>CM057453.1:213977500-218977500 GCA_016271365.2 Neoceratodus forsteri
GTGAGGTTAGCAGGTGAGAGGCAAACTTTTCAAATGTTTTCTATACAGACATTTTAGATGAACTATCAAGACGTGCTGTAAATCATGGAAAGGAAAATTGAAAATGAAACAAATGTATTCTCTAGTAAGTTGTAACAGTCAAAACATCTTGTTTATGCAAGCACATGCTGAAGTGCAGAACTGCTCTTTAACCCTTAGACTGCCTACAGAATTAGAATGTATTAGAGAACTGGATGGATATAACAGTCTGTGGCCCTGCAAGGGTTAAATAAAACCTACTGAATAGTATTACATGGGTTTTTTTGTTATCTGCTTGTCCTGTGAAACTCACAACATTGCAGAATTTAAGTGAGGTCCATTACACTAGGATTAAGATTGGGCTAGTATCAAGTAAATCTGGTTGCCTCCAACACATTTGACTTCCAAGCTTGGGTTTGGTTAACTGAAACCAGGTCATAACACTCACATATTATGGATATATATGCATACAGAGAGACAGACAGAGACTCATATCTTAACTGCAATGAGATAGTGTGTGGCATGATGATGTTATAGAAATAATCATCCTGGTTAAAGAGGTTTAATGCATAATTCTGAATAGGCATCACATTTTCCTCATAAACATCATACTTGATCATGTCTTCTTACTAAACTTCATTTCACCTCCAGAGGAAAGACATGTATCATGAAATTGTTGCATCACTCCTTGTACACAATTTAATGGGCAGACTATGTGCACATATTGCTTAGGCTATCAAGTGGCACGTTTCTGTTGGGCTAGATTAATAATCCTAAACTGAAAACCTTTAGCAATGTTTACTTCTTCATTTTGTTCTAATAGATGATGAAATGGCTAGTAAATTGCATATCAAAGTTTCTGAAGTGCTGCTATTATGTATTTGTATTTGTTTTTATGCCATGTTGAATAGTATGCTGTGGTACAGAAGGTTGGACTGCATCTGTGCTGTCTAAAATTATTCACCCTTCACTTTTTGCTTCTGTAAATTAAAGCCTTGTCTTCATGAGATTTTCCTTAAACCACATAATTAGGGAACTGAGATTAATAATTGTTCTGTATATTAGAGTGCATAGTTAATAAACACACAGCTTCTAATTAGTTGTTGGACATCTTGGCCAGGCTATTGTCATATTACTCCCTGCAGTAGCAATTAGGATAGTAATACAGAACAATAATGGGTAAAGCCCTTTCTGCCTACTTGTCATTTTTATTTCATATAACTGCAGGCAGAGTGAAAACAATATACATAAACCACATCAACAGAAGAGCATTGTTCATTATAAAAAAAAAGAGATATTTTGTTGTTGGCATTGTTGAGGGACCTACCTCTGCATTATCACATTACTTTCCTGTATTGATTGTCCACTCACTCCTGTCTCCATACAGGAAGATGCAAACCTCAATAAAGCCCAATAACATCAACGAGTGATAAGGATCTTGAAATAAAATTAGAAGTAGTCTTCCAGTATATCCATGTTACTTCCAGCTCAGTAAGTCATCATATTTTAGGCTTAACTCTTTGGACACAAAGACACTAATATTTGTTGCTGGGGTGCAGTTTTATGTCTGTTTATTCAAGGCCCTGTACCTGCGTACATATACTTTATCATCACATGGCTGCTTCTCAGAGGTGTGGGGGTGAGGTGCACATGGAAGTAAACACACTGCCTGGATTTCAATCCACTAGACAGCACTTACAGAACTTGCACCATTAATGTATGGTCTTAAAGGCAATATCCTTTGGCCACTAGGAAGAAGAATACCGTAGGCAGGTGGAATAACACAAAACACTGCCAAAACTGAAATACATGAAATATGGTATAGTGCTACTCTACAACAACAATTCTTAAAGAGCTACTGATGCTGCAAAGAAAACTTTAAAAAGCACAATAATTAGTAACAATTCTGCCTGCATTCCATTTATATTTTATATATTTCTCCTCCTCATTATTTATTCCTAAGGACATTTGCATGAATATATGACTTAATCCCTTAGAGTTCATTTAGAGTCCATCTACCTATATAGCTTACTTCAAATCATAATCATCTGTTATGACATCACTATCTGCTGCCATGGGAGTAACTGTGAAGTCACAAGCATTGCTCTATAACTTCAGGTAGGGAGAAAACAGCAGCAAAAGACAAACTCTTTGGGAGCAAAGATCCTGTTTTCATACAGATGACCTCAGTAATAAATAATGTGTGTGTGTGTTGGGGAAGGGGGTGCATCACTAATGGGAAATACAAACTGGACTGTTTCTAAATATTAGGTTTTGTTAAAATTCTCCTGAATTTGTCACCAGCTCTTTAAAAGTCATTGCAACAGGTTTTGATCACTTGTGATGGTACTCACAATGACAAAATACTTGTGCTACTAGACTGGATCTGAGTTTGTGGTATGTTTACTGAACTCTGAGATAATCACTTTCTGAACAATGAAAAGAGAATACAGTAGTGTCTCCAATAACAAGTTGCTAGGTAGCATAGACAGGGCACAGATGCTGTGAAATCAAGGATAAAGGTTACATTTCATTCAGGAATGTGGCAGCACGTTATGTATCCCTGCTATGGTACAGCTCAGGTGCAACAGACCTTTACTAGAGCATGTGGCTCTCTGATGAATTGACCGGAGCCAACACTGAGAAAGCACAGTATTTTAGCCTACATGTTTATTCATTATCTAACCTGTTTAAAACAGAAACTTTAAAATGTGCAAAACTGTGTAAATTAAATGACTTAATTTGTGATCCAAATCTTATTTTAAACTGAACTTTTAAAAGGTATGAGCCCAGGGTACATTGTACCACAACAGCATCTCACAACTGCTTTTCAGGGTGTTTATTTTCTTTTTTCTTTTTTTTTTTTTTCGGTCTGTATATCTGTGAATTTTTAGTGCTCATGAAATACGCTGGATTGACAGCACTGAAACTGAAGCCTTCTGTTTATCCATATGACATTGCAAGGGCGATTACAGTGACTAATTCCCTGCACTGCCCCTCCAGTGTGCCTCAACCCTGATAATAGAGGGACCACTATCTAGATGAGTGGTTAGTTCAGACTTTATGCATATTCAGTCATTGGCCACTCATGTAAAATTGGCAACAAGGATGCCTATTGGTGGCAATTGCATTGGTGGTTTTGTGATATGGACACCTGTCCACTGTGAATTAGATTGAGACCATCACAGCAGATTTCACATAGGCCACTGAGTAGCCCTCAGGTGAAAATAGTGCTTAGCCACTTCTGGCCTGTGCTGGAAATGTTTTTATTGTTTCTGCTCCATCACCCCATGCGGAGATGTATGCCTTTGGCTGGAACTACCAGCCTTCCTGGAGCTCCGGAGCAGAGGGGGCTTTACCTTATTTGTTATACCCTGTTCTTATTTTGTTGTGCCCCCCATCCTTGTAGGGCTGCCAGTGTGTGGGAATGAAGTCCTTGACATGAGTGTGTTAACACACGGTCCCTCAATATGATGGCTGCACAGTGTTGCTCTCTCCCTGTGTGCCAACCTATTCTGTCACACATATGTTTACAGGTGGCAGAAGCCCCCACCCAGGGAGGAGGAGATGTCTACAGGTCAGGTGGCAGTAGCTCCCTCCCCCCTCTCCAGAAGAGTAGAGCATCCTTTGGAATGCTCAATCCTCCTACACCCCTGACTCACCTCCAGTGACCCAGGCTCATTCCCGAATCCAGGTTGCCTACTTTCCCAACAGTAGCCTAAACCTGCTCAGATGGACCAGCCCTCTTGCCTGGTTATGAACTGGTGACCTAGAGTTTAAAGGTTCCTAGCCCATAACCAATCCATTGAGTCATGCAGGTCCCACCTGGGTGTTTTAAGTGTGAAATATCCTGGGGAATCTGGAGGTGAGTGCTGTTGTGGGCCATTTTTTCTGGTACTTAAATAGTCCTTCATACAGGATTTTCTTGCAATTTTAACATTTTATTTCATAGGACTCATAGGAATCATAGGAATTTCACAGAGCTAGGTAGACTTGCATCCATTATGCTAGCTTATTACCAGAGAGTTTATTAGTATAATCCTCATTTCCCATCCCTGTAAAATGTATCCATTTTTTTCTTGAACACCTGTGGTTTCACTCCACACCACCTACAATGGCAACTTGTTCCAATTATGTGACACTCTTTGATTAAACCAATTTTGCATCCTTACTAATCTTGTTTTCCTAGCTCCTAGTTGTAGGGGATGTGCGCTGGGCATCACACAGGTTGTTACCTCAGCAACTCACATTCATGGTCACTCATTAGATTAGGTGTTCCTCCTGGGGATGGAGATCTCCAACTTGGTGGTGGAACCAGTCGGTTGGTCCAACCATCACACCATAGGGTTTAATTTTGCAGCTCCCCCAATGGGCCTGCCCTGATGGAGATGATCCTGTACTGTCTTTTGAGTGATGTGACCCTAGAGGGCCCAATGGCGGTGCTAGATCTATCAGGCTTGTCGAGTGAATGCGTGGATCCAGGGAATCTGGCACTTGCCTACAACAGGATGGTGGCAGAGGCCTTGGATTCCATTGCTCCTGTTTGTGTTCAACCACTCACTATTCACCCAAGGTATCCATGGTTTGAAGGGACCTTGAAGGAGTTGAGGAGAATTGGTCAAAGGTTAGAAAGACCTTAGTGGAAGTCCAGCCAAGAGGTTGACAGGCTTAGATTGATTGACCATTATGCTGTCTATTAATTGACAATCACCTGTAGAGGCAGGAATTCCTGTCCAGGGAGATTGCCGCTGCACAAACAATGACTCAGCTCTTCCAGACTGTTGACAGATTGTGCAATCTAACCTGTCTGCAGTCTGGGGAGCCCTGTCACAAGAGAGATGTGAAGAGTCTGCTCGTTATTTTGCTGGTAAGGTTGCCACCATCAGATCTGAGATCTGCCCAGTCATCCTATGGGATATTGCAGAGGTCAGCAGGAGGATGCAAGCATCTGGTTTACCTGGTCTGACTTTGGCCGGCTGGATATCATGGACATCATGAGGATGATCCAGACTTTGTGGCCAACCAGTTGTAGATTGGATCCAGGCCCAATGCACCTCCTTGTGGGTAGAGATGCAGCAAAATAAAATTCCACTGTCGAAGTGAATGAGAAGTGACCACTTCATGTTGTCCCAGTGCTACGCGGAGTGACCATTGCAAAGTGTTCACTTGGCTTTGTTATTATGACTTTGTGATGTCATTCCACCTTAAAGTAAAGTAAGGCAGAGTGACAACAATATAGGAAGCCCAGCCAACACATCTCATGGCTTACAGTACTGTAAGTCACATGCTTTAGCCAGGCAGGAAGGAAGTGAGTCATACAAGCAAATACTTTCACTTTCTGCTTTGCAGAGGTGAGAAAGGAAGCATTTTGTGTAGGAGAGGTGAGGATTGTTCTTGTTCTGAAATGTTTGATCAAAACCAAAAGCTTTTTAAAAGCTAATTATTTAGGGTTTTTTGCACTGTTTTGTCAATTCATTTTTCTTGTGTTGACCGATTTCTTTGTTTTATAACTTTTAGTGTGTGGGTGTGTGTGTGTGTGTGTGTGTGTGACTGTGTGTGTGCCTGAGTTGTGTGAGTGCGTGTGAAGTCATCGGAGAGGGAAGGAGTGAATTTTTTGCAATGGAGCAGGAATAGGATGTGGCCCGTGGTAGGTCGGGAGTAGTGTGAATGTGTATGGGGTGTAGCCGGGTGGTGTTGGACTGCTCAAGAGTTTTTGGTCCTCCCCCCAGAAGCAGCAGCACCACCAATGCCACATCCACCAAGTCCACCACCACCACCACCAGTGGCAGCTGCAGGAGCTCCAGCAGTACTGCCTCCATAGCAGCAGGTCAAGCCCCAGGTCTGTGACCATGCTGCTAGCACTGTATATGCCCCTGACATGCCAGCCCCCCCACAGCTCCCCAGTTTTGCAGTTTTTCAACTGTGTCCTGGGGGGGACAGCAGCCTTGTGGTATGTCTTTGTGGAGTGCAGGTCGTGGCCCCAGGGACACATCTGGGGACTGGGGCCTAGCTCACCCATATGTTGAACCACCACAAGGTGGAGTGGCAGACTGCCACAGAATGAGCCAGGCCTACACCTGCTGGCCCTTCTGTGGCAGTGGCAGAGGGTGCTGCTGTTGTGGTCATTGCAGCAGGAAGAGGCCACAGTAATAGTTGCTCCACTACTGCCACCAGCACCATCCTTACCAACACATCTACCTGGTGTACCACCACCAGTGGACCCCACAATGCCTGCAACTCAGGCAGATATAGTGCTTTTGTGGGCTGCGGTGGAAGAAAACAATGAGAGGGTGGGTGCTGCCCAGCAGCAGTTGGAGCAGGTAGAGAAACACCAGTTACAGATTGTGTTGATGCTTCATCTGCTGCTGGACCATCAGGGGATCCCCCATTAGCTGTTTTTTGCAGCACACCTCCCCCCACCACTGTAGTGTTTTGTCTTTTGCTTAATAACAGGCAGAGGGAAGACCACAGTAGTAGTTTAAGGGGAAGCAGTCAATAACAGGAGCTCCCACCCCCTGCAAGGCTTACCCTCAAGTTAAGCCTTTTAAGTATGTTGCAGTGTTTTTCTTGCAATACAATATACTTTATTTTAATAAAGAAAAGTCCATGACCCAGAAGTATGGTGGATGCTATGCAAAAGTATTGAAGTGCATGGTGCATTGCCGCACCTTTACACATAATGGAGCCCCCATAGCGTCCACCATACTTCCAGGTCACAGACTTTTCTTTATTAAAATAAAGTATGTTGTGGCACGAGAAAAATGCCGCAACATACTTCAAAAGCTTAACCAGAAGGTAAGCCTTGCAGGGGGCGGGAGCTCCTCTTACTGACTGCTTCCCTTTAAATATATACATACATACATATATACATGCTCCTTATTTCCCTGTTATTGTAATCTGGTGACTCAGTAATATTTATTTTCTGTTGTTGAGTGGTTGTGGAAAAGCAGGACTGAGCAGTGCAAGTATAATGTGCTAAATTGCATGTGTGCAGTCAGTGTTGTTTCCTGAGTGTGTGTGATGTCAGACAATGTCCAGATTCTTGCAAACATATATATGCTGACTTGTTGCAGTGTGTTTATGGTATAAAGAATAGAAATAAGAATACATAATGTATATTTTATTGTCACCATCATCATCAGCGGACTAAGTGATGAAATTTCTTTCAGAGGTGTCTGGCCAGAGTACACCTTAGTCACATACTACACATGACTTTTAGGAGAGCATGTGTTTTTGTGCTATTATCTCCACAAAGTCATGTGTGCACTGTGAGTGACTGAGGTGCACAGAGGATCTCGAGACCTCTGAAAAATATCATATCACTTACTCCTACTGGGTGCTGATGGTACAAATAAAAATATACGCTATATATTCTTTCTTATCTTTATTCTGTATATACTGCAACAAGTCACACCATATATATGTTTGCACAAAGCTGGACAATGTTTTACACAGGAAAGAACACTGACGGTCACCTGCAGTTTATCACAGCATACGCACTGCTCAGTCCTGATTTTGACAAACACTTCACGAGTCCCGACACAAAGTAAACATTACTGAGATTCCAGAAATATTTCTTTTTGAAATAGATATTAAAGCTGCAGTGCAACAATCTGGTGAAAATTTTTGACCTATACTTTTTATGCTATTTTACATTGCCACTTTACTTACCTCCTGACTTGTATGACACCATTCTTTCCAGTATTTGAGTCTGCTTTAGTACTTTTTTTCATGTCTGAGATAATATAAGGAGAGTTCTTTTTAATACGGTGCAGACCAGGTCTTCAGCAGTATTTTCCGCTGTTTTTGTCCATCAGTTGTTTATATATCACTTCCATTGTGAGTAAATTTAACAATTATGCAGCAGGCAGTGTTTTCTGACCTCACAGAACAATATTTCTTCAAAAACAGCTGCAAATACTGATGAAAACCTGGTTCAAGCCATATTAAAAGGAGTACTCCTTTTATTTTTTCAGACATGAGAAAAAGTACTAAAGCAGACACAACCTGTGAAAAGAAGGATATCATAAAAGTCAGGAGCTAAGTGGCTGGCAATGTAAAATAGCATAAAAAAGTATAGATCAAAATGTTCACCACATTGTTGCACTGCTGCTGTAATTTATAATATAATTATGACAATATGTACTTACAACACACAAAATGCAACTGTCTTGTGTCCAGAAAATTCCCAAGTGCTGACAAAGTGAAATGGGAGTGTTACATGACATACAAAGTCCCCCAGAATGTATTGCGCAGTCACTCATGTGTGCAGTGGTCACATAGTGTCCCCAGAATTCTTCTACATCCCCAAAATGCAACTGTTTTATGTCCAAAAAATTTATATACTCTGTGATGATGATGTCATGATGCACAGTGTCTTGCCAAACCATGTGCAGGAGGGATAACATGATATGAGTCCATTCAGTGTTCCATCAGAAATGATGACCGTGAAAGAACTGCTGCTGGTCCAAAGTGTGCTGTGATTCCTGCAAATGCGATGCGATCACCTCAACCAGATGGAAGGGTGCCCTTTGTGTGTACACTAATAATAGCCTTGGTGAGTTGAGATATATATATATAGATATATATATATCTATATACCTATATATGTATTTTCTAGGTGGGGGTTGACATATATATATATATATATATATATATATGTACTCATTGTATTGTTTATATCACAGCTCACATACTGTTGGTGTGCACATTTAAGTGCTTGATGAGAAATGTTGGCATTGAAATTGGAAATGGAATACTCTCAAGCCAATGAAGGTAAGTATTTTTTTGGGGGGGGAGGGGGAACATATCTGCAAGTAGGTCTCATTAATGGTTTGTTATTTGGTTACTTCTTCACAGATTTCATCTGCATCCTTCTCCAGTCTGGTAATGATGGTCATGGTCATCAATTGAAATGACTTCTGCGTGTTGCATGTCTGCCCCAGCCCCTGGGGGGGTGGACATGATGTTGAAGAAGTTCTTTGGATAAGGCAACTATGACACAAAAAAGCATCTGGAAGTTTCCTAAAAAAGAAATTAAGGACTTATTACAACTTGATTGCAGCAGTAACACATTATGTTTAAGCGATGGCTGTTCCACCATGGGTTTCTGGATTAACACAGATAGCAAGCTGTCCCACTGCAATCATCAAATGACAATTTAATTTAGTACCAGGCTGTGTAACAAATATACTGTGTCAGTGTCCCTGCGTCTCAACTCAAGTTACATTTTAAAACCACATATTCTCAAGTAACATGATCTGGGTCCAACTTTTTCAACACTGTCATGGCTACACAGCTGCACATTTAGAATACGGTGCATGATGATTGCAGAAATATTTTTTGTGATGTACATGCTTATGAATCATCAGTCAGATTTGTTGCATTCTTATGAAAAAAAGAACAGATGAAATAAAATTGATATACTTACCAGTATGGGTTGGAAATGGATATCCCATAGGTTCCTGTGGACAGTACTGCTGCTGTACCATTGATACAGACCTTCAGTGAAGGAGAGTCATTTGTTGTTAACCTGTAAAAACACAAAATAAGTTGACCACATGTGTTTGACCATTGCAGCTCAGGAAAGCAACAGAAAACAAAACACACAGCTAAAGGAAGTTGCATAGCATTAAAAACATTAGTACACATATTCATTTTTTAGTTTTAATAGTAAGAAGCCTTGTGCCTGTGACTGACAGATGTGGTCTCCTGTTCAACTCCCTCTGCCTTGGCATGGTCAAGACATGTAATGGAAAACATAATCACAATGGTGGTGGTGTGTGGTGGTGGTCATAGATGAGGCACATGATGACATTCCCTCTCATCTTCCTGCATCTGGTGGTGGTGGCAGTGGCTAACAGCGGTCTCATGGTGGTGGTAGTCCAGGGGACAAATGGTCACATTCTTTATGGTGGTAGTGGCAAACAGCAGTCTTATGGTGGTGATCATCCAGGGGAACACAGTCACATTCCCTATGGTGACAGTGGTGAACAGGAGACATGTGGTCTTATGGTGGTGGTAGTCCCGGGGCCAGGATATACAGTGCTCTGTGTTATAAATGTGATGTGACATATGGAATTTGAGTCACTATGATTGGGACACTGATTTAACTTTATGAAAAAAAACATGTAACATACAACAAATGTGACAGCCTTTTAACCACTTAAGTTAAAACCTGCCAACATTAACCTCATCATCATTCATCATCATCCTCATAAAGAAAGCTGCCCTCACAGTCTTCTGTGTCTGAATTCTGACCACTGGGAAATTCTTTCTCCATTGTGTTATCATCTACGTCAGTGGTAGGCCATTTCATGCTGCCACTGCCACCATGGATGTTCCTTTACAACATCAGCAAAATCATGAGCATACAGGGTATGAATACTGAGTTTACAGTCTGAGCTGGTATGTGCCTCTCATTCATTTTATGAATGTCAGCAAACTGACATTTGCAGAAGAGAGTTTGTATGATGATCCGAGCTATTGCACCTGTTAAGTTGAATACCCTCTTGACACTCACACTGGAGGATGGGCATGTCAGGCACTTCAGTGCCACAGCAGTCAGCTCTGGCCATTCATTGACCTTTCCACTTCAGGATAAAAGGGGATCATTAGTGATTGACATATGCCTGTTTTCAAACACATATAACTCAGCCATTCGCTGTGCTGCTCAAAGATGAGTGGTTGATGCATCATCAGCTTCTCCAGAATCACTTATGTCACAAATCCCACTTGGGACAAAGCCTCCCAAAGTGGGTTAACGCCAACTGCTTTTTGATGACAGACCACCTGGAACTGCAGTCCCCTTCCCTTTATAGGAGATGCTTGATACTACTCCAGGTTTACCTTCAGCCTGATTATGCTGCAGAGGTTTGCTGACCTTGGCATGTGACTTCTGCGCCACATGAACCAAGCGCATCAGTTTCCACTGACAGTTTTACCTGTTCAGGCCCACTCTCCAGTACTGAGGCAATTCCATGTTTGTATCGTGGGTCCAGCATTGTTGCTATTGCAAAGTTGTCAATATGCTGAATGCTCAAGATGTGACCATTGTGGTTGAATATTGTCAGCATGTGTTTCAGCAACACACTGCAAGCACTGTCTCCGGCAACATCAAGGCCATGCTGTACATTCACCAATGTCTGCCTCAGCACCAGCAGCAGTGGAACTGATTGGCTAATGGAGGCAGACTCATCACTTACTGCCTGTGTGGCATGTTCAAAAGGCCTCAAGATTGTTATTACAGAGTCCATGAGGCACCACTGTTCAGTCGTCATAGACATGGAGGCCCCAGAACTGTCACTGCTAGTGTGCATGACAAGATATTCTGAGATGGTTTTGTACTGTTCATACAACCTCTCTGCCACATATAAAGTGGAGTTCCACTGCGTGACAACTTCCAGCTTCACGCAGTGCTGAGGGAGGCTGTTTCAGATCTGCAATTGCCGAAGTTGGTTAAGGGCCTTTGCAGAGCATGAAAAGTGAGAACAGATATGGCGTGCAACTGTCAGCATTTCCTTTATATCAGAGTGCTGCAGAAACTCCTGCACCACAAGATTTAAACATTGGGCCATGAATGGAACCTGAAAAAAGCCAGCATTCATGATGCATTTAACCACATTTGACCCATTATCACTTGCTATGAACCCAGCTGTCAGGGACAGGGAGTTCAGCCACTTGTCAATTTCAGTCAGTACCAGGTCCAACATGTTTTCACAAGTATGTAAACAATTCACATTGCACATAGCAATCATTGCATGCTGTCGAATTCCTGGAAGATTGCTACCACAACACTCCACCTTATTACACTGATCATTCACACTACCAACAGCACAAACAACCCCTGGCACCTGTGCCCACTGTGCAATTATACACAAATATTAACTCCCCTTGGTTTTGCCACTTGTCCACATATCCATACTTAAATGGATGAATGGAGAGGAGGAATGTTGAAGGGTATGTCTTACAGAGTCGGACACAGTACAGTCCAACTCAGGGAGAGGACGGATCGAAAAGTATGTCCTGGATGGGACTTTCCATTTTGGACAGGCACATGCAGCAAACCACAGGAACCCAGAATTTTCCACAAAGGAGAAGGGCAAAAGATCAATTGCCAGCATTTCAGCTACAGCTGTATTACGTTTACATGACACTGTATGATTGTGTGGGCACGTCAGCTTATGCGCAAAAACACTGTAACGTGGGCTGATGTAAACGTTTTACACTGGGTGTAATGACAAATAGTTCTGCTCTGCGAATCACAGGGGGTGGAGTGTGGACGTGTGATGAAGACAGTTGTACAGATGATGACAAACCCACAAATGCAGTTATTTTCCCAGATTTACCAACAAATGTTGATGTACCACTTGCGCTACACATACTGTATTGACCACCACCACCACCAAAACTGCTACTCTCACTACCACTGGACAAGATTTCAAAATCATTCTGCTCCTCCACCTCATCATGCCTGTAGTAATCCTCTGCTGTTATTTCATCACTACTGCACATATTTAATTTTCTATTTGATGTTACAGTCATGGAAGGGATAACATGCTTGTTATGGTTGATGACATGGGTGAACGCCCCACTGTGGTATAGGTATTAGCTGCCATCTTGTGCTGTGTCCACAGCACCATGTGCCTGATCTTAAGATGTGTACTGTACGCTGTCCCCCTGTGTCCAGATGGCTCCCCTTTTTACCTCGACTCACACACACCTGGCAAACCAGACATACTGCAGCTGACTCATCATTTACATCTTGCACAAAAAAATCCCAAAGAAGGGATTGTGATGCTCTAGTTTTAACATGTCCTTGATGCTGCTTATTAGACTCCATTTTTTAAGCCATGAAGTGGGAGGTGTGCTACATGATTTTTCTGGCAGAACATACTTGGACTGCAAATGACCACCATGACTACCTATCATTGTTACTGGGTCATCATCATCATCATCATCAACTGAAACTGGTAAATGACAACTTTTATGGGTGGGAATACAAACAGACCCAAACTCAGACACCTTGACTTTCTTTTCTCCAGTTCCCAACACGGGTCACTGACATCATCATCATATTCATCATCATCATCATCCACATCTTCAGCTTGGATGCTGGCATATGGACTGCATGTTGCAACCACAGCAATATCATCATCATCAGCACCACCATCACCCAACATGTTTTAACCACACTGTGAATCACTGAATGGCAAATGCATGACATGAACCATGGTGGAAGAAATGCCACATTGTGTACTATCATTGACATGATGATCAGAATCCACATCTTCAGTTACTGGGATGTTACTGGGGAGTATGACATCATTTACACTGTCACACACTGGCACTGCTTCACATTCCACCATATTTTTGGACATGGTCAGAAATGAAATTTGAGGCAGCAATACTCATACCACCACCACCAGCAACTGCACTAACACCATCAGCTGGGACAACATCATCTCCTCCAACTATGAGTGAAGCTACTGATTGCACTGTAAAAAACATTGAAGGAGAAATAACTTTCCTCAAATCAGCAATGCACTTCGGCGACTGCATACTACCATGCCCACAGACAATCTTACCACTAGCAGCAGTGCCATGGCAAGAAACAGCTTTGCTTGCACATCTCTTTGTGGGCATTTTGAGGGATCAGCAAGAATATTCTAAACAAATTTAGATTTTGGAACATTCACACTGGGTGGGAGCCAGTGGGGGATGCTGGATGTGAAGCTGAAAAAACAACTGTGGCTTCAACAACAGATAAGAGATGCAAAGTCACAACAAGTTCAACAGCACCTTAACTAAGCAGTGGTGCTCTCAAGTCACAAACAATCCAATCTGGAAAGAATACTTTTTGGTATGGGGGGAGCACTGACTGCAGATTACAGCAGAGCAAAACCAAGAAAAGATATCACAATGGCAGTACAAAATCACTCAGGTGCAGTGAATAGCAGGTTCACAATGCTGCACCTGCAATTACACTGTGGCACAATAAAAGGTG
The DNA here is from genome assembly GCA_016271365.2 of Neoceratodus forsteri. Classification (NCBI taxonomy): domain Eukaryota; kingdom Metazoa; phylum Chordata; order Ceratodontiformes; family Ceratodontidae; genus Neoceratodus; species Neoceratodus forsteri. The sequence goes on from CM057453.1 coordinate 213,991,524, forward strand.
TATTATTTGATGTCACACATCACATACACACTCACACAATTTGCCTACAAGTAATGCATAGCAAATTGAAAACTTCAGTAATATACAACTTATTTTAAACAACCTGAAATTATTCTCTCCTGCACCAGTTCCAGACCACAACACACAGAATCAGCAAAAAAATATTACTGTGTGTACATTAACACAGTCAGTTATACAAGAAAAATATAACCTAAAAACAAAGAACTCGCTATTTCTCCTACTTAAGTCTACGTACACCACAGATACACCCTTCCCCAAAGCACACTTCCACTGTCTCTGAGTACACAGACTAAATGTTGTACATTAACATTCAAAATCCACACACAAACAATAATGCTCGATGATATGAGCACAGGAGGGTTTTCTACAATCGATGAACTAAAGTTTCAGCAAAGAAAATGACTCTAAAAGGCTTTTATAACAGCTTTTACAAGGTTTGAATCACAGAGAGCTCTCAGAGCAGACTATCTCCAACAGCTTCCTACACATACTACCCCGAACTGAGGTTGTGCAGAACAATCTAGAGCCCATGTGACCTGAAATCCCATGAATCACTGCAGAATTCATCTTTGGCGCTTAAAACAAGGCAAATTGAGGCGAACTTCTAAAATTTGTGGAGTAGCGAATTGGGGAAGGCAGAGTAATGCAAAGTCATTGTTTTCAATGGACTTTGCATTGCCTCTTATAATGTGAAGTAATGCACTTTGCACTGTGGAGCAGTTTGTGAATCCACCTTCACTCCATGAATTGCTCCAAGGAGCAAATTGAGGCCACTTCGCCCACCACTACTTGTGGGGTGCATTGAAGTGATTGGCCTGGTCTTGGCTTAGATCTGGATGACATTTCAGAGGCGGTCTCTTTCCTGATACCCTGAAGGAGGTGGTTGTGTGACCACTCCTGAAAAAACCCTCTCTTGATGTGGACTGTCTTATCAACTACAGTCCAGTCTCTAACCTGCCCTGTGTGGGTAAGGTTATAGAGAAGGTGGTTGGGCTGCATCTGGATGATCATTTATGCATTCAAGATGTCTATGATTCTCTTTAGTCCAGATTTAGGATGGAGCATAGCACTGAGAAGGCCCTTGTTTGAGTGCTTAATAACCTCCTAAGAGCAAGAGATCGGAGGACTTGCTCCTTCTTGGTCCTCCTTGATCTCTGGTGGCATTTGACACTGTGGACCATGTTGTGCTGTTGGAGCACCTGTGGTTTATCTGTGGACTGTTGGGTACCATCCTCACATGGTTTCAATCTTTCCTTGAGGGTAGGGCACAGATAGTGGTCTCTGTAATTTATTCCTCTGACCCTCTCCCCCTATCCTACAAGGTACCGCAGGGCTCCATTTTGTCACCCATGCTGTTCGCAGTGTACATGATGCCTTTGGGGGACATTATTAGGTGGTACGGTTTCAGTTTTCACTGCTATGCAGATGATACTTAACTGTACTTGTCCTTTGTATCCGAATGGGGAGAAGTCCTCTTGTGTTTAACAACTGCCTCTCTGAAACCCAGGACTGGATGAGTGCTAGCTGGCTGCAGTTGAATCCAGAGAAGACCGAGGTGCTGGTGGTGGATCCAGATCATCAGGAGGTGGGTTTGTCAGTGAGAAACCCTCTGGGCTGTGGCTTGGGGGTGTCCAGCTGACTACTTCAGATTGGGTGCGTAATCTGACTGTTATTTTTGATGATGGTTTGACCCTAAACTCACAGGTGTTAGCTGTTGTCAAGACCTCTTTTCATCATCTGAGAAATATTGCCTGTGTGAAGCACCTGATCCCCTCCTGATGATCTTTTGTTGTTGGGCCACACCTTCATGACCTCTTTCCTTGACTACTGCAATGTCCTTACCTAGGGCTACAAGGGGATGATATTCACCACATACAGCTGGTGCAGAATACAGCTGCCAGGCTGGTGACTGGTACATTTAGGACCAGTCACATTATGTCTGTGCTCTGCAGACTGCACTGACTGCTAGTGTGGTCACGTATCATCTTCAAGGTGGTTTGCTGACCTTTAAAGCCCTACATGATCAGGGACCCCACTATCTGCAAGATCTCTTCTGCCCAACTGTCCCCCCAACCACTCTGATCCACCAACAAGGGACAGCTAGAGATTCCCAGGGTGTGATTGAAGACATCAGGAGCCCTTTATCTTTATGTACAGGCACCTTCATCAATGGAAAGGCGCATTTCATAAATAAAAATGATTTGATTTGATTATACACCTGCTCTGTAGCTTCCAACCCCAAGCTCTCCCATAGGTTATCAGTCTACACCTTATGCACAAGGCACATATTAACTCTTTTCCTTCTCTAGTCCAATGGAAAGAGATCTAGCTCCCCTCTGTTTCACTTCTTAGATGAGCTTGTTCATGGGTATTATTACTGTTTATAACATAATAATAATTAATATCATTTTATAATTGCAGTTGTTTTCTCATTACGTGTGAATATTTTGAATGTTAGAGAGTACTTATATATATGTGCTGTTCCAGTGGCACTGAGGGTTGAGGCGCTGGACGCCACACCTCATGCCACACCGGCGACCTGGGTTCGGGAGTGAGCCCGGGTACTGGGGGTCGCAGGGGAGGGAGTTGGATCGAGCATCCAGAGGACTGCTCTCCTCTCCCAGGGAGGGATCCAGGGGTTTCCCGGCACATTAGTGGCCCCCGGTGGAGACTGGGGGTACTACATGCATGGGACCAAGGTTCAGGGGATGAGTATGGCAGGCGTCTATGGGGGCAGCCTGCATACTGATGCCATTGCACGCTGCACTCACGGGGAAAGGAAAAAGAAGAAATGCCTCCTGCACTGCCGGTAAAATGACGGTGGCCCCAGGGGAATCACCCACATCCCAAACGCTGGCCCAGATGTGCCCGGATCTCTCTCCAGGACCAACCATCAACTGCAGGTAAGGCATTTCACACTTAGGAGCCTACCGCCAGAGGGAGGGTGGAACCAGCCTCAGAGGTGATACCAGGGGTCTAGCATGCCTGTGGTCATTCGGGGGAAGAGACCCTGGGAGATGCAGAGGGTTCAGGCTGGGAGTTAGGGTGAATTCTGAGTGGGCACTCCTGAAGGTTGCCCGGGGGTATAGGTGTATAAAGAGAATTAAAAAAAAAAAAGATAGTACTTATATTGCCATGTTGCTTAGACCTCCTGTTTTTCAACAAATTCCACTTGTTTTAACTTAACTGTCTATACCATAAAACAACCTAAAAGATAATAAAAAAATACCATACAACATATTATTTTATATAGCCTTGGAATACGACATGTTACTTGAAGAGCCAGCATAAACCAATTCAGTGTTTAATTTTGTAACTACTGCAAAACTACTTGTCACACAAGTGTCATGGAGAACTACAGGTAATTATGTTGCTTGTTTTCTTTTAAGTTTTACTTAATTGCTTTTACTTTTGATAAATGATATAAATACTGAACAGGTATTGCCCCTTACGTTCATGTCCAGGAGCTTTCTGACACTTTTCATGGATTGACAGCCCTGGTATTAGCCAGCATAATGAACCACTATAAAAAACGTTGTTATATTTAAAACAGTAAGCAATGTTTACATACACATTAGGGGCAATACCAATTCAGTGTTTATTAGAGAGCCTGTTTGAATACCACCTTTTTGAAACCTGTGGGGCCATGGATGTGCATAGTTGCTTAGCAACTGTCATCACTCATAGTGCAAGAACACAGAAGTTACTGATGTCACATTACAGGATAGTCAAACAGGCTTGAGAAGACACCAAGAAAAGCAGTACCTGGCATTTCAAGGATGGTAGATGCCATTTTTCCATTTAACAAGTATGCAGTCAGCAACAACAGCTGAAGGTGCAGAGGAAAATCATTTATCAAAAGTAAAAAGAACTGAGTAAAACTTAAAAGGAAACAAATAACCTAACTAGTATGGAAAAATTAAAAAGGGCAAATGCTTTTATGTGTTGCAGGCATTTGAAGGTGGATAACCACATACTGTAAATGGGATATGTATGAGTGTAACTCAAACTCACAGAAAGATCAAGTACATATTCTCCTCGATAATTGGATGACAAGACATTTTGCAGTAGTTAAAAAATTAAACACTGAGCTGTTATATGATAGCACTTCAAGTAACATGTCTTATTCCATGTCTATATAAAATAATATGCTGTATGGTATTTTTTTGTTAACTTTTAGGTTGTTTAGTGTGTTTAATGGAACAGAGAGTTAAGTTAAGTTAAGTTAAGTTAAGTTAAAACCAGTAGAATCTATTGAAAACTGGGAGCTGTAAGCATCATGGTAATATTAGTACTATCTAACATTTAAAACATTTACATGTAATGAAAAAACAACTGCAATTATAAAGTGATATTAATTATTATTATTATTGTAACAGTAACAATACCCTGTGAAGAAGCTCATCTAAGGAACAAAACGTAGAGGAAATACAAATATAAAATTACAAGAAAATTCTGTGTGAAGAACTATTTCTGTATCAGAAAAATGGCAACCTAACAGCACTCATCTCCTGATTGGATCAGCACCTCGGGGAGCCAGAATAATGTAACACCATTTCCCACAGACACATTCAGGTTTAAATGTCCTGGAGAAACCTATCACTGGATAACTGAGATGAAATACCTTTTTAGATGGGGCATTACTACTGATCAAGTTTGCTGGAAGTGCTTTACCATATTGAGGTCGAACATTTGTTTATGTTGCACAAAGACAGTAGTAGAGCCATAATTTGAACAAGGATTTCCAGGCTCGAACCTTTGCCTTAAGAAGTACTGTATAGCAGTTTATATTCACACACTTTATAGTTAGTGCTTCAAGCTCACCCCTACATCTTTACTTCCTCTTATTTTCACTGGGGGAACACTAATGTTGCTATATATATAGTGATCTAACTAATATTCACTTTTTATTTTCACTCTAATATGGAACCAGCAGTACAGTGAAAATAAAAGACAGTGAATATTTCCTGCTATACAGTATTAGTCTACTCAAAGAGTTCATCTCAATGGATCTCCAGTGGATGGGGATATTTAAGAAAACACACAATCAGTGCTAGGGAGTTCACTCAAGCAAAGGCAGGGTGACAGTAAAGGGATCCACTCTGAGCAACAGCAAGTGATATAGAGCAGTACCAGCCAAGGACCAGTGAATTTGGACCAGGCATTTGGAAGCTGCAGTGGCAGGGCAGCAACAGATCAAATGTTAGGGGAAGATTAATGTCTGTGAACTGGGGTTAGATTTGAACAGTTTGGTCTGAGGAACCTGTGCTTGGATGCAGGGGCTAGTAGACATTACATGGGGGGCACCCTTCTGCAACATTTTGCAACACCAGCAGGGTAAGTGCAAGAGATAGTACAGTAATTGTGGAGGAGTTGGGGAAGGAGAAACAGAACATTGTTATATGTGTAGCAGCGTATCTACTGATGCTTCCACAAAGGTGATAGAGAGAGTGATGGGATCAGCACAGAGCTCAGTGGGACAGGAGGAAAATACATGGCTAGTGCTAGTGCTATACTGCTAGTGGTATAGAGGGTCAGACACATTTTTTGTTTGTTTTTTGTTGCTGTTACCATGACTATAGAGCACATGCTGGTGTTCTCCAAGTTTATATTATGAAAAACTAAAATGGAAAAATGACAACATTACAAATGTAAATAGATTTTGTTTTGGTAATTTTTTTTGGGGGGGGGTCATGGCTGGTATATTATAAACCTATTATGCACATTTACAAACCCTATTTATTTATTTGAATATAGGATTACAACTATCTTTGAGCCAAGGCTCATTCACAAAAGTTCCACATTAGTTGCAGTATAATGACAAAAAAAAAAAAAAAAAGACAAGTAACAAAGGCAGGATAACAGGTTAACAATCTGTTACATAAATATGAATGTATATATTTGGGTTAAACTAAAGCCAGAGGCATTGATGGGTAAATAGTGTTACAAGATATGGCAAGGACATGAAAGGTAAGAGCAGCCAGAGGCATTGTCACATCACAGTGAGAGAGCAACAGGCAGTGGAGGGGGTGCAGGAGGTGGAGAGAAGGTAGGGAGGGGGTTGTAGGAGATTGGGGTCGATAATATAAGTGCTATGTAAAAAGAGCTGAGACAAGGATTGGGTAATGGTGAGGAGGGCTGATTAAAGGAGACAGTCACAGGTGTTAGAGGCAGAGAGGAGTAGGCAGAGCCTGGATTTGAACTGCCAATGCTTAGGTATGGAGGAGATGTCACTGCTGAGACCATTCAACCAGCTAGGGGCCCTATGAGCAAAGGATCTTTGTCCCTGGGTGGTATGGCAGCAAGGGACCTGCAGGAGTTGAGATTCAGATCCCCTAGTATGGCGAGGGTTCCTACTGGGGCAAAGGAAAGCCTGGACTCCGGGGGGTGCTTGGCCCATGGTTATTTTCTTTGCCATAATGCAGATTTGGTACTTTATGCAGTTTGAGAGTTGTAGCCAGCCAGTTTGTGCATATAGGTCACATGTTTGAGTGAGACGGTGAGCTCCAGTGATGAGCCAACTAACTTTGTTGAGAGACGTGGATATGAATCTGAGGGCAGTTACAGTAGCAGAGCCATATATGATCAGGCCATAGTCAATTATGGAGACAACAGAGCTCTGAACAGTGACCCTTAAGGCTTCCTTAAGTAAGATGTTGCCTGTGCCTGTAGAGTAGTCCAATGCGAGTGTTTGCAGCTTTGGTGACACTATTGATGTGGGCACCATAGGATAGGTTACAGTCAAGAGAGATCCCAAGATATTTAAAAGATTGCACCTGCTCTAGGACAGCTCCAAGGCAGTTTGTGATAGTCAGGGGGTGTAGCCTCTACTTGTTGTGGGAGCTGCTGAAAAGCATTGACTTGGTTTTCTTATAATTTAGGACCAATTTGTGTTTACTAAACCAGTTCTCAACTGAAGCGAAACCTAGCTGCAGATTGTTTGGTAAGGGTTGGGGATCCTTATGGGTGGTGTGAATTACGGCGTCATCAACATAGAGGATGATTTGTTCTGGGCAAGATTTTGGAAGGCTGTTCAGGAATAGACTGAATAGAAGGGGACCCAGTATTGATCCTTGGGGGATTCCTGAGCGGACAGATCTAGCATCAGAGAGAACATCTGCAATTTTAACTCTTTGGGATTGATTTTTCAGATAGCTTTTAAACCAGGCCATGGAGTCAGGAGAGAGCCCTGCATTCAGAAGCTGCTCAAGTAGTAGTTGATGGTGGACGGTGTTGAAAGCCTTAGTTAAATCGATAAGGACCGACCCAGCAAAGTGACCATTATCCAGAGAACTGTGGATGGCTCCAGTGAATTCCAGAAGGGAAGAAGTGGTGCTGTGCCCTTGCCTGAATCCATGTTATTGAAAGCACAAGATATCGTGTTTGTCCAGGTAATCAGTGAGTTGGTCTGCTACTATGTGTTCGATAGCCTTGGAGAGGGAGGTAATATGGAGATCGGGTCGATAGTTCCCATGGAAGGCCCTGTCTCACCTTTTGTGGACGGAGTAACAGTAGCGGATTTCCATCTGTCAGGAACTGGCTGAGGCTGAGAGAGAGTTGAAGATCTTTGTTAATGGTCCTAGTACTTTGTCAAGGGTGAGGGACAGCAGTTTGAGGTCAAGTATGTCCCCACTATTTCTGGAACTGGCAATTGCTTTACTAATGTATTTGCAGGCTTTTTGCATCTTGACTGTTTTAAAGTAAAATGGTGGGTATTTGGAAGAGGAGGAAGGCTGGAAGGGTGAGTTGGAGAGTCATCCACATCGAAAAAGTAAGGGGGGAGAACATTACTGAGGTCTTTGAAAGCAGTATTGAACATATTAGCAATAGTCGTAAGGTCCAGTGTTGTAGACCCATCAATGTCCAGCATAGTAGGGAAGTTTTAGTCTGCTTCCCAGTAGCTTCTTTGATATTGTTCCAGAAGGCTCTCCCATTTCCCCAGGTATTAGTGAGAGCTTCCTATAGTAGATACTTTCTTTATGTGGATTGAATACCAACAGTCCACAAGTTTTTTGTGTACTAATTTTCTAGCTCCTTTTCTGGCCACCTCAGTCTGCTCCCTTCTTGTCCCTGCATCTGATCTAGGGATTCTGGCCACCATCCACCTCTACCCGGTTGATCCCAGGCACCCATATGCCAGTGCAGTTGTACCCTCCACAGCAGGGCCATAGGGAGCCCCCTGTTTCCCCTACAGAACATGAATCCATCCTGGGTGCTCAGCCACCGGGCAAAGCTTGCAGACGGCTTTCAAGCTGCTCAACTAGGTGCCCGTTTTCACCCCCAGAGCCGAAGGCATGCAATGACATCACTGGAAGGGGTTGCACATGCGTCCGCATGAGCTCCCTCCAGACATCTTCCCTCAGCTCCACCCCCTGAGTGCAATGGAGCATGTAGTCCCCCCTGCCTCTGCCAGGAGGCAACCATGCACTGACTGCAGTGGACCTTCCTCCCCAGAGAAGGAGAGCAGTCCTTTGGATGCTCAATCCTTGTCCTTCTCAGCCAACCCCCAGTGACCTGTGCTTATTCCTGAACACCGATCACAGGCGTAGAGCGAGTTGTGGTGATCAGCACCTCAGCCCTCAGTGCCACTGGGCCGGTCACTGTCCACAAGTTTGAACCACCACCACCCAGATGGTAAAAAATAAACTTCCTGAGGGTGGTTCCAAACAAGGAGCATAGTTCTTACTTTCTGTTACATCGCTGCGCAGTCTGAAAACCATTATCCAGCAGCTTTAAAGTGATTTAGCAAGTTTTGATATATGAATGCATATACTGCAAGGTGACTGCATATAGAACTGCTTCGCAATGTATTTTGATAGACGCATAGCCTATTTTAGCAAATTAAATCAGGTTTTCACCCTCACAAACCAGGAAGTGTCATTTTGTGTATTGGAGCCTGTATTTGGTGACCTTTGACACTCATTACCTTTGCAATGTCACCACAGGGAGATCTGTGCTCTGCAATTAAAATTAGTTCTTGGTCACAGCAATTCTGTCTTGATAACAGAGCTCTTGGTCGCAGCATGCAGCATGACAATAGCAATGTCAAACAGTTCATTTTCAGGGTCCGATGATGAAAGCATTATGTTGTCCTGCACTAACATTGATCTTTCGGACACTGACATAGTGCCACAATTTGACAGCCACTGCATAGTAGATTCATAGGGATGACCCTATGACAGTAGCGAGAATAATGTGGGCAGTAGCTCAGGCAGTCACAGCAGTAGTCGATCCATTCCAGTACAGCAGTGACAGCAAACTTAGCAACATGGACTGTTAATATTATATTTTGCTACTTAGTGCTGCGGTTTGGTTCCTGTCATTGCTGTCATTTTACTGTGCAAAATCGAGGTATGGTGTGTGTTCTGTTACTCCCAGCATCAAAGTGTCCACACAAATGCTAGTGATAGTACCCTGGGTTTTTATATTTCTTTTTTTGGGGAGGATTGCTTTCCCTATGCTAACGAGTTGTTAGCCACTCCAGCTTGACACTGACAGCACTGCTCGATCTGGAGGCATTGCTTGAGCAGGATAAATGGCTCACAATTTGTCCAAATCAATTTCCAGATTCCTCACCTGGTACTAGTTAGTAGTGACCTCCACCAACTGATTTATCAGTCACTCACTGTGATGGAGCACAGGGTGGAAATTACAAGCAGGCACCTTGTACCCCAACCACTCCAAACCCCCCCAGCTGCACACATACACTTAAAGAAATGCTGCAGCATAGAACTTTTATTATGTGTAAATTATTTATACTGTTTGGGTCTGTGTTTGCCCTAGTGCCAACTGGTCTATGCTATAGCTTTCTTCTCTGTGAATGTGTGTGTTTGGGGGTGGGGGGCCTGCATTGTACTTTCCCCTTTAGAGGTATCAGTGATTGAGTAATCTGTTGTAGTCACCGGTTCCCCTGTTTACAGCATTTTATAAATTTAAAACTACAAATTATTGCACCAGCTTTGTGTTACCTCTAAGCGCTCAGGAACTATACAGACTGCAACTGTCATTAGTGTCTGCATAAGCATCTGCAATACCATCCTGGCATTGGCTTATTGCCGCTACATGTGGCCTCCAGGTGCATTATGAATTGAACAAAAAATACACAGTACAGTCAGTGATCGTCCCCAACCCCCCAAGGTTAAAAATGACAGTGCCAATACCCTTCTCATGGAGAAAGAGACTGCATTTATGTTTAGATAGCCTAAGTACCGCTTTGATTGGTCCACTACAAAGGGACAATCCTTGCGTAGGCACTCCAAGTGTTAGACTGTATTTGAACCACCCTTCCTCACTTATGACACCATACTTCATTACCACTTTGGTCTGTGTCAAGTCATTTGTGTTTTCCTATTTTTCCATTACAGTGGATATCTGATGCACATGCGTAAAGTGTACAGCAAATACAACAGATGCTGCACTATACTATCTCCCATGCCTTACCGATGTCATGATGCATTGTGTAGACTCCCTGAATTCATTGCTGTGTAGCCCATATTTCGGTTCAGACATTATTCCCTAAGTATGCCGAACTGACTATCACACTTTGTAATATAACACCATAGAAGCCAGACATTGGTACCACAGTGTCGGGAGAGGATGGCAACTGCCGTCTCTTCTTTTGCTGATGCTCCGGAGCACATACAATGATGCGATAATCCTAATTATAAATAAAGACTGTATGTTAAAATGTTAAAAAACTAAGGCCAGTCTGTGGTGCAAGCTTGGGCACAGCTCAACTTTGCTGCGCAGGGGTGTGGACTGGGTAATATTCAGCAGAGCTGTGCCATAGCTCAGCAGCTTTGAATATCGCACCCTGGCCACTCCCAGTGTGCATGGCACAGTGGCACTGCGTCAGCACAAGTGGCCAGAGTGGAGCATGGAGATGCGCTAGCGCAAGTTCCATTGTGCCATGCACAGCAACCGCAATATTCAAAACTTGACATGCAAATGGGGCCATAATGTATGCAAGGCACACATGGGGCCATTTGCATGTCATTATAGCCCCATTTGCATGCAGGTGCACCGATCCCCGATGACTTGCACCTGGCACCCTGCCAGGCAGCAGTCATCGGGGACCGACGTCCCCTGCAGCCCAATCGCGGGCATTTGTATAAAAAAAGAAATATCCCCAATATCCCTGGTGGTCCAGTGGACCTCTATGTGCCCGATCGTGGGCATTTGTAAAAAAATAAGACTTCGTCCAATATCTCTGGCAGTCCAGTGGACCACTATCTGCCCGATCGTGGGCATTTGTAAAAAAATAAGACTTACGTCCAATATCCCTGGTGGTCAGTGGACGCTATCTACCGATCAGCGGGCATTCGTATTAAAAGTACACATATTCCTATATCCCTGGTGGTCCAGTGGACCACTGTATGCCGATCCGCGGGCATTTGTAATGATGAACATGAATTCCCCAATATCCCTGGTGGTCAGTGGACCACTATCTGCCCGATCATGGGCATTTGTATAAAACAGACATATTCCTATATCCCTGGTAGTCTAGGTTTCCCCCACCCGCCCACTGGAGCCCCACCACCCGCTCCACCCCGTCAGCCAGCGGTGGCAGCACCAACACCTGCACACCCATCCGTCGACTGACGCAATAGTGGGGCTGTACGGTGGGCGGGTGGGTAAGCTCGAGAGATAATAGGAAGTATCTGTTTTAGTATGAAGGAAGCAGATAGTCACTGGACCTCAACAATGAGGTATATTTCATCATTAATGCCCAATCGAACCAGGCAACAGTCTGGACCACAGAATATCAGAATCATGTTCAACATTACAAATGCCCACAATCGGGCATACAGCAGTCCACTGGACCACCAGGGATATTGGGGAATTCATGTACATTATTACAAATGCTCTGCGATCGGGCATACAGCGGTCCACTGGACCACCAGGGATATTGGACTTATTCTATCTGTAATTACAAATGCCCACGATTGGCAGACAGTGGTCCACTGACCACCAGGGATATAGGAATATGTGTATTTTTAATTATAAATGCCCGCGATCGGGCAGATAGCAGTCCACTGCACCACCAGGGATATTGTACATTTATTTTTTTTTTTTACAAATGCCCAAGATCGGGCATGGGAAGGGTGCTGCCAGGTGCAGCTGGTGCTTGGGTGGCCACCCACAGGTAGCAGCTGCCGTGTTGTGCCCTGCAATGCGGCAGCTCACCTGTGGGTGTCCATCAGTTGTTCTTTTTTTTTTTGGCATAACTTTGTGCTGGCACATGTAGGGGTTGCTCATGCATGGCTCTGCACATCCCGGGCTGAATATCGGGCTGTGCAGAGTATGCATGGGCACACCCCCCCTACCTGTGCCTGCATACATTACTGATGTGCTCCGGCACATCGGTATTTGTGCAGTGCACTTTTCCCTTTTGAATTTCGCACCGGGGGGCATCAGTGGGTTGCACATGGTGCAACACTGTTGCGCCATGCTCAACCCTTTAGAATATCTGGGCCTAAGTGTTTTTTATTTTGTACTGTAAACTATGTACAGTATAACTATGTACAGTATATAACTGATTTTATTGCATTCATTTATAAACTTAGCGAGGAGCTGGCAAGCTGGAAAAACAATTCAGTGCTCCATGTCCCTTTATTCATGCACATCTAAGCATACTTATGTGATCAGTGTTATGGTGCTTGCATGAGAACACCAAATGAGCCCAAGAAAACACAGGAGCACAAGACAAAATATAAACTGTCTATAATGATGGTGACAATCAGAAATGCAATAGCAAAGGCAGTTTACTGAAGCAATCACACTGGAAGCAGCACTTGCCAAAAATACACAGTTTATTGCACTGTTCTCCTGGGATTGGACTGTGCAGCTCAGTGTTTATACTCTTGCTGCACATTACAATTCTGAACTGTTGAAAAAGTCATCCATTTAACACAGACCTCTATGTACCAATACTGAAAAGCTTACTTCAATTTAAAGATCTGCCCAGTTCAAAAATCGTCCTTTTGTGTCCCAATACGCTACAGATTACAGCTCCACTCAGTTAAAAAAATGTATTTTTTATACAGATTTGTTGTTATAATTATGTACTTGCAGCACTTATTAAAACTGTAACACTGTACTCAAGCAATGTAGATTGTGATGTTCCTAGAACCGATGGACCTAGGACACAGAGCTTAGTCAGATGAGTAAAATTGAAAATCAGAAGAAATCACCACTTCTGCAATCCCAAAAGCAAGTATAACAGCTGCCAATATAACAAGCAGTTTCAGTTATCAGTGCTGTAATTTTTGCCAGTTCAGTTTTGGATCTGCACTCACTGAGGCTGGGTCCAAGACAAATGAATGAATGAGCAGTGAGAAAGGTGCAGTGGGAACACCTTCCCTGTGCTGATGTCACTCATGCATGTGGATGCACTGCTCGATGTGAACTTCAAACAAAGAAAAAACATGCAGAGACAGCTGTGGCACAAAAATGTTAAAAAACTAAGCATCTGAATATATTTAATACTTAACTTCAGGGCAGCTGAGCTTTGCATCACTCAATGAAGGGAAGGTGACCTGCAAACATGACATTGAGGGAAGTTGGTAAATCACTTTAAGTGTCTACTATGTTATCTAACTGTTACTCTGTAAACATCCCTTTGTCAACTCCCTAAAGAGGGCTGCCCTAAACAAGTACAAACTCAAGTATATGCACATCGCCACTTCCTTGTTCATGGCAATCAGTTTTGGGAGCCATCTAATGAAGTTTTACAAAGTAACGTATTTTAGACTTTCAAAACAGTTGGATTACTGTTTTCAGACAGTGTGAAACTGGTTAAGAGATAGGAGACAGATGGTGGTGGTGAACGCTACAATCTGTAATGAAGGGAGGGAGGCCAGTGGGGTACCACAGTGCACAGACATTCTTCATATGTGACATTGCTGAGGAACTGGATGGGAAGGTATGTCATCTTGAAGATGATACCAAATCTGCAATAAAGTGGACACTTAGGAAGGGCTGGAGAAAATGTGCAGGGATCTTGGAAAATTCAGGGAATGGTCAAGAGCACAGCAGTTGAGGTTTAATGCCAAAATGTTCAAAATCATGCACCTCGAGCATAGGAACTTGGACACTGAGTATAGGATGGGGTGGGAGGTACTGACAGTCAGTAAATAGGAAAGGGACCTTGGAGTTATCATTTCTGATGACCTCAAAGTGGCAGGTGAGTATGACAAAACAGTGGGTATGGCTAGTGTGATACTGGAATGCATAGGAAGGATTATCTCCAGCAGGAAGGTGAGGTGGTGTTGCCACTATATCACTGTCTGGTGAGACCCCACCTGGAGTACTGTGTCCCATTTTGGAGGTTACATCTCAGAAAATACATAGCCAGGGTGGAGGCAGTCCAGAGGAGGGCAACCAAATGGTGAAGGGGTTGCTTGAGAAGCCCTATAAGGAGAGACTGAGGTATCTTAATATGTACTTTCTGGAATAAAGGAAAGTGAAAGGTGGCATGATAGAGATCTACAAGTGCCTCACCAGGGAACAGGGTGCAGGATGGGAGTCTCTTTCAAATTAGAATGATCACCAGTACCGGGGGCAAGTGACAAACTTGAATGAGGGAAGTTTAAGAGGGATTAAAAAAAAATTCTTCACTGAAAGGGAGGTAGATACCTGGAACAGACTGCCAGCAGAAGTGGTGGAGGCAAAAACGGGGGGCTTCATGCACATGTAGGGCAGACATACAGTTGTATTAGAAAACAGGCACGGAGGAGGGAGTTCGCTGGAGACCAGTTAGGGTCTACAGAGACAGATTAGCAGGAAACAACTGGGCATACTGGGCGGGCAAAGCAGTCACTTTCTGCTGACAAATTCTATGCTTCTATGTCTCTCTGTATAGGAAGTTTTTTTTTTTTTGGCCTGAGTTGTGCTGGTTCCAGCTGGTGGACTGTTGACCTTCAGAGTTTGTTATGAGTGAGTTCCCTGGAATAAGTGCACCTCACATGAAGTTGGATCCTAACTAAGAGGTGAGCCCTACATATTCTTTTTATACACCTATGTGACACCAGCCAGCATGATGGTTATACTGACAGAAACTGATAAAAACACTGAAAGAAACATGGAATGTGAAGAGCAGAGAAATACATGGAGTCCATCCAGTCTGATTTGAAACTTAACAGTGTAAAAGAAAAAAAAACTACAACTATGTTGCAGGTGATATCTTGTTTTAATTCCTCTTACCTGCTTTTTATGAATCTCAATGGACTGTTTAAGGCTTTGATATTTAAACTGACTACTCTGTCTGATTTAAATCCGCATCCAACCTATATACAGTATCTGGCTTGTAATTTAGCTGTTTCCACTGACCTGCTAAAGGGAGTTTAACAAAAACAGCATCGCTACTGAATTGTTACTAATAAAATGTTAGTATCACATGCAACATATTTCTTTTTTTTTTTCCTTCTACATCATTAATTGACTGAGCTAACATGGCTACTGTGCTTCTGTATCAGATGTGGAGTGAACATACCTTAAATACCTCTTTCTTCTAGCAATACTGTATTTTTCAGGATTCAGTGGTTAAACATCAAATTTAAGTACTGTATATACTGTACTAATTGTGGGCATGCTGTGGAACAACCCTGTTGCTACCTGGTAACCCATCCTTTGTAAACTTAACTCTACACTCACTGTATACATAGTCAGATATAAAAGAAACTACAGATAATGTGTATCTTAGCCAGTGGACTTCATACAGAGAGGATGAGGTGATGATCTGTCTAGTACTGCTACCAGTGCTGGGCTGAATGCAGAATTCCACTCACAATATTCTAGTGGAATGGTGATTCTGCTCTGCTTAGCTTGCAGAAATTTATAATGCATTCTATGGAATTCCATCAAGTAAACAGTGATTTTTTTTAAGGTAAAATATAGTTTTCTTTTTTTTCTATACAGCTTTTTCTCCTGCTGGTTGCTGCAGGTGAGCTTTCAGCCCTGTCCTCACCCCCTCTTGTCCAGCACCCACCTCCCTGGATCACCAAGCCCAAGATCCCTCACAGATTGCCCCACCATGATGGAGCCCAGAAGGGGAGGGCCATTCTCCCCCACCCAGTGACTCTCATTTAGATTGGGCAGGTGACCAGAAAATGGTGCAGAATGGAGGTAGGTGGGCAGGGCATCATATATCCTGTGCCAAACATTTTCCATTTTCCGCCCTCAGTCTCTTGCTGAAGTGGCTCATAAGCATGTACATGGAGGCATACATGCAAAGGAACTTTAATGATGGGAGGGAAGGATGCCACTCATTTCGCCAGTGCTACACCTAGGTTTCAACCTGGGACAGCCAAGGGCCACGTTGCCAAAGCCACCCCACCCCACAGAGGACAGCTGTCCTTCAGATGCTCAAGCCTCTCCTGCGCCCCCCCCCCTTGGTCAACCACCAGTGACTTGAGCTCATTCCCAAGCTTGGGCTGCAGACATTGTAAGAGGTAAGGTGCACAGTGTGTCAGCCCTCTACACCACTTGGCTGCTTAAAAAAAATAGGTTTATGTTGTGATGTGCATTTTTGTTTCTTTAACATGTAGAAATATGTTTTGCGGAAAACCTGTGGAAACTGCTGCATTTTGGCATTTTCTGTGGAATTCCCAATCAATTGGTCAAATTATGCTTTTTCCATAATTTCTCACAGCAAAAAAAGTTATTTTCCACCTTTGTAAGAGTTTACTAAATATCTGCAGAATTCCACAGAAGAAGAATTTTTAAGTTTTGCACAGCACAAAAATGATATCTGATGGGTGCCAAACAGAACAGATAATCCACTATTTCATCACATCTAATATTACAAATCAGTATGATCCACTTTGTTCTACACTAGTTTGAAATACTTACTGCATGATTTGACCTGGACTTCTCTAATCAAATCAAACCAAACTCTTACATTATAATGCGGTGCATTTTATTATGTTGTGTATGATCGTATGACTGCTGTTTTTTTTTTAATATATTGATCTTGTAATGTTTATGAACTAATTCCAGATCTCCACAGAAAATGGAGATTCATTGTGCCAGTGGATTTATTCACTCACCAAAACCTAAATAAATTAATCAAAAAAGCTCCCAGATAGATGCACTGGGGGGATGTTTTTTAACTTCTGTTGAAAAGGATAAATCCCCAAACTTATAGCTGGATCAAGCATTACACCTCTGTTCTGCAGTGGCACTTTGTCAGAAATGGACTGTATTGTTTCTTTTCCCAGTTAGGGAGAGGCATCCATCTTAATAGCTATGGTGGGAAATGGTTTGCTAGACTTATAAAAATAAATTGCTTGCAGAAAGCTAATGGCTGAGTCTTATGTTTCGAATCTGTAGCCATTTAGTAGTGGGAAAGCCCACAGCTCTATAGTTCCACCTATTACTGCATATAAGAATCCTGGGTAGAAGGGATTAGCCCAACTACAGCAAGTGACTGAGTCACAGTGGTATGTTAGTGGCACTAAAATTAGGGTTGAGAAGGTACTTCAATACAAACCCTCGATTTTTGACTGCTAATATCTTGTCCATCTCCTGATCTACAGCTATGACATTTGGAAGGCACTCTGGGCCAGGACCTGCACATTTTGGTGAGATTTGGTTAAGTGATTTGTGTGCTATGAAATGGCAAAAAAATGTAACACAGATGAAAAACTACCCTTTTTTATTCAGTGCTTCACAGAATGAAGGAAAGGGGAGATGATAGATTGCATCCCTACACAATGTTGAAGTTAAAAGAAATATATTGAGAATGTAATTCTGGATGCCTTCTCTAGGTGCCGCTGTAAAAAGTGGGTCTGGCACCCAAGCGGGTGCATGTGAGGTGCACCTGCATGTGGACGTGATCCACTTTCTGTGGGCAAGTGTCATTACCGGATTCCAGATTCAAACCACACTACTTAAGCAGCTGCTGCAGGGCATGTACTCCCTTTAATAACTGCTCAAGGGGCTCACAATGGTGGACGTCTTTCAGTGATGCACACACTTGGTATGTTGAATTGTTTTACTTTAATTGGTGAGATGAGACTTGAGAGTGAAGCAACCTTGAGTTTAAAACTAAGGAGACAAACCTTACTTTTTTGCAGTTGTGAATGAAAGTCACAGAAGGCCATAGTGCTGCATATCGAGTGCCCCATAGAACCACGGTGAGTGGTCTCAAGTCAGAAATAAAATGTTATTGAATTGAAATTAATGGCACAATCTATGAATGATGTAGAAGTTTAAGAAATAAAAATACTGTCCTGAAGTGGCTATTGATATTGGTGTTTGCTTAAATAATGATTAAGTATATATTAGTGTTACACAGCAGTCAAAAAAATGTTTTGAAAAGTTGAAAATGAAGTTTTAATTGAAGGCACAGAGTGGTTGTGCCAGTGTAAGTTCATTGTGCACCATTATCCTGAATTTAAAGGACATTTTTGGCATTTTAACATTTACTTTAAAATGGAGATAAGGTGTTAAAGTTATTTATCTTTATGATGTTTTTGAATGCAGAACCAGACTCCCTGAGGAAGGGGAAGTGTTATTTCTGAAATGTAAGACATTGTGGGCTGGATGAAAAAATAAGAAAAATGTTTTTTAACACATTTGGTGAGTGGGCCCGTGTTTCCAGTCTGTCTTTATGTTTTCATTAAGTCTTGATTGGTTTTGGGTCTCTCCCAATTCTCACAGATTGCCTGTTTCCTTTTTTTGAGGTTGGCTGTGCTGGATGTGATTCCTTGTGCTCAAAACAAAGCTGTAACACAGCTCCGTACCTGAGGTGATCAATTGGTGTAGGAACATGTTAGAACATCTCTTTTTGCCTGCTTTTACCATGTATGAGAATGACCCACACGTGTAAACTATATGCTCAGACTGGTTGGCTTTTTTTTATTTTTTTTTTATTTTTATTGAAATCTAGGATTGCAAATACCTTTGTGCAGGAACTGCTCATTTACAAAGGTTCCACTTTGAAGGAATGTGGGGTTTACATACATACAAAGGTCAACATAATAATATATAGTTACTCTATGAAAAGAAGCAAGAGGCTGAGGCTTAGGAAATTTCAGTAATTGAAAATGTGCCAAATGTTAGGTAGCATGACATACCAGCCAAAGGCAATCTTAGAAATAAGCGCTGCAGGTGAGGGGGGTATGCAGGCAGCAAGGCTGTTGTCGGAGGATAGAGGGTGAGGGTAAGAGCTCTAAAGGGGAGGGAGGGAGGGAGGGATAAAAGTCAGGAAATGTCCGGGTGGGGAGAGGTAGCTGTCAAGACTGGAGTAGAGGGCAGTGAGCAGTGGGCCTCTGATTAGGCGAGGCAGTCACAACGACTAGTTGAAATGAGATGAAGTCAGAGTTGTCTCTTAAAAGGGCCAAGAGCAGCAGCAGTAAGAGTTTCTTTGTTGAGAGTATTGTACTACTGTGGTGCTCTGTGGGCAAAGGCCCTCTGGCCCATGGTGGTCCTGCATCTGGTGACAAGGAAGTTAAGTTGTTGTGAACTTCTAGTTAGCTGGATGCTGTGGTGGTCAATGAGGAGCTTTTCAATGCCCGGGGGCATAACCCAGAGGAGGATTTTTTGGCTAAGAGGCAGGTTTGATACTGTATCCTGCTGATGAGAGGAAGCCATCCTGCCTGAGTGTACAGGACACAAGTGCGTGTAAGTCAGTCAGCCCCAGTTAGCAGCCTGCATGCTTTGTTGAGTGCAACTGTAATTCTACGGAGGGCAGAGGCAGAGACAGAGCCATAGATTGCTTGCCTGTAATCGATGATGGAGGTGACAGAGCTGTTGATAGCCAACCAGAGAGTGTCAGGAGTCATGCAGTATTTCTGCCTGTAGAGCAGGCCTACACGGATGTTGGTGGCTCTGGGGACAGAATCTATGTGCCGATGGTAGGAGAGTGAGCTGTCCAATGTGATGCCTAGGTATTTAAAATCAGGAATGTGTTCAAGTAAGGTCCCTGTTTGGTTTAGGATGGTGAGGTCATGGGATTTGTACTTACTCCTGGCTTTGTAGAAGGTCATAACCTTTGTTTTGCTGTAGTTCATGACCAGTTTGTGTGACTTGAACAATTCTTCGATGCACATGAATTCAAGCTGTAATTGTTTCTCGAGGAGCTCTGTGTTTTGGTGGTTGGTGAACATGACTGTGTCATTGGTGTAGAGCAGTAATTTCTGGTGGTAGACACTGGGAAGGTCATTGAGGAAGAGTCTGAAGAGTAGTGGCTCCAGGATGGACCCCTGTGGGACCCCTGAAAGGACTGGCTTTTCTTCCAAGGTGACACCAGCAATCCTAACCCGCTGGACCCTTTCCTGAAGGTAGCTTGAAAACCAGAGCAGTGCTTCACTGGAGAGCCCAGTGTTTGATAATTGCTTGAGTAGGAGTGGGTGGTTCATAGTATTAAAGGCTTTCGTAAGGTTGATGAATACTGCCCCTACACAGTTTCCTTGATCAAGCGTGGTATGGATGAAGCCCGTGAATTCTAATAGTGCAGTGGTGGTACTGTGCCTTTTTTGGAAACCATGTTGCTCAGGGCACTGGATGTTGTATTTTTCCAGGTAATCTACTAGTTGGCCTGAGGTGATGCACTCCAGGGCCTTAGACAATGGAGGGAGGATGGAGATAGGTCTGTAGTTGGAGTGCAGTGATTTGTCTCCACTTTTGTGTGCCGGTGTGATGGCCACCTGTTTCCAGTGAGATGGGAACTGGGACATCCTTACTGATAGGTTGAGGATCATTGTCAGGGGGTCAAGGACTTCTTCAAGGACAAGCGCTAACAACTTCAGGTAAAGGGAGTCACCGCAGTAGCTTGCGTTGTGAATGGCCTTCCAAATATAGGTTCTGGCTTCATGCATTGGGATCTCCTTGAAGTAGAATTGTGGTGCAGGGTGTAGGAGAGAAGCAGTGACAGAAGGGTTACTACCAGAGGGGGCATCAAAGAAATTAGAAGGGAAGACACTATCCAAATTGGAGAAAGCATTGTTAAAGGTGTAAGTGATTGTGTACAGGTCAGATGTTGGTGTTCCACTTATGTTGACTTAACTTGGACAGCAGGATACAGTATCATGTCTGTCTGCTGGCAAAGAAATCTACCCTCAGACTTACCCCGATGGGTGTTAAGAACCTCATCAGCCTACCTGACTCCACTAGAAGCACTAGGAGTATAAATAACCACTCTATCAAAGTCCCTTTCTGCCGCACCGTGCAAGGCCAGTGGTCCTTTGAATACTGTACCTGTCCAGGCTCAACTCTCTCAGAGTAGACTTACAGAAGGAAGTTAAGCTTTGTCTGTTTAAGTCTAAACTTTGTACCCTATTTGCATCCACTAGTGGATGTGATTGTGGGACCTAGGCATCCTTTCAACCCTACTTCCACCTTGCTAGCCTACCCCTCATCCTCTGACATCTCCCTGCCCCAATTCACCTGCATCCCATAGACTCCTGCCCCTCTCCCACTCCTTGCCCATACTAACCCCCTGCTCAGTACTCTTACCAACCCTTCTCTAGTTTTCCTTACTTCCCTCCCTCTCTCCCTCCTCTTCACTCGGCTATACCCACCCACTCTGTGTCCTCCCATCCTGTACCCTGACACCCCTAACTGCTGGCTATGCCATCTCTCCCTCTGTCCCTTGGCCTTCCCCATCCTGCCTACCTCTACCTCTACCATCCTCAGAACACCAGTTCTTATCTCTCCCTTGTCTACTTGTTTACCTTTCCCGGCTGCATCTTCCCCTTCTCTCCCCTTTACTCATGGCAATATGGGCCTATCCCCCCTACTGACTCTTAACACACTACACTGCCTTGCACTTTCCTCCTCACCTCTACTAGGAATTTGAAGCCTAACTATCTTACACTTAGATGAAATAACTGCTGTTTATGACATGTTCTGACTTTAATCCTTGCTTCTGCAATTTAAACAATTGTAACCCATGTGTGTACTCCTTTATATATAATGTATGCTGTATATATTTCTTACCTCTCCCCATGTTTCTCCATTTATGCTTACGTCATGGACTATTGTATTAGCTTGACTTTTGATTTAATTGTACTCTGTATTAATGTCTTCAATCAGTAATAAATGTTTTAATTTCCTATACTTTTCTACAGTGCATAATGACGTGGAACCTCTGTAAACGAGCCTCTGGCTCAAAGGTATATCCAAAATCTAATAAATAAATAAAATAAACGTGTACATTAATTCCATGAATTGCAAGCACTGCATCATGGTTATGGAAATGATATGGGCTGTACAACATCTTTACTATTCCCGGACAAAAAAGCTCTAAACAGCAGCACATATAAAAGTAGTACACATTGTCATGTGTAAAAAAAAAAAAAGCAAAGCTAAGGATTCAAGTAGGAATCAGATGTTGTACAAGAAATCCCTCTTCCTTGCATTTTCCAGTCTTGTGATTGGGCAAGGACTTCAAAGAGAGAGGGAGGAGAAAGACATTGAGTGGGTGGAATTAATGAGGAGATTCAGTAATATGGAACTGTTAGAGGTGGAGGAAGGACACAGTCCCAAAACATATCTCACAGTTCTGACTGGTACCAATATGTTCACATGTTTTGCAAGTGAACAAATAAATGGTTGGAATGTTGAATCATGAAACTTGCAGGTTCATGATACCTTGTCCCACGGCAGTGATTTTGGTCTTTTAAAAACAACACTTTGGAGTCAGCTCAGTGGCGCTGATGGTTGAGGCACTGGATGCCACACCTTGCGCCACACTGGTGACCTGGGTTCGGGAACAAGCCAGGGTCGTCGGAGGTTGGTGGGGGGGGGAGAGGATGTGAGAAGCTGCCAGCTGGCAGCGCTCCACCTCGGGTAGAGGTATCCAACTCTCTTGGAGCTTGGTCACTCTCTGGTGGAGGCTGGAGGGGACAGCGCCATGAGAGAGCTCAGAAAAAGGTCAATAGGGAGGGTTGAGGTGACCCAATCCGAAGCTGCGGTGTGCATGTGCGCCACCACGTGTATTCGCCACCACTTCTGGGGATCCCGGGGTAGCTTATGGGGAGAGAATGGAGGAAATCATGGGGGGCCGATATGGATGTTGCCCCCGGACCAATTCAGGGGTTCTGCCAGGGCGCGCATGGTGCCAGAAGACCCCAAAAGACCCCGAGATCAGTAGGCTTGGCAGACGCAAAGGTCGACCTGCCACAGGAGGATAAAACATAGTTAACAAAAAAAAAACTTTAAAAAAAGTTACGTACAAAAGTAAAAATGGAATTCATACAGAGTTCAAACAAATTAGCCCAAAGTTGGATAAGGCTAATTCACATGCTACTCCATGTCCTGTTGTCACGTGCTCATGCATGTCAAAAGCTGCATTTTACAGTACTCTGTGAAACCTGGTGGTAATGATGCATTCACACTGCAAACACATTGTTACTTAATTATTTGATAACCATTAAAAAAAAATAATAATAATACTAACACTTATTTGATCACCTGGATCCCATCCCTGTTGAGTGCTTCTGCACCTCAACTCTTGGTTGAAGGAATTCAGCCACTGAGAGCAAATCCCTAATAGCCGATTCTGTTCCACCAGTGATGCTCACTTTCATTATACAGCCACCAGCAGCACCTCCTTGCTGCCCTCTTATACCTAAATGCTCAGTATCAGTCACCTTCATTTACTGGCCCAGGACTTTAGGAGGTAGGCCTGAACTCACCCAAAGATTTCGCCTGGTAGTGGGGTCAGAAGGAGAGGGCCATCCTCCCCCTCCCAAGGTACACATATCTAGTTTTGGCCTCTAGCATTCTGGTGGTGTGGCATGTGAGGTATTGACAAGCATAACTTCATGAATGCCTGTCCTGCCACCATTTTTCCAGCTGATTTTTCCCAATGTCCCCTTTGCTGGGGTGCACATGTTGGTGTACATGTTTTGAGGCACATGCATGCCACAAAGTCCCACAGCACCACCCACTACTGCCACTCCCAACTGGCACTACCACCAGGCATCATCCTTTTGGCAGTCTTCCAGCAGAGCCAGCAGTCTTCCCTCTCTCCCTGGGAGAGGCAGCAGACCCTTGGAGGCTTAATCCTTTCCCTCCCAGCTGACCCCTGGCATCCTGTGCTCATTACCAACCAGTGTGGAGCAAGGTGTGGCAAACAGTGCCTCACCCCTCAGCACCATTGGGCTGACCCTTTTGATTTTCAATAGCATGGCAAGGGTGGGGGCACCACTGGACACCAGGAACTAAATAGTTTTGGGGCTAGATGAGGGTGGCAAGCACTACTGGGCACCAGAGTCTAAATGGTTTTGGGGAAGGGTGAGAGAGGGGATTACCACTGAACACCAGGGATTCTTGTTATGGGATCAGATGTGGAGATGGTGGCACTAGATTTTTTGGGGTGTTTAGCATGGGGTTGTGTGTTGGGGGGATCACTGTAGTCAGAGGATGTTTGCCATGTGGTCAAGTGTAGGGGGATGCTTCTGCATAACAGGGATGCCTGGTACAAGGCTGGGTGTAGTACAGGGTAGTACTGGACACATGGGATGCTTGGCATGGAATTTGGGTTTTGGAGATGGTGGCACTAGATTCAAAGGATGCTTGGCATTGGGTGGCTGTAGTGGGGGTGCAATTGTACTCCATTAGCTGATTGTTAGTGGCATTGACAATAAAAAATATTGTGTATGTTTTAAACTCATTTTTTAAAAGACAGGACATACATTTCAGGAAAGTACATTTAAGCATCTGGCACTGTAGGGATGAACCACAGTACCACAAAAAATAAGAAAATGCAATATTAGGTAAAACTAAATCCCTCCACCTCGGTAAATCTATGGCATGGTGTTTCATGGGCTTTAATAAATCGCACAATGTAGCATTGGTGGTGCAGAAACTCCAACCCCCTATCACCAAGCATCAGTGTATGAGTATTATTCTGTACTTGGAAGAACAGCGCTGAAGATACAATAACATAACACCAATGCAACATTACACAATCTTCCAAATCCTAATAAACACCACACCAAAGATTCACCAAGGCCAGGGAACTTTCCACCCTAATGAAGGAGCCTGCAAGGCATCGTAGGAGGCAGGGCTTTGTCTTGTGGCATGGCCAAGGGACACCTGGATGGTCAGAAAGGAGCCACCTATTAGGGTTGGAGGGGTAGGAAAATATAACTTCTCAGGGGGAAGGTGGCTTGTGGCCAGGGAGAGGAGCATAGCCTATTAAAGAGGCTGCATTGGAGGGGTTCTGTCTCATTCTTGTCCACCTCAGCTTGGAAGCAGTAGAAGAATAAACAGCCCAGGAACAAGCCAAGAAGAAATAGGATCTCCAGGGACATGGTAGGAACTAGTAGAGGTAAGGCTGGGCTTGGATGGTTAGATGATGCTCTGTAGCTGCATCCCGCAGCAGCTGTCTCACATGTTGTTGGCTTGGTTTTCTGCAGGCAGAAGTAAATAGAGCATGGGGGGGGGGTTGAGGAATCCCTCTCCATACACCTTCCATGCTGGTCATCTGCTGCTCTGACTGGTGGGGCGCCTCCACAACAGGGCACAGGATATATGGCTGTGGGGGGAAGGCAGCCTTGGGGAAACTGGGAGCAGATATTTAGTGCTGGCAAAATTGTCATTGGCCAGAGAGATACACTTGTTCCTTTGTCCATGGCCCCTCCTCCCTTCCTGTTCGATGGTGTACCTCATTGAAGTAGGCCATGGCTCACAGAGTGTGCTGCAGTCTCTGGGGTCCAATGCAGAGAGAGAGGTGGCACACACAGGAGTCACTCCACTGGATAGTTTCCCATTTTTATGGGTACGACAGCTCCCGCCATGTGCCCACTTTCAATGCAGGGCTGCGAGAGTAGGGACGGCAGGCAAGGACACCAAAACCATGGTCAGACACTCGCACCACATGGTTCGGCGCCACGTGGTCAGCCCCCTCCTTCTCCCCTTCTTGTAGTCAGTTTCAAATCCCCTTGTAAGAAATCAAAATGTTACACCTTTGTTTATATTCTGCCCTTCATAGCATGCAAGAAGTTTCTGATATATAGTTTAAAACTGACACTGGAAATCCTGATTCCACACTGGTTGGGAGCAGCCAGCAGGTGGGGGTGGAGGTGAATGGGAGGCATACTTAATTGCACAAGGCTTCTGTAGGTGCTAACCCTCTGAAAACCAAAAAAAATAGAATCATTGAGGCTTGTTAGAATATTTTCCTCATGTTACTTCTCGAACATTGCCGCCTGTACCCTCCTGTGGCATGGTTGATGGCTGCATGCTTAATGTACAATGTTATAAAAGAGTGTGAAATTAAAATGTTGCTCTGAGCTTTTGTCCAGGAAGAGTGCACCATTCTCCACACTGGCCGCAGAGGGCCATGTAGTCATCAGTAGGCCACTGGGGCCATGTGATCGTGGAGTAGAAAGTTAAATTAAGGAGCAACATAGATGGAGCACGAAAGAATATAGTGCAGTGGTTAGGGCTGCTGCCTTACAGCCAGAAGACCTAGGTTTGGATCAATGGGCTGTTTTTTGGGGGGAGATGAAATGTTACAGTATTTTAATTAAATTAAAAAAATCATTTTGTTTTAGCGGTGAGGTGATGAAATAAGTGAGAAGGAGAAAAAGGGTATACAATAAAGGCCCTACTGATCAGTTGTCCACCTGGTATGGTTACTCACTCCTAACCAGAAGGTGAGGGGTCAACTTTAAAACATCTCAAAAGTATACAAATATATCTATTTATCTATCTATATATACATATATATATATATATATATATATATATATTTCTTCAAGCAGAATAGGGCAAGCTTGTCCAGAGGTGGGAACCAACATTGATAATGCCAGCCTGGGGGTGCCGGGCCATGTGGTCGGGGGGGAAGGGGGCATGCATAGACCAAAACGGGAAGCCGAGGGCACTTCTCTCCCCACCCCCTTTTCTACACATGTGGCGGGATGTTGAACAGGCAGCCTGCTGACTTAGCAAGTGGTACATTAGCCCCTGATGCTGGGCAGACAGGCAGGCTATGGGTTCAGTTCCCCACGTGGCGATAATAAAACAAAAAAGTTAAGTAAGATGGACCAGGGGAACTAGATTCTGTTCTGGCAAATTCATTAGGTTAGGGGGATAAGGGGACTAATTAGTGATTTCCAGTTAAAAAAAAAATAATAAAAGGTAGGGTTTAACAAGGCAGTAGAGAAAGTGGAAAGTATTAGGCAGTTAGCAGCCATAAGGTTTGTGGGTGTACAATTACAGGGATAGTAAATAGTCATCCACGGTTGTGGGTATATTTAAGTCATATAATGGCAATGCACACTAGCAAGCTGGGGGAGGTGGTTAGAATATCATGAGAAATACCAGAGTAAGAAGCAGAATGATACTGGGAGATCATGGTCATGCTGGATGTACCGTTACTGTGGACAATATATATGGGAGGAGGGGTTCAGCAAAAGTATAGTAGTTTTCCTGTCTGGTGGCCTACCTCATCAAAGAAGGGGTCTCAAGATGTTAATAGTGGGAAAGGGGAGGGGGATTAGGCATTGCTTTAATTATGTCCAAGGGTTGTACAGAGTGGAGCAATGCAGATACAGTATAAACATGAGTGCATGACTTGTAGAAAACCTCATCACCTTCAGCAGTGTGGCAAAGGGACAGGTACAGGGTAAGGTACAGGGACAGGGACAAGAAAAGGAACTGGGAATTTTCACCCCTTTCAGAAAGGAAATACCAAGGATTCCAACAACCATAAGGGTGGAAAATATTGAGGGTTGGCTGGTCAGTTATCCTAATAGGAGAAATGCTTGATCCTTGGCAGAAGGGTTCAGGGTGAGGTTTCACATCCCATATAAAGAGCAACAGAGGGCATATGAGGCAAACAACCTGAAATCTGCCAGAGAGTGACTGGAGGTGGTATGAAAGAAGTTACAGAAAGAGTTAGAAGTCAGAAGGATCAGTGGGCCTTTTGCAAAACCTCCAAACTCCTGGCTCAGGATATCCCCAATCAGGTTGGTCCCCAAGAAAGCGCTGGTTGAGTTTCGGGTGATAAATCATCTTTTATACCCAGAGGGGGACTCGTTCAACTACTACATTGACCAAGCAGTGTCAGAGGCTCAGCAGGTAGCGCACTTGCCTCTGAGGCTGGGAGATCAGAGTGCTGTCAGAGGGCTGTGAGGTTAAATTCCCACAACTGGCAGAGGGGTGTCAGAGGGCTGTGGGTTCAATTCCCACACCTGGCACTTGAGTTAATATCCCAATACTGACACAGTAGTGCAGCATGAGGGGGGTGCACTTCTGAGGTGTCATCTTTCAGATGAGATGTTAAACTGAGGTCCCAACTGCCTGTTCTTGTTGTAGTTCAGGTTAATGTTAAAGATCCCATGGCACTTATCGAATTTTTGTTAGAAGGTTTGGACTTCATTACATACAAGACAAAGTGGATAACATTAATTAATATATTACATACCACAGAAAATTTTACAAGTGTACAGAAAACATAGTAAACACCACAAAAGAAAAACGAAAGAAACCAGTCAGAATGAACCTTATTTCCATAAACAGCACAACCCCCCACAAAATGATAATAACCACCAGTTAGTAGGGATACTATGTCTCCCTTTACTTTGTTACTTCCCAGGATTCGCAGTTTACCCATAAATGGCGCACATTAACTGGGGTAAAATGAGACATATCAAAAAACACAATTTTCTGTAGGGTTTTCTTAAAATGTGTCAATAGAGCCCTATACGAAACCCATTTTTGCTGCAAAACCCATAGGCAGCAAGTTTGCCGTATAAAATATCTGAGAACTGCCAATAGTACATATACTGTATCACTGTGATATTTTTCCCATGTATCTGTTTGTAGGCCATACATAATCTCGGGATAAAATAAGTGTAAGAACAAAGCCACTCTTTGGCTAAAAAAGCCCAAAAATGTTTTACATAAATACACTCTGAAAATAAATGCTGCTGTGTTTTAATGAGCTGTACACATGAGTCTCTGGGACAATACCTCTGTTATCTGTTTGCGTTTATTGTTCCCCTGAACACTTAACCTCCCCATAATTCCCAAGCCAAAGGCTGTCCCATATGAAAGCCGGGATCCTGGGGTTGGATAACTGCTTTAGGACTCTACCTAGCTGTCTATCTCCACATAATGAAAAGACTAATGAAGACTGGCCTTCTGTTTGAACAATGGAATGGTAAATTACCTTCCTGTCTAATGTCTGTAGTGCCGAGGAAGAATTTGCCATTTAATGGCTTGCTTAAGCCATTCAATCCCATATTATGGGATTACTCCACCCCACCCCCCCATTTAGAGATCTGATCTTACCCTGTTCCCAGTCCAGGATACTGGGGACCTAACTACTGGTTTATAAATGACTTCAAAACCTTAGTTCCAGGGTTTAAGGCCGCACCTATATTATAACATAAAAAAGGCTCATGAAAAAACCACTGGGTGAATCATATTGACTCCTCCTCCTTCTTTTATAGATCTATATGTATATTCTCTTTTGATTGGATTTAACCTGGGCCCCCAAAAGGCTTGAAAAAAATGCTAACTAGCTGGGTCACTATACCCTGGGAAGGGGGATAAACATAATTAAGATACAAAAAAAAAATGGGCACAAGTAGGGTCTTAATCAGGACAGCCCTTCTATTTTTGGATAGCTGCTTGCCCTTCCACTCACTTAATAACCCATTAGCTTTGCTTATGGCCTTCTCCCAGTTTCTTATCTGATTACTTCCAGACCCAGATTCTATTCCTATGACAGTTATGGGCTCTTGACAGATTCCAATTCCTGCTATACACCCAGTAGGTGGTAAAGGTGTGGATCCCAGTGTTACCCCTTTACTTTTAGTAAAGTTGATTTTTGATCCTGATGTTACCGAAAATAGTTGTAACACCCCTAATAGTGAGGTCTCACATGTTCCTTCAGCTAATATAAGGACTAGATCATCTGCATATGCTAACATTTTCAGAGGTTCCCCATCTATAGTCAGTGACGTACCTTGAATTCCCTGAGCCTGCAGTGTAACTCTAATAAGTTTTTCGATGGCAAAAGTATACAGAAGAGGACTAAGGGGGCACCCTTGCCTTACCCCTCTAAGCACCATAATTCTGTTTCCGTATCAACCATTGATATTAGGAATAATAACTGCTCCATGGTACATCACTCATATCCAGTCTACCAGAGTCAAAAGGAAGCCAAAAGCGTGTAGTGTTTGAAACAAAAACTCATGTGATAACCTATCAAAGGTTTTTTCCTGGTTCACCCCCTATCACAGTTCCATATATTCCGTCTTGTTCTCCTGTAGAAAAAAGCTTTCTTAAAATTACTAGGTTATCGTGCTGCTGTCTGTGTGGCACTGCACATGTCTGCTGGGGACTAATTAAATAAGTAGATACCTTAGAATGTCTTGCCAAAAGAATTTTGGCTAAGATCTTTATGTCCGTATTTAATAGGCTAAGTGTCCTCCAATTATTAATATATGCCTTAGGGCCTTTCTTGTGAATTAAAACAAGAATGGCTTCTTGCATGGATGCAGGAATTTTGGATTCTGCTAGCATATAGTTATATAAAATAGTCCATGCCGGGGCTAACTCACTGCTGAAATATATATATATTCCTGCTCCTAGGCCATCTGTCCTCGGGGCTGAATCATCTTTTAACTGGCCTTTGTCACTTCTTGTATCATTAAGTCTGTCACTAAATCTCGTTCCTCTGCTTCTTAAATCTGGGGCAATTTTAAAGCCTTTAGACATTTTAAAATATCAAACTGAGGGGGTGGCTCTCCCAGTAATGCATTCATGTGTGATTCAACTTCTTTAAGTATTTATTACAGTGTTGTGACACTATATCCAGATTGAGTGGTTAGTTCCATAATGATCCTACTATCTATTCATGCTTTACATTCCTTATAAGGATCTAATGCTACTTCCCTAACTTGAGTGCCAAAATGAGACTCTTACACCAAGGATTTGGACCTGTTTTACTGGAGTTACTGTACATCATTATCTTCCTGATATTGCTGATCTGTGAACTATAATTGAAATTTGATACTTCTGATTGTGAAATTAAATGTTGTAGCTCATGCCAAAGCTGTAAATATTCCATGTATTCTTTATTGGAAATAAATTGTCCTGATTTTTGAAATAATATCTGCCAACATTTTTTGGTATCTTGCCACCATTCAGTAAGTTTGTCATAGCACTCCATGACTGAAAGTCTGGCTGACCACTCTCTTCTCCACTTACTCTGTAACCTAGGGTTATCTAGTAGGGATTTATTTAGTCTCCATTTATTCTTCTTAAAGTGGGGAGAATTGCTCCACCCATCTGAGCCTTTAAAGCTACATGATTTGAAAACTCACTTACTTGGGTTGTGATTTCTGATACTTGCAATATGGAGGAAACAAACATAAAATCAATTTGAGTTTTAAGGGTGCCCTAAAATATGTGAATCCCCCAAAGGACTGCACACTCTGGTAGGCATCCTTAAGACTTGCTGTATGAACAATTTATTGGACTGCCACCTAATCATGGAACATTTTATTTGTTTGGAGTCCTCTATCTGAAAGATGTAGGCCACAGTTAAAGTCCCCTAACCATATAACCAGTCTAGAAGAGTGTAAATAGGGCTGTATCTCGTGGAACAATGTGGCTCTTAGGGCTTTCGTCTGTGGGGCATATGTAGCTATTAAACAGAACCTCTCTGAAAGATATGATATGTCTAGCAACATAGCCCCCCCCAGATGGATGTCCACCAGTCTAGACACCCACAGTGAGGGGTTGGCAAACAGTATACCCACCTAATCACATGTATCCAAGCCTGTTGATGAAAAGGAAGGATCAGCAATCCACTCCCTTGAGGCTGCCTGCAAATCCAAGTTGGTCTTCAGGTGAATATTCTGAATGCAAATGATATCACATGGGGAATTCTGTAGCATAAACATGACTGTAGCTCTTTTCTTAACCCCCTTGATACCATTTATATTAAGTGTAGCTATGGATAAACTATGCATGAGAAGAAACCCTTAAAAATTAAAGCCTCAACATATCTGGTGGGGAAAGCTATGGAGTCCTAGAAGCTCATCTCTGGTGGGTGCGTTTGGCAATAGAATCTGCCCCCCCCCATGTCTGTAGTAGAAGGGAGTGAGAAGGAGTCTGTACTCTTGTCCTCTTTGTCCCTTTCTGGCCCTTCTGAAGTGAGAGCTGCAAATTTATTTCCTAGTTTCCAAATGGCATGAGGGGGCCCTAACTGTGTGTCAGGGAGGCTTATTTTTTTGGCACTGTTTTCCCTAGCTGAGAATGCTTCTTGTTTGCCACTACCTTGAAGGGTCTCTCCTCCAGGGAAGGGGGTGGTGGCATGGAGGTAGAGGGCTCCCCTTGCTGCTCTAAGGGGGGAAGGGCCACTACTGTTGTCTCAGAAGTAGACATATCCAGAACTGACTGGCCTTCAATAGGAATGTCCATCTCCTGACTATTCTCTGGTTCTGTTGCTGAGGGGATTACCATGTTTTGAAGGGAGACAAGTCCTGCTCTTAAGCTGTGTTCTGCCACCCTTTTGGCCTGATGTTGCTGCACCATGTTGATGATTCCTTCGTGGGATGGGCAGTCATCTCTATTGTGGGAGGCCCAAGGGCATCTCCCATAGGCATGCCCAGTCCGCTCACATAAATTACATTTGAAGAGGTTCAGACATTTAGCAGAGACATGACTAAACTCTAAGCAATGGCAACACTGAGATGTATCACACCTGGAGCTATAATGTGCCCAGGAGCCTTACTTGAAACAAAAATGGGGCTGGCCTGCATAAAATATAGATCCCTGATCCCTTCCCCAAAAAAAGGTGCATGGGAGATGGACAGGCCCAGTGTTAGTGGAAAAAAGTTTAACTCGTATCCTCCATCCCATCCCAGATTTGTTCACTATATAGGGTTGGGGAAGGTTTACCCATGATATCACACCTCTGCCTCAGCAACAAAAGGATGTCTTCTATATTGACCAGGGGTCGATCTTAACATTGATTTACTAGCCCAAACACTAGTGCAAATTGACCAGGGCTACTGCAGCTAACTCTCTACTTGCCCATCTTGACTAGTGCAGATTTTCATGACTGTTAATGAAGTTAAAAAAGTCTCTACTTTAGCATTCTCTAGTCCTCATACTAATCTCTCTCAATGTTCCAGATGGCCAGGTGTGATTAACAGCTCAATAAGAGCTACAATTATCTGGTAGTTCAAGAGAGGGATCCCACAAAAGACTCAATGTGAGTCATTATCACTCCACTGTTAAGACTTTCAGCTAGTGTCCAGGGTGTGATCAAGGGTAGAGTGCTGATAAGTCACTAGGTTCTAGTTTTCTGAATGTGCCTATGTCTAACAATTTGTCCAATATTATTAAGACCAGTGCCCCTAATTTCTCTACATTTTGAGTGTTTGTATCCAACATTTCAGTGACAAAATACAAAGAGGTATACAAGATCAGCCCTGCAGGTGGTGGGTTTTATCCCAGCCTCACCATAACTTCCCTGTTCCCTCCAAATCTCTTAACTCTGTTCTTTCCCTGGACACCACTGCAGACCAGACTCTGAAGTGACCATCCACAGATCCATAGCTGCCATTACTGGCAAGTGTATGGGGTCCCCAGCTCTTCTAAATGGACCATGCCAGCCATCACCATCCATACAATTCTACACTTATCCCACTCAGCATGTCCTTTCAGCCTAAAAACAAAGCTTTCGATCATGTATGGTATAAAAAATAAACTTTAACATAATTTGAAACCTTGAAATAGGCATTCCTGGGGTGCATAGATCATCCTATACAGAAATAGAAATAGTATAGTGTCATGCATGTGTACTGATTCCCCTGGGCTGATGAAAGGACAATGTTAAAGAAAAATCTGTTATTGTTGGGGCAGAGTATATTAAAATCAATGTTTTTACAAATAAAAATGTCATAGTTTTCTATTTCCCAAGCCCCTTAGGTTTGTCTAGCCCCCGCCCCAAATAAATCTTAGATGTGCTCCTGGCTCACTTGAGACTGTACAAAAACTTTCAAAAGTGCAGGTCTCTAGTTGACTATAGGGTGTGGACCGAGAGTGTCTTTCTCTGCCTGACTCTGTTTATTGCCCTGTGGGTGGTGGTGACAGTGTGGTGAGGTGCATGATGATGTCAGCTATTGTGTGCACAGAGCTAGCACTGCTTGATTGAACACTTGCTATTGTGATATCCTCTCTCTGTTTGGTGTGTGTGGGGGGTGGGGCAGAAAGAGGAAGAGAGGAGGCCATGGTACAAAACAATGTGGGGGGACTCACTGTCTGTGATGGATGGCATTGCAGTCTTTTTTTTCTACTGGGGAGCTGGAAGCAATGTGGGAGCAGGATAAATGTGCAATAATCAGAGTATTTCTTGGCTTTGCTTGCGTTGTTTCCTGCATAACTGATCAAAATTTTCCATTATAATTAAGGGCTAGTGCAACCATCTGCGGGCTAGTGCAATTTTTAATCAACTTGCTCTGCTGGCTAGTGCAAAAAAAGGTTAAGGTTGACTCCTGATATTGACCCCTTCATTTTTAAACATTACCGTAATGTTTTTCACAAGGGGTTTTGTCAGAGGGATGGCCTGAAAAGGGGCCCAAACCGGGTTTGTTTTTGCACATTGTATTGGGCCCAAAACCCATCTAAATTTGAAACATTGTTAAAGCTAACATCAAAATTTGCATTCCAGATGTTTGTTAGAAAAAGATTTCTGAAGAAAAGAATCTCATGGATCCCTTCAATAATGTCTTAGCTATATGAAGCCTGTCGGGGTGGGGGGAGGGATTCAGGCCTCCTTTGTTAAGAAGCCTGACAGCATTGCATCTAGGGGCTGGGTCTCCCTTATTATGAAACAAATCTGACATTTTAAAAAATGATTCTAGGCCTGCCCCCCAGCATTATCCTGTAGCAGTCCTTCTGATGGGCCAAGTCTGACTGGGCCCTCTACCCCTGAATTGATACCTACATATTACTGGTAGTGTTTAATACATTCACATCCTGTGCAACATTTGCATCATTAGAGATAGTGATAACAGAAATATTGTCTTCATTACCCCGGGGTTTGTTGGAGCTCATACTCGCCGTAGAGATGGTGGCAACAGTAGCAGGTGCATTTGCTATGAGTTCCTGATAGGAGGGGTCTTGAGTGTCTAGTGACCAGTGTCCATACATCTGCTGAATCCATCCTACATCCTCCAAAGCATGAACAGGGGACCAATTGCCTTCCCCATGCCATTATTTCTAGGAGCATTAAGTTGAACACTTGAGCTTTTGTCCGGTTGTTTATTAGTGCTCTATCAAGGAGTGTTTTTGTCTTTAGAGAAAGAAAATACCTTTTGTTCAGATATGCTTGGTACAATTGAACGACCAGATTCTGCAGAGGCGGACATAGCCTGGTTCCAGAAGGCCAGGGGGTATGCAGATACCACAAGGGTGTTCCTCCTCCACAAGACATTACAAGGGTGGGTGATGTCAGTGCCAAAGAGTTCAGATGGCAGACATCCCATTAGCCCTCTCCTGTTTAAACAAATATGGGATGAGCTGTCGAAGGTCTGCTCATCACCAGCAGATATGCACCTGTTCAGGACAGCCTACTTGTTTTCCTTCTGTGGAGCTTTTCAGGTGTCAGAGCTCATACAACCAAGCAAGGTAGTGGGGCAGCCATTGGCATTGGGAGACGAGGATGTGGTTGTAACCACATCTGGGGTATTTGTCCATTTGTGAAAAAGCAAGACTGATCAGGGTGCTTGAGGGTGTTGGTGCAGCTTAACAGTGCCCCCTGGAGTGCAATGGGATATTCAGGCTTGGGTGCAGGATTACGTAACCAAGCAGAATAAAGTGGCGGGGGGGGGGACCTTTTTTAGACACGAGGATGGGACAACATACCAATTTAGGCATGTTCTACAGAGGTCATTGCAGCGGTTGGGGCACGCACGATGCACAACAATTTAATGCCCACTCCTTTAGGATTAGGGTGGCATTGTATGCAAGGGAAGAAGGATTGACAGATGGTCATATTCAGGCATTAGGCGAAGGAGGTCGCAGGCATTTGAAAGTTATGCTAGACCTCATATGTTATAATGTGTTTGTTTTGGCTTGATAGGTGATGGTGTATGGAGAGCACAGATCTGGATATGCAGCAACTTCTTTATACACTGGGCAGCTGTATGGGCTAGGCAGTACCTTGTGAGTGCAAACCTATTTCTGGACCACGAGTGTGCAGAGGTACATTGGATGGGGCAATGGGGAATGAAATATTGTGAGCTGCTTCCAAGGTTATGAGCCAAAGCCCGGCGGCAGGAGCCACCCAAGGTCCTGGTGATTCACCTTGAGGGTAATGATTTGGGATCCATGACAGCAATGGAGCTGAAGCACAATGTCAGGATAGACTTGGCTCAGCTAAAAGAAATGTGAACACAAGTGCACATTATTTGGTTAGACATTGTGCAACGACATCAATGGCAGTATGCTCGCAATCTCAGAGTGACAGAAAAGGTGTGCCAACTGCAAAATGCATCCCTACAAGCAGTTATGGACTTTTTTGAGGGTTCATAATAATACACCTAGAAATTGTAATTAAGAGACCCCTCCTTTATTGAAAGGATGGAATGCACCTATCAGAAGAAGGGTTAGACAGGTTTTAGAAGATATGCAGAGTGGTGGAGAAAGTGCTAGCATGAGGTGCTTGTGGGGGGTTGAGCATGGCAGCAATGCTCACCCTGTGGTGGCTTGGTAGTCTTGGAATGTCTGTACAGAGGAGGGGGGAAATCACTTGTTTTGACCAGCCAGATCTTCCTTAGACAGGAGGTTGAGGCTGGAAGGCTGGAGTTCCGTCCCTTCTAAGGGGGAGACAGTCAGAATGGCAGCCTCTTTGGGCATTTGACTGCTGAATGGCAGGTCCTCTAGCATGGGAAGGCAAGGCTGCAGACAATCAAGAGAGTCATCCCTCTTGCCCTAGAGCTGGTGTCCTCACAGGGTTGTGTGATTGGTGGTAAGGTGGACCTCCTCTGGTGGAGTTGGGGGGTCAACCACCAATAATTTGTTTCAGATCTATTTGATTGATAATTACCATCCATGACTACCTTGCTACGCACAGCATGCTGGTTAGACTGTACCTGTTGATAATTAATAAATACATGCCTGTGGCCATTTTTCTCCAAAGCTCATTGTTGTCTCAGTCTGTCCAGGTGAATGAAGGCATGTGCCCTATAATGAATGAGCCTACAAAGCATCGTAGGAGATGTGGCTTTGTCTGGGGTCATGGCCAAGGGACATATGGATGGGTAAGTATGTCAGGAGGGAGCCGCCCACTAGGAGTGGAGGGGCAGAAAGGTAAGAGTTTTCAGGGGGAAGGTGGGTTGTGGCTGGGGAGAAGGAGCATAGCCCATAAAATGTTCTGCATTGGAGTAGGGATGGGCGGATATCCGACCCGATAAAAGAACTCAGTCGGATATCCATGATTTTTGGAAGTTCCGATCCGGGCGGGTAGTAGCCCTTTAAGAGGTCAGATCCCTTTATTTACTTTAATTACATGAGCACCTGTTAATTATGCACCTGATCACTTTTAAATTCCCTTATAAGTGGTGCTTTACTGTGAAGACAATTGTGCTGGGGGTGGGACGAGAGACCAAAAGAGCAAAGCGTTCAGCGCAATGCAGAGGTGAGTGGGGGCTTTCATCTAGAATGGCAAACAAAAGTCTAGTATGAAATTTTTTTGTAGTCGACAAAGAGTCTGAGGCTAAAGCTAAGTGTTGTCTCTGTATCACTCCAACGTATATAAGTCGAGGCTCATCTGTAAAAAGTTTTGGCACCTCTGGCTTGCTCAATCATTTACAAAAAAAACATAGAAAAGAGTATTCCGAATTGCAAACTGAAAAAGCTAAAGTGGAATTGGAGCAACAGGCTGAGTCCTTATGTGAGCTGCCAGCCAAGAAAATAAAGATGGAGTTTGAAACAATCGAAAACTGCATTGCATGTTCAAAACCATACCCCAGCGAACACCCGAGGGCAGTTGAAATTATCTGTGCTGTTGCTGAGATGATTGATTGCCCTAGATGAGCAGCCATTTACAATTGTTGAAAATGCCGGTTTCAAAAGATTGATTGCAGTGCTTGAGCAGAGATATTGCTTACCCTTACGCAGTCATTTCTCCAAAGCTAAAATCCCTGAAATGTACAATAAACTAAGATGTAAGATGCAGGTGGAATTAACTAATGTTACCTCATTTGGCTTTACTACTGACACCCGGACAGCAGAGTGTTCTATTATATCCTATCTCCCTATCACAGCCCACTGGATAGATGACAGCTTTAAAAGGCATTCAGCCTTGCTTCATCTTAAGCACCTCTCAGATAGGCACATGGGAAAATCTCTCTAAAGAGTTTCTGCAAGTTCTTGACACCTGGTGAATAGTGCCCACGAAAAGGCACCTTTTCATTAGAGATAATGGCCCCAACATTGCTAAGGCAATGAAACTCAGTGCTGTGGCGAGTGCTGGTTGTGTTGCTCACACCCTGCAGTTAATCGTGCATGATTCCATATTAAAGCAGCGTTCCACTGAAGAACTACTAGCAACAGGGCCAGTGATGGCATCGCATTTTAAGCATTCTGCATCTGCCACTGCTAAGATGACTGACCTACAAAAAACACTACAGGTGCCACAACATCGTTTAATACAAGATGTTCCAACAAGGTGGAACAGTACTTTTTACATGCTAGAGAGGCTACTCGAACAACGTAGAGTACTTACTGTCTATGCTGCTGAGTGCGAGACCAGAACCTTCAACTCTTCTCAGTGGTCATTGGCTGAAAATGTTTGCACACTTCTGACACCACTTGAAAACGAAACACGCAGACTGAGTTCTGACAGTGCCAGCAATTCTGATGTGATTCCCACTGCTACCATCCTATATCACAGTATTGAAAGTATCAAGGTTCCTGGGCTACTATCAATGAAAAATGCCTTACTAGAGTCTATGGAAAAATGACTGATGCACTACGAGTCAACAAAAGAGGTTGTTGTAGCTACACTGCTGGATTCGCGATATAAAATTCATTTCTTTCGCACCGAATGTGGCAGAAGTTTTGCAAAGGCCGTTCTTAAACAACTTGTGGATGAATTCACAGATGATCAGCTGCAACTGCCAAAAGCACAACTGGTCCCCCCTGTAACTGACCCTGAAGTAGAGGCAGATGATCTGTGTGAGGTGTACTCACAAAATAAAGCTCTACCTGAAGACTGTATGTTAGCACACTCATTTTAATAATAATAATAATAAAATTTATTTATTTAAGCGCATTTCAAGATTCCAAAGCACTGTACAGTATTAGTACAGATAAAAACATATACAAATACATATAATATAAAATCACAGTAAAACTGGAAATGCCTTTCCCCATAAAAAAGTCTTTAGTGCCTGCTTAAAACTCCCCACCATCCTGCACTCCCGGAGCTGACAGGGCAGAGAATTCCAGAGGGTAGGTGCCGAAAATCCAAAGGCATGTGCGCCAGATGACTTCAAATTAACCCTCGGAATCTCCAATAACCCCTCATCAGCCGAGCAGAGCTGTCCCAAAGGAGTGTGAGGAACCAGGAGCTCTTTCAAGTAATCGGGACCCTGTCCATGTAGGGCTTTGTAAGTCAATAGACCTACTTTAAAGGTGATCCACCACTGTATTGGCAGCCAGTGCAGACCGTGCAGCACAGGGGTAATATGAGATCTTCTAGATGCCTCAGTCAACAAATGTACTGCCGCATTCTGCACTAGCTGAGGTGGCGGATATCAACCCCAGGAAGCCATAGATCAAGGGAGTTGCAGTAATCAAGGCGCGATGTCACAAAGGCATGGACCAAGACAGGCAGGTCACTGGGTGGAACAAGGTGCCTAATCCTGGCAATGTTCCTAAAATGGAATAAGGCAAGCTTGACAACTGCCGACACCTGATGTCGAAGAGTCAGACCATCGTCAAGCTCCACTCCCAGGTTACGCACCCGTTCAGAGGTGAGAATCTGTGCCTCCCCAGAACTAAACTGGAAGGGAGCCCAGTCCTCAGTCCCTCTACCCTATGACCCGGGTCCACAACCAAAACCTCAAGTCTTTCCTGGGTTCAACTTTAGACCCCTGGAATTTATCCAGTCTTGGATTTCTGTGAGGCAGTTGTTCAGTACCGAGATAGCACCAACCTGGTCAGGTGCAAAAGACAGGTAGAACTGGGTATCATCAGCATAGCAGTGAAACCTCAGCTCATACCATCTTACAATGTCTCTGAGGGTTAGCATATATACTGCGAATAACATGGGGGACAGCACTGAACCCTGAGGTACCCCACAAGACAGAGAGAAAGCCAGGGATGAAAACAAACACGAGACCACCCTCTGCGTTGTCCCAGCGAGGAAAGATGAAAACCATCTGAGAACTGTACCCGACAGCCCACAGATGAGCCTCAGGCATTTAAGCAGAACTCCATGATCTACAGTATCAAAAGCTGATGATAGATCCAGGAGAACCAAGATAGAACAGTGTCTCCGATCTCTCACCATCAGGAGATCATTGAGCACCCAAACCAGAGCAGTCTCAGTACTATGCCTCTTACGAAAACCAGATTGGAGAGGTTCATATAAATTATGGATGGTTAGATGGTTATCCAATTGAGCAGCCACAACTTTCTCAATAACCTTCCCCACAAGAGGGAGGTTAGAGATAGGCATGTAGTTTGCTAGGTTCTCCGGGTCTAAAGAAGCTTTTTTCAGAAGTGGGATCATCACCCCCTCCTTCAGGGAGCTAGGGAACTCACCAATATCTAAAGAGCACTGGACAATCCGAGCTAAGACCGGGCCAATGATCTCACTACAACCCAAAATCAGGGAAGTAAGGCCTGGGTCTAAACTACAGCACATGGGATGCATCTCCTGGACAGTTCTCATAATGTCTACGAAATCCGGCAGGTCAAAGGTACTCCAGGAAACTCCAGGCCCTGCAACAGAGCACCGATCAACAGCAATCCCCTTAGAGTGAAGTTGGTGGCACTCCCTCCAGATGTCGTCGACCTTATTCACAAGGAAGCGAGCGACCTCATCACAATCAGTTTGTGTAAAAACTCAATGGAACTACCGACAAGCTGGGTTGTACAGCCTGTCAACAGTTCTGAAGAGTTGAGCGGGTCGGTTCTGTGCAGCAGAAATTTCCCTGGACAGGAATTCTGTCTTCTTATGGGAAATTTCTGTTTGGTAGAGTTTATAATGCTCTAGCAAAATGCAGTGGTCAGCATCAGTGGCAGACTTCCTCCAATGATGCTCTAACCTACGCCCCAATTTCCACAACTTTTTCAGAGCCCCAACAAACCATGGGGCTCCAGAGCGACGCGGAAGGGGGTGAACATGGACAGGAGCAATCTGATCGAGGGGTGAAGATATGGCCCCATTATAGGCCACTACCAATTGCTCAGGATCAGTGCAAGACTCGTCCAACAATGAGAGGTCAATAACCACCATCAGGTCTTCAGGGACCACATCCCGCAAAGAGCAGTACCTGACCAACTCCACAGGGGCCGACCTACCCAGGGGGGCCTCAAAATTGAACCCAACTAAGTAATGATCAGACCAACCGACTGGTTCCACCACTAAATCGGAGGCCTCGATCTCCAGGAGGAAGGCCAAGTCAAGAGAGTGACCTCCTTTGTGTGTAGCTGAGGAAACAACCTGTGTAAAACCCAGAGATGTCATCACCTGGAGGAAATGTTGACCAAAAAGCGAAGATTCGTCATTGACCCAGGCATTGAAGTTGCCCAGAACCATTAGTCTGTGTGACTCCAATGCCATGTTGGTGGCAAAATCTGCTATTTCCTGCAGGAATAGCTTCTCATCACCTGGTGGATGGTAGATGAGGGCGATCCTGCACCCGACACCAACTACCACAGTACACTCAAATGACCTGGCCTCCTCAACTGGTACACCAGTTAGGCCCAATTCAGTCTTGAAACAGACCGCACTTCGCGGTCCAATCAGGCGATGTAATAACCGAAGTACCTGTGGAACAGCGGCTCTAAAAGTAATGATTCCCCATCCAACCAGGTCTCGGTAATGCAAACCAGATTTTGGGATTACTAAAGGTCACAATCTGCCAGATTAAAATAACTTTTTTTTCTTTTCAGCTTCTACAATTGATTGGATACCGCAGCGCAACACGGAGTTGGATGCATATCTGTCAGAGAACTTTGCGCCCCAAAAAAAGCACACCTGATGCATTGCAGTTTTGGAGATTGAATTCTTGCCATTTCCCTACTCTGGCTAGGATCACAAAATGCTATTTGGCTCCACCCCAAACCAGTGTTGCCAGCGAAAGGATATTCAGTGTGGCAGGAGATATTATAACAGACCGTAGGTCCTGTCTGTCACCAGACACTGCCAACATGCTTCTGTTCATTAAGAAAAACTTGGACAATTTTCGATGAGCTCACTTTGATTTTAAAAATATATTTTTTATCATTTCTGTACCGAAAATAAAAAAGAAACATTACAGTGAGTCATGTGTATGTAGTTCATTAATAATCCGAACCGATAAAATCCGATTCCGATTGGATATTACTTACATAAAATCCGGATCCGAAATATGGCTTAAAATTGGTATCCGCCCACCCCTACATTGGAGGGGTTCTCCCTCATTCTCCACCACCTCAGGTTGGATCCCACCTGAACCTCACCCTCATAAAAGTGTGTGGGGGAGACTGGGGGGCATAGGGAACTTGTTATTTTTCCCACTGGGTTTTCCATTTCTTTGCCTTCTCCAGAAAGGGGTGGGAGGGAGCTGAAAGCAGGCAAGGCTAGAACAGGGCATCACAGTCCTGTGAATTTGTAAGTGGTGACTTGGTAGTCTTGGAAGGTCTGTATGAAGGGGGGAACAGGGGATCATGTGTCTTGACCAGTCAGAGCTTCCAGAGGCTGACAGGAGGTTGGGTCTGGATGGCTGGAGTGTCCGCCCTTCAAAGGGGGGGAGTGGCAGTCAGAATGGCAGGCTATTTGGGCATTTGCCCATGGAATGGTGGGTCCTCTGGCTATATAGGACAAGGCTGCAGTTGATTAAGAGAGCCATCCTTCATGCCCCGGAGCTGGTGTCCTCACAGTGCCATGTGATTGGTGGTAATGCAGCCCTTCCCTAATGGAGTGGGGTGGGGTCGACCACCAATAATTTGAATCAAATCTATTTGATTGATAATTACCATCCAAGACTACCTTGCTGCTCACCTCATGCTGGTTAGACTGTACCTGTTGATAATTAATTAATAAATACATGCCTGTGGCCATTTTCTCCAAAGCTCCTTGTTGTCTCAGTCTGTTC
Source organism: Neoceratodus forsteri (assembly GCA_016271365.2). Lineage (NCBI taxonomy): Eukaryota > Metazoa > Chordata > Ceratodontiformes > Ceratodontidae > Neoceratodus > Neoceratodus forsteri. The sequence goes on from CM057453.1 coordinate 214,034,843, forward strand.
TGGTGAACGAAGGTATGTGCCCTAAAGGACAATATCACATTCTTTACTTTTTGTGACATTAAGTTGCAGCCCTGCACTATGCTTTCGACTAATGTTTTCAGTGAATATGACATAGAAGTAGAGATAGTAGAACACCAAAAGATGACATTGTAACAAAAATGTGAGACTGTGAAAAAAGGGAAGCTAAATCAGAGACAGATTGAGACTATGGGGGCTTGTTCTCCCTCCTGCACAAAATCCTGCTTTTGCTTGCATGAGAAAGAGAGAGTCAACATGTCCTTGCATCAGCATTCTTGCTGCACAAAGCTAAATAAAGTCACAGTGGTACTATAGAAGTCACTCTCTCTAATTACAGTTCATAAAATTACATTTGCATTACCATGACTGAACTGCTAAGGAAACTCAGTGCACATATATTAATGCTGCCCACACTCAGTTAGAAAGAGCTGCTGTCTTGTAACCTAAATAATTCAATGTTAAAAGCTGTACGACAGATAAAGCACGTTAAATGTTACAAAGGCAATAGCTCACAGTACAAAATAAATCCAACAGAGTTGTGGAACTCAGTAAAAGTCAATGATATATTTGTTGCATTATTTCTTAACACTTACTTTGTATTCTGTAACATTACCATGCCATTTGGCCAGTAGTAAAAAAAGATTGAAATCTATAGCTGGAGCACCAGAACTCCATTCTAGGAGCAACGTTAAAAGTCTAACTCAATTCTGTGAAAATGTCAAGAGGAATTGCTGTTGTGTATATGACATACATTATACCCCAGATGCCTAAATATGCAAGAGGGTATTTTCTTACAGCCAATATGGTGGGTTCCCTCAGTGATTTTCCCAACCACCTGCCTGGATACCTTACGTTTGTTTATTTATGAAAAGAAGTAAAATAACTATAGTATATGACATGCAACACAATAAGTTTAATAAGAAGAATTATTCTACATAAACCACAGTGCTGACCTGCTACTGCTAGTTAGAACAAAGACCTACTTTTCTTAAATGACTGTACGCTTGCATGCAACACTCTTTGTATGCAGTGGTATAGTGTTAAATTTAGAAGTGAGGGGTCTTTGACTGTAAAACCATGCTCCACACAACCAATAGGTGGTAGGTCTGGGGACCGATCAGGCCTCCATAAGCTATCAGGCTTTAGATGCATTCTGGTGCATTTTTTTTTTCATTATGACACTATTTAACTGCTTTTAAAGCCTTCTTTGACTTGTTACAAACATCCAATATCACTATCAAAATAACTAGCTTTTTATTTTCTTAAAAAAATAGTCAAAACTTAAACAATTTATTGATCAATATCAAGGAGCAGAAACTACATAATCTTTAATCCAGAAAATTCAGCCATAAAATGTTTACATTGGCAGCTGTATTGCACATAGTATTTATACATGCTGTTAAAACAAAATGCAGGATAAGAGACCAGAGGCCAGATTCACAAAACCTTGCCCCAGAGCAAACCCAGTTTGCAACGTGCAAACTGGGTTTTGTGCCATATTAGTATTCACAAAGCCAAGTTTGCACCTACGAACTGGGTTTGCACTGGAGCAAAGTTGTGAGGGGGTCTGCAATGCAAATGAAGGGGAGTGGACCTGCATATCCCCACAGTCCCATTCACAAAGAGTTTTCTCCACACAAGGGCCTTTTGTAAAGACCCTTGTGTGGAGAAAATACCACTGACTGAGACCTGGCAGTATTCCCTGCAACCCTAGTGGCTGTGTGACTTACTGCAGCCCCTCACACTGCTCCCCATGCTCTGATTGCAGTTCTGTAATAAAAATACTATAATCCCCAGCAATCCAGTGGGGCCTTCTCCCCTCCCCCATACACCGATAGCCGTCCTGTAATAAAAATATGCAATCCCTGGTAGTCCAGTGGTTTCTTCTCCCTTCCCTGTTTTCTGATCCCCGTCCCATAATAAAACAAGCATTTTTCAATGCCGAATGTTGTCTCGCTGGCATTGGCACTGGTAGTGCTGGAGTTAGAGATGCACAATAGGAATGGCAGTGAAGTATTGAAGTGACGCCAACCCCACCCCTATCCTGTAGAGACCAACAAGCATTGGTGTGTGCCTTTGGGTCATCAGCTATAACTCTCATGCCATTGTACCTCACCCTACCCTGTAGACACTGACAAGTGTCATGTTGTGCTTTGGGGTCTTTGTGCATTATACTTACCCCATTCCATGAGGAAATATGTTGAGGTGGGTGCAGTATAGGAGAATGGGGTGAACTTTGTGGCCAAACAGTGCAAGGCACACCACGATGCCTGTCACTGGCTGTGGAGGTTCGGGTGGGGGAGAAATGGCGTAAGCATTACAGCTAATGATCCCAAGTCACACCCCTGACACCTGTCAGTCTCTACAGGGTGGGGTGTTACAGTTGGAAACCCTAACACTGTAGGCATGTGTTGGTATTTTCACTCCAAATTTTCAACATGGGCTGTTTGTGAGCCTACCTCATGAAAAGCGCCACTATCAGTTTGTTAGCTGAAAGGTGGTTTTGAACAGCATCTATGCCATTTGCCGACACAGGGACGAAAACACATTTTGGGCAGGATGTGGAAAATGACATCTATATTGTTCATGAGGAGGCGCAAAAAAATGGCAACATTGAAAATCTGGAGTGAATATATGAAAAAATGGTGAAGTCATGAGCATACATAGAAACTGCTCAACACACATCTGTAACCCAATTATTTCTGGGAGTTTTTTAGCCACATTTTCAACATAGGCATTTTAGGACCTCCCGTCATGAACAGTGGTGTTGTGATTTTGTTAATCAGTCCCAAAAGTTGATTTCCCACAGCGACCAGGCCATTGTGCGCCACAGGTATGGAAACACATTTTGGGTAGGCTGTGAAAAATGACAGCTATACTGTTGATAAGGAGGTGTGAAAAAATGCCAGTGTTGAAAATCTGGCATGAAAATATTGCAAATTTGTGAAGTTACATGGGTGCGTGGAAACTGCGCAACACACACTTGTAACACAGTCATTTTATGGACTTTCAGCACCAAATTTTTAACATAGGCATTTTAGGACCTGTGCTCATGAACAGTGTCACCGTCATTTTCTCAAACTGTCCCAAAAACTGATTTCGCACAGCCACTGTGCTATTCTGCACCAGATGTGTGAAAACACATTTTGGCCAGGATATGTAAAATGACAGCTGTACTGTTCATAAGGAGGTGTGGAAAATGCCATTTTTGAAACTCTGGAATGAAAATATTTCAAATTCACAAAGTTATGAGCGTGCGTGGAAACAGCACAACGCACGATCGTAAAACAGCCATTTTTTGGATTTTATTCACTAAATTTGCAACATAGGCTTTTTTGAGAGACCCCCTCATGAACAGTGGCACTGACATTTCATTACTTGGTTCTGAAAGGTGATTCCGCAGAGTGACCATGGAATCGCCTTTCGGGACCAAATAACACCATGACAGTGACTGAATTCATGAGGAGCGGTCCAAATAACCCCATGTTGAAAATTTGTTGCGAAAATTCCAAAAAAATGGTCAAAACATGCACCAAAGTTGAAAAAAAAACTATTTATGCCATTATACAGTACAGCTCACCTGCATTTCTTCAGTTCGGGGTCGGCTTTAAAGAGTGCAGACATGTTCCCGGTCCACCAAAGATCGTCACGCCAGACTCCAGAGGTAAGTATGGGGTGAGGGGGGGTGTGGTGATGCAGGGTGCGCAGAGGGTGGGCGCAGGTTTTGAGAGGGGGCAGAGAGACTGCAAGGGACTGTTTTCTTCTTTCACAGAGGTAAAAAAAAACATGGCGGGATGTTTTTTCTTTTTCAGGGGATTTGGCATGCTAGGGTGGGCTCCCAGTGTGCCACCTAAGTGTTTTGGTGGGATACTGTAGCCAACAGGGGATTGGATACCCCCGTTGGCACACCATGAAAGGAGGGGCAAGAGCCTAGGGGAATTGTGCACCCCCCTCAGCACATAACAAATTGGGAGGGGTGCATGATGCTGATGGGGAGTGGGCTCCCCTGTCAGCATGTACATTGGGTTAGGGCATTCTGACAGGGGGAATTGGACACCCCTGAAGTCGGCATTATGGCAGGCAGTGTGCCGCCATGTTTAATTTTTTTTTCACCAGGGCAAGCACATCGGGAGGTGCTGCTGCATATGACGAGCTTTGCTCGCATTGCAGCGGACCTTTCCTTAGATATGCTCGTCACATTATGTATTCATGGTGTGGCACCAGCATGCAGGATTATTTGGGAATGAAGGATGCACCTACTGATGTGTGCCCTGCATTCACACAACAGTGACCACACCTCCAAATCTGCTACTACTGCAATATGTTGGCTGTGCATGCAGAAGCCAACATAAAAAGTGAATCACTGGTAGTCTAGTGATCCTACCCCCTCCCCATTTTCTGATCACCATCCTGAAACAAAGAAAGATAGTCCCTAGTAGTCTAGTGGTTCCCTCTCCTTCCCCAGTACATGGATTGCCATCTCGTAACAGGATATTTAATCCATGGTAGTCTAGTGGGTCCCTCCTCCCTCCCCGGTCTCCATGAGCCATCCTGTTAATAACCATGAATACACCCTGGTAGACTAGTGGACCCTCCCACCCCATGCCCCGATTGTCCTCCCATAGAATAAAAAATAGTATCCCGGTAGTACAGTGGCCCTCCCCCTAGCCCTGTGCCCTGATCACTCTCCCGTAGTAAAAAACACATTATCCCTGGTAGTCCAGTGGCCATCCCTCCTCTCCCATTCACCAATCCCTGTCCCATATTGCCATAAGTATCACCCTGGAGGTCTAGTGGTCCCTTCTTCTCCCTGAGTTCCAATCGCCATCCCCATATGCACCAAAATATAGACCCTAGGTAGCCTAGTGGTGCCCCCCATCCACCAATCATCCTCCTGTAATGACATGAACTTATCCCTGGTAGTCCAGTGGTCCCACCCCCCCTGCACAAAATTCCTGCCCATAATAACAAAATCTCAAGTGGTCCCGCAGTCCCTCCCCCATCTCCGAGGAGCCCTGCGATGAACAGATAATGATTTCTGTGGTGTCCAGTGAACCCCTCTGTCCCGCCACTTTAGCATGTACTGACCCACCACCCTGCTCTCCCCATGCCAGTAACCACCAGTGACCAGTACAACCCTCCTCTCACCACTATGGCTGGCTGCTGAATGAGCTCAAAAGGAGTGTGTACTGTATACAGTATGCACTCAATGATAGTGATTGACAGCTGAGCTGTCAATCACTGCCATTGGGAATGTACTGTATGCAGTATGTGCTCCTTGTGAGCTCAGTCAGTGGCCAGCCATGATGGTGACAGGAGGGTTGTGCTGGTCACCGACGGTACTGGGATGGGGGGATTGGGGTGGTCGGGTCGGTACATGCTGGGGTGGGGGAAGAGGGTCCACTGGACACTAAGGAAATCATTATCTGGTTGATTGTGGGGCTGCTCGGGAAGGGGTGGGACTATTAGACCACTTAGGATTCTTGTTATTAAGGGTGACATTTGATGTGGGGTGGTGGGACCACTGGACTACCAAGGATACATTCATGTCATTAGGGGAGGATGATCAGAGAATGAGGGGGCACCACTAGACTACCTGGGGTTTATACTGGTGTGTACAGGGACGGCGATCAAAACTTGGGGAGTGGAGAGAGACCACTGGACTACCAGGGTGATACCTATGGCAATATGGGACAGGGATCAGTAAATGGGGGAGGAGGGTGGGCCACTGGACTAGCAGGGATAATGTGTTTTTCCCTACAGGAGGGAAATCAGTCCACAGGGGTGGTGGGAGGGCCACTGTACTACTGAGGATACTGTTTTTCATTCTATGGGAGGATGATTGGGGCATGAGGTTAGAGGGAGGGCCACTAGACTACCAGACTGTATTCTTGGTTATTAACAGGATGGTGTTCAGAGACTGGGGAAGTAACCACTAGGCTACCAGGGATTAAATGTCCTTCTACGGGATGGTGATCTGTGTACGGTGGAGGGGGGAGGGACCACTAGACTACCAGAAAGTGTTCATATTTATTCACATGATGTGATCGGAGTCTGGGGAGGGACCACTGGACTACCAAGCATATTTTCAGGGGGACTGAGGCTGTGTGGGACATGGGCTAGAGGCAGGGGGCTGCAGTAAGCCACCCACAGGCCATGTAAGTTAGCCCATAATGGGCATGCAAATGGCCACTTAGCACCTTGCATGCCCAATGGGCTCATTTGCATGGCTCCATTCATGAATAAGGACATGGTGCACCTGCGATAATTGATGTGGGCCATGCTCCTGGCTAGCAGAGGGAGCAGCACTGCTGGGGTTCCCGGTGCTTTTGCTGGGTTAGCGCTGCCTCGCCATCCCCTATTTAGAGTCAGATAGCATAGTTCACTATCCAACTGTGAATAGCAATGCTTTGGTTTTACTATGCCGGGGCAACACCCTTCTTGCCAACATCCCCGACAGCAACAGACACAATGCCGAGTGTTGGCATTGTACTGTCAGGGATGTCTGTATCTTTTTTTCAGGGGGGCTGTGCCCTCCCAATCCCCCATTTGGGGGCTCCACCCTCCACCCCTCCCCCCATCTCTATATACTGTATACAACTCTCAGTCAGAGTTGTATCAGGAAGGGGACTAAACACAGGGAGATGCAGTACCGGTGCCAGCAGAGACCATCACAGCGACCCAACACTTTTTGTCAAATTCTGTCAATATGATGGTCTTCGCTGTAGCAGTGTCGACATGCGGTTGGTACACCCAATGTTTCCCACCTACACAACTGCAAGGTGCAGCGCAAACTTTTGTGCAGCACATTGCGATTTTTGTGAATCCTGCCCAAGATCATTTTGGAGATAAGATATACTGCCACCGTTTATTATTTTTTTTGCCTGTCACTGTGTCTCTTGTCTCAAGTAAAACTGTGGCTACTTGCTAGCAGGTGTCAGTGTGGCTTAGTTGGGAGCACATCTACCTCTGGGCCAGATTGTTGTGGGTTTTAATCCCACACTAGGATTGGACTCAAATCATAAATATTGTGGAGTGAGATCATGAGAGGGTAAGGATACAGCAAAGTGGCCCAACATAGAGATATAATAACAGATAGTTACCTGCAGCTTAGTTTTCCACTTTAGCTCCAACCGTGTCTCCTACCCTCTCTCTCTGGTGCAGTGCCTCCATCCCCCCCCACAAACACTCCTGAGTGCCTCCCACAATGCAACAAACCCAGAGGAATAGTCAGACTGAGAGACAGACTGATTTTTAATTTAGTATAGCACCCTTCCTGAGTTGATCCCAAAGACTGAAACCTCCATATTTATATCTTGAGGGAGTCACCTGGCCCCCTATCAATTAAATGAGGTCAGTCGAACGGGGGGGGGGGCACTTTTAACATGGAAATTTGTAGGGGAGCACTTGCAGCTCTGATGATACCGGAGCCAAGATTTGCCTGGTGCCAAGACATGGAAAGACACACATAGGAATGCAGGGTGAGTGTTAGCATAGAGTGACAAACACCAGCGATAGTGGGTCAGGTAGGGGGTCTAGTTTAAACATCAAAGTGTGTAGATGTGTGCCGAGCCTGGCCTTGCCTCCTTCCTTCCTTGCCCATTCTGTGCAGCAGGGATCAGTTAGTATCAGTAGAGAGAGAAAGACAGAGAGAGCAGTGGCCATCACACAAATGTAAAGACAGAAATCAAGTGTTTGAAATGCCTGTATTTAAAACAGACTTCACAGGTCAATGTGTTACATAAGTTCTAAAATAACAGTTTGCATAAAAGTAATGAAATTACTTTATATTTAAGTGAACTTACTTTTTAATGCAGCAGTATACACATAAATGTGTCACATTTAAACAAAAAAAAAGACCTTTTCCTTATTTTTTACTTTAAACGAATAACCCATTTTATAAGCACTATAACCCACAACAGGGCATGGGGTTATTGGAATGAATTCACTATCTGGGTGCTGTGAATTACAACGCACCAAGGGCATGCATTAATTCCCTATAACCCCATGCTCTGTCATGGGTTGTTGCTGACCTATTTTCTTTCTGTGGAAGCCCCAGGGGAAGGAGACAGCTACTGTAGTTACATTTCTAAAAGTTACAGACAATTTTTTCAGATATACTAAATTCTGTACATCTAAAACATATGTAGCTACTCTAGGATGTCTAATGTACAAATGCCAGAAAAAGAGAGGATTAGTTATGTCAAATTGCTATAAATTAATTCCTATATATGCTGAGTGATGAAGGTACAGACAAACAGTGCTGCTGCAGTACTGTTAGATACATGTACATGGTCAGCGACAGTAGGGTTCAGGGCAAGAATGGATGTAAATATGGCTGTATTCCAGCTCCTGAATAAGCATGGGCCTATCTTGTGCCTTTCGTGGCTCACTTGGTTGATGTTCCAGTGCCGTGTAGTCCAGGCGTTTGAGAAGGGAGCCACTATGCATATAGCCAGCTGTATAATGGATGGCTGGACTTGGCAGCAGGAGAGCTATTAAGTAGTCAAAACAGCTAGTGTCTGACAACAACAGGGCATTCCAACAGTACAAACACAATCACCAAGGAAAGTGCAGCCCCTTAAAAACTACATGACAGCTGACATTGGACTCTCTAAACACAAATAGTCACAAGAAGAATTACTGGACATGTTCCTTCAAGCAGCATGGCATTCAAACACCTATCCCTGCATTAAAATTTCTTGTTTAAAACAAAATTGAAACAGCATCTATATTAACCCTTTAGTACATCCTCTCTAACAGCAAACACATATGGTCTCAGCACAAATGGGATTTTTAATTATGAACTGTATGTGTATGTGCCTCAGGACCTCCTTGTGAATGAGCTTGCTCAGCGGAGTCTTTCCTGCAATAAACTTGAACGTGAACTTGAAAGAAAGAATCATGTTTCAGAATTAGTTATTAATTTGTATCAGTGGAACCAAACACTCAAGTTCTTGTCACTTTGTCATGCCAGCCCAGGCCATCACTGCATCAACCACAGTTCCCAAGTTAGACAATCCTGTGCTTCCTGCCAGCCCTCCACTAGCCCATGTCAGATCAGCATGCCATTAGCAAATGGAGCAAAGGGCATGCTGGTCTGACTTGGGGATTGAAGGGCCTATTTGTCAGCGGAGGGATTCTGGAAAGAAATAAGAACATGTACTCCCCAAGCTAAACCACAGGCCCTTTGCTCCCCCCAAGCCACACAAGCAGACCCTATGCTCCAAACACCCCCCAAGCCAGAACAAGAAGTTCATCACTCCTGCCCCTCAACCAAACCACACTAGCAGGCTGTGCAATCCTAAGTCAGCTTTTCTGGTTGCCGAATTGAAGGGCTGGGGGGAGGTTAGAGAAAAACAGTTTCCAAATACAAACTGAGACAAGGATGATAAATAGGACACAAACAAACAATTTAGAAAAAGTGTTGCACTACAAATTATTAAATGCATGTGTTTCAGACAATATTTGGACAAAATATCATTTTTTAAACAATCAGAAAGAGTTAGATTCAGACCAAGATGGTCTTTTGAAGTTAAGAGCTGGAGGTTCAAGCTTCAGAGCAAAGACTCTGCTTGTCAAGATTGGGCATTCCTCAGGCCAGACCAGCAGGTCCTTTGCTCCAATACCTCCTCCACTCAATCACAACAAGAAGCAGTACCCTTAGTCTGAAACTGGAGTGGGACAAATCAGTTTGTGAGTTGGTGGTCAGTTTGGCCCCTAGCTTTTAAAAACTGGTAACCAAATCAATATTTGTTAATGTCCATCATTTTTAAAGATTCAAGAATCACTTCCATGGGCAAGTAGTCATTTGGCTAGTAACTTTTGAAATCTGGTAAACAAACCAATTTTTTTAGTGACCATTGGCTACCCGATTTGTCCCACCATGTATGGCACACACCGTGCAATGTACCCTTCAATCAAAAACACTTCCAAGACTATGGACCTCTACACCAGAAAAGCTCCATTTTAAATTGAACTATTAATCTTCACCCGCATGACCACACAAGGTCCACCTTCATTTTAACACCCCAAAACAATTTTTAAATCTCAATCCCCACCCTTCACACACAAATGCTATTTCAACCCTCCTCCCAGCTTTTGAAGTGAAAGGTCATGGTTGATGGAGACTTAGAGTGAAGTGCCTGCTGTTCTTGCTTGGTTGCTCCTCAAGCCAGACCAACATATCCTTCAATCCAAAAAAACCCCCAATGCCACACTAGTAGTCCTTTCACTCCATATATCCCCCTTAGCCACTTCACCCCTCAACCGACCAGGAGGTCCATCAATCCAGCCCCCCCCAAGCCACACTCACAGGCCAGATCCCAAAACCAGACCAGCAAGCATTAAGCTTCAAGTCTCCCACACATACACAGACACACACACACACACACACACACACGCACACACATACACACACTCACACACACACATAACATCATCAGGCACCATTACTTCCACAATGCTCCACCCCACAACACAAACCCCTAGCCACACCAATAAGCTCTTCACTCCAAACTCTCCCTCCAAGACAGACCAGGAGGTGCATTGCTCCACTTCCCCCACAAGCCACACCAACAGGCCAGATTCCCAAGCAATACAGCTCTTCTCACCTCAACCCCCAAGTAGGCCCTTAACTCTACCTTCCCACCAACCGACAAGGAGGTCCATCAATCCCATCCCCCCAAACAGGGCCAGCTTTACATTTTTGAAGGCCCCCAGCGAACTGATGGCTCTGGGGCCCTAAATTTATGGAGAACCATGATATCTCCCAAGACACACAAAATGTCAGTATTGGCTTGTGACACCTAACAAAGTCAGAGCAAGAAAAAGCATCTTAGAAACTGTAGTTTATATAAAATATCACACATTACTAAGAACAGAATATTGCATGTTGTTAATTTACATATGGGTGGCAAGAATGGCACGCCAAGCCAAGGTTTGTTTTTCAACCGTGTAATGCCCCATAATAGTGCACTACAGTGTCAGTACTGGCTAGTAGTCTAAGTTCCTGGTGTGGGACTAGAATGCATAACCTTCCTATATTTTAGCCCTAGAGACAAGCATATCAACAGATCTACTAACATGGTTCTTTCTTTGTAGAATCAAGACACAGTCATGAAGTAAGACTTGGATATGTTTTCAGAGACTCACAGCCCCTTTTCAAACTAGGATAGTCATTCAAAACTACTCTCAAAACTCCAGCCCATAACCCCATCCAGGCATGTCAGGTGGGGCATTAGGAAGAGCAAGCTTTTTCAAACTGAAAGGGCTTGTATTTTTCAATCCCATGTTACTGCATGTACACCAAAATACAGTTTCAGTAATAATATTTTTCTAAAAGCTGTTTTCTATTTTTTTTTATGTACATAAGACAATAAGTTCCATTTGAAACAAACAACTAAGCATAATGACTGCTAGATGGGCCTCAGTCCTCCAACTGTACAAAAGATTACCAAACTTTGCAACTGCAGTTATCCCATAATGCTTTTTATGTTGTTTTGTGTGTGCACAAGCAACATCTTTGGGAGGGCTTGCCTGAGGTTTAATGTGGGGAATAGCTCCTCCCACAACCTCTACATATGCCCTCCTCTAACATGCCACCCTAGCTTAGGGAGTGTTTTTTGTGTGCGCACTCCCACCTCTTCTGCCATTTCCTTCCTTGTCTCTGCTGCCACTCTCTGGCCACCTCCTTGCTCCTATTCCCTGTCCCTCCTTCCCATGCCCTGGACTTTGTGTTTTTACCATTCTCCTTTTGGGCTTTCACCTTGCCACGTCTGGCGCTTCTGGCACTCTCTGCCCTACAGCAAATAGCCGGTATACTGTTACCAGAAATGGTTATTGCTACCATCAATGTGTTGGTAGGTGAATGTGGTTCTAGCCAGCCCTGCACCTCTTGGATTCAGTTCATATTGACTTGTTGCTCAAACTGTCTTGGTGAAGAAACGGTGCTACTTACTTCTTTACTTTCATGCGGTGGAGGTGATATCTGGATTTGCTGATGCAACACTTCACCAAGCTGTTCTGATGCCAGCTCTTGCTGCACCTTCACTAGACCCACCCATTTCAACTCACTGATCACTGCGCTGTCTCCCGTCCCAGTTTCTCTGACCTCGCCTGCTGCAGCGCAGCCGACTGAACAAAGACTCTCCCTAGGAATACAGTGTTTGGGAGGTCGTAGGTACAAAACTTCACCTTTAGTAAGTACTTCATTTTCAACCGTGCACCATTTACACGATGGCCATAGTCAGCGTACTTGGATTTGATACCTGTCGGGTGGGTTCAGACTCGTGCCCAGGGAGTGTATTCCTTACCTACAGGATCCTGCAGTGCTGGCTTCTAGCCCTTATTTTATTACCTCAGAGCCTGCTGAAACTGTCAAGGGGTCATGTAACATATTAATTCCGAACTGTCTTTAAAACACAAATGTTTTGCCAAGAGAGGTACATGCCAAATGGTACCTAACTCCTCTGGCTCAACGGGGGCCCCTGTCCTTCGGAAATAGAGCGTGGATCTTCTCCTTTGCATTGCAGCCTTCCCACTTGTATAGCAAACATTGAACTCTGATGTTATACAGGACACAACCTGTTCATAAATCACATAACACCATTCTGAGTTGTCTCTTCAGTAATAGTAATGGCTAGCTGGAGCTTTTTCTAGCAAATTGCTATTGAACTTGTGAACCTTTTCAACATGTGCAACCCAGTGATCCTCAGGGATCACAACTGCTATCCCTGCCTTCTCTTCATTACATTCAAATGTCACAATACTCCCAAAATTGGGGGTGTTTTTTCAGACTAAATGGAATATGATCTTTAAAGGGACACTTAGAAAAGAAGGGGAAAAAGTATTTTCCCAGGAAAGACACACTCAGTCGAAACACAAATGAGACTGCAAGTGATCTTTTGTTCCCCAGTTGCTTAGACCGTCAGACTTCTTTAAGATTACGGGTGGTCCAGCTCCTCGGATGGATGTTTTCAGCTCACTATACAATGGAGGCTTGGTGCCACCCCCAGATCATGCATACATAGTCAGACCTATTTTAACAACTCATTCACTTTCTCTGCATTGACTATTTTGCCCTCACACATCTAGATGACTGCATACCTTCTCTACCTAATACCGGTTGCCACTTTCCTTCGGGACCGCACCTACCTCCTACTTACCACCTTGACATCCTCTGTCCCTAACTCTGCTTGGCAGCATTGAGTGCATGTTAGCTCGCCCTGCTACTCAGTGATCAGACCATGTCTACACTCTACTAACTATTCTTTAGCTTCTACCACAACAGTTGCCGCCCCTTTAGAACGGCAACCTCCTACTTACCAACTTGACATCCTCAACTCAACTCTGTTTGGCAGCATCAAGAGCAGGTTAGCTTGCCCCAGCTACCAAGGATGGGAGACTTGTCTACACTTTCCGGTTTGTTACCATACCTTGTCTACATCATACCTATTGCTGTTTCCCTTTGGGAATGGAATTACCTCCTACTTACCAAGTTGATATTCTCCATCCCTAACTCTGCTTGGCGGCATCAAGTGCAAGTTAGTTCGCTGACTACCAGGGATGGGAGCTCTGTCTCTAGTCTACAGATTTATACCATACCTCCTATTATCATACCTTCTCTACCCTATACAGTTGCTGCTTCCCTTCGGGACCAGAGCTATCAATCTCTGCATACCCTCACCATTGTACTTATGGTGTTTCAAGTCACTACCAGTCATCTGTAGTTCCTGCTGGTTGCCTGAGCCTCCCATTTGCTGTTTTATCTTCATCATCCTCAGTTTGATGCCTGGATACCACTCCTTCAGGACCAGGACTTTGCCCTGCTAGCTTCTCCATCTTCTCTATTTACAACATAGACTCTTCATTCTCTCGACCATGGAAGCTGGCAAATGGATCTGCCTGTAACTTCGACTGTGGAATATGAACTTCTGGTACTTGGCTTAGCTCCTCAGCCTTCCGTGGATCATCATTCGATGCCTTGCTTCAACTTTCCTGCAATTCGTAGCTGTTCATCATTGAACTGACCTCGTCCTGCTCCTTCCTGCTCTGGATGTCATACAGCTTCGCCTGGCTCATAGCTTCCTCTGATCATTCCTTCAATTCCTCAGGATCCCCTCCATACTTCCTTCCCATTTGTCTGGCTGCCTTCTCCTATTTGCCTTGCTGGCTCATGATTTTGTCCTGTTTGCTGTGGCTCCTTTGGGCCTTGTATCCTATCTCGAACCAGTACTCCTGACGATTCATCTGCTTTTCCATATGATTCATTCCCTACTTCTACTCCAGCTCTTCGAACAGTACCCTTCAACTACTTATTCGATCATTACTGCATTACTCTGGCATACATTACTGCCAGAAAACATTCCTTGGCTTACATGCCCCATAGACTAGTACGTTATCATGGAAGGCTTATACTGCCCATGCAGTTATTCACAATCATTTATGGACTCCATTTGCTTGGATATTAGGAAGATCTCCTCCATATCTATCTGATATACTCTCCAATCCCTGCCCATCCAACCACCGTGACTTCCCCAGATGCCTCGTCTCATTGGCCATCCTCATACATGGAAAGGACTTCAATCCTTCTGTTATACTCAGATTTCATATTCAGCAGTGCCTCTACAGATACCGGGAATCACAGATTAACCTATTCAACTATGGATACCATCCATTTTCCCTTCTGCCACCTCTTATTTCAACAATGAATCTGATATCCAAGTTATTTGGCTCCTACTTCCTAACAGTCATGTGAGTCTTAGGAATTGCACAGATATTGTCCAGAATAGTAGTTGTGGGATCCCCATAGCTAGCCGATAATTGACTTCACGCCATCCAACCTTCAATTTCACTCGCGGGCATCACTATTCCTTATATTATTATTATTTGCACCTTTTCACCTAATACCTGCAGCCAGGTTAGCCACTCTCCAGCAGACCTTTCAACCTCTTTTTCTTGAAGTACCTTCGTTAATCTCTGCAGCAAAGATCATTACCAAGAACTGGCTCTCCCGAATTCTAACTGGCCAATCCATAACAGCCAAGACAAATTCACCAACTCAGCCTTGCATCCAAATTGGTACTAATCAGCTGTAACACTATCACCTATGGCATCCTGCACTAATTGATCTCACTACTAATCCAGCCTACAGACTCTTCTTCTCATTTACCCCAAGCTTCTTTCACGTACTTAAGCAGCAAGATTACACATGATCTTACCCACTTGTGCCACCACAGTGCATCTCCTAAATGATCACACCACAGGAATACTCACACTTACTTCAGGCAGCGCACCAGCAGAGGATCTGAGCATAAAGTCTCAAATATCATTACCAAAGAAGCCATACATTCCTCATACTGAATTCCAGTCATTCCTCATATATATTAGACTACCATCTGGACAGCTCTGTAAATCATCTGCTAGTGTTTTACTAATTACTTATAGCATCATTTTCATCACGCGCTCAAACTCTCCTATTACTCATTTACTCTGGGTTGCTTACCTACTGACTTTTGCTCACTGATTTATTCTTTACCCCCAGACTACCTTGAATATCAAACCTTATATGAATTGGAACAGTCTCTCATAACTTTACTAATCATCACAGCTACCACATTGTACTGCCTGGTCTTGTATCACTCAAATCTGCTCTCCCAACTCATAATGTATGTACAATCCCTTGGACATGAATCCTTTGTCACTTCAGAAACATGGTCTACATCAGCCCTTCTTTAACTGGATCAGCTTTACATAGGATTTTACCATCCCTATGGAAAGATATACCCTTCATCTGCAGGATGATCATTCAGGCTGTATCATCCTTGGATCAAGAATGAACCATCATCTCCAGGGCACTCAAAAACTCTTCTACAAATTGTACTGTGGATGTTTCCTTAGTGACTCCTTGTTCAATACAGAGTGCCTAGCTTCCCCACCATATCCTTACATTCAAGCCTCTCACAAGTTGGATCATTCACCAATGACTTCTACCATTGCATTTCCACCATTCCCAGTTTAGCACCTTATTGATCTGGTTATGGTCCCTCTGCCTATTATAAGTCCATTAGACAAGCATCATTCATCATCTTGGAAACCTGGACTTTCTTCATCCTCCTTCACTCGGATTACTTCATACTTAGGATTCTATTGTTTATTCTGAACCGATCCCATCTTCAACCTCAGGATCATCATGCGATCGGCATCATCCATGGATCACAGATGGATTATCATCTCCCCAAGCAACTCACCAACCTCTAATTAGCTATGGTTACCAGAACCTAGATCCTTCTCCATTTAGGATGCTCGGAAGGATGGGTAGATCTCCAGCCATGGGTTCTCAGAGGTTTCCTCCACCTGGGGTTTTTTCCTTTCCTGAGTACCAGGGGGTCATACTCTCCGTGAGTTGGAGGAGATGTCTTTTTGGGCCTTGTATTCCCTACAAACTACTACCTACATACCTACTACCCAAGGGTGGGAATAAAGTAAAGCCACAAAAAGTACTACAAGTTACACAAGCACTATATACGCCAGCTCTCCTTATTGCTATTCCACAAACATTGAATAGGAGGGCTTGCCCAAGTTTCAATGTGGGGAATAGCTCCTCCCACAACCTCTACATAAGCCCTCCTCTAACATGCGTCCCTTGCTTAGGGAGTGTTTTTTGTCCACCACCATCCTCTCCTCCTCTCCCTCCTTCTCAGTGCTCTTCTTACCCTTGCTCATGGCCCTTCTATTCCCTACAAACTACTACATACATACCTACTACCCAAGGGTAGAAATAGAGGAAAGTCACAAGAAGTACTACAAGTTACACAAGCACTATATACCCCATCTCTCCTTATTGCTATTCCACAAACACTGAAGCGTTAGTAGCACATTCAGAGGTGTGTCAGTGTTTGCAAATGTAGAGAACGCTTTAGGGGTGTGCACCTCAGCAACCAATTAGTGAGCATACTAGCGATGACAGCAGTTTCAAAGAGAGCCACAGAGTTGAAAGAAATCTGCCGCTCTAGTGAGGTACAATTTCCTCATTGGAGCATCAGATGACAAGGCTCCATTATGTGCCTTTCCTGATGAAACATTCCTATAAATTTGGCAGCTCCTGCTGCCTGAAACACTGTTCCCACAAAGCCGACATTGGGGGATGCCCAATCCACATGTCAGCATGCCCCCCCCAGTTCAATTTGTTTGCCTACGGGGGTGCCCAATTCTGTTAGCAACAAGTCCCCCCTAAGTTCGTGGCACACTGGAAGCCCACCCCAGTGTGCCCCAAATAATTTTTTTTTTACCTGTAAATAAAGAAATCTGCCCCCAAAGTCAGGTTTCTTTTTATTTTACCCTTAAAAAAAAAACTGTCCCTCATCATCTCGCTGCACTCCATACCACTCCACCCCCACCCTGTAGCCAGTGACAGGCATCAAGGTGTGCCTTGACATCTTCACCCCCAAAATTCACCTCATTCTACTATACTGCACCCATCTCAGTGTATTTCCTTATGGAACGGGGTGAGCATAAGGCCCGATGACCCCATGGCACACCGCGATACTTGTCAGTGTCTGCAGGGTAGGGTGAGGTGAAATGGTGTGAGCGTTATGGCCAACAACCCAAAGGCACACCCCAGTGCCTGTCAGTCTCTGTAGGGTGGGGGTGGGGTTGGCATCAGTTCAATACTTCACTGCCATTTCTATTATGCCTCTTGCACTACCAATGCCAATGCCAGCAAGACAACATTCAGCATTGACAAATGCTCGTTATATAGAGAATACTGGATGGGCAACTATGGAGAACCAGTGTGTTCTGCCACAGAGGGGTTCTGATTCCTTCTGACCTCAGGAGTGAAGCTCGAGAAGTCCATGGGAAACAGAACCCCGAGGTGGCAAAACACACTGGTTGTGCATAGAGTTGCTCATCCTGTATTTTTATAGTGCATAGTACTGTGTGACATATGTGTTTGTGAGTTCTTTTGCTTTCAAAATGAAACTGACTCATGCAGTCTCTAGAGGATCTAGAATGCTGTTCTACCTTAGTAGGGTAGAATCACATTCCATGACCTTTGAACTGTGGTACAACAGCATTTTGAAAAGGATGGAATTATATACAGAACAACACTCAACTATACACTACAAATATTTTTACAGTATAAAAATCACACATACATGTCCATGCCAGAAACTTATCCATTTCTACTACTCTGCCCCATCTGTCAGTTTTAAATTCTCCATCATCTCTCTTTTTTCCTCTTGTATTTAAAGAATTGATTTTCCCTCCCTTGACCCCCATCTGCACTATGCAGCTCTGTGTCTGCTTTTGTGTTCCTGACTGTATATCCATGATTGCATCTTTGGGCTTAAAGGAAAACTATAAGATGATAAGCTGTCCCCTGCCAACTTCTGTTCCTTGACTAGCATATTTA
Source organism: Neoceratodus forsteri (assembly GCA_016271365.2). Lineage (NCBI taxonomy): Eukaryota > Metazoa > Chordata > Ceratodontiformes > Ceratodontidae > Neoceratodus > Neoceratodus forsteri. The sequence goes on from CM057453.1 coordinate 214,053,276, forward strand.
AAACACAAATGAATTGTGTGTCATACTTTACCAAATTTCATGAATCCAAGCACTACATCAATTAGCACTTTCTTTAAACCACAACACACTTAGATTGGACAGGCTGAGGTAAGGATGACATATTTGCAAGTCATCCTTCAAAGTAGCAGCAAGTTCAAATAGTAACTTTTTAAGAGACCCTTGGAGCAGGTTGGCCCCTTGTGTTACATAATCTCAGACAGACCTTGAAACTCCCTTCCTGTACCGAGATATAACAGAGACTTGCCCACTCAGCCTTTATTACTTGTTATTTATGTACTTTATCAACACACAAGCCAAAGCACTACAGCCTGCTGCAGCAGTATGCATACTGCTACAGTATCAGAAGTGTGGGAGTGATGCTCCCTTTCAACATGAACTAAGGGGTCTGAGCTCCCTCGTCACCCTGCAAGACTACACCACTGTTTATAAATGTCATTACCTTTGCAAAATACCAAACCACATTCCACTTAAATGTCCAGAGAAATAACACAAGTAAGACATGCACACACACACACACGCATACGTATTGAAACTGTCATGCCCAGACAATCTTATAGAGTGCAATTGCTGTAAACCTTATTGTGAGCTGTTTCAGCATAATAATTTTTTGAGTTCTTGCTCCTGTTATTTCCATGTTTTTTAACAGTGCATTTTTTGTATAGATAGATAGACAGACAGATAGATACAGACAGACACAAGAGTGTGTGTGTGTGTGTGTGTGTGTGTGTGTGTGTTTGTGTGTGTGTATAAGGATGAACTGTTCCATTTACTCCAAATCAATATCACAATTAGCTCAGTACCTGAAAATGGGTGGTCAGACAGAAATAATGGATAATTTATCCAAACAGTTCCAGGTAATAAAAATCTTTAATCAAGATAAATTCCCAGAAACTTATTATCTGTTTCTGCCCCCACCCAAAAAAAAAAGTACAGGCCTAAAACTTCCATTATCCTGGGTATTAAGAAGATAAAATAGATTACACAAGCATTTCTAATGTGAACATTCTCAGCTGTCCTCCCTCAAGTGAGGGCCATCCCCAACTTGCAAACACTTACTGTCCTTTCATATACCACCTAATTCATTTGGAGTTTTTCTGATCTCTGGCAGTTAATTTAAAATGCAAACACTGTGCCCATGTATCAAAATGAAGAATCATGTTTATAAATTCAGATGGACAGCCAGTACCATCTTTCAAGGTGTGTCCTCTGTGCAACACGTGTATGTGTATTTGTGTAACTTGAATGTCGTGTCTGATTTATTTACAGTATCATTTTTAACCAGGAAAAGTACACTAAACTATGAGAGCTTGTTTTCAGGTGTGCTCTGGGAAGTGAGTTGTATGGACCTGTTCTATTGATAGAAATGTTAGCCATGACATCAGAGAAATTCCCTCACTCAAAAACATGCATTTATGGTCACTTTATTTATTTCATTATGTGATAGGTATGAATGGGTAAACTGGAGGGGAGCAGCACACTTGACAGGACATTTCTTGATTTTCTTTTTTGAAATAAAAAAAAATTAAATAAAAAAAAATTGATTTGAAACCAAAATCCTCAACAGATCCCTAATGCTTTCTCAGTTCCTCCAAATATGGAAATCTGCTGTTGTGATGCCAATTCACACAATTGGGGATAAGAAGCTAACCTCTAACTACAGACCCATCTCCACTTTTCCCTCTTTCTCAAAAGCTCTGGAGAGAATAGTTGCCAATCAACTTACAGAATACCTTGCTAACCACAACCCGAAATGTCAGGAGCAGCAGGGTTTTCGAAATGGATATAGTACCACTACAGTTCTCCTTGAATTCACCACTTACATCAATAATGTTCTGGATCAGTGACATCTTGTTGGCACCACCTTCATCGATTTGACAAAGACATTCGACACTGTCAATCTCCCCCTGCTATTTGAACAATTATCTTGCCTTGGCCTCTTAGGTAACACTGCATGTTGGTTCCATAGCTACATTAGCAACTGAACCCAACAGGTTAGAGTTGGTGAGTCCCTCTCACCCTCCCATCCAATTTCGTCTGGAGTTCCCCAAAGGTCCATCTTGGGTCTCTTGCTTTTCAGTATTTTTCTGAACAGTCTACCTGCATCATGCCCTAATAGACTCTTGTTATATGCTGACGATGCAGTTATTTTCACCTCCCACCCTGATCCCTCCCTCCTACAATTGCAACTTCAAACAAGTTTTACGTAAGTGGAGACTTGGTTTAAATCTTAAAAACTCATACTAAATCATAAAAAAACTAAAACGATTTTTTATGGCATCCATAACAAACATAAAAACAAATGTCTATCTATCAAAAACAGTGAAGGGACGCTGCTCGAACAAGTTCACCAGTTTAAATACCTGGGGGTTACCCTCAACAGCACCTTGTCTTACTCTGAACACATTGAGAGCATTGCCAAGATTATGAACACCTACATAGGACTTCTCTTTAGACAGAGGAGCTGCCTCACTCACCCTAAGCATTGCCATTCAGAGCTCTGTTATATCAATAATTGACTATGGGCTTGTGATCTATGGCTGTACCACTGACACCACACTTCGACAAATAGCCATTACCCTTAACAAGGCATGTCATCTACTGACCTCTGCTCCATGCCTCTCACATACCTATGACATCTACAAACAAGCAAACTGGCTCCAACTCTCCAGCAAACTCAAACACCAGACCTGTATGCTAGCAAAAAAGATTACCTTAAATCTCCTACCCTCAAGGGTTCAATCCTTACTGGTCCCCTGCTACAGCCCCTGCCTAACCAGGAGCTCTGAATATCTTACTTTTTCTGTTCCACGCTGCCGCACTATCCAAGGACAATGCTCCTTTACATACAGAGCCTTATCCTGGTACAACTCGCTTCCACCTGCTGTTACCAATGACACTACCCTGGGCACTTTCAAATGCAACCTGCATCAGCACCTTGTCACAATGGCCTCCTGTGAATGTTTCTCCTAACTACATTTACTCTCTTTCCCTCTAATTTCCCCCCTCTAAGTCCCTCCCACCTTAACTCCCTCACTATCTCCTATCTCCTCCCTTTTTATTTCCCCACTATTATCTACATTCTGTCCCCATAGCTTCCTCTACATGTATCTACCATCCCTCCTAGCAGTTTCTAATTTATTCTAGTGAATCGTATTACAACTGTGTTTTTTTATTGTTCATATGTTCTTGAATAATATACACAAATTACTGTAACTTAACATACAAATTGTGAATCATTGTACATATTACAGTAATTCCACATGAAAGCTTTAATGTACTTGACAATGCCTATGACTGCTTGAAACTACTGTACTTGTTATTGTCCTCACTATGTTCTGTATTGTTTCCCCAGTGTGGAACCTTTGTAAAAGTCTTGGCTCAAAGGTGTCTTCCGAAAAAATAAAAAATAAAAAGTAGAATTTTGCTTTTCCCTTCTTTTTGTATTTTGTAGAACTTCTATGTAAATCATGATTTGATTCTTTGTTTGAAATTGTACATCATTTTTCATCAATACAAACTCCCTGACTCCAAGATGAAGGATCTGGAGGCAGCAGAGGAGGATGGAGTACCACAGCAGACTGAGATGATGTCCTCCTTCCTGGCTGAAGTTTCTAAAGATGGCATTTGGTCTGAAACAGTGCCAGGCACTTAGGAAAAGTTTGAAGATATGGATTTGAGCCAACCTGTTACAGAGTCTCAGGACATTGTTTATGCTGAGTTGCAGATGGAAAAAGAGTTGGCTGAAAGATGAAGACTACTAGCCCTGAGGATGGGAGCTGATGAAGAATGTAATTACAGGAGAGAAGCTGCCTTGAAACACTATGGGCATTTTTCAAGAGTCAAGATGACTAGGAAAACATGAGCTGCAAACTGACATGTCAAGCAGTGTGCTGACAAACAGCTGGTGGAGAATTTAAAAAACAGTCAGCCAACAGTGCATTGTCAGTAAGCAAAAGCCCTTAAACTGAAACCCCCAAGAAGATGAAGGCACCTCATTGTCGGCAGACCTGACTGCTGGATGGATTCGGAATGCCACCAGTAACTGGGTGCTGGATCCAAACTAAGATCCTGCAGGCTTCTCTCAGTTTTTGCAGAGCAGCACGGAGCATGCTGAGTCATTGAGATCGGTGGGCCAGTGGTGGCAGTGACCACCAGCATGCATCCTGACATGTTTACAACTGTGATGACTGCTGAGAGGCCTTTTCTTAATGACAATCCTTTCAGATACAGTACGTAGTCACATATAAATGCAAAGTAACCCTCAGCAACCTCAATTGGAATACCAGCCAATAGAAACAATGGCACCTGCATCACACCCTCTGCAAACAGCAGCTGCAAAGATAAACCCGACTCAGCAAATACGGCAGGTCAGCCCAATCAAGCTACATACAAAGCAATAAAACCAAAGGATCCTCAAACAGAGGCTTTACCTGAACAGAATGATGTGGAGATGGATGGAATACAGCAGGCAGTAATAATGGCACCCAGTACTCCACAGATCCTGAGAGATAGAGAAGCAGAACCTTCTTCCAGAGTGGAGTTACCCATACAAGGAGGAACTGATTACTCAAGCATGATCAGAGCAGATGCTGGGGCACAGTGTCTAGGGTGGGGAAACAGAGAGAGCTAGTGGTACAGGCATACCTGCATCAGTAGTGAAAGTTCCTGCCCCAGAAACACCACAACCCAGAATAAAAACAGAACTTCAAAACTGCACAAAGAAGAGGACAAGAGCACCTTGTGCTGCCTGTGATTGGATTGTTTAAGCCCAGGATCCAGCCAAGACAAGTGAATCCTAATGGCCCAAGATCCTCCACTTTAGCTGTTTCAGTACCCCCTAATACAATAGAACTAGATATTTTTATTCTATTTATTTAAAATGCCTATGAGGTAAAAAAAATACTGGGCCACATGGCCCTTTTACAGGCTTGACCCAGTTATAGAACAGGAGATACATAGCATTAATATATAGTACATATATCAGATAGTACTTTTAAGGACTCAAACTCTGCTTCCTCAGAGTTGGGGAACAAGCAGGCATCAGATCAGAATGACAGGAATATGCCAGCCTGGTAGATCTGAGGGCTAAGGCACTGGACACCTTTTCTGACATTATGCTGGCAATCCGTATCTGGGAATGAGTTTGGACCACCGGGGGGTCAGCAGGGTAGGAGAAGGATTGAAAATTCAATGGACTGTCCTCCTTCTCCGGGAAGGGGGCTCCTCAATATTTGGCACTCATTCTCCCCCTGGCAGAGGCTGGGGAACAGGGTGCTGTGTTGTAGTATGGGGAGGAGTTGGAGCAGATGCCTGAAGGGAGCGTGTGCAGATGTGTGCGCACTCCCCTCCGCCGGTATCATTGCATGCCCCCAGCTCCAGGGAGAAAACTAGAAAAAGGAGTGGCATCCTAGTCGAGCAGCTTGATGGCTGTCCGATGTACACTGGCTCTGTGGCCATCACCTGAATCTGGATCTGGACAGGGTAGGTGAGTTGGGTGCTCCACACCATCCCACTGCGGGGGGGAAGCCACAGGGGATGAAAGGTGAGGACACTGAAGGAGTGCAGATAAATGGACAGCGGCCGGAGTCCCAAGCGATTGCCAGAATACGGGGAGCAGACCAGGTATGCCAGGAGAAAGTAATAGCTAAAAAAAAATGGCAGGAATGAGACTAAGCCTGGACCTAGTTTTGCAAGTAATTTTCAGAAGAAGGCCAAACCTGCACCATGGAAAAATGTGGTACATCTCCAATACTGAGGTGGAATGATGGAGCATCTTGGCAGAGTATTTGTGGGCAGACAACTCTTTAAGAACTCTCTGTATTGCTACACTTCAAAAATGTGTACACTGTTATACAACTCTGGTGAAGATAACTTTGATATCCACTTTAAAACTACTCTTGAGAGATTCTGGCTGAAGTACAAATGGGTCAAAGCCATGCTTTTGTGGTCCCCTTTCATTGTGACTCCCCTAATGAAACCTTCCATTAAAACTGTGAAGTGATGGGGAGGTCATGTGTGCACCTGCGAGTAATGGTGCCTAATTCATTCTATCTGAGCCTCTCCAGTGCATCCCTTTCCATCCATTGATTCTACCATAGCCTATCGGACCTTTTCCACCATGACTGTATAGAGGATGCTGATGGCTACCAACAAATCAACTTTTGGTGCCTTGATCCCTTGGAGAAGCATGGAAAAGTACTGGAGACATCTCTCCTAGTAGTGGCTCCTCCAGTAGCTAAGATGGCTGAGGCTCTAAGTGCTTGCTCTCCTACTTCAACTGCTCAGCCTTCAATTGGCCAGTCTTCCCTGCTTGAACACATGGCTCTCAGCATAGAAAAGATTAGAACCATGGTGCTGGACACCCAAGCAACTTTAGGGGCCTTGACCGAGAGGGTGACTCAAATGGAGTCACATCTCACTGAACTTGCCGCAGCTCAAGATGACCACACAGCCCAACTTCAAGCAGCTAAGGGGCAGATTAAATGGCTCGCATCCAACCTAGAATATTTAAAAGGGAGAGGTAGAGGCAATAATCTCTGGATTTTGGGGCTTAAAAAAGGTTTGGAAGGCACAGACCTGGTTCAGTACCTCTGCAATAATTTACCTCTCTGGCTTCATTTGGATCTCAACATCTATGATTTTGAAATTTATCATGCCCACCACATTAGATGAGGTTCCTCAGCTGTCGCTTCCACTAAGCTCTGACCCTTCATTTTCTGTCTGCGCTGCTTTCAGGATAAAGACATCATTTTGAAAGTGGCTCAGGAGATGCAGGATGTTGTCATCACTGACCAGGGAGTGTCCTTTTACCCTGACTACCCAGCTATGGTATTGCAATGCAGACAGGCCTTTGATAAAGTCAAGTAAGGCCTGCAGAACAGCTGACTAAAATATTCCCTTCTTTATCTGGCCACCCTTTCCATGCAGTTCCATGGCTGCCAGTTAACTTTCCAGATCCCTGAGGAAGCTGATGCCTGTTTTCAAGCACAACTCAGACCAGCGCAGACCCCTAGACTGCCTTAATCTCCATGAGGTGATATGAATCACAGGGACTCAACATCAGAGAGTCAGCACCCACCATGTAATTGTTTTTCAAGAGATCCAGGAATTCATGAGTAAATCAGGGGCCAATGTTTTCTATTAGGTTGGGGGAGAGGAGAGCGAGGCACCCTTTCAGCAGACAGTAACAACTCACATCCCTTTGGTGGGCATTCCATGTTTTCTGCTTGGCTTGTGTTTCAGGTCTCTTATATGGACTGGACGGCTTCATGTTATTTTCTTTCATTTACTTTATCTCTGCTGGTGCACCTCAGTGTAGTTTTACTGTGTTTGCTCACTTTTCCTGCTACTTCCTTCCCCTCCACAGAAAGCCCAAGCTCCAGAAATATGGTGCTCTTTGCTACCTTTTACTACTCCTTGGACACTGTTTTGAACCATTAAGGGACACAGAAGTGTGGTGAAAACTGGTTTACAAGATCATTATGTTGCCCCAATCTGGTGAGAAATATAATTCCCAGTGTTCCATCACTAACTCATGTTGCATAGTAGTTCCCAGGTTCCAGCTTCCTTGTTATGGGCACCCATACTGTTATTACTAGTTGTACTTATTTAGCAATTTCCTGTTTATAGTTGCCAAGTACATATGGATTGTATACGTAGCTATTGCCCCACCCCACCCCACTTTTTTGGGTGGCTGGGGACTGGAACTTCTTTAGAATCATTTATGAAATCTAATAACAGTTATTTGGTTGTGTCTGGTCATCCGGGCCTCCCTGGGGTGCACTGTCTCAGAGATTAAAGTGGGGCTCAGAACCTTCTTGGGACACCCATTTAATAGTTCCCTCATAGTAGTACTAGTAACAGGGGCAGGAGCCTCCATTGGTTGGGGGCTTTCTTAGCCCTCCATGTCTTACTTCCTTTTTACTACGTTTCCTAACCACCTCTGCTGCTATGATTACATTGGCATACTATTCAAGTAAGGTGGGGAGGATTTGGGGATGCTGAGGCCATACTTTCTACTTCACAGGTTCTGTGTTAGTGAGGGCTTAATAGCCACCCTGCTGCTTAATAGTGTCAACATCTGGTGTGCCACAACTGGTTGGACTCCCTAATCCAGAGTGTTTTCTTGTGTTGCAATTTCTGTTTCTCCTAACAGTGGTTTCCTCTCCACTTCACCTGATTTTTGTTTGGTTCATGTGGAGCACTATTGGCTCATATAGCTTTATATATTTCTGTATAGTTTCATTCATTGTTGTTGTGGAGGGCATCCTGGCGTGGTGGCAGTGGAGGGTCTTTCTGGAGCTTTTGCCTAGTGATTGGATACAGTGTGGTTTTTGCTATGTGGCCTCCTACGATACTTAGAATCATTTCCTGAAATGTCAAGGGCCTTAATGGCCCCCTTAAATGCAGGAAAAGTTTACTCAAATTGAAAAATATGTACTGTAATATTGCACTTCTGCCGGTCACACACCTTGCAGTGGGGAATATCTCCTGTTTACGTTTTACTTGGGTGAGGAATGTATATGCTAGCTCACTCTTCTCTAAACAGAAGGGGTGGCCACACTATGTTGGGAGAGACTCCAGCTAGGGATACATGGCTGGATATCGGACACGGAGGGATGTATGATTTTACCACTGGGACATTACAAAGGGAACTCAATGTCCTGGGCAGCATTTATGCCCCAAACCTGTCTGACATCTCAACTTTTGACTCTGTCTGACATTCCCTCCTAAGGGGGAGTGGGCAGCATTATTTTGGAGGTTGATTTAAATCTAGCACTTCAACCCTCTCTTGATAGAATGGGTCCGTTGGGAGTGCAGAAGCAGTGGTTGGAGCTCAAGTCCTACACTTATATTGTGGGGCAGGTCTCCATGATATTTGGCATACTATCCACCCTAATGGTACTATCCATCCAAATGAGAAGTACTTTACCTTCTAGTAACCCATTCATGAGACCTACAGTCATATACATTAGATGTCATTGTTGTGTTCCAGGATTTGATCCCCCATACCTGGAGTGTCTCCTTGGGTAACATATTAATATCTGACCATGCTCCTGTTGTCTTATCCCTGGAATTGGGTAGGCATCAAGCTCTTCAGAACAAACAGAAATTGAATACTAGCCTACTCCAACAGGCTAGTTTTATCAATTGGCTCTGACAAGAGCTCCTAGACTACTTTTTGCATAATGAAACCCCTGATGTGAATGCCATTTTTCAGTGGGAAGCTATGAAACTTACTGTCTATGGTAAACACATAACACATACCTCTAAACTGCAAAAATAAAAAGAGCATAGCATTAGATGACTGTAGGGCACTCTTAAATGACTTGAACATGAGTTTGTTCTCCATCCAGACCAAAACCACTTCCTTAAAAAACAAATTTCTAAAACAAAGGCTGAACTAAAAACCCACTTTCAATATCATATTAAATATGCCATCTTTAAGCTTCTTCAGGTTTATTGGGAAGCAGACAAACAGACTGATAAATTGCTGGCCCACCATCTCTGTACTAGAGAGGCAGAGCGCTATATGCTATATCCCCCTTATCCATAGGGCAGATGGCTCAGTGGTCAGTGACATGACTCTCACCAATGATGAATTTAAAGCCTTTTAATCTGCCCTTTATTATTCAGAGCTGTCTCTTATATAAGCTGATTTTTCTGCCTTCTACACAGACATAAATCTTCCTCAGGTCTCTCCTCATGTGTCTGTAACTCTTTCTTTACTCATAACCATGCAGCAGGTCACTGAGGTAATTCAAGCAATGTCCAGTGGCAAATCAACATGTTCAGATGGATTTCCCACAGATTTTTAACAAGCCTTTACGACTCTATTAGCCTCTTGATTTGCATCAGTTTTTAATTTCTCAAGTAAACACAAACATTTCCCACTCTCCTTTAAACAAGAACTTATTATTCTGCTCCCTAAGAAGGGAAAGGACAGTAAAAATATAGACATAACCCATGCTTTTCAAAAACAAAATAAGAAAAATAAGTTTAGTTTAATGTTTTTTTTTAATGAAGCATTTATACAAATCAAAACAGCAAAAGTGGAAAACAAGTTACTCAGAGATCTAAAATAAAATGGGAGGGAGAACTGATGGTCAGATGGGATAAAAATAAATGGAAGAATATTTGTATTCAAGCAAATAAACTATACACCAATGCAAAAAATAAATTCATCCAATTTAAAATTATGGACAGAGAATATATAACTCCTCATAAACTCAAATTTATTGATGCTTTATACAGCCTACTATGTTGGCATAACTGTAGAGAAAAGAATAAGAAAATAGACCACTTTTATTTGATTTGGGACTGTGGGGAACTTCTAATATGGTTGCAACAAACAAAAGTGGAAATTGAGAAAATTATAAAGATATACATATCTCGTAAGCCAGAAGTATTTATATTTAATGACCTAGAAGAATTAGCTTTACAAAAGAAGGAAAATAAAATCATTGCTTTAGCCACCATGACAACTAAAAGGTTAATATTAGAAAACTGGAACTCCACCAAGCTTCCAGATTTAAAAAAAAAATGGTGCAATAATTTCAAGAATATGCTATACTGACTTCCGGTGACGTCATCGGTCTAATGGCGGCTTGAGCTTGAGGCTCCCACCCAAGCGCGACAGAATCTAAAGCCAACCTAGAAATAACTTATGCCTTCCCCGGCCAAGGCTACCAGAATGAAAGCCAATAGGGTACCGCACACCCCAGCACAAAAATTAAGAGAGCTGCAGCAAGCAGATCGGGAGGATGCGATGGCAACCCGATCGACGGAGGAGGGCCCCTGTGTACTGGAGCAACAAGAAACAGGCCTACCGAAAGAGCTGATCAAGACAATCATGCAAACAGCACAGACGGTCCAAAATATAGACAGGAAACTCTCGGATCTTCGTACGGAGCTGAATGAAATCGATCACAAGATGGAGCAATTAGAGCTGGGCTTAACTCAAACAGCAGAGCAGTCGGACAGGCATGATCGCCTATTGCTATATCTACTAGCTAGAGACAAAGAATTGACCCAGAGGATTGAAGATTTGGAGGGAAGATCCAGGCAACAGAACGTAAGATTTTACGGGATCCCAGAGGGAGCAGAGGACAAGCACGAAGACACTGGGGCCTTTCTGAGAGACTTACTGAAAGAAACCCTAAAACTTCCAGATGATCTCGATCTCTCGATGGACCGTGCCCTCCGCTCCTTGGCTCCAAAACCCCGGGATCCCACTGCTCGGCCTCGACCGGTGATCACCCGTTTCACACAATACAAATCTAAGGAGGAGGTCTTGAGAAATGCATGGCAGAATAGCCCTCTAACCTATCTTGGGCAAAAAATTGGTCTGGACAACGACCATATAACATCTGTGCAGGAAGCACGACGAATGCTGTGGCCTATAGTGAACTACCACGTGCTAAATCTATTAAAGCTTATGTTCTCTTTCCAGCAAGACTAAAAGTACTAACGGATAAAGGAATGAAGATATTCCCAGACCTATTGGCTGCAGAGCACTACTTGGAATCACTGTCAATACCGGTCCCAGCGATGCATAGGGAGAAAATGGAGAAGGATTTGATCACCTCGGCATGGAAGGTGGCTCAGAAAGGCGCGTCTCTCCCAGGCTCAATGAAGAAGACCCCCTCCTCGGACCTGCACTTGGATATCTCATCACTTCTGAGGAGATACGGTGACCCTTTCAAGGTGAACAAAAAGGCGCAACACCTGCAGGAGAACCTGAATCTAAGTCATGTGGAGGCAACGGGCCCCTGAACCTGCTGGTTGGCGGTAAAGGTATGAGTTAGACTTGAACTCACTGTGTCCCCAGTTGTATGGGGCCTGGCCACAGATTCCCTCCCCCTTGATCTAAGAGGTCTAGCCTCAACTCACACACAAGGACACAATGATTTGAGCACCCTCCAGCCACAAGTTAAACCAACTGCATGACTGTTTACCCTCAAACCACCGAAGGTGAAATAACAATTGTGTGAAGCAACACTGGTACAGTCTGGGAGTGGTGAAACTGTTGAAGGCGCTCAACAGAGCGCAGCAAGGTCAGAAGATCGGGGGGGGGAAGTGGTCTGTAAGATTACCTCGAGGAAAAGGGATATGGGAAAGAGTTGCAATGATCCTATGCTCAAACCTCGCAAACTGTTTGTCTCCAGAGGACTAAATGCATGCTGACTGGGTCAGAATCTCCTGTAAGTATGGCTACCGGCCTGAATAGAACATTTGGACCCACTGTATTCTAAAAATACTTACAATTAGGTCATTAACTTGGTAATGGGCCCTTAAAGAGGGGAAAGGTTTAATACAAAGTAATCAGAGGCTGCTGGCATTGCGACACTTAAACCAATGTTTTACTCAAGCTGTCATGTGGGGGGGGTGGGCTATGCTTGCCAATGAAGACCTGGATGTTATGAGACACCCAATAAGGGAGATTTCCCTTGGGCTAATGGGGTACTTCTTGACTTATTTGAGTACTCTACTTTCAGCACTAGAGGCTGATAACTTCCAACTAAACCTAGGAAGTCAACATAACTCACGGTGATTGAGTGGGAGCGGGAGCAGTTTCACCCGCACACTCCAAAACAGTTCTGGTTATATTTTTTGTATAGAAGTTGAATCAGAGTTGCAGGTTAAAAACAAAAGTATGAAAGGTTTTCAACTATGTTTGTTATGTATAAAGGTTAACACTATGGGTAACAACATTACTAAATGTTTAACTATCATCAGACACGGATCACAGAATTGGGAAAAAATGTGTAACGTAAGATGGCAGAATAGAATTCATACACATGGATAGTCAAATAATGAAAATTCTCTCATTTAACATAAACGGCTGTACAAGCCCGATAAAAAGGAAGAGACTAATGGGTCACTTGTTCCAACAAAACTGTGGGATTAATTACCTACAGGAGATGCACCTCTCCCCATCAGAGGCTCTAAAGCTGAAGTCTAAAAGATTCCCGCAGGTGTTTCACTCCTCCCTTCAGAAAGCAAGGAAGAGAGGAGTTGCAATCCTGCTTGCGGCATCTCTTCCCTTCGAAGTTCAAGAGGTGGTGGAAGACCAGGGTGCCAGATATATTATTGTCATTGGCAGAATCCAAGACACTATAGTTACACTAGCTAACGTATATGTCCCCCGGGGTCCCCGGTCTCGTTCTATTCTTCTTTAATACAGCTAATAGTGGAAAAGGCAAGGGGTGTCCTGATCATGGGGGGAGACTGGAACCTGATCTTTAACAGAGCGCTTGACACCACATCCCAAATTCCCACAATGGATGTCAAGAGAGCTGCCTCTGTTAAAAAGATACTAGAGCAAGGGGGGGATAAAAGATATCTGGAGGGAAAAATATCCTAAAACTAAAGAATACACTTGTTATTCCCCCAGGTTCGAAGTCTTCTCCAGATTGGACACTTTTTTCACTTTCACTCAGCAGCTGACTGAGTTTCGTGATATGTGGGTAGGGACGTGCGCAATTTCTGACCATAATCCAGTATTTGTTGAAATAGACTTCCTGCTTCCAAGGGAAAAAAACACACTGGAGGCTAAACTGCTCACTCCTTCAGGACAAGAATATAGTACAGGAAATTAAACAACATATTATTAGAACCTTACAAGAGAACGATGTAGGAGGGGTTTCCCCCCAGATGATCTGGGACACGGTTAAGGCTGTAGTCAGGGGCAGATTAATAGCTGTTGCCACAGCAAGGAAGAGGAAAGCAAAACAAAAACAACAAGAACTCATGATTAAAATTAAACAATTGGAGGATGATCAAAAGCTCAAATGGGAGAGGGGTAGGGACCAAGAACTTAAAATAAAACAAAGGGAACTGGGGGACCTGCAGAGGGCGGAGGTAGAGAGGTCCTTGCATTTCTTGAAGCAGAGATTCTACGAGGGAGGGCCACGAGCAACAAAACTATTAGCCTTTAGGCTTAGGAGGCATCAGACAAATACTGCCATTACCAAAATAGTTTCCCCAACCACAAAGAGAATTAGCTCCAAGCTACCTGATATTTCAGAAGCCTTTGTTTCATATTCTCTAAACTCTATCAAGCCCCGGAGGAGACAGCCCCCACAGAGAGGTGAAGGTTCTTGTCCTGTCTTGCTCTCCCAGCTTTATCACAGGAAGCGGGGTTCTCTCTGTGTAAACCAATCTCCCAACTGGAGATTTTAAATGCAATTAAGCAGCTGAAGGGGGGAAAATGCCCGGGACCCAATGGGTTCAGTGCAGAGTTCTATAAAACATTTAAAAAGGAACTGGTTCCTCCCCTTCTGGAGGTATTTTCAGTGGTCTGGGGGAAGAGTTCTCCGGTCCCGCCCTCCTGGCAATATGCCACTGTCTCCCTAATTCACAAAGATAATAAGGACCCAACCAAATGTGAATCATACAGGCCTATCTCACTACTTAACGTAGATTATAAAATACTAACTACAATTACAGCCTCCCGTCTAAACCTGCTCCTCCTGAACTTGCTCAACATGGATCAGATGGGCTTTGTCTCAGGCCGACAGGGCTGCTGATAGTGTTCGGACCACCCTGAACACTATAGATTCAATTCACAGATCCAGAACACCTGCATGCCTCATGAGCCTAGATGCAGAGAAGGCTTTTGACAAAGTCTCCTGGAGCTTTCTCTTTCTGGTGCTGGAGGCCATGGCCTTCCCCCGCCCATTCATAGATAGCCTAAACTCGCTGTATACCAGCCCTCAGGCATACATTCGAGTGAACGGAAGCTTGTCAGAGAGGTTTGGACTAAGTAGGAGAACCAGACAGGGGTGTCCCCTCTCCCTGTTGTTATTTGCACTGTACATAGAACCATTGGCGGAGGCTATCCACCAATCTAAAATTATAAAGGGCATTGAGGTTGGGGGATGGAGAGGAGAATCTCCCTATACACGGATGATGTGCTTCTTTCACTGGCAGCTCCTGAATCATCTATTCCGGAGGTGTGGTCGATTTTGGAGGAATTTGGGACTCACGCAGGGTACTCACTCAACAAAACAAAAACAGAGGTCCTATGCTTCTACTACACACCATCCCGGGCGATCCTACAGAGGCTACCCCTTAAGTGGGAGGCTGATAGAATGAAATAGTTGGGCACAATGATAACTAAGCACCCCTTCCGCCTCTTTGAAACTAACTTCAAACCCCTAATAGCTCAGATTAACAAAGACTTTGGGAACTGGTCCCTAATCAACCTCCCAATGTACTCTAGAATCCAAATAATTACAATGAACATCCTCCCTAGATTCCTTTACTTATTTCAATGCCTCCCAATATACACTGGAAGGTCTCAATTCCTCATATGGAATAAGATAATATCTAGCTTCATTTGGAGTGGTAAAAAACCTAGGATTAACCTTAAGATACTCCAAACCCAAAAGAGAGAAGGTGGTAGATCCTTACCTGACCTAAAAGATTACTATTTAGCCACTCAACTAAAGATGGCCCTGTCCTGATCTACTCCCTCATATACTTCAAACTGGAAGGCAATGAAACTGCGGGAGACAGAGGAGGAGGTTCCCCTCGACATGAGAGTCCTATTTTCCAAAGGAAGGCTGGGCACATCTTTACACCCGCTCATGGCTGTCAGAAATACTGTGGCAGCTACACGTAGAATTTGGCAGAAATACAGCCTGACCCATTCCATCTGGCCTATGGGCAGAATAGTCTGGGCTCCTGACTTCCTCCCTGCAAAGTTAGACCATAATTTCAGAGTGTGGGAGAGACTGGGTTTAATCCACTTGGAACAACTCCTCCAGAGAGATAGGGTCCTGGCCTTTGAATCTCTCAATGAAACCTACAAGCTTAGACAGTCAGACCACTTCAGATTCCTCCAGATTAGGGCCTACATCAATCAACATCAGAGCCTAGACCACACTCCTACCAGGGCTGCCCCCCTACTGAATTACATGAGATCAATCAGAACAGGACAAATCCCAAAAGGCCTCATCTCACATATATACAAAATGCTATCACAAACTAAAAAAGATTTCTTAATCAAAATTAAAACCAGATGGAAAGAGGAAAGTGGAGTTGATCTGGAGGAGGGAGACTGGAACAAAACTTTCCAAATCACCACTAAAACTACAAGCTCTCCATATTGGCAGGAGTTTGAATGGAAGGTAAAAACATGCTTCTTCCTATCTCCTATGTCCCTGCATAAAAGAAACCCTGCACAGCCCCCAGAATGTTGGAGACAGTGCCAGGAAAAAAAAAGCAACATATGTACATGTATTCTGGGAGTGCCCAAAGTTAAAGGTTTTTTTGGGAGGGCATCTGAAACATTCTGGCAGACATATTCTCACTGGCACAACAGATGGATTTTACAAATCTGATTTTGGGTGTCCCCTCTCCAGATCTGGGCAGCTCAGACGCCCTATATTTGTGGGCAATACTCATAGTGGCAGCACACAAAACCATAACTCGGTCATGGCAAAGTCCTAACTCACTTCAGATACAGATTTGGCTTAACATAATACTGGAGATTGCAGAGATGGAGGAGTTAACCTTTAAACTAAATCATAAAACAAATCTATATATAAGAAAATGGTCAAGGTGGCACCTGTGGAGAGGTGCGCATTCAGAAATATCATTTTAAATCAAGATGAAAGGTGATGAGGTGGAGTAGCTGTGGAGGGAGGACAGAGGGCCAGGAGAGCGCTGCATTGGGGTGGGCTCTCGAGAGGTGGAAGGGGCCAGATTAATTAACTATGACTCTGAATTTTGATTTCAGAATTAAACAAAATACATAAAGAAAACTGAGCTCTCTGAGTATAGGAAATAAAATACAGAAGGGGGAATTAATTAACTGCTGTGGAATGTGTTGATTGTAACATGATAAAGTCGATTATGATATCTGATGGATATGAATGCATTTGTACCCATTTGTTGTCAATAAACTTGAGTTTAAAAAAAAATATATGCTATACTATGAAAAATTAATGGACCATGTAAACAAAGACGTTGATATCTGCAATTCCTCTAGAATGAAATGCTAAATATTCTTCCTCCTTTTTTGAAAATATAACATTTGGAATTGTCTACACCATATAACAGAATAATTTACATGTATACCCATCATTGCACTGCTGAGGGAAAGCTTAGTAGGGGTGGTTGAGGAGGGAAGGGAGAAAGCTAGATAAGTAAGATGCATTATGAGATTATGGATTATTGTTATAATTGGTGCCACCTGTGTCTTAAATAATTAAGCAAAAAGTTATAAAATAATGCATATTTATGAAGATTGTATGAATTGTTATACAAATCTTGAAGATAATAAAAATATTATGGCAAAAAAAGGGAAAGGGCAGTATCCAATGCTTTCAGTTCCATCTCATTTCCCTCATTAATGTGGATGTGTAAATCTATGCCAAGATGTTAGCAAAGTGTTTGGAACCTGTAATACCTCTACTAATCCATTCTGATCAACAGGTTTTGTTCCTGGGTGAATGGAAGCCAATAACATCTGGCATCTACCCGGCATACTGTGGGAAACCTCCCAGACTAATGTGTCCTCTGCAATCCTGTCATTGGATACAGAAAAAGCCTTTGACAGGGTGGAGTGGGCATATCTATTTGATGTTAGAGCCCATTTTGATCTCCCTCACCAGTTTATCCACATGGTGCAACTCCAGTACATGGCACCATCTGCTCAAGTTTTTACAAACTCTGTACTGTCCTCCCCCTTTCCTTTACACAGGTGCACCCATCAGGGCTGCTATCTCTTCCCCTTTCTTTTTCTCTTCGCTGTGGAACCCTTGGCTGCCAAAATACATGCTTCTTCTACTTTCCCAGGTATTGTTATAGGCGTCACCTCAAAGAAAATATCCCTTTTTGTAGATGACATCACTCTTCTGCTTAGTGACCTTCCACTGTCTCTACCCACCCTGGTTAATATTACCTGGCATTACTTCACACTATCTGATGTCACCATTTCATGGTTTCTGCTTACTGCTACTAATGGGCACCTCAGTGTGTGACTTGCCTGGGTATGCAGTTTAGAGCCTCTGTCTCAGAAACTATTATTGCTAGTGTATCTAGTATGTTAGACAAACATTCCATGGACCTTAATGGTTGGAGGAATGTCATATTCTCTACATGGGGCAGAGATAATGCACTCAAGTTGATTGCCTGGCCCTTACTCTTGTACATGCTGTCAAACCATCCTGTTCAGCTACCAGTTTACTTTTTCTGACCAGTGACTAAAAGAATGTTCACATTTATCAGGAATGGGAAAGCTCCAGACAGGGCTCTAGCACAGCTTTGCCGACTTACCCAATAAATTTCACCTGACAAAAACTCAAATTTGGAGATACCTGCAACTGAGGGACCTACTAAGAGTCAAAGTATCTTGCACATACTCTTTACCCCCAATATCCCCATGGGAATGATGACTTACCACCTGAACTTCCCTAAACAAGGTCACTGCATACCTCAAAATCCTATTTGCTAAAGCTCGAGAACCCATCCCCACTTCAGGCCCTTAAGAGATGTGGAGAAAAAAGAAATGGACTACTTGATTACCCAGGCTGAATGGAACTCTGTGTGGAGCATATTTTGCAAAGCCTCTAGGGAGTTGCAGGTTAAAACCCTGCAATTCAAAATTTTACATCAAGCTTATTGCACTCCACACTGACTCTACCAAGCGGGTCTCGTCAAATAGTGATTGATGGCAGTGTTCTTCTCCACAAGCCACTCTCTCATACATCCACTGGTCCTGTCCAAGCCTAGAAGATTACTCATCCTGGGTGTGTAGATTCTGCTCCAGAGTGGTGCCTTTGACAAAAGTAGGTGCCCCATTCTAGTACTTCTTGGGATACTACTCGAGAGCCCACCATTGTCGCCAACCCAAGCACTCTTGATTGTCGGAGCCCTAGCAGTTTTTAAACAAGTGCTTTTCCATCATTGGCAGGAACCTGACCCCTCATCCTATACAGAATGGAAGAATCTCCTCTCCCCTATTTCTAGATATAAACACCTCACTCATATGGTTAGCAGAAAACTCAAAGTATTCCATGACATTTGGGGCCCTGATCTTGCTATTAAACTAGGCCTGGGTCCGGTCTGCTCTCCACATAGGAGAATATATTCTATATTCTCTGTCTAACACCACCTCTGTTTCAGACAAGCAGTTTTCCCATGCCCTCAACAGAAGAGCCTCTTGCTTCCCTTTCTTGGCTCCTCTTATGTCCTAAGCCATTATCCCTTCCCAGCGTATTCTGGTGCACAGTATTTTAAGCACTCACATTAACTTGACTACTGGTACACTGTAGATGTTTACATGAACTTTTCCATGGATTGGTGGTGCAGGCCTGCCTCCAGCCCTGGCCTTCCCCCTTCCCTCCTCACCTCCTATTGCTGGGCCACGCCTACAACAATACACTTCTTTAGGACTTAATTTACCCCCCTCCCCAAACATGCTATTGCTCTTTTATAATAGACAGGATCATATGCGCTGGAAGACTCTGTGGACCCTACTTGGAAATGAGGATGTCTTCATTGAGATGTTGTTATTTGTGGGTGCACTATGTGATTTTCTTGCCCTTTTATGGTACTTTTATATGTTTTAAGGCATTTCTGGTAGTTTTATTATTTTACTGTTTACCGTTGCACTAGCTGATACATCAACTTTTACTGAGTCTCTGGACCGTATACAAAAATGATAAAGCATTACTATGGTAACTAGCAGTAACTTTGTGCTAGATCAGAAATGTTTTTTTTATTGTACATTTTTGTCAATGTCATTTCCTGGCTGTATATCAATCCACTCTTTGTAGAAAGTTTGAACATTTTCAATATAAATTTTATAGAAATAAAACTTTGATGCAATGTTTCAGAACTAGGGTGTGGATGTTGGTGACATCTACTATTATTTGGAGCAAAGGTGTAAGATTCTGGGTGCTCTGGGGCCAATAATAGATTCTAAGCAAATATGAACAGGTGGATGATGATTCAGAGTTTAGCTGTGGACATTGGGAGTGGGAGTGATTTACCTTCACAGCAGTTTCATTTTAGGAAGGGATAGAGGTTTTGTTTTATGAGTGCCAGCCAAAGGCTTGTTATAAACGTAGAACCAGGCCACTGACCAGTGCATGTGAACAGCTGAGATGTGGACTATGTGGAGAGTTTGGGCATGTGAGTCTTACATGCAGGAACTGGCTCTGCTGTTAAGTGAATGCAAAGATAAAGGACACTCTTTTCAGGACTGCCCCTTGGTGGCTCAAAGTTGTTCATATGGATTTGACCAGAACAATATTTTAAGAAAAGACCAACAGAAGCAGGTGTTTTAGAAGCCTCAGCCTGTTGAGTTCAATCCCCCCACACTGGACAATGTAAATGCCTTGCCTATATGAGAGCCTAGATTACAGAATGTGCCCACAAAATTACAATCTGCACCTGACAGTCAGAATGCCTTGCCCATGAATGATAGGGGTGTAGCTGAACAAGTCAGTGCTGAATGAGATCTTCAGGATGTAAAGGATCCTCCTGCAACCACACCTGTTCCATTGTCTAGCACAGGGCTGTTGGTATCATCACCAGAACAGCCTCAAATGCCTCCTTCCCCAGGAGTAGAGATGCAGCAAAGTTAAATTTTGCCAGCAAAGTTCTGGAAAAGTCAGTTAATTCGCTGCATGAAATATTTTGAGAATTGTGTGCACTCCTTGAAAATATTCTGCGGGGTGCAAAGTTCAAAATTCTGCCATTTTTATTCTGATTTACTCACTCTCTCCTTGCTCAGGTAGACTTGCGTCATTACACATATGTAAGTGGCAGTGCATGAACTGTCTCGAGATGGAAAAGCTCATTCATGTAACTGTCACTCATAGGTTACATGAACAAGCATAGAGCAAGACAGAACTGGACTGAAGTGTCAGGGACTAAGAATTAATTTACACTGCCTATTTTAGGAATTGGCTGAATGTTTGTATTGCTTTTATGAATCAGATTCATTTTATAACTGAATGGCCGCATATATCCTGGCAAGCACTGGAGAGTCCATAACTTATTTTTACTTGTACTGCAACACTTCTAATTAGCCACCTTCATATAATTTCAAATTAAAAAAACAAACATCTGGTGACATTATTTGTGAATCGCTTCGAGAGAAAGGTATTTAATTTTTAAGCACACTTCTATACATGTATTGAATATGCTTCAGTGGCCCCCCCATCCCAATATCAATGACAACTTCACAGTGATGACGACTGGCATCCACACCCACTCTCCGCCATTCAAAAGCCACTATCTGTCACATTCATTGAATGTGCTTTTGACAAGGTAAAGCATGTACAGCAGACAGCATTGCAATTTCTGACTGGACATATGGCTGTGATGGGCCATGGGGGTAAGTGAGTGAATGGGGGATCTTGTGACAGTCAGTGATATATTAGAAAGGGTTTCACTCTGGTGATTAGAGGATGTGAGACTACTGGACTACATGTGGAAGAAGTTTGATGTGACAGTTTGGCAGTCAGATGTGGAGGTCTACTGGACTACATTGAGTGTATGTGACAATTCAGTGATACTGGCATGGGAATTGTTATACATCATGGGGTTGTTTAATGTGGTGGTTTGTCCATCACAATGAGGGGACTATGATCCTATTGAGATTGAGATGAGTTTACAAACAGGCAGTTTACTGATTAGGGAAGAGAGACAATTGGACTACATGGGGTTGTTTGAAATGGTGGCATATCAATGAAAGTTAATAGACTACTGGAGTACAGTACATTGTAAGTGGGCAGTGTTTGACATAGTGGTTTTGATGATCAGGGTGGTGGAATTTTGGATAATAAACAGTGATGGAATGGTGATAGAGATATTGTGAAATTACATTTTTCCAGCAAAATTGCTGCAAAATTGGCAATTTCATCGTGCAGAACAATTTTCAAAATTCCGCCATTTAGTGACATTTTTTGCAGGGTGCAAAGCTGCAAAATTTCAAATGTGAAAGGTAAAATTTAGCCATAAAATGCACAATTTTGCCTGAAATGGCAAACTTTTGCCTGTGGAAGCCAGAATTTCACCTGCAGAAGTTGAAATGTTGCCATTCTGTGGACAAAATTTCGCATTTCGCACCCACAAAATATTTCATGGAATGCTCGAATTTCACAAAATATTTTGAATAACAAAATTTCACAATTTTGCATATCTCTAAATAGTGATCAGGAAGGTAGATGGGACTACAATACTACATGGAGTAATGTACTCAATGGTGGTTTAATAATCAGTGGTTGAGAGAAATAGAAGACTACTGATAGTATTTATCACAATGGTAGCATTGCAATCGGAGAGGTTGTATACCTCTGAGATTAATAGTGAAATATTACACTATGTTGAATTAGTCATGAAGAGTGGTGTGATAATGACCTTACTGTGTTTAATTTAAATAATGGTGAACTAGAGATTGTCTACACCCACAAAGTGTGGAATTTTGCACATGAACAGTGGAATTTTGACTCACATGCGAGAGGCAAAATTCCACTGTTCAGGGCAAAATTCCACATTTTGTGGACAAATTTTCACACTTCGACTCTGCGAAATATTTCGCGAAATGCACAAAATACTTTGCAAAGCAGAGTTTGTGGCTTCGCCCATCTCTAGCCAGGAGGTATGATGGCGTTAGCATGAAGAAGTTCTAGACTTGCTAACCAGCCTCCTGCTCCAACTCAAAACCTCTACATTCTAAATCTGACATCCTACAAAAGAGAAACTTGGGGTACTCAGACTCAGGAGATATGGATTCTGATACTTCCTCTACACATCCCACCCAGTTAAGACCAGCCTCATATTCTGACAAGATGAACATCAGGAGAAGACAGAGACAGAAGAAAATTTCAGTCAAGAAGCATGGTGTTATCTGAGTTATGATTATGTGGTTGCTCTTGTTTCTTAATACACTTACATGTTACAGTTAAACATCACCTCTTTTAATGTTTCCTGTATCAAGAGCCCCCAAAGAAGAAGAGTAGTCTACTCTCTTTGGCAGGAGGCAGTTTCTTATTTGTATTTCTTACAAGAAACTTGGAAGTCAAAGAACTTTGATTAATCCAAATCTAAGAAGGTTTGGGTCTGGGGACAATCTTCTGGTTGTTTAGTGATGACAGGGCAGATGGGGTGGATTTTTTATATTATGGCAATGATTTTAAGATATACCAATTAGTAGATGCATTCCCTGGGAGGGGTTCCTCTCAGATATTAAGAGACACAACCAGGGCATTCACAGTATTAATATTTATGACCCACAGACAAAGGCTAAAAGGGTGGAGCTTTTTGAAATGGTGCAGCCCTATTTACAGTACATTTTGCTAGGTCTATCATTTTAGGAGGCAATTTTATTGTAGCATTGATGTGGTGGTTAGATGGGAAGGAGTTAAAATAATCTACTGCTATGCAACTGATTTGCACACAAGAATTTATATAGCTAGTCTAATTGATGGGTTATGGTCCCTCCATTCTTCTGGTGGTGTAACATACAGTACCTCAGGGGCCAGTTGGCTACCTGAATAGATTATCTATTTTTCCCCTGGTTTATCAATTAGATTATTCCATCTAGTTCCAGCAGAAGTTTAAGACTACCTTTTTACTGTTTAGCATATTAAGATTACATGCATCTCAATCCTCACCACCAGGCAAATGAGTGGAGACTGAGCTCATCACTTCATAATACACCTAGGGTACAGTCAGAAGTGAAACATTTGCTACTGTCAAGGGAATCTGTATTGCGTTGTTATGATGGTTCACTTTAATGATGGTAAGACACAAAATCAGTTCTGCAACATTGTTTCCTAAAGTATAAGAAACATGAGGAAGGAAAGATGCATATAATATATACAGAATCTGAAGTTAAGAATGAATTACAAAACGTTCTCACATAGACTAGTACAGGAACTGGAGAGTTTTCTAACCAGATCTAACAATTAATTAGAAATGGGCTACTACCAGTATGACGGGGCAGACTCCCTCATAGCAGAATTGAAGTATGGTACACAGAAATGCCGTTATGAGGATCCATCTAGGACCTACAGGGACAGAATGGAGCTTTCAAATATCACATCCCTTTGGGATAACAATAATTCAATGATTTTGCTGTTGCAAGAACTCCTCCACCTGATTGAAAGGCATGCCCAGATGTTTGGCAATATACCCCTGGTATCACTAGACATTGAGGATTTTTGAGATGCCCCACCACCACAGGCCATTTCTGAGGAGAATAGAGTTGTTCAATGTACTCCAATCAAAAAAGCAGCAATGTTTCCAGTATGTAAAGCATACTCCTCCATCTCCCTTTCCTGAGGAACTGTGTAGGAAGCTAATGCTATAAACAAAATGTCTGGATCTTATGCAGCAAGCGTTATGTCTCAGTTGATGGAGTTGCATTGATGGCATGATGAGCTTAGCCACACTATTCATTTTGAATCAATGGGACCAAAGAATCTCGAAATGACTTTGAGACATACTTTCGTTGGTAAGCAAGAAGGAGAATTCCCTTTGTGTTTTTGCTTCTTTATGGACAGTTCTCTTTATCTCCCTGACCTGGCCTCATCACACTCCTCAGGTCATCTGGCAATCACTCAGTCCCAAACACCACTAACAAAGAGAAGAAGGTGAAGAATCAGCATTTATATGGTGATTCTCTTATACATTGTATCCTAAATCACTTTACATGCAATAAGACACTGTTAGTGAAGTGACTAAATGTGTAGTGGCAGCCTTTTCACATAACACCCACACATAGCCTTGGACATTTGCATGAACCAGTTTTATAGGAAAGGGAATGTTGACCAGGAAACTGCAGAAAATCCCCTACTCTTTCAGAAAGTGCCTTGGGTTCTTTCAGGTTCAGCTTGACACCCACCAGGACAGCACCAGAGATTAGTAGAAGGGACCTTGGTATGACATCTCATCCGAAAGACAGCATACCCCAACAGTACAGTACCACTTAGTACAGCACTCAGATACCAGCATTTATGATATAAGCCGAATTCTGGAGTGAGACAAGAAATAATTACCTTCTTTCCCAGAGGCAGATGTGCTACCAACTGAGCAACACTAACAATTAAGCTCACTCATTTTGCTAATTCACATTCCTCTTCACTCTGTAGCAGTTAGCAATGGGGGGGGGGGGTGCTCTTCCCTGGAAACTCAGTCAGGATACAGGAGCAGAAGGTGAGCTTTGAGGGGTGAGGCCTGCATATACCAGCTTACAGACATCATTTAGACTGAGCCAGGCTGTTTTCTCACCCAGTAGGGTAGTCGTCATAACACAGGTGGCACGCACCATAGTCTCTATCAGCCTCACCAGTATACTGCTTCTGCTGCTACTGTGGTCAGGTTACTCTTTCAGTGACCTATTGCAGGAATCACTGATGTGGAGGAGGGTCCATGCCATCCTACCCAATCAACACTCTTGCACCGGCAGCATTAAATTGCTGGTCACTCAGTTATAAGCATTTTAGGCTCTCTCCTGAACCCAGATCCCCATCATGAAAGAGTTACATACTACCCACTAGACAACTGGGCAGCCTTTTGCTTCATTTTTAATCACATTTGCCATTTTGAACACCTAAAGGGCTAAATCAACATTAAGTTGAACTTTTTGGAAAAATATCCCCAAAGTGGAGTTCTGGCTATATTTGTCACAGTATGAAAAGTATGTAATTTTGTCATTCCAAACTAGCTAAACCTATTCTTTTGTTTTTAACTATCTCCCAGAAGCATCTGAAAGTGTTATCACCTAGGAGGAACCTAGGAGGCTCTGTGTGACAAGTTAGAATTTAAAAAAAAAATCTTGATTTTAGACAGGGAAAGATAGATCTCACCTAACTGAGTTGCCTTGATGGTTGCTGAATTTAGTCATTTCATTACATTTGAATTCATGCACAGCAGTTGCCAGGGGGGTTCGTATGGTTCGAAAGAACCCCCCTTTTGAAACTCCCCCCTTTTTATCATAATTTGTGACATTTTTGTCATTACTTCTTTTTATTTTGTGACTGTCACAGACTGCTTCTGCACACATGATGAACCCCAGCACTTTTTCTCTGCATGCATGCCCCTCCCATCTGCTACCAATCAGCTCCCTCAGTGCCAGTAAGATGATTGGAGCTGCTTTGTGAGTCTTTCTCCGCACTGTCCCCCTATGACTGGCTGGCCAACTGCAGCTCACGTCAGTATCGTGAATGTGGCTGGAATACAGCACAGCCGCTGCTCACAATTCACATTATCAGCTAGCACTCGAGGAAGATGGAGCATGGTGGCAGGCTCAGAGATGATGTCTCCAGGAGAGCAAAAAGGAAGTAGAGGACCTCAACTTATAATATTATCAGTCACCAGCAGGTAAATTTTGCCGACCACTATTGCCAAAGATGTGTCCCTTAATAACTGCATATCAAGGGATAGGCTGTGCAGTTGAACAAGGGAGCTGTTTGGTGGGTGGACTGAAGATTTAGAAATAAATTACTTAAATCCTCCTCTATACAAAGTTGTCATGTTTCATATGCCTGTTTTAACTTTTCATAAGTTAAGTAAAAGAGGTACCACAGTGAAAAGGCAATGCAAGTGTTTGTAAGGGTCTGGCTGGGATCTACACTGCCACGTCCCCATCCTCCCTCTATTCTCCTCCTTGGTTCTGTTGCCCCCAGTAACCACTATTCCCTTCATTATGTCCCATCCCTGCTTGAATCCTCTGATTGTTTTTGCACCCAACAATTTAGCTGACAGACTGTTCCAAAGTTCCACCACCCTTTCCGTAAAGTAGTACTTCCTCACATCTCTCCTGAACCTACCTCCTGTTAATTTCTATTCGCGTCCATGTGACCACAAATTAGCACACAGGCTTTATAAATAATACCCCGCAGTTCACTTTAATTCCTTTAAGGAACTTGAAGGTCTCTATCATATCTCCCCTCTCTCTTCTGGTCTCCAATGAGTACATATTTAGTGCCTTGAGGTGCTCCTCATAGGATCTGCCCTGCTGTCCCCGAATCATTTTAGTTATTCTGTGCTGCACTGTCTCCAACCTATCCTTATCCTTTCTGAGGTGATGATTCCAGAACTGGGCACATCACTCTAGGTGAGGCCTCACCAGGGATCTGTAGAAGGGAAGTATTACCTCCTTTCTTCTGCTATCAATATCCCTATCGATATATCCCAGCATCTTGCTAGCCTTGCTGTAGGTCATATTGCACTGACTCAATTGCTTAAATGGTATATTGAGTTGGGAAGGGTGAGGGTTATAGTAAGGGGTAAAGGGAGTTCAGATATGAGTTATATAGACTTAAAATAAGCCACAACAGAGCATACTGTATCCCATGGTTTCTGGGGGCTTATCATCCCCAGACCCCTGCCCTAGAAGCAAGCCAATAGTGCAGTAAGTTAGTAGTATACAATACCCAGCCAAAACCAGCTACAGACTCCACATTGAAGTTCAGTGCATATATGTATACATACACAGACAGACACACACAGATAGTAATAATTGTCCTTAGAGCAGGAGGTGGAGGGAAGCTCTCAGATGAGTTGTTTTGGTTTAAAATAAGCCACACAATGAGCCACAGAGCATCTAGTACCCCAGAGCTGTTGGGGACCTGGCACCCCAGACCACTTACCTGCACACCAGTAGATACAGCTGCAGATATTAAAACTGATAACATAATATATGTGAGACAATGCCTTAGATATATTACAGTAGCAGCATCTTGCTGCGCTCCGGTACTGAATACATATATGTATTCACCCTGCAGCCAGCCAGATAATAATTTT
This sequence comes from Neoceratodus forsteri, assembly GCA_016271365.2. Classification (NCBI taxonomy): domain Eukaryota; kingdom Metazoa; phylum Chordata; order Ceratodontiformes; family Ceratodontidae; genus Neoceratodus; species Neoceratodus forsteri. The sequence goes on from CM057453.1 coordinate 214,081,071, forward strand.
TCTTAGAGCAAAGGGTGTAGGAGATCTCAGATATGACTTCTTTAGCTTCACAATAAGCCACCAAATGCACCACAGGGCATCTAGGACCCCATGGCATCTGGGGTCCTGGCAGCCCTAAGACCCACAGCTTCTTTTTAAAGGTTGCAGACTGCAAGCCGACCCGGTAGCGCAGAAGGCTGAGGCACTGGTGCCTTACCTCATGCTACACTGGCGACCTGGGTTTGGGAACAAACTTGGGTCACTGAGGTGCCTGCTTGGGGGGAGAGGGCTGGAGTGGGATTGAGCCATGGTTCTCCCCTCCAAAGGGGTGACTGCCCACCCATCCATAGTCTCGCTCCCATCGGGTGGCGGTCCGGTGGGTGAGTAGGCAGTACAGGCAGTGACAGAAGTCAGGAGGGGTGGAAGGGCCACTGGATCCTGGTGTGTGCCTCCATGCGTGTACATGCATGTGTACTCTGTAGCCCAAGGGGTAGGAAGCAAAACAGAAAAATGTATATGAAAAAAATAAAATAAAAGGTTGTAGACTGTGTAAAAGAAAACCCCTTGGAAAAATCCTGGCAACAGCCCTGTCATGGGACTAATGACTCCTGAAATGACTTTGAGGAGTGACTTTGGTTTAGAAAGAATGTATGCTATTAACATATGATGCTGTCCATATTCCTCTGAACTTTTAACATTTGAGTGAATTTTAGTTTTTCTGAACTGAATATTGCTGGTTTAATAATCTCTGTACAAAGGTCAGTCACGTGAAAGAAATGGGCAAATACACTTCTTATATTAACAACATGGTGACTGGCAAGGCTACAGCATATATTTTAATACAAATTCTAAAAGTACTCAAAACCAAACAATTCCAATATTAACAACATGTTGACTTTCAAGGCTACAGTATATAATATTAATAACATTAGAAAAAAGTGCTGAAAACATGGGTTCATGCTGGAGGGGCCAGCATGGAGGACTGTGCAACTCCAAGGGTGGAAAAGTTACACTCCCAGCTACTATACTTTCACCTGATGACATCTGGTGCTAGTGCAGTTAAGAAAAGTGTAGGGAGGGGATGGAGTACATAGCAAGGCTATCTAAGTGATTTCCTGACTCCCTACCACTCTCAGTGTCCTCTCCACTCCTCTGAGGAAGACCTCCTAGCAATTTTCAGGACCTGGCTAAAAACATCTGGTGATCATGCATTTGCGGTGGCTCCACCAGTCCTGTGGAATTCACTTACTGGGTTCTTGAGGGAAACCCCCTTCGCTGAAGGACTTTAAGCGGGGACTGAAAGCATGTCTTTTCAGTGAAGCCTTTGGGATCTAATTCACACTGGTTTTAATGTGTTTAACTGCTGCTATTTTGTTTTAATAATGCTGCAATTAATTTGGTTATTATGTTTCTTTGAAATTTATATTTAACCCACTGTTCACTGTCTTCATATTGTAAAGCTCCCTGAGCCTCAGGTATGGGAGGCTCTATAAATTAAAAAAAATACTTACTTACTTACAGGGCATCTTGCATGCCAGCACCCAGGTATCCCTGACTCCAGGGATGGGGTTAGGGTAGAAATAGTGGGAGGGGAAAAAAATGGTTCTAAGATGGCCTGATGACAACCTTATCTGCCCTCTTGTGACCGATCCCTCTTTTCTTCATCCCTGGAGAATGACCTCAGTTGCCTCAAGGTCTCACAGCTGGGACTATATGTTCTGGTGTCATATGCTGTTAAACTGAAAGCAATGCCCTACCTTGTAGGGAATGCTGTGGGGGTACTGTGGTGGTGGGCAGGTTGAGTGGCACAATGGGATCCCAAAGGGTCATGTCCCAGAGGGATGTTAATGAAAGTTTGGAACTCCTTGCTGCCTCACATTCTGACTACAAAATTCCAAGTTACCTTTAAAGCAAAGCTTACGGAACATCATAGTTTAAACACCACCTGTTCTTGTCATTAATACTCTGTATACCTTATCTGCCATGTACTTTGTTTTTTATCCTATGTTCCTTAATGCTGTTGCCTCATCTTGTGGGTCACTACTATAAAAGGAACTCTGTTCAGGTTAGCTCACCCAGTCAACAAATTCATTTAATAAATACATACATACATACATACATAAATAAATGTAAACACATAAATAAATAAATGATTGGCAGTGGCACTGGCAGGGACAACTGAGGTCCTGGGAGGGGTGTTGGACATAAATAGAGTTTAGAAAAGATGTACTGTGTATATCTCACCTGCACTGAGGAATGTCAGACAATCTTTGAACTATTCATACTGCTTTTTTGCATTTTTTTAAAGTAGTGGTAAATAAATACATCCGCAACCTCACCACCAACCTGAAAGAGGGGGTTGGGGCTGAGTTGCTAATCAAGGCCTCCACAATGGTAATACAATGTGCCACCTCTGGTGCCACCTGCCCAAACATGCCTTACTACATGAAAAACACAAGTTAGACAGAACAGCATCAACTGAAATATGCGATGCCTAAGGCCATTAATTTATGAGGATTAAGGTAATGAAATTCTGTTTTCAAGATTTGAAAATTCAAGTATTACATAGATGATTACTGTGGCAGAATCATGCCATGTGCCATTGCTGTGTTCCCATGAACAGTAGTTATTTATGTAATTTGTAAAAAGACCCCATTGCATAAGCCTGATTTCAAATATTTATTTATTTTATTTATTTATTGATGATATTGGATAACGCACCTTTGAGTCAAAGACTCCTTTACAAAGGTTCCACGTCATTGAAAACAGAGACATCAGGGACAATAGCAACAACTGGACACAATAGTTACAGAAATGGTTACAGATAACACAGTAAAGCAGCTGGTGATACAGAGTTACAGATGCTGCCAAACATAGGTACATAGTGCAGATGGTAGCAGGTAACAAAACATACACTGCAGGGCAGTGGTGCCAGCAATATCCTGGTAGTTATTTGCAGGCCTAGACTGGACAGAGGTGTCAATTGTAAAAATATAGGCATGCCCAGGTGTGGCTGGACCAGAGTTAAGTCCATAGTCGTGGTGGTGGTGGTGGGGGGGGGAGTGGGTAGGGCTAAATCAAGGGCAGTCACAGACTGAGTCATGAGTGATTAGGTCTCTTAGTTGGGACTTGGACTGACCAAGTTTGGGTTCTGTGAGGCAGGAGTTTGGGAGTGAATTAAGCCAGGTACCTAAAAGTTCTTTAACCTGAAGTGGTCTTGCAGCGAGTTACCCGGAATTGGGTTGTCGCCGATTGCTGAGTGAGGTGGGTGGCCAATAGTGCCTGGAGTAGGGGGAGAGAGCAGGTGGGAATAACCCTGTTGTTATTTTTTTGCCAAAGATGCAGGTCTGATATTTGAGCCTCCTGTCAAATTCAGCCAGTTGGTTGAGGCGTAAAGGGTACAGGTATGTGTGAGTCTGGCACAGCCAGTAGCAAGTCTACAGGTCTTATTAACAGTGGCGGCTCTACACCAGGGCCTGCCATGGCATGTGCCCCGGTAAAAAAATGCTGTGCCCCAGTTGGTGCCCCTTATGGTGCAGAGCTTCCCCCATAGTAGCAATATATCAGTGCCCTGGCTGCCATCTGTTGTGCCCTGGTAACCATTTGTGGCTAGAGCCGCTGCTGCTTATTAAGGGCCAGCCTAATTTTGTTTAGGTACGTGTTGTCAGCTGCTCCATAGATGATGATTCTGTAGTCTATGAGTGATAGTATCAATACAGAGACAGCTAGGTGGAGAGCTTCTGGTGGGATGCAGTGCTTGTACTGATGAAGTGGACCAATACGCACATTGACAGTGGTGCTTAGAATTCGGATGTGGTCATGGTAGGTGAGCCCAGAGTCTAGGGTGATATCTAGGTATTTGAACGAGGTAACCTGCTTGAGGGAGTAATTTAGGAAGTTAAATATGAGCAGGGGTTGTCCTATGTTCTTGTTTTAGGGGTGTGCAAAACAGCATGGATTTTGTTTTTTTGTAATATAAGACTAGTCTCTGTTGAACAAACCAGGATTCAGCTTCCTTGAAAGATTTTTGGAACGCCAAGTGGAGGGCTGTGGGATCAGTGTGGGAGCTGTAGAGGATGGCATCATCCGCATACAGGAATAGTTTCCTGGAGCAAGCCTTGGGCAGGGAGTTGAGGAACAGGGAGAAAAGTAGGGGGCCAAGAATAGAGCCCTGTGGGACCCGTGACCTGACTTGGAGGGTGGAGGACAGGGTATGGGCAATCCTGACTGTCTGTGTTCTCTCAGACTGATAGCTGGCAAACCACCCAATGGTCTCTGGGGGCAGGTCTATTTGTGTGAAGGAATCCAGGAGTAGTGTGTGGTGCACCTTATCAAATGCCTTGGAAAGTTCTATAAAAACAACACCAGCAGTGTGACCAGTGTCCAGAGATGTGTAAAGGGTGTTTGTAAATTCCAAGAGGGCTGTGGTGGCACTGTGGTTATGGTGAAAGCCATGCTGCTCAGGACACAGGAGGCTATATTTGGAGTGATAGTCCATTAGCTTGGTGGACACAATCTTCTACAAGGTTTTTGAGAGGGGAGGCAGGATTGAGATGGGGCAGTAGTTCCCAGGCAGGGTACGGTCACTGCTTTTAAGGATAGATGTGATGAGGGCAGATTTCCATTTAGAGGAAACCTGGCCCAGTGATAGGGAGCATGGTGAGAGGGGAGAGAACTTCGTTGAAGGTGAGTCTAAGCAGTTTAAGGTCTAGTGTGTCACTGCTGAAACGTGGTTTGCTGAGGGCCTTGAATAGAAGAGGGGCAGCTTCGTGCTGAGATATTGCTTTAAAGCTGAATGGGGGGTTGGAGAGGAAGCAAGGTGGTGCTGGGGTGGTGAGGAGAAGAAGTTGTGGGGGAGAACAACAGTAAGGTTGGAGAAGGAGTCATTAAATGCATTTGCAATCAGGCAGGGTCTGTGGTGATAGACTCATTGGCCCTGAGTTGGGAGGGAGGTGCAGTGGAGGCTTTGCCACTGAGCTCTTTGAGGGAGTCCCATAACTTGCAGCCTGAGCCCCATGTGGCAGTGAGCAAGGTTTGGTAGTACTCAGTCTTTGCCTTATGAATACTCCAATTACATTATTGCATGCTTCTTGGTATCGCTGTCTATCAGTGGGTTTACCAATATCCATAAATATGGTTTACTTGAGTGGTACAATTCCCTGTATTTTAGGTGAGCAGCCCTGTGGCTTACTAGGTGGCCTGTCTTTTTCATTCAAACAATATTTCATTAAATTGTAAAAGGGATTTGAACCTCCAGAGCACATGTTAAGTGGTAGGGTCATTTAAGGCTAATAGCAGGGCCATTTAGTCAAGCCTTGGTTATTAGAGGTGTGCGAAAATAAACTTCCACTGTTGGAATTTCTGCCAAAGTCAGATTTTCACTTCTGTGAAAGTGCAGAAATCAAATTAGCAACTTTCATGGAAATTCTGACTTTGAATGGCAGTAAAATGTATAAATTGTGGATTATTGTATTAAACTGCTGAGACAAAAGTTCACAGAACTGGTCACTGAACTGCGGAATAATTGCATGTACTGAGGAGTAATTAATTAAACTGTGGAAAAAAAATCCTCAGAACTGTTATTCCGCAGTTCATGTGTATTATTCCACAGTTCAGCCAAAAAAGTCTGTGGAAATGGGTGAAAATCCACCTAACATATTCAGAAGATTCCGATCTCGCCAACAGCAGAAGTTCAGAAAATTTTGTGACACTTCTGAATTTTCGTGAAAGTTCTGCAAAAGCAGAATTTGCAGCTTTTGCCTATCTCTACGGGTTACTGGAACTTTTGGCCTTAAGAAAGGGCCCTGGCTTAAAAGTCAGCATGAAGGTACTATGGAGTCTAGAGTCCTATTGTCTGAGGACTTCTGCAGCCGGACTAAGAGTAATTACAACTTGAGTGAAGCCACTTAAGGGCTAAGTGGCTTACTGAGAACAAAAGAATTTGGACCAGCAAAACCAGCAGGGGTTGAGAAATATTGATTCCAGTCAGGCCTGTGTGCACTTGTGCTTTTTTTTTAAACCTGGGGAGGGGGTACCAAAAGGAAGAAGTCCCCCAGCTAGGAAACTTTCAGTTAGACCTTTAAAATCTGAACATGGGTGCTGGTTGGTCCTTTCTCAGCATGTGACAAGGCCAGCCTATTACAGCTAGGAATCCTGGAGGCAGGACTTTTAAACTTTCTTAAAAGATCCTGCAGAACTTGCCAGAGACACAAAAACATCTCTTTTAAAGACTCTCCTGGAAGCAACAACAAGATATTGGACCCCTGTCTGAATTGTCACCAAACAGATGGGAAAATCAACACCTTTCTAAGAACATTTTCCTTCCAACCACTAAGGACTTTTCAAGGTTGAACTATATTCTCTAGATTTTAGACAATATATCTTTTTTTTGTATATTTCTAATTTTCATTTCATATCCTGTAACCAATATTAAGAAAAGTCTATAAATTTTTTGAATGTTATTTACAGTACTTATTGACAAATTAGTAAAGCTTTTTGTTTACTTTACTAATTCTTCCAGCGTCTGTTGTGTGTGTTGTTTTGGGAAAGTTTGTTCAACTATTCTACACCTGTCTAACACTTAAGGGACAGATCATTCCAAGACAGAATCCAAGAAGGGACTCTGTGAACTAAAGGAAAGAGGAATACAAAAGGTCTCTCAAAAGGGGTCTGTGGAGTTTGACTTGATCTCTGCATTTTTCTGGGAAAAGACACATATAGGGTGTATAGGGCACCCCCGAAGACCTATACATGCCTGCAGCTTTTCTGGTTCACTGCGCCGTAGCCAAGATGGTTTTCTCCCAGAAACACAGACTCAAGACTGTATTTGCACCCCTCACACAGAGACAGGAAGCCCGGGACCTCCTTGGCAGACGCTCAGTTGTGAAACAGCAAATGTTCAGGAAGGACAGGAGGAGAAGTATTCCTGACCCTGATCACATGGGGATCCACTGGTGCCCAGGGAATCCTGCACCAATGGATTGGGCCTGTGACAAGTACTAGTCTGATTTCTGCATTTTCCTGGGATTCTACTGTCAGTCTTTTAGTATGTGTATAAATAATCAGCACAAAAGAATGTCTAATTTACAGAAAATAAAATAAAGCAAAATAGAAATAGTACAGGAAGCCATTTAAAGAAAAAGACAAGTTCAGCAGATTCGCTGATCTGGTATAAATTACCAAATACCATGAATTCCCTTAATTTTACTGGTATGAAGGCAGTCCAAATTCCTGAATTTTACCAGCTTTTCTGGTTAAAAATGAAAACCATTGGCCTTTGTGATACCCCATTGCATTTAAAAGCCATGGGTCTGAGATTCAAAAAAGCACACAACAGAGTGCATGGTTTGCACTGCGCTTTGCCAGTTCCCAGGAGTCTGAGGATGTGATATTTAGTTGGATAGCTTGCTGGCACTATCTGATGGAATATAGGGCCATGTTGGTGCAGCACTAAGTCAAGCAGTTCTGCACCCACATGGATCCCTGTTGTGCAGGGAATAGAGCTGCCAGAGTGGACAGCACAGGAGCGCTAGTTGCAATTTTCGGAGTGGCCCATGCAAATGAGCCCACTGGGCATGCAAGGCATGGATAACAGTGGCAGGCGTGCCCTGTGCTTTTTCCTCCATTGCCCAGTCCCATGGAGTGAAGGACATCCTTGTTGCCGAGTTGTCCCCCCAGTCAGGGATTAAATTGGGCAGGAACCCACAGAAACTCAGTTACACCACCTCTTAAAAAATTGTATGACAGTTCCTCCACCTCTGTCATCTTTCTCCATTGACTACTACTGCATAGGAAATTCAGCTCAGGAGAACTGAAGATTTTAAACATTAACAACAGGTTACCATGTTGTCTTCTTTCTTGTAAGGAGAATAGACATGTCTCTTTCAATCATTGGTAATAAGTTTTGTTTTTCAATGGAGGTACCATCTTAGTGATGTGTTTCTTGGCTCTTTCAACTAGAGTAATACCCCCTTTTAAAAAAGGGTTCCAAACTGGGGACCCATAATCAAGATATGGTCTTATGTAGCTTCTGTAAAGGAGTATCAGATGCTGTTCTGATCTGAAAACAAAGAAAAGCTTTATCCACCTAATCATACCATAAGCCTTTTTAGTGATAGTTCTACATTGGGCAGAAATTGTAAATTTATTATTAACCATAATACCAAGGTCTTTTTTAGATTCTGAATTTTGGATGGGGACATTATTTAGATGGTATGAGTAATTGGGACTATTTTCTCCATAGTGCACTACTACACATTTATCCACATTGAATGACATCCTGTTTCTGATCGTCCATTCTTCTATCATTAGCAGGTCATTAATAATTGATAGGTGCTTAAGAAACATATCAACCCCCCCCTCCAAACTTTGTGTTGTCTGCAAACTCATAAATGCAATTACCTTTCAGGGGGTTCATATCGCTGATGAAAATACCAAAGTGGGACCCACGACTGATCCTTGGGGTACCCCACTACTAACACATTCCTCGTCTGATAGGTAACTCTTAATTTTGATACATTGTTTCCTGTGTAGCAACCAGTCTTGATTCCATTTGACTAAAATTGGTTTAAAGCCCATATTCAGTAATTTGTTTATTAGTGTAAGATGGGGGACGGTATTGAAAGCTTTACAGAAATCTAACAAAACAACATCATACGGTTTGTTGCCATCCAATCTGTAGCTTACATCATTATAAAATGTCACCAAGTTGATAGTAGCGAAAAAGTTCTTTTTTAACCTGTGTTGTTGAATATCATTAAGATCAAGGTTGTTTACTTCAGTTTCCACTAGTGTTTTTATTTTTCCCAAAACTTTACAGCAGACTGGTGTAAGACTGATGGATCTATAATTGTCCACTGAGCTTCTGTTGCCCTTTTTGAAGATGGGAATAACTGTCACTGTGCACCAATTGTCAGGCACTATTCCCTGTTCAAGAGACTTATTGAATATAATAGCAAGTGGGTTGGTGAGTTGTTCAGTCATGTCCCTTAAAAATCTAGGGTGAATATTGTCTGACCCTTGGCTGGAATTTTTTTTAAATTTCACCCAGTGCCTTTGAAACTTCATCCTCGGAAAAACTGTACACATTTTCACAAGCTTTTGCTCTCGGGGTTTTATTTATTTCACCCCCACTAGAGAATACAGAACAGAAATATGAATTGAATTGATTTGCTGTTTGAGTATCATCCATGATAGTTGCTCCATTATTGGATAAAGCCCCAATGGCCCTTGACGATTTTTATGTTATTAATATGACAGAAGAGTGCTTTGTTATCCTTCCCATGAGCACGTTTGAATTCCACCTTATACTTTGCTTTCCTTATCATCTCCTTAAGTAATTTGGGTTCCTTTTTATAAGTGAGCACATTGGAGTCTGATGGTTCTAGTCTAGTTTTTTGGTATGCTTTTTCCTTTGTTTTAATTTGTTTTTATGTTTGCTTGCACGCATGCGCAAGAAACATGTTGCGGCAGCTGCTGCAGAAGCAGGTTGAGGAGGTGTGGCATTGTTGTGGCCAATGCCCAAGGTGCCTTTTGAGGCTTGGACCACTTTCATCAATGCGGTGGCATGCTGCTGTTGACACTAGTTTAGCCAGCATGCCACCACCTTGAAATGTTTTCACCACTGCAATCAGGGGCTGCCTCATCATTGCAGCATCAGCCATTTCACTGCAATGAAGGAGTGGCCCCTCATAGCAGGGCAGTACCTTGCCGTCCCATGCCCTGACCCAATACATTTGCCGATGGGGGATCCCAATCCCTATTGGCATACTATGACCCCCTCCCCCATTTGTTGTGTGCCCAGGGGGTGCCCAATCACCCTCGGCATCATGCGCCCCCACAACAGTTTTAATTTGCTGATGTGGGGCCCAATCCCCGTTGGCTTCAGTCCCCCCTTCCCACTTCAGATTGCCAATGGGGAGCCCACTCCCCATTGGCATAATGTCCCCCACCACAATTTGTTGTGTGCTGGGAGGGTGCCCAATCCCCTTGGCTCTCCCTCCCCCACTCTGTATGTGCCGACAGGATGCCCAATCCCGTTGGCTACAGCCCCCAAATCACTCAGGTGGCATGCTGGGGTGAACCCCAGCATGCCAAATATCCTGTGGAAAAGAAAACCATCCCACAATGTTTTCCCTTTTTTTCCCTTTTGTTAGCACCTATAAACCAGAAAACGGTCCCTCGCTTGAGCTGGGTGGCCCCCTCCCCAACCCGCGCCCACCCTCTGCGCTCCTCATCTCCCCACATTCCCCTCACCCCATACTTACCTCCGGAGCCCAACGCGATGATCTTTGGTGGACCGGGAACACGTCTGCACTCTTCAAAGCCGACCACAAACTGAAGAAATGCCAGTAAGCTGTATAATGGCATAAATAGGTTTATTTCAACATGGAGTTATTGGGACCCCTCCTCATGAATTCAGTCACTGTCATGGTGTTATTCAGTCCCAAAAGGTGATTTTGCAGTCACTTGGTCACTGCACAGAATCACCTTTCCAGACCAAGTAATGAAACAACAGTGCCACTGTTCATGAGGTGGGCTCTCAAAAAGCATATGTTGCAAATCTGGTGAAAAAAAATCCCAAAAAATGACTGTTTTACGAGCATGCGTTGTGCAGTTTCCACTCACGCTCGTAACTTCGTGAATTTGTAATATTTTCACTCCAGATTTTCAACATTGGCATTTTTCTACTTCTACTTATGAACAGTACAGCTGTCATTTTACACATCCTGGCCAAAATGTGTTTTCACACTTCCAGTGCAGAACAGCTCGGTCGCTGTGGGAAATCAGTTTTTGGGATAGATTGAGAAAATGACAGTGACACTGTTCATGAACAGAGTTCCCAAAATGCCAATGTCTAAAATTTGGTGACAAAAGTCCATAAAATGACTGTGTTACAAGTGTGCATTGCACAGTTTCCATGTTGCCTTGTAACTTCGCACATTTGTAATATTTTCAAGCAGATTTTCAACACTGGTATTTTTTCACATCTCCTTATGAACAGTACAGCTGTCATTTTTCATATCTTGGCTGAAATGTGTTTTTGCACTTCTGGCACAGAATACGATCGAGCGAGTCAGAGAAGAGGAGTGAACGAGCTCAAGTGAGCTCTGTTGGGACTGCTGTGGATTTCTTTGTGGCAGAAAAAGACACCAATGCAGGCAGGAGTCCAGTACAAAAGGGCAGCCTGCAGCGCCAGGAGAAACAGAATGAGTGAGTGAGAGAGAGAGAGGGGGAGTGAGTGACCTCAACGAAGCTCTTTTGGAACTGCTGTGAACTTCTTTGTGGGCAGAAAAGGCACCAACACAGGCAGAAGCCCAGTACAAAAGGGTAGCCTGGAGCACCTGGAGAAACAGAATTAGCGAGTGGGGGGGGGATTGAGCAACCTCAACAGAGCTCTGTCGGGACAGCTGCAAACTTCTTTGTGAGTAGAAAAAGGTGCCAAATGCAGGCAGGAGACCAGTACAAAAGGGCAGCCTGCAGCGCCGGGAGAAACGAAATGAGCAGAGTGAGTGAGGGGATGAGCGAGCTCAGTGGAGCTCTGCGGGACTTTAGAGTTGCCACCCTCCCACCCAGTGTCCTCTGTGGTCCTATATTATAGCAGGGTCTCTGGAGTGGAGACAAAGCAATAACTGGATACTTTTAGGATTGCTGTAGTAATACAGATTTAGTTATTCTGTTTATTTCTCTAACTGAGCTAAGTATTGAGCTATACTGTTATGATTGCTGTAATAATACATATTTATTTGTTCTGTTTATTTCTCTGAGCTGAGTAATACTTGGAGTGCAATAGGATTTCTAACTGGGCTAAGTGAAGCTATATAAGAGCTGAGAACAAAAAGTATGGTAGCTGAGGGGTGAAAAACAGACAAGGAGGCTTTAGGATTGCTACAGTAATACAGTATCAAATGGATGAGATTTGAGACTGAATTAACCTGGTCGGCATGGGGGCAGTAGGGGGACTAGTATGGGGGGGGAGGAATTTTAATAAATAGGGGCCTAACAGTTTTAGTAGGGTAAGAACCAGGGATTAAGAGCCTATAACATGAGATGGGGGCCAAAATGGGGCAGATGCCACATGTCAGTAGGGCGGGCACCTTTGGAAGGGTGGTGGGGTGTACAGGGTGTGGGTTCACCATGATCCTGGACAGGGCTTGGAGGATGGGGGGTGTAAGGTCTGTAGATGACTGGCTAATTTGGGGGAGGAACTGTGGAGGTTAGGGAGGAGTCTACCTGGCAGCACAGATAAGTATGGTAGGCATCCTGGCTGAGGGGGAATAGGGGATGGCAAAGGGGGATGGAGGAAGAACAACTAGGGAGTGAAACTGACCCCAGTATCAGAGGCACTAACAGAAAAAAGAGGAGAAGGGAGGGGTGCCTGAGATGGGGGGCTCCTGATAGGGGAGGAAGAGACCACGAGGAGTACAAGGAAGAGAGCAGATGGCTGCGGGCAGGGAGGAACTGGGGTGGCATGCAAAGGAACAAGTAGGAGTGGGGAACCAATAAGGGGAAGAGATGTAGGAGGGGTATCAACTAAGAATAGATCTGAACCTCAGCTGTGGGAGAGAGAGGAGGAGCAGGAACATACTGAAAGGGGGGGAGGACAAGCGGGGCATGAGAGGGATGGCAACAGGTAGGGGAAGAGACAGCGAGGATGAAAGGGTAGAAGGGGGCTAATAAGGAAGGACAGGGTGGTGACTGGAGAAGAGAAGGCTACGGGAAGGGGAAGGATGGGAGGGGCATCACTATCAGGGAAGAAGGAAATGATGCTCTAAATCGACAACAGCGGGGCTAGGAGAGGGGTTGAAAATCAGCAGGAACAGAGGAGAGGTCGACATGGGAAGCTCAGTAGGAAATAGTCAGGCTGGGAAGGGGTTCAAGGGGGATAGGAGGAATAAGGCAGAGAAACCGGGTGAGGTGGAAGTAGGGGTACAGATACAGAAGTCACACAGGGTGCAACTGGCGGGGGTAAGGGGCAGGGAAGAATGAATACTGGGGTGGTGGAAGGGGCATTAGAAGGGAAACGGGGTTAAGGGACGGGGGAGTGTTCATCCTGTGGGATTCTATACTGGAAGGAGTGAGATGGGATGGAAGGGGGAAAGGCACAGCCGTATTTGAGTTGAAGCTATCCCCAGGTTGGCTGCAGGTGGGGCAGGGCAGGCACTGCTCAAGTGTCCAGTGAGGGGGAGGAAGAAACCTCATTTAGTGTTGCATGTATGTACAAATGACTTTATTTTATTTATTTAAACAGCAGTTTGGAAAACCTTAGAAAAACCTTTGGAAAAACTTGGCGGAGGAGACTATGGAAGTAGTGAGGGGGAGGTTTGAGTAGTTGGGCAGGCAGTGTGAGGGGATGGAGGAGTCGGTGGCATTCTTGGAGGTACTGCCAGCACCATGTGCAAGCATGGGGAGGAAGGGTAGGATTGAGGAGTTCAACAAGTGGCTGAGGGATTGGTGCCACACCAAAAATTATAGGTTAGTAACTAACTGGGGTAGGGTCTGGGGGGAATAGTGACTTGTACGTGGGGGACAGGGTACACTTGAGCAGGAAGGGGAATATTAAAGGCAGGATTAGAGGGGTATATCTCTACTAAGGTGGATTTAAACTATTGGGGAGGTGCCCAAAAGACTGAGGTTGGTAGAAAGGTCCGGACAGCGGAGCCTAATGAGCTCACTCCCTTGATATAGGTAAAGGCGGAGGTGTAGTAACCCTGGGAGGGAGCGGGCAGAGTGGTCTGAGTGTAATACAGAAGGCACCACCACCCAGTAAGAATAAGGAGGAGAAAGGGTGTGGACTACTAGGAGGAGGGACACAGGCCAAGGAGAAGAAGATTGAGGAGAAGGAGGGGTACGGGTGGAAGGTGGTCTGACTAAATGTATAGAGAACTGGTTAGAAGGAAGGATGCAGAGGGTGGTGGTGGTGGTGGTGTAGCTCTCAGCACCCACAGCAGTGACAAGCGGGGTGCCGCAGGGATCAGTGCTGGGCCTGGTGCTCTTTGGGCTCAATATCTCCAATATAGCACACGGAATGGGGAGGAGGATTAGTCTGTTTGCACGTTATACCAAATTGGGGGCAGTGGTGGACAAAGAGGACGGATGGGAAAAACTGCAGGGGGACATAATCAAACTAGAGACATGGTCATTGGAGTGGCAGTTAGGATTCAGTGCAAAGAAGTGTAAGGTGATGCAGTTCAGGACTAAGAACCAGAAAAGGGACTATTGGTTGGGGATCACAGAGGAGGAGAAGGACCTAGGGGTGTTGGTAACTGGGAGCATGAACAACTCGGCCCATTGCAGGAAAGCAGCAGTGAAGGCAAACAGGATGCTGGGGTGCATCACAAGGAGGTTCTCATTCAGACACAGGGATGTGATCCTACCTCTCTACAGATCATTGGTCACACCACACCTGCAGTACTGTGTGCAGTACATAGAAACATAGAAACATAGAATTTGACGGCAGATAAGGACCGCTTGGCCCACCCAGTCTGCCCATTTCCCTACCTACTGGATAAGCTGTAGATCCTAGTTAACCAGCAGCCTACTTCTTCCTACCCCACCCCCTGGAATGGCCTATGACTGTCCCATGCATGCTTGAATTCCACCACTGATTTTGACTCCACAACCTCCTCGGAAGGCCATTCCATGCATCCACACCCTCTCTGTGAAAAAATACTTCCTTAAATTACCTCTGAGCCCCCCCTCTATCTTCAAATTGTGCCTCTTGTTCTTTTCACCTTTTTTTGAAAGATGCTACCCTCTTGGACTTTGTTGATTCCCTTGAGGTACTTGAATGTTTCTATCATGTCCCCCCTCTCCCTCCTTTCCTCGAGGCTATACATATTAAGCTCCTTTCATCTCTCTTCATCTGTCTTCCGGTGCAGACCCTGCACCATTTTAGTTGCCCTCCTCTGGACAGCTTCCATCCTGTCTATGTCTTTGCGGAGATTGGGTCTCCAGAACTGCATACAGTACTCCAGATGGGGTCTCACCAGCTGTCTGTACAGAGGGATAATAACTTCCTGTTTTCTACTGGTGATGCCTCTCCCTATGCATCCCAGTATCTCTCCAGCCCTCCTTGCTTCCCTCTCACACTGCTTGCCCACCTTTAGGTCATCTGATATGACTACCCCCAGGTCCCTTTCCATTTTTGCTGTTGTTAGTATCTCACCCCCCATTGTGTACTCTTCCCCTGGGTTTTTGTTTCCCAGGTGCATTACCTTGCACTTCTTAGCATTGAATCTAAGCTGCCGTACATTTGACCTTTCCTCTAACCTTGCCAAGTCCCTTCTCATCCTTTCCACCCCACCCTGTGCATCAACTCTGTTGCAGATCTTTGTGTCATCTGCAAAGAGACATACTTTTCCTTCCAGTCCCTCTGCAATGTTGCTTATAAAGACATTGAAGAGGACCGGTCCTAATACTGAACCCTGCGGTACCCCACTAGTAACCCTCCTTTCTTCTGAGTGGACTCCATTTACTATTACTCTCCGTGTCCTATTCTCCAGCCAATTCTTTACCCAGGATGTCATCTTGGGACCCACACCCAGGCTGGCTAACTTGTATATTAATCTTTTGTGTGTGACTGTGTCAAATGCCTTGCTAATGTCTAGGTAGGCCATGTCCACAGCCCCTCCCTGATCTACTACTTTGGTCACTCAGTCAAAGAAATCTATCAGATTCATCTAGCATGATCTTCCCACTGTGAATCCATGCTGCCTAGGGTCCTGTGCCCCTCTGGCCTCTAGATACTCAACAATTCTTTCCTTCAGAAGTGATTCCATCATTTTCCCTATCACTGAGGTTAAACTAACAGGTCTGTAGTTTCCTGCTTCTGCCTTGCTCCCACTTTTGTGAAGGGAATCACATCTGCCTTCCTCCAGTCTCGGTACCACCCCATCCTCCCATGATTTGTTTAAAAGGGTAGTCAGTGGTGTCACTAGTTCTATCCTTAGTTCTTTTAGAATTCTGGGATGAATCCCATCAGGCCCCATTGCTTTGTCCACCTTCAGTTTTAAGAGTTCTTCAGAACCCTTTCTTCTGTAAATGGGCTGGTATCAACTTCTGTATCCAGAGTGTTTCCACTGTTTGCTTTAGGTACCTCCCCCTCTTCATTTGTAAATACTGAGCAAAAATATTTGTTTAGTATCTCTGCCTTTTCACAGTCTCCCTCTTCCTCCCCTCCCTCCCCTTTATTAAGCCTCACTATCCTCCCTTGGTCTTCCTTCACTCCCTGATGTACCTATAAAGTTTTATCCCTCTTCTTAACTGAGTTGGCTATCTTTTCCTCGGTTTGGGCCTTTGCTGTTCTGACTGCCTTCCTAGCCTCCTTTTGCTTTAACTGATACAGTTCTCTGTCCTGCTCCTTCTGCGATTCCTTGTACTTCCTGAATGCTTTCTTTTTCTCTTGAACCTTCACTGCCACTTCCTTTGAGAACCATAGTGGTTTCTTACATTGTTTTGTTTTGTTTATTTGCTTCACACAAAGGCTCGTTACCTCTGTGATGGCAATTTTTATTATTCCCCATTGTTCTTCCACCCCTCCTTCCTGCCCATTTGCTAGTGCATTCCTTAGGCACTCACCCATTTTGGCAAAGTCATCCCTCCTAAAGTCCAGTACTTTTGCCTTTGTATGGCTTGACTCTATTGCTGTGTTTATTGTGAACCATACTGTTCGATGGTTGCTAGTTCCCAGATGGCTACCCACTTCTACATCTGTGATCCTCTCTCCATCTCCATTTGAGAGAACAAGGTCTAAGATTGCTCCCTCTTGAGTGGGCTCCAATACTAGTTGTCTAAGGCATGCCCCCTGTAGGGCATCTAGAATAACCCCACTCTTCGAAGTGGCTGCTGCAACTGCACTCCAGTTAACATCTGGCATATTCAGATCACCCATCAGCAATATCTCCCCTTTTTCTGCCATTCTAAGTATACTTTCTATCATTTCCTTGTCCATTTCCTCCCCTGAGAAGAGGTCTGTATACTAACCCTGTGGATTGTGGTGCCATTGCCTGTCTCCAAATTTACCCACAGTGCTTCTTCTCCTCCCTGTTTACCCTTTTGTTCTGTTGCTTTTATTCCTTCCCTTATGTAAAGAGCTACTCCTCCTCCTCTTTTACCCTCCTTGTCCCTCCTGTAGATAGTGTATCCTGGTATGTTTAGGTCCCAGTCATGGTTTTGTGTGTACCATGTTTCTGTGACTGCCATGATATCCAGATGTTCCTCCTCCATCAAGGCCACTAATTCAGGAAGCTTGTTACCCAGACTACGGGCATTGGTACTCATTGATCTCCATTTTGGATGGCTTTACCTTCTGTTGCTGCATCCCCCACTGACCTTTCTTCCTCGGTCTTTTTCTCATTTAGTACCCTGTTTTGTAGGGAGGCTGGGATTTTCCTGCTGCTTATCAGTGCTTCCCCCTTTGACTAGTTTAAAAGCTTGCCAATGAAGCATTTAAACCGATTGCTCAAAAGACTTGTTCCCTTCCTGGACAGATGCAGACCATCCTGCCAGTATAGGCTGGGGTCCCTCCAGGTGGAACCCCAGTCCCCAATGAAGCCAAACCCCTGTGCTCCACACCATTTTTTCAACCATTCATGAAACTGCATGGTGCTAATTACCCTCACCTCCCCCATGCCATTGACAGGCAGCACCTCTGAGAAGGCTACTGTGTGTGCTACTTATCTTAGGCCCCTCCCCAACTCTACAATGTCCTCCTGCACTGCTCTAATCTCATCATGAGCCAAGTCATTTGTCCCTAGGTGGACAATTACATCCAGCTCAGACTCCCTTGCAGCTGTTCTCGTGATCCTGAGGATGCGCTTCCTGTCCCTCCAAGCCATGGCACCAGGCAGGCACCTTACTTCAGTTTTCCCAGCTCCCCCCAGTTCTATCCCTA
Organism: Neoceratodus forsteri; assembly: GCA_016271365.2. Classification (NCBI taxonomy): domain Eukaryota; kingdom Metazoa; phylum Chordata; order Ceratodontiformes; family Ceratodontidae; genus Neoceratodus; species Neoceratodus forsteri. Next base: position 214,098,943 of record CM057453.1, read on the forward strand.
ATAATTGAGTCCCCCACCAGGAGCTGCTTCCTTTCCCTGTGGTGTCCTCTGCCTCCTTCCTGTGGGCCTCCCTTGTGACAGTTGTCATCAGTCTTCTCTTGGGTGCATCCATAGGGGAGCTATGCTCCCCCAGAATGGTGTATGGATTGTGGAGTGGAACAATTGACTGGGTGTGCCTCTGTTCCACCTTCCTCACCCTCCCTGAGCCCACTGTGGTCCAACTGCTGTGCTTTCTTCGCAACCTCTGAGGTAGTGGTGGTGGCGCTGGTACTCTCTGGATGGGGGAGGTTCCCTTCCTACTGTCCAGTATGGCCTGGGGGAAGGTTTCCTTACTACTGTCCAGTGCGGCCTGAAGATGGGCAACTTCCTCCCTCAGGGAAGAGACTTGTCTGCAAATAGGGCAGCATCTCAGCCTCCAGAAAGACTCCCGGAAGACTGCTGCCCCACAGCCATTACATTGCACTACTCCCACTACAGTACTGGAGGCCATACCTGAGGAGAGATATAAAGTTACTGGAGGGGGTGCAAAGGAGGGCAACAAAAATGTTAAGGGTGTTAGAAGGAAAGAAATATGAAGTTAGGCTGAAGGACCTGAATGTGTACACACTGGAGGAGAGAAGGGATAGGGGGGATATGATTGAAGTGTTTGAATACCTGAGGGAGTAAATAAACCTGGCATTGAAGGGGTGTTTAAATTGAGGAGTGGAAGAGAGACAAGGGGGCACTGACAAAGGTTGAAAGAGGGACGTTTCAAGAGGGAAATGAGGAGGCACTACTTCTCTGAGAGGGTGGTGTCTACTGGGAATGCACTGTTAAAGGGGGCGGTAACATGTAGGACAGTCAATAACTTTAAGGAGGAGTGGGATAAAGCAAGAGGAAGAGTCAGGGGCTGGGACAAGCAGGGAAGGAAATGAGGGGGAGGAGGCTGGGGCAGTTGCAATCTTGGGTGCTAGCTGTACACTTGGGCAGACTTACATAGACTGATTGGTGTGATCTGCAGGCAGATTTGTATGTTCATATGTTCGTATGTATGTTCATATGTAAAATCACAGTGACTCTGTTCATGAGCAGAGGTTCTAAAATGCCTATGTTGAAAATTTGGTGACAAATGTCCATAATATGACTGCTGCAAGCATGCATTGTGCAGTTTCCTTGCACCCTCATAACTTCACAAATTTGTAGTATTTTAACTCCAGATTTTCAACATTGGCATTTTTTCTGACCTCCTTATGAACAGTACAGCTGTCATTTTTCACATCCTGCCTGAAATATGCATTTACACATCTGGTGCAGAATACCGCTGTTGCTGTGGGAAATCAATTTTCAGGACAGATTAAGAAAATTATAGTGACAGTGTTCATGAGCAGAAGTCACAAAATGCCTATGTTGAAAATTTGGTGAAATAATTCCACTAAATGACTGTGTTACTCGTATGCGTTGCACAGTTTCCACGTACGCTTGGAAGTTTGATCATTTTTTATATGTTCACTACAAATCTTCAACATTGCTATCTCTTCACACGTCCCTATGAATGGTACAGCTGTCATTCTTCACATCCTGCTCGATCTGTGTTTTCATACATCTGGCTCACAATGGCACAGTCACTGTGGAAACTCAAATTTTGGGACACCTTGACAAAATCACAGTACCACTGTTCATGAGAAGAGGTCCCAAATGCTTTCATGAGGTGGGGGCTACAAAATGTCCATGCTGAACATTTGTATTGCAAATACCAGCAAATGCCCAGGGTGTTATGGTTTCTAACCATAACTTTCGACCCTGTACAGACTGACAGGCATCAGAGGTGTGCCTTTGGATTGTCAACTGTAATGCTCATGCCATTCCAACCCAACCCCCCTACCCTGCAGACGCTGACAGGCATCGAGCTGTTCCTTGGACTCTTCGTCCCCAGAGTTCACCCCATTCTATATTGCACCAATTTCAGCTTATATCCTTATGCAGTAGGGTGACTGTAAAGCCGAACACCTCAAGGCACACCTCAACACTTGTCAGTGTCTGTAGGATAGGGTGAGGTGAAATGGCATGAATGTTATGGGCGACATCCCAAACGTATACCCCGATGCCTGTCCATCTCTGCAGGGTGAAGGTGGGGTTGGCGTGAAGTTCAATACTTCACTGCCATTTCTACTCTGCATCTGTCTAACTACTGCATTTCCAATGCTATTACCAGCAAGCAAACATTCGGCATTGACAAATGCTTGTTTTAATTTGCAGTGTTAGCCATATTGGTACTTTCCCTTAGTGATTATATTTCTTTTTTAAGGGTACAAATTCTGTTTCAAAATTTTGTATGGTTCCCTTAAATAACTCCCATACTTGGTTCACAGTTTTTCTTTTTAAATAATGTAACCCATTCCATATTTGCTAGAATAGCTTAAATGTGCTACGTTTCTGCCTTTTTATAATCCCTCAGTGCAGTTGTACCATGTTGTTTATACCCTGAGGCCAAAATTTCAAAGGAGACAATGTTATGATCACTGTTAACTAGATGACTCAAAATCATAACATTGGGTATCTGAGCATCCAGACTAGTTATGACAAGGTCTAAGGTGTTAATCCCATGAGTAAGCTCTCTAACCATTTGCTCAAGACTGTGACTTAGAAGGGTATTTACAAATTCCCATTTGAACTCATTGGACCCAGTTGAATTATTCCAGTCAATGCTGGGAAGGCTCTAGTTCCCAACAATTAAAACATTGCCCATGTTCGAGGTGCAGGCAATTTTGTGTAGAAGATGTCTGTTATAGAGGTCATTTGCTGCTGCAAATCTATAACAATTACACAGGATAATTTTAGATTTTCTCTTAAATAGAATATTGACAGATATACATTCTACTGGTGTTCCCTGGGATTCGAATGACAGAAGTTGTTAGGAGGGTATATTATCTTTCTCACAAATACAACTACTCCCACAGTCTATCCTGCCTGTTGTTCTGCTAAAGCTTATAATTAGGTAAGTTATTCATCCATGTGGTGGAATCATCCAACCATGTTTCTGAGATAGCTATGATGTCAATACTATCATTATCTAGTAAGGCATGCAGTTCAGCCATTTTTGTCAAGCTTAAACTTCTTGCATTTAACATCAACATTTTGCAATTTATGTAATCATTTGTAGGCATATTACCCTGGGTCAGAGACAGACTTCAGAAAGTCCTCTCACCTCTGCTTGTCAGTTTAAATGACTGGTTATAAGTTTGTCAAATGATTTACCTAGCATACTGCTTCCCCTCCTACTGAGGTGTAGACCATCCCAACTATATAGGTTGTCTCCCATCAAACTTCTCCCAATTTGTAAAACACGTGAATCCATTTGTTAGGCACCAATTTCTAAGTCACTTGTTTACAGCTTTGATCTTAGAAGTTCTAATTACTGTGGCTCTGGGGACAGGCAGGACATCTGTTAAAACATATCTCACAACTTTTGTTTCTCAGGAGCTCACTTATTGTGATAAACCTATTTTTGATGTTATTTAGTCCTGATGAATTTATATTATTGGTCCTGGCATGTATAATAACTAAGGGATTTTCTCCCAGATTTCTCAAGATGTTATTCATCATAGATGTTAAGTATGAGATCCTGGCCCCTCTAAAAATACAGCATGATCTATTTTCTTTGTCCTTGTTACAAACCAGTCTGTCAATGTGCTTAATAATTCAGTTCCCCCAAAACAAACAGCTGGCAAGGCTGAGTTGGAATGTCATGGCTGGAATCTATCTGGACTAATGGCGTGTTTGAATTCCCATTAGGATCCATCTGTGTAGTAAGATGTATCAAATTAAAACCATTATCTGCTACAGGATTAGATGAATATTCCCTGGCATAGGCCAAAAATATCACCCCCAGATGAAGTGGGGGCACAATTTAAAGACAGAGGGGGGACGGCTCAGGGGTAATGTGAGAAAAAATTTTTTCATGGAGAGAGTGATGGATACATGGAACAGCCTTCCTGAGGTGGTCGTTGGGTCTAAAACAGTGGGGGAATTCAAACATGCATGGGACAGACACAAGACAATTATAGTGGGGGGGTTGCAGGAAGTAGGCTGTTGGTTAACTAGAATCTGCAGCTTATCCAGTAGGTAGGGAAATGGGCAGACTGGGTGGGCCAAGTGGTCCTTATCTGCTGTCAAAGTCTATGTTTCTAAGTGTAGGCTACAGGTTCCGCTTGCATACTACTTGTGTTTAGACCTGGACTCATGTTTTGTTGCTGTGCTTTAGGTACCATTCCTTGGGCAGGTTCTAGGCACCGACTAGACTGTGGGGTTAAATTAAATCTATTTTCCAAAATGTCCTGTTTAGAGGTCATGGACTGGCACATTGTGGTAGTCATGCTGGGTAACAGAATGTTTTATTAGAAGAAAATACATGGGATTATCATCTAGGGGGATAAACCTGTTAGAGACAGGTGGACTGAATTGTTAAGCTTTGCAACCGTTCTTATAACTGTGCCTTTCCTCAACACGGGTCCAAATCATGGCTTATCATCTCATCTTACTCCCTTACCTGCTTTTTAACCACCATATCTGGTAATAGCTTTATTTGAGAAGTCTAGTGTTGCAGGGTCTTTGTTCACCAGTGTTGGATCTTGTATTGTGACACATGAATCACTGCTATAATTTTGTTCCTTATTACCATTTCCAAGGTTATTATAAGCTGATTGATTCTCCAACCCAGAAGAGGGCTGAGCCTTAAGGGAATTTAACATGCTAGCCATTTCAATTTTACTTTTCTCAAGCAAGTTTAACTTTGCATAGAAGGTGCTTACTTCCATTAGCAGCTCAATATTTGGGGTACATTCATTACAAGTAAAGCCTTTGAATGATGAAAAATTGTCCACCATTTTGTATATATAACATGTGCATTTAATGCCAGTCTCCCCATCAAGTGTTTTAATAGTATCTATCATGTTTAGATATCCTGAAAATATATGCAGTATTCAAAAACCGTACATGGGAGAACCTGGAAATAGCATTAGTAAGGAAAAAGAAAGTTATTTTTTTATTGTCACAAACAGTTTCTCTGGCTACTCAATCAATTAGCCTTTTTAACAAAGCAAGTGGTATTTCTACTGTGTAGTTCTCCTGTGGCCCCTCTCAGTGGAGGTGGACATGCAAATACCTCAGCACATGGCCAGGTGCACTCCCATCTCCATGTTGTAGGTGTCCTCCACTTCTGCTAATCTGGCCATCAGTACTGGCTCCAGGCTCCCCAACCTCTAGCTGTCACTAGAGAACACCAATAGTTGCCATGTGCCAAATCCCCCTTCCTCCCTGGAGAAGGCAAACAGTCCACAGATACACAGCCTCCCCCCAGCTGGGCCTCCTACAGCCCTAGGTTTGCTCCCAAACCCAGGTCTTCAGCATTGCAAGGGGTAGTGCTACTACTGAACTGGAAAGCCAGCTAGCATTTTGACTCCTCTAACAAAGGATTCCTTTTGATAGCGTAGCCAGTCCCCAGTGATTAGTTGCTATTGGTCCCACCCAAATTAGAAGGGGTATCAGCAAGGGTTCTTTTGTATGTCTGGAGAATGGGGATTAAGGATGGGGTCCCATGACGCATTCTGCTGCCTGGATTGCTATTAACTCACTGTTCAAAGCTACTGTCCATTCAAGAACAGTCGACTAAAGCAAAAATTACATTTATTGCCACAAGACACACAGGATGATCCCAAAGGTACGCAGTATATTTCCAGGGACAAGATACATAGGGCTTTTTCCCTCAGGGTCCCTTGTTTCCTGGAAGCCATCTACACAATTGATAGCCCTCTACCCATAACACATATTCCTCTATGCACAGGCAGTCCTATGGATCTCCTTGAGTACTAGCACCGCAAGTCAGGCAATGTGCTGTGCCAATATGATGACCCACCCTCTGATGCTATGGCATCTGCAGTTCCACCTCACACTTTGTCAATATACCTGTTTACAAAAGTACTCTCTCCGGTATTCCTGCAACCTATCATTAGCTCCAGTGTACCTTAGGCTACCCATTCATGAGACATCATGGGGCATAGACACATATCTTTGCAGGCCATGCTCAATGGACATGTGTGATATCTGTTCTGGAGCATATGGCATTTACAGGATGGTTGGAGAATTTCTCTTTACTTCCCCATGACCCGACACTTATGGCTGAATCTGTTCTCCTCCATCACCTTGAAGCTTGGAAGGTGTCTTCACAAAACCTGGAGTAATCTCTTGTGGGGATACCCTCACCACTCCACCTTTTTAATCCTGCAGTTGGAGACTTTATGGCCTCAGATTTCACTCTCTCATGTTTAGAGCTGTCATCTCTACTTGTTGTTCCTGTTCTCAGGCTTCTGGCACTATTACTGTACTCTTTGTATCCATATGGTCTCTTATTTCCAACTGTCACTGGGCATAGCCCACCTCCATAATCAGAGGGAGAATTTATTTACTCTCTGATACTGTCTCTTCCTCTATCTGGGCATTTTCTGAATTCGTCTGAGCTGAAGCTCAGAACTCAGGTCAAGCATGGGGCTGAGCAAAATTAACAAATTCAGATTTCTCCTAATTTGGGAGTCACATGTTGCCTTCTGAGGAATAGCAGCTTACCAGAGGAGCTCTGTCACATCATGAGACAAAAATCTTCAAAACGTATAAATAAGCAATTTGTAAGAGCCTTTCATTTCCCTTCATCAAGATATTAAGCTGTATGGAGAAACGGTGGCAGATAACCAAAGAATTTCACCTTTTGAAATGGATCTCACCGTGACAGAGCTAGAGCGTGAGCTGGAGGCATCAGGGGAACTGGAAGCCAAGAGGCCTCGCAGGAGTACCTCACCCAATGAGATAGCTCAGAATTAATCTTCTGCCAATACTCAGGACCAAATGCAAACAGACATCCATACTATTAAAACTGCTTTACTTACTCTCATTGCAGAATTACATAAATGGAAGCTGATGGTAATGGAGTTGGTGAAAAGAGTCACTGACACGGAGGTGGGCATCTCGTCAATGGATGCTCGCCTGGACAAGTTAGAGCCTGAAATAATTTTTCTTTGCTGCTCCAACAAAAAAATTAGAAGAGAAAGTTGAAGATTTAGAGGGAAACTCCACGAAAAATAATTTGGTAGTCCTGGGGCTCACGAAGGGAGAGGAGAGTATGTCTCAAAAAATGTTCATACAAAAATGCTGTACCCGCATGTCTAGTCCTTCCCCAAATGGCCCTACATATGTCATCGAGAGGGCCCATCAATCCATTCACCCTAAACCTGTGCCTGGAGAATCCCTTCGACTGATAATTTTTAAAGTTCTGAATTATTTGGACAGAGAACATCTACTTAAAGCCGCATGTGCTGCTGAGAAGTTAGAATGGGAGAGGAAAAGATTGCGGCTGGTCCCTGATCTCACTTTTAAAGTTTGGCAAGATCGTGCTGCCTACAGGCCCATCCAATCCAAATTATAGGCTGCAAAGATCAAGCACAGAATCCTCTGGCCATCATGGCTAGAAATTATGACAGGTTCGGGGACATACAAGTTTGACACAGCCTCTCAGGCAGCAACAGAACTGTACAAAATCCTACCTGATTTGTTTGGGAAGGTAGGGTGAGGAGTAGGAGAAATGTCACTTTCCACGTTTAATTAGAAGAATGACAGCTTTTCATTTAAGGTTGGTGTGTATTTTGGAAGAACAAGGAGATAATCATATTTTTTGAATGGCAGAGACTGGCCTTAGGTTATTTACATCTATTGCAGTCATCTGCAGCATCTTTGGTTATGTGTGACCTGCGACCTAGTGGTGGGATGGGCTTCTTTTTCTGTTATGGGGGAGCATTTCTTTCACACACATTATAAAATATAATTCAGCTGTATGAGGTTCATGGAACTAAGTTAATTTTGCAAACCTCTGCTTCTGCATCCTACCCCCTTCCTTTCCTTGAGCTTCAGTTTACCCTCCCTTTGCAGCATCGGCTATAGACAAACATTGACATTAAACAACTGTAAACTTCCAGCTTTAGTTTGTGGAGGGCTATCAAAGTGAATATGTTCATTTAGTTGCAATGATCTAAACTATTTACCTTTGGTTTTGCCAAGAAATGGTTGCTCATATTTTGATGTCTAAAGAAGCAATATTATAGACTAATAAGGGAGAGGGTCATTACAACCTGATATGTCAGGTTGAATTTTCACTTTTACAAACATGCATAAGATGACTTCATCATGTTATACTGGATTATTGTCAAAAGAGTCTGGAGAATGTTTTATTTGAGTGTTAAGGGATTTTAAGAAGCGTAATGCCAGCTTATTTTGGGACCTGTTCCTTGAGGAGGGACTTTATGGTTGGCACTTTCGTAGCTTGGTATTTAAATATAACCCTTCCCCACCTTCAACATTTATTGGGATTAGATATTGAAAGGAGGGTGATAATGGGAGCATTGACCCAAAGGTTTGGAGGGATGTTCGTACAATAAGATTAATTTTTAGTGGGAAGGGATGTGAGAGTTACTAACTCACCTCTTATAAGTTAGTTTGCAATACCTGAATTTGGGTTCCAGTCCCGTTGGTTTTGTGTAAGAAGGAAAAAAAAGGACCAGCCAATGTGAAGTAAGAAGGCATTGGGGTTTTGCATTTAAGATGGACTCAGCTGTCTCTGCTCATCCTCAGGCATCATGATCAAATAATGTAGGAGTGGGCACTCAGCCCAGGGGTTAGTATGGGAGGGGAGGGAGGTTTATGCTGATTATGGGGGAGATAGGGGAGTAGGGGATGGGGGGACTTTGGGGGACTTGCTTAGATAATGGGGTGTTCAGGAAAGCTATATTCAATTCAAATTCTCATAGGTATAGCTATAATGGGTATTTAAATATTCTTTCTTGGAATAATAAAAGGGGAAAAGATAATGCAAAAAAATATTGTGTATTAAGACACTTAAATCTCTGTCATCCTCTTACTGTAATGTTACAAGAAGCTCATATTCCACAGGATCAGATTATTAATTTATAAAAGCTCTGGGTGGGGCAGGTATTTGGGGCAGGATTAAGTGCCAGTCGTGGAGGAGTGGCAATTCTGATACTCAAGTCAGTTCCCTTTAAAATGCTCAAAGAGTGGTATGATCCAGAAGGACGGTATATCATTGTGCATGGTACAATAGCAAATGTGAAAGTCATACTTGGCTTGATTTAAGGCCCGAATGTGGATTCCCCTCCATTTTTTCCACCTTTGTCTATGATTTTAGCTTCTTTATGAGATGTTCCTTGCCTTTTGGGGGAGATTGGAATCATGTCTTCTCAAATGATTTAGACAGGTCCTTTCACAACAGAGTGGGTCTCTCTTCTGCCCAATGGGGTTTGCAAGAATTTATGTCAGATTTAGGCTTAGACGACCCTAAAGAGAAGGAATATGTATTTTACTCACCCCCTTATCAGGTTTATTCCGGCATAGATTATTTTCTTCTTAGTATTACTAGTATGAAAGGAGTGGATGGGGTAGGTATCCATCCCAGAGGGATTTCAGGTCATTCCCCCATTTGTCTTAAACTGACATTTTTGCCATATTCTCCTAGAGCTGGCACTTGGTCCCTTAATACTTCATTGTTAATGGAAAATCACCCTATTGAGCACACGAGAAATTTTATTCAGACTTCTTGGCAAGAGAATTATCATTCTATACCCTATGTTGATGTGATTTGGGGTACACTAAATCCATGTGGAGGGGGGAACTCATTCATATAGCTTCGGTACAAAAGATAAAAGCTTCAAAACAAATTGAGGAATGGCTGTCTAGAATTAAAGAACTGGAGCAAAATCTGTCTAAGGGGTCAATGGAGTCCCTTTGAATAGATCTGTAGTCTCTGTTGGCTAAATATTCAGAATTCTATTTTGATAAGGTTGCTTGCTCCACCATTAGACTGAAGGCGACATACATAGGGTAAGGGGAAAAAGCTGTGAAGCTTCTGGCAGCTAAACTGACACAACAGAGAACATCCCGATTAGATCACATCATTGGTGTATCCTGAATCTGGAATACAAATGTCCTAACCATCTAAAATTGTGGGAATTTTCAAAATGTTCTATCAGTCCCTATATTTGGACCGTCAAGTAATAGATAATTGTGTAGAGTCCTTGAGCGCTTTTTTTTACAGAGGATGGACCTACCACAACTAGACTTGGTTCAACAGGAATCTTTGAAAGGCCCGATAACTCAGCAGGAGATTTGTGCAGCTATAGACCATCTCCCCGCTGATAAAGTTCCAGTTCCTGATGGGTTTCCACCTGCCTTTTATAAATCTTTTAAATCAGAATTACCTCCGATTTTGTGGGAATTATTTAAGCAATAAACCACGACAGGGTGTTGGTGATGCTAGTTTTACTCACGCCTGGCGTGGTTCGGTCACGAGGCCGAAGGCAGTGAGTAAACTCTCGCCAGGCGTGGATAAACCAGCATCACCAACACCCTGGAGTGGGTTATTGCTATTATACAATTGGCACTAAGTAAAAGTTTAAGAAAAAAAATATTAAGAATTTTGATTTTAAAAAAATAGTGTTTTTATTGATTTTTAGCTTGATATCCTTCCTCCTTAGACAAGTAGTTCCTGTTGTAAGGTAGAAGATGGTGGAAGGCATCAGTCACTTGAAGTAATAACACACAGACACACTGAGGCATGTTTCTTTGTTTAATTTAATAATGTGTTGAAAACTCACCTCTGTCAAACTGTTTTTATGGTAAACTTCTACACTAATCGTGCTCCTGCTTGCGAAAACTGTGTGTGAGACTGGTGCGTTGCCTGACAGCATGAGAAGCCACACGGGTTGATGTACTGTTTTTTCTTTTTTATGTGCAGAAGTTAGAAGTGGTAAGAAGGCGGGGACACTTGAAATCACAATCCGCTTGGCGTTATGCGGCCACTAACGAGGAGGGCTGGGATAGTTGGCAGTGAGGAACTTGACGTGGCAGGCAGTTTTTATTTTATTTTAAAAAAACAGAGGGCTTGAAGCGCTAACATCCGCAGGATTTAATTGTGGAGCCGTTGAGTGAAAAGAAGCAGCTGGCTGAGAGACGGTCAAGTGTGGAGCAGCAGTGACAGTTATGAGAGGGGAAAGCTAAGGATTTACTTTAGGTAAGTCCTTAATGGAGGAGGAGGATTGGGCTTTGAACTATTTACAAGTTGTTGAACACTGCAGCGTGTTTTTAACTCCGATTTCATGTCACTTTGTGGCGATTCAGTATTGCCGTAAGGTAGTGAGACGAGATGGCGGCATTTCAAAATTACAATGGGGATCGGATGATTTTCTTTTTAGGAGGCTTGAGCCTTAGTACAGCTGGCACTTCTTCCTGTTGGTGATGCTGAATTTTACAACAGGGTGATGGTGCCAGCTGACCAATGAGAGTAAGGCATTTTACTTGCTATTGTATAATTAACTATTTATTTCACCATGATATTAAGGAAATAACACTTCTGGAGGCCTGCATTGTGGTCCTACCAAAACCTGCCAAAGATTTGACCAGGTCAGTTAATTATACACCTGAATTGTTATTAAACACTGACATTAAATTATTTGCAAGTATTTTGACATTTCGGCTTAAACAGGTATGGGGGAATTTAGTTGGACTGAACCAGGTAGGGTTTGTGATGGGAAGGCATTCTAGTGACCATTTCCGTAAGATATTTCGTCTTCTCTCTGCATCTGGGGAGGGAAATGCAGATAGTGTGCATGTCTCCCTAGATGGAGAGAAGGCTTTTGACAGGGTGGCCTGGAATTTTTTATTTGATGTAATGTTAAGGTACGGAATCCCTTCTGAAGTCATACAATGGATTCCAATACTATATCGCCACCCCTCGGCTAACATTTTGAGTAATGGGGAGTTATCACCACTTTTCTTTTTGACCTGGGGTACCCACCAGGATTGTCCTCTTATACCAATGTTATTTAATCTATACATTGAACATTTAGCTAGGAAGATCAATAACTCATCTCAAGTGAAAGGTATTAATGTGGGACCCTACAAAAGCAAGCTATCTATGTTTGCGGATGACATTCTTTTGCACTTATCTGACTGGCATTCTTCTCTCTCTCTCTCTGGAGTTCTGGATATAATCTCTGAATACAGTAAGATGTGGGATTATAAATTAAACCATCATAAGACAATGGTCCTAGCATTAATCCATTCATTTTCTAGAGTGGCTGTAGAAGAAATGAGTCTCAATTGGGTGACTCATTCACTCACCTTCTTGGGAATAGAGCTCACTCCAGACTTACAATAATTAAAAACCTTAAATTTAGATAAAGTGGTAAGACTGGAAGAGCAGGATCTTAACTTATGGAAACACCTTCTTCTCACCCTTTGAGACAGGGTGAACATTCTAAAGAGGGCAGTGTTTCCAAGGTTTATGCACCCACTCTCAGTGCTGAAGATCCCCCTTCCTAGAAAATGGTTCCAAAAAATGTAATGTATATGGTCATCCTTTTTGAGGTTGGGAAAATGTCCAAGGAGGGCTCTTGCTAAATTGTGTAGACCTAGAGGGATTGGGGGTCTGCAAGTCCACAGCTCCTTTTATATTACTTTGCTTTTCATGGCTGTAAGTATTTTAACTGGCTGCAAGAACCAAAAGAAACTTCTTCTGCACAGGTGTGGTTGAATATTGAAAGGTACAGGGTTAATTCTTATCATGTATCTTTATTGTCACTTCTTTATACCCCTATAAATAGACTTCCCACCCATTTGAAAGTTACTCCAGTTGGTTAGTCTGTACTAGCCCACCAGCAACTTTTCCACTTTTTTAAATGTAATGCCCTAAAAGATTATGGACCACCACTCTATAATAACCTGAATTTTAAGATTGGGAACAAGGTGATTCATCCAGGAATCTGGAAAGGTTTACAGGGTTTGTCTATTGCAGATTGTCTTAGTGGCAATGAGTTTCTATCCTTATCACAGCTAAGAGATATCTTTCACCTCCCTGACTTTTCTGTGTTTGGATAAATTCAGTTAAAACATTGCATCCATTCTTTATTGGAACCACCTCCATGGTTGGAGAGGGCCTCAAGAATGTTTTTATCATTAGCTTCCTTAATGAAGCAAGATAAACCAATCTCTAAATTGTATAACAAATTGGGCTTCCAGTACTGGACCTGCTGCTCTTTAGTGGCATACTACTGGCAGCTACAGGCAGAGCTATCATGCGAAGCAGCTAGGTGGAAATTAATTTAGTCTGATTTATATAAACGTATAAAGCAAGATAGATAACATCTTATTCAATTCAACATTCTGCATAATTTATACTACACCCCTCTTACACTGTAACGCATGGGCAGCCAGGCTGATGCATCCTGTCATAAATGTCATCAAGGGATGGGCTCCCTGTTACATATGATATGGTCATGTCCAGGGGTGGTCCTTTTTTGGGATGTGGTTGGTGATTTTTTGGTCTCATCTTTTGGTCATAGCAAGTATTTTTCTTTAGAAATTTGCGTTACTGGAAATTGTGTGGCTGTCAAATCATCATACCATACAGCATGCATGGCTCTCATATCTGCGACTGTGGTGGAAAAACTCCTTATACTTAGACATTGGATTAAAGGATCACTCCCGATGAGACAGGAATGGCTTCAAGAGGTATTTGTGGCAATTATTGCAGAAAAGGCCATTACTATCCAATATGGTAATCTGGATAAATTTCAAGCTCTCTGGGAACCCATTCTGCAGTTTCTTGCAGGGAGGTGAAAAGTTAGGATCAGATCAGGATTTGCCCTTTTCCCCCTTTTCAGTTAAGTTTTATAAATATTTGACTAAATGTTTTATGGTAGTATAGTCACTCTACCCTTTACATTTTACTCTTTTCCTATACACATGTATAATACGGAAGAATCCCAAGGGGGGAGGTGTTATGGGGATACAGAAGGGGAGTCAGGGGGGATGAGGGTGGTGAATGTGCTTTATGACTCACTTCTTTTATGTATATAGTTATCAGACTTGTTGGAGGGTTTATGGGGAAGGTGTTTGTGAGGAACAGACATTGTATGAATCAGATTGTATTATTTGGAAATATACTCAATAAAATTTATTTAATTGCAAAAAAAAAGATTTCACAGAATTTTCATTACATTCCATGAATTAATGAAATTTTGCTGAACTTTCTGAAATTATTTAATTGGTCATAACTTGATCAGTATTATTGCTAGAGATCTGGCATTAGGAATGTGTATTGTTCATACTGTATGAGGCTCTAAAAGGAAGTCAAATTTCTTGACATTCTCTTGAGGGTTGGGAAAGTTATATGGGCTCAAAATCTGTCAATTTATTATTCATTTGAAAATTACTGAACATATTTCTATGTTTACAATTTAGCCACCTTTGAAGACAGATAATTGAATATGTTCATGCACACTTTCTTGGAAGAGTCATAGAAACTGCTCAATAGAGGGGGTAATTGGTTGTATAAATTGTAAGTTACAGAGTTCAAAATTTCACAGTTTAATTATTTGCTAAATTGTGTGAAAATGTTCAAAACATTTTGATACTTATTGCTCCACTGTTATTGCAGGTATACACTCAAGATTTCACATGCATACCAAAGCATATATATCCTGGAATCCAATTAAGCTGGATAAATGGGGTTTAGTAGATTACAATTTATTGTGGTTACTTTTAGAAATTATTAACTAGCAACATTTGCTCACAAATTCATGGATACATAATAAACAATGCCACTAGAATTCCACTTGTGGAATTTAATTTCCACATAGTATTTATCACCACTAAATCACCTTACCTACACTAGCATCATATTCCTGCAATACCCTACAACACTCATGTGACAGTGATGGTCAGCATCATGGTCCATCATGACTAAAGATATCCAGGTACTTCTGTCACAATGGCCTAATTCGCAGCTAGTTGTAAGGACCAGTGCTACTTGGTGCCACTGTTTTCAAATAGTAAAAATATACATTGCTGTCTACAGGGTTTCTAAAGAGTCAGCAGGTGGCATTGTACAGAAATTATGCAGCATGTGCATGTGCTTTCACAAGTCATTAAGTCAGTGAGCTCTAATGGTTATCTGGCATATTGCAAGAATTTAGGCTGAGGCACTGTGATGTCCATGACTATTCTTCATAGTGTGTCACTCAAGAGAGTGATGTGACACTTGATATCACTATACTTTTACAATGGATTCTCCTATGAATGCTACCTTATTGCCACTTTACTCAGATTTTACCTTCATCTACAATAACAATTTAAGTGTATGACTGGGCAAAATGTATGGAGATGGATATAACAAAAGAATCACAACATTCCATAAATTCACAAAAGCTCAAGAAATTCAGCTTTAATTACTGATCTTATTTTGGAATATTTGGCTGCTTAGAACTTGGCTGGCCTTTGAGCAAGAGATTACAGAGTTGATACACACAGCATCATTTACTCCATATTGGTTTTTCTCCTGGCTGGCAGATCATCTCTCAGGGATATACCCAGCTCACAGGGATATACCCTGATCAGGCTAAACCTAGCCATCATTCAGCTGGCTATCAGGTTTTTATCCAATATTATTTCCCCTCTCATCTCCCCTGATGGGGCAGTGCTTCTGTAAACCACACACAGCTACAGCTTCCGCTGCAGCAGGAACAAGCTACCTGGACCAGCTGCAAGGTTCATTGTGTTGATGAAACCCGCCAGCAACTCTCCTTAGTTGAGATGCACTGCCAAGTGGCAGCTGTCATCACCATGGCCTGCCTTCCAATGTGACTTCTTGGGCTAGCTTCTGACCTGGGTCATCAGCATGGCAGTGGGATGCTCTGCTGCTAAGCTGTAGAGATGGCCTCAAAGACTAATATTTAAGGTCAATGGACCTAACAATATTGGTGACATTCCTTTCTCTAGTTTTAAAGTTATAGGGGCTTAAAAGTCTGCAGTTGACATAATTGTGAAATGTAATTTTAAAATGTTCAAAAGTCTGGAAGATTATAAATCAGTTATATTTCATGACAGAGATCTGAAATATGAGATCTGTCTGTATAGACCTTGGTAAAGTCATCATACCAAGTGTGGTATAATTTTGATAAATAGTTATTAAATTAAATAGAAACAACTGAAATGACATTTTTGGCAGACTTTCACAACATTTTCATGGTAGAAAGACATTTTAGCCATATTGTTCCTTGAAAAACAGGAGTCACTGGCAAGTTTGATACTTTTTATTTGATATGTCTTGTGCAAAGATGATACAGTATACACATTTTTGGGGGCCTCACAGGTCCCTTCTTAACATGAATAGTAAACTGAGAAAATAAGCAGCATTAATATACATTGTAATGCATTGTTTAAAAAAATAGAATAGTTGAAAAGAGTTTAACAAGAAGGGTGGGTGGACAATAAATAGGGACAGTTCTATGGCTGTAAGGAAGCAACTGGCAGGAAGAGAGGCTGAATGGATGCCTTGATATGTTAATTTGGAAGGCATCTTGATAGGAACACAGACTAATAAAAACCTGAGATAAACAGAGTGTATGTTCCATATACATTGTGATGCATTGTTTCAAAATAATTAAGATTGGTGGGAAGAACTTAAGAGGAAGGGTGGGTGGGCAATGAATAGGAACAGATCTATAGTTGGGAGGGGAAGATTTTCAGAAGTGCTAATATGTTCATAAGAGAGGAAGAATAGAAGCCTTGAAGTGGTAATTGGAAAGTACCCTGCCAGATACATGGTATAAAAAAAGCCTGAGATGCACAGGGTGCAAAAGGGGATGGGGAGGAAGAGTCTCAGAAAGAAGAGAAAAAAAAACACGTGTAGAAAGTACCATTCCGTATTAAAGTTTTCCACAATGCGTCATAAATTCAATGTCCTGATTGAGTGAGTCCATTAAAGTTCAAATTAAATTGTTTGATATACAGTATTTCAGTTCCTATGTCCTTCTCTCCTATGTGTTTTTGAAGTTGTCTCTTAGTATTAGGACAGATTGGTCTGAGAGGGAATGGTCTGTTTCAGAAAAATGTTGTCCTACTTGTGTGCTGATAATCTGATTTACTATTGTGTGTCAGTGGTGGTTCATTCTAGTTTGTAGTGGTTGCATTGTTTCCTTTATATAGCATCCATTAGTGAACTTTTTGCACTGGATTAGGTAAACCATATTGCTTGATTGACATGTATAGGATCCATTTATTGTTATTGTGCTGTTCTGGCCTGTCTTGATGGTGATCTGTGTACAAACAGTATGTGGGTGCAGGTTCTACATACTGCATTGCTGAAAGGTGTTTTTCCTCTCATGTCATGGTTATCTGGATTTTTCTGGCAGATTGTTATGAATTGTTATGTTAGAAAGATTAGGGGGCCGCTTCAATGACAGGTGGTTCAGAGAAGATGTGTCTTGTAAGTCTTTTATCTTCAGTCAGCCTGAGTTATAGTTCATTAATAATTTGCTGAAAGGGAATTAGCATGGGGTTGTATATAACAAAAAGGGATGTGGAAACAGTTTGATTTGTTTGCCTGAATTCCAGTTGATTATCTCTTATTTTCTTTTTCTTTTTTTTTATTATAGTTTCTACTTCTGCCGCAGACTCATCAGAGGCTATGCCCCTTCCCATGGAGGGGTACATCCTCTGGCCCACAATCCTCAGCCAGTCCATCCCCTGAGGTTCCCCCCATGGATTCCCCATCCATGGCAGGTCCAGGATGAGGATTGCTGGTGTGCTCCTCCCCCTGGTAGGTAAGATCTGGTGGTGGGGGAGGACCTGCTGGAGCAATCGGGACATCACAGACTTGACGAGTCCCAGAATTTTCCTCTGGTTTTCTCTCACACCCACATCTGTGCAATGGGTGGGGAGGCTGTCTCCACCTCTGCAGAGGCTGACAATCACCCTGGATGTGGGTCAACCCCTTACATTACTGTGCATCTGTGCTGAATCCCAGACAACACTAGGTGTCGGTCTACAGCATGCAGTGTAAATCCCCCTCCCCGAGGAAGGAAAGCAGTCCTCTGGATGCTCAATCATTCCTCCTCCAGCTGACCCCTGAATGAACAGAGTCTGTTCCTGAACCTGGGTCCCTGGCGTGGTGTGAGGTAAGGCATCCAGCACCTTAACCTTCAGCGCCACCAGGCCAGCCATCTTGTGGTATTTCTATAGAACGGTCCTTTTGTCAGTTAATTTGTCTTGGGGAGTGACCTTGCTGGATGAAGGAATTATGAAGTGAGGAGATCTGTCTGTTTCTAGTTATATCATCAGAGCAGATTCAATAGTATTGAATTGCCTGACTGTTGATCAAAGCTTTTTTTGTGTGTCTTGGATGGAAGCTGGAACTATTCAGATATCAATGCCTGTCAGTGGGTTTTCTGTAATCAGCAGTTTGCATATGTCCATTATTAGTGATTCTGACTGTGGTATCAAGAAAAATTATGCTGGTGCTGGAGTATTCTATAGTGATTTTTATAGAATGATGAAAGTTGTTGAAATCATGAAGGAACTTTTTAAGGGAGTCTTCATCTTCTGTCCAGATGAGGAATAGGTCATCTATATATTGGAGGTAGACTAATGGTTTATAGGGATGGTTTAAAAAAAAAGATCTTCTTCTAGATAGGCCATGAAAAGATTGACATGTTATGGTGCCATTTTTGTGCCTATTGCTGTACCCATGATCTGTAAAAAGCTTCTGCCATTACATACGAAGTTGTGTATCAGAATACATTTTATTAGGGTGCTGATGGTGGTTTCTGAAATGTTTCTTGAGGATGTGTTGTCTTGCAACTATTTCTGACATGCCGATATGCCATCTTCATGTGCAATGTTAGTGTAGAATGCACTGATCTCCATTGTGGCTAAAATGGTGATGGGTGGTATAGTCATTGTCCAATTTGCTTCAGTTTGTGGAGAAAATCGGTGGTGTCCTGCTGGTAACTCTCACTAGGAGTTTTAAAATTGATTCAATGGACCCAATTTTAGAAACTGCCTGCACCAGATGCAAAAAGCAGCAAAGTAGGGAACTGCACCAGACACAGTTGCTCCAAACACAACTTGTGCTAGTCTAGAAAGATTACAATTTGCACCAAATGATCTGGAATAGCCTCAACTTATGGCCTGTGCCAGAAATAGTGGCACAATCAGAGGGCTTGGGGCAAGACCACAACGCACTGACAGACATGGGAACAGGGGCATCCTAGGTGCCCCAAAGAGTATCAAGCACAGCCCCAGGGCAGAAAGTGGACAGCTGCCACAATGCTGTGTCACTGGGCAGGGTGCTGCAGTAGTGTCCTTTAATAATAGTGGAATGCTGACCCTGTGCCTATACTGTACTCAACCCTGCCTTGGCAAGCTAGTGGCCCCCCATTCCAATGTTGTCATGCATCATTGGTGGTGTAGTGTCCCCCCCTCCAGTGATCTCTGATCTCCCCTGGAAAGAATTTGAAACATGCCCCATTCTCATTCTATCACCCCCTCTGATCCTAAAACTTACCCACACACATATCAGTGATAGTATCTGGTGGTCTAGAGTGGACCCCCCTCCCACCCTTTCCATCCTGACAGGCAGTGCCCAACCACCCCACTTCCCCAGTCCCTGGCATGATTCTGCAGCTGGCACAGCCCTCCACACACCTTCACAGCCAGCCACAGAATATGTATGCAATGACTGCATTCTGTATGCCATATACTATACAGCATACAAGAAGCACAGAATTCATTCTCCAGCTGGCTATTGTGGTGTGCTGAGGGCTGTGCCAGTTACAGAATCATGCTGGGGATGGAGGGATGGGCTGGTTGGGCACTGCCTGTCATGATGGGGAGGGTGGAGGTTCACTAGACCACCAGGTACTGTCACTGCTATCTGTGTGGGTGCGTTCAGGGATTGGGAAGGCAGAATGGCAACAGGGCACTTTTCACATCCTCTCTGGGGGAGATCAGGGATTGCTGAAGGGGGAACTACACCACCAATGATGTGTGACACATTGGGAATGGGGGGGACACTAGCCTACCAAGGCAGGGTTGGGTACAGTATGGCCACACAGTCCCCATTACACTATTATTACAGAACACCATGGTGGCACCCCACCTGGTGCCACATCATTGTGGCAGGTGTCCACCTGTGCTACATCCCCCCACTACCACCTCCTGTGACCCAGGTGTACCTCTACAGCCCTGTGTCCCATCATACCCTACTGGTGCAAGCCACTTATATCACTTTCTGGCTAGTCTAAGGAGTGACCCCTCCTGTGTCCATGGTGGGGCTTGCAAAATCCCCAAAAAGGGTATGTTGCAGCCCTGCCATGACACAAACCCCCTTGTAACTTGGTACACTGAGTTGTGAGCAGCAACTCTGTTGCAAGGGGGATTTAACACAGCACTGTGTGGATCAGACACAGGCTGCCTTACAAAATCACTTTTTGACGCAAGATGTGATGCAAGTCACCACTTGCGTTAAACTCTTTGGATGCAAGTCCCTTGTATCATTCTAACGTGATTGAAAATTGGGCCCCATGAGTCCTGAAAAGTTTTCAGTGAGTGTGCTAATTCAAGAGATGATAGGTCAACTTGGATTTCAAGGCATGTGTATCTTAGGCAGCATGTTGAATGTTCCTGGAGTAAATTTGTTCGGAATTAATTTATTTAACTGTTCTTTGATGTTGTTCAGTAGAGACTTAATGATTTGCTTGGGTTTTTCTGTATATTGTATACTGGGTCCTTAGTAACTTCCCTGTAATAAGTTGTATCTGACAGCTGTCTGTGTGCCTCTCTAATGTGGTCCTCTGTATTCATCAGAACTACAGTTCCACCTTTGTCAGTTTGATTTATTATGATATTATGGTTGCTTTTCTGTGTTTGAATTGCCCTCTTTTCTAATAGTGTGATATTATTCAAGAATTTCTTCTGTTTGCATAGGATCTGAGAATTTATTCTTCATCGGAAGCAATGTAGGCATCTAATTTGTGGTTGTATGCATTCTGGGGGGTCCATTCTGAAGATTTCTTTGTGTTGTCATACTGCATTGTTTGTGTGTTGTTGTTATCAAAAAAGTATTCCTTTAAACAAAGCAGTCTATAGTATTCCTGCATCTCACCACAGAATCAAACTTTATGAAATTCTTGAGTGGAGCAGGAAGTTAACCCCTTGGATAATATAGATGTTTCAGCTGGTGTAAGTTCTTTATTAGGTCAGCTGATAACTGATAATTTTTGCAGTGTATCATCCTGTTCCACACTGTTGTTGCTGTGGTTTACTTCCTCTGGATGAGTCAAGGTGCTGTTGTGACCTCTATCTTGTAGTTCTCTAGGTTTTTTCCATGTTTAGTAATAGGGTTGCTTTGAGAGCTTTGTGGTAATGTGTTTGGAGATCACAACTGAATCCTGGCCCTGAATTGTTGTTGTTTTCTTGATGGGATGCAGGAAAGTTCAGAAATTTTATTTTTAAGGGAACATTTTCTGGAGTAGATAGATGAATAAGGTGATTCCTGAGTTTTTCAGATGTCTTTCAACACAGTCATTCTGCATGCCTTTAACAGTATGTAGTTAGCAGTGGGTTGAGGATCTGAGCTCCTTTAGGTAACATTTTCTGTTTTTTGCATGCAGTTTGGAAGTAGACGTCACTGTCAAATTTAGTTTCAGTTTTCTTCATGTTACAGAGTTGCTACTTCAGATGGCAATTTGTGGTATCTTCCTTTACCTAGCTAAAAGAAAATTTTAGCTGCATTGGTCCTAGGAAAACAACTTCCTAACTGCATGCAAAAACTGAAATATATCAAACAATTTAATTCAAACTTTAATGGACTCAGTTGGGACATTGGATTTATGACACACACTATGGAAACTTTAATACTGTATGGCACTTTTTACAATTTGCTTTTTTTACTCTTCTTTCTGCCCCCCCCCCCGACACACACATGCACTTTTGCACCCTGTGTATCTCACGTCTTTTTATACTGTGTTCCTGCCAGGATACTTTCCAATGACCTCTTCAAGGCTTCCTTTACACCTCTTTTATGAATATCTTAGCATTTCCCTAGGGTCCCTCTTAGTTGAGCGGTGGCTTTCATTTGTATCAAAAGGTGACTTAAAGTTCTGTAAGCATGTTCTGAAAACAAGCCCCATAGACTTGTATGGGGTGCATCCCTGTGCTCTCCCTGGCTACACATCACATAACATGGGAGCGCGGGGGATGGAGTAAACAGATTGAGAAGTGAAAAGGATCCCACTGGCTGGCAGTTCAGCCAGAGTTTTGATCCCTTCCAAAACTTACAGGAGTGCATTACAATTTATAATTTTAATACACAAGGGCTATCGCCACCTCAGGGTAGTGGGCTATGAAGCTCTATCACATACCTCACACCTTTACCCTTATTGTAAGAGCACTGTTTAGAATTGGGAGATTGCAAACTCAACCTTGGCTACAGCCCCATATTCATTGTGTGATCCTGAGCTTCTCATTTAACCTCCCAGTGCACCAGTCAACCTACCCACCTATAAAAATAGGTATAAGCAGGGCCACACTGTAAATAAGATGTTGCTTTTCAGCTGAGGTATCTTTGGGAAATACATGGAAAGAAAACAAACATAAAAAATTTTGTCAGCAATTGCTTGCCTTTCCTGACCACTGTTTATCCCCCAAACACACACACACACACACACACACACACACACACTCACTATGGTCTAATGGCTAGAGTATGGTTAGGAACTGGGAAATCACAGGTACAATCCCTGTTACCAAGAAATATTCACTTTGTAACCCAAAGCAAACCTCTTAACTGTCCAGTGCTCTATTCCAGTCAGCTGCAAAAATGGGTAGAAGCAGGGCCCCACTGGAAAGAAGATGCAGTGTCTCAGCTGGGCTGCTCTTGGTGAATAAATTGTAAAGAAAAAAAATTATTGCCAGCAGCCACTAGCATTTTCCAGTACTCCTCCCCCACTAGTAATACGTTTCATTGTACTTGGAGCACTGTTGAGAACCAGGCTGTTGTAAGTCTGAAACCTGCTAAGCCAAATACTATGGGTCCCTGACAAAGTTACTGAAAATAAGTTGTTGCATTAAGCTGTACTATCCTTGGCAAAACCAGTGTAAAAATGAGAAAAAGCATGACTCCCTAGAACTAAGATGTTGCCTCTTAACTGAGCTTCCTAAGTAAATACATTGTAAAATGGAAGCACACATATACACACACAAACACACGCACTAGAGATGCAGTGAAATAAAATTTCACCAGTGAAATTGTGGTGAAAATCGGCAATTTCACTGTGCAAACATTTTCAAGAAATTGCAGCGAAATTTCACAATTTCAGCTGCAATTTTGCCAACCGCAAGTCCCACCCAATTATATGTCCCTGGTGTCTAGTAGTCCCCTCTGACTGATCACTGGCCCAAATTTTCAATACAGTTTCCTCCCTGGTGTCTAGTGATTCCCCTCCCAATCACCAGCCCAAATTAGTAAAAAACCTCCCCCAGTTAACTCATAATCCCCACTGTCTCCCTGACCCTCAATCCTTAAATGCCCACTCCCTGGTGTCTAGAGGACACCCAACCCCCACCCTGTCATCAGCACCCACCCCACTCCCCTGTACACCAACTAGGCAACTGACATAGCCCTCCACTGACCTCCACTGCCAGCAGCCCAACTGAGCACTTCAATGAATGAGTGTGTGCTCGTGTGTATAATGTTGTAATACCACAGTAAACCAAACCATGTAAAAGTTGTACTAACATTATATTGATGTACAAAAATACATGGTAGAAAACACAATGTATTAAAAGTCAGTAAGACATCCAGCAGCAAAATTAGATAAAAGAGGGACATCAGTTCCACATGCATCAGCATCACCCATATGGGCCTGGTGGGGGACTCGATTGTTAGGGGGTAGAACTGGGGGAGGGAGAGGAAAGGGAGGTAAGGTGCCTGCCTGGCACCATGGCTTGGAGGGACAGGAAACAAATCCTTAGGATCGTGGGAGCAGCTGCAAGGGGGAGTGAGCTGGATGTCATTATTCACCTAGGGATGAATTACCTAGCTGAGAATGGGATCAGAGCAGTGCAACAGGAGTTTGTGGAGTTGGGGAGGGACCTTAGACAAGTAGCACACATGGCAACTTTCTGGGATGTGCTACCTGTCTATGGCATGGATGATGCTAAGGTACTCTGCACCATGGGATTCAATGACTGGTTGAAAAACTGGTGCAGAGCTCAGGGATTTGGCTTTGTTGGGGACTGGGGATCCACCTGGAGGGATACATGCCTATATGGTCTGCATCTATCCTGGAAGGGAACCAGGATCCTAGGTGATAGGTTTAAATGCTTCATTGCCAAGCATTAAAACTAGCCAAGAGGGAGGCACTGAAAAGGAGATGGGAAATCCTAGCCCCCTCAAAAAAAATCAGGGTAATTAGTGAGGTAAACACAGAGATAGAGCAGTTGATAGGGATAAGGGCAAGGGTAAATGGAGAAAAGGACAAAGGCAGTAAGGACAGGGATGGGGCAAAAAGAAATAAAGCCATAAAAAATGGAGGGTAATAAGTACCAATGCCCATAGTCTAGGTAAAAAGCTCCCTAAAATGGTGGCCTTGATGGAAGAGGGATGCCTGGATATTGTGGCAGTCTCCAAAACATGGTGCACAGAGAACCATGACTGGGATGTCAACATACCAGGGTACACATTCTACAGGAGGGACAGGGAGGGTAGAAGAAGAGGAAGAGCAGCTCTCTATGTAAGGGAAGGGATCAAAGCAACAGAACTAAAGGATAAACAGGGAGGAAAGGAGACACTGTGGGTCACCCTGAAGACTGGAAATGGTTCCACAATCTGCACAGGGGTTGTATACGGACCCCTGTCTCAGGGGGAGGAAATGGACAAGGAAATGATAGAAGGCATCCTTGGGATGGCAGAGAAAGGGGAGATATTGCTGATGGGGGACCTGAATAAGCCAGATGTTAACTGAAGCTCCTTTGCTGCAGCCACGTCCAAGAAAAGGGCAATTCTCAATGCCCTACAGGGGGGCATGCCTCAGACAGCTAGTTTTGGAACCCACTCAGGAGGGACCAGTCTTAGACTTGGTACTCTCAAATGGGAAAGGAGAGAGGATCACTGATCTTGAAGTGGGAACAAGCG
Source organism: Neoceratodus forsteri (assembly GCA_016271365.2). Lineage (NCBI taxonomy): Eukaryota > Metazoa > Chordata > Ceratodontiformes > Ceratodontidae > Neoceratodus > Neoceratodus forsteri. The sequence goes on from CM057453.1 coordinate 214,124,009, forward strand.
ACCACCAAACAGTGTGGTTCACAATAAACTTATCTGTAGAGTTAAGCCACACAAAAGTGAAGGTACTGGACTTCAGGAGGGCTGATTTTGTCAAAATGGGAGAGTGCCTCAGAAAAGCACTAGCAAACAGGCAAGAAGGTGGGGTGGAGCAACAATGGGAAAACATTAAAACTGCCAGCACAGAGGCAACAAGCCTTTATGTGAAGCAAATAAACAAATCAAAAATGAAAGAAAAAAACACTATAGTTCTCAAAAGAAGTGGTGGGGTAGGTAAGGGAGAAAAAGATAGCATTCAGGAAGTATAAGGAAATACAGAAGGAGCAGGACAGAGAACTGTACCAGTTAAAGCAGAAGGAAGTGGGGAAGGCAGTCAGAATAGCAAAGGCCCAAACTGAGGAAAAGATAGCCAACTCGGTTAAGAAGGGGGATAAAACCATTTCTAGGTACATTAGGGAGCAAAGAAAGATGAAAGCAGGGATACTGAGGCTAAATAAAGAAGAAGGTGGTTGGGTAGAGAGCGACAGTGAAAAAGCAGGGATGCTGAATGAATATTTCTGCTCAGTATTCACAATGGAAAAGCAAGGGGAGGAGAGGGACCTAATCCAGTCAATAGAAGCACTCTGGATAGGGGGGTTATTATTATTCAAGTTTATTCAAGTTTATTGCAGGAAAACTCCATTGAGCAAGTTCATTCACAAGGAGGTCCTGAGACATGTACACTGATGAAGAACATTACATAAAATGAAATACTTGATAGAACAATAGTATAAGATGTATTCATGTGTACACTTAGAACAAGCAGGATATTACATAAAAGGATACAACATCGGAAGACAATAGATAGTGAGAAGACATATGGTACATAGTGTGTAAGCACTTCAGGGTAGCATGCCAGCAGTACAAGGCAGGGTAACTGGTGTTTGCAATAAATAATTTTAGTATATTGAGCAGCGACAGGGAATAAAGGATAAACAAAGAAATAGAGGCTTGGCAAGAGTGCGAGAAGTAATATATACAGAGAGAGAGAGCCAAGAATAGGACGGGGAAGGGGAGCAGGTGTGGGATTCTTGCAGTAGTGGTCACAGCTTGGAAGTCAGGAGCTAAGAGAATGTAGTTATGTCTTGGTTAAATGGTAGTGTGAACAATAAGTAAGCAGCATGCATAAGGGCGATGAAGGTATTACACATAAATGTATAAGGGACACATAGGGATGGGAAGGGACTTAATAACAGTTGCAGATATCTTTTATCTTAGCTTCACTTAGCACTTTGTAGAAGGTAATTGAAACTATGCTAGTTAGTTTCAGCATGGTTTGGAGTTGGTTCCAAATAGAGGGAAGAGCATGCGCAATAGAGCATTTACCAAAGGAGGTCCGTGTCCTGGGTATGTCCAGCAGAATGAAGTCAAATTTCCTGAGAGAGTATGCACTGTGAGAAATACAGATGAGAGATGATAGGAAACTCTATAGTTTGTGCAGGGGCAACTTAAGAGTCCAGAGACCAGCATGGAGCAAGCATCTAGTGGTGAGAGATGTCCAGCCAACAGCTGCGTACAGGTCACAGTGGTGCGAACGGTAAGGGGAGTTGATAATAAACAGTAACGCACTGTGGTAGAGGATGTCCAGTTTGCTTAGGTTTGTGAGAGTAGTGGAAGAGTAAATTACATCGACATAATCAAGAAGAGGAAGAAAAGTAACCTGAACAAGCCTGTTTCGAGTCTCAAGGGGGAAAAGGGGCCTAGTTCTAAAGAAGAAACCTAGCCTGGCTGTGAGCCTCCTGGATAAGTCCTCGATATGGTCATTAAAAGAGAGCTTGTTGTCAATCCAGATACCCAGATATTTAAATTTGGAAATGACTTCCAATGGTTCGCTTAACGTGGTAACAATAAAGTCTTTAGGTGGGGTATGGGAGGTGCCTGTGGAGGTACTATGAGAGAATATCATAGCTTTGGTTTTCTTTGCATTAAGCAGAAGCTTTGCCTTTATTAGATTATGTTCAAGTTGGGCAAAGTCCGCTTGAAGCACTTAACTTCAGATAACATTGAGCCAGAGGTATACAGTACAGTGTCATCCACAAAGAAATGCAGACTGGATGTAGTTATGTTGGAGTCAAGGTCATTAATGTACATTGAAAACAAGAAAGTGCCTAGAATGGAGCCTTGGGGAACCCCTCTGACAACTGGAAAAGAGGCAGAGAAAAAGCCATTGGCTTTTACTTTCTGGGATCTACCTGTTAGGTCCCTGGAGAACCACTGGGTAGTGGAGGATGTGGCACCCAAGTTAGTGAGACAATTGACTAGCAGGTTGTGGTCAACAGTATCAAGAGCTTTACTAAGATCCAAGAAGACTGCTGCAGTTATCTTCTTAGCATCTATAGCAGAGACCCAGTCATTGGTTACTTTCGCTAAAGCAGAGATTGTGCTGTGATTTGCCCGGAAACCAGACTGAGCTGGGTTAATGAAAGAAAAAGTTTCCAAGTGAGTTTTTAGTTGGTTATGGATCAGTTTTTCAAAAACTTTAGAGAGGATAGGCAAGATGGAGATAGGTCTGCAATTACTCACATCACAAGGGTCACCAGATTTAAACAGGGGGAGGATATGTACGGATTTCCAACAGGACGGCACAGTAGCGGGTGTAATGGAAAGATTGAAGATATGAAGAATGGGAGCAAAGAGATGGGCATATCCTAATCTTAGGAAGAAGGGTTCTAGGCCATTGTCCCCTGCACATTTTTGATGTTCAAGTTAAGTAGAGAATATTCTACTTCTTTATAGTTTAGTTCACACAGTTGAAATGGGCAAGATGCAGTGCTAGATATTGGGGAAGGACTTGGTTGGCTCTTCACAATGCTAGCATAAGGTGAGGAGTCAAAAGCTAGTCCAGCCATGACAAAGTGGGAGTTACGTTTTTCAAGGATTAAGGACTTATTTTCCACTTCCTTGCCATTTGAGACTATTTTAGTTGAAATGGAGGGGGCAGTAGGCTACCCTTCTATAGATTTAAGTGTCCTCCATATTTTGTGTAAGTTCCCTTGTGCTTGTTCAAGGGTAGAGATGTAGAAGTTAGCTTTGGCAGAGCTAATGTTTTTCACACGGGTATTCTTAGGTGTTCTGAAAGCCTGCCAATCCGATGGTTTCTTGGAATGTCTTGCTTTCACCCAGAGCTTATCCCTGGTTGTAAGAGCTGCCTTAAGATCTGGGGTAAACCAGGGGTGAGAGTTGTTTTGTACCCTAACTTTGATGAGGGGGGGCATGCTTATTTACCAGACTAGTAAAGTTGACATTAAGGAAGGAGACTGCCTCATTGACATCTTTGTCTAAGTAAAGATCTTGCCATCTGACCCTGTCTAGGTCAGAAAGGAAGTTTGCTGCAACAAACTTGTGAAAGGACTGTTTTGTTATAAACATAGGCTGTGTTCGGACCTTCATATGAGATCTTATGCAAACAATAACCCCGTGATCGCTCATATCATTATGGAACACTGCTGAAAGCAAAATTTTATGTGGGTGAGTGGTTAATATCACATCTAGAAGGGAGCTATTGGCAGTGTTTAGGACATTGTTCCTTGTAGGTTCATTGACTAATTGCACTAGGCTGAGCTCGTCGCAGAGGGTTTTAAGGCAGTGAGATTTAGGGGTTAGCCAATCCATATTGAGATCCCCTAGGAATATTGTTTCTGTTTTTGCATCCGAGAATAGGGATATCAGTATATTAAGGACTTCAGAACCTCCAGATGGAGGCCTATAACCACCTATGACAGTGATTCATTCTGAAGAAGGAAGATGAAGCTTCATTGAAACAATCTCGAATTCCTTGGGTGAAGATTTACAGCTGATATTAGTGGCTGAGTACTTGATTTTGGCATAGACGACCACACCCCCACCTCTAGAAGCCCTGTCCACCCTAAATTGTTTGTATCCCTGGAGGGAGAGTTGTTGGTCAGTAGTAGCCTTTTCTAGCCAAGACTCCATAATAATGATAAGGTCTGGGTTGGTATGCACAGCCCATGCTTGTAATTGGACAAATGTTTTGGTTAGGCTTAGAATATTGACCAACATCATCTTAAGTCCTGGGGCCTCTGCAAAATCTGAAGGAGAGGTGAGTTGCAGAGCGGGTCCAGGGTTTAGCTCCACATTACCTGAGCAGAGAAGGAGCAATAACAGCATTTTCTTTAAGGAGTTTTTAAGGATGGAGGTGGCTTTTTTCCTATGGGACCACCCATGATGTGTGGTGCAGGAGAGAGTACAGCTAAAGTGGCAGTTTAAAGTAATCATTGTGAGTGCTCAGATAGTCATAGGTGAAGGTAGTAGTAAGGGGAGAGGGGCATAATGGGGGGTATAGGCCAGAATTGGGGGTTGATGAAACAAAGGAGGTACAGTGGGCCGTAGCAACATAGGATGTTGAGACAGTGCATTCCAGGGCTGGATTATATTGTGATACTTCATGGTGTACTGTATCATAGGGCACACTGTATACTAGGAGCAATAGTATAGCAGTGAGGCAAGCCATGATGTCAAGGAGTGAGGTCTATAGGTTAGTAATGGTCTGGTGCTTTTTCTGTGTGTGAAACAGACCCACATAAAGACACTCTCTGAGCCCGAGATGGAATTGCAATCAGAAGGGTTGATATTAGTCCTTTCACAGAAGAAAAGTTTCTGAAAGAACTCTTAAAACTGAAGGTGGATAAAGCAATGGGGCCTGATGGGATTCACCCCAGAATTCTAAAAGAATTAAGGGAAGAACTAGTAACACCACTAACTACCCTTTTTAATAAATCATGGGAGGATGGTGTAGTACCTGAGGTCTGGAGAAGGGCAGATATGATTCCCCATCACAAAAGTGGGAGCAAGAAAGAGGCAGGAAACTACTGACCTGTCAGTTTAACCTCAGTGGTAGGGAAAATAATGGAATCACTTCTGAAGGAAAGAATTTTTGAGTACCTAGAGACCAATGGAGCACAGGACCTAAGGCATCATGGATTCACAACAGGAAGGTCATGTCAAACAGATCTAATTGACTTGTTTGACTGGGTGACCAAAGTAGTAGACTGGGGTTGGGGGGCTATGGACATGGCTTACCTAGACTTTAGCAAGGCATTTGACACAGTCCCACACAAAAGATTAATAAACAAATTAGCCAGCCTGGGAGTGGGTCCCAGGGTGGTAGCCTGGGTAATACACTGACTAGACAACAAGACACAGCAGGTAATAGTTAATGGAGTCCACAGTGAAGAAAGGAGGGTTACTAGTGGGGTACCGCAGGATTCAGTACTGGGGCCAGTCCTTCTTAATGTCTTTATAAGTAACATTGCAGAGGGACTGGAGGGGAAGGTATGTCTCTTTGCAGATCACACAAAGATCTGCAACAGGGTTGATATGCAAGGTGGGGTGGAAAGGATGAAAAGGGACTTGGCAGGGTTGGAGGAATGGTCAAATGTATGGCAGCTTAGATTCAATGCAAGGAAGTGCAAAGTAATGCACCTGGGAAACAAAAACCCAGGGCAAGAGTACACAATGGGGGGTAAGATACTGACAACAACAAAAATGGAAAGGGACCAGGGGGTGGTCATATCAGATGACCTAAAGGTGGGCCAGCAATGTGAGAAGGCAGTAAGGAGGGCTGGGAGGTACTGGGATGCATGGGAAGAAGCATCACCAGTAGAAAACAGGAAGTTGTTGGCCTTTGTACAGACAGTTGGTAAGAGCACATCTAGTATACTGTGTACAGTTCTGGAGTCCCCATCTCTGCAAAGACATAGAAAGGGTGGAGGCTGTCCAGAAGAGGGCAACCAAAATGGTGCAGGGTCTGCACCAGAAGACAAATGAAGAAAGATTAAAGGAGCTTAAGCTGTATAGCCTCGAGGAAAGGAGGGAGAGGGGAGACATGATAGAAACTTTCAAATACCTCAAGGGAATCAACAAATTCCAAGAGGGCAGCATCTTTCAAAAAAAGAGATGTGCAAGAACAAGGGGGCACAATTTGAAGATGGGGGGATCGCTCAGAGGTAATGTGAGGAAGTATTTTTTCACATAAAGGGTTGTAGATGCATGGAACAGCCTTTCTGAGTAGGTCATATAGTCAAAAACAGTTGGGGAATTCAAGATTGCATGGGACAGACAATTCTAGTGGGGGGTAGGAGGAAGTAGGCTGTTGATTAACAAGGATCTGCAGCTTATCCATTAGGTAGGGAAATGGGCAGACTAGGTGGGCCAAGCAGTCCTTATCTGCTGTCAAATTCTATGTTTCGATGTTTCTCTAAACCTTACATTTTGCTCCGCCTGGGCGGAGCTTCTTCAGAGATTGAAAATCAGGCACTTTGCCAGTGCTTTTATAGTGAAATCAATTAACTAGGTGGCTATGCTCATAAGGTGCTAATTTAAAAACATAAAAAAACACATTGTAAAATAGCAGCTCACACCCAAACAGGAAATCATATACAGCAGCTATATAATTATATAATGGTATCACTCCAAAGCTAATATCAGGAATTATTATATTAGCCATCACAATAAGCAAAATATTCAGGTTACAACCAATAAATGCAGTGTAACATTTTCAGTGTTCCAAAATAATGCAGTCCCACCTATGGAAATCTCCGTCCATTATTTAAATGAATGTTCAACTTATGTGGTTTGATGTTCTCTTCTTCTGGCTTGCCTTTTGGCCTTGTATTTTCTATGCCATGGGCTCTGCTCATGAAGATGACTTGAGTTCCAAGTGGGTAACTAGAATAATTAAAAGGACATACTTTTACTGTTATCTTTGTCTATGTGGCTAAAAATAAGCTATATTGTACTGCTGTCATGCACTTCTGAAATGCTTTTCTGTATGTTTTGCCTTGTACTCTCCTGGATCATGCCTGAAAATAGTCATTTGTTGGCTAGTGCACTTACCCAGTAAACAAAAATTAAATAAATAAAAAAATAAATATATTGAGTGTACTAGTAAAAATAATATAATGCGCAGCAATGATATTAAATAACAGATTTTACAGGAAATAACGTGAGACATGATAACCGTCTATTAGTTATGTGCATATGGTTTTGATATAAATATACTTTTTAGACTTCTGCTTAGGAAACAGGCCAAGCAGGAAAGCGTCATGGAACATGAGATTTGAACAGAGAGGAAAGAAGGCTCTGTTCTCCATGACCCTGTGGATAAACTAATTAAAAGCTTCCATTTGACACCTACCGGTCCAAGCCTGTGTTAGATGATATAACAGGTTGTAAAACCAGCCACTGCTTTGAGTCTAGGAAACCTGTTATAAAATATTGCATTTTATGACAGCAGGAGGGAAGCCAGTTCTGTTGGATACCTGTTACAATTCACATCACTAATAAGTGTCTCTCAGAATGTTCTTCTGAAGATCAAAGGGGTAAGTCTGACCTGTCATAATGCATGCTGCTCACCAATTAGGAGGAATATATATATTTTTAAGTGTAATGTTTAGCAGTGTACAAATGCATGTGACTAATTCAGTTTGCAGGAGTGAGAGTGATCTCACAGCCAGCATCACCACAGAGCTGTGACCTCATAAGCTGGGTGGGACATGTTCCTCCCCTGATATTGTTAAGGGGAACATTATATACTTTTGTTTGGACTTTCAAGAGACACTTGTGTTCTGGACTCTTAAAAGGTGCTTCTGTCAAGATAGGTAAACCACAACTGAAAATTGAGTTAGAAATAGTTAATTCAGTAAAAAGGTGTTTTGTTTTATAATTTTTCCATTTTTTTTGACTCTACCATTAATGCTATATGTTCTGCATTTTGTACTTTATTTACTATTTTTAATTTTAGTAAACTCTTTGGTTTCCATAATCCTGTCTGAGACATTTTTCTCATTTTGAGTATGAATGCTGGAACAGTGTTGATAATTCTGACATAACTGTTTAAGTGTTTATAGTGTGTCACAATATGCAGCAAAGTAAGGAAATACCTAGGACTCCATTGAGTCAGAAGGGGGATTGTGAACCAGGTTGTCTGCCTGCTGGGTTAAGTATTGCACTGCTTTCCATGAAGGGGTGTGATATTTGGATCTGTTACCTGGGTGTACTAGCAAAACAGGGTTCATATTTGACCCCAGGACTTCAGACTGGTAGTTGCTTGGACCCAAACAGACAGGAGGTTGTCCCTGTTTGTCTCCTGTCAACATATTTCACTTCAGGGGCACTGTGGGAGCAGAGGGTCTGACCCCCAGAGGGACGTCAAAGTGCATGATTTTCAACCTCTGAAGAAGCTCCACCCAGATGGAGCAAAATGTAAGGTTTGTTCACCCATTCGGGTGATGTTGATGCATGTGGAACTGCTCTCCCTCTATTATTAAATTTTGCTGCTTGGATGTCTTGCTGAATTTTAATGCACTGTGTTTTGTACCATGTCTTTTTGTACATCAATAAAATGTAAGTACAACCTTTACATGGTTTGTTTTAGTGTGGTATTATAACATTATACACACTAAAGTGCATTGGTTATATACAGAATCTAGAGTGGGTGCTCCAGTCTCATTTGTTGTTTGTTGTTTCTTATTTTTTTGGTGAGCATCACTTTATTTAGACAGCCTCTGGAGTGCCTGTTTGATTGCTTCTGTGTGTAAATCAGGAACACCCATTAATATAATAATACAGTCTGTTGAGATAGATCAGTAACATAATTTGAGCTAGAATTTAAAGAGCTACTAAAGCCTCAATGAAAATGTAAAAAAAAATATATAATAATCAGGTGCAATTCTGCTTGTATTCCATTTATATTTTACTGTATATATTTCTCCTCCTCATAATTTATTACTAAGGAAATGTGTATGAATATGTGATTGTTGTCCATCAGAATTTATTTTGAGTTCATCTGCGTCTGTAGCTTACTCCCTACTCCAAGTCATAATCCTCTGTTGTGACACCACAGTCGGTTGCCACGGGTGTAATTGTGAGGTCACAAGCAGTGCTCTGTGGCTTAATGTAGGGAGAAAGCAGCAGGAACTACTGAAGTCTTAAGGAGCAGAAATCTTGTTTTCATACAAATGACCTCAGTAATAAATAATAGGGAGAAAAAATACAGAACTAATGGGAAATACAAACTGGACTGTGTCTAAATATTATGTTTTGATAAAGTTCACCTGAACGTGTCACCAGCTCTTTAAAATCAGCTTATACAGGGAAAATGACTGACAGGTTCAGTGTACTTCTCATTTAAGCTGAGTTTTACATAGGTTAGAAAGCACCTATCCTGTCACATTATCAGTTAAGTAGATAAAGGTGTACAAAAACACTTCGACAATTCAGGTATTTGGCATATACTGTAGTTATATGTTGACTAAATTACAGGTGCAATCTTTTGGTATCGTAGGATCTGTGGACAATGTAGTGTCCTTTTCTGATCAAACTGTAGATAAAATTTTACTGAAACCTAATGTGCATGCATATCAAATATGTTAACTGGATCAGAAAAAAAACATTGGCTACCAGCCCCCCACCTCTACCCACAAACAGAGCCATGAGATGGGTTTTTAGACTACCTTCTATAAATCAACATGACATTATGAGTTCCCTTTTGATTTTAGCTTTTACTGCAACATTTGAAAGCTTCCTCAATTTGTCTTAAAATCATTTATCACCACTGATAATGTGCAAGCAACACTCAGGACAACTTTGTGTAGAAGGGATACTTGCAGAATCACTTTTTTCAGAGTCTATCACTACGCTGATAATTTCAGCTGGATAGACATATTGTGCAGTACGTCAATGTGGCCATCTTAGGAACAGAGATTGGAGATTTCAAACGTTATTGCAACTATTGACAAACACAGTTGAAGTTCATACATCAGCCAATAAACGATTAAATATGGCAAAGTGTATTACACTACAGCACTCACATGCATTATTACAACCACATTCAAGCTCTTTAATATATTGCACACATTTTCAAACTGTACAAATTCATGATAAACAAATTTTATAAAATGTAGATAATTACAACAAATGACTTTACTTGCTGTCTATGTACTAATCACCCACAGTTCATAAACTTTTCTAACAAAATTGCAATTGGAACTCTTTATTGTCCCAATAGTCATGGAACAATCTTTGCAAACACCTTGTGGTGGTACAGAATGTTTCTGTTTAATAGACCAAACCAATATACCTAAAGAGCCACTAGTGTCCTAGGGGGAATTTTCCAAATATGACAATTTTTAGATGTACAGTATTACAGTTTGCTATTTTATCTATATTTAGCTGCTCCTTTTCCATAATTTAAGGGTTGTCAGACCATAGTTCAGTGGACCAGGGGGCAACATGTGCCTTACCACTACCAATCACTATGTTACTATATTATAGGATTCAAGAATGCATAAGATAGACACAAATGGATCTTGGAAGTTAAGAAGTGGGGAGACCTAAGGCTGATTAGGGCTGCGGTGTCACTGTAGGTAGGGAAAATAGGGCAGACTTGGCAGACCTGGAGGCCCTATTCTGCCTACAACTCCTATGCTTCTATGTTTCTATGTAATATCGCATGCATTTGCACCCATTGGACACACATTTTCTAGATCTGCCATTATCCCTTCCTCCTTTGGCAGTTCCATCTCCATTTGGCAATTGGGGATTCATCTAAAATTCCCTATGAGACCTTTAATTGAGAGATTTGCCCCTGTGGTGCCTATTAAGATAGTACCCTCCATGAGGGTTCCTTTGCTACAGGAAGAAGTCTGTGGCACCTCAGAAAGGTGGTAGCCCTTGTCATTTGGTCATAGAAAGGAATGTCCAAAACTCCATATTTTATAAGCATACTAATCTACCTACTATACAAAGTTAATTACATGGTTGCACATACATTTTACATGCACTTGGCTGCCTGCTGACCCAGTGAATAAATATAAATGTGAATTTGAAAAAAGGATCATTGTCCCCAATAGTTCACCTGCTATAAATCATAACCATCAGTATATGAAATTATAAAGTTTCCACAGCAATATATTGTGACATCACAAGCAAAATATCATCACTTGTGGTGTAGACAAGCTGCCACTGTAGATGAAGTCCATAGGAGACATTGAGGGATCTTGTTTTATTTTAGTGTGCAAGGTTATGAAGAAAAACTGGAGTACAAAAATGGCAGCAACAACGACAGGCAAGGACTTTTTATTGTCACTGCAAGGTGCAGGACTGGGACAACTGGTTACAACCCCAATGAGGGGAGATGCCATTTTTGACTTGGTCCTATCAAATACTGAGAGAATAAATGAAATCAACGTTGGGTGCCATATGGGAAACAGCAACTATTGCATGGTTAGCTTCAAGGTAAACATAACAGAGGACACCTGCCACTCAAAAATAAAAGTGATAGAATTTAAAAAAGCAGACATCAAAAAAATGAGGACCAGCATAATAAAATGACCTAATCAAAACAGAAGAGGAGGAGGTTGATGTCATGTGGGGAAGACTTAAGAGAGCAATCCAGACAGCCACAGATCAATGTGCCAGGAGGGTCAGTAAGGTGAAAAGAAGAGAAAATCCTGTATGGTTTACCAAGGATGTGGCTAAAATAGTGAAAGATAAAAAGAAGACATACAAACTATACCATAAAACCAACATGGAAGAAGACTGAGAGTCATACAAGGATAAAATGAGAGAAGCCAGCAAAAGGATAAGGCAGGTAAAAGCACAGACAAGAAACAAGCATAGCAGAAAGGACAAGGAGAAGAGATACATGCTTCTTTAGATACATCAGGAAAGAAGAAAGGCAAAAGAGGGTATAGTCAAGATTGCTACTGGGGAAGGGAAAACAACAGAAGATGATCCAGAGAAAGCAGAAATCCTTAACAAGTACTTCCACTTGGTATTCATGGAGGAGGACCTGGGCAATGGCCCAGACATGGCAAAACACAACACTCCTGAACCTGGGGTTGACACTAGCCCCTTCACAGAGATTGAAGTACTGGAGACACTTAATAAACTAAAAGTTGACAAGGCCATGGGACCAGATGAAATTAACCCCAGAATCTTAAAAGAACTGTGGATAGAATTGGCTCTGCCACTGGTAAAACTATTCACCAAATCCCTGAGGAGTGGAGAGGTGCCCAAAGACTGGAAAAGGGCAATAGTGGTCCCACTCCATAAATCAGGCAGCAGGGAGGATCTAGAAATTACAGACTGGTAAGCCTCATGTCCATAGTGGGAAAGTTGATGGAGACATTACTCAAAGAGAGGATTATAGCATTCCTCAAAGCTAGCAGCCAGCAGGAACCCAAGCAGCATGGAGGTGGAAGACTAGTTTTGCTGGCCAAGGCATCTAGCTGGCCAAGGCACCTAGCTTCATCTGAGCTGAGCTATTTCCTTCTAGCTTGCTTGAAAGGACAGAACTAAGAACCTTACCAGAGTAAGGGAAAGGATTAAGACCTTTGGCTAGGCAGATTTACTGGGTGTTGTTGTTTTTATTTTGTACTCACCGGGTTTGTTACTGCTTGTTGCTAACATTTTATTACTTTATTTTTCTCTGATTCAAATTGCTGTTGCTGGGTATACCTTCTGCTGCATTATTACAAGGTGAGCCTACAGGTGTGTGCTAACAGATTACTGCTGTAATCTTCTGATTCAAATTGTCTTTTGCAAGGTATATCTTCTGTTACTGCTTTATTTTTCTCTGCAGCAAAGTGTTTCTTACAGGGTGTATCTTCTGTGAAATTATTACAGGTGGTGCTTACATTTTTGTGACTTTTTATCATTAGGCTAAGCAAAATTACTGTTTGCCCCTATTTTATTTATTTCTTTTTTTGTGAAAAGGTTTTTTCATCTCAGAGGTGTTGCAGTCTCCTTCTCACATTGAAGACAGGGAGAGTGAGAAAGCAGCCACAGCTTCCTTGAATCAAGGAGGTTATTTTCTAGACTACACTGAACTGCATTATTACTTTTTGGACCTGTGTAAGTAACTAGTATTGAATCTGTTTTATGGTGGACTTTTCTTAGTTTTAACTTTAATTTGCCTGGGAGGAACTGTGGCTGGGAGATATTTGCAGTCAGTTGTGAATAGATCTGTTACTTAGCCTTTGTGAAATAGGTGTCTGAAAGGAAGGAAGGCACTCCCAGGGGTGGAGGGTAAGAGTTGTAAGTGATTGTTTCTGGACAGCATAGGTTTACTCACCCACCCTTCCCCTCACCCCACGCACAAACTTCCTTTATAGCAGGGGCACTGACATCACTTCCTCAAAACTGCTAACAACATACACCTGTTCATATCCTTAAAGGCACAGCACACTGAATAGGGGCTAGAGACACTCACAAGCTTGCACACACTAAAACAAGAACAAAAAACAAAAAGCATCTGTAATTGGAAGGGACACAGACATGTGGGGAGTGGTGCAATGCACTGGCTGTGGAGCAGCAGTATTCCAGGATACATTCTGGAAACTGCATTGGTACCCTATTTGCAGGCCCCTCTCTGGTCTGAGGGAGGAGGATGTTCATCCCCATGCATACCTGTCAAGGATTTGGGAAGCCTGGTCCCCCCACACAGGGACCACTCAGGCCACCACCACTACCTCAGAGGTTGCCAAGAAAGAGGAGTGGTTGGACCACGGTGGGCTTAGAGAGGGAGAGGGTGGTGGAACAGAGGCACATCCCTCCAGTTGTGCCTCTCCACAATTCATTTGCCACTCTGGTGAAGCATGGCTCCTCTATGAAGGCACCTGCAGTGTAGAACAAGGAGGATACTAGGAACCTCCACAATGGAGACCCACAGGAGTGTGGCCCAGGGTCCCATAGGGGAAGGAAACAACTCCTGGTGGGGGACTCAATTGTTACGAGGTAGAACTGGGGGAGGGAGGGGAAAGGGAGGTAAGGTGGCTGCCCGGTGGCATGGCTTGGAGGGACAGAAAACAAATCCTCAGGATCGTGGGAGCACTGGCAAGGGGGTGGGAGCTGGATGTCATTATCCACCTAGGGACAAATGACCTGGCTGAGAATGGGATCAGAGCAGTGCAATAGGAGTTTGTGGATTTGGGGAAGGGCCTTAGACAAGTAGCACAAACGGTAGCTTTCTTGGACGTGCTACCCGTCTATGGCATGGATGAGGCTAGGGCACTCCACACCATGGGATTCATTGACAGGTTGAAAAGCTGGTGCAGAGCTCAGGGATTTGGCTTCATTGGGGACTGGGGCTCCACCTGGAGGGATGCAGGCCTATACAGGTGTGATGGTCTGCATCTATCCTGGAGGGGAACCAGAATCCTAGGTGATAGGTTTAAATGCTTCAGTGGCAAGCATTTAAACTAGCCAAGGGGGGAGGAACTGAAAAGGAGAAGGGAAATCCTAGCCCCCCCCCAAAAATCAGGGTAATTAGTGAGGTAAACACCAAAATAGAGCAGTCAACAGAGAAAAGGGCGGGGTAAATGGAGAAAAAGACAAAGGCAGTAGTGACAGGGATGGGGTAAAAAGAAGTAAAGCCATAAAAAAATGGAGGGTAATGAGTACCAATGACCATAGTCTAGGTAAAAAGCTCCTGAAATGGTGGCCTTGATGGAAGAGGGATGCCTGGATATTGTGGCAGTCACAGAAACATGGTACACGGAGAACCATGACTGGGATGTCAACATACCAGGGTACACAATCCACAGGAGGGACAGGAAGGGAAGGAAGAAGAGGAGATGGAGCAGGAGGAGTAGCTCTCTATGTATGGGAAGGGATAAAAGCAACAGAATTAAAGGGTAAACAGGGAGGAGAGGAGGCACTGCGGGTCACCCTGGAGACTGGAAATGGCTCCACAATCCGCACAAGGGTTGTATACAGACCCCCATCTCAGGGGGAGGAAATGGACAAGGAAATGATAGAAGGCATCCTTGGGATGGCAGAAAAAGGGGAGATATTGCTGATGGGGGACCTGAATATTCCAGATGTTGACTGGAGCACCTTTGCTGCAGCCACATCCAAGAGCAGGGCCATTCTCAATGTCCTACAGGGGGCATGACTCAGGCAGCTAGTTTTGAAATCCACTCGGGAGAGAGCAGTCTTAGACTTGGTACTCTCAAATGGGGATGGAGAGAGGATCTCTGATATTGAAGCGGGTAGCCATCTGGGAACAAGCAACCACCAAACAGTGTGGTTCACGATAAACTTAGCTGTAGAGTCAAGCCACACAAAGGTGAAGGTACTGGACTTTAGGAGGGCTGATTTTGTTATAATGGGAGAGTGCCTCAGAAAAGCACTAGTAAACAGGCAAGAAGGTGGGGTGGAGCAACAATGGAGAAACATCAAAACCACCATCACAGATGCAACAAGACTTTGTGTGAAGCAAATAAACAAATCAAAATGAAAGAAAAAAACACTATGGTTCTCAAAAGAAGTGGTGGGAAGGTAAGGGAAAAAAAGATAGCATTCAGGAAGTATAAGGAAACACAGAAGGAGCAGGACAGAGAACTGTACCAGTTAAAGCAGAAGGAAGCGGGCAAGGCAGTCAGAATAGCAAAGGCCCAAACCGAGGAAAAGATAACCAACTCAGTTAAGAAGGGGGATAAAACCTTTTATAGGTACATTAGGGAGCAAAGAAAGGCTAAGGCAGGGATACTGAGGCTGAAGAAAGAGGAAGGTGGTTGGGCTGAGAGCGACAGTGAAAAAGCAAGGATACTGAGCAAATACTTCTGCTCAGTATTCACAATGGAAAAGCAGGGGAAAATACCTAATCCGTTCAATAGAAGCACTCTGGATAGGGGGGTTGATATTAATCCTTTCACAGAAGAAAGGGTTCTGAAAGAACTCTTAAAACTGAAGGTGGATAAAGCAATGGGGCCTGATGAGATTCACCCCAGAATTTTAAAAGAACCAAGGGAAGAACTAGTAACACCACTGACTATCCTTTTTAATAAATCATGGGAGGATGGGATGGTACCTGAGGACTGGAGAAGGGCGGATGTGATTCTCCTTCATAAAAGTGGGAGCAAGAGAGAGGCAGGAAACCACAGACCTGTCAGTTTGACCTCAGTGGTAGGGAAAATGATGGAATCACTTCTGAAGGAAATAATTGTTGAGTACCTAGAGGCCAGTGGGGCACAGGACCCAAGGCAACATGGATTCACAAGAGGAAGGTCATGTCAGACAAATGTAATTGATTTCTTTGACTGGGTAACCAAAGCAGTAGACAAGGGAGGGTGCTGTGGACATGGCCTACCTAGACTTTAGCAAGGCATTTGATACAGTCCAGCACAAAAGATTAATAAACAAATTAGCCAGCCTGGGAGTGGGTCCTAGGGTGGTAGCCTGGGTAAAACACTGGTTGGACAACAGGACACAGCGGGTAACAGTAAATGGAGTCCACAGTGAAGAAAGGAGGGTTACTAGTGGGGTACCGCTGGGTTCAGTACTGAGGCCGGTCCTTTTTAATATCTTTATAAGTGACATTGCAGAGGGACTAGAAGGGAAAGTATGTCTCTTTGCAGATGACACAAAGATCTGTAACAGGGTTGATACACAAGGTGGGGTGGAAAGGATAAAAAGGGAGTTGGCAAGGTTGGAGTAATGGTCAAATGTATTGCAGCTTAGATTCAATGCAAAGAAGTGCAAAGTAATGCATCTGGGAAACAAAAACCCAGGGGAAGAGTACACAATGGGAGGTGAGATACTGACAACAACAAAAATGGAAAGGGACCCGGGGGTAGTCATATCAGATGACCTAAAGGTGGGCCAGCAATGTGAGAAGGCAGTAAGGAGGGCTGGGGGATACTGGGATGCATAGTGAGAGGCATCACCAGTAGAAAACAGGAAGTTGTTGGCCCTCTGTACTGACAGTTTGTAAGACCACATCTGGAGTACTGTGTATAGTTCCGGAGACCCCATCTCCACAAAGACATAGTCAGAGTGGAGGCTGTCCAGAGGAGGGCAACTAGAATGATGCAGGGTCTGCATCCAAAGACATATGAAGAAAGACTAAAGGAACTAAAGATGTATTGCCTTGAGGAAAGGAGGAAGGGGGGGGGGCATGATAGAAACTTTCAAATACCTCAAGAGAATCAACAAAGTCCAAGAGGGTAGCATCTTTCAGAAAAAGAGATGTGCAAAAACAAGGGGGCACCATTTGAAGATAGAGGGGGGACGGCTCAGAGGTAATTTGAGGAAGTATTTCTTCACAGAGAGGATTATGGATACATGGAACAGCCTTCCTGATGAGTTTGTAAAGTCAAAAATGGTGGGAGAAATCAAGAATGCATGGGACAGACATAGGGCAATTGTAGCGGGGGGGTAGGAGGAAGTAGGCTGTTGGTTAATTAGGATCTGCAGCTTATCCGTTAGGTAAGGAAATGGGCAAACTAGGTGGGCCAAGCGGTCCTTATCTGCCATCAAATTCTATGTTTCCATGGTTTCACGGCAGGTAAGTCATGCCAGACAAACCTGCCTGAGTTTTTTGATTGCGTCACCAAGGTTGTGGATGATGGAGGGGCAGTAGATGTGGTCTACCTGGACTTTAGCAAGGCCTTCAACTCAATTCCACACAGAAGGCTGGTAAAGAAGCCAGACCACACAGGGTCTGGACTGGAAGTAGTTAGATGGGTACAAAATTGGTTACAGGGTTGAACCCAGAAGGTGCAGGTAAATGGAGCATTTTCATCAGAAAGTGGGGGTGACCAGCGGTGAGCCCCAGGGCTCGGTATTGGGATCTCTGCTCTTCAATATTTTTGTATCAGACATCGCTAATGGACTAGAGAGAAAAGTGTGCCTGTTCACAGATGACAACAAAATATGCAACAGGGTCAACACCCAAGAAGGAGTGGGCAAGATGGAAGCTGACCTCAAGAAATTTGAGGAATGGACTGGAGCATGGCAGCTGAGATTCAATGCCAAAAAGTGCAAAGTCATGCACAAAGGAAAATGAAATACAAAAAAAGGAGTACTACCTGGGGGGTGGGGGGGGGGAATAGCTGCCTCTAACCAAGAACGTGATTTAGGAATCATAATCTCAGACAACTTGACGGTGGGAAAACAGTGTGAGAAAGCAGCATTGAAGACCACTAGTTAAGTCTCACCTGCAGTACAGTGTCCAGTTCTGGGAGGCCTCAATTCAAAAAGGACATTGACTGAGTAGAGACAGTGCAGAGAAGGATGACAAAAATGATTCAAGGATTGCAGGAGATTTCCTATGAGGATAGACTGAGAAAATTGAACGTGTACTCTCTGGAACAGAGAAGAGAGGGGGGATATGATCGAAACATTCAAGTACAAAAAAGACATAAACAAGGTACAGTTAAAAGAGCTTTTTCAGTTCAGAAGGGGCAGCAAAACCAGGGGACATGATCTAAGTCTGCAAGGAGGAAAATTCTCTACCAACACTAGGACGTTTTTCTTCATGGAAAGGGTAGTAGACATCTGGAATAGCCTGTCTGTGGAGGTGGTGGAGCTAACACAGTGGCCGGATTCAAGAATGCATGGGATATGGATAAGGGAGTACTCACACCCAAGGGCAGCCAAAAGGGTAGGTTATTTCTAAAACACTGGGCAGACTCGCTGGACCTGGCAGTTTCCTTCTGCCATCATTTTCTACGTTTCTATGTTAAAAAGGGGACACTAAATGCATAAACTAACTAAAATATAAGCCAAAATGTAACTAAAATTATGTTTTTCTGATGTTTTCCCAGAGATGTCACTAGCTCTTAAACATATAATGCAATTAAGATTTGTCATAAGTAAAAACTTAGGGCTCAATTCTCAAAGCCCTGAGACTGACGCAAGATACCTTCACCAAACATAAACCGTGGCACCTTGGTAATATCCCCTACACAAAAGCAGCCTGCATCAACTGCAGGCTGTCTGTCCCAAATGAGACTTGCACCACCCATATGACCAAAAAATGGGCTGCAATCTGGCTCTAGAGGGCATGTGGCAGATGCAAGCTGCCACATCCCATAATGTGGGATTCCAAGATCTCTCTCAGAGGGAGAAATTCTCCTCTGGGAGAGTTGCCTGTTTGCAGGAACATGCCACATTCCCCCCCATCCCCATTTTCACCCATTTTGTAATATTTAAGTAATCATCCTTTCCTGCTGGTCTGGCAGTCCCTCCTTCCCCAATACCAATGTCCCCGTAATTGAAACAGTTAATAACACCCTTCGCATTGGTGGTCCAGCGCCCCCCCCCGATCCCTGATGTCCCCATAACTAAAAATGTAATAATGGCCTCTCATTGGTGGTCAGTGCCCAAGCACTTAGCAGGTAGGCCCCCCACCCCACACCCCCTTAATCCCTAGACAGAGCCAGAGACTGTCACAGTCCTCCTCACACCTCCTCGGATGGCTGCTAACTGAACTATCAGTGAGTGCCTACTGTAAAGTGTTTGCAAATATGTAATGCACGTACTGTATACAGTATACAGTATATACAGTATGTACAAAGTAACAATGCATCTTGTGGATGGCTATGGTGGCGTGTAGAGGGCAGTGCTGGTCACAGGATCAGAGCAGGGAACAGGGGGAGTGGGGTGGTTTGGCATTGACTGACAGGGTGGGGAGGGTGGAGGTACTCTAGACCACCAGGGATTATTCGCGAAATGCTTTCCAGTATGATTGGGGACTGGGGGACACTAGAGCACAGGGGCACTTTTGACTACAGACATGGAGAAGATCTGGGATTGGTGGGGGGCCACTATGAGATATGGGATTATGAGCAAAGTGTGACTTGGGGAGTGCTACACTATCGGGACAGTTAAAATACAGTACAGGCACCAGTTTACATTACATTGTATGTCGGCACATTACAACAGCACACCACTCCATGCCACATAGCTGAATCACCTGCCAATCTCTGCCTCTACACCCCCACTGCCTACTTCCATATTGTCCTTGTGTGCCCCTACTGGCCCCTGCACCACCCCATCCTATGGGCACAACCATTTAGATTGCCTACTGGCTGGTCTAAGTGGTACCCCTTGCTGTGTTCATAACAGGGCTTTGAAAATCCCACAAAAAGTGGATATTGAAGCCCTGCCATGGCACAAGCCCCTTTGCAACCTAGAGCACCTGACGGTTGGCGCAACCTGTGGTGCAAGGGGGTTTTGGCACAGCTGTACCCAAATTGGAAACTGGCTGCCTTAGAAATTCATATTTGACACAAGTTGTGATGCTAGTCACTTCTTCGTAAAACTCTTTGGATGCAAGTTCCTTGCATCCCTCTCCACCCTTTGAAAATTGGGCCCACTATGTATTTATTTGGAACTGATTTACTTCAGTAGGTGAAACTTCACTAGGGTAAGATACCTGTAGCTGAGAATAGAAATCACTCTAAATGGCAGCTTTAATGAAGTCAATGTCGAAATCACCAGCTGTAGGTGTTTGGCAAGGTCAGCACAAAGCTAAAGTAGTAGGAGGCCTTTGGCAACATGTGTTCAGTGGGCTCCTACTCAAGTTAAGTAACCCAGCAGTAGGCTTGGTCATGGTTTGAAGCTTATCTGTCAGAAGCAGACCAGTTCTAGTTTCCTGATCTTGCAAGATGTTATGAGTATTATCCTTTGCAAATGATTTCCATAAGAGAATTATTTAATCAGGAGCATGCATAGCCTACAACGTTACACCATCTGGTACCAAATACATTGTCTGCTGAAGAGCTCCCTAGGCTGGGAATCATTCAGATAACATCTAAATGCAAGGGGAAATAAATACAGTTATATCCTTTTACAGTATTGATTTAAATATTTAAAAAGTTAGTGATATTTCATATTTAAGAATACCCTTACAGAACAGCAAAAGGGTATCATGTAGTTATCAGTTAGTCTGAATGAAATAATACAGCTTCTTTTAATTCAGGTTCTGGAGGATGTTTGCATAGAATTGAAGAAATTGCTGAGTTTTTTTATGATGCACTGGTTAAAGGAAATATTTTGAACTCTAGTCCTTTTTGCAGTCCCAGTTTATTCTTCTAATACAGTGGCATCTGCCAGGAGGTAACACAATACTACAGAATTCTGCAGCAGGCTAACCATAGAAAGCAAGGCAATTTCAGTGGCAGTTAATCCCTATTATACAATGACAAAAAAAGTTCTTATTCCCTGATTGCTCAGCATGTGCCTGGCACAGGGATGCAATTGAACAATAATATCCTACTGGGTTATAATGTCGTACGCTTAATACGTACGACACTATAGCTTACTCATAAGAGTGCTGTCTAGGACAACAAATGGTGCAATACCGTGTACACTGCTGTACATGGTATTGCACCAGTCACACACTCCCAGGCAGAGGATAAAACCTCTGCTGGGAGTGGGTTCTGCCGAGCAGCTGCATTAGTTCACTGGACAGAGCCACAGCAGCAGGAACCTAGACACTGTCTGGAACCAGGTTTGATTCCCAGTTCCAGACCTTTTTTTTTTCAAGACTTTGTGCGCTCCCCAAGTTGGACCCCGCCCCAGAGTTAAGAATCTTTAGTGGGGGGAAGTCTAGGGGGTGCAGCCCCTCATAATGGGGGTCTAGGGGTGGATCCCCCCACAGAAAAAAGATTTCTGCAGCATGGCATAAATCTTGCTGTATTGGCAGCGTGATTTAGCCATGCAGCATAATGTCTTGCTACATTATGACCCCATGTCCAATACCATCACTGTATGAAGTCTGGCACACACATGACCGTATGACACACAGAAAACTCATCCCCCCCACTTTCAACTGATGCTGAAGCTGTCACATCTTAACCACTGCCCACCCACTCACTCACTCACTCACTCAAACAGCTATTTCATCTCTCGATACAGCAGTAACACAAAATAGCACAGCTCAGCCTCTGAACTCAGTTTAATTTTGCACTTATTTTCTCCCAACAGTGAGCGGCTTCACTTCTTCCTGAAACAAGCGGCTTCTGTAAACCACGCTGACTGTAACTACTGGTCACGTGGGTCTCTTTCAGTGAGAAAATGCCATGAACAAAATTCAGTTTCAAATGTGACACCCCTGCTGAGCCATTCACAGCTCCAACTAGTGCAAGAATGTTTTATTGCTGAAATCCTCACAGACTACAGCATTCCCGCTGTTCCCTTGATCGTCCTCCTGCGTCCCCATAAAAAAAAAAAAAAAACTGAAACCATGACAACTACTGTGCATGCATGTGATGTTCAAACCACGGAGCTCCACATACCGACTGATGAGTCAGTTTTCCTTTCCTACACAAACATAGTTTAATACTTCAGAATGCACTGATGAGATGAATAACTGAAAAAAATGAATTAAATTGGGAGGGTGATGCATAGTAAGTCACAGTCAGAAACATCGAAACACAGCAACACAGAAGGGGGGGAGCATGAACCAGGAGCACCGCCAAATGTATAACTTTTTCTTGTCTCTCCAATATATGCCTCCCACACAAAAAAGAAAAAAGAATAAAAATCTCACAAAGAAAAACAATTTTGAAAAGCTTTTTATTACTGTTTTAAAACGAGCCATTGTATAATGGCAATAAGGCACTCCAGAGATGTGTATTAATGTGTGATAACATCACTCCTGGGGTGGTGGAAGCACTCGGCTTCGCCTTGTGCTTCAACCCACCCAAGGAGTGACGTTCTTACACAATAACACACACCCTGTCATGCCTTATTGCTTAATTATCACCCGTGAATTTGTGACACTGCATTGCATCCTGGTGGAATCCACTGTATAGTTCTCATTGTCAGGTTCCATTTTGAATAAAGAAATCCAGATACTGCTGTCACACTGTCTTTAGGCAAAACTAGTTATCATGCTTGGTGTCAATATATTTAAAAGCTAAGGACCATCACCTGATTGTGCGATAATGCACATTATCAGCACAGTTAGGATGAAGAGGTCCTCCAGATCTTAAATTCCTGGACAGGCCTGCACTTGTGTAGAGGAAAATAATTTTGCAAAGGCAGCCATCTGCAATGCTCAGTAAGGGACTCCTAGTACTACTATAGCAGAAGCACCATTGCAAAATTATTGCTCCATTCTTAGTAACTGCATCTGTGCTGTAATCAGCAGAGAGGGGGATCTCTGATCTCCTGCCTGTCACTGTGCTCCTATGTCTGTTGTCCTGCCCACCCACCCACCCTGCAGACCACCTGGTACTGCACAGTGACCCTAAACCCCTGGCCCCATGTCCACTCCCTGTATTTAAGAATGTCTGAACACTGTCTCTTGTTAAGTGGCAGCAACTGTGTGTGACAATGTTCCTGACATGTGGTGAGGAGAGAGAGAGAGATGTGCTACAGGAAGAGAGTAATTGCAGTAAGAGAGAGAGAGAGAGAGAGAGACAGAGCCGTTCGTTGCTGTCTCTGTTGTGTCTCTTTATGTTGTTGTGTCCACCTGTGCCAAGGCCAGGGCCAGTGCCCACAGCAATGCCTCCAGCATCTTCAGCCCACAAAACAAAGCACAAGTTGACTGGAGTACAGCAGTGCCATTCATAGAAACATAGAAACATAGACTTTGATGGCAGATAAGGACCGCTTGGCCCACCTAGCCTGCCCATTTCCCTACCTACTGGATAAGCTGCAGATCCTAGTTAACCAACAGCCTATTTCTTCCTACACCCCCACAAGAATTGCCTTATGTCTGTCCCATGCATTCTTGAATTGTCCCACAGATTTAGACCCCACAACCTCCTCAGGAAGGCTATTCTATACATCCACCACACTCTGTGTGAAAAAATACTTCCTCACATTGCTCCTGAACCATCCCCCTTCTATCTTCAAATTGTGTCCTCCTGATCTTGCACATATCTTTTTCTGAAAGATGCTACCTTCCTGGACTTTGTTGACTCCACTGAGGTACTTAAAAGTTTCTATCATGTTCCCCCTCTCCCTCCTTTCCTCAAAGGTATACATATTAAGATCCTTTAGTCTCTCCTTGTATGGCTTCTCTTTCAGACCCTGCATCATTTTAGTTGCCCTCCTCTGGACTGCTTCCATCCAGTCTATGTCCTTGCGGAGATGTGGTCTCCAGAACTGGATGCAGTACTCCAGATGGGGTCTCACCAACTGTCTGTACAGAGGGATAATAACTTCTTGTTTTCTGCTGGTGATTCGTGTCCTCTACATCCCAGTATCCCCAGCTGTCCCTACTGCCTTCTCACATTGCTTGCTAACCTTATGGTCATCTGATGATAACCCCCAGGTCCCTTTCCATTTTTGTTGTTTTACTACCCCCCATTGTGTAATCCTCCCTGGGTTTTGTTTCCCAGGTGCATTATTTTGCACTTCTTTACATTGAGTCCAAGCTACCATACTTCTGACCATTCCTCCAACCTTGCCAACTCCCTTCTCATCCTTTCCATTCCTCCCTGTGCATCAACCTTGTTGCAGATCTTTGTGTCATCTGTAAAGAGGAATACTTTTTCTTCCAGTCCCTCTGCAATGTCACTTATAAAGACATTAAAAAGGACTGGACCCAGTACTGAACCCTGCGGTACCCCACTAGTAACCCCACTTTCTTCAGAGTGGACTCCATTTACAATTACCTTCTGTGTCCTGTTGTCCAGACAATGTTTTACCCAGGCTACCACCCTGGGACCCACTCCCAGGCTGGTTAATTTCATTATTAATCTTTTGTGTGGGTCTGTGTCAAATGCCTTGCTAACGTCTAGGTAGGCCATGTCCACAGCCCCTCCCTGGTCTACTACTTTGGTCACCCAGTTAAAGAAATCAATTAGATTCATCTGACATGACCTTCCCGCTGTGAACCCATGCTGCCTTGGGTCCTGTGCCCCACTGACTTCTAGGTACTCAACAATGCTTTCCTTTAGAAGTGATTCAATCACTTTCCCTACCACAGAGGTTAAACTGACAGGTCTGCAGTTTCCTGCCTCTGTCTTGCTCCCACTTTTATGAAAGGGGAATCACATCCGCCTTCCTTCAGTCCTCAGGTACCATAACATCCTCCCATGATTTGATAAAAAGGGTAGTCAGTGGTATCACTAGTTCTCCCCTTAATTCTTTCAGAATTCTGGGGTGAATTCCATCAGGCCCCATTGCTTTGTCCACCTTCAGTTTTAGGAGTTCTTTCAAAACCCTTTCTTCTGTGAAACGACTGGGATCGACCCTATCCAGACTAATCTGTTAATTGGATTAGGCACCTCCCCCTCCTCCTCCTTTGTGAATACTGAGCAGAAGTATTAGTTCAGAATCCCTGCTTTTTCACTGTCCCTCTCTGCCCACCCACCCACCATCCATTCTATTCAGCCTCACTATCCCTCCCTTTGTCTTTCTACGCTCCCTGATGTACATATTAAAGGTTTTATCCCCCTTCTTAACCGAGTTGGCTATCTTTTCCTCAGTTTGGGCCTTTGCTATTCTGACTTCCCTTCCTGCTTCCTTCTGCCTTAACTGGTACACTTCTCTGTCCTTCCCCCTCCCCTCTCAACAGTGTCCTGAAACATTTGTGGCATTGCTCATCTTCATAGGATGTTAATGGTGTGGGGAGGGAGAAGCAGAACTGCGCTGACCACCTGCAGAGATGCCTCTGGTGCCCCTCCCTCCCAAGCAAAGCAAAGGTTACAGTGTCATTTATCGCTCCTGGTCCAGTCTCTGAGAGAGCCAGAAGAGAGACACACGGATTCTCATGAATAGCTACAGTGTGCATTTTGGGTTTGTCTTTGCACTGCATGAGCTGGCTACAATGTGTACGTCTCTCTGTGTGTCTTTCTCTCTCTCCTTTCCTTTTGCAGATGGAGTCAGTGTTCAGGGCAGAAGTGGCCAGTTAGTAATGCCAGCTTTTTTGGTAGGAGGGCATCACTATCAGCATGTGAAACCTGCTCTGTACTCCACTTCTCCGGTCATCAAGAAAAGTGCAAGCTGCTGCAACCCTGTACATCCCTCTCAGAGATATGGGGTCACAGACAGCCAAGTGAGATGGGTGCTGTGTAGCCACAGCCAGAGACAGAGAGGTGCGTGATCCTGCATTCAGGAGCTGTCTGGTGAGTGTACTGTCATGGGGAGTCCTGTTTTATTTGTGCCCATGCCATTACTTAGTAAGCTACTTGCTCTCCACAGTCACCCACCCCACTACATGTGTTGCTGTTGCCTTCAGTTAGTTGTAGCCTGCCCCTTCCCTGCAACATGCCAGAACCCACTCAGCAGCCAGGGACCCCCATCCCCGACAGATGCATTGAACATGGGGAAGCCAGACAGCTTATGTGGCTGTCATACATTCTCTCTGTGGTCACTCTCTGCCATGTGATATCTGACCTCTCGTGCAGGAAGACAGACAGAGAGTGTCACAGTGCCTGGAAATCACTCACTGTGGGAAGTTGTTCCTTAGCCCATCTGTAATGGGAGAGATTCTGTCCCCAGTCCTCACCTGGCCACATCAGGTCATACCCTCCCTTTTGATTCCCGTGGACAGCTTTCTGCCTTTACTCCATTAGAACCCCCCCCATGCCTGGTCCCCACACTATGCGAGTTGCAGAGAGTTGGTGTGCTGATCCTTGTTTCTGTCTTCCCTGGCCAGTATTGTAGTTCAAAGAAAGTTTTTGTTTTTGCACTAAATACTTACAAGCAGAAATTGCAGGTCCAGTCCAATTGTAGTGAAATTAAAGTGTGTTTATTCAAGGACAGCTGTAAAGTTCCACAGAAAGAACAACTTAGCTATGTTGTGTTCTGGGAACAGTTAATGTATCTGTGTGGTTGCAGGGGGTAAGATGTGTCTATGTGTTTCTCTCTTCCCTGACCAAAATTGCCTGCATAAGATGTTCAAGGAACAGCTGATATAGCTGTGTTATTGGGGGGGGGGGGGTTGTGCGTCTTGTACAATGTGTTGGAGCACATATTATGTACAAGAAATGTCAAGGATCCCATCAGTACTGAATCTGTGACATTTCTATGTCCATAACAGCACTGTGCATTATTTGTTAGGGAGTATTTTTCAAGGTTCCAGGATACAGTACCTTTTTTGCTGTTTAAACTGCAAGAAAAATCGTGTCTGTTAATTTTTTGCTGTTTAAACATAACCCATGTTATAAGTGCATTAATGCACTCTAGGGTGTGCTGACAATGTGGATTAATACACACCCCGGGGGCTGTGAGGGCACTAGGTCTGCACCCTCATGCATCACAACACCCCTGAGGTGTGTGTTAATCCACATTATCATCACACACTGTCATGCATTAATGCTTACTTATTGTCATCTGCAAAGCTGTTAAAGTGTCAGCAGGTGGTATTGTACAGAAACAATAAAGCACATGTTTGCACCTCCACAAACCATTTAGCTTGTGAGCTCTAGTATATTGCATGAAAACAGGCAAGTGTAAAGTGATGACCTTGACTATGTTCAACTGTTCTTCACTGAAGATACTAATTGTCACTCTTGCACCTGATAAGGTGCAATACTGTACCTACAGTAGATCTTTGTAATATCTATAGTCAAACATTTTGAAACTATACAATGTTAGGGCAATAAACCTGATAAAGTGAACATATTTTCCAAACTAGTTAGTGAAAGTGTAGTTGAAAACAAATGATTGTTTTAGCCGGGATTCAAACACTTACATGTTTGCCAATATAAGGTATAAACACTAACACAAATTATGCAAATGAAAATGCCACATATGACTGTATGCATTTAGCAGATCAGTTGGCTGACATTAAAATAAATCTGGGATGAAAAATACTATAAAAAAGACTGAAAGCTGGTTCCATGCAGTCTGACCAGAATAAGAATTCACATTGACACCCTTTTTTTCTCTACAACTTCTGAGTCACAGCAAGTGCATTATTCACTTTTCAGGTCTGAACTTGTGTTTTGATATGAGAGACTTGTATTACCAAAGGTTTTTTTTCAGAGAACTCAGCAAAGTAAACTTGGTTGTATTTACTCCATTCTAAACTAGTCAATGGGGGAGGCACTGACAAGCAGCAGAAAAATCCCAGCCTCTCCCTACAAAACAGGGTACTAAATGAGAAAAAGACCAAGGTAGAACTGTCAGTGGGGGATGCTGCAACAGAAGGTAAGGCCATCAAAAAATGGAGAGCAATGAGTACCAATGCCCGTAGTCTGGGTAACAAGCTTCCTGAATTAGTGGCCTTGATGGAGGAGGAACATCTGGATATAATGGCAGTCACAGAAACATAGTACACACAAAACCATGACTGGGGACGTAAACATACCAGGATACACTATCTACAGGAGGGACAGGGAGGGTAAAAGAGGGGAGGAGTAGTTCTTTACATAAGGGAAGGAATAAAAGCAACAGAACAAAAGGGAAACAGGGAGGAGAAGAAGCACTGTGGTAAATTTGGAGACAGGCAATGACACCACAATCCGCACAGGGGTTGTATACAGACCCTTCTCAGGGGAGGAAGTGGACAAGGAAATGATGAAAGTATACTTAGAATGCAGAAAAAGGGGAGATATTGCTATGGGTGATCTGAATATGCCAGATGTTAACTGGATGCAGCAGCAGCTGCCACTTAAGAGTGCAGTTATTCCTAGATGCCCTACAGGGGGCATGCCTTAGACAACTAGTACTGGAGCCCACCGAGAGGGAGCAATATTAGACTTGATACTCTCAAATGGAGATGGAGAGAGGATCACAGATGTAGAAGTGGGTAGCCATCTGGGAACTAGCGACCATCGAACAGTATAGTTCCAATAAACACAGCAATAGAGTCAAGCCATACAAAGACAAAAGTACTGGACTTTAGGAGGGCTGACTTTGCCAAAATGGTAGTGCCTAAGAATGCACTAGCAAATGCGGGAAGGAGGGGTGGAAGAACAATGGGGAATAATAAAAACTGCCATCACAGAGGTAACGAGCCTTTGTGTAAGCAAATAAACAAAACAAGACAATGTAAGAAACCACTATGGTTCTCAAAGGAAGTGGCAGTGAAGGTTCAAGAGAAAAGAAAAGCATTCAGGAAGTACAAGGAATCTCAGCAGGAGCAGGACAGAGAACTGTATCAGTTAAAGCAAAAGGAGGCTGGAAGGCAGTCAGAACAGCAAAGGCCCAAACTGAGGAAAAGATAGCCAACTCAGTTAAGAAAGAAAAAACCTTTTATAGGTACTCAGGGAGCAATGGAAGACCAAGGAGGATAGTGAGGCTTAATAAAGGGAGGAGGGTGGGCAGGGGAGAATGTGAAAAGGCAGAGATACTAAACAAATGTTTTGCTCAGTATTTACAAAAGGAAGAGGAGGAGGTACATAAAACAAAGTAGTAACACTCTGGATACAGAAGTTGATACCAGCCCATTTACAGAAGAAAGGGTTCTGAAAACTCTTAAAACTGAGAAGGTGGACAAAGCAATGGGGCCTGATGGGATTCATCCCAGAATTCTAAAAGAACTAAGGGTAGAAACTAGTGACACCACTGACTACCCTCTTTAACAAATCATGGGAGGATGGGGTGGTACCGGAGGACTGGAGGAGGGCAGATGTGATTCCCCTTCACAAAAGTGGGAGCAAGGCAGAAGCAGGAAACTATAGACCTGTTAGTTTAACCTCAGTGATAGGAAAATGATGGAATCACTTCTAAAGGAAAGAATTGTCACGTATCTAGAGGCCAGATGGCACAGGACCCTAGGCAGCATGGATTCACAGCGGGAAGGTCATGCCAGACGAATCTGATAGATTTCTTTGACTGAGTGACCAAAGTAGTAGATCAGGGAGGGCTGTGGACATGGCCTACCTAGACTTTAGCAAGGCATTTGACACAGTCCCACACAAAAGATTAATATATAAGTTAGCCAGCCTGGGAGTGGGTCCCAAGATGACAGCCTGGGTAAAGAATTGGCTGGAGAATAGGACACAGAAGTAATAGTAAATGGAGTCCCTCCAGAAGAAAGGAGGGTTACTAGCGGGTACATGAGGTTCAGTATTAGGACCAGTCCTCTTCAATGTCTTTATAGCGACATTGCAGAAGGACTGGAAGGAAAATATGTCTCTTTGCAGATGACACTAAGATCTGCAACAGAGTTGATGCACAGGTGGGGTGGAAAGGATGAGAAGGACTTGGCAAGGTTAGAGGAATGGTCAAATGTATGGCAGCTTAGATTCAATGCTAAGAAGTGCAAGGTAATGCACCTGGGAAACAAAAACCCAGGGGAAGAGTACACAATGGGAGGTGAGATACTAACAACAACAAAAATGGAAAGGGACCTGGGGGTAGTCATATCAGATGACCTAAAGGTGGGCAAGCAATGTGAGAGGGCAGCAAGGAGGGCTGGGGGGATACTGGGATGCATAGTGAGAGGCATCACCAGTAGAAAACAGGAAGGTATTATCCCTCTGTACAGACAGCTGGTGAGACCCCATCTGGAGTACTGTGTGCAGTTCTGGAGACCCAATCTCCACAAAGACATAGACAGGATGGAAGCTGTCCAGAGGAGGGCAACTAAAATGGTGCAGGGTCTGCACCGGAGGACATATGAGACTTAATGAGCTTAATATGTATAGCCTCGAGGAAAGGAGGGAGAGGGGGACATGATAGAAACTTTCAAATACCTCAAGGGAATCAACAAAGTCCAAGAGGTAGCATCTTTCAAAAAAGAGGTGTGCAAGAACAAAGAGGCACAATTTGAAGATAGAGGGGGCGGCTCAGGGTAATTTAAGGAAGTATTTTTCACAGAGAGGTTGTGGATGCATGGAATGGCCTTCCGGAGGAGGTTGTGGAGTCAAAATCAGTGGTGGAATTCAAGCATGCATGGGATAGTCATAAGGCAATTCTGGGGGGTGGGGGTAGGAAGAAGTAGGCTGCTGGTTAACTAGGATCTGCAGCTTATCCAGTAGGTAGGGAAATGGGCAGACTGGGTGGGCCAAGTGGTCCTTATCTGCCATCAAATTCTATGTTTCTATGTTTCTATTCTCAAATGAGCTTTTTAATGTCCGGCCCCCAAAGAAGAACCTGAATGGTTTCTAACAGTGCACATCTGTTTTTTGGCTGCCACAATTGACCACATTCCAGAACATTACTTTTACCTTTCTTTTTTCTTTTGCACATCTTATCTTGCTTTTTCTTTTCAGTGGAGCCCTGGCTCTGAACAATCCAGATTTTAGCTACTCATTTTAATGCAGTCACACTGTAACATTTTCTGTAAATAACTGTATTTTCACCATTGCTGCTAAATACGGGCTGAGGAGCTGTTTAGGCAACACAGGGGATGGAGAAGACTCAACATCAGCCTTCCAGATTGAAGACTTTGTTCTAACTGAAATTAAGTCCCATTTGTACAGGATGATGGTGGTGATTATGATGATAATTACAATTTTATTTTTACACAGGTTTATATACTTAGAACACAAGGTTTTACTTGTAAGAGTATTCATGTGTAGAAAATCAAAAACATTAACAAATACATCACCATAGTCTAATTAAAAAAACACGTAAATACAGGATTACATACAAGTCCACATATAATGAGGATATTCAGTTCCCTATCCCACACAATAATGGGGCCTTTAGAGAAATGGCACTCAACTTGCCATAGATCCATGACAATGTCTTTTTTTATAGTTTTTATTAGGGCTGTGTGAAACATTGTTTAACATTATCAAATCTGCATGACATTACTGATTTCATGAAAACTGACAAAACTCTGGGGAGTTATGAATTTGCATCTATGTTCAAAGCACACATTTATTTACATATCATGTCATTTAAAAATGTGCACTTTTGACATGCAGTTTAGTTTGTGTGCAGTTTTGAAAGGGGCTATTTTTAAGTGACAGGGTATGTACATTGCACTTTTGAGATGCAAATGTGTGTTTAAGTGCATGTTTCTGGGAGGACCCAATATCCTTGAAATGCATACTTTCAAATTTAAATGTTGGATTTTCTATTCTCACTCATAAATGTGTGAACTGTAAGTGCCTAATACAAAGAGACATGGGAGAGAGTGAAATGTTTGGCACCACCGACATTACAGGCTGCACTCAGTGCTGGAAGACTGGAAGCTTATACTACAGGGTACCTAACTCTCCATATCTTAGAAAAACACAACATGTGGAGCTCGACCTCAGCTGAACTTGGGGAAAAAGGCTTAGTCCAGGCAAGAAGTTTTTTATTGCTTAGTAACTGTATATAAGTTCCAGCAAATAATCACAGTGCCCACAGCAGTATTATTACACAGGGCATCTTTACAACACAGTCCCATGAAAGTAGCAGTTACCAGTTAATGCAGCTTGGACATAGTAATAAAGTGCTCTATGCTAGCGGAGATTTGGTATTCAAGACCGCTCACAAGTTGCCCTGGTTCCAGCCAGAGTGAGCTCCACATGTATGTCTGAAATACCTGTCACTCTCTAGCCTCTGAAAATTTGCAAGTTCAAAATTGTTAATTTTTAAAAAAGAAAATACATAAACATCACACATTACAAGAACTTCCCAAAGTGTTAGAAATTAAAAGAAATACATATGTTTTGCAAAAACTGAACAAAACAAAATGCTTACATTTGTAGGATCTCTAATTGTTACTTTTTATTTTATTTTTCAAACTAAAAATAGTATTAGATTTTTATAGAAGAATTGTTGTTCTTCCACTGTTTTAATTTAAAAAAAAATCAGTATCACAGCAGGGATGTAAGACTATTCATAACTGTTAAAGATCAGTTGCAGTGATTATTATTAAATGTACTATTTGCTCACCATGAGAACAACCAGTCCTTACATATTGTAAATAAAGTGGAGAAGGAGAAGAAGAAGAAGAAGAAGAAAAAGAAGAAGAAGTAGAAGAAGAAAAATTATTATTTATATAGCGCTTTTCTTACACAATGCATCCCAAAGCACTTTATAAGCAATGCTAGACTGGTACTGAAGTGACTGAATGTGCAGTGGCAGCCATGTCGCTCATTAGCACCCACACACAGCCTGGACAATTGCATGAACCAGTTTTGTGGGAAGGGGAATATTGGCCAAGACATCTGGAATGTCCACTACTCTTTATGAAAAAATGCTTTGGGTTCTTTTACTTTTACCTGGACACCCTCCAGGACAGCACCAGGATGGGTAGAAGGGATTTCAGTTTAACATCTCATCTGAAGGACAGCACAACCCAACAGTACAGCACCCCTCTAATACTGCACTCAGGTGCCAGAGTTTTGACTTTAGGTATGAGTCCAATCCCAGTGTGGAACGAGAACGCACAATGTTCTGGTCCAGAGGTGAATGTGCTACCAACTGAGCCATGCTGACCTATGTATAGATGTTATTTTACTGCCTGTCATATTTGATGGATTCATAGAAATTCCCTCAGATAGTTTCAGACCTGCTTGCAGAATCATCATAAGTGCTGATGTTATTCAAGCAAAAATTACACTATTTTCTTCAAGGTCCTGGCAGCTCACTATACACAGTGTACATCTGATTATAACATTCAAGAATCAGTCTTTATATCCAGTTTTCTGATGCAGCCTTTATTTATTTTCACTTTATCTTTTTATTGAAATTTGAGTTTATAAGAAAGCACACATCTTATACAATAGAAGTCTATCCTTCATGAAAGGTATAAAATATCACTTAACAAAACACAGTATTTAGGGTAGACATATTGGAGAAGCCTTATATACATGTAATGATAATAAAACACAAACCTAGACAAGATGTAAGTGGAGAGCAGAAGAGTTACAATCAATAGGGTATTATAGGATCAGAAATAGCAACCATGTGATGCAGCCTTTATTAATGGAATTATTCCAGTAAAATACCACTTGTAAACACCGGGCCAGTTCCTTTAGCTGATCACTAAGACTTTGTGCCAGTATCTCGCCCCTCCAAAAAAAACTGACAGACTCTTCATATGTTCATTTTTGTTTCCTTTGTTCTCTTTCTTCCTTGAATGCAGCTCCGACATCCCGGTCCTCCTTCCCAGATGTATGATCCCACAAAAATAACCTCTCAGCTCCTCCTTTTCAACTATTCTACATGTCCATACACCTCTTTTAAGTTTCTATTTATATCTTGCAGCACTCCTCTAATTTCCCTTCCCTCACATTCCTCCTCAGATTTATAAGTAGCATTATACCACTCCATAAATGTATACCCTCCCCCTCCTTAAATCTGTGCCCTCACTCTTGAAACCCAAACAAAATTTGCATTCCTGCTCTGCAGCCCTAAAAACATTCACAACCCTCCCAAGAGGTGTACCCTACCTTTCTCGCTAATGGTGCACCTGTCCTCACTCTTGTTGTATGTGTACCCTTCTGCACACATGCCAAATGTATATCTCCATTACAACTCCCCTCCAGATATTGTTTTGTAACTCAGCAGTGCCAAAGCATGTATCCTAAAGCATAAAACACAATGCAAAGAATCATGGATAAGCAAATCCATATGCGGGGGTTAGATGATTTGAAAGTGTCTCATATAAATTTAAATTGTATATCATTTATTCCAAAGTTTAGACACAAGCATTAATCGGAGTAGAAAAGGTGCCAAGAGATGCTGAAGTACTCATTCTCATTTTTCTATATATGCC
The DNA here is from genome assembly GCA_016271365.2 of Neoceratodus forsteri. NCBI lineage: Eukaryota > Metazoa > Chordata > Ceratodontiformes > Ceratodontidae > Neoceratodus > Neoceratodus forsteri. The sequence goes on from CM057453.1 coordinate 214,158,369, forward strand.
TTTATTCCATTTCCTGGATTGTAGTACCATACTGACTGGCAGTTTGCATGATCATCAAATGAGGACATCAGTGAGCAATCAGCTCATGTAATTACTGCCAAACATAGAGAAGCAAAACAATATTTTATAGTGTATACTCTTGGTATAAACCCTTCATACCTATATATTACAGATACTTATGAAATGGGCTTAACATTTTGTGTTAGAAGTGTCTAACGCACAGCTACAACTAGTCCTGGCAAATGGGATGCAGTTAACATGTTTTAAATCCTTGTGCCAGTCTGATGGATCTATCTCCTGCCCACCAGCTGCCCTGCTCTCTTAATACCCACCCACTCACTTACTCTGTTACTTAAACTGTGAGCTGCTTCCTACTTGCCCTCACTGTTTGAATTTTTTAATTAATAAATAAGATAGAAGCAAAAAAAAAAACAACAAATAAAATGAAACACTCTTGTCACAATTTCTCACACTGTCCACTCGCTCGCTCTCTCTCCTCTTTCCTGAAGGGACAATCTGCCAACTGCTTGACAGTCCCCTCAGCCGCTAACATTTCCATTAGATCCTTTTTTTTACTGCCATCCCCCTTCAAGAAAAAATACTCAATTCAGTACCTCATCCTTTCTTCTACTGATGTCAACCATGAGTCAGACCACCTGCCGCTCATCCGTCCGCTTGCTCTCCCGCTGTCTCATCTTTACCAGCCGGTTGCTTCCTCACTTCCACCCATTCACTACTTCAACGCAATGGTCACTAAGCTTGTTTTATTTATTTTCACACTACACTTTGATTCTCTCAATCATTCATGAAATAGCTCTGTAGAGAATGCTCCTTCTGTACTTCCACATCCCTTCCCTGACTGCGTCCGCTACACAAATGGGCATCTTTTCCTCACTGGCGCTGCCAACAACACAACTAGAAAAACTGATAAATAAAACAAAACAAGCATAATTACTCAATTTCCTCACACCAACATTCAAACTCTGCCAAAACAATTTGTGTGTGTGTGGGAGCACAACATACTGGCATAACAACCACTTCAGGAAGCCTGCAACTACCGCAACTAAAAAAATACCGTACATTGATGCAGGTGGAGGAAATATTTTATTTCAAATGACTAAAAACATATAACTTTTTTCTACTTAGTCATTTAATTTCAATTTTGTCTCTCATTAAGAACTAAAGTGCCCATTTCATAAGCACAGTAAGCCACTTCAGGGTGTGTGTTAAACAGTTCTAACGCATGGATAGGGGGCTGGATGCACATGGCCTGTGGCCTTGTGCCTCACTACACCCCATAGCCATGCATTAGAACTGTCTAGTGCACACTTTGCTGTGGCTTATTGCTTACATCACAGTCCACATGAGATGCATAATCAGCAAAGGCCATTTACAAAAAGGGCAGTAAGTAGAATGCATAAACTAAGCAAAAACATACAAACATGCTTATGAACATACAAATTTTAAGACACAAGAAGATCAGTTGCCCATGGAGTCTGCCCCCCCATTCTCATTCATGACTCACTACGGTGTGCACTCATTCAACACTCAGTCTGTGGCTGGCCATGGAGGTGAGCATTGGGTTGAGCCAGTTGCTGGCTCTGTTCTGGGATAGTTGGGGCAGTGCAGGGGGTCGGCACTGCTGGGTGAGGGGGTGGGGGGTCACTGGATTATCAGAGAAGGTTGCATTGAATGTACACAGGGGTCAGGGATCATGATGGGGCCACTGGACTACCAGGGAAATTAACTATTTTACAAATCTATGGGGGTCAAGGATCATGATGGGGGGTGAGGTGACTACCAGAGAAATGAATTGGTTGGGGATCATGATAGGGGGATGGGGGGTCACTAGACTACCAAGGAAATTAATTATTTTACAAAGTTACAGGGGTTGGAATCATGATGAGGGTTGGGAGGCCACTAGACTACCAGGGAAATTATTTTATAAAGCCATGGGTCTCAGGGACCATGATGGTGGTGGGGGGACCACTAGATTAGTAGGGGTTAGCATAGCAGTGATTCAGAGTGTATTGAAGTTACACTCTGAATTGCTGTGAGTAACACCTCCACATTACCACATGCTTTTTGCAGATGGTATTTAGTGCCACATACAGGTGGTGCAAAAACCTGTAGTGTAGCGCTACTCTTTTGAATATGCCAGTGCGCCAGCATTCATGGCCACTCGCCTACCTCCCTCCCCTGCATTCATTAACTTTTAGTGTCAGTGCTATGACACAGCACCAGTGCTAAAAGGGCTATTCAGTATTGCAGTCTGGTACAAATACAGTGCTGTTCCAGTGTAACAGATTTGCACTAGGTGCAAAGCTTTGAATGTCTGGATACTGGATTATTAAATTATTACTAAATTAATAGTGTACAGAATACAAGGTCAAGGGCCAGATATTCAAAACTTAGCCCCAGGGCTAAATTAGCACTGCATGACATGCTAAATTATCCCTGAATCAGTAGCAAGCTATATTCAAAAGAATAGCCCCAGGGCTAAACCTGTGGAATATAGCATGCAAAGGTAGCAGTGCAAACAGGGCTGGGAGTGCAGTTCTAAAATAGCCCAGGAAATAAGACAGCTATGAATATAGTAACAGGGAAGTGCAAAATGCAACAGCAGCTTAGTTGACACAGAGGTGGAGTAAGGCAGAGTTGAAGTTGGTGGACAATGTGTGTGATAGCAATAGAGTGTTGCACAACAACTGCAAAAAACAAAGCAGGCCACACACTGCAGAACTGTTCTATGCTTTTTAGAGGTTTCCTCAGGGCTAACCTGATTGCACAGTGCTAACACGATAGCCTGGTGCAAACAGGTTAGCCCGAGGCAAAAGTTTGGAGTATTCAAATATCCTATGCAAATGAGCCTACTCAGGCAATCTGTGGGAAAACAGTCACATTTGCATCTAATTATGGCCTGCTTTACGTGCACTCCCATGTACTTTGCCTGACGCTATTGCTAGGAGCTCACAGCAACCCCCTGTTGGTCAGAATGGAAATACAGGCTGGAAGCTGCAGGCCAGGGTGTGCACACAGCAACCCCCTGTTGGTTGGAATGGAAGTACAGGCTGGATGCTTCAGGAAATGGGTGTTGGCAGGCACAGTTGATGCATACTGTGAAATGTGGACAGCCAGATCTGAGTACACTATGATTTTTTTTGTAATATAAAAATGTGTTATGGACTATCTATCATGAGAGATGCTGAGACAGCATGTAAAATGACATACACACACAGGTTTTAGATACAAGGTGTTACATTGGAAGGCCAGAAGCTAATTATAGACTAGAACAGGCCTTAATCAAAAATCTCCTATTCATCTAAGTTAAATATAGCTTTAACCACTAACAGAGAAATCAGTATCCCTTTTATGATGTTTTGAGGAGGAAACCAGGTTTAGCACACTGGTGCAAGATCATAAATGCTTTGATGTCTGTGTGAGAGGGGATACTGCTCATAGATGAAAGGAAATTTACAGACTTGATTGGGGAAGTCACATGGGGAAAGGAGTTTCTGCTGATGTAACCTAATTAACTTTTCTTCTAAAATGATAAAATATCCTTGGTGTATGATTTTTAATAAACAGAGGAGGTCCTAAGTGACCTCACCAAAATGGGTTGTCAAAGACAGTTTTTTAAACAGTCTTCTGTTTTCCTTCAGAGACTTTTATCTACACTCTGACAAAGAAACATCTTTGAGCACTTTAAGCAGGTATTTAGAGAGAGAGAGAGAGAGAATCTAAGTACTGTAGTAGGAATTTCAGTGTTAAAACCTTGTTCTTTAAAAGATTGTGTGGTTCTTGTGATATCTAGTGCTGTATTTTGTGTTTTACATACTTTTATCTATTTTAGTAAAACTCTGTTTTTAGATCCTACTTGGTCTGCCTTTGAATTTCTTACTGTAACAAGTGAAGTATATATGGTTAAAGCAGACACTGTGCATAATCTTGAATGGTGATACCAAACTGGACAAAGGTAAGAGTAATCTGAGGTCTTTATTTGAATTTTAAGGGTTAATTTTGTACACCTGATTAGATGCCCAATGGCAAAGATATCTGGCCTCCCAAAGACAGAATTATCTGAGCCTGTGCACTGGGTATGCTAGCAAGAGGTCCACAGTTTGAATCCCTCCAGAACTGAGACCAAAGGTTGATTCAAACCCACAAAACACACAGGAGGGTTACCCTGTTTCTATTAACTGTTCACAAGACTGCGCTGAAAGATTGGCATTTTGGGAGTAGAGGGCTGACCTGCTGAGTGGGTTTGTGACTGATTGGTTGGCAGTGGTGTGGAAAATTTTGGTATTACATGCTTTTATTGTTCAGTATGTCAGCTTGATACCTTCAGCTCACTTGCAAAGAAAGAAAAATGCAGAGTTTTATTTTAAAAGGAAACAGAACTATATCACTTGGTGTACAGTCAAGTTCCTACCCATTTAATTTTTTTTTTCTAAAGTGCAAGTTAGAGTAGCAGTAGTTAGGGAAGATGGCTTCCAACTACAGCAGGCACACTGTAGACTACTTAAGGCAGCTGTGCAGGGACAGAGGAATCCCGTTCCAAGTGAAAGTCAGCAAACATAACCTATGCCCTGATGGTAGCAGATACCCAGAGCACCGAGTCACAGACCGTGACTGAAAAGGACCAAACCTCAAGTGTGGCAGGGCTAGCAGCCAGTGCAGTGTCCAGAGCTGATGAGGAGGGTGACAGGGCTACTGTCAGTGAAGAACCACAGCAGTAGGGGAAGGTCACCAGTATCCTGGATCGAGGAGTATGCAGGCTGCAAATTGAATTGCACAGGATGGAGCTGGAGTTCTAGAGGGAGTGAGAGAAGTGAGAGGCAGACCATGAGGCAGAGCGAGAATGCCATGAGGCAGAGTGAGAATGCCAAGAGGCAGAGTGAGAACAAAGAGACTCTGAGCATGAAGAGCATGAGTGCCAGCAAGCTGCAGAGGAGAAGAGAGAGTGAGAATGCTGAGATGCAGACAGCAAGGAGCAGGAGTGCCAGAGGCAACATGAACTGGAGAAGCTACGATTCCAATCAGTGGCACCAGAGCAGGTAAGTTGCTTGGGTTTAACTGGGACTACAGGACTGGGTTGCAAATTGAATTCCAAATTAATAGCTGAATTTAAAGGGAGAAGGACATGGATGCCTTTTAAATTCTTTTGAAAAAGTTTGTATTCAGGCTAAAATTCCTAGAGAGTCCTGGAGCTTCCAGCTATCCCCGCTACTTACTGGGAAAGCTCGGGATGCATTGGGTCAAATGGACAATGAGGACAGTGATGATTACAGCAAACTTAAAGCCGCACAGTTAAACAAATTAGAATTAACTGCTGAAACATACAGAACTATATTCTGTAAGATCAGGAGAAGCCCTGACATGAGCTGTGAGGAGCTAGCCATGAAACAACATCAGTTTTTAAAATGTTGGTGGGAAGGAATTGAGGCAAACTCTGTTGATAAAACTGAAAATGTGATTTTGTTAGAACAGTTTTATTGGGCATGCCCAGCAGAGCTGAAAACCTGGCTGGAGGACCGAGATCCCAAAACCGTGCAAGAGGCTGCTGAACTCTTGGACCACTATGCCAAAAGCAGACCTGCTTTGAGAGCAAATGGGGCAGGTGTGGCAGTGCAGAAAGGGAAAAGTGTGCCTTCAGGGCAGCTAAAACCCTCACTGCCTCCACTGAAACCAGTTAGCCCCAGGTTTCAGAGAAAAGATTTATCTGAAAATAGAAAAGTGAATGTTGGTTATGTAAAGAAACTGGACATATTGCCAGACAGTGTCCCAAAAGAATGAGCAATAATACGCAGAATGGTACTAGAAAAGAAGTGGGTTGTTTGTGTGTCTCTGGAAGCATGCCAGTGAACATGAGGGAACACATGCACCCAGTCATGGTGAATGGTGTACAGACGGAGAGGTTAAGGGACACAGAGGCATCCCTGACATTGGTAAAGGAGGATCTAGTAGAGCCTGGTCAGCTTATACCCAATAAATACTTCACTGTACAGGACTTTACTGGTGAGGCGAAAACATTGCCCCCCACTAGTGTTCTCCTAGACTGGGGTGAAACAGAGGGAACTGTGCAACAGGTGGATGTAGCCAAACCGTTAGCAGTGAATCTGATCCTGGGCAACAATCTCAAATAGGGGATGGTATGTGCAGTTACCTGTAGCCAAGCAGCAAGGGAAAATTGTAATTCTCTGAACCCCACAGAAACCATTGTGGAAATCACTGAGAGGCTGGTTCCCTAGCCTGTGTCTCCAGATGGGGAGACCATTGAAAAGGGGGTAGAAATTTTCCAAGTAGCAAGTAACCACACAGCTACAGAGGGTTACTCCAAAGAGGAAGGGGTGACCCATTGTCAGAGGGTTGGGATTGACAGTGATCCTGAGTGCCCTGATGCTAGTGCTAGAGACCCTAGTTTAGCAACTGAAGGGGACCTGTCCCATACCTTGGGAATGTGTGAGGGGTTTTCAACTGCTCAGAGAAGTGACCCTAGTTTAGAGAAGCTGAGGGCTTGGGCAGACTCAAACAGAGCACAGGGAGGTGACAGCAGACATATGGTTTATTGGGAAAATGGACTTATGTATACCCAGGCTGTGCAGACAGAGGGAGGGATACTAGGCAGGCAGCTTGTCATTTTCCAGGGGTATCGTGAGCAGTTGCTCAAGTTTGCACATGATATTCCCTTGTCTGGTCATCTGGGAATAGCGTGCACCATTCAGCAGTTAGCTCAGACTTTTTGCTGGCCTAACTTCACCCAGCAGGTGAAGGAGTATTGCAGGTCTTGTCACCAGTGCCAAGAAATAGGGAAGGCATGCAAGAAAACCCAAGCCGCCCTGATTCCATTGCCCATAGTGGAGGAGCCATTCCTGAGGGTGGGAATGGATATTGTGGGGCCTTTAAACACCTCCAGCTCCTCAGGGAAGAGATTCATCCTGACTGTGGTGGATTATGTCACCCCGTACCCAGAGGCAGTCACCCTATCATCACTAAGGACAGACAAAGTGGCAGATGGCTTACCTGGGATTTTCTCCAATGTTGGGTTTCCACAGGAGGTTATCACCGATTGAGGAGGTTCCTTCATGACAGACCTGATGAAATGTTTATGGGAGAAGTGTGGGGTGGTGCAGAGATGCACAACACCGTATCACCCACAAGCCAATGGGCTTGTGGAAAGATTCAATGGTACCCTAAAGTCAATGCTAAAGTCAATTGCTCCTGGCATTTACTGAACAGCATGGGAGGGAATGGGAGAAATACCTTCCCCACCTATTTGCATACTGGAAGGTGGCACAAGAGTAGACAGGATTTTCCCCCTTCAAACTCTTATATGGACGCTGGGTATGTGGGCCCTGGACTTGATCTGGGAGGACTGGGAAGGCAAGCATGCCACCCAGGGAACTCCCATTGTGGATTAAGTCCTTAGGTTTAGGAAAAGACTGAAAGAGCTTATGGGGACAGCCAAGAGCAACCTGGCAGCTGCCCAACAGAAACAAAAAGTGTGGTATGACCACAGAGCCAGAGCCCACTCATACATGGTGGGTCAGGAAGTCATGGTCCTTATTCTGGTCCAGAAAGACAAGCTGCAGGCTGAGTGGGAAGGACCGTACAAAGTGGTTAGGAAGGTAAATGATGTGAACTATATTGTGGAGTTACCTGACCGAAGACAGACAGAAATGATGTACCATGTCAACATGATGAAGCCATATTCAAATAGGGCTGACATGGTATTTGCAGTGTGTAGTCCTGGGGAGGGGATGAACAAAGAATACCCCCTTCTGGACTTGCTAGAAGAAAGTAAGTGTGAGTCCTCTGTGGAGGCAGTAAAATTGTCTCCCCAGCTGGCCCCAGACCAGATCCAGAAAGTAAGGGAGGTTTTAGCAGACTTTGCCCCATTGTTTAATGTCAAGCCTGGACTAACCCCCTTAGCAACACACAATGTGGAGACAGGGACACAGATGCCCATACAGCAGACAGCATTTTGGGTGTCAGAGGCTATCCACAAGAACATTAGGAAGAAAGTGGAGGAGATGCTGGATTTAGGGGTAATCCAGAGATCCCACAGCCCTTGAGCCTCACCCATAGTTCTTGTGCCTAAGCCAGATAGCTCTACTCATTTCTGTGTGGACTATCATGGACTGAATGCAGTCATGAAGTTTGGCGCCGACCCAATGCCAAAATGGACGAACTCCTGGACAAGTTGGGAGGGGTGACCTACCTTACGACTATTGACCTGACAAAGGAGTATTGGCAGGTAGAGCTGACAGACAGAGATAGGGAGAGTTCGGTCTTCATCACTCTAATAGGCTTATTTGAGTTTAAAGTAATGCCTTTCAGAATGAAGAACACCCCTGCCCTTTCCAAAGGTTGGTGAACCAGGTGTTAAATGGTGCAGAGGAGTACACCATGGCATACCTGAATGACATTGCCATCTTTAGTACCAGCTAGGAGGAACACCTATCCCACCTTAGGGAAGTGCTGGGCAGGATACAGAAGGCTGGACTCACTGTCAAAGTGGAGAAGTATCAGGTAGCCATGGGAGAAGTGACATACCTTGGGCATGTGGTAGGCTGGGGATAGCTCCTTCCTAACCAAATAAAAATAGAGGTAATCCAGGCGTGGCCCAGACCAGAAACACAGAAGCAGGTCAGGAGTTTTCTAGGGACAGCAGGGTACTATACAAATTTGTACCTAATTACAGTGCCCTGGCTGCTCCCCTATCTGACCTTACAAAGAAAAGGATACCCAATAAAATTACCTGGGGCCCAGCCTGTGAGGAAGCCTTTTCCAAATTAAAGAAGGCACTGTGCAGTGCTTCTGTTTTGACAAGTCCTGATTATAGCAAAACCTTTATAGTTCAGACTGACACCTCAGACGTGGGTATTGGGGTAGTACTGAGTCAGACATCCAGCCAAGGGACAAATCACCAAGTAGTGTACCTGAGTGGAAAGTTACTTCCCAGGGAGAAGGCATACTCCACTGTGGAAAAAGAATGTCTTGCCATAGTGTGGGCCCTAAAGAAAATAGAGCCATACTTGTATGGGCAGCATTTTGTGGTACAGACTGACCTCATCCCCCTGGTTTGGATAATGCAGATGGGAAAGAACAATGGTAGATTGCTAAGATGGAGTCTTGCTTTGCAAGGGTATGATATGACAATCATACATACAGCTGGAGCCAGAAACCAGAACTCAGATGGTCTGTCTCATGTGTATGAGGAGAAAACTGATTTGGGAAGCTCATACCATGCTGGGGATAGACCCTCCAAATTCAGTCTAGGTGGGGAGGATTGTGACACGTGGACAGCCAAATCTGAGTATAGTATAGTTTTTTTTGTAATATAAAAATGTGTTATGGACTGTCTCTCATGAGAGATGCTGAGACAGCATGTAAAATGACACACACACACACACACACTCAGGTTTTACATACAAGGTGTTACCTGGAAGGTCAGAAGCTAATTACAGACTAGAACAGGCCTTAATCAAGAATCCCTATTTATCTAAGTTAAATATAGCTTTAACTGCCAAGAGGGAAATCAGTAGCCTTTTTATGACATTTCAAGGAGGAAACCAGGTTTAGCACACTGGTGCAAGATCATAAATACTTTGATGTCTGTGTGAGAGGGGATACTGCTCATAGATGAAAGGAAATTTACAGACTTGATTGGGGAAGTCACATGGGGAAAGGCGTTTCAGTTGATGTAACCTTAATTAACTTTCCTTCTAAAATGATAAAATATCCTGGGTATATGATTTTTAATAAACAGCGGAGAAGCTAGGTCACCTCACAAAAAGGGGTTATCAAAGGCAGTTTTTTAAACAGTCCTCTGTTTTCCTTCAGAGACTTTTATCTACACTCTGACAAAGAAATATCTTTGAACACTTTAAGCAGGTATTTAGAGAGAGAGAGAGAGAGAGAGACAATCTAAGTACTGTAGTAGGAATTGCACTGTTAAAACCTTGTTCTTTTAAAAGATTGTATCGTTCTTATGATATATAGTTCTGTATTTTATGTTTTACATACTGTTATCTATTTTAGTAAAACTTATTTTTAGAGCCTACTTGGTCTGTCTTTGAATTTCTTTCTGTAACAAGTGAAGTATATATGGTTAAAGCAGACACTGTGCATAAGCTTGAATGGTGATACCAAACTGGACAAAGGTAAGAATAATCTGAGGTCTTTATTAGAGTTTTTAAGGGTTCATTTTTTACACCTGGTTAGGTGCCCGTAGGCAAAGATATCTGACCCCCTGAAGACAGAATTATCTGAGCCTGAGCATTGGGTACGCTAGCAAGATGTTCACAGTTTGAATCCCTCCAGAACTGAGACCAAAGGTTGATTCAAACCCCACAAAACACACAGGAGGGTTACCCTGTTTCTGTTAACTGTTCACCAGACTGCGCTCGGAGATTGGCACTTTGGGAGTAGAGGGCTGACCTGCTGAGTGGGTTTGTGACACATACCACTCACCCATGCATCACTGCAATGAGGGACACAGATGTGCTGAATGATGGGTAAGGAAGACACCACTACCTAGAAGGTGGGACACTTTCTCAAACATGGAGCTACAAACACAGAATACAAATACCAACATTGTTGTATGTACAAAGGGTAACTATATGTAGGCCATAGCTTAGCACCCTATGCAGCCATCTCTGGCTGTACATCATAGTTAATGTGTGCAAAGCACTATTCACATGGGGGGCATATGCAGGCCAGGACTAGACTGAGGGGTACACTGAGGGATGTCCATGATAATGAGGGACACAGTGGGGAATATATAACTGTGTGTAACACTATATAGATGTGTGTGTACATATATAGCAATAAAGACATATGTCCACACAGAAAGTATATATAGATATATATAGGTGTGTGTATATATATATATATATATATATATATATATATATATAGATCTATATATATATCTATATATATATAGATATATATATATATATATATAATATATATATAGATCTATATATATATATATATTATTTATTTGCACATCGGTTTACAACCTTTGAGCCAGAGGCTCATTTCCAAAGGTGCCTCGTCACACACAGGAGAAATACAAATACAAGCATTCTCGGTTCCAGGATATAGGTTACATAGTTTGCAAGCACATGTGATAAAGAACAAGACAAATACATATACAAGTATTTTAGGTTCCAGGAAATGGGTTACATAAATAGCAAGCACATGTGATAAAGACAATTATACAGAGACGCCAGTTTGGTTACAGTGGCTCTTATTAGTATGACGGTATGAGCAGTCAACAGAGTAGTAGCAGTTTAATCAGAAGTGGTACATACTTGCATGGAGAAAGGGCAAACAACAGTAATAATGGCAGTACAAAACAGAAAAAGGGGTAGGATTTAAGGAGGTGCGGTAAGGATGCTGCCCAGTGGGCAATGTCATGGCACAGAGGGTTGTGCCCCAAATTATAGACAGGTGCAACTACACATGTTGAATAGTTCTTTTCTGAGTGCAGTTTTGAATTTGGAAATCGTGGTGGCATCCGAGATGGGGAGATGGAGCGAGCTGTACTAGAAAGGGGCTCTATGGTGGAATGACCTCTGTCCATGGGAGGTCCTAGATCTTGGTACCAGAAAAGTGGCCTTGCAGGAGGTCCATGTATAGACCAAGGGTTGAGCTAGGTGGAGGGAGGCTGTCAGCCAGGGTGGGGATAGCCCTAGAAGAGATTTTTTTGCTATCAGGCATGTTTGATATAGCAGTCGTTCATCTAGGTTCAGCAATGTTGCCATACCATAGAGCTGGCACGAGTGTGTGAGCCAAGGGGCCCCAGTAATTAGCCTGCATGCCTTGTTTAGGATGAGGTAGATTTTGTTGAGGGCAGTCGTGTCGGCAGCACCGTAGACCGGTAGTCCATAGTCAACCAGGGATAATATAGATGATGTGACCGCAAGCCAGAGGGCAGTGGGGGGGAGACAGTTTTTGTAGCGGTATAAGATACCTAGCCGCACATTGGTAGCTGAGGCAAGTGCATCAATGTGGATGTGGTAGGTGAGAGCAGAGTCAAAGGTGACCTTAAGGTACTTGAAGGGGTCTACCTGCTCTAGTGGCTGATTGGAGCAGGGGAGGATATGGAGTGGGAAGTTGCTGGCTTTGTTTTGGTGGTGGACAAAGAGCATTGCTTTTGTTTTTTGAGATTTATGACCGGTCTGTGCTCTTTAAACCAGGTTTCAGCTTCATTATAGGAAAATTGCAGGGAGTCCTGGAGGGAGGTATGATTACGGTGGGTGGCAAAGATAATGGTGTCATCTGCATACAGCAGAATTTTCCCAGTGCATGCACTGGGCAGGGTGTTAAGGTAGATCGAGAAGAGTAAGGGTCCCAGGATGGAGCCCTGAGGAACCTCTGAGTGGATGGGACATGTTTTTGAAAATGTTCCATTAATTTTGACACGTTAGGAGAGGGCAGATAGATAGCTGGTTCACCAGGCCAGTGGCCCAGTTCTGAAGCCGGTGTGGCAGAGGGCATCTAGCAGGAGGGGGTGGGAATAATATATGAAATACAAAATCACACATGATCCCACAATGTAAAGCATCATGGGCTGCATATGCAAATCAACACAGAATATTATGCTGGTTCAACTTTAAGCAGAAATGCATGGTACCAAAAGGCCTCTCAAACAGTTTGCAAAGGGTGCCAACAGAAGACATAGACACGTGTTTCGTTCTACCAGGACTCATCAGTAAGCCTCATCTGTCTGACACACCAGTGGAATGAACCAGCTACCCTAAGATAGTCTATCTGGGTTATGTTGTGGTGAACCCAATTAAAACAAACAAGTATTTAAAAGACAAAGAACCACTGTGCACAAGCACTGAGTCAATGGTTATCCCAAAGGGCATTTGGCTGGGAAGCCAAGTTTCAAAGAAATACAAAATCACACATGACCCCACAATGCAAAGCATCATGGGCTGCATATGCAGATCACCACAGAATATTATGCTGGTTCAACTTTAAGCAGAAATGCATGGTGCTGAAAGGCCTCTCACACAGTTTGCAAAGGGTGCCAACGGAAGACATAGACACGTGTTTCGTCCTACCAGGACATATCAGTATGCCTCTTCTGTCTGACACCCCAGTGCAAACTGTGCGAGAGGCCTTTTGGCATATACATTGGGGACATCAGAAAGGGTCTATGGAGGAAGGTGTGTCTGTTTGCAGATGACATGAAAATTTATAGTAAAAGGGTTGATACGGTGGTGTGGGGGGTGGAGGACAGAAACATAGACTTTGACGGCAGATAAGGACCGCTAGGCCCATCTAGTCTGCCCATTTCCCTACCTACAGGACAGGCCACAGATCCTAGTTAACCAACAGCCTATATCTTCCTGCACCCCACAAGAATTGCCTTATGTCTGTCCCATGCATTCTTGAATTCTCCCACAGTTTTAGACCCCACAACTTCCTCAGGAAGGCTGTTCCATGCATCCACTACCCTCTCTGTGAAATAATACTTCCTCACATTGCCCCTGAACCGCCCTCCTTCTATCTTTAAATTGTGTCCCCTTGTTCTTGCAAGTCTCTTTTTCTGAAAGATGCTACCCTCTTGGACTTTGTTGATTCCCCTTGAGGTACTTGAAAGTTTCTATCATGTCCCCCCTCTCCCTTCTTTCCTCAAGGGTATACATATTAAGCTCCTTTAGTCTCTCCTCATACGGCTTCTCTTGCAGACCCTGCACCATTTTAGCTGCCCTCCTCTAGACTGCCTCTATCCTGTCTATGTCCTTGCGGAGATGGGGTCTACAGAACTGGACACAGTATTCCAGATGGGGTCTCACCAACTGTCTGTACAGAGGGATAACAACTTCCTGTTTTCTGCTGCTGATGCCTCTCCCTATACATCCCAGTATACCCCCGGCCCTCCCTACTGCCTTCTCACATTGCTTGCTAACCTTAAGGTCATCTGATATGATTACCCCCAGGTCCCTTTCCTGTTTTGTTGTTATTACTACCTCCCCACCCATTGTGTATTCTTGCCCTGGGTTCTTGTTTCCCAGGTGCATTATTTTGCACTTTTTTGCATTGAATCCTAGCTGCCATACGTCTGACCATTCCTCCAACCTTGCCAAGTCCCTTTTCATCCTTTCCATGCCTCCTTGTGTATCAACCCTGTTGCAGGTCTTTGTGTCATCTGCAAAAAGGCATACTTTTCCTTCCAGTCCCTCTGCAATGTCACTGATGAAGACATTAAAAAGGACTGGACCCAATACTGAACCCTGCGGTACCCCACTGGTAACCGCCCTTTCTTCAGAGTGGACTCCATTTACAATTACCTTCTGTGTCCTGTTGTCCAGCCAATGTTTTACCCAGGCTACCACCCTGGGACCCACTCCCAGGCTGGTTAATTTGACTAATAATCTTTTGTGTGGGACTGTGTCAAATGCCTTGCTAAAGTCTAGGTAGGCCATGTCCACAGCCCCTCCCTGGTCAACTCTTTGGTCACCCAGTCAAAGAAATCTATTAGATTCGTCTGACATGACCTTCCCGCTGTGAACCCATGCTGCCCTGGATCCTGTGCTCCACTGACCCCTAGGTACTCAACTATTCTTTCCTTCGAAGTGACTCCATCACTTTCCCTACACAGAGGTCAGACTGACAGGTCTGTAGTTTCCTGCCTCTGTCTTGGTCCCACTTTTGTGAAGGAATCACATCCGCCTTCCTCCAGTCCTCGGGTACACACCATCCTCCATGATTTATTAAAAGAGTAGCCAGTGGTTTCACTAGTTCCTTCCTTAATTCTTTTTAGAATTCTGGGGTGAATTCCATCAGGACCCATTGCTTGTCCACCTTCAGTTTTGGGAGTTCTTGCAGAACCCTTTCTTCTGTGAAAGGACTGGGATCGACCCCCTATCAAAAGTGCTTCTGTTAATTGGATTAGGCACTTCCCCTCCTCTTTTGTGAATACTGAGCAGAAATATTCGTTCAGTATTCCTGCTTTTCACTGTCCCCCTCTGCCCACCCACGTTCATTCTATTCAGCCTCACTATCTCTCCCTTTGTCTTTCTCGCTCTCTGATGTACCTATAAAGGTTTTATCCCCTTCTTAACTGAGTTGGCTATCTTTCCTCAGTTTGGGCCTTTGCTATTCTGACTTCCCTCCTGCTTCTTTCTGCCTTAACTGGTACAGCTCTCTGTCCTGCTCCTTCTGTGTTTCCTTATACTTCCAGAGATGCTATCTTTATCTTCTGACTTTCACAGCCACCTCTCTTGAGAACCATAGTGGCTTTTTCTTTCGTTTTGATTTATTTATTTGCTTCACACAAGGCTTGTTGCCTCTGTGATGGCAGTTTTGATAATTCCCATTGTTGGTCCACACCTCCTTCTAGCCTGTTTGCTAGTGCTTTTCTGAGGCACTCTCCATCTTGCCAAAGTCAGCCCTCCTAAAGTCCAGTACCCTCACTTTTGTGGCTTGACTCTGTAGCTGAGTTGAACGTGAACCACACTGTTTGATGGTCACTTGTCCCCAGGTGGCAACCCACTTCTAGATCTGAGATCCTCTCACTGCCCCCATTTGAGAGTACGAGGTCTAAGATTGCTCCCTCACAGTGGGTTCTGAAACTAGCTGTCTAATACCTGCCACCTGTAGGGCGTCAAGAATGGCCCTGCTCTTGGATGTGGCTGCAGCAAATGTGCTCCAGTTAACATCTGGCATATTCAGGTCTCCCATCAACAGTATCTTCCCTTTCTCTGCCATTCTAAGAATGCCTTCCATCATATCCTTGTCCAGTTCTTCCCCCTGACATGGGGGTCTGTACACAACCCCTGTGCGGATTGTGGTGCCTTTTCCAGTCTCCAAGGTGACCCACAGTGCCTCCTCTCCTCCCTGTTTACTCTTTTGTTCAGTTGCTTTTATCCCTTCCTTAACATGAGAGCTACTCCTCCCCTCTTCTCCCTGCCTGTCTCTCCTGTAAGTTATATACCTGGTATGTTAATATCCCAGTCATGGTTCTCTGTGTACCATGTTTCTGTGACTCTACAATATCCAGGCATCCCTCTTCCATTAAGGCCACCAGCTCAGGGAGCTTGTTGCCCAGACTACGGGCATTGGTACTCATTACCCTCCATTTCCTGATGGCCTTACCCCCTTTTGCCCCATCTCTGTCCTTCTTGCCTTTGTCACTTTCTCCATTTACCCCTGCCCTTCTCCCTATTGACACCTCCATGTTGGTGTTTGCCATGCTTACTACCGTGATTGTTTGGGGGGGCTAGGATTTTCCTGCTCCTTTCCAGTGCCTCCCCCCTTGGCTAGTTTAAAAGCTTGCCAATGAAGCATTTAAACCTATCACTTAGGATCCTGGTTCCCCTCCCGGACAGATGCAGCCCATGATGCCAGTATAGGCTTGCATCACTCCAGGTGGACCCCCAGTCCCCAATGAAGCCAAATCCCTGAGCTCCACACCAGTTTTTCAACCACTGATTGAATCCCATGGTATGGAACACCCTAGCCTCTCCTATGCCATAGATGGGTAGCACCTCCGAAAAGGTTACCATGCGTGCTACTTGACTAAGGCCCTTCCCCAATTCCACAAACTCTTCCTGCACTTCTCTAATCCCTTTCTTAGCCAGGTCATTTGTCCCTAGGTGGACAATGACATCCAGCTCCCTCCCCTGTGCAGCTGCTCTGGCAATCCTGAGGATTCGCTCCCTGTCCCTCCAAGCCATGGCGCCAGGCAGGCACCTTACCTCCCTCTCCCCTTCCTTGCCCAGTTCTACCTTCCTGACAATGGAGTTCCCCACCAGGAGTTGTTTCCTTCCCCTGCAGGGTCCCCTGCCACCCTCCTGTGGGTCTCCTTTGTGGAGGTTCCCAGCATCCTCCTTGGTCTCCACTGTAGGTGCCTCCATAGAGGAACCACACTTTGCCAGAATGGCATAGGAATTGTGGAGAGGTACAACTGGAGGGATGTTCCTCTGTTCCACCACTCTCACCCTCCCTGAGCCCACTGTGGTCCAACTGCTCGTCTTTCTTGGCAACCTCTGAGGCAACAGCAGTGGCACTGGTGGTCTCTGGATGGAAGAGGAGGTCCCACAAATCCTGGCCAACTCAGCCTGGAGATGAGCAACCTCCTCCCTCAGCCCAGAGAGGTGCCTGCAGATGGGACAACACCGCATCCTCCAGAACATCTCCCGGAAGACTGCTGCTCCACAGCCACTGCACTGCACCACTCCAATCATGTCTTATTTCTGGCCCCTTAACTGTTTGCAATCCTTACTCTTTCCTCTGTTTTCTCTCTCTCCTTACTTTCTGCCTGTGTGCCCTTTAAGCTCCTGATTGTCCTGTTCTGAGACAAGAATATCCTATATTTCTCAGTAGACCACTTACTTGTTCAGAGGCAGACTTCCAGCAGCTAGAGGGGCCGGAGAGCTACTCTTGCCCTTCTAGGATGGTGGGTCCTTGGTGGTTCTGTGCTCACTCACTTCCTGCCCCTAAACAGGAAGTTCCTGTTGTCAGTCAAATCCTGTGCCTATAAAAATAGAACTAGCTTTGGGTGGGGGGGTGGAGGGGAGGGAAGGAGGGCAATATAGTCCCAGTAGAGAAGTTCAGTCACACAGCAGTCCTTTCTCCTGTTGTCTTCTGCCATGCTATTAGTAGAATCTTTCTAAGGCAGTCTTTAAATGTAGCTTCCTTCTAGCTAAGCCACTCCCCCTACTTACCAGATCTTTCTACAAGTAATTTAAACCTCACAGCAGTTAAGTCCTTTCAGTCACCTGAGATTTACACCTATATGACTTTTCAGTTACCCATTCAGTTCAGTTAACCCAAACACACACTTTTTTTTTTGGTTTTTGTATGTTAGTTTTTTTACCCTAAATTAAAGGTCCAAATACAAAAGTTCTTCTACTTTAGTCCCAGCAGAGAAGTTCAGTCACACAGCAGTCCTTTCTCCTGTTGTCTTCTGCCAAGCTATATATGAGGGAAGATTTGACCAGACTGGAGGAGTGGTCGGAAAGTTGGCAATTATGGTTCAACACAAAAAAATGCAGAATTATTCACTTAGGGCATCACTACTTGAAGGCAAAATACTGACTTGGGGGAGGAGCTAGAGGAGATGGAGCAGGAAAGAGACTTGGGGATAGCCATCTCAGACAGTCTGAAAGTATATCAATGTGACAGAGTAGCAGGAAGGGCCATAAGAATGCTGGCATGCATAGGGAGGGGTTTCACAAGCAGAAGGAAGAAGGAGATCCTGCCACTGTGTAAAACCATGGTCAAACCACACATGGAATATGGGGCCCAGTTCTGGAGGCTGTAGAGGCAAGGGGTCAAGGATAGGCTGGAAAGAGTGCAGAGAAGAGAGACCAGAATGGTGTGGGGGCTGGGTCTATACTCATTGGAAGAGAAGAAGGGGGGATATGGTGGAAACATTTAAATACTTGAAGGGCATACACAGGATAAGGGTTGACAGCATATTCAAATTGAGTAAGAACAATTCCACTAGGTGTGATATCATCAAACTAGAGGGGAGGCAGATTCATAGGGGACCTCAGGGGGAGGTTCTTTACTGAGAGGGTGGTAAACCATGTAACAGGCTGCTGGAATGGGTGGTGGGGGTGGATGCAGTGGAGAGTTTTAAGAGGGCCTGGGACAAGCACATGGGACTGGTGTGAGGGAGGGAGGCAGACTGGAAAGGGCTGGAGGGGATCTTCCTTGGAGAGGGGGTAAAGGGCAGACTGGATGGGCCTAGGGGAGACTTTTCTGACAGCAGATTTCTATTATTCTATACAGCTGTGCTATTCATGATGTGGTGTGGTGTGAAAAAATGGTAATGTTGAAAATCTGGAGTGAAAATATGAAAAATTGGCAAAGTTACAAGTGTGCATAGAAACTGCACAATGCATGCTCATACCGCAGTCATTGTTTTGAATTTGTTCACCACATTTTCAACATGGCCTTTTTGGGACTTTCCCTCATCAACAGTGGGACTGTGATTTTGTTAATCCATCCAAAGAAATGATTTCAAACAATGAGCATGCCATTCTGCACCACAGGTGCGAAAACACATTTTGGGCAGGATATGAAAAATGACAGCTGTACTGTTCATAAGCAGATGTGAATAAATGGCAATATTAAAAATCCAGAGTGAAAATATTAAAAATTGGCAACGTTATGAGTGTGCATAGAAACTGCACAACACACACTCATAACAAAGTAATTTTTTTGAATATTCTCAGCAAATTTGTAATATGGGCTTTTTGGGACCCACCTCATGAACAGTTACACTGTTGTTTCATTAATTGGTCCAGAAAGGTAATTCTGCGCAGCGACTATGAAATCACCTTTCAGGATTGAGTAGCGAACTGACAGTGACAGTGTTCATGAGGTGGGGTCCCAAGAAACCCATGTTGAAAATATGGGGTCAAAATACCTAAAAATGGCTGAGATGTCATCATAAGTTGAAACCCCAATTGACAGTCATTATACGGTGCTTACCTTCGATTCTTCATTTTTCCAGTTCGGCTTTGAAGAGTGCAGATGTGTGTCAGTCCTCAGAAGATGACAGCGCTGACCTCCAGAGTTAAGTTTGGGGTGCTGTTGTGTGTGGAGTGGTGAGTGTTCAGTGGGAGGGTGGGGATAGGGGAGAGGGACTGGGAGGATGACGAGGGACAGTTTCCTTTTTTCCAGATTGCAAAAAAAATAATAATAATTTTGGGCACACTGGAGTGGGCTCCCAGTGTGCAACATGAGTTTGGGGGATACTTGCTGCTGACAGGGGGATTGGGCACCCCCATCGGCAAGGCACAAAATAAAAAATAAAATAACTTTTGGGCACACTGGGGTGGGCTCCCAGTGTGCCATATGAGTTGGGAAGTGGGGAGACATGCTGCCAACATGGGGATTGGGCATCTCGATGTTGGTGGATTTTTGGTAGTTGACTACAGATGTTCGATGCAGTATCCTGCATCAAATATTTTGATGCAGGATCCTGCATCAAAGACAAAAGATGTCGGGGGATGGTTTTCTTTATTTATAGATATAGAAACTGTTATTATGTCCTATGGGAGTTGGGGATTAGGCTGGGAGGAGCACTAGATTACCAGGGGTAGAATTCAAATTACTTCAGATTGCTTTGCTTTACTATAGAATGGGTGCACCGCATTACCACATGGTTTTTGCAGGTGGTATTTAGTGCTGCGCTATAGGTGGTGCAAAACCCTGTAGCACAGCACTATTATTTTGAATATGCCAGTGCACCTACATTCATGGCCACTCCCCTCACTCCTTCCCCTGAATACATTAACTTGTAGCATCAGTGGTATCACTCAGCACTGGTGCTCAAAGGGTTTCTGAATATTGCAGCCTTGTGCAAATTCTGCACTATTCCAGCACAACAGATTTGCACCAGGTGCAAAGCTTTGAATATCTAGCCCCAAGTTGCTAAATTTATTAATACAGATCAGAAAGGCTTCATAAAAGGATGTAATATATTTGAAGGTCTAGAAACAGTTCAGGAAATAATATCCTTGGCTGCTAGTTCTTCACCTACATTAATGGAAGAAAAAAAGTATTGGTGGCATTAGGTGCCACAAAGACCTTTGATTTATTTTCAAGAGAATTTATGTTACTTTGCTAAACCCAGTGGGGATTTCCTAGTATAATCCTAAATATCCTTAAAAAAGTATATGATTCCCCCACAGCTAGACTGAAGATAAATACATATTGTTAGAGGGGTTGTTAGAGGTTCCCCGGGTGTGGCTGAAGACATCTGGCACCTGGGATTTTATGTTTGTGGTGCCATCCCTTTGGAACTGTCTACCTTGTCAGATTAGGGAGTGCAAGACCATGGAGATCTTCAAGACAGATTTAGAGACATATTTATTCAGACAACCTTTTAACACTTGATGTCTTGAGAATTTTAATTGATGTTATATTTATGTGAAGCTGATATATCCATGAGAATTTTAACTGGAAGTTTGATGTATTTATGTGATTTATTTAATGTTTTTTATGTAAAGTGCTTTGTTGTTTTGAATTGTGCTATATAAATAAAGTCATTATTATTATTATATTTATCAGATCCAGTTAAAAGGTTGAATGGTGTAGGACAGGGTTGCCCCCTGCCTCCTTATTATTTATATTATGTTTAGAGCCTTTATTAAATTATATTAGGAAAAATTCACAAATTATGGGAATCCCCACTGGTAATAAAGAAAAGAAACTAAACATCTATGCAGATGAAGTGTTATTAATATTAACAAATCCAGAACTTTCTTGGCTTGAGCTTTAAATGAAAAGAAAAGTATACTTCTTTATCAGGTTTTTAACTGAGCAAATCCAAACCTTAGGCACTTCCTTAAACACCATTAAGTGGTGTCAGGACATGTGTGTTGCATCCAGTTAAAATTACTAACAGTATGAAATATGTGGGCATTATATTAGCTAGAGATACATAGATGATAATGGATAGGTAAGTGTGTGCTATGGATTTTTTTCACACACTCGAGGTGTGTGATAACCTATAAGCCTCGAGAGCGAAGCTCGAGAGGTTTATATAGTCATCACCCACTGAGGGTGTGTGAAAAAAAATCCATAACACATGCTTACCTATCCTTTATTTTTTATAATTGCTGATGACCATGAATATCAACTGGTCTTAGTGTAGTCTGAAATAAAAATGTTTTTTTTTTTTTTTTTTGCAGTTTTATTTTTAAGTTAGTAAATCAGAAAGGGAGTTAAAAACATTAAACTTGAAGTAGTTTTTCTAAACAGGTGAACAAAAAACATTTTAACAATCTGTACCATTTTGAAGGAATTCTTGTGTTTGATGCTGTATTCCATCTGGTGGTTTGGTTCATTGTTTCAGTTAAAACATTTTAAAATGAATTAGAAATAGTCATAAATGCATGCAAAAACAAATACATTTTAACTTTTTAACTTGAACATTTAAGTTTCTATTTGTTCCATGTCTTTCTTTGAGGGGAATGTGGTCCTTTGGTCCAGAAGTGCTTTTGTTCAGTACATCTTTCCATTGGTGTGACAGCTGAGAACAGAAGCAGAGAGAGAAAAAAAGGTGAGGGAGCGTGTGAAAAGTGTTTCTTTTATTAAGAGATTTTGAATGAAAGTTGTAGGCTGAATTAGTTGTAGAGGTGTTAATGATTATGGAGATTAGGTGTTTCAGGGTTTGGTGTTCTTACCTGGCTGATGGCATTAATCAGAGTCTGAGTCTTCCATTACCCACGGTCTGGGTCTTTTCAGCAGCAATGTGTTTTGTGTTATGTTGACAGACACTCCCTTATTAAATATGTAGCCTGGTCTGAAGATAGTCTACAGACACTTCATGCTGGGATTCATGGCAAGTGCTGAAGTAGGAATTGCTGTGGGGCCTGGAGAGTCTTCGATGGTGGAATTTGTGGGTGTTACATCTCTGGAAGTACTTGGGGCACACTGGGGAGTCGGGTTCTTGTTCAGAATGTTAGAAATGTGTCTTCATTTTTTTCACTAAGCACAGAGTAGTTATTGATACTTTGCAGGCTTTTGCGGCCTGAGATCTGTTGAACCTTTGTTGGAGCCACATTTGCATCTGTTAGGTGTTGTATCAAGGTTTTTCGGGTACTGTGATTTGTTATTCTTTTTGTTTCTGGGATGTGCCAGCATTGAGTTTCATGTTGTGCATCATTGTTCTTAGTTTGTGTATGCCGATGTTCATTGTTCCGTACCAGAGGGATTTGCCTGGGATGTAATTAATATTAGGTGCCAGATAGAATGGAGATTCTGGGGTCAGTGTTGTTTCTGTGTGATTCCTTTTGTACAGTTCATAGGCTGTGAGTGGGTCTCTTTCTACGTTGGCTGAGTTTTAGTATAACCTGAGAGCTACTGGCCGTACATCCTTGGAGTTCTCTCCTTTTCTGTTTTCTGTTTGATGCTCTGTATACAATGGGTATCAGTGCCTCTTGCTATCTTTACCTTCTTGTATGTCTCCCCACCTGAGATCATACTGTTCTTTTGTTCTTAGTGCAAAATGTAAGACAATGTGGAAAAATATGAAGTTTAATAGAGCAGTAGTGTTTCTCATTGAAGTTGTCCCTAATGAGTACAAAAGCTCTATGTCTTCTTCAGATAGTGGTTGCGCTTTGTTTGGGTCATTACCTTTTCCCAATTTCTTTAGATATTTTTGTTTTGCTCTCAGTTTTTTCTTTCTTTCTTGAAAGTCATTGTCAGCTCCTTGGAATAGTGAGGTTGCATATTTTTTGGCTCGTAGGTGTCTATCAACACTTGCAAGTATCCCTCTTAATGTGGCAGACTCATATTCACTGCCATCTGTTTTTTTTTTTCACTGAGTAAGTAAGATCAGCTAGGAGTAAGTACAGATCTTTGTGGGGACTATCCTTGAATAAGCTTTAAATCACTTGCCATTTTTTTAAGCTGAGTTTTCATTTTTTTTCTGCTCGGTGAATAACTGCTGTTCATTTTCTTCAACAGGTGTGAATCTGTTTTCCATTTTTCCCTGGTCTTAAGGAGTTTCTTTTTTTAGGAGCCAGAAGAAAGTGTGTTTGACTGCCTTGGCCAACATTTGAGCTGCACCAGAGAAGTTACAGGACCTGCGGTGACACAGGAGACAAGCACCATAAGTGAGACAGCTTTTTTGGGTGGATGTCAGTGCATGTACCAAAACTGTGGGTGCCACCTGATGAGGTTTACATGCTGTTGTTTCTCTATGGACAGCAATATCAACTGGATTTCAGGCTGATATGGAAAGTGATATCAACCAATTTTCAGGTTGATATTGTTTTGCAGCATATCAACTAGAATACTAACATAGATGGGCTTTCATGGGTACAGTAATCCAGTTGATATTCATGGTCACCAGTAATTATACAAGAAATATTAGATATTAACTAAAATACAGTGCATATTAAGATAAAAAAAAAATTACCGGAAGGCTGGGAGAATTTGTCTTTTTCCCTTTGGGGCAGAGTTTGAGTCGTTAAAAGTGTCAGTAATGCCACACTTAATATACCTTTACCAAGGCATCATGGGGCAATTCTCAGATAAATGGTTTTCTAATGTTAAGCAAATATTTGTGAAATTCCTTTGGCGGGGCTCATCTCTCAGAGTTGCCTGGGCAAAAATAACTAATCCTAGATATCATGGAGGTATGGGTTACCCAGACCCACTTCAGAGCAGTTAGAATGAAAATGACTTTTTGTAGTCAGACAAAATAATACACAAAGTAGACATATTAGGCAGATACATTTCTCTGCCACAGATATATCTAAAGAAAGTTAGCACTAACATGGCAGTTCAGGATATTATACCTAAAAATAATACTTTTTTTAAGAACCAATATTAACATCATTGTTAAGAGTGTAGTACAGTCTTGCAGAATATCAACACAAAAAAACAAGGTTAAAAGTTATGTTTTACATTCCAGTATACTTTTGTTTTTACAGGTTTCCTCGCTACAGAGGAAAAATGAATGGAAAAATGCTTTAATAAATGCCAAATTAATAAACTGCTTGACTTATTGGAGGATGGTTACTTTGTATCATTAGCCAAATTTAGAACATACTCAGAAATTAAAAAAGTTGGAGGATGAGTGATATTAATAGTATAAAAACAGGCAAGAATATTATATATTATAGCTCAGATATATACCAAAATAGTGAATTAAATAGTAAACTGAGTATTGTGGCACAAATACACAAACAATTATTAGACCCTAATTCTTTTCCTCTACAGAAAAAAAATATTGTCTAGTAGAATTAAATGGGACCAAGAACTAGCCAATTCAGTACAAGAAAGAAAGTTGGTTTATAATAAGAAGTAATGCAAACAAACTGTATAAAAATGCAGAAAATGAAAGTACTCAGTACAAACAGAATAATAAATAGATGAGCATGTATTGCAAGGCAATAAGACCATCGAGAGGTTTTGGGAACTTGGAACCTTGAGAGCTTGGCTCTTGTGGTTACCAAAGTTCCTAAAACCTTTAGATGGTCTTACTGCCGCGAAATACACCCTCATCTATTTATTTTTTTTTTAATATATGGATCCATTTAAAACTTCTGTGATGCTTTGTGTGAGATGACTGGCTGTGCACTGTGTTGACCGGTGTACTGAGCTTACTCAATCACCCCACCAGTGTCTGTTACATTTTTGGTATTTTCTTTTTGGAGGCAATCAGTCCTAACTTTCCTTTTTCTTGTCCTTCAGGAGAATGGAGGATGAAGCAGATAATTCAGTGATTAAAAAAAATGAAATGCAAAGAAAATACAAGTGACTGTCCACTAAGTGAGGGTAAACAGCTGCCATGTTTTAAAAGCTATTCTGCCTGCCCCACAGTGGAAAGCTTTCAATAAGAATGCATGCAGTCATATCGGCTGTGCAGGAAGGGATGTGGCACCTTGGCAACTGGTCTGTGTGGCAGTCAGACTTGCACATGTGCTGTGTCATTTCTGTGATAATACTGTCATTCAGAGCTAAAATTATAGTATTATCAGCTCTGAATGATAGTATTATCAACTACAAATGATAGTATTATGACTTCAGGGACAATGCTGTCATGGAAATGGCACTGATGTATTACAGGAAGTTTTTTCTATAGAATAAGATAGTATTATTTTAGATATCCATATATTGCAAAATTATAGATCGTGCATACATGACTCCATCATTCTTGTTGCAATTTACTATAAATACAAATAAACACTGTTGGCATTTGTGTATGCAGGAAGGAAACCTTATGCATAAATTGTGGAAATGTAATACAATACAAGACTGGTGGAAATACTCACATAATGAATTAGGGATAATTCTAGGAAACATTTTACCCTTTGATCCTAAATTTTACATACTGAATAACCTAGAATGTCATGGGTTATTAAGTATGGGAAAGAAAATGTGTGCCTTGGCTTCCATGATGACAAAAAGGCACATTCTACAAAGTTAGAATTGGCCAAACTTAGGGAAACTTGACCAACATAGCTGGATACACAGACTGGGTGAATTAATGTACTTAGAGAAGATTTCAGAATATATAGAGAAGATAGAATCATTTCAGAAAGTCAGTAGTATAGACTGGAGAGAAGTCATGAGCTAATTACCTCCTATTTTAAGATTAGAATGAAAGCAAAGTATTGAGATACTGTACACTTTATAAATGTAAGATAAATTATTTGGGAAATGTGCATTTTGTATAATATCCAGAGAATGAATTGTATTGACACTGAGTGCATAAGATAATACCAGTTATCATACTGTTTTAAATATATTTAAACGTATGATATTTATATGCAAAATAAATAATTAATATGGAAAAAAAAACTCAGTACAGTACCTGTAGCATGCAAATGCTGTCCTCTTGACTTTGCCTCATCTGCTTTTGCTAAGTTCCTCCTCTCACCTTTGCCTGGTTTGCCTTTGCCAAGCTCCTTCTCTTGCCTTTACCTCACCTGCCTTTGCCATCTATAGATAATTTCCAGTTTGTTTTTTGTAGCTCACTTCAATGTATATGTGCATTGCAAGGTGAAAGAAGACCATGCAAAGCATCATGGATATACAATTCTTGTTGTTGGTGGTGGGAGGTGTATAAGAAATCTTTCAACAGGCACTACATTCTGCTGGCCATGTCCTTACTCAAACCGCATCAGAGCCATGTCACACCCATTAAATGTGGCAATAATCATTAACATTTGCAGAAAAGAGTATGCATGACATGAGGCGATGCAAACAAAGCTTGCAGTCTAAAAACTGCATGAAAGAGAAAGCAGATAATTACAGTTTTAATTTTTCATTTTATGTCATAGTAGTTATTATGACGAAGAGCAAGGTGAGCTAGATAACCCAATTTCTCAACTGACCAGTTGTTAAGTAATCAATAATACCCAACAGGGTGGGCAGTATTGGGCAATGCCCAGGGGAGTAATGAGGCCCAACACTGCAGGCAGAGGACCTTATAGCCCCTGGAAAGTCCATCATTGCCCTATATAGTCCATTCTGATGGGTATTATTGCACACAGAAAATGGGCTATGTGTGTCACTTTTTATAGGATTACAAAATAATAATAAGAATAATTTTATTTATAATGCACCTTTCCAAATCCAAGGCGCCTAACAATTTAAAAACAATTTATATAAAAATCCAACAAAAAAAAAACAGTACTACAAGAAAATCACAATTAATTCAAAAAATTCAGTTCTCCAAAAAAGTATTTCGCCACAGAAAGGTTTTTAAGCCCTTCTTAAATATCTCCACAGATGTGCACTCCTGTAACCGATGGCTGGGAGCTGCATAGGCAAAAGCTCTTGAGCCAGATGATTTCAAATTCATCCTTGGAATCTCTAGCAACCTCTCGTCGGCCAAGTGGAGTGATTGACCAGGGCAGTAAGGAACCAGGAGCTCTTCAAGATAGTCTGGGCCCAGTCCATGCAGGGCTTTGAAAGTCAGTAAACCGACTTTAAAGGTGATCCGCCACCATATTGGCAGCCAGTACAGTTCGCGCAGCATTGCGGTGATATGGCAGGAACAATTAGAACCTGTCAAAAGCCGGGCTGCTGCATTCTGCACCAGCTGCAGGTGATGTACTTCAACCCCAGAAAGCCCTAGATAAAGGGAGTTGCAGTAATCCAAGCTCGAGGACACAAAGGCGTGGACCAAAGTCAGAAGGTCATCAGACAGAACCAGGTGTTTCACCCTAGCGATATTCCTAAGATGGTAAAAGGAGGTCTTGAAGACAGCTGACACCTGTGAATGTAGGGTCAGTCCATCATCAAAAACCACCCCCAGGTTACACATCCATTCAGGGGTCAGGAGAGAGATGACACCAAGATTAATTCTGGAAGGTGCACCATCATCGGACCCCCATGTCTGATGACCCGGGTCCACCATCAATACCTCAGTCTTTTCCAAGTTCAACTTCAGCAACTAGAATCCATCCACTCCTGGATTTCTTTCAGACAGTTGTTAAAGACCGAGAGAGAGCTTCATCCTGGTCAGGTGCAAAAGAAAGGTAGAGCTGGGTATCATCTGCATGACAGTGAAACCTCAGCCCTTACCTTTTTACAATATCTCCGAGGGGTAGCATATACACCATGAATAACATGGGAGACAGTACAGAGCCCTGAGGCACCCCACACAACAAAGCAGTTGAACCTGAAGAAAAAAACCCAGATACAACTCTTTGTGTTCTCCCCGTGAGAAACGATGTAAACCATCTGAGGACTGTCCCTGACATTCCACAGATATGCTCAGGCATCCAATCAACACCATGTGATCCACAGTGTCAAAAGCTGAAGAAAGATCCAGAAGAACCACGATGGAATGGCTCTTCTGGTCTCTCGCCATCAGGAGATCATTGAGCACCCGAACCAGCACTGCCTCGGTACTATATCTCTTACGAAAACTGGACTGTAGGGGTTCATAGATGTCATTGATGGTCAAATGGTCCTCCAGCTGTGCAGCCACTACTTTCTCAATCACCTTCCCAACAAAGGGAAGGTTAGAAATAGTCTGTAGTTTGCGAGACAGTCTGGGTCCAAGGTAGCTTTCTTCAAAAGCTGTGTCACCATCGCCTCTTTAAGCGAGCTAGGAAACTCTCCTGATTCCAAGGAGCAGCAGACAATCCGCATCAGGACTGGACTGATGATATCACTGCAACCCAAAATTAGGGAGGTCAGGCCAGGGTCCAAACTACAGCACATAGGGCGCACACCCTGGATAATCCTCATGAGTCATGACATCCATGAACTTCAGACGACTGAAGGAACTCCAGGAAAACTGAGGTACAGTGAC
Source organism: Neoceratodus forsteri (assembly GCA_016271365.2). Classification (NCBI taxonomy): domain Eukaryota; kingdom Metazoa; phylum Chordata; order Ceratodontiformes; family Ceratodontidae; genus Neoceratodus; species Neoceratodus forsteri. The sequence continues at coordinate 214,187,140 of CM057453.1, forward strand.
CATGTACAGGTCAACAGCAACTCCCCTAGAGTGAGCTGACTGGAATACCACCCTGATGTCAGCCACCTTATTTGCAAAGAATTGAGCAAGCTCATTGCACTCTAATTGCGAAAAGGCTTTCTGAACATGCAGGCAGGCAGGCAGGGTTGCAGTCTGTCCACAGTTCGAAATAGCTGAAAACCTAAAGAAATGCTATAAAAATGACTGCAATTGAATTTTTAGTCCTTTGTTTTGGTAAAGTAGTTCCTCTACTGTTGGCATTGGCAGTAGAGTGTGCTGTTATGTTTTGTTCTGTCTTGTTTCACTCCCCCCCCCCCCGCAGTCTGTCTCCAGCACATTTTTTTTTCTTATTGTTTGCCTTTTACACTTTGTGATAAGCAGTCAAGGAAATGGAAATGCTAGCTGAAATGAATAAAAGTTGGAGAGCAATGCAGAGATTAGGAGTTTTACATTTGGAGCAGAAAATAAATGGAATGGCTGTGATTTGAAAGATATTCATTTTTGACTTGGAAAGGATCCTTCATGTAGCCCAACCTTGAGAGATGATGATGAGTAACAGGTACAGTGCTTTTCTTGGAGGCTGATTCACAGTAGGATATACAAGAAGGAAATAAACTGGGGGAATAGTGCTGTTAGTCAGGTAAACTTGTCGGGTAAGAAAGTGTCTGGGTACTTTGGGTTGTTGCAATATTATTAGTGGGTAATGGCCGAAGATCTCTGCTGCCAAGCCAGTTTCCTACTACCTGGGGCATGCTGGGCTGGAACTTTTTATTTCCTGGGCATCTGTTGAAAGTTAATGTACCCCTCTGGAAAAGGGTATCAGCTAATCAGTGCCCAGGAAATAAAAAGCTCATTTCTAATACAAAGTAGACAATTAATAAGGTAGAACACTGGAAGAGGCAAAGTGACACCGACAAGCTGGTAACACACAGTAGAAGAAAACTGTTAAGTACAGCTATGCACCAGTTGTTAAAGCCAAGCAAACAAGTTGATAATGCAATGCACAGGCAAAGTGACCCAGGTACAAGCTGGTAACACATGGTATAATTAGGAGAAAACTATTAGGTACAGTTACCATACATACATATTGTCAGACAGAAGCATGTGGAAGTTAGCACTGAAAGCAATGATGCTGATTCCTGAGGTGAGGTGGGAGGGTAAGGGGTTATTGTTGCCGATTGCCCTAAAGAACAGGGCTCATTACCTTGCAGCTGTGTTTCTAAATGGGAGTCGGAAAATGAATTTAGACTGAGAACCACAATTTGAGTAGTTTCTATACACACATATACAGTACAACCAAAAGTCACAAAAGCATAATGGGTATGCAGATCTGCATGCGGTGGAGGGGTAAGCTGACTAGCAAAATGTCTAAACTTTTTTACTTCTAAAATCCACAAGGCTGAGAAGCAGAGTATCTGAGTGAGGAGATAGGCTGCAGCATTTTACATCACCTGCAAGTGTCTGATCTGGCCAAGGATACTACATAATTTGTAACTGCACAAAATTGCACCATCATTTTCACATTGTCATCATCTTTGAGAAAAAGGTTGAAATCTGGTAACGATAAAATCAACCCTTAATGGTTGCAAATAACTGGGATTTCAAAATCAGCTTAAAGGCAATAGGAATATTTTTACACCTCTAGTTGCCCTCCTGATTTCCTTTTAATGTCTGTTCAATATTCTTTTATGTTTTTGACCTCTGTAAAATTAAATAAACATTGTATTGCTTTGGTAACTATCCTGAATCCCTCCCTTCTGGTCAGTTACTGACTGAACTTTGTATGGTATCCTTGACATCAGTCCAGGCCATTCAGATGAATAGTATGGAATTTATTTTTTGGGAGGGGCAGGGAGGAGAGGAGAGAGGCAATCCTGATTGGGGGGCAGAAGGAAGAGGGCTGGGGGTGGAGTGGGGGGCTGTTCAGTTCAGCCCTGTAGCTGCCCTGGGGTCATGTGCAGTAAAAGGGAAGTGGGACACTGGGGTTCTCAAGACAGGGGAGGTGGGGATGAGGGTCTGAGGGGGAGAACATCGGCAGGACAATTGGTGCCAGGGGATACCCCCGGATCCAGAGCCTTGTGTAGCATCGAGGGTAGGGAAGATGGATTACATGGAGCAAAAGAGGACCCAGGTAGGGGTGAAAAGAAGGAGGGCACTGGTAGGGATGGGGCTACATGCAAAGAGAGAAGGAACTGTTGGCAGAGGGTTGGGGGAAATGGTCCAACCGGGGTGCAATCTGGAGTTAGCGGGGGGGGTGCACCTTCATGACATAGGGAGAAATCATGGATTGAGCTTAAAAACAGATTCATGCCACTACTTTTAAGTAAGGAGGAGGAGATGTTAACTGGGCTTGAGCAGGAAAGGGTGGAGATGTGGTGGCTGGAAAAGGGCGATGCCCAGACTACTGCTGAGGGAAAGCAGGTAAGGGCAGCAGGATGTCCACCGGTGAGAAGGGATGTAGGGAAGTCTGCTAAGGAGGTCCAGAGGGTTGAAGGGGGAGAGTGGAGGGGCACCCCAGATTGAACCCAACCTGAAGTGGGTGCAGGGGGTTGGGGAGTGCAGGGGGTTGGAGGGTACAAAGGGGGAGGCACCCCTAGGGGGAAAGGCATAGCCTCGTGGGGGGGTTGGAAGTGGTAATGGACAGAACACAGGTGGTATCCACACAGGCCCAGGAGATGGTGCTAGGCACTGACAGGGGCAAGGGCAGCTAGTGGTCACGGGAGACGCTGGAACCACAGAGTCCACTCCAGAGGGGCAGAATGGCTACAACCAGAGGGGTCCTACTGAGGGAGAAAGTTGGAGTGAGCCAGTGGTTCAAAGGAAGGTTCCTGAGACCAAAAAACTGGATCACAGGAAGGGTGAGGATGCAGAGGGGAAGGCAGGAATCGGAGCTGATGAATGCAAGATTAAGGATGGGATCAAACCAGCAGGGGAAGCTGGGTTACAGGTAGGTAGTGGGGTTGGGGCAAGCAAGGCTGAGGACAAGGTAATCCTTGTAGGGGACTCCATGGTTAATGACATCACCTGGGGTGGAAGGGTGCAGGGGTAGCAAGGTGTGGGTCAGTTGCTTGCCAGGGATGACAGCTGCAGAGGTCATTCACTACATCCCATCCTGGGGGAAGCAGCAGGATAACAGAACACACCTAGTGTTCCACTTGGGAAAGAATGACCTAGCCAGGCACAGACTGATGGAAATGCAAGTGAGGTTTGAGGCCATATCACTGTTATGTAGCACCCTGAGCTTTTGTTTAGTGGCGTTCTCAGAGGTGCTTCCAGTCCCTAGAGCTAGCACAGATAGGCAACTGAGGATAGTGGAGTTCAACAGCTGGCTCTCTAAATGGTGTGTACAGAAGGGCTATGGGGTGGTGGGCCAGTGGGGGTCTCTATGACACAATGACAGCCTCTATGCCATGGATAGACTGCACTTGAACAGACAGGGCAAGGAGGTACTCAAGTGTAAACTGGAGGAGCTTTTTTAGTCTACAGTGCAATTAAAACTGACATGGGGGAAGCTGAAAGCGTCACCTAACAGGGCACTCAACAAGGGAGACAGCTGCCCCTCCCCACACATAAGGTGAGCAATCCAGCTGGGGCTGGATTTTCTTTCCCACACAAACAAGTAACTATTAGGACAGGGAAGGAAGAGGAGGCTAGGGAAGATGTTTACTGCAGGGCAATGTGCACGAACACCAGAAGCCTGGACAGCAAGGTCCCAGACCTGGCAGCGATTATGGCGGTGGAGGAGTTAGACCTGGTGGGAATCACAGAGACTTGGTTTCACAATGGACAGGAATGGGACATGAACATCCCAGGTTATATGTTGTTCAGGAAGGACAGGGGGAATGGGGGGTGACATAGCGCTATACATAAAGGAGGATCCAGGCATCTGAAACACTGGGCAGGTGGGGGGACACTGAGGCCCTTTGGGTCTCACTGGCCACAGGTAATGGTGAGTTGCTGCACACATGGGTGGCTTATAGGCCACCAGGGCAAACATTAGAAGTGCACAACCAGATGGCTGAGGAGATTCTAAGGATGGCAGCCAAGGGGAAGGTGCTGCTGATGGGTGATCTTAACCTATCAGATGTGGAGTCGCAATCCCTGTATGCAACCTCAATCCAGTAACAGGGCAATTGCTGACTCCCGACAGATAGCCCACCTGAGCCAACTGGTCTAGGAACCAACCAGGGAGGGAGCAGTGCTGGATCTGGTGCTTACAAATTGTGACAGGGTGGGTGAGGTAAAGGTATGGGAAAGCCTAGGGAATAGTGACCACAGCACTGTGTGGTTCACAATATGAGCCTTGGCCTCGCACCACCGGACCACAGTGAGGGTGCTGGATTTCGGACAGGCAGATTTTGGTAGGAAAAGGGAGTATACTCGACAGGCTTTAGGGGGGTGGGGGAACACAGGGGGTGGAGGATATCTGGGCCATGATTAAAGGGGCAATAGTGGGGGCAATGGAACACTGTTCAAACAAGGTAAGCAACAGCAGGAGAAGGAGACCTCTGTGGTTCTGTAGGGAGGTGGGGGACAGCATCAGAGCTAAAAGGCTAGCATTTAGTCAGTACAAAACTACACAGAGCAAATGGGACTGTGACATACCAGGATAAGCAGAGGAAAGCTGTGAGGGTGGTCAGAAGGGATAAAGCAATAATGGAGGAGAGTATAGCCAAGGGGTTAAGGAAAGGGGACAAGACTTTTTTTAGGTATATTAGTGAGAGGAGGAAGGGTGGGACTGTGATACCTGGCCTGTTGGTGGAGACAGGGGAAAAGGTAGAGGGGGACTAGGATAAGGTGGAAATATTGAACAGTTACTTCAGTGCAGTATTAAAGAAGGAAGAGGGTGAGGGAAGGGTGCTTTTGGACTAAAGGGAGCTTAGGGGTGGAAGTGGGACTATTCCAGGAAAAGGAGATTTCAAAAGGGCTAAAGGGCCTGAGGGTGGACAAGACAATGGGGCCAGATGGGATTCACCCTAAGGTGTTGAGAGAGCTGAGAAAGGAGCTGGCAGCCACCTTGACCTATTTGTTCAATGAGTCCTTGCTCATGGGGTAGTATCGAAGGACTGGAAGTCCACGGATGTGCTGTCCCTGCATAAGGGAAGGATAGCACTCTGGAAACAGGAAATGGGACAGCCATATGAACTGGGGTTGTGTATAGGCCTCCAGACCAGGGGGAGGACATAGACTCATTATTGTTGAAGATATACAAAACATGACAGCTAAAGGGGAGGTTCTGATAATGGGAGACTTCAACATGCCAGATACAGATTGGTCAGTACCAGCAGGGACATCTGCTAGAACTAGACAAATGGTGGATTCCCTGCTGGGGAAGGGCCTCAAACAACTGGTACAAGAACCCAAAAGAGACAGGGCTATCCTAGATCTAGTACTGACTAATGGGGAAAGGATTACAGATCTCCAGGTAGATGGTCACCTGGGTGCCAGTGACTGTCACATGGTATGGTTTGATTTGGTCACTAGAACAAAATCATCCCATTCCAAGGCAAAAATATGAGACTTCAGAGAAGCTGACTTTGACAAGATGGCCAACAGAGTTAAGCTAGCCCTGGCAAAAAGAAATACAGGTGAGGGGGTATAGGCAAAGTGGGCAAGCATTAAAGACACAATACTTGAAGCAACATCCCATTGTGTTAGTAAGAAAAGGAAGTGCAAAAGAAGAAGGAAACCACTTTGGTTCTCAAACACAGTAGCAGAAAAGGTCAGAGCCAAAAGGCTGACCTTCAGGAAATATAAAGAAAAGCAGCAGAATGAAGATAAGAAGGTATACCAAACTTCCCTAAGGGAATCAGGGAAGGCAATAAGGCAGGCAAAGGCCCAAACCAAGGAAACACTAGCACAAACAGTAAGAGAAGGTGACAAGACTTTCTATAGATACATTAGTGAAATGAGAAAGTCCAGAGGGGGTATTGCTAAGATCAAAGGGGATAAGGGAGCGTGTGAGGAGGACCATGTAAAAGCATCTATCCTAAATAGATACTTCTGCTGAGTATTTACTGAAGAGATGGTAGGGCAGGGTCCACAGCTCTTCACCATGGACACAGGGGGGAGGGAGGTGTGCACTAGTCCATTCACAAAAGAAAGGGTCCTACAAGAGCTCGATAAGCTCAGGGTGGACAAGGCAATGGGACCTGATGGCATACATCCCAGGGTACTACAGGAGCTATGGGTGGAACTAGCAGAGCCATTATCAGAACTATTTAGTGAGTCTCTGAGCACAGGAGAGGTCCCAGAAGACTTGAGAAGGGCTCATGTGATCCCGCTCCACAAGAGCAGGCAGGAGGCAGGGAACTACAAACCAGTCAGTCTTACCTCAGTAGTGGGCAAGATTATGGAGACACTCCTTAAGGAAAGGGTAGTGCAACACCTGGAATCCATAGGATCACAGGATCCAAGACAGCATGAGTTTACAAAAGGAAGGTCCTGTCAAACTAATCTTATAGATTTGTTTGACTGGGTAACCAGACTGTTGGACCAAGAGGGAGCAGATGATGTTGCCTACCTTGACTTCAGAAAGCTTTCGATACTGTTCCACATAGAAGATTGATTAATAAGCTGGGTAGGCTCAGGGTGGGTCAGACGTTGGTCAACTGGGTGGCAAACTGGTTGACGGGCAGAAAACAGAGGGACGTGGTAAACGGTATGCAGTCAGAAGAGATGCAAGTCACAAGTAGGGTACCTCAGGGATCAGTCCTGAGACTAGTCCTCTTCAATATCTTCATTAGTGACATTGCAGATGGACTGGAGGGTAAGGTTTGTCTGTTTGCAGATGACACCAAGATCTGAAACTGAGTAGATGATCCAGATGGGGTGGGCAAAATGAGAAGAGATCTGGATAAACTGGCAAAATGGTCTGAAGAGAGGCAACTGGGGTTTAACACAAAGAAGTACAAGATCATGCACATAGGGAAGAGAAACCCTGAAGCCTCCTGTAGGCTGGGAGAGGAGTTGCTGGCAGTCACAAGGGAAGAAAGGGATGTTGGCATCATCATCACCGATGACCTGAAATCATCCAAGCAGACCTCTAAAGCAGTAGGTAAGGCTAGAGGGATGCTGGGGTGCATTAGTAGGGGTATCACCAGTCGGAAGAGGGAGGTAATAATCCCTCTTTAAAAGACACTGGTTAGGCCCTGTCTGGAGTACTGCATGTAGTACTGGAGGCCACACCTTCACAAGGGCATTAACCAAATTGAGGCAGTCCAGAGAAGGGTAACCAAAATGGTGCAGGGACTGCATCAGAAAACATATGAGGACAGATTAACTGAGCTCAATATGTATACCCTAGAGCAAAGGAGGGAGAGAGGTGATATGATTGAAACATTTAAACACCTTAAGGGCATTAACAAGGTGAAAGAGTCTAGCATGTTTTAATATAAGAAAAATAGCAGGACAAGAGGACACAGCATGATATTAGAGGGAGGCCAATTAAGGGGTAATATGAGGAAGTTCTTTTTCACAGAAAGGGTGGTGTATGCATGGAACGGCCTACCTCAGGAAGTGATGGATATGAACACAGTGCAGGGCTTCAAACTGGCATGGGATAGGCATAAGGGAGCAATACAGATGAGTATGATAGGCCATTGACAGAGCAAAGGCCTATGGCGCATTCATAAGGTAGAAAAAGAAATTGGCAGACTGAATAGGCCATGTGATCCTTATCTGCTGTCACCTTCTATGTTTCTATGAGGCAGGTCTTGAGCAACTACAAGTCAGTGAGTTTGACATCAGTGGTTGGTAAGCTCATGCAAAAACTGCTCAAGGGCAGGATCACCAACTACCTAGAGGCAAGTGGCCCACTTGACCCAAGGCAGCATGGCTTTACCAAGGGCAGATCCTGTCAGACAAACTGATAGGGTTTTTTGACTGGGTCACAAAGGTGATGAATCGGGGAGGTCTGTGAACATTGCCTACCTGGATTTCAGGAAGGCATTCGATACACTACCACATGGGGAGCTGGTGCACAAAATGGGATTCTGGGGCTAGGTAAGGTGGTGATAGAGTGGGTGCGTAACTGGTTGGTGGGCAGAACACAGAGGGTGGTAGTAAAAGGGATCCCTTGGGTGAGTCAGCGGTCACGAGAGGGGTACCCCAGAGGTCAGTGCTGGGACCCCTGCTGTTCAACATCTATACAAGTGACATAGCGGAGGGGTTGTAGGGTAGAGTGAGCCTGTTTGTGGATGATTTCAAAATCTGTAATAAAGTGGATGTACAAGAGGGAGTGGGAAGGATGCAGAGGGACCTAGGAAAGTTGGAGGACTGGGCAAAGAAGTGGAAATTATCCCTCAATAGGGGAAAATGCAAAGTCATGCACCTAGGCAGAAGAAATGTGAGAATAAAATACAGACTGGGGGGTAAACTACTAGCGGTAACCAAAGAGGGGAGGGACATGGGCATCATCATCTCTCACGACTTGAAGGTAGCTGGGCAGTGCAGCAGGGCAGTTGAAAAAGCCAGCAGAGTGTTGGGTTGTATTGGGAGGGGGAGCAACAGTAGGAAGAGGAAGAGGAAGGTCCTGATTCCCCTGTACACCCAGTTGGTCAGGCCTCATCTGGATAATGGGGTTCAGTTCTAGAGGCCTTACCAAAAGAAGGATGTGGAGAGGGTGGAGCGGGTACAGAGGATGGCAACCAAGATGGTGAAGGTGCTTAGTCACCTGCCATATGAGGAGTGGCTTGAAGCACTAGACATGTACCCTCTGGAGTTGAGGAGGGAGAGAGGGGACATGATTGAGACCTTCAAGTACCTGAGAGGGATAAACAAGGTGACTACTGAGAACCCCTTCCTATTGAAGAGGTGTCCCAGTAAAAGGAGGCATAATCTCCAACTAGAGGGGGGTAGGTTTAGGGGCAACATCAGAAAGAATTTCTTTACTGAGCGGGTGGTGGTCACCTGGAACAGGCTGCCTAGGGAAGTGGTGGACAAGAATACAGTGTGGGGGTGCAAGAGGGCTTGGGATAGACACAGAGGGCTGCTGAAAGGAGTGGTGGGAAATCAGGGGCACGTCTGGGAGATGCTAGGCTATTGGGCAAACTAGGTGGGCATGGAGGTCTTTTTCTGTCATCACTTTCCTATGTTCCTATTTATTTATTTGTTCGTTCGTTCATTCATTCATTCATTTAAAACTGGTAACCAGGAGAGGCACACTGAGCCAATGCTCACTTTTGAGGTGTGACCCATGGTAGGTGGAAAGGGAGAACAACTGCAAAAAAATTATGGTCAGTCAGATAATGTGGTTATCATGGCCAGATTTACATGGCCATGAGCCCTATGCACAGTCGTCACCAAGGCTTCCTACCCCGCCAACACACACACAGTGTCAAGTAAACACTCAATACATAAGTCTGTCTGCCTACATAAAATATGCCACAGAAATGCAGATCCCACACAAACACCAACATTTTGAAAGCCAGTGTCAATGGTAGCCCGTGACATGGGCATCGGCAACTGGGTGCCTGCAATAATGGTGACCCAATCCCCGGTGCATGTCATTGGTTCTACTGATGGGGTAGGGTGACCAGATGGGGTGGAGGTGAATATAGCTACGGGATATCACTATATGTATGAGTGGGGGGGGGCGAGCATGCACAGCAAGAGGCGGGAGGGATTGTGAGGGGTGATGCCACAGTGGGTTGCCGAGCTGGACCCTTGGTGTGGTGGGTGGGTTGCTGGCTTCGGTGTTCAGGGTTCTGGGTTCAGGTCTGGGTGCTGGTGCATTTTTGTTGTGCTCGGCCTCCATTTTTTTTTCTTATGTTTTAGCACCCCCCCAAATTGTACCCCCCTGGAGTTGAGAATCCTTAAGTAGGGGGGTGAGGGTGTGTGTGGGTGGTGCAGACCCCTGAATAAAACGTGTAAAACACAAGTTCCTGGTGCCATTTTGCTGTGCGCCGGGGAGTCAGAAAGCCAAAATTGATTTTCGGCACTCTGGCTTCGCGATAATGGCGAATGCCTTTAGGCTTTTGCCGTTATCACATAAATCCATGTCAACAGGGTCCAATGCCATATCAAATATAATTGTAAAAACAAAAATCATATATTCTTATTAAAAACAGTCTAAAAATTATATATTCTTATTCCTCTTAAACAACGTATGTGGACCACCCAAATGTACAATTACTCATTTCCCAGTTTATACATAATTCATTAAAATTACACATTCTCCTCATCCTATAAAATTATTCAAAGTACCTTGTATGCATTATTTAACCTCTTATTATCCCATTTCTCTAGATGATAAATAATTTGATTTCACCATGGGTTTCTGAAATAAAGAAATAGTGTATACACATGCATCATCACCCCACTGAACTTGTGAAAATGTGGCTTGCAACTGTACAGTAGGGGAACAACTTTTACAAGCATCCTTATTCTAAATCACTTTCTAGGATTAGTTCAAATTGGCCTTCATATTTTCTCCAAACTGCAAATGATGAACAAACATTTTTTGGTCCCAAGTTATATAACTATGTTCAGTCATTTCGTTTACAATCCTTTTCTGATTCATGCACTTAATATTCACTTCAGAAACAATCCATGATCCCAAACTGGCTTGCCAAGCAATATGCTTTGCTTTGCAGTTAGTTTCTTTATTTACAGTGCAAGTCTTGTGTTATTTCTTAATTTTTTCAAAAACATCATTAGTGTTAGTAGTGGTGTGGAGTTTTCTAATCCTCACCATGAGGCATGGCATCAGCTGTATGCAGAGTAACAAAACACATTTTCCCAGTGACTTGCAGGCTCATGTTTGATTTTTATCTGTATTAAATTTCATCATTTTTACTCACAAGACCCTTGTGCTGGCCTGGGCACAGCTCCTCCAAATCCAGCCCTGGTGGATCAGAAGTTTTCCAATCCTGGTTCCCAGCTTCTCTGCACATCTTCCTTCCTGCCCTATAGGCTCTATCTTCAATCAGGCAGCCTCCTCAGTTCCAACGCACCCTAGTCCCAGCCTGGCTGCCACGGCTTCAAATTGATCTGCTTTCCTGCATGCTACTACATGACACTAACCTGATGCTTGTCTTGGCCCTCATCTGAAAAAGCATTTTTTTTTCCTTAGTTATTTTTATATTTATTGAAAGTTTGGATTCAACACCTTTGAGCCAGTGGCTCTTTTACAAAGGTTCCACGTCAATATACATAGATAGTATTAAAGGATAAAATAAAAATGCAGTAAATGGGTAATTCAGGTAACAATACAATGTGGTGGTAGTAAAAATAAATTACACAGTATACATATTCAGGGTTAAGGCCCACTGATAAAGAATAAGCACAGTATAAACAGTTATTAATGCAGCCAAAACAGCATTGTCAAGTAGAAACTAATAAAGTATTACCTAGGAACTAAATTTTAAGATGAACAGGGCAGGCAAGGCCTGTTGGGGAATTATGGAAGGGATGGGGAGGTCTACAGGGGTGGAACAGGGTTAATCTTCTGGAATGTAAGCAGTGAGAGTCACAGGTGGGTGGTAGGAGGGGTGGGAGGGTGCAGGATTAAGGGGGACTGTCCAGAGGGATGTGTGAACAGTTAGGAAGAATGGGGGTGGGGAAGGGGTGCCATTGTCTGTGTGAGGAGACAGAGAAACACACTGTGCATGAGGAAAAAGGGGTGTGGGAGGGCGAGGTGGGAGGGGGGAAATAGAGTAGGATGTAGAGGAAAGTGGTAGATTATGTGAAACAGTTGCACTCGGCCCTGGCTACAAGCGTCTTCTGGAGTTTATGTTTAAACAGGCCAAGGGTACATGAACTGGTGGTTTCACCACTCAGTGAGTAAAACATCTTTGGGGCTTTTCCAACAAAGGACCTATGGCCTTGGGAGGTGCAACAGTGGGGAACTAGTAGTGTGCAGTTTTATGAGTTTCTGGTGTTGTGAATGCTGATGGCTTGGCTGAGGAGATTCTGGACCTCAGGGGGCATAAGACCAATAGATGCCTTTTTTACAATTAGGCAGGTATGGTACGTGACTCCACCCTGTAGTTGCAGCCAGTCTGCCTGTTGATAGAGGTCACATGTGTGTGCGGTGGGCCACTCCAGTTAGCAATCTGCAGGCCTTACTCAGTGCTAAGGAAATTCATCATAGTGCTGTTGCCATGGCCGCTCCATAGATTTTCTAAATAAAACATATTGAAATGGTCTAACTGGTAGTGTCGCAGTCACTGCTGCTTGTCTCAAACCTGTTCTCTGTCATGGTGGATGATCTAGACACCCCAATTCAGCAGCACTGAATCCTTCTTTCCTCTACATTGCACCCAGTCTACTCAATCAATGAATCAATCAATCATTCTTTATTTTCCTAGGCGAAGCACCATTGAGTGAGCTCATTTGCAAGGTCCAGCCACAGCCATCAGTGAAGTCAGAACTGATTGCCTGCTCACCTGTGATTATCTGGCAAAATGACAATTTAGCACCAGATTTGCAGCAGACTGAGCAGCAAAGCACATGCACCAACCAATAGCAGAGTACAGGCATTGACTAATCATTTCTAGCTCTATAGATGGATGAAGTAATATATAATAGCAGAGTATCAAGGATGACTGCATAGACTTCAACCACACTTATTCATCCATTCCTCTGCCCCCTCGCTCCAGGCAATCATGTACACTTTGCACTGTACCTTCCAGCAAAAGAACAAAAAAAATCTAGACTTGAGGTTAAACACAGGCCAACCATTCCACTTGCAGACTGTGTGATAGCTGAGCAAAGCACTACAGCTCAGCATCATCCACCATATACAATACCTTTGCAGAGGTCCACTAGGATATCATGGGCCCTACTCACAGGTGTACTTTGCATAATGATAAATCCAGCTCTAGTGGTTACAATGAGGGTGACATAAAGAGCATAATTTGAGTGCAGTACAGACAAAATGGCAAAACACTCTATATGGAGGACAAATGAATCAGTATATAAATCATCTGTGCAAATTATTATTTGTTACCTTCATGCTTTCCATGCTTTTGTGTCTGCAAAGATATGTACTTCTATTTTTAAAATACTATTCTACTCTCCAGCCTGTACTGAAATGTTACCTGTATGTTGTTGCACCCGGATCGCCCCTGAAAAAGGGACCTCTACGGGCCCAGTGGGCATACCCGGTCATCAAAATTCAATAAATAAATAAATAAATAAATAAATTGGACAAACTCCAAGTGCATAATGCCAGAGTGAAGGGAGGCTATGCTGGTGCTGAAAGTAGAAGACAAAATAGATTGTTAAACTTCAGTGAGATGGCTGGAGCTATAAGGTTAGAGGGGAAGGAGAGCCTGCTGAGAGGAGAGGGGAGGAGAGGAGAGGAGAGGAGAGGAGTGGAGAGGAGAGGATAGGATGATGTCAGTTCTGGTTGCCAGCAGTGGAAGAAGCCGAGCAAGATGCCAGGTTTAGCAGCAGCAAGAAGGTCTAATGGTGCACCGTTTGAATTTAATTGGGCTCATTTCTTCTTATTTTGTTCTAAACCTATGCATTTTGGCTAATATGTATAGAAGTAATGTAGTTTAACTACCTGTTTTCTTGTTTTTCTTTGCAGAATATCCAAGAATGTTCTACGCACAAAAGAGCATTGTAAGCAGCAGATGACCAAGCGGAAAAAATTGAAGCATGATGCTGTTCTGAATTTATCTCCGCAAGCAGAAGAACAATGTTTTCAACAACAGTATCCCCTGATATTGCCCTCTTGGCAGTGGTAAGTGGAAACTTGATTCCCCCCTTCTGAAAACACCAGTTACAAGTAAAATTCTCTCTTATTTTCTAAAAAAGAGATACGACTTCTGATGAGAACATAATGCTGCCTAAGGACATGCAGCTCATCAGGCAGAAGCTGAAGTTAATTTACTTGTACCAGATAAGGCAGCTATTGATTTTGTAAATGCTGACTCTAACGTAGCAAATCAGATGGATAATGAGGAAGAAAGGGAGGTAATGGACTGAGGAAAACCGGGGTGGGGCTCAGGGGTTGCCATAGAAGCTAGAAGGGAATCAACAGAATACATATTGGCTTCAGATATTCAACAGAACCTTGCCCAAACTACTGGTCATCCAGAAGGGGAAATATTAAAGGTGCTCTCAGCATTTAGGTTGGAAATGAAAGATGCAATTAGTGATATTAAAGAAATGATGAAAGGGGTAACTGATTCCATTGGCTCACTTTCTGAACAACTAGCAGCTCTTACTGTTAGAACAGGTGAACTGGAAATTAGAGTCTCAAAAGTAGAAGATGGATTTTTAAACTCAACTAAAACACTCTTACAACATGAGAAAAATATTTTAAGTTTAAAACAAAAGCTTGCAGAGATGGAGGACTGCTCTCGTTGGCCTATTTTAAGAATGTGTGGGATGCCAGAGGGAATGGAGGGAACAGAAAATCCTATGCTTTTTTTGAAACAATGGTTACACTTGCAATGGTCCGCCCTTACCCAGATCAAAAAATTACTTTAGATCAAGCCCATAGGGGAGGTAACAGGTTTGGTTAATCTAACCAGTCTTACCCAAGACCAGTTCTTGTTAAACCCCATAATTATCAAGATAAGGAGGCTATTCTGTATAAAGCAAGGGTTTGAAATATCAAGATTTTTCTCTACATGCTTACACTTGCAATGGGCTGCCCTTACCCAGATCAAAAAATTACTTTAGATCAAGCCCATAGGGGAGGTAACAGATTTGGTTAATCTAACCAGTCTTACCCAAGACCAGTTCTTGTTAAACCCCATAATTATCAAGATAAGGAGGCTATTCTGTATAAAGCAAGGGTGGAAAAGGGTTTGAAATATCAAGATTTTTCTCTACATGTTTATCCTGATCTATCTACTGAAATGGTGAATAAAAGAAAATTGTTCAACCCAGTAAAAAAAAAAAATAAGGCTGGAGTTAAGTTCACCATGCAATATCCTGCTAAGATCTATTTTATAATGAAGGGTAGATTGCAAACCTTTGACGATGCTGATGATGCATTACAGGCATATGAAGAATATTATGGCCAGTTTTTTCAGGTCTCATTGCTGAATAATCCACGTATGCATCCCTATCAATCCACCATGACAGAGAATAATAATAATAATAATTAAGAGTGGCTTGTTAACTGATGCTGGGAGTTGGTGAAATGAAAGGATATCAGATTTGAAAGAAGGGGAAAGCAGAAGAAGAAGAAGAAGAAGAAGAAGAAGGGGAAGAAAAATTAAAAAAATAAATAAATATAACCTAACAAATGGAGAGACACAGATTTCCCTGTTTATGCTGCTTACTAATTAAATGATTATTATAGACCTTCGAACTTTGAGTCATCATGACATTAGAGGTGATGAGATACATCATCTCTGCTAATGAAGGGGGGTAATTTGGCTTAATTGGTTTAATTGGCACATTTTTATTTTTAAAGAAGGGTGGGTATCAGAGTGTTTTGATTTGGCATAGCTTTTTAAATATAATTGAGGTCCAGGATTCCATATCTGAGCACAATATGAGTAATATACATGATGGTTGTTGTGTAAAAATATATTGGAGAAAAAAGAAAAATGGGAAGTAAAATAAGAATAGCAACTTGGAATGTTAAGAGGTTATGTAATAAAGTTAAAATCAATAAATTGCGAAGATATTTAGAAAATAAGCATATTAACTGTATTTGTATGCAAGAGACACATTTTCAGGAGACTGATTTTTTTACAGATGCAAAAACATTGGTGTGCAGGTGCATTTTCAGGGGATAACCAGATGTCAGCAGGAGTGGCTTTTTTTTTTTCATTAAAATCTTTCTTCTCTTTCTATTATTAAAGTTTTTGTTGATTCCAATGGCAGATATATTATTATGGAGATAATACTACAGAGGAAGCTACTTACATTTGCCTCCATTTATGGACCAGATATGAATACTCCTTTTTTTATTGATTTTTTTTTTTGCAATTAACATCATGTAGCTCTCTATATATTATAGGGTGTAATTTTAGTCTTACTTTGAGAAAGCAGGACTGAACATCTTCTTCTTATTCTGCCTTTATTTCATCAGTTAAGATAATTAAAAACTTTGTGAGGGATTTGAGATTGTGTGACCCTTGGATTGCGACAAAACAGAATGTAAGAAGATTCTCTTTTTTTTTCACCAAGTCAATATACTTCTTCCAGAATTTATTTTTTCTTGATTTCAGAAACCTTGTTATATACTTTGGATAACATTGATTATCCTGGCATAATTATATTGGATCATTCACCTTGCATAATGGATTTACAGTGTTTACCAATTAGGAATTTAAATTATACTTTGAAGATGGACATTACATTATTCAGGGAAGAAGGGTTATTCCTTTCTTTTCAAAATGAGATGAAGTACTTTTTTCCAGTAAATAAGGAATCAGAGATCAATATTGATATGATATGGGAATCTTTTAAAATCTGGGTTAGAAGTACCTTGCAACAAAGTAAAAATCAGAAGAAAAAGAGATGGCAAGATAAAGAAAGGCAGCTACAGGATGATATACAGATTTTGGAATACATTTTTGTTTCAAATAATGAGATGGAGGGCCATAATAAGATTATAAAAAAGGACAGAACTAAATAAACTTTTAACAGATAAATCTATTCATCTAATTTGGAAAACAAGGTCTAATTATTATATTTTTTTCAGATAAATCTTTACAGTTAATGTCTTGGCAACTAAAGAAGGATCAAGAAAAAAAACAGTATTAATCAAACAAAAAATAATATAGGTGAGATAGTCAGAGACCCCATTCTGTTCGGTAAACTTTTTTCTGCGTATTATCAAAAATGATATACATTGGAGTATGATCATAATCAGGAGGGAGTGGAGGAATTTCTGTTTAATTTACAAATTAAGCAAATTAATAATGATGTCTGGGATGCTCTTGATAAAACAATAACTAAAGATAAAATTTCTAGGGCAATTGATAGCCTATCCTTGGGGAAAGCTCAGGGACCTGATGGAATCTACATTGATTTTTATAAAAAAAATTTATTTTGTTTGGTCCCTATCCTGACTAGGCTTTTTGATAGTTTTGATGGGGTTCAGTCTATGCCTTCCTCATTTAAAAAGGCTACTGTGCTGCTATTTTATAAACAAGGGAAAGATTCAACTTTATATGGGACATACAGACCTATATCTTTACTGAATTCCGATTATCAAATTTTTGCTAAGGTTCTGACTTTAGGGTTAGAGGGGACACTCCCAGCTCTCATTGAACAGGTTTAGACTGGCTTCATTAAAGGAAGGAAAAACATCAATAATTTACAGGGAACTATAAATATTATAGCAAATAATGAACATCCTGATGGAACATTGCTTGTAACTGATGCCGAGAAGGCGTTTAATAGAGTGGAATGGGTATTTATATCCACACTTCTTGAGAAAATGAATTTTGGTAATCTGTTTTTGACATGGATTAAATTATAATATTAGACCCTTGAAGCTAATATTAGAATAAATAATGCTCTATCTGGCACTATTTTTTTTACAAAGAGGTATGCGGCAGGGATGTCCCCTCTCCCTTTTGTTTTGTTTTTTTGGCAATGGAACCATTTGCCAATGTTATTAGGCAAAATAGAAACATCTTAGGAATACAGAATAATAATACCATTCATAAAATTAGCTTGTACGTGAAAGATATTCTGTCATATTTAACAAATCCATTAAACTCTATTCCAGAATTTATTAGACTGGCTTCCATGTATGGTAGATATTCAGGCTATAAAATCAATTGGAAAAAAGACTCTTTTAATGAAATAAGATGATAATTATCAGTTGAATATGATAGGAATTGGTGTAGGAGAACAATCAGATTCTATCAAACATTTGTGTATTAACCTAATAAATAAATATGATCAATTGTATCAAGCTAACTTTATCAAGTTACTTATGGAACTTAAAACCCATTTAGATAATTGGACCCACCTTCCATTAAATCTGATTGGTAGAATAAATGTAATAAATATGAAAGTTCTTCCAAAAATGTTATATCAATTCAATGCCATTCCTATCCTTATTCCCAACATTTTCTTTGAAAATTTAAGAAGGAGTGTTACAAACTTTATATGGAATAAGAAACAACCAAGAATTTCTTATCAAAAACTTATTCTTCTTAAAGAAAAAGGTGGGCTAGCTCTACCAGACTTTAGCAATTATTACTATGCAGTTCAAATCATGGAAATTTGGTATTGGCTTAGAGATAAAGAATTTCATTCCTTGTCCACTAAAATGGAACAAAAAATACATGGAGGTCAGTCCTTAAGTCAACTTCTTTTTTCAGAGTATTATAGCAATAATAAAAAGTCTCAGAAAGTAATTAATCCAGTCATATATACAACAATTCATTGTTGGTTAGAGGTTCATAAATTATTAAATATCAAAATTCCAATTACTACATTTTCATCAGTATATAATAATTACCATTTTACACTGTCATTTAATGATGGCCAATTTAGGTGTTGGAATGAGAGAGGTATATTTGAATTTCCCGAGTTTATGGGAATGGCGTACTGTTATCCTTTGCACAAATACAACAGCTGTACAATATTCCTGCTTCCCATTATTTTAAGTATCTTCAAATTAACAACGTTATTTAGGCAAAACATAACTCTTTTTTTTTCTGGGACATTCTAACGCTCTGGAATTGATGGAAAAATGTCCTAGTAAAAAACTTACAACCAAAATGTATGATCTTATTGCTAATAAAATTTGTATAAAAGATAATATTCATCTATTAAACGAGAAATGGGCAATGATTTAGGAGCTGAGATTTCTGATCATCTGTGGGACCAAATACTGGCTTTCCTAATGGCTAATACTAAGTCTAGCAAATTGCAGCAAATCCATTTTTAATACCCTCCACTGGACTTACTTTACTCCTTATAGGCTGCATAAAATTAATAAAACAATTTCTTCTAATTGCCCTAGATATGCATGACCTTCAGGCATGTTAATTCATACGTTGCACAACTGCCCATATCTCTCTAACTTTTGGTTTAAAATTTTTTTGACTTTCTTAATAAGGCTTTGAACCTGAATATAAAAATTGAGCAAACTGTGGGTCTTTTGGCCTTCTCAGGACAAAATCGTTTTATGACTATTCATCAAAAAATATTTTTCTCTATTTCTATGACTTTGGCTAAACAATGTATTCTTCTAAAATTGAAGGATTCAGTTTCCCCACTTTTTGACACCTGGCTAAACATCTTGATATATGCTATGAGACTGGAAAGGATATATTATTTAAAGGAGCAGAATTTTACATCCTTTGAAAATATATGGGCCCTGTTACATACACAAATTCAAAAGGGAATTATAAAATAACATAAATTATTTATGCACTGATGCATTTTAGTTGTATGAAAATATGGAATCCTAGACAGGAAAGAGGGAGGGTTTTGAATTGGGTACTATCTTAATGGCATAGTGTCTTGGATGAATTACTACTTTCATGGACTGATCTAACCCTCAAAAAAAATAGAGGGGAAGGAGAGGTAAGTGGTGGTCAAAAGCCTGCAAGGGTAAGGAATGAATCAGGAAGAGGTTTGGCAGAAAGGGAGAAGGTTTTACCACCATCTAATGGAGGGAAGGTGGTGAGATGGATGGTGGACGGTAGCTGCTTCTAGAGAAAGGAAAGCCAGTATGAGAAAGCAGAATTTCTGGCTGAGGATTGTGGATGGGGAAAGGAGAACATGTGTTGGCCTCCTGACTGCAGAGAGTAGAAGGAGGAGGAGGAGATTCGGGAGAAGAGGTGGCATAGGTATAAGGGGAAGGACTCAAACCAGTATTTAGAGATGGGTGAAGCACACTGGGACTGGCAACATGAGGGGAGATACAGGATGGATATGGGAAAGTAAAGGGAGGAGTGGTGAGTATGAGAGGGTTATTTGGTAGCAAAGCAGCAGAAGGCACTGTAGAGGGTGTCCAATCTAGCAAGGGAGCTGGATGGGGTGGTGCCATACATCACATCTGCATAGTTGAAAGCTAGGAGAATCTTTTCGGTGACTAGCTCCCAGAGGACCTGGGAAGAAAGGCAGTCCTTATTTCAGTACAAGATACTAAGTTTGGGATGGAGTTTGGCATGGATGGCATCAATGCAGGCAAAGAAGTTGAGCCTGCTATCTAACCACACGACAAGGTACTTAAAAACTGGCAATACTTCAAGCGGTGATCCATCCAAAATGGAGAAGACATGGAGGTAGGTGAGCTGGGCCAGCTTCTGACTGGTGCCAAAGGTCATATACTCTGTTTTGTTTTCGTGTTGACATGAAGTTGGTTGGATTGCAACCAGCCCAGAACACTGTGAAAGTCTTGCTGAAGTGAGATATCAAAAGAAGCAGTTGAGGGACTGGAGGTGTAGAGAACTGTGTCATCTGCATACATGTGAGTAAGTGAGTTGGCACAGGTGGAGTGGAGGCTACTTAGGAAGATGGAGAAGAGGACTCAACCCAGAATGGAGCCTTATGGGACCATGACCTTGATAGGGATGGTTGGGGAGATGACACCTCCTATCTATATTGACTGTTGATGGTCCGAGAGGTAGGAATGGAACCAGTTGACAGAGGGGGCTTTAAAGGTTGCAGAGTTCAGCTTATTTTATTTATGGATTGAAGTCTTTGATTTACAAACACCTTTGAGCAAGGGTCTCTTTTACAAAGGCACCACATCAAAAAGAATGAGCAAGGGGACACTTTACATAGTACAAATTTACATAAAATAACAAATTTTTCCATAAAATACACAGTAAATGCATGTAGAAATTACATGAGTTACAAGTTTACAGGTAAAATACTACATGAGACTGGTCAGTGGGTGTGACCTTGTCATGGGCCTCAGAGGTTGAGGATTCATAGTAAATGCAAGTAGAAGTTACATGAGTTACAAGTTTCCAGGTAAGTAAAACACTAAGTGAGAGCAGTCAGTGGGGTGACCTTGTCATGGACCTCAGAGGTTGAGGATTAAGGAAGTATGATAAGGGAGCAGAGAGTTAGGACATGCCTAGAGTAGAACTAAGAGCTGCATAGGAAGGCAGTGTATAGAGAGGAACGAGAACAACCCAAGTTAATGGAATTAAGAGCAACGATATGATGGGGAGAGGACAGATGTAGGACAACAGAAGAAAGTGTAAAAGGTGGGTTAAATTAGGGTGGTGAGGAGGAGAGGAGGAGCATGGGAAAGGAAGGGGTGTGATAATTGAATAGATAGTGGGGTGGGGGATGGCAGGGTAAAATTTAAGGGAGGTAGACAATGAGGAGGCAGAAGACTATGCCAGGGATGGCATGAAAAGGAGTGGAAAATTATAGGCAGAGGTGCTAACATAATAAGGAAAGATGGGGGAGGGGGAGAGGTAGCTCTAGAGTAGAAGTAGTGAGAATCAGTAAGTAGTATGAGAATGGTAGGGGTTTGGAGGGAGAAGAACATTAAGATAAATTAGGCCAGGCAGTCACAGCTGCTATGTTCCAAAAGATGCAGCTAAAGCTTAGTTTTGAAGGGGACAATTTTGCTGACAATCAGAAGGTCTTGTGGGAGGTCATTTAGCCAGCTTGGGGCTCTATACACGAATGTTCGCTGCACCTGCGTAGTGCGGCAGAAAGGGACTTGAAAGGTGGGGCTGGTTGTGCTTCTATTGCAGTGGTGGTTATTTGTCCTGTTAAGGAGCTGCAAAAGTGAGGGTGGTGCAAGGTCAAGACTAATTTTCTTTGTGAACAGTAGGTTTGGTAGAAGATTCTGTCCTGGAAGTTCAGCCAGTTCGCTGAAGTGTAGAGGTCGCAAGTGTGGGCGTAGAGGTGGGCTCCAGTGGGTAAATGGAACACCTTATTTAGGGCAACAGTTTGTCTTTTAAGTGTGGTGATGGTGGTGGCAGAGCCATAGATTTTGAGCCCCAAATCAATAATTGAGAGGGTGGGGCTAGTAATGGCTAGGCGGAGTGCTTTCTGGGACACACTTCCTGTGTCTGTACATAAACCCTAGTCATACGCTTACAGTTCAAGAAATTATATTTACATGCTCAGTAAAGGATAGGTTACAGTTGAGTGTCACACCTAGATATTTGAAGTTGTGAACTTGTTCTAGGGGTGTGTTAAGGCTGTCAGTGATGTGTAGCTGGGCATTTTTATGTTTATTGTGTGGGCTGGCAAAAAGCATCACTTTAATTTTTTTTTATAGTTCAAAATTAGTTTATTTTCAGAGAGCCAGTCTTTGATTGCAGTGAAGCTTTCTTGTAAACAGTTGGTGAGGGGTAGGGAATATGGCTAACTGGTGAAAAGCACTGCACCATCTGCATATAGGAACAGGTTCAGGAGTCTCAGCTTATTCAGGAGGAGTAAGTGGGACATTGAATCAAAGGCTTTGGTCAGATCGAAGAAAATTGCCACTGTGATTTTCCTCTTATTCATCACTGAAACAATGAAGTCACTGACCCTAAGTATGGAGGAAATGGTGGAATGATCCTTTCTAAAGCCAGACTGGAAGGGATAGATGAAGTTGGAGGAATGGAAGAAGGTTGGAAGCCATGAGTAGAGTAGCTTCTCCTGAAGCTTTGAAAGAGATATTTTTAATTCAATTTAATATATGAATATGTAATTTAATATGCTATTAAAGCTTACAAAAATTCTTGATAATACCATCACTCTCAGAGTGATAATAGCACACTTCAGAAGTGATAATACTATTGTTCAGATGCCATAATACTATAGTTCAGGGACCTGAATGATTGTATTATCAGCAAAACAGAACAGCGTAAGCACAAGTTTCCCTCCCGACATCTTCTAAAGCATGACTTCTGATTGGCTACTTTTCCTATGTGAGCGAGCGGAACAATACAGAAAACATGGTGGCTCTATTCTTGCTTAGACAGAAATTCTCGGCACTAGTTGTAGTGTTTTTTTTTTCTTTTTACTGCCTAGTGCAGCTTTATTTGTCCCATTTTCAGTCATGGACGACTTGGCAACCCACCGCATTTCACTGTTTACAACCAGCGATGTCACTATCTGGAATGTAAGGCCACAATGTCCTTCTCCTGACTCGTTGCCTAGGACCCTGAGCTGGAAACCACCTTGCCTACATCGCAGCCACTGCTGTAAGTTTTACACTGCCCTCCTACTTCTCCAAAACTTTCCAAACTGGATCAATATATTAAAAAAAAATTATGGATAGGTACTTTTGATTATCGGGGTGTCCTACCATCTCAGAGTTCTGGCCACATTGAAATCTCTCGACCATCTCTCTAGAGGTTCATGTGTCCAGAACCTCTCAATGGTATTATTCCCAGATAATCAAGAGTAACCTATTCATTATTCTCTTTTTAATTTATTTAGTATTAGATTGCAACCTTTAAGCACATAGCAGCTCTTTTACAAAGGTTCCACATTGGTGGGGAAGGGTGAACATCCATATAAGAGGAGATTAAATATAGTTGTGACTTTACAATATATGACAGACTTAGCAGAGTAGCAGAAAATACAACTACACAATGGTTACAAATATACAATGGTTCATACTAAGAATAACCTAAGAATCAAAAAGAAAAAAAAAGTTGTAGCCCGGTGGACAATGTCAAATCAAGAGGGAATAGAAGGGATGAAACAAAGGTTCAGGTAGGTGAAGATCAAGACAGCAGGAGGCAGGTGTGGATCAAGGGACACATGCGGCCAGTCTACTGGATGTCCATTCTTGGTCCCGAGACAGAGACAGAGACAAAGACTCAGAGACACAGAGACAGAGAAACACAGAGAGAGAATATTCTCAATCTTGCAAGACAGACGTACAGGGCAAAGGTTGAAAGAGAGATTGTGGAGGTGAGTAAGGGGGGAAGAAATGACAGGAGCTGAAAGATGGTGGAACTGATGTCACAGAAAGTC
This sequence comes from Neoceratodus forsteri, assembly GCA_016271365.2. NCBI lineage: Eukaryota > Metazoa > Chordata > Ceratodontiformes > Ceratodontidae > Neoceratodus > Neoceratodus forsteri. The sequence continues at coordinate 214,210,975 of CM057453.1, forward strand.
TTAAAAAAGTGAAAAGAAAGAGCTGTAGCTGCTAATGATAATGGAAATCTATATAGCTCATAGGGCAATTCAAACCTAAAGTATTGATTTCTCAAAAAATTGGTCAAGGAATTTTAGAATACATAACTGGCATGGAAAGGAAAATAGGAGGGCAATTAACTATGTAAAAATTATGTCCTATCTCCTTTAACTAAAAGCCATAAAAATGAGTAGCTACAGTTGCTTCTTGTGCTTCCTGTCAGCATATCTGCATTACTGAAGTTGTTTTATTGTCATTGGCAACTATTCACTAATGTGCAGACTGCTTACATGCCACATAACTGAGGTGTGTAGGCAATCCTATGTGGGAATGCCACACTGTGGGGATTCAGAAGACCCCCAGCAGCATTCACTACAGGTGAACAAGCCCCTTGCACACACAATCCCCCGGCTACCTCCGCAGCCACTGTACATGCCTTGGGTGGTACAGGGGCATGCCAGAGGGTGTACCTGCACTTCTCAACATTCACTAAGAGTGCCAGGTCTGAAGGGGGTGCAAGTTATGCAACAGGGACCCTGCTGTAACTTGTACACACAGCCAACAGATACCCCCTGTACACTACTGTCCCAGACCACTGCACTGCCAGGGAGGGCTGGAGGCAGCCATTTGGGCATTTTCCTGTCAGTGTCCACTCATCGTGGTCCATATTTGCCCAGGATCCCCTGCATGTTTGCAGCAGGGGATCCAGTTCAGGACCAAGGATGGGCATCCAGTTGAATGGCCACATGCATCCCTTGATCCACTCCTATGCAGCTGCGCTCCACTCCCCCTGCAGCTGCACGTTGAGGAGCTGGGATGTAGACAGGTGGTGAATACCATCTGGTGAATGCCTATGTCAGAGTGTGGAGCCGTGCAGGCTTTGTACATGTGAATCATGCATACATCCTGTACGTTAGTGAATAGACCCCATAGTGAGTAGAATGAGGAGAAGTAATTTAAATGCTAATCAGAAAGAAGAGGAACAGAATGAATGGGCCAAGTGGTCCTTTTCTTCTGACAAATTATAAGTTCATACTATGTTTTTAACAATGTGTGTGATGCATGAATGGCACAGGAAAACAAATATTCTCAAGTTTGTGTGGCTTCTGTAAGCCCACATGCAATCAAAAGCCTCAAACCCAGCACAGAACATTATGGTATTGGGGATGGGGGTGTGTGACTGACTAAGGAAAGATTGGTACTAAATTCTGATTGCCATCACACTAATCAGTGTTCACCACTGTCGTATCACACACACTGAATGTAATAATGGATAATCATTACAGTCTGCACAAAGTTAACTCGTTACATGAGGCAATGCAAGCACAGCTTGCCACCTAAAAACTGCACAAAACAGAAGACATGAAAGAAAGGAGCAAAGTCATGATCAACTCAGCTCCCATGGTTTCTTCATCCAGTGGGCAGGACAACTCTGCTTGCTGTGCCAGCTGGAAATACTTCTACTGCGATGGGGGCTGCAGTGTAAAGTCATCCTGTAACTTGTGACTTCCAGGCCTAATTGGATTACTGTAACTGCATGAGCTAGTGGTGCAACATTTAGCAAGTGGTTTTGAAGATGGAAGGACTTAACAGGCAAGGACCTGCTGCTGTAAGTGCCATCATCGAGGCCCAACTGGGAACCATCCCATGGAACTAGGCAAGTGCTGTAACCCTCAGATGTGCCGTGATATCTTAAAAGAGGGTGCCAATCCATATAGGATTTGAGAAAAGGGAATGATCAGTTCAACAGGAGCAACAAAGCATGAAAACTTCAGAGGTACCCAGTAAATGAATGCTCTGGGACTCAGTTGCCTCACATAACTGACTGTTCAGCCAGCAGACTTCAACCCAAATTGCTAGAGAAACCCAAGTTACCATGATGGCAAAGGGAGCCTCCAGGTACCTAGAAGAGATGTGTGGAAAATATTTCACAATGAGAAGTAATGGTAGAAAATGAAAGACAAGTTCTGACAGAGATGAAGAGCATTATTGGAAGATGTAGCAGCTGTATGATCCTGAATGTTTTTTCCCATTTGTGTTTCAAATGGAAATGGAGGTGAAGCAATTAAAGAAGGTTATTCACCATGTTGTGGATTTTGCAAACTGTAGATGCATGCCTTTAGATTCCAAGACTATTGTTTTTCTCACCGCCCAATTTTAAGATGTAGAAAATGTCCCAAAACCAAATGTCCTTTCTCTGTGTCACCGGACACATTCAATCTACTGCTGATAAAGGCCACCTCACAGCTGTAGTCTTCATCTACCACGCCAAGGTTTTCAACTCTGTATCCCACCCACTGCTTCTAAATGCACTCCAAGATGAAGGGCTTGCTCCTCCTACCTTACAGTGGCTTAACTTGTACCTCTGAAACAGATGCCAATCTGTCAAGATTGCAAATTCCTTTTCTCCCTCCCTCTGCTAGCATGCATCCCCCAACGCTCTATACTTGGCCCCATCTTATTCGCCATCTTCATAAACAACCTCCCCCTCTGTCTGCTCCAAATCACACATCCTTACAGTATGTATGCAGATGACACCATCCTAGTCTCCTCTTTCTCTGACTTGACCTTGATCCAATCAGCCTTACAACAGGATTTCCACTCCATTCAGTCTTGGTTCCAGACTAAAAAAACTCATATTAAACACATCAAAAACTGTCTCTATGACCATCAGAATCTCTCAAAGTATAGACAAAGCTCTCCCCACCCCATCCATGACCTTTCTGGACAACACTCCACTTAGCAAAGTCTCATCCTATAAGTATCTAGGTGTCTGGTTGGACCCACTTCTCAACTTCTCTACTCTTATCGACTACATATCTTCAAAACTTTGCCCAAAGCTCGGCATCCTGTACCAAAATAGAGACTCTCTTTCCCTCCCTGTATGGCGGAAACTTCTATCCAAAATGATAACACCTATATTTGACTATGCTGACATAGTTTACTGCTCTACACCTCCTCACTTGTTAGACTTGACCCCCTCTTTTATGCCTTCTGTCATTTTACCTCTAACTCTCCCCATGGGATCCACCACTGTGCTCTTCTCTCTTTCTCTTTCCTGGATCTCCCTTCCCTTTCTCATCAGCATCTCATCCACTCTATTTCCTTTGTCTCCAAATACTGGTGCAACGTATTTCCCTCCTACCTCTCTGCCCTACTTCACCCCTGCTCCCTCCTCTACATACTCCCTATGCTCTAGAGACTCTCACTCCTTCTCCCTTTCCAGATCATCCTCAAATGTGGGCAAATCCACCTACACTCATTGGCTCCCGTCTCTCTGGAACTCAGACTCCTCTCCTATGTAACTCTCTTTCTCATACTTCTGTCAAATCTCAGCTGAGCCTGCTGTCCACCACCTTCTGTTCCCATAACATCATATAATTATGTGCAATGTATGTACTGTCTACCTTGTATTATAACCACTGCTGATATCACTTTTTACCCCTTACCTAAATCATGTGTGATGCATTTATTGAAACGTGTATACTGTTTCAAATGTATCTTGTATTTATATGCTCATGTTTTTGCATCCTGTATACCTTATCCTATGTTCTCTCTCCCTGGGTTGTACCTGGAGATGAGCTTCAGCTCAGTGTGCCTTTCCCAGTTACCAGATGTTTAAATAAATAAAAATAAAAAAAATTTCCAGTCCTCATCACACTCCTTCCTAGCATCTGGTTTGGTGGTCTGATGACTGGCAGTGAGGCAGGGGGGAAGTAGGAGCCAGACATCAGCTCCTACCCTTCACAATCTCTTGTAGCTCCTTGTTGATCAATGCAGCTGAGTTGCAGGGGCTGAAGTGCAATATGCCACTATCTGGAAATTTAAAGGGCCAGCAGATTGGCACATTTGTATGCTGAGACCTTTGTTCCCCCAGCTGTATTCCCTCTCCAATGCCTGATTGGTGTGCAGAAAATCCATCCTCCCAGTCCCAATCACACTCTTTCCTGGGACCAAGTTTGATGGTACAGCAATTGGCTGTTGTGGGGGGGGGGGTGAATGCAAGGCAGCAGCTCCCACCTCTCATGACCAGGAGTGCAGTGTAGTTACATTTTGCAAGAGAAGTTGCATATATTAGACTTTCTGAAGCTTTGAGAAGTTACTACTGTCAGTACCAAATTCGACTTCATTGACTTTGCAATGTTTTTCAGGCAAAGTTGTACTTTTCTCCTGTGAAACTGCAGCTTTGATGGCAAAGTTTGGTCACTTCATAGGAAAAAGTGTCACTTCACCATTGTGAAGTCGGCACTTCAAACTTTGCAAAGTTTGCCAGTTTCTGAAAGTTCTGTCAAATCACATTTTTTTCAACTTCACATATCCCTACTCATGACCCCTTTCAGCTTTTTTGCTGATCAATGCAGCTGGAGAGGACTGAAGTGCAATCAGCTGGCATCTAAAAATCTAAAGAGAAAGCTGAATCTGGCCTTTGGATGCTGGGACCTTTGTTCCCCCACCTTTATTCCCTCACTGCTACCTACAGTAATTAGTACGTGCAGCTACTCCTCCAAAAACGTGACCTCATGGTCCCAATCACAGTCCTTGCTGGCACCCAGTTTGGTGAGGCCACAACCAGCTGTGGGGGAAAGCAAGGCAGCAGCTCCAACCACTCATGACCCCTTGCATCTTCTTGCTGATCCATGCTGCTAGGGGGGAATGAAGTGTGATAAGCTATCAGCTGTGTATTTAAAGAGGCAGCTGATTCATGCCTTTTGATGCTGAGACCTCTGTTCTCTGAACTTTGTTTCCTAGCCATCATCCAATTGGCATGTGGAGAAACTGCCATGAAAACCAGACCTCCTGGTCCCCATCACACTACTTTCTGGCACCTGTTTGGCAGTGCAGTGCTTGATAGTAGGTGGGAGAGAGAACAATGAAATATGATTCAATTTTCATACAAATTCAATAATTCACTGACATTTTTTGTTTGTTTGTTTAGTTAGCCTTGTCCTCCTGTATTAAACGTGGACTGCACCGGCATGCATCTATTGCTGGAACAGATGAAGCAAAAAGGTCTTTTAGCTCAAGGACATTTCCACCATCATATGCTTCAAATGCTTTATTTTCTTTCCATGGTGCATGTAGTATCCATTTTGTCAACAAAAGAACATCTAGTTACAGTTTGGTTACTGCTTTACACTTTGCATACTAAAAGATTTTTGCTGCAATGCAGTTTGTCCATGAAATAATTGAAATCTGTACTTATTATGCTGTCATGGAATTTTATGAAACTAGTATATTGACTATGAGCTGGTTAAAAGATCCTTATGTTTGTTTCAACAAAGATAGTTGCTGCAGTTACAAATGCTGAGTACTGCAAATTCAGTGTTTACTTAAAACAATGATATCAAATCTATGCATGTTGTTAAAAATCCTGTTTTTGATTTTTTTCATGAAACAAGAATCCTCTACCTTAACACTTATTGAATCCGTCTGTCCATCTGGCCTAGCTTGCCTGTCTGTCTGTACAGTACGTCAGTCAAGTTAGTTTCAAACAGAGACTAGATAATTATGCGAACATAATAAGTGAATCTGAATAGGTAAGTGTTAAAAACCATCTGAAGCAAGAAATTCAAAACTTAGCCCAGGTGCTAAGAAGTGTTTGCCTGCGCGTATCAGATTTTGCACCTGATGTTTGGGTGGGGATTAAATTTAGACACCCCCACAGCATGATCAAAACCTGTTAGTGCCTGAGCACTAAGTTCCTGCTATGCCCATGTAAATGAGGAGGTCGTCCCCTGAATACATGTGCAGCGGGATATTGAAGGATTTGCATAGGCAGAGACTGCCACGCAAAAAGTTACCTCCTTTGCAAACCCTGACTTACTGGGGTGCAAGGCTCTAGCGGTGGGCAAGAGGACAGCAACTGCCTGCCTTGGCCCAATGAAGCAATGACATCCTTGGTGTTTAGTGGCACCCCCTGCCTCTGATCCCCATTCTCATATATGTTTAAGTATTCCCTGATGTCTAGTGGAACCCCAAACCCCCTGATTCCCATCCCCATACAAGTTTAAGTATTCTCTGGTGTGTAGTGGCACCCCCCCAAACTCCAAACCCTGTCCTCATACTCTGCTAAGTATTACCTGGTGTGTAGTGGCACTCCCGCCCTCTGATCACCTGCCAGTGTGTCAGGCAAGCTGTCTAATGGCCCCCTTCAATGCTGGCACTGAGCAAACCACCCTGCCACCACCTTCAACACTGTCACTGGTGCTGCATGGATCTGATACGACAACCAGCACAACCCACCTGTCACTACCTCAGCAGATCACCATATGGAATGACAGAGAGTGTGTGTCATGTATACTATGAAGGGAGTGCATGTTCTGTCTAAATTAGACAGCATGCACTCTCCCTGAATGGTACACAGGATGAGAGATCCCTGTCAGTCTGTATGGTGGCCAGCTAAGGTGGTGAGAGATGAGCTATGCAAGTTGCCGTAGCAGATCTGCGTGGCACCAGTGCAGTGGTGGTGGCAGGGGTGTCATGATGGTTTGCTCAGTGCCAGCAGTGTAGGAGAGGGTCTACTACAGAGATTGTCTGACATGGCAGTAGATGGTCAGAGCATATGGGTGCCACTAAACTGCAGGGAATATGTAAATATGCATGGGGATGGGGATTGGAGGGTGGGGGTTCCAGTAGACACCAGGGTATAAGTACACCTGCACAGTGATAGGAACTGGAGGGTGGGGGTGCCACTAGACACCAGGGAACACTTAATAGAGTATGGGGATGTGGATCAGAACATGGGGCATGTCACTAGGCACCAGGCAATATTTAGACACGTATTGGGGCAGGGATCAGAGGGCAGAGGGTGCCACTAGACAGCAGGGAATTCTTAACAGAGTATGGGAATGGGACTGGAGTGTGGTTGGTGCCAACACCAGGGAATATGTAAAGATATCCATGGATGGGGATCAGAGGGTGGGGGGGTACCGCTAGGCACTAAGGAAAATTTAAACATGTACAGAGACAGGGATGTGAGGGGTGCCACTAGACAGTAGGGAACTCTTAATGAAGTACAGGGGTGGGGATTGGAGGGTCAGTGTACCACAAGACACCAGAAAATATGTAAATAAGAACAGGAATAGGGCTCATAAGGTGGTGGGAGCCACTAGACATCAGAAAATACTTTATGGAGCACTGGAATGGTGATTGGAGGACAGGGGTACCACTAGACACCAGGGAATGCTTAAACATGTATGGGGATGGTTGATCGGGGTGGGGGTAGGGTGGTCACCACCATGCCTGACATGGTGGCTGGCCACAGGAGGGGTGTAAACCTGCCACTGCTTCCCATGCAAATGAGCTCATAATTGGCTGGGCATTAATCTAGTGTGACAGCTAATTGTACCCTACCCTAATGTCAGTGTATTCATTCTACTTTTTAGACTCTACATCAGTTGTGTATCTTCCTGTTTATAACTCCTGTAACTATTGTTGTTTTGGTGACATCCTTCAAACTCTGTACAACTCTAAATTATTTCTTGTCATATCCATTATGTGTAATTTTCTTTGTTAACTCTTGGGTTGTGCCTGAAAATAGGCAAATGTATGCCTAGCACGCCCATCCAAGTATCCATTCATTCTATCTGTCTGTCTGTCTGTCTACCTATCTATCTATCTATCTATCCTCTGTCATCTACAGTAGTACCCAGCCTCAGGTTTCCTCGTGTGTAGTCATGTCAATCACTATCTTAAGTGAAGAACTGTTAAGAATACCATGGACTGGAGGGTAGGGGTGCCACTAGACACCAGGGAACACTTAACAGCGCTGGTTGTGTCAAACAAATATGCTTACCTTCTATGAATTAGCTAACAAGACTTTAGATGCAAGGAATGCAGTGGATATTATATTCTTAGATTTCTCTTAGGCTTTTGATAAGCTACCACATAAAGACCTAATAGAGGTGTTAGCAAGTACTGGACTACATACGAATATAGTCAACTGGGTAGAAGCCTGGCTGCAAAACAGAAGGTAGAGGGTTTCAATTAGGGAAGTAGTATTGGAATGGAAGGATATGACTAGTGGAGTCCCGCAGGGGTCAGTGTTGGGCCCTTTTTTTATTTAATTTATATGTCTCTTCAATTAAGTTAAAGTTCCCTAACATATGGCTGAGTAAATTTGCAGATGACTGCAGGATTTGAGGTATCATTAATAACAGAGAAGACCAGGTCAATGTACAAAAGGCATTAGACTTATTAGTGGAATGGACAGTTCATCTTGAACTTGTTCTTTACTTAAATAAATGTGCTGAGATGCACTTGGAAAAGGAAATAGTAAAACTGAATATAAATCAGGAGATGTAATTTTACACCAGACTATTGAGGAAAGGGATTTGGGGGTCCAGGTAACTAGTGATTTGCAATTTGATACACATTGTAACACTATTGTTAGGAAAGCTAATCAGGTGCTAAATTGCATTTTATGGCACATTGGGAGTAGAGATAGCAATGTGCTTGTACCATTGTTTACTGCACTGGTTCGCCCACACATTGAGTACTGTGCACAGGTTTGGTCCCCATATAAAAAGACTGTCATTAGAAGATTGGAAAGGGTACAACGTAGGTTAACTAAAAGAATTAACATACTGCAATACAAACCATATCAAGATAGGTTACAATAATTAGGGTTATATACATTGTAATACTGCAGGTTAAGGGGTGACATGTGCATGATATTTAGGGCACTAAGTGATAAACCCTTAAGTATAGATATAGGTCTTAGGGTAAGGGAACATTATCACTACGAATCTAGAAGGCATGAACTGCAGTTGGAACAAGATAAGTGGAATACCTTGAGACATAAAAAATGGTTTAGTCAGAGAGGAGTCCAGTTATGGAACTGCCTGCCAAGAGCGGTAGTAAAGAGTAAGACAATGGATTCAATTAAAAAAAGGTTTGGATAACTTTTACAACAACAAATACAAGTTAACACAAGAATAAAAGGCAAGCATTATGGACACAAGTCTAAGTAACTTGAAATACCTATGAAACCTATGAAACAATCAGTATCATCACTTTGCTCTTACAGCTATCTGTCTTCTTCCAATTTGCCATCTGACCACTAAAACCCACAGGCTAAAGGGCTTCTGGAGACACAGATGTGCAGCTCAGCTTCTGTACAATGCCACTGGCTGGCTTTTTAACAACTCTGCAAAGGCAATGAATATTAACAGCATTTAAGGAACTTTCATACAAACATGTTACTGCACACTTGTGTGTGGTTCAGTGTGCCTAGGCATGGCTTACAAAAAACGGTTCCATGTCAATTGAGCAAAGTTACAATAGCGAGATCAATTACAGCGACGGCATTTCAGTAACTGCAATTATGAAGCCCGTACATATCTTAAGCTTACTGTAGTTCAAAATCAGGAGGCATTCATCTGTATCCCCCTCCTCCGGGTCTTGCCTGAAAATAGGCAGAATTTGTCTAGTGCACATACCCGATCAACAAAAACTAAATAAAAACTAAATAAAATATGGGCAAGCACCGAAACAGCTACAATTTGGCAAATGTTTGTTTTGTGGGGGGCTTTGCCCCCACACCCCCCTTTGCCCCCCACACCACCTTTACTAAAATAACCAACTCTGAGGTTGTAGCACCTCAGGAAGGGGGGAATGCATTTGTCACTGTTTCGGTGTTTGCCCATATGTTTGGGCACCGTAATTGTAGTTGCTGAAATGCCATCGCTGAAACTGCTTGTTGTTATGTTATCTTTGCTTAATTGACCTGCTATCATTTGAAGATTGGAAAGAGTACAACGTAGGTTAACTAAAAGAATTAACATACTGCATTACAAACCATATCAAGATAGGTTACAAGAATTAGGGTTATATACATTGTAATACCGCAGGTTAAGGGGTGACATGTGCATGATATTTAGGGCATCGAGTGATAAACCCTTAAGTATAGATATAGGTCTTCAAGTGAATCAACAAAGTCCAAGAGGGTAGCATCTTTCAGAAAAAGAGATGTGCAAGAACAAGGGGGCACAATTTGAAGATAGAGGGGGGATGGCTTAGAGGTAATGTGAGGAAGTATTTTTTCATGGAGAGGGTTGTGGATGCATGGAACAGCCTCCCTGAGGAGGTCGTGGAGTCAAGAACAGTGGGGGAATTCAAGAATGCATGGGACAGACATAAGGCAGTCCTAGTGAGGGCTAGGAGGAAGTAAGCTGTTGGTTAACTAGGATCTGCAGCTTATCTGTCAGGTAGAAAAATGGGCAGACTAGGTGGGTCAAGCGGTCCTTATCTGCCGTCAAATTCTATGTTTCTATGTTTCTATCACAAAAAATTGTGTGTGTGTGTGTGTTTTGAACAATGAAACCAAGTCTCACCTAGCATTATTACTAGTTGTCGCTAAGGGCACTGTGATGTATTTAGTCATGATGGAACCTGCAGTTGAGAACCACTGTGCCTGTCTGTCTGTCTGTCCAACTCTCTGGCTGCCTGTCTGTCTGTCTGTCTGTCTCTGTCTATCGATCTGTCTGTCTGTCTGTCTATCTATCTATCTATCTATCTATCTATCTAATCTGACAGTCTATCAGTTAACCAGTCCTCTGTCTGCCTCTCTATCTGTCTAGCAGCTTAATATTTAGCAAGTGCAGTATAGTGCAGTGGTTCAAGGTTCTGAGCTGCAAACCTGGAGACCTGGGTTTGAATCCCCATAGCGTCCACTTGCATACTGTGTGACCCTGAGCAAGTCACTTAACTTCCTTGTGCTCCCAGGTCAAACTTGTAAACAAGCTTTCAGCTTAGTGTGTCTCTCCTGGTAAACAAAATAAATAAATAAAAATAAATGCATTGAGGGTTTTTGGCACTACATAGGCTCCTTTAAACTGTTAATATTCCAGTCTAAAACCCTGTACTATGCAAACATTGTCAGTGCTGAAAATCAGTCTGGGTTTTCAAGAGTAGCTGAGAAGCCTTCATCTTTCCTTCACATACCCTGGCAGAGAATGTGTATAAATACTTGAAAGTTCAGTGCATCCGCCCCACTGTCTGGTAGGTTAGATCACAGGTCACTGCAGGTCCAGGAAGAAGGATTTGTATGCTCATACAACATATACTGCAGGGAGATTTACAGGCATCAAGCTTGAAATAGAGCCATTCAGCTGAATACTAACAATTGTCTGTCTCAATGAAAGATTAACCCTTTAAACCCAGGCCAGTTTAAAACTGTTTTCAAGCATACATTTGGAGGCCCATTACACTTACATAAATTTTAATAAGAACATATTGCCAACAGTGATCACAACTGTATCACCTTCAATGTGGCTAGACAAATAGCTTGCCAAGGTAAAACAAACTAGAGGTATAATTATTCAAAAGGGAAATACAATGACATTAAATATGCCATACAAGCATATGACTGGGTAAGCAAAATCTCCGAAGGTCAGTAAACAATAGTTGGGAATTATTTAAATCAGTTATTAAGGATCTGGAAAATAAATATGTTCCCCTTAAATTAGTGCAGAAAAATAAGGGTACGCTACCCTCCTGGATAACACCTCTAATATATATATGCAAATAAAGAAAAAAGAAAAAGCATTTAAAAAACTAAAAAACAAAATGGGAATGAACAAGCAAAACAAAGGTAGAGAGAAGAACAGAAAACAACAAAATTACTAATTAAAAGGGAGAGGAGAAAGACCAAATTCAGACTGGCAATTAATAAAGATAACAAGAAGTCATTTTACGACTATATAAATAGTAATCAAAACAAGCATTTGTCAATGCTGATAGTTTGTCATGGAGGGAAGGGGATGTTTAAAAATTGCTTCAGTGAAGTTGTTTGTGAGGTGGGGCCCCAAAATACATATGCTCACCATCTTGATGAACTCCCTGAGTGGATAGCTTTGGAATCCAGCGTGGCTGCTTTCCCAGGACTGTGCCGCCAAGTTTGAAATGACTTTCCCTTGCTCCGGTACAGAGACACACAGTTCTTGCCTAATTGCACGCCCGTGCACAAATGTTGTAGTCTGTGATGCCTGACCCTCACTACTACTGTGTGTACATAATACCAAGTATAGCTAAACTGAAAACTGGGATTCCTACTGCTGATTTTTTGTTTGTTTAAGGACTGTTACTAGCCTGTATTTGCTCATTCTGATAGAAAAAAAAGAGTAAAATACTGTTTGTTTGCTTTGCTAGTTTCCGTGTTTTAGCCTAGCCAGACCCCTTAATCTTCCCATTCTTTCCTTTGTGTGTCTCTTTGTGTGATTTTTTCACCCCCCACAACTTCTTAAATACACCTAAAACACTCCCCTTTCTGTGCACCTCCTTCCATTGGCCATCTTGCCCTACACAACTTTAAAGCTGCAGATCACCTCCCAGAGTGCGGTCCTGCCCCACAGAACTGTATTTCTAACAGCCCCTTGCCTCACCACTCCTTCCTCTCCCCTTTCATAAGACTGACCATGCTAATTCTCTCCTACTACTTCCCCTTGTCCCCCACTTTCCCTCGGAAAGATGAAGCTGGCAGTGCCTATATTATGGGCCATCTCCCTAACTACTGCACTGGTATTAACCAACTTCTGCGCTACAGTGCTGGCATGCGATCAACAGCGCCTCTCCTTCCTTTCATCCCCCCCTTCCCCTGTCTCAACCATCTTCACTCACTACTAGGGATAAGTCCACCTTGGGGTACATCTCTCTCATCCTACTCACGAAAGGAGAAGGCTGCCTCCTTGGCCACTACCTGGCTAACCTGTCCTGGTCTCCTAGTATTCCATCCTGCCCATACATTCTCCTACTATCACTACTCTCCCTTGTTGGGGACATTGAGTGCAACCCTGGCCCAACAAACTCCCATATCACCCCCTCCTCCAGCATCTGGACAAATGCCCCTGGTCTTAAAATTGCACATATCAATGTCTGCAGCCTTCCATCTAAATTCACTTACCTTGAGGCTTGGATTGAGCTACACAAGCCCCATATTCTGGGACTCACTGAAACATGGCTAAAGCCACACCACACCAAAAATACTTTCAAAATACCTGGCTACTCCTACCTACATCTCGACAGGCCAGGCAGGAAAAAAGGTGGTGGTGTGGCCCTGCTCCTAAGGGAACCCCTCTCAGCTAGCATTGTCGTACACTCTGACCCTTCCTCACCTAGTGAATGACTACTCTCCAAACTGACCCTGGGATCCTGCAAGAAACTCTATATTGGCTGCTGCTACAACCTCACTGTGACCGGAACCATTGGACTCACCAGCCTCCTCCAAGGCCTGAGCTCTCTAACTCCCCATAGGGAATCTATCCTTCTTAGTGACTTTAATCTAAACTAGCTGAGCTGCCACCAGCCTGACTATGTATCCCTGTTAAAGTAGCACAGCCTGGTGCAGGCAATCACTCTCCCCACCAGACTTAATCCACGCTTGGCCACCCAGACTCTACTAGACTGGATTCTCATAAACAGGGAGGACTGAGCATTACACGCTGGCACCATGGCTGACTCTATAAGTGATCACTCACCAACCTATCTTCTCTGGTCTTCCAAACTAAAGCGCCCCACACCCCAATACCTATCTGTCAGAAATTTCAGCTGCCCAGTCACCACAAATCTCCTCGAGGAGACCCATGCTTTTTTCCCTTTCCAACGCAGCCATCGCAGTTTCCACATTTACCTGGACTCTACTAACACTCCAGGATGGCTTTTTCCCTGTCACAACCAGACGGGTCAGAGGCAGGTACTTGTGCTGGGCCTCTAAAGACCTCCTAACCCTTATGAAGGCCAGAGACCGCACCTGGTCCACTTTCAAAGCAAATCCTTCTCCTGCCCTCTGGGATGCTTACAGGCGCATGAGGAACAAACGTGAACAACAGGCCAAATTTCTGAAACAGACCCACTTCCGCAATCTGCAAAAGGCCAGCCTTGGGACTCAATCAGCTCCCTCCTAAATTCCGCCCCAGCTACGCTGCACCACATCTCAACTCCCAGGATGGGCTGCTGACTGACCCTCACGATGTGGCCGGTGTCTTCAACTGTAAGTTCACCAACTTATCCATGTACCTAAATAAGCTGCCAACTGCCCAACCTCAAAGCTCAGCCCTAATACCTGATACACTGCCATCCTCCTCCAGCTCTGCCACTCACCCACAATGCCCCCATTCTATTTTAAAGCCCTCGCCACACACAACACAGTGAAGCTACTCAAAAGTCTACCTAACCATGGATCCTCTGGATCTGAAGGGCTATCTCCAGTCTTCCTTAAGCTGATCTCTCCAGCAATTGCCAGGCCACTCACCTTTGTCTTTAACCTTGCCCTTTCCAACTCCTCCATGTCTGACCCATGGAAGATAGCTAATGCTATCCCCATTCTTAAATCTGGTGACCCAAATCCTCTTACAATTACCATCTAATATCCATCCTCCCTCATCTCAGCAAACTACTCAAGAGAGCAGTCCACAGTCAGCTCACTGAGTACATAGGCAAATACACCCTCCTATGCAACCAACAGCATGGCTTTCGCAAGAATAATTCCACTGCCACTGCCCTTACTCTTCTTATCGACCACATCCTCTCTAACATGGATAATGGTTAAGCCACTGGGGCAGTCCTCATCGACCTTTCAAAGGCTTTTGACATGGTTAACCATGCTCTCCTTACCTCCAAGCTTAGCCTCCTTGGTTCTTCTCAGAAAGTCACAAGCTGGTTCACTAACTACCTTACCGATCGCTCACAATTCATGTATATTGGTCAAACCTGCTCCCCCATCCTGCCTGTCTCTGAGGGGTCTCTCAAGGCTCAATTCTGGGTCCCCTCCTTTTCTGCTTATTTGTTAATGCACTTCCTTTTGACTGCCTCAACTGTTACTCTCCCCTGTATGCCAATGACCTTGTCCTCTTCCACAGTGACAAATCCATGTCCACAATCTCCTCAGTTCTCTCGCACAACTATGCTGCGGCCCACAGCTGGTTCTCAAAAAAACTCCTATAAGTAAATGTCAAAAAAACTAAATCCATGCTGTTCGGATCTAAGCCCTTTCTGGCCAGAACTAAAAACCATGAACCCTTACGCATTTTCACCCCACATGGCCCAGTCCTGCAGGATGTCAACACCTACAAATACTAAGCAGTACTACTCGACCCCTCCCTCACCTTCACTGAACATGCAAATTCCCTTGTCAGAAGGTTCCATCAAAAGTTAGGTGCCACCTATAGATTCAGGCAATACCTCACCCCTGAAGCCAGACTAGCCGTTGTCCAGAGTAATCTCCGTATTCTTGACTACTGCTCCCCTATTTATGCCAGGACCTCAGCTACTGCCAAGGCTAAACTCTCTGCTGCCTACAACAGCACCTGTTGCTTTGCTTTATTGGCCCCATTCTCCACCCATCACTGTACCTTCTATAATACCCTTGGATAGCTACCACTACAAGGTCGCTTTGACCTAGCCCTCTGCTGCATGGTAGACAATGTCATCCGCACGGCTCCAGAATCCCCCCAACTGCCCTTCTGAAAACCAGAACGCTCCTCCGCAACCTCCACTCTAATGGTACTCCCCATCTAGCCGTTCTTAAGGTATCCACCAACACAGGTAGCAGAGCTTGGTCTGCAGCTGCCCCTTTAAAGTGGAACAAACTACCAGCTGAACTCCATTCCATTGACACACACTCCAGTTTCAAGTCCTGCCTTAAAGTCTGGTTCCTGGCAAACTCATCCTGCCACTGTTCCCTGGGGTCTGACACCAACCCACACTACTCAACTCCCCAGCCCAGGGGTTACCCACCTACTCACACTAGTCAACTCCCTTTCCTATAACTGTTATATTGTATTTTTCACAGTAATATTTGACTTCCTTGCCTGTACATATTGTATACATATTTTTTACTGAGTATTCTGTGTATTACTTGCTCACTGGATGATGCAGTCACACAATGAACTCTGTGCCTATGATTTGTTTGTTTTGTACTAAATCTCCTCATGTCCGATATTGAAACCTTGTATTTACTGTTCTCAAATGGACCTATACATCAAACCTGTATATTGTGCTTACTATTGTTGCTTGTATCAAATCTGCTTCATGTGTATTACTGTTACCGTGAACTCCACTGTCACCCTGCGCCATGTGTTATGGCCTGGGTCATGCCTGAAAATGGTCCCTGGGATCAGTACACTCATCCGGTTATCAAAGTCATAAATAAATAAATGTTGACAGTTTGGGGCCAAAATATTTAAAAATGGCCAAGTTATGCCACTATGTTGACAACTCTACTGAAATACATTAACGCCAAAAACCCCATTGAAATACATTGAAGCGCTTACCTCAGTTTGCAGTTGGGCTTTGAAGAGCAAAGATGTGTCTGCAGTCCAAGGTAGATTAAGGTGAGTAAGTATGGGGTACAGGGGTTGTGGGGTGGTGGCTATTGAGTGGGAGGTTAGGGAGTTGGGTAAGGGCCAAATGAACAATGATGGGCAATTTTCATTTTTACAGAGAAAAGAAATGATGAGGGACAGTTTTCTTTTTTCAGGGAGTTTTCTGAACAGATGAGGGCACTGGGGATTGGGCAACCCCATGTCTGTATACTGTTTGGGGGGTTACACAGTGGACAACAATGGATGGACAGATGACACTGAGGGATTGGGCACCTCCAGTGTCTGCATACCATTTTGGGTGGGGGGTTACACAGTGCATAACAATGGACAGACAGATGAGGACACAAGGTGACTGGGCACACCCAGTGTCTGTATACTATTTAAGAGAGGGGGTTACACAGTGGACAATGATGGATGGTTTTCTTTTTTTTAGGATAAAAAATAAGCATTTGTCAATGCCAAACTTTGATGTATTGAAAGATGTCAACCTCTGTACCTTGTTTATGTCCTTGAGGTGCTTGAACATATCTATCATGTTCCCCCACTCCCTCATTTCCTCCAGTAAGTACATATTGAGGTCCTTTTAATCTCTCCTGATATGTTCTGTGTTGTAAGCCATGTGTGACAAGGAGCTGCTGCCATTCTTGAGGACCGATCTTTTCTTAAATCTGTTGCAACAGTTCTTCTGTTTCTTAGCCTAATTTATTCTTTATAATTCCTAGTCCATACGGCTGGCCACCTATGTGCACCCTCTTCCCTTTCTTGACTATGCTATAGTGTCCTCTTTAATTTTCCTTTTGCCTCTTACATCCTCATACAGGGAGGTTATTGTGGTGACCTCCAAGCATATGCAAAACAAGTTGTGTTTATTGTTGCTGGATTTAGTATGTAATAGCACTATGTCATAATATACCTTATGTTTATGAAACCTTTAAATGTTGACAATACAATGGCACTAGGTGTTTTTGAAAATGGTAAAAAGTACTATGTGACTATTATAGAAATTAAGTTAGTTGTGCTATTTAAAAAGAATGTAAATTGCTGTAAGCTGAACAAGTCTGAAATTTCGTGGTGATTTGCATATTTTCCATGATGCTTTGCATTATGGAAGTATGTATGATGTTGTATTTCATTGAAACTTGATTTGTTGCCAATGCCCTTTGGGGTAACCCTTTTTTTCAGTGTTTCTGCACTGAGGTTCTTTGTTTTTAGCCTGTTTTTTTTTTTTTTTCCTTGAGCCCCCACTACCCAAGCAAATGGGGCCCACATAGGGATGAAGGGTTTTCACTGGAACATGGTTAGATCAGAGATCAGTGACAGTAGGTTCTGACTAAGTGCAGAGAAAGAACTTTCATAGCCTGTTGCTGCAAAGTGATGTACTGAAGAAGGAATGTGCCATTGCTGAAGGTTATTTCCTATATTTTGAATAAACATCACACAGAGATTGTGTGTTGAACTTGAAGTTCGGTGCCTGGTCCATCTGTTATCCCACAACCCGTCCACCGACTTGGTGTCAGAAGTGGGATAACTTGCTGGAAGCATCTGGCTGAAGAGGGACATTTTCTGTTGGATATTACCCAGATATCCCGGGTGGACCGATGCACCAGGAGTTGCCAGAGAAGAACCCAGAGAAGAAAGTCCATGGAGTTCTGCCCACAACCATGGCTGACAGACTGAGAGAAGCTGCTGCCTGGGCTGGACATGGCAGCTCAGAGGAAGACCAAGCCTGAAAATTATGAAGAGATGCAGGTTGAGGCAAACTGGAGGTGTGAGAGACAACATCCAGGAGGTGGAGTCCCTGATGAAGATGATCCACTGGATGAGTGGGCAATGGCTGGAGGCAGACTGACTATGCAGAGAGGTGGAACACTGATGCCAGGTGCTCAAATGGTTCCTGCCGGAGAGTTTGGATAAAGAGTCAGAGGAGGATTTTTCATGGGCTCAGTTTGAGGATGACCCCCTGATGACTGAGCAGGATAGTCCTTTGTTTCCTGTGTTCCTAGGATGTTACCTGTTGGAAGTTGGAGATGCAAGTATGGAACTTGAATGTGAGACCCCAGGTAAGAGTGTGCCTAGTGATATTGTGCTGGGATTGAAGAATCCAAGCAAGCATGAAGAAGCCTATGAGGCTGAAGGAACTTTTTCTTGTAGTGATGCAGCTAAATCTATTAACAGTATTGGCTGGGGTATACTGCATGCTAAAAATGCTAATGTTGCCAAACTGTTACTGTATGTTAAGGTTAAGGAGGGTAGAGGTCATTTAAAAAAAAGTCACCCTTGGAAAAAGGGAAACTCTCACACAGGTCACAAGGTACTAGATGGTAATAGATGGCAGAAAATGGCACAGTGATTAAAAGGATGTATACTAAGGCACCCCAGAGTTAAAATGTTTAGGAACCTGCTGTTTAACATTGTAGGGTATTTAGCATGGAATGTTCCTTGGCTTTCTGTAGGTTTCTGTAGAAACCTACCTGGGGATAAGATGACCAAGGATTTGGGGTCATAGGTTATAAAAGGTTGAAATAGGAGAGTAGAAACTACTATTGCTCCTTCCATATTCCCATAGACACTTTGTGCAAGACAGAGGGGTCAAGTTAGTTGCAGGCAAGGCCAGATGTGGCTCTGCAATGGTCCCTTTCTGTTGGCAAAAGTGTAGCATGTTTGGTCAGAGGGTGGGCCTTATGTCGAAGAAAGAAGTACCCAAGGGCAGACAAGGAGTCGGAGGTGGTACGTGTGTTTTATTCTTTTCTGAGGGAAAATCTACCAGGGAGGAGGTGGGTGGAAAATGGATTGGAACCTGTGTTGGGGTAACACCAAAAGAGTGTCTACCCTCTGGTGTCTGTATCAGTAGCAAGTGAAATGAATGAATCAAGAGACATAGTGGGTTTATATAGAGAGGTTGAACCTAGGACTGGGCCCCTGCTTAAAACTGACATGTCTGGTGGGGTTGGAGCAGGTAATTACTCACCCCAGAGAAATTGCTTCTATTGTACTGGACTTTACAGCCATCCAGATTTTTTGGTTAAGAAATATGACATACGTTCCCTAAAAGGAGATAGTTCAGGAATGGTACTGTAAGTCTCTATAGAGAAACATGTTAATGCCTCAGGGTAAACAGTGATGATATCCACTATGTTTATGATAGGATGGTTATCGTTAATAGAGACCCCAAGAAAGAGCTTCTGAAGATGGATGGGAGGAAGCTCCATCCCTTCCTGGGACAGGAAGGTGGTAAGCAGTCTGCAATAACCGCTTCCCTCTTAAGGTGGGGGATATGTGACAGGGAGCTCCTGCCACTCTTGAGGACTGACCATTTCTTAAATCTGTTGCAACAGTTCTTCTGTTTCTTAGCCTAATCTATTCTTTACAATTTCTAGTCCATAAGGCTGGCCACCGATGGGCACCCCTTCACTATCTTGACTATGCTATAGTGGCCTCTTTAATTTTCCTTTTTCCTCTCATGTCCTCATGCAGGGAGGTTATTGTGGTGACCTCCAAGCATATAAAAAATGGGTTGTGTTTATCGTTGTTGGATTTAGTATGTAATAGCACTATGTCATAATATACCTTATGTTTATGAAACCTGTAAATGTTGAAAATACCATGACACCATGTGTTTTTGATAATGGTAAAAAGTACTAGGTGACTATTATAGAAATTAAGTTAGTTGTGCTATTTAAAATGCATGCAACTTGCTGTAAACTGAACAAGTCTGAAATTTCGTGGTGATTTCCATATATCCCATGACGCTTTGCATTATGTAAGTACGTATGATGTTGTATTTCTTTGAAACTTGATTTGTTGCCAATGCCCTTTGGGTAACCCTTTTTTCAGTGTTTCTGCACTGAGGTTCTTTGTTTTTAGCTTGTTTTCTTTTGTTTTGTTTTTCTTTTTGAGCTCCCACTATCCAAGCAAATGAGGCCCACATGGGGATGAAGGGTTTTCACTGGAAAGTGGTTAGATCAGAGATCAGTGTCAGCAGGTGCTGGCTAAGTGCAGAGAAAGAACATTAATAGTCTGTTGCTGCAAACTGATGTACTGAAGAAGGAATATGCCATTGCTGAAGGTTATTTCCAAAATTTTGAATAAACATCACACAGAGATTGTGTGTTGAACTTGTAGTTCAGTGTCTGGTCCATTTGTTACCCCACAACCCCTCCACAGCATGTACCATCTTGGTTGCCTTTCTTTGGACTGCCTCCACCCTGTCTATGTCCTTGCACATTTTTGACCTCCAGAGTTACACACATTGCTGTAGGTGAGGCCTCACTAATGCATTATACAGTGGCATCACCGCCTTGTGCCTTCTGCTAGTGATAACTCTGCCTATGCACCCCAGAATGCCACTAGCCATCCTTACAACATGTATACTCTGCCTTGACACCTTTTGGTCATCAGAACTGATAACTCCTATGTCCCTTTCATCCTTGGTGATCATCAGCACTTTCATCCCATCCTCTAACTCTCCACAGGTTTCCCTATTCTTAAGTGCATTATTTTGGCTTCTTTGTATTGAACCTCAGTTGCAACTCCTCAGACCATTTTTCAAGCCTCTCCATGTTCCTGCTCATTTTCTCTACCCCTTCTGTAGTATTCACTCTGTTATATGTGTTGATGTCACCTGCAAACAGGCAGATAGACCTTTCCTTCTAGTCCTTCTGCAATGTCTATAATGAAGACATGGACCAGGAATGGTCCCAGAACCTATTCCTGAGGTACCCCACTGGTCACCCCCTCTTCCCAGATTAGATTCCATTACCACCACCTTCTGCCTCCTGTCTGTCAGCCAGATGCTAACCCATTTTATCAGCTTGTGCCCCTTTGCCAGGCTACTCATCCTGTTACTCAGCCTTCTATTTTAGATATTGCTGAAGGCTTTGCTGAAATCAAGGTAGGTGACATCAAATGTCCCTCCCTGATTTACTTCCTTAATGAGGTATTAGGGTTTCCAAACCTAATGCCCCACCCCCACGCTGCAAAGACTGACAGGCTTGGGGATGTCCCTTTAGGTCATTGGCCATAACACTCATCCCATTCCACCCCCACCCTGCAGACATTGACAGGCGTCGTGGTGTGCCTTGAGGTCCTTGGCCCTAACTCTCAACCCATTCCATAAGGAAATAAGCTGAGATGGGTGCAGTATAGGAGAATGGGGTGAACGTTTGGGCCAAAGACTCCAAGGCACACCCCAATGCCTGTCACTGGCTGCAGGGTGGGGTTGCAACTGTGTGAGCATTATGGCCAACGACCCCAAGGAACATGCCCAATGCCTGTCAGTCACTACAGGGTGGGGGGGCATTACAGTTGGAAACCCTAATGCCTCAGATGTTTGTTAGTATTTTTGCTCCAGATTTTCAACATAGGCTTTTTGGGAGACCACCTCATGAACAATGGCAGTATCATTTTGTTACTCAGTCCCAAAGGATGATTTCATGCAACAACTGTGCCATTCGGCACCACAGGTGCTAAAACACATTTTGGGCAGGATGTGAAAAACAACAGTTGTATGGTTCATGTGGAGATGTGAAAAATGGCAATGCTGAAAATCTGGAGTGAAAATATGAGAAATTGGCAAAGTTATAAGCGTGCATAGATACTGCAATGCATGTCCGTAACACGGTCATTTTTTGAAATTTTTTCACCATATTTTCAACATGGGCTTTTTAGGACCTCCCCTCATGAACAGTCACACTGTGATTTTATTACTCCATCTCAGAAGTTGATTTCACACAGTGACTGCGCCATTCTGCGCAACTGGTGTGAAAACACATTTCAGGTAGGATGTGAAAAATGACAGCTGTATTGTTCATAAGGATGTGTGAAAAAATGGCAATGTTGAAAATCTGGGGTGAAAATATTAAAAATTGGTAAAGTTACGAGCGTACATAGAAACTATACAACACATGCTCGTAACGCAGTCATTTTTTGGAATTGTTTCACAAAATTTGCAGCATGGGCTTTTTGGGACCCCACCTCATGAACAGTGGCACTGTTGTTTCATTACTCAGTCCCAAAAGGTGATTCCAAGCAGTGACCGCAAAATCACCTTTCAGGACTAAAGAACTAAATGACAGTGACATGTTCATGAGGTGGGGTCCCAAGAACCCCATGTTGAAAATTTGGACCTAAAATTCTTAAAAATTGCTGCGATATCAACATAAGTTGAAACCCCCATTGACTCCCATTATATGGCTCACCTTTCATTCTTTCAGTTTGCCGGTCAGCTATGAAGAGTGCAGACATGTCACACTCCGCAGAAGATCACATCTGCTGACCTCGGAGGGCAAGTATGGGATAAGGGGGGTGTGGAGAGGTGGGTGCACAGAGGAAGGGTTGGTATGGGGGAGGGGGATGGGGAGACAATGAGAGTTGGTTTTCATTTTTACAGGTGAAAGAAAAAAGGAACCACAAGGGAAGGTTTTCTTCATTTAAAGGTAAAAAAATAAACATAAATTTAGGCACGCTGGGTTGGGCTCCCAGTGTTCCACAATAGTGGTGGCGGGGATGCTGACATAGGGATTGGGCACCCCAATATCAGCTAGGGATATAGATGGGTTGGGGGGTGCATCCGACTCTGGTAGTGGGCATCCCAGTGTTGGAAAGGGAAAGGGGAAATTGTTTAACCAGAAAAGACTCACTAAGTGGCAACAGAGAAAGGGGACATTATTTGACATGGAAAGACACACTAAGCCACAGCTGAAGGGTTCACATTTCAAAGTACAGAGCCACACAAAGTGCTGGCTCAGTCCTTTCCTATGTTTGCTGAGACAAGCCCCCTCAGAAAACCAGTGTCAACAGGACACTGCCTGCTGATTTGCCAGCCATAGATGCAGCA
The DNA here is from genome assembly GCA_016271365.2 of Neoceratodus forsteri. Taxonomy (NCBI): domain Eukaryota; kingdom Metazoa; phylum Chordata; order Ceratodontiformes; family Ceratodontidae; genus Neoceratodus; species Neoceratodus forsteri. The sequence continues at coordinate 214,234,148 of CM057453.1, forward strand.
CTGTTGGCCATTGGGCTGGCACATCTCACCTCTCTCGCTCTAGTATCTCTCATATCAACATGTCTGTCTGCACTTGCACGCATGATGAACATAAAAAGGGGAACACCATAAGACCAATTATAGTAAATGGGACTCAGTTGAGAACACATAGGGGAATAGCTGATGTACTGAATAATTATTTTGGTACTGTCTTTACAGAACAAACCTCAGCTACAACCAGTGATGTACATAAAGAAATAGATCATAAACTTATAATCATGGAGGAAGCCAAAATGGCCATTAAAGCACTGAAATAATTCTGCACCAGGGCCAGACAACATAAATACCAACTTTATTAAAAGAATTGCAGATGATTTAATACTACCCTTGGCACTGCTATTTAATAAATATTATAGCTCTGGAGAGGTACCAGAGGATTGAAAAATGGCTGCTGTGATCCCCATACCAGGAAAGAGCTCAAATATTTTCCTGGTAATTAATGACCCATAAGTTTCACGTCTGTGGTCAGAAAAATTATTGGAAAGGATTTTGAAAAAAAGGCTGGAAAATGAAATATATCAAAAGGCCTACGTGATCATACATAGCATGGTTCCATTGCAGGATGATCCTGCACTACTAACCTCATCACATTTTATGAAAAAAAACAGTGAAATTATAGACAGAAGCTTGGCAGTCGATCTGGTCTTTCTAGACTTCCAGAAAACACTTGATACTGCTTAGTGAGAGAAATAAAGCATCTGGTGCTGTTGAGAGAGAACAAGCAGTAGCAGCAGTGGGAGCCAGTCGAATGTGTTGAGGGGAAATAATGGCATTTTTTGAGAAAATGAGTACTGGGGAATATATGGGGAAGCCCTGCAAGGGGTTTTGTAGGTGTCAGAAGAGAGAAACAGAGCTAGTGAGCTGTGCTGCACAGTGAAGGGGAAGATCAATTTTGGGAATTAAAAAAGCCCACCAGGATAGTTGCTACTGAACCTGAGGAAGGAGGAGCTGTCTGCCTGAAGCGTCCCTCTTCATGCTGCTCGGTCTCGAATATCCCCCACATGTGAGTAAGGAGGCTGTTAGGAATGCTGAAGGGAGAAACTGGTAGTCGAAGACAAACAACAGATGAAACTTTCAGAAATCATGGCTGAAAAGCTGTGCTGTGATAGTGGGAGTGCGCTTATAAATATGCATAGGTGCATGCACAGTTTCACGGCATCATTTTTCAGCCATGATACAAGTTTTGCTGCTCAATTCAGGATTATAGAAATGGAAACGGTCACTGGAGTTGTTGAGGCTGCGAGTGGCATGAGGGAGCATGTGTGCAGCACTGAGGTGTCGGCTAATATTGCGGAGGAAGCTATTTTTATTTTTCTTTAAATGAGAGTCACTAACACAGTTGAACTGTGGGGCAGTGGTCTAGATTGGTGCAAGGAGTCACTAAACAAAAAGGTTGTTTGTATGCAGTGTCAACAGGGGAGTCTTGTGGGTTGTTCATTCAGTATTGCTGGTTTTTTTTTACTTTTTTAAAACTCCCCCTTTACCATTGTGGTTTAGCAGGAGCCAATATGGCAGATTTCAGAGCTGATCTTCAGGGGTCGGAAGAATTCATGTACTGTGGCTGACTGGCACCTTTGCCATGGGTATATCATAGGATTTACCATGGCAGAAAGGTGCCAACCAGCCAATCGCAGTACAGGATTCTTAATTTCTTTTTATGTCCATGGTATAATCATCACTAAAGACCTATCTGTGGTAGATCATTGCGAGAAGTTGCTTTAACAACAAATAGACTGTTAGGATCTATCAGCAAGGCATTTATTACTAGGACAGAGGAATGTATTGCCCCCTGTATAAGACATTTGTCTGTCCACATCTGGACTATGCTGCCTCTTTCTGGTCACCATTTTTGAAGAAGGACACAAACATACTAGATGTCGTACAGAGAAGGGCAACTAAATGGTCACACAGGTTAAAACCGTTCCATATTCAGATATACTGAGGGAACTAAATTTGTATGACCTGCAGTTAAATAGGGATAGAGGTGATATCTTAATGCTGTACAATATACTTCGAGATAAGGACTTAAGTAAAGTTTGTAATTTAACCCCAGATGCTAAACCTATAAATCACAGGTGTCATAACAAGCACTTGTACGTACAGAGAGCACATACAATTAAAAGGAAGTTTTATTTTACAATAAGGGCATGTAAAATGTGGAACACTCTGCCACAACACATAGTAGACATAAATGATTTTACAACATTTAAAAACCAACTAGACAATTACCTTTTTAGACACAAATAATATCCCCCACAGATGTGGGGAAGGCAGTCCAGATGGGCCTTCAGCCTACTTCTGCCTTTATACGTACTGAGTAATACTGAATAATATTTTCCTTTGCTAGTGGTGCCTCTAACAGTTGAAAATATGTTTTTCTCAATGGAATGGAGATTTAGTATACTTTAGATCCTCTTATCAAGGCAGTGTGGAAATTTATGGCCTGGATATTCAAAAGGATTGCACTATGCACAACCCACCAATGCACCCTAGCACGATATTCAAAGAGGAAAGTTGCACTGTGCAACTCCCGATGTGCCGGGGTGCATCAGTAATGTATATGTGTGCAGAAGTGCGAGGGGCATGCCATGCATATGAAGCACATCTGATATTCAGCCCAGGATGTGCGCTGCATGTGCTGGCACAACTCCACCTTGCACCACTCAGGGGTGCAAAGTCCGGCTGCAAAACCAGGAATAAATCCTGGCCACCCACAGGTGAGCTGCCATATTGCAGGGTGCAACATGGCAGCCAACAGCTGTGGGTGGCCACCCGCCAACCCAGACCACTGTCCACAAGCTCCCTGCACAGGGAGCATTGTGACCCCCCCATTGCCCGATCGTGGGCATATGTATATGTAATCCCTGGTGGTCCAGTGGACCGCTGTCCATCGCCCGATCATGGGCATAAGTAAATGATATCCCTGGTGGTCCAGTGGAAACCTCCCCCCCAGTGCCTGATGGTGAGCCAAGCGAAACACACCTGGTGGACCAGTGTTACCCCCCTCCCCACCTGCCCACTGAGGTCCCCGCCACCAGCATCCCCCAGTCAGCGGGGCGGCAGCACCCATCCACATGCCACCTGGCTGCCTGCCAACTGACATCATACAGTATGGCCTGTATGCCTATTGGACTACTGTGTGGGCCAATGAGCATGCAGACCATACTGTACTACACAGGCCAGATATGTGAATGAATGTGTCCATTCACATATTCGGCCCGTGGTAGTACAGTATGGTCTGCATGCCCATTGGCCCACGAAGTGGACCAATAGGTGTATAGACTGTACTGTATGCTGTCAGTCGGTGAGTGGCCGGGAGGCATGTGGACGGGTGCTGCCACCCGCCACTAACTAGGGGGTGCTGAGTGGTGGGGACCCCAGTGGGCGGTTGGGAGGGGTACCACTGGTCCACCAGGGTGTCTTTCACTAATTCTGCCCTCAAATCCGGTGCTGGGGGGTTCCACTGGACCACCAGGGATAACATTTACTTATGCCCACGATTGGTCGATGGAGAGTGGTACATTGGACCACTAGGGATATCATATACTTATGCCCATGATTGGGCAATGGAGATCGGTCTACTGGACCACAAGGGATTTCTTTTACTTATGCCCGTGATTGGGCAAACAGGAGCGGGGATAGCCATGGGACTGCAGGGCATAAGTCCCTGACGGCTGCAGCCTGGTAGGGCGCCTGGAGCAGGCCTCTGGGAATCGGCACACCGCATGCAAATGGGGCCCTAATGACATTTAGCCCCATTTGCACCTTACATGCATAATGGCCTCGTTTGCATGCCCAGTGCTGAATATCATGGTTGATGCACCCTCAGTGCCATGTTCAATGGTGCTGAGCCAACGTGCAGCACCGTTGAATATCACCTGGCCCATGCCCTGGCACAGCCCAGTTACACTGCACCCAGGTTTGCGCCCCTGCATGGTGCAATCTGAATATCCAGGCCTGTGAGTCTTACAGTACACAGGCCTCAAAAATCCACATTAAGGAGCCTTTGGTACCTTCAGTAGATATAGCTAACCACTGTGTCATTCTGACACCCAGCATACAGCCTTGCATATCACATATATGTCTGCTAGGAAGTAGAACCATCATAAAGCATGACTGGCATTCTGTACCACTGTGACAATTATCAAGGCCCTAAAAGGTAATGGAAAAGCTTTGGGGACAGAAGAAGCATTATGTGCACCTTTTATCTTGCACTGATGTTTTTCTAGAAAGGCAGCTGAGATTAGTAACAAAATTAGGGATTGGCTATACCTGCTCATGATAATACAGTCTTTCTCAGTATTTAATACGGCTTCCTCTAGTAACCTTTGTGTCAAGCAATGTGTTATATTAGACTTGTAATTAGTGTAACAACTTACTCTACCAAGCATATAGTTGGAGACAATTCTGTTTATAACCTAATGACAATTAGTTCCTAATGGAATTAATTAAAGTATATTTACTTATTTATTTATTGAATTTTGTTGACTCGGTAGGTCCACTGGGCCTAGCAGTCCCTTATCATGGGTGACGGGGGGGGGGCAGGATACAGATGGTAACCAACTAAAATTGAACCAGATTAAGCTGTTGGTGGTATTTTTTAGTCAATACTCATATTACTTGGCAAAATCCAATAAGTGATACACATTTCTAATGTCTTCTGTGGTAAATGTTCCATCATACCTACAAGTGTCTGGATATTTTGACTTGGTGGGCTTTTGATAGCAGAGTAAATCCACTGAGTTCTGACTCAATGCATCCTTCAAGGAGCAGCTGAGCAGCCGGAATATGTAAACACTGGATGTCAGGAAGGAGAGCCAGGATAATATAGAAACATGAAGGATTCTAAAGAAGATCAACGGGGTGGATTTCTAATACATGTTCAGGTGGTATGAGGTATCAATAACAACAGAACACAATTATAATTACTGGATCTAGTTTTTTCTCGTAGGGAAACCGGGCTGTAATTTTGCCACTGGTTATAACGAGGAACATGCACCCAGTTTCCCTAGCTTGACACAAGTGCCAGCTGTGTCTCTTCCCTTCATCAGCACAGTCCTCACACAGACAGACACTTCATTGCCACTCCAGACTCAGCAATAAGTTTTAAACAAAATTAAAAAACAACAATTCACAGGGATTAACATCCTTTAACGGATATCCTTTTACCGAATTGGAAAAAAAAAGAAAAGAGTTTCTAGTGCTGGTGGTGGTGCTTCAGACCACAGACCACAGACCACAATGAAACCTGACCAGTTCATGGTCGCCTAGGAACATCTTTTATTTTATATAATTGCTGTGGCAAAAAAACAATACCAAGCAATTATATAAAGTAGAACATGGGGTTGTGTGTAAAACTCAAATGTTACACACACCCTCAGTGGTGGATGCTTAAATAAACCCCTCACTCTTTGCTCTCAGAGTTTATTTGGTATCCAACACCTCAGGGGGTTAAAATTCTCATTAAGTACACAACACCATGTATTATTCTCTATATAAACTAGTGGGTAGCAAATAAAGGAGGTATGTGAAGAAATACTTCTTTAAAGTGAAACTGGTGGACAAATGGAACTGCTTGCCCAGAGAGGCCAATGCAGGGACCGTAACTAGATTCAAGAGCTGGTGGGACAGGCCTAAGGGGGTGATCAGCACATATGCAGGTGAGGAGGGCAAAGAACAGGCTGAGAATGAGGTTGAGCTGTCAATGGGGCACTCAGCCTATTCCTGAAAAGTGACAGGCTGGTAGGGCAGAAGTAAGGATCAATGCAGATTGATGGATGACTGGTCTTTTTTCTGCCTGCAACTTTCTTTACTTCTACTTTATGTTTCAGTAATCTACCATGTGTTGCACAGTCATGGTACAGTCTCTATAGCAGCAAGTCCTGACACAGCCTACCTCAGAACCTTTTGTCACAGAAATGAGGGTCACAGGGACTCAAAATGAGCGACAATGGGGGACACTGGCCCTTATAATGAGGGACACATCCTTAAAAATGAAGATACAAGCTTAGAATACTGAGGCAGCCAGTGTGTTTACTTATCAAAAGGAGGGTCATATGTGGGACAGTACCAATTTTGAGTGATAAAAGGAGGGATGTCCTGCATTATAAGGGACTGTTGAGAAGTATGTGGCACTGTCCCATCCAAGGTACCAAAGCCAGAAACACTCCTTGACAGACTGCTAGGGTAACTGGCATGCATTGGCATCTATTTAAATAACACGTATCCCTCTATCCTATGTACTAGATGCCTGGTGCCTCTATATCTGAAGCAGTCTGATAACTAGAAAAGATCTCTTTGCCTTATCACACAACCCTTTTCTTTGGGTACATCTTTAAATGGCTACATGGTCTGTCTCCTTGTTATAACTAATATATTTTTCACTGGCACAGACCTTTCTGTCCTACATACTGTTTGAGTGGCCTATGGGTATCATTGCCACTCACTGTCCTCTGTCAGACTTCACCACTTTACAGTCTACAGGTCTTTTTCTCTGCTCTGTTTTGCAGTAACTTATTACTCATCAGCAGCAAGTCTTCCTGTCTCTTGGAAAAGGCCTATTATGGAGGAAGACTCCTCCCATATCTATATTCTGCAGTTCTGTTATTTATCTAATGGCCAAATTTTCCTCACTTTAAAATTAAAGTGGTACATTTATCTGCTAATGTATTGCATTTTCACTGACTCTGCAAGATTACTTCTATACGGCTCATCACGTAGCCTACTGTGTCATATACAACATCAATTTCCCTATCCTGAAGGTAAGAATAGTCCACCCTCCCACAGAAATCAGTGGAAGCAGGACCCCACTGGAAATGAAATATTGCATCTTAGCGGGGCTATCATGGGAAAATAAATTCTAACCAAATATCCATTCCTAATTGTCAGTGTTTGAATCTAGCCCAGAAGGTGGGAAGAATTATGCAGATTCTGTGTTTGAGAACACAATAATCACAGACCCTGAGTGCAAAATGCAGAAAGTCTAGCACTGGACAGTCTTGTTTTGTTGGTAATAACAATGAAGTTGTGCCTTCATGTAACCTTTCCATGAATTGCAGCCCAGTCATCACTAGAGGTACTACAACCTCTTCTTGCTACAATACTGTATATGGTTCTTCTCACAGATGGCTTTATCATACATTGGATAGGGAAAGGGCTATCCCTACAGTGTTTCCCTTTCTCTTGTGGCACAGATATGGCCCCTGGGGCCTGATATTCAATTGAACAGTCCCAAAGTGAGTAGCTGCAAACATGCGGTGCTGGGCAGGTGCTAGTAATGGTCAGCCAGCCCAAAGTGCTCAATCAGATCCAAAAGACCAGCACTCACAGCAAAGAAAGCACAGACAGAAGTCCAAGGTATACGGTTAAAACCATTTGATACTGCTTTATTCAGCTCAAACATCAACCATGTAATCCCAGTGCTTCAGCAAACAGACTTCATCAGGGGATCCAATATTCAAAGAGGCTGAAAGTGCAGCCCAAAATTGGCACTGTGCCTTGCAAGTGCCAGGGAGCCCAAAGATACTATATTCAGTGGAAACGTGTACAGATGCAATTTGACCTAATATTGGGCCATGTCAGCCCAGTGCTAAGACACTTAGCACTGGGAAGACATGACTCCTGAAATAGGGTGCCACAATAGCTTGCATCCATGCTAAATTTCTGATATTCAAATGGACCCATGCAAATGAGCTCATTGGGAATGCAAGGTGCTAAGGGACTATTTGCATGCCCATTATGGACTGATTTCCATGGGTAGCCATGACAATTTAGTGTGGCACTGCCACAAACTTGCCCCATCCTAGAGAGCTATCCCTGGTGTTAGTGGTCTACCACCCCCCCCCCGCCAATTGCCATCCCAATTATAAAAAGACATGTGTCCCTGGTGCTAGTGGATCCCCTCTGCCAATCACTGGCTCAATGATAAGAATGAAACATTCTCTGGTGTCCAGTGGTCCCTCCCCACCCGCACCCATGCCCAATGTTCATGTAGTATTCACTGGTGTCTAGTAGTCCCTGCCACCACTAGCACCCATGCCCAATGTGAATGTAATATTCTCTAGTGTCTAGCAGACCCTCCTTCCACCCACACCCATGCCAATGTTTAATTAGTAATCTTTGGTGCCTAATGGTCCCTTGCCCCACCTGCATCCATGCCCGATGTGTATAGTGTTTTTCCCAGGTGTCCAGTAATCCCTCCCCTCACCTGATAATCTGCCTGATACACAGGCACAGTTTCTCTGGTATTGAATGTATCCCCGCCCCATTCCAATCCCCTGTGTATTAATGATAAATTGTTCCCTGGTGTCAATTGAACCCCCCCCATCCTTGATCCCCGGTATACTACTGTAATTCCATTCTCTGGTGTTTAGAGGACCCCCCACTCTGGCAGGTACTGCAACCCCCCCACACCCCCATCCCAATGGTGGTGGGCATAGACCTCTGCTTTCCATCATGGTTTGCTGCCAACTGAGCTGTCATTGAGCACATACTGTAACAGCTAATTGTACAGTACACGTTCATTGACAGCTCACCTAGCAGCTGGCTTTGGTGGAGAGCGGAGGGCTGTGCCAGTCACCGGCTTGGGGTCGGGATGATGGGTGAGTGGAGTGGTGGGGCACTACCTGCTGGATGGAGGGGATGTCAGTCTGCTAGACACCAGGAAATGGCATTACAGCAGTATACAGGGGATCCAGGATAGGGAGGGAGGTTCACTAGAAACCAGTGAATGGTTTAGACACTAGGGAATAGTTTATCATTAATATACAGAGTATCGGGATGGGGGCTGAGATACACTAGATACCAGGGAAATGGAGTCTGTGTGTCAAGTGGATGATCAGGTGGGGGGAAGGAACAACTGGACGCCAGGGAATAATACTGTAAAAATTGGACATTGGTGCAGGTGGGGGGAGGAACCGCTAGGCACCAGGGAATACTACATAAACACTGGGCAGCTGGGGGTGTGGGACCACTGGACACATGGGAACATTTATTTATTACCATCAAGTCAGTGATAGGCAGGGGGGACCACTAGCACCAAGGACAGTTGAATTTTTGACATTAGGCTGCTAATCGGCAGTGGGGACAACTAGCACCAGGGACTACTGTTTTGGAGGTCAGTGGGCTGAAGTACTCCATCTACCAACCGCTAGAGTTGACACAAAGTAAATTGTGATTTGGTTTGATGGTATTTGCACTATGCAAGAGGACTGCGCAAGGTTGGTTTTGTACAGCGCACATACTCTGAATATTGGACTGTGCCAATATTCAGGTCCCCACCCAATCATTTGCATTTCACCCCCTCTGAATATTGCCCAGGCATAAACCCTTTTTGCCCACATTAACTGAGGTTTTAAATAAGGGACTGCTGCAGATCGGTTAGCGCATGCAAACTAGACTTTGTGCCCAGGCAAACTTTTGAATATCTGGCCCCTGCTGTTTTTAAATTATCCCTCTTTACCTGAGTGATCCTCATTGTCAGTTTTCAGTAGTTTATCATTTAGTTTATTATTCCCAGGTAACTCTTTACCCAGTGTCCTGACTCCTATTTTTCACCACATGTATTATTGATTATGTGTTTCCTGCATTCTCATTTGGAGGTGAGGGCATAGCTTTCAAGGGAAATCAGGATGTTGGGGTGAATAGCCGATGGGACAGGAGGTGATTCTGCCCTTGAAAAGGTCACTGGTGAGGCCACATCTGGAGTATGTGGTGCAGTTCTGGTGCCCTCACCTCAAAAAGGATATCATCCTGATGGAGATTGTCCAAAGGAGGGCTATAAAGATGATTGTGGGAGAGCAAGGTAGTTTGTACAAGAAGAGACTGGGGGCCCTGACCATGTGCTCCATGGAGGACAGAAGGGAGATGGGAGACATGATTGAAACCTTCAAGTACTTGAAAGGGATCAGTAAAGTGAACAAAGAGTGTCTCTTCTGGCTATGGCAACAAAGTTATGGAGGGGACACAGCCTTAAGCTGGAGGGGGGGTGTTTAAGAGGGAGGTCAGGAGACATTTCTTCACAGAAGGGTGGTGACCTAGTGGAATCAGAAGAGGTGATCTCAGTGAGGACAGTGGTTAGCATCAGGAGGGGCTGGATAGATATAGATGGAGAATAAGGGTCATGGGAGGGGATAAGGTAGTGGATGTAAATGTCTGGGAGGGGGGATTGAGGACAACAACCCGAGTTGTAAACCCTGTGCATTGAGCAGACTAGAGAGACCAGAAGGCCTAATTCTGCTGGCTAATGTGTGTGTTCATACAGTATACACTGCCAGTTTCACCACACAGCCAAGCACCTAAGAGCCATAGAAAAGGATTTCCTCTGGACTCCCTGCCAGATGCCACCTTGCATGAAGCCCTGGCATATAAATTAGATTCTTTTCAGAACTAACAAAAATCAAAGCCACCCTCTTTGAACTTGTTAATGATTTTAAAATAGTGAAACAGGCACTTGATGCCCTTACCACACGGGTTAGTGATGCTGAAGTGCATATAAGTTCTATTGAGAATCATCACAAAAAAGACAGCCAGGAACTCATCAAACTTAGGGAAAAAGAGTCCAAATTGGAAGATGGACTAGAGGACCAGGAAGGGAGAAGCAGATGGAGTAACCTGGTTCTTGTTAGCATACAAGAACAGGCTGAAGGTAATAATACACTCATATTCATTCTGAAACTGCTCAAGAAGTTGCTGGGTCACCACAGAAAGGAGCGGTATACACAATTGACCAAGCCCATTGGTCCCTTCAGCCACAGCTACCACCAGGAGATAAACCTCAAGCTATAATCTTACACTGTTTGAACTATCAAGAAAAAGTATACATCCAAGTCCAGGCTCATAGAAAAGGGCCTCTTTAGGGGAATAGACATTAATTCTTTATTTTCAGCAATGTCACTCCAGCAGTACGGGATTGACAAGTTGCTTACAAAGACATAAAAAAAAACCTTTGTGCTGTCAAAATATTTTTTTAGAATGCTGTACTCAGCTCATCTTGTGGTTACTATGGCAGCTGGCACTCATAAATTCCCCAGCACTTAAGCCACATGGAGAGAGTTGCCAAAACTTCTGCCATGTGCTTTCTCACAATCATTCATTCATTCAGCAGCATAACTCTATCAGTAAAAGGTAAAATATGCTTTAGTATACCTCCAATCTACCTCTATTAGAAAGTCCATATGATATTTGTGCTGATCCTATCCCTTCTTTTTTAACACTCCACACATAACACATTTTCTAACTCCAACCACCTACACATTGAGGGAACGTGCAGCTATTTGACAGCAAAGGAAAATGTATTATTGCTATTTTGATGGGGACATTTAAAATGCTTCAGCAACTATACTCTTAAAAGATATGATCACTACTAGCCAATATGGCAGCTACAATTCTTTTTTCTTTACCCTTCAAGTCTCTGTTAAAAAGCCCTGATTTTCCACCACTAGAACAGTTGCCCTGTGCAATTGTATTCCATTCGATGACAGAACCTGTCATTCTGTCAAACAGCCTTCCAACATTCCTTCTTCCAGCTGCGGTATCCCCGCATCAACTACTGGTCACCCAGAGTTGCCAAATACCCAATCACATCCATTGCTCCATCCAATGTGCCATGTCATCCAGCTGTGAAAATTCATCGCCTCGATACACAGGAATCCACCACACAGTCACATCATTGCAAAGGAATGCTTCCAGCAGCTCGTATGTTTTTCTCAGCACTGGAAATGGAAGCAAGTCAGATTTCTGAATCAGGCTGCATTCATCAATAGGTATTTCATCTTTCCTTCACTAAAGTAATGATGTATATGAGTCATTCCCCTTTAAGCACCGAGGACTCCATAAACCATCCTGAAAGACATTTCACCAGTACCCACTCGCATTCTCAGTCTGAACTCTGACTTTTATCATATGCCAACCCTAATAACAGTTAATACATCAGTTATGACTGCTACACCACTTCATTTACAGTAGTAACTTGTAATATTAAAGGGGCACAAACAGGAGAGAAAATATACCAAATCATATGCCTATACACATGACTGTCAAATAAACAGAGATTTTTTTCCCTAATGACATATATCATCCAGTATAAAAATAAAGATTCATCTATCTGTCTGTCTATCTGTCTATCTGTCTGTCTGTCTGTCTGTCTATCTATCTATCTATCTATCTATCTATCTATCTATCTATCTACCTGTCTATCTATCTGTCAAATCTATCTATCTATATTTGGTGACCAGAACTAAATCATCCCATTCCAAGGCAAAAATATATTCAGAGGAGCTGACTTTGCTAAGATAGCCAACAGAGTTAAGCTAGCCCTGGCAAAAAGAAATACAGTTGAGGGGGTACAGGCAAAGTGGGCAAGCATTAAGGATACAATACTTGAAGCAACACCCCATTGTGCTAGAGAGAAAAGGAAGTGCAACAGAAGAAAGAAACCACTTTGATTCTCAAAAACTGAACCAGAAAAGGTCAGAGCCAAAAAGCTGGCCTTCAGGAAGTATAAGGGAAAGCAGTGGGATGAAGATAGCGAGGCATACCAAACTTCCATGAGGGTAGAAGGGAAGGCAGGAAGGCAGACAAAGGCCCAAACCAAGGAAACACTAGCACGAACAGTAAAAGAAGGTGAAAAGACTTTCTATAGATACATAAGTGAAAGAAGAAAGTCCAGATGGGGTATTGCAAAGATCAAAGGGGATAAGGGGGCATGTGAGGAGGAGGAGGACCATGTAAAAGCATCTATCCTAAATAGATACTTCTGATCAGTATTTTCTAAGAAGAAGATAGGGCAGGGCCCACAGCTCAGCACCATGGACACAGGGGAGGTGTGCACTAGTCCCTTCACAAAAGAAAGGGTCCTACAAGAGCTCAGTAAGCTCAGGGTGGGCAAGACAATGGGGCCTGATGGCATACATCCCAGGGTACTAAAGGATCTAATGGCGGAACTAGCAGAGTCATTATCAGAACTGTTTAGTGAGTCTCTGAGCACAGGAGAGGTCCCAGAAGACTGATGAAGGGCTCAAGTGATACCACTTCACAAGAGTGGCACCAGGGAGGAAGCAGAGAACTACAGACCAGTCAGTCCTACCTCAGTAGGGGATACGATTATGGAGGCACTCGTTAAGGAAATGATAGTGCAACACCTGGAATCCATAGGAGCACAGGATCCAAGACAGCATGGGTTTATAGCAGGAAGGTCTTGTCAAACTAATCTCATAGATTTCTTTGACTGGGTAACCACAGTGGCAGACCAAGGGGGAGCAGTTGATGTCTCCTACCTTGACTTCAGCAAAGCTTTCAATACTGTTCCACACAGAAGATTGATTAATAGGCTGGGTAAGCTTAGAGTGGGTCAGAAGTTTGTCAACTGGGGGCAAAACTGGTTGACAGGCAGAAAACAGACAGTGGTGGTAAATGGTATACAGTCAGAAGAGATGCAAATCACAAGGGGGGGTACCTCAGGGTCAGTCCTGGGGCCATTCCTCTTCAATATCTTCATCAGTGACATTGCAAATGGACTGGAGGGTAAGGATTGTCTGTTGCAGATGACACCAAGATCTGCAACAGAGAAGATGATCCAGATGGGGTGGGTAGAATGAGAAGAGATCTGGATAAACTGGCAAAATGGTCGGAGGGGGCAACTGGGGTTTATCACAAAGAAGTGCAAGATCATGCACATAGGGAAGAGAAACCCTGAAGTTACCTATAGGCTGGGAGGGTAGTTGCTGGCAGTCACAAGGGAAGAAAGAAACTTGGACATCATCATAACAGATGACCTGAAATCATCCAAGCAGACCACTAAAGCAGTAGGTAAGGTGAGGGGGATGTTGGGGTGTATTAGTAGGGGTACCACAATTCATAAGAGGTAGGTAATTATCCCTCTTTACAAGACACTGGTTATGCCCCATCTGGAGTACTGCATGCAGTACTGGAGGCCACACCTTCACAAGGACATAAATCAAATTGAGGCAGTCCAGAGAAATGCAACCAAAATGATGCAGGACTGCATCAGAAAATGTATGAGGACAGATTAGCAGAGCTCAATATGTATACCCTAGAGCAAAGGAGGGAGAGAGGTGATATGATGAAAAACATTCAAACACCTTAAGGGCATCAACAAGGTGAAAGAGTCTAACATGTTTCAATATAAGAAAAATAGCAGAACAAGGGGACACAACATGAAATTAGAGGGAGGCTGATTAAGGGGTAATGTGAGGAAGTTCTTTTTCACAGAAAAGGTAATAGATGCATAGAACGGACTACCTCAGGAAGTGTTGGATATGAATACAGTGCAGGGCTTCAAACAGATATGGGATAGGCATAGGGGAGCAATACAGATGAGTATGAATAGATAGGCCATTGACAGAGCAAAGGCTGATAGCACATTCATAAGGTAGAAAAAGAAATGCGCAGACTGGATGGGCCATGCGGTCCTTATCTGCCATCAACAACAACTTCTATGTATCAAATAACAGGCAAAGAAATGGATTTGAAGTAGACTTTTTTCCCACATCTCAATCCGATGGTCTGGCCGGAGATCAAGCATAAAGACTTTCCCATTCAACCATATTTGTAGTTTCCCATCCATACCTTAATTCTGGAACAATCATCAACCCATACGTGCTTATCGGATGCTGTTTTGTGAGCAGGGGGATCTTGCTTCCTTACTCAGACTAAATTTCAATTTTCTAACAGGTTGTAATTGAACTATTATTATAACTATGATTCATGAGAAGAGGGGCACCCTTGCGTTAGCCCTGATTGAATCAATTAACTTGGCCTGTTGCCCCTGCTGACCAGACAGCCCACTAAATGGGAGTTGACTGCTAGTTTCAGTGGAGCCATTTTCAACCTTGCAGTACTGCTGCATTCTTATAATAAATTGTAGTTCTGTCTGTTCTATGTTGTTTATGTTTGTAATGTACTGCTTGTTGTTAATGTTTTTTTCTTGTGGTTGCTATACTCTTTAAGATGATATCACATCAACTCTGTTGAGACCATAACAGTACACCGTATGCTCATCACACTAATTTCAAGAGCATCTTTCTGTAATAAACAGATTAGGTCAAGATTGGCCAACAATTTTATGACCTCAGAAGCCTTATATCAAGACACTTTCACCTTTTCTCAATACACCAGTTATGACAGCTATACCCCTTAATGTACAGTAGTAACTTGTAATAATAAAGGGGCACAAACAGGAAAGAAAAAGATACCAAATCATATGCCATTTAGAAAGCATAGGAACTAAAATCACTTTTCTCCAGGAAACCCATACATTTGCAACCCAAAATAATCTTTGGTACAGGGAATTTGTGGGGCAAGTCTATGTTCCTGGCATAGATAAAAAAAATTGGGGCTGCCATCTTAATTCATTGCAGTGTGCCATTCCAGCTTATTGAACAAACTAGTGACCCCATGGGTAGATATACTGTATTGGACAGGATTCACAAAATACTTTAACGGTGAAAAAAATGTGCAGGTCCCCAAAATCTGTGCAGCTGCAGGAAAAAGAGGTAATTACACTACATCATATACAAAAAAAGTCTACAGCTGCAGAAAACAGACACTGTGGACAGCAGAAAAGACACAGCTGCAGAAATTCCAGTGCAAAAAATGCCATTGAACAGCATGGCATATCCCGTTAAAGGCTATTCTCAGCTACTGTTTTACTGTAGTTGTGGAAAAAATGTTGCGTACATGTTGCACCATAGAGAGTGAGGTGTAACTCACCCTGAGCAAAAGGTAGTATACTAACAATTGGGAAACAATCATAGTGGGGGTTCAGTCATTAAGCAACAGCATACCTGTGGGCTATCTAGTAGTGTCAGTTGTTACCACAAAAATAGCACACGTTTCCATTGAAGGGCAACAAACCACAAACACATGGTTCAGTGCAGCCCATAAAGGAGCCCCACAGGTAGCAGAGGCAGAGGTGATAACAGCCAGAAGTGTGTGCTACATACGCAGGAGAAAGAAACACCCCAGGGAGAAAAACAACCAACAGATACATATTGCCACTGGGTGCAAGGTCCTGCTGGTACAGGTGGTGCTTCTGTGGTCTCAGTTGTGGAACTGGCTTCTTGCCTTGCTGGGAGTGCTGGATCTGCTGTAACTTTTACAAAGTCTTCTGCTCCACGTAATATGGCTCGCCTGTTGTTGTTTTGTCTGCTGGGCCTTTTATGTTATTTCTAGAACTGCAGTAAAACTGCTGCATATTTTTTGCACCTGTGGAATTTTGTAATGCTCCTGTTTTGCAGTTTTCCACAATTGTGGAAATTATGACTGTGAATATGCTGCATTTGCATTTTGACAGTTTTGCAAGCCTTTTTTGCATGTGTGTGGATTTTTTTGCCCTCTTTGTGAATCTAGCCCCTAATTTTCAAGGGGACCTTGTATTGAACTGACCTCATATTAGTATTCATCTATGGCCCTAATAAAGAAGCTCCACAGGTGTTTACTAATATCCTCATGGAATTAACTAGATTAAATTCCCTTCCAATGAATCTAGCTGGTGTTTGGAATGTTGGTTCAAGACATGTGCCTAGATGGAACTGGGTCATGCGGGGTGGGCCTCACCTCAAATCAGTAAGCTAACTGGGAACTTTAGGACTCGCTGGGCCTAGTAGAACCCCAGTGAGTCCTGCATCCTGGGGAAAAGGTTACACATTGTGATCCCCTGTGCATAACACCTCATCTAGACTTGACTACCTTTATGTCACACCTGATATTTGTACCAGCCTCACCCAGTGTGAAATCCTCCCTTAAAAGGTGTCAGACCACACTCCTGTGCTCCTTTTCTGTTAACCATCTAGACAGACAGAAAAAGACAGGGCATAGAGATTAAACATCAATTTATTCCAAATTTCCCATAATCCTGGCGAAAATTAGAACCGTTGCTGAAAACTTTTCTGAGAAAATACTGGCATGGTAGACAACTATGCTCACCTATGTGGAGCATTTAAATGCTCTCTAAGAGGAGAACTCATTAGGTTGGCCTCAACAAGCAAATGGAAAAGGGACCAGGAAAGTCAAAAACTTCTTCAAGAGATCAGATACAGAGAAAACACTCTCACAATCTATAACATCTGCAGAATGGTTACAACTTAACTCATTTAGAGCAAAATATGGGGAACAGGCTGAGTTCACCATCTTTCCTGTGAGATCCCATTATATTGATCAGAGGGAGAAGGCAGGGACACTCCTTGCTCTAACACTCATACAACAAGAAATTGCTAAAAGTATTAGGGTTGTAAGGGTAACCAACAACTCTCCTCTAATCACCAGATCTACAAAAATAGCTGCCACCTTCACAACTGTCTACCAATTATATGCAGCAGAACCACCAGTGGCAGAGGCTAGCATTCATCAGTTCTTATCTGCATCTGCAGCCAACCTCCCCAAACTTGCTCCAGAATCACTGGACCAGTTGGAAGCTCCAGCCTCTTGAAACAAAATCCTATAGGCTATTTCCAGCCTATACCAGACAAGGCACCATGATCAGATGAGCTTTCTTATAAAACCATATAAAGAGTTGGCCCAGTACCTGTCAGCTCCTCTAGAATCTCTATTCCATTCCACAAAAGAGAGTAAGTGCCTAGACCCCAGGTACCAGAATGCCATTATCACTCTTTTACTCAAGCCAGATAAAACCCTGAACTGCTATCTAGTTATAGACCAATCTCCCTTTTAAACATTGATATTAAAATTCTAGCAAAAATATTAGTTGCAGAGTCAGTGCAATTTGGGAATATCTAATTGGATCAGAACAAAGTGGCTTCATGCAAGGGCGTCTTTCAATGGACCATTTCTGAAAATTAGCAAGCATTTTCTCTGCATCCAGGGATGCCAAATATTCAGCAATCTTGATGTCTCTGGATGTGGAGAAAGCCTTTGATAGACTTTTTTGGCCCTTTTTATACACCACTCTGTAACATTTTGGTTTCCTCCCCCCTTTATAGATTGGGTTGAACTACTTTACTCTCACCCATCCACTTCCATTATATGTAATGGTATACATTCAAATACTTTTACCCTACACAAAGACACCAGACAAGGTTGCCCCACTCCCCCTACCTATTTAACCTTTACTTACAGCTACCATGCAGAAGGATTATCCTAAATGATAACACTAAAGAAATCCAAGTTAGACACACCAGGTATAAAATTTAAACCTCTGCAGATGACCTCTTATTGCACCAGGAGAATCCATCCCAATCAATTTCTGCTGTGCTTAACCTCGTAAAAGAATCTGGTAAATTCTCATGCTATACGCTTAATCTAGACAAAACTAATTATCATACCTCTTGATCAAAGGACTAACAAACGTCAAGTCTTACAGTGGGGAGGTGCATGGCAAATGTAGACACTTGAATACTTTGCAAATCAAGTTTCCACATGGAAAAGAACAATGTTCTCCCAAAACCTTGATACCCTCCTCACCAAGATTAAGCAGGACATAAACAGATGGCTAGCTTTCCCCTTAACTTTGTGGGCTTGCATCAACATAATAAAAAATAACATTTTTCCAAGACTTACCTTCCCAATGGGGGTGACTAGCTCTGTAATTCCTAACTGCTGATTCACTAAACTCAAAAATTCCTTGCCCACCTTTTTATGGAACCACAAGATCCCATGTAGAGCTTATCACAAACTTACCTTCCTTAATGTACAAAGAGGCCTGCAACTTCTTGACTTCAAACTCTATTATCTATGCTCCCTGCCAGAAGATTCATGGATCATTTTAAATTAAGTTAAAGTAATCATTAGAATAAAATGCTTAAGAAAGTAATAATTATTTTTTAACTGTTCAGTACTTTTATGTAATGTTTTCTGTTTGAAAAGTCAAATAAATATATTGTTTGGTAAACTGCCTGGTTACTATGTATATTTTTATCACTTAACAAAATGGGCACATACAATGAGATGGATTAACCAGTTTTGACTGTTTTTCTCTTCCACCTGCAGCAATTCAGCTTTGAAGTTGCACACAATAGTGTGCGAGACGATGGTGCCAAAAATGACTACTATGAAAGCCTGGCTGTAGTTTCTTTCCTTTATCATCCCAGAATGAGTCCCCTTCAAATTGTGAAAATCTAGTGATGATAATGATGATGAATTGTGAAAACATGGCTGTGAATGTCTCTGTAGTGTGGTATCCCAACATGTTAAACATGTTTAATGGGGAAAAAAATAAGCTCACCATAGATGAAGCCAGCTGATCAGTGTCTAATGCTTTCCCAGTGACTATGATGATTACTGGAATAGTAGGGAATGTACTTACTTATATTCTGGTGTACATACAGATGAGTCAGCCAGGATGAAGTGCAGTGTCGCAGGTTTACTGCATGACAAAATGGATTAACTCCCATTGAGATTCCAGTGTTCACTACAGTAACTCTATTGCAGAATTCTGCAGCATTGCATTTCATCCTGGGTGACTTCACTGTATCTTATCACAGATTGGAAAACAAAAGAAAATTATCATTCTTGATCTTTGTTGATTTATTAGCATTGACAAACCTCAATGGGCAACTTCTGACCTGCCTGATCACTAATTTGTTGTACTTGTCCTACAGGCAGTGGTACTGGATCATTCCTTTGAGACAACTGTGCACCTTCTTTGGGATATGCATAACTGTGTTTGGCCTCTGCTCCCTGGTTTTAGCTATTGCCATGCCCATTGAAAGGACCATGAATATTTTAACTTCTCACTGGTACTCAAACCACATTATGACTCATATGAACAAGACAGCAGTGGTCATCATTTGAGTGTGTGTGTGTGTGTGTGTCTTGGTTTTTGCCATGTTGCATAAGGTGGAGCCAGTCACAACTTGCAATGGCCAGAAATGTGGTGCTTCATCAGTATAAAAGACACTTCTGTCAGTGGCAACATCATCTTCACCCTCACATTCAAATGGCTAGGCACCTGTTCTTTTAATGTGACCTCAGAATACTGCACAATATGGCGACCTTTAAAACATTAGTGACTTATTTCAAGATCAGGATCTCCATGTATCAGTTCAGTGAGCAAAGGGAAAGGATCACTGTAGAGCCCATGGTCCAGTTAATGGTTGATCACATGCATAAAGTTTGCTTGTTGGTCACCACTGTTAATATATGATATTTCTGTCATGTAAAGAGGGCTTTAATGTGTAGAAAAGGTGATTAATATGAGTTTCCTGCTCATACTATACTTTTATGCTGCCAGTTACATGATGGGACCCCATACATCGCATGAAATACTATGCATTGCACATGCTGTAGGGTGCATTTAGCACGATCATTTATTCTACAATCGTATAACTTAATTTTCCTAACTGTTTTATGAACTCAAATTCTTTATTTATCTATTTAATTTTGGTAACCAGGTAAGCCCACTGGGACTGTAACAGTCTTTTTCTTCAGGGGTGGCCTAGAATTAATTACAGATAATGAAATTAGCAGTGGAACACTTTTAGGGGTATCCTTCCTGACTGAAAATGGTATAATCTTTTTTTTTTAAATGCTTCTTGTTTATTGGGTTCACTGTTATAAAACAGAAATTTAATTTAAAATATTTTTTTTTATTTTACAACTAAAAGTATTATGTACTAATACAATTTTATACAAATGTCCATGAGTATTACAAACAACATCAACAGAGTTCATACAAGAGGTCATTATTTTAAAACTCATATTGACACAGTCATTAATTATTGAAATAAAGCATACTCTTTTAAATTAATTTTATTTAATTTTATCAAGGGATAATTTCATTGAGCAATGTCTGTTTCAATGGTATCCCACACAACAAGAAAGGTTTATTCAAATACTTGCGTTCACAATATAAAAACAAACTCTGGCCAGAGCAAATAGGGCTGTAGTTGAGAAACCTGGAGTAAAAATATTGAAAATTAGCAAAGTGAGGAGTCTGCATTCACAAAATGTAATGTAAGCTCATAGATTTATTGTTTTTTAATATTTTTACTCCAAATTTTCAGCATAACCTTGTGATGACCCTGCCTCATGAAGAAGGGCAGTGCAAATTTTCATCTCCTGGCCTAAAGGTGATTTCACGCAGGGACTGCAAAATCACCTTTCAGGATGCAAAAACACAATTGACCCAAGAACTGAAACATGACAGATGTCACATTCATGAGGTGCTGTAAAGAAATGGCTATGCTGAAAATGTTGAGTAAAAATATTGAATATTGCCAAAGTTATGAGCCTGCATTTGCAAAATGCAACATAGCCTCATAACCTTTTTTAAAATATTTTTACACCAAATTTATAAAATAGCCTTCTTATGGCCTCTCCTCATGAGCAAGGGCAGAGAACATTTTCAACTCCTGTTGGAAAGGTGATTTCATGCAGGGAACACAAAATCATCTTTCAGGATGTGAAAAAAATCACGTTTTGGACAGGATTTGAAAAATGACAGCTGCCATATTCATCAGGTGCTGTAAAGATATAGCTATGTTGTAAATTTGGTGTAAAAATATAGACAATTGCCAAAGTTATGAGCCTGCATTCACTAAATTCAATGTAGGCTCATAACTGTTGTTTTTTAATATTTTTATAGAAAATTTTCAAAATAGCCTTCTTATGACTCCACCT
Source organism: Neoceratodus forsteri (assembly GCA_016271365.2). Lineage (NCBI taxonomy): Eukaryota > Metazoa > Chordata > Ceratodontiformes > Ceratodontidae > Neoceratodus > Neoceratodus forsteri. Next base: position 214,255,781 of record CM057453.1, read on the forward strand.
TATGAACAAGGACAGAGCATATTTTCAACTCCTACCTGAAAGTTAATTTTGTGCAGTGAGTGCAAAATCATTTTTCAGGACAGATTTGTCTAATGTCAGTGTAATTGTTCATGAGGTGGGGTCCCCAAAAATGTTGATAGTTTTGTCCACAGTTATGCAAAAATGACTAAGTTATGCCACTAAGTTTAAAACCCCACTGAAGTATTGTACATTGAACTGCATAACTGATTCTTCAGGTCACAGTCCAACTTTGAAGAGTGAAGATGTGTCTGTTGTCAAGAGAGGATTACGGCATTGGATCTCCAATGGGTAAGTAAGGGCTTAGGGGTGTTTGGGGTGGTGGGTCCTGTGTGGGATGGTGGGGTGGGGGAACTAATTGCTGCAAAAGAAATCAATGGATGGTTTTCTTTTTACAGGCAAAAAGAGACTGATAAGGGAAGCAGAATGGAGGGGACACAGAACAGGTGATCACAGAAAGAGCTGGGAAACCAGGAGCTGGCTGAATGGCTGGGAGAGAGAAAGATGGAGAGAAAGGGAGCTACTACTGAGCCATGGGGAAGGGGGTACAAACAACAGAGGACAGAAGGAGCGACAGAGCGAGAGGTAAAAAAAGGACAATTTGCTGCACTGGGGGATTAGGCACCCCTAGTGAGGCTGTTATGTTTGTGAGGGGGTGGGTGGGTACTGAGAGGGAGAGTCTGGTGGGTGGGATAAAAAATGGAAAAAAAAGGATCAAGGATTCCTGCACTTGGGGATTGTGCACCCCAAGTGTGAACATGATATGGGGCACTGAGATTGGGCACCACCAGTATCACTGTTATGTTTCTGGGAGAGGTGCTCAGAGGGAGGGTTGGGTGGGTGTGAAAAATGTTTATTAACACAAAAAAGAGGTCTGGTCTTTCAGTCAGAGGTCACAGCGGAATACAGCATGGTCTGCAGTGACCAAGAAGGCTGACAAGCCCTATTGCTCATGTGCAAGTGGTAGGGCATGTGCAATAGAGCTTGTCATCCATCTTGGACAAGACAGACTGTGCCATGTTCATCCATGGCTTCTGTAGGACAAATAGTGCTGTGCAACTCCAGCCAATGGAGAGAGCAGACTGGTTCGACTGGCAGCAGAGTGACAGTGTTGCAACTCCAAATCCTGTGTTGGCCATTCGGAATCTGGTGAGGAGAGCTCCTTTTCTCATAGCAAGAGGTCTGCAGGGCTCCACCCACTGTAGCCCTAACAACTGTTACACATACAAGAGAAACTAGAGATAATCATAATAAGAATCCATAACATTAAATTAACCACAGTTTGAATCAAGCAATTATAATCAAGAGAATTAGTGAGTCATAGTGATTTATGTCTATGTCATAAACAGCTTCAGGTAACACCTTTGGTGTCTAATTGCAGTTTCCACAGGTTGGTGTGAAGTTGGCAAATGAGTTGTTTAGCATTATTGCTAATGGAAGCTTAATGTTTCTGGAACTAAATTGTGGTGGCAATGAATTACACATTGGTTACACAGAATAGCTAAACAAATTAGTAGCCCTCTGAGTTTTTATCTTTGGGACAAAAAGTTCTAATGTACTGGAATACCTCAATGAAGTCAGAACTCCCCTGACAAAAAACCCAGTTTTTCTAATTGTTTAGAATGGCTGTATGTGATTTGGGTGAAGTAAAAACAGCAAGCCCCAAATGAGTGACAACAAAAGAGTACCAAAAGAAAGGGCAAGGGTAGAAGTCAGTAATCGCTAAAATGGCAACAAAAATCTAAAGGGGCTTTTCTGTGAGGGGCTTTGCCCCCCCCATCGCCACTTAGTAAAAAACTAACTCTGAGGGCGAAACAACTTGGGAAGGGGGAACGCTGTAGGTCACCATTTTCAACGATCATTTACTTGAACCCCTAGCCCTTTCTGTCCACGCTCTTTTGCTATTGTTCATTTTGTGTTCTCTGTTTTTCCTTCCACCAAATCATGGGATACCATTTAGAATGGAGCCCTGCACAAATTCCCCATTTATTTGTACCAAGTGCACTCACATTGCTCTGTAGATAGATGTACACCATGATGACAACTCAATCAAAAAGCAATACCATCATCTTTTGGACTGGCACCTGTTCCTTTCTGTGGGGTGTTTCATGCTTTTTTTGTGTCAACTGATATATATATATATATATATATATATATATAGCATGTATGTGGATTTGTGCCACTATAGCTTCTAAAATAAATGAAAAGGGCACACACTTTGGGGTAGTCAGGAGGTCTCATAGCAAGCAACAACTGCAACAGTATATTTTGCAGTCAAAATAAAACTTTTTTGTTTCTACTGTAGCTGAAGGGATTAAGATGAACTGTGCATAAAAGGTTCTAGGATTTGCATTGAATTTATTATATATCTTTCTGAAAACTGCATTTAATTGACACTGCAGCCCTGTAAGGCCTTGACATGGCAAATTGTTTAACCAAGTCTGCTCCCTCTGCCTAACTTTTATTGTCTGAGCTTGAATAATTTCTTAAAATTGGACTCTGAGTTTATTTGCTTATTGACAGTCTGTAGAAACTGTGTTTCAACTGAATCTCACCTCCCTCACAATCAGACTGTGTTTACTAGTCTAAGTCGGAGTGAGGCTGTTTCAGACTAGATACAGTATTGGAGGGAGTTTGAACTGAATGCAAAATTGTGTCAATGTTTAAAGGGCAAAAAGTGTAGCAACATGTAGAGAAATTATGGTAAACTTTGACTTCATCCATAATCCTGCATGAGCCAGTGTCTCCAGTCACTTTTGTTTTCATCGTCAGTCGTAGGTGCACCAGTATCTAAGGAGATATGGCTGCGTTTGTCTTGTTCAGTAATTCAGGGTACAGCACATGTCCAGTGGTCATTCGGGTGAATGAAATGGTGCTTCATTTTTTTCTAGATCTGACATACTCTACATAGTAATGTCACAAAGAATCTGAGTATGTGAAGTGCTTGCTGGTTTGGGGCTCTGGGCAGACAGTTCACTTTAATGTTCCCTGCCAGACTTTGGTGTAATGGGTGGCTCTAAAACTTACATGTACAAAAACTCATAAGAGGCTGGTGCAGAAACTCAAAGTGGATGAGAACAAATTGGAGAAAGGACAGGGGTGAGAAGACCATGATTAATCAAAAGATGAGACCCAAGCTGAAATCTTAGGTAAGGATGAAAAAAATAACTTTGTAGAGGGACAGTTTCATAAAGTTTCTCCACCACCCCATTTTGGTTGGACTTTGATTTGGAATGAACTGTGATGTGGTTAGAGATATTGTAAAGTTTTCATTCACTGGTGAAGTTCTGGTGAAATCACCAGTTTATGAATTTTTGGCATTTACTAGGAAGTTTGCTGTTTGTTTTAAATGTAACATTGCAACTTCACCTTTGGGATGTATTTGGGTGAAGTTTGATAAAATTGAGGTTTCTGAGAAATAACTGCCTGTAGGCACATAAAACAGCTCCTGCAGGTGACATGCTACTGATTTAGGTACAGACTAAGCCTTAGTTTCATTTTGCAGTCTGAGTGAGTTAATGGAAAAGGTCAGATCTGTTGCTTTCAGAGGGTTTAAACCATGAGCGTTGCTAGTACTGGGCATTCAGCGCTGCAGCGCAAAATCTTTCAGTTCAGCTCTGAATGAAATCTCACAGTTTATTATTTTCTGTTACTGTGCACAACTGACCAACAGCCACCTGAACTGCATCCCTGTCTGTGCATTCTGCTGCCTGTGGCCTGCCTCCCCTGCCCCACAGAAATTTCCACCCCTGCCCCAACCCATTCCCCCATACTCACCAAGTAAGTCTGTCACATCAGCTGGACTTTCGGTGATTGTCACTGGTAGGAAGGGCTCACTGTGCAGGAGATGAGGGACTATTTAGGCTACTGTGCTACAGAGAGGAGGTTCTGCTGTAGTACAAGAGAGTAACTTCTTAATACTGGCTGTATCTCAGAATTGGCAAGTCCTTGTCATCACCAGCATGGTGGCAACAGCAGAATGGGAGCTTAACATTTGTAGACTGCTGGGACTACACACTAACTGTGGAGAGGGAGGGTCAGGGGCAGGAAGTGAGCAGCCAGAGGCTGCAGGAGAGATCAGGGCTCAGGCTGGAAGTGCTCAGGAGGGACTAGTGCTGGAAGTCTGGGACAACAGTCTACACAACAGGCTGGCTCTTGAGATGGAAGGTCATGATAAGTGATTGAGCCACCATTGGGAAAGAGCAGTAAAGCATGTCTGTCCAGGATTTGGGAGGGACTCAGCTATGCTGCTGCTGAGCTGCTTGATAGTACATGGAGGGAAGGTAAACAAAAGGAAAGGAGGGGATTGGTGTTAACTTCCGACATGGCACAGCCCAATAAGCCATGATCCTCTGTACTGCTGCCACAGCATAAGTTGCCTTTCCTAGTAACCTCCCTACCCCTAGTCTCCCATTGCAAAGGATGGGGTATGCTCTGATTTTAACTAAGGAGTGTGAGCTGCAGTAAAGGATATCTATATTTTTTTAGGATTTTAGGATATAGTGGACACCCTTTGTAACAGACAATACCTACTTAAATATATCCATGATAAGAAGGTTCCACTCCAAATTCCATTATATAGGAGTACTCCCCAGGAGTACGGTGCCAGGTGAGTTGAGTGACAACTTAATAGTGCCAAGCAAAACAGCTAAATGATCAGGGGAAATTTAGTTGGCAATTAGCAGGCAGTTCACTTCATGTAACAGGGGCACAGAGGAGCTAGCAGTGTTTACTATACAGGAATTGCAGAATATGCTATAAATGGACTTTTAACTTTACAGGCATAGCTTTTGGCTTTTGCCAAGGCTGATTTGTCCATTATAAATGGGTATCTGTTATAACAGTGTCTGCTATAAGTGGATTGGACTGTAAATCATAGACACCACTGGCCATAATCAGTGTAGTGCTGCAGTTCCATGTCATAATAGCGATCGCAAAACAGTGATCGCTATTATGGCAAGTGTATATCAACGAAAAGCAAATCGGTGATATACACTTCAAAGTGACCCGACAACCGGAATGTTAAAAAGTGTTTTTGCGGTGGGTGGGGGGCTGCACCCTTTGCACCCCTGAATTAAGATTGTCAACTCCAGGGGGTGCATGTCAGGGAGGGGGAAAGTCCAGATTTTGAAAAAAAATTAAGCCCCACAGTCACAGGCAGTGGCAAAATGTATATGCTCCCAGTCCCAAGACCCAGTACCTGCTGTGCCAGAGCTAGCCACCCACGCCACCACACCACATGGCTAGCTCAGCTGTAGCAGATACACCAGTCCCCTAATATCCTTTCCCTGTCCTTCCCCTTACCCTTGCTACTCCCCCCCCTTCTGGCCGCCCTGTCCTGCCATCACTTTCCTGTACGGTCGCTAGTTAGCAGGGTAGCCCAGAATGATAGCGCAGAAAATTAGTTGCTGTTTTTGTAGTCGCTCATTTTCGGTCACTGTCATCACTGGATACCTAGTGCTGCCAAGAAAAGGGTCAGGACAGACAGACCCAATGATGACAGACAGTTAAAAAAAGTTACTTGATTCCAAAATGCATAAAATAGGGGAAGTGTCAGTAACCTGATATTGTAGTAGTGAGTCACTCACCACTGTCTGGTCTCTATGCTGCCCCTATTTTATGCATTTTCTTGCCATAAGCTAACTGTACAAAGTAAACAGAAGAAATTTTGTTTTGTTGGGGTGGAACAATTCAGTGAGCCAGCATCAAGTATGAGTACAGCATTCCAGGCTGGAAGACTAGGGGAATTTCCTGCCATCCTCTCTTTCTCCTCTCTCACACAGGTGTGGGGGTGGGGACTTATGATGACCTGCCTGTGTCTCTAGTTTGATTCAGACCCATGACAAATTAGAAAGAAAAATGTGACACACAAAGGCTTAAAAACAGTCAATGAATTGGATGCTTTAAAAATAAATTAGCTCTTGCCTAATGGGAACTTGCCACTCATATACAGTCTCTCTCTTTTTCTCTCCTCTTCCTCTCTCTCTCTCTCTCTCTCTCTCTCTCTCTCTCACTGCCTAGTGCCATGCTGCCATTCAGCTGTATTTTCACTTAGCTAGTCACTGTGTTTGTGAGACAGAGATAGAGAATGGTTTAACAATTAACTCCACTGTTGTTCAAAATAATACTATAATGTATGGGTAACCCTTATTACCCACTGAAACCAAACATATTACAATCTTGTAATCCCACTGTTGTGATGTCAGAACCTTATAAACCTGTCTCATCTATGTCATAGCAGTGGGTTTTCAAAACAGAATGCCAGTGTAATTCAGTATTCTACACACCTAGAATATGATTTTTAGCCTTAGTACAGTATTCAAATAACATTTCAGTTGTCTCAGTTTACTGTTACTGAGTCACAATCTCTATATCTGATAGAGATTTTAACTCTCGTGCTATTTTGGCCCGCTGTCATTCAGTCTGTGTATCCTAATAAATTGTTTTCCTTCACAATCATGTGGCTGTAGTGCAGATTCATTAATAAGGTAAGGCTAAATTACTTGTGTTGGGGGGGGGTAACTTCTCATGTTGATTCCCATACACTATAAATGACAATGCCTGATGTACAGGTGATAACCATGGTGTCATCATCTCCCATGGCTACTAGAGCAATGGTAAACCTTTCAAGCTGAGCTCTCAAGGTTTACTGATGCCCTAGCAAACACTCGAGGTGATTATACCATGGTCATCACCTGCACATCAGTCATTATTCTCTATATAATCTATGGGTATCACTTATTTCCCACTTAAACTAAGCTGTTTACAACCTTGCAATCCCACTGTCATGACATCAGAACCTTATAAACCCCTTTCATCTACAGTATGTCACGGCAGTGGGTTTACAAAATGAAATGCCAGTGTTATTCAGTATTCTACATATACAGAATGTGAATGTTAGTCTCAGTACAGTATTCAAATAACATTCCAGTTGTCACAGTTTACTGTTACTGAGTCTAGCGATCACCATGTCTGATAGAGATTTTAACGCTGGTGTTATTTCGGCCCACTGTTGTTTAGTCCGTGTATTTTAATAAATTGTTTCCCTACATGATCATATGGCTGTAGTGCAGATTCATTAATAAGGTAAGACTAAAGTACTTGTGTTCGGGGGGGGGGGGTTGACAGTAACTTCTCATGTCAGGTCACATACACAATACAGAGGATAATGCCTGATGTGCAGGTGATAACCTTAGTATAATCACCTCGAGTGGTTGATAGGGATCCAGTAAACCTCAAGAGCACAGCTCGAGAGGTTTACAATTGCCCTAGCAACTATGAGAGATGATTACACCCTGGTTATCACTTGTACATCAGGCATTGTCATTTATGGTGTATGGGTCTCGAAATGAGAATTAACCCCCCCCCAACACAAGTCATTTAGCCTTACCTTATTAAAGAATCTGCAGTACAGCCACATGATTGTTAAAGGAAACAATTTATTAGGATACATGGACTGAATGACAACCAGCCCAAATAGCACCAGAGTTAAAATCTCTATCAGACATAGAGATTGCTAGACTCAGTAACAGTAAACTGAGACAACTGGAATGTTATTTGAATACTGTACTGAGGCTAACAATCACATTCTGGGTGTGTAGAATACTGGATAACACTGGCATTCCATTTTGTAAACCCACTGCTATGACATAGATGAGACAGGTTTATAAGGTTCTGACATCACAACAGTGGGGTTACAAGATTGTAATCTGTTTGATTTCAGTGGGTAATAAGGGTTACCCATGCATTATAAATGTCAATGCCTGATGTACAGGTGATAACCACAGTGTAATCACCTCTCATAGCTGCTAGAGCAATGGTAAACCTCTTGAGCTGCACTCTTGAGGTTTACTGATGCCCTAGCAACCACCCGAGGTGATTATAAATAGAAAAAAGTATGGGTTGGGGTGTGTAATGAGACATTTAAACACATCCGAGGAGTTAGATGCTACATAAACCCCCAGGCGAAGCTAGAGGGGTTTTATGACTAACATCTAACCCCTCGGGTGTGTGTAAACTTCGAGTTTACATACCCTGACCCATATTTTATTTTATATAATTGCTGAGTTTCCCATTTATCACCTCAGCAATTATATAAAATACAATTAATTAAGATGCTATGCGGTCAAGTAACAGCCCGCGGTTCGCAGTCACGTTAATCTTTTTTCTTTTAATTCATTTAGCAAGTTTATTTTTGCTGGGGAATTTAAAAAAAAAACAATGTTGGTCACGTGATGGCAGCCTGAGGTGAAGCAGCTCTCGCCCACGGCTTCGCTCTCCCGCTAACAATTCCCATGTTTTAACTCACATCGAGAATAGTTCACATCCGAGAAGTGGTCCTGATTAAGAATAAGAGTGCTCTGCGTTTGCTGGGCTTCGGATCTGCCGAGCCAGAAATGGATGTTTTCATGAGGAAAGCTCCTCCGCAGCACTCTCCCCCACCGACACCCGAGAAGGACAAGGCCGCAAAGCGGCCAAAGCAGCAAGCTGTGGGGAGAGTCAAGTCAACTACATCAACCACAGCCCTTTCCGAGGAGAGATTTCTTGAAATTATGCAGCCCCTGCAAGAAAAAATCCTGGTTATTTTGGATGATCTGCAGCAAATTAAAACATCTGTTCAATCGCTAACAGTGCGTGTGGGGGATTCAGAAGCTAACATTATCTCTTTGGAGAACAAACAGGGGAAAATGGAGCAAGATACTATTCAGCTGGGCCGCAGGGTGAAGAGGTTGGAGGAGAAGCTCGAAGATTTAGAGGGAAGGAGCAGAAGGAACAACCTTCTGGTGATTGGCTTACCCGAAAAGGAGGAAGGGAACAACCCGATCATTTTTGCCCTGAAGTTTTGTGAGAAGATAGCTGGACCTTGGCCAAATAACATGGTTTACATCATCGAGCGTGCCCACCAAGCTCTGTGCCCCCCTCCACCCCCTGATGCTCCCCCTGGCTGTTTATCTTCAGATTGCTCAATTTCCAGGACAAGCAATTTATTCTGAATAAAATCAAGGCTTTGCAAGAAATCCTTTGGGAAGGGCTTAAAATTCGTATTACTCAAGATCTCCCGCAGTCTGTTCGGCAAAAATGGTAGGAGTTGCATCCGACAGTATCCAAGTTGATCGCTGCGGGGTTGCCATTTCGTATGTGATATCCAGCAACACTCCAAGTCAAATCCGGAGAGAAATGGCTTTCATTTGAGTCTCAGGATCAGGCAAAGAAGGAGCTTAAGGCTTTGTTCCCTGATCTCTTCAAATGAGGGCAGAGTGGCGTTGTATCTTCCTTGTTAAGCGCATGACTGTTTTTCTGGTTGGACATATAGTTTATCCCTACTGTCCGGAATTGCTACTTGAGGCTGGCAGAAGGAGCCCACCTTTGGCAGCTGGAAGAGTTCTTACAGTTCCATCTTACCTGTATTGAGAAGCCCCCTCTGCAGTGAGAGGCTCATCAGGGGATTGGCCACTTCAGCAAGACATAGCAGGCTAAACCTTGTCTGCCTCTCTCTGATGCAGCAAAATCATACAAGGTCTTCCCATGCCCTCATCAGGACACTGGACTTGTATCTAATCACTTGGGTTAGCATGGATAAAATATGATGGATGTGGCTACACTCTTTCAGGGGCAACGGGTGTGCGGGGCAGGCAGACTATGTTCCCGCTTTCTCATTGTTGTTGTCAACAACTTCACTAGTGAGTTGGGCAGGTTTATAGATAAGGATCAGTTTCAACCCGGAGGGCTGCCTGTCATTCATTGTCACTGCTATAATCATCTAGCGGGGCAGCGCCTGTATAATAAGGGGATTGCCTGCCTGCCCTGTATTCCTAGTTTCTTCCGGGGGGGGGGCTTTGATTCAGTGGGACTGCTCTAATATATAAATAACGGCACAAAGACAAGAGGGTGAGGCAGTAGCAAGTGTGCTGGGGGGGGTTCTCCTCCTGCTTTCAGTTCAGGGTTAGTAATAGCGGGGCTGTGAGGAAGTGGGTGGGGTGATATGGGAGGCAGGTTGCGTTAACATCACGTACCAGAGGTAGGAGTGCAGTGCAGTGTTAGAACTGGGGGATAGAGTTGTGTAAGTAGTTAGAATTAGTTGAATTTTGTTATATATATCAATTTATGTATACTGTTATGAGTTTGGATGTATAAAGGGTTAGATGGAGGTATTATGGGAGGGGACGAGGGGGCCAAGTGTTTTGATCCGTGCTACCTGGTAGTGGTGACAGGGTTAAAGGCACTGCTGGAGCTATTTTATGAGTGGCCCATATAAGTTTATAAGTTGGAATATTAAGGGCGCCCATGATCGTCATAAAAGGCACATTATTCTCAGACACTTGCAACACCTAAACACTGGAATTGCTCTCCTTCAAGAAACACATCTCCGGCGCGAGGAAATTGTACTGTTTCGTAAACAGTGGGTCGGTTATGTTTATGGGCCAGGCATTTCCACCAGTAAAGGGGGAGTGGTTATCCTGATAAGCAAAAAGATCCCCTTCACCCTAGGAAAATAAATCTGGGATCCGGATGGGAGATACGTTATAGTGACTGGTCTACTAGAATCGCACCAGTTGATGCTGGGTGCAGTCTATGGCCCAAATGCTGAATCCCCACATTTTTTCACTCACTTATTGAGGTTGGTTGTTTACAGCCCCCCTAAACTTACTATTTTGGGTGGGGATTGGAATATCACCCCCTACACACACATTGATAGGTCTGATTCCCGAAGAAGGGGTTTTTCCCTGGTGCAGAGGGCCCTTCATGAGCTCATGAGGGGGGTGGATCTTATTGACGTTTGGCGCATCCTGCACCTGATGGAGCGCCTGTATACCTTTTTCTCACCGCCGCACAAGACATTCTCAAGAATCAACTTTTTCCTTATCAGCTCCTTTGCGCTCCCTGGAATAATTGATGTCGATATTCACGCCAGGGTTATATCGGATCACTCGCCCATCTCTCTCTTTTTTTCCTAGTAGGACCTGGGGTGAAAAGGGACACCCTCTGGCGGTTAAACACCCAATTACTGCACAGGCCTAATTCCTTGCAACATATACGAAACTTCATTACTGACTTCATAAGAAACAATAGGGGGTCAGTTAACAGTGTTGACATAGTCTGGGTGGCTTTAAAGTGTTTTCTGCGGGAGGAGTGTATCTGGTTATCCTCAACAAAGTTCCGGCAGCTCAAGTTGCAAATGAACTCCCTGCTTTCCTCAATTAGCCAGTTGGAATCCACTATTTCTCGTTCATCCCCAGATGAAGACTGGACCAAGTTGCACAGACTGCAAGCTCAGTATTTCAGTCTCATTTCTCAAAAAGCCGAGCTTGCACTTAAACATACCAAATTTCAATATTTGGAGTCTGGGAAAAGGGCTGGCAAGTTGCTGGCTTCACAGCTCAGGCAAGAGGATGCATCTCGGTTCATTCCTGGTATCAAGCCGGATAAGGATGCGCCCATTGTGACCGATCCTCGTGCTATAGCAGGGGTACTAAGGCAATATTATCAGGGGTTTTACGCTGAGGAAACAGATTCTCATCCCTCCATGGCAGATATCCTGAGCTATCTCAGCTCAGTTGACCTGCCCAAGCTGACACCCATTCACACCTCCTCTCTGGCCGGCCCCATCATGGCTGAAGAGGTGACAAGTGTTACGGCACTCCTCCCAATGAATAAGTCCCCGGGGCTGGACGGACTTCCTAATGGTCTGTATAAGGCCTGTATACCGGAGTTAGCCCCTATATTGGCAGAGGTTTATAACTACTGGTTCGATAAAGTGCTATCTGACCCCAGTTTCTTAAGAGCAATAATCATGCTTATTCCTAAAAAGGGTAAAGATCTGCATTATCCAGAGAGTTATCAACCTATCTCACTGATTAATACTGATGTTAAGCTCTTGTCCAAGATTTTAGCTAAGAGGTTAGGGCCTATTATGCCTCTTTTAGTAAGTAAAGAACAAGCTGGCTTCATGGCAGGTTGGTCCTCTGGGGACCATATGCGGAAGCTAATGCACCTCCTCTCAGTTGCCAATGACTCAGAATTGCCAATGATCTTGGTGTCACCGGACGCCAAGAAGGCCTTCGATAGGGTGTCATGGGACTTCCTTTTCACCACCATGTCGTGGTCTGGGTTCCCAGAGGACTTCATTCAGTGGATCAAGTTACTATACTCCTCTCCTTCCACCCAAATTTGATGTAACAGAGTTCAGTCTGAGGTTTTCTTGCTTCATAGAGGTACCCAGCAGGGTTGCCCCCTTCCCCTCTTTTATTTAATCTATATTTAGAAGCCATTATCCGACACTTGATAGCCTCTCCAAACATCCGAGGGATTTCAGTTGGAGACCAGAGATACACACTTTCTGCATATGCCGATGATCTGTTACTGCATTTGGAAGACCCAAGAGACAGTTTGTCTGCGCTGCTAGACCAGGTTGGGACCTTTTCCAAGGTTTCATACTACAAGCTTAACCTCACCAAAACCAAGGTATTTCCCTTGAACAACTGTGTCTCTCGAGAGGACGTGACCAACTTTGCTCTGTCGTGTGAGTCGAAATCCCTTTTGTATTTGGGAATTCATGTGGCAAGGGATAGAACCTCCATGTTGAAAGGTAACCTTTCGGACCTATTGACCAAGGTCAAAGCTGACTTGGAGAGATGTGGTGCTTTTTCCTTATCACTGTGGGGAAGAGTCTCCACGGTGAAAATGAATGTGCTCCCCCGTATCCTTTACCCAATGATCATGATAGGTTGTTTTCTCCCCAAGAGATGGTTCGCTAAATTGCAAGCAATGCTGAACACATTCCTGTGGCAGGGTAAGAAGGTTAGGAGATCTTATTTCAAACTAACTGTCCCAAGGGAGCTAGGTGGTCTGGCTGTTCCCTCCTTTTTCCTGTACTATTGTGCCCATCACCTGAGTAAACTCACCCAGTGGACGCAGGAACCACCGGCCTTAGACCCATTAGCCTACTCGCCAGAGTGGTTGAAAATAGAACAGCATCTTGCATCTCTGCATAGGTGTACTCTTCAGGCTTTCCTATATGTGACTCCTAGGGTCATTCCCAGGTCCCTCAGATCTACCCCGCTGGGCTGGTCCATCAAAGTGTTGCACCAATTGCAAGTAGAGATAGCCGCTAATTGGCATTGACTTGCCCTCTATTCTCAGATTGGCTAGACAACCTCATGCCATTTCTCTGGTTTACAAGAAGTTACAGGCATTGCAGCATAACTTACCTCAAGGGGTTTGCTATTACTGGACTCAGGAATTGTCACTAAACACAGAAAATGACTTCTGGAGGAGACTGTGGCACAATTCCTATAGTTACATTAAGCAAGATAGACCGCGGTCTAACCCAGTTTAATTTTATGCACAACTTATATTTCACTCCTGTGAAGCTTTACTCTTTGGGGCAGCTTTCTTCCCCTGTCTGTACCAGATGTGGTGGGGAGCTGGGTACGTTGTTTCACATGATATGGACATGCCTGAAAGTGCAAGCTTTCTGGCAGGCAATTAGACGATCTCTAGATCCTTTTCTGGGGTTAGATCCATTATTTACCCCAGAAGTTTGCCTACTGAACTACTTCCCTCTGGGTATGCCCAAGGTCAGGAAGAGCAATATGGTCCTGGCTGCAATGATTGCAAAGTTGATTATATTGTGACATTGGAGAGATAGTGTTCCCCTTTCTGTTCTGGAATGGCATGAAGAAATGTTGCTGGCCATCCAGTTGGAGAAACACATTTGCTTGATGCGCAAATAGATATGCAACCTTCCAGAGTAGATGGGGAGTGCTAGATGCCCTGTTATCAGCTTGGAGGACCAAATAGGTCTGAGTATAGATTAATGTGTGCATATTTGTTTGAACAGTGGACGAGTAACACTTGGCTGGGGGAAGGGGGTTAGGGAGGATTAGAATTAAGGGGACGGGACAGAGGGGAGGGACAGGTAAATGGTGGTTGGGGGGGATTGCCTTGGAATTATACTATGTATGCTGTGTATTAATATTACTGGCATCCCTTGTGGGGAATATGTTTTGTGTTTTGTTATGTTATCTGAAACTAATAAAGCTTATTGAATTAAAAAAAAAAACAATGTTGTGGTAGGTTTAAAAAATATCTTACTGCTGAATCCAAGTGGCAGTTTAATGTTTCTTTGCTGTTTGGGGAGAAAAGAAGCGGAGAGCAGTCGGCAACTAATGCAGCGGGCACCTGCACAGAGTAAGAGAAGCTGTGTGCATGTTTGCCTCAATAAACACTCCTTTATTATGGTAAATTACACCATGGTTTCCCTATGGGAAAAAAGGGAGACCAGAAATTATACCATGGTTATTACCAGTACATCATGCATTATGCAAGCAATAATACCCGACAGGGTGGGCGATAATGAGCAATACCAGACCACCCAGGGGCATAATGAGGCCCGACACCACAGGTGGAGGGCCTTATAGCCCCTGGAAGGTCTGGTATTGCCCATACCGCCCACCCTGGAGGGTATTGTTGTGCTTAGAAAATGGGCTGGCTGTAAAGTTATTTTATAATACTAAAAAAAATTAAAAATAAAAAATTAGTAAAAAAAAAGACTAAAATCAACTTATTGCTCGTTAGTAAAGTAGTCCTTTTACTTAAATTCTTAGCTATGCTTACCAGTAGAGGGCAGTGCAGCATTTAATCATTGTTGTAGTGTGTGTATACTGCTACACAATACTGCTACATAATGTGTGTTCCTCTTTGGTGCATGAAGCAGAAGCCCCGGTCTTTTTTTTGTCCACTTTGAGAATGTAAATGGAAGTAACTGCCATGCATCACATAAGAAAACTGAGCAGATCTTGCAGTGGGAAATGTTTGTTAAGCAGCAGAGCAGTCAGGCAGCATTTTGGAAATGAGTGCGAGGCAAGGGGCAGAACCGACTCATTGTAAAGTAAGCGTGGTTGGCAAATTGTATCCTTGTTTTGGTTCCCTCTTTCTTTGTAAATCTAATAAGTACCTCTTCTAAAATATGGGCAATTTACTGTGAGTAAACAGCAGTCAGTCAGTAGAGGAGCTTGTGAGAGGTGACTGACTGGCATCGGAAGCTGCGCTAGTGACACAGTGTGGTGAAGTTGATCTCGGGCTTCACTGCTGATTTATTGAAAGACTGTTTTTCTGTTGCTTTAGTTACGTGACTGTTGAGCTCAGTGACTTAATTCTTTCGTGGTGGTGGTGGGGGGTGGCATAACTCGCTCACTAACTTAAAAAAAAATGGCAGCAGTTTGAATTGTGTGCCCAGTGCTTAAGCCACTGAGGATGCAGGTTGGGCAGAAGGATACTTGCTGGCCATAAGGCAGGTTTGGACTGGTACTTCTTACTTGCTGGTCATCTATTTAAAGTTAATGTACCGCTATGGTAAGGGTACTGACCAATCAGAGTCCAGCAAGTAAGAAGCCCATT
Source organism: Neoceratodus forsteri (assembly GCA_016271365.2). Lineage (NCBI taxonomy): Eukaryota > Metazoa > Chordata > Ceratodontiformes > Ceratodontidae > Neoceratodus > Neoceratodus forsteri. Next base: position 214,271,198 of record CM057453.1, read on the forward strand.
TTCTAACCTCTATATATTACCTAATACTTAACTACTACTGTGCAGAAGACAGATAACCATTCAATTTGTCCTGGGGTGCAACCACAGCTAAAATGTTGGAGGGGAGGGACATGGCTCTTTCAAACCATGTGTGTCAACACAAATGCCACTGGCTATGGAGCACATAAAATAATAGAAGACTTCGTTATTTTGACAATTTGTTGCAAGACAAAAGACAGAATGAGAAAAGTCTTGTGAGTGGCAACGTAATTATTGTCTAATTTAAAAATAATAACAAGAAAAATATGACATAATCATCATCTTCCTACTTCTCCATTATCAGAAAGCTTAATTGTTCTGATAAAATGCATTAAAAATAAATATGGGGGGGACACTAATGAGCAGCTAGGAAGTAGCAACATTTTCTCCAGCTCCACACCCACTGGACATTAAAGTATAGAAACAAGTGTTAGAAAAAGTAGAAAACTACTTTCACTCAATACCACAAAGTGTATGAAGTGCTGATGGATGAGTTCCTGTTGGCCAGTATGGGGAAACCCTCACGAAATGCAGGAAGAACAACAAAAATGACTATATCTTCTAGTGTGTCTGAGAGCCCAAACGTTATCATGCTGTCCGCTCTGGAGATGGAGATCATCGGCAGGACTTAACAGCTCCAGTTATGGCAGCACTGTACCCAAAACTGGTTAAGATAACAACTAAAATCTTTGAATTATCAGAACAACTGACTGGATAAGCAGCTAAAATTTCAGAGGCAGAGGCATGAATTGCCACACTGGAAGACCACACAGAACTACTCCCAGAGACAGTGTGGAACCTCCAAAGAGAGCTGGGGGAAGTAAGGGAGCAAATGGATTACCAGAATTATCAGAGATGGAATAACCTCCAAATCTGTGGTCTCCCAGAGGAAAAGGAGGGGAACTTTCCAGAGGAGTTCTCTGAGAAGGTGTTCCCACAACTGCTTGGATTGGAGCCCAAAGGCGACGGATTTAAAATCAAGTGGGTGCATAGAGCCTTGGCGCCATGACCATCAGTGGGAGATCCACAAAGACAATCTTCCATTTGCACAACTTCAGAGATAGGCAGGCAATATAGCTCACCTTTAAGAAGCAATAAGAAGTGGTGTTCCAGGGGGCCTGCTTATCCCTACATCAGGACTTTTCTCAACACCTACAGCAAAAATGATGTCTGTTCAATCCTGTCCTGGATGCATTCCATTCCAGCAAGATAAATTTTCAATTCATGAACCGGGTCACAGTAAAAGTACACTGCAGTGGCAAGACCCATACCTTTCATGAGTTAGAAAAGGTACAACACTTTCGCAGGGATCTGACGGATACCCGCAGAAGCGGATCGAGCCAGGGAACATCAGCTAATGCAGATAAGTAAAGCTGCTCCTCAATTTCAAATCAAACTCATAATCCTGCTAGTAGGGGCATGTTAATGACAAGGAACAAAATACTGAGGAATAATTGGAATGAAGGGACTGGTGGCCTACACCTGGGGGGATGAAATGAAGAGCCAAGAAGACATAAATCGTTGTATGGGATGGTCCTCCTATCCCCCGTAAAAAGAAGAAAAAATAATTTAACATGCAGGAAATCCAAGGAGGGAGCTTTATTGTTCAAGGATGAACTGACTGATAAGTATTAGGAAGCAGTGACAAAGAGTGAGGGTGAGATCCTACCATGAGACACTTAAGCTGGAGGAATGGTCGATCACACAGTTCCTCTATCCTTGCATGGTAAGATCAGTGAGATCCCCCTGCCTGGATGGTTGGCTGCTGCATTTTGGACTTGAGTGCTTTGGGGGGAGTACTGCTGTGTCCGACTATGTCATGGAATATATTAAGAATTTATACGTGGAGCCCCGGAACTGAAGAGGGGCATGGTGGAGATGGCAGATGTAGTGAGGTGGAAGGCCAGAGCATATGGTGGGACCACTCAGAGGTGTGACATTATAGTAATGGCCCAGGAGGGACCTGGGAAAAGCCCACCGGTGGCATTTGCCATCACTGCGGGAAGTAGTGGGGGGAGGTTGGCATGGAGGGATATGTGGCAATAGGGGAAGGGGGGCCTGGGCAAATATGGGAAGGCTATACCATAGCTCTATAGTGGTGGCAGGATGGCAGCCCTCCAGGATCACGGGACAAAGTGCTGGGGACATATGAAATTTTGATGCGCATCCACCCTCACACTCCACTGTATGATGGTATCAGTTACATGCCTAATTTCATGTCAGGATAATGGGAAGAGGAGCCCTAGAGGTTGGAGGGAGGGGGAAACGAAGGAAGATGGGACTTCCTGTAATATGGATTTCCTGAAAGAGTTGGGTGGGAGAATTCAGAACCGGTAGAGTAGGGTGCTTTTAATGTTTTTTCATGGGGGGGTCTAATCCCTCCAGGTATGAACACCCAAGGACTGGGTACTGAAGGCAAGCCTTGACATGAGATGGAGAGGGGTGGTGCCATGCCAACTTATTCAAATGGAACTTGGGTCTGGTGTAAGTAGTGGTCCCACCATGGAGGCCCCTGAATGTGTAGCATGGGCCTAATTTATATAAATGGGATAGGAACAACAACATCTGGGATAGCTCTTATAGTGTTCTGGGTGAGATGGGGGAGTGGGAGGAGCTAGTGGCGGAATCCATTTATATATAACGCTGGGGGTCAATATTGGGTGTGGGGGGCAGGGTGGAGAATGAAATCTGTACTTATGCCTAATAAATGGCAGATGATGTTTGGGGAGGGGGGGAAGGCCTGGTATGATATCCTTCAGACCCAGGTAAAGGAAATAGGGTATAGGAGGATACCGAAGAGTACGAGGAGCAGGTTAGAAGAAGTTGGGATAACCAAAAACAATATACTAATAATGTTAAGTTGTGTTACAATATGTTTTTTATATGTTGGTTGCAATTCTGCCTGTTGCAAGAGTTCTTGGGGAACTGGGGGGTGGGGGTGAGAAATGTTGAAACCTGAGAGTATAAGGGAAGTATTGTGAAAGTACATGTTCATGTTGGATGAGAGGAAACAATGGGTAGAAGTAAGAAAGGGAGCTAGTGGAAATCTATGGAATATAAATGGGAAATTACATGGTAATCAGAAGTAACCAGAAGGAGAAGGGATCAGATCAGTTCTAGTACAGTAGCTCCTTCTTTCTGCTTTTACATTGTTTCTTGTGGATTGTACTTGGTAGAAGGTTATTTATTTTCTTTCTTACTACTTCTAAGTGGATAGCAGGGCATTGTTTTGTGGCTGTTGGAATTTTGAAACCTCTTTTGGTGGCTATAAGTGGGCTCATTTGTTTGATGTGTCACTGTGTAGCAGACTGTATTTGTGGAGGCCTATTTCTTCTGATTTGAAACCTATTTGATGTGATTTTATTGGGGCTGTTTCTTTGAATTGGAGACCTATATCTTCTAATTTCAAGCTTATTTTGATGTGTTGTTGGTGAGGCTGTTTGAATTGCAGACCTGTTTCTTTTGGTAGCAAACCTATTTTTTGTGCTTTGAGTGGAATTGTGATTGCTTTTTGCTGGCTTCACTAGCTGCAAAGTTTAGTGCATAGTGGGGAAAGGGTGCTAATGCTCTGACCGGGGCCTCAGCTACCTGATTGTTTCTGTAAGACACGGGCTGGTCCCACCTGCCTCAAGTCCTTGATTTCCTTTATACCAGGGGTTCTGACATCACTTCCCAAAATGGGCAAAGAACATGCACCTGTCATAGCAGAAGAAGACATCCAGGAAAGGAACAGCAGCGAGTTAAGAGGTGACTGCTATCTCAGTGGAAGGGAAGTAACTGCAAATCAAGGAGCTTTCATTGTTACTTTTTGCATTGCTATTTGCATTGTGGAAAGGAGGAGTAGGGGTTTGAAGGAGGTTGTGCAATAGTTACTTAAAGTCTCTTTTTTGAGTGTGGACAGGAAGGATAGAAATGTAAAAAGCAGTTGCTCAATCTATCTAGACATGTACAACAAAGGGGGTAAGGGAAATTAAGAAAAGGAGAAGAATGTTTTTCACTGATAGAGGGGGGAGAGGGGAGACTTGGGGGAGTGTTTGGTATCCTTCATCTGGAAGGGTGGGGCGGTCGCTGGTGGGTAACGACAGCAATGGGTAGGGTGGTAGGCTGCAACAACTGTAGTGCACCAGTCTTTCTCAAAATTGCCTGGAGGGTGAGAATGTTTAGTGTGCAACCACATAGAGAAACATAGAAAGGAGATTGAGGATCTGCAGGAGGAACTAAGACAGGCAAGGCAGAATGGAGGCAGGTTTAGCCCAATACTGGAGGCAGGGTGGAGGGGAGATGAGGGAGGACAATTTGAGCCAACAGTGGTGAGGAGAGGGTCAGAAGAAGAGAAGCAGAGAAAAAGGGGCCCAGGCCAGGAAGAACAATTGCTGGGGAAACCAGGTCAGGAGACAAAAGACAAATGGAAGGAGGAGACAGGGACTTGTGAGGGGAGGAGAAGAAGTGGTAACAGTCATGGAGTAGAAAGGAGGGAACAGGTTACTATAAAGAGAGAGGAAGTGGACATTTGTGAAGGGTCTTCAGAAAATAGTTTTGCACTGCTAGAGGGGAAGAAGGAGGAGGGAGGTGATGCAGTTGGAGGAGTAATTGATAAATGCCTGGACCAAACAGGAGTGGGGGGAAGTTCTGCTGGGAGAACTGCAACAGGGGAAAATGGGAGAAATAATGTGCAGGAGGAAGAAGAGGAACCAGGAATGAGAGATGGAGATGAATGGAAGCAAGCAGGGAGTAAGAGATGTGGAATCTTAGTGCTGAGGGACTCAATACTAAGAGAAGCCAGGTAGGGTAGCAAGGGGGAGAGGCATAATAGCATTTGGGTGGAGGCCATGCCAGGAATGACAGTAGAAAGGGTGGGACAATCTGTTCTGAAATATGCTAGAAGGGGTAGGTACACACCTCATTTAATTATACATCTTGGGACGAATGACCTGGCTGACAAAACAGTAGATATAGTTCAAAGGAGGTTTGAGGAACTAGGACAATTATGTGAGGGGGCAGGAAGATCAGTAACTTTTTCAGAGATACTTCCAGTGCCCAAGGCAAGCACAACAAGAAAGCTGAGACTAGAGGAATTTAATGGATGGCTAAGAACCTGGTGTCATGCTAAAGGGTGTGGGCTGTTGGTGGGATGGGGAGGGACCTGGAAGTACAGTAGTCTCTATGACAAGGACAGACTACTCTTGAGTGAGGAGGGAAAGAAAGTGTTGAAATAGAGGATAGAGGAGTACATAGAGGAAGCTGGGAATTTAAACTAGCAGTGGGGGGTGGCATATGGGCAAGAGACATGCAGAGACCACAGGTTGAGAACCCATATGAGCTAACCCCCATAACAGTGACAAGGGACAAATGTACTATTGGTGATGCTAGTAAATGAGGGCAGGATGGGAGGAGGAAGGGTGGAAGGTGGTTACCTTAATGCTAGAAACCTTGGGAGGAAAACTGCAGAGTTACAGGTGTTCATGGCAGAGGGAGAGGTGGACATGGCAGCCATCACAGAAACATGGGTCACCCAATACAATGACTGGGACCTGTCTGTTCAAGGGTACAGGTTATTTCTTAGGGACAGGGTGCTTGGGAAAGGAGGGGGGTGGCACTATATGTGAAGGAAGGACTGAAGTGTGTAAGGAAGGGAGGAAGGGGAGGAGGGTAGTACAGAGTCACTTTGGATGCAAATCCAGGATTCCAAGAATAAGATTCTTAGAATGGGAGTGGTGTACAGGCCACCCTCTCAGATGGAGGAGTTTGGGAACTAGCAGGACAGATCAGAAGGACCTGCGAGAAGGGTAGTGATGCAATTGTGAGTTACTTCAACATGCCGGAAGTGGACTGGAGTACCCCAACAACCAGGAACAGAAGGGAGCAGGTACTGCTGGATGCCTTCCAGGATAGCTTCCTGCTGCAAATGGTCAGTGAAGCAACCAGGTTAGGGAATACCCTTGACCTTGTGCTGGCAAATGGGGAGTTTGTGAGAGAACTTACGGTGGAAGAACCGCTGTCAGGGAGTGACCACCACTCAGTATGGGTTGCATTGGATATGGGCAAGGAAGGAGTGGAATCTGGCACGAGTGCTGGACTTCAGAAGGGCCAACTTTAGGAGGATGGGGAAAGTGGTAAAAGGGTACCTGACCAGAATTCAACCTAGTATGAGCACTAACCAGAGGTGGGGGCTCATAAAGCTGGGGATAGTGGAGGCAACCAAAACCTACTGCAAGGCCCAGAGCAAGAAGGCTAGGGCTAAGAAACTGAGCTGGTTGAGCAAGGAGGTCATTAAAAAGGTAAGGAGGAAAAGAGCTGCCTTTAGGAGGTACAAGAAAACAGGGAGGGAGGAGGACAGGGAGGAGTACCTGATGGAATCGAAGGAGCTGACACGGGCAGTAAGCAGAGCCAAGGCATCTACAGAGCTCAGGCTGGCACAAGGCATTAAGAAGGGAGAAAAGGACTTCTTTAGGTACATGAGGGAGAAAAAGAGCTGTAAGGACCACATAGTAAGGATTAGGAAGGAGGGTGGTTGGGTGGAAGCAGGGTGCGATAAGGCAGAAGCACTAAATGATTACTTCTGCTTGTATTTACTAAGGAGAAGGGGGGGTAATACCCAAGGGGGGAGGAATGGCAGAAATGGGGGGAAGGGGGTCACAGATGGGGAAATCATGGAGAGAAGAGCTCGGAAGGGTTTGAAGGCACTGAAGGTGGACAAGGCTCCAGACCCAGATGGCATCCACCCCAGGGTACTAAAGGAGCTGGCACAGGTCTTTGTGGGACCTTTGGCAGACCCATTTAATGCCTCACTACACTCAGGGTGTGTACCTCAGGACTGGAGGATGGATCATGTGGTGCCCCTCCACAAGAGTGGCCCCAGGTATGAACTGTGGAACTATAGACGATCTTGGGTACAGATCTTGGGTAAACTGATGGAGACTATCTTGAAGAAGAGGCTGGTGGCCCTCCTAGAGGCCAAAGGACAACAGGACAGCATGGCTTCATACATGGCAGATCCTGCTAAACCACCCTGGTGGAGTTCTATGACTGGGTAACTAGGTAGCTGGTCAGAGGCCATGCAGTGGATGTCCTGTATCTGGACTTCAGTAAGGCATTTGACTCGGTGCCACATGGGAGGCTGGGAAGTAAGTTAGAAGGCACAGGGTGGGTGCAAAGCTGGTGAGATGGGTAGGGAACTGACTTCAGGGAAGGCAACAGAGGGTGGTGGTGGGTGGGGAGCTTTCACACACAAGGGTAGTGATGAGCAGTGTTCCAAAGGGCTTGGTGTTGGGACCAGTGTTGTTTGGGATATTTATTGCAGACATACTATTGGACATCAAGAGCAAGATCAGGCTGTTTGCTGATGATAACAAAATGGGAGCAGTGGTGGCCAACCTAGGGGGATTGCAGGGGTTGCAGGATAATCTGGCAAAGCTTGAAACCTGGTCAGACACCTGGCAACTGGAGTTTAATGCCAAAAAGTGCGAGGTGCTGCATTTTGGGATGAAGAACCCAAGGAGGAGTTACCAGCTGGGGGGAGTGCAGCTAGCCAAGACGGAGGAGGAGAAGAATCTGGGGTGCTAATTACAGGGTCAATGAACAGCTCGGCACAATGTAGGAAGGCAGCTGCAAAGGCCAACAAAATGCTGTGTTGCATTTCAAGGGGTATATCCTTGAGGAGGGAGGAGATGATTCTGCCACATTATAGGTCATTAGTTAGACCACACCTGGAGTGCTGCGTGCAGTACTGGAGCCCGTATCTGAAGAGGGACATTAAGTTACTGGAGGCGGTGCAATGCAGGACGACAAAGATGATCAGAGGGCTGGGGACTTATCTACACAAGAGGAGGCTGAGGAGTTGAACATGTACTGCTGGAGGAGAGGAGGGACAGGCGGACATGATTGAAACCTTTAAGTACATAAAAGGAATAAACAAGACAGGCACAGAGGGGCTGTTCAAAGTACGGGAGGGGAGGGACATCAGGGGCCATGATATGAGACTGGAGGGAGGAAGGTTCATGAGGGAGATGAGGAGACACTTTTTTACAGAGAGGGTGGTAGCTGGATGGAATGTCTTACCAGCAGAAGTGGTATCCAGTAGAACAGTGAACTGCTTTAAAAGGGGATGACACAGGACAAGGGGGAGGGTCAATGGAGGGGAAGGGTGGAACAGAGGGGTAGCTGCAGGATAAGGGACATTAGCTGCACATTCAAGCAGACTTGTCTAGGCCTTTATCTGCTGGCAAATTTTGTATGTTCATATGTTCATAATATCATGGAATATTCATGGATTCCACAATCCTATAAAAAGAAAAAAGGTACTACAAGCTCTGAAGAATAGTCAAGCCCAGGTTGCACTTCTTCAAGAGACCCACCTCACAGTGGGGAAGCATCCAAACTGGTAGGGGGTGGGTTGGAGAATGTCATGCTGCAGCATACAACTCCCATAAGCGGGGGGTTGCAATAGTCTTCCATAAGAACTACCCTATTAAGATGGAAAGGGTAGTGTCAGATCAAACAGATGGACGATACATATTTGTACAAGGCAGAGTAAAGGGGGGCAGATTACATATGCTAGTATTTATGCTCCAACAGTGTTTGACCCTGCATTTTATAAAAAATTATTGGATATTATGATTAGGGTGCAGTTCACGAATCTATGTCTGGGGGGAGATTTTAAGTGCGTAATGGAGCCCAGCCTGGACCACTTGAAGGGAACGAGCAGATATGAGAGGGTACTTACCCAATGAAAACAAGGAGTGTTAGATCTAGATATGGTGGATGCATTTATTTATTTATTTGATATATCGGTTTACAACTTTTGAGCCAGAGGCTCATTTACAAAGGTACCTCATCACATGTAAGACAGAAGGTAATACAGAACAGGGCATAACTACAATTAATTAAGCATGTCTTACAGACATTTGTCACAGACATTATTTACAATATTTTGGGTGTAGATATTTTCAGACATTATTTACAATATTTGGATGACAATATTTACATCATCACAGCAGAAAGACTTTATTAGCTTGAGAAAGCATCTAAACAGAGTAGTCAGTCCTATTCATGTGTTTGGTATTATTGACGGAGGCTGCAATCCATAATGGACTTTGTCAGAGAATTTGGATCAGAATGGGTGAGAGGGTGAAATGTTAGTTGCACTTACAGGAGCGGATATTGAAGAAGTGGTTGTGAAGAGTGGTTTTGAAGTGGGCGAACTTGGGTGCACTAGTGATGGTGTTTGGGAGTGCATTAAACCATGTGGGGGGCCCTGTAGTGGAAAGATCTCTGGGCAAGGGAAGTTTTTACCCTGGGCACAACCAGTGGTGCTTTCTCTGAGTTGCAGGTGAAGATAGTTGGGGTTGCAAGATGAAGAGAGGCGGTGACCCCGGGGGGGGGGGGAGAGTCCAAGCAGTATTTTCTTGGACAGTATGCAGGTCTGGTAGCGGAGTCTTTCATCAAGGTTGAGAAGACTGGCAGAGATATAGAGGTAGCAGGTGTGAGTGAGCATAGATGCGCCAGTTAGGAGCCTGCAGGCCTTGTTTAGGGAGACCTGGATTTTCTGGAGTGCGGAGTTATCTGCTGCCCCGTATACAGGGAGACCATAGTCCACTAGGGACAGTATTGATGAGGTGATGGCAAGCCTAAGGGCGTGGGGGGGAGGCAGTCCCTGTGTCAGTAAAGGAGTCCAATCTGGGTGTTTTTTGCGGCAGCAAGGGTGTTTGTGTGGTCATGGAAGGTAAGGGCCGAGTCAAGGGTAAGTCCAAGATATTTGTAGTTGGATACCTGTTCAAGGGGGTGCTGGGGAGGATGCGGAGAGGTGCATTTTTTGCTTTGTTTTGGCTGTGAAAGAAGATAATTGATTTCGTCTTTTTTAAGTTTATGACCAGTCTACAGTCCTTAAACCATGTTTCGGCCTGGGAGAAGGCATGTTGGAGGGAGTCCTGAAGGGACGTGGGTTTATGATTCGAAGTAAAGAGCACTGCATCATCTGCATAAAGTAAGATTTTTATGGAGCAGGCCTTTGGTAATGGCATTGTGGGCAGCTAACCTGGGGACACAAGAATATATGTTCTTTTCCAACCCCCACAGTATGTGGTCCAGGCTGGACTATATATACATCCCAAGATCAGGATACGGAGGGAGTGCTGGATGTCAAACATGGATGCATCCACATGTCAGACTGTGCTATGGTGAAACTATGGTGCCTCCCGGGGGATGGTCTGGGACCATGTCTGGGATGACAATTTCCAACATATTTGATGACATCTAAGAAATTTAGGAAATTTCTGAAGCAAAAATGGGAGGAATATAGGGATGTGAATGAAGCTACTGCACCCACAAAAAGGATATATTGGGAAGCAGGGAAAGCATATATCCGGGGGACAATAATTGGATATGTGAATGGGTGTAACAGACAGAGGACACTTAGACAGCAGAATTTAGAAAACCAGTTAAAGGACACAGAGAGGAGAATGATGCACAATCCATGGAACAGCTGAAGAGGGAGATGCTGGCACTATGGGAGGCCCTCAACCTACAGTTAAATGGTGAGGCCAGCACATCTCTGTTTTATGCTAGACAGTGGATATATGAATAGGGTAATAAGCTGGGGGCAATACTTGCTTGCCTTGCAAGGGGTAGATAGGGAACAGCAGTAGTAACCAGAGTGAAGGACAGGATGGGACAGGTACAAACTTAGTAGGAAAAAATAAAGGAGACTTTCACAACCTTTTATGAGGTGGATTGTGGGAATTTGATACCCTTCATGACTCACTTCTTAGAGGGAGTGAGATTATCAGAGCTATCATAGGAACAAAGAGAGAAATTAGGAGAAAAAATATCAGCAAGGGAGATTGGAGGAGCAATAGCATTAATGAAGAATGGAAAAGCAGGTGGACCCAATGGATTTGTAAAGGAATACCATAAAGAGTTATGAGGGGATCTAGTCAGACTCATGGCTAAGATGTTGGAAGAAGCAGGAGAGGAGGATGAGTTACCAATAAATGGGCTACAGGCAATGATTGGTGTGCTTCCCAAACCAGGAAAGGATATATCAGAGTGTGGGTCATATCGCCCCATTTGGCTTCTCAGCTGTGACACTAAAATCTTCGCAAAGGTATTAGCCCATAGGTTGGAGGGAATCCTGCCCCAACTGGTACATACAGACCAGACCAGATTTGCACAGGGTCGCCAATCATATCACAATATGAGAAAACTCCTGAATATCATCCAATGGGGAAATCGGCATCCAGATCAAGTGGTGGTGATGTCCATGGATGCCGAAAAAGCATTTGACTACATAGAATGGCCCTATCTATTTGAGGTTTTAAGTAGATTTGTGATGGAGGATGGGTATATAGACATGGTATGAATGCTGTATGCTGGTTCCCAGGCCCAGGTCTTAGTTAATGGGGGACGCTCTGAAATGTTTGACTTATGCAAGGGAACAAGGCAGGTGTGCCCCCTTTCACCACTTATATTTACTTTGGCGATTGAGCCTTTGTTGATTCATATAAGGGGGGATAATAGAATTCAATGTGTGGTGGGGAAATCAGGTATACACCACAAACTGACTCTTTATGCAGATGATCTGTTGTTGTTTACCACTCATCAGGAAACCACTGTGCCTGCTTTACTTGAGGTGATGCAGGACTTTGCAGGGCTTCAGGTTATAAACTGAACCTCACTAAATCAGAAATGTTACTGCAGGACAGAGACTTCGGATGGATGCAAATACATGGGGATTTAAGGTGGTAAATGGTAATTTTACATATTTGGGAATTGGGATAGGGACAGATTTGGTAGGACTATATGGGCTCAATTATGGACCCCTGCTGAGGGTTATCAAAGCAGATATGGAAAAATGGCGGGCACTCCTGATATCATGGACGGGATGGATTAGCCTCCTGAAAATGAATGTCTTGCCTAAAATCCTGTATTTGATGTAGATGCTGCCGATGGGATTAACTAATAGGGTCTATAAAGATCTAGAGAAGGAGTTTAGTAGATTTATCTGGCAGAATAAAAGAGCTAGGATGAGCCTGCTCAGGTTAAAGGGGCAGACAGATAAGAGGGGCTTAAACTTCCCAGACCTTAAGGGTTATGCCTTAGCTATGCTGGGTAGATATGTTCAGGATTGGGTTCACCAGGGGGCTGAGGAGGGGTGGGTGTATTTGGAAGGGGATGATATACCAGTTCGACTGACAGCTTATCTAGACCCAGGAGGAAAAAGGGCATACTAAAGGCTGTGGCTTAGGAACCCCCTGGTAGAATGGACAGTAGAGGCCTGAGAATAGGCTAAGAAGAGATGAGGGGGGGGAGCATGCAGTAACAGGCCTGGTACCAATAGTTGAGAACCCAGCCTTCCTACCAGGATTAGAAGGGGGAGGATTTGAGATGTGAGAAAGAGGGGGAGTGTGTTGCTTCCAAGACTTATATGGGAGGGGGAGTATATGTGCCTTTGAAGAACTCTGAAAGATATAGCATCCCTGCATCACACAGGTATAAATATTTCTAGATAAGGGCTTTCTGCACAAGAACGATGGGGCTTGAGGGACAGGTGCACACGTTGAAACCGCTGGAGGAATTGATCTGGAAGAAACAGATCATACCTAAAGGTCTTATACAGTAGCCTGAGCAGTAAGATAAGATAGGGATTTGTTCCCAGATAGATCTCTAATGGTTAAAGAATTATGGGAGAGGGGGAGAGGGATTTGGGAATTCAGATCTCAGAAGAGAATTGGACGATAGTATTGCAGTCACATATAGGGTTACTGATGTGTAATAAGTTAAAGGAGTTGAAGTATAAATTTCTACATAGACTGTGCTGTCCTCCTGTGGTGGTTAACAAATTTCATCCTACTATTTCACCCATCTGCGGCAGATGTAATACTATAACGGGAACATACATTCAGAGAACTTCGCCCATTTTGGATGGAGGTGGCTAGAGAAGTTACAAATGCTATGCACATCCCTGTGGCAGACAATGCAGTCTCTCTAATGTTTGGAATGGAAAACCTGGGAATGGAGGAATGGAGCCATATCCCCGAGTTATAAGGGTGCTTGTAAATATGGTGAGACAATGTATACAGAACACATGGATTTTGCATGTACATCCTTCACTTAGACAATGGAAGACTTTGGTGATAAACAACCTAGCACTGAAACAGCTGACATACCAAAGATGTGGGAAAGAGGAATTGTTTTTGAATAAGTGGGGAATGTACATTAATACTCTACCAGTAGGGGAGGCTATGGTGTTACGTCAAGGGATAGTATAACAAGCATTTGTCAATGCCGAATGTTGCTGTGCTGGCATTGGCTTTGGTAGTGCAGTGGGGAAAAACATTTTGGGCAGGATGTGAAAAATAACAGCTGTACAGTTCATAAGGAGGTGTAAAAAAATGCCAGTGTTGAAAATGTGGCATGTAAATATAGCAAATTTTATGGTTACAAGGGTGCATGGGAAATGCCAAGACACCACTTGTAACACAGTTGTTTTATGGACGTCGCACCAAATTTTCAAAATAGGCATTTTTAGCACTCTTGCTCATGTACGGTGTCACTGTTATTTCAAACTGTCCCAAAGTGATTTTGCACAGCGACCACGCTATTCTACGCTGGAAGTGTGAAAACACATTTTGGGCAGGATATGTGAAATGACAGCTGTACTGTTCATCAAGAGATGTGGGAAAATGCCAATGGTGAAAATCCAGAGTGAAAATATTACAAATACACATTACCAGCGTGCATGCAATCTGTCAACGCATGCTCTTAACACAGTCATTTTATGGAGTATCGTCACCAAATTTTCAACATATGCATTTTAGGACCTCTGCTCATGAACGGTGTCACTGTCATGTTCATAATGTGGCCTGAACACTGATTTCCCACAGTGACCGCACTATGGTGTTCTAGAAGTGCGGAAACACATTTTAGGCAGCATGTGAAAAATGACAGCTGTACTGGTCACAAGGAGGTGTACAAAAATGACAATGTTGAAAATCTGGTTTGAAAATATTGAGAATTCGTGAAGTTACAAGCCTGCATAACAACTGCATAATGGACGTTCGTAAAACAGTAATTTTTGGATTTTTTCCACCAAATTTGCAACATAGGCTTTTTGAGAGACCACCTCATGAACACTGGCACTGCCATTTCATTAATCAGTCCAGAAAGGTGATTCAGTGCAGTGACTGCAAAATCACCTTTTGAGGCTGATTAATGCCATGACAGTGATAGAATTCATGAGGAGGGGTCCCAAAAGCCCCATGCTGAAAATCTGGTGAAAAAATTCCAAAAAATGCCCGAGATATGCATTAAAGTTGGAAAAACCCTATTCATTCCATTTTATAGCTAATCGGCATTTCCTCAGTTTGCAGTCGGCTTTGAAAAGTGCAGACATGTTCCCAGTCCACAGAAGATCACCACGCCAAGCTCTGGAGGAAAGTATGGGGTAAGGGGGGTATGGGGAGGCAGGGTGTGCAGTTGGTGGGTGCGGGTTGTGGGAGGGGGGCCAGGGAGACTACCGAGGGACCATTTCCTTCTTTACAGGGGGAAAAAAAATAAAAGACATTGGGGGACCATTTTCATTTTTAATAGGTGCTTTGGCATGCTGGGCTGGGCTCCCAGTGTGCCACCTGAGTGTGTGTGTGGGTGGGTGGGTGCTTTAGCCGACGAGGGATTGGGCACCTCCGTCAGCAAACAAGGAAAGGGGGGAGCTGCAGAAGCCAAGGAGGATTGGGCACCCCCTTGGCAAGCAAAAAACGGAAGGGGGACCACATTATGCTGATGGGGAGTGGGCTCCCCATCAGCAAAATTCAGGGGAGGAGGCGTACATGTCAGCAGGGACTGGGCACCCCGTCGGCAAAGAAGAAGAACTGTTAAGAAGTGCGCATGATGCCGAGGGGATTGGGCACCCCTTGGCAATCAAAAATGGGGTATAAGGCGATGCTGATGGGGATTGGGCACCCGATCGGCTCACAATAAATGGGATGTTGATAGGAAACAGGCGGCAGTCACTGTCACCATGTTGCTCACACATAGGGGGAGGCATGTTGTGGTCATGCTGTAGTAGAGCTTCGCTTTCATTGCAGCAGAGCTTTTCTCAGATGTCATCACCTCATTAGCTAGGCAGGGTTTCTGCCCCTGCTGCTGGCTGATTGGGGAATGTGAGACGCACCTATTGTTGTTTGCCCTGCATTCGCCCAACATTGACCATGCCTCCAAATCTGCACTACCACAAGATGTTGGCTGTGCAAGCACGCCAACATAAAAATGTGACTCTTATGTCTGCTCTCTCAAAATTCCAAAGATATATATAAGGATGCCCAATACCTGAAGTGGAAGGATGGAATACTGCCTGTGAGCGAAGGAGATGATTGGAAGCAAGGACAGAATCTCTAGACAAGCTCACAAGTAAGTGTTATATGGATAAGGCAAATCTGCAGGGATATTTGAGGACAAGAGCTAACTAGGTAGTAATGGGTAGTGAAAAGAAGGAGGGGCAGAGTATATTACTGGTCAAACTCTAATGACACAACAGAGATAAAATGTAGATTCAGGAGGAAAGGGGAGGCTAAGAAGGTTAAATAAAGTGATTGATTGATAACAATTATAATATATATAGTTGGGAATTGTTAGATAAAATATGGGTCGATAATTAATCTGGATAACAATAGATAATGCTGAAATGTATAATGTACAATGTATTGTGATACAGAATTTTAAAGACCAGTGGCCTCAAAGGTTGTAAGAGGAGTTGTGTATCACTTGTAATATCACATGAAATATGCTTTTTAGCCACATAATAAAAGGATTTAACCATAAAAATAAATACAGCAAGTAGCAGTAGAAAAGTACAGATATGATTAAGGAAAATCAACTGGTTTAAAAAAAAACATTCTAACTGGTCACCTCAAATATATTTTTGCTATTAAATGTTGAACATTTCATATGTTTTCCCCACATACAGTAGTTCATAAGGAAATTTGTGAACTTGTGCTTACAGATGCCCAAATACTGGTAGTACACGGTGTGATGCTTGGCCAGATGGTTATGATTGTTGGATGATATTTGCAATATAAAAATATGTGTGTGATTGTCACAGTGCTTCCCTGGGTGCCCCCTCTGGTTTCAGTGAAATGGCAGGATATACAGTATATTAAACCAGGAGATCTCTGTAATGCAATTAACTTCCTTGAGACATTACATTTTATGGCCTTTTATTTATGACCTGTTGCTTCTTTGAAGTGGAAATGAAATGGGACTTTATGAGTCTGCCAGAGGATGAATATCATAAACTTTTATGGCGTCTTAAGAGGAAAAACATTTAATATTAACAGGTGTTGAAAACTATAAAACCCTTTGAACTGGGAAAATCAAAGACTATAATTTGGGAAATTAGATTTTGCTGAAGTCACGTTATTTAAAATATCTCCTGACAGGAAAATCATGTTTGTATTTTTTTGGTTCTAAAAGGAGGGGTTAGATGACTCACAAAAGGGGTGTGGAGAGATACAGTTTAAACTGAATACTGTGACTGAACTTAGATACATATATTTTTGGACTCTTAAGAAACAAGATCTCTGATCTAACTTAGGCACTTAAAGAGGTAATATATTAGATAGAAAAAGTCTTAAATGTATTGTGGTAGGAGTTTTTGTTTTGTACCTTTCCTTGTTTTCTTTTAAGTGATTGTATGCTCTTTGTTATGTTGTTCTGTGTTTACATTTTTTCATATTTTTATCATCTTTAGAAAAATTGTTATTTTGAAAGACTACCTGGGTCTGCCAGTTCTCTTTTTGCATGTGACATATAGAGAGTTAAAACTGACAAAAACTGTTCAAAAGCTTGATGGTGTTACTAAACTGGAAAAAGGTAAGACTATACCTAAGGTCTTTTATAGAGTTTTAAGGGTTCATTTTGGATACCTGGTTAGGTGCCCTTAGGCAAAAGATATATTGCATCCCCCCAAAGAGAATATTATGTGAGCCTGTACATTTGGGTACGCTAGCATAAGGTTCACAGTTTGAATCCCCCCAGAACTTGAGACCAAAAGTGATTTGGACCCACAAGCAGACAGGAGGGTTACCCTGTCTGTTAGCTGTTCACATTACTGTGCCCGGAGGTTGGCACTGTGGGAGTAGAGGGTCTGAACTGCTGAGTGCATTTTTGACACACTGTACAAACAGTTCTAGGGTTTGTAAACTCCCAGGGCACTTTCGAATCACCGGGGCATTTATTTGCTTGAGGCTTTTTCTCACTCAGCAGTACAGAACCCAGAACTGTGTATTGAATTAAGGAAAAAAATATAACATGAATTTAAGCCACAGATGCTTATGATACCTACAATTTAAAGAAGGTATGTATAATCGAACTAACAGACTTCTTGATTTGGGTTGAACTGTGCTATTTGCATTGACTGTTTCTGCACTTGGCTTAGCAAATCATAAGGTAATGTATTAATAAAACAACACAAAAGTTAGCAAAAATGGATTATACTGAATCCCAGACTATCTAGTCTGTAATCTAATCATATTAAATGTGTTGTTCTTTTAAATACAACTAAACTTATTTTATGAGATTCATCAGTCCAATAAACTCACTGAGTATTAAAATTTGCAATCAAGTATCTGTGATCAAGTTTCCATGCCAACTGTAGCTGGTAAAGAAAATGGAGTGAGCATATGTTCTCACAACATGAACTAGCAGCACATATAACATTCAGTCTTTTTATGTATTACACATTTCTATAATTGAACACCAAGGATCACAAAATGGACTTTATTCATAGATTAAAAAAAAACACACACGAAAGCTAAATAAAAGCTGCAGGCAGGAGAACTTATTTATGTAATCTGATTGTTAGAAGCAGACTTACACATGGTAGGGTGAGCCAGTTGTAGCAGAGAACTCCCCAAAGGTACTCTGTCTCCTTTTGGTAGCTGGTGATGTGATGGGCGGATCAATGGCAGGGATTCAGCTCCCTTAGTGACTGATGGGTTAATAAACAGGAGGTGGGTCGACTGATTGATAGTAAAGCCAAGGAAGTCAAGCGACTGGAAGAAACTTGCTTTGGCCTTGATTTACAAACAGAAGACCCCCTCTTTCCCAGTTCTACAGTGACAGTCAAGTAATTCAAACATTCCCAACAAAGACCAGAGCTTTGCTTTGCTGGCCTTGAAAACTTTGATAGACATGTGCAAGAATAGACACTGGCTATTGCTGCTGAGCTGTCAGCTCTGGTAATTTATGACCATCTCTTTTTTTTTGAAAAAGGGAAACTGTATCTGTATCTCTTCTGACTGATTTTATTACAGCTACCAGAATGTTGCAGGGGATATGAATGGCCATTTAAAAAATCCTATAGGTTATTTCCAGCCTACACCAGACAAGGCACCAGGATCAGGATCAGGATTACTGAAATCTAGGTAGGCCACATCCACTGCTCCACCCTGATCTAGAACCTTGGTTACCCAGTCAAACAAATCTGTCAGATCAGTTTTACATGACTTTCCCTCTGTGAAACCATGTTGCCTTGTGTCTTGTAACCCACTGGAGTCAAGATATTCCACAATTTCTTCAGTTGCTCAGCTGCATAGGATGGGGAGATGGGAACAATTTGGACTTGCCTGGCTGCATAGCTTAGAGAACAATGAGCCTGGAGCAACTAGCTCTGAGCAAATCCAGCTTGGAAATCTAGTGTTTGATTCCTACAACCTAAACTTTCATGCTTTGTGATCCTGAGTAATCCACTTAACCTCCCCACTGCTCCCAGGTTGCTCCATAAATGGGCCTTATGGCCAGTGGGCCTTGCTCAGTATCCAAAGAATAACAATAAAAATGTAATTTACAAACCCAATAGCAGTCTGCACCATCAGAGTACATACAGGCAGATGAAAGGAGAAAAGTGACATAACTAACAACTGCTGAACTAGGAATTTACTTATCACATGCTATCAACAACTTAGGTACACGGAAGTGACCCAGTGTGCATTCATTCTCTTAGTGCCTATATCAGTCTTATTCTGATTCCTCAGAGCTACCAGCCACTCAGAGAAAGAGGGAAGTGACCCAGTGAGCATT
The DNA here is from genome assembly GCA_016271365.2 of Neoceratodus forsteri. Lineage (NCBI taxonomy): Eukaryota > Metazoa > Chordata > Ceratodontiformes > Ceratodontidae > Neoceratodus > Neoceratodus forsteri. Next base: position 214,290,287 of record CM057453.1, read on the forward strand.
CAACCTCTTAGTATCTTTATCTGTCTTGTTCCAGTTCCCCAGTACTACCAGTCACTTAGGCACATGGAGGTGGCTCAGTATGCATTCATCCTCTTAGTTCCTGTATATGTCTTGTTTCATTTCTCCACTGCTACCAGATACTTATGTACAGGAAGATGACCCACTGTGCATTCATCCACTAAGTGCCTATATTTGTCTCATTCTGGTTTCCAAGTGCTACCAGCCACATAAGTACAGGTAAGTGACCCACTGTACATTTGTACTGAGTACAGTGAAAATAGTGTCTTGTTCAGGGTCACACAGTTAACTCTGTCTTCACTCTTATCATGAAACTAAACTGCTTCCTCTTTGATATGGTGACTGAGTGACTATATCCCAATGTGCTTTAAATATAGGAAGAGGTAGGAGAGAGACTCTGACTGCTCAAGTTTAAATTGTGGCACTTCCATTCAGTGCACAAGAAGTATTAAGAACACACAGAAACATATATATTTAGAGACAATACTGACACCCAACAAAAAGGGATTATGCCCGCACTGTACATGGTAGCAACGTACTAGCTTTATCTGAAAATATAACAGACATTTGTCATAGTGCCATTAGTAATAGATCTTTTGTTCTCTGTAATGAGTAGCACAAATATAGATATTAGAAGCTTCTTCACTGCCAGTTCACAAAAACATATATCAAAGGAAGATTTTGAAACAACAGTTTCTACATAATGAAAATACAGAAATAGATTCAAGCCACTCCTATTCAGTACATGCTGGCTTCTTCATTGTTATCATCATTTCTTCAAAGCAGTCAGCCAAAGCAAATCATTTTTAATAGTGAGGAGTATCCTTCAGATTTAGGTAAAAAGAGATAGGACCTCGTCAGCCCAAGATGTCAGCATACCCCTTCACTATATTTGGGTCCCAGAAGCACTCCTTTCAATATACCTGTAGATGGTTTGAACTGTATTCGTGGTTAGAATACTCTACCATAAAGGATTTTGAATTTTGTCTTCTGTGTTGAGCTTTTAGTAACATAGAATTTGAATTTGATGGCAGATAAGGACTGCTTGGCCCACTTAGTCTGCCCATTACCCTACCTAATGGATAAGCTGCAGGTCCTAGTTAGCCAACAGTCTACTTCCTCCTACCCCCCACTAGAATTGCCTTATGTCTGTCCCATACATTCTTGAATTCCTCCACTGTTTCTGACTCTATGACCTCCTCAGGAAGGCTGTTCCATACATCTACAACCCTCTCTGTGAAGAAATACTTCCTCACATTATGTCTGAGCCATCCTCCCTCTATCTTCAAATTGTGCCCCCTTGTTCTTGCACATCTCTTTTTCTGAAAGATGCCACCTCTTGGACTTTGTTGATTCCCTTGAGGTATTTGAAAGTTTATATTATGTCCCCCCTCTCTCTCTCTCCCTCCTTTCCTCGAGGCTATGCGTCTTAAGCTCCTTTAGTCTTTCTTCATATGTCTTCAGTGCAGACCCTGCACCATTTTGTTTGCCCTCCTCTGGACGGCCCACATCCTGTCTATGTCTTTGCAGAGATTGGGTCTCCAGAACTGTACACAGTACTCCAGATGTGGTCTTACCAACTGTCTGTACAGAGGGCCAACAACTTCCTTTTTTTTACTGGTGATGGCTCTCCCTATGCATCCCAGTATCACCCCAGCCCTCCTTACTGCCTTCTCACATTGCTGGCCCACCTTTAGGTCATCTGATATGACTACCCCCAGGTCCCTTTCCATTTTTGTTGTTGTGAGTATCTCATCCCCCATTGTGTACTCTTCCTCTGGGTTTTTGTTTCCTAGGTGCATTACTTTGCACTTCTTTGTGTTGAATCTAAGCTGCCATACATTTGACCACTCCTCCAATCTTGCCAAGTCCCTTTTCATTCTTTCCACCCCTCCTTGCATATCAACCTTGTTGCAGATCTTTGTGTCATCTGCAAAGATAAATATTTTTCCTTCCAGTCCCTCTGCAATGTCACTTATAAAGACATTTTAAAAATGACTGGCCCCAGTACTGAACCCTGCTGTACCCGACTAGTAACTCCCCTTTCTTCTCTGTGGATGCCATTTACTATTACTCTCTGTGTCCTGTTTTCTAGCCAGTGTTTTACCCAGGCTACCACCCTGTGACTGACTCCCAGGATGGCTAATTTGTTTATTAAAGCAACAGTGCAACGATCGGGTGAAAATTTTGACCTATACTTTTTTATGCTATTTTAAATTGCTACTTACCTCCTGACTTGTATGATACCCTTCTTTCCAGAATTTGGGTCTGCTTTAGCACTTTTTTCATGTCCAAAATAATAAAAAGAGCACTCCTTTTATTATGGCTCAGACCAGATTTTCATCAGTATTTGCAGCTGTTTTTGAACAACTATTGTTCTCTAAGGTAAGAGCACTGTTTGCTGCATAAGAGTTCATTTTAGTCACAACAGAAGTGATATATAAACAGCAGATGGACAAACAGCTGGAAATACTGATGAAGACCTGGTCTGTACCGTATTAAAAGGAGCCTTCTTTTTATTATTTCAGACATGAAAAAAAAGGACTAAAGTAGACTCAAACTGTGGAAAGAAGGGTGTCATACAAGTCAGAGGTAAATGGCAATCTAAAATAGCATAAAAAAGCATTGGTCAAAATTTTCACCAGATTGTTGCACTGCTGCTTTAATCTTTTGTACGGGACTTTGTTAAATACCTTGCTAAAGTCTAGGTAGGCCATGTCCACAGCCCCTTCCTGGTCTACTAGTTTGGTCACCCAGTCAAAGAAATCAATTAGATTTGTCTGACATGACCTTCCTGCTGTGAATCCATGCTGCCTTGGGTCCAGTGCCCCACTGGCCTCTAGCTACTCAACAATTCTTTCCTTCAGAAGTGATTCCACCATTTTCCCTACCACTGAGGTCAAACTGACAGGTCTATAGTTTGCTGCTTGTCTTGTTCCTACTTTTGTGAAGGGGAATCACATCCACCCTCCTCCAGTTCTCAGGTACCATATCAGCCTCCCATGATTTATTAAAAAGGGTAGTCAGTAGTGTTACTAGTTCATCTCTTAGTTCTTTTAGAATTCTGGGGTGAATTCCATCAGGCCCCATTGCTTTATCCACCTTCATTTTTAAAAGTTCTTTCAGAAACCTTTCTTCTGTGAGAGGACTAATATCGACCCCCCTATCCAGAGTACTTCTATTGACTGGATTAGGTATCTCCCCTTGCTTTTCCATTGTGAATACTGAGCAGAAGTATTTGTTCAGTATCCCTGCTTTTTCACTGTTGTTCTCTGTCCAACCACCTTCCTCTTTATTCAGATTCAGTATCCCTGCCTTAGTCTTTCTTTGCTCCCTAATGTACCTATAAAAGGTTTTATCTCCCTTCTTAACTGAGTTGGCTATCTTTTCCTTGGTTTGGGCCTTTCCTATACTTACTGCCTTTCCTGCTTCCTTCTGCTTTAACTGGTACAGTTCTCTGTCCTGCTCCTTCTGTTGTTTCCTTATACTTCCTGAATAGTATCTTTTTCTCCTTAACCATCCCCACCACTTCTTTTGAGAGCCATACCGATTTTTTCTTTTTTTTGATTTGTTTATTTGCTTCACACAAAGGCTTGTTGCATCTGTGATGGTAGTTTTGATGTTTCCACATTGTTGCTTCACCCCACCTTCTTGCCTGTTTGCTAGTACTTTTCTGCGGCAGTCTCCCATTTTGACAAAATGAGCCCTCCTGAAGTCCAGTACCTTCACTTTTGTATGGCTTGACTCTACAGCTAAGTTTATCATGAACCACAGTTTGGTGATCGCTTGTTCCCAGATGGCTACCCACTTCAAGATTGTAGATCTTCTCTCCATCCCTATTTGAGAGTACCAGGTCTAAGATTGTTTCCTCCTGAGTGGGTTCCAAAACTAGCTGTCTGACTCATGCCCCCTGTAGGGCATCAAGAATGTCCCTGCTCTTGGATGAGGCTGCAGCAGAGGTGCTCCAATTAACATCTGGCATATTCAGGTCCCCCGTCAGCAATATCTCCCCTTTCTCTGCCATCCTAAGGATGCCTTTTGTCATTTCCTTATCCATTTCCTCCCCTTGAGATGGGGGTCTGTATACAACCCCTGTGCATATTGTGGTGCCATTTCCAGTCTCCAGGGTGACCCACAGTGCCTCCTCTCCTCCCTGTTTACCCTTTAGTTCTGTTGCTTTGATCCCTTCCCTTACATAGAGAGCTACTCCTTCTCATCTTCTTCTTCCCTCTCTGTCCCTCCTGTAGATTGCGTACCCTGGTATGTTGACATCCCAGTCATGATTCTCTGTGTACCATGTTTTTGTAACAGCCACAATATCCAGGCATCCCTCTTCCATCAAGGCCACCATGTCAGGGAGCTTTTTACCTAGACTACGGTACAGTACCAAATGTAATAGAATGAACAAGGACTCCTTCATATATGGTGGCTTCTCTAACCGGATATTTGCTTTAGATTCTTTGAAAAAAACGTGCCTCAAAAGGTAGTTCTGATGACATTTGTATGTCAGTGTGGCTAGCATATAAGCAGGCTAAAGAAACAGGAGATACACAGCAAATCATGAGTGCTTCTAATTCCATTATAATTCAGAAGTGCAAAGAATGCATGATGTGTCTAATAGAAGTCATTTGATTCTTGGGGAGACAGGGATTGGCATTCAGGGGATGTTCTGAGACAGGTGACAACAATAAAGGAAATTGTTTTAGAATTAATAAGTTTATTAAATAAATTTGATAATTTATTTAAAGATTAGGTTATTCCCCAACGCTGCAGTTATACAATTTTTCTTCAGAGTCACAAATCAATTAATACAAAGTTGTGCAAGCGGAGTTAGAAACACTATATCATGTGAAGTCAAGTGTACAGGTTTTTCTCAGTTTCAGTTGATGAAGCAAGGGATTAAAGAAAGAAAAAATGCCTACCTACGTGCATGTGCTATATCTCTTCAGAAAGAGATATTTTCGAGTGATTCCTGGGTTTTCACTAGCTTATGTTCTTCGATGCTGAAGATATTAGTCATACTATTTATCAGTGTCTCCTGAAAGCATGGATAGCCAGTGCATGCTGTGTAGGTCAGGCATGTGATGGTGCATCTGTAATGAGAGGGGACATTGCTGGCATCCAGAAGAAATTTATGGAATATTATCCTAAGGCATTGTATATTCATTGTTAAGCACATCAGCTACATCTCATCATAGTGCAAACCTGTAAGGGTATCATGAAGTTAATGCAATGTTTCTTTTGCTGGAAGATTTGCAGATTTTTTTTTAAGTCAATCTGTGAGCAATCAACAATTAATTGAAGTACAGAAATATTTTATCTTAACACTTCTCCAAGGGAGCTTGTGCAGTTGTTCAATACAAAGTGGGCATTTTAGATTCATTCAGTTGTCTCCATCTTATATAATTTTGATGCTTTTCTCATTCAATTCAGTGAAATAAATGATGTGAAAGGCAATGGCCTTTGTGCAATGTTAAGACAAATGAAAACTGTCTTGTGTCTTTTGCTGTTTATCTGTCTCTTACAAATGGTGGACGGTACTCATAAGTTGCTACAGACCGAGGATCTCTATTTTGGTATCAGTCAAACCTGTATTTCAGCAGTGAAGCAGTCACTTGAGGAAATGAGAACAGAGGATACTGTATTTGAAATTTTCAATGAAGCTCAATTATTCTGTGAAAAAACAAACATTTCTTTAGTAGTCACAACAAGAGTACAGCAACAGAAAATAATGGACTATATTATGCTTACAGAAGATTCTGCTGCATGTCAACAATAAAATAATGATATAGTGTATAGTGGAATGCTATTATGCATGAAATTCCATGCATAGTATACGCTTGTTCTGCTGCATTAGTGATGTCATTATGTTGTTCTGCTGCAGTAGTGATGTCACTGTTGCAGCAGAACCAATTGGAATGCTGGCAAGTTGTTGCTTTCCTCTATTTAATTCTGTGGTGGCAGTATACTAGAACCTCTAGAGACTTCATAAGTTAGTTTCATTATGAAAAGGAGAGAAAAAAATGCACACATTTCACATAATACTATTATACACTATAAAAAATACAGGAAAAGCAACAATATGCACAACCTCTGTGTTCTGTCACCTCGGGGTTCTGATTCCCATGGATCTCTTGAGCTTTGCTCTCGAGGTCAAAGGGAATTGGAACCCCTCTGTGGCTGAACACACTGGTTTTGCATAGTTGCACATCCACTATTCCCTATGTTCAGTTTTCCTGCCAGAATATCTTTCTTCTCAGGTTTATATAGAATTATCTCGGAGATTAATAGGAGATTTCTGGGTGTAAATGATTCCATTCGGAAAGCAGTTCACTCCTGTTCACCCAAATCAAACAGCATTCTTCAATATGAAGCCCTGGATCCACTGGCTAACCATTTGGGGCTTTCTTTGCAGCTAGATCAAATAGTTGTTGGTTGTAATTTCATTAAGGTGAAATGCCCTGAAATTGGTACTAACTATTCCACTAGATGTAGAATTGAAGCAGTTTAAAAGATGTTCTCCACTGAAATGTTTTCTTCACTGAGAAAGACACTTCAGATTGCCATGACACTTTCAGTCACCAGTTGTAGCTCAGAAACGGCATTTGGTTGTCTTCATTACTTGAAAAATTGGTTGTAAAGTAGAATGTCTCAGGACTGACTAGCAGACGTATCATTAGTTCATACTGAAGACAACATTCTCACTGATGCTCCACTAGAAAACATCACTGAGATTTTTCCATTTTGGGAAACAGATCCCATCAGCTCTTTCCAAAACACAGTGTGCAGCATGTGCAGGAAGAAGTTGTAACAAAGGAACAGGAAGACACTATAGCACAGGAATGAAAGACTCATTTAGTTAGCAAAATTGCCATGATGACCAAGAAGCTTATAATTTTGTTTGTTTGCCTTTTCCACAAAAATTCCATATATTCTTTAAAAAATGTATGGCAAATTTGTGATGTAAGAGTTATAGAGAAAGCTTCAGAATGCACCAGAGAGCATCAAAAACCCCAATGTTTCTGGGGGCCTAGTGACATCCAGACCCTATCCTATTGGTTGGGGACCTCGGGAATGGACTTGGATCAAGCCCCTGATGCAGTCAAATGCTACCAAACAAAAAACATTTACAAGTTTTTTTTTTTACTTTTCTTGTCATCTTATATTTACCTAGCAGTTTGTGTAGGTTTATTTAGTTGTTGTTTTGGTGTATTTTTTCTTTATATTGACCACAGCTTTTTTTTTTTATAATTTAAAGTTTTATTGAGTTTATACAATTCCCACATTCAAAAACACACAGGTATTCGGAAAGGGAAGGGCACATAAATTCAAAGTTTCTCATTTTCGTAATGCTTTTTTTTCATAGAGGCAAAACCTGGGGGTGATTTTTGATGAAGGGCTGACACTGTGATTGCAGTTATTGGCAGTTGTCAAATCCTTTTTTTACCATTTGAGGAACATCTCCAGGGTTAAGCACCTAGTTCCATCTGGCGACTTCCCTATGTTGGTCCAACCTTTGTGACCTCGTGCCTTGATTACCACAACTCCCTTTATCTAGGGCTACCTGGGGTGGATATCCACCACTTGCAGCTGGTGCAGAATGCTGCAGCATGGTTATTGATGGGGACTCTTTTGTCTTATCACATCCCTCTGGTGCTATGAAAAATGCACTGGCTGCTGGTGCAGTGGTGGATCACCTTTAAAGTCAGACTTCTGACTTATAAAACTCTACATGGACAAGACCCGGACTACCTGAAAGAGCTTCTGGTTCCTTACTGCCCAGGACAATCGCTCCACTTGGCTAATGAGGGGTTGCTAGAGATTCCAAGGGTTTCTTTAAAATCTTCAGGGGCCCATGCATTTATGTATGTGGCCCCAGCCCTCTGTAATTCTCTACCCCGTCAGCAATGGGAGTTCATGACTGTGGAGGGATTTAAACAGGCCCTAAAAACTCACTTTTGGCATCAAGCCTACCTTGTTTGATTTTATCCTGTCTGCTATCTGAATTTTATAAGAGATTGCACTTATTGTTTTATTGTGTTGTTTTATCTTATTGTTGGGTGCCTTGGTTTGTTGAAAGGCACCTTAGAAATAAAGTATTATTATTATATAAAAAAGGAGAACAACCACCAACTTCTAGTATTTACCCTATATTGCCCACAGGTATTGCCATAGCCCTAGTCTGTCTACAGTCCTAGATTAAGGACAAGACTCGTCATCATATGCTGTCTGTCTTAATGTCTCATTTATTATTATCTTCGAGTCTTGCAAAAAAAATTAAAAAGGAAAAAAAGGAAACAAAAAAACAAAAAAGTTGTACATCTTCATTTCTCTCAGGCCTGATTGATGTTACTGCTTCACTCTATCTGTTTATATTTAGCTGTCAGCTACCATCCTTCAGCTTAATATAAGAAAAAAAATCTGATTTCCTCTATTTTTTTCTCTTTCTTATGCAACTGTGCTGTTGTTACACTATCAATGTCTTCTTCTGTCACTGTTTTTTCTCAAACTACCAATATAAATCTGTTATGCTGCTACATGGTGCTATGATGTACGTCAGTCCACCACCAAAAGTCTTGCAACATACTTTCGGGGAAATTATGAGAAAACCACAAAATACATAAATCCTGTTTTCCATTTTTTTTTTAACTACCAGAACAAATTTGTCAGGCTGCTTTGCTGCTACAAGGTGCTGCGTTGTTTGTCAGCCCCAATGCCACAGTTCTTTGTAATGCACTTTAAGGGAAATGTTGAGAAGAGCCCGGTGTACATAAATGTTGTCCTTCCAGGTTTTCTCACCTACCAGAAAAAATATCTTAGGCTGCTGCATGCTGCTACAAGGTTACTTTAGAGATGCCATTTAAGCTATTTTGATAGTATTTATAATTAACTTGCGAAGTAGCAATCTTTGAAAGGTTATATTTAAATGGATGGCATGTTCTGCATTTTTAACCCTTTTAAGTAATTCTCTTGAGTTATTTTGTAATACACTGAGGTGAAAACTTAAAAAAAAGAAAGGTTAGTTGCTCTCCCCCCTCATTTCCATCTAATAACCCTTGATACTTGCGGAGTTGTTGGGATACTGATCCTAAATTAAGTGTGATGGCAAAGAGGTGCACAACTGCACCACAAAGCAATTGCAGCACCACTGATTGTTTTGCATGAGATACACCTGTAAATCTGATATATATTTAGCTTGAATTGCACAGGTAGCCATGCTCCCCGAGGAAGAGGCTGTTTGCCTCGAAGTGCTGGATCTTGTCAAGTGCAGTTCACTTGGTCCTGTTTTTCATTCATTTAAATGGATTTACACTTTGCTGAACTAGGTGCACTTTATTATTAAAAGCCACGATGATTCATGACACAGTGGAGTGCTTGTTTTCTTTATTTGCAGCTGCGTGCTGCTACAAGGTGCTGCTATATATGCCCCCCCACACACACACACACCTTTCTTGTAGTGTACTTTAGGGGAAATCATGAGAATAGCTCAATGTACATAAATTCTGGGCTTCCAGAATTTTTCTCAACCACCAGAAAAAATATGTCAGACTACTGTATACTGCTACAAGGTGCTGCCCTGTGTGTCACTTCCCTTAGCACCATTCTTATAACATAGTTTAGGGTAAATTGTGAGAAAGCACAACATACATTAAACCTGCACTCCCAGAATGGTTCTAAAATATCAGAAAACTAAATCAGAGAGCTGCATACTTCAAAAAGTTGCTGTGCAGTGTGGAAGTCCTACCATCGCAGTTCTTGTAATGCACTTTAGAGGAAATCGTGTGAAAAGCACAATGTACAGACATTCAGTTCTCTCAGTGTTTGTCTCAACTACCAGAAAAAAATACATCCTGCTGCTGCATGCTGTTATATGGTGCTGTGCTATGTGTCACAAACACACTCCACATGTCAGGCCCTCTGCTCCCACAGTGCCAAACCTTGAAGTGTAATGGTGTGAACAGGAGACAAACAGGGTAACCCTTCTTGTTTGTTATTGTTTGTTTGTTAAAACTTTATTTTTATACAGGAACAAATGATTAGTGCCAAAAAGACACTGTTTACAATCAAGTCCTGTTAAATAGATTCATAGAAATACACACTGACAAACTTACATACAACAATAATAAACATATTAAGTAACATTAACAAAAACATGCACATACATTCTGCAAATGTTCAAATAATTTACCTTTAAAACTGGACAGGATAGCTATATTTTTTAAGTGTTTAGGCAATTTATTCCAAGAAGAAGCAAATCTATTTTGCAACTTCAGTTCCCCTATTTTACTACAATATTTAAATTGTGGGATCATATTCTCTGAATTCCTTGTACAAAAGCTTTGATTATCTGGAGATTGAAACATAACATACTTAGCCAAAGCATGAGTACTATTCGCATATATGATCTTATGACAATTAATTAACCATACATAATTTCTTTAAGCATCAGGATGCAACCAATTCAATTGATTATATAACATGCAATGATAGATTTTATATTCACCCCTAACAATAAATTTACCCAATCTGTAAACTGTTTAATTAACTTTTTTCAATACTCTCTGAGAGGAGTTCATATAAATCAATGTTACGTATTCAAGTACCAGCATCAACATTTGTTTATCAAGTTTCTCTCTAGCTAATTTAGGCAGAGGTCCTGTTAATCTTCTGAAGGCACCCAATCTTTGATTAAATTTTTTGACCTGGATATCAATATGGTTTTCAAAAGTCAAACGAGAATCTATGTACAGTCCCAAGTATCTATAACCTTTTACTTCCTCAATTTGTGTACCATTAGATAAGTGGATGTGTAACTGTGGCTCAGTATTCAACTTATGCCCCAAGGAAAACTTCATACACTGGGGTTTCTCCGCATTAAGTAAGAGACCAGAGTCACCCATCCACTGCTCCAATTGATTTAAATCTCTCTGTAACTGTTGTTCCATAATTCCTACATTCTCTGCCAGGACCATTAAGACTGTATCATCAGCATATAATCTGATAGCTCCATATTTTATTGTTTGCAGCAGGTTATTAACATAAACATTAAACATCAACGGTCTGAGTAGTGACCCCTGAGGAACACCATGATTTATTTCCTCAAGGCTTGACACTGAGTTACCGTTAATGACACACTGCCTATGATTTGCCAAATATGATGCCATCCATGTTAATGGTCCTTCATCCACCTCAACCAATCAAAGTCTTTCTAATAATTTTCTATACTTAACTAAATCAAAAGCTTTACTGAGGTCCACGGACACTGCTCCAGTGCTTTTTCCCTGATCCAGTGATGTTACTAGCTGGTTATGGAAATCCAGTAGGGCGGTGTTAGTGGATCTTCCCTGTCTAAACCCATTTTACTTGTCTGCAAGAATTGTATTTTATTCCATATAATGACTAACTTGAGAATGGACACAATGTTCTAAAATTTTTGATAATATAGGAAGTATTGTTATTGGTCTATAATTAGATGGTACCATACTATCTCCTCTTTTATGAATCGGTATTACTTTACCCATTTTCCACACATCAGGGACTATTGAACTAGTAAGGTTCCAATTTAAAAAATAGGTAATTACAGGTGCTAAAATATCAGCACCTGCCTTGAGAAATTTTGCCTCAATTCCATCTAAACCTCCTGCCTTACTTACATTTAAATTTTGGAGCTGTATTTGTACTTCATTTTTGCTCAAAGAACTAAAACTAAACCTAACTGCTTGCTGTATCTCCTGTTTAGCTTTTAATTCAGCAATCAATTCCATTACGGATGTATCTGCTGTATGCTCTTTTGGTAAGGGAATATTCAAATCAGGTAATTTGAGAAAATAAGAATTTAATGCAGTTGCAATTATTGCCGGATCTTCCATTATACATCCCTCTTGTAACAGACTGTTCACCTTTATACTTTTATCACAATATTTTAAGTCAGAAGTATATTTCCAAAACATTTTCTGGTCTTTTACCTTTTCTAATCTAGTCAAATTATATTTACTTCTTGCAATCCTAATGTTCTTTTTACATTTATTTCTCCATATTTTAAAGCTTTCCCAATCCTCTAACCTCTTTGTTTTCCTAGCTTTTCACCATACTCTATTTCTAATTCTAATTTCCTTTTTTAATTTATCTGTTTTCACTGGATCTTCCATAATTTTCCTCCTTCTTTGTGCTTTGGGAACATGTTTATGTGTCATACTTAATAGAGAATTGTTAAGTTCCTGTACAGCCAAGTTGATATCATGAATGAAAAATAATCTACTCCAATTAAAATTTTTAAGTGCATCTCTAAATTGAATCTCATTAAGCCTTCTATAATCTCTCTCCCAGTACCTATTATCATGTTGAACAAATAAAACCTGATTGTTTATTTTACATATTATAGGGTTATGATCACCAAGATTTATTGGCAATGCATCCCAATACTCAATATCCAAATCCTGAGAAACAAACAAAAGATCCAAAATTGTTCCTGATTGCAATAAAAAATGTTTCTGGTTGTCTCCACTCTGTTTTGGGTCAGAATCACCTACTAGCCACGAGTTCTGTGGGTCAAAGGTGAACATTATGCTAGCTCACTCAGTTAACAGGCTCAGATATATTTTCTCATTGGGAAAATGCAATACAGTCCTTCACCCAGTGGCACCCAGCCAGGTTCCCCAAATGTATTCTTATGACTCAATATGAGACTTAGGTATATTCTTACCTTTAGCAAGATAGTAACAAACCCTTTTGAGCTCTTAACAGCTGTCAGAATTAAACACTGTTCCAGCATTCACATGCAAAAGAAACTGTGAAGGCACAGGCAGAATTTCAAGGAAAATAGTGTGTACTAAAAATTTAAAATAGATAAAATACCCAACACAGAACATATAACAGGAAAACTTACAGTCAACAAAATAATTGGGAAATTAAAGAACAAAGAAAATGCCTGCAAATACTTAAAAGTTCCAGCTGAATTACATATTTCTAAAGTGCCTAGTTATCAGTCTGGAGACTAAGTATGTCTTTCATTTTCAGAGAGGACTTCTGCACTAACTTCTCAGATGAAGACAATATTCAAAAGTCAGTTTTCTCCACCTCCTGGTGATGTCACAGCAGACATGTCACTGTTAGATCCTGCCATTAACCTCAATTCCCAGTACAAACATCCAACAGGATGTGGAAGTCAGCAGTTAACAATTTTTAAAATATGACCGTCTCCTTCATCAAAACCTTTCCTTTGACCTGTCTGCTGGTTTCCCATTTTGTAAGAATGATTTTGGGTTTACAACTTTTAACAAGATTCTGTTAAAAAGTTGTCTCTTCCTTCAGGATCATAAAATTCATAATAGTCTAGCTTCAAAAGGAATATTTTATGATGTCTTATCACCTGGCATTTGACAGGAAGCCCCATGTGTTAAGACAGAACAGGAAACCTTTAATTAGTTTTCCTCACTGGCCAGTTTTATGACAGCCTGCTGCTTCAGTCATGCTGACACCTCTGGGGTCAAAGGTCAAGCCTCTTTACTTGCTGACTGGTGTGTCCCAGACAATCACATACACATCTACTTATAATACAAATATTACATATATAACAATAAGCAGGTGGCAGAGCATCAAACTGTGCATCAGTCTCACCAACCCAGTTCTTGTAATGCACTTTAGGGGATGAACTTTAGCTCCCAGAAATTCTCAGTGTAGGAAATTCTCCTGTCTTGAAAGTTTTGCATGAGGAAACAAAATGAGATAGGATCCCTAAATTAATATGCTGCTTCTGCACTGTGTATATCTCCCACTCCAGTAAGAGTTCTGATAAACTGTAGTGACAAGATGTTCTGGATATCTGCTCATAAAATGATGATGCTTGTTCAAGACATAAATTAGGATGCTGATCTTTGAGTATTGCCATGTTTCCTACCAGCAACAGTAAGTATTTATTTTTTACTTGTTAGCTGTGGGTGGGGGAAGGGAGAGTGGACACACTCTCTTTCTAAACATTGTTTGTTCCTGTTTTTCCTTCAGGTATTTATCAGTAGGGCAGTGGAATCCTGTTGCTGCATGCATCTGGCCTGGATCTGGTTATTTCATTTAGCAGTGTTTCCTACCAGGAAAGGTAAGTATTCATTTTTTCTTATTTTTGTTTCTAAATGTTCATATGTCACTCTCTAAGAATGTTCTGCATATGAGTCTCTTGTTTTAGGTATTCTTCAGCTGTGTGACAATGTAAAATCAAGAATCAGTATCAGGTTGATGACTGATATTTATGCTGGCTACAGAGGATGGGTTGACTTCAATAATGCCACACACAGTGGTGGAAAAGCTGGAGGAAGAGGAAGAGGAAGAGGTCTGACCATGAATCTGCAACACTAACCACATCAATGATCTGGTGGAGCAGATAGTGATGGCTTGCTTGCTGGAGGAGGCATTCATGACAGAATGGAAAAGACATGCGAATACATGATAGAAATTATTTAAACTTTAATACACTCAATATTGTGTTGCACTTGCTAAAGGAATCCAAAAATAAAAACAAATGTTAAAAGAAAAAAAAATAACTTTTGGAAAGAATTCTTACTGTCACATTAGTGATGGCTATGACTTGAATGGTATGATGGTGGCCAGACAGAGGAGGTGCAGAAGGAGAAATATTGATGGCTGAATATGAAGGTAACAGGACACAGACCTGTGAAGATGAGAACATTATTTAGACTCTACTCAGTTAGTCATTGTGTGTGACCACACAGATGGTATACTCTATCTGTTGTTCACTGCTAGTCTTATCATACCTGTCATCTGTGAAGAAAAAAGACACATTATTTAGCCTCTCTTGGCCACTTTATCACTGTGCACTTGTGAAAGGAAAACTTAAAACAAAGAATTAAAAAAAGAAAATAAATCACATAATGACACTTAACATGAAATTTGTGAGGGCCATGCCATGTACTTGCTTGATGGTGCCACACAGAGGGGTGGCAGAGGAAGGGTCAACTATAGGCTGTAGCTTGCAAGCTGTCTGACTTTATGGCTAGCTTGCCAGTGGTCCCTGTGAATGGTCAACCCTGCAGTGAGAGGGAAACAAAATGAAGGAAAGAACCACATTTTAATGTCTCTCAGGTAAGGTGGAAGTCCCTCCTGTGTGAAGATGCAGTCACCATCAGCAGTGAGGATAAGGATAAGGTGTGAAGAATGAAGTACTGCAAAACATAACATATCAATAGCAAATGAACAGCAACAGTTCAACAAAGAGCAACTGGCAGGTAAATGAGGGAGTGAAAGGAGATTTCAAATACAAAGGGTGACAAGTCAGAGGGAGGTGGACCAATAAACCAGAGCAGTAGAGGGAGATGGAAGGGAGTAGTATAGAGGGAGAAAGAGTGGGACTATCTAGGATCACCAGCAACTGCAAGAGTTAGTAGTGAAGTCAATGAGAACAGATTTTAGTGATAGAAAAGAAGGAACATTAAGAATAACAACAGGGATGGTGCCCCAAAGTTTGGGTGAAGCAGAAGGAGAAAGCAACTTGATCAGCAGACGATTTTAGGGAGGAGAGTGAGAGAGCTGGAGTCAGAGTTGCAAAGGGAGTAGGAGGTAGGAGGAGAGGAGAGGAGAGGAGAGAGGGGGTGAGAGCCCAACTAGAATTTCGAATAGAAGGTGGCAAAATGAGCTTGGAACCTTGGCATCAAGGGAGTGTGAAGAGAGGGAAGAATACTGGGAACAGTGGTGGATTCATGGTAGGCAATCCAGGGAAAATCAGCAGGAGTGAGAGGAATACAGTCCAGCAAGGGTGGACTTGGAAGAAACGCTATATACAATGTCTCCATAATCGAACATAGATAGTATTATCTTCATGATGATCTCTCGATGAGCAGGAAGTGGGATACTTGCTTTGTTCCTGTAAAGTACCCAAGGTTTGGAGTGCAGTTTCTGGTGGAGGGCATTCACATGAGTAGAGAAGTCCAGATTACAATCCAACCATACCCCAGAGTGTTTAATGCAGGAGACATTGTCAATCACAACACCATCAGTGGTCTGGATGGAGTGGGGCGGGGATAGCTTAGCAAGTCTCTGCCTAATCCCAACAGTCATGGAACCATGTTTTTGGCACTGAGAGACAGCTGTTTTGTCAGAAACCAGAGCTGAATGTTGCTGAAATCCTGTTGGAGACATGTAGTAATGACAGAGGCAGGGGAACCAGAGGCATAGAGAACCATGTCTTCAGCATACGTATGAATGAGTACAGAGGAGCAGGTGAGGGGAATGTCATTTAGAAAAATGGAGAATAGTATGGGCCAAAGTCAGATCCATGAAGGACACTAGAGCAGATAAGAAGAAGGGGACATGGCATCACCAATATACTAACTCCAATAAGGCCATTGATTTTCCTAAACAGAGATAAACTTTTGGCTTTCTGAACTTGTTACTGGAAAACAAATGTGGCTGCTCAGTGTTTTCTTAGTGCTGTGATCCCGACAGAAAATGTCAATGATCGTTTCACAGTACTAACAATGACAGCTGCAGTGCGAGCACTGTTTACCACATTGCACTGTTCTAATCTGTTGTGCTGCAGTGACGATGTCCTCTGTGCGGTGTGACAGCATCATGACATCTCTACTGCAGCACTACAAGGACATTCTAGTAATCAAATTGCTTTGGCAACAAAGCTCCACCATACTCTATAATGAAGTAGTAAATTATTTTCACTCTGAATTGCTTACTCTAATGAATTCTAGTGAGATGGATTAGGATCTTTGTTATGGTGTGGTGTATGCATAGTGATGTTCATAGTGTGGTTGATGTATGTTGTTTGATAAAGTTCAATAAAATACATTATGGCTAAAAAAAACAAAACGTTAGTACTCATGCCCTGTTTTTCCTGCTTCACACAGGACCCAAAGCCCTGGTACTATGACTCACCTCCTGCTTCACACACAGCTTGAAGGACCCTGTATGAATCAAGTTTTGATTTCGTTCTCAAAAAGTGAAGAAATTCGTTGCAAGAAAAAGTTATGTTAATGCACACATTAGTGTTGCAAAGTCAAGAAGGAGGTAAATGTGGTGTTAATTTCTTTTTTAACTCTAATGCTCACCCCCTCCCCAGCTCCTATCTTCATAACCCAAGGCCAAGCTATAGGTCAAGTGCTGTGTCTCAGGGGTCTGCTGCTTCAAGCTGTATGGTTGGGTCCCTCTGTGAAGAAAGCTAGGACTGATCTCCTGTTCTTGGCAGGGTGATTAGGGCTCTGCATGCAGAAAGTTATGACTGATCTCTTGCTTTGGCCCGAGTCCTTCATAAAGAAAGTTGGGACTCAACTTGTGCTTTGTGCAGGTCTCCTGGGATCTGCATGAAGAAAGTCATGAGAGATCCTTCAAGATGTATGTGAAGCAGCAGACTTGTGGTACATGGCTCTAGACCTGTTGCATGAGGTGGTAGCATTTTTTTTAAAGTTATGTTGGCTGGCTCCTCAAGTGCTGGTGCATCATGCGTATCAGTGGGAACCAAAAAGTAGTTTCAAGGTTAGCCAGGCAACATAAAAGAGAGTTCACATGGGAAAGAAAGAAACTTGGAGTGAGATCCATTTAATAAATGAAAATAAACAAGAAACTACTATACTGTATGCATAATAATATACTACTGTACTGTATACATAGTAAGAAGCTACTGTACTGAATGCACAATAAGAAACTACTGTACTGTATGTATTACTCAGCTAAATACCATCTCAAGGTTTTGTTGATATGTTGGAACCTCTCAATCTTTCTCTCAAGAGTCTCATGTCACCATAACCTCTCTGTGCTATTATAGCTTTATAATAACTGGCCATCAATTTTTTCAGTGGGGATGGCCAGTTATTATTTGCCATAATAATTGGCTGATTATTAGGGCATTCATGTACTCACCCAAGTATAGCTGCAGTCTCAAGTGCATCGTTCTGTGACACAAGCACTTTTTCTGAAAACAAAGCATCATTGACAAAACTGTGCATTGCCTCAGTATTTTAACACAAGGAACCAGAACCAATATCCCCTCTGTTATGTCTGGGTGCCTTCCTTTCTAGTAGCCCAATTGTTGCCCCCTCCCTCCCTTCTCTCACTTGATCTAGAATCTAGAAATACTGAGGTGCTCAGGAGCTGTGGGTGACACACCTTGCTGGCTCACTAGTTCAATCATTGGCACTGCTGCATGGACAGATGGTGATCAGATGGTAAAGAACTAAGTAGATATGGGAACTGTTTCTTAGCGACTTTACATTGTTCTGGTGTGTCAGAAGTGGTGGACACACTCAAGGGTGCTGGCTGGATGGTGATAACATTAAGATGCAGAGCTAACACAAACTTGAAAGTGAACACGTGACTGTAAAGTGTGCATATTGTGAATTTTGAAAGGGAAAATAAAGTCTTTATTTTTTTAGTTTCCTTGCAATGACACTTGTTCTGCGCTTACTACAGAGGTACAATTAAATACTGAATAAAAAAGGGACAGGAAACCAGTGACAAGGTTGATACAAGCCTAAGAAAGTGTATGTCCTCTTCTAGTAGCTGGTTCATAAGATTCCTAGGATGTACTTAGGTCAGTTAGCATTAGCCATATGTGACCTATATCCACCTTGTCTTATCCAATTTTCTACCTTAGTTTTTGATTGTATCAAGGCTTCATCCAGAGATTTCTTGAATTGACTTAAGTTGGTACTATATACTACAGTGATTTGCAGCCCATTCCATAAAGATACAACTCTTTGCTTGATCCGTCATCCCCTTGGTGTTTTTTTTTTATTTTCACCTTTTGAAGTTCTTTGATGACACCTTACTGTCCTCACTTTTTTTATCCTTAGCTCTTAACATTCCCATTAATCTCTATTTTTAAAGTCCCTGCATACTGTACATGTCTCCTTTATTTTGTTTTGAGAAAAAGTAAACTTTATTGAATGAGCACAAAATACACAAAACACAAAACAAGAAAGAGAACATTACACCTATCATAACAAAAGATACTGATGTGAGCGACCATGCATTCATTGTTACATGTTAATGTTTGTCCCTGTCACTATAGAGGGGTGAGTCTGAGGAAGTGGAGATGTTGACTTTGTGTGGTGTTAGATACCAAGGCCCAGTCCAGTGAGTGAGTGTCGGTATGGATAAACCATGTAATTCTGAGGACCAGGAATAGTTCATGAGTTTAACAACAGGGCTTCTAGTATTTCTCACCTGCTGTGGTGCATGTGACAGATGGCCTTTTCCATGTGCAGAGCCTCCAGCATTGAGTTATGCCATTCAGAGTAGGTTGGGATTCAGTAGTCCATCCAGTGTTTAAGGATCAGCTTCTTAACCATGGATGAAATGAGTGAGATATAGAATCTCCTTGGGCCTAGGACTGAGTCAAGGTCTATGCCTAGAAGGCAGATTTTGGGGGTGAATGCACTCTCTAAACCCTGGAGTGGACCCATGTGGGCCTCTACCTCTTTCCATAAAGGGCTGGCTTTGGAGCTGTCCCAGAGGATGTGCTTGAGAGTACCCTTTTATAGCCTACATCTTAAACAGAGGTCACTGTCAATTTTCCTCATTTTGTGGTGCCTGACAGGGGTGTAGTAGAGATTATGATTAATTTTGAATTGCATATGTTTTAAGTCATCGAATCTGAGATATTTGTGGGTGCCCATCCAGATGGCTGGGGTAGCCACGCATGGGTCCAGCTCAGGGAACACACATGTCGGAGTCTGTCCTCATAGGCAAGGTTTTTCAAGTCTGTTACAAGTTTAGTTGCTCTCCTCTGTACACCCTCAATTTTCTGTATTACTCCTTTCTTATAGGGAGCCCGCAGAGGAGCACAACATTCCAGTTCAGGCCTCACCAGGACTATGTACAGAGGCAACAACACCCCCTGTCTCTGCTTCATATGTTATGGCAGATACATGCCAGGCCACCATTACCTTTCTTTGCTATGTTTGTGAAGTGATTATTGAAAGTGAACTTGTTGTTCACCCATACTCCTAGGTCGTTTCCATCTCAGAACGGACAATAACCTGGTTATTTATGTAATAATCTGCCTTGAGGTTCTTCCTACCAAAGAGCATTATTTTGCACTATTAAATGTTTAGGTCCAGTTGTTTTATTCTTGTCCAGTTTAATAGAGTGTTTATATCTTCTTGGAATTTATCAGTATCCTGTTTATAACAGAGCTGAGTTTTATGTCATCAGAAAATTTACTAATCCAGATATTTCCACTGAACTGAATTGAT
Source organism: Neoceratodus forsteri (assembly GCA_016271365.2). Lineage (NCBI taxonomy): Eukaryota > Metazoa > Chordata > Ceratodontiformes > Ceratodontidae > Neoceratodus > Neoceratodus forsteri. The sequence goes on from CM057453.1 coordinate 214,310,515, forward strand.
GACACAAATATACTAAACAACACAGGCCCTAAAACAGATCACTGGAGGACTCCACTGGACACCAAGGTCCACTCTGAGTAGTGGCCCCTTATTCCTACCTTCTGTCACCTATTTGCCAGCCATCAACCTATCCATTTTATTAATTGAAAGTTAATTGCCATTTCCTTCAAAGAATTAATCAATTCCCTATGAGACACGGTACTGAACGCTTTCACAAAATGAATATGTACAATAACATATGTACTGGCAAATCCACATTTAAAGCCAACCTTACAGATTCAAAGAAATAAAGCAGGCCAGTTAAGCATAATCTCCTCCTCCTAAAAACATGCTGGCTCTGGTCTTTTAGGCCATTTGTTTCCAGGAACTTTTCTGTTTTGTCCTTAATTATTGCCTCTAGTATTTTGCCCACAATGAATGTAACTTACTGGTCTATAATTCTTAATGTCTGACCTCTAACCCTTCTTGTATATGGGTACCACATTTGCCACTGTCTAGTCATTAGGCACACTATCCTCATCTAGTGATTTCTGGAAAATAACTGATAGGGGATTTGATATTTCATTTGTAATCTCTTTTAATAATCTAGGATGGAGAACGTTGGGGCCAAGGGATTTTGCTGGATCCAAATTGAATAATCTAGTTTTTACATTTTTGGCTAAAACCTTGACATTATCCACAAATTGTGTTACTTCTGTTTCACAATTTATGTTTTCTCCCTTTTTGTAAACACTTAAAAATAAATTATTAAATAAGTCTGCCATTTCCTGGTAGTTTAATATTGTAGAATTATAATATTGGACCAATCTGTGTTTTGTTTTTCCTTGAATGGGGTTAGCACTGCTTCTAGGAAAGGGAATACCATCACCTCAGGCTAGTTGTGAACAGGCTGGAATAAATTAAGAGCAGAGGGACTGCTGCTGTTAAAAACTCTAAGAACTAACAGATTAGAAATGGAAATGGATGCAAACAATACCTTCAAGATCCCGATTGAGTTAAAAAATTTAAACAAGGGTTGGTTCTGTATTAAATGCATACACTACCAAGATCGGGTATTAGAAAATTACTTAGCATAAGACATTGTGAACTGCCCCAATTGCAGGAAATTACAATGTTTGGAAACTGAGGTTATTGACCTGAAAAGAGAAATAAACAGACTTGGGAATCTTAGAGATTTAGAAACTGTATGTCAACAATATGCTAAATGAATACAGTCCAAGCACATCACTCAACAATGAGGGAATGGAAGGGAGTTCTATCCAACAGCACAAAGTGGGCACAGGGTCAGGTAACCAAGACCCAAAAACAAGTGTGAAAAGATTAAGAGAGGAGGAGGGGGAGGATTCACAGGATGATGAGTGGGCTACAGTACAGACCAAAAAAGTAAGGAAGGGTAGAAGGGCAAACATATATGTGTCAGACCTCCAGACATATGAGATACAGTTCAAAAACTGATATGCCCATCCGTAAAACACTGAACCAAACCAAGAGTGGAGTAATAAGTCAACAAAATGAAATATCTTAGTAGGGGACTCAATAATTAAGTACACAGACAAAATTATATTTAAGGATAACAAAAGAACAAAACATGGTGACCAATCTACCTGGGACAGGAACACAGGATATAATAAACAACTTGGAAGGTGTGTTAAGACACACAGAGAGACGAAATAAAACAATGCCATACACACAGGTCTCAATAATACTCGCGAAGAAAACAATAAAAGCCAGGAAGGATGACTTTAGAGAACTAGAACATAAATTAAAAGCAATGGGATGCAGGGTTGTCTTCTCTGAAATATTAGCAGCACCAAGATATTCCTATAAATGGGAGCACTTCTGTGGAAAATATCAATGTTATGCAAAAGATGGGTTGCACTGGAACAGAGGGGGTCACTTGAACTAGCACAAAGATTGAATAATATCATAAACAGACTTTTGAACTAACATTTGGGGGTGTTGGGTTGCTTACAGGAAGAGGTGCATTAAGTCTGCCACTGAGAGAAAAACACATGAAAAGGGGACAGGAAAGGTCTTGTCAATTATGATATTAAATGCAAGAAGTCTGGTAAATAAAGTAGATGAACTCAGAATTAGAGCACATGACTTAAACCCTGAAATAATTTTGGTAACGGAGACATGGTGGGGCAAAGCAGATGACTGGAATGGGAATATAGAAAGCTACCAACTATTTAGTAGACAAATATAACGTAGAAAAATTGTGGAGTGGCAGTTTAGTCCAAACAAATATTAGACCCAGTTGAGTGGAATGCAAATGATGAGAAACAAACATAATCAATATGGATCTCAACAAAGAAGGTAATGGGAAGGCATCTGGTGATAGGCAATTGTTGCATTCCACTTGATACAAAAAATATGGAACTTGTAGCATTATATGCTGACATTTACATTGAAGTACAAATCACTAGAGATGTGCGAAGTCTGCAAGATCCGCTCTGCAGAATAATCCATGAAAATCACACATTTCGCAGGGTGCAATTTGCAGAATTTGCTGAATTCACGGACCTCAAATTGCACAAAATTTGCCATGGCATGCGGAATTTTGCCTGCAAATTTCATGTTTCACAGCTGACTCTACACTCTGTGATGAAATTACTGGTGAAATTTGAGCAATTTGCGTGAAGCCAAAGTTTGCCATACCGGGGTAGATGTTGCGGATTCCACAAAATGTGAATATTTGTTAATTTGCATGGATTTTACCAGCAAATTTTAAATTCACTGCATTTCTACAAATGTCACACTTATTGGTGAGACTTTAACATGCCAGAAACTGGATGGAGGGATATACACAAGTACCATTATAGGAAATACGTTCCTGGAAGTAATTGATAAATGTACTCTCGCACATCATACATAGAGACCTACAAGAGGAGAAAATACACTTGACCTGGTATTCACCAAGTTCACTGATAACTGTAATTAAGAAATATCTGATCCACTAGCAAACAGTGATCATAACATGATCCTATATGAAATTGGTAGATGCATTACTTATAAAAGCATTTAATGGAAGCATATCATTACAATAATGCTAATTATGAGCACACAAGATATAATATGCAGGAATGGGACTGAAAGAATGCAATGGAAGGGAAAATATGGAGCAGATATGGACCATATTAAAAGAAAAATCCAAGATTTACAGAAGCTGTTTATTCCTATGAAAAGAATGCATAATAAAAAAGGGAAGGTGCCCCCTTGGCTAACACCAAACATGGGAAATTAATATCCAGGAAAAAGGGATACTACAAAATCATGAGAAACAACCCCACACAGGAGAACATTAAAAGATATAAGTTAACTATGAGGGCTTGTAAAAAAGAAATTAGGAGATCCATGAAAAAGGTGAAGGAAATGCTGTTCACTAGTAAATCCAAACCAAAGTTGCTATACAGTTATAAATTCTCATTAAAGGATAGAGGAGATTTTTAACACATTCTTCTGCTATATGTTTACAAACAAAGACAGTGGAAATGGTCCAGCACTTGGTACAAATGAACAGTTCTACGATGCCGGTTCAGCAACACTTTTGTTGACCGGCATCATAGCAACAGGATTTATGTCGACCACAAGTTGTGGTCGACATAAATCCTGAATGTTTCCCAGTCTGTTTTTCTATAGGTGGGCTTTGGCCCCCAACCTCTCCATGTGGGGGACTCTGCCCCCACACCCCCCATACTTATTATACTCAACTCTGAGTCAGAGTTGATTCAGAAAGAGGATGCAGGACCGGGAGACAGTGTGCCCCTGTCTCAGAGGCACCAACACAGCGACCTATCAGCAAACTGTCAATTTTGTCAACAGCAAGGTAGGTCACTATGTTGGTGTTGCCATTGGTGAGGTATACCCAAATGAACACCACACCCAGGAGGCAGACAATAGCTCCATTGCAAAAGACAGAGCCCTACAGGAACTAAACAAATTAAAGATGGATAAAGTCATGGACCCAGACAGGCTTCATTCACAAGTCTTAAAAGAGTTCAGAGAGGAACTTGGTGCTCCACTGGCCACACTCTTCAATAAATTACTGGAAAGTGGACACGTACCAGATTACTGGAAAAAGGCAACTTTTGTGCCCCTTCACAAGAGTGGCAGCAGGGAAGAAGCAGGAAACTACCTGTCAAACTCACATCCATAGTGGAGAAAATTATGGAATCTATACTAAAGGAAAGGATAGTGCCATACCTGGAAGCCAGCAAGAAGCTTGACCTTAAACAGCATGGCTTCTCAATGGGATGATCTTGCCAAACAAACATGATGGAATTCTTTGATTGGATAATTAGAGTAGTAGACCAGTAAGGGGCCATAGATGTTATATATCTAGACCTCAGTAAGGCCTTCAACTCCATCCCACACAGAAGGCTCAACAACAAACTGAAGAACACAGGAATAGGAAGTAAGATTGTAAATTGGGTGAGAAACTGGCTAAAACAGAGGACCCGAAACATTCTAGTAAATGGCGCTCTATCACGGGAAGGGAAAGTAAACAGCACGGCACCGCATGGGTCAGTGCTGGGACCAATACTTTTCAACATATTCATCAGCAACATTGCAGATGAATTAGAGAGAAAGGTGTGCCTGTTTACAGATGATACTCAACTCTGTAACAGGGTGGGCACTCAGGAAAGGGCCAAAAGGATGGAGTCAATACTGAAAAAACTGGAAGAATGGTCCTAGATGTGGCAGTTGAAGTTCAATGCAAAAAAATGCAAAGTCATGCACTGGAGAAAAAGAAACCCAGGGACAAAATACTCACTGGGAGATGAAACATTAGTAATCACTTAATCACTGACCTTGAGCAAGATCTTGGAATCATGGCATCAAACAACCTGAAGGTGGAATGGTAATCTGAAAAGGCATCACAAAAAGCCAGCAGCATCCTAGGATGCATAGGCAGGGGTATTACAAGCAGAAAGTGAGACTTGATACTCTCATTGTATATGTCCTTGATGAGGCCTCACCTGGACCACTGTGTCCAATTATTGAGACTACACCTTAAAAAGGACATAAACATAGTAGAGTCTGTGCAAAGAAGAGCTATACAGATGAGCCAAGGCCTCCACCATGAACTCTATGAGACTAGACTTAGGCAATTAAACCTGTACTCGGAACAGAAAAGAGACTGGGGAGACATGATAGAAACCTTTAAATATCTCAAGGGAATCAACTCAGCACAGGAGCGGAGCTTCTTCAATGAGAATGAGGCACATACCAGAAGGCACAAGAGACATTTGGTGGGGGGGGGGGGTAAATTCCAAAGTAATGTTAGAAAGTTCTTCTTCACAGAAAGAGTTATGGAGCCTTGGAACAGACTACCACAAGAGGTGGTGGAAGCAATAATGGTTAGAGGATTCAAGATATCCTGGGATATGCATTGGGATAGGCATTGTGGGATATTGAACAAGTATATCCTAGAGATGAGTAGTAAAATAAACACATGGGTAGACTGGAGGGATAGGTGATCCCCATCTGCCATCAAATTCTTATATTCTTATGTAAAAGAAAATAACTGCAGAAATATCAAAACCATTAACATTTATTTTCAACAAATCTATAAGGAGTTCTGAGTTAACTGTGGACTGGAAATCAGCCACAGTGTTTCCAATCTACAAACAAAGGTCCAAACAGAGTCCCACAGAACTACAGACCAATTAGTCTAGCTAGAATATTTGGTAAAGTACTGGAAAACATTATTAAAGATATGTTGAATTTAGAGATTGACCAGTTAAAAGTAATAGGTAATCAACAACAGGGATTTACTAGTGAGAAGTCCTGCACAACTGACTTACTGTGCAGTTATGAAAATATTAGTAATAACTTAGATTATGGACTACCATCAGAAGTTATTTATTTGGCTCTTAGAAAGGCATTCGATGTAGTCCCCCATGTGCAACTTATTACATAAATTAAAGACATTAAAAATGAACCTCTTGTGCTGGATTGAGGAATGGTAAACAAATAGAGAACAGAGGGTTAAAATATACAGATGCCTGTCAATGCCAATTAAAGTGGCTAGCAGGGTTCCACACAGCTCATTATATGGCCCAGTACTGTTCAAACTATACATATCAGACATAGTGACTGGATTAAAGTCAGGGTATAGCATGCTTGCTGATGATACCAAACTCAGGAGAAGGGTGGACACAGTGGAATAGCATGAGGCCTTGCAGGTGGTTTTAGATAGGTTGGCAACTTAGTAACAAATATGTTGCATGATGTTTAACTGAAATAAATACAGGGTGATGCATTTTGGTAAGAACAACCCAAGATACAAGTATTTCATACTTAAACATAAGCTGGAGGAAACTACAAAAGAAAAAGATTTAGGAATAACCATAATAAATAATTTCAAGTGGCAGGGACACAGTTCTGAAGTGTTTAGAAAAAAAAGATTACTTGTGACTGCCATTAGTGGGACTTTTGTAAGTAAGGCAAGTTATGTGAGACTACCCCTTTATAGTACCTATGTGAGACCTCACCTAGACTACAGTTCTCAGTTTTGGGGAGCATTAAATATTACTGACAGTCACAAATTGGAGAGCATACAAAAAAAGGCAACTATGTAAATTAAAGTACTAGAGGGCCAGTCTTATGAACAGCAATTCAAATACTCTGAGAATGAATTCACCCCACGGTAGATGTATGAGAGGGTGTACTCTGCTAATTTATAGAATTATCAACAACACAGGGCTTACAGAGGGAATGAACCTCAAATTTAGAGCCAGGAATAACCTAAAAGCTAACAACAAGCAAGTACAGTCCTCAAAATTCAAGCATGAGACATTCTTTATACAGAGAACAGTCAATATTTGGAATGGACTGTCATCTGAGGTGGTGGACAGCATGAACAATGACATATTTAAGTCAAGGTTGGATAAATACTTAGCTGGATAAAAATCAATTACTTATGTTTATTGTTAGAATGGAGCAGTACACATGGGCTATAGTCTACTACTCTCTTAAAATTTCAAAGTGAATCAAAGTGATTCTAATTAGTTTCCTGGATCACATAATGGGTGAGTGATATTTGTGTGTGGGGAGGAGGGTTACATAAGCAAAACACAGAGCCATAATCAGTGAGGAAAAAAAATGATGAATGGGCAGAGAAAATAGAACATTAATCAAGGGATGGTAAAATTACTTGATTTTAATACACATCTTCAGTCTGTGATTCTTGTTAACCCCTAAACTTCCCTCTCAGAGTTTTTGTAGCATTACACACCTCAGGTGTGTATTAAATTATCATAATGTACACCATTTCATATAATACACAATTCCCTATCTACGAATAAATAGATAGACAGACAGACAGACATACAGAAATATAGATAGGGAGAGAGTGAGTGAGAAAGAGAAAGGGATAGAGAATGAAATAGAAAAAAAGTGAGTAAATGATGGAAAGATGTGGTGTTCAAGGCAGTAATACCATTGAGGAAGTGATCATATAGCCACAAGTCCAAAGGGTGAATGTAATTTATGTGGTTGTTAGGTCCCAGAACTGTATTGTTTTACCAGTACAGTATACTTTGCAATCAGTTGCTTATATAATATAATAGGAAGGTTGGAAGTTATGCAAAGTGGACATTTAGAGTGCAGCTGTGATCATTTGCACTGCATGGATCTGCAATCCAGGTAACACATATATATATGGGTTTCCATGTGCTTTACTCTACATGTGATAGAGTATGTACTTGTGTGCAGCCACTTTTGCATATGAGAATGCATACTATAATGTTGCCAACACTGTTGAGGATGTTGGGAATTTCTCCATAAAAAGAGCAGGAGGCATCACAGGCAGTCTTATTGATCAGGTGTTGCACTCATTGCTTAAAACAGCATATAAGCAGGGTCTTGACCCTGGTGAGAATACCATAGTTGAGCCATGATCCTTGACCTTGGTCAAAAACACATGGTCAGCCATGCTTTTGACTCTGCTTTTGACTATTGTTACCATGGTTGTTACATAGCGCCACAGTCAACCATGGTCAACCATGGCCATATTCCTCCATTGACAAAGAACATTGTTAACCATTATCAACCATGGTCAGTGCAAATGATCAAAAGGTTCAGTGGCCATGGATGACCCTTTCCAAGCACGGCTAACAGAATAGGGGCTCAAATGGCCATGGTCAATACAGATTGAATGGGACAAATGGCAATGGTTGATCATGCTTAACAATGGTCAGTACAGCTATCACAGGAATAAATGGCAACAGCTGACCATGCTTAACAATGGTCAGTGCAGCTATCACAGGAATAAATGGCAATGGTTGACCATGCTTAACAATGGTCAGTGCAGCTATCACAGGAATAAACAGCAACAGTTGACCATGCTTAGCAATGGTCGGTGCAGCTATCAAAGGAATAAATGGCAATGGTTGACCATGCTTAACAATGGTCAGTGCAGCTAACACAGGAATAAATGGTTAACAGTGATAAAAAATACCTCAAAAAGTATATAACCCTTGTCTTCAGCAATGCTCCAGCCCAAAGGCCATAATTTCAATATTCAAAGTGGGTGGCATCATGAATAACCTCCGAGCCTGAACCAGTAAGCATTCAAGCACTTCGTATCCCACCACCCTCTGTGATATTCATGACCATCCTCCTCCTCTCCCCACCCAGCACTCACCAATAATACTGTAATCCACCTTCACACTGTGTGCCATGTGGTACTCCTGGCCACCCATCTGTGACTCCATAGGCATGTAGGAACACACCAGTGACCGGGGTAGACTGGGCACTGGATCCCAGCAGAGTTCAATCCAGTTGGATGCTCTTACTGCCAGCTGAGTGGATTCTCTGTTCCATGCAGCACAAAGGCATGGTGAGCTGGTAGCACCCATGTACAGCGCTGATTATGGAGCACTGCACTTTTGAGCAACTCAATAATAGTGCTCTACAAGACAGCGAGTGGTGCAATATGGCGCTATATCCTGTATAGCGAGTACAACAAGCAACTGTACTCACTATTGCAGGATATAGTATCCTTTGAGGCCGATTCCTGCTGAGCTGCTTGCATAGCATAATGGTGTACGCTACCACTTGCAATGCAAGCAGCCCCAGGTCTGGCTAGAGGTAGAAGAAATTTTTTTTCTTCTAAATTCAATAACTTGCCCCATGGTCTGCACCCCCCTTGGAGTTAATTATTTAAGTTTTGGGGGTGCGGGGGGCTACCCCCCACAAGGAGAGTGCATGGGGGGCACAGCCCCCTGCATAAAAAAGAGATTTCTGTATGGTTTTCTTAAGTATTGTAGTGACCATCACTATTTGCGATGGTCGGTACAATATCCATAGCCCTTTTGACCATGGGGTCAAGTTTGTTCAGTCTATGTGATAGGTGGTCTTTCAGACTCACCTTTATCGCATAGAACCTGGTGAAACAAGCATTCAGTGGTACCCACCGGGGCCCTGATACTATGGGTGAGTGCTGGTTAGAGGCCCCAGCCCCCATTGCATATCAGTAGGTCTAGTGTCTGGCGTAAAGGTATGTCCACCATTTCTGACAGGCCACCTGCCATCAACTGGAGGGGGTCTATAGGGGCTATTGCAGAGTTCCTACAGCTGTAGCTTATGCCCCCTCTCTGCCAGCACTCTGTGCTGTTGTGCATGACATAGAGTCTAGTACCATCCCTAAACTCTGCCCTCACACAGCATATCAAGAGGTCTGTGGACTTGGGTAAAGGTGTGGCCATCATTTGTGGCAGGTCGCTTGCCACCAGCAGGAGGGGGTACATAGGGGCTATGGTAGGGTTCCTGCAGCCATAGCCTGGTCTCCTCTCTGACAGCACTCTGTGCTGTTGTACATGATGTAGAGTGTAGCACCACCCCTATACATGCCCCTTGGCCATCTGCACAAGTAATGTTGAGATCTGCACAGAGATCATTGTGGAAAGGACAGCTTCCTTTTCAATTAATGTTGCAGTGTTCTGACAGAACCCCCAATGCGTGGCAAGTAGTTATGCAGCAGGTTATGTGCTGCATATATTAAGCACATTGGTTTCCTGTAAAGGACCCATTGCCATTATTTATTTTGTATCCAACACAGAGACACAAAAATTCTGCAAGCTAATCCACAATAAAGTACTGTAAAAGGTTTTTTGTTGTCATTCTCCCTTCCCCACTATCCTCAAATCCAAAGAACAGATCTCCACCATCCATCCCCCTCTAAAGTACAGGGCTCCATCACCCATGCACCTGCACTATATTAGACTCTGTTTTCAGTTTTACACCCCACCAGGGTAACAGATTCAGGTAATACTTGGTAATACCCAGTTGTTGAAGGTGGGAGTAGGCTTGGGCCCATCAGACCACCTGCCCTGCAAGGGAATATTTCCCTACAGGGTATATTTATCTCCCAATATCAAGTAAATATCTTTCCAAACTATTCTTAAACACTCCCATGGAAGCTATGTTCACCAAGTAGTCAGGTAACAAATTCCAAAATCTACAGACTCTTATGGTAAAGAAATTCCTTTTTTTATTAGTATTACATTTTGGGATCGACAATTGTCTTTTATGACAACTTAGCTCTGCAGGTTTGAGGGCCCAATGAATGTTATAATCATTCATAAGATTTGGATAAGGATATTGAGGAGTAGCAATAAATCACCTCTGATTCTATGGGGTGATAGATTATATAACTTCAATTTCTTTAATCTCTCTGAATATTATAGATGACTAATACCATTAATAATTTAAGTCATCCTCCTCTGGACAGATTCAATTATCATTGAGTCTTTATTTAAGTATGGAGACCAGAAGGATGCTGCATTAAAAGATAATCTTATAAATCAGTAAGTAGATTCCTTACATGGTCTGGAGAGATCCTCAGTAGCTGTCTTGAACCAATTGGTGGGTGCCTAAAATTGACAAAATAAAAATAATCAAGCATGACAGAAAGAACACAAAGTACTGTAAATAAAATAAGTTTAAGAACAGAAACATTAGAGTCAACAAAAACTAAATAAATTCAAATGACTTGTCATAAAGGCAATGCAATGTCAGAAAGAAAACAAATTATTTTGGCAAAAATTGTATACTTTAGGAAAAAGAAATGAAACAGAAGATGAGTAAACTTTTATTTACTTGTTTATTTATTTATTTATTTTTATTTAACAGACTTTGGGATTACATCCTTTGAGTCAGGGACTCATTTACAAAGGCTCCGAGTCAGAAAAAATAAACATAAACACTTAATACATATAGACATAGAATGGCAGCTAAAGGTTACAGTTTTTTCAGTTACACAATATTGCATAATCAAGACCAGCTATATATTACATTGAACGTGTTACCGAGAGCTGTATTTTACAGTTTTCAAGAGAACAATACATTTGCTAATAGAGGGAGGGAGTAAAAGGTTTGATATATACAGCGAAGTAGAGAATTAGACAGATATCTTGTGAGTGCAGACAAAGGAGGCATTGTTAATAGGTAATGTTTGGTAGCCCTATCAGTAGGAGCTCAGTGGTGGGGTGGTCCTGTAAGATGATAGATAGATGACCCAGCACTAGTTGGTACATTGGCAGCACTGTGAAGTAAGAATGTGCTCTTTGAGGGCTGACTTGAAAGGTCCGAATTTGGAGATGGAGGAGATGTTGAAGGGGAGTTCATTGTACCAGGCTGGGGCCCTGTGTGGGAATGACCTTTGGGCTAAGAAGGTTCTAACCCTCAGGATGGACCACACCTGTCTTTTGGCAGTGCGGGTATTCACTGAGGTGTGGGAGGATAGGAGAGAGGCAGAAATCCCAAAGGGGGTAAGCCCCAGGTGTATTTTCTTTGTGAAGAGACATGTTTGATAAAATAGCCTTTCATCCATGGTGAAGAGGTTTGTCAGGGCATATAGGGTACAAGTATGGTTATGCTTGTCTGCCCCGGAGAGGAGTCTGCATGCTTTGTTCATGGCCAGGTGAATTTTCTTAAGGGCTGTGTGGTCAGCAGCTGAGTAGGTAGTGAGCCCATAATCGACTAGAGAGAGGACTGAGGAAGTGACAGCCAGATTAAAAGCTTCCGGAGGTAAGAAATTCTTGTGCCGAGACAATAGGCCTATATGGACATTTATGACTGATGATAGAGTGTCAATGTGTGAGTGGAAGGAGAGGCTGGAATCAAATGTAAGGCCCAAGTATTTATATGTATGAACCTGTACTAGAGGAAGGAGAGAGTGGGAGAGGATTGTTAGCTGCACATTCTTGGCCTTATTCTGTCGGTGGGCAAACAGCATGGTCTTTGTCTTTTTTACACTGACCACAAGTCTTTGGTCTATGAACCATTTTTAAATCTGGGTAAATGTGTGTTGGAGGGAGGACTGCAATACTGTGGGATCTGGGTGTGAGGCAAAAAGAACCGCATCGTTCGCATAGAGTAGTAGGTTGCCGGAGCAGGAATTGGGCAAGGTGTTTAGGTAGATTCTGAATAATAGAGGGCCGAGGATGGAGTCCTGAGGAACCCCAGTGCAGACTGGAAGGGCAGTTGAGAGGGTGTTGTTTGTTTTTACACATTGTAATCTAGCTGTGAGGTAACTGGTAAACCAGGAGATGGGTCCTTGGGACAGACCTATGTGGCGGAATGTGCTTAAGAGTAAGGGGTGGTACACTTTATCAAAGGCTTTGACAGGTCAATAAAGACAGCTCCAGCTAGGTGTTTTCTATCCAGGGCAGAGTGAATAAAATTAGAGAACTCAGTGACAGCCATAGTTGTACTATGCCCAGATCTGAAGCCATGCTTCTCCCTGCAAAGTAGGTTATGAGGAAGCAGGTACTCAGTGAGTTGGGTGGCTATAATTTTTTTGAGGGCTTTTGAGAGTGTTGATAGAATGGATATGGAACAGTAGTTATTGAGGGAGATGCTGTCACCACTGTTCAGTATTGGGGTGACTATGGCAGTCTTCCATGCTGCGGGGAACTGCCCCAGACCTAGGGAGCGGTTAATGTGGTCAGACAGTGGGGAGAGGACTGTATCTAGTACTAGATTTAGGATTCTCATATCAAAAGAATCTTTGCAATAGCAAGAGCCACTGAGAAGTACTGTGGCCAAAAGTGCTACATTGCAGAATTAGAATAAGCATACCACCAGTAAATCTCATGCTGAAAATTAGATTTCTGCGTTACTTCATTTTAAAGTTCTGAGCTATTTTGTAACCCTGATTTCACTACCTGCTCAAAAAAGCCTGTTTCAGTGAAGTGCTGCTGACGATGTCATCTCCTGAACTCACAGTCTATTCTTCCCTGTCAGCAAGCTTATAGGACCTGTTTCTCCAAATTTTTAAAATCATGAGCAATAGTTTTCAAAAGTAAAACAGGCAGCACCATTCAAAAACATTGCTATAACAAGCATTTGTCAATGCCGGAGTTCATCATTGTGATTGCTGTTGGTATGCACTGATTGGCAGGACTACAGTTCCCAGCAGAAAGAACAAGTTATGCCACCAAGTTCACATTCCGGTTGAAGTGCAATGAAGTGCATACCTGTTTCCTAAATTCATGATCTGGCTTTGAAGAGTGACAATGTGTCTGCGGTTTGGAGAAGATGAGAGTGCTGTAGCCCCACCATGGGTTGGGGGGGACATTATGGTTAGAAATCCTAATGCCCTAGGCATTTGTTGGTATTTTCACTACAAATTTTCAATATGGCCTTTTGTGACATCCACCTCATGAAAGCATTTGGGACCTCTGTTCATGAACAGTGGTACTGTGATTTTGTTAATCTGTTCTGAATGTTGATTTAAGACAGTGACTGTGCCATTCTGCACCACATGTGTGAAAACAGTTTAGGCAGGATGTGAAAAATTACAGCTGTACCATTCATAGGGAGGTGCGAAGAGATGGCAGTGTTGAACATCTGGAGTGAAAATATTAAAAATGCTAGAACATTTAGGTGTAAACTGCGCAACACACACTCATAACAGTCATTTAGTGGAATAATTTCACCAAACTTTCAACATAGGCATTTTGTGACCTCTGCTAGTGAACACTGTCGCAGTGATTTTCTTACTGTATCCCAAAAGTTGATTTCCCACAGTGACCGCACCATTGTGCGCTAGATGTGTGAAAGTACATTTCAGGCATGATGTGAACAATGACAGCTGTACTGTTCATTAGGAGGTGTGAAAAAATGGCAATGTTGAAAATCTGAAGTGAAAATATAAAAAAATCTTGAAGTTATGAGCGTACGTGGAAACTGCAAAATGCATGCTCGTAAAATATTCATTTTATGGACAGTTGTCACCCAATTTTTAACATAGGTATTTTGAGACCTCTGCTTATGAACAGTGTCACTTTGATTTTCATAATCTGTCCAAAACACTGATTTCCCACAGTGACCATGCTATTATATGCCTTAAGTGTGAAAACACATTTTGGCCAGGAGGTAAAAAATGACAGCGATACTGTTCATAAGGTGGTGTAAAAAAATACCAGTGTTGAAAATCTTGAGTGAAAATATTACATATCCGTGATGTTACAAGTGTGCATTGAAACTGCACAACGCACACTCATAACACTGTCATCATATGGACTTTTGTCACATACTTTTCAACATAGGTATTTTGAGACCTCTGCTCATGAACAGTGTCACTGTGATTTTTGTAATCTGTCTCAAACACTGATTTCCCACAGCGACCGTGCTATTCTGCATTGGAAGTGTGAAAACACATTTCGGCCAGGATGTGAAAAGTGACATCTGTACTGCTCATGAGGCAGTGTGAAAAAATACCAAGGTTGAAAATCTGGAGTGAAATTATTACATATTCACAGTGTTACAAGTGTGCTTTGAAACTGCACAATGCATGCTCATAACACAGTCATTTTTTGGAATTTTTTAACCAAATTCTCACCATAGACTTTTTGGGAGCCCACCTCATGAACAGTGACACTGTCATTTTGTTAATCAGTCCCAGTAGGTGATTCTGTGCAGTGACCACAAAATCACCTTTTGGGACCGAATAACCAGATGACAGTGACTGAATTCATGAGGCGGGGTCCCAAGAACCCCATGTTGAAAATTTGGTGCCAAAATTCACAAAAATGGTCAATATATACACCAAAGTTGACCCCACCCCCATTTATGCTATTATACAGCTTGCTGACATTTCTTCAGTTCACGGTCAGCTTTGAAGAGTGCAGACATGTTCCCGGTCCACCAAAGATCATTGCACCAGGTTCTGGAGGTAAGTATGGGGTAAGGATGGGTGTGGGGAAGTGGGGTGTGCAGTGGGTGCTGCAGGTTGGGGAAGGTGCCATCGGACTCAATGAGGGACCGTTTTCTAATTTACAGGTTTTAAGAATGTCACAGGAAGGTTTTTTTTTCTTGCAGGGCCTTTTGGCATGCTGGGATGGGCTTTCAACATGCCACCTGTGTGTTTGTGGAGACTGTAGCCAACAGGGATTGGGCACCCCATTAGTAAATATAAGTGTTGGGGGGAAGAGCCAAGGGGGATTGGGCACCCCCTCAGCACACAGAATTGGGGGGCATTATGCCAATGGGGAGTGGGCTCCCCCATCAGCAAAATGAACTGGGATGGGGCATGCCGATAGGGGGATTTGGCACCCCTATCAGCATATATAAGTGTTGAGGGGGCAAGAGCCAAAAGGGATTGGGTACCCGCTTGGTACACAACAAATTGGGGACAACATTATGCCAATGGGGAGTGGGCTCCCCCATCAGCAAAATGAACTGGGAGGGGGCATGCTGACTGGGCGATTGGGCACCCCCATCAGTTTGTTTGTTTTTTGTTTTTACTGTGAGGGGGCATTCTGAAGTCCTGGGCTCAGCGCATTCACACTGCTGTAAGCTAAAGCAGTGTGAACGTGCAATCAGGAATGCAATGCAGGAATCCAGCTTCAAAGGACTGAGCCTCACCATGATTGGTGCAGCTCCATCCTTTGGAAAGTTGTCCATCTCAGCCCGCACAGCTAAAAGTGAGTCATCGCCAACCTGATGACTGTTTCACCTGATGTTGACCTGCCCCTAGAAATGGAGCTCTCCATTGGGCACACCTCTGTAAAGCACCTTATAGAAATGAGTTTGTCTGAGCCTGCACACCTTGACAAACTAAAAACTATGGCCCAGATATTCAAGCTGCACCCAAAAAGTGCGCAGCAGCAGAAGCAAGCACAAGTCCACTGTGCCCATGTGCAAGAAGTGCGATGTTCAAAAACTGCGCAGGCCAAGATGCGCCTACTGCCGACGACTGAATATCACACCACTTTCGCCATAGCACAACTAGGGAGGTGAAGTTGAGCATATCTGATGCACCATAGCACAACAAGATATGTTCATCTGCGCAGTCCAGATGCACCATAGTGCAACCAGGGACACCCCCCAGCAGCAGGGCAGCAATGCAACAGCACAACCAGGGTTGCAGGGGCCCACCACCCATGTCACAGATGGGCAGAGGAACACACAGCAGAACAGACATCATCCCCCCACACCCCATGCACTGCACAACTGGGGGAGGGCTGGAATAACCACTGGCGCATGGATTCCAGCAACCAACCCACAGCCAGGCCATGGTGCCCCATCACACCCCCTGGCAAGCTGTGACCAGTACACAAGGATGGCCGACCACCCCATACCACACCACCCCACAAATGCAGAGCACACCCTGCACCATGATCCCCATACACCCTGCACAGGAGCAGCACCCAACAGTACAGGACACCCCATGCATGCCACCACCCCCACTGTGACAATGCAACCCTGTGCACCATGGAGCCATGCAAGGCAGCCCCACCATGCACACCCTGCAGCGGGCGGCAGAAGACAGTGATGCAACAGATGCATACACAGTGCCACCCTGCATGTCCCCCCCAAGGTACAGCTGAGAGACCAACCATGTGTCAGCACATGAGATACCCCACATGTGACAGAGCATGCCCCGGACCCCACCTCAAGTGGTACAGCACCCTGCACACCCTCCCAAGGGCACATCCCGTCCCAGCACTGGCCACAGCAGCCACCACTGACACACCAGCAGACAGTGCATATCACAGACATGCAAGGGTGTCAGCTGCACAGGCCATGGATGGTCTGACAGGGGTGCCATGCACACAGTGCAGGCCCCATGGACCACTGCACATAGGCATCCAGTGCACAGAGTACAACACACAAACCACAGACAGTGACTGATCCCCCTGCCCACACTATAGGCGGTTCACCTCTGCACACACACACACACACACACCCATGCGTGCTCCACCCCTGATGCCATGCACACCACTGCAGCTGAGCTCCTGTAGCTCGCTGCAAATCAGAGACCACCACAGTTGTTATAACAAAATGTATGTATTAAAATATAAGAACTATGAAACATATTTACAAATATATACAAGGGTGGGGGGAAGAGCCACAAACGAGGTGGAGGTGGGCATGGGGCAGGGGTGTACAATGGGAGAGGGAAGGAGGGGTGTGAGGGTGGATCCAGGGGGTATGGGTGTCAGGGGGTCATGGAGGGCCTATTCCCTGCCCTGCTCTCAACTCGTGTGGGGCCTCCGGGTTCTCCTCCTCTGGATCCCATGTCACTCCAACCTCTCCAATGCTGCCAGGGACACCCGTGCCAGCTGTAGTATCTCTTGTATGGCCCATTCCAGGACCATACAGCATTGTCCACCTAGGACAAGAGAGCAGAGTCAATACATGTGACTGCCCAGTCCCCTGCAGCAAACCCATTGTGCATGGCATACAGCCATGTGCCACACCCCTGTGATGGTGTGCGACCACCCACAGTGACTGTGTCCGCAAGACCTGCCTACCCAGGCAGCCACAGCCATGTGGACCACAGCACACACCCACCGCTCATATCCTGCACAGTACCACCATGGCCATACAGTGACTTGGCTATGCAGTGTAAAGGCAGTGGCACAGCCATGTGCCCGGTGCACGCATGGACCACCATTGACACACTCCCAGTCATGTAGTGCCACTGGACAGTGCTGACTGTAACAAGTTGCATGCATGGCAGTGGTGTCAATGGATGGTGGCCATGCCCCGCTGCCCACCCTGTTACACAGCATGTAATAGTAATCATGGAAGTAAGGCACTCACCATCATCAGGCTGGTCCCTGCGCCTCTGCGGACCTTCGGCCCTCCCGGCCTGATGGTCTTCCTGGCGGCGCCTCCTCTCCCTTGCCAGCCTGCACTCATCTGGGCCTAAGGTGTAAACATGGAGAGAGGAACATCAGTACAATCCTGTAGCAAAGTCCCCCCACCCTGTGTGTGTGCAAAACCACACAGCCAGACCCACCCACCCCACACTCTGATAACACCACCACGGTCAACACCGGATGGCCCCCCCGTGTGCCGGACACATGCAACCGTGATACCCGTATGGAAGATAAAAGTGTATGGATGTTGCACCTACCTGGCCGTGACACCGTGCCCCTCCTGGCACATGCCCGCAGGCAGGCAAGCAGGTCAGGGTCCCTCCACCTCAGGTCCCCATATCAGTGGTGGCATGGCTCTGCCATCTGCCCCATACCCGTGGCCTCCTCCAGGGTGTCGGCCACCTCCTGCCACACCTGACTCCTGGCCCTGTCCAGGGGTGCCTCCCCAAATAGTGGGCCAACATGTGGCTCCATAATGGCAACCAGGTTTGCCAGCTCCACCTGGCTCCACTGTATAGCTCTCCTCCATGTCATATCTGCTGCTCAGTTAAGTCAAAATGGCACTCTGCAGTGCGGTTCTTCCATGTGCAGATGCTGCACAGTACAGTGCTGCCATTCCCATCATGCTGTCACCGAACAGCGTGATAGTAGTGCACCCATGCCTGATGCATGGCGCCTAAGGGGCAAAGGTTGGGCACAGGGTCAAGGGTCTCTGGCGCATGGACAGCCACAGTGCGATTGGAACCCAATGCGTGTAGTGTGATTGGGTGCCTGTGTGACACCTCCTGTAGCAGCCTACTGTGCTGTTGCCCCTGTGTGCCTACGACGCCCCAGTGCCACAGCACCATATAGGTGAACAGCGCTGTAGTGCCACTGGCACAATGGTGGCCATGCCCTGCATTGCCTCCTGTGCACAGCACATCAGCAGCGTGGCAGGCACCTGCATCATCAACCTGGGCATGTGCAGTTAGGTGTGTACTGCGCATGTCACAAAACTGCACCCTTGGCTCAGCACGTTCAACACAATTGCGCAAAGCACAACAGCGCAATATTCAGCTGACATATGCAAATCAGCTAATCAGCCATTCAATGGTGCAGTCACTGCATTTGCATCCACTTAAAGATGCGCCTCACTTCATTTGCATGAGTTGCGCTATAAAAGTGCGACATTGGGCTGCACTGGCCATAGTTGGTTACTGTAGTCTATTGGTGAGTTGCATGCTGTTTGGGAGTGTGGACTGTGGGTTTTGGGACATGCATGGGACTGCACAGTCACAGGTAACATCTGTCATTCTCACAGGCTGAATCATGACTGAGCATGTTGTGGAGGAAGAGGAACAGAGTCTTGGGAGGAGGAGGAGGCCAAATTTCATGAAGACTGAGACTGATGTGCTGTTTGAGGCCTACCTGGACTGGGAGCCGCTTCTCAGCAGACGTCAGGGAACACCACAGGCCCGTGCTGCTGCACGGGAGGAGGTGGTTCGTGCTGTAAACCTGCATGGCAGCCACCAGTGCTCCGTGCAGGAGTGCAAGAAGAAGATGGGCACAGACAGGTGGAGGATTAAGGAGAAGGTGGCTACCATCAGGGCAGCATGATCTGCGACAGGTGGGGGACAGCCGGAGGTGCTACGCCTGACCCCACAGGAGGAGAGGGTTGCTGGCAGCATGCAGCGTTGTGCCATTGAGGGTGTTCTGAGTGGTGGATTCCAGATGGGTGGTAGCCCATCACTGCATGGTAGGTCATGGTCTGTCTATTGTAGGGGAAAGGGCAGGTCACATGCAGTAACGCGACTTACAGCTCCTGAGCATCTGCATAGGTCAGCGATGGTGGGCTTCTCCACTGAGGCAAGTCAGATGGAGATGGAGGAGGGCTCATCCACCTCCATAGGAATACGTGGCTCAGGGTGACAGTGGGCCCGCCTGGATGTCCAGACTGATGTTGGTGGAGCAGGTGTGGAGGAGGCCCTGACCGTGTCCCAGCATGCCAGTGTTCAAGGATGCCAGCATGCTGGGACTTGGGCTGGTGCTGGATCCTTTACCGATGATGATGTTACAAACATCATGGGCAGTGACATGTGTGTGCCAAAGGATGGCCACACAGCAGGTAACATCACGGCCATGGCTGTGGGTGGTGCCGCAGTGGAGGCCTGCATGTCATCACTGTCCCAATCTGTGCCTGTCAGCACCACTGGGGCTGCACTGGTGTGTGTACAGGACAGTGGGACTGTTGCGGCCACTGCAGCAGCACCATTGAGCCCTGGGGAGTGGCAGCCAGAGGGACAGCATCAGCAGTCAGCCAATGGGCTTGGGGGTACAGTGTCGGGGGTGTCATCAGTGCACTGCCTGTGGACATGCCCAGGCCTGGCCCTGGTGTGCAGCACCCACCCTCAAGGGGTGATGAGCATCAGAGCCATGAACACCCTGAGGGACAGCATGCCAATCAGGCAGATGACCTCTTGGATGAGCACACCCGCATACTGCAAGCATCAGTCGATCAGCAGATGCAGTTTGTGACGGCGGTGGATGCACTGAGTGTGGCTCTGCACCAGGCAGAGGAGCACCGCAGCAGAGAAAGCACTCTGCTCCTGGAAGGGATGGACTGGATGTGGGAAGATGTGACCACTGCCATTGATAGGCTGACACAGACAATCACAGCTGCCATGGCTACAGGGGGCACACAGTTATTTCCCCATGCATTGCAGACACCACGCAGTGCAATGTCCACCCCCCGTTCCCGGCGTCGTGTGACACCATCCTTGTCAACACCAGGTTCAGCTGTGGGCATCCCGAGCATGCCTGGCGAAGGCATGTTCGGTGTGCTGCAGACCCCTGTGTGAGCACAGTCCCGTTCATGCAGTGGAACCCTTGGGGGACCATCGGTGCCACCCCATGAGGCCTGTGGTCAGACTGTCACTGCTGGCGGGTCTTGGTGGGGCAGCCCATGCATCTGTGGTGGCCGGGGCACTGTGGCACGTGACTGACCTGTCTCCAGCATGGCTACTCTCTGATGCTGCCCTGTGTGCATTGTGTCATTCAGCGGGCAATGCACAGGTGGGTATCCGGCCCGGCACGCACTCACACAGTCCATCTGCACACCCTTCCGACTGCTGTCCGCAGTTGCGTGTGCATGATGATGCCTGCATAGTGCTGCTCGCCAATGTGCAATGGTGCCCAGCGTCTGACACATGCACAATAACAGGCAGTGGGCATGGTGGTCTGTGGACATGTGTGTAGCTAGGGGTGGCATTCTGGGTTGGTGTGCCTCCTACCCTTTGTGCATGTGTGGTGAGTTTTGTGTGTGTGTGTGTGTGTGTGTGTGTGTGTGTGTGTCTGACTGTGTGCCATGTTAGACCTCACCCATCCCTGGTGGTGTGTGTGGTTCCATGCCTGACCACTTCCCTTGACAGCATGCAACCCTGGTGTGTGTCCATGCATGTTTGTGGGTTGTGCCTTTGCCACTGGTGGTTGCACATGGCCCCATGACTTACCTGGGTTGGCTGAAGTGCTCCTCCGTGATGGTGTCCCGGTGCAGCTGTGCCAGCTGGAGCAGTCAGGGGTCCCGTCTCCCAAGGGGGGGCTGCCCATCACCATTGTCACCAGCGTCCTCATCGTCCCCATCGCTGTCCCCCTCTTCGACCTGTATGGCTATCCCACATTCATTGGCCATGTTGTGCAGGATGCAACAGGCCAGGAATAGCCCACAGGCCTTTGAGGGGCTGTACTGTAGGGCACCACCGGAGGTGTCCAGGCAACGGAAACGTCCCTTCAGCATACCAAACACCTGCTCGATGACATTATGTGTGGTGGCATGTGCCTCATTGTAGTGTTGCTGCGATGGGGTCACGGGCCACCGGTATGGTGTGAGCAGCCAGGGACAGAGTGGGAATCTACTGTCACCTTTGTGTAGAGGGTGGAGGTTAGTTTGGTGATCAGCATCGCCCTGCCTGAGGCCATGTAGGCAACTACCAATGTCACCTCTGACCATGCCCCTCCCAAGCCCTAAGTTTGTCCATGTGGTTTGCATACTCACCCACTAAGTGGCTAGTGGGGATGTCCCCACTCTCGATTCTGTGGCACAGTGCTGACTGGTGCCAGATGAAGGCATCATGTGCTCCCCCAGGGTGCATGGCACAGACATTGATTATGCACCCCCTGGCATCGCACACACCACCTGGCAGTTGATGCTAGCAAAGTCCTTGTGATTAATGTATGTGGCCCCCTCAGGGTCAGGTGGTGTGCAGATCGCCACATGGGTGCAGTCTATTGCCATTAGCATGCCAGGCATATGTGCTACCCTGTGGAACTCCTGTATGTTTGCTGTGTGCTCCACTGATGTGCTGGGGAAATGGATGTACTCCACAGCATGTGGCAGCAGTGTGCTGAGGAATTGGGTGAGGTGGCGTGATGCGGCCAACTGGGTTATGCCTTTGGTGTCCCCTGTTGGTCTCTGGAAGGTATCCGTGGTGAGCAAGCACATGCAAGCTATCACTTTAGTCTCCACTGACAGAGCATGGCTCTGTCGTGTGGGTGCCTGCATCACATCACTGCACAGCTCACAGAGCTGCCTCAGAATTGCCCGATTCAGGTGGTACCAACCCACAATCTCAGTATTACTGTACAGCTCGAAGCTGGTGCAGCCTCGGTACTGCCTGTTGGGGGCATACTGCCGATGGGCCCTTCCATGGCCGTGCCTCCCTGCTGCCCACCTTCTCACCCCCCTCATTACTGCCTCCATCTGGATGATGGCACTGGACATGTCCCTGGCTTGTGTTCAGCCTCCCGGCAGCTGTTTCTGTGTTCCCCCCGCTGTCCTGGCTGCTACTTCCCCTGCACCGGGAATACCTAACTGTGGTGGCCTCACTGCTGTGTGGCACTTCCCCCTTCTGCCCTGTTGCTGTGGCTGTGGTTGTGACTCCCCACACCTTCCCTGAGCCTGTGGGTTCCAGGTGCCCTTTCTCTGTCCTGCCCTGTGTGTGTGTGTGTTGCCTGTGTGGCTGGCTATAGTTCAGCAACATGTGCCTTCCCTGTAGCATTCTTGTGCCTCTCCCTTGTTCCTTTTTATTTTGGCTCATTTCCGCTATCGCGCAACTTCCGCTTGCTCCCCTATTGCGCATGGCGCATGTTGTTGAATATCGCACTGCGCCATTTATGTATGGTTCCTACCCCTTCAGTTGCGCATACATTCATTATCATTGCTCTATTGCTCAGCATGATTTGGGGGCACAACTGCCTCCCACTGAATATCGCAGAATGGTGCATTTTCAGACTTGCGCTGGCACAACCCTATTGTGAATGGCGCAACCCTTTTGAATATCTGGGCCTCTGTGTGTTACAGGTTTTGAAACAAAGTTGACAAATGTGTATTTTTTTAATTCTTATTTGGTGTGGTCCATTTCTCCAGGGTTGCTGGATGCTGAGCCAGCCTGCCACCTGGCTGCTGATACCATTTGGAGTGCTACTCTACTGTGCCTGTTAGGAAGTTGTATTGCTGCTAATATTGTAATGTTGTTAACTTCATTGCTGTTTGTCAGTGTCTGCTTTTCAATAGGTTTTAATAGGGACCTTACATGTGTTAATTCCTACTAGGGGTGGAAGTGTTAGCCCTGGTAAAATGATCATTTTAATTTAGAGTACAACACAGATGAGCTTGAATGTACAGTACAAGTCACATTAAACTGTTCCACCAATGAGTTAGTTTAGCATTGTTTTTTACAGTTGGCAATACACTGGCAACCCATATTGCATTATTTTTCAGTGCTTTACCAGCTCAAGATCAATGTTTCTAAAATGTTTTTTTCAACTCAGTTGGAATGCATCTACAGTTCAGTCAAAGTGCAATGCAAAACTTAGTTTTGTACTTTTAAGAAACAGTTTATGCAGGGCTTTGTGGTGGATCCAGCAACACTTATGCAGCTCAGTCAGAAATGCTACAGCAACTCACTGAAGGAACAGTTTAATGTGACTTGTACTGTAGGTCAAGTAACAGCCTGACAGGGAGAAAACATTGAGCTGGCTAAATTAGAAACTCCTTGTTAGGTTTCAGAACAGCATTACCTCCTCCACCACTATTGACAAGGAGATGGAATAATTGTTTTAAAAGTGCCATCCTGAGAAATCACCTCAATTGAATGATAGGTGTGAATGATCTCAGCCTTTCACCACATCAAAAAGTTATTCAGTCTGCAAACCTCAATGCAGGGTGCTATGACCCAGAATCCAGCAACCTTGGAATAAAGGTCCACAAAAAAAGTCACCAAAAAAAATTTGTCAACTTTGTTACAATATCTAAAACACACATAGTTTTTAAAGCAATGTTTATTGATTGGTACTGCTTGTTTTACTTGTGAAAACCATCACACATGATATTTAAAACTTTAAAGAAACAGGTCCTATAAGACTGCTGACAGGAAGCACAAGACTGTGAGTTCAGGAGATGACATCATCATCAACTGTTCACTGAGACTGGCTTTTTTGAACAGGCAGTGAATTTAGGGTTATAAAATGACTTGTAACTTTTAAACAACATAACTTAGAGATCTCATTTTTGGCATGGGGCTGATTTTGACTATGCAAATTCTGCATTTATTGCTGCCAGAACTTTTGGCAGTAGTCCCTCTTTAAAGAAGAGACACAGGACTTGAGTTATGAGCTTCAAAAGGGCCAGCTTATGTGCAAATACATGTAAACTTCCTGTCAAGTACAACTGTCCAATCTTATGGAAAAGGGTTGAAAAGTTTCAGTGACACATCTGTTGCATATACTGTTAACAAAAGGTGAGAAGTGTGTCAATTGGTACATGAGCTGTTGCTTTTGATTTCTTGTATGCATGTCTGAATATGAATATACTGAGGCAGTATAGCTCAGTGGTCTAAGGCTCTGAGCTGCAAACCTGGAGACCTGGGTTTGAATCCCACAGCCCCCACTTGCATACTGTGTGACCCTGAACAAGTCACTTGACTTATTTGTGCTTCCAGGTCGCACCTGTAAACAAGCTTTCAGCTTAGTGTGTCTCTCCTGGTAAAAAAAAGCTTTATGAATATGAATGTAAATATAAATGAAAGTATGAATGAATGAATTGTTCTCAGACATGCAACACCATCTAAAAGTGAAATCTACAATGACAGTGTATGAATTGCCTTGAATAGGAAATGATGCTTTCATTAACGTATACAGCCCTGTTCTGTTGTTGATGTGGCAAGTGAACATAGATATTCAGTTTGTTGTTGACAATTCAGTGGCCCTGGCATAGTATGTAACATCATACATTATTAAAAACAAGCAAACATGCTTGCAGGAGCTACAGGAGGATCTTTCCAAAAGCAGCAGATCTATCAGTTCACAGCTGTGATTTCTAGAGTTGAAAATTCTGTCACACCATGAATGTGAAGCCTATGGAGTGTGGCAGGGTGAGCTCTATCTAAGGTAGATGCCCATGTATAAGGTATCTGACCCACCCAAATCCCCACATTCCTTTTATTCTTTACTTCTGTTACACAGGGAGTGCCTCTCCAAAATGTTAATGATAAAGTACCCACTTTCACCCTCTCTCTCTGCAGCTATAGTGAGACAGCCGCTCTTGCTGGAAATGAAAATGAAATACATTTGCTGTATGCTTGTCTATTTAGTGTGTCACATTTAACAATTTAATGAAAATAAAAGGAAAAAGATATGATGAATTCCAAGGGTTGGCAGGAGAAGGAAGAAGAGGAGTGCACCCTCATTCTCCAGTTCCCCTTGCAAAGCCCAGTAGAACCATCATGGACTTACTATCTTATTAAAACTATATTTTGAGATGAAACAAAATAGAAACATAAAACCCCATAACATAAAATCCCCTTAACCAAGAAAAGAGGAGTTGAGTCTAGGCTAGAAAAGATGACATGTATGTCTTTAATGTTTGATGGGGAACTACTGAGAACACTGGTTTTAGCAAAAAGGGGTGAATCACTTGACTGTGATGGCATCCGTGAAAGGTATAAACAGCCATTACTTGGAGTAACAAAGATAGATAGGGGAATCAGATGAATATTGATTACCAAGTGAGGAGGACCTCAGAAGTGTGTGCTTGTTCCCACACTGTTCTATTTGCAAAGGCTGAAAATAAGCCTCAGGAATGTTCAAAATGAGAAAGTTTGTTGGATGCTGGACATGGAGTAACCTTTTGCTTTTTGTGTGTTTATTATTTTCATTTTTTTCATTTTCTGATTTGAATAAAATACCAATGCAAGTTTACATTTTTATGCACATGACTTGTGGTTTGTTGTGTCTGATTTATCCCACTTCTTCACATGGAACAAATGATCATTTGATTGGAACATGCCTCTATGACAAATCCGAAATAATAAGGGACTTCACCATCAACTATAAACAAAACAAAACACAGTGTCTTAAAGTCTTAATATCAGATTGAAGATCTTACTGCAAACAAGCTCTCTTCAACAATCATTCAGAAAAACAATTTGTTTGACAAATACTATCCACAGTGACACAAAGCCATGGAGAAAATGTGTCTCTTCAAAGTTGCCTAGTGGTTTGACTATAAACCTGGAGTCACGTTTAACCCAGCAAAGGATATCTTCCAAGTTATTGGTGCCCAAGGAAGTCTGGTCAACAGATACAAGTCTTGGTTGATTGACCATTGCAAACTGACTTTGAAATCTTCAGAGAAAAGAGAGTGTTTCTGTTTTGCCCTACTTTTCCTCTTTAAGTCATGGAGACATGAAAGCACTTTGAAAAGCAAATATAGCAAATCTGAAGAGCAATTCAATTTTAACTTTGAGACCTTCAAAACTGACAATTCAATTGAGTGCATAATAAGATTAAAATTACAGAAAGAACAGGTAGAAAAAGCTAGAGAATACATGGAAGAAGACACTTCAATAAATGTTGGTATACCGTTGAAATAGTGAACTAAAATTGCAAAGACCATTAAAATGACAAAATCAGCAATTGTTCTTGCTGTAACTCAGCACTGTGTCTTCAGGTGTTGCACTCCCTCCCCCAAAACAACTTTGACCTGGAGCTGATTATATTAAAATCCGAGAGGTGTGGGGGGCATATCCCCTTGAAGAAAAACATTTTTTTTGATGGCACAATACCAACTGTCACCGCTGTGCCATTGCTGTAATGCCATTAAGCATTATTTCTGCTGAACTGGCATGGTGGAACCATGAATTTTCAGGGCAACTGTGATGCAGAGGGAGAAGGTGCACTGGCAGAACCTTTTCCTATGAATGATTCCACTGTACTAATGTCAAAGGTTGTAACAGCCATGGAACAGACATGCCAACCTGATGTTGACATCTCTGTCATTGAACAGCAGTTAAATCAACAGCAGCAAGTTGTGTGTACTGCTGTGATGTATGCTGCTCACCATGGTAATTGGCATCATAAAAAAGAATGCTGTTGAAACAAACACAAACTACTGTGTATGTTTCTCAGTGGTTCAACTCCACAGGAAAAAAGTTTTCTTATAGAAGCAATTGCTGTCAATATAATGAAACATACTTGGATAGCAATATCTACAATTGTGACTGCTTTCATTGGACTTGCAGCATTTAGCACAGGTGGAGGGACTCTACACTATTTTTATGCTACTTGCTGAACATGGAAAAACTGGTGAATACCTCAAGATGTCTTTTAAAGTTGCAAATGACCTATGCAGTATTTTTGACAAAATGACTGCTGATTATTGAAGACATTAGTATGCTCTCCAATGTGATGCTTGCCTTCATTCACCTACATCTGCAGGAGATTGTTGGCACAGATAATGAAGTTGCTTTTGGAGGAAAAAACACTGTTTTTGGTGATCTACTTCAACTTGCACCCACAAGTGAGAAGCATATCTTTTTTTATACTTACTGTTGAAGAAGCTAAAAAAGCAATCAGGTACATTGATGGAATAAACCTGTTGGAGTCTGTGCATCAGAGTGCTGATTGACAATACAAGGCTCTACTTGATGAGACACAAACTGGAAACTTATTAGCTTCCGAAGTGTCAATACTGAACACATTGGTGGGACTATAGTTGCAGCAATGGTTACCAGTTGCAACACTGATGACCCAGGTTTGTGAAAAAGGTCAGAGAGTCAGAGGGCTGGCCTGGGGGGGAGGTGGGAGGTGCATCCTTGGGACAGCTCTTCACCTCCAAGGGGGGTGCCCAGCACTTGGATGACACCCGGTGGAGACTGGGTGTACACTAATCCAGGGCTATGTAGCATAGGTGAATACAGTGATGGATGTCTATGGGGCATGTGTGAGAGCACGAACAAGAGAAAAGGATGTTACATTCTAAACTCAAGGGTAGATTCTTTCTCTCTTTGGAGCTGCTCAATTGTCTTCAGAAAATAATAGAATTAATGAAAGGATGATGTAATTTCATGATAATACTGTACTATCTAGCAATTGTCAAATTCAGAGTCACTACAGGAGGACATCTCCATTAAATTCATATTTTTATTTCATGAAGGAAGAGCCAGCTACTGCATTTTGTGACCATCTTCACTCCCATCATAAATAAAATAGTCCTTCAATTTGTAGGGTTCAGGGGTACAGCTAACAATTGATAAATTGTACATCAGTTTATCAATCTGTTGCCTCCTCAAAAATAGTTTTGTTATTCCCATAGGGATTCTTAAGTGGTACCATGTAGCAGACCATGAATAGTACAATATAATTTATATATGTATGGGAGGCTCAAAGAGTGACTGTTTGTGATAATTATGCCCAACAACTACACAGCAAATACAAGCAAATAAACTTTCAGCATTAATAAATGCTTGTTATATTAGCAATTAGGCAATTCCAATAACTATAGCTCCAATAGTTCCGTCAACGTTCAGTTAATAACCTTATAGGGGGATGTAGTATTTGCCTATGCCTTGTGACATATTGCTCCACAAGAGGGTGATTAAAAGATCAGTAACATAACCCTGGTCTTGCCATATTTCTTGCAAGCTAATACAGGTTATCAGTTTAAATTTAAAATTTAAGACAAGCATGTCAGCCTCATTGGATACTTACTGTCATGTACTGTAGAACTGAGGCTAGTTTTAACTTTATGGCTTAACAACTTTTAAATAGTAAATCCCTCATAAATGAACAGATAGTAAACTAATAGATTTAATGTGCATTAAAGCTATATGTATAACAATTTCCCACTGTATTACAGGGCAGGTTTGCTTTTTGTGCAAACGTGCATACTAATACCTAGAGTTACCATACCATGCCCCTGTGTTCCAACAGACAGCCACTCACAGTACAGTGATACCAACATTTAGTGGACATTTTTAGGGTAAGGTGGATGAGTGTGAGGTGCATGGGGTGAAATTCAGTATAAACCAATAGAAGGCTCAAAGACAGAGGACAACAGTGCCCCACTAGTGACTCTTATCTAGTTCCCTCAATACCAAGTCAAAGAACACTATCAAGTTGGTCTGAGAAGATCTCCCTGCCACAAAGTCATGCTCTTTACTATCCAGTAGACCACTGCTGTCTTGGTATTCCAAGAGGTCCTCTTGGCCAGTGTCTCTATCAGTTTATCCAAAATGGAGGTAAAGTTGACAGGCCTGTAATTCTCCAATTGCTCTTTGTCCCACACCAACCTTATGGAGTGCAGCTAGGTCCACCTCCCTCTAGCGTTTTGGGACTATTCTTCTCTGAACTGAACTATCAAATAGCTCTATCAGTATTGCAGCCAGTTAAATTGCAATTCATTAAGCGCCCCTTTTTTTTTAATTTTAGTCTTTGGTAACTGAGTGAGGCCCACTAGGCACAAGTCCCTGTTTTCAGGGGTGACCTGGGAGCCCAGGGCGGTTAAGTGACTTGCTCACAGAGTCACACAGTATGCAAGTGGAGGATGTGAGAATCAAACTCAGGTCTGGTCTGCTGGATGTATCAAGCTTGTTCACACCTCACTCCTCTAACCTCTAGGCTATACTGCCAGCCTTGGATGTAGTCCACCTGGTCCTGGGACTCTATCTATCTTTGGGCTTGGTGTCCTAGTGAGATCATGAAAAGATGGATGCACGATCAAAAACAACATGATCAAAACAGCATGTGCAGTTTGGAGTTAGTTTATTTCATTTTAGCACAGTTTTCAACTGCACATTTTTGGGGCCTCTGTGCAGTGCACATTTTTACCTTGCAGGGTTCTACTGCTTTGAGATTTGGGTTAATCTTTGGCTTCTAGTCCCTTCTGGACCCTTTCCCTGGTAAATACTAGCTGCCTCATCTTTGGTATCCCTTTGACATCTGTCATTTCCAGATGCAACCCTGGCAAGAGGAATAGCAGGAAATCAGTACCACAATACATATTAAAAATCAGTTGAAGTGGCATTCAATAAAGGTTTGTACAAATTTAGAAATGAATGAAAAAAAAATTTCTGTACAGAGACTAAAGTGCAGTTACAGCTAACAGAAAAAAGCACATCTAACAAGTGCAAATGCAGAAGTGGAAGCAATATATGGTGAACAAGAGAAAATGATAACAGGTCACTGACCAATAGAGCTAGTTAATGCCTGATCTCGTAATGGAGGGAGAAAATTAAAAGGCAGGTAGCAGGACCAGCCAGCTACCTTACCAGAATGGGCATGGCTCTGCCAGTCAGGTGTCATTAGGAAGGATAACAAGAAAAGGTGGAGTGGCTTTGGAGTTTCAACTGGTGCCTGAGGGACCCAGGGGATGGAGAGAGGTGTAGGGAGGAGGACAGTAGGTTACAGAATGTGAGGTCAGTTCCAGAGTGAGGCAAGTTGGTAGGAGAAGGCAGATTACACAGCACAGGTGTAGGGGTAAGGGGTGGCGAAAGTGTTGTCAGGAAGTCTAAACCCTCACTCTCAGGTTCTCGGCAATAATGGGAATGCAAGAAATCACAAACACATTGCATAAGAGTAATACATCTTGTTTGTTACTACCAGAAAGAAAATCACAGCTGCCCTAAGCAGTTCTTAAAATTAGGAACTGGGAGCCAATGCTATGCATTCCCTATACCTCGAGGACTGTAGAAATCTCAGGGTCTCTGAGGTAGAAGATGTAATGTCTTACATTATACAACTAAGATAGTTACCATAGTTACTGTAAGATAGAAACCTTTCTATTTACAGAGATGAGCCCTATTGGCTACATTAGAGGTGGCTCCACTGTCCTAGATAACATTATACAATTTTGTTATAGTCATCACTTTATGGAAACAAAGAAAGTACAGTTTGTTTACATAGCCGTGTAATAATACAAACCATCAGAAGATGGCAATGCCAACTCATATACAGTATCATAATACTACAAGGACACAGGTGTCCTCGCATCTTGTAAACAAGAAATACACGTGTACATTAGAAAGTAAAGCGTATGGTGCATACATATCCTGACATCTGCTCTTATACGGTAGATGTTCTTAGCCCTAAATGTTAGTATAACTTATACAAAAATGCTAGCTGTCTGTGGCGTACCTCTGGGGTATCAATTAGGGTGAAGGGGCCTCATGTAACATTTCCCCCTTGTTGCCTCAGAAGGGGCAACAGCAACAAAAGTAGGGAAGTGGAGAGAGAGCAGGTGTCATTTACAGACCCAACGCATGAGCCTTGTAAAGGAACTCAAGCTGTTCACAGTGTTGGGGAATGTGCGCCAGAGGCTGCAAAGCATAATGATAAGGAAAAATATCAGAAATGCTTGTATAATAACAAAACCTTTAAAGGTAATCTCTAACCAAGTATTAGTAAGTACACTATTAAAATCACCATCGTGAATAAGATCATATATTGCTTCATTTGCTTTGGTCATATTATTGCTGATGTGGATGAGGTGTGTGTCGTTCCTGTCTAAAAGTGACTTCAGTGTTAAAGTCAGAGGTTCAATATGTACATTAAAGTAAGGCAAATACTCTGAAAGAGTAAGAAGATAATCAGGGTCACCATCAATGATATCTGGTTCCACAAGAGGAACATGGGTGATAACTGTGTGTTCAGTAATAGTTGTCTGGTGAGGGACAAAACAAAAGTTTGGTTCAATAATAGCACATAACTCATTTCCATAAGTAAATTGCTTAAAATTAGTCACCCCACAAAATTCACCATCCGAATTATATTGCATTTTCACAGTAGGTAGACTCCATTTCTGTAATTGTATTGGGCAAGTGTAAGTCTGGTTGGAAATCCATGTTGACAGCCGATGAACCTCCTTCCAGTAAGACTGGTACAACTGATAAGTGTCTGGAGCAGATGCTGAGTCCTGGTATTCTGTGCCACTGGTGGTGGTGTCATCATCCATGGAAAAGGACCAATTGATACTGTATGGGGAATATCCACGTACAGGTTTAGTAACATAAATTATGTCACATCCACACAAATAAATATACTCTTTCTTAGCACAGCAGTCCATGTGCAGTGAAACCCATGCAACCAGAAGTGGAT
Source organism: Neoceratodus forsteri (assembly GCA_016271365.2). Taxonomy (NCBI): domain Eukaryota; kingdom Metazoa; phylum Chordata; order Ceratodontiformes; family Ceratodontidae; genus Neoceratodus; species Neoceratodus forsteri. The sequence continues at coordinate 214,343,046 of CM057453.1, forward strand.
GAAAAACCCAAAAAGGTGGCAAGTTGAGGCGTTCTCTGTGGATGTCTTCATCAAGGTGCCCAATGAAGTATACAGATGCTAGTTTATCAAATATAGCTGTATTGGGATTGAAATGTGGCAAAGAAACTGTAAAAGACACAAACATAGTATCCTTAATGGAACATTTCTTAGAAGTAAAGCAAGGACCAGTATTAGGGTGCATGGAGACAAATTCCAAATCTCAAGCAGCAGAAATAGGAATAGAAACAGATTGTAACATACACATGGCAACAGAGTTAAAGGATTTGCAGTGAGGGCAGTACCATTTAGAGATACGTCTATCATGTATGAGATCAGAGATTCTTCCAGATTCCAGATAGTGGAAGAGATTGTTGATGGTAGATGGCTGAGGAGACAGAGAACATAAAGAAAGAAAGCAAAAAAAAAAAAAAAAAAGAAATATTATGTAGTCATAAGGGCATTCAACTGAAAGGAATACAAAGAGGCAGGTGAATAATGAGTGCAAGAAACTGTGCTTTGCTTTGATGAGAATGAGCTGGATTTTGGAATCAAGTGCATGAATGCTTTCTCTGTCTCTTTAAAGGGGAAGTCTCCCATAGTTTCACACCAATATTTTCCTAACTCCTTATGTGTAACTGTTGTGTGCCTCCTCCAGTCGCCAGCAGTCCTATTGGTGTCCAAATCTAGTTTGTAAATAAAAATATACAGCTCCCAGGAGTTATCAATGTGTTCATCCTCCATTTTACCATCAATGTTGCTGGAGGATAATGTCATCAGAGCAACAGCTAATGGTGCTGCACTAAATGCAGTTCCACCAGTAAACCAAACCCACAATGTTTGGTTCCCCACTTGAGTAATGGAAGAACCCTGTAAGTGTTGTGCATATCTTGAAGTGCAGTTCTAATAGGGACTCTGACCATGTGAATGTGATGCAGTACTGATTTGATATGTATATACAGTATTCATATAAGGAAGTGCCTGTATGTGTTGTGTTACTGTTTATGTTAGCAAAAACAGTTTACCCAATAAATGACTATGGGTACAACAAGAGTTTTGAGCAGTATTATGCAGCTGTTGTATTATTTTCTATTTGCGTTAGCATTCTTTGTTTTGATTGACACCAGCAGTGAGAGAAAATCTTGCAAATATGCCCCTTTCCTTTTGTAACTAGGCAGTCAGTGATTGGATGGCTGCTGTAAGGCAATAAAGAGCTCAGCTATAACAAGAAATAGGTTACCAGGGAAGCATCAGCTGTAGCATATGGAAGAAGGGTGATCTAGTGGTGAAAGCACAGGCACAAGAACTGGGAGACTAAGCTTCAAATCCTAGCAGAGTCCCTTACTCTGTAACCCTTAACAAGTCCCCTAACCTCCTTGGGAACTGTGATGGCCCCTCAGGTCCATGACTTTAAAAGTGCCCCCCATTCCCATTAAAAATCATTAGCAGTGATGTTAGAGCTACAGCATTTCACTTTGAAGGTACTGAGGAAAGGCTGTGGCAGCCCTCCCTCCCTGTTTGTAATGCCAGTATTTGAAGTATGCACAAATCAGAGGCGACACCTCAGTTTTTGTAGGTAAAGAAACTAATCAATCTCACTTTTTAGTGCTCTGTATTTGCTTAGCTCACTCCTCCCACGTCATGTGCATTATTTCTCTTGGTATCTCCAGTCAGAAACTATTATTTAAGGAGCATTTGAAATGTAAAGCAATACACTAAAGTAAGTCATCTAGCTCTCCACGTTCAGGCTGCTGAAAAGGGGATGTGTCTCATTTGTGCAAATGAGAAATTCAGTCCTGTGTGATCCTTTGGGATCCTGCCCAGTCCCACCTTGTAAATTAATCTTCTCAAGGGTGTTCACCTGGTTAAATTAAGATTGACTGATTGCTTGCTTGCTTGCTTGATTGATTCAGTCTACTCCTCTCCACAACAAGTTACAACTGTCTCACAGAGAGAAATGAGCAGTACAAAGAAACAGATTTTGTTTTCTATAAATGAAATACTATTAGATGTATTATTTGCTCTACACATATTAAGGCTACAAGTACTACTCTCTGTGTGGAGTTGCATGACAGAACTGTCTTAAGCCATCACAAACGTATAATAAAATCAGGATGGACAGCATTGATACCCTTATGTTTTCTTCTGCACTTTTGCTGCAGTGGCATCATGGAATGGGAGGGGTTGTATTACAAGTTTTCTCATTTGCATGTAAATGGAGGCTTGCTTGACACTTTACAAACTTGTGTCAGAGCCTCAGACTCTAGATGTGTGTTGCAACAGAAGAAATGACTGATCTCTTACTGGCATATGTACAGTAATTGATGTAATAGATCAAAAAACAGAGGCAGTATAGCGCAGTGGTCTAAGGCTCTGAGCTGCAAATCTGGTGACATCCAGCAGACCAGACCTGGGTTTGAATCCCACAGCTTCCACTTGCATACTGTGTGACCCTGAGCAAGTCACTTAACCTCCTTGTGCTCCCAGGTCACTCCTGTAAAAAAGCTTTCAGCTTAGTGTGCTATACCTGGTTAAACAACGAAATAAAAAAAAAAGACATACCCAAATCATAAATATACTGGAGTCTTCTCCTTTAAGAAGAAGTGCAATGGAATTGGAGAGACACCAGATCGATGTATTATTTTCCCCTGGGCACACCAAGAGAAATAAAGAGGCTAGAGATGGAGTAGTAGAGGCCATCATTTGAGTGTGCAAGTCTGGGGTCCCTAAATTGGAGGGAGAGCATTCTTCTCCTGCTTTTGCTGCATTACTCTGACCCCCTGTCTGCTCATAAATTGAGTCTACAGGGCCAAGGAGAAAGTCAAATAATCTGAGTGCAGCTAAACTGTGCAAAGACATCCTAACTGACAGCAAAAATGTCTGAGCACCTCTACTTAGAGACATACAACAAAACAACAGTACCTATAATGTGCTCAATAAATTTATTGGGCAATATTGTGTACAACATTGTTGGTACAATGGTACTTCAAAGCAGTAGCACAACATCTCACATTGTGATGAGATTGTAGTTGGGGTGTGTGACTAACAAATACCTTTGCCTGTCTGTTTTTCTACTAAGGAATGGTAGACAAGCTCATGTGATATAGTATTATTTTGTGATGGTATTGTAGTTAGTCAGGTGTGATTAATTAATATATTTCCCCAAAACCATGAATAATTGATTTATCAGCATACAGATCTAATAAACTAATTGCAGCCCTATTAACTCCCCTACAAAAAAGTAACAAAGAAAAAAAAAGTCTGAGGCTTATCCAAAGTTTACCTGAGTCCACCCCATTACTCACTGCCAACATTTTCCCGCTCCCTGTTGTTGCCATAGCATAAAATATTAGTCTAGCTTCCCGCTGGACCCCAACCCAACACTGTATTTTAACATAAACGATCTTCTTAACCAGAACCCCCAGTTCTGTTCTTTACATAGAGCAAAATCCTCTATTATAGTGTCTTAACCCACTAGCCTCTGATCTACAATATGGTGAGGCAACAGGTTCTGTCTCTGATGATCCCTTATAGCATTTGATTTCATGTTCGCCTCTTCACCACTTGATAACATATTCAAGTATACCTCCCTCTTCCTAATACAGCCCCCAAGTCCCATTTTTTACAGGAAGCAAAAGCTATTTTACAGTGTCTTCACCACTGACCACCAATTCCTGTTGGTAGGCAACAGAACCAGTCCACAGTGGGCACATTAATATAGTATTTGGTCTCCTGTCAGCCACCCTCACAAAACACCAAGTTTCAATATACCTTTCTCTCTACTCTCACTCACCGAACTCCAAGCCTCATAACTTTCCAGTGCTTTTACCCCTAGGCCTTCATCCATAAGGAGGTGGAGAAAAGGCACAAAAGTCTGGGAGTGGGTGATTGATGGCATTATTGGTCAGCCAGATGCCCACCCCAGTTGCAGCTGCAGACTATAAAGCCAGCCAGGATATCCCACACCCTTGACTTGGGGTGAAAAAATAAGTTTTTACCCTGGAGTCGGGGGTAGGGAAAAAATAACAAAAGTATGTTTTATCTCCAGTAAAAGCCCCAAAATTCACCACAGAGCATCTAAATTCCCAGAGCATCCGGGGGCCAAGTGGTCCACTGGCCCCTTCCTTCATGTGTCCTAGATGAAATGGCTTTCAGAACCCCACTATGAAAATTCATTCAGTGCCACTGCAAGACACATTCACTGTCTTGTGCAATGAGCTTCAATATCCTTTTAAATCAAGTTGTAGCAAGAGCCAATGTGGCTGCAAAATAATGGTATTGTGAGGAGTGAGAAATGTGTTGTAAACTAGCAATTTTTGCACTAACCACTGAACCACCTTACTGCACTTTCTAATTGCTGTGATACACATGCACTGACTAATACATATACACATATATGCATATATATTCCAGTGTAACATAGCAGTGCACCGTCTACACACATTTTTACAGATTGAACAAAAAACAGTGAGGGACCATTTTTTTTCTTTTCAGGCTCCAAGGGACATTGGAGGGTGGGGGCTGCCATTAAACACCTCATTTAATTAGTAATGATATGCATAAGGCTGAAACTGATCTAGATAGTGGAGGAATGTAGACTAGAAATTTTTGCACTAGTCACTGAGCCATCTAAGAGCACTTTCTAATTGTTGTGATACACACATGGACTAATACATATATACATATATGCTCATAAATTCCAGTATAACATAGCAGTGCACTGTCTAAACACATTTTCATAGGTAAAAGAAAAATACATTGAAAGAGAATGTGCTTCTTTTCAGGCTCCAAGGGACATCAGAAGGTGGGGGTTTCCACTAGAGACCTCATTTAAATCAGCAATGACAGGCATAAGGCTGAAACTTATCTAGATAGCAGGGGAATGTGGACAAGCAATTTTTGCGCTAACCACTGAGTCACCTAACTGCACTTTCTAATTGTTGTGAAACACATGCACACTGACTAATAATTAGTCACTGATTCATACACTCATATATGCATATATATCCCGGTATAACATGACAGTACACTGTCTATACACACAGAGCATTGCTACACACACACACACACACACACTCACTCACTCACACACATACACTGCCTTATATGGCATTTATTTACTTATACATCTAACCCTAACATTTTATGATATTTAGAATAATCACTGTGATTTGCATTATCTCATTGTACTAATCTATAGCATGCGTGCTTAACTAAGGTAGTAGAACAGGGAGGTGCAGTGGATGTGGCCTATCTGGTCTTTAGAAAGGCCTTTGACACCATCCCCCATAGAAGACTGATTAACAAACTGCGCAGCCTAGGGATGGATCCTAAAATAGTTCTGTGAGTGGAGAGCTGGCTGAAAGGCAGGAGTCTGAGTGTTGTGGTGTAACCCCCCTGCAAATGGGGGTTCCCAAAAAACTTCCAGGAGCTTGCTTGAATGCTCCAAGCCTGAATGGTGTTTGGCATTTAAGCCATTTATCAGTGAGTGTTTTTAGAACCTCTGGTACTGTCTCTTTAAGAGCTGTCTGCTTGCAGACATAATTAGTTTGTATGGGGGACTGTGTGTTTCTTTGATTGAGTACCACTCAAGCTGCTGCCAATTCACTCCATTTTTGCAATCACTAGGAGTGCAAAGGGAACCTATCTGAAAGATGTAACTGTTTGCCAGAAATCATTTACAGTAATAATGAAATTACAGTTTGTCTAACCTGCTTTCTTTTGCAGTCAGAACAGTGTCTGCCTAGTTCCCCTTCTGGTTTTGAACTGCTGAACTGGACCAATCAGTGTGGGTAAGCTAGCTCTAAAATGGTGCCTTGGACGAATCAGAACTTGGACTCATAATCTGAGCCAGCCACAAGAGGATTGTATGGGCAGTGACTCTGGGAGATGTAGTTTAGACTTCAGTGCCTTTTGGACCAACAGCAGCAGTCTACTGTGAGTGACAGCCAATCCAGTCAAGAACTGGGAGGAACTCAAAGGAAGTGCCCGGTTTTGTCGGTTGGAGTTCAGTTGAGCTTTGGCAGTGAAGAAGGAAGGAGCCCTGTGTTTTTTCAGTGTGCAGTTTTAGTCAAAAAACGTGTGTAAGGCCCAGAGTTCCAGTCTGCAGCTTGTGTAACAGCTTGTTAGGACTGAATCCATCCTGTGAAGAGAATCAAAGGATATCTGAAGAGTAGAAACCAGGCTCACCCTGTAGAAGACTGGAGGAATTGCTGAAAATTGCACTTTCGGTCTGTCAGGAACTGAATCTGCTGTGTGTTCTCCCTGGTATTGTGCAGTAATTGCGATCGGGATACAGATGCAGCCTGCCTGGTATAGTGCTTTCTTTTATATAAATGTGTGAAGAGGTTTGTGTACCTCAAGTGAGCCCTGCTGACATTGAAGGACCCTATCTTATTTGGAGGTCGTGAGTACTAATTCAGGGTGCTCCCTGTTGAATTGCCACATTAAATCCAAATGGAATTACTGTACTGCTGACTGTTTAATTCTCCTTTTCTCTGTGTGAAAGGGCCCTACCAGCTGCCACGGTTTGGACTAGCCACTAGGGCTTGGGTACCAGGACAGTAACTGATAGGGATAGGCCTGTGCACAGAGCCATAGGTAGATGAGTAGAGTGATAAGTTAATTAACCTGATTTCCCTGTCCTTGTTATATCCCTAAATAAATCAGAGCTGCTTGTTTCAGCAAAGTTATACTGCCTGAGGTATTTGTCTATGTTAAAGTACTGTACTGTGATTGTTGCACTGTATCTTATTTCACAGGAGGTCCCAGTGCGGAACCAGTCCTGGGGGTAAGTGTATACTGTAAAGGTAATTCTGATGTATTGTGTGGGCCACTAGTGGGAAGAAAGGGGGGTTGCAGTGTCCCAGAGGGCTGTGACCAAGTTAGTTTAACTATTGTAAACCCTGACCTCTGGGTGAAGGCACCCGCCATTGGATCCAGGCCCCTCAACCTGTTAGTGGCAAATCAGGCGGGGGTAGTAGCCCCTGGGATAGCGCCATCTAGGGGTTACAGTGGTAAACAGGAAGTATTCTAGAGAAGGAGAAGTAATGAACAGAGTGCCATAGGGGTCGGTGTTGAAGACGGTCTTCTTCAATGTCTTTACTGGGGACATTGCAGAGGGACTGAAGGGGAAGGTATGCCTCTTCACAGATGATACAAATATATACAATAGGATGGGCACATCAGTGGGTGTTGAAAGAATGAGGGAATACCTTAAAAAAATAGAGAAACGATCTGAAGAATAGCAGCTATGATTCAATGCAAAGAAGTGTAGGATCATGCACATAGGGTACAAGAACTCATGGGCAATGTATGAACTATAGTAAATGGGGAGGTACTAACAGTCACAAAACAGGAAAGGGACCTGCGAGTTATCATCTCAGAGGACCTAAGAGAAACTAGGCAGTTTGATAAGGTGTCTGGAAAGGCTAGTCAGATGCTTGGATGCATTTGGAGGAGTATCACGAGTAGAACGAGGTACAGTAGGACATCTTGTCTCTATATAAGGCACTCATGAGAGGCTGCACCTGGAATACTGGGTCCAGTTCTGGAGGCTCCATCTGAGAAGGAACATAAACAGGGTGAAGGCGGTGCAGTGGGAGGAAACTAAAATGGTACAGGGCCTGCCAGGTAAGACTTATGAGGAAAGATTAAAGGAGTTAAATATGCATTCCTCTGAGGAATGGAGGGAGGGGGCTGACATGTTTGAGACATACAAATACATCACTGGTGCAAAAAAAATATAGGAAGGAAGCATCTTCAAAAATAAGAGATGCTCCAAGTCAAGAGCACACCAAATGAAGTTAGAGGTGGGAAGGCTCTGGGGAAACATGAGAAAATACTTTTTTTCATGGAGAGGGTGGTGGAAGCCTGGAATAGCCTAACCGGGGTGGGGTGGAGTTTTAGGAGCTAAAACAGTAAGAGAATTCTAGAAGGAGTGGGACAGACACAAGGGAATCCTGGAGGTAAAGAGAAGGACTCCAGAGTTCAGTTTGGGCATGGGGCCTCACACTAGATAGAAATAAACAGGGCAACAGGGCAGACTGGGTGGTGATGCTACTCCCACCCCCAAGCTCAGTCTTCCACTGAGTGCTCACCACCTCTACCCCCAGACTTCCTCACACACCATCACTCACCTGAACAGGTCTTAGTGTGAAGATCATAATACAAAAAAAATACACAGCACTCCATGCTAACATTTGAATATATTTTACTTTATATATTAAAAGAAAGCAATAAATAGTAACAATTCAATTTCATGTTAAAATATATAATAAAGAGGTTCACACACCAATGAAGTGAAAAAAGCCCAGCAGTTCAAGGCCACCATGACCTCTTTGTCAGGGGTGGCAGTGTGAAGACCCACTCTCCCATTGAAAACATGTGTTGTTGCTGGAACCGGCGACTGCTATATGAGAAATAAGATAAGTGTGGTTCAATGTGTTTCAATGGGTTTTTAACTGCACTTATCTTATTTTTTATATAGCAGTTGCCAGTTCCAGCAGCAAGTTTGTGTCTTCTATGAGACAGTGGATCTTTACACTGGGATCTGTTCAGGTGATGGAACGTGTGGGGAGAGGACTGGAGGATGTGGGGTGGTGGGTGCACAGTGGGAGGTCATGCTGGGGGTGTTGGATTGCATCAGTGATGGACCTTTTTTAAAGATTAAAAAAATACATTGAGGGATATCGGAGGGTGGGGGAACGGGGTTGGCACTAGGCACTGCTTTTAAATCAGAAATTATATGCATAAGGCTGAAACTGATCTAGATAGTGGGTGGAATGTAGACTAGCATTTTTTGCACTAACCACTGAGCCACCTAATTGCATTTTCTAATTGTTGTGATATACACACACTGACTAACACATATATACATATGTGCATACAGTATATATTCCAGTATAACATTGCAGTGCAATGTCTACACATTAATACAGTTTAAAACAAGCATTTGTCAATGCCTAATGTTGTCTCGCTGGCATTGGCATAGGTAGTGCAGGAGTTAGAGATGCATAATAGGAATGTCAGTGAAGTATTGAACTGATGCCAACATCACCCCCACCCCGAAAAGACACATTTTCAAAATAGGCATTTTGGGACCTCCCCTCATGTACAGTGACACTGTGATTTTGTTAATCTGTCCCAAAAGTTGATTTCCCACAGCGACCACGCCATTCTGTGCCACAGGTGCAAAAACTCATTTTGGGCAGGATGTGAAAAATGATAGCTGCTCTGTTCATAAGGAGGTGTGGAAAAATGCCAGTGTTGAAAATCAGGCATTAAAATATTGAAAATTTGTGAAGTTACAAGGGAACGTCGAAACTGCACAATGCATGCTTGTAACAGAGTCATTTTATGGACTATCATTATCAAATTTTCAACATATGTATTTTAGGACCTCTGCTCATGAAGAGTGTCACTGTCATTTTCTCAAACTGTCCCAAAAACTGATTTTGCACAACAACTGCTCTATTCTGTGCCGGAAGTGCAAAAACACATTTCAGCCAGGATATGTAAAATGACAGCTGTACTGTTCATAAGGAGGTGTGGAAAAATGCCAGTGTTGAAAACCTGGAGTGAAAATAATACAAATTCATGAAGTTATGAGCGTGTGTGAAAACTGTGCAACACACGCTTATAAAACAGTAATTTTTTGGAATGTTTTCACCACATTTGCAACATAGGCTTTTTGAAAGCCCACCTCACGAACAGTGGCACTGTCATTTCGTTGTTCAGTCCCGAAAGGTGATTACACGCAGTGACTGCAAAATAACTTTTCAGAGCTGAATAACACCATGGCAGTGACTGAATTCATGAAGAGGGGCCCCATTAACCCCATGTTGAAAATTTGGTGCCAAAAATCCCAAAAATGCCTGAGATATGCACCAAAGTTGAAAAAGCCCTATTTATGCCATTATACAGCTCACCAGCATTTCTTCTGTTCGTGGTCAGCTTTGAAGATTACAGACGTGTTCCTGGTCCACTGAAGATTGTTGCGCCAGACTCCGGAGGTAAGCAAGGGGAGACAGGGGTGTGGGAGGCAGGGTGTACAGAGGGTGGGCATGGGAGGGAGCAGGACAGACCACGAGGACCGTTTTCTTCTTTTACAGGTATAAAAAAAACTGAACACTGTAGGATGTTTTTTTTTAATAGGGGCATTTGGCACACTGGGGTGGGCTCCCAGCATGCCACCTGAGTGTTTGGGGGGCTAGCTGATGGGGGTTTGAGCACCCCCATCGGCACATACCGAAGGGGGGGATGAGTCGAGGGGGATATGGCACCCCCTTCAGCAAATAACTAATGGGGGGGCATTATGTCGATGGGAAGTGGGCTCACCTGTCAGCACAGGAACTGGGTCAGGGCATGCTGACAGGGGGATTGGGCACCTCTGAAGTCAGCATTGTGGCAGGTGGTGGTGGCAGTCACTGCCACCATGTTTGCTACAGTAGAATACTTCACCAGGAAAGGTACATCAGGAGATGCCACTGCATGAGAAGCTTGACTGTCATCGCAGCCAACCTTTCCTTTGATATGGTGGCCACTTTACGTGTTGCTGTTGTGGCACCTGCAGCTGCTTTATTGGGGAATGAGGGACGCACCTACTGATGTGTGCCTTGCATTTGCCCACAGTGACAGCACCCCCAAATCTTATACTACTGCAATATGTTAGCCACGCAAGCACGAGTCAACATAAAAAAGACATTGAAGGACCGTTTTCTTTTTTTCAGGCTCTGATGGACATTGGAGAGTGAGGAGGTTGCTACAAGACATGCCATTTAAATCAGCAATGACATGCATAAGACTGAAACAGATTTGATAATGGGGGAAGGTAGACTAGTAATGTTTGCACGAATCACTGAGCCACCTAACTGTACTTTCAAATTGTTGTGATACATACACACACACACACACACAAATACATATACATATACACACGTATGCATATATATTTTCCAGTATAACATAGCAGTGCACTGTCTACACACACACAGCATTGCCACACACACACACACTAAAACACATACTCTGCCTGTCATTTGTTTACTTATACATCTAACCCTAACTTTTACTGTATTTAGGATAATCACTGTGTTTTGCATTGACTCATTGTGCTAATTTATGGCATGACTTGGTACTAAGGTAGAGAACCTGGGAACTGTGGTGGATTTGGCCTATCAGGACTTAACAAAGGCCTTCAACACCATCCAGTCATAGATGGCTGACTGACAAACTGCACATCCTAGCGGTGGATCTTAAAATAGTTCTGTGTGTGAAGAACTGGCTGAATAGCAGGAATCCAAGGGTTGTCATAAACAGGGAATGCTCTGGAGAGGAAGAGGTGATGAGCAGTGTGCAGGGGTCAGTGTTGGGTCTGGTCCTGTCCCATATCTTTATTGGGGACATTGCAGATGGGCTGAAGGGGAAGGTATGCCTCTTTGCAGATGATACAAAGGTATGCAATAAGGTGGACATGCCATGGGGTGTTGAAAGAATGAGGGAAAACCTTTAAACACTGGAGAAATGGTCTGAAGAATGGCAGTTGTGATTCAATGCAAAGAACTTCAGATCAGTGCATGTGTGACAATAAAACAAGTTTTGTGTAGACTGTCTTAATGGTAATATGAAAGACATACAGATTTGCAGTTTGATGGTATTAATGGGAGAGAGAAAACCATATAGATCAGATATTACATTTTCAGTGCAGCACAGTTATAGACAGGACATGTTTAAATAGTGCAAATTAAATATTCATAAATAATATTGACAAAAGAATACATAGTTACAGACAGCAACATGTTTACACACTGCCAGCATTGAAAATGCAATTGCAGTGAGCTTGAACAAATACACACACACATATCTTCAGTTTCTCTACTCTTTAGTAAGACTTTAACATTAGATGTTTTATTACATTCTATAACAGCATTGCATTCTTTTTGTGGCATTTGACCTTCACACTGCTACATCTTATCTCTAGTGCTGTGCTTCCCCAGCTAATTATTTCTCTAAAACTGTGGCATTCATGTGTGGAATAAGACTGTTTTTTTAGTTTTTTTTGTGTTTTCTTTTTGAGAAGGCCCACTATGAAATCACCTATTTTATGCATCTCAGTGCAACACAGGCAAGAGGAAAACTCTAGACATGAACTTCTAAGTAATGTCACTAGATAGAAACAGAGGGCAATATCAGTCTCAATTACAGTTAAAAAGCTGACTAAGTTGACATTTGTATTACCTATGAAACTTTTGAGAAATAGAATTCTACCCACATTGAAGCTAGTAACCACATTATCACACAAAATAGTGTGTGCAACACTGCTCAGCTGCTCAATGAACACAACTGACTGCTCAATTAACACAGTGATTCCACGAAACCTCCAAATTAATCTAGTCCATTGGGAATCTGTAGAGCTCCCTTTTCCTCCTAATTGCAAGATTCTGCAGGGCTCCACCCACTGCAACCATAAAAACAGCAAAATATAATTAAATCAAACAAAAAATTTAAACAAAATGCAAAACTAAAGGGCATGGCATAAATCTGATATGCCACGGCCCTAAATGAAAATATCACAGATATTTTCTTGTCCGCAGCATGAATTTTTAATATCACGAGAGGCTTTGCCACTTGTGATGTTGTAAGCAAGCTGCTCTACGGAAAATATCAGTGAGCCATGAGTGGCAAAGCCATGAATGAGTTATTAAAGTCCTTCCTCCTCACAAGAGATATTAAACAGCTTATTTTCAGTCAGAACATTGCATATTCACAGAGTATTAGTTTTCTAGTTACAGATTTTATAGCTCCTGTTTGCTAAATGATTTAGCTGTTTCTCATTGATTTTTGCTGTTGACTTCAGTGCTGTTGCTGTTGTGTTATCATTATCATAGGAATCACAGGAACTATTACAGGCTTATGAGCGCTAGCCATTATCAACCTGGTCCTTGGATTAAGTATGAGTCTTGTGTACTGAATGCCCCATATATTTATCCTTCTCTTCATTAAACAGCTTCATAGTTTCATTTTCAACAACTGTATCAGGAAATCCATTTTATACCTTTACCACCCTCTGTGTGAACCAACCCCATCTGACATTTTGTCCTATAATTTGCTCCCAAGATATTTTTACTGTGGCCTCTTGTAGCTACCTGGTTAAGTCATTTTTTGTAAGCACACACATTCCCAGATGTCAGTGTTTGTGAAGGCTCCATATACACAGCACATGTCTCCTCTGATTCATCTGTATTGGAGTCAGTACAGACCCAGAGCCTCCAATCTCTCCTCATACAAGCTATCCCTAATGTATACCACTAATCGGGTTGCCCTCCTCTGTACCCTCTCAATCCTTCTACAGTTGGATTTATTAGATGGAGCCCACACCTTTCTATAATACTCCATGTGAGTGCAAACCAACACTGTATACAGGGGCATTACCACCTCTCTAGCCCTGCTTCTGATGTTTCTCTTTATAGATGCTATTATCCCATTTCCTGTCTTTACAATTTGAGTGCAGTGCTTATTAAAATTCACATTACTTGTTATGTATACTCTCAAATCTTTCTCCTCTTCTGTAAGCATTGAGAAAGCTGTTCTCTGCTTGGTTCATTATTCCAAGCTAATGTACCTAACCTTTAAAACCTTAAATATGACAATATTAACAATATAATATCATAATATCTTGAGGTCAGATACAAAGATATCACATATTATCTTCTCATTTATCTTTACATATGTGTGTCTATCTGTTAATCTCTCCATCTATCTGAATTTCTGTTTATCTACAGTATTTTACATTTAAAAATAAATATTGCCTCAATAAAGATCTTTTTCTTCTGAGTGGTATGACCCATCACAATTAAGTTATGCATTTCATATATAAACAACATACAGTATTATTATTTTTATTATGCACTACCATTGTGGTATTTCCATTGCAATGATTCTATAAGGCCCATAGGTTTCTGTGTTACAAACTCCAGATCATAAGTGGCAATGGTAAATTCTAAGTGGAACAATATTTTTATCCCAACTGTCTGAAAAAAATAACCAGGCGTATTCATCCAGTTTATTCCCTGCTGGTGTAAATATCTTTACAGCATTAATTTTCAAACAAGCGCAAGTACAGGAAAAAGGTTGCTGTTAACAAGCATGCTAACTTGTTAACATTTTAACCCTACCATGTGTGCCAGATTTGGGCATTATGCAGTATGCTCCAGCATACAATAAGTTAGTGTGGGCTTCTGTTCATCATAATTTTCAGTTGTCATGATCTTCAGAACTCTTTGGGTGTGAGATGTGAAGTGAAGCTGAGAAGTTCTGGCTAGTAGTGTGAGATAACTGATAGTTTTGCAGTATGGTATCGTTGAATGGTAATCATATTAAAGAGAAGTAAATTATTTAAATATCTAACAGATTTTTGGAATAGTGGTGTATTCCATCCTGCATGATAAAACTTCAGTGTTGAGATGATATTTATCAATACATAATATGTACATGAACTTTAAGAACTAATCTAATCCTTATAGGTTAAACACATTTAGAAATGGAAGAGAGATGCAATAGACACATACATATAGTATGATGACAGTTTTTCAAAGAAGAAGTCATGAAGTAAAATCCAAGTGAAAGCAGTATTGAAATTCTGCTGCAGGAAGATACTGCCCAAATGAGACGTATGTTCCTTTGGGACATTAGGGATGACTCCTCACTGGTAATGCCCAGCTGGCCACTGGGTGTCACTCTTGTCTCACTTAAGGGACCAGCTAAAACTCATACCTCTGGGAGCAGAACACTGAAGCCTGAAAGACAGTGATTTCTATGCATTGCAAATGTTATCCTTGTCTGCCTGGGTTTGCATATGCTGTAAAAGAAACCCAAATCACTCACAGCACTCATGAAGAATATTGATGAAGTGTATTTTTTAACTGTTTGTTCTCTGCATGTGTTGGAAGGGGTCTCTCATCCCCCTCCGTACACATGCTGAGGACAAACAGTTAAAAAGGAAACATGGTATACCTAAGATAGCATTACATTCTAATATTAACTGCAATGGGCTTTACTGGAAGGGGCACTGTTGTCTAGGATTACAGTGTTTATTAGCTGCCAATTTGTATTCATATAGGGTAACTGAAGCAGATTTAGTGACCCTTCTCCAGTGCTATCAGCTATTATAAACTCATATCTATGTTGCTTTTCCACATGCATAGCTTCAGAAATTTGAAAAGCAAAACACAGTTCATATACATATAATGTACTGATATTTACCAGTCTAGCTCTTCCCCTCTCCCATTGCGCAATCCTGTCTTTGTTAAAGGTATATTCCATACCACAACCGATTACAACTTTTACTAGACATGGAAATAGCTCCAGCAAATATCCTAGTGCTTCAGTGCACCTAACAGCTATAATGTACTCTCAGGTCTGTAAAGAGTTCCTGAGGATACACTTCATTATCTATTTGATCACAACCTTAATGCCACAGAGTTTCTATTTCAGCTTTTTGATATGACTGCTCAATGCAATAGGGCACGAGCAAACTCTGTTAAAACTGTTCATTGTGATACCACAGTGCCCTTCGAATGACCTATATTACAGAGTCTCCTTGGGTTGAATGCCAAGAATTTTGAAACAGCTGATTTCATTTTTTTTTATCTATATACACCTAAAATGCTTAACCTAAGAAATGCTAGGTTCAATTGCGCATGATGGAACTTGACACTATTTGAAACTAGTATCATTCAGCCTCAACGTGAAACATGCAATCAGAGAGCTAGAACCTCTTTCTGTAGACCAGGGGTGCCAAGTGAGTTGCAGTAATCGATAACACACAACAGGATATACACTGCAGACAGAAGGTAATCCAAACACACTATTGCTGCACAGTGCTGCACAAGGCTGAGTGACTTCAGCCACTTTAGAAATACATATATTGCTAGTGTGGTATTACCACCCTTATAAAATGATTTTAATACATCATTTTGGAAAACAGAAACAAATACCTTTCTTTTTGGGAAACTGAACATGTTTATATACATCCTGACTGAGCACAGTAGAGGAATTGTATACTTTTTTCTTCTTGTATAAACGAATGCATTTTGCACAGTATATTGCATTTATTAGTCCATATGTATGAAGCATGGGCAGGGGTCCCCCTGATGGATCTAATGTCCCTTCCAGCTTTAAATTATGGTGTTATTGTATTACATGTATGCACTAAACTACACATTTGCAATAAGGAGTTTTCTTTACACATGATAGTACTAAAGAGTCTTGAGATGGAGGCTTGGCACAGATAATAGTGACTTTAGTATTCTTGTTATGAAGAAAAGACTGGCAGACTCAAGGAATTTGGACTAGGAATCCATTTTATTCAGACTGAAAACAAAGACACTATACAAGGACCTAAAGGTTCCTAGTCTGTAAACAGTTATATTCTACTTTCAGGGCTGAAGTGGACTGTTCAGGCCCTGACAAGTTCTAGGGATTATTTTGCCCCTTTGGTTAGAACATGCTCTACCTAACAACAACACAGTTCAGTGGCACCACAAATATTTCATTCACAAATCAAGTCTCTCTGGTGCTTTATCCATCCTGTTATATGGATGCATACTTGCCTTTAGTGTTGTGGGAAATTGGAATATTTTGCTGGGCAAAATATTTCACCAACTAACACATTACATGAAATATTTTGCAGTGCAAAATGTGAAATTTCACCCATGTTTATAAGTGAAATTTTGCCTCTAGCTTGATGAAAATTTCACCCAAGGCTAAATGTTGCTACTATGGGTGAAATGTCATATTTTTGGTGGAATTTCGCCACTGCAAGCAAAATTTCACAGTTGTTGGTGGACTGCTCAGAGGGCGAAAATGTAGTAAAAATTGCAAAATTACACCGCATTTTCACGAAACATTTCATGTGGCGAAATTGCCAATTTTATTGCAATTTCACTGGTTAAATTTAATTCCACAACATCTCTACTTGCCTTGCCACCATTTGATTGCCTCCTGTGCCATCTATGTCACAGTGTGCAGTAGGAAAATCATTTGACAGTTGCTGCGGAGTAATGTGGGCTTCTTGCCAAATACCATGATGAGGGGCAGGTCCCATTCTCCTCCCTCATAGGTCACTGGATTTTGTGTCTCCCAACACCAGAATCTGACCACCTGTGTAGGATATTAGCCAGACGAAGGGTTTTAATAGTGGGTACTAATTGAGACAGGCAGTGTAGATGTACTTGAGTATCAGCAATACTGATGGCTCTAGGGATGAGTAGCATACTCACAGGCATGTCCACTAACCCCAGACTCAGGCAGATGCCATCTCCATGGCCTTGTGAGGTAAAAAGATGCCCAAGGACTCATTTCTCTCTGGTGTTTCTGTCAGAATACCCATTACACATCATGCCAGTGCTGTACAGAAGCACACTTCTGCAGTGCAGACCAGTGACAGATGTCATACTTTCTTGCAGCTGTGGTATAATTCTTCACAGAATTACCAAGTGTCTTGCCAGTTGTATCCTCCACATTGATCTCAAGCTTGCTTAGCCTTGCCTTGTGGTGGAGTTATCTGAGGAACTTGTTGAAGAGAGCATGATATTGTGTTGCCTCCCCTGGGTCCAGTCTGACCTTTGTGAGACATGGCAGGGGCGAATCTGTGGACATCCTCCCAGTGTGGGTTTGAGTGACCTGTAAGCTTCCTGGTGTCTTGCTGGGCAACTTTAAGTGCTAATGTTATGTTGTACACTGGCCCGGTGGTGCTGAGGGCTGAGGTGCTGGATGCCTTTCCTTACCCTATGCCAGCGACCTGTGTTCAGAAATGAGCACGGTTGCCGGAGGTTGGCAGGGTTGGAGAAGGATTGAGCATCTGTAGGACTGCTCTCCTTCTCTGGGGAGGGGGTACATCAGTGGTTGGTGCTTGACTGACCCCCCGGTGGAGACTGGCGGGCAGTGCGCATATGCTGCAGATGTGGGGCAGAGATGGGGCAGATGCCTGGGAGGAGCGCATGTGGATCCATGTACACTCCCTCCATTGGTGTCATTGCATGCCCCTCCCCACAGGGGAGAAAACCAAGAAATACCCTTGGCAGCATGAAAGCTGCCCCAATGGCACTGCCATGGATGCGCCCAAGTTAGCTCCCTTCTTGGCCTGCCCTCCAGGTCTCCACAGTGGTAGGGTAAGTATCCACTGTGATGTGGCCTGGGAGGGCTGTGGCGGGGAGGTCTGAGTTCTGGCCATGTCGAGGGCAGCAGCCGTGAAGGCTGGCTAAAAGGGTGGGGAACCAAAGACACAACCTCTCCCAGCCAAGGAAATAAATAAATAAGTAATGTTTGTCACACATGTACATGAAAGTCAGGTATGGTTCTATATGAAGGCAATTTGTGCAGTGGTTCCAACCAAGACCACTGATTAACTGGTCCCTTAAGGTGTCAGAGAGGAATTGTCCACATTCACATGAGTTGGCTAAATTTGTCAGTGTAATGATAAAGCTGGCAAATGACTCTTCCTCTCTTTGCTGGTAGTGGGGAATCCATACCGCTCCACTATCAAAATGGATTTTGGCATGTAGTTATGTAACACTGTGCCCTTATGTTGACTGTTGTTGAACCCACTTAGTGGATCCAGTGACATTTGACTCTTTGTTTTTGGTTAGAAGTCTTTATTGAAGATTCCAGTTTTTATTCAATACATGAGATGAATTAGAGAAGCCACTAATTTCTTAAGGAAAACAAACACAAGGGTTAATAGAATGGACAAGATGTGGTCCTATTAGTCATTTCTCTGTTCTGGAATTCTGTTCTCTGAAAGCCAGTATTTGAACCTTTCATTGTAAGTTTAAAATTTTTCATTAGATTCCTGAAATTCTGGCATTTGTCCCCGGAATGCCATTTTGCCAGGAGACACAGTGTATTGCAGTTGCTGGAGGCTGGGCAGTTTGCTTTAACTGCGTGTGCTGGGATTTTTTTTCCTTTTGAACTTTGCATAGTTGCGCTGTTCTCAGCTTTCTCCAGATGATGGCAGTTTCTGTTGAGACTGTGTGGTAGTTGAGTAGCCCTGTCCTTAGCTATGGAGAGGTAATAGTCTGGAACAATGTCTGCAGCTTTGTTTGCCTTGGTCAGTGGGGAATAGGCAGTAGTTTGCAAGCTCCCTGTCTTTTGTTACCCTTGCCAGATGCTATGTGCTGAAAAGTATGACTGTTGTATGCTATGAGCTAACCTAACTGGTAAGTTTTTTCTTTCTTTCTTTCTTTCCTTATTTTTGTGGATTCCCATTATAGCAATATATTGTATAGCTTAATAGCTTTCACTGCTGAGTGGTTTCACTACAACTCATTAGCTACACTAGCTCTTTGCCACCCAATTGTATTTAAAGTACTTAATTAGCAGCAATGAATGGAACTCTGTGAAATGTATCTGGAGATATATATATATATATATATATATATATATATATAAGTATAAGGATATCTGATAACTTTCATCTATATTGGTTGACATGTAAAAATAAGGGGTTCATGTAGCGACTTGAACCAAGTGCATTACTCAGTGAGCAAGACACATGAAAGTTAGATCTATTAGCCACCATCTACTAGCCCTGTTGTCATAAAGCTTTACATGATACAGATCTAGAGGTCATACTGAGAGGCAATAAATTGCCTTGAAAACGTATTCATTTTTTACAACCATTTTCCACTCCAGTCACCAGCCCCTGGGAACTCCCTTGAATGTAGCTACACAGGCAGCATCTCCTGCCCAGCCTGAGACGCTCCCATTCTGAGGCCCTGCAGAACTCAATCTTGCACTCCTAACCTGTTGGAGACCTCCTGGTGTATACCCCCTGAGGTGGGGTCACCATTCACATATCTTTGGTGCTCCTTTAATCCAGTCACCAGGTGGAGTAAGGCTGGAGGATATCAGGAAGCTGGTTATGCAGAATCTGGTGGTGGGCATGGGGCTGCTGTGGGATCATTGTTGTCCTCCCAGGCACTGGAGTGTTTCATTGTTCTTGATGTGAACATGACTCCCCCTCAGAGGCACAGACATGCAATGATGTCTGTCGCGAGGCATGCACGCTCCCGTAATAATTCCATGGACATCCACCATCACCTCCACCCCTTCTTAAAGTGTTCCCCCACTGTAGTATCCCCAGCCTCCACTAGGAGTTGCTGATGCCAGGGATCCACAGCCCACCCCTCCTCAGGAGAGAGTAACAGTCCTCAGGATGCTCAATCCTCTCCTACCCAGCTGACCCCTGGCAACTCCAGCTCGCTCCAGAGCCTGAGTCACCAGCGTGGTGAGTGGCATGGCATCCAGTGCCTCAACGCTCAGAGCCACTGGGCTGGCCATTGAAAATGTATTTTAAAGCTTTTTAGTTATGTAACAGTTGGATACTTATAAATATAAATTACCTAATGTATCCAATCTCTAATACAGTGCTAATACATAAAACTATTTTGTAATTGTTAATTTATGTATAAACTGTATTTATATATTAAATTTGTTTTATCCTTTGGACCACTCCCTGTGATGAAGTGGTTATGTGGACATCGGAATATGAACAGAATAAAATAATGCACTTTCTACAGAGATTGAGTTTCGTCTTTACCTACTTCACCAGGTCGGTAATCTGGCAGCAAAACCTTCCCCATCAAGAACTGTAGCATCTGGGCAGATGAGGTAACTGCATGGGAAGTGCAGGAAGAGCCTTGCTATGGAGCACAGTCTATACCATATATTGCTTGCTGAGCCAATGGCACTCTCATGCGATGGCTATCACAAGCTAATTCCTGTAACTCAGCCACAAGGAACAAGGAATCCACTGAAGTTCAATATCACTCTCACTATTATCAATTGTAGTAGATGTGGTACTGACCTTAAAGATGTACCAGACAGCCATCTTACTTGTAGTCCTGTAGTGAGCAATTTGTAGTCCTTGTAGTTTCCTGCCATGCTCAGCATGAAGCCCTTTAACTTTTACGTTCCTGTATATTGTCTTTGTTTTCAGTCTGAATAAAGATGGCATCCTAGTCACAGCTCCTTGAATCTGCGTCAGCCTGTTCTTCATAACAACAATACTACAGTGCTGATGACAAGGTAAAAGAAAGAATCAGTGGGTACAGTGTCCATACTCCTACACAGAGCCCTTTTAACATTTTTCTTTTAATAAAGAAAATGGGTAGAAATCACAATGATTTCATTGGGTCTTCTCTAGATAGGGACACATGCAGCAAGCCTTCATTGTCTACGGTACCCTATGATATGGACAGGTCAAATTGAGTGATGCAAATTGAGCATCTAAATTTGACTGCCTGTGGAAATAGCGACTGTGACAAAATAATGAGCCTCACTGAACAGAGAGAGAGAGAGAGAGATAGCTGCATGAAGTTATATTATAGGTCTTTGTTTGGCAAGCCAGTTCCCAGCTGGTCGTCTAATGTAGTGGCTATAGTCACCACTTCTGAAGCTGGCAGACCCGAGTTTGAAACTGGCCATGGGGTGTATGTTTTTGTTTGTTTGTTTAATTTGTTTTTTTTGTTGATAAACTCCCATTCCTCTGACTTTGTTCCCCCCGCCTGCAGGATGACCCCTGCCAACACTCTCCTCTGCACACTTATATCCCCGTGGAGTAGCCCCCTCCCGAGTTGTCCTTTGTCCCCATTGTCATCCCCCTTGGTGTTGATTATTTAATTTATGGGGTGCAGGCCAAAAAAATTACTGGAGATTACCCTCCTCCCCAGAGAAAGTAAGTGCCTGTCACTGTTTCTGGTGGACACTGTAGTGCACATCACCATTTTGATTTTGGTGATGTGCAGTCTCTCTTTTTGCCTGCACTGTTTTTGACTCACCAAAATCATAAAGTGCTTTGTCTACAGCTGACTATCTTTCCTACAGCTTACTGAAATTGTAGAAGAAGGGAATCTGCAATGATATGAAAAAAAAAGAAAGAGAAAAAAAAAACTTACCAGTTAGGTCTGCTCAAAGCACAAAACTGATTTTATAAAGGGTAACCCTCATGGCAGCAAAACAATTTCTGACCGTATCTTATGCTGTGCAGGACCCTACAGCAAATACTGATGTCCATACTGGAATAAGATACATGATAGCTTAAAACAGTAAAGAAAGGATTGGTTTGCAAAGATCATCTATATACAGCTCAGTCTCTGAAGAAAAGTTTAAAAAGTCATTAGTATGTTGGTGCCTAGAGCAAGGTTTGGGGAGGGTGGTTGGGGTGCCTCAGTCCCAAGAGAGATATGCAGTGACTATATTACACCTGCCATGTGATCTTCTCAGAAGTTCTTTGTTTGGGATAACCCTGGAGGAGGAACTTGGGCCAGGTTTAAGGCCCTGACCTCTACCCCTCCCTGGCATGTCTCTGGAACCAGTGTACTGTAGTTTTCAGTTAAAAACTGACCTGTTGGCTTTTATGTTCATACCTTTTGATATATTTAAGGTATCAAGTTTATAGATCCAGATGCAGATTTAGTGCCCCAGAATTTAATGACTGTTCATACATGACCTATTGAGTTAACATGTGCTGCCACACTGGCGTTGTAGTCCCTCCATCTTACTGAGCTTTTGTGTTTGACAATACAGGTTTTCAGATCCCTTGTCATTTATCCATGTATATTTTATCCCACAGACACATAAGGCCAAAAATGGCATGTGCTCATGCATGTTATATGTTCTCTGATCATGTTTGACACTCCTGTCTCTGAGAATGAGAGAGGTGAAGTGAATGATTGTCCTTCCTTCCACTTTAAAGTCACTTCCCCATGGAGGCCCAATGTCTCCTCAGGACTCTCCCTAATTACAGCTGTGCCAGAAGTGACAGTCTCTGTCCTCAGTTCTGAAAACTAATGGCTATTCTTACTGCTGGATCCCTTGCTACCTTATTTGCTCTGTCCCTTTCATCTTTGTCCATCCCCCTATTATGGAAGCAGGCTAGGGTCATTCCCTTATTCAAATCAGGTGACCCTAAACTCCTGGATAGTTACAGGCTAGCATCTGTCCTCTCTCACCTGAGAAAGATCCTAGAAAAAAATTGTCTTTCCACAAATTTCTGGCCATGTCTCTAAATACAGTCTATTATCTCCTGACCAGCATGTATTCAGGAAGGTCCACAGCACAACCACTGCTCTGGCCAATTTCAGTGACCATGTTCTGAGTAAAGCAGATGCAGGCAAGCTCGCTAGGGATATCTTCATTGATCTATCTAAGGCCTTTAACTTAATAGATCATGACATCCTCCTTTGTACATTCAGTTCCTATGGCTTTTCAGCAGGAACCATGGCTTGGTTCAGGAACTACCTCTCTTGAAAATCCAAAAAGGTTTGTACTGGGAGGGTCACATCCAGCCCTACAGGGGTGTACTGTGGAGTCCCACAAGGGTCCATACAAGGACCAATCCTTTTTTCCTACTTTGTCAACCACCTACTTGGGGATAGCACAGACTGCCACAAGATTATTTATGCAGATGATCTCATTATGTTCAGGAGTGACTAAAGCTCACTGAACTTATCCCTCTCCATCGCCAAGGATTTCGAAA
This sequence comes from Neoceratodus forsteri, assembly GCA_016271365.2. NCBI lineage: Eukaryota > Metazoa > Chordata > Ceratodontiformes > Ceratodontidae > Neoceratodus > Neoceratodus forsteri. Next base: position 214,366,582 of record CM057453.1, read on the forward strand.
ATGTCCTTTGTGGTTTGCATCTAACAGAGCACAGCTCAGCCCTCTAGGATGAATCACAGTATCACAGTTTTACTGCATGACAAAAGGGATTAACTCACATTGAAATTGCTTTTTTTACTGCAGTAACTTCTGTAGAATTCTGCAGCACTGTGCTTCATCCCGGGGGGGCTTGTCTGTAATTGTTAATGCTAAAAAACTGAGGCCATTCTATTTGGGTTCAAGCCTAAGATTGCCAATGCTCTGCATGGCAAAATAACTCCATCTGCATTCTGGCCACTCATGGATCCCCTCTCAAACAAGTCACTACCTTTAAATACCTGGAAGTTACCCTTGACCCATCCCTCTCCTTTAAGTATCATATTGGGCAAGTTGGCAAATGGGTGCACAAGCACCTGGGTGTCTGCTACTGCCTGAAGCACCTCATGACCCCTGAGGCTGAATGGCCATCAGACAAGGCATACTACTATCCATCCTGGGTTACTGCTCTCCCAACATCTCCCAAACCTTAACTTAGCACCTCATTTGTCTGAGTACAGCCGTCAACAACATTTGTTGGTTTTTCACTCTAGCCCCGTTTAATACCCATCACTGCTCCCTATACTCAACACTTGGTTGGCTCTCCCCTCAGGCCCATCTGGATTTCCTCATGGGTGCCCTCATTGACAAGTCTCTCAGTGACATTGTTTGTTCTTCTTTAACTAGACTCCTTAGCATCAATTGTGGTACATGAGAACTAAGGTCTTCCCCTCAATGTCTCCCTTAATTATCCCCGGACTGCTACTGAGATGGGTCAGAGAGCCTTCTCCTTCACAGCCTCCAGGCTCTGGAATGGCCTGCTGGCCACACCCCAATCACTAGGTACTCCTCAACTATTCAAATTGTACTTTAAAAACTACCTTTATCTATCTGCATTGGCTTGCAAGTGCACTTCATGACTAAAGAAAAGGGCTTGGTTTCATGTTGTCAGCCTTTTCGCCCTACCTGACTAAGAGTGCTACTCTACTTGCCAAATAGATTTTTATTCCTCGCCAATATGGCAGCACATGTTAACTCAGTAGATGGACTGTATTTCTCACCTTTGCTTATATGCTGTTCCTTTTGCACTGATTCATTTGATGGAACTACTTGACCACGAGTACTGCTTCAGACTTTGTAATTGTATTACCTATACATTTTATGCTGAATTTCATGTAATGTATTTCCACGTACTATATGCTGTATGTCATGTACTGTATTCTACGAACTGTATGTACCACCTATGTGGCTCAAGTCCTACCTGAAAACAGTCCATGGGACCAGTGTACCTACCTGGTTATCAAATAAATAAATGAAATAAATAAATAAATGTTTGGTAGATGGTCAAAGCTGTTGCTATACATATCCTTTCTAGTGGTGCTGCTGTTGCACTGGAAACATCTTCCATATTGGTAATTGCCAGGTTTAAATGGTCATGGTAATTGCTGCCTTTCTGGCAGCTTATTTTTATACTTGTGTACAGTATGATCCCATTTGTCTCTTATTGTTGGTACTTTTTTTGTTGGCAGTGAGTGATATTTCTGTAAATATACTATGGTATATTCTGTCAGTCTGTAGAATACTTCAGTGCTTGTTGGTTTAGAAGGTTATCCCTGCTAGTTGATATTGCAGTGTTGATCTTTGTATTCACAGTTTGTTTGCAGTATCCATTTTTCTTTAACTTCTCATTTTTGGCAAATTTGTCTTAAAAGATGTTTCCTAGCAGCTGCCCCAATGGCCCAGCAGCAGCACAGTGTGCAGCTGTACTGACGGTCCAGGTTTGGAAGCGAGCCCAGGGAGACATGTCAGGAGGCAGGCCAAGGTCAAGACAGCTGCCACTGGGCAGTGCATTTTGGCCAGGGAGATTGATGATTGTTTTTGACACCACAGCAACTCCTGCAGCCGGGTTGGAGCTTGCTCCTGCCACATGAGATGCTGTGTGTGTGTGTGTGTGTGTGTGTGTGTGTGTGTGTGTGTGTAAGGCCAACAGAGGAATTGCTTATCCCTGGGTTGCAGGGGGGATAAAACAGGGAAGAAAACACCAGTAGCGATCTACATGATGGTTGAGGATGCCTTGGTCTGATCAGGATATATCCTTACGCACAGGTTCTGAAGCAAGACAAGGTACTTTCCAGCAAAAAAAAAATGTATATGGAAGAAAACAAAGAAAGAGATGTTTTCTGGCTCCAATTCCTTCAAAGACTTAGGAATTGTAGATAGCGAATATTGTCTTTTAGTTGTTAGGAGTGGAAACTTGAGGCAGCTAGGATGGTGTTATAGTCCATGGTTTTGGTGTACAGAGTGTTTTTTTTTATTTAGATTTTTATGTGCTTTTTCCGCAGTTTTCACCCCAACCCTGGCAGACATGTTCATGTGTGTGCATGGAGGTGCACATGCATACTGAGTACTGGCTCGTCCCCTTCCACCCCACCCCGGCAATCACCACCACCCCCTCCCATCTATGCATCCCATTGGACCTCCACCTGATGGGAGCAGAACTATGAGAAGGGTGGATAACCACCCCAGGTGGGGAGAGGAGCCTTTTGGCTGCTCAATTCCACTCCCTCTCTCCACCCATGCTGGGTCCATGATGACACAAGGTCATTCCCGCACCCAGGTTGCCAGCGTGGTGTGAGTTAAGGCATCCAGCACCTCAGCCCTCTCTGCCATTAGTCTGACTCTAGTGTACAGAGTGCTTAGAAGACTATATTCTTACCTGAATACACTGAGGTCCAGCAATTATATCATATTGCAGAGATTACTAGTCTGGCCCATGACAGCTAACAATGAAGATTCAGTGCTTCATCCTAACACTAACTGGTCTCACTGCTGCCATCCTAAAACTGCACTTAAACTGAGTGTGAAGAGTACCTGAGTTGCACAGGGTGATAATAAACTAGACAACATAGCTTAGTATTCATGATGCTGGGCAGGGTGGGTGGGTTCCAGTGTGCTATGGTTTGCTGACAATCTGCTGTAGAGTCTGAGCATGTTGTGGGTGCCAGAGCAGGGTGCTGGCTGCCTCCTAGATGGGGGTATGTTACAGCGAGATTATCTGAATGATTGTCATCCAATAAGACACTGATTTCTCCTAGATAGTGTCACTATTTGAGATATTATAATTTGATTGGTTGCAGCACTATCCATGTATCCCTATGAAGACTCAGTTTTAAGTTCTCAAAGCCCTCCTGGACTCACCAGATGGAACTGCAGATCAAGTTATATTATACAGTGCCACCCACAATGGTGAAGTGCTCTTATCAGAGTTTCCACCAGTGATATCAGGATGAAGTCTCTTATTAAAGTTTCTTGCCAGTGGTATTTTTAAGGATGCAGGAATACAATGTAATCCAATGGTGGGTGATCCAAGCTGTCACATAGGAAATTGTGTCATATTTGTCAATGAGTGTTTCATCCTGGTGAGCTATACTGTAAGTATTACTTTTTCTTTACTAATACTTGTGCTGTATTGATAAGTCCTACTTTATTCAGCTTATGTATTGCATTACTTGTCTTATGTCTTTGTTTCATGTTTGTATTCAGATCTCCCTTAAAAATAGACATTTGATGCTCTTGGGGTCTACCAGAATAACAAAATATGATAATTAATGAATAAATAAATGACTAAATAAACAAGCCTAACTACAGCATTGTTAGCAGATAATGGTGGGAATTCCACAGTTCTAGTAATTTGGAGTCAGTGATGCATAGGTAGTTCTCTGACATCCTCTTGCTGCTTTTGGGAGTATCCAGTGTAAAATACACTGTTGGCAGTGACAAATTCTTTACTGATGTCTACAAGATTAATGTTTCCACCCAGTTGTTATGTTAGTGAGTAGTTTATGCAAGCTGGGCACAGTGAAACTGGAATTGCTGTACAGTATTTCTACCAGTTGGATTTACATGTTGTACAATGCCCCTCATAATGGTGTCTCAGTCTGCAAGTGTCCTTGATTTTGAAACAATATTGTTTCAATTTTCTAAAAGCAGTCCATCAAAAGTGACTCTTATACCCAGAGATGTTTGCTGAAATTCCGATGAAGCTGATGATCAGCCACTACAGTTCACTTGGATAGCACTTCAAACATATTGAAGTTATGTGTATCCTGTTTTTTCGGTCAGTTTTACAGTAGTCAGTCTTCAAATGACAGTTTATAGATTCAGATTGGGGTATACAGATACCAGTGATGTGGCTGAAAAATATACAATTCAAACAGTGTCACATAACATAATCTTAGTATTGCTTTAGGCTCTCGTTAGGTATCCAATTTGTTTGATTCATTTACTTGGCTTATAAAGCCCATTAAATCCCCTACACAGTAACATGTCCATAATGGAACACAAACCACCATTTTCCTAGTTTATTCATTCATTTATTCATTCACTTCTTTATTGAGTAGGATCACCGGAACCAAGATTTCTTTTACAGGTGTGACCCAGATGTCAATTGAACAATATTAATGCAGGTGGTTACAGTGCTAAATAAAGTGTACATGATATATAGAAGAATGCTGAAGGGATGTAAAAATGTACACAGTATATGGTAGGATAAAGTAGGGGGTCAGGTGGCACAGTAGAGCACACAAACTAAGCATTGTAAAATAGGGATATACAAGGTGTGGTTTATTATCACACCCATTAGCAAGGTTAAGTGCTATACCAATTAACAATTTGGTGTTCTGAGAGGTCATTTATGTAATTGGGCATAAACAGTTCACTGGATCTAAAGCCTTGTTTAATGCAATTGGAAATTGGTGCATATGTGTGTGATGCTTGTACAGCTTGTTCTGATTACTCTCTTTTTTTTGTAATACAAAAATGTGCTATTGAGTGTCTCTCATGAGACATGCTGAGACAGCCTGTGAGATACCCCCTCCATGTATCAGTTCAAAAGACAGGATATATGTTAAACAGCAGATATCTGTATGCAATTAACTTCTCAGTTTGATTTGAAAGCTAGGAAATGGAATATCCATTTTATGATGTCCTCAGGAAAACCCAGTTAATTGACTAGTGTCACAAAGCATATAACACCTCAGTGAGATCTGGCAAAAAGTCATAAAAAGTCGTTTGATGTCCTTGAGACAGGAAGACAATTTAGATCAAAAGGACATGGGGAAACAAGTTTTTGCTGATGCCATCTTCTAAAGGATGAGACATCCTGTTTTGTATAATTTTTTTATATTCTGATAGGGAGGAGCTAGGTAACCTCATGCAAAGAGGTTGGCAAAGCCAGTTTTAAACCGTAATCTGTTTTCCATTTAGGTACATACATGTTTGGACTCTGAGGAAGAAATATCTACAGCACGATAAGAAGATAATATATTAGGTAGACAGACCTAAGTGTATTACTGGTAGGAATTTGCACTTTTTAAACCTTATTGTTTTAAGTGATTGTATGTTTTCGTGATATATTGTTCTGTATTTACATTTTACATTTTTATCTATTTTTAAGTAAACATCTAATTTTAGAGACTACTTGGTGTGCCTTTGAAATTCTTTCTTTGAAAAATGAAGCATATATGGTTACAGTGACACTGTGCATAGCTTAATGGTAATACCAAACTGGAAAAAGGTAGGAGTTTATTCTGAGGCCTTGCATAGAATTTTTAAGGGTTCATTTTGTACACCTGGTTAGGTGTCCATAGGTGAAAGATATCTGGCATCCCCTAAGAGCAGAATTATCTGAACCTGTACATTGGGAACACTAGCAAGAGGTTCACAGTTTGAATCCCTGCAAGAACTTAAGACCAAAAGTTGATTCGAACCCTCAAAACAGACAGGATGGTTATCCTGTTCTGTTAACTGTTCACAATACTGCATTCAGAGGTTGGCACTATGGGAGCAGAGGGCCTGACCTGCTGAGTGGGGTTGTGACAGATTGGTTGGCAGCGGTGTGCATAAGTTTGGTATTACAAGCTTTACTGTTCAGTGTGTCGGCTTGAGACTGTCAGCTCACTTGCAAAGAAAGAAAAAGGCAGTGATTTATTTTTAAAAGGAAACAGAACTATATCACTTGGCTAACATTTGAGTCCCTACCTGTTTTATTTTTTTTCTAAAGTGCAAGTCAGAGTAGCCGTAGTTAGGGAAGATGATGGCATCCAACTACAGCAGGCACACTGTAGACTACTTAAAGCAGTTGTGCAGAGACAGGGGAGTCCCATTTGAGGTGAACGCCACCAAGCAGAACCTCATGGATGCCTGGTAGCAGCAGACACCCAGAATACCGAGTCACAGACAGTGACTGTAAGGGACCAAACCTTGAATGTAGAAGGGCTAGCGACCAGTACGGTGTCCAAATCCAATGGGGAGGGCAGCAGGGCCACAGTCAGTGAAGGGCCATAGCAGCAGGGGAAGGTCACCAGCATTCCAGAGCCAGAGGTACTCAGGCTGCAGATTGAGTTGTGCAGAATGGAGCTGGAGTTCCAGAGGGAGGCAGAGTGAGAACACTGAGAGACAGAGCGAGAACAGTGAGCTTCAGAGAAGAAAAGAGAGTGAGAACAGTGAGCAAGAATGGTGAGAGGCAGACCATGAGGAGTGTGAACACGAGAGGCAACACAAACTGAAGAAGCTATGACTCCAACCACCAGCACCACAGCAGGTAAGTGGCTTGGGTTTAACTGAGACTACAGGACTGGGTTACAAATTGAATTCCAAATTGATAGCCGAATTTAAAGAGGGGGAGCATATGGATGCTTTTTTAAATTCTTTTGAAAAAGTTTGTATTCAGGGTAAAATTTCTAGAGTCCTGGAGCTTCCAGCTATCCCCGCTACTTTTCCGGGAAAGCTCAGGATGCATTGAGTCAAATGGACAATGAAGACAATGATGATTACAGCAGACTTAAAGAAATTTGAATTAACTGCTGAATCACACAGAGCTAAATTCCATAAGCTCAGGAGAAGCCCTGACATGAGCTGCGAGGAGCTAGCCATGAAACGTCAGTTTTTAAAACATTGTTGGGAAGGAATTGAAGCAAACTCTGTTGATAGAATTGAAAATGTGATTTTGTTAGAACAGTTTCTTTGGGCATGCCCAACAGAGCTGAAAATCTGGCTGGAGGACCGAGATCCCAAAACAGTGCAAGAGGCTGCTGAACTCTTGGACCACTATGCCAAGAGCAGACCTGCCCTGAGAGTGAATGGGGTGGATGTGGCAGCACAGAAATGGAAAAGCATACCTTCAGGGCAGCTAAAACCCTCACTGCCTCCACCAAAACCAGTTAGCCCCAGGTTTCAAGGAAAAGATTTCTCCGAGAAAAAAAATGAATGCTGGTTGTGTAAAGAAACTGGGCATATTGCCAGACGGTGTCCCAAAAAGTTGAGCAATATACAAAAGGGGCTTACTAAAGAAATGGGGTGTCTGTGTGTCCATGGAAGCACGTCTGTGAACATGAGGGAGCACATGCACCCAGTCATGGTGAATGGTGTACAGACACAAGGGTTAAGGGACACAGGGGCATCCTTGACCTTGGTAAAGAGGGATCTAGTAAAGCCAGGTCAGCTTATACCCAATAAATCCGTCACTGTACAGGACTTTACTGGTGAAGAAAAACATTGCCCCTCACCAGTGTTCTCCTAGACTGGGGTGAAACAGTGGGAACTGTGCAACAGGTGGCTGTAGCCAAAACCTTAGCAGTGAATGTGATCCTGGGCAACAATCTCAAACAAGGGATGGTGTGTGCAGTTACCTGTAGCCAAGCGGCAAGCAAACACTATAGTTCCCTGGACCCCACAGAAGCCATTATGGAAATCACTGGGAGGCTGGTTTCCCAGTCTGTGTCTCCTGATATGGAGACTAACCAAAAGGAGGTAGAAATTTCCCCAATAGCAGTTAAGCACATAGCTACAGAGGGTTACTCTGAAGAGGGAGGGGTGACACATTGTCAGAGAGTTGGGATTGACAGTGATCCTGAGTGCCCTGACGCTAGTGCTAGGGACCATAGTTTAGAGACAGAAGGGGACCTGTCCCATGCCTTGGGCATGAGTGAGGAGTTTGCTGCTGCTCAGAGAAGTGGCCCTAGTCTAGAGAAGCTGAGGGATTGGATAGACTCTGCCGGAGCATAGGGAGGTGATGGCGGACATAAGGTTTATTGGGAAAATGGACTGATGTATACTCAGGCTATGCAGACAGAGGGAGGGGTGCTAGGCAGGCAGCTTGTCATTCCCCAGGAGTATCGTGAGCAGTTGCTCAAGATTGCACATGATATTTTCTTGTCTGGTCATCTGGGAATCGTGCGTCCTACACAGCGGTTGGCCCAGAATTTCTATTGGCCAAACTTCACCCAGCAGGTGAAGGAGTATTGCATGTCTTGTCACAGGTGCCAAGAAATAGGGAAGGTGGGCAAGAAAACCCAAGCCACCCTGATTCCATTGTCCATAGTGGAGGAGCCTTACCAGAGGGTGGGAATAGATATTGTTGGTCCTTTAAATACCCCCAGCTCCTCAGGGAAGAGATTCATTCTGACTGTGGTGGATTATGCCACCCGGTACCTGGAGGCAGTCACCCTATCCTCACTGAGGACAGACAAAGTGGCAGATGCCTTACTTGGAATTTTCTCCTGTGTTGGGGTTCCACAGGAGGTTATCACTAATCAAGGGGGTTTCTTCATGTCGGACCTGATGAAATGTGTATGGGAGAAGTGTGGGGTGGTGCAGAGCTGCATGACACTGTATCACCTACAAGCCAATGGACTTGTGGAATGATTCAACAGTACCCTCAAGTGAATGTTCCCGGCGTTTGCTGAACAGCATGGGAGGGACTGGGAGAAATACCTTCCCCACCTGTTGTTTGCATACAGGGAGGTGCCCCACGAGTCGACAGGATTTTCCCCCTTCGAACTCTTATATGGAGGCCAAGTACATGGGCCCCTAGAATTGATCTGGGAGGACTGGAAAGGCAAGTACGCCACCCAGGGAACTCCCATAATGGATTATGTCCTTAGGTTTAGGGAAAGGCTGAAGGAGCTTATGGGGACAGCCCAGAGCAACCTGGCAGCTGCCCAACAGAAACAAAAAGTGTGGTACGACTGCAGAGCCAGAGCTTGCTCATACATGGTGGGTCAGGAAGTCATGGTCCTTATTCCAGTCCGAAAAGACAAGCTGCAGGCTGAGTGGGCAGGACCGTACAAAGAGGTTAGGAAGATAAATGACATGAACTCTATTATAGAGTTGCCTGACAGAAGACAGACAGAAAGGATGTACCATGTCAATATGTTGAATCCATATGCAAATAGGGTTGACATGGTGTTTGCAATGTGTAGTCCTAGGGAGGTGATAGACGAAGGAGTCCCCCTTCTGGACTTGCTGGAAAAAAGTAAGTGGGAGTTCTCTGTGGAGGCAGTTAAATTGTCTCCCCAGCTGACCCTGGACAAGATCCAGGAAGTAATAGAGGTTTTAGCAGACTTTGCCCCATTGTTTAGCGCTAAGCCTGGACTAACCCCCTTAGCGACGCTTGATGTGGAAACAGAGACACAGACGCCCATATGGGGAACAGCATATCGGGTGTCAGAGACTGTTCAAAAGGACATTAGGAGGGAAGTGGAGGAGATGCTGGATTTAGGGGTAATCCAGAGATCCCACAGCCCCTGGGCCTCGCCCTTAGTACTTGTGCCCAAGCCAGATGGCTCAACTCATTTCTGTGTGGACTATCATGAACTGAATGCAGTCACAAAGTCAGATGCCCACCTGATGCCCCAGATGGATGAACTTCTGGACAAGTTTGGAAGGGCAACCTATCTTATGACCATTGACCTGACCAAGGGGTATTGGCAGGTAGAGTTGACAGACAGGACAAGGGAGAGGTCGGCCTTCATCACTCTGATAGGCTTATTTGAATTTAAAGTAATGCCTTTTGAAATGAAAAATGCCTCAGCCACTGTCCAAAGGCTGGTGAACCAGGTGTTAAATGGTGCTGAGGAGTATGCCATGGCATACGTGGATGACAATGCCATCTTTAGTGCCAGCTTGGAGAAGCACCTATCCCACCTTAGGGAAGTGCTGTGCAGGATACAGAGGGCCGGTCTCACTGTCAAAGCTGGGAAGTGCCAGGTGGCCATGGGAAAAGTGGCATACCTCAGGCATGTGGTAGACCAAGGACAGCTCCTTCCTAACCAAATAAAAATAGACGTAATCTAGGTGTGGCCCAGACTAGAAATGCAGAAGCAGGTCAGGAGTTTTCTCGGGACAGCAGGGTACTATAGAAAATTTGGACCCAATTACAGTACCCTGTCAGCTCCCATATCTGACCTGGTAAAGAAAAGAATGCCAAAGAAAATTACCTGGGACCCAGCCTGTGAGAAAGCCTTTAACAGACTGAAGGAGGCACTGTGCAGTGCTCCTGCTCTGACAAGTCCTGACTATAGCAGACCCTTTATAGCTCAGACGTGGGTATTGGGATAGTACTGATCCAGACATCCAGCCAAGGAAAAGATCACCGTGTAGCATATCTGAGTAAACTGTTACTTACCAGAGAGTAGGCATACTCCACTGTGGGAAAGGAGTGTCTTGCCATAGTGTGGGCCCTAAAGAAGTTGGAGCCATGCTTGTATAGGCAGCATTTTGTGGTACAGACTGACCGCAACCTCCTGGTTTGGCTGACGCAGATGGGAAAAAACAATGGTAGATAGCTAAGATGGAGTCTTGCTTTGCAAGGGCATGACATGACAATTCTACATAGGGCTGGAGCGACCAATCAGAACTCAGATGGGTTGTCTCACATCTATGATGAGTGAACTGATTTGGGAAGCTTATCCCATGCAGGGGATAGAGCCCCCAAATTCAGTCTAGGTAGGGAGGACTGTGGCACTTGTACAGCTGGTTCTGATTACTCTGTTTTTTTGTAATAATAAAAATGTGTTTTTGAGTGTCTCTCATGTGACATGCTGAGACAGCCTGTGGGATAACCTTCTCCCCTCATGTATCAGTTCAAAAACAGGATATATGTTAAACAGCAGATCTCTGTATGCAATTAACTTCTTAGTTTGCTTTGAAAGCTAGGAAGTGGAATATCCATTTTAGGATATCCTCAGGAAAATCCAGTTAATTGACTGGTGTCACAAAGCATATGGCACCTCAGTGAGATCTGGCAAAACGTCATAAAAAGTCTTTTGATGTCCTTGAGACAGGAAGACAATCTAGATCAAAAGGACATGGGGAAACGAGTTTTTGCTGATGTCACCTTCTGAAGGATGAGACATCTTGTTTTGTATAATTTTTTTATATTCTGACAGGGAGGAGCTAGGTAACCTCATGCAAAGAGGTTGGCAAAGCCAGTTTTAAACTGTAGTCTGTATTCCATTCCGATACATACATGTTTGGACTCTGAGGAAGAAACATCTACAGCACTATAAGAAGACAAGAATACATTAGGTAGACAGGCCTAAGTGTATTACTGGTAGGAATTTGCACTTTTTAAACCTTATTGTTTTAAGTGATTGTATGTTTTTGTGATTGTTCTGTGTTTACATTTTGCATTTTTATCTATTTTTAAGTAGACATCTCATTTTAGAGACTACTTGGTGTGCCTTTGAAATTCTTTCTTTGACAGATGAAGCATATATGGTTACAGTGACACTGTGCATAACTTAATGGTAATACCAAACTGGAAAAAGGTAAGAGTTTATTCTGAGGTCATTCATAGAGTTTTTAAGGGTTCATTTTGTACACCTGGTTAGGTGCCCGTAGGCGAACTATATCTGGCATCCCCCGAACAGCAGAATTATCTGAGCCTGTACATTGGGTATGCTAGCAAGAGGGTTACAGTTTGATTCCCTCCAAGAACATGAGACCAAAGGTTGATTCGAACCCACAAAACAGACAGGAGGGTTACCCTGTTCTGTTAACTGTTCACAGTACTGCGCTCAGAGGTTGGCACTGTGGGAGCAGAGGGCCTGACCTGTTGAGTGGGATTGTGACAATGTGTAGTCTGTTTAATCCAGGTAAATGTTATTTTTTAAATTCCTATAGCATGCAAAATGCTTTGCTTGTCAGCACAGCCTTGTAATACACATGCAACATGTGGCACATAGGAAACAAAATCCCAGAAGAGAGTATTGGAGGGGAGTGGGTCAGCTGGAAACAACATCAGAGGAAAGCTGCTCCTGGTGTCATGAGGGTGAGTGGTGTTCTTTACTACCCTCCTCCATGACCACCTCACTGCTTCAGCCAAGTCCACACACCACGAACATGGCCTGCCCTGCAGCCAGTCAGGTTGATCAGGTGGCTGAACATTGGTCTGCTTTTTAACTGTGCCATATCAAATGGTCCTCCACACTGAAGTACTGAGGGCTAGGGGTCACAGTGCAAAGGGTAGAGTCTGCTGAGGAGTCAGCCATAAGAGACTGCTTGGGGGGACGACCATACTGCCTGTTCGCTCAGTATCTCACTCCTTGTGCATGCATACAAATGTAAGTACTGCTCTCTGGCTTGCAGTACTGAGATGTTATTTGCCTTTGCTGAGACTCTATACAAGTTCATATGTATGTAGGACCAGATTTTCAAACAGCCCCAAATACTGCAAGCATAATGTGCCCTGAACATATGGTGCATGCAGCTTGCAGTATTCTCCCAACTAGCGATCAGGATTTTCTATGTTATGCGCCAATTGCTGCAAGTTAAATTAACTTTTTCTCTTCTTACTTAGTGCAATTCCTGGTATCCATGTTACGGGGCTTGTGCCAAATTTTTGGTGCAAGTTGCCATAAATTGGGTATAGTGTTGTAACTGTGCCCTGCCTACCAAAATAGAATGCAATTAAGGAAAAGGTGTTTTGTGTAGCTGCACCAAAAGAAGGGTTTGACACAGGGCTTAATGCAAGCCCTCCATCACCCTTTGAAATATGGGTTGACTCTGTCTTACTGGTTTCAAGTGATTTCTGTAACAGTGCTTACATGCATTTCTGAAATGTACTGAGCCATACCCTGTATAACTGTATTGGTCCAACAGTGTGTGTTTACTGTAATAGGGTTTCTATCTAATGAACCTGGTTTCAGGCTTAATTGCTTCTAGTCTGCACAGGTTTTATCCACAGTTACTCTGATATTGTACCTATCTGAGTTCAACATTTTGTGTTTGTGATTGCATTCTAATCACTTCCTATATGGGTGATAGCTATAATGTTGCAAATGTTGAACTTCTAACTCTGTAGCTATATTCCATTCATAGACACTCCCTATCTGGTTAACTAGTTTCTATTTCTAGTTATGGACATAACTTTTTAGTATTTCTTTATTTAGTTTTTGTTGACCAGGTAAGTGCACTAGACAAGACATTGCCTAATTTCAATCATGATCCGGGAGGCTACAGAACAATGTACCACAGTAGAATAGCAAACAGTAGTATTCAATGCATTACACAAAGCATTATTTTTTGAACAATACAGTTTCAGGAGGAATAGGTACTAAACATGACATATTGAGCACAGTCAAAGTAAATGAGTATGGAATAATTACAATTCATAAGAAAGATAGACTATAATTACACAACAAATGGGATTTCAGAGGGGGGGACACTTTGTTGGCATAGGAGTTTGTAGCCTGTGGGGAGAGAAAAAGACAGTGGGGTCAAAGAGAGAATAGAAATTGAGTGTCAGTTAAAGGTGCAGACATTGGAGTTGCTTAGGAACTTATGAAGTACTTGCTTGAAACAGAAGTGGGACTGCACAACTCAAAGGTGGAGTGGGAGGGCACTCCAGACTCTGGGAGTGAAAGTGGCAAAGACCTGCTCACCCATTTTGGTTGAACATCTGGGAATTGCCATGAGAGACTGGTCACAGGATTACAGAGGGCATGATTGTTCTTGGGGGGGGGGGTTAGCAAGGCTGCCAAGGCAGATTGTTTAGAGGATTTAACAATGTTGCCAATCATACAGCCAAGTGCAAGTAGTCAATGGGAGGGAGGGGACAGCCAACTTTGCTTAGGATACAGTGAACAGTGGTGGGTCAGTCTTGGAGTTGAAAGGGCAAACTAGCAAATATTGTTGTATGTCACATTCCATTTGCCCTGGTTGGAAGCACTGGTCAGGTAGTAGGGGGTGAGGTCATATATGAGGCTGGGAAGTATGATTCCCTGACTTTTATCAAGGCTGCCAGCAGCAGTCAGAGTATATTTAATTTTGTAGGCTAATCTGAGTTTGGGGTTGACAGTCTTGCAAACATTTGAGATATGTAGGTTGAAATCAAGGGGAGAGTCCAGAGTGATACCAAGGTATTTGAAAGAGTTGGTGGTGGAGAGGAGAGAGCCATCAGAGTAGTGGATGGTAAAGACAGTAGGACAGGACCCAAGATTAGGTGGGGACCCAAATAGCATTGACTGGGTTTTGCTGGCTTTAGGATAAGGCTATTTTTGGTTGTCAGGTCTGAAGTCTCCCAAAACTGCCATTCAGTTGCGAGTTGATCTCAGCTGTATCACTGGAGATGGTGTGAACAACCATGTTGTTGGCAAAGAGGAGGGTGCTGCAGTGTAATAGTTTTGGGAGCATCATTTATAAATATGGGGAAGAGCAGAGGACCATTGCTTGAACCTTGGGGCACTCAAGTGTTGATTCTAGTGAGTGAAGATATTTTCTGGTTTACTGTAATAAATCATTGCTTGTTCCTTGATCAATTGTATTTTGGGTTAATTCATTGTTTACTTGTCGTTACTGCTAATAGTAAAATACCAACTATCCTAATCAGCTAGGTGTAACCTTATTCATAGGTACTGTACATGGATGAGGTGGAAGCACCAAGTTATGTCAGCAGCGACAATGCCAATCTCCCCCACAGCGACGGCACAATACCAATACAGTATTGTGCCACCTGTTCTGTGGGTGTTTTCTGTGGGGGGCTGCATCCCCACATCACCCATGTGGGAGGCTCTGCCCCCCACAAGCCACAGACTTTAAGATTCCAACTCCAGGTCAGAGTTGTTCCTGGGAGGGGGCAGAAAACTGGGAGAAGGCAAAACTGGGAAAAAGGACCATTACCACGAACGTTGCCTTAATGGTCTTTTTTCCTGTTTCGCCATCGGGTGTTGTTGAAAAGGGGTGCAATGGGATGAGGCATAGAGGGGCGACAGTCAGTTGTTACAGCTGTTGTTCACTCTTCTCTAGGGACATGCTCTGGAGGAGGGGGCACTAATCCATCTGCAGGACCTTGGTGGAGCTCCATGCTCAGCTGGTAACACCAGCAGAAGAAATATTTCTGCTGCATCAGCAGCTCCACTGTAAACCATCCCCCACACTGCCAGAGGCCCACTTATCAAAGGAGTGGAGAGTGGTGGGAAGGGGGGAGTAAAAAGGAATACAGGGTTAGCTACAGGTAAGTTGTCCAACCCCAATACCATCCTGACAGTGAACTGCTTTGCAACCCTAGAAGAGGCTCAGGTACCTGACTCTTTGAAGGGGGACTCTGCGTTAGTCAGATGAAAGGTTCAGTACAACATGATAGCAACTAGGAGGCCATACAGGAGCAAGTCTATCAGGAGAGTGATAAAAGTCAGGTACTGTATTCAGTGATTAGGGGAGCTGAGAGGGTGGCTGGTGGGTTGGATGAGAGTGGGATGGTCAGGTACCTTTCCAGTGTATTGGCAATCCAGGATTTAGACAGGATAGGGAGAATGGTGAAGAGGGATGGTGGAACTGGGAGTGCTGGTACACAAAGGTGGCAATGTTCTGGTGAACCAGTCAGTGGAGATGGTGAAATGGAACTTTTGTAGACTGGGGAAGAAATTGATTGCACATTCGGCCTCCAGGGTCTTTTTCGAGGTCCTCCCTGTGTCGTGCAGGGAAGAGAGGAAGAATAGAATAAATAAAAAGGAAATAGAGTAGTTAAATAAGTGGCTTAAGGGAAGGTGTCAGGAAAAAAGGTGCCACTTTTTGGGCCTTTGGAGGACTTGTGGGACAGGAGGCTTTTCAATGGTGATGGACTTCGCCCGACAAGAGAAGTTCCCAGTGTACTGTGACAGAAGTTTGACATCTATATCAGAAAATGAAATTGATTGTGGGGAAGATTAAGACTAAGGCAACCACAGTGAAAGGAGAGAGGAATGTGAACCTAGTGTGTACTCCCCCATATCTAGGGGCTTTTAACAACACAGCACGTAAAAAATATTTTGAGGTCCAAATTGGGTTAGGGGGAAGTGACAATAGAGAGTAGAAACACAAAATGTGCAATCACCACAAAAAAACAACAACAAACTAAGAAGTAGGGATATGCAAAGTCTGCAAAATTCAATCCGCAGATTAATCCATGAATTTTGCAAAATTTGTGGAGTGCAATTCATGGAATTCATGCAATTCGCGGACTGTGAATCGCATAAAATTTGCCTCGAAGTGAAATATTTCACCAACAAATTTCATACTTTATGGCAAAATTCACACTCCATGGCAAAATTTGCAGTGAAATTGTGCAATTTGCACAAAGCTGAAGTTTGTTAGAACAGGTGAAACTTTGCTAACCCCTTGAAGCACAATTTTGGGGTAATTCACTTGAACTTTGCCAGTAAATTTTTACTTCACAACATCTCTACTAAGAAGCCCATGGAAGAATAAGGGAGAAAGACAGGTAAATAGCAAAAAGGTTTTAGAAGTTTGATGGAAGAGGTTGTCTGCCTTAACACAAGGAGCCTAGGTAATAAAATCAACGAGCTCTAGGCAATGATGGTAGACACTGAGGTGTGGCAATCACAGGAAATTAGGCTTCAGAAAATAATGACTGGAACCAGACAGTCAACAGGGATATAATGTTCAGGAGGGACAGAGGAAAAGGTAGAGGTTGAGACATACCCCTTTATGTCAGAATGGCATTCTAGTTGTGGAAGATGGGTGCATCATTGGTAGTAATGGGGTGATGGAGTCACTGTGAGTGCAGTTCATGGCAGCCTCAGGCAATAAACTACAGTTGGGGGTGATCTATAAATGACCAGGGCAAGAGGAGGATAGGGACAGGGTGCACAGAGAAGAATTAGATAGGGAAGTGGCAAAGGGGGGGGCAGTGTTAGTGGGTGATCTGAACCTGCTGGATATCGATTCAGATGTTCCCGTGGCCTGGAGTACCAGACATCAAGCCTTGCTTGATACATTCCAGGACTGTCTACTGGTACAGTTAATGAAGGACTCCAGCGGGCATGGTGCCATGCTCAGTGTGGTGCTAAACAACTCAGAGGTGGTAGGAGCTGGGAAAGTAGGGGAGCCACTAGGGAACAGCAACCACAACTCCATTTGGTTCAAACTGGCCTTGGGACTTGAAAACCCCAATCAAAAGTTGAGATCCTTGATTTCAAAAGGGCTGTCTTCAACAGGTTCAGGCAGTTGGTGTGGGACAAGTTAGTAGGGGAAGACAGTGTAGGAGGTGTGGAAGAGAAATGGAGGCAATAAAGAGGTACAAGTCCAAGAGGCCATTATGTTTCACTCTAAGGGTCAGAGAAGCAGTGAGGGACAAAAAGAAGACTTTCACCAGGTATAAAGAAAAGCAGGAGGGAGTCACGTGATGCAAACTCTGTGAACACAGCCTAATCCTGTAGCTCCAGCTTCCCGCTGCATTTAAAGTTATATTTCTGGCAATTTGGGCTGGCCTGCGACTTCAGCTGATCTTATTAAGCAGTGTAGGAGACCCCTAAAGCAGTTTGGTGCTGAATTGGGTGCACATGGAGGTAGAGATGAAGAAAAATGCGCCCCGACACATCAACAAGCTGCCTGCCACAGCCCAGCCGAAGAAAGCAAGAGTGAACATGGAGTCTGAAACCACTGAAAGTGAAAGCTCCACTCGCGAAAATGAGCCCCTAACACTGGCTCAATTTCTTGCTGAATTTAAGCCATTTCGATCTGAGCTCTGCACGGTGACAGAGGAGTTAAAGGCAGTCACTGTGGCCCTGGAGGACTTGTCCCGTCGCACGGGAGATACAGAGGTAAAGGTTTCATCCTTGGAAAAGAGAGTGCAAAAGCAGGAGCCGGAGATTGTAAATCTGAGGCACAAATTAGCTAGAATGGAGACAAAGATCGAAGATTTAGAGGGAAGGAGCAGGAGGAATAATTTAGTCATCATTGGCCTCCCGGAGCGTGAGGAGGGGGTAGATGTGATTTCGTTTATGCAGAATCTTTTTAGGGAGCTTGTAGGCCCGACGCCCTTCGGAGACAAATTTACTATTGAAAGGGCCCACCGGGCGCTGCGTGCGGCTCCATCACCGGGCTCCCCCCCGTGTACTGTCATTGTGCGCTTTTTGAATTTCCAAGAAAGGCAGTTCGTTCTGCTAAAGGCTAAAGAGATTAAGGAATTGAGATGGAAGGGAGTGCCCATCAGGATCGCACAGGATTTGCCGCTAGCAGTGTGGCAGAGAAGAGCGGAGTACCATCCTATTGTGGCGAAATTGATCCCAGCGGGTATTCGGTTCCGCATGCTTTACCCCTCTAAGCTACAAGTTATGATTTCTGGTCAATGGGCTTCTTATGACGATGCGGTAATGGCAAGAAAGGGATTGACTGTAGCCCTCCCGGACCTCTTCAGATAGCCCCTGGGACGTCAGCAGAGAGAGAAGTGGGCTAGAATACTAAATTTGAGGCTTGATAGTGATCTGTTAAAGCAAAGGAGCATGGCCTTGCGGATAAGAGATGCACTGATCTAATTTGTTCTTTTTTTTTTCCCTCTCCCTTGTTTATTCGTTTTGCCTGAACAAATGGCTTGGGACTATCAGAGGCGCCTATTAATGTGGACTGACCAGCTTGCCTGGAAGTGTGGAGGCGCGGAGGTTCGAACCTGGGACTGCAGATAAACCGGCTGGGTAAAGAGACGTCCGATGAGATGTGGTAGGATTATTGTATGTGAGGGCCTGGCCTGGAATGATGCAGTGCGCTGCATATGGACTACAGTATACTGTGGATTGACTGATAATGTCTCAGTAGGCTGGCTGGCTTCTCCGTAATAGACAGGCCTGGGTATGCGGAGGCCGTGCTGTTATTCTGGTTATTTTTTTTTTTTGGACTCCACGTGGCGCTGGTGTTTTATTAGGTCCTGAGGGGGTCGGAGTAAATGAAGAAGTAATCCAGGCTGAGAATTGGAAGGGAGGAACCCTAAGATTATTTGCGATTGCAGGCTATGGAAACGGAAGGAAAACGCACCTGCCGGAATATTTTTTTTTTTTCTTACTTTCTTCTCTTTTGTTGGTGTAATGGAGCACCGCCTGTACCTCAAATCAGAGACTGTATCTATTGTGGACACTGCTTGCTGGATCTCCTGCAGATAATTATACCCTTTTATTTCTATTGGTTTTACGTTATTACATAGCAAAAAGTTAATTAAGATGGTGTTGCTTGTTAATTTTTGGGGATTTCTTATACTGTGGAGGGGTCAACTCTGGTATTGAGTGTGGGGGCAGTGGTACATGGGGTATTTTCGGGAAGGGGGTTCTGAGGTGTAAGTTTATGATCTGAGGGGTTCTATTGTTTATGTGCATCATATTCTACCTTTTCCCTTTTTTCCATTATGTGGATGGTTAAAGGGAAAACATAAGGTCAGTGGAACTGTGGATTAGTCTCGCTAGACATTTCATGTTTTTGCGTGGGGGGCTGGAGGGAAGGGTCTGAGGTAGCGGAGCTATGGATATCACGGGCGAAGTGATGGGAGAGAGGGGAGGGTGATTGGGGGAGGGATGGAGAGGGGGTATTAATTGCTTTAAATATAGGTCTATGGGATTGGATTGTTGTAGGGGTTCTTTTTAAGGTAGGACTGGGAGTGGGGAGGCTAGCAGTGAGAGCTTAGAGGGTGGAATAGTGGAAGATCTGCTCTCCCAGCTGTATGGGGCAGGATGGTGATCGGCGTGAGACAAGAGGCGCTCGATGGTTTTAGGAACTGTTCGGAGGATGGGTAGTGTTCTGGAATTTGTTACGTGGAATGTCAAGGGTGCCAGGCAAAAAGTAAAGAGATATAAGTTACTAAAACATTTGCAATTGGCAGGGCCAGATAATATGTTTACAAGAAACACATTTGCTTGAAAAGGAACTGAGTGCACTCAGATGCCAGTTTATTGGTCAGGGTGTACGGGGCTGGGTATAATACTGCTGCTAGAGTTGCGCTCCTATTGCATAGGAGTGTGGCTTTTGTATGTGAGGAAAAGATAGTGGACCCGGTAGGCCGTTATGTAATTGCTATAGGACTTTTAAACCAAACAAGGATAGTGCTGGGCAGTGTATATGGTCCTAATGCAGACACCCCTGTTTTTTTTATGGAGCTAATGAAGGTCTTAAGTCCGTTTCACCACCTCCTGATAGTGTTAGGGGGGGACTGGAATTTGCCATTTACTCTGGAATTGGATAAAGATAGTAAGCAAAAGTAAGGGTCTCACCAGCCAGAGAGCTATTAGGGATTTGTCTGATAACCTGGGTTTGTGGATCCGTGGAGGGTTTACATCCTTCTTGGTAGGAGTATACATTTCTATCGGAAGTTCATAAGACCAGATCCAGGATTGACTATTTTTTGGTGAGTAGAGGCTTACTCCCAGGATTGGTGCATAGTAACATTACTCGGTGATCTTTTCGGACCCTCCATGGTTCGCTGTTCCTTAGTTTGGCCCCATGATCCCCACGCAGACTATATGGAAGTTAAATAACCACTACTTCGCATTCACGGAAATAAGGAATACATTAGCGATCTGGATTGAACAATATGAGGTAGAGAATAGGCACTTATCTATTAGAGCGGACTTGTGGTGGAGTGCTTTAAAATGTGTGTTGAGGGAGAGTTTATCCAGTTAGCGGTTGCAAGGAAGAAGAAGAGAGACTGTAGAGTTAGGTTTTGTTGGGACAAATTAGGGACATAGAGAGGCCTTATCAAGGGATCTGGAGGAGACCAGGAGCGGTTGATTAAACTGTGCCATGAGTGCGAAGAGATACTGGGAGAAAGGGCAGAATATCGACGAGTAAAACAAAAGCATTATATTTGAATCAAGGGAGAAGTCAGGTAGGCTCTGGCAATGTGGTTGAGGGCTGTTGAGGCATCGAGGATAGTCCAAAGTATCACGTCTCAAATAGACGGGTCGGTTAAAACTTCGCCTAGGGAAATCGTTAGGGAATTTGAGGACTATTATAAGTTATTATACAGTCCAATGATTCCCAGACCCAGTAAAGAAGAAACTGAAGTCTATCTAGATGCTTGTAATTTTCCCCAGGTGACAGAGGCTCAAAAGAGGGAGCTTTCATTTCCCATTTCTGATGAAGAGATTTTGGAGGCAATCCGAATGCTTTCCAATGATAAGGCACCTGGCCCAGATGGGTTTTCACCCAATTTCTATAAATGTTTCACGACTCTGTTATGTCCTGGCCTTAAAAGATTATTTCAGAGTATCTTGACCTTAGATGTAGTGGATGGCTATTTATTTGAAGCCTTAATCGTGCTTATTCCGAAAGAAGGAAGGAATTAGATAATGTTACAAGCTATAGGCCTATCTCCTGATTAATTGTGATGTTAAGATCCTGGCAAGATTTTAGCGAATAGGTTATCTAAGGTCATGCCTAGTTTAATCCATCACGATCAGGTTGGGTTTATGAAGGGAAGGTCGGCCTCGGACCACCTGCAAAACCTAACTCATGTCTTCTTTGCATCCAGGGACTGTGATTCTCCATGTGTTTTGATGTCGGTGGATGCAGAGAAGGCGTTTGATAGAGTGGATTGGAAGTTTTTGTCCGTTGTTATGGAGAAATTTGGCTTCCTGGCTCAGTTTATCAGCCATGTGTTTGCTCTGTATAAAGATCCCAAAGCTAAAATATATTGTAACGGAATATTTTCTACAAGTTTCTCTCTGAACTCTGGTACTAGGCAGGGCTGTCCTCTGTCGCCTCTTCTATTTAATTTATACTTGGAGCCTCTCCTCACTAAAATGAGGTTAGATCCTAGGGTTATGGGTGTTAGAGTGGGTTCGCAGGAGCTGAAAATCTCAGCATTTGCGGATGACGTTCTATTGCATCTTGCTCAACCAGGTGACTCAATTCGGGCAGTTATGGGTATCATTGAAGAATATAGTAGATTGTCTAATTATAAAATTAATATAGAGAAACTCAGATTTTCCACTGAACATGAGGTGCATAGGTCTGAGGCACTGGAAATGGGCATGCAATGGACCCTGCACAGGTTGAGTACCTGGGTATTTACTTGCCAGATCAGATCCGAAATTAATCAAGCTTAGCATGGATGCCATTAGGAGTACTATTAAGCAGGATTTAAAAAGGTGGAGTGGTCTGCCGCTCTCTCTCTCTGGGGTCGGATCAATATAATTAAGATGAATGTATTACCCAGGATTTTTTATCCACTCAATATGCTCAAAGTCTCGCTCCCCCAGAGGTGGTTTAGTGAGTTACACTCAATAGTCTCGGAGTTTATCTGGAGGGGAAAGATGCCTCGCAGGGCCTATAGTAAGCTGGCAGCCCCCAGGGAGAGAGCAGGCTTGAGACTTCCACATTTTGGTATATATTACTGGGCCAGTAACCTTTGCAAATATCTGAAATGGATAGTACCCACCAGGAGGTTGGAGTCCTCGCCTTATGTTCCCTCATGGGTCAGACTGGAAATAGAGGCAATTAAGGAGGTGGGGATAGACCCGAAAGCCTTGCTTTACTCCATTCCTAAGATGTTACCCCCTAGGCTGACTGTTACCCCAATAGCAAAATTTGAGCGTACACAGACAGATGTGTGCCAAGTTAGGTTATATTCCAGATAGGGACAAGTGCCAGCCGATCTGTCTAAATCCCAATTTAAAGATTGGGGGGAAAATGATACCGGGTGGATGGCTTCCCCAGCTGGAGGGGTTGCGAATTGAGGACTTAATGGCAGAAGGTCGTATACTGCCTATAAAAGAGATCCTGGCAAAGTATAACATTGAGTCCAAGCAGGTCTTTAAAGTTTACCAAATCACTCATTTATTAACCCAGATGTTGACTAAGCTTCAAGTTGAGTGTAAAAATGGGAAATGGTTTGAATCATTGGAGCCAATTATGTGGGAATCACATGCGGTCTCCAGAGTATACAAGGCACTCCTTGATCAAGTTCTTGCGGACTTTGATTATAGGCCTAGATATTGGTCTAGTTGTTTGGGAGAGCAGGGACGGGACTGGGAGGGTGTATGGAGACATGTGTATAGGTATCTTAAGCAGGATAGACTGAGGGTGATGCAGTTTCACTTTTTGAATAACTTGTTTTGGACCCCTTCCAAACTACATAAGGTAGGTCTTAGGCCTAACCGAAGCTGTTTCCGGTGCCGTCAGGCAGCTGGAGATCTATATCATATTTTTTGGGAATGCCCGCCTATAAAGCAGTTATGGATGCAGATTAAACAAAAAGTAGATCCATTGTTGGGTATCGACCAGTATTTTACCCCAGAAGTATGTCTGATAGGGGATTATTCTGGTATTAGGTTTAAGGAGCGCAGATTTTATATGGCCCTGATCTCAGGTTCGCTTAAAAAGGTAGTTTTACGGCATTGGATGACGGACTCCTCAGTCACGTATGTGGAGTGGTTGCAGGAGATGTTATTTAACTTAAATATGGAAAAATTCAGTGCAGGAAGGGACAACCAGCTCCAATTATATGAAAAGGTATGGAGTCGTTTTCAGGCTTTATACCTTCTTCAGATGAAATTGGATCTAGTAAGGTAACACCAGAAGCGAAGATGGGCGAGCAGATCTTCCTTGAAGATATTTAGAATTATAGGGGAGGGGTAGGTGGGGAGGAGGGGGACTGGGGTGAGTGTGGGGGTTGGGGGGTGTTTGTGTTTTTTTTTTTTTTTGGGGGAACTGTTTACGGTTCTAAGCTATGGCAATTGTTATGAAGGAGTAAAATCTTTTATGTATGTATCTTGTTATGGTATTGATGATTTCAATAAAAATTTTGAATTAAAAAAAAAAAAGAAAAGCAGGAGGAAGAAGAATGAGGAGAATACATATCAAGACATAAGACGTTAAAGAGGGCAGTTAGGAAGGCAAAAGCAGCCACTGAACTGCATATTACAGAGTGGGTCCAGAGCAGAGAAACAAATTATTCTAGTGTATTAAGGAAAAAAGGAAGAACGAAGGGGGAATTGTTAGGCTATCTTAGGGGGGTAGAGTGATAAAGAAGGATGTGCAAAAGGCTGCCATCCTTAATGACTACTTTTGCTCATTTTGTTCACAAGGGAAGACAGAGGTCCTTTGTGAGACAGTGGCATCAGAGAGACCACAAATGGGGTTACAGAGATGAAGCAACCAGAATTTACTTCAAAAAGGGTACTGAAAGGGCTAGCTGCCCTAAAGGTAGATAAGGCCTGGTCCAAATGGTATGTATTTGAGGATGCTCAAGGAACTGACAGCAGAACTGGCTGAACCCCTGGTAGGACTATTTAATAGTTCATTACAGATGGTAGTAGTTCTGAAGGACTGGAGGGTGGCTAATGTAGTTCAGCTCCATAAGAGGGGGACAAGGAACAAGTGGAGAACTAAAGACCTGTAAGTCTCATCTCTGTAGTAGGGAAGTTGATGAAGTCACTGATCAAAGAGGACCCTGTGGACTATCTGGAGACCAATGGTCTCCAGGATAGTAAACAGCATGGATTCAAGACAGGAACGGCCAGTCAGACTAATCTGATAGGTTTCTTTGACTGTTTGATGAGGGGATTAGATAGGGGCCACACTCTGAAGTTACTTTACTTTGACTTCAGCAAGGCTTATGAGTTGGTGCCTCACAGATGATTGCTGAAGATGTTGGATGATCTGGATGTGACTAGAGACATAGTATGATGGTTACTTAACTTGCTAAAGGAGAAGCAGCAGAGGGCTGTGATTCATGGAGTCAAATCATAACAGAGGGAGGTCACAAGAGGTGTACCAAAGGGATCTGTCCTGGGCATGTTCCTTTTCAATATGTTCATCAGGGACTTTGCTGAAGGAATCCGGGGCAGGTTGTGTTCCTTCACAGATGACAATAAACTCTGTAGAAGAGTGGATAGCAATAAAAGAATCAGGGAAATGCAGTGGCCTGCAAAGACTCAAGAAGTGGTCTAAGATTTGGCAGTTGAAATTCAACATCAAAAAATGCAAGGTGATGCACCTAGGGAACAAGGACAGAGTGCTAGATGGTATGAAAAGACTTAACACTATGGCTAAGGAATTGGACCTAGGAGTTATCATTACCAGCTCCCTCAAACAATCAAGCCAGTGCAATAAGGCCTATAATAAGGCAAATAGGATGTTGAGAAGTATTGAGAGGAGTGTTTACTGCAGAAGAAAAGAGGTCATATTACCTCTTTATAGATCTTTGGTGAGGCCACACCTGGAGTACTGGCCCAGTTCTGGAGTCCTCACCTCAGGAAAGATAAGGACAGGCTGGAGACAGTAAAGTGAAGGGTGATAAAGATGATTCAGGCCAACAGGACAGGTCTTTCAAGAACTGTTGCAAGGCACTGAACATGTACTCGCTGGAGACCAAACAGTAAAGGGGAGATATGATAGAAACCTTCAGGTTCATGAAAGGAATAAATAAGGTGAACTGTGGAGAATTATTTACATGAATAACAGTTCAAGTTCACAAGGGCATGGGTGGAAACAGGGGAGGAAGGCTCAAGATGAAATGAGAAAGTATTATTTTACAGAAAGGGTGGTGTAACCATGGAACAGTCTATCAAGCAAGATGGTGGGCACCAAAGTCATTAATGTTTTCAAGCACGGTTGTGACAGAGTGAAGGTGTAGTGGTTACTCAGGGTGACATTAACAAGGAGAGGAATGGAGTGTGGAAATCTAGGGCTAGTACCCTATATGAACAATAGATTCTGGGGTTAGACAGAGAACCATAGGCAGACTTGATGGACCATCAGTCTTTTTCTGCCATCATCTGTGTTTCTATCTAAGGGACCTAGAAGTCATTATTAGTGACACCCTTAAACAAACAAACCAATGTAACAAAGCCTTCATCAAGGCTAACAGGATGCTAGGATGCAGTGGGAGAGGGTTCAACAGTTGAAAGCAGGAGGTACTATTACCTCTGTATAGGTCACAGGTGGGGCCAGACCTGGAGTACTGTGCCCAGTTCTGGAGCTCCCCCTTCAAAAAGGACAGGGGCAGGCTAGAGATGGTACAACATCAGGCAATCAGGATTATTTAGGGCGAAGAGGGCAGATCCTATGAGGATCAGGTAAAGGCACAAAACATATATTCACTGGAAAACAGACAAGAGAGGGAGGACATGATGAAGATGTTCAAATTCCTGAAAGGAATTAACAAGTTGAACTTTGAAGAGCTATTTACCAGGAACACAGAAGTTAGGACATGGGGTCATGAGTGGAGGTTAATGGAAGGAAGGTTTTAAAAGGATGTAAGAAAGTATTATTTTACAGAAAGAGTTGTTGAGCCATGGACCAGTTTGCCAACAGAGGTAGTGGGAGCCAAAATCATAAACCACTTCAAACATGGCTGGGATAGAGCCATGGGTATAGTAGCTACTCAGATGGATGAGGGAGGTGGAAACATGGACAACAATAGGGAGAACAGAGTAAGTGAAGATCCCACAAGGACAACCACCAGTCCTAGAGTATGATAGGATAATATGGGCAGACTAGATGGATGGTTCATTGGTCTAGTGGTGCTATCAGTGTCTAAAGTTCTGTTTCTATGTTTTTACTGTAATAACTGATTTGTATGATCAAGTCTAAAAACAAGGCACATTTCTTACAATTCAAACAAAGTCCAATAGGCATACAGTAATAGACGTGAAGGGCTCATGTCTATTGATGTCACTGCACATGACATCTAGTGTTATTGTAGGGTCAGATCACTCTGGCACTTTAAAGCACACCTCCTTTTTTACATTTTATCAGATGAAATGAAATAAATTTAAACAGCAGAACACAATTTTAACATCTTATATGTGTTTTCCAGATTCTGCTATATGGTCTTTCCAACTGATCCATGAAATCAATATAAAAAAAACTTTCAGCAAGATTTTCATTAGTCACAATACACTTGCTATGACATCATAGTGCTTATAAATAGTGGTGTGCAAAGTTACAAAAATTCACTTAATTCACAAATTCGCCACTATTAAATAAGTTAATCTGCCTTGTGAAGTTTCATTTCACAGTACAGGAATAACTTCTCAAACTGCGAATTTGATAACTTTGTCAGAGAAGTTGGGCCCACAGATGAAGTTCTATGGGACTGGAGGGCACATGGCACTGAAATGAGCTGTATGCCATGTGGAGGATGTGTTGAGTGCAGTCTTCTGAAGAGAGCGTTGGAGAAAAGTCTAGCCCTTCTCGTCTGAGCAAAAATAAAAATAAAATCTTAAAATCAAATAAAAAATTGAGTGTTTTGAAACACTATCACTCACGAAAAAATCAAGAAGGCCTTGTGCAGCAAGACTAGTGTTGTTTATTGCTGGTTTTGCAGACTTATATAGTTTAAAGTAGTGATTTTGTTTTGTCTAGTGAAGTACTGCTTTGTGGGTGAGGGGAGGTACTCCAGCTAGCAAGGCAGCCTAGAGAAATCAGGAAATTTGAGCATCTTTTTTACTGTGAGCAAAAGTTTGTTCATACAGATATCTCATACTCTCTTTCCTCAGTCTTTCTTGTTAATTATTTTTTTGTCTGTGATCTGTGAGTTCTCATTTTATTTCTGCAGTTCTATTCGATGTGGATGAGTGAAGTACTGTGTCAGTCTCTTTTTGTACTATTTTGTTTAGTAGTTAAATAATGGTATTCTGTCTTTATGGGTGCCAGAATATGGGGAAGTGTATGTGTTTGCGGGTTGGGGGGCTGAAGTTCACAAGGGCAGAGGGTAAAAAAGGTAGTTTTGTAAGCCACTGTTTTTATGTACAGATATGCTGTATTCACAAATTTTGTAAAATAAAACACAAAAGAAATATTGTATCACACTTGCCCATGAGAGTAAAAATCTTAATGCAATTTCAGGAGTCTTTAGTTCCATGAAGTCAAATTAAAACAGTCAAGCTTTGCATCACTGCTAGGCAACTTCAGCAGTTGCATTGACATAGTGAAGAGCTTGATTATTTATTTATATTAAATCTGCATATTCAAAGACTCCTGTAATAACTTACAGTTTCTCATGTTCTTAATGAAATACACATAATAGCTACATTTCAAATACACATTTTTAGATAAGAGGCTAATAGTGCATAAAAATTGAGCAGGAATACAACTCTAAATAATTTTGTAAACTTAATTATAGAAATGATACAAGGGGAATCTACAAACAAGGCATCAAATTTCCTGACTGCAAGATGGTCAGAGTTATTCAAATCAAAATGGATATGTATCCAACAGACAATGTATAGAGAATTTCTATCCTCCTTAAGCTCTGATCTTCTACCCAGCTTTCTTGACAAGGGATCTCCATCCTGCATAGCCTTAGTACGTTGCTCTCCCACTGCTTAATTGTACCTATTTTGCATCCTGTATGTAAAATTATTGGTTATTTCTATCACTGTGATTTGTAAGTCTCTGTAATATTATCACTGTCTGTTATCTGACATGGAGCCTTGGTAAAGGAGTCTATGACTCAAGGGATTGTAATTCCAATATGTTTCTAAATAAATAAATAAAATAAATACATATCATAAATTGCCTCCTGATTAGCAGATGATACAGATTTGAGGTAAAGTTTATCATCTCCAAAACTAGGGAGTCTGGCAGTTGTTGCTTGGAAAGTTGCAGTTGCAGGTTTTTTTTTTTTTTTTTTTTACATTTTATATATAAAGTATTAAGAGAGTATAATAAAATGTATTCTGGGAAATGCTGGAAAGATTCTACTGTGCAGAAAAAATCATCCCTGCAGTTAAGTTTGGGCATACAGAAGCAAGCTTCAAAATTTGGGAGTGCTGAGTGAGAGGATGAAATGGGGGAGATTTAAAGAATATAAATAAACATTTAATTGCTGTACTACCAAACATTTTAATGAGGTTTACTAATTTAAAAAAGAAATACAGATTTTGCCAAATAATGTTTTGTCAGATGGCTGTCAAGAATAACTGACAAAAATAAAAAAGAAACATCAATTTTTTTGATTTCAGTCTTTACAACATAGAAATGTTCTCACTAGTTGGCAGTCAGAAGTTCATTCCAAACAGAATAAATGGTTGTGCATGTTGAATAAAATGTATCACATTGATGAATGGACATGCATTGTGAAAATGTAGAAGGAAACTTTTGACAATAAAAGGGCACACATGGTCCCCATATTCCCAGCCGGCTGGCTGCACATGCAAACAATTGTGCTACAAGAAAAAAAAAGGGCTGACCAGCTCTGGCACCATATTCAAACATATAGTGTGATCTGAACTGATCGAGCTCTGTGTTTGAATATCAGACCCTGGTAGCACCGCTCATAGCAAGGAGTCACCACGTATGGTGCAGTGCAACCAGAAAGGGGGCTAAAGACCACTCATAGGGGTGAAGTGCAGCACACATTTGGTTGCACCATGGCCCCCAGGGTGATATTCAGCCAAAACATGCAACTGAGCCTATTGGGCATGCACGGCACTAAGGGGCCATTTGCATGCCCATTATGGGCTCATCTGCATGTAAGCATCTTTCAAGTGTGCTGGAACAGGTAATCCCCCCAAATCCTGATCCCAGGACATAATTCACTGGTAGTCTAGTGTCCTTCCCCTACCCCAATTCCCATTCACGCATAGAAAAATAAAATAATAGGTAGTGCAGTGTCTCTCCCCTACCCTGATCCCCTTTCACATACAAAAAAATAAAATCATTTATAGAGCAGTGCCCATCCCCTGGCCTGATCCCCATTCACACACATAAAATTAAATCATTGGAAGTTCAGAGTCCCTTTCCTGCCCTGATCCCTGTCCCCATATAAATATCAAGTCACATCATTGGTCCAAAGTTCCCTCCCCCACCTCCATTAACCAATCACCATCCTGTCTCCCATGTATAATTCCCTGGTGGTCCAGTGATCCCTGCCCTCCCCCATGCCCTGATTGCCATCCTATCCCAAATAAATAAATTCCCTAGCAGTCTAGTGGCCCCCAGCCCCCACCCTGGCAGGTAGTGACCCATCACCCCAGTCCCCAATCTGACCCATGTCAGCAACTGACACAGCCCTCCTCACACCACCATGACCAGCTGCTGACTGAACAGTCAGTGAGCATTTGCAGTACATAATACACTGTCATCGGCTGACTGGTCAACCAGTCAACAGTACAGTAGTGAGACAGAAGAGAACAAATTAGCAGTGTCAGTGGCTCAGCAGCTTGCACACTCACCTCTGAGGCTGGAATATTGAAAGGCTGTGTGTTCTAGCCCCACAC
Organism: Neoceratodus forsteri; assembly: GCA_016271365.2. NCBI lineage: Eukaryota > Metazoa > Chordata > Ceratodontiformes > Ceratodontidae > Neoceratodus > Neoceratodus forsteri. Next base: position 214,396,866 of record CM057453.1, read on the forward strand.
CAGGCACTTGGGTTAAATCCCAACACTGACACTGTAGTGCATCATAAGGGGGATGCTGCACTCCTGAGGTGCTGTCTTTTGGATGAGACATTAAACCAATGTCTTGTCTGCCTGTTCTGGTGGTTGTTCAGGTGGACATTAAAGATCTCATGCCACTTTTCATAAATAGTAGGGGAATTATTTATTTACATACCTGTATTCAAAATAATAATAAACATAAATAATTACAAAAGAGGCTCAAAACAGTGAAAACCTAAAGACCTGGTTATAAAACCCATTTATATCAAAGAAAAAAGAAACTTCTCAGCTATCCTTGGAGAGAAAAACAACCTAAACTAAAGAGTATTAAATCTCATACCACATTTAGAAAGAAAAATTCTTTAATAAAACTGAAATAAATTAAAACAAATACCATCTGACTGAATATTCCTTGCAGACAGATTATGAAGGTATCCAAACACATGTTATACCCTCCAATTTTCATATACATAGTTACATACTATCCAAACATTAGAACACAACATAAGGTTATTTTCCCCCAAACAATTAAGAACAAAATCTTATTAAAATTATACATAAGTTTCCAAAGGTCAGGAGAGCCACACCAAAGCATCTCAGTTCTCTGACCACTTAGTCTGGCCAATTAATTGAAATTCTTTCTCTTGAATCTCTTGTAAATTGAACAATATTATATGAAATAATTCAGCTGAAGATGTATACTGTTGCAGTAATACATACCTACATCGTATTTGCCATATTCAATATAGGAAATGTGCTATTACAGTTCTCATATTACTACTGCTGTGTGCTTTCCACCAGATAGGAAAATCCCTAAATGCAATATTTCAGGTGTTAAGTGTTGAAAAATACTTTGCTGCCATCTGTTGGCAAGAAATTTCCAAAAATTGATGATATGAGGAAATGTTAAATACAAATGGTCCACAGTCTCCAGTTGTGCAACACAAGTAGGTCTGGGGCATAATCTATCCTTCAATACTTTGTGTTTTTAATTCTCCTTAACATTGATTCTACCATGAACCCCCAATCAAACCATATCCCACATTCTTGGTGATATTCTTTGATCAGTCAGTAGGATTCTTATTTGTTGCTGTGAAGTACTAAAATATTGAATAAATGGAGATTCAGAAAAATGACATTGCAATATAACCATATACAATTGCTTTTGTGGTGTCATCGTAACTTCTACATTTGTTAAATCCCATTTCTTAATGTAATCAAATATATGTCCACATCTGATTTAACCTATGTGCCCTTTTATTTTTATGTAAAAAAGTATGTGTATTCCACTCCAGAAGGATCCCTTTCAAGGATGGCATCACCCACTGTACCCATATGTTGTTTTCTTCTTTTATCACAGGAACAATATTTGCATACAAGAAAGTGTTAAAAAAGAAAGTAATGGGATTGGGCATGCCTACCCCCTTCCTTTATTTCCAAATACATTATATTCTTTTTATGATGTTTAAATGACTTTTCCAAAAATAAGAACAAAAAACAAGCATGCAGAGCAGTTTCTATATGTTTTGGAACCAGAAATATATAACTTAAAAATAAAAAAGTCAGAATTAAGACAGTTTTAATCAGATAAATCTTTTTAATGTTCTCATCCATCATGCATTCCATCTTCTAACCCTGGTCTTACCTATGGAAATTTCTGTTTCCCATTAAAGGCTGCCATATCTCCTGAACAAAAATAAACACCTAAAATTTTACATGGGGATGTATCAATTGGAATACCTGCTAATACCTGATATGGCTTGTTATAGTATGCTTGAAGCTACTACATCAATAAAATGACTTTTCTGTTTATTAATTTGCAAACACAACATCCTTGAAACTGCATGAAAAAGGTTACTACCTATAATACCTGATCTCTCATCAGATACCAATAAACAAAGATCATCTTAATGTGCGATTATCTTTAAACCTAAAGTCTTTTTGTAATCAACGCCCTGTATAACCAGGGACTTCTGTAAAATCTGGATGACTGGGTCAAGCTTCAATATATATAAAGGGGGATCAAGCAGACACCCTTGCTGCACTCCCACCTTAACCTCACATTTGTTTCCCATCCATCTATTATCATATGGTCTAACATTCATTGAAGCATAACATAACTGGATCCATTGTATGAATTTCAATGGAAAACCATAAGCTGACATACACATCCACAGAAAGTCATGGGATACCCTGTTGAATGCTTTGGATTGGTCTAACTAATAATGTAGCCTTTCACCAACCCCTGTGTACCTTTATCTAATATTTCTCTGAGAAATATTGAAGCATCAGTAATCCATCATTCAGAGACCGAACAAAACTGTGCAGAATTAATTATTGTGTCTAGGGTCATAGTCAGCCTAGCACTGATTATTTTAGCTAAAAATCTTTAAATCTGTATTCAGCTAAGAAATTAGTCTCCACTTCTGTAAATTAGATTTTTGCCAGATTTGTATAAAAAATAAGTAACCCTTCAGACTGTTGGTCAGTATCACAGTGCTCCAAAAGAAAGGCATTAAACACAATAAGTAAATCAGCTGCCATCAATTCCCCAAATAGATTCTATAGTTCACCTGGTAACTCATCTGTTCCTGGAGTTACCTCATTTTTTAAACTTTTAATAATCAAGTCTAATTATCCATGAGAAATATTGGATGTTAAATGGGTCTTTTAGTCTTCTATGATTTGATGTAGATCTGCCACTAGTAAAATCTGCAACATATACTTGTTTGTAGGTACAGAAGTGCCAACATACTGCAAAATATATTGTTCTATCAAATACATGATCCCTTTATTATCTGAAACCAAATTACCCTTACTATCTTTTAATTCAGTAATCAACTTCATATCGGTTCTGTTTTTGCAATCTTCGTATTAGTCTAAACTTTTTTCCCCTGTGTGTCAAAGAATTGCTCAATTTCCAGTGTTTTCAGTCTATGATATTGATGAAAAAAAATACATATATATTTTTTATCTCTTGAATTTTTGTTGTACTTATACAGTTTCTGTCTAAGGGACAGATATTTCTAGTATTTACTAACCTCCCTGTGGTTGGTTGATTGTGTAAAAAAGTCTGAAGCAGAATTTACTGTCCTCCCCCAGAATATGGGGGAATCATACAGAAATCACACAGATTGTCTGTCTTCAATTACTGTATATGAGATAAAGCTTCTCTAATCTGTGAGTCTTGCAATAAGCTCACATTCATTCATTCTCCATACACCTTTACCTACGGCTCTAGGAGGGGGAGGAGGAAGAAAAATGGATCCCAATCAAAGTGTGATCCAATGTTTCTACTGGGGTAGTAATGGTACTAGAAACTGGGAGAGAACGAGAAATGTATTTATTTATTTATTTAAGTCTTGGATTGCAAACTTTGAGCTAAAAACAGATTTACAAAGGTTCCATGTCATGAAGGAGGGAAATTCATGGAAATCACATAATGACAAAAAGCAACAAACATTCAAATAGGTAATTCATATCTTTAAGATTAATAATCTGTCAGAAACAGGTAGCGAGGGCGACTGGATAGAGATACTGACATGCATGGTTATGGTTAGCTAGTTTTAAGAGGAGAGGAGAGGGTGGGAGGCAGGAGTCTGTGCAGGGCTGTGGCACAGTCAAGCTGCCCATTGTCAGTTGAGAGAGGATAGAATAAGACAGGGAAGCCTGTGGGACTGTTGTTCCCATTGTGTAAGGAGAGGGGAGGTAGTGTGTTGGGGTGAGGTGTAGGAGGTCTGTGAATATTACTTAGAAAGGCATGGACCTGGGGAGGTTAGTAAGGGTCAGAAGGATGCAGAGAAATTGGTGTGAAAAGTGAAGAGTTAAAAGGAATTGAGAGATGAGTAGGGAAATAGTAATTGTAGGATTGGGCAAAATGGGAGGAGAGAAGATGGATTACCTAGGAGATGGGGAGCAGAGGGGGAGCGGATGTAGGTGGAGGGGATTGAGGCCAATGGTGAAGGAGACTGGAAGCTGTGGGGCCTTAGGTGAGGGGTGAGAAGAGGGGTTTGAGTTACTTTGCAAGGAAGGGTTGGATAGGAATGGAGGAGGTATTTGCAAGGTAAGGTTAGGTAAGAATATAGGGGTTTGGTGGGACAGGTTAGAATTGTGGTGAGGGAGATGAGGAGAACATGACCTAGGCCAGTGGCTTGTTAATATTAGGGGCAAGAGCAGATCATACTGCTCTTGAGGTGGGATTGGAAATATTGGAGAAATAAACCAGAATTCAATTCTAGTGGATAATTTCCCTTTAAAGAAAGAGTTCTGCCATGGAAACCCATGATTCACCTTCTTTAATTAGACTGATAAGTTGGCCATCCCCTAAGTAAGGAAGTCAACTAGGTGAAAGAACTTTATTGTCGATTTTAGAATTAGGATTACCCAATAAGTGTTGTCTTAGGTCTTTGGTGTGTTTATATTTGAGAAAAAAGCAAAGTTGGGAATGGACCTTTATTGATATGGCAATTGGAGAATTTTTTAACTTAGAAGGGAGAATACTTTCTCTAATATGTAAGACAGCCTCCAGAGATAGTCCACAGGAGCAGATCTGAGCTAATTCAAATTTAAGCCAAATTGGGGAGTGGAGTGAACTATCTGGTGAAAGCCACCTTAGATATTTATCGACATGACTGGCCCAAAAGTATAGGCAGATGTGAGGGAGACATAGTCCTCCTCTGGATTTGGGAGCAGCTAATTTATGGAAGGCTAGTCTAGGTGTTTTATTAGACCAGATAAATTTAGTGAAAAGGCTGTGTATTTTCTTGAACCAGGACAGAAGAAGCGCCATGTATTAAGTAAAGTAAGGAGGTAGACGAGAAGCGGGAAAATATTAATTTTGAGTAGGTTGATCCTACCCCAATTCAAGATCAGGAGGGAGGACCATCAGTCTAAGTCTTGACAGATTGTGTGTACCAGGGAGTCCAAATTTAGTTTTAGAGAATTTACTGGATGTCTTGTGAGTTCTACACTAAGATACCTTAGAAAATCCTGCTTCCAGAAAAGTCCTAATGCTAATATGGCTGGTTTAAATATTTTATGGTTGAGGGGGAAGACAATTGTCTTGCTGACTTTTAATTTATAGTTAGAGATTTGTCTATGTGTTTCTATAATTTCTAACATTGTGGGAATAGAAGTAACAGGATGGGAGAGTTGAAGAAGGTCATCTTTGTATGCCGAGACCTTGATTTCCTGTGATTGTATAATAAAGCCCTGAATAGCCTGGCAGTCCATTAATCTATGAATCAATGGTTCTAGATAGAGGTTAGAAAGTAATGGGGATAGTGGGAACCCTGCCTTGTACCTGAGTATAGTGTGAAAGGATCTGAGGTCACTACATTACCAGTTACTCAGGCAGTAGGGAACCGGATACAGTTTTGAAAATAAATTAGCAAGCCAAAACCTTTGAGGGTCTGGAAAAGATAGTGCCAGTTCACCCTGTTGAATGCCTTCTCAGCATCCAAAGAAACCAGGGCTGCAGGAAATGGAGCATCTCTGGTTGCCGAGAAGACATGAGACAGGGTGCAAATATGATCAAACGAAGATCTCCCCGTCATAAAACTGACCAGCTCTGGCCCAATGAGAGTTGGAAGTATTAAACTGAGACAGCAGGCAAGTAATTTAGCTAGAATTTGAATATCCTGATTAAGGAGAGAAATGGGTCAATAATTCATAACCAGTTTGGGTGTCTTACCAGGTTTGGGTAAAAGAACAATCAGTGCTTCAAAAAGGGTTGGGTCAGTTTGTGGTCCGAAAGTATACATTGATATAAGGGGAGAAGCAAAGGGATAATTTATTTTTTAAATTTTTGATAGAAATTAGCAGAGTAGCCATTCATCCCTAGGGTTTTATTCTTAGGTAGATTATTAATTATGTCAGTCTGTTCCCTATCTGTAAACAGAGATAGTAGTAATTTCAGTTGTTCCTTAGAAAAATGAGGCAGTTTAGACTCCTTGAGGTACTGATCTAATATATGCTCAGTGGGAGGATCAGGCATAGGACTGCATAATGACTTGTAGTAATCTGTAAATTCAGATATAATGTCCCTCGGGGTGGTTTTCATGGAAATGTCAGCTTGAGAGCATATTGAGGCTGTAAAGCGGGAAGACTCTAATTGTTTTATTCTAAGCGCTAATAGGTGCCCTGCATTTTCACCCTGATCTGTGTAAGAAGCTTTTGTTCTCAGTATGACATACTCTGCTTTTTCCCTCAATAATTCTAAGTAGGCAGCTCTCAACTTAGTTCCTGATGGAGAGAATCAGGGGACTGTGTTGCCAAGTTCTGCTCAATAGTTCTAATCTGAGATAGTAATTGTGACAACTGTTGCTCCACAGTTCTTTTTCTTCTGGAGGCTAAACCTATCAGAATCCCTCTTAGGAAGGCCTTAAAAGCACACTATTCCATGTCAGGTCTCTCAATGGAGCCATGGTTATTCTCAATAAATTGTTCTTTATGATCATGAATAACTTGGACTAAACCAGGGTCCTTCATCAACTGATCATTAAGTTTCCATCGAAACCCCACTTTAGGTAGAGACAACAGGGAAAGATGACGTATAACTAGTGAGTGGTCTGAAGGAGGGCCAGGTTAAATCAAGGCATCAAGAACACTGGGAATAAGTGAGTGGGAGTTTGTACGGAAAGAGGAGTTATAAACTGGAAAAGTTTATGTGTACTCTTTATCTGATGGGTGGAGAACCCACCAGATATCACATAACCCTGCCTGGTCCGTTGGGCTGGAGAAAGTCTTTTTCTGTGGTGACCAGTCTGGTCTAGAGTCTGGTCGTAAACCAAGTTAAGATCAGGTCGTAAACCAAGTTAAGATCACCCTACAAAAGGATCATTGGGGTCAATATAAAGGGGTTAAGATTTGGGTGAGTTGCGTGAAAAACCCTGGTGTACCCAGGTTGTGACCATAGATGCTAGCATTTCCTAAGTAAAAATTGTGCCATGAACTAATATAAATCTGCCCTTGTGGTCTTTAATAACCTGGGTGGGGGAAAATGGGAGTTTCCTGTGAATTAGAATCATAGTTCCACAGCTATTTGTAATACCTTCCATCAAGAAAACCTGTCCCACTCGTTGTCTCTGTAACTGAAGTGCTTCAGAGTCCAACAAATGTGATTCTTGAGAAAGGTGATCTCCGCTGATAAGATATTCAAATGTTTCAATACCTTGTATTGTTTGGGCTTTTGCCTAACCCCTTTCACATTCCATGTAGCAATATTTACATCCCTAGCCATTCTCCATCACAGAATAGCACCAGTGGATTTCTGGGGTGTAAGTAAGTAAGAAAAGTTCTGGTACCTTTTTGTATAACCTTGCTGTGCTTTACCCTACCCTTGCCTCCCCCCCCATTTCCCATCCATTCCAAACACACATACCCTCCTGTCATTAATAAAATCCAAACAATTGCCTTATGAAATAGAAATAACCCCACCCTCCCACCTCCTCATACTGCTTGAACAACGATGTACAGAGCTTTCTTTTACACCCCTCCAGTTCTGTCCTCCCACCACTCAAGAATGATGCCAAATTTATGAAACATCAACAGAGTGAAACTAGCATCTTAGATTAGTTATTTAGATAGATTGAAACATTTTTGTTCCCCCTTTTTTTTAGTAACTTCCGTAAGGTGTGTAACACAACCCCCCAATGGTAGGTTTCCAAAGTCTCTTGAAACTTTAAGGCAGCTTGGCCAAATACTGGAAAACAGGAGTGATTGAGTCAAAGTAAAGGAAAAAAAAACAACTCGAATCCCAAAATGTGACTGTCTACTATAAGGAATGGGAACAACAAATGAGCAGCAAGGTTTCTATTCCACATGCCATAAAATGAGCAGCAGGGTTCCTGTTCTACACACCATGAAACATGTAACTCGTGGTCCCTCTAGTGGAGGTTAACAGGAGGTGCTTATAGTCATATTTATTAGGGAAAGCACGTAGCCTCTCTGGTATATGTTCAGACAAATAAAAGATTGAAAAAGTGTCTCCAAGGCTGATGCAAGCTGCAGATGAAAGGGAAGTGAACAATTTAGGGAAACAACAGAAAAATATAGTTAAGCACTCCTAACTTCGAGCTATCCATTGAACCCAGAGTCATACATAAACTTCTCTTAACAGTAGCCAAAGCCTTGAATAGGCTTAGTTAAACTTTTCTTGAACCAGGCTGAATATTCATCGGAGAATTTTAAAGGAGCGTAAAACTTTCCCTTTCTCAGACATCGAACGCGCAATGAAAAGTCTATTCTGTTACCTTTTAGGCCAGATGAAATATTTCTGCAACTGTCCCCTGTCAACGGGTATGGAATAGAACTGGAAAAGCTACCTGGAGAGCTGTCTGCACTATTTCTGTCTCTTCAAAGGTAGACCAGGATCCTGCTATCAGAACATGTAGATGTGCTGGGTACTCCATCTTGAATTTCTCTCCTGCAGCTATAAACTTTGAAATGATGAGGTGAAATTGGATCCTGCACTGTCTAATGGTTGCTGGTAGGTCTTGGGTGACTCTTATTCTGGACCCCTCCCACTGTATTTCTTGAAGCTCCCTCACTTTCTCCAAGAAAAATTGCTTCTCTTGGAAATTTAAGAACTTGTAGATAAGAGGATGCAGGGTAGAGCCGGGTGATGACATCGGTCTAAGGGCCCACTCAATGGTGTAGGCCACATCGAAAGGAGAGGGACCAGCTAATTTTTCAACTAGTTTCTGAATAAATAAAATGGTATTGGTCTCCTCCTCCTTTTCTGGGAGTCCAATTATAACCACATTGCTTCTGTGACTTCTCCCCTCCAGGTCCTCAATTTTAGCCTCCAATTTTTTAATTCTGTGCCTATTATCAATGGCATCTGTGTTTAATCATTCTACTCACTTCTCCAAGGATATAAGGCATGTTTTATTATCTGCCATCCTCGTGGAGAGATCACTGAGTGTGGATGCCATTTCCTTGACTTCAGCAGTAACTGACTTTAAATCTTGAAATGGGATGAATTCCATGATTAAACACTCGAGCATGAGAGGAGTTGCCTCCAAGGCCTGTACTGTGGTAGCAGTAGAGGGTTTTCCGCTGGCGCCTGGCTAGGCCTTGGTTCGTTTACTAGTTTTCTCCGGTGACACAAGAGGTGTGTGTTTTGGCACTGCGAGACGCATCTCTGCTTCCATTTCTGCATGTATATAGTTTCTTTCAGTTATCAGGAGACTCACCATGCAAAGACTGAGCACAATTTCATTGAAATAGGTAGTTTAGAGGTAGAAATACACGATGGGTGGTGGGATCAGTCGTGGAGAGCTGCTACTCAGAGCACTGCATCACATGGTCTCCCAAAACCCATTGTCATCAATGATTGCATCTGGCATTCCATTCACTGTACAATGATTCACCAACCGGTAGATAATATTGTTAACATTAATTCCATCATTTCAAAATAAAGTTGTTATGGTCTTGAAAGTGGGTTTGGTAATGGTAAGTGCTATGAAAGGTTACCATAAGGGAGTGCCTTTGACCAAATGGTAAGTGTTTAAAAATTTGTCTAGGAGAGCAACATTTCTAAAGCTGACATAAACATATAATTACTTGGAGGTGTACAAATGCATGCATGTCAGCATGTGTAAAATATAGTGAATCCTTGACCAGCATTTTACCCACATCATTTTGATCAGGACTTGATCAAGACCCCCTCTATATCTAATACGGACCAAGTATCTCCTTTTAGCGGCTTCTGCCGGTTGTTTGAAAACACTAGCATAGCAAGTTGGTCAGGCAGAGGCCACTGTAGCAGCAGTAACATTTATCTCTGGGATCATAGCCATTAAATCATCTCGCATTGAATCATTAATAGCATTTGGTGGTACAGTACCTGTATTAATTTGTATTGTGCCCTTATTAGCAAAAAGCTGATGTTCTCTGTTATCCTCTCTGGTGTCTGATGTAGATACAACTGTCTGCTCCAATCTGGTATCCTGTGCAGCAGCAGCTGGCTGGGTTGTGGTCTGAGCATCTGTCTATTCATGTCCAGAAAACACACTCTGGGTGGCATTCGTCGAAGTTTCTGTTGCTCCCGGAAAAGGTTTAGCTTCAGTTGGGCAGCCATTGACCATCCACAAAAAGTCCATCAGGCATTTAGGAGTGTTGTTGTGGGTGTCCAATCCATGGACACATGCTTCAGTGGAAAAGCTTTTGAAGTGCTTGAGCCAGCTATGGAAACTTCAAAATCGATCTTTTCCACTTGAGGCATCTGTGGTAAGCAATAATTTTTTTCCAGGCATACCAGTAGAGCTAATCGAAAGCCTCTTCCTCTTTTTTTTCCCCACAGTTCTGGATTTATGCTGGGCATACTCCTGTTCTACTTCAGTCATTATTTGTATTAATTGTTTCTTCTTTTTTTTCCAGTTCACTCTGTAGTCCCTGTTCCTCATCATTGCATTCTGTATCATCCTTATTTGAATAGTCTGAATCTGAAGTTGGTATTGCTAGTACTTCTAGGTCTGGTATCTGTAGTTCCACTTCAAAAAGAGCTCCTTCACCTCTGCCATCCTATGCCACACTGGTTCCTCCAGTACATCTAACAAGTAGTATAGCACTCCCTGGTGACAGAGTAGGGGAATTTCCCCAGTGTCCTGGCCAAATTTCCCCCATTCACTAAAAATACCACCAACAGCTTAATCTGGTTCATTTTCAGTTGGTTACCATCTGTATCCTCCCCCCCCCAACACACACACACCGATCACCCCTCAAAAAGGGACATCTAGTCTCAGTGGGCCTACCCAGTCAACAAAATTCAATAAAATAAAAAGTAAATAAATAAATATGTTGCATAAACACCTCCAATAAAGAAAACATAGACAGAAAATATTTTTTTTTACAAAGAAGTAGAACACTGAGACAGACATCAAGACAAGAATGAAAAGAATGCAGTCAAACAGTATGACAGAAAGACTGGAATAGAGTTTAGATTTTTTGTATTTTTAAAACCTGCATTTTTTGTGTGGTAAACAAGAAGAGATGAACAAAGACTAAGAGGAGACAGGAGGGAGTATCAGACAGTTAGAGCAAAGGTAGGTGTGTAAAGTTGGGAGGATCAGTATGGAGGACTGGAGAAGAAAGAACAGAAAAAAAGCATGATTTGGGAAATATTGTTAAGGCCCAGATGGAACTGCATTGGCACCACCATAACTGAACTTGTCCATCTCAACAAGAAACCCTTGCTGGTTTTTGAGCAACTTCTTTAGAATTTTTTTCCACGGAAATAACTCTGCAGTAAAGGTTCCCCATCTCTGCTTGCAGTTGTGCTAACTTCCCACTAGTAGTTGTTGGGGTTCAAGTTAGCAGTGCTGTCATAGTCCCCTGCCCCATCCCTTGCTATGATTGATGTTCTTGGGCTCTCATGACCATTGCGGATATGGTCAAACTGTATGTTGCCCCTTCAATGGCACAAAAGGACCACTGCCACCACTACCACCTCCTCCACCACTTTGCCCCTTCCTGTGTTTTGGCCTCCCACTAGCTTTAATGGTGAATTTTTCTGTGGCTATGTCGCCAACTGCTGCCCAGATAGCTGCACTTCTTCCCATGACTGACAAGTGTGTCACACACATTGCATTTGAAATTACTGTCCTCATTGTGGTACATGGTAAAAGATTTCAAAATGAGGGAAGGCTTTGCCTGCTTCCTTACACATAGCACTGAGGAGTCAGAAGATGAGGAAAAGGCACTTGGGTCCTCATGGGGATCAGTGGTGGTATCATGGGGGGACACAAAGAATTCAGACAGTTGCTGTACTGGGGTCTGTTGCTGTGGAGCATGTGCAGTATGGTGTGGTGGCCATCTTGGTAACAGAGGACTGTGCCGTGTTCCACCATGACTTTTTCTTTATATATGTTTTTTCCTCCCCTCACCCAACCCTCCCTCTCAGCACCCATCACCCAAGCCCGTCCCCCTCAGAAACATAGCAGTGACACTAGGGGTGGCCTGTTCCCCAGTGTCGTGATCAGGAATCCTTCAACATGATTTTTTTTCAACTGTAGAAAGAAAACTGTCCATCCATGTCTTTTGCAGCCATTCCCAACCCCCCACTTGACCCTCTTACTCAGCATCAACCATCCCACACACACCCCCAAACCCTTGCTTAACCATCTGGGTTCCAACACCGTAATCCTCTCTGGACTGCAGGCTTGTTTTCACTCTTCAAAGCTGGACCACAAACTAAAAAAACAGGTTGACAGGCCTGTAATTTCCCACCTCCTCCTTGCTACCATTATTGTGAAGTGGGACTATGTCTGCCCTTCTCCAGTCCTCTGGGACCACACTGGACTCCATTAAATAAGTCTGTCAGGGGTGCAGCTAGCACATCCCTGAGTTCATTCAACACTCTTGAATACATCCCATCTGGCCCAATGGCTTTGCCCACCCTCAGATTAGACAGTAGTTTCCTGACCCTTTCCTCAGAAAAGGGACTGGTGTCCATTTCCCTCCCCCAAGTCTCTTGGTGCTTATTTGTGGCCACTCCCTTTCCCCTTCAACTGTGAATACTGATCAGAAATATGTGTTTAAGATCATTCACAAAAAGGAATTGAACTGGGAAGGGTTGCTCATGATAAAAAAGAATTTAAAACACAACAAAAGGATTGGGCACTCATCACCTCTGTTCAAAAAAACACCACCCATATTTATTAATAAAATAAATATATTTTATTTAGTGCTGGAAGAAAAAAAACTATGCCACTTAACAAGTTTGGACAAGCAGTCTTTATCAACTTTGATAAAGAACTGCATTAAACATAGCGATAGTTTGTTTCTTCAGCACTAAATAAAGATATTATTTTATTAATGAATGCAGTTAAGAATGGTGCTTTTAAATGGGCACTAGGTGAGGATTACGAAAACCAAAACAGCGTGATCAAAAACAGTGATGGCAAAATGCCGCCATCAATTACAGCACCCGACTAAAATGCTGACAGCAAAAACAACGCCAATGGTAGCAGTCCACAAATACACTGACCGCTACCATGGCCAACAAAAACAAAAGGTAATCTGTAATTGGAGTAATGGGGTTAAGAGTGATGCTTTCTAAATGGACCTGGTGATTCCCCACTATAACCTCTGTTACACTGTCCCCATTAATAGGTGCAGTATTTTCCCACCCCAAGTGGGTTCACTGACCATTTGCCTGAAGAATGACCCCTGCAGGGAGTCCAGGATGTTTCTGCTCCTAGCTGATGCTGAAACAGGTAGGCTCCACTCTACATCTGGCAGATTAAGGTCCCCCACCAGCACCACCTCCTCCTTCTTAGCCATTTTGCCTGCCTTCCAACATCTTTATGTCTAAGCCCTCTCCCTGTGTCAGAGGCTTATATACTACTTCCATGAGAATGATGGCTCCATTTCCAGACTCAAGGTTTACCCACCACACCTCTACCCCCATCCTCCCTGTATCTCCATTGCTTTAATGTTTTCTGCAACATAAAACACCACTCCCCTCACCTTTCCTTCCCACCCGGTCCCTTCTAAAAATTGTGTAGCCAGGTTTGACTATTTCCCAGTCATGTCTGTATGTGCACCATGTTTTGGTGATGACCACAGTATAAAGGCCTGCCTCAGCCATGGTGGCCTCCAGGTCTGTTATCAAATTTCTCAGATGTCTAGCCTAGGCACACATAGCTGACCAGATTTTCTTAGTCCTACTCGTGTCCCTTCTCATGTTATCTAGTTTTTCACTCTTCTTCTCCTTTGCATACTGCCTGCTTCTTTTCCTCCCTTCCTTCCTCCCATGCTGATCCCTTGCATCCTTGGTTGTCCTTCATTTTGGTGGGAATCCTTTCCCCCAGAAATTCTCCACCTTCTATCGTAGCTGGAAGGGGGAAGTTTCTGCCCCCCCTTTGCCTTCTCCCACCCCCTTTGGCTAGTTTAAATGCCCATCAAAATAACACTTTAACCATCTACTAAGGACTGTTGCTCCCTTCCTGGATGGATGCAGGCTATCCCCCTGGTACAAGCCCTGATCCCTCCAGATGTAGCCCCAGTCACCAATGTAGCCATACCCCTTCTCTCTGCCCCATTTCTTCAACCATGAGTTGAAATCCTTATTGTGGAGCTCCCTCTCCTTCCCCCTGTTATAGACAGGCAGCACATCCATAAAGGCTACAGTGCATGCTACTTGCCTAAGATCCTTCCTCAGTTCCTTAATGTGCTCCTTTCAGAGCTAGATCATTCATTCCCATGTGGACAATGATGTCCAGCCCCCCCTTCCTTCCTATAGCCCTCATGATCAGCTGGATAAACTTTACATCCTTCTGATCCAATGTGCCAGGTAGACACTTAACCTCACTTTATACCCCTTTTCATTTCCCCAACTCCATCCCCCTGACTATAGAGTTTGCCACTAGAAGTTGATTCCTCCTTCTCTGGGGTCTCCGTCCCCCCTCCTGGGGACTCCATTTGTGTGATCCCCCACATCTTCTTTGTCCACCACCTCAAGTGCCCCTTCATATCAGTCCCACTCCCAGAATGGCATAGGAGTTTCTTAGTGGCACTGGATGAGGAGTGTGCCTTTTACTGTCTCCCCCAGCCTTCTGATCCTACCAGCCCTGCTGTCCTTGACCCCACTTTAGCCTACTGCTCCTTCCTTCTGGCAACTTTTGAGGTAGCAGTGTCTGGCTAGGTGGCCCCTGAGTGGAAGATATGGTCTATCAACTCCTGGCCAACATGACTTTGAGTCCTGGAATATTCTCTTGACTCTCTGCCAGCACTGCTTGGAGCCTTGAGAGCTGTTCCCTCTACCCATAGAGGTGTACACAGATGGGACATCATCACAGCCTCTAGAAGCTCTCCCTGTAGACTGCTGCTCCACAACCACTGCATTGCACCACTCCCCACATTTCATTTTCCCTGTTCTTCTAGTCCTTCCTTTTCTTTTTTGCCCCAGACCCAGTTGAGCTATCCTTCTATCACTCAGTAACCATACGCCCTTAAACCCTGATGCTCTTTAATACCTAGCAGGCTTTTTATGGCATGTCCCTACAGTCTCCTAAATATAGCAACTACTTAACAGTAGGCCCCTGATCCCCAAGCTACCCTATCACCTAGCAACAGTTTACCTACAATCCCTACTACCCAGAAACACATTAAAACCTTGCATCAGTTAAGAACAAACACCACCATATAAAGGCAAGAAAAAACAACAGCAGGACCATAAACCCAGTGACAAAGCAGGGGAGCAGAGTGGCTGGATGCTGGCTACCTTGTTGGGCTGACACCGGTGGGAGACTCTGACATCCACTCCGATTAGCAGACTCCAATGTTCTGATGAGTCTTGGTGATGGGCTGCTGCTCGGTTTAGTCCCAGTTGGTTGTTACATTCTTAGTTTCCCTCTCTGCCCTCATTAAGGAGTGGCAACTAAACAACTCTCTCTTCCACCTCTGTGTTGTGTGTACATCAAGGTACACTCCAGTTTCTCAAACTGGTACACACACATACTGAGCTCCTCCTCAGTCTCTTATGCATATCATGACAGGCATGCAAGCAGGGAGGCTTTGGAAGGAAAGAAACACATGGTTAGATCCAAGCCAAGCCAGCGCTGTTCAATTTGGTCTCACATAAAATGAGCTACCACAGTTTGGCAGGGCTTAGTTTAGAGGGCAGGTATTTAGTCCATTCCTAGTTGACACCACCAAGAGGGTGCTAATACAGCTTCTACAAACTATTAAATAACTGCAGGATGACTTCAGTGATGTCAAGGCCCCACTGGTAGTTTGAGTAATGAGCTACCCTCCCTACTGAGGCATTAAACTTCACCTTTTCAGTTAAAATACATTCAGACAGGCAAAAATTCCATTCAGATCCAAGGCAGAGATTGCCAGACCTGCTTCTGGATGCTAACGTTGCAACAGAAATGTGATGCAGAGAGATACAGATCAGAGAGCACAGATCAGTGTTACAGTGTGTCTCCCACAAGCCCTAAGGTTATCTACTATGACATGGACTAGGAAGGTGAAAAATGTACTCGCAATTGTTTCAGGTTCCTCATGTAGAAATAAAAAACCACTAGATGCAAACATCATCTGGAATTTCACCAATCATGTGGGAAATCAAAGCCACTAGATGCAAACGTCATCTGGAATTCCACCACATAAACAACAAATTGAATGGCCTGCAGAGATGGACAGACAAAGTTGAGGAACATGTGGCAGTCTTGGAGGACAGGACCCTTCAGCTTAGTACTGCTATTGGTGCCCTAATAAGTTACACTGAAGTCCTACAGGACAAATACATGGATCTAGAAGTCAGATTGTGAAGGGAAAACCTGCGTCTCTCTGGCTAGTTGGAGGGTGTAGAAGTGGGTCATATGTGTGTCTTCATGACAGATCTGCTCTGCGATGTACTGGCCCTTACTCCCCCAGTGGAACAGCAAATTGAAAGAGCACATTGCCTTTTTTAACCCAAGCCAACTAAACCCAACTCCAGACCTCTTCTGATGCTGATGACGTCTTCTAGCTTTCAGACTAAAGAAGAGGTACTTAAAGTGACCCATCAATGTAAAGAAATACAATACAAAGTGGGCTTGCTCTACCTCAACCAGGATTACCCCCCTGAGGTTCAGAAGAAATATCAACAATATAGGGACATTAAATGAGCACTGAGAGCAAAACAAATAAATTCCAGACTCCATACCCAACACATCTGTGAATTTTCTGAAAGTATGGCACCAGACTGTATAATACCCCACAGCATGTCAAGCAGGCCCTTCAAGACTATTCAGTCCCACTAGAAGCTCGATCCCAGTCTTGGCCAGCAGTGACCAGACCACCACAGAGACAGTGGCAGACAGTGCACAGGCAGCAGTTTCAGAATAAGGGGCAGAACACAGCTCTTAATATGATGAAGAAAATGTGCTCCCTCCTGCAACAGTTCCAGGGGAAACATCCAAGAGGATGGCTGGACAATGTGCATACCTGAGGTTTGAGGACTTTGATGAGGTATCAGCCAATTCTTTGATTTCCAGACTCTGGTAAGATTTTCATTTTCTGTTCTACTTGCACGTACGGTCCTTGTGAGGAACCATGCAACTGGTTGTATGTTCTCCACAGTCCTCCCACCTTAACTGTGACTTTGCCAACCCCCTCTTCAGCCTCCCCCAGGAGGTGTTTAGTGTACTGAATGGGAGTTTGCAGCATATGGATTTCATGTCCTAATAGCCCCACTGCTGCACTGGATTAAGACTGCCAACTCTGTTCACCTCCCACTGGTGTTTGAGCTGCAATGACTATTCATGTATCTTCCTGAACATGTATGTAATGTATTGTAAATGCACAGTTGGGCTTGAATATAGCTGCCACAATCTGCATCACTTGAGTCTGGGGCATATGCAACACAAGGAGGTTTTGAGTTCCTCTTATGGGGGAATGGGAGAGGGTATACAGTACCTGCTAGTCTTGAAAAGCCTTAACCTGTGAATTTTCTGATCATTGGGGAGGGGGTGAGGGAGATTATAATTCTTGTCAGAGGAGCAGAGAAGGCCTGTTGGCACTCATATCCTGGAGCCCATCTCACATGAAGAGTCTGTGATTAGCCGCACTGTGGGCCAGATACCTGTACTTTTAAAAACAAAATTTGCAATGCATTAGAAACACACCACTCTCAGACAGCTAACTGGCACTTTGCATTAGGCTCTGGGGCAGGAGGGGGCATCGTGCATGGTCTAGGGGTGTGGGAAGGGGTGTTTTGTTGATCTGACCTCCACAAGTGGAAGTGGGATCTGTGCCACCAACTCTTGCTGTTGCTTCTCCCAGGCTCTGATGTGACTCTACTTTCACTTGGACACATGCTGACTTCTTTGTATTCTGAGCACCTCCCATGCTACACTAATTTCTTTATTGGTACTCTGGCCACTCATTGTTATTCACACAGTATTCGATAGGTTCTGAAACTTTTGTGTTCCGGGTGGGGGGGCCCTATTCTTGAAGTTGCCTAGTGATGTCTGGCTGTGGGGAACAATGTCTCCTTCCATAATGGATACCAGAATTGCTCTGCCCCCTACTGAAAACCAAGGAAGTTGCAAGCTGGCCTACCTTTCCTATCTTTGGCCTGTCTAACATGCTACAAAGCTCAGACACCTCAATAACTAACCCCCCCCCACATACACACATGTGGGGAAATATACATGTTTGGGGCTATGCTAGTAAATTATCTACTACAAGGTGAGACAACTGTAGCTGTGCTACTGAATGTCAAGGCACCAGTTGAGACAGACATGTTTCATTATTCATGCCCTTGGGGGTGGGGTGCAGAGGAGCTTTGGGAGTATGTTGACCAGGTTGTGGGGTTGTTTTCTGTTTTTTGCTTTAGTCTTACTGGATTTTCTGTGTGCTGAAGTAGCCCAAGTAGTGCTCCCCTATAGATGGGAACTAAGTTCTTTTTTTTTTTCAAATTAAATATACTTTATTGATTTTTATAAAATATAACCTCTATAAAGATCTTACCATCAATGTAACAATTAATATTGAACAGTTATATACTATTTATGGCAGAAATCCCTAACCCACCTTGTCTCAGCTATTCTCTCCCAAAATAAAGGTGGAAATTATTTATAGTTACCCCACATAAACAGGTTAATAACATAAAAAGGAGAAAAAAGTATGTGAAACATTCAATAAACATATCCAAAGTACAGTCTTTAACTGTTAATGCTGGACATCCATTTTTACAAAGCCCCCGTCTTCTGGAATAAATTTAGAAAGTATCCTGAATTGATGCTAGTATATGTAAAATGCAGAGTGTTCGTGGCATTTCTCCATACCATTATGAAAATGAAGGGGTACTTTGATCAAGCCAATTGTATAAAATTAATTTTTGCTAACCTTAGAAAATTAAACTTAAATAATAACAATAGTTGTTCTGCATCTGTTGGCTGTCCATCCCTAGAATACAATTATTAAAAGTAAAAGCAGAGAAAATACTCCAATTTGTGTCCAGTTTTTTTAATTGTTGTATTCCATAATACTTGAGCGTTAGGACACTCCCCAATATATGTTAAAGTGAACCCTTTGCAGGTTACATCTAATACAGTTCTGTGCATCTAGAATTCCCCAGATATTATAAAATGCATGTAGTATTTTAAATTGAGTGTATTTATAGTAATCAAATGGTATACATTGATGGGTATTTTGCCATGCATGCTTCCACTTATCCTCTGAAACAGGTTGATCTAAATCATTTGACCAATAGTTGCAAGATGGATTATGGTATTTCATTTCTCTAATTGTATTGTTTTATATATTTTAGATACAGCCTTATGTTCCAAGTCCAGTTTTCCTAAAGTTTCCATATGATACAGTATGGCATAGAGACTCCTGTTTAAGGGCTTCCTAATTTGGAATGCCATATGTATCTTATCTGAAGATACAGTATAGCAAATAATCTGCCCTTCTTAAATTTTAAGCCTGTGACATAGTAACAAATGGAATCTGTTTGTTTTGCAAAATAAATTGACTTAAGGAAATTATCCATTTTCTTAAGCAAATTGGATTAATCAATACTTTCCTTTGTATTTTAAAATAATAATTAAACCACAGTGGTTGTTCCCATTGATTAATGAGGTCCATTCCCATATATTTTTTCAAACTGACTAAATATTAATAAAGAAGTGCCAACAGGTGTATTTTTAATGAGCTAGGCAGGGCTTTATACTTCCTGTATAAAAAGGCTCTGACGGAAATTTTATTTAAAGCACAATGCTCATATTCTGTACACAATCATTGAGGGATATAAGATGTTACACCCTTGCTGTTCTCATATGATAACTATCTTACATATTTACTGGTTTGTGTAGCATAGTAGTAGGTAAGAAAATCACGTGTGGCTACACCTCCTTTAGTTTTGGGAATCATCAACCTGGGAAAACTTACTCAGGGTTTATGACCTTTCCAAATATAATTTGGGAGTAATCTTTGCAAATTTTTAATCAAGCCAATTGTTAATTTCATAGATAGCATTATCATTTGGTACAAAATGTTTGGTAAAATAGTCATTTTCAGCAAGTCAATTCTCCCCCAGGAAGATAAAGGCAATGTTTGCCATAGTTCTAAATTTATTTTAACCTTATGTATTAATTCTGAAACATGATTGTGTATCATTCTATTGGTGGAAGTACTGATTTTAATACCTAAATAAATTAAATAATTATTTAATCAATTAAAAACCCATTCTGAAAAATCTTCTTTCCTAACATGATGATTCAGAGGTAACATTTACATTTTTCCTATATTAAGTTGGCAGTGAGAGATTGATCTGAATTATTTAGTCTTTTCTAGTGCAATTCTAAGGGATTTGCTTAGGTTACTTAAATGAAGGAGAATATCATCCACATAAGTGGAATCTTTAAATTGTTTACACCCTAATATAATACCAGAAATTGAGGTATGGTCAGTAAGGTGTCGAATTAAAGGTTCTAAATATAAATTGAATAAAAAGGGAGAAAGTGTACAGCCTTGACGAGTACCATTAAATAATGAGAAGGGGGATGAAAGCATGTTGTTGGATTTTACCCTAGCAGAAGGATAAGACTATATCAACTTAGTCCACTTTATAACACTCTCCAGTAAATTAATTTTTTCAAGCATACTGATCAGATACATCCATGATACATGCTTGAATGCTTTTTTTGCATCAAGAGAGGCCAGCACCATCGAGTATCTGGCCCCCCTTGACACCAAAATAATATGCTGACTCTTTTGCAGATGGTCCACCAAATGTCTACCAAACATACATAGCTTGTTCTGGGCAGCTTAGTATTGACCAAACCTGTTGAGGTCTGTTGACAAAATCCCTAGTTAAAATTTAAAAATCTTTGTAACATGGCAATAATGGCAACACTGAAATTAAGTAATCTAATTGGTAAAAACACATCAGCTGACACACATCCAACCATGCATTAATTCCCTAGATATAACAATGGTGCGTTAGGCAAAATCTAAAATGTCTAACAAACTGGGAAGTATTTATAAAGCATGAAGATTTTTTTGTTTCCGATGGATTGTATCTCAACAGAAAAGGTTCAAATATGTTAGGAGAGATCTTTAATACAGCCATTTCAAACTGTTTAAACTACTAAATGGGTGGGAGGGGAAAAATTCTGCCAGCTTAAGTCCAAACTATGTACCTGTTCCTTTAAAACATGACTCGACAACCTCGGTGAAAAAATGAAAAATCTTCCCTAACTGTAATATTACTGAATGCTAGAAGTCTTGCCAATAACATTTCTGAGTTACAGATTCTATTACTATCTAAAGATATTGATATCTGTGGTATCACTGAGACCTGGTTTTCGGATAATCAATGGGGTATTGAAATTCCTGGTTATCATCTTTATAAAAAAAATAGAGAATTTTCTAGATGAGGCGGAGTTGCTTTTTACATAAAAAGAGTGCTATGACTGTTCTGACTACAAATTTGATACTCCAGAACCTTTGGGAGTTGAAATATTATGGTTATCTGTTAAACAAAAATTTGAGACTTTCACTTTTGGCATATGTTATAGACCTCCATCACTGGATAATGTTACATTTGAATCTTTTCTGTCTTATTTTCAAAGTATCAAATTACCAACAAATACAATATTATTGGGTGATTTCAACTTCCCAGGAATAGATTGGAAATCCCTAAGTGGCATAACACAAAATGAGAGAGATTTCTTGGAAACTGTTTTTGTTTTGGGTTTGGATCAAATTGTTACACTCCCTACAAGATGTAACAATATTCTTGATCTAATATTTACAAACACAAAACAATATTATAAGGATCCAATGATTCTGGAACCTATTGATCTATCTGACCATAATACACTTTATTGAGAACTATCTGTTGCTATCCTAGAAAATAGAGGAATCACTAAAATGAAGAATTATAACAAAGCAAATTATGCTGAAATCAAAAACTATTTATTAAACTGGAACTGGAAAAAAGAACTAGAACATCTTTCTGTTGAGGAAGTTTGGAAAAATATCAAAACTAATCTCCAACTTTGTATTAATACTTGGGTACCTGATCAAACTAAATATATAAATAAGAAATGTAATCCTGTCTGGTTTAACAATTCTATAAGGAAATCCATACTGAGAAAGAAAAAGGCCTTTAATAAATATAACAAAAATAAAACTGAAGAAAATTGGCAAAGGTTCAAACTTAAATCTAAAAAAACTAAGCTGAAGATACAGACTGCCAAAAAGAATCTTGAAAAAAACCTGGTCAAACAAAAAGATAATAAAAAGTCCTTTTTTAATTACATTGGTTCATTAAAAAAGTCACAAACCAATGTGGGACCCCTTATAGTTGATGACTTATTAATATCCAACGAATTAGAAATGGCAAATGTTTTTAATAAACAATTCTCTAGTGTTTTCAAAATACAGGAAAAACTAGATTTACCACTTATTTCTGTCAACAATCCGTATATTATATTTTCATCTACGGAGGTCCTTTCTACGATAAAAAGTTTTAAAACTTCTACTTCGGTTGGTATTGATAACATGCCCTTTATTTTCATAAAGAATTTGGCAGCTGAGTTGGCTGATATTCTTACCTTACTTTTTAACAAATCTTTACAGCAAGGTATCGTACCTATGGAATGGAAATCAGCTAGGGTTATACCCCTTCATAAAAATGGGTCAACATTTCTTGCCAAACAATACAGACCCATTAGTCTTACTCCTAGTATTGGTAAAATTATGGAAAAACTCATTCTGCAAAAACTTGAAGAGCATTTTAAAGGTTCTATGAATACTGATATTTTTCAGTATGGTTTCTGCAAGGGACTATCGTGTCAGGAAAATTTAATAACTTTTTTTGAACCAGTGAGCCAGGCATTGGATGCTGGTCTTCCAGTTGATGTAATTTTCCTAGACTATGAAAAGGCATTTGATTCCATCTCACATAAAACAATAATAGAATGCCTATATAATCAAGACATATGCATAAATATAATCAATTGGATTGTATCATGGTTACTAGTGAGAAAACAACAAGTCAGTATCAGAGGTTATGTCTCTGATTGGAGTAGTGTGACAAGTGGAGTGCCCCAGGGCTCCTTACTGGGACCCTTTTTGTTTAATCTAGTAGTTGCCAGCATGTCTACATCAAATGGTGTGTGGATAAATAAGTATGCTGATGATGTTAAACTTGGCTGCATTGTTAATGATGCAACCTCAGTTTGTAATCTTCAGTCAAACCTAAACAATATATTAACCTGGGCTAATGATAAGAATTTATCTTTAAATATAAATAAATGCAAGGTTATGCACTTTGGAAGAAATAATCTAAAAGCACATTACATGTTGAAAAATGTACCTTTGACTGTAGTTTCATCCGAAAATGATCTGGGAGTAGTAATTACTGATAATCTAAAATTTACAGACCATAATAACCTAATGGTTAAAAAATGTCATCGCCTAATTAACTGTATACTTAAAAATCTTAAAAGTAGAGACCCTGAGGTATTAATTCCCCTATATAGCAGTCTGATAAGATCAAAGTTTGACTATTGTTCACCATTCTGTGCACCTACTTTTGTAAAGGATAAGATTAAAAGGGAAAGGGTACAACGTCAATTCACCAAAAGTTTAAAGGGCCTCAAACATACTCCATATCTCGAAAGACTAAAAGAATTAAACCTCTATTCGTTAGAATATAGGTCTATAAGAGGGGATCTATGTCTAATTTTTCATGCTTTAAAAGATGTTTCCTTATTTGAAACTCTTTGTCTTGAACTAGGAAATAGTTTAAGCGTCACCAGATCCCATAATGTTAAAATTAAGACATTTAATGTACAGACTACTAAAAGGAAAAATTTTATAACCCAGAGAGCTGTTCCAGTTTGGAACTCCCTGCCATCAAATGTAGTAAATAGCCTGAGTTTTAGTGTTTTCAAAACTAATCTGGACAATTATATGGGAGATAAAAAATACTATTTCCATCCTGGATAATGGATGGCGAAGTCAAAATGGGCTTGTTCCCTCGTCTTTGTATTTTTCCTATGAACCTATAACCTGCTATCTTTCAAAGCAAGAAAATCAGGATCACACCTCAGTGAAAGTCATAATATGACCTATAGGTTGCACTGTGTTAAGAATGCTGTGCTATCTGTTAAAGCAAGAAAATCAGGCTCGCACCTCAGTGAAAGTCTCAATCCGACCTATAGGTGGCACTATGTTAAGAATACTGTGCTGTCTTTTAAAGCAAGAAAATGGGATCACACCTCAGTGAAACTTGCAATCTGACCTATAGGTGGCACTGTGTTAAGAATACTGTGCAAGAAAGTATGCATGTTAGAAATTTTCCCAGAATGCATTACTGACATAAATGAATGTGAGGTAGGAATAGAACTGAAAAGAATGAAAGTGATCAGTACAAGTAGGAATTGTTGAAGTAGAATCAGTATTGTATATGTGTTTTCCTACATAATCCAAACTTAGTAGTTGTAATAAATTGATAGCCACTACATTAATACATGTGCCTTGTGCAACGTGCACATTGGGAGTTATGAAAGGCACAGAATGAAGCATTTCTTCTAAGACATGAATTTCTTTACTATACATGATTGTTGTGATTTCACTATTTTTCCATGAGAAATACCAGTATACAACAGTAATCCCATTGTATAATTCCATGTTACAAGTGCCTTAATGACCTCAACATGAGGTCATTTCCCAGGCATTAATGAATGGCTGGGTGGTGGGATTCTCTGCTCATGCCTGGGTACCCCCAACCATGCATTAATGTCTGGGAAATGACCTCCTGTCTCAGTCATTGAGGCTATATAGTCAATAAAGAGATAGGTCTATAATTTATTACCTTGAAGATCTTCACTCGGTTTGGCCAATACCAAAATAAAGACCTCCTGTAAAGAGGGATCCGGTCCCACTGCTGGTATGCCTCTTCATAGATTTTTAACAAGTTCATTAAAATGTTTTGAGCTAAAGTTCATAAAATCTTATTGACAATCCCTCAGGACCAGGGGCTTTATCACTTGTCATCTATTGCAGAGCTTGTTGTAACTCTATTAATGTTAGGGGTTTAGCAAAAAAAATCTTTAACTTCTTTGGATAATTTGGGTAAAGATCATCTGTCTAAATATTTGTCAATCAAGGTAAGGTCATTCATTTTATACCCAATCCCATATAAAGTTGTATAGATATTATTAAATTATTCTGCAATATCCCTTGACTGAGAATAAACTGCATGGTATCCAAACTATACAGAAGTTTTACAGCACGTGGTGTCTCCTGTTGCTTAATAGACCATGAGCCAGATATTCAAAATTTTGCCCCAGGGCTAAATTAACACTGCCCAGTGGGCAAACTTAGCCTGGAGCACAAAGCAAGCTATATTCAAAAGGAATAGCCTGGGGCAAACAGCTTCTGAATATAGCATAGAAATGAGGCTGGACAAACCGGGCTGGGAGTGCAGACAAGCGTAGCCCTGGAATAGAGACAGTTCTGAATATAGCAACCAGGAAGTGCAAACCACAACAGCAACACAGTGCACAGCAATGTGAAGGTAGGTAGAGGTGAACTAAGTGGCCAATGTGTGTGCCAGCAAATGTGTGGACCCAGTACAGCTGCAGGCAGCAGCACATGTGAAAGTACAGTGTTCAGAACTGTATAATATTCCCCAAACTGTTTGCACAGCACTAACACATTTGCACAGATTTAGCACAGGGCTAAACCATTAGCCTTCTACAAATACATTTGCCCAGCACTAAATTTTGCCATATTCAAAAGTGACATGCAAATGAGCCTACTTAGGTAGTCTATGGGCAAACATCCAGATTAGCATCTCATTATGCCCTGATTTGTATGCAGTTTGCCCAGAGTTACTGCAGGGTCCCACAGCTCCATCTGTAGGTCAGTCTGGAAGTACAGGGGCTGGCCAGGTCTGACTGCAGCTCCACCTGTAGGTCAGTCTGGCAGTGCATGATGATGACTGTAGGCTACAAGTAAACAGTACAGCATAGCATAGAATATTGTAACCCAGGGGATAACACAGCATAGGCACAGATGGTGGAGGTGCTACATGCAACTGTCACACTGTAGATCATGCTACAGTACACAGCAGACACTAAAGTAGCAAGGGGGCCAGTAGTGTGTGGACACAGCACTGACTTTTGTGTGTAGGGCAATGCTGATGACAGCACTATACATAGTGACAGGCCCAACATGCAGGTGTTTACTGACAATGGACATTACTGTTATGCTGTTGTGTGGCCCTCAGATGCTGCAATTCTGGCTTGGGATGTTCATAGTGACATATACATATCTGGCTTTGTGTGGTGTGGCAGTTGTACAGCTGTGTGGTATGTGGCTGGGGGGGCATATATTATCAGAAAGGCACACTTGTGTTGGGGTATTCCCAATACTGGCCCATGTGCACTGCATGATGTGTCCCAGCCTTGTGGCCACAGCTGGTCTGTGGCACAGCCTGGCCACCCGTACACTCTCCCCTCAACATCCTCCATGCCCACAGTGCTGCAAGTGTGTGCTGGCATCTGTTGGTGTCCACAGAAGAGTGGTCCACAGGTGTGTGCTGTATGACCACACTGCCATGCTGTCCACAGCTGGCAGGGTCACCACTTACTGCCTGGCATGGCTGGGACTGGTGGCAGATGATGGCATCATTGTGATGTCATCAGTGAGCAGTATGTTTCCTCTATGTCTGTCTTTGTCTGTGTGTTATATTTATTTGTTAGGGTCACACAAAGCCACACAAAAGCCATGCAAACAGCATGCAAAGCCAAAATGTCATGCAAAGCTGATTGCCCAGGGTTAAGACTACCTTTTCCTGGGCAGTAATGTGCACTGCACTAAGTGTCATGCTATGTCACACAAAACCACTTTGCTTGGTGCTAGTCACTGAATTTAGTATTGCGCCTGTATTCATGTACACACACCCTCAGTTTGCCCCTTGCATACATTATGATTTTGCCCAGTGCGAATGCAGTTTGAGTGACCTATTTGACCTTTTGAATATAGCAAACCCATGCTAATCCCGCACCAAACCTGTGCAAATAGTTTTTGCCCAGCGCAAAGTTTTGAGTGTCTGGCCCCATGTCAGTAATTTTCCTGTCTTTTCTCCCATGGACATATATTTAGATTTTAATATTGCTCATTTAGCTTGTGATTTATTTAGTTTATGATAAGATTCTCTAATTGCTGTCAATTGTGAGACTAATTGTTCAGAGTATTGCAAAGCCAATTGTAATTCCATGGATTTTATAGATTAAAGAAGTTCTTGTGATTTTGTTATTTTTCTTTTTTTTTATTTGGAGACCATTTTAATAATTTCCCCTCTAACTGCATATTTATAGGCTAGCCACACTATTGTCCATTTTTCTACTAAACATATTTTCTTTGAAAAAAAATTGAGTAAAGTTTTATTTTTAAATTAGTAACCAGTTGTAAACTATTTACTAGACTATCACTCATTCTTCATGTTTTATCTCTCTGTGTATTTATGTCTAATCAATGTTTTAACAAAACAGGGAAATGGTCTGACATAACTGTTGCACCAGTTTTCTGAGTGAATCAGTCCAGGTAACAGGCTATAGCTTATCAAAAAAAAAAAAAGAAGTCAGTCCTGGAAGTAGTCTTGTGAGAATTGGAATATAAAGTGTACTCTCTAGAAGATGGATATAATGTCCTCCAGGGATCCACCAAAGCATGATAATTTATAATTTCATGTAAAGCTTGTTAATTTGGACTAAGTTAAAAAGTAGATGACTTTGATTTATCTAGTTTTGCATACAAAACAATATTCCAGTCTCCTGCAATGATATATGGAACATCAGACCATTTATTTAAGTGTAAAGAAAATATTTTGAATAGCTATGACTCATCATTGTTGGGCACTTAAAAAGAAGCTAATATTACTTCAGTTTGTTCCATTGTACCATAGACTATTATGAACCTGGAATCAGGATCAGTAATTATGTGAGCCTTAAAATCTATTTTTTTTTATTAATCAAAATAGCAACACCTGCTGCCATACCCAAAGACATCTTGAATAATTCAAATCTGTTGTAAGCAAATAAATCTCCTATAAAAATACCACTGCGGGGTTAAACCTATTAAGATGTGTTGACATTGTTGTCCTTTTTTGGGGGGAATTTGCACCCTTTATGTTCCATGTAATAAATGAATAAATCATTTTATTTATTTATTTCTCTTATTGCAGGGATAGAAATAATGTGGAAAAAAAGTAGTGTCTATTTGGGCCTTTGAAAATATATTAGTTAATTTCTGGATTGAAACAAAACTATGTGGTTCTAACATAATAAAGACATTAAGATAAACTGTCCTTGCTATCAAAAAAGGAAAAAAAAATATACCATCCATTCCACATGTTTTATATGTTGTCATAACTTGTAATGTAAATCTAAGGGAGGAAAATCCCCAATTGTACCCAACATAAATGTTATCTAAATCCCACATAATATGAACTCTGATAATATAAAACAACCCCTTCCCACCTTGTGACCATGTTAGCAGTATCTGGATAAACGGCTAGGAGAACAAGGTAAGAACCCACCCATCTCGTAAATATGGATAATGCTCTCCCCTATTATATCTATTCTGAACCATAGTAATTTTAAAGCAATTACGTTTGTAATAGTCTCTGAGTCTTAAAAAACATCTTTCTTTCTAACTCTTTCTTTCTTTCTTTATAAAGTCTAATATGATTAAGATAAAAATTAACCTTAATAAAAGAGGCAAAAAATTGTAAAACATATTATTTAGCCTGGTAGTATAAGGGCACTTCTTTTTAACAAATGTTATGGAACATCTGCTGAAATACATTGGCTTAAAATATATAATCCTTTAGGTTACCTCTTTTAGTCAAAATTATTTAAAATGATGCTATATATAATATTTATAATTAACTGGGCCAATTCATAAGTGCAGTGATAAAATGAAAAAAAAAGCTGTAGCTCTAGTTTGTACCTAAGGGACTGTTTCAACAACAAGACATTTTAAAATGATCCCATAAAGAGTAAAAAATCCAACTTACATAATATACTTGAAATCATATTACACATCTCTTAACATCTGAATTGGCCTATAAATCCTGTTCAAATACAGCTAGAAATTTAGTTTATAACAAGTAAATCAGCTAAACAGAGTGTTATTCTTATCAAATATCTAGAATCAACATATACTGGTACCTTCCCATTGTAACCTCTCAAACATGTGCGAGAGAGAAGCAGTTATGCAAAAAAAAAAGGGCCAGCTTTTTGACAGCTATCTTAAATCAAAATTAACCTGATCTCTAAGCTAGACAAAAATACCGACCACTATCAATTTGGTAAATCATCACACAATCTAAAATGAGGGAAGGTAAATTATACAAATTGAATAACTTTTCTCTGGGTGCCATACAAAACAGACACCCTTTCATTGCAACCCACTGAGTGTGTGAGAAAAGCAACTGAGCAAGCAAAATTAAAGGCCAGCTTTTCCCTTTGTAATCTGGCTGAAAACCATTCCATTTGCAAAAGTAATCAAACACTCGGTTTTCAAAAAGTCCAACAGATCAAAGTCCAATCCACACAGAGAAATGCAGTTTACAGTTCCAGTAAAACTCCATTTTGTTCTTTCCTCTGATCCAATCTATATATCTCTGCAGCAGTGTTCAGCATGGTTCCTTTGGGGATACATATCTCAAGAAAGTAAAGCTTCACAGATTATTTAGTGATTATATATCAACCCTTGTCAGAAAGAACTTTGGATCACAAATACACCATCTTAAATAGCCCTCAGACAACCAAAGAAAATATTTTCACTTTTAGTGGTCCATGAAATCATTCAGGAACCATAGCTTTTGATGGAAGCTTTTTAAATAAATCAGGTAGCAAGTTCGGTAATTGCAGTTGGGCCACTTCTCTGAGTGAACATTCCATGGGGAAGGAAATGATTAGTTTTGCAGAGAATTGAATTCTGAACTTTCTACCTCCTTTGTATAGAATTTTTTTATGTCTGTAGTGCTCTCTGTTTTCTCTGACTGACTGGCTGACATTGTTAAAGATGAAGAATCTTTGTTGTTGCCAGTAAAGGGATGGTTGCGATCATGCAGCTCCTGAATTTTAATTTTGTCTTGAAAATTTAGCATTCTTCAAATTATTGCC
The DNA here is from genome assembly GCA_016271365.2 of Neoceratodus forsteri. Classification (NCBI taxonomy): domain Eukaryota; kingdom Metazoa; phylum Chordata; order Ceratodontiformes; family Ceratodontidae; genus Neoceratodus; species Neoceratodus forsteri. The sequence continues at coordinate 214,427,042 of CM057453.1, forward strand.
TAGGTCTTTCTTCAAGTTAGGTTTGGGTCAAGGAGACCATGCGCTAGGCTTGTCCAGAATCTGGCAGTCCAGCAACTTTGCAAAAGAAAGTGTTAATGAATTGTATAACATCAGGATATTCTGCTCCTCTGGTAGTCCTATGATTAGTAAATTATTTCTTGAGATCTATTCTCTAAATTATAATTTTACTTCCATTTGCAGCATTCTTTTCTCAGTATTGTGATTTATTGTCCTCCTTTTGAACTGTATCTTCAATTGAACTAATTCTAGCATCTGCATCCATAGCTTGCTGTGCCAGACAGTCTACAGCAGATTTAATAGATTTAATATCTAAAACCAGTTTGTTTAGTATTGATTTTATTGAGTTGAATTCTGATATATATGACTCACGTTCTTCTGATGATTCTTTGTATTTGATGAGGTACTCATTTTTGAGTCAGATTTATAGCTTTTCGAAGGTTTTTATTTATTTTTTTTAAATTTTGATAATCGGGAAAAGCAGCATGAGAAGAAGCAAATTTCCAGATGCGCCCTGGGGGAAGGGGTACAGAACAAAGGGTAGCAAGCGTCAGTTACATGGTAATTACAGTGTACTTTTTGACAGCTTGAAACAAATAAAATACATGTAAACATGAGACATAGAGTAATTACATGTATATACAGTATAATACAGAGTATATATGTTCACATATACAGGTTTTTGTTTTCTGCTAGCACTTTACAGTGGGATGCCAGCTATAATGGGAATGGACAGATGGGATCCTGCTAACACCTAGGTAGAGCAGAGCCTGATGACACAGGACAGGTGCTAAAGAGATGCAAGCAGGGGGCATAGGGAGGAGAAGCATTTAGGAGGAGGGAGAACAGATGCCGAAAGAGGAATGGGAGGGTATGAGTAGGCACTTAAGGGCAGGAAAGGAGGGGGTGATGTGGATTTGGGGTGGAAAGCTGTTCCAGAGGGAGGAAAGCCTGTAGGAGATGGCCAACTTACAGGCTAAGATGCAGACATGTGGGAGGGTGAAGGAATGGTCACTGACTGAATGCGAGTTATATGGGGAGGGGGTGGCAGGTTTGAGGAGAGAGGCAAGGTATGGAGGATGGTTCCAAACCAGTATTTAGATATTAAGGTGGTGCAATAGGAAAAGCATCAGTGGAGACAGACTGGAAGGCTAGATAGGAGTAGAGGTCACAGTTGTGGGTCAGATAGGGGAGTTTGAGGAAACCTGCAGAAGGCATGGCAGAGCACATTGAGTTTGGAGAGAGAGGTTGCAGGGCAGCGCCGAAGACACTGTCAGCATAATCGAAGTTAGGAGTACCCATTTAACCAGTAGCTCACATATGATGGAGAGAGAAAGACTAGTTTATGACAGTAGCATAGTCCAGCCTAAGTAGAATCTTTGAGTGGAGTTCTGGGCTTTAAAACAGGGCTGCTGAAGCACTTTTCTTAGAAGAATCTTGTTCTGTCATTCTGCAGTCGGTAATCCACTGATTCAATAGGTACGATGATTCAGCAAAAGTTAGCAGTTTATTATTTGACTTGCTTAGGGAGAATCTTAAGCTGTAAAAAAGTTAGATTTTTGGGTGGCTTGCTGGAGAGTTCTAACCTTGCTGCTATCACCACCATCACTCAACCAGAAGTCTCAAGGGGACTCAGTTCCACTACTACATTCTAGCTGGGTACTGGTGGAATGTGAGGAGAGGCCCCTGCAGAGCACAGGCAATGTCCTTACATATTTCCCTGGATTGGAAAGGTTTATTTGTTGATATTTGTTTAAACAGTTAGACCTGTTGGCCTTATGTTGGCTGTAATGGAGGTAAGGAACTGCTACTGGAAGTGTGTCTCACTGGGGAGAGGGGGACCATATTCTGTGTCCCAATATCAATACCTTTTATCACAACCTATTATGGCTAATCCTAAATTAGAAATTGTTACGTATAATGTGAAAGGACTGACCCACACTATAAAGCATAAGAAACTTCTTACATATGTTGAACAACAGAAAGCTGACTTTACACTGCTTTAAGAGACTCACTTGATAGAGGTAGAGCATCATGCACTTAAAAAATTTAAGTTTCACCAGGTGCACTCCTCCTCATATCAGGCTGAATGGAAGAAAGGTGCAGTGATCCTAGTTCTGAATAAAGCAACTTTTAAATAGAAGAAAGGCTTGCAGATAAAGAAGGCAGATATGTTTTATCGAAAGACCATAGAATGCACACAAAATTACATTTATCTCTATATATATCGCCCAGCTAGCACATATGCCATTTTCAGGCAGTTGTTCACTATGATTGCAGAAAATATAGGGACTCTTAATTTGGTGGTTGTGATCCAAATCTAATCATAATTCCACAGTTATATAACACCACAGGGATCCTACATCAGGAACACTAGGTAGTAAAGAAAGTCAAAGCACTCCTGGTGGAGTTAGCCCTCAGTAGTGCCTAAAGACATCATTATAGGTCCACAAGAGATTATACTGTTTACTTAGCTGCACACTACATCTATTCCAGGCTAGATCTCTTTCTTTTCCTGCAGGAGGTGGCAGCTAAACTTTGTAGCTGTCAGACTGGTCCCACAGGATTATCAGATCATGCTCCTTCACCCTCCATATAGTGGTGTAGCTCCCTAAAAACTACTTTCAGGAGGATTAACATCTTCCTTCTTTGTGATGGGGACATTCAAAAGCAGGTCTCAGCCACTAGTCATAAAACTGTGTGGGTAAAGTCATCTGCTGGTATAGCACCAGGCATTTTGTTGGTTACAGTCAAGGCCATACATCAGGGAAAATTGATATCCATAGTGGCAGGTATGAAAAAGCAATGGATGACACACAGAGATAGTTAGAACTTATAATTTAGGATCTAGAGGGGTAACAACAGAAAACACTGAATAGGAAGACAGGCCAGGAATTGCTGCGACTTAAGAAAGATCTGAATACCTTACTCAACTATAAAGTAAAGAACCATTTGATGTACTTGTGGCAGCATTATTATGATGTGGGGCCCCTGACTCTGAGATTATTAACCTGCAGGTACTGAGCATAGAGATCCAGGACCCATATATCAAAACTCGTACACGCTGGGACCAGGGTGTCTGAAATATTCTGTATCATGGAGGCCTATCACCACTATTATAACAAAAAGTCCACAAAGAGCCAATATGGCTGCAAAATAATAGTATTGTGGGCAATGAGAAATGTGTAAACTAGCAATTTGACATTAACCACTGAGACACCTAACTGCATTTTCTAATTGTTGTGATACACACACTGACTAATACATACACACATATATGCACATATATCCCAGTGTAACATAGCAGTGCACTGTCTACACACATTTTTACAGATTAAAAAAAAGACATTGAGGGACCATTTTCTTCTTTTCATGCTCCGAGGGAAATCAGAATGTTTGAGGTGGGGTTGGCACTAGACACCTCATTTAAATCACCAATGACATGCATAAGGCTGAAACTGATCTAGATAGAGAGGAATGTAGACTAGCAATTTTGCACTAACTCCTGAGCCACCTAACTGCACTTTCTAATTGCTGTGATACACACACACACTCACTGAATAATACATATACACTAATATGCTTATATTTCAGTTTATAAAATCGGCATTAAAAATTCCAAGCCACTGATTGGCTACAACATCATCTCAACTGTGTCCTTACAGATGATATTGTAGCCAACCGCACTACCAGCCACCAACACGATGCATGACAATATCAAATCAGTGAGCTTTGCCAACTGAAAACAAGAACGCTGACTGGCAGAGCTCACTGATGCCATAGTGCCAAATACATTCTCCTCAGACCAGCACGCTCAATGACAGCTATCGCAGTTCCTCAAACCAAACACACCATCAAAAACTCAAAGCAACATCCAGAAATAAAGAAATACTTTAAAAACAGCAAAAAATAGTGAAAAAGAAAACCTGTCATTCACGGCAACACTGCGCTGTTCAAAATAAACCTTAAGTCTCAGCGTCTGTCAAATCCTGTGCATCCTCGCTAGGTTTTCCCTAGTTTGAGCTCAACGCCCACTTCTCAAACTTTATCATGTCCTGCAGCATAACTAATTCACAAATAATGGTATGCAGCACAATCATTGTCACCATATAGCCAAACATTTACTTTTCTACACCGCCCATCGCGATTTCAAAAAGCAGGAAGCTGTCTTCACGGCACCCGCTAACCACCACACTCCGCCTCCCAGCGCCCAACAAAGAACATTGCTAATGACACTGCTATCAGTTCAGCATTTGGCGATTTCACTACCTATTTTAAAACAAAATAAAATAAATGTCCTTTATTTGTGCCAATGACTATGGAGAATGGGTACAGTGATGCAACAACATAGACAAACACTTTGCCATCTGCGAGTAAAAACGCATGCTGCCTCTCAGGAAAACTACACCTCTCCATTTAAACATATGAAAAACAAAATGTTAAAGAGGACTCCATACTACTAAAAACAGTGACTGATACCCTGAGAAATCCATAGAAACCCAGTACTGCCAATTAAACACTTTTTACAGAAACTTTATAGAGGGACTATTTTTTCTATTTCAATTATTAAACCCTCTTTTTTATATTTTTGACTTCTTCATCTTTTTTTTTGTTTTACTGATTAAATAATTACTACAGGGGCCCATTTTATAAGTGCAATAACACATTCCGAGGTGTGGGTTACGTGCTGATAAAAGCACGCCCAAAGGGGCATAAGGCACTCGGCACAAGCGCCTCATGCTTAAGTACACCCCTGGGCGTGCTCTTATCAGCACGTAACCCACACCTCATCATGTGTCATTGCTTGCATAACATAGCAGTGCACTGTCTGCACACACAGAGCATTACCACACACTAACACACTGCCTTATATGGCATTTATTTACTTATATATCCAACATTAACTTTTACTGTATTTAGGATAAGAACTGTGTTTTTCACTAACTCATTGTACTAATCCATGGCATGACTGGGTAACTATGATAGCGAAGCAGGGTGGTGTTGTGGGTGTGGCCTATCTGGACTTCAGCAAGGCCTTCGACACTGTCCCCCATAGAAGGTTGATTAACAAACTGTGCAGCCTAGGGGTGGATCCTAAAATAGTTCTGTGGGTGGAGAACTGGCTGAATTGCAGGAGTGAGAGTTGTGGAAAACAGCGAGCACTCTGGAGAGGGAGAGGTGATGAGCAGGGTGCCACAGGGTGCCACAGGGGTTGTTGTCAGGGTTAGACTCTTCAATGCCTTTATTGGGGACATTGCAGAGACTGGAGGAAGGTATCGTCTTCACAGATGACACAAAGGTGTGCAATATGGTGGGCACTCCAGAGGGTGTTGAAAGAATGAGGGAAGACCTTAGAAAACTGGATTAATGGTCTGAAGAATGGCAGCTGAAATTCATTACAAAGACATGCAGGATCATGCACATAGGACAGATGAACTCAGGGGAGAAGTATGAACTACCTGGGGAGGTATTGACAGTCACAAAGCAAGAAAGAGAACTGGGAGTTATCATCTCAGAGGATCTAAGAGAAACTATGCAGTGCAATAAGTCTGTTGGAAAGGCTAGACAGATTCTTGGATGCACAGGGAGGGATATTACCAGTAGAAAGCAGGAGGTCATCTTGTCCCTGTATAAGACACTCATGAGACCTCGCCTGAAATACTGCATCTAGTTCTGGAGGCCCCATCTGAGAAAGAACATAGACTGGGTGGAGGTGGTACAGTGCAGTGCAAGTAAAATGGTGCAGATCCTGTGGGATAAGACCTATGAGGGAAGCCTAAATTAGTTAAATATGTATTCCCTGTAGGAAAGGAGGGAGGGGGTACATGATTGAGACATACAGATGCATCACTGGTATAAACAGAGTACAGGAAGGAAGCATCTTCCAAAGTAAAAGATGCTCCAAGTCAAGGGCACAACATGAAGTTAGAGGGGGGAAGGCTCACAGGAAACGTGAGAAAATATTTTTTCACAGAGAGGGTGGTGGGCACCTGGAATAGCCTACCAGAGGGGGTGGTAGGGGTTAAAACAGTCACAAAATTTAACAATGAGTGGGATAGACACATGGATATCCTGGAGGCAAGGTGGAGAGCTCCAGAGTTCAGTTTGGTCATGGGGCCCCACAGTAGATAGGGATTAATAGGGCAGACTGGGTGGTGATATGACTCCCACCCCCAGCCCGACCTCCCACTGAGTACCTAGCACTCCACACCCCCAGACTTCCTCATACACCCTCAATCACCTGAACACATCCCAGTGTGAAAATCCACTCCCCCGTTGAAGACATTTCTTCTTGCTGGAACTTGGGACTGCTATATGAGAAATAAGCTAAGTGCAGTTCAAAATATGTCAATAGGTTTTCAACTGCACTTACTTTATTTCTCATATAGCAGTTGCCAGTTCCAGCAGCAAGATGAGTCTTCCATGGGACAGTGGATCTTCACACTGGGATCTGTTCAGGTGAGTGAGGGTGTGTGGGGAGGTCTGGAAGGTGTGGGGTAGCAGGTGCTCAGTGGGAGTTCAATCCGCCGGTGCAGGGTTCATCAGCAATGGACTTTTTTTTATAGATTAAAAAAGACATTGAGGGACTGTGTCCTTTTCAGGGTCCGATGGACATCAGAGGGTGGGGGTTGCCACTAGACACCTTATTTAAATCAGCAACAAGATGCATAAGGCTGGAACTGATCTAGATAGCTGGGAAATGTAGACTAGCAATTTTGCATAACCACAGAGCCACCAAACTGCACTTTCTTATTATTTATATCGCACACACTGACTAATACATATACACATATATGAATATATACAGTATATATAAGTAATAGATAATCACTCTTAGGTGGGTCACGCTCTGATATCACATGCGCCTTGGTCATTGTACGCACAAGGGCCGCAGGCCGAGTCCGCTCCACCCAAGGCGTGTATATATCAGAGCACGAACTGACACCTAAGAGTGGATTATCTATCTTATAAAATGGGAAAAATATTTGGGCAGGGGAAGGAGGTACATAAGGTAGTCCCTGTCTGGCAGAGATAAATGTTTAATTTACAGTAGGTTATCTGGCTGATCCTGCCATAATTGTGATGGGTTTGAAGTTTAAGGTGGTATTTATCTGGTTGATTCTGCCTTGGTTTAAATAATAAAGTGATGAAAATATGTATCTGGTTTATCCTGCTATTGTCAGAGTGTGTTACATTGTAATCCCTTTTAGTATTATTTCTGTACTATAGCGTGACCTAGTAGTGTAAACTGTAATTATAGACCTGGTTGCAGACATTCAAAAACAATTACTCATTTTTTATTTTTTGAAAGAAGCGTCTGACTGTAATGGGGCTGAGCGAGTGAGTCATTCATATCTGTATTGTAGCGTGACCGAGTGGTTTTATTGGCAGTTCAGGATGTGCTGGCACAGCTTCAAAACAAGGTATTTTACTTTCAGGTACTGTGTAAATTTCTTTTTATTTTAAGATTGCTCATATTTCTAGAAAATGAAGTTGCTGACTGTACAGAGTGAAGAGCGAGCGAGTCGTCGGCTTCAGAATTGTAGACGGAAGCGAGAGCGAGAGTTGCTATAGCTTGTGCCCCTTCAGCTTATGCCCCTTCACAATGATTAACACTGAATACTGTGGGCTAAAATTGATAAGGTTGGATACCAATATCAAAGTTAAAATGTGTGTCCGCAACATCTTCATAGTCATCTACCTCAAACATGATGAATAGTGAGCACATGCAGAGTAAAGATTATTGAGATCCAAAGGTAAAAAAAACACACACACACACTCCCTGTAAAACAGCGAGGCATAGCATGGACATGGAATAGCCTACCAGAGGGGGTGGTAGGGGTTAAAACAGTCACAAAATTTAACAATGAGTGGGATAGACACATGGATATCCTGGAGGCAAGGTGAGGAGCTTCGTCTCGTGCTTCAACCCACCTCAGGAGTGACGTTATTACATGATAACACACACCCTGTCATGCCCTATTGCTTAATTGACTACTAGGCAGAGTAGCATCACTACATATTAGAAAGATCTTGGGTGCGGTCATGACCTTCCCCATCATATGAGGGGAACAGCACCGAGTGATGAGAGTGGTACTACTCCATGCTTGCAGAGTACCAATGTCTGAGCTTTTCTGACTTCCTGTAGAAATCTGCTAATTGCGATTGGCATGCCATAACAGGGGCAACTGGGATAAGGATGAGGGGGGAGGGGTAGAGGGTAGCGTGGGCCTTTACTGAAACCTTGTTGTATCAAGCCCTGCAGCCAATCATTCCAGGGGTTACTAGAGTAGGGGTACTCAGAGGAGGGGAAGGGGATGCTAAAAAGCACAACCTACAGATTCTGGGATATTGTTCTGACTTCAGCTCCCTCTCTAAGTACCAGAAAGACAGTGCCCAGGAGCTGATCTCTGGTGTGCAGGGTTACAACCAGTTGTTCCCCTTGGGAGTGTATGGGTGCTAGATGAGGAGGGGGTCTGCAATTCACCTTGGGTGTCCCAGGGTCAGCAGGTGTACTAATGACCAGCTTAGGTAACTGAGTACGGGGCCTTAGCCCCAGCCCCCCCGAGGGACACCTGGTTATCAGGGGGAATTATAGGGGATACATACTAAAAAAGGTAGTATGGGGGAGACCAGGAGGAGGGGTGATAAGGGGGCTACATCCCTGTCAATATTACCTTAAAGAATTAAGTGTCCCTGGTCTTGTCACAGGCATTTATGTCAGTAACCACAGTAGAGAATTAACAGAAAAAACTGATACAAATCTTTTGGACGAAGGCCTTAAAACTGAAGTCCAGATTTCACTAGAAGCCATTCTCAGACTTTGTTTCCCTCTGGATTGATGGTTCTCTAGCAGACTGCATGGTCCTGTGCGAGGCTGCAGCCACCTCAGCAAAGGAATGGAACCCCAGATGAATAGGACTGAGCTAGGCCTCAGTACAGTTCAGAGCCTCCATGTCCTTTTCTAAGTCCTTGGAGGCATCAGTCCAGCTGGTTGAGGAGTGTGCTGAGGCTCAGAATCCTGCCTCAGCATGTTTCTTGTTGTCTTCCTGCTTCTCACTAGTCAATCCATCACTAGGAATCTTAGCGGGGGAGAGATCAAGAACAGTTGGGATTGACGGCTCCTTCTTGTGTTACTGCAGGAGTGATGTCTGGGTCTCTGTCTTTGGGGACTGTGGCCTCCCTCTTGTTTAGCCCCTGTATTCACACAGGGAGCACCTGGGACAGTTGCTGATGCAGTGATCTGGGTCCCCTGGGATGGAAGAGCTACAGTGTCTTGGCAGTAGTACTGATGGTGGGACCGGTACTTTTCGTCTCGCTTCCCTGCATTTGCTGTTTGTCAGTTTTTTGTTTCTCCTACCTCAGTGGGAGGGGGGTTCCCCTGCAACCCAGAAGCTTCTGGGAGGTGTAGTTTGCAGTCGCATGTTCGGCCAGTGTTTTTTCTCCCGTTTAACAATATCTTGAGGCGTGTTAGCCATGATCTCCCTGCCATCCTTAAAAATCAGAAGATTCACCAGTACTTTGTAAGTAGTAAGTAAAAACTTTTATTTTTATACAGGAAGACTTGTCATTTAGGTTGTGGAACCCAGTTTTCAAGACAACCCTGTTAAACTTATTGTTACCTAAACATACTTATACTACACATAAATACATAGACTATCAAAATACTAACATACTAACACACTAAAATGCCAGCAGAATAGGCCTGATGGTCTTTCGCATCTGCTCATTTGGTCAGCCCCCACCCAGGGAGCTGACCTTGCTGCCCCCCTCGCCTTCTCTGGCTTCTCCCTTCCCAGTTCTGAATATTCTCGCTGCATTGGATTTTGCTTCCAGAATCCTCCCCCTGTACCTGTCCCACCCCCTCTTGAACCCCTCTACCATCTCTGCCTCCACCAGCCCCCTGGGCAGTGCATTCCATGGCTCCACCACCCTCTCAGTGAAGTAGCACCTGCTCCTTTCTCCCCTGAATCTTCCCCCTCCAGCTTCCACCCATGCCCTCTAGTTGCCCCTCCTCCTTCCTTCGAAGCACCCTGACTGCTCCTCCCCTATTTACCCCCTCATGTACCTGAAGACCTCTATCATGTCCCCCCGGTCCCTTCTCTCTTCCAATGTGTACATATTTAGCTTTTCGAGCCTCTCCCCATAGGTCCTGTCCCCCAAGCCCCAAATCATTTTGGTTGCCCTCCTCTGGACCCTCTCCAGGAGTTTAATGTCCCTCTTTAAGTGTGGCCTCCAAAACTGCATGCAGTACTCGAGGTGTGGCCTCACCAAGCAGTTATACAGAGGGAGTATCACTTCCCTCTATCAGGAGGTGATCCCTTAGCGATGCTTCCCAGCATCCTGTTGGACTTAGCTGCTGCCCTCCTACAAGTCTCTGAGTTGTTCATCTTGACATCCACCACCACCCCAGGTCCCTCTTAGCCATCGAGACTTGTAGCATTTCTCCCCCCAGGGTGTACACTTGGCCTGGGTTTCTGGCCCCCAGGTGCAGTACCTTGCATTTCCCTGCATTGAATCTCAGCTTCCACTTTCTAGACCATCTTTCCAGAGCCTCCCGGTCCCCCTGTAGGGCCACTCTCCCCCCCTCCCCATCCACCACCGCCCCCAGTTTTGAGTCATCTGCAAAGAAACTCATCTCACTCCTGATACCTGTCCTTATGTCACAGACATAGGTGTTGAACTGGAGGGGCCCAGGGACTGATACCTGTGGGACCCCACTAATGACCCTCCTTGAGGATGAGACTATCCAGCCAACTATGACCCTCTGGGTCCGGTCCTGGAGCCAATTGCCTATTCATCTGATCATCTGGTTCCCCACCCCCATTTCTCCCAGCTTATCCAACAGGCCCTCGTGAAGAACAGAGTCAAATGCCTTGCTGAGGTCTAGAAAGAGGAAGTCCACTGGTCTACTCAGGTCCAAGGCACTTGTCACCAAGTCATAGAACTCCACAAGGTTTGTCTGATACGATTTCCCAGGGACAAATCTATGCTGCCTATCATCCAGGCACCCTGACTTTTCCAGGTCCCCCCCTAGCCTCTCCTTGACAATGCCCTCCATCACCTTGCCCAGCACCAATGTCAGGCTGACAGGCCTGTAGTTCCCTGCCACCTCCCTTGATCCCCCCTTGTGGATAGGCACTATTTGCGCCACCTTCCAGTCCTGGGGCACCCACCCTGTCCTCAGAGAGATGGTAAAAAGCTCTGCCAGGGGTTTCGCCAGGACATCTGCAAGTTCCTTCAGCACTCTGGGATGTAATTTATCCAGTCCAGATGATTCCTCAGTCTTAAGGGACCTGAGGGCTTCCCTCACTCTCTCTGCTGTGATTTCCACTTTCGCTACCTCTTCTCCCTGCTTAGCCTTTCCCCCTCCTGCCAGTGATGCCTCCCCCTCTCCCCAGACCTGCCAATCGGTAAGGGTCCCCCCCTCCTCATTATCACTGTCTTCTCTCATGTATGATGCAGCATCCCTATTTTCCTTGGTGAAAACTGAGGTGAAGTACTCATTTAGTACCTCAGCCTGCTCCCCCGGGTCTTGTGCCCATCTCTCCCCTGTTTTAATACTGCTAATCTGCCCCTTCACCCTTTGTTTTTCCCCAGTGTATCTAAAGAACCCCTTGTTCCCTCTCCTAGTTTCCCAGGCTAGGTTCTGCTCCTTCCTTACCTTAGCCACCCTCACCACCCTAGTGGCCCTTCTAGCCATCAGCTCGTACTCCCCTCAATCCCTTTCACTCCTTGAGCAGTTGAATTGCCTATAGGCTGCCTTCTTTCCCCGCACCACCTCCTGGACCTCCCTGGTCCACCAGCAGGGTTTTGGGCCCTACTGCATTTTCGTCTTACTCTTGCACAGGTGCTGGTAGCATCCTGAACCCCTCTCCTGATGATTTCCCACCTACTGTCAGCATCCATGTCTGACCCAGTCACATCCAAATGCTCCTTAAGGATCCTTCCCATTTCCTAAAAATTCGCCCCCCTGAAGTCAGTTACCTCCGTCTTTGTGCAGCCTTCTACCCCTCCTAGGTCTAGGCAGAACCAGACCATGGCATGGTCACTCCCCGCCAACGGGTTGCTTACCTCCAGGCCCCCAATCTGGTCACTGTCTACCAGGATCACATCCAGTACCCGTGCCTCCCCGGTCAGTTCCCCCACCTGCTGAGTTAGGAACACGTCTTGAAAGACATCCAACAACCTCTGTTCCCTGGCCACCGAAGATGTCATGGTCTCCCAGTCTGTTCCTGGCATGTTTAGGTCCCCCAACACCACCACCTATCCCCTGCCCAATCTGCAGTGTCTCCCAACATCTGCCACCAGACTCTCTTCCAGCTCCTCCGCCAGTGCAGGGGGTCTATACACCACTCCTATTTTTACTCTCTTGCCCCCCCCTTGTTATCAAGGTGACCCAACTCACCTCTATGGCTCCCTCCACATCCTCTACTCTCCCATGCCAATGCAGTTTTTGACTATCATTGTTACCCCTCCTCCCCTTCCCTCCCTTCTGTCCTTCCTGAACATAGTGTAACCCTCCAGGTTCAGGTCCTAGTCGTGTCCTGCGGTGACCCAGGTCTCAGTGACCACTGCCACATCCACCGCTCCCTCAGTTAGCATCACCTGGAGCACAGGCATTTTATTGCCCAAGCTCCTGGCATTTAGCAGGACTACCTTCCACCCTTTCCCTATACTTATTTCCTCTGCCGTGTTCCCACGGGATTCCGCTTTCCCCTGGTCTGCACTTTACCAGTCGGCCTTTTCCTGCATTCCTCCAGCTCCCCAGGGGGGTGGAGACAGAGTCCCTCCTTTATCAGACCCCCTCGACAGCCTTTTCTCCCATCCCTCCCCCCTTCACAAGTTTAAACCCCACTTTTCACCAATGAACCCCTCTATTTTCAACTTAAGGATTCCCTCCTCCAAATTGAGATGGAGCCTATCTCTAGCATACAGCTCCTTATCCTCCCAGGTCTCCCCCCAATCCCCCATCAACCCATACCCTCTGGCCTCACACCACTCCCTGAGCCACTGGTTTATCTCCCTAATCTTCCTTTTGTGTTCCCCACTAGCCCTTGGCACCGGCAGGATTTCTGAGAAGGAACCTGTGCATCTTACATCATGACAGACCCTGGCAAGCTCCCTGAACCTTGCCTGTATTCTAGCTTGCTATTTCCCCATGTCATTTGTACCCAGGTGACCAGTGTGTCCGGGGAACCCCACAATCCCTTGCCAGCTGATATACCATGTGCTTGGCCCTGTGCACCGTTAGTCCATGGAAGCATTTTGTTCTAACTGGCCAGGCTTCTCCCTCCCTATCCTATTTGATACCCTGATCATAGAATCCCCCAACAGGAGCACTCTGACCACTCCTTTTCCTCCATTCCCCCCCTTCCATGTCCCTCATCCTTTCTACTGGCCCCTCCACCCAGCCGGCTCCTTGTTCCTCTCCCTATCTGGGTGCCACATGCTGCCCCCTCCTTATTTACCCTGGCCACCCCCTCTTCTCTGATCCTATGCCTCTCCTCCTTCTGAGTATCCTTCTGTACCTCGCTAACTCCCCCCTCACTGCTTGTGACTGGTCCTTCTCCCCCATCCGCTAAACTAGCCAGGCTCGTCCTCCCTTCCTTCCTGCCTCCGTTTAGTCTCTCCTTGCTTGTCATGCTCCCCCGGCCTATACCCTCAGATCTCTTTACTGTATCCTCCTTGTACTTCTGGTCCTTCTCCTTGCCCTTTCCTCCCAACTGGTCCTTCTCCTTGTGCTTTCCTCCCTCTTCCTCCTGCCCCTCCTGCTCTGATTCACTGCTCCCCCCATTTTCCTGCATTCCAAGTTCCTCCCTGTTCCTCCTGCTATCCAGCCCCCGCCTCCTGCCCCACTCCCTTTCTATCTCTAACCACCTCTGTCATGGCTACATCACCCCCCTCATCCTCAAGCAGAAGAGAATTGAAGCGGTTACTGAGCATAAGGTCCGATCCACCTCCCCGCCTTGCTTCCTTCTGTCCAGCCCCAGCCATCTGCCTACTTCCCTGAGAATGTTGTCCCTCTGGCCCCCTTTTGTGAGGGTCCCCAGTTACCTGCCTGCTTCCTTGGTAGTGTTCTCCTTTTGGGCCCCCTCTGCCAGGGTCCCTATGTGACCCCAGAGTATTCTCCTGCACTCCTTTCCCTATGCCCCCATCCCTAGTGCTTGGTGCAACCCCATGGGAGATCCCCTGCCCTCTTCCACAACCATACCTCCCCTCCCTCAGCTGTCTCCTAATCCCACAACCTCCTCCCTTGTGTGCCAGCTAGCTGAGGCACACTGGGCAACCACTGAACTTGCAAGCCCAGTCTAGTATCATGGTTGCCCCACACCTGTGCATCCCACCACCCTCCCAAAGATGCCGGCCCTAATGACGGTGGTCCCATCCTCCAAGTAGGTTTCCTGGGTGAGCCACCAGGTTCCACTAGTCCAATATACACCCCTACTGACTAATCAGGTCACCCACTAATCCTAAATACAGTCCCACAGTAAACCAGTAACCCTGTTACTACGTGCAGTACAACACAGTAAACTTATAAGGGAAGTGAACAACTCTTTAAGTTCCTCTCTCCCAGCCTTTAAATTCAACCCCAGTGGCTAGAACTACATGAGCTGCACCTGCAGCCTTTCCTCCAATTGGAGGGCAGGTGTTCCCCTATAAATAAGCAGAGCTCTTGGGAGGGAGGGTGGGATTTGCAGCCTACGCCCGACTCTCAAGAGAGTGCATCAGCCATGTGTCTGCCCCTCCAAGCCCTGCAACCAAATAGCCAGCCCCAAGCAAATCCTACCAAATAGGTTTTAAATCAGAAGAAATAGGCCTCCACCAGCGCAGCCTGTTACACAGTGAAACATCCAACAAATGAGCCCACTTACAGCCACCAAACCAGTTTTCAAACTTCCAACAGCCCCAAAAACAATACCTTGCTAGCCCCTTTGAAGTAAGAAAGGAAAGAAATAACCTTCTACCAAGTAAAATCCACAAGAAATCCTGTAGAAACAACAAGAAGCAGCTACTGTACTGGAACACAACTGATCCTGTCCCCTTCTAGTTCCTTCTGAGAAGCCAAGCAACTGACACCACAAACCTGATTCAGCTCTGTCTCCAGTCAATTAGCTGAGTGAGACCTGGCCAGACCATTAACACCCTTTCCCCACTATGCACTAACCTTTGCAGCTAGTGAAGTCAGCAAAAAGGAATCAAAATTCAACTCAAAGCCCCCAAAATATATTTGCTACCAAAGGAAACAGGTCTCCAGTTCAATCAGCTTCACTAACAACACATCAAAATAGGCTTGAAATTAACAGATATAGGTCTCCAATTCAAATAACCAGCCCCAAGAAAATCCCACCAAATAGGTTTTAAATCAGAAGAAATAGGCCTCCACCAGTGCAGCCTGTTACACAGTGAAATATCTAACAAATGAGCCCACTTACAGCCACCAAACCAGTTTTCAAACTTCCAATAGCCCCAAAATAATACCCTGCTAGCCCCTTAGAAGTAAGAAAGAAAAGAAATAACCTTCTACCAAGTAAAATCCAAGAAACCCCATAGAAACAACAAAGAAGCAGCTACTTTACTGGAATACAACTGATCCTGTCCACTTCTAGTTCCTTCTGATACATTACATACTTTCATAACTTAGCACATCAGACCATATACCAACACATCAGATCATATACCAACACATTAGGTCATATACCACACATAGTCAGGACAGGACAAATCCACAGTCAAATTACTGTATAATCCACATTAAAATATTTCTATAGTATTTAATGACAATCAAGTGAATACAGTATCTAGGAGTGCAGTGTTATACTAATTCCAATATGATGTAGTGCATCCAGAACAATGTTTACTAAATTAGGATAAAGATACGATAATATAAAATTCCCTAAACTTACTTTTCCATTTCCAATTAATCTATATTGAAAGCCGAGGTCTCTGAGCTGTGACTTTGTGGTACCAAAGGCTTTCCTCCTAGTGGCCAACTCATGGCTAAAGTCCTGATAAAAAGAGATGTGGGAGCCCCTCCAATGAATGTCTCCCATGTTCCTGGCAGCTCGTAGTACCTGCTCCTTGACCGAGTATTGTAGAAGGTAGGCAATAGTGGGCTGGGGAACTCCTGGGGGGATGCTCTTCCCTTGATGCGATGGGCCCTCTCAATTCTGATAGGCCCTCTCCATCTATCCTCCAGGAGTCTAGGTATGAACAAATTCAAAAACAGCTCCATCTTTTTTCCCTCCAGCCCCTTGTGGATGCCTAAGATATGGATGTTGTTCTGGCATCCTCAATTTTCCTGGTCCTCAGCCCTTTCCCAGAGGAGCTGCATTTTATGATCCTGCTCCTTCAGGCTTTGTAATATCCTATGTTGATGTTGTTCTAACTCATCAGAGCACTTCTCGGAGATGATCATCCTGTCCTCCAGTTTCCTGACATCCTCAACATTTCCAGTGAAGGCAGCATTAATCCCATCAACTCTGGACAGCAGGACTTCCAGTATTTGTGTTATATAATTTAAGGATTCATTTACTGGAGCCTTGGCAGCCATCTTAGTCATTTGCTCCATGCTCTGCTGTCCCTGGTGCACCAGCTTACTACCAGGGAGAGGGGGAGATTCAGTGCTTGGCAGAAGCTTGGAGCTGTTAAGATTGCCCCTAGAGAAATTGTCCCAGTTGTTTGCTTGTCAGCAGATCAAAACAATATTAAAGCCCAACCATGGAGAGGAGAGCCATGCCCGACTACTTGCCTTGGCAGGTAAGATGCCCTGGCAGGAGGTCTCAGTTTACTGTGCATAGGGATTGCAGCTACTCACCTCATGTTGACCCTAGATCACCGATACTTTCCCTTGGTTCCTGCATGTTCGTGCTATTCTGCATCTATACTAAAAGCAGTTTCTCAGATACCAGAGGTGCTCTCATCCTACCTCCTTGACTGAGAAATCAGATAATGATCCCAGAACGAAGAATAAAACTTTATATTAGTCCGAGTGGGTGGAGTAATTGATTTAAGCAGCCATCTTGTACTGTGGTTAAACCACACCCCAAGAACAGAATGAAGTGTTAACTGTGCATATTATGTCAGAAGAGATCTTGGAGTTAATTAGTTATCAGCAAGACAGGCAAATACTCAGGAACTGAGGGGTATCATTTGGATTTTATATGAAATTTAAAATGATACCATGCTCCTTCTCAAAATGCCTATAGAGTTGCCCTGGTGGAAGACAGGACATTTGCACCTTCTTGGCGGTATGTGGTAAAATCCATGATTCCCAAGCACAGCAAGAACCCCATTTATGCCCCTCACGCTGACCCATATCCATTTTAAGTCTTGACCTTAAGTTCTTGAGGGGAATCTTCACCAACCATTTGGTGGAGATTATCCCAGCATTGGTTGGTTTAGAGCAAACAGGATTTGTGGCTGGCAGACGAGCACCAGATAGTATACGACAAACTCTACGTATCACTGACCACTTAAATAAAGCCAAACAACCCCCCATAGTTATGAGTAAGGATACTGAAAAAACATCTGAATAGGTTGATTAGAACTATAAATACCGGATCTTTGCTGGGTTTGAGGTTCCCGCCACTTTGGTTAGTTACATTCAAACACTTTATGTGCTTCCCAAAGCCTACATCAGGGGAAATGGCCAACTTTCCTCAGTTTTTCCTCTGGGTAGGGGAACCCATCAGGGTTATCTTCATCTCCCATTTTCTTTGCCCTATATATATAGATCCCCTTGCCCAGCAGATCAGGATGGAAACAGCAATTGCAGGAGTCACAGTAGAGAGTACAAAGCACAAAATAGCCGTATATGCCAACAATGTGCTGCTCTGTTTAACAACCCTGTAGACATCCCTGGACAGAGTAATAGAAATAGTCCAGGAGTTCTTTCAGTTTTCAGGCTACGTGCCAAACACCACCAACACAGAGGTGCTCAATATCCACTTCAATTCCCCCGTAACCCTTCAATATCTGCACCTTATGAAATGGGGCATGCAAAACTCAGATGCTTCTGTATCCATTTATGGCCAGATACTAAACACCTTTATAGGAATAATTACATCCTCTGAATGACTATTTTAAAAGATGACATATCATGATAGCCTGGTAGCACTGAGGGTTGAGGCACTGGATGCCACACCTCGCTCTGCGCCAGTGACCCGAGTTCAGCAACGAGTCTGAACTGTCAGGGGTCAGCTGGGAGGAGGACAAAGAGCAAGACTGAGTTGCCACAAGGCAGCTTTCTCCTCATGGGGTGGACTGGAGGCTCGCAGGCCACTGGCTGACACCCGGTGGAGGTTGGAGGGTGGCACCAACCTGAAGGAGCTCTGGCAATAGCCACAGGGAGGGCCAGAAGGTGCTTAGTCAGCACCATGGGGCATGCATGCACCTCTATGCATGCATGAAGCCAGTGTGCTGGGACCTTGGGGAACAGAGGAGGAAATGGGGCAAAAAACACAGAAAATATAAATAAAGAAAAAAAAAAGACAACATATCGTGGTGGTCATTACATTCCCTACCTTTCCACTCTAGAATACATACTACCAAGATGAATATTCTTTCTATGTACCTCTACCTCTTTCACAGTGCCCCAGTTAAATTTACCAAAGAGTTGTTTAAAATGGCACAAAGCCAGCTTTGAAATATATTTGGGCAAACTCCAACTCTTGGGTCAATAGTAACTTGCTGTTGGCTCAAAAGGAATGGGATGGATGGACGGTCCCAAACTTGGAGGAGTACTAGTTGTCTTCCCAAGTGAAACTGGTTCTTTTGTGGTGAAAACAGCATATCAGTGACATTGGAATGACAGAACCTTCATGTCCCCTAACAAAAATTCCCCTCAGAGTATAAAATGATTACTCTGTGCTAGGAGCTACCTGGAAAGCATGGGACAAATTCTGAAAAATCCCCAGAGTTGCAGGGTACTAGTGGCACTGTCAGTGGTTTGCCTGTGACCCAGCTTTCACCCCCAGCAGTACTTATCCATGGTACAGATGACAGGCACAATAGGGCATATATTGCTCTTAGCAGTGCATGCAAGAAATAGTGGCAAAAACCTTTGAAGAGTTGAAAACAGACTCTGGGTGGAAGCAACAGATAGGTTTTGCTATTTTCAAATTAAGAGACTACATAATGCAACAACTATGCAAGTAACGCATTACAGACAACAGACCAGGATGGCTCCTTAATATACTAACATAGACACTGTATCAGAAAGGGGTGAGCTTCCTTATCTATCATTTCTTAATACAAGATACAACAATAGCTGTGATGCATACCAGGTGCAAATAACAAACAGAGGCAAATCTTGAACTTACAAACACAGACTGGGGGCAGGACTGGAAAAGTTCTTTCCAGACCTGCTTCTCTTCCTCTAGATGGCAAAAATTCTTCTGGAACATAAAATCCTGATACTTTATAACACTGATTTTGAAGGCAAAGATGGGACTCGATGACATTGGTATCCTGCTGGAGGCATCGTGGGGAGAGTAGGAGAATGTATTGCCATGTGCTCAGGAGCTGTGCAGCTCTCACGTTCTATAGGAAGGGTGTAGAAAAAGTGATAAAGTGAATATCTGGCTTGGGAACCCCACTGAAGCAGTTCAACCTAGTACTGAGACTCAAACCCTATGGTGAAAAGGGGAAGGAGACCCTTTTTTGTATGGTGAATTTGTGTAGCTGCAGCATCGATAGTCAACACCAGAAACTGGTTGTACCTAGAAGCTCCCATAGTGTATGACTGGAGAGTAATTATGGGTGAAATATCATAGATGGAGAGAATAACATTTAGGGTACAGGAAAGGCAGGAGAAATACATTAATCATTGGACCAAGTGTAAACTGGGACAGCCGGGAGGTGATCCATTGAATATTCTGTGGAACTAAGACACTGGGCATGCAGAGTAAATGCAAAGGTGGGGGGGGTCTCCTGACACCTATCGTAGGGTACCCAACCTTATGGACCCTCCTTTCACTGCTGGAAAGGTACTCCAGGAATGTCTTCCATAGGGTATCTTAGACCACATCACAGTCAAGTATTATTTAGACTACTTTTTCAGATTACTGGCACTAGGGCATGGCCTCTCCACTCCAGGACAGCACCTTACATAAAATGAACCATCTCTGGATTCCATACCTCCATGTTCTATTTTAATTGTTCAGGCATGTTTGTTTTTATGGTTAATCACTGTCCTACTTCTTTTGATGTCATGGACAAAATAGCAAACTTATGTGAAACAGGAGTTGTCTGAAACTGACTGTATTGAAGCTGGTATGTATTTCATTTCATGTACTTAATGGCATTTTCCTGTTTGCTGTACCTGTGCTTTTAATAATAAAGTATATTAGCAAAAAAAAAAAATGCTGGACAGGGAGGATAATGTTGAATGCTGAGCACATTGCAACAACCTATGGATTTACAATTTGCCAGAGGCAGTTTAATGTTGTAAATTACCTCCAAAATCTCCTCCAAACAGTCATATCCCCTCCTCCCCACACTGCCCGGTTTCAAAATATAACCCCATATAACAAGCCACAGACTTTCCCCACCCTCCTTCTCCTGTATTGACAATAAGGAGTATTTGACAGAGAATTCTTTTCCCCACCAATTCACAGGCAGCACCCTTCCTAATTCCCCCTTACTACTCCCCACCACCACGCAGTCATGGACAAATTACACAGATTTCAGTGCCTGTCCTCTGTCCATCTCCCCCATTAAGCAGGACCCATTCCACCTTCCACCTCACCCTAGAGCTCACCTTTGAACTTGAGTGCGCCCCTGTGGGTCATAAACACTCTGTTCTGGAGGCTGACCCCACTCAATTATCCTTTGCTTTCTCCAGTACCCTGAGAAGGAGAAAGTCCTTCACCTGGCATGGAGACAAAAAGACATTTCTTGCCAAAGGACACGTATATACAGTATATTGATGAATGCTACTGTCTTTCTATTATAGGAAAACAACGAACATATATACCTTTAACGAAGGCTCTCAGAAGTAAGGACATGAGATTCTGCACCCCTTACCCAGCCAGAATGTTTATCCTTTTCCTGAATGACTCCCAACCTTTTCTCTCCATCCTTTGTTTGTCCCCCATTCTGCCCAAATGACCCCCATTCTGATGGTGACCCCCAGCCCCATCTCTTACCATCCTGGGTCTTATCCAAACTACTTCCTTACTTTGTTGAGTGAGTGAGTGCCATGGGTGGTGGAGCAGATTCTGGGGGCTACAGGCCATCATCCCATTGCTCAGGTGTTTTTTTTCTCCTTTTTTTTTTTCCCCAGTCCCCATGATCAGGAATGTGTGCCATGGCGAGGGTGTACAGCACAAAGATGCCACACATACTCAAGTGCCTGCCAAATAACCCTCTAGGAAGTGGTCACTGATGCTATGCCACCCAGCTTCTGCTGGGGGGGGCAGGCAAGCAGTGGCTTGCTGTGTCCCCCTTCCCCAAAAGAGGTGAGCAGTCTGTGTATACTCAGCCCTCCTTCCATAGGCCAAACCACATTGATTCTGGTCCATTCCAAAACCAAGATTGCAGTTGTGGTGGCTGGTGTGGAACTCAGTGCCTTGCCCACCACACACACTGGGATAGTCAGCTCCCAACCATTGGATTCAGTAGAGGCAGAGAGACAGGAGCTGACATGAAGAGACAACCATCTCCTGCCACCACCACCAAGACAATTGACACAATCCCTTGCCTCCAAACTGTCACAACATGCCTGGAATCAGGAGGGCAGGAATGCCTAAAATGACTGACACCACCAGCAGGCCACATAGACCATTAAATAAATTGTGGGACAATTGCAACCTGCCCATAATCCCCCAGCCCAGACCTCAACTGAAGAATGATGATCTAACACACTCATGTATGGCCTGTGTGTCCCTCACATCTCCTCTTGGGCTCCACCTCCTCCTTGAGTTTTCCTGTTGTACCCTCACCTTTACTTCTACATCGGTAGATGCTCAGTTCTGGGCCACAACATTGCAAAATATAATAATATAGTTTTGCTGGGCATCTGGCACCACGCCCTCAGTACCTGCTGACTTGTTGTTGTGAACCAGATGTGTGACCCCAAAAGCAAATCCTTTTAATCCGCCAGTTTGCTTTGAACAGTGCTGGGTAGGCAGACCCTCATGAGAGGAGTGCTGTCCAGGACATAGCCTCTGGCGATGCCAAGACACTTGATAAATATGGCTCTTGCAGTACAGACAAAGTAGGACCTATACAGTTATGCATAAAGCAGTTCAGAGACAGTCTTCAGTCAAAAAGTCCTGTACTCACCACCAAATATGAATGCTGCACAGAAGTTGCAGATTTGTGCTCTAACTTTATTAAGGTGCCAGGTTAAAATGCACGTCTTGACATATTTCGGAAATACATTCCTTTATCAAAAGACCTCGGGTGTCTCAAACACTCTTCTTATACATACTATCTCACCCTTCTACTATGTGACCTATAGTTGTGGAATTTAGGACTATAACTGTAGGTCTATATTATAAACTGTTGTCCATGACTTCATGATATACTACATGACTTACTTCTTATTTGCCAATGTACGTTAATGCTATTTGCCTGAGTTAACTATCTGAATGTACCCAATGATATTTGCAAATACCTGCTTACAAAAGTATGTATGTATGTAAACCATTTGTGCCTGTTAATAAACTTTGTTTATAAAAAAAATGAAGGATTGCAATGACATTAAAACAAAAACAAAGTCATCATACATGCACAGTGAAAATAAGTACAAATAAAAAACAGAAATTGAACAGAGGATTTAAAAGAAAAGAAATAAAGTCAATACAGAAACATAATAAGGCATCAAAGAACAGAAAATATTCATCATAACCAGGAGAGACACACCCCCCACCACCAATCAGAAAATACTGTCCCGGCAACACATGTCCATTCTCTGTCCTGAATATCTACAAATTCTTTCAAAATAATGTGAAGCAATCCCTCTTGTGTGACAAACTTTTGTTGTAGAACTAACCTGAAATGAATCTGCCAAATCCAATATTTAAAACTAGCAAACATCACCTATTTGCTGCTAAGATTATACTTAAACCACCCACTGGAAAAAGACCCAGAAAAAACCTCTGGAGGAATATTACAAAAAAAGCAGGTTTTCTCACCTCCTAAATAACAGAGAACAAAATGGCTGTATAAAAGGACAAGTGAAATAAAGTTGTTCCATGGTTTCCAGAACAGAGGCCCTAGTAGTCCTGGGGCAAAAACGTTCCTGTACATCTTTATGTGTCGATTACCTTTTGTATTTAATTTCCCATGGGTGCACAACCAGAGCACATTCCACATCCCACATCTTGGGTGGGATTCTGGAGTCAGTTAACATTTGTTCAAGTTGAATCTGGTGCATAAGTGAAGTTCCCAAGAAAGTAGGATGGTCAGAAAAATTAGCAGAGACCACTGACCCATTAAAGGATTTCCTGGACAAGGAAAAAATCGGAGTCAGATGGATCCTCCATAATTTAATCTCATCAAAACACGTGTCAAAAAATAATAGGGCAGTTTCTGACTTCATTTATTTTTGTGGATGAAAGATCCAGCATACCACTCATCTCGAATGGAGAAGAGCCGATTAACTACCCAGGGATTCCCACTTTTGAGTAGAGTGCGTAAGAACAAGCCAGATATTGGTGTACAAAGACATACTATAAAAGAATACCACTGACATAAGGAAAGAAAACCACTGACATAAGGAAAGATAGAAGCAGACTTGTAACAGTTGAATCCAGTGAATAAACTATTGTGGCATTTCATAAGCCTTTAAACATTTCCATACAACATCATGTGACACTGGCCTGGTGGCACTGAGGGTTGGGGTGCTGGACGTCACCTCTCACCACACTGGTGACCTGGGTTTACAAGAGCCCAGTTCGCCAGGGATCGGAGGGAAGAGAGGATTGAACATCCAGAGAACTGCTGTCTCTCTCGGGGAGGGTCCCACGTCATCCCATTCGCTGATTGCACTCTGGTGGTGACTGGAGGGCAGTACAGGTTGGAGGTGCGCTCCAATGCAATTATGTGGGAAGGAAGGGGAAACAGGAGAAAACAGGAGGAAAAAGAAGCCTGGGAGGGCTCCATGACTGTCCTCAGCACTGAGGTCCAACCCCAGCTTCTGGATTGTGTCTCCAGGGAGGGGGCACCACCTTTCAAGCCCCACCACAGGAGGCAAGCCATGGGGGAATCTCTAGGGTCTGTGAGTGTGGGGTAGCAGGATCTCCTAACCCCTGCCAGAGCTCAGGAGGATAAACACCTAAATTAAAAAAAAAAATCATTGTGACACCCTGTTGTACGCTTTGGATTGATCTAAACTAATACCCATTAAAATCCTTTTATTTCCCTTATCAAAAGTAATGTACCAGAATTTTTTCTCCCTGGGATCGAACAGGATTGTGCTGAATGGATAACCTGTACCAAAACCTGGGCCAATTTCTTGCTAAGAGATTTCGTGAGGATTTTGAAATCCATGTTCAACAGAGTAATAGGTAGCCAATTGGAAAGCACTGATTTATCTCCTGTCTTAAATAAAAATGAGCAAACCCTGGTACATGACTGTAGGTAATGCAAGTGCTTGTAGTAAAGATTTATATAAATCAACAGCTCCTGTGGCATATAATTCCACAGCCACTTATAAAATTCTCCTAGTAACCCACTGAATCCTTGGGCTGTGCCTGCCCTCAAACTTTTAATAGCCCACTCTACCTCAATGAGAGTGTGGAGAAACTAATTGAAAGACCTGCTGTCCAGAGACATGGTGTAACTGACTAGCTCATAACAAATTATGCATCTCCTTATTACCAGGACAGGGGTACCAAACTGATGAAAAATGCATTTGTGCAACCCTGAACCCTCAGTGCCACCGGGCCGGTGTCACATGATGTTTAATGCCAACCAAGACATGGTCTGAGGTCTCCGCAAGGAACAACTTCCACCTGGGAAATAGGAAGGGTCACGGAAGTGAACCAATGGTGTATCCAAGTGGACAGACTCCCATGGAAATAAATATGTTTAGGGAGTGCAACTTTATGGCTATGACAGGGGAGGGAGCTGGATGTCATTGTCCACCTAGGGACAAATGACCTGGCTAAGAAAGGGATTAGAGAAGTGCAGGAAGAGTTTGTGGAATTGGGGAGGGGCCTTAGTTAAGTAGCATGCACGGTAACCTTCTTGGAGGTGCTGCCCATCTATGGCATAGGAGAGGCTAGGGTGTTCCACACCATGGGATTCAATCAGTGGTTGAAAAACTGGTGTGGAGCTCAGGGATTTGGCTTCATTGGGGACTGGGGGTCCACCTGGAGTGATGCAAGCCTATACTGGCATGATGGGCTGCATCTGTCCGGTAGGGGAACCAGGATCCTAGGTGATAGGTTTAAATGCTTCATTGGCAAGCATTTAAACTAGCCAAGGGGGGAGGCACTGGAAAGGAGCAGGGAAATCCTAGCCACCCCAAAAAATCATGGTAGTAAGTGTGGCAAACACCAACATAGAGGTGTCGATAGGGAGAAGGGCAGGGCAAATGGAGAAAGTGACAAAGGCAAGAAGGACAGGGATGGGGCAAATGGGAGTAAGGCCATCAGGAATTGGAGGGTAATGAGTACCAATGCCTGCAGTCTGGGCAACAAGCTCCCTGAGCTGGTGGCCTTGATGGAAGAGGGATGCCTGGATATCGTAGCAGTTACAGAAACATGGTATACAGAGAACCATGATTGGGATGTTAACATACCAGGGTACATAACCTACAGGAGAGACAGGCAGGGGAGAAGAGGGGGATGAGCGTCTCTCTATGTAAAGGAAGGGATAAAAGCAACTGAAAAAAAGAGTAAACAGGAGGAGAGGAGGCACTGTGGGTCACCTTGGAGACTGGAAAGGGCACCACAATCCACACAGGGGTTGTGTACAGCCTCCCATGTCAGGGGGAGGGAATGGACAAGGATATGATAGAAGGCATTCTTAGAATTGCAGAGAAAGGGGAGATACTATTGATGGGAGACCTGAATATGCCAGATGTTGACTGGAGCACATTTGCTGCAGGCACATCCAAGAGCAGGGCCATTCTTGATGCCCTACGGGTGGCAGGCCTCAGACAGCTAGTTTCGGAACCCACTCATGAGGGAGCAATCTTAGACCTCATACTCTCAAACGGGGCAGTGAGAGGATCTCAGATCTAGAAGTGGGTTGCCATCTGGGAACAGGTGACCATCAAACAGTGTGGTTCACGTTAAACTCAGCTACAGAGTCAAGCCATACAAAAGTGAGGGTAATGGACTTTAGGAGGGCTGACTTTGGCAAGTTGGAAGAGTGCCTCAGAAAAGCACTAGCAAACAGGCTAGAAGGAGGTGTGGAGCAACAATGTGGAATCATCAAAACTGCCATCACAGAGGTAACAAGCCTTTGTGTGAAGCAAATAAACAAATCAAAACGAAAGAAAAAGCCACTATGGTTCTCAAAAGAAGTGGCTGTGAAAGTCAGGAAGAAAAAGATTGCATTCTGGAACTATAAGGAAACACAGAAGGAGTGGGACAGAGAGCAGTACCAGTTAAGGCAGAAGGAAGCAGGGAGGGAAGTCAGAATAGCAAAGGCCCAAACTGTGGAAAAGATAGCCAACTCAGTTAAGAAGGGGGATAAAACCTTTATAGGTACATCAGTGAGCATAGAAAGACAAAGGGAGGATAGTGACGCTGAATAGAATGAACAGTGGGTGGCAGTGGGGACAGTGAAAGCAGGGATACTGAACAAATATTTCTGCTCAGTATTCACAAAAGAGGAGGGGGACGTGCCTAATACAATTAACAGAAGCACTCTTGATGGGGGGTTGATCCCAGTCCTTTCACAGAAGAAAGGGTTCTGCAAGAACTCCTAAAACTGAAGGTGGACAAAGCAATGGGGCCTGATGGAAT
Source organism: Neoceratodus forsteri (assembly GCA_016271365.2). Taxonomy (NCBI): domain Eukaryota; kingdom Metazoa; phylum Chordata; order Ceratodontiformes; family Ceratodontidae; genus Neoceratodus; species Neoceratodus forsteri. Next base: position 214,453,990 of record CM057453.1, read on the forward strand.
TCACCCCAGAATTCTAAAAGAATTAAGGGAGGAACTAGTGAAACCACTGGCTACTCTTTTTAATAAATCATGGGAGGATGGTGTGGTACCCGAGGACTGGAGGAAGGCGGATTGATTCCCCTTCACAAAAGTGGGACCAAGACAGAGACAGGAAACTACAGACCTGTCAGTCTGACCTCTGTGGTAGGGAAAGTGAAGGAGTCACTTCTGAAGGAAAGAATAGTTGAGTACCTAGAGGCCAGTGGGGCACAGAACCCAAGGCAGCATGGGTTCACAGCGGGAAGGTCATGTCAGACAAATCTAATAGATTTCTTTGACTGGGTGACCAAAGTAGTAGACCAGGGAGGGGCTGTGACAAGGCCTACCTAGACTTTTAGCAAGGCATTTGACACAGTCCCACACAAAAGATTAATAGTCAAATTAACCAGCCTGGGAGTGGGTCCCAGGGTGGTAGCCTGGTAAAACATTGGCTGGACAACAGGACACAGAAGGTAATTATAAATGGAGTCCACTCTGAAGAAAGAGGGATTACTAGTGGGGTACCGTAGGGTTCAGTATTGGGTCCAGTCCTTTTTAATGTCTTCATCAGTGACATTGCAGAGGACTGGAAGGAAAAGTATGCCTTTTGCAGATGACACAAAGATCTGCAACAGGGTTGATACACAAGGAGGCGTGGAAAGGATGAAAAGGGACTTGGCAAGGTTGGAGGAATGGTCAGAAGTATGGCAGCTAGGATTCAATGCAAAGAAGTGCAAAATAATGCACCTGGGAAACAAGAACCCAGAGGAAGAATACACAATGGGTGGGGAGGTAGTAACAAAACAAAAAGGAAAGGGACCTGGGGGTAATCATATCAGATGACCTTAAGGCTAGCAAGCAATGTGAGAAGGCAGTAGGGAGGGCTGGGGGTATACTGGGATGTATAAGGAGAGGCATCAGCAGCAGAAAACAGGAAGTTGTTATCCCTCTGTACAGACAGTTGGTGAGACCCCATCTGGAGTACTGCGTCCAGTTCTGGAGACCCCATCTCCGCAAGGACATAGACAGGATAGAGGCAGTCCAGAGGAGGGCAACTAAAATGGTGCAGGGTCTGCAAGAGAGAAGCCATATGAGGAGAGACTAAAAGAGCTTAATATGTATACCCTTGACGAAAGAAGGGAGAGGGGGAACATGATAGAAACTTTTAAGTACCTCAGTGGAATCAACAAAGTCCAAGAGGGTAGCATCTTTCAGAAAAATAGACGTGCAAGAACAAGCGGACACAATTTAAAGATAGAAGGGGGGCGGTTCAGGGGCAATGTGAGGAAGTATTATTTCACAGAGAGGGTAGTGGATGCATGGAACAGCCTTTCTGAGGAGGTTGTGGGTCTAAAACTGGAAGAATTCAAGAATGCATGGGACAGACATAAGGCAATTCTTGTGGGGGGTAGGAAGAAATAGGCTGTTGGTTAACTAGGATCTGCGGCCTATCCTGTAGGTAGGGAAATGGGCAGACTAGATGGGCCAAGCGGTCCTTATCTGCCGTCAAAGTCTAAGTTTCTATGAAGTATGTCAGGCTTATCAGGTCCCCTGTATTTGTCAGAACTTGGCGAATGCATTTATGCGAGGTTTGGTGACTGTAGCTATTAAAGGAAGTAACATGAAAGCTCTTCCCTGTGTACCAAATTTCTGCTCCAGTTCTAAAGTTTTTAAGCTGTCATATTGATATTGTGCCATATTCTCTTGAGTACTGAAATGTGTGCTGAGTAATCACCATCCCTGTGCTTTGTAAGGACATCAAATGATATAATTGTGTCCTGAAGGCCATATAGTTACAAACTGTTCCTTCCCTTCCGTTCAGTAATACTTTGAAAAAGCTCTTGAAATCTTTTTACATTCATCCCACCAATGAAAGTGTGAGTTGTAAAGACACAGTACAGGCTTTCTAGTCTCTGCTAATTAGGTAAGGTCCTTAAAGCCTGTGGGCCTTCAAGTAAACTGGCACTTAAATGCCATATACCTCTCCCCAATAAAACATCTGCAAAGTTTGAAAACTTATTGCCAACCAAGCCATGGTCCGAGGTCTCCGCAAGGAACAACTTCCCCCTGGGAAATAGGAAGGGTCAGTGAAGTGAACCAATAGTGTATCCAAGTGGACAGACTCCCATGGAAATAAATATGTTTAGGGAGTGCAACTTTATGGCTGTGGAGCATTACGGAGACCAAACTTGAGCAATCATGACTTTAAGAAGTGGGAAAGGGGAAATTGTTTAACCAGGAAAGGCACACTAAGTCAAAGCTTGTTTCCAGATGCAACCTGAGAGCACAAGGAAGTTAAGTGACTTGCTCAGGGTCACACAGTATGAAAGTGGGGCTGTGGGATTCAAACCCAGGTCTTCAGGTTTGCGGTTCAGAGCCTTAAACCTCTGTGCTCTACTACCTCCTTAAAGGGGCATCACAAAACACCTTTGTCATTTTAGTACCCTTACTGTATCAGTACATAAAAGGCTACAATTGACGTCCCTACTAAATAGCAATGGTTTTGCAGTGGACAAAAAAGGCTGGATGTGTTTATATAAGGCAATCCAGGAAGCTTTACTTTGAGGGACAGAACTGTTGATAAGTCTAAAAGCTTGATTACCTATGGAAATGTCTAATAACAGAGCCCAGCCTGGATGGATGTCAACCATACCGATACCCACTATGTCAGGAGTAGTCAATCAATCAATCAATCAATCAAACAATCTTTATTTTATCAGGCAAAGCAGCATTGCACAAGCTCATTTGCAAGGTGGACCTGGACAAATGCACTTAAAAGTAAACAATATACAAATTAAAAAGTTGGGTGTACAATTAAGGAATAGAATATAGAAGAGGACATAAAATATAGTACAGTATTAGGCAGGGTCTATGCAGGCAAATATACAAGAGGCTAAGAAAAAATAAATATTGTCAATATTGTCAATATACATTAATATACAGTGTTTACATGAACAGTAGTAGTAAAACAAATCTTGACCCCACTACAGACAGCCTCCCTTATGGACCAGTAAGATTGTCTCCAGATCCAGGCAGTTTGTGCAGCTTGTAAGTCTGAGACAGTCCCAAGCCTAGTGTCTTGCAGAAAAACAATATCAGTAGCAGAATTGTACAAGGACAGGAAAAGTGGCAAGCCTCTTTTAACAGATTTAATGCTGTTTCAATTAAGAGAGCCAAAGTCAAGTTAGAGGAGGAAGCCATTTAAGATCTTAAACTAGTCACCTATATCTACCTAAAATGATTTTACTAATTAAAGAGGCATTCACTTTTTTAAGTCCCCCTCCCCTCCGATGTGCACCACCCTGGAGTTGAGAATCCAAAAGTAGGGGCTTGGGGGCAGTGCAGGTGCAGCCCCCACATTAAGAAAATAACCCTAGGTCTTGGGCACCCTATTTCTGCTCGCCACAAGTGTATTGGTTGAAATTCATTTTCGCAATGACGCCACTATAACAGCGATTGCTATTCTGCCATTGCTGTTATGACATGGAATCCATAGTAAGGGGTAAATATAAAATGTGCAAAGCAGGGGGATGAGAGGGAAGCCCTGTCTGACTCCATTCATTGTAGTTATCATAGGCCCACTCCATCCATTAATAACTGGTGTAATTATGGATCTTTTGTAGAGGCATTTTAGACACTTTATAAACTGGGGTGGTATGCTTAAAGTATACCATAAAAATTCCTGATCCACTGAGTGAAAAGCCCTATACTGATCCAAAGAAAGCAGAAAGCATTGTGCAGTATTTCTGTTCCCTCTTTCAATAACCTCCCTTAGCAAAATTAAATGGTCAGAAGTTTGTCTTTTAGGAACTGCACAGACCTGTGCAGTACTGATAAGCTCTTTTCCGACTCTAAGCAATCTATTATTAGAATTTTAGCTAATATTTAAAAATCTGTATTTAATATACTGATAGGTCTCCAATTCTGTATTTTACCCTTTCATCTTTTTTATGTAAAGAAATTAGAATGCTTTGTTTCATACTCCATGGACGTTCTAGTGAACATTAAATAAACTTTAGTACAGTACTAAAGTAAATTCTGTTTGTAACTGAGAGCATACAGTCTTATAAATTTCACTTGTCAGACCATCTTTACCCAGGATAGTTTTAGTTTATAATGAGGAAATAGCATGGGTAAGTTCTGTCTCAGAAATATCTTCTGTTTTATTTTTACCCACTTAGTGGGATGGAGAGAACACAGATATCAGAGAAAAAAATGGTCTGGGTCCAGACTAGGTTGAAACAAGTTCTGAAGTGGCTGTTTTGTATATTGAGTTACAGTTCCTTGTATGGCACTATTATCAGTTTGGAATTTATTTTGGGTTTCATATAAACCTTCTATTGTTTTTTTTAAATCCTAGGGGCAGGATTCACAAAAGAGATGCACCAGGCACAAATGAGATGCACTGATGCATCCCAAAAGTGCACCATGGAATGATTCACAGACAGGGCAGATGAGTTGGCACATCCCAGATGCACTGCACCAAACAGAATGCACTATAGACACATGAAAATGATATGCGACTCAAATAGAGAGGGTGTACACATGCATGCACAGCGTAAAGCAGTTCACAGTTCAAAAGGAAAGTGCAACTACAGAGCAAACATGGCACAAGTACCAAATGTGTCGTGGAAAGATAAGAATAAAAGAAGCAGACGTAAGTGCAAGCCATCAACAGGCCAGTGGAGCATTACAGGAGCAGCAGACAGAGAGAGGGAGAGAAAGCTGCAGGACACAATGGATGGAGCACCATTCATGATGGTGGGACTGATAATGGGGGAGAGGAGGCAGGGATGTGGAAGGCATCATAGGCGACCAGCCCCACAGTGGTATTATGCCAAGCTGTCCTTTGAGCAGCTCACGGACATGGAGACAGTAGTCCAATACCACCTGAATAGGGCCATTCTGAGGCAGCTCTGCGAGCTGTGCCATGAGGAAATGCAGGCATCCACTGGACGAGGACATGCCATATCTGTGGAGACCAAGGTGACAACAGTAATGTGCTTGCTCACCACAGGAACATTCCAGAGGCCTTCTGGGGACACCACCACTGGCATTTCACAGGCCTCCACTTCCCATCTCTTCACACAATTCCTCACTGCACTGCTACCATATGCTTCAGAATATATACACAGGCAGAGCAGACAGAAGCCATGCAGCAGTTCTGCAGGGTGGCATGCATGCCAGGCATCATAGGGGCCATTGATTGCACCCATGTGGCAATCCGCACACCACCTGGTAATGACAAGGCCACCTACATCAATCACAAGGACTACCACTCCGTAAACTGCCAGGCGGTGTGCAATACCACAGGGCACATCAGTAATGTCTGTGCCACACACCCTGGGAGCACACATTATGCCTTCATATGGCACCAGTGTGCCCTCTGCCACAGATTTAAAGCAGAGGACAGACCAAGTGGCCATCTGGTAGGTGCATGGGACATGGCAACCTGCCACATAACAGGTCACTATGACACAGGATAGGAAGGAGGTAGGTGTGCAGGTAGCACAATGCACAAAGCGCAGAGGGTACAGCAGATGTGGGACAATGGAGGGAGGAAGGTGACACAGGCAGCCACCAACCAGTAGAGGGTGGCACACGTGAAATGCATGGAATGTGGGGTGCACTGCCATGGGGGGCATGTTTGGCAGGGCCTAGTGCAACACATGCAAACAGCGGATGCTGCTGCCATGCATACTGGGTGGAACAATGGTCAGCAGGGCATGTGTGACCCCAATGGCATGGGTGGCCTGGGGCCAACAACAGCAGCAGAGCCAGACAACAGCAGGTGGATGGGGAGGTAGAATGGCAGGGAAGGGACAAGCACAGTCAGTGGTGGACTCACACCACACACAGCTGCACAGCATGGAGTGGGGAGCAAGCTGCATCTGTGACCAGTGTACTAATAACCACCCTTCTCCCCACAGGCGATGTAGCATACCCACTAAGACTCTGGATCCTCATCTCCATCCAATGACCTGGAACAAAGGCGGAGGAGCCAACAAGGCACACACTACTACTTGCTCCAAAATAGAGCGTGTGTTCGGCATGCTGAAGATGCACTTCTGGTGCCTAGATACATCAGGTGGTGCTCCTACAGCTTGAGCCCTGAGAAGGCCCTGTGGCATGTTCCTGGCCTGTCGTATACTACACAACATGGCCATTGACCATGGAATAGCTGTTGAAGCCATTGAGGCCGACATTTCTAGGGAGGAGGAGGGTGAGGAGGAAGATGCAGTGCCATGGGGCCAGAACACCAGGCCACCAATGGCACAGTGGGACCATGTCTGGCTGCAAGGTCACGGCTCTACAGGAACACACTGGTGCAGGAGCATTTTGGGAACTGCAGGTGAGTAGCACAGGTATGTATAGGGAGGTGTACAATGGTGACCACAGTAGAAACATAGGTGTTCTTTGCTTGGTGGACACAGCACAGCACACAAACAGCCCAACATGGGCACACACACAGTGGTGGCAGGGCAGCAGTGGACCACAGTCATGCCAAGGATCATCAGGCCCAGGCACACACATGCACACACATACATGCACACACACACACACGCACACACACACACACCTCACAACACACACGCATGCCACAATGTCATTGACAGGGATGGAATGGATCAGTGTGCACTGCTGCTGGCACACAGACACAGCAGACACTGGACAGCACTCATGCCCATGCCACATGGCACAACAGTGGTGCAAACAGACTCAGTGGTGCACACACACATACAAGTGGCACTGCACAGGGGCCCATGATGGTGGTGCGCGGGGGCAGGTGCATGCCACCCACTCCACCCAGGCATCAGTATCCAGGTGAGTGGGACACAGAGGTGGAAAGTTTAGCTGCCATTATTTATGGGGACCCAGATGTCACTGGGTGGCACCATGGCCACCACAGACATGAGGGCGGCTTCTGCCATGACTGGTGGATGCAGCCATGGCACCACCAGCCACAGGGGGTGTTGGTAACACCCCTGTAGGGGTACTGCAATGGGACCGTGAACAGGTGCTCATTGGTGTGGTGGCCCCATGAGCCATGTCTGTGCTGGGGATGCTGGGCAGTGTAACATGTGGTGATGGCCTCAGCAGCAGTGGGTCCACCTGATGCTGCTGTCTGGGTGTGTGGGAGGTGCTTCTGGGTGTCCAGCTGGAGGCCCGATGGTCACAGCGTATACCAGATGCACACAATGAGCCGTGGTCATACCCACCCATAGAAGCTGTGCCTCTGCCAACATCTGGGCCACCATGCAACTGCAAATTCATGCTCCAGGACCATCAGCATCCTTAGGCCCCTGAATTCCACATGTAGGACGGCTTGCCTGTCCACAGTATCACACAGGAGGCAGACATAGCCCTCAATATTGTCAGTGGGTGATGGCTTATGGTGACATGACTGACAGTGGGTGGAGAGACAGCCTGCAGTGGGGCATCCACGGCAGTAGTTGCACCACAGCAGGCTGTGGCATGGATGTGGCATGGGCATGCACAGCCTCATCATGACCATGGCTGGTGGTGTCATGTTTCAATGGTGCCTGTGTGTGTCTCACAGCACTTGGACATGATGCCCTTGATGGCCCTTCCACTGTGCGGACTCTGCATCTGTGCCATGTACTGCAGGGCCATCAATGATGTTGGGGGCCACCTGAACAGGCACCTGTGTGCTGCGTGTTGTTGACCATTTCTTCCTGTATCTGTGTGGCGTCATCAACTACAGGGACATCACTGTACACCCCCTGCATGCCGGATGCACGCACAAGAACGGTGTCAGTGATGTCCACTGCATCTGCTGGGTCATCATCAGACAAACCCAGTAGACCCTCCAGCCATGTGTTGTCATGCACGCCAGCAGTGGCAGCAATGGCTGAAGGGTCTGACAGGCCTGCCACCACTGGCTCTGCAGCTGGTGACGCTGGTGCAGTGGATGGTCCAGGGATGGCACCATCCACAACCATTCCCGCAGCCCTGTGTGACGGTCCAGCATCATCGCTTGCTAAGGCATCCTGTGCAGCCGTGGTCATGGCTGCACCTGTGAGGTCTGATGGAACTGTGAAAGGAAGAAGGGAGAAGGGAGAACATGGTCAGTGTCAATGGATTATACAGTGGCATACATACATACATACAGGTACAGTGTATCACAGTGTTGTGCCATGGAGGTGCATGACAGTCCTTAGCATGGCTGTGCAGTGCCTGTAATGCCGCTGCAGCCATGCACCTGCTGTGACCAAGCTTGCGTGGTGGCAGGACATGGCCACATGTGCCAATGCTACATCATGCTCATCCAACAGTGTTAGTGTCCCAGTAGCCTGATTGGCACTGGCCCAGCACATGTGCCACCATGGACATGGACTGTTAGACACAGTGTAGCACAGCATGGGCCATTCATGGGCCACTGCCACACATGGTACATCCCACGAGAACACTGTTGCACAGCGGCACACATTGGGACTGGCATGGCAGCCAGGGCACACACATGTGGCCTAACATATGTCATGGGCATGGCTACTTACAGTGCTGCAATGGGCTGCCACCTGTCTGGATCCCCCCTCCAGGGATGCCCTGCACAGAAGACCTGTCAATGCTTGCCACTAGCAGCTCCTCATTTGGGCTGAGGTGCATGTTGGACTGTGGGCCACTCCCTGTCCTGAGCAGGGAGGCCTTAATGTGGGCCACCTTCTCCTTGGCCCTCCACTTGCCATCATTCAGGCTCTTCCTGAACTCCAGTGGGGTCTGATTGTATTTGCCTACAGCATTGACATGGCATACCACCACCTCCCAGCCTTCCTCCCATGATGCATGGCTGCCACCCCTGCATGTCAGAACATCATGACACAGGTTATATGTTTCTATGAGGACCCTCTCCTCATCTTTGGTGAAGTTTGGCTGCTCTGTGACTGGCTGCACTGTCTCCTCCATATGTTCTGGCTTCTGTGGGAGAGTAGAGACAGATATTAGAGATACACATGCAGGTTTCCATGTGCCCAGTACCGCCGTACAGTGGTTGTAGTATGCCACCACAGCAAATGCCAGACAAGGCCTGCAGTCAGTGCATGTCTGTTGTGGTGCACAGTGTGTTGTGACAGGCAGTGCTGCATCCACCATGGTCATCTGGACTGCCATAGACAGCTGTACGGCCATGGACATGCCACCAGTGTTGCATGTCCAGATACACATGCAGCTGGTCTGGCCATCACTGACACTATGCACACCTCATGGTTTGTGCAGGCACATTCCGCAGCATCCCCTCATTAAAGGGTGCCTGTGGGACAGTGTGTGGCACAGCATGGTATTCAACCGGTGCCCCTGCACATGTCTGGATGGCAACAAGCTGTCCACTGACCATTGCATCATGTGGATTGGCTGCACTAGTAATGGTATTGTAACCCAACAGATTACTCTGGTTCAATGTCAGTTGGCAGTCATCCGTATCCCTCTCCCCTGGCTCATGCCAGAAAATAGGCAGAATTTGTCTAGTGCACTAACCCGGTCAACACAAACTAAATAAATACATAAATAAATAAAATAGTACTCACCTTCAAGGCTGTTAATCCTCTCTGTCACCATTTCTCATTGTGGTCTGAGTTGGAAGCATTTATGGCTCAGGGCATGCAAATGAGATGGTAAACAGCTGAGATGCCCCTGAATACATTAATAGGTTGATTTGGGTGCATTGTCTGTGAGTTGTATAATTTCCCTCAGCTCATCTCAATCAGCATGGCACATCTGCTGCACTGGGTGCTTTTTCAAATGGCGTATTACCCGCACATGCGTGGTGTATTTGGTGCATCTTCCTGAATAGTACACAATTGCATGGGTGCATTCTGCACACATGCGCTGTGTCTGTCGTATGTCTGCCACCATAACACATACGAGTGAATGCTCTGACAGTTGCATCACGGACATGCATATAGTGCACGTCATGCGGTGCCATCTGTACGAGCATGCACATCCATCTGTGCGATGCACATTATGTCTCCTGCCCATGGTTGTACACTGATCGCATGTTACATGCCATAGTGCAGCATTGTGCTACTGCACATCACACATCATGGAGGATGCCTTTGTATTGCACATCCATGTCCCGGTCATGACCCATGACCCTGTATTCCTGCCATAACGATGCACATTGCACATGAGCCTGTGGCAATATGACTGATCAATCATGCTTCACAGTGCTGTGTGTGGGGACATGCATGTGACCTAGTGGTGCATGTGGTACCATTTGGCATTTCAGCTGCACAGGACTTGCAAACTGCTGTGTGCTGGTTTTGCTGTAGACATGCCAAGAGCAGGGAGGACTGGGCCTAGGGCCATGAATTGATCCAAGGTGGAGCTGCTCCACCTGTGGCACTGGTGCTGTGGGTGGAGGGGCAGCTTTTTGGGAGGGAGGACCTGCAGATGCCCAGGGTGCAGGTGTGGGCCAACACTGCCTGGGAGCTGGTGCAGCACACAGGGGTTCCACACACCAGGGAACAATGCAGGCACCGATATGGTGACCTTAGCCGGAAGGACTGGGTCTGTCTGGAGTGGCCGCAGGAGTATGCATGCAGGGGTGCACTTCCACTACCAGGTAGGTATCATACGTACATGTATCGCTGGAGCACTTGAGGGGTGGGGATGAGGTCACATCACAACATCACACTAATATGGGCACTCACCAACATGCTCACTTGGGTGTGGCTGCACCTGCTCTGTGGTGCCCTGTCATGCATGCCACATGGGGTGGGCCTCTCTGCAGTGGTGTGTGCGTGTAGGACATGTACACTGTGTCATGCATGGGGTGAGACCACCATGTGCAGTGCATAACCATGGCTTGGCACTTTGGAGGCTCAGGCAAGGCTGCTGTGCATAGCTGCAGCCTGCAAGGCCATTCACCAGTGTTGCACTGGTTTTGTACACCATCACTGCATGCCCACACTGGTGCTGGGGGTGTGTGCAGTGATGTGTCTAGTCATGACTGTCTCTGTCTGTTGTGTCTACCATTGCTGGAGGCCCGGTGGTGGGCCACAGAGGCTGCTGAGGAGAGACAGTGAGAGGCCAAAGATGGTGCACGGCATGGTGTCCATGTGGGTGCAGGTAGGTGGCTACCTTGTGTGTGCAGTGTCTGTCTGGTGGGGTGGACTTCTGTTCAGTGGGGGTTGTGTGTCTTCAGTGTCACTTAGTATGTGTTCTGTTTGTCCTTGCTGCAGGTCCCCTGGATCATGGTGCTGTGGCTGGCATTGGAGGACCCCTGAGCAGCACCAGGGCATTGGGGGCGGAGTTCAGTGGGCCATACAAGCTTCACTGTGGCTCATCTTGAGAATGCAGGGCTGACTGCTGAGGACAATGGATGCTGTCTTTAGACTGCTGTCAGCATGTAGCCATGGGGGGTTGTGGCGGTGTGTTGCGTGACCACACCACTAGCTGTACAAAGTGTATATAGTTGTAATTAATGTATTTATATTCTGTTTCCCCCACCCTCCCTACCAATGTTGCTATCCCTGCCCCTTCCCCCTTATGCACTCCTGTTACTGTAAATAGTCCCTCACACCCCATCCCTTTTTCTGTCATCCACTGTATATCAATTTTTGTGGTTTGGTTTGTTGTTCTTGTTATTGTTGTTGTTGCTGTGTTTTGTATTAAATTATTGCTTATCTTACACGGTGTCTGTGGTCCTTCACTGTTTCACAATCCTGGGTTTGTGTACTGTCATGGGCTCTTCACTATCCCCTTGCTGCCATGCCCCTGTGTGCACCCATATTCATACGGTCTGCTTCCCCTCTGCCTCCCAGCCTCTGTGTGGCCCCAGCCATACCTCTCAACTGTCCCTGATTTTCAGGGACATCCCTGATTTTGCCTCAACATTCTACTCTGTCCCTCCTAAATTTTGCGTTTCTGTGGCTAAACAGTGGGGATTGTAAGCACAAAATAATGTCAAGCATTAAAGTTACAGACTTGTTCTTCTTTAGAAAATGCATTTTGCACTAAGCCCCATATTCTACCATCTTTCTGGGTGGATATCTTTAATTTTGAAGATGTGTCCCTGATTTTACTCCTCTGTCCCTGATTTTTTTAAGCAGTGTCCCTGATTTATGCTGCAGAAGGTTGAGAGGTATGGGCCCCACTGTTGCCTGTGGCATGTACATGGGCCTCATGTCCTGCTGCTCATGTCTATGCCCCCAGTCTGCGTGTGCTGCTTGTGGCATGCATACATTGCACTGCTGCACTATTGGTCTGTGGCCATGTGTGTGGTGTCCTGTGGTTAGGGGTTTGTATTGGCTGTGTGGCACTGTGGTGGCACTGTGTGCTGCACAACATATGGCACGGTATCACCCTATGTGGCCTCCCACATGGCCACAGTCTTGGCCACCTGTGGTGTTGGCCTTGTCCAGTGGCCACTACCTTGCTTCTTGCTTTCACAGTCTGTTGCATGGCACCATGCCAGTTGTAGTGTACCTGTTGTGTGTGCTTCCAATGGCCTGTGTGGTGTGACCTGGGCTTCTGGGTGTTGTGCTGTATGCCCAGTCTCACAATTGTGCCTGTTTCGCCACTGTTGTGCACTTAGTCACTCTGGTTTGTCCCTTTGGTCATGTGTCCCTCTGTCCTTTGTCCTGCATTCTCCCTGTTGGTCCAACATGCCTTGCTGGGTTGCTCAGGATTCACTGTATTGCTCCCACGGATGGTTGTATGCATCCCAGATGTTTTGATTTTGGAGTCTAAGATAAGTATTCTGCCAGGGTGCAAGTCAATGGCTTAATAATCATGACACCCACATTTACAAAAAAATCTGGACCAGAACAGGTATCAGCCCCTAAGGACCCGTATGTCTGCCCTACATGGTATGCTTTTTTTGATTTAGAAATTTCAGAAAGGGTGTGAAGCCTAGTATCTTGAAGAAGATTAAACTGATTCATGTTTAGTTTGCAAGCAGGGAAAAAAAACTGCCTCTCTTCTAGCTTTATTCTTAATACTATTAACATTAATAGTTTTAATGTTCAGGGGGCTTAGCATGAGGTATAGTTATCAGAGATCTAAAGCCACTATTGCCCTTTACCCTACTGTAACATGTTTTTTTTTTCACTTTTGTTTTTTTTGGTTTGTCTTTTTTTCCCTCCACAATTTCTTCAGAATCAGAGATGACCCCACAGAGGAGGTATCAGAAAGTGTATCCTTCTCCTGTAGGGCCTCAAATCTGTTAGCTTCTTCAACTTGGTCCACATTTTCCAATTTTGATGAAGGCTGGCCTCAATTCTAGTTTCTTCTTGTTGCCATCCTTCTTTCTCTGGGAGGTAGTATGGAGGGGCATTGTCTCTATTGTTCCTGGGAGTCTAAGTCTTCTTTACCAGAGAAAGGTTCTTTATTGGGCTCTGCACTGCCGATTTCCATGGGGGTGGTCTTCTATCTCCTGTTCTTCCTGGACAGCACTTTGTCCTGATGTTCCTACTTGGAGAAGTGGGGCACCATCCGTCTAGTTACCTGCAAGATCTTTACTAAGGAGGGAGTCACTGGGGAGGAGGTAGTATTGGGTGGGTGATTCCTTAAGACTAAAACGGGTGCAGCCGTCTGGGTTATATTCCTATCTGACTGTTCATTGTTCTGAGTTTCATTCAGGAGGGGGCCCCTGGAATTGGGAGGAGGAATACCCTGGGGGGGCACTAGCCCTAGAGGAAAATGCATTCATTCTTGCTCTCTGTGTTACAGTGACACAGAGGCACTGCTCTGCCTCATCATCTTGCCCAGTACGATTGTGGGCAGCCCAAGGACAATTCTGGTAAGAATGGCCTTTGCCTTCATAAAGAGTATATTTTGTACCATTATCATAGTTCATGCTAGTATGACCTATTGCATTACAGACATTGCATCTAATCTTGTTACAGATACTACTGAGGTGGTCTGTTGAGCCACATTTGTAACAGGCTTTTGTTTGTCCCAGGTAAAAGTGCACCTCTCTGTCTCAGCCTATAAAAAAACTGTTGTGTAAATGCTGCAGACCTGTGTATGTAGTTTTAAGCAATACTTTTACCTTCCACCCTCCTGTTCAGATGTGCTGAGAATCAAAAATTGCTTCAGGGTCTCCTAGAACTGAACATCTCTGTTTCAGCAAATAAACCAAATATGACATGATAACCCCCTCACTCCTAAACAATACAGTGATATTTTTCTACTGCTCATCTAGTTACTGGAATTGCCTCTAAGGGTGACCAAAGAGGCACGTGCTTTAGTTTATGATACTTCACCCAGAACCTTTCTAGCTCATCAGGTGCTTTAAAACTTACATCAAAACAGACTCTCCTGACACATGGATCAGGGAATGAACTTCATACGAAAAAAAATGTCAGAGTCCTTCAACAAATTCCTGGCCACAAACACTCTGTCAGGGTGCTTCTCCATGCCACCCTTGTAGTATAACCTTACAGCATTATGCCATTTTTCAGGGAACACTGGTGTGTGGAATAATGAGACATAAGGCCTTGGGTTTTGTCTTGGAGGAGTTCTAGGTGGCCTGTTTGTAGAACTGAGGTTTCCAGTACTGGTGGAGGGAGCCGACTCTTGGAACTCCATACTGTGCACAGTGTCATGAGTTTTTGTTGACTGTTAAATGTTGCCCTGGGGGATCCTTGTACAGTAAAAGCTCAGGGTTTTGGGTGAGCAGCAACTCATCTGGCAGCTCTAAAAAATCAATATTTTGTTTGCCCACGGTGTTGCTTAAGGGCAGATTATTCTGGGAGTCTTTTGTCTGCATACTATGTATAGCAGATTGCCCCAAGATCTATTGACCCATCTTCACTGAGCACTCCTAACCGCTGCTTCTAGTGCCATTTCAACAGACCAAACTGGGTTTTCCAGACTTTTGTCTTGTGTATCGAGGGCTCATTTTAGGCCAAGCACTGTGGTGCTTGTGTTTGCCATTGCCAGTGAGCCCTCTGGTGCTAAAATACCTGCAGTTCTCAGTTCTGGGTGCTGATATTCATGAGAAAGTTTTGAATCAATAGAAACAGTCTTATTTTCCTTTTGAGATAGTCCAACTGATGGCTCCTTTGATGCAGGTACATCACAGCTAAACAGCTGAACTAGCTTGTCAGCATTCTAACAGCTTCCATTGTAAGTGCACAGAGCACTGCTCCCGTCTTGTCTTTTAATTTTGTTCTGTGAGCTCTGTGGTTTGGAAGGGATATTTTTTCTTGGTTTTACCATACAGCTCCACATCGCATTCTTGGTAGGTTTGTTGCTTGTAGCATCCGATTTTCTCTCATTGAGTCCCAATTTTCACTTTCGTCAATTTCCATGCTTTCCTGAGTGAAATTTGCCTGAATGCCTTCAAAATCTTTGTCTGTAAAGACTTCAAGGTACTGGATGAGAACCACTCCTGACCCTCCATTAGTTCCACCTCATCTGTTGCAGAGGAGGCCATCTTGGATCCAAAACAGTCAAGAGTTCCCCCTATTGCAAGAGTAGGGGTGTTTTTATTTCAAAAGTATATGAACATACAAACACACAGTATACAGCTAGAGTACATTTGGTAATAAGATTCATATAATTCATGTATTACATATTTGCAAATAACTACAGCTAGCACATACATTAAACAATGCAGACAGAAGATCCCCTACCCGAGCTCCCTCCTGAAGCAACAGCTTCACTCGGGTGCCTAAGAGGTAATTCAATTACCTCCAACAGCAGCACCCTTGTGATGGGGGTTAGCCCATCGACGCGCTGCGCGTCAGCCTGCCCTCGCCCACCCTGGCTCGGCATTTCCTTTATAGGCACTGCCTAATGACATCACTTCCTCTCGTTCATTATTTTAAGTCCCCACTTTCCCATTTGCAGGTTATACCTGCTAGCCACTAGAGGGACCCTCTGACCTTCCACCTCAGACTCCCCACCAGAATCCTCTCCTGCTTCCTGTAGCCTGTCTACCTGTTCAGCTTCTTCTCTCCCTACTCCCACCCCTGCCTCTGCCCACACCCCACCCTTGCCCTGCCACCTGGGTAGCCCTACTCACAAACCCCTGCCCTATCACCTGACCCACACCCAACCTGTTACTAACCCCATTGACCACTAGAAGTCACTATTGCAACCCTGTTTTTTGGCCCAAACCCAGCCCACTTTAAGTCAACTGGAACCTGGATCCCTGCTCTCAGTCAGGTCTTATCCCAACTGCCCTGACAGGGCCTTGAAACTTGTACCCTGTCCACCAGAGTCCGTGACAGTACCACTACTCCAAAGTGGTATCTACGCTTTCTGAGGGGCAACCAGGATATCTGAAACTCACCACCCTGCTATTAACAAGGCACTATGCCAGGGCACCTCTTCCCCAAATCTGGTAAAATGCCCCCACCATCAACCTTTGTACTTCTGTTCTCCCCCATTTTACTGTCACTTCCCATCTTAATTCCCCCTCTAAGCTGCTTTCCAGCACCCCCCACTGGTTACCCTGACCCATCCTACAAATACACCCTTTAAATCCTCTTCATCCCTCCCAGCTATCTCCTGGTCCTATTTCTCCTCACCACTCTCCTCCTCGGTCTTTTCCTTCAGCTACCTTCTGGCCTCTCTCACCCACTCCAGTACCCTCTCCCTCCACTCAGCACACCCCACTGACACCCCCAGGCAGCGCACGGTAAAATCCCGGTCTCTCCAGGTTCTACGCTGCCACCTAACCATTGCTCTACTCCTTCTGGCTGCAGGGGATATACACCCTCAACCCGGCCCAATCCTAACCTCAGACCCAGACCACCCTTACCTAACCCCTCAGCCAAAGCCACCACCAACACTCAACCAGGCTACCTCCCCTGAGGCTTATGCCTTCTCGATCTAAATATTCGTAGCCTAGCCCCTAAGCTCGATCAGCTTCAGGTCCTAGCTGCCCACCATGCCCCTGACATAATCATCCTATCTGAGACCTGGCTATATGCCAGCCTACCAGATAATACCATTGCTATTCCTGGTTTCACTATCACAAGGCAAGACCGTCCAACCAGAGGTGGAGAGGTGGCTATCTACATCAGATCAGCCCTACACTTCACTGTCTCTCTCACAAAAGCTGAACTCAAAGCTTACGAGCTTCTTATGGTAAAGCTGTCCCTTCCCTCCTCATTACCTATCTTCGTGGCTGGTATTTATTGCTGCCCAGGCACACCAACCACAATAATCTCTGATCTACTGTGCCAACTCTCATCCCTTGCCCAGTCGGGTGAACTATATGCCATAGGTGACTTTAACCAGAGATAACCACTCTCAACCTTATCCAAACCATTATGGAACCCACCCGCTCAAACCATAAGTCCGGTAATCACTCACTACTAGACTGGGTGCTTACATCCCACCCACACCGCGTCATCCGTTCAGGCCTCCTCCCTGATTCCATTAGTGACCACCACCTAATCTACTTGGTTCGCAAAATCCACAGAGTTAAAACTCCTCATAAATTTATATTCCAATTCTCATACAAATCCCTCAACCTCTCCCCCCTCATAGATGATCTATCTCACTCAAATTGGGTCCCAAGCTCAAACTGCTCTAACATGGATTCGGCCTTTATGGATTTTCGGAACACCTTCCTCACCACCTGGGACAAACACCCCCCCGCGCCAGGCTAAAGTCCACAGGTCTCACCTACCCTGGATATCCCCTGAGTTGATAGCTTGCCAACAAGTCTGTGACAAGACCTGGCGTAACTACAAATCTACGCTCCTCTCAAGCAACCTTGTCACCTACTGCATGATCTGCAACAAATGCACAAAGGCCATCTGCTTAGCTATGGCTGAATGTTTCAACCCTAAATGCAAATCTTGGGAGACCTTCCAAATTCTGGAAAGTCATTAACTCCCTTTCTCCCCCAAACAGCAAGCCCCCCCTCTCCTCCTCATCCAAGGGACTCTCCTCACTGACCCCCTGAAGGTAGCCTCCGAGTTCAATTCCTATTTTCAGTACCTGCACTCTAGCCCTCCTCAATCCCCTACCTCCACTAACCCCGCTCACACCCATACATCTATAACCACATCCGTCCCCCAGACATCATCTATCCCCCTACCAACCCGGTAGAATCCTTTCCTTCAGACTCATCTCCCCCACCAAAACCTTAGATGCCCTTCACTCCCTAAACCTCTCCAAGGCCAAATCCCTGATGGTCGATAACAAACTCTCTTCCTTTATGCCCATGCCATAGCTACTCCCTCACCGCCTCTACTAAATCTATCTTTCACCACCGAGTCACTCCCTTCCGAATGGAAGCATGCCACTGTCCTACCCCTTCCAAAAGGCAGTGATCCTTCCTCCACTACTAATTACCATCCCATCTCCCTCCTCCCTGCTCTTGCCAAACTCCAGGAATGCCTAGTTCTATTCCAGCTCTCCCACTTTCTCTCAGAAACTAACTTCTTCACCCCATTTCAGTCCAGCTTCAGAAAACACCACTCTACCACCTACCTATGTTATCTTGAAAGTCTTGTAATAGTTGTACTGGGAACCATTCAATTTGTTGTAAGTTTACAACATGACTGCCATATCCAATATCTGAGACATGCTGTTAGTATCCTAAGGGTACTCAATCCATATTTTATCTCAATTTTGGGGAAAATCCCAAAGTATAATGCTTAAGGTATTGCAATCCATCTAGGAAACCATACCCATTTCTGAAAAACAAATGTCCAGTAATGGAGAATGAATGGACATTCAAAAAAGAGATGGTCCATTGTTTCCAATTATGCTATGCACATCTGTCTAGGACATAGACATTCAGTTTTTTCTTTGTGTTTCAGGTTATCCTTTACAGGTAGTTTCCCGTGTACACTCAGCCAAGTGTTGTTCCACATCTGAGGTGGTATCCTCGTCTCTGTCAATAATGCAGTTATACTCTAAATTTCATTTTGTGGTTGTGTCATATGTGTAGGCTGTTGTAAAAAGAATATGCTGTCTGTAAATATGCATAAAACTGTTTTCTGTCTTGTGTTTTAACCGTTTCTCATGTGACTTTCCAGATTTTAAGCTTACTAATACAATCTCTCAAATATGTCGGATAATGAGTAATTCTTGTTTGCTTTGAGATCGCTCCAGTTTTGGCCCATGTCTGTAATATTGGGAATATCTGATCTACTACCAAAGGGCACCATATCTGTATTCTCCCCATTATTATGGGTTTAATGTTTGCATACAGGAATATACTGTGGTATAATGTGATGGGATTTATCAATTGTAGTCCTCCTTCTGCAATGCCTAGATATAATATCCTCTCTTGATGGGGTTCAGATGACTCCCCATATAGCATGAAGAAACAACTAAAAGTCTGGTCTCTATACTTTTTTGGGGAAGGGGATAAACATAATTGAAATACAGGAACATGAACAGCAGAAAGGTGTACACCATGTATACCCTTTTTGTCATTCTCCATTTGTTCCATTTGGCCACACTATCTAAAGCATGTTCAGTATAAATTCCCAGTTATAATGGCCACATCAGGGTATCAATGAAGATCCCCAAACCTTGGAACCTGTAGTGGTTATGGGTATATTGATTATATATGTCTCTTGTTTTCTGGCTTGACCTACAGGGATGCATTTTCTTGTCTGCAAGTTAATCTTAGATC
This sequence comes from Neoceratodus forsteri, assembly GCA_016271365.2. Lineage (NCBI taxonomy): Eukaryota > Metazoa > Chordata > Ceratodontiformes > Ceratodontidae > Neoceratodus > Neoceratodus forsteri. The sequence goes on from CM057453.1 coordinate 214,473,581, forward strand.
CTGATATTTTTATAAGGTCTGTTAGAAGTTGTGCTACAAGTATGGCTGAAGAATGATCTGCCAGTATGATGCATTAATCACCTGAATAACCTAAAGTCTTGATTTCATGGTCTTGGCTGGATACTGAAAATCCTCTTATCTCTGGATGTATATTGATGCTTCTAATTAATGGGTCCAGGGTTAGGATTATATAAAATGGAGCTGAGTGGGCATCCTTGCCTTACCCCTATCTTAATATTGCAAGCTTTCCCAATGTGTCCATTCATATATGGGTAAATGCTGGCATGTTTATAACATAGCTGAATCCACTGAATAAGTTTTATGGGGAGTCCATATTGATCTAAATATAACCAGATATATTGGATGGACACTCTGTCAAAAGCTTTGGATTGAGCTATATTTAAGAGAAATCCAGTTAATTACTCATGTTCCCTTTTTCTAATAGCTCTGTAATGAGAATCAATATATATATGAGAATTTCCATCTGAGTAGGAAGCATGCCTGTGTATAATGAATTAGTGGTAAGATGGTGGAGATCAACCCATTACTTAATATTTTTGTAAGGATTTTAAATCTGACTTTAATAATGAGATTATCTCCAGTTGTCCAAGATTTATTAATTGCCTTTTTGTGTATTAAAAGCAATAAACCATTGTACATAGCTTGAAGCAGCTCCATGTGTTGTAAAATATAGTTATAAACTTTGGTCATTTCAGGTAACATATATTTGGTTAATTCTTTATTAAATGCATGGGGTAGTCCATCTGATCCTATGGTAGTTCCTGTTTTTAATTGTCCTAGTACATGCGCTAGCTTTTTTCTGTAATTGGACTTACAAGTACAGTCTCTTTCTGTTCTGGTAATTGTGGTAGTTTACAGTGTTGGAGCCATCTAGTGGATTCTTCCGGAATCTCATGTTCTAAGCCATACAATGCTGCCTAATACTGTTCTATCTCAGTCAATCATGGCACAGAGATTCCATGTGATAGTCTGATCTCTTTTTTTAAAGCTGTCAGTATTTTCTTGTTATCCTACATCATGCAAGTCTCATAAGGGTTAGCCTTTGCTTGTGCTTGAGGCAGTTTTAACAGTTGTTTACCTACATAAAATCTGCCTGGGGGTAACTCCAGACCTCCTACATAGTGCAGTCTCACTGCATGTCTTCTTTTTGCCTGTTCCAAAGGCTTTCATAAAAGGCTTGCATACGTTATTTGTGCATCAGAGTTATTATCCAAGTTTCTTGGTACATTGTTATTATCCTCTTCAATGCTGTTATCTGGATTTAGAGTTGGTGGTGCCACATCTGTGAGTGCTTTAAAGAATACCTCCTAGGAGCTCTCTAACGGTGAATATGAAATAGCTATTTCTTGAGAGTTATGTCTATTGTGCTGCTACACTTTGCTGGGCTCTTCATAGCAGTCTCTCAAGTTCCATTCTCCATATCTGTGGCTGAAAAACCTCCACTCTGTGAAGGAGACACATTATGATGCTGTGTTGCCGAGGGAGTTCCCCTCATTGCAGAACTCGGTTCTGTTCCACTTGTTGAAGTGTTCATATTATTGCTCATGACTGAACTGGTATTTGTGTTTTGTGCAGCTACAGTTGTTGTATTTTGAGCTGAGGTTGCCCTCAGTTCTCCTGAAGTTGAGGGATTTCCCGCTGTAGTATTACAGGCTCAACATTGTCAGTATTAGGTTTTGTATTAACAGGGGATGCTCCTTCAGTATTTGATCCCAAAAATGGGATCTTTAGGTCTGGTATCCAGGACTCATTTGCCTGCTGTAACCAGCCAGTGCCTTATAACGCTGTTGCTGGCATCCAGCTAGCTTTGGTCTCTGCTCGTCGCTGGCGGTTTTGCGGTGTCAAAAACAAAAACTGATGGGACTGTTTTCATGATATTGTGGGAAGCACCTGGTATTTGTCTGTGGTTCTTTTGCTCCTCAAGCTTCTGTTTTTGTCGTGAGTACTCCTCTTCAGTTTCAGCGATCTGGGGCAAAAGTTCCTGTTTTCATCTGTTTGCAGTAGAATGCAGTAGTTGTTCATCCTCCTGCAGTGCTGATCCCTCTTGGTTCACATTAATCTCCATTGCAAACTCTTCCACTGCCAGATTTGCTGTTGCTGTTGTTTCCATGTTCCATGACTATTGAGGAACCATCCTCTGGGATGCTATGCTGGCCACCCTTAGCAGGGTGCTTTCCAGCCATTCCTTTCACCATCCAAACTCCAGCTGGATCCTCCATCAGCTTGATGAGCGGTTTCCCCTATTGGATAGTAAGCGGTTTTATTAAAGGAAAGAAATCAAACTAGTACATCACCAAATTTTGAACAAAACACCTCATACATATGCAGTTACATTCACTGTAAAACTTCAAAACATAGAAGAAAAGGAATATTTAAAAAAAAACTTCACAATCAGACATTTTATACATTCCTAGATATTCATCCTTTCACTTATTAATATTTACCCACATTAAATGTTATCACATTCATTATGCCTATTTCATTTCCTAGCTAGTAAATGGACAAACAAAAGAAAAAGGAAACAAAAAAAAACTAATTTTAAGTTTAGCATAGTTCCAATATTAAGTTAAGTAATTGATGCATCTGAGTCGGTAACGAAAGAGAGGTCCCTCCATGCCACCACTAGAGTTCTACTGTTAGTATATCTTTTTTCATAAAGGTAAATAGATTTCACTTTGGTTGTGATTTTATTAATAGTCTCTTCATGTTCCATATGCTTTTGCTGTAAGTGAAACAAACTTCTCACAGTCCAGAGGTACCATTTTATACATAATAGGATCACAATCAAAGTACTTTTCTCCCATTTGCTTGCACTCCCATCATATGCCCCATATATCAATGCTTCATAAGATACTAACGCAAACCATTGCTCAGACCATTTATCAGCCAAATGTTGCCAAAAGCCCTGAGTATATGAACAATTAAAATACAAATATTCTAGGGTTTCTAGTTCTTGGTGACAATGTAGCCTGCTGCACATTCTCTCTTCCTTGGTCTTATGTTTACGGTTACTTTTCACGTTTAGTTTAGAATGGCAACTCAGCCAATGGACATCTCGCATCTTAGGGGGTACTCTCTTCTCTTTTGAAAGTTGCAAAAGCTATATTAAATACTTTGATGGACACTTAGAAAATATTTCTGGTTCTAGGAAATTGTTCTCCTGTATCCATCTATATAGTGCTTTTCTGGATTTTATTATTATTAGCTGACTAGTAATTTTACATGTTTTTATTTTCACAAAAATTTCTCTAAGATATTCTTGAAAAAACCCACATTTCTTTAAGGGACCTGGTTTACCTTGGTCCCATTGTTGAAACCATTTTTGGTATGAAGCATATACTACCTGGGCCCAACTGTAATCTTTACTAACCAATAGTGGTTGAAGGTTCGTAGAAATAAAAAAAATACTGTAAAAACAATGGGATTTACCATCCTTAACCCCTGGTTAAAAGGAAAGTATAAAATATTTATTTTAATGGGGTTAAGTCTACTACCCCAGATTGCTGAAAAATACTAAGAATGGTGGTCTCAAATACTTTGGGGGTCATAGCTTAAATATTAAAAAACAGGGATCAAATATATTTTGATTAAATAAATCCTTTTATTTATACTGAATTTCTATTTGTTCCATTGTTGTACCAAGTTTTGTCCCTATGTTATCGTCCTTTCCCAGTTTACTATTTCATCTCTGGATGTGCTGTAATGGATACTTACTATATTATTAGGGTTTTTTGTTAGAGTAATGTCTTCTATCTGTCACTCTGCAATGTCCTCTGTATGAAAAATGTAACCCTTACATTTTCCCATATTTAAAGTTGCTCCTGAGATTTTCCTGTATATTCTGCATACCTGTACAACCTTTTTAGCAGATTATGCCCCATGTGTTGATGTGCGTACATCATCTGTGTAAGCAATGGCTTTATAAGGGAGTCTCCCTGTCAGTGCAATTATAGACTATATTCTGGTGGAAGCATTGATTGCCCTTAGTAGTGGATCTATGCAGAATGCATATAACAATGGACTAAGGGGGCATCCTTGTCTTATCCCCCTATGTACAGGAATCACAGGTCATTCCCACCACTTACAATTTAAAACTGGAGTCACAGTAGCATTTCTGTACAGACCCTGAATCCAGGAAATTAATGTTGGTGAAATATTATACTTCTATAATGTGCTCCATAAGAAAGAGTGAGTAGCAAAGCTGAAAGCTTTCTGTTGATCCAGAGAAAGCAAGATTTGCTGTATGTTTCCCTGATAACAATTCTCTAAGGAGAATCAGGTGTTCAGAAATGAACCTACTTGGGACTGCACAGGTTTGAGCTCTCGTTATTACCTATTTAGCCATGTTGGCTAGTCTGGTGTTCAAAATCTTTGTTATAATTCTAAAATCATTATTCACAAGGCTAATAGGCCTCCAGTTTTGTAGATCCTGTCTGTCCCCTTTTTTGTGTAAATACTGTATATCAATCTCCCATTAACCATTCTTAAAGAGATTTTGTTTATTCAAGATTTCAGTAAAAACTTCTGCCCATTCTGTACTTAATTATTTCCCTATTACTGTATACAGTTCTGCCATCAGCCTGTCCCCCCCCCCAATTATTTATTATTTTGTAATGATGTGATGGCCATTTCTATTTCAACTGCCTGGACATTAGCTTCCAAGCCTACATTCTGTTCTTTAGTTGCAACAGGGACCTAAAATATATGAAAGAAAGGCTCAGAGTCCAGTAAGTTTTCCTGGGTCTGACAAAAAGTGTCATACAATGTTCCGTAACAATCAGCATCATTTCTTTAGTATTATGACATTCTATGTTTTCTGCATTCCGTAGAGTTTCCATATGTTTCTGTTTTATTTTCTCTATTATTTTCGTAAGGACATGTTTTTTCTTTCTTCCCTTGTATTCCAAACCTTTATTGGTATATAACATTTGTAAATCACCACAGAATGTTATGCTGGTCCAACTTTAAGCAGAATTGCATGGTGCGGAAAGGCCTCTCACACAGTTTGCAAAGGGTTCAAACAGAAGACACAGACACGTGTTTCGTCCTACCAGGACTCATCAGTATGCCTCGTCTGTTTGACACCCCAGTGAAATGGACCAGCTACCCTTAAGGCAGTGTGCCTTGGATATGGGATATGGGACTACTTACAATATATCAAGGCACACTGCCTTAAATAACTAATCCCATTACTAAGTGTCAAACAGAACAGCATCACAATGAGTCTAATAGGGCTTGGCTCTCTTGTCCTCTTCTATTGCCTACCCTGCAAACTATGTGAGAGGCCTTCAGCCTGCAATTCTACTCTAATGTGGACCAGCATAATGAATTCTGTGGTATTCATATCAACATATGATGCTTTGCATTGTAGGGAGCATGTAGGATTTTTGTATTTTCTTGAAACTTGGCTTCCCAGCCAAATGCCCTTTGGGATAACCCTTGCCTCAGTGTTTGCGCACAGAGGTTCTTTGTCTATAACATTTGTTCCTGTTGTGTATGAAATGTGTTTGTGTCTTCTTTAAAGTAAATGTATTTGTTCTTGTAGCTTTTGTCCTGTAGTGTATGTTATTGTTAATAAATGCTGCAACTTTCTCCTATTATGGAGATATTCTAAGTGTTTAGAATCCTGCATCTGTCTACTATATAGTTTGTGTGAGGTCAGCTATAGTGTCCTCCCACCACAAAGATTGGTCAGTATACATGACAAATATTGATTTATGCATCTGCAAAACATGGTAAATTACATTGTAAATCTTCTTCAATAATAAAGATGAGTTAAATTTATCCTGGGCCATTTCTTGGTTTTGTATTCCCCAATTCTAAAATGTAACATATTGTGATCAGAAAATTTTGCTGGCTGAATAAAGATATTCTGAATCTATATGGTTTGTGAAATAAAAAAGAAATCAATTCTCATTGCCAAAGTTCCTTTTTGAAAGTGGGTCCGACAGTCCAGTGTGTCTATGATAAACATCTACTAAATTAGCATGATCGATCATGGTTCTCAGAAAGGTCATATCACAAAATATTTTTGGTAGTGTTCTTTTCCTCCATCAGTAATGCCTAGTCCACAATTAAAATCTCTTCCCAGAATTATGTTCTCTAAGGAATGTAAAAGGTTGTATAGTCCTAAATAAGTCTACTCTTGCACTCTTTGTCTGTGGAGTGTATATGTTAATAAGCATATGTATGATATTACCTATTTTAATATCTAATATCCCAGTATGAGGTCCAGCATTTTACTAATTTAAACTGTAAACCATGAAATAAAATAGCTACAGCTGCACAGGTTTCTGTGGCCAGAGACCAGTATGCTGGATCTATGTCCAGTGTCCAATAGCCTGTTTAATTTCAATTGTGTGTAGGTTCATATCTTGAGAAAAAAATTCCTGCCTGCAGAGATCTTAAATGTGATAGTACCACTAACCTCTTTTTATGATTTTTCATGCTATTAACATTTATAGTATATAAGTGTAAAGAGTGCCCCATCAAAAATTTGGGTGAGGTTGTGGAGAGTCATGTCCTATGCCCATACAGAGTGAACTATTTCAAGGGTTTCTTTTCTTTCTGGCTGGGTGTACTTGCTTTTGTAAGGGTGCCTCCATCGTTTGCACATCCTGAGCTTCTTGCTCCATTGGGGAGTGGTCCTCCCTTTCAGAACCAGGATCAGGCAGAGAAGACAAGGAAAATTCTCTGAGTCATTATCAAATTCTCGTATTGTTTCTGCTAATACCCCAAATCCATTAGATATAGGTGTGCCCATTGTTTTAGGGATTTTGGGAGTAGGAATTCCAGTTCTGTCTTCTTCTACTAATCATCATAGCAGTGTCTTGGTCACCTCTACCTTGCACAGGTTTGGGGAGGCATGCTGGAGCTTGCTTGCCATGTCCCTGTACTGGTTCCCTCTCCACAATCCTGCCTTTCCATGGTGTCTTTGTCTATTCCTATCACCACATTCTGTTCTACCAGTCTAGACTCTATTTCAGTATCTGAGGGGGTTGGGGGTGGTACTGTGATGCCCTCAGATGTTTCCATCATTCAGGTTTCTTCCCCCTGAGCTTGCTCTGTGAGAAGGGGTTCCTCTCCTCTTGCCTGTCATGAGGCTTGTGTTTTTGCTTTACTCCTTTGTGCAACTGCTTCTAGAAGTCTCTGTTCCTCACTGTCTCTTTGGTATGGCTGACTATGTGCTGCTCATGGACAGTTGTGATATGTATGACCTGTAACATTACAAAGATTACATTTCTGCTCATTTCTACAGAATCCGTTAGTATGACCAATTTTGTTACAAACAGTACATTTCAGTTTATCGCATAAGCTACTGATATGTCCAGTCTCTCCACAGTGATAGCAAACATTAGGTTGCCCTGCGTAGAACAGTACACCCCGATCTTTCCCTAAAAAGATGTTGAATTCCTGCCTCTGTGCAGGTCAAAAGCATGCTGATTCTCCAGTCTCCAGTCCAAATATTGTCACTGAAAATGGCTTTTGGATTTCCCTGCACTGTGCATCTCTGTTTTAGCCAATACACCATATCTGTCACACTTATGTCTTCATTTCTGAAGAGAACTGTCACTGTCTTATTTATTGTTTTGAAAAGTGGAATTGCCTCAAATGGAAGCCATGCAGGAGATTTTTTTTACCATTTGATATTTTGTCCAAAATTTCTGTAAGCCAGTATTTAGTTTAAAACTAAAATTGCATGTTGTTTCCCCAGACATGTATATAAGAGCATCTACTTCTTGTGTATTAAAGTTCATTTCTCCAATTAATAAAGTTCCTGCAATATACTTCCTATCTGGAAACAAGTCTAGACCTCTTTTATAGAGTAATTTTACTGCATTGTGTCTTTTAGCAGGGCAAGTTGGGGCTCCAAAAAAAGATGCATATGATATGAGTCTTGCTCCTTTTTCTGTATTAGTATTGTTGTTTTGAATGTCATTATTAGTATGTTCACCCCTATTACCTCCAGGAGGTTGTGGTGCATCTATGTGCATAGGGGAGCCTCCCCATAGGGGACTTCTGAGTCTCCATTTCTGGTGTGCTTGCAAATTGTTGACATTGAGTTAAATGTAAGGGTGAGTTATTCAGGGATATAGGTGCAACATTAATACCCTCCATGTTATCTGTATCATCAGCTTGTTGAAAATCAGGCCTGGGTTCTGTATTATAGTCTTGTAAGAGGCCCACCATCTGATTAGGAGACTTCCCTGATGCCCATTGTCCTGATGCCCCTTGCTTTTCCCACCCTGCAGCTGCTAAAGCTGCTTCTAACTGACCAGTCCTTTTGTGTAGTGCTATTAAAATTATTTTCAGTACCCCTATCTTAGGCCAGGAGTTTCTCCTCCCATTTGTTCCATTCCAGGTGTGTTATTGCCAAATGTTTTATTTTTATTCCCCTTGAAAACAAACAGTGGTTCCTCGCTGGTGCTATACCTGCTTCAAAGTTGAATATTCTCCTTCCAGTTGTTTCCGTTTTATTCATTTGAGTGGATGCTCCTTCCTTTGTCGTCTTCGTATTAGCACTAGCAGTGTGGTATTGCATCCCCATTGCTGACATGGCACTTTGCTGCCACAGCAGGCCACATCTGGGCCTGAGAACTCACTGGTTGTACTTCATCTGCTAGCTGGCGTTGTTCCATCAACATTAGAAGTGCTGTTTGTAATTATTTTTGCCATACCTCTAATCATTCCTGTTCTTCTTTTAAAAGGCTCTCCAAATATGTTAGTGTGCTTGATGCAGCACTGGACTCCTGTATCCATGCATCATCATCTATGTGTTGATTTTCTTTTGACAAAAAGCTAGGCAGCACTGCTAGTTGCCTATCTTGTGCTTCTGCCTGTTTCATCACACCAGAAGCATCAAAGAAATGTTCAGCCTCTTGCACGGATGAGGCAGAGAAGGAGTCTGGCTCCTCCACCCCTTGCAGTTCTGCTCCCTCCTGGGCTTCAGGCAGAGTGTCCATTTTGCACCTTCATCCAGCTAGGGAACTTCAGTCAGAGTCTGGATAGTAGGGGAATTTTTATTCAAACAAAAAATACAGAAAAGTTAGCATACAAAATCATAATGAAAAGAAACAAAAATCACAAAAAAATACACAAGTCTGTCAAAACGAAAACAAAAAATCATCACCCAACAAACCCTCCTCCTTACTAAAGAGTAGGGAATTATTTAGTCAAGATTGTCAAACAAAAATACAGTAAAGTATTACAGCATACAAAATTATAATGAAAAGACACAAACCCCAGAAATAAATATTGCAGGACACAGAAATGTCAAAGCACAAAAAAAAAAAATCACAAAAGAGTATCACTGCATATAACACATAAGGAAACAAACCCAGAAATAAGTATACCTGCAGAGAGGAGTAAGAAAACTGAAAAAATCGGTATTCAGCAATTCGGCCCTCCCACTGTAAGAGTAAGACATATAATATACAAGAGCTTCAAATAAAGGAATACAGAAAATTAACACAGCAGACAAATGTATCATGAAAAAAATATAGCAGAATAAATCAGGGAAACCAACTGGATAACATATCATAAATTTCAAGTAATGGGGACATCAGAGTCTGTAACCCATGGAAGATTCTGCCATGTCTGAAAATCCAGGTAGCAGGGCACACCTTCGAGTTCTGGTGAAAAGCTATGTAATTTCCCACGTCATTTTTTCCACCAACTCTGGGAGCAGTACAGATTTTTGTTGCAGGATGAATCAACAGCAAGAATTCCAGACATTCCATTTCATGACTGTTAGAATAACACCTGCAATGTGGAGGTGTCCGATGCCTACCAAGAAGAATCAAAGGAGCCTGCATAGTAAAATGTCTATTGACATATTGCATAAAGGAGGCATATACCACATGGTTGCCAAAATGGACCAAAAATCCAAAATATAAGAGCAGGAAAAAAACAACTGATAGATAGTTTCCAGTTGGTTATTACATAAAGGCCTAGAACAAAATCTTTCAGAAAGCTGTTTATGTTTTTGGTGTTCTTTAACATTCAATCGATTTTGACAACTGAGCCAATGGATGTCTCACATTTTCTCTGGGATTCTGGGGTTATTTAAAAGTAGAAGCATAGCAGGTGCAAAAGGAGGAGGACAGGAAGGAAAGAAGATTCGTTTTCTAAACTTAGTGGGGAGGATTTGCTTATAGATGGATTTCCTGTGTTGACCATGCACTATGGCTGCTGTCAACTTTTAAGTTTAACAAAAGCATCCCGTATATAGGAAGGACAAATATTAGAATAATGGAGTGCCCGGAGAGAATCTGTTTCCCATTGTGGGAACCAAGGGCTACAAGTTGAGATGTATAAAGGGACCCAAGCTCTGTTGACATGAATCAAAACAGGTCAGAGTTTAACAACCATATAAAACAAAGAAAAAAAGACCAATGGGTTAACCATACCCAGTCCTCCCTTAGATTTAGGCAAATACAAAATATTCTGTTTAGGGGATTCAACTGGCTACCCCAGACTGCCTGAAACAAATACTAAGTAATGAAGTTTCCAAGGATGGATGGGGGACACCCAACAAATATGTAGAAAGAGTGGCAAAAGGAACATTTTAATGAGAAAGACTCATTTCAATTTATCCATGTGCCAGAAGTTCCATTGCTTGACTAGCTGTTGAGCTGGGGAAAGTTTAGAAGTCCAATTCAAGACGTCCAAGGCTTGGTATCCAAACTGTACACCTAAGATAGTAATAGGGGCTTGGGACAAGGTAATTCCTGCTATTGAAGTAAGAGGGAATGGGGGTCTGCCAAATTGTCTCCATACACTTTTTAACATATTAAGGAAGATCCTGATAAGGAACTGAATGATTGATATGTGGTCATAGCCTGTGATGCAGAAGCTGCATCACCAACTAAGGCCATAAGATCATTTGGTTAAGCCAGGGCAATGTAAGGAATAGTATAAGTACCTACTTGGATATGTGTCAGAGAAGGGGCAGAGTTTAAAGCTCACAGAAGTGGGTCTATGCCAAAACATAAAGAAGGGGACTGAGAGGACAGTTTTGCTCGAACTCCGCTGCAGGCCAGGAATCATTGGGGCCCACCCAACCATTGATAAGAGGGGATATTATAGCCACATTATAAATGGATTTTAACCAAAAAATAAATGAATCCGGTATACCATACTTCTCTAGTACTGACCATAGGTAAGTATGCCCGATGGTATCGAAGGCCTGTTTCTGATCTAATGAAAGTAAGAACCCTGGTAAACCTTCTGCATTGTCCTGTTCAATGTGTTCATGGAGGAGAAGAAGATGATCACTCATCTTCCTCTCCAGTATAGAACAAGTTTGAGTGGGTGAGATGAGGTGTATAGCTGCTTGCAGCAATCTAGCATGCAAAGTTTTAGCGATAATTTTGAAATCGGTGTTCAAAAGGCTAATAGGCCTCCAATTGGCTAAATCAGATTCATCACCCTTCTTATAAAAAAAAAAATCAAAAGATCATGAGCCATGTCCAAAGGATCAGAAACTGTGTTCAAGAGGAAGGTGAATACTATAGCCAATTCCTTGGACTGCAGTGGCCCAAGAAGTTTATACAGCTCAGAGGTAAATCCATCCAAGCCAGGAACTTTATTAGTAGGTAAGAACTGTATAGCCTGTTCCACTTCTGCAGCAGAAATATCAGCTGTCAGTTCAGTCAATAAAAAAGGGGGACAAACAGGGACATGAGAAGATGAATACAAAGTATCGAAGTCAATAGTGGATCAGGAATAAGCAAAAATAAGTGATGAAACATGCTGGGTCACTATCCGAAAGATTTTCTGTTTGTCTGTATAAGTACTCCCATCTGAGTCTTTAAGACAATCCATCACTTTATGCTTAACTGTATTAGAGCAATGTAAATAAGGGCAGAGAACTGTAGCCTTCCCTTTTATCCCAAAACTTTGATGCGTCTTTCTTCAGACTTTCTGATTGTCTCAGATGAAAGGCTTGCATGCCTTTTGCAGTAAATGGATTATATAGAAACATAGAATTTGGCAGATAAGACCGCTTGGCCACCCAGTCTGCCCATTTCCTACCTACTGGATAAGCTGCAGATCCTAGTTGAACCAGCAGCCTACTTCTTCCTCCCCCACCCCCCAGAATTGCCTTATGACTATCCCATGCATGCTTGAATTCCACCATTGATTTTGACTCCACAACCTCCTCCAGAAGGCGTTCAGCCACATCCACAACCCTCTCTGTGAAAAAATACTTCCCTTGAATACCTCTGAGCTGCCCCCTCTATCTTCAAATTGTGCCCTCTTGTTCTTGCACACCTCTTTTTTTGAAAGATGCTACCCTCTTGGACTTTGTTGATTCCCTTGAGGTACTTGAAAGTTTCTATCATGTCCCCCCTCTCCCTCCTTTCCTCGAGACTATACATATTAAGCTCCTTAAGTCTCTCTTCATATGTCTTCCGGTGCAGACCCTGCACGATTTTAGTTGCCCTCCTCTGGACAGCTTCCATCCTGTCTATGTCTTTGCGGAGAGTGGGTCTCCAGAACTGCACACAGTACTCCAGATGGGGTCTCACCAGCTGTCTGTACAGAGGGATAATAACTTCCTGTTTTCTACTGGTTATGCCTCTCCCTATGCATCCCAGTATCCCCCAGCCCTCCTTGCTGCCCTCTCACATTGCTTGCCCATCTTTAGGTCATCTGATATGACTACCCCAGGTCCCTTTCCATTTTGTTGTTCTTAGTATCTCACCCCATTGTGTACTCTTCCCTGGGTTGTTGTTTCCCAGGTGCATTACCTTGCACTTCTTAGCATTGAATCTAAGCTGCCATACATTTGACCATTCCTCTAACCTTGCCAAGTCCCTTCTCATCCTTTCCAACCCACCTGTGCATCAACTCTGTTGCAGATCTTAGTGTCATCTGCAAAGAGACATACTTTTCCTTCCAGTCCTTCTGCAATGTCGCTTATAAAGACATTGAAGAGGACCGGTCCTAATACTGAACCCTAAGGTACCCCACTAGTAACCCTCCTTTCTTCTGAGTGGACTCCATTTACTATTACTCTCTTGTCCTATTCTCCAGCCAATTCTTTACCCAGGCTGTCATCTTGGGACCCACTCCCAGGCTGGCTAACTTGTATATTAATCTTTTGTGTGGGACTGTGTCAAATGCCTTGCTAAAGTCTAGGTAGGCCATGTCCACAGCCCCTCCCTGATCTACTACTTTGGTCACCCAGTCAAAGAAATCTATCAGATTCGTCTGGCATGACCTTCCCGCTGTGAATCCATGCCGCCTAGGGTCCTGTGCCCTCTGGCCTCTAGATACTCGACAATTCTTTCCTTTAGAAGTGATTCCATCATTTTCCCTATCACTGAGGTTAAACTAACAGGTCTATAGTTTCCTGCTTCTGCCTTGCTCCCACTTTTGTGAAGGGAATCCATCTGCCCTCCTCCAGTCCTCGGATACCACTCCATCCTCCATGATTTGTTAAAAGGGTAGTCAGTGGTGTCACTAGTTCTACCATAGTTCTTTTAGAATTCTGGGATGAATCCCATCAGGCCCCATTGCTTTGTCCACCTTCAGTTTTAAGTTCTTTCAGAACCCTTTCTTCTGTAAATGGGCGGTAACAACTTCTGTATCCAGAGTGTTACTACTGTTTGTTTTATGTACCTCCCCTCTTCCTTTGTAAATACTGAGCAAAACTATTTGTTTAGTATCTCTGCCTTTTACAGTCTCCCTCTGCCCACCCTCCTCCCCTTTATTAAGCCTCGCTATCCCTCCCTTGGTCTTCCTTGCTCCCTGATGTACCTATAAAGGTTTTATCCCCTTCTTAACTGAGTTGGCTGTCTTTCCTCGGTTTGGGCCTTTGCTGTTCTGACTGCCTTCCCAGCCTCCTTTTGCTTTAACTGATACAGTTCTCTGTCCTGCTCCTTCTGCGATTCCTTGTACTTCCTGAATGCTTTCTTTTTCTCTTGAACCTTCACTGCCACTTCCTTTGAGAACCATAGTGGTTTCTTACATCATCTTGTTTTGTTTATTTGCTTCACACAAAGGCTCGTTACCTCTGTGATGGCAGTTTTATTATTCCCCATTGTTCTTCCACCCTCCTTCCTGCCCATTTGCTAGTGCATTCCTTAGGCACTCACCCATTTTGGCAAAGTCAGCCTCCTAAAGTCCAGTACTTTTGTCTTTGTGATGGCTTGACTCTATTGCTGTGTTTATTGTGAACCATACTGTTCGATGGTCGCTAGTTCCCAGGTGGCTACCCACTTCTACATCTGTGATCCTCTCTCCATCTCCATTTGAGAGTATCAAGTCTAATATTGCTCCTCTCAAGTGGGCTCCAGTACTAGTGTTCAAGGCATGCCCTGTAGGGCATCTAGAATAACTGCACTTTTCAAGTGGCAGCTGCAACTGCACTCCAGTTAACAGTTGGCATATTCAGATCACCCATCAGCAATATCTCCTTTTTCTGCCATTCTAAGTATACTTTCTATCATTTCCTTGTCCATTTCCTCCCTGAGAAGGGGTCTGTCTAACCCTGTGTGGATTGTGGTGCCATTGCCTGTCTCCAAATTTACCCACAGTGCTTCTTCTCCTCCCTGTTTACCCTTTTGTTCTGTTGCTTTTATTCCTTCCCTTATGTAAAACTACTCCTCCTCCTCTTTTACCCTCCCTGTCCCTCCTGTAGATAGTGTATCCTGGTATGTTTACGTCCCAGTCATGGTTTTGTGTGTACCATGTTTCTGTGACTGCCACGATATCCAGATGTTCCTCCTCCATCAAGGCCACTAATTCAGGAAGCTTGTTACCTAGACTACGGGCATTGGTACTCATTGCTCTCCATTTTTTGATGGCTTTACCTTCTGTTGCAGCATCCCCCACTGACCATTCTACCTTGGTCTTTTTCTAATTTAGTACCCTGTTTTGTAGGGAGAGGCTGGGATTTTTCTGCTGCTTGTCAGTGCCTCCCCCTTTGACTAGTTTAAAAGCTTGCCAATGAAGCATTTAAACCGATTGCTCAAAAGACTTGTTCCCTTCCTGGACAGATGCAGACCATCCTGCCAGTATAGACTGGTGTCCCTCCAGGTGGAACCCCAGTCCCCAATGAAGCCAAATCCCTGTGCTCCGCACCATTTTTTCAACCATTCATTAAACTGCATGGTGCCAATTACCTTTGCCTCACCCATGCCTTTGACAGGCAGCACCTCTGAGAAGGTTACTGTGTGTGCTACTTGTCTTAGGCCCCTCCCCAACTCTGCAATGTCCTCCTGCACTGCTCTAACCTCATGATGAGCCAAGTCATTTGTCCCTAGGTGGACAATTTCATCCAGCTCAGAATCCCTTGCAGCTGTTGTCATGATCTTGAGGATGCACCTTCCTGTCCCTCCAAGCCATGGCACCAGGCAGGCACCTACTTCAGTTTTCCCAGCTCCTCCCAGTTCTATCCTCAATAACTGAGTCCCCACCAGGAGCTGCTTCCTTTCCTTGTGGTGTCCTCTGCCTCCTTCCTGTGGGCCCTCTGACAGCTGTCCTCAGCCTCCTTAGTCTCCTCTGTGGGTGCATCCATGGGGAGCTATGCTCCCCAGAATGGTGTATGGATTGTGGAGTGGAACAACTGACTGGTGTGCCTCCGTTCCACCATCCTCACCCTTCCTGAGTCCACTGTGGTCCAACTGCTGTGTTTTCTTCACAACCTCTGAGGTAGTGGTGGTGGCTGTGGTGCTCCCTGGATGGGGGAGGTTCCCTTCCTACTGTCCAGTGTGGCCTGGGGCAAGGTCCCGTACTACTGTCCAGTGTGGCCTGAAGATGGGCAACTTCCTCCTTCAGGGCAGAGAGTTGTCTGCAAATAGGGCAGCATCTCAGCCTCCAGAAAGACTCCCGGAAGACTGCTGCCCCACAGCCATTACATTGCACTACTCCCACATTTTTTTTTTTTGTGTGTGATTGGTTTGTAATATAGAAATATATATTTATAATATACAATGTGTATGCTTATATTGTCAGTGCAGTGTGCTAGAGAAGATATGACAGTGACATGCACCTTGCACTCTTGAGAAATTATGTCAGAACCCCAGGTATAAAGGAACTATTCCAGGGGTGGGTGGGGTGAGGGTGGGAAGGGTTGGGGCCTAAACTGTGCCCTCCAAAACAATCTGCTAAAGCTCTAACCCACTGCTGCAATGAGTGCCTTCCTGTCAGCAAGATGCCCTACACAACAGTTTGATAGAAAATACCCTGCTAATCAAACAGAGAAAAATCCACACATCCAAGTCAGACACAGGTAAACCTTCCCAGCCCCAAAACAGGCCTGGTGGTTTGTGCTCCGAGAGCCCCAAATAAAGTCAGCTGTGCTTTAAACTCTTCCTGCACTGAAAATCTTAAGAATTGTAACAAACAAACGTAAACCTAGATCCACCACCCTCTGTTGCTTGAAAGACTGTCTTTTCCTGTTTCACACTGCAGGTTTTTTCTGTGACCACTCCTTAACCCCAGTAACTCTGTTAAAAGAAGTTTAACTATCACAAACTCCTACGCACCAGTAAATTATTTAAAACTAGTTTCTGTCCCAAAATCCTAGTAGTCAATCCAGCTACCCCCAAGGGACAACCAGAATGCAGTATTCAAACACTTATGAGCTTACTTCAAGATAAGCAGAGGTTTGCAAGTTTCTTTTTCAACTCCTCAGCCAACTGTAATTCATTTAAAAATAGTTTAACTGTCAGCAAATCCTAGTAGACAATCTAGCTACCTCCAAGGACCTACCCAAATGCAGTATTTAAATCCTTCTGAAGTTACTAACAAGATAAACAGAGTTTACAAGCCCCTTCTTGGTTAAACACTAAATAAATGTGAATAAAAAGCAATTACCAAGGGTGAATTTGTTCCTTAAAATCATGGGTAGTAGTTCTAGATAAAGACTGCCATTTCTGCAACTGTTTATGCTGATGAAGGTACTGGAAGTAAACAGTGTAATGGATTTGTTTACCATGTGATTGCAGCAATTTCTTTTAATCCAGTTTAAAGTCTGTCCACCAGAAGGCAGGAGAGTCAAATAAATCAAAAACAGAACGTTTTTGAGCTGCAAAATACTGGAGATTCTGTATCAAGGATGTTTGGGATACAAGGGAGGAATTCAATTTCCAATAACTAGGACCCTGAGGAAATGTTACAGTAGACCCCAAACAGAGGTGCAAAAGCTTATGATTTGAAAATTCAATTTCTACAACTGTAATGGAGGTAACAGGCAAAAAGGAGGAAAGAAAGAAAAAATCTATTCTAGTAGCTAAATGACCCTTCTGAAATGTTGGATGAACAGAATTATGAGTAGTCAAACAAGCATCTTTTAAATGGGACAGAAAAATAACATGTTTCAAGGTAAACATATCACAATAAATCTTATTAGCAGTAGAATGAGCACCTCTGGCATGTTTATCAAGTCCACAATTAAAATCCCCTCCCAGAATAATGGCTTGGGAAGACAGCAAATAAGGCTGAATGGCTTTAAATAGAGAAACTCTATCAGCTTTGGTCTGTGGTGTGTAAACATTGATAAACCTATAATTAGAAGTAGCTATCTTAGTGTCAAGGATCAAGACACACCCAGGAATTAAATCTATGAGCTTAAGAAGGTGCACCTGCAAGCTAGATCAAAACAAAATGTCAACTCTAGAGCAGACATCTGGGCCGATGGACCAGTAGGAAGGTCCAGCATACCATAATTTAGTAACCTGTCCTAATTCAGCAATAGAATGCAGTCTAGTATCTTGCAAAAAGATAACCTGCAGGGGACTAGACTGAAAATAAGACCGTGCCAAGCACTTCCGTCTATGACTCTTAATACTGTTCACATTTAGTGAACCCAAGAGTGGAGAGGACATTTAAATAAGGGAGAAAAGCAGGAAATAAATCACTCAGGGGATTTTTTCTTTGACCTCTGAGATCTACAGCATGTGACTACAAGAAGAGGAGGAGGAGGAGGAGGAGTTTTTGTATTGGAATGAAGATCCACCTGGGAAGACCACAGGTTAGAGCTCTCCGAATCAGCATCAGAAAGGTCGGAGGGTTGTAAGGCCTCATACTTGTTACTTAAAGGAAGCTCTGAGGTCTTAGATACTTTGGATGTAGGTTGATCAACCCTCTGGGATCTCTTAGAGGACCGTTTACTAATCTGGGGGTGGCATACCTGCAGAGGAGGATTCCTCTGAAATCTGTTCAGTAAATAGGGGCTGAGCAACATCATCAGGAGGTAATTGAGGAGGGAGGTGTTCGGTAACTGCTGCACTGCCTCAGTAGCAGGGACATCCAAAGGGGGGCAACAGAAATGCCTGGTGGTCTCGGGGGGGTGGAGGAAAATGTATTTCTTTGAGCCACAGCTATCAGCAACCTTTGTTCCTCAACATCGCAGAGGCAGACTGATTGTGAGCAGCCCAAGTGCAACTCTGGTAGGTATGACCCACAGAGTTACAGAGATTACATTTTGGTTTCTTCGAGACAACTGCCACTAGTATGCTCCAATTCCTGACAAAGGTTGCATTTAACTTGATCACACAGGCTGCTTAAGTGAGTACAAGAACCATACTTGTAGCATGCCTTCAGTTGTCCAGCATAAAACAAGATACCACGATCCTGACCCAAAAAAAAACAAACAGTTGGGGAGATGACTGAGGCCAGTATCTGTAATGTGAAGCATAACCCTCACCTTCCAACCTCCGGTTCAAATATGCTCATCATCAAATATGGCCTCTGGGGAACCTAAAACTGAACATCATTGTTTTACCCAATAAGTCAGGTCAGCGACACTAAGCCCCTCATTCTGGAAGAGAATGGTAGTAGTTGTATACTCAGGTCAGGTAAGGGGAATAGCTTCAAATGGGCCCACAATGGAGAGGTTTTTAAGACTTGAAATTGTGCCCAGAACCTTTGCAACCCTGAATTCAATTTAAAGCTAACATCAAAAGTAGATTCCCCAGGCACATGAATAAGGGCTTATATTTCATTAGCAAAAAATGTCATGGAACCTTTTAATAAAGATTTTGCAACAAATCTCCTATCTGGGAACTCAGGCATACTCCATTTATATATAAATCTAACTGCATTGTGACGTTTAGCTGGATATATGGGCTGGTGAAAAAGAGAAGCATATGGTTTCTTACCTGTATTTCTCAACAAGTTCAGTGGTGCTTCAGGGGGTTTTGTCAAGGCAGTTGAAGTAGAAGGGACCGGTGAAGCCAGCTGTGGAAGTTTGGGGGCACCCAGAACAGGAGCTGGAGTGCTAGAAAGCTGGAGCTCTGAAGGGAGATGTAAGGGGGACTGAGAGTCTGAAGGCAAATGGTCTAGTGAAAGCTGTGGAGAAGGAGCGGGAACGGGAGGAACAGCAGGTTAATGCATAGTCCGTGTGGTACGTGGCGAGGTGGCCATCGGAGTGGGGCCAGAAAATGCCCTGAATCTGAGCGTATACAGCCTGCCACTCAAAGTGTAGCTGAGACAGCTGCAGGTGAATGAGGAGGAGAAGCAGCGAGAGACCGGGAGGCACAAGAGTGTTCACGTGCCGGATCCAGTCCTGATGTTCCCAGAGATCGAGGCAAAGCGCACTCTGACTCACCAGTTGAAGATAATAATGCAGGAGACAGTACAGAATGAAGGGAACCCAGAGGAACTGTAAAGGGTTCTCAGCAACAGGCAAATGCTGCAAAATGGGTGAGTCCTTGCTAGCTGATAAATTAAAAGGGTTCAGCTGACAGTCTGTTGAGCCAAAGTTAAAGCTGTGTGTAGTTCGAATGGCGGAGCACAAAATGCTCTTCCTCAGCCTGTAATTGAAGCGTGAGACCAGATCTCAGGAGAGGCATTAGACAGTTCAACAGAAGCTTAGAACCATTGCCCAGGTTAGAGCAGAACACCGTGTAGCAGGAGAAATATCCATAGGAACCAAGTCAGCATCAATCGAGGAAGTAGTAGCTTTATCCAAAGGTAAAATAGTAGAAATCTCAGTCTCTAAGCAAGGAGAAGCAGGGAAAGAGACCAGTCCACCTGCTCCAGAAGCAGCTAGAAGCTAGAAGCTCCTCCACCACCTCAGTGGCTGCCATCTTGGACAAGAACCAAGATGACTAGGGTTCCCCACTGGATAATAGAGGAATTTCCCCGGTGTCCTGGGCAATATTCCCCTTCCCCTTCTAATAAAACCAGTTCATGCAATTGTCCAAGGCTATGTGTGGGTGTTGATATGCAAAATGGCTGCCATGACATGTTCAGCCACTTCACTACCAGTCCAGCATTTCTTGTATAGCGCTTTAGGATACAATGTGTATGAAAAGCAGTATATAAATGATGACTCATCTTCTAGCCAAACATTGCTGTATCAGTATTTTACTTTGTCTAAAAGCACCGTGGTGAAGTTAATGTAATGCCCATGCTACATCGGGGGATCATTAAATCCCAAGGTACAGTACGCCATGGATTCACCAAGGCTCCACAAACTTTTTCCCTTTTAATTTTTTAAACTTTATGATTTGTGTTTCAGGCCTAGCAGATTTATTATTATTGACTGTTTTTTTGCAGTTCATTCCTTAGTTTTTCAAAAAGATATATAAGAACTGACACCCATGTCTTTCTTCAAGCAGGGCTTGAAACAGCAGACTGACTAGACCAGGGCATGGACCTGCAGCTTGTGTCATGCCCTTTTCCACAGTTTTCTTACAACATTTGAAAACCTCTAACACTTCCCTTTTAATGGCCTCCCTTTTGCTTCCTCCCATCTATTTGTTCTACTCCCTCAAACCAAACCTGCAATAATGCATCCATTCTCCTCAAATCCACCTTCTTGCAGTCTGGTACTAGTGTCTTGGTCTAGGGCTGGCAGGCCTCATAAGTTATGTTAAACAACATAGTGCTGTGGTCAGTTGTCTCCAGGGGGCCCTCAGCCGCTTTCTCCCTCAATAAAATCCTGGATTGAGAGTACGAGATCTAAGATGGCCCCAGCTCTAGTGTGTTTTCTGACATGCTGTACCATGATGTAGTAGACATACAGTATGGGTATGTCACAGTCTATGTCAGGCCTCCCTTCAGAACCACCTTCCCTAGTTCAACAACCTTCCTAATTTCCCCCTCTAAAATCCTAACCCCTGCTTCAAATTGATTAGGGCACCTTTTGTCAATCCCCAATCTGATGTTCTCCCCCCACATCATTTGTTTCCACAGTGATTCCACCCCTTGCCTTAATGGATTTCTCCTCCTTTGCTCTCATACCATTCCTTATGTACAACACAACTCCACTGCCTGTTTCTCTGTCTCTACTGAACTGAGTGTAACCTGGGATTGCAAGGTCCCAATAATAGTTGGGTGTGGCTGATGTTTCTGTTATGGTTATGATGTCTGGTTGACTTTCCATAGCCAATGTCTGCAGGCTCCCCATTTTGTTCCTGAGGCACCTGGCATTTTGGCTAATCATCTTCTATGCTTCCCGTCCTCTGTCCCTGCATTGACCTCTTCTCATCTCATCCCTCATCCTATTCGTTATACTCTACAATTCCTTTGATTTCTCCCTACTATTATTGTTGCTCTGCCTTGTATCCCTGATTTGGGGATTACCAGCTAGGCTCTATGCTCATTATTGTGCCCTTGGGTCACCAAGCATCCATCTCCCCTGCTCCTAGTTTAAAGGTCTCGCAATGATGGCATCAAATGTCTGTACCAGAGCATTTCCCCCCTCCTCCATGAGATGGAGACCACCACATTTAACAAGCCTCCTATCCCACCAGAAGTCTATCAAATTCCCTATATATTAGACCCCTCCTCCCTGCACCATTCCTTCAGCCATGAGTTGAACTAGTCTATCTTCAGAAGCCTCTTGTCCCCCTTAAATCATATCTGCAGGGCCTCTGAAAGGCCACTGACACTGCTGCGGGCCCTTGCTTGCCTTCCAACTTACAGAAACTAGCCTTCGGATCCTCCGTCTCATGGCTGCCCTTGTAATTAGTCCCCATATGGACAACCACATCTGGCTCTTACCCTATGTGCCCAGGTATCCCTTGCAGTGTATGAGTATCCCTTCTCACTGTAGCTCTCAGAAGACACCTCATTTCCCTATTCCTTTGTCTGCATGAACAAACTATTTTCTCCATGTGAGCCTCCTGCAGCTATGACTTTTCTTTCAGTTATCCTGGTGTTGCCCTAGAGGTAATAATTTGAGCCACAGAAGGAACTTGTGCTGTCTTTCTCTGAGGAGTTCCTGGCTGGACTGCCTCCCTCAACAGAGACAAAGTAATTCTTGGTCACAAATTGAGAACTCCATCCATCACTTGGTGGTCAGTCAGTTCCCTCCTCCGCTGTCCACTTCCATCCACCCCACAGAGCTGACTCCCAAGGGCCACTGTGGAAGAGGGTAGTAACAGTGAGTACTGCTGCAACATCATTCTGCTGTGCAGTAGGCCCATTGCAGCCATGCTGCAGCATATTCTGAAGTAAGCACTGCAAATCCCTACACAGTGGGAAGCCACCATGTCTCCATAGCACCCTGGAAATACAACCACCCACAGTCCCTGCAGCTGATTTTGTTCTCCCAGTTATTCCTGGCTTGCATGTTGTCTAATATGAGCCTATTCCTTGAACTTACACTTATTTTATCTTACCCAAACTAGATCTTACCTAATCTACTTCTGCTTCATTGCTGATCTACTTTGGATCATGCCTGTGTACCCCACAGTAAGGCTTACACATCCGCTTATCTAAGTTACAGTTTGTATATAGACATCAGTTATAGCCTAAGAGACACTTAGCACATGTACCATACTAGTACAGTCCACAGTTACAACACAGACATCACCTCACCGCAGTCAAAAGTTTTGTGCAAAACACAGCATTTTACTTTATCCTACATATGGTTATATGAACACACCACAGTTAAACATTCCCTTTTCCCATTTGCATTTTATTTTAACCAGGAGAGACACACTAAGCTGAAAGCCTGTTTACAGCTGTGGTCTGGGAGCACAAGGAAGTTAAGGGACTTGCTCAGTGTCACACAGTATGCAAGTGGGGGCTGTGGGATTCTAACCCTGGTCTTGAGGTTTGCAGCTCAAAGCCTTAAACCACTGCGCTATACTGCCTCCTGTTAATGATGTGGCTCAGACCCATTTACAAAATGTATAGAAATCCATGGATTTGTGTGTGCTGCTGATGGTAACACTATCTCAGATAAGAGTCCAAGGTCTGGGCATAGAATATGCATGGACATTTCATCTATGGGCTTAGCATATGTACTGCCCTTTCACCTACGATGCCTCCTCCCATGACAGGGTTCCAGCACACTGGTAGTAAAATGTAGGAAAGCTTACACTGTGACCAAATGTATTGTACTTTTCATTTGACTAGAAGGCACTATCCTCCAGTGATGTTACTCTGAAATCTTTCTAAAACACTAACATTCACTACAAAAACTGAAACAAAGACATTACAATTGAGAAGGGATTCTGAGTAAAACTGGGGGAAGCACGTACAGTAACAGGAAGTCATGGGGTGCTTGACATGGGAGGTTGGACACAACTCTCACATACGAGGTGGATGTATGTGATTTAGAAATCATATTTATTAGATTATTAATGCACAAGTCACCACCTTTTATTGTATTTAGCTTTAGTTTTCAATTACCTTATTACCTTATCTGCTTCTTCACATTTATAGATCTAATTAAATTAAGAATGATTTCTTACATTTATATTTTATCGTATAACTATTTGCTAGCATTTTAGATTTTACTTAACATTTATTACTTTATTAATTGACAGTAGAATACATCTACTAAATTGTTATTTTTACACTTGAAATTCACTGATACTACACCATTTTCTCTGCATGCTTTATTTTGTGTTCTCCATGTTTTAACCCTTACAGAGCCACAGACCAATATATACATCCAGAACTCCAATAAGTTCTAATTCTGTCAGCAGTCTGAGGGTTAAATCTAGCACCATTAGTTTGCTTTACAAATCAAACAAATCTTTACGTGTCCTCTTGCTTTAAATGAAATAGAATTCAGAACCAGAAATGAAAGGAATTATTTCGATGGGAACATCTTGTAGAGTATTAATATAAATGTGGACACCATGACACTCTTCTGCAGAACTTTAAAAGACTACAAGCTGTGAGTTAAGATAACAAGCCCCTGTTCTAATTTTGGAGGTGGCAAACACTGAAAGAAGAGTAGGAAAATCCATAGGATGCATTACCTGCTGCCTGCTTATAGTGTGACACATTAGTTATGGCCATGAAACTCTTTGCACGAATGAGCTAAAAAGAGCCATTAACAAGTATAAAGCTACAGACTATTGTGATGAGTCCTCATTACCGTCTCAGTGCCACACTTTTCACATTGACTACAAAACTGTTGGACTTTCTCAAATCTTTTCTTCTTCACTGTAGGCAATGTAAGATCTTGATTATGAATCCTTTAATTTGGACATTTCAATTCTTGAACATTCTGAATAAAAAAAAATACAGTAATTTTGTCCCACACTGCCTTTCATTTGCAAGTGTGCTTCTATTCAGGTTGGTGAGCCAAAGGAGACTTAGCTCAGAAAGGAGTGAGTCTTTAACTAAGGCTACTTATCTCCTTAATCTCCAGTTATCATGACGAAAAGATTACTCAGCCCTTCTGATTAAAGGTAACTATTAATTCACTTCGGCAGTCTGTTAACCCAATACAGGGGATTCACTGGAATCAATATCCTTAATAATGTAAGATTTATCTTCTGTGGACTGTACACTTTACATGTATTTGGATGTGCATACAGTATAGCGAGCCAGTTGCAGTAATGCAAATGAGTCTGCTGGTTAAACAGCAAACACTTTTAACACTGTGAGCTCCTCACTGTCCATCCACTGTCTGAAGACAATCACTCACCAATTCACCAATTTATGAGGCACAATTAAAGATACTATATATGCTTGCTACTTGTACAGATCACCAAAGGGGTTCTAGTGATAGTGTGCTGTAGAAAATCACAAAGCACAGGATGATGGACAGTCAGTAAAAGTGTGAGACAGATGATGTTTCAAAGAGAGAATGTCAGTGACACTTGATTAACTATTACTGGTGGCTGAATGAGTTAAGGCCAGGGGCATCATAGCATCCTGTGCTCCTTGAGGGAATAAGTTAGGCATGCTATATCTTCAAATGCCAACCCAAGCTTTGAAGGACACATTGTCTGAAACATGTCAAGTGGCATAGACCTGTTATGCTAATTAAATGCTACTGAAACAAAATGTTTTTAACTTCAATGGCAAAGAATGTACACTTTCATTTACTGAGATGGTGAGTGCCCGATTATTTAGTTTTGCATTATGAGTTTATCATGAGCACCTCTTCCCAGTGAGATTCCTGTTTGTTTTTGACTAACCCAAGCTTGTTGCATGAACAAGTGTTGCCTCCATAAGGGTGCAATTGCTGTCTGTATGGAGTACTATATATCACCTTTAAGACAACCTTATCAGTGTTTAACAATGCAGATGTCACTGAAAGTACTGCCCACAAAACTGCCTTAGCCTGACTTGAACCCCTTCTTCATTTCTTCTGTTGCTTTAGAGGAAATGTCCACACTATTATCCATCACTGCCCTATCCACCTCAACATCTCCTTTTAGAGTTTTGAGGCCTCTTTCTCCTCCTTCCATTCTGCCTTTCCTTTTATCTCTCCTCACTCTTTACCCTTCTGTTCCCTCATCCTACTTTCTCTGTTCTTCTGGTACTCTGCCCCTGTTTCATACCCCATTGCTAAACCACTGGTGGGCAATCTGCCTTCTCTGTTTACCTTTCTAACCTCTGTAACGCCTCCTCCTCCCTATTTGCTCCTATGTTTCCAGTCTCACTCTTAAAGTCCTTCTTTGGTCCCATTCCAACCAATATTGTGCCTGTCCTCTCCTATCCCCTCTTCCTGTCCTCTGAGCCCTTCTTTTCTAGCATCTGGCTTCTGCTTCACTCCTCCTGTACCCTTCCCCGCTTTCTCTCACCCTCTCAGCTCTTCCTGGTCCTATACCCCCTCACTAAATCCATTTGGTTTCATCAGTAACTTCTACTTTGTGCTACTGTTGCACCTTATTTCTATTCTATTATTTTATTTTATTATTTATTTATTAAATGTTGATTACTGGGTGATCCCACTGTGCACCGAAGGTCCCTTTTTCAGAGGCAACCTGGGATACAGAAACAGAGACAGGTAATGGAGTACATATTAATGGGTACAATAAGTTACAGAGATTGTGCAGTCCTAACCAGGTTGCAATGATGGCAGTAATACAGTAAGGCAGTAAGGCTACTTTTTTCAGGGGCGACTGGGGATACCGATCATAGACATATTATTTGGTACAAATTGTTGGGTACAACTTGTTACAGAAGTAGTACACTCCTAACCAGATAACAATGAAGACAGTAATATAGTAAAAGCAGTAATTCACATTAAGTAATTGAGTCAGAGAACATATTTGACATACTAACAGTGATATTATGAGACAAGATAAGCCAGAGATATTATTTGGGTGAAAAGGACTACCCTATACCAAGACAGTGGCAAGTGTTGGTCTCTAGCATGTGAGCCTTGAGCCTAGTTTTGATAGGGAGGGCTTCCTTTACTGACGGTGAGAGATTATTCCACAGGAAGGGGCTGTGAAGGAGAAAGATCTGCCACTGGCATTTGTCCTGACTCTGGGGATGACTAGTAAAGACTGTCCTGAGGTTCTGAGCATCTGAGCATTGTGCTTAGGTGATAATCCCTTTTAGGCTGGGGGAGCTGCGGACTCAGTATTTTGGCTGAGAAGAGTAGGGGTACTGAAGTCGTGAGGCAAAAGAAGACCATTGCAGCTGAGAAAGGGAATCACAGGGTGTCCTTTTGGGTGATTTTGGCTAGCAAACCCTGGTACCTTATTGTACAGAACCTTATTATTGCTTGATTCTGTGGTTGCTGTTTTAGTTCATTAATATGTATTTTGATTTGTTTGTATAATGAGTTGTCAATGATATTTCTTTTTGTCTGCACCTCAGGTGTTTGCAATCTCACCAAATTTTAATAATTATATTTTATTTATTTATTTTCTATCTTTTACTAGATTTTGCCTGAGTTGTTTGATTTTTTCCCCTTCTTCCCTGTAACCCTGACCACAGGTCACACTTGGGGTGGGATATTCAAAGCAGTTGCATGGCACAACAGATGCACCTGCGTAAGTGTGGAAATGCACCAAAGAGTGATATTCAGCAGGAGCCAATGCGCTGCACAAATCACAGTGCGCCAATGCGCAACCCTAATGAATGTATGTGCAAGTGCAAGGGGCATAGCCATGAATAAGTGGCGCAGTGTGATATTCAACAGCAAGCAAAGCGGTGCAAGTGCAGAGCAACAGGGACATGCGGGACAAACTTGAGCCATAAAAGAGGCAAGCAAGGGATGGAGGCTTGCGCCACAGGAGCAATAGAGAGGAGAGGCGGTGGGCAGGCAGGACAGCAGGGCGTGCAAGACAGAGACAGAGGCGGGCAGGAAGTGCAACAGAGCGTGGGACTGGGCATGTGACACTGATTGTGCCTGCATGTGTGAGCGACTCTGTGTGTGTGTGTGTGTGTGTGTGTGTGTGTGTGTGTGTGTGAGACAGATGTGGGGGAAACAACAGCAGCATGCGTTTGTGATACCAGGCAAAGGAGTGGCAGTGAAAGTGCCCGGACGGGTGGGAGGCAGAGGCTACAGCAAACAGGCTGCCAGCTGGGAACCCCGAACACAGGTGTGCGCCCAACGCAGGGGCATATGCAGTGGCACACAGCCGGGGGTTCCTGGGGAGACAGCCACCATGGGGGCAGGACAGCCCAGGCCATGGCCAGTGCAATCTTCCAGATGGAGGCAGTAATGAGGAGTGTGAGAAGGCAAGAGGCAGAGTGGCATGGCCATGCAAGGGCCCATCAGCAGTATGCCCAGAACAGGTGGTACAGTGCCCGCACCACCTTTGAACAGTACAGAGATACAGAGACTATGGTCTGGTACCACCTGAACCAGGCAATTCTGAGGCAGCTCTGTGAGCTGTGCAGTGATGAGATGCAGGCATCCACTAGACAGAGCCATGCCCTGTTGGTGGAGACCAAGGTCAAAGCCATCATGTGCCTGATCACCATGGATACCTTCCAGAGACCAACAGGGGACACCACAGGCATAACACAGTCAGCCGCGGCACGGCTCTTCATACAGTTCCTCAATGCAATGCTGCCACATGCTGTGGAATACATCCATTTTCCCAGCACACAGGCAGAGCATACAAAGAACATGCAGGAGTTCCACAGGGTGGCACATATGCCTGGCATGCTAGGGTCCATCGACTGCACCCACGTAGGCATCCGCACACCACCTGGCCTGGAGGGGGTAGCCCACATCAACAGGAAGGGCTACCCCAGCGTCAACTGCCAAGTGGTGTGTGATGCCAGGGAGTGCATAATCAATGTCTGTGCCACAGACCCTGGTGGAGCACATGATGCCTTCATCTGGCACCAGTCAGCACTGTGCCACAGGTTCAAGAGTAGGGACATCCTCACCGGCCACTGAGTAGGTGAGTATGCTGATGGAAATGGCAGCCTAGCACAACAGGGCAGGGTGTGGGGGATGCTAGGCCAGGGGCATCAGGGGGTGTGGCCGGGAAGGCGGGGGTGCAGCTACACAGACCACCATGTTCACCACACATGTCAACACATAGGTGACAGCGGATACCCACTCTGGCCCTGGGTGCTCACCCCATACTGGGGCCCGTTGACCCCAGTGCAGGAACGATACAATGAGGCACATGCTAACACACGGAGCGTGTGTTTGGGCTGCTGAAGGCCCAGTTCCATTGCCTGGACAGGTCTGGTGATGCCCTACAGTACAGCCCCTCAAAGGTCTGTGGCCTATTTCTGGCCTGCCGTATGCAACAGAACATGGCCACCAACCGTAGGATAGCAGTCGAGTTTGAAGAGAGGGACAGCAGTGGGGACGATGTGGCCACTGGGCCAGGTGGTGGTGAGCAGCCCCCCCGGGCGAAGGAAACCCCAGCTGAACAGGATGGCCCAGCAGCACCAGGACACAATTTTAGAGGAGCACTATGGTGCATGCAGGTAGGTGAATATGACAACACACATGTCCCAGGGACCATGGCACAGTATTCAGGCATGCAAGGGCAGGCCCCATGACAGTAACGGCTGGAGGGTAGCGTGGACGGGTGTGGGACTGGACTCCATGGAAGCACCCTGTACAGCACTGCACACCCCCCCACATACACACTCACACACACACTCACATGCACACGGGCACCCACATGCACATTCCCAGAGGCCATCAATGGGCATGTGTCAGACACTGAACACCGGTGCACAGTAGCGGCCAGCGTTGTGTTGGCATCATCATCATACACATGCTACAGTGGCCAGTGGCCGGGTGGGAGTGCATAAGGCCTGTGTGTGGCATCGGCCATGGATGTCATGTCCCTGGAATGCACACACACACACACGCCACACTAATGTGCACACAGGGCAGCGGCAGACAGTGGACAGGGAGGATGGAGGCTCAACACTGCCGTGCAGTCGCGCAGCCAACACAGACATGTGGACAGCCCCGCCGAGACCGCCCAGCAGATGTGGGCTGTGTGATGGCCACAGGGGGTGTCTCTGACGGTCCCCCAGGTGTGTCACTGCGGGAACACAATCAGTCCCTTGCAGCTGTCTGCAGCCTTCCAAACATGCTTGCTCCAGCCATGCCCGGAATGCCCTCAGCAGATCCTGGCATTGTCACTAAGGGGGTCGCATGATTCCGTGGTCAAGGGGTGGAGAAAGCACTCCGCAGGGTCTGCAACAGACTGCCATGCACCAGAGTGGCCAGTGATGCCAGGCCGGCTATGACTGCAGCAGTAAGCCGATCCAGGGCTGTGATCGTGCCCTCCAGCATACGTGTGGTCTCAACCAGGACCTGTTCATAGTCTCTGTGATGCCTCCCTGCAGACTGGTGCAGCTCTGTGCAGAGTACACACACCCCTGCCACGACCAGCACCTGTTGCTCCACGGAGGCCTGTAGCAGACAGGTGTGCTCGGTCAAGGGGTCGGAGCTCTGGGGTACATGGGCATTGCATCGACCCACTGGTGGTGCTTGACCCCACAACCCAGCCCCCCGTGTTGGTGGGGGCTGCACAGCTGGGTCCCCTTGGGGCTGCTCATTCTGCGGTGCACCATCAGCAGCAACAATTCCCGGTCCCCCTTCAACCTTGTCCAGCTGCCACAGCTGCCACTCTAGCCACTGTGTGCCAATCAGTGCAGATGCGGCTGCACCACCACTGCCACCTCCTTCAGTCTTCACTGCACCGATGGTGCCCACAGCAATGCCGGGTGTGGTGGCCGCTGGGCAGACGACCACCACCAGGGCACCGTCTGTGCTGCCGTGGTGGGTGTGTGGTATGGATGTCTCCGCTTGAATGGCAACACCACTATTCAGGATAATGGCCATTCTGTCATCGGTCCTGGACCCTGCCCCGATCTGTGTCTTGGCATACTGGACGCCATGGCTGGTGTCATGCTGAAACACAGCCGGGGCCTCATCTGCAACCATGCCACAGGCATCCAGATGGACAGTGGGGTTGGGCTGCCTGTTGTCCAGCCCCCAGACACTGGTGGAGGTGGACAGATGGTCCTCCAGGTCCAGGACTGCTCCCATGGTGGACACCATCATCCCTGCCGCTGCATGCAGGAGCTCCAGAGCTGAAAGGGAACACAGTCACATTAGTGCCACTGGCACACACCCCTGCCCCCCTGCTACAGGTGCTGCCGTACCGACCATGCAGTGATGGGCCACATGGACACCACATGGACACCACCACCAACTCCTCCTGCAGTGACAGCTGTGGCACGGCAGGCTGTCCACCACCTGTGGCAGCATGTGCGGCCCAGATGGCAGCCACCTTCTCCTTAATCTGCCTCCGGTCTGTGCCGACCTTCTTCTTTCACTCCTGTGCAGTCCTTTGATGGATGCCCTGCTGGTTCATGGCCCTGGCCACACCCTCCCATGCTGTTGACCTGGCCTGTGGGGTGCCTGTTGAACCACTTAGAAGAGGGCTCCTGGTCCAGGTAGGCATTGAATAGGGCATCGCTCTCTGCCCTTGTGAAGTTGGGACTGTGCTTCTGTGCAGGCCCACGCTCCTCAACCTCCTCATGATCCATCATGCTTAGTCCTGTGGGAATAAACATTTGTTCAGTAATGGCTACAACCCACACTGCCCTCCCGTTCCACCGTTCCAATAGGCTCACAGCCTAGTGGCTTACCTCTGAAGGATGCAATACCTGTCTAGAGCCTGTGCAGTCCCCTGTCACCTTTATAGCAAATCACTTGCAAATGAGGGGATGTGCAACTGAAATGAGATGCAAATGCCTCCAATGCACAGCGGATATGCTGATTAGCTAATTTGCATATGCTGGCTGAATATCAGAAATTGCGCATGGCACATTGGTGTTGCGCATGCACAAGCCATTGCACAACAGTGTGATGTGTGCAATAGGCACAGCAGTGAGCATACACACAGTGCCATCACGTACGTCAGTGGAGCAGCTTATGCGCAGTGCACTATATGCAGTACAGTGCTCTGCCGCTATTGGGCATGTGGTTCTCATGTGCTGTATGCCCTATGGTGCCCAGGTGCTATTGGTCCATGGACCATGGGGCTCACATGTCTCTATTGCACCCCATGCATGGCGGGTCCAATCATGCTGTTGTGCACAGTGCATGTGCTGACCTTTGACCCCACAATTGCCCTTCGACCCTCTGGGTGACCTGCGGCACATGCCAGTGCTGCACCAGCTGTGTCGCTCAGCACTGTGGTTGCGCGATTGGAGATGGCAGTGCATCACCAAGTGAGTTGTGCACCCCCAGCACATGTGGGTCATGCGCTTCTGGGTACCATTTTGGTTGTGCAACTGCAGAAACAACCATGCCACACTGCAACAGTGCCAGGGCACCTAACTGGTCACAGATGGAGCTGGTGAACCTTGTGACCCTTGTGGAGCCACATGCAGGCACTCTGTTCGGCCAGGTGCCCCGGATCAGCCATGGATGGAGGTGTGGCAGGAGGTGGCTGAGGGGCTGGAGGAGGCCACAGGAGTACAGTGCAGCAGTAATCAGTGTCGCCACCCCTATGGGGACCTGTGGCAGAGGGACTCTGAGAGGCTATGGGCACTACTGGCATGCGTCCGGAGGGGCACCATGCCACATCCCGGTAAGTGCACTACACCCATGTCTGTGCCACTCCATTGTTCTGTGGGGTCCAGCAGGGTGGCACACCATGCTGTGGAGGGGGCTGGGGCTGCGTGTTCTGTTGGCCATGGCAGCGCACCATGAGTGTGCTGTGCCACCACTCTGCTGCTGCGCTGGGCCAGGGGGCATGCTGTGCTGGGGGAGGCATGTGGTGTTGCCAGGTACTGATGTTTTCTTTCTCCATGTCTCCCTACTAGGCCCTGAGGATAGAAGGAGAGCATGGCTGGCTGGCGCTGTGGGTGGGCCTGGGCAGGCCACCACAGGGTCTTGGGTGCAGGATGCTGGCCGCATGGGCAGTGCTGCCAGACAGGCACAGGGTGCACCACAGCAAGCAGGTAGGCACTGTTCCAAGGTATGATGTTGTGCGGGGTGGAGGTGGGCCACACTCCCCTGTGCACATAGCCATTCCAGATGTGCACCACCTATGGTGTCCATTGCACCATGCTGCGGCTATTGCACATGTGTGTGGCTGCTGCAGGTGGGCTGTGGGTGCACCCAGATTCCAGCTGTGCCACTGCCACCCCACTGCTTAGCCCTGTCACCTGGCTGCCATGGTGGTGGTGTGTGGCACATGGGTGGTGTTGGTGTGCAGTGCTCTACGTGGCTGTGGATAATTGGGTTGGCGGCTCGTGTGGGCACACATGCTGCGGGAGGCTGTGTGTCATCTCAAGGGCACATGTCACCGCTGTCTGATGTGCATGTTGGATGAGCTACGGTCATATGGCCATGCACTCATACCATGTCCCCTCCTTTGTCCTAGGTGTTTGTCACCCTGATGTCAACACCAGGCTCCTGAAGCAGATCCTTCCGGTCACCACTGCCACACTCCAGGTGGCATGACTGATTCAATAGGCACTGTGCAGGCCGCAGTGCAGACATCAGCGTCAGGCACCAGTGGGGCATGGACGCCCATAGGGCCCATTGGCCTGCAAGTGTTTCCCTTCCCTGTCCCCCCTCCCTTGCTCTCTCTTGTACCCTTATCTAGCCATGTCCCCTGTCCCCCTGCCTCTTTTCCCCGGCCTCCCAGTTTGTATGTGGTCTCCCCATTCCTTGCTCCCTGTACCTGATAATTGTAAATCTGTATATAGTTGTTTTATGCCTGTTTTAATACACATTTCTAAGGTTAGCCATCTGTGTCTGTGTCTGCTTTGCAGCTGGTGTATGGAGCCATGCTGCAGTGGTGTAAATGGTGGCTAAGTGGTTCATCTGGGGTGGACTGAGGATTGTGTCTGGTGGTCTTTGCCCAGTGGCTGGTGGCTGTACCTTGGGGCGGCCATGTGCTCTCTGCTCATGTTGTGTGGCATGTGGGTTGTGTGCTGTTGGCCTGTGTATGGCCAGCTGTGGTCCAGGTGGCATGTCACATGCCTTCCTGTGGGTGTTGCCAGTGGCTGTTTGCCAGTGAACATTGGTGCCACACTGCCTCCGTGCACTACTGTGGTGCTCATGGTTGGGGGCCTACTGCTGTGTGCCTACCATGCCTTCCTCCTGGCATCTTCTGCACCCTGGTGGTGGTCTATCCCACCCTGGTGGCATGCTCCTAGCTGTGCCTGTTGTCCTGTGTTCTGGCACATGCACCTCTGCCCCTTGTGCAGACCTGGTTGCACTATGGCACATGTTGGTTTGCTCCCTGGTGCATCCCTGTGATATTCAGCCATGTTGCACTGGCACTTGCCATCATGTGCAACCTTTTTATATCACATTCAGTGCACCATGGTGCAGTGTACTAGCACTGTGCTGCTACTGTGCCTGTCTCTGGCGCATTTCTGAATATCCCACCCACAGAAACAAGCCTTAGCTCAGTTTGCATTTTCAGTTGCCAATTTCTAAATATATAAATACAAAAATAAATCTGTGTTATAGATCATGAAGTGCACATGGAAGCAGGAAAAGAGAAATATGTGTTGTCATTGATAGGTTTCCCAAGAAGCACCATATTTCAGGCATATGTTGAAAACACTCCCTCTTTTTAAAGAAGCATGCATGGCTTTCCCATTAGTTAGCATTTTTGTACATCTATGCAGATAATGTCACACTGTTCCATTGGACAAAAGACGTGTGTCAGCCATACCTACCTGCACTTGAATTTTGGGCTTGTGTTAAATTGGCAAAATATGCCAGCATTTGCAGATGGGCTACCTTATAAAATGATCAACATACACAGATGGATTAAACTAGTCAGTTCATACAAGGTCAGTTATTCTGATGCTTGGAACATCGGGAACAGCCTTTCAAAATAGTAAAGAAAATAAATATTTTGCAGCAGGCATAATACTGCATTAGCCTTCTGTGCAATAGCACAGAGCCTAGGGGAAGCGTACAATATATACCCATTACAGTTTGTACACTGTTATGCCATCTGCCTAGGACACTATTATTATGTAATGTGGGTGGGGCTTTTTTATTGACCTTTCTTCCCTAAAACTAAGAGTAACCCTAATGTTTCCCATTTGGATGATATATAGATATTTACAGCTCTACTGTACAATTAGAAACCTACCATTTAGTGAGGATTCCCTCTACATCATAAGATTACAGTTTCTATTTTCCTGTGCAGAAGGCATGAGCAGATGGACGGGTCTTACTCCAAACAGTCTGTTAAAATCAGTCCTTTTTGCAAATGGTCCAACTTGGACTTATCTCCAAAATGCTGCAATCAGAAACCAATTAAATTTGCCCTCACCTAGCAATTTGCAGAGAAAAGGAATCTCACAATTTAGAAAAAACTAATCCGAAGGTCATAACATTGCCTTGGTCTCTTACTGTAGCAGAGCATTACATGAGCAAACAGCCTGCAAACGCAGAAGCAGACAACATAGTGAGCTCTATGTGTAGCCGCCCTATAAAGAGAAACAGCAGCATGTCACATCATTTTCAGTAAAACTCGTACCAATTTAAGGTGTGATCATTCCACAACCTCTTCCCCCCCATTACTCTTCTTTGCAGTAGCACATCTCTGTATGTAGTGGAAAACTGCCTCCATAGTTGCTTTACTCAGCATTGTATGACTCAGATGTTGCAATTGTTTTGACAACTTGTATTTCCAGAAACACAGGTTCCTGGATGTGAAAATTAAAATGCTTTTCTGTACACTGGATGTTATCCTGTGACACGCTAAGGTTTAAGATGAGGATTGTAGCCTATGCGAAATTGAGCAAGGAGGGCAAGATTGACACCTAGCTGTCTCTTGAGATTATGATGTGCTACAGTTACTCACTAGAATAATGTCATTGTTTATGTATTTAATTCCCTGTCTTGTTTGTTAGTAACTACAGTTTAGAAAACCCACCACCAGACTATAATCAAGCACATGCTTACTGCTAACTTATCCATTGCCGGCATGCATCAGAAGTAAGGTGAATTAAAATGCCCAGGTTGGTTTGTTTATTTTTTTCTATTGAAGGGTATGAAACACATTGTGTAGTTATTTTCTTAAATGTAATAGAGAGGAAACTGTCATATATATATATATATATATATATATATATATATATAATCTGTACAGAAAGCTTCATTAATGTACTATTTAGGGTTAAACTGACAAAAGTAGGGAAACGTGATGTTAGGATTTCCAACCCTTACACCCCTGCCCCACCCTTGAAGAGAATGACAGTTGAAGTCTTCCTTGGGGTTGTCAATCGTAATGCTTATACTATTGCAGGAACATAAAAGCTGAGATATGATGGACACAGGTGTGTATGTTTCCAAAATTGCATAGAATGGAGTAAGCATTAGGGTTGACTGCCCAAAGGAAGACTCCACCCCTCATTTGGTTCAGGGGTGGGGCAGGGGTCTTAGGGTTAGAAACCCTAAGATCACATGTCCCTACTTTTGTTGGTTTAATACTAACTAGTGCATTAACAGAGTTTTTGCAAAGAATGTCCTTACTTTTTGAGATAGTAGAATTGTATCCTCATTTGCCTGTGGCCCACCCCTCCATAGATATGTATATGTATTTTGCTGTAGAAGTGCAGGGCCCAGAGGGCCCTATGCTTGCATTTCTGCTGAAATAGAAACTAAATTGTCAGCATCACCTTGTTATTACCCACATTTCAAATCCCCACCGAAATGTCATTTCATGGCATGGAGACATCATTTTGTGACACAGGCTCAAAACCACATTTTGGCCAGGATTTGAAAAATGACAGCTGTCACATTTATGAGGTGATGTAAAAATCTGTCTATGTTGAAAATTTGGGTCAAAATATTTAAAATTATCAAAGTTATGAATGAGCTTAGTAAAGTCTCAACATATGGACATAAGTTATTCATTTTTACATATTTTGACCCCAAATTTTCAATATAGCCTTCTTCAGACTGCACCTAATAAACAAGGGCAGTGGCATCTTTTAAACCCCACCAGAAAGGTGATTTTGCCAAGCAAATACATTATAGTCTTTCTGGCTGGATTTGCATAATTCCACCACCATTGTTCATTAGGTAGTGTGTCATAAAGGTCATGCTTAAAATTTGGCATAAAAATATGAAAAAATGGAAACGTTATGCAGAAAAGCTGAAAACCCCACTGAAATGAGTTAGTTTCTCATATTGCAGTCAATGGTTTCAGCAGCAAATGTCTTCCATTGGAGAGTGGATATTCACCCTGGGACCTTTTCAGGTGAGTGAGGGTGTGTGGGAGTGTGTGGTGGTGTAGGATGGTGGGTGCTTCATGGGAGGTCTGGGTGGGGGAGGGATCTGATCAGCAAAGGAATGTTTTCTTTTTTACAGGTTTAATGAAAAAAACATCACAGGGCTGTTTTCTTTATTACAGGTGGTATAACTATTTGGATGCAGAACACAGTGTGTAAAAATCTCTAACTCACTCTCTACTGGCCACCCTGTACTATCTGGTGTACCACAGGGATCAATCCTGGGCCCCCTCCTATTTAGTTTGTACCTCAATACTCTCCCTCTAGCCTGCCCTAACAACCTTCTCCTCTATGCAGATGATGCTGTGATTTACTCAAGTCAGACTGATCCTGTACCCCTTACTCGTGACCTGCATTGTAGTTTTAACTCCATTGAAACATGGTTCACTGAACAGAGATTAATTACAGTATGAACTATAAAAAGACCAAATCAATAGTCTTTGCTGTACCACATAATAAGTTTAAAGCAGCCTGATCGACCGTCACCAACAATACTGGCCCACCACTTGACCATGTATCCACTTTTAGGTACCTCGGCATCACCCTGGACAGCACGTTCTCATACCAAAATCACATCTAGAACATCTCCAAAACTGCCAATATCTGGCTAGGCCTTCTCTATAGACACCAGCATTTTATGACTCCAAGAGGCTCTATGTCTCACTGTGATCAGCACCAATTTGTCTATTCGTGATTGTGGCATTGTAGTATATGGCTCTGCCTCTGCTACTGCCTCAGAAAGACTGAGATCACCCTTTACAAAGCCTGCAGGTTACTTACTTGTGCTAGCTGTGACACGCATACATGTGACCTCTATGTGCAAGCCAATTGGCTCAACCTTCAAAACAGAATCTCCTACCACACCTGCCTTGAAGTCAAAAAGATCTCCCTTGGGCTAGCCCTTCCCCCATCCAACTACATCTCAAGAAGGCCCCTGCAAACTCGCGCTATATGAGAAGCGCGAACGATCAGGCCTTCCAGATACCATTATGCCGGACATCTCAAGGGCAAAGAGCTTTTATGTACAGAGCACCCAGCTGGTTTAACAACCTCCCAGCACTAATTCAGTCCTCTCCTACCATAGGTCCCTTCAAAAATTGTCTTCTAAACCATCTAGCCAACCTCAGTAGCTGTGATTGCCGCACTTATTCCAGGTGACCTCCAGCTTAGAAATGCCCAGTCTATGCTGACAAAGTCTTCCTGGGCTGCAAATTTCTGCACTTATTCTAAATTCTATTTCATGCACTGATTTATTGTTCTTAGTTGACAATTTTGTAAGTATATTACCCTGCTTGCTGTATCTTACCTAGCCTGTTAATTTGTACCCATTGTACCTGTGTTTTGTTACTCTTTCATCTGTATAATCCAAAGGTTTGATGTGAAGCATTTGTAAATGAGCTCCTGGCTCAGAGGTCTTAATTCCGAGATTTAAAAAAATGAATAAATAAAAATAAATAGCCCCTTTCTACCCCGAAAATTTCAAACCAAAATTCCTAACTGTCTGGGTGCTAAGCAAGTTTTAAAAAACAGCAAAAAATTAATGAAATTTCTCTTTTATTGCACTATCCAGAACTCAGAATCTGCACATCTGATCACAGTGAATGTTGGAGCATCAAGAGATCTACAGCACAAGACTGTGCATGCAAAATAAAATGCAAATCTGTTAAATGGTTGTGACATTATTAAAGTGCAAAGATTTGTGTTAAACATTAAACACCCTACTCTTCATAATATTATTTTATTATGTTTTGTTTAACACACATAGACATATTCTTTCATACATATTCGGAGGTGTACATCCACTGTGCTTCCATTAACCACATTTCTGTATTGTGCATTTCTCCTTTTTCTTCATATCTCATAAACAGACCCGAGACTAATCCTGTCTTATTTTGTAGTCTACCTTATCTCCATGACCCATACTTGACCTATCCAAAGCTGACGGTACCCACATGAAGAGGACAAAACAAATCCATTCCACTCTAGGCTTCTGTGACTGAGTTTCATCTCCATGTGGCTACAAGGTCTCAGGCCCAAGGAATAGCTACAGCATAAAACAGGTAGATACA
This sequence comes from Neoceratodus forsteri, assembly GCA_016271365.2. Classification (NCBI taxonomy): domain Eukaryota; kingdom Metazoa; phylum Chordata; order Ceratodontiformes; family Ceratodontidae; genus Neoceratodus; species Neoceratodus forsteri. Next base: position 214,512,562 of record CM057453.1, read on the forward strand.
CAAAGGGAAACAACAGCTTTATACTGTTCTCACATACATTCTCTGTGTATATATTCTATATCTCACCCCTTCCTTATGTCTTCCAAAGAAGAATAGGGAAAAAAAAAACAGGAAAACAAATAATAAAAAAATGTAATACCAAACACAGACATAAAAGAAAACACACACCCACATACAAACTTATCTCTAACCCTACTTTACTACTCCAGATGTTAATCTACTCCTTTGGCAGGGCATTCTTTTTCCATTTATTCTCCCCTATCTTACCTTATACATAAACTAATAATTATTGCCGAGTTACTCTTTACCCAAGTGATTCTTTACCCGATTCATCCTTCTCATTTCCTGCCTCCCTCAACCTACCCCAGCCCTTGCTGCTAAGAAGGCCATAAATGGGGCCCATGCCTGATGGAAATCTCCTTTCTTGTGTTCCGAAAAATGGGATCTCCTTTCCATTTCATATATATGGGGTATGGATTCCAGCACCTCTGTTATGTTAGGAACCTTCTTTGTTCTCCAGTTACGGAGGATTAGGAGCTTTGCTTGCATAATCAAAGTCATGTACCATTTTTGTTCTGATTTGGTCCATCTACTAACTACTGAGTGCAGGCCTAAAAGCATACATACAGGCGATTTGTCACTCGGTTTTTTAATTATCTGTTCCCCCCAAATCCCCGATCTGACCCCAGAATTGTTTTAACCTAGGGCAATCCCACATTATGTGGAAAAGATCTCCCCCTGGCTGCTGACATCTCCAACAATTATCATTTCCCACTACTCCTATCTTATGCAGAACCCCTGGGGTCCTGTACCATCAATGTAATATCTTATTTTGGACCATCCTGCTTCTTACGTCTGTGTATTGTGTATGTGCTAAGGACCAGCACTTTGCCCACTGTAGGTCTGATATTTTAATTGACAGTGCCTTTTCCCAATAACTTTTTGCTTTTCTTGTTGTATCGGGCTGGGCCCCCAAAATATCGAGATATATAACACTGACCACCCCTTTTGTCATTTTTAGCCACCTCTCCACCTTCAGCTGTGTCTTATTACCCTTAGATCCTTTTACTAACACTTTCCTCACCACAGCCCTCAGCTGCATATAGCGCCATCTTTCCCCTTCCGGAAGATCCCACCTATCCTGAAGATTCTGGAATGTCTCCACCCTCGTCCCATCATTCATTAAAATGTCTGATACTACCCTAATGCCTCTTTGGGCCCACGTGCCCCAGTGTATGGGTTTCTGCTCTATACATATGCATGAGTTCTGCCATAAAGGGGTAGGAGAAGTCAACCTCCTATCTGACCTTAGGTGGGTGTGTAGTTGCTTCCAGTATCTAATACTGTCATCTGTTATAGGATGTGGGACATGTGACATACCCCAAAGCAAGGATGGGAGAGATATTACTTTCATCTGGTCCTGTTCCATCTGTGGCCACTGTGGAGCCTGGAGGGAAAACAAACAGAACCATTGTAAGGTATGGGCTATCTGAAAAGTCATCTTATAGCCCTCCATCCATGGAAGTCCCCATCCCCCTCTATTCCAGTGGCTTCTTAGTTTAGCCTTACTATACCTGGGTACTTTCCCCTCCCATATAAAATTTCCAATCATTCTATCCCATTTGGCATACCATCCGGCAGGGAGATGTAGTGGGATTCGTGATAGTATATACGTCACCTTAGGTGCCAGTGTCATCTTAATAGCCGTGATCTTGCCGGCCATTGTCAATCTTAGTTTCTTCCATCTGCCCAGCTCCTCTTGGCATTTCATCAATACAGGTCCTAAATTCCTTTCCCATATCCTATCTAAGCAGACTGTTAGCTTAATCTCAAGATAGGTCAGCTCTTCCCTAGCCCATTTCATGCCAGCCCTAATTATACTGTCCGAATTACATCGCTCATTGAATGGCAGGATTTCCGTTTTATTTTTATTAACCTTTAGACCAGACACTATATAGAAGTCCTGCAGAAGATTGATAAGGGGTGGTAAAGATCTGTCTATATCCGCCAGTGTGATGAATAGATCGTCTGCATATAGCAAAGTGGTATATCTAAGGTCTTTAATGGGTATACCTACAATTTCTGGGTTCTGTCTTATACTCTCCACTAAAGGTTCCAATGCTAGTACAAAAAGCATGGGTGATAGGGGGCAATCTTGCCTTGTTCCCCTCCCCAACATAAAGGGTTCTGACACCGTAGAGTTTGTTAGGACCCTAGCCACTGGGGAGTTATATATCGCTTTAATCCTTGCGCAAAACCCCTGCCCAAATCCAAACTTCAACAGTACTTGTAAAAATAATCCCACTCCAGGGAAGCGAAGGCCTTTTAGAAATCCACCGCTATGCCTACCCCTGGTGTAGTAAGGTTTTTTGCTACGTGCATCAAATTAAGCATGGCACGTATATGGTCAGCGCTGTATCTTCCTTGGACAAATCCAGCCTGTGCAGGATGAATAATTTCTGGTAGTATTGGTTTAAGTCTTGCTGCCATCCCCTTTGTAAATATTTTACTATCTACTGATATCAATGAAATGGGCCTGTAATTCCCTGCTTCTACAGGGTCCTTATCTTTTTTAGGTATAACTGTTATGACTGCCTCTCTCATAGTTGCAGGAAATTGCCCCATCTGTATTGCCTCCTGGTATACCTGCCTCAGTACAGGGACTAGTTCGGAGCTAAGTGCCTGATAGAATTCTGCTGGGAAACCGTCCCTCCCCGGAGCCTTTCTTTGTTGCATTGCCTTTATTGCTTGTTTAATTTCCCCCTCTGTCAGGGGTACCTTTAGTGATTCTCTCTGTCCCTAAGATAGGGTGGGTAACCTAATCTTATTCAAAAAATCTCCTATCTCTGTAGGGGTACTCTGATGGGATGTCTGGTATAGTTGATTATAGAACTGTCCCATGATGTTATTTATTGCTTTGGGAGAGGTATGTATCTCCTTAGTTACTGGATCCCTCAAACCTGCAATATATCTTTGCTCTCTCTGTTTCCTTATCTGGTATGCCATAATTTTTCCGTTCTTATCCACTTGTTCCCAAAAGAGATGATTCAGACGAAACATAGCCTTCTGTGCCTGCATGGACAGCAATTCATTTATTTCTAACCTCAGTTTCAGTGTATTATGAACCAGTTCATCAGCGGCCTTCCTACCCTTTGTATTTTTCATTTGTCGTTCTACCTGAGCCAGCTGGCTTTCTAATATTTCTAGTCATGCCGCCCTCTGCTTCTTCCTTCTGGCCGTAAATCCCATAATTGCCCTCTGATTGTGACCTTATAGGCTTCCCACGATACCTGCTGAAGTTTCAGATATTTTATTCTCCTGGAAGAAAAATTCTGTCTCTTTCTTAAGCCAGGCCATGAACTCAGGATAGTTTAAGAGTGTAACATCTAATCTCCATGCGGGATCGGTTTCTCCGGCGCCCAGTCCAGTTTCAGTTGCACAGGTAAGGATCAGAAAGAATTATAGGTAAAATATTAATTTCAACCACTGAATGCAACACCCCCGAGGAAAGAAGCCAATAGTCTAGTCTGCTAAAAGTATTATGTACCCCTGATTGATATGTATAATCTCGGTCATGAGGGTGTCCCAACCTCCATACACCCAAGAGCTGATGCTCTTTCATATGGCTTTTAAGTGCACTTCTCCCTCTTATGTGTGTTACTGTACTGGCATCACTCTTATCCAATTCTGGGAACATGGCCAGGTTGAAATCCCTCCTACTATCATTGGAACCCCATCAGTTGCCATTGCCCCATCTTACCTGATAATTCTTGAAAAAAGGCCGGGTCGTCTTCATTTGGAGCACGATATGACCAACATAATCATCCCTTCCGCGTGCCACCCTTGGCAAGACCCATCTCCCATGTTTGTCTTTTTTACATTTGTCTATTACCCAATGTAGTTGTTTATGAAATATATGGCAACCCCCTCTTTTTTTGGTGCTTTCGCTCCAGCGTACCTCCCAATCTTGACTAATCGAGAATGATCTTCTCCTGTCATTTTAGTTTCTTGCAAAAATACCACTTGACCCCTTTTTTTCTTGTGGTACGATAACACTTTCTTTCGTTTTATCGGAGTGTTCAACCCCCTAACATTCCAGGTGTATAGAAGTAACTCCATTTTCAAATTGCGTTAGTCTCTATGTATCTTTACTACTTATCCACTTAACAGAATACCTAAAAGCAGCTAACTAGGTATCTAAAATAAAACCCTCTCTTCTACCCCTTCTGTATTCGTGACCCCCCCTTTTTTTTATCACCCTACAATATGTCCTAACAACTCTCTTCCACGGATCTTTGATGCCCCCCTTTATGCTATTCCGATATTACCCCTTATCTACTATACTAACCTAAACTACAAGACAATAAAACACAAGCCCTACTACTCTAAAGCTAACCTATGTACACGTACACCTAACGGTGTCGGTAAGAGTTGGCGTTCAAGACAGGGGACTTCTATCCCCCCTCCCCCAAAGTCTCCGCCCCTATCCCACCAAGAGAGGGTGGGCTTAACTCAACCAGGATAAAGAACCAGTACCGAAAACAGACACCTTATGCAATATGTAAAAAGAAGAGAAAAAATAAATAAACTTCCCCTACTCCCCTGTGACTCTTTGGTATGTTACTGGCTCTGATTTCCCAGAGTATCTACTCTGCCCATAAATTCCCCTTATCAAGTTTAATACCCATTACCCTAGGAGAGAGGAAAGAAATCAATAAACTTAGACCCATAATTTGTTTGTCGGTGAGTTGGGTCCTTTTCCCCCTATATGTTCTTCCTTCTCATAAAAAAAAAAAAAAACTCCGAGCTAAGAGACCATACTCTTACTATCAGATTTCCTAATGCCTCTACCATCTTCTTTAAGCCATTCCCACAGCCCCTATTACCTGATAATCTCTCCTATTCCCGCTCCTCTTTCCTCAATGTCCATCCTTCTTATGTATAGGATGAACCAGGACTGGCAGGTAAAACCGCAGATAGAGGTAGAGGTAGGTATCCCTGACACCAGTAGTGATAAAAAAATAACTGGAAAAGTGAAAAAACAAGAAGAGGAAAAAAAAAGGGTCAGAAGCCCCAGGGGGCTTTCCACCCTCACCCTTATATATATTTTTATTGACACCCCCCCTTCCTTATCTCCCAAAGTCTGCATCCTTCCGTGTCCCCTATCCTCTGCTCTAAAGGGTTCCTTCTTCCCCTCCAATCCACTACCTTTATCCCGCTTACCCCTTGCCCCAATACTTATTTAGCGATCAAGAAATAAACAACAAAAACGGCATGTATCGTGCACTTTTTTGTACTTATTCAAAATTTCAAATTAGCATCAGTTCTAGGTCTCTAATTTGCCTATTCTCTATGGTTTAGTCCATATTGCTGTCTTCATGTTTAGCCTGCTTCGGAAGGGCCAAGTTCGACATGAAGAACGGGATCCTTACTTTGCTTGTCCATTAATAGGTCTGAATGTACTCTTCCCTTCTCTCCTTCCGTTCCCGACAACTCCCATACCCCTGCCCCTTTCTTCTGCTGTCCTCGAACATCCGAATCCATTTGCCACTCATCCGCACATTCCTCCAAAGGAGCATACTTATTCTTTGAGAAGTATGGGCTGGTAATAATCTGTCCTTCGACCTCCATTGATATCTTAGCTTTAGGATCCAACTGGCTCCGCTCCTCAGGGTGTTCTCTTTGCTGTTGCCTCTCGTTATTTTGCCTCTTTCGACTTTTTTGCCAAGGTATCGCAGTAATATAAGCACTAGACTCTGCAGTATCCATGTCTCCTTCAGCCCCATTCCAGCTCCAGCCCTGCTTAGTCCCTGTGTCTCTTATATTTCCTTTACCAGTCGGACGTCTTCCCCCTTCCAGAGCGCTACTCGTTGAGTGAATATTTCTCATGTAGGCATCTAATGCCTCTGGTGTATTAAAGGACCTGTAATTACCATTGATATTCAGTCTCATAATTGCCGGATATCTTAAGGAGAAAGGGATTCCCATTTCACGCAGTTTATATCTTAGAGGCCCATATTCCTTTCTTCGATGGCCAACTCTCTAGAGTAGTCCTGAAAAATCAACACACTATGACCCTGGAAGCTCAACCTTTTAGTTCTCTGGCCTGACAAGACCCATTCCTTATCAGCATAGTTCAGAATCCTCGCTATAATAGGACGTGGTCTATCACTATTTCTGGGGATCGGGCCAGTTGTACGATGCGCCCTTTCTACTGTGAAGCCAGGGGGTAGTTCACTCTGCATGATCTGAGGTAAACTTTCCCCCAACCATTCTGCCACATTTCTTGTCTCCATTTTCTCCGGTATCCCCAAAATACGCAGGTTATTTCGTCTACTTCGATTCTCCAAATCGTCTACTTTACTTGTCAGTTCCTTTATGATCTGGTGTTGTTCCCTTAATTTTACATGGAGGTCACTGATGGCTGTCTTATTAGTGACCGTCTGCCGCTTGATATTATAAAGTCTCATTTCAAATTGGTGAATTGCCAGCGTAGTTGCGTTGGAGGCTATAGTCACCTCCGCCATCTGTTGAACCAGCCTTTAAAACATTTCATGCAGTTTTGCATTGTCTGTACAGCTCGACGTGCTTGCGGCCTGGTCCGCCATAGTACAGATCCGTGACACTTTATACTACGCACTTAAGGAGAGTGGCTTGGTTCTCACTGTTTCTTGCCGTCGTTCCGTTGCCGAATTAAAAAAAACTTCCCGAACCAATATCTTTCTAACTTCTCCGGTCTCTCCTGCTCTAATTCCGATCTGACCTGTTCGTTTTGATTATTTAGTCAGATGTAAACCCAAAAAACTCACAGAGCTCACAGATTATGCTGCCATCTTCCCTGGAGCTAAGCCATGCCCCCTTAAACACCCTACTCAAGCCTAACTATGAGGATGCAACTGTGTCCCTATATATATATATATATATATATATGTCTGTATGTATGTGTATATATATATATACATATATGTACACACACAAATACATATACATATATTATATATATCAAGAAATAGGCCAGGATTTTCGAACAGCCATGTCTGTTTCCCGGATGTGGCCGGATGCATCCACTCAGATAGTTAGACCACCTAAAAAGTGGTATAACTTCTGGATGTAATTAACACAGTATATGCCCCAGAAATGCTGCATACATCAGAAGTTTGATGCATATGATATTTGTTTACTAGAAATTGAGTAAATTGTCACAAATGCATCAGGATGTTTTAAAACCCAATGCGAGCATCTGGATGCAGTTTTTGGGAGGCAGCACACATCTGAAAAACAAATGCGAGTGCAGCATTTATTCATTTGAAAATCCCAGCCATAGAGTGCCTTTTCAGTGTGTGGGCTGCAAATTAAACACACGGTTTAACAATCAAACATCTTCTACTGGAATTATTTATAAAGAAAAACAAGTAAACTACTAAAATGACTACTTTTCATAGATAATTCAATAGTCGCTACTCTTCTGATGCTATGGATCTCTTCATTATTTTTTCCTGCCTCTGAATCTGCTTTGTGTGCTCCCTCTTCACTGTTTAAAGATGCCTAGTTCTGTTTCCTGGATATTTTATGATGCTGGCTACACTGTTCTGTGCTGTTTAGTTAATAGCACTGGGCAATGGATCTGACACCACCAGCCAGAGAAACAGACATCAATAAAAACTGAAGATGAATAGAAACATAGACAGTGTTGACAGAAAAAAGAGCATTGGTCCATTTAGTCTGCCCTATTTTATCCTATCCTACTTAGGGACCTAGGGCCCAATTCCAAGACATATGGCACAACTCGCTGGCACTTGTGATTTGCGACATATGCCAATATGCTGGGAACCTTGCACCAGATTCCAGAACAGGCAGGGTCCTCTGCAGCTATGTCCTGTGACTTATGGCATGCCAGGCAGTGCTCCAAAGGGAAGGTGAACCACAACAGGGTGCCGCAAGCTGTATCAATGCCCTCTGAAAGGGCACAGGTCCAATCCCCCACAGCTCAAAATGCACAGATCCCCCCCAAAGACCAGCTCCCCGAAACAAGTGCCCTGTCATGCAGGGCTATACAAGCACCTCCCCAGCCCCCATGCCAGCTGCCTGGTGAAATGTTCCCATGATCCTGTGATCCCTGGTAGACCAGTGGCCCCCACCCCACCACCAAGCAATGCCAGTCAACCACCACCCCACGCCTGTAGCCCAAGCACCCACCTCTCACCTCCATGGCCAGCCACTGACTGAGCTCACTCAGAGCATGTACTACTGTATACAGTATGCACTCCATCGGTTATTGATCATGTACTGTAAACAGTAATACATGCTTGAAGGGAGTACAGTCCATGGTTGGCTGTGGAGGTGAGAGGTGGGTTGTGCCAGTTGCCCACTGGCAACAGGTGTGGGGGGTGGGGATGGACTGACGCTGCCAGGTGGAGGGTGGGGGCAACTGGACTACCAGGGCATAGGGGACATGACAGACTGCTAACAATGATGAGTTGGGGATCAGGGCTCGGGGACATGAATTGCCCTGTGGGTCACAACCCCGGGATGGGGGATGTGATGAACTGCCCTGCAGGCCCAACTCAGGGATCGGGGGTCGGGGCTGCCAGCATCCCAGAGAGGGCTTTCCAAGGCATCTGCCGATAGGGAAGGGGTGGCTTATGTGGGACCATGGGGATGGTGGCTGTTAGGGCACATGGCACAGTGGTGCACTCCCAGTTGAAGTAGAGTACAGTTAGACCAGCTAATAGCTGGTCTAACTGTACTTAGACCAATGTCATCCAGGGATCATCTTGGAAAAGCACATTTTCCGTTTTGACAGCCACCCTCTCAGAATTGGGTGTAACTGCTGCCATAAGCCCCCTTGCTCCATGTTGCAGTGGGTTTATGGTATAAACAATGGCATAGAACAACTTCGGGCAGGCAGACTGTGACATGTCGCAGGCTGCCTTCTGGAACACCGATTGTCATACCACCTGGCGCAAAGTGCTACTTGTGCCATTTTGTGTGGTGCATGTCACTTTGCAACATGCATGACTGTTCTGGAATCTGGCCCCTAATGTCTAGTCAGGGTTATTGCTCTAACCTCTACCCTTGCCCCCACCTTACTGCTTTTGACTTTGGTAACTATTAAGCATTTTAGTAGGTCTCAGCTATGTCAGAATCCATTATTGTTTCTTGCACCCATCATCTCTGCTGGTAATCTTTTCCATGGTTCAACCACTCTCTGTGTAAAACGAAACTGTCTCACATCCCTCCTGAATCTCACCATGCCAACTTCCATTCAAGTCTCCATGATTTTGATTTGCCAGTCCTTCTGAATATTTTCCCACAATGTAGTCTACCTTATTTTTGCCTTTCAGAAACTTGAAGGTCTTCTTCATATCTCGCCTCTCTCTTCTGGTCTCCAGCAAGTACAAGATCAGGGCCTTAAACTAATACTCATAGGATCTGCCCTGCTGGTATTATTCATTTTGAGTTTCATTGGCTTCCCAGCCAAATGCCCTTTGGGGTAACCCTTGCCTCAGTGTTTGGCAACAGAGGTTCTTTGTCTTTTAAATAGTTTTTTATTTTAATGGGTTCACCACAATATATCCAAGGCACACTGCCTTAAGGGTAGCTGGTCCATTCCACTGGGGTGTCAAACAGATGAGGCACACTGATGAGTCCTGGTAGGACGAAACACGTGTCTATGTCTTCTGTTAGCACCCTTTGCAAACTGTGTGAGAGGCCTTCGGCACCATGCAATTCTGCTTAATGTTGGACCAGCATAACATTCTGTGGTGATTTGCATATGCAGCCCATGATGCTTTGCATTGTGGGGCATGTGTGATTTTATTTTCTTGAAGCTGGCTTCCCAGCCAAATGCCCTTTGGGGTAACCCTTGCCTCAGTGTTTGCGCACAGAGGTTTTTTGTCTTTTAAATATTTTTTATTTTAATGGGTTCACCACAGTATATCCAAGGCACACTGCCTTAAGGGTAGCAGATCCATTCCACTGGGGTGTCAAACAGATGAGGCATACTGATGAGTCCTGGTAGGATGAAACACGTGTCTATGTCTTCTGTTAGCACCCTTTGCAAACTGTGCTAGAGGCCTTTCGGCACTATGCAATTCTGCTTAAAGTTGGACCAGCATAACATTCTGTGGTGATTTCCATATGCAGCCCATGATGCTTTGCATTGTGGGAGCATGTGTGATTTTGTATTTTCATAAACTCTACTGTCTCTAGCCTTTCCTTGTCTTTTCTTAGGTCAGGGCTGCAGAGTGGGGCACAATATTCCAGAGGCAGCCTCACCAGTGATCTATAAAGAGGCAGAATCACCTCCTTCCTCCTACTGCCAAAACACCTCCTATTACAGTATACCCCAGCAGCCTGGTTGCCTTGCTGTGGGCCTTGTTACACCAGCTGTATTGTTTTAGGGAGTCACTTATGATGGTTCCCAGGTCCCTTTCCTCAGTGGTAGTGTCCAACTTAAACCTTTCCATCTAATATTCTGTCCTTGTGTTCTTGCTCACTATGTGCATCACCTTGCACTTTTTGGACACTGAATTTCAACTGCAAAACTTTGGACCAGCTCTTTAATCTCTCCAGGTCCCTCTGCAGCTCTCAACCCCTTCCTCACTGCCTATCATGCCACAAGTTTTATCATCTGTGGAGAGGCACATCTTGGCTTGTATTTACTCTCCTATGTCACCAATGAATGTGTTGAAAAGGTTCTGCCTCAGGACTGAACACTGTGGCACCCCACTTGTGACCTCCCTCTCCCCTAACTTGACCCCATTTTCCACCATCCTTTGCAATCTACCCCCAGCCAGCTTCCCATCCATCTAACTAGATCAAATGAGTTACCTACTGGGAATTGAACATAGGCCCCCTCCCAACTACTATCCTAGCACTCTGCCACTGTGCTATTGTTCCACATAATAACAGGCACATGTCCGTGATAGTACACATTAATAAAATCCCTTTTTAAAAACAAAAATTCAGCCTAAGCAGTGAAAGAAAAATGAAATGGTATTTAAGGCATTTACAAAAATTCACATTACCTTTACCTCTTCACCCATGAATTAAATAAAAATCTATGAAAATGTAAACTGGGTGCCATGTACCAGAAGGCTACTATCCCTTCCTGATGACATAATACAGATTTTGTCAGTGTCAGTGGCTCAGTAGGTAGCACGCTCACCTCTGAGGCCGGGAGATCAGAGGGCTGTGGGTTCAGTTCCCACATCTGGCACTTGGGTTAATATCCAGTACTGACACTGTAATTCAGCATGAGAGGGGTGCTGCATTTCTGAGGTGCCGCCTTTCGGATGAGACGTTAAAAACCGAGGTCCCATCTGCCTGGATTGGTGGTAGTTCAGGTGGATGTTAAAGATCCCATGGCACTTATCGAAAAGAGCAGGGGAATTTCCCCGGTGTCCTGGCCAAATTTCCCTCATTCACTAAAAATACCACAAACAGCTTAATCTGGTTCAAGGTCAGTTGGCATTCATCTGTATCCCTCCCCCGGGTCGTGCCTGAAAATAGGCAGGATTTGTCTAGTGCACTTACCCGGTCAACAAAAGATAAATAAAATAAATAAATAAATAAATAAATAAATAAATAAATAAATAAATAAACAAATAAAATGATGGTGATTAGGGGGTTATTTCTCAAGATAAAAGTAAAATAGCATGGTGCCTCCACCCTGAGTAAAATACAGTGGGCCAGATGTGTGTACAGTACAATCGCATGGGATGCTGTACCTAAGCACCTCCACTTCCAGACACCCCACACATGGATTATCATAAGCCAATGTAACACTCTATGTTGCATGTAATTAATGACTAATGCTAGTAATATGCTCACAGACAGTATTAAGCAACAACAACAAGTTTTATTACTGGGGAAAGGGGACCGGGAATGCAATAATGGGCAATTTAACATCCAACGAGAACAGCAACAGCTGTAGCCGTGCCCACCCACCAACCACAATACATAAGCCCAACTCTACACAGTACCAGTGCCCCTAACTGTCTACCTGGGTGCTTAATTTAAGGTACAGACCTGTTTGTTGCCATCAGTTGGCTGGTGTTGGGGGCCTATGAAATAGTTAATGTGATATGTGACTTAGAACAGGCTGTTTTCCCAGATAGGGTAGGCCCTGCCTGTACTCATGGTTCTGCAGTGCAAAAGTTTCTAGTCTGAAGCTTGGCAGCCATCCCAGATGAGGACAGTGGCAGAGACGTCCTGAAATTCCGGCAAGGAGCATGCCTGAAGCAGCCAGTGCTTGAGTCAACCCACGAGGAAGCAATTCTGGATCTGGTACTAACCAACAGGGACAGAATCACAGATGCCAGGGTGGGAGAACACCTGGGGTCCAGTGACAATCGTTCCATGTGGTTCAATATGAATAATGATGACAGGGTTAAGTCACACAAAGGCAAGGGTTCTGGACTTCTGGAAGACAGACATTACTAGGATGGGGGAATGTCTCAGGGAAGCCCTAGCAGAGGGGGTAAAATACAGGAAAGTAGAGAAACAGTGTGCCCAACTAAAGGGAGCCATAGTGGAGGCAACAATCCTCTGTGTTCAGCATGTAAACAATGGCAAGAGAAAAAGGAAACCACTATAGTTCTCACAAGAAGTGGTGGGGAAAGTAAGGGCAAAAAAAAAAAGATGGCTTTTATGAAATTTAAAGAGATACAGAAAGAAGAGTACAGGGTGGTGTATTTAGAAAAGTAACAGGAGGTAGAAAAGGCGGTCCACAGCACAAAAGCCCAAACAAAGGTAAAAATATCAAAAAAAGTGATGGGGGGGGGGGCAAAAACTTAGCAAAAGGAGGATGTCTTGGGGGGTTTTGAGGCTAAAAGGGGAGGAAGGGGAGGCCATGGAAGGAGACCAGGAAAAAGCATCAGTTCTGAACATATACTTCTGTTCAGTTTTCACAAAACAGGGTGATGGGGAGGGACCACAGCAAAGTAACAAGATAGGAAGGGAGGTGGACACCAGTCTGTTTACAGATAAGAGATACCTAAAGGAATTCACAAAACTGAGGGTGGACAAGGTGATGGGACCAGATGGGATACACCCTAGGATATTAAAGGAGCTAAGGGAGGTGCTGACAGCACCACTGACTTTTGTGTTCAACAAGTTGCAGGATACAGGAGTGGTTCCAAAGGTAAGGCAAGACAAGTTTTATTTGTGCAAGCACCAAATCCCAGAGGCTCTGGGTGCTTCACATTAAAACAAAAGGCACAACAAGTAAATGAGACAGATAGAATGACATATCACAATAAATACATAAATACCATAAAATTAGATTGGCAGAATACTAAAACAGCACTAGTCAGACCACAGATGACTGGAGAAGGGCAGATGCTGTCCCTCTCCGCAAAAGTGGGAGCAGAGAGGAGGCAGGTAACTATATACCTGTCAACCTGACCTCAGTGGTGGGAAAAGTTATGGAATCAATGCCAAAAGAAAGGATAGAGGAGTACGTTGAAAGTGACAGAGTACAAGATCCGAGGCAACACGGATTCACACCAGGAAAGTTGCGTCAAATCTGATAGTTTTCTTTGATTGGGAGATGCAGGGCAGTGGATTGGGGAGAGGGGACAGTGGATGTGGCCTACCTGGACTTAAGCAAGGCATTCAACACCATTCCTCATAGGATGCTTGTAAACAAGCTGGTCAACCTGGGATTGGGTCATAAGTTGGTGAAATGGGTTGCAAATTGGTTGACAGATAGAACTCAGAGAGCTGTTGTAAACAGAGCTGAATCCGAGGAACATTGGGTGACCAGCGGGGTGCCACAGGGATCAGTACTTAGGCTAGCCCTGTTCAATATCTTCATCAGTGATATATATATATATATATATATATATATATATATATATATATATATATATTTTTTTTTATTTCATTAGGCAATCAGAATTGCAACACTTTGAGTCAAGGACTCTTTTGCAAAGGCTCCACGTCAGGAATAAAAATATATGGATAGTGCAGGAAAATAAACAGTGACAAAGCTTAGAAGGTACATGTAGTTTAAGGCCACTGACCCAGCATCAGGTAGTATCACAGTACAAAATTGTAGATAAAAGCAATAAGAAGTAATTACATAGGTTAAGACATCAGAAGGATAGCTTCAGGGAGAACTAATGTGCAGGTCTGGCCAGCTCCACTTGGGAGAGGTGTTAGGCTAGCCATATTGCAGGGGGACTGGAGGGGAAGGTATGCCTCTTTGCAGATGACTCTAAGATCTACAATAGGGTTGAAACTCTGGGAGGGGTGTAAATAATGATGAAAGACCTAGCTAAACTGAAGGAGTGGTCCAAAGTGTGGCAGATGAGTTTCAATGCAAACAAGTGCAAAATCATGCACTTAGGGAGCAGGAACCCTGCGGTGGATTACATGATGGGTGGGTATTTATTATCAGTCACCAAACAGGAAAGAGATATAGAAGTGACCATTTCTGATGCCCCAAAGGTGGCCAAACAATGTGCTAATGCAGTGGGGAAAGCTAGTGGGATACTGTGCAGAGGGAGAGGTGTCACCAGCAGAAGAAAAGAGGTGGTAATGCCACCATACAGGTCATTGGTAAGACCTCATTTGGAATACTGTGTCCAGTTCTGGAAGCCACATCTCTGAAAGGACATAGACAAGATAGAGGCAGCTCAGAGAAGGGAAACAAACATGGTGCATGGCCTGCATCAGGGTACTTATAAGTAAAGACTGGAGGCACTCAATATGTACACACAAGAGGAGAGAAGAGGAGAGGAGAGGAGAGGGAGAGAGAGAGAGAGAGAGAGAGAGAGAGAGAGGAGACATGATAGAGACATTTAAGTACCTGAAGGGAATAAATAAGTTGCAGGAGGATAGCATCCTTAAAAAAAGAAAAACCTCTAGAATGAGAGTGCATGACATGAGATTGAAAGGGGGGGCGCTAAGGGGCAACATCTGAAGGTACTTCTTCATGGAAAGGGTGGTGAAGGAATGGAACAGCATCCCAGCACAGGTGGTGGGGGCAAAGTCAGTGGTGGAATACAAAACTGAATTGGATACACATGGGGTACCTTGTCAATTCAAATGGGGAGGTACTGCCAGAGATGCAGTAGGATCTGCAGCAGTTTTCAGCAGGTAGAGAAATAGAGCAGAATAGATGGGCTCATTGGTCCTTATCTGCCATCAATAAACTGGGGTCCCTCACAGCAGCAGAAAGCACTTGGGAGATTCAGAGCGACATCTTACAGCTTACCCCATTCCGGCGGTTGTGGGTTCTCCCAGCTTGTCACCTTTGGAATGCCTTCCACTGGATGCTGTGCTGGGTCAGTCTCAGTGACCACATTCAGCACACCTATGGGTAGATGAAAAGCAGGACAGGCCAATAGCAGTGCTAAGACAATTCCCCAGGCGGTCCTGATGGGTATAGGGCTTCTTCCCAAGAGGTAGTATAGTACAGTGGGTTAAAGCTCTGAGCTGCAGATCTGGAGACATGGGTTTGAATCCCACAGCTGCCTAGGTGCATACTGTGTGATCCAGAGCAAGTCATTCACCTTCCTCATGCTCCCAGGTATCATCTGGAAACAAGCTTTGGCTTAGCGTGCTACTCCTGGTTAAACAATGTTCCCTTCCCTTCCCTTTCCGACAAGGTTTAAACAGTCAGTAGCTTTCTGTGGGCAACAGACACAGCTTTCTGGCAGATTTGCTGCACTTTCTGGCAAGTAGTGCATACAGTCCCATGGCAGGGTTTCACACTCTTTGGCAGCAACCGTTAGTGCTTGCTGGCTCAACAGCTTAAAGGAACCAGGAGGACTTCTCTCCTGGATGGCTTCTGTCTCTGGAACCACTCTTCACTCTGGATACATAGTCCCAGCCCCTGTAATGGCTAGGTGGTATTCTTCAGGGAGCCAAATTAACTTTGTTCTGCAGAAACTGTGATGCAAGCTCTCTCAGGCTAGAGAAGATGTTAGCAGTTGTCACTGCAGTCATCACTTGAAGCCATGGACCAGCTTCCCAAAACCTCTGTTGCTTAAACCCAGCTCCCCTCTGCACTCAGAGAGCCTCTGCCACCAACTCCCTGAGCTGAAAAACTGTCCCAGGTTTTCAGGAGAAAATTGCAGCTTCTGGTTAGTGAAATACAGTTGTCGGTCCATAACATTCATAAACATTAGGTCCCCTTGACGCCTGATAGGTTAACATAGAAACATAGACTTTGACGGCAGATAAGGACCACTTGGCCCACCCAGTCTGCCCATTTCCCTACCTATTGGATAAGCTGCAGATTCTAGTTAATCAACAGGCTACTTCCTGCAACCCCCCACTATAATTGCCTTATGTCTGTCCCATGCATGTTTGAATTCCCCCACTGTTTTAGACCCCACAACCTCTCCAGGAAGGCGGTTCCATGCATCCAACACTCTCTCCGTGAAAAAGAATTTCCTCACATTACCCCTGTGCCGTCCCCCCTCTAACTTTAAATTGTGCCCATTGTTCTTACACATCTCTTTTTCTGAAAGATGCTACCCTCCTGGACTTTGTTGATTCCCCTGAGGTACTTAAAAGTTTTTATCATGTCCCCCCTGTCTCTCCTTTCATCAAGGGTATACATATTAAGCTCTCTCAGTCTCTCTTCATATGGTTTCTGATGTAGACCCTGCACCATTTAGTTGTCTCCTCTGGACTGCTTCCATCCTGTCTATGTCCTTGCATAGATGAGGTCTCCAAAACTGCACTCAGTACTCCAGATGGGATCTCACCAACTGTCTGTACAGAGGATAACCACTTCCCTTTTCTACTTGTGATGCCCTCCCTATGCATCCTAGTATCACCCTGGCTCTCCTTACTGACTTCTTACATTGCTTACCCACCTTTAGGTCATCTGATATGACTACACCCAGATCCCTTTCCATTATTGTTGTCGTTAGTACCTCCCCTGGTATTGTGTACTCTTCTCCTGGATTTTTATTTCCCAGGTGCATTACTTTGCACTTCTTTGCATTGAATCTAAGTTGCCATATGTCTTACCATTCCTCCAACCTTGCCAAGTCCCTTCTTATCCTTTCTACCCCCCCTTGTGTATCAACTCTGTTACAGATCTTTGTGTCATCCACAAAGAGGCATACCTTTCCTTCCAGACCCTCCGCAATGTCACCTTTTGGTTGCTGGTTGCTCGTTTGGACACCAAAAATACAGTTCTCACCTCCTTCCCATGAGTCATAGCTACAGGTCCTTGTGCTCCTTGAGTCCTCATTGTCTGCTTAGTTGTCAAAAGTAACAAAGATTGCTGCTGAATAAACAGTTTACATGCAGTACAAATTTTACAGTCTCGCTGCAAGCAAACAAAATACATTTCATTGATGCCTGTCCCACAGTTCATTTGCTGCCCCTCTGCCCTATTATCTGCTGGCAGAGAAGGGCTTTGAAGAATCTCCCCCAACCTGTCTAGCCTTCCATTGCATTAAGTCCCCAGGAGGAAGGCAGGGCTTCCCTTAGCTAAAGCAGCCACAGTTACTTTAAAAAAAACAGAGGCCTTTATGTGCTGCAAAAAAGTTAATTTTTTAACTTCTCTTGGCACTCCTGTGTGTCTCTGGATCAGCATCCCTGGGGTCCTGGTGCACAGAGTGGATCAAATGTACAGCCACAGCAAGTTGCTTAAATGTAAAGGGCCATAGCTCTATTCTGCACATGTGCAGCCACCAGCTCGCATGTCCATGATGCAAACTGCATGGCAGCACGCCAAAATACTTCACCAAATGGACAAGTTAACTATTTGAAATGTGCTCCTCCAGTCCCCCTAGAACAGAACTACATCACTGGAGGCTAGCAGGAGCATTTAGAAGGCAACCAGGACCGGAACTGGTGGTGGCGGCAGCCGCGGGGGTGGGGGGATGAATAAGGTAAGCCCCACCAGTGAGGGGGTACACAAAGTCAACCACTAAAGTGGCTCTTAGAGTCTTGGGTGTGAGGCATCCCTTTTACTTCTGAATTAAATAGAAGCAAATGCAAAGTGAAATACAGTACTAAAGTGGCTCTTAGGTTTGAGGGGTCAACTTAACCTCCAAATTAAATAGAGAATAACACATAGCAGGAGTGTATTATGAGAATATATTTACTGGTAAGTGGTTTTAAACCACAGCCAGTGATTGCTCAACAGCTCCATAAACCACATATGTGATTTACGGAGCTCTATTAACCACGGGTACACAAAAACGAAACCAGCACCTTAAAAAGCTGCCAGACAAGCTGTCTTCACATGGAACATCCAGTAGCGCTAGTTTTTTCACACAGTCAGCATGAGGCACAAGCTTCTCGATGGCTTCACAGCACCTTAGGAAGCAAAGTTTAAAACTAAAAGAGCAGCTTCTGAGTTACAAACTGCTCCCCTCCCCCCTGACATATAGAGCAGCTTACCTGCCCTGATCTGCAGTGCCCCAAGAAGTTTCATGAATCTTGATCCCTATTTTGAATAAAAACGCTTGTAATTTTTTACTTCTGTGGCAGGCAATATCAACACAGACTGAGTTCTGGGTTTGCCGATGCACTCCATAGACGTTAGTGGCGATGATTTTAAAAGGTGGCAATATCTCTTTTAAATGCTTAGAACCAGTAAATATAAAAAATAAAACATGAAGAAATGAGTTTTAATAGCCATTTTATGCACACCCTCTGTGTGATGCCCATATAAACCCCTCAGGCTTTGCCCTCGGGGTTAATGGGGCATCACACACCTTGGGTGTGAATAAAATCCCCATAAACCACACTTCCTCATGCATTATACTATATTTAATGCACACACAAGTTGCATGATGCTACATAATCCCCTAAAGTGAAGACTGAGCGGTGTATGCAGCATCACACACTGAGGGTATACAGTATATTAAATTCAAGGTCACACTCCAGTCCATGCATTTGTTTTTATAATTTCAGAGGAGCAGCTTTTTCCAACCAGAAACTATAAAAATGTATCAATGAAAAATGGCATAAAGACTGCAGAGATGCTGCCAAAAATGTAATTTTTTCAAAACGTTAGCTATTACTGCACAAAGTACTGTACATTGCTTTAGGCACTACTGCCAAGGTTTCTACATTGTGGCTAAAAGAAAAAAAAACAGTCCACATTTAATAAATTTATATTTTGAAAAGACGCACCAGAAAATTCTTACAGCTGCAGCAGGAAGTGAAAGTGACAGTAGCTATGCAGCTGTGATAATGGGCTTGCATTATTGATGTTTGAGTGAGCCCATGTCACCCATAATAAGCAGCCATTTATTATGGGAAATGAAAACTGGATGAGCCAATAGGAAACAGTTTCTCACCAGTTATTATATGGAAGCAAATGCAAAGTAAGATACTAAAGTAGCTTGTAGGTATGAGGGAATTAAGTAAGATCCTAAGGACATTTTGAATTATACAGAATGTATAAATATTTTCTACCATACCAGACCATAGGAAAAATACACACACACACACACACACACACACATACACACACACACGATTAATCATTTCAAAAGCACCCTAGACACACACACTTGATTAATAATTTCAAAGCACCCTAGATTAAACTGTCATGTAAAGCATGCCCCACACTAAAAGAAAACACCCAGCAGTAGAGTTGAAGAAGAAACAATTTTAGGTTACACTGTCATTTGGAGCTTTGATTTCTTCTTAAAGTATTTCAGTCCACCTCCATGGAGACAGAAATCATCTCCAAGCTCACGTGGGTGGACTGTGAACTGAAGGCCCATAATAGACAAATATGTAAGATTTCTTGTATCTGAACTTCAGCAAGACCTTCAACACTTTGCCTCACAGGAGGCTGATAACTAAACTGAGCACTCTTTTGGTGGGATCCAAAGTGGTGAATTGGGTTAGAAACTGGTTAATGGCTAGATGACAGAGAGTGTTGTTAAATGGCATTCACTCAGATGACAGAGAAATGACCAACAGGGTGCCAAAGGGCTTGTACTGGGACCAGTCCTCTTCATTGTTTTCATAAGTGATTTTGTTGAGGAAATGAAAGGGAAGGTACACCTTTTTGCAGATTATACCAAAATCTGCAAGAGGGTGGACAATCAGGAGGGGTGGAGAGAATGAACAGTGATCTGGAGAACCTGAGAGGTGATCAAAAGCATGGCAGTTGGGGTTCAATGCCAAAAAGTGCAATGCCATGCACCTAGGGCATAGGAGCCCAGGCACTAAGTATAGAATGGGGGTACTGACAGTCACTAACCAGGAAAGGTACCTTGGGGTTGTTATATCTGATTACCTAAATGTGGAAGGGCAGTGTGACAAAAAAGTGGGCAGGGCTAGTGGGATGCTTCAGACCTATAGGGAGGAATATATCCAGCAGGACGAGTTGGTGGTGTTGCCACTGTATCACTTGCGGATGAGACCACACCTGGAGTAGTGTACCCAATTTTGGAGGCCATGAGATGCTGGATTTGCACACACTTGATGGTGCCAGATTTGGGTTCTAGCAACTGGGACAAACAGCCCTACGTTGGATAGATCAGAAAACAGAAAATGCTACTGCACTCACCATTCACAGGAGAGAGTGACTGTATCAAAATCACACAAATGAGGTTGAAGAATGAGTTCCAGTGCTTTAATAGCAGTGAAAATTCAGGAAATTATCATAAGATTGTTACACTTCATTAGTGTGGACGGAGAGACAGACAGTCTAGGTACCCCTGCATGTTGTTCTGGGTGGTTGAGTTCTCACTATACATCTGATGAGACTAGGTCAGCCAGTCACATTGTGTGGGACCTTACAGAAAATAAAATATTTTGAGGAAGGTCCGGTATCAGGTGGGACTCGAGCATATTAACTCTGCAGTGCTTGAATAATCAAATGACATGGGGCTCAATTTTCAAAGGTGTCTGAATGCTGCAAGCCCCTGTGCATTGAACAGATGGGTTTATTTTCATTAAGCCAGGATTGGGCTACCTTGAGATCAGTGGACAGAGCTTTATTAATGTTGTGTATATCAGGGGCATGGCTAATAAATATTGGGTCATCTGCATAGAGGAGAGGAGTGCTATGCTTGAAACAGTGATAGACAGAATTAATATGCAGGGAGAATAGCAGCGGCCCAAGAATCAAGCCTTCGGGGTGGCCAAGGGTGGTAGGAAGACAGGCAGAAAACGAGGAGCTAATCTTCAAGCAGTACTAGTTAACAGTAATTTAAATAACTCAGTGGGTAGTTAATACAAACCAAAGCATCAATATATCTGATTTTCTTTTTGCTTTATTTCATTCCCAAAGCAAGATAAAGGATTTTTAAGTTCTTAAAAGTTATTGTTTTTTGCCATGTTAACAATCATGGATGTAAGCAAATCAGAATTGTGCTGTGCTGCTGCTCATCAGAAACCATGTGCTGGCAACACCCTGATGTATTTGCATTACAAATACAGTATGTGCAGTTAGTGTGTGCTCCCTGGGGAAAAGATTTCTGAAAGTTGCTGGGGGCTGTCATCTTTATTGTAGTCACCCAAATTACAAAAGTTGTAATTAAACATGGTCTTAAAATAGCTGATTGAATTTAAAATACCCCAATGAAGAATCTAAGATTATCAGGAATAATTTATTGCAAAAAAAAAGGTAGGGTAACATTTTTTGTTGGATAACTACTACTGCTGCTTTAAACCGCTGTGTCCAATTAGAACTGTAACTGGCGAATCAGGGTAAAGCATAGTCAGAGATCGCTAGGGAGCTTAACTTGTTAAGGAGAATCTGGTGATTGACCATGTCAAAGGTCTTCGTCAGGTCAATAAATACTGTGCCGGCATATTCTCCATTATCAAGGGAGGTGTAGATGATGTTTGTTAAGGCGAGTAACGTGGTGGTAGTGCTGTGGCATTTTCCGAAGCTGTGCTGGGCAGGGCAGAGTAGGTTGTTGCTATCCAAGTATGTAGTGAGTTGTGTGGCAACAATCAGGTATTTCGTTCGATTGTTACAATTCTGTCAACCCTCTAAGTGGAGTATATCGGATTGGTTTACATATTGACAGATGTTGCAATGTCTGCATCTAGGCATCAGATTTGGTTGGGCTTAAAGCCAATTCAAGTACTGCATGTGTGTCTGTCTAACTCCCTCCTAAACTGGCTGTGGAACAATGTGTCTTTTAAATTAGGTGCCATACTGAAGGTAATACAGGGCTTACAACCTAGTGCCTTTGCTAGGACTGGGTGTCCTATAAATGTTGGCCTGCATTTCCTGATGGTATTGCCAATTCTTCCTGCATTAGTATTGAACTCTGTAATGAAGTTCACAGGACCAATCTCTGTTTTATCTCTCTGATTGGGAGTCAGTAGATCTTTCCTATTTAAAGATTTTGCTTTGTTCAATGTTTTGTCTATAGTTTGGACACTGTAGCCCCTTACTATGAATACTCTTTGAGATCCTCTGCCTCCTTCAGGAAATCGCCCTCATCAGAACAGTTGCATCTGATGAACTGTCCATATGGTATGGATTATTTAAGTGATTTGGAATGGGCACTTTCAGCCCTTAGGGGGAAATTACTGGAAGTCAGCTCACAGTACCCTCTGGGAGTTGCAGTGTTGTTCGGACCAACACCTAGAGTGATATCCAAAAAGATCAGCTGCATGTGATCAATGGTGCCAGTGAACCATAAATTCAGCTTATCGGTATTTAACCATTTAAGAAAGCTATCTGCCCCAGGACTTGTGCCACTGCACACACATGCCACATTGTTGATATAATGACGCCATTTCACTCTGTGATTTAAGTGTGGGTTTGCATCTAAATTCAGCACCAGAAATTCCTCTCAGAGGCCCAGAAATAAGTTAGCACGGGATGGGGCCATGGAGACCCTCATCATAATACTGCAGAGTTGTAGATAAAACTCCTTATTGAACTCAAAGTAATTTTGGGTGAGCACAAATTACAGGGCCTCTGTGAGGAATTTGATATGGATGGAGTCACTGTTACAGTCCTTTCTAAGATACCTTTTTACAAAATCTTAATACCATCTCTTCAAGAGATACATTTCCTTATATGGTTCTGAGCTGTGTGGGTGTGGATCCAAGGTGCTTCACTTCCCTCTTAATTGTTCCACTAAGAGAGAAGTGGAATGCCTTGGCTTCCAACTCACACAGTTACAAGAATTCAGGGCATAGCCTGGAAGGAATTTTATGAATGAACATGGGTCCAGGTTGGCAACCCTCAGAACCATAAAAGGAACTATACCTCATGAAGAGAGTTAACATGACAGTGTTATACTTGACAAAGTGGAGCTATTCATAAAATGTCAGTCATTGATGTGATTCTTTTAGGTAGCAAGTTGAATGAACAAAAATTATACATAAATTACTCACTTAGGAGTTGAATCTCCAGTGTTTTGCATTTTTGGCTTACATCTCTCATAAGCTCCTCCACCCCAGATTCATGATTCATATCCTGATCCTGGTGCTCCATCTCACTTAAAAAGAGACTTCCGTCTTGCACACTGTTCACTCCTATGAGGCACTTGTAGGACACTATCATGTCACAGCTCACTATTCCCTGTTCCAAAGTGTACATGTTGAGATCCCTGGAGCTATCTATGAAATGTCAGTCACTTACATGATTTTTAGGTTTCAAATTGAAAGAATAAAAGTATACATAAATTACTCACTTAGGAGTTGAGCCTCCATCTTTTTGCTTTAACTCTGATCTGCTATTAGAGACTCCTCCACATACTAATTGAAGGCTCATATCAAGGGCACAGGCATCCAGGGATCAATCCCATCTGTTCTCCCATAGGAGAGATGTGAGGACATATTTCTTTACTGAAATGGTGGTAGATGCCTGGAACAGGCTGCCAGCAGAAGTGATGGAGGCAAAAACAGCGACGGTCTTTAAGCATAAATGGGATAAACATAGGTGTGTATTAGAAAACAGGCAGAGAAGAGGGAGTGTTGCCTGAGACCAGTTACGGTCTGCAGAGACTGATTAGGCAGGGAACATCTGGGCAGACTGGATAGGCCAAACAGTCCCTTTCTGCTGACAAATTATGTTTCTATTTCTGAAATAGACAAAACCATGAACTCATCAGTGGTAGGAGAATGTGTCAGTCACTTCATCTAAAAACAACCCAGAACATGTACTGTAAATGAAGAATTATTTCAGAGGAGTAGTTAACTGCCTTCTAGAGATGTTGTGGATTTTTACTTTGCCAGCAAAATTCTGGTGAAGTTTCGAAAGTAGCCTTTGCAAATAACTTCACAAATTGCCCATTTTGCCACTTTGCAATGAGTTTTCCATGGGAAATGACGTTTTGGACGCAATGTTAGGTGAAGTTAAGGCAAAGTTAAGGCAAAGTTGCAATTTTACCTTAACTTCACCTTAACATGGTACAAAAAAAAGAGACACTTTGCCTGCAAAAACATTCCGAAGTTGGCACTTAGTAAATGTGGCAAAGTTCGCAAATTTTTTCATGGAGTGCAGTTTGCAATTTCACACATCTCTGCTGACATGGAACATCAGTGAGATACAAGGATAATGTCCAACAGCTACTGTAAGCTGAAAAGGAAAGTCTTGTATCTAAGGCTGTTTGTTATATGCATGTTATCTCTTTCCTTTGCAATTGCACCTTGAAAACATGTGCTCAAGTTGCATGGCCAAAATAACAGGGAATAGGGTGTTAGAAAATTGTAAAGGGTTGAAAGTAAACAAATCTATGGGACCTGTTTGCTGTGATGGCATTGTCCCAAGAATGCTTAAGGAGGAGATGCAGCTGATAGCAGGATCACTCGTAGACATATTCAACTGCTCACTGGATGTGGGGATGGCCCTAGGGTCTGGAGGACTGTGGTACCATGTCATAATGCTGAACCAAAAAACATGCATGGATAATCACACAGTGTAGAATGCATTGGGATTTAGAGCAACAGTGGTAAAACAGCAGTATGGAATTACCGCTACCCCTGTCGCTCTGTGCTCTTCCTGGAATGGATCAAGTTGCAGTGTGCTAGGAAGCATGACTGAGCCACTCCTGTGCTGGAGTGGCTAAGGCACCCACACGTGGCAGGATGGGGGACCTGGGATTGTGGTTCGGTTACCCTCAGGTCTCCCAGTCTTGCAGCTTTACCGTTCTTTTTTGTTTTTAAGTTACATTTTCCCCCTTTTGGTGTTTCACCCCATTCCTGAATCAATACCCCCTTAGAATTTGTAATCTAAAGTCCAGAGGGTGAGGGGACAAAGCCCCCCATATCAGGGGGTTCAGGGGAGATGCCCCCCCAATAAAAACAGAAAGTTCCATTGTTTTCATGGCTGTGCTCTTTTCTTTTGTTTGGTGTTTTTTCCGACTCTATTTGGGTTGGCGCTCTTTTGCTTGTGGTGTCTGTTTCTGTGTGTTTTTTGTCATCGGCATTATGACCCCATGCACAAGGGTGAAATAAATGATAAGTCAGAGAATTACAGACCAGTCAGCTTTGTCATCTATTTTTTTGGGTTAATCCTTTCTATCCCCTGGTCCAGGTGGCCCCATCCTCCGGCCACTCCAGCCCTATCACCCTGACTTTTTCTTTGACTTATTGGATGCATCTGCCCCCAGAGCTTACCCCCCCTTAAGAGGTCATTGGGGGCTGCAATCACATACCATCAAAACTGATCTGGTTCTGCATCAACGAGCCCAGGTCATTGCGTATGGGGCCTGCAGGTAACTAGAGTCATCCTACCAGAATTGAGATTAAGTTTTTCTTCTCTCAGGGGCATCAGATGTAGAAAGATGGAATGATGCATATCATGTCATCTGGACAATGTGAATCAATGCCTGCCACTCTTCTCACCATGCTAGAGGCCTGACTACCCTATCCTCTAGCTTCTGCAAGGAGCCAGGCAAACATCAAGTTCTATGATTCTCCCTCCCAAGAGAAGGAGAGCAGTTCTTGGGATACTCGAGCTTTCTCTGCCAGACTGACTCTCCAATGCCCTGAGTTTGCTCCTGAATCTGCATCATCGGTGATGCAAACAGTTGCATTATCATTGCACTGGCAGGCCAGCAGCTTGACACCTATAGTTGGAAGGATTACGGAGTGAAGAGTAAGGGAGGAACTAGTGGGCATCCTGGATGAAAATGGACCACAGGACCCCAAACAATATGGGTTTTCCAGAGAAAGGTCTTGCCAGACAAATCTAGTTGTATTCTTCAGCTGGGTAAATAGGGTAGCCAATAAGGCAGAGGCAGTCAATGTAGTGTAGTGTACTTGGATTTCAGCAAGACCTTTTCATTCCCCCAAAGGAGGCTGCTCAAACACTTAAGGAATCCAGTGGTGTAGGAAAATTGATGACATGGTGAGAGAACTGGCTAACAGGAAGAACACAGAGAGTAGTAGTAAATGGGGAGCTTTCAGAGGGAAGGGATGCAAAAAGCAGAGCACCTCAGGAATTAGTGCTGGGCCTTTTCAATGTGTTAATTAGTGACAAAGGAGAAGGCTTCAAGGGCAAGATCTACCTTTTTGCAGATGACATGCAGATCTGCTCTAGGGTGGCCACAAACGAAGGGATAAAGGAACTGAGAGATGATATGGGTTGGATGGAGAGATGATCAAGGATATGGCAGCTGGGCTTTTATGTAAAAAAATGCAAGGCAATGCACATTGGGAAGAAGAACCCGAGAGTACAATATGAAATGAGGGTGGTACTTTAAAGTGCCACAGAAGAAAATGACCTAGCAGTTATGGTACTAGAGAGAGCCTGAAAACAGCAGCAATCTGTTGTACAGTTATAGGTAAGGCAAACAGGATGCTGAGATGAATAAGGAGGGTGATAAGCAGTAGAAGCTGGGAAGCAATCCTCCCATCATACAGGTCACTCATGTGACCACATCTGCAATACTGTGTAATGCACTGGAGTGCACACCTGAGCAAAGACTGTGACAAGGTGGAAGCAGTACAGCACAGGGCAGCCAAAATGGTCCACACACAAGCTGGCAAAACAAACGAGGAGAGGCTGCAGAACTTGAAAATGAAAATCCTTGAAAACAAGGAGGGAAAGGATGACATGATTGAAACATAGAAGTAACTTTATTGGATAAATAAGGTGGCTTCCAAAGTGCTTTCCTACTTGAGCTCAAAGACAGAAAGAGGGAACTCGCTGAAACTTTCAGGAGGAATTCAAAAGGGTGATCTGCAAGCACTTTATTACTAGAAGAGTGATGGACAAGTGGAACAAGTGCCAGAAGAACTGGTACAGGCCAAATCAATGAGCAGCTTCAAACAGGGATGGGACACTTAGTTAGAAAATGAGTGGCAGAAAGAAAGGGGGGATTACCACCATGGGCAATGCAGAGCCGATAGGTAGGGTGGACAGACTGAGTGAGTCTATAGGTCTTTTTCTGTCATCTATATCTATGTAATTGCATTGGGTGGGGGGGGATTACAGATCCATGGAATTACCAGGAATACCTAAGAAGTATAACAATTCCAAATAGTTAAACCAAATCCGTGTTTGTGTTCAACCCTCTTCTCACCAAATAAAATCTTATAATGGGACAAAATACGTAATTAGCATGCATGGTGAGGAACTGATAGAGCTGTGGCATGCAAAACTGGTGTTTGTAACTTGTTGAACAAAGTCTAGATTAAGCCCTGCAGAGCTAGCATGCCACAAGCTGGAGTTATTTTAAGGGATTTGAATGATAAATCATTGAGTTTGGCTAGGCTAAATGTTAAAGCTTGGTACAGTGCTTCAGTAGCACTGAATTGTTGTTCTAGACAGTGATTGGAAAGCCCAAGGGCTTAAAATATGCGCTACAGAAGAAACTGAAAGAGTACTCATTCACCTGCTGTGCTACACAGCAGAGTGACATCACAGCATGCAGTCAATTCCAGTCAGCTGCCATTTTCTTTACCCCATGGCTCTTCTTTGACCTTTGACATGTGCTTTCATGATCTGCTGAGGTCACATGAAACCTGGAGCTTTGAGCCCTTTCGGAAGAGCAGAGCAGCACTAATTATTCATTAGCAAGGCATTGCAATGTTACATCAATTAACACAGTTGTTGGTAGGAAGAATAATCACTGCATAATAATAGCAATAATAATGAGAAGAGGATTTTGTTTTTAAATGTTCATCTACATGTACTACTTGCTGAATGCAGCTGAACTCATGGCACTGGAAACTGCAGACTATTGCACATCTTTTTCACGTGGTATTATGCAGTCTCCCCCACACTGCTCATCATTTCAACTCCTTACAGGTCTGAAGACAACTCCCCACCATTGATTAGTTCAAGTCTGAAAAGTGAGTATAGTTCTGTTGGTAGGACAGATCACATGTAAGTGAGCATTTCAAGAGCTGTTTACATGTCTATTTGTAACCTCTGACCCCAAGAACTGGCATAGTCTGGTACAGCAGCTCTGGCCAGGGTGCAATGCAAAGCTACAGCATACTGCTGTAGAGCTGATGCAGTTAACAAGACAATTTCAGTGGCAAATCCATCTGGTCATGCAGTAAATTAAGACAAGGCATTACATTCTGGCTAGCACCATTGTGGATATTGCGATATGGCTGGCACTTTTACAAAATAGGGTAGATGACCTTGGGTTCAAGGTATGTTTCTGGGGTCTTGAATGTTGCAAATAATAACATGATGATGCCATCTAATGGGGTCCTTCTGATGCAAAGGGTGCCAGGGTGCTCTCCACCAGGAAAATAACAATTGAGCACCCCCCACTACCAGAAGAGAGGGGAGCATGTGTCATGATATATGGCGATGCTGACACACTGGTGGCCAGCCTTATACTTCAGTTAAACAAATCCATATAAAACTTAGCCTGTTCTCTAACCATGAAAATTCCAAAAACTGTTGCCCAATATCAATAACCTTATGAGCAGGTCCGAGTTTAACCAATTTTTTTGCCTCAGATCTACCGGGTAGTGAGACTACCTGGTCAGTCTGCGATCTTTTTAATAAACCTCTTAGCCTAAACCTGCCTATGTGAGAGGTTGTGCAGGGGGCATGTTCTTGTTGCACTGGTCCCCCCCAAGTAATGTGAGCACCTGGCTTACTATTTTTCTCACCTAGTCAAGGGTTCAGTTCTGCCTTTGTGAGAGACTGTGAAGACTGGACCTTTTTGGATATCTACTTGGTTAAAGTGTGAGCTTTACGAACTGCAGTCATTCCTGAGGGACTTTCTGTGACTGGTTAAATTTTTTAGTTGAAAGTGATGTTTGTGTTAGTTTTTTTAGTTTATATTAGTTATATATGTTTATTATATTTGATGTTTTAGTTATTTTAATTTTATTTTGTTTGTTGTTTTGGGTTTTTGGGGTGTTGTTTTGGGGTTTTTAGTGTTTTATATTTAAAGTGCAGCTCTGGTTTGGAATATAGAATTTGAGGGTTTTGCATTTTCCCATTGTGTCTGTATTATTTTGGTGGAATGTGCCTGATTGCCCCCTGTCCTGTGCTATTCGGCCTCTGCACTCCGTGCCCTCTGCCCATTCTCTTCCCCCTGCCTGTTTATATCTGCCTCCGCTGTCGGGCGCTGGGGATTGTTCGCAGGAGAGGGGAGGGGTGGAGTGGGGGGGTGCGGACAGTGAGTCCGAATGGCTGGCGCTTCTCTGTGGGGTTAGTTAGGACTAGAAGATGCTTGAGGCAAAATGGCACCTGAAATGTTGTGATTCTTGTCTAGTCCCCATACCCATGGGCACCTCCACATTGAGAGGGCATGTAGTGGGGACGGCTCACCAACATCGTCCAACTCGGGCACTGTTATGCAATGCCAGATCCATTAGGAACAAGACTACTCTTATGGTGGATGTTGTGGAAGCTGTGGATCTGGCTTGCATTACCGAGACCTGGTTAGATGGAAATGCTGCTCCAATTTTAGAGGCGGCAGTTCCCTCCGGGTACTCGGTTATTCATCGCCCGAGATTGGATCGCGGGGGGGGGGGGTTGCGGTCTGTTTCAAGACCGAATTGGGCCAAACTGGTGTTCCAGTTGAGGAGTTCACATCACTTGAGTGCACTATGGTAACTGGTGTGGGGTGCAGGATAGCCCTCATTTATTGTCCACCAGGTGATGAGAAGCTGTTCCTGCAGGAAGTAGCAGATTTTGTCATCTACATGACATTGAAGTCGCCCAGACTGATGATTCTGGGCAATTTCAATTCCTGGGTCAACGACTAATCTTTGCTTTTTGGACAGCACTTCCTCCAGGTGATGACATCTCTGGGCTTCACACAGATTGTTTCCACAGTTACCCACAATGGTGGTCACTCTCTTGATCTGGTCTTCCTCCTGGGGATTGAGGCCTCTGACTTGGTGGTGGAACCTGTCAGTTGGTCTGATCATTGCACCATTAGGTTCAATTTTTCTGTCACCCTGGGTAGGTCAACCCCAGTGGAGATGGTCAGTTATTGCCCTTTATGGGATATGGTCCCTGAAGACCTGGCGGTGGTGATTGACCTCTCAGTGGTTGATGAGTCCAGCACAGATCTTGAGCTTCTGGTCATGGCCTATAATATGGCCATCTCCTCAGCTCTCGATCTGATTGCTCCTGCCTGTGTTCACCCCCTTCTGCTTCACCC
Source organism: Neoceratodus forsteri (assembly GCA_016271365.2). Lineage (NCBI taxonomy): Eukaryota > Metazoa > Chordata > Ceratodontiformes > Ceratodontidae > Neoceratodus > Neoceratodus forsteri. Next base: position 214,543,068 of record CM057453.1, read on the forward strand.
TTGGGCCCCATGGTTTGATGGGTCCCTTGGGGAGTTGCGGAGGTTGGGGCATAGGTTAGAACGTCATTGGCAGAGTTCTGCCTTGGATGCAGACCATCTTATTTTGTTAGAGTATTATAAACTCTATCAATCAGAAATTTCCCATAAGAAGGCAGAATTTCTGTCCAGGGAAATTGCTGTTGCACGAAACCGACCGGCACAACTCTTCCGAACTGTGGACAGGTTGTACAACCCAGCCTGTCTGTAGCTCCGTCGAGCTTTTTCACAAATAAAGTGTGATGAGATTGCTCATTTCTTTGCAAATAAGGTGGCTGACATCAGGCAAGATGTTCATCAGTCTCTCTCTATGGAGGTTGCTGTGAGTCGGTGCTCAGTCACAGAACCCGGGGTATCTTGGAGTACTTTTGATCTGCCGGGGTTTGTTGATATTATGAAGATTGTTCAGGGGATTTGTCCCACATGCTGTAGTTTAGATCAAAGCCCTACTTTCCTGATTTTGGCTCGTACTGATACTATTGGCCCGGTCTTGGCTCAGGTTGTCCAGTGCTGTTTGGATTCGGCTGAGTTCCCTAGTTCCCTGAAGGAGGCGGTGGTGACACCCCTCCTGAAGAAAGCTTCTTTAGACCCGGAGACTCTAGCAAACTACAGACCTATCTCTAACCTTCCTTTTGTGGGAAAGGTTATTGAAAATGTTGTGGCAGCTCAACTGGAGAACCACTTCACCATCCATAATTTATATGAACCTCTCCAATCGGGTTTTCATAAGAGACACAGTACCAAGACTGCTCTGGTTTGGGTGCTGAATGATCTCCTGATGGCGAGAGATCGGAGGAACCGTTCCATCTTGGTACTCTTTGATTTGTCTTCAGCTTTTGACACTGTGGATCATGGGGTTCTGCTCGAGCACCTGAGGTTCATCTGTAGGCTGTCGGGTATAGTTCTCAGATGTTTTTCATCTTTCCTCACCGATAGAACTCAGAGAGTTGTCTCAGGAATTTTTTTCTTCCAAGTCTTTCTGTCTGCCTTGCAGGGTTACTCAGGGTTCGGTGCTGTCTCCCATGTTATTTGCAGTGTATATGCTGCTCCCTGGAGACATTGTAAGATGGTATGGGCTGAGGTTTCACTGCTATGCTCATGATACCCAGCTCTACCTGTATTTTGCCCCTGACCAGGTTAGTGCTGTCATGGTGCTGAATCGTTGCCTCATAGAAATCCAAGATTGGATGAGTTCTAGTGGTTTAAAGTTGAACGCAGGAAAGACTGAGGTTTTGGTGGTGGACCCGGGTCACAGGACTGAGAGGTTGAGGACTGATCTCCCCTCTGGTCTAGTTCAGGAAGGGGCACAGATCCTTACCTCTGAATGGGTGCGTGACCTGGGAGTGGTGCTTGATAATGGACTGACCCTTCATCATCAGGTGTCATCTGTAGTCAAGCTCGCCTTGTATCATCTTAGGATCATCGCCAGGGTCAAGCACCTTGTTCCATCTAGCGATCTGCCTGTTTTGGTCCACGCCTTTGTGACTTTGCACCTTGGCTACTGTAACTCCCTTTACTTAGGGCTTCCTGGGGTTGATATCCACCCCTCACAGCTACTGCAGAATGCTGCTGCATGTTTGTTGACTGAAGCTTCTAGAAGATCTCACATCACCCCTGTGTTGCATGATCTGCACTGGCTGCCTGTTCAGTGGCAGATCACCTTTAAGGTAGGTTTATTAACCTACAAAGCCCTACACAGTCAGGGCCCCCACTACTTGAAAGAGCTCATTGTTCCTTACACCCCTCTGCAACAGCTCCGCTCAGCTGATGAGGGGTTGCTGGAGATTCCAAGGATTAACTTAAAATCTTCAGGGGCCCGTGCCTTTGGGTTTGTGGCCCCTTCCCTCTGGAATTCTCTGCTGTGCCAGCTTCGGGAGTGCAGGATGGTGGGGTGCTTTAAGCAGGCACTTCAGACCTATTTATGGGGTAAAGCATACTCTGAATCTTTCTGATTTTAGTTGGTATTTATTGTAATTGTTTTGATTTTTATCTACCTGTTCAGTGCCTTGATACTTGAAAGGTGCTATACTAAATAAAATTTATTATTATTATTATTATTATTAATCCTGGGCTATAAAAAAAATAGGGTCACTTTTGACTCACAGGTGGCAGCTACCCTGTTCAGTGACTTCTTTGGGGACCTTGATTAATACAGAAAGTTCTCCCTAGAACCCCCCCCAGCAATCTCATGGTACCTGGACCTGTAGCCACTCTCCCAAATTCTATTTTAGGTACCAGTCCATTGAACAAGTGGCCAAATACTTGAGTTGCTCCAACCTCAAATCTGTGCTTGGTCTCGATTGGCTCAACTACTGCATAGTCAAATTAGCCAGCAAGGCTCTGACTTATCCTATCTCAGAAATCTTTGGCCAACCCCTATGCACAGGTACCTACCCCAAAGTATGGAAGCTGGCCACCACCATTCCCATCCGCAAGTCTGGTCCCAAACAACTCACCACCAACTACTGCCCTATTTCTCATCTGGTTCTCCTTTCTAAAATCTCTGAAAGTGTTGCCTTTGATCAGAAAACTGAGTACGTCTAACAATATGGTGTTAGGACCTATGCCCCACATGGCTTCCACCCTCAACATTACATGGATACTGCCTTGGTGAACTTCAAAGTTTTGGTACATCAAGCAGCTGACTCAAGCAATTTCATAGCCTGTGTGTTCATGGACCTTGCCAAAGCCTTCAGCCTTGTTAGCCATGAACTACTGATGTAGGCCCTTTAGTCCCTCAATTTTTCCCTGGAAGTCACACACTGGTATGAAAATGATCTGACCTGCCATGTCGACAGGACCATGATTGACACATCTCAGGCTTCCATCAAGTATGCTGTGGGGTTCCCAAGTGCTCAATTCTTGACTCTCTACTTTTTTCCATGTTTCTGAGCATGTTACCTAATGCCTGTCCATCAATAGAAGCCATACACTGTGCTGATAATATTGTCATCTTCAGTATGGGCGTGGATCTGGCATCCCAGAACAATGTCATTCAGTGGGACTTTGACCAACTCTAGGACTGGTTTGAAAAGCAAAGGATAGTTCTCACCCCAAAAAAGGAAAATCTTCTTCAGGGTGCACAAAAATGGACCAGTGCCCCTCTCCAGCTTTTTGGCCTGGATGGCACTGTGGTGGAGCATGTCACTCAGTTAAAATTTTCATGTCTGTATCTGGATTTCTCCCTAAATTTTGACTCCCATGAAGACCCCCTGGTAAAATCTGTTCACATGAGACTTGGTTTGCTATACTGTATGAAAAGAATCCTGGTCACAGAAACTAAGAGGATGCTAATCCACAGCATCTGTTCCCTCAAAATGACTATGGCTTGCTGGTGTATGCAGCCACCTCTGTCAGGATCCTCTCCAAGGTGCTCACTGTTTACAACAGTGTATGCCACATTCTCACAAGTCTGCAATTTCACACACCCCACTGCCATCTGTATTCTGTTGCCTCCTGCCTTTCCCTGGAAGATCACCTGACCCATAGCTCATCTGTAGTCCTCCTCAAGGTGGTACATGGAAAAGCCCCATAATGCAATTCTGAGCTCTTCCAACACTCATTCAACTCTTACAGGACCTGTTCCTAGTCCAGACTTAACTTCACACTCCAACTCAGGAAAACTACCACCAGACAGAGGGCACTGACCCACTGAGCAATTGGCTCTTACAGCCACTTATCCACGATTTTCACTGATATTGGTAGCACTCATTTCTTCAGCTCCAGACTTTGCCAACATGTGTCAGACAATTCTCACAACTGTTTCTTATTGTCCTAAAACTGCACCTTATCAACTTGTTAATTTTTCTTTATTGTACCTGCGTTCATTATGATGTTTCCTACCCTACACCTTTCGGTTAAGTCACAGCCTTCTTATACAATGTCCTAAAGCTATACTTTTTATCCACTTGTTAATTTTATTTCTGTGCTCTATATTTATTGTTGTGGTGTCTTCTCTGCATCCTGTACAACTAGTTGCTTGTGAAAAAAGGTTATGTTGCTCATCTTACTCTCCAGTATAAATAAATAAATAAATAAAATGAAATAGAACGAAATCAGCATGTCTGCACTCCTCAAATATATGAATCAGGTACATTTGCAGCCAGAAACATGGTCAGATATTTCTTGAAATACATGTGCTATCTCTAGAGAAATGCCTGCCTGACTGCAGTTCCACAGTAGGACCACCAGTGAGAATCTCTTTATAAATATTGTAAACCATCTTGAAATATCTGCCCATGTCTTTGGCTGCAACTGTACTTACAGTTGCCAAAATCAGTTTATTTCAAACAGCTGACAACCATCACCTCTGAAGCTTCAGAGTACGCTGCAGCTGTATAGGCTACAGTACCCTGATTCAATAAAGTGCCAAAAAATGGTGCATGTTACAAAATGCAAATACCAAAGAAAGTGAAAGGGCTGCCTGAAGAAGCTCCTGTTTGGAGAAAAGCACCAGAGCAGGTTCTTACTTCAGCTGGTAGTTTGTACTTTGCATTATGTACTATTTTTTGGAACTTTATTGAATCATAGTACAATATCCTGTACAGCTGCAATACCCTGTGCAGCTCCTGAACTGCCTGTTGTCAGCTCTTTAAAATAAATCAATCTTAGCAACTACAAGTTCCTAATTCTTGTATTTGTAAGGGATTGTGGACATGTTAGACTTGTTTCTCCCTCTCCACCACTACTCTGGTCTTCACAGATGAATAGTACGTTAGCTGTATGCTATAAAACACAAACAATAAATACTGTTTAACAAAATAATGTAATATAACACAATTTAACAGTAGAAAAAATGGATTTAATGAGGGAAAAAGGAACAAGAATCCGGAAGTGAAAAAGGAGATAGCAAAGATGCATATAATGTTTAGCAAACATTGGTTTGTATTCTGCCACACACTAAAATAAAACTACACCCTCATATCTTATACATTTTGTTTCCTTATCAACAGAGAACTCTTTTCATGTAGGTGTTAGGGGTGTATGTGATTGCTTTAGTCTACTTTCACTGTTCATATTAGTCTTGTAACTATCATGGGGAGCTCCATTTTCTGGTTGTTGAAATCTCATTGCTTCTGGGAGCTGCATTAGCATATGAGAACATGATGTGTCAGCACCTTTTAGAGTCTATAGTATGCCTGTCTGCTTAATAAGAGGTCAACAAAACAAGTTGCAGCAAAGTGTGAAATACCACATTTACCCTCAGTTAGCTTTGCAAACTGTCTGAGTTATAATGCAGTGTTTTTCCCTTTGAACTCCAATCACTGTGTGTGTTTCCAGAGAGATTTTTAGGATATTTGTACTTTCAGCATAGAGATACATGGTATAAATGGGGGCTTTGACATAATGTTCTTCTATACTAATGCAGATCTCTGGGACAGTGAGATTTCAACAACCATAAAATGGAGACACCCAGGATAGTTACAGGGGACTAGCATGAACAGTGAAAACAATCCAAAGCAAACAGGTATATCCCCAACAGCTACAGGAAAAGAGTTATCTGTTGACATGGAAACACAATTTACAAGATATAAGGGTGCAGTATTCCTTTAAGTTAATAATTCCCACATACAATCTCCAACTCAGTTCCAGATGAACCTTTACTCTGGTACAACCAGAATACCCAACATCCCTTCTGAGTTGCCACATTTTATGTGTGCACACTTGACTGAAGTAGGATTGCAGGCCTAATGACTGAGAAAAGTTTCTTACTGGTGGATGTAGAGTCATTACAAGTGGGGTATGGGTGCCACAGAGGAGTTCCAAACTTAGACATGTAATCATTCAGACAAGCTGGATTGCTGTCCTGGGGCACTTCTATAATTGCTCAAACTCCTCTAAAACTAGTTTACTTGTCATCTTTATTTTGTGCTTCTGACCCTAGATCCAGTTTTGAATATAAATATTTTCATGCAGCTTGAGGACTACTAGCTGTCGTCGTAATTAATGAATTAAAAAGGCAGAGCTAGGTTGTAGTAGTAGAGTTTATTTATATCTAGCACCCCTTTCCTGGAGGCTCAGGACACCATTGCAACATGTGACAACAGGAAAACACAAATAAAAAAAGCAACAAAAAACAATATTTAAGAATAAAATATAACTAACTGTCCTCACCAATAAATTCAAGGTTAATTATAGTGGCACACTATTACATAATAAATAAATAATATATGGCACACCTGGGATGATTAGTAGATAAAAAGGGATCAATTATTCCCCATACATTTAGGGGAAAAGAGAGGTCTTTACGCCCTTTTAAAAGGATTGCAGTGAGGTGGCCTCACCATGCACTAAAGCAAACAAGCTGACTGCTGAGCTCGATCCACTGATCCTGTTAATCCCTTTACCATTGTCAGGCTGCTGTAATTACTTTAGATGCACTGTTAATCCATTTTATACAACAGCAGCTGTAAAACTGTTGTACTCTGATCCTTCTTCTGACTAACATGCCATGCTGTTTAGCAGTTAGATTTGTGGTCTTACTGTTTTGTGATCTTGATATCTTACAGTTTTGTGTTTGGCAATTGTTTTTCTTCAGCATGTTTCTTTTCAAATGGTTGCAGCATGAACCTGAGAAGCTTGACATCTCTGCTGTAGACCCTGAGCACCTTACTCAAACAGCATCAGTCAGATCATGAAAGTAGTTTAGCATTACACCTCGCAGTATTGCACCTCACAGTACTGCGCCTTACATTATTGCACCTCACAGTATTGCACCTCACAGTATTACACCTCACAGTATTGCACCTTACAATATTGCACCTCACAGTATTACACCTCACTGTATTGCACCTCACAGTATTGCACCTCACAGTATTACACCTCACAGTGTTACATCTCACAGTATTGCACCTCACAGTACAGTGGCACAATTAATGAAAGCACCATGAGGAAGTTTAAAACTATTTGCCTTGACAAGCTAGAAGATACTCCTGATCCCTCACAATTTCTATCTGAACTGTCTACTACACCTAGAGGATGACCTCCTCTTATGAATTTAGTAGTTGCCGTATTGGTCCTTGCAAGAATAGATCCAGAAGCAAATGATTTGATACCTTTTAATGGACCAACATAGATGTAACAACAAGTAAAAGGTATCAAATCATTTGCTTATGGATCTCCTCTTATAAAGGAAGAAGTCAAGACTTTGTTAAAAAAAGTATTCAGGGCTCAAGCAACAGCGCTCCTAAATGTTTATTTTTTTTATTTTTTCTACTTTCTTTTGTTTTTGAGTTTCTCCTAACTCACTCTCAATCTGCTTTAGTATACAGGTGCTACCAAAATTGGAGTAAGACAGAATTGTGCCACTATTCGTATTGACATCTTGGACAGACTCCTTCCAACTGTTTGACTTGACTATCAACAAATTGTTTAAAGATGCATTAAAAAATCAGTTTATGTCCCGGTATACACAGCAAATCACTGACCAATTGAGGCAGTGGAGCTTGTCCCAAGTGAAAACTGTTGTGCAATGGACAGGACTGTTGTGATAACAAGGTACATCTATGGAGACAATTACGGAAGTTTTGCAAAGTTGCAAAAACAGAGGTTAAGAGGGAAGTTAAGTGGATCTCACTCCAATTAATATGAACAGTTCTTAAGGAAAACTGATTTGACCTACATAAGCTAAAATGTACTGCTGTCAACTTAAAAAAAAATGTATGCAAAATTATGAATTCATAAAGCTTTTAGCCATCATAATACATTAGAATCATTAGAGAAGTAAGGACAGTAAGGGCAAGAAATAGACTAAGGCAAAACAATAATGAATTCAGATATAGCCATGTCACAAAATGAGTAAACAATGACAATTATGTATGACCCTATGAACTGTGTTCCTTCCTTTTGAATCCTAGTGCTCTATTGCTGTATTTAGAAGTATGATGGCATATTTTATAAGATTGGAGAACACTTTGACATTATTATATAATGTTTTATATTTGCAACTTTTAGTACATATTGGGCTAAATCTATAGTGCACTGTCTCCATATTAGTACTGCCCCCCCCTCCCCATTGTAGGGAATTAGCATTTTATATCCAGCTGCACTTTTACCATGCTACAGCAATAGCTATTGTAAAATTTTACTAGTCATATGTATGCTTGCTTTCTATCAGACTACATATGGTTTTACCCACATCATTTTAATTGAAGAATGTACTTCTATGGCAAAATGGAATGAGATGTGTGAGACAATGTGGGTATGATTGTTTTGATTTTAACCCTTTTTTTATGGAGCACTTCACATATATGCAGTGCCTTAAAAGAGTAATATTTGGAAAACAGGTTCATGTTTCAATTATCTATCTTGCATCTCATTACCATTTAGAGTCTCTCTAAATTGTTGGAGAGCCTAAACTGGATATAGATCCTTGAATTTATTGAGTGATGAAGAGATACGTTTCACACCATGGGCCAATATGGAGCACATATCAATTAAACGTAAAGAGCTGCTGACACTCAAAAAAACCTTGAAAAACACAATAGTGAGGTACAATTCATCTTGCATTCTGTTAATAGTCTATAGATGTCTCCTGCACAATATTTATTACAGAGGAAATTTGCATAAATACATGATCTTTATACCTCAGAGTTCATCTACCTCTGCAACTTACTCCCTGCTTTATATCATAATCCTCTGTTCACTGACCTATGCAGCCAGTAGTGTTATGCTTCTGCAACTGTGTTAATTTGTTTTTTGGTCCTCCACACTCTCTATTCCAGAGGAATTAGTACCCTGTAGGGTTATGAAAGGCAAGGAACCCTCAGAGAGGGTTCCACCCCTAGAGGTGCCACAGGATGATTCCTGTGACTAAAGGTACCTTAGGAATCCTCCAAGGAGAGAGTGCTGCCACTGGAGGAGGAGGGGGGGAGGATGGTGGGGTAAAGAAAAAATGCTTCATAATGAGGTTGAGAGGAACTGCTTGTATAGCTCAGAAAGTAGGAGTGGCTGACTGCTTGGCCACTGAACTCCAGGCAAAGCCTTTTCAATTCACTGACCTATGTAGCCAGTAGTGTTATACTTGTGCAACTGTGTTAGTTTGGTTTTTGGCCATTCACACTTTCTATTCCAGAGGAATTACCACCCTGTAGGGTTACAAAAGGCAAGGAATCCTTGGAGAGGGTTCCACCCCTAGAGATGCTATGGGTTGATTCCTGTAACTAAAGGTACCTTAGGAATTCCCCCCAAAAATGTATAATCATCCCCAAAGAAGGAGGCAACTCAAAGCATATGAACAAGCAGTAACTGTGACATAGGAGCAGTAACTGTAATGCAGTAGTAGAGAAGCATAGGCAGTTTGATAATGCAATGAGATGCTCAGTTGGATAATGTAATGACTGCCCAGGTTTGCAAAGCATGATACAGATGTTTTGCATTGAGATCAGGGGCTCCCTTAAGGAAAGAGGGAAAGGCAGGACATCCTCCACCTCCATCCAACAGCAGAACCTACCTAAAGAAACTAGGGGAAACAACTATGCTAACTAAGTGTTATGACCTGAGGCAACAGAGGAGAGAAAAAAAACCCTAGGAGGAGGAAATCTCTGGGGACCCAAGGCCTAGGTCGCCTTCCCTCTAGGCTTCAGATAGTTTATTTAGTGACAGCTCTGCAGCTGCAATTTGGAAAACCCAATTAAAGGGAGGTGGAAAATATTTCAATTTGGAGGAAGGCTCTCACTCAAACCCTCTATTGGGAATGCCATGGAAGGTTGCAAGAAAACTCTGCAACAATACATACAACCAAGGTGCAGGAGGAGAGCAATGACTGCTGAGGCACTCACCTGGCCAACCCACCCTAAATTCAAACCAGCTGAACCAGAGGCAGTCATAGGAAGAATGTGGTGAAGGTGCCTTGCTAAGGAAACCACTAAAGTCAATGGCTAACCATTAAAGTTCAACACTAGAGCCAAAGGAGATCATCACAACCACCCTTCACCACTAGTCTTAAATTCTACACCAGGAGCTGCTGTTGTGTAGCTGGCAGTGAAAGCCAAGCCTGGGGTGAGGACATTCCCAGCTATGGGCCAGGTGAGAAGGATCCCCCCCAAGTTGGACACTCTCGAAATGTGGACTAAATGCAGAGCGAGACCGTCGGCTGCAGGAACCCTGCACCAGATAGAATGGCTGGCATGCCCCAGAAATTGATTGAGAGCTGAAAAGCTGGTTTGTGGAATGAGCACAGCGTGCTGAGATCGTAATGAGCATGGAGTGCTGAGACCTTGCAAGGTCGAATGCAGATTGAGTGCAGCAGAATCCCAGAGGCTGAAGCCAAGGGGATGGCAGTAGGCATGAAGCAATGGTTTGTGTAAGCAAGGAGCAATGGTTGTGTAAGCAAGTGTGGACCTGCATGGAGGTCTGCATAACATACCGTATAGCAATTAAACAGCACTGAATTGGGGGTAAATCCAGCCAGACATGAATAGCCAAATCAAGGTGACAAATACTCAGAGGATTTTTCAGCGGCAAGGCAACATTTAATAACAAAGCTATATTAACAGCCTCAGCAGGAGCTTAGTTGGCTGACCTCAGAGTTGTAACTGCAATAAAACATGGAGACAATGCTTGAACGCACATGTAACCAGGCAGTGCAATGAAGCTGCAAGTAGAAGGACAGCAGGAATGAGCAGCACAGCAAGGGTCAGAGTAAACTGTGTGAGGTGAAAAGAATTGAATATGCAACATGGAGCAGCTATGGTTGAGTTGAAACACACAGATAAAGATTGCAGTTGCATTGCAGTAGTTTGAGCGTGGTGAGCACAGTGTAAAAACACAAGCACTGGCTACGATAGTAATTAAAGTGAACAGCAGCAGTGGCTGCAGTTGTAGGTAACTGAAAGCAGTAGCATGAGTTCTGAGTAGCAGTATGCTAGGAGCTTAGAAACAAAGCCCCCCAAAAAGATAAAACCAAAACACAGCAAAACAGAAAACAGGGAAAGGGCCAAACCAGAGACACAAAACACAGTGAAGCACACAGCCAGAGGAAAGATACAAACCAGAAGCAAGAAAACAAACACAGAAGTCCAGTAGACAGAAACAGCAGGCGGGGAGGGTAGGCCCCAGCCAGCTCAGAAGACAAACCAACATAGCCTCCAGCTGCAAAGAAAAAATGCTTCACAATGAGGTTGAGAGGAATTGCTTATATAGCTCAGGAAGTTGGAGTGGCTGACGGCTTGGCCACTGAACTCCGGGCAAAGCCTTTTCAATTGTGACATAACAATCTGTTGCAGTGGGAGTAACTGTGAAGTCACAAGCAGTGCATTATGACTTCAGAGAGCAACTGTGGAAAAAGACCCGGAAGTCACATGCCGATGAAGACTGGTGTCTTTTTAGGTCAGCTAGAAATGCCTGTACAAAAAGGACCAGGGAGGCCAAGGCCACTTTTTATCAAAATTAATTGTTCTCTGCATCTAATAACCCAACCAAGTTCTGGTCCACTATAAAGGAATTGTCTGGCCACTCACTGGGTAGTGTGCTTCCATCCAAAATTACTATGGACAATGTCCCTGTTACGGATAAATCAGAGATTCTACAAGCCTTCAATAACCACTTTGCCACCGCAGGCCTGGCATTCGATAATGCTCCAGTAAGTAGTCTTCGGCCACTGCTCAAAGCCCAGCCACCCGAAACATACAACAAAAGCATGACCTTCTCCTTTGCCTCAGTCACCTTAAAAGAAGTTGAAGATCTTCTGCTACAGCTAGACATTAGAAAAAGCGCAGGAGCCGACTCATTCGACCTATACTTTCTGAAAATAGCATACCACATACTAGCACCACCTATAACTCACTTATTCAACCTGTCTCTAGCCCAAGGCTCTCTCCCCACTGAATGGAAAATTGCTCATGTTATTCCTCTATTTAAAGCAGGGGACCCAAGCGACCTGAACAATTATAGGCCAATCTCTCTACTACCTATACTTTCGAAAATGCTGGAAAAAATTGTGGATACACAGTTGAGATCTTTCCTTGACAGATCTGCATTGCTTAACCCCATGCAATCTGGATTTAGAGCTAAGCACAGCACTATTACGGCACTGGCCAAAGTCACTAATGACTGGTAATGGGACCTAGACAATAAAAAAATTTGTCTGTGCGATGTTTTTAGATCTTAGCAAGGCCTTCGACACCATTGACCATTGTCTACTTCTCACCACTCTAAATTCCATAGGCATGGACGCAATCTCTCTGGACTGGTTCCAGAGCTACCTTACTGATAGGTAGCAACAAATCAAGGCAGAAGGAGAGCTCTCTCCACTCAAACCAATAAAAAGAGGAGTCCCACAGGGATCCATATTGGGCCCTCTACTGTTCACCATCTATATTAACAACTTGGACCTAGGAATCAAGGAAGCCAGTATCCATTTGTTTGCCGTTGATACAGTGCTTTACCTAAGTCATGACTCCCCTGGAAACATAGAAACATAGACTTTGATGGCAGATAAGGACCGCTAGGCCCATCTAGTCTGCCCATTTCCCTACCTACAGGATAGGCCGCAGATCCTAGTTAACCAACAGCCTATTTCTTCCTACCCCCACAAGAATTGCCTTATGTCTGTCCCATGCATTCTTGAATTCTCCCACAGTTTTAGACTCCACAACCACCTCAGGAAGGCTGTTCCATGCATCCACTACCTCTATGTGAAATAATACTTCCTCATTGCCCTGAACAGCCCTCCTTCTATCTTAATTTGTGTCCCTTGTTCTTGCAAGTCTCTTTTTCTGAAAGATGCTACCCTCTTGGACTTTGTTGATTCCACTGAGGTACTTAAAGTTTCTATCATGTCCCCCTCTCCTTCTTTCCTCAAGGGTATACATATTAAGCTCCTTTAGTCTCTCCTCATACAGCTTCTCTTGCAGACCCTGCACCATTTTAGTTGCCCTCCTCTGACTGCCTCTATCCTGTCTATGTCCTTATGGAGATGGGGTCTCCAGAACTGGACATAGTACTCTGGATGGGGTCTCACCAACTGTCTGTACAGAGGGATAACAACTTCCTGTTTTCTGCTGGTGATGCCTCTCCCTATACATCCCAGTATACCCCCAGCCCTCCCTACTGCCTTCTCACATTGCTTGCTAACCTTAAGGTCATCTGATATGATTACCCCCAGGTCCCTTTCCTTTTTTGTTGTTGTTACTACCTCCCACCCATTGTGTATTCTTCCCCTAGGTTCTTGTTTCCCAGGTGCATTATTTTGCACTTCTTTGCATTGAATCCTAGCTGCCATACTTCTGACCATTCCTCCAACCTTGCCAAGTCCCTTTTCATCCTTTCCACGCCTCCTGTGTATCATCTCTGTTGCAGATCTTTGTGTCATCTGCAAAAAGGCATACTTTTCCTTCCAGTCCCTCTGCAATGTCACTGATGAAGACATTAAAAAGGACTGGACCCAATACTGAACCCTGCAGTACCCCACTAGTAAGCCCCCTTTCTTCAGAGTGGACTCCATTTACAATTACCTTCTGTGTCCTGTTGTCCAGCCAATGTTTTACCCAGGCTATCACCCTGGGTCCCACTCCCAGGCTGGTTAATTTGACTATTAATCTTTTGTGTGGGACTGTGTCAAATGCCTTGCTAAAGTCTAGGTAGGCCATGTCCACAGCCCCTCCCTGGTCTACTACTTTGGTCACCCAGTCAAAGAAATCTATTAGATTCGTCTGACATGACCTTCCTGCTGTGAATCCATGCTGCCTTGGGTCCTGTGCTCCACTGGCCTCTCGGTACTTGACTATTCTTTCCTTCAGAAGTGACTCCATCACTTTCCCTACCACAGAGGTCAGACTGACAGGTCTGTAGTTTACTGCCTCTGTCTTGGACCCACTTTTGTGAAGGGGAATCATATCCGCCTTCCTCCAATCTTCGGGTACCACACCATCCTCCCATGATTTATTAAAAAGAGTAGCCAGTGGTTTCACTTGTTCCTCCCTTAATTCTTTTAGAATTCTAGGGTGAATTCCATCTGGACCCATTGCTTTGTCCACTTTCAGTTTTAGGAGTTCTTGCAGAACCCTTTCTTCTGTGAAAGGACTGGGATCGACCCCCTATCAAGAGTGCTTCTGTTACTGGATTAGGCACTTCCTCCTCCCTCTTTGAATACTGGAGCAGAAATATCTGTTCAGTATTCCTGCTTTTTCACTGTCCCCCTCTGCCCACCCACCGTTCATTCTATTCAGCCCCACTATCCCTCCCTTTGTCTTTCTACGCTCGCTGATGTACCTATAAGAGGTTTTATCCCCCTTCTTAACTGAGTTAGCTATCTTTTCCTCAGTTTGGGCCTTTGCTATTCTGACTTCCTCCTGCTTCCTTCTGCCTTAACTGGTACAGCTTTCTGTCCTGCTCCTTCTGTGTTTCCTTATACTTCCGAATGCTATCTTTTTCTTCCTGACTTTCACAGCCACCCTTTTGAGAACCATGGTGGTTTTTTTTTCATTTTGATTTGTTTATTTGCTTCACAAAGGCTTGTTGCCTCTGTGATGGCAGTTTTGATAATTCCCATTGTTGATCCACACCTCTTCTAGCCTGTTTGCTAGTGCTTTTCTGAGGCACTCTCCCATCTTGCACAAAGTCAGCCTCCTAAAGTCCAGTACCCTCACTTTTGTGTGCTTGACTCTGTAGCTGAGTTTAACGTGAACCACACTGTTTGATGGTCACTTGTTCCTAGATGGCAACCCACTTCTAGATCTGAGATCATCTCACTGCCCCGCTTGAGAGCATGAGGTCTAGATTGCTCCCTCACGTGGGTTCCAAAACTAGCTGTCTAATGCCTGCCACCTGTAGGGGCATCAAGAATGGCCCTTTTGGATGTGGCTGTAGCAAATGTGCTCCAGTTAACATCTGGCATATTCAGGTCTCCCATTAACAGTATCTCCTTTCTCTGCCATTCTAAGAATGCCTTCTATCATATCCTTGTCCATTCCTTCCCCCTGACATGGGGGTATGTACACAACCCCTGTGTGGATTGTGGTGCCCTTTCCAGTCTCTAAGGTGACCCACAGTGCCTCCTTTCCTCCCTGTCTACTCTTTTGCTCAGTTGCTTTTATCCCTTCCTTTACATAGAGCTACCTCCCCTCTTCTCCCCTGCCTGTCTCTCCTGTAGGTTATGTACCTGGTATGTTAACATCCCAGTCATGGTTCTCTGTGTACCATGTTTCTGTGACTCTTCGATATCCAGGCATCCCTCTTCCATTAAGGCCATCAGCTCAGGGAGCTTGTTGCCCAGACTACGGGCATTGGTACTCATTACCCTCCATTTTCTGATGGCCTTACACCCTTTTGCCCCTTCTCTGTCCTTCTTGCCTTTGTCACTTTCTCCATTTACCCCTGCCCTTCTCCCTATCGACACCTCTATGTTGGTGTTTGCCGCACTTACTACCATGATTTTTTTGGGGGGCTAGGATTTCCCTGCTCCTTTCAGTGCCTCCCCTTTGGCTAGTTTAAAGCTTGCCAGTGAAGCATTTTAAACCTATCACCTAGGGATCCTGGTTCCTCCCGGACAGATGCAGCCCATCATGCCAGTATAGGCTTGATCACTCCAGGTGGACCCCAGTCCCCAATGAAGCTAAACTCGGAGCTCCACACCAGATTTTCAACCACTGATTGAATCCTATGGTGCGGAACACCCTAGCCTCTCCTATGCCATAGATGGGTAGCACCTCCGAGAAGGTTACTGTAGCGTGCTACTTGACTAAGGCCCTCCCAATTCCACACAAACTTTTCCTGCACTCTCTAATCCCTTTCTTAGCCAGGTCATTTGTCCCTAGGTGGACAATGACATCCAGCTCCCTCCCTGTGCAGCTGCTCCGGCAATCCTGAGGATTCGCCTCCCTGTCCTCCAAGCCATGGCACCAGGCAGGCACCTTACCTCCCTCTCCTTCTTCCCCCAGTTCTACCTTCCTAACAATGGAGTCCCCTACCAGGAGTTGTTTCCCCTGCAGGGGTCCCCTGCCACCCTCCTGTGGGTCTCCCTTGTGGAGTTCCCAGCATCCTCCTTGGTCTCCACTGTGGTGCTCCATAGAGGAACCACACTTTGCCAGAATGGCATAGGAATTGTGGAGAGGCCAATGGGAGGGATGCGCCTCTGTTCCACCACCCTCACCCTCCCTGAGCCCACTGTGGTCCAACCACTTGTCTTTCTTGGCAACCTCTGAGGCAACGGCAGTGGCACTGGTGGTCCCTGGATGGAAGGGAGGTCTCACAAATCCTGGCCAACTCAGCCTGGAGATGAGCAACCTCCTCCTCAGCCCAGAGAGGTGCCTGCAGATGGGACAACACCACATCCTCCAGAACATCTACCGAAGATCTGCTGCTCCACAGCCACTGCACTGCACCACTCCAATCATGTCTTATTTCTGGCCCCTTAACTGTTTGCAATCCTTACTCTTTCCTCTGTTTTTTTTTTCTCTCTCCTTACTTTCTGCCTGTGTGTCCTTTAAGCTCCTGATTGTCTTGTTCTGAGACAAGAATATCCTATATTTCACAGTAGACCACTTACTTGCTCAGAGGCAGACCTCCAGCAGCTAGAGGGGGCCAGAGAGCTACTCTCGCCCTTCTAGGATGGTGGGTCCTTGGTGGTTCTGTGATCACTCACTTCCAGCCCCTAAACAGGAAGTTCCTGTTGTCAGTCAAATCCTGTGCCTATAAAAATAGAACTAGCTTTGGGTGGGAGGGAAGGAGATCAATAT
Organism: Neoceratodus forsteri; assembly: GCA_016271365.2. Classification (NCBI taxonomy): domain Eukaryota; kingdom Metazoa; phylum Chordata; order Ceratodontiformes; family Ceratodontidae; genus Neoceratodus; species Neoceratodus forsteri. The sequence continues at coordinate 214,559,780 of CM057453.1, forward strand.
AGTCCCAGTAGAGAAGTTCAGTCACACAGCAGTCCTTTCTCCTGGTGCCTTCTGCCAAGCTATTAGCTGAAACTTTCTAAGGCAGTCTTTAAATGTAGCTTCCTTCTAGCTAAGCCACTCCCCCTACTTACCAGATCTTTCTACAAGTAATTTAAACCTCATAGCAGTTAAGTCCTTTCAGTCACCTGAAATTTACACCTAGATAACTCTGCAGATACCCATTCAGTTCAGTTAACCCAAATACACACTTTTTTTTTGTATGTTAGTTTTTTTACTCTAAATTAAAGGTCAAATACAAAAGTTCTTCTACTTTAGTCCCAGCAGAGAAGTTCAGTCACACAGCAGTCCTTTCTCCTGGTGCCTTCTGCCAAGCTATGAGCTGCATGCTCTGAATTACAAGCAGAATTCATTAAGCTGCAAAACCAGCTCATCAACAAAAAGTTATTACTAAATGCTAAAAAAAACAAGACCATGCTGTTTGCACTGTCCAGCTCTGGGGCCAACACTGCGGCCTCTGGTACAGTTCCTCCTATAACCACCCTACTAGGCGAAAAGCTTGAGTTTGTGCCGAAATTCAAATACCTGGGTATATGGCTGGATAACAAACTCTCCTTTAAGGAGTCACACAGAAGAATTGTTAAAAAAGCTTAGGCAGAGGCTTGGCCTCTTTTACAGAATTAAACATCTCCTGACTGAGGCCGCAAAAAGACAACTTGGTCATTCTACATTCCTCTCATTAATTGATTATGCTGACATTATCTATGGCCAATACTCTATTTCTCAACTTGCAAAACTGGATGTACTGTACCACAGAGCATTAAGATTTATAACTGGCCTTCCATCCTCCACACACCACTGCTCGTTATACGCTGCAGTAGGGTGGCCTTCACTGCAATACAGATGGCATAGAAATGCAGCTATCTGGACACTCCGAGCAATCACCAACAAAATCCCTGATTACATTGTTGCCTGCCTCCCCTTAAGTCCACCAAGCAGCTATGCCATAAGAAGTCAATTCCTAATTTCCCTAAAAATTCCCAGGATCAATAACCACTTTGGTAGGGCAGCCATAAGCCACGCTCTGCCTTCACTTTGGAAAAGGATTCGAAGCTCACTGAAACTTAGCTCTTCTGTCAGTATTGCTGTGTTTAGGACTCTTTATGACAAAACATTTGCCGAAATATGTAAATGTTTCCATAGTTCCTAGAGGTTCTGTTAATGGCTTCCTTGCTAGCCTTACCATATGCAGCCACGAACATAACCCCTCTCTTCCCTACCTAACTTGTTCAATAGTCAGCTGTCATGTTGATCCTCAGAACCCTTGGCACTCTTTTCACTACCCACTCCCTTATGATGCTCTAATAGTTGTTACAGCTTTCATCTTGGGCTCTATTAAAGCCTTGGTCACCCTCCTAGCAAAAATTAGTTTCTGAGGGCTGAAATGTTCATAATTTGTACCTTCCTATAGAGGCCTGGATAAATGTGGTACTTTAACTTCAGTATATTTTTTGTAAGTCTGTTTTTTTTTACCTTAACATACTTTGTATACTGCACCTCTAATATGTATAACTCTAGTATGTATAAATGTCCTTGATAACAGCAGGTCCACCTTGTAAATGAGCTTGCTCAATGGTGATCGCCTGGATAAATAAAGATTTGATTGATTGATAGATAAGGAGAAAGCAAGAGGAATAGATGAAATCTTTAGGAGCAGAGATCCTGTTTTCATGTAAATTACATCAGCAATAAATAATGGGGAGGAAGAATGCAGAACTAATGTGAAATACAAGCCGAGCTGTGTCTAAATATTTTGTTTCATTAAAGTTCTCCTGAAGGCAATCAGCTGCTCATTAATTGTAATTTAGTATGTACACCTGAAGCACTAGTATAAAATAGTTTGTGAAATGCAGGTAGCAATGCCCCCCGAGGAAGAGTTGTTTTAGCCTCAAAGCCCTGGAGCTGGTCAGGCAGTGATTCACTCTGGTCTGTGTTCAATACTTTTTTGTTATATTCAGCACAGTTTTGCACATTAAAGTGACACTATTTACACAATCCAGTGGATTGCTTGTTTTATTTGGCTTCTTGAGCATGTCCCTAGAAATTGTTGTAGACCTTGGGATCCAGTTTCTGAAAAATGAGCATGATGAGTTATTTGTTTCACGCTTCAGCCAACACTGTGAGTGCAACCATGACTGCATACAAGGCTTTGAGTCATTAGGTATACTTAGAGTGCACGCCCTCTACCTCGATGAACCTCCCTATTCACCAGTCCACCACCAATCTGAGACGTCTGAGACATAACAACAAACACTGACAATATAAAGAAACAGAATATATAGGTATTTTTTTAATAAGCATTTAGAACAAAGGTTGAATGTCATTTGCTGACTACAGTGAGATTAGTGGTTTCAGCAATAGCAATATTCATGTTCTAGTGAAAACGAGTACTTTAGTGTTTTTTTTTGTTCTGGCAATGTTTGCAGTCAACATATTTTTCAAATCATAGCTGAACATGAATATGGCAAAAATATGCTGATTGCACATATTCTTTTAATTTGACAGTATCTGACTAGTCAGATATACCTTCATGAGTAGCAGAACCAGACCCTGGAGAGTACACACACACTTAAAGGATACAGCTATATAGCAAGCAAGCTCTGTGGGATATCTTTAACTTGGATTCTGCCAACAGGTTTAGTTAATGGTTTGGCAGGTATAATGGGCTTCTAGTGGTGGAAGGTCTGGGCTGCAATAAATCTTCTGGTAACCATAACTGGTCCTCTTCACCTCTTGGGGGGACCATACTCTTCACCTATCAGAAAACAATAAGTAACTCAGGGGCCTTGGTGTGTGGGCCTTTTACAAGGATGAATCTGGTTTTGAGAAAAAAACAAGCTGGCTTCTCTTTCTCTCTTTCTCTTTTTCTCTTTCTCTTGCTGTCATAGAATCAGAGCATTTTCAAGGCAAGCCCTGCTCTGAAGTCTGAACTGCAGGGCAGGTACTTCAGTCATCAGGCTCTGAAACTGTTTCTGAGCCAAAGGTAGTAAGCACTGATGGCTGTTCACCCCAGAGGCTGAGCTTAAGAGACCATATCTGTTTCTATCAGTTAGTCTGGTTGATATGAAATGGTACTGGACTCTATAGTAGTTTCACTCAACAAACTCTAGTGTCTATTGACTGATTTAGTACCAAGGGGAGGTTCTCTGCCAATGGAACCCTTTTACTGGTAATTTTTCATGGGCTTTGTCTATGGAAAACACAAGTACCAGAACACTTCACTGGAGCATCCTGTTCTTTTCCTCACTCACTGATCAACTTGTCAAGACACATGAGACCTGACTTCTTTCTGATTAGTCTACCATTTTTCATGCTTGGAACTAGTATCCACTGAAACTTGTTACAGTACTGCATGATCAGGGATAACAATACTGCAATGTTCATGCCTGTGTGGGCTTCACCTATTTATTTTAAATAATTCTTACACTTGTAGTGGCTTCCACATTGCTTCATTTTGCCAACTGGCACCAGACAGCATAATGACCATTCCTATTGGTGCCAACTACCCTTTCAGGGTTGTAGGAGTGGCAGACTGATATGGAGCATACTTGAGCACACGTGCCATTTGCTCCTGATGCAGTTTAAGTATGATCCCTGGCAGGGAACCAAAACCTTTGTAAAAGAATATTGGTTCCACAGTGCATGGCATGACTGAAGGCTCAGTCCCTTCCCACCATCAGTGCTGTATAGCATTGGTAAAGAGGTGCTACTGAGTGCACCTAAAAGAGGGTACAGATACTGGTATCCTAGCCCCATAGCAGTCCATGAGGCCGAGAGAGAAAAAAATACAAGACTGCGTCTCGTGCATACTGTATGTGACTACTATTGCCTGTTAGATAGTCATTTTAATTGTTTCTTTTTCTTTTATTTCATGCTAAGGCTGCACTGTACCATGCTAAAAAAGCTGCAAAAAAGTGTAAAACAAAAAGGTGTAATGAGCAATCAGCTCCACTGCACCAAGCGTTTAGGAAGGGGGTGCACTACTGTGTTAGTAACCAGGGATCTTCTTCCAGGACATCTCCCTTCATTGAGCCACATCATGCAACTGTAAATCATTGGAAGCAGGACCATCAAGAAATTTTTGCTTGCTGGAGCCACACACATCAACGTGCTTCATCATTGCCTGTACAACGTGTGTATTCCTAGCATGGCTCAGTTCTTTCAACCACTGTCAACCTCTCATCAGTCCACCACTGCAGAAGAATGCCATCAGACACTGCAAGTAATGCTAATGCTACTATTTCTTGGTTTGTTATTTTTAAACTTTAATGCCACCACAAAAAGAAGACAAACCATTGTTCCAGTATTGTTGTTGCGGCAATGTGAAGATATAAAAAGTTGATGACCACTCTGTATTCATTTACTGCTTAACCCTTGCTCACACCATTAAGTCCTGCAGCATTTGCCTGGGCTTTAACAGGCCATCAGGAGATTTCACAAGAAAGCCTTAGAAGTCCTCGACAGCATCAGAAACCAGGGGACATCCCGACACTGACACGTCCCCACAATGACTGGCAACACCACAACACCCAATGTGGGGGGCTGCACCCCCCGGACCCTCTACTTTACATGTCTAACTCCACATTGCACAGACAGTGGAGTTAGATATATATATATATATATATATATACCCCATCACCATAAAGTCCACTGGTAGAAATCACGTCACTGCCGATATAGGCACGGTCGGGGTTTCACTGTGGGGGGTTCGCTGTGCTGGTGTCACTGTAGAGACAGTATACACTGATAAACAAGGCCATACTTGGTTCAGTGGTGAGGAAAATAATCTATTGCACTTAGTGAAGTAATGTGCATTCAGGCAACTGCTCCTAACACAAAAAAGTTCACCCAAATATACATTACATACTTTATGCCATACTCAGAGGGTAGTGGCTGTGTATTAAAACAATTTGGAAAAAAGGAGATAATACGGGGAGAAGGAATAAAATATTCTACTCACATTGTATAGATCACTGAGAGAGAATTTAATAGCTTCCCAAAGAGCATGGTAACCGTTAGATGTCCAAAGACAGACCAGGTGATGATGACTAGCCAAAGCATAAAGATAGAGATTTGGGAGATTTAACCCACCTTTAGCTACAGGTAGATGATGTAGAGAAAACTATGCTTCCTGCCCTTCCAGAGAAAATGAGATAAGAACCTGTTCCAGTCTCGGAAATAAGTACTACTAGGGTATAATGGAAAGGTCTGAAGCAAAAATATGATATGAGGTAATACAGTATATTTTGGCAACATGCAGCAACCTGATGTAAAAAGGAAAGACCAAGACATGATCAGCAATCCAGATCTGCTACCACAGCTCTAGTCAGGGGATTCATAATTAAGAACCTTTAAATGATCAGTGGTTTTAGTCCCGATACCCTTAAGCATTTCAAAGAATTTCTATTCCAACGAATACTCTGTAGGTCCTTAACAATTTGTGGGTGCTCATAGTTAAAAACTAAAACCTCAGTCTTATGCACATTTAATGTGAAGCTTGCTACATACTCAGAGGAGGATAAAATCTCATTGCTCACCAAGAGGGATTCAGTAGATTGAGTACCTGTAAGTAAAATAGCATCTGCAAATAAAGCAATCTTGTACTCCCTTCCTTCCTCCCTCCTGGGGTGGTTCCCCTGAACCTGAGATGAATGCCAAAAATGTGCAGCCAGTGGTTCAATATACAGTGCAAATAAAAATGATGACAAGGGACAACACATGCATGGTACCGTGCTCTAATACAAAAGGTGATGAAACAGACTCATTCACTTTAACAAATGTTCAGGGATCACTATAAAGAGATTGTCATAATGTACGAAATTACAGAGGGGAACCAAAGGTCTCTAAGGTATCCCAGAAAAAGGCCATGACACACAATCAAAGGCCATCTCTGCATCCATGTTAGCCAGGACAAATGGTAAAGATTTCTGTATTGCATAATGAAGAAGCAACAGGATCCTACAGACATTATCGTGGGGTTGACGTTTTCGTACAAACCCTACTTGGTCCTGACAGAGGAAGGATGGGAGGTCCTCCAATCTAGAGGCCCAGATGCAGGTAATAAACTTATAATCAAAGTTTAAAATTGAGATTGCTCTGTAAGAGGCTGGAGATAATTGATCTTTCCTGGACTTAGGAAGAGTCAATATACTAGCATATCACCAAGAAGGGGGCAGAGGTTCCCCTACCTGAATAGAATGAAAAACTAGCAATAGTAACAGTGCTAAAAGCTGATATATGTGGGGAGTGACTTATAAAATTCAGAGGAGAAACCATCTAATCCAGGGTACTTCCCTGTTTTAGCAGAGGAAATTCCCCAGATTATCTCCTCCAGTGTAATGGGAACAGTTAATCTAGCAGCTTGTTCTTCTGTAAACTTTATGGGCTAGATTTTCAAAGTCCCTGGCATGGTGCAAGGGGCTTGTGCCACAAAGAATGGTGCAAAGTGCCCCTTGTGCCAAAAGATGCACCAGGAGCAATTCTCAATGGCCGCTTGCGTCAACTGCGGCTTGCACCACTCGTGCCCCACAAAATGGGCTGCGGTATGGTGCTCAGGGATTGCAGCAGGCACAGGCTGCCATATCACCTAATGCAGGATTCTCAAAACCGTGTCAGAGTGCAAAATTCTATGTACCCTAAGGCCAGCCATGACTGGTCTAAGGATATTTAGACAAGTCCTCTTGGAGGGTTGAGAGGGCTGTGCCAATGTGCCGTGCCCCCTGCCCCAACCCCTGATGTCACCTGTGATGCAAATATACATAAATTTACCCTTCCCTGGTGGTGTAGTGGCCCCCCACCCCAATCCATGATGCTGCCTGTGATATAAATGTACATAAATTCCCCTTTCCCTGATGGTCTAGTGACCCCATTGTCACAATCCACAATGTTAACTGTGATATAAATGTACATAAATCCCCCCTTCTCTGGTGGTCTAGTGGACCCCCACCCTGATCCCTGATGTTGCCCATTATATAAATGTACATAAATTCCCTCTTCCCTGGTGGTATACTAGCCCCCCTCCCTGATCCTTGATGTCACTGGTGATATAAATATACATAAAATCACCCTTCCCTAGTGGTCTAGTGGTCCCCTACTCTGTTACCCCAGCAGGTTCTGCCTACTGCCTCTCTCTCCCCATCCTAAACCTCAAGCTGGCAACCAGCACAGACCTCCTCTCACCACCATGGCTGGCTGCCAACTGACCTGTCAGTGAGCATGTACTGTATAATACCATACATGCTTATTGATTGAAGCTGTCAATCAGTGAGCACATACTGTACTACACAGTACATGCTCACTGATTCATCAGTCAGCAGTCAGCCATGATGATGAGAGGAGGTCTGTGCTGAATGCCAGCTCAGGGTTTAAGATGGGGGGAGCAGGGTGGTGGGCACTACCTGCAGGGGTGGGGGGATTGAGGTCCACTAGACCATGAGGGAAGGGGATTTTATGTATATTTATGTAATGGGTGACATTGGGGATCAGGGTTGGAGGTCCACTGGACCACCGTGGGAGGGGGAATTTATGTACATTTATATAATGGGCAACATCAGGGATCGGGGCAGGTTGTCCACTAAACCACCATGGAAGGGGAATGTATCTATATTTATATCATGGGCAACATCAGGGATCAGGGTATGGAGTCTACTAGAACATCAGGGAAGGGCTAATTTAGGTATATTTATATCACAAGTGACATCAGCAATCAGGGCAGGGGACCACTAAACCACCAGGAAATGGGATATTATGTATATTTTTATAATGGGTGACACTGAGGATCAGGGTAGGGGGGTCCACTAGACCACCAGGGAGGGGAGCATTTATGTACATTTATATAATGGTGACAATGGGGATCAAGGCAGGGAGGTCCACTAGACCACCAGAAAAGGGGGAATTTATTTATATTTATATCACAGGTGACATCAGGGATTGGGGCAGGGGACCACTTGACCACCAGGAAAGGGGGATTTTATGTATATTTGTCTCACGGGTGACATCAGGGATTGGGGAGGGGTGGGCACTAGACCACCAGTCCACCAACGAGGGGACTTGACATTTTATCAGGGGATTGGAGATTGGGGGACCATCAGCCTTTGCTGCATAAAGCCTATGACAAACCCCTCCCATGCACCTTGTGTTTATTGCACTGAAGAGGTTGCAGCAAGTGTGGGGAACTAGGGGCTGGGACCCCTTCTGTACCAGAATCTGGTGAGTGTCTCTGACACACCGGGCTTTGCTGTAAGCTGCTTTTTGGTGCAGCTTGTGCTGATCTAAACCTTCTTTGAGAATTGAGCCCTGGGAGTTTAGCTTGCAGAAGAAGGGCTTGCATTTGTTGCTGCGAGGGGACAGAACCTTCCCAAACATATAAGGTGGAATAAAAGGTCATACAGATCAATTGAATATCAGCTTTATGATGAGTAGTAAAACCTGTTTGGGAATTCTAGAGATTGGTGAAGGTTGCCTTAGCTTTACATGCTCTGAGGTGGCGAGATAAAGTGCAAGCACCACATGCTTTGCCCTCGTAATAACAATGCCCAAGATCGAAAAGGAAATGCTCCTCTTTTTGATCTAGAAGCTGCTGAACCTCTGCTTCAACACTTAGTAATTGTGTCTGCACAAAGGTGTTCCCTTACATATAAAAGGTTTGGTGTGTATGTAAAGTTTTTTGAATATCACAACGGTTCTGTTCTTTGTCTTATGTTGAGCCATAGCATATGCAATTATGGATCTGCACAGAACCACTTTCAGGGTGTTCCACAGGATACTAGGAGTGATGGTTCTGTTATGTTTAGCATGGAGAATCTGTGGAATTAGACTTTGAATGGTGTGGAAATTCACTTTGAATGGCGGATAGAAGAGTCTGATCTCTACATAAACCAGGATGTAAACATCAGGAGGTCTGTTTCTTCGGTTTACTTAAGGAAAAGAGAACTATGTCCGGAGTATGATCAGATAAATGAAGTGGACCATGATAAACATCATGAAGAGTATCTATATGCTCAAATGTAGGAACATATAGTCAAGCCTAGCAGAGCATCCATGGCAGATGGAGTAATGTGTAAATTCCATTTAATAGGGTATAAATTTGTGCCATGTACCTAAACTATCAAACCAATGTAAAGCTTTACACATATATTTTTGTGCTGCAGAGAGACAGTGAGGTTTCAAGACAGAATTTTCTTGCTCAGGGTACAGTGTTAGAGTGAAGTCATCCCCCAAATCAATTATCCCTGTAAATGGGTCATTAATTTAGAAAAAAAAAAGTTGCAATGTTCCCCAGGCAGTTCCAAGAGGAAAATACATGTTTGTTAAAGTTGATAGGTGACCATACATGTTTTCAACCACTAGTACATAACAACCAGCTGTAACTACAGTATCTCCATATGAAATATTTCAAAAGGAAGACCATGCCTTAATAGGGTCAAAACCCCTCTCCCGTGGCCCGATCTATATGATGAGAAAAAAATGTGAGTATAATCTAGTTTCAGGAACTTTTTATGCTCCTCTGGGGCCAGGTGAGTCTCTCGCAGAAAAATAATATGTTTTTTTCTGATGTAGGTGTTGCAAAAGATGAAAATGCTTTATTGGGTTATGAAGCCCACTAACATTGCAGGAGATTATTTTAGTAAAATAAGTCATAATACTGAGCATAGAGAGAAAACAAAATATGTCCCCTACAAAACCAATCAGTAGGTGGTGGATGGACTATCCCCCCAAAGTAGCAACTATACCATTCAACTAAATCTGGTTTGTCAACTAGTAAATAAGGTCTGGTGCTTTTACTGATGTACCCAAATCAAAGAAAAAAAATAGTAAACCAACCCAGTGTAAAAATGCTCATGAATGAGGTGAGACTGTGACCTGGACATAAACATAGAGAGCCAACATCAAAAAAAGATTGTTGTACTTCCAAGGCAAGGAGCATCGGTTGAAACCTTGCTCCTAGGAAATGCCAGAAAATAGGTATTGCAAGAGGGTATTTAGGATGAGCCCAATCCCCAAGGACTCTGTAAGAACCTGGTCCTGAACAGCTATAACCACCTCTAAAATAAATTTAGTGTGCACAGGCCCCAGACTCCCAAATCCCCAATAGAAATGAATACTGAACAACAACATTAGAATTAAAAACTGTCACATGAAACAAATCCAACTTCCAACATGTATGCCTACTTAAGCAATTGTAGCATACACCTAAATGCAATAACAATAAACATTCTAATACAAAAACAGACTTTTCTAAATCAAAAATAGCAATTGTACAACAAGGAATAGAGCAGGGAATTAAAAGAAAAATTCTCACCTCTCCATTAAAAGGGAAGTAATAGAGGGGCCATTACAAAATATTTTATTTTCCATGGAACTACAACGCATAGAAGAATACAAGTGAGATCAAACTACCAAGGGCTGTCCAAATATTTAGAAAATCAAGCAATAATAAGAAAAGGTCTCCCCTTACCACTATCCCTCACCTAGATAACTAAAGAATAAGAATCTCATAAGTAGAATGTGTAATGATGGCAAAATAAAAAAATCGTACTGAATATTCCCCAATCACGCCTTACCTAAGGTAACCCATGCTTCCAAGCCATACCACCACTTTCTGCAACTTGGGGACCATATTAGTATTTAAGTTACCATGAAGGTTATTTCCCAAGAGTATAGCACTGAAGATTACCCAGGATGCATCCACTGATATGCTGAGAACTGGTTGGCTTCATTGCCCATAGACAAGCTACTGATCATCTAAGGAAACTCTCTCATATTTTGACCGCATCCAGGTATTCCAAAACACCTATGGCTCTGGTCTCCCTGGATGTGGAAAAGGCTTTTGATAGGGTAGCTCATAAGTTTCTTTTTGCAGTTTTGTCAAAATTCAGTTTTCCATCTCTCTTTATAGATTGGCTCAAGATTTTGTACTCTCATCTGATTGCCAGAATTAGCTGTAATAAATTAATTTCATATTCTTTTAGGCTATCTCATGGAACATTTCAGGACTGTCCCCTCTCTCCAATTTTATTTAACTTTTACTTGGAACCCTGTCTGTATTTTTTAAATAATAACAAGTCTGTTAATGGGATAGTAGTGGCAAGTCTGCACCTGAAACTGTCAGCTTTTGCTGATGATATTGTACTCCATGTTTCAAACCCAAGTCATTTGATCAAGGCAGCATTACAGACCATTCAGGAATTCAACATATACTCTAACTATCAATTATATATAGATAAGACAGAAGTGATGCCTCTCAACAAATTCCCATTTGGGCAAGAAATTAAGAAATTAGGATTTTCATGGAATTCATTTAGTATTAAATATCTCGGAATACAACTATCAACAGATAATACACAGTATATTAAACTCGATTTAGAGGATCTTCTCTTTAAAATACAACATGACCTGGGCAGATGGTAGAGTCTACCCCTTTCATTTTGGGAAAGCGTCAACATAATCAAAATGAATATATTTCCCATATTGTTTTTTTTCCATTAAATATGTTAAATGTTTTCCTTCCCCTGAATTGGTTTAACAAAAGTCATTCTTTTATAAATAAATTTCTGTGGCAAGGGAAATCATCCAGAATTTCCCTTAAAACAATAGTTTTGCCCAAGACACAAAGTGGGATTAAACTTCCTAATTTTATGTTGTATTATATAGCATCACATATAAATAAATGTTTAAAATGGATTCAGGATCCCCCTCATTCTGATGTATATTTTCCTATTTGGCTTGACATAGAGCTCTTTTTTTCTGAGGAGATACAAAGCTTTACCAGAAGCTGCTCTACACTCTAATTGGAAAGAAATTCCCATAGCTCTGAAAAACATGGTTATAGGCACCTCTTTAAAAGTACATAAGCAAATTAGTAAATTTTGGGGATTAATTTTTCTCAAGATATTTACCAGCCTATACTCTTTAACTTTAATTTTAATATTAATGGGAAAGGCCTTACATCATCCTTGCTACCTTGTAGTTATAATCCACAAGTTGTTTATATGCTTCAAGATGGAGACCTTAGACATTTTCTCAAAATTCTGGCTGATCTTCATCTACCTAAGAAATACCTTCACAAGCTCTTTGTTATCAAAATAGCTTTGAAGGCACAAGTTGGTCCATTTCCATGGAAGGAGCATTTTAGGGATATCTTGTATAGTCTTAAATTAGCAGTTACTAAGGCCCATGTGATTGCTAATATCTATTAATCTATCAATCAATCAAAATTTATTTATAGTGCACTTTTCTTAAACCAAAGTGCATACATAATACAATATAAAACTAAGTATACAGTCTAAAAATGTACAAAATAAAAAGGCAACATTATAAACTAAATACAGTTCCCAAAAGAGAAATCGAATAAATAAATTTTTAATGAGGACCTGAAGGACTCAGTGGACAGGCACTCTCTAATCCGACGAGGTAGAGAGTACCATAAGGGTTGGGGCTACAAAGGAAAAGGCCCTAGTGCCTGATGCTTGAAGATGGACCCTGGGAACCTCTAGCAATCCCTTGTTGGTGGAGCTAAGTGGGTGGGAAGGGGAGTAATGCCAAAGGAGGTCTTGCATGTAACCCAGTCCCTGTCCATGTAGGGTCTTATAGGTCAGCAATGTGACCTTGAAGGTGATCCTCCATTGCAGTAGCAGCCAGTGCAGTTTGCGCAGCTCAGGCATGATATGACTAGTTCTTGATAACTCTGTCAGCAACCTGGCTGCAGTGTTCTGCAGTAGCTGCAGGCAATGGAGATCTACCTCCGGCAACCCTAGGTATAGAGCATTACAGTAATCAAGATGACAGGACACAAAGTTGTGGACCAACACAGGGAGGTCCTGAGGCAGAACAAGGTGCTTAATCTGGACAATGTTCCTCAGATGATAAAATGAGGACTTGGCAACTGCTGACACCTGCGCTTTCAGAGTCAGTTCATTGACAAGCACAACATCCACATTTTGCACCCATTCAGAAGATATCAACTGGTTGCCCCCAAGCACAAGGCCAGAAGGTTGCCCAGGAGTCAACTTCTCTACCCACTGACCTGGGTCCACTACCAACACCTCAGTCTTGTCTGGATTTAATTTCAACCAATTAGCACTCATCCAGTCCTGAATCTCAGTGATGCAGTTGTCGAAGACCGAGACTGCACTATTTTATTTGGGTACAAAGGACATGTAGAGCTGAGTATCATCTGCATAGCAGTGAAAACTCAGCCCATACTGCCTTATAATGTCTCCTAACAGCAACATATACATCATGAACAACATGGGGGATAGCACAGAACCCTGTGGCACCCCACAGAGTAGAGTGAAGAGGGCCGAGGAAAATACCCCAGACACCACCCTCTGAGTCCTGCCTGAAAGGAAAGAATAAAACCATCTGAGGACTGTCCAAGACAGTCCACAGAACAGCCACAGGCATTCCAGTAGCACCCCATGATCCATGGTGTCAAATACTACTGAGATATCAAGGAAGACTATGATGGAATGACTCCTCCGCTATCTCGCTATCAGGAGATCATTAAGTACCAGAACTAATGCTGTCTCTGTACTTTGCCTCTTCCTAAAACCGGACTGGAGAGGATCAGAGACTTCATGGGTGGTAAGAAAGTTCTTGAGCTGTGACACAACTACTTTCTCAATAACCTTGCCCACAAAGGGCAGGTTAGAGACAGGTCTGTAGTTCACAAGACAGTCTGGGTCACAGGAAGGTTTCTTTAAAAGGGTTGTCACCACGGCCTCCTTCAAAATGTCCGGAAACACCCCTTGGTCCAGAGAACACCAGACTATCTTGGCAAGGATAGGTCTGATGACATCCAAACACCCCACAAGGAGGCGGATTGGACCAGGATCCAATCTACAGTAAGACAGTCGCAGATCTCAAACAATCTTCATGATGTCCATGATCGCTGGTTGGTTGAAATCTGTCTAGATAGACCGGATGACTGCATCCTCACATCGACCACCGCCATACTCATTTGAATGAGTCAGACAGATCTCTGACCTGATGGAGGACACCTTATCTGCAAAGACCTGAGCAAACTCCTCATACTTAGTTTGTGAAAATGCTCTCCAGCCCTGGAGGAAGACTCAATTGCACAGCCTGTCCATGGTCCGGAAGAGCTGGACCGGTCGGTTCCTTGCTGCAGCAATCTCCATGGACAGGAACTCTGCCTTCTTATGGGAGATTGCTGATTGATAGTCTGAATAATGGACCATCAACCTACGGCTATCCTCTAGGCCAGATTTCCACCAACAAAGTTCCAACCTTCATCCAATTCTCCTTAAGTCCCTCAGAGTCCCATCAAACCAAGGGGACTGAGGGCAGAGGGGGCAAACTCAGATAGGCTCTACGGAGTCCAGGGCCCTCAGTACCACACTATTATAGTACACTACTAGGTCTCCCGGGTCAAAGCATTCCACTGGCCTACTCAATAGGTCCAGTACTGGCATCAGACCCTCAGGGGCAACACCTCTCAAAGGGCGGTACTGGACCATCTCCGAAGGAGTGGGTCTCACAGAGGGAGCCAAAAAACTGAACTTAATAGACTGATGGTTTGACCAATCTATATACTCAATTTTAGCGGTATCCAAATTCACAGATAATCCTGTACAAACCTCTTATTGGCAAAAAGAAGTTAAAATGACTGAGTATAAACTTAATTGGTCTAGACCTTGGTAAAACATTTATGATTTAATTCTATTGGATAATCTGAGACTAATCCATTTTAAGACTTTGCATAATGCCTATTTGTCACCACAAAAGATGTATAAAATAGGTTTTCTAAGTGCGGATATTTGTCCAAAATATAAAGCTGTAGGTGGATCTCTTTTACACCTGTTGTGATCCTGCCCAGTTGTGGAAACCTTATGGATGGAAATTAAGGAGAAAGTTGCAAATAAACTTGTTAATCGGCAAGCATTTAATTTCCAATCATACATTTTGGGTAACTTTGATGGGGTAGCCTCCAACTCACAGAAAGCATTGTTATCTTTATTAGGGTTTTCAACCAAACAAATTATCCTTAAGCACTGGGTTGACAAAGCTCCCCTTTCTTTTAATGAATGGATAAATAATATATATTCTAACCTCCATTTTATGAGTTTGATTAATCCCTTTCACAACAAACATAACCTGTGTTTTCACTTATGGAGGAAGTTACAAGATATAATCTTTAAACTTTGATTATAAAAAAATAGAAACATAGGAAAATAGAAATTGATGGCAGATAAGGACCTCAAGGCCCATCCAGTCTGCTCATTTCTTTTTCTACCTTGTGAATGTGCCATCGGCCTTTGCTCTGTCAATAGCCTATCTATTCATACTCATCTGTATTGATCCCTTATGCCTCTCCCATACCTGTTTGAAGCTTTGCACTGTATTCATATCCACCACTTCCTGAAGTAGGCCGTTCCATGTATCCACCACCCTTTCTGTGAAAAAGAACTTCCTCACATTACCCTTTAATCAGCCTCCCTCTAATCTGATGTTGTGTCCTCTTGTCCTAATATTTTTCTTATATTGAAACATGTTAAACTCTTTCACCTTTTAATGCCCTTAAGGTGTGTGTATGTTTCGATCATATCACCTCTCTCCCTCCTTTGCTCTAGGGTATACATATTGAGCTCCGTTAATCTGCCCTCATATGTTTTCTGATGCAGTCCCTGCACAATTTGGTTGTCCTTCTCTGGATTGCCTTCATTTTGTTAATGTCCTTGTGCAGGTATGGCCTCCAGTACTGCATGCAGTACTCCAGATGGGGCCTAACCAGTGTTTGTAAAGAGGGAATATTACTTCCCTCTTATGACTTGTGATACCCCTACTAATACACCTCAACTTCCCTCTAGCCTTACCTACTGATTTAGTGGTCTGCTTGGATGATTTCAGGTCATCTGTGATGATGATGATGCCCAAGTCTTTTTCTTCCCTTGTGACTGCCAGCAACTCCTCTCCCAGCCAATAGGTGGCTTCAGGGTTTCTCTTCCCTATGTGCATGATCTTGCACTTCTTTACGTTAAACCCCAGTTGCCACTCTTCCAACCATTTTGCTAGTTTATCCAGATCTCTTCTAATTCTGCCCACCCTATCTGGATCATCTACTCTGTTGCAGATCTTGGTATCATCTGCAAACAGACAAACTTTACCCTGAAGTCTGTCTGCAATGTCACTGATGAGGATATTGAAGAAGACTGACCCCAGGACTGATCCCTGAGGTACCTGACTTGTGACTTACATCTCTTCTGACTGTATACCCTTTACCACCACTCTTTGTTTTCTGCCCGTCAACCAGTTTGCCACCCAGTTGACCAACATCTGACCAAGCCCGAGCCTACCAAGCTTATTAATCAATCTTCTATGTGGAACAATATTAAAAGTTTTCTGAAGTCAAGGTAGGCTACATCAACTGCTCCCCGTTGGTCCACCACTCTGGTGACACAGTCAAATAAATCTATGAGATTAGTTTGACAGGACCTTCCTTTTGTAAACCCATGCTGTCTTGGATCCTGTGCTCTTATGGATTCCAGCTGTTGCACTATCCTTTCCTTAAGGAGTGCCTCCATAATCTTGCCCACTACTGAGGCAAGACTGTCTGTTCTGTAGTTCCCTGCATCCTCCCTGCTACCACTCTTGTGGAGCAGGATCACATGAGTCCTTCTCCAGTCTTCTGGGACTGCTCCAGTGCTCAGAGACTCAATAAACAGTTCTGATAATGGCTCTGCTAATTGCACCCTTAGCTCCTTTAGTACCCTGGGATGTATGTTATCAGGTCCCATTGCCTTGTTCAAGCTGAGCTTATTGCGCTCTTGTAGGACCCTTTCTTTTGTGATGGGGCTAGTGCACACCTCCCTCTCCCCTGTGTCCATGGTGCTGAGCTGTGAGCCCTGCCCTACCTTCTCTTCAGTAAATACTGGGTAGAAGTATCTATTTAGGATAGAAGCTTTCACATGGTCCTCCTCCTCACATGCCCCCTAATCCCCTTTGATCTTAACAATACTCCTTCTGGACTTTCTCCTTTCACTAATGTATCTATAGAAAGTCTTGTCACCTTCTTTTACTGTTTGTGCTAGTGTTTCCTTGGGTTGGGCCTTTGCCTGCCTTACTGCCTTCCCTGCTTCCCTTAGGGAAGTTTGGTATGCCTCCCTATCTTCATCCTGCTGCATTCCCTTATATCTCCTAAAGGCCAGCCTTTTGGCTCCGACCTTTTCTGCTACTGTTATTGAGAATCAAAGTGGTTTCCTTCTTCTTTTGCACTTCCTTTTCTCTCTAACACAATGGGATGTTGCTTCAAGTATTGCATCCTTAATGCTTGCCCACTTTGCCTGTACTCCTTCACCTGTATTTCTTTTTGCCAGTGCTAGCTTAACTATGTTGGCCATCTTATCAAAGTCAGCTCCTCTGAAGTCCCATATTTTTGCCTTGGAAAGGGCTGATTTAGTTCTAGTGGCCATATTGAACCATACCAGGTCTGTGATCCTTTCCCTGTTAGTCAGTACTAGATCAAGGATAGCCCTATCTCTTGTGCTTTGTTGTACCAGTTGTTTAAGGCCCTCCCCCTGCAGGGAATCCACTATGTGCCTAGTTCTGACAGATGTTCCTGCTGGTATTCATCAATCTGTATCTGGCATGTTGAAGTCCCCCATTATCAGAACCTCCCATTTAGCTGTCATGTTTTGTATATCTTCTAACAGTAATGTGTCTATGTCCTCCCCCTGGTCTGGAGGCCTGTACACAACCCCAGTTCATAAGGCTGTCCCATTTCCTGTGTCCAGGGTGACCCACAGTTCTTCTGGCTCCTTATGTGTGTTCTGAATTTCTGTAGCTTTGATATTTTCATTGACATAAAGGGCCACTCCACCCCTCCTTTTTGCACCTCGCTATCTTCTGAACAGTACATAGCCAGGTACTGAAGTCTCCCATGTGTGGTTACTGGTAAACCATGTCTCACTAATGGCTACTATGTCCAGTTTAGTCTCTGTCATTATTGCCTGCAGGTCTGGGATCTTGTTTCCCAGACTGCGAGCATTTGTGTACATGATTTTCCATTGGCTAGATTTAGGTGTGTTAGTTGTTGGGTGAGGTCTGGCGTTTCCCCTGTGCATTGTATGTGGAGCTGGACCTTTTTCCTTACTTTTGATGCAAATGAACTACAAACATGATGAACTCCTGTTTGACCACTAACTGAGGGGGGAGGGGTGTTCTTCCCATTCAATGTATGGGGTGCTGCACCCCTTCCCCATTTGCTAGTTTAAATATTCTGCAAAGACATCAAACTCCTGCCTTAAAGCACTGACTCCCTCCTTAGTCAGATGTAGTCCATCAAATTTAAAGACCCTTCACTCCCAAAACTGTTGCCAATTCCCTACAAATTTGTGTCCTTTTCCTGACACCAGCCCTTGAGCCACATGTTTAGGTCCCCTATCTCCCCTTCTCTGACCTTCTGTCCATCTGCCCCCTCTCCCAGACTGGCAGGATCTCAGAGAAGGAGATGCCAGATGAAATGGATGATAGTTTGTCACCCAACCTGGTCAGGTGTTCCTTGGTCTCCACAATTGACTGGCTGGCGAGAGCATTAGTCCCTATATGTACCTGGATGTCAATGTTTTCTCCTGCTTCCTGAACAATTTTAGCAATGCAGTCAGTGTTTCTCCATGCTAATGTACCTGGGAGACATTGACCATTACCCTGGGCTGGAGATAAGTATCAACTCCCCGAATCATGGAGTCTCCAATGATCAGAGGTTTTTTGGATTGCCTTTTTGCTTTTTTTGTTTTGGTTCCTGTTTTGGGCGAGTTTTGTTGTGCTGGCTCCTGTGCTGCAGTGTCCTGCCCTGGAGTGTCCTTTGCCCCTTTGTTTGATTTCAGAGGTAGAGGCAGATACTTGTTTGTAGTTTTCATATGGTTTTTGGAGGCGATATGTTGGAAAGCACCAAGTGATGGGGCACCCAATTTGCCCCTCTTAACCACCTGCCAACCTTCTAGACCAACTACCCTCTGCAGTCGAGGTGATTCTGTTGGATGTTGGGGAAATGGCAGGCTGTTCTTATAATATATTTCCTCTTGAGTATACAGTTTGAGGCATGCAATCTCTGTCCGTGCTTCCTGGAGCTGATCCCTTAGATCTGCAGTGGCCCAGCATGTAGGGCAGTGTCCTAAATCCTGTAAAACTGCCCTTATGAAAAGTGTTCTGCAGTACCTGCAGTTAATGATATCCATTCTAGATAAGTTGCTGGGTTTATAACCTGGTCAGAGTAATTAGAAGGAAGAAAATGAAAGCAAAAGTTTGATTTTGTGTTTTGTTTCTTTGTTTTTGTATAACTTGTTATGACAAGTTAAATTAATAGTGCACTTGTAAATGAGGTCACTGTGTGGATACCCCTCTGATCCACCTCCTCCTGCTTTGCTACAGGAAGTGTCATGACTGTGCAACCCTATAAATGGAGTGTAGTGTGGGGTGGTTTGGGATGGGGTAGGTGGCTGGCCCTTCCCCTGCCAAAAAAGAAGAGCCACATAATAAAATCATTCACTTACCTCCGTTTCTTTGGGGTACACTCTCTATATTAGTATTCAAGAAGAATAAGATGTATTACATTAATATTCACATTGGTGGCTTGTCCTCTAGTTCATTTACACTATATGGTTATGCTGTTAACTCTCATTACCAGCAGATGTATTTACCCTCTATAGTTTATAAGGTATCGCTCCTTGTTTTATTTTACCTGTCTAAAACAATAGGATTTAGCTCACACATTGTAGGTTTTTCTAACAATGTATTATATGTTGTATTCCCTTGTGGGAATATAGCATGTTTTTGTTTTCCAGCAGTCAGAATTTGGTGGGGGGTGATATGATTTTATCTCTTTCCAGTTTCCTAGTGTATTTATTTCATATATATATATATATATATATATATATATATATATATATTGTGTATATTAGAGGAAAAAACTCCATTTAATGCATCAGTTAGAGTTGTTCACAGTGACAAAGAGAGGAAATTCAGTGTTGGGTTGAAACCCTTGCCTCCTCAGCCCCAACCAGCATCAGGGTGTGCGTTGGGGTCATTGCCTAACTCTCACCCATCACATGCATGAACAAGGTGAGGCATAGGAGAATGGGGTGAGAGTTAGAACCGACGACCCCAACGCACACCCTGATGCTGGTTGGGGGGGCTGAGGGGGTGCAAGGGGGTTTTTCAACCCTAACTCTGAATTTCCTCACTTTTGTCACTATGGAACAACCCTAACTGATGCATTAAACAGAGTTTTTTGCCTCTAATTTCCCTTCTTTTTGAAAATGAGGACTATAAAAAGTGAATGGAATGCTCCCACCACATGATTTTTTGTGACATAGTTACGGTAATAGCAACACAAACGCAAGTGGTAACAGTTGCATACATGGTGATGCAAATGTAAATTGTAAAGCAAGCATTAAGAGAAATGCAGGCACAAAGTGAGTCCAAAGCGAACAGTGACACAAATGGAGATGCAAGCACATACAGAAATGCAACTGGTAACACGCACAGTCATGGCACCGCTATTGTAAACACAAATGAAAACTGTAACAGCAACAATAACGCAAAAGGAAACAGAAACGGAAATGCAAATGCTAGCGCATATGGAAATGCAAACAGTTATATGCACGGTCATGGTACTGCAATTGTAAATGCAAATGGTAACGGTAACAGCAACAATAACACCAAAGGAAACAGAAATGCAAACAGAAACGCAAACCATAACACGCACAGGCACAGTACCACAATTGCAAATGTAAATGGTAATGGTATCAGCAACAATAACGCCAAACAAAACAGAAACACAAATGCAAATGCAAGCGCAAACGAAACCACAGACCGTAACGCACACGGTAGCGTAGATGGGAACGTTGACACAAACGGTAATGGAAACACAACTGGAAATGCAATCTGGTACAGTAACGAAAGGGCACACCCTTCTTTTCCTCAAAAACTGCACTGAAAAACACAGTGAAAACAAAGTATGTATGCATAATAATGGGCCTCGGAGCAGAAAATTAGGACTTGGAATACTTAGTTGCTTATATCCAAGGAACCGTATGACGTAGAAAAAAAAATAAAAATTTCATATGAATTATGACTTTCCTGACTAGCTGGCTAAGTAATTTTGTGACAAACAGTCCATATCTAACACCCTTTCCGAGATAAGATTCCCGAAAGGCGTGATGGACACCGTAATGTTATCTAATGGGAAAAAAGCATCAAATTCGGAGTGAAATCACTTTGCTGCCCTGTAATATTTTTTCACCAAACCACAGAAATGCACATCTGTGGGATGTTGGCTTTTTTCCCTCCAAATTTCAGCTGAAAAGACCAAACCGTTATTTTGCAGCAGGGCGGCAAATGATTCCTGTAATGCGGTGGATGCCGTATTGTTATCCTATGGGAAAAAGTGTCAATTTTGGAGTGCCATAACTTGTCTGCCCTGTAATATTTTTTTGATAAAACCACCAAAAGGCAGATCTGTGGGATGTTGGCTTTCTTCTCTCCAAATCGCAACCCAAAAGACCAAACCGTTAGTTTGCAGCAGTGTGACAAAAAGTGCTGTTATTTTCCCCATAGTGTCACATTTTAATGTCGCAAATCACAACATTTTTTCAAAAAAAATCACAAACATATCGCAGGTGCGACACTACTTTGTGACACTACTTTTCCCAAAAATTTTGAAAACATATTTCTGGGATGTTTAACTCCAAAATAAAGACATGGCTAGCATCCTCAGAGTCTGACCAGGTGAACACAAAAAGAATTGTGTTCCTAGAGGGTCCAAATTTTAAATGCCAAGCATTTCTGTGATCACTAACTGAAAAAAATGGCTGACTCACAACACTACAGGGGTCATTTGCAACACTAAAAACTTCATTTGTGACACTGTTGAACTTTTTGTTAACTTTTCCCATTGACTATAATGGGAAACTTGTTTTTTGAATAACTTTTGAACCGTTTAAAATTTTTTCACAAAATCTTCAAAAGGCACATTGGGGACCCTTGCCACATGTTCCCTGAAGTTTTCAGACCAGTCACATAAACCGCGTGACCTGTAGGCACGAGCAAAGAATGCGCAAAAAAAACCGTAAATGTGCACAGGGATGTCACTTAATAACTCTGCAAGCATACATCCGACTGGTACGAAACTTGGCAGATCCCAAGATCTATGGTTACACCCCATGCTTGCCAAATTTTAGAAAGATCCATTGAATGGTGGCAAAGTTATATATATACTTTGCAAAAAGCTACATTTAATGCATCATTTAGGGTTAAATCAGAAAAGGTCAGGAAATGAGAACATTAGGGTTGCCCTCTAATCCTCCATCCACCAGCCTCCACAGACTGGCAGACGTTGGGGTGTGTCATTGTGGCTGTGAGGCCCAGATCTCACCCCATTCCATGTGTAAGCAGGTGGACATGCTACAGTAAAGGAGAATGGGGTAAGATTTAGGCCTCGCAACTCCAACAACACGCCCCATCATCTGTCAGTTGCCTCAAAAGGATGCAATACTGGTCCATGGCCTATGCTAATCCGTGACACTTTTATACAGCATCTCATGCAAATAAGCTTTGGTGCAATGGTAATGACATGCTGATTTCCCCAGTGTGCCATGCATTGGCTGATGAGCTCATTTGCATGTGGTGACTAAATATAGCGATTTTGTTCCCAGCGCAATAAGATTGCTCCGGACCAAGTCATGGCCTCCTCCATGCACTGCATCCCTGCCAGGAGCTGTGCAGTTCTCCTCTCATGCTGCTCTGCCAATTGGAGCACCTCTGCATGCAGTGAACTCACCCTATTGGCAAGCTGCACCTGTTGCTCCATGGAGAACCACAGCAAATGGGTGTGCTCAGCCTACAGATCAGCATCCTGGGGATCCCGGGTGGGCAACGACCCACCTGTGGTGACTGGCCACACTGTGCAGTGCTCCCTTTCAGGTGGATGCTGCACAGTGGGGTCCTCATGGGGTATGTCCCCTAGCTGGTGCCCCGGAGGTTTACCCTGTGTCCGGCTGCCCTGTGGCACCTGCAGCCTGCTGCCAATGCTTGTCCCCTGAACACTACCCAGTGCCTGCACGGCTGCACCACCACCACCACATGGCACAGCTGTGTCAGTGCACACAGCTGCACTCACAGTGGCAGCAGGGAGCTGCTCCCCCCCGCTGTCAGGTCACTGGGTGTGCTGCCTGTGTTGGTGTCTGGCATGGGCATCTCCCTCACAACCTCGCCCATGCTGTCCAGGATGATGGTGATGTTGTCATCGATGTCGGACCCCACCCCAATCTGTGTCTTCATGCAGAGGACACCAAGGCTGGCATCCTGTAGGAACACATCCAGAGTCTTGTCTGACCCCATTCCCAGGACATCCAACTGGACAGTGTTGGTGTGCTGCAGCCTATCAGACCCCTGGATGCCCATTGAGGTGGATTCCTGGTCCTCCGGGGCTGGTCCTGCTTCCACGGTTGCTGCCGGTGCCCCATCCTCTGCATGCAGGGGTGCTGGTGCTGAAAGAGAATAAAGGTGTGTAAGTGATGCAGTGCCCACATGTGCCCACCCCTACACAACCACTGCATGTGTTCGGTGACATGGAATGTGCATTGTTGCACACACATGCACAGGACATGCATGGTGGCAGCATGCATGCCAGCATGCCCATTTACACACCCTCCATGCCACCGGCTGTGTGTGGCTGCCATACGTACCATGAAGTGATGGTCTGACACCCATATGGAATCCTCCTCCAGGCACACCCCCCATGGTACTGCGGCACATGGTGGCTGGCACCAACTCCTCCTGTGCCATGAGCTGTGGAATATCTGCAGGCCCCCCTCTGGTGGCATTACAGGATGCATGGATGGCCTCCACCTTCTCCTTTATTTCACCTCTTGTCTGTGCCCACCTTCTTGTAGCATTCCTGTGCTGACTGCTGGTGGCTGCCCTGCTGGTTCACACATGCAGCCACTTCCTCTCAGGCCCCAACCCTGGCCTGTTGTGCACCTGTGGCACAACTCAACAGTGGCTCCCTGTTGAGTTAGGCCTTGAACAGGGCCTCTGATTCTGCCTTGGTGAAATTGGGCCTGCACTTGTGAGCAAGCCCATGCTAGTCACGCTCCTCACATTCCAACATGTCACTTCCTGTAGACATGGACAGCACAGTGTGTCAGTGGCAGCAGCACCCTATTCCATCCCCTCTGTTGTGCTGGCTGGGCTCAGTGTGCTCTGGCATCATGCTCAACTTACCTCAAAAGGATGCAATACCTGTCCATGGCCTGTGCTGATCCGTGGACTTTTATAGCACATCTCATGCAAATGAGCTTTGGCGCTATAGTAATGACATGCTAATTTTCCTAGAGTGCCATGCATTGGCTGATGAGCTCATTTGTACATGGTGGCTGAATATCGTGATTTTGCTCCCTGCGTAATGAGATTGCTCCAGACCAAGTCGCGGTGCAATGCGCATGCATGCAGAGTGTGTAGAACTGCAGCATCCATGCACCGGATGGTTTACTGTCACCAGTTGCACACTGTGTGCCAACTGTATGATGGGGACAGTGGTGCATGGTGCGCCAAGCCTGCTATTGCACACATGTGCAATGTGCAGTGGCTGACCCTTGACCCCCTGCTGTGACCTCTGGCCCTGGGTGACCTCCGCACACTCATGTCTCCACCTAGCCATGCCCATGCTGTGCATCTCTGAGACTGTGCAATGGGTGAACACAGCGCATGTCCCCTCGGTCCACACATCTGGTGCATGCTGTGGCCATGTGTGCCTACCACTGCAATTTTGCTCACTGGCTGACACCTGAAGCATGGCATAGTAGCGACCACCACGAGTGGCCAACTGGATGCAGGTTGAATTAGTCAACCTTGTCACCTGTGTCCAGCCCCACGCTCCCCAACTGTTTGGCCAGACATCACTGCAGCAGCCATGTGTGGCTGTGTGGCAGACTATGGCAGTCACAGTGTGGCAGCACACAGGGGTGGCCAGGACAGGAAAGCAGTGTCGCCACTGCAATGGCAGCCTCACATGGAGGGACCCAGAGTGCCTCAGGAGGCTGGAAGCGCACGTCAGGTGTGGGACTGTGCCACAGCCAGATGAGTAGGCCCATAATGCATGTGTGCCCTGGTGCTGTACTGTGGTGTTGGATAGGCTGCCTGGCATGCCCTATGGGGGCACTGTACTGCCATTGTGCGCATCGCAGGGTGGCATTGCCCTCCACCACTTGCGTTGCAATGCCACTGTGTGGGATGTGTCGGGCAGGGGCTCACCCTGTGCACAGGGTTGGGGGTGGTGGGCAGCTGCTGTGGTTGGTTACTGATGTGTATCTGTCTCTGTTCCATTCCCAGGACCTGAAGACAGATGGAGGGCAGCGTTGGCAGATCAGCAGGCCGCAGTGGCCCAGGGCGGCAGTGAAGGAGTGGCTCTGGAACCAGTGGGGCCACAGAGAGCAGGTAGGCACTGACTTTGTCCTTCACACCATACCTGGGGGGTGGTGTGGGCGTGGGTGTGGGCATGGCCGCCATGTGCCATGGCAGTTGTGTGTGTTACACTGTGCATGGTGCTCACCACTGTGGTGCATCCATTGGACATGTGTGCCAGCTGTTGTTGGGGTGGGTGTGTGCCCAGCTGCCACCGATGTTGCTGTGGTGCTGCCAGAGCACTGTGCCATGTGACTGCCATGGTACAGTTTTTCAGCCACTGTGCGGCGAGGACCACCGCTGTGCACTGTTGTGGTGTGTCATGTTGCTGGCAGGTGTTGGCCCACCCCCCTGTGGGTGGCCTGTGCAGGCCCTCCAGGGGCGTGTGATCCCACTGCCCATTGTGTGCTGTGGATGGGCATGGTTCCTTGGGATGTTGCTCTGACCGCCTGTTCTGTCCCCTGTCCTAGGTGTCCAGCAGCAGCGAAGAAGGCCCCTCTACTGCCAGTTACCTTGCCAATTGATCCTCATTACATCAAGAACCATGGAGGTAGTGTTGCAGGTCAGAAGGCTGCTGCTGGCAGACAGGAGGCAGCAACGAGTACAGGGGGTGGCAGGCCGTGGCCACCACTAGTTGGGCCCTGATTTCCCCTGTTTCCCCAGCTGTACCTCCCCTTCCAGTCCCCCTTCCAACTGCACATTCCCTGTTCCCTATCCCCTTCCCTCACATTCCTACCCTCCCCCACACCCTTCTGCTGTAAATAGTTGCTTTGCCAACATATATTTATTTTGACATACCTGCCTGTGTCTGTGTGTTTTACAGGTGGCATGAGGAGCCATGCTGCACTGACCCAGTGCCTGTCTGTGTGGTGTGCATGTGTTGGGGCATGTGTTGTGCTTCTGTGAATCACTGCCATGTGCTGAGATGTGTCCCACTTTATTACTTGGTATTACTTGGTATGAAAGAACAGAAGAATGTCAGAGCCCATCGAGACTGTTCCCCACAATATGTGGGACATTATTTATCTATTATCCCTCAACCAAATGTCTAATTTGTTTTTAAAGACAGCAGCACTAGTTGCCTCTACCAATTCTTGTGGCAAGGTGTTCCATACAATGGATGCTCTTATTGGAAAAAATATTTCCCCTTTTGCTGGTTTTATAGGTTTTTACTTCAAGCTGTTCATTATGCAGTCTTGGAACATGTCTCCTTTTGAAGAGTGTTAGACCACATTTTTCCATTAGATAAGGTGAATTTATTAAATTAAAAACCATAAGCATATCACCTTTCAATCTTCTAGTTTGAAGAGAGAAGAGACCAGTAGGTTTTAATCTGTTCTGATAATCCAAGTTTGTTAATCTTGGAATCATTCTAGTTACTCTCCTTTGAACCTTTTCAAGAATTGCTATGTCTTTTTTTGGGGTTTGAATTCCAGAAAGGGGAGCCATAGTCTAGATATGCTCTAATGTATGCCCTATACAATGGAATAAGGCATTTTTCAGTGCGATTAACAAAAGTGCATTTTATTTGCCTCAAAAGTCTGTTGGTCATGCAAGCAGTTCTAACACAGTGATCATTTGATGTGAGTTTATTATTAACATATATCCCTAAATCTTTTTCGCAATTTGATGAGTGAAGTGGTAGTCCGTTTATATGATATATCGTTTTTGGATTATTTACACTGAAATGCACTACTAAACATTTGCCTTGATTAAACCGCATATGATTTTCATTTGCCCAAAGTGTTAATTTTTCCAAATCCTTCTTTAATGCAGAAATATTTTCTTGATTATTAACCTTACCCCCCAATTTAGTATCATCTGCAAATTTAACTATGAAGTTATTTGGCCCTGCTTATAAATCACTGATAAAGAGGTTAAACAATGTTGGTCCCAAGACCGACCCCTGTGGTACACCACTTGTCACACTACCCGAATCAGACAAGATATCATTAATTCTGACTCTCTGAGAATGATTTGTCAACCAGTTTAAAGTCCAGTTGACAATATCAGGTGACAAACCTAGATTGTGCATTTTTAGTAATGAGTTTTTCATGTGAGACTTTATCGAAGCTCTACTAAAGTCCAAAAGAATTACATCAGTAGGGATACCACATCTAGTAGAGTACTTATATTATTGTAAAAGATATCAGATTGGTGGTGCAGGAATACTTGGGAGTAAATCCATGCTGATTTGAATCATAAATTCCAAATTTTTACAATCTTGATCTATTAGAGACTTCATTACTGTTCCATTAATTTACCAGCGGAGGTCAGGCTAATTGGATGATAATTTTGCACAGAACCTCTATTGCCTTTTTTAAATATGGGAGTAACTATTGCTGAATGCCAGTCATTTGGTACAATGCTTTCTTGTAAGGATTTATTGAAAATAATTGACAAAGGTATAGAAATATTTATAGAGGTTTTGATCAGAAACCATGGATGAATACCGTCTGGGCCCGGACTAGTATTTTGTTTTAGTTTTTGATAGCATGTATAATGTCAGTTGGATAGATCCTATGATAATCTATGTGGTGAACTTTAAATGTAATAATAGGTGAGTTTTGAGAGAAGACAGAACAAAAGTACTTACTAAAGAGATTTGAGGCTTCTATATCAGATAGAGAAGAGCCATTGGTTATAATGGGACCAATGGTCCTTGATACACCTTTTTTACTATTTATATAGGAGAAAAGAGATTAGTGACAGTCTTTTGTATGAGCTACTTTAAGTTCTAGCTTATTTTTTGTCAATTTAATAGAATTTTTTAAGTTTTTCACAGTCTGTATGTATGTAATAGAGTAGTTTTAAATGGAACATAACTATTCTTAACTTTCCTAAAAAGTTACATTTTTATTATAATCTGATTTTTAATCATCTTTTTGAACCAAGGGGAGATTTTTCCTTTATTATTAAATTTCCTCTTAGATGGAATAAAGGTATTTTCCAAATAATGTACAATGTTTTTTTTTTAAAGTCCCAAGCTTGTTGTGTTGTACAATTAAGAAGATTAGATTCACAGTTTATGTTTTGTAAGTATTCACTGATTTTAGAAAAATTTGCTTTGTTATAATTTTTTGTATAGTATAACTTCCTTTGTGTAGTTTTAAACTGTTGAATTTCAAAAAGAATAGATGAATGATCACTGGTCCCAAGTGGATCCCAAATTTGTAAATTGCTAATTTGTTGCTCTATGTTAGTAAATAATAGATCCAAAATATTAGGACCTCGAGTGGATTCAGTAATAAGTTGTTGTAATCCAGTACTAACTACCACATCTATTAGTCCTTTCTCAGCATAGGGCTGCCCTGAGAATGAGTCCCAGTTAATATGAGGGAGGTTAAAGTCACCAAATATTACAGTATCTTGAGATTCTGAAAAATGTGTAATTTCTTTAAACATATCAGTTGTGTAATCTGAATTTGCAGATGGAGGTCGAAAGATGTTACCAATAGTTATATAGGACTGCTCCTTCAATAAGATTTTAGCCCATATACTTTCCAAAGGAAAGGGAGAACACACTTCAAAAGAAGGAATATAATTTTGTACGTACATACAAACTCCACCTCCTTGCTTATCTAATCTGTTTTTATGATATAATTTATAACCTGGAATTTCTCTGGACCAAATTGAGGATGTGTCCCACCAAGTTTCAATTACTCCCACCACACCTATATTTAAAGTTTTACATTTGGCTTCAAGTTCTGCTAATTTGAGTTGGTTTAAAGATCTTGCATTCAAAGCTAGGAATTTACATTTAGTTGTAATAATATTTTGGTAAGTATTCAGAGACTTGGGAATAGACTCATTCTCCCCCATTGTTTTTAGTTTAAACAATGATTTATGATTATAGTGATACACTTCCCCATAAGCGTACTACCCCTACGACTGAGATGTAAACTGTCCCAGCAAAACAAGGAAGAACGATCTGATAATGATTCTCAGTGGGTAATAGAGGGTATATCCTGCTTAAAACACCACTCTCTCAGCCATTCATTTAGGGCTTTGATTTTCTGCATCATGGTAGATGTTGCTCTTGGGACAGGTAGAATTTCAGATATACATACATACACAGCATCCCCTATCAAGTAACAGGTTACATAACTTTGGTGGTGTCCCTCCCCTCGGTTGGTGGCTATGCCTAGGGGTGCCCATGGGGTGGCTTTCAGGAGTGTGTGGTGGGTGTGTGTGCTTGGCTGCCTGGTCCTGGGTGTGGCCTGCTCTGGTCTGGGTATGCAGGGCAGGCATGGCATGCAGCCCACAGGGGGCCCCCTTGGTGGCCCTCCATCCACCATTGGCTCCCCCTGTTGCCTAATGTCTGCACCACTGCTGTGTTCTGGGGTGGGGATCTGGGTACCTCTGTGCACCCTGCTGTGTCCAGCTGGTGGTGGCCTCCTATGGCCTGTCACTGTGCTTCTCTGGCTCTGCCCTGTGTCACCTCTCTGTGATGTGCCTTCCTCTCTCTGTTGCTCTCCTCCCACAGTTGCCCTGGGGCTTCTCTGTCTTCCCATGGTGCACCTCTGGTTGCTCCGTAGTGCATACATGGTTGTGCCATATTCAGCTGGGTTGTTTTGGTGCAGTGCAGCCAATGCAACCTCTGAATATGGCTCCCGTTGCACTACGGCGCATTGGATTTGAGCTGCACTGTACTTACGCTGGCCTTTGGTGTATTTCTGAATATCTGAGCCATTGTGTCCAATACAAAATTAACTGTGAACAGGTATAAATCAATGAAAGAAAAGGGAAGGGGGGTGAAGGGGTTCCACACAATGAGACTAGCAATTCATTTAGGCCTTGATAAAAGCATGCAGTCAAATCACAATTAGCCTAGAGGAAATATTAGAAGTCATCATCTGTTACTAAATACTTTTTATAAGGGCTGACAAGAAATGACATTATCGTTGGGTCTATGACAGAAAAGGTACAAGTTAGAACACTGTGGGACATTCTTTAACTGCTAACACACACATGGGGCAGAGGGTTCCAACCCCCATCACAGGCAAAACATTGACAGCATGCACACTGGTCTGCCCAACTGCCAGTCTTCAGCCAAGTGATATATTCAGAATAGCACTGCATAGCTAACACCTCAAAGTTAGCGCTGGCACATATCACACTATGACAGCCTGTCAACATTGATTTACCAGATGATACAGCCTAGAGATTATGCAGTGGTGCGCAGTTGTAACAGAAAGCATGAAATAATGTGCCAATCCCTGGAAGGAAAAATATGTCTCTTTGCAAATGACACTAAGATCTGCAACAGGGTTGATACACAAAGTGGGGTGGAAAGGATGTTTTGGTACTTGGCAAGGTTGGAGGAATGGTCAAATATATGGCAGCTCAGATTCAATGCAAAGAAGTGCAAGGTAATGCATCTGGGAAACAAAAACCCAGGGGAAGAGTACACAATGGGGGGGGGAGTTAATAACAACAACAAAAATCAAAAGAGACTTAGGAGTAATTATATCAGAAGACATAAAGGTGGGCAAGCAATGTGAAAAGGCAGTAAGGAGGGCTTGGGGATACTGGGATGCATAGGGAGAGGCATCAACAGTAGAAAACAGGAAGTTGTTGCTGCTCTGTACAGACAGTTGGCGAGACCCCATCAGGAGTACTGCATGCAATTCTGGAGACCCCATCTCCGCAAAGACATAGACAGAGTGGAGGCTGTTCAGAGGAGGACAACCAAAATGGTGCAGGGTCTGCACCAGAAGACATATGAGGGGAGACTAAAGCAGCTTGATATGTATACCCTTGAGTAAAGGAGGGAGAGGGGGGACATGATAGAAACTTTAAAGTATCTCAAGGGAATTAACAAAGTACAAGAAGGTAACATCTTTCAGAAGAAGGGATGTGCAAGAACAAGGGGGCCCAATTTGAAGATAGAGGGGGAACGGCTCAGAGGTAACGTTAGAAAGTATTTTTTCACAGATAGGGTTGTGGATGCATGGAACAGCCTACCTGAGGAGGTTGTGGAGTCAGGAACAGTGAGAGAATTCAAGAATGTATGGGACAGACATTAGGAAATTCTAGTGTGGGGTAGGAGGAAGTAAGTTGTTGATTAACTAGAATCTGTAGCTTATCCATCAGGTAGGGAAATGGGCAGATTAGGTGGGCCAAGCAGTCTTTATCTGCCAGCAAATTCTATGTTTCTATGTTTCTACCCCCTTAAGCACTCATCCATACCAGCTGACCACATTGGCTGCCACACAAAAGAATTAGTCATCTGATACTAGCCCCATGGACACAGGCATATGGTGTGCAAGCATTTTACAGATGAGGCAGACTCCTGCTACATGCCAGTGTGTCTTGGGCATGGGTCACATGTAATCAGGCTGCAGTGGCTAAGTCAGTTCAAGAAACATCTTTGGAACAGTGTATGCATGAGTCCAGTACACTGGCTCCATAGTGTGGCATGGGTGGAGAGGTTGAGACAGGGTCATTCGGTTGATGACACAGTACACTACAGGTCAGTGTCAATAACAGCTAGTAATGCTGATAGTGATCTGGAGAAAAATGAATATGGAAAGGGGTGAGGCAACATCATGACAGCCACATAAATGCTCACAAACAGCATTGTCGATTGTTAGGTGCAGTAATCTGTAATGAATGGGCTTGGTGGGAGGGATTAATGCATCAAGTGCTAAGTATTACCATTTTTAAATGTTTCATCACCTTGTCTCTCTTCTGGACCTCAGCTTGTCATATGTAACTGTTTCTTTAATAGTCTGTTGGCTTCTGCGATTTCAGCAAGTTTGTGCATTTGAAAATTCAATCATTTTCAATATAATACTTACAATATCTACTGTTTACAATTGCAATTATGGCAAGACTTGAGAACATGAAAACACATTTAATATTATTGGAATCCAGACCTTTTTTACATTGCAAGTTGAGGACTTGCGAGGTGCTCATTCAGCAATAGAAAATGAGATAAACCTAACTGACAGGCAGTGCTGAAATTCGCAGAGACCCGGTAACAAACAAGGCAAACTACTATACTGCTTTGCCAATGCTTAGTATGCAGAATTGGTCTATGGCAGCCAGCATTTTCAAATTAGGGAGTGACTAGCAGCATAGCCAGAGTAGCTGGTATATCAGTCCCACGGTCTATTTTTTTCTGTCTTTATTGGCAGATTTTGGCCATTTGCAAAGTTCCACCATCTGAAAACAGCTGCCTGTCACTTTGGAGCAGATGCTGACATTTCAAATGCCTCTTACTTGCCGTTTTACTATATGGCACATTAAAGGATACCTAAACAACATTTTGACAATAAACTATTCAAACATCTGAGCTCAAAGAAGACTAAAGGAAAGGCTGCTGAATTTGGTAATGCTAAAACTACATTTATATATGTTACCTAAATGTGGTTAGAGATGCAGCGAATTTTTAATCTGCTGGTGAAGTGAACACGAAGTGACCACTTCGCATTGGCAGAGCACAACGTGAAGTGGGCAATGCAAAGTGCTCACTTCGCGTTATCGTTATTACTTTGAATTGCCATTAAGCCTTAACACAAAGTAAGGGGAAGTGAGAAGTAAATAGGCAGCCCCCACACATCACATAGCTTACAGTACTGCAAGTCACATGCTTTAGCCAGGCAGGAAGGAAGTGAGTCAGAGAAGCAGTTTCACTTTCTTCTTTGCATTTGTAGAGGGAGAAGGCTTTGTTTAGAGGAGAGTAGTAGGGAGTGAAAGTGCTTGATTGCCACTTGCCTTTGACTAGGGAAGAAAACCAACAGCTTTTTTAAAAGCTATATCTTTATTTAGTTTTTGTATTGTATTTGAGATTTTTTTTTGTTAGTGAATTTTTTTTTTATAAGCTTTGTTTTGTGTGTGTGTGTGTGTGTGTGTGTGTGTGACTGTGTGTGTCAGTGAGTGTTAGTATGTGTCTATGTGTGTCGGCCTGGGGACTTCTTGTGTCAGTAAGATTAGATGGACCCTGAAGAAGGCAAGTCGCTGGCCTGTGGGTGTGGTCGGAGGGGAGTACGGACACATGGGGGTGGTCGTGTCATGCTGGAGCACTCCCAACTCCTGGGTATTGCTTCCCCCATGATGAAGCAACAGCAGCACCAATGCCACCGGTGGCTGCTGTGCATCCACCTTCTCTGCCACTATCACCACCACTTGTAGCAGCTGTAGGGGCTTCAGCAGCACCCCATCCACCACCTCCACAGCCACAGGAAGTGCCCCTGGAATATCTAGGTGGTGCTACTCATGCGAGGACTGTGTCTGGTCCCCTCTGCAGCTCCCCAGTGTGGGAGTTTTTAACTCTGTGAGGGGAGACAGCACAGTCATGGTGTGCTTTCTGTGTGGTGTGCTGGTGCACCTTGGCCCCCGAGGGACACATTTGGAGACTGGTGGCCTGTGCACCCACATGCTCAACCACCACAAGGCAGAGTGGCAGGCTGCCACAGAAGGGGCCAGGCTCCACCTGCTGGCCCTTCTGTGGCAGCGGCCGAGGGTGCTGCTGGGGTTGGAGTTGTGCCTCGCAGTCACTGCCACAGCAGGAGAAGGGCCAGTACAGTAGCTGCTCCACCACCACCACCACAACTACAGCCACCAGCACCACCCTCTCCACCACCACCTCCACTACCTGGATTTCTAGCTGTAGTGGACCCCGCCACAGTCCCTGCAACACAGACTGACATTGCCCTGGTGTGGGTGGCTCTGGAAGAGAACAATCAGAGGGTCAGTGCTTTGCAGCAGCAGGGCAACACAACAGAAGAACAGCAGCAGCAAATAGTTACAATGCTGCACCTGCTGCTGGACCACCACGGCATCCCACAGCCACAGTAACTATGGGATTGTTTTCCCCCACCCCACCCCACTACTGTGTTGTACTGTTTTTGTGTGTTTTTCCTTTGTTGTTGTTTAATAATACACATTTTCCCTTCCAGGGAAATCTTTCTTGCACCACATAGTGCAATATATTTCTGTGAAAACTGCCCATAATTTCATTACAGTGTGTCATGTGACAGAGGAATTCCCATTCTGAAAAGCCTCCCACATTCTGCCTCCGTTCTCAGCAATGTTAGGACATACAAAGTCCCCCAGAATTAACAAGTGGTAACACAGCGAAATGGGAGTGTTTCAGCACATACAAAGTCCCCCAGAATTAATGGCACACTCAGTCATCCACACAGTGGTGGCACAGAGTCCCAGATTTTTTCTGCAGGCCCAAAATGCATCCTCCTTTTGTGCAGAAAATTGACAAGTGTTAACACAGTGAAATGGGAGTGTTTCAGCACATACAAAGTCCCCCAGAATTAATTGCACACTCAGTCATCCACACAGTAGTGGCACAGAGTCCCAGATTTTTTCTACAGGCCCAAAATGCATCCTCCTTGTGTGCAGAAAATTGACAAGTGGTAACACAGTGAAATGGGAGTGTTTCAGCACATACAAAGTCCCCCAGAATTAATGGCGCACTCAGTCAGGCGTGCCGTGGTGACACAGAGTTCCCAGATTTTTTCTGCAACCCCAAAATGTGTCCTCCTTGTGTGCAGAAAATTGACAAGTGGTAACACAGTGAAATGGGAGTGTTTCAGCACGCACAAAGTCCCCCAGAATTAATGGCGCACTCAGTCATGTGCACAGTGGTGACACAGAGTTCCCAGATTTTTTCTGCAACCTCAAAATGTGTCCTCCTTGTGTGCAGAAAATTGACAAGTGGTAACACAGTGAAATGGGAGTGTTTCAGCACACACAAAGTTCCCAGAATTAATGGCATACTCAGTCATGCATGCAGTGGTGGCACAGAGTCCCAGATTTTTTCTGCAGGCCCAAAATGCATCCTCCTTGTGTGCAGAAAATTGACAAGTGGTAACACAGTGAAATGGGAGTGTTTCAGCACATACAAAGTCCCCCAGAATTAATGGCGCACTCAGTCAGGCGTGCCGTGGTGACACAGAGTTCCCAGATTTTTTCTGCAACCCCAAAATGTGTCCTCCTTGTGTGCAGAAAATTGACAAGTGGTAACACAGTGAAATGGGAGTGTTTCAGCACGCACAAAGTCCCCCAGAATTAATGACGCACTCAGTCATTGGCACAGTGGTGGCACAGAGTCCCAGATTTTTTCTGCAGGCCCAAAATGCATCCTGCTTGAGTGTGCAGAAAATTGACAAGTGGTAACACAGTGAAATGGGAGTGTTTCAGCACATACTAAGTCCCCCAGAATTAATGGCACACTCAGTCATGCACGCAGTGGTGGCACAGAGTCCCAGATTTTTTCTGCAGGCCCAAAATGCATCCTCCTTGTGTGCAGAAAATTGACAAGTGGAAACACAGTGAAATGGGAGTGTTTCAGCACACACAAAGTCCCCCAGAATTAATGGCACACTCAGTCAGGCATGCAGTGGTGACACAGAGTCCCCAGATTTTTTCTGCAACCCCAAAATGCGTTCTCCTTGTGTGCAGAAAATTGATACGTGCAAACACAGTGAAATGGGAGTGTTTCAGCACATACTAAGTCACCCAGAATTAATGGCGCACTCAGTCATTGGCACAGTGGTGGCACAGAGTCCCAGATTTTTTCTGCAGACCCAAAATGCATCCTCCTTGTGTGCAGAAAATTGACAAGTGGAAACACAGTGAAATGGGAGTGTTTCAGCACACACAAAGTCCCCCAGAATTAATGGCACACTCAGTCAGGCGTGCAGTGGTGACACAGAGTCCCCAGATTTTTTCTGCAACCCCAAAATGCGTTCTCCTTGTGTGCAGAAAATTGATAAGTGCAAACACAGTGAAATGGGAGTGTTTCAGCACATACTAAGTCACCCAGAATTAATGGTGCACTCAGTCATTGGCACAGTGGTGGCACAGAGTCCCAGATTTTTTCTGCAGGCCCAAAATGCATCCTGCTTGTGTGCAGAAAACTGACAAGTGGTAACACAGTGAAATGGGAGTGTTTCAGCACATACTAAGTCCCCCAGAATTAATGGCACACTCAGTCATGCGTGCAGTGGTGGCACAGAGTCCCATATTTTTTCTGCAGGCCCAAAATGCATCCTCCTTGTGTGCAGAAAATTGACAAGTGGAAACACAGTGAAATGGGAGTGTTTCAGCACACACAAAGTCCCCCAGAATTAATGGCACACTCAGTCAGGCGTGCAGTGGTGACACAGAGTCCCCAGATTTTTTCTGCAACCCCAAAATGCGTTCTCCTTGTGTGCAGAAAATTGATAAGTGCAAACACAGTGAAATGGGAGTGTTTCAGCACATACTAAGTCACCCAGAATTAATTGCACACTCAGTCATTGGCACAGTGGTGGAACAGGGTCCCAGAATTTTTCTGCGGGTCCAAAATGCATCCTCCTTGTGTGCAGAAAACTGACAAGTGGTAACACAGTGAAATGAGACTGTTTCAGCACATACAAAGTCCCCCAGAATTTATGGCGCACTCAGTCATGCACACAAAAGTGGCACAGAGTCCCCAGATTATTTCTGCAGGCCCAGAATGTATCCTCCATGTGTCCAGAAAATTGACAAGTGGTAACAGAGTGAAATGAGACTGTTTCAGCACATACAAAGTCCCCCCGAATTTATGGCACACTCAGTCATGCGTGCAGTGGTGGCACAGAGTCCCAGATTTTTTCTGCAGGCCCAAAATGCATCCTTCTTGTGTGCAGAAAATTGACAAGTGGTAACAAAGTGAAATGAGACTATTTCATCACATACAAAGTCCACCAGTATAAAATGATGACTGTGAGCATCCTGTTGCTGGTCCAATATGTTCTGCGAGGCAATTTGAGCAAATGCAATGTGATCATCTCAAGCGGATGGAAGGGTGCCCTTTGGCTGTACACTAATAGTAGCCTTGGTGAGTAGGCATATATATATATATATAGAGAGAGAGAGAGATATATATATATATATATATATATATATATATCAGTATATCTATATATATATATATAGATATACATATAGATATAGCTATAGATATAGATATATGGTTGTGTATTTTGTAGGTGAGGAGGGGGTTGACATGGACATGTACTCATTGTATTGTTCTGCATCACAGGTCACAGAAACTGTTGGTGTGACATTGCAGTGCTCAATGAGAATTTTGCACTGAAATTGGAAATGGATAACTCTCAAGCACATGAAGGTAAGTATTTTTGGGGGTGGGGAGATCATATTAGCTGGTTTGTCTGTAATGGTTTCTTATCTTGTTACTTCTTCAGAGATTTTATCTGCATCCTTCTGGAATCCGGTTGTAATTAATGATGGTCATGATCATCGAATGAAATGACTTTTGCATGTTGCATGTGTGCCCAAGCCCCCAAGGAGGGGGGTGCCGGATGTTGAAGAACTTTTTTGGATAAGACCAGTTTGACAGAACAACAAAGCATCTGGAAGTTTCATAAAGAAAGCAATGAATGACTTCTTACAACTTAATTGTTATTTCCCTCCCTGGATCGGAATCTCAAGTCAAGTTACATTGAAACCCACATCTTGTCAACTAACACAACCTGTGTGCAATATTTGCTGCAGTCTTTCCAAAACAATGAAATGGATGAAATAAAATCTTCATACTTACCAGAATAGATTTCACATGGATATTTCATCGGTTCCTCTCTGTATGGTACAGCTGCAGTACCATTCCGACCGAGTTTTAGCAATGGAGACTTTTTTTGTTTACCTGTGGAAGAAACAAAATAAGTGTATTATATGTGTTTTACCATTGCAGCTCTGAAAAGCTACAGAAAACAAAACATACAACTAAAGGAAATGAAGCAGCATAACAAACATGAGTACACGTACTGACTTTATGGTTTAAATATTAAGAAATTTTGTGTCTCTGGCTGATGGATGTGGAGGTCCGGACAGACTCAGGCTTAGTGGTGGCAGTGGCAAACAGCAGTCCCAGTGGTGGTGGTGGTCCAGGGGGGCAGACAGACTCAGGTTCAGTGGTGTCAGTGGCTAACAGCAGTCCCGGTCATGGTGGTGGTCCAGGGGGTGGACAGACTCAGGCTTAGTGATGGCAGTGTCTAACAGCAGTCCTGGTGGTGGTGGTCTGGGGGGCGGACAGACTCATGCTCAGTGGTGGCAGTTGCTAACAGCAATCCCAGTGGTGGTGGTCCAGGGGGTGCACAGACTCAGGCTTAGTGGTGACAGTGGCTAACAGCAGTCCCGGTGGTGGAGGTTTGGGTGGCAGACAGACTCAGGCTCAATGGTGGCAGTGGCTAACAGCAGTCCCAGTTGTGGTGGTCCAGGGGTCAGACAGACTCAGGTTCAGTGGTGACAGTGGCTAACAGCAGTCCTGGTAGTGGTCCGGGGGGGGCACACCACCGTTTAAAAACTTCAGTTAAAACCTGTCAACATTAACAACTTCATCATCCTCATAAAGAAAGCTGCCCTCACAGTCATTGACGTCTGAAGTCTGACCACTGGGAAATTCTTTTTCCATTGTGTCATCATCTATGTCAGTGATGTGCCGTTTCAGGCAGCCACTGCCAGTGCCACCAGGATGGTCCATTTCCATATCACCAAAACCACCATGACTTGGCAGGGGTACGAATACCAAGGTTGCATTCTGTGCTGGTATGTGCCTCTCATTTATTTTAATGAATGTTAGCAAACTAACTTTTGCAGGAGACAGGTTTGTCTGACGATCCCTGACTATTGCATCTGCTGAGCTGAATACCCTCTGAACACTTACACTGGAGGGTGGGCATGTGAGGTACTTAAGTGCCACTGCAGTCAGCTCTGGCCATTCACTGACCTTTCCACTTCAATACAAAAGAGGATCTTCAGTTATTGTCAGATGCCTGTTTTCAGACAAATATGACTCAACCATTCTCTGTGCCTCACTAAGTCCAGTTGTTGATGCATCATCCTGTTCTCCTGATTTATTTCACAAATACCCACTTGGGACAAAGCCTCCCAAAGCAGATTGACGCCAGCCACTTTTGATGACAGACTACCTGGAACTGCAGTCCCCTTCCCCTTGCAGAATATGCTTGATGGTGCTCCAGGTGCACCTTCAGCTGGATTATGCTGCTAAGGTTTGGTAACCTTGGCACGTGACTTCTGTACCCCATAAGCTAATCACACCAGTTGACCACTGATATTTTTTACCTGTTGAGGCCCTCCCTCCAGTACTGATGCGATTCCATGTTTGTATTGTGGGTCCAGCATTGTTGCTGTGGCAAAGTTGTCACTATGCTGAATGCTTACAACAAATTGTTATTACAGAGTCCATGAGGTGCCACTGTTCAGTCGTCATAGACATGGAGGCCCGGGAACTGTCACGGCTAGTGTATTCTCTGATGGCTTTGTATTGTTCATGCAACCTCTCTGCCATGTATAAAGTAGAGTTCCATCGGGCGACACTTTTGAGCTTCAAGCGTTGCTGAGGCAGGCTGTTTTGTATCTGCAACTGCCGCAGTTGGTCACAGGCCTTTCCAGATCTTGAAAAGTGAGAGCAGATACGTCGTGCAACAATCAGCATTTCCTTTACATCAGGGTGCTGCAGAAACTCCTGAATCTCAAGATTTAAACAGTGGGCCATGCATGGAACATGAAAAAAAAACACCATTCGTGATGCATTTTACCACATTTGACCCATTGTCATTTGCTATGAACCCAGCTCTCAGGGACAGAAGGTTTAGCCATTTGTCAATTTCAGTCAGTACCACATCCAACATGTTCTCACCAGTGTGTGAACACATCACACTGAGCTTAGCAATCGTTGCATGCTGTCGAATTCCTGGAAGATTGCTACCGCGACAGTCCACCTTACTGCACTGATAATTCACACTACCAACATCACAAACAACCCCCGGCACCTGTGCCCAGTGTGCAGTTATACACAAATGTGAACTCCCCACTGTTTTGCCACTTGTCCACATATCCATACTTAAATGGATGAATGGAGAGGAGGAATGTTGATGGGCATGTCTTACTGAGTCAGAAACAGTGCGGAACAACTCGGGGACAGCACAGGTAGAAAAGTATGTCATGGATGGACTTTCTATTTTGGACAGACACATGTGACAAACCACTGGAACCCAGAATTCTCCACAAAGGAAAAGGGCAAAAGATCAATTGCCAGCATTTCCACTACAGCAGCATTAAGTTCACGTGACACTGTATGATTCGGGGAGTACTTCAGCTTATGCTCAAAAACACTCTGTAACATGGGCTAATTTAAACATTTTACACGGGGTGTGATCACAAATGGTTGTGCTCTGTGATGAATGGCTTTGGCAGGGGGTGGAGTGTGGACATTTGATGAAGACGGTTACACAGGTGATGATGACAAACCCAGAAATGCTTTTTTTTTGCCAGATTTGCCAACCAGGGTTGATGTACCACTTGCACTAGACGTACTACATTCACCACCACCACAAAAACTGCTACTCTCACCAGCACTGGACAACATTTCAAAGTCATTATGGTCCTCCACCTCATCATGCCTGTAGTAATCCTCTGCTCTTATTGCCTAACTACTGCATACCTTTAATTTACTACTGGAGTTAATAGTCAAGGAAGGGGATAACATGCTTGCTATGGTTGCCGGTGATGAGTGTGAATGCCCCACTGTGGTATTAGCTGCCAGCTTGTGCTGGTCCACAGTGCCAAGTGCCTATTCTTAAGCTGCGTATGCTGTCCTCCTGTGCCCAGATGGCTTCCCTTTTTACCTCGACTCACACACACACATGGCAAACCTGGCAGATTGTAACTGACTCATCATTTGCATCTTGAACAAAAAAATCCCAAACAAGGGATTGTGATGCTCTGCTTTTAACATGTGCTTGACGTGGCTTATTTAAGTCTGTTATTTTAAGCACAGAAGTGGGTGGGGGCATGTGATATTTTGGGCCTGCACACCCGGACTGCAACTGACCACCATGACTACCTATCATATTTATTACTGGGTCATCACAATCAACTAAAACCAGTAGATCACAAATTTTTACGGGGGGGAGGGGATTCCTGCAAACAGACTCAGACACAGCCACTTTGAATTTCTTTTCCTCTGGTTCCCAACTGGGGTCAATTACATCATCATCATATTCTTTCAACATCACACACATCCACATCTTCTGCTTGGATGCTAACATGTGTACTGCATGTTGCAACAACAGCAACATCATCATCATCATCATCATCATCACATTCATCATCAGCATCTACACCACCATCACCTGATATTTTTTCACCTCACTGTGAATCACTACTTGGAAAATGCATGACATTGACTGCCATGGTGGATGGAATATCACATTGTATGCTATCATTGACATGATTATCAGAATCCTCGGGTTCAGTTAATGGGATGTTACTGAGAAGTACGACATCATATACACTTGCCAATCACTTGCGCTGCTTCACACTCAATATTTTTGGATACGGTACACTGGTTGGAATTCGAACTTGACACAACAATACTAATACTACCACCACCACTAACACCAGTAACACTAACACCACTGGCTGGGAAAACATCATCTCCTCCAATTATGAGTGAAGCTACTGACTGGGCTGTAAAAAACATTGCAGGAGAAATACCTTTCCTCACGTCAGCAATGCACTTCTGCATCTGTGTACTACTACCATGACCACAGACTAGCTTACTGCCAACATTGCCATGGCGAGAAACAGCTTTGCTTCCATATTTCTTTGCAGCATTTGGGGGGATCAACCACAATATTATAACCAAATTCAGATTTTGATACATTCACTCTCTGATGGGAGGGACTCTGGATGTGAAGTCAAAAAAACAACTGCAGCATCAGCAACATATAAGAGACTAGTCTGTCACACAATAAAAACAACCTCAGTAACCAGTGGTGCTGATGAAGTCACAAAAACAATCCAATCTGGTAAAAATGT
Organism: Neoceratodus forsteri; assembly: GCA_016271365.2. Lineage (NCBI taxonomy): Eukaryota > Metazoa > Chordata > Ceratodontiformes > Ceratodontidae > Neoceratodus > Neoceratodus forsteri. The sequence goes on from CM057453.1 coordinate 214,602,110, forward strand.
TTTTTGCACATGGGGTTGGGGGTGGCACTGACTGCAGTGTAGATTTTTATGGCAGTACAAGCAGCAAAACAAAGAACAGATACCACGATCACAGTACAAAATCAGGCAGCTGCAGTGGATAGCAAGTTCACACTGCAGTGCCTGCAATCACACTAGTCTGTGGCACAATAAAAAGTGTATTATTTGATGTCACGCAACACCACACACACACACACACACACACACTCACACACACACACAGAACAGTTTGTCTACAATGCTGAACGAGTAATGCGTAGCAAATGCAAAAGTTCAGTACTATGCCACGTTACGTATTGTAATGTAAACAACCTGAAATTGTAAACTGTTGCACCAGATCCACACAACAAACAGCAAGAAAATGTCAACCATTACTGACAATATTTCTGTGTGTACATTAACACAGTCAGTTATATAACAAAAATATAACCAAAAAACAGAGAAATCACTATTTCTCCAACTTAAATCTACCTACACCACAGATACGCCCCTCCCCCAAAGCACACTTTCAATGTCTTTTACTACAACACTCAGTGTTGTAAATTAACATTCAAAATCCACACAAAAACAAAAATGCTCAATGATATGAATGCAGGAGTGTTTTCTACAATCGAAGAACTAAAGTTGGAGCCCCCCAAAAAATGCAAAAATACTTTTTTAACAGCTTTTACAAGATTTCAATCACAGACAGCTATCAGAACACATTGTCTCTTACTCCTTCCTACACATACTACCTGAACTGGGGCTGTGCAGATCAATATAGAGCCCATGTGACCTGAAATCCCATGAATCACTGCAAAATTCACCTTCGGAGCTCAAAAACAAGGCAGAGTGAGGCGAAGTGAATTGTCCTCAATGCGCTTCACCTTAAATTTGGTGGAGTAGTGGTCTGGGGAGGCAGAGTGATGCAAAGTCATTGTTTCCAATGGACTTCACGTTCCTCATCATAACGCAAAGTATTCCACTTCGCGTTGTGGAGCACTCTGAGAATCTGTCTTTGCTGCATGAATCACTTCGCAGAGTGGATTGAGCCCACATTGCCCACCACTAAAGTGGTTCCAAAGCATTTGAAAAATGTAAAATCAGCTGTCCAATTTAAAAAAAAACTGCCTTACTTGCTTCTTAAAATGGCCACCAAATGTGCTAAGTGATGACATCACTGGAGCCAAAGTCAGAGAGCTACATGGTTCTCTATAATGCTAACTAGTTCTTTTTTCCCTTTGTATAGAATTGTTTCACCAAAACTGTCAAAACCATGTGTATTATTTAGATCAATACACATGTTAGGCTATGGTTCTCTTCATTTTGTTTACTTTAACATACTGAAATTGTGTTCTAATCCAACCGACTTTCTCTTTGGCAAACCACAGTGCAAATCTTGACTAACCTGGTGGTCTAGTGGTTATGGGAGATCCAGGATGCTACAATGGGGGATGGGGGGTGCTGGGATTGTGTGCATACTTGATATGCACTTTTTAACATTTTTATGAAGCCTTTATATTTTCTGCTATTATGCTTCTCTAGTATGTTTTTGACTGAAACTACAAATGTAATCCATATTTTTGAATGTAAATATTTGTACAATCAATAAATCATACTTCTTCAACAAAGTGAAATGCAGCAGCAGCAAACTAGTACTTTACAATGGGGGGTTACAACCGCACCCTTCAGCACCCCATGGATCCACCACTTGTTTGTAGCAAGTTCTTCTGTAGTCCAATGCCAGAGTTTGTACTTTCTTGGAAATCAAAAATATGCTTGTCTTGTCTTCTCTTCTTTTTCCAGGGGAAATAATAATAAGAAGATTCAGTATTTTTATAGTACTTTCTTGAAGTGACTGAATGTGTAGTGGCGGCCAATTCACACATTAATATCCACACACAGCCTTGGAAAATTGCATGAACTGGTTTTATAGGAAGGGAAATATTGGCCAGGACAATTAGGTCAGGTAGTGATCATGGTGCAGGTAGCCCCACATCTTATTTTTCACAGTGATCTGCTCATATTTCTCCCCTTCTGTCTTCCCCCTTCTCTGAATATAGCAGTACCTTGCAGGAGTGGCCTTCTCAGTCCCCCTCTGGTATTCATTCTCACTACTTCTCCCCACACCAAAAACTGGTGAGCTCATCAACCTTGCTCATAATGAATGTAGGTAGTACAGTCCCCACGTTTTTTGACATATCAAAAATAAACAAATCTTTCCAGTAAGTCAGACTGATAGAAACAGGGAACAATGGGAATTATAGGCTTTCCTATCCTTAAAAGATCTAGACTACCTTTGATTAGGCACTATTAAATGATGGGTGTGCACATCATTATGCATGTCATTTAACAATGCCTAATGATACGTGGATTAGATTTTATATGGGTAAGAATGCCTATGTTTCCCCTTGTGCCCTGCTGCTATCAGCCTGGCTTACCAGAAGATCATGTATATTATTAATATGTAAAAATGACACTGGCAACTGTACTAACCGCATTCATGAGGCAGAAGGGTAGTGAACTCATCAGTTTTTGGTGTGGAGAGCAGAGGAGACAGGTGAATGCCAGAGAGGGACTCAAGAGGGCATTCCAGCATGGTAGAGCTACATTCAGGTTAGGGGAAGACAGGAAGGGGGATGTTTAGCAGATCATTGTGAGATCTGAAATGTAGGGCTGCCAGCACCATGATCACTAGCTGCCTGTGAATGAGAGAAGTCAGTGATGACAAATACTCAGTGGCAGGGCTGCACTTAAAGTGTTACTTGAATTCAGTGTAGGGAGATTACCCATGGTGCGGCGGGGGGGATGACGTTTGTTAGGACAGTATTGAGGGAACTTTGTATTTATCATTCAAGATTTAGAAGGGTGGTAGCCAACCAGCTTGCATTGTGGAGTAGGGCACTAAACTGCTCTGTGAGGTTCTGCAGATCACAGGTAAAGGAGTAGACTGACACTGGAAGTCTGGTAGATTCACTCAAGGCATTAGTATGCCTCTCCTGCTAATAATATTGTTATCCATAGTAAGTACAGCCCTTATGAGGGCATGAACAGCAGTTTTTCTGGTGAGTCCTGAGGCTTACTGCTTGGCCCTCCATGAAGACCCAATTGTTGGTTAATGAGGCGGGACAAAAACACAATAGGGGAACTGTACATACTACCTTCACTGTGCAGAAGAGTAGTGATCCACTCAATGTTTACTGTGGGAGCAGAAGTCAAACACTGAAAAAGTGGACTTAAGTGTGATTTGGGAGGTAATTTTTAACAGTGCAAATGGGTAGTTTGATTAGCTCCCAACCTTTCCGAGAAGGCCCAGTTAGCATACAGGAATATGGATCACTGTCTTGCAGAGGACTATGACGTGGTGAAACAGAAAATTCTTAAGTGATATGACATTAACGCTGAGACATATTGGCAGCCTTTTCATGCCTTGAAACATTCCTCCAATGACCCTCCTTGGGAAACTTACGTAAGACTCAGAGAACTATGTAATAAATGGATTCAGCCAAAAGGACAGTCCTGAAGGGACAATATAGAACCTTTTGTACTGGAACAATTTTTGCAAATCTTACCAAATGAGGTCAGGATATGGATCAAAGAACATAATCCTGAGTCCGCTGAAATAGCTGTGACACTGGCTAAGGACTTTCTTACAGCCCATCAACCTTTTAGAAGAGAAGGGCAGAAACAATCTGAATCATTAACAAAACCACAGACTGACCAAGTCCGAAATGTTCAGAATGTTTATCCAAAAAAAGAAGAATGGGAGAAAAGAGGGAGGCATGGACAAAGAATGAGAACTGTTCCAACAATGGGTCCTGATGGAATTCACCCCAGAATTCTAAAAGAATTAAGGAAGGAACTAGTGAAACCACTGGCTACTCTTTTTAATAAATCATGGGAGGATGGTGTGGTACCCGAGGACTGGAGGAAGGCGGATGTGATTCCCCTTCACAAAAGTGGGACCAAGACAGAGGCAGGAAACTACAGACCTGTCAGTCTACCTCTGTGGTAGGGAAAGTGATGGAGTCACTTCTGAAGGAAAGAATAGTTGAGTACCTAGAGGCCAGTGGAGCACAGGATCCAAGGCAGCATGGGTTCACAGTGGGAAGGTCATGTCAGACGAATCTAATAGATTTCTTTGACTAGGTGACCAAAGTAGTAGACCAGGGAGGGGCTGTGGACATGGCCTACCTAGACTTTAGCAAGGCATTTGACACAGTCCACACAAAAAGATTATTAGTCAAATTAACCAGCCTGGGAGTGGGTCCCAGGGTGGTAGCCTAGGTAAAACATTAGCTGGACAACAGGACACAGAAGGTAATTGTAAATGGAGTCCACTCTGAAGAAAGGGCAGTTACTAGTGGGGTACACATGAGGGTTCAGTATTGGGTCCAGTCCTTTTAATGTCTTCATCAGTGGCATTGCAGAGGGACTGGAAGGAAAAGTATGCCTTTTGCAGATGACACAAAGATCTGCAACAGGGTTGATACACAAGGAGGCGTGGAAAGGATGAAAGGGACTTGGCAAGGTTGGAGGAATGGTCTGACGTATGGCAGCTAGGATTCAATGCAAAAGTGCAAAATAATGCACCTGGGAAACAAGAACCCAGAGGAAGAATACACAATCGGTGGGAGGTAGTAACAACAACAAAACAGGAAAGGGACCTGGGGTAATCTTATCAGATGACCTTAAGGTTAGCAAGCAATGTGAGAAGGCAGTAGGGAGGGCCGGGGTATACTGGAATGTATAGGAGAGGCATCAGCAGCAGAAAACAGGAAGTTGTTATTCCTCTGTACAGACAGTTGGTGAGACCCCATCTGGAATACTGTGTCCAGTTCTGGAGACCCCATCTCCGCAAGGACATAGACAGGATAGAGGCAGTCCAGAGGAGGGCAACTAAAATGGTGCAGGGTCTGCAAGAGAAGCCGTATGAGGAGAGACTAAAGGAGCTTAATATGTATACCCTTGAGGAAAGAAGGGAGAGGGGACATGATAGAAACTTTCAAGTACCTCAAGGGAATCAACAAAGTCCAAGAGGGTAGCATCTTTCAGAAAAGAGACTTGCAAGAACAAGGGGACACAATTTAAAGATAGAAGGAGGGTGGTTCAGGGCAATGTGAGGAAGTATTATTTCACAGAAAGGGTAGTGGATGCATGGAACAGCCTTCAGGAGAAAGTTGTGGAGTCTAAAACTGTGGGAGAATTCAAGAGCATGGGACAGACATAAGGCAATTCTTGTGGGGGGCAGGAAGATATAGGCTGTTGGTTAAATAGGATCTGCGGCCTATCCTGTAGGTAGGGAAATGGGCAGACTAGATGGGCCTAGCGGTCCTTATCTGCCATCAAAGTCTATGTTTCTATGTTTCTATGTTCCATTTGACATTGTAAGTCACAATTGTAAAGGACTAGGACATATTGCCTGTTTTTGTCCATCAAAGAAAACAGATAGGGCACATTTAGATTTACTGAATTCTGGGTATATGTTTTCAGATATTCTTATAAAAGGAAAACATGTCATGGAACTTTTGGATTCTGGTAGTAAGAATACTCTGATTAGGGAAGATTTAGTATCTACAATGCAACGAGTAGCTCCTATGCATGTTATTTGTGTACACAGTGATTCACACCAGTACCCTACTGTACGACTGTCTATGGGAATACGAGTGGTAACATCTGCCATTACTGCTGGTGTAGTTCCACATCTCCCTGTCCCAGTAGTGACTGGGCATGACCACCCTGGGTTTGCCTGACTACTACTGGAACAAGAAGCTGTTTCAGCTGTAACTACAGCAGCCCAGACTAATGAAGAATTTGTGCCAGGAAAAGTGTTTCCTTTTGAGGGAGATGTAGTTGACTCCCCTAGGAAGGATAGAAAATCCCGTAAAACAAAGAAATTATTAAAACACAAGAGGCACAAGGAATAACAGGGGGTGAAGGTAGAAAATAACCCTGTATTTGTTAAGGCAGAAATGAAAGAGAAACAGAACAAGGATCTCGCTCCGCAACCATTTTTTTTACAGGTGGGGAAAAGGGAGAAAGCAGGTACCTCTGCAATGCAGGAGAAGAATGGGTTATTGTATACAGTTTGTACCAACCCAACTACCCAAGAAACAGAGGACCAATTATTAGTACCCCAATATTATAGACAGGATATTTTTGCACTGGAGCAAGATATTCCTTGGGCTGGGCACACAGAGAGAGAGACAAAACCTCCAGCAGAATACTGCAAAGATTCTTTTGGCCTGGGATACATGGGGACAGAGCTCGATACTGTCAGGAATGCCCTAAATATCAAATCACCACCCAAACTACTAGAAAGCAGGTAATGCCACTTATTCCCTTGCCGCTAGTGACTACATCTTTTGAGGGAATTGGAAAGGACATTGTGGGCCGTGTTGATAAAAGTAAAAAGGGAAATAAATTCATCTTGGTGGTGTGTGATTATGCCACCAAGTATTCTGAAGCTATACCCATGAGATCAGTTACAACCAAACGAATCGCAGAAGAACTGGTGAAACTCTTTAGTAGAGTTGGGATACCTAAAGAGATTCTCACTGATAGAGGAGCCAACTTTAACACTGAATTATTAAGGGAACTGTATCACCTTCTGGGGATTGTGGCTATAAGATCATCTCCCTGTCATCCCCAGACACATGGTTTAGTTGAGAGGTTTAATCAAACCATCAAGCGTATGCTAAAGAAATTCATACATGAAGAGGGGCATGATTGGGATTTATACCTTCCCTTCCTTCACTTTGCCTACCAGGAAGTTCCCCAAGCACTCACAGGGTTCTCACCTTTTGAACTGTTACTTGGGAGAAACCCTCGGGAACCCCTGAATGTAGTTAAAGAGTGCTGCAAAGACAACACAGAACTAAAATCTCTAGGAATAGTGAAGTATATGAAACAATTAAGACAAAGATTGGTGTTTTATACTGATAAGGCTCATGAGATGAGAGTTAAGGCACAAGTCCAGCAAAAACAATATTATGATCAAGGTACTGACAAAAATAAATCATTCTCTCCTGGGGAACAGGTATTGTTACTTACGCCCACTTCTATACATAAGCTTTTAATGAAATGGCAAGGACCCTACAAAATAATTAGACAAGCAGGTCCTGTTACTTATGAAATTGAATCACCGGACAAAAGACACAAAAATAAAATTTAGCATGCCAACCTATTGAAACGTTGGCACGAAAAAGGAACTTGAGGGGTGAGTCTCCCAGTAATTCCAGAACCCAGAGAAACTGAAATAGAGTTGGCATATGGCAGACTGGAAAGGGAAACGGGAGTAGATGATGTTATTATAAATCCAGAACTTAATGTACAACAAATACAAGCAGTAAGGTCCTTGTTGAATGAGTTAAGTAAAACATTCACTAATGCCACGGGCATGGCTAAAGGTGTAGAACACCACATATGCACTGATGTTAAACCCATAAGGAGAAAGGCATCCAGATTCCTAGAATGCCTTAGAAAGGAGGTGAAAAAGGAGATACAGAAACTAAGATCACTACAGATTATAGAACCATCTAAGAGTCCATGGGGTTCCCCTATGGTAATTGTCCCAAAAAAGGAAGGTGGAATTAGACTGTGCTTGGGCTTCAGAGGCTTAAATCAGATGGCACAGTTTGATGCATATCCTATGCCATGTGTAGACGATATAGTAGATCAAACTGGCAAAGTCACTTATATCTCTACACTAGACCTCACAAAAGGCTATTGCCAGACCCCCTTAGAAGAATCTGCCAAGGAGAAAACTGCTTTTAGTTCTCCCATGGGTCTTTTCCAGTTTTGAATCATGCTGTTTGGGCTACATGGGGCTCCGGGCTACCTTCCAGTGGTTTATGGACAAGGTACTGGCACCTCATAACACTTATTGTGCAGCATACCTGAATGACATGGTTGTCTTTAGTTCATCCTGGGAAACTCATTTACAAAATCTTCAAGCAGTTTTTTCTTCTATCCAACAGGCAGGACTAACTATCAACCCCACAAAATGAACTATTGCCATGAGAGAGACAAGATATCTTGGTTTCATACTGGGAAATGGTCATATTAAGCCAGAGATATTGAAGGAGGAAGCAGTAGTCCAGTGTCCCATACTCAGCACCAAGAAACACCTATGGCCTTTCTTGGGTCTTGCAGGGTAGTATAGAAGATTCATTCCCAACTTTGCTTCTGTTGCTGCTCCATTGACAGATTTAACAAAAAAGAAGTTTGGGAATCATATAAAATGGACTTCTGAATGTGAGGAAGCATTTAATAAAATTAAGGCAGCCTTATGCTCCTCCCCAGTCCTGCGTAGTCCTGACTTCGCATACCCATTCGAGGTACATACAGATGCCTCAGGATCAGGTATAGGGGCAGTGTTGAGCCAAACAATAGATGGAGAGGAACATCCTGTAATATATATTTCCAGGAAACTCCACGATAGGGACCAAAAGTATGCTGCTATCGAGCAAGAATGTTTGGCGGTCAAGTGGGCCATTGAGTCCTTGAAATTTTATTTATGGGATGCTTCATTTACTTTAATAACTGACCATAATCCTCTCTGCTTTCTATCACAATGAAGGACAAAAATAAAAGAGTCATGAGATGGTACCTGGCCCTGCAACCTTATAGTTTAACAGTACAACACAGAGCAGGTTCAGCTCATATGAATGCAGATATTTTGTCCAGACATGGGGTGGGAGTCAGTGCCACCAGCCCTAAAATACATAATTGAAAATCTGTATCAATGTGTAACCCATAGGAAAGGGGGTTAAGAGATACAGTCATGACACCCCAGGGCTATTTAATAAAAGTGGACATTTATGCTTTTGATGATCCACATCTATCTGTAAAGATCATTTTAATGTTTGAAATGGGTGCCCTGGGGTGGAGCTTTCAAAGATCGGGTGGGTGAAAGCTCTATCCTACCCCTTGGAATTGGGTAGGTTGTCATAGAAAAACCTTGAATTTATTAACATAAGTGTTTTTTCTCTTAACGTTGGGGTGTGTCAGAGTTGGAACCCACCCCCGCTTAATTAAATATTTTTATTTTTATTTTTACACCACAAGTTATATAATTCTCTACCCCTCTGTCATAGAAATCTACTGCAGTAGTGATTTTTGCTATCTCCTTTTACTTTCATCTTTCTATCATAATGGGGTGGCCTCCCATTATGATATCTTTGCTAAACTACCCCACCGTATTTCCTTCCTTGCCTTTATGGTGTAGTTTTTTTTTTCTTTCTTGTTTAGTAGCATGTAATTATTCCTGGTACTGTCATGTACTGTCAGAAATTGCAGCAGAGAGTAGAAAAGCTGCACTGCATCCAGAATTAAAGTAGATAGTATATTAGTAGAATACTCACTGCAAGCTGTCCATAAAGTCTCAGATATGCAGGTAAAGGGTACAGGGACACCTGTACAAACCTGCCTTTAAAGCCGCTGTAAAATTATAGAAGCGCTTAGTAACGGACAAGAGCCATAATGTTACAAATAGCGTATCAGCTGTTCAGCTCTCAAAAGAACAACAAGCCTACTAGAAAGAGCTTTGAAGGGTTTCCAATACAAAGAAGTCTTTTTCCTTTTTTTTTTTTGTTTGTTAAGTAATTACCTCTGTGCCTCTCTGACTCAGTGCAGTTTTGGTAATGCTGTCCCCGACGTATTTGGCACAGACTGAAGTGGCTCCTCACCTTGGGATAAAAGATGTCACATAGTAAAATATTCTCATTAAACAATTAAAATAAACTTTGTAGGCTTTCATTGATGTGAAAGGAAATGGAGCTCTTTTAGGCTTTGGTTGGGCTAGATCATAATAGTACCTAGATAGCCCATAATATTTCAGACGCCCGGATGAACTTTTTGCACTACAAAAACAGGTAGTTCAAAGTCCTCAGTAGCAAGTCTATAACTGATAATAATTAAGTCAAACATTATCCCAATTTAATGAATAAAGTTTATACAAGAGAAACCTGTTATGCTTAAGAATGTTAAACGTTCCTCTTTGTTTCTTCATTTAAAATGCTAACACCTTATCTTGCCATAATATATTATCTTTACCTCGCTCAGGTCAGTCCTGGTTTGGACAGTACTGCACTTTTAAGGGCCAGTGGCCCTCAAATGAGACTTCTTTATAGTACCCTGTGGTCAGGGACCAACCCTTTATGGGAGGGGCTAAGACCTGTTACAATTAATTAAACATTTTCTAGTTTTATTTATACATATATGAAGAAATGATTTCATCAAAATCTGGAATTTGTATTGCTAGCTACACTAAGTATTGGTCATGCAGATTCCCCTACTCTGTGTATTAGAGTAGGAAATTGATGTATTAGAATAGGGGGTGGATCAGATGACCTACTAGGTAATCATTTTCATTCCTATATAAGGGGGATGCGTTCTGACCGGAGTTAGATAGTCTTTGAGCACAGAGGATAGTAGAGGTGCTAAAGGCAAGTGCTTCTATTATGTGTCAGTACCTTACAGTACTGGAGTTTCTCAGGTTGAGAAAAGTCAACTGGTGCTTACTTTATTTTACTTTTGATCTGATTTAAAAAGTAATTTATTTTGAATTGCTATTACAATAAATTTCACACACACTGTGTCATTGACTTATCACTTCCCTGACACGCTCACACCTACGTAATGTTTTCTGTCTGCACAACATGAAAAAATGTTAAAATAGTTTCTTCTGTGGAGAGCCCAATTACTACGCTGACTGGATATTAAGGTGTAGTAGTTGAAGAGCCCTACTTTTCTTGCCGCTTCATGTCTTCAGAGGTCCCCTGCCCTGGAGAGTATGTTTAAACTGCCCCAACTCTGCCCCACACAGAATTTACTGCAGTTGTTAATGACTTCAGGACATGGTTGTGCTGCAACGCCTCTCATCTGAACTTCACATTTATTGTAATCAAGCCAATAATACATTTCTGCCATCATTAAAATAATTCAAGTGTAAGCTTTGCAGTCACAGTAATCCCAGTTTTCAAGAGCAGTATTAAAAATATATATAAATGGATTTCACTGTTGCTTATTTCAGCACAGGGCCGTACCTTTTAATTTCTAGACTCGTGTGTGTGTGTGTGTGTGTGTGTGTGTGTGTGTGTGTGGTGTGTGTGTATACACAAGGTTCCATACACAGATTTAAGAAACCAACACGAAGACTATCTGTTTTTAGCATATTTGTATATAATCATGCAGAATGTACTTAGTGCCAGTTAAATCAAACACTCGGAAGTTTATTTTGATTTGTACTGCTTAAACTATTTCTGTGCTGCTTTGAAAGGCTACATAACGCAAAAAAGCAGACTTTGCAAATTACAGGCCTCTGAGTTCATGTTTTGAGGCTTTAACACGCTCTACAGTTTGTTCTGTTTCTCTCTGTCTATCTTTCACTCTCAACTATATGTGTTTGTAAGTTCATAAATGTTTGTGTTTCTTTGCAGATATTGTATATAATATGGAAGCAGCATTTGTAGGTGAAACAGCAGTAAATGTTCATTTTAAACATATGACAACTAACCACTTCAGTTTTCAAATGTGTAATATCTGAATATTCCCATGTCCAATGCAGAGCATTCACCATAGCCGTTTACCTGGCACCTCCTGCGTGTATTGTCACCTGGTTTAGTACTGGGGTATTTGAACTACCTTGAGCCATTCTTATTCTGTTTATACTGTCTTTTCTCCAGCACTGCCGTCCTGGCATCAATGACTATTTCACTATAACTACTTGTAATTCTTTGCAATACCAACATGTGTTTAGGAACACACTGCCCAGGTGAAGAGGTCAGATAGTCCCCTTCCCCACTGCTTTTCATGATATTTGCATTGCATGCGCTATACAAACCCCTATTTAACTCTATTTAAACAGGTCTTACACTTAAGCATCTACAGACAAGTCACGCTTCTAAAATGTCTGAATATTAGTAAACGATTGTTTTGTGTTTTATTCAGTATACTGTATGTTAATCTTTCTACAATATAAATTAACTGGTGTCTGTGTATTTAGTAATAAGGGTGCATACTGTATTGCAGGTAACAGTTTTAGGATCAGATCTAGGATTTCATCTGCATTGCAAATCAGTATTCCACCATTAGTTGATCAATGCATGATGTGTATGTTTCAATATAGCCATGACTTAATATTTTTTTGATTTTTATTTTCTATGTTTGGGAAGAGACATGGACGGAATGCTTGGAATCAAAGAAGTCTATTTTTAAAATATCATTTGACTCTGCTTCGCTTTAGTGGTGCAGTACAACATGCCATAAATGTATTTTAATTCTTAGCTGTTGTGGCTATACACAGGAAAAGGGAATTGGACACAACTAAGTAGCCCCCCCCCCCTTTTTTTTGGCCTCTAGTTTATTTTGCAATAAAAAGGTTGCATATGGTGAATTTAAAGTGGAAGAAGGTGATAGAAACAGTAGTCTTGATTTCTGCTATACACTATCACCCGTTTCTGCTGATTAAACCAGGAATCTGTTTCTGCTACGTGGTTCTCCAATTCAACTACTTTAGTATCGAGAGTTGCAATAATAGCTTTTAATTCAGCATGTAAGGACCACATTTCAGCTCTAATTTGTACAACTTCTCCAGGGTTGTACAGCAGAATTGGGTCCACTTCCACCATACTGCCCGGCAAGTCATAATGGAGTGATCAGACCATTAATAAAAGTCACAAAGAACTTCCATAAAAAAATGAATCCATAGTGTTCAATCGATGATTCACTCAATACTACACTAGTGCTGCTCAAAGTAATTTAGGTAGCTTGAAGAAATCCTATGTTTTACAGGTCCATTTTGCAGAATGGAGCCAGAGCTTTGTACTCAGGGCTGCATATCAGAGGGTGACTTAACAGAAGTCCCCTACCTCCCTTACAGTCTTAAACCTTTTAGTCCATTCGAATCTGCAAAATGCCAGTCCAGCTGCTGGCGCAGACTCTGTGCCTTACCTGCAATTGCACTGAAGGTGGATAAACAATATTCAGTACCTTCGAACTAGCAGTATTATTCCTCTCAACTAGAAACTGACACTGTAGTGATTATAGCGGCCCACGACAGGTCAAAAACTGCAAAACACACAAGCTCTCTTCCTCCTCATAAGGAGTCAAGAAAACTGGATGTCATGGGAAAAAGAACTTTGCTTCAACTCCCTTGGACTAAGAAATGTCAATTACCAGGCACTCATGATTAAGTGTTAAATTGCCTATGGAAGTCTATGGACACCATGGCTGAGAAGCTCTCTGAAGGCCCTAATAAAATAATGGTACAACAAATGGTTGCTTATGGCTTGGCAGTTGTTTGTCCCATCGCTTCAGGTTGTGTGTTGCTGGCTTTTCCTCAGATGGCAAATGGGGACAACCAAATAGAGGTACCCGGAGAAGTGGAAGGAAAGGATGTGGAGGTTAGCCGAGGAGGTAACCTCAGTGCAGAGAGCAGTTGACCCCAGAGGAGGAGGAAGCAAATCCTGGTGGGGGACTCCATCATAAGAGGGATCCAGCTAGGAACACAGGAGGGGGAGGACAGGGAGGTGAGGTGCCTACCAGGTGCCACAGAATGGAAGGGAGGAAGATCCTGGGGATCGCTGGGAAGGCAAGACGGGAGGGTAAGCTGGATGTCATTATCCACCTAGGTACTTATGACCTGGCTAAATGGGGAGCCAAAGGAAGTTCAGGAAGAGTTTAGGAAATTGGGAAGGGGTCTCAAGCAAGTAGCTACTTCTGTCACCTTCTCAGAAGTACTACCTGTGAGAGGAACAGAAGAACATAGGGGTGCATGCACCAGGAACTTTAACTCATGGTTGAAGAACTGGTGCTGTGAGGAAGGGTATGGATTCATTGGTGACTGGGGACCCACCTGGAGGAATGGAGGCTTGTTCAAGCCTGATGGCCTGCATCCATCCTGGAGGGGAATCCAACCACTCAATGATAAGTTTAAATGCTGCATTGACAAGCATGTAAACTAGACAAGGGGAGTGGCAGGCCAGCAAGGAGGGTAACTAATTGCCCACCCCCTACAGCTAGCAGTGAACTGGAGGAGTGGATATCTCTACAAAGCAGTGCGCAAAAGATGGAGATAAGTGCCCAAGAGGTGGATAGGCAGAAAAGGGGCAAAGTTCAACAGAAGGGCAGACAGCAAGTAGAAGCATGGATAAAGGACAATCAGGGAAGGTGCTGTAGTAGAACAGTTAAGCAGTCTAGGGAGGTCAAATCATGGAAAGCCATGTGTGCCAATAACAGAAGCCTTAGCAACAAGATGGAGGATCTGGAGGCTATCATGGTGCAGTCATACCTGGACATTGTGGCCATCACAGAAACCTGGCATAATGATAACCATGACTGGGAGATGGCCATACCTGGCTACAACAAGATATTTAGAAGAAACAGGGTAGGTAGGAAGGGAGGAGGTATGGCACTGTATATGAAAAATGACATAAATGCCACAGAGATCCAGGAGGAACAAAATAGGGGAGAGATAAAGTGGGTTAAGTTGGAAAGGAAAATGGGGCCAGCCATCCACACAGGTGTGGTCTATAGAAAACCAGCACAGGAAGAAGAGACAGATAGGGAGCTGATGCTAGCCATCCAAAGGATGGCAGACAAGGGTGAGGTAGTGCTGGTTGGAGACCTCAATATTCCAGACGTGGACTGGAGCATCCCAGCAGCAGCATCAACTAGGTGCAGATTTTTCCTGGACTCCCTTCAGGGTGCCTTCCTCAAGCAACTGGTCATGGAACCAACTCAGCAGAAGGCAATACTGGACCTTGTGCTCACAAACAGGGACAGTGTAATGGGGGTAACAGTAGGGGAGCACCTGGGGAATAGTGACCACTAGTCATTGTGGCTTGAAATCACAGAAGGAGCAGAACCAAACCACACAAAAACATGTATCCAGGATTTTAGGGGGACAGACTTTGGGAAAATGGGGAGATGCTTGAAAGAGGCATTAAGGGGAATGAGGCAGGAATCGGGTTGAGGAACAGTGGGCAGTATTTAAAATGGGGATTACAAGAACAACAGAATTATGCATTAAGCAGGTTAGCAAGGGGGAAAGGAAGATTAGGCCATTATGTTTTTCCAAGGAGGTAGCAAAGAAAGTGAAAGCCAAAAAGATTGCATTCAGACAATACAAAAAGACACAGGCAGAAGTGGATAGGGAGAAGTAGCAGGAGAAGCAAAGGGAGGCAGGGAGGTCAGTAAGGGAAGCCAAAGCTCAGACAGAAAAGCACTTTGCAAAATCAATGGGTAGAGGGGACAAAACCTTTTACAGGTACATGAGTGAAAAAAGGCAAAGGGAGGTATAGTGAGACTGAAGGGGGAGGATGGGGGTTGCGTGGAGGATGACAACAGTAAAGCTGACATATTGAACAGGTATTTCTGCTCAGTCTTTACTGAGGAAGAGGAGGGTAATGGGTCTGAAGGGAGTACAGGGGTGTGAATTGTGCAGAAATGGACATAAGTCCCTTTACACGAGAAAGGGTCCTGGAGGAACTGGAAGTAATAAGAGTTGATAAAGCAATGGGGCCAGATAGGGTGCACCTCAGGGTCCTTTAAGAACTAAGAAAGGTGGTGGCTGAACCTCTGGCAATCCTGTTTAGCCGATCACTAGAAACAGATGAGGTACTCAAAGACTGGAGGACAGCAGATGTAGTCCCCTTATACAAAAGTGGGAACAAAGAGGAAGTGGGGAACTACAGACCAGTCTTCCTCACCTCAGAAGTTAGGAAGATCATGGAAGCACTACTGAAGGAGAGATTGGTGGAACATCTGGTTGTCAATGGACTACAGGACCCAAGGCAGCATGGTTTCACCAGGGGGAGGTCATGTCAGACCAACCTAGTTGAATTTTTTGATTGGTGACTAGGGAGGTGGATCGGGGAGGGCAGTGGACATGGCCTATCTGGACTTCAGCAAGGCCTGTGACACTGTGCCACATAGAAGACTATTACACAAACTGGGGAATATGGGTGTGGGCAGGACAGTAGTGCAGTGGGTAGGTAACTGGCTGGGCGGCAGGACACGGAGAGTGGTGGTAAATGGCTGTCAATCCACAGAAGGAAGAGTGACCAGTGGAGTACCACAGGGATCAGTGTTGGGACCGGTCCTATTCAACATCTTCATCAGTGACATTATGCAGGACCTAGAAGGCAGAATTTCCCTGTTTGCGGATGACACAAAGCTTTGTAACAGAGTAGACACACCAGAGGGTGTAGACAGAATGAGAAGGGACCTGCAGAAACTTGAAGAACAGTCAGGGGTTTGGCAATTGAAATTCAATGCAAAAAAGTGCAAGATAATGCATATGGGGCACAAAAACCCTGGCACAATATATCATTTGGGGGGTGAGGATATAGCATGCACCAATCAGGAAAGGGATCTTGGGGTTATCATCTCTGATGACCTCAAGGTAGGGAAACAGTGTGACAAGGCAGCAGGTAAAACAAATAGGATGCTGGGATGCATAGGCAGGGGCATCACCAGCAGGAAAAGGGAGGTCATAATTCCACTATACAAGACACTAGTGAGGCCCCACATGGAGTACAGTTTACAGTTCTGGAGACCTTACTTATGTAAGGACATATACAGGGTAGAGAAGGTTCAGAGGAGAGCAACAAAGATGCTACATGGATTGCAACACAAGTCCTATGAGGACAGGTTGAAGGAATTGAATATGTACTCCCTGGAGGAGAGGAGGGAGAGAGGGGATATGATAGAGACATACAAGTATCTTACAGGGAGGAACAGGGTGCAGGAATACACTATTTTTAATTGAAAAAGACGTACCAGGACTGGAGGGCATGGGATGAAGTTGGAGGGAGGACGATTCAGAGGAAACATGAGGAAGAATTTCTTCACAGAACGGGTGTTGGACAAGTGGAACACCCTGCCAGAGGAAGTGTTTGGGGCTGAAACAATCACGGGATTTAAGAATGCATGGGATAGACATAAAGGAATTCTGAAGGTCAGGGTTAAGGGGCAACAGACTTCTAGGAAAACACAGAGTAAACTTACAAGCTCAAATGGGAAGACTGGGTGGGCTGTAGGCCCTTATCTGCCAACACTGTCTATGTATCTATGTATCTATGTCCAACTGTCAGTCTTAAATGCCTCCTTAGAGGAAAGAAGTTTTTTGGCAATGAAGTAGTCAGCCCTGCAGGATCTTCAGACATCTAAAATGACACTTGAGACTGCTACACATTATGACCCCTAGTTCCTGGGGTTGGGGCAATGGCTTTTATCATAGGACCTGTGCCTGTCCAGGCAGGGGTCACTCTGAAGGTCCTGCCCATTGCTTCCATTGACCCCAGGTCTCCTCAACCCAAGCCAATCTGCCTCCATGTGTCTAAGCCAGGCTTACCAAAGAAGTAGGTATCAGTGCCACTTCCACTGCTCCTGAGACTTTCTTACTCCCATCTTCTTTCTCCAGCCTCAGTGCCTCTGGGAGTTCTTGTAGGAAGCTGTATATCCCTCTTCCTACCAAAGTGCAAGGGTGTAGACAGGCATACTCACTGTACACATTTGTGTACAGTTTTATTGAGTGCCTCTCACAAACCATAAGCCACTCTGTTAATATTATCATTCTAATCTGTAGTATTTGGGGTTAGTGTAGGCCACTGAGGAGGATCTGATACATGTATAACCTCTTTAGAGAGTAGAGGAATCATCTGACAACACTCTGACTTGTTTGGAAGGGGGTGCCATTCGGAAGGGATGTGTACATTTTTTAATGGGGGGGGGTTGTAACTGTTGGAGATTGTGTACAAAATGGAAATTTCTGGCTACACTCCTGCCAAAGTGGAGAGAGTTAACTACTAATACTTGGGTGCTGGATGAAGTTCAGCAAGGACATATCCTAGAGCTCCTCTCTGTCCCTCCAGTGCACCCTCCCTTGCCCAGTGTTACCCTCATGGACATCTTGCCCTCCAGCTGGAGAAGGTTCAAACCCTCTCTCACATGACAGCCATAGAGAACATCCCAGTTTCTGAAAAGAACCTGGGCTATTATTCCTGATACTTCATGGTTATAAAATGGACAGAGGATTTAAGATTCATCCAAAACCGATAAGCATTAATCTGTTTCTAGAACACAAGCAGTTTATCATGGTCTCCCTGCAGTCCATCCTCCCCTGTTACTAAAAAGGGATTAGATGGCTGCTCTGGAGATGAAGAATACCTACCTCCAAATCAAAATCAGCAAGTCTCACAGAAGTTATCTGTGGTTCATGGTCCAGAGCTTGCACTGTTAGTTTTGTGTCTTGTCCTGTGGTTTTTACTCTGTGCCATATGTCTTTACCAAATTCTTAGAAGCGGTTGCAGTTGCCTTCTTTTGAGGAGGCCTGTATGTCTCCACATACATCAGCAGCTATCTTATAAAGGCCCTGTCAAGGGATGCCAATGTGTACATACTGTTCAGAACAAGACAACTGCTTGACCATCTGGGTACTCTGGTGAATGAGCTAAAGTCAGTCCTCACTCCATATCAACATCTCCAGTATATAGGAGCAGTTATGAACAAAGGTCTGAGATGGTCTTTCCTTCACTCAGATTGTGCTATAGCGCTAGTTGCCAAGACTCAACTGGTCTCTTCCAGTGACTATGTCTTGGCCAGATGCCTTTTATGTCTCATAGGCCTTCATGGCTTCTGCCATTTTGATTGTCCCACTGGTATGTCTGCACATGACGATTCCACAGTGCTTCCTTTGTGGACAGTGGGCTCAGCATTTTGACATGCTGGATTGTCTCATAGCAGTGACCCCTCCACTGCATTGCTCCCTGCTTTGATGGTTGGACTGGTTCAAACTTGAGATGGGATCCCCTTTTCTTTATCCCTCCCCTCTCCTGGTGATGATAATGGATGCCTTCAGTTTGGGATAGAGTGCCCTTCTGGTCATTTTCCAGACTCAGTGCCAGTGGCCCCCTTGGATACAGTTTGCAGAGCAATAGTCTGTACATGAGGGTGGTTCTGCTTGGCCTATAGGCCTTCACCACCCTCCTGCCAGGTCATCAGCTGTTGAGCCATACAGGCAACATTTGGGTGCTGTATTACATCAGCTGTCTGGGTCAGGTAAACTCAAATCCTCTCTGCAGAGAGGAGTTTAGAGTCTAGCACTGGATCATGGGGGATGACATGTTCCTCTTGATCATATTGCTGCCTGGAACTCTGATCATGGTATACTGTAGTTATAGTTATGCAATTACAGTGAGACAAGTACAACAAATGCTTCACAGCGACCACTATGTGAGTGATAGGATTTTCATGTTGACACGAGGAAGTGTTGATGGGTGTTTTCTATGAGATGGGTATATAAGTTCTGTGGGTGGGATGGGTGTGTGCACGTATGGGATATGCTACCAGAGTATATTCAGAGTACCCATGGAATGAAACTGTCCAGAGGGTTGGTACTGATGTGGTCTGCAGTAATACCCTATTCATCACTGTCCATGCAACATGGAGTTGATTATATTAATCAAGGGGGATGATGCGGGTATTTATTTCATGTTGTGTTGTTTTAGCCTGGTGTTTGTCAGGGTGCTGGTGTATCATTGTTGTGGTTTGTTAAAGTAGGGGATGTCAGAGTAATTGCATTGCTGTAGAGGTCATTGGTGCTGTTGTTGTGGAACCGACTTGGAACCTCCAGAACATCATTGACGATCATCTGTTTGTCCTAGGTACTCTGCCATGAGTCAGAACTCTTGGGCTCCTGGTACTAGATGCTCTGCCATGAATGGAAGCTACTGGACTCCAACATAGATGACCTCTTTCTGCAGTGAGGTCACTTAGGCATACACCTTTTTGTATCGTCATACAATTCAAAACTGCTTCATTTCTACTTGCTCTCTCCAGTGCCTGGAGCTTTTTGGTGAGTTACGTTCTCCCTGTCTTTGAAAAGGGAGTTTCATGTATTCCTTTACCCCATTCCCGCTTATACAGAGGGATCTGGTCAAGATGAGGGCTGAGTCAGTCACCCTGATTCTGGTGGCCGCATACTGGCCCAGACAAATTTGGTGCCCTCTGCTACAGCAATTGGCAGTGGAATCCTCTGTCTCACCCCCTCTGCAACCGGGACTTCTTTCACAGGAGCAAGGTGCTCTAGTGCACCCAGATCTTCAATCCCTGCATCTCTACACCTGTTTGCTGAGGACATAGAGCTCTCTTTCTTTGGCATTTCCCTGGCAGTTGCAGCTGCTTCGCTGGTGGCTAGGAATTCATCTACATGGTACACCTACTAACAAAAATGGAAACAGTTTTCAGTCTAGTGTGCTACTTGTCAACTGTCCACTTTGTGTGTCTGGTCAGTCTAGTACTGGACTACTGCTTGTCCCTTATGGACTCAGGCCTAGAGTATTCCTTTGTTATGGTCCAGTTGGCTGCGGTGTCAACTTTTAATGCACTCACAAATGGCAGATTGGTAGCCCAACTTGAGGTGTCTTTGAGCCTGCTGCTACTTATGAGCTGTGGTTCCTCTCTTGGAAGACACTTTCCTAGTGGTTATGATGTGTGCTCATTGCATATCTAAATTGCAGGCTGTGGTTGTTGATCCTCCTTTTCACATTTTTCCGAAGGACAGGGTTACATTACATACCAGTCCTTGTTTTCTGCTAAATCGCATGTCTGAGTGAACACTAAATTGAACTATTGACCTTTCTGTTTATATCTTGACTCCCACAGATAGTAGAGAACATTGCTTACATACACTGGACAGCCGTAGGATGCTGTGCTGGTACTTGGATCTTACTAAGGATTTTGAAAAATCCTCTCAGCTATTTGTGTTTTTCCCCCCACAGTGGTGGGCTCTCCAATTGCGAAGCAAGGTCTTTCCAAATGGTTGGCCCACTGTATTTCTTTCTGTTAGCAGAAACATTTTAAGCAGCTTTCTGGTCCTGTCCATGCTCACTCCACCCATGGAGTGGATACTTTAGTGGCTTGTTTTCATAATATGTCCGTGGCTGACATATGTGCTGCTGCCACTTGGAGTTCTGTTCACCATTTACTAAATATTATCATCTGGACATTGTTTCTCGTAGGCATGCTGGCTTTAGCCTTGCTGTCTTACAAGGGTCTTCTTACTCAGGGACCTTAGATCTTGCCTTCCTCCCATAGTGCTCTGGTACTGCTAGGGAATCATTTCATGATATGGATCAATGGAGAGAGATGTCCAAGAAGAAGATTAAATAGATACTGTAGCAGTATATCTTTAAGAGAATCTCCATCACTGAGCCACAGATATCCCTCCCTCCATCTCCCCTTTCTAGGAAATGGATGCCTATCCTGCCTTCTCTCACACACTGTTCTCCTCTTCTGCCTAGTTCAGCCCTTGGTTCACCTCTGAGCTTAAAGCAGCCTTGAGAACCAGAGACAAGCTGTGGAAAAAGGCAAGAAAAACAAAGGACACCAGAGATTGGCTAAATTTCAGAAAAGCAAGGAATTCATGTACAAAAAAAATAAGAACTGCCAAAACTGCCTACTATACAGCTGAATTGGATGCCTCCTACAATATATCAGACTCTGGGGCACAATAAAGGACTTCTGGGCCAGAATTCTACTCCTGCCTTAACCACCAAATTGCTACTAAATGACACAGAAATTACAGGTAAACAAGAAATCTTAAATACCTTCAATGTTCCTTCACCACTGCTGGCCTAGCATTTGACTCATCACCTGCAAATATCCTGAGATCTTCCTTGAACCTGCAAACTACTGTGGGACAAATGGCCACTTCAACTTTTCCTTCATCCCAATATCCGTGAAAAAGTGGAAGATCTCCTCTAATTTAGACACAACTAAAAGTGCAGGTGCAGACTCCTGGATCCCTATTTCCTGAGAAATTGCTTCACATGTCTTATCTGCCCCTTACTCATCTCTTCAATCTTTCCCTAACTACTGGATCCATTCCATCTACTTGGAAAACAGCTCAAGTAGTTCCATTACTCAAATCTGGTGATACAAGGGATCTCAACAATTACAGACCTATCTCCATCCTACCAGTACTATCTAAGATGCTCGAAAACTAGTAAACTCTCAGTTAAGGGACTATCTGGATAACAATAACCTTCTAAATTCTGCACAATCTGGATTTAGATCAAAGCATAACACCATTACTGCCTTAGCCAAGGTAACCAACGATTGGCAGACTAATTTGGACAAAAAATTTTTACCTGTGCTGTGTTTCTGGATTTGAGTAAAGCCTTTGACACAGTGGATCATGACTTATTACTCACCTCCCTTAACTCATTAGGCCTGGATTCCCTATCACTCAACTGGTTTAAGGATTACCTTTCAGATAGAGTCGCAACTGGTTAGAAATGGAAATTACCTATCCACCTCAAAACCTCTGCTAAGGGTGTACCACAAAGACTCTATTCTTGGCCTATCCTCTTTGCTATTTATATAAACAATATTGATGCCAACCTCACTCAATCTAACATTCATCTGTTTGCTGATGATACTGTATTGTATGTCAGCAATCCCTCACCTTCAAAGCCTGTGAACTTCTACAATCCGAATTCTCCATTCTGCAGCACAATCTACTTGACAAAAACTACTTCTAAATGCAAAAAACAAAGCTATGTTCTTTACCACAAAGAGTTGTACTACCACTACCCCAGCATCCAACACCCTACATATATCCACCTTACTTGGAGAGAAACTTGAATTTGTTGATAACTTCAAATACCTTGGAGTCTGGATAGATAACAGGCTTGACTATTCTGTCCATATTGAAGAGTTACTTAAAAGCTAAGACAGAGGCTCGGACTATTTTCAGAATAAAACATTACCTAAACAGTGATTCCAAAAAGGTTAATTCAGGCCTCATTCCTATCCCTCATTGATTATGCTGATTTTCTCTACTGCCATTGTTCAAGTCATCTCTTACATAAGCTGGACACCCTGTATCACAGGTCCATAAGATTTATTACTGACCTTCCTCCAACACCCATCATTACTCCCTTTATATGGCAGTCAACTGGACATCATTGCAACACAGAAGAAATAGGAATGCTGTTATCTGGATATTCAAAGTGTTAACAGGCAAACTACCGACCTATATATCACTGATTGCTTTACCCAAAATTACAACAGGCCATACACCTTAAGGATCAGTAATCTCATCACATTAAAGGTCCCCAATGCCTGCACCTGTATGGGAGGGCTGCTTTCAGCTATTCCTTAGCAGTTGCATGGAACTCTCTCCAAAATCCATGAAGCTAGATAGCCTACTACCTCTGGCATCCTTCAAAAGATTGTTCTCCGCCCCTTTTCCAGAGCTCTGAATGCTTTTATAAAGCATAATCCCCTACCTATCTGACCCAACTAAACCTCCCTTTTCTATCCATTATATTAACTCAATTTCTTTCTTCCGAATCACCTATTATATTCACTTAAAAACTAGTTTAGACCATATAACTTATATTTTAGGACTGCTATACCTTTGTCCTCTTTTTTTTCATACAGGCTAAATGGTTCTATTGTTACTTGTATATATGTAAATTGTTGTATATAATCATTTCATGCCATTGTATTGCTATTTATTCTATTCTTGTCTATGTAATAATACTTGTATCCTCATTTGTATGACCACTCAGGTCCATCTTGTAAATGAGCTTTGCTCAATGATGTTCGCCTGAATAAATAAAGATTTTGATTGATTGATTGATTGATGGTTACTCAGGTTTCCATATCCTCTCCTATGTGCCTGGTTTGGTCCTGGCTGCTTTGGTCCCTGCCATTCTGATGATCCTCTGAGGTTTCCAGCAGGGAACTGAGGCATGCTGAGGATGTCCACATTACATAGGCAACAATGAGGCACATCAATGCGGGCAGCTCCAGCCAGCAAAAATGTCCGTGTTGTCCTGATGCTGATGGCTTACAGTTCCATGTTGTGGCTCAAAGGAGGAGAGTCTCTTGAAGACTTAGAAAATGGGCATGGAGAATACTAGATCCTGGGTCTATAAGACAATGAACCAGCCAGTCCGGTATCAGACAACAGAGAGTGGGACATAATGAGTTCCAGTCTCTGGCCACCTGATAACATTCAAAATCACTCACCTTACAGAATGTTGAATTTTAAATGGGCATCAGTTTTTTTTTCTCTCACTAAGAGAGCAAGAGAAGGCATATTTCCTCAACATGCCGCTGGAATGACGAAGTGTTACAAACAGTAAAACAGCAGAAAACAGAATTATCCCCCACCAAGCTAAGAATCAAGTGTATTTTCTGCAACACCACCAATTATTTGAAACACATCCCCACCCTCTGACTGCACACTTGCCCTACTAGCCAGCAACACATCTCAATGTACAGGAGTCAAATCTAAGAAAGTACTGCTGATCTCATGACTCAGCAGTACACTGTCACATGCTCAGCAGTACTTATATTAACTCTTTTCCTCTTCTCCTTCCTGGCTTTTTCTGATACAACCCCCACTGAAACTAAACAGACCAGTGGTTGTGGGAGGGGTCAAATGAGAGAGCTATTGAAAACTAACCTTCAACTGCCAGGAGTACATGTTGTCATTCATGTCAGCACTCACTCTGCCATTGTCTCGATCGCTGGAAACAGATAGACGAGTAACTCATGATCCATGGACACAAGTGCACACACTGAAGTGGGGGTGAAGTTAAACATCAAAAGACAGTGGCTGTCTTTCCCTGTCCATAGTCCTGACTTGCAATTTGCGCTTATGCTGTGCTGTCCACCTTGGCATTAGCAAGGGGTCAGCAAAGGACTGCAAATCAGTAAAAAAAGAGAGAAAAAAATGGACTGCTTTGTGGCTGCCATATTAAATTGCTACGGGGAAGGGGGGATAGAGAGCATAACAGCAAGCAACAGAGACCTACAAAAGACAAGTGGGGAACTATTAATAGTGTCTTAAACACAGCAGTGCTTTCTGCTGGTGAGTATACCAGCAGAGGGACTACTTAAAAGAAAATGGATTTTTTTTTTGTGTGTGATCTTTTTACCTTCTCCCACACTCCGCATCTCCTTTGGGCTACCTAGTGCTCCATGCCCTGGCAGTCCTCTTCTGGAGCTCTCCCTCTTGCCCACATATTGCAGCCAACCCCCCCCCAAGTTGTCCCAGCATATCCCATTACCGGGAAGGTTCCCTTCCTCTGAGGGGGGAAAGTACCGGGGGCCAGAAGCCCAGCACACTATTTTTTATGGCCCAGGGGAGCTGCTGTGGTGGAGGAGGCTCCTGGAAGTTCTGGGGACATGGAGAATGGAGTCCATCATCCACTGGCACCGAAGCTGTTTTCTGGCTTTCTTGGTCCCTCCAGCGCTGCTATGTATAGTACTCCTGGTCTCCACCAAGGGCCACTACAAAGCAGAGCTACCCCCCAGCCCTCCCCAGGAGAGGAGAGCAGTCCTTCAGATGCTCGATCCTCTCCTTTCCCCTGCCAGCCCCCAGCACCCGAATCCATTCATGAACCAGGGTCACCACAAGGTTCGAGGTGTGGCATCCAAAGCCTCAACCCTCTGTGCCAGCGGGCCAGATTACTTTTTTTTAATTAATGTTTACTCCATTTTAATATTTTTTTTTTAGTTTGCAATGTTTTATTAAAATGTTATTTATAACCCATTTTCTAAGCATAATACCTTCGGCTGCCAGAAGATTTAGAATGAATAGATTTTTAGGACATGTATGCATGTCGGTGGCACAGCAAGGGATAAAGGAATAATGCATGACAGAGTGTGTGTCATGCTGGCATAATGTCACGCTTCATGTGGTAGGGAACAAAGCCACAGTCCAAGTGCATCCAACATCCAAGAAGTGATGTTATCTCAGCACGGCACACACTAAGAGTGTATTATTCCTATTATACAATGGATCGCTTATAAAACAAACAAAAATAAACATGAAAAACTATGTTTAAAGTAGATTTTTGTCATTTTATGAATGGGTAGGCTTACTTTATCAAAAAATAATGCAGATTTATTGTTTTAACCAGTGGGTGGAGCTGCTGTATTTTTCTTGTGGCTCTGCAGTCCCCATAGCAACCTTTATCATTGCTGCTGCCTGTTTTTGTTAAGCTCCCCTATTCCTTTGTTAATATGTTGTCTTTGGTCATGGTTTTGAGTTTCTGTTTCCTTGACTTTCTGTTTTTATGACTAGCTCTTCGTGCTGCTGCTAACTGGGAATCGGAGATCACCCGCCCACTGCCGCTGCTGTGAGGATGTCTTTTATACAAGAGGAAGAAAGTAGGGAGGTGGTAGGGAGAATGTTTCTAAATGATTTTATGTGGTCCACTTTTAAAAAAATATAACATAAGAAAGTGACTTGAAGAGTGAGCGAGTTTTCACAAAAAGAGCCGCCTGGTGACTGTTTAAAGATGTGCTTGTTCAGTTGCTCTTTCATTGACTGGGTTCTCTCGGCCCATGAACTGAGTCATAGTGGGTTTCATGTAGCTCTTTTTTAAATATGAAAAAGAAACTTTAGGGATTTGGGGGGATGTGTGAGGGTTGTGTTGTTGGTTTTGGCAGGTTTCTCTGTTGTGGGAGGGATTTAGAGTGCTGTGACGCTGTTCCAAAACACAGCTTTCACTATAGTTGAAAATGCTATGCATACTGATTTCTCTTTTAATGTGATTTGGTCATGTGTATGCTGCGACTAGATCCATGATGTTACGCTGGATTAACATCAGGGGTCCAGCCCCGGACTGACCAATTACAGCCCAGCATTCATTCTTGCCATTGTATAATATTGCTTTCCTACTGTTACCTTATGTAACTATTCTGTCATGCTCCAAGCTCAGGATGTGAGGAGCAGAGGTCAGCAGACAGGGTGACAGAAAATATCTTTATACTCAGAATCTGAGTGGGTGATCACATGTTATTGCATCAGTGATCCTTGAAAGAGGCATGGTGGTGATGCCATCATAAACAGGGTTTCACACTCTTTCTCCGGAAACTGTAAAGCTATTTATGAGCACACAGGAAGAGGTTCAAAGGCTGCAATACAAATAACCTGTTCTGCAACCCTCACAACCTGTGTGGAAGCAGGTGAAACCTCAATGAGAGATCACACAACTGTGCAAGCAAGGGATGGGAGAGGGCCACAGGACAAGGTGGGAGAAGATGTGCAAACCACTAGTCACCAGGCATTCTTCTGGGGGGGGGGGGTGGAAGTATTGGGGAAAGTGCTTTGATAACTATATAGGACTGCATCAGTAACTGTGGAACTGTGCTTGGGAGATGGATTACATTAGTAACTTAAGAGAAATTGAATTGGTACCTGGGGGGATATGCATTAGGAGACCTGTTGAAGACCTTCATTGGTACTGGTAGATGCAACAGGGCGATGGTGGGTGAGAGATGGCATCCAGATACATTGTGACTGGATCAGGTGCTGGAGTGGCCAACAGCATTGAGCATTATATATAGTTAATGGGTGATACCGGATATCAGAGATACTTTGAATGTATCCAGATTAGAGGGATTAAAGTGGGCAACAGGCAGGGCTTGACACATGCCAAAAGGTGATAAATGGTCTCATAGAAGGTCAGGGAGTGCCTTGAGCCTAGATGTGGGGGCAGCACTCCAGATGTGGTACATTGTTGGATATCACAGCATCTGCAGAATATTCCTGGGATGCCAGCAGGTGCTATCCCAGGAAACATCTGGACTGGTGATTTAGATTTATTTATTTGATGACTAATTAAGTATACTGGACCAGAGGTCCTCTTACTTGAATGGTCTGGGCTGCTGTATGGTGGGAAGTACACAGAAAGTTAAGACACATTGATATGGAGTGTCTGTGCTGAAATGATTGTGCTGCATGGTGTTGCAATGGCGGGAGATGATGATGCATGGCTGTGTTCATTTACAGCATAGTTGGATGGTGCCATAACACTGTGTGAATAAAGTACTTATTGTTCAACACCTCCAGTTGTGGCTGAGTATCAGATCCTTTTAATAAATGTAAAAATTCAAATACAAACTAAGAAAGAATATGTGTCCAAAAACTTCAGTAGGTTGACTGGCTTTCCCTCTGAGTAAATCTCTGCAATTTGGTAGGAAACTGGCTCTTATTCTAGACCAATGTGATTTCCTCTACACTCTAGATACTGTAAATAGCCACAGGGTGATCGGTTCCAACCTGCGTATGGACCAATTGCACTTCAGCTACTACATACCATGATGTCTACAGTCATCAGTTAAACCAGCCACCATGCAATTTGGCTGCTTTTGCAGAGCAGGTTGTAACTCAATATAAACTACTGTTGTGACAATATAGTAGAAAATTAACTTTTGTTTCATAAATACCAGAACAGGAACATCAAATGCCATTCTATAGGGATGGGCTCAAAACGGACTATTTTGAATAAGTACTTTGCTTATTATAGCTCATTTATTGCTTGTTTGTGTGTAAGAAAACAACAATTTTCCGAATGACTTGCAGTTAAAAATGTATTGTGACCTTCCTCTACTTAGAAAAATATAGCCTCATTAATCTTGTATCAGACAGTGTACTTTAGCCTTTAGATGTGCTAATCAAGGCTCAAAAGAGGATTTACCACCCAAAGACAATGTTCCCTGGACAGGGGACTTTATGTAGAGCAAGGTGAAAGGTCATCTATGTTAGACAGAACTGAAATTATTTTGGCATGTAAAGATGGTGTAGGATAATATTCCCTGAAATTGTCTTGAGAAATGGATTATGGATAAAGCTTCTGTACCACCAAATTATTTAGAAAGATGAACCACCAAACCTTGACTATTCTAAGGGCAACAGCTACTGAGTGTATTGGAAAATCACTAAACCCTTCCTTAAAATATGAAAAGCTTCCTTTGATGAATGCTGTTGTGACTTAAAATAAACTTCTTAAGTTGATAAGTGAGCTGTGTGAACCTCTCTAAAATCAACCTTATGAAAAATGTGGGTCAAACTGGGCAAAGTTTGGATTGGTTAAATAAAGTCTATCTGGCTCAACCTACTCCGCCTACTTGGGCTGTGTGGCTGGGTGTTTGTGTTGTCTCTGTCAATAGTTTAGTTTTGTGGATTTTCATGTGTTTTGGCTTGGAGGAACTAGACCATTCTTGGATATGTGATCTATGAAAGTTTCCCGGACTAAAAAACTGGAAAACATCACCAGCAGATATTGGGATTCTCATGATAAATCAACTTTTTTGGAAGCCATCGCAACAAAGTAAGTACAGCTAAGAAATTCTACAAGCTCTGACCTGGGGAGTGCAAACTGAATCCACATTTCCATCTACCTTGTTGCTAAAGGGAACTGCATGTCTTTGAGAACCATTCTCAACTATTTAAACAAAGGGAAGACACTGACAAATGGTTTTAACTTCCTGCATATGCCCCAGGCCAGTGTTCCAGGAATTTAACACATCCTTTGTCTTGTTACCACAGATCAA
Source organism: Neoceratodus forsteri (assembly GCA_016271365.2). Taxonomy (NCBI): domain Eukaryota; kingdom Metazoa; phylum Chordata; order Ceratodontiformes; family Ceratodontidae; genus Neoceratodus; species Neoceratodus forsteri. Next base: position 214,631,477 of record CM057453.1, read on the forward strand.
ACAGTTTACAGTACTGGTTATTTTCCTGTGAATTTGATTATTTTACATCATTTGGCAATGGGGCAAATCCTCCCACTGGAGGCACACCCCCAAAATTGATCTGTCCCTGCTCATGTGTGAGCCTTGGGCACATCTAGCCACATTGTATACAACTATTCCAAAGTTGCATTTTCAACATTACCACCTGGCATACTACTGTTCAAAAAAGAAATGCAACCTCTCTCTGACTGAACTCTGTCTATGCACCCTGAAACTTGTGCTCCTCCTCCTGCGGCTATCAGGGACTGTTCACCCTAACCCTGGACCAAACACCTCCAACCAAAACAAACCAGCAGGCACTCTCTCAATCATGTGCCTGAACATCTGCTGTTTACTTCGAAGCTTGATGCACTGCAAGCCTTTACCACCCAACACAACCCGGATATTCTGTCAGTAGTTGAAACTTGGCTCACCCAAAGATTCCTGACCAGGCAATCACCCTTCCTGGCTACAATGTCTTCTGGGTTGATCAAGTCCAAAGAGGTGAAGGGTGTGCCTTATATGTGAAAGACACTTTCCGAGGACACCCCATTGATTCCAATCTTCCAGCAACACCTGCTCAGATTCTTCCCATCAGACTCCTATTAGGCGCCCACAATAAGGCCCTCACAGTTGTCACTGTTTACATACCTCCTAAGGAACAGGGACCTGGTCTAACCGCTGTCCTTGACTTTGTCAAATTCCACCCATCAGACTCCAAAATCATCCTGCTTGGCGACTTTAACATTAATTGGCTCTCAGCTGCATGTGGGTCATTTAAGGACTCTGTTATATCAGCTAACCTGACTCAAATGGTTGACTATGCAACCAGAAAGAACTACAGAACTGGGACTTGCACCCTACTCGACTGGATCCTAACCAACCACCCCTCTCGGATCACAAAAATCTCAGTCCTCCCTGACTCACTCAGTGACCACTCTCCCATCAGCCGTACCTGGTCAAACAAATTCTATAAGCCCCCTCCAAAAATCATCACCAGCAGAGTCCTACCCCGTGGTCAGCTACCCCACCTCAAATCACACCTCAGTCTGCAGGACTGGTCCCCCATCTTCAAGACAACAGATACTAATACTGCACTGGAGCAATTTATTCACATTTTCAATGAAGCCTGTAATAAATTTGCCCCCTCAAAAAGCGTAAAGTTAAATCGCTCAGTAACCCTTGGCTGTCAGGAGACCTCCTAAAAAAACTTAAATCCAGGGACCACCTCTGGGAACTGGCTAGAAACTCCGGTAAGCAACTCGACATCCAGAATTATAAACGGGCACGGAACGACTGCACCAAATCCATTCAGCAACAGAAATCTGACTACTATAAAATTTCCCTCACTAACTCCTGGGGAAATGGGAGAGATTTCTGGAAAAACATTAAAGATGTCACTGGAAAGCAGTCAAAATCTTCGCCGAACATACTCAACATAAATGGGCACTCTACACTCGACTCTAAAACTATTGCAAACACCTTTAACATTGCTTTCACTGACCTTAGCAGTGTTCTCCCCTCTGACTTCTTCCAAGACGTGTCAACTCCCATCCCCCCCAACTCCTCCACCCACACCTGTCACCCACCTTTCTACTTTAAAGCACTAAAGAAACATCAAGTCTGAAACTACATTGCCAAAGCCATCAGCAAATCTAGAACAAGCAATGACACACTTGACCTCAAATACTTGTCAATGCTTGACGAGGTACTTGGGCCCCTCACCAAGATCTTTAATCTTTCTCTTTCCTCTAGCCAATTCCCAGACAAATGGAAAATGGCCACTGTTACCCCAATTCACAAATGTGGTGATAAGGCTGACCATGCAAACTTCTGCCCTATCTCCATTCTGCCTCCCCTATCGAAGGCACTGGAACGTATAGTAGCGGACCAACTTATTGAGCATCTGGACAATTATAATATTCTCTGTAAACAGCAACATGGTTTTAGAAAAGGTCATAGTACATCCTCTGCCTTACTCAAATTCACCAGCTCCATTCACAGCTCGCTTGACAATGGACAACTAACTGGTGCTATTTTCATCGACCTGACCAAAGCCTTTGATACTGTCCACCACTCCCTCCTGCTGAGCCAACTAAAAAATGCTGGTCTCTCCAATGATTCGATCTCTTGGTTCAAAAGCTATCTTGAAAACCGCACCCAGCATGTAAAAATTGGAGATGTGCACTCTGATTCCAGACCTGTCCTCTCTGGAGTTCCCCAAGGTTCAATACTGGGCCCCCTACTCTTCAGCCTGTTCCTTAACACCCTACCGGACTCCTGCACTGAACATATCACCCTGTATGCTGATGATGCAGTAATTCTTGCCACACACCAGGACCCAAAGAAATTGCAAGGAAATCTCCAACTTGGCTTCTCTTCAGTTGAGAGTTGGCTCACAAAGCACAAACTCATCCTTAATCAAAAAAAAAAAAACAAAGGCCATGATCTTCAGCAGCGCCCATAATAAACATAAACACTGCCAACTCTCCGTTACCACCAGACAAGGTGCCGCACTGGAACAGGTCAAAAACTTTAAATACCTCGGGATCACCCTTGACCCTCACCTCTCCTACACTGCCCACATTGACCATGTTGCCAAAGTTGCTAACTCCCGGCTAGGCCTGCGATTCCGTCATAGGAAACACCTGACACCTGAAGTCCTCACTGTCACTGTCCAGAGCTCCATCATATCCATCATTAATTATGGTATTATCATTTATGGCTCTGCTACAACCACCACACTCAAACGTGTATCCACTGCCCTCAACAAGGCCTGTCGACTTGTCACTGGCTCCCAACGCCTAACTCACACCTGTGACCTCTATTCTCAAACTAGATGGTTGAATCTTGCCAATCGAATAAAACACCAAACTTGTATTACTACTAAGAAAATCTTGCTGGGCCTTGCCCCCGCTGGAGTCTGTGCCCTCATACAACCGAGAATCCACACCCGACATACCAGGGGATTGAAACCTCAGCTTCTGCAAGTTCTGCATTGCCGCACAACACAAGGCCAAAGATCCTTTGCTTACCGGGCCACTAGTTGGTTCAATGGTCTTCCCAGCAACATCTCATCTTCACTATCGCTCAGCAGTTTTAAGACTCGTCTCCGACTAACACTGACTGCCTCCAACCTCTGTGACTGTTGTGACTAAACATATCTTTTGGTTCCATAGCTGAAGATGCCCTTTTGGACCCACATCTACTCCTGCACATTGCCAGCACCCCCCCTCGTATCTTCACCTCCCCTGCTGGCCCATGACAAATGCCACCTGGCTGCACTACCTCTATCCTTATCCGCCTTCCACCTCTCCTCTCCTCTCTCTATCTCCCCCAACCTACCTCCCCTTCTCTCCCATCCACTTAGTCTCCCTGATTTCACCCTCCTCCTTTCCCTTTCCCTTCCCCAAAGTTTCACCTTATTGTTCTTTTTTCATCTACAAGACTATGTGTGTTTTTTTTTTGTTGTTTTTTTTTTAATTTTATAAACTGTTATCTTTGCTTATGATTATCTTAGTTGTACCAATGACGTGGAACCTTTGTAAAAGAGCCTTGGCTCAAAGGTATTTGTAATCCTAGAACAAATAAATAAATAAAATAAAATAAAAAAATAAAAATAAAAATAAATAAATAAACCAACAAAGTGTGCTCTTCAGTATATGACTGAATTTGATAGCTAATAGTAACACAGTAACGCAGTAATATAAGGTTGGAAGGAGCTGTTGAGTCTGCCTCCTCCACTATTTAATAAAATGGGACTAAGAAGTATGCTGTGAAAACATGTACTCATTTATAAAGATTCTTCACCAACCCTACTAACCTTGGTACCCTGCTGTTAATATATAGTAAACAGGCAAGCCTTCACATATTTCTTCCTCCATGGGCTCTAAAATCACTATTCCTCTTTTTTTTGGGGGTGGCTCCATTAGCCTTGTCTACTCTGATTTTATCTCTCACAAGTGTTATTCTCAGATGATACCCCTCATTATGAAATGGGCAGTAAGAATTCCAGGTCCTGATTGGCCAAGAGCTGCTTTCTGTTGGGCTGTTATTCCAGCACAATGGCCTGGGTGAAAGTAGCTCCTGGCACTCACCTCTTTATCAGTCAGGAATGGCATATCACTCCCTGCTGTCAGTGACTTCCTGCTCGCTGTCACTCACTAACCACTCACTGTCTACTGAGTTTGCATGTACTTTCAAGTCAATACTTTACAGTACTTTCAAAATGCATGCTTTTCTCCTGACACCCCTCTACAAAGCATCCTTCACCCTATCTTAATATCACATCAAACATGGCTGACACCCTAGAGACCGTTCTGTCTTTAAAATATCTGGGCTTCACCATGGACCCCACGCTCTCTTTCAGCGTTCATGTCTCTGACATTGTCAAAGCCATGAGTCAGAAGCTTGGTCTGCTCTATCGAATTCACCCATTTCTCACCTCCGCCTCCAGCCTAAGAATTGCTTCCACATCACTTACTCCCCTCCTGACCTATGGAGCCCCGCTGCTGCTGTCTACTAATTCCTCCTCCTCCTCTCTCTCTCTCCCCTCTCCCAGGTCTACCATAGGATTGGGGGGTTCATTCTGGGAGCCAACTCCCGTTCCCACCTCTGCAAAGTCCTCTCCTCTCTGAGCTGGTTACCCTATGAATCTAAGTTGAAATACTTCTCCATGTGCCTTATGTTTAAATGTATCCACCACCACTTCATGCCCCCTGCCCTAAGGGATATAATAAGCTTAAGACAAGCTCCTTGCACCCTCCGCTCAGCACCCCTACCCTTACTGGCTATCCCCAATCTGCACCTAACCTCCACTAGAGGTCCTTTTCTTTTGCTTCTATCTCTGACTGGAACTCTGTTCCTCCACTTGTCCTGAATAGTACCTCTCTTCCTCTATTTAAGTCCAGTTTATATACCTCCTGCTCCTATTTCTGCTGATGCACCTCAACTTCTCCTATCCTATTCTATCCCTGCCCACTTCTACCCCCCAATCCCACCGCCTCACTTCTCTTCCCTTCCCCCCTCTCTCTCTCTCTCTCTCACTCTCATCTCCTAATAAATCATAACTGTATTCATCTTCTCTCTCTGCTGTTTACCCTAAGTTTCTCCTTTTACACGTTTTTAGCACTATGCTCTAATCTACTTGTTATATCACACATTATATCTATGTAGCATTTATGTCTGTGCATAGGTCTAAATGGCTATATATATCCATTGTACAATTAGGCAATAATGCCTGACAGGGTGTGTGTCGTGCTGGGATAACGTCATGCCTCAGGTGGTTGTACACGAGACCTCTCAGGCTGAGTGCATCCGATAATTAAGGCATGACGTCATCCCAAACGGCACACACCCTGGATGGCATTATTGCTATTATACATTGGCTCGTTGTTATACAGCATAAAAAAAATCATTTTAAAGATGTTTTTGTATGTAAAAATATTTTTGTTTTTTAAGAGAAGATGAAACAATCCAGCATATTGATATCCAGCATATTGATATCAAGCAGATGGTCATCTGCAGGTTCACAGTAAGGCAGAGACTAGACCCATGATGTTGTGCTGGGATAACAACACGGGTCCAGTCCCAGACTGACCAATCAGAGTCCAGGATTTTTTTCTTGCCATTGTATAATGTTTGACAATGTTTTACTGATGTCCTGCATTTTACCTCTCTGTACTTTGTACTGCTCTGTAATATTTTTGTACTGCTCTGTAATATTTGTGACCCTGCGTTGACCCAGAAAAAGGGACTGTAATTGTCTCAGTGGTCTTACCCTGTCAACAAAATTCAAATAAATAAATAAAAAATAAGTCCCAGCCCTACTCTGGTCTCAGTGACTGCTACCCATTTTACAAAAAAAATAAAAGGCAATACTCCTATGTTTCACAGCAGCTGTCAGCCATGATTTATAGTAAATAATCGGTTCCCACACACTCACGCTTCCACTGTCACTCTGGCAGCTCCCAACCAGCTCTGCAATTTCACATGTAAAAGAAAGATTAAAAAAAATAAAAAAACATGCTCACACACTTGCACACAATCAGGAACTTCATTTTTTTCCTCAAAATTCCTGCAACTGACAGTACTGGCACAGACTGGAGTAGGACCGACACACTGTAATGGGAAGCCAGTGGCAGCAAGCAGGCAGGCACTACATTTTCTGTTTCCTGTTACTTGTCTACATTAATGATTTAGTAATTTAAAACACAGAAAAGATGTAATTTTTTATTTATTTATCAACAGTACAGGGATCCATATCATAATCACAATAAAGAGTAAACAGGGAGCAGATGAGACACTCTGGGTCACCCTGGAGACAGGAAATGGCACCACAATCCACATGGGGGTTGTATACAAACCCCCATCTCAGGGGGAGGGAATGGACAAGGAAATGATAGAAGGCTTCCTTAGAATGGCAGAAACAGGGGAGATATTGTTGATGGGGGACCTGAATATGCCAGATGTTAACTGGAGCACCTTTGCTACTGGCACATCCAAGAGCAGGGTCATTCTTGATGCCCTACAGGGGGCATGCCTCAGACAGCTAGTATTGGAACCCACTCGGAAGGGAGCAATCTTAGATCTGGTACTCTCAAATGGGGACGGAGAAAGAATCTCAGATTTAGAAGTGGGCAGCCATCTGGGAACAAGCAAGCATCAAACAGTGTGGTTCATGATAAACACAGCCATACAATCAAGCCATACAAAAGCAAGAGTATTGGACTTTGGGAGGGCTGACTTTGGGAAAATGAGAGAGTGCCTCTGAAAAGCACTAGCAAACAGGCAAGAAGGATGGGTGGAGGAACAATGGAGAGTAATCAAAACAGCCATCACAGAGGCAACAAGCCTTTGTGTAAAGCAAATCAACAAAACACAATGAAGGAGAAAAACACTATGGTTCTCAAAAGAGGTGGCAGGGAAGGTTAAGGAGAAAAGGATAGCATTCAGGAAATATAAGGAAACACAGAAGGAAAGGGACAGGGAACTTTATCAGTTAAAGCAGAAAGAGGCTGGGAAGGCAGTCAGAATAGCAAAGGCCCAAACTGAGGAAAGGATAGCCAACTCTGTTAAGAAGGGGGATAAGACCTTTTATAGGTACATTAGGGAGAGAAGAAAGACCAAAGGAGAGATACTGAGGCTTAATAAAGGGGAGGGAATGTGGGTAGAGGGTGACAATGAAAAAGCAGGGATACTGAACGAATATTTCTGCTCAGTATTCACAAAGGAAGAGGAAGGGGAGTTACCTAAACCAAACAAGAGAAACACTCTGAAGACGAGGGTTGATACCAGTCCATTTACAGAAGAAAGGGTTCTGAAAGAACTAATAAAATTGAAGGTGGACAAAGCAATGGGGCCTGATGGGATTCACCCAAGAATTATAAAAGAACTAAGGGTAGAACTAATGACATCACTGACTACTCTCTTTAACAAATCATGGGAAGATGGGGTGGTACCTGAGGACTGGAGGAGGGTGGATGTGATTCCTCTTCACAAAAGTGGGAGCAGGACAGAGGCAGGAAACTACAAACCAGTTAGTTTGACCTCAGTGGTAGGTAAAATGATGGAATCACTTCTGAAGGAAGGAATTGTTGAGTACCTAGAGGCCAGTGGGGCACAGGGCCCAAGGCAGCTTGGATTCATGATGGGAAGGTCGTGTCAGATGAATCTAATAGATTTCTTTGATGGGGTGACCAAAGTAGTAGACCAGGGAGGGGCTGTGGACATGGCTTACCTAGATTTTAGCAAGGCATTTCATACAGTCCCACACAAAAGATTAATACACAAGTTAGCCAACCTTGGAGTGGGTCCCAAGGTGGTAGCCTGGATAAAAAATTGGCTAGACAACAGGACACAAAGGGTAGTAGTAAATGGAGTCCACAGTGAAGAAAGGAGGGTTACTAGCGGGGTACCGCAGGGCTCAGTACTGTGACCGGTCCTTTTTAAAGTCTTTATAAGTGACATTGCAGAAGAACTGGAAGGAAAAGTATGTCTCTTTGCAGATGACACAAAGACCTGCAACAGGTTTGATACACCAGATGGAGTGGAAAGGATGAGAAGGGACTTGGCAAGGTTGGAGAAATGGTAAAATCTGTGGCAGCTCAGATTCAATGCAAAGAAGTGCAAGGTAATGCACCTGGGAAACAAAAACCCAGGGCAGGAGTACACAATGGGGGGTGAGATACTGACAACAGTAAAAATGGAAAGCGACCTGGGGGTAATTATATCAGATGACCTAAAGGTGGGCAAGCAATGTGAGAAGGCAGTAAGGAGGCTGGGGGGATACTGGGATGCATAGGGAGAGGCATCAATAGTAGAAAACAGAAAATTGTTATCCCTCTGTACAGACAGTTGGTGAGAACCCATCTGGAGTACTGTGTGCAGTTCTGGAGACCCCATCTCCACAAAGACATAGACAGAGTGGAGGCTGTCCAGAAGAGGGCAACCAAAATGGTGCAGGGTCTGCACCAGAAGACATATGAAGAAAGACTAAAGGAGCTTAATATGTATACCCTTGAGGAAAGGAGGAGAAAGGGACATGATAGAAACTTTCAAGTACCTCAAGGAATCAACAAAGTCCAAGAAGTGGCATCTTTCAGAAAAAAGATGTGCAAGAACAAGGGGCACAATTTGAAGATGAGGGGACAGCTCAGAGGTAATGTGAGGAAGTGTTTTTTCACAGAGAGGGTTGTGGATGCATGGAACAGCCTCCCTGAGGAGGTCGTGGAGTCAAGAACAGTGGGGGAATTCAAGAATGGATGGGACAGACATAAGGCAGTCCTAGTGGGGGGGTAGGAGGAAGTAAGCTGTTGGTTAATTAGGATCTGCAGCTTATCTGTTAGGTAGGAAAATGGGCAGACTAGGTGGGCCAAAAGGTCCTTATCTGCCATCAAATTATATGTTTCTTTGTAAAGCACTCCAGGGTGATCATTATCGTGGGATAACGGCCCTTCTCGGGTGGTGGAAGCACTTGGCTTTGCCTCATGCTTCACCCCACCCAAGGCAAGCTGTTATCGCACCATAACACCCCCCTTGTCATGCCTTATTGCTTGATCATTCCCTCCTCACAACACAATCTCTCCAGGCAATACCAAGAATCTTCTTAGTAACTATATATTTAATAAATTGTCTGCATCCCTTGCTCTGCCTCACCCGGGAAGCTGAATGTATGCAATGCAGATGCTGTCATTCTAAGTCCCTCCCTCATCAGTCTGCATCTTCAATACTGTGGATGACTCACCCTACCACTTGTTAGGATCAGAAAAGAGAATATGAGCCATGTATGTCTGTCTTTCCTAGAGAAGGAATTTTTTGAATGGCAAAATTGCTGATGGGGATTGAAGGTGGTAACAACAGGATGGGGAATCCAAGTGCATTCTGTTGTTTATGGTGACCAGGGGAGGGAGCAGAATAATGAGAGATGACATGTGGTATGTGTGAAATATGCAGTTTATGCTTCAGAATGTTACAGTTCAGTAACAAAGTTCACCGTAGTTCACAAACTTACCCTGATTGGCTGGGGGGTGGGGGCGGTGAATCTTTTTTGCCAACTGTCACTGCAGTTTTAGTTGATCACTACCACTATTGCCTCTTTTATTATTCTAATTGTAAATTAAGTTTGTGTGGGGCAGGGAGGGGAAGTAGCTTAGGATAAGGAATGAAGTAATAGAGGAGTATAATGGGTGGCTTAAGAGATGGTGTCAGGAAAAGTAATACCACTTTGTGGGGATTTGTGGGGATTTCTGGCACAAGATACTCTTCAAGGGTGATGGACTTCACCTGACAAGAGAGGGGAGCTGCGCTGGGGCAATAGTTTGACATCTGCAACAGACATTTAAACTGACTTGGGGGAGAGTGGGACTAGTGAAACCATTGTAACTGGTGAGTGGAAGGGGATCCTAGCTAATATTCCCTCATATCTGTGGGCTTGTAGCAGCACAGAGGGTACAAAGAGAGTTATGGCCTTAACTGGTCCAGCTGGGGGGGCATAAGAGAGTAGGAATGCAAACTATGCAATCACCAAGAAAAGCAAGAGGATTAGAGGACAAGGAATGTACAAGAGTAGTAGCAAAGCAGGATCAGAGGTCAGATTGAAGGGGATATGCTTGAGTGTTAGGAGCCAGGGTAACAAAATCAGCAAGCTCCAAGCATTGATGGTAGGCACTGAGGTGGACCTTGTGGCCATCACTGAAACATGGGCTGAGGAAAATAACAACTGGGACCTCATGGTCCCTGGGTACTCAGTGTTCATAAGGGATAGAGAAACACGTAGAGGGGACAAAGTAGTAATTTTTGTCCAGGATGGCATCCAGGTTGTGGAAGGTGGGTGCATCAGGGGAAGTAATGGGGAGAGAGAGAGAGAGAGTTGCTGTGGGTGTAACTCATGGCAGAATCAGTCAAGAATCTGTACTTGGGCGTGATCTGTAGACCACTGTGTCAAGCAGAAGAGAGGGACAGAGAGCTCAGGGGAGACCTTGAAAGAGTGATGGCAAAGGGGAAAGTAGTGGTGGTGGGTGATCTGAACCAGCCAGACATCGATTGGGATGTTCCAGTAGTCAGGAATACTAGACATCAGGCCTTGCTGGACAACTTCCAGCACTGTCTACTGATATTGCTGCTTAAGGAACCCACCAGGAAGACTGCAATCCTTGATGTGGTGCTCAGCAACTCAGAGATGATAGAAGCTGTGAGAATAGGGGATCCTCTGCGGAGCAGTGACCATAACTCCATTTGGTTCAAACTGATCCTTGGGTTTGAAAAACCCCAGTCAAGAGATGAAGGTCTTGATTTTAGAAGGGAAGTTTCAACAGGCTGAAAGAGCTAGTCAAGGAAATGTTTATTGAGGTAGACAACATGCGGGGTGGAAGGGGGGCAATTAAGGAAGACATTCCTGAGGCATCTAAGTTATGCATAAGAACAGGAACCAAAGAGAACAGGTTTAAGAGACCATTATGGTTCTCGGCAAGAATCAGGGAAGCAGTAAGGGAAAAGAAAAAGGCTTTCTAGAAGTATAAAAAAAAACAGGGGGAGGAAGAATGAGGAGAGTACATACTGAAAAATAGGGAGGCAAAGAAAGTTAGTTAGGGAGGCAAAAATAGACACAAAGCTGCATATGGAATAGAGAAAAAGTTCTTCTGATACATTAGGGAAAAATGGAAGAATGCAGGGGAAATTGTAAGGCTAGCTGTGGGGGGTAAAGTGATAGAGAATGGGCAAAAAGTGACAGTCCTTAGTGATTACTTTTGCTCAGTTTTCACTAGAGAAGATGGTGGGCCCTTGCCAGAGAGTGGCATCAAGGTGGCCACTAAGTGTACCCTGGAGATGAGGCAGCCAATATTTACAAGAAGGGTCCAGAAGAGACAGACATCTCTAAAGACAGATAAGGTTCCTGGACAAGATGGGTTGCAACTGAGATTACACAGGGAGCTGGCAGTAGTACTGGCAGAACCTCTGGTAAGTCTGTTTAACAGTTCACTGAGGACAGCAGTAGTTCTGAAGGATTGAAGGGTGGTGGATGTAGTTCCACCTCATAAAAGGGGGGGGGGGTCAAGAAACAAGTGAAGAAGTACAGGCTTGTCAGTCTTATCTCTATTGTAGGGAAGCTGAATGAGTCACTGATCAAAGAAGACCTTGAGGACTGCTTTGACAGCAATAGTCTCCAGGACCCTAATCAGCACGGATTTGTGTCACAGATGGTTTGTCAGACAAATCTGATAGTTTTCTTTGAGTGGGTGATGAGGGATTTGGATAAGGGCCATACTGTGGATTTGATTTACTTTGGCTTCAGCAAGCTTTCAACTCAGTGACTCACAGATGCTTGCTGAAGTAGATGGAGGACATCTGTGCAGCTAAGGTCATAGTAAACTGGGTAGGTAACTGGCTAAACAGGGAGGCAGCAGAGGGTTGTGATCAGTGGGGTCAAATCAGAAGAGAGGGAGGTCATGGAGGGGGGGTCCCACAGGGATCTGTGCAGGGTCTGGTCCTCTTCAATATGTTCATCTGCAACATTGGTGAGGGAATCCATGGCAGGTTGTGTCTCTTCATAAATGACACTTTGCATTGTGGGAATGTGGCTAGTGATAAGGGAATCAAGGAAATCCAGAGTGAATTACATAAGCTAGAGGGGTGGTCTAAGGTTTGGCAGTTGAAATCCAATGCCAAAATGTGCAAGGTAATGCACCTAGGGAATAAGAACCCCAGGACAGAGTACTGGATTTGCGGGGTGAGACTTAACACCACAGCTGAGGAATGGGACCCTGGAGTTATCATCAATGATTCCCTCAAACAATCCAGTTAGTGCAATAAGGCATATAGCAAAGTGAGTAATATGCTAGGATGTATTGTGAGGTGTACTGATAGCAGAAGGGAAGAAGTAATACTTTCCCTATATAGATCCTTGGTGAGGCCCACACATAGAGTACTTTGGCCAATTCTAGAGCCCTCACCTCAAGAAGGATAGGGATAGCCTGGGCACAATGCAGTGCAAGGTAACAAAAATTATTAGGACCAACAGGGCAGGTCCTTTGAGGAGTGCCTCAAGGCACTGAACATGTACCCGCTGGAGATCAGAAGAGAGAAGGCAGATATGATAGGCATCTTTAAGTTCCTCATGGAAATTAACAAGGTGAACTGTGTGGAATTGTTTATCTTGAATACTAGTTCATGATCACGTGGACATAAGTGGAAACTGACAGGAGGGAAGTTCAGGTTGACATGAGAAAGTATTATTTTACATAAAGGGTGATGGGACCATGGAATAGTCTTCCATCTGAAGTGGCTGATGTTAAAACCATTGGTGGTTTCAAGCACATTTGGGGCACAATGAAAGGTATACTGTGGGATCAGGGCAGCAGATACTTAGACGAGAATGGGAGGGGGTGGATAGGGAGGCCAAAGACCCTGGAGGGACAGTAAGTGCAATGGCTAAACAGGGAACTCGGGCAGCCTGGATGACCCACTGGTCTTTTTCTGTCATCATTATTTAAGTCTCTGTATTAATATTATGTAGGAACCTAAGAAGTGGCAAATACTACAACTGGTAGAGATTTAAGAAGTGTTCCCTTCTTGGCTATGGGCACAATCCATTGAAACAATTTCCACATTATGAACGGGGCTGGTACATAGGCGAAGGAACAGTCTTAGTTCTCAAATGCAATATAGTTAAAAGTTACATAATTCCATTGTTATTGTTGATGTAGTGCTCATCTGCTACAAAGGGGTTAAAAGGTTAGTGCTCCCCTTTTGACTAAGTCATATTACCTTTAGGTAATAATACAAGCATTTGTCAATGCCAAAGGTTTGCTGTCGGTATTGCTGTTGCACATGTCTCCCATAGTTTTCTGTGTATATTTTTCTGCCTTGCATTTTAAGGCATCACTCTCAACACAGATTTCTTATGTTCTTCCAGCACTGGCATACTTCATTAGAAAAACAAGCATTTTTCAATACCGAATGTTTGCTTGCTGGTATTGGCATTGGTAGTGCAGGAGTTAGAGAGATGCATATCCACAAGGGTGGCTCCAGGGAAAACAAGCAACTACAGGTCTATCTCCTTGCTCTGCATACTCACAAAACTACAAGAAAGGATAGTCTACGGCCAACTCCGTGACTACCTGTATTCTCATCAGCTTCTAGCCCTTTCCCAGCATGGATTTCGAACTAACCATGGGACTGATACAGCCCTAATCAATTTCTCTAATGAGGTACTCAGAGCAGTGAATAACTGGACACCCACAGGAGCCGTCTTTATAGACCTAGCCAAGGAATTCAACATTGTTGACCATGAACTCCTGATACTAAAGCTGGATAAACTTGGCCTAGATCATCTTGCCCTCAAATGGTTCAGCAGCTACCTATCTGGCCAGTCACAGAGGGTCATCTGGAAGGGTGCTTCATTGGATCCACTACCCTTAAAAGAGGGAGTACCGCAGGGCTCAATTCTCGGCCCCCCTCCTATTCTCCCTGTTTACAAATGACCTAAATCTCCACTGTGGAGGTAGCTCGGTCATTCAATATGCGGATGACAGAGTCATCTACCAATCTTTGGGCGACATGGCAGATCTTAGTCCCCTTCTCCAAGCTGATCTCACAGCACTTGAGGCCTGGCTGAGAGCAAATCGAATGGTTCTAAATGCAGGTAGAACTAAGGCGATGCTATTTGGACACAGGTCCCTTGTCCTCGACAGGACTAAATCCCTGCAACTCACCTCACTCTCTGGTAGCAGTATTGAAGAAGTCCCCTCCTTGAAATACTTAGGACTCATACTGAACCAGTGTCTTACCTTCAAAAATCATGTGGATCTGGTTACCAAGACCATCCTCCATAAACTTGGTACCCTGTACTGATTAAAGGACCAGCTTTTCCCTGAGGCCAGGACCTCAATCGCCACAAGTGTTCTGCTCCCCACCCTGGCCTATTCGGCCCCATCATACAGGGCATGGCCAAGCAAGAGGTCTCCAGGCTGCAAATACTGTACAACAAAGTAGCACACTTCGCTACCTAGGATCACTCAAGAAGCCACCACTGTGACACATTAGCCCAGCTATAGTGGCCCTCACTTGTCGGTCATCTACAGTACCCCCTGATTTGCCTGGCGTTCAAGCTACTCAGTCTGTCCACTCCACCCAGTCTAGTAGGAACTATTGCAATTAAACACAACCCACAGAGCCTACGGACATCAGGGTGAACACTGCTGGAAGTTACCAGAGTCAGGGCTAATGCAGGTGGCTGGTCTTTCTCCAACACAACCCCTACCTGTGGAACAATCTTCCACCTCCAGTGCAGGAAGCCTCCTCACTGATGAATTTCTGTACTAGTCTCAAGGCCCATACAATTAATGCTAGCACTTGCCATTGCCATGGTTCATGATAGCTCCCCCCCCCCCACTTACTTCTACCCTCCAACTTGAGCTACTTTAGGTGAGCTTGTCCATGTACCCCATCATGATCCATGGAGCTTGCTCTTGCCAGCACCACTACAGCTAGTTTACCTCTGATTACAGCAAAATGATAACTATGATGGAATCCTGCAAGTTGCCTTACTTCTCCTCCTTTCCTTACAGCTATTGCCATCCTAATATTAAGGACTGTATCATGATGATAACCATGACTGTAACCTTCATATTTACCTGAAATTACTCTGTAACCCAAGTCTTTCTCTATATGTAAACATGTAATATTAACCCCGGGTCACCCTTGAAAAAGGGACCTTCAGCGCTCAGTGGGCCTACCCGGTCATCAAAATTTAATAAATTAATAAATAATAAATAAATCATTGGAATGGCAGTGAAGTATTAAAATAATGGCAACCTCCACCCTTCAGAGACTGACAGGCATTGGGGTGAGCCTTTGGGTCATCGGCCATAACACTCAAGCCATTCCATCTCATCCCACCCTGCAGACACTGACTGGTGTCACAGTGTGCCTTGAGGTCTTCAGCACTTATGCTCACCCCATTCCATAAGGAAATAAGCTGAGATGGGTGCAGTATAGGAGAGTGGGGTGAACATTAGGGCTGAAGACCTCATAGCAACCCTCGATGCCTGTCAGTGGCTGCAGGGTGGGGGAGGAATGGGGTGAGCATTATGGCCAAAGATCCCAAGTCACACCCCCGACGTCTGTCAGTATGTACAGGGTGGGCGCTATAGTTGGAAACCCTAACACTCCAGGCGTTTGTTGGTATTTTTTGCTCCAGATTTTCAACATGTGCTTTTTGGGATCCCACCTCACGAACAGTGGCAGTATCATTTTGTTTCTCAATCCCAAAAGGTAATTTCACACAGCGAGTGTGCCATTCAGTGCCACAGGTGTGAAAACACATTTTGGGCAGGATGTGAAAAATGACAGCTGTACCGTTCATGAGGAGGTGTGAAGAAATGTCAATGTTGAAAATCTGGAATGAAAATATGAAAAAGTGGTGAAGTTACAAGTGTGCATAGAAACTGTGCAATGCACGCTCCTAACGCAGTCATTTTTTTGGAATGTTTTCACCAAATTTTCAACATGGCCTTTTTGGGACCTCTCATGAACAGTGGCAGTGGAATTTCAATAATTTGTTCTTAAAGTTGATTTTGCACAGTGACCACGCCATTCTGCTCCACAGGTGCAAAAACACATTTCAGGAAGGATGCAAAAAATGACAGCTGTACTGTTCATAAGGGGTGTGAAAAAATGGCAATGTTGGAAATTTGGAGTGAAATTCTTAAAAATTGCTGACATTGCGAGCGTGTGTAGAAACCATGCAACACTCATAATGCAGTCATTTTTGGGAGTTTATTCACTAAATTTAAAACAAAGGCTTTTGGGATCCCACCTCATGAACAGTGGTACTCCCATTTCGTTAATTGGTCCCGAAAGGTGATTCTGCGCAGCAACCGCGAAATCAACGTTCAGGACCAAGAAACGAAGTGACAGCGACTGTGTTCATGAGGTGGGGTCTCAAGAACTCCATGTTGAAAATCTGGGACCAAAACTCCAAAAAGTGGCTGAGATATCAACCTAAGTTGAAATCCCCCATTGATTGACATTATAGGGCTTACTGTGATTTTTTTCAGTTTGCGGTCAGCTTTTGAAGAGTGCAGACATGTGCCTGGTCCTCAGAATATCGCTGCTTCTTACCTCCAGAGGTAAGTATGGGTGACGGGGGGAGCAGGGAGGTGGGCTGCACAGAGGGAGGGTACAGTTTGTGGGATGGGGTCCAGCAGGAATGATGAGGGACCATTTTCTTTTTTTTTTCAGGTTTAAAAAAAAAGATGTTGTGGGACTGTTTTCTGTTTTACAGGTGAACCATTCATAACACTGATTTTGGCACATTGGGTTGGGTTCCCAGTGTTCCAGAGTCCTGGGGGGGGGGATCAATGCCGACCCAAGGATTGGGCACCCCTAAGTCGGCTGAGAATATAGGTGTGTGGTGGTGCATGCAACAGCGGGAGTGGGTATCCCAGTGTCGGAAACACTAGAGGTAGTTTTTGGCATCCCAGTGTGCCACATTAAAGGGGAGGGAAATACATGCTGACACGGGAAGTGACACCCCAGTATTGGTGGGTGGGTGGGGGTCCGCTGGCATGATCTCGCTTAGAGTGTAAGTGCCTTTGGGCACTGTATACTCCCAGCCCATAAGGAGCTTAGGCTGTGGCCTACTCCACACGGGTGGGAGAAAACAAGCAAAAGGAGTCAGCAGGAAGTGGAGGAGACAGGCGAGGAAAGTGCCTCCTCCCACCTTCCAGGAAGGGACAAGTGGGGTGGCAAGGAGGGTGGCAGAGACATCAGCCAGGCTGATCGCGATGCAAAAGAGCTGTTTACTGTGTGGTGATCTGCAGATGAAAGAAAAAAGCTGACACATGATTGATGTGGCTTTGTCTTTTGAAGTGCAGACCACTTCAGGCAAAACAGCGTCATGATGACCAGCCTGGCTGATTGGTGTGATACTGTTGAGCCCCTTGCAGAGCACTCTACATTGGACAGACAGTGTCACACCCCTCAAAAGTCACTCTCTCAGGAAGTTCAACATGCATGCATGAACTCAATGAGGTGGAGCCATTTTGAGGCAGATCCAGAATCTGCAAAGTTCCTCAGAGGAGGAGCTGGTGCCATGAGTACAGGTCAGCCAGTCTGCACAGTAGGTCCTTGATGTGCCAGGGCATAATTATTTTTCCTGGGTCTACAGCTTAGCACTAATAGTCTTGGGGTCAAGTGATGGAGGCTTGAAATAGAAGTCATTGGGCTGAATATTGGATCATCCAGTTGGGGGAGTCCAGAGCCAAAGATCTGAAGCTGAAGGAGCCATCCTGAAAGACAACTTGGAAAACAAGGTACTGGGTACAAATGACCACACTAAAAGAAAAGTTTCACACTGACTCAAATGTGCCAAACTTGATATGTACTGAAGTGCTGTAATAAAGTTTACATGTAAACATAGATATAAAACCTCCTAATGTTTCACACAGGTGTGCATTTTGTCAATGGATGTTCACCTTTCTGCTGTTTACAGGTATTAATACAGTGCAAGTTAAGGTGACAGTGTGCAAAGAATGCTATATACAGAAATGTACATATACAAGAAATCAATAAATGATGATGGATGTTGTATATGTGTCCATAGTGATAGAGACTGTATATTTGGGTACAACATGTGTAAGACTGCACAAGTTGCATTGCTTAAAACAAAACAAAAAGAAACCCTAATGCTGATATGCAATATACAGTAAGTAAGTAAGAAAGTAATGATTTAGTTAGTTAGGCAGCCAATACCTGGGACTCTGGGTGCCGTACAGTAAAAACAAATTTTAACAGGGTTATAAAACAGTCACAATTAAAACAATCAGCAGAAAATAAAGTTATGCAAAATATTGTATAAAATTAAAACAGATTAAAAAACATCTGCAGGATAGGCTAGGCTAAAAAGATGAGTCTCTTGGCCCCTCCTAAATGCCTCCACCAATGGGTCTCCCTCAAAGGTCTTGGCAGTGGGTTCCAGAGGACAGGGCCGTCCACTCCAAATGAATGATCACCAGAGGTTTTCAGCCCAGTCCTTGGAACCACCAGGAGGCGCCCCTCCAGTCCAGTTTCCAAAAGAAGCACAGTACCGAGACAGTGCTGGTCCGGGTGGTCAGTGATCTCATGATGGCTAGAGATCGGAAGCACTGTTCCATCTTGGTTCTTCTTGATCTCTCATCAGCATTTTACACTGTGGACCATGGGGTTCTGCTTGATCATCTGAGTTTCAACTGTGGCCCGTCAGGTACAGTCCTCAAGTGGTTTACATCTTACCTCACTGGAAGAACTCAGAGGGTGGTGTCTGGCATTTATTCTTTGGATCTAGTTCCTCTGTCCTGTGGGGTTCTTCAGGATTCAGGTTTGGCCCCATGTTGTTCGCAGTGTATATGCTGCCCCTCGGAGACATTGCAAGGAGGTATGGGCTGAGGTTTCACTGCTATGCTGATGATACCTAGTTATACCTTTCTTTTATACCCCACCAGAATGGAGCTCTCTCGATCTATAATAACTGCTTGGCAGAAATCCAGGAGTGGATGGATTCGTGCTGGTTGAAGTTGAACTCGGGAAGGACTGAAGTGCTGGTTGTGGACCCAGGATGCCAGATGGGGGGGTCAGGGATAGGTTCACCCTTAGGATTATTCCTTGGGGGTCTACCACTCCTGGCATCTGAACAGGTGCATAACCTGGGGGTAATTTTTGATGAGGGGCTGACCCTGCATTCGCAGGTGTCAGCTGTCGTCAAGACCTCTTTTTACCATCTGAGGAATATCGCCAGGATTAAGCACCTGGCTCCATCCAGTGACTTTCCCACGCTGGTTCATGCCTTTGTGTCCTCCAGCTTGGGTTACTGCAACTCCTTGTATCTAGGGCTTTCTGAGGCTTGAAATTGGCCATTTGCAGCTAGTGTAGAATGCAGCAGCTCAGCTTTTGACAGGAACCTCTCGGTTCTGTAATATTTCTCTAGTGCTGCACAGTCTGCATTGACTGCCAGTGCAATAACAAATCACCTTTAAAGTCTGTCTTTTGATTTATAAAGCCCTACATGGTCAGGGTCCTGACTACCTGAAAGAGCTTCTGATTCCTTACCACCTCAGGCGATCGCTCCGCTCAGCTGGTGTAGGGTTGCTAGAGATTCCAAGAGTTTGTTTGAAATCTTCTGGGGCCCAGGCATTTATGCATGTGGACCCTTCTCTTTGTGGAATTCTCTACCCAGTCAGTTATGTGAGTGCACGACTGTGGAGGGATTCAAAATAGCTTTAAAAACCCATCTGTTGTACCAGGCATTTGGCGACTGACTGTTTTATTCTAATTCATAAGTTTGTTTAGATGTTTGTGTACTAACTAAGCTGCTGCAACTTGTACAATATGTTGTTTGTTTTTAAACTTGTTCGGCGCCTAGGTTTTGGAAAGGTGCCATACAAATAAAGTTTTATTATTTTATTTATTTTTATTTATTATATATGGGAAAGCACATCCAGTGCATAACATAACATATAACATAACATAACAGATATGGTAGTCAGGAGCTTTCAGTCAGTATGACAACCACAAATTTGGCTCCCCTCACTGACATATACACAAAGATGAGGGAATTGTGTTCACTATCCATCTGTTAAAGTGACTGACTTTCTCAGCATTCCAAGAGAGGAGAAAAAATACAATATCAGAGAGTTTATTAATTGTGCTAGTACTGAAGTGATATACCTGGCAGAGTGTGAGTGTAGAACATACTGTATTGGAAAGATCACACACTTTGGTTCAGGCAGTCACAAACCTCTATAGAAGGATGCCAAGAGCCAACAGTCAGTTAAAAGTTGATGCTTTATTAGAAACGCTTGTCCTGCCTGACTCGTTTTGGACCCCTTGTGGGCCTTTATCAAAGGCTAAGGACTTACAAAATCATTTCACTTAAATACTTTAAAAACATACATGTGACTTTATGACATCATAGACAGTTCCTCTTGGTATTGGTTAAAAAAAGTTTCCCTCCCAAATCCAAAGTTAATTGTTTTTCCAAGCAGCAACCTAAGTGTATAATCATAAAAACACCAACAGATAGCTTAATATATTAGTATAATCCTAAAAAAACACCAGTAAATAACTTGATAAATATAGACCCTGTGTGTGATTATAAATGCCAAGTATTTCAAACATTCTGTATATTACAAACACATACAACATCAAAGGAGTGGGGTGGGGAAGATGGGGAAAGGAAATTTATGCCTTAAAAACTATTACATTTCTTATTGCATCCCCTCAAGTTTTTCTCAAAAACAATCAAATTTCTTATTACATATAATCAAGTTATTCTCCACTTCAATAATAAAATTACACATAAACTAATAGGAGCCCTGCTACTGAGATATCATCCTGTTACTTGTAACTATTTTCTGAGTCTCAAATTTACCTTACTTGATGTAACTGAATCACAAGGAGCTCCTCTAATTGATACTGTATCTTTTCTTAAAGTCAGCTTGCTTAAGTTTTTTTTTTTTTAATAAGATCTGACGTCTAAATTGCTATTGATACTTGGTCTTTTATTTGACATCAAAGTCAAGATCCAAAAATTCTCTCTGGTCAGCATCAAATTATCATGATCCTCTTCCCTTGGATTGTGACTCACTCGGTCTATTGCCACAAATTTCAAAGCATGTGGTGTGTCTCATGTGGCTCATGGGCAGCTGTGGTATATGTATCATCTCTATTCACAATTGCCCTAAGATGTTTTCCTAAGCCTTTTTTAAAACTCATTTTAGTTTTTCCCATGTAGAAAGCTTCACACGAACATACCACCAAGTATATCACCTCCTCTGTGTTGCAAGTCATACATTGCTTTATGTAGTACTGTTTATTTATGCTGCAGTTACTGAATTCCTTTCCTAACAATACATGGCTACAACAGACACATCTCTTGCATTGAAAGACGGATTGTCTTAGTAAAAGACAGACCCCTTTATCTTGAGCTCGGAACCAATGAAGGCATGCTCAGTTGGAAGGGGGGGAGGGGAAGGTTTCATGACATCAAGAATAAGGGGTGGAGCAGTAGGGAAATGGAGACAGGTTATTGGGTAGAGGGGAGGGAGGGAGAGAGAGAGAAAGAGAAAAGGGGAGGGGCATAAAAGAAGCTGCACAAGAGTAGAACCCCCTTCTTTTTCTGCTAGCCAAATTTCGTTTGGTCAGCACATCAGTCAGGCAACAAGGTTATGGGTATAATCTTTGTTCTGGACTCAGTTAAGCAGTTTCAGCTTAGGATTTTGCAGTGGCAAGAGTATAGAGGAAGAACAATTTGAAGTAGTAAGGATTTTAAACTGTGTTTTGAAATGAAGATAGGAGGGCTATTTAGTAGGTGGTTGTTTGTAATAATGCATTGTCTTTTCAGGGCATATGCCTTATTCACCTGAACAAACTGACACAACAATGAGCTTTGGAGAAATGGCCAAAGCCATGTGTTTATTTTTTTTTAACATATAATAATTTCTCCTACTTTTCCTTCAGTGTCACTACACACATCAAAAGGTACATATATCATACATACAGTGTAGCATCTAATGTACAACAGACCAGGTTAAACATACCTTACAAAAACATAAGGAATAATATAAAATTTCCTACCCTAAGACTGTCCTTCAGAGGTTTTAAGCAAACTTCATTGATTACTATCTTGACCTATACAGATAAGGACCGAGGTATTCCAATTCTCCTCTCTAACAGAGGATTCTTCTCTAAATTATTGAAAGCCTCCAAAGAAGTAGTATAGCAGAGATATGGGAGAGAGGGGAAGGTATCACAAAAAAAGTAGAGGGTATAGTTGAACAGAAATAAAGGTATAGCTGTTCATTAACAACTCTAGACCAAACCTAAAAGGAGTGTCCATCTGTAGGGCCTTTATGCCATTAGATCTCACTGTTCAGGAGGATTATATGGAGTTGGAAAGGGAACTTTACATAAGACGGAGGTTAAGAATGCTCCCCATTTCTGGTAGTACACAGTAAGTTGCCCTCGGTTGGCATATGTAAGACTTTCAAAGGTGGCTAATCTAACCAGAGCCAAGTGCCAGCGGGAGATGGGTGGGGGTAATGCTTGTCTCCAGGACATAAGTAAGAGCCTTTTTGCCTCCAAGAGTACTGTCAAGAGTCAGATCTTATGTGGCTTTGGCAATTGGCCCAAGGGGGCCGGGTCCCCCAGTAAAAGCAGTGGGTTAGAGATGTCAATGGGTAGTCCCAGAACCTCAGAGCAGTCCATTGCTATGGCTGACCAAAAAAGGGTTAAGGCTTGGCATTCCCACAGTAGGTGCAGGATGTTAACTGGGTCATGCCGGCTTTCTAGCACTTCACATGAGGGAGGATACCCCATGAGTGGAGAGCTGCTGGTGTACGATACCACCTGAGAAGTATCTGACTCCGAATGTCCTGCTACATGGAGTGAGCTAATCGGAGGCATCGGGAACATGTTTCCGCAGTGATGGTGACCTGGAGATCCACACTCCATGTGGCCCTACATCATTCTGTGTGGTCCGGTTGCGCCTCACGCCATGTGCTGTAAAAATGTCCTGCTAGGCCTTGGGAGGAAGTTTTCAGGTGTAAAGAGGTCATCCATCGCCATTTAGGGTCCACTATAAGTGTCCCATTAAGAGTTTGTACTGCACTATGGATTTGCAAGTATCTCCAAAAGTCATTGGACTGAAGGGAGTACTGGGCCTTAAGCAGTTTGAATGACATCAATGTGCTGGAGTTGTGCATATTCAAGTCTTGGACAATACTTATGCCCTTGCTTTCCCATGTGGGCCAATGTAGTGGTTTGTTATCCACTGTGAGAAGTTGGTTATGCCAGACAGCCATGTATTGGAGTGGTATAGAGCTTGCTGTCTTCAGAGTTTTAGAGGCAGCCATAAGTCTAAACCACACTTTCCTGGTCTCAATCATAATCGGAGTGAGCTTGCTGGAGATTATGGGGGTGTTTGTTAAGAGTAGGCACAAGGGAGTATTCTGCGTTATCTGAGATTCTAGCTGAACCCATTGAGGAGGTGGAGAGAGGGAAGGGAAAAACATTTAGTGGCTTGTGCAGAGGTATAGGCCCAGTGATAACCTTGCAGCCATGGAAGCCCCATACCCCCCCTTCATCCAGTGAGCCTGCATCTTACTGCGGCTCCACCTAGGTGTCTTGCCTTCCCATTGGAGGAATGCCATCACTTTGTCTAATGGGTGAAACACCTTACCAGATAAGGCAATGGGACGATTGTTAAGGAGGTATGCTACTCTGGGTAGGAACAGCATGCGGACTGTGGCTATTTTACCAGGGAGGGAGAGGTGAAGGTGACGCCAATGGTTTACTTCTGCTGTTAACAGTGTTATTAAGGGACCAAAGTTTTCATTTTCTAGATGCTTCCAGTTAACTGGGATAATGATCCCCAGATATGAGAAGCTGTGTGGAGCTCAAGTTAGGTCTAAGCCTTGCATACATTAATTCGTGCAGGCTGCGTTGAGGGGGAGTTACGCTGGTCTTTTTTTGGTTAATTTGCAGTCCAGACAGCTGCACAAATTCACTCAGAATCTCCAAAACTTTGGGGAGCTAGTCCTTTGGGTGGGCCAATGTTAAGAGTAGGTTATCCGCAAAGAAGGCAGTCCGGTATGAATGCTGGCTTACCTGTATGCCCTGGATGCCTTCTGTGGCTTGTAGCTTACTTGTAAATGGAACTAGAGCCACCAGAAATGATAAGGGGGATAAGAGACAACCTTGTTGTGTACCCCATTGCAGGGGGAAGGGGGGAGATATTCTTATTGGTTAGGATTCGGGCCAGAGGAGCCTTGTACAGCACTCGAATCCATTGTCTAAAATAGGGACCAAATCCATTGTGCCTGAGTATGTCATGAAGGTAAGGCCATTCTACAGAATCAAAAGTCTTAGAGAAATCTACTGCCATTGGATTTTTGGAGTGCATTGCAAGCCATTTCAGGTCTAAAACCAACCTGATATTGTCGACTGCTGCTCGTCCTTTAGTAAAGCTTACTTGAGATGGGTGTATAATGGAAGGCAAAGCCTCTGTCAATTGAGTGGCAAGCATCTTGGCAGCAATTTTATTGTCAACTGAGATAAGAGAGATTGGGCGGTAATTGACACAATTGAGGGGGCCGTCTGATTTTTTTGGGAGAAGAGTAATTAAGGCTTTGCTTATGGAGGGGGGTAGAGTAACAGTCATATGAGCCTCCTGCAGCATGAAGAGGAGAGGAGTGCTGATTTCTGAATTCATAGCTTGGTACAATTCTGTGGTCATACCATCTGGACCAGGTGACTTACCTTTGGCCAGCTGGTTAAGGGCATTCAGAAGCTCGCATTTGGTAAATGGCTTGTCTAAGGCATTCTTCATGCCATCGGATAATTGGGGGATGTTAGCTGCAGCATAGAAATTTGCCAGCTGGCATTCCAGTTGGTTAGGCTCTAGAGTGGCATGCATCTGGTATAGCCACTGATAAAACTGCTGCATGCATTCATTGATCTTTTTGGGTGTTGTAACCACCTGATCTCCCGTACCCCTAAGGGCATGAATTCGAGATGCCACTTGTTGTTTCCTCAGCTGAAGTGCTAGGAGTTTCCCCCCCTTTGTCTCCTCCCTCCCAATGTGCATGCTTGGACCTGATCAGTGCCCACTCGATCTTTTGGTGCAGCGTAGTATTAATATGATATTTTAACTTGACTATGTCCCAGAGCAATGTCGGATCTGGAGTTCGAGCTGTGGAGGTCCAGAATCGGGTCTCCAATAGAGAAAGTTCAAATTGTAGATTATTTAATACTGTCCTTCTTGTTTTGTTAAGATGTGCTGAACAGGCGATGATTTGCCCCCACAATACAGCCTTAAAGGCCTCCCACAACGTAGCAGCAGAGGTAACTGCAACATGGTTGAGTGAAAAGTAGCCCCTGGCTGTATATCTTACCATGAAGAGGAATTTGGGATCACAAAGGAGTAGGGGTTACACAGCCACCTAGTACCCGAGCCGGTCTGCCCGGAAGAGGTATAGAGGCAAGATACCGGTGCGTGATCTGAAACTAGGATATTATGAATCTTAGTATCAGTGATATCTTGGACAGTGGGGAGATTGGCAAGCCAAAAATTAATCCGGCTATATGTAGAATGGACAGAGGAGAAAAAGGAGTAATCACATCCTGATGGGTGATCTCTGTGCTACACATCAGTCATTCCCCATTTGGCCATTACTCCCTGCAGGGCCAGCATAGTTTTAGGGTGAGTTTGGGGAGTTGGCTTAGGCTTGTTGAGAAAAATGTCTAAGGTGAGATTAAAGTCGCCACCAGCATGATAGGGATCTGAGGGTGATCCGTAGCTATGGACTCTACTGCCTTATTGAGATCCAGCAAGATATCCGGATTATCCATATTTGGGCCATATATATTTGCTAACACCACATGTTCCCCCTCATACAAAAAACAGACCTCTATCCAGCAGCCTTGGGCATCGGAGGTGACTTGCTCCTGCACCCATGGGCATGATTGCTTAACCAGGATGGCCACCCCTCTGGATTTAGTTGATGCTGAGCTTGCAAAAACACTACCGACCAATGCCTTCTTCAGCCATAATACAGTCCTTGCAGTAAGATGGGTCTCCTTGATAAGTGCAATATCCGCCTGCAAGGAGTATAGGTGCCTGAGGACCATAGATCATTTAACCAGGTGGTTTAAGCCCTTGACATTCCATGATATAATTTTAATACTTGTGTTAGTACTCTGTGTCATAGTTCCAAAGTGAGATAATGTACAGGTACTCACCACCCACGTCCAGAAGAAATAGAGGAGCAGCTGTGGGCAGATTACCAGATACAAAGAGAGAAGAGCTGGTTGGATAAAGTAAAAAGGTAGTCTGTTTTCTAAGTGAGGGTGGAAGTATAAGCCTGGTACAAAATTAAAAAGAAAATAGTTAGATACAACACTGGGTACACCACCAAAGTACCCAGCTAACAAGAGAATAGAATTTAAATCGGACTGTAACAGTTTACCCACTAAAGGGTATATAAACTGAACTCTTTAACCGTAAGGGTTTACAAACTCTAAGTAATAAAATAAATACCAGTCTAAAGGTGAATGTGTGTATGCACGAGGTGCTATCCTCCACACTATCGAGGAGGAGCACTCAGCCATGCTGACCCTTCACCTATGGGGCGAGAAGTGGAAATAAACCAAACAATAACACATATCTCCATCCCCAGCTATGTATATAAGAATAAAGCATTCAGAGATAAGGGGAAAAGGGGGGGAGGGGAAGGGAGAGGAGTTAGAGCCCACAGTGAGGGGAATGGCATGACTCAAAGAGAGAAGGAAGGGAATTTGTTGCCCTATAATATAGGAGATATTCCATATCTACAGAGCCAGTGGAGTCAAAGAGCCTCTTCCTGGTGTGCCCACCAGGGAAATGGATTTTGCATTCGACAGGCTTTTAGTGCAGGACCCTGATTATTGCAGGCGCCATATATTTAAATATAAAGGGCAGAAGAACTCATGTAGAGCAATTGAGACCAATAGGCAAGTATATGGAGACTGGGGGTAATACAACAAGATGGTATCCATCTGGCAGAAACACTGTAACCCCCAAGGAGATCTCCCTATGGAACAGGGTTTCGGTTTCCTCCATATTCCCTTTAGAAGGTTAGCCAGTACTAATAATGGGAAGCAGCTTTTAATTGGGCAGCCCTTTTATTATCTCTGAGTGCCTGGTATTTGCATGTGGGTTTGCTGTTCCTTAAACAGGGAAAAGTAAAAAGAACCAGATACAGACATATAAAGTTCAATCATTTGGAGCTCATTCTTCAGGCAGGCCAGGTGTTGTAGTACAAGAAGGGCTATTCTTAGATAGTGCCTCTGCAAAGGTTAGTAAACCTGGCTTAACAGGGACATTAGAAAAGTCCTGATAGTCCTTCTGGTCCGGTTGAAAGTCCACCCAGGATGTATTTTCAACTACCTCCATGACGATCTTGTCCAGAATGTCTTGTACATCCACCTGGTCCAGGCTGGGAAGTTCGTCTTTGGTCAGCTTGGTGGGCTGTGCAGCTTCTGGATCCTTGGTGGGAGATCCCTGGTCACTAGGAGAACATTAGCAAATTCTGGTTGCTTGAAGTATCCCCCACTGAGGTAAGGGGTGAGAAGAATGGCCTGCTGACCTTTGTTGTGTAGCTTTGTAGTTGTTGTCCATATCGGACTGTTTCTGCTGAGAAGGAGACCTGGGGGAGGTATTTGGGTGTGACCCTGTACAGTTTGAATTGTAGTCCACCCTAGAATCAGCATTTGGAGATTTGTTCTGTCTGTACTTTGGTCGAGGTCCCAGAGCCCATAGCCTCTTGGGAGTTGTCATGCTGAGGGACACTTGGGGCCAGTATTTGTGGGCCCAGCCTTTGATTTCTTGGGGCGTCTCCGCTACAATGTCTCTGCCCTCTCGAGACACGTAAAGGTAGGCCAGATTTCTGAATCCATATTGAAATCCCTGTGCTGCCAGCAACTTTTTTATGGGTATAAAGGCTTTTCTATGAGCCACCACCTCAGCCAAAAAATACCTGAAGAAGAAAAGTCAAGCCCCATGCCACAACAACTCACCCCTGTTTTGACCTGCCCTCAGAATTCTTTCTTTTGTAGAGTATCACAGTAGGTAGGCAATAATAGGTCTGTGGGAGCCTTGATGAGATCTAGCTCCACTGGGTATGCAGTGATCTTTTTCTACCTCGACTGGGCCATGCCATCTATCTCCCTGTACTTTGGGAATCTCTCATTTAGGAATCGTTCTGTATTTTGACCTTCAGATCCCTCTGGGATCCTGGGGATTCTGATATTGTTGCGTCACCCCCGGTTCTCTTGGTCCTCTGCTCGTCTCCACAGGATGGCCAGCTTTTCATCTTGGTCCTGTAATCGTTGCCATATTTTAATGTGGCTAGCATCCAAGTCATCTGTGCGCTGCTGTGTAATGTTTAGTTTGTCACCAAGAGCCCTCACCTCCGCTACTGTGCCAGTCAGAGTGGTCGAGATAGTATCTACCCTTGTTAGAAGGGTTTCCAACATGGATGTTATATGTTGTAATGAGGCACTCACATCCACTTCCGGGGTCTTAGTGTCTGTTGATGTGGAATCTAGGTCTTGCATGGCAGGTTTAGGTAGGGCCATTCCAAAGCAGTAAATTTTCCCAATGTTGACCAAAGCTAACTTGTTCTCAGAAATTCGGCTCCTATGCTTTTTGTAGCAGACTGTCACTGGATGATCAGCAATAGACAGTACGTCCCACAAGGACCGTGCTTCAGGGCCTATATGGAGCCAGTACGGGTCGCACGGTGGCCAGTGCCACAAAACTATTCACCGGAGCACAATTCGCGTTTAAACCCACGCCAGGCACACTTAGTGTATTACAGCAACATGCGGGCACTTTAGAGAGGTCGAGGGTCCCTGAACATCCGCAGATTCAATCGGATCGAGATAGCCGGGGATTGAGCTGGCGGTTTAAATGGCCATCGTCCTTGGCATCCAAGCCATGCCCCCCCAGCCATGTGTTTATTAATAAAGCCAATTATCCATGTATACCTTTGCTTCAGCATGATGTGCGCAGCTAGGTAGCCTTGGAAGGAATCTAGCTCACCATGGAGCACTAGATCATTGATAGTCGACCCTCCCTCCCAAGAGAGGACTGCATTACCATCAACCAGGTCCCCATGAGGGCAACAACCTCCGGGGCATGAGGGATGGCTCTATGACCACTTGTGGTTGGCTCCTCCCCCATCAGAGGATCAGCCATGCTGCAGGACACTGCCGAAGAGGTTGCCCACCGGACTCCATCCGTCAGGCCCACCCTCCTGTCAGCCTAAGGGAGTTCTGGCTGGTCAAGACACATGATCCCGTTACCCCATCCCACAGTGTTCCAAGACTACCAAGCTGCCACTTACAAAGGTTCATGACTGTGATACCTTCCTATCTAATCCCTAGCCTACTCTAACTGGAATTACTCCCACCTTGCTGGAGAAGGCAAAAACCCAGAAAACCCAGTGGGGAGAAAACTGGGAAATTCCTTCTCAACCTCTAAGGTGATCCCCCTTAGTGGGACAGCATGTTCCCCATACCCCCCCACGTTAACCCCCTGCATTTGCGAGAGTGAGGTTTGGGTGGGATGCAACCTGGGAAAAGGAGGAATGAGGAGGAATGCCTCCTGCGCAGCCCCTCTTAAGGCCTTCACTCCTCCCTGTCCCTGGCAGCAAGTTCCCTCCCCACTGGGAACTCTATCTCCACCTAGCCCCTTGTGGGTGGTCCTACCAGGGTCCCTATTGTTTGTTTAGGTGTCCCAGGCCAAGCCCCCAGACAAAGCCCTGCCTGCTGTTATACCTTGCACGCTCCTCCATTGTCTTTTGAGGGCATATGCATTATTCACCTAAACAAACTGACACAACAACGAGCTTTGGAGAAATGGCCACAGCCATGTGTTGATTAATAAAAACAATTATCCATATATACATTCACTTCAGCGTGATGTGCGCAGCAAGGTAGCCTTGAAAGGAATCTAGCTCACCATGGAGCACTAGATCATTGATGGTCAACCCTCCTTCCCAGGAGAGGGCTGCCTTACCATCAACCAGGACCCCACAAGGGCAATAACCTTTGGGGTATGAGGGATGGCTCTATGATCGGCTGTGGCTAGATCTTCCCCCATCAGAGGATCCGCCATGCAGCGGGATGCTGCCCGAAGCGGTTGCCTTCCAGACTCCATCCCTCAGGCCCGCCTTCCTGTCAGCCTCAGGAAGTTCTGGCTGGTCAAGACACGTGATCCCCTATTACCCCCCTTCCACAGCGTTCCAAGACTACCAAGCCGCCACAAGGTGAGTTCTCACCAACTGACCCCCCCCACAAGCACCTCATGCTAATACTCTCACCACTGCCCATTCTTTGTCATTCAAAAACAGGTCTATTCCTTCCTCCAATAGATGTACAACATCCCTTCTATATAGATCAGGCGTTTTTACAGACACTCCCAGGTATGTTGCTATGGACCCCCCCATGGAGTCCATAATCGGTCTCATGGCCACATTCTGCAGCCAGTGCACCTTTCTAGTGCCCTAATGTTCAGGGCATGCTGCCACTACTGCCGCTGCACCATATCAGACCAAATAATATGAACCTGGGGACACCAATGCTTCACTCTTGCCAGGTCCTGCCTGACCCTCTGGGATACTGCCTCGCCCTGAGGGCCGCCCAATGGATGAATAAGTGGCCACAAATCCAGATCTGCTCTCCTCGGGCCGCAACACCTGTCCAAACAAAGCAAGAGAGAGTTATAACATGTGTGGTCATATGTACCTTTCAAAAGCCTGCTACTTTCATCTACCCAAAGTCTGCATTGTCCTATCTGATAAGCCCTCTGCCCTGGCATGCGATGCTGTGCCAATCCTAAAGGAGTGCATGTTGTAGTGTTCTGCAGGGATGCCCAGCTGTCGCAAGGTCTTCTGCAACATGTGCCTAAACTGGTACACTGTCAGGGGGCCACCACCCCCATGACAGAAAAAGGCCCCCCCTCATTGCCGGGTGCTGAGTTACATAATCCTGTACCCATGCTCCCATATCCCACTGGAGCCCATGGAGCACCGCTAGTCAGCACCACCACCCATGGGCAAGCTGGTCTGTCTTGCTGTTTCAGATGTGAACAAACACTGCAGACATTGTGTCCTCCACATCAGCCTCTGCCAGCACTAATGGTCTCCCAGTAGCCTTGCTGAGCTGCATGAGCACCAACACCAAGAATGCCCTGCAAATTGTTACCAAGTACACTGTCCAGAACAGCCTTGTCTCATCAAGGGATGAGCATACCTTAGGCAACTCATACCAGATCTGCTTGAATATGGTAGGGCTGATAGGGCATTTGTTGTTTGTACCCCTCGGGGCTGGCCGCACCCAACCTCTCAGCATCTTCCAGAGGGCTAATGACCTCATGGAGTTGGGGAAGCCCCTGACTATCTGAAACCAGGCAATGCCAGCCATGTGCTGTGCTACTGTTGTCTGGGTGGCCCCCGCATATTTTTTTGATCAGTGCGTATTTGCACAGCTGTGCCACTGGGATTGGCCATGTTACTGCCCACTAGAGATGCAGCAAATTTAAATTCTGCCCGCGAAGTGAATGCGAAGTGGGCACTTCGGGTTGCGTATGTGACCCACTTGGTGTTTCAGATTTGGCAGCCCCCTCCCACACATTACATGGCTTACAGTACTGTAAGTCACATGCTCTTTAGCTAGGCAGGAAGAAAGAGAGTCATATAAGCAGACACTTTTACTTTCTCCTTTGTAGATGGAGAAAGTAGTGTGTTTTGTGACTGCTGATACTTTGAGATCAGAGCGAGGAGGAAATTTAAACTTTGATTTAGACCCAACAGCTTTTTTAAAAGCTACATTTTTTTGTCTTTTCTGTACTCTTTTTTACTTCATTTGCTCTTTCTGTAAATTTTATTTTTATTACAGGCTTAAAATACATCCAAGTAACTACTAAAAAAAATTTATGTTGTGATTCTTGACATGATCGTAAATCGTGATTTGTGACTGCATTTGTGACCGTGATGATGAAGAAACACGAATGCCTACAGCTGTACTTCCCCGGGCCCTGATGAGGTGTGGCACAAAACTCCACGACTTAAAAACACTCATTAATGAGTACAATGGCGGGGTGGTGATGAAACATGGAGAGATACTACAAAACAGGCTTAAAATACATCCAAGTAACTATTAAAAAAAATTAATATTGTGATTAGTGACGTGATCATAAATCATGATTTGTGACTGCTTTTGTGACCATCCGTGATGATGAATAACGTGATTTGTATCACGAATGACTCGTGATAATGGTCCTGACTTAAAAACACATATTAATGAGTAAAATGTTCATACAGAATTATGCACCACACCTGTCCAGTACTCTGAAGGGAAGCCAAAGAAACAACTGTGACTTAAGTTAGAGATGGAGATTGGGACCTAAAGAGATGCAAATGCACAGACAGATTAAGA
Organism: Neoceratodus forsteri; assembly: GCA_016271365.2. Lineage (NCBI taxonomy): Eukaryota > Metazoa > Chordata > Ceratodontiformes > Ceratodontidae > Neoceratodus > Neoceratodus forsteri. Next base: position 214,664,009 of record CM057453.1, read on the forward strand.
TTGCGCTGTGCACTGAAGAGATGCAGATGCAAAGGTACAACACCTAACCAGTGCTCACCATCAGAAATTCAAAAATCTGGAAAATAATTCCTTTGCTGGTTGGGGCGGGCCGTGGGTGGGGGGCAGTGTACAGCACTGCTGCAATAACTAGTCACTAGTACTAGTACTGGTACTAGTACTAGTAAAAGATACAAAGAAGTACAAAATTACACAGCTGCAGTGGATAGCAGGTTCACATTGCTGTAATTATGTGGCACAATAAAAGGCGTCTGATTTGATGACATGCATCACACACATACTCACACACACACATTAAGTAATGCGTAGCAAATTGAAAACTTCAATAATATTACCACATATTTTAAACAAACTAAAATTATGCACTGCTGCACCACAACAATCAGCAAAAAATTGGCAAGAATTATTGAAAATATTACTGTGTGTACATTAACACAGTTATACAAGAAAAATATCACCAAAACAGAAAGCTCTGTCTTTTTCTCCAAGTTAATCTACCTACATCACAGATACGCCCCTCCCCCAAAGCACACTTCCACTGTCTCTCAGTATACAGACTGAATATTGTACATTAACATTCAAAATCCACCCACAAACAACAAACGCTCAATGATATAAGCACAGAAGGGTTTCCTATAATTGTTGAACTAAAGTTTCAGCAAAACAAATGACCCCAAAAGGCCTTTTTAACAGCTTTTAGAAGGTTTGAATCACAGATCCCTCAGAGCAGATTGTCTCCTACAGCTTCATACACATATTACCTCAAACTGAGGCTGTGCAGAACAATCTAGAGCCCAGGTGACCTGAAATGCCATGAATCACTGCAAAATTTGCCTTTGGAGCTTAAAAACAAGGTGAAGTGAGGTGGAGTACATTGTTTTCAATGTACTTCACTTTAAGAATTGGTGAAGTAGTGGTTTGGGAAGGGCGGAGTAACGCAAAGTCATTGTTTTCAATGGACTTCACGTTACCCATTATAACATGAAGTACTCCGCTTTGCGTTGCAGAGCACTCCGCGAATCTATCTACACTCTGCGGATCACTTCACAGAGCGAATTGTGGCCACTTTTGCCCACCACTACTGCCCACCCTCGTGCATATTACACTTCCAGAAAACAGTTGATCTCCCTCTGGTACGCTATTCACGTCCTAGGTGCCAGGGCATTCTCAATCAACTCCCAGAGCTCTGGGTTATCAATTCCCATAGGAATGGCAGGACTTCCCTGGGCTGTAGGTCTGCCGCTGGTGCCAATTCTTGGAACCTCTGCCACTGTAAATGAGAAAGAGTGTCAGCGATGCTGTTTTAAATACCTGGTATGTGCACTGCCTTGAAGGTAATATTCAACATCAGACACCTGAGGACAAACACCCGCATGAGGTTGCCCATCGGGCCCTTGCCCTGCAACTGTTTGTTTATTGCATACACCACTCCGGTGTTGTCAGACCTGAATGTGATGTGCTTGTCCCTCAGCACATTCCCCTAGATCACCAATGCCACAACAATGAGGAAGAATTCCATCACCATTATCTGCCTCGTAATGCCTTGTCTGATCCACTCTGGAGGCCACTGCCCTGCACACCATTTACCTTGCAAGTGAGCCCAAAAGCCCAGGCCCCTCCTAGGCATCTATGAAAAGTTCCAAGTCCTCGCTGGACACTGGAACTGGCCACATCGATACCCCATTGAAGCATTGTAGAAAAGTCTGCCAAATGCCTAGGTCTTCCCGCATTGACACTGTGATGCGGATTCTATGATGTGGTTTTGTACAGCCCACCCCAACGCCAGTCAGGCACCTCATGAATGTCCTGCCCATGGGCATTACCCAACAGGTGAAGCTGAGGTGGCCAACCAGTTACTGGAGCTCCCATAACGTGACTTTATGTGACCTCATTACTGAGTCCAGCCAGCTGCGCAAGGCCACCAGCTTGTCTTAGGGAGCCTGAACACTTGCTCACTCATGTCGATTTTGATCCCCAGGAAGGAAAGCCTTGTGCATGGCCCCTCCATCTTGTCCTGGGCCACTGGTACACCCAGCTCGGTACACACCTTGTGAAATGCTGCCATGATATGTGTGCATTGCCTCGAGCTGGCCCTCTGCACAAACAGAAAGTCATCCAAATAATGTACCATTTGGTCAACTTTGGCTTTCTGTGCTGTGGCCCAGTGCAGAAATGTGCTGAATTGCTCAAAAAATGCACATGCCACTGCACACCCCATGGGCATGCAGTTTTCCATGTAGTAGTACCCATCAAATTTCATGCCCAGTAGCTCCCTATCTGCCAGGTACACCGGCAACAAGTGGAATGCTGATTCTATATCAGCCTTCACTAGCAGTGCCCCTTGGCCCACCTGTCACACCACCTCCACTGCTCTGTCAAACGACGTGTAATACGTCACGGTGTTGACTGGGTCAATGTAGGTGTTGACTGAATCCCCTTCTGGGTACGACAGGTGGTTTATAAATTTGGAACTCACCCAGCACCTTTTTGGGGACTAAGCCAATGGGAGACACCCTGAAGCATGGGCAAGGGGGGAGGTGAAGGGGCCACTGATCCAACCTATGGCCATCTCCTTCCATAGTTTTCCACGCACAACCTGCGGTCGATCTTTGGCAGAACGCAGGTTGTCAGCCTTGTATGCCCTCCTTGGGCCTTGGTAAGGTATACGTAACCCCTCCCTGAATCCTGCTGCCAAAGAGCAAGTGGCCACCCTGTCTGGGTAGTTGACCAACCACTCTTCAATATTTCCAGCCTTGACCAGTGTTGGCAGCCTTTGTCCCTCCCTTCCGAAAGGGACGAAAATTGTTGGCCTTCTCTGTCCCCGCTTCTGTCACTTACCCACCCTGTTGAAACGAGTGTGGTTCCCTGCATGTCTTGCACTCATGCTTGTATCTACAATGCTTGGTCTTGAATGAGCCCTGGTTATAGCTGAAACAACACCCTTTTCTGCCCCTCTTTTTCTCCCATTACCCCATTGATAGCCTTTCTTCAGTGACAAGGGGTGCCTTACTGGAAAACCGCTGTCTGTATGTTGAACCCCTCCCCCCAAGTTGATCATCCACAGCAGCGGGAGGTCCAAGACCGCCCAAGACTGTGCCATGTCCATCTGCTTTCTCCTTCAGTGCTCCTTATTATATTCTAACCACCCCCACCTGGCTTACTAGCATGCATGGACATTATCCTATTAAAATAGATCCACAGCCCTTCAGCTTTCCCCTGGCTGCCCTGGGTGAGGATGCCTGCATAATTTTTGAAGCCTGCTGCCCAGTTCTCCCATGTCTGCTGCACAGTTGCTTTGCACTTCTGTTCAACCCCATCATCTCCATCCTTGTCCTTTTTTTCATTCTCTGGATCTTTAGGCTGATTGAGAAGTGCAAAGATGTCAGCGTATTCTCCGTTGATTATTTACTGCCTCAACTTGTCCGGCAAGTGTCACCCAATGGGTTCTGCCAGGGATAGGAAGCTCACTACCCCTTGCTGCCCTGGTATTGGTGGAGATGGTGATGCCACTCCCACTCCAGAGACCCCGATCCCTGTTGCAGACTGGGCTGCCAGGACCACTCCTGGCTGAGCCCTATTCTGTTCTGCCAGTAATTCCAGCAGCTGATGAAGCTTCTGCTCCACCCCTGATTGGCCCAGGTTGCCCACCAGAGGCCATGTGCTATGTTCTCCCTACCCTTGGGGTATCGCCGATGCCATGCCTCCGAGCCCTGCCACTGGCTGGATGACCCAAACACCGAGGGCTATCTGCTGTGGAACCCATGACCCGTTACTCCCAGGTGGGTAGCTCTCTTGTGGCAGGATGGGCTGATCATGACCCAATTGCTCGGGACTCCGCAAGCTCACTTCCGGTGGTGTCAGCTGGTCATGTAGAAGGCCCCCTGGCATGCCCAAGCTTATGGGAGCTGATGCCACCATTTCTGTCCCTTGCCCCAGCAGCACCTTTTCCATGGCATCCCACTCTCTGCCCTGCTGCTGCTGATGCCCCCTGTTCTTTTTGGGGGCAACCGCGCTCCTAAGCAGAGCCCTCAGCTCATCAGCTGACAGCTGGTCTAACTCAGGCATACCCACTTCTTGGTCCGCTGCTGCTGTTCCCTGATCAGGCCTCTTTCTTCGTGGATGTTTCAGATGAGGAGGAGGAGGGTGCACCAGTATTTCATCTGGAATGGGCATTGGCTTCCATGGCTCTTGCTCTGACATGCCTGGCACCTCGCCGGAGCCACAGGTTCTGCCGGCAGGGTCGGTAGTGCCAGGGATACCGGCTGCTTCCCCAGGTTGGCCTCTTCTGGATTCTTGGGCTCCGGCGATGGCAGCAGCCCCAAAGGATCTGCACCCCCCTTCATCTCGATCGCTGAACAGTGCCTCCCACCATGCCTTGCCCTTGCCCTGGATGAGGGCACCCAGCTGCTGTTCCAGGTATCCACTCATCTTCACAATATGCTGCTCATACATTGCAATCAAAACAAAATCACGGTCACTCTCCCCTTGCTGGTGCTTAAGCTTCTGCTGCTGTACCCAACATGGGTCATTGACCGGGGAACATTTTAACACCTTTGTTTATTTTTTTTTGGAGAGACTATGTCTGTTTACCTGGTCACCTAAGAGCGCCATGAATTGAAATTACTTGCTCAGGACCATGCAGTATTCAAGAAGGGGCTCTGGGATTCAAACCCAGGTCTCCCAAGTTTTACAGTTTAGCACCTTAAATCACTGTCTTCTCCTGCCTCCAGTGCCCCCTACCTTACTTCAAAGGAAATGACCCCCGATTGCACTTCCCAGTGGATCTGGGCTGTATTAGTCCCCTATACAGCCAGCATCTATGTGACTCCAAAAGAACACCTAGAAAGCAATTCTTCCAGCTTATCACCTTTACTGGGATACCACTGTCTTTAACTAATGTACCACACAAGGCACCCTATTGCCCCTCACTGATAATCCTTACTTATTCACATTGTATTGGCCCCTTCAAATTATTTTTATTTATTAATTTTTTTTTACATGCCTCCTGCCTCGAGTTACAACCTCCTTTCCTTCTTTTTTTTTTTTTTTTAATTAGCACATGCGCACTCCTGTTCCCCCACTCGGTGGCCTACCAAGCCAACCTCAGTATGGTGGCCACCGATACATTGCGCATGCACGAGGCCCTAATGCCCCTGCACATGCACACCTGCAATCTCTGCGTCACTAGGCCCAGTGTCCACGAGTGGAGTACCAGTGGAATCACCGGATTTGCCGGGTATTTGCGGCCTAGCCATTGCACTCCAGGGGCTAGATTCCCTGCACGTTTCCTCGTATACCTCCATGCAAAATGCCCTGGTATCCTCACCCCCACCAGAGTCCCTATTCATCGCCGCATGGGAGGAGCAAGATGGTGACCGACCACCCTGGCCTGACCAAGGATGCCCGCCACGAGCACCTCGGCTGCAAGCCAGCACCACTGCACCGGAACATGCTCCTCAGGTAAGCTCCCCTTCCCTAGTTGGGGGGAAGTTTGCTTGGGGGGCTCTATTGGTGCCTCGATGCACTGTCCTCCACACACCAGCCACACAAAAACTGGAGCAAATGCACTCCCCCACCTGCTGGCCACCGGGCCTGCCAATGTCCGGGACACTGTCCGTGCCCAGCTCAGTACCTCCTTGCAGCTGGTGAGGAGCCAGGGGGGCTCCCGCATGGCCCCACAACAGGGAGGCCTCCATGCCCTCCCAGCCCTACTTGCACCCAGTGGCCTTCTTGGTGGTGTGGGCCTATGCCTCCCCCTGCTGCCAGACCCAGAAAATTGCCAGAGGCACACCACCACCTACAACTCCACATCAGGAGACTGGGATCAGGAACAGGAGCTTTGCATGGCCCATGGACAAACTCCGATGCCTATTGGCACAGGCGCAGGGACACCAGCCCGACCACCCTGACCTCGTATTTTAGCCAGGCAAGCCCCACTAAGGGCCTGCTGCATCCTTGTGTCTTTTTTTTTAATATACAGGGTGACACAACCTTACAGGCTTGAGACTATCTATCCAAGCCACCAGCTCTGGCCCCACCTGATAGTGGTGGCAGTGGGATACAACCCAGCTCTCCCAGGTCTGCAACTCAGAGCCTAACCACTTCAGCTTCTGCCTCCCGGGCCATGCTGCCCTCGGAGAAAGCAAGCAGGAGATCACCCACACCAAGCTACCCTTAACTCTAGTACCGATGAAGGTAACACACACAGCCTTAACCTGTACACCCTCTGACCATGCGGCCTGGGGCCCTGGTCAGACCTTACGTCTGGTAGTGTGTCCTGGTGATCCTGCTACTTTATAACCTGGGGCAAGGAGGAATGAGGAGGAATTCCTTCTGTGCAGCCCCTCTTAAGGGCTTAGCTCCTCCTTGTCCCTGGCCGCAAGCTCCCTCCCCCCTGGGAACCCTATCCTCCCCAGCCCCTTCTTGGCAGTCCTACCTGGGTCCCTATTGTTTGTCTAGGTGTCCCAGGCCATGCCCCCAGACAAAGTCCCACCTGCTGCGATACCTTGCAGGCTCCTCCATAATGTGGCTTTTAAAGAGAAATGGGTAGTGGTGAGAGAGTTAGGACTGGGCTATTTTACAGCTTCAAAAATGGGTATTTCTGGTAGGATTGTTTTGTTTTGTTATTTCAAGGAGGTGGATGAAGGAATTTTAGATGTGCTTTGTTTTGTTTTTGATAAACCAAAAAGGAATCCAAATTACCTGTAATTTGTTGATGTAATAATTCATATAGAACTGGCTGATTTAGAGGACAAGGCATCCAATGCACACGGCTAGAGAAAAAGTTCCAAGCTGGAGGTTTAATGCTTGGTCTTGTGCTAGGTTTCTGGCAAAGTTTTAAAAAGTGAGGCGGTGGTTTCAAGGCGGTGCATCCAGTAAGTACGAGGCGGCCGATGCGTTTTATGGTGACCATGTGGATGCACCAGTGGCATGGTGCTGTTCAGGCCTAGATGTGGAGAAGGTCTGCAGCGGATATTGGTGGGGTCCAAGAATGCGCAATGACCAACAAGGAGCTTTGTGTGTGGAAGGGTCAGTCGCGCGGCACTCGGGGAGAAGGATCTTTTGGTTTTGTGTTTTTGGTTGTTTTTCTTGTTTCCCCTTCTTGGATCAGGAAATCATGCGTCAGGAAGTAAGGCCACAGATAGCAAAGGAGTTTCATGGATGAGGGCACTTGTGAGGAAGGAAAATTGAAAGATTTCATGGGGAGCAGTGAACAGCGGGCTGTACGGATGATCACGGGCAAACCGCAGGGCTGACCACCAAGGATGGCAGGTCATCCGTGTGGTGCAGCCACCATTTTGTGAGGCCTGAGTGTGTGGTGCGGCCACCATGACAGGGTTGGGCTGCCTGCATGGGGCAACCATCATTTGTTTTCACTGATGAAAAGGCGGACCACATGGTGCAGCCATCGTTTCACGTCGGGAAAGCCGCGTGTTGCGGCTGCCAGTTTGGAACAGATGGTGTGCATTTGAAAGGTTGCTTTTTCAAGTAGGGCCTATAGAGACCTCAGCAGCATAGATACAGGGCACAATTTGGATAAAGCTAGTAAGGAAAGCATTTTTAGCTGTTACAGGGATTTTTGCATTTGAGCAGGGATGAGGAATAATGGTGGGCAACATTCTTAGAGAGCAGAATAATGAGAGAATCACAGAGATGGCTCAGACAGCCTATAAATAAATGTATTAAAAAAAAGAGAAAGGGAGAAAAAGAGAGCAAACGATGTACGTGATAAAAACGCATGACCGAGACATTGGGTTAGGTGTATCTAGGAGGAGGAAGATTTATCACTGCTAATTTCCATCAGAGGAGCATGAAAAAGGGGATTAGTTGTGGGTATGGTTATACAGTGGTACCTCACAGCTATATTTATTTTGTAGAATTTAACAGGTATTATGAACACCAGAGGAAAGAAATCTATGAAGGAGGATTTAATGGAGCTTATTATGGACCGGGTGGGTAGGGCACATCAGATACTGGACATGGTGGAGGACATGGAGCAGGATAGGGGTAATCTAGAGGGGAGAGGCAGCAAAAGGAAGGATTGCATGAGTTCTAGAAAAAAGGGGGAAGAAGCAGCTGAGAGGTGGGGCCCTGAGGGTACGAACCCCAAAGGCACTAAGGCCAATAATCCCAGTACTGGCACCGATGCCGAAACCCTTACCTGCTCCAATTCTGGACCCACTTCCTTTACCTCTGTCAGCTCTGAACCCATTCCTAGGGCAGCTGCCCCAGCCAGTGCCTGGTTCTAGTCCAGTACTGGTCCCTAGGCCAGTGCCTGTACTGATACCAATACCAATACCCAGGCCTTTACCTCTGTCAGAGCCGCAACCCATCAGAGTTCCACAGCCTCTCCCGCTACCGGTACTGATCCAATGTCCACTTCCTGCACCACTGCCGATGCCTGTGCCGATGCCAATCCTGCAACCGGTACTGCAATTGCAACCAGGGCTGATGCCTGAGCTGCTGACCAATCCAGGACTACAACCAGTGCTGGTGAATGTACCCCAGCCAATGCTGATACCGCAGGCAGCACCATGGCCAGATAGTGTGACAGCTGTGACTGGGACCACAACTGCAGCTAACAGAGGTACACCAAGAGGTTTCCATGGAAAGCAGCATAAAAGAATATGTAGAACAATTGTTGAGGGACATGGGAGGTGATGGTATTGGGGAAATGGAAAAAGTTTTGAATGAATTGAAGAAAGGAAAAGGGGGTGATAAATTGGCTCTGGAAGGGATTGAGAAGGCAGAGAGCTTAGGACAGGGATCAGGTACCCTGGGGGTGAGGATTGGGGATCATGTGCCATTAGCACTGAAAGAAAAGATTTGGAAGGGTGAATATGTGGATATCTTTGCTTTAATAGATAAAAAGACAGCTGAGAAATATGATAAGAAAGGGAGTTTTGGTAAAAAAAAGACATGACAGCTGTGGTCTTGATAGGAAAGGGAGAAGAACCAAAAGGGACAGGGATGATAGGAAAAAATAAGGGATGTGTGGTCGGTGGGTTTTACATATTTCAGCATCATTTTGCAGTAGAAGAAACCTGAGTTGGCCATGCCATTATTAGCATACCATTGATTGTTTGGAGTGAAACTAAATAAATTAAATAAGATGAGAGGGGGTAATAACTGGATCCAACATGATGAGCACTTCAGGCAATGGATAGCAGCATTCAGTGGGGATGTACAGTATGTTGGAATTCCAGGCACCCAGACATATGGTTGAAACTAAGACAGTTCCTGGGGGAGTTGAAACTGAATGGGTGAAAGGAACAAGTGGGTATCAGAAATGTTGCTGGGGGTACAATAAGGCATATTGTTAGTTCCCAAACTGTTGCCTTAAGCATGCCTGCTCCAGATGTGGTGGTTTACACCATGTGTCAAAATGTAAAACATATGATGTGGAGAACAACAATGGGGGTAAGCATAGGGGACATTTGTTTCAGGCAGGACACAGTAGCCATGGGGGATTGGGACGATGGAGGAGGAGTTATACAGGGGGCAAGGGTATGGGCAAGGGAATTAAAAGAGTAAAGGGGAAGTTTTCTGCTTGGCAAGAACACCTATTAAGGCAAATATTGTAAGTGACTGAGTAAGGGGATACCCAGATGTTTGGGCTAGGAAAATGCTGAGTAATGAGTTTGGGGAGGGTTTTAACTTGCAGTTGAGTGGGAAGAGAGAAAAGAAGAGGGTCAAGAATTTGGGGTCAGTGAAAGGTAAGGAAGGGATATTGGCAAAAAAGATTAGGGAAGAAATAAATGTGCCATCGGCCTTTGCTCTGTCAGTGGCCTATCTATTCATACTCATCAGTATTGCTCCCTTATGCCTATCCCATGCCTGTTTGAAGCCCTGCGATGTATTCATAGCCACCACTTCCTGAGGTAGGCCGTTCCATGCATCCACCACCCTTTCTGTGAAAAAGAATTTCCTCACATTCCCCCTTAATCAGCCTCCCTCTAATCTCATGCTGTGTCCTCTTGTCCTGCTATTTTTCTTATATGTAAACATGTTAGGATCTTTCACCTTGTTAGTGCCCTTAAGGTGTTTGAATGTTTCAAACATATCACCTCTCTCTCCCTCCTTTGCTCAAGGGTATACATATTGAGCTCCATTAATCTAGCCTCATATGTCTTCTGATGCAGTCCCTGCACCATTTTGGTTGCCCTTCTCTGGACTGCCTCAATTTGGTTAATGTCCTTGTGAAGGTGTGGCCTCCAGTACTGCACGCAGTACTCCAGGTGGGGCCTAACCAGTGTCTTGTAAAGAGGGATTATTACCTCCCTCTTACGACTTGTGATACCCCTACTAATACACCCTAACACCCCCCTAGCCTTACCTACTGCTTTAGAGGTCTGCTTGGATGATTTCAGGTCTGGAATGTCACCCCATGGTACCACTATAGAAACTGTTCCCATATCTCCAAATCAGGGCAAAAAAGAATGCATGGCTTGCAAAAATGGATATAGAGTCTGGTTTTAGGCTGCTACCAGTACAGAGAGAGGATTGGGAGCTGTTGGGCTTCAGATTGATGGAATGTTCTATTTTGACAAGGCCTTGCCAATGTGGTGTTCTATAGCGTATGCAACATTTGAGGCTTTTAACATATGGTTACAATGAGGTTTCAAAGTAATGTATTAGCATAGGTCAGTTATTCATTATTTAGATGCTTTTTTATTGGTTGGAGAAGGAAGGGACAGGGTAAGCAGGATGCTGGAGGATTTCCAAATGATGTGTAGGCAAATAGGAGTTCTCTTGACCAAGGATAAAATGGAAGGGCCCAGTCATACTTTGGAGTTTCTGGGAATAGAGATTGATGCAAAGGAAGGTTGGTTAGGTTACCAATGAGTAAGGTTCAGACTTTAAATAGATTACTGATGGAGGTGAAGGGCAAGAGAAGTGTGACACTACAGGTGGTACAGCAAATATTAGGACATCTGAATTTTGCTTGTTGGGCTATTGTGCCTGGGCATGCATTTACATGTCACCTGGGCAGCGTAACGAGAGGGGACAGGCAACCTCACCATTGGATGGATATTACAAGGGTGGTGAGGGAAGATTTGGAGATATGGGAACAGTTTCTATAGTAGTACTATGGGGTGACATTCTGGCAGGATGAATGGCTTTTCAATCCGCACATGGATTTGTATACAGATGCAGCTGGGGGTTTAGGTTTAGGGACTTATCAAAAAAGGTGATGGATCTTGGAACCATGGTTGGAGACAAAAGTAAAGCGGGGTTTGATGAAAGACATCACATTATTGGAGACAGTGATGAAAGTGAGCAGGAACGCACAGGAATTCAGTTCCTGTACCTTTTTTGCATCAGGAACTGAGTTCCTGTACTTCTTCCCACTGACACTAAAACTGAAATTCTTATACCAGCAACACAGTGACAGTTTCTGGATCTGTGATCTGCTGTCAGGGTTTCCATAACACCATTTGACTTGTACAACAATGCAATTTTCCTAGAAATACTTTAATATCTCTAACTGAATCTACTAAGCGTCAAATTAGATAGTTGTGCCTTGACACTGCTATCCTTTAGATTGAAGATCTTCATTCTGTATTTCATAATTGTCAGTGCCTGAGTTCCTGTACTTCTTGTCTACCACTTGCACCACTGATTGGAGATATTTCCAATATGGGTGGTCACAGTGGTCTGGAGTGATGCGCTGCACAACCAAAGGAAGACCTTCTCGTATGACAACCAGGCTGTGGTGGATGTATTAAATAAGAGAGGCCATGTTAGCTACAGTGATGTGGTTTCTAAGACAACTAGTGCTGCAAGAGTTATGTTTAATAATGAGCTTTAGAGCAAGACATATTGAGGGAATCCTGAACACAGTGGCTGACAGCCTCTCCTGTCTGCAGATGCACAAATTCCAGGCCATGGTGCTGAGGGCAGACAGGACTGGGACAAGGATTCCAGCCGAAATTTGGGAGATAGCTTGAAAGGAGCTGAGTTTCTGTTTTGGAACTTTTGGTCAGACAGGACACTAAGAGCATACAAAGGGTCATGGAGAGTGTTCTAGACTTTTCAAGGAAGTCAAAACATGGAGGTAAGTGGGAGAGTCACTGAAGAGCAGATGGTGAGTTTCGTGGCACACAGGTGGCAGACGGGGCTAGCACATGCAACTATGGGGGTCCATTTGGCAGCCATAGGATGAGTGAGTAACCTTCGAGGTTGGGGGGACCCCAGAAAGGGGCAAGTTATCAAATGCATGATGCAAAGTTGGCAGACAGTAAAAGATAGGGAACTGGACAAAAAATGTCCAATCTCTGAGAACCTATTAGAAAGATTAATGGGGGTACTGGTTTGTGTTTGTTACTCTGGATATGAAGCTGTTTTATTCAGGGCACTATTTGCAACCATATATCATGGTGCTTTCTTGGTAGGTAAATTGCTAGGACATATGAAGGAACAAAAAATTGGGGGGTTACAGTGGGTGGAGGTGCATTGTCATATAGATATGATTACCATCCATTTGCAGAGATCAAAGACTGACCAGGTGGATCTGGGGGAGAATGTGGTTTTGAAAGGGCAGGATAAGGGGGACATATGCCCAGTACAAGCCGTGGTAGTGTACGCTGCTACTAGACCTAAAAGGAAAGGAGCGATGTTTATGCATGAGGATGGGGCAGTAGCAATGGGTGGTCATTAAGCTGCTATGCTAATAAAGGGGAGAAAAGTGACAGGAGAGGACCCAGGGAGATATTCATTGCACTCTTTTAAGATAGAGGTGGCATCTGAGGCTGTGGCGAGAGGGTTTTCTAAGAGGGAGGTAAAGAAAATAGGGAGATGGACATCAAATTGTTATAAAAAAATATGTGCAGAAATTAAATAAGTAATGTATGTTTATTTCCTCTTTCAGGGTTCCGCCATGCATAAGAACAAGCAGAAAGTGGGTTGGAGGGACAGGCGTGGGTGGGGAGTGCATTTAGTGAGGATTTAATGCACCTGTTTCTATTTACATTTTAGGTAACAAGCAATGATTAGAAGTATGGATCGTGGGGCATTCACACATCTATTGGGCAGAATGGACAGCGGCAATAAATCAAGGGGCTAATTAGCTTTATTATAATTATCATGAGTTGCACATCCTTTGGAAGGGCCTGAGGGGGATGAGATGGGCACAGTTGCTACTGTTGCTACAGGAATTATACATGAACAACTGGGAGCTGCATTTAATCACATTATATCTTGGGGGCAATGACCTGGAAACCAGGCTTGGCTTGACAAATATTTCCATATAATGGAGGATCCCAAAACAATCAAGCAAAGGTGGCTGAATGTTAATTTAGTGTGGTCTGAAATGATGCACTGGAGGGTTTGGCGCTACACCAGAGACCACAAAGCAATAGAGAGCACAAGAAAGCAAATTAATAAAAGGGTGGGGGAGTGGTTTAGGAGCTTTGGGGAAATGTGATCAAACATGAGAATACAAGGAAAAGATAGCTTTTCTGTACAGATCTGATTGGGTACATGTATTGGACTTTGGCAATGAAATGTTGATCATTAAATTGGGAATCAGAATTGATACTTGGAAAGTGGAGCAAGGAGTTAAAAAAGGGTGGGATGGGTGGGGCATCACTACAGCATACCAACATCCCATTACTGACACCCAGGCCAAAAATTATATTTCGACAGTTGGTATCCTGACAGTCAGGAACTGCCCATGGTGGAGCTGGCAATCAAAAATATGGGGGCATGGGGGCTTGCGCCTGGCATGTGGTGTGGGGTGAAGCCCATAAAAATTAGAAAAAAACTTTGCCATGGGCAATTCTCAACTGTCAGGATACTGACTGTTGGGATATAATTAGTGGGCTCCTTGGTATTGGGCAACAGCATGTCAGGATGCCGTAATAAACCCAGGGTGGGAGATGGGGAAGAAAAAGATTGAAAGGGGCAAGCCCATGTTCCAAAGCCAGCTAGAGGTGGTCTGTTTGAAGGAAAAGGAAAACAGGAAGAAAAAGGGAAAGGGGGACACCCAGCCTGAGTGTACAACAATGATGGAGAAGGAGTACTACTTGGGGGGTACACCAAGGGGTAGCTACAAAGGAAAGAAGGGGCACAAATTTTAATCCATACCCAGATTAAGAAGAAAAGAGCCCCCTGATTTACATCTGGGGGAGAAGGCAGAAAAAACTATGAAAACTGAAATGTAAATAAAATGTGATCATATAAAATGTGACTGTATAAAAAGTGGGGGTTGAATAAATTGGAAAAGCATGTAACTATTTATGACTATGAAATAAAAAGTTAGAATTGTAATTTAGGATGATTTATGGATTTTGAAAATAAACATTTGCTGACAGAGCAACCGACCAAATCAGGTGTGGTGTCACATTCATGGTGGAGGGGCCTTCAAGGACAAAAAGGGTTGTCTTAGTAAAAGACAGACCCCTTTGTTCTGAACTCTGAACCAATGAAGGCATGCTCAGTTGGAAGAGAAGGGGGGGAGGAGGAAATTAGGGAATGGTTTTATGACATCAAGAATAAGGGGTGGAGCAGTAGGGAAATGGAGATAGGTAATTTGCTAGAGGGAGGGCGAGAGAAAGAAAAGTTGAGAGGGTCAGGGGCTTAAAAGGGGCTGCACAAGAGCAATACCCCTTTTTTTTCTTCTAGCCAAATTTTGTTTCCCATCGCCACCCTAAAAAGTAGTTTGAAAGACATGATGTGGGATGAGTTGAGTGGGGCATGAAGGAGGTCTTCAACAATGTTTGAAGAGGACTGCTGAAGGTGGACAGCAGAAAATGGGAAGTAATGGAACAGAAAGGCAAACAGGAAGAAACATAGAAACATAGAAACATAGACTTTGATGGCAGATAAGGACCGCTAGGCCCATCTAGTCTGCCCATTTCCCTACCTACAGGATAGGCCACAGATCCTAGTTAACCAACAGCCTATTTCTTCCTACCCCCCACAAGAATTGCCTTATGTCTGTCCCATGCATTCTTGAATTCTCCCACAGTTTTAGACCCCACAACCTCCTCAGGAAGGCTGTTCCATGCATCCACTACCTTCTCTGTGAAATAATACTTCCTCACATTGCCCCTGATCCGCCCTCCTTCTATCTTTAATAAAGAAGAAAAAGAGAAAGGGGGGAGGCCAAGGGTAGTGAAGGAAAACAACTCAGGCAGTTACACCCAGGGGTCTCTATGAAGGAGAGGAGGAGCACGGATTTACATCTGTACCCAGATTAATAAGAAAAGATCCCCCGCATTTATGCCTGGGGGAAAAGGCAGAAAGAAATATGAAAATTGAAATATACATAAAATGTTATTATATAAAACTTGATTGTATAAAAAGTGTGGATTGAATAAAATGGGAAAGTATGTAAATAATTATGGCTATGATAGAGAAAATCAGAATTGTAACAAAGGTTGATTTATGGATTGTGAAAATAAACATTTGCCGACTGAGCAACCAACCGGATCAGGAGTAATGTCACATTCATGGTGGAGGGGTCTTCAAGGACAAACACCATCGGATCTGATTTAACTAAGTGGTTGGATTTTTTATTTGGAAGTGACTGTGCACTAACACATCTTTGAAAATGGGAGCTCTCCTATAGCTCCCATGTGGTGGTTGTTAACTCACTGATGCAATCCTGCATCCTGCTGCTAGGATAAATAGAGTGTTTTTTAAATTGCTTCTAAATGTATTGCTTGTCCTGAGTACACCATGACAAAATTGAATCTTTCATTCTGTCTCTCTATCATTTCCTTGTCTAGCAATAATCTGTCTCTTGTCATTTTGCTTACTTCCTCTCTAGCTGTACTAACCTTCATAGTGCTGTAGCCCCTCTGTTGTAGCCTTTCTGATAGTTCATTAGCTCCCCTTTCAAAACTTTTGTTTGTTATACAATTAAGTCTGATCCTTGCAAATTGTCCTTTGGGGATATTATTGGCTATGTGAGGTGGATGGCAACTGGGCGCTAAAAGTAGCGTGTTGCCATTGTATGGAATCTTGCAGCCTTTTGTTCATCCTGTCAAAATCAGCATGGTTTCTAAATTTTAAAGTTTCTGTTTCTTGCAATTTTAGTTCTTCCTGGTAATGTTACCTCACATTCCTTACTGAATCTTAATAACAGGTCAATCAGTTTAAAGCTGGCTTCTGTTACTATAGCCTCCCATTCTTGCATAAAAACTATATTGTCCATACCATATGCTGGGTCTTTTAAGATTCAGAGTCCTCTTGGTATTCATTTTACTTTTTCATAAGCTTCATGAGTGGTATTGTTCCTATAAATTATCCATAACTGATGACTCAATTTTTCTAATCCCCTGAATGCCTCCAGTAATCACTGAGCCTCCAGTAAAGTGGTCCCAGCCATATTGTCCTTGATCAGGAATGGGTCTTCAGTTGCTGCTGTAGTCAATAGTGTAGTCACATATTCAAGTGGGGTTTCCATATTTACTAGGTAGGTGCTTGGAAAAAAACACATTTGGAATACTTTCTATTGATATTTTATATTTCTTGTGGTTCCAAGTTTCTTATTTCTTTTTTATTTGGTGTACACCCTCGTGATTTTCCACAGGTTTTTTTTTCCAGGGAGCTCAATTAACTTTTTACCTGAGTGTAGTATTCCTGCAACCTTTGTGTTTCACTCAAAAACAGAACTGACAAGGTAGAGAGTATGCAGAAGGATGGAGATGCACTGAAAATCACAACAATCACACATATTGATTCAAGCACTCACCAAACTCTAAAGAGGGATGCCAAGAGTCAACAGTTAGTTAAACATTCATACTTTATTGGAAACACATGTCCTGCCTGATGCATTTCAGACCCCTTGTGGTTCTTTCACAAAAGCTAAAAACTTACAAAATCATTGCACGTAAATACTTAATCAACCTGGTTAACCACATTTTAAGATGTAAGGCATTCTGGATTTATAAATTGTGATCTGCACAAACTCCTTTTTTGAAAAAATGGGTGAGCCTCACTGTAATATCACATTGTTGACTCGTCTGTAGCCTGTGAGTTGGATGCTCATATATTTATTGAACATATAAAATGTCAGCTATTTGAAGTAAGTGTTTTGTGCCTCTTAATGCCACTGAGATATGTATCAAACTAATGTGAACAGCAATCTTTCAGTTAGAACCCGCATCCAACTAAAACAGGGTACTAAATGAGAAAAAGACCGAGGTAGAAAGGTCAGTGGGGGATACTGCAACAGAAGGTAAAGCCATCAAAAAATGGAGAGCAATGAGTACCAATGCCCCTAGTCTGAGTAATAAGCTTCCTGAATTAGTGGCCTTAATGGAGGAGGAACATCTGGATATCGTGGCAGTCACAGAAACATGGTACACACAAACCATGACTGGGACATAAACATACCAGGATACACTATCTACAGGAAGGATGGGAGGTAAAAGAGGAGGAAGAGGAGGAGGAGGAGTAGCTCTTTACATAAGGAAGGAATCAAAGCAACAGAACAAAAGGGTAAACAGGGAGGAGAAGAAGCACTGTGGGTAAATTTGGAGACTGGCAATGGCACCACAATCCGCACAGGGGTTGTATACAGACCCCCTTCTCAGGGGGAAGAATTGGACAAGGAAATGATAGAAAGTATACTTAGAATGGCAGAAAAAGGGGAGATATTGCTGATGGGTGATCTGAATATGCCAGATGTTAACTGGAGTGCAGTTGCAGCAGCCACTTCTAAGAGTGGGTTATTCTAGATGCCCTACAGGGCATGCCTTGAACAACTAGTATTGGAGCCCACTCCAAGAGAGCAATCTTAGACCTGGTTCTCTCAAATGGAGATGAAGAGAGGATCACAGATGTAGAAGTGGGTAGCCATCTGGGAACTAGCGACCATCGAACAATATGGTTCACAATAAACACAGCAATAGAGTCAAGCCATACAAAGACAAAGGTACTGGATTTTAGTAGGGCTGACTTTGCCAAAATGGGTGAGTGCCTAAGGAATGCACTAGCAAATGGGCAGGAAGAAGGGGTGGAAGAACAACGGGGAATAATAAAAACTGCCATTACAGAGGTAACAAGCCTTTGTGTAAAGCAAATAAACAAAATGAAACGAGGTAAGAAACCACTATGGTTCTCAAAGGAAGTGGCAGTGAAGGTTCAAGAGAAAAAGAAAGCATTCAGGAAGTACAAGGAATCACAGAAGGAACAGGACAGAGAACTGTATCAGTTAAAGCAAATGGAAGCTGGGAAGGCAGTCAGAACAGCAAAGGTCCAAACCGAGGAAAAGATAGCCAACTCAGTTAAGAAGGGGGATAAAACCTTTTATAGGTACATCAGGGAGTGAAGGAAGACCAAGGGAGGGATAGTGAGGCTTAATAAAGGGGAGGAGGTGGGCAGAGGTGACCGTGAAAAAGCAGAGATACTAAACAAATATTTTTGCTCAGTATTTACAAATGAAGAGGGAGGTACCTAAAACAAACAGTAGAAACACTCTGGATACAGAAGTTGATAGCAGCCATTTACAGAAGAAAGGGTTCTGAAAGAACTCTTAAAACTGAAGGTGGACAAAGCAATGAGGCCTGATGGGATTCATCCCAGAATTCTAAAAGAACTAAGGGTAGAACAAGTGACACCACTGACTACCCTCTTTAACAAATCATGGGAGGATGGGTTGGTACCCGAGGACTGGAGGAGGGCAGATGTGATTCGCTTCACAAAAGTGGGAGCAAGGCAGAAACAGAAAACTACAGACCTGTTAGTTTAACCTCAGTGGTAGGAAAATGATGGAATCACTTCTGAAGGAAAGAATTGTTAAGTATCTAGAGGCCAGAGGGCACGGGACACAAGGCAGCATGGATTCACAGTGGGAAGGTCATGCCAGACAAATCTGATAGATTTCTTTGACTGGGTGACAAAGTAGTTGATCAGGGAGGGGCTGTGGACATGGCCTACCTAGACTTTAGCAAGGCATTTGACACAGTCCCACACAAAAGATTAATATACAAGTTAGCCAGCCTGGGAGTAGGTCCCAAGATGACAGCCTGGGTAAAGAATTGGCTGGAGAATAGGACACAGAGAGTAATAGTAAATGGAGTCCACTCTGAAAAAAGAGGGGTTAGTAGTGGGGTACAGCAAGGTTCAGTATTAGGACCGGTCCTCTTCAATGTCTTTATAAGCGACATTGCAGAGGACTGGAAGAAAAAGTATGTCTCTTTGCAGATGACACAAAGATCTGCAACAGAGTTGATGCACAGGGTGGGGTGGAAAGGATGAAGGGACTTGGCAAGGTTAGAGGAATGGTCAAATGTATGGCAGCTTAGATTCAATGCTAAGAAGTGCAAGGTAATGCACCTGGGAAACAAAAACCCAGGGAAGAGTACACAATGGGGGTGAGATACTAACAACAACAAAAATGGAAAGGGTCCTGGGGGTAGTCATATCAGATGACCTAAAGGTGGGCAAGCAATGTGAGAGGGCAGCAAGGAGGGCTGGGGGGATACTGGGATGCATAGGGAGAGGCATCACCAGTAGAAAACAAGAAGTTATTATCCCTCTGTACAGACAGCTGGTGAGACCCCATCTGGAGTACTGCGTGCAGTTCTGGAGACCCAATCTCTGCAAAGACATAGACAGGATGGAAGCTGTCCAGAGGAGGGCAACTAAAATAGTATAGGGTCTGCACCGAAAGACATATGAAGAGAGACTTAAGGAGCTTAACATGTATAGCCTCGAGGAAAGGAGGGAGTGGGGGGGCATGATAGAAACTTTCAAGTAGCTCAAGGAATCAACAAGTCCAAGAGGTAGCATCTTTCAAAAAAAGGTGTGCAAGAACAAGGGGCACAATTTGAAGACAGAAGAGCTCAGAGGTAATTTAAGGAAGTATTTTTCTAGCGAGGGTTGTGGATGTATGGAATGGCCTTCTAGAGGAGGTTGTGAGTCAAAAACAGTGGTGGAATTCAAGCATGCATGGGACAGTCATAAGGCAATTCTAGGGGTTGGGGGTAGGAAGAAGTAGGCTGCTGGTTAACTAGGATCTGCAGCTTATCCATCAGGTAGGGAAATGGGCAAACTGGGAGGGCCAAGCGGTCCTTATCTGCCGTCTAATTCTATGTTTCTATGTTTCTAAAGCCTGTGAGCTAGATGTGGTTTCCCATATATTGCATCTCAGTATAGTTGTGTGTTTTTTTTATTTAAAATATAGTGTGATATATCTGAGGAAAATGTTCTGCTATGTAGCCTGTTTAGGGACTGTCTAAAAGGAATCCTTTCCAGACTAATCATGCTTTTAAGCAATGGAACTTATGCAATCTTACACATGTTGTACACACTTACACAGTCTCTATGTGGCTCTAGTATATTAAATACATTTTTATCACTAGAAACACAATATAACATCCATCATACTCTATTGATTTGTTGTATATGTATTGAGTTTGATGTTCCCTAGGTATTGAGAATTTTCCTGCATTAGATTTGGTTTGCTCTTTTTTTAAATTTTCTGTATTTAATGTTTTTTTTCCACACTGTCACTTTAACTTGCATTTTATTAATACCTGCGGACAACAGAAGGTGAACAACCTTTGACAAAGTGCACACCTGTGTGAAATGTTATGAGGTTTTGTGACCCTGTTTACCTGTATCTCATTGTTGCTGCTGTATTGAACTTAACACTTTATTTCATCACTTTAATAAACATTGAGTTTGACACATTTGAGTTAGCATAATACCTTCCTTTCAGTGTGGTTATTTGTGCCGGGTTTATTGTTTTTTAGGCTTACCCATGGTTACCGTGTGCACCAGATGACTCTGAGTGCTCCCTATTTGGAGTTAAAAAAAGGTACCAAAAAGAGAAACTGAAAACTAATTATTGAGGACCCTGCTCAAGAATCCTTCTAAACTGATAGATGCTAAAGAAGCTAGCTCTGGCCAGGTCAGGTCTAATCCGGATACATGGAGGTTGGAAGCTGGTGCCTTATTGGGATAGTTTATCAGTGGAGCGTGACCTTATGAGGATAGTTTAACAGTGGAAAGAGGGGTTCAAGGAGAAATCCTCTAATGTCTGGTGTGCAAGTATGCTAGTGGGGGTCACCCGTGTATGTTAAGATCCAACAACAGAGACAATTTCTACTACCAAAGAAGTTCCAGGAAAGACTGCTTGTCTGAGAAGCTTGTGGTGAAGGTAGGGTATAATGAATAGATTTGAGTCAGAACTACCAGTTCAGTTCAATTTATTTAAAACTATGTACAGTATATAAAAAAAAAACTTTTCTCACATACAAAAACGTATACATAACTATACCACAGGTATCTACTCTCAGCCAATCAGAACACAGGAAAACTGAGAGTTATTCTCCCACAAACTACCACCTACATGCCCACCGTAGTTTATTCACCTATAGCCACACCCACAGTAGTTTAATCACCTTACCAGAGTAGTTTATTCACCTCTAACCATGCGCACAGTCATTTATTCACATTGCCTTTCATACCTATCCACTCACAGTCCTACACACGCTGTATCTTATTCACAAACACGGTTACCCTCTCTAATTTTAAATTGCTAACAGTAAAGATTACTACTACAGCACCCAGTTCTACAAGATTTATAGCCATCCCAATTTGTATTCACTGCTCAAAATGAATGTTTTTCACCAGAAATCAAATTGAACTGGCATCAAACATAATATGTACTCCGTGTCTCTTTGAACTGTACTGCGTGTAAGAAACTCACTTTTGACTAAAATCTGCTTTTCAGATTATACCTCTAAAAACATCAATATGTGACACTTACTACCAGACACAGTAGTTAAAAGTTGCTCCCGTTGAAAACTGAGCACTGCAACCCTTTTTATTTTGTGTTGCCGAATCCAATCAGCCCTTCTAGACATACGCATTAAAGCTTGCCTAATGCGCATGTCCAAACTCATGGCTTCGCTTTCAGAAAACAAAATAAAAAGGCTTTTACTGCTCGGTTTGCAACGGGAGCAACATTCAACTACTGCTTCTAGTAGTAAGTCTCAGATATTGTATTTTTAGAGGTATAATACAAAAAGCAAATTTTAGTCATAAGCTAGTCCCACTACACTTTAGTCATAAGCTAGCCCCACTACATTTCACAGACACACAGACGCACGTTACTCTCATTAAAAATACATTTATACCACACATTCTAGTGGTATAATAGTAATAACATTCAGTTTTGTGAAGCGTACTTGCAATAACCGGCTTCTGTGGAGATTTAATCATCCACAGAAGTCGATTATTGCTTTGTATACTTCACAAAACTGAATGTTATCACTTATATATACAAACAATCTTATACATTTCAAATAACTTACAACCTAAATCATACCCCTAAAACCTTTAAGAATTAATCTTTAACTATTTCAGTTTATTCCATTTCAGTTTTATTGCCATTTTATGTCCAAATCTTGCAACAGCAAAAATCTATTTTGTTAGTTTACAATTTAAAACAGTAGTCAGCTTCTCGTTTCTAGTCATCTCTTTAGGAATATTAAAGTGCTGATTAATATATAACTCCCTTTCTGTTGTAAAAACTTTACATTCAAAAAGTAAGTGTGCTCTCGTCATATTTGCTTCATTACAGCTTGGACAGATGGTCATACCATTTCCATAATAATTATTTCTCCATCCTGTGAATATGCCAAATCTCAATCATGCTAATTCTTTCCTGTGTTTTAACAGATCACATTTTAACAGATATTTTTCTATTTTAAAATCTGTTTTTACTATTTTTAAAGGATCATTTCCTCAGGCATCTTTTACTTTAATATGGTCCATATTTTTAGCTATATCCTCTGTCCTCTGTATTGCCTCATCCACAAATCTGTCCAAGAATATAACTATATTCTAGACCATGTTTGTTCAATTCTTGGATAAGTATTCCAAACTTCTTGTCTAGGCATTTTTTTGCATCAATCCAGCAGTTTTATATTACACTTTCTCTAGGAGCAGTAATTATTTTTGATCAGTAATGTACTGCTTTAATGGTCATCCTAGCATATATTGACAGGGTGCCAGTTTCCATTCTAACCCTTGCTGCATATGCAAAGTTTGGCAATCCTAGAAGGTTTTTCAGATATATGTTTTAACCACTTCAAGTTCTTTTAAATTATTCTTTTTTGATAATCCCCAGGCTTCCACCCCATATATCATTTGTGATTCTATCTTGGCACTAAAACACCTGTATTGTGCAATAAAGGAATGTCCTACTATTGTATGAGCAAAATGTTTAATTCCATTCTTCATTTTTTTCTGCTTTCTTACATATTTTTTCCATATGTTTTTCCATCTTAAGTTTTGAGTAAATGTAACCATAAGATAACACAATTCCTTCACCTCTTCTATCTGCATGTCTCTAATTTTTCAGTTTTCTGTTTTGGTTATTGTCTTTTTCCCAAACACCATCACTTTGTTTTTTTCCCTGGTTCAAAGTCATATCCAGTTTTTTTAGTGTATCTACTGTTACTATAATTGTCCTTTTTAATCCTAAGGGGGTTTGAGCTAACAGTATCACATCATCTGCGTATAATAATATTTTTATGTCAGTCCCATTTATTTTTGGTGCAAAAGTTTACGCCTTTGTTAGCTGTTCTACCAATTTGTCTATATACAGGTTAAATTGTGTTGGTGCTAAGATACATCCTTGCTTGATACCAACTTTTACATCTGTTGTCTCTGTAATATGCCCTTCTTTATTATATTTTATCACAATTTTGTTATCCAGATGTAACAGTATTGCCAAAGGATGTTCAGGAAAGACTGCTTGTCTGAGAAGCTTGTGATGAAGGTAGAGTAAAGTGAAAATATTTGAGTCAGATTTGTTACAGTGTGTGCACCTGTGCTGTCTACTAGTTGGAAGAGACTTGAGCAAAGAATAAAATGTGTATGAATTAACTGATGTCTCCCCTCGACTGTACAGAACATGAACAATGCCTTAAGTGGCTTCCCTGGTCTGGTGTTTCTACAGTATGCACTTGTTTACTCCCTGTCATATGCAGATAATAACTCACTGAGGTGGTAAGTGGAGGTTCTATGACAGCTCTTCTGTCTGCTGCACTTTTGATGGCTCTTCTGCAATAATTGGTAAGCTATTCATGAGTGGTGATTGGTGCTGAATGGGTGGGATGGGGAAGGGGTACATCCATTATACTGGGCTATGAGCAGGAGTGTCACTAGGCTACCATGGATAGGATATTAACATCATATGTACTGTATACAGTATGTCAGTGGCTTCATGTGACAAAGGGTGGATCTCTAGATTACCAGGTACAGTGTTTAACATTATATGTAGTATATCTACATTCCAATGAGAACAATGGGGGGGGGGGACTGAACACTAGACTATCAGAGAATGACAGCTCCTGCTGTTAATTCACTATTTGGGTAGGGAGGGACAGAGGAGGTTCTGCCCAATGCCTTCATGTTTTTATGTTCAGCGGCATTGCAAAGAGTCACTAATGGCCCCTTAACATTTTGCATGCCAGATTTGGGCATTAGAATTCCAGCCATTGAATATGACTCTCAGAAGCGAGGTCCGTATTCCATTTGGGATGCAGTGTTTCTCTTTGTCCCTTAGAGTCTGTTGCCAGCAATAGTCTCTGTTAACACTGCATATTCACTTTGTGCAACACTAACACAACACCATATTTATATAGGCAGCGCAAGCCAGAAAGATCATGCCACTGTACCTGTATAAATATGGCACCCTGACGGCCAGGTATGCTGCTATTGTTTGCTTGATGGCAACAGTCAGCTTTGAAAATGTGGCCAATTGTTTCTTAACCATGTGGTACCAAAGCTGTTAAAAACAACTGAGAATAATGCCAACAAACCTGGAGATAGCCAGACTTAAAGTAGTGGTCCTGTATTTCCAACCTTAAATTTCAGCTCTCCATTATAAAAGAAAGCTTAAAAATACTTTATCTACACCAATTATGTTTTAACATTATTGTTTTTATCCATTATAATAGAAAGCTTAAAAACACTATGGGCAGGATTTTCAAACCTGCTGAACAAGCCCTCTTGTGTGCCGAATGTAGGGAGCACGGAGCTTGCAGCAGTCTCCGGCCAGCAATCGGGATTTTCTATCCTTTGCACTGACTGCAGTGCCTTAGATCACATATTTATGATCTAGCCTGCACCACATCCCACAGCAAAATACATGGGGCTTGCGCCAGACATTTGGTGCAAGCCGTCGTAAATCAGGGAAATTGTAGCAACTGCACCTGGTGTTCGAAAGTCCGGCGCAGTTGCGGTAAAGGCGTTTGATGCATCGCCGATTTCAGAGTCCCCTGGCACAGGGCTTGCCACAAGCCCTGCGCCATCATTTGAAAATCCTGCCCTATAGCTACACCAATTATGTTTTAACTTTATTGTTTTTACCCATTAAAATAGAAAGCTTAAAAACACTATATCTACACCAATTATGTTTTAACTTTATTGTTTTCTTATTTGTTTGTTTCTTTTTTTTTTTACTTTCCCTGCTGTTGGTCTACTAAATATTACAGATAATTCAGCAATTATTCCACTGAATATTTTAAAATGTATATTACTCTCCCCTGCTAACTACACAATTACTGTTTGTGACATCACAGTCTGCTGTCATGGTGAGCACTATGATGCCATAAACAAAAGCACTGTGAGGTTAACAGGGGAGAGGTATATGTTTTCTAATATTTTCTATACAAACTTTTTAGATGTACTAACAAGATGGGGTGTAAATCTTGGAAAGGAACATTGAAAATGAATAAATGTATTCTCTAGTAAATTGTAATAGCAGAAACATCTTGTTCATGAATGCACAGGCTGAAGTGAGAAGTTCCTCTTTAATAAAATGCTACAGCTGTCTCAAAATATGAAAAAGATAATTTTGTAACACAGAAGAAAAAGGGCAATCTAAAACTGAATAAAAAAGGTGTAGGCATTGGTACAACATTTTCATTGTAACATGTACTGCTGCTTTAATTCATGTTGAGTTTGTATTAACCAGTTTGCACATATGCAAATAAGACAGAAATGGCAATAAGCTTCACCTACTGTCTTAGTATAGTCTGACTGGTAAGCCTCCAACATGCCCACATTGGAAGTGTTTTTTGGAGCTGTGCAAACTACTGAAATGTGAAACTGTGAACACTGTGAATTAAAATAGGAAAATATTGCACTGGCATGACTCTAAATATCTCTCTGAACTGTCTGGTTTTAGTTCACTCATCCAAAATATGGCAATTCCACTGAGCATTCTCTGTGCCTTCGAAAGAATTGAAAGCTGACTCCTACTATTACCTAAGCACATCGTCCTCAAGTGTTCCTAGCTCTCTAGCTCTTTCTTTTCTCTAGAGGATTCAGAAGCCTACATTATACAGTAGCTCTTGTTTTTTTTGGACTGGGCTGGATTTATATTTCTGAGAAGTTCTTTTGCAATACTTTTGCAGCCCTCACTTGCTTCTCCTCTTTATCTTCTCCAAGCCCTGTTGCAGTAATAAATCTATGTACGCCTTGTGATCCTTTGTGATAGTTGGCCTAGTGTTATTCACTGATGCTAGGCAGATTGCACTACCCCCATTGTGACTGAGACTGATCAGCTGATCCATCCTTCAGCCTGTTACTGGGTGCTGTAGAAGAAGGAGGGGACCAACTCAGCAGTTGGGAATTGTACCAGCAGCCGCTCTCTATCATAAATCTTTGGTGAACAGTGTCACCACAACATACATATTGTAGCACCGTAGGTGCCCTGGAAGGGACATAATATGGAAGGGATAAGTATTAAAAAACATGTTGGGTTGATGGTGGGGGGGGGGGGTCCAACTGAAAACTGGCATCTTGCTATATTGCCCCCCTCATAGTTTTTGAGCCTCTGAGTACAGTAGTAATAGCTATTAGTTTTGTTCTCGTTGAGGTCTCAGAGGGGGTAAGTTTGGAAGAAGGATGGGTTTGGAAAGGCATTTTTGTTTAGGTGGTATGGTCTAGCAGTATTTCAGATACAGTAGCCTTTCTTAAGTTTTATTTTCCCAAGGAGGACCAGGAAAGGGGGAAGATTGTGTGGGACTTGAAGAGTGGGAGAAGACTTGGAGTGTGAAGGCTGATGGAACTTGTCCTTGCCACCTCAGGTAGTTCAGAAATTGTAAATTTTTAAATGTTTGCTTATTATTTCCCAAATATGAATAACTTCATATACAGTACGTAGGGTTGTATTTGTATATAAATACACATAACATTAAAACAATTAAGATACGAAGTCATAAAAAACACAAATTACAAACATTTTAAAATTAATGATAGATAAATAAAACTGTATACAGTATGGCCCAGATATTCAAAAGGGTTGCGCCATCTGCCTTGAAGGGTTTAGTCTTGCCTTCAAAAATACCCATTCTGCGATATTCAGAAGGGTCAGTTGAGGCCACGAAAACACGCTGAGCCACAGCGCAATGGAAATGAAGGCATGTCAACTGAAGGGAGGGTCCATGCATAAAGTGTGCAATCGATATCAAACACTTGCGCAATACGCTGAAGTGGCTCAACCGGATGCGCTGTGCGGATTGAGCCAAAATAAAGGCTCAAGGGGCGGCACAAGAACTCTAGCAGGCCGCAAACCGGGGAGAGAGAGACAGAGACAGAGAGAGAGACAGAGACAGGAGCAGGAAGGGCAGAGAGGACAGTGGGTCCTGGAGGACAGAGAGGCCAGTGGGGGTGCCGGTGCAGTGGAAGCAGCAGTGGGGCAGTGGGGGTAACACAGGAACAGCAGCTGGGGGCAGGAGCCAGGAGATGGACAGTGTCAGCTTCCACATGGAAGCTGTAATGAGGGTGAGACAGCATGCTGCAGGGGGCGTGGCAGCGGAGGGGCCGGCGGTACCACCGACAGGCGGTATCGTGCCGCATCAGCTACAAGCTGTACACAGATGTCAGATTGTGGCCCAGTACACGCTGAACAGGGCAATACTGAGATGGCTCAGTGAGCTGTGCAGTGATGTGATGTAGGCACCCTCACGACGGAGTCATGCTCTGTCCGTGGAGACCAAGGTGACAGCCTGCATGTGCCTGCTCGCCACGGGCACCTTCCAGAGGCTGACAGGTGACACCACAGGCATTATGCAGTCAGCCATGTCACGCTTCCTCACCCAATTCCTCAGCGCACTGCTGCCTCATGCTGCGGAGTACATCCATTTCCCCAGCACCGCGGCAGAGCGTACAGCAAACATGCAGGAGTTTCACAGGGTAGCACATATGCCTGGCGTGCTAGGGGCCATAGACTGCACCCATGTGGCCGTTACCGCGCCACCTGGGACGGCCAAGCGTGTCGCAACCGGAAGGGCTTCTCGGTGTCAACTGCCAGGTGGTGTGTGATGCCACTGGGCGCATCATCAATGTCTGTGCCACACACCTGGCGGAGCACATGATGCCTTCATATGGCACCAATCTGCACTGTGCCATCGATTCGAGTGGGAACATCGCCACAGGTCATCTAGTGGGTGAGTACACATGTATGGAATGCAAACCCTGTGCAAGGGTGGGAATGACACAGGTGCCATGGTAGTGGCACACAAGGATATGGGCAATATGGACCTGACTGACACTGATCTCCACTATCTCCACACAGGTGACTGTGGATACCCTCTGTCCCTGGCTGCTCACACCATACGGGCCCCACGACCCCAGCGCCACCCGGTTTCAATGAGGCTGCGCAAACGGAACATCATAGGCGGGTGTTTGGGATACTCAAGGCACGCTTCCGATGCCTGGACACCTCGGCGGAGCCCTACAGTACAGCCCCAGAAGGCCTGTGGGATATTCCTGGCCTGTTGCATCCTGCACAACATGGCCAAGACCATGGGATAACCGTACAGGTCCAAGAGGGGACAGCGATGGGGCGCCAGTGGCGCTGATGTGGGTGATGAGCCGCCCTCCCTAGGATGGAGGGACCCCCGACTGACACGGCAGGCCCAGCTGCACGGGACACCATTGCAGAAGAGCACTCACGCACATACAGGTAAGTCAAGGGGACATGTGCAGGCAACACTGTCCATGCGCAAACCACAGGCACACAGGGAACACACGTGCATGAAGGTCAGGGAGTTGAAGGGTCAGGCATACCAACACACCATCAGAGGGGTGAGCACTCACATGGACACACACACACACACACACACCAGGCAGCATACAGGGCAGCAGCACAGCACTGCAGAAATGACACGCAACACACAGCACACCAACCACCCTCACCACCTGGACTGTCCGCGTCGTGTGTCAGGACCTGGGCAACCTGCACCTGGTGTACAGTGCAATGCAGGCATCATCATCCACACGCACCTGTGGCAGCAGTTGGGAGGTGTGCAGGTGGTCCGTGTGTCAGCTTGGTGAGCAGAGCACCCAGCAGTGCACTGCCCACCATGACACACATTGACACACAGGGCAGCACCAGACAGGGCCTGCATTGGGAGACAGCTCAGTCAGGGGCACTGTCCCACGGCCACCACGGATGTGTGGGTGGCCCGCCGTGGCCTAGTAGCACTGGCAGACTGCGAGGGGCCACATCGGGTGGCGCTAGTGCACCACCAGGGGTCCCAGTGCTGACCCAGCGACCTTGCCGCACAGGGGTCTGCATCCCGCCAAACAAACTTGCACCAGGGGTGCTCGGGATGCCCACAGCAGAAACCCGGCATCGACAGGCCTGGTGTCGCGCGGCGCGGGGAGCGGGTGGAGTGCGCACTGTGTGGGGTGCGTGGTACAGGGTCACCAGACAGTGTGGTCAATGCGGTGCGCCACAGAGACCACTGCCTGGGTCAGCCTGTCGATGGCAGCGGTCACATCCGTCCGCATATGGACCATCTCGGCCCGGTCCGAGCACACTCCCTGCTATGCGCTCCCGGACACAGTCAGTGCCTCCGGACCTTGCAGCCTTCCCCTGCAGCTGTACCGACTCCTGCAGCAGGCGGGTGTGTGCGTTCAAAGGTACTGTGCCCCAATGGCATCGTGACCCCAGGGTGTGGATGGTCCTGGTGCACAGCACCCCTTGAGGGTGCCGCTGTTCGCCAGGACCAGGTATGGGCGGATCTAAGGCGGTGGACAAGTGCCACTGCTTGGCGCTGTCCCCAGGCCTGGTGTGCAACTGCTGCTGCCGCCCCTCCAACTGCTGAGCCCCCAGGTCCACCTGTTCCACCTGTGCTGTCAACAGTGCCAGACACCTGCTCAGCCACCGATGCTGCCCACCGGTGCTGACAGGCCCAGACTGTGACTGTGCCAGCATGCTGGTACACAGGTGTGGAGCAGGGACGGGCCAGGGCGCGTGATGGCCTGCCATCGTCCCTCGTGGGACACACACCTATCACTGGCCATTGCAGGCCTGCTATCATCAATAGTGCGGTGCGTGCCACTGCCATAGGCACAGCATGCTGGCACACCTGCATGCCAGACTGCTGTGACACAGGCTGTGCACCCCTGCACCTGTATCACTGCCGGCGGAGGTTGTTGGGCCAGCCGGCCTGCTGCTGCAGTGCCTGCAGGCTGCTGGCGGAGGTGGATGGTCCCTCCTGCTGGTCCAGCAGGTCTGCCTCACTGTCAGCACCCCACCACTGTCTCCTGCAGACAGACAGGATCTGAAACAGAAGAGAGTACATGTGAGTGCATGTGAACAACAGCCCCCACAACATCACCATGTCATATCGTGCAGTGATGGGCTTCCACCCATCTGGAATCCTCCGCCTGGAACACCCACAATGGCACTTCGGCTGCATGGCGCGACCAGTGTCTCCTCGGTGGGGTCAGCTGCCACCACCGGTGGTCCCCACCAGTGGCAGCATCGTGCCACCCTGAAGGCTGCCACCTTCTCCTTCAGCCTCCTGTGGTCAGTCCCCATCTTTTTGCGGCATTCCTGCACGGAGCGCTGGTGGCTTCTGTGCAGGTTGACGGCCA
Source organism: Neoceratodus forsteri (assembly GCA_016271365.2). NCBI lineage: Eukaryota > Metazoa > Chordata > Ceratodontiformes > Ceratodontidae > Neoceratodus > Neoceratodus forsteri. The sequence continues at coordinate 214,694,897 of CM057453.1, forward strand.
GAGCTACCCCCTCCCATGCAGCTGCATGCTGCTGATGGGTGCCCCTCCGCCCACTCAATAGCGGCTCATCCTCCAGGTAGGCCTGGAGAAGGGCCTCAGTCTCTGCTGTGGTGAAGTTCGGCCTCCTCCTACCCCCGCCGTCCACAGCCTCAGCCTGGTTCTCGTCAGTCATGGTGATCTGTATGGGTGGAAGTGGACACCTGTCACTGTGCAGTCCACAGCATTTCCCCATGAGCATGGCTGCAGGCTGGGCGGGGCAGGCCCTTCCTCTCCGCATGGCAGATACTGATGGAAAGGGTGCCCTCTGCCCCTTCCTAAGTGCCCTCATCATGCTCAGCCCCTCAACCTATGACATCCTCCAGCACCCCTGCCCATGAGCATTGTCCTGAGCATCACACAGCATGGAACTCACCTTCACCTGCAATAACCAAATCTGGCCGCCACAACCCAGTGTCACATTTTTATAGCACAACACATGCAAATGGGGTGTGGCGCAACTTTAATGACATGCTAGTCGCGCCACTGCGCCTTTGCATGGCTGATCGACTGATTTGCATATGTCGGCTGAATATCGCGTATTTGCGCTTAGCGCAATAGGGAAGGTCCAGCTGAGCCGATGGCGCATGTTTGTGGCTGTGTGCTACACTGCATTGTGCATGCCCTGACAGGTTACGCATGCGTCGATCGTGCTGCAGACCTGCTGAGCGCGATAGGCGATTCTGGCCATGGCCACCATTGTGCCAGTGGCGCTACAGCACTGGGCACTATATGGCGCTGTGGCACTTCTGCGCGATAGTCCACTGTGGCACTGGTGCTATGCTTAGCAGTCGCACAGGATGCCTATACATCCCATGGCACTGTGCGTAGCCTTGCGTCATTGCCGTGACCTTGTGTATGCCCTCTGACCCCTGGCGCTGTGGGCATGCCATGTGTACGTCCCTATTGTGCTGTCTGGTTACAGTGCCATGTAAAGTGATGGCGCTGTGCGAACAGCGTGATTGGAGTCTGTGCTGGTCTATTGCACAACAACTCCACTTGGGGTCACAGCGCAGCGGGGCGCCATATTGCCTGCTGTAAAGTTGGGGCCATGGCTAGGAGGAGGGCGGTGTCCTGGAGCCCAGTTGAAGTGGCCAACCTGGTGGCTCAGTGGGCCCACTATGAGGGACTATATGGTGAGGCCCCCTCACGGACCTAGGACCCATTTGTGGCAGCAAGTGGCCACTGACCTGGTGGGGGTCACTGGCAGGGCCGGTCTGCTGAGCAGTGCCGCACCGGTACAGTGATCTCCGCCGGAGGAACCCAGAACTATTGACGCAGCTGCGTTCCCATGCCAGGTGGGGCCTGGTGCCTAGGCCACGTGAGTGTACCATCTATTCACCTATATTCTCTGTAGGGGTGTGTGTGTGCCTGGGTGGCTGTGCATCGGTGTGTCAGTGTGTGCAGCTGTGCGATGGATGGTTATGGCTGTGTGGGCAGGCAGTCTCACTGGGGCAGGGGGCACTCTGCCTTTGAGTCACACTGATGTTTGTCTCACCGTATGTCTCCCACAGGCCGGATGGTGAGGACGCCGGACAATGGTGATGTGGGCCATGCCAGGGCCCCAGTGTCACAGGCTGTCGGGCCACAGCAGCAGCAGCAGTGGCAGCAGCAGCAGCAGCAGCGGCAGACCGAGCTGCTGGAGGAGTGTGAGTATCATTACGTCATGGATGCTATTGCATGCTGGGGGGGCAGGACCACCAACCATGCTGGACACAACCAAAGGGGAGGTCATAGTTCCACTATACGAAACAGTAGTGAGTCCCCACACTGGAGTACAGTGTACAGTTCCGGAGAACATACTCATGCATGGACAGGGACTGGGTGGAGAGCGTTCACAGGAGGCGACATGGATGGTGCATGGATTGCATCACAAGTCCTATGCAGACAGGTTGGCGGAACTGAACATGTACTCCCTGGAGGGAGCAGGGTGTGGGGATATGATGGGGACATACAAGTATTGTACAGGGGAACAGGGTGCAGGAAACATTATTTGTAAGCGTAAGGGATGTTCCAGGACTAGAGGCATGGGATGCAGTTGGGGGCTTGTTTAGAGGAACATGAGAAAGTGTTTCTTCACATGATGGGTGGTGGACGAGGTGAAACACCCTGCCAGAGGATGTGGTGGGGGCTGACTTGGTCACGGATATATGTATGCGTGGGTTCGCCATGAGGGACTTCTGGAGGTCAGGGTGAGGGAACGGACTTATAGGACAAGAGAGTGATCGTGACAAGGCCAAATGGCCAGACTGGGTGTCCCATAGGCCCTTATCTGCCGACACTGTCTATGTCTCCATGTATGTAGGCATGACACAGGTGACCTGCATCACAGTGCAGCATCATGACACGTCTGTGTATGCATCACAGGTGGTCCAGGCATGCACTGGGCATATAGCTGTGTAACTGGCATCGCACCGTTGCCACATCACATGACAGCGTCGTTTATGCAGGTGTTGACATGGGCAGTGTGTGTGTGTGGTGGTGCGCATGGCTGGTGCCGCCTGTTTGTGATGGCTATGTGCATGTTCACTGTGGGTGGGTGCATGCCATCACATGTGCAGGACATTGGGTTAGATGGGTTGCAGGTTGGGTGGTGTTCAGGGTTGTGGTCAGTCTCAGCCATTGACTGTGTTCCCATTTTCCTAGGCCTCGGTGTGCTGTGGCGCATGGCGCATGATCTGCGGCACCTGACCCAGGTGGTGTTGGACAACCAGGAGGTCCTGCAAGCCCTACAGCGCCAGGGGGAACAGCGGTGCAGGCACAGGAGGGACGCCAGCAGGAGGAGGAGCGGAGCCAGCTGGGCCGTAGCCACCTTTCATTTCACCTTCACCCATCCCTTTCACCTGCCTTCCCTCTCCAGTTTTTATTCCCTCCCCTTGAACACCTGCCTTTACCCATCCCCCAACATACATAGTTCGACCTTTGTTGTGTACTGTTTTTATTTAAATATACATTTCTATTTTGGTACAACTGCTGTGTTGGTGTCTGCTTTGCAACTGGCTCTGGGTGCTCCGTTGCAGGGGTGTACATGCCATCTGGGCTACTATGGTCCTGGGTATATGTGTGTGTGTGTGTGTGTGTGTGTCCATTGGGAGGTATCACCAGCATAGCATTGCCTTTCTGTTGCTCTTGCCATCTGCTGCCACCCACTGCTGGGTGCACAGGGTGGGTCTGGCTGGTCTGCTTCTCTGCAGCATGGGGTTGACGTGTGGCACGGGGGGTGCATGGTGTTTCCTGCAGTGCCTGTCACTGCACACAGCCGGTGTCTTGGGGTACGGCACGCCAGCTGTGCGTGACGGGACTGATGTGCATCAGGTTGTCAACCCCCTGTGTGGCACACTCTGCCTGCCAGTGGTTGTGCTGGGGTGTCATGGCTTTGCTATGCTTTAGTTGGCTTGTCCCCATGGGCACGTGGATCATCCGTCCCACCCCAGTGATGCTGTGCTTGGGGTGTGCCAGTGTGGTGTGGGTTCTGCAGTGAGTTCCTGTGCCATGTATGGCATGGCTGGTGGTGGGCCCCAGCCTGCCTCCTGGATATGCAGTTCCATTGCTCTGGGGGGCTGTGCTTAGCTACTATGGCAGCTCTGCACTGCTCAGCTGAGCTTCCATGGTTGCGCCATGGCGCTTCGCACAGCTCAGCCTCTCCTACCTGATTCTGTGATGGCGCCAGTATATGCGATATTGAGGCGTTGGTTGCTTGCACAATTTGCTCTGCTCCATGTTTGAATATCGCACCTGCCGCGACGGCGCAACTGGTTTGTGCTTGTTTCCTGCTGCTGCGCTTACTTTGAGCGTAGTTTGAATATCTGGGCCTATATATATATATATATATATCTATAAAGTCTCCTGATCAGCCCTAAAAAGCCAGGTCTTCAAGTACAATTTATAATTTTCTACTGATGGAACTGTACAGATGGATATAAAGACAGAGTTTCAAAGTCTAAGGCGAATGCTACAAATGTGCAATCACTAATACCCCAAAAGGTAGGAAATACAAGGTGTTTCATCCCAAGTACCGAATACCCATTATTCATGGTATTCAGGAACTGGTATTCATTATTCACCCCCAGCAGTGGCCTTGGCCATTAAAGCTAAGCTATGCCTAATACTGTATGTTCTATACTCAAGACCTACTTGCTCACTTTGAGCTTTTACAGCCTCTTCTTCCAATGAGCAGCAAGGCAGCTTAACTGCTTTTACAACATGGGCTGTCAGGAAGTCAAACACCAGTTGCAGGTTACTTAGGACCTGGCAGATTAGTTCTCACAAGATATGGCAACAACAGTGTTCCTCCTTCACAAGGCATATCTCTTGTTTGGAACATTATAGGGTTTCTGGTGGTAATCTGTGAAGGTTTGCTTAAGAAAAAATATTGAAAGGTATAGGCACAGGTGAATCAGTGCACATAAGAACAATTAAGGCTTTCAAAATGTCCAGAGTTCCAGCCTCATTTATTTATCCTTTCATTGTTCCTTCAAAAGTACAAGGTGCATAGTTGATGCTATAATCTACTACACATACGATTTAACCCACGACAGGGCATGGGAGTAGCAGGCATTAATGCACACCCTGGGTGGTTATGAAGAAGAAGGCTGAAAGCCGAGGTGCCTGCAACCACCAGGACTATGAATTAATGCTTGATACACCAATGTCCTGTCATGGAATAGAACACACTAAAATGGATAAATACTAAAAAAAAAATGAAAGCCTTATTAGCCTTTTTATGCTGAAGGAAAAAAAATCATTGTGTCATTCCACTTTAATTGTTAGGCAAAGTACTTCATCATAGTACATCATGGTAACTATTTGTGCACAAATATGTTAAATAAAGTAAGTAAAAGTAATTTTAGATAAAAGTAAGTTCTGTTACTGTTGCTTTAAATAATAAATTGTGTTTCTGACTTTCTCTTTGATGTACTTTATTACTTTTAAGATGCTTTAGCTTTTTTCTCAGAAGTTAATGCTATCATCATAATAATAATCAACCTAGACATTTACTGTGAGATGTCGAAATTGTAATTGGGTTTTAGCACTGTAAATCATTTTGGTATTTTGCTGAAACAGTTTCTGCTGTGCTTCTTTGAATTTGTCACAAACAATGAATGTCTATTGTTTCAGTTTTGAGAGGGATGTGTTTATCTGTTGTAAGTACTATACAGAGTTTTTTTGAAGGTTGGCTATATTTTGGCATGATAGTGTGTGGAGGTTTTGATTTATTCAATGATCAGGTGATGCATTTCAGTCAGTGAGGTTTCTATATTTTTATGCCTTTTATCTACCTATTTTATAGTACTATATAACAAATCCTCCCGCCAGTATTGAGGAAAGTGCAGAGTAGCATATTGCTGGTTATATAAAAAACTTTGTATTTCTTGACAACCTTCACAGCCTCCATTACAGACAATTTCAACACTGTCATCAAAGTAACATGACTTTTTCTTATATTATTTCATTTATTTTTATATGTTTTTCTAGCATAAGCTTCATTGAGGGATGTCCATCTGCAAGGAGGAGATGGTTTGAACAGTAACACTACAGAACAAAATGCAGTCATTACAAAAGATGCTAGACAAAATGTAGTACAAGATTTACAAGCAGTGGCTACACTGGAATATAAAAGAGTGATACACAGCAGCAAGTAAAATAAGTACAATACAGGACATAATGTAGTAAAAAATAATAGTGAGGATTATAAAAAAAATCAGCTTAAATAGCAGCAATCAAATTACATTGTAGGAATGCACATATTGTTTAGCTACCTCCGTGGGTTCAGCAGTGAGACTTTAGGAAAAGTAAATTTCCAGGAATGTGTCTGATACAAAAACATTGTGAACTAGTGGTCATTCTATCTAATTATTGCTAGGTGGTTGGTCTTTATTTTTCAACTCACCCTCCCCATTCTTAATGCTGTTCAGCTTTATTTTTGTAGCTTCAGATTTTTGATTCCTGGATGTTAGTTTGTTTGTTGCTTTCATGATAAAGTCCTTCCTATTTGGTCTCTATATTTATGGGACTCCCAGTATCGTGTACGAATGTTACTGATGGTTCACTGGAACTATAACTGTTAGTGTCTGATGTCGATCAGACATGTATAGCACTTCTACAAAATGTACTTAAAATGTATAACAAAAGTAATTAAATCTAAGTAAACTAGACAGGGTTGAGCTTACTGTGCCCTAAATGATTCAACAAAAAAAAGAAGTGTGACTGTCTCTAGTTTAAGAAACTCCATATTGCCCACCTGTGTGCTTCTTATGGGATAGTACACAGAATAAACATGTAGCTAGAGAATTGTTTCTGCATAAGACCACTAGGGAAAGCAGTAGGACCTCATATCACATTGGATTTATAATGTGTTTTTTGTTTTTTTTGCTGTCGGTCGTCAGGCTACAGTAATCATGATTCAGCCAAATAAAGAGACCAAGAATCCCCTTTCAAATGATGGCATGAGACGAGAAAGTGATTAAGAAAAGGAATACTTCAAATAATTTGTGGAATCTTCTGAGCAGCATTGCACAGTGTGTGTGTGTGTGTGTGTGTGTGTGTGTGTGTGTGTGTGTGTTGGGGGCACCAGTGAACAGAAAGACCCATATGCTACTAACTGTTCCCTCCCAACCTGGAACAACTAGAACCATTTAAAAACATCACCAGTCAAACCGATTAGCTCTGCAAATGTAGTCAGCAACTCCAAAGGTGGTCCATAGTGTCAAACACAGGTGACAGATCAAGTAGATGGACCACTGACACCTCAACTCAATCCCTTGCTAGGTGGAGATCATTGCAGATGCTGACCAGAGGAGTGGAGACCAAGGAGGATACTGGGAACCTCTACAATGGAGACCCACAGGAGGGTGGCACAGGACCCCACAGGGGAAGGAAACAACTCCTGGTGGGGGACTCAATGTTAGGGGGTAGAACAAGGGAGGGAGGGAAAGGAGGTAAGGTGCCTGCCCAGTGCCATGGCATGAAGGGACAGGAAATGAATCCTCAGGATCATGGGAGCAGCTGAAATGGGAGGGAACTGGACGTCATTATCCACCTAGGGATGAATGACCTGAGAGTTTGTGGAGTTGGGGAGGGCCTTAGATAAGTAGCACACACGGTAACTTTCTCAGAAGTGCTACCTGTCTATGGCATGGATGAGGCTAGGTACTCGCACCATGGGATTCAATGACTGGTTGAAAACTGGTGCAGAGCTCAGGATTTGGCTTCATTGGGGACTGGGGCTCCACTTGGAGGATGCAGGCCTATACAGGTGTGATGGTCTGCATCTATCAGGAGGGAACCAGGATCCTAGGTGATAAGTTTAAATGCTTCACTGGCAGCATTTAAACTAGCCAAGAGGAGCACTAAATAGGAGAAGGAAATCCTAGACCCCTCCAAAAATCAGGGTAATTAGTGAGAAAAATACCAAGATAGAGCTGTCAATAGGGAGAAGGGCAGGGGTAAATGGAGAAAAATACAAAGGCAGTAAGGACAGGGATGGGGCAAAAAGAAATAAAGCCATAAAAAAATGGAGGGTAATGAGTACCAATGCCCATAGTCTAGGTAAAAAGCTCCCCAAAATGGTGACCTTGATGGAAGAGGGATGCCTGGATATCATGGCAGTTACAGAAACATGGTGCACAAAGAATCTTGACTGGGATGTCAACATACCAGGGTATACAGTCTACAAGAGGGACAGGAGGGAAGAAGTGGAGGAGGAGTAGCTGTCTATGTAAGGAAGGATCAAAGCAACAGAACTAAAGGGCAAACAGGGAGGAGAGAAGGCCCTGTATGTCACCCTGGAGACTGAAATGGATCCACAATCTGCACAGGGATTTATACAGATCCCGTCTCAGGAGAGCAAATGGACAAGGAAATGATAGAAGGCATCCATGGGATGGCAGAGAAGGGAGATATTGCTGATTGGGGACCTGAATATGCCAGATGTTAACTGGAGCACCTTTGCTGCAGCCACATCCAAGAGCAGGGTCATTCTCGATGCCCTACAGGGGGCATGCCTCAGACAGCTATTTATGGAACCCACTCGGGAGGGAACAATCTTAGATCTGGTATTCTTAAATGGGGAGGGAGAAAGGATCTCTGATCTTGAAGTGGGTAGCCATGTAGGAACAAGTGACCACCAAACAGTGTGGTTCATGATAAACTTGGTTGTAGAGTCAAGCCACACAAAAGTGAAGGTACTGGACTTCAGGAGGGCTAATTTTGTCAGCATCATCATCAACCATCATCAAACTTTATTTTTATAGCGCCTTTCAAAACCAAGGTGCTGTACATAATATCAAATACAACAAATACAAATAGGAATTAAAATGACAATAAAACAAATTAACCATAGTTAGCAAAGGTCAAAGTGATTAAATAAGTTTTCAACTCAATTTTAATCCTATCAACTGTCAGGCATTCTCTTAACTGACAATGGCAGAAAATTCCACAGGGTTGGAACTGGAAAAGAAAAAGCACGAGCACCAGATGTCTTCAATCACACCTTGGGAATTGCTAGCAATCCCTTGTCGGCGGATTGGAGAGGCGGGGTGGGGACAATGAGGATACCAGGAGGTCATGCAAGTAGCCAGGTCCCTGATTATGTAGGGCCCTTGAAGGTTAGCAAGCCTTATAAAGGTGATCCACCACTGACTAGGCAGCCAGTGCAGCTGCCCGACACAGGCTTAATATGACTGGACCTGGGGTCCCAGTCAAAAGCCTGGCCACCACGTTCTGCACCAGCTGCAAGTGGTGAATATCAACCCAGGTAGCCCTAGATAGAGGATTGCAGTAATCAAGGTGAGTAGTGGCAAAGGCATGGACCAATGTTGGAAGATTATCGGGGGAACAAGTTGTTTCACCCAGGCGACATTCCTCAGGTGGTAAAAAGAGGATTTGACGACAGCTGACACCTGAGATTTTAGTGTCAAACCATCATCAAAAATAACACCTAGGTTATGCACCTGGTCTGAGGTAGTGAGCGATATGCCATCAAGCAATTAACCTGATGGCCATCCAGCCCCCAAACTCATCCCCTGGGTGACCAGGGTCCACTACCAACACTTCAGTCTTATCTGGATTCAGTCTCAGCCAGCTGGTACTCATCCAAGTTCTGATCTGAGCAAGGCAATTATTTAGCACTGAGATTGCATCATTCTGTCCAGGTAGAAAAGACATATACATCTGAGTATCATCTGCATAGCAGTGAAAACTCAGACTGTATCTCCTGATGATATCTCCCAATGGCAGCATGTACATTGCAAACAACATGGGGCTAAAATGAGTCCTGCAGCACCCAGCAGGGCAGGGAGAAGCGCTAGAGGAATAAATTCCAGTGACAATTCTCTAAGACCTTCCCATGAGGAATGAATGAAACCATTTGAGGACTGTACCAGACAGCCTACAAAGATGCCACAAACACTTCAACAGCACACCATGGTCTACAGTGTCAAATGTAACAAAGAGATCAAAAGGACCAGAATAGTGCATGCCTTTCAATCTCTTGCCATTAGAGGTCATTCAATCCGGACAAGTGCAGTCTCTGCACTATGCTTCTTCCTAAAACCAGATTGGAGAGTATCATAGACATTGTGAGTTGTAAGATGATTGTCAAATTACAGCACAACCACCTTTTCAATAACCTTACCAACTAATGTCAGGTTAGAGATAGGCTGGTAGTTAGCTAGACAATCTGGATCCAAGGAGGATTTTTTAAGGAGTGGTTGAACAACCGCCTCCTTAAGGGTGTCTGAAAAGAACCCCCCTCTCCAAGGACTTCCAGACAATTTCAGTAAGGATTGGGCAGATAACATCTACACATCCCACTTAAAGGGGTGTAGGGTCCAGATCCAAACTACAACTGCTTGGGTGCAATGTTTGGATGATCTTCACAATTTCCATGAATTCCGGCAGACAGAAATCTGATCAGACAGATCGAATGTATACCACTTCATTCTGATCTCTGCAAACCCTCATAGGAGAGGTTAGGCTGGTGCTAGACCTGATGCTGGCAATCCTATCTGAGAAGAATCGAGCAGACTCCTCACATCTAAACTGAGAAAAGGCTTCTCTGGGCTGGAGACAGATTGGATTGCACAATTTGTCAACAGTCCGGAAAAGCTGAGCTGGTCGATTCTGCACAGCAGAAATCTCCCTGGACAGAAAGTCTGCCTTCTTATGGGTGATTTCTGATTGATAGCCATCATAATGTGCCATCAACCTAAGCCTGTCAGCATCAAGGCCAGACCTCCACCAAACTCTTTCCATCCTTCAGCCAACTCACCTCAACTCCTTCAAGGAACCATCAAACCAAGGGCTCCTTGGGAAAAAGGCGAGAGGCAGAACATGAACAGGAGAGATCTTCCAGAGCATATCCCACAGCCTTATTATAGGCTAATATGAGATCATCTGGACTCATGCATTCACCCGACAAACCTGATAGGTCCAGCACCACCGCTAGATCACTGGGGGTAACTCCCCTTAAACAGCAGTACTGAACCATCTCCAGAGGAGCAGATCAATAAGGGGGATCCCTGAAGCTGAACCTTATGCTGTGATGGTCAGGCCAGCTGACTGGTCCACCCCCAAGTCAGCTATCTCCATACCCGAAAGGAAGATCAGATTCAATGAGTGACCCCCTACATGGGTCGAGGAGTTAACTACCTGTGTAAGGCCCAGCATCTTCATCAGCTGGAGGAGATTTAGACCAAAATGTGAGAGTTCATCATCACCCCAGTCATTGAAGTCCCCCAGAATTATCCATCTGGGGGACCTCAACACTATGTCGATGATGAAATCCGCTATCTCCTGCAGGAATTCTCCACCATCTCCTGGTGGATGGTAGATGAGGAGTATCCCACAGCCTACACCCTGTCCCAGGATATACTCAAAGGATCTGGTACTTCCCAATGGCACATCCACAAGGCCCAACTCAGTGTTAAATATAATGGCCACACCCCCGCCCCTATGATCCAACCTGGGATGGTATATAACCAAGAACCTATCCGCAACTGCCAAGGCCAATACAGGGCCTACATTTTCATCCAGCCAGGTCTCAGTGATGCATGCCAGATCAGTTGTTCCAACAAGATCAGCTCTAATAGCTGTCTTATTCTTAATAGATCTGGCATTGCATAACACCGCCTAGGTAGGATGAGCTGCCGGGGAAGACCTCGGCACCTGCCCGCTAGCCCCGGACACCTTGGGTATGGAGACAAGACAAGAAGGACCTCTGTCCTGGCTCCATTTCACCTCAGGGTGCCTCCTGGACCTCACGACTCCAATGCACCCTCCCCTTTCCTCTCCCCCACCAGGCCCAGCTCTTCCTCTTCTTATATGCTTTCTAATTATCCCCAAAGCACAACACCTAAAATAAGTGTTGGATGCTAATGGGGACATTCAAAGGGATGTAGTTCCCTGAGACTGGTGGGGGAATAATGCCTGACCATTGCTAAACTTCCCCAAAATATTTTATACGAAGCAGTAAGATAAAATCACAGCACTCTAAAACCTAACTACCCACCCCAAAACAAAACAAAACTTTTATGACCTAACTAAAATAACCAAAATCAATAAATCAAACTAATCAGATCCCACACCAAACTAAACCCATAAACAACTATCTAAAAGATTAGGACAGCCAATGTTAAAATTTAAGTCACTTATTATTGTCCAGAAATATATTGTCAAATATCTTTGTATAAAAACTGCTTCAAGGATTGGTCAAGTCCTTCAAAATGTATACAACAAGGGTAGCTCTCACCTAACCCTTGTCAAGATAAAATGTCCAGAAAACATGGCCATCTCACTGCCACAAGAACTGAATTTATGACAAATTAGATTCCACCGAGGCTCTCTCACTGCCTCAAAAACAAAAATGATTACAGTACCTGCCGATGGTATAATCCGGAATAGAATGAAAAAGCAGTAGACCTGTTGAGAGTCAGACCAAAAGGTTGGATGTGAATATCTGGCTAACACAAGCTCAGGGATAGGGCCTTCAGCAAAAGAGACACCACACTAAGCCCACCAATGCCACCCAGAGAAACTAGGAGGCAGCAGTATGGCACAGGAGAAAGTGTTTCCATCAGCCCTCTAGCTGATATACTCTGTCCCCACGGGTAGCCCTAAGACCAGGCACCCACCACCATAGCCAGCCAGATCAGTCCACAATCCATATTCATGTCTGGCAACTCAGCCAAGATGATAGGCTCCATAGCAGTTCATAACGCACTCATCCGTAGACTCTCCCAGGCCAGGCATTCAGGCAGCAAGACAAATGACAATCAGCCTGAAGTTATCAAAAGCTTCTGCAATATCCACAAAAAGGGGAATGATAACAAAGGGCTGCAAACTGTCACCACACCACTAGAACATCTCAACAAAAGCAATGCTAGTAAGAGCCTCCAACCAGCTCTGGCATCAAGAGCGGTCCAAAAGCTGTTCCAGATCCTAGTCCACATCCCAGCAGTAACCAAGAGTCAGCTGACCCCAGTCACCAGCAGTGAGCACTCCAGACAGGTAATCCACCATTAATCCAACAGCAGGAAATATTTTTTTTTAAAGGAATATAGCAAATCCCGCACAGACTGTATCCGAGTGTGCCCAAAGTAAAGGGCACTTAAATAAAGTCGACAATACGGCAAAACGACAAAACATCCAGATGCAATGGTCGAATAGAAAATGACCATCAAAATAAAATGAAATATAGCCATCATGAATCAGCAGAAGTAATAAAATTAAAAATAAAATTCAGTTACAACTTCGTATAAACAAACTAGAGCAGCTAAACTTAAACTAGATAGGACAGCAGACCCAGTGTGGTCACCATCTTGCCATTCTTGCATCCATGAAGAGAGCAATGAGAGAGTGCCTCAGAAAAGCACTAGCAAACAGGCAAGAAGGTGGGGTGGAGCAACAATGGGGAAACATCAAAACCGCCATCATAGAGGCAACAAGTCTTTGTGTGAAGCAAATAAACAAATCAAAACAAAAGAAAAAAACACTATGGTTCTCAAAAGAAGTGGCGGGGAAGGTTAGGGACAAAAAGATAGCATTCAGGAAGTTAAGGAAACACAGAAGGAGCAGGACAAAGAACTGTACCAGTTAAAGCAGAAGGAAGCAGGGAAGGCAGTCAGAATAGCAAAGGCCCAAACCAAGGAAAAGATAGCCAACTCGGTTAAGAAGGGGAATAAAACATTTTATAGGTACATTAGGAAGCAAAGAAAGACTAAGGCAGGGATACTGAGGCTGAATAAAGAGGAAGGTGGTTGGGCAGAGAGTGATAATGAAAAAGCGGGGATACTGAACAAATACTTCTGCTCAGTATTCACAATGGAAAAGCGGGGGAAGATACCTAATCCAGTCAATGGAAACACTCTGGATAGGGGGGTTGATATTAGTCTTTTCATAGAAGAAAGGGTTCTGAAAGAACTCTTAAAACTGAAGGTGAATAAAGAAATGGGGCCTGATGGGATTCACCCTGCAATTCTAAAAGATCTAAGGGAAGAACTAGTAACACCACTGACTACCCTTTTTAATAAATCATGGGAGGATGGTGTGGTCCCTGAGGACAGGAGGAGGGTGGATGTGATTTCCCTTCACAAAAGTGGGAGCAAGACAGAGGCAGGAAACTACAGACCTGTCAGTTTGACCTCAGTGGTAGGAAAAATGATGGAATCGCTTCTGAAGGAAAGAATTATTGAGTACCTAGAGGCCAGTGGGGCACAGGATCCAAGGCAGCATGGATTCACAGCGGGAAGGTCATGTCAGACAAATCTAATTGATTTCTTTGACTGGGTGACCAAAGTAGTAGACTAGTGAGGGGCTGTGGACATGGCCTACCTAGAATTTAGCAAGGCATTTGACACAGTCCAGCACAAAAGATTAATAAACAAATTAGCCAGCCTGGGAGTGGGTCCCAGGGTGGTAGCCTGGGTAAAACACTGACTGGACAACAGGACACAGTGGGTAATAGTAAATGGAGTCCACAGAGAAGAAACCAGGGTTACTAATGGGGTACTGCAGGGTTCGGTACTGGGGCCGGTCCTTTTTAATGTCTTTATAAGTGACATTGCAGAGGGACTGGAAGGGAAAATATGTCTCCTTGCAGACGACACAAAGATCTGCAACAGGGTTGATATGCAAGGTGGGGTGGAAAGGATGAAAAGGGACTTGGCAAGGTTGAAGGAATGGTCAAATGTATGGCAGCTTAGATTCAATGCAAAGAAGTGCAAAGTAATGCATCTGGGAAACAAAAACCCAGGGGAAGAGTACACAATGGGGGGTGAGATACTGACAACAACAAAAATGGAAAGGGACCTGGGGGTAGTGATATCAGATGACCTAAAGGTGGGCCAAAAATGTGAGAAGGCAGTAATGAGGGCTGGGGGGATACAGGGATGCATAAGGAGAGGCATCACCAGTAGAAAACAGGAAGTTGTTGACCCTCTGTATAGACAGTTGGTAAGACCACATCTGGAGTACTGTGTACTGTTCTGGAGACCACATCTCCACAAAGACATAGACAGGGTGGAGGTTGTCCAGAGGAGGGCAACCAAAATGGTACAGGGTCTGCACCAGAAGACATATGGAGAAAGACTAAAGGAGCTTAAGATGTATAGCCTAGAGGAAAGGAGGGAGAGGGGGACACGATAGAAACTTTCAAATACCTCAAGGGAATCAACAAAATCCAAGAGGGTAGCATCTTTAGAAAAGAGATGTGCAAGAACAAGGTGCACAATTTGAAGATAATGGGTGGACAGCTCAGACGTAATGAGGAAATATTTCTTCACAGAGTGGATTGTGGATGCATGGAACAGCTTTCCTGAGGAGGTCATAGAGTCAAAAACAGTGGGGGAATTCAAGAATGCATGGGACAGACATAAGGCAATTCTAGTGGGGGTAGGAGGAATGAGGCTGTTGGTTAACTAGGATCTGCAGCTTATCCATTAGGTGGGGAAATGGGCAGACTAGGTGGGCCAAGCGGTCCTTATCTGCCATCAAATTCTATGTTTCTATGTTTCAGAGCTCTTTGATCTGGTACTGTCTATGGACATCAGTACTCAAATGGGTTGAGGATGTTGCATTCTTCAAGGTGTGTCATGAGCTTCTTTGCCAACACTTTTTTCACAGACCTAGCCAAAAATGGAGACATTAGATCTGTTCTACAAACAATAAGTTCATCTGGATGCAAAGAGGATGTCTTGAGCAGGGCTTCACCTCCACCTTCTTGAGACATAGGGTTAAGAGGCTTTTGCACAAAGAAGCATTGACAGAGGTGAAGCCCAGTGATGTTGCTCTTGGAGGGTGATTAATCACTGGAGTGCCTTGATATTAAACCATATACATTTTGAAATCTTTTTTCAACTTGTTTTAATAACTTAAAAATTATGTACTGCAATACACATTTCACAATATGGTGCCTGACATGAGTGTTTTTAGTGGTTAACATAATTGGTTGGACAATCCGACTGTAGGACTGCCATCTGCTGATTTATAATACCAGAAAGTGAAAACTTCACCAGAGGATGGTTGACTTCTTCAGAGCTCAGTGATGCCTTTTCCTGTGTTATATCCTTTCAGGTGTTTCTGCTGTAAAAGCTACACATAAATACAGTTGAGGACCTTTATCATCCGCTATGCGGAAACATCTTTTGTAAACATACAGTATTGGATGGCAAATCTACAAGGACTGCATAAGGGCTAAAGTAATGAATCATCATATGACCTAAAGGTGGGCAAGCAATATGAGAGGGCAACAATGAGGGCTGGGGGGATACTGGGATGCATAGGGAGAGGCATCACCAGTAGAAAACAGGAAGTTATTATCCCTCTGTACAGACAGCTGGTAAGACCTCATCTGGAGTACTGAGTGCAGTTCTGGAGACCCAATCTCCGCAAAGACATAGACAGGATGGAAGCTGTCCAGAAGTGGGCAACTAAAATGGTGCAGGGTCTGCACTGGAAGACATATGAAGAGAGACTTAAGGTGCTTAATATGTATATCCTCGAGGAAAGGAGGGAGAGGGGGAACATGATAGAAACTTTCAAGTACCTCAAGGGAATGAGCAAAGTCCAAGAGGGTAGCATCTTTCAAAAAAAGAGGTGTGCAAGAACAAGGGGGCACAATTTGAAGATGGGGGGGTGGCTCAGAGGTAATTTAAGAATATTTTTCACAGAGAGGGTTGTGGATGCATGGAACGGCCTTCTGGAGGAGGTTGTGGAGTCAAAAACAGTGGTGGAATTCAAGCATGCATGGGACAGACATAAGGCAATTCTAGGGGGTTGGGGAAGGAAGAAATAGGCTGCTGGTTAACTAGGATCTGCAGCTTATCCATTAGGTAGGGAAATTGGCAGACTGGGTGGGCCAAGAGGTCCTTATCTGCTGTCAAATTCTATGTTTCTATGTAACTAAGGCTTTTGACCTTGTTGGCCACGACCTGCTCCTTAACACCCTTGCCAATACCTATTTCTCCAATAACACTGTCAAATGGGTCAGGAACTATCTTTCCACAGAATGCAGATAACCAATATAGATGGGCAGCTGTCCTTGGAATGCCTATTAAATATGGGGTCCCCAGGACTCTATCATGGGCACCCTCCTTTTCACCCTCTTTATTAATTAGCATCCTGAAGTCTGTAACAACACCAAAATGACTCCTTTCATAAACTTAGAGCTAGCTACAATAATATTATCTGCTTCATTACTGGACTTCCCTGGAGAACGCACCACTGCACCTCTACAAAGCATTGGACTGGCTCCTCTTGAAGAGTGTTTCACCAACAAAATCTTTCCTTCCTACATAAAATTAATCTGAACAAACTTCCACCTAGCGTGACATCTCTGTTTTCCAAATCTGCTCTTGCATTCCTAACCAGAGGAGCCACTAGCAATGTTTTTAGTGTCCCATTCTTCCACACCACACTGGCACAAAAATCCATTTCTTATAATGGCACAAAACACTATAACCAGCTCTCTCCAGACCTCCTTGCCTGCAATACTACTCATGCCTTTCAAAGGTCTCTCAAGAGTCACCTCCTAGCAAAACTTGCATGCACTTGTTCTCCTATTACCGGTAGAAACTAGCTCTTGCTCCCTACCCCTCCTCCTCCTACTCTACTCCTTTCTCCCCATCTGTGTTTCCCTCATCCTCCCTCCACCTCCCCTTTGTCCCAGCACCTCCTCCTTCCACTCTACTACTGGGTTTCCCTCCCTCCTCCTTATTGCTTCAGTTATCCTGTTTATGCTAATAAATCCAAACATTTTTGTAAATTTTGTCTTTCTAATCATTACTGTACAATGCACTTTTGTTCTCTCATGCCTATCGGTTAGTTCCTGTATATAAGATGTTCCCAAAATCTGATGTAGTTTTCTCATGCCTGCTTTATTTGTAATTACTTATGCAACTGGATGTTTGTGAAAATGGGCATTTTTGCTCACATATTGTCCAGTATAAAATAAATTGATTGAATGATTGATATCACAGTTCGTTGTCACCAGTAGCATGCAATAACTTTTTATGTTGTCTTGCGTGTGCAGCACAAACAACATTTGTGACAGCTTGCTGGAGCAGCAGGTTGTGGAGGTGAGCCATCTTGTGGCCAATGGTGCCACTGCTTTTTTGGGCTGGTCTCTGTGGAACCAATGAATGAGCACACTGTCTATGACAGTCCTTGAGAAGCATGCCATCAAGTTGAAAGGTTTTCACCATTGCAATGAGGAGTGCTCTGTCATTGCAGGGCGTGCCTTACCTGCTGAAATATTTCAATAAACATGGCAGAGGTTGTCGCTGTCTGCTTCTCACAATACACAGCAAGCCAACTTTGGGTGCCCAATCCCCTGTCAGCATGTTTATAATCCCCCTCAAGATCGTGAGGCACACTGGGGAGCCCACTCCAGTGTGCCTGCATGCTCTGAAGTGGACGCATCGGCATGTTCCTGCCTCTGCCCCACCCCCATTATGTGCCACACTGGGGCCCACCCCAGTGTCCACATATTTCTTTAATTTCACCTGTAAATAAAGAAACCTTCCTGCTATGTCCATTCCTAGAAATAAGAAAACGGTTCATCATTGAGTCAGAGCACCCCAACCCACACCCACCCTTCACACACACTTCGTCGCAGCACCCCTCTCACCCCATACTTACCTCGGAGCCTGGCACAATGATCTTCAGTGGAGCATGACACATCTGAACTCTTCAAAAGCTACCGCAAACTGAAGAAAATCACGGTAAGCTGTATAATGGCATCAGTGGGGAAGGGGTTCAACTTAGGTGGATATCTCAGCAATTTTGTTACTTTTGGCTCCAAATTTTTCAACATGAGGTTCTTGGGGCCCCACCTCATGAACTCAGTCACTGTCATTTCATTAATCAGTCCTGAAAGGTGATTTCATGGTCACTGCATGGGATCACCTTTTTGGGACGGGACCGATTAACAAAATGACAGTGTCACTGTTCATGAGGTGGGCTCCCAGAAAGCCTATGTTGCAAATTTGGTGAATAAATTCAAAAAATGACTGTGTTACAAGCGTGCATTGTGCAATTTCCATGCACGCTTATAATTTCGAGAATTTGTAATTTTTTCACTCCAGATTTTCAACATTGTAATTTTTTTCACACCCGTTTATGAACAGTACAGTTGTCACTGTTCACATTCTGCCTGAAATGTGTTTTCGCACATCTGGCTCACAATTATGTGGTCACTGTGGGAAATCAATGTTTGGGACAGATTAAGAAAATCACAGTGACACTGTTCATGAGCGGAGGTCCCAAAATGCCTCTGTTGAAAATTTGGTAATAAAATTCCACAAAATGACTGTGTTATGAGAGTGCAACACACAGTTTCCACGCACACTCATAATTTCGAGAATTTATAATTTTTTTCACTCCAGATTTTCAACATTGTCATTTCTTTACACTTCCTTATGAATGGTACAGCTGCCATTTTTCCCATCCTGCCCGAAATTTATTTTTGCACATCTGGCACAGAATGGCACAGTCACTGTGGGAAATCAACGTATGGGACAGATTAACAAATTCACAAGTGCTGCTGTTCATGAGTGGAGGTCCCAAATGCTTTCATGAAGTGGGGTCACAAAAAGCCCATGTTGAAAATGTGGAGGGCAAATACCAACAAACTCAAGGGGCATTAGGGTTTTTAACCATAACATCCCACCCTGTAGAGACTGACAGGCATCAGTGATGTGACTTTGGACTGTCGGCTGTAATGCTCACACCATTCCACCCCACCCCACACTGCAGCTGAAGGCAGGCATCAAGGTGTGTCTTAGACTCTTCATCCATAAAGTTCACCTCGTTCCTTAACTGCGCCATCTCAATATATTTCTTTATTGAATGGGGTGAGCGTAAGGCCTAACAACTTCAAGGCACAACGCAACACTTGTCAAAGTCTGCAGGGTAGAGTGAGGTGAAATGGCATAAACATTATGGCGGCAACCCAAAGGCACACCTCAATGCCTGACAGTCTCTTCAGGGTGGGGTGGTGCTGCGTAATTCCATACTTCACTGCCATTCCTATTATGCATCTCTCTAACTCCTGCATTACTAATGCCAATGCCAGCAAGACAACATTTGGCAGTGACAAATGCTTGTTTAGTAGGGCATGCAATGGATGCTCAGGGAATTATAAAAGGCCGTGGATCTGGGGTCCACTTAGGCCCCCAGAAACTATAGGATTTTTTGTGTTTTGTGGTGCATTTTGGAGGTACTTTGACACATTTTAGAATATGTATGCCACCACCACCATTACTCCACTGCAGAGGATGCAAGGGTGCCCTTGGGGGCTCTTTGATGCCTGGTCATGTGCTAAGAGCCATAAGGGAGTGCTCTGGAAGGATCTTTGATGCCCCCAGGTGTTGCAAACATGCCCCGAGTATGGATTTCAAGGTTCAGTGCCACCACTTAACAAGGTGTAAGAGTGCCCTGGATGGCTCTTTTTTGCATATTGTTAAATGAAGCACAAAAAATATAAATAGGCTATGTACAAGCAGGCAGAAATGCAACGTAATTCCTTGTACAGCACAGAGTCCCGAACTTGAGAGCTTTGCAAGCTACGGAATCTATGGGGTAATCTAAGTCAGTCTCCAAAGAAGGCACACAAAATAAAGATTAGCCTGCCCAAATTCAATAAATTTCATTTCCTGGTCACCCATGTGACTAGAGATCCAGAATGAGTAAATGGCTGGTCATTATTCATAGTTACAGTATTGAATTACTGGATTTTTTAACATATAAACCTTAGTGCTTCTCAAAATTTATATTGAAATGCATTTTGAATTTTCAGTTGAAGCATATCTGCAAATACATTAATTTTCCAGGCCAAAGTCACAGAGGAAAATAAGACAGTAATTAATATAGTACTGCAAATTCTGATGATCTGATATTACCATCCCGGTTACAGAAGTTAATATTTCCCATACAGTTCAGGGCACAGCTAAACTTTATGTGGTAAAATACAATATCTAATGAAACTCATTCATTTGCAGATGCGTGTTATAGTTTAGACAGTCTGTTTCATATTTATTTCAGGCAAAAGGGATACAGAATACATACTTTACATAAATCAGCCACAAAGTTTGTGATTTTGATTATATACTATGCAAGCAGAAGTGGAAAATGGTTAGCCATTGTATTTTATACTGTATTTATTAGTAAGACATAGGGTTCACATTCAGTATCACTCAGTAAACATAAATCACATAGACCTATCCATTTAGGAACTCATTCAAAGTACGTTTTCTTGAAATCTGCATAGTGACCATAAGTACAGAGACAAACTTGTAGTGAAAGGTTGTAGGCATTTTACTAAAATAAGTATAAGCATAAGTAGTAAGGTGTGTGGGGGGGAGGGGTTAATAACTGAACTGACTAGAAAGAATTTTCTCTGTTTAACATTTGAACATTCTACAGAAATCAGAATAAAAAAAGTTTCAGGATTTGCAAGTATTTAGAATTAGCATATGAATGGGAATAAAGTGCATGTGGAGTAAAATCGTTTCTGTAATTCTAACAGTTTCATTTTAAAGATATGTTCAGCTGCTTCTGTACATACATGAATGATTATCGACAGGATATGAAAAACACAAGATGAAACTACAACATTGCATAATAATGGCTATCTTGACAGTAGCACATAAATGTTGCTCCTACATTTGTTCTAAGGAGTGAGTTACTGGGGGTTATAAAATAATGTTTTTAGTTCAGTTCTTTGTATAAAGGTTCAAGGAAAATGCCATGCCTGTTAACCATACATTTCAGTGTCTTTAGTGAATGAAACCTAGTTTTAAATGCAGCAATTCTCTTGGAACAACTATTACTCCGTAATATAGCCACGTAACACTAAACAGGTAAAATATAGCATGCTGGGAGGGGTGAGCTAAAGCCAAAGTTGAACTCAATGGGCCCACTGAAAACCAACACTTTTTACTTTAGTAGGGGGTGAAGTTTTCTGCATTTCTTTCAAGTTACTGCCACTTCAGTATCATGACATTGCAATACTGTATAAGGATCATTGTGTTGTGCAAGCCACATGACCTGCAGTAGCCAATCAATGATGCTGAAGATTATGATTCCGCAGATTATGCAGATGTTTTAGCATCATTTCAAAAACTTCTTGGTAGAGAAGGATGTGCAGTGTGAAGTGAGGCTTACTTTCTCTGGAAAAGAGTTGTTGTTGATCCCCAAGCACTGTAGTCTTCCGAGAATTGCTTATTATTATTGTTATTATACTTATTATTATTATTATTATATTCAGCTAGTTGACAACAATTAACTGTAGGTTCTGCTTAGGAAGAGACAGTAGTAATTTATGTGCTGCAGCAAAGAGGAGTTCATAATGTAGAGAATGCTTGCAGTGGACTGCAGCAGGGACGGAATGTAGGTCAGCCTTGTAGGGGATAGGGACAGAGCAAGGAATTTTTGCAGGTTTTATATGCAGCTAGTTTTCTATATTATTAACTGATGGTAGTGCAAAGCACATAATCTATCATTTTATTTTATTTTTTTATTTTGTGTGTGAGCTAGCCTATATGTGATGTGAACTGAGTGAAAGTGAAATAAGGTGCTGTGTGACACATGAGAGTGTGTTATGTCTCTCAACTCAGTGTCTCTCTGTGGGTCTGTAAATGGGGTGGGATGGTTTTGTTCTTACTCTTCTCTCTTTCACATCTTTCACATGGCTGTCCAGTCCTTGACATGATGTCAAAGATTAGACAGCCACATGACAGATGCGGAAGAGAGACATATACATTATTTCAATAATGGTTTATACCATATTCCGCAGCATTGTAGTGTCATATTGTTTAGAAACAAGATGAAAACAGTAGGAGAACAGTACAGCTCTGATAAGCAAATGCATAACCTTTGTGCTGTAGCTGGTCTATGTTATCCTTGGCAGTGACACAGACACAGGGTCATTCCCAGTCCTGACCCTCCTGTTCTGCTGCTTAACACATTGTCAATGAGCAACGAGGACAGCAGTGCCATTTGGGCTTCACAGCACTTTACCATTTTTGGTCTATGTGTAGTCTTGCACAGAAGTATGTTGCTTATTTAAATAGCCTTTCAAAACCATTTTTAAAATGTTCATTTTACCCCTTCCTGGAGCTGCTTGAACTGCCTGTGGCTCAGAGGTGGTTTGAGCACCCCCTCCCATGAGGAGAACTCCGGGCCCCATCACTGATTGATGGCATGTGGCCCAAGAGATCCAGAGAGTGATCAGCATGCTCAATTTTTGGGGGTGGTTTCCCCCTTCCCCAGTCTTCATCCTTATCCACTGCATTGTACAATACCAGACTGTGGCTTTATTCTCTCACAGCATCTTTGTGGAAGGAGGCATGCTTCTGTGGCCCACCACAGGTGATCATATGCTGCTAGACATAAAGCCATAACATGCAGCATCCACATCAATTAGCATTGGCTTGCAATGAAACAGAACTTCCCATGGACCCACTGAATCCAGTTGCAGTACCACAGCCAACCCAGTTTGTAATCCAGTGCACTGAATTTTTGTGAGTACTGCCTTTCAGCTTAAGTCTTTTCTCTCCTGGTCCTGCCATTGTCGCTAGTCCTGTCCTGTTCATTTGAGCCTTGTGCTTCTCTGCTTCAGGCTGTTCCCAACCCACTTTGCCATACTGGTCCTCTGCTCCTTATGTGACTACTGCTCTTTTAGCTGGGTCCTGCTCCTGTGCTGCTCCAGTCTGCCACTGCAACACTCTTCTCCTAATCTGGCTTCTGTTCAATGACTAACATAATATAAAATAAAAATAAAATGTCAAACCGAACAGCACCAATCATCCTTGGGCACATCAGAGAACTCACTCAATCCTCTAGTCATCAGTTACAGGGAGTCCCCATTGAGCTTGGAGGCCATGAATTGTATTAGTGCAAGCAGCAGCAGTGATTCTTTGACTTGGGACCTGGGAGAGGCAGTGGGAGACATTGGGCACTAGGAACTATGTTGACTGGGACCAGGGACAAGGATATCGCTGCTAGTTTCATTATTTATATTTGATTTGTATATGATGACTGGGTTGACCTTTGAATTGAACCCTGCCCAATTGCAAGTCTTACCTGGAAAATAATACAAGCATAGCAAGCATACAAGCACTGTATAACAAAATTATAAAATGGGTACAAAACAATAGGCATTGCACACTAGTTGATGTTAAAATTAAGAAGTGGGTGGGCTGAATTAAGGAGCAGTTTTAAATGTTTAAAATCTAATGTGAGCAGCACTGCAACAATGATTAAGGTAGATGCTACGGACTACTTAAAACAGGACCTGGGAGAGGGAGTAGCCACTAGATTTCAGGGACCATAATGAACTAAACCCAATAACAATGTCTGCTGCCCACCAGCCCCTCTCACCTTTTTGTGCTCCTCAGAGCCTTAGCCTGAGAATACTGTGCAGCTCGGAGCTCCTTGGTTCCAAAGCTGATTTCCCTGTAATGCTGCTCTTCTCTCAATCGGATTGACATGATTGCAGAACTGCTGCCCAATGCCACCACACTGCCGCCCAGAATGGAAACTTTGAAATGACTAGTGGCCCTTGCCATCTACCTTTCCACTCCTTAGGCTCCTTCAGCATGCTTCCACTTCAAGCTCTCGTGCCTCCTGTACTCTGGACATGATGTCCTCTCCTCTCCCTTCCTCTCTGACCAATTCAATTCTTTGGTTGCATGCCTTGGTCACTTATTCCAAATCAATGCTGGTCAAAGAGGATCAGCTGCACAGCATTACAATCGCCTAGGCAACCAGATGTAACCTGGAACATTGCATGCCATTGCCAATAGGGACGGATGATGTCTGACCACTGCTGGTGTTCCTGGTCTCCATAGCTGACAGACAAACACAGAAAGAAAAAATAAATCACACAAATAAAAAAACACATATTGATTTAAAGGCATGCAGTGCATGCCTTACATACAGTGAATTCATGCCCATAGTTGTCATGGCGAGCACTGTGATGTCATAAATAAAGGCATTGTGAGGTTAGCAGGTGAGAGGCAAACTTTTCAAATGTTTTCTATACAGACATTTTAGATGAACTATCAAGACGTTGTAAATCATGGAAAGGAAAATTGAAAATGAAACAAATGTATTCTCTAGTAAGTTGTAACAGTCAAAACATCTTGTTTATGCAAGCACATGCTGAAGTGCAGAACTGCTCTTAACCCTTAGACTGCCTACAGAATTAGAATGTATTAGAGAACTGGATGGATATAACAGTCTGTGGCCCTGCAAGGGTTAAATAAACCTACTGAATAGTATTACATGGGTTTTTGTTATCTGCTTGTCCTTAGAAACTCACAACATTGCAGAATTTAAGTGAGGTCCATTACACTAGGATTAAGATTGGGCTAGTATCAAGTAAATCTGGTTGCCTCCAACACATTTGACTTCCAAGCTTGGGTTTGGTTAACTGAAACCAGGTCATAACACTCACATATTATGGATATATATGCTACAGAGAGATAGATGAGACCTGCCATCTAACTGTAATGAGATATGTGTGGCGATGATAGAAATAATCATCCGAGAATAGTATCATGAAATTGTTGCATACCCTGTACACAATTTACTGGCAGACTATGTACATATTGTTGGGCTATCAAGGGTACGTTTCTGTTGGCTAGATTAATAACCAAACTGAAACCTTAGCAATGTTTACTTTCATTTTTGTAATAGGATGAAATGGCTAGTAAATTGCATATCGTTTCTAATGTGCTGTGTATTTGTATTTGTTTTATGCCATGTTGGATGGTGTACAGAAGGTTGACTGTATCTGTTTTGTCTAAAATTATTCATCTCACTTTTGTTTGTAAATTAAAGCCTTGTCATGAGATTTTCTTAAACCACATAATTAGGGAACTGAGATTAATAATTGTTCTATATTAGAGCATAGTTATGAAACACACAGTTTAATTAGTTGTTGGACATCTTGCTAGGTTATTCAATACTCCTGCAGAAATGATAGTAATACAGAACAATGGTAAAGCCCTTTCTGCCTACTGTCATTTTTATTTCATATAACTGCAGGTGAGGAACAATATGCATAACCACATCAACAGAAGAGCATTGTTCATTATAAAAAAAAGATATTTGTTGTTATTGTTGAGGGCCTACCTGTAATATTCATTTTCTGTATGATTTCCCTACCCTGTCTCCACAGGAAGACAAACCTCAATAAAGCCTAACATCAACGAGGATAAGGGATCTTAAATAAAATTAGAAGTAGCTTCCAGTATATCCATGTTACTTCCAGCCCAGTAAGTCATATTTTAGGTTAACTTTGGACACAAAGACACGTAATATTTGCTAGCTGGGGTGCAGTTTTATGTCTGTTTATTCAAGGCCCTGTACCCGCGCATATACTTTATCATCACACATGTTTTCAGAGTGTGTAAAAGAGTACATGGAAGTAAACACACTGCTTGATTTAACTACTGGACAGCACTCAGAATTTGCACCATTAATGTAATCCTCAGGCAATATCCTTTGCCACTAGGAAGAATACTGGCAGGTGTGGAATAACAAAACACTGCCAAAACTGAACTAGATGAATATGGTATAGTGCATTTCACAACAACAATTTTGAAGAGCTACTGATGTAAAGAAAACTTTAAAAGTACAATAATAGCACACCCTGCCTGCATTCATTTATATTTTATATATCTCATTATTTATTCTATGACATTTGCATGAATATATGACTTAATCCCTTAGAGTTCATTTAGAGTCCATCTACCTATATAGCTTACTTCAAATCATAATCATCTGTTATGACATCACTATCTGCTGCCATGGGAGTAACTGTGAAGTCACAAGCATTGCTCTATAACTTCAGGTAGGGAGAAAACAGCAGCAAAAGACAAACTCTTTGGGAGCAAAGATCCTGTTTTCATACAGATGACCTCAGTAATAAATAATGTGTGTGTGTGTTGGGGGAAGGGGTGCATCACTAATGGGAAATACAAACTGGACTGTTTCTAAATATTAGGTTTTGTTAAAATTCTCCTGAATTTGTCACCAGCTCTTTAAAAGTCATTGCAACAGGTTTTGATCACTTGTGATGGTACTCACAATGACAAAATACTTGTGCTACTAGACTGGATCTGAGTTTGTGGTATGTTTACTGAACTCTGAGATAATCACTTTCTGAACAATGAAAAGAGAATACAGTAGTGTCTCCAATAACAAGTTGCTAGGTAGCATAGACAGGGCACAGATGCTGTGAAATCAAGGATAAAGGTTACATTTCATTCAGGAATGTGGCAGCACGTTATGTATCCCTGCTATGGTACAGCTCAGGTGCAACAGACCTTTACTAGAGCATGTGTGCTCTCTGATATTGGCCGGGAGCCAACACTGAGAAAGCACAGTATTTTAGCCTACATGTTTATTCATTATCTAACCTGTTTAAAACAGAAACTTTAAAATGTGCAAAACTGTGTAAATTAAATGACTTAATTTGTGATCCAAATCTTATTTTAAACTGAACTTTTAAAAGGTATGAGCCCAGGGTACATTGTACCACAACAGCATCTCACAACTGCTTTTCAGGGTGTTTATTTTCTTTTTTTTTTTTTTTTTTCGGTCTGTATATCTGTGAATTTTTAGTGCTCATGAAATACGCTGGATTGACAGCACTGAAACTGAAGCCTTCTGTTTATCCATATGACATTGCAAGGGCGATTACAGTGACTAATTCCCTGCACTGCCCCTCCAGTGTGCCTCAACCCTGATAATAGAGGGACCACTATCTAGATGAGTGGTTAGTTCAGACTTTATGCATATTCAGTCATTGGCCACTCATGTAAAATTGGCAACAAGGATGCCTATTGGTGGCAATTGCATTGGTGGTTTTGTGATATGGACACCTGTCCACTGTGAATTAGATTGAGACCATCACAGCAGATTTCACATAGGCCACTGAGTAGCCCTCAGGTGAAAATAGTGCTTAGCCACTTCTGGCCTGTGCTGGAAATGTTTTTATTGTTTCTGCTCCATCACCCCCATGCGGGAGATGTATGCCTTTTGGCTGGAACTACCAGCCTTCCTGGAGCTCCGGAGCAGAGGGGGCTTTACCTTATTTGTTATACCCTGTTCTTATTTTGTTGTGCCCCCCATCCTTGTAGGGCTGCCAGTGTGTGGGAATGAAGTCCTTGACATGAGTGTGTTAACACACGGTCCCTCAATATGATGGCTGCACAGTGTTGCTCTCTCCCTGTGTGCCAACCTATTCTGTCACACATATGTTTACAGGTGGCAGAAGCCCCCCCCCAAGGAGGAGGAGATGTCTACAGGTCAGGTGGCAGTAGCTCCCTCCCCCCTCTCCAGAAGAGTAGAGCATCCTTTGGAATGCTCAATCCTCCTACACCCTGACTCACCTCCAGTGACCCAGGCTCATTCCCGAATCCAGGTTGCCTACTTTCCCAACAGTAGCCTAAACCTGCTCAGATGGACCAGCCCTCTTGCCTGGTTATGAACTGGTGACCTAGAGTTTAAAGGTTCCTAGCCCATAACCAATCCATTGAGTCATGCAGGTCCCACCTGGGTGTTTTAAGTGTGAAATATCCTGGGGAATCTGGAGGTGAGTGCTGTTGTGGGCCATTTTTTCTGGTACTTAAATAGTCCTTCATACAGGATTTTCTTGCAATTTTAACATTTTATTTCATAGGACTCATAGGAATCATAGGAATTTCACAGAGCTAGGTAGACTTGCATCCATTATGCTAGCTTATTACCAGAGAGTTTATTAGTATAATCCTCATTTCCCATCCCTGTAAAATGTATCCATTTTTCTTGAACACCTGTGGTTTCACCCACACCACCTACAATGGCAACTTGTTCCAATTATGTGACACTTTGATTAAACCAATTTTGCATCCTTACTAATCTTGTTTTCCTAGCTCCTAGTTGTAGGGATGTGCGCTGGGCATCACACAGGTTGTTACCTCAGCAACTCACATCATGGTCACCATTAGATTAGGTGTTCCTCCTGGGGATGGAGATCTCCAACTTGGTGGTGGAACCAGTCGGTTGGTCCAACCATCACACCATAGGGTTTAATTTTGCAGCTCCCAATGGGCCTGCCCTGATGGAGATGATCCTGTACTGTCTTTTGAGTGATGTGACCCTAGAGGGCCCAATGGCGGTGCTAGATCTATCAGGCTTGTCGAGAGTGAATGCGGATCCAGGGAATCTGCACTTGCCTACAACAGGATGGTGGCAGAGGCCTTGGATTCCATTGCTCCTGTTTGTGTTCAACCACTCACTATTCACCCAAGGTATCCATGGTTTGAAGGGACCTTGAAGGAGTTGAGGAGAATTGGTCAAAGGTTAGAAAGACCTTAGTGGAAGTCCAGCCAAGAGGTTGACAGGCTTAGATTGATTGACCATTATGCTGTCTATTAATTGACAATCACCTGTAAGAAGGCAGAATTCCTGTCCAGGGAGATTGCCGCTGCACAAAACTGACCAGCTCAGCTCTTCCAGACTGTTGACAGATTGTGCAATCTAACCTGTCTGCAGTCTGGGGGAGCCCTGTCACAAGAGAGATGTGAAGAGTCTGCTCGTTATTTTGCTGGTAAGGTTGCCACCATCAGATCTGAGATCTGCCCAGTCATCCCTATGGGATATTGCAGAGGTCAGCAGGAGGATGCAAGCATCTGGTTTACCTGGTCTGACTTTGGCCGGCTGGATATCATGGACATCATGAGGATGATCCAGACTTTGTGGCCAACCAGTTGTAGATTGGATCCAGGCCCAATGCACCTCCTTGTGGGTAGAGATGCAGCAAAATAAAATTCCACTGTCGAAGTGAATGAGAAGTGACCACTTCATGTTGTCCCAGTGCTACTGCTGGAGATGACCATTGCAAAGTGTTCACTTGGCTTTGTTATTATGACTTTGTGATGTCATTCCACCTTAAAGTAAAGTAAGGCAGAGTGACAACAATATAGGAAGCCCCGCCAACACATCTCATGGCTTACAGTACTGTAAGTCACATGCTTTAGCCAGGCAGGAAGGAAGTGAGTCATACAAGCAAATACTTTCACTTTCTGCTTTGCAGAGGTAGAGAAAGGAAGCATTTTGTGTAGGAGAGGTGAGGATTGTTCTTGTTCTGAAATGTTTGATCAAAATCCAAAAGCTTTTTTAAAAGCTAATTATTTAGGGGTTTTTTTTTTGCACTGTTTTGTCAATTCATTTTTTCTTGTGGTGACCGATTTCTTTGTTTTATAACTTTTAGTGTGTGGGTGTGTGTGTGTGTGTGTGTGTGTGACTGTGTGTGTGCCTGAGTTGTGTGAGTGCGTGTGAAGTCATCGGAGAGGGAAGGAGTGAATTTTTTGCAATGGAGCAGGAATAGGATGTGGCCCGTGGTAGGTCGGGAGTAGTGTGAATGTGTATGGGGTGTAGCCGGGTGGTGTTGGACTGCTCAAGAGTTTTGGTCCTCCCCCCAGAAGCAGCAGCACCACCAATGCCACATCCACCAAGTCCACCACCACCACCACCAGTGGCAGCTGCAGGAGCTCCAGCAGTACTGCCTCCATAGCAGCAGGTCAAGCCCCAGGTCTGTGACCATGCTGCTAGCACTGTATATGCCCCTGACATGCCAGCCCCCCCACAGCTCCCCAGTTTTGCAGTTTTTCAACTGTGTCCTGGGGGGGACAGCAGCCTTGTGGTATGTCTTTGTGGAGTGCAGGTGTGCCGTGGCCCCCAGGGACACATCTGGGGACTGGGGCCTAGCTCACCCATATGTTGAACCACCACAAGGTGGAGTGGCAGACTGCCACAGAATGAGCCAGGCCTACACCTGCTGGCCCTTCTGTGGCAGTGGCAGAGGGTGCTGCTGTTGTGGTCATTGCAGCAGGAAGAGGCCACAGTAATAGTTGCTCCACTACTGCCACCAGCACCATCCTTACCAACACATCTACCTGGTGTACCACCACCAGTGGACCC
This sequence comes from Neoceratodus forsteri, assembly GCA_016271365.2. Classification (NCBI taxonomy): domain Eukaryota; kingdom Metazoa; phylum Chordata; order Ceratodontiformes; family Ceratodontidae; genus Neoceratodus; species Neoceratodus forsteri. Next base: position 214,725,404 of record CM057453.1, read on the forward strand.
CACAATGCCTGCAACTCAGGCAGATATAGTGCTTTTGTGGGCTGCGGGGAAGAAAACAATGAGAGGGTGGGTGCTGCCCAGCAGCAGTTGAGCAGGTAGAGAAACACCAGTTACAGATTGTGTTGATGCTTCATCTGCTGCTGGACCATCAGGGGATCCCCCATTAGCTGTTTTTTGCAGCACACCTCCCCCCACCACTGTAGTGTTTTGTCTTTTGCTTAATAACAGGCAGAGGGAAGACCACAGTAGTAGTTTAAGGGGAAGCAGTCAATAACAGGAGCTCCCACCCCCTGCAAGGCTTACCCTCAAGTTAAGCCTTTTAAGTATGTTGCAGTGTTTTTCTTGCAATACAATATACTTTATTTTAATAAAGAAAAGTCCATGACCCAGAAGTATGGTGGATGCTATGCAAAAGTATTGAAGTGCATGGTGCATTGCCGCACCTTACACATAATGGAGCCCCCATAGCGTCCACCATACTTCCAGGTCACAGACTTTTCTTTATTAAATAAAGTATGTTGTGGCACGAGAAAATGCCAAAACATACTTCAAAAGCTAACCAGAAGGTAAGCCTTGCAGGGGCGTGGAGCCCTCTTACTGACTGTTTCCTTTAAATATATACATACATACATATATACATGCTCCTTATTTCCCTGTTATTGTAATCTGGTGACTCAGTAATATTTATTTTCTGTTGTTGAGTGGTTGTGGAAAAGAGGACTGAGCAGTGCAAGTATAATGTGCTAAATTGCATGTGTGCAGTCAGTGTTGTTTCCTGAGTGTGTGTGATGTCAGACAATGTCCAGATTCTTGCAAACATATATATGCTGACTTGTTGCAGTGTGTTTATGGTATAAAGAATAGAAATAAGAATACATAATGTATATTTTATTGTCACCATCATCATCAGCGGACTAAGTGATATGAAATTTCTTTCAGAGGTGTCTGGCCAGAGTACACCTTAGTCACATACTACACACATGACTTTTAGGAGAGCATGTGTTTTTTGTGCTATTATCTCCACAAAGTCATGTGTGCACTGTGAGTGACTGAGGTGCACAGAGACCCGAGACCTCTGAAAAAATATCATATCACTTACTCCGCCGGTGCTGATGGTACAAATAAAATATACGTCATATATTCTTTCTTATCTTTATTCTGTATATACTGCAACAAGTCACACCATATATATGTTTGCACAGAGCTGGACAATGTTTTCACACACAGGAAAGAACACTGACGGCACACCTGCAGTTTATCACAGCATACTTGCACTGCTCAGTCCTGATTTTTGACAAACACTTCACGAGTCCCGACACAAAGTAAACATTACTGAGATTCCAGAAATATTTCTTTTTTGAAATAGATATTAAAGCTGCAGTGCAACAATCTGGTGAAAATTTTGACCTATACTTTTTTATGCTATTTTACATTGCCACTTTACTTACCTCCTGACTTGTATGACACCATTCTTTCCAGTATTTGAGTCTGCTTTAGTACTTTTTTTCATGTCTGAGATAATATAAGGAGAGTTCTTTTTAATACGGTGCAGACCAGGTCTTCAGCAGTATTTTCCGCTGTTTTTGTCCATCAGTTGTTTATATATCACTTCCATTGTGAGTAAATTTAACAATTATGCAGCAGGCAGTGTTTTCTGACCTCACAGAACAATATTTCTTCAAAACAGCTGCAAAATACTGATGAAAACCTGGTTCAAGCTTACATTAAAGGAGTACTTTTATTTTTTCAGACATGAGAAAAGTACAAAGCAGACACAAACAGTAAAAGAAGGATATCATAAAAGTCAGGAGCTATGGCTGGGCAATGTAAAATAGCATAAAAAGTATAGATCAAAATGTTCACCACATTGTTGCACTGTTGCTGTAATTTATAATATAATTATGACAATATGTACTTACAACACACAAAATGCAACTGTCTTGTGTCCAGAAAATTCCAAGTGCTGACAAAGTGAAATGGGGTGTTACATGACATACAAAGTCCCCAGAATGTATTATGCAGTCACTCATGTGTGCAGTGGTCACATAGTGTCCCAGAATTCTTCTACATCCCAAAATGCAACTGTTTTATGTCCAAAAATTTATATACTCTGTGATGATGATGTCATGATGCACAGTGTCTTGCCAAACCATGTGCAGGAGGGATAACATGATATGAGTCCATTCAGTGTTCCATCAGAAATGATGACCGTGAAAGAACTGCTGCTGGTCCAAAGTGTGCTGTGATTCCTGCAAATGCGATGCGATCACCTCAACCAGATGGAAGGGTGCCCTTGTGTGTACACTAATAATAGCCTTGGTGAGTTGAGATATATATATAGATATATATATATCTATATATCTATATATGTATTTTCTAGGTGGGTTACATATATATATATATATATATATATGTACTCATTGTATTGTTTATATCACAGCTCACATACTGTTGGTGTGCACATTTAAGTGCTTGATGAGAAATGTTGGCATTGAAATTGGAAATGGAATACTTCAAGCCAATGAAGGTAAGTATTTTTTGGGGGAGGGAACATATCTGCAAGTAGGTCTCATTAATGGTTTGTTATTTGGTTACTTCTTCACAGATTTCATCTGCATCCTTCTCCAGTCTGGTAATGATGGTCATGGTCATCAATTGAAATGACTTCTGCGTGTTGCATGTCTGCCCCAGCCCCTGGGGGGGTGGACATGATGTTGAAGAAGTTCTTTGGATAAGGCAACTATGACACAAAAAAGCATCTGGAAGTTTCCTAAAAAGAAATTAAGGACTTATTACAACTTGATTGCAGCAGTAACACATTATGTTTAAGCTGATGGCTGTTCCACCATGGGTTTCTGGATTAACACAGATAGCAAGCTGTCCCACTGCAATCATCAAATGACAATTTAATTTAGTACCAGGCTGTGTAACAAATATACTGTGTCAGTGTCCCTGCGTCTCAACTCAAGTTACATTTTAAAACCACATATTCTCAAGTAACATGATCTGGGTCCAACTTTTTCAACACTGTCATGGCTACACAGCTGCACATTTAGAATACGGTGCATGATGATTGCAGAAATATTTTTTGTGATGTACATGCTTATGAATCATCAGTCAGATTTGTTGCATTCTTATGAAAAAAAGAACAGATGAAATAAAATTGATATACTTACCAGTATGGGTTGAAATGGATATCCCATAGGTTCCTGTGGACAGTACTGCTGCTGTACCATTGATACAGACCTTCAGTGAAGGAGAGTCATTTGTTGTTAACCTGTAAAAACACAAAATAAGTTGACCACATGTGTTTGACCATTGCAGCTCAGGAAAGCAACAGAAAACAAAACACACAGCTAAAGGAAGTTGCATAGCATTAAAAACATTAGTACACATATTCATTTTTTAGTTTTAATAGTAAGAAGCCTTGTGCCTGTGACTGACAGATGTGGTCTCCTGTTCAACTCCCTCTGCCTTGGCATGGTCAAGACATGTAATGGAAAACATAATCACAATGGTGGTGGTGTGTGGTGGTGGTCATAGATGAGGCACATGATGACATTCCCTCTCACATCTTCCTGCATCTGGTGGTGGTGGCAGTGGCTAACAGCGGTCTCATGGTGGTGGTAGTCCAGGGGGACAAATGGTCACATTCTTTATGGTGGTAGTGGCAAACAGCAGTCTTATGGTGGTGATCATCCAGGGGAACACACGGTCACATTCCCTATGGTGACAGTGGTGAACAGGAGACAGTGGTCTTATGGTGGTGGTAGTCCCGGGGCCAGGATATACAGTGCTCTGTGTTATAAATGTGATGTGACATATGGAATTTGAGTCACTATGATTGGGACACTGATTTAACTTTATGAAAAAGAAAACATGTAACATACAACAAATGTGACAGCCTTTTAACCACTTAAGTTAAAACCTGCCAACATTAACCTCATCATCATTCATCATCATCCTCATAAAGAAAGCTGCCCTCACAGTCTTCTGTGTCTGAATTCTGACCACTGGGAAATTCTTTCTCCATTGTGTTATCATCTACGTCAGTGGTAGGCCATTTCATGCTGCCACTGCCACCATGGATGTTCCTTTCTACAACATCAGCAAAATCATGAGCATACAGGGGTATGAATACTGAGTTTACAGTCTGAGCTGGTATGTGCCTCTCATTCATTTTTATGAATGTCAGCAAACTGACATTTGCAGAAGAGAGGTTTGTATGATGATCCCGAGCTATTGCACCTGTTAAGTTGAATACCCTCTTGACACTCACACTGGAGGATGGGCATGTCAGGCACTTCAGTGCCACAGCAGTCAGCTCTGGCCATTCATTGACCTTTCCACTTCAGGATAAAAGGGGATCATTAGTGATTGACATATGCCTGTTTTCAAACACATATAACTCAGCCATTCGCTGTGCTGCTCAAAGATGAGTGGTTGATGCATCATCAGCTTCTCCAGAATCACTTATGTCACAAATCCCCACTTGGGACAAAGCCTCCCAAAGTGGGTTAACGCCAACTGCTTTTTGATGACAGACCACCTGGAACTGCAGTCCCCTTCCCTTTATAGGAGATGCTTGATACTACTCCAGGTTTACCTTCAGCCTGATTATGCTGCAGAGGTTTGCTGACCTTGGCATGTGACTTCTGCGCCACATGAACCAAGCGCATCAGTTTCCCACTGACAGTTTTTACCTGTTCAGGCCCACTCTCCAGTACTGAGGCAATTCCATGTTTGTATCGTGGGTCCAGCATTGTTGCTATTGCAAAGTTGTCAATATGCTGAATGCTCAAGATGTGACCATTGTGGTTGAATATTGTCAGCATGTGTTTCAGCAACACACTGCAAGCACTGTCTCCGGCAACATCAAGGCCATGCTGTACATTCACCAATGTCTGCCTCAGCACCAGCAGCAGTGGAACTGATTGGCTAATGGAGGCAGACTCATCACTTACTGCCTGTGTGGCATGTTCAAAAGGCCTCAAGATTGTTATTACAGAGTCCATGAGGCACCACTGTTCAGTCGTCATAGACATGGAGGCTCTCAGAACTGTCACTGCTAGTGTGCATGACAAGATATTCTGAGATGGTTTTGTACTGTTCATACAACCTCTCTGCCACATATAAGTGGAGTTCACTGTGACAACTTCAGCTTCACGCAGTGCTGAAGGAGAGCTGTTTCAGATCTGCAATTGCCGAAGTTGGTTAAGGGCCTTTGCAGAGCATGAAAAGTGAGAACAGATATGGCGTGCAACTGTCAGCATTTCCTTTATATCAGAGTGCTGCAGAAACTCCTGCACCACAAGATTTAAACATTGGGCCATGAATGGAACCTGAAAAAGCCAGCATTCATGATGCATTTAACCACATTTGACCCATTATCACTTTGCTATGAACCCAGCTGTCAGGGACAGGGAGTTCAGCCACTTGTCAATTTCAGTCAGTACCAGGTCCAACATGTTTTCACAAGTATGTAAACAATTCACATTGCACATAGCAATCATTGCATGCTGTCGAATTCCTGGAAGATTGCTACCACAACACTCCACCTTATTACACTGATCATTCACACTACCAACAGCACAAACAACCCCTGGCACCTGTGCCCACTGTGCAATTATACACAAATATTAACTCCCCTTGGTTTTGCCACTTGTCCACATATCCATACTTAAATGGATGAATGGAGAGGAGGAATGTTGAAGGGTATGTCTTACAGAGTCGGACACAGTACAGTCCAACTCAGGGAGGGACGGATCGAAAAGTATGTCCTGGATGGGACTTTCCATTTTGGACAGGCACATGCAGCAAACCACAGGAACCCAGAATTTTCCACAAAGGAGAAGGGCAAAAGATCAATTGCCAGCATTTCAGCTACAGCTGTATTACGCTTACATGACACTGTATGATTGTGTGGGCACGTCAGCTTATGCGCAAAACACTGTAACGGGCTGATGTAAACGCTTTACACTGGGTGTAATGACAAATAGTTCTGCTCTGAGAATCACAGGGGTGGAGTGTGGACGGTGATGAAGACAGTTGTACAGATGATGACAAACCCACAAATGCAGTTATTTTCCCAGATTTACCAACAAATGTTGATGTACCACTTGCGCTACACATACTGTATTGACCACCACCACCACCAAAACTGCTACTCTCACTACCACTGGACAAGATTTCAAAATCATTCTGCTCCTCCACCTCATCATGCCTGTAGTAATCCTCTGCTGTTATTTCATCACTACTGCACATATTTAATTTTCTATTTGATGTTACAGTCATGGAAGGGGATAACATGCTTGTTATGGTTGATGACATGGGTGAACGCCCCACTGTGGTATAGGTATTAGCTGCCATCTTGTGCTGTGTCCACAGCACCATGTGCCTGATCTTAAGATGTGTACTGTACGCTGTCCCCCTGTGTCCAGATGGCTCCCCTTTTTACCTCGACTCACACACACCTGGCAAACCAGACATACTGCAGCTGACTCATCATTTACATCTTGCTACAAAAAACCCCAAAGAAGGGATTGTGATGCTCTAGTTTTAACATGTCCTTGATGCTGCTTATTAGACTCCATTTTTTAAGCCATGAAGTGGGAGGTGTGCTACATGATTTTTCTGGCAGAACATACTTGGACTGCAAATGACCACCATGACTACCTATCATTGTTACTGGGTCATCATCATCATCATCATCAACTGAAACTGGTAAATGACAACTTTTTATGGGGTTGGGAATACAAACAGACCCAAACTCAGACACCTTGACTTTCTTTTTCTCCAGTTCCCAACACGGGTCACTGACATCATCATCATATTCATCATCATCATCATCCACATCTTCAGCTTGGATGCTGGCATATGGACTGCATGTTGCAACCACAGCAATATCATCATCATCAGCACCACCATCACCCAACATGTTTTAACCACACTGTGAATCACTGAATGGCAAATGCATGACATGAACCATGGTGGAAGAAATGCCACATTGTGTACTATCATTGACATGATGATCAGAATCCACATCTTCAGTTACTGGGATGTTACTGGGGAGTATGACATCATTTACACTGTCACACACTGGCACTGCTTCACATTCCACCATATTTTTGGACATGGTCAGAAATGAAATTTGAGGCAGCAATACTCATACCACCACCACCAGCAACTGCACTAACACCATCAGCTGGGACAACATCATCTCCTCCAACTATGAGTGAAGCTACTGATTGCACTGTAAAAAACATTGAAGGAGAAATAACTTTCCTCAAATCAGCAATGCACTTCGGCGACTGCATACTACCATGCCCACAGACAATCTTACCACTAGCAGCAGTGCCATGGCAAGAAACAGCTTTGCTTGCACATCTCTTTGTGGGCATTTTGAGGGATCAGCAAGAATATTCTAAACAAATTTAGATTTTGAACATTCACACTGGGTGGGAGCCAGTGGGGGATGCTGGATGTGAAGCTGAAAAACAACTGTGGCTTCAACAACAGATAAGAGATGCAAAGTCACAACAAGTTCAACAGCACCTTAACTAAGCAGTGGTGCTCTCAAGTCACAAACAATCCAATCTGGAAAGAATACTTTTTGGTATGGGGAGCACTGACTGCAGATTACAGCAGAGCAAAACCAAGAAAAGATATCACAATGGCAGTACAAAATCACTTCAGGTGTAGTGAATAGCAGGTTCACAATGCTGCACCTGCAATTACACTGTGGCACAATAAAGGTGTATTATTTGATGTCACACATCACATAACACTCACACACAATTTGCCTACAAGTAATGCATAGAAATTGAAAACTTCAGTAATATACAACTTATTTTAAACAACCTGAAATTATTCTCTCCTGCACCAGTTCCAGACCACAACACACAGAATCAGCAAAAAATATTACTGTGTGTACATTAACACAGTCAGTTATACAAGAAAATATAACCTAAAACAAAGAACTCGCTATTTCTCCTACTTAAGTCTACGTACACCACAGATACACCCCTTCCCAAAGCACACTTCCACTGTCTCTGAGTACACAGACTAAATGTTGTACATTAACATTCAAAATCCACACACAAACAATAATGCTCGATGATATGAGCACAGGAGGGTTTTCTACAATCGATGAACTAAAGTTTCAGCAAAGAAAATGACTCTAAAAGGCTTTTATAACAGCTTTTACAAGGTTTGAATCACAGAGAGCTCTCAGAGCAGACTATCTCCAACAGCTTCCTACACATACTACCCCGAACTGAGGTTGTGCAGAACAATCTAGAGCCCATGTGACCTGAAATCCCATGAATCACTGCAGAATTCATCTTTGGCGCTTAAAACAAGGCAAATTGAGGCGAACTTCACCTTAAAATTTGTGGAGTAGCGAATTGGGGAAGGCAGAGTAATGCAAAGTCATTGTTTTCAATGGACTTTGCATTGCCTCTTATAATGTGAAGTAATGCACTTTGCACTGTGGAGCAGTTTGTGAATCCACTTTCACTCCATGAATTGCTCCAAGGAGCAATTGAGGCCTACTTCGCCCACCACTACTTGTGGGGTGCATTGAAGTGATTGGCCTGGTCTTGGCTTAGATCTGGATGACATTTCAGAGGCGGTCCCTTTCCTGATACCCTGAAGGAGGTGGTTTGTGACCACTCCTGAAAAACCTCTCTTGATGTGGACTGTCTTATCAACTACAGTCCAGTCTCTAACCTGCCCTGTGTGGGTAAGGTTATAGAGAAGGTGGTTGGGCTGCATCTGGATGATCATTTATGCATTCAAGATGTCTATGATTCTCTTTAGTCCAGATTTAGGATGGAGCATAGCACTGAGAAGGCCCTTGTTTGAGTGCTTAATAACCTCCTAAGAGCAAGAGATCGGAGGACTTGCTCCTTCTTGGTCCTCCTTGATCTCTTGGTGGCATTTGACACTGTGGACCATGTTGTGCTGTTGGAGCACCTGTGGTTTATCTGTGGACTGTTGGGTACCATCCTCACATGGTTTCAATCTTTCCTTGAGGGTAGGGCACAGATAGTGGTCTCTGTAATTTATTCCTCTGACCCTCTCCCCCTATCCTACAAGGTACCGCAGGGCTCCATTTTGTCACCCATGCTGTTCGCAGTGTACATGATGCCTTTGGGGGACATTATTAGGTGGTACGGTTTCAGTTTTCACTGCTATGCAGATGATACTTAACTGTACTTGTCCTTTGTATCCGAATGGGGAGAAGTCCTCTTGGTGTTTAACAACTGCCTCTCTGAAACCCAGGACTGGATGAGTGCTAGCTGGCTGCAGTTGAATCCAGAGAAGACCGAGGTGCTGGTGGTGGATCCAGATCATCAGGAGGTGGGTTTGTCAGTGAGAAACCCTCTGGGCTGTGGCTTGGGGGTGTCCAGCTGACTACTTCAGATTGGGTGCGTAATCTGACTGTTATTTTTGATGATGGTTTGACCCTAAACTCACAGGTGTTAGCTGTTGTCAAGACCTCTTTTCATCATCTGAGAAATATTGCCTGTGTGAAGCACCTGATCCCTCCTGATGATCTTTTGTTGTTGGGCCACACCTTCATGACCTCTTTCCTTGACTACTGCAATGTCCTTACCTAGGGCTAAGGGGATGATATTCACCACATACAGCTGGTGCAGAATACACATGCCAGGCTGGTGACTGGCAAGGATTTAGGACCAGTCACATTATGTCTGTGCCTGCAGACTGCACTGACTGGCTAGTGTGGTCACGTATCATCTTCAAGGTGGTTTGCTGACCTTTAAAGCCCTACATGATCAGGGACCCCACTATCTGCAAGATCTCTTCTGCCCAACTGTCCCCAACCACTCTGATCCACCAACAAGGGACAGCTAGAGATTCCAGGGTGTGATTGAAGACATCAGGAGCCCTTTATCTTTATGTACAGGCACCTTCATCAATGGAAAGGCGCATTTCATAAATAAAAATGATTTGATTTGATTATACACCTGCTCTGTAGCTTCCAACCCCAAGCTCTCCCATAGGTTATCAGTCTACACCTTATGCACAAGGCACATATTAACTCTTTTCCTTCTCTAGTCCAATGGAAAGAGATCTAGCTCCCCTCTGTTTCACTTCTTAGATGAGCTTGTTCATGGGTATTATTACTGTTTATAACATAATAATAATTAATATCATTTTATAATTGCAGTTGTTTTCTCATTACGTGTGAATATTTTGAATGTTAGAGAGTACTTATATATATGTGCTGTTCCAGTGGCACTGAGGGTTGAGGCGCTGGACGCCACACCTCATGCCACACCGGGCGACCTGTCTGGGAGTGAGCCCGGTACTGGGGTCGAGGGAGGAGTTGGATCGAGCATCCAGAGGACTGCTCTCTCTCCCAGGGAGGGATCCAGGGGTTTCCGGCACATTAGTGGCCCCGGTGGAGACTGGGGTACTACATGCAAGGGACCAAGGTTCAGGGGATGAGTATGGCAGGCGCCTATGGGGCAGCCTGCATACTGATGCCATTGCACGCTGCACTCACGGGAAAGGAAAAAGAAGAAATGCCTCCTGCACTGCCGGTAAAATGACGGTGGCCCCAGGGGAATCACCCACATCCCAAACGCTGGCCCAGATGTGCCCGGATCTCTCTCCAGGACCAACCATCAACTGCAGGTAAGGCATTTCACACTTAGGAGCCTACCGCCAGAGGGAGGGTGGAACCAGCCTCAGAGGTGATACCAGGGGTCTAGCATGCCTGTGGTCATTCGGGGGAAGAGACCCTGGGAGATGCAGAGGGTTCAGGCTGGGAGTTAGGGTGAATTTGAGTGGGCACTCTGAAGGTTGCCTGGGGTATAGGTGTATAAAGAGAATTAAAAAAAAAAGATAGTACTTATATTGCCATGTTGTTAGACCTCCTGTTTTTCAACAAATTCCACTTGTTTTAACTTAACTGTCTATACCATAAAACAACCTAAAAGATAATAAAAAATACCATACAACATATTATTTTATATAGCCTTGAATCGACATGTTACTTGAAGAGCCAGCATAAACCAATTCAGTGTTTAATTTGTAACTACTGCAAAACTACTTGTCACACAAGTGTCATGGAGAACTACAGGTAATTATGTTGCTTGTTTTCTTTTAAGTTTTACTTAATTGCTTTTACTTTTGATAAATGATATAAATACTGAACAGGTATTGCCCTTCACGCTCATGTCCAGGAGCTTTTGACACTTTTCATGGATTGACAGCCCTGGTATTAGCCAACATAATGAACCACTATAAAAAGCGTTGTTATATTTAAAACAGTAAGCAATGTTTACATACACATTAGGGGCAATACCAATTCAGTGTTTATTAGAGAGCCTGTTTGAATACCACCTTTTTGAAACCTGTGGGGCCATGGATGTGCATAGTTGCTTAGCAACTGTCATCACTCATAGTGCAAGAACACAGAAGTTACTGATGTCACATTACAGGATAGTCAAACAGGCTTGAGAAGACACCAAGAAAAGCAGTACCTGGCATTTCAAGGATGGTAGATGCCATTTTTCCATTTAACAAGTATGCAGTCAGCAACAACAGCTGAAGGTGCAGAGGAAAATCATTTATCAAAAGTAAAAGAACTGAGTAAAACTTAAAAGGAAACAAATAACCTAACTAGTATGGAAAAATTAAAAAGGCAAATGCTTTTATGTGTTGCAGGCATTTGAAGGTGGATAACCACATACTGTAAATGGATATGTATGAGTGTAACTCAAACTCACAGAAAGATCAAGTACATATTCTCCTCGATAATTGGATGACAAGACATTTTGCAGTAGTTAAAAAATTAAACACTGAGCTGTTATATGATAGCACTTCAAGTAACATGTCTTATTCCATGTCTATATAAAATAATATGCTGTATGGTATTTTTTGTTAACTTTTAGGTTGTTTAGTGTGTTTAATGGAACAGAGAGTGGTTAGTTGTTGTTAGTTAAAACCAGTAGAATCTATTGAAAACTGGGAGCTGTAAGCATCATGGTAATATTAGTACTATCTAACATTTAAAACATTTACATGTAATGAAAAACAACTGCAATTATAAAGTGATATTAATTATTATTATTATTGTAACAGTAACAATACCCTGTGAAGAAGCTCATCTAAGGAACAAAACGTAGAGGAAATACAAATATAAAATTACAAGAAAATTCTGTGTGAAGAACTATTTCTGTATCAGAAAATGGCAACCTAACAGCACTATCTCCTGATTGGATCAGCACCTCGGGGAGCCAGAATAATGTAACACCATTTCCCACAGACACATTCAGGTTTAAATGTCCTGGAGAAACCTATCACTGGATAACTGAGATGAAATACCTTTTAGATGGGGCATTACTACTGATCAAGTTTGCTGGAAGTGCTTTACCATATTGATTCGAACATTTGTTTATGTTGCACAAAGACAGTAGTAGAGCCATAATTTGAACAAGGATTTCCAGGCTCGAACCTTTGCCTTAAGAAGTACTGTATAGCAGTTTATATTCACACACTTTATAGTTAGTGCTTCAAGCTCACCCCTACATCTTTACTTCCTCTTATTTTCACTGGGGGAACACTAATGTTGCTATATATATAGTGATCTAACTAATATTCACTTTTTATTTTCACTCTAATATGGAACCAGCGAGTACAGTGAAAATAAAAAGACAGTGAATATTTCCTGCTATACAGTATTAGTCTACTCAAAGAGTTCATCTCAATGGATCTCCAGTGGATGGGGATATTTAAGAAAACACACAATCAGTGCTAGGGAGTTCACTCAAGCAAAGGCAGGGTGACAGTAAAGGGATCCACTCTGAGCAACAGCAAGTGATATAGAGCAGTACCAGCCAAGGACCAGTGAATTTGGACCAGGCATTTGGAAGCTGCAGTGGCAGGGCAGCAACAGATCAAATGTTAGGGGAAGATTAATGTCTGTGAACTGGGGTTAGATTTGAACAGTTTGGTCTGAGGAACCTGTGCTTGGATGCAGGGGCTAGTAGACATTACATGGGGGGCACCCTTCTGCAACATTTTGCAACACCAGCAGGGTAAGTGCAAGAGATAGTACAGTAATTGTGGAGGAGTTGGGGAAGGAGAAACAGAACATTGTTATATGTGTAGCAGCGTATCTACTGATGCTTCCACAAAGGTGATAGAGAGAGTGATGGGATCAGCACAGAGCTCAGTGGGACAGGAGGAAAATACATGGCTAGTGCTAGTGCTATACTGCTAGTGGTATAGAGGGTCAGACACATTTTTGTTTGTTTTTGTTGCTGTTACCATGACTATAGAGCACATGCTGGTGTTCTCCAAGTTTATATTATGAAAACTAAAATGGAAAATGACAACATTACAAATGTAAATAGATTTTGTTTTGGTAATTTTTTGGGGGTCATGGCTGGTATATTATAAACCTATTATGCACATTTACAAACCCTATTTATTTATTTGAATATAGGATTACAACTATCTTTGAGCCAAGGCTCATTCACAAAAGTTCCACATTAGTTGCAGTATAATGACAAAAAAAAAAAAAAAGACAAGTAACAAAGGCAGGATAACAGGTTAACAATCTGTTACATAAATATGAATGTATATATTTGGTTAAACTAAAGCCAGAGGCATTGATGGGTAAATAGTGTTACAAGATATGGCAAGGACATGAAAGGTAAGAGCAGCCAGAGGCATTGTCACATCACAGTGAGAGAGCAACAGGCAGTGGAGGGGGTGCAGGAGGTGGAGAGAAGGTAGGGAGGGGGTTGTAGGAGATTGGGGTCGATAATATAAGTGCTATGTAAAAAGAGCTGAGACAAGGATTGGGTAATGGTGAGGAGGGCTGATTAAAGGAGACAGTCACAGGTGTTAGAGGCAGAGAGGAGTAGGCAGAGCCTGGATTTGAACTGCCAATGCTTAGGTATGGAGGAGATGTCACTGCTGAGACCATTCAACCAGCTAGGGGCCCTATGAGCAAAGGATCTTTGTCCCTGGGTGGTATGGCAGCAAGGGACCTGCAGGAGTTGAGATTCAGATCCCCTAGTATGGCGAGGGTTCCTACTGGGGCAAAGGAAAGCCTGGACTCTGGGGTGCTTGGCCCATGGTTATTTTCTTTGCCATAATGCAGATTTGGTACTTTATGCAGTTTGAGAGTTGTAGCCAGCCAGTTTGTGCATATAGGTCACATGTTTGAGTGAGACGGTGAGCTCCAGTGATGAGCCAACTAACTTTGTTGAGAGACGTGGATATGAATCTGAGGGCAGTTACAGTAGCAGAGCCATATATGATCAGGCCATAGTCAATTATGGAGACAACAGAGCTCTGAACAGTGACCCTTAAGGCTTCCTTAGTAAGATGTTGCCTGTGCCTGTAGAGTAGTCCAATGCGAGTGTTTGCAGCTTTGGTGACACTATTGATGTGGGCACCATAGGATAGGTTACAGTCAAGAGAGATCCCAAGATATTTAAAAGATTGCACCTGCTCTAGGACAGCTCCAAGGCAGTTTGTGATAGTCAGGGGGTGTAGCCTCTACTTGTTGTGGGAGCTGCTGAAAAGCATTGACTTGGTTTTCTTATAATTTAGGACCAATTTGTGTTTACTAAACCAGTTCTCAACTGAAGCGAAACCTAGCTGCAGATTGTTTGGTAAGGGTTGGGGATCCTTATGGGTGGTGTGAATTACGAGCCATCAACATAGAGGATGATTTGTTCTGGGCAAGATTTTGGAAGGCTGTTCAGGAATAGACTGAATAGAAGGGGACCCAGTATTGATCCTTGGGGATTCCTGAGCGGACAGATCTAGCATCAGAGAGAACATCTGCAATTTTAACTCTTTGGGATTGATTTTCAGATAGCTTTAAACCAGGCCATGGAGTCAGGGAGAGCCCTGCATTCAGAAGCTGCTCAAGTAGTAGTTGATGGTGGACGGTGTTGAAAGCCTTAGTTAAATCGATAAGGACCGACCCAGCAAAGTGACCATTATCCAGAGAACTGTGGATGGCTCCAGTGAATTCCAGAAGGGAAGAAGTGGTGCTGTGCCCTTGCCTGAATCCATGTTATTGAAAGCACAAGATATCGTGTTTGTCCAGGTAATCAGTGAGTTGGTCTGCTACTATGTGTTCGATAGCCTTGGAGAGGGGAGGTAATATGGAGATCGGTCGATAGTTCCCATGGAAGGCCCTGTCTCACCTTTTGTGGACCGGAGTAACAGTAGCGGATTTCCATCTGTCAGGGAACTGGCTGAGGCTGAGAGAGAGAGAGAGGTTGAAGATCTTTGTTAATGGTCCTAGTACTTTGTCAAGGGTGAGGGACAGCAGTTTGAGGTCAAGTATGTCCCCACTATTTCTGGAACTGGCAATTGCTTTACTAATGTATTTGCAGGCTTTTTGCATCTTGACTGTTTTAAAGTAAAATGGTGGGTATTTGGAAGAGGAGGAAGGCTGGAAGGGTGAGTTGGAGAGTCATCCACATCGAAAAAGTAAGGGGGGAGAACATTACTGAGGTCTTTGAAAGCAGTATTGAACATATTAGCAATAGTCGTAAGGTCCAGTGTTGTAGACCCATCAATGTCCAGCATAGTAGGGGAAGTTTTAGTCTGCTTCCCAGTAGCTTCTTTGATATTGTTCCAGAAGGCTCTCCCATTTCCCCAGGTATTAGTGAGAGCTTCCCTATAGTAGATACTTTTCTTTATGTGGATTGAATACCAACAGTCCACAAGTTTTTTTTTTGTGTACTAATTTTCTAGCTCCTTTTTCTGGCCACCTCAGTCTGCTCCCTTCTTGTCCCTGCATCTGATCTAGGGATTCTGGCCACCATCCACCTCTACCCGGTTGATCCCAGGCACCCATATGCCAGTGCAGTTGTACCCTCCACAGCAGGGCCATAGGGAGCCCCCTGTTTCCCCTACAGAACATGAATCCATCCTGGGTGCTCAGCCACCGGGCAAAGCTTGCAGACGGCTTCAAGCTGCTCAACTAGGTGCCCGTTTTCACCCCCAGAGCCGAAGGCATGCAATGACATCACTGGAAGGGGGTGCACATGCGTCCGCATGAGCTCCCTCCAGACATCTTCCCTCAGCTCCACCCCCTGAGTGCAATGGAGCATGTAGTCCCCCCTGCCTCTGCCAGGAGGCAACCATGCACTGACTGCAGTGGACCTTCCCTCCCCAGAGAAGGAGAGCAGTCCTTTGGATGCTCAATCCTTGTCCTTCTCAGCCAACCCCCAGTGACCTGTGCTTATTCCTGAACACCGATCACAGGCGTAGAGCGAGTTGTGGTGATCAGCACCTCAGCCCTCAGTGCCACTGGGCCGGTCACTGTCCACAAGTTTGAACCACCACCACCCAGATGGTAAAAAATAAACTTCCTGAGGGTGGTTCCAAACAAGGAGCATAGTTCTTACTTTCTGTTACATCGCTGCACGCAGTCTGAAAACCATTATCCAGCAGCTTTAAAGTGATTTAGCAAGTTTTGATATATGAATGCATATACTGCAAGGTGACTGCATATAGAACTGTACATAATGTATTTTGATAGGCAGCATAGCCTATTTTAGCAAATTAAATCAGGTTTTCACCCTCACAAACCAGGAAGTGTCATTTTGTGTATTGGAGCCTGTATTTGGTGACCTTTGACACTCATTACCTTTGCAATGTCACCACAGGGAGATCTGTGCTCTGCAATTAAAATTAGTTCTTGGTCACAGCAATTCTGTCTTGATAACAGAGCTCTTGGTCGCAGCATGCAGCATGACAATAGCAATGTCAAACAGTTCATTTTCAGGGTCCGATGATGAAAGCATTATGTTGTCCTGCACTAACATTGATCTATCGGACACTGACATAGTGCCACAATTTGACAGCCACTGCATAGTAGATTCCCCATAGGGATGACCCTATGACAGTAGCGAGAATAATGTGGGCAGTAGCTCAGGCAGTCACAGCAGTAGTCCCGATCCATTCCAGTACAGCAGTGACAGCAAACTTAGCAACATGGACTGTTAATATTATATTTTGCTACTTAGTGCTGCGGTTTGGTTCCTGTCATTGCTGTCATTTTACTGTGCAAAATCGAGGTATGGTGTGTGTTCTGTTACTCCCAGCATCAAAGTGTCCACACAAATGCTAGTGATAGTACCCTGGGTTTTTATATTTCTTTTTTTTGGGGGGGAGGGATTGCTTTCCCTATGCTAACGAGTTGTTAGCCACTCCAGCTTGACACTGACAGCACTGCTCGATCTGGAGGCATTGCTTGAGCAGGATAAATGGCTCACAATTTGTCCAAATCCAATTTGTCCAGATTCCTCACCTGGTACTAGTTAGTAGTGACCTCCCACCAACTGATTTATCAGTCACTCACTGTGATGGAGCACAGGGTGGAAATTACAAGCAGGCACCTTGTACCCCAACCACTCCAAACCCCCCCAGCTGCACACATACACTTAAAGAAATGCTGCAGCATAGAACTTTTATTATGTGTAAATTATTTATACTGTTTGGGTCTGTGTTTGCCCTAGTGCCAACTGGTCTATGCTATAGCTTTCTTCTCTGTGAATGTGTGTGTTTGGGGGTGGGGGGCCTGCATTGTACTTTCCCCTTTAGAGGTATCAGTGATTGAGTAATCTGTTGTAGTCACCGGTTCCCCTGTTTACAGCATTTTATAAATTTAAAACTACAAATTATTGCACCAGCTTTGTGTTACCTCTAAGCGCTCAGGAACTATACAGACTGCAACTGTCATTAGTGTCTGCATAAGCATCTGCAATACCATCCTGGCATTGGCTTATTGCCGCTACATGTGGCCTCCAGGTGCATTATGAATTGAACAAAAAATACACAGTACAGTCAGTGATCGTCCCCCAACCCCCAAGGTTAAAAATGACAGTGCCAATACCCTTCTCATGGAGAAAGAGACTGCATTTATGTTTAGATAGCCTAAGTACCGTTTGATTGGTCCACTACAAAAAGGGACATATCCTTGCGGTAGGCACTCAAGTGTTAGACTGTATTTGAACCACCCTTCCTCACTTATGACACCATACTTCATTACCACTTTGGTCTGTGTCAAGTCATTTGTGTTTTCCTATTTTTTCCATTACAGTGGATATCTGATGCACATGCGTAAAGTGTACAGCAAATACAACAGATGCTGCACTATACTATCTCCCATGCCTTACCGATGTCATGATGCATTGTGTAGACTCCCTGAATTCATTGCTGTGTAGCCCATATTTCGGTTCAGACATTATTCCCTAAGTATGCCGAACTGACTATCACACTTTGTAATATAACACCATAGAAGCCAGACATTGGTACCACAGTGTCGGAGAGGATGGCAACTGCCGCCTCTTCTTGCTGATGCCCGAGCACATACAATGATGCGATAATCCTAATTATAAATAAAGACTGTATGTTAAAATGTTAAAAACTAAGGCCAGTCTGTGGTGCAAGCTTGGGCACAGCTCAACTTTGCTGCGCAGGGGTGTGGACTGGGTAATATTCAGCAGAGCTGTGCCATAGCTCAGCAGCTTTGAATATCGCACCCTGGCCACTCCCAGTGTGCATGGCACAGTGGCACTGCGTCAGCACAAGTGGCCAGAGTGGAGCATGGAGATGCGCTAGCGCAAGTTCCATTGTGCCATGCACAGCAACCGCAATATTCAAAACTTGACATGCAAATGGGGCCATAATGTATGCAAGGCACACATGGGGCCATTTGCATGTCATTATGGCCCCATTTGCATGCAGGTGCACCGATCCCCGATGACTTGCACCTGGCACCCTGCCAGGCAGCAGTCATCGGGGACCGACGTCCCCTGCAGCCCAATCGCGGGCATTTGTATAAAAAAAGAAATATCCCCAATATCCCTGGTGGTCCAGTGGACCTCTATGTGCCCGATCGTGGGCATTTGTAAAAAAATAAGACTTCGTCCAATATCTCTGGCAGTCCAGTGGACCACTATCTGCCCGATCGTGGGCATTTGTAAAAAAATAAGACTTCGTCCAATATCCCTGGTGGTCCAGTGGACCGCTATCTACCCGGTCGCGGGCATTCGTAATTTAAAGTACACATATTCCTATATCCCTGGTGGTCCAGTGGACCACTGTATGCCCGATCACGGGCATTTGTAATGATGAACATGAATTCCCCCAATATCCCTGGTGGTCAGTGGACCACTATCTGCCGATCATGGGCATTTGTATAAAACAGACATATTCCTATATCCCTGGTAGTCTAGGATTCCCCCACCCGCCCACTGAGCCCCACCACCCGCTCCACCCCGTCAGACGACGGTGGCAGCACCACCACCTGCCACCCGCCTCCGTCGACTGACACAGCCGGTGGGGCTGTACAGTGGGCGGGTGGGTGAGGGACCCTAACCACCAGGACAAGGAATAGCCTGTAATACAAAGCCCAGCAGATAATCACTGGACCAAGTATTAAGAGAAATGTCATCATCCCACAAATGCCCGCGATCAGGCATACAGCAGTCACTGGACCACCAGAAAGATATCAGGGAAATCATGTTCAACATTACAATGCCACAATCGGGCATACAGCGATCCACTGACCACCAGGGATATTGGGGAATTCATGTACATTATTACAAATGCTCATGCGATCAGGCATACAGCGGTCCACTGGACCACCAGGGATATTGGACTTATGTCTATCTGTAATTACAAATGCCCACGATCGGGCAGACAGTGGTCCACTGGACCACCAGGGATATAGGAATATGTGTATTTTTAATTATAAATGCCCGCGATCGGGCAGATAGCAGTCCACTGCACCACCAGGGATATTGTACATTTATTTTTTTTTTTTACAAATGCCCAAGATCGGGCATGGGGAGGGTGCTGCCAGGTGCAGCTGGTGCTTGGGTGGCCACCCACAGGTAGCAGCTGCCGTGTTGTGCCCCTGCAATGCGGCAGCTCACCTGTGGGTGTCCATCAGTTGTTCTTTTTTTGGCATAACTTTGTGCTGGCACATGTAGGGGTTGCTCATGCATGGCTCTGCACATCCCGGGCTGAATAACCGGGCTGTGCAGGTATGCATGGGCACACCTCCGTGCCTGCATACGTACGATGTGCTCCGGCACATCGGTATTTGTGCAGTGCACTTTTCCCTTTGAATTCGCACGGGGGCATCAGTGGGTTGCACATGGTGCAACACTGTTGCGCCATGCTCAACCCTCTAGAATATCTGGGCCTAAGTGTTTTTTATTTTGTACTGTAAACTATGTACAGTATAACTATGTACAGTATATAACTGATTTTATTGCATTCATTTATAAACTTAGCGAGGAGCTGGCAAGCTGGAAAAACAATTCAGTGCTCCATGTCCCTTTATTCATGCACATCTAAGCATACTTATGTGATCAGTGTTATGGTGCTTGCATGAGAACACCAAATGAGCCCAAGAAAACACAGGAGCACAAGACAAAATATAAACTGTCTATAATGATGGTGACAATCAGAAATGCAATAGCAAAGGCAGTTTACTGAAGCAATCACACTGGAAGCAGCACTTGCCAAAATACACAGTTTATTGCACTGTTCTCCTGGGATTGGACTGTGCAGCTCAGTGTTTATACTCTTGCTGCAATTACAATTCTGAACTGTTGAAAAAGTCATCCATTTAACACAGACCTCTATGTACCAATACTGAAAAGCTTACTTCAATTTAAAGATCTGCCCAGTTCAAAAATCGTCCTTTTGTGTCCCAATACGCTACAGATTACAGCTCCACTCAGTTAAAAAAATGTATTTTTTATACAGATTTGTTGTTATAATTATGTACTTGCAGCACTTATTAAAACTGTAACACTGTACTCAAGCAATGTAGATTGTGATGTTCCTAGAACCGATGGACCTAGGACACAGAGCTTAGTCAGATGAGTAAAATTGAAAATCAGAAGAAATCACCACTTCTGCAATCCCAAAAGCAAGTATAACAGCTGCCAATATAACAAGCAGTTTCAGTTATCAGTGCTGTAATTTTTGCCAGTTCAGTTTTGGATCTGCACTCACTGAGGCTGGGTCCAAGACAAATGAATGAATGAGCAGTGAGAAAGGTGCAGTGGGAACACCTTCCCTGTGCTGATGTCACTCATGCATGTGGATGCACTGCTCATGTGTGAACTTCAAACAAAGAAAAAAACATGCAGAGACAGCTGTGGCACAAAAATGTTAAAAAACTAAGCATCTGAATATATTTAATACTTAACTTCAGGGCAGCTGAGCTTTGCATCACTCAATGAAGGGAAGGTGACCTGCAAACATGACATTGAGGGAAGTTGGTAAATCACTTTAAGTGTCTACTATGTTATCTAACTGTTACTCTGTAAACATCCCTTTGTCAACTCCCTAAAGAGGGCTGCCCTAAACAAGTACAAACTCAAGTATATGCACATCGCACTTCCTTGTTCATGGCAATCAGTTTTGGGAGCCATCTAATGAAGTTTTACAAAGTAACGTATTTTAGACTTTCAAAACAGTTGGATTACTGTTTTCAGACAGTGTGAAACTGGTTAAGAGATAGGAGACAGATGGTGGTGGTGAACGCTACAATCTGTAATGAAGGGAGGGAGGCCAGTGGGGTACCACAGTGCACAGACATTCTTCATATGTGACATTGCTGAGGAACTGGATGGGAAGGTATGTCATCTTGAAGATGATACCAAATCTGCAATAAAGTGGACACTTAGGAAGGGCTGGAGAAAATGTGCAGGGATCTTGGAAAATTCAGGGAATGGTCAAGAGCACAGCAGTTGAGGTTTAATGCCAAAATGTTCAAAATCATGCACCTCGAGCATAGGAACTTGGACACTGAGTATAGGATGGGGTGGAGGTACTGACAGTCAGTAAATAGGAAAGGGACCTTGAGTTATCATTTCTGATGACCTCAAAGTGGCAGGTGAGTATGACAAAACAGTGGGTATGGCTAGTGTGATACTGGAATGCATAGGAAGGATTATCTCCAGCAGGAAGGTGAGGTGGTGTTGCCACTATATCACTGTCTGGTGAGACCCCACCTGGAGTACTGTGTCCCATTTTGGAGGTTACATCTCAGAAAATACATAGCCAGGGTGGAGGCAGTCCAGAGGAGGGCAACCAAATGGTGAAGGGGTTGTGAGAAGCCCTATAAGGAGAGACTGAGGTATCTTAATATGTACTTTCTGGAATAAAGGAAAGTGAAAGGTGGCATGATAGAGATCTACAAGTGCCTCACCAGGAACAGGGTGCAGGATGGGAGTCTCTTTCAAATTAGAATGATCACCAGTACCGGGGCAAGTGACAAACTTGAATGAGGGAAGTTTAAGAGGGATTAAAAACAGCTCACCAGCATTTCTTCTGTTCGTGGTCAGCTTTGAAGATTACAGGCACTGTTCCTGGTCCACTGAAGATTGTTGCCAGACTCGGAGGTAAGCAAGGGAGACAGGGGTGTGGGAGGCAGGGTGTACAGAGGGTGGGCATGGGAGGGAGCAGGACAGACCACGAGGACCGTTTTCTTCTTTTACAGGTATAAAAACCGAACACTGTAGGATGTTTTTTTAATAGGGGCATTTGGCACACTGGGTGGGCTCCCAGCATGCCACCTGAGTGTTTGGGGGGCTAGCTGATGGGGTTGAGCACCCCCATCGGCACATACCGAAGGGGGGGATGAGTCGAGGGGGATATGGCACCCCCTTCAGCAAATAACTAATGGGGGGGCATTATGTCGATGGGAAGTGGGCTCACCTGTCAGCACAGGAACTGGGTCAGGGCATGCTGACAGGGGGATTGGGCACCTCTGAAGTCAGCATTGTGGCAGGTGGTGGTGGCAGTCACTGCCACCATGTTTGCTACAGTAGAATACTTCACCAGGAAAGGTACATCAGGAGATGCCACTGCATGAGAAGCTTGACTGTCATCGCAGCCAACCTTTCCTTTGATATGGTGGCCACTTTACGTGTTGCTGTTGTGGCACCTGCAGCTGCTTTATTGGGGAATGAGGGACGCACCTACTGATGTGTGCCTTGCATTTGCCCACAGTGACAGCACCCCCAAATCTTATACTACTGCAATATGTTAGCCACGCAAGCACGAGTCAACATAAAAAAGACATTGAAGGACCGCTTTTTTTCAGGCTCTGATGGACATTGGAGAGTGAGGAGGTTGCTAAGACATGCCATTTAAATCAGCAATGACATGCATAAGACTGAAACAGATTTGATAATGGGGGAAGGTAGACTAGTAATGTTTGCACGAATCACTGAGCCACCTAACTGTACTTTCAAATTGTTGTGATACATACACACACACACACACACAAATACATATACATATACACACGTATGCATATATATTTTCCAGTATAACATAGCAGTGCACTGTCTACACACACACAGCATTGCCACACACACACACACTAAAACACATACTCTGCCTGTCATTTGTTTACTTATACATCTAACCCTAACTTTTACTGTATTTAGGATAATCACTGTGTTTTGCATTGACTCATTGTGCTAATTTATGGCATGACTTGGTACTAAGGTAGAGAACCTGGGAACTGTGGTGGATTTGGCCTATCAGGACTTAACAAAGGCCTTCAACACCATCCAGTCATAGATGGCTGACTGACAAACTGCACATCCTAGCGGTGGATCTTAAAATAGTTCTGTGTGTGAAGAACTGGCTGAATAGCAGGAATCCAAGGGTTGTCATAAACAGGGAATGCTCTGGAGAGGAAGAGGTGATGAGCAGTGTGCAGGGGTCAGTGTTGGGTCTGGTCCTGTCCCATATCTTTATTGGGGACATTGCAGATGGGCTGAAGGGGAAGGTATGCCTCTTTGCAGATGATACAAAGGTATGCAATAAGGTGGACATGCCATGGGGTGTTGAAAGAATGAGGGAAAACCTTTAAACACTGGAGAAATGGTCTGAAGAATGGCAGTTGTGATTCAATGCAAAGAACTTCAGATCAGTGCATGTGTGACAATAAAACAAGTTTTGTGTAGACTGTCTTAATGGTAATATGAAAGACATACAGATTTGCAGTTTGATGGTATTAATGGGAGAGAGAAAACCATATAGATCAGATATTACATTTTCAGTGCAGCACAGTTATAGACAGGACATGTTTAAATAGTGCAAATTAAATATTCATAAATAATATTGACAAAAGAATACATAGTTACAGACAGCAACATGTTTACACACTGCCAGCATTGAAAATGCAATTGCAGTGAGCTTGAACAAATACACACACACATATCTTCAGTTTCTCTACTCTTTAGTAAGACTTTAACATTAGATGTTTTATTACATTCTATAACAGCATTGCATTCTTTTTGTGGCATTTGACCTTCACACTGCTACATCTTATCTCTAGTGCTGTGCTTCCCCAGCTAATTATTTCTCTAAAACTGTGGCATTCATGTGTGGAATAAGACTGTTTTTTTAGTTTTTTTTGTGTTTTCTTTTTGAGAAGGCCCACTATGAAATCACCTATTTTATGCATCTCAGTGCAACACAGGCAAGAGGAAAACTCTAGACATGAACTTCTAAGTAATGTCACTAGATAGAAACAGAGGGCAATATCAGTCTCAATTACAGTTAAAAAGCTGACTAAGTTGACATTTGTATTACCTATGAAACTTTTGAGAAATAGAATTCTACCCACATTGAAGCTAGTAACCACATTATCACACAAAATAGTGTGTGCAACACTGCTCAGCTGCTCAATGAACACAACTGACTGCTCAATTAACACAGTGATTCCACGAAACCTCCAAATTAATCTAGTCCATTGGGAATCTGTAGAGCTCCCTTTTCCTCCTAATTGCAAGATTCTGCAGGGCTCCACCCACTGCAACCATAAAAACAGCAAAATATAATTAAATCAAACAAAAAATTTAAACAAAATGCAAAACTAAAGGGCATGGCATAAATCTGATATGCCACGGCCCTAAATGAAAATATCACAGATATTTTCTTGTCCGCAGCATGAATTTTTAATATCACGAGAGGCTTTGCCACTTGTGATGTTGTAAGCAAGCTGCTCTACGGAAAATATCAGTGAGCCATGAGTGGCAAAGCCATGAATGAGTTATTAAAGTCCTTCCTCCTCACAAGAGATATTAAACAGCTTATTTTCAGTCAGAACATTGCATATTCACAGAGTATTAGTTTTCTAGTTACAGATTTTATAGCTCCTGTTTGCTAAATGATTTAGCTGTTTCTCATTGATTTTTGCTGTTGACTTCAGTGCTGTTGCTGTTGTGTTATCATTATCATAGGAATCACAGGAACTATTACAGGCTTATGAGCGCTAGCCATTATCAACCTGGTCCTTGGATTAAGTATGAGTCTTGTGTACTGAATGCCCCATATATTTATCCTTCTCTTCATTAAACAGCTTCATAGTTTCATTTTCAACAACTGTATCAGGAAATCCATTTTATACCTTTACCACCCTCTGTGTGAACCAACCCCATCTGACATTTTGTCCTATAATTTGCTCCCAAGATATTTTTACTGTGGCCTCTTGTAGCTACCTGGTTAAGTCATTTTTTGTAAGCACACACATTCCCAGATGTCAGTGTTTGTGAAGGCTCCATATACACAGCACATGTCTCCTCTGATTCATCTGTATTGGAGTCAGTACAGACCCAGAGCCTCCAATCTCTCCTCATACAAGCTATCCCTAATGTATACCACTAATCGGGTTGCCCTCCTCTGTACCCTCTCAATCCTTCTACAGTTGGATTTATTAGATGGAGCCCACACCTTTCTATAATACTCCATGTGAGTGCAAACCAACACTGTATACAGGGGCATTACCACCTCTCTAGCCCTGCTTCTGATGTTTCTCTTTATAGATGCTATTATCCCATTTCCTGTCTTTACAATTTGAGTGCAGTGCTTATTAAAATTCACATTACTTGTTATGTATACTCTCAAATCTTTCCTCTTCTGTAAGCATTGAGAAAGCTGTTCTCTGCTTAGTTCATTATTCCAAGCTAATGTACCTAACCTTTAAAACCTTAAATATGACAATATTAACAATATAATATCATAATATCTTGAGGTCAGATACAAAGATATCACATATTATCTTCTCATTTATCTTTACATATGTGTGTCTATCTGTTAATCTCTCCATCTATCTGAATTTCTGTTTATCTACAGTATTTTACATTTAAAAATAAATATTGCCTCAATAAAGATCTTTTTCTTCTGAGTGGTATGACCCATCACAATTAAGTTATGCATTTCATATATAAACAACATACAGTATTATTATTTTTATTATGCACTACCATTGTGGTATTTCCATTGCAATGATTCTATAAGGCCCATAGGTTTCTGTGTTACAAACTCCAGATCATAAGTGGCAATGGTAAATTCTAAGTGGAACAATATTTTTATCCCAACTGTCTGAAAAAAATAACCAGGCGTATTCATCCAGTTTATTCCCTGCTGGTGTAAATATCTTTACAGCATTAATTTTCAAACAAGCGCAAGTACAGGAAAAAGGTTGCTGTTAACAAGCATGCTAACTTGTTAACATTTTAACCCTACCATGTGTGCCAGATTTGGGCATTATGCAGTATGCTCCAGCATACAATAAGTTAGTGTGGGCTTCTGTTCATCATAATTTTCAGTTGTCATGATCTTCAGAACTCTTTGGGTGTGAGATGTGAAGTGAAGCTGAGAAGTTCTGGCTAGTAGTGTGAGATAACTGATAGTTTTGCAGTATGGTATCGTTGAATGGTAATCATATTAAAGAGAAGTAAATTATTTAAATATCTAACAGATTTTTGGAATAGTGGTGTATTCCATCCTGCATGATAAAACTTCAGTGTTGAGATGATATTTATCAATACATAATATGTACATGAACTTTAAGAACTAATCTAATCCTTATAGGTTAAACACATTTAGAAATGGAAGAGAGATGCAATAGACACATACATATAGTATGATGACAGTTTTTCAAAGAAGAAGTCATGAAGTAAAATCCAAGTGAAAGCAGTATTGAAATTCTGCTGCAGGAAGATACTGCCCAAATGAGACGTATGTTCCTTTGGGACATTAGGGATGACTCCTCACTGGTAATGCCCAGCTGGCCACTGGGTGTCACTCTTGTCTCACTTAAGGGACCAGCTAAAACTCATACCTCTGGGAGCAGAACACTGAAGCCTGAAAGACAGTGATTTCTATGCATTGCAAATGTTATCCTTGTCTGCCTGGGTTTGCATATGCTGTAAAAGAAACCCAAATCACTCACAGCACTCATGAAGAATATTGATGAAGTGTATTTTTTAACTGTTTGTTCTCTGCATGTGTTGGAAGGGGTCTCTCATCCCCCTCCGTACACATGCTGAGGACAAACAGTTAAAAAGGAAACATGGTATACCTAAGATAGCATTACATTCTAATATTAACTGCAATGGGCTTTACTGGAAGGGGCACTGTTGTCTAGGATTACAGTGTTTATTAGCTGCCAATTTGTATTCATATAGGGTAACTGAAGCAGATTTAGTGACCCTTCTCCAGTGCTATCAGCTATTATAAACTCATATCTATGTTGCTTTTCCACATGCATAGCTTCAGAAATTTGAAAAGCAAAACACAGTTCATATACATATAATGTACTGATATTTACCAGTCTAGCTCTTCCCCTCTCCCATTGCGCAATCCTGTCTTTGTTAAAGGTATATTCCATACCACAACCGATTACAACTTTTACTAGACATGGAAATAGCTCCAGCAAATATCCTAGTGCTTCAGTGCACCTAACAGCTATAATGTACTCTCAGGTCTGTAAAGAGTTCCTGAGGATACACTTCATTATCTATTTGATCACAACCTTAATGCCACAGAGTTTCTATTTCAGCTTTTTGATATGACTGCTCAATGCAATAGGGCACGAGCAAACTCTGTTAAAACTGTTCATTGTGATACCACAGTGCCCTTCGAATGACCTATATTACAGAGTCTCCTTGGGTTGAATGCCAAGAATTTTGAAACAGCTGATTTCATTTTTTTTTATCTATATACACCTAAAATGCTTAACCTAAGAAATGCTAGGTTCAATTGCGCATGATGGAACTTGACACTATTTGAAACTAGTATCATTCAGCCTCAACGTGAAACATGCAATCAGAGAGCTAGAACCTCTTTCTGTAGACCAGGGGTGCCAAGTGAGTTGCAGTAATCGATAACACACAACAGGATATACACTGCAGACAGAAGGTAATCCAAACACACTATTGCTGCACAGTGCTGCACAAGGCTGAGTGACTTCAGCCACTTTAGAAATACATATATTGCTAGTGTGGTATTACCACCCTTATAAAATGATTTTAATACATCATTTTGGAAAACAGAAACAAATACCTTTCTTTTTGGGAAACTGAACATGTTTATATACATCCTGACTGAGCACAGTAGAGGAATTGTATACTTTTTTCTTCTTGTATAAACGAATGCATTTTGCACAGTATATTGCATTTATTAGTCCATATGTATGAAGCATGGGCAGGGGTCCCCCTGATGGATCTAATGTCCCTTCCAGCTTTAAATTATGGTGTTATTGTATTACATGTATGCACTAAACTACACATTTGCAATAAGGAGTTTTCTTTACACATGATAGTACTAAAGAGTCTTGAGATGGAGGCTTGGCACAGATAATAGTGACTTTAGTATTCTTGTTATGAAGAAAAGACTGGCAGACTCAAGGAATTTGGACTAGGAATCCATTTTATTCAGACTGAAAACAAAGACACTATACAAGGACCTAAAGGTTCCTAGTCTGTAAACAGTTATATTCTACTTTCAGGGCTGAAGTGGACTGTTCAGGCCCTGACAAGTTCTAGGGATTATTTTGCCCCTTTGGTTAGAACATGCTCTACCTAACAACAACACAGTTCAGTGGCACCACAAATATTTCATTCACAAATCAAGTCTCTCTGGTGCTTTATCCATCCTGTTATATGGATGCATACTTGCCTTTAGTGTTGTGGGAAATTGGAATATTTTGCTGGGCAAAATATTTCACCAAATTAGCACATTACATGAAATATTTTGCAGTGCAAAATGTGAAATTTCACCCATGTTTATGAGTGAAATTTTGCCTCTAGCTTGATGAAAATTTCACCCAAGGCTAAATGTTGCTACTATGGGTGAAATGTCATATTTTTGGTGGAATTTCGCCACTGCAAGCAAAATTTCACAGTTGTTGGTGGACTGCTCAGAGGGCGAAAATGTAGTAAAAATTGCAAAATTACACCGCATTTTCACGAAACATTTCATGTGGCGAAATTGCCAATTTTATTGCAATTTCACTGGTTAAATTTAATTCCACAACATCTCTACTTGCCTTGCCACCATTTGATTGCCTCCTGTGCCATCTATGTCACAGTGTGCAGTAGGAAAATCATTTGACAGTTGCTGCGGAGTAATGTGGGCTTCTTGCCAAATACCATGATGAGGGGCAGGTCCCATTCTCCTCCCTCATAGGTCACTGGATTTTGTGTCTCCCAACACCAGAATCTGACCACCTGTGTAGGATATTAGCCAGACGAAGGGTTTTAATAGTGGGTACTAATTGAGACAGGCAGTGTAGATGTACTTGAGTATCAGCAATACTGATGGCTCTAGGGATGAGTAGCATACTCACAGGCATGTCCACTAACCCCAGACTCAGGCAGATGCCATCTCCATGGCCTTGTGAGGTAAAAAGATGCCCAAGGACTCATTTCTCTCTGGTGTTTCTGTCAGAATACCCATTACACATCATGCCAGTGCTGTACAGAAGCACACTTCTGCAGTGCAGACCAGTGACAGATGTCATACTTTCTTGCAGCTGTGGTATAATTCTTCACAGAATTACCAAGTGTCTTGCCAGTTGTATCCTCCACATTGATCTCAAGCTTGCTTAGCCTTGCCTTGTGGTGGAGTTATCTGAGGAACTTGTTGAAGAGAGCATGATATTGTGTTGCCTCCCCTGGGTCCAGTCTGACCTTTGTGAGACATGGCAGGGGCGAATCTGTGGACATCCTCCCAGTGTGGGTTTGAGTGACCTGTAAGCTTCCTGGTGTCTTGCTGGGCAACTTTAAGTGCTAATGTTATGTTGTACACTGGCCCGGTGGTGCTGAGGGCTGAGGTGCTGGATGCCTTTCCTTACCCTATGCCAGCGACCTGTGTTCAGAAATGAGCACGGTTGCCGGAGGTTGGCAGGGTTGGAGAAGGATTGAGCATCTGTAGGACTGCTCTCCTTCTCTGGGGAGGGGGTACATCAGTGGTTGGTGCTTGACTGACCCCCCGGTGGAGACTGGCGGGCAGTGCGCATATGCTGCAGATGTGGGGCAGAGATGGGGCAGATGCCTGGGAGGAGCGCATGTGGATCCATGTACACTCCCTCCATTGGTGTCATTGCATGCCCCTCCCCACAGGGGAGAAAACCAAGAAATACCCTTGGCAGCATGAAAGCTGCCCCAATAGCAAGCACTATATGGATGCGCCCAAGTTAGCTCCCTTCTTGGCCTGCCCTCCAGGTCTCCACAGTGGTAGGGTAAGTATCCACTGTGATGTGGCCTGGGAGGGCTGTGGCGGGGAGGTCTGAGTTCTGGCCATGTCGAGGGCAGCAGCCGTGAAGGCTGGCTAAAAGGGTGGGGAACCAAAGACACAACCTCTCCCAGCCAAGGAAATAAATAAATAAGTAATGTTTGTCACACATGTACATGAAAGTCAGGTATGGTTCTATATGAAGGCAATTTGTGCAGTGGTTCCAACCAAGACCACTGATTAACTGGTCCCTTAAGGTGTCAGAGAGGAATTGTCCACATTCACATGAGTTGGCTAAATTTGTCAGTGTAATGATAAAGCTGGCAAATGACTCTTCCTCTCTTTGCTGGTAGTGGGGAATCCATACCGCTCCACTATCAAAATGGATTTTGGCATGTAGTTATGTAACACTGTGCCCTTATGTTGACTGTTGTTGAACCCACTTAGTGGATCCAGTGACATTTGACTCTTTGTTTTTGGTTAGAAGTCTTTATTGAAGATTCCAGTTTTTATTCAATACATGAGATGAATTAGAGAAGCCACTAATTTCTTAAGGAAAACAAACACAAGGGTTAATAGAATGGACAAGATGTGGTCCTATTAGTCATTTCTCTGTTCTGGAATTCTGTTCTCTGAAAGCCAGTATTTGAACCTTTCATTGTAAGTTTAAAATTTTTCATTAGATTCCTGAAATTCTGGCATTTGTCCCCGGAATGCCATTTTGCCAGGAGACACAGTGTATTGCAGTTGCTGGAGGCTGGGCAGTTTGCTTTAACTGCGTGTGCTGGGATTTTTTTTCCTTTTGAACTTTGCATAGTTGCGCTGTTCTCAGCTTTCTCCAGATGATGGCAGTTTCTGTTGAGACTGTGTGGTAGTTGAGTAGCCCTGTCCTTAGCTATGGAGAGGTAATAGTCTGGAACAATGTCTGCAGCTTTGTTTGCCTTGGTCAGTGGGGAATAGGCAGTAGTTTGCAAGCTCCCTGTCTTTTGTTACCCTTGCCAGATGCTATGTGCTGAAAAGTATGACTGTTGTATGCTATGAGCTAACCTAACTGGTAAGTTTTTTCTTTCTTTCTTTCTTTCCTTATTTTTGTGGATTCCCATTATAGCAATATATTGTATAGCTTAATAGCTTTCACTGCTGAGTGGTTTCACTACAACTCATTAGCTACACTAGCTCTTTGCCACCCAATTGTATTTAAAGTACTTAATTAGCAGCAATGAATGGAACTCTGTGAAATGTATCTGGAGATATATATATATATATATATATATATATATATATAAGTATAAGGATATCTGATAACTTTCATCTATATTGGTTGACATGTAAAAATAAGGGGTTCATGTAGCGACTTGAACCAAGTGCATTACTCAGTGAGCAAGACACATGAAAGTTAGATCTATTAGCCACCATCTACTAGCCCTGTTGTCATAAAGCTTTACATGATACAGATCTAGAGGTCATACTGAGAGGCAATAAATTGCCTTGAAAACGTATTCATTTTTTACAACCATTTTCCACTCCAGTCACCAGCCCCTGGGAACTCCCTTGAATGTAGCTACACAGGCAGCATCTCCTGCCCAGCCTGAGACGCTCCCATTCTGAGGCCCTGCAGAACTCAATCTTGCACTCCTAACCTGTTGGAGACCTCCTGGTGTATACCCCCTGAGGTGGGGTCACCATTCACATATCTTTGGTGCTCCTTTAATCCAGTCACCAGGTGGAGTAAGGCTGGAGGATATCAGGAAGCTGGTTATGCAGAATCTGGTGGTGGGCATGGGGCTGCTGTGGGATCATTGTTGTCCTCCCAGGCACTGGAGTGTTTCATTGTTCTTGATGTGAACATGACTCCCCCTCAGAGGCACAGACATGCAATGATGTCTGTCGCGAGGCATGCACGCTCCCGTAATAATTCCATGGACATCCACCATCACCTCCACCCCTTCTTAAAGTGTTCCCCCACTGTAGTATCCCCAGCCTCCACTAGGAGTTGCTGATGCCAGGGATCCACAGCCCACCCCTCCTCAGGAGAGAGTAACAGTCCTCAGGATGCTCAATCCTCTCCTACCCAGCTGACCCCTGGCAACTCCAGCTCGCTCCAGAGCCTGAGTCACCAGCGTGGTGAGTGGCATGGCATCCAGTGCCTCAACGCTCAGAGCCACTGGGCTGGCCATTGAAAATGTATTTTAAAGCTTTTTAGTTATGTAACAGTTGGATACTTATAAATATAAATTACCTAATGTATCCAATCTCTAATACAGTGCTAATACATAAAACTATTTTGTAATTGTTAATTTATGTATAAACTGTATTTATATATTAAATTTGTTTTATCCTTTGGACCACTCCCTGTGATGAAGTGGTTATGTGGACATCGGAATATGAACAGAATAAAATAATGCACTTTCTACAGAGATTGAGTTTCGTCTTTACCTACTTCACCAGGTCGGTAATCTGGCAGCAAAACCTTCCCCATCAAGAACTGTAGCATCTGGGCAGATGAGGTAACTGCATGGGAAGTGCAGGAAGAGCCTTGCTATGGAGCACAGTCTATACCATATATTGCTTGCTGAGCCAATGGCACTCTCATGCGATGGCTATCACAAGCTAATTCCTGTAACTCAGCCACAAGGAACAAGGAATCCACTGAAGTTCAATATCACTCTCACTATTATCAATTGTAGTAGATGTGGTACTGACCTTAAAGATGTACCAGACAGCCATCTTACTTGTAGTCCTGTAGTGAGCAATTTGTAGTCCTTGTAGTTTCCTGCCATGCTCAGCATGAAGCCCTTTAACTTTTACGTTCCTGTATATTGTCTTTGTTTTCAGTCTGAATAAAGATGGCATCCTAGTCACAGCTCCTTGAATCTGCGTCAGCCTGTTCTTCATAACAACAATACTACAGTGCTGATGACAAGGTAAAAGAAAGAATCAGTGGGTACAGTGTCCATACTCCTACACAGAGCCCTTTTAACATTTTTCTTTTAATAAAGAAAATGGGTAGAAATCACAATGATTTCATTGGGTCTTCTCTAGATAGGGACACATGCAGCAAGCCTTCATTGTCTACGGTACCCTATGATATGGACAGGTCAAATTGAGTGATGCAAATTGAGCATCTAAATTTGACTGCCTGTGGAAATAGCGACTGTGACAAAATAATGAGCCTCACTGAACAGAGAGAGAGAGAGAGAGATAGCTGCATGAAGTTATATTATAGGTCTTTGTTTGGCAAGCCAGTTCCCAGCTGGTCGTCTAATGTAGTGGCTATAGTCACCACTTCTGAAGCTGGCAGACCCGAGTTTGAAACTGGCCATGGGGTGTATGTTTTTGTTTGTTTGTTTAATTTGTTTTTTTTGTTGATAAACTCCCATTCCTCTGACTTTGTTCCCCCCGCCTGCAGGATGACCCCTGCCAACACTCTCCTCTGCACACTTATATCCCCCGTGGAGTAGCCCCCTCCCGAGTTGTCCTTTGTCCCCATTGTCATCCCCCTTGGTGTTGATTATTTAATTTATGGGGTGCAGGCCAAAAAAATTACTGGAGATTACCCTCCTCCCCAGAGAAAGTAAGTGCCTGTCACTGTTTCTGGTGGACACTGTAGTGCACATCACCATTTTGATTTTCGGTGATGTGCAGTCTCTCTTTTTGCCTGCACTGTTTTTGACTCACCAAAATCATAAAGTGCTTTGTCTACAGCTGACTATCTTTCCTACAGCTTACTGAAATTGTAGAAGAAGGGAATCTGCAATGATATGAAAAAAAAAGAAAGAGAAAAAAAAAACTTACCAGTTAGGTCTGCTCAAAGCACAAAACTGATTTTATAAAGGGTAACCCTCATGGCAGCAAAACAATTTCTGACCGTATCTTATGCTGTGCAGGACCCTACAGCAAATACTGATGTCCATACTGGAATAAGATACATGATAGCTTAAAACAGTAAAGAAAGGATTGGTTTGCAAAGATCATCTATATACAGCTCAGTCTCTGAAGAAAAGTTTAAAAAGTCATTAGTATGTTGGTGCCTAGAGCAAGGTTTGGGGAGGGTGGTTGGGGTGCCTCAGTCCCAAGAGAGATATGCAGTGACTATATTACACCTGCCATGTGATCTTCTCAGAAGTTCTTTGTTTGGGATAACCCTGGAGGAGGAACTTGGGCCAGGTTTAAGGCCCTGACCTCTACCCCTCCCTGGCATGTCTCTGGAACCAGTGTACTGTAGTTTTCAGTTAAAAACTGACCTGTTGGCTTTTATGTTCATACCTTTTGATATATTTAAGGTATCAAGTTTATAGATCCAGATGCAGATTTAGTGCCCCAGAATTTAATGACTGTTCATACATGACCTATTGAGTTAACATGTGCTGCCACACTGGCGTTGTAGTCCCTCCATCTTACTGAGCTTTTGTGTTTGACAATACAGGTTTTCAGATCCCTTGTCATTTATCCATGTATATTTTATCCCACAGACACATAAGGCCAAAAATGGCATGTGCTCATGCATGTTATATGTTCTCTGATCATGTTTGACACTCCTGTCTCTGAGAATGAGAGAGGTGAAGTGAATGATTGTCCTTCCTTCCACTTTAAAGTCACTTCCCCATGGAGGCCCAATGTCTCCTCAGGACTCTCCCTAATTACAGCTGTGCCAGAAGTGACAGTCTCTGTCCTCAGTTCTGAAAACTAATGGCTATTCTTACTGCTGGATCCCTTGCTACCTTATTTGCTCTGTCCCTTTCATCTTTGTCCATCCCCCTATTATGGAAGCAGGCTAGGGTCATTCCCTTATTCAAATCAGGTGACCCTAAACTCCTGGATAGTTACAGGCTAGCATCTGTCCTCTCTCACCTGAGAAAGATCCTAGAAAAAAATTGTCTTTCCACAAATTTCTGGCCATGTCTCTAAATACAGTCTATTATCTCCTGACCAGCATGTATTCAGGAAGGTCCACAGCACAACCACTGCTCTGGCCAATTTCAGTGACCATGTTCTGAGTAAAGCAGATGCAGGCAAGCTCGCTAGGGATATCTTCATTGATCTATCTAAGGCCTTTAACTTAATAGATCATGACATCCTCCTTTGTACATTCAGTTCCTATGGCTTTTCAGCAGGAACCATGGCTTGGTTCAGGAACTACCTCTCTTGAAAATCCAAAAAGGTTTGTACTGGGAGGGTCACATCCAGCCCTACAGGGGTGTACTGTGGAGTCCCACAAGGGTCCATACAAGGACCAATCCTTTTTTCCTACTTTGTCAACCACCTACTTGGGGATAGCACAGACTGCCACAAGATTATTTATGCAGATGATCTCATTATGTTCAGGAGTGACTAAAGCTCACTGAACTTATCCCTCTCCATCGCCAAGGATTTCGAAAATGTCCTTTGTGGTTTGCATCTAACAGAGCACAGCTCAGCCCTCTAGGATGAATCACAGTATCACAGTTTTACTGCATGACAAAAGGGATTAACTCACATTGAAATTGCTTTTTTTACTGCAGTAACTTCTGTAGAATTCTGCAGCACTGTGCTTCATCCCGGGGGGGCTTGTCTGTAATTGTTAATGCTAAAAAACTGAGGCCATTCTATTTGGGTTCAAGCCTAAGATTGCCAATGCTCTGCATGGCAAAATAACTCCATCTGCATTCTGGCCACTCATGGATCCCCTCTCAAACAAGTCACTACCTTTAAATACCTGGAAGTTACCCTTGACCCATCCCTCTCCTTTAAGTATCATATTGGGCAAGTTGGCAAATGGGTGCACAAGCACCTGGGTGTCTGCTACTGCCTGAAGCACCTCATGACCCCTGAGGCTGAATGGCCATCAGACAAGGCATACTACTATCCATCCTGGGTTACTGCTCTCCCAACATCTCCCAAACCTTAACTTAGCACCTCATTTGTCTGAGTACAGCCGTCAACAACATTTGTTGGTTTTTCACTCTAGCCCCGTTTAATACCCATCACTGCTCCCTATACTCAACACTTGGTTGGCTCTCCCCTCAGGCCCATCTGGATTTCCTCATGGGTGCCCTCATTGACAAGTCTCTCAGTGACATTGTTTGTTCTTCTTTAACTAGACTCCTTAGCATCAATTGTGGTACATGAGAACTAAGGTCTTCCCCTCAATGTCTCCTTAATTATCCCCGGACTGCTACTGAGATGGGTCAGAGAGCCTTCTCCTTCACAGCCTCCAGGCTCTGGAATGGCCTGCTGGCCACACCCCAATCACTAGGTACTCCTCAACTATTCAAATTGTACTTTAAAAACTACCTTTATCTATCTGCATTGGCTTGCAAGTGCACTTCATGACTAAAGAAAAGGGCTTGGTTTCATGTTGTCAGCCTTTTCGCCCTACCTGACTAAGAGTGCTACTCTACTTGCCAAATAGATTTTTATTCCTCGCCAATATGGCAGCACATGTTAACTCAGTAGATGGACTGTATTTCTCACCTTTGCTTATATGCTGTTCCTTTTGCACTGATTCATTTGATGGAACTACTTGACCACGAGTACTGCTTCAGACTTTGTAATTGTATTACCTATACATTTTATGCTGAATTTCATGTAATGTATTTCCACGTACTATATGCTGTATGTCATGTACTGTATTCTACGAACTGTATGTACCACCTATGTGGCTCAAGTCCTACCTGAAAACAGTCCATGGGACCAGTGTACCTACCTGGTTATCAAATAAATAAATGAAATAAATAAATAAATGTTTGGTAGATGGTCAAAGCTGTTGCTATACATATCCTTTCTAGTGGTGCTGCTGTTGCACTGGAAACATCTTCCATATTGGTAATTGCCAGGTTTAAATGGTCATGGTAATTGCTGCCTTTCTGGCAGCTTATTTTTATACTTGTGTACAGTATGATCCCATTTGTCTCTTATTGTTGGTACTTTTTTTGTTGGCAGTGAGTGATATTTCTGTAAATATACTATGGTATATTCTGTCAGTCTGTAGAATACTTCAGTGCTTGTTGGTTTAGAAGGTTATCCCTGCTAGTTGATATTGCAGTGTTGATCTTTGTATTCACAGTTTGTTTGCAGTATCCATTTTTCTTTAACTTCTCATTTTTGGCAAATTTGTCTTAAAAGATGTTTCCTAGCAGCTGCCCCAATGGCCCAGCAGCAGCACAGTGTGCAGCTGTACTGACGGTCCAGGTTTGGAAGCGAGCCCAGGGAGACATGTCAGGAGGCAGGCCAAGGTCAAGACAGCTGCCACTGGGCAGTGCATTTTGGCCAGGGAGATTGATGATTGTTTTTGACACCACAGCAACTCCTGCAGCCGGGTTGGAGCTTGCTCCTGCCACATGAGATGCTGTGTGTGTGTGTGTGTGTGTGTGTGTGTGTGTGTGTGTGTGTAAGGCCAACAGAGGAATTGCTTATCCCTGGGTTGCAGGGGGGATAAAACAGGGAAGAAAACACCAGTAGCGATCTACATGATGGTTGAGGATGCCTTGGTCTGATCAGGATATATCCTTACGCACAGGTTCTGAAGCAAGACAAGGTACTTTCCAGCAAAAAAAAAATGTATATGGAAGAAAACAAAGAAAGAGATGTTTTCTGGCTCCAATTCCTTCAAAGACTTAGGAATTGTAGATAGCGAATATTGTCTTTTAGTTGTTAGGAGTGGAAACTTGAGGCAGCTAGGATGGTGTTATAGTCCATGGTTTTGGTGTACAGAGTGTTTTTTTTTATTTAGATTTTTATGTGCTTTTTCCGCAGTTTTCACCCCAACCCTGGCAGACATGTTCATGTGTGTGCATGGAGGTGCACATGCATACTGAGTACTGGCTCGTCCCCTTCCACCCCACCCCGGCAATCACCACCACCCCCTCCCATCTATGCATCCCATTGGACCTCCACCTGATGGGAGCAGAACTATGAGAAGGGTGGATAACCACCCCAGGTGGGGAGAGGAGCCTTTTGGCTGCTCAATTCCACTCCCTCTCTCCACCCATGCTGGGTCCATGATGACACAAGGTCATTCCCGCACCCAGGTTGCCAGCGTGGTGTGAGTTAAGGCATCCAGCACCTCAGCCCTCTCTGCCATTAGTCTGACTCTAGTGTACAGAGTGCTTAGAAGACTATATTCTTACCTGAATACACTGAGGTCCAGCAATTATATCATATTGCAGAGATTACTAGTCTGGCCCATGACAGCTAACAATGAAGATTCAGTGCTTCATCCTAACACTAACTGGTCTCACTGCTGCCATCCTAAACTGCACTTAAACTGAGTGTGAAGAGTACCTGAGTTGCACAGGGTGATAATAAACTAGACAACATAGCTTAGTATTCATGATGCTGGGCAGGGTGGGTGGGTTCCAGTGTGCTATGGTTTGCTGACAATCTGCTGTAGAGTCTGAGCATGTTGTGGGTGCCAGAGCAGGGTGCTGGCTGCCTCCTAGATGGGGGTATGTTACAGCGAGATTATCTGAATGATTGTCATCCAATAAGACACTGATTTCTCCTAGATAGTGTCACTATTTGAGATATTATAATTTGATTGGTTGCAGCACTATCCATGTATCCCTATGAAGACTCAGTTTTAAGTTCTCAAAGCCCTCCTGGACTCACCAGATGGAACTGCAGATCAAGTTATATTATACAGTGCCACCCACAATGGTGAAGTGCTCTTATCAGAGTTTCCACCAGTGATATCAGGATGAAGTCTCTTATTAAAGTTTCTTGCCAGTGGTATTTTTAAGGATGCAGGAATACAATGTAATCCAATGGTGGGTGATCCAAGCTGTCACATAGGAAATTGTGTCATATTTGTCAATGAGTGTTTCATCCTGGTGAGCTATACTGTAAGTATTACTTTTTCTTTACTAATACTTGTGCTGTATTGATAAGTCCTACTTTATTCAGCTTATGTATTGCATTACTTGTCTTATGTCTTTGTTTCATGTTTGTATTCAGATCTCCCTTAAAAATAGACATTTGATGCTCTTGGGGTCTACCAGAATAACAAAATATGATAATTAATGAATAAATAAATGACTAAATAAACAAGCCTAACTACAGCATTGTTAGCAGATAATGGTGGGAATTCCACAGTTCTAGTAATTTGGAGTCAGTGATGCATAGGTAGTTCTCTGACATCCTCTTGCTGCTTTTGGGAGTATCCAGTGTAAAATACACTGTTGGCAGTGACAAATTCTTTACTGATGTCTACAAGATTAATGTTTCCACCCAGTTGTTATGTTAGTGAGTAGTTTATGCAAGCTGGGCACAGTGAAACTGGAATTGCTGTACAGTATTTCTACCAGTTGGATTTACATGTTGTACAATGCCCCTCATAATGGTGTCTCAGTCTGCAAGTGTCCTTGATTTTGAAACAATATTGTTTCAATTTTCTAAAAGCAGTCCATCAAAAGTGACTCTTATACCCAGAGATGTTTGCTGAAATTCCGATGAAGCTGATGATCAGCCACTACAGTTCACTTGGATAGCACTTCAAACATATTGAAGTTATGTGTATCCTGTTTTTTCGGTCAGTTTTACAGTAGTCAGTCTTCAAATGACAGTTTATAGATTCAGATTGGGGTATACAGATACCAGTGATGTGGCTGAAAAATATACAATTCAAACAGTGTCACATAACATAATCTTAGTATTGCTTTAGGCTCTCGTTAGGTATCCAATTTGTTTGATTCATTTACTTGGCTTATAAAGCCCATTAAATCCCCTACACAGTAACATGTCCATAATGGAACACAAACCACCATTTTCCTAGTTTATTCATTCATTTATTCATTCACTTCTTTATTGAGTAGGATCACCGGAACCAAGATTTCTTTTACAGGTGTGACCCAGATGTCAATTGAACAATATTAATGCAGGTGGTTACAGTGCTAAATAAAGTGTACATGATATATAGAAGAATGCTGAAGGGATGTAAAAATGTACACAGTATATGGTAGGATAAAGTAGGGGGTCAGGTGGCACAGTAGAGCACACAAACTAAGCATTGTAAAATAGGGATATACAAGGTGTGGTTTATTATCACACCCATTAGCAAGGTTAAGTGCTATACCAATTAACAATTTGGTGTTCTGAGAGGTCATTTATGTAATTGGGCATAAACAGTTCACTGGATCTAAAGCCTTGTTTAATGCAATTGGAAATTGGTGCATATGTGTGTGATGCTTGTACAGCTTGTTCTGATTACTCTCTTTTTTTTGTAATACAAAAATGTGCTATTGAGTGTCTCTCATGAGACATGCTGAGACAGCCTGTGAGATACCCCCTCCATGTATCAGTTCAAAAGACAGGATATATGTTAAACAGCAGATATCTGTATGCAATTAACTTCTCAGTTTGATTTGAAAGCTAGGAAAT
This sequence comes from Neoceratodus forsteri, assembly GCA_016271365.2. Classification (NCBI taxonomy): domain Eukaryota; kingdom Metazoa; phylum Chordata; order Ceratodontiformes; family Ceratodontidae; genus Neoceratodus; species Neoceratodus forsteri. The sequence goes on from CM057453.1 coordinate 214,766,339, forward strand.
GGAATATCCATTTTATGATGTCCTCAGGAAAACCCAGTTAATTGACTAGTGTCACAAAGCATATAACACCTCAGTGAGATCTGGCAAAAAGTCATAAAAAGTCGTTTGATGTCCTTGAGACAGGAAGACAATTTAGATCAAAAGGACATGGGGAAACAAGTTTTTGCTGATGCCATCTTCTAAAGGATGAGACATCCTGTTTTGTATAATTTTTTTATATTCTGATAGGGAGGAGCTAGGTAACCTCATGCAAAGAGGTTGGCAAAGCCAGTTTTAAACCGTAATCTGTTTTCCATTTAGGTACATACATGTTTGGACTCTGAGGAAGAAATATCTACAGCACGATAAGAAGATAATATATTAGGTAGACAGACCTAAGTGTATTACTGGTAGGAATTTGCACTTTTTAAACCTTATTGTTTTAAGTGATTGTATGTTTTCGTGATATATTGTTCTGTATTTACATTTTACATTTTTATCTATTTTTAAGTAAACATCTAATTTTAGAGACTACTTGGTGTGCCTTTGAAATTCTTTCTTTGAAAAATGAAGCATATATGGTTACAGTGACACTGTGCATAGCTTAATGGTAATACCAAACTGGAAAAAGGTAGGAGTTTATTCTGAGGCCTTGCATAGAATTTTTAAGGGTTCATTTTGTACACCTGGTTAGGTGTCCATAGGTGAAAGATATCTGGCATCCCCTAAGAGCAGAATTATCTGAACCTGTACATTGGGAACACTAGCAAGAGGTTCACAGTTTGAATCCCTGCAAGAACTTAAGACCAAAAGTTGATTCGAACCCTCAAAACAGACAGGATGGTTATCCTGTTCTGTTAACTGTTCACAATACTGCATTCAGAGGTTGGCACTATGGGAGCAGAGGGCCTGACCTGCTGAGTGGGGTTGTGACAGATTGGTTGGCAGCGGTGTGCATAAGTTTGGTATTACAAGCTTTACTGTTCAGTGTGTCGGCTTGAGACTGTCAGCTCACTTGCAAAGAAAGAAAAAGGCAGTGATTTATTTTTAAAAGGAAACAGAACTATATCACTTGGCTAACATTTGAGTCCCTACCTGTTTTATTTTTTTTCTAAAGTGCAAGTCAGAGTAGCCGTAGTTAGGGAAGATGATGGCATCCAACTACAGCAGGCACACTGTAGACTACTTAAAGCAGTTGTGCAGAGACAGGGGAGTCCCATTTGAGGTGAACGCCACCAAGCAGAACCTCATGGATGCCTGGTAGCAGCAGACACCCAGAATACCGAGTCACAGACAGTGACTGTAAGGGACCAAACCTTGAATGTAGAAGGGCTAGCGACCAGTACGGTGTCCAAATCCAATGGGGAGGGCAGCAGGGCCACAGTCAGTGAAGGGCCATAGCAGCAGGGGAAGGTCACCAGCATTCCAGAGCCAGAGGTACTCAGGCTGCAGATTGAGTTGTGCAGAATGGAGCTGGAGTTCCAGAGGGAGGCAGAGTGAGAACACTGAGAGACAGAGCGAGAACAGTGAGCTTCAGAGAAGAAAAGAGAGTGAGAACAGTGAGCAAGAATGGTGAGAGGCAGACCATGAGGAGTGTGAACACGAGAGGCAACACAAACTGAAGAAGCTATGACTCCAACCACCAGCACCACAGCAGGTAAGTGGCTTGGGTTTAACTGAGACTACAGGACTGGGTTACAAATTGAATTCCAAATTGATAGCCGAATTTAAAGAGGGGGAGCATATGGATGCTTTTTTAAATTCTTTTGAAAAAGTTTGTATTCAGGGTAAAATTTCTAGAGTCCTGGAGCTTCCAGCTATCCCCGCTACTTTTCCGGGAAAGCTCAGGATGCATTGAGTCAAATGGACAATGAAGACAATGATGATTACAGCAGACTTAAAGAAATTTGAATTAACTGCTGAATCACACAGAGCTAAATTCCATAAGCTCAGGAGAAGCCCTGACATGAGCTGCGAGGAGCTAGCCATGAAACGTCAGTTTTTAAAACATTGTTGGGAAGGAATTGAAGCAAACTCTGTTGATAGAATTGAAAATGTGATTTTGTTAGAACAGTTTCTTTGGGCATGCCCAACAGAGCTGAAAATCTGGCTGGAGGACCGAGATCCCAAAACAGTGCAAGAGGCTGCTGAACTCTTGGACCACTATGCCAAGAGCAGACCTGCCCTGAGAGTGAATGGGGTGGATGTGGCAGCACAGAAATGGAAAAGCATACCTTCAGGGCAGCTAAAACCCTCACTGCCTCCACCAAAACCAGTTAGCCCCAGGTTTCAGAGAAAAGATTTCTCCGAGAAAAAAAATGAATGCTGGTTGTGTAAAGAAACTGGGCATATTGCCAGACGGTGTCCCAAAAAGTTGAGCAATATACAAAAGGGGCTTACTAAAGAAATGGGGTGTCTGTGTGTCCATGGAAGCACGTCTGTGAACATGAGGGAGCACATGCACCCAGTCATGGTGAATGGTGTACAGACACAAGGGTTAAGGGACACAGGGGCATCCTTGACCTTGGTAAAGAGGGATCTAGTAAAGCCAGGTCAGCTTATACCCAATAAATCCGTCACTGTACAGGACTTTACTGGTGAAGAAAAAACATTGCCCCTCACCAGTGTTCTCCTAGACTGGGGTGAAACAGTGGGAACTGTGCAACAGGTGGCTGTAGCCAAAACCTTAGCAGTGAATGTGATCCTGGGCAACAATCTCAAACAAGGGATGGTGTGTGCAGTTACCTGTAGCCAAGCGGCAAGCAAACACTATAGTTCCCTGGACCCCACAGAAGCCATTATGGAAATCACTGGGAGGCTGGTTTCCCAGTCTGTGTCTCCTGATATGGAGACTAACCAAAAGGAGGTAGAAATTTCCCCAATAGCAGTTAAGCACATAGCTACAGAGGGTTACTCTGAAGAGGGAGGGGTGACACATTGTCAGAGAGTTGGGATTGACAGTGATCCTGAGTGCCCTGACGCTAGTGCTAGGGACCATAGTTTAGAGACAGAAGGGGACCTGTCCCATGCCTTGGGCATGAGTGAGGAGTTTGCTGCTGCTCAGAGAAGTGGCCCTAGTCTAGAGAAGCTGAGGGATTGGATAGACTCTGCCGGAGCATAGGGAGGTGATGGCGGACATAAGGTTTATTGGGAAAATGGACTGATGTATACTCAGGCTATGCAGACAGAGGGAGGGGTGCTAGGCAGGCAGCTTGTCATTCCCCAGGAGTATCGTGAGCAGTTGCTCAAGATTGCACATGATATTTTCTTGTCTGGTCATCTGGGAATCGTGCGTCCTACACAGCGGTTGGCCCAGAATTTCTATTGGCCAAACTTCACCCAGCAGGTGAAGGAGTATTGCATGTCTTGTCACAGGTGCCAAGAAATAGGGAAGGTGGGCAAGAAAACCCAAGCCACCCTGATTCCATTGTCCATAGTGGAGGAGCCTTACCAGAGGGTGGGAATAGATATTGTTGGTCCTTTAAATACCCCCAGCTCCTCAGGGAAGAGATTCATTCTGACTGTGGTGGATTATGCCACCCGGTACCTGGAGGCAGTCACCCTATCCTCACTGAGGACAGACAAAGTGGCAGATGCCTTACTTGGAATTTTCTCCTGTGTTGGGGTTCCACAGGAGGTTATCACTAATCAAGGGGGTTTCTTCATGTCGGACCTGATGAAATGTGTATGGGAGAAGTGTGGGGTGGTGCAGAGCTGCATGACACTGTATCACCTACAAGCCAATGGACTTGTGGAATGATTCAACAGTACCCTCAAGTGAATGTTCCCGGCGTTTGCTGAACAGCATGGGAGGGACTGGGAGAAATACCTTCCCCACCTGTTGTTTGCATACAGGGAGGTGCCCCACGAGTCGACAGGATTTTCCCCCTTCGAACTCTTATATGGAGGCCAAGTACATGGGCCCCTAGAATTGATCTGGGAGGACTGGAAAGGCAAGTACGCCACCCAGGGAACTCCCATAATGGATTATGTCCTTAGGTTTAGGGAAAGGCTGAAGGAGCTTATGGGGACAGCCCAGAGCAACCTGGCAGCTGCCCAACAGAAACAAAAAGTGTGGTACGACTGCAGAGCCAGAGCTTGCTCATACATGGTGGGTCAGGAAGTCATGGTCCTTATTCCAGTCCGAAAAGACAAGCTGCAGGCTGAGTGGGCAGGACCGTACAAAGAGGTTAGGAAGATAAATGACATGAACTCTATTATAGAGTTGCCTGACAGAAGACAGACAGAAAGGATGTACCATGTCAATATGTTGAATCCATATGCAAATAGGGTTGACATGGTGTTTGCAATGTGTAGTCCTAGGGAGGTGATAGACGAAGGAGTCCCCCTTCTGGACTTGCTGGAAAAAAGTAAGTGGGAGTTCTCTGTGGAGGCAGTTAAATTGTCTCCCCAGCTGACCCTGGACAAGATCCAGGAAGTAATAGAGGTTTTAGCAGACTTTGCCCCATTGTTTAGCGCTAAGCCTGGACTAACCCCCTTAGCGACGCTTGATGTGGAAACAGAGACACAGACGCCCATATGGGGAACAGCATATCGGGTGTCAGAGACTGTTCAAAAGGACATTAGGAGGGAAGTGGAGGAGATGCTGGATTTAGGGGTAATCCAGAGATCCCACAGCCCCTGGGCCTCGCCCTTAGTACTTGTGCCCAAGCCAGATGGCTCAACTCATTTCTGTGTGGACTATCATGAACTGAATGCAGTCACAAAGTCAGATGCCCACCTGATGCCCCAGATGGATGAACTTCTGGACAAGTTTGGAGGGGCAACCTATCTTATGACCATTGACCTGACCAAGGGGTATTGGCAGGTAGAGTTGACAGACAGGACAAGGGAGAGGTCGGCCTTCATCACTCTGATAGGCTTATTTGAATTTAAAGTAATGCCTTTTGAAATGAAAAATGCCTCAGCCACTGTCCAAAGGCTGGTGAACCAGGTGTTAAATGGTGCTGAGGAGTATGCCATGGCATACGTGGATGACAATGCCATCTTTAGTGCCAGCTTGGAGAAGCACCTATCCCACCTTAGGGAAGTGCTGTGCAGGATACAGAGGGCCGGTCTCACTGTCAAAGCTGGGAAGTGCCAGGTGGCCATGGGAAAAGTGGCATACCTCAGGCATGTGGTAGACCAAGGACAGCTCCTTCCTAACCAAATAAAAATAGACGTAATCTAGGTGTGGCCCAGACTAGAAATGCAGAAGCAGGTCAGGAGTTTTCTCGGGACAGCAGGGTACTATAGAAAATTTGGACCCAATTACAGTACCCTGTCAGCTCCCATATCTGACCTGGTAAAGAAAAGAATGCCAAAGAAAATTACCTGGGACCCAGCCTGTGAGAAAGCCTTTAACAGACTGAAGGAGGCACTGTGCAGTGCTCCTGCTCTGACAAGTCCTGACTATAGCAGACCCTTTATAGCTCAGACGTGGGTATTGGGATAGTACTGATCCAGACATCCAGCCAAGGAAAAGATCACCGTGTAGCATATCTGAGTAAACTGTTACTTACCAGAGAGTAGGCATACTCCACTGTGGGAAAGGAGTGTCTTGCCATAGTGTGGGCCCTAAAGAAGTTGGAGCCATGCTTGTATAGGCAGCATTTTGTGGTACAGACTGACCGCAACCTCCTGGTTTGGCTGACGCAGATGGGAAAAAACAATGGTAGATAGCTAAGATGGAGTCTTGCTTTGCAAGGGCATGACATGACAATTCTACATAGGGCTGGAGCGACCAATCAGAACTCAGATGGGTTGTCTCACATCTATGATGAGTGAACTGATTTGGGAAGCTTATCCCATGCAGGGGATAGAGCCCCCAAATTCAGTCTAGGTAGGGAGGACTGTGGCACTTGTACAGCTGGTTCTGATTACTCTGTTTTTTTGTAATAATAAAAATGTGTTTTTGAGTGTCTCTCATGTGACATGCTGAGACAGCCTGTGGGATAACCTTCTCCCCTCATGTATCAGTTCAAAAACAGGATATATGTTAAACAGCAGATCTCTGTATGCAATTAACTTCTTAGTTTGCTTTGAAAGCTAGGAAGTGGAATATCCATTTTAGGATATCCTCAGGAAAATCCAGTTAATTGACTGGTGTCACAAAGCATATGGCACCTCAGTGAGATCTGGCAAAACGTCATAAAAAGTCTTTTGATGTCCTTGAGACAGGAAGACAATCTAGATCAAAAGGACATGGGGAAACGAGTTTTTGCTGATGTCACCTTCTGAAGGATGAGACATCTTGTTTTGTATAATTTTTTTATATTCTGACAGGGAGGAGCTAGGTAACCTCATGCAAAGAGGTTGGCAAAGCCAGTTTTAAACTGTAGTCTGTATTCCATTCCGATACATACATGTTTGGACTCTGAGGAAGAAACATCTACAGCACTATAAGAAGACAAGAATACATTAGGTAGACAGGCCTAAGTGTATTACTGGTAGGAATTTGCACTTTTTAAACCTTATTGTTTTAAGTGATTGTATGTTTTTGTGATTGTTCTGTGTTTACATTTTGCATTTTTATCTATTTTTAAGTAGACATCTCATTTTAGAGACTACTTGGTGTGCCTTTGAAATTCTTTCTTTGACAGATGAAGCATATATGGTTACAGTGACACTGTGCATAACTTAATGGTAATACCAAACTGGAAAAAGGTAAGAGTTTATTCTGAGGTCATTCATAGAGTTTTTAAGGGTTCATTTTGTACACCTGGTTAGGTGCCCGTAGGCGAACTATATCTGGCATCCCCCGAACAGCAGAATTATCTGAGCCTGTACATTGGGTATGCTAGCAAGAGGGTTACAGTTTGATTCCCTCCAAGAACATGAGACCAAAGGTTGATTCGAACCCACAAAACAGACAGGAGGGTTACCCTGTTCTGTTAACTGTTCACAGTACTGCGCTCAGAGGTTGGCACTGTGGGAGCAGAGGGCCTGACCTGTTGAGTGGGATTGTGACAATGTGTAGTCTGTTTAATCCAGGTAAATGTTATTTTTTAAATTCCTATAGCATGCAAAATGCTTTGCTTGTCAGCACAGCCTTGTAATACACATGCAACATGTGGCACATAGGAAACAAAATCCCAGAAGAGAGTATTGGAGGGGAGTGGGTCAGCTGGAAACAACATCAGAGGAAAGCTGCTCCTGGTGTCATGAGGGTGAGTGGTGTTCTTTACTACCCTCCTCCATGACCACCTCACTGCTTCAGCCAAGTCCACACACCACGAACATGGCCTGCCCTGCAGCCAGTCAGGTTGATCAGGTGGCTGAACATTGGTCTGCTTTTTAACTGTGCCATATCAAATGGTCCTCCACACTGAAGTACTGAGGGCTAGGGGTCACAGTGCAAAGGGTAGAGTCTGCTGAGGAGTCAGCCATAAGAGACTGCTTGGGGGGACGACCATACTGCCTGTTCGCTCAGTATCTCACTCCTTGTGCATGCATACAAATGTAAGTACTGCTCTCTGGCTTGCAGTACTGAGATGTTATTTGCCTTTGCTGAGACTCTATACAAGTTCATATGTATGTAGGACCAGATTTTCAAACAGCCCCAAATACTGCAAGCATAATGTGCCCTGAACATATGGTGCATGCAGCTTGCAGTATTCTCCCAACTAGCGATCAGGATTTTCTATGTTATGCGCCAATTGCTGCAAGTTAAATTAACTTTTTCTCTTCTTACTTAGTGCAATTCCTGGTATCCATGTTACGGGGCTTGTGCCAAATTTTTGGTGCAAGTTGCCATAAATTGGGTATAGTGTTGTAACTGTGCCCTGCCTACCAAAATAGAATGCAATTAAGGAAAAGGTGTTTTGTGTAGCTGCACCAAAAGAAGGGTTTGACACAGGGCTTAATGCAAGCCCTCCATCACCCTTTGAAATATGGGTTGACTCTGTCTTACTGGTTTCAAGTGATTTCTGTAACAGTGCTTACATGCATTTCTGAAATGTACTGAGCCATACCCTGTATAACTGTATTGGTCCAACAGTGTGTGTTTACTGTAATAGGGTTTCTATCTAATGAACCTGGTTTCAGGCTTAATTGCTTCTAGTCTGCACAGGTTTTATCCACAGTTACTCTGATATTGTACCTATCTGAGTTCAACATTTTGTGTTTGTGATTGCATTCTAATCACTTCCTATATGGGTGATAGCTATAATGTTGCAAATGTTGAACTTCTAACTCTGTAGCTATATTCCATTCATAGACACTCCCTATCTGGTTAACTAGTTTCTATTTCTAGTTATGGACATAACTTTTTAGTATTTCTTTATTTAGTTTTTGTTGACCAGGTAAGTGCACTAGACAAGACATTGCCTAATTTCAATCATGATCCGGGAGGCTACAGAACAATGTACCACAGTAGAATAGCAAACAGTAGTATTCAATGCATTACACAAAGCATTATTTTTTGAACAATACAGTTTCAGGAGGAATAGGTACTAAACATGACATATTGAGCACAGTCAAAGTAAATGAGTATGGAATAATTACAATTCATAAGAAAGATAGACTATAATTACACAACAAATGGGATTTCAGAGGGGGGGACACTTTGTTGGCATAGGAGTTTGTAGCCTGTGGGGAGAGAAAAAGACAGTGGGGTCAAAGAGAGAATAGAAATTGAGTGTCAGTTAAAGGTGCAGACATTGGAGTTGCTTAGGAACTTATGAAGTACTTGCTTGAAACAGAAGTGGGACTGCACAACTCAAAGGTGGAGTGGGAGGGCACTCCAGACTCTGGGAGTGAAAGTGGCAAAGACCTGCTCACCCATTTTGGTTGAACATCTGGGAATTGCCATGAGAGACTGGTCACAGGATTACAGAGGGCATGATTGTTCTTGGGGGGGGGGGTTAGCAAGGCTGCCAAGGCAGATTGTTTAGAGGATTTAACAATGTTGCCAATCATACAGCCAAGTGCAAGTAGTCAATGGGAGGGAGGGGACAGCCAACTTTGCTTAGGATACAGTGAACAGTGGTGGGTCAGTCTTGGAGTTGAAAGGGCAAACTAGCAAATATTGTTGTATGTCACATTCCATTTGCCCTGGTTGGAAGCACTGGTCAGGTAGTAGGGGGTGAGGTCATATATGAGGCTGGGAAGTATGATTCCCTGACTTTTATCAAGGCTGCCAGCAGCAGTCAGAGTATATTTAATTTTGTAGGCTAATCTGAGTTTGGGGTTGACAGTCTTGCAAACATTTGAGATATGTAGGTTGAAATCAAGGGGAGAGTCCAGAGTGATACCAAGGTATTTGAAAGAGTTGGTGGTGGAGAGGAGAGAGCCATCAGAGTAGTGGATGGTAAAGACAGTAGGACAGGACCCAAGATTAGGTGGGGACCCAAATAGCATTGACTGGGTTTTGCTGGCTTTAGGATAAGGCTATTTTTGGTTGTCAGGTCTGAAGTCTCCCAAAACTGCCATTCAGTTGCGAGTTGATCTCAGCTGTATCACTGGAGATGGTGTGAACAACCATGTTGTTGGCAAAGAGGAGGGTGCTGCAGTGTAATAGTTTTGGGAGCATCATTTATAAATATGGGGAAGAGCAGAGGACCATTGCTTGAACCTTGGGGCACTCAAGTGTTGATTCTAGTGAGTGAAGATATTTTCTGGTTTACTGTAATAAATCATTGCTTGTTCCTTGATCAATTGTATTTTGGGTTAATTCATTGTTTACTTGTCGTTACTGCTAATAGTAAAATACCAACTATCCTAATCAGCTAGGTGTAACCTTATTCATAGGTACTGTACATGGATGAGGTGGAAGCACCAAGTTATGTCAGCAGCGACAATGCCAATCTCCCCCACAGCGACGGCACAATACCAATACAGTATTGTGCCACCTGTTCTGTGGGTGTTTTCTGTGGGGGGCTGCATCCCCACATCACCCATGTGGGAGGCTCTGCCCCCCACAAGCCACAGACTTTAAGATTCCAACTCCAGGTCAGAGTTGTTCCTGGGAGGGGGCAGAAAACTGGGAGAAGGCAAAACTGGGAAAAAGGACCATTACCACGAACGTTGCCTTAATGGTCTTTTTTCCTGTTTCGCCATCGGGTGTTGTTGAAAAGGGGTGCAATGGGATGAGGCATAGAAGGGCGACAGTCAGTTGTTACAGCTGTTGTTCACTCTTCTCTAGGGACATGCTCTGGAGGAGGGGGCACTAATCCATCTGCAGGACCTTGGTGGAGCTCCATGCTCAGCTGGTAACACCAGCAGAAGAAATATTTCTGCTGCATCAGCAGCTCCACTGTAAACCATCCCCCACACTGCCAGAGGCCCACTTATCAAAGGAGTGGAGAGTGGTGGGAAGGGGGGAGTAAAAAGGAATACAGGGTTAGCTACAGGTAAGTTGTCCAACCCCAATACCATCCTGACAGTGAACTGCTTTGCAACCCTAGAAGAGGCTCAGGTACCTGACTCTTTGAAGGGGGACTCTGCGTTAGTCAGATGAAAGGTTCAGTACAACATGATAGCAACTAGGAGGCCATACAGGAGCAAGTCTATCAGGAGAGTGATAAAAGTCAGGTACTGTATTCAGTGATTAGGGGAGCTGAGAGGGTGGCTGGTGGGTTGGATGAGAGTGGGATGGTCAGGTACCTTTCCAGTGTATTGGCAATCCAGGATTTAGACAGGATAGGGAGAATGGTGAAGAGGGATGGTGGAACTGGGAGTGCTGGTACACAAAGGTGGCAATGTTCTGGTGAACCAGTCAGTGGAGATGGTGAAATGGAACTTTTGTAGACTGGGGAAGAAATTGATTGCACATTCGGCCTCCAGGGTCTTTTTCGAGGTCCTCCCTGTGTCGTGCAGGGAAGAGAGGAAGAATAGAATAAATAAAAAGGAAATAGAGTAGTTAAATAAGTGGCTTAAGGGAAGGTGTCAGGAAAAAAGGTGCCACTTTTTGGGCCTTTGGAGGACTTGTGGGACAGGAGGCTTTTCAATGGTGATGGACTTCGCCCGACAAGAGAAGTTCCCAGTGTACTGTGACAGAAGTTTGACATCTATATCAGAAAATGAAATTGATTGTGGGGAAGATTAAGACTAAGGCAACCACAGTGAAAGGAGAGAGGAATGTGAACCTAGTGTGTACTCCCCCATATCTAGGGGCTTTTAACAACACAGCACGTAAAAAATATTTTGAGGTCCAAATTGGGTTAGGGGGAAGTGACAATAGAGAGTAGAAACACAAAATGTGCAATCACCACAAAAAAACAACAACAAACTAAGAAGTAGGGATATGCAAAGTCTGCAAAATTCAATCCGCAGATTAATCCATGAATTTTGCAAAATTTGTGGAGTGCAATTCATGGAATTCATGCAATTCGCGGACTGTGAATCGCATAAAATTTGCCTCGAAGTGAAATATTTCACCAACAAATTTCATACTTTATGGCAAAATTCACACTCCATGGCAAAATTTGCAGTGAAATTGTGCAATTTGCACAAAGCTGAAGTTTGTTAGAACAGGTGAAACTTTGCTAACCCCTTGAAGCACAATTTTGGGGTAATTCACTTGAACTTTGCCAGTAAATTTTTACTTCACAACATCTCTACTAAGAAGCCCATGGAAGAATAAGGGAGAAAGACAGGTAAATAGCAAAAGGTTTTAGAAGTTTGATGGAAGAGGTTGTCTGCCTTAACACAAGGAGCCTAGGTAATAAAATCAACGAGCTCTAGGCAATGATGGTAGACACTGAGGTGTGGCAATCACAGGAAATTAGGCTTCAGAAAATAATGACTGGAACCAGACAGTCAACAGGGATATAATGTTCAGGAGGGACAGAGGAAAAGGTAGAGGTTGAGACATACCCCTTTATGTCAGAATGGCATTCTAGTTGTGGAAGATGGGTGCATCATTGGTAGTAATGGGGTGATGGAGTCACTGTGAGTGCAGTTCATGGCAGCCTCAGGCAATAAACTACAGTTGGGGGTGATCTATAAATGACCAGGGCAAGAGGAGGATAGGGACAGGGTGCACAGAGAAGAATTAGATAGGGAAGTGGCAAAGGGGGGGGCAGTGTTAGTGGGTGATCTGAACCTGCTGGATATCGATTCAGATGTTCCCGTGGCCTGGAGTACCAGACATCAAGCCTTGCTTGATACATTCCAGGACTGTCTACTGGTACAGTTAATGAAGGACTCCAGCGGGCATGGTGCCATGCTCAGTGTGGTGCTAAACAACTCAGAGGTGGTAGGAGCTGGGAAAGTAGGGGAGCCACTAGGGAACAGCAACCACAACTCCATTTGGTTCAAACTGGCCTTGGGACTTGAAAACCCCAATCAAAAGTTGAGATCCTTGATTTCAAAAGGGCTGTCTTCAACAGGTTCAGGCAGTTGGTGTGGGACAAGTTAGTAGGGGAAGACAGTGTAGGAGGTGTGGAAGAGAAATGGAGGCAATAAAGAGGTACAAGTCCAAGAGGCCATTATGTTTCACTCTAAGGGTCAGAGAAGCAGTGAGGGACAAAAAGAAGACTTTCACCAGGTATAAAGAAAAGCAGGAGGGAGTCACGTGATGCAAACTCTGTGAACACAGCCTAATCCTGTAGCTCCAGCTTCCCGCTGCATTTAAAGTTATATTTCTGGCAATTTGGGCTGGCCTGCGACTTCAGCTGATCTTATTAAGCAGTGTAGGAGACCCCTAAAGCAGTTTGGTGCTGAATTGGGTGCACATGGAGGTAGAGATGAAGAAAAATGCGCCCCGACACACTCCACCAGTTTCGCCTGCGAAGGCCCAGCCGAAGAAAGCAAGAGTGAACATGGAGTCTGAAACCACTGAAAGTGAAAGCTCCACTCGCGAAAATGAGCCCCTAACACTGGCTCAATTTCTTGCTGAATTTAAGCCATTTCGATCTGAGCTCTGCACGGTGACAGAGGAGTTAAAGGCAGTCACTGTGGCCCTGGAGGACTTGTCCCGTCGCACGGGAGATACAGAGGTAAAGGTTTCATCCTTGGAAAAGAGAGTGCAAAAGCAGGAGCCGGAGATTGTAAATCTGAGGCACAAATTAGCTAGAATGGAGACAAAGATCGAAGATTTAGAGGGAAGGAGCAGGAGGAATAATTTAGTCATCATTGGCCTCCCGGAGCGTGAGGAGGGGGTAGATGTGATTTCGTTTATGCAGAATCTTTTTAGGGAGCTTGTAGGCCCGACGCCCTTCGGAGACAAATTTACTATTGAAAGGGCCCACCGGGCGCTGCGTGCGGCTCCATCACCGGGCTCCCCCCCGTGTACTGTCATTGTGCGCTTTTTGAATTTCCAAGAAAGGCAGTTCGTTCTGCTAAAGGCTAAAGAGATTAAGGAATTGAGATGGAAGGGAGTGCCCATCAGGATCGCACAGGATTTGCCGCTAGCAGTGCGGCAGAGAAGAGCGGAGTACCATCCTATTGTGGCGAAATTGATCCCAGCGGGTATTCGGTTCCGCATGCTTTACCCCTCTAAGCTACAAGTTATGATTTCTGGTCAATGGGCTTCTTATGACGATGCGGTAATGGCAAGAAAGGGATTGACTGTAGCCCTCCCGGACCTCTTCAGATAGCCCCTGGGACGTCAGCAGAGAGAGAAGTGGGCTAGAATACTAAATTTGAGGCTTGATAGTGATCTGTTAAAGCAAAGGAGCATGGCCTTGCGGATAAGAGATGCACTGATCTAATTTGTTCTTTTTTTTTTCCCTCTCCCTTGTTTATTCGTTTTGCCTGAACAAATGGCTTGGGACTATCAGAGGCGCCTATTAATGTGGACTGACCAGCTTGCCTGGAAGTGTGGAGGCGCGGAGGTTCGAACCTGGGACTGCAGATAAACCGGCTGGGTAAAGAGACGTCCGATGAGATGTGGTAGGATTATTGTATGTGAGGGCCTGGCCTGGAATGATGCAGTGCGCTGCATATGGACTACAGTATACTGTGGATTGACTGATAATGTCTCAGTAGGCTGGCTGGCTTCTCCGTAATAGACAGGCCTGGGTATGCGGAGGCCGTGCTGTTATTCTGGTTATTTTTTTTTTTTGGACTCCACGTGGCGCTGGTGTTTTATTAGGTCCTGAGGGGGTCGGAGTAAATGAAGAAGTAATCCAGGCTGAGAATTGGAAGGGAGGAACCCTAAGATTATTTGCGATTGCAGGCTATGGAAACGGAAGGAAAACGCACCTGCCGGAATATTTTTTTTTTTCTTTCTTCTCTTTTGTTGGTGTAATGGAGCACCGCCTGTACCTCAAATCAGAGACTGTATCTATTGTGGACACTGCTTGCTGGATCTCCTGCAGATAATTATACCCTTTTATTTCTATTGGTTTTACGTTATTACATAGCAAAAAGTTAATTAAGATGGTGTTGCTTGTTAATTTTTGGGGATTTCTTATACTGTGGAGGGGTCAACTCTGGTATTGAGTGTGGGGGCAGTGGTACATGGGGTATTTTCGGGAGGGTTCTGAGGTGTAAGTTTATGATCTGAGGGGTTCTATTGTTTATGTGCATCATATTCTACCTTTTCCTTTTTCCATTATGTGGATGGTTAAAGGGAAAACATAAGGTCAGTGGAACTGTGGATTAGTCTCGCTAGACATTTCATGTTTTTGCGTGGGGGGCTGGAGGGAAGGGTCTGAGGTAGCGGAGCTATGGATATCACGGGCGAAGTGATGGGAGAGAGGGGAGGGTGATTGGGGGAGGGATGGAGAGGGGGTATTAATTGCTTTAAATATAGGTCTATGGGATTGGATTGTTGTAGGGGTTCTTTTTAAGGTAGGACTGGGAGTGGGGAGGCTAGCAGTGAGAGCTTAGAGGGTGGAATAGTGGAAGATCTGCTCTCCCAGCTGTATGGGGCAGGATGGTGATCGGCGTGAGACAAGAGGCGCTCGATGGTTTTAGGAACTGTTCGGAGGATGGGTAGTGTTCTGGAATTTGTTACGTGGAATGTCAAGGGTGCCAGGCAAAAAGTAAAGAGATATAAGTTACTAAAACATTTGCAATTGGCAGGGCCAGATAATATGTTTACAAGAAACACATTTGCTTGAAAAGGAACTGAGTGCACTCAGATGCCAGTTTATTGGTCAGGGTGTACGGGGCTGGGTATAATACTGCTGCTAGAGTTGCGCTCCTATTGCATAGGAGTGTGGCTTTTGTATGTGAGGAAAAGATAGTGGACCCGGTAGGCCGTTATGTAATTGCTATAGGACTTTTAAACCAAACAAGGATAGTGCTGGGCAGTGTATATGGTCCTAATGCAGACACCCCTGTTTTTTTTATGGAGCTAATGAAGGTCTTAAGTCCGTTTCACCACCTCCTGATAGTGTTAGGGGGGGACTGGAATTTGCCATTTACTCTGGAATTGGATAAAGATAGTAAGCAAAGTAAGGGTCTCACCAGCCAGAGAGCTATTAGGGATTTGTCTGATAACCTGGGTTTGTGGATCCGTGGAGGGTTTACATCCTTCTTGGTAGGAGTATACATTTCTATCGGAAGTTCATAAGACCAGATCCAGGATTGACTATTTTTTGGTGAGTAGAGGCTTACTCCCAGGATTGGTGCATAGTAACATTACTCGGTGATCTTTTCGGACCCTCCATGGTTCGCTGTTCCTTAGTTTGGCCCCATGATCCCCACGCAGACTATATGGAAGTTAAATAACCACTACTTCGCATTCACGGAAATAAGGAATACATTAGCGATCTGGATTGAACAATATGAGGTAGAGAATAGGCACTTATCTATTAGAGCGGACTTGTGGTGGAGTGCTTTAAAATGTGTGTTGAGGGAGAGTTTATCCAGTTAGCGGTTGCAAGGAAGAAGAAGAGAGACTGTAGAGTTAGGTTTTGTTGGGACAAATTAGGGACATAGAGAGGCCTTATCAAGGGATCTGGAGGAGACCAGGAGCGGTTGATTAAACTGTGCCATGAGTGCGAAGAGATACTGGGAGAAAGGGCAGAATATCGACGAGTAAAACAAAAGCATTATATTTGAATCAAGGGAGAAGTCAGGTAGGCTCTTGGCAATGTGGTTGAGGGCTGTTGAGGCATCGAGGATAGTCCAAAGTATCACGTCTCAAATAGACGGGTCGGTTAAAACTTCGCCTAGGGAAATCGTTAGGGAATTTGAGGACTATTATAAGTTATTATACAGTCCAATGATTCCCAGACCCAGTAAAGAAGAAACTGAAGTCTATCTAGATGCTTGTAATTTTCCCCAGGTGACAGAGGCTCAAAAGAGGGAGCTTTCATTTCCCATTTCTGATGAAGAGATTTTGGAGGCAATCCGAATGCTTTCCAATGATAAGGCACCTGGCCCAGATGGGTTTTCACCCAATTTCTATAAATGTTTCACGACTCTGTTATGTCCTGGCCTTAAAAGATTATTTCAGAGTATCTTGACCTTAGATGTAGTGGATGGCTATTTATTTGAAGCCTTAATCGTGCTTATTCCGAAAGAAGGGAAGGAATTAGATAATGTTACAAGCTATAGGCCTATCTCCTGATTAATTGTGATGTTAAGATCCTGGCAAGATTTTAGCGAATAGGTTATCTAAGGTCATGCCTAGTTTAATCCATCACGATCAGGTTGGGTTTATGAAGGGAAGGTCGGCCTCGGACCACCTGCAAAACCTAACTCATGTCTTCTTTGCATCCAGGGACTGTGATTCTCCATGTGTTTTGATGTCGGTGGATGCAGAGAAGGCGTTTGATAGAGTGGATTGGAAGTTTTTGTCCGTTGTTATGGAGAAATTTGGCTTCCTGGCTCAGTTTATCAGCCATGTGTTTGCTCTGTATAAAGATCCCAAAGCTAAAATATATTGTAACGGAATATTTTCTACAAGTTTCTCTCTGAACTCTGGTACTAGGCAGGGCTGTCCTCTGTCGCCTCTTCTATTTAATTTATACTTGGAGCCTCTCCTCACTAAAATGAGGTTAGATCCTAGGGTTATGGGTGTTAGAGTGGGTTCGCAGGAGCTGAAAATCTCAGCATTTGCGGATGACGTTCTATTGCATCTTGCTCAACCAGGTGACTCAATTCGGGCAGTTATGGGTATCATTGAAGAATATAGTAGATTGTCTAATTATAAAATTAATATAGAGAAAACTCAGATTTTTCCACTGAACATGAGGGTGCATAGGTCTGAGGCACTGGAAATGGGCATGCAATGGACCCCGCACAGGTTGAAGTACCTGGGTATTTACTTGGCCAGATCAGATCCGAAATTAATCAAGCTTAGCATGGATGCCATTAGGAGTACTATTAAGCAGGATTTAAAAAGGTGGAGTGGTCTGCCGCTCTCTCTCTCTGGGGTCGGATCAATATAATTAAGATGAATGTATTACCCAGGATTTTTTATCCACTCAATATGCTCAAAGTCTCGCTCCCCCAGAGGTGGTTTAGTGAGTTACACTCAATAGTCTCGGAGTTTATCTGGAGGGGAAAGATGCCTCGCAGGGCCTATAGTAAGCTGGCAGCCCCCAGGGAGAGAGCAGGCTTGAGACTTCCACATTTTGGTATATATTACTGGGCCAGTAACCTTTGCAAATATCTGAAATGGATAGTACCCACCAGGAGGTTGGAGTCCTCGCCTTATGTTCCCTCATGGGTCAGACTGGAAATAGAGGCAATTAAGGAGGTGGGGATAGACCCGAAAGCCTTGCTTTACTCCATTCCTAAGATGTTACCCCCTAGGCTGACTGTTACCCCAATAGCAAAATTTGAGCGTACACAGACAGATGTGTGCCAAGTTAGGTTATATTCCAGATAGGGACAAGTGCCAGCCGATCTGTCTAAATCCCAATTTAAAGATTGGGGGGAAAATGATACCGGGTGGATGGCTTCCCCAGCTGGAGGGGTTGCGAATTGAGGACTTAATGGCAGAAGGTCGTATACTGCCTATAAAAGAGATCCTGGCAAAGTATAACATTGAGTCCAAGCAGGTCTTTAAAGTTTACCAAATCACTCATTTATTAACCCAGATGTTGACTAAGCTTCAAGTTGAGTGTAAAAATGGGAAATGGTTTGAATCATTGGAGCCAATTATGTGGGAATCACATGCGGTCTCCAGAGTATACAAGGCACTCCTTGATCAAGTTCTTGCGGACTTTGATTATAGGCCTAGATATTGGTCTAGTTGTTTGGGAGAGCAGGGACGGGACTGGGAGGGTGTATGGAGACATGTGTATAGGTATCTTAAGCAGGATAGACTGAGGGTGATGCAGTTTCACTTTTTGAATAACTTGTTTTGGACCCCTTCCAAACTACATAAGGTAGGTCTTAGGCCTAACCGAAGCTGTTTCCGGTGCCGTCAGGCAGCTGGAGATCTATATCATATTTTTTGGGAATGCCCGCCTATAAAGCAGTTATGGATGCAGATTAAACAAAAAGTAGATCCATTGTTGGGTATCGACCAGTATTTTACCCCAGAAGTATGTCTGATAGGGGATTATTCTGGTATTAGGTTTAAGGAGCGCAGATTTTATATGGCCCTGATCTCAGGTTCGCTTAAAAAGGTAGTTTTACGGCATTGGATGACGGACTCCTCAGTCACGTATGTGGAGTGGTTGCAGGAGATGTTATTTAACTTAAATATGGAAAAATTCAGTGCAGGAAGGGACAACCAGCTCCAATTATATGAAAAGGTATGGAGTCGTTTTCAGGCTTTATACCTTCTTCAGATGAAATTGGATCTAGTAAGGTAACACCAGAAGCGAAGATGGGCGAGCAGATCTTCCTTGAAGATATTTAGAATTATAGGGGAGGGGTAGGTGGGGAGGAGGGGGACTGGGGTGAGTGTGGGGGTTGGGGGGTGTTTGTGTTTTTTTTTTTTTTTGGGGGAACTGTTTACGGTTCTAAGCTATGGCAATTGTTATGAAGGATAAAATCTTTATGTGTATCTTGTTATGGTATTGATGATTTCAATAAAAATTTTGAATTAAAAAAAAAAAAGAAAAGCAGGAGGAAGAAGAATGAGGAGAATACATATCAAGACATAAGACGTTAAAGAGGGCAGTTAGGAAGGCAAAAGCAGCCACTGAACTGCATATTACAGAGTGGGTCCAGAGCAGAGAAACAAATTATTCTAGTGTATTAAGGAAAAAAGGAAGAACGAAGGGGGAATTGTTAGGCTATCTTAGGGGGGTAGAGTGATAAAGAAGGATGTGCAAAAGGCTGCCATCCTTAATGACTACTTTTGCTCATTTTGTTCACAAGGGAAGACAGAGGTCCTTTGTGAGACAGTGGCATCAGAGAGACCACAAATGGGGTTACAGAGATGAAGCAACCAGAATTTACTTCAAAAAGGGTACTGAAAGGGCTAGCTGCCCTAAAGGTAGATAAGGCCTGGTCCAAATGGTATGTATTTGAGGATGCTCAAGGAACTGACAGCAGAACTGGCTGAACCCCTGGTAGGACTATTTAATAGTTCATTACAGATGGTAGTAGTTCTGAAGGACTGGAGGGTGGCTAATGTAGTTCAGCTCCATAAGAGGGGGACAAGGAACAAGTGGAGAACTAAAGACCTGTAAGTCTCATCTCTGTAGTAGGGAAGTTGATGAAGTCACTGATCAAAGAGGACCCTGTGGACTATCTGGAGACCAATGGTCTCCAGGATAGTAAACAGCATGGATTCAAGACAGGAACGGCCAGTCAGACTAATCTGATAGGTTTCTTTGACTGTTTGATGAGGGGATTAGATAGGGGCCACACTCTGAAGTTACTTTACTTTGACTTCAGCAAGGCTTATGAGTTGGTGCCTCACAGATGATTGCTGAAGATGTTGGATGATCTGGATGTGACTAGAGACATAGTATGATGGTTACTTAACTTGCTAAAGGAGAAGCAGCAGAGGGCTGTGATTCATGGAGTCAAATCATAACAGAGGGAGGTCACAAGAGGTGTACCAAAGGGATCTGTCCTGGGCATGTTCCTTTTCAATATGTTCATCAGGGACTTTGCTGAAGGAATCCGGGGCAGGTTGTGTTCCTTCACAGATGACAATAAACTCTGTAGAAGAGTGGATAGCAATAAAAGAATCAGGGAAATGCAGTGGCCTGCAAAGACTCAAGAAGTGGTCTAAGATTTGGCAGTTGAAATTCAACATCAAAAAATGCAAGGTGATGCACCTAGGGAACAAGGACAGAGTGCTAGATGGTATGAAAAGACTTAACACTATGGCTAAGGAATTGGACCTAGGAGTTATCATTACCAGCTCCCTCAAACAATCAAGCCAGTGCAATAAGGCCTATAATAAGGCAAATAGGATGTTGAGAAGTATTGAGAGGAGTGTTTACTGCAGAAGAAAAGAGGTCATATTACCTCTTTATAGATCTTTGGTGAGGCCACACCTGGAGTACTGGCCCAGTTCTGGAGTCCTCACCTCAGGAAAGATAAGGACAGGCTGGAGACAGTAAAGTGAAGGGTGATAAAGATGATTCAGGCCAACAGGACAGGTCTTTCAAGAACTGTTGCAAGGCACTGAACATGTACTCGCTGGAGACCAAACAGTAAAGGGGAGATATGATAGAAACCTTCAGGTTCATGAAAGGAATAAATAAGGTGAACTGTGGAGAATTATTTACATGAATAACAGTTCAAGTTCACAAGGGCATGGGTGGAAACAGGGGAGGAAGGCTCAAGATGAAATGAGAAAGTATTATTTTACAGAAAGGGTGGTGTAACCATGGAACAGTCTATCAAGCAAGATGGTGGGCACCAAAGTCATTAATGTTTTCAAGCACGGTTGTGACAGAGTGAAGGTGTAGTGGTTACTCAGGGTGACATTAACAAGGAGAGGAATGGAGTGTGGAAATCTAGGGCTAGTACCCTATATGAACAATAGATTCTGGGGTTAGACAGAGAACCATAGGCAGACTTGATGGACCATCAGTCTTTTTCTGCCATCATCTGTGTTTCTATCTAAGGGACCTAGAAGTCATTATTAGTGACACCCTTAAACAAACAAACCAATGTAACAAAGCCTTCATCAAGGCTAACAGGATGCTAGGATGCAGTGGGAGAGGGTTCAACAGTTGAAAGCAGGAGGTACTATTACCTCTGTATAGGTCACAGGTGGGGCCAGACCTGGAGTACTGTGCCCAGTTCTGGAGCTCCCCCTTCAAAAAGGACAGGGGCAGGCTAGAGATGGTACAACATCAGGCAATCAGGATTATTTAGGGCGAAGAGGGCAGATCCTATGAGGATCAGGTAAAGGCACAAAACATATATTCACTGGAAAACAGACAAGAGAGGGAGGACATGATGAAGATGTTCAAATTCCTGAAAGGAATTAACAAGTTGAACTTTGAAGAGCTATTTACCAGGAACACAGAAGTTAGGACATGGGGTCATGAGTGGAGGTTAATGGAAGGAAGGTTTTAAAAGGATGTAAGAAAGTATTATTTTACAGAAAGAGTTGTTGAGCCATGGACCAGTTTGCCAACAGAGGTAGTGGGAGCCAAAATCATAAACCACTTCAAACATGGCTGGGATAGAGCCATGGGTATAGTAGCTACTCAGATGGATGAGGGAGGTGGAAACATGGACAACAATAGGGAGAACAGAGTAAGTGAAGATCCCACAAGGACAACCACCAGTCCTAGAGTATGATAGGATAATATGGGCAGACTAGATGGATGGTTCATTGGTCTAGTGGTGCTATCAGTGTCTAAAGTTCTGTTTCTATGTTTTTACTGTAATAACTGATTTGTATGATCAAGTCTAAAAACAAGGCACATTTCTTACAATTCAAACAAAGTCCAATAGGCATACAGTAATAGACGTGAAGGGCTCATGTCTATTGATGTCACTGCACATGACATCTAGTGTTATTGTAGGGTCAGATCACTCTGGCACTTTAAAGCACACCTCCTTTTTTACATTTTATCAGATGAAATGAAATAAATTTAAACAGCAGAACACAATTTTAACATCTTATATGTGTTTTCCAGATTCTGCTATATGGTCTTTCCAACTGATCCATGAAATCAATATAAAAAAAACTTTCAGCAAGATTTTCATTAGTCACAATACACTTGCTATGACATCATAGTGCTTATAAATAGTGGTGTGCAAAGTTACAAAAATTCACTTAATTCACAAATTCGCCACTATTAAATAAGTTAATCTGCCTTGTGAAGTTTCATTTCACAGTACAGGAATAACTTCTCAAACTGCAAATTGATAACTTTGTCAGAGAAGTTGGGCCCACAGATGAAGTTCTATGGGACTGGAGGGCACATGGCACTGAAATGAGCTGTATGCCATGTGGAGGATGTGTTGAGTGCAGTCTTCTGAAGAGAGCGTTGGAGAAAAGTCTAGCCCTTCTCGTCTGAGCAAAAAATAAAAATAAAAATCTTAAAATCAAATAAAAAATTGAGTGTTTTGAAACACTATCACTCACGAAAAAATCAAGAAGGCCTTGTGCAGCAAGACTAGTGTTGTTTATTGCTGGTTTTGCAGACTTATATAGTTTAAAGTAGTGATTTTGTTTTGTCTAGTGAAGTACTGCTTTGTGGGTGAGGGGAGGTACTCCAGCTAGCAAGGCAGCCTAGAGAAATCAGGAAATTTGAGCATCTTTTTTACTGTGAGCAAAAGTTTGTTCATACAGATATCTCATACTCTCTTTCCTCAGTCTTTCTTGTTAATTATTTTTTTGTCTGTGATCTGTGAGTTCTCATTTTATTTCTGCAGTTCTATTCGATGTGGATGAGTGAAGTACTGTGTCAGTCTCTTTTTGTACTATTTTGTTTAGTAGTTAAATAATGGTATTCTGTCTTTATGGGTGCCAGAATATGGGGAAGTGTATGTGTTTGCGGGTTGGGGGGCTGAAGTTCACAAGGGCAGAGGGTAAAAAAGGTAGTTTTGTAAGCCACTGTTTTTATGTACAGATATGCTGTATTCACAAATTTTGTAAAATAAAACACAAAAGAAATATTGTATCACACTTGCCCATGAGAGTAAAAATCTTAATGCAATTTCAGGAGTCTTTAGTTCCATGAAGTCAAATTAAAACAGTCAAGCTTTGCATCACTGCTAGGCAACTTCAGCAGTTGCATTGACATAGTGAAGAGCTTGATTATTTATTTATATTAAATCTGCATATTCAAAGACTCCTGTAATAACTTACAGTTTCTCATGTTCTTAATGAAATACACATAATAGCTACATTTCAAATACACATTTTTAGATAAGAGGCTAATAGTGCATAAAAATTGAGCAGGAATACAACTCTAAATAATTTTGTAAACTTAATTATAGAAATGATACAAGGGGAATCTACAAACAAGGCATCAAATTTCCTGACTGCAAGATGGTCAGAGTTATTCAAATCAAAATGGATATGTATCCAACAGACAATGTATAGAGAATTTCTATCCTCCTTAAGCTCTGATCTTCTACCCAGCTTTCTTGACAAGGGATCTCCATCCTGCATAGCCTTAGTACGTTGCTCTCCCACTGCTTAATTGTACCTATTTTGCATCCTGTATGTAAAATTATTGGTTATTTCTATCACTGTGATTTGTAAGTCTCTGTAATATTATCACTGTCTGTTATCTGACATGGAGCCTTGGTAAAGGAGTCTATGACTCAAGGGATTGTAATTCCAATATGTTTCTAAATAAATAAATAAAATAAATACATATCATAAATTGCCTCCTGATTAGCAGATGATACAGATTTGAGGTAAAGTTTATCATCTCCAAAACTAGGGAGTCTGGCAGTTGTTGCTTGGAAAGTTGCAGTTGCAGGTTTTTTTTTTTTTTTTTTTTACATTTTATATATAAAGTATTAAGAGAGTATAATAAAATGTATTCTGGGAAATGCTGGAAAGATTCTACTGTGCAGAAAAAATCATCCCTGCAGTTAAGTTTGGGCATACAGAAGCAAGCTTCAAAATTTGGGAGTGCTGAGTGAGAGGATGAAATGGGGGAGATTTAAAGAATATAAATAAACATTTAATTGCTGTACTACCAAACATTTTAATGAGGTTTACTAATTTAAAAAAGAAATACAGATTTTGCCAAATAATGTTTTGTCAGATGGCTGTCAAGAATAACTGACAAAAATAAAAAAGAAACATCAATTTTTTTGATTTCAGTCTTTACAACATAGAAATGTTCTCACTAGTTGGCAGTCAGAAGTTCATTCCAAACAGAATAAATGGTTGTGCATGTTGAATAAAATGTATCACATTGATGAATGGACATGCATTGTGAAAATGTAGAAGGAAACTTTTGACAATAAAAGGGCACACATGGTCCCCATATTCCCAGCCGGCTGGCTGCACATGCAAACAATTGTGCTACAAGAAAAAAAAAGGGCTGACCAGCTCTGGCACCATATTCAAACATATAGTGTGATCTGAACTGATCGAGCTCTGTGTTTGAATATCAGACCCTGGTAGCACCGCTCATAGCAAGGAGTCACCACGTATGGTGCAGTGCAACCAGAAAGGGGGCTAAAGACCACTCATAGGGGTGAAGTGCAGCACACATTTGGTTGCACCATGGCCCCCAGGGTGATATTCAGCCAAAACATGCAACTGAGCCTATTGGGCATGCACGGCACTAAGGGGCCATTTGCATGCCCATTATGGGCTCATCTGCATGTAAGCATCTTTCAAGTGTGCTGGAACAGGTAATCCCCCCAAATCCTGATCCCAGGACATAATTCACTGGTAGTCTAGTGTCCTTCCCCTACCCCAATTCCCATTCACGCATAGAAAAATAAAATAATAGGTAGTGCAGTGTCTCTCCCCTACCCTGATCCCCTTTCACATACAAAAAAATAAAATCATTTATAGAGCAGTGCCCATCCCCTGGCCTGATCCCCATTCACACACATAAAATTAAATCATTGGAAGTTCAGAGTCCCTTTCCTGCCCTGATCCCTGTCCCCATATAAATATCAAGTCACATCATTGGTCCAAAGTTCCCTCCCCCACCTCCATTAACCAATCACCATCCTGTCTCCCATGTATAATTCCCTGGTGGTCCAGTGATCCCTGCCCTCCCCCATGCCCTGATTGCCATCCTATCCCAAATAAATAAATTCCCTAGCAGTCTAGTGGCCCCCCCAGCCCCCACCCTGGCAGGTAGTGACCCATCACCCCAGTCCCCCCCAATCTGACCCATGTCAGCAACTGACACAGCCCTCCTCACACCACCATGACCAGCTGCTGACTGAACAGTCAGTGAGCATTTGCAGTACATAATACACTGTCATCGGCTGACTGGTCAACCAGTCAACAGTACAGTAGTGAGACAGAAGAGAACAAATTAGCAGTGTCAGTGGCTCAGCAGCTTGCACACTCACCTCTGAGGCTGGAATATTGAAAGGCTGTGTGTTCTAGCCCCACACCAGGCACTTGGGTTAAATCCCAACACTGACACTGTAGTGCATCATAAGGGGGATGCTGCACTCCTGAGGTGCTGTCTTTTGGATGAGACATTAAACCAATGTCTTGTCTGCCTGTTCTGGTGGTTGTTCAGGTGGACATTAAAGATCTCATGCCACTTTTCATAAATAGTAGGGGAATTATTTATTTACATACCTGTATTCAAAATAATAATAAACATAAATAATTACAAAAGAGGCTCAAAACAGTGAAAACCTAAAGACCTGGTTATAAAACCCATTTATATCAAAGAAAAAAGAAACTTCTCAGCTATCCTTGGAGAGAAAAACAACCTAAACTAAAGAGTATTAAATCTCATACCACATTTAGAAAGAAAAATTCTTTAATAAAACTGAAATAAATTAAAACAAATACCATCTGACTGAATATTCCTTGCAGACAGATTATGAAGGTATCCAAACACATGTTATACCCTCCAATTTTCATATACATAGTTACATACTATCCAAACATTAGAACACAACATAAGGTTATTTTCCCCCAAACAATTAAGAACAAAATCTTATTAAAATTATACATAAGTTTCCAAAGGTCAGGAGAGCCACACCAAAGCATCTCAGTTCTCTGACCACTTAGTCTGGCCAATTAATTGAAATTCTTTCTCTTGAATCTCTTGTAAATTGAACAATATTATATGAAATAATTCAGCTGAAGATGTATACTGTTGCAGTAATACATACCTACATCGTATTTGCCATATTCAATATAGGAAATGTGCTATTACAGTTCTCATATTACTACTGCTGTGTGCTTTCCACCAGATAGGAAAATCCCTAAATGCAATATTTCAGGTGTTAAGTGTTGAAAAATACTTTGCTGCCATCTGTTGGCAAGAAATTTCCAAAAATTGATGATATGAGGAAATGTTAAATACAAATGGTCCACAGTCTCCAGTTGTGCAACACAAGTAGGTCTGGGGCATAATCTATCCTTCAATACTTTGTGTTTTTAATTCTCCTTAACATTGATTCTACCATGAACCCCCAATCAAACCATATCCCACATTCTTGGTGATATTCTTTGATCAGTCAGTAGGATTCTTATTTGTTGCTGTGAAGTACTAAAATATTGAATAAATGGAGATTCAGAAAAATGACATTGCAATATAACCATATACAATTGCTTTTGTGGTGTCATCGTAACTTCTACATTTGTTAAATCCCATTTCTTAATGTAATCAAATATATGTCCACATCTGATTTAACCTATGTGCCCTTTTATTTTTATGTAAAAAAGTATGTGTATTCCACTCCAGAAGGATCCCTTTCAAGGATGGCATCACCCACTGTACCCATATGTTGTTTTCTTCTTTTATCACAGGAACAATATTTGCATACAAGAAAGTGTTAAAAAAGAAAGTAATGGGATTGGGCATGCCTACCCCCTTCCTTTATTTCCAAATACATTATATTCTTTTTATGATGTTTAAATGACTTTTCAAAAAATAAGAACAAAAAACAAGCATGCAGAGCAGTTTCTATATGTTTTGGAACCAGAAATATATAACTTAAAAATAAAAAAGTCAGAATTAAGACAGTTTTAATCAGATAAATCTTTTTAATGTTCTCATCCATCATGCATTCCATCTTCTAACCCTGGTCTTACCTATGGAAATTTCTGTTTCCCATTAAAGGCTGCCATATCTCCTGAACAAAAATAAACACCTAAAATTTTACATGGGGATGTATCAATTGGAATACCTGCTAATACCTGATATGGCTTGTTATAGTATGCTTGAAGCTACTACATCAATAAAATGACTTTTCTGTTTATTAATTTGCAAACACAACATCCTTGAAACTGCATGAAAAAGGTTACTACCTATAATACCTGATCTCTCATCAGATACCAATAAACAAAGATCATCTTAATGTGCGATTATCTTTAAACCTAAAGTCTTTTTGTAATCAACGCCCTGTATAACCAGGGACTTCTGTAAAATCTGGATGACTGGGTCAAGCTTCAATATATATAAAGGGGGATCAAGCAGACACCCTTGCTGCACTCCCACCTTAACCTCACATTTGTTTCCCATCCATCTATTATCATATGGTCTAACATTCATTGAAGCATAACATAACTGGATCCATTGTATGAATTTCAATGGAAAACCATAAGCTGACATACACATCCACAGAAAGTCATGGGATACCCTGTTGAATGCTTTGGATTGGTCTAACTAATAATGTAGCCTTTCACCAACCCCTGTGTACCTTTATCTAATATTTCTCTGAGAAATATTGAAGCATCAGTAATCCATCATTCAGAGACCGAACAAAACTGTGCAGAATTAATTATTGTGTCTAGGGTCATAGTCAGCCTAGCACTGATTATTTTAGCTAAAAATCTTTAAATCTGTATTCAGCTAAGAAATTAGTCTCCACTTCTGTAAATTAGATTTTTGCCAGATTTGTATAAAAAATAAGTAACCCTTCAGACTGTTGGTCAGTATCACAGTGCTCCAAAAGAAAGGCATTAAACACAATAAGTAAATCAGCTGCCATCAATTCCCCAAATAGATTCTATAGTTCACCTGGTAACTCATCTGTTCCTGGAGTTACCTCATTTTTTAAACTTTTAATAATCAAGTCTAATTATCCATGAGAAATATTGGATGTTAAATGGGTCTTTTAGTCTTCTATGATTTGATGTAGATCTGCCACTAGTAAAATCTGCAACATATACTTGTTTGTAGGTACAGAAGTGCCAACATACTGCAAAATATATTGTTCTATCAAATACATGATCCCTTTATTATCTGAAACCAAATTACCCTTACTATCTTTTAATTCAGTAATCAACTTCATATCGGTTCTGTTTTTGCAATCTTCGTATTAGTCTAAACTTTTTTCCCCTGTGTGTCAAAGAATTGCTCAATTTCCAGTGTTTTCAGTCTATGATATTGATGAAAAAAAATACATATATATTTTTTATCTCTTGAATTTTTGTTGTACTTATACAGTTTCTGTCTAAGGGACAGATATTTCTAGTATTTACTAACCTCCCTGTGGTTGGTTGATTGTGTAAAAAAGTCTGAAGCAGAATTTACTGTCCTCCCCCAGAATATGGGGGAATCATACAGAAATCACACAGATTGTCTGTCTTCAATTACTGTATATGAGATAAAGCTTCTCTAATCTGTGAGTCTTGCAATAAGCTCACATTCATTCATTCTCCATACACCTTTACCTACGGCTCTAGGAGGGGGAGGAGGAAGAAAAATGGATCCCAATCAAAGTGTGATCCAATGTTTCTACTGGGGTAGTAATGGTACTAGAAACTGGGAGAGAACGAGAAATGTATTTATTTATTTATTTAAGTCTTGGATTGCAAACTTTGAGCTAAAAACAGATTTACAAAGGTTCCATGTCATGAAGGAGGGAAATTCATGGAAATCACATAATGACAAAAAGCAACAAACATTCAAATAGGTAATTCATATCTTTAAGATTAATAATCTGTCAGAAACAGGTAGCGAGGGCGACTGGATAGAGATACTGACATGCATGGTTATGGTTAGCTAGTTTTAAGAGGAGAGGAGAGGGTGGGAGGCAGGAGTCTGTGCAGGGCTGTGGCACAGTCAAGCTGCCCATTGTCAGTTGAGAGAGGATAGAATAAGACAGGGAAGCCTGTGGGACTGTTGTTCCCATTGTGTAAGGAGAGGGGAGGTAGTGTGTTGGGGTGAGGTGTAGGAGGTCTGTGAATATTACTTAGAAAGGCATGGACCTGGGGAGGTTAGTAAGGGTCAGAAGGATGCAGAGAAATTGGTGTGAAAAGTGAAGAGTTAAAAGGAATTGAGAGATGAGTAGGGAAATAGTAATTGTAGGATTGGGCAAAATGGGAGGAGAGAAGATGGATTACCTAGGAGATGGGGAGCAGAGGGGGAGCGGATGTAGGTGGAGGGGATTGAGGCCAATGGTGAAGGAGACTGGAAGCTGTGGGGCCTTAGGTGAGGGGTGAGAAGAGGGGTTTGAGTTACTTTGCAAGGAAGGGTTGGATAGGAATGGAGGAGGTATTTGCAAGGTAAGGTTAGGTAAGAATATAGGGGTTTGGTGGGACAGGTTAGAATTGTGGTGAGGGAGATGAGGAGAACATGACCTAGGCCAGTGGCTTGTTAATATTAGGGGCAAGAGCAGATCATACTGCTCTTGAGGTGGGATTGGAAATATTGGAGAAATAAACCAGAATTCAATTCTAGTGGATAATTTCCCTTTAAAGAAAGAGTTCTGCCATGGAAACCCATGATTCACCTTCTTTAATTAGACTGATAAGTTGGCCATCCCCTAAGTAAGGAAGTCAACTAGGTGAAAGAACTTTATTGTCGATTTTAGAATTAGGATTACCCAATAAGTGTTGTCTTAGGTCTTTGGTGTGTTTATATTTGAGAAAAAAGCAAAGTTGGGAATGGACCTTTATTGATATGGCAATTGGAGAATTTTTTAACTTAGAAGGGAGAATACTTTCTCTAATATGTAAGACAGCCTCCAGAGATAGTCCACAGGAGCAGATCTGAGCTAATTCAAATTTAAGCCAAATTGGGGAGTGGAGTGAACTATCTGGTGAAAGCCACCCTTAGATATTTATCGACATGACTGGCCCAAAAGTATAGGCAGATGTGAGGGAGACATAGTCCTCCTCTGGATTTGGGAGCAGCTAATTTATGGAAGGCTAGTCTAGGTGTTTTATTAGACCAGATAAATTTAGTGAAAAGGCTGTGTATTTTCTTGAACCAGGACAGAAGGCGTCATGTATTAAGTAAAGTAAGGAGGTAGACGAGAAGCGGGAAAATATTAATTTTGAGTAGGTTGATCCTACCCCAATTCAAGATCAGGAGGGAGGACCATCAGTCTAAGTCTTGACAGATTGTGTGTACCAGGGAGTCCAAATTTAGTTTTAGAGAATTTACTGGATGTCTTGTGAGTTCTACACTAAGATACCTTAGAAAATCCTGCTTCCAGAAAAGTCCTAATGCTAATATGGCTGGTTTAAATATTTTATGGTTGAGGGGGAAGACAATTGTCTTGCTGACTTTTAATTTATAGTTAGAGATTTGTCTATGTGTTTCTATAATTTCTAACATTGTGGGAATAGAAGTAACAGGATGGGAGAGTTGAAGAAGGTCATCTTTGTATGCCGAGACCTTGATTTCCTGTGATTGTATAATAAAGCCCTGAATAGCCTGGCAGTCCATTAATCTATGAATCAATGGTTCTAGATAGAGGTTAGAAAGTAATGGGGATAGTGGGAACCCTGCCTTGTACCTGAGTATAGTGTGAAAGGATCTGAGGTCACTACATTACCAGTTACTCAGGCAGTAGGGAACCGGATACAGTTTTGAAAATAAATTAGCAAGCCAAAACCTTTGAGGGTCTGGAAAAGATAGTGCCAGTTCACCCTGTTGAATGCCTTCTCAGCATCCAAAGAAACCAGGGCTGCAGGAAATGGAGCATCTCTGGTTGCCGAGAAGACATGAGACAGGGTGCAAATATGATCAAACGAAGATCTCCCCGTCATAAAACTGACCAGCTCTGGCCCAATGAGAGTTGGAAGTATTAAACTGAGACAGCAGGCAAGTAATTTAGCTAGAATTTGAATATCCTGATTAAGGAGAGAAATGGGTCAATAATTCATAACCAGTTTGGGTGTCTTACCAGGTTTGGGTAAAAGAACAATCAGTGCTTCAAAAAGGGTTGGGTCAGTTTGTGGTCCGAAAGTATACATTGATATAAGGGGAGAAGCAAAGGGATAATTTATTTTTTAAATTTTTGATAGAAATTAGCAGAGTAGCCATTCATCCCTAGGGTTTTATTCTTAGGTAGATTATTAATTATGTCAGTCTGTTCCCTATCTGTAAACAGAGATAGTAGTAATTTCAGTTGTTCCTTAGAAAAATGAGGCAGTTTAGACTCCTTGAGGTACTGATCTAATATATGCTCAGTGGGAGGATCAGGCATAGGACTGCATAATGACTTGTAGTAATCTGTAAATTCAGATATAATGTCCCTCGGGGTGGTTTTCATGGAAATGTCAGCTTGAGAGCATATTGAGGCTGTAAAGCGGGAAGACTCTAATTGTTTTATTCTAAGCGCTAATAGGTGCCCTGCATTTTCACCCTGATCTGTGTAAGAAGCTTTTGTTCTCAGTATGACATACTCTGCTTTTTCCCTCAATAATTCTAAGTAGGCAGCTCTCAACTTAGTTCCTGATGGAGAGAATCAGGGGACTGTGTTGCCAAGTTCTGCTCAATAGTTCTAATCTGAGATAGTAATTGTGACAACTGTTGCTCCACAGTTCTTTTTCTTCTGGAGGCTAAACCTATCAGAATCCCTCTTAGGAAGGCCTTAAAAGCACACTATTCCATGTCAGGTCTCTCAATGGAGCCATGGTTATTCTCAATAAATTGTTCTTTATGATCATGAATAACTTGGACTAAACCAGGGTCCTTCATCAACTGATCATTAAGTTTCCATCGAAACCCCACTTTAGGTAGAGACAACAGGGAAAGATGACGTATAACTAGTGAGTGGTCTGAAGGAGGGCCAGGTTAAATCAAGGCATCAAGAACACTGGGAATAAGTGAGTGGGAGTTTGTACGGAAAGAGGAGTTATAAACTGGAAAAGTTTATGTGTACTCTTTATCTGATGGGTGGAGAACCCACCAGATATCACATAACCCTGCCTGGTCCGTTGGGCTGGAGAAAGTCTTTTTCTGTGGTGACCAGTCTGGTCTAGAGTCTGGTCGTAAACCAAGTTAAGATCAGGTCGTAAACCAAGTTAAGATCACCCTACAAAAGGATCATTGGGGTCAATATAAAGGGGTTAAGATTTGGGTGAGTTGCGTGAAAAACCCTGGTGTACCCAGGTTGTGACCATAGATGCTAGCATTTCCTAAGTAAAAATTGTGCCATGAACTAATATAAATCTGCCCTTGTGGTCTTTAATAACCTGGGTGGGGGAAAATGGGAGTTTCCTGTGAATTAGAATCATAGTTCCACAGCTATTTGTAATACCTTCCATCAAGAAAACCTGTCCCACTCGTTGTCTCTGTAACTGAAGTGCTTCAGAGTCCAACAAATGTGATTCTTGAGAAAGGTGATCTCCGCTGATAAGATATTCAAATGTTTCAATACCTTGTATTGTTTGGGCTTTTGCCTAACCCCTTTCACATTCCATGTAGCAATATTTACATCCCTAGCCATTCTCCATCACAGAATAGCACCAGTGGATTTCTGGGGTGTAAGTAAGTAAGAAAAGTTCTGGTACCTTTTTGTATAACCTTGCTGTGCTTTACCCTACCCTTGCCTCCCCCCCCATTTCCCATCCATTCCAAACACACATACCCTCCTGTCATTAATAAAATCCAAACAATTGCCTTATGAAATAGAAATAACCCCACCCTCCCACCTCCTCATACTGCTTGAACAACGATGTACAGAGCTTTCTTTTACACCCCTCCAGTTCTGTCCTCCCACCACTCAAGAATGATGCCAAATTTATGAAACATCAACAGAGTGAAACTAGCATCTTAGATTAGTTATTTAGATAGATTGAAACATTTTTGTTCCCCCTTTTTTTTAGTAACTTCCGTAAGGTGTGTAACACAACCCCCCAATGGTAGGTTTCCAAAGTCTCTTGAAACTTTAAGGCAGCTTGGCCAAATACTGGAAAACAGGAGTGATTGAGTCAAAGTAAAGGAAAAAAAAACAACTCGAATCCCAAAATGTGACTGTCTACTATAAGGAATGGGAACAACAAATGAGCAGCAAGGTTTCTATTCCACATGCCATAAAATGAGCAGCAGGGTTCCTGTTCTACACACCATGAAACATGTAACTCGTGGTCCCTCTAGTGGAGGTTAACAGGAGGTGCTTATAGTCATATTTATTAGGGAAAGCACGTAGCCTCTCTGGTATATGTTCAGACAAATAAAAGATTGAAAAAGTGTCTCCAAGGCTGATGCAAGCTGCAGATGAAAGGGAAGTGAACAATTTAGGGAAACAACAGAAAAATATAGTTAAGCACTCCTAACTTCGAGCTATCCATTGAACCCAGAGTCATACATAAACTTCTCTTAACAGTAGCCAAAGCCTTGAATAGGCTTAGTTAAACTTTTCTTGAACCAGGCTGAATATTCATCGGAGAATTTTAAAGGAGCGTAAAACTTTCCCTTTCTCAGACATCGAACGCGCAATGAAAAGTCTATTCTGTTACCTTTTAGGCCAGATGAAATATTTCTGCAACTGTCCCCTGTCAACGGGTATGGAATAGAACTGGAAAAGCTACCTGGAGAGCTGTCTGCACTATTTCTGTCTCTTCAAAGGTAGACCAGGATCCTGCTATCAGAACATGTAGATGTGCTGGGTACTCCATCTTGAATTTCTCTCCTGCAGCTATAAACTTTGAAATGATGAGGTGAAATTGGATCCTGCACTGTCTAATGGTTGCTGGTAGGTCTTGGGTGACTCTTATTCTGGACCCCTCCCACTGTATTTCTTGAAGCTCCCTCACTTTCTCCAAGAAAAATTGCTTCTCTTGGAAATTTAAGAACTTGTAGATAAGAGGATGCAGGGTAGAGCCGGGTGATGACATCGGTCTAAGGGCCCACTCAATGGTGTAGGCCACATCGAAAGGAGAGGGACCAGCTAATTTTTCAACTAGTTTCTGAATAAATAAAATGGTATTGGTCTCCTCCTCCTTTTCTGGGAGTCCAATTATAACCACATTGCTTCTGTGACTTCTCCCCTCCAGGTCCTCAATTTTAGCCTCCAATTTTTTAATTCTGTGCCTATTATCAATGGCATCTGTGTTTAATCATTCTACTCACTTCTCCAAGGATATAAGGCATGTTTTATTATCTGCCATCCTCGTGGAGAGATCACTGAGTGTGGATGCCATTTCCTTGACTTCAGCAGTAACTGACTTTAAATCTTGAAATGGGATGAATTCCATGATTAAACACTCGAGCATGAGGAGGAGTTGCCTCCAAGGCCTGTACTGTGGTAGCAGTAGAGGGTTTTCCGCTGGCGCCTGGCTAGGCCTTGGTTCGTTTACTAGTTTTCTCCGGTGACACAAGAGGTGTGTGTTTTGGCACTGCGAGACGCATCTCTGCTTCCATTTCTGCATGTATATAGTTTCTTTCAGTTATCAAGACTCACCATGCAAAGACTGAGCACAATTTCATTGAAATAGGTAGTTTAGAGGTAGAAATACACGATGGGTGGTGGGATCAGTCGTGGAGAGCTGCTACTCAGAGCACTGCATCACATGGTCTCCCAAAACCCATTGTCATCAATGATTGCATCTGGCATTCCATTCACTGTACAATGATTCACCAACCGGTAGATAATATTGTTAACATTAATTCCATCATTTCAAAATAAAGTTGTTATGGTCTTGAAAGTGGGTTTGGTAATGGTAAGTGCTATGAAAGGTTACCATAAGGGAGTGCCTTTGACCAAATGGTAAGTGTTTAAAAATTTGTCTAGGAGAGCAACATTTCTAAAGCTGACATAAACATATAATTACTTGGAGGTGTACAAATGCATGCATGTCAGCATGTGTAAAATATAGTGAATCCTTGACCAGCATTTTACCCACATCATTTTGATCAGGACTTGATCAAGACCCCCTCTATATCTAATACGGACCAAGTATCTCCTTTTAGCGGCTTCTGCCGGTTGTTTGAAAACACTAGCATAGCAAGTTGGTCAGGCAGAGGCCACTGTAGCAGCAGTAACATTTATCTCTGGGATCATAGCCATTAAATCATCTCGCATTGAATCATTAATAGCATTTGGTGGTACAGTACCTGTATTAATTTGTATTGTGCCCTTATTAGCAAAAAGCTGATGTTCTCTGTTATCCTCTCTGGTGTCTGATGTAGATACAACTGTCTGCTCCAATCTGGTATCCTGTGCAGCAGCAGCTGGCTGGGTTGTGGTCTGAGCATCTGTCTATTCATGTCCAGAAAACACACTCTGGGTGGCATTCGTCGAAGTTTCTGTTGCTCCCGGAAAAGGTTTAGCTTCAGTTGGGCAGCCATTGACCATCCACAAAAAGTCCATCAGGCATTTAGGAGTGTTGTTGTGGGTGTCCAATCCATGGACACATGCTTCAGTGGAAAAGCTTTTGAAGTGCTTGAGCCAGCTATGGAAACTTCAAAATCGATCTTTTCCACTTGAGGCATCTGTGGTAAGCAATAATTTTTTTCCAGGCATACCAGTAGAGCTAATCGAAAGCCTCTTCCTCTTTTTTTTCCCCACAGTTCTGGATTTATGCTGGGCATACTCCTGTTCTACTTCAGTCATTATTTGTATTAATTGTTTCTTCTTTTTTTTCCAGTTCACTCTGTAGTCCCTGTTCCTCATCATTGCATTCTGTATCATCCTTATTTGAATAGTCTGAATCTGAAGTTGGTATTGCTAGTACTTCTAGGTCTGGTATCTGTAGTTCCACTTCAAAAAGAGCTCCTTCACCTCTGCCATCCTATGCCACACTGGTTCCTCCAGTACATCTAACAAGTAGTATAGCACTCCCTGGTGACAGAGTAGGGGAATTTCCCCAGTGTCCTGGCCAAATTTCCCCCATTCACTAAAAATACCACCAACAGCTTAATCTGGTTCATTTTCAGTTGGTTACCATCTGTATCCTCCCCCCCCCAACACACACACACCGATCACCCCTCAAAAAGGGACATCTAGTCTCAGTGGGCCTACCCAGTCAACAAAATTCAATAAAATAAAAAGTAAATAAATAAATATGTTGCATAAACACCTCCAATAAAGAAAACATAGACAGAAAATATTTTTTTTTACAAAGAAGTAGAACACTGAGACAGACATCAAGACAAGAATGAAAAGAATGCAGTCAAACAGTATGACAGAAAGACTGGAATAGAGTTTAGATTTTTTGTATTTTTAAAACCTGCATTTTTTGTGTGGTAAACAAGAAGAGATGAACAAAGACTAAGAGGAGACAGGAGGGAGTATCAGACAGTTAGAGCAAAGGTAGGTGTGTAAAGTTGGGAGGATCAGTATGGAGGACTGGAGAAGAAAGAACAGAAAAAAAGCATGATTTGGGAAATATTGTTAAGGCCCAGATGGAACTGCATTGGCACCACCATAACTGAACTTGTCCATCTCAACAAGAAACCCTTGCTGGTTTTTGAGCAACTTCTTTAGAATTTTTTTCCACGGAAATAACTCTGCAGTAAAGGTTCCCCATCTCTGCTTGCAGTTGTGCTAACTTCCCACTAGTAGTTGTTGGGGTTCAAGTTAGCAGTGCTGTCATAGTCCCCTGCCCCATCCCTTGCTATGATTGATGTTCTTGGGCTCTCATGACCATTGCGGATATGGTCAAACTGTATGTTGCCCCTTCAATGGCACAAAAGGACCACTGCCACCACTACCACCTCCTCCACCACTTTGCCCCTTCCTGTGTTTTGGCCTCCCACTAGCTTTAATGGTGAATTTTTCTGTGGCTATGTCGCCAACTGCTGCCCAGATAGCTGCACTTCTTCCCATGACTGACAAGTGTGTCACACACATTGCATTTGAAATTACTGTCCTCATTGTGGTACATGGTAAAAGATTTCAAAATGAGGGAAGGCTTTGCCTGCTTCCTTACACATAGCACTGAGGAGTCAGAAGATGAGGAAAAGGCACTTGGGTCCTCATGGGGATCAGTGGTGGTATCATGGGGGGACACAAAGAATTCAGACAGTTGCTGTACTGGGGTCTGTTGCTGTGGAGCATGTGCAGTATGGTGTGGTGGCCATCTTGGTAACAGAGGACTGTGCCGTGTTCCACCATGACTTTTTCTTTATATATGTTTTTTCCTCCCCTCACCCAACCCTCCCTCTCAGCACCCATCACCCAAGCCCGTCCCCCTCAGAAACATAGCAGTGACACTAGGGGTGGCCTGTTCCCCAGTGTCGTGATCAGGAATCCTTCAACATGATTTTTTTTCAACTGTAGAAAGAAAACTGTCCATCCATGTCTTTTGCAGCCATTCCCAACCCCCCACTTGACCCTCTTACTCAGCATCAACCATCCCACACACACCCCCAAACCCTTGCTTAACCATCTGGGTTCCAACACCGTAATCCTCTCTGGACTGCAGGCTTGTTTTCACTCTTCAAAGCTGGACCACAAACTAAAAAAACAGGTTGACAGGCCTGTAATTTCCCACCTCCTCCTTGCTACCATTATTGTGAAGTGGGACTATGTCTGCCCTTCTCCAGTCCTCTGGGACCACACTGGACTCCATTAAATAAGTCTGTCAGGGGTGCAGCTAGCACATCCCTGAGTTCATTCAACACTCTTGAATACATCCCATCTGGCCCAATGGCTTTGCCCACCCTCAGATTAGACAGTAGTTTCCTGACCCTTTCCTCAGAAAAGGGACTGGTGTCCATTTCCCTCCCCCAAGTCTCTTGGTGCTTATTTGTGGCCACTCCCTTTCCCCTTCAACTGTGAATACTGATCAGAAATATGTGTTTAAGATCATTCACAAAAAGGAATTGAACTGGGAAGGGTTGCTCATGATAAAAAAGAATTTAAAACACAACAAAAGGAATTGGGCACTCATCACCTCTGTTCAAAAAAACACCACCCATATTTATTAATAAAATAAATATATTTTATTTAGTGCTGGAAGAAAAAAACTATGCCACTTAACAAGTTTGGACAAGCAGTCTTTATCAACTTTGATAAAGAACTGCATTAAACATAGCGATAGTTTGTTTCTTCAGCACTAAATAAAGATATTATTTTATTAATGAATGCAGTTAAGAATGGTGCTTTTAAATGGGCACTAGGTGAGGATTACGAAAACCAAAACAGCGTGATCAAAAACAGTGATGGCAAAATGCCGCCATCAATTACAGCACCCGACTAAAATGCTGACAGCAAAAACAACGCCAATGGTAGCAGTCCACAAATACACTGACCGCTACCATGGCCAACAAAAACAAAAGGTAATCTGTAATTGGAGTAATGGGGTTAAGAGTGATGCTTTCTAAATGGACCTGGTGATTCCCCACTATAACCTCTGTTACACTGTCCCCATTAATAGGTGCAGTATTTTCCCACCCCAAGTGGGTTCACTGACCATTTGCCTGAAGAATGACCCCTGCAGGGAGTCCAGGATGTTTCTGCTCCTAGCTGATGCTGAAACAGGTAGGCTCCACTCTACATCTGGCAGATTAAGGTCCCCCACCAGCACCACCTCCTCCTTCTTAGCCATTTTGCCTGCCTTCCAACATCTTTATGTCTAAGCCCTCTCCCTGTGTCAGAGGCTTATATACTACTTCCATGAGAATGATGGCTCCATTTCCAGACTCAAGGTTTACCCACCACACCTCTACCCCCATCCTCCCTGTATCTCCATTGCTTTAATGTTTTCTGCAACATAAAACACCACTCCCCTCACCTTTCCTTCCCACCCGGTCCCTTCTAAAAATTGTGTAGCCAGGTTTGACTATTTCCCAGTCATGTCTGTATGTGCACCATGTTTTGGTGATGACCACAGTATAAAGGCCTGCCTCAGCCATGGTGGCCTCCAGGTCTGTTATCAAATTTCTCAGATGTCTAGCCTAGGCACACATAGCTGACCAGATTTTCTTAGTCCTACTCGTGTCCCTTCTCATGTTATCTAGTTTTTCACTCTTCTTCTCCTTTGCATACTGCCTGCTTCTTTTCCTCCCTTCCTTCCTCCCATGCTGATCCCTTGCATCCTTGGTTGTCCTTCATTTTGGTGGGAATCCTTTCCCCCAGAAATTCTCCACCTTCTATCGTAGCTGGAAGGGGGAAGTTTCTGCCCCCCCTTTGCCTTCTCCCACCCCCTTTGGCTAGTTTAAATGCCCATCAAAATAACACTTTAACCATCTACTAAGGACTGTTGCTCCCTTCCTGGATGGATGCAGGCTATCCCCCTGGTACAAGCCCTGATCCCTCCAGATGTAGCCCCAGTCACCAATGTAGCCATACCCCTTCTCTCTGCCCCATTTCTTCAACCATGAGTTGAAATCCTTATTGTGGAGCTCCCTCTCCTTCCCCCTGTTATAGACAGGCAGCACATCCATAAAGGCTACAGTGCATGCTACTTGCCTAAGATCCTTCCTCAGTTCCTTAATGTGCTCCTTTCAGAGCTAGATCATTCATTCCCATGTGGACAATGATGTCCAGCCCCCCCTTCCTTCCTATAGCCCTCATGATCAGCTGGATAAACTTTACATCCTTCTGATCCAATGTGCCAGGTAGACACTTAACCTCACTTTATACCCCTTTTCATTTCCCCAACTCCATCCCCCTGACTATAGAGTTTGCCACTAGAAGTTGATTCCTCCTTCTCTGGGGTCTCCGTCCCCCCTCCTGGGGACTCCATTTGTGTGATCCCCCACATCTTCTTTGTCCACCACCTCAAGTGCCCCTTCATATCAGTCCCACTCCCAGAATGGCATAGGAGTTTCTTAGTGGCACTGGATGAGGAGTGTGCCTTTTACTGTCTCCCCCAGCCTTCTGATCCTACCAGCCCTGCTGTCCTTGACCCCACTTTAGCCTACTGCTCCTTCCTTCTGGCAACTTTTGAGGTAGCAGTGTCTGGCTAGGTGGCCCCTGAGTGGAAGATATGGTCTATCAACTCCTGGCCAACATGACTTTGAGTCCTGGAATATTCTCTTGACTCTCTGCCAGCACTGCTTGGAGCCTTGAGAGCTGTTCCCTCTACCCATAGAGGTGTACACAGATGGGACATCATCACAGCCTCTAGAAGCTCTCCCTGTAGACTGCTGCTCCACAACCACTGCATTGCACCACTCCCCACATTTCATTTTCCCTGTTCTTCTAGTCCTTCCTTTTCTTTTTTGCCCCAGACCCAGTTGAGCTATCCTTCTATCACTCAGTAACCATACGCCCTTAAACCCTGATGCTCTTTAATACCTAGCAGGCTTTTTATGGCATGTCCCTACAGTCTCCTAAATATAGCAACTACTTAACAGTAGGCCCCTGATCCCCAAGCTACCCTATCACCTAGCAACAGTTTACCTACAATCCCTACTACCCAGAAACACATTAAAACCTTGCATCAGTTAAGAACAAACACCACCATATAAAGGCAAGAAAAAACAACAGCAGGACCATAAACCCAGTGACAAAGCAGGGGAGCAGAGTGGCTGGATGCTGGCTACCTTGTTGGGCTGACACCGGTGGGAGACTCTGACATCCACTCCGATTAGCAGACTCCAATGTTCTGATGAGTCTTGGTGATGGGCTGCTGCTCGGTTTAGTCCCAGTTGGTTGTTACATTCTTAGTTTCCCTCTCTGCCCTCATTAAGGAGTGGCAACTAAACAACTCTCTCTTCCACCTCTGTGTTGTGTGTACATCAAGGTACACTCCAGTTTCTCAAACTGGTACACACACATACTGAGCTCCTCCTCAGTCTCTTATGCATATCATGACAGGCATGCAAGCAGGGAGGCTTTGGAAGGAAAGAAACACATGGTTAGATCCAAGCCAAGCCAGCGCTGTTCAATTTGGTCTCACATAAAATGAGCTACCACAGTTTGGCAGGGCTTAGTTTAGAGGGCAGGTATTTAGTCCATTCCTAGTTGACACCACCAAGAGGGTGCTAATACAGCTTCTACAAACTATTAAAT
This sequence comes from Neoceratodus forsteri, assembly GCA_016271365.2. Taxonomy (NCBI): domain Eukaryota; kingdom Metazoa; phylum Chordata; order Ceratodontiformes; family Ceratodontidae; genus Neoceratodus; species Neoceratodus forsteri. The sequence continues at coordinate 214,807,358 of CM057453.1, forward strand.
AACTGCAGGATGACTTCAGTGATGTCAAGGCCCCACTGGTAGTTTGAGTAATGAGCTACCCTCCCTACTGAGGCATTAAACTTCACCTTTTCAGTTAAAATACATTCAGACAGGCAAAAATTCCATTCAGATCCAAGGCAGAGATTGCCAGACCTGCTTCTGGATGCTAACGTTGCAACAGAAATGTGATGCAGAGAGATACAGATCAGAGAGCACAGATCAGTGTTACAGTGTGTCTCCCACAAGCCCTAAGGTTATCTACTATGACATGGACTAGGAAGGTGAAAAATGTACTCGCAATTGTTTCAGGTTCCTCATGTAGAAATAAAAAACCACTAGATGCAAACATCATCTGGAATTTCACCAATCATGTGGGAAATCAAAGCCACTAGATGCAAACGTCATCTGGAATTCCACCACATAAACAACAAATTGAATGGCCTGCAGAGATGGACAGACAAAGTTGAGGAACATGTGGCAGTCTTGGAGGACAGGACCCTTCAGCTTAGTACTGCTATTGGTGCCCTAATAAGTTACACTGAAGTCCTACAGGACAAATACATGGATCTAGAAGTCAGATTGTGAAGGGAAAACCTGCGTCTCTCTGGCTAGTTGGAGGGTGTAGAAGTGGGTCATATGTGTGTCTTCATGACAGATCTGCTCTGCGATGTACTGGCCCTTACTCCCCAGTGGAACAGCAAATTGAAAGAGCACATTGCCTTTTTTAACCCAAGCCAACTAAACCCAACTCCAGACCTCTTCTGATGCTGATGACGTCTTCTAGCTTTCAGACTAAAGAAGAGGTACTTAAAGTGACCCATCAATGTAAAGAAATACAATACAAAGTGGGCTTGCTCTACCTCAACCAGGATTACCCCCCTGAGGTTCAGAAGAAATATCAACAATATAGGGACATTAAATGAGCACTGAGAGCAAAACAAATAAATTCCAGACTCCATACCCAACACATCTGTGAATTTTCTGAAAGTATGGCACCAGACTGTATAATACCCCACAGCATGTCAAGCAGGCCCTTCAAGACTATTCAGTCCCACTAGAAGCTCGATCCCAGTCTTGGCCAGCAGTGACCAGACCACCACAGAGACAGTGGCAGACAGTGCACAGGCAGCAGTTTCAGAATAAGGGGCAGAACACAGCTCTTAATATGATGAAGAAAATGTGCTCCCTCCTGCAACAGTTCCAGGGGAAACATCCAAGAGGATGGCTGGACAATGTGCATACCTGAGGTTTGAGGACTTTGATGAGGTATCAGCCAATTCTTTGATTTCCAGACTCTGGTAAGATTTTCATTTTCTGTTCTACTTGCACGTACGGTCCTTGTGAGGAACCATGCAACTGGTTGTATGTTCTCCACAGTCCTCCCACCTTAACTGTGACTTTGCCAACCCCCTCTTCAGCCTCCCCCAGGAGGTGTTTAGTGTACTGAATGGGAGTTTGCAGCATATGGATTTCATGTCCTAATAGCCCCACTGCTGCACTGGATTAAGACTGCCAACTCTGTTCACCTCCCACTGGTGTTTGAGCTGCAATGACTATTCATGTATCTTCCTGAACATGTATGTAATGTATTGTAAATGCACAGTTGGGCTTGAATATAGCTGCCACAATCTGCATCACTTGAGTCTGGGGCATATGCAACACAAGGAGGTTTTGAGTTCCTCTTATGGGGGAATGGGAGAGGGTATACAGTACCTGCTAGTCTTGAAAAGCCTTAACCTGTGAATTTTCTGATCATTGGGGAGGGGGTGAGGGAGATTATAATTCTTGTCAGAGGAGCAGAGAAGGCCTGTTGGCACTCATATCCTGGAGCCCATCTCACATGAAGAGTCTGTGATTAGCCGCACTGTGGGCCAGATACCTGTACTTTTAAAAACAAAATTTGCAATGCATTAGAAACACACCACTCTCAGACAGCTAACTGGCACTTTGCATTAGGCTCTGGGGCAGGAGGGGGCATCGTGCATGGTCTAGGGGTGTGGGAAGGGGTGTTTTGTTGATCTGACCTCCACAAGTGGAAGTGGGATCTGTGCCACCAACTCTTGCTGTTGCTTCTCCCAGGCTCTGATGTGACTCTACTTTCACTTGGACACATGCTGACTTCTTTGTATTCTGAGCACCTCCCATGCTACACTAATTTCTTTATTGGTACTCTGGCCACTCATTGTTATTCACACAGTATTCGATAGGTTCTGAAACTTTTGTGTTCCGGGTGGGGGGGCCCTATTCTTGAAGTTGCCTAGTGATGTCTGGCTGTGGGGAACAATGTCTCCTTCCATAATGGATACCAGAATTGCTCTGCCCCCTACTGAAAACCAAGGAAGTTGCAAGCTGGCCTACCTTTCCTATCTTTGGCCTGTCTAACATGCTACAAAGCTCAGACACCTCAATAACTAACCCCCCCCCACATACACACATGTGGGGAAATATACATGTTTGGGGCTATGCTAGTAAATTATCTACTACAAGGTGAGACAACTGTAGCTGTGCTACTGAATGTCAAGGCACCAGTTGAGACAGACATGTTTCATTATTCATGCCCTTGGGGGTGGGGTGCAGAGGAGCTTTGGGAGTATGTTGACCAGGTTGTGGGGTTGTTTTCTGTTTTTTGCTTTAGTCTTACTGGATTTTCTGTGTGCTGAAGTAGCCCAAGTAGTGCTCCCCTATAGATGGGAACTAAGTTCTTTTTTTTTTTCAAATTAAATATACTTTATTGATTTTTATAAAATATAACCTCTATAAAGATCTTACCATCAATGTAACAATTAATATTGAACAGTTATATACTATTTATGGCAGAAATCCCTAACCCACCTTGTCTCAGCTATTCTCTCCCAAAATAAAGGTGGAAATTATTTATAGTTACCCCACATAAACAGGTTAATAACATAAAAAGGAGAAAAAAGTATGTGAAACATTCAATAAACATATCCAAAGTACAGTCTTTAACTGTTAATGCTGGACATCCATTTTTACAAAGCCCCCGTCTTCTGGAATAAATTTAGAAAGTATCCTGAATTGATGCTAGTATATGTAAAATGCAGAGTGTTCGTGGCATTTCTCCATACCATTATGAAAATGAAGGGGTACTTTGATCAAGCCAATTGTATAAAATTAATTTTTGCTAACCTTAGAAAATTAAACTTAAATAATAACAATAGTTGTTCTGCATCTGTTGGCTGTCCATCCCTAGAATACAATTATTAAAAGTAAAAGCAGAGAAAATACTCCAATTTGTGTCCAGTTTTTTTAATTGTTGTATTCCATAATACTTGAGCGTTAGGACACTCCCCAATATATGTTAAAGTGAACCCTTTGCAGGTTACATCTAATACAGTTCTGTGCATCTAGAATTCCCCAGATATTATAAAATGCATGTAGTATTTTAAATTGAGTGTATTTATAGTAATCAAATGGTATACATTGATGGGTATTTTGCCATGCATGCTTCCACTTATCCTCTGAAACAGGTTGATCTAAATCATTTGACCAATAGTTGCAAGATGGATTATGGTATTTCATTTCTCTAATTGTATTGTTTTATATATTTTAGATACAGCCTTATGTTCCAAGTCCAGTTTTCCTAAAGTTTCCATATGATACAGTATGGCATAGAGACTCCTGTTTAAGGGCTTCCTAATTTGGAATGCCATATGTATCTTATCTGAAGATACAGTATAGCAAATAATCTGCCCTTCTTAAATTTTAAGCCTGTGACATAGTAACAAATGGAATCTGTTTGTTTTGCAAAATAAATTGACTTAAGGAAATTATCCATTTTCTTAAGCAAATTGGATTAATCAATACTTTCCTTTGTATTTTAAAATAATAATTAAACCACAGTGGTTGTTCCCATTGATTAATGAGGTCCATTCCCATATATTTTTTCAAACTGACTAAATATTAATAAAGAAGTGCCAACAGGTGTATTTTTAATGAGCTAGGCAGGGCTTTATACTTCCTGTATAAAAAGGCTCTGACGGAAATTTTATTTAAAGCACAATGCTCATATTCTGTACACAATCATTGAGGGATATAAGATGTTACACCCTTGCTGTTCTCATATGATAACTATCTTACATATTTACTGGTTTGTGTAGCATAGTAGTAGGTAAGAAAATCACGTGTGGCTACACCTCCTTTAGTTTTGGGAATCATCAACCTGGGAAAACTTACTCAGGGTTTATGACCTTTCCAAATATAATTTGGGAGTAATCTTTGCAAATTTTTAATCAAGCCAATTGTTAATTTCATAGATAGCATTATCATTTGGTACAAAATGTTTGGTAAAATAGTCATTTTCAGCAAGTCAATTCTCCCCCCAGGAAGATAAAGGCAATGTTTGCCATAGTTCTAAATTTATTTTAACCTTATGTATTAATTCTGAAACATGATTGTGTATCATTCTATTGGTGGAAGTACTGATTTTAATACCTAAATAAATTAAATAATTATTTAATCAATTAAAAACCCATTCTGAAAAATCTTCTTTCCTAACATGATGATTCAGAGGTAACATTTACATTTTTCCTATATTAAGTTGGCAGTGAGAGATTGATCTGAATTATTTAGTCTTTTCTAGTGCAATTCTAAGGGATTTGCTTAGGTTACTTAAATGAAAGGAGAATATCATCCACATAAGTGGAATCTTTAAATTGTTTACACCCTAATATAATACCAGAAATTGAGGTATGGTCAGTAAGGTGTCGAATTAAAGGTTCTAAATATAAATTGAATAAAAAGGGAGAAAGTGTACAGCCTTGACGAGTACCATTAAATAATGAGAAGGGGGATGAAAGCATGTTGTTGGATTTTACCCTAGCAGAAGGATAAGACTATATCAACTTAGTCCACTTTATAACACTCTCCAGTAAATTAATTTTTTCAAGCATACTGATCAGATACATCCATGATACATGCTTGAATGCTTTTTTTGCATCAAGAGAGGCCAGCACCATCGAGTATCTGGCCCCCCTTGACACCAAAATAATATGCTGACTCTTTTGCAGATGGTCCACCAAATGTCTACCAAACATACATAGCTTGTTCTGGGCAGCTTAGTATTGACCAAACCTGTTGAGGTCTGTTGACAAAATCCCTAGTTAAAATTTAAAAATCTTTGTAACATGGCAATAATGGCAACACTGAAATTAAGTAATCTAATTGGTAAAAACACATCAGCTGACACACATCCAACCATGCATTAATTCCCTAGATATAACAATGGTGCGTTAGGCAAAATCTAAAATGTCTAACAAACTGGGAAGTATTTATAAAGCATGAAGATTTTTTTGTTTCCGATGGATTGTATCTCAACAGAAAAGGTTCAAATATGTTAGGAGAGATCTTTAATACAGCCATTTCAAACTGTTTAAACTACTAAATGGGTGGGAGGGGAAAAATTCTGCCAGCTTAAGTCCAAACTATGTACCTGTTCCTTTAAAACATGACTCGACAACCTCGGTGAAAAATGAAAAATCTTCCCTAACTGTAATATTACTGAATGCTAGAAGTCTTGCCAATAACATTTCTGAGTTACAGATTCTATTACTATCTAAAGATATTGATATCTGTGGTATCACTGAGACCTGGTTTTCGGATAATCAATGGGGTATTGAAATTCCTGGTTATCATCTTTATAAAAAATAGAGAATTTTCTAGATGAGGCGGAGTTGCTTTTACATAAAGAGTGCTATGACTGTTCTGACTACAAATTTGATACTCCAGAACCTTTGGGAGTTGAAATATTATGGTTATCTGTTAAACAAAAATTTGAGACTTTCACTTTTGGCATATGTTATAGACCTCCATCACTGGATAATGTTACATTTGAATCTTTTCTGTCTTATTTTCAAAGTATCAAATTACCAACAAATACAATATTATTGGGTGATTTCAACTTCCCAGGAATAGATTGGAAATCCCTAAGTGGCATAACACAAAATGAGAGAGATTTCTTGGAAACTGTTTTTGTTTTGGGTTTGGATCAAATTGTTACACTCCCTACAAGATGTAACAATATTCTTGATCTAATATTTACAAACACAAAACAATATTATAAGGATCCAATGATTCTGGAACCTATTGATCTATCTGACCATAATACACTTTATTGAGAACTATCTGTTGCTATCCTAGAAAATAGAGGAATCACTAAAATGAAGAATTATAACAAAGCAAATTATGCTGAAATCAAAAACTATTTATTAAACTGGAACTGGAAAAAAGAACTAGAACATCTTTCTGTTGAGGAAGTTTGGAAAAATATCAAAACTAATCTCCAACTTTGTATTAATACTTGGGTACCTGATCAAACTAAATATATAAATAAGAAATGTAATCCTGTCTGGTTTAACAATTCTATAAGGAAATCCATACTGAGAAAGAAAAAGGCCTTTAATAAATATAACAAAAATAAAACTGAAGAAAATTGGCAAAGGTTCAAACTTAAATCTAAAAAAACTAAGCTGAAGATACAGACTGCCAAAAAGAATCTTGAAAAAAACCTGGTCAAACAAAAAGATAATAAAAAGTCCTTTTTTAATTACATTGGTTCATTAAAAAAGTCACAAACCAATGTGGGACCCCTTATAGTTGATGACTTATTAATATCCAACGAATTAGAAATGGCAAATGTTTTTAATAAACAATTCTCTAGTGTTTTCAAAATACAGGAAAAACTAGATTTACCACTTATTTCTGTCAACAATCCGTATATTATATTTTCATCTACGGAGGTCCTTTCTACGATAAAAAGTTTTAAAACTTCTACTTCGGTTGGTATTGATAACATGCCCTTTATTTTCATAAAGAATTTGGCAGCTGAGTTGGCTGATATTCTTACCTTACTTTTTAACAAATCTTTACAGCAAGGTATCGTACCTATGGAATGGAAATCAGCTAGGGTTATACCCCTTCATAAAAATGGGTCAACATTTCTTGCCAAACAATACAGACCCATTAGTCTTACTCCTAGTATTGGTAAAATTATGGAAAAACTCATTCTGCAAAAACTTGAAGAGCATTTTAAAGGTTCTATGAATACTGATATTTTTCAGTATGGTTTCTGCAAGGGACTATCGTGTCAGGAAAATTTAATAACTTTTTTTGAACCAGTGAGCCAGGCATTGGATGCTGGTCTTCCAGTTGATGTAATTTTCCTAGACTATGAAAAGGCATTTGATTCCATCTCACATAAAACAATAATAGAATGCCTATATAATCAAGACATATGCATAAATATAATCAATTGGATTGTATCATGGTTACTAGTGAGAAAACAACAAGTCAGTATCAGAGGTTATGTCTCTGATTGGAGTAGTGTGACAAGTGGATGCCCCAGGGCTCCTTACTGGGACCCTTTTGTTTAATCTAGTAGTTGCCAGCATGTCTACATCAAATGGTGTGTGGATAAATAAGTATGCTGATGATGTTAAACTTGGCTGCATTGTTAATGATGCAACCTCAGTTTGTAATCTTCAGTCAAACCTAAACAATATATTAACCTGGGCTAATGATAAGAATTTATCTTTAAATATAAATAAATGCAAGGTTATGCACTTTGGAAGAAATAATCTAAAAGCACATTACATGTTGAAAAATGTACCTTTGACTGTAGTTTCATCCGAAAATGATCTGGGAGTAGTAATTACTGATAATCTAAAATTTACAGACCATAATAACCTAATGGTTAAAAAATGTCATCGCCTAATTAACTGTATACTTAAAAATCTTAAAAGTAGAGACCCTGAGGTATTAATTCCCCTATATAGCAGTCTGATAAGATCAAAGTTTGACTATTGTTCACCATTCTGTGCACCTACTTTTGTAAAGGATAAGATTAAAAGGGAAAGGGTACAACGTCAATTCACCAAAAGTTTAAAGGGCCTCAAACATACTCCATATCTCGAAAGACTAAAAGAATTAAACCTCTATTCGTTAGAATATAGGTCTATAAGAGGGGATCTATGTCTAATTTTTCATGCTTTAAAAGATGTTTCCTTATTTGAAACTCTTTGTCTTGAACTAGGAAATAGTTTAAGCGTCACCAGATCCCATAATGTTAAAATTAAGACATTTAATGTACAGACTACTAAAAGGAAAAATTTTATAACCCAGAGAGCTGTTCCAGTTTGGAACTCCCTGCCATCAAATGTAGTAAATAGCCTGAGTTTTAGTGTTTTCAAAACTAATCTGGACAATTATATGGGAGATAAAAAAATACTATTTCCATCCTGGATAATGGATGGCGAAGTCAAAATGGGCTTGTTCCCTCGTCTTTGTATTTTTCCTATGAACCTATAACCTGCTATCTTTCAAAGCAAGAAAATCAGGATCACACCTCAGTGAAAGTCATAATATGACCTATAGGTTGCACTGTGTTAAGAATGCTGTGCTATCTGTTAAAGCAAGAAAATCAGGCTCGCACCTCAGTGAAAGTCGCAATCCGACCTATAGGTGGCACTATGTTAAGAATACTGTGCTGTCTTTTAAAGCAAGAAAATGGGATCACACCTCAGTGAAACTTGCAATCTGACCTATAGGTGGCACTGTGTTAAGAATACTGTGCAAGAAAGTATGCATGTTAGAAATTTTCCCAGAATGCATTACTGACATAAATGAATGTGAGGTAGGAATAGAACTGAAAAGAATGAAAGTGATCAGTACAAGTAGGAATTGTTGAAGTAGAATCAGTATTGTATATGTGTTTTCCTACATAATCCAAACTTAGTAGTTGTAATAAATTGATAGCCACTACATTAATACATGTGCCTTGTGCAACGTGCACATTGGGAGTTATGAAAGGCACAGAATGAAGCATTTCTTCTAAGACATGAATTTCTTTACTATACATGATTGTTGTGATTTCACTATTTTTCCATGAGAAATACCAGTATACAACAGTAATCCCATTGTATAATTCCATGTTACAAGTGCCTTAATGACCTCAACATGAGGTCATTTCCCCAGGCATTAATGAATGGCTGGGTGGTGGGATTCTCTGCTCATGCCTGGGTACCCCCCCAACCATGCATTAATGTCTGGGAAATGACCTCCTGTCTCAGTCATTGAGGCTTACATAGTCAATAAAGAGATAGGTCTATAATTTATTACCTTTGGAAGATCTTCACTCGGTTTGGCCAATACCAAAATAAAGACCTCCTGTAAAGAGGGATCCGGGTCCCACTGCTGGTATGCCTCTTCATAGATTTTTAACAAGTTCATTAAAATGTTTTGAGCTAAAGTTCATAAAATCTTATTGACAATCCCTCAGGACCAGGGGCTTTATCACTTGTCATCTATTGCAGAGCTTGTTGTAACTCTATTAATGTTAGGGGTTTAGCAAAAAAAATCTTTAACTTCTTTGGATAATTTGGGTAAAGATCATCTGTCTAAATATTTGTCAATCAAGGTAAGGTCATTCATTTTATACCCAATCCCATATAAAGTTGTATAGATATTATTAAATTATTCTGCAATATCCCTTGACTGAGAATAAACTGCATGGTATCCAAACTATACAGAAGTTTTACAGCACGTGGTGTCTCCTGTTGCTTAATAGACCATGAGCCAGATATTCAAAATTTTGCCCCAGGGCTAAATTAACACTGCCCAGTGGGCAAACTTAGCCTGGAGCACAAAGCAAGCTATATTCAAAAGGAATAGCCTGGGGCAAACAGCTTCTGAATATAGCATAGAAATGAGGCTGGACAAACCGGGCTGGGAGTGCAGAGCAAACGTAGCCCTGGAATAAGACAGTTCTGAATATAGCAACCAGGAAGTGCAAACCACAACAGCAACACAGTGCACAGCAATGTGAAGGTAGGTAGAGGTGAACTAAGTGGCCAATGTGTGTGCCAGCAAATGTGTGGACCCAGTACAGCTGCAGGCAGCAGCACATGTGAAAGTACAGTGTTCAGAACTGTATAATATTCCCCAAACTGTTTGCACAGCACTAACACATTTGCACAGATTTAGCACAGGGCTAAACCATTAGCCTTCTACAAATACATTTGCCCAGCACTAAATTTTGCCATATTCAAAAGTGACATGCAAATGAGCCTACTTAGGTAGTCTATGGGCAAACATCCAGATTAGCATCTCATTATGCCCTGATTTGTATGCAGTTTGCCCAGAGTTACTGCAGGGTCCCACAGCTCCATCTGTAGGTCAGTCTGGAAGTACAGGGGCTGGCCAGGTCTGACTGCAGCTCCACCTGTAGGTCAGTCTGGCAGTGCATGATGATGACTGTAGGCTACAAGTAAACAGTACAGCATAGCATAGAATATTGTAACCCAGGGGATAACACAGCATAGGCACAGATGGTGGAGGTGCTACATGCAACTGTCACACTGTAGATCATGCTACAGTACACAGCAGACACTAAAGTAGCAAGGGGGCCAGTAGTGTGTGGACACAGCACTGACTTTTGTGTGTAGGGCAATGCTGATGACAGCACTATACATAGTGACAGGCCCAACATGCAGGTGTTTACTGACAATGGACATTACTGTTATGCTGTTGTGTGGCCCTCAGATGCTGCAATTCTGGCTTGGGATGTTCATAGTGACATATACATATCTGGCTTTGTGTGGTGTGGCAGTTGTACAGCTGTGTGGTATGTGGCTGGGGGGGCATATATTATCAGAAAGGCACACTTGTGTTGGGGTATTCCCAATACTGGCCCATGTGCACTGCATGATGTGTCCCAGCCTTGTGGCCACAGCTGGTCTGTGGCACAGCCTGGCCACCCGTACACTCTCCCCTCAACATCCTCCATGCCCACAGTGCTGCAAGTGTGTGCTGGCATCTGTTGGTGTCCACAGAAGAGTGGTCCACAGGTGTGTGCTGTATGACCACACTGCCATGCTGTCCACAGCTGGCAGGGTCACCACTTACTGCCTGGCATGGCTGGGACTGGTGGCAGATGATGGCATCATTGTGATGTCATCAGTGAGCAGTATGTTTCCTCTATGTCTGTCTTTGTCTGTGTGTTATATTTATTTGTTAGGGTCACACAAAGCCACACAAAAGCCATGCAAACAGCATGCAAAGCCAAAATGTCATGCAAAGCTGATTGCCCAGGGTTAAGACTACCTTTTCCTGGGCAGTAATGTGCACTGCACTAAGTGTCATGCTATGTCACACAAAACCACTTTGCTTGGTGCTAGTCACTGAATTTAGTATTGCGCCTGTATTCATGTACACACACCCTCAGTTTGCCCCTTGCATACATTATGATTTTGCCCAGTGCGAATGCAGTTTGAGTGACCTATTTGACCTTTTGAATATAGCAAACCCATGCTAATCCCGCACCAAACCTGTGCAAATAGTTTTTGCCCAGCGCAAAGTTTTGAGTGTCTGGCCCCATGTCAGTAATTTTCCTGTCTTTTCTCCCATGGACATATATTTAGATTTTAATATTGCTCATTTAGCTTGTGATTTATTTAGTTTATGATAAGATTCTCTAATTGCTGTCAATTGTGAGACTAATTGTTCAGAGTATTGCAAAGCCAATTGTAATTCCATGGATTTTATAGATTAAAGAAGTTCTTGTGATTTTGTTATTTTTCTTTTTTTTTATTTGGAGACCATTTTAATAATTTCCCCTCTAACTGCATATTTATAGGCTAGCCACACTATTGTCCATTTTTCTACTAAACATATTTTCTTTGAAAAAAAATTGAGTAAAGTTTTATTTTTAAATTAGTAACCAGTTGTAAACTATTTACTAGACTATCACTCATTCTTCATGTTTTATCTCTCTGTGTATTTATGTCTAATCAATGTTTTAACAAAACAGGGAAATGGTCTGACATAACTGTTGCACCAGTTTTCTGAGTGAATCAGTCCAGGTAACAGGCTATAGCTTATCAAAAAAAAAAAAAGAAGTCAGTCCTGGAAGTAGTCTTGTGAGAATTGGAATATAAAGTGTACTCTCTAGAAGATGGATATAATGTCCTCCAGGGATCCACCAAAGCATGATAATTTATAATTTCATGTAAAGCTTGTTAATTTGGACTAAGTTAAAAAGTAGATGACTTTGATTTATCTAGTTTTGCATACAAAACAATATTCCAGTCTCCTGCAATGATATATGGAACATCAGACCATTTATTTAAGTGTAAAGAAAATATTTTGAATAGCTATGACTCATCATTGTTGGGCACTTAAAAAGAAGCTAATATTACTTCAGTTTGTTCCATTGTACCATAGACTATTATGAACCTGGAATCAGGATCAGTAATTATGTGAGCCTTAAAATCTATTTTTTTTTATTAATCAAAATAGCAACACCTGCTGCCATACCCAAAGACATCTTGAATAATTCAAATCTGTTGTAAGCAAATAAATCTCCTATAAAAATACCACTGCGGGGTTAAACCTATTAAGATGTGTTGACATTGTTGTCCTTTTTTGGGGGGAATTTGCACCCTTTATGTTCCATGTAATAAATGAATAAATCATTTTATTTATTTATTTCTCTTATTGCAGGGATAGAAATAATGTGGAAAAAAAGTAGTGTCTATTTGGGCCTTTGAAAATATATTAGTTAATTTCTGGATTGAAACAAAACTATGTGGTTCTAACATAATAAAGACATTAAGATAAACTGTCCTTGCTATCAAAAAAGGAAAAAAAAATATACCATCCATTCCACATGTTTTATATGTTGTCATAACTTGTAATGTAAATCTAAGGGAGGAAAATCCCCAATTGTACCCAACATAAATGTTATCTAAATCCCACATAATATGAACTCTGATAATATAAAACAACCCCTTCCCACCTTGTGACCATGTTAGCAGTATCTGGATAAACGGCTAGGAGAACAAGGTAAGAACCCACCCATCTCGTAAATATGGATAATGCTCTCCCCTATTATATCTATTCTGAACCATAGTAATTTTAAAGCAATTACGTTTGTAATAGTCTCTGAGTCTTAAAAAACATCTTTCTTTCTAACTCTTTCTTTCTTTCTTTATAAAGTCTAATATGATTAAGATAAAAATTAACCTTAATAAAAGAGGCAAAAAATTGTAAAACATATTATTTAGCCTGGTAGTATAAGGGCACTTCTTTTTAACAAATGTTATGGAACATCTGCTGAAATACATTGGCTTAAAATATATAATCCTTTAGGTTACCTCTTTTAGTCAAAATTATTTAAAATGATGCTATATATAATATTTATAATTAACTGGGCCAATTCATAAGTGCAGTGATAAAATGAAAAAAAAAGCTGTAGCTCTAGTTTGTACCTAAGGGACTGTTTCAACAACAAGACATTTTAAAATGATCCCATAAAGAGTAAAAAATCCAACTTACATAATATACTTGAAATCATATTACACATCTCTTAACATCTGAATTGGCCTATAAATCCTGTTCAAATACAGCTAGAAATTTAGTTTATAACAAGTAAATCAGCTAAACAGAGTGTTATTCTTATCAAATATCTAGAATCAACATATACTGGTACCTTCCCATTGTAACCTCTCAAACATGTGCGAGAGAGAAGCAGTTATGCAAAAAAAAAAGGGCCAGCTTTTTGACAGCTATCTTAAATCAAAATTAACCTGATCTCTAAGCTAGACAAAAATACCGACCACTATCAATTTGGTAAATCATCACACAATCTAAAATGAGGGAAGGTAAATTATACAAAATTGAATAACTTTTCTCTGGGTGCCATACAAAACAGACACCCTTTCATTGCAACCCACTGAGTGTGTGAGAAAAGCAACTGAGCAAGCAAAATTAAAGGCCAGCTTTTCCCTTTGTAATCTGGCTGAAAACCATTCCATTTGCAAAAGTAATCAAACACTCGGTTTTCAAAAAGTCCAACAGATCAAAGTCCAATCCACACAGAGAAATGCAGTTTACAGTTCCAGTAAAACTCCATTTTGTTCTTTCCTCTGATCCAATCTATATATCTCTGCAGCAGTGTTCAGCATGGTTCCTTTGGGGGATACATATCTCAAGAAAGTAAAGCTTCACAGATTATTTAGTGATTATATATCAACCCTTGTCAGAAAGAACTTTGGATCACAAATACACCATCTTAAATAGCCCTCAGACAACCAAAGAAAATATTTTCACTTTTAGTGGTCCATGAAATCATTCAGGAACCATAGCTTTTGATGGAAGCTTTTTAAATAAATCAGGTAGCAAGTTCGGTAATTGCAGTTGGGCCACTTCTCTGAGTGAACATTCCATGGGGAAGGAAATGATTAGTTTTGCAGAGAATTGAATTCTGAACTTTCTACCTCCTTTGTATAGAATTTTTTTTTATGTCTGTGTATGCTCTCTGTTTTTCTCTGACTGACTGGCTGACATTGTTAAAGATGAAGAATCTTTGTTGTTGCCAGTAAAGGGATGGTTGCGATCATGCAGCTCCCTGAATTTTAATTTTGTCTTGAAAATTTAGCATTCTTCAAATTATTGCCCTAGGTCTTTCTTCAAGTTAGGTTTGGGTCAAGGAGACCATGCGCTAGGCTTGTCCAGAATCTGGCAGTCCAGCAACTTTGCAAAAGAAAGTGTTAATGAATTGTATAACATCAGGATATTCTGCTCCCTCTGGTAGTCCTATGATTAGTAAATTATTTCTTCGAGATCTATTCTCTAAATTATAATTTTTTACTTCCATTTGCAGCATTCTTTTTCTCAGTATTGTGATTTATTTGTCCTCCTTTTGAACTGTATCTTCAATTGAACTAATTCTAGCATCTGCATCCATAGCTTGCTGTGCCAGACAGTCTACAGCAGATTTAATAGATTTAATATCTAAAACCAGTTTGTTTAGTATTGATTTTATTGAGTTGAATTCTGATATATATGACTCACGTTCTTCTGATGATTCTTTGTATTTGATGAGGTACTCATTTTTGAGTCAGATTTATAGCTTTTGAAGGTTTTATTTATTTTTAAATTTTGATAATCGGGAAAAGCAGCATGAGAAGAAGCAAATTTCAGATAGCCCTGGGGAAGGGGTACAGAACAAAGGGTATGGCGTCAGTTACATGGTAATTACAGTGTACTTTTGACAGCTTGAAACAAATAAAATACATGTAAACATGAGACATAGAGTAATTACATGTATATACAGTATAATACAGAGTATATATGTTCACATATACAGGTTTTGTTTTCTGCTAGCACTTTACAGTGGGATGCCAGCTATAATGGGAATGGACAGATGGGATCCTGCTAACACTAAGTAAGAGCAGAGCCTGATGACACAGGACAGGTGCTAAGAGATGCAAGCAGGGGCATAGGGAGGAGAAGCATTTGGGAGGAGGGAGAACAGATGCCGAAGAGGAATGGGAGGGTATGAGTAGGCACTTAAGGGCAGGAAAGGAGGGGTGATGTGGATTTGGGGTGGAAAGCTGTTCCAGAGGAGGAAAGCCTGTAGGAGATGGCCAACACAGGCTAAGATGCAGACATGTGGGAGGGTGAAGGAATGGTCACTGACTGAATGCGAGTTATATGGGGAGGGTGGCAGGTTTGAGGAGAGAGGCAAGGTATGGAGGGATGGTTCCAAACCAGTATTTAGATATTAAGGTGGTGCAATAGGAAAAGCATCAGTGGGAGACAGACTGGAAGGCTAGATAGGAGTAGAGGTCACAGTTGTGGGTCAGATAGGGGGAGTTTGAGGGAAACCTGCAGAAGGCATGGCAGAGCACATTGAGTTTGGAGAGAGAGGTTGCAGGGGCAGCGCCGAAGACACTGTCAGCATAATCGAAGTTGGGGAGTACCCATTTAACCAGTAGCTCACATATGATGGAGAGAGAAAGACTAGCTTTATGACAGTAGCATAGTCCCAGCCTAAGTAGAATCTTTGAGTGGAGTTCTGGGCTTTAAAACAGGGCTGCTGAAGCACTTTTCTTAGAAGAATCTTGTTCTGTCATTCTGCAGTCGGTAATCCACTGATTCAATAGGTACGATGATTCAGCAAAAGTTAGCAGTTTATTATTTGACTTGCTTAGGGAGAATCTTAAGCTGTAAAAAAGTTAGATTTTTGGGTGGCTTGCTGGAGAGTTCTAACCTTGTTGCTATCACCACCATCACTCAACCAGAAGTCTCAAGGGGACTCAGTTCCACTACTACATTCTAGCTGGGTACTGGTGGAATGTGAGGAGAGGCCCTGCAGAGCACAGGCAATGTCCTACATATTTCCCTGGATTGGAAAGGTTTATTTGTTGATATTTGTTTAAACAGTTAGACCTGTTGGCCTTATGTTGGCTGTAATGGAGGTAGGAACTGCTACTGAAGTGTGTCTCACTGGGGAGAGGGGACCATATTCTGTGTCCCAATATCAATACCTTTATCACAACCTATTATGGCTAATCCTAAATTAGAAATTGTTACATATATGTGAAAGGACTGACCCACACTATAAAGCATAAGAAACTTCTTACATATGTTGAACAACAGAAAGCTGACTTTACACTGCTTTAAGAGACTCACTTGATAGAGGTAGAGCATCATGCACTTAAAAAATTTAAGTTTCACCAGGTGCACTCCTCCTCATATCAGGCTGAATGGAAGAAAGGTGCAGTGATCCTAGTTCTGAATAAAGCAACTTTTTAAATAGAAGAAAGGCTTGCAGATAAAGAAGGCAGATATGTTTTATCGAAAGGGCCATAGAATGCACACAAAATTACATTTATCTCTATATATGTACGCCCAGCTAGCACATATGCCATTTTCAGGCAGTTGTTCACTATGATTGCAGAAAATATAGAGGGACTCTTAATTTGGTGGTTGTGATCCAAATCTAATCATAATTCCACAGTTATATAACACCACAGGGATCCTACATCAGGAACACTAGGTAGTAAAGAAAGTCAAAGCACTCCTGGTGGAGTTAGCCCTCAGTAGTGCCTAAAGACATCATTATAGGTCCACAAGAGATTATACTGTTTACTTAGCTGCACACTACATCTATTCCAGGCTAGATCTCTTTCTTTTCCTGCAGGAGGTGGCAGCTAAACTTTGTAGCTGTCAGACTGGTCCCACAGGATTATCAGATCATGCTCCCTTCACCCTCCATATAGTGGTGTAGCTCCCTAAAAAAACTACTTTCAGGAGGATTAACATCTTCCTTCTTTGTGATGGGGACATTCAAAAGCAGGTCTCAGCCACTAGTCATAAAACTGTGTGGGTAAAGTCATCTGCTGGTATAGCACCAGGCATTTTGTTGGTTACAGTCAAGGCCATACATCAGGGAAAATTGATATCCATAGTGGCAGGTATGAAAAAGCAATGGATGACACACAGAGATAGTTAGAACTTATAATTTAGGATCTAGAGGGGTAACAACAGAAAACACTGAATAGGAAGACAGGCCAGGAATTGCTGCGACTTAAGAAAGATCTGAATACCTTACTCAACTATAAAGTAAAGAACCATTTGATGACTTGTGGCAGCATTATTATGATGTGGGGCCCCTGACTCTGAGATTATTAACCTGCAGGTACTGAGCATAGAGATCCAGGACCCATATATCAAAACTCGTACACGCTGGGACCAGGGTGTCTGAAATATTCTGTATCATGGAGGCCTATCACCACTATTATAACAAAAAGTCCACAAAGAGCCAATATGGCTGCAAAATAATAGTATTGTGGGCAATGAGAAATGTGTAAACTAGCAATTTGACATTAACCACTGAGACACCTAACTGCATTTTCTAATTGTTGTGATACACACACTGACTAATACATACACACATATATGCACATATATCCCAGTGTAACATAGCAGTGCACTGTCTACACACATTTTTACAGATTAAAAAAAAGACATTGAGGGACCATTTTCTTCTTTTCATGCTCCGAGGGAAATCAGAATGTTTGAGGTGGGGTTGGCACTAGACACCTCATTTAAATCACCAATGACATGCATAAGGCTGAAACTGATCTAGATAGAGAGGGAATGTAGACTAGCAATTTTTGCACTAACTCCTGAGCCACCTAACTGCACTTTCTAATTGCTGTGATACACACACACACACTCACTGAATAATACATATACACTAATATGCTTATATATTTCAGTTTATAAAATCGGCTTAAAAAAATTCCAAGCCACTGATTGGCTACAACATCATCTCAACTGTGTCCTTACCAGATGATATTGTAGCCAACCGGCACTACCAGCCACCAACACGATGCATGACAATATCAAATCAGTGAGCTTTGCCAACTGAAAACAAGAACGCTGACTGGCAGAGCTCACTGATGCCATAGCGCGAAATACATTCTCCTCAGACCGCGCACTCAATGACAGCTATCGCAGTTCCCTCAAACCAAACACACCATCAAAAACTCAAAGCAACATCCAGAAATAAAGGAAATACTTTAAAAACAGCAAAAAAATAGTGAAAAAGAAAACCTGTCATTCACGGCAAACTGCGCTGTTCAAAATAAACCTCGCAAGTCTCAGCGTCTGTCAAATCCTGTGCATCCTCGCTAGGTTTTCCCTAGTTTGAGCTCAACGCCCCCCCCTCAAACTTTATCATGTCCTGCAGCATAACTAATTCACAAATAATGGTATGCAGCACAATCATTGTCACCATATAGCCAAACATTTACTTTTCTACACCGTCCATCGCGATTTCAAAAAAGCAGGAAGCTGTCTTCTACGGCACCCGCTAACCACCACACTCGCTCCCAGCGCCCAACAAAGAACACGCTCGCTACTGACACTGCTATCAGTTCAGCATTTGGCGACTTCACTACCTATTTTAAAACAAAATAAAATAAATGTCCTTTATTTGTGCCAATGACTATGGAGAATGGGTACAGTGATGCAACAACATAGACAAACACTTTGCCATCTGCGAGTAAAAACGCATGCTGCCTCTCAGGAAAACTACACCTCTCCATTTAAACATATGAAAAACAAAATGTTAAAGAGGACTCCATACTACTAAAAACAGTGACTGATACCCTGAGAAATCCATAGAAACCCAGTACTGCCAATTAAACACTTTTTACAGAAACTTTATAGAGGGACTATTTTTTCTATTTCAATTATTAAACCCTCTTTTTTATATTTTTGACTTCTTCATCTTTTTTTTGTTTTACTGATTAAATAATTACTACAGGGGCCCATTTTATAAGTGCAATAACACACTCCGAGGTGTGGGTTACGTGCTGATAAGAGCACGCCCAGGGGCATAAGGCACTCGGCGCAAGCGCCTCGTAGCGTGCACTGCCTGGGCGTGCTCTTATCAGCACGTAACTCCACCTCATCATGTCATTGCTTGTATAATATAGGCAGTGCACTGTCTGCACACACAGAGCATTACCACACACTAACACACTGCCTTATATGGCATTTATTTACTTATATATCCAACATTAACTTTTACTGTATTTAGGATAAGAACTGTGTTTTTCACTAACTCATTGTACTAATCCATGGCATGACTGGGTAACTATGATAGCGAAGCAGGGTGGTGTTGTGGGTGTGGCCTATCTGGACTTCAGCAAGGCCTTCCGACACTGTCCCCCATAGAAGGTTGATTAACAAACTGTGCAGCCTAGGGGTGGATCCTAAAATAGTTCTGTGGGTGGAGAACTGGCTGAATTGCAGGAGTGAGAGTTGTGGAAAACAGCGAGCACTCTGGAGAGGGAGAGGTGATGAGCAGGGTGCCACAGGGTGCCACAGGGGTTGTTGTCAGGGTTAGACTCTTCAATGCCTTTATTGGGGACATTGCAGAGACTGGAGGGGGAAGGTATGCGTCTTCACAGATGACACAAAGGTGTGCAATATGGTGGGCACTCCAGAGGGTGTTGAAAGAATGAGGGAAGACCTTAGAAAACTGGATTAATGGTCTGAAGAATGGCAGCTGAAATTCATTACAAAGACATGCAGGATCATGCACATAGGACAGATGAACTCAGGGGAGAAGTATGAACTACCTGGGGAGGTATTGACAGTCACAAAGCAAGAAAGAGAACTGGAGTTATCATCTCAGAGGATCTAGAGAAACTATGCAGTGCAATAAGTCTGTTGGAAAGGCTAGACAGATTCTTGGATGCACAGGGAGGGATATTACCAGTAGAAAGCAGGAGGTCATCTTGTCCCTGTATAAGACACTCATGAGACCTTACCTAAATACTGCATCTAGTTCTGGAGGCCCCATCTGAGAAAGAACATAGACTGGGTGGAGGTGGTACAGTGCAGTGCAAGTAAAATGGTGCAGATCCTGTGGGATAAGACCTATGAGGGAAGCCTAAATTAGTTAAATATGTATTCCCTGTAGGAAAGGAGGGAGGGGGTACATGATTGAGACATACAGATGCATCACTGGTATAAACAGAGTACAGGAAGGAAGCATCTTCCAAAGTAAAAGATGCTCCAAGTCAAAGGGGCACAACATGAAGTTAGAGGGGGGAAGGCTCACAGGAAACGTGAGAAAATATTTTTTCACAGAGAGGGTGGTGGGCACCTGGAATAGCCTACCAGAGGGGGTGGTAGGGGTTAAAACAGTCACAAAATTTAACAATGAGTGGGATAGACACATGGATATCCTGGAGGCAAGGTGGAGGCTCCAGAGTTCAGTTTGGTCATGGGGCCCCACAGTAGATAGGATTAATAGGGCAGACTGGGTGGTGATATGAGCTCCACCCCCAGCCCGACCTCCCACTGAGTACCTAGCACTCCACACCCCAGACTTCCTCATACACCCTCAATCACCTGAACACATCCCAGTGTGAAGAAGAATCACTCCCCGTTGAAGACATTTCTTCTTGCTGGAACTTGGGACTGCTATGAGAAATAAGCTAGTGCAGTTACAAATATGTCAATAGGTTTTCAACTGCACTTACTTTGTTCTCATATAGCAGTTGCCGGACCAGCAGCAAAATAGTCTTCCATGGGACAGTGGATCTTCACACTGGGATCTGTTCAGGTGAGTGAGGAGTGTGGGGAGGTCTGGAAGGTGTGGGGTAGCAGGTGCTCAGTGGGAGTTCAATCCGGCGGTGCAGGGTTCATCAGCAATGGACTTTTTTTTATAGATTAAAAAAGACATTGAGGGACTGTGTCCTTTTCAGGGTCCGATGGACATCAGAGGGTGGGGGGGTTGCCACTAGACACCTTATTTAAATCAGCAACAAGATGCATAAGGCTGGAACTGATCTAGATAGCTGGGAAATGTAGACTAGCAATTTTTGCACTAACCACAGAGCCACCAAACTGCACTTTCTTATTGTTGTATTACGCACACACTGACTAATACATATACACATATATGAATATATACAGTATATATAAGTAATAGATAATCCACTCTTAGGTGTGCGGTCACGCTCTGATATACGCACGCCTTGGGTGCATTGTACGCACGAGGTCAAGAGGCCGAAGTGCGCTGTCCACCCAAGGCGTGTATATATCAGAGCACGTACTGCACACTAAGAGTGGATTATCTATCTTATAAAATGGAAAATATTTGAGGGGAGGAGGTACATAAGGTAGTCCCTGTCTGGCAGAGATAAATGTTTAATTTACAGTAGGTTATCTGGCTGATCCTGCCATAATTGTGATGGGTTTGAAGTTTAAGGTGGTATTTATCTGGTTGATTCTGCCTTGGTTTAAATAATAAAGTGATGAAAATATGTATCTGGTTTATCCTGCTATTGTCAGAGTGTGTTACATTGTAATCCCTTTTAGTATTATTTCTGTACTATAGCGTGACCTAGTAGTGTAAACTGTAATTATAGACCTGGTTGCAGACATTCAAAAACAATTACTCATTTTTAATTTTTTGAAAGAAGCGTCTGACTGTAATGGGGCTGAGCGAGTGAGTCATTCATATCTGTATTGTAGCGTGACCGAGTGGTTTTATTGGCAGTTCAGGATGTGCTGGCACAGCTTCAAAACAAGGTATTTTACTTGCAGGTACTGTGTAAATTTCTTTTTATTTTAAGATTGCTCATATTTCTAGAAAATGAAGTTGCTGACTGTACAGAGTGAAGAGCGAGCGAGTCGTCGGCTTCAGAATTGTAGACGGAAGCGAGAGCGAGAGTTGCTATAAGCTTGTGCCCTTCAGCTTATGCCCCTTCACAATGATTAACACTGAATACTGTAGGCTAAAATTGATAAGGTTGGATACCAATATCAAAGTTAAAATGTGTGTCCATAACATCTTCATAGTCATCTACCTCAAACATGATGAATAGTGAGCACATGCAGAGTAAAGATTATTGAGATCAAAGGTAAAAAACACACACACACACTCCCTGTAAAACAGCGAGGCATAGCATGGACATGGAATAGCCTACCAGAGGGGTGGTAGGGGTTAAAACAGTCACAAAATTTAACAATGAGTGGGATAGACACATGGATATCCTGGAGGCAAGGTGAGGAGCTTCGTCTCGTGCTTCAACCCACCTCAGGAGTGACGTTATTACATGATAACACAAACCCTGTCATGCCCTATTGCTTAATTGACTACTAGGCAGAGTAGCATCACTACATATTAGAAAGATCTTGGGTGCGGTCATGACCTTCCCCCATCATATGAGGGGGAACAGCACCGAGTGATGGGGAGTGGTACTACTCCATGCTTGCAGAGTACCAATGTCTGAGCTTTTCTGACTTCCTGTAGAAATCTGCTAATTGCGATTGGCATGCCATAACAGGGGCAACTGGGATAAGGATGAGGGGGAAGGGGTAGAGGGTAGCGTGGGCCTTTACTGAAACCTTGTTGTATCAAGCCCTGCAGCCAATCATTCCAGGGGTTACTAGAGTAGGGGTACTCAGGAGGAGGAAGGGGATGCTAAAAGCACAACCTACAGATTCTGGGATATTGTTCTGACTTCAGCTCCTCTCTAAGTACCAGAAAGACAGTGCCCAGGAGCTGATCTCTGGTGTGCAGGGTTACAACCAGTTGTTCCCCTTGGGAGTGTATGGGTGCTAGATGAGGAGGGGGTCTGCAATTCACCTTGGGTGTCCCAGGGTCAGCAGGTGTACTAATGACCAGCTTAGGTAACTGAGTACGGGGCCTTAGCCCCAGCCCCCCCGAGGGACACCTGGTTATCAGGGGGAATTATAGGGGATACATACTAAAAAAGGTAGTATGGGGGAGACCAGGAGGAGGGGTGATAAGGGGGCTACATCCCTGTCAATATTACCTTAAAGAATTAAGTGTCCCTGGTCTTGTCACAGGCATTTATGTCAGTAACCACAGTAGAGAATTAACAGAAAAAACTGATACAAATCTTTTGGACGAAGGCCTTAAAACTGAAGTCCAGATTTCACTAGAAGCCATTCTCAGACTTTGTTTCCCTCTGGATTGATGGTTCTCTAGCAGACTGCATGGTCCTGTGCCGAGGCTGCAGCCACCTCAGCAAAGGAATGGAACCCCAGATGAATAGGACTGAGCTAGGCCTCAGTACAGTTCAGAGCCTCCATGTCCTTTTCTAAGTCCTTGGAGGCATCAGTCCAGCTGGTTGAGGAGTGTGCTGAGGCTCAGAATCCTGCCTCAGCATGTTTCTTGTTGTCTTCCTGCTTCTCACTAGTCAATCCATCACTAGGAATCTTAGCGGGGGAGAGATCAAGAACAGTTGGGATTGACGGCTCCTTCTTGTGTTACTGCAGGAGTGATGTCTGGGTCTCTGTCTTTGGGGACTGTGGCCTCCCTCTTGTTTAGCCCCTGTATTCACACAGGGAGCACCTGGGACAGTTGCTGATGCAGTGATCTGGGTCCCCTGGGATGGAAGAGCTACAGTGTCTTGGCAGTAGTACTGATGGTGGGACCGGTACTTTTCGTCTCGCTTCCCTGCATTTGCTGTTTGTCAGTTTTGTTTCTCCTCACCTCAGTGGAGGGGTTCCTGCAACCCAGAAGCTTCTGGGAGGTGTAGTTTGCAGTCGCATGTTCGGCCAGTGTTTTTTCTCCCGTTTAACAATATCTTGAGGCGTGTTAGCCATGATCTCCCTGCCATCCTTAAAAATCAGAAGATTCACCAGTACTTTGTAAGTAGTAAGTAAAAACTTTTATTTTTATACAGGAAGACTTGTCATTTAGGTTGTGGAACCCAGTTTTCAAGACAACCCTGTTAAACTTATTGTTACCTAAACATACTTATACTACACATAAATACATAGACTATCAAAATACTAACATACTAACACACTAAAATGCCAGCAGAATAGGCCTGATGGTCTTTCGCATCTGCTCATTTGGTCAGCCCCCACCCAGGGAGCTGACCTTGCTGCCCCCCTCGCCTTCTCTGGCTTCTCCCTTCCCAGTTCTGAATATTCTCGCTGCATTGGATTTTGCTTCCAGAATCCTCCCCTGTACCTGTCCCACCCCCTCTTGAACCCCTCTACCATCTCTGCCTCCACCAGCCCCCTGGGCAGTGCATTCCATGGCTCCACCACCCTCTCAGTGAAGTAGCACCTGCTCCTTTCTCCCCTGAATCTTCCCTCTCCAGCTTCCACCCATGCCCTCTAGTTGCCCCTCCTCCTTCCTTCGAAGCACCCTGACTGCTCCTCCCCTATTTACCCCCTTCATGTACCTGAAGACCTCTATCATGTCCCCCGTCCCTTCTCTCTTCCAATGTGTACATATTTAGCTCTTCGAGCCTCTCCCCATAGGTCCTGTCCCCCAAGCCCCAAATCATTTTGGTTGCCCTCCTCTGGACCCTCTCCAGGAGTTTAATGTCCCTCTTTAAGTGTGGCCTCCAAAACTGCATGCAGTACTCGAGGTGTGGCCTCACCAAGCAGTTATACAGAGGGAGTATCACTTCCCTCTATCAGGAGGTGATCCCCTAGCGATGCTTCCCAGCATCCTGTTGGACTTGGCTGCTGCCCTCCTACAAGTCTCTGAGTTGTTCATCTTGACATCCACCACCACCCCCAGGTCCCTCTTAGCCATCGAGACTTGTAGCATTTCTCCCCCCAGGGTGTACACTTGGCCTGGGTTTCTGGCCCCCAGGTGCAGTACCTTGCATTTCCCTGCATTGAATCTCAGCTTCCACTTTCTAGACCATCTTTCCAGAGCCTCCCGGTCCCCCTGTGGGCCACTCTCCCCCTCCCCATCCACCACCTTCCCCAGTTTTGGAGTCATCTGCAAAGAAACTCATCTCACTCCTGATACCTGTCCTTATGTCTACAGACATGGGTGTTGAACTGGAGGGGCCCAGGACTGATACCTGTGGGACCCCACCAATGACCCTCCTTGAGGATGAGACTATCCCGCCAACTATGACCCTCTGGGTCCGGTCCTGGAGCCAATTGCCTATTCATCTGATCATCTGGTTCCCCACCCCCATTTCTCCCAGCTTATCCAACAGGCCCTCGTGAAGAACAGAGTCAAATGCCTTGCTGAGGTCTAGAAAGAGGAAGTCCACTGGTCTACTCAGGTCCAAGGCACTTGTCACCAAGTCATAGAACTCCACAAGGTTTGTCTGATACGATTTCCCAGGGACAAATCTATGCTGCCTATCATCCAGGCACCCTGACTTTTCCAGGTCCCCCCTAGCCTCTCCTTGACAATGCCCTCCATCACCTTGCCCAGCACCAACGGTCAGGCTGACAGGCCTGTAGTTCCCTGCCACCTCCCTGATCCCCTGTGGATAGGCACCTATTATGCCCACCTTCCAGTCCTGGGGCACCACCCTGTCCTCAGAGAGATGGTAAAAAGCTCTGCCAGGGGTTTCGCCCAGGACATCTGCAAGTTCCTTCAGCACTCTGGGATGTAATTTATCCAGTCCAGATGATTCCTCAGTCTTAAGGGACCTGAGGGCTTCCCTCACTCTCTCTGCTGTGATTTCCACTTCGCTACCTCTTCTCCCTGCTTAGCCTTTCCCTCCTGCCAGTGATGCCTCCCCTCCCCAGACCTGCCAATCGGTGAGGTCCCCCCTCCTCATTATCACTGTCTTCTCTCATGTATGATGCAGCATCCCTATTTTCCTTGGTGAAAACTGAGGTGAAGTACTCATTTAGTACCTCAGCCTGCTCCCCCGGGTCTTGTGCCCATCTCTCCCCTGTTTTAATACTGCTAATCTGCCCCTTCACCCTTTGTTTTTCCCCAGTGTATCTAAAGAACCCCTTGTTCCCTCTCCTAGTTTCCCAGGCTAGGTTCTGCTCCTTCCTTACCTTAGCCACCCTCACCACCCTAGTGGCCCTTCTAGCCATCAGCTCGTACTCCCCTCAATCCCTTTCACTCCTTGAGCACTTGAATTGCCTATAGGCTGCCTTCTTTCCCCCGCACCACCTCCTGGACCTCCCTGGTCCACCAGCAGGTTTTGGGCCCTACCGCATTTTCGTCTTACTCTTGCACAGGTGCTGGTAGCATCCTGAACCCCTCTCCTGATGATTTCCCACCTACTGTCAGCATCCATGTCTGACCCAGTCACATCCAAATGCTCCTTAAGGATCCTTCCCATTTCCTAAAAATTCGCCCCCCTGAAGTCAGTTACCTCCGTCTTTGTGCAGCCTTCTACCCCTCCTAGGTCTAGGCAGAACCAGACCATGGCATGGTCACTCCCCGCCAACGGGTTGCTTACCTCCAGGCCCCCAATCTGGTCACTGTCTACCAGGATCACATCCAGTACTGCGGTTTCTCGGTCAGTTCCCCCACCTGCTGAGTTAGGAACACGCCTTGAAAGACATCCAACAACCTCTGTTCCCTGGCCACCGAAGATGTCATGGTCTCCCAGTCTGTTCCTGGCATGTTTAGGTCCCCCAACACCACCACCTATCCCCTGCCCAATCTGCAGTGTCTCCCAACATCTGCCACCAGACTCTCTTCCAGCTCCTCCGCCAGTGCAGGGGGTCTATACACCACTCCTATTTTTACTCTCTTGCCCCCCCCTTGTTATCAAGGTGACCCAACTCACCTCTATGGCTCCCTCCACATCCTCTACTCTCCCATGCCAATGCAGTTTTTGACTATCATTGTTACCCTCCTCCCTTCCTCCCTTCTGTCCTTCCTGAACATAGTGTAACCCTCCAGGTTCAGGTCTCATCGTGTCTCTGCGGTGACCCAGGTCTCAGTGACCACTGCCACATCCACCGCTCCCTCAGTTAGCATCACCTGGAGCACAGGCATTTTATTGCCCAAGCTCCTGGCATTTAGCAGGACTACCTTCCACCCTTTCCCTATACTTCTATTTCCCCTGCTCGTGTTCCCACGGGGATTCCGTTTTCCCCTGGTCTGCACTTTACCAGTCGGCCTTTTCCTGCATTCCTCTAGCTCCCTAGGGGAGTGGAGACAGAGTCCATCCTTTATCAGACCCCCCCCTCGACAGCCTTTTCTCCCATCCCTCCCCCTTCACAAGTTTAAACCCCACTTTTCACCAATGAACCCCTCTATTTTCAACTTAAGGATTCCCCCTCCAAATTGAGATGGAGCCTATTTCTAGCATACAGCTCCTTATCCTCCCAGGTCTCCCCCAATCCCCCATCAACCCATACCCTCTGGCCTCACACCACTCCCTGAGCCACTGGTTTTCTCTCCTAATCTTCCTTTGTGTTCCCCACTAGCCTTTTGGCACGCAGGATTTCTGAGAAGGAACTGCATCTACATCATGACAGACCCTGGCAAGCTCCCTGAACCTTGCCTGTATCTCTAGCTTGCTATTTCCCTCGATGTCATTTGTACCCAGGTGGACCAGTGTGTCCGGGGAACCCCCACAATCCCTTGCCAGCTGATATACCATGTGCTTGGCCCTGTGCACCGTTAGTCCATGGAAGCATTTTGTTCTAACTGGCCAGGCTTCTCCCTCCCTATCCTATTTGATACCCTGATCATAGAATCCCCCAACAGGAGCACTCTGACCACTCCTTTTCTCCATTCCCCCTTCCATGTCCCTCATCCTTTCTACTGGCCCTCCACCCAGCCGGCTCCTTGTTCCTCTCCCTATCTAGGGCCTGCCATGCTGCCCCCTCCTTATTTACCCCTGGCCACCCTCTTCTCTGATCCTATGCCTCCTCCTTCTGAGTATCCTTCTGTACCTCGCTAACTCCCCCTCACTGCTTGTGACTGGTCCTTCTCCCCATCCGCTAAACCAGCCAGGCCTCGTCCTCCCTTCCTTCCTGCCTCCGCTTAGTCTCTCCTTGCTTGTCATGCTCCCTGCCCATACCCTCAGATCTCTTTACTGTATCCTCCTTGTACTTCTGGTCCTTCTCCTGCCCTTTCCTCCCAACTGGTCCTTCTCCTTGTGCCTCCTCCTCTTCCTCCTGCCCCTCCTGCTCTGATTCACTGCTCCCCCATTTTCCTGCATTCCAAGTTCCTCCTGTTCCTCCTGCTATCCAGCCCCGCCTCCTCCCTCCCTTTCTATCTCTAACCACCTCTGTCATGGCTACATCACCCCCTCATCCTCAAGCAGAAGAGAATTAGGCGGTTACTGAGCATAAGGTCCGATCCACCTCCCCGCCTTGCTTCCTTCTGTCCAGCCCCAGCCATCTGCCTACTTCCCTGAGAATGTTGTCCCTCTGGCCCCCTTTGTGAGGGTCCCCAGTTACCTGCCTGCTTCCTTGGTAGTGTTCTCCTTTTGGGCCCCCTCTGCCAGGGTCCCTATGTGACCCCAGAGTATTCTCCTGCACTCCTTTCCCTATGCCCCCATCCCTAGTGCTTGGTGCAACCCCATGGGAGATCCCCTGCCCTCTTCCACAACCATACCTCCCCCCTTCCCTCAGCTGTCTCCTAATCCCCACAACCTCCTCCCTAAGCTGTGCCAGCTGGTAGCACACTGGGCAACCACTGAACTTGCAAGCCCAGTCTAGTATCATGGTTGCCCCACACCCTGTGCATCCCACCACCCTCCCAAAGATGCCGGCCCTAATGACGTGTGGTCCCATCCCCCTCCAAGTAGGTTTCCTTGGGTGAGCCACCAGGTTCCACTAGTCCAATATACACCCCTACTGACTAATCAGGTCACCCACTAATCCTAAATACAGTCCCACAGTAAACCAGTAACCCTGTTACTACGTGCAGTACAACACAGTAAACTTATAAGGGAAGTGAACAACTCTTTAAGTTCCTCTCTCCCAGCCTTTAAATTCAACCCCCAGTGGCTAGAACTACATGAGCTGCACCTGCAGCCTTTTCCTCCAATTGGAGGGCAGGTGTTCCCCTTATAAATAAGCGAGTCTTGGGAGGGAGGGTGGGATTTGCAGCCCACGCCTGACTCTCAAGAGAGTGCATCAGCCATGTGTCTGCCCTCCAAGCCCTGCAACCAAATAGCCAGCCCCAAGCAAATCCTACCAAATAGGTTTTAAATCAGAAGAAATAGGCCTCCACCAGCGCAGCCTGTTACAGTGAAACATCCAACAAATGAGCCCACTTACAGCCACCAAACCAGTTTTCAAACTTCCAACAGCCCCAAAACAATACCTTGCTAGCCCCTTTGAAGTAAGAAAGGAAAGAAATAACCTTCTACCAAGTAAAATCCACAAGAAATCCTGTAGAAACAACAAGAAGCAGCTACTGTACTGGAACACAACTGATCCTGTCCCCTTCTAGTTCCTTCTGAGAAGCCAAGCAACTGACACCACAAACCTGATTCAGCTCTGTCTCCAGTCAATTAGCTGAGTGAGACCTGGCCAGACCATTAACACCCTTTCCCCACTATGCACTAACCTTTGCAGCTAGTGAAGTCAGCAAAAGGAATCAAAATTCAACTCAAAGCCCCCAAAATATATTGCTACCAAAGGAAACAGGTCTCCAGTTCAATCAGCTTCACTAACAACACATCAAAATAGGCTTAAATTAACAGATATAGGTCTCCAATTCAAATAACCAGCCCCAAGAAAATCCCACCAAATAGGTTTTAAATCAGAAGAAATAGGCCTCCACCAGTGCAGCCTGTTACACAGTGAAATATCTAACAAATGAGCCCACTTACAGCCACCAAACCAGTTTTCAAACTTCCAATAGCCCCAAAAATAATACCCTGCTAGCCCCTTAGAAGTAAGAAAGAAAAGAAATAACCTTCTACCAAGTAAAATCCACAAGAAACCCCATAGAAACAACAAGAAGCAGCTACTTTACTGGAATACAACTGATCCTGTCCACTTCTAGTTCCTTCTGATACATTACATACTTTCATAACTTAGCACATCAGACCATATACCAACACATCAGATCATATACCAACACATTAGGTCATATACCACACATAGTCAGGACAGGACAAATCCACAGTCAAATTACTGTATAATCCACATTAAAATATTTCTATAGTATTTAATGACAATCAAGTGAATACAGTATCTAGGAGTGCAGTGTTATACTAATTCCAATATGATGTAGTGCATCCAGAACAATGTTTACTAAATTAGGATAAAGATACGATAATATAAAATTCCCTAAACTTACTTTTCCATTTCCAATTAATCTATATTGAAAGCCGAGGTCTCTGAGCTGTGACTTTGTGGTACCAAAGGCTTTCCTCCTAGTGGCCAACTCATGGCTAAAGTCCTGATAAAAGAGATGTGGGAGCCCTCCAATAGAATGTCTCCCATGTTCCTGGCAGCTCGTAGTACCTGCTCCTTGACGAGTATTGTAGAAGGTAGGCAATAGTGGGCTGGGGAACTCCTGGGGATGCTCTTCCCTTGATGCGATGGGCCCTCTCAATTCTGATAGGCCTCTCCATCTATCCTCCAGAGTCTAGGTATGAACAAATTCAAAAACAGCTCCATCTTTTTCCCTCCAGCCCCTTGTGGATGCCTAAGATATGGATGTTGTTCTGGCATCCTCAATTTTTCCTGGTCCTCAGCCCTTTCCCAGAGGAGCTGCATTTTATGATCCTGCTCCTTCAGGCTTTGTAATATCCTATGTTGATGTTGTTCTAACTCATCAGAGCACTTCTCGGAGATGATCATCCTGTCCTCCAGTTTCCTGACATCCTCAACATTTCCAGTGAAGGCAGCATTAATCCCATCAACTCTGGACAGCAGGACTTCCAGTATTTGTGTTATATAATTTAAGGATTCATTTACTGGAGCCTTGGCAGCCATCTTAGTCATTTGCTCCATGCTCTGCTGTCCCTGGTGCACCAGCTTACTACCAGGGAGAGGGGGAGATTCAGTGCTTGGCAGAAGCTTGGAGCTGTTAAGATTGCCCCTAGAGAAATTGTCCCAGTTGTTTGCTTGTCAGCAGATCAAAACAATATTAAAGCCCAACCATGGAGAGGAGAGCCATGCCCGACTACTTGCCTTGGCAGGTAAGATGCCCTGGCAGGAGGTCTCAGTTTACTGTGCATAGGGGATTGCAGCTACTCACCTCGCGGTTGACCCTAGATCACCGATACTTTCCCTTGGTTCCTGCATGTTCGTGCTACTCTGCATCTATACTAAAAGCAGTTTCTCAGATACCAGAGGTGCTCTCATCCTACCTCCTTGACTGAGAAATCAGATAATGATCCCAGAACGAAGAATAAAACTTTATATTAGTCCGAGTGGGTGGAGTAATTGATTTAAGCAGCCATCTTGTACTGTGGTTAAACCACACCCCCAAGAACAGAATGAAGTGTTAACTGTGCATATTATGTCAGAAGAGATCTTGGAGTTAATAGTTATCAGCAAGACAGGCAAATACTCAGGAACTGAGGGGTATCATTTGGATTTTTATATGAAATTTAAAAATGATACCATGCTCCTTCTCAAAATGCCTATAGAGTTGCCCTGGTGGAAGACAGGACATTTGCACCTTCTTGGCGGTATGTGGTAAAATCCATGATTCCCAAGCACAGCAAGAACCCCATTTATGCCCCTACGCTGACCCATATCCATTTTAAGTCTTGACCTTAAGTTCTTGAGGGGAATCTTCACCAACCATTTGGTGGAGATTATCCCAACTATTGATGGTTTAGAGCAAACAGGATTTGTGGCTGGCAGACGAGCACCAGATAGTATACGACAAACTCTACGTATCACTGACCACTTAAATAAAGCCAAACAACCCCCATAGTTATGAGTAAGGATACTGAAAAACATCTGAATAGGTTGATTAGAACTATAAATACCGGATCTTTGCTGGGTTTGAGGTTCCCCACTTTGATTAAGTTACATTCAAACACTTTATGTGCTTCCCAAAGCCTACATCAGGGGAAATGGCCAACTTTCCTCAGTTTTTCCTCTGGGTAGGGGAACCCATCAGGGTTATCTTCATCTCCCATTTTCTTTGCCCTATATATATAGATCCCCTTGCCCAGCAGATCAGGATGGAAACAGCAATTGCAGGAGTCACAGTAGAGAGTACAAAGCACAAAATAGCTGTATATGCCAACAATGTGCTGCTCTGTTTAACAACCCTGTAGACATCCCTGGACAGAGTAATAGAAATAGTCCAGGAGTTCTTTCAGTTTTCAGGCTACGTGCCAAACACCACCAACACAGAGGTGCTCAATATCCACTTCAATTCCCCCGTAACCCTTCAATATCTGCACCTTATGAAATGGGGCATGCAAAACTCAGATGCTTCTGTATCCATTTATGGCCAGATACTAAACACCTTTATAGGAATAATTACATCCTCTGAATGACTATTTTAAAAGATGACATATCATGATAGCCTGGTAGCACTGAGGGTTGAGGCACTGGATGCCACACCTCGCTCTGCGCCAGTGACCCGAGTTCAGCAACGAGTCTGAACTGTCAGGGGTCAGCTGGGAGGAGGACAAAGAGCAAGACTGAGTTGCCACAAGGCAGCTTTCTCCTCATGGGGTGGACTGGGCTCGCAGGCCACTGGCTGACACCTGGTGGAGGTTGGAGGGTGGCACCAACCTGAAGGAGCTCTGGCAATAGCCACAGGGAGGGCCAGGACATGCTTAGTCAGCACCATGGGGCATGCATGCACCTCTATGCATGCATGAAGCCAGTGTGCTGGGACCTTGGGGAACAGAGGAGGAAATGGGGCAAAAAACACAGAAAATATAAATAAAGAAAAAAAAAAGACAACATATCGTGGTGGTCATTACATTCCCTACCTTTCCACTCTAGAATACATACTACCAAGATGAATATTCTTTCTATGTACCTCTACCTCTTTCACAGTGCCCCAGTTAAATTTACCAAAGAGTTGTTTAAAATGGCACAAAGCCAGCTTTGAAATATATTTGGGCAAACTCCAACTCTTGGGTCAATAGTAACTTGCTGTTGGCTCAAAAGGAATGGGATGGATGGATCGGTCCAAACTTGGAGGAGTACTAGTTGTCTTCCCAAGTGAAACTGGTTCTTTTGTGGTGAAAACAGCATATCAGTGACATTGGAATGACAGAACCTTCATGTCCCCTAACAAAAATTCCCCTCAGAGTATAAAATGATTACTCTGTGCTAGGAGCTACCTGGAAAGCATGGGACAAATTCTGAAAAATCCCCAGAGTTGCAGGGTACTAGTGGCACTGTCAGTGGTTTGCCTGTGACCCAGCTTTCACCCCCAGCAGTACTTATCCATGGTACAGATGACAGGCACAATAGGGCATATATTGCTCTTAGCAGTGCATGCAAGAAATAGTGGCAAAAACCTTTGAAGAGTTGAAAACAGACTCTGGGTGGAAGCAACAGATAGGTTTTGCTATTTTCAAATTAAGAGACTACATAATGCAACAACTATGCAAGTAACGCACACAGACAACAGACCAGGATGGCTCCTTAATATACTAACATAGACACTGTATCAGAAAGGGGTGAGCTTCCTTATCTATCATTTCTTAATACAAGATACAACAATAGCTGTGATGCATACCAGGTGCAAATAACAAACAGAGCAAATCTTGAACTTACAAACACAGACTGGGGGCAGGACTGGAAAAGTTCTTTCCAGACCTGCTTCTCTTCCTCCTAGATGGCAAAATTCTTCTGGAACATAAAATCCTGATACTTTATAACACTGATTTTGAAGGCAAAGATGGGACTCGATGACATTGGTATCCTGCTGGAGGCATCGTGGGAGAAGTAGGAGAATGTATTGCCATGTGCTCAGGAGCTGTGCAGCTCTCACGTTCTATAGGAAGGTGTAGAAAAAGTGATAAAGTGAATATCTGGCTTGGGAACCCCACTGAAGCAGTTCAACCTAGTACTGAGACTCAAACCCTATGGTGAAAAGGGAAGGAGACCCTTTTTTGTATGGTGAATTTGTGTAGCTGCAGCATCGATAGTCAACACCAGAAACTGGTTGTACCTAGAAGCTCCCATAGTGTATGACTGGAGAGTAATTATGGGTGAAATATCATAGATGGAGAGAATAACATTTAGGGTACAGGAAAGGCAGGAGAAATACATTAATCATTGGACCAAGTGTAAACTGGGACAGCCGGGAGGTGATCCATTGAATATTCTGTGGAACTAAGACACTGGGCATGCAGAGTAAATGCAAAGGTGGGGGGGGTCTCCTGACACCTATCGTAGGGTACCCAACCTTATGGACCCTCCTTTCACTGCTGGAAAGGTACTCCAGGAATGTCTTCCATAGGGTATCTTAGACCACATCACAGTCAAGTATTATTTAGACTACTTTTTCAGATTACTGGCACTAGGGCATGGCCTCTCCACTCCAGGACAGCACCTTACATAAAATGAACCATCTCTGGATTCCATACCTCCATGTTCTATTTTAATTGTTCAGGCATGTTTGTTTTATGGTTAATCACTGTCCTACTTCTTTTGATGTCATGGACAAAATAGCAAACTTATGTGAAACAGGAGTTGTCTGAAACTGACTGTATTGAAGCTGGTATGTATTTCATTTCATGTACTTAATGGCATTTTCCTGTTTGCTGTACCTGTGCTTTTAATAATAAAGTATATTAGAAAAAAAAAAAATGCTGGACAGGGAGGATAATGTTGAATGCTGAGCACATTGCAACAACCTATGGATTTACAATTTGCCAGAGGCAGTTTAATGTTGTAAATTACCTCCAAAATCTCCTCCAAACAGTCATATCCCCCTCCTCCCCCACACTGCCCGGTTTCAAAATATAACCCCCATATAACAAGCCACAGACTTTCACCCACCCTCCTTCTCCTGTATTGACAATAAGGAGTATTTTGACAGAGAATTCTTTTCCCCACCAATTCACAGGCAGCACCCTTCCTAATTCCCCCCCTTACTACTCCCCCACCACCACGCAGTCATGGACAAATTACACAGATTTCAGTGCCTGTCCTCTGTCCATCTCCCCCATTAAGCAGGACCCATTCCACCTTCCACTCACCCTAGAGCTCACCTTTGAACTTGAGTGCGCCCTGTGGGTCATAAACACTCTGTTCTGGAGGCTGACCCCACTCAATTATCCTTTGCTTTCTCCAGTACCCTGAGAAGGAGAAAGTCCTTCACCTGGCATGGAGACAAAAAGACATTTCTTGCCAAAGGACACGTATATACAGTATATTGATGAATGCTACTGTCTTTCTATTATAGGAAAACAACGAACATATATATACCTTTAACGAAGGCTCTCAGAAGTAAGGACATGAGATTCTGCACCTTACCCAGCCAGAATGTTTATCCTTTTCCTGAATGACTCCCAACCTTTTCTCTCCATCCTTTGTTTGTCCCCCATTCTGCCCAAATGACCCCCATTCTGATGGTGACCCCCAGCCCCATCTCTTACCATCCTGGGTCTTATCCAAACTACTTCCTTACTTTGTTGAGTGAGTGAGTGCCATGGGTGGTGGAGCAGATTCTGGGGGCTACAGGCCATCATCCCATTGCTCAGGTGTTTTTTTTCTCCTTTTTTTTTTTCCCCAGTCCCCATGATCAGGAATGTGTGCCATGGCGAGGGTGTACAGCACAAAGATGCCACACATACTCAAGTGCCTGCCAACAACCTCTAGGAAGTGGTCACTGATGCTATGCCACCCAGCTTCTGCTGGGGGCAGGCAAGCAGTGGCTTGCTGTTCCCCTTCCCCAAAGAGGTGAGCAGTCTGTGTATACTCAGCCCTCCTTCCATAGGCCAAACCACATTGATTCTGGTCCATTCCAAAACCAAGATTGCAGTTGTGGTGGCTGGTGTGGAACTCAGTGCCTTGCCCACCACACACACTGGGATAGTCAGCTCCCAACCATTGGATTCAGTAGAGGCAGAGAGACAGGAGCTGACATGAAGAGACAACCATCTCCTGCCACCACCACCAAGACAATTGACACAATCCCTTGCCTCCAAACTGTCACAACATGCCTGGAATCAGGAGGCAGGAATGCCTAAAATGACTGACACCACCAGCAGGCCACATAGACCATTAAATAAATTGTGGGACAATTGCAACCTGCCCATAATCCCCAGCCCAGACCTCAACTGAAGAATGATGATCTAACACACTCATGTATGGCCTGTGTGTCCCTCACATCTCCTCTTGGGCTCCACCTCCTCCTTGAGTTTTCCTGTTGTACCCTCACCTTTACTTCTACATCGGTAGATGCTCAGTTCTGGGCCACAACATTGCAAAATATAATAATATAGTTTTGCTGGGGCATCTTGGCACCACGCCCTCAGTACCTGCTGACTTGTTGTTGTGAACCAGATGTGTGACCCCCAAAAAGCAAATCCTTTTAATCCGCCAGTTTGCTTTGAACAGTGCTGGGTAGGCAGACCCTCATGAGAGGAGTGCTGTCCAGGACATAGCCTCTGGCGATGCCAAGACACTTGATAAATATGGCTCTTGCAGTACAGACAAAGTAGGACCTATACAGTTATGCATAAAGCAGTTCAGAGACAGTCTTCAGTCAAAAGTCCTGTACTCACCACCAAATATGAATGCTGCACAGAAGTTGCAGATTTGTGCTCTAACTTATTAAGGTGCCAGGTTAAATGCACGTCTTGACATATTTCGAAATACATTCCTTTATCAAAAGACCTCGGTGTCTCAAACACTCTTCTTATACATACTATCTCACCCTTCTACTATGTGACCTATAGTTGTGGAATTTAGGACTATAACTGTAGGTCTATATTATAAACTGTTGTCCATGACTTCATGATATACTACATGACTTACTTCTTATTTGCCAATGTACGTTAATGCTATTTGCCTGAGTTAACTATCTGAATGTACCCAATGATATTTGCAAATACCTGCTTACAAAAGTATGTATGTATGTAAACCATTTGTGCCTGTTAATAAACTTTGTTTATAAAAAAAATGAAGGATTGCAATGACATTAAAACAAAAAACAAAGTCATCATACATGCACAGTGAAAATAAGTACAAATAAAAAACAGAAATTGAACAGAGGATTTAAAAGAAAAGAAATAAAGTCAATACAGAAACATAATAAGGCATCAAAGAACAGAAAATATTCATCATAACCAGGAGAGACACACCCCCCACCACCAATCAGAAAATACTGTCCCGGCAACACATGTCCATTCTCTGTCCTGAATATCTACAAATTCTTTCAAAATAATGTGAAGCAATCCCTCTTGTGTGACAAACTTTTGTTGTAGAACTAACCTGAAATGAATCTGCCAAATCCAATATTTAAAACTAGCAAACATCACCTATTTGCTGCTAAGATTATACTTAAACCACCCACTGGAAAAAGACCCAGAAAAAAACCTCTGGAGGAATATTACAAAAAAAGCAGGTTTTCTCACCTCCTAAATAACAGAGAACAAAATGGCTGTATAAAAGGACAAGTGAAATAAAGTTGTTCCATGGTTTCCAGAACAGAGGCCCTAGTAGTCCTGGGGCAAAAACGTTCCTGTACATCTTTATGTGTCGAATTACCTTTTGTATTTAATTTCCCATGGGTGCACAACAGAGCACATTCCACATCCCACATCTTGGGTGGGATTCTGGAATCAGTTAACATTTGTTCAAGTTGAATCTGGTGCATAAGTGAAGTTCCCAAGAAAGTAGGATGGTCAGAAAAATTAGCAGAGACCACTGACCCATTAAAGGATTTCCTGGACAAGGAAAAAATCGGAGTCAGATGGATCCTCCATAATTTAATCTCATCAAAACACGTGTCAAAAAATAATAGGGCAGTTTCTGACTTCATTTATTTTTGTGGATGAAAGATCCAGCATACCACTCATCTCGAATGGAGAAGAGCCGATTAACTACCCAGGGATTCCCACTTTGAGTAGAGTGCGTAAGAACAAGCCAGATATTGGTGTACAAAGACATACTATAAAAGAATACCACTGACATAAGGAAAGAAAACCACTGACATAAGGAAAGATAGAAGCAGACTTGTAACAGTTGAATCCAGTGAATAAACTATTGTGGCATTTCATAAGCCTTTAAACATTTCCATACAACATCATGTGACACTGGCCTGGTGGCACTGAGGGTTGGGGTGCTGGACGTCACCTCTCACCACACTGGTGACCTGGGTTTGCAAGGAGCCCAGTTCGCCAGGGATCGGCGGGGGAAGAGAGGATTGAACATCCAGAGAACTGCTGTCCTCTCTCGGGGGAGGGTCCCACGTCATCCCATTCGCTGATTGCACTCTGGTGGTGACTGGAGGGCAGTACAGGTTGGGAGGTGCGCTCCAATGCAATTATGTGGGAAGGAAGGGGAAACAGGAGAAAACAGGAGGAAAAAGAAGCCTGGGAGGGCTCCATGACTGTCCTCAGCACTGAGGTCCAACCCCAGCTTCTGGATTGTGTCTCCAGGAAGGGGGCACCACCTTTCAAGCCCCACCACAGGAGGCAAGCCATGGGGGAATCTCTAGGGTCTGTGAGTGTGGGTAGCAGGATCTCCTAACCCCTGCCAGAGCTCAGGAGGATAAACACCTAAATTAAAAAAAAAAATCATTGTGACACCCTGTTTATGCACGCTTTGGATTGATCTAAACTAATACCCATTAAAATCCTTTTATTTCCCTTATCAAAAGTAATGTACCAGAATTTTTCTCCTGGGATCGAACAGGATTGTGCTGAATGGATAACCTGTACCAAAACCTGGGCCAATTTCTTGCTAAGAGATTTCGTGAGGATTTTGAAATCCATGTTCAACAGAGTAATAGGTAGCCAATTGGAAAGCACTGATTTATCTCCTGTCTTAAATAAAAATGAGCAAACCCTGGTACATGACTGTAGGTAATGCAAGTGCTTGTAGTAAAGATTTATATAAATCCAACAGCTCCTGTGGCATATAATTCCACAGCCACTTATAAAATTCTCCTAGTAACCCACTGAATCCTTGGGCTGTGCCTGCCCTCAAACTTTTAATAGCCCACTCTACCTCAATGAGAGTGTGGAGAAACTAATTGAAAGACCTGCTGTCCAGAGACATGGTGTAACTGACTAGCTCATAACAAATTATGCATCTCCTTATTACCAGGACAGGGGTACCAAACTGATGAAAAATGCATTTGTGCAACCCTGAACCCTCAGTGCCACCGGGCCGGTGTCACATGATGTTTAAATGCCAACCAAGACATGGTCTGAGGTCTCCGCAAGGAACAACTTCCACCTGGGAAATAGGAAGGGTCACGGAAGTGAACCAATGGTGTATCCAAGTGGACAGACTCCATGGAAATAAATATGTTTAGGGAGTGCAACTTATGGCTATGACAGGAGGGAGCTGGATGTCATTGTCCACCTAGGGACAAATGACCTGGCTAAGAAAGGGATTGAGAAGTGCAGGAAGAGTTTGTGGAATTGGGAGGGGCCTTAGTTAAGTAGCATGCACGGTAACCTTCTTGGAGGTGCTGCCCATCTATGGCATAGGAGAGGCTAGGGTGTTCCACACCATGGGATTCAATCAGTGGTTGAAAAACTGGTGTGGAGCTCAGGGATTTGGCTTCATTGGGGACTGGGGGTCCACCTGGAGTGATGCAAGCCTATACTGGCATGATGGGCTGCATCTGTCCGGTAGGGGAACCAGGATCCTAGGTGATAGGTTTAAATGCTTCATTGGCAAGCATTTAAACTAGCCAAGGGGGGAGGCACTGGAAAGGAGCAGGGAAATCCTAGCCACCCCAAAAAATCATGGTAGTAAGTGTGGCAAACACCAACATAGAGGTGTCGATAGGGAGAAGGGCAGGGCAAATGGAGAAAGTGACAAAGGCAAGAAGGACAGGGATGGGGCAAAAGGGAGTAAGGCCATCAGGAATTGGAGGGTAATGAGTACCAATGCCTGCAGTCTGGGCAACAAGCTCCCTGAGCTGGTGGCCTTGATGGAAGAGGGATGCCTGGATATCGTAGCAGTTACAGAAACATGGTATACAGAGAACCATGATTGGGATGTTAACATACCAGGGTACATAACCTACAGGAGAGACAGGCAGGGGAGAAGAGGGGGATGAGCGTCTCTCTATGTAAAGGAAGGGATAAAAGCAACTGAAAAAAAGAGTAAACAGGAGGAGAGGAGGCACTGTGGGTCACCTTGGAGACTGGAAAGGGCACCACAATCCACACAGGGGTTGTGTACAGCCTCCCATGTCAGGGGGAGGGAATGGACAAGGATATGATAGAAGGCATTCTTAGAATTGCAGAGAAAGGGGAGATACTATTGATGGGAGACCTGAATATGCCAGATGTTGACTGGAGCACATTTGCTGCAGGCACATCCAAGAGCAGGGCCATTCTTGATGCCCTCACGGGTGGCAGGCCTCAGACAGCTAGTTTCGAACCCACTCATGAGGGAGCAATCTTAGACCTCATACTCTCAAACGGGGCAGTGAGAGGATCTCAGATCTAG
The DNA here is from genome assembly GCA_016271365.2 of Neoceratodus forsteri. Classification (NCBI taxonomy): domain Eukaryota; kingdom Metazoa; phylum Chordata; order Ceratodontiformes; family Ceratodontidae; genus Neoceratodus; species Neoceratodus forsteri. The sequence continues at coordinate 214,847,993 of CM057453.1, forward strand.
AAGTGGGTTGCCATCTGGGAACAGGTGACCATCAAACAGTGTGGTTCACGTTAAACTCAGCTACAGAGTCAAGCCATACAAAAGTGAGGGTAATGGACTTTAGGAGGGCTGACTTTGTAGAGATTGAAGAGTGCCTCAGAAAAGCACTAGCAAACAGGCTAGAAGGAGGTGTGGAGCAACAATGTGGAATCATCAAAACTGCCATCACAGAGGTAACAAGCCTTTGTGTGAAGCAAATAAACAAATCAAAACGAAAGAAAAAGCCACTATGGTTCTCAAAAAGTGGCTGTGAAAGTCAGGAAGAAAAAGATTGCATTCTGGAACTATAAGGAAACACAGAAGAGTGGGACAGAGCAGTACCAGTTAAGGCAGAAGGAAGCAGGAGGGAAGTCAGAATAGCAAAGGCCCAAACTGTGGAAAAGATAGCCAACTCAGTTAAGAAGGGGGATAAAACCTTTTATAGGTACATCAGTGAGCATAGAAAGACAAAGGGAGGGATAGTGACGCTGAATAGAATGAACAGTGGGTGGGCAGTGGGGGACAGTGAAAAAGCAGGGATACTGAACAAATATTTCTGCTCAGTATTCACAAAAGAGGAGGGGGACGTGCCTAATACAATTAACAGAAGCACTCTTGATGGGGGTTGATCCCAGTCCTTTCACAGAAGAAAGGGTTCTGCAAGAACTCCTAAAACTGAAGGTGGACAAAGCAATGGGGCCTGATGGAATTCACCCCAGAATTCTAAAAGAATTAAGGGAGGAACTAGTGAAACCACTGGCTACTCTTTTTAATAAATCATGGGAGGATGGTGTGGTACCCGAGGACTGGAGGAAGGCGGATGTGATTCCCCTTCACAAAAGTGGGACCAAGACAGAGACAGGAAACTACAGACCTGTCAGTCTGACCTCTGTGGTAGGGAAAGTGAAGGAGTCACTTCTGAAGGAAAGAATAGTTGAGTACCTAGAGGCCAGTGGGGCACAGAACCCAAGGCAGCATGGGTTCACAGCGGGAAGGTCATGTCAGACGAATCTAATAGATTTCTTTGACTGGGTGACCAAAGTAGTAGACCAGGGAGGGCTGTGGACAAGGCCTACCTAGACTTTTAGCAAGGCATTTGACACAGTCCCACACAAAAGATTAATAGTCAAATTAACCAGCCTGGGAGTGGGTCCCAGGGTGGTAGCCTGAAAACATTGGCTGGACAACAGGACACAGAAGGTAATTATAAATGGAGTCCACTCTGAAGAAAGAGGGATTACTAGTGGGGTACCGTAGGGTTCAGTATTGGGTCCAGTCCTTTTTAATGTCTTCATCAGTGACATTGCAGAGGGACTGGAAGGAAAAGTATGCCTTTTTGCAGATGACACAAAGATCTGCAACAGGGTTGATACACAAGGAGGCGTGGAAAGGATGAAAAGGGGCTTGGCAAGGTTGGAGGAATGGTCAGAAGTATGGCAGCTAGGATTCAATGCAAAGAAGTGCAAAATAATGCACCTGGGAAACAAGAACCCAGGGGAAGAATACACAATGGGTGGGAGGTAGTAACAACAACAAAAAAGGAAAGGGACCTGGGGGTAATCATATCAGATGACCTTAAGGCTAGCAAGCAATGTGAGAAGGCAGTAGGGAGGGCTGGGGTATACTGGGATGTATAGGGAGAGGCATCAGCAGCAGAAAACAGGAAGTTGTTATCCCTCTATACAGACAGTTGGTGAGACCCCATCTGGAGTACTGCGTCCAGTTCTGGAGACCCCATCTCCGCAAGGACATAGACAGGATAGAGGCAGTCCAGAGGAGGGCAACTAAAATGGTGCAGGGTCTGCAAGAGAAGCCATATGAGGAGAGACTAAAGGAGCTTAATATGTATACCCTTGACGAAAGAAGGGAGAGGGGAACATGATAGAAACTTTTAAGTACCTCAGTGGAATCAACAAAGTCCAAGAGGGTAGCATCTTTCAGAAAAATAGACGTGCAAGAACAAGGGGACACAATTTAAAGATGGGGGGAGGTTCAGGGGCAATGTGAGGAAGTATTATTTCACAGAGAGGGTAGTGGATGCATGGAACAGCCTTTCTGAGGAGGTTGTGGGTCTAAAACTGGAAGAATTCAAGAATGCATGGGACAGACATAAGGCAATTCTTGTGGGGGGTAGGAAGAAATAGGCTGTTGGTTAACTAGGATCTGCGGCCTATCCTGTAGGTAGGGAAATGGGCAGACTAGATGGGCCAAGCGGTCCTTATCTGCCGTCAAAGTCTAAGTTTCTATGAAGTATGTCAGGCTTATCAGGTCCCCTGTATTTGTCAGAACTTGGCGAATGCATTTATGCGAGGTTTGGTGACTGTAGCTATTAAAGGAAGTAACATGAAAGCTCTTCCCCTGTGTACCAAATTTCTGCTCCAGTTCTAAAGTTTTTAAGCTGTCATATTGATATTGTGCCATATTTCTCTTGAGTACTGAAATGTGTGCTGAGTAATCACCATCCCCTGTGCTTTGTAAGGACATCAAATGATATAATTGTGTCCTGAAGGCCATATAGTTACAAACTGTTTCCTTCCCCTTCCGTTCAGTAATACTTTGAAAAAGCTCTTGGAAATCTTTTTTACATTCATCCCACCAATGAAAGTGTGAGTTGTAAAGACACAGTACAGGCTTTCTAGTCTCTGCTAATTAGGTAAGGTCCTTTAAAGCCTGTGGGCCTTCAAGTAAACTGGCACTTAAATGCCATATACCTCTCCCCAATAAAACATCTGCAAAGTTTGAAAACTTATTGCCAACCAAGCCATGGTCCGAGGTCTCCGCAAGGAACAACTTCCCCTTGGGAAATAGGAAGGGTCAGTGAAGTGAACCAATAGTGTATCCAAGTGGACAGACTCCCATGGAAATAAATATGTTTAGGGAGTGCAACTTTATGGCTGTGAGCATTACGGAGACCAAACTTGAGCAATCATGACTTTAAGAAGTGGGAAAGGGGAAATTGTTTAACCAGGAAAGGCACACTAAGTCAAAGCTTGTTTCCAGATGCAACCTGAGAGCACAAGGAAGTTAAGTGACTTGCTCAGGGTCACACAGTATGAAAGTGGGGGGCTGTGGGATTCAAACCCAGGTCTTCAGGTTTGCGGTTCAGAGCCTTAAACCTCTGTGCTCTACTACCTCCTTAAAGGGGCATCACAAAACACCTTTGTCATTTTAGTACCCTTACTGTATCAGTACATAAAAGGCTACAATTGACGTCCCTACTAAATAGCAATGGTTTTGCAGTGGACAAAAAAGGCTGGATGTGTTTATATAAGGCAATCCAGGAAGCTTTACTTTGAGGGACAGAACTGTTGATAAGTCTAAAAGCTTGATTACCTATGGAAATGTCTAATAACAGAGCCCAGCCTGGATGGATGTCAACCATACCGATACCCACTATGTCAGGAGTAGTCAATCAATCAATCAATCAATCAAACAATCTTTATTTTATCAGTCGAAGCAGCATTGCACAAGCTCATTTGCAAGGTGGACCTGGACAAATGCACTTAAAAGTAAACAATATACAAATTAAAAAGTTGGGTGTACAATTAAGGAATAGAATATAGAAGAGGACATAAAATATAGTACAGTATTAGGCAGGGTCTATGCAGGCAAATATACAAGAGGCTAAGAAAAAATAAATATTGTCAATATTGTCAATATACATTAATATACAGTGTTTACATGAACAGTAGTAGTAAAACAAATCTTGACCCCACTACAGACAGCCTCCCTTATGGACCAGTAAGATTGTCTCCAGATCCAGGCAGTTTGTGCAGCTTGTAAGTCTGAGACAGTCCCAAGCCTAGTGTCTTGCAGAAAAACAATATCGTAGCAGAATTGTACAAGGACAGGAAAAGTGGCAAGCCTCTTTTTAACAGATTTAATGCTGTTTCAATTAAGAGAGGCCAAAGTCAAGTTAGAGGAGGAAGCCATTTAAGATCTTAAACTAGTCACCTATATCTACCTAAAATGATTTTACTAATTAAAGAGGCATTCACTTTTTTTAAGTCCCCCTTCCCCCTCCGATGTGCACCACCCTGGAGTTGAGAATCCAAAAGTAGGGGGGCTTGGGGGGCAGTGCAGGTGGTGCAGCCCCCCACATTAAGAAAATAACCCATAGGTCTTGGGCACCCTATTTCTGCTCGCCACAAGTGTGCATTGCTGAAATTCATTTTCGGCAATGGACGCTCACTATAACAGCGATTGCTATTCTGCCATTGCTGTTATGACATGGAATCCATAGTAAGGGGTAAATATAAAATGTGCAAAGCAGGGGGATGAGAGGGAAGCCCTGTCTGACTCCATTCATTGTAGTTATCATAGGCCCACCCATCCATTAATAACTGGTAATTATGGATCTTTTGTAGAGGCATTTTAGACACTTTATAAACTGGGGTGGTATGCTTAAAGTATACCATAAAAATTCTGATCCACTGAGTGAAAAGCCCTATACTGATCCAAAGAAAGCAGAAAGCATTGTGCAGTATTTCTGTTCCCTCTTTCAATAACCTCCTTAGCAAAATTAAATGGTCAGAAGTTTGTTTTTAGGAACTGCACAGACCTGTGCAGTACTGATAAGCTCTTTTCCGACTCTAAGCAATCTATTATTAGAATTTTAGCTAATATTTAAAAATCTGTATTTAATATACTGATAGGTCTCCAATTCTGTATTTTACCCTTTCATCTTTTTTATGTAAAGAAATTAGAATGCTTTGTTTCATACTCCATGGACGTTCTAGTGAACATTAAATAAACTTTAGTACAGTACTAAAGTAAATTCTGTTTGTAACTGAGAGCATACAGTCTTATAAATTTCACTTGTCAGACCATCTTTACCCAGGATAGTTTTAGTTTATAATGAGGAAATAGCATGGGTAAGTTCTGTCTCAGAAATATCTTCTGTTTTATTTTTACCCACTTAGTGGGATGGAGAACACAGATATCAGAGAAAAAAATGGTCTGGGTCCAGACTAGGTTGAAACAAGTTCTGAAGTGGCTGTTTTGTATATTGAGTTACAGTTCCTTGTATGGCACTATTATCAGTTTGGAATTTATTTTGGGTTTCATATAAACCTTCTATTGTTTTTTAAATCCTAGGGGCAGGATTCACAAAAGAGATGCACCAGGCACAAATAGAGATGCACTGATGCATCCCAAAAGTGCACCATGGAATGATTCACAGACAGGGCAGATGAGTTGGCACATCCCAGATGCACTGCACCAAACAGAATGCACTATAGACACATGAAAATGATATGCGACTCAAATAGAGAGGTGTACACTGCATGCACAGCGTAAAGCAGTTCACAGTTCAAAAGGAAAGTGCAACTACAGAGCAAACATGGCACAAGTACCAAATGTAGTGGAAAGATAAGAATAAAAGAAGCAGACGTAGTGCAAGCCATCAACAGGCCAGTGGAGCATTACAGGAGCAGCAGACAGAGAGAGGGAGAAAGCTGCAGGACACAATGGATGGAGCACCATTCATGATGGTGGGACTGATAATGGGGAGAGGAGGCAGGGATGTGGAAGGCATCATAGGCGACCAGCCCACAGTGGTATTATGCCAAGCTGTCCTTTGAGCAGCTCACGGACATGGAGACAGTAGTCCAATACCACCTGAATAGGGCCATTCTGAGGCAGCTCTGCGAGCTGTGCCATGAGGAAATGCAGGCATCCACTGGACGAGGACATGCCATATCTGTGGAGACCAAGGTGACAACAGTAATGTGCTTGCTCACCACAGGAACATTCCAGAGGCCTTCTGGGGACACCACCACTGGCATTTCACAGGCCTCCACTTCCCATCTCTTCACACAATTCCTCACTGCACTGCTACCATATGCTTCAGAATATATACACAGGCAGAGCAGACAGAAGCCATGCAGCAGTTCTGCAGGGTGGCATGCATGCCAGGCATCATAGGGGCCATTGATTGCACCCATGTGGCAATCCGCACACCACCTGGTAATGACAAGGCCACCTACATCAATCACAAGGACTACCACTCACGTAAACTGCCAGGCGGTGTGCAATGCCACCAGGGCACATCAGTAATGTCGCCACACACCCTGAGGCACACATTATGCCTTCATATGGCACAGTGTGCCCTCTGCCACAGATTTAAAGCAGAGGACAGACCAAGTGGCCATCTGGTAGGTGCATGGGACATGGCAACCTGCCACATAACAGGTCACTATGACACAGGATAGGAAGGAGGTAGGTGTGCAGGTAGCACAATGCACAAAGCGCAGAGGGTACAGCAGATGTGGGACAATGGAGGAGGAAGGTGACACAGGCAGCCACCAACCAGTGAGGGTGGCACACGTGAAATGCATGGAATGTGGGGTGCACTGCCATGGGGGGCATGTTTGGCAGGGCCTAGTGCAACACATGCAAACAGCGGATGCTGCTGCCATGCATACTGGGTGGAACAATGGTCAGCAGGGCATGTGTGACCCCAATGGCATGGGTGGCCTGGGGCCAACAACAGCAGCAGAGCCAGACAACAGCAGGTGGATGGGGGAGGTAGAATGGCAGGGAAGGGACAAGCACAGTCAGTGGTGGACTCACACCACACACAGCTGCACAGCATGGAGTGGGGGGAGCAAGCTGCATCTGTGACCAGTGTACTAATAACCACCCTTCTCCCCCACAGGCGATGTAGCATACCCACTAAGACTCTGGATCCTCATCTCCATCCAATGACCTGGAACAAAGGCGGAGGAGCCATACAAGGCACACACTACTACTTGCTCCAAAATAGAGCGTGTGTTCGGCATGCTGAAGATGCACTTCTGGTGCCTAGATACATCAGGTGGTGCCCTACAGTTTAGCCCTGAGAAGGCCTGTGGCATGTTCCTGGCCTGTCGTATACTACACAACATGGCCATTGACCATGGAATAGCTGTTGAAGCCATTGAGGCCGACATTTCTAGGGAGGAGGAGGAGGGTGAGGAGGAAGATGCAGTGCCATGGGGCCAGAACACCAGGCCACCAATGGCACAGTGGGACCCATGTCTGGCTGCAAGGTCACGGCTCTACAGGAACACACTGGTGCAGGAGCATTTTGGGAACTGCAGGTGAGTAGCACAGGTATGTATAGGGGAGGTGTACAATGGTGACCACAGGTAGAAACATAGGTGTTCTTTGCTTGGTGGACACAGCACAGCACACAAACAGCCCAACATGGGCACACACACAGTGGTGGCAGGGCAGCAGTGGACCACAGTCATGCCAAGGATCATCAGGCCCAGGCACACACATGCACACACATACATGCACACACACACACACGCACACACACACACACCTCACAACACACACGCATGCCACAATGTCATTGACAGGGATGGAATGGATCAGTGTGCACTGCTGCTGGCACACAGACACAGCAGACACTGGACAGCACTCATGCCCATGCCACATGGCACAACAGTGGTGCAAACAGACTCAGTGGTGCACACACACATACAAGTGGCACTGCACAGGGGGCCCATGATGGTGGTGCGCAGGGGCAGGTGCATGCCACCCACTCCACCCCAGGCATCAGTATCCAGGTGAGTGGGACACAGAGGTGGAAAGTTTAGCTGCCATTATTTATGGGGACCCAGATGTCACTGGGTGGCACCATGGCCACCACAGACATGAGGGCGGCTTCTGCCATGACTGGTGGATGCAGCCATGGCACCACCAGCCACAGGGGGTGTTGGTAACACCCCTGTAGGGGTACTGCAATGGGACCGTGAACAGGTGCTCATTGGTGTGGTGGCCCCATGAGCCATGTCTGTGCTGGGGATGCTGGGCAGTGTAACATGTGGTGATGGCCTCAGCAGCAGTGGGTCCACCTGATGCTGCTGTCTGGGTGTGTGGGAGGTGCTTCTGGGTGTCCAGCTGGAGGCCCGATGGTCTGGCGCATACCAGATGCACACAATGAGCCGTGGTCATACCCACCCATAGAAGCTGTGCCTCTGCCAACATCTGGGCCACCATGCAACTGCAAATTCATGCTCCAGGACCATCAGCATCCTTAGGCCCTGAATTCCACATGTAGGACGGCTTGCCTGTCCACAGTATCACACAGGAGGCAGACATAGCCCTCAATATTGTCAGTGGGTGATGGCTTATGGTGACATGACTGACAGTGGGTGGAGAGACAGCCTGCAGTGGGGCATCCACGGGCAGTAGTTGCACCACAGCAGGCTGTGGCATGGATGTGGCATGGGCATGCACAGCCTCATCATGACCATGGCTGGTGGTGTCATGTTTCAATGGTGCCTGTGTGTGTCTCACAGCACTTGGACATGATGCCCTTGATGGCCCTTCCACTGTGCGGACTCTGCATCTGTGCCATGTACTGCAGGGCCCATCAACAATGATGTTGAGAGCCACCTGAACAGGCACCTGTGTGCTGCGTGTTGTTGACCATTTCTTCCTGTATCTGTGTGGCGTCATCAACTACAGGGACATCACTGTACACCCCCTGCATGCCGGATGCACGCACAAGAACGGTGTCAGTGATGTCCACTGCATCTGCTGGGTCATCATCAGACAAACCCAGTAGACCCTCCAGCCATGTGTTGTCATGCACGCCAGCAGTGGCAGCAATGGCTGAAGGGTCTGACAGGCCTGCCACCACTGGCTCTGCAGCTGGTGACGCTGGTGCAGTGGATGGTCCAGGGATGGCACCATCCACAACCATTCCCGCAGCCCTGTGTGACGTCCAGCATCATCGCATAGCATCCCAGCAGCCGCGGGTCATGGCTGCACCTGTGAGGTCTGATGGAACTGTGAAAGGAAGAAGGAGAAGGAGAACATGGTCAGTGTCAATGGATTATACAGTGGCATACATACATACATACAGGTACAGTGTATCACAGTGTTGTGCCATGGAGGTGCATGACAGTCCCTTAGCATGGCTGTGCAGTGCCTGTAATGCCGCTGCAGCCATGCACCTGCTGTGACCAAGCTTCGTGGTGGCAGGACATGGCCACATGTGCCAATGCTACATCATGCTCATCCAACAGTGTTAGTGTCCCAGTAGCCTGATTGGCACTGGCCCAGCACATGTGCCACCATGGACATGGACTGTTAGACACAGTGTAGCACAGCATGGGCCATTCCTGGGCCACTGCCACACTGGTACATCCACGAGAACACTGTTGCACAGCGGCACACATTGGGACTGGCATGGCAGCCAGGGCACACACATGTGGCCTAACATATGTCATGGGCATGGCTACTACAGTGCTGCAATGGGCTGCCACCTGTCTGGATCCCTCCAGGGATGCCCTGCACAGAAGACCTGTCAATGCTTGCCACTAGCAGCTCCTCATTTGGGCTGAGGTGCATGTTGGACTGTGGGCCACTCCCTGTCCTGAGCAGGGAGGCCTTAATGTGGGCCACCTTCTCCTTGGCCCTCCACTTGCCATCATTCAGGCTCTTCCTGAACTCCAGTGGGGTCTGATTGTATTTGCCTACAGCATTGACATGGCATACCACCACCTCCCAGCCTTCCTCCCATGATGCATGGCTGCCACCCCCTGCATGTCAGAACATCATGACACAGGTTATATGTTTCTATGAGGACCCTCTCCTCATCTTTGGTGAAGTTTGGCTGCCTGTGACTGGCTGCACTGTCTCCTCCATATGTTCTGGCTTCTGTGGGAGAGTAGAGACAGATATTAGAGATACACATGCAGGTTTCCATGTGCCCAGTACCGCCGTACAGTGGTTGTAGTATGCCACCACAGCAAATGCCAGACAAGGCCTGCAGTCAGTGCATGTCTGTTGTGGTGCACAGTGTGTTGTGACAGGCAGTGCTGCATCCACCATGGTCATCTGGACTGCCATAGACAGCTGTACGGCCATGGACATGCCACCAGTGTTGCATGTCCAGATACACATGCAGCTGGTCTGGCCATCACTGACACTATGCACACCTCATGGTTTGTGCAGGCACATCGTCCGCCAGCATCCCCCCCCTCATTAAAGGGTGCCTGTGGGACAGTGTGTGGCACAGCATGGTATTCAACCGGTGCCCCTGCACATGTCTGGATGGCAACAAGCTGTCCACTGACCATTGCATCATGTGGATTGGCTGCACTAGTAATGGTATTGTAACCCAACAGATTACTCTGGTTCAATGTCAGTTGGCAGTCATCCGTATCCCTCTCCCCTGGCTCATGCCAGAAAATAGGCAGAATTTGTCTAGTGCACTAACCCGGTCAACACAAACTAAATAAATACATAAATAAATAAAATAGTACTCACCTTCAAGGCTGTTAATCCTCTCTGTCACCATTTCTCATTGTGGTCTGAGTTGGAAGCATTTATGGCTCAGGGCATGCAAATGAGATGGTAAACAGCTGAGATGCCCCTGAATACATTAATAGGTTGATTTGGGTGCATTGTCTGTAGGTTGTATAATTTCCCTCAGCTCATCTCAATCAGCATGGCACATCTGCTGCACTGGGTACTTTTCAAATAGCTATTACCCGCACATGCGTGGTGTATTTGGTGCATCTTCCTGAATAGTACACAATTGCATGGGTGCATTCTGCACACATGCGCTGTGTCTGTCGTATGTCTGCCACCATAACACATACGAGTGAATGCTCTGACAGTTGCATCACGGACATGCATATAGTGCACGTCATGCGGTGCCATCTGTACGAGCATGCACATCCATCTGTGCGATGCACATTATGTCTCCTGCCCATGGTTGTACACTGATCGCATGTTACATGCCATAGTGCAGCATTGTGCTACTGCACATCACACATCATGGAGGATGCCTTTGTATTGCACATCCATGTCCCGGTCATGACCCATGACCCTGTATTCCTGCCATAACGATGCACATTGCACATGAGCCTGTGGCAATATGACTGATCAATCATGCTTCACAGTGCTGTGTGTGGGGACATGCATGTGACCTAGTGGTGCATGTGGTACCATTTGGCATTTCAGCTGCACAGGACTTGCAAACTGCTGTGTGCTGGTTTTGCTGTAGACATGCCAAGAGCAGGGAGGACTGGGCCTAGGGCCATGAATTGATCCAAGGTGGAGCTGCTCCACCTGTGGCACTGGTGCTGTGGGTGGAGGGGCAGCTTTTGGGAGGGAGGACCTGCAGATGCCCAGGGTGCAGGTGTGGGCCAACACTGCCTGGGAGCTGGTGCAGCACACAGGGGTTCCACACACCAGGGAACAATGCAGGCACCGATATGGTGACCTTAGCCGGAAGGACTGGGTCTGTCTGGAGTGGCCGCAGGAGTATGCATGCAGGGGTGCACTTCCACTACCAGGTAGGTATCATACGTACATGTGTGGCACAGGCACTTGAGGGGTGGGGATAGGTCACATCATAACATCACACTAATATGGGCACTCACCAACATGCTCACTTGGGTGTGGCTGCACCTGCTCTGTGGTGCCCTGTCATGCATGCCACATGGGGTGAGCCTCTCTGCAGTGGTGTGCGTGTGGGACATGTACACGTGTCATGCATGGGGTGAGACCACCATGTGCAGTGCATAACCATGGCTTGGCACTTTGGAGGCTCAGGCAAGGCTGCTGTGCATAGCTGCAGCCTGCAAGGCCATTCACCAGTGTTGCACTGGTTTTGTACACCATCACTGCATGCCCACACTGGTGCTGGGGGTGTGTGCAGTGATGTGTCTAGTCATGACTGTCTCTGTCTGTTGTGTCTACATTGCTGGAGGCCGGTGGTGGGCCACAGAGGCTGCTGAGGAGAGACAGTGAGAGGCCAAAGATGGTGCAGGCATGGTGTCCATGTGGGTGCAGGTAAGTGCTACCTTGTGTGTGCAGTGTCTGTCTGGTGGGTGGACTTGTTCAGTGGGGTTGTGTGTCTTCAGTGTCACTTAGTATGTGTTCTGTTTGTCCTTGCTGCAGGTCCCTGGATCATGGTGCTGTGGCTGGCATTGAGGACCCCTGAGCAGCACCAGGGCATTGGGGCGGAGTTCAGTGGGCCCACAAGCTTCACTGTGGCTCATCTTGAGAATGCAGGGCTGACTGCTGAGGACAATGGATGCTGTCTTTAGACTGCTGTCAGCATGTAGCCATGGGGGTTGTGGCGGTGTGTTGGTGACCACACCACTAGCTGTACAAAGTGTATATAGTTGTAATTAATGTATTTATATTCTGTTTCCCCACCCTCCCTACCAATGTTGCTATCCCTGCCCCTCCCCTATGCACTCTGTTACTGTAAATAGTCCTCACACCCCATCCCTTTTTCTGTCATCCACTGTATATCAATTTTTGTGGTTTGGTTTGTTGTTCTTGTTATTGTTGTTGTTGCTGTGTTTTGTATTAAATTATTGCTTATCTTACACGGTGTCTGTGGTCCTTCACTGTTTCACAATCCTGGGTTTGTGTACTGTCATGGGCTCTTCACTATCCCCTTGCTGCCATGCCCCTGTGTGCACCCATATTCATACGGTCTGCTTCCCCTCTGCCTCCCAGCCTCTGTGTGGCCCCAGCCATACCTCTCAACTGTCCCTGATTTTCAGGGACATCCCTGATTTTGCCTCAACATTCTACTCTGTCCCTCCTAAATTTTATGCTTGTGGCTAAACAGTGGGATTGTAAGCACAAAATAATGTCAAGCATTAAAGTTACAGACTTGTTCTTCTTTAGAAAATGCATTTTGCACTAAGCCCCATATTCTACCATCTTTCTGGGTGGATATCTTTAATTTTGAAGATGTGTCCCTGATTTTACTCCTCTGTCCCTGATTTTTTTAAGCAGTGTCCCTGATTTATGCTGCAGAAGGTTGAGAGGTATGGGCCCCACTGTTGCCTGTGGCATGTACATGGGCCTCATGTCCTGCTGCTCATGTCTATGCCCCCAGTCTGCGTGTGCTGCTTGTGGCATGCATACATTGCACTGCTGCACTATTGGTCTGTGGCCATGTGTGTGGTGTCCTGTGGTTAGGGGTTTGTATTGGCTGTGTGGCACTGTGGTGGCACTGTGTGCTGCACAACATATGGCACGGTATCACCCTATGTGGCCTCCCACATGGCCACAGTCTTGGCCACCTGTGGTGTTGGCCTTGTCCAGTGGCCACTACCTTGCTTCTTGCTTTCACAGTCTGTTGCGTGGCACCATGCCAGTTGTAGTGTACCTGTTGTGTGTGCTTCCAATGGGCCTGTGTGGGGTGTGACCTGGGCTTCTGGGTGTTGTGCTGTATGCCCAGTCTCACAATTGTGCCTGTTTCGGCCACTGTTGTGCACTTAGTCACTCTGGTTTGTCCCTTTGGTCATGTGTCCCTCTGTCCTTTGTCCCACTGCATTCTCCCCTGTTGGTCCAACATGCCTTGCTGGGTTGCTCAGGATTCACTGTATTGCTCCCACGGATGGTTGTATGCATCCCAGATGTTTTTGATTTTGGAGTCTAAGATAAGTATTCTGCCAGGGTGCAAGTCAATGGCTTAATAATCATGACACCCACATTTACAAAAAAAAAATCTGGACCAGAACAGGTATCAGCCCCTAAGGACCCGTATGTCTGCCCTACATGGTATGCTTTTTTTGATTTAGAAATTTCAGAAAGGGTGTGAAGCCTAGTATCTTGAAGAAGATTAAACTGATTCATGTTTAGTTTGCAAGCAGGGAAAAAAAACTGCCTCTCTTCTAGCTTTATTCTTAATACTATTAACATTAATAGTTTTAATGTTCAGGGGCTTAGCATGAGGTATAGTTATCAGAGATCTAAAAGCCACTATTGCCCTTTACCCTACTGTAACATGTTTTTTCACTTTGTTTTTTTGGTTTGTCTTTTTTTCCCTCCACAATTTCTTCAGAATCAGAGATGACCCCACAGAGGAGGTATCAGAAAGTGTATCCTTCTCCTGTAGGGCCTCAAATCTGTTAGCTTCTTCAACTTGGTCCACATTTTCCAATTTTGATGAAGGCTGGCCTCAATTCTAGTTTCTTCTTGTTGCCATCCTTCTTTCTCTGGGAGGTAGTATGGAGGGGCATTGTCTCTATTGTTCCTGGGGAGTCTAAGTCTTCTTTACCAGAGAAAGGTTCTTTATTGGGCTCTGCACTGCCGATTTCCATGGGGGTGGTCTTCTATCTCCTGTTCTTCCTGGACAGCACTTTGTCCTGATGTTCCTACTTGGAGAAGTGGGGCACCATCCGTCTAGTTACCTGCAAGATCTTTACTAAGGAGGGAGTCACTGGGGAGGAGGTAGTATTGGGTGGGTGATTCCTTAAGACTAAAACGGGTGCAGCCGTCTGGGTTATATTCCTATCTGACTGTTCATTGTTCTGAGTTTCATTCAGGAGGGGGCCCCTGGAATTGGGAGGAGGAATACCCTGGGGGGGCACTAGCCCTAGAGGAAAATGCATTCATTCTTGCTCTCTGTGTTACAGTGACACAGAGGCACTGCTCTGCTCATCATCTTGCCCAGTACGACAGGGCAGCCCAAGGACAATTCTGGTAAGAATGGCCTTTGCCTTCATAAAGAGTATATTTTGTACCATTATCATAGTTCATGCTAGTATGACCTATTGCATTACAGACATTGCATCTAATCTTGTTACAGATACTACTGAGGTGGTCTGTTGAGCCACATTTGTAACAGGCTTTTGTTTGTCCCAGGTAAAAGTGCACCTCTCTGTCTCAGCCTATAAAAAAACTGTTGTGTAAATGCTGCAGACCTGTGTATGTAGTTTTAAGCAATACTTTTACCTTCCACCCTCCTGTTCAGATGTGCTGAGAATCAAAAATTGCTTCAGGGTCTCCTAGAACTGAACATCTCTGTTTCAGCAAATAAACCAAATATGACATGATAACCCCCTCACTCCTAAACAATACAGTGATATTTTTCTACTGCTCATCTAGTTACTGGAATTGCCTCTAAGGGTGACCAAAGAGGCACGTGCTTTAGTTTATGATACTTCACCCAGAACCTTTCTAGCTCATCAGGTGCTTTAAAACTTACATCAAAAACAGACTCTCCTGACACATGGATCAGGGAATGAACTTCATACGAAAAAAATGTCAGAGTCCTTCAACAAATTCCTGGCCACAAACACTCTGTCAGGGTGCTTCTCCATGCCACCCTTGTAGTATAACCTTACAGCATTATGCCATTTTTCAGGGAACACTGGTGTGTGGAATAATGAGACATAAGGCCTTGGGTTTTGTCTTGGAGGAGTTCTAGGTGGCCTGTTTGTAGAACTGAGGTTTCCAGTACTGGTGGAGGGAGCCGACTCTTGGAACTCCATACTGTGCACAGTGTCATGAGTTTTGTTGACTGTTAAATGTTGCCCTGGGGGATCCTTGTACAGTAAAAGCTCAGGGTTTTGGGTGAGCAGCAACTCATCTGGCAGCTCTAAAAAATCAATATTTTGTTTGCCCACGGTGTTGCTTAAGGGCAGATTATTCTGGGAGTCTTTTGTCTGCATACTATGTATAGCAGATTGCCCCAAGATCTATTGACCCATCTTCACTGAGCACTCCTAACCGCTGCTTCTAGTGCCATTTCAACAGACCAAACTGGGTTTTCCAGACTTTTGTCTTGTGTATCGAGGGCTCATTTTAGGCCAAGCACTGTGGTGCTTGTGTTTGCCATTGCCAGTGAGCCCTCTGGTGCTAAAATACCTGCAGTTCTCAGTTCTGGGTGCTGATATTCATGAGAAAGTTTTGAATCAATAGAAACAGTCTTATTTTCCTTTTGAGATAGTCCAACTGATGGCTCCTTTGATGCAGGTACATCACAGCTAAACAGCTGAACTAGCTTGTCAGCATTCTAACAGCTTCCATTGTAAGTGCACAGAGCACTGCTCCCGTCTTGTCTTTTAATTTTGTTCTGTGAGCTCTGTGGTTTGGAAGGGATATTTTTCTTGGTTTTACCATACAGCTCCACATCGCATTCTTGGTAGGTTTGTTGCTTGTAGCATCCGATTTTCTCTCATTGAGTCCCAATTTTCACTTCGTCAATTTCCATGCTTTCCTGAGTGGAATTTGCCTGAATGCCTTCAAAATCTTTGTCTGTAAAGACTTCAAGGTACTGGATGAGAACCACTCCTGACCCTCCATTAGTTCCACCTCATCTGTTGCAGAGGAGGCCATCTTGGATCCAAAACAGTCAAGAGTTCCCCTATTGCAGAGTAGGGGTGTTTTATTTCAAAGTATATGAACATACAAACACACAGTATACAGCTAGAGTACATTTGGTAATAAGATTCATATAATTCATGTATTACATATTTGCAAATAACTACAGCTAGCACATACATTAAACAATGCAGACAGAAGATCCCCTACCCGAGCTCCCTCCTGAAGCAACAGCTTCCATGGTGCCCTAGAGTAATTCAATTACCTCCAACAGCAGCACCCCTGTGATGGGGTTAGCCATCTGACGCTGGCCGCATCGACTGCCCCGCCCACCCTGGCTCGGCATTTCCTTTATAGGCACTGCCTAATGACATCACTTCCTCTCGTTCATTATTTTAAGTCCCCACTTTCCCATTTGCAGGTTATACCTGCTAGCCACTAGAGGGACCCTCTGACCTTCCACCTCAGACTCCCCACCAGAATCCTCTCCTGCTTCCTGTAGCCTGTCTACCTGTTCAGCTTCTTCTCTCCCTACTCCCACCCTGCCTCTGCCCACACCCCACCCTTGCCCTGCCACCTGGGTAGCCCTACTCACAAACCCCTGCCCTATCACCTGACCCACACCCAACCTGTTACTAACCCCATTGACCACTAGAAGTCACTATTGCAACCCTGTTTTTGGCCCAAACCCAGCCCACTTTAAGTCAACTGGAACCTGGATCCTGCTCTCAGTCAGGTCTTATCCCAACTGCCCTGACAGGGCCTTGAAAACTTGTACCCTGTCCACCAGAGTCCGTGGACAGTACCACTACTCCAAAGTGGTATCTACGCTTCGAGGGCAACCAGGATATCTGAAACTCACCACCCTGCTATTAACAAGGCACTATGCCAGGGCACCTCTTCCCCAAATCTGGTAAAATGCCCCCACCATCAACCTTTGTACTTCTGTTCTCCCCCATTTTACTGTCACTTCCCATCTTAATTCCCCCTCTAAGCTGCTTTCCAGCACCCCCCACTGGTTACCCTGACCCATCCTACAAATACACCCTTTAAATCCTCTTCATCCCTCCCAGCTATCTCCTGGTCCTATTTCTCCTCACCACTCTCCTCCTCGGTCTTTTCCTTCAGCTACCTTCTGGCCTCTCTCACCCACTCCAGTACCCTCTCCCTCCACTCAGCACACCCCACTGACACCCCCAGGCAGCGCACGGTAAAATCCCGGTCTCTCCAGGTTCTACGCTGCCACCTAACCATTGCTCTACTCCTTCTGGCTGCAGGGGATATACACCCTCAACCCGGCCCAATCCTAACCTCAGACCCAGACCACCCCTTACCTAACCCCTCAGCCAAAGCCACCACCAACACTCAACCAGGCTACCTCCCCTGAGGCTTATGCCTTCTCGATCTAAATATTCGTAGCCTAGCCCCTAAGCTCGATCAGCTTCAGGTCCTAGCTGCCCACCATGCCCCTGACATAATCATCCTATCTGAGACCTGGCTATGTGCCAGCCTACCAGATAATACCATTGCTATTCCTGGTTTCACTATCACAAGGCAAGACCGTCCAACCAGAGGTGGAGAGGTGGCTATCTACATCAGATCAGCCCTACACTTCACTGTCTCTCTCACAAAAGCTGAACTCAAAGCTTACGAGCTTCTTATGGTAAAGCTGTCCCTTCCCTCCTCATTACCTATCTTCGTGGCTGGTATTTATTGCTGCCCAGGCACACCAACCACAATAATCTCTGATCTACTGTGCCAACTCTCATCCCTTGCCCAGTCGGGTGAACTATATGCCATAGGTGACTTTAACCAGAGATAACCACTCTCAACCTTATCCAAACCATTATGGAACCCACCCGCTCAAACCATAAGTCCAGTAATCACTCACTACTAGACTGGGTGCTTACATCCCACACACCGCGTCATCCGTTCAGGCCTCCTCCCTGATTCCATTAGTGACCACCACCTAATCTACTTGGTTCGCGAAAATCCACAGAGTTAAAACTCCTCATAATTTATATTCCAATTCTCATACAAATCCCTCAACCTCTCCCCCTATAGATGATCTATCTCACTCAAATTGGGTCCCAAGCTCAAACTGCTCTAACATGGATTCGCCTTTATGGATTTTCGGAACACCTTCCTCACCACCTGGGACAAACACCCCCACGCGCCAGGCTAAAGTCCACAGGTCTCACCTACCCTGGATATCCCCTGAGTTGATAGCTTGCCAACAAGTCTGTGACAAGACCTGGCGTAACTACAAATCTACGCTCCTCTCAAGCAACCTTGTCACCTACTGCATGATCTGCAACAAATGCACAAAGGCCATCTGCTTAGCTATGGCTGAATGTTTCAACCCTAAATGCAAATCTTGGGAGACCTTCCAAATTCTGGAAAGTCATTAACTCCCTTTTCTCCCCCAAACAGCAAGCCCCCCCTCTCCTCCTCATCCAAGGACTCTCCTCACTGACCCCTGAAGGTAGCCTCCGAGTTCAATTCCTATTTCAGTACCTGCACTCTAGCCCTCCTCAATCCCCTACCTCCACTAACCCCGCTCACACCCCATACATCTATAACCACATCCGTCCCCCAGACATCTATCCCCCTACCAACCGGTAGGAATCCCTTTTCCTTCAGACTCATCTCCCCCACCAAAACCTTAGATGCCCTTCACTCCCTAAACCTCTCCAAAGGCAAATCCCCTGATGGTCTCGATAACAAACTCCTCTTCCTTTATGCCCATGCCATAGCTACTCCCCTTACCGCCCTACTAAATCTATCTTTCACCACTGAGTCACTCCCTTCCGAATGGAAGCATGCCACTGTCCTACCCCTTCCAAAAGGCAGTGATCCTTCCTCCACTACTAATTACCATCCCATCTCCCTCCTCCCTGCTCTTGCCAAACTCCAGGAATGCCTAGTTCTATTCCAGCTCTCCCACTTTCTCTCAGAAACTAACTTCTTCACCCCATTTCAGTCCAGCTTCAGAAAACACCACTCTACCACCTACCTATGTTATCTTGAAAGTCTTGTAATAGTTGTACTGGGAACCATTCAATTTGTTGTAAGTTTACAACATGACTGCCATATCCAATATCTGAGACATGCTGTTAGTATCCTAAGGGTACTCAATCCATATTTTATCTCAATTTTGGGAAAATCCCAAAGTATAATGCTTAAGGTATTGCAATCCATCTAGGAAACCATACCCATTTCTGAAAACAAATGTCCAGTAATGGAGAATGAATGGACATTCAAAAAGAGATGGTCCATTGTTTCAATTATGCTATGCACATCTGTCTAGGACATAGACATTCAGTTTTTCTTTGTGTTTCAGGTTATCCTTTACAGGTAGTTTCCGTGTACACTCAGCCAAGTGTTGTTCCACATCTGAGATTGGTATCCTCGTCTCTATCAATAATGCAGTTATACTCTAAATTTCATTTTGTGGTTGTGTCATATGTAGGCTGTTGTAAAAGAATATGCTGTCTGTAAATATGCATAAAACTGTTTTCTGTCTTGTGTTTTAACGTTTCTCATGTGACTTTCCAGATTTTAAGCTTACTAATACAATCTCTCAAATATGTCGGATAATGAGTAATTCTTGTTTTGCTTTGAGATCGCTCCAGTTTTGGCCCATGTCTGTAATATTGGGAATATCTGATCTACTACCAAAGGGCACCATATCTGTATTCTCCCCATTATTATGGGTTTAATGTTTGCATACAGGAATATACTGTGGTATAATGTGATGGGATTTATCAATTGTAGTCCTCCTTCTGCAATGCCTAGATATAATATCCCTCTCTTGATGGGGTTCAGATGACTCCCCCATATAGCATGAAAGAAACAACTAAAAGTCTGGTCTCTATACTTTTTTTTGGGGGGAAGGGGATAAACATAATTGAAATACAGGAACATGAACAGCAGAAAGGTGTACACCATGTATACCCTTTTTTGTCATTCTCCATTTGTTCCATTTGGCCACACTATCTAAAGCTATGTTCAGTATAAATTCCCAGTTATAATGGGCCACATCAGGGTATCCAATGAAGATCCCCCCAAACCTTGGAACCTGTAGTGGTTATGGGTATATTGATTATATATGTCTCTTGTTTTCTGGCTTGACCTACAGGGATGCATTTTCTTGTCTGCAAGTTAATCTTAGATCCTGATATTTTTGCGAGGTCTGTTAGAAGTTGTGCTACAAGTATGGCTGAAGAATGATCTGCCAGTATGATGCATTAATCACCTGAATAACCTAAAGTCTTGATTTCATGGTCTTGGCTGGATACTGAAAATCCTCTTATCTCTGGATGTATATTGATGCTTCTAATTAATGGGTCCAGGGTTAGGATATATAAAAATGGAGCTGAGTGGGCATCCTTGCCTTACCCCTATCTTAATATTGCAAGCTTTCCCAATGTGTCCATTCATATATGGGTAAATGCTGGCATGTTTATAACATAGCTGAATCCACTGAATAAGTTTTATGGGGAGTCCATATTGATCTAAATATAACCAGATATATTGGATGGACACTCTGTCAAAAGCTTTGGATTGAGCTATATTTAAGAGAAATCCAGTTAATTACTCATGTTCCCCTTTTTCTAATAGCTCTGTAATGAGAATCAATATATATATGAGAATTTCCATCTGAGTAGGAAGCATGCCTGTGTATAATGAATTAGTGGTAAGATGGTGGAGATCAACCTATTACTTAATATTTTTGTAAGGATTTTTAAATCTGACTTTAATAATGAGATTGGTCTCCAGTTGTCCAAGATTTATTAATTGCCTTTTTTTGTGTATTAAAAGCAATAAACCATTGTACATAGCTTGAAGCAGCTCCATGTGTTGTAAAATATAGTTATAAACTTTGGTCATTTCAGGTAACATATATTTGGTTAATTCTTTATTAAATGCATGGGGTAGTCCATCTGATCCTATGGTAGTTCCTGTTTTTAATTGTCCTAGTACATGCGCTAGCTTTTTTCTGTAATTGGACTTACAAGTACAGTCTCTTTCTGTTCTGGTAATTGTGGTAGTTTACAGTGTTGGAGCCATCTAGTGGATTCTTCCGGAATCTCATGTTCTAAGCCATACAATGCTGCCTAATACTGTTCTATCTCAGTCAATCATGGCACAGAGATTCCATGTGATAGTCTGATCTCTTTTTTTAAAGCTGTCAGTATTTTCTTGTTATCCTACATCATGCAAGTCTCATAAGGGTTAGCCTTTTGCATTGGCTTGAGGCAGTTTTAACAGTTGTTTACCTACATAAAATCTGCCTGGGGGTAACTCCAGACCTCCTACATAGTGCAGTCTCACTGCATGTCTTCTTTTGCCTGTTCCAAAGGCTTTCATAAAAGGCTTGCATACGTTATTTGTGCATCAGAGTTATTATCCAAGTTTCTTGGTACATTGTTATTATCCTCTTCAATGCTGTTATCTGGATTTAGAGTTGGTGGTGCCACATCTGTGAGTGCTTTAAAGAATACCTCCTAGGAGCTCTCTAACGGTGAATATGAAATAGCTATTTCTTGAGAGTTATGTCTATTGTGCTACACTTGCTGGGCTCTTCATAGCAGTCTCTCAAGTTCCATTCTCCATATCTGTGGCTGAAAAACCTCCACTCTGTGAAGGAGACACATTATGATGCTGTGTTGCCGAGGGAGTTCCCCTCATTGCAGAACTCGGTTCTGTTCCACTTGTTGAAGTGTTCATATTATTGCTCATGACTGAACTGGTATTTGTGTTTTGTGCAGCTACAGTTGTTGTATTTTGAGCTGAGGTTGCCCTCAGTTCTCCTGAAGTTGAGGGGATTTCCCGCTGTAGTATTACAGGCTCAACATTGTCAGTATTAGGTTTTGTATTAACAGGGGATGCTCCTTCAGTATTTGATCCCAAAAATGGGATCTTTAGGTCTGGTATCCAGGACTCATTTGCCTGCTGTAACCAGCCAGTGCCTTATAACGCTGTTGCTGGCATCCAGCTAGCTTTGGTCTCTGCTCGCTGGCGGTTTTGTGTGTCAAAAACAAAACTGATGGGACTGTTTTCATGATATTGTGGGAAGCACCTGGTATTTGTCTGTGGTTCTTTGCTCCTCAAGCTTCTGTTTTTGTCGTGAGTACTCCTCTTCAGTTTCAGCGATCTGGGGCAAAGTTCCTGTTTTCATCTGTTTGCAGTAGAATGCAGTAGTTGTTCATCCTCCTGCAGTGCTGATCCTCTTGGTTCACATTAATCTCCATTGCAAACTCTTCCACTGCCAGATTTGCTGTTGCTGTTGTTTCCATGTTCCATGACTATTGAGGAACCATCCTCTGGGATGTTATGCTGGCCACCCTTAGCAGGGTGCTTTCCAGCCATTCCTTTCACCATCCAAACTCCAGCTGGATCCTCCATCAGCTTGATGAGGTTTCCCTATTGGATAGTGTTTTATTAAAGGAAAGAAATCAAACTAGTACATCACCAAATTTTGAACAAAACACCTCATACATATGCAGTTACATTCACTGTAAAACTTCAAAACATAGAAGAAAAGGAATATTTAAAAAAAAACTTCACAATCAGACATTTTATACATTCCTAGATATTCATCCTTTCACTTATTAATATTTACCCACATTAAATGTTATCACATTCATTATGCCTATTTCATTTCCTAGCTAGTAAATGGACAAACAAAAGAAAAAGGAAACAAAAAAAAACTAATTTTAAGTTTAGCATAGTTCCAATATTAAGTTAAGTAATTGATGCATCTGAGTCGGTAACGAAAGAGAGGTCCCTCCATGCCACCACTAGAGTTCTACTGTTAGTATATCTTTTTTCATAAAGGTAAATAGATTTCACTTTGGTTGTGATTTTATTAATAGTCTCTTCATGTTCCATATGCTTTTGCTGTAAGTGAAACAAACTTCTCACAGTCCAGAGGTACCATTTTACATAATAGGATCACAATCAAAGTACTTTTTCTCCCATTTGCTTGCACTCCCATCATATGCCCCATATATCAATGCTTCATAAGATACTAACGCAAACCATTGCTCAGACCATTTATCAGCCAAATGTTGCCAAAAGCCCTGAGTATATGAACAATTAAAATACAAATATTCTAGGGTTTCTAGTTCTTGGTGACAATGTAGCCTGCTGCACATTCTCTTCCTTGGTCTTATGTTTACGGTTACTTTTCACGCTTAGTTTAGAATGGCAACTCAGCCAATGGACATCTCGTATCTAGGGTACTCTTCTCTTTTGAAAGTTGCAAAAGCTATATTAAATACTTTGATGGACACTTAGAAAATATTTCTGGTTCTAGGAAATTGTTCTCCTGTATCCATCTATATAGTGCTTTTCTGGATTTTATTATTAGCTGACTAGTAATTTTACATGTTTTTATTTTCACAAAAATTTCTCTAAGATATTCTTGAAAAAACCCACATTTCTTTAAGGGACCTGGTTTACCTTGGTCCCATTGTTGAAACCATTTTTGGTATGAAGCATATACTACCTGGGCCCAACTGTAATCTTTACTAACCAATAGTGGTTGAAGGTTCGCAGAAATAAAAATACTGTAAAAAAAACAATGGGATTTACCATCCCTTAACCCCCTGGTTAAAAGGAAAGTATAAAATATTTATTTTAATGGGGTTAAGTCTACTACCCCAGATTGCTTGAAAAAAATACTAAGAATGGTGGTCTCAAATACTTTGGGGGGTGCATAGCTTAAATATTAAAAAAAACAGGGATCAAATATATTTTGATTAAATAAATCCTTTTATTTATACTGAATTTCTATTTGTTCCATTGTTGTACCAAGTTTTGTCCCTATGTTATCGTCCTTTCCCAGTTTACTATTTCATCTCTGGATGTGCTGTAATGGATACTTACTATATTATTAGGGTTTTTTGTTAGAGTAATGTCTTCTATCTGTCACTCTGCAATGTCCTCTGTATGAAAAATGTAACCCTTACATTTTCCCATATTTAAAGTTGCTCCTGAGATTTTCCTGTATATTCTGCATACCTGTACAACCTTTTAGCAGATTATGCCCCATGTTGATGTCATACATCATCTGTGTAAGCAATGGCTTTATAAGGGAGTCTCCCTGTCAGTGCAATTATAGACTATATTCTGGTGGAAGCATTGATTGCCCTTAGTAGTGGATCTATGCAGAATGCATATAACAATGGACTAAGGGGGCATCCTTGTCTTATCCCCCTATGTACAGGAATCACAGGTCATTCCCACCACTTACAATTTAAAACTGGAGTCACAGTAGCATTTCTGTACAGACCCTGAATCCAGGAAATTAATGTTGGTGAAATATTATACTTCTATAATGTGCTCCATAAGAAAGAGTGAGTAGCAAAGCTGAAAGCTTTCTGTTGATCCAGAGAAAGCAAGATTTGCTGTATGTTTCCCTGATAACAATTCTCTAAGGAGAATCAGGTGTTCAGAAATGAACCTACTTGGGACTGACAGGTTTGAGCTCTCATATTACCTATTTAGCCATGTTGGCTAGTCTGGTGTTCAAAATCTTTGTTATAATTCTAAAATCATTATTCACAAGGCTAATAGGCCTCCAGTTTTGTAGATCCTGTCTGTCCCTTTTTGTGTAAATACTGTATATCAATCTCCCATTAACCATTCTTAAAGAGATTTTGTTTATTCAAGATTTCAGTAAAACTTCTGCCCATTCTGTACTTAATTATTTCCTATTACTGTATACAGTTCTGCCATCAGCCTGTCCCCCAATTATTTATTATTTTGTAATGATGTGATGGCCATTTCTATTTCAACTGCCTGGACATTAGCTTCCAAGCCTACATTCTGTTCTCTTAGTTGCAACAGGGACCTAAAATATGAAAGAAAGGCTCAGAGTCCAGTAAGTTTTTCCTGGGTCTGACAAAAGTGTCATACAATGTTCCGTGAACAATCAGCATCATTTCTTTAGTATTATGACATTCTATGTTTTCTGCATTCGTAGAGTTTCATATGTTTCTGTTTTATTTTCTCTATTATTTTCGTAAGGACATGTTTTTCTTTCTTCCTTGTATTTCCAAACCTTTATTGGTATATAACATTTGTAAATCCACCACAGAATGTATGCTGGTCCAACTTTAAGCAGAATTGCATGGTGCTGAAGGCCTTCTCATTCCAGTTTGCAAGGGTTCACACAGAACAGACACGTGTTTAAGTCCTACCAGGACTCATCAGTATGCCTTCGTCTGTTTGACACCCCAGTGTAGTCGGGATTAGCTATTTCAGCGCAGTGTGCCTTGATAAGGGATATGGGTTCACCACAATATATCCAAGGCACACTGCCTTAAGGGTAGCTGGTCCATTCCACTGGGGTGTCAAACAGACGAGGCGCATCTGATGAGTCCTGGTAGGACTTAAACACGTGTTCTATGTCTTCTGTTAGCACCCTTTGCAAACTATGTGAGAGGCCTTTCGGCACCATGCAATTCTGCTTAATGTTGGACCAGCATAACATTCTGTGGTGATTTGCATATGCAGCCTATGATGCTTTGCATTGTGGGGGCATGTGTGATTTTGTATTTTCTTGAAACTTGGCTTCCCAGCCAAATGCCCTTTGGGATAACCCTTGCCTCAGTGTTTGCTCACAGAGGTTCTTTGTCTATAACATTTGTTCCTGTTGTGTATGAAATGTGTTTGTGTCTTCTTTAAAGTAAATGTATTTGTTCTTGTAGCTTTTGTCCTGTAGTGTATGTTATTGTTAATAAATGCTGCAACTTTCTCCTATTATGGAGATATTCTAGTGTTTAGAATCCTGCATCTGTCTCATTATATAGTTTGTGTGAGGTCAGCTATAGTGTCCTCCCACCACAAAGATTGGTCAGTATACATGACAAATATTGATTTATGCATCTGCACAAAACATGGTAAATTACATTGTAAATCTTCTTCCAATAATAAAGATGAGTTAAATTTCCAGTATCCTGGGCCATTTCTTGGTTTTTGGTATTCCCCAATTCTAAAATGTAACATATTGTGATCAGAAAATTTTGCTGGCTGAATAAAGATATTCTGAATCTATATGGTTTGTGAAATAAAAAAGAAATCAATTCTCATTGCCAAAGTTCCTTTTTGAAAAGTGGGGTCCGACAGTCCAGTGTGTCTATGATAAACATCTACTAAATTAGCATGATCGATCATGGTTCTCAGAAAGGTCATATCACAAAATATTTTTTTGGTAGTGGTTCTTTTTCCTCCATCAGTAATGCCTAGTCCACAATTAAAATCTCTTCCCAGAATTATGTTCTCTAAGGAATGTAAAAAAGGTTGTATAGTCCTAAATAAGTCTACTCTTGCACTCTTTGTCTGTGGAGTGTATATGTTAATAAGCATATGTATGATATTACCTATTTTAATATCTAATATCCCAGTATGAGGTCCAGCATTTTTACTAATTTAAACTGTAAACCATGAAATAAAATAGCTACAGCTGCACAGGTTTCTGTGGCCAGAGACCAGTATGCTGGATCTATGGCCAATTGTCCAATGGCCTGTTTAATTTCAATTGTGGTGTGTAGGTTCATATCTTGGAGTAAAAAAATTCCTGCCTGCAGAGATCTTAAATGTGATAGTACCGCTAACCTCTTTTTATGATTTTTCATGCTATTAACATTTATAGTATATAAGTGTAAAGAGTGCCCCATCAAAAATTTGGGTGAGGTTGTGGAGAGTCATGTCCTATGCCCATACAGAGTGAACTATTTCAAGGGGGGTTTCTTTTTCTTTCTGGCTGGGTGTACTTGCTTTTGTAAGGGTGCCTCCATCGTTTGCACATCCTGAGCTTCTTGCTCCATTGGGGGAGTGGTCCTCCCTTTCAGAACCAGGATCAGGCAGAGAAGACCGAAGGGAAAATTCCTCTGAGTCATTATCAAATTCTCGTATTGTTTCTGCTAATACCCCAAATCCATTAGATATAGGTGTGCCCATTGTTTTAGGGATTTTGGGAGTAGGCAATTCCCAGTTCTGTCTTCTTCTACTAATCATCATAGCAGTGTCTTGGTCACCTCTACCTTGCACAGGTTTGGGGGGAGGCATGCTGGAGCTTGCTTGCCATGTCCCTGTACTGGTTCCCTCTCCACAATCCTGCCTTTCCATGGTGTCTTTGTCTATTCCTATCACCACATTCTGTTCTACCAGTCTAGACTCTATTTCAGTATCTGAGGGGTGGGGTGGTACTGTGATGCCCTCAGATGTTTCCATCATTCAGGTTTCTTCCCCTGAGCTTGCTCTGTGAGAAGGGTTCCTCTCCTCTTGCCTGTCATGAGGCTTGTGTTTTGCTTTATCTTGTGCAACTGCTTCTAGAAGTCTCTGTTCCTCACTGTCTCTTTGGTATGGCTGACTATGTGCTGCTCATGGACAGTTGTGATATGTATGACCTGTAACATTACAAAGATTACATTTCTGCTCATTTCTACAGAATCCATAGTATGACCAATTTTATTACAAAACAGTACATTTCAGTTTATCGCATAAGCTGCTGATATGTCCAGTCTCTCCACAGTGATAGAAGCTTTAGGTTGCCCTGCATGGAACAGTACACCCCGATCTTTCCCTAAAAAGATGTTGAATTCCTGCCTCTGTGCAGGTCAAAAGCATGCTGATTCTCCAGTCTCCAGTCCAAATATTGTCACTGAAAATGGCTTTTGGATTTCCCTGCACTGTGCATCTCTGTTTTAGCCAATACACCATATCTGTCACACTTATGTCTTCATTTCTGAAGAGAACTGTCACTGTCTTATTTATTGTTTTGAAAAGTGGAATTGCCTCAAATGGAAGCCATGCAGGGGATTTTTTTTACCATTTGATATTTTGTCCAAAATTTCTGTAAGCCAGTATTTAGTTTAAAACTAAAATTGCATGTTGTTTCCCCAGACATGTATATAAGAGCATCTACTTCTTGTGTATTAAAGTTCATTTCTCCAATTAATAAAGTTCCTGCAATATACTTCCTATCTGGAAACAAGTCTAGCCTCTTTATAGAGTAATTTTACTGCATTGTGTCTTTTAGCAGGGTAGTTGGGGCTCCAAAAAAGATGCTATGATATGAGTTCTGCTCCTTTTCTGTATTAGTATTGTTGTTTTGAATGTCATTATTAGTATGTTCACCCTTATTACCTCCAGGAGGTTGTGGCATCTATGTGCATAGGGGAGCCTCCCATAGGACTTCTGAGTCTCCATTTCTGGTGTGCTTGCAAATTGTTGACATTGAGTTAAATGTAAGGGTGAGTTATTCAGGGATAGGTGCAACATTAATACCCTCCATGTTATCTGTATCATCAGCTTGTTGAAAATCAGGCCTGGGTTCTGTATTATAGTCTTGTAAGAGGCCCACCATCTGATTAGGAGACTTCCCTGATGCCCATTGTCCTGATGCCCCTTGCTTTTCCCACCCTGCAGCTGCTAAAGCTGCTTCTAACTGACCAGTCCTTTTGTGTAGTGCTATTAAAATTATTTTCAGTACCCCTATCTTAGGCCAGGAGTTTCTCCTCCCATTTGTTCCATTCCAGGTGTGTTATTGCCAAATGTTTTATTTTTATTCCCCTTGAAAACAAACAGTGGTTCCTCGCTGGTGCTATACCTGCTTCCAAAGTTGAATATTCTCCTTCCAGTTGTTTCGCTTATTCATTTGAGTGGATGCTCCTTCCTTTGTCGCCTTCAGATAGCACTAGCAGTGTGGTATTGCATCCCCATTGCTGACATGGCACTTTGTTGCCATGGAAAGCGCCACATCTGGGCCTGAGAACTCACTGGTTGTACTTCATCTGCTAGCTGGCGTTGTTCCATCAACATTAGAAGTGCTGTTTGTAATTATTTTTGCCATACCTCTAATCATTCCTGTTCTTCTTTAAAAGGCTCTCCAAATATGTTAGTGTGTTGATGCAGCACTGGACTCCTGTATCCATGCATCATCATCTATGTGTTGATTTTTCTTTTGACAAAAGCTAGGCAGCACTGCTAGTTGTCTATCTTGTGCTTCTGCCTGTTTCATCACACCAGAAGCATCAAAGAAATGTTCAGCCTCTTGCACGGATGAGGCAGAGAAGGAGTCTGGCCCTCCACCCCTTGCAGTTCTGCTCCCTCCTGGGCTTCAGGCAGAGTGTCCATTTTGCACCTTCATCCAGCTAGGGAACTTCAGTCAGAGTCTGGATAGTAGGGGAATTTTTTTATTCAAACAAAAAATACAGAAAAGTATTACAGCATACAAAATCATAATGAAAAGAAACAAAAATCACAAAGAAATACACAAGTCTGTCAAAACGAAAACAAAAAAATCATCACCCAACAAACCCCCTCCCCCTCCTTACTAAAGGAGTAGTGGAATTATTTAGTCAAGATTGTCAAACAAAAAAATACAGTAAAGTATTACAGCATACAAAATTATAATGAAAAGACACAAACCCCAGAAATAAATATTGCAGGACACAGAAATGTCAAAGCACAAAAAAAAAATCACAAAAGAGTATCACTGCATATAACACATAAGGAACAAACCCAGAAATAAGTATACCTGCAGAGAGGAGTAAGAAAACTGAAAAATCGGTATTCAGCAATTCTCCCCACTGTAAGAGTAAGACATATAATATACAAGAGCTTCAAATAAAGGAATACAGAAAATTAACACAGCAGACAAATGTATCATGAAAAAAATATAGCAGAATAAATCAGGGAAACCAACTGGATAACATATCATAAATTTCAAGTAATGGGGACATCAGAGTCTGTAACCCATGGAAGATTCTGCCATGTCTGAAAAATCCAGGTAGCAGGGCACACCTTCGAGTTCTGGTGAAAAAGCTATGTAATTTCCCACGTCATTTTTTTCCACCAACTCTGGGAGCAGTACAGATTTTTGTTGCAGGATGAATCAACAGCAAGAATTCCAGACATTCCATTTCATGACTGTTAGAATAACCTGCAATGTGGAGGTGTCCGATGCCTACCAAGAAGAATCAAAGGAGCCGTACAGTAAAATGTCTATTGACATATTGCATAAAGGAGGCATATACCACATGGTTGCCAAAATGGACCAAAAATCCAAAATATAAGAGCAGGAAAAAAACAACTGATAGATAGTTTCCAGTTGGTTATTACATAAAGGCCTAGAACAAAATCTTTCAGAAAGCTGTTTATGTTTTTGGTGTTCTTTAACATTCAATCGATTGACAACTGAGCCAATGGATGTCTCACATTTCTCTGGGATTCTGGGGTTATTTAAAAGTAGAAGCATAGCAGGTGCAAAAGGAGGAGGACAGGAAGGAAAGAAGATTCTGTCTTAAACTTAGTGGGGAGGATTTGCTTATAGATGGATTTCCTGTGTTGACTATGCACTATGGCTGCTGTCAACTTTTAAGTTTAACAAAAGCATCCCGTATATAGGAAGGACAAATATTAGAATAATGGAGTGCCCGGAGAGAATCTGTTTCCCATTGTGGGAACCAAGGGCTACAAGTTGAGATGTATAAAGGGACCCAAGCTCTGTTGACATGAATCAAAACAGGTCAGAGTTTAACAACCATATAAAACAAAGAAAAAAAGACCAATGGGTTAACCATACCCAGTCCTCCCTTAGATTTAGGCAAATACAAAATATTCTGTTTAGGGGATTCAACTGGCTACCCCAGACTGCCTGAAACAAATACTAAGTAATGAAGTTTCCAAGGATGGATGGGGGACACCCAACAAATATGTAGAAAGAGTGGCAAAAGGAACATTTTAATGAGAAAGACTCATTTCAATTTATCCATGTGCCAGAAGTTCCATTGCTTGACTAGCTGTTGAGCTGGGGAAAGTTTAGAAGTCCAATTCAAGACGTCCAAGGCTTGGTATCCAAACTGTACACCTAAGATAGTAATAGGGGCTTGGGACAAGGTAATTCCTGCTATTGAAGTAAGAGGGAATGGGGGTCTGCCAAATTGTCTCCATACACTTTTTAACATATTAAGGGAAGATCCTGATAAGGAACTGAATGATTGATATGTGGTCATAGCCTGTGATGCAGAAGCTGCATCACCAACTAAGGCCATAAGATCATTTGGTTAAGCCAGGGCAATGTAAGGAATAGTATAAGTACCTACTTGGATATGTGTCAGAGAAGGGGCAGAGTTTAAAGCTCACAGAAGTGGGTCTATGCCAAAAACATAAAGAAGGGGACTGAGAGGACAGTTTTGTCGAACTCCGCGTGTACAGGAATCATTGGGCCCACCCAACCATTGATAAGAGGGGATATTATAGCCACATTATAAATGGATTTTAACCAAAAAATAAATGAATCCGGTATACCATACTTCTCTAGTACTGACCATAGGTAAGTATGCCCGATGGTATCGAAGGCCTGTTTCTGATCTAATGAAAGTAAGAACCCTGGTAAACCTTCTGCATTGTCCTGTTCAATGTGTTCATGGAGGAGAAGAAGATGATCACTCATCTTCCTCTCCAGTATAGAACAAGTTTGAGTGGGTGAGATGAGGTGTATAGCTGCTTGCAGCAATCTAGCATGCAAAGTTTTAGCGATAATTTTGAAATCGGTGTTCAAAAGGCTAATAGGCCTCCAATTGGCTAAATCAGATTCATCACCCTTCTTATAAAAAAAAAAATCAAAAGATCATGAGCCATGTCCAAAGGATCAGAAACTGTGTTCAAGAGGAAGGTGAATACTATAGCCAATTCCTTGGACTGCAGTGGCCCAAGAAGTTTATACAGCTCAGAGGTAAATCCATCCAAGCCAGGAACTTTATTAGTAGGTAAGAACTGTATAGCCTGTTCCACTTCTGCAGCAGAATATCAGCTGTCAGTTCAGTCAATAAAAGGGGACAAACAGGGAACATGAGAAGATGAATACAAAGTATCAAGTCAATAGTGGATCAGGAATAAGCAAAAATAAGTGATGAAACATGCTGGGTCACTATCCGAAAGATTTTCTGTTTGTCTGTATAAGTACTCCCATCTGAGTCTTTAAGACAATCCATCACTTTATGCTTAACTGTATTAGAGCAATGTAAATAAGGGCAGAGAACTCTAGCCTTCCCTTTTATCCCAAAACTTTGATGCGTCTTTCTTCAGACTTTCTGATTGTCTCAGATGAAAGGCTTGCATGCCTTTTTGCAGTAAATGGATTATATAGAAACATAGAATTTGACGGCAGATAAGACCGCTTGGCCCACCCAGTCTGCCCATTTCCCTACCTACTGGATAAGCTGCAGATCCTAGTTAACCAGCAGCCTACTTCTTCCTACCCCCACCCCCCAGAATTGCCTTATGACTATCCCATGCATGCTTGAATTCCACCATTGATTTTGACTCCACAACCTCCTCCAGAAGGCCGTTCCATGCATCCACAACCCTCTCTGTGAAAAAATACTTCCTTGAATACCTCTGAGCTGCCCCCTCTATCTTCAAATTGTGCCCTCTTGTTCTTGCACACCTCTTTTGAAAGATGCTACCCTCCTTGGACTTTGTTGATTCCCTTGAGGTACTTGAAAGTTTCTATCATGTCCCCCTCTACCTCCTTTCCTCGAGCTATACATATTAAGCTCCTTAAGTCTCTCTCTTCATATGTCTTCCGTGCAGACCCTGCACGATTTTAGTTGCCTCCTCCTGGACAGCTTCCATCCTGTCTATGTCTTTGCTAGAGTGGGTCTCCAGAACTGCACACAGTACTCAGATGGGGTCTCACCAGCTGTCTGTACAGAGGATAATAACTTCCTGTTTTCTACTGGTTATGCCTCTCCCTATGCATCCCAGTATCCCCCCAGCCCTCCTTGCTGCCCTCTCACATTGCTTGCCCATCTTTAGGTCATCTGATATGACTACCCCCAGGTCCCTTTCCATTTTTGTTGTTGTTAGTATCTCACCCCCCATTGTGTACTCTTCCCCTGGGTTGTTGTTTCCCAGGTGCATTACCTTGCACTTCTTAGCATTGAATCTAAGCTGCCATACATTTGACCATTCCTCTAACCTTGCCAAGTCCCTTCTCATCCTTTCCAACCCACCCTGTGCATCAACTCTGTTGCAGATCTTAGTGTCATCTGCAAAGAGACATACTTTTCCTTCCAGTCCTTCTGCAATGTCACTTATAAAGACATTGAAGAGGACCGGTCCTAATACTGAACCCTGCGGTACCCCACTAGTAACCCTCCTTTCTTCTGAGTGGACTCCATTTACTATTACTCTGTGTCCTATTCTCCAGCCAATTCTTTACCCAGGCTGTCATCTTGGGACCCACTCCCAGGCTGGCTAACTTGTATATTAATCTTTGTGTGGGACTGTGTCAATGCCTTGCTAAAGTCTAGGTAGGCCATGTCCACAGCCCCTCCCTGATCTACTACTTTGGTCACCCAGTCAAAGAAATCTATCAGATTTGTCTGGCATGACCTTCCCTGTAGAATCCATGCCGCCTAGGGTCCTGTGCCCTCTGGCCTCTAGATACTGACAATTCTTTCCTTCAGAAGTGATTCCATCATTTTCCCTATCACTGAGGTTAAACTAACAGGTCTATAGTTTCCTGCTTCTGCCTTGCTCCCACTTTTGTGAAGGGGAATCACATCTGCCCTCCTCCAGTCCTCGGATACCACTCCATCCTCCCATGATTTGTTAAAAAGGGTAGTCAGTGGTGTCACTAGTTCTACCCTTAGTTCTTTTAGAATTCTGGGATGAATCCCATCAGGCCCCATTGCTTTGTCCACCTTCAGTTTTAAGAGTTCTTTCAGAACCCTTTCTTCTGTAAATGGCCGGTAACAACTTCTGTATCCAGAGTGTTACTACTGTTTGTTTTATGTACCTCCCCTTCCTTTGTAAATACTGAGCAAAACTATTTGTTTAGTATCTCTGCCTTTTACAGTCTCCCTCTGCCCACCCTCCTCCCCTTTATTAAGCCTCGCTATCCCTCCCTTGGTCTTCCTTCGCCCCTGATGTACCTATAAAAGGTTTTATCCCCTTCTTAACTGAGTTGGCTGTCTTTTCCTCGGTTTGGGCCTTTGCTGTTCTGACTGCCTTCCCAGCCTCCTTTTGCTTTAACTGATACAGTTCTCTGTCCTGCTCCTTCTGATTCCTTGTACTTCCTGAATGCTTTCTTTTCTTGAACCTTCACTGCCACTTCCTTTGAGAACCATAGTGGTTTCTTACATCATCTTGTTTTGTTTATTTGCTTACACAAAGGCTCGTTACCTCTGTGATGGCAGTTTTATTATTCCCCATTGTTCTTCCACCCTCCTTCCTGCCCATTTGCTAGTGCATTCCTTAGGCACTCACCCATTTTGGCAAAGTCAGCCCTCCTAAAGTCCAGTACTTTTGTCTTGTAGCTTGACTCTATTGCTGTGTTTATTGTGAACCATACTGTTCGATGGTCGCTAGTTCCCAGGTGGCTACCCACTTCTACATCTGTGATCCTCTCTCCATCTCCATTTGAGAGTATCAAGTCTAATATTGCTCCTCTCAAGTGGGCTCCAGTACTAGTTGTTCAGGCATGCCCCTGTAGGGCATCTTAGAATAACTGCACTTTTCGAGTGGCAGCTGCAACTGCACTCCAGTTAACAGTTGGCATATTCAGATCACCCATCAGCAATATCTCCCTTTTTCTGCCATTCTAAGTATACTTTCTATCATTTCCTTGTCCATTTCCTCCCTGAGAAGGGGTCTGTATAACCCCTGTGTGGATTAGGGTGCCATTGCCTGTCTCCAAATTCTACCCACAGTGCTTCTTCTCCTCCCTGTTTACCCTTTTGTTCTGTTGCTTTTATTCCTTCCCTATGTAAAGAACTCTCCTCCTCTTTTACCCTCCCTGTCCCTCCTGTAGATAGTGTATCCTGGTATGTTTACGTCCCAGTCATGGTTTTGTGTGTACCATGTTTCGTGACTGCCACGATATCCAGATGTTCCTCCATCAAGGCCACTAATTCAGGAAGCTTGTTACCTAGACTACGGGCATTGGTACTCATTGTCTTCCATTTTTTGATGGCTTTACCTTCTGTTGCAGCATCCCCACTGACCATTCTACCTTGGTCTTTTTCTAATTTAGTACCCTGTTTTGTAGGGGAGAGGCATTTTTCTGCTGCTTGTCAGTGCCTCCTTGACTAGTTTAAAAGCTGCCAATGAAGCATTTAAACCGATTGCTCAAAAGACTTGTCTCTTCCTGGACAGATGCAGACCATCCTGTTAGTATAGACTGGTGTCCTCCAGGTGGAACCCCAGTCCCAATGAAGCTAAATCCCTGTGCTTCGCATCATTTTTCAACCATTCATTAAACTGCATGGTGCCATTACCTTTGCCTCACCCATGCCTTTGACAGGCAGCACCTCTGAGAAGGTTACTGTGTGTGCTACTTGTCTTAGGCCCCTCCCCAACTCTGCAATGTCCTCCTGCACTGCTCTAACCTCATGATGAGCCAAGTCATTTGTCCCTAGGTGGACAATTTCATCCAGCTCAGAATCCCTTGCAGCTGTTGTCATGATCTTGAGGATGCACTTCCTGTCCCTCCAAGCCATGGCACCAGGCAGGCACCTTACTTCAGTTTTCCCAGCTCCTCCCAGTTCTATCCCCTTAATAACTGAGTCCCCCACCAGGAGCTGCTTCCTTTCCTTGTGGTGTCCTCTGCCTCCTTCCTGTGGGCCTCCCTTGTGACAGCTGTCCTCAGCCTCCTTAGTCTCCTCTGTGGGTGCATCCATAGGGGAGCTATGCTCCCCCAGAATGGTGTATGGATTGTGGAGTGGAACAACTGACTGGGTGTGCCTCCGTTCCACCATCCTCACCCTTCCTGAGTCCACTGTGGTCCAACTGCTGTGTTTTCTTCACAACCTCTGAGGTAGTGGTGGTGGCTGTGGTGCTCCCTGGATGGGGGAGGTTCCCTTCCTACTGTCCAGTGTGGCCTGGGGCAAGGTCCCCGTACTACTGTCCAGTGTGGCCTGAAGATGGGCAACTTCCTCCTTCAGGGCAGAGAGTTGTCTGCAAATAGGGCAGCATCTCAGCCTCCAGAAAGACTCCCGGAAGACTGCTGCCCCACAGCCATTACATTGCACTACTCCCCACATTTTTTTTTTTTGTGTGTGATTGGTTTGTAATATAGAAATATATATTTATAATATACAATGTGTATGCTTATATTGTCAGTGCAGTGTGCTAGAGAAGATATGACAGTGACATGCACCTTGCACTCTTGAGGAAATTATGTCAGAACCCCAGGTATAAAGGAACTATTTCCAGGGGTGGGTGGGGTGAGGGTGGGAAGGGTTGGGCCTAAACTGTGCCCTCAAAACAATCTGCTAAAAGCTCTAACCCACTGCTGCAATGAGTGCCTTCCTGTCAGCAAGATGCCCTACACAACAGTTTGATAGAGAAATACCCTGCTAATCAAACAGAGAAAAATCCACACATCCAAGTCAGACACAGGTAAACCTTCCCAGCCCCAAAACAGGCCTGGTGGTTTGTGCTCCGAGAGCCCCAAAATAAGTCAGCTGTGCTTTAAACTCTTCCTGCACTGAAAATCTTAAGAATTGTAACAAACAAACGTAAACCTAGATCCACCACCCTCTGTTGCTTGAAAGACTGTCTTTTCCTGTTTCACACTGCAGGTTTTTTCTGTGACCACTCCTTAACCCCAGTAACTCTGTTAAAAAGAGTTTAACTATCACAAACTCCTACGCACCAGTAAATTATTTAAAAATAGTTTCTGTCCCAAAATCTAGTAGTCAATCCAGCTACCCCAAGGGACAACCAGAATGCAGTATTCAAACACTTATGAGCTTACTTCAAGATAAGCAGAGTTTGCAAGTTTCTTTTTCAACTCCTCAGCCAACTGTAATTCATTTAAAAATAGTTTAACTGTCAGCAAATCCTAGTAGACAATCTAGCTACCTCCAAGGACCTACCCAAATGCAGTATTTAAATCCTTCTGAAGTTACTAACAAGATAAACAGAGTTTACAAGCCCCTTCTTGGTTAAACACTAAATAAATGTGAATAAAAAGCAATTACCAAGGGTGAATTTGTTCCTTAAAATCATGGGTAGTAGTTCTAGATAAAGACTGCCATTTCTGCAACTGTTTATGCTGATGAAGGTACTGGAAGTAAACAGTGTAATGGATTTGTTTACCATGTGATTGCAGCAATTTCTTTTAATCCAGTTTAAAGTCTGTCCACCAGAAGGCAGGAGAGTCAAATAAATCAAAAACAGAACGTTTTTGAGCTGCAAAATACTGGAGATTCTGTATCAAGGATGTTTGGGATACAAGGGAGGAATTCAATTTCCAATAACTAGGACCCTGAGGAAATGTTACAGTAGACCCCAAACAGAGGTGCAAAAGCTTATGATTTGAAAATTCAATTTCTACAACTGTAATGGAGGTAACAGGCAAAAAGGAGGAAAGAAAGAAAAAATCTATTCTAGTAGCTAAATGACCCTTCTGAAATGTTGGATGAACAGAATTATGAGTAGTCAAACAAGCATCTTTTAAATGGGACAGAAAAATAACATGTTTCAAGGTAAACATATCACAATAAATCTTATTAGCAGTAGAATGAGCACCTCTGGCATGTTTATCAAGTCCACAATTAAAATCCCCTCCCAGAATAATGGCTTGGGAAGACAGCAAATAAGGCTGAATGGCTTTAAATAGAGAAACTCTATCAGCTTTGGTCTGTGGTGTGTAAACATTGATAAACCTATAATTAGAAGTAGCTATCTTAGTGTCAAGGATCAAGACACACCCAGGAATTAAATCTATGAGCTTAAGAAGGTGCACCTGCAAGCTAGATCCAAACAAAATGTCAACTCTAGAGCAGACATCTGGGCCGATGGACCAGTAGGAAGGTCCAGCATACCATAATTTAGTAACCTGTCCTAATTCAGCAATAGAATGCAGTCTAGTATCTTGCAAAAGATAACCTGCAGGGGACTAGACTGAAAATAAGACCGTGCCAAGCACTTCCGTCTATGACTTTAATACTGTTCACATTTAGTGAACCCAAGAGTGGAGAGGACATTTAAATAAGGGAGAAAAGCAGGAAATAAATCACTAGGGATTTTTCTTTGACCTCTGAGATCTACAGCATGTGACTACAAGAAGAGGAGGAGGAGGAGGAGGAGTTTTTGTATTGGAATGAAGATCCACCTGGGAAGACCACAGGTTAGAGCTCTCCGAATCAGCATCAGAAAGGTCGGAGGGTTGTAAGGCCTCATACTTGTTACTTAAAGGAAGCTCTGAGGTCTTAGATACTTTGGATGTAGGTTGATCAACCCTCTGGGATCTCTTAGAGGACCGTTTACTAATCTGGGGGTGGCATACCTGCAGAGGAGGATTCCTCTGAAATCTGTTCAGTAAATAGGGGCTGAGCAACATCATCAGGAGGTAATTGAGGAGGGAGGTGTTCGGTAACTGCTGCACTGCCTCAGTAGCAGGGACATCCAAAGGGGGGCAACAGAAATGCCTGGTGGTCTCGGGGGGGTGGAGGAAAATGTATTTCTTTGAGCCACAGCTATCAGCAACCTTTGTTCCTCAACATCGCAGAGGCAGACTGATTGTGAGCAGCCCAAGTGCAACTCTGGTAGGTATGACCCACAGAGTTACAGAGATTACATTTTGGTTTCTTCGAGACAACTGCCACTAGTATGCTCCAATTCTGACAAAGGTTGCATTTAACTTGATCACACAGGCTGCTTAAGTGAGTACAAGAACCATACTTGTAGCATGCCTTCAGTTGTCCAGCATAAAACAAGATACCACGATCCTGACCCAAAAACAAACAGTTGGGGAGATGACTGAGGCCAGTATCTGTAATGTGAAGCATAACCTCACCTTCCAACCTCCGGTTCAAATATGCTCATCATCAAATATGGCTCTGGGGAACCTAAAACTGAACATCATTGTTTTACCCAATAAGTCAGGTCAGCGACACTAAGCCCCTCATTCTGGAAGAGAATGGTAGTAGTTGTATACTCAGGTCAGGTAAGGGGAATAGCTTCAAATGGGCCCACAATGAGAGGTTTTAAGACTTGAAATTGTGCCCAGAACCTTTGCAACCCTGAATTCAATTTAAAGCTAACATCAAAAGTAGATTCCCAGGCACATGAATAAGGGCTTATATTTCATTAGCAAAAATGTCATGGAACCTTTTAATAAAGATTTTGCAACAAATCTCCTATCTGGGAACTCAGGCATACTCCATTTATATATAAATCTAACTGCATTGTGACGCTTAGCTGGATATATGGGCTGGTGAAAAGAGAAGCATATGGTTTCTTACCTGTATTTCTCAACAAGTTCAGTGGTGCTTCAGGGGTTTTGTCAAGGCAGTTGAAGTAGAAGGGACGTGAAGCTCAGCTGTGAAGTTTGGGGCACCCAGAACAGAGCTGGAGTGCTAGAAAGCTGGAGCTCTGAAGGGAGATGTAAGGGGGACTGAGAGTCTGAAGGCAAATGGTCTAGTGAAAGCTGTGGAGAAGGAGCGGGAACGGGAGGAACAGCAGGTTAATGCATAGTCCGGTGGTGGTACGGGCGAGGTGGCCATCGGAGTGGGGCCAGAAAATGCCCTGAATCTGAGCGTATACAGCCTGCCACTCAAAGTGTAGCTGAGACAGCTGCAGGTGAATGAGGAGGAGAAGCAACGAGAGACCGGGAGGCACAAGAGTGTTCACGTGCCGGATCCAGTCCTGATGTTCCCAGAGATCGAGGCAAAGCGCACTCTGACTCACCAGTTGAAGATAATAATGCAGGAGACAGTACAGAATGAAGGGAACCCAGAGGAACTGTAAAAGGGTTCTCAGCAACAGGCAAATGCTGCAAAATGGGTGAGTCCTTGCTAGCTGATAAATTAAAAGGGTTCCGCTGACAGTCTGTTGAGCCAAAGTTAAAGCTGTGTGTAGTTCCGAATGACGGAGCACAAAATGCTCTTCCTCAGCCTGTAATTGAAGCGTGAGAGACCAGATCTCAGGAGAGGCATTAGACAGTTCAACAGGAAGCTTAGAACCATTGCCCAGGTTAGAGCAGAACACCGGTGTAGCAGGAGAAATATCCATAGGAACCAAGTCAGCATCAATCGAGGAAGTAGTAGCTTTATCCAAAGGTAAAATAGTAGAAATCTCAGTCTCTAAGCAAGGAGAAGCAGGGAAAGAGACCAGTCCACCTGCTCCAGAAGCAGCTAGAAGCTAGAAGCTCCTCCACCACCTCAGTGGCTGCCATCTTGGACAAGAACCAAGATGACTAGGTTCCCCACTGGATAATAGGGAATTTCCCGGTGTCCTGGGCAATATTCCCTTCCCTTCTAATAAAACCAGTTCATGCAATTGTCCAAGGCTATGTGTGGGTGTTGATATGCAAAATGGCTGCCATGACATGTTCAGCCACTTCACTACCAGTCCAGCATTTCTTGTATAGCTTTAGGATACAATGTGTATGAAAAGCAGTATATAAATGATGACTCATCTTCTAGCCAAACATTGCTGTATCAGTATTTTACTTTGTCTAAAAGCACCGTGGTGAAGTTAATGTAATGCCCATGCTACATCGGGGGATCATTAAATCCCAAGGTACAGTACGCCATGGATTCACCAAGGCTCCACAAACTTTTTCCCTTTTTATTTTTTAAACTTTATGATTTGTGTTTCAGGCCTAGCAGATTTATTATTATTGACTGTTTTTTTGCAGTTCATTCCTTAGTTTTCAAAAGATATATAAGAACTGACACTCATGTCTTTCTTCAAGCAGGGCTTGAAACAGCAGACTGACTAGACCAGGGCATGGACCTGCAGCTTGTGTCATGCCCTTTTCCACAGTTTTCTTACAACATTTGAAAACCTCTAACACTTCCCAATGGCCTCCTTTTCTTCTCATGTCTTTCTCCTCAGTCCAAACCTGCAATGCATCGATTCTCAATCCACCACTGTTTTGTCTGGTGTTCGACTGCAGGTATTAAGTGTTAAGCAACATAACAGCGGTCTTGTTCCAGGGCCCTCAGCGCTTCTCCCTCAATAAAATCCTGGATTGAGAGTACGAGATCTAAGATGGCCCCAGCTCTAGTGTGTTTTCTGACATGCTGTACCATGATGTAGTAGACATACAGTATGTATGTCACAGTCTATGTCAGGCCTCCTTCAGAACCACCTTCCCTAGTTCAACAACCTTCCTAATTTCCCCTCTAAATCCTAACCCCTGCTTCAAATTGATTAGGGCACCTTTTGTCAATCCCCAATCTGATGTTCTCCCCCCACATCATTTGTTTCCACAGTGATTCCACCCCTTGCCTTAATGGATTTCTCCTCCTTTGCTCTCATACCATTCCTTATGTACAACACAACTCCCACTGCCTGTTTCTCTGTCTCTACTGAACTGAGTGTAACCTGGGATTGCAAGGTCCCAATAATAGTTGGGTGTGGCTGATGTTTCTGTTATGGTTATGATGTCTGGTTGACTTTCCATAGCCAATGTCTGCAGGCTCCCCATTTTGTTCCTGAGGCACCTGGCATTTTGGCTAATCATCTTCTATGCTTCCCGTCCTCTGTCCCTGCATTGACCTCTTCTCATCTCATCCTCATCCTATTCAGTTATACTTTCACAATTCCTTTGATTTCTCCCTCACTATTATTGTTGCTCTGCCTTGTATCCCTGATTTGGGGATTACCAGCTAGGCTCTATGCTCATTATTGTGCCCTTGGGTCACCAAGCATCCATCTCCTGCTCCTAGTTTAAAGGTCTCGATGATGGCATCAAATGTCTGTACCAGAGCATTTCCTCCTCCATGAGATGGAGACCACCACATTTAACAAGCCTCCTATCCCACCAGAAGTCTATCAAATTCCTATATTAGACCCTCCTCCCTGCACCATTCCTTCAGCCATGAGTTGAACTAGTCTATCTTGAAGCCTCTTGTCCCCCTTAAATCATATCTGCAGGGCCTCTGAAAGGCCACTGACACTGCTGCGGGCCCTTGCTTGCCTTCCAACTTACAGAAACTAGCCTTCGGATCCTCCGTCTCATGGCTGCCCTTGTAATTAGTCCCCATATGGACAACCACATCTGGCTCTTACCCTATGTGCCCAGGTATCCCTTGCAGTGTATGAGTATCCCTCTCACTGTAGCTCTCAAGAAGACACCTCATTTCCCTATTCCTTTGTCTGCATGAACAAACTATTTTCTCCATGTGAGCCTCCTGCAGCTATGACTTTTCTTTCAGTTATCCTGGTGTTGCCCTAGAGGATAATTTGAGCCACAGAAGGAACTTGTGCTGTCTTTCTCTGAGGAGTTCCTGGCTGGACTGCCTCCCTCAACAGAGACAAAGTAATTCTTGGTCACAAATTGAGAACTCCATCCATCACTTGGTGGTCAGTCAGTTCCCTCCTCCGCTGTCCACTTCCATCCACCCCACAGAGCTGACTCCCAAGGGCCACTGTGGAAGAGGGGTAGTAACAAGTGAGTACTGCTGCAACATCATTCTGCTGTGCAGTAGGCCCATTGCAGCCATGCTGCAGCATATTCTGAAGTAAGCACTGCAAATCCCCTACACAGTGGGAAGCCACCATGTCTCCATAGCACCCCTGGAAATACAACCACCCCACAGTCCCTGCAGCTGATTTTGTTCTCCCAGTTATTCCTGGCTTGCATGTTGTCTAATATGAGCCTATTCCTTGAACTTCTACACTTATTTTATCTTACCCAAACTAGATCTTACCTAATCTACTTCTGCTTCATTGCTGATCTACTTTGGATCATGCCTGTGTACCCCACAGTAAGGCTTACACATCCGCTTATCTAAGTTACAGTTTGTATATAGACATCAGTTATAGCCTAAGAGACACTTAGCACATGTACCATACT
Organism: Neoceratodus forsteri; assembly: GCA_016271365.2. NCBI lineage: Eukaryota > Metazoa > Chordata > Ceratodontiformes > Ceratodontidae > Neoceratodus > Neoceratodus forsteri. The sequence goes on from CM057453.1 coordinate 214,890,939, forward strand.
AGTACAGTCCACAGTTACAACACAGACATCACCTCACCGCAGTCAAAAGTTTTGTGCAAAACACAGCATTTTACTTTATCCTACATATGGTTATATGAACACACCACAGTTAAACATTCCCTTTTCCCATTTGCATTTTATTTTAACCAGGAGAGACACACTAAGCTGAAAGCCTGTTTACAGCTGTGGTCTGGGAGCACAAGGAAGTTAAGGGACTTGCTCAGTGTCACACAGTATGCAAGTGGGGGCTGTGGGATTCTAACCCTGGTCTTGAGGTTTGCAGCTCAAAGCCTTAAACCACTGCGCTATACTGCCTCCTGTTAATGATGTGGCTCAGACCCATTTACAAAATGTATAGAAATCCATGGCAGATTTGTGTGTGCTGCTGATGGTAACACTATCTCAGATAAGAGTCCAAGGTCTGGGCATAGAATATGCATGGACATTTCATCTATGGGCTTAGCATATGTACTGCCCTTTCACCTACGATGCCTCCTCCCCATGACAGGGTTCCAGCACACTGGTAGTAAAATGTAGGAAAGCTTACACTGTGACCAAATGTATTGTACTTTTCATTTGACTAGAAGGCACTATCCTCCAGTGATGTTACTCTGAAATCTTTCTAAAACACTAACATTCACTACAAAAACTGAAACAAAGACATTACAATTGAGAAGGGATTCTGAGTAAAACTGGGGAAGCATGCACAGTAACAGGAAGTCATGGGTGCTTGACATGGGAGGTTGGACACAACTTCACATACGAGGTGGATGTATGTGATTTAGAAATCATATTTATTAGATTATTAATGCACAAGTCACCACCTTTTATTGTATTTAGCTTTAGTTTTCAATTACCTTATTACCTTATCTGCTTCTTCACATTTATAGATCTAATTAAATTAAGAATGATTTCTTACATTTATATTTTATCGTATAACTATTTGCTAGCATTTTAGATTTTACTTAACATTTATTACTTTATTAATTGACAGTAGAATACATCTACTAAATTGTTATTTTTACACTTGAAATTCACTGATACTACACCATTTTCTCTGCATGCTTTATTTTGTGTTCTCCATGTTTTAACCCTTACAGAGCCACAGACCAATATATACATCCAGAACTCCTAAGTTCTAATTCTGTCAGCAGTCTGAGGGTTAAATCTAGCACCATTAGTTTGCTTTACAAATCAAACAAATCTTTACGTGTCCTCTTGCTTTAAATGAAATAGAATTCAGAACCAGAAATGAAAGGAATTATTTCGATGGGAACATCTTGTAGAGTATTAATATAAATGTGGACACCATGACACCTTCTGCAGAACTTTAAAAGACTACAAGCTGTGAGTTAAGATAACAAGCCCTGTTCTAATTTTGAGGTGGCAAACACTGAAAGAAGAGTAGGAAAATCCATAGGATGCATTACCTGCTGCCTGCTTATAGTGTGACACATTAGTTATGGCCATGAAACTCTTTGCACGAATGAGCTAAAAAGAGCCATTAACAAGTATAAAGCTACAGACTATTGTGATGAGTCCTCATTACCGTCTCAGTGCCACACTTTTCACATTGACTACAAAACTGTTGGACTTTCTCAAATCTTTTCTTCTTCACTGTAGGCAATGTAAGATCTTGATTATGAATCCTTTAATTTGGACATTTCAATTCTTGAACATTCTGAATAAAAAAAATACAGTAATTTTGTCCCAGCACTGCCTTTCATTTGCAAGTGTGCTTCTATTCAGGTTGGTGAGCCAAAGGAGACTTAGCTCAGAAAGGAGTGAGTCTTTTAACTAAGGCTACTTATCTCCCTTAATCTCCCAGTTATCATGACGAAAAGATTACTCAGCCCTTCTGATTAAAGGTAACTATTAATTCACTTCGGCAGTCTGTTAACCCAATACAGGGGATTCACTGGAATCAATATCCTTAATAATGTAAGATTTATCTTCTGTGGACTGTACACTTTACATGTATTTGGATGTGCATACAGTATAGCGAGCCAGTTGCAGTAATGCAAATGAGTCTGCTGGTTAAACAGCAAACACTTTTAACACTGTGAGCTCCTCACTGTCCATCCACTGTCTGAAGACAATCACTCACCAATTCACCAATTTATGAGGCACAATTAAAGATACTATATATGCTTGCTACTTGTACAGATCACCAAAGGGGTTCTAGTGATAGTGTGCTGTAGAAAATCACAAAGCACAGGAGTCAGTAAAAGTGTGAGACAGATGATGTTTCAAAGAGAGAATGTCAGTGACACTTGATTAACTATTACTGGTGGCTGAATGAGTTAAGGCCAGGGGCATCATAGCATCCTGTGCTCCTTGAGGGAATAAGTTAGGCATGCTATATCTTCAAATGCCAACCCAAGCTTTGAAGGACACATTGTCTGAAACATGTCAAGTGGCATAGACCTGTTATGCTAATTAAATGCTACTGAAACAAAATGTTTTTAACTTCAATGGCAAAGAATGTACACTTCATTTACTGAGATGGTGAGTGCCCGATTATTTAGTTTTGCATTATGAGTTTATCATGAGCACCTCTTCCCAGTGAGATTCCTGTTTGTTTTGACTAACCCAAGCTTGTTGCATGAACAAGTGTTGCCTCCATAAGGGTGCAATTGCTGTCTGTATGGAGTACTATATATCACCTTTAAGACAACCTTATCAGTGTTTAACAATGCAGATGTCACTGAAAGTACTGCCCACAAAACTGCCTTAGCCTGACTTGAACCCCTTCTTCATTTCTTCTGTTGCTTTAGAGGAAATGTCCACACTATTATCCATCACTGCCCTATCCACCTCAACATCTCCTTTTTAGAGTTTTGAGGCCTCTTTTACTGCTCCTCCTTCCATTCTGCCTTTCCCTTTTATCTCTCCTCACTCTTTTACCCTTCTGTTCCCTCATCCTACTTTCTCTGTTCTTCTGGCACTCGCCCCTGTTTCATACCCCATTGCTAAACCACTGGTGGGCAATCTGCCTTCTCTGTTTACCTTTCTAACCTCTGTAACAGCCTCCTCCTCCCTATTTGCTCCTATGTTTCCAGTCTCACTCTTAAAGTCCTTCTTTGGTCCCATTCCAACCAATATTGTGCCTGTCCTCTCCTATCCCCTCTTCCTGTCCTCTGAGCCCTTCTTTTCTAGCATCTGGCTTCTGCTTCACTCCTCCTGTACCCTTCCCCGCTTTCTCTCACCCTCTCAGCTCTTCCTGGTCCTATACCCCTCACTAAATCCATTTGGTTTCATCAGTAACTTCTACTTTGTGCTACTGTTGCACCTTATTTCTATTCTATTATTTTATTTTATTATTTATTTATTAAATGTTGATTACTGGGTGATCACTGTGCACGAAGTCCCTTTTCAGAGGCAACCTGGGATACAGAAACAGAGACAGGTAATGGAGTACATATTAATGGGTACAATAAGTTACAGAGATTGTGCAGTCCTAACCAGGTTGCAATGATGGCAGTAATACAGTAAGGCAGTAAGGCTACTTTTTTCAGGGGCGACTGGGGATACCGATCATAGACATATTATTTGGTACAAATTGTTGGGTACAACTTGTTACAGAAGTAGTACACTCCTAACCAGATAACAATGAAGACAGTAATATAGTAAAAGCAGTAATTCACATTAAGTAATTGAGTCAGAGAACATATTTGACATACTAACAGTGATATTATGAGACAAGATAAGCCAGAGATATTATTTGGGTGAAAAGGGACTACCCTATACCAAGACAGTGGCAAGTGTTGGTCTCTAGCATGTGAGCCTTGAGCCTAGTGCAAAAATTTGATAGGGAGGGGGCTTCCTTTACTGACGGTGAGAGATTATTCCACAGGAAGGGGGCTGTGAAGGAGAAAGATCTGCCACTGGCATTTGTCCTGACTCTGGGGATGACTAGTAAAGACTGTCCTGAGGTTCTGAGCATCTGAGCATTGTGCTTAAGGGTGATAATCCCTTTTAGGCTGGGGGGAGCTGCCGGACTCAGTATTTTGAGCGCGAGGAAGAGTAGGGGGTACTGAAGTCGTGAGGCAAAAGAAGACCATTGCAGCTGAGAAAGGGAATCACAGGGGTGTCCTTTTGGGTGATTTTGGCTAGCAAACCCTGGTACCTTATTGTACAGAACCTTATTATTGCTTGATTCTGTGGTTGCTGTTTTAGTTCATTAATATGTATTTTGATTTGTTTGTATAATGAGTTGTCAATGATATTTCTTTTTGTCTGCACCTCAGGTGTTTGCAATCTCACCAAATTTTTAATAATTATATTTTATTTATTTATTTTCTATCTTTTACTAGATTTTGCCTGAGTTGTTTGATTTTTTTTCCCCTTCTTCCCTGTAACCCTGACCACAGGTCACACTTGGGGTGGGATATTCAAAGCAGTTGCATGGCACAACAGATGCACCTGCGTAAGTGTGGAAATGCACCAAAGAGTGATATTCAGCAGGAGCCAATGCGCTGCACAAATCACAATCGCCAATCGCAACCTAACGAATGTGTGCAAGTGCAAGGGGCATAGCCATGGAATAAAGTGGCGCAGTGTGATATTCAACAGCAAGCAAACGGTGCAAGTGCAGAGCAACAGGGACATGCGCGGAGCAAACTTGAGCCATAAAAAGAGGGAGCAAGCAAGGGATGGAGGCTTGCGCCACAGGGGAGCAATAGAGAGGGAGAGCGAGTGGGCAGGCAGGACAGCAGGAGGCGTGCAAGACAGAGACAGAGGCGGGCAGGAAGTGCAACAGAGCGTGGGACTGGGCATGTGACACTGATTGTGCCTGCATGTGTGAGCGACTCTGTGTGTGTGTGTGTGTGTGTGTGTGTGTGTGTGTGTGTGTGTGTATGAGACAGATGTGGGGGAAACAACAGCAGCATGCGTTTGTGATACCAGGCAAAGGAGTGGCAGTGAAAGTGCCCGGACGGGTGGGAGGCAGAGGCTACAGCAAACAGGCTGCCAGCTGGGAACCCCGAACACAGGTGTCGCCCAGCGAGGGGCATATGCAGTGGCACACAGCCGGGGTTCCTGGGGAGACAGCCACCATGGGGCAGGACAGCCCAGGCCATGGCCAGTGCAATCTTCCAGATGGAGGCAGTAATGAGGGGTGTGAGAAGGCAAGAGGCAGGTGGCATGGCCATGCAAGGGCCCATCAGCAGTATGCCCAGAACAGGTGGTACAGTGCCCGCACCACCTTTGAACAGTACAGAGATACAGAGACTATGGTCTGGTACCACCTGAACCAGGCAGTTCAGGGCAGCTCTGTGAGCTGTGCAGTGATGAGATGCAGGCATCCACTAGACAGAGCCATGCCCTGTTGGTGGAGACCAAGGTCAAAGCCATCATGTGCCTGATCACCATGGATACCTTCCAGAGACCAACAGGGGACACCACAGGCATAACACAGTCAGCCGCGCACGGCTCTTCATACAGTTCCTCAATGCAATGCTGCCACATGCTGTGGAATACATCCATTTTCCCAGCACACAGGCAGAGCATACAAAGAACATGCAGGGAGTTCCAGAGGTGGCTTATATACCTGGCATGCTAGGGTCCATCGACTGCCCACGTAGGCATCCGCACACCACCTGGCCTGGAGGGTAGCCCACATCAACAGGAAGGGCTACCCCAGCGTCTGCCTAGGGTGTGATGCCAGGAGGTATAATCACTGTCTGTTCACAGACCCTGGTGGACATTATGCTCCATCCTACAACCAGTCAGCAACCGTTACCGGGTTAGGATCCCCACCGCCACCGAGCGCCGATGGAAACTGCGTCCAGCACAACATACAGGCGTGGGGGACGCCAGCCTAGCACCAGGGGGCATGGTCCATGGGGGCAGCCACAGACCATCATGTCCACCACATACGTCAACACACAGGCGACAGCCGGATACCCACTTGGTCCTGTTGTTTCACATACTGGGCCCGTTGACCCCAGATGCAGGAACGATACATGAGGCACATGCTAACACACGGAGCGTGTGTTTGGGCTGCTAGAAGCCCAGTTCCACTGCCCGGACAGGTCTGGTGATGTCCCTGCCACAGCCCCTCAAAGGTCTGTGGCCCATTTCGGCCTGCCGTATGCAACAGAACATGGCCACCCAACCGAGGGATAGCAGTCGAGTTTGAAGAGAGGGACAGCAGTGGGGACGATGTGGCCACTGGGCCAGGTGGTGGTGAGCAGCCTCCGGGAAGGAAACCCCGCTGAACAGGGATGGCCCAGCAGCACCAGGACATAATTTTAGAGGAGCACTATGGTGCATGCAGGTAGGTGAAATACAACACACATGTCCCAGGGACCATGGCACAGTATTCAGGCATGCAAGGGCAGGCCCCATGACAGTAACGGCTGAGGGTAGCGTGACGGGTGTGGACTGGACTCCATGGAAGCACCCTGTACAGCACTGCACACCCCCCATACACACTCACACACACACTCACGCGCACGGGCACCCACATGCACATTCCCAGAGGCCATCAATGGGCATGTGTCAGACACCGAACACCGGTGCACAGTAGGCCGGCTGGTTGGTATCGTCATCATCATACACATGCTACAGTGGCCAGTGGCCGGGTGGGAGTGCATAAGGCCTGTGTGTGGCATCGGCCATGGATGTCATGTCCCTGGAATGCACACACACACACACGCCACACTAATGTGCACACAGGGCAGCGGCAGACAGTGGACAGGGAGGATGGAGGCTCAACACTGCCGTGCAGTCGCGCAGCCAACACAGACATGTGGACAGCCCCGCCGAGACCGCCCAGCAGATGTGGGCTGTGTGATGGCCACAGGGTGTCTCTGACGGTCCCCCAGGTGTGTCACCGCGGAACACAATCAGTCCCTGCAGCTGTCTGCAGCCTTCCAACATGCTTGCTCCAGCCATGCCCGAATGCCCCAGCAGATCCTGGCATTGTCACTAAGGGGTCAGCATGATTCCGTGGTCAAGGGTGGGAGAAAGCACTCCGCGGGTCTGCAACAGACTGCCATGCACCAGAGTGGCCAGTGATGCCAGGCCGGCTATGACTGCAGCAGTAGCCGATCCAGGGCTGTGGATCGTGCCCTCCAGCATACGTGTGGTCTCAACCAGGACCTGTTCATAGTCTCTGTGATGCCTCCCTGCAGACTGGTGCAGCTCTGTGCAGAGTACACACACCCCTGCCACGACCAGCACCTGTTGCTCCACGGAGGCCTGTAGCAGACAGGTGTGCTCGGTCAAGGGGTCGGAGCTCTGGGGTACATGGGCATTGCATCGACCCACTGGTGGTGCTTGACCCCACAACCCAGCCCCTCGTGTTGGTGGGGGCTGCACAGCTGGGTCCCCTTGGGGCTGCTCATTCTGCGGTGCACCATCAGCAGCAACTATTCCCGGTCCCCCTTCAACCTTGTCCAGCTGCCACAGCTGCCACTCTAGCCACTGTGTGCCAATCAGTGCAGATAGCGCTGCACCACCACCGCCACCCCTTCAGTCTTCACTGCACCGATGGTGCCCACAGCAATGCCGCCGGGTGGTGCCGCCAGCAGACGATCACCACCAGGGCACCGCCTGTGCTGCCGTGGTGGGTGTGTGTGGTATGGATGTCTCCGCTGAATGGCAACACCACTATTCAGGATAATGGCCATTCTGTCATCGGGTCCTGGACCCTGCCCGATCTGTGGTGTCTTGGCATACTGGACGCCATGGCTGGTGTCATGCTGAAACACAGCCGGGGCCTCATCTGCAACCATGCCACAGGCATCCAGATGGACAGTGGGGTTGGGCTGCCTGTTGTCCAGCCCCCAGACACTGGTGGAGGTGGACAGATGGTCCTCCAGGTCCAGGACTGCTCCCATGGTGGACACCATCATCCCTGCCGCTGCATGCAGGAGCTCCAGAGCTGAAAGGGAACACAGTCACATTAGTGCCACTGGCACACACCCCTGCCCCCCTGCTACAGGTGCTGCCGTACCGACCATGCAGTGATGGGCCACATGGACACCACATGGACACCACCACCTCAACTCCCTCCTGCAGTGACAGCTGTGGCACGGCAGGCTGTCCACCACCTGTGGTGGTGCATGTGCGCCCAGATGGCAGCCACTCCTCCTTAATCTGCCTCCGGTCTGTGCTGACCTTCTTCTTTCACTCCTGTGCAGTCCTTTGATGGATGCCCTGCTGGTTCCATGGCCCTGGCCACACCCTCCCATGCTGTTGACCTGGCCTGTGGGGTGCCTGTTGAACCACTTAGAAGAGGCTCCTGGTCCAGGTAGGTATTGAATAGGGCATCGCCTCTGCCCTTGTGAAGCTGGACTGTGCTTCCGTGCAGGCCCACGCCTCCCTCAACCTCCTCATGATCCATCATGCTTAGTCCTGTGGAATAAACATTTGTTCTAGTAAATGGCTACAACCCACACTGCCCTCCCTGCTCCACTGCTCCAATAGGCTCACAGCCTAGTGGGGCTTACCTCTGAAGGATGCAATACCTGTCTAGAGCCTGTGCAGTCCCCTGTCACCTTTATAGCAAATCACTTTGCAAATGAGGGGATGTGCAACTGAAAATGGTGAAGCAAATAAACAAATCAAAATGAAAGAAAAAGCCACTATGGTTTTCAAAAGAGGTGGCTGTGAAAGTCAGGAAGAAAAGATAGCATTCCAGAAGTATAAGGAAACACAGAAGGAGCGGACAGAGAACTGTACCAGTTAAGACAGAAGGAAGCAGGGAGGGAAGTCAGAATAGCAAAGGCCCAAACTGAGGAAAAGATAGCCAACTCAGTTAAGAAGGGGGATAAAAGCTTTTATAGGTACATCAGCAAGTGTAGAAAGACAAAGGGAGGGATAGTGAGGCTGAATAGAATGAACGGTGGGTGGGCAGAGGGGGACAGTGAAAAAGCAGGAATAATGAATATTTCTGCTCAGTATTCACAAAAGAGGAGGGGGAAGTACCTCATCCAAATAACAGAAGAACTCTTGATAGGGGGGTCGATCCCAGTCCTTTCACAGAAGAAAGGGTTCTGCAAGAACTTCTAAAACTGAAGGTGGACAAAGCAATGGGTCCTGATGGAATTCACCCCAGAATTCTAAAAGAATTAAGGGAGGAACTAGTGAAACCACTGGCTACTCTTTTAATAAATCATGGGAGGATGGTGTGGTACCCGAGGACTGGAGGAAGGTGGATGTGATTCCCTCTCAAAAAGTGGGACCAAGACAGAGGCAGAAAACTGCAGACTTGTCAGTCTGACCTCAGTGGTGAGGAAAGTGATGGAGTCACTTCTGAAGGAAAGAATAGTTGAGTACCTAGAGGCCAGTGGAGCACAGGACCCAAGGCAGCATGGGTTCACAGCGGAAGGTCATGTCAGATGAATCTAATAGATTTCTTTGACTGGGTGACCAAAGTAGTAGACCAGGGAGGGGCTGTGGACATGGCCTACCTAGACTTTAACAAGGCATTTGACACAGTCCCACACAAAAGATTAATAGTCAAATTAACCAGCCTGGGAGTGAGACCCAGGGTGGTAGCCTGGGTAAAACATTGGCTGGACAACAGGACACAGAAGGTAATTGTAAATGGAGTCCACTCTAAAGAAAGGGGGGTTACTAGTGGGGTACCGCAGGGTTCAGTATTGGGTCCAGTCCTTTTTAATGTCTTCATCAGTGACATTGCAGAGGGACTGGCAGGAAAAGTATGCCTTTTTGCAGATGACACAAAGATCTGCAACAGGGCTGATACACAAGGAGGCGTGGAAAGGATGAAAAGGGACTTGGCAAGGTTGGAGGAATGGTCAGAAGTATGGCAGCTAGGATTCAATGCAAAGAAGTGCAAAATAATGCACCTGGGAAACAAGAACCCAGGGGAAGAATACACAATGGGTGGGGAGGTAGTAACAACAACAAAAATGGAAAGGGACCTGGGAGTAATCATATCAGATGACCTTAAGGTTAGCAAGCAATGTGAGAAGGCAGTAGGGAGGGCTGGGGGTATACTGGGATGTACACTACCGGTCAAAAGTTTTAGAACACCCCCATTTTTCCAGTTTTTATTGAAATTTATCAGGTTAATGTCTCAATGTACTCTGAAATTAAAGCATAGAACAAATAAACAATTGGAGATAAAAAAGAAATCATAGAATCATTTTGTTTAACAAAATTTAATCTAAATTTTTGACTCATCAAAGTAGCCACCTTTTGCAGATATACTGTAACCGCCGAACACACTCGTGGCATTCTTCCTACAATGGACATCAAATATTGTTCGGTAAGTTCTTCCCAACACTGTTGCAGAAGTTCCCACAAATGTGTTGCACTTGTAGGTTGCTTTGCTTTCACCCTTCTGTCCAGTTCATTCCAAACCAGCTCGATGGGGTTTAAGTCTGGAGACTGTGCTGGCCATTCCACGATTTGAAGCCTACTGTCTTGTTCTTTTCCTCGAAGGTAGTTCTGACATAGCCTGGAGGTATGTTTTGGGTCATTATCTTGCTGTAGGATGAACCCCTGACCAACTAGGCATAGACCAGAGGGTATTGCATGGCACTGCAAAATGCTGTGGTAGCCCTTTTGGTTCAGGGTGCCAGTCACTCTGTGCTGTTGTCCTGTGAGCCACCTCTCACGCAAGCTGTTGACTCTCAGAAACTTGTCTTCTGATTCTGTTGCGGCTTTGGGTCTGCCAGACCTCTTCCTGTCAGAGTTTCTCCAGTTTCCAAGTGCCTTTGATGGTGTAGGAAACTGTACTCACTGACACCTTGGCTTTCTTTGCAATTTCTACAGCAGTTTTGCTAACCTAAACTTTTTTAACCTCTAGCAGTTTACCGCTTACCTTTGTACCATTTCATGTTATTCACTGGACTTGAATTGCTTAAATTTCAATAAAACTGGAAAAATTGGGGTGTTCTAAAACTTTTGACCGGTAGTGTATAGGGAGAGGCATCATCAGCAGAAAACAGGAAGTTGTTATCCCTCTGTACAGACAGTTGGTGAGACCCCATCTGGAGTACTGTGTCCGGTTCTGGAGACCCCATCTCCACAAGGACATAGACAGGATAGAAGCAGTCCAGAGGAGGGCAACTAAAATGGTGCAGGGTCTGCAAGAGAAGCCATATGAGGAGAGACTAAAGGAGCTTAACATGTATACCTTTGAGGAAAGAAGGAAGAGCAGGTACATGATAGAAACTTTTAAGTACCTCAGTGGAATCAACAAAGTCCAAGAGGGTAGCATCTTTCATAAAAAGAGACTTGCAAGAACAAATACATAGATACATAGACAGTGTCGGCAGATAAGGGCCTATGGCCCACCCAGTCTGCCCATTTGAGCTTGTAAGTTCAGTTTGTTTTCCTAGAAGTCTGTTGCCCCTTACCCCTGACCTCTAGAATTCCTTTATGTCTATCCCATGCATTCTTAAATCCCGTGATTGTTTCAGCCCCCACCACTTCCTCTGGCAGGGTGTTCCATTTGTCCACCACCCGTTCTGTGAAGAAATTCTTTCTCATGTTTCCTCTGAATCGTCCTCTCTCCAACTTCATCCCATGCTCTCTAGTCCTGGAACATCTTTTTCGCTTAAAAATAGTGTTTTCCTGCACCCTGTTCCTCCCTGTAAGATACTTGTATGTCTCTATCATATCTCCTCCCTCCCTCCTCTCCCCCAAGGAGTACATGTTCAGTTCCTTCAACCTGTCTTCATAGGACTTGTGATGCAATCCATGCACCATCTTTGTTGCCCTCCTCTGAACCTTCTCTACCCTGTCTATATCCTTCACGTAGGTATGGTCTCCATAACTGTACACTGTACTCAGGTGGGGCCTCACTAGTGTCTTGTATAGCAGAATTATGACCTCCCTTTTCCTGCTGGTGATGCCCTGCCTATACATCCCAGCATCCTATTTGCTTTACCTGCTGCCTTGTCACTGTTTCTCTACCTTGAGGTCATCAGAGATGACAACCCCAAGATCCCTTTCCAAGGGGACACAATTTAAAGATAGGAGGGTGATTCAGGGCAATGTGAGGAAGTATTATTTCACAGAGAAGGTAGTGGATGCATGGAACAGCCTTCCTGAGGAGGTTGAGGGGTCTAAAACTGTGGGAGAATTCAAGAATGCATGGGACAGACATAAGGCAATTCTTGTGGGGGGTAGGAAGAAATAGGCTGCTGGTTAACTAGGATCTGCGGCCTATCCTGTAGGTAGGGAAATGGGCAGACTAGATGGGCCTAGCGGTCCTTATCTGCTGTCAAAGTCTATGTTTCTATGTTTCTATGTTAACACTCCCAGTTCACTACCCGATGGTGATTGCTGGTTTGGTGTATTCATCATTTTGGTATTACTCAAGTTCCACACCCTATCCAGTGTATAATCTTTCTCCTCACGAGAAAACGTTTTTTGTTTAGCTTTATTCAACTGGAAATCTTGATGTGCTACTTTAGCTAATGTTTCTTACATTTATCAAGCTCTCTGGTATTACAAGTATGTTTTAACTGTTTTTCTTTACTTTCAATATCTTTGGTCAAAAGTTCTGTTACTGAAGTAGCATGCTTGAGTATCAGCTGAATCAATCATAGTGCTGCACCCTCCATCAGTTCATGCTGTTTTTGCATGAAAATGTAATCCTCCATATCATAGGCTTGCATATTTAATATCTGTAAACCACATGGAACTCTCTTCACTGCCAGGTACGCCTCCAGGGTAATCTTGTGCCAATGTATTCTTTGTCCTTTAAGAACCAGTTTCTCCAAAGTCCTGAATATCATTTTGCTCATAGTCTGATGTAGATTTTGTGCTATGGTAACATTCTCATTCAACAGGGGATTGCCTCCCCTTGGATCACCAAACACGGTATCTGCAAAGCTAGCCACATTACTAGCCCCACCTGCATTCATTTCACACATATCAGATTCCATATTTAAAGAAAATGGCCTGTGCCCCTTTGTAATAAATTACAGGTACAGAGTAAACGGATACTACTGAGTTAGCCATATCCACTCTATTTAGCATTAAAAAAAAGTCCTTTCAAGCAATGGTTCAGCAACTCATGCAACTCCAAAATACAATGAGCAAGCAGGATAAGAGCCATGTCGAGAATAGACTGGTGCTCTGACAAACTAGGAACACAGTTATCAAAAAGTAAGCACCAAGTCCAGAACTCATATAAAAGCATTCATTTAGAACAAAGTGCAAGTGCTCAGTGCAAATAATTGGTTCACATCACCAATATGGTGACAGGTAGGCTTCACATTCAAAAACGCCTCACCTGGTTACCCACCAGTCTTCATCAGAGATGACTAATTGCAACATTCACAGTGCGTAAATGCACATCCTTGTGCTCATGTGTGAAAACATGAAAATACAATTAATAAAACAATTAAAACATTTGTATCCAATTCATTTTAAGCAGACATTCTTAATTTATTTAGTCACTGCTTGTTAATGGGTTTAATTATGATGCCCATCTGCAATTTTATTTAATCGTAGATGCTTAAACTTCTCAAATCAATTCATTCAGACAAGTTTTGAAGGTGACTGATATGGTTATGGATATCTGCATTGGTTTGAATTTGTATCTGCTCCATTATTTTTTTAAATAACTTATGTCAATGTTATATTATGATTCTGTACAGCACCTTGTTTTTAGACAGGTGTTGTTAAATAATCTATCTATCTATCTATCTATCTATCTACCTCTCTCTCTTTCTATTTCTCTTCAGTTTTACCTTCTTTCCTGTTATTCTCCAGTAGATTTGTACTATAAGAGATTGCTCCTTTTAAATGTTTGTTACCTCCTAAAATAGGTAGGACATGTATTGGCTTGGACAGATTTGGTATGGAAGTAATGTTATTATATTATTTGCCCCCTAGTTTTAAGTGGGAGGGTGTAAAACTAATATTTGACTGCTTTTTATTTTGACCTGTGGCTTGTCACACTTCTGTTTTAAGAAATTTCAAAATATTGTCTGTATTTAGATACTCATGCTGTTTTCTTTATGATTGTTTGAAAGGTGACATTATTACTGTAGCTTGTAGCTCCACTCTTGAAGATTTACACAGGGTCCAATGTTCTTTATTTTATAAAAGCACATGTATTGTTCATAGTAGATCAGATTTATTCCATTTTTTCTAGTACAGCTGTTTGCTCCCCATGGCCACCTACTCCTGTCATTGGGCCCCTTCTGCCACCGACCCCATCAGCATCTCTCCCCACCATCTTACTGATGGGGATATACAAGAATCGGGGTGTGATAGTAGTGAGGCCATCACATACAGCCACAGGAAGACATGGATTTTCTTTGTTGTTTTTTTCCCTCCCTGAGCAGTGGCAGCACAGGTGAATGTGTGTATGTGGAAGCACATGTGCTCCCAGAAACCACATGCTCCTTCCACCCACCTGATGTTCGTCAGTCCCCGAGACCTCCCTTGACCGGGCATCCAACCTCCACTGGGTATCAATCAAGAGGGAGGTGACTAGTCTCCCTGATCTGGAAGAGGAGAGGAGAGCAGCACAGTGGCTGTCACAATCTTCTCCCAGCTCTCAACCCCTGCCAACCCTGTGGCTCGCTCTCACCTGTTAATGTGGGTCACCGGTGTGGTATGAGGTGTGGCATCCTGTGCCTTAATCCTCAGTGCCATGGGCCAGTGAACAGATTTATTCTTTAAACATAATAGAGACCAAACAGTCAATAGTGAAGTTGCAGTACCCTGTATTTGTGCACCAGTTTAGTTTCATAATTTAAGAATTGAGGTCTTCCCATCCAGGTCATACCTTATCTTCTCCATGGATCAGCAGCACCACATCCAATATCCAACAAAGTGAAGCATGGTGTTGAAATATTTATTGTGCAAAACATTTTTTTTTAAGGACAAAGTCATAACAATTTCATTTTTAGTATTCAAAAACATTTCAACACCCCAAGTTAAGTACTATTACAGTGCACCAGTTTTGTAATCCACAGGCGTAATGTGTGCAAAGTTGCAGAAAATCTACCTTGCATCCATAACCCTTCCAGAGTCAAGTGAGGCACACAGACTGATGCTCGCACCAATGGCTGACATTTTGGCAGGTGATTTCCTGCCTCCCACAGACTGAAGGAAGTCAATTGCCAAAAAATCAGATATTGGTGCTTGTGTCAGTCCACGTGCCTCACCTGACTCCAGAAGAGTTATCAATGCAACATAGATGTTCTATAGCTTTGCACAAACTAAAACGTTGGATTACAAAATTCATCCACTGATTGAGTGCTTCAGTTTGAGAGTTATAATGTTGGCATATTGTGCCCAACGCATGAAAACATACAATGCCTATGAGATACATATACACGGTGCATAGAAAAGTCAAAGTCAAGTAGCTGCATACTGCCCCCCTCGGCATTCACTACAGGATGCACACCCTTCCATGCCCGATCCCTGTCCATTCTTGCTGTTTTGAATGTGGATGGCCCAAGGGAGTGTCAGGAGTGGGCCAGAACTCCACACTATTCATTATGGTGTGGATTGCAGGCTATTCAAGCAGGTACCCTGCCATAGTCACTGCACATCCCCCATGTAACACTCACAGACCAGGTCAGTCATTTGATTGTATGCCCAGTTATGACCTCCAATCCACCCCATGCACTAGCACACCTGGAGGTGGGACCGCAGACATTTGCCCTGTGGTGGTCGGTGATCATGAATGCCAATCACAGAATGCCTGTCCTCAGTTGTTGAGCTGTGTGGGCCAGGTACACGCTTATAGCACATACCCAGACTTGAATGGTTCATAGGCACCATCATGAGGAATGAAATTTCCATGACTTCGTTATTTGAAAAATCAAATGTTTTGCACAACAAAGTTTTTTAACTCTATGCTATAGTTAGTTGTATATGTGATGTGGTGCAACTTATCCATAGAGAAGATAAAGTATGGTACTGTATATGTGAGAAAACGTGTTCTTTTAAATAATCAGCTGAACTGATGCTCCAATGCAGTGGATTGTCATTTTAATTGGAACCATTCAGTCTCTATTATACTTGTTTATGGTTTCCGAGAAACTGAGCAGCCTTTTCTGAACCCTACTAGAAGTGATGTAGGAGCACAGTGAACTCTGTTTTTTCTCATTAATTTTTCAGTTTGTGGTGATGTTACTTAAAAGGAACATTTATGAATCTTGGCCATCATCACGTGAAAGCACATGATAAGATGTTTTAAATCTTTAATTTTAAAAACTGAGCACTATGGCAGAAGAAAGGGACCTGGGGTCAATATTAATGACTCCCTCAAACAATTAAGCCAATGTAACAAGGTCTATAGTAAGGCTAGCAGGATGTTGGGGTGTGTTGGAAGGGGTACTGACAGAAGGAACAATATCTGTTTAGAGCCAACATGGATACTTTAGAGAAAAGTACTCAAAGCTCCCACCGCAGCTGAGCCCACCGTGCCCAAGATGGTCATCATGACAGGGGTGCACATGTGCTATACCTACACATATACAATGAGCTCACAGCAGCCATCTTGGGCACAGTGGACTCTTTTGTTTCACCCGCAACTGCAGAAATAATGGGCAGAAACAAAATAGTGCCCAACGGAGGTGGGGGTGTGCGTCCCGTGGAGGGGAGGAGCAGCAGAGAACTAATCCACCAGCACTGATTACAGCACTGTGGACAGTGGAAGCACAGAGCTGAGGCATCCAGTCAAGTGCTTGCAGAGCCCCTTTTCACTCTCCTACTAAAATAACTGCAGGGTTCCACTATGCAGCCATAAAAGGATGTATTACTACCTCTTTATAGGTGACTGATGAGGTTGAACCTAGAGCACTGTGCTCAGTTCTGGAATACTCACCTAGGAAGGACGAAACTGGCTGGATATGGTGCAACACAATGTTGACCAAGATGATTTAGGGCCAACAGGCTAGATCTTGCAAGGCATAAGTGTGTGTGTGTGTGTGTGTGGGGGGGGTATGCTAGAGACCTTCAAGTCCCTGAATGGAATAAGAAAATTAAACTGCCTGGAACTATTTAGAAGGATTAAAGATTCAAGAACCCAATTTCACAAGTGCAAATGGTAGTGGAGGTGGGAGGAAAGAGGTTTAAGAGGGATGTGAGGAAGTTCTATTTTATGAAAAGGGTCATGGAGCCATGCAACAGCGTGCCAGCAGATGAGATGGGTACCAAGACCATAAATGATTTCAAGTATGTACTGGACAGAGTGAAGGGTTTATTAGTTATTCAGATCTGAAACAGTAGGGAGGGAAGCAGGGGGTGACACATTGGATAGAACCCAGTATGGACAATAGGTCATGGGCAAATTAGGGAGCTACTGGAAGACCAGATGGACCCTTGAGCTTTTTTTTTTTTTGCTGTCATTGTCTATGTTTCTATGTTTGTAATTGAGGCATTCAGCTTACCTGTCTCTGGCAGCAGTCTAGAGATATTGATGATTATGTCTGCCGTATAGTGATACTACATTGCCACCATTTTCATAATCATGTTGTCACTTAGGCGAAGCTGTGCTTAACTACAGTGTGCTTTAGCATAGCTTCAACCTCAGTGACCTCACTCATTCATCCATATCTCTGTACTGCTGTCAATACCTCATTTAAAAGAGCTGTTCAAGGGCTTTCATACTATGATAGCAACTGTTCATACATTTTCCTTTTTAAGTTATTTTACTGAATTTTCCCACATGGCAGTGCTGGTAACAGAGAAGCAAATACATGGCAAATGTGTCTCTAACATAGTGGTACTGTTATGCATCTATAATTACTGTAGACAGTTTCTATGTAAATTAAAGATTTTCTGAGGAGCATATCTCAGATAGCTTTTATGATATAAACCCAAACATTGGCATGCACTACTTTGGGATAATGGTTTGAATATCCAGAAAAATCATTAAAATGTGGTATACTGTAGATTTAAATTTAGAGCTTTATTTAAAAAACAACATGTTTAAGAAGCTTTTTTGCTCACCAATAACTGATGAATGACAAAGATTTGAAGGCTGATTTGTGGTATCTACAGCCATGTTTGAATACTAGTATGAGTTTCTTGTAACTTGGATTCAACTGCATGGTTGGCACTGCTAGAGTAGTTCCATGTGTCATCAAAATAAATTTATGTCAATGGATTTAAAAGTAGCATGTTTGAAAACATATCTTTAATTAAGAGTTGCATGGAAACTACACTGTTTAACACAAATACACTGGACAGTTGCAATTATGTCCCTTATTTTATTTTCTGGAGAACCAGTAAGGCTATGTGAAACTGATTTTCAGAAATATTACTTCACTAAATTGCAAAACTGGGGAGTATTGTGCAAAAAGACAAAAATGCTATTTGTGCCTAAAAACCAGGAAACCAAAACTATATAAAACAGACAAAAAAAAATAACCCTGCAAAAATCCCCTCATGCACAAAAATAGATATTTTAGCAAAAACACCATTTTCCATTCAAGAATACTGATTTTTTACCAGATTTTCACACAATTTCAAAACAGCCAAATGCTTCCAATATTAATGAACCAATATTGCATGAAAACAAAAAAAATGGTACTTTTCACTTCCAAAAATCAAACAAACAAAAAAATTGCTAGATCCAATATTTTCAGTTTCCTGGTCAGTATCCAGTAATGTCCCTGATTGCACCACTGAGCCATCATCCAGTTCACACCAAATGGATCCAGCTTCTTGAGCAATCTACACATAGGGATCTACAATGAATAATTCAGTATCCAGACATCTTTTCTTCAACATTATTTTGGGAAAGATAGTGCAGGGAATTTTTTCTTTGTTTTTTTTTTTTTATTTCTTTATTTGATTTTTTGGGGACAGCAACTATTTTCCTTAACTTGACACAAATAAATAGGGAACATTGGTTAATCCATAATAACTTCTTTTGAAAGTGCTAGCAAAGAACATTACTTTGCAAACAGATTCCCATAACAACAGCTATAGAAACATAGAAACATAGACTTTGATGGTAGATAAGGACCGCTTGGCCGAACTAGTCTGCCTATTACCTTACCAATTGGATAAGCTGCAGATTCTAGTTAACCAACCGCCTACTTCCTCCTAACCCCACTATAATTGCCTTATGTCTGTCCCATACATTCTTGAATTCCCCCACTGTTTTTGACCCAGTGACCTCCTCAGGAAGGTGGTTCCATGCATCCACCACCCTCTCTATGTATTGATATAGGGAACAATATCAAGTTTCTGACTTTATTGGTAGTCTTTCTATGATTATACTTTAAAAAAAAACTTGTACCTGCATGGAGTGGAAACAAACAACTGGATAATCAGTAAGTGAACAAAGAGATTAAATTTACAATTAAATGCAATGTGGCACAGTACAGGCATGACAATATTTGTTAACAAACACCTAAAATGCCAACGGAAGAAAGTATTGTTGCAGTTAGAAATGCATTTAATCCAGTTGGTAGTGCTTCTGCCTTCTGCCTACTACACCTGTGACCCAGGTTTTGGAACTGGAGCAGGATCACATGGGGAGCCAGCAGGGGGAAGGAGAAACAAACATCTACAGACAACTCTCTTCCTTCAGCAAGGGGTGACAGCATGAACCACTACTTGGCTGCCACCTAGTAGAGGTTACGTGGTGCAGTAGTCATCATCCATCTCAATGGCTGGGCATAGACACTGTGGTCAGCTTCATCTTCAGACAATATGTGTACACGCCAGCACCAGGAACAGAGAGAAATGGAAGGAAAACCCTCAACCAATGGTATGATGATGACAATCTGCAGTCTCTGCACCCACTAAAGGCACCCACTCACCCATGGATGCATAAGAAAATGGAGTAAGTACTAGATAGTGAGATATGGAGCTGGGTGGCCAGTTGAGAGGAACTGGAGGATAAACAGATGATGAAATATAAGTCCCTTTCAGAGTTTATTACTAGTCTGTCCCAGTGTTCGCTTGCCTGGTTTCTAAGGCCCAGGTCAGAGGTGGGCAGAGGGGTTGGAAGGCCACGGGCTATAAAAGAAAGGTTTTGGAACCATTTAGAAGAGAGCAGAGGTAGAGTAAGGAAGGAGTTGGGAGTCTCAGCTAGTTTTGGCTGGAGGGTCATGATTCTGCACTGGAGTGGGGAGATTGCCACCCCAGCCCATTGCCCTTCAAGAGAGTGCCTAGAGTTGTTGGGACTGGAAGGGTGCTTCTGTAGCACAGCCTGATTTGGGGACCACCATGCCACATTAGGGGAGCCAGGGTCTGGGGAGAAATGGTGCCTGTAATATGACCACTGGCACTGGGGCAGAACAGCATGGAAGGGTCCCCACAAGTTAGGTTTGGCAGTTGCCACAGAGTACTTGTGCATAGATCAGTGGTGGCTGGCCAGCTCATTGGGATGCAGTGCTGGCAGCCTATGTCCCATCACCATTTTGACTGGTCATGTGTCCACCTTGTGTGTAAATTCAAAGACCAATAAGAGTCCCAGTGCTTTTGGTTCAAGACCACCCAGAGGAAAGTCAGCCATGGGGTGCTCATTGCAATGTGGTGTGAACTGAAGGTAAAAGATGGAGACATTCAGTTGAGAGAGATTTTCCATGAGTGATTGCAGTGTAAAGTTAGTGCTGGAGGGTGTTTTGAGAGCTGCCCCTTATAGGCCTGCTTTGGTCAAGGAACATGTTTGCTGCCACCATTTGTTAGAAGCCTGATTCGGCTCCCTGGAGTGCATGTATCAGATATCTGGATCAGTATGCTGTATCTTGGTCTCGGCCATACATATTTATGGACTGCCCACTGTATTGTGTTGTCCCTACTCTCCTGTAGTGGCTGTTGAATTAGGTCCAATTAAATCAGTTCTGGACCTTTTAATCAGCTGAGGACAATGGATTTCATTTTTGATTTTCTTGTGACTGTCCTAACCAAGTTTAAGCCCCAAGAGCTGCAGTGCCCCTTGAAGACTGTCTGCACCCCCGGACCATCCATCACTGACCCAGGTAATGAGCAGGTTCTGGACTATTTTTATGGCTGTACAGTGCCTCCTGCCCCCCTCCACAATATCAGACATACCCGTAGACCTCGTGAGGGGGGCCTTACAGAAGTAAAATGAAAATGTATTTGATCCAAATTTATTCTGGTGCAAATGGCATAATATTCAATGAAAAATACACCACCATCCAATAAGTAAGTACTGTAATGTTATTTCCCTTGATATTTAACCCTTACTTAAACAGTCTGAGTTTATGTGGAGAAAGAACATTTGGGCAAAGGATGAGCATCTCATCAGGGTGGGCTAGAATCAATACTTCATAAAACCAATTGTAATAGTATTTTGACATAAGGTAATTTTATTATTAATAATATGTATAAAACAGTCTGCATTGCCTCTGACACCGAAGAGAGTCAAATTAGTAACAGTTCCTTTCAAGAGCCTTTATTTAACTCACAGAGATTTTGAAAAGAGAGAAATAAGTATGACTTTGAATGCGTAGCAGTTAACCATAACATGCTTTACATACAATGTGTACTGTAATAAATCAACAACACATGCAGTATAAATGCAATTTGTCAATCTGTAATAGTCCAGTTGCTCTGGATTTTACCCCTTTCGAGGTTTTGCTATCAGACACCCATTTTAGGGCATCCCAAATTGTCATGAAAATTGGGATGTCTTAAAGAAGTATAGCCAGCATAATATCAAGCAAAGAAACAGTATTTTGTTTTAGGCTTACAAGGAAATAATTATACGGATATCAATGATTTTAACATTATATTTTTTAATAAATACAGATCACTACCATTACATAATGACATTTCTCCATATCTTGCTCTGTCTGCTTGTCTCAGAGCGTACTGATGCATGCTGACTCAGTGCAGGTAGGCTCTTCTGTCAACCTTCAAATCATCAGTAAACTGATGAGACATTGCTGAACAGGATAGTTTTGCTGCAGGCAATGACGCATAATTTTATGGAGCTATGGTTTTGAAATATCTGAACAGGTTTTCTTTTAAATCATTATAAAAGTACTATAAAGATCAAAAAGCTATTAAAAATAAACATATTTGACATTAGGTGACAAGATAGTTTTTCAAGCAGAGCAATATCTTTCCCTAGGCCAATGAAGGAAAAGAGTGCCACTGAAGCCAGTCACCTAAGAAGGATGACTCTTCAGTTCTGATACCAGACCAGGCAGTTATGAGATTCAATTCCAGCTGGAAAACTTAGCATTAGTTTGTATTTTCCCAATCTCTACATCTGAGGAGGACACATAAAATGGCCATCATATTACAAATGATCTCTTCAGTCCAGAAATTACAGCTCAGGCAGTGCAGTCAATACTTTGGGCTTTCAAACAATATCTACGATGGTGATTCAATTCCCCAACTTCTTTTGGATGTCCCCAAGAGATTGATTGATCTGCTCATGTTAATGTTGAGAATGAGATATTATACACAAACAAGCCAAGTGCTGTACTATGTTTCTTTACAGCACCATGCATTACTTTGCCATTCTGTTTGGTTTGTGAATAATTGTAGCCAGAGAAAGAGACAGACAGAAAGAAAACTATTTGTGCAGAGAGAAATAGAATATCGGATGGCACACGATGAGATACTTGTACTTAAATTACCTTGATGGACACATCTTGAGGGTTACTATTGGAGCACCATCTCTGAACATGACCATTAAAGCAGATCATGGATAGATTCTTTCTGAGGACTCTTTTCTCAATGTTCATGAAAGGGAATGTGTACCTTTTGAGCTGCCCCCCCCCCCCAGTCCTTTGTCATTTGATTTATATTTTCCACAGGTGTTTTCAATTTTTTATTGACATTGAAGCATTTAAAATGTTAATATTTACAACTGTGATGCAACAAATATACTGCAGGTGGTTCTGTTGTCTTTGCTGAACTCTATGTCTCACTAACGCTCGCTCCAGCTAAGTAACATTTCCAAGCCATACCAGTGGCTGTCTCCAGTGATTGTGAATGCAATGACATTAATAAATAAGTAGATAAAAATCGGGCTATGATCAAAATAGTGATGCATGGCTGAAGAAATTAAAGAGTAAAACACAATGCCTGCATTTCCCCGTTTAATTCACTAACAATTTACATGGAGTAGGAATAAGTACAGTAAGTAATAACCAATGATTGCTTTCAGTCTTTTGGAACTTTGGTTATTATAGGATAACCCACAATCCCTGGAGCATGTTATTGTACTTACAAAATGAGTCTTATAATGATAAAAGAAAGACATCTGCTGAGACCCATTTTTAAAAATTGAGGTTTGAGCAAAGTGCCTTCCCTAAGTACTTCTTTTGGGAAAGCGAAATGTTGGTTATTTTTTTTAAAAAAAGGTTAGAATAAATCTGAAGTGTTCAAATATTATTCAGAGATAACCTCTAGAGGGCAGCACAAGCAAGGCACTAATAGGTGTTAGGCAAAAAACTCAACCCTCTGTTGGCCTAATTAGGATATCACGCTCAGTAGAAAAATGGGATGCCAAGCAGGAAAGTCCCAATACAGACATATAGCCCTGGTAGTCTAGTGGTACCCCCTTCTCAATCCGGGTATTCCCTGGAATCTCCTGTCACAAACCCACTCAGCAGGTCAGCCCTCTACTCCCAAAGTGCAAACCTCTGAGTGTAGTATTGTGAACAGGAAATAGAAACAGGGTAACCCTCCTGTCTGTTTTGTGGGTTTGAATCAACCTTCGATCTAAGTTCTGGAGGAATTCAAACTGTGAACCTCTTGTTAGCTGACCCAATGCACAGGCTAGGATAATTCTGCTCTTTGGGGGGGGGGCAGATATATTTTGCCTACGGTTACCTAACCAGGTGTACAAAATGAACTCTTAAAAACTCTAATAAAGACCTCAGATTACTCTTACCTGTTCCCAGTTTGGTATTACCATATAAGCTCATGCACAGTGTTGTCACACTCTTAACCATCCACGCATCACAGGCAAAAACAGAAGGACTTGGAAGACACAAATAGTCTATTTAAAAATGAGATGTTTACTCAAGATTAGATAAGAATGTAAAATGTAAAACACAGAACCATATATCACAAAACATGCATATCACTTAAAAAAATAAGGTTTTAAAAAGTGCAGATTCCTACCACTAATACACTTAGACTTGTCTGTTCTAAGGTATTCTTATCTCACAGTGCTGTAGATGTTTCTTTTTCAGAGTCCAAACATTCGAGTGTAAATGGGAAACAGAATACTGATTAAAAAATGGCTTTGCCAACCTCTTTGCATGAGGTCACCTAGCTCCTCCCTGTCAGATTATAAAAAATATGTATCTATGCAAAACAGGATGTCTTATCAAAGTATTAAATTCTGTGACCTCAGCACAACTCATTTTCTTCAAATGACTTTCTTTGATCTTATTAGCAGCTTCCCCTTTCCAGGACATCAAAGGACTTGTTATGACTCTGCCAGATCTTATGGAGATGCAACATGCTTTGTATCACCATATGAAATTAACAGTGTTTTCTCTGAACGTTATAAATGTTTATGATCTATCCTGGCAGTTGGCAAGCTGCAATTAATCACATAAAAAGGAGATCCTAAATTTTAAGTCTCTTCTAGCCTGTAATTATCTCTTGGCCTTTCAGGTAACATATTGTAGCTAAAACCTGGGAGGGGGCGTCATTCCACAGGCTGTCAGCATCTCTCATGAGAGACACTCAATAACACATTTTTATATTACAAAATCATTGATTAATCAGAACCAGCTGTCTGAGTGTCACAATTCCTCCCACCTAGACTGAATTTGGGGGCTCTGTCCCCTGCAAGGGATAAGCTTCCCAAATCAGTTCACTCCTCATACACACGAGACAGCCCATCAGAGTTCTGATTTTTGGCTCCAGCCCTATGTAGAATTGCCGTAACATGCCCTTGCAAAGCAAGACTCCATCTTAGCAGTCCACCATTGTTTTTCCCCATCTGCGTCAGCCAAACCAGGAGGTTGTGGTCAGTCTGCACCACAAAATGCTGCCCATACAAGTATGGATCCAGCTTCTTTAGGGCCCACACTATGGCAAGACATTCTTTTTCTACAGTAGAGTATGTCTGCTCCCTGGGAAGTAACTTCCTACTCAGGTACACTACTGGGTGATCTCTCCCTTGCCTGGATGTTTGTCATAGTACTGCCCCACTACCCACATCTGAGGCGTCAGTCTGAACTATAAAGGGTTTGCTGTAGTCAGGACTTGTCAAAGCAGGAGCACTGCACAGTGCCTCCTTTAGTTTGGAAGAGGCTTTCTCACAAGCTGGGCCCCAGGTAATTTTCTTGGGAATCCTTTTCTTTGTCAGGTCAGATAGGGGAGCAGCCAGGGTACTATAATTGGGTACAAATTTCCTGTAGTACCATGCCATCCCTAGAAAACTCCTGACCTGCTTCTGTGTTTCTGGTCTGGGCCATGCCTGGATTACCTCTTTTTTTATTTGGTTAGGACAGAGGTGTCCCTGGCCTATTACATGCCCGAGGTATGCCACTTCTCCCATGGTCACCTGGCACTTCTCAACTTTGACAGTGAGCCTGGCCCACTGTATCCTGCCCAGCACTTCTCTAAGATGGGATAGGTGTTCCTCCCAGCTGGCACTAAAGATGGCAATGCCATCCAGGTATGCCACAGTGTACTCCTCAGCTCCATTTAGCACCTGGTTCACCAACCTTTGGAAGGTGGCTGGGGTGTTCTTCATTCCAAAAGGCATTACTTTAAATTCAGATAAGCCTATCGGAGTGATGAAGGCTGACTTCTCCCTAGCTCTGTCTGTCAACTGTACCTACCAATACCCTTTTGTCAGGTCAATCATCGTAAGGTAGGTTGCCCCTCCCAACTTGTCCAGGAGTTTGTCAGTCCGGGGCATCAGGTGGGTGTCTGACTTTGTGACAGCATTCAGTCCATGATAGTCAACATAGAAATGAGTAGAGCCATCTGGCTTGGCATAAGGACTACAGGTGAGGCCCAGGGGCTGTGGGATATCTGGATTACCCCTAAATCCAGCATCTCCTCCACTTCCCTCCTAATGTCCTTTTGGACAGCCTCTGACACCCTATATGCTGTCTGCTGTATGGGTGTCTGTGTCCCTGTCTCCACATTGTGAGTTGCTAAGGGGTTTATTCCAGGCTTGGCACTAAACAATGGGGCAAAGTCTGCTAAAACCTCCCTTACTTTCTGGATCTGGTCCGAGTCAGCTGGGGAGATAATTTAACTGCCTCCACAGAGGACTCCCATTTACTTTCTTCCTGCAAGTCCAGAAGGGGGTCTCCTTCATCCATCCCCTCCCCAGGACTACACACTGCAAACACCATGTCAGCCCTATTTGCATATGGCTTCATCATGTTGACATGGTACATCCTTTCTGTCTGTCTTCGGTCAGGTAACTCTACAGTATATTTGACATCATTTACCTTCCTAACCACTTTGCATGGTCCTGCCCACTTTGCCTGCTTCTTGTCTTTCTGGACCGGAATAAGAACCATGACTTCCTGACCCACCATGTATGAGTGAGCTCTGGCTCTGTGGTCGTACCTCACTTTTTGTTTCTGTTGGGGAGCTGCCAGGTTGCTCTGGGCTGTCCCCATAAGCTCCTTCAGCCTTTCCCTAAACCTAAGGACGTAATCCACAATGGGAGTTCCCACGGTGGTGTGCTTGCCTTCCCAGTCCTCCCGGATCAAGTCTAGGGGCCCACATTCCCGGTGTCCATATAAGAGTTCAAAGGGGGAAAATCATGTCGACTTTTGGAGCACCACCCTGTATGCAAACAACAGGTGGTGAAGGTATTTCTCCCAGTCCCTCCCATGCTGTTCAGTAAACACCTGAAGCATTGACTTTAGGGTACCATTGAATCTTTCCACAAGCCCATTGGCTTGTGGGTGATACAGTGTCATGCATCTCTGCACCACCCCACACTTCTCCCATAAACATTTCATTAGGTCCAACATGAAGGAACCCCCTCAATCCATGATAACCTCCTGCAGAAACCCAACATGGGAGAAAATCCCAAGTAAGGCATCTGTCACTTTGTCTGTCCTCAGTGAGGATAGGGCAACTGCCTCTGGGTACTGGGTGGCATAATCCACCACAGTCAGGATGAATCTCTTCCCTGAGGAGCTGGGGGTATTTAAAGGCCCCACAATATCCATTCCCACCCTCTAGAATGGCTCCTCCACTATGGGCAATGGAATCAGGGTGGCTTGGGTTTTCTTGCCCACCTTCCCTATTTATTTGCACCGGTGACAAGACCTGCAATACTCCTTCACCTGCTGGGTGAAGTTAGGCCAGTAGAAATTCTGGGCAAACTGCTGAATTGTGTGCATGATTCCCAGATGACCAGACAAGGGAATATCATGTGCAGTCTTGAGCAACTGCTCATGATACCCCTGGGGAATGACAAGATGCCTGCCTAGCACCTCTCCCTTTATTTGTACTGCCTGAGTTTACATAAGTCCATTTTATCAATAAACCTTGTGTCTGCCATCACCTCCTTGTGCACCATCCGAGTCTGCCCAAGTCCTCAGCTTCTTTAGACTAGGGTCACTTCTCTGAGCAGCTGCAAACCCCTCACACATTCCCAAGGCATGGGACAGGCTCCCTTCAGTAGCTAAACTAGGGTCCCTAGCAGTAGCCTTAGGGCACTCAGGATCACTGTCAATCCCAACCCTCTGACAATGGGTCACCCCTCCCTCTTCAGAGTAACCATCTGTAGCTGTGTTGTTACTTGCTACTGGGGAAATTTCTACCCCCTTTTCATTAGTCTCCCCATCTGGAGACATAGGCTGGGGAACCAGCCTCTCAGCGGTTTCCACAATGGCTTCTGTGGGGCTTAGGGAACTACAATTTTCCCTGCTGCTTGGCTATGGGTAACTGCACATACCATCCCTGTTTGAGATTGTTGCCCAGGAACACATCCACTGCTAATGTTTTGGCTACTGCCACCTGTTGCACAGACCCCCTGTTTCACCCCAGTCTAGGAGAACACTGCCAAGGGGTAATGTTTTCGCCTCACCAGTAAAGTCCTGTACAGTGACGTATTTATTGGGTATAAGCTGACCAGGCTCTACTAGATCCCTTTTTACCAATGTCAGGGATGCCACTGTGTCCCTTAACCCTTGTGTCTGTACACCATTTACCATGACTGGGTGCATGTGTTCCCTCATGTTCACAGGCATGCTTCCAGGGACACACAAACAAACCACTTCTTTTCTAGTACCATTCTGCATATTATTGCTCATCCATTTGGGACACTGCCTGGCAATATGCCCAATTTCTTTACATAACCAACATTCACTTCTCTTTTCAGTCCTGTAGTCCCAGTGAAACCCAAGCCACTTATCTGTTCTGGTGCTGGTGGTTGGAGTCATAGCTTCTCCAGTTCATGTTGCCTCTGGCACTCATGCTCCTCACAGTCTGCATCTCTCTGTTCTCACTCTGGCTCTCTCTGTTCTTGCTCTGCCTCATGGTCAGCCTCCCACATTTCATGGCCCCTCTCCCTCTGGAACTCCACCTCCATTCTGCACAACTTAATTTGCAGCCTGAGTACTTCTGGATCCAGCATACTGGTGACCTTCCCCTACTGCTGTGGCCCTTCACTGACAGTGGCTCTGCTGTCATCCTCACCAGATCTGGACACTGAACTGGCCACTAGTCCTGCCACATTCAAGGTTTGGTCCCTTACAGTCACTGACTGTGACTCAGTGCTCTGGGTATCTGCTACCATTAGGGCATCCACGATGTTCTGTTTGCTGGCTTTCACCTCGAATGGGACTCTTCTGTCCCCACATAACTGCTTTAAGTAGTCTACAGTGTGCATGCTGTAGGTGGAAGCCATCTTCTTCCCTAACTATGGCTACTCTGACTTGCACTTTAGAAAAAAAATTAAATGGGTAGGAACTTGACTGTATGCCAAGTGATATAGTTCTGTCTCCTTTTTAAAAATAAATCAATGCCTTTTTCTTTCTTTGCAAGTGAGCTGATGGTCTCAAGCTGACACACTGAATAATCAGAGCCTGTAATACCAACATTTTTCGCACTGCTGCCAACCAATCTGTCACACACCCACTCAGCAGGTCATCCCTCTACTCCCAAAGAGCAAACCTCTGAGGGCAGTGTTGTGAACAGGAAACAGAAACAGGGTAACCCTCCTGTCTGTTTTGTGGGTTTGAATCAACCTTTGGTCTCAGTTCTGGAGGTATTCAAACTGTGAACCTCTTGTTAGCTGACCCAATGCACAGACTAGGATAATTCCACTCTTTGGGGGGGCCAGATATATTTTGCCTATGGTCACCTAACCAGGTGTACAAAATGAACCCTTAAAAACTCTAATAAAGACCTCAGATAGCTCTTACCTGTTCCCAGTTTGGTATTACCATATAAGCTCATGCACAGTGTTGTCACACTCTTAACCATCCATGCATCACAGGCAAAAACAGAAGGACTTGGAAGACACAAATGGTCTATTTAAAAATGAGATGTTTACTTAAAATTAGATAAGAATGTAAAATGTAAAACACAGAACCATATATCACAAAACATACATATCACTTAAAAGAATAAGGTTTTAAAAAGTGCAGATTCCTACTGCTATTACACTTAGACTTGACTGATCTAAGGTATTCATATCTCACTGTGCTGTAGATGTTTCTATTTCAGAGTCCAAACATTTGTTTGTAAATGGAAAACAGAATACTGTTTAAAAATTAGCTTTGCCAACCTCTTTGTCTGAGGTCACCTTGCTCCTCCCTGTCAGAATATAAAAAATATATATCTATGCAAAACAGGATGTCTTATCAAAGTATTAAATTCTGTGACCTCAGCACAACTCATTTTCTTCAAATGACTTTCTTTGATCTTATTAGCAGCTTCCCCTTTCCAGGACATCAAAGGACTTGTTATGACTCTGCCAGATCTTATGGAGATGCAACATGCTTTGTATCACCATATGAAATTAACTGTGTTTTCTCTGAACATTACAAATGTTTATGATCTATCCTGGCAGTTGGCAAGCTGCAATTAATCACATAAAAAGGAGATCCTAAATTTTAAGTCTCTTCTAGCCTGTAATTATTTCTTGGCCTTCCAGGTAACACATTATAGCTGAAACCTGGGAGGGGGTGTCATTCCACAGGCTGTCAGCATCTCTCATGAGAGACATTCAATAACACATTTTTATATTACAAAAATCATTGATTAATCAGAACCAGCTGTCTGAGTGTCACACCTCCCTAGACACCTTTCACTGTCCTCAAGATGATAGGCGGAACTCAACCTTTACTCACTACCAGAGCTTTGGGCTGGAGTGGGGGTACACTAACTACCAAGAACAGTAAAACATTCCACTAGGCTACCAGAGATGCATGTGTATATAGAGGCTGTGGAATGGAAAGGGGTACCACAAGACTACCAGGAACATATGTGTTTACCTAATCTTGGTAGTGGGAGGGGGTTATGCAAGACTAGCCACAATATATTTCTATACCATGACCATGGAGCAGGAGAGGGGTACCACTGGACTACCTGGGAAATATTTGTTAATTATACTGGGACCAGGTGAGGGGAGGCTACAGTACCAGTGTTCTCTTTATACATGGAGGCACCTCTCATTTGCATGGGTATCTGGTTGCTGTTAGGACTCTCATGCTAACAGATTAGTGTCATGCTAAGTCTTCTTTTTAAAAGAGAAACAGCTATGCTTATAGCCCCAGCCATGCTAATGGAAGCAAAATGTTAATGCTGTTAGTATAGCACTAACATTTTAAAACTGCTAGCCATAGTGTTTTCAAGTTGAAAACAAAAGTGTTCTGTTATTTTATTCCATTTACTCTGGATAAAAGTTTGATATTAGAGTTGAATCTGTCACTTGCAAAAAGAAGTAGTCCTGTCTCACTAGGGTATGCTTATTTATTGTGACATGGGCATTTATACAACATAACCAACATGTTTTTGTACAAACGAGGTGTCTATTGAAAATGTAAGTTTCTCACATAAGTCAGGGAAAACTGTTTGGTACTGTACATGTGTTGATGAAGTTTTACTTTCAAGGGCAGTGATTCAGTTCAATAATGTGAAATTTGATGCCAAGATAAAGTGTGAAACTGGGTTTCTTATCATAAACATGCATCCTTTTAATGCCAGCAACCAACCCATTTTAGAAATACTGTACCATATAATTTATGATTAATTCAGTATTTTCTAAGCAATAAGGCTTGACAGGGCTTAGATTATTGAACAATATACCCATGCCTCATGAGTTGTGCCACAAAGCACAGCCAACTGACTTAACCACATGAGTAGAGTGTAATCCTCCAATTACTCATGCCCTGGATTGCCTTACCATGCTTATGCAATGGACCCATGTGAAAAAATAAAAATAAATATATTTATATGTTTTGCTTTGTTTTTTATAAATGATTTTCCTCAGCCATTAGCTACTGTGGGGTTTACCCATGTGTAAACACAAAAAAATGGCAAAACAGGTTACAGGATTGGTTAAGTCCATTGAATAAGTAAGCAATAACCCATGTCAGGGTGTGTGATTTATTTTATTTATTTGTTTAGGAAATCAGAATTACAACCCTTTGAGTCATAGACTCATTTCCAAAGGCTCCATGTCAGGTTACTGGGGATTAATCAACACACTGGGTGCGTTCTGAGGCATGAGGCTGGAGGCTGATTGTCCTCACGTCACACGGGGTGTTGATTAATGCCCGATAACCACAAATCCTGGGGTGGGTTATTGCACTTATAACATGGACCACATGCGGAGTGAAATGGACAAAAACTCTTGGAATAAGGTGGAAGAAATGTGGGAAATATTTAATGTTCTTCCACTCTTTATGTCTGTAGTACCACATTTTTCTCATTCTGCCACAGTAAAAATACTTCTACACAGACACATTTGTAGTGAACAGGCCACAGATAATAGAATCAAGGAACAGGTGGAACTTGCTGTTGTGCTGTCAAAACTACACAAGGTGCTGTATTTATATATTCATACTGTGTGGTCACACTGCATATATTTGTATTGTGTGATCACACTGCAGTATGTGACTTTGCACAGACCCCCCCCCTTCTCTGGTGACACTGAACTATGTTAGTTTGTGGCTCCCCCCACCTCCCAAATCCCTGCAGAACAGCCAGACATACATTAATTACTATGGCCCAACACAGAGTAGGTTGTGTTGAAAAATGTCACTTACATGCACCAGCTCTTGAAAACCGATGCTTTACACATACTGCATCTTGAATAATGACTCTCTTTCCCTGCAGTGTATCCACTGCCACTCTCCCGGAAGCATGCTCCCTATCATCCATTGCTGTGAACCTGGCACATCAGGGAAATTCGGCTGATGTCAATCGCTCTTTCTTTCTCTCTTTCTCCGTTTTGGGGGTCTCCTGCCAACATTGCTGCCATGGACAACATCATGGAGTAGTTTGCTGAGGACCACAGGGCCCGAAAGACAGAGACTCAAGTGACAGAGATGACAATGCAGTACTTCCCATTGGTGCCTGATGTACAAGGAGCGAAGAGTTTTTCTCTGTTTAACTCTGTACGAGTTGCAATCTCACAGCAATTGTGACCTTTTAATGGATTCTCTCTCTCTCTCTCTCTCTCTCTCTCTGTCTCTCTGACAGAGGTGTCAGCAGGGTGGGTAACTCACCAGCATTAGGGGGACCTGTGTGCTGGGTTAGGGCACTTCCCCAGAAGTAATGAGATGCATGATTTTGTTGGGAACATTATGACTCGCTTAACAAGACATTTAAATGGCCACCGTTTAGGAATGAAATTGGTCAGGAATAACAAGTATGGTTCTGCCCCCTTATCTGGCTTTCTATGGAGGAGACTGATCACCAGAAGCAAATGACCTGATTGATTAACAGATACTGATCAACAGTCACATGATAAGTCTCTGCCAATCAGATCACAGAAACATCCTTGCCCATGTTATAATTTGCTTTATTCTAGGATGAGTTTTAATGGTTGATAGATTATATTTCAATTATAACAAGAAGAATTTTAAAATTTGTGGTTAAACATACAGAACATTGGCACATTCATCCAGTGGAATGCTTAAGAACAGTGTGGACTTTGTTTACACAGTTTCACAAGCAACAACTCACCCTGCCACCTATAAAGTTACCTCCAACTGTCTTTCAGCCCCACTGGTCCTCCCCTAACCTTATAGGTGTCATTTCCTCCCAATGGATATAAAATAATTGAAGTTGTCCTAGATATTTTGGGACATAACAACATGCGCCCCCTTTTATTGCCATGTTCAATATTGCTCTGGGGCCAATTGTGCATGGTGGAATCCCAGGGAATTAACTCATTTATAGGGCTTCTCCTATCAGGAGGTGGAGCAGTGAAGTGCAGTAATTATTTGGTGAGATTTTATTAAAGCAGTCCATAGTCCGCGAGGATGCTTCCACACCTTGCTTGTAGTTCTAAAGTAGATTAATTCATTTTATCACTAAATGATAGTAGGGCTGCTCAGAATTCGCTGACTGGATTAGGATTCTTCAGCTTTCAAGGTTTTTTTTTTTCTGAACTTGGAATTTCAGTATTCAAGGCAAAAAAATCTGAATTCAAAAAAACCTAGTTGGATGGAAAATCAGAGTCAGAATCCAGTTCATCATCTGAATGCTGCTACTGCTTTTTTACAACTTCTCCAGCAAGTTGACCCCCCCCCAAGGTGCCCATAGTGGGCCTCAAGAAAAGTGCTCCCCCACCCTTGTCTCCCTCTAGACACCTTATGGGCTCATACATGCTGCTGGCTGGGGTTGTTCCACTACATGTGTAGTGCTGCAGACCGGGTATGATCAGGCTGGAGTCCAGTCTGGATAAGGCAGGCAGTGACAGTCAGTAGCTTCATCTCCACCCCATCCATAGACATGAATGGTGAGTCCACAGCAACCTCCTCCCCAGCAAGCTGCAGCTCCACGCTCCCCACCCCCCCACAACCCATCACTGGACTCCTTGTCCATTAGTGAGTGATCTCCTCATCTAATATGGGTAAAATCAGCATTGCTAATTTGCCAAACATCCTTCATCATTGGCTTCCACTTCCAGTCATCCAGCATCGCTGCTAAATATGATGATTGTCCAGTAATACTGTGTGGTGGTCCAAGTTTGACCATCCAAGTGTGTCCTCCCAACTCTCCTTACACTCAGAAGCTGCTTTGTCATGTGGTTGCTATGTGAAAAAAATCCCATGGTAGCCACCACCAGATGCGTCACTCACAAAAGCATCTGGTAGTGCCAGTAACGCAGGGCTTTTTGTCAGTAGGCTACCACTCAAAGAAAGATATGTTGAGTGTAATGGAAATCAGGGGGGCATAATCGGATGGTCAAACCTAGACTGCCACAATTTACTTTTTGACTATCATTACTTATTGCTGCTATGAGGATGACTGGAATTGGAAACCAGCTGTGGAAGATGTTTTGTCATGTCGCAGCTTTGCTCAGATTGGATGTAGAGGGGCACTCACTCAGAAACTAGGGTCCAGGGAACTGGGCTTGTGGGAAATTGATGTCACAATTTCCTTGGGAGGATGTCACTGCCCATTCACCATTCATTTTGGTGAGTGGGAGGCAGATGAAGCCCCAGACTCTAACTGCCTACCTCATCTGGACCAGACTCCTCTAGCCTGTGGCACTACATGAGGCATGGACCGACCACCGCTGTCAGCACCATGGACGCACACATAAGGTAAGAGGAGGAAGATTAGGGTAGAGCAAGGCTGTTCTCCTGGCCACTAGGTGGTCCTTGTAATTTTACTCGGTGAGGGAAGTTTTGTAAAGTCTGCATCCAGAGTGCAGTACAGAATCAGAATTTCTGATTCCAACTCTTTTTCAGGCTCAGGTGGCTAAGTAGGCACTTTAATGGAACCTGAGTCGGAATCTGGTGTTCTTATTATCTGATAAATGCATGCTGGGATGGAGTCAAAAGATGCTGAGCAACCCGAGATAGTAGTCTATTTTGACTTGGGAGGTGGAAGAGGTTAAATTTCTCTAACATCCATCTATGCTTAAAACTCCATAAGGCATCAGATAAGGACAAATTTCAGTCAGAAGACCACCAGTAAAAGGAAGGTCTGTGACATGAACTCAAGTGAAGAGACTCTGGAGGACATGTTAGAAATAATAGAGATGATGAAGGAAAGGAAATCCTTTCAAACATACTATGTTATTAAAGAGCTCTCATCTTTGTATTTTGGAAAAATGGTACTGTTACCAAGTGACACCAACCATATTATCAGCAGCAGCCATGACACTGGTGAGTAACAATAACATTTCCACCCCAACCCCCCAGGAAATATTGTGCCTTCAGTAGTCAGTTATTCAGTAAAAGGCCCCAGCTACACTGTCAAGTGTTTGTTTGTGCACTATGTTCAACAGTGGACCAGAGTGCACTCCCTCTGACATAGTCATGGATTGTGCACATCCCCCCAATGTCCCCCACAATGAGGCATGAGTAATAGAGACCAGGTTCAGAGTGGGTATATTCAGGACTTGCAAGTCCCCCACTTATTTGGTTAGCCCACACAGAATTATAGACAAAGCCTATGCATGGGGTACTGTTCTGGTATGTGTCATGTTTCTTTTTGCTGGGATTGAAAACTGGTGATGCTAGAAACAGTACTGTGTCATTTCCCAGCACAATGTGTTGGCAGTCCATTATTTCAACTCACAATATTTAGTGTTTTTCCTATTTGTTCACTTGTTATGTCTGATTTTCCGTAGATTGCATTTTGTGCAAGCTTTATTGCACATGCATTGATCTTTGGCTATGTTTGATACAATTGCACCATGTGTTGAAGCGTTATGCACTTCCATTCCTGAGGAAATTTGTTTTCAAACATGTTAATTTACCTTTCTAGTTCATCTGCCCTTGGTATTAAGGAACAAGGGAAAGAAATACAGATACAGTAAGAGTCTGATAACTGCAAGAGCTAGCATGTCTTTCCATATTTCTCTGCATATATTTTTTCCTGTATTTATTTCTCATTTCTAATTAACCTTGGCTTCTCTCCATTTACTGCAGTTTAAATAGCAGCAGATTTTTGTATTCTCTTCATTTACTTTTCTTTACTTTGTTTTCAGGATATTGAAAGCAATGTAAACTGAGTCAGTTCTATCAGATGGCCATACAGAAGCATTATTCAGATCCTGTTATTGGTGAACATTAGGTGCTTGATTTTCAGGATACATGATACAGGTGCAGGCCTCTATTTCAGATGTCACCTGTATCATGGTAAGTGTGTCCAAGCATTCGCTAGCTATTTTCAAATATTTTAACATCTTTACAACATTTTCCTCTCTCTACAGGAAAAGAATGATGTATGCATTATTACAGTATTTTGATGCACGTCACATTCAGAGCACAACACAGAACATGTGCAACAAGAAGTTAGACTATGTTTTCTTTGGTCTAAATGTTATGTCGCAAGGGGTGTAAGTGTGCAAAAATCGTGATGCAACTCTTTGAAACTCCATCCCTAAACCTTTATTGGACTACTACTGTTAAACATGCAGTACTGCAGTGCTGCTATACATCTAGGGGACTGCT
This sequence comes from Neoceratodus forsteri, assembly GCA_016271365.2. NCBI lineage: Eukaryota > Metazoa > Chordata > Ceratodontiformes > Ceratodontidae > Neoceratodus > Neoceratodus forsteri. The sequence goes on from CM057453.1 coordinate 214,927,427, forward strand.
CTCCTGTCATGAGCAAATTACAAAAAGACAGATTAGGTACAAAATACAGGCTGCACTATCACTATCCCTATGTATGGGCTGGGGAAGAGTATGAGAAATGCCTGGTGGTGAATAAATGTGAGATGACGAGGAGAGGGGATATGTTGATTTTGTCTCACTGATGGCTGTTTGTAGTCCTTGTGCCACTGAGGTTTAATTTGTCAACCACATTTCCCATAATCCTGATCATAGTAGTGCATGTTCCAGAATTGTACCTGTGCACTGGCCACATTGCCCTGTGAAGTCAGAATGCATGAATTTAAGTACGGCTCTGGGGCAGTCAAGGAGATCTCTGGCATCTTTGTTTAACTTTGTTGTTGTGTTTAGTTTTAGTGTGGCATTTATTGAGGTGTGACTTGTTCATGTTCTTGTCATCACATAGCACATACACTACAGAATTCATTTTGCTGGTGTGTAAGAGTTAATTTAAAACAGCCGTTCTTAAATGTAGAATGATAGGGAAAGAAAACAGGTTTTGGTCCTTTACATGCTCTCCTGCCTTCCTGAATTGTATGAGTGATGCCAATGTTTCATAAATTTGATAAATTATTCATTTTTAATATATATTTGTATTGCAATTAAAAATAAAACCTTGGTTTTAAAGCACTACCACTCTAGCTCATCAGTTTAACAAAATTTAATTTAATGGTGGAACATGAAAACTCTGCTGTATGTTGTGGGGAATGTAAAATACATGTCTTGAAAAACAATGTTTTTCTTCATATTCAGGAACAGAGGAGAACAGAAACTATGTGCGGTGGAAAGCAAGGAAGCCAAAGCTCTGAGTTCACCTGTCTCCTAAATTCGGTGTTCACAGTTTGACTAGAAATGTATGTTCTTCTTGGGTATTCAGTCTGAGGCCTGAGTGAGAGCATCGGGGGGATCCTTTTATTCATATTGCACACATTGCAGTTTATGGGCTAACAGTATAGCCTAAAGGTTAGAACAATAAGCTGTGAATAGAATTGAAGATTTATTCTGTCAGTGAAGTTGCTGCAAAGTGGCCAAAATTCACATTCGCAGGAGTTTCACAAAGTTTTCACTGCCCTCAGCAACTTTGGCTATGCCCCAAATCATGACGTTTTCATGAAAAATACAAAAATCACCAGCAAAGTGCAAACTTCACAAGTGAATTCTGCTACTCGTGGGCAAAATTCTGCCTTTCATCGGCAGAATTCCACACTTCTCAAATCGATTCCTCTCTTTGCAGATTGATTCTGCACTTCACAAATTGCACTAACTTTGAAAATTAATTTGCAGAGCGAATTTAATCAGCTTCACACATCTCTAGCTGTGAATGAGCTTGGTACATCCAGCAGACCTGAATTTGATTGCTGCAACCTTCATTTACTTACTCTGTGGCTCTGAGAAAGTCACTTAGCCTCCCTGAGCTCCTGGGATGCAAATGGAAATGATTCTCTGCTCAATTTGCCTTTCCAGGCCAAAAATGATAAAATAAAAAAAAAATCAACATACGTTAAAGTATTATGTACATATTATAATGAAAATCTCATTGTGAAACATTCAATTTCCAACATAATAAAATGTAGAAACATTTTTGAAAATGTGGACTAAATTCAAAGAATTCCCTTAGAAGTGGAATGATGACTGGCCCGGTGGCATTGAGGGTTGAGGAGGTGGCACCTTACCTCACACCACATGGGCAACCAGGGTTCAGGAATGGACTCAGGCGCGAGAGGATCGCAAGGGAAGGAGTAGGATTGAGCAACCAGAGGACTGTACTCCTCCACTAGGGTGAGTTGGGGATCAGCATCGCTCTGTAGCAGCCCCCGGTGGAGACCGGGGAAGCTCAGAGGCAACGCAACAAAGGGAAATCAGAGAAAAAAACTGAAAATGGTGTCTCCTCCTACCGGATGATGGCTGCCCAGACCAGTGCCCCCTCGAGCTCCATGACAGCTGACCTGGCCATAGCAACACCCAGGGCCAATGCCTGGGCCAATAGGCCATTTCTCCTTGGATGAGGAGGACCCACCCAACACCAGGGTTATGTCAGGTTACCCTGAGGTGGCTGCAATGTGGAGTCGGGATCGGCAGCGGAGATGTGTGAGAGTTGATTGTCCTTGGCAATTAGCCTGAAGGAGAGGTAGGTGAGGGTTGCAGGGGACATAAATAAATAACACACACAAAAAAAAGGAAGTGAATGATGAAATTCCACAACAGAATATTTTGCAATTACAAAGTTTTTCTTGCAGATTCCTCAGTTCTGTGTTTTGCCATATTTCTGGGACCTTTAAACAGGGTACAGGATTGGAACACAGTTCAGGGCTCCAGTACTCTGATCCCCCCTGAAGTCATATTATACATTTAATAGTTTCAGTACCTTATCTCCATGCCTGGCACAAACACATAGCATTTAGGCTAATTTTGTAAAAATAGTGCTGAGCATGGTCAATATGGAGATTATTCAATCTCTGTACATATAGGAACAATACAGGAAGGGGCAAAGCCACAACAGCATATCTCGGTATTTGCAGTGTGATGTCCGCGGCCAGTGACATTAAACCCCTCCAGGCTCACCGTAATGTTTTCTGACAGTGCTAATATTATTTTAAACACTGGAGAAAATATTGAAGGATCTGCATGCCAGAGGAATCAATGTTGCCCTCCACAAACAAAAATTGGGACAGCAAAACACGCAGGAGCTGTGCCAGACCGCATGAACTACAGCATCAGCATTAGTGGAGAAAACAGCACAGTCTCTCAGCATTGAAGGACATTAAACAACTCCTGCAGTCATTTCAGAGATCAATACAGACCTAAAAAGTTGCATGAAAGATGTATTACTACCATCTAGTGAGATATGTGGGCATTTGGTACTGGAGTGCCAGCCTTAGTGCCTTGAAAACCATCAGGGAGATTGCTTAGAGGGCGAGTTGGCAAAGTGAATCCACATAGCTGCCCAGGGCCACCTACATCTGGTGGACTTTGCACTATGGTACTTAGTGTTGCAAGCCTGAAACAGACATTGAGATACTGAATGATAGACTTGACCTTTAGCACAGTTGACAACTCAAAAATATTTAGTGTGGACTTTAGCTTTGCCCAGCCAGCAGCTTGCCGATGGGGCTGTCATCCACTCCCCCCCCCAGCTGTGACACACTGTAAATAATTTCAACTGCAGTTTAGTTTATTCTGCTCATACAGTTCTCAATCATGTCATTCTGTATGGGACCAATGCCCACCAATGTACAGTGACACCACTCTGAGGGAGCAGAGTGTTTTTTCCCCCACCTGGGTGCCTCTGGATTCTCCCTGGGAGACTCGGCCTTCATAGGGGGTTAAACAGTGGGATTCACTACTGTACCAAGTGTATTTAAATGTTCCTGCCTGGTGTGGCCTGACCTCACCCTCTACAGACAATCTATACTGTGCAGCTGAATGAATGAATGTTGGAGGGCTGCTTCACTACCACGGGTGCTGGGGGGAGCTGTGTACACAGTTTGGTGTCACTTAACCCCTCAGAGTTTGACAGGACCTCACTCAGAGCCATTCCTACAGGTAACACCCTTGATTCCCCTGAGTAAATGTACCCAAGCAAACCTCCAGCAGAGCTCGTTAGAAAACATCCTATGTAGTGGGGGGGGGCACAGGTGCCAACACTCTACCATATGGTGCAGTGTGCATGGAGCATTGACATAAAATGAAAAGGTTTGGTGTGTCCCTGCTGGTGGTGATACTCCAACCATTTACCTTCTACGCAAACCATGGATTATCCTTTCATGGATTGTGGGGGGGAGGAGAGTCAGACAGGAACTCCACTCTTGTCAATGGTAAGTGCATGGACATCTTTCCAGGGGCAGGTGGGTCCAGGGGAGTATGGGTGAAAGGATGGAGTGGGCACAGGTTTTCACTTTTGTGACTCTGGGCAATAGCTTCCAGCCTAAATTTAATCCTGAGAGGCCTGGCTCCCACAATGCCGAACTTGTCTAAACTACTGTCCAGGGCACCCAGAAGGAGAACTGCACTAGAATTCTGTTCAATTAAATTCAGTTTTATTTTATATGAGGAAATACACCATGGAGAAAAACTTATTTGCCAGAAGGTCCAGGAGGGATGACACAAAATACAATAGAGAACATAACAACAATTCATATGGTACAGTACGGGTGATGCGAGTACAATAGGGAACATAAAATTTATATTGTACAGCATGAGAGGAACAGGAACAACACGGCTAAAGGCAAATATGCAGAACAGGGAACATAACAATTCAAGAGGTACAGCGCAGGAGGTACAGGAAAAATGCTGGCATGACAGATACACAGAATAAAAGGCCACAATATTAAGTGCAACATTCCTGGCTGATGGAATTGGAATACTGGAGGGGGAAGGGGGCAGGCATAGATATAAGTAAAGGGAAGAGGGTTAGGGGAGAGGGAAGGTCATGGGATCTAGGACTGGGTGGGAGGGGATGAGAGGATAGAGACTAAGGGGGAGGTGGGAGAGACAGGAGAAGCATGGGTAGACAGCCAGTTAGGCACTGGGTGAAAGACAATGCTAAAGGGCAGAATATAGAGGGGTATAAGTGCCATACAGGACCTTGTGAATTAGGCATAACATTGACAATTTTCCTTCAGCAGGGGCTTTATAAGCAATTTGAAGGCAGGAAGACTAACAAAGTGGGACAGCTTTATGGTTCTTTGGAGGGAATTCCACAATATAAGTAGAGAGTAACTGACAGAGAAGGCGCCAAAGTGTGATCTGATCCTGGGGCTGTCGAGCAGAATGTAAGTGTATTTCGTAAGAGAGTAAGCACAGGGTGTAAACTTAAAGATATCAAATATATACTCTGGGAGTCTATTAGTGAGGGCTTTGTAGGTCCATATAGAGGTGCTATGGCACCTTCTGGTAGTTAATGAGGTCCAGCCTAGCTGGGTGTATAGCAAGCAGTAATGGGTTTTGTATGGGGCATTGGTCATGAATTTTAGTGCCCTGTGGTACAGTACATCCAGTTTGGCAAGAGTGGAGTTTGAAGAGTTGCTATATAGGAAGTCTACAAAGTCTAGAAGGGGGAGTAACTTTGCTTGCACAACCCTATATTTAGTGTTAGTGGGGAGCAGCCGTTTAATTCAGAAAAATACTCCCAGCCTTTGTTTCAGTATTTTAATAAGTTCCTTGAAGTGGGGGATGAAAGAGAGTAAGCAGTCCAACCCGAAGCCCAAGTATTTAAACTTGTCCACAATTTCCAATGAATCACCTGACATAGTGATAATTTCAACGTGTGCAGTACAAACTCGAATGGACGTAGGTTTGGATGGTGGGAAGATAAACATTATCTTCGTTTTTTTTGCACTGAGAAGTAGTTTTGTTTGGAGCAGGTTAATCTGCAGAGTATTAAAATCCTGTTGTAGCATCATGCATGCAGACTCGATGGATGGCCAAGCAACACAAAGAACAGTGTCATTTGCAAATAGATGAACACTGGCATAACTAATGATAAGGTCAATGTTGTTAATGTATAAAGCGAATAGTAACGGGCCCAGGACTGATTCTTGAGGGACTCCTTGGTGGAGTGTTTTACTGGGAGAGAGGTTACTTCATGATCTCACTAGTTGTTGTCTACTGACGAGGTAGCAGGAGAACTAAGTTAAGGCAGTATCATCTAGGCCAATATTTTTCAATAGTGTCAGTAAAATACTATGGTCCATGGTATCGAACACTTTGCTTAAATCAAGGAATAGCACTGCTACATGACTTTTTTGCATCCAAAGAATTTTGCCAATCATTAGTTACCTTGGTGAGTGCAGTAGCAGTACTGTGGTGCGGCCTAAAGCCAGACTGCAGGGGATTTAAAAGGTTATGGTATTCTAGGAATTCTCTTAGTTAGGAGTTTACCAGTTTTTTGAGGTGTTTTGGCAGAATTGGAAGTAAGAATGCGGGTCTGTAGTTGTATAAGTTGCATTGCTAGCCTGATTTAAACAGAGTTACAGGTATAATGTGCAGTTTTGCACACTGAATGGAGAGACCCTTCACTTAGGGACATGTTGAAAAGATGGGTAATTGGTGCTGCTAGCTGATAGTAGCCTAACTTCAGTATGGCAGGATCTATTTGGTCATCCCCTGTACCTTTTTTTATTTGTCTAAAGAGGCTAATAGGTCTTCTGTCTGCTTAAGTGTAATAGGGATGAAGCCAAATTTAGCTGTGTAGGTGGGAATAGAGATGGGGGGCCAAGGGGCACTATTAGTAGTCTGCTGGTTTAGAAAATTGCTTAAGGGGGAGGTATCAAAAGCGAGGCCTGCCATGGCAAAGTTGTTTTTGAAGGCTTCTAGGATGTCATGTTTGTTTGTATATGTATCGTCACTGAGGGATATCTTGGAAGGTAAGGAGGAAGATGAATTATGACCTTCTACTTGTTTTAGAATCTGCCAGAATTTGGCACCATTGTTCATGGAAGACTCGAGGGCACTTTGAAAGAATTCAGTCTTTACTGATCTAATCAGCTTAGTACAATGGTCCCTGGACATTCTAAAAGCAGCCCAATTGGAGTCTAACTTAATTTTTCTAGTCTTTTTCCATAAGGCATCCCTATGGCATAGAGCAGCTTTTAACGTGTTGTTGAACCATGGGCAGGTTTTTTCCTGGTCCTAGTTTTAGCAAAGGGTGTGTGGGTGTTGATCACATTCGGAACTAGAGCCTGAAAAATTGCACAGGTTTCAGAGACTGTAGAGTCAAGGTAGAATTCCTGCCATCTAATCCTGTTGAGGTCAGACAGGAAGGCCGTGGGGTTGAATTTACGGAAGCTCGTTTTATGTGTGTACCCAGACGTAGAGGTGGGTTTTGGCATGTGTCTGACACAGGCGATTGCCCTGTGGTCTCTCCTACATGAGAGATTCTATAAGACTTATTGGTGAGGATTAAATCCAGAAGTGTGCTGCATGCCGGATTTTGAATATTGCAGCAGGTCACATCCAAGATTAGCTGCTGAAGGTCAAAATCATTGCAGAGCTCCTTCAGTGGCAAGGAATAGGAGGAGTTCCAGTCCAAATTAAGGTAGCCTATGATAATAGTTTCAGAATCTGCGAAGTTTAGCAGATGACACAGGTGATGTAGAAGCTGCAGGCCTCCTGATGGAAGTCTACAACAGCCTATAACACTTATGGATTTGCTAGCAGATAAGGGGATTTTTAGGGCAAGACATTTGTGTACCTTATTCCTAGAAGAGGAGTCAATGACTGAGGCTGAGAACTTATCTGAAACATAAAATTGCAATCCCACCTCCCCTACTAAGTCTATCAGCTCAGGACAAATTGTATGAGGTGATGGCAATACTGTGATTTGGGGTGGAACATCTCAGTCATGATTCAGATATCACCAGTATGTCTGGCCTTGAATGCAATGTTCAGGCCTGTACCAGATCTAGTTTCTCCAATAGGCTACATGCATTGATGTGAAGGAAGCCCTTTTTACTGCGAAAGTTCAGTCAGGGCAGCGAGGGAGGCAAAAGGCCCAGGGTTTAATTCAACATTGCCAGAGCAAACTAGGAACAAGAGTAGCAGCTTTATAAGTCCATGTAATAACACTTTAAGCAGGAATTTTCTTGAATAGGTGGGAGGATTAGGGTTTGGAGTCTTTAATTTGGTGACATTAGGGTGCTGAAAATGGAATAGGGCATGAAGCGCAACACGCATCTGGTATATGTAGCAGCTTGGAACTATGGAAATGTGGTCTCAGGTTTTCAACGAGGTCCATATCATCAGCATAGTTTGTTCCAGCATACATGTGCTGAAGGGTTTGGGTGATCTTAGGCACAAGGATATGAGCGTAAGGTACATTGTGGTGGCTATCAATTAATATGGGATTAGTTTTAGCTACAGAGTGTTTCAGGGGGTAGAAGACACTGAGTAATACCAGGAAAGAGAATAAGCTGAGAAGCAGGTTGGGGGTGTGTGGTTGTAATGATCAGCGATCCATAATGGCAAGTTATATAAGTAGGCACATGAAGTGGGGCACTTGTCCATTTCAGCAATATTAGATGTAAACCTTGAAAGGAAAAGGGGTGGAGCCTAAGTGTATTTAATAGAGGTAGGGGTCAGAGAGGGCAGGAGGGACAAAATATTGAGGGGAGAATAAGCTGCGCACTGCAGAAGCTATGCTCCTGAGGTCTGTGGCAGTTGATCAAGGCTTGCCAAGCAGCAAAAATGCCTGCTGCTTCTGAGCCACGCAGATCATGTCTCGGAAGACTGGTGCCAAAATTTGAAAATTGGAGTCTCTCTTGTACCTGGCAGCTCGGTGGATGGTTGGGTGGCTGCCTGTCCTTGCAGTGTTCGAACCACGCACAGCGGTTCTCGGAGGGAACTGGGAACCCTGTCAGGGTTGGTGATCCCTAAGGAGAAAGTGGAAAAGAAGAATTTATTTAGAATTTGAGATGGGGGAGGAGAGCAGAAACACAAAGGGGACAATAGAGCGGGGGAGAGAAAGGATGATGCCTTGTTAAATAACAAGCTGGGTGGGGTAACAAATTGGCTACGGGGGGGGTGAGAGGCGGTGAGCAGCAAAACTACGGGGCCTGTGCTGGCTACAGGGAAATTGCAGAGACTGCTGGCACAGAACCAGTTTCAATTAATATCAGTCAGTCCTATGAGCAAACAGATAATTAGTTCCTAGCTGAGGATCAGGCTAATAATTAAGATACAAACCAGCCAGTCCTTTATACAACAACGATGTTAATTTGGCTAACAACTGTGCTAAGAAATTCAGATAAGTAACAGCCATTCCTGGCCAAGCAATGAAATTAATTTTTGCTAAGTAGAAGGCAAAAATAAAACTATTGGGACAACAATACATCCAGAGGAGCAGGCAAGAATATGAGGCAGAGCACAGCTAACATCAGTAACATTAGCAGAAGCATTTTTCCTTAAAAATCCAGCTAAATAATAAATTTAAATATTGAGGGGAGAATAAGTTGTGCACTGCAGAAGCTACGCTCCTGAGATCTGTGGCAGTTGATCAATGCTGGCTGAGCAGCAAAAATTCTGACTGCTTCTGAGCACCACTGATCACAACTCGAGAGACTGGCACCAACATTTGCAAACTGGAGTCTCTCCTGTACCTTGCAGCTTTGTGGATGGTTGGGTGGCTGCCTGCAAGTGTTCAAACTAAGGACAGCAGTTCTCTAAGGGAACTGGGAGCCCTGTAAGGGCTGGCAATCCCTGATGGCTTGGTGGATGGTTGGGTAGCTGCCTGTCCTTGCAGTGTTTGAACCGTGGACAGTGATTCTTGGAGGGAACTGGTAGCCCTGTCATAGCTGGTGATCCCTGGCAGCTTGGTAGATGGTTGGGCAGCTGCCTGTCCTTGTAGTGTTCAAACCATGAGCAGCAGTTTTCAGAGGGAAGTGGGAGCCCTGTGAGGGCTAACAATCCCTGGCAGCTTGGTGGGCGGTTGGGTGGCTGCCTGTCCTTGCAGCATTTAAACCGCAGACAGCAGTTCTTGGAAGGAACTGGGGCCCTGCCGGGGCTGGTGATCCATGGCGGCTTGGTGGACAGTTAGGAGGCTGCCTGTCCTTGCAGTGTTCAATCCGTAGAAAGCGGTTCTCAGAGGGAACCTGGAGTCCTGTCAGGGCTGGTGATTCCTGGTGGCTTGGTGGATGGTTGGGTGGCTGCCTGTCCTTGTAGTGTTTGAACCACGGACAGTGGTTCTCAGAGGCAACTGGGAGTCTTATCAGGACTGGCGATCCTTGGTGGCTTGGTGGATGGTTGGACAGCTGCCTGTTCTTGCCATGTTCGAACTGTGGACAGCGGTTCTCAGTAGGGCTGTGCAAATACCTTTCCCCGAATATTCAGCCGAATATTCGGTATTTGGGTCCCAAGTATTCGGTATTCGTTATCCGGTATTCAGTATTCGGCCAGAAAAGGTGTTTTTTAAGAAAACTTTAAAAAAGCACTTCAGCAACACCATTAATCACCCATTGAACCCGGTATATCATATACACCTCAATGACACTTCGGACACCAACACTGAGCTCTCACTAATGCAACACAAGCTTCATGTGGCACACTCGATCCACCACAACATAGCACTCTGAAAACAATATCAAGCATTGTATTGGGTCAGCACTAGAGGGTGTTCATGGTCACAGACACAGGGAAGAAGGTGCTTCAGCCATGGGCATAGGAACAGTGGTAGCAGTGGCTGCAGTAGTGGTGACAGCTGAAAGGGTGGCTGCTGCAAGAATGGCACTGGTGGTGGTGGGAAGCACACCGGCTGTGGATGTAGCAGCCATAATGGTAGCAGTGGGGGCACTGGTAGTGGTGTCTGCTGCTTGCTGCACAAAGCATGTATGCTCTAATTCCCCCCTACTACTGCACAACAAGATGTGACAGTGAACGTACAGATGGACTGGTGGTGACACTAGCAGTAGTAGTACTGCTAATGGTATTAGTGGTAGTAGTACTATTACCAGTGCTACAAGAACTAAAAGGCTTGCTTGGGGAGAACAATATTTGAGCCCATTGAATAAAGAGAGACACCTTTATGTCATTGTCTATGTAGTCTATCTCACCACCTTCTCCGGAATTGTATTATGTATCAATAATTTACAGTGGAGCAAGACAAGATGCAATTTAGTACTTTGCAGTAAATGTCATTCAATAAAATATTGGATGACTGGAGGGCTTAATTACCATTAAATTACACTGCCCCTTGCAGCATACTGCAGCATTTTACAGCAATTTTGCAAGATATTGCATTGCATACTGTCTGGCAGCACAGTATGGACTAAGTTCTATAATCTTGATGCAGTGTTTCATCCTTGGGTGTGTTAGTTGTGGATTGTTTTGTTACAAGGGCATCTCAGTCTCATTCATTTTAACTTCACTTATTTATAGTGTGTGTTTCTTTAAGGGTTGTATATTCATAGCATGTTTGTGCATTCCCGACATGCACCCTGACTAAGACCAGGTTCTGGTCTAAGCACCAGGACTCTACAGGTATCCTCCAGCCTTAGCACAAACAAATGTATTGGCAACTTTATGCTGCACTGCTCTTAGCTGTATTTTGTTACTGCAACCCCCCTCCGCCCACCGCGAGTGCTTCCTTTGTTCTACATAGATTGTTTGGGGGTTTGGCAGCCCAGGGACAACACTAGCAGTAATTGTGTGGATATGCTGTATGTTTGTGGTCTATCATCCTGTCCCTCACCACTTGGGGCCAGTGGTGCAGATGCTTTGCTGGGGCTGGACCAAGCATGTTTGCAAGATTGCTAAAGACATGATGGATCAGGTCACTGCTGGTTACTGGGTAAAACACAAACTATTACATAGAAACATAGAATTTGATGGCAGATAAGGACCGCTTAGCCCACCTAGTCTGCCCATTTTCCTACCTAACAGATAAGCTGCAGATCCTAGTTAACCAACAGCTTACTTCCTCCTACCCCTCACTAGGACTGCCTTATGCCTGTTCCATGCATTCTTGAAGTCCCCCACTGTTCTTTTTTTTTTCAATTCAACTTTTATTAAGGTTTTAAGAACAGTAACAGTAGTAAGGAATACATCGAGAAAAGAAACAGGATGACAATAAAAGTTTCTGTCGGCAGGACAAGACAGATAATCAGGATGTATGCCTTACCCCCATCCCCTAATCCCCATCCCACCCCACCCACCTTTTACACAGCACTAAAAGGAAAAAAAAAAAAGAAACCCGTGGAGGATTAACTATCACTTACAATGGGACGGAAAGAAGGTATATAAGGGACCCCAGGTCCTATTGAATTTGAGAAGTTTATGCTGCAAACTTGCAATGGTTCTGTCCGTCCTGAGATTAGATAGAATTCCTGCAACCATTCGCCATAAGAAATCTCTGTGTTATCTTTCCAATGCCTCAGAACTACTTTCTTTACTGAGGCCGAGATCAATCCCATATGATATTTCCTACATCGGACACTAATCTGAGTCATATCCCCTAAGATACAAATCTCCGGAGTGAATAACTCTTCCAAACCCAAAAGGGATCAAGATTTTTCTTAATAGTCTCCCATAAGCCTATTACTTTCGGGCAGTGCCAAAAGATATGGAGAATATCCCCAACCCCTTGCTGACATCTAAAACATGAGGATGAGGATCATGCCCTCTCAACCAGTTTAAGAGGGAGAAATAGGAGTTATGCAATAATTTGAATTGCATTAATCTGAGCCTGTCCTGCACTAGAAAATTATGGCACGCCCCCAAATAGCACACCAGTCAAAATTGTGTTCTGGGAACAGTTGCTGCAATATTGTCTAGGGGCATGAATATTAGGTGTAGCCAACCAATCAATACATTGTATATTTATAAATGGCATGAGCTTTTCCAGCCATTGTGATCAAAGTTGCCTCAAAGTCACTCAGACCACAGTCCCCGGATGAGGTACTCAACTTTCCAGCTAAAAGATGGCAGAGCTGAAAAACTCTAAATATCAGGCGCTGAGGAATTTGAAACTTGCAAATGATGTCCATCGAAGAAAGCAACTTACCACCCTCTTCAAGTAAATCTTTAATCATCATCTTATCCAATAAAGGTAACCAGGTAGCTTGAATAGGTTTACCATCTATCAAGAAATTAGGATTCCCATTATCGGTTGGGACGGGTCCCCAGTATGATGATATTTTAGAAAGGAACATAGTTGTATGTGTATTCTAACTGAGGTTTCAATGGGTGATTTACGTAAAGTGGGGGGAAGAGCTTTCAGAAGACAGTATAGCAAAGCCTCAGGCCTGAGTCCAGAGTCCCGGATCCGGGATGCTTCCAGGTTTAACCATAAAGGTATATAAGTGTCAACCTGCAAATTTTCTATTTTTTTAAGCCACTGGAGATATTTCGATGCGTGACTGGCCCAATAATATAGTGCAAAGTGGGGAAGTCTCAGACCACCATACAGTTTAGGGGCAGACAGTTTAAAGTAAGACAATCTTGGCCTCTTGTAGCTCCAAATAAAACCAGAGATGATTCTATGCACTCCTTTGAACCACTTAAGCGGGAGCCAAATGTTTAACATACTAATGGGGTAAAACAACCAGGGAAAAATGTTCATTTTTACCAGATTAATTCTCCCCCATATAGACAAGGGAATAATCGCCCACCTCCGTAAGTCCGCTTCAATATCCCGCAAAACTGGATCTAAATTACTTTGCCTTAGGAGAAATACGTCTCTAGTTAATGTTAGACCTAAATATCTGATGGACTTAGCATTCCAGGCTAGCCCGAAAGCGGCAATCTCATGTACACCTGTCCTGAAATTTAGGGGGAAGACCACTGATTTACTAACATTGAGCTTGTAATTAGCAATAGAGCCAAATTTGTCGATAATATCTAACAAAATTGGAATAGAGGAGGATGGATGTGAGATTTGCAGCAGGAGACTGTCTGCATATGCCGTAACTTTCAATGTGTGCCCCCATGCCTGGATACCCTGAATTCCCTGCTCCTGTTTAATTTGCAAAATAAGGGCTCAATGTATAAATTAAAAGGAGCGGAGAGGGGGCAACCTTGTCTGGTACCAAGAAAGAGTTTAAATAAAGATGAGGTAACACCATTGCATGTAATTCTTGCTGATGGTAACTTATATAAAGCTTTGATCCACCCAGAAAATTGAAGGGGAAAACCGAAATAATCCATAACTTTTATAAGGAAATTACCGTATACCCTATCGAAAGCTTTCTCGGCATCCAAAGAAACCAAGACCATGGGCCAATCGGCATCCCTGGAGGCCGAGAAGACATGAGCCAGAGCCCTTAAATGATCTGCAGACGATCTACCTTTCATAAATCCCACCTGTTCGGGTCCAATTATACCGGGGAGGACCTTACTTATTCTGTCGGCTAACAGCCTGGTGAGAATTTTAATGTCTTGATTGAGAAGGGATATGGGTCTGTAATTTGCAACCAAATCTGAGGCCTTACCGGCTTAGGTAGAAGCACAATTAAAGCTTCAAAAGAGAACTATCAGTGGCCTCACCATCCAAAAATACATTGGAACAGCCGTATCAAAGAAGGTACCAATTCCATCGAGAAAGTTTTATAAAAATTGGGGAGAGACCATCTGGGCCAGGTGTTCTGTCCAAAGGAGAGACTTGATAACCGGTCGACTTCCTCCCCAGTAATGGGGCCAGAAGTTGAAGTCTATCGCTTTCACATAGTGAAGGAAAATTTAAACCTCCCAAAAAGTAATCAATCTGTTCCTCGGACGGAGGGTCTTTCATGGGCCCATAAATCCCTTTAAAATATTTTAGAAACTCCTCTAAGATATCCTCAGGGAGGGTTTTGATAGGGCCCCCCTCTAAGGGGCGACTATCTGGCACCCATCTAGATGACTCTAACTGTTTAATTCTTCTAGCTAATAGTCGGCCAGCCTTGTCCCCTTGGTCTGTAAACATAGCCTTAGATCTTATGAACGCCCACTCGGCTTGCTCATTTAATATTCTAAGATATGCGCCCTTAACAAGGTTAGCTCTTGTCTATAGGTCTCAGAAGAAAAGTCAGAAAGGCCTCATTCTTTGTCCCGAATTTTAGTTAGTAAATCAGCTATGCGGTTCATCTTTTCCTTCTTCCTGCGGGAAGCTAGCCCAATCAAAATACCCCGGATAAAAGCCTTAAAAGCCCCCCACTCCATATCAGGTTTGTTAGTAGAGTTTAAGTTAAAGGAGATAAATTCTGTCATTTGTGCAGAGAGGTAATCAACCAATTTAGGGTCTTTTAATATCTGGTTATTAATTCTCCATCTGCTCCCTGGTTTAGGTAGCGATGAGAAAACAAGCAGGCATTTCACTATAGAGTGATCCGACAATGGACCAGAAACTATGCTTGTGTCTAATACCCCAGACAGAAGAATATTTGAAACAAGGAAGTAATCTATCCTAGACAGGGTATTATGTGCCTGTGAGGTGAAGGTAAACTCACGCATGGACGGATGGAGCACTCTCCACACGTCGCAAAGACCCAAACCATCCATCATCTCCCTAACCGCCTGCTGACCCGGCGTTAGTGTCTTCCTAGCAGAGCAAGATCTGTCCATTGACGGGTCCATAACCAAATTAAGGTCACCACCCAACACAATAGGCAGATTACTCCAGGGAGAAAGTAACTCCATAATTTGGACAAAGAAACTGGGGGAATCAACATTAGGGCCATAAACCGAGCCCAGAACAATCTCTAGGGTTAATAGAGTGCCCTTCACACAAACATACCTCCCACCTTTGTCTTCAATTACTTGAGACGGGAGAAATGGGATTGACTTACGTATCATAATCAACACCCCTTTGCTTTGGGAGCTACCTTCTGAGGAAAAGATCTGGCCAATTTGACACCTGCATAACTGGTTACTTTCCGTTCTCGACAAATGGGTCTCTTGTAAAAACATAATATCTGCTTTTACATACTCTAGATGTTTAAGGATTTTATACTGTTTAGATTTATGGCGAAGGCCGTGCACGTTCCAGGTCACCATATTAATATGTCTCGCCATACTGTAAAATAAAGCCTAGACCTGAATAAATTAAAAACCAGCCCTATACTAAGCAACCAAGTAGAGTACGAAGTGCTGTGTAAAAGGTCCCTCCCCATCCCAAAGTCCCCCAAAACCCCATAACAATACCAAAACCTATCCCCAACAACCCTCCACCTAACCCACCTGAATTACCAATGAACATGATACCAGAACAATGAGAAACTCTGCTCAAACCCCCCACCCATGTTAATACATATATACCTAATCCGGTCCATTCTTCAATTGCAGATACAATGATAGCTTAATTTGAGTTTTCCCACCCCTTCCAACATTAAATTTGAACTATCCCTATATGAGAAACACATAAGCCACCAGCTCAGGTAAGCAAAGAATAAAAGAAAATAGTTCATAAAGAACATCTTAAATGATGTTAACTAATACTCAACCCTGTGGACCACATTACAAAAAAAAAGTTTAGGTAGGGACTGCGCTAACACAAAAAAGTCCAGACTGAAAATGTCTTCTCAATATTCAATACGCAGGTTGATTGGTCTCCCTACTGTTAAACAGAGATTATAAAAAGAGGGTCCCTATGTGAGGTGATCCTACATAAGAACGATCCATCTGAGGTGTAATGTTGCTTTACTCAGCTTACGCTGATTCCCCAGAGCTCCCAGAACCGCCTGTGCATTTAAGTGGGGGGGTACTATAGTAAGGACATATTAATGTGGTGATAATTTATGCTGCCAACTATTGCATATAATAATCCAAACCACATTATAAGACAGCAAAAAGTACATGAGTATCCCCTTTTATACACGGATGAGAAAAAAAAAAAATTGTCTTAAAACTTCTCGTGTCCATTATTATGCGGCTCCTATCTGGATCCAAGCCTGAATTCTTCTCATCTGACATCTTGAAGCATCTCCTGGCTAGGAGGGTGTTTGGGAAAGAGATGGAGATGCCCCCCCGAAAAAACTTCCGCTATGCACTCAAATGCATCCCTCCAGGCACATAATCTTACTAATGGCCATCATGGGACCAATATCATTGTATAACATAGCCCTTCTTCGTTCATCAAGAACCAGCAGGTTTAAATTATAATCCAATAAGATCTACCCCTGGCGGTGACAGGCGAGTCTGACAGGTTAGCCATTCAGTCGGGACAAATTTAATCTGTGAGAACAGCACTTGATGGAGTAGAGATAAGAAGGGGTTTAAAGTCAAGAAAATTCTCCAACTTCCAAATCTGTCAGTCTAAAACAAAACATTAAGGTATGGTCAGAATCCAACATATACCCCCCTTCCCCTAATGGAGACCAATATAGCATCCAGCTACGGGGACAGGTATACACAAGGAGCGGGTGACCCCGTCAGATACCAAAGCTCCCGATCCAAACAGGACACAGTTAGTCCATGGTTACCCGAGAAATCAGCATCTAAATGAAGATTCTCAAACACAGGGTACTTGGAGAGATCATCCTGACAAATCACACTACTGGCGATCACCAAAGTACACTCTCATGGATCCCGGAATAAGTCAGGAAACAGCTGTTTTAACGTTGATAGCGCGTCTTCTGCATTTTCAAAGGTGTGCCATATCTCATTGGCAAAAACTTGAAAATGGGCTGGATACCTCATCCTGAATCGGATATTAGCCACGATCAGCTTAGAAATCAGAGTGTGAAACGAAGCCCTCCTCTGCCGAACAGACAGAGGTAGGTCCTGAACCACCCTTAGCTTCGCACCTTCCCAAGATATTTCTTTCATTTCCCTGGCTTTACTTAGGAAGTGTTGATGCTCTAGATAGTTCAAAAATTTGAAGATGAATGTACGAGGTGGTGCACCAGTCGGGGGCATGGCTCTCAGCACCCTGTGCACTCTCTCAATAATGTACGTTTGCCCGAAAGGCGAGGGGCCAGCTATTTTTAGTACCAGACGTTGAGCAAATTTAATCGGCTCTAGGCCCTCCTTTTTCTCTGGTAAGCCTATAATCACGATGTTGTTATGCGTAGATCGACCTCAAGGTCTTTGACTTTGCTCTCTAGTTTAACAATCCATTGCTTCATCGTTACTAAATCTGGGGCCAGCTTGTCTTGCCTCCGCTCCACTGATGTTATACGAGCTTCTGTGTCTGTGGTTCTGAGCGCCAGGTCCTCAATAACTCGGACATTGTTTTAACTTCCGTGGTTAGCTCCTTCATTTCTTCAGCGGAAGGCTGGAATTCTTTCAGGAAGTTTGACAAGGTAGCGGCTCTGCTTCAGGCTCGAGAGCTTGCGATGTAGACTGTTGATTACTCAAGGCCGGTTTTCGGGCCTTCTCGGGAGTCGCCGGGGGCGTGTGTTTCGGTAGGGAATCCTTAGTGTCCATCTCCATTCTCCTGGTCCAGCTGCCTCGAGGGATGTTCCGACACTGTTTGAGGAGGTGAGGGAGTTCTTATGAGCCGGAAAAATAGCGTTTGCTTGATCGGGTAGAGGGAGCTTCAGAAGGCTGCAGCTAACTCCTGCTGTGCATCACGTGACCATCCCCCACTGTTCTTGACTCCACGACCTCCTCAGGGAGGCTGTTCCATGCATCCACAACCCTCTCAGTGAAAAAATACTTCCTCACATTACCTCTGAGCTGTCCCCCTTCTATCTTCAAATTGTGCCCCCTTGTTCTTGCACATCTCTTTTTCTGGAAGATGCTACCCTCTTGGACTTTGTTAATTCCCTTGAGGTACTTGAAAGTTTCTATGATGTCCCCTCTCTCCCTTCTTTCCTCAAGGGTATACATATTAAGCTCCTTTAGTCTTTCTTCGTATGTCTTCTGGTGCAGACCCTGCACCATTTTGGTTGCCCTCCTCTGACAGCCTCCACTCTGTCTATGTCTTTGCGGTGATGGGGTCTCCAGAACTGCACACAATACTCCAGATGGGGTCTAACCAACTGTCTGTACAGAGGGATAACAGCTTCTGTTTTCCACTATTGATGCCTCTTCCTATGCATCCCAGTATCCCCTAGCCTTCCTTACTGCCTTCTCATTGCTTGCCCACCTTTAGGTCATCTGATATAATTACCCCAGGTCCCTTTCTATTTTACTGTTGTCAGTATCTCACCCCCATTGTGTATGCTTCCCTGGGTTTTGTTTCCATGTGCATTACCTTGCACTTTTTGCATTGAATCTGAGCTGCCATACATTTGACCATTCCTCCAACCTTGCCAAGTCCCTTCTCATCCTTTCCACTCCATCCTGTGTATCAACCCTGTTGCAGATCTTTGTGTCATCTGCAAATAGACATACTTTTCTTCCAGTTCCTCTGCAATGTCACTTATAAAGACATTAAAAGGACCGGTCCCAGTACTGAACCTCGATACCCCACTAGTAACCCTCCTTTCTTCACTGTGTACTCCATTTACTACTACCCTTTATGCCCTGTTGTTTAGCCAATTTTTATCCAGGCTACCACCTGGGACCCACTCAAGGCTGGCTATCTTGTGAATTAATCTTTGTGTGGGACTGTATCAAATGCCTTGCTAAAATCTAGGTAGGCCATGTCCACAGCCCCTTCCTGGTCTACTACTTTGGTCACCCAGTCAGCGAAATCTATTAGATTCGTCTGACACGACCTTCCCATCATGAATCCATGCTGCCTTGGGTCCTGTGCTCCACTGGCCTCTAGGTACTCAACAATTCTTTCCTTGAGAAGTGATTCCATCATTTTCCCTACCACTGAAGTCAAACTAACCGCCCTGTAGTTTCCTGCCTCTGTCCTGCTCCCACTTTTGTGAAGAGGAATCACATCTGCCCTCCTCTAGTCCTTCGGTACCACCCCATCCTCCTATGATTTGTTAAAGAGAGTAGTCAGTGGTGTCACTAGTTCTACCCTTAGTTCTTTTAGAATTCTTGGTTGAATCCCATCAGGCCCCATTGCTTTGTCCACCTTCAATTTTATTAGTTATTTCAGAACCCTTTCTTCTGTAAATGGACTGGTATCGACCCCTGTCTTCAGAGTGTTGCTCTTGTTTGGTTTAAGTAACTCCCCCTCCTCTTCCTTTGTGAATACTGAGCAGAAATATTTGTTCAGTATCCCAGCTTTTTCACTGTCACCCTCTACCCACATTCCCTCCCCTTTATTAAGCTTCAGTATCCCTTCTTTGGTCTTTATTTGCTTCCTAATGTACCTATAAAAGGTCTTATCCCCCTTCTTAACAGAATTGGCTATCCTTTCCTCGGTTTGGGCCTTTGCTATTCTGACTGCCTTCCCAGCCTCTTTCTGCTTTAACTGATAAAGTTCTCTGTCCTGCTCCTTCTGTGTTTCCTTATATTTCCTGAATGCTGTCCTTTTCTCCTTAACCTTCCCTGCCACCTCTTTTTGAGAACCATAGCGTTTTTTTCCTTCGTTGTGTTTTATTGATTTGTTTTACTCAAATGCTTGTTGCCTCTGTGATGGCTGTTTGATCACTCCCATTGTTCCTTCACCCCTCCTTCTTGCCTGTTTGCTAGTGCTTTTCTGAAGCACTCTCTCATTTCTCAAAGTCAGCTCTCCTAAAGTCCAGTACTCTTGTTTTGTATGGCTTGATTTTATGTGGCGTGTTTATCGTGAACCACACTGTTTGGTGGTCGCTTGTTCCCAGATGGCTACCACTTCTAAATCTGAAATTCTTTCTCCATCCCCATTTGAGAGTACCAGGTCTAAGATTGCTCCCTCCCGAGTGGGTTCCAATACTAGCTGTCTGAGGCATGCCCCCTGTAGGGCATCAAGAATGACCCTGCTCTTGGATGTGCTGCAGCAAAGGTGCCCCAGTTAACATCTGGCATATTCAGGTCCCCCATCAACAATATCTCCCCTTTTTCTGCCATTCTAAGAAAGCCTTCTATCATTTTCTTATCCATTCCCTCCCCCTGAGATGGGGGTCTGTATACAACCCCCATGCGGATTGTGGTGCCATTTCCTGTCTCCAGGGTGACCCAAAGTGCCTCATCTACTCCCTGTTTACTCTTTAGTTCTAAGTAGTACCTGTGTGTGTGATGCTTTACTTAGTGCTTGTTGAACTATAGTAATACACCAACCTTTCCAGTTACACTGCACCACAAAAAAGTAGCAGTAAAGAAAAACACTGCTACTAAGAAGGGGAAGAAAAGGGCAACCTATTTAGTCAAACATGGAACTGATCAAGGAACAGACAGATGACATAGAGTTAACTCAGTAAGACAAGCCTGCCCCAATAAGTGCAATGGTTCAATTAACAAAACAACAATAAACAAACAAAAGAAATGCATATGCACAACTGTGCACACACACCCGGCACAGACTCGCAGGGGGATATATTTCACAAGCACAGCTTAATTGTGTGCAGTGGGCTATAGAAGTGTTTGGGGGGGGGAGTCAGCTGCCATGTCAGCATGGCTCAGTTGGTAACACATCTGCCTCTGGACCAGAAGGTCATGGATTCTCGTCCCACACTGGGATTGGACTTGCACCTAAAAATTGCTGGTAGCCAAATCGGATGAGACGTTAAAACCAAGGTCCCTTCTGCCCATCCTGGTGTTGTCCTGGTGGGTGTCCAGGTGGAAGTAAAAGAACCCATGGCACTCTTCACAAAGAGTAGGAAACATTCCCAGTGTCCTGGCCAACATTCCCCCTTCCCATAAACAGGTTCATGCAATTTTCCAGGCTGTGTGTGGGTGATGATGTGTGATATGGCTGCCACCACACATTCAGTCACTTCACTACCAGTCTAGCATTGCTTGTAAAGTGCTTTGGGATACACTGTTTATGAAAAGTGCTATATAAATGTGATTCTTCTTCTTCTTCTTCTTCTTCTTCTTCTTCTTCTTCTTCTCCTCATGTGTACAGGGATCTATCCCTAGAGCCAGAGAAAGACTAACAATACTAATTCAGTGAGTCAAGCCTTACTGGCTTAGAACTGAAGAAGTTTATTTCAAAATCTGTGTGCACACAGCTGTGCACACATGTGACCCTGCCTCATGAAAACATATATTAAGCATGCACATGCAGGGTGAAGCCTCACAAAATCAAATATTTTGCACATATACAGCAAATTATAAGAAGTGATCTGCAGGAGGGGGAGTTAGCAGACACCCTCGTCAGTCATACAGGGAACCAAGCCTGGAACCAGATAACAGCATAAAAAAAATAAATAAATAAAATGTGCTCCACCCAAACAAAATCACACTGGAGCTATGTCAGACAGCAGCAGAGAAGGGGTGTTAGCAGACAGCCCACCTAGTCTCTGTAACCGAGTACAGCAATAAGGACAAAATACCTGTCAGAAAGCCAAACATAGCTTTTCTGACACTGATCAAAAAAAAATATACTGACCCAAAAAAGCCTATGAAGCAAAAATCAATTTATTTTTTAGCAAGTTTAAGGTCTCAAAAGTACTGCAGAGCAGCTCTCAGAAACCACTGTCTCTTGTCTTCTACCAGCTCAGAGTGAGGAAGTCACATGGTGTGCTTGCCTTTGAGCTCAAGAAACAGTTTTTGATTGGCCACCAAAGTTCTGCGAGACTTGGAAATCTCACCGAATAGTAGTTCCTGAATAGTGGCTGAATAGTGAACTATTCAGAAAATGCATCCGCATATTCGGGAAGCCTACTATTCATGGTATTCGGAAAATACTACTCAGCCCATGCACAGCCCTAGTTCTCAGATGGAACTGGAAGCCCTGTCATGGCTGGTGATCCCTGGCTGCTTGGTGGACGGTTGGGTGGCTGCCTGTCCTTGAAGTGTTCAAACCACGGACAGCAGTTTTCAGAGGGAACTGGGAGTCCTGTCAGGGCTGATAATCTCTCATGGCTTGGTGGACGATTGGGCCGCTACCTGTCCTTGTAGTGTTCAAACCACAGACAGCAGTTCTCAGAAGGAACTGGGAGTCCTGTCAGGGCTGGCAATCCCTGGCGGCTTGTTGGACAGTTGGGTGGCTGCCTGTCCTTGCAGTGTTCAAACCACAGACAGCAGTTCTCAGAGGGAACTGGAAGCCCTATCAGGGCTGTCAGTCCCTGGTGGCTTGGAGGACGATTGGGCAGCTGCCTGTGCTTGTAGTGTTCAAACTGTGGACAGTGCCCTGTCAGGGCTGGCGATCCCTTGTGGCTTGGAGGACGATTGGGCAGTTGCCTGTGCTTGTAGTGTTCAAACCACAGACAGTGGTTCTTGGAGGGAACTGGGAGTCCTGTCAGGGCTGATGATCCCTGAATATTCTAACACAGGACATAGCCATGAAGTTGAGTATGTATGGATTTACAGGCTCTTAGGTTAGCCTTGTAAAGGCAGAATAACTACTTTACCTGTCCCTAGATCTTTAGTTTTCTCTGCTATTAAAGAAGCAGATACTGATTGTGCATCCGTAGACATTCTCTGTTGATGTCTACAATCTGCTAAGGGAGTGAGGTGGATAGACTATCCCGGAGTAACAGATATTTTGTTACAGGGGACAACAACCCTGTTGTAGTTTTTCCCTGAGAACTTCCACCAATCTCACAAAAGAGAGGAACTTTCCATCTCTCTGCCTTGAAAGCATGCTTGGAGGTATTACCCTCCAAACATGGTTAGCAAGAGCCCCCACCCCCCGCTTTTCATTCTGTTGATGTTACTGTATTTTCTAGTTTGCCAAAGTGATATAATGTATATACTATCTGAATTGTTGATGTGTACCCTTTGGTCTAGCATACTACATCTCACTGTCTTTCTCCACTTTTCTACTCCTTTTTTTATTACCTAGCCTATTCTCAAGGGAGGGGTGGTCTCCCCTCATCGAGCCAACTCAGCACCTATGAAACTGATGCTGGATAATCCCTTGAAGGTAGTCTCCTTTAAAATGAATGGAATTCCCAGCCCTGTAAAACATTGCTTTATTTTCCTGCAGTTGTAGCAGAATACCCAGCAAATAGTGTTTCTTCAAGAAACACATCTCTCCACAGAAAAGCATGCTAATTTTGCAATTTGGGGTTTCTCAACACTTGAAGCATCTGCCCTTAGATCTGGCCATAGACACGGGGTAATGGTCCTTATCCCTAGAGGAGTTCCTTTCAAACTTCAGGACCAGTCATTAGACTTGGAAAGGCACTATGTGATAGTTATAGATATGCTGTATAATGCCTCTGTTACACTTGTTAATCTCTTTCCCCCTTCTGGGCTCAAAGAAATCTTTGGCTCAATGCTACTTTCACATGTTACTGCCCCTTATGCAGTGATAACTCATCATGGGACGATACCATAATACTACATTGAGTGTGGGGAGTCATGTGATGCGCAGTTCTAACTATCTGCTCTCCAACTTGTCTTCTGCTTTCCCCTCCTGTAATTCAACTTTATTTCTATTACATTTGCCGGATAATCTAGTGGAATAATAGCCGCAGTCTGTACTTGTCTCCTTGGCTTCGATACATTGCTCGTTTGTCACCAACATTGATTCAGAAATGAAAATTGCACCACCAAAGTAAACACCTCCGACTACTCCCAATAAGTCAGCCACATGATCCAAGGCCCACACATCTACAACCGGCCACTCATCTACCACTAAGGCGGTGATATCTTTGTTATCAGAGGAGCATTTCTTAAAAGAATTTACCCCCTTTAAAGAGGACCTCTTGGGGCTAACTCAGGAAATTAAATCCTTACAGGTCTCACTAGATGATCTTACTCGTTGTGTGGGAGACAGTGAATCTAAGACACACTTGTTAGAAGTGTGGAGGACAAAAATGAACCATGATGTTACATCGCTCATGCAAAAAGCAGCTCATTTGGAGGCTAAGCTGAAAGAACTACAGGGAAGGATCTGCAGGAACAATGTTCTTGTACTGTATTGTGTTTGCCAGGGAAAGTCAAAGGCTCTAATACTGTATTTTCTGGGCAAAACTTTCTGCAAAACTGGCTGGGCCCACTCCTAATGGGCAATCATATGTTATCAAGTGATCCCATTGCTCCCTACGGCCCATGTCTTCCGAGGCTCACCACCAAGATCTTTTGTTTTTATGTTCCTCAACTTTCTGAACAAGCAACATCTGTTGTCTAGAATCAAGGAACTTAAAGAAATTTCCTGGGAAGGAACACGTTTACATGTGGTACAGGATTTACCGAGCCCTGTCCACCAGTAGAGAGCCACTTACCATCATTGTCCCTAAACATATTGCAGCTGGGATTCATTTCAACATGTTGTACCCAGCTAGAATTCAAATTTTGGTACAAGGGTCCTGGAAGTCATTTGACTCAGCTGATCAGGCTGCTGTAGAAGTGAAAGTTATTCCCAGATTTTTTTTTGAAGATCACTGATCTGAGTTGTGCTGTTCTCCTTTTATTTTGCTGAGTATCGGTGTTCCTTCTTCTGCCAGAGACTTTTATCTTACTTTGTTCAAATGTAAAGATTCTAATCTGTTCAGGAGCATCTTTGTTTGACCTGCCTCACAAGAATGACTCTACAAGGGAGATTTACTTGAATTTGCTATCTGTTTCCATAGACCATTAATTTTGGATTCGTTATGTGCTGCGATTGGCTGTTGCTCTCATCTGCACTCTGTAATGATTACTATTATATGCTGCATTTCAAGGTGAATGAACTTAACACGTTTTCTGTTTTGGTTTATTCAGTGAGGATAATACGATGGGTGGAACTTCCTACTTAACCTCCAGTCCTCTCTGAGATAGCAGAAGTCCAGCTTCTCAATCAGTCCTCAGGATGGGTCTACCATGTCCTCTCAGTGTGGCATAAGTTGACTATGATCATCTCCTTATTGTCAAATGTCTGCACCTTACTACATGTCTTGCTGGAATCAATGCAGCTGTGAGACATGCAGTCCCGTGCAGCGCACTATCTGGTTCATATTTGATTATGTTTAATGTGGATCTTACTGTCAGCCCAGGAGCTAAATACTTATTTATTACACATGTGAGTTCCGGCATTGAGTCAATGACTATACAACTACACCATTGCTCTATCGGATCACGGAGGCTACATCATTCAGCATGGTGTAGGATTTATTAATGAATGGTTTCTCACTTGTTTTATTCATTTATTGATGTATTACTCCAAGCTGTTTCTCAATTTGGACTTCTCTTCCTCTTTTTTAATCTGTCACAATTAAACTACAGTTTTTTTTAATTATCATTGTAGCCGACGTTCTGAATAAATCTGTTTTGAATAACTAGCTACTGTCTTGCTATTTTATAGTTCTGATATATATTATGCAGTTTCAATAAGTTACTGTTTGGTGGGCAGTGTTGGTAGTTTATGTTATTATAAGATTTAGTAATCATTTTATGGTGTTTTTTGGGGGGGACAGGGGCAGTCCTGGGAGGGTCAGACAGGTGCAGCTGGTGTTCATCATGTGCCAGATAGTTTAAGTGGGTAGGCTATTTGGTTGTGCTTATGTTTTGCATGTGGTGTTTGGGTCTTTG
The DNA here is from genome assembly GCA_016271365.2 of Neoceratodus forsteri. Taxonomy (NCBI): domain Eukaryota; kingdom Metazoa; phylum Chordata; order Ceratodontiformes; family Ceratodontidae; genus Neoceratodus; species Neoceratodus forsteri. The sequence goes on from CM057453.1 coordinate 214,953,299, forward strand.
AGGATTGCATTGTTCATTTTGTTGGAAGTGGGGGTTGGTGAAGTATGTCACGCCTTTGTTACTAATTATTATAGCATCACCTTTTTCAGTGTTACTGTTCGAGGTATCTAGGTTTTTTTTATTGTCCTTTACATTTTTTTGAGCTTGTTCATATGGGGTGATACTCATTGGTTGGGGTAGGATGTGAGGGGGGCTCAGGGTTTTGGCTGGGTGATGGAATTGATATTATCTCGATAATGTTCCAGTTTCTTGTCCAGAGGAACACCACAGCTAATTGTAATTCTGAGGTATATTTATGGCTGTCTTATGTATGCTTCATGGAATGTAAAAGGTGCCCATTCCAGAGACAAAAGTTACCAAACTGTTAAACATGTGAGGCATTCACAGTGTAGTATAGTGTTTTTTTTTTATAGGAAACTCACTTGCTGACCTCAGAGGATAATCTTTTCTTTAGGCAATTAGTGGGTCAGGTTTTTGCTGCTGGAATCAGTACTAATAACAGAGGAGTGGCTGTTTTAATTTTTAAGGGAGTTAATTTTCAGTATATTCAATATATATTTTTGTTAGGGGTATTTTAGATCATACTGAAGTTTTACTTGGGAGTCTTTATGGTCCTAATAGTGATAGCCCGGTTTTTGTTATGGGATTGGCTTCTATTTTAGCTCCATTCCACATGCTTCCTCTGATTATTGGCAGGGACTGGGATACATCCTTCACTCAGGATCTCGATAGGACTTGTAAATCACTTCTGGTTTGTCTCCAGCCCAACACTCCATTCATGACATAGCAGACTCTTTAAGGCTATGAGTCCCAAGGCTTATATTGCACCCTAAAGAGAAAAAATTTACTTTCTGCTCTTCCACCCATGGATCTCATTCATATATTGATTACATTTTGCTTAGTCAGAGTGTACTGAATGGTTTGTTGGGTTGGGAGATAGCTCCTAGGGTCCTTTCTGATAATTTCTTAGTTTGGCTGAAGTTTACTTTGGTGTCTACTCTACAGAAGGACACCTCTTGGAAATTAAATAACGAGCTCCGTAAGGATGAAAATATTCTTTAAATAATCAGGTAGCAACTGGGAGTATTCACTTCTGAAAACCATGGGTTGATAGAGCAGGGAGTTGTGGAATGAAGCACCTTCAAATGTTTTATTGGGGTGAATTTATATGGTTAGCATCTAAAATGAAACAATGTAGGGAGAAGGAGAAACACATCAGGGAAATAGAAATAACATTGAATCCCCAAACTACGGAGTCTCTCCGTATGGAGTTAGAGTTTCTGGGATAAATATGCTGATATTTTGTGGGCAAAAAGCAAAACATTCCATCTTTTAAACACATTCCATCTATATTCGATTTATATGCCGAAGCTTGGTTCTCTGAGCTTAGATTTGTTCTGAACTATAAAAAAACAAAGACCATGCTCTTTGCCAATTGAAAAATCCCCAAGAAACTTTCCTTCTGCATCCATAACTTCAGGGCTCCTCTTGAATTAGTACCACTTTCAAGTACCTGGGGGTCACAATAATCTCCTCCCTCACATACCATGAGCATATCACTCTGCTCAGCCACTAACAAATGACTAGGACTCCTGTACAGGCATAGGAAATGCCTGCCTCCAGAAGCCCTGCAGCTTACAACAACCTCCTCTGTACTATCACTAATTGATTAAGGGATAATCTTCTATAGCTCTGCTGATCCCACATCCCTCTGTCGCATCAAGGTTACCCTTAATAAAGCCTGTCAACTGGTCTTGAGTAACAGCAGATTGACCCACTCCTGTGAGCTCTACAGATGCACCAGCTGGCTGAAACTTTTAAGGAAGGCTTAGATATCAAACCTGTCTCCTAGCCAGAAAACTCACCCTGGAACACTCTCCTTAGGGCCTCAGACAACTAGTACAACCCCCACACCCACCAGAGTGTCACTAGGAGCTCACTATCCACTAGCCTCACAGTCCCCCACTGCAGGTCTGCTATGGTTCAGTGTTCCTTTTACTACAGAACACCCCTCTGGGTGAATGACCTACCCCTTGCATTCACTTTGCAGCAGCGGCTAGGACCATATAAGTCCTCTCTCCGCACAGCACTTCACTCCCAATCCACCTGTGACGGCATCCAATTATAAGCTGCTGCACCTAGGCCCCTGGCAGCCAGTTACCTCAAGAAATGCACCCCACAGCTCTGATCCTACAGAACATGTATGCCAACTAGCTGTTTCTTATTGTCGTTACTTATTAATGACTTGGGGTTTGTATTTCCACCTCCAGCTATGTAACCTGTCTCTGTTGTATAGTCCTACTGTTCTGCTGCTTGTTACTTGTTATTGACTCAGGGTCTGTATTTCCACCCTGAGCCCTGTAAGTTGTTTCTGTGGTATATTTCTGCTGTTATGCTGCCTGTTTACTTTGTATGTAACACTGACATGGAGCCTTTGCAAAAGAGTCTTTGACTCAAAGATTATAATTCTGATACTTCTCAAAAAACAACAATAAACAATTAAACAGGGTGAAAAAGCAAGCCATCTGATGGCCTATCACCTTCAGAAACAGGAACCCTCATGCCTTATCCCCTGTATTAAATCTAAACAGGATAACACTATTAAAACTTTGCTAAGGGATATTGCTAAGGAATTTGAATTTCATTATAGATCTCTTTATGGGCCAATGCCTGAACCCCCCCCATGATCTCTAATATCCATGATTATCTGGCAATATTTCCTTTCCTTCTTTAAATGATACTCAGCAGGCATATTTGTTGAAGCCCTTAACTGAACAAGAAATTTTAGCAGCCATAAATACTTTGTTCCTTGATAAAGCACCTGGTCCTGATGGCCTCACCCTAATTTTTATAAAACATTTGCTAAGAATCTTGCCCCTTTATTACATTGCTTCCTTCTTTATATGTATAATTCTGGTATCTTGGATGGCACTCTCTTTGAAGCCATGATTGCTTTGCTCCTTAATCCTGGAAAATCTCTAGATAGTGTGACTAGTTACTGACCTATATCATTATTTAATTATGACAAAAAAATCATGTCTAAAATCTTGGCTTCCTGGATTAATGCAGTCTGGGCTGGCCTTATAAGTTATGAACAGGTTGGTTTCATGCCAGCTCATTCCTCAGTAGATCACTTGTATAAGTTCTCTCATATTTTCTCCACTTTCAGGGACTCAGAGACTCCTGCTGCCTTGGTCTCCCTGTACACAGAAAAGGCTTTTGATAGAGTAAATTGAAATTTCTTGTTGGTCACTTTGGAAACATTTAGTTTTCCCCTTCCATTTCTCTGTTGGATCAAGTTTATGTACTCCTTTCTGAGTGCCAGAATTTAAGGCAGTGGAATATTCTCTTCAACTTTTTTTTTACACTCTGGCACTCAGCAAGGATGCCCCTTATCACCCTTGCTTTTTGATTTGTACTTGGATTCTCTGCTTCTGAAACTTAAATGTAATCCTGCTTTGACAGGGGTGAAGGTGGGATCTTGGAATTTAGAGATCTCTGCTTATGCATGTAACCAACCCCAAATACCAGCCACTCTATCTAACATTAAATAAAATAGTCAGTTTTCGAATTATAAACTTAATCTAGATAAATCAGCAGTTATGCCCCTTAATTCTGCTGTTTTTAAATCATCAAAACATTGTTCTGAAGATATTATACGGTCGGCATGGGTGAGGTGGTTTCCGTTTTTGATAGGGTGGTTTCCAGGGTGCTTGATGCCATTGCACCAGTTCATGTATGACCCAGATCCTCTCACTTTAGATCTTCCTGGTTTGATGGGGATCTCAAGATGATGAAGATCAAGGGTCAGAAGCTGAAGCATTGCTGGCAAAGGACTCAGTCGGTTGGGGACAACTAGCCCAGCGTGCTCATTATTCTGAGTACCAGTGGGCAATCACCCTCAAGAAGGCAGTGATCCTGTCCAGGGTGATAGCCACAGGGAAGAACCAATCTGCTTAACTTTTTCAGACTGTGGACAAACTTTAACATCCAGTCTTATAGCTGAAAAAAGCCTTTTCACTCACACTGACACGTTTCTTGATGAGATGTGTTGTTTCCCTTGGCCCAATGTTTGCTGGAATAGTCAGGTGTTTGTTGTCAGAGGGGGTATTTCCAGATGCCTTGAAGGAGGCTCTGGTGAGGCCCCTTCTGAAAAAAAATCTCTCAGCCCTGACATTCTGAAGAATTACTGTCCTATCTCCAGCCTTCTCTTTTTGGGGAAGGTTGTTGAGAATATTGTGGTGCAGCAGCTCAAGGAGCATCTCATGACCTTTGCCATCTATGAACCACTCCAGTCTGGTTTCAGGGCCAAGCATAGCACTGAAACGGTGTTAGTTAGGGTGCATAATGATCTCTTCAGGGTGTGAGACAGAGGATAATGGTTAATTCTTGTTCTCCTCTATCTCTCCTCAGCTTTTGATACTGTAGATCACATGGTGCTGCTCAATTGCTCAAAGTGTATTGTAGACTCACCAGCACTGTTATCCACTGGTTTGAGTCTTTTCTTTTGGGCAGGAAGCAATGGGTGGTCCTGTCAAACTAATCTCATAGATTTCTTTGACTGGGTAACCAGAGTGGTGGACCAAGGGGGAGCAGTTGATGTCGCCTACCTTGACTTCAGCAAAGCTTTTGACACTGTTCCACATAGAAGATTGATAAATAAGCTGGGTAGGCTCTGGTGGTCAGAAGTTGGTCAACTGGGTGGCAAACTGGTTGACGGGCAGAAAACAGAGAGTGGTGGTAAATGGTATACAGTCAGAAGAGATGCAAGTCACAAGTGGGGTACCTCAGGGATCAGTCTTGGGGCCAGTCCTCTTCAACATCTTCATTAGTGACCTTGCAGATGGACTAGAGGGTAAGGCTTGTCTGTTTGCAGATGACACCAAGATCTGCAACAGAGTAGATGATCCAGATGGGGGGGCAGAATGAGAAGAGATCTGGATAAACTAGCAGAATGGTCAGAAGAGTGGCAACTGGATTTAATGCAAAGAAGTGCAAAATCATGCACATAGGGAAGAGAAACCCTGAAGCCACCTATAGGCTGGGAGGGAGTTGCTAGCAGTCACAAAGGAAGAAAGAGACTTGGGCATCATCATCACTGATGACCTAAAATCATCCAAGCAGACCCTAAAGCAGTAGGTAAGGCTAGGGGGTGTTATGGTGTATTAGTAGGGGTATCACAAGTCGTAAGAGGAGGTAATAATCCTCTGTACAAGACACTGGTTAGGCCCCATCTGGAGTACTGCGCAGTATTGGAGGCCACACCTCACAAGGACATTAACCAAATTGAGGCAGTCCAGAGAAGGGCAACCAAAATGGTGCAGGACTGCATCAGAAGACAATGAGGACAGATTAACGGAGCTCAATATGTATACCCTTGAGCAAAGGAGGGAGAGAGGTGATATGATCGAGGCATTCAAACACCTTAAGGGCATAAACAAGGTGAAAGAGTCTAACATGTTTAAATATAAGAAAATAGCAGGACAAGAGGACACAGCATGAGATTAGAGGGAGGCCGATTAAGGGGAATGTGAGGAAATTCTTTTTCACAGAAAGGTGGTGGATGCATGGAATGTCTTACCACAAGAAGTGGTGGCTATGAATACAGTGCAGGGCTTCAAACAGGCATGGATAGGCATAAGGGAACAATACAAATGACTATGAATAGATAGGTCACTGACAGAGCAAAGGCCGATGGCACATTTATAAGCTAGAAAAAGAAATGGGCAGACTGGATGGGCCTTGTGGTCCTTATCTGTCGTCAACTTCTATGTTTCTATGTTTCTATGTTATGGGGAATTTCTCCTCCACCCCAAAACCCCTGCCTTGTGGAGTGCCTCAGGGGTCAATCTTGTCACCCATATTTTTTGCAGTGTACATGCTACCCCTGGGTGAGCTCATTAGGTATTAGTGTGGTTTTTCACTGCTATGCAGATGATACCCAACTGTATATGACCTTTGCCCCTGGAACATCAGATGCCACGGAAGTACTTAACAACTGCTTGGCAGTGATAAATGACTGGATGTCCTCCAGCTGGTTTTAACTGAACTCAGACAAGACAGAAGTACTAGTGACTGAACTGGATCATAGGAGTGTCACTGGCATTGGGATGCTGGGTCTTCATCTGGGTCCAGCACTGTTGATGGCCTCCAGCAGGGTGTTAGATCTAGGTATGATCCTTGATGGCAGGTTGACACTTGAAGCTCAGGTGTCAGCTGTCATCCAAAGTGGTTTCTACCATTTGAGGAATATCATCAGAATCAAACCCCTGGTTCCACTTGATGACCTGCCCACCCTGATACATGGCTTCATAACCACTAGGCTTGACTACTGCAACACTTTTTACCTTGTGGTCTCTGGAGGTACCCTCCAACTGACTGCAACTAGTTTGGAATGCTGCTGCCAGGTTGCAGACTGACCTTCCAAGGTCTAGTCATATGACCCCGGTGCTCTGTTCTCTGAACTGGTTGCTTGTCAGGTGGAGGGTTACCTTCAAGGTGAATCTTCTTACCTAATAAGACCCTACATGGGCTAGGCCCTGGCTACCTGGTAGATCTCCTGACACCCTGCACCTCGGTATGCTCCCTCTGCTCCTTGACCAGGGGCCTCCTTGAGGTTCCCAGGACCAGGCTGAGATCCTCCAGTGACAGGGATTTTAGTGTCGCAGACCCCATTCTGTGGAACAATCTACCTCCATCTCTTAATGAGGCCCCATCGGTTGAGGTCTTCAAAAGGAGTCTCAAGGCTCATCTTTTTGCCCTGGCCTTCTGGAGTAAATAAGTCTGACCACTGTTGTATTAATATGCTGCTGATCAAATTTTATACGATTTATGTATTTGCTATGATATACTTTCCTACCTGTGTTATTTATTTTGTTATATTTGTTTTAACATGAAATGCTGAGTCTCTGGGATTGGCCACTCTAAAAAAATTATCTTGCCTTTTGCAAACTTTACCAATTATGCCAGACAAATGTACTTCAAATCCTAGAATAAGGTAATTTCCAAATTTATAAGGGTGAGTGCCCCACTGAGGGGCTGCTTCTCCAACCTTCTTTATCCAGAGGACAGAGTGGAAAGTAAATCTCCCCAACTTCAGATGGCATGCACAGACAGCTCACCTACAGATTCTGTGCCTATGGTTATTGGGAGCGTGTCGCGAAGGTGCAGGTCAGTATGAACAGGAAAAACCAGGAGCAATTGTAAAATTGGCAAAAAATATTGATTTACACTAGCAGTAACATAAAAAATAAACTTGTTCAGAATAAGTATTTACAAAGGAAGAATAAACAGCAGATTCAGTAAAGTTTTCCTTCAATCTGTGTGTTCATCCTCAAGATGTTGCAGCTCTTTCTTTTTATAAGTCCTTGCAACAACCCCCCTTATTAACAAGCATCCTGTTTTTCTAAAATGCTGTTGTAAGTATCAGGCAGATGCTGCTAGAAGACAGTGTGCCTGAGATGAGGCCCCTTTTCCACAGCTATTCTGCAAAAGGCTTAAAATTGCACTCAGGTAACCCCTTGAGTTTCAAATAGATTTTTGTAATCATCTCAAACTATAATTATATACATTTCAAAAATTAATACTATATAATTTCTAAACAAAGGAATCCCAATATCAGTTACATTTCCGCATAATGAGTTGCATATGTTTTTATACCAGCAGATATGCAAGGGAGAAAAAGACAAACAGCAAGGGAAGACTGAGCTATAGCGAGAGTCAAAGGATTGCAAGACTGTTGGGGTGATCAAATCCTAGGTCTCACAGAAAAATTTGTTGCACAACCAGACAGAGAGATCCCTGCATTCAAACTCTTCAGAACAACTGGACAAGGTCCTATCCCACCATGTCACAGAGTGCACCATCCATACTGGAAACAAATAGTATTTACCATGAATGATATTTTTTACTTGGATTACTTTTTATTTGGTAATTGTACGAGATGACTGTCTTTCACAAAATTTGCACAATATACAGCAGAAATATTCCAATAAAGGGTGGGGGTCTGGAAATCCTTCTGACTCCACCCCAACTCTTTCAGCTAAGGGCAATCTCTTTTAATTCTGCATACCTCCTGAACTAGCAAGATCCAGCTATGAGAGGCTTGCCAGATTAGGTCTTCATTTTGACATTCATATGCTGGACTTCCAGGGTATTCACCCATTTACTGATTTCAAAGTGACATTCCAGCTCCCCCAAGTTGACCACTTTTGATACCTCCAGATGCAGTCTTCACACTGTGGTTCATACTGCGGTGGAAAGGAGAACCAATGGTGTGGTGTCCACAATTGTTCCCATATACCATCTTTTTCAAGATCAAGTTATCCAACCTACATTTATAAACTGATTTGTTTTCATCTTACTTAAAAGGTGAGGACAGCTCAGTACTACCTGACAACCTTCCTCCGTTCATGCAGATACACAATTCCCATTTGAAGGCTGAGAGGGGGAGTTGTGGACCTGCCTAGTAGGCCAACTTTACAAACTCTCCAGAAGACCTTTCCAGATGCAACAGATTCAATATTACAGCACTAGAATAAGGAGCTAAAGGTGATCCATCCCAAACCACTGGCATAAGTTTGCATGTCCAGTCAATAGACTGACCTTAGCCACTTGTTGGTGCAAATTTTCATGGAAATGCATGTACTGTTCTTTCTGCACTCCAGAAATCATAGTGAAACTAAAGGCCTATGCTGGAGAGGATGTGGGCAAATCCTTGCTAGTTAGACTCATATCTTTTTCAGTTACCTGCTGATCTGAGCATTTTGGCAGGAGGTAATACAAGAATTTGTGGAGATCTTCACCTGTCCAGGAGAGGTGAGCCTGTCATTGGTTCTGCTAGCCATCCCCAAACCCTAGAACTACTTTTGATTTTGATATTGGGAGCAAAAAATGTTGAGTACCCAGTTGTGATACACAGCTCATGCTCCTAACTTGGAGGGCTGGTGGAAGATACTATTGGAAATGTATTCACTTGAAAGATGAATCTATACTCTGGCTAACAAAACAAGTCAATTTGAGATCAGATGGTAGCGATGGGTGCTGCATCAACTAGACAACCATTTTGAATGTGTTCTGTGAGGCAACCTCCTTTTTCTCTTTTTCCTTATGCACTCTTACCTCTTCAGTCATTTTCTGATCTTACTGTCTATTGCTCTTCCTAGTACTTGATACTATTTAAATTGGGATCTGAGACAATGCACCTCAGATGACCAAACTAGGGACTATATGTACACCACTGTGGCAACACAACCTCTCAGTCCACACTTTATAGGTAAGAGCATGGACTCATAATGGCTAACTCAGATTTTCATAGCAGCCTTAGCTGTAACTGGAGACTATCATGTGGTGATGCATCTTTGTTTTTTAGCAAGGCAGGTGGTGATGGCTCAAGGGTATTACAAGGCAATCTGTCTATTGAGATAACATTGAAACATACAGTGAACAGGACACTAGACACACTTTCATAGGTGGAATTACTTTATTACTTTATTATGACAAGCAACAACTTCATTTTAACATCAGGTAATATGCACAGTGTATTAGTTATTCATCTCTGTAACCTACTATGTATTTTCTTTACTCTCTATGTATTATGACAAACAAATTAATAAAAATGAATTATATAAAATAACATGAAGGATAGGGAGAGAGAGGGAACTGGGGATGCTGCTACCCTTGGTACCAGCAATCTGGCAAACCAGCACGTGAAGCAAGTGAAACAGAAATTTCAAAGGCTGGAAGACAGATTGTAGGCAATCTCAGCCTCCCTGGCATTTGATGAAGTCTTCCTGTGAGGAGGGGAAGGTAAATGCCAGAGTAAGGAGGGAAGAAACAGAGGAATTAAATGGGTTGTTAAAGGAATGGTGTCAGGAGAAAGGGCACCACTTTGTAGGGGACTGGGGATGTCTGAACAGAATGCTTATCAAATCTGATGGCCTTCACCTGACTAGTGAGGAGAACAGCACACTGTGATAAACGCTTGACATGTACATTAGTAAAGAGAGTGAGGGAGGGGAAACTAGCCAGTGCCCCCCCCCTCATACTAGGAACTGGTAGCAGTAGGATCGGTAAAAATAAGGTGATGCAAGTCAATTATATTTATATAAAAAAAAAATTCCATGAGGTTCAAGGCACCTAACAAACATAAATACGTAAAAACAAATGTTAAAATACAATCAAAATTAATACAATAAAATTTAGTATGTTAGTATAACACTTTTATTGTGTGTTTCAGGTTGCTGGGGAAACACACTGGTTGCCTGGACACAGATCAACAAGCTTCTAAGGCCTGGTTGAAGAGTTGAACTTTCAGCCTCAGCTTGAACACCTCAACTGAGGAAGCCTCCTGAACTGCATGTGGAAGCAAGATCCACAGGGTTGGCCCCGTAATGCTAAATGCATGGTCACCCAATGTCTGGAGCTGAATCCTGGGAATGTCCAGGAGGCCCTTCAAAGAAGAGCAGGGGGAGTGAGCAGAGATCACCAGTGTCAGGAGCTCTGACAGGTAGCCAGGACCTAGTCTGTATAGGCAAGGCAAGGCAATTTTATTTATAAGGCGCCTAATCACGGAGGCTCTGGGCACTGAAAATAAAGACATACAGCAATGGATAAGAACATAATAAAGCCTCATTAAAAACATAGCAAGATTAAAATACAGTAAAATAGAGGTTTCCAGAAGTCAGACTTCAAGAGACTGGCCTAAACTAAAAGAATGTCAACAGTCAAAGGCCTGGCTGAAGTGGTGGCCCTTAGTCTCCCTGAATACCCCAGTTGAGTGAGCTCTGGACTGCAGGTGAAAGTGACTACAGGTTGGCAAAGAGATACTAAAAGCATCTTCTACCGAGGTCTTGAGTTGAACCATGGGAACGTCCAGGAGACTTCTGGAGGAGGAGCGGATGGAGGAGCAGAGGACACCAGTGTCAGGGGATCAGACAAGTATCCTGGAACCAGCCTATATAGGGCCTTAAAGGTGAGAAGATCCACCTGAAAATGACCATAAACCTGACTGGCAGCCAGTGCAGAGCATGCAGGACTGGAGTCACATGACTGGACCTTGAAAGGCTCATCAGCAACTGGGTCACTGTGTTCTGCACAAGCTGCAGCCTGCAGAGGGTCTCTCCCATGACCATGAAGTACAGAACATTGTAGTAGTCAAGCCTAGAAGTCACAAAGGCATGTACTAGTGCTGGCAGGTCCTCAGGCAGAATGAGGGGCTTAATCCAGGCAATGTTCTGCAAGTAGGAAAAATCACTGCTGAATACAGCTGACACCTGATCTTTAAAGGTCAATCTGCAGTCAAGGATCACACCCAGATTTTGCAGCCTTGGAGAAACCACCAATGCAGCAGACCCTAGAACAAGTCCAGAGTCAGCCCCTGGTGGCAACCAATCATTCCTTGAACCAGGCTCGATCACCAGCACCTCAGTCTTATCTGGGTTGTGTCTCAACCAGCTGCAAGCCATCCAGTCATTCATTTTAACCAGACAGCTGTTAAGCATGTCAGCTGCTCCCAATGCTTCAGGTGCAAAAGACAAATACAGTTGGGTGTCATCTGCATAACAATGAAACTCCACACTGTATTGTTGAATAAGCTCACCCAGGGACAGTATATACACTGTGAACAACATCAGTGAGCCCTGAGGTACTCCACAAAACACAGGCATTGGGGAGGAGGGGAAATTTCCCATCACCACCTGCTGCACTCTGTCCGAGAGATAGGCCTCAAACCATTTGATTACAGTGCCGGCTAGTCCACAAAACTCACAGATCCCATTAGGAAGCACAATGTGATCCACAGTGTCAAAAGCTGAGGAGAGATCAAGGAGCACAAGAACTGACTTTATAGGTGAGCAAGCCTACCTTGAATAGGACCCTCCACCTGACAGCCAGCCAGTGCAGGGCACGCAGGACCGAGGTTACTTGACTGGACCTCGAAAGGCCCATCAGCAACCAGGCTGCCACATTCTGCACTAGTTGCAGTCTGTGGAGGGTCCCTCCCATGATCCCAAAGTATAGAGAGTTGCAGTAGTCAAGCCTGGAGATGACAAAGGCATGTATCAGTGTCAGCAGATCCTCAGGTGGAATGAGCAGCTTGATCCTGGTGATGTTCTGCAAGTGGTAGAAACCACTTTTAACAACAGATGACACATGATCTTCAAAGATCAGTCTACTGTCCAGGATCATGCCTAGATGTTGTACCCTTGGAGAAGCCACCAGTGGAATGGACTCCAGGACCAGACCTGTTTTAGCTCCTGGTGGCAACCCATCATGCCCATGACCAGACTCAATCACTAGTACCCTCCATCTTATCCAGATTAAGTCACAGCCGGCTGGAAGCCATCAAGTCATTGATTTTAGTAAAACAGTTATTAAGCACATCGATGGCTCTGGGTGTTCCAGGTGCAAAAGACAGATACAGCATGGTATTATCTGCATAGCAGTGAATCTCTACACTGTGTTGTAGAATGATTTCACTCAGGGTCAGTATGTACACTGTGAATAACATTGGGGACATGACTGAACTCTGTGGTACTCCCCAAGAAAGAGGTATTGGGGCGGAGGAGGAGAAATTCTCCATCACTACCCACTGCACCCTATCAGAGAGATAGGATTCAAACCACCAGATGACAGTACCAGTGAGATCACAAAACTCACTGAGCCAATTGAGAAGCACGATGTTGTCTACACTGTCAAATGCTGAGGAGAGAGCGATGAGCACAAGAACTGACCTGTCTCTCTCTCTAGCCCTGAGCAGATCATTATGCATTCTGACTAGAGCTATTTCTGTTCTGTGTCTGGCCTGAAAACCCGACTGAAATGACTCATATATGTCTGTGGACACCAAGCAATCCTCGAGCTGTTAGGCCACTAATTTCTCAACAACCATGCTCCAAAAAGACAGGTTGGAGAGTGGACAGTAATTCGCCAGGACATCTAGTCTGAGGAAAAGCTTCTTAAGAAGAGGCCTCACCGGTGCTTCTTTCAAAGCCACAGGGAACACCCCCTCAGAAATCAACCACCTGGCAATCCTGGTTAACACTGAGCCAATGGCCTCAGTGCATCCCATTAAGAAACATGTCGGGGCCGGGTCCAGTTTGCAATAAGTGTGCTTCAGCTCTAAGATCACCATAGTCCCTTTAGACACCTCCGCTGGCCTAAACCTCTCCCAGACAGATGGAGTGCCTCTGAACCTCTTGGCCCCACCACTGTGAGGCTATTGCCTCCCTGACGGGATCCCTGACTGGATAATTGACACTCTGTCAGAGAAAAATAGAGCAAACTCTTCACACAATATGGTTGAAAAAGTCGTCTTTGGCTGTAGAGAGGCAGGATTGAGAAGCCTGCCCACAATCTTAAAAAGCTGAGAAGGTTTGTTTTTACCTGCAGCAATCTCCCTGGACAGGAATTCTGCCTTCTTATGGGAGATTGCCCATTGGTACTCACTGTAGTGTGCACACAGGGCCAGCATGTCCACCTCCAGCCGCATCTTCTATCAGCAGCACTCCAACTTCCATCTCTTGATCTTTAATGCCTTGAGATCCCCATACAACCAAGGGAATCTCAAGTGAGAGAATCTAGATCATATACAGACTGGAGTGTTGACATCCAGAGCTTCAGAAAACACCCTGTTATAGGTGGTCACCGCCTCTCTGGTACCAATCATACATGCTGCATCAACTCAAGATAGGTCAGCCAGTGCTAATAGTCCCCCTGCATGTAAGCCCCTAAAAGGGTGGTAGTTGGCCATCTTCACAGGGGAGGGACTTACAGGGAGGGCCCAAAACATGAACCCCATGGTGCAGTGATCAGACCAAGAGACCAGATCAGTCTCAAGGTTATCAGTTCCAAGACCCAGCTGAAACACCAGACTGAGTGTGTGGCCATGCTGATGAGTTTCAGAAGCAACAACTTGTGTCATGCCAAGTGAAGACATTAACTGGAGGAGGTCATAACCAAAACATGAGGATTCGTTGTTGATCCAGGCATTGAAGTACTCCAAGATTAAACACCTGGGGGACTCCAATACCTGGTCAATGATGAAGTCTGCCACCTCCTGCAGAAATTCTCCCCCCAACCCAGGTGGGTAGTAAATGAGGAGAATCCTGCAACCTGCACCTGAACCCCCACATACTGTGATGCACTCAATCGATCAGGTGTTACCAACTGGGTGCACCCCGAAGCCTAGGCTGGCTCTAAATATAATGGCCACTCCACCACTCCTGCAATCCTTCCTCGGGCAGTGCACTACAGAGTACTCAGAAGGGATGGCTTCCTCTAGAACCAGGCCATCATCTTCATCCAGTCAGGTCTCCATGATACAAGACAGGTCAACAGAGGAAATCAAGTCCACAGAAATGGCAGTCTTGTTCCTAATTGACCTGGCATTGCATAGCACTGCCCAAAAAGGATTAGAGGATGTGGCCAGTCTTCTAGCTATCTGACCACTCAGTCCAGTGGGAACCCTGGGTACAGATACCAAACATGTCTGGCCTCTCCCTAGGGTCCATTTAAACCCAGGGCATCTGCCATACCGGACAACCTCAATGCTGCTCACCACCCCCTCCTCAGCTGCCCTCTGTCATCGCTGAACCAAAAGCCTCCTTGTGATCTCAACCTCCCTGCAGCATCTAGCTGTGGTGGCAGAAACTGGGAGGCCAGTATAGAGGTAGAGGTCACCAACCAAAGAGGCAGCATAATTATTTCTCTTTGAGCCATGGCTCTAATACCGCTCAGCCAAGCTGATCTAGTTTGACTGAAAAAAAAAAAACAATTTAAAACAACCGTCAGCTAAATGCACTAGATTTTACAAGTGCCAAAACACACACCATTCACCCCATCTCACACTCAAATTAAACAAAAATGTTAAACCCAGATGCATACCCCAGTCACAAACCCAATCATCCATACTAAACAAAGACAAAAACCACTCCCCCACCAATAAGTACAATTTCACACACCCCACAAAAAACCTCACCCACTCAAGATTTAAACTAAAACATGAGCTACAGGAGCTGGACAGGAGTGCTTTAAATGTTAGTGTTGCCAAAAGGCAAAATCCAGAATTCACAACAGAAATATATGATTTTAGTCAACTAATTTTCTGGGATTGGTGAAGGCCCAGAAACCATCAGTCTGTAGTGCCTTCTCCCACTAGACAAGGAAGCTGGGGACGGGGGAGGTAGAACCTTATACTTCCCACAAAATTGATGTCAAGAGATGACTATGCCCAAGAATGTTCACCAGCAAAGATAGTTGATAAGGGAGAAACCTCTTCTCCAGGTCTGGAGATTCTCTCACTTTCCCAAGGCTGATTGCTGGCCAACAGTATATAAAGGAAGTCCCTTGAAATGAGAGAGATCAGCCCAAGAAGAAATTGTCTTTGAAGATGGATAGTTGGTGTCTCATGCTGAAGGCAGGTGCACACAGAAGTATGGGTAGATGAAAATAACTCACTGGTTCAGAGAGAGGAAGGAGGACACTTCTCCCACATGTGGCCAGAAACCTCTACCCTCGTTCTCCTCATTGGTCCAAAGCCTGAAATCCATTCTCCGGACCAGCTGCAGGAGGCCTCATTGCAGCCAGGGTCCAGTTCCCACAGTATCCTGTGAAGCAAGGTCCTTCAGGTGAAAACAGCAACCCTAACACCCCGTAAGCTTGCCGAACCGGGTGAACAGGCTGAAGTGCCAGCTCTATTCAGAGCACCACAACGATGTCCTGTGATGACCAGGAAACTGAAGTGGGGCCACAGGTCACGAAACTGGGTCAGGAACAAACAAATTCCCTGTTCAACTTCTGCATCAGGATGGAACTTCGGGCAGCAATTAGCATCTGCCAGCATGGAAATTACAGAAAGCAGAGGTACAGAAGCACTCCACTTAACTCTTAAAACAAAAAAGCAAACTCCTCACTCTCACTCACTACGAGGTCCCTAACTCAATCAAAAATTTCTAAATCTAGCGCCTTACTTAATTAACAAAAGTTAAAAAAAAAACACTCCAGGCAAAACAACAGCTCAAGAGATGATTAGAAAACTAATTTGTAAAATTCCAAAAAAAGACAAAAGCAGGGTATAGGGAGGAAAATGCTAGGCTCAGATCCAAGCCTCTGCAAGCAGCTGCTTAGCATGCAGCCATCTTGCTCCTCCTCACTGCTTAAGGTTGACATTCAAAAAGGAGTAGTGGAACAGGCAAAGGTAAAAAGACTCTTAGGGTTTGTAGATCAATAGGAAAAATAAAAAGGCAAGGAGAATGGGAAAGAATTCAACTGTAGAATCATAAAACAGCAAAACAAGATCTGGAGCTAGTTTGATGGCTGTCCACCTTAAATGCCAGGAGTCTAAATAATAAAATGTGTGAGCACCAGGCATTGGTGGGAGAAAATGAAGTGGACATTGTACCCATCACAGAACCTTGGGGGCATGGAAAATAATGACGGGGACTTGTCTGTCCCAGGTTACATAAAGTTTAGAAAGGATAGAAGGAAAGGCAAAGGGAATGGTTGGGAGGCACTACCTGCTGTAGTAGAGGGTTGGGGTCCACTATCCACCGGGAAAAATATAGACTGTATTCTACAGGCAGATCAGGGTTTGGGATGGGGGTCTTCTAGACTACCAGGGAATGGTTTGTTTTCCTTATACAGGGGATTAAGATGGGAATGTGGATACACTATACACCAGGGAACCAGTGTCTGTGTGTTGGGGGGGTGACTTGATCAAGGAGAGAGACCACTGGACACCAGGGGAATGTCAAGTTTTTACATTGGGTGGTGATCAATGGTTGCGCACCATTAGCCACCAGGGTAACTATCATTTGTACCTTCAGGACACTGATCAGTGAAGATGGAAAACTAGCACTGTTGAAACATTACTGTGCAATCTTGGGGATGGTGATCTGCTGGGGAAGGGGACCACTAGTACGAGTGAAACATTACTGTGAAACCTTGGGGACAGTGATCATCGGGGGTGACCACTAAAACCAGGGATAGCTCTCTGGAACTGGATTAGTGGGGGGGGGGGTGCCATGCTAAATCACTGAACTACCCATGCAAATGAGCCTATAATGTGCATGCAAATGGCCTCTTAGCACCTTGCATGCCCAATGGGCTCATTTGTATGGATCCATTTGAATATAGGAAATTTAGTGCCATTGTAAGCCACTGTGTCACCCTATTTCGGGAGCCATGTCTGCCCAGCACTAAGTACAGTTGTGTGAAATTTAAACATTTCACCCAGCAAAATAGTTTGCACAATTCACGCATTATGCTAAATATTTAGCTAGAAGAAATGTGAAATTTCACCACCAAAGTGCACAAAATTTTACCCTGAAACTGGCAAAGGTTCACACCCGTGGGTGAAATTTCATCATCCACTGGCAAAATTTAGCCACCCGTGGGCAAAATTTTACTTATGTTGAGTTGTTCTGTCAGGTTACCCCTCAGCCGACTACTGGCCCTAGTTAAATAAAGCCCTCACCGTTTAAGCTGGCCCCCTCCTTAAGGAGACAGTACAATGCTGTGGTTTAGGGCTCTGAGCTGCAAACCTGGAGACCTGGGTTTAAATCCCTTGGCCCCCACATGCATGCTATGTGACCCTGAACAAGTCTCTTAACTTTCTTGTGCTCCTAAGTCACACCTGGCTGGAAACAAGCTTTGGTTTAGTGTGCCATTCCTGGTTAAACAATTTCCCCTTCCTTTTTTAAAATAAAAAAAAAAAACACACTCCCTGGTGTCTAGTGCCCCCCCCCATGGCTGATCGTGGACAAATTATTCTCCCTGGTGTCTACTGGTCCCCTGGCCGATCACTGGCCTTAGTCAATAAAAGCTCCCCCAGTTACCCTGGTCCATTCATTTTCTTTTCTAAAGCAAATAAATAAATAAAACCTATACTCCTGTGTCTAGTGGATCCCCTGTCCAGCATCCTACTTCCACCAAACTCCCCTCCAGTACCCGGCAGACACCAGCACAGTTCTCCACTCATCTCCATGGCTGGCAGCTAGACTGAACATGACTGAGTGCTTGAATGAATGAGCGCATGTTTGTACAAGGACGCACTCATTCATTAAAGTGCTCAGTCATTCTCAGTCAAGTTGCCAGCCATGGAGGTGAATGGAAGGCTGTACCGGGACCCTGATCAGGGTACTGGGGGGCAGGGTGGATGCTAGTTCATGTTGACAGAGTGGGTGGGATGGGGGGTCCACTAGACACCAGGTAGTGTGGTTTTATTTATTTATTTATTTTAAGAAAAGGAAATCAGGAGGCCAGGAAGGGGGGTGGGACTTTATTTAATTACAGCTGATGATCTGATGGGGGGACCACTAGACACCAGGGAGAGTTTTTAGGGAATGGCAGGGTGTGAAATTGAGGGGAAATTGCTCTATTTCGCAAAACATTTCACACTGCAAAATTGCCAATTTTGCAGCAATTTCACCTGCAAAATTTAATTTTGCAACATCTCTAGTGCTAAGTTGCTTAATACTGGGCCTCAATGGCTCTGTATTCAGTGGAATTGTGCCGGTGTGCTATTCCACTGAATATAGCAATTTTGGGCAACCGGGTAAAGGCAAGGCATAGTGCAAATATGTGCACTCTACTGTGCCCATTTTTGAATATTGGGCCACGGAAGAGATAATTCTAAGGAAAGACGTGAATGCAAGAAAAAAAAGTTTTGTTAGCAATGTTGGAGGAAGAAGACAAACAATTTGAAAGGGAAATGAAAAAGTTGCTTTTGCAAAAGTCTGGGTTTTTTCCAGGAACAGTTCCAATATCAAAATCTCACTTGTAGGAAGGGGATTTAAAGTCACCCCTACGTGCAGTAGCATCAGAGATGGGGAACAATGATTCTGTCAAGTGTGATAATTTAAAAACTGTGCTTACTGGAAAAAAGAACACTGGGCTGCCTGAACATGGTCAGCTTAAGGGACACACAAAAAAAAATTACTGGGCTTATCTACTGCACATGATTCAACATGGAGTGTTGAAAAAGTTATTTTTGGGGCTAGATAGAAAAAAAATTCAGGAGCACAAGTAATGGGTTCCTGAATCATGGGAGGACTCTAAGTTACAAGTTCCCTCTGCAGACTTGTCAGTTACAATAAACGTTGCAAACATGGTAGCTCTACAACAGATTGATACAACTGAAATCATATTGCAGCAACTGGAGCACTATCCTTTCATAGTAGATACTTGAACATTTCAGAATGTAAGCAGACAAAACAATTCTGCTGTGTCACAAGGAACTTGTAAGTTCAGCAAAACCCTAGTATGTCTGTTGAAACCTCAGAACCTGCACTCATTAAGATCCCAGCATAGGTGCATGCATGCCTTCAATCCCTGAATGTAAGCTGGACAGATTCTTCCTATATACAAACTATTCTCATGCCTCCAATTTCTTCTATGCCACCTAACTTACACTTGTCTTCAGCTAAAAGTAGTCTACAGACATTGCTGTCTTACTTGTCGAAGATGACATTTCTTTTTCTTAATTCATACAAGTTTGTATCCCTTCATGTGGCCAGGACAGGCTAGTCTCCCATCTGCACTGCCCCCAATGACCTCTGCCATGCTGCACCTCCCCAGAATTTACCTTGAGGACTGGATTATCCCCAGGAACTCTCTTTCTACTCAATGGTGGGGTCAGGAGAAGGAGGGTCATCCTCCTCCCCGAAGCACCAATCCATCCTTCCGGTCCAGACAGTTTAATGAGATGTGGAGTTCCTCAAGGATCCATTCTTGGTTCCCTTTTAGTCTCACTTTTTATTAATTTCCGTACTGATATTTGTCATAGTACAGAATTAATCCTATAGGCTGATGATGCTATATTGATTTGCACTGGCAATGTAATCTCAACCTTGGAAAGAAATCTTCAGAAGAATTTTGGTAAAATCCATGCTTGGTTTAATACGTATAGACTGGTACTTAATTATCTCAAAACAAAATTTATGATTTTTTTTCCAAGTCCTAGAAAAGGCATTACTTCAAATTTTATACTCACTGATAATGATAGAAATTGAATAGAAAAGGTGTCAGACTTCAAATACCCTTGGTATAATCTTAGAGTGTCACATGTCCTTTGAACCACATATAGTATTTATTAATCTGATTGACAAACTTCACCAGAGGCTATGGATGTTGTATCATTTGAATCAGTACTTAACATCAGAGATTAGGAGATTGTCAATACATAGCTTCTTGTTCTTCCTTATTGACTATGGTTCTATAATCTACTTATTTACAACAAAGAGGATGATTAATAAGCTTAAAACCACTATCACCATATTATTTGCTTTGTATCTGAACTTCCAACAAGGACACGTCATTGTGGCTTTTACAGGTCTTTTTGTTGTCTCTCCCTGGATGACACATTAATCTTTAGATCACTGTTATTTTTGCACAACACACTTGAATCTCCTACCGGATTGTATTGCTAAGTTATTTCCTAATGTATTTAATGTTACAGTGTTTCAACAAGGCTACATAGTAGTTATTTCTTCCATGTCCCTTTTTTTATGGCAGCAGGGGTGGAGCCCTGCAGATGTCTTGCTGTGACTTTGTAAAAAAAAAAGCAATTCAGACTCCTTCTGAAGCACAATGTCGAAGTTGAACAGCGATCCTTCCACTACCTGAAATCAGTAGGCTGAAGGGGGAGGAAGAATTTCCTTCCTACATGTAGCATGCTCATGATAGATCAAATTACAGTCAGTGGATATGCTCACTGTAAACAGCACATACAGCTTGTTTTAGTCTTAAAGGCCACCTACATTCTCCTTTTACATATTTTTATCTAAACAATGCCATGTTGGTAGGGGTATATGTTTTTTTGTTTGTTTTTGTATGTAGTTTTCCAGGTAGCACTGTTAAATTGGTAACTTAATAGTCTTTGAAACAGAAGTGTACATAAACTGTGTTTTATAGCTTATCTGCTGATTTGCTTCACAGATTTTCTTTGCACACAAGATGATTTGTTTCATCTTGTAGTAATGGGGTCACTGGGCTGCGACAGGCAGGCAGAGATTGTCATGATTCTCCAATTAAGTAAAACAGGCAGTTCCACTGTTTTAGTAAATCTTTTTGTTTGCTAAATTAATGTTACTTTCATTACCAAACTAAATAAATATCACATAACCCTGTGTCCAGTCTTTGTACTGGCAATCCTGTTGAGAAATTTTGGTGGTTACACTTTATTTGCATTCTTAATGAGTTTATTGGGAAATACTGCTTGTTTGATTATAAAGTGACAGTTTTATTGGTGCCTGACTCTGATGGATAGCGTCCCACTTTTATATGCATGGATTGACTTGACTGGTCAAGTCAGAGAATGATGAATAATGCACAGTACAACTCAGAAACAAAGTGTTCACTGAAAATAAAAGTTTTGACCAAAGAGCACCACCAGGTTATAACTAATTGAACATTTTTATGTATGGGTGAGCATCAATGCCTGATCTTGTAGGGACTGGGTATAATGAAGTCCTGTAAGAGGTGTGCCTTGTTTAGAAAAGACATGGAACATTCTTAAAGCCAAGACAAAACAGAAATCAAATTGTACCACAACTTCGTACTTGCTGTGTCACCCTGAGCAATCTCTCAGTGCTTCAGTTCACTAAGCTATAAGAATGAACAAATCTAGGTCCCACTGTGAGTGGGTGTATGCATCTGTGTGTGTGTGTGTGTGTGAAATTTAAAACCTAGGAAGTATGTAATGTAAAGGAATTCCTGACTACAGTTTTTTATGCTCTCATTAAAGGACTCCCGGAGAAGTCTGGATACATGACTTTGAATCCCATAGCCACCATTTGTATACTGTGTGACCCTGAGAAAGTCATTTAATTTCATAGTGCTCCCAGGATGACCGGGAAATGAGTTTCAGCTCAATGTGTCTTTCCTGGCCAAAAAAATTGTAAAATAAATTAATAAGGACTTGGAACCTGACTCCTGCAGCTGAATCCTTATTTATCTGAGTTCTGGAGTGAGGGCTGGATTTGGGTGGGGGGCTAATTTAAATAAGAACTGTCTGTACACCGCTACTCAGGTTCCTTCACCCTCAATTGACTGGTCCTGTAGCTCTCTTGAATATTCCTGGTAGTCTAGTTGTTTCTTCCCCCCCCATAAGGATATCTGATACTCTGTCGACCCACATACTCAGGACTCTCCTCACAATCCCCCCTTCCTGTTGTAGTCACCTAAGCTGAAGTACAGAAACATTGACAGTGACTGGCACAGGCCTCTGCTCACCACCCTGGCCTGCTACCATCTGATTGTCTGTGAGTAATCATTAGTACAGTACAAGAAGGTGTTTGTACAATACTTGCAATTGCTCAGAGACCATCAGATGGGAACCAGTTGAGGTAGTGAGCAGAAGAGGGATGTGCCATTTATCACTATTGCTGTAGTTTACATTATGTGACCAGAGCTGGTGAGGGGCCAGAGAGGGAAAGTCAGGAGGGGGTCAGATGCCTTTATTTGGTGGGACTGCTAGCCCACCAAGAATATACCACACAGCTACAAGATAGGTGATCTGGAAGCTTTTACAGTGCATTTTCCAGGAGAGACCAGCTTACATCCAATATCTGCTTTTCAGTAGGGTTCTGATGTAGGGCCCTGCTTTTACAGTTTTGCAATATATTTACACAGGATAGCCCAGCTGAATTGTGATATAAGTTCAGCCCAGAATCCCACACTCACCACCACTACCATGTAGAAATGTAGAAAAGAGTGCTGCTCACACCTCCTCAACAAAAATCCTTTTTCAAAAGACATGTCTTTTGAAAAAAGATTTTTGGTCGAAACTCATCAAGGCTTGCGGTGTGGTGTGTCCTGCACCAGCACCTCAAGAAAGATTGCACTTTAATGGAGATGGTGTAAGAGGTATGGGAATTGATGGAGGCAGACACCAGGATCCAAACTCAAAATAGCTTTATTCAGCACAAAAGAAATCAAAACAGTGGACTGTAAATGACCAAAGAAATAAAAAAGAAGGTTTAGATAAAACACAAAATAAGTCCATCCAATACTTGACCACTAGAAGGTGCTAGGGTCAGAGATAGGATATGCTCCTTACTAAGCCCTGTTGTCCATTCACAGCTAGGATCTACTGAGCCCTATTCTGCTTTAATGCTGCAAGAGTTCTTCTTTATATAGTGATGGAGTCAGGTGGTGATGCACAGCTCCACTCCTGTTCCATACAAATCATCACTTTTCAGCAAATACTAAAAGTTATTACATTCAAAACATATTAGAGGCTAGATTCCTTCATAAGTAATACTATAGAACAGGGGTTCTCAAATGGTGAGGCCAGCCTCCCTGGGGAGGCCCCAACCTGTTCCAGGGGAGGCTCAAGCAAGTCTGAAAAAGTACTGTATTTAAATTTTGAGTTTTATATAGTTTGTGTGAAGAGATGAATCAAACTGAAAGAGGATAACAGATAACACCTTTGAGCACAGCAGCTCTTTTTCAAAGGTTTCAGGTCAGTATAAGACAAAGAACTGAATGTGAGCCAAGTACTCAAAGGGGTGTCAATATATTCATGGTGCACTGTGCAAAGAACAGTATGTTATTTTTCTTTGGGGAGGCCCAAGATTATTTCAGTTTTTAGAGGAGGCTCAAAATCTTTTCCATGGATTTGGGGAGGCTCACTGTGACAAAGTCTAAGAACTATTGCTATAGAAGAATCACATTTTAAAGTGTTCTAAACAAAATAGTTCTGGTTTGAGTGGTTCTTTGCTGTTCTGGCTCCTCCCACAAGTCCTCAGTCCAAAATAACAAGTTGCAAAGGGGCTGGCTGACTCTATAGGAGACTGAGGCCTGAGAGGGCTAAGAAGCAGAAGGAACATGGGCCAAAACTATTGAGCTACAGGGCGTTTCTGTACACAGAAAAAAAATAGGTACAATTTTAACTAAATCAGATATTTAACCCTAGAAGGCATTGCAAAATATACATATATATACAGTATATATATGTGTATATATATATATATATATATATATATATATATATATTATGGTAGCACAGTAGTGCTACCATAGTTAGGGTTGAGGAGCCATTTACATGTTAAACCTAAAATGTTGCACCTTAATAGCTTTGCAACTGTTCAATGGGTTTGCCTGAAATTTGGAATACTCGATCAAGAACCATACATCTTGGGATCTGCCAGCTTTCGTACTGTTCCGGTATACAGCTGTGGAGTTATTAAGTGTGATTTACACATGCGTTTACCCTTTTTTGGAATTCTTTGCTCATCTCTACAGGTCACACGGTTTGCGCGACTGGTCCGAAATATTCAGAGAACATGCGGCCAGGGTCCCTGATGTGCCTTTTGAAGATTTTGTGAAAAAATGTTAAACGGTTCAAAAGTTATTCAAAAAATAATTTTCGTTATAAGTCAGTGGGAAAAGTTAACAAAAAGTTTGAAAGTGTCACAAATGCAGTTTTTACTTTCGTAAATGGCCCTTTTATTGTTGCAAATCCACCATTTTGTTTTCAGTTGGTGATCAGAAAAATGCTTGGCATTTAAATTTGGGATCCTCTAGCAACCTAATTCCTTTTTGTATTCAAGTAGTCGGAACCTGAAGATGCTAGGCATGTCTTTATTTTGGGGAAAAACGCCCCCGAAATATGTTTTTCAAATTTCTGGGAAAAGTACTTTCGCAAAGTAGTGTCACACTTGTGACACTGTCGAATGAATTTGCAAAAGCTTTCGCAAAGTTCAACAGTACTTTTCCAGGCTGTGGGAAAATTACTGCAATTCTTTGCCATCCTGCTGCAAAAGAATGGTTTGGTGTTTTGGTCTGAAATTTGGAGGGAATGCAGCCAACATTTCACAGATGCACCTTTCAGTGAAAAAATATTACACGACAGCAAAGTGACGATGCTCCAAAGTTGACACATTTTCCCATAGGATAACATTACGGCATCCACTGCATTACAGGAATCATTTGCCACCTTGCAAAATAACAGTTTGGTCTTTTGGGATGATATTTGGAGGGAAGAAAGGCAACATCCTACAGATGTGCCTTTTAGTGGTTTGGTGAAAAAATATTACAGGGAGGGAAAGTTATGGCACTGCGAATTTGTCTTTTTTTCACATAGGATAACATTATGGCATTTGCAGCGCCTTTCAGGGCCCATATTTCGGAAATGGTGCAAGATACAGACTTTTTGTTGGAAAAATGCTTAGCCCCCAAATTGGGGCTAAGCATAAAACTAGCCAGGAAAGAGATAATTCGTATGACTTTTAATTTTTTTTTCTATGTCTTACGGTTTCTGTGATATAATCGATTTTGTATTCCAAGTCCTCATTTTCTGTTCCGAGAGCCATTATTATGCATACATTCTTTGTACTCACTGTCTTTCTATATGCAGCTTTTGGGGAAAACTATTGTGTGCATTTACATAACTGTTACCCTTAACGCTTCTGCTTGTGGTTCTGTACCTGTTTCACTTACTTTTGCTGTCTACTCCACCTTGTGCGTTACCCTTTGCATTTTCATTTACACTTGCATTTCTGTAATTTTAACCATTTGTGTCTAGAGTACTGTTTATCTTTGTGTTTCACTTTGCATTACTATGCGCATTGCCATTTGTGTTTGTTGGCACTGTGTTACTATGTGACAAGACATGGCATGGTGGGAGCGTGGGGACCGAAGGGCCCCGTGCTCTCATTGCTGTATTACCTTCAGTATTTGTCAGTACTCTTTATCTTTGTGTTTCACTTTGTGTCACCATACGCATTACCATTTCTGTTTGTGGCCACTGTATTAGTATGTGTGAAGACATCATGTGGCAGGAGCACAAGGCCGAAAGGACCCCGCACTCCCATCACTGTATTACATTCACTATTTCTCAGTACTGTTTATCTTTGTGTTTCGCTTTGTGTTACCATGCGTATTTAACATTTGCATTTGCTGGCACTGTGTTAGTATGTGTGAAGACATCATGTGGTGAGAGTGCAGGGCCCGAAGGGCCCTGTGGTCCCATCAATGTATTACATTCACTGTTTGTCAGTACTGTTTATCTTTGTGTTTCACTTTGTGTTTCCATGTGCATTACCATTTGCGTTTGCTGGTACTGTATTACTATGTGACAAGACATGACGTGGTGGGAGCGCATTTATGGGCACTGTGTTAGTATGTGAAAAGACATCACATGGTAGGAGCGCAGGGCCAGCACTCCTGCCGCTGTATTACATTCAATATTTGTCAGAGTAATTCTCAAAAAGAAGGGAAATTAGGGAGAAACACTCTGTTTGCTGCATGAGTTAGTGTTGTTTCACAGTGACAGAAGTGAGGAAATTCTGTTAGAGTTTAAAAGCATAAATGTGCATTCACGCCCCACCCCCAAGAACACCACTGGCACACAGAGACACACACACACATGGAAGTCAGAGGGAGAACCAAGGCAACAGGACCAATTACAGACAATCAGCAGGAGGTGTCAGAAATAATATACAACTAGTCTACATACTGCATGCTGAGTGGAGAGCCACAGCAAAAATATGCCTATGGACATGAATAGTGTAGCTCTGTCATTGCAGCTGTAGAGAAGTTAGCACACTTAGGAGTGTCATTGTAAGTGTACAGAAGATAGTATACTTAGGAGTTGCACAGTCTCATGGGGTAGGGGACTACACCTCCAGACCACTTGCTGCATGTTAAGTGAAGAGCCACAGGCAAAGAAGGTGATGCAGATCACTTGTAGACTTCCCTGATTGCAGGTACAGTGTAGTTAGCACAATTATCACTTAAATAGCCTCAGCCAGGCAATGCCTTTCCAAACTGTGACACCAGGTACTGGATCCTTAGTAGGGACCCACAGCACAGCTAAGGGTATGGACATCAATGGTAGATGTCAGTGATTGCAGGGACACTCAAGTTAGCATAGTTAGTGTTTGTGGGGGGGTCAGACAGGTAAAGCCCCCCAACAAATTTGTACTGCATCATGAGTACTGATGCACAGCAAGACTGAGGCAATGGACATTAATGGTACACCCCTGTATTTGTTGGCTGATACAAGTTTGCACAGTTAGGATTTGTATGGGCTCACCAAGGCAATTGTCTCACGCGTACCAGTTACTGATTGTGACTGTACAGCCACAGCTTCATGGACTTAGTTAGCAATGTTGCATACCCCTCTACACCAGCTACTGCACTCTGCAGACTCAGAGGAAAAGTAAGGGTGGTACATACTAGTTAATTTAGTTAAGAATCACAGGAGCTGTGTCAGGTAATGTCCGAACCCCTAGCCCACACACTGCATACTGAGTGGAGAGTACAGAACAAAAAAGCCCATGGAGATGAACAGTGTCATGGGTGAACTGCACTTGCAGACCACTTGCTGCATCCTAAGTGAACAGCCACAAGAAAAGATAGGCAATGCACATCAGTTGTACAGCTCCCTGATTACAGGAACAGTTCAGTTAGCACAGTTATCACTTGAATGGATTCAGGCAGGCAATGTGTCTTCAAACGTGACAACAGGTACTGCATTGTCAGTGGAGATACACAACACAGGTGAGGGTATGGACATCTCAGTGAAGATACACAACACAGGTGAGGGTATGGACATCAATGGTAGACATCTCTGATTGCAGGGATACTGAAGTTAGCTCAGTTAGGATTTGCATGGATTTAGGCAGCTAATGCTGCTCCCCCCAAAAAATTTGTACTGCATCATGAGTGGTGATCCACAGGAACAATAAAGCACTGGAGATCAATGGCACACCTCTGTAATTGTAGGTACAGTGAAGTTAGCACAGTTAGGAGTTGCATGGGCTCAGCCAGGGAATTGCAGCACACATAGCAGTTACTGTGTCCTGAGTGTATAGCCACAGCTGCATAGTGTTAGATAGAGATGTACCACACCTTGCTACAGCAGGTACTGCCCGCTGACTGGAGAGGTACAGAAAACTAAGGGCAGTACAGACTACTTAACATATTTAGGAATTGGGTGAACTGTGTCAGGCAATGTGCCACACCCTAGCCCATGTGGTGGATACTGAGTGGAGAGCCATAGCAAAAAATAAGCCTATGGACATGCATGTGTGGTACTATTTCTTCCAGTTGATTTGCATGCTTAAAAGGAACACCAGTTACATTCTAATGTTATTATGTTATGGTTCAGTAAAGACTCAACACAGGTGGTTAAGTTTAAAAAAGATTTATTGCCAATTGGTGAAACTGAGAAAGGGCCAATTAAGATTATTTTTTTTTTTTTACAAAATCAGTCTCACAATACAATCCTTGCATGTGTGTAATCATTGCTTGGAATATATCTAAATGTGTGTCATGCATAGTAAGTAGATGATATGAATTGGAATAAGTATGTACATAAGGAAATACAGCATAGAAAGAAGGCAGCAGCAGAAGAAGGCAATTTGGTCTATTAAGTCTGCTTGTATTGCAGGGTCCACATCTTGAGCTAATGTCACTGCTATCCCTGCACAGTCCTCTCATCTTCCCTAGGTATGATTCTGATGTTCCCCCTATGCATATACCTGGCTCTTTTATAGCTGGTCACTGTCTTTAATGAGGTGACCTCTTCTAGCAGCGCAGTGTAAGTGCTGACTACTCTTTGTGGGCAGAAGTGCTTTCTGACACTCCTCCTAAACCTCTCACCATCAAGCTGAAGACTGTTCTTTCATGATATGTTTGCCACTCAGCTTGAAGAGATTTTGGTTATCGATATTATTTATACCGTTTAAGTAGTTGAATGTTCCAATTATGTCTCATCCCTTTGTCCTGTCCTACATTAATGAAGGTATGTCAGGAGCTTCTAAGCAGTGATTACACACATGAAACAGTGATGATTTGTTGTTATTGTGTGACTGATAATGTGTTCCTGGGGTGGGCAAATAACCTGATGCTAAGTGTTCAAGTAATAGAATATAACAATTTTATGATTTCAGTGACATTAGATAACTGGTATGTTCAGTTAAATATTTATGATATATCACTGACTAGGTACATATGGATAATTCCCACCCGACCCCGCAATAGAGGAGATCACAAACATTGTCAGGAACAGGTATGAAGTGCGTTGTGATCAGTTAAAGTGTCTGATTTACAATTTCCAGTATTACTAACATAGATTACATTTACTTGTATAACAAGTACAACAGATTTCATATTATTACAGGTACAATATACATTTCTTTCAATGGTTAAGTTAGTTACTATGTCAGTTCTGAACTAGTAAATAACAAATGTGTGTAGCTTGTTGTTTTTATGAAGGCTATGGGTCACCGAACTTAATAACGATAGTATTCTATTATATGTTAAGGAGAACTTTTTACTTGATGCTTATAGTAACACTTTTACTAGAACAATTAAACTAGTTAAGAACAATGGTGAGATGAAATGAGAATGTAAATATTATTTACATGTCATTACATTGGTATGCAAGAGTCATTTGATAATAGGATGCAGTACTTCAGTATTTACATTTGCTTCATTTCACTTGCTTCATTATGACTGAAGAGTTTTATATTTACATATGTACAGTTTCAGTGTAACAAATACATCAGGCATAGTTCAACACTCTTTCATGGTGAAAGAATAATGCTGTTGTCAAGATGTCAACAGATAATAGACAAAAAATACTGGTGCTAGAAAACTTGTGACAGTGTGTTCTCTTTGATGAATGAGACATTTGTTGCATACTTATTTAAAATGATAAGGGACAACTTTTGTGTCTCTGCAGAGGCAAAAAGTTAGCAACTGGCAACCACTTCTTGTTAAGTATGGGTATGATACACCTACAAGAAAAGATGTGTACAGAACAGGGGAGCCAGAAAGGACTCTGTTTTGACATGTACAATCTTAAATAGACATGTAAGCATGGTTTCTCTAGTGACTGTGAATACTGCTGGCACTGATTGAAGCCACTACAGCAATTTCCATGGTGTCACTGATCTACACAAGATCTTAGATTTCATAGTGCATGAAATGTCTCTGCCAGTATATCATTTTGTTGATATGCTATGGTTTATTGAGAGTCGTAGATTGGAAACAATTGTACTGCCCTATGACTGCTTCTGTCACAAAGTAGTCATTAAAAAATGACACGTTGTCTGATATTCTTCTGAAATATGAAGGTCATCATAATTCTTCAAAATTAGAAGATATGCATTTTTTAAGTGTCATGGCAGTCTCTGTTTAAAACTGCTTGTAAAGTTGTCACACTCTACCCATCCACTTCTGTACCTTAGCAAACAGGTGTAATGGCCAGAATGCATAGATTGACCATGGTGATAGACTACACTGTGAGTGTCAAACACTGAATGTTTAAAAACTATTACCAGCTGTGTAATATGTGATGGGAGTGTCAACTCTGAGCCTGTTGGAGTCAAATCTTTGCAATATAAGCAACAGATATTGAGACGAACACCTGAGATGTATGGACTGAGTACATCTGCCTCCACACCTTTTACAGGAGTGACCACATTGAGTATTGCTAAATAGCTGTCGAAATTTGACACTTTTGGCTTGAGGGAGAAAAAGAGTAATCCACAGCATGTCTTCTGTGGTTTCACGCTGTGTATGACCTCATGATACACATACATATTTGGTTACATATGACACAGTGAAGTACTGGCACATTGGAGTGCCATCTTTATCCAAGTTGTTTATGACAGCCATCATAAACTCACTAGTGTCTTGCTGTATGCCTGCAGCAATTGTACTACATCCATCATATGTAGCTAACACCTGCCATAGTGGTGTTAGTGACTGCACATTATTAGACTGGTCAGAAGTCATGTTGACAATCTTCTTCAATGCCTTTGATAGGGGAGTGTCTTGTGAAGCAGATATTGCCTGCACAAAGTGTGGCATGTGGAGAAAAACTTGCATAGCTGAGTTAGCACAGCAGTTCACTCTAGTGCTGTTGTGAAAGACTGGCATAGCAGCTACACTAACTGATTTCTGATGAACAGCTGGCTCTGAATGTTTAGTTGATATTGTGACCTTTGTTGAACTCTTTAGAGTTGAATCACTTGTGAAAGCTCGTGCCTGTTTGCTGACACATGTAGGTATGACTGTACAATGTTAGACAGCCAGATATGTAGGCAGTGGTATTAAAGACATTTGTGGCTGATGGAGACTACGTAACCTGTTGTACTCAACAATACATCGCTTGTCAGCTCATATCTTCTGAGGTGCAAGAGTTATAATGTGCAACCCAGAAAGACTACAGACACGTGAAAGTGCCACTAAGCTTATGCCATCCTTGAAAATGACTGTACCTATGTCCACCATTGCTGAATCCAAACTCAAGCCCTGAGATTTGTGAATAGAAACAGCATATGCAACACATAGTGGAAACTGTTTCCTGTTTACATAGATATCCTTAAATAGCTGAAATTTCACACAGGTATCTTTTATCTGTACAGGCTGTTCCATGTTGTCAAAGTGAAGTACAAGTGTCTTGATATATGTCCTCTGGACATTGTAGACAAAGTCAGTGATGTTTCCCACGGCACCATTTACCATGCCTCGTTCAACATGGAGATTACGTCGTAGCATGATATGTGCATTCCTAAAAAGTGGAAGAACAGCTTCTAGGCCAGCTGTGCATGAAACATCTGACTTCAGTTCAGTGAGTCATTCAGTCATCTTTGTTACTAGGCTGCGACTAAGAATGACACCATCAACTGTACCAACAGCATGCAGAGTTAGAATTTCTTGGTTTTCTCTCAGCAGCATAACATTGTTGAACTCAGTGCATTTCTTTAGCCATGGCATAAGACACACTATGTGTGTGCCTGTAGAGTACACATTGCTGAAAACATTACATGCTGTTTCTATGGATGTAGTATCTACTCTGATTCTCCAATCGTTTAACATAGAAACATGTTCTGGTGATAGAGAACCTGCACAAGCATGATCTAAAGGTAGTTTGTAAGCCAGATCACCACTTTGGCACATGTTCTCATACAAATCAACATAGGTGAAGAACTCCCAAATGTTATAACCTGCAATGCAGCCATGTATGTTCTTATCTTGCTTGGCAGTCAGAGTTGCAAACACATGCTCTGCATTAACTGGTGCAAGCTGTAAAAGGCCCCCCAATACAACAATACTTTACCACCAAATGGTACTCCATTGTCAGTACCTAAGATCTCCTGTAGATGTAGGTGTATACAGGCAAGCATTACATTGGAGACCATGCTGATTTCATCAATGATGAGTAACTTCATCTTTGTGAACATGGATCGGTGCTGAGATGCAACCCGAAATGACAGTTTATGATACTTTCCTGTTTTACCATGTTCCACTGGTTGCCATAAAGAGATGGTGTAATGTAACTCCACCAATGTTGTATGCAGCTAGTCCTGTGGGAGCAGTAACGGTAACAGATATTGTTGACCCTATCAGGCTCCGTATTTCAGCGGTGATGGCTTCAATAAGGAAACTCTTTCCTGTGCCAGCTGAACCACTAACAAAGATCAGTAGTGGTTTATAGTCAAGACAGTCACATTTTTTTGTTTCATGTGGTAGGCTACGTCGAACAATGTCAATGACTTGAGAGTGAACTACATGCTGCTACTGATTCAGTCTTTCTCTCAAGTCAGCTGGGTTGACAGTGAAGTATGTTCCGTATTCCATGGCAGTCTCAATGTCTGAAATTAACACTTGTGGGGCATTTAAAGGCAGAGGTTCACCTAGAAAAGCTTGTCCTTCTGGATCAAGATTGTCTTGTGAGCCAACAGGTGTGTCTTCCTGAAGCTGCTTCTCTGCCTTCTCAAGCTGTTCTTTCTCAGTCTCCAGTCTCTGTATGTATGTCTCTGAGTATTCAGTTTTGAAAGTCTTGTAACTGAGATTGAATTCTTCCTTGAATGTATCACAGTCACCTTTTAATTCAGACTCATTCCTCCAGGGTCTAAATAGGAATAGTAGAGCAAAGTAGTAATGCTCTCTGCTCTCCAATGTGCCTAGATGTAATTTACAGTGGTCTATGAGCCATGGCTTGTGTCTCTTTATGAGACAGCCATCCACTCCATTCACCTTGTAAATGTGCCATGTTGAGTCAGGTGATATATCTGCCTTGTAGTCATACCACTTAGCCACCTGAAAGAGACACATATCATCCATGTCATTGTGTCTATGGGGGTGGTATGTGTTTACTAGGTTATTCTTCAAGCTATGTTTCGAAGAAGGTCTATTGGCAATGAGTTCCTCAATCTCAGCCTGGGGAATCAGTACACATTTGCATTTCTCTTTGTAGTTCACACTGAGAAACTGGACAGCATCAGACTTCCCGTACAGATGTGTACCCATTAAACAGTTACTGGCTTCATAAGCTTCACAATCTTTGTGTGAAAGGGTCTTCAATCCCAATGACCACAGCTGAGATGTCAGGCTCTTGCTTGAACTGGCAATATTTTCCCAAAGATCTTGCAAACTAGTTTGCTCATGCATGGTTATGTACGAAGTCATGTACTGCATCAGGGCCAATGAGTTGTCAGCCATGAACTGAACATCTATATTTGCTTGCCACATTAGCAGAAGAGTTGGGTTGTAGTCATTGATGTACACCTCTTTCTCATCTCTGGGTAACTCATATACCCTCTTGGTTAATTTTACCTTCAAGTGGTGTCAAAAAAAGTTCATTCATGAAACCATCCTGACAAACTCATCTAGGGAATCTGAAGCAACATCGAGTGTACCAATTAGATTTGTTCTTTACTACTCGCCACAGTATTTTGCACAAATATGTCACTGGAACTTTTGTACCAACTTCCATAGTGTAGGACTGTCATACTTGTCTGGAATGTGACAAGTCATATATTGCTTGATGAATGCTAGCACTTGTGCTGCTTCGTGTTCACCTATGCATGGTGCATCCTTGATCCACAATAACATATGAATATGAGGGGCACCCCATGCTTGATATTCCATCCTCCAAAAGTAATGCTCCACAGTACCAAGAGGTGGATTGTCCTTTGACAATATGAAAGTCAGAATGTCATGGAACTGCTTGTGAAAATGTCTTGTGGCAGACACAGGATCAAGTAAACACATTTCTCTGACAGTCATTGATGAAATGCCATCAGCATCAGAATGTGCCCACTTCAACAGTTCAATGAGCTCATCCCAAGCATATTCAGCACGACTAAGTGTGACAAACCATGTGGCTGCACCATACTCTCACAGCATTGTCATCACTTTGGAGTGTCTGCAATACCAATAATTTTTGCTGGCACGTAGGCTTGAAAGTATGGAAGACAGATTCACTTGTGCATTTTCATCTTTCTGCTTTAATTTCTCTAGAAATTGAGCAGCTGTTATTCCATCTAGTGAACTTGTGAGACGAATAGTATGTGCAATAGATGCAGACAGAATGATAAATTCACTCTCCCAGAGGAGATGAAACAGGTACTATATGTTACATCTGAATTTGCCATCTTTACTGAGGACACAGCTAGTACGGTACTCAGCACCCTGTACACACACTTCCCTTTCATCTAGCCATCCACCTGACCCTTTTGGGAATTCAAGTTCAAGTTTATTGCAGGAAAACTCCATTGAGCAAGCTCATTCACAAGGAGGTCCTGTGACATAAACACTTAAAGTACAAACACAGATAGGAAATAACAGTATATACATGAAATGCACGTTACATGATACAGGCTGGATATACATACAAGGGTACCACATAGGGTGACCGCAGGTGGTAAACATTGATATGAGACAGCGAAATGACTTACAGGTTGCATACTGATAAATGAAACATGATGACTGGTGTGTGCAATACATATACAGTATTTTGACAGCTAGAACAAACAACAGTCTACAACTGATATGGGGGGAGGAGTGATTTGATAGAGTAGCAGTGGAGTGTAAGCAAAGATAAAGCCAGGAGTAGAAGGGGAAGGGAAAGCAGTTAATATGACAAATCAATTATACCTTACCAGTGGATAAATATGGCACACATGGGGAAGGAAGAGACTTAATGACAGTTACAGGTGTCTTTTATTTTGGCTGAACTTAGCGATTTGTAAAACTTTATTGAAACTGTGCTAGTTAGTTTCAGTACGGTTTGTAATTGGTTCCAAATGGAGAGAAGGGCATATGCAATAGCACATTTAACAAAGGAATTCCGCGTCCTTGGTATGTCAAGCATAATAAAGTCAGATTTTCTTAATGAGTATGCACTATGTGAGATACTAATAAGGGAAGAGAGATAGCTTGGCAATTTCTGCAGGAGCAGTTTAAGAGTCCATAGCCCAGCATGGAGCAGGCGTCTAGTAGTAAGGGATGTCCAACCAACAGCTGCGTATAAGTCACAGTGGTGCGAACGGTAAGGGGAGTTGGTAATGAACCGTAACGTACAGTGATAGAGGATGTCCAGTTTACTTAGATTTGCAAGAGTGGTGGAGGAATGGATTACATAGCCATAGTCGAGTAGGGGGAGAAAAGTGGCCTGTACAAGCTTGTTTTGAGTTTCAAGGGGGATAAGGGGCCTATTTGTGTAGAAGAAACCTAACCTTGCTTTTAACCTTCTAGAGACATCTTTGACGTGGTCACCGAAAGATAATTTATTGTTGATCCAGATACCTAGATATTTTAAATTTGGTTACAACTTCCAGAGGCTCGTTTAGCATGATGACTAAG
Organism: Neoceratodus forsteri; assembly: GCA_016271365.2. Classification (NCBI taxonomy): domain Eukaryota; kingdom Metazoa; phylum Chordata; order Ceratodontiformes; family Ceratodontidae; genus Neoceratodus; species Neoceratodus forsteri. Next base: position 214,988,906 of record CM057453.1, read on the forward strand.
TGGAATAAGTCATGGAATAAGTCTGGGAAACAGCATGTGCTTCTAGTGTTGCCTCCCAAATGCTGACAGGCTCACCTTCCACCTGTTTCATTTGATAGAGATCAATGTTGTCTCCTACTGGATCTCTGCCATGTAGTGGGTGAATTGTGTACTGTTCATACACATTGTCACTTGCCTGTCCACTGACCTTCTCAATCATTGGCTTAGTTGTTTCTAAGAGATCATGTTGAACAGAGAGATTAGTCATGTGATCTTTGTCAAGGTCTGCATAAAAGGGATTGTTACTCTTTAAATAACTAAGAGCAAGCTTTACCTTCTGTACATTGGCAACATCTTGTCAGATGACCTTGGACTTAGTTGGAACACCATTTACAAGAATCACCAAACTATTTTCTATAGAGATTGCCTCCACATTTTCCTGTAGAGGAAGTGGGAGATATATCATGGAACTCTTTAGAGATCTAATGAGTTCTTTCTGTGGAATTTTCCATGTCTTTGTGTTCAGACGTAGAATGGTTTGAAATGGTTTCATTGTCTGAATTGGAATGTGTTCAAACATATTCAACGTCGCAATCTCACTTGGTGTAACATGTGCCTCCATATTATTCAACAGTGCCCTTGGTGGCAGAATGTTGGACTTTAGTTTGGAGAAACAGTATTTGCACAGCAGAATGGTGGTCTGTAACTGAAAGTCAGATTTCATCAGCAAAAATGCTGAGAGATGGAACCACATGTCATTGTATGGTGACAAGGCTTCAAGGTTCACTGTGACTATTTGTTTGCTGTAGCACAGATCATCACCTGACACACATACAGAGTCAAACTTCTGAGCCTTTGCCAGCTCAAATTTTGCAATTTCTTTGCTTTACTGTTTCAGTATGTCAATTTCTAACACAGAAACAGATGTTTCATGTTTCAGCAGAACTTGCTGACTGATAAATAGTTGTGTCTGGTACAGAAGTCACACATTGCAGCTGTTTGAGAAATGTGATGGCATCCTGCATGTCACCAGACTTCAATAAGTCATTTAAACAAGTGTACTGATTGACAACTCGTCAGACTTCATATACCCCGTATACAAAGTTTTGCATGCCTGTTTGATGCACTCCCAGCATCCGCATGTTGTGAAAGACACTGTCACAAACACCACTATTGAGGCATGCTAGTGAGTGACCCATAAGTCCAATATGTGGACGGATTTCACAAAGGTCAATCTTGTTAAACAGTTTATATCTTTCTTTGCGAGCTGTTATCACAAATAGGTTGACAAACTGTTCAACTTTTTCAAATGACGATTGTCTATGGTTGCAGGTTTCATCACATGGCCATGAGAGACAGTGTCATTTATGGGACACAATGGTTGCATCACAGTCATCATTTGTGTCCATTGCTGTGTCATCACAGACACTGAGCACATTGACCAGCTTACTGGACTCATCAATGGTGAACTTGCTTTCTTTTTTCTGTGAATAATAAGATTCTTCCCAGAAATATGCCTCTGAGTGCTGTGTGTGCATCCAGTGACTTGTGAATACATCACAGAAATTGTGCACAGTCAAAGTAGGATACCGTTGTAGCCTTTTTTTGATGTCATACACAACTTTTCTGAATATTTCAAGCACATGAGACATCTTACACCAAAAATGTTGAAGAACAAATACTGCTCTATTAACAAATGTGTGTACTTTGAGATGTAATTTCATCAAAGTCACATGACTCTTTGTCTTTTTGCACTCATGTCTCATCACAGCAGCAATAAGCCTGTCAATATTAGCTCTACTTGCTAGTGATAGGAGATACTTTTGCTTTCTCCGAAGAAAATCACCAGCTGTGAGTTTATGGCGCTGTTTAGAAAGTCTGTTGATGGTTGCTGTAGCAGTAGTTGTGTTTCATCTGAGAGATCTACACAACTGTTGCTCAGGTAAACATTTTTTACTTGCTGTTGAGCAAGTATGTGGTTTTGTTGTGGAGTGAGTTACTGCAGAGCTCACTATTCCAGTACAACTCTGTATTGTTTTACGTCTTGAACTCACATCACTATTTTTTTTATCTTTCTTAAGCAACAGTGAAGTACTATGATACCTTTTTCATCTTTCTATACATGCACGTCTGTATTTACTAGACGTCTTTCAATCTGTTAGTTTACAGTAGCAGTCAGCAATGTTACATAAGTATCAGACACCTGCATAAAAGACACAGAAAAAGAAAATATTAGTATATGTTTGTGTTGATCACGTCTAACATTGTATATTGACACAGATGATTTATGTATAAAATATTACAAAAAAAAGATTCAGCAAATGCTTTAATCAGATTGGTTGCTCAAATTTTGACAGTCTTGTTTTGATTCATGTTACACTGTCCTGTATAGTGTTATCACCATGCCACATAGATCTTTTTTGTACTATTTCACTGTTCAGCAATGCAGAATCACTGCAATTCTGTATAGTGATTTTGACCTAGTATTGTTAAACTGCTGGTCAAACAACTACTTTATTTAAAATCTTTCTGTAAATGAGTAACAGATTAATAAAGTCAACTTCAGACACTTAACTTTTGAATATTAATTGTCATGATAGCTGTAAGTCGTTCACAAGAATCACATTGACAGTTATTTAATTATGTCTTGGGGCAATATAACACTTGGCTCTACCTTGTGCCACATTACATCTCTAGGGAGTGCTTAAGATATTGTTAAGCCACGCTCTGTTCATGTGTTATTGCTAAGACAAATAATCACAATTATTGATTAGAAATGAATATCGAGGTCACTTGTGGAGTGACAGAAAATAATGAAATGCGAAAATGTAGCTTCAGCAATTACATAGCTGTGCAGGTAGAGTTACAATTTCAGAATTAGTATGTGAAATTGTATGAACTTATGTATTTGTACATTAGGTAAGAAGCAGGAAACTTTTCCCTTCAATAATCATCATTTTTGGAAAAAATCATCAAATTATATCGTAAATTCAAAGTTTCGAAAAAACAGTGTTGTGTTCACGAAAGTGTCACAAAATATAGTGTCATGCATTTGAAAGTGTCACAAAAGTAGTGTAGTGCATGTGAAAGTGTCACAAAATTAAGCTTGCGAGTGACAACTGTATTCATTATCGAATCATATCTGATTGCTATTTGACTGACAGCTAGTTCTGCCAATGTTATGCTAAATTTATCAGTCCATGTGAGACAACCAATCAGAGATGGAGAACACTGAATAAGAAGTCAACAGCAGCCATCTTAGGCTACACTGAGACACACCACATTCATAATTGTAAGTACATTATATTTTATAAAGCATTTTTCTAGTATGATAAAAAGTGTTAGTAATAGGTAAATAGTATTAATCAAAATGTGTTTTACTGCTCTATTTGACTATGTTGCTAGAAATAACCTATGATGCTGCATTATTTAGGTAAAAGTGTTTAAAGTCAGACAGTAATTTGGTACTTACTTGCACAGATACAGCTGCAAATGGAGGGAGATAGCAAGGTGCACATGTACCCACAACAGAAGAGGGAACCAATCAGACATGTTTCTGCAGTTGTAATTGTTTAAAACTGCCTATCAAAAGGATGCATTTTTCCACCTTTAAATTTTTAGCACATTTTAGCTGTAGCGGAAGTGCAGTGATAGTCAGTGCATAGACTACTTTGGTTAATGAAGGCACAGTAGTAGCCAATGATTTGTTTTCTTTGTGTGTCATGGATCAGCCCATTGAAGCTGGGTTGAAGTTAGGAAGGAAAATAGCAGTTTTGCTTTCACTACTGCTTAGGTACTGCAGGATGTACACTGACTTTTTTGGTAGCTCACTGTCTACTTCTAAGTTTAAAAGCTGAGAATGGCAGAAAACAGCAAAAGGACTTTGTGGATTGTGGGAAGCAGTATAGTGAGATGAGCGTCTGAGTATGCTCAGAATAGTGATTTTGGGAAAAACCTGCAGCTCCCAAATTGCTGTGCTAAGTAGTTTGGTAGGGGCGGAATGAGGTGGGAGCACCTCATGCCAACCATGCACAGACCTTTGAGTACTCAGGCTCATCCAGACATATTGCTGATACATCTTGGAGGCAATGATTTGGGAACCAAACGCTGGGTAGATTTAGTAACAGAAGCAAAATTGGACCTCGCTTGTATTTAGAGTATGTTGCCTGCCTGTAAAATTATTTTTTCAGATATTACAGAGCATAGGGTCTGGCAAGCAGAATACCAAATGTACCTGATTGACAGAGCCTGAAGAAAAGTCAACATACAGATATCTGCATTTCTACGCATGTCTGGAATGTGCATCATACCTCACCCAGAAATTAAGTATTGTTATGATTGGCTATACCTACCAGATGGTGTACAGTTCTCGCATGGTGGCAATTGCCATTTCCTGGGATACCTTTGAGATGAAATCCTCAAAGTCCTCTAAGAATGTCAGACTGGTTGAACAAATAGCAAAGTGCAAACAAAGGTTCTTTTCAGAACCAAAAAATGTTGGTCAAAAAATAGAACAGCTGCATACATCACTCACACAGATGTAACCCATGGGTCAGGAATATTCAGACTGTGCCAGGCTGTGGAACAAGCCTGGGCAAAGTGCAACTGCAGTGCAGCAGGTTGTTGTCAGGGTGATATTTTTTAGTGCTGTGCCATGGTCAGCAGTGTTAAATATTTCACTCTGGCAACCTGCATTGTGCATGTTACTCTGGTACTGCACTAGTGTAAGTGGCCAGAGAGGAGTAGAGGGGATACAGCACTGAAGTGCAGTGGTGGTAGGTTCAAGTATGACAGTATTTAGTGCTGTAAATGCAAACTGAGCCATAATGCATGCAAGGTGTTAATGCACCTATTTGGATATCATTACGACATCATTAGTATGCAGGTGTGCCGGTCATCAGTAACTTGTCCCTGGTACTGTGTGAGGCAGTACCTATTGGCAACTGATGCCCCCCACCAGTTGCTTTGTGGTAATGTATCTCAAAACTAGATCTTGGTTTTTCAATAAAAAAGCAATGCTGGTAGAACAGTGGAGTCTACCATTTTACCGTATCATAGGTTAACTGTATAAAATGTATCCCTTGAGGCCCTGTTCTCTCTATTTCCTCATTTGATTGGGCTGGAGTGGGAGCTGCACTACAGCACAATGGTTACTTTTAAACAGAAAGCCCACAATTGGGTGATGGGTTGGGCTACAGTGGACCACCATGGATATATTTTTCATAGCAAACTCACAGTTGGTGAGCGAGGGCTGATGCCAACACACGGTAGCCCTGGAGCTTGAGTGGCCACCCACAGCTATTGGCTGCCATGTTGTACTGTGCAATACTGCAAGTACACTGTGGTTGTCATTTAAATTTTTTTTTTTGTTTGGGGGCCTCAACAGTGTGCAGCAGAAGTACGGGTTGTGGTTGCAGATGCTCATGGTATTACAGGATCAATACCAGGAAGTGTCAAGCATGCATAGGAGTGTAACTGTACCACAATACAACCCATGTGAAAAATAATTTCTGTGTGAAGTGGTATAGCAGGGTTGTAATGAGGTGGGAGTACCTCATGCCAATAATGGACAGACTTCTTAGTGGTCAACCTCGACCAAAGATAGTTGTAATACATCTTGGCTGGGATGATTTAGGCATGAAGCGTTGGGTAGATTTAGTGGCAAAAATAAAATTGGAACTTGTTTTTATTATCAGTAGGTTGCCAGCCTGTAAAACATTTTTTTCAGGTATTATAGAGTGTAGGGTCTGGCAAGCAGAACACCATGTGTACTTGCTTGACAGAGCACCGAGAAAGGTGAACATACAAAAGTCTGCATATCTATGCATGTGTGTAATGCACACCATACGTCACCCTGAAATTAAGTTTTCTTATGCTTGGTTATATGTACCTGGTGGTGTGCACTTCTCACATCTTGGCAATTGCTGTTTCCTGGGAGAGCTTTGAGATGGAATCCTTAAAGTACTCTAATAATGTCAGACTGTTTGTATACCTATTGAGCTGTAAAAAAAAGTTCTTTTAAGAACCAAACATGTTGGTCAAAAATAGAATAGGTATATAGAGCACTCACACATGAGTAACACATAGTTGGTGATATTCACAGTGAAATGCAGGGCTGGTAACAGTTGACCTTGGATGCATGACAGGTGTTGCCAGGGTGATATTTTATGGTGTCATGGCATGGGTCAGGTGTGTTGAAATACATAACTGTGGCAGTTGCATATTATATGGTTCTGTGTCATAGTGCCAGGGCAAATGCCCACAGAGGAGCACCAGTGTGTACCAGTGTGACAGTGCTTCTCCTACATGTGACTACTGTGATGTCCACTTGGAGATATGAAAAATGCTGCAAGAGACATCAGAGAATTGTTTTCATTTATAGAGGTTTTTTTTGTCATGCTACGGTGAGCTGCTGAGCATACCAACTGACTCTGTGCGTGTTGGTGGTTGGTCTAGCCAATGGGGAATTGGGCACCCACATCAAGAAAACAGGAAAGGGGGACACATGGTGATGGGGTGATGGGTACCCCCCTTTGTCAAACAAGGAAAGGGGGCACACAAATTGAGAGGGATTTATCACACCCATGGCAAGCAAAAAAAAAAATGTGAGTGGGTTACATTATGCTAATGATCACTGGGTACCCTCATAAACACACAATAAATGGGTGTGTTCATAAGCAACACCAGCACTCAGTGCTGCTATGTTGGGTGCATGTAGGGAGAGGCTTGTTATGGTAACACTGTGTGAGACCTTTGCTCTCATTACACTTTAACTTTTCTCTGATGTCATTGCCTAATTAGGTAGGCAGGGTAGTGGCAACTGCTGTTGAGTGATTGGGGAATGTGGAACACACCTACTGTTATGTATTGTGCATCTGACCCAACAATAACCATTCCTCTAACTCTGTAGCACCACAAGATGCTGGTTGTGAGGCAGACCAACATGAGACAGACAATGCTTCATCTTCAATAGACAGGAAGATGAACTTTTGATGTAGCTGTATTGAAGTTGTGGTATATGTTATTACTCAAGCATAGCATGACACGACACAGAGTTGTGCATGTTTTTAGTGTGTTGAAATGCACTAATTCACGTGACTGAATGATAATATTTGTGATTATGAAAATTATGTTTTAAAATGCTGTTCTTGCCATGGTCTAATCAGAATACTTCATGGAATACATAGAAATATATAGGCTCTGAGACATGACAGTAATGGAATGTTTGTGTATGTTTTTACTGCAGAATAGAAAATTAAAGATGAGGCAGTGGACCATGAGAGAGGTGTGCTTGCTGCACGAGGCAGTCCAAGGCAGTCCAAGCGAGGAGTAGTGCTCGCATTTTAATGCGGAGCACAAACAGGAAGTTGGACTCAATGTGGAGGTGCACTAATAGCTTCTTGCACATGGTCTTAAGAGTAAAAAATAAGACCATCATGCAGTTGAAGAGGAAGTGGAAGCTGTTGTGCCAACACTTCTATGTTTTGAAGCAGAGAGAGGAGATACCAGAGAATAAAAAGTGCTGGTACCACCTCACCTACGTGCTATTGCAAGCTGCAGGGAAGCTAGCTGTGGGGGAACGCCTCTCTCATAGTAAGTTATTCAAAAAAAATTTTCAGATTCTATGATATTATAGTACAGTTACACAATAGGGTAAAAGAAAGTATTTTCTGATTGAAGTCTTTGTTGTTGTAGCTATGTTAGTATCACAATATGATGTTACAAGTCAAGTGGCTGTAGTGTAAAACAACTGAATATTTCGTATTTTACGAGAGACGTCATTTTTTTGTCTTTTATTTTTTTTTGTCTTAAGGGAAAAAGGTTTTATAACTGTTATTAAATAATGTTGCATTTTTTGTGTTATATATATATGTGTATATATATATATATATATATATATATATATATATATATATATATATATATATATATATATATATATACAGTATATGTTCATACAATACATGTGTCCTGATATACTGACTTAGATAAAAACATGTATTTATTGATGCTGTTGAATGAATAACCTAATGATAGTGATAGATTTACTATCCAGTATCGATTTTATCGAAGCAGAATTGTATTTCATGTGGCATACTATATAAGTAGTAAGTATTGTGTACTGAGTCAGCTTATGATCTTTTATTTGTGAAATATTTATTTGCAGTAATTGTGATTTTATATGTGTCTGCAATGGCTCTGTAATACCTGATTACAGGCAATGTTAGGTGCCTGAAACATGTTGAATGCTTAAAGAAAGTGTAGTTAAAATGTGATGACATTTACATGAAAAACTTAGTGGATCTGCTTATTATCTTCTTTCACAGATCAGCGCAGGCACCCACCATTTGCAGCTGAGGTACTACCAGCACAGTCAGAAGCTGTGGAAGCTGAAAACTCTGACACTGACAGTGTCATCCTTTTCAAGTCAGATGGTAAGATGCTGATAGAAATAATTGCATTACATAATTGGTGTGGTATGAGGCTATTATGTAAGGTGTGAGCTAGACTACTTAACTCACTTCTTTTTAGGAAATACTCTTCAGAAAGTTAACATGAGTTTCAGCACCCATGTAATATTTGTAATTATACAACGTACACAAAAAAAATTGAATAGAATTCTGAATTTTGATTGTCTAGCTGGCACCTTTTCAGTGTTGTAAATACTCCAGTGTACTCGCTGTAAAAGGAGCCAGCCACCACTCAGCTGCATCAGGAACTCCCTGGCAAATCCATATGTTCATCGCAAACACACCACTGCAAAGCTAACGGATGGATGGCAAACAAATGAGCAGCAAGTTTGAAATCAAATGGATGTTTTAAATATTTTTTTGGGAAAAAAACAAACAGGCCCTTTGTATAATTGCAATATACCCCTCCAGGGAGTGGATATACTGGAGGATTTACCACTCTTGGCGTGCTTAAGTCTCTCAGCTGCACCTTGTGACTGAACTACACCAGACATGGTAAATCCTCCAGTAAATCAACACCCTGTTGGGGTATATTGCTTAGAAATTCTAAACAACAAGGTATACTACTTCATAACATAACTGGTGATTCAAAAGGAACAGATTTTAAAGCCAGATGTACGGTAGTTGTATATATCTCAGTTTGTTTTAACTGACTATGATCTACAACTGGTGATTACATTGCTAGACATCAATGGTATGTGAAGTATTGTTGTCCTATGAATTTCTTATCTATTTTTTTATAAGTGAATGTGGTCTTCATTGCACTCTAAGAAGTTTTTGGACAGATCTGAATTGTATTTGTGTGTCATCTCATGTTCAAAATGAGTAATACAGGTACTCATACCAATATATGTTATCTAGATCTTGGCTGGTATATTTGAAGTGTTTTTACATATTGATATACTACCCACTTAGGTGAGACGTAGTGATGTGACCAGACACAATATACACAGGAGAATGTTCTGTTGTTCACATAATGATGTGAGAAGGGAAAAATAGTAATATATGTTAATCAGGTTGGGGGGGGCTAACCCATGTATACCCAACAGATTGTGATATTGAGCCTGTTATGTCCTGGTAATACTGTATATTGCCAGAATCTGTATATTTCTGAATAGACAGTATTCTATGTCTATGCTACCATTGGAGTACTAACTGAAAATAGGGTGGGCATCACTGAACAGCTGGATGGCCACATGCAGTACTGCACAGATAGAGTTTCTGAATTACAGTGGGGTGTGCAGTGCTGATGCGGCTGGCAAGGTGTGGGAACTTCTGTGGAAAATTGGCTGGGGCACTGCTGGTACCGTTCATGAGAGTGAGTTTGTTGCTGTACCCATGAGCAGGGCCGGTGCATCGATGTCACTGCTGGTGACTGACACAACATCCATGGAAACACAGAAGTGTCATTGCAAAGAGAAATGTGGTACATGGTTGAATTACACAATGAGACAATATAAAAAATGTATTTCACAATAAAAGTTTAGTGGTAGATTAATATATTGTGGTATATGTTATAACATTTTTTGCTTACATGTTTTGTAGAGGCCAGGGAAGCAGTGCCAGTAAAAACTGTGGAGGTAAAGGAGGAGCCTGGCACCAGCTCTGAGCGTAAGTACCATCATGAAAGATATTCACACAAGATGTAGTGTCACAGCCCCCTGCACCCAGAACCTCTGTTCAGTAGTATGGAGGACCTTGTCACCCCTAAGGCAGCCATATAACTGCTAATTGCTAGGTACTGTGAGAGCAGTGTGGCTATTTGTGAAAGAGATGAGTAAGTGGGGATGCAAACAGTACTGTAGTAGACAGTTTCAACATGTGAATGGATCATTTGTATATTGAGATTCTGTGACACAGTCTGTCTATGTTCAGATACCCACTTTTTGCTTTACTATGCATACAGGTGTACTACATGGTGTCACTTCATGCATAGTTGGGAGATATTTTGCTGTACAGTGTGCCCTTTTCATTATGATGCTACACTTATGATTACATTTTTGGTTCTCAGTGGGTAGGTGTCAAGGTGGTAGTACTACATCAAGGGGGAATGTATGATGTGGTAAGACTAGTATGGCACATGAAAGCAGCTGTACTAAGCCAATTCTGAGTATGTTATCATAATTATCGCAATGTGTGTGCATCAGTGATGGAGTGTACTGGACTGGTGTGTCATGCATGTATGTCATCATAAGTGTTATTGTATGAAGGAGGGAGTGCACTGGGATAAGAAGTGTATTTATAGATAGAAAGTTTGTGATAGTCAAGATGATAAGGCCTACTGTACTACAATGCATACTCAATCAATTCAAAACAAGTTTTCAGTTCAATGGGGAGGGCCTAGTTTAGTAACAGAGCTAGTTACCATATTGTAAGAGTGTGATAAATGGTAGCGGGGGGGTACAATGGATATGTGACATGGTGTACTTGCAATTCACGGATGATGGGTATACTGTAATGCTTTGCAATATGTCAAGTCACCTGTAAGTGGGTACATATTGTTGTTGTTTGCTTATGGTCTATGCTCACACCCGTACCCCTGCTCACAGACAGCGAAAGGTTAGTGTGTAGCTATATATATGACATAGATTACAGAGTGAGTAATGAAGAGTGATGACTATGCATGTTAACGGGCCACTTATTTTTTTGCAACAATTACTGTTGCAGTTTGTTTCATTATAGCAAACTGCTGATGAAGCTATCACTTTGATCCTTACACAAGGATCTCTCTCTCAAGGTTTTCATGACGTGAAACTGTTGTCATATGTTTAACTCATCAACATAGTCTAATGTAGGTGTCTCAAGCATAACTTCAATACTGCTGTATAGCTTATGGTTAAGTGGGATTCAACAGTTTAATAATCCTGAGTCTATGCATCAATATTTGTATGGTGTAAGTAGTATTAAGCTACAAGGCATGAGCAAGTGCAATTCTATAGCGTATCAATCTTTGTGCACAGTGCAATGTGTCACGATGTGTACATGACTGCAGCATGACACTACAGGATGATTAGGTCACTATTTACATGATTCTTGGTTGCAGCTTATTGTTATTATAATAATAATCTTTATTTGAAAATAGTGTAAGACCTAGTTCAGCATATTGTGAATCTCTACATGTGTGTTAAAACAATTTTACATATGCAAGTCAGTGTGTTTGTGGCTGTTGAAAAGTGTTACTTCTGAGAACAATTGTATTGTGTACAACATTGAGATAAAAACAACTTTTTAGTAAATTAGAAGATACTGATATCATATTAACTATTTATTATTTGTACATTCTGGGTGGGATATTCAGACTGTGCCAGGCTGTGGTGCAAGCCTGGGTACAGCACAACTGGGATGTGCCTGGGCATTGACAGGGTGATATTCAACGGAGCTGTGCCATGGCACAGCATCATTGAATATTGCTCCTTGGCCACCTGCAGTGAACATGGCACAGTGGCAGTGCGACAGCGCAAGTGGCCGCAGAGGAGCAGGGGGATGAACTAGCGGAAGTGCCGTTGTGCTAGGCACATCTACTGTAATATACAAAAGTGCAGATGCAAATAGGGCTATAATGCATGCAAGCCAGAAATGGGGCCATTTGCATGTCATTATGGCCCCATTTGCATGCAGGTGTGCTAATCCCAATGACTTGTGCCTGCCACCCTGCCAGGCTGCAGTCGTTGGGGACCAACGCCCCTTTTCCCTACTGGAAACATGCTCTGAAGCCCGTTTGTGGGCATATGTATAAATAATAAACATCTCATATCACTTCTAGTCAACTGGAAAGCTCGCAGCCTGATCGTGGGTATATGTGACAAACTACAGTGTCCTATAACTCTGGTGGTCTAGTGGACCGCTCATAGCCCAATTGCAGGAATATGTAATGAAATAATAGTCAAATATCCCTGGTGGTCCAGTAGACTGCTTACAGCCCAATTGCGGGGATATGTGATAAACTACAATGTCCTATAACCCTGGTAGCCCAGTGGCCCACTTTCAGTCTGATCACGGTCATATGTAATGAAATTATGGTCCAATACCCTTGGTGGCATAGTGGACTGCTCGCAGCATGATCACGGGTGTCAGTAAGATGTAATGAGAAACCAATCCATCACTGGTGGCCCAGTGGTACTCCCTTCCCCACCCATCTGCTGAGACCCACCACCACCCCGCACCCCCCAGTTAGTAGTAGGTGGAAGCTCCCCATCTGCTTGCCACCCTGCTGTGTGGTGACTGACTCCATATGGTTGGAGTGTGCAGGCATTGGTCCACAGTGTAAGCACTGGGTGTGCAGGCTGTACCGTACTACACAGTACAGAAATGTGAATGCATCCATTCATTTATCTGGGTTGTGTAGTACGGTATGGGCTGCATGCCCATTGGCTTATGCTGTAGCCCAATGGGTGTACACCCCTACTATATGGAGTCAGTCGTTGGGTGCCAGGGTGGCAAGCCGGTGAGCAGCTGCTGACTGCGGCTGATGGGGGGGAGTGGGACGGTGCAGCTTATTGGGTGGGTGGGGAGGGGTGTACTGCTGGACCACCAGGGATGGATTGGTTTGACATAATATATCACTGATACCTACAATCAGGCTGGAGCAGTACACTGGACCACCAGGTATATAGGACCATTAATACTATACTAATGCCCACAATCAGGCATGGGGGGGTGCCACCATGAAGCTGAAGCTTGGGTGGCCAGTCACAGCTGGCAGCTGCCATGTTTCACCCTGCAATATGGCAGCTTACCTGTGGGTAGCCAGCTGTTGCTCCTTTTTTGGGGGGATCAACTGTGTGCAGTGCAAGTAGGGGTTGTGACTGCATGGGCTATTACATCCTGGGCTGAATATCAGAATGTGTGGAATACGGATGGGAATGACCCCCCTAATTGTGTTGCACACATTACTGATGTGCTTCAACTCATCGGCATTTGTACCAGGCACATTCCCATTTTGAATATCACACCAGGGCGCATCAGTAGGTTGCGCATAGTGACACTGTGTTGTGTGGTGCGCAACCCTTCTGAATATCCCACCCACTGTTTCTTTACATGATGCGTAGAGAAAATATTTTATTAATTAGTTGCCATTGTCACTGAGCTGTTGGTTTCTAAATGTTTAACATTATTTCAAGTATTATAAAAAGGGTCTGAGAAATGGAGCTTTCTGATTGACTGCAAACATCCTAACAGCCTTATGTTAATCTTTTATTAACATACATATGCAGATTGGCCATAATCTGAACAAGGTTTAAGACTGTTTAAAAACATGTTTTATTATAATAGGAATAAGGCACTCCCTGGGATTATGTTAATGGTCAGTTAATCACCCTCTAGGGGCATGTGGCATTCAGCTACACTTTGTGTCACAGTACACCCCTAGAATGTGATTAACAGACCATTAACATAACCCTTGGTCATGCCTTACTGTTTAATTAATGTAACAGCAGTAAAAGATGATTTGCTTCTATGAAAATATGTACACAAAATAAATAAGTATATGACGTGTGTCTCTTTTGTAGCAGTTATTAAACAGATGATTATATGAACATTAGATAATGGAAATAGTAGTGTTGGTCTATAGGTCATGCTATTATTCTCATGCAAGTGTGAACAAATAGCATAGGTGCAGATGTTCAAGTTCACTGGTTCATACACAATTGAAGAGCTAGTATCACTGTATATCACACTGTGTTGTTCATTATGCCAAAACATTTCAGTAGTGAGTGTTGGCAAATACTAACTGATACGGAACAACAGTGTAGAAAGTATACTGGGCTGGATATTCAAACTCCGGCATTCTGTGGCGAAGCTCCCTTGGCGCTGCACAAAATAGTTGCGCTGGTGGCTGGTGATATTCAATGGAGTTGCGCTATTGAGCAACTCCTTTGAATATCACCCCCAGTCACAGTCACTGTGCATGGTGCAGTGTAACTTGCGCCACCACAAGTGGTCAGAGTGGTGCATTCAAGATGCAGTGGCACAAGTCCCATTGCGCCATGCCCAAATTTCCGATATTCAAAAGGTGATATGCAAATTGGGCCATAATTCATGCAAGGCACAGGGGGGGCCATTTGCATCTATTTATGGCCCCATTTGCAAGCCATTAGCATGCAGGTATGCAGATCCCCGAGGACTTGCGCCTGGTGCCCTGCCAGGCAGCAGCCATTGGGGACCGACGCCCCCTGCAGCCCGAGCATGGGCATAACTGTTGTAATTCCCCCTCCCCCAGACTGGCCTGATCACGGGCATAACTTTGAAGTCCCCCTCCTCGACTGGCCCAATCACGGGCATAAGTGAAGTAACCCTTCCCCGACGACCAGATCGGGGCATGTGGTATCCCCTTCCAATCGACTGGCCTGATTGCGGGCATGTAGTCAAAACCCCCACCTCCACTAGCCCGATCGTGGCAGAACAGAGTTCAACCCCCAAGAATATTCCCTGTGGTCCAGTGGGTGACCGCCAAGCTCGATCGTGGGCATTAGAGTCTATTACTTCCCCAAGGTCCGACGTACTCTGGTGATCTAGTGGCCACCCACTCACCGGAAGTCCCCTCACCGCCTTCCATCAGCCACTGGCGGAAGCATCCCACCGCCGCCACCTCGCCGCTGTTAACTGATTGCTTGGGCTGCATTGGTTATTCAGAGCAAGAGCTAATGGGCATCAGCCTATACTGGCTAAGGCAGTCCAGATATGTGAATGAATGAATTCATATCTGACTGCTCTTGTACGGTATGGGCTGCATGTGTCCATTGGCTCTGCTCTGAACCAATGGGCGGCAGCCCTACCGAGCAGTCAGTCGGTGGCGGTAGGGCGGCAGGCCGGTAGGGATGCTGACGCTCACGCTGATGGGAAGTGGGTAGGGCTCCATGGTGGTGGGGGTGGGGGCCACTAGATCACCAGGGGTATGTGGACCTTGGGGTGGACTTAATGCCTGCGATCGGGCTTCATGGTCCACTGGACCACCAGGGATATGTTCTTGGGGGTTGAACTCTGTTCTGCCTGTGATTGGGCTAGTGGGGGTGGGGACTACTATGGGGTTGCCCCGATTGGGCCAGTTGGGGGGAGGGGGTTGCTACATGCCCACGATCGGGCCAGTCATGAGGAGAGGGTTACTATTATTCCCGTAATTGGGATGCGGGGGGGCACAGGAAGTAAGTCGAGGGCCACCCACAGGTGGCAGCTGCTGTGTTGTGCCCTGCAATGCGGCAGCTCACCTGTGGGTGGCCCTCGACTTACTCCTTTTTTTTGCTCAAAGTTGTGCAGGTGCAAGTTGGGGGTTGCACCTGCACAACTATGCACAGCCCACTGAATATCGGGCTGTGCAGTTTATGCATGGTTCCTCCCCCTCCGGTTGAGCATGCCTTCATTAGCATTGCGCTGTTGCTCAGCTTGACTTGGGGAGCTCAACTGCCTCCTGCTGAATATGGCAGAATGGTGCAATTTTGGACTTGCACAGGCGCAACCCTATTGCGCATGGCACAACCCTTTTGAATATCCAGCCCACTGTTCTTATATATCTTTTCAAGTTGTCCATGAAGAACATAATACGATAGAAAAAAAATATAATAACGAAACTGACAAGACAGGAGTTCTGATTTACATCACACTCCTCGATGGTCTTGAGAGTGCCCAGCAAAATATATTACAATTGTTGAATTAGATATCAATATTGTAAGATGAAAGACAGGTATGCAATTACCATTTTGAGGATCATATATTGATTCATGTTTTTTGTCACTTTGCAGGGCATCCTCGCTTAAAGCAATGCGCTGCCCACTGTCACTATTACCGCAGGCTTGAGCACAAGGTTGACAGTCTAATAAGAGACAATGTTGCACTCCATGAAGGGCAGGAGAAATTGCTGTCCTTCATAGAAGCGCAACAAGTGACTGTCAGCCTTGTGCTTGAGCCTGTGGTGTCAGCGACTAGAGAGACTGTGACCTGCTCAAGCACTTCACCTCCAGCAGTGGCATCCAGCTTCCCTGGGAAAGAGTGACTGGCCTCCACAGCTCTTCTGGTATCTCCTGTGGAAGGCACAAAAGCTTCCACTTCCATTGCAACTCCACATTGAGTCCAACTTACTGGTTGGGCTGCCTCAAGCAGCAGCACACCTCTCTCTCTCAGAGTTGTTTGTAGATATTGTATATAGCTTTTAAAATATTTTTTCACATATTTTGTTAAATAACCATTTTTGTAACTTTTTTAATGAATATATCTATTTTTTTATGTACCATTTAATTCTGTAGATAAATAAGAACACAAATTAATATATTTTTCTATTAAACATGATTGAATTTATTTAAGAAATGTTTTTGTCAGGACTGACTGTGTTTCATTTGAATGTTTAAAAATAATATTTTTTTTACTTTAATATATGTAGAAATAAATATTTTTTGAAGAAAAAAATACTTTTTCTTGTGGTATTATTAAGTTGTGGGGATCTTTGTCATCAATATATATTCTATAAGAAAGCATTCCTTTTCCTTACTTTGGTAAAGAAGGCCATTATAGACAAAGTTTCAGGTTTAAACAAATAACACATTACAATTGTTGTGTTACATATCTTGCAGTGTTATGACAACATTTTTATAGGTACATTAATAAGTATGACTTAGTTCAGAATTTGTGTCTAGTAAAGCTACGGAAGAGGACCATGTAAGATATGTAGATATTTAACAGTGGTGCTGAGAAATAGAGTGCCACATTGTTTATGTCCCACAAGAGTAGTCTCATTGCCTGCAAAAAGATAATGTGTGAAACAGTGCAACAGCATAAATTAGTATGTGACATAACAATGTTAAGGAAAAGGAAATAGATAAAAATTAAGAGGCATATGCTTGAGATTGATGTTGTCTTACTCTTCATAACACAATTTTTTTAGATGACATACTGTGTTCTTCATACGTGTGCATTTGGCTATGTGTGTCTGGTGCTGCCACTACAACAATGTGGGTAGTATTGCTACTTCTCATTCTCAAAAAGACAGGGTATTCATGGCAAAAAAATCCATTCAATGCATCAGTTAGGGTTGTTCCACAGTGACAAAAGCGAGGAAATTCGGTGTTAGGGTTCAAAACCCTAACTCTGCATTCATCCCCCCCCAGCACACACACACACACACACACACACACACACACACACACACACACACACACACACACACACATATGCAAGTAGGGGGGAGGACCAAGGCAACATGACCAATCACAGACAACCAGCAGCAGGTGACAGAAATAAAAGACAACTGTCTAAATGTACTACAAGACATCCCCACCCACCTGACCAGGTACTGCATGCTCAGTGGAGATCAACAGCAAAACTGAGGCCATGTACACCAAACATACACAACCTGATTGCAGGTGCACACAACATACCACACTTAGGAGTTGCATTGCCTTACCTAGCGATGCCCCACACCCCACCACACTTGGTACTGCACCCTGACTGGACATCAACAATGCAACTCTCTGATTGCATCCGTACAAAGGTTTGTACACTTATCAGTAAACAGAAATAAAAATAACTGTGCAAATGTAGTAAAATACACATTCATCATCAAGATACAAGAACTGTTGCATTTAACTATGTGATGTGCATAGCAGTAATAGGTTTACTACATTTGCCCACTTGAGATACACAACCTGATCTGGAGTTATGGGGGCTCTAGTGTGTGTACAAGGCTGTGCAACTCCTAATGCCACTAACAGATACACACTTTCAATTATGTAGGTGTACTGTTGATGTCCATGGACTTAGTTTCACTGTGTTTGTATACTCAAAATGCAGTAACTGGTCTGTCAGGGAGTGGAATTAGCTGACTGAGGCCAAGCAACTTCTAAACATGCTAGCATAAGTGTACCTACAATGATGAAGGTGTAGTATGGATGTGCATAGACTCAGTTTTGCTGTACCTCTCTGCTGAGGATGTAGTACCTTCTGAAGACAATGGCATTGTCTGTCTGACACCACACAAATCCAAATTGTGGTAAGTTGAGTATCCTTGCAATAAGTGAAGTACACCATTTATCTCCACATCCTCACTTTCTGCATTTGGTGTCCACTCAACTTGTTGAACCTGGTCTTTGGTTTTGGCAGGCCATTACATGGCTGATGCCATACAAGTGATTACTGTGCTAATTGTACTACAGCAGCAATCAAGTAGGTGTTCCATAGATATAAACAGACTTTCTTTTACTACAGCTTTCTGTCACAATTGACCAAGAGTTGCAGAAGGGGAAGGGTATTCTCTCCCACAGGCTATGTGACTCACTATTGTACTAACCTTTTCAAGGCTGCAGTCATGGAGTAACAGTATTGATGTTCATGGGTTCATTTTAACTGGGGTTCTACAGTAAGTATGCAGTACCTGGTCTCAGTGGGGGGGCATTGCCTCGTAAAGGTCCTCCATTGCCTAACAGTGGGAGGTTGTGTATACCTGAAATCAACCACACATACCATACCTGTCCAGCTACTTAGTTCTGCTGTGACTCTACAGCCGGGGTGCAGTACCAGGTGTGGTGAGGTGTGGGGCATTGCTAGGTAAGGCCATGCAACTCCTAAGTGTGGTACATTGTGTGCACTTGCAATCAGGGATGTGTACATTTGGTGTACATGGCTTCAGTTTTGCAGTTGATCTCCACTGAGCATGCAGTACCTGGTCAGGTGGGTGGGGATGTCTTGTACAT
Source organism: Neoceratodus forsteri (assembly GCA_016271365.2). Classification (NCBI taxonomy): domain Eukaryota; kingdom Metazoa; phylum Chordata; order Ceratodontiformes; family Ceratodontidae; genus Neoceratodus; species Neoceratodus forsteri. Next base: position 215,008,029 of record CM057453.1, read on the forward strand.
TTCAACAGTTGTTTTTTATTTCCATCACCTGCTGCTGGTTGTATGTGATTGGTCGTATTGCCTTGGTCCTCCCCCCACTTGCATATGTGTGTGTGTGTGTGTGTGTGTGTGTGTGTGTGTGTGTGTGGTGCAGGGGGAAGTGAATGTGGAGTTAGGGTTTTCAACCCTAACACCGAATTTCATTGCTTTTGTCGCTGTGGAACAACCCTAACTAATGCATTAAACTGAGTTTCTTGCCAAGAATATATATATATATAATATTATGGTAGCACAGTAGTGCTACCATTACCATAGTTCGAGTTGAGTAGCCCTTTTAATGTTAAGTGGTGAAACTTTGCACCTTAATAACTTTGCTACCATTCAACTGATTTGTGTGAAATTTGGCAGGCATGGGGCATAGCCATAGATTTTGGGATCTGCCAATGTACGTACCAGTTGAATATATGGCTGTGGAGTTATTAAGTGACATCCATGTGTGCATTTATGTTTTTTTGTGCATTCTTTGCTCACACCTACAGGTCGCACGGTTTGAGTGACCACTCTGAAAGCTTCAGGAAATGTGTGGCCAGGGTGCCCAATGTGCCTTTTGATGATTTTGTGAAAAAATATTGAACGGTTCAAAAGTTATTCAAAAAACAAGTCTCCATTATAAATCAATGGGAAAAGTTAACAAAAAGTGCAAAATTGTCACAAATGCACTTTTTAGTCTCGCAAATGACCCCTGTAGTGTCATGAGTCAGCCTTTTTTTTTCAGTTACTGGTCACAGAAATAATTGGCATTTAAATTTGGGACCCTCTAGGGACCCAATTATTTTTGTGTTCACCTAGCCGGACCTTGAGCATGCTAGCCATGTCTTTATTTTGGGGTTAAACACCTCAGAAACATGTTTTTCAAATTTCTGGAAAACGTAGTGTTGCAAAATAGTGTCACACTTGTGACACTTTCGAAAATTTTGTGAAAGCTTTTGCAAATCACGATACTACTTTTCCAGGCTATGGCAAAATGACAGGAATTCTTTTCCACCCTGCTGCGAAAGAACGGTTTGGTCTTTTGAGCTGAAATTTGGATGGAAGGCAGCCAACATCTCACAGATGTGCTTTTTGGTAGTTTGCTGAAAAAATATTGCACGGATGCCAAGTTACGTACTCCAAAGTTGGAGTTTTCTCCCATAGACTAACATGGTGGTGTCCACCGCACCTTTTGGGGCTTGTATCTCGGGAAATGGTGCGAGGTACGGAATTTTCAACATGACAGTGCGTAGCCTATGGCATTCAGCAAAAACATAGACAGGAAAATCATAATTGATGTGAATTTCTTTTTTCTATATCATATGGTTCCAGATATATAAGCAATTTAGTCTTCCAACAGCTCATTTTCTGCTCTGAGGCCCATTATTATGCATACATTCTTTGTACACACTGTGTTTCTCTATGCAGCTGTTGGGCAAAAACAGGGTGTGTGCTTATGTTACTGTTACACTTAGCATTACCACTTGTGTTCCTGTACCTGTTTGCATTGCTGTTCCTGTGTACACCACCGTGTGCATTACCATTTGCATTCTCATTTGCATTTGCGTTTGCCTTACCGTAACCATTTGCCTTTCCACTATTGTTTGTTTTGCATTTTGGTTTGCATGATCGTGCACATTGCCATTTGCATTTCTGGCAGTTCTTTCATTTGTGCTTGCATTTGTCTTTCATTTTGCATCTTCGTTGCTGTTACTCTTACCCTTTGTGTTTAGAATTGCAATACTGTGCCCGTGCGTGCTACGGTTTGCATTTCAGTACGTGCTTCTGTTCCTGTTTATGTTTCTGTTTTCTTTGACTTTATTCTTCATGTTAACTTTACCATTTGTGTTTACAGTTGTGGTACCATGCCCGTGCACGTTACAGTTTGCGTTCATGTGCTTGCTTGCATTAGCGTTTCCGTTTCTGTTCCATTTGGCATTCTTTTTGCTGTACCACTTAACATTTGCATTTAAGATACCACTGCCATCACTGTGTGCATTACCATTTGCATTTTTGTATGTGCTTGTGTGTCCATTTGAATCTCTGTTTGCTTCAGCATCACTTTGCACTTGCGTTTCTATTAACGTTTGTTTTATCATTTACATTTGCTTTACCATGTGCGTAACCATTGTCACTTGCATTTGCGTTGCACTTCCTTTTACTATGTAACAAGACATCACGGGCCAAAGGGCTCTGCGCTCCCGCCTCCACATTCCATTCACTATTTATCATCCTCATTCTCTAAAAGAAGGGAAATTAGAGGCAAATAAATCTGTTTAATGCATCAGTTAGGGTTGTTCCACAGCAACAAAAGTGAGGAAATTTGATATTAGGGTTGGAAACCCCCCTTTAACCTCTTCAGCCCACCCCCTAACTGGCATCAGGGTGCATGTTGGGGTCATCGGTCCTAAGTCTCACGCTATTCTCCTATACCTCTGCCTTTTTAAACATGTGATGGGGTGAGAGTTAGGGACGATGAACCCAATGCACACCCCAATGCTGGTTGGGGGTGGGCTGGGGGTCCAATTGGGGCTTTCAACCCTAATACCAAATTTCCTCACTTTTGACACTGTGGAACAACCCTAACCGATGCAGTAAATGGATTTTTGCCATATATATACACACACACACACACATATATGTATGTAATAGATAACCCACTCTTAGGTGTGTGGTCATGCTCTGATATACGCACACCATGGTGTGCGTTGTTGTGCATGAAGCCACAGGCCAAGTGCATCAACCACTCAAGGTGTGCGTATATCAGAACATGACCGAACACCTCAGAGTGATTTATCTATCTTATAAAATGTCAAAATTGTTTTGGAGGGGGAGTAAAAGTGCAGGTGTGCGGTCACGCTCTGATATATGTATGGTCATGTGATGGTCAATATCCAGTAAATCGCAAGCAATTTCCCTACCCATTTTATAAAGATATATATATATACTGTATGTGTGTGTGTGTAAATAATAGTGGCACGATAGTGCCACTATAGGTAGGGTTAAATACCCCATTTAAGGTTAAAGTGTGAAATTTGGTAGCTTAATAACTTTATCACCTTAAGACAGATTTGCCTGAAATATTGCTTGCCCATAGCAGTGCCATAGATCTCTTGATCTGCCAAGTTTCATAAAGGTCAGATATACAGTTGTGGAGCTACATAGTGCCATATAATGGTGTATTTTTGCTTTTCTGCACATTCTTTGCTCATGCCTACAGGTCGCACGGTCTGCACAACTAGACCAAAACCTTCAGGGAACATGCAATGTGCCTTTCAAAGATTTTGTGAAAAAATATTAAATAGTTCAAAAGTTATTCAAAAAACTAATTTCCCATTATAGTCAATGGGAAAAGTTTACAAAACGTTCGACAGTGTCACAAATGCAGTTTTTAGTGTCGCAAATGACCCCTGTAGTGTTGCAAATCTGCCATCTTGTTTTCAATTGGTGGTCACAGAAATGCTTGGCATTTAAATTTGGGACCCTCTAGGGACACAATTCTTGTTGCATTCACCTAGTCAAGACCTGAGGATGCTAGCCATATCTTTTTTGGGGGGGTTAAACACTCCAGAAATATTTTTTTGAAATTTTTGTAAACAGCAGTGTCGCAAAGTAGTGTCACACATTTGACACTTTCGTGTGTTTTTTTATGAAGGTATTGCAAATCACGACACTACTTTGCAACACTATGGCCAAATGAATAGGAGATTTTTGTTACCATGCTTCAAAAGAACGGTTTGGTCTTTTGGACTGAAATTTGGAAGGAAGAAAGCCAACATCCCACAGATGTGCCTTTTGGTGACAAAATATTGCACAGATTGAAAGTTACAGTACTCTGAAGTAGACAATTTTTTCCATAGGCTAACATTACGGCATCCTCCATGCCTTTTGGGGCCCATATCTCAGAAATGCTGCAAGATATGGACTTTTTGTCAGAGAAATGCTAGCCCCCAGCTAGGGGGCCTAGTACAAAACTAGCCAAGAAAGTCATTAATTATATGACATTTTAATTTTTTTTCTATGTCGTACAGTTACTGAGATATAAGAAATTTAGTATTCCAAGTGTTCATTTTCTGCTCCGGGGCCCATTAGTATGCATACATACTTTCTATTCACTGTGTTTCTTAATGCAGCTTTTGGGGAAAAAAGGGTGTGCATTTTCGTTACTGTTATAGTTAGCGTTTCCACTTGCATTTCCGTAACCGTTTGCGTTACTGTTCCTGTCTACACCACAGTGTGCATTACACTTAGCGTTTCCATTTGCACTTGTGTTTACATTACTGTTAACATGTGTGTTTCCATTATTGTTTTTGTTTGCGTTTCCTTTTGCATCACCATTTGCATTTCCGTTTGCGTTTGCATACTTGCTTCTGTTTTCTTTTCCATTTCTGTTTGTGATTCCTTTGCCATCATCAATGCTGTTCCCCAAGTGTTTGCATTTCTAATTACATTACCATGACCGTGTGCATTACGATTCGCATTTCCATATGCACTTGCATTTGTGTTTCTGTTTTCATTAACGTTTTTGCTTGCATTTCTATTACCGTTTGTGTTATCATTTATGTTTGCTTCACCATGTGTGTTACCATTTGAGCCTGCATTTGCATTACCGTTACTTCACTATTTATAGTGCACATTCTCAAAAAGAAGGGAAATTCAGTTAGGGTTGTTCCACAATGACAAAAGTGATGAAATTCAGTATTAGGGTTGAAAACCCTAACTGCGCATCTCCCCACTCCCACCACCACCACACACACACACACACATAGATGCAAGTGGGGAAGGACCAAGGCAACACATCCAATCACACACAACCAGCAGCAGGTAACATGAATAACATACAACTATCTAAACCATGAAACCACACACCCATGCTCCCATCGGACTGAGGCATGGGATCCTCACTGCTAACTATCATCCCAGACATTCCACGCACCGCTAAATACATATCGTGCTATGACACTTTTGTGTTTGTGTAAGTGTTTTGTGAAAGTATGCTCCTAATGACTGCACATATTTCCCATCCTCCTGCAAGCAAACGGCTGGGTCCTTTGGGCTGACATTTGCAGGGTGGCAAGACCTGGTCAAACATATGTGCTTTTTCCTGCTATTGTGCTAAAATGCTTAAGGATTACAAAGTTACACTGTTCCAAAATTGAGCAATTTGCCATACACTCACATTGTGGTGCCCATGATGCCTTTCACCACCCATATGTTGAAAATGAAGGGAGGTACACCATTTTCACTACTGCCAGCTTGGTTCACCTTTATGTGAACTAACCTCAAAGAACAACTTTGTAAATAATGTATCATATATGAAGCTGGATTTCTTCGCTTCCTACAGTGATACAGGTATACACCTCCTGCTGGATATGTGTGATTGGTTGTGTTTCCTTGGTCCTTCCCCTACTTGCATGTATGTGTGTGTGTGTGTGGTGGTGGTGGGGGTATGTATATATATTCATGACAAGTGGCAAAAGTGAGGACATTTGATATTAGAGTTGCCACCCCCTTGCACCCCACCTCCACCCCACCCCCACCAACAGGCATCAGGGTGTGTATTGGGGTCATCATTCCTAAGTCTCATCCCATACCATGTGCAAACAAGCTGAGGTGGTGCAGAATAGGAGAATGGGGTGAGAGTTAGGACTGATGACCCCAATGCACACTCTGATGCCTGTTGATGTGGGCGGGATGGGGGTGGGGTGCAAGGGGGTGGGAACCCTGACATTAAATTTCCTCACTTTTGTTGCTGTGGAACAACTCAAACTTATGCATTAAACAGAGTTTTTAGCTATGAATTTCCCTTCTTTTTGAGAATGTGCACTATAAATAGTGAAGTAATGGTAATGCAAATGCAAGCACAAACGGTAATGCACATGGTGATGCAAACATAAGCAATAACACAAACGGTACTACAAACACAAGCACAACTGTTAATGAAAAGAGAAATGCAAATGCAAGCATGTACGGAAACGCAAACCATGACGCACATTAGCATAGTAACGTAACTGGAAACGCAGACTGTTATTGTAACAGCAACGATGACACCAAAGGAAACGCAAACAGAAACACAAACACAAATGGAAATTCACACAGTGACATGAAAGAAAATGCAAACAAAAACAGTAATGGAAATGCAAATTTTAACAGTTATGCAAATGCAAGTGCAAACAAAAATGCAAAGGGCAATGCACACGGTGGCATAGAAGGGAATGGTAATGCATATGGAAACGCAAATGCAAATGCGTACGGAAACCCAAATGGTAAAGTAAATGGTCACAGTACCGCAACGGTAGCAGCAGTGATGATGCCAAAGGAAATGCAAATGCAAATGGAAGCATGTACCCCAACACAAGTGGTAATGCACACGGTGATGTAAAACAAAATGCAAACAAAAACAGTAATGGGAATGCAAATGTTAACAGTAATGCAAATGCAAGCGCAAATGAAAACACCTAGTGTAATGCACATGGTGGCGTACACAGGAACGGCAAATGGCAATGTGCACAGTCATGGTACTGCAATAGGAAATGCAAATGCTAACAGTAACAGCAACGATGATGCCAAAGGAAATGCAAATGGAAGCGTGTACGCAAATGCAAATGGTAATGCACATGGTGATGCAAAATGAAACGCAAACAGAAACAGTAATGGAAATGCTAACGCAAACGGTAACAGAAACGCAAGTGGGAATGTTAACCATGACAGTAACGAAAGTGCACATCCTTTTTTTCACCAACAGCTGCATAGAGAAACACAGTGAATACAAAGAATGTATGCATAATAATGGGCCTCGGAGCAAGAAAATGAGCACTTGGAATACTAAATTGCTTATATCTCCGGAACTGTATGACGTAGAAAAAAAATTAAAATTTCATATAAATTATGACTTTCCTGTCTAGTTTTGTACTTAGGTCCTCAGTGGGGAGGCTAAGCACTTTTCCAACAAAAAGTCTGTATCTCGAACCGTTTTCGAGATACGGGCCCCGAAAGGCGCAGCGAACACCGCAATGTTAGTCAATGAGAAAAAGTGTCAACTTTAGAGCACCATAACTTTTCATCCGTGCAATAATTTGTCACCAAACTATGAAAAGTCACATCTGCAGGATGTTGGCTTTCTTCCCTCCAAATTTCAGCATAAAAGACCAAACCGTTGTTTTGCAGCAGGGTGGCAAAGCATTCCTGCTATTTTGGGCATAGTGACACAGAATAGTGTCACAAATCATGACACTTTTGCAAATGAATTCACTAAAGTGTCATGAGTGTGACACTACTTTGTGACACTACTTTTTACAAAAATTTCAAAAACATACTTTTCCGGTGTTTAACCCCTCAAAAAAGACATGGCTAGCATGCTCAGGGTCTGACTAGGTGAACACAAAAATAATTGTATCCCTAGAGGGTCCCAAATTTAAATGCCAAGCATTTCTGTGACCACTAACTGAAAAAGTAAAATGGCTGTCTTAAGACACTACAGGGGTCATTTGTGACACTAAAAACCTACATTTGCAACACTGTTGAAGTTGTTGTTAACTTTTCCCATTGACTATAATGGGAAACTTGTTTTTTGAATAACTTTTCAACTGTTTAATCATTTTTCACAAAATCTTCAAAAGGCACATCGGGGACCCAACCTCACATTTTCTGAAGTTTTCAGACTGGTTGCACAAACTGTGCGACCTGTAGGCATGAGCAAAGAATGCACAAAAAAGTGTAAATATGCTATAGAATGTCACTTTATAACTCCACAACCGTATACATGACTATTACGAAACTTGGCAGATACAGAGATCTATGATACTACAAATCTATAATATGGCGGCAAAGTTATTAAGATGCAAAATTTCACACTTTAACCTTAAAAGGGGTACTCAATGCTAATTATAGTGGCACTACCATGTCACTATAATACATATATTAGAGGCAAAAAACTCCATTTAATGCATTAGTTAGGGTTGTTCCACAGCAACAAAAGTGAGGAAATTTGGTGTTAGGGTTGAAAGCCCCCCTTTGAACCCCACCCACCCACCCAACCAGAATTGGGGTGCGCATTGAGCCGTCAGCCCTAAATCTCACCCCATCACTATGTGTGAAGAAGCATAGGTATGAGAATGGGGTGATAGTTAGACTGATGACCCCAACATGCACTCTGATGCCACTTGGGGTGGGCGGGGTCCAAGGGGGCTTTCAACCCTAACACTGAATTTCCTCACTTTTTTCGCTGGGAACAACCCTAACCAATGCATTAAACAGAGTTTTTGCCTCTAATTTCCCTTCTTTTTGAGAATGATGATGAGAAATAGTGAATGTAATGCAGCTGCAAGAGCGCGGGACTCTTCAGACATTGTACTCCCACCACGTGATGTCTTGTGACATAGGAACAGGAACAGAAATGCAAACAGAATCCTGAACAGTGGCGCACATGGTAACGCAAACGTAAATGGTAAAGGAAATGTTATAGAAACACAAGTGCAAAGTGACGCTGAAGTGAACAGTGACGCAAATGGACATTGACGCACATATGAAAATGAAACTGGTAACGTGAAAAGTGATGGCAGCGGTATTTTAAATGGAAATGTTAAGTGTCACAGGAAAAAGAATGCGAAAGGGAAGAGAAGCGGAAACGCAAATGGAAGCGCACATGTAAACGCAAACTGTAACGCGCACAGGCATGGTACCACAATTGTAAATGCAAATGGTAAAGTTAACATGAAGAATAATGCCAAATGAGAAATGGAAACAGGAACAGAAGCACTTATGGAAACGTAAAACGAAATGCGCATGGGCACAGTACCGCAATTGTAAACGCAAATGGTAACAGTAACAGCAACAATAACAGCAAAGAAAACAGAAGTGCAAAAGGAAATGCAAGCGCATATGGAAACACAAACCGTAATGCGCATGGGCACAGTACTGCAATTGCAAATGTAAATGGTAACAGTAACAGCAAGGAAGATGCAGAACGAAAGAGAAATGGAAACACAAACAAAAGTGCTGCTGTAAACACAAATGGCAATGCGCATGGTGATGCAAACAAAAATGCAAACAGAAACAGTTGTGGAAATGCAAATGGTAACAGGAATGAAAATGCAAGCGCGAATGACAATGCAAAGGGTAACACACACATGGTGGCATACACAGGAACGGTAACGCAAACGGGGACATCAATGCAAATGGAAACAGTAACTGTAACAGTAACGGAAGCTCATCACCTGTTTTTGCCAAACAGGTGCATACAGAAACACAGTGTGTAAAAAGAATGTATGCATTGTAATGGGGATCAAAGCTTAAAATGAGCATTGAAAATACTCAATTGCTAATATCTCAGCAACTGCACAACGTAGAAAAAAATTTAAATTTCACAAAAATCTATATTTTCCTGGCTAGGTTTTTGCTTTTACATAGCCCTATGTAACCTGTAACACAAATTCCATATCTCGCACCGTTTTTGAGATACGAGCCCCAAAATGCATGGCAGACGGCACCATGTCAGTCTATGGGAAAACATTTCAACTTCGGAGTACTGTAACTTGGCAGCCATGCAATATGTTATCACCAAACCACAAAAAGGCACATCAGGGAGATGTTGGCTGCCTTCCCTCCAAATTTAAGCTCAAAAGACCAAGCCATTCTTTCGCAGCGGGTGGCAAAGAATTCCTGTCATTTTAACATACTAACATACTATTTGCCAGCAGATTAGGCCTTATGGTCTATCAAGTCTGCGCGAACCTAGATCCTTAGTTGGGTGCAGAGACCCTCCCATCCCTTGTGCTCCAGAAACCCCTATCATCCATCCCCACCATGCATTTTTGGCCAAGTCTGAAAAAGTAGTGTCACAATTAGTGGCAATTTTCGCAAAATTTTGCAAAAGTGTCATACCTGCGACACTACTGGTTCCAGAAATTTGAAAAACATATTTCTGGGGTGTTTTACCCCACAATAAAGACATGGCTAGCATCCTCAGGGTCCGACTAGGTGAACACAAAAAGAATTGTGTCCCTAGAGGGTCCAAAATTTAAATGCCAAGTATTTTTATGATCACCAACTGAAAAAAAAATTTGGATTTGTGACACTACTAGGGCCAATTGCGACACTAGAAAGTGCATTTGCGCGAAGGTGTTGAATATTTTAACTTTTTAAATTGACTTATAATGGGAACTTGTTTTTCAATAACATTTGAACCATTCAATATTTTTTCATGAAATCTTCAAAAGGCACATCAGGGACCCCGGCCGCACATTCCCTGAGGTTTCCGGACCAGTCGCGCAAACGGTGCAACCTGTAGGTAAGAGCAAAGAAAGTGCAAAAAAAAGTGTAATTGTGCAATTGGTCATTGCTTAATAACTCCACAGCTGTATATCTGAACGACATGAAACTTGGCAGATCCCAAGATCTACCATGTCCAATCATGCATACCACCTTTCAGGCAAATCTGTTTAATGGTGGCATAGTTATTAAGGTGCAGATTTTGACCCTTTAACCTTAAAAGTACCTCTCAACCATAACTATGGTAGCACTACTGTGCTACCATAAAGTATATATATATATATATATATATATATATATATACACACACACATATATATATATATATATACACATATATGTAGATCTCTATATATATATAGATATATATATATATTAGAGGCAAAAACTCCGTTTAATGCATTAGGGTTGTTCCACAGCGACAAAAGTGAGGAAATTCGCTGTAGGGTTGAAAACCCTAACTCCAAATTCACCCCCCAGCACCACACACACAGACACACACACACATTCAAGTATGGGGGAGGACCAAGTCAACACAACCAATGACAGACATCCAGCAGCAGGTGACAGAAATAACAAACAATTGTCTAAATGTACTACGAGACATCCCCACCCACCTGACCAGATACTGCATGCTCAGTGGAGATCAACAGCAAAACTGAGGCCATGTACACCAAATGTACACATCCCTGATTGCAGCTGCACACAACGTACCACACTTAGTAGTTGCATGGCCTTACCTACCGATGCCCCACACCACACCACACCACTTGTGGTCGGCCACCTGAGCAATAGAGTTAAGCAAAACCAAGGATTTGTACAGGTATAATATCTCTGATTTAACAAGGTTTGAGAAATGCAGCTTTCTAATTGACTGTAAACATTGTAACAGCCTTATGTTTAGTTTTTATTAGCATACATGTAGAGCCTAACCATATGATGAACATGGTTTAATGTTGTTTAAAAACAGTTTTATTATGATAGCAATAAGCTACTCCCAGGTATTATGTTAATGGTCAGTTTATCACTGTCTAGCCTATGTGGACTCGGATATGCCTCATTCAACATTAAACCCCTAGAGGGTGATTAACAGACCATTTAACATAACTGTTGGTCATGCCTTATAGCTTAATTGTCTTTTGAGTAGATACTCCTCTGCTAGGCACTGCAGCAGCTTTGTAACACAGTCCCACCCAGTTACACCATACACTGTCTAGTTGCTGGAGAATGGCTGTGAATATGAACTCATGAAGATGAACAGTGTAACTTAATCATTACAGTCATCGAAACCTAGTGTGATTATAACTGACAGACTCAGTGATAGAGGATAACCCCTGCTGTCCTAGTACATTTACCCCATTATGAGTTAAATCAATACTAAAAGACATTCTGTTTATATCTACACCATACCTACTTGATTCCTGTTGTAGCAGAATTAACATAGTTATCACTTTGATAGCATCAGTGACAGAAGTGTGGCAAACCCAAACAGTAGGCATACAGCCTGAGTATGAAATAACTGTTAAAAAAATCACACTGTGTCCATAAGTGGCATAGATCATTCATTGCAACAATAGCAAATGTATTACTATTTGAAGAAGTTAGTCATCACAGATGCAATGAGATTGTCTTTATCAGGTACAACATACTCAGTAAGTGCCTACAGGAAAATCTATCCTATATACACGTCCGATACAGGTACATCATTGTTGGCTCAGTAGTTCTATGATATTTAGAAGTTGCTTGACCTGATCCATGCAATTACAATCTTTCTTACAAAGAATACTTACTGCATCTTTAATATTGAAACACACTGAAGGTCTATGTATGTACATCAGCAGTACACCTTCATCAGTAAGAATGCATGTGATACTGGCAGTACTAATTTCACAGCGTTGAATAGGCAATGCTTTTCCATACATTTACATCAGCCTCTCTATGTTGAGAAAACCATTGCAGTAAATGTACTACTATGTAAATCACCTACTAAATGTATCACTACTTTTATCTTGAGCATGCTAGTGTCTTGTAGTTAATTTATGTGCTTCTCTTAATTAATGTATACCAGTAGTGTTAAAACCTTTCTACAACTGTCATCATGCACCTTCAGCATTTATATTGAATAACTGCAGAGTACCAGTTGTGGTGTGGTGTGGGGCATCGGTAGGTAAGGCCATGCAACTACTAAGTGTGGTACGTTGTGTGCAGTTGCAATCAGGGATGTGTACGTTTGGTGTACATGGCCTCAGTTTTGCTGTTGATCTCCACTGAGCATGCAGTACCTGGTCAGGTGGGTGGGGATGTCTCGTAGTACATTTAGACAATTGTTTGTTATTTCTGTCACCTGCTGCTGGATGTCTGTCATTGGTTGTGTTGACTTGGTCCTCCCCCATACTTGAATGTGTGTGTGTGTCTGTGTGTGTGTGGTGCTGGGGTGAATTCCGAGTTAGGGTTTTCAACCCTAACAGCGAATTTCCTCACTTTTGTCGCTGTGGAACAACCCTAACTAATGCATTAAACAGAGTTTTTTGCCTTTAATTTCCCTTTTTTTTGAGAATGATATTGAGAAATAGTGAATGTAATGTGGTGGAGGGCACGCGGGGCCATTTGGGCCCCGCGCTCCCGCCACATGATGTCTTGTGGCATAGTAACAGGAGCAGCAATGCAAACAGAAATGCTAACAGTGGCACACATGGTAACAAAAGCGCAAATGATAACAGAAAGGGTAATGCACACGGTGGCATAGACGGGAACAGTGTGCCACGTGATGTCTGGTCACATAGTAACATGGTGCCTGTAAACGGAAATGTCAATGGGCATGGTGACGCAAAGTGAAACAGAAAGAGAAACAATGCGGTACACACAAATGGCAAAAAAGTAACAGAAACACAAGCGCAAATGAAAACGCGCAAAGGATGACAAGATGCATTGGGTGTATTGGGATCATCAGCCCTAACTCTCACCCCATGACCTGTGTAAAGCAGCAGAAGTATAGGAGAATGGGGTGAGAGTTAGGACTCATGATCCCAATGCACACCCCAATGCCGGTTGTGGGGTGGGTGGGGGTGCAAGGGGGTTTTTCAACCCTAACAGCGAATTTCCTCACTTTTGTCGCTGTGGAACAACTCTAACTAATGCATTAAACTGAGTTTTTTGCCTCTAATTTCCCTTCTTTTTGAGAATGATAACAAGAAATAGTGAATGTAATGCAGCAGCGGGAGTGCGGTGCCCTCTGGGCCTCCACTAGCTCCCACTGCCGCATATCAGGTGGCGGGGTGACAGGGCCCTTGGGCCCGCACTCCCTACATGATGTCTTGTGGCATACTAACAGGGACAGAACACAAACAGAAATGCTAACAGTGCACATATGGTAACACAAGCACGAATGAGAACAGAAAGGGTAACGGATATGGTGGCGAGACCGGAATGGTCTGTCGCCATGATGTTGTCACATAGTAACATGGTGCCTGCAAACAGAAATGTCAATGGGCATGCTGAGTTAAAGTGAAACAGAAAGATAAACAGTACTGTAGACAGAAAATGGCAAAAAATAACAGAAACGCAAGCGCAAATGAAAACACAAAGGATAACGCACATGGTGGCGCAGACGTCAACGGTAAGTGAAACGGGTACGGAACCGCAAGCGGAAAGGGCAACAGTAACAGTAATGTAAGCGCACAGGCTGGTTTTCCCCAAAACCTTCATTGAGAAAGACAGTGAGTACAAATAATGTATGCAAAATAATGAGTATCGGCGCAGAAAATGAGATCTTGGAATACTAAATGCATTATATCTCAGGAACCGTACGATGTAGAAAAAACATGTAAAAGTCATATTATTTACAACTCTCCTGGCTAATTTGAATCTTAGCCCCACTACGGGGCTAAGAAGTTTTACGACGAAAAGTCCGTATCTAGCACCATTTCCGAGATACGGGCCCTGAAAGGTGCGGCGAACGCCGTAATGTTATCCTATGGGAAAAAAAGAAAAGTTCAGAGCGCCATAACTTTGCCTCTCTGTGATGTTTTTTCACCAAACCACTGAAAGGCACATCTGTGGGCTGTTGGCTGTCTTCCCTCCAAATTTCAGGAAAAAAGACCAAACCGTTATTTTGCAGCAGGGTGCCAAAGGATTTCTGTAATGCGTCGGGCGCTGTAATGTTATCCTATGGGAAAAACCGTCAACTTTGGAGTGCCGTAACTTTGCTGCCATGTAATATTTTTTCAATACAACACTGAAAGGCACATCTGTGAGATGTTGGCTCTGTTCCCCTCCAAATTTCAGCTCAAACCTCCTAACGGTTCTTTTGCAGCACAGTGCCAAAGAATTGCTGTCATTTTCCCACAGACTAGAAAACTACTGTCGCATTTTATAAAGTCTAAAAATTTATGACATTTTCGTGGAGCACGAAAGTAATTTTATGAAGTACTTTTTCCAGAAATTTGAAAACATATTTCTGGGGTGTTTTACCACAAAATAAAGACATGGCAAGCATCCTCAGGGCCCGACTAGGTGAATACAAAAAAAATTAGGTTGCTAGAGGGTCCCAAATTTAAATTCCAACCATTTTTCTGATCACCAACTGAAAACAAAATGGCCGATTTGCGAAAGTAACAGGCCCATTTGCGAAAGTAAAAATGCATTTGCGAAAGTGTTGAACTTTTTGTTAACTTTTCCCATTGACTTATAATGGGAAACTGTTTTTTGAATAACTTTTGAACCGTTTAATATTTTTTCATGAAATCTTTGAAAGGCACATCGGGGACCCTGGCTGAACGTTCCCTGAAGATTTCGGGCCGGTCACGCAAACCGTACGACCTGTAGGCGCGACCACAGAATTCCAGAAAAGCGTAAATGCTCGCACAGATCACACTTAATAACTCCGCAACCTTACAGCCGATCAGTACAAAACTTGGTAAATCCCAAGGCCTATGGGTCTTGATCATGCATTCCAAATTTCAGGCAAATCCATCAAACAGTTGCAAAGTTATTAAGGTGCAAAATTTTGGGTTTAACATGGAAATGGCTCCTCAACCCTAACTATGGTAGCACTACCGTGCTACCATAATATATATATGTATGTGTGTGTACAAACTAAACATTCTGTACAGGACTGCCTCACAGTCTAACATTCATTTCTGCACACTGAGGTTTCTTTGGACTGCAATCAAAATATATATTTATTGCAATGCCTTCTAGGGTTAAATATCTGATTTAGTCAAAATGGTGCCTGTTTTTTACTATGCGCAGAAACTCCCTGTAGCTCAGTAGGTTTGGGCCATGTTCCTTCTGTTTCTTAGCCCTCTCAGGCATCAGTCTCCTATAGAGCCAGCATGCCCCTTTGCAACTTGCTATATTGGACTGAGGACATGTGGGAGGAGCCAGAACAGCAGAGAACCACCCAAACCAGAACTATTTTGTTTAGAACACTTAAAAATGTGATTCTTCTGCCAGAATAGTATTACTTATAAAGGAACCTACTCTATAATATGGTTTGAATATAGTAAAGTTTAATATTTGCTGAAAAGTGATGATTTGTATGGAACAGGGGTGGAGTTGTGCTTCACCACCTGACTCAATCACTATATAAAGAAGAACCCTTGCAGCATTAAATCAGATTAGGGCTCAGTAGATCCTAGCTGTGAATGGACAACAGGGCTCAGTAAGGAGCTGACCTTATCTCTGACCCTAGCACCTTGTAGTGGTCAAGTATTGGATGTACTTATTTTGTGTTTGATCTAAACCCTCTTTTTATTTCTTTGGTCATTTACAGTCTGATGTTTTGATTTCTTTTATGATGAATAAAGCTATTTTGAGTTTGGATCCTGGTGTCTGCCTCTATAAATTCCCATACCTCTTACATGTGGTGGCAATGGTGGGATTCGTTGAGGCACCCCAGTTGCTGGTGAAACAATGTGGAGTATCGAACCAGGTACTCAGGTGGATGTTCAGAAGGATCCAGTAGTGACCACACAACTGAGCCCGAGAACAGTTCAGACCCACCATATGGTGGAGATCTTGCAGGAGCCCCTGCTGCCTGGGCTAGGAGATGTGAGTCAGAAAATGACCAAGAGAAAGGGTGATGAAGATGATAATAGTTTGGAAGGTGCCAAAACCACAGCTCAGGAGAAGATTCCTGATGAGCGTCCCCTTGATGACAAGCAAGAACTACTCCGCTGATTGTGTATCAGGCAGATGGACATGGAAAGGCAGAGGGAAATAGAACACAGGCAAAATTAGGTTCAGTGGAATGACACCCTCCATGCCATACAAGCCATGGGAGTCTCCAGACCAAGTATACCTCGAGAGGTAGATGGACCTAAGGACATTAAGATCACCAAATTGACTGATATGGATGACATAGGAGCCTATCTCACCACTTTCAAGAGGGTGGCCGAAGCATGTCAATGGCCCAAGGACCAGTGGATGGTATATTTGGCTCCACATCTCTTGGGTAAAGCACTATTGACCTATAGCCACATAGATGGAAGACATGTGAATGAATATGATTGGCATAATATATACAGTGGGCACACCATATGAATCGAGAGAAACAAAAAGAACAGAAGGAACAT
The DNA here is from genome assembly GCA_016271365.2 of Neoceratodus forsteri. NCBI lineage: Eukaryota > Metazoa > Chordata > Ceratodontiformes > Ceratodontidae > Neoceratodus > Neoceratodus forsteri. The sequence continues at coordinate 215,024,882 of CM057453.1, forward strand.
TATGATCAGGGTATAGGACACCCAGACCTTTTCCCCTGGGGGATATGATGCGTCTCTTATTGCCATCTACTGATAGTAAATTGACTATGAAATGGCAAGACCCATATCTGGTCTAGAGGCAAGTGGGACTAGTAAACTATCAGATTGCATTACCGGAAAAAAGAAGACACTGTCAGGTGTACCATGCTAACCTCTTGAAGAGATGGATTAATCACACCGACTCAAATCCCTTGCAATCCCTCTTCGTACACCCTTAGATTCCAGCCTCAGAACTGGAACAGGCATACCAGAGATTAGAAGGCTCAGGGAGGTATAAAGACCTAGATATCAACCCTGATTTAGACCCAATACAGAAAGAAGCTTTGAATCACTGGATAGAGAAGTTCCAGAGGACCTTCGCTAGCTCACCAGAGAAAACAGAGGATTTGGAACACAGGATTCAAATGACTCAAACTGCACTCATTTGGCAGAAGCCCTATCAGCTACCAGAAAGAGTGAGGGGTGAGGAAATTCAGGAGGTACAGAGCACAGCTTCAATTAATTCTCCCAGCTGTGAGACAGTTGGTTTAATACTCAGAATATCCTGAGTCAATGCCTGTAGCATATTCCTAGCAAGGTCTGCCAGTCCCACTGCCACATGCTTCTCATAGGTCACTATTCCAGCAGAGTGAGAGACTCTCACCTTATGTTAGCAAGCTGTTAGGGTGTACATTGTAATGCACTGATTTTGCTTTGATAGGGTTCCTCTGCAGTGCCGGTCACTAGCTGCAGTTCTGGCAGGTTTTAAAATGCTTGCAGCTTGGCTCAGATATCACAGCAAAGAGATAAATACACACTAAAAAGTAAAGCGCTAAAATAAAAATGTGTACTAAAGTGTAAACATAGAAAGTATAGATATAAAAGGAAGACCTTTCCTGCTTTTAAGAGTTTTACTTCCTTTGGGTTGGACTTAGGTTTTATGAATAAAACCAAGCAGAGTTTCATTTTGCTTAGTTATATTTGCAGTGCTAGCTTTTGGCTCAGTGTGCAGAAATGAATGTTAGACTGTGAGGCAGTCCTGTACAGAAGGTTTAGTTTTACATATACTGTATATATATATATATATATATATATATATATATATATATATATATTTATTTATTTACAAAATGGAGAACATCCTCCTCCAAATCCAGTGTTCTGATTGTATAAAACACATCACATGACTGTGCATATATCAGAGCACAACCGCACACCTGCACTTTTAACCCCCTTAAAAGCAATGTTACCATTTTAAAAGATAGATAACCCACTCAAGGATGTGCAGTCGCACTCTGATACATGCACGCCTTTAGTAGTTGATGCACTCGGCCTGCAGCCTCATGAGTACAACGCATACCAAGGTGTGCATATATCAGAGTGCGACTGTACACCTTATTAAAGAAACACAAAAAATAAACTAAAATATTTCAGGGTCAGTCCTCTAGCAGGTTTCAGGCTGAGGGATTTACAGTGGCGTGAAAAAGTATTTGCCCCCTTCCTGATTTTCTCTATTATTGCATATTTGTCAGACTGGATGTTTTCAGGTCTTTAGACAAAATATAATATTAGATAAAGGGAACCTGAGTGAACAAATAACACTTTTTTTTTTTTACTTATTTCATTTATTTAATGAAAAAAGTTAACCAACACCAACTGGCACTGTGTGAAAAAGTAATTGCCCCTAGTTAAATCAACCCAATTAAAGGGATAATTAGAGTCAGCTGATTGAACACAGCCAGGCTTGATTACAGCCAGCCCTGCTCAATATAAACCTCACGTATTTTGGCCCTTACCATCAGAGTCACGCTGCCAGCACAAAGATTCAACAAGCACATTATGCCATGATCAAAGAAAGTTCCTGAAAAGATCAGAAAAAAATTTGTTGCCCTCTATCAGTCTGGAAAGGGTTACAAAGCTATTTCTAAGGCTCTGGGACTCCATCGAACCACAGTGAGAGCCATAATCTCCAAATGGAGAACACTTGGAACAGTAGTGAACCTTCCCAGGAGTGGGCGGCCTGCCAAAATTACTCCAAGGGCGCAGTGTAAAATCATCCAAGAAGTCTCAAAGGATCCTAAAACAACATCCAAAGAACTACAGACTTCTCTTGCCTCAGCTAAGGTCAGTGTTCATGACTCCATAATCAGAAAAAGACTGGGCAAAAATGGGCTTCATGTGAGAGTAGCAAGGCGAAACCACTGCTAACCAAGAAGAACATAAATGCTCGCTCTCATTTGCCAAGAAGCACCTGGATGATCCACAAGCCTTTTGGGAAAATGTTCTATGGACAGATGAGTCCAAAGTGGAACTTTTGGACAACATGGATCCCATAATGTCTCGTGTAAAGCAAACACAGCATTCCACAGTAAGAACACCATACCAATAGTCAAACATGGTGGTGGTAGTGATGGTGTGGGGATGCTTTGCTGCCTAAGGACCTGGATGACTTGCCATAATTAAAGGAACCATGAATTCTGCTCTGTACCAGAAAATTCTTAAGGAGAATGTCCAGTCATCCTTCCGTCAGTTGAAGCTGAAGCGAAGGTCATGCAGCAAGACAATGATCCAAAACTAAAAGCAAGTCCACATCAGAATGATTAAAAAGAAGTAAAATTAAAGTTTTGGCGTGGCCTAGTCAAAGTCCAGACTTAAACCCAATAGAGATGCTGTGGCAGGACCTGAAACGAGCAGTTCATGCTCGAAAACCTACCAAATGTTACTGAATTAAAGCAGTTCTGTGAGGAAGAGTGGGTTAAAATTCCTCCACAGCGATGTGAAAGACTGATATTGAATTATAGGAAGTGTTTGGTTGCAGTCATTGCAGCTAAATGTGGCATAACCAGTTATTAAGTGTAAGGGGCAATTACTTTTTCACACAGTGCCAGTTGGTGTTGGTTAACTTTTTTTCATTAAATAAGTGAAATTAAAAAAAAAAACAAGTGTTATTTGTTCACTCAGGTTCCCTTTATCTAATATTACATTTTCTCTAAAGACCTGAAAACATCCAGTGTGACAAATATGCAATAATAGAGAAAATCAGGAAGGGGGCAAATACTTTTTCACGCCACTGTATGAGGCCATTATGTTTCTAATGGAGTGTCCCAATAATGATCAAGGGCCTGTGGTATTAGCTGCTGGAGGAATTTTCACATGTTTGGTCACTCAGTCCCCTTCAGTACCCTTGTAAGGTGTATATTATTTCACCTACCCACATTTTCCAAGTCATCCAACTTAGCCCAAAGTGACTGAACCTGTTGTTCTAAATGGCAGATTTTTCTCTTGAAGAGCTGCTGTGTCTATCTTCATTTTTAGCATGAATAGCTCGGTGTCAGCAATACGATGCTCCACAGCTTCAGTTCATTCTCCCAGCTGTGAGACAGTTGCTTTAATACTCAGAATATCCTGAGTCCATGCCTGTAGCATATTCCTAGTAAGGTCTGCCAGTCCCACTGCCACATGCTTCTCGGAGGTCGCCATTCAGTTTCATATTGCTTTGCATTTTTTCTACTGTGGAGTCTCTTTGAATTCAACATATCAAAGAGTGGGTGATGCCTTTTTATGTAAAGGGGGAAAGGAGTAATTTTATGTGATCATCAATGATTAGAGCCTTTCACTTCCCTTGGTATGTTTTGGTAGCACTCAAGAAGATTAAAATGTGTAAACGGACACCAGACCACATTAAAACAAAAAATATGAGATGATATTACAAATGGTTTCTCAGAACAGTTTATGGTTCCTTATGGCACTTCTCTAACTATGCTCCTTATTCTGAAACAATTGACTGTCCCAAGAATCTCAAAGTATGCCTGGAATATTGTTTGGCAAAGTTGCCACAGTAGATTGGGTGTTCAGAGTTCCCATAAGCACAAAAGTACAAATGAAAGATTTTGCCTTAGAGATACGTGTGGTGAAGTTCTAGATACATACACTCATTTATGTTTTGAGTATCCTTATGTTAATGTTTTGGAACAAATTGGCTGCAGTTAGTGGTTTCATAAGATTTGTTGTAAAATATATATGATGTAGTGATATTAGGCATATTTATAGTGTTGTGGATCTACTACCATTAAAGTACCATTGAGACAATTTTTTTTCAGTAATTAAATTCTTAATGTGGCAGTTTCATTGCTAGTTAGTCTGTCAGCAAGCATTTTTGCAGCAGACTGAATTGATAACTGCTATGCAAAGTCATATTTTATCTTGTTATGGGAAAGATAGGTATAGATTTCCACAGAACAAAACACAGGGACTATGGCAAAATTGTTAGTGTTTCATGAAATGAGTTTTTCATCATTGGTAAAAGGTTTCTGTTCCTAACCTCCTAATCTCTACATTTTCTTAAAAAAAGGAAAAAAAAAGCAAAGACATATAAATTTCTTTGTAAGGGTATACAGGTGGTGATTTTCTTTTGCATTTTTGGAAGTTTGTGTAAGTTTCCTTACATTTTCTAGTAAGAATTTTGTTGTTTGTAAATGGTCTTATAATTTATTTGCAAATAAGAAATTCCCTTCTCTTGCAAAAAATGCCTTGGGTTCTTTTACTTCTACCTAGACATCCATCAGGACAGCACCAGAGTTGGGTAGAAGGGACATCAGTTTAACATCTCATCCAATGGACAGCACTCCCCTACATAACAGGCAGAGAACACCAAGCAGAAGGAGCTGTTGTTATAACTATTCTTCTCTACTGGGACTAAAGGACTTGAACTCTACTAATGGGACCTTCAATTTATGATAAAAGCAAAACAAAAAAAGTTAGTGTGTTTGAGTTGGCTGAAGTGAATTGTTATCTGTGAAGTTATCTAGGTGTTTGTCTCAGTTGGCTGAAGGGAACTGTTATCTGTGCAAATACTAAGTGTAAGTAGGGGAGTGGCTTAGCTAACAGGAAGCCAGGTTAAAGTCAAATTTAAACACTGCTCTAGATAGCTTCTGCCAGAGAACAGGCAGAGAACACCAAGCAGAATGAGCTGCTGTTATAACTTCTCTATTGGGATTATATTGCCCTCCACCCCCTAACCCTAAGCCAGTTCTACTTTTATAGGCACAGAATTTGACTGACAACAGGAACTTCCTGTTTGGGAGCAGGAAGTGAGTGATCACAGGGCCACAAAAAGACTTATCATCCTAAATGGAAAAGAGTAGCTCTCCACCCCCCCCCCAGCTGCTGGAAGTCTAACTCTGAGCAAGTAAGGAGACTACTGAGAATATAGGAACTTCCTGTCTCAGAACAGGAAGATCAGGAGCTGAAAGGGCACAGAGGCAGTAAGTAAGTAGGGAGAAGAAAAAAAAAAGAGGAATGAGTAAATATTCCAAACAACAGTTAACGGGCCAGAAATAAGATATGATGAGAGTGGTGCAGTGCAGTGGCTATGGAGCAGCAGTCTTCCGGAAGATGTTCTGGAGGATGCAGTGCTGTCCCATCTGCAGGCACCTCACTGGGCTGAGGGAGAAGGTTGCTCAACTCCAGACTGAGTTAGCTAGGATTTGGGGGACCTCTTCTCCTACCCAAAGACCACCAGTGCCACTGCTGTGGCCTCAAAGGATGCCAAGAATGAGGAGCGGTTGAACCACAGTGGGCTCAGGGAGGGTGAGACTGATGGAACAGAGGTTCATCCCTCCAGTTGTACCTCTCCACAATTCATATGCCATTCTGGCAAAGTGTGGTTCCTCTATTGAGGCACCCACAGTGGAGACCAAGGAGAATTCTGGTAACCTCCACAAAGGAGACCCACAGGAGGGTGGCATGGGACCCCACAGGGCAAGGAAACAACTCCTGGTGGGGGACTCCATTGTTATGAGGGTAGAACTGGGGGAAGAAGGGGAGAGGGAGGTAAGATGCCTGCCTGATGTCATGGCTTGGAGGGACAGGAAGTGAATCTTCAGGATTTCTGGAGCAGCGGCATGGGGGAGGGAGCAGGATGTCATTGTCCACCTTGGGACAAATGACCTGGCTGAGAAAGAGATCAGAACAGTGCAGGAAGAGTATGTGAAGTTGGGGAAGGGCCTTAGACAAGTAGCATGAATGGTAACCTTCTCGGAGGTGCTGCCTGTCTATGGTGTGGATGAGGCTAGGGTGCTCCTCACCATGGGATTCAATCAGTGGTTGAAAAAATGGTGCAGAGCTCAGGGATTTGGCTTTACTGGGGACTGGGGGTCCACCTGGAGTGATGCAGGCCTATACTGGCATGATGGTCTGCACATGTCTAGGAGGGGAACCAGGATATTAGGTGATAGGTTTAAATGCTTCATTTGCAAGCATTTAAACTAGCCAAGGGGGGAGGCACTGTAACAGAGGAGGAGGGAAATCCTAGCCCATCCAAAATAATCAGGGTAGTATGTGAGGTAAACACCAAGATAGAGATGTTGATAGGGAGAAGGGGAGGGGTAAATGGAGAAAATGACAAAGGCAATAAGGACAGAGATGGGGCAAAAGGGGTAAGGCCATCAAGAAATGGAAGGTAATGAGTAACAATGCCTGTAGTATGGGCAACAAGCTGCCTGAACTTATGGCATTGATGGAAGAGGGATGCCTGGATATCGTAGCAGTCACAGAAACATGGTACACAGAGAACCATGACTGGGATGTTAACATACCAGAGTACACAACCTACAGGAGAGACAGGGAGGGTAGAAGAGAGGGAGGAGTAGCTCTCTATGTAAGGGAAGGGATAAAAGCAATGGAACAAAAAAGTAAACGGAGGAGAGGAGGCACTGTGGGTCACCTTAGAGACTGGAAATGGCACCACCGTTCACACAGGGGTTGTATACAGACCCCCATATCAGGAAGAGGGAGAAGGAATGGACAAGGACATGATAGAAAGTATCCTTAGGATGACAGATAAAGGGGAGATACTGTTGATGGGGGACCTGAATATGCCAGATCTTAACTGGAGCACCTTTGCTGCAGCCACATCCAAGAGCAGGGCCATTCTCAATGCCCTATAGGTAGCATTGCTCAGATAGCTAGTTTTGGAACCCACTCATGAGGGAGCAATCTTAGACCTGGTACTCTCAAATGGGGACAGCGAGAGGATCTCAGATCTAGAAGTGGGTAGCCATCTTGGAACAAGTGACCACCAAACAGTGTGGTTCATGATAAATTCAGCTACAGAGTCAAGCCATACAAAAGTGAGGGTACTTGACTTCAGGAGGGCTGACTTTGGCAAGCTGGGAGAGTGTCTTAGAAAAGCACTAGAAAACAGGCTAGAAGGAGGGGTAGAGCAACAATGGAGAAGCATCAAAACTGCCATCACAGAGGCAACAAGCAAATAAACAAATAAAAAATGAAAGAAAAAGCCACTATCGTTCTCAAAAGAGGTGATGGGGAAGGTTATGGAAAAAAAGATAGCATTTAGGAAGTATAAGGAAACACAGAAGGAGCAGGACAGAGAACTGTACCAGTTAAGGCAGAAGGAAGCAGGAAGGGAAGTCAGAATAGCAAAGGCCCAAATTAAGGAAAAGATAGCCAACTTGGTTAAGAAGGGGGATACAACCTTTTATAGCTACATCAGGGAGCGTAGAAAGGCAAAAGGAGGGATAGTGAGGCTGAATAGAAAGGACGGTGGGTAGGCAGAGAGGTACAGTGAAAAAGCAGGGATCCTGAATGAATATTTCTGCTCAGTATTCACAAAAGAGAAGGAGGGGGAGGTGCCTAATCCAATTAACAGAATCACTCTAATAGGGGGGTCGATCCCAGTCATTTCACAGAAGAAAGGGTTCTGAAAGAACTCCTAAAACTGAAGGTGGACAAAGCAATGGGGCCTGATGGAATTCACCCCAGAATTCTAAAAGAAATAAGAGGAGAACTAGTGACACCACTGACTACCATTTTTAACAAATCATGGGAGGATGGTGTGGGACCTGATGACTGGAGGAATGTGGAAGTGATTCCCCTTCACAAAAGTGGGAGCAAGACAGAGGCAGGAAACTACAAACCTGTAAGTTTGACCTCTGTGGTAGGGAAAGTGATGTAATCACTTCTGAAGGAAAGAATTGTTGAGTACATAGAGGAAAGTGGGGCACAGGACCCAAGGCAGCATGGGTTCACAGCAGGAAGGTCATGTCAGATGAATCTAATTGATTTCTTTGACTGGGTGACCAAAGTAGTAGACCAGGGAGGGGCTGTGGACATGGCCTACCTATACTTTTGTGAGGCATTTGACACAGTCTCACACAAAAGATTAATAATCAAATTAACCAGCCTGGGAGTGGGCCCCAGGGTGGTAGCCTGGGTAAAACATTGGCTGGATAACAGGACACAGAAGGTAATTGTAAATGGAGTCCATTCTGAAGAAAGAGGGGTTACTAGTGGGGTACCGCAGAGTTCAGTGCTGGGTCCAGTCCTTTTTAATGTCTTTATAAGTGACATTGCAGAGGGACTGGAAGGAAAAGTATGCCTCCCTGCAGATGATACAAAGATCTGCAACAGGGTTTTTTTTTTTTTTTTTTTTAGTCGTTGGTAACCAGGTAAGGCCCACTAGGCACAAGTGCCTATTTTCAGGGGTGATCTGGGAGCATTGGGTGGTTAAGTGACTTGCCCAGAGTCACACAGTATGCAAGTGGAAGTTGTGAGAATCAGACTCAGGTCTGGTGTGCTGGATGTACCAAGCTCGTTCACACCTCATTCCTCTAACCTCTAGGCTATACTGCCAGCCACACAAGGAGGCATGAAAAGGATGAGAAGGGTCTTGGCAAGGTTGGAGGAATGGTCAGAAGTATGGCAGCTTGGATTCAGTGCAAAGAAGTACAAAATAATGCACCTGGGAAACAAAAACCCAGGGGAAGATTACACAATGGGGGAGGTGGGGAGGTAGTAGCAACAACTAAAATGGAAAAAGACCTGGGGGGAATCATATCAATGACCTTAAGGTTAGCAAGCAATGTGAGAAGGCAGTAAGGAGGGCTGGGGGATACTGGAATGTATAGGGAGAGACATCACCAGCAAAATACAGGAAGTTGTTATCCCTCTGTACAAACAGTTGGTGAGACCCCATCTGGAGTACTGCATCCAGTTCTCAAGAGCCCATCTCCTCAAGGACATAGACAGGATGGAGGCAGTCCAGAGGAGGGCAACTAAAATGGTGCAGGGTCTGCAAGAGAAGCCATATGAGGAGAGACTAAAGGAGCTTAATATGTATACCCTTGAGGAAAGGAGGTAGAGAGGGGAAATGTTAGAAACTTTTAAGTACCTCAGTGGAATCAACAAAGTCCAAGAGGGTAGCATCTTTTAGAAAAAGACATGTGCAAGAACAAGGGGACACAATTTGAAGATAGAGGGGGGATGGCTCAGGGGCAATGTGCGGAAGTATTTTTTCACAGAGAGGGTGGTGGATGCATGGAACAGCTTTCCCGAGGAGGTTGTGGGGTCTAAAACTGTAGGAGAATTTAAGAATGCATGGGACAGAGATAAGGCAATTCTTGTAGGGGGGCAGGACAAAATAGACTGTTGGTTAACTAGGATCTGCAGCTTATCCTGTAGGTAGGGAAATGGGCAGACTAGGTTGGCCAAGCAATCCTTATCTGCCTTCAAAGTCTATATTTCTAGTACAGTACCACCCCCAGCACTGCACTCAAGTGCCAGCATTTATGGTATTTTTCCGGTTCCAGAGTGGGAGGGGAACCCTTGACCTTCTGGCCCAGAGGTAAGTGTGGTACCAATTGAGCCACTCTGACACTTGGCAAGTGGAGTGAAGAATGGGGAAGTAGTGTTGGTGGGTGATCTGAACCTGCTGAATATTGACTGAGAAATTCCAGCAGCCCAGTGCACCAACAGACAGGCACCTCTGAATACATTTCAAGACTGTCTGCTGGTGCAGCAGGTTAAGGAACCCACTAGACAGGAGACCATTCTTTACTTGGTGCTCACCAACTTGGAGATGGTGAGTGAATTGTAGGCAGGGTAGTAGCTGTGGTTTAACAACCATAACTCCATTCGGTACAGGCTGGCCCATGGCACCAAATGCCATTATCAAAACCTAAAGTACTAGATTTCTGAAGAGCAGACATTAACTGGATGAGGGAGCTCATCCAAGACAAATTGACTAGGGTGGACAGAATCAGAGGTGCAGAGGAAAGATGGGGGGCAATCACGGGGACCATTCTTGAAGTACCACAGTCATGCACAAGAATTGTTACAAAATGAAACAAGTACAAGAGACCAATATGGTTCTTCGAAAGGGTCAGAGAAGCAGTCAGGGTGAAGACAAAGGCTTTCACCGGGTACAAGAAAATGCAGGGAAGGAGAAATGGGGAGGTACTAACTAAAAGCTAGGGAAACAAAGTGGGCATCTGAGGAGGCAAAGGCATATGCAGAATTGCATAATGAGGAGGGATTCAAGGGTGGGGAAAAACAATTCTACAGATATTTAAGGAAAAAGTGATGGGATATTTTTAGGCTGCAAGAGGGAGGAGGGTACTAGAGAAAGATGAACAAAAATCAGCCATCCTAAATTATCATTTCTGCTCTGTCTTCACAAGGGAAGACTGTGGGCCCCTTCCTTAAACTGGCATTAAAGTGGCTGTTATAATCCATCCTGAAATGAGGCAGCCAGTATTTACTAGAAAAAAGGTCCAGAAGGGGCTTGAAACCATAACTGTAGATAAAGCCCCAGGGCCAGATGGCGTACACCCAAGGGTGTTAAAGGAACTGGTTACATAAATGGCTGAAATCCTAGTATGGCTATTGAATCATTCAAGTGAAATGGTATAGTTCAAGAAGTCTGGAGGGTAGTGGGCATAGTCCTGCTACACAAGTTGGGGGGGGGAAGAAGCAACTGGGAAATTATAGACCTGTCAGCCATACCTATGTAGTGCATCAGCAGATAAAGTCACTGAACAAAGAGGACCTTGTGGTCTACCTAGAAAGCAATGGTTTACATGATTGTAAACAGCATGGGCATATAGCACAAAAGTCTTGTCAGACCAGCCAGGTAGTTTTCTTTGACTTGGTAACAAAAATAGTAGATGAAGGCCACACTGCGGATTGACTTCATTTTGATTTCAGCAATATTTTTAACTTAGTGCCATACAAAAGATTACTGGAGAACCTGGAGAACATGGTCATGGCTAGAGACAAAGTTAGATGGCATGAAACTGGTTGAAGGAGAAACTGCAGAGGGTGGTGGTAAAAGGGGTCAAATCTGAAGAGAGAGAAGTCATGAGTGGGGTGCCACAGGGATCTGTACTGAGTCTTGTCCTCTTCAACATGTTCATCAGTGACATTGGAGAGGGCATCTAGGACATGTTTTTTGTCTTCACAGATGATAAAAAGCTCTGTGGTAGGGTAGATAGCAACAAAGAGATCATGGAGATGCAAAGGGATCTACAAGGGCTAGAGAGGTGGTCTAAGGTTGGGTCGTTTATGCACCTAGGAAAAAAAGAAACCAGGACAGAGTACTGGATGGAAAAGGAAAAACTGAACTCTATGGCAGAGGAAAGGGACCTGGGAATTGTCATTGGATACTTCCTCAAACAATAAAGCCCAGGTAACAAGGCCTATAATATGCTTGGGTGTATCAGAAGGGATACTAGACAGCAGGAGAATGGTGGTAGTACTGCAGTACTTCTATATAGGTCACTGGTGAGGCCACACATGAAATACTGGGCTCAGTGTTTGGAGAACTCAGCTAAGGAAAGACAGTGACAGATTGGGGATGGTGCAGTGCATGGTGACCAAGATGATTCAGAGCCAACAGAGCCGATCTTACAAACAGCATCTTAAGGCACTGAACATGTACTCACTGGAGATCAGGCAAGATATTGGGGATAAGAAAGAGACATACGAACATATGAAAAAGCCAGCCGAAGAAGGCCATTTTGTCTATCAAGTCTGCTCATATTGCAGGGTTCACAGCTTGAGTTAATGTCCCTTCTCTCCCTACCCACTCCTTCCATTCTCCCTACCCATGATCCTTAACTTCCCCCATGCCTATCCCAGCCTCTCTTAAAGCTGCCCACTCTCTTCAACGAGATGACCTCTTGCAACAGCGCATTTCAAGTTTTCACCTCCCTTTTTCATGAAGAAGTGCTTCCTGACCTCCCTCCTAAACCTCCCATCCTCCAGCTTAAGACTGTGCCCCCTCATGTTATGGTTAGCACTCAGCTTAAAGAGACTTGCCTTATCAACCTTATTTATTCCTTTTAAGTACTTGAACATCCAACCATGTCCTCTCTCTTTCTCTCTCTCTTTCTCTCCTGTCTTCCAGGGAGTACATGTTCAGTGCCCCCAGCCTCTCCTCATATGCCTTGCTCTACTGACTGACTATCATCTTTGTAGCCCTCCTTTGGACCTTCTCCAGCAGGTTAATGTCCTTTTTGAAGTGTGAGCACCAGTACGGAACTCCATACTCTAGACGCGGTCTTACCAGTGACCTGTACAAAGGCAGTATAACCTCCTTTCCCCTTCACTGATCCACCTAGATATCCATCCCAGCATCTTGTTTGCCTTTGCTGTTGCTTTCTTGCACTGTGTGGAGTGCTTCAGGTCACTACTGATCATCACCACCAAGTCCTCCTCCTCCTCCTCCTCCTCCTCCTCTGATGCAGATACTCGGACTCCACCCAGGTAGTACTCTGTCCTGGGATTCCTGGCTCCAATATTTATTTATTTATTTATTTATTTATTTATTTGCTTTTGCTTACCAGGTAAGTCACACTAGACATCCATGTGCCTATTTTCAGGTGCGACCCGGGAGAGTTACAGACTTGAATTATACAAATACAGTGACTAAATACAGCTTTTACATACAGTGAATTGACTAAGATAGTTTTTACATACAGTGAAGTGTCAGAATACATAGAGGAGTGACAGTCAGTAAAAAACAACAGATGAGCCCGTGGGGTTACAGGGGGCCCGGGAGAATTAAGAGCTAGGCCATACATAGACCGTGAGTGAGTCAGGTTTATATGCAATGGGAGTGCAGGCAATACCAGTTAAGGTGACTCAGTATGTCATTGCTTGGCCAGGTAGTCAGTAGAGTAAGTGCAGTGGTCCCAGGGAGCACAGGGCCCCCCGTGCCAGCAGAGTGAGGGGCGAGATTACAAGGTGCAAGGGCAAGTGGAGGGACCCTTCAGGAAGTTCCAGAGGGAAGTTTTAAATCCAGTGTGAGAGGGGGTGGACCATGTAAGGGCTGGGAGTGAGTTCCATAGTTTTGGGGCGTAGCTGGCAAAGGCCCAATCACCCGCAAGGGAGTGTGTCCTAGGAACTGGGCGGTTGGTTGCCGCCCTTGACCTAAGATGGTAGGTATGTATAACTTTGCATTTCTTGGCATTGAATCCAAGCTGCCAGATCCTGGACCATCTCCCTAGCTTTTCCAGATCTTCCTGTAGGTGCTGTATCCCTTCAGCTGTGCCAACTCTCCCACAGAGCTTGGTGTCATCTGCGAATAAGCACATTTTGCCCTTAATGCCATTTCCAATGTCATTGATGAAGAAATTGAACAACACCGGCCTCAGCAATGAGCCCTGCAGGACCCCACTGGTTGCCTCTCTGGCACCAGATAACTCTCTCCCCACAACCACCCTCTGGGTTCTGTCCCACAGCCAGTTTTCCACCCATCTGGCCATCTTTTCCCCAACCCTGAGATCCACCAACTTCCTGATCAACCTTTTTTGGGGCACAGAGTCAACAGTCTTGCTGAAATCAAGACAGAGGATGGCTACCACTTGGCCCCTGTCTACTGTCTTAATGACACAGTCAAAGAAGTCAGTCAGATTTGTTTGACATGATCCCCCCCCCCACCAATGAACCCATGCTGCCTATCATCCTGGAGGCCATGTTCCTCTAGATATTCCAACAACCTTTCCTTTAGAATGGTCTCCATGAGCTTGCCCACCATGGAAGTCAGGCTGACTGGTCTGTAATTCTCTGGATCATCCTTGGAACCACTTTTGTGGGGGGGCACTATATGTCCTGTTCTCCAGTCCTGCGATACCACGCCTGACTCTAGTGAACTATTAAGACCTTCAACTTCCTGAAGGGAATAAACAAGGTGAACTGTGGGGAACTATTTAGTACGAGTACAGAGTCAAGAAACTGATGTCAAGAGTGGAAATGGGCAGGGGGACTGTTTAAGAGAGATTTGAAGGAACACTCTGCCGGTATAGGTGATAAGCGCCAAGACCTTAAACAGTTAAAAGCATGAGTGGGACAGAATGAAGGGTTTGTTGTACTCACATTGATAGCAGTAGGGAGGGGAGCAGGGGTGTGGACTGGGTGGGTTAAAGTTCCAGATAGACAATAGGTCCTGGGGCAGATAGAGAACTAAAGGTGGTCTAGATGGTAATTTGCCTTTTTCTGTTGTTTTTATTATGTTGATTGCACGCATGTGCAAGAAACATGCTGTGGCAGCTTGCTGCAGAAGCAGGTTGTGGAGGTGGGGCACTGTTGTGGCCAATGCCCCCACTGCCTTTGGACGTTTAGCCCACTTTCCCCAACGGGGTGGCACGCTGCTGCTGACGCTAGTTCAGCCAGTGTGCCACAACCTTGAAAAATTTCAGCCACTGCAATCAGGGGCCGCCGTGACATTGCAGGATCAGCTATGCTCAGGGACCCTGGTTTTCCATTTTTACCAGTAACACCGGTAACAATCACGGAATCCTGCTTGGTTTGCGGACTTTTAATTCTTATACCGGTGCCTCATGGAAATTGCATGTCACTGCATAGAATCTTTAAGATTTCAGCATCTTTTTTAATTTGTTTTATTTTCTCTTTCTATGTCTCCTTCTCACAGCATCAGTCTCCACTTTTCATAGATCCCTAGGCTGGGTACCACCTAGCTTCACTCCCAGGTAATGCTCAGGAACTCCTGTGGGTGTGCTCCTATTCTGCCTGGATTGTACCCCACCAGGTGGGAAGGAAGGGGGACACCAGGTCACCCATCCACACTCTCTTAGTGTGTGTCAGGCAGCTCAGTGGGTCCCTCATGGAGTCTGGTTATGAAGTCTTGGGCACCTGGGTCCCTTCTGCTAGTGGCCAATGTGGGATGATTGTTCCTGGCTTTCTGGTCTCTGTCCCTGAGGGCACCGGCACTAGAGGAGATCCAAGGAGGTAAGTCACATAGAGCCATGCCACTGCTCCAGATAATAGCTAGCATCCTCCCATCCTGATTACTCTGCAGCACCATTGCACCACCACCCATGGTCACACAGGTGGTGGTAAAGCAGCAGGACTTGCAGCCCACCCTTCCTGGAGGAGGAAGAGGAGGAGGAGAGCATTCCCTCAGGTGCTCGATCCTACTCCCCTGGCCAGACCTTTAGCAACCTGAGTTCGCTTCTGACCCTGGGTCTCTGGCATTGCAAGCAGTAGTGCAACCGCAGCACCAGCAGGCTGACCCAGATTTCAGCATCTTAAAATGAATGCTGATGTGCTTTGCATTCTTTCTGCTTTGCTGCATATAGAGTCAGTAAGGAAATCACCCACACTGCTTTGTTGTAATCAGTCATTCAGTTTAACCACCCATGCCTGGCAGTTAGAGTAACAAACAGTGATTGAACTGGGTACATCCAGTAGACTTGGGTTTGATTCCCACAACCTCCACTTGCATACTGTGTGACTCTAAGCAAGTCACTTAACCTCCCCAGTGCTTCTAGGTAACTCCTGAAAACAGACGGTTCTGCCTAGTGGGCCTTACCTGTTTTACAAAGAGTATAAAAAAAATACCAATATATGTTACTACATCATAGAATTGTAGTCTGGGTACCATGTAATTTACCTGAGTTTTACTTGGGCTACAATGAATTTGTATAGGTAAAGATAAATGTTCGGATACATTTTATGTGTCTTATAAGCTTGTTTATAGATTTTAGGCAGTTTTTTATTGTATTCTTTGCATATAAGCATCTAGGTTGAAGATTGCTAAATGCCGGATCACTGTTAACAACTAGTTTATTCAAGTTTATAATCAGCAGGGCCATCCAAAATCCTCAGTGGTTTGAATGAAAACTAGTCTGAATGAAAGTATGTTCACAGAGAAGAAACTGCTTTACTACTTATGAAAATACTTCATAGTTAGCACCCCATTTAGGTGAATTGGATCATTTGCACATTTTCTCCGACCTGTTGTTTCAGTCTCTGTGACAACAAAACATTTTCTGATAGACTGCTTCAACAAAAATCAAATGTTAAGTATGTAAGTGTACTTATGTTTGGCCAGTGGATTTTGAAAGCACAGTCAATGACGTACAGAAGGTAAGACCACAGGGGCTATAGATGCAGGTGGGCAGAGTAATGCTCAATTCACATCTGAACAAAGACATGAAGACTGGGAGACACAATTTTCATGGACACCAAGTGAAAAAAAAGCATCCACTTGTCTGGGAGATGCATGAGTCCATTTTTTTTTATTTATTTGGTTTTGTTAACCAAGTAAGCACACTAGACATCCAAGTGCCTATTTTCAGGTGTGACCTGGGAGGATACAAGGTACATACAAAGCAGCAAGCATAGTCAGGGTAACATACAGTATCATCCAGCATGACAAGTACTGTAGATAGGAAGATAACAGCATGTGGGAGCAAGATACATAACATATTGCCAGGTAGAGCAAACAACAAAAATATAGACAATGTCAACAAGACTAATGATATGGGGTAAGCCACAGGGGATCACACTCAGGAATAGGTAGGCAGGGATAAGTGCCCAGGGCAAGTTTCAGCGTATTTGAAGGTCCTCCACTAATCACTTGTGGATTTCTTAGGTGAAGACATTTTATTTCAAAGAAGCAAATTCAAGCAGTTTTTTTTCTGCTCCTCCTACCCCCTGGCCATCCACTCCTTCAGGCCTGCCAAGGCCCCCTACCACTACAGCTGAGTCCTGTCCACCATCAACTGCCCCTTATTGCTGTGCTACCAGGTAATCCAAAGTAACCCTTCATTGAGTTGGAGGCTACCAGGAGAGGAAGATTGCCCCAAAGAGCTTCCTGTGTATCCTGGGCATGGCAGGGGTCAGAACGGACACATGTCTGGGGCTTCTGGCTTATGGAGGGACCAACAGCTGTCCTTTGGTTGGTCAGTGGGTATTTTCCCATTTTCTTGGGAGTGTGACAGGCCACATGACGTCAAGGCACAAGCCAACATCAGTCATGCTCCCTCCTGCAGTGAGGGCTGACATGTTGTTATGTCTATGTCCTCCACCAGGGGCCAGCAAATGCTGAGCCATTAACACACCCTCCCTCCCACGAGAAGGTGAATGGTCACTGGACACTCAATCCTTCACCCACTAGCTGTCCCTCCAGTACCCAGGCCTATTCCCTAACCCTGGTCAGTGATGTTACAGGCAGACATCCAATTCAGGCAGTTAAATTATAGATAGGAAAAAAACAAAGGTAGTCCACCTTAGTGGTGATGGTTCAGATTAATTCACATCTGAGTTCTAACAAGCAAAGAGACCAAGTCATTTGTAACTTGTGCATGTGGGGTATGGGTGTTGAAGAAAGGGGATCATAGTGCTGTCACTACTGCCATCACCCCAGAGAGATATGGACTGCATTGTTGCTACTGCCATAACTCAGAAGGGTTGGGGGCTGTAATGCTTCTGCCATCACCCCTGATGGATGGGGAATGTAGTACTGCTGCCATCCTTCCTGAGGGATGGGGGCCATATTGCTGATACTGCCATCACACCTGAGGAATGGTGAACGTAGTACTGCTGCCATCACACCTAAGGGATGGGGGCCACAGTGCTGCTGCTTTTGTCACACCTGAGGGAGGTTGTAGTGCTGTTGGTGCTGCCATCGCACCTGAGGGATGGGGCCATAGCGCTGCTTCCATCAAACCTTAGGGATGGTAGCTGTAGTGTTGCTGCTGCCATCACATCTTGTATCTAAAATAACTTTAAATTGGTACAAGGATGGAAGGATGTGTAATAGTGGAGGTCAAAACTGCTAAAATGCATGTTAGCAGAGTTACAAATTGTTAAATAAAGTACACAAAACCAAACACTGGTAAAACCGGATTTTGGCTTAGCAGACACTGGTGGCAATATCATTTTTTTACGATGTGCAAAATGGAATATGCCCTTTCTCAATCCCAGTAAACCAGTGTCCCTGGCTATGCTGAAATGAGGGAGCAATCCATCATTGCAGGGGGTGGTCCCTTGCCTTCCCCGATCCAAGGGGAGTCTAGTCCTTGTTGGTTTCTGGTGTCTGCCGAGGAAGTGCCCAGTCCCCCTCGGCATCATGTCCTTTCCCCCTGTTTCTTTGCCGACGGGGGTGCCCAATCCCCGTCGGCATGTTCCCCCCATTTCTTGTGTGTCAAAGGGGTGCCCAATCCCCCTTGGCTCATAAGTTCCCCCCAGTATGGGCTGATGGGGGTGCCAGTCCCCGTTGGTTCCAGTCCCCCCAAAAAAACATGCAGGTGGCATGCTGAGAGCCCGTCCCAGCATGCCAAAAGTACCTGTGAAATGAAAAAAACATCCTGCAAAGTCTATTTTTTTTACCCATGTAAAAAATAAAACAGTCTCTTGCCATCTGCGCCCCCTCCTGCAACCCATGCCCACCCTCTGTGCACCCTGCCTCCCCACTTACACACCCTCACCCCATACTTACCTGTGGAGCCCAGCGCGATGATCTTCAGTGTACTGGGAACACTCTGCACTCTTCAAAGCCTACTGTGAACTGAAGAAATGCCGGTAAGCTGTATAATGGCATAAATAGAGTTTTTTCAACATTGCTGCATATCTCAGGCATTTTTTGGAATTTTGGGACCAAATTTTCAACATGGGGTTATTGGGACCCCTCCTCATGAATTCAGGCACTATCATAGCAGTATTCAGTCCTGAAAGGTGATTTCACCATCACTGCATGGAATCACCTTTCCGGACCAATTAATGAAATGACAGTGCCAGTGTTTATGAAGTGGGCTCTCAAAATGCCTATGTTGCAAATTTGGTGGAAAAAATCAAAACAATTACTGTTTTACGACCGTGCGTTACGCAGTTGCTATGCACGCTCTTAACTTTGTGAACTTGCAATATTTTCACGCCAGATTTTCAACATTGCCATATTTTAACAACTCCTTATGAATAGTACAGCTGTCATTTTTCCCATCCTGGTCGAAATGTGTTTTTGCACTTACAGTGCAGAATAGCGCAGTCGCTGTGGGAAATCAGTGTTAGGGACAGATTAAGAAAATGACAGTGACACTGTTCATGAGCAGAGGTCCTAAAATGCCTATGTTGAAAATTTAGCGAAGATGGACCATCAAATGACTGTGTTACAAGTGTGCGTTGCACAGTTCTAACACCTCTTGTAACTTCACAGATTTGTAATATTATTATGCCAGATTTTCAACACTGGCATTTTTTCACACGTCCTTATGAACAGTACAGCTGTCATTTTTCACTTCCTGGCCAAAATGTGTTTTCGCACTTCCAGCGCAGAATACATAGATACATAGATTCATAGACAGTGTCGGCAGATAAGGGCCTATGGCCCACCCAGTCTGCCCATTTGAGCTTGTAAGTTCAGTTTGTTTTCCTAGAAGTCTGTTGCCCCTTACCCCTGACCTCCAGAATTCTTTTATGTCTATCCCATGCATTCTTAAATCCCGTGACTGTTTCAGCCCTTACCACTTCCTCTGGCAGGGTGTTCCACTTGTCCACCACCCGTTCTGTGAAGAAATTCTTTCTCATGTTTCCTCAATCGTCCTCCCTCCAACTTCATCCCATGCCCTCTAGTCCTGGAACATCTTTTTCACTTAAAAATAGTGTTTTCCTGCACCCTGTTCCTCCCTGTAAGATACTTGTATGTCTCTATCATATCCCCTCTCTCCCTCCTCTCCTCCAGAGAGTACATGTTCAGGTCCTTCAACCTGTCTTCATAGGACTTGTGATGCAATCCATGCACCATCTTTGTTGCCCTCCTCTGAACCTTCTCTACCCTGTCTATGTCCCTACGTAGGTATGGTCTCCAGAACTGTACACTGTACTCCAGGTGGGGCCTCACTAGTGTCTTGTATAGCAGAATTATGACCTCCCTTTTCCTGTTGGTGATGCCCTGCCTATACATCTCAGCATCCTATTTGCTTTACCTGCTGCCTTGTCACACTGTTTCCCTATCTTGAGGTCATCAGAGATGATAACCCAAGATCCCTTCCTGCTTGGTGCATGCTATATCCTCACCCCCAACTGATATATTGTGCCAGGATTTTGTACCCCATATGCATTATCTTGACTTCTTTGCATTGAATTTCAACTGCCAAACCCCTGACCATTCTTCAAGTTTCTGCAGGTCGCTTCATTCTGTCTACACCTCTGGTGTGACTACTCTGTTACAGAGCTTTGTGTCATCGGTGAACAGTGAAATTCTGCCTTCTAGGTCCTGAGCAATGTCACTGATGAAGATGTTGAATAGGACCAGTCCCAGCACTGATCCCTGTGGTACCCCACTGGTCACTCTTCCCTCTGTGGAGTGACAGCCATTTACCACCACCCTCTGTGTCCTGCCACCCAGCCAGTTACCTACCCACCACACTACTGTCCTGCCCATACCCATATTCCCCAGTCTGTGCAATAGTCTTCTATGTGGCACAGTGTCAAAGGCCTTGCTGAAGTCCAGATAGGCCATGTCCACTGCCCTCCCCTGATCCACCTCCCTAGTCACCCAGTCAAAAAATTCAACAAGGTTGGTCTGACATGACCTCCCCTGGTGAAACCATGCTGCCTTGGGTCCTGTAGTCCATTGACGACCGGATGTTCCACCAATCTCTCCTTCAGTAGTGCTTCCATGATCTTCCCCACTACCGAGGTGAGGCTGACTGTTCTGTAGTTCCCTGCTTCCTCTTTGTTCCCACTTTTGTATAAGGGACTACATCTGCTGTCCTCAATCTTTGGGTACCTCCCTGTTTCCAGTGATCGGCTAAACAGGATAGCCAGAGGTTCAGCCACCACCTCTCTTAGTTCTTTAGACCCTGGGGTGCACCCCATCTGGCCCCATTGCTTTATCAACTCTTATTACTTCCAGTTTCTTCAGGACCCTTTCTCGGTAAAGGGACTTGTGTCCATTCTGCACCATTCTCACCCCTTGTACTCCCTTCAGACCCATTACCCTCCTCTTCCTCAGTAAAGACTGAGCAGAAATATCTGTTCAATATGTCAGCTTTACTGTTGTCATCCTCCACGTGCCCCCATCCTCCCCTTCAGTCTCACTATCCCTCCCTTTGTCTTTCTTTTCATTATGTACCTGTAAAGGTTTTGTCCCTCTACCCACTGATTTTGCAATGTGCTCTTCTGTCTGAGCTTTGGCTTCCTTACTGACCCTCCTGCCTCCCTTTGCTTCTCTTGGTACTTCTCCCTATCCCCTTCTGCTTGTGTCTTTTTGTATTGCCTGAATGCAATCTTTTTGGCTTTCACTTTCTTTGCTACCTCTTTGGAAAACCATAATGGTCTCCTCTTCCTTTTCCTCTTGCTAACCTGCTTAATGCATAATTCTGTTGTTCTTGTAATCCCCATTTTAAATACTTCCCACTGTTCCTCAACCCCTGATTCCTGTCCCATTCCCCTTAATGCCTCTTTCAAGTATCTCCCCATTTTCCCAAAGTCTGCCCCCACTAAAATCCAGGATACGTGTTTTTGTGTGGTTTGGTTCTGCTCTTTCTGTGATTTCAAACCACAATGACTGGTGGTCACTGTTTCCCAGGTGCTCCCCCACTGTTACCCCCATCACACTGTCCCTGTTTGTGAGCACAAGGTCCAGTATTGCCTTCTGCTGAGTTGGTTCCATGACCAGTTGCTTGAGGAAGGCACCCTGAAGGGAGTCGAGGATAAATCTGCTCCTAGTTGATGCTGCTGCTGGGATGCTGCAGTCCATGTCTGGAATATTGAAGTCTCCAACCAGTACTACCTCACCCTTGTCTGCCGTCCTTTGGATGGTTAGCATCAGCTCCCTATCTGTTTCTTCCTCCTGGGCTGGTGGTCTATAGACCACACCTGTGTGGATGGCTGTCCCCATTTTCCTTTCCAGCTTAACCCACAGTATCTCTCCCCCATTTTGTTCCTCCTGGATCTCTGTGGCCCTTATGTCATTTTTCACATACAGTGCCACTCTTCCTCCCTTCCTGCCTGCTCTGTCTCTTCTGAATATGTTGTAGCCAGGTTGCAGTCCCAGCACTGCAGGCTGCCCTTTTATACTGGGATCCTGCCTGCATTGCGGTCTTTTTCTATCCACAGAGAAATCTACAGCAGCGCGGTTGCTGTTGAAAATCAGCATTCCGGACAGATTAAGAAAATTATAGTGACACTGTTTATGAGCAGAGGTCCTAAAATCCCTATGTTGAAATTTTGGTGATGAAAGTCCACAGAATGACTGTGTTACAAGCGTGTTTGAGCTGTTTCCATGCACCCTTGTAACTTCGCAAATTTGGAATATTTTCATGCCACATTCTCAACACTGGCATTTTTTCACACCTCCTTATGAATAGTACAGCTGTCAATTTTCACATCCTGGCCAAAATATGTTTTTGCACTTGTGGTGCAGAATAGCATGGTCGCTGTGGGAAATCAGTGTTTGGGACAGATTAAGATCTAATGAGTGAGAGGGGGGAGTGATCGAGCTGAACTGAGCTCTGTTGGGACTGCTGCAGATTTCTCTGTGGATAGAAAAAGACCCCAATGCAGGCAGGATCCCAGTATAAAAGGGCAGCCTGCAGTGCTGGGAGAAACAGATCGAGAGAGCGAGTGAGGGAGGGGGAGTGAGCAAGCTCAACGGAGCTCTGTCAGGACTGCTGCTGATTTCTTTGTGGGCAGAAAAAGGCATCAATGCAGGCAGGGTCCCAGTACAAAAATGCATCCTGCAGTGGTGGGAGAAACAGAATGAGTGAATGAGAGAGGGGGAGTGAGCGAGCTCAACGGAGCTCTATCAGGACTGCTGCAGATTTCTTTGTAGGCAGAAAAAATGTGCCAATGCAGGCAGGAGCCCAGTACAAAAGGGCAGCCTGCAGGACTGGGAGAAATGGAACGAGCGAGTGAGAGAGAGGGGGAGTGAGCAAGCTCAACAGAGCTCTGTCGGGACTGCTGAGGATTTCTTTATAGGCTGAAAAAGGCACCAATGGAGGCAGAAGCCCAGTACAAAAGGGCAGCCTGCAGTACCAGGAGAAACAGGATGAGTGAGTGAGAGAGGGGGAGTGAGTGACCTCAATGGAGCTCTATTGGGACAACTGTGAACTTCTTTGTGGACAGAAAAAGGTGCCAACACAGGGAAGAGCCCAGTACAAAAAGGCAGCCTGCAGCATTGGGAGAAACAGAACTAGCGGGTGAGAGAGGGGTGAGGCGAGCTCAGTGGAGCTCTGCCAGGACTTTACAGTTGCCCACTCCCGCCCAGATCCTCTGTGGTCCTATATTACAGCAGAGTCTCTGGAGTGGAGAAAAATGCAATGATTGGATACTATAGGATTGCTGTAATAATACAGATTTAGTTGTTCTGTTTCTTTCTCTGAGCTAAGTACTGAACTATACTGTTATGATTGCTGTAATAATACATATTTATTTGTTCTGTTTATTTCTCTGACTGAGCTGAGTAATAGGGTAAAGATAGGGAGGCATACCAAACTGCCCTAAGGGAAGCAGGTAAGGCAGTAAGGCAGGCAAAGTCCCAAACTGAGGAAACACTAGCACGAACAGTAAAAGAAGGTGACAAGACTTTCTATAGATGCATTAGTGAAAGGAGAAAGTCCAGAGGGGGTATTGCTAAGCTTAATGGAGAAAAGGGAGCATGTGAGGAGGAGGACCCTGTAAAGGCATCTATCCTAAATAGATACTTTTGCTCAGTATTTACTGAAGAGAAGGTAGGGCAGGGCCCACAGCTCAGCATCATGGACACAGGGGAGGGAGGTGAGCACTACTCCCTCACAAAAGAAAGGGTCCTACAAAGCTTGCTAAGCTCAGAGTGGATAAGGCAATGGGACCTGATGGCATACATCCCAGGGTACTTAAGGAGCTAAAGGAGGAACTAGCAGAGCCATTAGCAGAATTGTTTAGTAAGTCTCTGAGCACAGGAGAGGTCCCAGAAGACTGGAGAAGGGCTCATGTGATCCCGCTCCACAAGAGTGGTAGCAGGGAGGAGGCGGGAACTACAGACCGGTCAGTCTTACCTCAGTAGTGGGCAAGATTATGGAGGCACTCCTTAAGGAAAGGATAGTGCAACGCCTGGAATCCATAGGGGCACAGGATCCAAGACAGCATGGGTTTACAAAAGGAAGGTCCTGTCAAACTAATCTCATAGATTTCTGTGACTGGGTAACCAGAGTGGTGGACCAAGGGGGAGCAGTTGATGTCGCTTTCCTTGACTTCAGCAAAGCTTTTGACACTGTTCCACATAGAAGATTGATAAATAAGCTGGGTAGGCTCATGGTGGGTCAGAAGTTGGTCAACTGGGTGGCAAACTGGTTGACTGGCAGAAAACAGAGAGTGGTGGTAAATGGTATACAGTCAGAAGAGATGCAAGTCACAAGTGGGGTACCTCAGGGATCAGTCCTGAGGCCAGTCCTATTCAACATCCTCATTAGTGACCTTGCAGATGGACTAGAGGGTAAGGCTTGTCTGTTTGCAGATGACACCAAGATCTGCAACAGAGTAGATGAGCCAGATGGAGTGGGCAGAATGAGAAGAGATCTGGATAAACTAGCAGAATGGTCAGAAGAGTGGCAACTGGGTTTAATGCAAAGAAGTGCAAAATCATGCACATAGGGAAGAGAAACCCTGAAGCCACTTATAGGCTGGGAGGAGTTGCTAGCAGTCACAAAGGAAGAAAGAGACTTGGGCATCATCATCACTGATGACCTAAAATCATCAAGCAGACCTCTAAAGCAGTAGGTAAGGCTAGGGGTGTTAGGGTGTATTAGTAGGGGTATCACAAGTCGTAGAGGGAGGTAATAATCCCTCTGTACAAGACATTGGTTAGGCCCCATCTGGAGTACTGCATGCAGTATTGGAGGCCACACCTTCACAAGGACATTAACCAAATTGAGGCAGTCCAGAGAAGGGCAACCAAATGGTGCAGGACTGCATCAGAAGACATATGAGGACAGATTAACGGAGCTCAATATGTATACCCTTGAGCAAAGGAGGGAGAGAGTGATATGATCGAGGCATTCAAACACCTTAAGGGCATAAACAAGGTGAAAGAGTCTAACATGTTTAAATATAAGAAAATAGCAGGACAAGAGGACACAGCATGAGATTAGAGGAGGCCGATTAAGGGGAATGTGAGGAAATTCTTTTCACAGAAAGGGTGGTGGATTCATGGAATGCTTACCACAAGAAGTGGTGGCTATGAATACAGTGCAGGGCTTCAAACAGGCATGGGATAGGCATAAGGGAGCAATACAGATGACTATGAATAGATAGGTCACTGACAGAGCAAAGGCCGATGGCACATTTATAAGGTAGAAAAAGAAATGGGCAGACTGGATGGGCCTTGCGGTCCTTATCTGCCGTCAACTTCTATGTTTCTATGTTTCTATGTTACTTGGAGTGCAATAGGATTTCTAACTGGGCTAAGTGAAACTATATGAGAACCGAGAACAAAAAGTATTGTAGCTGAGGGGTGAAAAACAGACAAGGAGGCTTTAGGATTGCTACACTAATACAGTATCTAATGGATGAAGATCTGAGACTGAATTACCCTGGTTGGCAAGGGGTCATTAGGGGGACTAGTGTGGGGGAGGCAGGAATTTGACTAAATAGGGGCCTAAGAGTTGTAGTAGGGTACAGAATCCGGGAGTAAGAGCATGTAACATAAGATGGGGGCCAAAATTGGGCAGGTGCCACATGTCAATAGGGCGGGTATCTTTGGAAGGGTGGAGAGGAGTACAGGGTGTGGGTGTGCCACAATCCTGGACTGGGCTTGGAGGATGGGGGGTATGGTCTGTAGATGACTGGCTAGTTTGAGGGAGGAACTGTGGAGGTTAGGGAGGCGTGTAAGTGGCAGGGCAGATGAGTATGGTAGGCATCCTGAGGGTGGGAATAGGGGATAGCAAAGGGGAACGGAGAAAGAATAACTAGGGACTGAAACTGACCCCAGTATCAGAGGCACTAGCAGAAAAGATAAGAGAAGAGAAGGGGGGTGCCCAAGGTGAGGGTGAGGGGCCTCTTGATGGGGGAGAAAGAGATGATGAGGAGAACCAGGGGAGATAGCAGATGGCTGCGGGTAGGGAGGGACCGGGGTGGCACGGAGGGGAACATGTAGGAGGGGGGAACTGATAGGAGGAAGAGATGTAGGACTGACACTCTGAGAGGGAGAGCAGGAACATACTGAAGGGGGTAGGACAAGCATGGCATGAGAGGGAAGGCAACAAACAGAGGAAAAGATAGAGAGGACAAAAGGGTAGAAGGGGGCTTGTAAGGAAGGAGGGGTGGTGACTAAAGGAGAGAAGGCTACAGGAAGGGGGAAGGATGGGAGGGGCATCACTATCGGGGTAGAAGGTAATGGGGGCTCTAAATCGACAACAGCAGGGATAGAAGAGGGCTTGGAAATCAGCAGGGGAGGAGGGGAGGTCGACATGGGAAGCACAGTAGGAAGTAGTCAGGCTGGGAAGGGGTTCAAGGGGGATGCGAGGAATAAGGCAGTAAAAGGGGTGAGGTGGAAGTAGGGGGTACAGATACATAAGTCACAGACAGTGCATTTGGTGGAGGTAAGAGACAGGGAAGAATGAATACTGGGGTGGTGGAAGGGGCATTAGAAGGGAAAGGGGATAAGGGGCAGGGGGGTACTCATCTTGGGGGATTCTATACTGAAATGGGTGAGATGGGACAGAAAGGGGGAAGGCACAGCCATATTTTGGTTGAAGCTGTCCCCAGGTTTACTGCAGAAGGGGCAGGGCAGGCACTGCTCAAGCGTGCACCAAGGAGGAGGAGGAGGAAGAAACCTCATTTACTGTTCCACATGAGTACAAATGACTTGGCCGGGGACACTGTGGAAGTAGTGAGGGGGAGGTTTGAGTACTTGGGCAGGCAGTGTAAGGGGGTGGGGAAGTCGATGGCATTCTTGGAGCTACTGCCGATACCATGTGCAAGCATGGAGAGGAAGGGTAGGCTTGAGGAGTTTGAGTGACTGAGGGATTGGTGCCACATGAAACATTATGGGATAGTGACTAATTGGGGTAGGGTCGGGGGGGATAGTGACTTGTACACAGGGTAGCGAGTACACTGGAGCAGGAAGCGGAGGGGGATATTAAAGGCAGCATTGCTGCTGTGCCACTGGCACTGAGGGTTGAGGCGCTGGATGCCACACCTCGCTCTCCTATCCTGGGGTGGGATGCAGGGAACCACCTGCTCTGTAGCAGTGCCTAGTGATGACCGTGGGTGCTACTACAGTGGTATAGTAAAGGGTGGCGAACTGTGATGGACATTGGCACACTGTGCCTAAGCGTCAATGCAAAGGCCGCACTCAACGAAAGGGAGAAAAGTAGAAAATGTGCTACGGTTAGGCAGTATGAGCTTCCGACCCCCCTGCCCACCCCAAATGGAACCTCCTCAACTGGAACCTGCTCTGGTAGGTCAATCTGGGAAGTTCCTCACCACCTCACTATGGGAGTAATCCGTGGAGGTGAGTAGGTCGGCCTGATGTTGGGAGCAGGGCTTGTGGGGTCGGTCGGGATGACCAAGCCGAATGTAGCCCAGTGAGAAAATATGTAAAAAAAGAAAAAAAAAAGGCAGGATTAGAAGGGTGTATCTATACTAAGATGGATTTAAACAAATGGTGGAGGCGGGGTGGCCAAAAGACTGAAGTTGGTAGAAAGGTTTGGACAGGGGAGCCTGATGAGCTCACTCCCCTAGATATAGGTAAAGGCAGAGATGTAGTAACCCTGGAAGGGGGAAGGCAGAGTGGTCTGAGTGTAATACAGAAGACACCATCACCCAGTAAGAATAAGGAGCAGAAAAAGTGCGGACTACTGGGAGCACGGACACTGGCCAGATAGAAGAACAGTGAGGAGAAGGAGGGGTACAGGTGGAAGGTGGTCTGACTACATGGATAGAGAACTCTTTACAGGGGAGGGTGCAGAGGGTGGTGGTGGTGTGGTAGCTCTCGACATTCATAGCAGTGACAGGCAGGGTGCCACAGGGCTCAGTGCTTGGCCCAATGCTATTTGGGCTCTTTATCTTCAATATAGCACATGGAGTGGGGAGCAGGGTTAGTCTGTTCATACATTATACCAAATCAAAAGCAAATAGTTATAGTAGCAGACCCCCCCACACACACATATACACTCCCCGAAAAGCTGCTGAAAAGCCTGTAATTAATTAAAATCAGTTCCATTTTCTTACTTACTAGGGGTTCAATGCCAATAAGTGTAAAATCATGTACCTAGGACACAGGAACCCCGATGCTGGGTATAGGATGGGGGGAGGTACTGTTACTCGCTAGACATGAAAAGGTCCTTGAGGTTATTATATCAGAGGACCTCAAGATGACAGTACAGTGTGACAAGGCTATGGGTAGGGCAAATGGGATTCTGGGGTTCATAAGGAGTGGTATCTCCAGTAGGAGGAGGAGGAGAGATGTTGTGCTGCCATTGCATCACTCCCTGGTATACCCCCAGCTGGAGTACTGTGTCCAGTTTTAGAGTCCACAATTCAGAAAGGACATAAGGTGGAGGTTTTTCAGAGGAGGACAACTAAAATAGTTCAGAATTTTCACAGGAATCCCTACAAGGAAAGGCTGAAGAATCTCAACATGTACACTCTACAATGAGAGAAGGGCTAGAGGTGACATGATCAAGACCTACAAAGTACCTCACAGGGGTAAAGAGGGTACAGTTGGGGAGTTTCCTTCATATGAGGATGAACACCCAAACCAAGGGACATACAATGAAGCTGGTGGGGGGTATTCAGAATAGATGTGAAGAAATATTTCCTTACTGAATAGGTGGTAGATGGCTTGAACAGACTGCCAGGAGAAGTGGTGGAAGCTAAAATGGTAGGGAGCATGAAGCATGCATTGGATAAACATGGGGATATATTAGAAAAAGGGGAAGAGGGGGTCAACAGAGATCAATAGGGCTATGGAAATGGAGTAGGTTCAAGTTCATTGCAGGAAAAATTCATTAAGCAAGCTCATTCACAAGGAGGTCCTGATGGACACAGGCAGAATAAGACATGCAGTAACACATACAGGCAGGAGTTACAAGTAGGTAGAGAACACTTGAGTAGACTGGGTGGGCTGAGCAGTCCTTTTCTGCTGACAAATTCTATGTTTCTATGGCATCATTTGTTAATTCAGGTGCAGTGTTTATTCAAGTTTGAGTCTGCCATACATCCAGATGTACGGTACAGTAAATTACCGAATTAAATGCATCCCACTTACAGTACGATAAACAGAACCCCAGTGCTTCAAGAAGCCTTTACTCTTCATAAGGCTGCTTAAAGAGTTGGGGTTCTATTCACGGTGTCCACTCCAGCATGCTGATCTTAAAATCGATGCCGCATCTGAATGAGTACTTGATTCTTCCACACTCCATTTCTTTTCCACTTTGAAAACTGCTTGTCCTGAGTTAGTTTTGGGCTAGCAGTGCCTCGCCTGTGTTGGAAGATGACCAATAAGCAGCACTGAAAGATGTCAGACTTCACAGACTGTGAAAGCAGCTACTCATGGACAGACATAAGGCAATTCTACTGGGGGTAGGAGGAAGGAAGTAAGCTGTTGATTAACTAAAATCTGCAGCTTATCCATCAGATAGTGAAATGGGCAGACTAGGTGGGCCAAGCGGTCCTTATCTGCCTTCAAATTCTATGTTTTTGTTTCTCACCCACCATCTTGGTAAGAAGAAGGATGCAGCTGTGGCCAATGATGACTGTTCGGGTGTGGGGATGGGGGAACCAAAGGGGACAGACATAAGGAGATAAAATCATAATAACAATTGTGAGACCTTCACCAGCTTTCCAAAATGCTTACCAGTAAAAGAACACTCTATGAAGTTTTTCAAATGGCAACACAAGCTGGTGAGCTCTCTGTCTGCCATCTGACACCAGGCATCAACCAGCATAAAATTGCCTAAAGAAGGGTGTGTGGTCATGTGATTACTGAAATACTGGAGATTACAGATTTATAAGAACAAAAGAATATCACACACATAAGCTGGCACATATGCCTATAGCAGCTGTCTCCTGCTTCTCAGTACTTATATTTACACCCTTGTGGTACTTGAATGTTTCTATCACATCCCCTCTTTCCCTCCTCTCTTCCACTGAGTACATATTGAGGTCCCTTAATTTCTCCTTATAAGTCTTGTGTTACAAGCTCTGTACCATCTCATTCATCCTTCTCTGGACCATCTCCAGCCTGTTAATATCCTTATGAAGGTGTGACCACCAGAACTGCACACTGTACTCCATGTGAAGCCTTACCATGGTTTTATATAATGGCATCACTGCCTCCCTCCTAATGCTGGTGATACCCCTGTCTATGCACCCCAGCATATTACTGGCCCTCCCAGCTGCCTTATCACTTTGACATTTTCAGGTCATCTGAAATAAGAACCCCCAGGTCCCTTTCCTTCTTTGTGACTGTCAGCAACTCCCTCCCCCCCCCCATCCTGTACCTTTCCCCAGGGTTTCTGTGTCCCAGGTGCATAATTTTGCACTTTTTTGAATTAAACTTCAGTTGCCAGTCCTCAGACCATTTCTCAAGCTTCCCCAGGTCCCTCCTCCATTTCTCCACCCTCTCTAGGGTATCCACTCTGTTACAGATCTTGGTGTAATCTGCAAACTGGCAGCCCTTTCCCTTCAGCCCTTCTGCAATGTCACTAATGAAGACATTGAACAGGACTAGCCCCAGGACCAATCCCTGTAGCACAACACTGGTCACCCTCTCTTCCCAGACTGCTCCCCATTTACTACCACTCTCTGCATCCTGTCTCTTACCCAGTTTCTAACCTAGTTTACCACCTTTACCCAGTTTCTAACTTATTTTACCACCCTTCCCCCATGCCTCGCCTATTCAGCTAGTTTATCAGCCTCCTATGTGGGACAATGTCAAAGTCTTTGCTTACATCAAGGTAAACATTGTCCACTGCCCCAGCCTGATTTACTTCCTTTGTCACCCAGTCAAAGAGATCAACCAGATTTGTCTGACATGACCTCCCCACTGTGAATCCATGTTGCCTATGGTCTTGGTCTCCGATGGCTTCTAGATGCCCCACTGTCCTTTCTTTAACCAATGTCTCCATGATCTTCTCCACTACTGAATTGAGGCTGACTGGCCTATAGTTCCCCGCCTCCTCCCTACTGCTGGATTTCTATAGAGAGACCACATGTGCCCTCCTCCAATTCTCTGGTACCACCCCTGTGTTAAATGACTCGCTGAACATGGCTGCCAGAGGTACTGCTATTTCCCCTTCACAGTTCTTTTAATATCCTTGGTTGTATGCCATCTGGTCCCCTCACTTTGTCCACCATTAATTTACTCACCTTCTGCAGGATTCTTCTGCCTGTGAATGGACTATTGTCCACTTCTTCATGCCTTTGCAACTGCTGTGGCCCTTGCCCCTTCCCCTCTTCTGTGAATACTAAACAGAAAGACATAGTGCATGTCTTGGCATGGGAGGGCACATGACAGTTCTTAGGCATGGTACTTTCACTTCCAAATACCTAAACAGCATATATAAGCAATCAACATTTGGCATTGACAAATGCTTGTTGTTTATGTTTCTATGTTAACCTGAGTACAGATACCACATTGTGCAGTAATTCCTCAGCCAAAAAAAAAAAAACCTGAATCCAGGTCACCCTGCCCAAGGGTTAGAAGGACCATGCCTCAGGGTTTTCCAAGAAAGTGTTGTCATGTGTCTTGAGTGTATGTATAGAAGACAGCTTGCAGATGTTTCATGGTCAAACATGGATCATCAGAACTAGACCATGGTTTATTCATGGTCATGAGAGCATGAAATAGCAACCAAATATGCATACATTATTTGCATGTAAGAATACAGACTCTGAAACATTAAATAATGTAAATAATCACCATAATAACAAGTATTCCAATTTATGAAAAACAAATTGGGTTTACAAAAGGAAATTAATTCCTTGAGCATAACAAATTTAACATGTAAACTCAGCACATCTTTAAATATGGTGACAGACAAGGAGTCATGTGATGTGCTCAAGGTGAACAGCAGCTTTCCTCAGAGCTCCGTGGCCACAACACAAAACAAGGCTAATATAATGGATTAATTCATCAGTAACAATCTACATTAGACAGATTTCCTTTTCTGAACTACACAGCAAACAAAATCTACAAAAACCTGCAGGATGAATGCCGAAGATCAATGGCAAATGGACATTTCTGTGTTGCCCACCACACAGCCTCCTAGCCAGCCTACAAAGCATCCGAAACAAGACTCACCACAAGAGCCAGGGCTTGATCTATCACTGCTAAAGCTAACGGTCAACAAAATGGACTTTTTTTTACAGTGATTACACCTGTAAAACTATCCCTGGGGGACATGGCCACAGATATATGGATCATTAAACAAATGGTGGAAACGCTGACAACCAGAGTCAGAGATGCTGAAGTGTAACTCAGCTCCATAGAAGACAATCAGGTTAGGGAAGACAAAATCAATGCAGCAATGCGGAAAAAAGTCAGCAAATTAGAGGACTGTCTGGAGGTCCAAGAGAGCAAATTCAGGCACAATAACGTAGTGCTGGTGGGTATACCAGAGAGGGCAGAAGGATCCAATCTACCATCTTTCATTCAGAACTTCTACAGGAGATAGTGGGATCCCCGGCTACAGCCACAGAATATACCCTTGAATACACTCATAGGTCAGCCAGAACTCCAGCCAGACAAGAACAGCGCCCAAGGGTAATCATCACTGGGCTCACAAGGCTATAGGATAAGCTCAATATCCAAACACAAGCCGGGCTGAAAGGAGCACTGTCATGGACTGGGCAGTGCTTCCATGTCTATAGCGATGTCACACCTGTGGTCAGAGATAGAGAGCCTAAACAGATATTAAGAAAGCCCTCCACACAGCCCAAGTCCCATTCAGAGTGTTGCACCTTGCTAGACTCATCATAACCATAGCCACAGGACCCAAGGAATCCCAACTGTGGAGGTCACAGCAAGGAACTCCCAAAATACCTCCCATAAATCTTCCCATCACAACTTAAACAAGCAGGTCACCAGTTGAACAAAGCAAAGGAACTAAAGGTATGTTCAGTGTGCTTCCAACCTGTATAACCCATATGATTTAACATGTTGACCCCCCCAATGAAAAACACACTCAGATCCGTATTACCTCTCCCAGCGAACTAGGGGTGTAATGAGACCATCTCCACTAACCACCAGCCACTCTAATTAGGGTACCACACTCTGGGAGAGGTCTATGAGACTATGGGACTGGGCTGAGGATGAGGCGGTTTACTGAACTATAATGACAACCTGGTATCCATATTAACCAACATGGTGGAGATGGGGCAGCTAACACCAAAGGATAAGAGACCCCCTTATTCATGGTGTAGCTTTTGTCTTTTCCTGCTGACTGTAATTGAGCCTCTGTCTCTGGCCACCTTCAGAAATCAAGCCAAAGCCCTGCTCTAATTAAACTGCCTCTGGCCACCACCTCTTCCCACAACTGAGCCAGTGCATCTTATCACCCCACCTCCCTCTGTACTCATTACCCCCCCTTGGGAGGGTCAGGCTATCCCAGCAAGTCCAAACAGAGCATGGACAGATTGGCCGAAGGAATGCCCTCTCCAGCTGCCTGACTGAAAGACCAAAGGGCACTCGCAAGGACCAATGCATCAGACATCCCATGGCAGAAGGGAACACTCAGAATGAGTAAGAACTGCAGTCACTGCCTGAAAACATTTAAAACTCATCCCGACCAGCCCAGAAGGGCAGCATGGTACCAGACTGGAGACTTCATGACAAGCGGTCTCACACTGAAGAACTGTGGGGCTGCAAACAACCACGGTGACCAGGCTGACAGGCAACCCTATTGTCATTTGGCCCCAGTTCTTGACTCCTGCAGGAAGCCTGGTGACTGACTGGAGAACACTGGACACTCTTAGGATTCTCTGTTGACCAAAGAAATAAGTGAAGGTACTGTAGAGCTCATGGGGGGACCTGTCGTCAGAGGGGAGGAGTGGACAGGGGAGACTATGAACCATAAAGTGAACAGAGGCTACTGGAAGCAATGAAAGTTCAGCAGGGCTCATGGTAAGACCTGCTTGCAGAGGGGTGAGTTGGAAGTCAGTATACAGAGGTTGGGCAGTAGGAGAGTGGTTGGGGGGGAGACGGGGGCAAAGAACACTGAGGGACCCTGCATTCATGTTGAGGAGCACATTTGCAATGTGGGGAACTCTACCGGTAGGGGAAGATTGGGACAGATGCAGCCAAGAGTGGCGTGTGTGAAAATATGGCCTTACCAGTTATGCCTCATTGCTCTAGATTACAAGGGTGGAGACCCATAGTGACAAACTCGGATTACCGTCATACATACATAGGACCTTGTGGGATGTGCAGAGGCCCTGACATCACAGTACCACCAGGCTCATCATAAATATATAGACTCTACGCAGCCTGCAACGTCCAGCCCAAGTAGTGGTACAGCACTCTGCCTGGGCCAATGGGGATCTTGGTGGGCAGGTGGGGGGTGAGTTATAACAGTCTAGCAACCATACCTGGGTTCCAAAGTGTCATACAGGTGGAAGCTGGGGTGCAAAGAAAAAGGGGCATAAACAGAATGGATCCTCGGGGTCAACACAAGCAATGGCACCTGAGCACAGAGGGAAATGAGGAAGGGGTAAAACAGATGGGTCCAACACACCCCTTACAGTCATGAGAAGAAGGAGTCAGTCCCATTGAGCAAAAGGCAGACCGCAGCCCTTGGAGGAGGAAGGAATGGGGAACAAGCGATGGGGGGGGGCCAAAGGGAGAGGATGGGAACTACAGGATGAGGAACCCACCTGAACTCTAAATGGCCTGTGGGGTGCATTCCTCACCCCAATACTCCACAGGACATTAGCGTATGACCTATAGGCTTGGTGGAAGAACCTAATGGGGAGACAGAGCCCCACAAAATGGGGACTCCACTCAGGAAATGAACGAAGTGAGGGGCGTCTTAGAGAAGTGCAGCACTAAGAAAAGATCAGAACTGTGGCCATGGAGAGGTGACATCAGGAGGCTTCCAAAACCCCCATATGGGGGTCAATGAGCCATAGATGGTTCAGGGAGGAGGCTAGAGTAAAGGGTGGGGACAGGAGCCAGGGATGCCCTCAGAAGGCAGTGACTTCCTCACTGCACAAGAAAAGGATGGTGCGGGGGGGGGGCCGAGGCAACATGATGCATATGCACCTCAGTGTCCAAAGGAGACAGTCTATAAAGTGGGGGGGCAGTATGGAGGAGGAGGAGGCTGGAGGGACACTAAATATCTGAACTATTCAGTTTATATAATTTCACACAAGGCACAATGCTGATAGGCCAGGAGTAGAGAGGAGCCGCAATCATGGAGTCATCTACAGATCAGCAGAAAATGGGGATTGTCGGGACCAGTGGTATCCCCACCAGTGGTGGGTATGGGAAACTGGGACCGACAAATCCCACCCATGGCAGATCTTAATGTTCTGTGTATTTAGATTAGTGTATGTTACAGTATGTTATGTATTCTATGTGATTATGCAGAGGTAGTGAAAGTGTGGCATGCTCACAATGTAATCCTAAACTCGCATGGTGTGCAGTGGACACACAGATATCCAGCACCTGACTGCATCCAACGTCACGGGGGAGGAGACCTCACACCTACACAGGGGAAGGCAATTTTGGACACTACTCCAATACCCCATGACACCATGCACTACATACCACAAACTGACCACACAGGAACAATGGTCATAAAATGACCAACATAATCAATTGCACCACCCGGAATGTAAAGGGGTCCCAAACGAAAGAAAAGAGATGCCAGATTTTAAGGCACCTATAATCTCTAGTGACCCAGATAGTCTTTTTACAAGAAACCCATACATCCATACATCAGGCACAACTCTGGAGGAGGGAATGGGTAGGGCGTGTGTTTGCTTCAGGATCTAGTAACAAAAAAGCAGGGGTAATCATCCTGATCCACAGGAATATCCCCTTTCTCCTCATTGAACAGCTTATGTCCCACAGGGTAGATACACAGTGGTTAGGGGGGCCCTGAACAGACAAGGTTATCCTAGGATCCATCTATGGCCCAAACAAGGAAGAACCAGGTTTCTTCATTGAACTACTGTCCCTAGTGTTCACATTACCCTCTACACCCATCATACTGGCAGAAGACAGGAACTTGTTCCAGGATAGTAGCCTGGACAAATTCAAATTGAAGAAAATTGAGCTCTCACACTCACAAAGAGTGCTTACAGAACTCCAAAACTTCCTGGGTCTGGTGGGTGTGTGATGCATCCTACATCCCACTTCAAAGGAATATACCTTCTGGTCAGCCACTCACAACTCATCTTCTAGTTTAGACTTCCTCCTGGCTAACCTGCAAATCCTCAAAACCACCTCCACATGCAAAATCAACCCCATAGTAATATCAGACTGTGTACCGGTCTCCCTATCCTTCCTGCCCTCGGACCACCACAATATGAACAGGCTATGGCATCTAAATAACAACCTATTAAAGGATCAGTATACCCTCAATTTAATACAAGACTGCACTAAGTGCTTCCTTGAAAAGATTGCGGGTTCAGTCCCAAATCAAGCACTCCTCTAGGGAGCTTATAAATGCACACTCTGGGGAGAGCTCATAAGACTAGTTTCTTCTAGGAAGAAAAGGGAGGCCGAAAGAGCACAGTTACTACACACTATACCAGAGCTACAGTATAGAAAAAACAGACAAAGGCCCATCCAACTCCAATGTAGCAAGAGATAAGTATGGAGAGCTTCTCAGGGAGCAGGCAGAATTAGCCATCCTTAGGGCAAAAACATGGTATGTGGACCAAGGTGAGAAAGCTGGGAAACTCCTGTCCCTTAGGCTCAAGCAGCAGGATGTGCACCAAGCCATCAACTCAATTAGGAGCAAGATGGGCCAAATCCTTTCTCACCTAAAAGAAATTGCAGCAGCCTTCGGGGACTTCAATTTAGACTTGTATGCGAAGGAGGACCAGCTCTCCCCTGGGTGGGTACACCAATTCCTCACAAAAGCCAGTCTACCTAGGGTTGCTCAAACTGCATATGAGCAATTGGCTGCCCTCCATTGTAGAGGGGGAGGTAGCAAAGGCTATCTCATCTCTGAAGGTGGACAAAGCCCCAGACCCACATGGCATTTCAACCAATTTCTACAAAGCCGTGGGTCCTGGAATATACAAACACCTGGTGAACCTACTTAATGAGGCTAAGGAGGAATGACGCCTTGACCCAAGCTTGCAAGAGGCACATATAACCCTTATCCCCAAGTCAGGCAAGGATATGACCAACATGGGAAGTTATAGACCCATATAACTACTTAAGATGGACTTGAAGATCCTGGCCAAAATACTGGCTGCACAATTAGGGGCAGTGATCAGCTCCCTAATAGGCCCACAACAGGTGGGTTTCATGCAGGGTAAACTGGCATCTGATCACTTTTTCAGAAACTAGCCCACATACTAACTGCCTCCAGGGATGCTGACACCCCAGCAGTCCTGATCTCCATTGACGCTGAGAAGGCCTTTGACAGGGTATCATGGGTGTTCTTGTTCGAGATCCTTAAAGAATTTGGGCTCCCACAGGACTTCATAGAGTGGGTTAGGCATCCTTATACCACACCCACCTCCAGGATCCTCTGAAATGGAATTCTCTCA
Source organism: Neoceratodus forsteri (assembly GCA_016271365.2). Lineage (NCBI taxonomy): Eukaryota > Metazoa > Chordata > Ceratodontiformes > Ceratodontidae > Neoceratodus > Neoceratodus forsteri. The sequence goes on from CM057453.1 coordinate 215,062,658, forward strand.
CCACAGTTCCAGCTGTAGTCATGCACCAGGCAAGGCTGCCTCATCCCCATATCTCTTCAACCTGTATATTGAACCCCTAACAAGGAGAATCCTTGTGGAGAACACCATCTTTGGCATCTAGGTGGGGGCACAAAGATACAAAATCTCCACATACACAGACAATGAACTGTACTCCTGCACTTGGAAGACCCGGTAGACTCATCCCCCCCCCCCCACCATACTATAAGAGTTTGGACAGGTGGCTGGTTACAAGTTCAACCTCGCCAAAACAGGTATCCTGCCCCTGAACCATCACACATTCCAGACCCATCTATCCATGTAGGAAGGAGCTTGGTGCCCAACCTCTATCAAGTATCTAGGTATAGTGATCTCACAATATAGTAAGACATGCCAGTCTCAAAATCTGGATGCCCTCAAAACCAAAATAATACAGACCTACTCCATTTGTCCTCACACCCCTTATCTTGTGGGCTCAGATAAACATTATCAAAATGAACATCCTACCCAGAATATTATACCCCATTAGCATGTCAGGATGCCTACTCCATATCTCCTGGTTCTTGGGACTAAAATCCATATTGTCCGCCTTTCTTTAGAATGATAAGAAACCCAGGAGGACATTAAACAAACTCACAGACCTGAAGAAGCTGGGTGGCCTCCAAGTCCCTGACTTCTCACTATACTTTCTGGCAGAACATGCCACACAGTTCCTGTGGTGGAGGACTCATTACAGCCAAATGGAGCAGACCAGCTACCAACCACAATGGAAAATAATGGAGCTGGACCTATGCCAAAGATCTGGAATCCAGCTACATGCCCCGATGTCCCAACCATACAAACCCTTGCCTGAAACCCTTAAAGCATCACCGATAGGGATATCAGTCCAGGTATGCAAACAGCTGCACCACCTCCTGGGTACCTGACCACAACTCGATCCACAACAGGACCTAGCAGGCAACCCAACCTTCAAAATACAAAATAAAACTAGCCTGCCCAAGTTCCTAAAAAACGTGGTCCCCCAAAAGCTGGGGGCCCTGGTGGAGGGCAACTCTCTGGTCACATACCAGCAATTCTAACAATGAGTGACCCTGGCTAGGATCTACGCTTTCCCTTTCATGCAACTTAACCACATTCTGGCAGCAGCCCTCAGCCCTAAGCCAGGGGAAATGGAAGCATTTCAGAAGTGGGATGACTTATGCAGACTGGTTAACCATAGGCAAGCAATCTCTTTCCTCTACAAACACCTTCTATTCCGGAATATGAACCCTTCCATCGCTCACTGCACTTACTGGGCAAGTGATTTTCCAGATCTTGAGAACACAAAGGGAACTCCAGACCTCAGTAAGCTGATGAATAAGCTAATATTTGACACCTTTAAACTCATGCAATTCAAAATCAACCACAACCTATACTACACCCCTGTCAAACTATTCCTGATGGGTAAGCTGGACAAAAAATCTCTGCTTCCTCTGCAAACAGGAGGTAGGAACCCTCAAACATATCCTCTTGGACTGCACAAAGGCCAAATTCTTGTGGGATGAGGTCAGGGCAAACCTGGATCCCATGTTAGGTCTAACAGATGCCTTTACCCCCTCGGATATGTCTACTTGGTCTAGACATGGGGCAGTTGATGGGAGTCAGGAAGTACCATATTGCTCTATTCTCAGCCATGGTCAAGAAACTGATCCTCAAACAATGGATGGATGACACAGTCCCCTCTTATAGAGAAATGTCACAATTCCTTACTAGAAGCACCCAGGATAGAAAAAAATAATCAACTATATCAGGCACACCCCCCACATAATACTTGGAAAGGTAGGGATCCTAGCAGGCCCTAATGCTAAATGTTTAGGCAAACAGACTCAGATTGCCATATCAATGACAACCCCTACCCCCTGTGCACAAGTAAATAGATGCTGTTATGTCTGAACACTGTACGACATGTGGCAAACAGCTGATTGAATTGTACACGGCGCGGCCACCCCCGAATGTTGATGGGGGAAGCTAAGCCAGTCTTCTGAGCATGTCTATCTGTCTACCTAGGTTATTTGTTCAGTTAGTTTAATGGTTGTTAGCCATTAGTTTATGGTGTTAGTTTCTTAGTAGTATATTTTGTTATGGTATGACATGTATTCATTATCCTTATACATACAGTACCTCACTAACAACATGGCAATGTATTGATGTTTGTATGCTTGTCCTGTCTCAGAAATTCTATAAAATCTACTATTTAAAAAAAATGGTGACAGAAATTAGGCCATTCTATAGAATATGAATGAGAAGAGACTCAGTTAGAAACAGGAAAATATCAGCAAAGGGTAAGCACTAAAAATCCATTTCAAAAGTGTACAAGGCTAAAACATATGCATTGCAGAATGTTAATGCAGATGGAAAAATGATATTACCAGATTGGAGCAGAAATGTGATTCATAAAGCAGGAAACTTCTGTAATCAACAAATATGGATAACCTTGAATTACCATGGTCAACTTGAATATTTCTGAAACTAGACTGACAATGACCATCTGTGGTCTTCTCTGAAACATTTACCACCAGTGGTTCTCCATGAAAATCCATGGTAAAAATCATGAAAAAGCCATAAATTATTATGACTGTTTACATGTAAATCCATGGGCTAACATACATAACCATGATTTATCCATGGTCATACTATAAGACTACACAGTGCGTGAAATATGAGGATTTATATATACTGGTTTAGCAGAAAAAAAGCTTAACACAAGAACGAACCTCCATAGATATACAATCTCATACAGTCTGCAAATGTACTCAAAGGCCACACAGCAGAATCTGCTCCAGAACCTGTATTTAGACACCTGTGTGGCTTTGTGTCAGGAACCAAAAAGAATGCATACTGTAACAAGAGCTAAGACATGTGGAAAAACTCCCAGGCAGGGGACAGTATAGGGACAGGATTTACAGGCAACCTCAGACTGAGGGGTTATGGGACCATGATGAATCAACATGAAGAATAAATTAAAAAAAGTAATGGATGTGCCTCCTGTACATTTTAGAGTCTTCCTTGAAAGTCATTTATTGAAGTTTTTTTAATCAAAATTAATATTCCACATGACTGACCTAGTAGCATAGCAGTAGTGCTGCCACTTATTATGCTGGCTACCAGGTTCAGGAAAGGACTTGTATCACTTTGGATTTGGCTGAGGAAGGAATGATTGAGCAAGCCAAGAAATGCTCTTCTCTATCACAGGAAGTGGGATGATGCTGCTTACTGTCATGTGTTTGCCACCCAGAGAAAGTCAAATCACGGCACAGTGGGACCATGTACAGCGTAGTTCACATTAGACTGTCAGGTTACTGTAATGAGTTAGTTTAGCATTGTCCTTTAGAGCTGGCAATGCATTCGCAGCTTTCATTGTGTTGTTATTCAATACTAACCAGCTCAAGAGCTCCTTTTATTAAATGTTTCTGCAATACAATTGGAATACACAAGGAGTTCCATCACAATGTAGTGCAAACTGAATTGTAGATCTTAGTCAGCAGTTTATGCAAGGCTTTATGCTGGATCCAGCAATACTTTTGCAACTTATTGGTGTTACAGTTTAAAGTGAATATTCTGTACTCTGTGGAGGGCCCATCATTAGATGCTGATATGCATGAGGCCACCTCTGAGACAGGTTGCTATTTATCTGGATATATTGGGAAACATCAATGAAATCAAATTTAAAAGAATGTGGAATTCCTATGATATATCATTATGCATCACATACACGCCTATAGCATTGCCTCCCTTTCTCCTCACTGGTATTCCCTGTTCTTCCCCTGCCCTTCCCCTCCCTCCTTCCCTGCTCTTCCCCGCCCTTCCCCTTCTTGCCTTGTCACCCAATCCTTTCCCACCCCCGCCCTCCCTTAATTCCTCCCATTAACCCATCTCCACTCATACCCTCTCACCCCTACCCCTTCCCTTGACTCCTCACCTGAGTATGCTCCTCCTCTCCTTACCTGTCCCCTTTGCCTGCTATCCTCATACCCCCTCCCCTCCCCCACCAGATTACTCCCTCACAAAAACACCTGCTCGCTTGGCACTTGGGGCTCCTCCTGACCTCTTCTAGCACTTATTCTACTGCTAACCCTATGTCCCTGCAGACAAATGATTGTTTTTTCCTTTCAGGCATCTTGTACCCGTAAGTGTTTTTTTGTTATCCCTCGCTCCCAATATCCTAACTTCCTCTGTATCATGTACAACCCTGTTGCATCTGCTGTATCCACTACCTTTGTAATTTGCACCACTCTGTTCTGTATTGTTATCATGATGTGGAACCTATGTAAAGAGCTTTGAGCTTAAGTGGCATTATCCTAGACTTCAATAAGCAAATAAATAAATATTTTTGGATATTCTGCATCATGTCACTGAAAACAAACAAGGTTGATCAAGGAAATGTCAACTGGAACCACAGCATCAAAGTAATACACACAGGTAGATCAAGCCTCAGTAGGCATTAACACTCTCCAGCATGGCACAAGAAAGCAAGAATTTGATGTAGGATTATAGGAAAACAGTTTATTCATCAATATGCTAATAGCAGAAAACACCCAGACGGCTCTAATATTTCATGTATACTCCCTTGTGTGCTTTCTTAATGAAAAACACATTTTTACCCATGTGCTGAACCCCCATATTTTTCATGATAGAATCAAATACTTTGTCAGTCACTGAGGAACAATGGTTCCCACTGACAATATGCTCTATATATCCTGATATATTCAGAAATGCCAAAGAAATCCAATACAAAAGAGTATGGAGTTCCTGTTATATATTAGGATATATCTTGATATTCTACACCATATTACTGGCTACAACTGTAAGGCTCACTGACCTTTAGTTGCTTGAGTTTGACTGCTACCTCATCATAAATAGGGGATACCATCAGCTGTTTTCCAGTCCTCTGACACTATCCTTGACTGAAAGGTGTCCTGAAATATATTACTGAGGGTCTGAGAAAGAATCTCTTTTAATTACACCATTACTTTTGAGTTGATAACATCAGATCCTTAGAATAGTCCTTGATATACACTCCAGATACTTACTAATTCTGTAATAATCAGAACTGCCTCTTGTTTGGCTTGCACCTCCCCCAAAACTTCCACCCCAGCTGACCATGTCCCCTGACTTCCATTCTGAATACTGACACAAAGTACAGTACCATAATTGTTCAGCACCTCTGCTATGTTCCCTTCATCACTCACTGGTTCCTCTCCCTCAAGAATCATCAGTGGCCCAACCTCATCTTTCACCCTCATTTTGTTTCTGTATAGTGAAAAAGCATTTATCATTCCTCAAGAATTCATACACAGTCCCATCTTGCAGAGTTGTCATGGCCTGGGCAATCCTGGTCCTGCTTTCCTCTTGTCATTTTTTATACTCTAATGCCATCACTCTGTAGCCAGAATAATTCAATTTATAGAATACTCCTTTTTTGTCTCTTAACTTCTCCTGAAGTTTTTCCTTTTTGACAACTATGTAGGCCACCAACTAGCTCATTGCCCTTGTTGCACATGGGGGACACATCTAGTCACTGCCTCCATTATATTTTGCTTGAGTCCCAAATACTCAAAATTTTCTTTCCCTCTGTGTGGTGAAGTCATCAAAATAGATATGAGCATCTTTCTCAGCTTATTCAAATCTGCATTCCTGAAATTTAGTGTATGGATCTTATTTTTTGTGAAGTCACTTCATCATATTATCTCAAATGCAATCATACACTACTATTGTCATTGTTACCAAACAGTTTCCAATCTTTTACTTCTCTGATCATGTCATTCCAGCTACTCAGAAGCAGCTTCAGATCCCCCTCTTGTCCCATAGCTTTAAAATAAGTTCTGGACAGAGCCACTACGGCAGCGAATGCATTAACTTTATAAGGGTGTTTCATGGGCTTAAACATAAAGTTGATTTACTGTAGTCAGCTCTGTGTGTCAAGTTTCATTTTTGGTAAAGGCAGATCATTTATCTGGTTGATCCTGTGTTTCCTATGTGATTAAAATGAGAGAGACGAGTGCATCTTGTACTATATGAGGAAGGATCGGGAGCTTCACACCAAGGCCTTCAAGTAATGGTGGAGGGAATGGTGCACAGAGGTGAGGTATGGCTACATTGTGGACTGAGGGCCTACCTGAAAGTATAAGAACCTATACCTACTGTAGGTGAAGGTCTGTTTTCATCAAGAAGCAACCCCAGTCATCAGTGGATGGATCCAATGTTACTCCTATGGACATTTAAAGTAGCTGAGGGATGGATGATGGAAGAAATACATGAGGTGGAATATGGGCCACCACAGGCTGAGACAGAGAGTACGGAGATCCCAAAGGGAGAGAGTCCCACCAGGATGCAAGTTATTCAAGGAAGTAGGGGACAGCAAAGGAGGAAAGTGGGAAAAGGAGCAGTTAAAGAAGAAGGCATGGAAGGGGGAACAATTGGAAAAAGGAGTAAGCAACAAGAAGAGATCTGTTGGCTGTTAAAATGGTACAAGGTCTGCATTGGAATCTCTATGAAGAGAGAATGAAAGAGTTCAATACGTATACCCTGGAGGAGAGGAGGGAGAGTGGGGATATTATGGAGACCTTTAAATACTTCACAGGGGTTAATAAGGTACAGGAAGGAGATATGTTTTAGAGACAAAGATGCAGCAGGACAGTGGGTCATGATATGAAGCTGGAAGAAGGTAGATTCAGGAGAGATGTGATGAAATACTTCCTCACGGAAAGGGTAGTGGATTCCTGCAACAGCATTCCATGGGAGGCAGTGGGAGTGAACCAGCGGTGGGTTTCAAAAATGCCTGGGAGAGACACAAAGGAATCCTAGGAGGATGGGAGGGGTGGAAGAGACAGTGCTGTAGATCATGTTGGGTCTGCAGCAAAAGTGATCATAATTAAAAATGGACAAACAAGATGGGTGCAGTGGTCATTATTTGCAATCAGTTTCTATGTTATTGTAACCCACCCCCTTTAGGAGATTACTTGTCTAGTCACCCTCTCCCTGGGGTTTTGTGGCCTAATTTGGCCCAGTAGGGAAAAGGGTTAATTCTTCTTGGCACTCGGGTGAAACCTCCTGCAGGTCCAGAGATGGGAAACCAAAATGGTGCAGGGTCTGCACCAGAAGACATATGAAGAAAGACTAAAGGAGCTTAAGATGTATAGCCTCAAGGAAAGGAGGGAGAGGGGGTATATGATAGAAACTTTCAAATACCTCAAGTGAATCAACAAAGTCCAAGAGGGTAGCATCTTTCAGAAACAGAGATGTGCAAGAACAAGGGGCACAATTTGAAGACAGAGGGGGGACAACTCAGTGGTAATGTGAGGAAGTATTTCTTCACAGAGAGGGTTGTAGATGCATGGAACAGCCTTCCTGAAGAGGTCATAGCATCAAAAAAAGTGGGGGAATTAAAGACTGCATGGGACAGGCATAAGGCAATTCTAGTGGGAGGTAGGAGGAAGTAGGCTGCTGGTTAACTAGGATCTGCAGTTTATCCATTAGGTAGGGAAATGGGCAGACTAGGTGGGCCAAGTGGTCCTTATCTGCCTTCAAATTTTGTGTTTCTATGTAGGTCAGGAGGTCACCATGGGTGCATAGGGAGATACAGCCCAGCAGTTTAGGTAGGAGGGGGAGTCCTAGTCAAAGAAGCAAGCATCGAGGTAGTGAGAGCGAGTTGGGGCTGGGTGAGGGCAATTGCCCACTTTGGACCTCGACTGGTGGCACTTGGGACACAGAGGAAGAAGTGGGAGCCAGTAGGAACAAACCACAGATTACCTGGAAGGCAGCTAATGTCAAGAGGTGAGCCAGCAGCTGCAAGTCGCAGACTGCTTTGGCAGCCTGCACTGATTCATGTAGGGATCCAGCGGGTAAGAATGTGGCAGGGAATGCAGTGTCCAGAGAGTGAGTTGCCTTGGAGCTCTGTGGGATGTGTGCCCCTTCTCAGTCTGTGGGCAGCCACTCCCAGTTCTAGGAAAGGATGCAGGGGTCATGAGGGAACTAGCAAATCCACAAGCTGTGAGGATTGCATGTTCTTACAGGGACCTGCTGAGCCAGTGCAGGGAGAGAGAAAGAGTGAGAGAGAGAGAGAGAGAGAGAGATTGGGATAGTTAAGAATGTGGGTGCCTGTGAAGAATAATGGGCTGTCATTCACTGTGAACTGTTTTTTGACTTGTGCTGTCTTCAGACGTTTGTGACCATAGCGATCTCAAGTTAATTTATTTATTTGCTTTTGGTAACCTGGTAAGCATACTACACAATACTGCCTATTTTCAGGCACAACCTGGGAGAGTAGAAATCAAGGCAGAGTACATGGCAGAGATACAAGGATTAACAAAATAAAATTGCAGTAATTAAAGAGATGTGACAGCTACACAGAGGAGCAAATTTACACAACACATTAGTGAGAAGTATTCATTACACATTACAAAATGTGCGAAACAGCAAAACAAAGCAAGAGTAGGGGAATTAGGGGATGAATAACTACAAACATGAAAGTCATGCAGGTTAAGTTTAGCTAGGAGGCAGGTACATGGGCAGAAGCAGAGTAACCTAAGTTCATAACGACAGTGCAGATAACCGGGCTGGGAAGTAGAGATGCAGTGAATTTAAAATTCACTAGTGAAGTGAACGTGAAGTGACCACTTCGCGTTATCATAATGCTATGTGAAGTGGCCATTGAAAATGGCTCACTTCGGCTTGTAATTATGACTTTGCATTGTTATTCCGTCTTAACGTGAAGTAAGGTAGAATGACAACAATATAGGCACTTTAGGCAGCCCCCCGTCCACACATCACATGGCTTACAGTATTGTAAGTCACATGCTTTAGCCAGGCAGGAAGGAAGTGAGTCATATATTTTATTTTTTTTTTGTATTTTCTAGATGGGGGGTTGACATATACAGACATGTACTCATTGTATTGTTTTGTATCACAGGTTGCAGATACTGTTGGTGTGCACATTCCAGTGCTTGATGAGAAATGTTTGTGTTGAAAGTGGAAATGGAATACTCTCAAGCCAATGAAGGTTAGTATTTTTTTTTTTGGGGGGGGAGCATATTTGCAGGTAGGTTTCATTAATGGTTTCTTATTTGGCTACTTCTTCACAGATTTCATCTTCATGCTTCTCAAGTCTAGTTAGTAATGATGGTCATAGACATCGATTGAAATGACTTCTGCGTGTTGCATGTCTACCCCAGACCCCGGGGGGGGGGTCTGATTTTTGAAGAACTTCTTTGAATAAGGCAACTATGACACAACAAGGCATCTGGAAGTTTCCTAAATAAAGAAATGAAGAACGTAATACAACTTGATTGCAGCAGTAACACATTATGTTTAAGTAGTGGCTATTCCACAGGTATCTGGATTAACACAGATAGCAAGTTGTCCCACTGCAATCAGCAGATCACAACTTAATTTAGTACCAGGCTGTGTAACAAATGTACTGTGTCAGTGTGCCTGCATCTCAACTCAAGTTCCATTTCAAAACCACATCTTGTCAAGTAACACAACCTAGGTTCAACTTTTTCAACACTCTCATAGCTGCACAGCTGCAAATTTGGAATACAGTGCATGATATGTTGTAGAAATATTTTTTGTGACGTATGCATGTCACCTAGTTTATGAGTCCTCAGTCGGATTTGTTGCACTCTTATGAAAAAAAAGAAACAGATGAAATAAAATATATATACTTGACAGTATGGATTGGAAATGGACATTCCATAGGTTCCTGTGGACAGTACTGCTGCTGTACCATTGATACCGACTTTCAGCAAAGGATAGTCGCTTGTTGTTGACCTGTAAAAAAACTAAATAAGTTTATGGTATGTATGTGACCATTGTAGCTCAGTAAAGCAACAGAAAACAAAACACACAGCTACAGAAAATTGAATAGCATAAAAAACATTAGTACACAAACTCACTTTATAGTTTTAATAGTAAGAAGTCTTGTGCCTGTAGCTGATGGATGTGTCTCCTGTTCAACTCCTTCTGCCTTGGCATGGTCAATGTAATGGAAAAAACATTGTCGGGATGACACTGGTGGTGGGTGCTGGTGGTCATAGCTGCAGCACATGATAACATTTTCTCTGACATTATCCTGCATCTGGTGGTGGTGGCAGTGGCTAACAGCAGTCTTTTGGTAGTGGTCCGGGGGGGGCACACAAAGTTATTACCTGTGGTGGCAGTGGTTAACAACACTCTTATGGTTGCGGTCCAGGGAGGCACACAAAGTCATTCCCTCTGGTGGCAGTGGCTAACACCAGTCTTATGGTGGTGGTCCAGTGGGGCACAGGAAGTCATTCCCCATGGTAACAGTGGCTAACAGTGGTCTTATTGTGGTGGTCCAGGAGGGCACAGAAAGTCATTCCCTCTGGTGGCAGTGGCTAATGGTGGTCTTATGGTGGTGGTCCAGGGGGACACAGAAAGTCATTCCCTGTGGTGGCAGTGGCTAACAGCGGTCTTATGGTGGTGGTACAGGGGCCAGGATATATTGTCCTCTCTGTTACAAATGAGATGTGACATATGGAATTTGAGTCACTCTACATGGGATACTCATTTAACCTAATGAAAAAGAAAACATGCATCATACAACAAATGTGACAGCCTTTTAACAACCTAAGTTAAAACCTGCCAACATTAACCTCATCATCATCCTCATAAAGAAAGCTGACCTCACAGTCATCTATGTCTGAAGTCTGACCACTGGGAAATTCTTTCTCCATTGTGTCATTATTTACATCAATGGTAGGCCGTTTCATGCTGTTACTGTCAGTGCCACCAGGATGGTCCATTTCTACATCACCAAAACCATGACTAGGTCAGGGTATGAATACTGAGGTTGCAGTCTGAGCTGGTATGTGCCTCTCATTCATTTTTATGAATGTTAGCAAACTGAAATGTGCACAAGAGAGGTTTGTATGAGGATCCTGAACTATTGTGCCTGCTGAGCTGAATACCATCTCGACACTTACACTGGAAGGTGGGCATGTCAGGTACTTTAGTGGCACTGCAGTCAGCTGTGGTCATTCACTGACCTTTCCACTCCAGTATAAAAGAGGATCATCATTTATTAACAGATGTCTGTTTTCAGACATATATGACCCAACTATTCTCTGTGCTTCACTAAGCCCAGTGGTTGAAGCATCATCCTGTTCCCCGGAATCATTTATGTCACAAATCCCCACTTGGGACAAAGCCTTCCAAAGTAGGTTGACACCAACCGCTTTGGATGACAGACCACCTGGAACTACAGTCCCCTTCCCCTTACAGGATATGTTTGATACTCATCCAGGTTCACCTTCAGCCTAATTATGCTGCCAAGGTTTGCTGACCTTGGCACGTGACCTCTGTGCCCCATGAACTAAAACGCACCAGTTGCCCACTGATATTTTTTGCCTATCCAGGCCCTCCTTCCAGTACTGAGACAATTCCACATGTGTATCGTGGGTCCAGCATTGTTGCTATTGCAAAGCTGTCACTACGCTGAATGCTCAAGATGTGAAGATTCTGGTCGAATACTGTCAGCATGTGTTTCAGCAACATACTGCTAGCACTGTCTCCGGCAACATCAAGGCTATGCTGAACATTCACCAATGTCTGCCTCAGCACCCGCAGCAGTGGAATTGATTGGCTAATGGAGGCAGACTCTTCACTCACTGCCTGTGTGGCATGTTCAAAAAGCCACTAAATTGTTATTACAGAGTCCATGAGGCACAACTGTTCAGTTGTCATAGACATGGAGGCCCCGAAACTGTCACGGCTAGTGTGCATGAGAAGATATTCTGAGATGGCTTTGTATTGTTCATACAACCTCTCTGCCATGTATAAAGTGGAGTTCTACTGGGTGACAACTTCCAGCTTCAAGCGGTGCTGAGGGAAGCTGTTTCAGATCTGCAACTGCCTAGGTTGGTCATGGGTCTCTGCAGATCATGAAAAGTGAGAACAGATACTGCATGTAACTGTCAGCATTTCCTTTACATCAGGGTGCTGCAGAAACTCCTGCACCAGAAGATTTAAACAGTGGGTCATGCACGGAACACGAACAAAGCCACCATTTGTAATGCATTTCACCACATTTGGCCTTTGTCACTTGCTATGAACCCAGCTCCCAGGGACATGGGGTTCAGCCACTTGTCAATTTCCATCAGTACCAACTCCAACATCTTTTCACCAGTGTGTGAACAGGTCACATTGTGCATAGCAATCGTTGCATGCTGTCGAATTCCTGGAAGATTGCTACCACGATACTTCACCTTACAGCACTGATTATTCACACTACCAACAGCACAAACAACACAGGGCATCTGCCCTCAATGTGCAGTTATACACATATATGAACTCCCCACTGTTTTTCCACTTGTCCTCATATCCATACTTATATGGATGAATGGAGAGGAGAAATATTGAACGGCAAGTCTTACAGAGTCAGACACAGTACAGTACAACTCAGGGACAGCATGGGTAGAAAAATATGCCCTGAATAGGACTTTCCATTTTGGACAGGCATCTGCAGCAAACCACCAGAACCCAGAATTCTCCACAAAGGAGAAGGGCATAAGATGAATTGCCAGCATTTCAGCTACAGCAGCATTAAGTTCACATGACACTGTATGATTGGGTGAGTATTTCAGCTTATGTGCAGAAACACGCTGTAACGTGGGCTGACTTAAATATTTTAGACAGGGTGTGATGACAAATGACTCTGCTCTGCAAATGGCAGGGGGTGGAGTGTGGACGTTTGATGAAGACGGTTGCACAGGTGATGATGACAAACCCACAAATTCAGTTATTTTGCCAAATTTACAAAGTGGGGTTGATGTACCACTTGCACTAGACACCCTGCATTCACCACCACTACCAACACCACCACCACCAAAATGGCATGGGGTCATAATGTCACAAGACATTATGCTGCATGGCAAAATTGTGCTGCCAATATAGTGTAATTTCTGCCATGAGACATAAGTCTTTTTCTATGGGGGCTCTGCCCCACACACACCCTGTTATGGGGGGCTGTACCCCCTGAACCCTCCCCAATAAAGATTGTCAACTCCGGGGAGGGGGGTTTCAACTTGGGAAGTGCACAATTAATTAAAAAAACAAGTTTCTGGAACTGGGAATCAAACTTGATCTCAGATGCAGCGCCTGGGATCCTACTGCTGTGGCTCAGTCCTGTGAGCCACGGCATCTGCTCGACAAAAACCACTTCCAGCAGAGGTCATATATTCTGCCTGGGAAAGCACTAATGGTGAAATACCGCATGCAGCAGTATTCATGGTATTGCACCATTAGAGCTCGCATACTACGCTGCACCGGTTTAGCCATAATGTTGTACGCTATTAAGCATGCGACATTATGACCCAGTAGGCACCAAAACTGCTACTCCCACCTGCACTGGACAACATTTCAAAATCATTATGCTCCTCCATCACATCATGCCTGTAGTAATCCTCTGCTCTTATTTCATCACTACTGCACACATTTAATTTCCTACTTGATTTAATAGTCATGGAAGTGGATAACATGCTCATTATGGTTGATGATGAGTGTGAATGCTCCACTGTGGTATTAGCTGCCATCTTGTGCTGGGTCCACAGTGCCATGTGCCTGTTCTTAAGATGAGTATGCTGTCCTCCTGTGCCCAGATGGCTCCCCTTTTTACCTCAACTCACACACGTATGGCAAACCTGGCAGATTGCAACTGACTCATCATTTGCATCTTGCACAAAAACATCCCAAACAAGGGATTGTGATGCTCTAGTTTTAACATGTCCCTGATGCTTCTTATTGGACTTCATTTTTTTAAGCCATGTAGTGGGGGGGGTGCTACGTGATTTTATGGGCAGGACACACTTGGACAGCAACTGACCACCACTACTACCTATCATCATTACTGGGTCATCATCATCATCATCATCATCATCATCATCATCATCAACTGAAATTGGTAAATTACAACTTTTTTAAGGGGGGGGGATTACTTCAAACAGATCTAGACACAGCCACCTTGAATTTATTTTTCTCCGGTTCCCAATTGGGGTCACTTACATCATCATCATATTCATCAACATCACCCACATCCACATCTTCTGCTTGGATGTTGGCATGTGGACTGCATGTTGCAATCACAGTAACAGCATCATCATCAGATTCATCATCATCAACACCACCATCACCTGATATTTTTTCACCACACTGTGAATCACTGCATGGAAAATGTGTGACCTGAACCACAGTGGAAAAAATGTCACATTGCATGCTATCATTGACAGGATGATCAGAATCCTCATGTTCAGTTACTAGGATGTTACTGGGAAGTATGACATCATCTACACTGCCACTCACTGGCACTGCTTCATACTCCACCATATTTTTGGATGCGGTAAACTGGTCAGAAGTGGAACTTGAGGCAGCATTACTCATACCACCACCAGCAACTGCACTAACACCACTGGCTGGGACAACATCATCTCCGCCAACTATGAGTGCAGCTACTGACTGGGCTATAAAAAAACACTGCAGGAGAAATACTTTTCCTCACATCAGCAATGCACTTCTGCATCTGCATACTACCATACCCCCAGACAATCTTACCACCGGCAGCAGTGCCATGGCGAGAAACAGCTTTGCTTGCAAGTCTCTTTGAGGGCACTTTTTTTAAGATCAACAACAATATTCCAAACAATTTTAGATTTTGGAACATTCACTCTGGGTGGGGGATGCTGGATGTGAAGCCAAAAAAACAACTGTGGCTTCAGCAAGAGATACAGATGCAAAGTCACAAGTTCAACAACACCTTAACTATCCAGTGGTGCTGAAGTCACAAACAATCCAATCTGGAAAATAATTCCTTTTGCTGGTGGGGGGTGACTGACTGCAGATTTTTTATGGCAGTGCAAGCAGCAAAACAAAGAAAAGATACCACAATGGCAGTACAAAATCACGCAGCTGCAGTGGATAGCAGGTTCACACTTCTGCACCTGCAATTACACTGTGGCACAATAAAAGGTGTATTATTTGATGTCACTCACCACACACACACACACACACACACACACACACACACACACACACAATTTGTCTACAAGTAATGCATAGCAAATTGAAAACTTCAGTAATATACCACATATTTTAAACAATCTGAAATTAAGAACTGCTGCACCAGATCCACACAACACACAATGAGCAAAAAATGTCAACAATTATTGACAATATTACTGTGCATACATTAACACAGTCAGTTATATAACAAAAATATTACCAAAAAACAAGAACTCCCTATTTCTCCAACTTAAATCTACCTATATCACAGATACTTCCCAAAGAATACTTTCACTATCTCTTACTACACAGACTGAATGTTGTACATTAACATTCAAAATCCACGCATAAACAATAAATGCTCGATGATATGAGCACAGGAGGGTTTCCTACAATCAATGAACTAAAGTTTGAGCAAAAAAAAATACTTAAAAAGGCTTTTTAACAGCTTTTATAAGGTTTGAATCACAGAGAGCTCTCAGAGCAGACTGTCTCTTAAAGCTTCCTACACACACTACCCCGAACTGAGGCTGTGTAGAACAATATAGAGCCCATGTGACCTGAAATCCCATGAATAACTGCAAAATTTGCTTTTGGAGCATAAAAACAAGGCAAAGTGAGGCAAAGTACATTGTCTTCAATGCACTTCACCTTTAAAATTGGTGGAGTAGTGGTCTGGGAAGGTGGAGTAACATGAAGTCATTGTTTTCAATGGACTTTGCATTACCCATCATAATGTGAATTACTCCCCTTCATGTTGCGGAGTACTCCGCGAATTCACTTTCACTCCATGAATCACTTCGTAGAGCTAATTGAGCCCACTTCTCCACAACTACTGGGAAGTAGGGTCAGAGTAGGCACAGAGATTGAAGTGCTAGACAGGGTACATAAGCATGGAAACATAGATCTTAGGGCATTTACACATGTCAAGGGAAGTGAGGTAAATGAAAAGGGCTTTCTTGAAGGCAGGGTGGGATTTGGAGAATCTGAGGTCGCAAGATAAGGAGTTCCAGAATTTGGGGGCAAGAAGGAGAAGGCAAGTTCACCCATTCTAGTGGCTTGATTGAGGACAGAGGGCAGGGCTGAAGTTGTGGATCAGAGGGTCCGGGAGTAGACAACCAGGGATAACATTGCTGCTAGGGAAGGGGAGTAGAAGAACGAATTATGTTGCCTGCCAAGCAGCGTAATGAATAGGATCGCCAGGAGGAAGGGGATAACCAGCGAAGGTCAGAGTAAAGTATACAGTGGTGTTTAAGATGAGGGGCACACAGAGCAAACCTACAGACATTATTATAGGTGATATCCCATGGTTGTAGAATGTTGGACTGAGCCTGGGTGAAGACCAACAGAGCATAGCACAGGCCATGAAGCAGAAGCTCTTATGTGAGAGAGATCTTGGCAGCAGTAGTCAGGGCATAACAGATGCGGTATGCCAGTCCTATTTTGGCACTGATAGCCTTGTGAGCCGCATTAACAGGAAGGGTGAAATGAAGAGATGGAGTATGGGTGACCCCTAGGTATTTTAAAGATAAAGTGGAATGTACAGTGGAGTCATCAAAGTAGGCAGCCTGAAGTGAGGGGGTCATGCCACTAGGCTTTCTACAGCATCTGAAGATCATCACTTGGGACTTGGCAAAATTTAGCACTTGGTGGTGGGATGTAAGCCATGTTTGGATTTGGTGCAGATCTGAGGAGAGTGGAGAGTTGATCTCATCGATTGAGTTGGAGGAAAGGTAGAGCACCACATCACTAGCATAAAATAAGGTGCAACAGTGGGTGGGAACAAAAGGTAGGTTGTTCATGAATATTGCAAAGCAGGGGTCCAAGTATAAAGCCTTGTGAGACTTCAAAGTGAAGCGAGGCTTGGGAGGAGAGGACTTTCTGATAGATAACAGATTGGGAGTGGTACTGCTAGTAGCTGAGGAACCAGGCAGTGGTGGTTCAGGAAGCATCCAATGAGCCTAGCTAATGTAGAAGCAGAGGGTGATTGACCTAGTCGAATGTCTTAGGTCAATAAAAACAGCCCTGGTGAGATGCCCTATGTCGATGTTGGTCGTGATGTCACCTGTGAATTGCACTGGGGCAGACGTAGTGCTGTGGCCTTTCCGAAAGCCATGCTGAGTGTGGGACAGCAGATTTAATCTAGCTATAAAGTCAGACGTCTGACGATGAATAAGCTTCTCCAGGGAGGGATGGGAAGAGTGCTATTAGGCAGTAGTTAATTAGGCTTCTGGAGTCACTCTTTTTGAAGACAGGGATAACCCTAGCATTTTTCAAGGAAAGGGGCACCATACACGAGCAAATGGAGAGATTAAACAAGCTCACGACAGGCATAGCAAGGAGGGAAGCGCCTAGCTTGAGAATGCTGTGTTCCAATCCATCAGAGCCTGCACTGCCATGAGGAGACATGGCATGGAGGACACATAAGATGTCTGACCTGGAGACTTGGCTGAGAAACAGGGGTGGAAGGGATGCGATGTGGAGGGGATGTGGGGGAACAGCTGAGATCGGCACATCAGAGACAGAACTAGGGAGTGTGGTAAAGAGTCAGTTGAACTGGTTAGCAATAGTATTAGAGTTGTTACAGGAGACATTGTCAACTAGCATGTCTTGGAGGGGCTTGGGGAAGGTTGAGACCCATTAAGTGGATTCACTAAAAAGACCACCAACAGCTTAATCTGGTTTAATGTCAGTTGGCATTCATTTGTATCCCCCTCCTCCGGGTCCTGCCTGAAAATAGGCTGAATTTGTCTAGTGCTGGTCAACAAAAACTAAATAAATAAAAAATAAAAAGTGGTTGATTTGTGTCCAATACCTCTTTGGGTTACGAGAAGAGTCCCGGAGGAGGGTTCTATAATTATGACTATATGTTATGACTCTTTACCACACTCCCTAGTTCTGTCTCTGACGTGCCGATCTCAGCCGTTCCCCCACACCCCCTCCACACCGCATCCCTTCCACCCCTGTTTCTCAGCCAGGTCTCCAGGTCAGACATCTTATGTGTCCTCCATGCCATGTCTCCTCATGGCAGTGCAGGCTCTGATGGATTGGAACCCAGCATTCTCAAGCTAGGCACTTCTCTCCTTGCTATGCCTGTTGTGAGCTTGTTTAATCTCTCCATTTGCTCGTGTACGGTGCCCCTTTCCTCGACAGCATGAATCTCTCTCTTACATGAGTTCCATAGGGAGTGATAGCCAACAAAGTCAAAACCCTAAAGCCACCTTTGAGTAGCCAGAGGTCACTGTGCAGGTGTGAAAACATTTTCCATATCTCACGAGTGCACATCATGTATCCAATTTATACAATAAGAGTGTGTTTTTTGCTGTTTTTTGGTTTGATGATGTCACCACAGAGAGATATACTGCAGTGAGAATACCTGTTTCTATCTTATTTATTTTATTTATTTATTTTATTTATTTAAGAATCAGTTTACAACCTTTGAGCCAGAGGCTCGTTTACAAAGGTACTTCGTCACATAAAGACATACATTGCGTTTCAGTTACATAGCAAAGATTTGCCAAAAATCAGTAGGCATTCACCAGAGGTGCCATGTCACATTGTGGTCAGACAGATACAATTGGGTACAGGGTACATGTAATCGATAGCAGTATTAAACAAGTTGGTATCAAGTGAGCAATTCTGGTAGATAAACATTGAAACAGCTGGCACTGGCCAGGTTAAACCTAGGCATGGTGGACATGGAAGTGGTGTAGGGATGGTTGGGTGGAGAGCTGCCCGGGGCATTGTCAGGAGAGAAATAAAGAGGTGGAGGCTATGTTCAGAGACAGGAGCAGTTACGAGTGCGAAGATGTGGTTCAGTGCGGTTTTGAATGTGGAGATGGTGATGGCATTGGTGATGGTGGCAGGAGAGAGTTAAACCAGGTTGGGGCTCTATAGCTGAAGGACCTCTGGCCACGGCTGGTTCTTGTTCTGGGGACCTTTAGAGTGGTCTTGTAGGAAGACCATGTTGCAATGGTGGGAGGGCTCTGGTGGATGGATGCTGTTACCCCAGGGGGGGAGAGCCCGAGTAGGGTTTTTTTGGTGAGGAGACAGGTCTGGTATCGGAGCTGTTCATCCAGGGTAAGCAGGTTAGCATCGACATATAGCTGACAGGTGTGTGTGAGTCTGGGGGCACCAGTAATTAATCTGCACGCTTTATTCAGGGTTAGGTGAATTTTGTTTAGTGCAGTGGTGTCGGCAGCACCGTATACTGGTAGACCATAGTCTACAAGGGACAGAACGGACGATGTAACCGCTAGCCGGAGAGCATTTGGGGGAAGGCAGCTTTTATGGCGGAATAGGATGCCAAGCTCGGTGTTGGTGGCGGATGTTAGGTGTCGATGTGGGTGTGAAATGAGGGCTGAATCGAAGGTAACCCCAAGGTATTTGTAGGAGCAGACTTGTTCCAGTGGTTGGTTGGTGCTTGGAAGGATATAGAGTGGGTGGTTGCTAGCTTTGTTTTGGGAGTGTGAAAAGAGCATAGTTTTGGTTTTCTTAAGATTGATGATGAGTCTGCGCTCCTTAAACCAAGCCTCGGCACTGTTGAAAGACTGCTGTAGGGAGTCCTGTAGGGAGATGGGATTATGGTGGGTGGCAAACAGGACAGCGTTGTCTGCATACAGCAGAATTTTGCCAGAGCATGCACTGGACAGGGTGTTCAGATACAGTGAGAAGAGAGGGGGCCCAGGATGGAGCCTTGGGGGACCCCAGAGAGAATGGGCAGATGTCGAGGTGTGCTATTAGTCTTGACACACTGGGATCAGTGTCAAGATAGCTAGCACACCATGCCAGGGGGCCAGCCGAGAGACCAGTGAGGCAGAGTGCGCTCAGCATGGTGGATGGGAGACAGTGTCGAAAGCCTTTGAGAGGTCAATGAACACTGCACCAGCTAGGGAGCTGGTATCCAAGGAGGAGTGTAGGAAGTTGGAGAATTCAATAAGGGCAGTGCTGGTACTGTGACCCACACGGAAGCCATGTTGTTCTGGGCATAAGATGTTATGCTTAACCAGATAATCAGTGATTTGAATGGCCACCACTTTCTCCAGGGCTTTAGAGAGGGGAGGGAGGATGGAGATTGGCCGGTAGTTGTTGGCCGACGACCTGTCGCCTCCTTTTGAATAGGTGTGATAATGGCTGTTTTCCAAGCTGTGGGGAATTGTCCCAGGCAGAGTGACTGGTTAATTAGGCTTGTGAGAGGTGCAAGGACTTCATCTAGCACCAGCCTGAGGATGCTGGGGTCCAGTGAGTCACTGCGGGATTGTTGCCATTGAGAGCTTTGGTTAGGATGGGTCTGGCTTCCCCGGTGGAAATCTTTCGCAGGAGGAAGCTGGGGTGCTGGAGGACAGGGGGAGTTTGGCTGGGGGGAGGGTCAAAGAAATTACTAGGGAGGACTGAGCTAAGGTCAGTGAAAGTGGTGTTGAACCAGTTAGCTATGGTGGCAGGCTCGGTGGAGGTTGTGCCATTTCTAGTGAGCTGGGATGGGGCGGGGGAGTATCTAATGAGTTATCTGATCTCTCCTATTGTATAAATTGAGTTATTAAAAAATGAATATGCAGGTTTAATTGAACGCTAAACACATCAGCTTGTTTTTTGGTTTTTTTCTATTTTTCCAGAGGATAGGTGCTGATAGGGTTTATGTTGACACTTATCATTGTACTTGCATTTTGATTGTATAGTAGTTATGTTTATGACACAACCATGACATGTATTAATACAATATTAGTAAAATCATGATACGGTGTCTTCATTCTGGCTATTTTTCTTCCTGTCATATCTGCTTCCTAATTGAAATATGAACACCTTAAGTAACTTCAGCATTTTTATGGTTTGCTCTTGCCCAAGTTAAGTTTAAACAATATGATTTAAAGTTTGAGGCTGGTTCTCAAGAGCCAAAATTCTCCACTTATAAGAACTCAGTCATAAAACAGTCATCATTGTTTTTTTTTCTCATTTTGAAGTTACTTGCCATATGTGCATGTGTCTAAGGAATTAGCATACATAGATGCCCAAATGGATGAGAAAACCCATACGAAGGTTCATTTGCCCAACTAAAATCAACATTTTTGATTAGACAAAACCTAAAATTGAACTGCTACTCTATTCTAGTGTTTAATATTTTGAATCACTTTCTAGTTAAAAAAAACAGTTTGCTTGCTTGACGGAGTAGAATAATGAACACTTTATTTAATATTTTGCCTTTCCTGCCAAAATGAAGCTTAGACAGAAGGTGATTTGTGTTGGGACTTCTGGCAAGTGATGGAAGCACCCAGGATAAATTTGCCCTTGTCTAAAGTAATGATACATTGACAAAGACATCTTGGCAGAAATTCCATTTAAGTCCATATGCCCCTAACACTGCACTGTTAAGCCTGAAGTGTTGTAACAGGTTTTAAACATTTTCTTGGACTACGGTTGTGCCTCCATTTGGCAGGTGAGGCAAACCATTAAATACAAGTTGTATTTTAGTTGTAATTAATCAAGTAGGCACTATTAACCATACATTAGAAAGTCTTTTTATGTTTACTTACATGCACAGTGCAAAGCAAACATCTTGTTACAGTAATAGGTTTTCATTGATGTTTCACTGTCAGGTCCAATGCAGCTCAAGCTAGTGGGCAAAGCAGTGACAGACCAATAATTTGTTAAGCTGATCATGACTGTATTTTCTGCTTGCTAAGTGGAAACTTTGTGTAGTTCAAAAGAACAAGATACTCCTATCCTGGCACAGCAAGCAGAGAACCCCCCCCCCCCCCCCGCTCCCCACAAAGCTGGCTCAGCTACTCAAAGACTCCACTCTTTACCCTCCATTTGAGTTTTCACAGTGTTCTAAGTTTGTATGTTCATGTTTGGTGATGTGGCCACACACTATGATGGTCAGCATCCTTTACAGTGCTCAGAGCACCGACATTATGACGCCAGGCAATCAGGGTGCCAAATGTGGGATTTGCCACCCCCTCCCCAAGGTCCTCTCCCCATGGAGTAGGAATCCTTAAGCAGAGGGGGTGTGGGGGGCAGAGCCCCCCTCAAAAAAAGTGATCGGCAACATTGCTGATTGGTGCCCTAGTTGCCCAGCACCAGATATCTGGAGCATTCCCAATGGTGAAACCATCCAGCATTCCACATTATGAGCATCTCTGTCCCACATTGCAGTGAAACAGTGTTTAGAGCAATATACAGCAAGGCAAGTTAAGACAAGGCAGAGAGAAATTACTGGGAATCATTTTAAAAAACCCTTAATGGTGTAATGACAACTTCCTTTGTCAAATCAAACCCAGTTGCCCTGGTGGCTGGTGGGTCATCCTGGGCATGCCCTAACCCATGGAAGTGGGGTGGCCCAGGTCAGGCTGTGGGACAGGCTGGAAACTGATCCCAATGGGGTGAGTGCACTGGCAGTGTGGGTCTGTGTGGGTGGGGCAATCCAGTAGTGCCCCTGTGGGGGGGTGTGCCTGTACCTGCCACAGACCTCCAGCTGCTCCAGCAGTGGTCTGGCAGGTGTTGGTGGCTGTATGAGTGTCATCTCAGGAGGTACAGAGTCACCTTCACCCAGCAAGGGGTCCAACAGTGGTGCACGGCATGCTAGACCAGCTCCGGGCTGGTCTAATAATGGGGTCCATGCTCCCATTGTGGGGGCCTGCCAAATGCCAAAATAGGGGATACGGCTGCCTCACCATGGTGCAACCCCCCCCATGGTGCACCGGTGCGGCCTTTGCAAGGACAGCCCAAGCCCAGTTGGTGCAGGTGGTCTCCCCAGTGGCACAGGCTGCCTTAGAAAATCAGGAGTTGCGCAAAGTACAGTGCAGAGCCCTTTGACCCATTTCTTCTTGATGTAAGCCTCTTGCACCAGTCCTAACTGTATTAAAATTGGACACTGTGTCTTTCATCCTAAAATGCCAGATCTGATTACATGCAATTAATTCAACCCCCGGAAAATAACATAAATCATACATTTTGATTGTATTTATTTATTTTTACTGTGTCTAATCATATCATATCATTTATGCAAGTATTAGATCACATAAAAATATAACTTTTACTTTCAGCCAGTGATTTTAGATGCCTTCTCATAGGCTAATCAAATGAAAACCACTTGTTTTCAATCACAATTTCATGATGGGTCTTGATCCTCAGTGTATGTCTATGATATAGACAGGAATAATGTGCACTCTAGGATAACAGCTGAAGCAGAGCCATGTCTTTCACAGGAGGTGTAAAACTTCATTATGTGTCTGCTTCAATCTCTGACTACCCTTGAGCAGCATTAGTTGCAAACAGTGGTAGCAATGTCATGCTATCTCAAGTCACAGATCTCATTTCTCCAGCTGTAAAGTGAGCAGCTGTCAAGAAGAAACAAATTAATAGAGGACATGTTACCAACTTGCCTCTGTCATTTATTTATAAATAACACAGTCCTGCCCATTTTTTACCCAAACTACATAAAACAGTAAATTATATCAAAAAATAAAACACACATTGTCACATATTGAAAACATTTTTATTACATACCTCCTGTATGAACTGTATATACATTATTTTTTTTAATTAATTTACTTATGTATCTGTGTGCTGTACCTTATATATGAATTGTATACGTATCTTCGAAGCTGTACACTGTACATAATGTAAAGTTGGTGGTGTATTCACCCCGGGTCGCCCCTGAAAAAGGGACCTTTGGTCTCAGTGGGTTTACCTGGTAAACAAAATCTAAATAAATAAATAAATAAATACATTTCACCTATAAGGACTGGGGGCAATATTAAATGTTTTAAAGGACTTTGCACAGAAAATATGGGAGGGATTGGAGGGCTTACATGAGGTTCAATGTGGGGAATAGCTCCTCCATATAAGCCCTGCTCTAACACACCTCCCTTGCTTAGGGAGTATTTTATCTGAGCTTCTGTGTGGCTTGTGTGGCTACTCCCGTGTCTCACTGCTGCTTTAGTTTGTTTCCCCTATCCCTCCTTCCTGCCATTGTGCTTCATTCCTCACCTTATCTGGCCACCTCGGCTTCTCTCCTTGATGTCTTTTGATCTCTGCTTGCCTTCCCCCCTTTCTCTTTTTGCCCGTTCTGTTTTCTTTTGGACATCCTATGTGCCCAGCACTGCAGCTCCTCCTCCTTCCTTCCTTATGCGCTTTCCTAGTGCTTCTCCCCTTTTGGATCCAGCCCAGCTCAGTCGGTGAGCATCTCGCCATCTCCCCTGCTCCAATCCACTCATACTCCTCTGCATCTATGGGCGGCGAGGACCCGATGCTAACCAGATTGCCGCTGCTGCCAGGAGCTGCTTACATATATGGAGGCTTCACATCATCCTTTCTTATGCTGGTATTGTGATTTTACTCATATACATTTTAGTCCCACTACACTGCTCCAGTACTTTCCCTACCACAACTCAGTGTGCTTCAGTTTTCAGTGTTTTACTTCTAAAAGACACACTTACTTGAGTTACAAATAACGCAGATGCTTGTTCTCTCTATGTAACTGAAGGACAGTGTTGGCAGGCCCGCTCGCAGCACAGAATGTTCCTGATGCAAAGCACATTCAGGCATAGTTTCTATCTTCCTCTAGAGAACTATTATTTTATTTTCTAGCACTAATGCAGATGCCACTGGTTTCGACTCCTTTGGATTTATCCTGCATTTCCCTAACTGGTGCTCCAGTTGCCCGGGGCTTTGAATCTCCTTTCAGGATCAAATTAGCATATCTTTTAACATATGCGGTGAAAGTGCATTCTCCATGGGGGGGGGCTGCATGGTTCTATTTTACCATAACGTCTGCTACAACTCATTCAGCGATTATGCCCCCAATAGCTACCTGGATCATGCTTTTTACTCCTGGCACTGTCACATTTTGCCATTCGTCATACACGGACACCTAGGATTACTTATTCATTGAGGTTCACTTCCTCTGTTTTTCATTACCTTCCAACATACTGGATGCTTGAAATACCTTTATCATGTCCCCCACTACCTTAGTCCAGTGACCTGCTTTACCATGCAGCAACGTCCTTCCCAAGCTCAGAAATCTGCTCCACATCTGCTACTCTACAGCTGACCTTGTACAGGTGCTCCTTTCATCCACACTGAGCTTTTCCTATTCATGCCTTCTCCTATCTATACCATGTCTAGTTGTTAAATGTTGCCATGCCATTCATTTACCTCTATCCCTACCATTTCAGCTCCTATTTCTTATCCTTGCTCCATCACTTCTCTACTCTCTCAGCAGCAGTGTTGTGCATTGGCCAGCCCATATAGGCAGTCTTCCAGACTCCATCCATAACTCTCACCTGCAGAGGTGCTGAGCGAAGGTACTGTAGACTTCCCCTGTCTACTGAGGATGGAAGTTTATTACAATCATTTACTCCTACTACTTACCAGCCTGATATCCTCCATCCCTAAATCTGCTGAGGCAGTCCAGAGAAGGGCAACCAAAATGGTGCAGGGACTGCATCAGAAGACATAGGAGGACAGATTAACGGAGCTCAATATGTATACCCTTGAGCAAAGGAGGGAGAGAGGTGATATGATCGAGACATTTAAACACCTTAAGGGCATAAACAAGGTGAAAGAGTCTAACATGTTTAAATATAAGAAAAATAGCAGGACAAGAGGACACAGCATGAGAGTTAGAGGAGGCCGATTAAGGGGGAATATGAGGAAATTCTTTTTCACAGAAAGGGTGGTGGATGCATGGAATGGCTTACCACAAGAAGTGGTGGCTATGAATACAGTGCAGGGCTTCAAACAGGCATGGGATAGGCATAAGGGAGCAATACAAATGACTATGAATAGATAGGTCACTGACAGAGCAAAGGCCGATGGCACATTTATGAGGTAGAAAAAGAAATGGGCAGACTGGATGGGCCTTGCGGTCCTTATCTGCCGTCAACTTCTATGTTTCTATGTTTCTATGTTTCTATGTTTCTATGCTGGACAGCATCGAGTGAAGGTTCACTTGCCCCGACGACTGGGGATGGGAGTCATGTCTGCCATCTATGGACTGTTACCATGCCTTATCTACTGAGTCATACCATACTTTCCCTTACCTCATACCAGTTGCCTACCTCATACCAGTTGCCGCTTCCCTTTTGGAATGGAACTACCTCCTACTTACCAACTAGACATCCTCCATCTCTAAATCTGCTTGGCAGCATCGAGTGCAGGTTAGCTCATCACGACTACCGGGGATGGAAGCTATGTCTCCAATTTATAGACCTATACCATGTCTTCTCTACCTTATGTCAGTTGCCACTTCCCTTTGGGAACAGAATTATCACTCTCTGCTTACCTTCACCAATTTACTTCTGCTGCTTCCTGTCATAACCATTCATCTACCATCTCTGACTGTTGCCTGAGTCTTCAGTCTACTATTTCATTGTATTTGTTCTTAGCCTGATACTTGGCTGCTACTTCGTTCAGGAACAGGACTTTGCCTGACTTGCTTCTCCATCTCATCTTGTCTGCAGCCTAGACTCTTCATCCCATCTGCCGAATTCCCTGGCCAGGAGCCTGACTCTAACATAGACCGTCTTCCCCATTGCATCTCCACTGATGCAAATTGTCAATTCCTTTGTGGACCGTGACTTCTGAAACCAAGTTTTCTCATCGTTCACATTCCCTAGCTGAATCCAGCCCAGATCATCTTGCCTCAAATGACCCATCTGAACCATGTCTTTCCAATCTGTTGCTTCACCTGTGTTTTTTCCACCTGCTACCAGATGCCACGACCCTCCTGGACTAGGACCTCTTACTGCTGAGTGGTCTCCAATTCTCCTCACTGCAGTTATTCTTCAAGCCTCACCAGTCAAGCAATGCAGAGACTACCTAGCCTGGTCCATGGCCCTAGCTTACACAACTGTGTCTGCTGCCTGCTTCTCTCTCTCAACTGCAGGTCACTGCTTCCCTTCAGGACCAGGGCATTTTCACTCTTCTAGCCATCCACTTCTCAGCTCTGCCTGCAACTTCAACCACAGAACCAGGACCTCATCGATCGACGTGCCTCCATCCTGCCTATTTGCCACTTCCCTTTCATCGCTGGATCTTTCTGCTTTAAATGATTCCACTTGCCATCATGTTCTTCCTTGGATCATTGTTCCTTAGCCAATTTGGTCTTCTCTTATCATATGGATCCTGATGGCTTGTTTAATGCCTCTCTCACTCAAGGTCAACTGCTTCACGAACTTACTTGCTCGGGTCCCTCGTACGGCTGCTGTATGAATTTGTTTTCTTTTGCAGATTTGGAACCTCGTCCTTCATCGCTCCAGCACCTTATATCATTTTTTCTGGTTGCTTCCAGCCTTCGTCAGATGTGGGACTCCTGTTTCTCATTATCCTTTGCTTGGCTCCTTGGCCTTCTGTGGATCATCATCCAATGCCTTCCTTCAGCATTCTCACACTTCACTGCTGTTCACCATGGCACTGACATCATCCTGATCCTTCCTGCGCTGGATGTCATCTGGCTTAGCCTGTCCCATACCTTCCTCTGCTTATTCCTTCAATTACTCAGGATCCACTCCATCCTTCCTTCACATTTGAATGGCTGCCTTCTCCTTTTCATCTTGCCGGCTCGGGGCATCATACTGTTTGCTGTGGCTCTTTTGGGCCTTTTATCCTATCTCTGACCAGTACTCCTTACAAGTCATCTGCTGTTCCATAAGATGCATCCCCTACTTCTACTTCTGCCCTTCTAACAGTTCCTTCCACTACTCATTCAATCATTTATTCACTACTCTGGAGTAATACTACTGCCAGCAAACATTCCTTGGCTCACATGTCCCACAGACTCTTACGTTATCATAGAAGTCTGTCTTTTCAGTTCTTCACAATCATTCATGGAATCTCATTCACCTGGACAATAGAAAGATCTTCTCTGTCTTTACAGGATATACCTTCTGATCTCTTTCCATCCAGTCACCATGACTCCTTGGATGCCTCATCTTATTGACCATCCTCATACATGGAAAGGACTTAAATCCTTCTGTTCTAGTCAGACTTCATAATCAGCATCACTTCTACAGATACTGAGAATCATAAGATAACCCTTTCAACTATGGACAGCATACATTTTACCTTATACCACCTCTTATTTTAACAATGACTCTGATGACCAAGTTACTAGACTCCTACTTTTTTTTTTTTAGTCTTTGCTAGTTTTAGGAATAGCACAGACAGTGTCCAGAATATTCGTCGTGGGATCTCCATCACCTAGCTGATTCCTGACTCCATTCCATCCACACTGGGTTAACCGTTCTTCCAGTGGACCATTCATCCTCTTCTTCTTGAAGTACCTTTGTTAATGTGTACAGTAAAGATCATCACCAAGAACTGGCACTCCTCAATTCTAATTGCAATCCATAACAGCCTTGTCAAATTCACCAACTCAGCCTTGCATCCCAATCGGTATTAATTGACTGTAGCACTAAATCCTATGGCATCCTGCATATATTGATCTCACTGCCAATCCAGCCTTCAGACTCTTTCTCTCATCCACCACAAGATTTTCATTTACATCAGCACCAGGATTATCCATAAACTTAACCACCTAGGCCACCACAGTGCATCTCCTAAATGATCACACCACAGGAATACCCACATGTACTTCAGGCAGAGTAACAGCAAAGGATCAAGCATGAAGTCATGAACATCATGACCAAAGAAGCCATCTATTCCTTATATCATATTCCTGTCATTCCTCATATATACTAGGTTACCATCTGGATGGCTCCACGAATCATCTTCTGAGCTTTATTAATCACTAATGGCATTACTGTCATCAGACACTCAAACTCCTCTATTCTTTTTACTCTGGGATGCTTACCTAGTAACTTTCACTCACTAATCTATTCTTTACCTTCAGACTACCTAGGATATCAAACCTTATATGAATTGGAGCAGTCACTCAAAACTTTACCAGTCATCACAACTACCACACTGTACTGTCTGGTCTTATATCAATCTCATCATGCTATCCCACCTTATAACCTCCATACAATCCCTTGGACATCCATCCTTTGTCACTTTTGAAATATGATCTACATTATCCCTTCCTTAACTGGATCTGCTTTACACATAGGATTTTACCAGCTCTACAGAAAGATGTACCCTTCATCTTCAGGATCATCATTCAAGCTGTATCAATTTTGGATCCAGAACGAACTATCATCTCCTTGGCACTCAAAGACTCTTCTACAAATTCTATGCTATGAATGTTTTCTTAGTGACTCCTTGTTCAATATAGAATTCCTAGCTTCCAGACCATATCCTTACATTCGAGCCTTTCACTGATTGGATCATTCACCACTGACTTCTTAAAATATTGCAGTTCTACCATTCCCAGCTTAGTACCTTATCGATCCAGTCATGAAATCTCTGCCCAGTACAATTTCATTGGACAAGCATCATTCATAATCTAGGATACTTGGACTTCCTCCATCCTCCTTCACTCAGATTTACTTTATACTTAGGATTCTATCACTCATTCAGAACAGATGTACTCTTCATCCTTAGGATCATCATGCAATTGGCATCATCCATCGATTGAAGATGGATTATCGTCTCTCCAAGCAACTCACCAATCTCAAATTAGCTATGGTTACTAGAACCTAGATCCTTCTCTGTTTGGTATGCCCAGAAGGACCAGCAGACCTCCAGCCATGGGTCCTCAGAGGTTTCCTCCACTGGAGGGTTTCCTCTCCTGAGTGCCAGGGAGTCATACTCTCTATGAGTTGGAGTAGGTTTCTTTTTGGACCTTCTATTCCCTACAAATTACTACCTACCTACTACTACTACTCAAGGGAGGGAATACAATAAAGAATGGGAGGGCTTGCCTGAGGTTCAATGTGTGGAATAGCTTCTCCCACAACCTCTACATAAGCCCTCCTCTAACACACCTCCCTAGCTTAGGGAGTGTTTTTCATTTACCACCATCACCTCCTCCTCCTTCTCCAGCTCTCTTCTCACCCTTGCTCATGGGCCTTCTATTCCCTACAAATCCACTACCTACCCACTTACTACTACTCAAGGGTGGGAATAGAGTAAAGCCAGAAAAAGTGCTAGAAGTTACACAAGCACTATATACCCCATATCTCCTTATTGCTATTCCACAAACATTGAACTGATATCCAGACCCAAGATATTTTTGAGGCAAAGTCAGGGAACTGATAGGTACATGCTAAAGTTGTAAGACCAGTGAAGAGAGAAACACATGTGAACCTCATGATTTTGATCAGCTGTTGTGTAAGCAAAAATCTAAATATGGAGACAGAGCAGCTCATGTCACACTCCCCACTCACCTGTACTGGTTATTTAGTTACTTGGTAGACCTTGACTGTTCCCTATTACATTGTGGACTTTTATTCTCAAATCCAGTTAACAGTTAGCCAATTACTAAGCCTTTCTTAAAAGCACTGAAGAGTTAAGATCTATCAGTTCTTGTGGAAGCCTATTCCAAACTCTAGGTGTTCTAACTGTGAAAAAGTTATGTCTTTTATTAGTTTTTACCTTATCAACTTCAAGTTGTTTGTTATGGAGTCAGGGCACTATTTTTCTCTTCAAGCTTTCTCTGTAGTTTCTTGTTCCCCCCCAGTCTGGCAAAATATCCAGGTAATAAATAGCTCTACAACAGGAGGGGGGGAGTGGCATGGTTATTCCTGGGGGACAACAGCTATGACAACAGCAGAGGTCAGATCCCAGGTCCATGCTGGTGAGTAGTCAATGAGGATTGGTCACTAAATCTGTAAGGCGATTGGGTGTTCAGAGTCACAGATGCTGGCTGAGGTCTATGTTGACTGACCCATGTTGTGGCAGGCTAATACTATTCTTCCCTCTCTATCCTCATGCATTGTGTAGGCTAACTATGTTGTTTCTCATTCCCTCTCAATCCAACAAAATATCCAGGCAGTAAGTAGCTGACCAGCAGGAATGTGGGGAAGTGATATGGCTATGAATGGGGGAGATTGGCAGCAAAGTTCACAGCCCAGGTATGTGCTGGTGAGTAGCTAATGAGAGTGGGTTGATATATCTGTGAGGGGTGGTCAGAGTTGGAGATGCTGACTGAGATCTGTGCTGACTGACCCAAGCTGTGGCAGACCAGCACCATTCTTTCCTCCCTATCCAAATATACCTGCAGTATGAAGAGACAAAGGCAGGGGTTACACTGGAAATGTTTGAGAAGATAAAGTTTCCTGCAGTATATAATAGAAAAAAGTGAAATAGTAGCAAGAAATATCATTCAGTTCATAAGATGTGGGGTTCTGCCCAATTTATCCCTTGGACAAAGCCAGCCAAATCAGGAGGCAAAGCTGGATACTTCCTACAGTTTAGAAGTAAATACCCTTCAAATTATGGAGCTCTTCTCATTTTGACCATCTAATCTGGAAGATTTTCACAGGGCCCTTAGTTATGTGTAGTGAGCATAAACCATAGCCATGCAATGCCAGACCATTAAGAGAAAAAAAATGTGTCTGTTCTTTGATTATAATGATTTTTGGGAAATCAGACCATTGACAAAAGAAGCAGGAGAGAATGTGAGAAATAAATAAAATCAGGGAGACTCCCTGAGAATTGGGAGACTTGTGAAGTATGCTGTCCTTTTTCTTTGTTGCCCCCCCCCCATTCATCATGTAATAATACTTTTCCATTGGTACAAAACACAAACCAGCCAGTCACAGAGCTCTTCTTTTGCAGTATTTGGGGCTCTCAGAACCGCGCCCCCCCCCCCTTTGTGTACTGCTTTTCTTGGCGGTGGACATGCTAGAAGCAACATGTACTGTCCTCTGTCCAAGCCCTTTTAAGAATGCTTTTCATCAACTATGCAAGGTCAAAACTTATTTTTAATTTAGTTTTTTCAGGTTCAGTTCCTTGGCAGTATGTTAAAACAAGAATTAAACAGATGGTTTCTGTCACTTTACAGTCTTCAGGAATTTGAACCACTGTTTGATCAAATCCAGTATGTTCTTAAAATTCAGCTGGAAAAACAGTACTAATGATCAAGTGCACTTTAGGAGAAATCCAACTTCTGCTGCTAAGTAGCAAAACAATATTTTTTTTTTATATAGAATCCCTGCATAGAAATTGTTTATGGTATAAAAATTCCACCATCCTCATGCTACCACCAGCATTAATTAGAAGTCATATTCAGTGACTATAATGACCTGGACTTTCTTTATTTATTTATGTTTTTTGCATGGTCCATGGTATAAATAGAATATTTCTCACTTAGCCATTAAATATGATTTTTTTTCCAGAACATCATCTCTGACCAGGATAACATGCTGTGGCTGTGTCACTTGTGTGTTATACTGTAGATGGTTCAGTGGGGGTGATTAAGTACACCTTGGGGGTCATGCCCTAGTTTGGGGCAGTATTTCATATAGTTTCACCTCACACATAATAAACTTTGTTAAAAAACTATCATGTAAGGTTTTTTGTTTTGAAATAAACATAAACATGCTGTTCTTTAAAGGACACTATCTATTGGCCAAAGACTAAAAATAAATTGTTCCCTGGTTCACAAGAGTTATGGAAACAGGAAAAAGTGTGCGCGCACGTGTGTGTGTGTGTGTGTATGTGTGTGATTCTGAAATGACATTTTGAGCTTATAGGAATTAGGGGACGATAGATTTTGAAAGGCATCTAATCCTTGAAAGGCTGCCTCCAGGTTCCAATTACTTTTGGAACTGTAGATTATCTTTCAGCTTATCATCCCTTCTGCTGCTTCATTCAACAGGTGTGTACTGCAGGCTCTGGGCAACCCATTGGTATCCATGTTATCTGGGCCTCTAAGCATCAGTAGTGTCCAAATTTCTCTTTGTAATTTGTCTTAAACATCTCTTTTGTTGGTGGAAAATCATTTCTTTTGAGGGTAATAAACAAAGAGAACAGTGAGGACCTGTTCACACAGAAAAAGAAGGTCAGTAATGAGACGGCACGAATGGCTGCTCATTGGTGGGGATTTCAAGATAGACGTAGGGAAATTCTGCTTCACCAAGAGGATCATGAAACAAATTATCCACAGAGGTGATGGGGGCTGGGACTATAAACAAGTTCAAATGTGAGTGGGAGAAATATAATGGTTTGGTAATACCAACAGGAGGAATTATGGAGGTAGGAGAGATGGGTGAGCTCAGTTTTGAACTGAGTGTGTTATAAATTGCTTATCCAACTACCCATCTTGGTATGGTTATATATGAAAGCAAAAAAACAAATTAAAGTCAAGTTTCTCTCCCTTTCTGCAGGTGCTCTTCACCTCCACCCCCAGTTCCTTGCCTGGTATAAGTGAAAGAAAAAGAAGGCAGTCCATGCTGTGTGTGATCTGCCTCCTTCACTTTTTGGTTTTTGGGATGGTGTAATTTAGCACACACACACACACACACATACACACACACACACACGACGTATCAGTCAATGAAAACACCTATACAGCAAATGCAAGCAAGTAAACATTCAGCATTGACTAATGTTTGTTTTTAGTGTGAGGCGTTCTGTCCAGCAGAATGTTATCTCTAGAACTAAATATAAACCAGCTTTTACAACTGCATAGAAAATGTTTAACCTTCCCTACACATGTCTGTAAAATGTATTCAGAGTATAGAACTGCCATTCTCATTTATATTACCCTCATGAAGAAAAACACAGGAACTACATAATCTCAAGTGGGCATATAGATTTGATCAAAAAATTACATAAAGCCATTGCACTTTATTCAGTTTATTGATAATAAACTGCCATCACACAATGTTATGTTACTGTGCCTTTTCAATTATGCTGCATATACTCAAAATTAATTTGACAAGGCTGCATAATTTCAGTTTTGGTCTGTTCAATTAACTAATTCAATTGCATGCATTAATTCAAAACTAATTAACAGTTGTAGCTATTAAGCACTTACCATGGTTTAATGTTATAGTTTAATCTTTAATGAAAAGTTAAGCCTGTCTTCTGCTCTCATTGCTTTAAACAAATACATGAAAATAGTTTTCATAAACAAACATTCTGAAGAAAAAATAATTACATAAAGGGCTGTTGCATTGCAAAACAAGAATGCATTAAAAGTTGTATGCAGTACATAGGAGAGTATAATGGTGTCATAAGTCTATGTAAGACACTGAGTTAAAGTTAGAAATTCAGTAAAATAGATAAATAGTGCAAACCTGATTATTAATATGTAATGGTCCAAATTTCCAACCTTAAGTGTGTTTAGCATGTAACTTCATATTTCTGCTATTGAAAACAATGAGCTCCCTGCTTCTGCTATGAGACTCATAGTCCAGCATCCCCAGACATCCAGGTTTTATCTTCTTCCCAAAATCCACAAAACAGGTAACACGGGTCGTCTCATAGTGTCTGCCTGCTCCTGCCCCACATCCCACATCTCCACATTTTTGGATGGCCTCATGAGATCTCTTGTTGAGTCCCTGCCCGCCTATGTTAAAGACACTAACCATGCTCTCCAGTTATTTGACAGGTTCAGATTCAATGACTCTCATCAGCTCATCTTCACCATGGACATCAAATCTCTTTACACAATGATCCCCCATGATGATGGTCTGACAGCTTTGCAGCATTTCTTGAACAAGCGGGAAGTCCAGCAGCCACCCCCACACACACTAACTCATCTGGCAGAATTGGTTCTAATACTCAATGCGTTTTCTTTTAATAACAGTTTTTTTCAGCAGGTCAGTGGAGTTGCCATGGGTACCAAGATGGGTCCCAGCTTTGCTAATCTGTTTGTGGGTTGGGTGGAGGAACGTTTTTTTCTCTCATTCATAGGGACTGTGCCTGAACTCTACAAACGCTACATTGATGACTGTGCGGGGGGCCACCTCCTGCTCCAGGGAGACCCTCCAAGCCTTCCTTGACAAGTTCACCACGGCTCATCCTTCCCTTCAGTACACTGTGGAAGTATCCTCCTCTACACTGCCTTTCCTGGATATCCAGCTCTCAGTCCAGAACACTGGTCTGAAGACATCAGTCTATTACAAACCCACTGACTCTCACAGTTTCCTCCTCCATAGCTCCTTCCATCCTAAACATGTCAAGAATGGCCTGCCTTATTCACAGTTTCTTAGACTTCGCAGGTTATGCAGTGAAGAGGATGATTTTGCTGAGCAGACCCAAATAATGCATAGTTTTTTTATCAACAGGTGATACCCTAAAAGCACAGTGGACAGAGCACTCTCCCAGGACAGTAACATGCCCCGTAATCTTGACCCCTGCAGGAGGGATACTATCACACAAGAACAATGGCGAATTCCACTAGTTCTTCCTTTCCATCAGAGCACACCTTCTCTTCACAGGATCATCACTAGTAACTTTCCCATTTTGCAAACTGACCCTAACATTGGTGCTTCCTTTACAGAACCACCTATTGTCTCCTACCGCCGGCCACCTAACCTGTGCAATCTCCTGGTAAAAAGCAGCCTACCCACTCCTAACAGTTCCTCCCCCCCAGGTACTAAACCTTGCAACAGGGCTCGCTGCTACACCTGCAAATTTGTTTCCAGTGTAACTGAGATTCGGGGGCCTACAGGTGTTTTTCACATCACCAAGGAGTTCTCATGCACCTCCACTAATGTGGTGTACTGTATTCTTTGCAGGAGGTGTTCAGCTATGTACATCAGAGAAACTGGTAGGTGTCTTGCTGACCATTTCAGGGAACATTACAGAGTAGTCAGGAATGGTGAAACTGCTAAACCAATTGAATCCCACTTTATCTCCAGGGACCACAATGTCAATGACCTTTCTGTTTGTGTCCTTCAGCAGGGCTTCCGGGATCCTGACCATAGAAAAAAACATGGAAGCCAAGCTGATCATCCGCCTTGCTTCCCAGCAGCCCTCTGGTTTAAATGATAGACTTATTTTCCACTAACATCTTTCAGCCATCCCCTTTTTTTCCCTAAAGTCAATTTGTTTTTGTACTCATTTATTTTTCATTTTCACCATATGTTTCCATTTCTGT
This sequence comes from Neoceratodus forsteri, assembly GCA_016271365.2. Taxonomy (NCBI): domain Eukaryota; kingdom Metazoa; phylum Chordata; order Ceratodontiformes; family Ceratodontidae; genus Neoceratodus; species Neoceratodus forsteri. Next base: position 215,098,656 of record CM057453.1, read on the forward strand.
CTCATTCTCACACATTTGTCACCTTTCAGCCTTCTTACAAGGCCCTGTTACTCAGTCTCTACCTGGGAACTTCCCCAGCTCTTTCTCTCCCATTATGCTTTATCTTTCCCATCATCACCTTTTTGTTTCACAGATTCTCTCTTAATCTTACCATTTATCACTTCTTCTCCCTTAGCCTCCCCCTTCTTCTTTCTCCACATATATATCTCTCTCATTTTACCTCTCCTCTACACTAACTTGTTTTTTTTCTCTTTTAGATATTTCCTGAAGAAGACCTAAGGTCGAAACTTAGATTTTTTAACTCTATTTTCTATGTTCAGCGTGCATTTAATATAACCATTTTGTTTTGCTTTTAGACCACATGCTGATGCAGTGCCTTGTCTTTGTTTTTTTACAGCTGACTAGGGTGCCCAATCCCCTGTCGGCATGCCCCTGACACAGTTCATTTGCTGACAGAGGAGCCCACTCCCTGTCAGCATAATGTAACCCCCTTCCCCATTTGTTGTGTGCTGAGAGGGGTGACCAATCCCCCTAAGCATCATGCCCCACCCAAACAGTCATTCTTTGCTGATGGGTAGCCCAATCCTTCTGGCAATGTCTTTTTTTTTCTACCTGAAAGAAAGGAAACAGTCCCACACCAGTCAGGTCCCCTCCCCCAACTCTCACCAACCCACTGCACACCCTACCTCCCCACACCCCCCTCACTGCATACTTACCTCCAGAGCCTGGTACAACAATCTTCGGTGGACCGGGAACACGTCTGTATTATTCAAAACTGACTGCGAACTGAAGAAATGCCAGTAAGCTGTATAATGGAATAAACAGATTTTTTCAACTTTGGTGCATCTCAGGCATTTTTGGGAATTTTGGCACCACATTTTCAGCATGGGATTATTGGGACCCCTTCTCACAAATTCAGCCATTGTCATGGCGTTTATTCGGTTCCGAAATGTGATTTTGCAATCACAACATTAAATCACCTTTTGGGACTGATTAATGGAATAACAGTGCCAGTGTTCATGAGGAGGGCTCTCAGAAAGTCTATGTTGCAAATTTGGTGAAAAAAATAAAAAAAAATGACTGTTTTACGAGTGTGCGTTGCGCAGTTTCCATACATGCTCATAACTTTGCAAATGTATAATATTTTCACTCCAGATTTTCAACATTGGCATTTTTCCACACCTCCTTATGAACAGTACAGCTGTCATTTTTCACATCCCAACCAAAATGTGTTTTCACACTTCCAGAGCAGAAAAGAGGTCACTGTGGGAAATCAGTGTTCAGGACACATTAAGAAAATCACAGTGACACTGTTCATGAGCAGATGTCCTAAAATGCCTATGCTGAAAACTTGGTGATGAAAGTCCATAAAATGACTGTGTTATGAGCATGTGTTGTGTAGTTTCCATGCACACTCATAACTTTGCAAATTTGTAATAATTTCACTCCAGATTTTCAACATTGGCATTTTCGCACACCTCCTTATGAACAGTACAGCTGTCATTTTCACATCCTAGCCAAAATGTGTTTTTGCACTTCTGGCACAGAATAGCATGGTCACAGTGGGAAATCAGTGCTTGGGACACATTAAGAAAATCACAGTGTTACTGTTCATAAGCAGAGGTCCTAAAATGCCTATGTTGAAAATTTGGTGACAAAAGTCCATAAAACGACTGTGTTATGTGCATGCATTGCATAGTTTCCATGTATGCTTGGAAGTGTGAGCATTTTTAATATTCCCACTACAGATTTTCAACATTGCCATCTCTTCACACCTCCCTATGGATGGTACAGCTGTCATTCTTCACATCCTGTCCAATCTGTGTTTTCATACATCTGGGGCAGAATGGCATTGTCGCTGTTGGAACTCAAAGTTCTGGACACATTAGCAAAATCACACTGCCACTCTTCATGAGAAGAGGTCCCAAATGCATTCATGAGGTGAGGTCACAAAAAGGCCATGTTGAAAATTTGTAGTGCAAATTCCAACAAACGCCCGGGGCGTTAGGGTTTCTAACCATAACGTCCCAACCTGTACAGACTGACAGGCATCGGGGTGTACCTTTGGATTGCTGACTGTATTGCTCATGCCATCCCACCCCCATCCCCCAGCCAGTGACAGGCATTGAGGTGTACCTTGGACTCTTTGGCCCCAGAGTTCACCCCATTCTCCTATACTACACCCATTTCAGCGTATGTCCTTATGGAATGCGGTGACTATAAAGCTGAACACCCCAAAGCACACTTCAACACATGTCAGTGTCTTCAGGATAGGGTGAGGTGACATGGCATTAATGTCATGGGTGATGACCCAAACACATACCCCAACACCTGTCCGTCTCTGCAGAATGGAGGTGTGGTTGGCGTGAAGTTCAATAATTCACTGCCATTCCCATTCTGCATTCCCAATGCTAATACCAGCAAACAAACTTCTGGCATTGACAAATGCTTGTTTTAAATTGTCTTTTTCAGACCATGCCTTATGCAAAAGGTAGGTGAAAATGTACAAATCTGGCATGAAAGGTGATTTTGAAGTCATTTTACAAAATAACCTTTGGTGCAGGATTTGAACATTTTTACCTACTGGCTCATAAAGAGTGGTCATAAGAAGACTGTTCAACATTTGAGATCAAAATGTTAAATAACAACAGTTATGACTAAACATTGACATTTTTCAACACTCACCAATAACTTTGGTCATTTTCAATATTTTGAATCCAATTTTTCAACACAGCTATTTTTCTTACACCACCTCATGAATGTGACAGGTGACATTTTTAAAACCTTGGCCAAAACATGTTTTCACACATGGGGTACAAAATTTCATTTTGGCCAGTATTTTATAAATGCAACATGTCATATTTATATAGTGCTGTCCTAAAATGACAATGTTGAAATTTTGGGGTTAAAATGTCAAAATGAAAGTATGAAGAAATGTTGTTTGCAGAGCCAGTCTTTGATCCAGTGGGTAGTGCATGTGATCCAGTGCCAGTGAGCTGAGTTTGTCAGTGAGCTTTGTGAGCCTACTGGACGGACCAAGACTTGGTGAACAGCACTGCCATAGGGAACGAAACACAGCCTAAGGAGGGAAATTAGTACTGGACACATGAGTAACAAGTAACCCTATAGTGAAGAGACGTTTTCTCTTGGACCCAGCACCTCAGCACCCGTAGCTGCAAGGAAGTGCAGGGCCCAGAGGGCTTCACACTTCCATAGCCAGATGTATTTTTGGCCTGTATGTCTGCATCTGTAACCACATGAAACTACAGGGCCTAGATGGCTCTGCACTTCTGCAACCCCCTGACAGCCCCACAAATTCTTTGCATCCATAGCCTTGTGGAAGTGCAGGGTCAAGAGGACCATATGCACTGGAATTTGTTCACTGGAGGCAGTATAGTGCAGTGGTTTAAGGCTCTGAGCTGCAAATCTGGTGACATCCAGCAGACCAGACCTGGGTTTGAATCCTACAGTTTCCATTTTCATACTGTGTGACCCTGAGCAAGTCACTTAACTTCCCTGTGCTCCCAGGTTGTTCCTGTAAAAAAGCTTTCAGCTTAGTGTGCTACTCCTGGTTAAACAACTTAAATATAAATAAATTTGTTCACTGGATATTATTGAATGTACAAGGATACGATTCCCCTGTTTCAAAAAGAGAGGAAATTCATTGCAAAAATTGTGTTTATGCCCTGTTAGGGTTAGTCCCACAGAACCAGAGAAATGTGTTGTTAGATTTTTCAACTCTGTCTCCCCACTCCCCAGCAGCAAACGCATAAGACCACACTGACAAACATATTAATCCATTAGGCAAGACAAACAACATGCAACTTTTTCCAAATGACACAAATGCAATAGCACTGATGTGCGATCTTTGTGGGTTTGTATATGTGCCTACAAAAGTGCAAATTCCACAGAGGTCTGCACTTATGCAACCAAAAATGTGTGTATGCCTTACAGTGTGCATGAATACTTGTGGTTGTAGAAGTACAGGCCCCACAGGGGCCTGCACTTCTGCAAACAGAAATGTATTTATTTCAAAAGATTCTCCAGGAAAGACGCACTGAGCTGAGTAGCAACTTGTAATGGGAGGTAAAGAATAATAGAGCAAAACAGTACTTTCAAGTCAATATTTACAAAGCAGGAACAGAGCAAATTTTCATCACAATACAAACATAATAACTGACAATTTAACATACATGAGGCCTGGGTAAAGCAGATGATATGAATGAATTACACTTTGAGCTATACAGGTGGAGGCAGTAACATATATATATCTATATATATATATATATATTAGGCCTGGATAACGCAGAGGATATGAAGTAGGTGCAACTTTGAGCTATACAGGTGGAAATGGTAGTGAGGGGAAAGGGCAGGAATAATGGGAGAAGAGTTAAGTGGGGAGATGGTGCAGGTATAGATGAGTGGGGGAGCATATATGGAAATCAGCTGCATTTGCAGGAGGGAGATATGAAGTCACTGAGAAGAGAGGAGAAATAGCAAAGGGAAGAGGCAGAGTGGATGGATGGGGAGAGAATTTTATAGTTTAGGGAAGTGGTAAGAGAAAGCAGCAAGGTCAGCTGAGGATGAGCTTGCAGGGAATGCTAGGGAGTGAAAGCGAGAGTTGCAAAGGGTGTAAGAGAAAGGAAATGGGAGAGGGGAGAGTAAAGAGAAGAGGTGGGGAGGGAGACAGCCTAGCCAGTAATTAACAGTAAAGGAGAAGCAGTGAGCAAGGTGCCTGGATTCAAGGGAGGGAAGGGAGTGGGTGGTGAAGAGGAGGCAATGGTGGGTGCAGGGCCAGCAGTCCAAAGAAAAGCAGCAGAAGGAGTGATAGAGGGGATCCAATCTAGCTAGAATGGACTTAACAGCAGCACTGCAGACAATGTCTTCATAATCAAAAATAGGGAGAATCATTTGCTGGAGAATGGCTCTGTGAGCCGGCAGGAGTATTCACCCATGGCCCCCACATAATGCACCTAGTTTTGGGTGCAGTTTTTTGTGGATTGTGTCCACATGTTTAGAAAAGTTGAGGTGATGGTCAAGCCAAACCCTGAGATACTTAAATGAAGGAGCATCCTTGATGGAGAACCCATCTAGTGTGTGAAAGGAGGGGATGGCGGTGAGATTGGTGAGCTTTTGCCTAGTTCTGAAGGTCATAGAGACTGATGTTTTTGCATTAAGGAATAGCTGATTTGAGTGGCAACAGTGCTGAACATTATCAAAGTCCAACTGGAGCTTGGTCATGGGTGGAGGAGCCAGTGGTAAATATAACTGTATGGCCTGAGTATATATGGATGGATGCAGATGTGCAGGCAGTAGGGTGTTTGTTTAGGAAAACTGAAAATAGTATAGAGGCCAAGGATAAATCCTTGAGGGACACTGGTCCTGATGGGGGGCAGGTAATCTCCAGTTCTAACCAATTCAGTCATACCCACAAGGTAGAAGCAGAACCAGTTAGTAGCAGAGACAGAGTCCCTCAACTGAAAGCTTAGCAAGAAGAAGAGGGTGGGATACTACTGTATGTCGAAGGCTTAGGTCAAGTCAACAAAGATGGTGGCGTTAATATGGCCCTGAGAATGGAGTCAGTAAGCTGTAGGAGGGAGGAGGAGGTGGAGTGGGATTTGTGGAAACCAGACTAGACAGGGGTGAAGAAGGAGGACAAATCAGCTGAGAAAGCACTAAGTGTTCTTGCAGTTTAGCAATGATAGGAATCAGGGTAATAGGGCAGTAGTTGTCAGGAATGGAGGAGTCACCACCTTTGGGAAGAGGTACAGTATGACTGTGGCATGATTCCAAGCACTGGGGACACAGTTGAGGTAGAAGAAGAGATTTAGAAGGGCGATGACTAGGAGACAGACAGCAGGGGCAGAGAGAGAGAGAGATGGAAGAGTTTATGTTCAAGCCCTCCAGGACTCTTGCCTTTGAGAGGGTTAAGAGCTAAAAGAGCCTTGATGGTATCTGACAGTAAGACAGGTGAGAAGAAGAAAGGAGGAGATGGAGGGATGGATTGGTGTGGGGAGAGGGGGAGGAGGAGGAGGAGAGAATGAACAAGGCACAGGAGGTGCAGAAAGCATTGAATTGAGATGTAACGAGGGGTCAGAAATGGTGGTGGTACTCACCTTTAGGACTGTGATGGAGGACTGGGCTGGGGGGTGAAAAGAGGTAATGGATGACCTTCCAAATCTTGGAATATTGGTTAATGTCATTTTGGAAAGAGGTGGAAAAGTACTCAGCCTTTGCAAGTTTGATGGCTCGAGTGCAGGCATTTCGAATGGCTCGGTAATTGTGCAAATCAGCAGGGAAAACTGAAGAAATAGTATTTCAATTTGTATATCATGGATTTCTATCTGTGCTTATGCACTTAGAAGTGAGTGGTTATGTCTTGCAGGCTGCATGAGTACCTGCGCCTTCAGAAGTAATGACCCCACAGGAGCCTGCAGTTCTGCAGACAGAAATGATGTTGTAATTTGGGTATTGTAGATTTCTATCTTTGCCTGCTGAAGCACAGGCCTCACAGCCAAAAATGGATGTGCATATCTTACAGTGTGCACCCCCCATGGCCTGTGTTTCCACAGCTAGAAGTGTGTGTGTATGTGTGTTACAGTGTACATAAGTGTACATGGTTAGATGAGTGACTTCATTAGGGCACCATCATTAGGGTGCCTCGACCAGTTCACCTGTCATGCTGGCAAACTGGATTTCACGGCATTCAGCAGGGACTGGGCTGTAGGGGTGTTGAGCCCTTTGCCCCATACACCTCCAATGTGGAGGTGATTATAATATAATATGGGGGTGTGGAGGGATGTGGGGGGGCACAGCCCACCATAAACAACCCGGATGTGCCCCTAGGCATTCTGCGTGATGGGGGTTGAGAGCACAATTGCTTGACATGATGTTCTCCATTGGCATTGAGCTAGTGCCCTAATGACAGTCATACTTTTCCTTGTCGCCACAATATGGGTGAGCAAAACATGAGTACCCATGGCTGTAGAAATGCTGGTCTACAGGGGCCTGCTCTTCTGCAGACAGAAATAGTGTTGCAATCTGGGTATAATGGATTTCTATCTGTGCTTCTGCAGCCAGAAGTGGGTGGGTATGTCTTGCAGTGTGCATTAATACCTGTGGCTACAGATGTACTGGCCCCACAGAAGCCTCTGCAGACAGAAACAGTGTTCTAACTTGAGGATCATAGATGTCTATCACTTTAGTATCACAGATTTCTGTCTGTGGCTGCAGAAACACAGGTTCCACGGCCAAAATAGGATGACTATATCTTACAGTGTGAATCCTCTCCACAGGGCCCTGAGCTTCTGCAGACAGAAGTATTGTTGTAATTTGGGTATCATGCATTTCTGTCTGTGGCTATAAAACTGCAGTAGCAAGTTGGTGTGTATGTCTTGCATTGTGCATGTGCATCTGTGGCTGCAGAAGTGCCTGCCTATTAGGGGCCTGCGCCTCTGCAAACAGAACTACTGCTGTAATGTGGGTATCATGGATTTATAGCAGTGGCTACAGGAGCCTGTGCTTCTATGTTGTTTATCTTAAGTGATAACTGTGGTCTGTGGTTGCTAATTTGTACATATTCTTCCTGAGTGCAGCATGACCTTATGACATTACCATTGGTTGAGCCATGAGTGATGTGAAAGGTTGAAGTGCATGAGGGGGGAATATCAATGATATTCTCAGTCTTGGCCATGGCATATCTTATTTATGCAATGCTCAATTTCATGGCATGTCATGCTGCTGTTTTCTATTTAAAAACTGTATTTGTTTTTAAAGTTTGTATTGTTTTGTTTCCGATGACCAAACAGAAAGTGAGGGACCGCGGACATTGATGTTATGCATCAGCATAGGAGTATGTCGGTACACAGCAGAGTTGTGAGAGCCATCAGAGGAGGGTGAGGTGTTTGGGCAGCAGGTGTTTGTATAGCTGTACTCTGGGAAATGGCATTGTGTTGACAGTGTCAGCAAATGGGAAGTGCCAGCTGGAGGTACAGAGGTTGTTAGGTGAGTGTCTTGCAGAAAGGAGATACCAAAAATATATTTGGGAAGAGTTTGGTGGGGTGCAACTGCTTCTGGGTAGACTGCTGCTTGTTCCACTTTTAGATTTTTTTTTTCAGTTTTGCATTCGCAGCATGAAGATTTGAGCTAGAATGAGAAAATTGGGAATTTGGAGCCTGTGTGTGAGTCAGCTGGGGCCACTGAAAGTGAAAGTGAGCTGTTCTTGCTACCAGTCCCAGCCAATACCCACCTACTATGTGTAAAAATTCTGGCAATGGAGACATAGAGTAAGGATAAATGCAATATTATCAATCTAGATCTGACCACATTATAAATATGGAAAATATTTGCCAGAATTTATCCACATAAGCAGTGCATATATCTACATATCTATACATCTATATATCCATATCTATGTCTGTGTCTATTGCTATCTATCTATCTATCTATGCAGTGTCAGTGGCTCAGTAGGTAGCACACTCACCTCTGAGGCCGGGAGATCAGAGGGCTGTGGATTCAGTTCCCACATCTGGCACTTGGGTTAATATCCCAGTACTGACAGTGTAGTGCAGCATGAGAGGGATGCTGCACTTCTGAGATGCCGTCTTTCGGATGAGACGTTAAACCGAGGTCCCATCTGCCTGGATTGGTGGTAGTTCAGGTGGATGTTAAAGATCCCATGGCACTTATCGAAAAGAGTAGGGGAGTTTTTATTGAGTTTCACATAAGACATACAAGAAAGAAAAAGAACATCACATCACAAATCATAAACCATTATACATAAAATCATATACACATGAAATACCAAACAAAAAACAAAACATGATTATCATAATATTACAATACCGAAATACTTTACTTATATTTAATAAAAATTTGAAACCCCTTCCACCATCGATACACCTTAATCCCTGGATAATGCAGTAAATCAGACTGATAAACAGACTTCATCGCTTGTGCTACTAAATAACTATACACTGAATATGACATCATTCTTTGGTAAAGTACCCACTGACATCTAGCTTGCCATAAATAAAACCTTAAACAGCTTAAAAAAAGAAGATAGGTTCCAAGATGGAAATCTACAGCCTCTTTAGGGAGAACGCCCAACACCAAGGTGTCATAATCTAACGTTTGCAACCAATTCATATGCCATTTTTCTGCAAGAAAAGGCCAAAGCAGCCAAGAATAGGAACAAGTCAACAAAAAATGACCCATAGTTTCTTCCAAGTTTATACAGGCCAAATATGGACAATTCCTATGTTCTATATTTTTGTGCTTTGCATTACCTCGAACATTCAACCTACCATAAACCGTAGCCATAATATTTCCCACATCTTAACCGGTACCCTCTTATTATTAAGTTGTTTTAAAACCTGTTCATTAAGGGAAGGGGGGCAATCCTTAAAACAAGGTTCTACAGGATATAGTTGGGTTATCAAAGAATAGTAATTTTTTTTCCTAGTGGCATGCAAGATATCAGTACGGGTAATCTTCCATTTAAACAATTTTTGGGCTACCGGATGAAAATATTCAGGCAATTGCAGTCTAGTATGAAGTTTGGGTGCTGTCTCACCCCAACCTGCAAAATATCGTCCAAGTACTTGCTTTATCATACCCTAAACCCACCTAAAATGTTAGAAATACCATACCAAACAGTATGATAAATGAATAATGAATAGAAAAAAACAATAGGTTCGACCATACCTAACCCTCCCTTTTCCTTACTCAAATAAGTATAATATCGTTTGACCAGATTAAGCTTATTCCCCCACAGCATTTGAAAAAACATCCCATATACTGTAGTTTCTAAAGAAGAAGGAAGAGGAAAAATATAAGCCACATATTGTAACTGAGGGACAATAAAACGTTTCAAAATCTGTATTCGTTTCAATTTGGACAATTTCCACGATTGCCATTTCCTAACCTTAGCTTGAGTTTTCCCTAAAACCTTTTCCCAATTAGTTAAAGGTAAATTAGAAGGTCCAAAGATGATACCCAAGATGCTTATAGGTACTTTTGAAAATTGAACCCCAGATACCTGACAAGAGGAACCCTCCCATTGACCAATCAATAATCCTTTACATTTAAAAAAATTAAGTTTTGAGTTAGAAACAACTGCATATCGTGCTACGTTTTGCATAAAAAAGGGAACTTGATCATAATAGGAAAAGAAACCACAAATATCATCTGCATAGGCCAATACTGAAAGGTTATTAAGCTCACACTTGACTGATAAACTATTCCCTCTTGACCTAATCAAGTAATGCAATAAGGGATCAATTGAAAAAAGATATAACAAAGGACTAAGGGGGCAACCCTGCCTTACTCCAGTGGAAATGACAAATCCTTCCATGATATGTCTTTTTAAAAATACTTTAACAAAAACATACGAATATGACATCTGTATATATTTAATAAAAACTAAAGGAACACCATATTTGGCTAAAGTCAAAAACAGAAAATTCCTGTCCACTCGATCAAAAGCTTTCTCTTGATCCAAAGAAAGTATACAACCTTTACTACTTTGTAAAGGTAATAATTCAATAAAATCTCTAATCATAATAAGAGCATCCTGTATTTTCCTTCCTGGTATGCCGCAAAATTGATATTCAGATAAAACAAAGAAGCATAATGCTTGGGCGTAGTATTAAGGATATGAGCCAAGATTTTATAATCTGAATTTAACAAAATTATTGGTCTCCAATTTGTAATGTCTGCTCTGTTCCCAGCTTTAAACAAATAAACCAACAAACCTTCTGAAAAGGCAGTAGGAAACCTATGATACTGAAAAAAAGATGAATAAACCGTGTGTAAAATAACAGAAATTTCTGAAATAAAAACCTTATAAAACTGATTTGGCAAACCATCCAAGCCAGGTGAAGTACCTGTTTTAAGACTCTTTATAGCTTCTATAACCTCTGCTAGAGTAACATATTTAAGTAATGATAATACTTCCTCTGGACAAAATGGAGTATCGATGTCCTGTAGATAATCCTGAATGACTCTATCTGATGGAGCCACTACTGGCTGCAATGACTGATAATGTGATTTAATCAAATTTTCCATATCTGAAATTGAATCAATCTTATTGCCATCCAAATCCTGTAAATATTCAATAGTCCTATCAGCATGTATTTTTTTACAAGCTTCATATGGGTCCCCAATAAGTGCCTTTTGAGTTCCAGTAAAGAGCATAGCTGATATTGTTGAGGCCCTATCATACTGATACGTCAACATTTCTTTTTTTATTACATTAATTTGAGCAGAAAAATCATCATTACTTAAATATGATAGTGTATATAAATGCTGCAACTGACTTCGAAGGAGAGATATTTCAAGAATTTTTATTTCCTAAAGATCTACCATGGGCACAAAACCAACTCCGTATATCTTCCTTAGTATCCACCCACCAATCTCCAATATTATCATATGAACATAATACCGATACTCTAGCTGCAAATAAAGCCACCATTCCTGTCTTAACCACCGGAGACGTCAACATAGATGTATTTATTTTCCATCTATTCTTAATCTTAGATCGCAAAGGTATATCAGAAATAGTAAACCGTAATACAAAATTATCCGAAAATTCACTAGGGAGTATCCGAAAATGACCATTCTTCAAATTCCGAGAGTGAAACAAGTGATCTATGGTGGTTTTATAACTACCCCTGCTATAGGTGAACCTTGCGCCTACATTATATGTACCACAATTAATTAACCCTGCAGTATCAATTATAGCCAATAACATATGAGAGTCACAATACACCTTCTTCCTTTTAACCCCAGCCACTTGATCCCTCACAACATCACAATTGAAATCACCCCCTATAAAAATAATATATGAAGACACCAGATAGGGCTGCACCCTTTTCAAGAGATCCACCCAGGCTGCCTTAGTCTGGGGCCCATAAACATTAATGAGGCGCAAAGCCTTTGACTTCCAATTTCCATCCAATAAAAACAAACGACCTGGAATTAAATCAATTAATTTTGTCAAAGAAAAATCATAGGATCCAAAAAGAATACTCACCCCATCAGCACAGTCAGGCCCAAAGGACCAATAAGAAGGCCCCCAAATCCATTCCCTTTTAAACAATAACAACTGCTCTCTAGAACACATCCATGTTTCCTGCAAAAAGAAAATGTCATAGCCACAATGGTGAATAAATGAAAAAACTGCCTGTCTCTTAACTACATTTAGTAAACTGTGGATGTTTAGAGATCCTATAGTAAAAGAACCCATAAAACAAAAAAGAGAATAATAATCAAATTACCTATTTTTTCCGCTTTTTCTTTTTTTTATCTTTATAATCCCCATACTCAACCCCAAAAGAAAGTTGGCTACTGCCTACTGATTGGGAATCAACCTCACTGTGCTCCATATCAGAATTCCCTTCTGGTAGAAACAAAGCCTCATAAGTATTACTATCCTCCCTAATGCCTAGGTCAGTTGATTTAACCAAAGATACTGATTTATTATTCCTGGAAGAACATCTCCTAGTCACTGGCTTAAAAACCAAAATGTCAGCCGAAGTAGTCCCAGGAACAACACCCTCTTCATAACAAACAGGGGCAAGGAGGACTAATTTTAGCACCATCATTTTTAATAGTGTGCTGGGTCAAGGAATCAATTTCTAAACTAACCACCGAAGGGGGGGGGGGGACTGGATTAATCCCTTTGTCCTGCAAGGAAACAGGACCAGGAGAGAGAACTATTTTTGAGGGGGGGGGGTTCACCTTCCCCAACACTAAATCCTGCCCATGCTGAATAAGAAAATCAGGACTAACACTTGAAACTTTATTCCTGGCAGCCCAAGAACATTCACCAAATACATGACCAAACTCCTCACATAGGTCACATCTGGTACGATTAGTACAATGCAGTGCTGTATGCCCAATTTCCCCACAATTATCGCAACGTGCCTGGTCACAGGTACTAGATAAATGAGTCCGTGCCCCACATTTATAACATGCCCTCAGCTGTCCCATGTAAAAACAAACTCCCCTATCTTTACCCAACATGAAAGAATTAGGGATATGCTCCATTCCATTGTCAAGGACACGTAATTTAACTTTATATTTCCAACCCCCAGTCCAAAAGGATTCAGAATCCAACAAAGCTTCTGGTTTGCTTAGAACTTCACATTTCTGTGACAACCAGAATGTGATGTCATCAACATGAACCCCTTCATTTCGAAACATAACCGTCACGAATTTAACTAAGGGCTTAGTTAAAGGTATAACTAAAAAGGGGGACCATAGGGGTGAAAATTTTACCTGCGCATAGCGCTCCCAAAAAAGATCAAAAGTATGAGCAGTTCTAAAACTAACATCATAATTATCTTCCCCTGAAATATTGATCAGAGCAAAAACATCCTTGGGAGAAAAATGTAAAGATTCTTTCAACAAAGTACGACCAACATAGACACGGTCAGGTCTATCCGCTAAACCTCCTTTATAGTGAATGCGAACTGCATTCCTTCTGGGTGCAGCCTCTTTCTTAATACTAGAAAATAAATCAGATAGCAAAGGTGCCTGACCAGCAAGGGACTTGCGACTGAACATCGTTAGTTAAAGGATTATTCTTTTCAGAAGTTAAATTCATATTGAGTACATTAGTCTCTGTCTGAGCAACAGAAGCAGTAGAAACACTACTATCCTTAAGCAACTCCTGTGAATCCATTACTGGAGCAACCATGTCAGAGGGTTTCCATTCAGGTGATGCTTGTGAGAAGTTGTCAATAGAATCCAATTGGGATCTGGGAACCAAGTTCCTGCTTAGTTTTAACCATCCTGCTCCTTGCAGCGCTTGACAAGGGGACCATGTTTCTGCCGTAACCGGCAACCTCAATGGGTCAGTTAATTTTAAAGGAGCAGTCACAGGAGCCACAGACCTTGGCTTTGGCCGCTCTTGAGAATGATTCCCGCCAGAATGAAGTGAAGAACTTGCCTGATGCTCTGCTCCAAAGGAAAAGGTGGTAACCCCTTCATGGGTACCTGAATCAGTTTGATAAATAATCAGTTGAGTTGTATCAGCTTGAAAATCAGATTTTACAGGCGGAGTCGGAACTCTGAACACGAAACCTGAACCAGTCATCAGGGTGGAGGAATTTAATGCAGCCGTAGCTGACTGTTTTTGTTTTAAATCACCTTTTGGTAATTTATTTTCATTTTCTGCCTCAACAGCCGCTACATTAGAAGGGCAAACAGACGCAGTGTCAGGCTTTCGGCACACACCTACCGTGGTGCTTTTACTGCCAGCCTGGTCTGGGGATATCGGCGAGTTAAAAGGCGTACCTGCTTGTTGGCTCGTAAACACCGTAGCAGTACTGGCCACCTGAATCACAGGTGGAGAATCAGCTACACCAGCAGTCACAAAATCAATCTTCACAGCTTGAACAGCATTTTTAGCAGGTAAATTAACTTCATCCACTTTAAGCAGTACAAGCTCACCTTCTTTCTGATGCCCCGAAGGCATATCATCAGACATTGGACGAGCCGCCACACAACTTGTTTTAACATCCGAGCTAGAAGAACTCCTCATGTGAGATGGAACCTCCGTTACAGAGCCAGACATCCGCAAATCTTCCGTGGATAAAAAAATATCGCCAGCTTCCCCATCATACTCCAAATCTTGTAAATCCTCGTAGTCGGCCTCTTGGTTAACCAGGATAGGAGAGGAGGCCCGCTCTCCTAATCCCGAAGCGTCCTGCTGCACCGACGACTCCCTCCATGTGGCCATTGCATGGGCCAAAGGGTCCCCCTACCAACAACAAACCAGCATTGCAGTCTCCACACAGTAAGGGAATTTCCCCAGTGTCCTGGCCAAATTTCCCTCATTCACTAAAAATACCACCAACAGCTTAATCTGGTTCAAAGTCAGTTGGCATTCATCTGTATCACCCTCCCCTGGGTCGTGCCTGAAAATAGGCAGGATTTGTCTAGTACACTTACCTGGTCAATAAAAACTAAATAAATAATCTATTAATTGCAAAAAATTATGTTAATTCAGACATTAGGGTTGAAGAACACAGAGCGCACAAAGCAGGGAAATAAAAATCCTCAGGGTTTGGGATTTCTGGAGTATTGGCGAAGCAGTTGAGGGGTCATCCTTTAGGTTATCAGTCCAAATGCCCACCTCTCCAGCCTGTAGCCTCTTGTCTGAAGCACAAGGTACAGCTCCAAGCCAGTATCTCATAGTGATACACTCTTCAAAGGTAGAGAAGTATGGCTCCACACATGTTGCCAACAGAATCTGTTGAAGCTAGAGGTGTGTGAAAAAAAAAACTTCCTCTGGCAGACATTCAGTGAAAGTCAGACTTTTGCTTCTGCAAAAGTTCAGAAGTTCATTACAGTCCAACAGCTCCAGTACCAATATAGGTGTCTAGTACCTACCAACCACCAGTAAAGAAAGCCCTGGTGGCTAATGATCCCTCTCCCTACCCAATCACCCACCCCCATACGTGGTGAATTAAGATGACTCAGAAAACAGAAGTTAGAAGTTCAAGTTGTAGCAGTACAGTGGAGAAGAGCAAATACATGGTGTGAGAACAGAGTGACTTTAATTAACAAGTGGTGTTTTCTGAATTTGTATTATAAAACTACAGGTTGGAAACCTGAATTTTTGTTGGTTACTGCTTCAGTTCATTACATCATTATTAGTGCATAATGGGATAACAGCCTGTACCATGGTCATAACCACAACAAACAATCTTATTTTTATTTTTTATTTTTTCATCCCCCAAGGCTGCTTCCTCCAGCCTGTCATCACAAGTTGCTGCTAAGGCGACTCCTCAGCTGTAGCCAATATCTTTTTTTACTAAAACTACTACAGTATTTCAAATGCTTATCAGCTTTGAAGGTTGTACGTTAGAAACAGATACAGTATTAATATGTCTGTGCCAGAAATGTTCTTAGTCAGGAATTCTATGACAAGTGAATAGAGCCCCTTGTGCAATTGTACGTTTAACACAATATACTGTACGTGTTAATGTGTTGGTAACAAGTAGGGCACCACTTCAAAATACCTTTAGGATATAATACTACACAAACATTCAATCTTCAACAGAAACAGCAATAATGTAACAGAAGAAAGTGTCTCATGAAGATTATATACAGTACTCGCTAGTGAAAGTACTGTAACATAAGGACTTACCTTACTGTACTGCAATGAAAAAACTGGAGGCATAATCTGAGCTGAAAAATTCATTCGACTCTGTATGCCAATATATTAGTTTGAAAAAAGGGTTCCAAATCAGTTTTAGAAATATACAGTAAGGTACCTGCAGTTCAATTAGGAAAACTTCCCTTTTATTTTCTGTGGTGTTTGGATCCAATTAAGAACCTGCTAACCACATCAAATTATACCCTGGTGGCTAGCTGTCTCTCCCCCACCCAATTACCCACCCAACTTGGACATCATGCTCCATGGTATCCATTTTAACCCCTGATCTCCATCCCAATAAGTCAAAATAAACATTTCCCCCTAGTGGTCTAGTGAACACCACTCCCAATCCTTGATCCCCAGTCCGTGAATTGAATGAATTCCAAAGATATTCCTGAATCCCTGGTGTTCTAGTAACCCCCAACCCCCCAACCTGGCAGGTATTGTCACCACCACCACTTGTCCCCATCCCGAACCCCAGTGGTGTCTGGAACAGACTTCCTCTGTCCATGGCCAGCTGCCCACTGAACTGTCAATGAATGAGAGGGTGCTTGTACAAGCACGCACTCATTCATTGACAGCTCAGTAGGCAGCCAGTTGTGGTGGAGGGAGGAGAGCTGTGCTGGTCACCCATTGGTGTTTAGGATGGGGGGAGTAGGGCAGTGGGAAATTACCTGCTGAGGTGAGGGGTTGGGGAGTCACTAGACTACTAAGTATTCAGGAATATCTTTGGAATTCATTCAATTCACTGACTTAGGATCAGGGATATGGAGGTAGATTCACTAGACCACCAGGAAGAAATGTTAATTTTAACTTATGGAGTATCATGATGGGGGGGCGGGGGTTACACTGGACACCACAGGACATAATGTCCAGGTCAGGTGGGTGATCGGGTTGGGGTGGGACCGCTAGCCACCAGGGTATTTTTTGATGTGGTTAGCAGTTTCTTCATCGGATTCAAACACCATAGAAAATTGAAGAGGAGTCTTCTTAAATGGACTGCAGGTACCTTGCTTTATGTTTTTAAAATTTATTTGTAACCCTTTTTTTAACCTAATGCATTGGCTTCCAGAGTCAAGAGAATTTTTCAGCATAGAATTTAATCATGTCTCTAGTTTTCTTATTGTAGTACAGTAAGTTATGTTACTTTCCCTTGTGAGTAAATCATTTTCATGGGGCACTTTCTTTTGTTACATTGTAGCTGTTTCTGTTGAAGTTTGAAGGTTTTTGCAGTATTATATGCAAAAGATATTTTGAAGTGGTGCCCCACTTGCTACCAACACAGTAATACTTATAGTATATTGTGTCAAATGTAACACAAGAGGCACTATTCTTGTCTTAAAATTCCTGACTAAGAACATTTCTGGCACAGAAATATTAATACTGCATCTGCTTCTAACATAAAACCTTCAAAGCTGATAAGCATTTGAAACACAGTAGTAGTAGTAGTATTAGTAAAACAAGATATTTGCTAGAGCTGAGGAGTCACCTGGGCAGCAACCTATAATAACAGGCTGGAGGAAGCAGGCTTGGGGGAAGAAAAACAAATTAAAAATAACATTTTTTGCTGTGGTTATGACCATTGTACAGGTAATTATTATATTATGCATTGATAATGATAGCATGGGCTGAAGCAGTAACCAACAAAAATTCAGGTTTACAACCTGTAGTTTTATAATACTAACTCAGAAAACACCACTTGTTAATTAAAATCACTCAGTTCTCACACCATGTATTTGCTCTTCCCCACTGTACTGCTACACCTTTAACTTTTAATTTCTGATTTCTGAGTCATCTTAATTCACCACATATGGTGCGGGTAATGGGGGGGGGGGAGAACCACTAGGCACCAGTGTATTATTTCTTTTGTATTGGGCAGATGATTGGATAGGAATAGGGACTGCTAGCCACTAGGCAATATTATTTATATTTTGGGCAGGGTTTCGGGAGGGACTGGATCCACTGGACACGAAATAAACTTTTTTTTTTACTGTGTAGAGCTGAAGTGGAACAGGCAAAGATTTGCCCAACCCATTCAGAAGATTTCTGATCCACCACAGGTGAATGTTTGGAAAGTTCCATGAAAGTTTTGAAATTTTTGTGGATGTTCTGCTATAGTGGAAATAACAACTTTCTCCCACCTGTAGTTGTAGCTTTCTTGATGCAGAGCCTTGTGGGAGCTGCATGAAGAAAAGAGATCCATCTGACCTTGTTTGCTTGGGGGGGGTGGGAATTAGGGTTGACAATCCTATAGAAGACCCCACCACTGATTCACCAATAGTCTGGAGACCCAAAACCCTAATGTTTTTTTTTCCTTACTTTGTGCGCTTTTCATTCTTAAACCCTAATGTCTGCATTAACATAGTTTTTGGCAATTAATTTCCCTTCTTTTTATGATAGTTGAATCATATCTTCATTGTGCTGGTCTCTTCGGGGAAATATTGGAGGCAGTCCTGACCCACTGCATGGGCCTATCAGGCCTTGACACCCATGAAAACCATCTTGAAAAGGAAGGCTCCCTCGCCTAGCACACAGTGTTTTGTTTGCACCACAACACTGCTCTTTCCCTCCCCAGGCTGGGGTTGGTGCTGCACACTTCAGCACCTCCCACCCCCAAGCCTTAGTCCATTTAAATGGCTCACTGAGCTCACACTTGAGCTCTGGTCATTAGCACGGGAAAGCAATGTGGACCCCATGTGGCCAACAGATGTCCCTGCAAACAATGTTACTTTATAACTTTTTTGTGACATTTTGGCCCCAACATTTCAAGAATCTTTTTATGACCTATCTTTCTGAACATGATATGTGTTATTTAATAACATACTGGACAGAACATAATTTCATGCCAGCAGTGGAAAATCACACTTTGGCCAGGATTTGAAAAACAACAGTTGTCAGGTTCATGAAGTGGTATGACAAAATAGCAATGCTGAAGATTTGGATTTAAATATTGAAAAATACCAAAGTTATGAGTGTGCATAGACAAATTACAACATACCTTATTAACGTTGCTGTTTGTTTAATATTTTGACACCAAATTTTCAACATAGTCTTCTTATGACCCCACCTCATGAACCCAGTACTGACACCACCCCTCAGCATGGGAAATGAAGGTGCAGGGCTGCCGCACACGCCCAAGTACCACATTATGAAGAGAGCTCTTCTATTGGCTAAGTGCCCTTCACCTCTACAACCATAGGTGCTATAATTTGGCAGAGTGCCTTGCACCTCTACACCCATGGGTGCTAGAAGGTCCTGTGTTTTGGCTGAGAAATGGACACTTTCATGTTTGCATCTGTATCTGCGTCACATGGAAGTGCAGGATCCAGAGGGCTCTGCGCTTTCACAGCTCACCAGACAGCCCAAGAATTCCTGACATCTGTTGCTGCACAGTAGAGCAGCGACCTTCTGTAGGTTGGCAGAGTCTTCCCTTGATGAAGGGCCCAGAGGGCTGGTATATCAGCATCTGTTCACACAGATCTCAAAGGGACCTGACGAAATGAGGATGCAATTCATCTATCTCAAAAGAAAGGAATTTTTTTGCAAAAACAACATTAATGCACCACTTAGAGTTCAACTTATCACCAGAAAAATAGGGAAATGTGACGTTATGGTTTGCAACCCAAACTCCTCATACCCCACCCAACTTCCAAGCAGCCAAAAGACAAGACCATACAAGCAACAACATACAGTTATCATCAGGTAAGATGAACAATGTACAACTGTTTTCAGATGACACAACGGCAGTAGCACTGATGTGCTTCTTTCATGGATTTCTATCTGCAGCATGCACAATACAAGAAGTACACACTACAAAACATACACACACACTTGTTGCTGCAGTCAGAAATCCAAGATACACAAATCACAACACTGCTTTTATTTGCAGAAGCACAGGATCCTGCAGCCAGATATAAATCCATGATACCCAAATTACAAGAGTTCTCTTGTTTGAATGAATACAGGCCCATAACGGTCAGAGCTTCTGTAGCCTCAGGTGCTCATGTGCACTTTAAGATATACACACACAGTTAATGGGTTTCCACTTTCAGTTCAGCAGCCACAGGTGCAAGACATGCACCTCAGGCTGCAGAAGTGTGGATGCCACAAAATCCATGGTGTCAAAATTGCAGCAATACTTCTGTCTGCAGAAGCGCTGGCCCTTGAGGGTCCTGCACCTCTTCAGCTACAAATATAAGACATACACACTAACTTCTGGTTCTAGAAGGGAAGGTCCCTGTGTTATGCCTTTATTTACACAGGTGGAAAATTATTTGCAATAAACTGTGTTAATGCACCAGTTGGTGTTGAACGTAGCACCACAATAGTAGGGAAATGAGGTGTTAGGGTTTCAAACCCTTACATTGCACCCAACCCCAAGCAGCAAAAGGACAAGATCACACAAGCAATGACAGACAGCAATAATCAGGTAAGACAAATCCTAACATCACATTTCCTTACTTTTGAGGTGTTAATTTGAACCCTAACTGATGCATTAACATTTTTTTGCAAAGAATGTATCTATATCTATATCTATATCTATATCTATATCTATATCTATATCTATATCTATATGACATGGGTGAGAGTGGAATAATAGCAGAATCTTCACAAGCTGACTTGGCCTCCTGACCTCATGAGTGATGAAGCCCCAAGTAAGATCCAAAGAGCTCAAGTATAGTGAGTGCAGGTATTTCTACTAGCTCGTTCTCACCCATGTCAAATTTGATTTCTACAACTGGTGTTTCTGTGGTTTTGTGATAGAAATAATAAAAGATTACAAAAGAAATACAAAGCACAAAATGCAAATTGTGTTACTCACAGCATCTCACTTTCACCCATGTTCATTTGCACAACAGGGGCAAGATTTTTAAAGCTTTAAATCCATTTTTTGGATGCAGGTGCTGGAATCCACCAAGGAGATTAGATCAAGTACAGTTGATAGAACTTCCAAGATGGAATCCCACACTCACAGCCAAAAAAATGGACATGATTCCCACAGTTTAGTAGAAATTGTCATAAACTGCAGGAATTGTTGCCAATGCATTGGGATGTTTGTAAATACACCTGAAGCATCTCAACACATTTCCCCGGATGCAGCACATATCCCAGATATGGAGGGGTGGGCTGTGTACGGCTCTTTAAAAATCCCAACCTAGGTATTTAGGTGGTTAAGTGATAGAAATGATAAAAATTACAAAAGTAAAAAATTAAAATGCAACATTTACACTGGGCCCCTCAAAGCACTTTTTTACATCTGCTGGCTTCAGTGCTGTACATGTCAATTTGACGTCAGCATTGTTAAAGCTGCTTTCTGAATAGTTCTGTATTCCACTGTAGTAGATCAGCTTGCAAACTAACACCACTATCTTCATAGTAGTCAATGAGATAGTGGTGATATCTTGATCAAATATGACCCATGACTGTTGTATAAATATATTATAAGGGTACAACAGCACTTCTATAGTTAGGGTTGAGCTGGCTGTTCAATGTTAAACCCTAATTTTTGTACCTTAATAACTTTGGCATCGATTGATAAAATAGCACAAAATCTGGCATGTGCAGTCAGGCTGTCAGAGTCTCAAGATGTGAAAAGTTTTGTAATGGCACCTTGTACAGGTTTCAAGAGTCAAAGCACCAAATAATGGAAAAAAAATGATAGTTATTGCATATGTTTTCTAGAGGGGTGGAATTTTTTTCATGAAATGTTCAGGTTTGAAAGGTCTTGTTCCAAAGGTGTGCCTTTTGAATATTTGGTGAAATAATAACGTACCATTTTAGAGTTATAACAATTTTTGAGCTAACGTTTAAGTTTGACCAGTAAACAATAAACTTTCGTAAGTACATATTTTATTGATTTACCTCTCATGTTCAAAAAAATGTCATTTGTGATGGCTGCCATTTGTTCCTCCTTTTAACCTCACAAATATTGAAAATACATACAATATATCTTTTCTTAAGAAACAAACTCCCAGAGCCAGCCCAGTTGAGCAGAAGACTGAAGTGCTTAGCTGTTTATCTCTGCCACACCAGCAATCCAAGTTCGAGAATGACCTCAGGCTGCCAGGGGTTAGCATGGGGTGGAAGGCTGGGAGTAAGACTGAATGGCTATCAGTCAGCTCTCCTTTCCTGCATTGAGGAGGTTGATCTTGCCAGTGCTTAGCTGCCACTGAGTGGAGGCTCAGTGGTAATCCCATGCAGATGGTGGGCCAGGCACTATGCTACAGAGGGGGGGTAGTGGGGCCCCTGGTTCCAGCACACATGAGTGTCGCCATGTGCATATGTGACTGAGTTTGCTGAGGCCCTAGAGAGTAGTCAGGGAAGAAGAAGCAAAGGAAAGGGATGGGGCACAGTGAAGGTGTATGACACCTCCTGGCCACACCTCCACTTGTCACATTATCATGAGGCCTGTGGCAAGGCACTGGATTATGTGTTTTGGGGAGAAGGATGGACCGTTATAGTTTCATTGTAAAATACAAATTCAGTAGGCAGTTAAGCCTTTTGGTGAACTTGTCACCTATGTTAATCATAGGTGAAATTTGTATATTTTTACTCCCATATACTGGTCTAGCCTTTTTCTGAAAATTGTTATGTTGGTAGTCTCTTCTATATATTGAGGCAAAGTATTCCAGATTGTTATTATTCTTTGTGTGAAAAATGTACTCATTTTTTGGTTACATTTCTTTCTCTGATTAGTTTATAAACATGAGATCTAGTGGATATATTGGTGTTATGTACCACAAGCTGTATGATTTCCATCATGGGCTGGTGTTTAAATGCTTTAAAGTTTAGACAGAGGCCCCATCTTATTTGTTTATATTTTGATGAGTAGAGGCACAGGTTATTTAATCTTGCCTTATAACTATATTCTTGCAAGTTGTTTATTCATTTTTTTTGACTTTTCTCTGTATTCCATCTATCAGTTTGTTACTTCTTTTGGTATGGGGTACCCTGAACTGCGAGCGGTACTCCAGGTGGGGACTCATCAGACTGGTATACATTGGCATGATCATGTCTCTCTTTCTACTTTCGATGTCACTTAGAATACAACCCATTATTCTTTGGCATTTGTTTAAAGTAACCATGGTATTTTTTTTGAAAGATAGGTCATCTGTGAACAACACTCCCAGATCCTTTTTTCTGTTGTGTTTTCCAATATGATTTTGTTTAATTTGTATTAAATTTGTGGATTGTGTGTCCCAATATGCATTACTTTGCTCCTCTTTTCATTAAATGTCATTTTATTATCTTTTGCCCATTTTGCTATTTGATCTAAATTATCCTGCAAATGTTTCCCATTGGCTACAGTCCTAACAAGTCCTCCAAGCTTGCAAACATCTGTATATTTGCAAAGCAAAGTGTTACCTGCTGTTTGGAGGGTGGAAACCATTTTATTGAACAGGGTGGGACCTAACACCAACCCCTGAGGTATTCCACTTGTAACCTGTGCCCATTTGGAGCGATGTCCCTTAATTGTTACTTCTTGTA
Source organism: Neoceratodus forsteri (assembly GCA_016271365.2). Lineage (NCBI taxonomy): Eukaryota > Metazoa > Chordata > Ceratodontiformes > Ceratodontidae > Neoceratodus > Neoceratodus forsteri. The sequence goes on from CM057453.1 coordinate 215,122,312, forward strand.
ATCAGCAGTCTAACCAAGAGTGTATCAAATTGATTATGATAGGGTGCAGTTGAATTTTGCAGAGTTGTTCTAGTAATGTTTAGCTGACACCTTATCAAAGCCTTTACTGAAATCTAGGAAGATTATATCCATGGAGATGCCTTTATCCAGGGCAACATTAACTGGTTCAAAAAATTGTATAAGGTTTGTGAGACAAGATCTACCTGTGTTAGATCTGCCTGTCCCAGGCTATTTATGTGGTCAATTAGGTTACTCTGAAACAGCCTTTCCATTATTTTCCCAATCATTGAAGTCAGGCTTATTGGTCTATAATTGTTGGTGTCTGCCAATGTGACACTTTTATGTATTGGCACGATTATAGCTTCTCTCAATTCCAATGTGTTATCCATCCTCTAACCTTTACCCTACTGGATCACCTGCTCCTGGGTTGCTGCAATGAATGCTGTATCCAAATATGGTTTTCTTTACCCTGGCCAGTTGGTCTGGGTTAGTTCTGCTCTGTAATTGAACTACTGTTTTGTTTTAGTAATTGTATTTGTATTGCTATGTGTTTGCTTGTTCTCCCAACTCTTGTAACCACCCCGGACACTTCTGGAAACCAGCTGTTTACAGCTCAAGTTGATTTTCCTGGTGAAACATTTTCCAAATAAAAAAAATAAATAAAAATTCTGGTATTGTTTTTCCCTCCTGTATTGAGGCATTGAATAGACATGTTAAGGGTCCCACAAATTCATTTTTAAGTTATTTGAGAAATTTGGGGCTAATGCCATCAGGACCTGGAGAACTATTGGTTTTAATAGAGTTTATGATTTTATCAACTTCATCTGTAGTGAAAAGAGTAGTATTGGCTTTATTATTTCCAAGTGGAGGACATGATTTATTTTTTGGTTCATAGACAGTTAAGAAAAATGTATTAACTTCAGTTGCAATATCTTTTTCATCTGATATAATGCCCCTAGTAGTTTAGAGTGGACCAATTACCTTTTGTTTGCCCTGTAAAGAACCAACATAATTATAAAATTGTTTTTATTGTTTTTTACTTGAGATACTAGGTTTATTTCAAGTCTTGCTTTAGCTTTTCTTCTTCTTTTTTTTGACATTTTGCTTAACTTTTAACCAGCTGTTTGGTGATGGATTTTTTTATGTTTCCTATACAGTTTGTTTCTTGTTAATTTGTTTTCTAATATTATTATTCCACCAAGGTGGGATGCGTCTATAATTGTTATATTTATTTCTTGTTGGTACACATTGTTTGATGCAATGGGTGGTTTGTTTGTCAATTATGCTCCATATAGTCTCAAGATTTTGTTGAGCTAGGTTACATTTTCCCAATCACATGTCCTAATATTATGTTTAATGCTTTGATAATCTGCTATATTGTAGTCCGTCATAGCAGTTATTTCTTTTTTTTTTAGTTTTACTGGTATTATACTCAATCAGTACCATTCTGTGATCACTGTTGCCTAAAGGTGGTAATATTTTAATGCTATATATACCCTCACTAGTATTTGTGAGTATAAGCTCCAGTATATTATTATCTCTTGTAGCTTCTGTAACTAGTTGGTCTAAGTTCTGGAGTAGTGTGATATCAATAAACTTGTTTTTTATTGGGTTAGTTCCTTTTAGTGTGTTTCAATTAATGGTAGGGAAGTTGAAGGCTCTCATTAAGGTATAGTCACTCTGGATATTTATGTTCTCTATTTCAAGTAATAAATTATTTTTCTCATCTGTTTTTAAGCTAGATGACATGTAAGTCAAAGCAATAGTTAGAGTTTTAGATGCCTGCTTAATTTGAGCCAGTATAATCTCGTTATAAGAATTTGAATTGCCCAGTATTTTGTATGCCTCAAAATTTTCATCTATATATATATATATATATATATATATCCTGTCTTTTCTATTTTTGCAAATTTTGTAATATCCCAGTATCTCTGTATTCCATTCTCCTTCTTAAAACCAGGTTTTGGTGACTCCACAGATGGCTATTTTGTTTTGATCTAATATATAGGAAAGTTTGTTAATTTTAGGGTGTAAACTTCTTGCATTCAGTAATAGTATTTTGAGATTATTTGAATTAATATTTATATTATTTGAAGTATTCCTAGTGGTGGATAAGTGATTTGTACTGTTATTCTCTATATTCATTTTTAGTATTTCCAGAGAGGTTATACTGTCATACCTCTCCCCCATGTCACCTAGTTTAGACCTTCTTCTCCTGACTCTGCAATGGGGGATAATTCATGGTGGTACACTCACTGCTGGGGCCTTGATCAGACAGTGTACAATGGGGGGAGTGGCAGCTAGCAGGAGGGAACCTCGCTTGCTCTGGCCCTGGGAGTAAAAACAGAGTATGGAATAAACAAACACCAAAACCTAGCTAAACGGACTCAGTTTAGCTGGATTCTGCTTTTTTTTTTTAAGTTGCCAGAAATACCTTTTCTGGGCACCCCAGCACCCAAGGTGCCAAGCTTAGTAAGAGGAGCCATTCACCATGTTCTCTGTGTGTGAACAGTGGGATTTTCTTGCCATGTGCAGCTGCGGATGGTGATGTGCTGCAAACTGTAGGAAAGAAGTGAGCTTCTGATCCCCTGTTCTGTCATCTCTCTGTCCATCTGTCTTTCTTTCTCTCTATCTCTCTCGCACTTTCTCTCTTCTTTCTCTGTCTCTCTGCCTGTCTGTCTGTCTATCTATCTTACTAGATAAAATAACTATGAAGCAGACCAGGATGCCCACCTCTGGCATCATTTATTTCTCCCTCCTCTCCTCCGGATCACCCACCCACACTTTAATTACTTATTTATTATAAAATGAAATATATATGGATTGGGGCATCCACTGCTGGTCCACTTCTTGAGACCACCCCTCCCCTCCAGGTCACCTGCCCAGATTTGCCTTAAAGAAGCCTGACACTTCTAGCCGACCCTGCCCTCGAGCACCCAGCAAGCGCAGGGGCTCCAAGCCACCAGCGGGCGGGCGGCAACCGCGAGGCCGAAGAGAGTACCAGGAGGCCGGGAGAGACTGCCAGCAAGCCGACCCTGCCCTCGAGCACCCAGCAAGCACAGGGCTCCGGGCACAGCGGGCGGGCGGCAACAGCGAGGCGAAGGGAGTACCAGGAGGCGGAGAGACAGCCAGCAAGCCGACCCTGCCTCGAGCACCCAGCAAGTGCAGGGGCTCCGAGCCGCCAGTGGGTGGGCGGTGACCGCAAGGCCGAAGGGAGTACCAGGAGGCCGGGAGAGACAGCCAGCAAGCCGACCCTGCCCTCGAGCACCCAGCAAGTGCAGGGGCTCCGAGCTGCCAGTGGGCGGGCGGCAACTGCGAGGCCGAAGGGAGTACCAGGAGGCCGGGAGAGACAGCCAGCAAGCCAACCCTGCCCTCAAACACCCAGCAAGTGCAGGGGCTCCGAGCCACCAGCGGGCAGGCGGCGACCGCGAGGCCGAAGGGAGTACCAGGAGGCTGGGAGAGACAGCCAGCAAGGTACAGGAGAGCCGAGACCAATCGGAAGGCGAGCGGTACCCAAGCCTTGCTTCCGATTGGTCCACCTTCTTCACTGACTTCTGCTCAAGCTTGCACTCCAAATTACTGCCTGGGTTTAGTGGGTTTTGACAGTAACTTCTCCAAAAAGAGCTGTTTTTACCAGAACTGTTAAATTTTTAGGTTTTAAGTTGTTTCTGTACTTAATATGTGATACAGTCTTTTGGTGGGATTTCTGGTGGGCCAGACACTAAGGCGCCGTCCTCCCCCCCAGTCTTTTGTAATGCAAAGTTTTTTTAGCACCTCCTTGCAGAATCGTTTGATTACTGCAATTGTGCTTTTCTGACTGTCCTCTCCTCTGTCTCCTCCACTTCTAGCCGACCCTGCCCTCGAGCACCCAGCAAGCGCAGGGGCTCCGAGCCACCAGCGGGCGGGCGGCGACCGCGAGGCAGAAGGGAGTACCAGGAGGCCAGGAGAGACAGCCTGCAAAGTGCAGAAGCGTAAAAATTTTGCCCACCGCCCTCCCCCTCGGGTGTTTCTTTATACACACCTTCCGCCTAAATTCTTATCTCCACCCATAGCCAAATTCTAGCCAATAATTTGGACACAGTCCCCTACTGCATGCATTATTATTAACCCTTAGTTATCATGAATATGTTGATGCTTCTCCTACTGCTTTCTCTCTCACCTATAATATATCTTGAGGATGATACCTTTCCAGTCCATGCCCTTTTGAATAATGCGACTTGCCAGAGTGATCTCCTCTCACTTCCAGTGGATGCCTATCATTTCTCAACTATTCACTACTGTTGCTCCATTGTAATCCATAGGGTAGCCCTCAAAAGGTTCACAACCATTCATGTATCTCTTCGCCCCATGCCCATACCTTGGCTATATAGTGCCTTGTACCTGTCCATCAAGCTGGTACTCTATGAAAAGTTACTAAGCCTTAACCCATCCTGGACCGTCTCTAAAGATTGGACCTCAAGCAAGAAGAAAACCTCTTTTGGTCCCTTAAGCTATCTCTTGAAGCCCTTATTAAACTACTATTTTCTTGCTGATCTGCATTGGCAATGTTGAAATCAATCCAGGACCCCCAGAAAGATTTACCGCCCCATCAGATTTAGCCTCCATTAAAGGTTTAAGCTTCCTTCACATCAACACATGCAGCCTCCTAAAAAAGATCTCTTTGATCCAGGCCTGGGTTGCCCACACTTTGCCAGACTTTCTGGTAATTTCTGAGACATGGCTCAAACCTACTACACATGATAGGGAAATAAATCTACCCAACTACCAGCTATTCAGATCGGACCGCCTGACAAGGGGCGGTGGAGTGGCTTCTATGTTAAATCAAATATTTCTGCATCTTGTCTTAGTGTAACATCAGTACCCAAAGAATTTGAATGTTTATCCCTTAAAATAGCCCTCCCCAATATGACAGCTTTTCAACTGGTTGGCTGCTATAGGCCCCCCTCTGCCGCCTTCAACTCCTTAATCATTTGGGAAACATAATAAAATTGGGCCCCGAGGATACCATTATTTTAGGTGACCTGAACTTAAACTGGCTCTCCAATGCATCTGCTCCCCTAGTATCTTTTTGTGACACATTTGGATTCACTCAATTAATAAATGAACCGACAAGAATTAACTCAAAAAACAAAAGTAACAGCACCCTACTTGACATTATGTTGGTAAACAAACCGCACCTGTTTTCACATGCTGGAGTGTTATTCAGTGATATAAGTGATCACTGCCTTATTGCAGGGATAAGATCATCAGTCAAGCCATCCAACCCTGCAAAATTCCTCTCAGAAGAAATAAAAAAACCTTAACATCGAAGGATATCTCACGATCTATATCATTCTGTCGCTGGCAAGAATTCTATCATACAGCTTCTGTGGAAACAGCACTCAGGTGCTAAATGACATTATCATAGGCGCCCTCAATATCCATGCACCTTTCACTAGCGTTAGAATAAAAACAAATCCTGCCGCTGGTTTTCTGCTGATCTTAAATCTGTACTGCTTGCCAGATAAACTCTGGAAAAGGGCTAGAAAGACCAAGGATCCGTTTGACTGGCTTCAGTTCAGAAAAGCCAGAAACAGCTGCACAAAAAAGTGACAGAGGCCAAGGCTGCCTTCTATACAGCCGAGCTTGATGCCTCCTACCAACTCAGCCAGATTCTGGGGCACCATCAAGGGATTCTAGGGCAGGACTCCTGTACTTCTTGCCATCCCAAGTACACCATAATAATGCTGTTATCACTGACAAGTGTGAAATTTTAGATGCATTCAATGATCATTTCAGTACAGCTGGCCTAGCTTTGACTCCTCCCCAGCAAATCTACTACGGTCACAACTTAAATTCCAGTAGAGTGATGGTCAGATGACTGCCTCTTCATTTTCCTTCAAGCCCATTTTATTAAAACAAGTGGAAGACCTATTGCTATATCTAGACACCAAGAAAAGTGCTGGTGCAGACTCCCTGGACCCCTACTTTTTAAAAATTGCTCTTCATGCCATTGCAGTTCCCCTAACCCATCTTTTTAATCTGTCCTTATCCACTGGTTCTGTTCCCACATTGTGGAAAACAGCACAAGTGTTTCCCCTCCTCAAATCAGGGGACCCCATGGATCTCAACAATTACAGACCTATATCCATCCTACCGGTACTGTCTAAAATGTTAGAAAAACTGGTAAGTATCGAACTAAGAGACTACCTCGATGCTAATAATCTCCTTAACTCTGCTCAATCTGGGTTTAGGACCAGACACAGTACCATTTCTGCATTAGCAAAAGTAACAAATGATTGGCAAACTGAGTTAGACAAAAAAAGCAACATCTGTGCTGTATTTCTTGACCTAAGTAAAGCCTTTGATACAGTGGATCATGAGCTGCTGATTTCCTCACTGCATTCCTTAGGCCTGGATCCAACCTCTCTTGGATGGTTCAGATGCTACCTCACTGATAGAATACAGCAAGTGAAAAATGAAGGTGTCCTATCCTCCTCAAAACCACTTCTAAGGTGAGTACCGCAAGGATCTATCCTGGGCCCTATCCTTTTTGCTATATATATCAATAACATTGATTCCAACCTCACTGTTGCCAATGTTCATCTTTTTGCTGATGATACTGTCTTGTATGTCAGTAATCCCTCGCCATCAAAGGCCTGTGAGTTATTACAGTCAGAATTCTCCCTGTTGCAACATCAACTACTTGAAAAGAAACTACTTTTAAATGCCAAGAAGACAAAGGCTATGTTCTTTTCCACCAATATATACTCTTCCTCTCTCAACAAACACTCTTCCCAACTATCCACCATCCTTGGAAAATCTTGATTATGTGGTTAAATTCAAATATTTAGGGGTATGGATTGATAACAAACTTGATTACACTCATCATGTTGAGGAGCTCCTGAAAAACTCAGACAGAGGCTCGGCCTATTCTTCAGAATCAAACATTACCTAACCAAAGAGTCTAAACAGAGACTAATTCAGGCTTCATTTCTATCTCTCATCGATTATGCAGATTTCCTATATGGCCATTGCACTATGTCCTATTTAAGTAAATTGGATACCTTGTACCATAGAGCTCTAAGATTCATCACAGATCTTCCTTTCAACACTCATCACTGCTTCCTCTATAATGCTGTTGGCTGGACATCCTTACATCTCAGGAGGAAAAAAAACTGCATTATGGATTTACAAAGCTCTGTCAAACAAACTTCCACCTTATATTTCTGGTTGCTTTACTCTGGCTATACCGAGATCATATGCCCTAAGAGCAATAACCTTATCACCTTAAACTGCAAAGTCTGCACCCAGCATGGAGGTCTGCAATCAGCTATTTTCAGCATCTACCTGGAATTCTCTACAGAAGACCCTAAAGCTGAACACCTTCATCCCTATAGCATCCTTCAAAAACTCTTCACAAATCTCTTTCCTGAGATATGCAACTGCTTCCACTAAGCCTAGTCCCTTCTTACCCTTTACCCCTTTTTTCTTGTCTCTATCTCTGTTTATATACTTCTAAACTTAGCTACATTATACCCTGCAATCCATTGCCATTCCTTCTTTATTCCCCATATCTACTTCCTTAAGTTTCTATCCAATTAAGACACTCTAACACGCTTTCACAATCCCAACACCTCATAGTTATTTGTGTCAAATCTGTCTGATTTATTGTTTAGTTGTACAAAACCATTAGCTACCTTGCTTGTATATACGTTCTTTATTACTGTACCTATTTATTTATATAAAAATTCTTTGCCTCTTCTCTGTATTTGTTTATGTATTATACTGTACTTTATTTTGATCTTGACCTATCAGGTCCCTCTTGTAAATGAGCATTGCTCAATGATGTTCGCCTGAATAAATAAAGATTTTGATTGATTGATTGATTGATTGACTTGGGTGCCCAATCCCCAGCATTAGAATGCAATCTTTAATGAAGAAAGCTATCACATTTTTTTCAATCCTGTAAAAAAGCAAATGGTTCCTTATTGATCTGACCCACCCCAAATGGACCGCCCACTCAGCACCCACCACTCCACACCCCACCACAACAGCCACACATTCTAACTCACTTGAACATAGAAATATAGAAATATAGAATTTGACAGTAGATAAGGACCATTTTACCCACCTAGTCTGCCCATTTTCCCTATCTACTGTTACACCACAGACCCTATTTGATTGCTGGCTTTACCTTCCTCCTTACCTCTAAGGTTCCCTTATGTGTATCCCATGCATTCTTGAACTCTGTTACTGTTTTTGCCCCCCATCATCTCCACTGGGAGGCTGTTCCAGGCATCCACCACTCTTTCTGTGAAGTACTTCCTCACATCTCCCGTGAGTCTACCCCCTTCCAGCTTGATAGCATGTCCCCTTGCTCTTGAGCATTCACCTTCCCCTTCCTCTGTGAACACTGAACAAAAGTATTTGTTCAGGATGTCTGCTTTTTCCTGATCCCCCTCTGAACACCATCTCCCTTCCCTCCTAAGCCTTACAATTCATCCTCTGGTCTTTCTCTTTTCACTTACACAATTGAGAAATGTCTTCTCCCCTTTCTTTACAGACTAGACTATTTTCTCCTCTGTTTGTGCCTTTAAGCACCTCTTTGCTTTCCTTCTTCATCCTGTTTTTCCTGATACACCTCCCTATCCTCCTCCCTCGGTGTCTCCTTATACCTCCTGAATGCTACCTTTTTTTGCCCTTACCTTCCCAACCACCTCTTTTGAGAACCTTAGTGGTCTCTTTTTCCTCTTGCTTTTGCTTACTTGCCTGACACAGAGGTCTGTTGCCTTTACTATCCCCTATTTTAGTTTAAGTCACTGTCTCTCCACTCCACCCAAGTCCTTCCCCTTGCAGGGTATCCCTGAGACATTCCACAATCTTTTTAAAATCATCCCTTCTGAGGTACAGGACACTTGCCTTTGTGTGGTTCAATTCTGCCACAGTGCTAATACTGAACCACATTGTACTCTGATCACTGGTCCCCAGGTGGACACCCACTGTGATGTCTGCAACTCTGTCCCTGTTGGTGAGTAGAAGGTCCAGTATTGCCCCCTCATGAGTGGGCTCTTTTACTAGTTGCCTGATTAAAGCCCCCTGTATGTAGTCCAGGATGTCCCTAATCTTAGCTGAATCTGCAGCTGGGATGCTTCAATCTACATCTGGCAGATTGAAGTCCCCTACCAGCAGCACCTCCTCCTTATTTGCCCTCTTTTGGATGAGTTCCACCAGAACCTTGTCCAACTTCCTCCCTGTGCTAGCAGTCAGTAGAACAAGGTAGTGTGAACTGTGGCTCAATTTCCTGTTTCCAGGGTGACCCACAGTACCTCTACACCTCCCTGTATCTCTGTTGCTTTTATGCTATCCATCACATAAAGAATCACTCGTCCCCCTTTTATTCCAACCTGGCACTTCCTGATCAGAGTATAGCCTTGTATGGATATATCCCTGTCATGGTTCTCACTGAAGCATGTCTCGGTAATAATGGCAATGTGTAGGTTAGTCTCTGATATAACAGCTTCTAGGTCCTAGATTTTCTTTGCCAGACTTTGAGCATTTGCACATGTGGCCTTCCAGATTCTACTACCACCCTGCTTGTTGCCCCCCCATTTTCCCATTTGGCTCCTCTCCTTACCCTCTCTGCTCTCTTTCCCATCTCTCTTCATTTCTACCATTTTTTTTGTTGGGTACCCTTGGGGATTTCTCTCCCTTGGGGTTCTCACTACTAACTACTTCAGCTTGTTGGGGGTAGTATATGTCTCTCTGCTTCATTCCACCACTCCCCCTCAGCAAGTTTAAATGCTCACCAATGTAATATTTAAACCATTAACTGAGGACTGTGGTTGGCTGCTGATTGATGATAGCAAGACCGATCTCTTGCCAAAAACTAACTACAGGGAAATCTAAATGTAGACAGCTGCTTCAGTTCTGCCTAAACCACACACACACATACACACACACAATTTACAGCTCTTCTCCTGACCCAGCTAACTGCAAAGATGATTACCATTTTCCTTCTCCCAACTCAGACTTGAACAATAACTCTTGTGTTTTTCGGTTTTCCCATAATTGAAGGTCCCAATTTACCTTGCAGAACATAGATTCTAATAAAGTATCTGTCTACGTACCCCCTAGTCAGAAATGTCCTAGCAGAAAATTTATAGCTGCCTTAGTCAGCTGCCTCCTTGCTCTGCCTTAGTCAGCTGCCTCCTTGCTCTGATAACAAGATTACTCTCATATCCCAGAGCAAAGATCCACTCTCCAATAAAGGGCACATCTTGCTGCTGGAACTGCTGACTACACAATGACAAACTAAGGTACGTGCAGTTCAATGTATTTCAAAGAGGTTTTAATCATTGATGTACTGTATAACTTTGTCATTGCTGCATATTTTGACCCAAAATGTTCAACATGGCCTTTATGGGACCCCACCACATGACCAATGATGATGAAATTACACCAATATACCCCAAAAGGCGATGTTGTGGTCACTTGGTGAAACAAATGTTCAGGCAGCATTTGAACATCTTCAGCACCCTTGTTCATGAGGTGAGGTCATAAGAAGGCTATTTTGAAAATTTGGGATCAAAATCTGTAAAAAAGGGCAAAGTTATGCACACATGTCGAAATGTTTCTTCAATTGCTCATGACTTTGGTAATGTTAAATATTTTGATCCCAAATTTTCAGCATAGACATTTTTTTACACCACTTCATGAATGTGACAGCTGTCATTTTTTAAGTCCAGGCCAAAATATGCTTTTGCACTGTGGCATGGAATGATATTTTGGTTGCATGGGATGATGTAGCAGGGATTTGAAAATTTACACCTACTGGGTTCATGAGGTGGCATAATAAGAAGGCTATGCTGAAAATGTTGCGTAGAAATATGGTAAAATGCTTAAGCTATGAGTGAACATTGCAGTATTTCAATGTTCACTCACAACTTCACTAATTTTCAATATTTTGACTCCAAACTTTTAGCATAGCCTTTTTTCCCACACCATCTCATAAACATGACAGGTGTCATTTTTAAAATCCTGGATGAGATGTGTTTTTGTACTTCTACTGTGAAATGACAATTCAACCAATATACTATAAATGGTGCATGTTATGTTTGTAAGGTCAGTGATAAAACAAGTATTTTGAAGATTTAGGGTCAAAATAAAAAAAAATATGCATAATTGTTTACAAAATATGTATGTTGGGGCAGTTTTGATCCCAGTGGGTATGCTTTGTGATCCTGTGCCGACGAGTTGAGTTCAGGGGTCAGCTCAGTGACACAGCTAGATTGAGGTGAGGATAGGGGGATGGCGCTATTATGCAACAGCCCCCCCAGAAAGGGACTGAAAGTTGCAGGGTTGTTCACAAAGGGCCCACCCCACATAGTGAAGACAACTGTCATTTTGGCATAAGGCTCTGCACCTCTTCACCTATGTGACAGATGCAATCTTTGCCTTGTGCAATTGTATCTGCAGCCACATGGAAGTACAGGAATCATAATGCCCTGGACTTCTGCACCTCACCAGACAGCCCCAAGAATTGTTCACATCTGTCACTGCATGGAAATACTGGCCAGCCAGCAAGGGCCCTGCACTTCTGTAGCAGAAGGAGTCTTTACTTGGTGCAGAGCATCTGCATCTATTCAAGCAAGTCCCCTGAACCTTTGTGAATGAGGATGCAATTCAACTATCTCAAAAAGGAAGGAAATTCTTTGCAAAAAATATCATTAATGCAACAGTAAGGGTAACTTAATGTCACAAAAGTAGGGAAATGTGGCATTAGGATTTCCAACTCTAACTCCCCACCCCACCTCTAAGCAGTAAAAGGGAAAAAAACTATTGTTTTGAGTCTCTGAAGTCTTGAGGAATCAGTGGCGGGATCTTCCTTGTGGTTGTCAGCAGAAATGCCTACCCTGTTCCCGAGCAAACATCGTCACACTTGATGTCCTTTCTTCACGCAGGGCCTGATGGGTCCTGCATGAATAAAGCAAAAACAAATTGTCTTGACAAGTAAGCAGCAAGGCACAAATGGGATGTGTGTGTAAACCATATTTTACAGCATGGCCAGGGGCACAGTAGGGCATGAGGCTGAAGGTCGAGTGACTTCATCTGCTGGCCATGCTGTAAAATATGATTTACACACACCCCTGAGTGCCTTATTGGGCTTATAAAATTAGTTCCTTTTTTTTTACTTTTGTCTATTGGGAAAAACATGTTTATATGTAGAAAAAATAGATTTACTTGTCTGCAATTGTGATAAAATAGTCCCTCCACCCACTGCAAGTGATGCCACTGATGATGTAATTGTAATTGTATTATTATGATTGGGATATGTATCACTGTCCCACCCCCCAGGTCATGTGCTATTCATCTCCCACTCTCCATGCCCTCCACCCCTTTTCCCCCACTGTTGCTTTTTTCCATCTATCAATGCTGTCGGGCTTTGGGAATTGCCTGTAGGAAGATGGGGGGGCCGGGGTGTGAACAGCGGAAGGTGGATGAGAGGGGAGTTTGCATCAGGGTGATTAAGCCCAGAAGACGCCCTGGGGTGAAATGGAGTCTAGAACGAGGGCCTCCTTGTCTGGTCTCCATACCCAAGAGTACCACCACAATAAATGGTGGGCAGGTGGCTGGGGCATACCTGGAGTTCTGTCCAACTTGGGCGGTGTTATGCAATGCCAGATCCATTGTGTACAAGACTGCTATTGTTGCAAACTTGGTGGGTACAGTGGATCTGGCTTGTATCACCGAAACCTGGCTGGATGGTAATGCTGGCCTCATACTCGAGGCGGCAGTTCCAGCCGGGTATTCAGTGATACACCGTCTGAGATTGGATTGCAGGGGTGGAGGGGTTGCAGTCTGTTTTAAGACTGAATTGGATCTCACTAGTGTCCCAGTTGAGGAGACCAGATCATTCAAATGTGTCATAGTGGCAGGTGGGGGCTATAGGCTGCCTCTCGTATATCGTCCACCTGGAGACGAGAAGCTATTCCTTAAGGAAGTGGCAGACATCGTGGTCGACCTGATGTTTGAGTCACCCAGGCTGATGGTACTGGGTGACTTTAATGCCTGGATCGACGACGAACTCTAGCAATTTGGACAACACTTCCTCCAATTGATGAATTCATTGGGCCTCTCACAGGTGGTTACCTCTGCCACTCTTAAACATGGCCATTCCCTTGACCTGGTCTTCCTCCTTGGGATGGAAAGTCTCTGACGTGGAGGTGGAACCCATCGGATGGTCTGACCATTACACTGTGAGATTCAATTTTTGTACCCCTCTGCATAGGCCAGCCCCTGTGGAGATGGTCAAGTACCACCCTTTATGGGATGTGACCCCAATGGCCTAACTGCGGTGCTTGATCTATCAGAATTTCCACTGGTGAGCTTGGATCCAGAGGTTTTGGTTCTGGCTTATAATAAGGCCATTAACTCTGCTCTGGATTCCATTGCTCCCTTCACCCTCTGTTGCCATGGCTTGGCGGGGACTTAAGGGAGATGCGGCAACTAGGACACAGGTTAGAGAGGTGCTGGTGGAAATCCAGCTTAGTGGCTGACCATTATAGACTGTTAGAGCACTACTGACTCTATCAGTCAGCAATTGCCCGTAAGAAGGCAGTATTCCTGTCCGGGGAAATTGCTGCTGCTCAGAACCGACTGGTCCAGCTCTTTCGAATCACAGACAGGCTGTGCAACCCAGCCTGTCTACAGGTTCGTAGATCCTTTTCACAACTGCAGTGTGAGGAGCTTGTTCAGTTCTTTGCAGATAAAGTGGATGACGTCAGGGCGGAGACCCGCTGAGCGCTCTCTATGGGAGTTGCCATAGACCAGCCCCCGGTCACTGTCCCTCTTATCTCCTGGAGTTCCTTCAAAAGGCCAGAAATTGTGGATGTTATGAGGATTGTCCAGGGTATGAGCACTACATGCTGTAGTTTAGACCTGGGTCCTACAGCCCTGATAATGGGCTGTGGGGAGGTTGTCATCCCGATTCTGGCGCAGATAGTCTGCTGCTCCTTAGACTCTGAAGAGTACCCCTGCTCCCTGAAGGAGGCAGTGGTGACACCAGTGTTGAAGAAGGCTTCTTTGGACCCAGAATCTCTCACTAACTATAGGCCTATCTCTAACCTTCCCTTTGTGGGGAAGGTAATTGAGAAAGTAGTGGCTGCTCAGTTGGACAACCATTTGAGCATCCATAGCATCTACGACCCTCTTCAATCTGGTTTTCCAAAGAGGCACAGCACTGACACTGCGCTGGTTTGGGTGCTCAATGATCTCCTGATGGTGAAAGATCAGAAAAAATGATCCATTTTCGTTCTGCTTGATCTGTCATCAGCATTTGACACCGTGGTCCATGGGGTGCTGCTTGAGTGCCTGAGATGCATCTGTGGGCTTTCAGGTTTGGTTCACAGATGATTTACTTCTTTCCTCACTGGTAGAACTCAGAGGGTGGTGTTGGGTGTGTTTTCCTCTGATCCTACCTCTCTGTCCTGTGGGGTGCCTCAGGGCTCAGTGCTGTCTCCCATGTTGTTTGCGGTGTACATGCTTCCTCTTGGAGACATTGTAAGATGGTATGGGCTGGAGTTTCATTGTTATGCCGATGATATCCAGCTCTACCTGTCTTTTGCACCAGATCAGAATGGAGCACTCTCGGTGCTTAATAACTGCCTTGGTGAGATCCAAGGTTGGATGAGGTCCAGCTGGCTGAAGTTGAATTCTGGGAAGATGGAGGTGATGGTTGTGGATCCTGGTCACCGGATAGGGGGGTTGGGAACAAATCATCCCACAGGTTTATTTCTTGGGGATGTTGAGCTCCCTATCTCTGAACAGGTGCGCAACCTATGGGTGATTCTTGACGATCGGCTGACATTACATTCTCAGATGTCGGCTGTCTTTAAGTTATCCTTTTACCATCTGAGGAACATCACTAGGATCAAGCACCTTGTTCCATCTGGGAACTTGCCTACATTGATCCACGCCTTTGTGACCTCGCGTTTGGATTATTGCAACTCTCTCTACTTTGGGCTTCTAGGGGTTGATATCCGCCGCTTACAGCTGGTGCAGAACTCCACAGCCTGGTTGTTAATGGGGATTCCTCATTCCCCCCACATTACACTGGTGCTGTGGGAACTGCACTGGCTGCTGGTTCAGTTGCGGATCACCTTTAAAGTCAGTTTACTGACTTATAAAGCCCTACACAGACTTGGCCCTGACTACCTGAAAGAGCTTCTGATTCCTTACCTCCTGGAGCGACCACTCCACTCAGCCAATGAGGGGTTGCTGGAGATTCCTAGGGTAGTTTTAAAATCTTCTGGGGCCTGGCCTTTTATGTTCATGGCACTGACACTCTGGAATTCTCTACCCAGTTGGATTAGAGAGTGCATGACTGTGGGGGGCTTTAAACAAGCATTGAAGTCTTTTTTATGGAATAAGGCATATGGGAATGGTGTCGACATGGATTGAGTGGACCTGTTTTAGGTATTTTATCATGCTGTTTTACTGTGAATTTATTTTAAATACGTACTTCGCCTTGATTTTGAAAGGTGCATTATAAATAAAGATTATTATTATTACTATTTTCTTCTTCCTGTTTTTTTTCTCTGTTGTTCTCCACATTCAAAATATGGAATGTTTGTCATGGAATGTTTACATACATGTGATATCTCCCTCTTTACGCAGGAGACTCCTGTTTTTTTTTTTTGCCTGAACTCCCTCCCTCCCTCCTGGGAAACAAAATCTCCTGCTTAAGTAAAATCCTGTTCAAAATATCCATCTTTTTTGGGCAGATAAAGACACATAAAAATTAAATCAGTGATGCACAATGTAGATGATAACTTTATATAACTAGTTGTTTATTCTTTTTAGTGCTTATTCTTGGCAAAATGAAATGCATTACATTTTTGTAATGACTTTTTTCTAATGTTTTTGATGCCGTTTAAGGACAAATGCACGACGTTACGGCATCTCCCTACTAGCAGGCCAATCTCCCTCCTAATTTGATCCAAATCTCCCTCTTAAGCAAGGTGGCAGGCCAATCTCCCTCCTAATTTGACCCAATTCTCCCTCTTAAGTAAGTTGGACGTATCACATGTATGTGTTTACCACAAAATACATGGACTTATAATTCTGCTCAGTTACACTGGCAGAATGTTTCTCTCCCAAAACACTGCACACACAGACAACAAAGGCCTTTGTTACAGCCAGAGACTCAGTTATCTCACTGTCAGGGCAGGAAGAAGAGAGTTCCCTGATAAGCAAGTAAAGATAGTAGGGGAATTTTTCACTGTCAGCAAATAAACAGTTGTAGTGAAAACTATAAACAATACTTCTTGTTTCTAATTTGTTTATGAAGGCAAAGAGAGTGTGATAATCAGGAACACAACATTTAATTCATTTGTTTTATTTTTTATTTAAGGTAGTTTGATTTATAGGTCCCAGTTGAAGTTTTTTTACGTGTAAAGGTAGCAGCTATGTTTGTGGTGGAAGATCAGTTCTGGCAGTAGGGGGCTAACTGAAATGCCTGTGTTCCAAATGCCCAATTGATCTGTGTTGTAGACTCTTCACTGCTGAGCAGTTCTTATTTTTAACCACGTGTAAACCATATTTTACACACAAATAAGAGCCAATCAGATAACATGATTTTACTCTGCTATTTTATAACATGTGACAGGACATACTTCTGTACTTTTGAAGAGTGTATCACTATGAGGTCATCCACAAGGTTAGTCACACACAGGAGAATACAAGAGGTGTGCTAGTGTAGGGCTGCCAACCTTCTCATAAATCAGATACAAATTACTGGACTCAAAAGCAGTTCATAACTTACAGGCTTTTGCAGTTTAAAATATACTAAATTTTAAACTGAAAAAGCCTGTAAGTTGTGACCTTCTTTTGAGTATGGTAATTTGTATCTGTATCACTATGAAGCACTGGCTTGCAACTGTACCATGTGCTTTGGACAGGAGGCTGTGGGCTGGGGGGAGGGCTGTGCATTAGGATTGGCAACCCAAAGGAAGACCCACCACTGAATCACCAAGACTCCAGAGACCTAATACATGATACAATACACAGAGCTAGAGATGGATGAGGTTGGGAACATTTGCTTTGGGGAGAACATCATGAATTTTCCTCAACTTCATTTTACCATGGCCGCAATTCTCGTTGTTTTCACTTGGTGAGGTGCTCATCTTCTCCTGGCAAAGACTATGTGTAGTGGCACTTCACCAGCAATGGTGCTGGTAAAGTGTCACTATACATAGATTTTTCCTGGTGAGTTAGCAATTTTCTGGCAAACAATATGCAATGTATTTCATTTTTTTATGTTTTAAAATGGACAAACTACCACCACCTACTGTGGCATACACTATCACTACCTCTCACCACACAGACCCTTCAGCATACTTTGCCCCCACCATCCTACTATCAAGCACTCACCTGCCTCCTTCCCACTACAGGCTTAGCAAAGTTTGTTACTAGTAATAAATCCTTTCCACCACCTACACCATATCAACATAACACACCACCATCTCTTGCATCCTGTGCTTGTCCCACCAAGTCATCGAAATAGTTAGTGAGCTCCCCCTCCCTACCACCCTTTTGCACCCAAAATCCCTACTCTCCCCAAGCCCCACATTTGACAAAGGATACTTTAAAAGTACACATCTAACCTGTAGCAAAACAAAACAATCTATCGCTGTTGTTTATTTATTTATTGAAATGTTTCACCAGGAAGGCACACTGAGTAACATGTTGCTCATTTCCTGGCGCTACCTGGGGGAAGGGGTACAATGGGGATGAGTCATTTTACATTCAAGTTACAAAGATCGACATATCATACAATTAATTAAGGCAGTTGTTACAAACAGTGTTACATACATATGTAATTTGTGAGAACAAATAATTAGTGCAATGGTAATAAGTGAACAAGTACTATCATGAAATAAGGGGTGAAGGAGAGAGAGAGAAGGAGATGACAGATAGTGCAGAGTTGTGTCCCAGAGAAATGCCTTCAGGATGCGAGGAACCCTGCAAGGTGGCAGGGGACTGGAGTAGGGCTTAGAGAGAGAGAGAGAGAGAGAGAGGGAGTGAGAGAGAGGGAGTGAGTGTGATTAGCACCTAGGAAGGAAAATAAGGCCTCACCCAAAAAGATAACCCTTCAGGATGGGATGAACCCTGCAAGGGGGCAAGGAAGTTCAGAAGATTGTAAACCCTCCTGTGGCTAGGCATTGTGCTGGAGTAAGGCATAAAAAAAACCTGTTAAAACGGAAAACCTCCAGCCCGGTGGTGCCGGAGGTTGAGGCACTGGGTGCCACACCACACACCACACTGGTGACCTGGGTTTGGAAATGAGCCTGGGCCGTTGGGGTCAGCAGAGGTGGGAGGGGATCAAGCATCCAGAGGATTGCTCTCCTCTCCTCTCCTGGTATGGGATCCTGGGGGTTCCTGGTGCTGCAGCGGCCTTCGTTGGATACTGGTGGTAACACAAGAAAGTGGAAGTGACAATGGCAGTTGCCAGTGGCAGGAGCATGGAGCCTTGAAGAAGATATTGCTTGCCAGATCCTAGGGGCAAGCAATGGGAAAACCCCTTCTGAAGTGAGCACAGTGATGCCCATGATAGGGGACCTACCTCTCGGTCCAAAAAAAGCTTAGAGAAAGACAGGACAGGACTCCAAGGGTGATGTGGTCTCCCTCTCCCAGATTCAGCCCACCAGGGGAGGCTCCTCTGTGGAGGGTAAGCCATGTTCCTTCCCGCTGTGCTTCCATGGTGGAGGCTGGTTTGAGGAGAGGTAATTGAGTTCCCGCATAAAGGGCAGATGGGGCAAGCTTACCCTGGAGCACAGAAGTGTATAAATAAAGTCTACAAAAAAAAACCCCAAAACAGAAAACCATCACTCAGTGGAGTGCATTTGTGCTTACTCTACAGTGTCCTACAATAGGATGAATGAATGATGATGTACTCACCTATAGCAACCAAAGTAGTAACCTTCTTGGCTTTCAAACTTGTTACACATACAAGACTAGTGAGGAGTTCTGTTTCAAGACAATTGAATTAGTACACACTTGATGCTGAAAGAATAAAACCCACTTAGCCAAAGATAACAAATACTATTAAGAGTATTTGTTTATTAAAGTGATAGGACCATATCAAACCTGACTAACCACCAATGTTTTGCAACCATTTGTAAAATCTTCAGGTTTGCAGCTTCTGTAAATCATCAATATAACACACCACCTAGCTCCCCCACCCCATACTTTCCCCCCAGTTCATCAAAATGGCAAGTGAACCCCACACCCTTTTGCCATCAAGCACTCGACCTCTCCCTCCCCAGTCACAAATTAAGCAAAGGCTACTTGATAGATACATCCAACCTGTAATAAAATAAACTGGTGCCCAGTCAAAAGAGCTAAACAATAATGGTGCAGGTTACAATAATGTTGGACAAACAGCATCTGCAATAATAAGGACACAGCACAACAGCTACGGTACATAATAGCTACAAAGCATACAGAATAGATTTCC
This sequence comes from Neoceratodus forsteri, assembly GCA_016271365.2. Classification (NCBI taxonomy): domain Eukaryota; kingdom Metazoa; phylum Chordata; order Ceratodontiformes; family Ceratodontidae; genus Neoceratodus; species Neoceratodus forsteri. The sequence continues at coordinate 215,141,810 of CM057453.1, forward strand.
AAATCAAGGATATTGAAATGGCAGCACACATTGTATAAGGCATGAACAGAGATGCACAATATCCATGAAAGGTACACAGTGCAATCTAGTAGAGGTCCCTAGGCTTACTTGAGGGTTATTGCTCACAGGTTCCAAGTACTGTACATGCTTATCAGATGTGGCGGTATATTGCTGTGCAGTATTTCTTAGCATTTGTAGCATTTTGGATTGTGTGCCTGTAGTGGATATTGTCCATCTCTGTTTGTGCCTTATACAGTGCATGCTGCTATTTCAATAACCATGTTTAGGACATCTATTCATGCCTGCTTTGTAGCTGTTTTGTACTGTAGTTGTTGTGCTGTGTCCCTATTATTACAGCTGCTATTTGTCTGATGTTATTTTGACCTATGCTATTATTGTTTAGCTCTTTTGACCAGGAACCAATTAAACCCATCCATTGCTGAATTGAGACATACTCAGTGTTCAGTGTTCAGCTGTAGAATGAGTAAATGATGACATCCTATCCCATAGCTACAATATATTGGCTGAAAAATGGCCAGTCAGGTGTTACTATAGTTAAGGATGTTATTGCTCATTCATTCAACCTTAGCAAACTAAAGAGTGAAGGTATCTCTCTACAGTGTGGAACTGATTTCTTCTTTTACTAGTTGGCTCCTTATCCTTTGACTTATTTGGGACTGAGAGTGAGAGGGAGGTTGGGTGCTATATGATTGTAGGGTGAGGGAGGTCTATTGTGATGTTTCTGGAGGCAGATATACTGTAGGGTATAGGGAGGTTGGTGGCATGTGTTATATGATGCGGTATGTGTATGAGTATTGCAAAATGAAACTTTATTGATAAAGCTGGTTACTACTCAGGAACTTCACACTATTTGTAACAATGTTAAGTCTCTAAGGAAGTACTTGGTTGGTCTGAAAGCTTAGACATTGTTTTCCTATTTTGTAACATCTATGTTGGTCCAATAAAAGGTATCAAACCATTTGCTTCTGGATCTACTCATAACAAGGCACAATTCATGACTTCACCCCCAAATTTACTTTCTCCTTCATATGGCAAAATTATTTTCTTTTAATAATCACATTTTTATTGGTTTTGTCGTAAAAAAATCAAACAGACAAAAAACAACAAGTACCAGGACTGAAAGAAAAAGAAAACAGATCTAAAAATGAGAATTCTCCACTACATTACCGTGTGGTTGCCATGGCAATGGAATCATTTCTGAAAGAAAGAATTGTTGAGTACCTAGAGGCCAACAGGGCACAGGACCCAAAGCAGCATGGATTCACATTGGGAAGTTTATGTCAGCTGAATCTAATAGATTTTTTTGACTGGGTGACCAAAGTATTAGACCAACTACGGACTGTGGACATGGCCTACCTAGACTTTAGCAAGACATTTAACACAGTCCCACTCAAAAGATTAATAAACAAGTTAACCAGCCTGGGAGTGGGTCCCAGGGTTGTAGCCTGGGTGAAAAAAAATGACTGTACAACAGGACGCAGAGGGTAATAGTAAATGGAGTCCACTCCAAAGAAAGGAGGGTTACTAGTGGAGTACTGCAGGGTTCAGTACTGGGACCAGTTCTCTTTAATGTCTTTATAGGTGACATTGCTGAGGGACTAGAAGGAAAAGTATGCCTCTTTGAAGATTATACAAAGATCTGCAACAGGGTTGATACACAAGAGGTGCATGGAAAGGATGAGAAGGAACATGGCAAGGTTGCAGGAATGGTGAAAATTATGGCACCTTAGATTCAATGCAAAGATGTGCAAAGTAATGCACCAGTAAACAAAAACCCAGGGGAAGAGTACACAATGGGGGGCAGAGGTACTAACAACAAAAATGGAAAAGGACCTGGAAGTATTCATATCAGATTACCTAAACTTAGGCAAGCAATGGGAGAAGGCAGTAAGAAGGGCAGTGGGGTTACTGGGATGCACACTGAGAGACATGACCAGTAGAAAACAGGAAGTTGTTATCCCTCTAGTCTATACAGAAAGTTGGTGAGACCCCATCTGGAGTACTGCGTGTAGTTCTGGAGACCCCATTCTCCAGAAAAGGGCAACTAAAATGGGGGGGTCTGCATCAGAAGCCACATGAAGAGAGACTAAAGGAGCTTAATATGTATACCCTCAAGGATAGGAAGGAGATGGGGAACATGATAGAAACTTTCAAGTACCTAAAGGGAATCAACATAGTCCAAGAGGGTAGCATCTTTCAGAAAAAGAGATGTGCAAGAACAAGTTGGCACAATTTAAAGATAGAAGGGGGACTACTCAGGGGCAACTTGAGAAAATATATTTTCAAAGAGTGGTGGATGCATGTAACAGCTTTCTTGAGGAGGTTGTGGGGTCAAAAACAGTGGGGGAATTTAAGAATGCATGGGATAGACATAATGCAATTCTAGTGGGGCGTAGGAGGAGGTAGGTTGTTGGTTAACTAGGATCTATAGCTTATCCAATGGGTTGGGAAATGGGCAGACTGTGTGGGCCAAGTGGCCCTTATCTGCCATCAAAGTCTATGTTTCTATGTAAGTTTCTAAGAGAATACAGTGCAGGTAAAGAAAAAGTGAGGAGGAAGAGGGAAGGAACCAAGACCCATGTGAGCCCTGACAAGGTATATACCCCTTCAATAAGTGGCAGGGTTGAATATATGACAATGTGAAGTATAGGATACACCCAGGGTCTTTTATTTTCATCATAGAAAGTTTTTTATTAAGTTTTCTTCAAGATATGACACAGCAAATAGTGCAACCACATACATTTACCTGAATATACACAATCAAGGATGAGCATGCCACTATATCTGGCAGAAGTATTTGGTACATCTTGATTACCACAGGAAAGCAAGTTGAATATATACAATATACAGTACACTGATTGAGCTAGAATATTCAAGGTATAGGTACCAGTAAAAGCAAATGCTTACACCCATTACTGTGGTCTAGAAAAAAAGAGAGACACACAGCTGAGATAAAAATGGTCCAGCAGTTATAAAAGGGGATTTGCAGGCAGTACTGGAAGTTTAGAAATATCAGATTGTAGGTATGGACCCCATTTGGCATGATAGTAATGGATGTTATTCCTTTGGAGGTAGGATAATCTTTCAAAAAGGGAGAGGTGAGCTAAGGCTGCATTCCAAACTTTCCAGGTGGGCAGGGAAGGTTGGCGCCATAGCATAAGAAGAAGGCATTTATCTTCTAGTAGGACTGAGAGTTCAGTCTTGCAGAGGATTAGGTAGGCTATTCAGTGAGGTTGTGTCACCCAGGAGCAGTTTGGAGTCAGTGAGAGCAATCAATGAATCTAGCACCTTAGAAAGGTCAGAGGCTACCATGTTCCAGAATGCAGCAAGGTGGGGCAGGACCAGAGTGCATGCAAGAGGTGTGCATCAGGTTGAGAACATCTCCAGCATTGGCTGTGACTGAGCAACCCTCATGTGTGAAGGGTTGCAGGAGTGCAGTAACAAAACAGCAGGATTTTAAACTGTACAAAGAGACTGTTTGTGTCACTGTGAGTACGATGGGTACCTTTGAAATAAGACTTCCACTGGTCTTCCAAGATAGGGGAACCCAAGTGGCTAGCACATTTCAGCCTACAAGACAGGGTGACATTCAGTTGTGAGTCCCTCCATGTGCTATAGAAGCGGCCCATGAGACCTTTCAACGTAGAAAGGGTATCCAAGTTGGATAACCATTGCCATGGTGAGGCATCAACACAGCTGGTGAGGAAGTGTTGTAGGGCACTGTGGATCTGCAGATATCACCAAAAATCTTTATGTGGCAGGGAAAATTTGGTTTGCAACTGGGCAAAAAACAACAAGGGGGTATTGCCTGATGGGGAGAGGTCCTGGATCATCTGGATACCACACTTTTGCCAGGAAGGTCAGTGTACTGGGGCTGCATCAAATTGAATGAGATTATTGCACCACAATGGGGCGTATTGTATCGGGTGATACCAAGCTTGTTTGGACATACGTGATTTGGACATAAGGAGTTTCCAGGCACGGGCTGTACCTGCAATTGTGGGCGAGAGATGATGGGGTAGGCATGAGCGTGGTGTAAGGAGAGCACAAAGGGGTGTTTTGTCCACTAGAGCCAATTCCAATTGGACCCAGAAGCGGTGCCCATGGGGTTGGGCACAAACCATCTGGTTGCATGGGCTGCAGTACAGGACAAGTGATAGCCTAAAAATCAGGGCACATTAAGGCCCCCTTGGGACCAATGTGCTCTCAGCTTTTGTTTGCTCCATCTAGGTGATTTGTAGTCCCAGAGGAAATGAGAGGTTAGCTGCTCCAGAGAGGCAAACAATTTAGGGGGGAGAGGGATGGGGAGATTGTTAAAAAGATACAGAACCAGGGGAAGGAGAAGCATATGAACAGCAGCCACTCTACTGGGTAACAACAGCTGCATTTGCACCACCTCTCCACTTCTGTAGATAGTTCTGTCAGTAAAGGGGAGAAGTTAGCAGATTAAAGGGAAGACCATTTGGTTGGTAATTGCACACCAAGATAAACAAACCTTGGGGGGCCCAAGAGAGATTGGTGCCCTGGATGCAAGTACTCATACAGTGAGCATTCAGGGGGGCCAGGGTAGTCTTTTTCTGATTGACTTGCAGGCCAAATAAGGCAGCAAAGCTGTCCAGAATCTAGAGCACTTCTGATATGGACTGTTGAGGGTTAGTCAAAGTTAGAAGGAGATCATTTGCATATGCTGCCACCAAGTAGGGGTGATCAGCAACTGCAATGCCCTGGATTAGTGGTGAGGCAATAAAGATCCAAATAAGGGGGTCTAGGGTGACTAGAAATAAAAGAGAGGAGATGGGGCAGCCTTGCCTGGTGCCCCAATGGAGAGGAAAAGATGGAGAAATGTCTCCGTTAGTGAGGAAAGGGGCCATAGGGGAGGAATAAAGTGTATGTACCCATTGTCAAAAGTATGTCCCAAAACCATATAGGTGGAGGACTTCATGTAGGTAGTCTCACTCTATAGAGTCGAATGCCTTAGAAAAATCAATTGCTGAGGTGGCCATTGGATGAGAGGTTTTAGAAGCAAACCATTTAAGGTTGAGCAAGAGTCTATTGTTGTCCACCCCGGCCTTCCCCTGTATAAAACCCACTTGTGTGGGGTGAATGATCGATGGAAGAACAGACATCATCATGGTAGCCAAAGTCTTGGTCAGGAACTTTGTATCAACAGATAGCAAAGATATTGTCCTGAAATTGGCACAATCTGGGGGGGGGGGGATCTGTGGATTTTGGGGGGAGGAGGGTAATGAGTGCATCCCTCATAGTAGGGGGGAGAGATCCATTTTCATAGGAGGCCTGCAGGGCCAGTTGGAGTGGATGTAAAATGTCAGGACCGAGGGCCTGATACAATTCTACGGACATACCATCTGGGCCCGGTGCTTTCTCTAGAGCCATTTTCGAGAGTGCAAGCTGGAGCTCATCACACAAAATAATGAAGTCCAAGTGAGCCACTTGCTCGGGGGTGAGAGTTGGGAGGGAGGGAGGCATGCTGGCAAAAACTTGAAACCCCATGTCATAAGTCCAGATCAGTATTGGTTGAGCAGAACTGATAGAGGGATTCATAAAATTGACTCATGGTAGTCTTAATATCTTTGGGGTTAGAGGCTATGGAGCCTGATGAGCTACAGAGGGCATGGATATACTTGGCTGCATTTTGTTTGTGGAGATGGAAGGCAAGGAGCTTGCCAGGATTGTCTCCACTGGCCCAAAAGGCTGTTTCAATCTAAGAAGTTGCCATTCAGCTTTCTGATGAAAATTACATTAATCTGGTAGTTAAGATCCACGATTTGGCGATGCAGGGTACCATCTAGACTGGTTTGTGAGGTTGCCTTAAAGCATCATTCCAGGGTGGCTTGGTCAGCCTGTAGTTTGGTCAGGGATGCTTTGTGGGCTCTATCCCGTGCTGCAGAAAAGGTGATGATGAAGCAACATAGGGCCACTTTAAAAGCCTCCCAGACCGTGCCGGATGACACTCCGCAGTCGGAATTAAAAGAGAAATAGTCTCTGGGTTACCTGGGCTAACATGAGTCAGAAGTCAGGGTCCTTAAAAAGGAGTGAGTTGCAATGCCAACGGATGCCCAGGTGGCAATTACCAAGAGGGGTATATGTAAACGACACAGGGAATGGCCTGAGATCAAAACTGAGCCAATACACTAGTCGGAGATGCTCCTGATTGCCAAATCATTGGCCAGCCAGAAGTCTATATGACTGTGTGACTAGTGGGGCATTGAATAATAAATATAATCCCTGCTAGTAGGGTGGTCTCTATGCCAGGCATCAGTGAGGGCCTATTCATCCATCCATCAGTTCCTGGAGGGACTGCCTGGCCCTAGGAGTAGAATGTGGGGTGGGGTGGGATTTATTGAGGAAAATATTATATACCATGTTAAAGTCCCCGACCAAGATAATAGGGAATGGCAGGCCATCCGGCTGCAACTATGACAGAGCTTGACTGATCACTGGGAAAAAATCCACATGTTCGGTGTTGGGGGCATATATGTTACCCAGCAGCTTGGAACCCTCCAGAGATGATAGTCTGACCACCAGCCATCTGCCGTGGTTATCCTTCCTGACTCCCTCCACTTTCCAGGGGGAGGCGTGTCAAAGAAGGATAGCCACCCCTTTGGATTTGGTGATGGGCTGGCTAGCTAGGACCTCTCCCACCCAGGATTTTGTCAACCAGGTGCAGGCTTCCCAAGCTGCCTCTCTGACCCTGGCTCTCTCTGAGCAGGCTGCAGCTAACAGACCACCCGACTGATCCCCAGACAGATTCAGACAGCCCATCTGTGGGCTTCCCAAGTAGCTCCTGTGGTCTTGGCTCTCCCTGAGCAGGCTGCAGCTAACAGACCGCCTGACTGACCCCCAGACAAATTCAGGTACGCACCGGACCTCTGAAACTCATGGTTTTGAAGCCTGCTATTTTGACTGGACACCCAGTGGAGGAGCCATGCACTGATTGGCAGTTTGGCTCCTTGGCTGATTTTCCAACGCCTGGTGCTTCCTGATCTCAGGGAAATCTCTTTCTTTGCTGTGTTCTGGACTGAATTTTTGTTAATGTAATTTACTTATGTTATGCATCAATTTGTCTTACTTTACTTGCCAGTTTAGCTAGTCTGTTACAAGCCTCTAGTCTAGCCTCTCAGTGTTACTTGCTGCTGTGTGACTAGTGCTGGACAAACTGTATTGTATAGTAGCTGATGTTTGACTGCTTAGACCTAGCTACTAAGCTTGATTACTAAAGTTTTCCATTTCTGCCCTACTGACAAACCCTGTCCCCTTCCCCACACTGGTCACTCTGCTAATTATTAATTTCTCCACTCCACTTGTAATACTGTCTCTCTAAACAACTTAATTTCTTCTTTGCCTTACCTACAGTCCCTTCCCTTACACCTCCCCTGCTGCTGCTTTCCTCAGACGTCCCGGTGTCAAAGCACAGACCCCCCCGTTAACTCCTCTTCTATCTCTAAATAATTGCCCTACATTTGCCACCTCTTTACCTCATGCTTTGTCCTTCCCCATTGCCTGCCCCCCACTGAGCTTGCTGTTGTACTCTAGCTGTATTTAATACTCTGTGTTTCCCTCCTTGTTCCACAGACAGCCCATCTGTGGGCTTCCCAAGCTGCTCCTGTGGCCCTGGCACTCTTTGCGCAGGCCGCAGCTAACAGACTGCCTGACTGACCCCCAGACAGATTCAGGCATGAACCGGACCTCCGAAACTCATGGTTTTGAATCCCGCTGTTTTGATTGGATGCCCAGTGGAGTAGCCAGGCACTGATTAGCACTTCTGCTCCTTGACTGATTTTCCAACATCTGGTGCTTCCTGATCTCAGGGAAATCTCTTTCTGTGCTGTGTTCTGGACTGAATTTCTTCACTCACCCCCCTTCCCCTACCTCCTCACAGTATTAAACAGACCCTTACTCCACCCCTTTCCTCAGCCTAGCAGCTGATTGGTCACTCCATTGCTGCACATTCTTATGCTGTTGGCCTCCCTGTCTTCAATACCTGACTTGATCCACTTTCTTACCGCCTCTTTTTAAAGCAGTCTCACCCACAGGGTTGCACATTTGCTCTCAATTTTTCTCCAGCCACTCCAGTTAACTCCTCTCAATTACTTCTCTAACCTGCCCTATTGTTAGGTACCTCACCCTAATTTGACTATATACCCTTTCAACTATAAACCAGCTACTGTAGCAGTTAAAGAAGGCCAGCAATACCAAACAAACTACCATGGGGTGCAACCACTTACTACTACTCCTCACTACCTCTTTTGGCATTGTTGGTACCATAAATGAATTTGGACCCCTACTTTCCCACTCTGAATCTTTACTGGGTGCAAGCTGGAAGAAAAGCATACACATGGCTACTACCACTTCCGGTAACGATAGGCTCTTTATCCTCCCGTATACAGTTATCTCCAAGCCAACCTCCCAAACCTTAACTTTAACAGCTAGCTTTCCCCCTAATTTAACATAGGCATACAGACACCACCCCCACCTGAAGCGCAGGTGACATAAGACATGAGGGAAGATAAACATCACCTTATCTGCTAGAAAGGTTATCTTTCTGCTTCTGCTACTCTCTGGCAATGTTCACCTAAACCCTGGACCAAAAACCCTGAGGAGTAGGGGGGTCAATACAGTGAATGACCTAAAGATAGCATCGCTAAACATCTGCAGCCTAACTGCCAAATTCGACCAACTTTATGCTTGGGTGACCATCCATGCTCCTGACATACTCTGCTTAACTGAAACCTGGCTGTCGGGTAGGATCAAAGATGGTGAGGTGGCCATCGAAAGATTCCAAGCATTTCGACTTGATAGAATAGGCAGGAAATGTGGCAGCTGCCTCTTATATGCCAGAAAATCACTGCATTGCTCCGTCCTCCCCATCTCCTAAGTTGTTGAGAATTATGAGCTACTAATGGTAAAAATACAAGTCGGCCTAAAAGACAAGACCCTTACCATCGCCACAACCTACCTGCCCTCCAAAAAAGGCAAGGAAGGCCTTCCTCTTGTTATGGAAGAAATTAGCACACTCAAAAAGGGCTCACAACCCATCTTGACCAGTGACTTTAATATTAACTGGTTATGTAAGGAGGTGACACTCTCTAGAGACCTGATCTCCTCCCACAATCTCACACAACTCATAATTCACCCCACCAGGCAGAACTACAAGGCTGGTACCAGCACCCTCATTGACTGGGTCTTAGCTAGCTCACTGACTCAATTCTCTGAACTCAGGGTTCTCCCGGATGTGCTGAGTGACCACTCCCCAATCTCCTTTATATGGACAACTAAACTTGCCAAAAGCCCACTCCACCTCATCGAGAGCAGGGTTCTGTGGAAAGGCAAACTTGGATCCCTCAAATTGGCCCTGTCTGCCTACAACTGGTCCCCCTATCAACAAGGCACCTACACTGGACCAGGCCTTAGTTTTTTCACTGAGGGCTTCAATTCCATCTGTGATATCTATGCACCATGCACAAAATGGAAAATTTGGGGGGAGGTTAATGGCTGGATTGATGGCAAGATCCTCTCCCTCCTAAAGGAGATGGACTGCCTCTGGGAAAAAGCCTTAAACTCAGGTAGCAAGCATGACTTACAGTGCTACAAAATGGCTAGAAATTGGTTCACCAAACTTATCAGGCTTGCAAAAGCTGATTTCCATAAGACCCAGCTTAACAACGCATGGGGAGATGGAAAGAGGTTTTGGGACAACATCAAGAACATCCTTGGTAAAGATCAAAAGCAGCACCCTAAGATGCTTAACGTTAATATCTAATCCTCCTCCTCAGATCTGCTAGCCATTGCTGATGCCTTTAATCAGGCCTTTACAGACATGTCCTCAGTGCTGCCTCCAGACTACCTTCTGCCTGCGGAGGACCAAGGTTGTTCCAACCTGCCCATAACTAACCACCCAGCCTTCTACTTTAAGAAGGTGATGGTGAAGGAGACCCTAAAGAAGATCAGGAAAGTCCTAAGCAAAACCAGATTGGGGAGTGATGGGCTAGACATGAAGTTACTATCTCTCACCCTTGATGTTGATGTTCTTATCATGCCCATAACAATGCTATTTAATAAATCCTTGGCTCTAGCTCAATTTCCGGAGGTATGGAATCAAGTCTTGGTAACTTCAGTGCATAAGAATGGTGACGAGGTGCTGGTGTCAAACTACAGGCCAATATCTATCCTCTCCCCACTATCAAAGGCTTTGGAAAAAATTGTGGCAAGTCAACTCACAGAGTACCTCAATAAGTACAGTCTGCTCTGCCCAAACCAACATGGTTTCAGACAAAAACACAGTACCACCACGGCACTGCTGGAATACACTGACTATGCGCACTAGGCACTGGATGAAGGCAAATTGGTGGGGTCCATCTTCATTGACCTCACCAAAGCCTTCGACACCATCAACCACCTTTGACTAGTACTCCAGCTCCAAAGATTGGGTGTGGCACCTAACGCCCTGAAATGGTTCAATGACTACCTAACACACAGGAGCCAGCGAGTCAAAATTGGGCAGACGTTATCCATCTCCAGAGATGTACTCCTAGGCATCCATCAAAGATAAATTCTAGGGCCCCTGCTTTTCAGCCTCTTTGTAAATGACCTACCCACAGCCTGTGACGCCAAACCTATCCTGTATGCCGACGATGCCTTGCTGCTGAGCAGCAGCACCTCTCAGGTTCCCCTACAAACAGAACTACAGAACTCTTTCAGTAAACTCGAGGACTGTTTTAGTAGGCAAAAGCTGCTACTAAATTACAAGAAAACCAAGGCCATGCTACAATCCAGCTCCTACAACAAACGCAGGCATGCTTCCCTCCTAATCACTATTAAGGTTGGTGAGCAGATTGAGCAGGTGCACTTGTTCAAGTACCTTGGAGTCACCATTGATGACTCTCTCACTTATACACACCACGTAGACTCCCTTGTCAGAGTGGTAAACACAAAGATCGGGGTCCTCAATAGGAATAAGAAAACTCTTACCCCAGAAGAACTCTGAATCTCAGTCTCCCAGCTCCATACTCTCCACAATAGACTATGAGCTGGTGGTCTATGGAGCTGCTACTGATACTGTGCTCAAAAGGTCCAAACTGCACTCAATAAGGCATGCCACCTCACCCTGTGTGCAGATCGCTACATTCATACTTGCACCCTGTATAAGCGTACAAACTGGCTTTACGTAAAAGACAGAATCAAATACCAAACTTGCCTCCTGGGAAAGAAGGCATGCCTCAGAAAACCCTCACCCTGTTTAGGAAACCTGCTCGAGGCTTCTCTATCATCACACATCACCAGAGGGAGGAAGAATGGAGCACTGTCCATACCATTCTGCCGAACCTCACCAGGGCAGCGCACTTTCTCCTATCAGGCCCCCCCTCTGGACAAATGAACTCCCGATGAAATTACAAACAAACAACTGCCTGTCTCAATTCAAAGCAGGCCTCAAACAGCACCTGATGTCTAGATCAAAATGCACCTGCTTCTCAGGCCCCACTTGATAGACTGGCCTACCTCCAAGGTAGCACCCATCAGGGCTACCTAGAGAACCCTGCCTCCATTTCAGCCTAGCCAAGGGCTTAAGTAAGCTATTAGTCCTCTTTAAATGCTCTTGGTACTGCCCCTTCCTAACTGCCCCCCACACATACACACCCTACTTGACAAAGCCCTCTGGAGCTGCCCCCATCACATCCCCCATTTCACTATCCCCCCACCTCTCGCTCTCTGCAGTAGGTTCAAACCCAGTCCCCCTTGTTTCACTGTCACCCAGCATCTCGCCATCTAGAACAGCATTAAATCCTATGCAGTTACTCTGCAACAGTCTATCAATGGATTTGGAGGTTTCCAGGGGTGTGCTACCTAGGGCAACCAATTAGAAATAGCTTAGTATTCTATTATAACTGCTCTGTTTTTCTCCTATTTGTCTAATTCTCATGTAATCGCTCTTTAATGCCTAATGATCAGGCCTTTGTAACCACTGAATATGTGTATTGTCTTATTGTCCACCCTGACGTGGAATCTTTGTAAAAGAGCTCATGCTCAAAGGTCTTTCCGAAATACTAATTGCATAAAATAAATACATGATTTAGCCAGGAGATGTGTCTCCTGAAGGAGTGCAACATCAGCCTGTAAGGACCATAGATGCTGAAGTACTTTTGTACATTTGACTGGGTGGTTGAGCCCATTGACATTCTAGGATACCCAGCGATAACCATGGGGTGTGGGAGGGTCCAAAGCCATAGCCCCGCTCACAAAGTAAAAATAGGTACTTACTGTGTTTCCTGACAAGTATGGGGGATACAGGGACAACTACTTCTGAAGTGATGAGGTACCTTAAACAAACCAGGACTGCAAATCCATGCCTTAGGACTGGGTGGGGTGCAAGCATTGCCAAAGGAGTCAAAATACTAATCCTTGATGTAAATGTAGGCTGCAAAAGGAGTTAAGAAAAGAACGAGTTAGCAAACAAGTACAAGAGACCAGAAAATTATGGGCCAAGTAGCCCAACAATTAGCAAATAAGTGTCAAGAGGTGACACAACAGTACTAAACTGCTATGAGGAAGGAGGTTAAGGCAAACGAGGACAGCATGCTACCCTACAGCTACAGTATGCTATCTCCAACACTCAGTACAGGGGTATTATGTGGGTGACCAATCAGGTAGAGTCATCCTAAACCAGAAGGTCATCCAGGGTCAGGCAACCTGATCCCATGAATTAAGGATGAGTGGAGGAGGAGGGAGGAAGGGAGTGGGAGAGGGGAAGGGATAATGGAGGAGGGGAAGGGGGAGAAAAGGCATGAGTGGGAGGGGTGGGGGAGGAGGAGGAGGGTAAAGCAAGGGGGGAGAAAAAGGTGGCTAATCCACCCAGTGGATAACAATCAGATGTACAATCAGATAAACAGCAGGCCCTGTTAGTCAAAAAGGTTCCATGGCATATAAAGCCTGGAGGTGGCTCTGAAAGTTGAGCGCCATTATCTATCAGCCATATTAGGAAGGCAGAGAAAAGGGAGGGGGCCAGTAATCCCTGGGAGCAGGCTTGTGAGGTTGAACTATAGGAGGGCTTAGTGAAACCGGGGAAACTGTCAAAGAAGGTACCGGGGGGGGTGGATTATCCAGTGCAACATATGGGGACCAGGAGAAGGGGGTTGAGGGTATAGCTGTCATGGCTCCCCTTCATTAATTTATGGCACTTGTAGGAACTATGAGAAACAAAAAAACAGGAAAAAAGTTCATGTGGTTTGTTCTTTGACCAACTCGAAGCTGCCCTGAGAGGTATCTCCAGAATCCACAGATTCTCTCGCCACTGCTGTTGCATAGGTGATAAGTCCAGGTTTCACAGGAGAAACAGTGTCCACCACCTCAACCAGAGAGGCATCTGGGAAATCAGCCAAATCAGCCGGTTGTACAGTGTCCATCCCCTGGGAGTCGGGTAATTCTGAGTCCAAGGGATCCAAAGCAGGGGAGAAATCTTCTTTTTAGATTTTTGCAGGTGGTGCAGTAGAATATTTGCCTGGTGAGTGTTGAGGTCCACTTCTAATTCACTGTCTGGCCTTGGAGAAGGAATTACCAGGATGCTGGTGGAGAGAGGGCAAATTATGTTGACATGCCTGGGGTGCTGCAGTAGCCTGTGTTCGTATGGGGCCATGAATCAATGGGGGGCTAGATTGGGAAAGGACTGGTCTGGCTGATAAAGGTCCCCTTGGAGATCCATAAGTGGAAGAACGGTTCCTGCTATAGGGCTCTGCCTGGGTAGGCTCCCATAGCCTTCTGGGATTCGTAGTTGGGAATTGGAGGCCTGGCCAAGATCTTCCAGTCCAGCACTTGAGCTCAACAGGGTGATACACAGTTATTTAATGCCCCTCTTTGGAGATGCAAAGTCTGGTAAGATTTTAAAAATTAAATCGGAAATCATGTTGATATAGGAAGCGCTTGATGGGACCAAAAGCTCTTCTCTTTGCAGCTGTCTCCTGGGCAAAATCCCTGTAAATAGCTATTTGGGCACCCTATCACTTAAGCTCCACAATGTCCCTAGCAGCATGAAGGATCCTCTCTTTGGTCGAGTAGCGAAGTAGGTAGGCCACTACTGGTCTAGGAGCATCAGACTGCCTGCTAGGGCTAGTGGAAACCCTATAAGCCCTCTCAACTTCGACTGGGCCCCACCAGCATTCCTCTAGCATATGGGGGAGATTGTCATTGAGGAATTTCTCCATCGACTGCCCCGCCACCCCTTCTGGCAGCCTGATGATCCACAAACTATTGTAGCGGCTTCTATTTTCATGGTCCTCGGCTCCACAGGGCTGCCAGGCATTCTTCATGCTGCTGTAGGCACTGCCAGACTTGCGCTTGTTGAAATTCACAGGCTTCTGCCCTCTGCTCGACAATGTTCATCCTATCCTGGACTTGCCTGACCTCTGTGACAGTACCCAAGAGAGAAAGGCTGATGTTATCAACCCTCGAGTAGGACCTCCAGCAGTTTGGTGATGTGCTGCAAAGATTCTCCCACAGCTGCAGGCTGATAAGGGCCGGGGCTAATTGTAGGTACCAGAGGGGTGGCCATCGGGGGGTTCATTCTGAAGGTAGGTAGATGGAGTGGAGTCCCAAGGCTGACTGGGCACCTGATACCGGAAGGGCATTGGTAACAATAGACCGAGGACACTATTGAGCATGGGGCCTGTGCGGCCTACCTAGGCCAATGGAGCGATAAGTCCTGGCGCTGTAAAACACTACAAATTACATCGAATTCTGTTGAAAAGACACGCCGACCAGCAAGTAGGATGTCAACAGTGCATGAAGTTATAGAAAGGGGGTAAAAACACCATGGGATCGCAGCGTCCAAGTGCGGATGAGCTTCAGTCAGGAGAGAGCTCTCGGATTAGGCTGCCATCTTCTCAGTGGCTAAACCATGCCCACACACACCCAGGGTCTTTAGCAGAGACAGACAAGATCCATCAGATCCACCCATTTCTCCTCTTCTCCTCTTGCTGGTGTACTTTATATATAAACATTTTAATATCATAAATGGTGTTAACAGTAGCTATCCAATCCCTTAAAACTGGAGTATTGCCCTTAAGCTACTTCCTTGTTATGCATTTTTTGGCCATGAAAATTAGTATTCCTAATAAACACTTTATGGCTGAGTCCTTAATGTTCCAAGGATAAATCAGGTAAAGGAATAAGTGCTCAGTTAGTTGTTACTGCAGTGAAAAAATTCCCTGTAGTGCTTGCTCAACTTCAACTACAAAGGGAGAGAGGGGAGGGCAGGCCCAGAACACATGATAGTGCTCTGCTTGCATGTCATCACACTGTCACCAACATTTGCTGTTCTCTGCTGTACCTCTAAGGACCTGTTGAACAGGTGTGAGGAAGTAGTGAACCAGGCACTACAAACTATATTCCTGCCAGGACTGTGAGGAAGTGATACTGTGAGAGTTCTGACAGGCTTTTTACCACTGCTCTGGGGTAAGAGGCTGCATCAGCATCTCGGTCCATTTCGTAAGCGCCGTAATAGATGGAATGGTGTGTATGTACCACTGGGCTATATATAGGTTAGAAATCAAATGTGGCAATGGCTCTTCATTAAGAGTTGAACTGATTAACTGGACACAGCTGGTTACCGGGACCTAAGATCGGCCCCTGACGGAGCCAGGAAGACAGGTAAGCACGAATTTGAAAATAGTGGAACATATCTGACTTGGGAATACCAAAACTATCTCTAACAGATAGGAATGCTCGGACTATGGTACAATCCAAAAGCAGACATAAGATTGTCCCTTATTATACCATATCTTGTAGCCCATGGCCAGTCTGGCAGGCAGAAAATCCTTGTGGAAATGAAAAGGGAGCAACCACGGCATCCGAGGCTTGAGTACAGCCATTGCTATCCACTCCTGCCACACCCTAAAAGTGACAAAAGCATAGGGGGAGGAACAGTCCATCAATGGACTGGGTTGCTGGAAATCTAAACTTACTATTTCCAGTGAAAGAGTGTGTAGTGCATCATGCTCAAATTAAGTATCATGCTGTTTTGGGGTATTCTGCAGCCAGCTCAGGACAGACTGTATCTGTACAGCTTCATAATATAAGGGGAGATATGGAAGAGTCAGCCTTCCCTGTTCCTTGGGTTTGCAGAAGGTTGAATAGGCTAGTCTAGGCAATCTACCCTGCCACAAAAATCTGCTGATCATCCTCCGCCACTTTGCCCAATGGACCTTATCAATAGGAATAGATAAGAATTGAAAGAAATAAAGAAATTTTGGGAGCACCATCATGGCAAAACTCTTTTTTTGTTGTTCTTTATAAGTACACCCAGTACTAAGACCCTTTTGAGTAAATTCCCCCACTCTACCCATCTTCTAGTACCCCACCTCTCTCCCCCCCAACAGTCCCTATGAAATTTTATTTATAGTAATGTTATTTTATTTTTATCGATCTGCAAGCAGCAACAGTGTCAGCCTTAGAGTGATCCCCTCACCCACCAGGCACATCAATATCCAACAATTCTACCTCTTCCCCCACCCCATCTAAGTGAAAAGTCAAGAATATATACCCCGCCTGCCCACCCTTTAGCACTTATCCTCCTTCCTCCCAACTCCAAATGTCGTAAAAAACTTAAAACCGAAAACCATCCCTCAGGAGAGCATGATTGTGCTCACTTTACACTGTCCTTCAATAGTGTGAATGCATAGAGACATAAAAACATAGACAAGGATGGAAGAAAAATAACATTGGTCCATGCAAGCTGCTCATAATACCCTATCATACTACTGGACCATCTGTCCACACATGGTTTAAGCTCACACTGTCCAGCTCTATCCTCCCCATTTTACTGTTCCTGCCCTAAGTAACTGTCAATCCCTTCACTCTGTTCCAGCTATGTTTGAATCCATCAATGCTTTTTGCACCCAACTTTCAGCTGGCTGGCTGTTCCATATATAAATTACCCTCTTTGCAAAATAAAACTTTCTTACATCCCTCCTTAACCTCTCCCCTCCACCAGTTTTCATTTATTTCCCCATATTCTTGATTCACTATTCCTGCTAAATCTGTCCATGCAAATCACCCTTTTCATTCCTTTCAGGAACTTGAAGGTCTCCATAATATCTCCCCTCTCCCATCTGGCCTCCAGACAGTATATGTTCAATGTCGTAAGATGATTGTTTTAAGATCTGCTTTGCTGGCAATAAATCACTTTGGCTACGCTACATTCCATCATCTCTAGACTGCTGTTGTTCCTCAGGTGAGGACTCCAGGAGAGGGCACAGTACTCCAGGTGTGTCCTCACCAGTGATCTATAGAGAAACAAGTATTACCTCTTCTTCTGCTGTCAAATCTTCTCCCTATAAGCTCCAGAATCCTGTTTGCCTTACTGTAGGCCTTGCTACATTATCGGCATTGTTTAAGAGAGTCACTTATGATGACTCCCAGGTATCTTTTCTCAGAAGTACTGCCCAACTTAACCCCTCCCATTCAGTACATTGTCCTGGAGTTCTTGTTCCCTATGTGCATCACCGTACACTTTTTGGCATTGGATTTCAACTGTCCAACCATCAACCACCTCTCTAGCCTATGCAGGTCCCTCTGCATATCCCTAATCCACTCCTCCCTGTCTACCCTACCACAGAGATTAGTGTCATCTGTGAAGAGACACATCTTGCACTTAATTCCTTCTCTATTTTCACTCATGAACATATTAAAAAGGACCGGACCCAGGACTCATCCCTGAGATACACCACCAGTGTTCTCCCTCTCCTCATCAATGATGTCTTCACCTATAGTAACCTAAACAGTAAACCTCTTGGCTCCCAGAAGTGTAAAATGTAGAAGACCAGTGAGAAGTTCTGTTACAATGCAATTCCCTTAGTACACATGCTGTGGTGAAATAATAAAACCCACTTAGCCAAAGATAACAATATTATTAGGCATGCTATTAAAAGGAAAGTAATATATCCAGACTTGACCAACCTCCAACATTTCACCACTGATTGTAACTACTTCAGGAAGGAAGATTTTATGAATCATATACAAGTATTTTAAATATTAAATTTCATAAACATGGTTGTCAGCCATGTACAGCATAATTAAATTCCCAATATAGAGCAGGACAGTATTTATGTAAATCTGTCTTGACTGTATACCTCTTAAGGCACACCAAACATGTAGTATTATAGAAAACTATCTAGCAATATTTCCAGTAGGAATATAATACCAGACAGTATACTATTACACAAAAACTCTGTAGCACAATATCCTGTAGGAAGAGTGTACTAAACATTATATTAAATTGTTTCTCGGATTCTCAAGGTTACCTAATAACAGTAATTTCATTTTGAAAACTGTTCAAAAGTACAAACAAAAAAATAATAATTTACTAAACTTAAAACTAATTACAAGAACAAATGATTTCCCTTTATACAAATCAATTCATAGTTTCATAGTTATGTACACCATGTTACAACTGTGTATGGCATGTAAGTGCGCTGTTTTAGTGGGCATTGACATTCACATGGGGCTTCTCCCCTTAAACTGAAAGCCACTTTTGAGTAACCAAAGTTCAGTAGTAGAACAAGGTGACAGTTTGGACTCTGTTTTGTGACACTACACTTTGTGGCTGTGTATTGGGCCCCTTGATACCGTACAATATATGAACATAAAGTAGCTTGCATCAAGAAGGCAATTTGTTTACGAAAGGAATCCTGCAGTGCAAGTGTTATCCTGCATAACTGGCAATAATGCACATTCCCAACCATCTTTGTACCAAATGTTTCTCTTACTTTTTTCAGTAGAAAGACATCTAACATATTCCTGTTACAAAAACCACAGAAGTATTTTTAGTTTTAATTAGAAAGTCTGTGGGTAGCAAATTACCCACCATTGCAGGTAGTTTGAAGATAATGAAAATTACCTGCTACTGGTGTATATCTGATTGGTTATTATATACCAAATTCACAATGAAAGCTTGCTACTCTATTTTTGGTAATGCATCAAAGAATTACTTCTAGTAGTGCAATGTGACTTCTTTGTGGAATAGGTATGCCCCATATCATTTCTAATACAGTGCTTTGTCATAAAGTTTGTGAATTGTAACATACTGTTAAGACAAGTATTTAAAGGAAAACAAGACAAATTATGTTGAAAGCACTTTTAAAGCAAAACTTAGGAAACACATAACTGTATTTGAAGTTCTCAAAACTAGTTGCAACTTCTTACTGCCATTTAAGACTGACATTCTTTCAAGACAGGGGGTACATTGGATGTTTTAGGAGCTTACTGTAGCCATGAATTATGGAGGCAACTTGTTTTTTTTCCAAAAGAGTACATTCATGTGTACTGGAGATGGATGATATACATATGTATAAAGCCGACACAGTTATCTGCCAGCATGCTCATTGTGATAACTGCTCCTCCCCTACAGTTGTAAATTGGTCAAATCACTGCCTGAACAAGAAACTGGAGGGGGTAAAGTATGGGGCTTATTCTTTTCTTTAACTGAAGAAATGTAAATGCCATTTAAGGTGACCAATTTTACTTAGCATTGTACCACTCAGAATATATTCCAGCCAATCAGAATATGTCATCAAAAGACTGCTATGTTGGAGTAAAGCTTGTAAATAATACTGTGCATATTCTCACAGTACACACATAAAACACTTGCAAATCTTGGAACTAAGAACTAGGTGTTTTGACAGAGTGACTATAGTAACTATTGGACTGAGGCAAAGTACCTAGAATATTACTAACACCCCTGGAATTTTGTGGTTTCATGGCCACATAATGTTATGCAGAAGTTGCATCATGCCACACAATCTAAGTAGTGCTACAGAATTCTGTGCTTTTGATGATTTGTTTCATTCAAATATACAACTTTCCATAGTGACTGGGCTCTGTCCCATCCTTGCTGTCCTGAACCCCCACCTCTATGCACATCAGACATGAGATATCATTGATGACATCACATATTTCTTTTCAGCCAATGGGAGGACTGCATTCTGCCATAGAAATGAATAAATTATGACACAGAAATGAAAAATTGCTACCACAGAATCCTAGGATCACTACTGCAGAAATCAGGACTTAAGCGCAGTAGAGAAGTAGATGCTCTGAGTATTATGATTTCCATATTTTTGTGATGCTATTATCCTTTAGGCTAGCCCTCATACTGATTTTTGAAATGCTGGTACAAACGTTCATCATCTCAGTTATAAATTATTGGAATGCATTGTACTTAGGTTTGCCTTAAGGCTGATCAGCTGTTTTTATCTTCATAAGGAAGCTGCTGCAAAATTTCTCAGGAATGTTTGCATTAGAGACTCTATAACACTTCTCTTGTACTCTAATCATTGAATGTCACCTAAGCAGTGGGACTCTTTCGAAGCTCTATTCCTGATATATAGAATTCTAAAAGGATTGGGATCAAGGTACCTAAGGGAACTTTTTGTTGCATGCCAACCCACTTAATCCCTTTACTCAGTCTATAAGTCAATTTATGTGTTCCTTCTCTCTGTTATTAATTGTGTGAGATAGGTCTAAGGCTGACCTAACTGGAATGTCAGTGTTTACTGGAGATGGATGCCATTCAGATGTGTGCCAGCTTCAGTATGAGGGCTACATCTTCCCTACAGCTTTGAAACAGGGGGTGTTTACTCTTCTCCTTAACTGTAGACAAGTAAAAGCAATTTTAGGTGTCCATTTGTGTTTACAGTACTATTATAAAATTCAGAATATACTCTAGCTAATCAGGACATGTCATAAAAAAACTGCAGTATATTGGAGTAAAGCTTGTACATAATGTTGTACATACACATGCAGTACACACATAAAACACTTTGCAGAGGTCTGGTGTGAGAACTGGATGTTTTGTCAAAATGACCACAGTACCTTCTGCACTGAGGCAGGATGGCTACAGTATTACCAAGATTCCTGGAATTCTGCAGTTCCACAGCTGCAGTATTTTATACAGGCTTTTCATCACGTTGCAGAATATGCAGTATATAGTGCAATTGAATTTTGTGCTCTTGGTGATTTTTCATTCAAATATATAACTTTTCCATAGTGCCTAGATCCTGTCACCTCCTTATTTATCTTGACCCCTCCCCCCCCTTATTTATACTCAGCAAGTATGTGATATAATTGATGACATCCAGTAATATTTCTTTTCAGCCAATGGCAGGACTGTGAAGCTTGTGGTGTATGAGCTGGCGAGGGACTGTGGAGGATCACTGGACTTCCTAATGCATCTGGGAACAAATGATATTGAGGAGAATAGTGTGCTGGAAATTCAGTCAAGGTTCCAAGAACTGGCCAGGGTCTGTCATGCAATGGATGCACAGTCTCCTTCTTGGAAATCCTGCCAGTGCCAAGGGCCACTGTGGAGAACAAACAGAAAATCAGGGAGATTAATGACTGGCTCGGGCAGGGGAGGTGAAGCACAGGGGATTGGGATGTTGGGAGACTGGGGGGGAGTTTGGGAAGACAACGGACTGTATACCCGGGATAAGCTTCACCTTAATCCTGTAGGGAAGGAAGTTCTCAAATGGGGGATGATGGATTTCATTCAGGCTAGATGGGGTTTAAAATTTTGAAGGGGGAGTGGGTAATGCCGAGCTGATCTGGCCATCTGTAATGACGGTAAGAATGGCCTGCAACCCCATAGAGGGGGGGACAGATGGTACCCTAGGGGAAATGTGTGGATGGATGGATGTAAGATCTGGGAGGATATGGTAAACAGGGGTAGAGACAAGGGTTGGAAGGTGGCTTTAATAAAAGCCAGGAGCCTGGGGAATAAAATGCCTCAGTTCCAGACCACTCTGTTTGAGGGTGGGGTGGGGTGGATGTAGCAGTAGTCACTGAAACTTGGGCCACCCCTGGCCATGACTGGGGCCTTAATCTGAGTGGGTACCTTGTGCTAAGGAAGGACAGAAAGGTAGGCGGGGGGTAACGATGTTCATTAGGGATAACATTGAGATTATGAGTGTGGAGGAAGCAGAGGGAAATGTGGAGTCCCTATGGGTCACCTTGCAAACCCCTATGGGAGAGAAAATCAAGTTGGGGGTGGTATATAGGCCCCCAGGACTAGTGGAGAACCTGGAGGATTGCCTGTTGGCTAACATTAAGGGGCATTGTGGACTGGAAGGGGAAGAAGTGGTGTTGATGGGGTACCTTAATATGCCAGCTACTGATTGAAGTACTATGACATCCACTGTAACCAAGGAGCAGAAGCTGCTGGATGGCTTCCTGGATGAGTTCCTCAATCAGCAGGTGATGGACTCAATGAGGAAAGGTCATATCCTGGATGTGGTTTTAGTGGATGGGGATCTTGCATGAGATCTGGTTTTGGAAGAACCCCTGGCTGGGAGTGACCACAACACAGTCTGGTTTCAGTTTAAACTATGGGGTGGGGGGATTATTCAAGGACAATGATAGTTGATTTTAGGGGGACAGACTTTCAGAACATGGGAAAATTCTCAAGGGGCATTTGAGAAAGATAAAACCATGTTTGGACGTGAAAGGTAGGTGGGTGATCATAAAGCAGGGGCCACAGGAGGCCACCAGAACCTGTGCAAGAGTAAAGCAAAAGGGCAGTAGGTCTTGTAAACCATGCTGGTGGGCCAAGGAGGTAAAGGAGGCGATGAGGGAGAAGAAGGCTGCCTACAGTTAGTCCAAAAAAATGAGAGGAGAGAGAGATAGAGAGAACTATCACCTTGTAACCAGGAAAGTCACCAGAGTGGTGAGGGGGGCAAAGGCCTGGAAAGAGAAGAGGCTGGGAGAGGAGATACGGGGTGAGAAAAAGGGCTCCTTTAGGTACATTGGTGAGTGGAGGAAGGTCAAGGGCCAGCTCAGTAAGTTGAGGACATTTGGGGGGTGGGTGGAAGGGGCTGGAGAGCAGGTGGAGGTACTGAATGAGTATTTTGCCTAAGTGTTCACTAGGGAGGAGGCTGGGGAACTTCCAAAAAAGGGTCTGAAGGACACAGAAGGCACAGCAGACCTGACTATTGGGGTACTTGCTGAAGAACAAGCCACTGGGAGGGTAGGCCAGGGGTGAGATATCAGGCTGGTTCTGCTGAATGGGGGGGGCAGATGCTGATATTCCTATCATTCGGGTGTAGGAAGCCCTCCAGTCCCTTAAAAAGGATAAATCTCTGGGGCCTGATGCTATACATCTCAGAGTACTGAGGGAGTTTGCGGATGTTTTGGTTGCATCATTGGTGGATCTCTTTAACTTTTTGCTCCAGACAGAGAGGGTGCCAAGGGATTGGAAGCAGGTGCATGTTGTTCCCATCCATAAAGAGGGATCGAGAGAGAGCCAGGAAACCATAGACCCATCAGTTTGACATTGGTGGTTGGGAAGCTAATGGAGAACATACTTAAGGAAAGGCTGGGAGGTTTCTTGAAGGAGATGGGTTACCTGGATGACCGGCAACATGGGTCTGTGCCAGGTAGATTGTGTCAAACAAACCTTGTAGAGTTCTATGAGTGGGTGACATCAGCACTCGACAGGGGGAGACCAGTGGATGTACTGTTCCTGGACTTCAGTAAGGCATTTGATTCAGTCCCTCACATTGGCCTAAGGGAGAAGCTGGGGGGTGGGGGTAGGCCCATTGACGGTTAGGTGGATTGGAAATTGGCTTTCAGGTCACACTCAGTGGGTAGAGGTTGGAGGGGAGGTCTTATATCCTAGGGAGGTCATAAGTGGGGACCCACAGGGATCAGTCCTGGTGCCACTCCTGTTTAACACCTACATCTCCCATATCAAGGAAGGTACCAGGTGTGAAATGAGTCTCTTTGCAGATGACTCTAAGCTGGGGGCGGTGGTGGAGGGGGAGGAGGAGAGGTTGGCCCTGCAAGAGGACTTGAATACTCTGGATAGGTGGCCTTGCACCTGAAAATTTAAATTTAATTCCTCCAAGTGCAAAGTGCTACACCTAGGGCAGGAAAACCCCAGCTATATGTATACCCTGGGATGAGTTGCAGGCCATGGCAGGGGAAAGAGGCCTAGGAGTCTTGGAGTATGTTAATGTGAATAATTCAGAGCAGTGCAGGAGGACTGCAGTCAGGGCAATTAGGATGGTGGGATGCATTGCTAGGGGGCATTACCTCAAGGAACAAGGAGATGATTTTGCCACTGTAAAACAGCCTGGTTAGACCACATCTTGAGTACTGTGTGCAGTTCTGGAGGCCGCACCTAAGGAGGGACATCAAACTCCTGGTGGGGGTTCAGAGGAGAGCAACCAGAATGATCTGGGGTCTAGGGGATATGACATATGAGGAATGAGTAGGGGAGCTCAACTTGTTCTCACTGGAGGAGAGGAGAGACCGGGGGGACATGATTGAGGTCTTCAAGTACCTCAGGGGAGTAAATAAGGTAAGCCGAGATACAATCTTTCAACTAAAGGAGGGTGGAATCAACAGAGTACACAGATGAAAGACTGAGGGTGGTAGGATTAAGGGGGAAAGGAGGAGGAGGTGCTTCACGAGAGAGTGATGGAACTGTGGAATGTGCTGTCCATGGAGCTGGTACAGGCAGCTACAGTGGAGAGATTCAAGAGTGAGTGGGACAGGTATATGCAAGGGGTGAAGCAGAGGCTGGTTTGCCAGTGGGGGGCAGGACTGGGAATGGAGTAACAGTGGAAGGAGACAGATAGAGGGCTATGGTACCCAATCAGGGTGCTAAAGCACCAGCAGACTTGATAGGCCAATAGGCCTACTCTGCTGGCATCTAGTATGTTAGTATGTTAGTATGACTGCATTTTGCCACAGAAATAAAAAAAAGCTGACACAAAATCCTAGGAGTCCTAATTCAGAAATCTGCACTAAAATGCAGTGGAGAACTAGGGGCCCTGAGTATTTCCATTGCTATGGTATTGGGCTGCTACGATCGAACCCTCATACTGATTTTGAAATGCTGGCACATGCCTTCATTGCCTGAATTATAAATTATTGGAATGCATTGTACAAGGTTTGCCTTAAGGCTGACCTGCTGCTTTTAACTTCTGCAGGTTGCTGCTGCAAAATTCTTCAGGAATGCATGCATGAGAGATTGTATACTGTATAACACTTCTCTTTCACAATAATCGCTGAATACCAGTTAAGGAGTGGGGCACTTTCAGAGCTCTGTTCCTGACATATAGGACATTAAAGAGAGGTATTTCTTTTCACATACCAACCCACTTACACCATTTCTTCAGCCGGTAAGTCCATTTTAAATGCCTCCTCCTCCTCTGTTCTAATGGTGGGGGGATAGGTTTAAGTCTTCTCTGACTTATTGTAATGACTTACATTCCAAGGTTAGTCTGACTGCTTCATTGAATAGAGTCCCATCTCTTCTAGAAGACTATTTTGATGACAATATTTTTCCATTTTTGCCAACCTTTCCCTGGCCGCAACCATATAGATAAAAAAGTTGTCATTGCCATATTAATTAAAACCATGCTGGAGAGTGGGCAAGTGGATGTCTTTACAGTTAACACTAATGCCACCCCTTGTTCAGGTAACAGGTGGTTCTAGAAGACTGGTCAGCTTGCATCTTTCTTCCATTAGCACTGAGTATCTCATCTCTGAAACCTGCTTAGCCCTAAGATGGTCCCAGTGTGTAGGATTCATGGATTTGTACACAATCCCTGGTGTCCCAGGTGGGTGCATTATGTACATCACCACTGTGTTGGCCCTTCCAGAACACTTTTAATTATGTTTAGTCTTCTTAGTTGAAAACATGATTTGTGGACAAGTGACATTTATTTATTGCTTGTTCGACTGATTGATCAATTGATTGATTGATTCATACATACTGTTAATCTGTATTCTTTTCCATTGTATAGTTATAATTGTGTTTTGTCATGTATCCATCAACACTGTTAGATCATCTATGTGTTCTAAAAGTTAAATTCATTCAATAAATTTCCACCAAATGTGTGTAAAAATAACTCAGATTGAACTAGCATCATGTTTATATTTATTATTTTCAAAAAACTACATTAATGCATCAGTTAGGGTTGATATCAATCTATAAAAAGGAGGGAAATACAATGTTAGGGATTTCAACTCTAACACCCTACCTTGTACACACCAATAGGCATCGGGGTTGTACCTTGGGGTCATCAGCCATAATGCCCACCCCATTCCATAAGTAAATAAATTGAGATGGGTACAGTATATGAAAAGGTGGTGAGCATTAGGGCTGATGACCCCAAGACACACCCCAGATGCCTGTTGGCGTGTGCAGGTTCGGGGAGGGGTATTAGGGTTGTAAACTCTAATGTTGTATTTCCCTCCTTTTTTTGGTTTGATATCAACCCTAACTGATGCCTTAACATAGTTTTTTGCAAAGAATTTCCTTTCTTTTTGGAATAGTGAAATTGTAGCCTTATTTGCCTGTGGGAGCACAGGGCCTTCCCATCCATCTATAGTTTTTGAGATAGAGTAATCATATCCTATTTGCAGGGCTCTCCCATTCCTCCATAGATGCGTATATGTATGTCACTGTGGAAGGGCCCTGTGCTTCCATTTATAGGACAACAGTGACCAAATTGCCAGCATAGCCATCTTATTACCCTATCTCATGTACCTGGTATAGAACATTTTTAAATCCCAGCTAAAAAGTAATTCTGTGCAACTACAACGCCATTCCCCGCCACAGGTGTGAAAACACATTTCAGCCAGGGTTTAAAAAATGACAGCTGTCACATACATGAGGTAGGGAAATAAGAAGCCTATGTTGAAAATTTGGGGTCATACTCTTCAAAATTTCCAAACTTATGAGCGAGCATAGCAAAATTGCAACAAATGGTCATAATTGTTCTATTTTTACATATTTTGACCCCAAATTTTCAGCATAGCCTTCTTATGACCCCACTTCATGCACAGTATGACTGTCATTACTAGAGATGCAGCAAATTTAAATTCCACCAGTGAAGTGAACGCGATGTGGGCACTTTGCGTTGCACTCCGCTACATGAGTAGACTTGCAAGTCTCACTCTCTGCCATTACCACTTCCACGTTAGGGGCGGAATGTACAATGCAAGTAAGGTGAAGTCGTTGTTTTAATGGACTTCGCATTCCTCATTATGATTCTAAGTGATCCAGTTGGTGTTTCAGATTTGGCAGCCCCCCCCCCACACACATCACATGGCTTACAGTACCATAAGTCACGTGCTCTTTAGCTAGGCAGGAAGAAAGTGAGTCATACAGGCAGACACTTTTACTTTCACCTGTGCAGACGGAGAGAGAGTAGTGTGTTTTGTGACTGCTGATACTTTGAGATCAGAGCAAGGAGGAGATTTAAACATTTTTTGTCTTTTCTGTACTCTTTTTTACTTAATTTGTTCTTTCTGTAAATTTTATTTTTCTTACCTTTATAAGTAGTTAGTTGTTTGTCTGTGTCTGTGTGACTATGTGTGCATGTGTGTTGTGTGACAGTGTGACTAGTGACTGCTTGGACTGAGGGAGCTCAGTAGGAGAGATGGACCAGGGTGAAGGAATGTCTGGGGCATGGATCAGCTCTGGGGTAATGGGGTAGTGGTAAGCATCATACAATGTGAATGTGTGGAGGACATGGGCACCCATTCCTGTTGGATTGCTCAAAACTTGTGAGTCCCCCCCCAGAAACAGGACCAGCACCACCTCCTGTCCTGACTCTGAGGTAGTTGAACCACAACCACCACCACCAAGTCCAGCACCAGGTCCTCTGTAGCAGGATGTACCTGTTCCCCCTGGCCAAGGTGTGGATCCCATCCCTGTTTAGCACCGTGACCAGGTGGCAGCCAGTTCATTAGGCCATCCCCTGCATGTGCCTGGTCCTCACCGCACCTCTGTTGTTTGGCAGTTTTTTGACTGTGTTGGGGGGCACAGTAGTATGGCCAAGTGCTGCATTTGTGAGATGGAGGTGTGCTATGGCCCCTGAGGGACTCACCTGGGGACTGGGGGACAGCACACCCATATGCTCAATCACCAGCAGTTGGAGTGGCAGGCTGCCACAGAAAAGTCCATGCCTGTACCTGCTGGCCATTCTGTGGCAGAGGGTGCAGCTGTGCATTGCAGCATCCCTAAGAAGAGGAGGGCCACAGCAGCACCTACTGCTCCACCAGCACCCCCAACCCCACCATCACCACCACCACCAACAGGTCAGCCTGTAGAACATGTGAACCCGAGAGAACTGCATATAACACAGGCTGACTTGGCAGTTCTCTGGAGTGCTGTTGTGGAGAACAATGAGAGGGTGAGTGCTGTGGAGCAGCGGTTGGATAACATAGAGGGACATCAGTTGCAAATTATGTCCATGCTGGAACTGCTGCTGGATCACCATTGGACCCCACATTAGTTTTTTTCCTCACACCATGTGCCCCCCCACACCTTCCTTGCTGTGTTATAAAATGTATTCCTGCACTATCCCCAACCCTTGTATATAATTATGCCCTTTTTTGTTGTCTTCCATATGCGTGACACTTTGTATTCTGAGCAGTGCAAGTATACTGTGCTAAACTGCATGTGTGCAGTCAGTCTTCTTTCCAGTCTGTGTATGTTCTGCAGACACTGTTCAACTCCTTGACTTAGAAACATGTATTAATGAGTACAATGGTGGGATGGTGAAGCCTGGAGAGATACTACAAAACAGGCTTACAATACATCCAAATAACCAGTAAAAAAAAATAATGTGTGATTTGTGACTTGATCATAAATCATGATTTGTGACTGCATTTGTGACAGTGATGGTGAAGAAATGTGAATGCCTACGGCTGTACTTCCCCGGGCCCCGATGAGGTGTGGCATAAAACTCCCCGACTTAAAAACAATCATTAATGAGTACAATGGCAGGGTGGTGAAGCATGGAGAGATATTACAAAACAGGCTTACAATACATCCAAGTAACTATTAAAAAAAATTAATGTAGTTTGTGACGTGATTGTAAATCATGATTTGTGACTGCATTTGTGACTGTGATGATGAAGAACATGATTTGTATCATGAGTGACTCGTGATAATGCTCTTGACTTAAAATCGCATATTAATGAGTACAATTTTCATGCAGAATTATGCACCACACCTGTCCAGTACTCTGAAGGAAAGCCACAGAAACAACTGTGACTTAAGTTAGAGATGGAGATTGGGCCCTAAAGAGATGCAAATGCACAGACAGATTAAGATTGCGCTGCACACTGAAGAGATGCAGATGCAAAGGCACAACACCTAACCAGTGCTCACCATAAGAAATTCAAATCTGGAAAAGAATACATTTTCTGGTTGGGGTGGGCCATGGGGGGGGGGCAGTGTACTGCACTGCTGCAGTAACAGTCACAAGTACTAGTACCAGTAAAGATACCACAAAGAAGTACAAAAATCACACAGCTGCAATGGATAGCAGGTTCACATTGCTGAAATTATGTGGCACAATAAAAGGTGTCTGATTTAATGACACGTGTCACATACATACTCACACACACACACACACACACTAAGTAATGCGTAACAAATTGAAAACTTCAGTAATACAACCACATATTTTAAACAAACTAAAATTATGCACTGCTGCACCACAACAATTGGCAACAAAATGGCAAGAATTATTGAAAATATTACTGTGTGTATATTAACACAGTTATACAAGAAAAATATCACCAAAACAGAAAGCACTGTCTTTTTCTCCAAGTTAATTTATCTACAGCACAGATATGCCCCTCCCCAAAGCACACTTCCACTGTCTCTCAGTACACAGACTGAATGTTGTACATTAACATTCAAAATCCGCACACAAACAGTAAACTCTCGATGATATGAGCAGAGGAGCATTTTCTTATAATCGATAAACTAAAGTTTCAGCAAAAAAAATGACTCAAAAAGGCTTTTTTTAACAGCTTTTAGAAGGTTTGAATCGCAGAGAGCTCTCAGAGCAGATTGTCTCCTACAACTTCCTACACACACTACCCCAAACTGAGACTGTGCAGAATAATCAAGAGCCCATGTGATCTGAAATCCCATGAATCACTGCAAAATTCGCCTTTGAAGCTTAAAACTAGGCAAAGGGAGGTGAAGTACATTGTTTTCAATGTACTTCGCCTTAAGAATTGGTGGAGTAGTGGTTTGGGAAGGCAGAGTAATGCAAGGTCATTGTTTTCAATGGACTTCACGTTACCCATTATAATGCGAAGTACTCAGCTTCATGTTGCAGAGCACTCTGCAAATTTGCCTTCCCTCCATGAATCACTTTGCAGAGCAAATTTGGGCCACTTCACCCATCTCTAGTCATTACACAGATCTTGCCCAATAGGTGAGTTTGCCAAGCAACTGCAAAATCTCCTTTCTGGTGGGAATTGAATAACAACAGTCATATTGTTCATGATGTGGGGTCCTCAAAAGACTATGTTGAAATTTGGCTTCACACTGTCAAACAATGACTGAGTTATGAATAAAGGGAATAAAGGGACCTGTATAGTAAAGTAATCATCCCACTATACAGATCCCTCGTTAAGCCACTTCTGGAGTTCTGCATACAGTTTTAGAGATCTCACTTAAGAAAAGGACATTAACCACTTAGGGACAGTACAAAGGAGGGCTACAAAGATGGTGCAGGATCTGCATCACGAGCGATATGAAAACAGATTAAAATATCTGCAGTTGTACTTACTGGAAAAATGGAGGAATGGAGGATATATGATAGAAACCTTTATGTACTTAAAGGGAATGCACATGGTACAATGGGAACACCTGTTCCTAACATAGAAACATAGAAACATAGAATCTGACAGCAGATAAGGACCCGCTTGCCCCACCTAGTCTGCCTATTTTCCTACCTAGAGGATAAGCTGCAGATCCTATTTAACCAGCAGCCTATTTCTTCCTACCCCCCCCCACAAAAATTGCCTTATGTCTGTCCCATGCACTCTTTAATTCTCCCAAAGTTTTAGACCCCACAACCTCCTCAGGAAGGCTGTTCCATGCGTCCACCACCCTCTCTGTGAAAAAATACTTCCTCACATTACCCCTGAGCCGTTCCCCCTCTATCTTCAAATTGTGTCCCCTTATTCTTGCACAACTCTTTTTCTGAAAGATGCTACCCTCTTGGACTCTGTTGATTCTACTGAGCAATCCCTACTGCCTTCTCACATTGCTTGCCAACCTTAAGGTCATCTGATATGATTACCCCAGGTCCTTTTCCATTTTTGTTGTTGTTACTACCTCCCTCCCATTGTGTAATCTTCCCCTGGGTTTTTGTTTCCCAGGTGCATTACTTTGTACTTCTTTGCATTGAATCCAAGCTGCCATACTTCTGACCATTCCTCCAACCTTGCCAAGTCCCTTCTCATCCTTTCCACGCCTCCTTGTTTATCAACCCTGTTGCAGATCTTTGTGTCATCTGCAAAGAGGCATACTTTTCCTTCCAGACCCTCTGCAATGTCACTTCTAAAGACATTAAAAAGGACTGGACCCAGTACTGAGCCCTGCAGTACCCCACTAGTAACCCCTCTCTCTTCAGAGTGGACTCCATTTACAATTACCTTCTGTGTCCTGTTGTTCAGCCAATGTTTTACCCAGGCTACCACCCTGGAACCCACTCCAAGGCTGGTTAATTTGACTACTAATCTTCTGTGTCAGATGCCTTGCTAAAGTCTAGGTAGGCCATGTCCACAGCCCCTCCCTGGTCTACTACTTTGGTCACCCTGTCAAAGAAATCAATTGGATTAGTCTGACATGACCTTCCCACTGTGAACCCATGCTGCCTTGGGTCCTGTTCCCCACTGGCCTATAGGTACTCAACAATTCTTTCCTTCAGAAGTGATTCCATCACTTTCCTTACCACAGAGGTCAAATGGACAGGTCTGTAGTTTCCTGCCTCTGTCTTGCTCCCACTTTTGTGAAGGGGAATCACATCAACCTTGTTCCAGTCCTCAGGTACCACACCATCCTCCCATGATTTGTTATAAAGGGTAGTCAGTGGTGTCACTAGTTGTCTGCTTAATTCTTTTCAAATTCTGGGAAGAATTCCATCTGGCCCCATTGCTTTGTTCACCTTCAGTTTTAGGAGTTCTTTCAGAGCCCTTTCTTCTGTGAAAGGACTGGGATTGACCCCCCCCTCTCCAGAGTGCTTCTGTTAATTGGATTAGGCACCTCCCCCACTTCCTCTTTTGTGAATACTGAACAGAAGTATTCATTCAGTATCCCTGCTTTTTCACTGTCACTCTCTGCCCACTCACCATCCATTCTATTCAGCCTCACTATCTCTCCCTTTGTCTTTCTACGCTCCCTGATATACCTATAAAAGGTTTTATCCCCCTTCTTAACCGAGTTGGCTATCTTTTCCTTAGTTTGTGCCTTTGCTATTCTGACTACCCTCCCTGCTTCCTTCTGCCTTAACTGGTACAGTTCTCTGTCCTGCTCCATCTGTGTTTCCTTATACTTCCTAAATGCTGTCTTTTTCTCCCGAACCTTCACCGCCACTTCTTTTGAGAACCATAGTGGCTTTTTCTTTCATTTTGATTTGTTTATTTGCTTCACACAAAGGCGTGTTGCCCTGTGATGGCAGTTTTGATATTTCCCCATTGTTGCTCCACCCCTCCTTCTAGCCTGTTTGCTAGTGTTTTTCTAAGGCGTTCTCCCATCTTGCCAAAGTCAGCCTTCCTGAAGTCCAGAACCCTCACTTTTGTATGGCTTGACTCTGTAGCTGAGTTTATCGTGAACCACACTGTTTGGTGGTCACTTGTTCCCAAATGGCTACCCACTTCTAGAGCTGAGATCCTCTCACTGTCCCAATTTGAGAGTATGAGGTCTAAGATTGCTCCCTCATGAGTAGGTTCCAAAACTAGCTGTCTGAGGCATGCCACCCGAAGGGCATCAAGAATGGCCCTGCTTTTGGATGTAGCAGCAGCAAAGGTGCTCCAGTTAACATCTGGTGTATTAAGTTCCCCCATCAACAGTATCTTCCCTTTCTCTGCCATCCTAAGTATGCCTTCTATCATATCCTTGTCTATTCCCTCCTCCTGACATGGGGGTCTGTATTCAACCCCTGTGCAGATTGTGGTGCCATTCCCAGTCTCTAAGGTGACCCAGAGTGCCTCCTCTCCTCCCTGTTTACTCTTTTGTTCAGTTGCTTTTATTCTTTCCCTTACATAGAGAGCTACTCCCCCCTCTTCTGCCCTCCCTGTCTCTCCTGTAGGTTGTGTACCCTGGTATGTTAACATCCCAGTAATAGTTTTCTGTATACCATGTTTCTGTGACTGCTATGATATCCAGGCATCCCTTTTCCATCAAGGCCACCAGTGCAGGGAGCTTGTTGCCCAGACTATGGGCATTGGTACTCATTACCCTCCATTTCTTGATGGCCTTACCCATTTTTGCCCCATCCATATCCTTATTGCGTTTGTCACTTTCTCCATTTACCCCTGCATTTCTCCCTAGTGACATCTCTATGTTGGTGTCTACCTCACTTAGTACCCTGATTTTTTTGGGGGGGGCTAGGATTTCCCTGTTCCTTTCCAGTGTCTCCCCCCTTGGCTAGTTTAAATGCTTGCCAATGAAGTATTTAAACCTATCACCTAGGATTCTGGTTCCCCTCCTGGACAGTTGCAGACCATCATGCCAGTATAGGACTGCATCCATCCAGGTGGACCCTCAGTCCCCAATGAAGCCAAATCCCTGAGCTCTGCACCAGTTTTTCAACCACTGATTGAATTCCATGGTGTGGAGCACCCTAGCCTCATCTGTACTGTAGACAGGCAGCACCTCCGAGAAGGCTACCGTGTGTGCTATTTGTCTAAGGCCCCTCCCCATCTCCACAAATGCTTCTTGTACTGCTCTGATCCCTTTCTTGGTCGGATCATTTGTCCCTAGGTGGATAATGACATCCAGCTCCCTCCTCTGTGCAACTGCTCCTGTGATCCTGAGGATTCTCTACCTGTCCCTCCAAGCCATGGTGCCAGGCAGGCACCTTACCTCCCTCTCCCCTTCCTCCCCCAGTTCTACCTTGCTAACAATGGAGTCCCCCACCAGGAGTTGTTTCCTTCCCCCGTGGAGTCCCATGCCACCCTCCTGTGGGTCTCCTTTGTGGAGATTCTCTGCAGCCTCCCTGGTCTCCACTGTGGGTGCCTCCATAGAGGAACCACACTTTTCTAGAATGGCATAGAAATTATGGAGAGGTAAAATTGGAGGGATGCACCTCTGTTCCACCACCCTCACCCTCCCTGAGCCCACTGTGGTCCAACAACTCCTCTTTCTTGGCAACCTCTGTGGCAATGGCAGTGACCCTGGTGGTCCCTGGGTGGGAGATGAGGTCCCACAAATCCTGGCCAACTCAGCCTGGAGATGAGCAACCTCCTCCCTCAGCCCAGAGAGGTTTCTGCAGATGGGACGACACTGCATCCTCCAGAATGTCTCCCGGAAGACTGCTGCTCCACAGCCACTGCACTGTACCACTCCCATCATGTCTTTTTTCTGGCCCCCTAACTGTTGTTGGGAATACTTACTCTTTCCTGTGTTTGTTTATTTTTTTTTTTATATTTTTCTTCCCTACCTACTGCCTCTGTGCCCTTTTAGCTCCAGATCTTCCTGTTCTAAGACAAGAAGTTCCTATATTTCTCAGTAGTCTCCTTACTTGCTCAGAGTCAGACCTCCAGCAGCTAGGGGGGATGGAGAGCTACTTTTGCCCTTCTAGGATGGTGAGTCTTTGTTGGCTGTGTGATCACTCACTTCCTGCTCCTAACAGGAAGTTCCTGTTGTCAGTTAAATCCTGTGCCTATAAAAGTAGAACTGGTTTAGGGTGGGGGGATGGGGGTGGAGGTGAGGGAAGGAGGGCAATATTGTCCCAGTAGAGAAGTTTTAGTTATACCAGTAGCTCCTTCTTCCTGGTGTTCTGTATGTTCTCTGGCAGAAACTATCTAGGGCAGTGCTTAAATCTGATTTTAACCTGGCTCCTTCTTGCTAAGCCACTCCCTCTGCTTTGCAAATCTTTCTACACTTAGGTAATTTTACAGATAACAATTCACTTCTGACACCTGTGACAAGCACCTAGATAAGTACACAGATAACACAGATAACAGATAACAATTTACTTCAACTACCTCTGACAAACACACTAACTCTTTTGTTTACCCTAAATTGAAGGTCCCAGTACAAAATTTCTAGTTCTTAGTCCCAGTAGAGGAGTTTTAGTTATACCAGTAGCTCCTTCCTCTTGGTGTTCTGTCTGTTCTCTGCTCAGCTCCTCCTAAATGATACTACACACAGTAGAGGGCACAGCATGTGACTCAAGGGAGGTAGGTTCAAAAGCAACACAAGGAAGTTCTTCTTCACAGAATGGGTGGTGGACCTCTGGAATAGTCTGTCACAAGAAGTAGTGGAGTCTAAGATAGTTAGGAGTTCAAATTAGCATGGGACAGGTGCTGTGGAGGCCCAACAAGAAAATAATTATTGGAGGGGTAGCAAAAAAGGGCAGACTAGATGGATCAATAGGTCCCCTTCTGCCATCACCTTTCTTATAAAAGTTGAAACCCCCATTAAAATAGATTGAACTGCATTTACCTTAGTTTCTCATATTGCAGTTGACGGTTCCAGCAGCAAAATGTGTATTCAATTGGACAGTGGATCTCAAACCTGGGACCTGTTCAGGTGAGTGAGGGTGGTGGGGGGGTGTGCTGGGGAGTGTAGGGTGGTGGGTGCTGAATGGATGGTAGGTTGGGATTGGCTGATCAGTGACAGACCGATGTATGCAAACAAAAAAAACCCATCAAGGACAGTTTTCTTTGTTTCAGGCTTTAGACGCAGAGGGGCCAAATCAGCTTAAATACAGCTGCTGACATGAGGTGCCAAGGTACTCAGGTTTTGATCATTAGTGAGGCATAGTTTAATAATTTAATTAAGTGTTTTCTTATCTTTTTGTTGTTTTGTCTAATTTTAGTGTGCTTTGTTCATTGACAGTGTACCTGTGCTCCAGTGCACACTCAGCAACTGCTCTGCACTTGCACACATCATGACGTCAAGTGAGGAATGCATGTAGTCAACTGGGAGCAAGCTGTACTTTCTTTCGATGTTGTGGTGTGAATTGATAGTGTTAGGATTGCTCTCATAATCCGAGTGTGTTAATAAAACCGCATTACAGTGCAGGCAGTTCATTACCTGAGACATCTGTATGCATGAGAAAGTGGGTAGAATTAGCTGAGCTTACATTTTAGAGCTTTGATTCATATGTATAGCTGGCAGCTAGGAAAATCATAAGCAACACTCAGCAGCAGTAAGCATATATGATGGGATTGTGAAAACTGTAATGCCCACTCTTTACAGCTGCTAAAGACACCTGTATACAAACCACCATCACAGATACACATCCTATTTCTCATGACAGTCATTATACATCAGACTAACACACAATGCACAGCACCCTGACAGCTGTACAAACACCTCCCTTAATGGTCAAGTCCTTGGGCTGAATACTATACACTGTATGTAGTGCAATGTGAGGGGTAGGATGTCATGCAGTGACCAGTAACATTGAAACCCACTTTAGCTACATCACATGACCGGGAACCCATACACCAAAGAACCCTCCCCCCCACCGTGATTAAAGTAGAGCTCTCATGAATGGGAGGTGTGCCTACACAGGATTATCACTCCTGAAAATCCATGCAAATAAGTTTCATTAATTGCCAGACACCCATCCCAAAATTGGGTGTTACCTAAACCAGTATTTCATGAAAAGTCCCCACAGAGTTCCACAAAAATTAAACAACATTGCCAGAGATGGTGGGTGGCCTTTCAGTGCTGTTTTCTGAAAACTTCGTATATCATCACATTATTAAGATATAACAATTATAAATAGAATGATAGGGAACCTCGAAATCGAAGCTCAAGAGGTTCTCTTGTCCTCAAAACCTTGAAATGGTATTACTGTCAAGTGATAGACACCCATCTATTTTTTTATTTTTTGTAATATATGGATGTGAGTTTTGTTTGTAGCAGTTTGTTTATGTGGTGCTGTGCAGGCGTGCTCCCACCACAGTTAGGACTCACTCTCACTGTGTCCACCCCGATCCACCTCCACTAGCTTGCCCGCCCACCCGCTCGCTCACTCAGTGTCTCTTAGCTTGAGCGAGTTTTTTTGTTAAGCAGTCCAACCTTTATTTGTTTTCTTGCCTTAGTGTATGCAGGATAAGTGAGAAAAAAAGCATCAGTATTAAAGTGAAGGGACTATTTTCTCTCACTAAGCGAGAGACAGCCACCATGTTTTTTTAAACTGCTCTGCCTGCCCAGAGAGAACCCGCATCTAATCAGGAGGTGCGATTTCAGGAACATCACCACACATGGCTATGAGGTTGCTTTAGGGATGTCAGGAACAAGCCTATGTTATTGGAGGGTCTTGAGGTTGTGCTATTCAGGTTTGGTGATAATACTATCATTCAGAGCTTCAACGATTTTATTACGAGCTCTGAACAATAGTATTATCACTAGTCAATGATACTGTTATCACTTTGGGTCCAGTGTATTATCGGGAATGTTTTGTATGCTTTATGATGCTATTTTTCTGAAAAATCCATATATTACAAATCAATAACACACTGTGATCTGTAATAAATCACACAATCACAATGAAGGCAAATATTATATGAGAGTATGCATGACAGATACAGATACAGATAATCATCATAATGCAGTATGCAGAAACAGATAAACTCACAATAGTGATGATTGTCACAACAATGAAACTGGCATTTACTTTATTTTCTCTAAGTTACTGGAATTGACTGTGAATAAACTACATGAGAAAAGGTAGTGTACCCTCGGAATCTATAACTAAACCATCCAAGACTACAGAAATACTCTATAATGAAAAGGGTTTCAATCAAAGCAAGCCCAATTCCAATAATACATTGGCTGTAGTAGCATGCAGTTATTCTTCACTTCATGTCATTGATTTGTGCCACATCAGACAGGCTTTTTTTGTACAAATGGGAAAGCACATTCACTTGTGGTCAGAATTTTAATAAATATAACATCAATTCTGCATAAAAACAATGATTTCTTTGGGTGACTCTGCTTCCTGGGCAACTGTGGTGCTGCAGCACCAAGGAGAAAAGGTAGGCAAGAAGTGCCAGCAACTTAATGTAATAGCTTACAGCATGAAAGCAAACATTGTGTGCTCTCAGAGGGGAGAAAAAACAGAAGATCCACACAGCAGCGTCATGCAAGCCCAGAGGGGCTATTTTGTGAATTGGGGGACAGAAATAAGATTTTTCCCTTCATGAAAAAGGATGCTTTTTCATGACTTGTGATACGAAAAAGGATTTTTTTTGTATGGCATGGTCATGAAAAAGATTCATAATATTAAAAAAATACCATTTCAAGGGCATGTTTCTAACATTGAAGTACAGATTGCACATAACCAGGTACTGATCAGCCAGTTAGGTGTAGTGGTCTCTCTCCAGGATGTCATTTCTGTGGCTTTTGAACATTTTTTTTTTTTAAGAAAAAATGGAAACATGATATTGGGAAGAGAAAAATGAATTTTCCCATATGAAATAAGATTCCTTTTTCATTAGTGCTTAGTGAGCATGCTCAGAAATGACTTATTCAAATGTTTGAAATGCAATAATTTACAAACAGCTTATTATTTTGCACCAGACTAGCAAAAGGCACATCTGTGTGCTAGTCCCTTTCTGCACTAAAAATTTTAGAGCAAACTTCCAAACTGTCCATTCTGTAGGCAAGTTCAAAGAAAAATCCCAGCAAAATCAAGGAATGAAAAAATGTTTTTTTACCTCTCCACAACTCGGAAACTGCACCTCAGACTTGAACATAACTTGCCACATCCAGAGACCTATGCTGGATGATGCTGCATGCAAATATGCATGCAAATCTGTTTAACGGTTGTGAAGTTATTAAAGTGCACAACTTTTCAGTTTAACATTGAAGTGCCTACCCAACCCTAACTATAGGGTATATATATATATATATATATATATATATATATATATATGAATATATGTGGGCAACTCCATGAAAAGGGGTTTTAATGGAGTCCCAAAGTTTACATATACTTAAAAAAAAAAGTAAAACTTGTCCTTAGTTCATTATTATACTTTCAATAAAATATGATATGGGGAGATAAAAAACACAAGATGAATGCTGACAGTTTTTATTTTCCTTAAAAAAGACTAATTACTTGTTGCAAAGGCTGCATTTTTTACTGGCTAAATTGTGACATTGTGAAACACAACTGAGTTCAGTATTTGAAACAAATAATGTTATTTTCCACAATAAACTGATTTCCCTTCCTGTCATGTGTCCTGCCTTTGTGTTAATAGCAGCTTTAACATATTAAATGTTGCCCTTCTGAAATTATACAGCAGACAAAATGTGGTAGCTAAAGTAATTGCTGTAGTCCCCAGTGGTTACGTTCATTGTTAGTACTAATAAATGCTTTTTTATGTCTCTCTCCAGAAATATGATACTTGTAACACTGTAGAGCCTTTCTTACAGCTACAGCACTGTATTTCATTTTAAAATGTTGCGTGGACTGAGTGCTGTGTGTGACCTTTGCCTCCAGAGCTTCCTGGTGTCCAGGGATCCCATATGTGTGTTCGTTCCCCTGTGGGTTGCCTTTTGATCTCCGTGAATCCCATAGGGATCTTCAAGGTGTCCCAAGAGTAGGGCGGGCTTCTGGACTTCTTAAAAGTCCATGGATTTGCCTCAGATCCCCCTTCTTGTACTTTCCATCCAGCTCAGATATCATAGAGTCCTGCCAGCATTACCACAGTTATGAACGTGTGCACGTGGAGCTCAGATAAGCTGCAGTTACTTTTGGGGGCTCTTTTAAACAGATTTAAAACACTTGCTCTGCACATTGGATGAAATAAAGGCTCCCACGTGAAAATATGCTTCCTAGCTGCATATCTCATCAAGTATTGATGTGAGCAATCTATTTTTAGCAGCATGAGTTCCCTGATGTAGTGTTTGGGGACTACAAAGGACCTGTTGTCTTTGTTTGATCACTACCACTGTGAGCCAGTGTGAGCCAATGTAAAGTCTACTTGCAGTCTGCCTGTACTGTTATTGAGGGGGTAAAAACATTTGTCTGGCAGCATTTTAAATGTGCACATGAAAGACTGCATTCAAGAATAAAATGAGGGCTTGGGGGGTAATATGAGAATGTGGCACAGTGCAATTCACAGCTACCCCCCATGCCTCTTTGTTTTAAAAATACTACTGGCCAGGTATGCTGATAAAATTCAGCCTTGGCTTATACTTTTATTTACTGGCTCAGCTTAATAAAAATAAGGGTTTTAAAATGTAAAGCATTTTGGCCAGATGTGGTTTTGTATGGAGATTTACAGTTTGTACACCATGCCGTGTTGTAGGCACCTCTGACCAGGGGTATGTGTGTGTGAGTGTGTACCAAATGCAACCCAACCAAAGAAAATAAATAAGTTTTGTGGGCACATAAATTATTTTTTTCTCTACTTTGTTCTTTAATTCTTTCCATGGCTATGCGATTTTACCAAAGTTTGAGCTCCTTTGTTCCTGTTCCAACAAAGTGCTTAACCCTTTAACTAAAATGTATGGACAATAAAAAAAGAGTGTCTTTTGTTTAAAATAAAGCACCCTTTAAGGAAATTGAGAAGGCTGGCTAATATATTTCAGCTTGCACTTTACCTTGGACTTAATTAACATTTTTGTTATGGTATATTTGGTTGAAAAATTGATATTAAGTGAGTGTTTGTGGCCTTTGTTGTGTTAATGCCCCATGTGCTCATAGTCTCCCATATGTTAGTTACCCATAAATAACTTTTTAGGAAAATAAAGTGGCCTTAAAGTAGTCTTTGTCGGTGGCCTACTGTATTTCATCTTGCAGTTCACTTTGGGCTGGATTAAGCTCTTTTCCTATGTTTTGTTTTTTCTATAATATGAATTTTGTTCATAGTTTGTGGTCTTTGTTACATTAGGCCCCATGTGCTCATAGTCTCCATTATGTTAGATATCCATTAATAACTTTTTAGGACAATAAAGTGGCGTTAATGTAATCTTTGTCAGTGACCTAATGTATTGCAGCTTGCAGTTCATTTTGAGCTGGATTAAGCTTTTTTTTCTGTTTTTTTTTTCTATAATGTGAATTTTGTTCATAGTTTGTGGTCTTTGTTATGTTAGGCCCCATGTGCTCATAGTCCCCATTATGTTAGTTACCCACAAAGAGCTTTTTTCTGTAAGTAAAGCACCTTTAAAGTAAACTTAATCAGTGGCCTAGTGTATTTCAGCTTGCAGTTTTTTGGGGGCTTGATTAAGCAATTATATAGGTTTTGTTTAGTTCTGTAATGTGCATTTTGTTCAGAGTTTGTGGTTTTTGTTGCGTTAGGCCCCATGTGCTCGAAGTCTCCATTATGTTAGTTACCCATAAATAACTTTTTAGGAAAATAAAGCAGCCTTAAAGTAATCTTTTCCGGAGGCCTAAGGTATTGCAAATTGCAGGACACTTTGAGCTGCATTAACTTTGAGAACTTAATATGTGTGAATGTATATAGATTCTGGACGTATATATACGTCCACTGTCTTCTAAGGGTTAAGCTTTTTTCTATGTTTCGTTTTTTCTATAATATGAATTTTGTTCAGCGTTTGTGGTTTTTGTTATGTTAGGCCCCATGTGCTCATAGTCTCTATTATGTTAGTTATCCATAAATAACTTTTTAGGAAAATAAAGTGGCCTTAAAGTAATCTTTGTTGGTTGAAGACTAAGTTTGCTGGCACCTAGCTTCAATTGAGCTCTTTTCTTCTAGGTTTATCTGTAAGGACAGAGCAAGGAACATTATCAGAGCAAGGAAAATGATTTAGGCTTCTTTTGACTAGGCAGATTTATTGTGTGTTACTATTTTCTTTTGTACTCAAAGGGTTTGTTACTGTTTTTTGCTAACATTTTATTGCTTTATTGTTCTCTGATTCAAATTGCTGTTGCAGAGTATATTTTCTGCTGCATTTTTATAGGGAGTGCCTACAGGTTTGTTACTGTTTTGTGCTTACAGATTACTGCTGTAATCTTCTCTGATTCAAATTGTTTTTGCAAGGTGTATCTTCTGTTACTGCTTTATTTTTCTCTGTAGCAAACTGTTTTTTGAAGGGTATATCTTCTGTGAAATTATTACAGGTGGTGCTTTACAAGTTTTACAGTTATATCTATCATTAGGCTAAGCTTTCAGGGCTACTGCATTTGTTGCTGGTTGATTGTTTCTGCTCTTACCTCCCTGTTTCTTTATTCTGTGGTTCTTTTTTGGCAGGAGAAGGGCCCAGCCACCCAGCCCCATCCCCACGACACATAGGAGAAATGCCGAACCTCACCCAATAACTAACACACCAAAATCTGATCAATGGAAAATCATGTACACAAATGCCCACAGTCTGGGAAACAAGATCCCAGACCTTCAGGCAACAATGACTGAGGCTAAGCTGCACATAGTAGCCATTAGTGAGACATGGTTCACCAGTAACCACACTTGGGAGACTTCGGTACCTGGCTAAGTACTGTTCAGAAAAGACCAAGAAGCAAAAAGGGGTGGTGGATGTGGCCCTTTATGTCAATGAAAATAACAAAGCTACAGAAATTCAGAATATACATAAGGAGCCAGAAGAACTGTGGGTCACCCTGGAAACAAGAAATGGGACAGCCATATGAATCGGGGTTGTCTACAGGCCTCCAGACCAGGGAGAGGACATAGACACATTAATGTGAGAAGATATACAAAACATGACAGCTAAAGGGTGGGGGTTCAGATAATGGGAGACTTCAACATGCCAGATACAGATTGGTCAATACCAGCAGGGATATCTGCCAGAACTAGATATCTAGTGGATTTCCTGCAGTGGGAAGGCCTCAAACAACTGGTACAACAACCCACAAGAGAACAGGCTATTCTAGATCTAGTACTGACTAAGAGGGACAGGGTCACAGATCTCCAAGTAGAAGGTCACCTGGGGGGGCAGTGACCATCACATGGTATGGTTCAATTTGGCCACTAGAACTGAATGATACCATTCCAAGGCAAAAATATGGGACTTCAGAGGAGTTGGCTTTGATAAGATGGTCAACAGAGTTAAGCTAGCCCTGGCAAGAAGAAATGCAGGTGAGGGGGTACAAGCAAAGTGGGCAAGCATTAAGGATGCAATACTTGAAGTAATGTCCCACTGTGTTAGAGAGAAAAGCAAGTGCAAATGAAGGAGGAAGACACTTTGGTTCTCAAAAACAGTAGCCGAAAAGGTCAGAGCCAAAAGGTTGGCCT
The DNA here is from genome assembly GCA_016271365.2 of Neoceratodus forsteri. Taxonomy (NCBI): domain Eukaryota; kingdom Metazoa; phylum Chordata; order Ceratodontiformes; family Ceratodontidae; genus Neoceratodus; species Neoceratodus forsteri. Next base: position 215,185,064 of record CM057453.1, read on the forward strand.
TCAGGAATTATAAGGGAAGGCAGTGGGATGAAGATAAGGAGGCATATCAAACTTCCCTAAGGGAAGCAAGGAAGGCAGTAAGGCAGGCAAAGGCCCAAACCAAGGGAACACTAGAACGAACAGTAAAAGAAGGGGAAAAGACTTTCTATAGACAAATTAGTGAAAGGTGAAAGTCCAGAGGGGGTGTTGCTAAGATCAAAGGGGATAAGGGGGAGTGTGTGTAGGAGGACCAAGGAAAAACATCTATCCTCAAAAGTTATTTCTGCTCAGTATTTACTGAGAAAAAGGTTGGGTAGGGACCACAGCTCAGCACCATGGACACAGGGGGGAAGGATGTGTGCACTCATCCCTTCACAAATGAAACGGCACTACAAGTGCTCGCTATGATCAGGGTGGACAAGGAAATGGGACCTGATGGCATACATCCCAGGGTACTAAAGGAGCTAAGGGTGGAACTAGCAGAGCCATTATCAGAACTGTTTAGTGAGTCTCTGAGCACAGAAGAGGTCTCAGAAGACTGGAGAATGGCTCATGTGATCCTGCTGCACAAGAGTGGTAGCAGAAAGGAGGCAGGGAACTACAGACCAGTCAGTCTTACCTCAGTAGTGGGCAAGATTATGGAGGCACTCCTTAAGGAAAGGATAGTGCAACACCTGGAATCCATAGGAACACAGGATCTAAGATAGCATGGGCTTACAACAGAAAGGTCCTGTCAAACTAATCTCAGATTTATTTGGCTGGATAACCAGAGTGGTGGACCAACAGGGTGCAGTTCATGTTGCCTACCTTGACTTCAGCAAAGCTTTTGATACTGTTCCACATAGAATATTGATTAGTAAGCTGGGTAGGCTCGGAGTGGGTCAGAACTTGGTCAGCTGGGTGGCAAACTGGTTGATGGGCAGAAAACAGAGAGTGGTGGTAAATGGTATACAGTCAGAAGAGATATCACAAGTGGGGTACCTCAGGGATCAGTCTTGGGACCAGTCCTTTTCAATATCTTCATCACCGACATTGCAGATGGACTGGAGGGTAGGGTCTGTCTGTTTGCAGATGACACCAAGATCTGCAACACAGTACATGATCCAGATGGGGTGGGAAGAATGAGAAGAGATCTGGATAAACTATCAAAATGGCCGGAAGAGTGGCAGCTGGGGTTTAATGCAAAGAAGTGCAAGATCATGCACATAATGAAGCGAAACCCTGAAGTCACCTATAGATTGGGAGGGGAGTTTCTGGCAATCACAAGGGAAGAAAGAGACTTGGAAAACATAATCACAGATGACCTGAAATCATTCAAGCAGACCACTAAAGCAGTAGGTAAGGCTAGAGGGATGTTGGGGTGTATTAATAGGGGTATCACAAGTTGTAAGAGGGAGGTAATAATCCCTCTTTACAAGACACTGGTTAGGCCCCATCTGGAATACTGCATGCAGTACTTGAGGCCGCCCCTGCCAAGGACATTAACAAAATGGAGGCAGTGCAGAGAAGGGCAAACAATATGATGCAGGGACTGCGTTAGAAAACATATGAAGACAGATTAATGGAGCTCAATATGTATACCGTAGAGCAAAGGAGGGAGAGAGGTGATAAGATCAAAACATTCAAACATCTTAAGGGCATTAACAAGGTAAAAGAGTCTAACATGTTTCAATATAAGAAAAATAGCAGGACAAAATGACACCGCAGATTAGAGGGAGGCCGATTAAGGGGCAATTTGAGAAAGTTCTTTTTCACAGAAAGGGTGGTGGATACATGGAATGGCCTACCTCAAGAAGTAGTGGATATGAATACAGTACAGGGCTTCAAACAGGCATGGGTAGGCATAAGGGAGCAATACAGAAGAGTATGAATAGATAGGCCATTGACAGAGTGCAGGCCTATGGCACATTCATAAGGCAGAAAAAATGGGCAGACTAGATGGGGCCTGCGGCCCTTATCTGCCATCAACTTCTATATTTCTATGTTGGTGGCCTAATGTATTGCAGTTTGCAGTTTATTTTGGGCTGGATGTACCCTTTTTCTGCTTTATTTTTGCCATATTTTGCATTTTGTTTGTAGTATGTTACATTATGATACATTAAGCACCATGTTCTTGCACTGGGCAATGTACCCCTCCCCCCAACACCTTGGGCAGCGTTTTGCTAATGTGTGGATTTCTGATGCATTTCACCAGCTTTCTGCCTCAGGGAGTGTTTCATGCCTGAAATCCCTGCTTTCTGAGGCAGTCATAATGCCGAAATATCTGTGTAACCCCCACACTTGCCTCACACTGCCAGAGGTTTGGAGTTAGGGGATAACTTTGACTGCTATATGAGAAAAGAGGAATCACTCAGCACTTTTTTCAATGTTGCTTTTTTAATTTTGCAACATCAGTGCATTGACCACCTACAGAATGCTCAACTGTGAAGAGATTTGGAAGTCAAGTAGGTGGCACCTTAAGTTTATTTCGTTCTTCACACCAGCCACCCATGTTCAGGTGGATACCACAGCACTGAGTCCCCCATCCACTGGCACTCTGTTTCTGCCCCTATGGCATATCCCCCCATGGAGGTGGCATGGGGAGCAGTCCCCTCCACTGGTCACTGTATCCAGTTCTACTGACTTGGACTCTCCTGGGCTAGGGACCGATGGTGCCCACTGTCATTGATCCACTGCCTTTCTTCTGTTTTCTTCCATGCAGAGGGGTGAAGGCTGGGATGGTGGTGCCTCACACAGTCCTGTGCATGGCATCCCTATCATCTGGCCCTCCTCTGTTGCTCCTTCTTGCAGCATTGGTGTTCTAGCCCCTGGCCTCCACAAGGGACCAGGATAGCAATGGTTGCTGTTTATCCCCCTTCCCTAAGGAGGAGAGCTGTGCCGGGGATGCTCAATCCTCATCCTCCTCCTCCCTGGCTGACTCCCAGGGGCCAGTTTTCATCCCGAACACGACTCACCAGCATGGCAGGAGGTCAGGCAGGGATGCATGAGCCGTCCTCGCCACTGGCCAGATGTTTGAAATGTTTTGATAATTTATTCGTAACATGTAGTGTTGTATTGTTATTGTTACATGTAAGTTTATGGCTTTTTAGGCAGTGTCTCATTGTGAAGAGCACTAATTTTTGAAATGTGAAAGGCCTTGGTTAGGCGATACACAGCCAACAGTGGTGGTAAAAAAAGAAAATTGGAGTTCACTCGCAGGCAGTGTGGGTGACCATTGGGGTGCCTCATGGATCAGTGCTGGGACAGAGTCTCTTTCATATCTTCATAAGATACATTGTAGAGGAGTTGTAAGGGAATGTCTGCCTCTTTGTGGCTGACACAAAAATCTGCAATAGGGTGGACACTGGGGTGTGTGGAAAGGATGAGCCGTAACCTGAGAACTCAAGGAGTGGCCCGAGGGTATTGCAACTGTCTTTCCATGCAAAAAAAAGTTAAAACTAATGCACTTAGGGCACTAAACCAATGGACAGAGTGCAAAAGGGGTGATGTAGCCACCAGTTTGGCTTACATCAATTCAGTTATGTACCTTACTGTGTTCTGTACCTGTTCTGCCTGAGACATGCTATACCATGGGCTTATACCATTATATGAACCTGTGAAGTAGGTATATAGCTAACGGACAGTGTGACTGCTTGTGCACGGTGGACCATTAAGGTGGTACAACTGTCAATACTTTGGGTTATTGGAGTGCTTGTGCACTGTTGCCCAACTTGTCATCATTTTTAAAAGTCTTGTGGCCCAGGTTCTGACTGGTTTCACATTGGGTGACGGAGTTGTTGCATTTGTAATGAGAAAATGGTGTGTCTACTGCTCTGTAGCTAGCATAGGTCATTGTATAACATTATCTTAGCAAGTAAAAGATGAGGCACTGCAGAGGACATTGTTATTAGGACCAAAGCCTATTGATCTTCCTTCTACTCTTAGTTTTCTTTCATAAAAACATTCTGTGTTCTCTGTCTTGCATGGTTCATGACAAAAAATTTTTGAGTGGTCTTATCCTTAACTTTGTATGACTCTCCAGACAGAAAACATTTGCCATGTTCATGCACGTGCATGTTCTTCCATGACTTTTTGTGACTATATAGCCAGAAAACATTTGCCACGTTCTTGCATATGCATGTTGTAATGGTTCATAGCAAAACATTATGTGGTCTCCTCCTTAACTTTGTGTGGTTCTCCAGCCGGGAGATATTTGCCAAGTTTTTGCGCATGCATGTTATAACAATTCATAAAAAACCAATGTGTGGTTTCCTACTTAACTTAATGTGATTCTCCAGTCAGGATATATTTGCCACTTTCACCTGTGTGCAACTTGTAATGGTTCATAACAAACCGACGTATGTGCTCCTCCTTAACTTCATGAGATTTCACCCACTGGAAGCCATTTACCATGTTCATGCATGTGAGTGTTGTAACAGTTCATAACAAACCAATGTGTGGTCTCCTTGACTTAGTGAGATTCACCAGCTACACGACATGTGAGCGTTTTGTTGTAAAGGTTCATAAACCAATGTGTGGTCTCCTTAACTTAGTGAGAGTCACCATCTGGAAGACAAGAGTGTGTTGTAATGGTTCATAACAAACTGATGTGTGACCTCCTAATTAACTTCATGAGATTCACCAGTCGAAAGACATTGGCCATGTTCATGCATGTGCATGTTGTAATGGTTCATAACATACCAATTTACAGTCTTCTCCTTCACTTCATGTGATTCTCCAGCTGGGAGATATCTGCCACACTTCTGCATGTGTATGTTATAATGTTTCATAACAAAACATTGTGTGGTTTCCTCCTTAACTTTGTGTCTTTTCAAATTGAAAGTTTTCCATGTTCTCTGCTTCACATATTTTAACCATTATTCCATCTTTACTTGTGGCAAAAACTATCACAAGATAAATATGTGGTCTTTGTACCTTCAAGAAAAGAAGTGAGCGGTCACGTACTTCTATCAGTGTTGGTAATTTTATTGAAAATAACATAGAAAAGTTCATCCAGTCTGCACTGAAATCAAATCATCCCATTTCTTGAATTCACTCAGCACTCAGACTGACTCTACAGGGTCAATATGACTTTATTCTAATTTATTTTATTACCCAAGATTAAAGACGATGGAACAGTGACAGAGATGTCCCTGTGTTTCTGTTTTGGCATTGCTGCAAGATACTTTGTGCAATTCTTCCCCTGCATTGTCAGCAAAGGATAAAAGTCACTGCTACAGAGAGAGAAAGAGAGGGTCAAACAGGACTCAGAACGCTATCAGCAATATTTGCAGAAAGCTTCAATAAGAGTTAAAGCATACAGGCAGAACATGGATGAAGAGAAACATAAATCCAAAAATGAGAAGATCAAGCTCAGAATGCAGATACAGAGAGAGGTAAAGGCAAATAGCTGCAGTGGAAGACAGCACTTTCACAACCAAGAGAAACACCAGAGTAGAAGAACAGAAAAAGTAGATGAAAACAGAAAATTGGAAAGAGAAAAAACAGTAACAACATGGTCAAATGACTGCACAAAAGAGAAGAAGAGTGAATGAAACAAGGCATGAGAGTTGTCAGATGCAATGTGCAGCAAAAATAGGAACACCCAACAACACCATAATCAATGAAGTGACCACTCCCATAACCATGACTGATGAAGTGACCACAGTTGGTAATGTCTTGCAAGTAACTCCAAAGGTGGACATGAGAACAGACTATGCAGTAAGAAAAGCTGTTCAATGGGCATGAGAGAGACTACCATGGTCACCAGTATGCTTTGCAGCAACAATTGAAACACTGCTAGAATCCTGCAAAGTGGAAAATCTTTACACCTGCTGATCACCAAGAGGGAAAGACTGGTCGAGGTATTGAAGGGCAAAATAGATGAGGCCAAACAAATAACCCACAAAAGTGCTAGGGAGGAATCCAGAGAATTGATTAAAACTGTTTGTTTTCAAAAAATACAAACTACTGCTAACTGCAAACAATATCCTTGGGATCAGCTGGAAGAGGCTGATGAAGGTGAGTAGTCATAAGCCACAAAACAAAAGGCACAAGTCTGCTCTCTAATTAGAAGCCATCAAAAGCATAGAGAACTTCTTTAAAGAGTCAGCCACCCCTCTACTGCATAAAAGGCATACTCTAAAATCTAAATACTTCCTTTCTAAACCCCTTATTGCTCTTCATAGTGACTTCATCAAACAGAACCCGGAAACACCAGTCCAAAAAGCAAAATTTTGTGCCATGAGACCACGATACATAAAACTCATCAGTGAACAAAACCTGGACCATTTTTTGTGTGAATACTGCACAAATGCAATAATGAAGTTGAAGGCTTTAAATCATATTGCTGACGATAAACAAATGCCAAGGTGCAAAGTCATAAATCTGTATCAGGCGATTGAACCAACAATGTGCCAATGGCCACCTAATGAAAAATTCTACAAAATATAGTGTGTCCAGAAAAAAAATTGAGTTTTGCAGCACAGATGATTTCAACAGCAAAGTCAAGGAACTCCTGGAAGCTCATTCCAATGAACTTGTACAATGAATCCAGTGGGTGAGTATAAATATTGTGAGAAAAATAGATGGCTTCAATGCTACACAATGCCACAAAGTATTAAAAACTAAGATAATGACAGTGCAACAACTAGTGGCAACACTAAAAGATGATTTCAAGTTTCTGGGCTACCACTTGCATGTTGCCACATGGCAACAACAGTAGTTTAATTCAATGAGGAAAAATATGCCAACCAGATGGGTCATGATGGTCCTTGATTTTGTTGAAAACTACAACTGCAAATTTCAAGACAAGATTCAGTCCTGCCACTGGCACCAGAAGCAGGCTATGATTTACCCTGTTGTAGCATATTACAGGGGCACAAACTGTGAAGAAACTGTCCGTGAATCTCTCGTCTTCATTTCCAGTGACCTAAAGCATGACTATCATGCTGTGTGGCATTTCATCCATATGTCAAACTCCCACCTTAAAGATGCCCATGGTATCAACATACAAAAACAAGATTGTGTCAGCCAATATAAGTCAAAGTGGGCTTTCCAGGCAGTTTCTTTAGGCCCCTTAGAGTATGGATTTCTAATTGAGAGAGCACGTTTTGGATCCCAGCATGGGAAAGGACCATCAGATTGGAAAAGCGCTGTCATGACGTCATGCACATCACAGACAGTTATGTTACGTCAGGCAGTCATTGCGAGTGCAGAAGACCTGCATAATTACTGCAAGAACTATGTAAGCAAACAGCCAGCCAGAGATGGGTGTAGCCATAAGATTCATACTTTCTTCTAGGTTGGCAGGAATGACATTAAAAGAAAAAGGCTTGGTAACATCAAAACAATACCAGGGACCAACCAAATACAAAAAGTAAAGTCTATAAAAGCAGGAGTGGTTGCAGTCAGAGACTTTACATGCTTCTGCAGACAATGTCAATGAGAGCTACCATGTGAAAATGGGAAGTATGAAGGACAATGGACGGTCAAGCATTTAACAATGGCTTCCGTGCCCACTTCACAAAATACCCATGTTGGCCTGCTGAACACTGAATAGTCACAAAAGCCAATGCCAGAACCTTCCAAAACCAGTGGTCACACAGCTGAAACTACTCTCAGCATCCCTACATGAGTGCCAGTGTGTGCTACTCAGAATGACATTGCCTCAAATGATGTAGTCCCCACAACAAGCACCCAAACTTATATTCCTGAGGACCTGTGTGTTCCCAAGAACCCATGTGTTCTGCTACCTGAGATGACCACACACAGTGTGCAGCCAGCAAAAACAAGAATAATGCCCTAAAACCCAATTGAAGTTGACAAATTGTATTGCTGTTTATTACTCAAATGCATTCTACATTGCTGAGGTCACAGCAGTATGTAACAAGCAGTACACCTTCAAATTCCTGCACTAATGTGGGGAGTCAGCATTTACTTGGCCACAGATTCAGGACTACGACAATGTAAAACTTACTCAAATATTTTATGGGCCAATACTGCTTCAGGGAGATAGAAACTTTAAAATCAGCACTAAAGTACTGGAAGAAATATGTGAAAAATATTCAAGACTGAGGCAGGAATTGAATTTGGAGTGTATTGGAGCTTGTCACAAGAGTTGAAAGACACATCCCCTGACAAGAACAATTAACAATCTTGTAGAAATTAAATGACCTACACTTAGCTAAAATTCTCTGAAATAATTTTCAGTTGTTTGCAAGACACCAATAGTTTGTTTTCCTGCCATACACAGTGGACTTAAATGGACTGCAGGGCAGTGAAAAATGATTAGAAACATATACATATTTCACATTTCTATATTTCAAAAAAGTGCAAAATAATGCACCTGGGAAACAAGAACCCAGGGGAAGAATACACAATGGGTGGGGAGGTAGTAACAACAACAAAACAGGAAAGGGACCTGGTGGTAATCATATCAGATGACCTTAAGGTTAGCAAGCAATGTGAGAAGGCAGTAGGGAGGGCCGGGGTATACTGGGATGTATAGGAGAGGCATCAGCAGCAGAAAACAGGAAGTTGTTATCCCTCTGTACAGACAGTTGGTGAGACCCCATCTGAATACTGTGTCCAGTTCTGAGACCCCATCTCCGCAAGGACATAGACAGGATAGAGGCAGTCCAGAGGAGGGCAACTAAAATGGTGCAGGGTCTGCAAGAGAAGCTGTATGAGGAGAGACTAAAGGAGCTTAATATGTATACCCTTGAGGAAAGAAGGGAGAGGGGGGACATGATAGAAACTTTCAAGTACCTCAAGGGAATCAACAAAGTCCAAGAGGGTAGCATCTTTCAGAAAAAGAGACTTGCAAGAACAAGGGGACACAATTTAAAGATAGAAGGAGGGCGGTTCAGGGGCAATGTGAGGAAGTATTATTTACAGACAGGGTAGTGGATGCTTGGAACAGCCTTCCTGAGGAAGTTGTGGGGTCTAAAACTGTGGGAGAATTCAAGAATGCATGGGACAGACATAAGGCAATTCTTGTGGGGGGGCAGGAAGATAAAGGCCGTTGGTTAACTAGGATCTGCGGCTTATCCTGTAGGTAGGAAAATGGGCAGACTAGATGGGCCTAGCGGTCCTTATCTGCCATCAAAGTCTATGTTTCTATGTTTCTATTACTTGCTATTGATTGGTTTGTATTGTGTGATGGATAGTGTTAGTATTATGTAATGAATAGTAGCTTTACCTTTTCTACCTCAAAAAGGTATTTTGTGTCCAGGGGCCCGATTTCAAGACAGTTAACGCCAGGCATAAATGCAGTACGCCAGTCCTGACAGTGCAAATCGCAATTTATGCCAGCGATTTGCGATATGCACGATTTAAAGAGAACACTTACGTTACACCCCACAACAGCTACAAACACCACAAGTTATGATGCAATACAACAGAATTTGTGTACTCCACTGCGTAATGTGGCCTACGGCAGACATAACACACCAGCACTGTAGAAATCTATTCCAAAACAGATGGCATAAGGATATATGGCAGATCATGGCCATGTAAGTTAGAACAGGTAAAAGCTGTCTTAAACAGTGCACAGGCCCATGAACCCCCCCCCCAAGACAGACAGCACCACACCACACAAACAGCAGTGCCCCAAGGTGGACCACACTGCAAACACTGAAACAATCAAGTCAATGCACCCAGTACACACAGGACAGAGTGAAAGGGGCAGAAACGCATGTGCCAATGGCACGGGTAGCATAGGATGCAAAGGGTGCACAGTGGCCACAGACACAATGCTGGGAAGATGGTGCCACCAGGCACAATGCCTCTGTCATGGCCACTGATACATGTAAACAGTACAACCACAACAGGGACACAGCACCAGGTGGCACAGACCTGTAGACATATGGCGGTGAGACACACCAATGCCTGTGCCACTGGTGCCACCCACAGGGTACACTGGACCCCCGGGAGGAAGGGTGCTGTACAATCCCAAGGCCACCACACAGCTGGGATGTGCAATGCGTGGCAGCATATGTCCCGGACCTGGCACAGTGCACTCCTGCAGACAGAGCACCATGCTGCCATGACCACCCCAAATGCAGGTAGCCTGTGATGTGGGCAACTGAATGTCTGTCATAAGGGCTACTGCACTATGGCGCCGATAATGTGAGTGGCCTTGGATTTCACCTTTCGCCGAGTTGTGGCCCCCCGGAGTAGGAATCCTAATTGAGGGGGTTCTGGGGGGCAAAGCCCCCCATGAGGATGTGTGCGTGGTACAAATCCCCCCTCATTAAACAACATACTGTTTTCCAGTTGCCTTTCACGTTGTGTGCCCTTATGATCAATCTCTGACATTCAGTCACCCTTTTCACATAGAACCCCCATGCACACCAATGGCTGTGAGGTGCACAGCCGGCACACAGCAACCTTGTGCATAGTGGGGACATACAAGTGATGGCACAGCACCACGACATGTGCCCCCCGCATGTGCCCAAGGAGACGACACACACACACACACACACACACTCACACACAGACCACAGACATACATGCAGAGACATGTGTGTGTAAAAGACATTTAATGAAAGAGCATGGAAGGAACACTAGGCAGAAATAACATGAACATCAACAGCATCAACAACAACAATGAGAAGACTAAGAATAACAACATATACAATAGCAATGAGAAACAAACCCCCTAGTACCCAGTTCAGACAGCAGCAATGTACAAAACTGACATAGCCCACATGCCCCCAGACGGCAGCCCCCAGCAACCACTGCCACCCACCGAGGCAGGCAGCCTGACACAGACACCCCACATATGAGTGGCTCCCCCGGGAACACAGCCCACAAGCCCCCACCCTGCAAATAAACACCAGGTCCCCCACACCACCCCCAATTTACAGAGAGTATGGCATAGGCCCCCAAGGCACTGCGCATCCCAACAGTCCATATCCTCAGTCTATGATCTAACATGTCTAGTGCCACTGCAGCTCAGACAGTAGGGCACCGAGCGAACCATGCAGGTGTGTGACATCCACCAAAATGGCAGACATGAGCACCACCAAGTGCTGGCTGCCTTGGGTACAGGTCCAACTGCAGGCCCACCTGTCTTCCACCTGTCATCCATGGTGCCTCTGCAGCAGCACCATGGCCAACCTGCAGCTGAGGGGCAGGGCCACTGTGCCCAGAGTGGTGGAGAGCACTGGCATCCTGGGGCACGTCATCCACAACTTGCTGCACCACAGCCTGACCACCTGCAGGACACTGCACCCACATGCCATGCACCGTCACATCATGTGCCTACACCAACGGCACCCCTCCAGCCAGCAACGCCACCTCTGGCTCCCCTGCTGTGTGTTCCACCACCAGGCACTCCTCCACCTGCACATCCTCCACAGGCACATCTGCATCACCAGGATCAGCCTCAGCCAGCTCCTCCATGGGCACCACAGAATGATGGCTCTCAGACCCCTGAGTCCCACTGTCATGTGAGTCCTCCTCTTCCATCATGTCCCCCTCCACCTCCTCATCCATCGTAGGTGGTACTGAGCACAAAACATTTTCCATGGAGTGTGTGACGCTGGTACTACCCTACATTGCAGGCCTTTAGGTTTGCCATTGCCCACAGCAGTGCCTGCTGCCGTAGGGCAAGTTGGCTCCCGCCACCTGCAGGGGAGAAGGGCATGCATCACAGCAGGAAATACAGTACGGATCAGCATACACGTGTGCATGCCACAGCACACACTGCAGGCAGTGCCAAACACACATGCACATGTGCACACACACACTCCACAACATGAAGCACAGTGGCAGGCACACTGGCATTGCACAATGGCCACAGGCACTGCAGGTGCACATGGCAACATCTGGGCTGCATAGCAGAGTGCAGGTGCCCGCCACTGCACATGTGACCATGTCCAGGGGATGCAGCCCTCTCCCGGCAGCCACCTTGCTATGGGCATGCTGTGCACTGAGCCATGATGGAACCTACCTGACCTCCTTTGACCATGCCCCACCACCGTTTGCCATGCTCCTGCTCCAGGGCTTGATACTCCTGCTGCCCATGCTGACTGGGACCTGCACCTGTGTTGAGGATGAACAGTGTCATACAGGTACACCACAGCAGGGATGTGCACTGGTAGTGGAGAAGTTGTTGTGGTATGCAACATGTCATTGTACCCACCTTTGGTGCTGCCATCACCAGTTCTCATCTCTCTGTCTCACCATGCCACCATGTCGAGCAGGCAGTTCAGTATCTCCGGCTCACAATGGGTCAGGTCCTGCCACCTGTGCTGCAGCTGTCGCATGCTGTGTGACTCCCCATGGAATGCACTGACACGTGCTGCTATGGCACGCCATGCCCTCTCATGTTCCACAGTCATGCTGTGCCTGCAGCCAGATGGCAACAGTGTGGTGCATCTCTGCTGCATCTGGTTTACTAGCTGCGCTGTCTCCTCTGGCATGTAGTTTGGGATATGGCCACTCAGACTGACATCCCTGCTGCATGACATGGTGATCTGAGACCTGCAACATAACCATGACAGGATCACCAGCTGCGGCCGTACATGTGGCAAGGAACAATCACCCTGGCCAAGGCACCTACCTTCACCATGTTCCACGTACATCACAGATGGCAGGCCTGCAGACAGTTGTGTGGCACCTGGATGGGGAAATGGAAGCATGGCAGTGAGTGCAGGTGACATCAGTGAGTACTGCATGTGTGCTGGTACTGCCCAGGAACCCCACCGCTGTTCCATGTGTGCCACACCTAGGAATACCACTGGAAGGCCGCAGCAATGACTGCACATACCATATGATGCTGGATTACTGTGCAGCACATTGGACTGTGCAATGATCCTCACCCATCCCAGAGGTGTGGGTACTGCACAGTCACAGTAACCACTGATTGCCAGTGAATGTCCCACTTGGTGTGGCATACATGTATAGTACAGTGCCAATTCCATGGGGCACTGAGTGCTGTGTCTGCGCAGGCTGTGCGATGCCCAGGTACCAACCCATGCCCCACCAATTCACAGCATCGAACAACATAGCACTGACCTGCACATTACATAGCACAGGACCAGTATGTGTGGCATTGTCCTGAACTGCACAGTAACATGTCTACAGATAGTGGGCCCCATATGGTTCATGATCTGGATTGTCCCAGTCACTGCAGGACACAGATGTGGCATGGAATGTGTGCCCAGAATGTGCCTCTCCATTCTGAGGTACATCATCACACCTAAGCAGAGCTATGCATACTCCTTAACATGTGGGAGGTGTATACTTACTAATCAGTTGGCTGTGCTGTGTGTGAAAGGACGTCTGGTTTGCTTTACACCCATGAAATGCCCAGTTTCCTTCCACCACTGCTGGAATCTGCTGTGTGTCAGGCAAGCGAGATTTGCAGCCTAGCGCCTGCCGATGGTGTCCTCGCACAAGTTCCATGTACAAGCCACACGTGCAGTGTACTACACTGCACAAATGTGGCCTGTGGGTCACATGATGCAGTTATGCAACTGCGAGGTGCAGACACTGTGATCACGCAACTGCAGCCTACTTGACGGCATCTGCGTTCTGCTTTGTGTGGAATGGGGTTGAGCCTCCATCCTGTTATGGCAGCGTTAATGAATGATGCCACACAGAGAATTTGTGCACAGTGTTGTATTAGTGACAGGTGGGTACAACTGGGTGACACTGTGCAAGACAATCAACTACTAGTGGCAACCCCTGCACACACCATCACCCAGTGCCCATGCAGTGCAGATCTGAGAACCCACACAGTGGACTCCCCATGCCCCCACACACTCACACACACACATATGTACACCCCTCACACACCCCTCACATGCAGCTACCACATGCACCATGTGCCCACCCCATGCGCAGCCCACTGCCATAGCCAACAACAGGTAACATCATCCATGGTTGTACATTTGTCCTGTGCCTGTCGTTAGCGCCTGGTTCTCTTCCACTTTGCAGACTGTGTAGTAGCACACATCCAACTCTGCACATGCTGCACACGGTCATGCCGCAACTGTCACTGGGTGCCACTGGCACCACTGTACTCTGGGTCCTGCTGTGTCTCCCAGGTGCAGGTTGTGCATGCTGTGGCACTGTCCAACAGCTAAAAGTAATCCCCATGGGTGAATTGCTGTCCATGGCCTTCCGCCATGCCACTGCTTGTGTCACCTCCTGCCATGAGCCAGTGGTCCTGCACTCTGTACCCAGTGCCTTCTGCCACATGCCCCTGGCAGAGGGTGTTGCAGCTGCTGTCTTGCCAGTTGATCCTGCAGCCCATGCTGCCACCGGTGCAGCCCAGTTGCCTTTGACGGCTGATGTCACCACACAGTTGTGGGTGTTGGTGACACAGGGGGCTGCAGTGACTGTGATGTGGACGGTGGGCAGTGACACTGGCACTGGTGCTGGAGGTTACGGTGCTGCTGACAGCTGCTGTGTCATGGCTGTAGGGGGTGGTGGGGATGGCATTTGTGTGGTGGTGGCGGTGGTCTTTCTGCTGCTGGGGCAGCGGTGGCAGTGCTGGTGGCACTGGCTTTTGAACTGCCAGTGGCAATGGCTCTGTGGCCTCTGCACCTCTTTCTGGCATAATTTGTGGGGCTATTTCTGGCTGCTCCTCTGGTGCAACCTGTGTGGCTGCATCATACCTAGCAGTTGCCTGTTGTTGCAGGCCTGCTTGCTTGGCCTGCAGCAGGGCCACGAGGGCATTGGCCTGCCTTGCCTGTTGCTCCACCGACCCCTTGACAGCCATGGCCAGGCGGGTGATGGCACACATCTGTGCCTGTGCACTGGACTGTGCTGTGGCCATGGCCTCCATGATCTGATCCATGGCACTTGTGGTGGTCTGCACCCCAGTCTCCAGCACCCTTATCAGTGCTGCTGTCTGCTCCTGCTGTGCTGCTTGGTGGGCATCCATACTGAGCTGTATATAGCCCAGCATCTCCTCCTACTCAGCATGGGCAGTCACAAGCATCTGGCAGAACCCTACGTAGTTGGTCAGGGACTGTGGCCTCTCCACCTCAGATGACGTTGTCCCATTTAGGGCCTCCTCCAGCTTCTGCTAGGATGCAGGCTCAGGTCATGTGCTAGGTCACCACCCAGGCTGCCACAGCTTAGGTAGTCACTGAGGTCCGGCAGTGTCTCCTGCTGCAGCTGTTCCCCCCTCCAATTGCTGCTCCCCCACCACTGGTGTCTCTGCTGTGTCCTGCTAAGCCTGCCCTACAGTGTTGGATGCACTGTCCTCCACCACTGTGTCCACCGCTGCTGTGCTTGTGGGGAGACATCAGTGCATCAGTGGTACATCAACTGTCATGCCTGCTACCGTCCCACCCCTGCATTGCTCTCCCATGCACTGCTGTTGGCACTGGCCATGTCCTTACCTGCCCCATTGCCGTCTGCCTCTGCACCTGTGGAGACATGTAAGAGGATCAGCATTGCTGTACCATTACATGACACCCGTACTTGCCATGGTCCACTACCCTGCAGCTCCATCCAGGAGGGTGATGGTGCAGCTGGCCATTGACTTATCTTCCCCTGTGTTCTCAGGCTCATCACCTGTGGATTGAATGACAGTGCTTTAGTGCTACTATACCCATCAGTGCATGCATGCATGCCACCATCCACACCCTGTGTCGCTCTGCACTTCATGATGGGCAGTGCTGGCCACCACCTTACCTTTCCCTGTGTCCACTGCAGCTACACCTGTGGGGTGGGGAATTACAGTGTGTCTGTGTTGACTGCCCTTGTGGTGGCTGCAATGTCAGCTGTTCACAGGACTGTGCACCATGCCAGGCTACATTCCGACATTGTCCCCCCCATCTGTGCACTGTTCCACTTGGCATTGCTTTGCCCCACCTTCATAGTTCCCATTGTGCTGTAACACACTGTGCTAGTAGCATGTCATACCCCCTTCCTGACCATTATTACTTCACCACTACATATGACATTTGCTGTGCTTCGTACATCCACTTACCCATACCTGCGTCCTTCCAGAACGTGCCCAGCTCTGAGTCCCCATGGACACTGTGGTGACTCACAAATTCTGTCACCTTCTCTTCATGTGTGCTCAATGGTTGCACTTCCTGTGGCCCACCTTCTGTTGCCATCGCCTGCCACTTGTCATATGCCTCCTTCACCTTGGCATGGCACTTAAAGTCACTGTATCACTTCTGCAGGTCCTGCATGGTGCAGCATGCATGTACCACTGCATTCACCTTCTGCATGACTACATCCCATGCCACTTTCCTCTGTAGCCATTATTGTCACTCACCTCCATTCCCCAGCAGGTTTGGATTTGCCTCAGGTTCTTCCTGGAGGATATCGGTCTCTTCAAAGGTGAAGTTCCTCTTCCGCTTTTTGTTACTGCTTGCCACCTCTCCCCCACTACCCACCATCTCATAGCCCCTAAGACATGCCTGCGACTTCCGCACAACTTTATAGGGGTAGAGTTGAGACTTGCATAGTGCTACAGCGCTCTTGTGGGCTGTGACATGCACTAGCAGCATTAGTTGTGGCATGCGTAATCTGGCATTTCTTGCCATATCTCACATTTCTCTATGAATCTGGTGCAGCTCACATGTCGTAGGGATTTTGGTGTATCTTATGCTTTGGTGTACTTTGCACACTGCTTTATCTGTGTCTTGGAATTGGACCCCCATGTTGCATGCGCAACATTAAAGATGCATTAACCTCATGCCTTTATAAGGGAGTTACCATATTACCACACCCCACTGTCACTAGTACAGCACACATGTTAAACCTACTAACAAATGTTTCTTAATACGAGTTACAAAAACATGCATGAAAGTCTCAGTTGTTTGGTGTCCCTTGTTACGTGTACAACTTTCATGACCCGTTTTATTATGTAACAATGAGGAACTTATCTCCCAATATATTCACTTAATAAGTGGTTGGGAGCAGCATCATAAAACACATAACAAAATTAATTTACTTTGGGATTTAAAAATTGACAGTCATGTCACAGTTTGTTAACCCCTTTTCATGGAGTTGACCTATATATATATATATATATATATATATATATATATATATATATATGTGGTGACCATAAATATCAACTGGATTACTGTTCTGTTAAAATGCTTATCAACCAGATTTCAGGTTATTCTGCTCCCAAGCAATACTAACCTGAAATCCAGTTGATATGACACTTCATAATAACCTGAAATCTGGTTGATATGACATTCCCCAAAGAAACTGCTGCATTCTATTGTTTCACAAAAAGTATTTCAACTGCAGTATTTTCAATTGTGTTTTATTCACGTACAGTTCAATTTCTTAAAAATAAAACTGCACTCTAGGGGGCCAGCCGGGTGGCACTGAGGATTGAGGCACTGGATGCCACAGCTTGTGCCACGCCAGTGGCCTGGGTTCAGGAATGAGCCCGGGCTGTCAAGGGTCAGAGGGGAGGGAGAGGATCAAGCATCAGATGGATTGCTCTCCTCTCCTGGGATGGAAGAGGGATAGCGCTTGGCGCTTGGTTGGCCTCTGGCAGAGGTCCGGGGCTCAGCAAGTGTAGAGTTAGCCACATGGAGATGGGGAGTGGCTACGTCGGTGGTGAGGCCATTACATTGCGTTTGAGCCACACCCCTGAACAGGGAAAAACAGAGCACAGTCTCCAAGATGATGGAGCATTGTATGCAGAGACCCTGATTCTCCACATGCCTGCCTGACTGCCCAAAGAGGTCCAACAAAATACTGAAGCATCTGGGTGTACTGCCTGCCCCATACCCACCTGGGGGGTATAGCTGAGGCTCTATGGGCACCAACCAGGAGTTCAGGTAGGCAGTGTGTGCAGGGATGCTGCATTATGTCTCCCGGAGTGGAGACCATGTGCAGAGTAAGGGATTACAAAAAGTAATTTAAAAAAAAAATGCACTCTAGTTAAAAAACTTTTTCTTTCAAGCTGCTAGAAATACAGTCTAAACCTCCACACTAGCAATTATGAAAAAATAAAGGATAGGTAAGTTTGATGTTATGGATTTTTTTCTCATACCCTCAGTGTGTGTCACTCTCAAGGTTTATGGGTCATCTCACAACTCGGGTGTGTGAAAAAAATCCATAAGAATCACTTAGTTATCCATTAATCTCATTCCCTCTCTCTCTCTCTCTCTCTCTCTCTATATATATATATATATATATATGTATATATATATTCTTTGCAAAAACTCTGTTAATGCATCAGTTAGGGTTGTTTCCAAAAACAAAAGTGTGGAAATTCGAGGTTAGGGTTAACACCCCTACTACCCCACAACCACCCCCACCTTCCACACACCAACAGGCATTGGAGTGTGCATTTAGGTCATCGGCCTAACTCCACCGCATTCTATGTGTAAAGAAGCTGTGGTGGTGCAGCATTGGAGAATGGGGTGAGAGTTAGGCACCCCACCCCAATGCACACCCTTATGCCTGTTAGTGTGTGGAGGGTGGGGGTGGTGGTGGTGGGATAGTAGGGGTGTTAACCCTAAGGCATAATTTCTACACTTTTGTCAATGTGGAAACAACCCTAACTGATGCATTAACAAAGATTTTGCAAATAATTTCCTTTCTTTTTGAAAAAGTGTAACATAAATAATAAATGGTATGTGTTATTGGGAGGATGGGACCCGAGCTGCCTAGTTGTGCATAATGATATGTGTCTGTAGGAGCATGGGCCCTCTGGGCCCTGCACTCCCACTCACACACGATAAGTATGGAGCCATACAGCAGCTCTATAAGGCAACAAACCCTTGTAACAGTAATTTGCCCATATCTCAGGAACTGTATCAGCTAGAAAAAAAAATCAGGTATCTTTGTAATCATGACAGTGAGTAGCTATTACAACATGAGTTGAACAAATCAGTATCTTGCATTGTTTCCAAGATATGGGCACCAAAATGTGCTGTGACTGTTAACGCTGAGGGGATAAAAGTGACCTACACACATGTAAATGAACAATTGGAACACTAATTTTCAGATATCTCAAGAACCATACAAGGTAGGGAAAAAAATCATATTTCATGGTTTTCAACCTACTTCTGTACTCAGTCCCCCTATAGGAGGACTATGCATTTTTACAATGAAAAGTCCATATCTCGTACTGTTTTCGAGATACGGACCCCAGAAGGTGTCATGGGTGCAGCAATGTTATCCTATGGGAATATTTCTGAGATTTGAAATACTGCAACCATGGACCTGTTCAATGTATTGGTACCAAACCACTGAAAGGGACATCTGTGGTACTAGGTCTTGCCACCCTGTAAATATCAGGCCAATAGCACAATCCAGCTTGCCACAATCAAGTGAAAAAGAAAACAACACATAGCAAAATGTGTTCCTGCAGTGTTGCCGTGATTACTTAAATGTTTTTATGATTCTCCTATCTCTATAATAGGAATGTTATCACACACAAAAAATTTTTGCTGCAGTAACTTTTTCAAGTGAGCGTGATTGTTCGCACAGCAATAAAAATATTGTCCTGATCAAAAAATGGACATTTTTTAAAAACATACTGTATTTCCAGATCAACTGGTGAAAAACTGAAGCTAGGGACATGTTCCTCAGGGCCCGATTAGGTAAACACAATGGATGGTGTTTACCAAACTGCAGTATTTTTTCATTTGCAGCATTTTTCTCTCTCACTAACTGTAAACAAGATGGCAGCATCACAACAACATTTTGGGGCAAGCTCGACAACAAAATGTGATCGTGAATGTTTTCGCAGTGCATGCTTAAATTTTCCTTAGGCTATAATGGGCATGAAAAAATGGAGTTACTTTTGAACGGAGCAATATTTTTTCACTAACTCTTCAAAATGCACCAGCGCAACCCAGGACACATAAAGACAATTCAATTTGAACCCACTCAAATGCATTCTTCAGTCCATTATGCCTGGACAAAGAATTCACAACATTGGGGAAATTTCACTTTCTGCATATGCTACAGTTCCACAACCATATATCCAACCAAAAATGAACATTTTCAGGTCCAGAGAACTATTGTACATCTTTCGACATTCCAAATTTCAGGCAAATCAGACCAATGGTTCAAAAGTTATTAAAGTGCAACATTTGAGGTTTAACAAATAAATGGCAGTGCAACCCTAACTATATAGTATATATTCAGTATATATATATATATATATATATATATATATATATATATTTATACATACATATATATATATATATATATATATATATATATATATATATATATATATATATATATATATATATATATATATATATAAATATCTATCTATACAGTATGTCTGTCTATCTATCTGTCTATCTAACAAATTATCTATCTATCTATCTATCTATCTATCTATCTATCTATCTATCTATCTGTCTATTTATCTATCTATCAATCTATCCATATCATAGTGGCGCCACCACCACTATAGTTAGGGTTGAGTAGGCACTTGAATGTTAAATAAAAATGTTTGCACTTTAATAACATTGCAAGTGTTCAACAGATTTGCATGACATTTTGCATGTGTGGTTTTGAGGAGTAGTTTTCTGGGCTTACCAAGTTTTGTTCCAGTTGGATGTGCAGATTCTGAGATCAGATAGTAAACAGTGAATTTTTGGGGATTTTTTGCTGTTTTTTTTCAGGAGGCATAGCACTCAGAGGGTTTGGAATTGTGGTCTGAAATTGTCAGGGTTAAAAGGGTCTTACCCACAGATGTGTCATTTGCTGGTTTACATAAAAACATACAAGCTGTCAGCAGAAAAGAACCTCCTGCCCCACCTAGTCTGCCCTACAGGTTTGTGAAAAAATATTGATCCATTCTAAAGTTATTACATTTTAAAAATCCAGGTTCTGAGCATGCTCAGTCAGCACTTCTAAATAAATGCATGAAATGAAAAAATATATCATTTTTCATATCGGGCCAATCTTTTATTTTAGGGGAAAAATTATCTTCTTCATTTGCTACCATGTTGTTTTCTATTTCCGTTTTAACCCCCTCCCCACCAAAATGGCAGCCTGCACAGAGATCAACATATGCATCTTGGTCATTGGGACCCCATTAGGTGGATTCTGTACTTTACTATTGTTAAAATTCACCTCAAATGTTTTCTTTTTTTTAATTGTTAGATCCTTTTTTGTGACTCATTTCCACTGTTTTCATATGGCCATATGAAAAAGAATTCAGTTATTCAAAAAAGGATGCCTTCAGAATCAAATAAATATACAGTAAATGTTTCCCTGTGGTCTAGTAGCACCTCCCACCCCCTGATTGCCATCCCTTTAATTAATATATGTTTCCCTGTTGTCTAGTGGCACCCCCATCACCATCCCCAAAATTATATATATTTTCCTTGTGTCTAGTGGCACCACCACCCTCCGATCACTGTCCCTGTAATTAAGATATATTTCCCTGGTGTCTTGTGCCACCCCTCACCCTCAGATCATCTCACAGTAATTAATATACATATATAAATCCCTGGTGTCTAGTGCCACCCTCCTCCCTCTGATAGCCATACCCATAATTAATATATATTTCCCAAATGTCTATTGGCACCACTAGATTTCTGTCCCATATTTATGTATATTTCCTTGGTGACAAGTGGCACGCCACCCTCCTATCACTGTCCTGTAATTAATACATATTTCACTTATGTCTACTGGCACCCCCACCCTTTGATTACCATCCCCATAATCAATATATATATTTCCCTGTTGTCTAGTGCCACCTCCCCGATCACTGTCCCCCTAATTATGTATATTTTCCTGACATCTAGTGGAACCCACCACCCTTCAATTGCCATCCCTATAATTAATATATGTTTCCCTGATAGCTAGTGACCCCCCCCCGCACTCTGATCACCATCCAGACAATTAATGTATATAATTCCCTGGTGTCTAGTGTCACCCCCGATTGCTGACCTTGTCTTTCAATATCCTGTACCCAATACATGTAATAAATAAAACCTTCCCTCAATGTATTTTTTTATTTTTTTACCTGTAAAATAGGTCCCACACTGATCTAACCTCCCAGCCCAACCTTCCACTAAGTGCCCACCACCCTCCACCCTCCACACAACCTCATTCACCTGAACGGATCCCAGGGTGAAGATACACTCTCCAATTGAAGACAGTCAGGTGAAATCACCTTTTGGGTGGGATTTGTCAATTTTCTCTGCCTTTGTTCATGAGGTGGGGTTATAAGAAGACTATATTGAAAATGAGGGGTTAAAATGGCAAAGTTATCTGCATATGTTGAAATTTTACTACCCATGTTTATAACTTTGATAATTTTAAATATTTTGGCCCCAAATTTTCAACATAGCCATTTTATTACACTATCTCATGAATGTGACAGCTATTATTTTTCAAATCATGGCCGGACTGTGTTTTCACTTCTGTGACACAAAGTGACATTTTGGTGGCATGCAATGATGTTTTGGTGAGAATTTGAAAAATGTCAGTATGGGATCATAAAGTCTGGTAATGAGAAGACTATACTGACAATTTGGTTGTCATTTTGTTAAAAATGCAAGTGAAGGACCATCCACAGCACATACATGTATGCATGTATGGAGGGATTGAAGAGCAGGGCCCTGTGCTCCCACAGGCAAATGAGGATACCATAATACTATTTCAAAAAGTAAGGAAATTCTTTGCAAAAAACTGCATTAATGCAGCAGTTAGAGTTCAGATTAAACTGACAAAAGTAGGGAAATGTGATGCTAGGGTTTTTAACCCTAACACCTCTGCCCCACCACTGAAGCAAATGAGGGGTAGAGTCTTCCTTGGGGTTGTCAGCCCTAACGCCCACCCCATTTTATGCACTCATGAAACATACACACCTGTCTCCATCACATCTCAGATTTTCTGTTACTGCAATGGGGTAAGTGCTAGGGTTGACAACCCCTAGGAGGAGCCTACCCCTCATTTGCTTCAGGAGTGGGGCTGGGGTGTTAGGGTTGGAAACCCTAACATCTCATTTCCCTATTTTTGTGAGTTTAATCTGAACCACAACTGTTGCATTAACACAGCACATGCTCTGCCTAGCTATTCCCAAACCCTGTACTTCCCTTCTCTGTCACTTGCCCATAGTTTAGGGATTATACAGGTTAACACATTTTCCCTTCATGGTGGATTCTACTTGGATGAAATCAGGTTCCTACAAATAACTGAAATGTGAAAGGATGGCAGGCAGTAAGGTTATGAGTGTGTGAATGGGGCCAGCATCATGCAACTGACAACAGGGATTTTCATCTGTTTCTCCCACTCCTCAGGCATGCCACCAGCAAGGACATCATAGCCCAAACACTCCCACATGGTATGCTGGCACTCCTATGTCAGGCAACATCATCTCTCCTTGTCTAGTGACTCCAGCTGCACCATCACTTCTGGTCACTCAGATGGCAAATTGCAGTATATCTCACTGCCCTCCCTCCCTTTAGATCATTCCATTCCCCTCTCCCAAGCCAGGTACCATTTCTCTGGGCTTGTTCCCAAACCAGCATCACCAGCCTTGCAAGCTGTTGCCTTAGTACTGTGCTCATGTATTTGCATGATTTTGCATGCACATTGCTTATAATCATGAGTTTTTGATGTAACTTGATGAGGCTTTCAAAAATAGCCAAGAAAGGAGGTTGGCTACAAGTGGGGGATATTAACAAAGGCAGACCACTCACTTGTATCTGCATCTACCCACTTTGAAAATCCTACCTTGTGTCTCTATACTGTTTTACCCTTCTACCTAGCTAATCTTCACTGCTGGGATACCTTGTCATACCTGGGAAAATGCATATATTGATCCGGGCACTTTTTGATCATGCAGATACATCACAATGCCCAGATTCTGCAACAATGGTTTAATAAGTACTGAAGCAAACTCCAGTATAATTATATTTATTATGGCATAATCTGGATATCAATTGCTTTCCCTCATCCTCCATTAGATTTATTTATTTATTATTAAAGTTTCAGAATTACAGCCTTTGAGTCAGAGACTCCTTTGCAAAGGCTCCACGTCTGGACAAACACACAGATTATGCTAGAAAACATGTATCATTGCTTAGTGTTATACAGTGGTGATTACATAATGACATCATACATATACAGATATTGACTAGTCTCTTATGGGTTGCTTAGCAGCCCTGGGTCTATAGAACATGCAACATAAGGGTGATATGTTAGTACTTTCCATAATTTGTAACAACATTTGCAGTACTTAGGTAGCATCTAGGGTTGGTTATCAACCATGTGTCTAGGTGGTGTAGTGTGCTCAGTTGCAGTTACACATCTCTGAGTCTATAAGGTGCCTCTTGATGCCGGTTTTAAACTGGCCTAGTCTTGGGGCCAGGGAGATGGGAGGAGGGAGTTCATTAAGCCAGGTAGGTGCCCGATAACTCAAGGACATTTGGCCTAGCATGGTCCTTCGGTGGGGGACATGGATGGGCATATTTGCTAGGTGCCTTGGGGTGCTCCTGTGGGTGTTAGGTTTTATTAGGGAGTGCAGGCCAGTGGGTGCAATCTTCAATAGAATTTTCTTGGCTTGGAGGCAAGTATGGTATTTTAGCCTTCCTTTGAAGGTCAGCCAGTCAGCTTTTTTTGTAAAGGTCACAGGTGTGGGTAAGTCAGTCACTTTCTGTAACCAGACAACTAGCTTTGTTGAGGGCAAGATTAATTTGTTTTAGGGCTATGGGGTCAGCCATCCCATATAGTATTATACCATAGTCTACCAAAGATAAGACTGAGCTGGTTACTGCCAGACGTAGGGCCTGCAGTGGGAGGCATTGTCTATGCCTATAGAGGATCCCTAGTCTGGAGTTTACTGATGAGGAGCGGTGGTTGATGCGTGTGTGATAGGTGAGTGATTTGTCAAGTGTGATGCCAAGGTATTTGAAGTGTGTGACCTGGTCAGTTTTGATGCCCTGGTAGTTGGAGATGTTAAGGTGGGAGCTATTATAGGGGCTTTGTCGGTGCACAAAGATCATGGATTTTGTTTTGGTATAGTTAAGTATTAAACGGTGCTTTGTGAACCAATCTTCTAGTTCCTGGAAGTAAGATTGAAGCTTGTGTTGGGGAGAGTTTGGGGTGCTATCTACTGCGTCGTCTGCATAGAGCAGAAGCTTACCATTGCACGCACTTGGGATTGAGTTAAGGAAGAGGGTGAATAGTAATGGGCCCAGGATTGATCCTTGGGGTACTCCCGACTGAACTGGGTTCTTGGTGGATAAGGCTGGTGTTAATTTTGACTTCTTATGTTTGGTCTGTGAGGTAGTTCTTAAACCAGTGTATCATGCCCAGGGCTAGGTTGAGGGAGGGGAGTAGATGTAACAGTAGGTCATGACTGACGGTGTCGAACACTTTGGTTAGATCTACAAAGATTGCGCCTGCTATTTCCTCCTCATCAAGAGCCTCATGTATGTAGGACGTGAGTTCGAGGAGTGCCATGGTGGTGCTGTGTCCTGTTCTGAAACCATGTTGCTCTTGGCAGAGCAGGGAATGGCTTGTCAGGTACTCAGTGAGTTGGTCTGACACTATTCTTTTGAGAGTTTTAGAGAGTGGGGGAAGTATCTTGATCGGCCTGTAGTTGCCGGGATCAGTTGGGTTACGTTACCCTTTTTTAGGATTGGTGTGATAATTCCCCTTTTCCAGAGAGTGGGGAATTTCCCTAGGTGTAGTGATTGGTTGAATATTTTAGTGAGGTGAGGGATCGTCGTGTCTAGTGTTAGCTGGAGGATCTTGAGATCTATAGAGTCACTGCTATACCTTTTGTTTCTTAAGGCTTTCGTAAGGTAGTGTTTGGCCTTCTTGCAGGAGATTGTTCTGAGATGGAAAGGTGGGATGTTGTGCATGTGGTAGGGGGTGGATAGGGCCCTGGAGGGTGGGTCAAAGAAGTTTGATGAGAGTATGTGGCTGAGGTCTGTGAAGGAATTGTTCAGGACATTGGCTATTATGGTGGGGTCTTGTGAGAGGGCACTATTATAGCTTATCTGGGTTGGTGATTGGTTAACAGTTTTCCCACATAGCTCTTTGATGTTGCTCCAGAACTTGTTCCCTGAGCCCCAGGTTGAGGTGAGGGCTTGTTTGTAATGGTTGGCCTTAGCTAGCCGGATAGCCCTGATGCACTTATTTCTCGCCTCTCTATAGAGTTGTCTGTCGTGGGGAACTTGGGAGTTCAGTGCCTTATACCAGAGATTATCTCTATGGTGCATCTGGTCCAGCAGGGGCTGTGTGATCCATGGGATGTCCCTTGATTTTAGAAACTTTTTTGAGAGTGGGGTGTGTTTGTCGCAGGCTATGTTGAAGATTTTAATAAAGCAAGTGAGGACCTCATCAGCGGATTGGGCAGCATGGACTGGTGTCCAGTCATTGGTGGAGAGACAGTGGATTATCTTGGTTATGGCACTCTTTTTGAGATGCCTTTGGTGGGATATTTTGGGATGGTTTGGTGGACTTTTGTTGGACCAGAAACAGGAGAGGGGAGAGTGGTCACTGAGGACTTCTGGGAGGACTTTGACGTTAGATAGGTGTTTGGGGGAGTTTGTCAGGATGAGGTCAAGGAGCGTATCCGTTTCTGTCCTGGGGTCTTGTCTTGTGAGGGGCTGGACAACTTGGGTCAGATCGTGCTCAGTTGCTGCATCTTTGAAGGGGTCTGATGCCTTTGATAACCAGATGCTGATGTTATGCAAGACCACTCTGCACCATAAAGGGAGGAGTAAACATATTACTTTTTGAACTCCTTCCCTCAGTTTCACTTCTCATTTAATCAAGGACTTGAAACTCAAAGTATTAAAAAAATTGTGAAAACCTATGGATAAAGGGCCTAAAAACTTAAACATTTTGACACTTAGAGTATATTAGGCCAAATTGATCAACAGAAGCTTTGATTAACTATAGCAGAGCCAGCCTCAATGCAATGCAGATCACTTGCATTTAGTGAGATGTTGCAAAATACTGCATGACAAAATGGTTTAATTGCCATTGAACTGAATGTTCCCTGCAGTATACTGCAGCATTTTGTGATCTACTACAGCACCCCTGTGTTGCATCCTGGCTGGTGCTGCTGTACATATAAACACAATGCAATATTAACAACTATGATCTGCCTAAATCTTCAGTTTCCAGTGATTGTCTTGCCTACACATGTACACTTTTTACAGTGCATACTTATTGAAGTGACTGCCTTAAAGGTAAAAGTGGTGCAGCCATCTTGTTTGCTGTAAGGTCCCTGCATTATCTCAAATTGACATTTCTTACTAAGTCAGTGAAAGACTATAGTGAAACCTAAATTAGAAAACTGAAATCTAGGATGTCTTTACAAACCACCATCCAATCCCTTACTACACTACTGTGGATTATGCCACAGTGGTAGCGTGTGACAATTCCCTACTGTTGATTCATAGCAGCTGACTTGGTGAGAAGTCATGGCATCTTTTTATATCATGTTCATGACCACTCTAACTCAACCTTTTCTACTCAGAATAACTGATCCTATCCACTCTAATATTGATGATAATATTGATGTTGGAATGGGCACTGGATTTATTTTCATAGATGTAGAACATAGCCTAATATTAGTCTGGAAAACTACTGGGCTACCTCAGAGACCTTTTCATCCCATCCTCCAATACCTGGAAAAATAATTGTGCAAGAGTTCATCACCTCATACAATATATTTTTCCCCTACCAGAATCTACTCAAAATCTAGAATAGGATCACACATTAACTGGTTACAGTTGTGTTTCATGGCAGGTTCAACTACAGCCTGAGATATACCTATTCTGTCATCATGATTATTTCTATTGTCATGATGCTCTTAGTGGTAACTAGTTATATCTCTCAGAACCACTGTGTTTTAAGCAGATGTCATGTTCATGTGCTTAACCATTGTTAGATAGAGTTCCTGAAAGTTACTGATTGACATGCTGCAACATTACAGAACTTCTTAATGAGCATCACTGCACTTGTTATTGCACCACTGTACTTGTTAATTTCCTAGGCATAATTGTAATATTATACAATGGCAAGAAAGAATGCTGGTCTCTGATTGGTCAGTCTGTAACTGGACCCATGATGCTATCCTAGCATAACATCATGGATCAAATCTCAGCACTCAAATGACTGCATAAACTGTTAATGGCATGACTCCGTGCATCCCGCCTCATTGATTCCCCTCTCTGCAGCTGGCTGCACAGATTCCCACTTAGCAGATGCCTTCAGAAATCCCATTTCTTTTATTATTGAATAAAAGCATAAACCTCCTTCCAGCAAGTCATACAGGGCTGTCCTCAGCACAGACAATCTACAAATTATTTTATCATATTTTCCCACCCTAGAAAACCGAGTGACTGAGTGGCCCGAGTGCTGCCTGTAAAAGCTAAAATGCTCTGCCCCCTCTCTGTTAACATTAGTTTTCAACAGAAAAAAACAGGCAAATCAAACCTTCACATATTTCTCTAAATTAACCTTTTCTTACTTAAAAAAAACAACAGATAATTAAAACCCAACATTTTCAGTTCACAGCCAGAGCGCACTGAGTGAGTGAGCAAGCGTGTCTTTGAACAGTTACTGCGTGTCACAGTTCATATTGCTCACTGTTCAACTCACTTACTTCTGCTTTTTTTTTTGTTAACTCGACCATGTAAAATCAACACATTCAAAAAAATTTCTCCCTACCTCCTCCCTACCTCCTTTCCTCTCGTTCTACAGACATCCTTACAGCAGTGGTACAGGGCATGCAGCACGTGCGGCGATGAGGTAGGAGCTGCAAAGCGTGGTTAGCATCTCAAAATATCTCCACAGTTTGACATCTTCCCATGCAGTGTAAAAAACTGTACAGTAGAACACACTGCAGTGGGGGGAGGGGAGTCATAGGGAAAGAAAGAAACATGGGAGACAGGAAAGCAGATATAGAACACAAGAAAAATCCAGCTACTAGCCACATAGCTCCACCAAGAGGATAAACAAGAAAAAGGAATTTCTTTTTAGATTAATGTACATTCACAAACAAAAATCAAGTAAAAAAAAGTGCTTTGAAAATATTTTTTAGTTTTATTCTCCTAATTAAAGATTAGGCATTGTATAATAGGAATAATGCACTCCAGGATGTGTGTTGTGCTGAGATAACTTCACAACTTGGGTGTTGGTCACACTCAGCCTGCGGCCTCATGCCCAACCACCCAATGTGTGACTTTATCCCAACAGAACATGCACCCCTTGTCATGCATTATTCCTTTATTAGGATTTATTACTTCTCACCAAGTCAGTGTTGCCCAAACATGGACCTGAACTATTTTCTAAGAGATACGTTCACATTTTTAGCCAAGCTTGTCCATATAGTTGAAATCTGGAAATCAAAGACTTACATTCAAATTGGGGTAAGGAGAAACAGAAACATATTGTAAAATGAATAACGGACAATTTGTTGGCAGTATTGATGATGAAAAGCACTTCCTTTTGATAATACTGATTATTTGCTTTGCTAGGAACCTTGTTAAAAATGTGAATAAACTAAAATAGCTAAATAAACTAAACTGATATGAATAGATTAATACTAAAAGGGTCCTCAATTGAGCATGTTACATTCTGGACCATTTGCTAAATACAATTGTCATATTCGGTGTAGTATTGAACATCATTCCATTGCCAAGATAGTATTCATAGAGACCCCTCCATGCAAACCATACCTGCATCACAAAAAAGTACACAATGTTAGCTAGAAGAGATGCAAACTGATACCTGACACTAAATTAGCATGGAACTTCATCTGTTTAGAATGGCTGCTCATTTACAATAGTATGTCCCCTCAAGGCTTGTTAGAGTCTAGGGTGACTATCACTAGTATGTAACAGCTGACATGTTAGCTGAGATGTAGAAACATGACAGAGATTGTAAGAGGTATAAAAAGACAGGCTCTGACAATGATTAAACCAATTATGGAATTATGGTACTTGCTTTTCAGGAATCAGAAAATTCAAAACACAGTGTCATGTGAATTACTGCTAAACAGCTTCAGTGTATCTACTGTAGGACTACATGGAACATTATCAATAGTGGACTGGTAATCTGCTGCATATCTGAGTTAAGGAACTGTACTTGGCTTACAGTGCTATTGTTATCACAGATGTCCTTAAGATATCTTAAGCACTGAACTTGCATTTTACTTATCCGGAAATCCTAATGATGACTCTAAATACTTTTGTTCCACACTGACATAATTCCATGACATCCTATACTGTCTATCTGTACCAGCTCCCTGTCGTTGTTTCCTTCATACATTTTAAAGTCAATGACACCACTACTGGCATGCCTGACCACTGGTTTAATGTATCTCTCCTGGACAAAAGCTACAGCAACTCATCTGGATAACAAAGTGAACCCCAATGATCACAACAATTTCAAGTTTTTATTCATCCAAATCAACTGAAAGAAGATCTTTTAACAAACAAAATTCACAAGCCAAGTGCCTCTTTGCCACAAATAAATTCTTTCAAACATATAATCTGGTTTTAGGCCAGATAGTCAACGTTTTCAGGACTACTATATGTCATTAATGATGCAGTAAGTGTATTTGATTCTGACATGCTATAGTTCTTATCTATGTTGACATCACCAACACATTTAACTTGGTTAATGACCACACCCTGTTGCTTAAACAACTTCTAAATATGGACACTGAATGTAATCAGAAATATAAATATATGGAATGAAGATCTCAAGATGAACACTCTAGCTTTGTCATTAAGTATAGGTTGCCTAATCGTGGGTGCATCTCAAGGATCAGTCCTGAAGGCTTGCATAGTTGTACTTGTTTTGAGGGAGTATACATGTAACTAACACAATGGCATAATTCACCATGCTACATTACATTGTAGTGTAACATGTAGCTTATATGTGACACAAAACTGTACCAGGTGTTTTAGGTTAGCTTTAAAAAAAACTACTTAATTTCTTACATGTGCTTGTTCACATTGATGCAGGTTTACAAGCAATATCATGTTCAATGTGTTTGACAGTCACTGATAATAGCAGTTAATGTTTTATTCCAAAAATGTGTGGAAAACATAGAAAGAAAACATTACTTTTTAATTCCATTTAAAACTTGATAGTCATATAATATGAACAAGTGAGAAGTGAAGCAACCTTTTAAAGTTTTCTTTTTTACTATAAATTTTGGTTGCCCTTTTGTGATGAGTGCCAGCTACCTGTCAACTGTAGTGTGCAGCACTGTGCAATGTTATCTATAGATAATCATTCTTATTGTAAACTATCTCCGTACTACTTGCAGCATGATGAAGGTTCATCTCTATGTGGACAACGCTATATTTTACATATTTTACATTGAGTGCAAAGTCTACACGTACCTTGGAATGTATACTGCTGCCTTATTGTGATAGAATCCAGCACTTGACATGCCATAATTCCCTCATTATAAGTAGAAAAGGTTTAAAGTTATGCTTTGTCTCCCTAAAAACACCCAGACACTGTACTGTCTTCATAGAATCCCACTCTGTCAAGATCTTAAAGTTATTATGAGTTTCAAATATTGTAGAGGCAGGATGCATGATTCAACATATGCATCATGTGCACTATTCATAAATCTTCACACCCAAAATTTAACCTATAGTTGCAGACATAGACATGGTCAGATATTTACAGATGTTTACAATGTTTCTAACTAGACTCTCTTTGGTGATCTTTCAATGATATTGCAGGCAGGCAGGCAGGTAGTATCTCTAGAGATGACATAGAAATTTCAGGAAATACCTAACCATAACAATTACTACAACTCTGCTACATGGGAACCACCATTCTGTTCCAAATCTTACTCCCTTATAATCATGTGTGTAATTTATGGAATGGTCAATGGCATGTTACTTGTTTTGCCATTAAAGCAAACATTTATCAGTAGTCTTCACTGAGATGTGAATCATACACTACCATGGGGACTCAAGAAGCAAGAAAAGAAACACAAATGTTTAAATGTTATTACTCATAAATGTATAGTTGATGACTTACACCATTACCTCTCCCAGTTACCAACTTTCAAATAAATAAATAAATTAGCAGTCCACTAAAAGGAAAAGATGAGAACAAGTTATGCTGCAAACATTCAGAAAAAAACTGAATCAAGAATTACATCTATGTTATGACTCATACTGGTGTAATCATGTAAGTGAACTGATAATGACATAATCCAGAGTTGTCAGCAAAAAGAGTATATTAAAATCATTTATCAAATGTGGAAGGGATTTTGGCTATTATGACTGGTCATTAGCCATGCATTAGAAGTGTCTAATGCATGGCTAAAACTAGAAATCCCATGTAGAAAGCACAGTCCCATTTTATAAGCACAATAAGCCACTCTGGGGTGTGCATTATACAGTTCTTTTTTTTTTTTTGCTGAGAGCCACCAGAACCATCAACCTTTCCCTCCAGAACCTTCTCACTCTCCCCCCCAACAGACTTATCTTCTTTACAGGTGATGCCCTCTGGCTTACCCCCCAGGGTAGGGCCACTGCGCTGGGCGATCAACACGTCGATGGGAGACGGTTGTCAGTGGGGGTGCCTACTGATATTGCCTCCCTGGCTTTCCCCTCAGGGCAGGGTGTGAAGCTGGCCAGAACAGTGGACATTGGATTAGGTTGCCTTTTTTTCAGAAGTGCCAGGGGGTGGAGATCGGATTCAAGAGTGGGCGTCACCCAAGGAGGTCCCCTGGGTGGGGAAGTGCAATGATGTCTGGACGTCAATTCCACCCCCTCACAATGTAACTAGGTGCTGGCATTGTGGGACTAACAGCCACCACTAGGGGCCACTGATATGCCAGGCACTCTGCCCTCCCTCCCCCCAGAAAAGGCTAGCCATCCCTCAGCCACTCAATCCTTCTCTTCCAGGCCAGCCATCCCACTCCTGTGTCATTTCCAAAACCCAGGATATCAGCGTCACATGCAGCCACCTTGCCGGTGCACCAGTATGGCATTATACAGTTCTAATGCATGGCTAGAGGGTTGGATGCACTCTGCCTATTGCCTTGTGCCTCAGTAAGCCCCCCCAAAACCTGCATTAGAACTGTCTAATGCATACCTCATCCTGTCTTAATGCTTACTTATAAAATAGGCATCTAAAATAAATTGTTCTCATTTGTTAAAACAAGTTAGCTGACTGTACAATAGATTTCTTTAAATGCACAACTATCCAGCCTATCCTGTTCACATGGCACTGAACTAGTATCAGTAAGCCTGCTTAGCTACCCAGAAAAAAAATATGAAACAGCAGTCATCTTTGGTTTATACAAACTGGCACAAAGCAAAATTTAAATCATAAGAAGTCTGACTTACCTGCTTAGTAATTCAGCTTTCCTGACAGCAGCAGACATGAAACATGGATAGAAAAACATTTAACATTTCCAGTCTAATTCTCCTGGGGAATTAGAAAAGAAAATGTAGAAAACTCACCATGTTTGTTTATTTGTTTGTTCATTTTGTTTATTTAAAATCTGGTAAGTCCATGGGCCAAAGGCTGATTTTGTTGGGCAATAAGAGTCACAGTCATACGAAATAAGTACAGCAGACAGTCAGAAATATAAAACATGACTGTCACAAACACATAAACTAGTTAAAACATTTACAATGTCTCCTAGAGAATAGATACATTTTCAAATGATTTCTAAAGCTGCAAATCCAGGCACTGATACAATCAATGGCTGTTGAAATAGTACTGAAAAATAATGGAAGATTACAGAGCACTGTTCTTTGCCACACAGATGTTTTCATTCTAGGGCTATTGAAGTATTGGTGCACAGATAAACATGTTTCTACTTTGCTATTATGAGTTTTTAATATGGAATAAAAAGAATTGGCCACTTTTTTGCAATCAACTTTGTGATAAGACAAACCTTTACATAACTAATTTAGAACTAGACAATAGTGAGTCAGTGAAAGATGAATGCAACACCATGAAAATGAGAAACTGGGAAGTAAATGTTATTAATGACTGGGCTCAACATAAAAATATTCAAATAGACCTTAAAACAATATGTATAGAAGAGCTAAACTCTCTCTTGCAGGAGTTTCATGATAGATTTAGAAGCTCTTCAGACTGTGAATATAGGGATGCTATGTTCTTTTTACTGTGAGCAACTTTAAACAGACACATTAACTCAATTGAGGTTCAAAGAAATGTAAACATCATTATAGACTCAGATATCTAAACCATCAATCATGTTTTACTGCTGTTCTGTAATATTTCTGTAAATTGTGAAGGACAAGGCCTGTCACTACAGTGACTTCAGCGATACCGATTTGACCCTTCTTCATCACTCCGCTGCAATCTCCAGTCAGAGGACACCCATCGTTAAACAACTCTGGCTGAAGATCCAAATGAATTTTATGTGTAGGGGCAGGGAAAGACTTAGATTTCTCACATTCAACTCCTTTATTGTGAACCAAACAAAAACTGGCCAAAAGTATATATCACTCAGCTTCAACAAAAATACTAAGAATCACAAACTCCCTATTGAAACAAGTAAAGAGAGATATAAAAAATTGTCAAAGAGTTGTGGAAAAGGATGGACGCAAAGTCAGGATTCAAGTTTTAAAGAGCAAGCAAGGCCAATATTTTATTTACAGCCAGAAATAAAAAATAAAAGTGGACTAGAAAACGGCAAAAATAAAACAAAAGCATAACATGAATAACTATTATCTAGTAAGCAGCTAGAACTCTAGATGAGGTCAGCACTCCAGCAAACTCTCCGCTCATCTAAAATGGTTGCACAAAAGAACTTCATTTGTAGGGCCAGGTGGTTTACCTTAAACTCCACCCACTACTCTTTTAAAACATCTAACTTCCAAATAAACCAATAGTTCTATGTGAAACATACAGTAAAACTGAAAAGAGAAGCAGATACTAATAATAAGGCTTTTAAATCTTGATATTTTAGCTGTTTTGCTAATATTTACAAAAATCCTTAGCAGCAGGCTCCTTCCCTTTGGCTTGCCAGTATATAATTATGAAGGAAAAGGCTGGCTGGCTCTTAGACAACAATGGGAAGCCCGGGGTGAGGACCTCCAGCTAGGTATGTAATTACTCTGTTACTACTCTTTATGTAATTCATTATGCAAAACCAATTGTGCAACAGAAAGCAATTGCCATTTCACATGCTTTTCATTGTGCAATAAAAGTTTTAACTGAAACCTTTTTCAGGTAACATAATTCTGAAACATTGGTGCATTCAGAAATAAAACAATTCAACTTCAAACAAACATACATTCTGTTACAGGAAGTGTCAGGT
Organism: Neoceratodus forsteri; assembly: GCA_016271365.2. Lineage (NCBI taxonomy): Eukaryota > Metazoa > Chordata > Ceratodontiformes > Ceratodontidae > Neoceratodus > Neoceratodus forsteri. The sequence continues at coordinate 215,220,264 of CM057453.1, forward strand.
CACTGTTTCTATCTGGTCCAATTTACAAAACAAACATAAGTGTTCCCTGTTTTTGAGACCTACAAAACCTATACCCTCACTGTACATTCTTAACACAAGTGCTTTCTTTTACCTTACTTGAATTCAGTTTTCTTACTTTGTCTTTCTTGCATTCATGAACTGTAGTGTTTGACTACTTCCTAGCTTGCAAGTCTGCCACATACAAATATTCTGCTGCAAGACTGGCTGCTGGTTATGAGGAACAAAAGAAAGAAAAATTATACATAGACATAAAGGAATTCTGGAGGTCAGGGGTAAGGGGCAACAGACTTCTAGGAAAACATAAACTAAACTTAGAAGCTCAAATGGGCAGACTGGGTGGGCCAAAGGCCCTTATCTGCCTACACTGTCTATGTATCTATGTAAGGTGCTAGCAAGGGGGGGGGGTACCCCAGGAAAGAAAAATAATGCTAAGTGCTTCAAGGGAGACACTAACTGGTTTAGAGAGCTTTTCTAAACCTTCCAGTGAACTTACAGGGTACAGTTATCATCTCCCCAGCTCAGTAGTAAAAGGAATGATGCTTTTATTCCCTAAAGACAGCACACTCTGTGTGTTATATTCTAGCAGCTTTTTAAGCCTAACATAACCGTGATTGCTGCATTTTTAATTTTTGAGCCTTTGCCTAAAAACACAACTAGAGACTCATGAAAGGGGGGTACCAAGGGTCAGAAGACACCAGTTAACACACAGGGAGCCCGATTCTCAAAGTCCTGTGTCTGATGCAAGGTGCTTGCACCAAACAGAGATGGTGCAAGAGGTACCCACCCTGCACAGTGCTGCAACACAACGTTAGGTGGACTGCGACGATGCAAGCTGCAGCTTGCTATTCACAGACAGCACACAGTGGGAGATAATTTAAGTGCCCTTAGATCAGCCAGCAATGGTGTAGTGGGACTTAGAATATGTTCCACTGGGCAGTTGATTATGTGCCACTGTATGCTGTGGTTGCCCCCCCCCCGGTTAGCTGATGGTGCCCCATACTGCCAGGTCCTGTCACCCATCCCCAATGCCACCACCCCATCCTGATGCTGCCCAGCCACCTGTATGTGGCATGGGCATGTGCCTCATCACTGCAGTGTCCACTAGCTGGTGGTCTAGTGGAACCCATCCCTTGGTGCCCGGCCAGTCGCCGACTGTGGTCTGCATTGGCACCATACTGTACTTATGGGCACAGTATCTAAGACTGGTGGCAGTCACTGTGCACATATGTACAGTAGGCACCATTTCCCATGCTGCTTCAGGCTTGTGATGGACACTTCCCATGTGCCAGGTGTTCACCGAAAGGGATGCAATGGTGCAAGTGTGGGGTCTTAAATGCCGAGACCCCTCCTGTACCTGAATCCGGTGCAGGGTCCCTGGCATATGGGGCTTCATCGCAGGCTGCTGTTTGCCACAGCATGTGCTGAATGCAGCCCCATTTGAGAATCTGGCTCAGGCTCTCAACAGCTCTGGGACAAAGATTCATATTAGAACAAAAAGGAATTGACATATGTCCTGTCAGTTCCTTTCTTAAGTATGTTTCAAATTGTCCTCCTAATACCAAAGCGTTTTGTTTACATCCTTGAAAGCTGCCTCGAGATATCCTAGAATATGAAGAATACTGGTGCTCATGAGAGCCCATGGGGGTAAATTATTTAGGAAACATTCTGCCCCATTTATGTGTGGAGGCTTGACTGTCAACCAATACACTAATCTTTGCCTGGGGATCACTATAGTGAACATTTTATCACATGTTGGACTTCAGTAAAGGGAAATAATGTCTGTTTTGGGCCTTGGATGCAGGACTTCTTTAAAAAAATTATCAGTCAGCTTCCCTATCAGGCAGACAGTAAAGGAGCTTTACAAAAAGTAATGCAGCAACAAAACCCCAGAGAAATGATCGGTCAAATGACAATAATTTCACCCCGGAGTGCCAGCACCTCATACACAAATCAGCATAAAACTGTGCATATTTGTGCTACTTAAATCATTCCTGCAAAAGGTTTACTGGGCAATATACAAAATCTGAACTTTACTGGAAGTACTGTGAACTTTGCCTGCAGTTATGATCATCTATATTTAACTCCAGGTAACTTACTTTTTTTTAGAAACACTTTCCAACCATGCACCACCAGAAATTTCACTCCCCCACATTAACTACTTTTCTTATGTTACTCTGTTCTTATTTCTTCATCTCCATAGAGTGAGACACCAATCTAAGAGAAGAAACTGATTAACCTTCTTTCTATAAACACAGAAGAATGAACCAGTAGTAGTAAAATCAGTTCTGCTCAAGAAACTATAATAAATAACTGTTGAAAATCACTGCTCATTCTTTAAGCACTCTGCCTTGTGCTCTCTGTACCATCAACCCACTTCCAGCAATAGCTCCTGAGAAAACAAAATCCATATAATGCAGCCTAGTTAAAAAAAATATGCTTTCTAAAGCACAAAACACCTACGTAGCTCATGCACTAGAAGAAGAAAAAACTGGAAACATGTTTAAACTGTTAGTATGTGAAATGGGGCCACGGGAATCAAATTTAAAACCACAGGGCGCACTGTAAACTAATACTAAAAATAACCAGAATCACCAATACAGACCTTGATTACCAAAAGAATAAAAAATCATATGCTGCAAACTTCCTTTACTCTGTACTCCATCAGCTACCAAAAGAACAGAACATAAAATGAACTTGTGATCTCAGTATAATTCAATACTTGCGATCCTCCTATGGTCAAATGGAGTCCCTGAAAAAAAATGGAAAAATATTGATATACCTGTATTGCAGTCCATAAAATATTAGTCCATGCAGCAAGTTTGCACAAAGACTTCCAGATCTCTCTTTTTGAACTGCAATGAGAAAAGCCTGGCTTCTTCTTGGATCTCAGGATCCTTTACTAAACATCTCCCTTACTAAAGATTAACACGCCTTGCTTCTCAAACAGCAAACTCTAAGTAAAACTTGACAACAGAAATTTCTTCAAAATGAAAGTAAATTTGCACATAAAAAGTAAAGGTAAAAAGCTCAGCTACAATACATATAACTAAACGGCAGAGAAAAATATATTTAAAATGTAGTTGTAATGTAATGTTTATAACTTCATGTTTACAATGTTTTGTTGAAGCATTGTTTGTTCAAGAAAAATTCAAGTTTTATAGCCACTACAGATATGCTAAACTTTTATTAAACACACTACTATTTCCTGTACCTACTTTAATTAAAGCTATTTTTCTTTTAATCATTACATCAACTTTTATACAGCACCAGTACACATAAATTTAACTTTACTGAATGATTTAAAGTGACTGTCTATTTTATTTTTAGATGTTGGCCCATTTTAATGGATACAGTGAGCATAGCCTTGCAGATGTCTTGCTGTGGCAGTAGAGAAAGGGAGCTTTCCAGATACCCAATGGACTAGATAAAATTAGAGGTTTTGTAGAATAACTGCACTAACTGAAGCACACAGTCTGCTGTGTTCATTTGTGCTAAGCAGTCTTGAAAGCACTATTTTGTTCAGTGTGTATAGAATTCTCATTCAATAAAGTTCCATAGTTCATAAATATGTCAACTTAATCAGCCGTTCAACTGTAATTGAGATTGATATCTCCCTCTCCTTCTGACTTTTTCCTCTGGCCTGTGTTGTACTGAGATGCACAGAATGTGTGATTTCATAGAAGGCCTTCTCAAAAAAACAAAACCAAACAAAAAAAACAGTTTCATCCTGTACATGAATGCCACAGTTTTATAGAAATAATTAGCTGGGAAGCATAGCACTACAGATTAGATGTAGCAGTGTTAAGGTCAAATGCCACAAATGGAATACTACGCAGATATGCAAGGTCATAAAACTTCCAATGTTAAAGTCTTACTTTAAAGACTACAGAAACTGAAATAGACACTGCAACTGCAATTTCAATGCTGGCACTTTGTATTCATGTTCCTGTCCATAACATGTGTTCATTTTATTTTATTTTATTTTATTACAGGTTTTGGAATGATACCTTTGAGTCGAAGACTCATTTACAAAGGTTCCACGCCACATAGATTAGGTACTGACAAGCATTACAATGAATGTTACAGAGCATAAAGATCAGATTGTCACAAGGAACAGTCAGGCTAACATTCATGTGATAGGCAGTTTAAGACAATTAATTACAGAATGCATAACAATCCCAGGGAGACTCAGTTTGAGAACTAATGAAGAAGAGGTGGGCCAGAGGCCATTGTCAGTGGGTAAGGAGAAGGAAGAGGGCCAGGTTCAGTTACAATCACAGGCACTTGTGGACAGGAGGTGGACCCTAAGGTGGATTTTAAATTGTCCAATTCTTTGTTCATAAACCAAGAAGAAGGGTAGGCTTTTCATCCATAAGTGGGCACTATAGCCGAAGGATCTTTGGATTTGAGCGGTACAACAGGAAGGAATCGAGAAGAGATGGTTGTCTGAGCTATGGATGTGTTTAACGTTAAAGTCAGGGGGGATCAAAGGGGCAAGGATAGAGGGGGAGGCCTAAGGTGATTTTTTTGGGCCAGAATGCAGGTATGGAATCTGATTCTGCTGTTAAGGTTAAGCCAGTTGGCGTCATTATAAAGCGAACAGGTATGGGTGAGATGATCACAACCCAATACAAGATGATAGGCTTTGTTTAGGACAAGTCAAAGTCTAACCAGGGTTGAGGTGCTTGCTGCACCATAAATTAGTAAGCCACAGTCAAGTAGGGAGAGTACCGAGGAGGAGACTGCAAGCCTATGGGCACCAGGGGTAAGGCAATCTTTGAAGCGATGCAGAAGCCCAAGCCTAACATTTAGGGCCTTAGATAGATGGTAAATATGCTTGCGGTAGGTGAGCCCTGTGTCCAAGGTGATGCCCAGGTATTTAAATGAGTCCACTTGTTCCAGGGGAGTCAGTTTTGATGTTAGTACTTGAGGGAAAAGCCTCTTCCTGGTATTCTGTGTATGTGCGAATAGCATAAGTTTGTTATTTTTATAGCTAATAATAAGGCGTTGTGAGGAGAACCAACTTTTGGAAATGTTGAAGGAGGACTAGAGGGAGGGTGAAGTTGAAGGGGGTCAGGGCTGGAGGAGAAGATGACAGCATTATCCACGTATAGTAATAGGTTGGAGGGGCAGGATTCAGGGAGGGAGTATAGGAAGAGGCTGAATAGAAGCGATCCTAAAATGGACCCTTGAGGGACACCCAAGAGGACAAGAAATTTTATGGATAGTGCATTACCAATTTTTGCCTGTTGAGTCCGATTCGAGAAGTAGTCAGAGAACCATCCTATGGCTTTCTGAGAGAGACCCAGGTTGGTCAAAGAGGTGAGGAGAAGGGAATGGTGGATGGTGCCAATTGCCTTTGTGAAGTCTATCAAGATCGCACCCATGATGTGACCTTTGTCAAGCGCAGCGTGGATGTGTGTGGTAAGTTCGAGAAGGGCAGTAGTAGTGCTGTGCCCTTTGTGGAAACCACATTGTTGTTTGTAGAGAAGGTTGTATTTATTGAGGTGCTCAGTGAGCTGATCAGAAACAATCCTCTCTAAGGCCTTGGAGAGGGGTGGAAGTATGGAGATAAGGTGGTAATTTTTAGCAAAGGAGTGGTCCTCACATTTAAATATGGGTGTAACTGATGTGGATTTCCACTTGGAAGGGAATTTATCTTGACATAGGGAGAGGTTTAAAATGTGGGTGAGGAGGATAAGGACCTCATTAAGGGTGAGCCGAAGGAGTTTCAAATCACAGGAGTCAGAGCTGGGGGAGGCGTGGCTAAGGACATTTGTAAGTATTATTTGTGAATATTCAAGCTGGCACTATTTACACATGTTCTGTCTATAACTTTGTGTTGCATTGACAACTTAATATCTGATCTATATGGTTTTCTGTCTCCCATTAATACCTTCTAACTGCAACTCTGCAATGTATTTCTTTCATATTATCATTAAGACAGTCTACACAAAATGTATTTTATTATCACACCTGCACTGATCCTGCACTTGTTTGCAATGAATCTCAGCTGCCAGTTGTCAGACAATTTCTCCAGTTTTTTAAGGTATTTCCTCATTCTTTCAACCCCTCTGGCATGTCAACCTTATTTCATACCTTTGTGTCATCTTCAAAGAGACATACCTTCCCATCCAATCCCTCTGCAATGTCTTCAATAATGTGCAAATTGGCCACATCCACCACACCTCCTTGGTTCTCTACCTTAGTTACTAAGTCATGCCACAGATCAGTACAATGTGTTAGTGCAAAACACTGTATTTATCATATATTTATACAATGGGGTGGGAGCAATACCAGTATGATAACCTCAGTTACTTCCACTGGAGTGTGATATCTGAAGATGACATCAGCAGAGTTGAAATATCTGATAGATGTACACACTCTGCTGATGTCACCACTCACTCACTACAGCCTGCATTCTAAATGAAACTGCTTCACAAAAAGGTTTCCATTTCTCACTGCTACCTGCAACTTACTCAATCAGCATTGCAAAAGACACTCATCTGTGTTCCATAGTGATTCTGAGACTCCCAGAACATTCATAAAACTCATACACACACACTCAGACCACACACAGAAAGAGTAGAAAGCACACAGAAACAGGAAAAGAACACAAGAAAACATAACAATATTGATGAAGCTCCCATCCCCATTGTATAAATAGCACACATGGGGCCATATATTCAAAGCATTGCTCCAGGCGCAAAGTAGTTGCACTGGAATATCACCAAATTTGTGCCAGACTGCAATATTCAAAAGCCCATTTAGCACTGGTGCTGTGTGATAGCATCAATGCTAAAAGTTAATGTATTCAGGGGAGGGAGGTAGGGGAGGGGCCATGAATGCCGGTGCAATGACACACTCAAAATATCAGCACTGCTAGACTACCAGGGATGTCAGTGATACTCATAATGAAGTACAGATTGGGGGTGGGCATTAGACTACCAGGGATATTACAAAAATAAATAAATAAATACACATGGGGGAGCCACTAAACTACCACGGATAAAAAATATTAAGATATAAATAAGATACTCATTGGGGGAGCCACTAGAATACCAGGGATACAATCATGGTTAAGTACATTACCATGATGGAGAGGGGGCTGCTAGACTACCAGGGATAATGACAACTATTGTTTTTTCATTCAGATGGGGCAGAGCAAAGCCCCCTGAGCAAAACCCACCCTTATGTCACTTAATAGGGCACCCCTGGGCTGCAAAAAACTGTTCTTAAATCTGGCCATCTCGTCCCTCGCTCTTTGTTCACGAGTGAACAATTTCCTTGACCGTGACTGTGCAAATTCTTTGATCATGAGATTCTTTGATCACGATTGTTCATCACGAGCGAGGGATGAGATGGCCAGAAAAAAAAAATCTATTTTCTCAGCTCAGGGGTGTCCTAGGAAGACAAATGAGGGTGGGTTTTACTCAGGGGGCTTCATTCTGATGAACCATGGTGGTGGTTTATGACAATTATTTGAATTTTGAAAATTACACAACTTTTCATTCTTTGGTCGTGAGCTGCAAATTCTTTTATCGTGAGCCTACAAATTCTTTGATTGTGAGATTCTTTGATCACAATCATGCATTGTGAGCGAGGGACGAGATGGCCCAATTTAAAAATCATTTTTCTCAGCCCAGGGGTGTCTTAGGAAGTCAAATGAGGATGGGTTTTACTCAGGGGGCTTCGTTCTTTCGAACCATTCCTTCAATTTTTGGATTTATAAGGTTTTAAAATCTTTATTAGTGAGCCTCCAAATTCTTTGATCATGAGCCTGCAAATTATTTGAGTGTAAGATTCTTTGATCGCCATCTTTGATCACGAGGCAGGGACAAGATGGCCAGATTTTTTATAATGGAATAGATAAGGACATTTTAGTAAACTTTGATACTGAATATCTTGGAAACAGTTTGGGCTTTTGACTTGAAATTTGGAGGAAAGAAAGGCATTATCCCACAGATGTGCCTTTTCATGCTTTGGTCAAAAAATAGTAAAGGGCAGCAAAGTTACCACACTACAAAGCTGATGCTTTTCCCATAGGATAACATTACAGCATTTGCCACATTACAGGAATTCTTTGCCGCCCTACTGTAAAATAAGGGTTTGGTCGTTTGGGCTGAAATTTGGAGGGAAGAAAGCCAACACCCCGCAGATGTGCCTTTTGGTGGTTTGGTGAAATAATATTACAGGGTGGCAAAGTGACAGCACTCTGAATTTGGAGTTTTTGCCATAGGATAACATTATGGTGTCCGTTGTGTCTTTCAGGGCCCGTATCTCAGAAAAGGTGCGAGATACGGACTTTTTGTCCCTGAAATGCTTAGCCCCCCAAATGAGGGCTAAGTACAAAACTAACCAGGAAAGTCATAATTCACACAAAATTTTTATTTTTTTCTATGTCGTATGGTTCCTGAGATATAAGCAATTTAGTATTCCAAGTTGTAATTTTCTGCTCCAAAGTCAATTATTATGCATACATTTTTTGTTTTCAATGTGTTTTTTCAATGCAGTTTTTGGGGAAAAGAAGGGTGTGCCCATTCATTACCGTGCCAGTTAGCATTTCCAGTTGCGCTTCTGTTACCGTTCACATCACTGTTCCTGTCTACACCACCGTGTGCATTACGGTTTGTGTTTTTGTTTGCACTTGCATTTCCATTTTGTTTGGTGTTATTTTTACTGTTACCATTACCATTTGCATTTGCAATTGCAGTATTGTGCCCATGCGCGGTATGGTTTGCGTTTTTGCTTGTGTTTGCACTTGTGTTTCTATTTCTGTTGGCTTTATTGTTGCTGTTACCGTTAACATTTGTATTTACAATTGTGGTTCTGTGAGTGTGCGTGTTATGGTTTGCGTTTTCATACGCGTTTGCCTTTCTGTTTACTTTGGTGTTATTGCTGCTGTTACCATTACCATTTGCATTTGCAGTTGTGGTATCATGAACGTATGCGTTACCTGTTGTGTTCTGTACACAGTTCTGTTTGTGTCTCTGTTTATGTCACTGTTCGCTTTGGCATCACTTTATGCTTGCATTTCTATTACTGTTTGTGTTACCATTTACATTTGCATAACCATGTGCATAACCCTTTGTGCTTGCGCTTGCATCTCACTTACTATTACTATAGTCACACAAAATCATGTGGTGTAGGCCCCGTGCTCCCACCAACTTGCATAACTTTCAACTTTTCTATTCTTTCTTAAAAAGTATGTAAATTCTATGCAAAAAACTTTGTTAATGCATCAGTTAGGGTTCTTCTCAGCAACAAAAGTGAGGAACTTCGACATTAGGATTCCCACCGGTTGTACCCCACCCCCACCTGCCCTCACCAACAGGAGCAGAGATACTGCGTGATGCAGTTAACATTTTCTGTATAGTGTTCTGCATGGTGCTACTGCCTTTAAATTCATAGCGTAGGTAGCCCAAGTGTCTCAGAGATGCTTTGCAGTGGTTTCATGTGTAAAACATTAACAGGTGCAGAATTATGTCACTCCGACGAATGAAACTTGGTTAATTATGCTTCAATAACTTCTGATTCATGTGTATGATTTGCCTGGCATGTGGACTGTACAAAGATTAATAATTCATCTTTCAGTGTGCAAATTTTCAGGTCACTGACACTTACGGTTGTTGAATTGGGTTTGATATGTTGTTTGCGCGTGGCGCTATGCAGCCGTTAAACAGATGTACACACAATTCTGGACACACGGTGTGCCATGGTATATGTCTTCATTTACCAATTTTCAATTCACTCGGTCATTCAGTTTTTGTGCAGCACAGTGACAAAAAAATTAAATGTTGGGAGCGCGCCCACCACCACATTCCATTCACTATTTATAGTGCACATTCTCAAAAAGAAGGGAAATTTGTAAATAATGTATGATACTTAAGTTGGATTTCTCCACTTCCTGCAGTAACACAGGTATACACCTCCTGCTGGTTGTGTGTGATTGGTTGTGTTGCCTTGGTCCTTCCCCTACTTGCATGCATGTGTGTGTGTGGTGATGGGGGTGGGAGGATGCACAGTTAGGGTTTTCAGCCATAACACCACATTTCCTCACTTGTGTTGCTGTGGAACAACCCTAACTGATGCATTAAATAGAGTTTTTTGCCATGAATATACATATATATATATATATATATAATTTCATTTTTTACTGATTGCAGTGATGCATGGGTGAGTTGTATGCACTGCTTGTGCCTGCCAACACCCATATCTTGCAGCATCTAGCCTGTACTTCAATTCCCACCAACAGGGGTATGCTGTGAGCACACCTTATCATGCAGTTTTCAGCCTGTACTTCCATTCTAACCAAAATGTGGAGCAGTGTGCTCCATGCAGTAGCACCAGGCAAACTACATGGAAATGTATGCAAAGCAGCCCATAATGAGATGCATATTTGACTGTTTGCACATGGATTACCTAAGTAGGCACATTTACATAGCAGTTTTGAATACAGCAGATTTTTTACTCCAGTCTAACCTGTCTGCAGTGAAGTCGGGTTAGCCAGAGGCAAACCTCCCATAAGCACATCACTGTTCTGAACTTTGTGGCCTACAGGTACATCTTTGTTTGTGGTTGCTATGAAACACCTCTGTGCTATCACACACAATACCCTCCACCTGCAACTCTGCCTTGCTCCACCTCTGTGTCCACTGGGCAGTCACTTTGTTTTCTTCCCTGTAGCTATATTCAGTGCTGTCTTATTTTCCAGGCTATTTTAGCACTGCACTTCCAGCCCTTTTTTGACCTGCTTCCCCAGGGCTATTCCTTTGAATATAGCTTGTTTTTAATGTGGGGCTATTTTAGCATGCTGGGCAGTGCTAAATTTGCCCGGAGGCTCAGTTTTGAATATCTGGCCCATAATGTACAGATTGTGTGCTATGGAAAATATTCTCACTCCTGCTGCATGAACTCTGGATACTCTCACTCATGCCTTTGGCACTCATGAGTATCCAGAACTCATTATGCAGGAGTGAGAATATTTTCCATATCTCACTCCTGCCCATAATGTAAAAACTACATTAATGCATCAGTTAGAGTTTTTATTAAAGAGTAAAAAGCTGGGAAATTTGACGTTAGGGTTACCGACCCTACCACCCCACTCCCACCCTCTACATACCAACAGGTGTCGGGGTGTGCCTTGGATTTATCAGCCCTAACTCTCACCCCATTCCATGTGTAAACAAGATAAGATGGTACAGCATCAGAGAATGGGGTGAGAGTTAGGCCCAATGACTCCAAGGCACATCCCAATGCCTGTTGGTGTGTTGAGGGTGGGGTGGTAGGGTTGTTAACCCTAATGATGAATTTCTCAGCTTTTTATGCTTTAATAAAAACCCTAACTGATTCATTAACATAGTTTTTTTGCAATGAATTTCCCTCCTTTTTTGAGAAAGTGCAATATAACTGGTATGTGGTTTTGGGAGTGTTGGCTCTCCAGGCCCTGTGCTCCCCTCATGCTAACCATTGTTGTATAATGATATGGATAAGTGGCAGCACTGGCCCTCTGGGCCCTGCACTACCACTTACATATGAGTACGGACATACTGCAGTCCTATAGTCATGAAAAGTAACCCTTGTAACACTAAATTGGCAATATCTTAGTAACCATAGCAACTATGGAAAAAAATCCACTGAAGATGTAATCATGACTTTGAACCCTCCACAAGTGCTTAGGAGAGCAAAAATCAGTATGTTGAATCATTTTTGAGATACAGTGCCACAAGCACCACAATTCAGTGGACTCACATAACTCGGGCAGTTTTAGGATTTATTTCACTCAATTTTCAAAATGACATCTTGGGGACCCCACCTCATGAACAATGTCAATGTAATTTTGTTAATCTGTCCCAAAAGTTGAGTTCACACAGAAACTGTGCCATTCTGTGCCACAGATGCAAAATCATGTTTTGGGCAGGATGTGAAAAATGACATCTGTAAATTGTTCATGAGGAGGTGTGGAAAAGCGTAATGCTGAAAATCAGGAGGGGAAAATATGAAAATATGTAAAATTTGTGAAGTTATGAGCGTGCATAGAAACTGCACAATGCACACTCATAACGTAGCCATTTTTGGGAATTTTTTTAACCACATTTTCAACATGAGATTTTTGGGAAATCCCCTCATGAACACTGGCACTGTGATTTTGTTATTGCATCCCAAAAGTTGATTTCTTACAACGACTGTGCCATTCTGTGCCAGATGTGTGAAAACACATTCTGGGCAAGATGTGGGAAATGTCAGCTGTACAGTTCATGAGGCAGTGTGAAAAAATGGCAATGTTGAAAATCTGGAGTGAAAATATTAAAAATTGGTGAAGTTATGAGCGTGCATAGAAACTGTGCTACGCATGCTTGTAACATGCCCATTTTTTTTGATTTTTTACATCAAATTTTCACCATGGGCTTTTTGTGACCTCACCTCATGAACATTGGGGCTGTCGTTTCACTAAGCAGTCCTGAAAGGTGATTCTATGCAATGACCACATCATCTTTCTGGCTCAAGTAACAAGATGACTGTGACATTGTTCATGAAGTGGGGTCCCAATATGCCTATGTTGAAAATTTGGTGAGAAATTACCAAAAAATGGCTGAGATAGCTACATTTAAATTCTTTGTTTGTCTCAGAGTCATACGGAGTAGGATCTTAGTATGTATGACGAGATACAAACTAAGATCCTACATCATATGACTCATGAAGTAGGATTCTAGTTTGTATCTTGCCATGCAACTAAGATCCTACTTTTTATGACACTGATATGAACAAAGAATTTAAATGTTAAATAACACACATTTTAAGGGCATTTTCCAAACAGTAATGTGCAGAATGCACCTAGGGGGTCACAATAAGCAAGCTACATGCGTTGGTTCCTCCCCAGAATATCATTTTGGGAGGTTTCCAAATTTGAATTTCAGGTAAACTGGAAACAAGATGGTGGCCATATGACAGAGGAATTTTCTCATACAATGCAGGATTTTTCTTTCGTATCATAAAGCTATATTGAAGTGCCTACTGAGCATGCTCAGAAATGATTTTTTTCAAATTTTTAAATTACAATAACTTAAAAACAACTTACTGTTTTTTTCACCAGACTAGAAAAAAGCACATCTGTGGGGTAGTCCCTTTCTGTCCTGAACATTTCATACCAAGCAAACAAACCCTCTGGGCTGTAGGCAAGTTCAAAGAGAAATCCCAGCAAAGTCAATGGGTTAAAACATGTTTGTTCACTTCTCCATAACTCAGAGACTGCACATTTGACTGTAACAAAACTTGCCAGGCCAAGAGATCTAAACCACAGGAAGGAGCATACCAAACTGTGTGCAAATCCATTCAACGGTTGCAAAGTTATTAAAGTGCAAAAAATGTTGAGTTTAACATTGAAGTGCCTACTCAACCCTAACTATAGGGCTACAACTGCACCCCTACAATATATATATGTATATATATCTATATATCTATATATATATATATATATAAATTTATATATATATTCAGACACACACACTTATATTAATCATTGTGTATCACAATAATGGGAAAGCACTGCAAAACTTGTTAGTCTACATTCCCCCCACAATACAAAAACCACAAAGGAGTGAGAATTTGATAAAGGGTCCAGTGGGACCAGAAACACGTCAGGCAATTTAATAAACCTTTTTTAAAATGTTTTCCTTCTGGGCAAAGTTCTTTTGTGGTGGTGAGTGCCTGGATTTGTGTTTTTGATTTCCCCACAATCTAGATTAGTTTCAGCCTTATGCATGTCATTGCTGATTTAAATGAGCTGTCTAGTGGCAATTCCCCACCCTCCAACATCCCTCAGGGCCTGAAAAGAAGAAATAATGTATTTTTTTAGTCTGTAAAAATGTGTGTAGACAGTGCACTGCTATGTTGTACTGGAATATATGTGCATATATGTGTATATATATTAGCCAGTGTGTATGTATCACAACAATTAGAAAATGCTGTTAGGTGGCTCAGTGGTTAGTGCAAATCATTCTAGTCTACATTCCCCCACAATCTAGATCAGTTTCAGCCATATGCATGTCCTTGCTAATTTAAATGTGTATTGGCAACCCCTACCCTCTGTTGTCCCTTGGAACCTAAAACGAAAACAACGGTCCCTCAATGTCTTTTTTTTTAATCTGTAAAAATGTGCATAGAGAGTACACTGCTATGTTACACTGGAACATATATGCATATATGTGTATATGTATTAGTTAGTGTGTGTGTGTATCACATCAAATACTGCAGGAAGGGCAGTTACTGTCTGTAGGTGGATCAGTGATTAGTGGAAAAATGGCTAGTTTAAACATTTCTCACCCCCCCACAATACCATTATTTTGCAGCCATATTGACTCTTGCCAGATTTTGTTATAAATGTGATAAGCCACTCCAGTGTATGCTTTAAAGGATTTTAATTCACTTCCCAGAAATGTAGTTGCACTCAATCTTCAGCCTTATGACTCACTAGACCCCTGGGGTTTTCACTAAAATCCTTTAATGCACACCCTGTCATGGCTTATTACTTCTATGAATCTAATTTTACTATGTCTCTTTGTCATTTTACTGGAATAAACCATGCATCCTTTAATGCTGCAGTTAAAAAAAATTAGAAAACCAAACAAATGTTAAATTATATGGAGACTCATAAAGCATCAAACAATTAATTATAATAGATTCAATGCAGGGAACCGCAATGCCAAACACAGTACAGTTGATGTGAAAAAATTAAAATGAGACAGCACACATGTACATATCAACATTTATTTATTGTATTATTTATTTATTTCAAAAGTTACACCAGAAAAAACATTCTGAGCTGGTAACAGCTCATTTCCAGATGTGTCCTGGGGGCAGAGGGAAAGGGTGAACAATAAGGGACAATAAGAACAAAAATATAATAAGGGGTGAATAGGCATCATAAATAACAATTGTGCAAAGACTTGGATTACATGAAGTAAAACACATAACAGTAGAAATAAATGCTGGAGGGGGAACGTTTGCAATTACAACACAATAAAGTGTTGGAGGATAACAACATTTCAATGTGCACAGGCAATATTGAGTTCAGGGTTGGCGCAAAGGTTGTCAGTTGTAGAGGGTGGAAGAGGGGACTAGACTAGTGTAGGTGCAGGGTGAAGGGTGAACAGGGTAAGGGGATTTTGGACTGCTGTCCAGGGACCTGTATCAGAAGCAACTGTAGGAGTGAATAAAGAAGTCATGGAGGAGAGAGAAGCGTGAGTGGTAGGATGAGACAGAGCAGATCATAAGGGGACAAGAACCTTAAAGTGTTAGGAATTGGAAGAAGAAAGGCAGCTTTACCACCAGTGGATTTTCTATAGGAAATTATGAGACACTGATAGCCAGAGCTGTGAGGGAAGTAAGAAGGGGTGATGGATGGAGAGAGAGAGAGAGAGAGAGAGAGACAGAGAAAGGGGAAGCATGGTAGAAGAGGATGGAGCCAAGCCGGTATTTAGAGGCATCTGAGTTCAAACCAGGGGAATGAGAGGGAGGAGAACAGGGAGATGTGATGGGTGCCATGCTGACAGAGAAGGGCAAAGCAGCAAAATGAGAGAAAAAGGGGATCCAGTTTTGCCAGGGTGAATTTGTTAGCAGCACTGTATATTATGTCACCATGCTGTTTTCGAAGATGGTATCTTTGAGACAATTCTGGATGAGGAGGAAGTGAGATACATCATTTATTCTTGTAAAGCACACTAAGTGTGGGGTGCAGCTTTTTGAGTGTGGCCTCCACATTCACTGAGAAAATCAAAGTATAGTTCCTGCCAGTCCCTGAGGTACTTGAATGGGGGGACATCCACAATTGCTGCACATTCAAAGGTATGGAAGGAGGGGAGAGGATTGATCCTGATGAGCCTCTGCCTAGTAACAAAAGTTATAGAGACCATGTTCTTGCTGTTGAGAACTGCTGATTTGACAGAAACTAGTGCTGGATGTTAATAAAGTCCAGGTGGAGCCTGGCCATGAGGACAGGGGCATCGGAATCAAAGGCAAAGAGTACCGTGTCATCTGCAAACATAAGGATGGAGGCAGAGGATCAAACAACAGAAAGGTCATTCAGGAAGATGGGGAAGAGAACTGAATCAAGGATGGACCCTTGCAGGACACCAGAACTGATAGGGAGTGGGGGAATATGGATTCTCCAAGCCAGGCAGCTTGAGTCCTGCCATTAAGGTAGGTGCAGAACCAAAAACTGAGGAGTCAGAAAGCCCTACTGATTTGATCTTGTCCTGGGTGGGGATGGGTAACAGCACTGAAGGCTTTGCCACATCAACAAAACGGTGAATGTGACCAGACCCTGATTTATGCCAGAGAGAATGGGGTCAGTAAGCAGGAGAAAGAAGGTGGAAGTGAAGGGGAACTCCTAGAAACCAGTCTAGAAAGGAGTGAAGAAGGATAATAAATCAAGGAAGCGGGAAATCTGAGATAGCACACAATGTTATAGGACTAGTACAGTGGTGCTCAACGTCAGGTATCCTCAAGTCAATCAGAATCTTGAGTGAAGAACTGTTGAGAGTAATCAAGGCCATGACTTTGTATTTGACTGCCTTCTTGCAATTTGCCATCTCACTACTACACTCTTTAGGTAAAAGGGCTTGTGGAGGCACAGTCATGTGCAGCACTGTTTCTATAAAATGCCACCTGCTAACTCTTTCACAACCCTTCAAGTGACAATGCACATTTTACAGAAGAACTGTTCTGTACATGTAAGTCATTTTTTTTTCCATTTAAAGTTGTGTTTTTTTTAATCCTTTTTTCATCTCTGTTATGATCCGTCTTTACTGGCTTTTTAATAAATGCACTATATGTTTCTAAAATACACACTTATGTTAAGTAGAGTTTTAGAACTGTATGATGTAGTATATGTCCTTTGTTAAGTTCTTGCATTGTCTCAATGCCTTAGTGCTCTACTGCTGAACATTAGGGTTGGAAAGGATATAAACTGTATCATACAGTTCTAAGATGGCTCCTACCCAGAGAGTGTAACTCAAGAACCTCCAGTGAGCTAGCTAATAGGGCAATAAAAATGAAACAATAACAGAACTTCAAACAATATTCAAAAAACAGATTCTGCAGGCAACATGACTTACAGGCTCAATGTAACAGTACAGTTCTCCTGTAAGCCATGAAAGACAGTGACACCAAGCATTACAACTACCCGTAGATGCTACTGAGGATATCATGACATCAGTATCCATATATCCTTAGTCATGATATAATCTGATGATGGACACTTCTGTACTCACAGAGAATATTCTGCAAAATGTTTTATTAAAAATGGTGAGGAATTATGCAAACACAATTATCGCAAAGTGCTGTGGCCCCAAACACTTCACCAACAGACCATCAATGTCCATTAGCATAACATTTTGCATTAAAAATATTTTTTTTGGAGGTGAAGCATTTTTTGAATGTGAAACATGAGGTCAGTGGGCACTGATGGTCTATCAGTGTTCTGTTTGCTACAATTGAACTTTTTAATAGCTGTATTTGAATAATTTCTTACCATTTTAAACTTTTTTTCCCCAGTAAGTTATTAATTAACTTCTTTATTTGGCCATGCAATGCCGTGGCACATGTGAGGGGTCAACACGTAACAATATCAAGAAGAGATTCAGAGAATCAGATGAAAGATCACAAGTGAGCTCAATTAGATAAAAAATGCTTTGTTAAAATAGTATTTGTTTAAAATATTGTCTCATCTATGTGGCACAGCTTGACAGCAGAGAGAGAGAGAGAGAGAAGAAGAAGAAGAAGAAGAAGAAGAAGATGACACCAGCCTACAGCTTTCATATGCAAGAAAATACCAGTCCCACTTCAGTATTACACTACTAGTAGTGATGGGCGAAGTGGCCCCAATTCACTCCGTGGAGTGATTCGTGAGTGAAGGCAAATGGAGTGCTAGCAACAAAGCAGAGTACTTATGTTATTAATGAGTAACGGTTCATTGAAAACAATGACTTTGCATTACTCAGCCTTCCCAAACCACTACTCTACCAATTCTTAAGGTGAAGTACATTGAAAACAATGTACTTCACCTTACTTCACCTTGTTTTTAAACTCCAAAGGTGAATTTTGCAGTGTTTCATGGGATTTCAGGTCACATGGGCTCTACATTGTTCTGCACAGCCTCCGTTTGGGGTAGTGTGTGTAGGAAGCTGTAGGAGACAATCTGCTCTGAGAACTCACTGCAATTCAAACCTTCGAAAAGCTGTTAAAAAAGCATTTTTGAGTCATTTTATTTGCTGAAACTTTAGTTCATCAATTATAGAAAACCCTCCTGTGCTCATATCATCGAGCGTTTATTGTTTGTGTATGGATTTTGAATGTTAATGTACAACATTCAGTTTGTGTACTGAGAGACAGTGGAAGTGTGCTTTGGGGGAAGGGTGTATCTGTGGTATAGGTAGATTAACTTAGAGAAAAAGACAGTGCTTTCTGTTTTGGTGATATTTTTCTTGTATAACTGTGTTAATGTACACACAGTAATAATGTCAATATTTCTTGCAATTTTTCTTGCTGATTGTTGTGGTGCAGCAGTGCATAATTTTAGTTTGTTTAAAGTATGTGGTTGACGTGTGTCATCAAATCAGGCACCATTTATTGTGCCACATTATTTCAGCATTGTGAAACTGCTATCCACTGCAGCTGTTTGATTTTTGTACTTCTTTGTGGTATCTTTACAGGTACTAGTACTAGTGACTGTTACTGCAGCAGTGCATTACACTGCCCCACTCCCCGGTGGCCCACCCCAACCAGCAAAGGTGTTCTTTTCCAGATTTGAATTTCTGATGGTGAGCACTGGTTAGGTGTTGTGCCTTTGTTACTGCATCTCTTCAATACACAGTGCAATCTTAATCTGTCTGTGCATTTGTATCTCTTGAGGGCCCAATCTCCATCTGTAACTTATGTCACAGTTGTTTCTTTGACTTCCCTTCATTCAGAGTATTGGACAGGTGTGGTGCTTAATTCTGCATGAACATTGTACTCATTAATATGCGTTTTTAAGTCAGGACCATCATTACGAGTCACTTGTGATACAAATCATGTTCATTATCATCACAGTCACAAATCACGATTCACGATTCACGATCATTCACATTACGAATCACAACATTCATTTTTTTTCTAGTTACTTGGATGTATTGTAAGCCTGTTTTATAGTATCTCTCCAGGCTTCACCACCCCACCATTGTACTCATTGATACGTGTTTTTAAGTCTGGGAGTTTTAAGCTACAGCTCATTGGGTATGTACAGCCATAGGCGGTAGGCATTCACGTTTCTTTATCATCACGGTCACAAATGCAGTCACAAATCACGATTCACAATCACATCACAAATCACAACATGATTTTTTTTTAATAGTTACTTGGATGTATTGTAAGCCTGTTTTGTAGTATCTCTCCATGCTTCACCACCCCACCATTGTACTCATTAATGTTTATTTTTAAGCCAGGGAGTTGGACAGTGTCTGCAGTACATACACAGACTGGAAAGAAGACTGAATGCACACATGCAGTTTAGTACAGTATACTTGCACTGCTCAGAATACAAAGTGTCACACATACGGAAGACAACAAAAAAGGGCATAATTATATACAAGAGTCGGGGATGGTGTAGGAATACATTTTGTAACACAGCAAGGAAGGTGTGGGGGGCCTGTGGTGTGAGAAAAAAATAATATGGGATCCCATGGTGATCCAAAGCAGTTCCAGCATGGACATAATTTGCAACTGATGTTCCTCTATGTGATCCAGCCACTGCTCCACAGCATTCACCACCTCATTGTTATCCTCAACAGTACTCTAGAGAACTGCCAAGTCAGCCTGTGTTACATACAGTTCTCTGGGGTCCACACATTCTACAGGATGACCTGCTGGTGGTAGTGGTGGTGGGGGGTTGGGTTGCTGGTGGAGCAGCAGGTGCTGCTGTAGCCCTCCTCTTCTTAAGGATGCAGCAATGCAAAGCTGCAACCTCTGCCACAGAATGGCCAGCAGGTACAGGCATGGTCCATTCTGTGGCAGGCTGCCACTCCAACTGCTGATGATTGAGCATATGGATGCACTGGCCCTCAGTCCCCAGGTGAGTCCCCCTGGGGCCACGGCACACCTCCACCTCACATAGGCAGCACTTGACCACACTGCTGTCCCCTCACACAGTAAAAAAAACTTCCAAACAATGGAGGTGCAGGGAGGACCAGGCACAGGCAGGGGATGGCCAGATGAACTGGCAGCTGGCTGGTCACAGTGCTGAACAGGGATTGGATCCACACCTGGGCCTGGGGGAATAGGCACATCCTGCTCCAGAGAACCTGGACTTTGTGGTGGTGGTGGTCCAACTGCCTCAGAGTCAGCGCAGGAGGTGGTGCTAGTCCTGCTTCCGGGCGGGGACACTCACAAATATCGAGTGGTCCAACAGGAATGGGTGCCCATGTCCTCCACACATGTGCATGGTACGATGCTTACCACTACCACACTCTCCCAGAGCTGCCCCCACCCCAGACATTCCCTCACCCTGGTCCATTTCTCCTACTGAGCTCCCTCAGTCCGAGCAATTACTACTCACACTGTTCCACAACACACACACACATAGTCACACAGACAAACAACTAACTACTTACAAAGGTAAGAAAAATAAAATTTACAGAAAGAACAAATTAAGTAAAAAAGAGTACAGAAAAGACAAAAAATGTAGCTTTTAAAAAAGCTGTTGGGTCTAAATTAAAGTTTAAATCTCCTCCTCGCTCTGATCTCAAAGTATCAGCAGTCACAAAACACACTACTCTCTCTCTGTCTGCACAGGAGAAAGTAAAGTGTCTGCTTGTATGACTCAGTTTCTTCCTGCCTAGTTAAAAAGCATGTGACTTAGAGTACTACAAGCCATGTGATATGTGGGGGGCTGCTAAATCTGAAACACCAAGTGGATCACTTAGAATCATAAAGAGGAATGCGAAGTCCATTAAAAACAATGACTTTGCCTTACTTCACATTGCCATTTCACCTTAACGCGAAGTGGTAATGACAAGGCGGTGTGAGCACTTTGAATTGCCCACTCCACGTAGTGGATTGACAACATGAAGTGCCCACTTCATGTTCACTTCGCCAATGGAATTTAAATTCTCTGCATCTCTAACTACTAGAGCAAATTTCCAGATCTCTTCCCCAAAATGCCCTTGAAACATTGCTTTCCTACAGTCAGCTGCAACTTTTCAGATTTTTAAGTTTAGGAAAATGTTTCATAATTGTTTCCAGTATCTTTCCTTCAGCAGAGCACATTCTGGTCTCTGTGATAATAATTGATAAAGTGACAGAGTTTGCAGATAAACACCAAGGACTTGGGGCCTGATTCCAGGATGGCCGGCTAAACTTGCACGCAGTTGCAGAGTTATGCCGGTTGCCTCTATGTTGGACCTTACACCCATTCTGTGAAGTGGCAGGGTCTTGGCATCAGACTCATGAGCATACACGCCATGCGTGTGCAGCCCACATGGCATATATCTGCTGCAGGTCACAACTCATGATGAACAGCATTCCACCCCTGAGCACCTCCCACCACAGAATACCACCAGCCGCACCAGGGGGCATGGAGGGGTGCAGGATAAGTGCCACAGGTGTTGGGGACATGCTGTAGAATGGACCCCAGGATCCCTGCTGTTTCAGAGGCATTGGGGCAGGGATAAATGAGAGTGGACATGGGGGACATGTCTGCACCATTGCCACGGCACCTGCAGGTGGGCAGCCAATGGATGGCACCATCGGTTGCCACTTAGAGCAGCACAGATCTGTTCTAACATAGCCATGCCACTGTGACTTTTGGAATTGCACCTACGGGTTATGACAGCCTCCCTACTGGAATTGGGCTATGTGGCTGTTGTATCCTGCAGTTGCACCAGGCATTGTGGGCTACGGCATAAGTGCTGATATAAACTGCATTTGTCAGAGCCCACAAACACCAAAGCACAACCCACATCTTGGAACAGGGGCTGACATATTGACTGGCATAAGTAGTGAGATACCCCACAGGGTTTGGCATATCTCACCTTATGCCGGCGTATGCCCTTCTGGAATTGGGCCCCTGGTATTGAATTGTTGACCTATTAGCCATTTAAAGGCCCAGCCCATGTAACCAGAATGCTTAAGATGCAAATTTGCCAGTTTTATCAATTCTTGCACAAATGATGAGCTGGAAGCAAATGAAGCAAACCATTAGTGTCCATTCATTGTGGGGAAACATTAGGTCCCGGGTACAGTATGACAGAAAAGGCTTGACTATGGATCTGAATTTTAATTTGATGGTTTTCCAACTCAATGTTCATGCTTTTTGCCATCATTATTAATAGTGTTGTACGTTCCTTGAGCAATCATGCTGCACAGATGAACAAAATGATATAGTATTAGTGGTAGTAGTAAAGAACAGATGAAAGATAAGTGTGAAAACAAGCCCATGCAAATGACTAGGCCATCATTCCACAAATTCATTGCTTGCCCATTCCTTTCCTTTATATTTATTTGGCAACTACAATATATGAGATACAACACTGTCCCTATATACTGCAGTCCCTGTTTTCTGGATCACCTGTCCTGCTGAGCTAGTTCATGTATTCATGAACGACTCAAGTCATTCGAAAAACAAACAAACAAAAAAATACCAAAAACTTAATCAAGTTCAATTTCAGTTGGTTTGCATCTATATCCCCCGGATGAATCTGGAAATAATCAGCAATGTGCAGTATGCTTTTCCTGGTCAACAAAAATGAAATAAATAAATATATATGCAGCAAATGGGTACAGAACAATACAAAACTGTGAACCCAGAGATCTGGGTGTGAAACACTGTCAACATTACTCAGTGTGTGACCCAATCAAGTCACTTATTCTGCCTGTGATCAACCACTTTTTGTCTCTCTAGCATATCTGTGTGCTCTTTGAATCACTCGGTGTGCTGAAATGCAGCAGCATCTTTTTCTCCTGTCCCTTTCCTGTTGCAAACTGTAAAGCACATTATGATCAGTTTGCATGAAAGCTCCTATATAAAACCAGATATTTTTCTGTCTGAACTATGACCCCAGACTAAAGAGAACCCCACCCCTGTTTTGACAGGTCTGAACTACAGTACTGTAAGGGGGTGAGGCACAGAAATTTTTTTTTTAAATAGTGGAATGGTGCATGTACCTCATCCCCCCCCCCGAAACCCTGTGTTACAGAACATCCATTTTGCATCCACAAATGCTACAGCCAAACATTATAAATTGGGCCTCGGGTACATGCTTTTGAGAGCAAGAACTGCTCACAAAGGAAACTAACTCCCTTTCATGTGATATATGCTTATGAATACAATAATATTTCATCTCTAGTTAGTATGCTCAGTGCTCAGAACAGCCTTTTTTTCCTTGTAAGCTGGTTACTCAAAGCATTATGCCATATATATGTATTCCAAGCACATGTGGGATAAGCCCCTAGTATTCTAAGTTTAAGTGGGACTTTATGTCATGAAATAAGTTTATTTTTTTAATACTCACGGAGTAAGTCTCTGTTGCAGGAAGTCGGACTGTTTCAGCTGTCTTCCTTTTCCACACAGCAAACTTTGGGTGGTGATGGAAAGTGTTTTTGCATGGGTATTGATAGATTTAAATATTCTCAGGCAGCAGTTGTAGAAAACATCTGTGTTTATGTTTGTAGATATATTGTTGAGAAATTAGCAGTTATTTTTACAATTTATTTACATAGAATATCCCATCTGAATTGCAACATCTAATTTTCAGTGGAGTTCTGCTTCTGCCCATATCTGTGGCTAGGTGAAGCAAAGCTCTGGAAGGTTAAATGACTTGCTCAGAGTCACACGGGGAAAACTGTGGCTTGCTAAGGGTTTGAAGCTGTGATGTCATGGTTCCCAAAGCCAATTTTGTAAGTAGTGCTAGGCCATTATGGTGTCCTTTTATTTGAGTCAGACTGGACTAGCTAAGGCATTGTTAGAAAGGGCCAGGACCTGATACACAGTCAGAAATTGTAGTTGCTTAAAAGGCTTCAAGTAAGGGCAAGAGAATATAAAACTTGATAACTTTGGCTATGCTTCAATTTGGACCCCTTGTCTTGTCTTAAGTTTGTCTGAAGCATATTAGCCAGAGGTACTTTGGGTCCTTGAGGTGGGGGTTTAGAAGGTTAAAATGGGGGTAAGATACACATCTTCATCACCCCTAGCTGACACCAATCAATCCAAACCTCTTCCACCCTTCGCATTCATCCAGTCAGTTTAAAAAAAACTCAGCATCTGTTTAGGAATTTGTTTTTATTTAAAAAATGTCTTGGGATTGAGAGGATTTAGAAAATTACTAAAGAGGGAAAGGAGTGGTGATAGGACTTTGCAGTCCATAATGTCATAACCCCATAACATCATCATTCCCTCACTCATCTCTGTTCCTTGTTACATTGTAATTCACCTACTGTATGCCTGTGCCACTTCTGTCAAACTACAGTGAAGCCAGCCAGGATGCAATACATTATGTTGCAGTAACTTAAATATTACACACTACTGCATGACAAAAGGGCTTAATTACCATTGAATTGCACTGTTCCCTTGCAACATGTACTGCAGCACTCTGCACTAATACTGCAAGGCACTGCATTGCACTCTTGCTGGCTCTGCTTTACGCTAACCTATTCTAAATGTCACAGTGGTGCTGTGGCTTCAGCCAGGTATGCAGGGGACAGTGAGTGCCTTTGCATTGTGGCCCAAACCCTTTCTCCTAATGGTTGTGGTGCCCAATGTGAAAGCAGTGAGAAAGCTTGCAACTGCATTGTGTATAGCACAATGGGGAAGAGTATTTCAGTGAAGCAAATTGGTCATTGGGACCATTTTGTGCTGCTGACATGCAAATGTTCAGGAGGCCCCTGAAAAAGCCTATGATGTTATCTGATAAACTTTACAAAATGTAAGATTTAAAATCAATTCAGTTTATGTTTAATATATTTGCTGTAATTCTTCTCCCTTTTTCTTTCTTAATTAGGAGAAATGCTTAAAAACAAGGGGCTAGATTTCAAAGCCCAGGAATTGCCGCCGCTGTGGTAAAAACTGGGGCAAGTCAATCACCACTTGTGGAGCCACAGTTTCTGCCACAGCTGTGGTATTCTCAAAGGTGCAGTACATTTATGACTGGCTCCATGATTTATGGCAGCTTGTGGATGTTTTTTTTTATTGCAGCTGCCCCAAAATGTTTCACCAGGTGGGAATATGCATAACATCCCCCTACTGGTTCAAAATACAAAACTCTGCAGGTGTGGAGGTTTTGTCCTGTGGCTTTCACTGTGGCCTGGGACTTAGATCTAACATGTTTTGAAAATCCAGCCCCAGATCACTACCGATAAATTGTATCTGTTCTGGCTGCTTGTCCACATCTGAGAAAATACTCGCCAGTTTATAGCACCATAATAATTATCTCCACAGCAACAGACTGTGATGTTATAAACAGAATTGTGATGTCACAAGTAAAGACGCATACAGTGTAGATATGGCAAAAATCCTGTTTCCATGCATATTTTTTACTAATATAGAAATAAGGGTGAATTACATGAGAAATATGTGCAGTAAGTTGAACTGTGTCTAATTATTACATTGTTTTCAAACTTGTTCCAGCAATATTAGGGGGTCAGATTATTTCAGACCAAATACAGTACATATATAGTACCTTTTGCATTAAATAGCTATTCCCAATAGTATTAGGGGATCAGATTATTAGAAACCAAGTAAAGTAATAGTACCTGTTGTGTTACAGTAAATGGCTAATTATCCATATTATGATGTCTCAAATGAACATACTTGTTCCCTGTAGTATTATCAGACATGCATCCTAGGTATCAACATTACTGAGAAACCATAGGGTAGTACTAGAATAATACTTTGTGCATACAAAAGAGAAAGGAATATTCATATTCTTATTCCTTAACTGTTTAGAATATGAACAGCTTGTAAATGTATTCAGTTCTTCTAACAGTAGTCTACATGAATTGGATACTAATAAATTTGACCTATCATTTTAGGCAGGTAGACCCTGTAAAAACATATAAATACTGGTAATATCTATAAATTAGAGGTTACCCGCTTTGCCAGCTACATCAACTGAATAACATTTGAACAATATGGCACATCAACTTTTTTAATTGTGTTTGAACATAAGAAGCTTTTTAGAGTGACCATCTACATTTTTAAAGAACTGAGATTATCCTTCTAAAGACTCCAAAGGCTATCACTAGGTTTTAAGGATGCTGCTGATATATTCTTAGGAAGTAAATTAAACTTTAAAATCAATATTATGCAGCTTATTTCACTAATTAAACTTTTATTTGTCATCAGGGGAAGTCCCCTTGTATGAGCTATTTTACCCTAGGACAGGCTTGCATTTTAACAGAGATATTAAAGCTATAGCAGGTTTTGGCAGTTTACCATCATTGATAATTAATGAATATAATTTGCAAAACTACAGTGATTGGACAAATTTCCTATAAATCCATGCAATTGCAAACATTTGCCTGCAGGATTTAACAGTATTTCAGCATTTTAATATTAAATAAATGCAAGATGCAGTCACAATAGAATTGGTATTAAAACAAGAGAGGAGAAGAACAGTGAGTGAATGGCTGAGTGAGTGAGTGAGTGAGTGAGTGAGTGAGTGAATGAGTGAGTAGCAATAACATGTTTATGTGAGTTTAATACATACACAAACCATAATTCTGGCTTTGTCCAAAACAGACTAAAGTTGACATGTGGATCTTTAAAGTGTAACTATACCTCCTGTACTAATGCCCATACCCTAGCTACTAAATGTATAGGACAACAGCCACCCAGGCTACTATACGTAAATACTTCCTCAAAACTGTGTTGTCTCACTATTGTATAGATCACTGTTACTACTATACGACAATGCCCCAGAGGCTGCACTTATATTATAATTTTTCCACTGTAGTAATATCAATACCCTAGCTACTACATGTGTAGACTTTTAGCCACCTTGGCTATTACATGTAATTACTTGAAATATGATGCCCCATTACTGTACTTTCTCTGACTGTATGACTATGCTGACGTGGAGCCTTTGTAAATGAGTCTATGACTCAAAGGGTTGTAATTCCTATGAGTGACTAAATAAAATAAAATAAATAAATACATAAATAAATAAATAAAAGATAGGGTGGCCCTACCTTGGAGGGTGCAGAGCCGGGGGAAGGGGGTCTGCCAGGTCGGTTCAGGACAAGGGGCAGTGTGCTTCAGACAGGAGGTAGACCTCTGAGGGTAGGTGGATGCTGGAGAGAGTTCCCTTCAGAGCAGGAGCAAACAACAGAGTTTGAAAAAAAATATATATTGTCAAAATAAACACAACAATTTAAAATGCGCACTATTTTATTCAACACATAGTTAAAATAACCTAAACACTCGCTTCTGTTTAAATTATTTTCCAATGTCTTCCTAACAAGGCAAACACATTATTCTGGGGGGGGGGTAGAGGAGGAGGAGATATAATACCCATAAAATGTCTAAAAAAGAAAAATCAGTGAAGGAAAGCACAAAGTTCCCCCACCACATAAATGGAACACATTGCAGCATCCAGGACTCCCTGCTGTTAGGAATCTGTGCAGGATCTTTCACCACCCATTTCCACTAGGAGCCCTGTCGGTACAGAGTTGCCTACTGCTGGTATCTCAGAGCCAGGTGCACTATAGGAGATCTGGACTTCTCTGCTGTGAGTGTCTGTGTTGTTCAGTTTAACAATCAGCACCTCCCTGCTGTGGGTGTCTGTGTCCCTCAAGTCACCAATCAGCTCATGTGCCACCCCAGAGCTTAAAGGTCGTGATCACCAGAATCTGCAAAAATAAATAACAACTGGGGAGTAACATAACATACTCATCAAGTCCACCCTATGCTTCATAAGCAGAGAAAAAAATATGTACTGTAAAAACATGCAATAATTTATACAGATCCCACCACCTGCCTATTACTCAGCACCCACCTGTTAGCATTGTAGAATATTTTCATAAATATAGTCACATTGCCAAAAACTATTTGGATTGCTGCCCCTTGTTTTGTGAAGATGTACAGTAGCAGCAAGTAGACGCATTTTCAATATATAGAATTTACTCATTGAACCATTACAAGGAGCACAGATGGGCTGATAGCCTGAGGACTTGGAAAAACAAACAAGCATTGCAATGCAACTTTGCAAACAAAAAAATACCCTACTTTTTTTTCACTATAAAATATTCCATGCAGCTTCTAGTTTTATTTGCTGGTACAATTTTCTAATTACACAATCATTTGAGCATTTCATAAATATTTTAATTGAGCTTTTTCTCTAGGAAAAAAGATGGCCAACACATTTTGCTTAGAAATAACATTGTAGAGACAGGCAAAATGTTAGGTTCAAACACATAAAAAAAGACTCATGGTATACAGCTTGGGGGGGTTACCTAGACAAGTACTTTTGACAGGTGTGCCAACATTTTTCTTAATTGTTGCTGAAACTGTTGCTGGTGCAGATGAGGGAGCAGCAGACTCGAGGAGGACTGGGAAACATCAGTGAATCCCCTGGGAAACAAATACGTCAAGGCTTAATTGAAGGCCTGCATTGTCTTTTTATCCCCTCTCTTCGGTGGTAGACTATAACATAGCTGCACCAACCTCTGGAATAAAGAATGCCTTCTAACATCACCCCTGACTATAATACTTTCTGAGCTTAAAGATGTGTCCCCACATCCTGCTGGAGCAAACTAGACTAAACATCTCATCAACACGCTATCTTAACAACAGCTGAACAGTACATGTCTTATTTCAGTCCCTTGTCTGCAATGCCCCCAGGTCCTTTTCCTCCTCTTCTACACTTGTTTGTTTTTTTGGACATTTACAACCACTATTAAGGAACAAACCTTTTTTGCATGCTTGTTAATAACTTCACACAGCTATCAGCATCTTACATGCATTTTTGCTAATTTAAGAAGGTTGTGGCTAGCTGAAAAAAAAAAACACATGTTGTGGCAATATCCCAATTAGCTGCAACCAGCTGCTAACTTGGAATTGCCACTTCTGGCAACCATTTTGGGTTGCAGCAGTCTATCAGCAATATTTCAGATATATTACTGGTAATCAATCTTTTTCATACAGGAACTTGTAAGAGAATACATAGTCTCTATGATGGTACTGGGGGGGCTAAAACAATGAAATACAATAAAAACACGACTGGCGATTTATTTTCATAAAAATCACAATAACATCCTAATTTTCATTTAAAACCAGTCTAAGTTCCAGTATTATTAATTGAAACATCAGATGGGGGTCAGGGTGATGCAGATTAGGCAATCATGCATGATAGGGTGTGTGCTGTGTTGGGATGATGTCATGTCTTGGGTGGATGGGTACATTAGGCCACAGACTGACTGCCACCAACACTTAAGAAATGATGAAGGGTGGCCGCTATTCGATCAGGGGTGATCTACAGACCCCCAGCACAGGGGGAGGAGGGAAATAGGGATATGATTGAAGAAATCCAAGGAATGGCTAACAAAGGTGAGGTATTGCTAGTGGGGGACTTCAATCTACCAGATATGGATTGCAGTCTCCCTGCTTCAGCAACAGTTAGAAGTAGGGAAATCCTAGACTCCTTGCAGTGGGCACTCCTCAGGCAACTAATTAAAGAACCCACTCATGAGGGGTGATATTGGTCCTGATACTGTCAAACAGAGACAGTATTGCTGATGTCACAGTGGGAGCCACCTGGGGTCCAGCGATCATTGTACAATGTGGTTCAACATAAGGGCCAGGAAAGCAAAAAGAAGTTGGGCACACACCAAAGCAGGGGAGATAAATTACATTTTAATAATGTAGTTAAGATTTATTTTGATTTTCTTTGAAAGCCAGGGCCAAAGGAGTTAGTCTCTGGCTTTCAGACGTGCTGTAATGTCAAATACAATGCAGCTTTATTAAAAGTTTAATTTATCTCAGTTACTTTGCTGTGTGCCCAGCTTCTTTTTGGTTTCTTTGTATGTACCTGCTGGAGCACCTTTAGGACAGCTGATGTGAGTTCCTTTGCCATTTTACTAACACAAGGACCAGGCCTGAATCTAACAACAGTAAAACAAAGGTCCTGGACTTTGGGAGGGCTGATTTCAAGAAAATTGGAGAGTGCCTCAAGGAAGCCCTTGCAGGAGTATAAGGTAGGGTAGAGGAAAATTTGGCAAAAATAATGAAGGTCATTGAGAAGACAACTAACCTCTGTATCAGGCAGGTCAAAAAGAGCAAGTGAAAAAAGATACCACTATGGTTCTGAAAGGAAGTGGCAGAGAAAGTAAAGGAAAAGAAGAAGACATTCAAAAGGTACAAGTCAACACAGAAGGAAGAGGATAGGGAGAATTATCAGAGAAACAAAGTGTGGCAAGGAAGGCAGTTAGGAGAGCAAAAGCACAAGTGGAGTAAAGCACTGCCAAATCAGTTGAAAAGGGGGATAAAAAATACTTTAGGCACATACACGGAAAGAAGAAAAGCAAGGCAAGGGTAGTAAGACTAAAAGGGGAAGGGAAAGTGTGGAAGAGGACCTGAAGGAAGCAGACATAATTGAACAAGTACAAATGCAATTTGGAAGTGCACACTGTGGTGGTGGTGCTCACAAAAATCTTTAGTAATGTTTTATTCACAAAATCGGGCACACACCAGTAATATGAAGTAGACTCCAGCCACTTGTAGAATTAAATTAGTTGCATATTTATTAATACATAAAGATGACCCACAAGGGCAAACACTTGACGCGTTTCAGATTAAACCAGAGCCTTTATCAAAGAGTGCCCAATTTTGTGAATATTGAATAAGCACTTTTGCTCAGTATTCACAAAGGAAGGGGTAGGAATAGGTGATGGGCAACAGATAGGGGGAAAGGGCATTAATGGAAGAGAGGTGGACACTAGCCTTTTTACAGAGCAGAGAGTCCTGGGGGAACAAGCAAAACTAAAAGTAGACACGTCAATGGGGCTGGATGGGGTTCACCCCAGGATACTAAAGGAACTAAAGGAGGAGCAGTCTCTGCCTCTGACAGCCCTATTCAATCTATCACTGAACATGGGGGATGCTCCAGGGGACTGGAGGAGGGTGGGTGTGGTCCCACTACACCAAAGTGGGAATAGGGAGGAGGCAGGAAACTATAGACTTGTAAGCCTGACTTTGATGGTGAGCAAGGTTATGGAACACTACTTAAAGAAAGGATTGAGGAATACCTTAAAACCAATGAATTGCAGGATCCATGGCAGTATGGGTTCACAGGGGGGAGATCTTGCTAAACAAACCTGACAGAGTTCTTTGACTGGGTTACCAGGGAGGAGGAACAGTGAGGAGAGTTGGATGTAGCATACCTGTATTTCAGGAAGGCTTTTGTCACCGTTCCACACAGAAGACTGGTAAACAAGCTGGGCAGCCTGG
This sequence comes from Neoceratodus forsteri, assembly GCA_016271365.2. NCBI lineage: Eukaryota > Metazoa > Chordata > Ceratodontiformes > Ceratodontidae > Neoceratodus > Neoceratodus forsteri. The sequence goes on from CM057453.1 coordinate 215,251,756, forward strand.
GAGTGGGTACAAAGATAGTTAAATGGGCATGATGGTGGGTAAGTAACAAAACTCAGATGGTGCTGGTAAATGGAGTTCACTTGGAAGAAGGTATGGTAACCAGTGGGGTACCTCAGGGATCAGTACTGGGATCAGTCCTCTTCAGTGTCTTTATTAGTGACATCACAGAGAGACTAGAAGGAAAGGTATGCCTGTTTACAAATGACATACAAATTTGCAGGAGAGTTGACAAATGGGGGGGGGGTGAAGGAAGATCTGAACAACTGGGCTTCAGTGCCAAAAAGTATAATATTTTGCACATTGGGCACAGAAACCCAAGGACAATATATCATTTGGGGGGAAGGTGTTAAGAACTACGAAACAGGAAAGAGATCTGGAGGTCATTATATTGGAAGTCATGAAGGTAGGAAAGCAATGTGATAAGGCAGAGGGTAAGGCAGGCAGAATGCTGGGATGCATATGGAGGGGTATCACTAGTGGGAAGAGGGAGGTAGTGTTACCCCTGTATACAGTAGATCAATGGTGAGGCTTCACCTGGAGTACTGTGTACAGTACAGGTGACTACATCTCAAAAAAAGACATAGATTAGAGAGGGTTCAGCACAGGGCAACTAAAATGTTACAAGGGCTTTAAGAAACACCATATGAAGATAGATTCAGGAAAAGCAACATGGATTCTATCATACAGAGGAGTGATGTGAGGACATGGTAGAGACCTTAAAATGCCTAAATGGTATCAACAAAACTCAGGTACAAGACCTGTTCCTGGGTAGAAGTTACACAGAAAACCGAGGGGATGATATAAAAATTGAGGGAAGGAAGATACAGGGTAACGCAAGGAAGTTCTTCTTCATGGAGAGTGGTAGATCCATAGAACAGTCTCCCATAGGAGGTGGTAGGGGTCAGAATGGTTAGAAGTTTCAAACATGTATGGGATAAATACAAAGGCATCATATCACTCTGCAGTAAATAGGGGATAGGGGGTAGTTACTCTAAAATGGGTCTACGGTCATACCACCCTGAATGTACCTGATCTCATCTGATCTCAGAACCTAATCAGGGTCAGGCCTGGTTAGTACTGGGATGGGAGACCACCTGGGAATACCAGGTGCTATAGGCTTAAGGTTGCAAAATAGCAATTTATCTCCCTTACAGGAGCTTTCAGTAAACACTAAAAGAGATTGTATTATGCAAATTAAAATAACAGACCATATGATGCCTTGTATAAATAAGACTTCAACCCCTAGAATGGGGGTGTTGCTGGCATATAAGACTCTTAGTTCAAACAATGCCCCAGATACTGGATTGGTACATGATTATGAAACCCCAATCTATCTGGTACTGCCCAATGAAAATTGTTCAGGTGATAACACTGCTGACACTCAGAACAAATCCATCAAAGAGGGATCAGTTTCAGATCCCAATATACATCAGATGGATCTGTCTGAGGGGGGTTTCATTCAGACCATTAACCTTGAGAACTCCTCTAAATTGTGGTACTCGAGTGATAACAATGAGGATACTTACAGTAAGGTAAAGGACACTGGGAATAATAAAACAGGAATTGGTGATGTGATACAGGAACTGCAGTATACAATTGATGGACTAAAATAATTCGATGAACAGGTTCATATTCCCAACTTCTGCAGTAATTGTGGTTTAAAGCAAGGCATCAACCATGGCCTAGGAGAGCAGGCTGCTGTAACCTTTAAGCCCAGTTGATAAAGGGAAGATCTAATGAGTATTCTGAAAAATCCATATAATGCACATTTAATTCTAATGGAACAACTAGTAATCAATAAGAACATCTTGGAATGTTTGCATGAAGATGTAGCTATTAACAGGGCTAAGATAGATGACATGCTTTCTAGATTTTATAATAAGACTCAGTATATTGATACTGAGGTTGACGAGGTTGATGAGGGTAACAAGAATCATGTGGACCATTCAGACATGATTTCAAGACCAGACTTAAGTTTTATCGAAATTCCTGATTCTCCTATAGATAAATTGAAACAATTAGGGAAGAAACCTAAGAAAGGGAAAACTAAAAGAAGAAAAAGAGGAAAGAAAGCAAAATTCAGAATGACTATCCAGCAGACTCTATAACAGATGTGCAGCTTAACAAAGAGGGAACTGAAATACCCTATGAGGAATGTCCTGACTCTTGAAATTATAGTAAAAGGCTGTTGGAAAATGTCCGACAACCTAGCCAACCTAATAAATATGGTGGCAGTGTTAAATCTGACTTAATGACACAATTAGGAACCTTGGAACAGGACATTTTAAAACTTAATCAGCAATTAGGAAAATTAACAATAGGTACATGACTAGGTTCCTCATTGGATGCTTATCTGCTTAAGGGAGAATTACTGAATCAAAGTGAAATGGAGACAGCAAGAGAGACTACTTTGGGAAAAGGAGAAAGAGAAGTTGAACAGTCTATGCAAAAGGTCATGCCCCCAATTATTTGAAATAAATAAACAGAAACTTATCCCCTAATTAGATTGTATGGATCTATGAATTGGGGAACTTTGATCCAGCTAATTTTGAATTACTGGTACTAAACGTTGTAAGTTTTTAATGCTTACCATTATTTTTTGTTGTTTCTACTTCATTTTATTTTTGTAGCACTGCTGTACTGTTCCTCTATTTGTATTAGTGTACCCATGTTGCTGTTGTTCCACTGTTCTCTTTTTGTACTGTCCCGGGTCATGCCTGAAAATAGTCATTTTATGGCTAGTGCACCTACCTGGTTAACAAAAACTAAATAAATAAATAAGGACCTTAATATTGTGCTGACTGAAGATGACAATGTAGAGATTGTGAGCATTCCCATAGTTGAGGTAACCATAAGCATATTATGTATTTCTCCTAGGATTAACTATGTGTGGGTAAACAGTTGATTAATACAAGATAAAGATTATTTTTTTGTTTATACTTTTTACCTCCTGGGCTGGTTGTCCCTCCAGAGGGCGTCCCCAGCCCCATCCCCTGGCATCCACCATCCTGTGCTGAACCATACTTCCAGGGCTTACCCCCCCCAGTAAGGCCATTGTGGTTTCCCAACCCCCACTGGAGACCAGATTCAGTGGGCCAGCGCCATGGCTGGCTGGGAGCAGAGTCTGTGAAGTGCCCTCCACCACTGTGCCATGGCTTCTTCCTTTTTCCTAGTTTCTCCCAGGGAGCTGGGGCATGCAATGGTGCCCATGGTGAGGAGTGCACATGCATTCACATGTACTCCCTCCAAGCATCTGCTCGAACTCCTTCCCCTTCTGCAGCATGGCACCCTGTCCCCCAGCCTCCACTAGGGAGTAGGTGAGAGCTGATCACTTAGGATCCCCCTCCCAGAGAAGGAGAGCAGTCCATCAGATGCTCAATCCTTCTCCTCCCCTGCTAACCCCCAGGGGCCTGTGCTCATTCCTGAACATGGGTCACCGGCATAGTGCGAGGTAAGGCATCAAGCACTTCAGCCCTCAGTACCACTGGGCCAGCCACTTACAAGATAAAGATTTGACTCTTACATTTCCCAATAGAGCACAATTTAATAAGATGAAAAATGACTCAATGAACAAATTATATTAATTATGTTTGGTATGAGTTCTCTTGAACATAAGAATGATTTCAACTTAACAAATGCAATTAAATATATTTTAATAAATTTTTTGTGAATCCCAGTTGATGAATTAGGAACCTTTTTGGCCAAAAGAGCTCATTGTGATAGTCAAGTAGATATATTGGTTTTAAACATGAAAATGGCTGATCTTATTTTAGAACAGACAACAAGGTTAGATCACTTAGATCTGAATATGGTGGACTCTAGAGTTTTGAAGGTCATAGAAGGGTCTTACTATTATTTAATGAGAACAATTCAACAGTGTTGCCATTATCTAATAGATTTATGTTACATGCTGGATATAATGATAATTGACTCCCTACCAGAGAAGACCGTTTGCCAGGCCCTGCTAAAAATGTTCCAGAAGATTTATTATATCTTACCTGGAACATAGCTGGATGGAATAACACGAAATCTGATGATGAGTGTAAAAGTTTTTTACTTGGCTTCAATGTTCTATGCCTTGAAGAAACTTGGCATACTGAAAATGATGACATTAAGTTAAATGGATATGAATGTTTCCATGCTTCTTGAACTAGGTTGGCAAAGTTTGGCAGATACTTTGGTGGCTTAATTGTCTTTGTGAAAGCTGACGGCTTTCACAAAGTTTCTGTCTGGGAAATACTTAGTAATTTTATTGTGATTCATGTTAAGGTTGGGATACAGGAGATTGTTTTTATGAACTGCCCTGTGCCTCCAAAAAATTTGATTTATTATTCTAATTTAATATAGCACAATTTATCCAGTCTTGTAATGGAAACACAGCATGCATTTTCTTTACCTGATTTATTGATACTTAGTGACTTTAATGCATGAATTGGTTTATTTGATGGTCTTTTGGATAGTTCTGTGTGTTTTCTCCTGTCCATGTGACACACCAACACCAAGAAAATCAAAGGAAACTAAATTAAACAATACTGGTAAACTCTTATTTGAAATCTTAAAGGAATGTAACTGTTTTCCATTTGAATGGAAGGTATAGGGGAGATCTGGAAGGTGATTTTACCCATGTATCCACTAGAGGCTCTTTGGTGGTGAACTATGCCCTAGGGACAGGCTCACATGATTACTAGAGTAATCTGACAGTTCCAATAACAGTGGAGAGCTATCACTTTCTGGTTGTTTTGGAAACAACAAAGCATAGGGAAGTTCAATATACTGTAGAAACAAATACTGTTGTGTTTACTGAAATTTGGTCTTCTAAAAGAATTGTCTGGCAGCATTATTCATCTAGACACATAATTCAATTACTGATCTATTCTTTTTTATCAGACCCTGTCCATAATTTAATTAGATTAGATTTACAATATCTATTACAGCAAATTAGCCTTCTTTTTGCAGAGATTAAATTAAAACTGGAGCGATCAGTGAAACTATATCATGATGATAACTGAAATAGCTGGTTTGATAGTGAATGTAAAAAAACTGAAATCCTATATTAGAAAGCTTTATAAAACATTTAAAAACTTTCGGTGTAAACAGACCCAATGGCAACTGATGTTAGATGTGGTACAAAACAACAAGTGTGAGAAATACTGGACATTGGTGGCCAAAGTTACTGACAAATATAAAACTGACATTGATACATAGATCTCTGAAGAGAGATGGTTAAAATTATTTTCTGATATTTTTTATGATCCCTCTGAGTGTAATAACTCACTTGAGCCACCATCGGCAATGGCAACCTACCAAGCAACAACTATGGACAAGGTATATCTGGCTATTTACACCCTTAAAAAACAAAAAGCTGCCAGCCCAGATGGAATACCTGCAGAGGTTTTTTAAGTGCAGCACCTCTCTGGTGCAGGTTTTGACTATTTTTTTAAATAATTGTAAAACTACACACAGATACCCTGCCACATGAAAGGGAGCAAATATGATACCTATACATAAAAAAGGAAACCTAGCTGACCCTGCCATGTATAGGCCTATTAACCTTCTAGATGTAGACCTAACATTTTTTCTAGAGTCTTGTTGGAAGGGCTAAAGATAGAATTGGATATAACAGGAGGTTTAATTGATTATCAAGCAGGATTTAAATCTAAGTATTCTACCATTGACAATATTTTTGTGCTCAGACACCTTATTGAAAAATATGTCAGATTTAGATGGCAAAAGTTTTATGCTGTCTTTATTGATTACTCCTCTGCTGTTGATTATATATCATGGAACATCCTTTGGTCTATTTTATTGGACAGGGGCATTAATCAAAATCTAGTTGCAATTATAGCCCATCTTTATTCAGAAACGTGGGCTAAAATTAGATTAGAATACAAGGGACATTTATCAATCCCTTTCAAGATTCATTGAGGTGTGAGGCATGGGTGCATCCTCACTCTTCTATTATGTTCCCTTTATATAGATAAAATGCTGATGTCTTGTAAGGCAACAAATTTGGAATTCGACAAAAATTAAGACCCTTCCTTGTCCCCTATTCGCTTATGCAGATGATATTGTCCTTTTTTCACTTACTAAGAAGGGCCTGCAAACTAAATTGGACTTTATTTACAAAAGGTCGACTGAGATAAAATTGAAGATTAATTTGAATAAAACAAAAGCTTTGATATTTGGGGGCAATAAAACTAATGGCAATTGATACATTGGTACAGGGGAGCTTGAAGTGATAACAAACTATGTCTATTTGAGTACTGTATTTCAAGGAATCTGTCACTAAACAATGCATATGGAAATGTTACTAGAAAAGTAAAAAAAAACATTATCAGGATTAATAAGATTTACCCTTAAATACGGAGGTATAAGAATTAAACCTTTAGTACAAGTAATTAAAGCAAAATTTGAAGCTAAATTGCTCTATGAATCTGACATTTGGGAATCTAAAAATGTGAATAAATTAATGTCCCCTCTGTATAAAGCCCTGCGGAACATACTGAGATTAGGGCATTAATGCCCTGCTGCATATTTGAAGTCTAAGTTGGGGCTTCCTGATATATGTGCTGCAATAAAGACCAGGGCTCAGATATTCAAACTGTGCCCAAAAACTGCACAATAGCAGGAGCAAGCGCAAGTCCATTGGCCCATGTGCAGGAGGCGCGATATTCAAAAACTGAGCCTGCCAAACTGCGCCTACAGCCGACGACTGAATATCTCACCACCTGCTCCATAGCGCAACTAGGGAGGGGAAGCGGAGCAGATCAGATGCACCATAGTGCAACCAGGGATGCCCCCCAGCAGCAGGGTGACAATGCAACTGCACAACCAGGGAGGTAGGGGCTCACCACCCATGCCATAGATAGGAAGAGGAACACACAGCAGAACAGACATCATCCTCCCACACCCCATGCACTGCACAACTGGGGGAGGGCTGGAATAACCACTGGCCCATGGAGACCAGCAACCAACCCACAGCTGGGCCATGGTGTCCCATCACACCCCCTGGCAAGCTGTGACTGGCACACAAGGAGGGCTGACCACCCCGTGCCACACCATCCCCCCAATGCAGAGCACACCCTGCACCATGACCCCTAGACACCCTGCCCAGGAGCAGCATCCACTACTGCAGGAAACCCCATGCATGCCACCACTCCCACTGTTACAATGCAACCCTATGCACCACAGAACCATGCAAGGCAGCCCCACCACGAGCACCCATCAGTGGCTGGCAGCACACAGCGATGCAACAACGGCATACACAGTGCCACCATGCACAGACCCCCTGAGGTACTGCTGAGAGACCAACCATGCGTTGGCACATGAGGTACCCCACACGGGACAGGGAATGCCCCAGACCCCACCACCAGTCATACAGCACCCTGCACACTCTCCCAATGACACACCTTGACCCAATACTGTCCACAACAGCCAGCTCAGACACCCACAGTGGTGCATGGAAGCTTGCACCACAGTAGATGCCACATAGTGCATGGACAGACACTCACCCATACCCAAGGGAACAACAACACAGGGATGCAGTAGCAGGGCAACCAAGCCCCCAGCATGGGCCCATGTAAACTGTGTACACACAACCTGCAGTCCTCCATGCACAGGAGTGCCAGCCACCCTGCCCAGGCACTGTGGACCTGTACACCACTAGCATTTGCCCACAGCACAAGTCACAGGCAGTGGTGCACATCCCCTGCAACACACAAGCCACAGCTTGGAGGTGGGTCAACAACTGTGGATGCCACAGTGTCACCCAAGGCAGACATGCACCACACCAGTGACAGGAGACAACCCAGCACTGGGACGGGTACAGTGGCTGCCTGCATGGACAGCAACCATTGACATGCCAGCAGACCATGCAGGTCACAGACATGCATGGGTGTCAGCTGCACAGGCCATGGACGGGCTGACAGGGGCACCATGGACACCAAGCATGCACCATGGACCACTGCACACAGTCATCCAGTGCACAGGGCACAACACACACCACAGACACTGACTGATAGCTACCCCCACATCATAGTCACCTCCCCACAGACACACACACACATACAAATGACTGCACCACCCCTGACGCCATGCACACCACTGCAGCTGAGCACCTATAGCCTGCTGCAGATCAGAGACCACCACAGTATTCATGTCAAAAGATCTGTATTAAAACAAAATATAAAAGTTAACTATGTACAATAATATATACAAGGTGGGGGGGGAAGGCCACAAACAAGGTGGGGGTGGGTAAGGGGCAGGGGTGGACAAATGGGACATGAAAGGAGGGGTGTGAGGGTGGGTCCAGGAGGTAGGGGATATCAGGGGCAGAGGAACTTTCAATGGGAGCCCCACTCCTCACTCTGGCTTCTCCTCTGCCGGTGCAGCCTGTGGACCCCAATTTGATCTATGGAGCGAAGGATCTCCAGGAATGCCCTAGCCATGTGCAGGATCTCCCACAGTGCCTCCTGGATGTCATTCAGCTGGTGGACACCTAGGACAAGGGAGCACAGTCAATAGGTGTGAATGCACAGCCCCATAAAGCCCAACCACTGTGCATGGCATATGGCAGTGGGACATACCTATGTGATGGTGTGTGACCACCCACATTGATCACGTCCACATGACCTGCCCACCTAGGTGCATACAGCCATGAGGAACATTGCACACACCCACCGGCCAAGTCACGCACAGCACCACCATGGCCGTTTAGTGACATGGCTATGGGGTGCAAAGGCAGTGGCACAGCCATGTACCCGGTGCATGCATGGACCACCATCAATGCACTCCCAGACATGCATTGCCACTGGACAGTGCTGACTGTAACAAGTTGCGTGCATGGCAGTGGTGTCAATGGATGGTGGCCATGCCCCACTGCCCACCCTGTTACACAGCATGCAATAGTAATCATGGAGGTATGGCACTCACCATCATTGGGACGGTCCCTTGGGTGCTGTGGACCCTCGCCCCGTCTTACCTCCCTCTCCTCTTCATTGCGCTGTAGCTCATGTGCCAGGCACCACTCTTCCGGCCCTGTGATGCAAACATGGAGAGAGGAACATCAGTACAATCCTGTAGCAAAGCCCCCCTGCCCCCAGGTGTGAGCCCTCCCAGCCAGCCAGACCCACCCTCCACCCCACACCCTGATAACACCACCACAGCCAACACTGGATGGTCCCTCCCCATGTGCTGGACACATACAACCATGATACCCAGATAAAAGTGTGTTGATATAACACCTACCTGGTTGTGGCACCGTGCCCCTCCTTGCACGTGCCCACAGGTGGGCTAGCAGGTCCAGCTTCCTCTGCTGCAAGTCCCCATACCTGTGGTGGCACTGCTCAGCTGTCCGCTGCCATCCAGTGGCCTCCTCCAGTGCAGTGGCCACCTCCTCCCACACCTGGCTCCTGGACCTGTCCAGGGGTGCCTCTCCAAACAGTGGTCCATGGTGTGGCTCCACTATGGCCACTAGGTTGGCCAGTTTGACCTGTGTCCATTGAGCAGCCCTCCTGTGCACCATTCTCATAGCTCGGTCTGCAAAAATGGCGCTCTGAAGTGTGGCTTCCCATGTGCAGATGCTGCATGGTACAGCACTTCCATTCCCTATCGTGCTGTCACCGAACAGCGCGATAGTGGTGCACCCATGCCTGATGCAAGGTGCCTAGGGGGCCAAGGTCAGGCACAGGGTCATGGGTCTCTGGTGTATGGACATGCACAGCACCATTGGAACCTAATGTGTGTAGCGCAATGGGCTGCCTGTGTGCTACCTTCAGTAGCGGCCTACCGCGCTGTTGCCCCAGTGTGCCTATGATGGCCCACTGCCACAGCGCCAGGTAGGAGAACATCGCTATAGCACCACTGGCACTATGGTGGCCATGCCCTGCATTGCTTCCCATGCACAGCACGTCAGCAGCATGGCAGACGCCTGTGTCAGCAACCTGGGCATGTGCAGTGAGGTGTGTACTACGCATGTCACAGAACTGCGCCCTTGGCTCAGCACGTTCAACACAATTGCGCAAAGTGCAACAGCGCGATAGTCAGTCATCGTATGCAAAACAGCTAATCAGCCATGCAATGGTGCAGCACTGCAATTTGCATCCACTTAAAGTTTCGCCTCACCTTATTTGCATGGGTTGCGCTATAAAAGTGCGACATTGGGTTGCAGTGGCCATAGTCAGTTACTGCAGTCTATTGGTGAGTTGCATGCTGTTTGGGAGTGTGGACTGTGAACTTAGGGACATGCATGGGACTGCACAGTCACAGGTCCAACTGTCATTCTTACAGGCTAAAAAATGACTGAATAAGTTGTGGGAGAGGAGGAACACAGTGGTGGGGGGAGGAGGAGGCCTAATTTTACCAAGGCTGAAACCGAAGCCCTGTTTGAGGCCTACCTGGATCAGGATCCACTTCTTAGCAGATGGCAGGGAACACCTCAAGCCCGTGCTGCTGCATGGGAGGAGGTGGCACGTGCTGTGAACCTGCATGGCAGCCAACAGTGCTCCATGCAGGAGTGCAAGAAGAAGCTGGGCACAGACAGGAGGAGGATAAAGGAGAAGGTGGCTGCCTTCAGGGCAGCATGAGCTGTGACAGGTGGGGGACAGCCGGAGGTGGTACACCTGACCCCACAGGAGGAGAGGATTGCTGGAAGCATGCAGCGTTGTGCCATTGAGGGTGTTCCAGCTGGTGGCTTCCAGATGGGTGATGGCCCATTACTGCATGATAAGTCATGGTCTGTCTATGGGGGGGCAGGGTAGGTCACATGCAGTAACGCTACTTTGTTTTCCCTTACAGATCCTGAGCATCTGCATGGGTCAGTGGTGGTGGGCCTGTCCACTGAGGACAGTCAGCTGGAGATGGAGGAGTGCCCATCCACCTCCACAGGTATACATGGCTCAGTGCGACAGTGGGCTGCCTGGCTGTCCACACTGATGTTGTTGTAACAGGTGCAGAGGAAGCCCTGCCCATGTCCCAGCATACCAGCATCCACAGATGCCAGCATGCTGTGACTCGGGCCGGTGCCGAGTCCATCACCAATGATGATGTCGCTAATGGCATGGGCAGTGACACGTGTGTGCCACGGGATGGCCACACAGCAGGTAACACCGGGGCCATGGCTGTGGGTGGTGCTGCTGTGGAGGCTTGCATATCAGCACAGTCCCAGCTTGTGCCTGTCAGCACCAGTGGGGCAGCACTGTTGTTTATTCAGGACAGTGGGACTGTAGCGGCCACTGCGGTGGCACCACTGAGCCCTGGGGAGTGGCAGGGCAGCATCAGCAGTCAGCCAATGGGCTTGGGGGTACAGTGTCCAGTGGCAGCATCTATGCACTGCCTGTGGACATGCCCAGACCTGGTTCTGGTGTGCAGCGCCCACCCTCGAGGGGTGCTGAACATCAGGGCCGCGCACACCCTAAGGGACAGGATGCCGAGGAGGCAGATGACCTCTTGGATGAGCACACTCATCTACTGCAAGTATCAGTCCAGCAGCAGATGCAGCTTGCGACATCGGTGGATGCACTGCATGAGGCTCTGGAGTGGACAGATGAGCTTCGCAGCAGAGACACCACTCTGATCCTGGCAGGGATGGACCTGCTGCAGGTGGATGTGACCGCTGCCACTGACAGGCATGCACAGGCAATCAGTGCTGTCATGGCCACAATGGGCACACAGTCATGTGCCCATGCATCGCAGACACCACGCAGTGCACTGTCCACCCCCCATTCCTGGCGTCGTGAGACACCCCTTCCTGTCGACACCGGGTTCAGCTGTGGGCATCCCAAGCATGCCTGGAGCAGGCATGTTCAGGGTGCTGCAGACCCCTGCTTAAGCACGGTTGCGTTCACGCATTGGAACCCCTGGGGAACCAATGGTGCCACCCCATGAGGCCAGTGGTTGGCCTGTCAGTGCTGGCGGGTCTCGGTGGGACCACCCACACATCCGTGGTGGCCAGGGCACTGTGTTGCATGACTTGACCTGTTTCCCAACGTGGCAACTGTCTATTGCTGCCCTGTGTGCATTGTGTCTTTCAGTGGGCAGTGCACGGGTGGGTACCCACCCTACATGTGGACACACAGTCCATCTGCACACCCTCCTGGCTGCTGTACACAGTTGCGTGTGCATGATGATGCCTGCATTGCACTCTACACCAATGTGCAATGGTGCTCAGCATCTGACACATGCACATGAACAGGCAGTGGGCGTGGTGGTCTGTGGACATGTGTGTGGCTAGGGGTGGCATTCTGGGTCGGTGTACCCTACCCTTTGTGCATGTTTGGTGAGTTGTGTGTGTGTGCATGTGTGTGTGTCCATCTGCATGGCATGTTAGACCTCACTCATCTCTGGTTGTGTGTGTGGTTCCATGCCCTGCCACTTCCCTTGATGGCATGCACCCCTGGTGTGTGTCCATGAGTGTTTGTGGTTCATGCCTTAGCCACTGTTGGTTGCACATGGCCCCATGACTTACCTAGGTTGGCTGAAGTGCTCCTCCATGATGGTGTCCCAGTGCAGCTGTGCCAGCCGGAGCAGTCGGGGGTCCCTTTGCCCAAGGGGGGGCTGCCCATCACCATCATCACCGGCATCCTCATTGTCCCCATCGCTGTCCCCCTCTTTGACCTGTACGGCTATCCCACATTCATTGGCCATGTTGTGCAGGATGCAACAGGCCAGGAATAGCCCACAGGCCTTTGAGGGGCTGTACTGTAGAGTACCACCGGAGGTGTCCAGGCAATGGAAACATGCCTTCAGCATCCCGAACACCTGCTCGATGACATTACATGTGGTGGTGTGTGCCTCATTGTAGCGTTGCTGCGATGGGGTCACGGGCCACCGGTAGGGTATGAGCAGCCAGGGATGGAGTGGGTATCCACTGTCACCTGTGTGTAGAGGGTGGAGGTTAGTTTGGTGATCAGCATCGCCCTGCCCCGGGCCATGTAGGCCACTACCCATGTCACCTCTGACTAAGCCCCCCCCAGGCCCTATGATTGTCCATGTGGTTTGCATACTCACCCACTAGGTGGCCAGTGGGGATATTCCCAGTCTCAAATCTGTGGCACAGTGCCGAATGGTGCCTGATGAAGGCATTATGTGCTCCCCTAGGGTGCGTGGCACAGACGTTGATTATGCACCCCTGGCATCGCACACCACCTGGCAGTTGATGCTGGCATAGCCCTTGCGATTGATGTATGCGGCCCCCTCAGAGCCAAGTGGTGTGCAGATGGCCACATGGGTGCAGTCTATTGCCCCTAGCATGCCAGGCATATGTGCTACCCTGTGGAACTCCTGTATGTTTGCTGTGTGCTCCACCAGTGTGCTGGGGAAATGGATGTACTCCACAGCATGTGGCAGCAGTGCGCTGAGGAATTGAGTGAGGTGGCGTGATGTGGCCGACTGGGTTATGCTTGTGGTGTCCCCAGTTGGTCTCTGGAAGGTACCCGTGGTAAGCAAGCACATGCAAGCTGTCACTTTGGTCTCCACTGACAGGGCATGGCTCCGTCGTGTGGGTGCCTGCACCACATCACTGCACAGCTCACAGAGCCACCTCAGAATTGCCCGATTCAGGCGGTATTGGCCCACAATCTCGGTATCACTGTACAGCGCAAAGCTGGTGCAGGCTCGGTACTGCCTGTTTGGAGCATACCACTGATGGACGCTTCCATGGCCATGCCCCCCCTGCTGCCCGCCTTCTCACCCCCCTCATAACAGCCTCCATCTGGAAGGTGGCACTGGCCATGTCCCTGGCTTGTGTTCACCCCCCCCGGCAGCTGTTACTGTATTCCCTCCGCTGTCCTCACTGCTACTTCCCCTGCACCAGAAACACCTGCCTGTGCTTGCCTCACTGCTGTGTGGTGTACCTCCCCCTTCTGCAATGTCTCCCCACACCTTCCCCTGTGGCTATTTCTTCCAGGTGCCCTTTCCTGCCTGGCCCTGTGTGTCCCTGCTGCCCAGTGTGTCCTGCTGTGTTTTGCTCTCATGTGGCTTCCCTGTAGCATTCTTGCACCTCTCCCTTGCTCCCTTTTATTTTGGCTCATTTCCACTATGGCGCAACTTCCTCTTGCTCCCTTATTGCACAAGGCGCAAGTTGTTGAATATCACACTGTGCCATTTATGCATGGTTTCTCCCCCTTCAGTTGCGCATGCCTTCATTATCATTGCGCTGTTGCTCAGCGTGATTTGGGGGGCCGCAACTGCCTCCTGCTGAATATCACAGAATGGTGCATTTTCATACTTGTGCAGGCGCAACCCTATTGCGCATGGCTCAACTCTTTTGAATATCTGGGCCCAGGAAACTTAATTACTGGATTAGGATTATGAGGTTAATTGAACCCACCTTAGCTAAACCATGTATAAAACAGAAAGAAGCATGGTAGAACTTAAAGTATACAGATGGGTACTGGTATACTACCTTAAACTCTTTGTTGAAAAAACATAAGTTGATGAATCTAAAATGTGCCGTCGACTGTTGAATAACATTAAGTGCACAATATAAAAAATATGCAACAAAAAAGGTAACACATGATTGGAACTCGAGGAATGTACACCTTATTGCTGATTCACATTATTCAAAATGACTTGCACAGAATAACTTTTATTTTAGTTCTAAACTATATTTAGATTTTTTAACAGATCCTAAACTTAGATCTATGCTTTCTAATTATACATTTGAGCAATTCCCCAGTAGTATTTTTTTTTTATCATTATAAAAAATCTTGGATTAGTGTCTGGGACCTGTGATTGTAATTATGGGGGAAATAAAGATGTAATGCACATTCTGTAGAACTGCACTTGGTACACAAAGCACAGAGTTTATTGGTTAGCCCCCTTAATAATTAACATATATCTGGTGGACAGAGTGACACTTATTAATATATTACTGCTTACAGATGATTCATGTACACTGTATAGAGTATACAAATATTTTTATGCCATTAATGGACTCAATAAGAAAATAACTGGGGTAAGAACACTTATGTGACCTACAGGCAATTCCTTTGACGTGTAATTGTATTTACTAGAATGCACACCAGATATTTAATCATGACTGTACTTCTTTTTAAGTTATTCAGTATGGATTGTGATAAGATATTTGAGTGTTGGCCTATATATGTGTATTATATATAGATTTTAGTTATGTTTGTCTTTTTAACTCAATATTGTTGCTATTGTAAAGTTTGTCTATTTGTAAATGCTCTTCAGCCATACAATAAAATTACATGCAGACTAGATGGATTGTAAAGTCCCCTTCTGCCATCACTTTTCTATGTTTGTTTCTATGAGTTAAATGTATATACTCTCTAGAGGAAAGGACAGAAAGGGAAAACATGACAGAAAGATAAAGATATATAAAAGGTATCAATAAAGAACAGGAGGGTGTCATTTTGCACAGAAAGAGATGCTCAGGGGTGAGGGGGCATGATATGAAGCTGGAAGGGGGAGACTTAGAGAGGATGTGAGGAAATACTTCTTTATGTAAAGGGTAGTGGACATCTGGAACGGTACCAAAATTGTAACAGGTTTCAAATATCAATGGGACATACCCAGTGGGACCTTATTAGCAGGGTTGAGGGTGAATAATGCCAGAGATCAATTAGGGTCAATGGTAGAACAGTAGGTAGGGACCTTAGGGCAGACTGGACAATCCAGGAGGTCCTTTTCTACAACATCTTCTATGTTTCTTTATTATCCCACCATGACACAAACCCTGAAGTGTATTATTGTGATTATCGAATGGCTCACTGTAACAAGAAGAA
Source organism: Neoceratodus forsteri (assembly GCA_016271365.2). Taxonomy (NCBI): domain Eukaryota; kingdom Metazoa; phylum Chordata; order Ceratodontiformes; family Ceratodontidae; genus Neoceratodus; species Neoceratodus forsteri. The sequence goes on from CM057453.1 coordinate 215,267,502, forward strand.
AACAAAGAAATGTATATGTAAAACTAAATGTTTAGTCATTTGTTCCATATGTAGGTATATGTGAGGATCTGAATAAAACCCTGTACCAATGGTCATGCAGAAGGCAAGGATCTTTTCTATCCTCTCTTTTTCTGTCTTTTGTCTGTCTGATTGCAGAATCAAATTTTCATGTGAAATCTAGAACTTGAGCACTCCAATGGTTTCACGTTCCCACCCCACTATCTCCTTGTCTTTGCTTCCTGCTGTCTCTACCTTGCTTATATATGGTTATAGAAGTATGTGTGGATCTTAATATGAAAGTTTCCTGGATTGTAAAAACATACACAGTTATAATTTTTGGAATGAATGTTGAAAGAGTTGAGGTTTCTTTGAAATATAGTTATGTCATAACAATTTGTTCTTTTTGACCTCCTCAGCTGTGAGCAAGATGCCAGCTTGCAGCTTGGGCCACAGTGTTATTTTAGCAAGCCTCCTGCTGGAAAGAAACACATGAATCCTGTACAAGCAAGAGAGGCCTTGGCCCAGTTCTTAAAGCTTCCGGCATGGCACAAGGGGCTTGCACCACAAGAAATGGTTCAAAGTTCCTCTTGTGCCAAAGGATGCAGTGAGAGCAATTCTCAAACATAGTCTGCATCAACCACAGGCTGCTTGCACCAAAGAGGCCTTGCACCGTCTGTGTGGCACAAAATGGGTTGTGGAATAGTGCTAAGGGCTTACAGCAGAAAAAGCCTGCCAAATCCCCTAATTGGGACTCTCAAAACGGTCTGAGAAGGCACATTTTTAAGTACTGTTAGACCAGCAAGGGCTAGTCTAAGGTTACTTAGAAATATGCCCTCTAGAAGAGTTGAGCAATTTGCAGAAATGTGCCATGATCCCCCCTCCCCAGCCCTGATCCCCCTGCTATTAAAATAAGTCCCTGGTGATCTAGTAGACCCCCCAAGCCCCGATACCCCCTTAGGTAAAATTAATTCATACGTGGTGATCTAATGAACCCCCCAAGTCCCAAGCCCTTGTTATGTAAATTAAATCATCCATGGGGATCTAGTGGACTCCCTGTCATAAGCCCCAATCCCTGGTATGTAATACTAAATCATCCATGCTAATCCAGCAGACCCCCCTCCAAATCCCGATCTCCTGTTATGAAAAATTTAACATCCCATGTGATCTATGTGTCCCCAAGCTCCCATTCCCAGTTATGAAAAACTAACACATCTTTGGTAGTCTATTGGATCCCCATATCCCACCATAGCAGGCAGTGCCCCACCACCCCTCTCCCCCATCCCAAAACTGAACCAGTGACAGGCATAGCCCACTGCATACCACCACAGCCAGCCATCAACTGAGCTGTCAGTGAGTGTGTACTGTACTCAGTACATACTCATTGGTTGACAGTGGTCTGTCAATCACGGAACATGTACAGTACACAGTATGCACTCACTGAGTGATCATTTAGCAGGTGGCTGTGATGGTGAACAGTGGGCTGTGCCAGTTGCAGGCTCAGTTTTGGGATGGGGAGGGGGGTTGTGGGGCACTGCCTGCAGGGGTGGGTGGAGGGGGTCCATTAGACTACCAGGGATGTGTTAATGTTTTATAATGGGGATCAGGGCTTTGGGGTCCACTAGGTCACCAAGGATGATTCAATTTTTCATAATGGGGGATTGGGCCATTGGAAGGGGGTCTGCTAGATCACCAGGGATGATTTAATTTTACATAATGGGGGATCAGGGCTTGGGGGGGGTCCACTAAATTACCATGGAATGATATTATTAATATTTTAATTTATGGCCAGATCAGTGCTGAGGGGTGGGGCACTAGCTACCAGGGACATGCTAAAGTGGCACACAGGGGCCACACAGTTTGCAGCAAACCCTCTGGATGTGCTGTCTGTTTGGCGCATGGTCAAGGTTGCTGCAAACTGAGGGTCTTTTCTGCTGGGATCCTGCCTGATAGGAATTGGTTGCAGGGTCCCTGGTGCACTGGGCTTTGATGTAAGCTGCCTTTTACTGTAGCTTGCATCAGTCTAAGGGCCTATTGAGAATCAAGTCCCCTGTCTCCAACAGGAGGTAGCAATTAACTTGCTTAAAAAAAAGATTTTATGAAAGAGGAGAGAGAGCCAGGCAGTTTAGTCTTTATTCTGGTGTTTTGTTTTGATCTCCAAAAGTGGACTCTGTTAGGCCTGCCTATGTTTGAAACCATTCTGTACATTTTATTTAATTTTTCTTCTGTTGTTATTTATAGTAATAAAACATTACTTGTGAATTTTAAAACTTCTCCTGTTCTGCATGTTTCCTGACCTAAGTCTTAATGACAGTATGCTTGGGGGAAAAAATGTGTTCTGATTTATTGCTTTGGCTGGTAGGTGAAGCTGCTATGTAGGTGGAGCTGCTGTGTTGTTAATTTGTCTCTGTCTGTTCTCCCGTCCCACCTACTCTCTCTCAAAGTACATATAATGTGGTTCTCTCCCCTGTCCACTCTGCCTCCCAACTGCAGCATTCAATCTCTCTTTTTTTCTCTCTGTCTCCTCTAGTTGCCATCTGGATGGAAGCCCCAGATCTGCCCTTCCTGTCTGCATGTACTGCTGCACCCCCTCCACTTTCCAGATTGTGATTCACAGTTGCAAAGTGACTGCTGGGCTGTGTTTATAGATCCCCGGTACAGTTGGCATGTGTTTGTACTAGAAGAAGAAAGAGAGAAAAGGAAATATGAGATCAGTAAGTAAACGGAGTGCTGTGTACTTTTGAAAAGCACACACTCACTCTCTGTGGGTAGGGTGATGAGCAGGGACTGCTGTACTACTGAAGCCAATTATAGTGAAGGCTTCATTTTAACTTTCAGTTTTGATAATAAAACGTTGAAATAATATTAAAAGTAAAGTGATTATGTGTTATGAGTAGCAGCAACCACCACTGTCAATAACACCTGATGGCATGGCATGACAAATCCTGACACAAGAAATGCTGCATTCAGATAAATGCAGCTTTACTTAACTTATTGAGCAGTGGCATGCCATAACAGATGATATCTTTGAACATCGTGGTGGATGGCACTGTATGTTGGACATGCTATATTTGTTCAGGGTGGTTTTAGGATTGATTTGTGAAAATGAGAAGAAGGGATTTATATTAAAAAAAATCAAGTACTGGCAAAATGCAGTGTGGCCATGGCAAGTGTTAGAAACTTGGTCATAGCATGTGTAGTTTTTCAGCTGTCATATAGTTATATGTGTGCTGGACTATTAAAATATCTGCACTGGTTTGAAATGCAAATTTTAAGTAACAAAACACCAACAAGTATCAAGCACCCAAGGCACATACTGTCCACACAGGTGGCAATCATGTAAAATGTCATCATTTTTTGGAAAGAATGTGAAAGCTTTGGTTCATCCAAGCAAAACATTAGGCCGCCCAAAATTACTATATGATGTCTTCTGTCATTGTGGGTGTGATATGAGTGCCAGATGGCCAGGACTGTGTTTATGTATTTTCACATTATCTTTAGAAAATGATGAGTTCAAAAAATGGTACACCAGTTATAACAGGAAATAAAGCCCCAGATAGAAAGTTGGAATTAGGGCTAGTCAGTAATTACATACAGAATAATGCCTGTGCAGATATGTGTCATGAGGATTTTTTCACACACCTGAGCTGTGTGATAATCCATAAACCCTGACAGCAAAATTCAAGGGGTTAATGAGATTATCTCACACCAAGGGTGTGTGAAAAATCCTTATAAAACAAACTTTGCACAGGCATTATCTTTTATAATAACTGGTGTACGGTTTCAATAGAGAGAAAAACTGCAAGCTGTATCAGAGTGAGTGAGTGAGTCCTTGATCAACCACTGTACTCATACAAATACAGTGTGCTTTCTTTCACGCTTCAGTGAAGTGAGAGCATGAGGGAGGAAAATGCCGTAATAGCCCACTGTTGAGTTATTATGGAATTCTTCTGGTAGCATTACAACATTTATCAGGTGTGCATATCCAATCATTGTGGGGGGGTCACCAATTATTTTAAATAGAATAAAGTATGGGGTGATGTGTGTAACAAGAAGTATACGCACACCTTAGGTGTTAGATGCTACATAAACCCTGAGAGCTAAGCTCAAGGGGCTTGTGAAAACATCTAACACCAAGGGTGTGTGTGTAAACTTTGAGTTTATACACATTGCCCCATATTTTATTTTATATAGTTGCTGGGTTTCCCCTTTTTCACCACAGCAATTATATAAAATACAAGATGTTGCGGTGTGGCCGCATTCCAGTTCCATTTTTGGCAGTTCCCCCACATTTTCATCGTCTGAGATTTTTAAGTGTTTTGAAATGTTTTCTTAGCCCAGCATATGTGGAAAATGATTTTTTTAAAACAACTTACCACTGAGTTCCTCTGGTGGTTAAGTTTCAGGTGAGAAGGAAGCAGTGAGCAGCAGGGAGGAACACACTATGGTTGGAGCGTGCATAGAGTGAGGGAAACTGTCTTCATGTTTGCCGTTACAAAGCCCCTTTATAATGGCTAATTATGGCATGGTTTCCCTATGGGAAAAAATAAGAGACCCATTAATTATATATAGAATAATATATGGGATGGTGTGTGTAACAAGAATTTTATACATGCCCGAGGTGTTGGATGCCACATAAAACCCAAGATTGAAGCTTGGGGGGTTTATCTAGGCATTCAACTCAGAGGGTGGGTGGGTGTAAAATTTGAGTTTCTGCACCACCCCATATTTGTTTTTTTATAATTACTGGGTTTCGCTTTTTTTGTGACAGCAATTATGTAAAATAAAATGATGTTCCTGTGTAGCCACATTCTGGTCAGGTTTCAGCGTGGTCCACAGTCACCATTATTTATTTATTTTGGCTGCCTGCCTAAAGTTAAGTTTTTTTTCTGCTAGTTGATTTTGTTTTTTGAAATAACTTACTGCCAAGTCCAAGTGACAGTTCAGTAAAGACAAGACAGACAGCTGTCTGAATGGAAGAGTTTTGGCTGGCACATGCATGGAGTAAGGGAAACCCGGAGCATGTTTGCTGTTAGAAACATTCCTTTATAATGGCAAATAATATCACAGGTTTCCCTATGGGAAAAAGGGAAATTCAGTTATTGTATCACTATAATGCACACTCTGTCATGTCTTATTGCTTATGTAACCCAACCCTTGGTAAGGCTTTAATGATTAAATATATAGGGCTAGATTTCCTAAAATGATGATGTAGGCATAATTCCCAAATTTGGGCTGCACTTGCATCAAAATTAATAAGCTAAAATGGTTGACTGAGGTTTCTGAACATATTAATCAATTTTCATCAATTTACATGTTTTACGGTAAGCAAATGACATATGCTTAATTTTTTGGATGTCACCTTTAGATGATCTAATTTCTTCTACAGTTTGTGGGATTGCACCATAAATGTGACAGAAATCCTAGAACAGATTTTGCAAATCCAGACCATTATTGTTCAGGCCCCCACAAATTTATTTTTGAAAGACATAAAGATAACTGGCCACATGAGTGACAAAGAACTGAGGGAGCTCTACTGCCAGCCAAATTGTTGATTGAGGTCCTTCTTGCCTCCATACTACCTCACCCCTTCCTCACTTATAAAGGGCAGATATGAGAGTGAGACAACAGTTCTTTCAATAAACACAAAAGTTTTTTAGTATTTCCTTTTCAAAATTTGGCAGCTTATTCAGATGCACAAACCTTTTTCATTTTGAATTCAACCTCAAATCACATAATTTGTTATTACCCCTTATTATCATACCTTATATAAAAGTATTAACATTATTTAAACCTTGTTTTATTATTTTACATTGGACATGACTTGTCCTTTCCTTTAACCAATCTAGATATACAGGCTGGGATTTTCAAAACTGTGGACTTAGCACTTGTGTTCATATCTCTGTGTGTGCTGCATCCTGGGAAATACATTAAGATGTTTGCATCATATTTTTAAACATCTTGATGCATTTGTGACATTTTACACGTATTAAGTCAAAACAAGGATGCATGTATCCAAATCATTTTCATAGTGTTAGTCACAGCAATCATGCTTGGAAGTTATATCTCCTATTAGGTGGTCTAACAGTCTTGCTTTTTTTGTTGACCCACATCCAATAAACAGATGTGGTTGTTTGAAAATTCCACCTTTGTCATATAGCAGAGGCAGAGATCAGCAGCAAAGATGTCCTATACAGTTAGTCCTATACAATTGGTGGCAGTGTCAATGGGGAGCAGCCATAGTGCAGCTCTGTGCAGGTCAGTTAGGAGGATAAACAGTTGCACTGGCATTGGAGAGAATGTGTTTTTTTAGGACGGTCTTGAAGTGTCTTAGACTGGGAATGGAGGTTATGGCTGGGGGAAGTTCATTGTACCAGGCGGGAGATCTATAGGGGAATGATCTCTGAGCAAGGGAGGTTCTGACCCTGGGCTATCTTCCCAGGGAGCACTATCTACAATCTAATTTGCCAGGTGGTTGGGGGGAATATAAGGAGAGGTGCCCAGCCTTGGAGTGTGGCTTCTGAGGGCTGGTGGTGCCTTCACCTATCCCCACAGGTGGGGATTTTCTTAGGTATGCCCTACCTCACCCCATCTTTTAGAGCCTGGATGTGCAATAATGTCTCGCTACATCGGCCATGGCTCTGTATCACAACTACTTTCGCCCTAGAGAGTAGCAATGCCTCAGCTTCTGCCAGGGGCTGCTGTATTGCCAGGCTGTCCCTGGATCCCTCCCTGAGAGAGGAGAGCTGTTCTATGGATGCTCAACCCTCTCTCCCCCTGCTGACCCCCTGAGGACCAGGCTCGTTTCCGAACCCGGGTCGCTGGCGTGACACGAGGTGTGGTGTCCTGTGCCTCAACCCTCTGCGCCACTGGGCCAGCTCTATTTTGATAATATTTTAAATGTGATCATTTTTTAAGTTTGTAGATAGTATGATAGATTTGTAATAGTTTTATTTTATGATGTATAATAAGATTTGTATGTGTATAATGGTGGTATATGTTTGAAACTTTTCTGGATTTTTGTTTTGAACTTCAACTTACCTTTCTGGGTAGTTGGAATTGTGAGATCAAATTAACTAAACACAATTCATATTGAATATGAAAAGTAGTATTAAAGTACTAATTAAGTTATTTTGAAGACTAATTTTAGTCGCTTTGATTCATCTTTAATCATCATAAGAATACAACCCATAAGAATACTGCATTCTAATAAGTATTCTTTAATTTATGATTTAATTATTACTAAATGAAAATTAGAAATGGATCTGGTGTGCTAGTCAATGTACACATTTTTGAACAATCAATGAATCACAACCGAAGACAATAAGGACATGCATTCCCCTCTTGTTTTCCAAAGAGAAACTGAAACTTAGATGCAATACACATTGTCCATATGACATACTTTTTTCTACTGTTCCACGGCACAATACAATATTTAACATTTTTCATTGAGGAAATACATTTATAGAAAAATCCAAATTAATATGAATTTTTGCCCTGTCAATTTCAATTCTGCTAAATGAAGCACTGGGCTCAATTTTAAAGGGAAAACTATGACACAAGGTGCCTGCACCAAACAGGGATGATGCAAATGGTACCTTGCATAATAGTTTGTGGTGATACTGATTTTCAAACACTGGTTGATGCAAAATTGGGATGCTGTGCACCTAACCTGTCCTGTGCCACCCTTGCCACAAAAGTGCTCTTGCATCAGGTCATGAGTGGGCTTGTACCATGGGGGGGCTGCACATGCCCATTTTTTGGACTTTGCAAGTCCTAACATGGGTGCAGCCAGGGGATACACTTAGATCAGCAAAGAGGTGGTCTAAGTGGACTTGCACCAGTGCCATACACTGTAGAGAGACTGACAGAATACTGGAGTGTATGAAAAGGGGAGATGAACAGCAGAATGGATAAAGTAATCCTACCTCTTTGAAAGACCCTGGTCAAGCGCCACCTGGAGTACTAACTACTGATGGCCTTTAAATTGTACCGCCTAGAGAAATGGAGTCTGAAAATGGGCATACTCTCATTCTCAGTCTTTCACATGCTGTACTGAAGGGAATTAGCAAGATCAAAGAGTTGGAGACATTTTATCCGGTGCCCTGCTGTGAACTTGTTGGCTGAGGTCTGAATCCCATTATCATTTACTGTATTTAGTGACCTTAAGAAACTCATTAAAAAATCTCACCAAAGTGGCTACTTAGTTTGCATACACCTATCACTGCCTCTAATTGTGTATTTCTTCTCCCTAGTGCAGGTGGCCAGAATCTGGTGTACATAAAATGCATACCATACCAGCGCACATGTTGTTGTGATGATAAAATATAATATCTGTCCCTTGGGTGAGGAAAGGGACTCTCAATGGGCACCAGGGAGTGCCTTGTTGGACATAGTAAGGTGGGGGGTTCAAAGTTTCACACCTGAATTTGTTGACAGTGGACGGAATGAGGGAGGGGGTGCAAATACACATGAGAATGTTTAGCATTGCACTGGATGTGGAAGGGGAATGCCAGTATACACCACTGGGTAATTCACTGCTTGGCATTGGATAGGACTGTTAACTGCCACAAACTTGTCACTGGAAGGGGCCATGGAAAGGAGTGACAATATATACCAAGGAGTGCTTTGTACAGGAGGTGGCATGAGGTGGTGAGGGAAGAGAATTGGGACTGGAAAATAGCTAGTGCTTGGCATGGGATAAGATGAGAGAAGGGTGACAAGGGTGCTAGTGATGAGATATAGTTAAGTTTTACAATCATTTCTGGTCTGCATTTCTCTGCATGTCTCTTGTGAAACATAAATAACATTCACCAACATAGTCAGAAATAAAAGTACACTGTTGGAAGCCCATAGCTGATAATGTCAAGGGAGAGGATTGCTTGGCACTGGAAGGGGTGTGGTATGGTGTGCCAGTGGACGCAAGGAAGTGCATGCCACTTGACATGGTAATGAAGGGGAATGGCAATGTACACAACAATCTGCTTGGCACCAGACAGAGTAAGGTGGGTGGATGTTACCTTGACATAAGGAAGTGGGTGACACAACGCAAGGTGAGGGAGGAGTGCCAATATACACCACTGAGTGCTTGCTACCACTGGTTGATTGAGGGATGGGGTGTCAATAAATACCAGGTAGTGCTTCTCATATGAGCAGGTATGGAAAGTTGCTACTAGAAATTGGGGAATGCTCCTATGGGACAAGGTGAATAAGGAGGAGACAATGTGTACTAGTGATCAGATATAATAAACATATAGCCATTGATGGCCACCTGTTTCCATATGCATGTGAAATTCACATACACAGTCAAAAATACAGGCATACCATGGACAACACAGAGCTGATCAGGTGCTTGAAAGTACAGGGTAATAAAAAAATGAAATTGAGTAAAGCATAGCTAGTGATTACTGAGTATGAAAAACAGTGTTGCTGTTCCTACAGGAGAACCCAAATATGGTATTCTGCATATCCTGATCTAAAATACCTAGGGCTACAAAATTACTGTGGAGTGCAGAATAAATAAATGATCCTCAATCATTCTTGAATATGCTGATCCCTCCCTTGCACTTAGCATCTCTACTAATTTCTGCCTTTGTTTCTAAAGTCTTCAGGCTAACAGTCCACCTGTACTGTTTGTACTGTAACTGTTCAAAGAGCAGATTCTATATATTGAACATGCTTCCATTTGCTGCCATGTCTTTACAAAATGAGGGATAGCAAATCAAATTGTTTCTGGCAATGAAAGAAGGAATATATTATACAATGCTAGACAGGCAGTAGTCAAAAGATTTTATTTGTTCAATCAAAGATCATTACAATAAGAATCAGTGCACATTTCAAGTAAAAGATCTGCATAGACAGGACAGAAATATAGCATACATTTGTACAACACTTCTAAAAGTTACACATACTCAAAAATTAAAAGTATGATCACTAAAAACATGTGTTAAGTTAATTTGCAAACTAGATCATTTGTATTTATTACGAATAATTGAGATAGCGCTAAAATAACTTGTAACCTGGTTTATCAAGAAATTATCCTGAGGTGTCATCATCATATTTAAAGGCGCATTTTTCTCCAGAGCACCATTTTGTAACCATAGAGGGACTAACCTATATTCCCTTGGCTTGTTATACCAGGTGCAATTAAAAACCACATGGAAAAGATCTTCTATTTCTTTTCTAGCGCAATTACAAAAACTAGATACCTCATATGATTGCTTACTGTATCTTGCTCTCAGAACATTGCTTTTAAAGAGTTTAAATCTACAGTATATCTAACAAAGATAAATCTGAGCTCCTGATCTGTCAAAACCTCCAAGTAATATCTAATAATGTGGCAGATATAGTTTCTGACAACCCAGGGAGCAATCCTTAGAGATGAAATACTTTGACATTCCTTCATTTTTTCATTATTTATGATTTTGCTGGTACAGTAATTTTTGTATCACAGACCAATTCTAATCCCTGTCTTCTTATACATGTTTAAAACTTGTAGGCCATTTGCTTCTAAGGCTTCAATCAGCTGCGTATACCACTGTGATTGTTTACGGCCCAGGGCTTTCCATCTTTCTTTTTCTTTAAGTCTTTCAGGCTCCATGCTGGTGACAGTTATCCAGTATCCTACAAATCTAGCCAAAGTAGAAGCTTTCAGGCTAGGAAAACCTAATTCAGCTCTTACTAGAGGAATAGATACAGAGATCCTGAGTCTCCATGCTGATTTAAGAATATTATTTAAAGGAGTTTCCATTTTTTTTGCTTCCTGTATCCCCAGACTTCAACCAAATGCATGGCCTGGAGAATGTACTTAGCTTGAATAGCTTTTAAAAGTGAGAGGGTAGAAGAGCCTCCAGATTTTCTCTTAAATCTTAGAAGAGCTCCCACCATTTGTTTAAGCTTAACAATTTGGGATTTTGTATGCACTTCCCAACTCACTGTGCTTGAAATTAGAAAGCCCAAGTAGACATAGGATTTCACTGTCTCAATCCTATGTTCTCCTATCATCCATTTGATTGATGTATTTCTAGAGACAAAAATCATGACCTGGCTTTTGTTCTTATTAACATGTAGATTATGGGATACTGTATGTGCATATAAGGTGTTTAACTTCTTTTGTAATACAGATCTGGACAGAGAGATTAATGCCAGGTCATCTGCATATGCCAAGGCAGGGCAGTCTCTCTGCACAATCTTTGGGGAATCAGAAGGAAGGATTAGAAGTTCTTCTAATAACTGTTTGATATATATATATACAGAACAATATTGGGGCCATAATACACCCTTGTCTAACCCCTTTGTTAGTTTTAATGACTGTAGATAGGTGGCCATTTGCCCTAGTCTTATCTGGTCCCATGTTTGACTGTACAACTCCTTTATAATACTTATAAGTTCTGGCTGAGAACCTTTTTCAAACAGTATTTGCCAGAGTATACCACACGAAACATTATCAAAGGCTGCACTAAAATCTATAAAGGTGACATAGAGTCTTTAGCCATGAAGAGTTACATATTTTTCAATTAAATGTAACAAAATGTAGCAATTGTCTGCTGTGCAATACCTAGTATGGAGTCCTGCCTAGAATTCAATGAGTCCTCTCAGATTCTGAAGTTGCTGCACTAGTCTACCCAATAAAACCCTTGCAAAAATGTTGCCATTTATGTCCAGCAGAGAGATGGGGTGATATAGACATGGGTCAGCCCTATCACCTTTTTTAAAAATAGAAACAATAATGGATCCTTTCCATGAAGTCGGAGCATTGCTATAAGCAATACATAAATTATAATACTGTACCAGCAATCTTGCCCATAATGAAGGGGCTGTCATGAAGACCTCTGCAGAGATCACATCTGGTCCTGGTGCTTTTTTCATTTTTAATTGGGCAATGGCCAAGTATTCTTCCTGCTAAGAAAAGGCTTCAAAATACTGCCTATTAACCCCCAATTCCCATTCTTGACAGGTCGATGCTACATCTGGATACAAAAAAAAAAGATCAGACTATTATTTGACCCATTATTCTGAAGAAATATAAGTATCCAGCTGTTTTTTCTATGTCTTGTACCTTTAGCTTCCATTACCCAGAAAGCTTCTTGATCTTTTCCAAGTATTAGTTTTAGCATGTTAGCTCATTGCTTAGTCTGAAAGGCCCTATGTTTAATTTTCAACAACTCCATTTAGTAATTTCTTTCTTGATTTAATAAGTTATAGGCTTCTCTCTTACCTCTTGTTATGACATATCATACATGTCTAGTTAATTTTCTTTTATGTTGAAGGCATTCTCAATCATACCAAGTAGTGGGGCTCCTGTTCTGTATTACACCTCCTGCTTCTCTTGAAATAGACTTTTTTATTTTATTTAAACTTTGAGTCATAATTTCCTCTATGGATTCCATGGTATAATTATTTAACCCTAAGGCCAGCATATTGAAAATTGCTGTTTTTACAAATTCCACCACTTCCTTCAGGTTCTCTGAATCCCATCTTATTCTGACCTGATTTCTTGTCTCAAAAGGGTTCAGTGCAACTTCATTTTTTGTCTCCTTCTTTACCCATTTGAGATTAAGGGGCAGATGATCACTTTCTCCTCTGTTTAATAAAGTCAGAGAGGACCATTTATCCATAGTGCCACTCCATAAAGCAAAATCTGAGACAGAAGCTTCTCTGGCATTACTATAAGAGAAGTTCCCCTCTAAATCACCCTCAATTCTTCCATTAATAGGAGCTAAGTTATTAGCAGCTAGCAGTTCTGCCAAGCTAGGCCCTGATCTATTGACTTTTTTTATCTAAAGTGGATCTCTTATAGCTAGATACATTTTTAGTATAACCAACTGTGTACATCACTATCTACATATCCATCATAACTGCCTACATGGGCATTCATGTCACCACAAATCAAATTGTTATCACAACCTGTTACCACCCACATAAACTGAATTACATCATCCAGTTCTTCTCAAATTTTAGGTAAAAAATATTTTAAATTAGATAGTGGAATATAAATGTTAATCAAGCAACAGGTAAGTCCTGGAATTTTTACATATACTGCCAATGCAAAAACTTTACAAATAATTAGCAGAGCTGTCAGGTTCTTGACTGTCTTAATCCATATCAGCAAACTTCCCACTTTTCTACCAGACCTAAAGAGTGTAGTGTCAGTACATTGAAAAAATGTATACCCATTCAATGTCATGTCGCTGTCCTCAGAATGCCATGTCTCTTGTAGACAAATTATGTAATAGTTAGTGATAAACTCTCTCCAATCATGATAAACAGACATTCATTATGTCTGAAATATTCCAAGACAAAATAGCCCATTCAGACTGACAGGATGAAGTCTATTCACGATTCAAAAACTGAACTGATTTTAGTCAAATAAATTGCTTATCTGGTACTTGAAAACTATTATACAAAGGCATGTCTTTATAAGGCTGTTGCCCTTCAGACCTTTCTTGCTGTTGTTCTACTCTCACATGACTGCTAGGCTCCTTGACTTTATATAAAGGATCCTTTTTTACATGTACTCACCCACATTTCACTATTGCCCACTATAATATATGTATCAGGGGTAACTTGGGGATAAAGGCAGACTGGGTAAGCCGAGTAGTCTGAACAGGTACTCGGGAGGAGTCATCTCTGATCTGGCAGCATGCTCTATACTGTCTACCACCACTAAAATAGACTCATCCCCAATCTCCTCCTCCGGTAGTCTCTTGCCCCTCACATTAACTGATGTTCCAGTCTGTGTTATGGAGTCTGAAGTTGCATCACCCTCTATTGGGTGCCTAGAGTCCTTACTAACCTCCTTAGTTCTCCTTGGCTTAGTCTTTATGTTTTACTTTCTTTTTTGGTTTAATTTTGTCAACCAAAGGAGGAATTAACACCAAAGAAAAATCAGGTCTTAACTGCCCTGAATGATCCATCTCAATGGATGGGGATTGGAGCGAAGCTGGGGACATTTTTTCCAGTTTACTAAGTATGTCCTCTAACCTGCAGCTATTTATTGCTTGATTTTGTTTAATCATTTCTGTCTCATTCTGAATTCCAACCAGCTGGTCAAGGATCATTAAATGGTCATTGTGTGAATTTTTAACAAACTGTTTACTAAGTGCAAAAGGATAACAATCTATTTCCCCATTGGGATCCTCCACAATTATAGCTGTTAGCAACTGTTCCTGTTTTTTTGCACTCATGAATTGCTGTCTGTGACTCCCTCATCACTACTTCTAAGTTAGTATATACCCTGGGACTCCTCACATTCCTTCTAACCAATATTGGTGTATAAATCTTGGGAGAAAAAGTTGGGAAAATATGAGCCATATGCATTGTATGAATAGTGACTTGACTGTAAAGAAATCTCAACATTGTCCTCTCTAGTATCCGGATTATCATTCACCCCATGTTTTTTATTAACAATAGTTCCCAAGCTTTCATTACTAGAATGGTCTCTTTCAGCTTTCCCATCAACACCCCACATAGAAGTCAACATTAAAGGGGAAATTTTGGGAGCTGAGGACAGTCTCGACATTTCTAAATGGCTTATGATGGTCTCTTGATCTGTTCCTAAGTAATCCCATGAGCAAATTTTAACATCACTCTTTTTTGGAAACTTATCACTTATTTTTGATCGATTTTGAAGCCTCACAATAGCTAACTTGAGACTGGGCTTAAGCTTTTCCCTTAACTCCCCATTTTTACTGTTTTTTTTTATACTAAATGTCTTAGACTTGATTTATTTTTTGTTTTACTTATTTTTTTAACTGGTTTAGTTTTAGGCTTAAGGATCATTCTTAATGTTAGCTACAAATCTCCCCTGTACTTCCTTCTGTTTTTATTTTTTGGAACCCATCCCTTCATTTTCAGGGGGTAATAGCATGAGACAATCCAGTGATTTATACATATTTGATGTACAAGAGTTATCTTCATAAGAAAGAGTGCAGGGTGTCTTCATTTCCCCTTCTACTTTAAACCTAGCCAATTGATTTCTAGTGGCAACCATTACAATTTGACCTATTAAATGCTAATAAGTGCTAATGCTAATAAATAAGTCCTAGTAGTAAACTACTTGAACTATGCAAACCCCCAAAAAATCATAAAACTATAATACTAATATACTATAAGACTTGTGTCCCAAAATAATATACTATAAAACTTGTGTCCAAAAACCATACGCCAAATATCTATTTCTATAAATAACTCAATAATAATACACATGTAAAATACACTTTGTCCAAACAGCCCAGGGATAAAAAAATGAATGTTCATTAGCCTTTCTTAGAGCATGGACACTTGTCTATGAAAGTACTTGCCACAGCCTTAATCTTGGGCAGATTTTACTAGCAGTTTCAGTTCTTGAAATCTTGAGAATGGGGTTGGAGAAAGTGTGGATTTCCTCTGTTGCAGAAGTTCTGCAAAATTTTTGACAATTTCATGAAATTTTCTGCTCTTTCACCTGTGATGGAATTCCAAACATTCACCAAATAACTGCAGATTTCCTCATAGTACTGCAGCATTTAATTATGAGCTATAGACTTTATATATGACATGCAGAAATAATGTCTCCTGCTTAATATGTTGCCATATATCATGTAATTATCCATGGTTTGCATTGCTTCTGAGGGGGAGGGGGGGTTCCCTGCAGTTTAATACGTTAATCCTCATTTCTTACATTTATTCTGCAGTTTTTGCTGGAATTTCTGCAAAAATTGGTGAAATGATTTCCAGACTTTCACAGAAGTGAAAATCTGACTTTCACCAAAATTCCTGCAGCGGAATTTTTGTTTTCGTATACACACCAACTTGAGAACTCTTGCTGCTTCTTGTTTTTCTTATCTCTGGGCAAAAAAACATCTTTCTGGGGCTTTCTTCTGTTCCTCTCCCTCTTTTATCTAGGGGGACTGGCAAAAATGTATTCTCTCCATTCTCCACACTGCTTAAATAATCAGAAGAGTGTCCAGAAACTCCTGGTGGGCAGGCCTCATTTTCCTTCTCATGCTCCACTAAGAGATATTCTTAAAATAGTAGAATGAAACATTCTCCTTCCTGGCCACACACCAAATTCACGAGTAGCTCAGGGTAGCTCAGAGTAGCTCAGTCTAGTGAGGCTTCTGTGTCAAAGAAAGCCACAGCACCTTTTCAGAGTTTTACTATTAAGCGGCACTTCACCGGAAGCTTCCACTATCCAGAGCCTAATAGACCTGCTAAATCTTGGCTCCAAGAAATAAACTGCACACTCACTCCAGACACAGCATGCAAATCAATAGAAATGGCATCTCTCTATGCAGTGCTGATAAAGGCCACTACACTACCGTGTACATTGACTTGAGAAACAGGATACTTAAACTGTCACAAACTGGTGTAGCCTAAGTGGGATCACCAGCACTGAAAAAGGTTAATCAGGTAAAAAAAAACAGCATTAGCCAAGTATGATACAAACATATGTCTTACTTCAAGAACTGTAATGCACAAATGTGGTGATTAAATGCATAACAGTTAAGGCAAGATTATAATTGTGGTTTCCTAGTATCATTTGTGAACATTCCACATTCTATGTTCAAATGCAAAAAAAAAAAATCAAATATTGTTAGCAAACACTTTTCTTGTTTTCAAAATGTTGCCCTCCTCCATTAATTGCTTCCCCCATACCCACCAGCAGAAGAACAAAACTACCCTTTTTCAAAATTACACATCTCCTTTATTTCCCTCTCCAACTTTTTGCAATTCCCTGGATATGGAGGGTAGGTGGTGCAACATGTGGCCATCTCTCAGAGGGCTGAGCGCAGCTGTTCAAGTGTGTGCTGTCTTTATGGCACATGCCAATGCGACTGCACATGAGCCAACCTCCAGGAAAATGATAAAACTAGGCAGACATGCCTACGGATGAAAAATGGACTCTGTCAGCCCACATGTCCCACATCTGATAAACCAGCCTACAGAACCACTGACTGGATCCATGTCTTGATGGAGGTAAGGACCCTCAATGACCCTTTCAGTGGAGCAAGATCTAGTGGTGAGCTAAGTCCAGGGGTAAGTCATGTGCATGTTGTTTGGGGGCCTATACTGGGAATACTCCTTCTTCTATAGCTAATTCAAGTGGTTCCCAAATTTCTTGGCCATTGGCTCTGTTTTGCATACTTTCTAATTTTAAGAATTATACAGACTATGGCTCCACTGGGCTATAGCAGGTGGATTACAGCTAAGTCAATTCTATGCAGTTGTCTTTTTAGCATTTATAAGGGCTAAATTCCACAGCTTTCTTATTTGTGGTAGCAAGTCAGTGGATACTTCAGCATCCAATAGCAGCTCCAAAAGGGAGTTTAGCAGAAAGCGTTTTAAGACAAGTCGCATGATTCTGTGAATGTCTACCGAGAATCTAGCACTGTGCTGCAAGACAGGGACATGTGTATGAAGTCACCTATCTCTATCCCACATTCAGGACATGTCAGAAGCTTGCTGGGGTCAAATTCGTTCAACCTACTATACATGGGGTCAGATATGCACAATGCATGAAAAAATAATTGGATTTGATGAAGACGATTGGAACGGGCTCCTTGTTTATAGTGCTTTGCAACTTTTTTCCATATGTGATCTGTAATTGGGAGTCCCAGGTCTTGTTCCCATTTTACCCTGAGGTCTACCATTGGTGGCAGTCCATGGGAAAGAGAAATTTTATAGAAAGCAGCTATGGTTTTACAAGGGGGGTGATAGAGAAGTCCCTACAGCTCAGATCCATTTTCCCTTCTCACCTGATGAAAGGGAAAGGTGGTGAGCCACTGTCTCACCTCTAGGAATACAAAGAAATCCCTCTTGGATATACCATACCTAGCCCACAATTCTCAATTCTTAAAAGCTACTTACCTGGGGGTGGGCAAGGTCTCACTTATGTTGTCAATTTTTTGTGTGTGTTTTTATAGCACTGTATATTGTTATTGTTATGTTTTTCTGTGTGTTGGAAATTTTCAAAAAAATATACTTAGTGGCAAAAAACACTATTTACATGGGCATTTTAGTAGAGGGCATCTACTGTTTGGACTCTCACATGGGCCATCATATTAGGACTTGATGAATAAAGATATTGTAGCCCTTTTGATGTTTAAATATGCTGATCAGATTAGTATACAGGGATGCAATCTTCATATCTTGCATATGCTGGTGTGCTTTGAACTAGATCTTCAAATTCATTGTGTAGGGGTTGGCAATTTGGGGGGAGTAGAGAATACACAGGAGGGCTATAGATTACAGGCCTTGTTGGAGTTAAACACCAAAGTTTTCCCCTTTCAGATCAAGCTATGGAAAACCCTGGGTGTTATGAGAAGACGCTAGGAAAGCTTACTGAGCTGCCCAATAGTAGTAGAGAAAGCAGGGTAGGGAGAGGTGAGGCTCATAATTGTTTCTATTTATCAACCAAAATTTTGGAAAAGGTGTGACAGAATGCATTTATCTAACCGATGCTTAAAGATTACTTTAGTGCTGCTAACAATGACTTCAATTGGCAGTGCATTCCAAGTCTTAATGACATGTAATGTATAAAAATACTTCCTTGCCAAATGTTGGTAATGTTTTTGCTGTATCTGTAAAGGGTGACCTCTGAGGTTAAACATATCTACTTTGAAAGAAAACACTAGATTTTTAAGTAATTGAGGATCATTAATAACGTCATACATCAAGAGGAGTTTTCTTAATCTTCTAGTAAATAATGACATTAAATTAAGTGAATGCAGTCTTTGTTCATGTGACACATCTTTCAATCCATTGATCAATTTAGTAAATCCCTTTTAAACTCTTTCCAATTTTACAATATCTTGTTTCCTATAGGGGCACCAAAACTGTGACAAAAAATCCAAATGAGGGCGAACATAAGCACTATAAAGTGGCATCAGCACTTCTTGGTCCCTTGATTTAAAATTCTGCTTAATAGACCAGCTAACACTGTTTGCCTTATGTATAACTGCATTAATCTGTAAATCAGGAAGAAAGTTATTAGATATAATAACCCCTAGGTCTTTTTCTACCTCTGAACTAACCAGTGCCCTGTTATCTAAGGTGTATACGTGTTTCGGGTTATGAACCCCGAAATGTAATGTCTTACATTTTGCATGATTTAATTTCATACCCCAATGAGAGGTCCATAAAGAAATATTATCCAAATCCTTCTGTATTATTTTTATTTGGTCAGAATTTGCACATGGTCTGCCAATCTTAATATCATCAGCATATTTGATGATATTTGAGAAACAATTCTTAGACATATCCATTATAAACAAATGGAAAAGGCAGGGGCCCCAAATAGATCCCTGGGGTCGGCCACTAGTAATGGATCCTAGGTGTGAAAGTTGGCCATTTATTAGGACTTGTTGTGCATGATTATTTAACCAATTGGGTATCCATTTGACCAGTGTCAAATTGATGTTTAATAGATACAATTTCTTCAATAAGGCACAATGAGGAAGGAGATCAAAATCCTTACTGAAATCTAAATATACCACATCATATTCAATTCCATTATCCAGTTGATGGCTAACATCCTCATAAAAGCACATCAGGTTGGTCAAGCAACCTCTGCCCTTTTTGAACCCGACTACAGGTTGTTGTAAGATGGCTCTTTTTATTCTTGCCGGTTTGTTATTCTAAATAACCCTATGTTCCAAGGCATCAACAGATTTGAAAAACTCAGTCATAATATGAATTGGGAGGTTTTGAAACATATGCAAACATTTGGGTAACATGCACATTTTGACCACGTTAATTCTTCCCAGCACTGAAAAAGGCATTTCACACCATCTGACACAATCATCTTTCACCATATTTAGCAATGGCTTATAGTTGTTCTTATTCAGGGATGCAGGAGAACAGGTTGGGTAAAGACCTAGATATTTAATGGTGTCTGTGGCTTGGAGACCCATAGGGTTACTGTCTAGGAAATCCCCTTTCGTTCTCACCACTGGCAGTAGCTCACTTTTTGACCAGTTTGCTTTATGCTCAGAGAGTCAGCCATATTCTCTAAGCAGGCTATGTAATTTGGAAATGCCTGGTACCAACACTTGGAGGAATAAAAGAATATTATTGGTGAAAAGTGCTAGCTTGTGCTCACACTGTCCTCTTCTCCAAAATCCCTGAATATCCTGGTGCTGCTGGATAGCCTCAGCGAGGGGCTCGAGGGCTAGTACATAGAGGAGAAGGGGCAGTGGTATACCCTGCCGGGTATCTTGGGTAAGGGAAAAAGAGGGTGTCAGACAACCATTTATTAGGATTTGAGCTTTTGGGATATGGTATAGTACTCCTACCCATTTTATGAATGTTGTGCCAATCCCATATCTGCCTAGCATCTCGAACATATACCCCCACTCAACTTGGTCAAATGCCTTTTGGCATCAAGGGTAAGGATGGCTGCTTCATGCCCTGCTGAAGTTCTAAACCATCTACATACAATATTTAAGGCTTTCCCAACATTAGTCTTCCAATGCCTTGCTTTGATAAATCCCACCTGGTCACTATGACCCACTTGCTGTTACACTGGTTCAAGCCTAGTTACTAAGATTTTAGCTATGCTCTTGCAGTTAGTGGTTAGCAGGGAAGTTGGCCTGTAGGAGATGCATTTCAAAGGGTCCTTACCTGGTTTCAGAAGCACAGAAATAGTAGCAAACTGCATGGAGGGGGACAATGTACTGAAATCAAGTCTTTCATGAATCATGCGTGATAGCAATTCTATCAAATTGGTCAGAAATACTTTATAAAAATCTATAGGGAGCCAATCAGGATCTGGGGCCTTACCTTCCCTAAGGGCATGGATGGCATCAACAATTTCTGCTTCCACAATGGGCCACTTTAGCATGAGTTCTGTATCCCCATCTACTGAGCAGATTGGGGCTTTGGAGAAGAAGCTGTCAAATTGCTACTTTTTGGGGTGGGTCTCTTGTGCATATAATGCCATGTAAAATATACAAAATACTTCTCCTATCTCTTTAGTGTCTCTGCTAACAGTGCTGCTGTGTGTTTAAATTTGCAGGATAGCCCAAGCTCATTCTCAGCTTTTAAGTTGCCAGGCAAGCAATTATCCCCTTCTATCACCATCAAAATACTGTCCTGCTTGAGTGAGACATATTGCTGTTTCTATCTGTTCTGTGGTCATGATATTATAAAGCTACTTCAGTTTTTGTAATCTATTGTGAAGGGGCTTAGAGAGTTTTTCTGTATGGTCTTTTTTCATAAGTGCAATTCTTATTTTCAAGTGAGTTCTGTTCTGCTAATTGTGCCTTATGCTGGTGACTGGAAAAAGTAATTGTTAAGCCCCAGATGACTGCTTTGAGGGCCTTCCATCTAGAAGCATGTGAGGTGTCTCTAGGTTTATTATACATTAGGTAGTCAATGATCACCTTTTAAATCACCTTCTGATATTTGAGTTGTTTCAGAACCACAGGATCAAGGTGCCACACTTTTGGCAGTGGCAGAGTGCCTCCTCTTGAGAGAAGAAGACA
The DNA here is from genome assembly GCA_016271365.2 of Neoceratodus forsteri. Lineage (NCBI taxonomy): Eukaryota > Metazoa > Chordata > Ceratodontiformes > Ceratodontidae > Neoceratodus > Neoceratodus forsteri. The sequence continues at coordinate 215,288,966 of CM057453.1, forward strand.
AAGTGGGCATGGTCAGATTTTGTAATGGGTTCATACTGTACATCAATAATGGTGTCCATTAGGGATGTGGCTACTAGAAGCCAATCATTCCAGGCATATGAGGAATGAGCATGAGATTAAAAACTGTGGACTCAGGATGTGGGATTCCCAGGTTTCCAACAGTGAATCAGGGTATATGTGTTCATAAAGGCCTCCAGCAGCTTAGCACATCTGGTTCTGGGCACCGGGGCAGGATTGAACCTATCAAGTGCTGTGTCTAGGACACAATTAAAATCTCCCCTTAATATGAGGCAGTATAGTGCAGTGGTCTAAGGCTCTGAGCTGCAAATCTGGTGACATCCAGCAGACTAGACCTGGGTTTGAATCCCACAGCTTCCACTTGCATACTGTGTGCCCCTGAGCAAGTCACTTAACCTCCTTGTGCTCCCAGGTCACTCCTATAAAAAAACTTTCAGCTTAGTGTGCTATACCTGGTTAAACAACTAAAAAAAAAAAACAATATCCATGGCCCAGAAAATCCCACAATGTCTAGTTGTAGCTTAGGGTAGAAAGGGGGGTTGTCAATGTTGGGTCCATAGACAGAGTCTATCAAGAAAGCGATGCCATTATGCATTTTTATAAGGGTCAGAGTCTAACAGCAGAATGTGTCATTTTTCACTAATGTGACTTCCCCGGGAAGTTTGGTCTCACCAGTATTGCTGTTCCTCTAGCCTTAGCATTGAAACATGAACCATACCAACTACCCCCCGACTTTGCCATTTTAGACATTTAATCTTCATTCATATGGGTTTCTTGTGGTAATAGGATGTTACCTTTAAGATTTTGGGATCTAGTCTGCACTGTCTTACACTTAGCCACACTTATTAACCCATTCATATTTCATGTAAGTATGTTAAGCTTGTCAGCCATAATCAAGTGTTAAACTTTGTTCCCATACAGTTCTCCAAACACTATACGTTTTATTCCCTTGCCTAGTCATAATCTTACACATTGCTGTAAAATCTGTATTTAAGTAATACATCTCCATAATTGTTAGGTTTTACTCACAGAAAACCTGAAACAACCCCTCCCCTTCCCCTCCCGCCACATTTTCCAGTAAATAAAGAAGCAAAACACATAACATGAGCATGACCCTTCTTTTGCCGCCCCCCAATCTCTTGGCCAGGCATCCCCTTGCCCTCATCATCATCCCCAAAAAACAACTGTAGTGAATTTTGTTGATATAGCTTAGTGGGGAACCTTAATGCAAGTAGTTATAAAAAGAACTGAAAAAGCCAGCTATAATTATATTTATGGGTAATCTTTCGCTCCTTATATGGAGCGAATGTATAGCTTGGAAAGAGTGAAGAAGAAGAAAAACAGTTAACAGTAAGTTCAAACATAAGATTACTACACTCTATATTAAAAAGCTGATAAAAGTTGCCTGATTTGTGTGCTTTTAGTGGTGCTTTAATTTCTTTGTTGTCTTTACTTGGAATTGTCTTGGGGCTGTTGAAAATTTGAAACCTAGTTTTGTGTGCTTTAGTAGTGCTGTTAGTTCTTTGCTGTCTTTACTTGGAATTGTTTTGGGGCTGCTGAAAATGTGAAACCTAGTTTGATGTATTTTTAGTGGCACTGTTATTCCTTTGCTGTCTTTACTTGGAATTCTTTTGGGGCTATTGAAAATTTGAAACCTAGTTTGGTGTGTTTTCAGTGTTGCTGTTTTCCTTTGCTGTCTTTACTTGGGATTGTTTTGAGACTATTGAAAATTTTAAATCTAGTTTGGTGTGCTTTTAGTGGTGCTGTTTTCCTTTGCTGTCTTTACTGGAATTGTTTTGAGTCTGTTGAAAATGTGAAACCTAGTTTGGTGTGCTTTCAGTGGTGCTATTTTCCTTTGCTGTCTTTACTTGTTACAAATTTTCACCCACCCCCAGCCCTTCCCCCACCCCTACTCTTAATTAAATGCCCTGTTAAATCTGATCGACAGGAACCAACCATAGGGAATAGCAGAGGTTGTGGGGTAGGATGGGCATAAGAGGGAGAAAGCCCATCCTTGGCACAGCAAGTGTTTTAACTAATTTTTTGTTGTTGTTTCCTTCTTTGAAAAAAAAGTATCTATGCATCATTGGCAGGATTTGCTGGACAGTAAATTAATAAAGAGGGAACTTGAAGGAGAGCTTCAGTAACATACAACTACTGAAATAGCAGTATAAGTGCAGTATAATGTGCAGAGTGGTGCAACACAGTGAATGCGGGGCAGCTGTATTCAGGCAGACCTTCTGGATGATGAGGTGCTGCCCTATCTGCAGGCATCTCTCTGGACTGTTGGATGAGGTAGCCAGGCTCAAAGGAGAAGTTAATTAGGTCAGGAGTACCTTTGCCCTATCCAGATTCCACCCTGTCCAATGCTGCAGCCTCAAAAGATGCCAAGAATGAGGAGCACTTGGATGATGGTGGGCTCAGGGTGGGTTAAGACAGTCTGGCAGAGGTACATCTCAAAATCTATTGTACTTCACAACTCATATGCTGCACTAGCAAACAGGGACAACCAAACAATGTTACCCAGAGAAGTGGAAGGAAAGGATGTGTAGGTCAGCCAAGAAGGTGACCTAAGTGGAGAGAGTAGTGGACCCCAGAGGAGGAGGAAGTGAATCCTGCTGGGGCACTCTATCATAAGAGTGATCCAGCTAGGAACACACAAGAGGGAGGACAGGGAGGTGAGGTGCCTACCAGGTGCTATGGTGGGAGGGATGGGAGGAATATCCTGGGAATCGCTGGAAAGGCAAGCTAGGATGGTGAACTGGATGTCATTATCCACCTAGGTACTAATGACCTGGCAAACAGGGAGCCTAAGGAGGTTCAGGAATTGTTTAGGAAATTGGGGAGGGGTCTCAAGCAAGTAGCTACATCTGTCACCTTCTTGGAAGTACTACCTGTGAGAGGCATGGGAGATTGTAGGCGATACACCAGGAACTTCAACACATGGTTGAAAAACTGGTGATACGAGGGAGGGTTGAATTAATTGGTGACTGGGGACCCACCTGGAGGGATGGGGGATTGTTCAAGCTGGATGACCTGCATCCATCTTAGAGTGGAATCCAAGCACTCAATGAAAAATTTAAATACTACATGGACAACCATTTAAACTAGCTGGGGGGGTTGGCACACCAGCAAGGAGGGTACCTAATTGCCCACCCTCCATAGCTAGAAGTGGAACCAGTGAACAGAAGGAGGGAATATCTCTACAAAGCAGTGTGCAAAAGATGGAGATAGGCACTCAAGGGGTAGATAGGCAGAAAGGGGGCACATTTCAACAGAAAGGCAGCCAACAGTGAGAATCTGGGATAAAGGACAACCAGGTAGGGGGCTGGAGTAGAACAGCTAAACAGTCCAGGGAGTTCACATCATGGAAAGGTATGTGTGACAATGCCAGGAGCCTTAGCAACAAGATGGAGGATCTGGAAGCTGTCATGGTGCAGTCAGACCTGGACACTGTGGCCATCACACAGACCTGGTGTAATGATAACCATGACTGGGAGATGGCCATACCTGGCTACAACATATGCAGAAGAGGAAGGGCAAGCAGGAAGGGAGGGGAGGTGGCACTTTATGTGAAAGTCAGCAAAAAGGCCACAGAGATCCAGAAGGTCCAAAATGGGGGAGAGATACTACGAGTTAAGCTGGGAAGGAAAATTGGATCAGCCATCCACACAGGGGTGGTTTACAGACCACCAGCCCAGGAGGGGGAGAGACAGATAGGAAGATAATGCTAGCCTTCCTCAAGCAACTGGTCATGGAACCAACTCAGCAGAAGGCAAAACTGGACCTCGAACTCAAAAATGGGGACAGTGCAATAGGGGTAACAGTGGGGGAGCACCTGGGAAACAGTGGCCACCAGTCACTGTGGTTTGAAATCACAGAAGGAGCACACCTAAACTGCACAAAAACATGTATCCTGGATTTTGGGAGGGCAGACTTGGGGAAGGTGGAGACATGCTTGAAAGTGGCACTAATGGGAATGGGGAGGGAATCAGGGGTGTAGGAACAGCGGGCAATATTGAAAACAGGGATTACAAGAGCAACATAATTATGCATTAAGCAGGTTAGCAAGGGGAAAAGGAAGAGGAGGCTATTATGGTTCCTCAAGGAAGTAGCAGAGAAAGTGAAAGCCAAAAATATTGCATTCAGACAATGCTGAAAGATGCTGGCAGAAGGGGACAGGAAGAAGTACCAGGAGAAGCAAAGAGAGGAAGGGAGGTCAGTAAGGGAAGCCAAAGCTCAGACAGAAGAGTGCATCGCATAGTCTGTGGGCAGAGGGGACAAAACCTTTTACAGGAACATAAGTGGAAAAAGAAGGGCAAATGGAGGGATAGTGATACTGAAGGGGGAGGATGGGGGCAGCGTGGAGGATGACAACAGTAAAGCTGACATACTGAAAAGATACTTCTGTTCAGTCTTTACTGAGGAAGAGGAGGGAAATGGGCCTGAAGAGAGTACAAGGGGTTGGAATGGCACAAAAATGGACATAGGTCCCTTTACATGGGAAATGGTTCTAAAAGAACTGGAAGAATAAGAGTCAATAAAGCAGTGGGGCCAGATAGAGAGCACCCCGGGGTTCTAAAGGGACTAAAAGAGGTGATGGCTGAACCTCTGGCAATCCTGTATAACCTATCAGTGGAAACAGGGGAGGTACCCAAAGTCTGGAGGACAGCAGATGTAGTCCTCTTATATGAAAGCAGAAACACAAAGGAAGCTGGGAACTACAGATCAGTCAGCCTGAACTTGGTAGTGGCGAAGATCATGGAAGCACTACTGAAGGAGAGATTGGTAGAACATCTGGTTGCCAACGGGCTACAGGACCTAAGGCAGTATGGTTTCACTGGGAGGAGGTCATGCTAGACCAACCTCATTGAATTTTTTGACTGGGTGACAAGGGAGCTGGATCAGGGGAGGGCAGTGGATGTGACCTATCTGGACTTTAGCAAGGCTTTTGACACTGTGTCACATAGAAGGCTATTAAACAAACTGGAGAATATGGGAGTGGACAGGACAGTAGTGCAGTAGGTGAGTAATTGGCTGGGCAGCAGGACACAGAGGGTGGTAGTAAATGACTGTCGCTCCACAGTGGGAAACATGACTAGTGGGGTACCACAGGGATCAGTGCTGGGACTGGTCCTATTCAACGTTATCATCAGTGACATTACACAGGACCTAGAAGGCAGAATTTTCCTGTTCGCTGATGACATGAAGCTGTGTAACAGAGTGGACACACCAGAGGATGTAGACAGAATGAGGAGGGATCTGCAGAAACTTGAAGAATGGTCAAGGATTTGGCAGTTGAAATTCTAAGAAAAGAAGTGCAAGATAATGCATATGGAGCACAAAAACCCTGGAACAAAATATATCAGTTGGGGGGGTGAGAATATAGCATGCACCATGCAGGAAAAGGACCTTGGGGTTATCATTTCTGATGACCTCAAGGTAGGGAAACAGTGCCACAAGGCAGCAGGTAAAGCAAATAGGATGCTGGCATGCATAGGCAGGGGCATCATCAGCAGGAAAAGGTAGGCTGTTATTCCACTATACAAGACACTAGTGAGGCCCCACCTGGAGTACAGTGTACAGTTCTGGAGACATTACCTACATAAGTACATAGAATGGGTAGAGAAGGTTCAGAGTAGGGCAACAAAGATGGTAGAGGGATTCCATCACAAGTCCTATGTGGACAGACTGAAGGACATAGATATGTTCTCCCTGGAGGAGAGGAGGGAGTGAAGGGATATGATAGAGACATACAAGTACCTTACAGGGAGGAACAGGGTGCAGGAATACACTATTTTCCAGTGAAAAAGATGTTTCAGGACTAGAGGTCATGGAATGAAATTGGAGAGAGGGCGATTCAGAGGAAACATGAGGAAGAATTTCTTCACAGAAAGGGTGGTGAACAAGTGAAACACCCTGCCAGAGGAGGTGGTGTGGGCAGAAACAATAATGGGATTTAAGAATGCAGGCTATAGACATAAGGGAATTCTGGAGATAAGAGGTAAGGGGCAACAGACTTTTAGAAAAAATGTAAAGGGAACTTACAAGCTCAAATGGGCAGAGTGAGTGGACCCTAGGCCCTTATCTGCCAACATTGTCTATGTATCTATGCTCCTCCAAGTACTGGTCTTTTCAGGGTGCAAGATGAATAGACAGAAAACAGCACATAACCCCCCCACACTGCTGCATCTCAGGCATATGGGAATATTACTCAGCATTTGTTACAGGGGTGACCAAGGTTCTATGCAAGGCTAGTTGAATGAATGCACAGTTGACACAGTTCATCTCTCCTGGGTTGCATTCTTTACTCGGTGTAAAAATAATTTAATTATACAGGTTTTTGCAGCATTTTATAGCAGTTGTGCTTATTCTGTACAAATGCAATGCTCAAAAAAGTTCAGAAGGCAACAAGATTTGCCATCTAGTGTCACATGAAACTACAGAGAGTACCTCTGTACTATTGGCCAGCAGATCACAATGCATCCATCCAGCATGAGAAATTATTGAAAGTAGCATAAGTGCAAGTATTAACAAATACTAGGCAGTCTTGGCCATTGCCATAATAAGTTTCTTGCTACTTTCCAAGATTGTCAGCACAGCTGTTGGGTTATCCAGGATAAGTTCCAGTCTGTGCAGCCTAGACATGTGATCAATCATAAGAAGAATGCACAGCATTAATATGAATGAGTGAAAGGCTGATAGGATTTCCCCCCTCTGCTGAAACCCACAGACCATAGGTGATATGTCCTTGTGGTCAGAGGGAAGCCACACATTTTAACAGAATCAATCTTGTAGCCCACAGCAACCCAATACAGCCACTACCACAGCTGTAGAGTGAATCTCTGCCACCTCCAAATCTTGGGCTGGCAAGAGCTATAGTTGGTACCTAATGAGAATAGCAAGGATGATACTGCTCACAGCAAGAATGCACTGTGAAAACTGCAAATGGCTTTAGAGCTACAGGGGAATTATAGTGATATGAAAGTATTGCTAACCCCTGTCACTCACCAGGAAGAAGAAAGAGTATATGAACACTATGGGTCAGGTTCTCAGTTGAGCTGCTCCCATGGTGAAGTGGCTAGAGCCCCTCACCCTGCAGTGGATGTGGTTGGGGGGACTGTGGTTTGATTCCCGGTAAGGAAATCTTTTCTTTTCAAAAGTAATTTTATTACCCCTGTTCCACACCCCCTCGAAGTTGGTTATTATAGTTCTGGAGTGGCTGTGGGTGGTAAAGCCCTCCACATGGGGGGTACGGGGAGGTAAAGCCCCCCCTAAAACAAAGAAAGTATGTACAGATCTTGCTGCACACTGTTAGTAACAGCGCGGTCTTGCTGTGCACGGTATCGTCCACACTGTTATGACCCCGTGACACCACAATCGTATTTCAACACCAGGGGAGCAGAATATGGACACAAATTAGTGCAAAAAATTACCTCTGTCATGGTGTATGTATAGGAGGGTTAATCCAGTTAGCAGGGCCAATGCTGAAAAGAGGGTACAACTGTCTCACTTTTCCAAAGACCGACATAGCTCCATGATGCCCTCTCAGTTTCTGAGTGTGCTAGTCTCACATCTGAAACCTTAATGACTAAAGATAACTACCCATGTATCCCTCACAGGTTGTCCAGAACCCAAAGGAATGAAAAATAAAAAGGTGTATACATGCTAAACAGTGAAACATGCCCAACCCCGCATCCAGAGCAGAAGCACCAACCCCTCAGGAGGTGTCACATCTATTAGTTCTCAGATTTTGCTGCGCTTTGTAATCAATCTAGCAGTTGAGCATAGAATAGAGTTGCATTTATGTCAACATCAATAGTATAGAGAAGGTTTAGAATATCAGTATATTTATGCTTGGTATAGGAGAAGAAGATACGAATGCCAAGCACACTCACCAGGTTTAGAAATATAGAGCTGTACTTGCATCTCGAGCTTGAGCCCCCATCTCCCGAGAGTCAGACCTAATGGTTACTAACTGCATCAACCATAATTTATCTTCAGGTCTCCAGCCCTGATTTTCTGTTGCTCTTCTCTTTTCAGTAGTGGTCACATTGGAGTTCACAAAAGCTACAGCCTCCCTATGACCCATGAAGAACTTAGGCAGCTTGCCTGGTCTGGTGGTTTGGATGCACTAGGGATATAGGTGTGCAAAGTCCCATCCTTTAGAGTGCAAGGTGGCCTTGACATTATTAAACTTCTGTTGCCTGTGCTGTAGTTCTTGGCTGTAATACTGGAAAATATATTAACTTGATCAGAGTCCAGCATTGTAGGACCATGCAGTTTAAATGATCTCTGCACAGATTCTTTGTCAGTATATCAGAGGTATTTCAGGAGGAAGTGCCAGGGTCTCTCTCCATTGCCCGGCTGCAGACCCAGGCAGTGAGCTTGTTCGATTTCAAAGGACACTGCACTCTCCCCCAGATTCAACTTCTCTGCAAGACATTTCTGGACTGTGGGGTCAGGATTTTACCGTTCCATACCCTCTGGAAGGCCCACTAGTCTGACGTTTGACCAGTGACTCTGATTCTCCTGCTCATGTTTCTTCTGCAAGTCAGTGACAGAAGTTATCAAATTTTCAATGATCTTTAGCTAAAGTGGCAATTCTATCCTCCAGTTTGTTAATGCGTTGCACTTCCTTCGAAAGCCTCATGGCATGGGTGTTGACAGTATCTGAGGCTCTGTACACATGCTTTTTAAAACATTTTAAACAGTGTAAAACGTTTTAACAAGCAGAAACACAGTGTTTCATCTGCACCTAACATGGTTTGAAATTGTGTTTAAAAACTGTACTTAAAACCTGCAAGGAACCTAGTCTTAACACCAGTTTTAAACATGGTTTCAAACCAAAACCGTTATATCTTGTGGTGTGGTTGGGCGATCAGCATGCAGTTGAATGGAAACTGTGCCACAATGTTTCTGCGGAGCCGTACTGAAGACCGTTAATGGCTGTGACATCTGGACAAAACTTAACCATGCTACAACATGGTGAGGAGCAGCACAGATTGGAGACTGTGGTGTGTTTAAAACCGTTTCTTAAAATGGTTTCAAAAACATTAGTATATTGTATACAGGGCCTGATACAGATTTAATAGTGTTTTAAATGTACAGGATCTGAACCAGGTTGTCCTTAAACCCAGATTTCATCTCACTCTGCAGGTTGGTAATTAAGATAACAATCAGTCGGTCACTTTGCTCAGCTGCCTGATTCCCACCCGATGCCATACCTCTGGTGCATGAGCTGCCTTCCTGTGATAGATCTGTTGAGCTTTGTGGCGATGAGATGACTTCAAAATTAAGCAACGCCTGCTTCTTTTGCAATTTTTGTGAAGACATGAGTTACATGCAAGCAGCAGTTCTTGGTAGCTCCTTCACTCGTCCATTTAAACTGTTATAGCTGTTTTTGTCCAGTGCCCTTGGGAGCAGCTGTTAAAGGCAACCACCACCTTGCCTGGTCAAGCCGCCCGTGAGATCAGTTAGCTACTCTCCTGCACAGTATCAGACATCAGAACAGACTCCTATTGTGAAAACAATCTCATCACGCTGCATGGCGCAGCTTACAAATAATGTATTATAGAATACAGTGAGCCCTGTTCAGTGGTGATGCTGAAATGTAGTATTTAATGTTCCAAATAAATAATTCACATTCTAGAACATGAAATATTTCTTTGAACAGCTGTGTTAATGAGCTCCATTCTCCAGACCAGTCAGCACATAACATTAGATAATTACCGCTGCCGCTATCAACTACTCATCAAGAGAGGCACAATAATGGCTCTCTTTGAGGTCTCAGGAAGTCCCCCAACACAGTTCTCAAAAAAGTACATAAAGGGAATAACATAAACCCCAAACTAAAACTAAAACTGTTGTTCTGAAACTAAAACTGTTTTTCCAAAACATGCTCTAGTGGTAGTGGTAACTCACAGGTGAAGCAGTGAGGGAAACTGTAACTGTAATGCGCTATTGTGTGACTTTTTAAAAGAAAAACAGAATTATGAGGGCAATGGTAACTTGAAAACAATAAATTTTGTAGAGGAGTGTTTCTGAAATATGATCCTCTTGTACTATATACAATAAGGCACCTCACAACTGTGAAGTGCAAGCTGGAATTCCACACCTCTTTAGTGCAGTGACATCATAAGGGCATTTGAGCTTCACTGTCATGACCCTGATGTTGCATACCAGATTGTGCCTCCCTGTTGGGGATGCATTATTCACTGTTTTAAAACTTGAGTTCAGAGGGAGTCCAGTCCAAGTGAATGTTTAGCAGAAAAAGCAGGGGGTAGGACATAGGGCAGCATTTTGAAAGAGTTTGTTTTGTGCAGCAAAGTGGCCAAGACATAGGGGATATATTTCAATAAAGCAGCTGTTCAGCTAGGTGGGCAGGGCAATGCCATGGGGGGGCAATAAATGTTGTAGCTGATAGGGAACAGACATGGTGGGCATGGTACAATAAGGGCAGTGGTAGCTGTAGGGTCTCGGAAGCAAGGGAATTGCTGAATCTGGGAGGAGGAGGATTTTTGAATAAGGCAGTTCTGTGTAGAGTGACAGGGACAATATACAGAGGGGCACACGGAAATGGTGCAGCTGAGGTGCCCAAATGGAGGAAGTTGAGAACATTTGAAAATGGCTGTTTGTTGTGCAGCTGGCAGCTGCAGTATGGGGGGAACTGCACCGAGGATTTTGCAGAAAAGTAGTGGAGTTGGGAAGGGAGGCTTTACACGGAGAAAAGTATGCAACTTGTAACTGAGAAGGGGCAATAAATGGGAGGAGAAGGATAAAAATTAGAAACTGGGGTGTTCAGCTGAAATTGGTTCATTTTGGTACATCAAATGGGCTGACTTTTTTTCAAAAATTAAAATCATGAATAGTGACGCTAAGAGCTCAATGCGCAGTCTGGTATGCAGCCCTCCACAAATGCCAAAGGGTTTACATGTCCACATGGAGCCCTACAAGATGGTATGTAGGAAGGGTGCGTTTCCAGTCCTCATCCAATCCCTGGGCTGACAGTGGAATTCCATGCATGCCAAGGATGAGTAAGGTGTCAGCACAAGTCTTATGATCCATTGCCAAAATGAGCTCTGGCACAGAGAACTGACAAAGTGGAACAGGCTACATGGCTGAAAGAACCACAGAAGTCATTACACACTCCCTTACTGGCCACAGAACTTCAGACCCCTCTACTGCCCTCACACCACCAGCCCCTCAAGCTAGGTTAAAGGCTGAGGCCACTGACCATCTGGAGTGATTAAACAGAAACCTCCTGTCCTGTCAAAATGCTCCCCAACCCCTGCTCCATGAGAACAAGAGATTTACCATGGAACTGACACAGGCATTTGATTGGATGCCCAGTTTCCAGCACAGCTACAGCCAGTTACCCACTCCTGGACCATCTGCATGTCAATTGAAGCATGGATCCTGGGGGCTAGGGGTTGTGAATGCTGGCACATGTGCCATCATCTGAGTGTGTGGGAGTATACACCCCGAGGTACTTGTAATTTGCCTGTGTCTGGAGTCTGTTCATGGACTGAGCCCTAAATTATTATTGGGCACTGGGGACTCCTCTACTGGGGGAGGCACAGGTTACTGTTAAGGGCTCAGGTTGGCACAGAGAGTCTTGGGAGTACAGTGTCATGGAATATGAATAAGGACATTAGGGTTGAGCAGGCAAGAGAGGCCTACTAACAAGGGGGAAATCCAGAAAAAAAACTTGCTCAGCAGAGACGTAAGGCTTTCTGTGGATATAAAGTGGGTGGACATTCCAGACACTGTCACCAAGGGGCTGGCTTGTACCCACATAAGACCCTCCTGCCACCCATTCTGAAGGTAATGTCCACAGCATCACACCTACTAGTGGGGGGAGGTTGGCAGATGTCATGCAGTCACCCACAACATCACTGCCATCTCCCACCCTACTATAAGGGCACTGTATGAGCAAGGAAGCCTGCTTTATTCTACTGGGGCACATAATGTCCTGTGCCTCACCAATCCAGGCATCAGATTGAGACTCCATCCTCCTGAGTCTCCAGCATAGTGAAGTAGTGCTGTACCAACAGAGGTCATCAGACCATGATAGAAGGAAACAGAGAAACATAGAACATAGAATTTGATGGCAGATAAGGATCACTTGGCCCACCTAGTCTGCCCATTTCCCTATCTAATGGAGAAGCTGCAGATCATAGTTAACCAACAGCCTACTTCCTCCAACCCCACACTAGAATTGCATTATGTCAGTCCCATGCATTTCTGAATTCCTCCAGTTTTTGACTCCACAACCTATTCAGGAAGGCCATTCCATGCATCCACTATCCTCTCTGTGAAAAAATAATTCCTCATATTACCTCTGACCCATCCCACTTCTATCTTGAAATTGTGCCCCCTTGTTCTTGCACACCTCCTTTTCTGAAAGATGCTACCCTCTTGGACTTTGTTGATTCCCTTGAGGTACTTGAAAGTTTCTCACATGTCCCCCTCTCCCTCCTTTCCTCAAGGGTATACATATTAAGCTCCTTTAGTCTCTCTTCGTATGTCTTCTGGTGCAGACTCTGCATCATTTTAGTTGCCCTCCTCTGGACAGCCTTCGTTCTGCCTATTTCCTTGTGGAGATGAGGTCACCAGAACTGCATGCAGTACTCCAGATGGGGTCTCACCAGTTGTCTGTACAGAGGGGTAACAACTTCCTGTTTTCTACTGGTGATGCCTCACCCTATGCATTCCAGTATCCCCCTAGCCATCCTTACTGCCTTTTCACATTGCTTGCCCACCTTTAGTTCATCTGATATGACTACCCCCAGGTCCCTTTCTATTTTTGTTGTTGTTAGTATCTCACCACCCTTTGTGTACTCTTCCCCTGGGTTTTTGTTTCCCAGGTGCATTACTTTGCACTTCTTTGCATTGAATCTAAGCTGCCATACATTTGTCCATACCTCCAACCTTGCCAAGTCCCATCTCATCCTTTCCACTCCACCTTGTGTATCAACCCTGTTGCAGATCTTTGTGTTGTCTGTAAAGCGATATACTTTTCCTTCCAGTCCCTCTGCAATGTCACTTATAAAGACATTAAAAAGGACCGGACCCAGTACTGAACCCTGTGGTACCCTACTAGTAACCCCCCCTTTCTTCAGAGTAAACTCTGTTTACTATTATCCTCTCTGTCCTGTTATCCAGCCAGTTTTTTACCCAGGCTGCCATCTTGGTACCCACTCCAAGGCTGGCTAACTTGTACATTAATCTTTTGTGTGGGACTGTGTCACATGCCTTGCCAAAGTCTAGGTAGGCCATGTCCACAGCCCCTCCCTGGTTTACTACTTTGGTCACCCAGTCAACGAAATCTATTAGATTCATCTGACATGACCTTCCAACTGTGAATCCATGCTGCCTTGGGTCCAGTGACCCACTGGCCTCTAGGTACTTAATAATTATTTCCTTCAGAAGTGATTTCATCATTCTCGCTATCACTGAGGTCAAACTAACAGGTCTGTAGTTTCCTGCCTCTGCCCTGCTCCCACTTTTGTGAAGTGGAATAACATCCACCCTCTTCCAGTCCTCAGGTACCACCCCATCATCACATGATTTGTTAAAGAGGTTGTCAGTGGTGTCACTAGTTCTACCCTTAGTTCTTTTAGAATTCTGGGATGAATCACATCAGGCCCCATTGCTTTGTCCACCTTCAGTTTTAAGAGTTCTTTCAGAACTCTTTCTTCTGTTAATGGACTGGTATTGATCCCCCCATCCCAAGTATTTCTATTGTTTGGTTTAGGCACTTCCCCCTCTTCTTTTGTGAATACTGAGCAAAAATATTTGTTTAGTATCTCTGCCTTTTCACAGTCACCCTCTGATCACCCCCCTCCCCTTTATTAAGCCTCATTATCCCTCCCTTGGTCTTCCTTCACTCCCTGATGTACCTATAAAAGGTTTTATCCCCCTTCTTAACTGAGTTGGCTATCTTTTCCTCGATTTGGGCCTTCACTATTCTGACTGCCTTCCCTGCTTCCTTCTGCCTTAACGTTTTGTTTTGCTTATTTGCTTCACACAAAGACTCGTTACCTCTGTGATGGCAGTTTTTATTATTCCCCATTGTTCTTCCATTATTCTTCCACCACTCCTTCGTGCCCATTTGCTATTTGTTATCTTTTTCTCCCTAACCTTCCCTGCCACCTCCTTTGAGAACCATAGGGTTGTTTTATTTCCCTTTGTTTTGTTTATTTGCTTCACACAAATCTGTGAGGGCAGTTTTGATAATTCCCCATTGTTCTTACACCCTTCCTTCCTTCCCATTTGCTAGTGCATTCCTTAGGAATTCACCCATTTTGGCAAAGTCAGCCGTCTTAAAGTCCAAGACATTTGCCTTTGTATGGCTTGACTCTATTGCTGTGTTTATCGTGAACCGTACTGTTTGGTGGTCGCTGGTTCCCAGATGGCTACCCACTTCTAAATCTGTTATCCTCTCTCCATCTCCATTTGACAGTACCAAGTCTAAGGCTGCTCCCTCCTGAGTGGGTTCCAATACTAGCTGTCTGAGGCATGCCCCCAGCAGGGCATCTAGAATGACCCCACGCTTGGATGTGGCTGCAGTAAATGCACTCCAGTTAACATCTGGCTTATTCACGTCCCCCATCAACATTATCTCCCCTTTTTTGCCATTCTAAGGATACCTTCTATCATATTATTTTTCATGTCCTTCCCCTGAGATGGAGATCTATATACAACCCCTGTGTGGATTGTGGTGCCATTGCCTATCTCCAAGTTGACCCACAGTGCCACCTCTACTCTTTTATGACCCCTCTTGTTATACTAACTGTATAGATATCCACGCTACATCTCTCAAGATCCCTTTCTTTTGGCTCACCCTTGACCAAGTAAGCAATGACTTTGAAGTGAAATGTCTATATTGACATAAGTTTGTGGCTGCCCCCAATTTGCTATTAGTGTTCCAAAATAGAATTTTCACTTTCTAGTTACATTTCATTTTCTAAAGTCATCTGCTTGGTCCTGATGTCCCCTAAACTGACATTATGCAAAGCCTGGAGCTTGAAAAGAGATCAACTGTGGGAGATTCAGTTATCCCAGATGGGCTATATCTGATGCCTAAAAGACAAAGAACCTCAGTGCAAAAGCACTGAGGCAAGGGTTACCCCAAAGGGTATTCCATGAAACCAAGTATCAAAGAAATACAAAACCACATAGATTATATGCGAAAGCATCATGGATTGTATATGCAACACCATGTCATTTTAGGCTGGTTCACTTTAAAGCAGTTGAACCAGCCTAAAATGTAATGGTGATTTACATATACAACCCATGATGCTTTGCATTATGGGGATATGTGTGATTTTGTATATCTGATGACTGCTGGTACAGTATACAGCTTGAGCAACAAGATTCATGTAATGTTGGAATGGGAATGGTAGGATCAACCAGATAAATATAAAAAAGATCAAGTAAGTGAAAATGTTATTTATGCACACAAACTGCAGATCAGACCCTGCCTGGCAGTTAGGTGTAGGGTGTTGCAGTATATGGACATATAAGTAATGACACTCCAGGGTGATGGTAGTAGTGCCATGAATGCATGCCCAGAACATAATGAGGACCAATTGACAAAGGCTATTGGTGTGTGCAGGAAATTGATAAATGTCCAGTGTCCCATACACACATACAGAGCTCTCTGTGAGATATAGGAACCTCCATCCCGCACACATAAGGAGGCTTCAAAAAACTGGTCCTGCTGCATTAACTGACAGGCAGCATGGGGTGCAGAGTAAAGCTTCATCATCCCCTAGCCAGGTGAGTTGATGGAAAGGAGGGTAGTTAAGTCAGATCTCAGAAGTAACATCTCCCTGACTCGTTGCTCTGCATCTCAGTGTCTAATCCATGCCTTCCCGACATCCACTTGAACAGCACTGAGGGGTATTATTTCTGTTTTAATATTTGTGCTTCATTACAGAAGAAGTACTATTGTCCGGATGGACTCCTTTGCTGCATGGAGCAGAGGATCCAATCAATGACCATCCTGAGCTTTGTCCCAATTTGCTCCATAGCCATTCCTCACAGTTTATGCAGAAATCTACACTTGCAAATGGGCTCTGAGGATACTGCCTGTGAATGAGACTCACTAAGAAACATCAGAGAGCCGAGCCCCACTGGTCAGTTGTGCAAAAATGGGCATGTATACTGGACAATTTTCAGATCAGGCCCCTTGCTAAATATTTTACATAGTGTTTGTGCTTGTAAAGTTGTATGTGTTGTGTGTTGTGATCTTAAAATGTTTTTCTTCACTATGTGTTTCCGTGGATGTTTTCTCTGGTGGTCCCCTTCCAGCAGTTACCCCAAGCCTTGTCACCTACCTCACTCAAGATTTACCTCACCTCCTCTTACCACCATAGGTAGGCAGATGCTTAGGTAAGTGGTGCAGTACCCGTGGGTGCTGCTGTCATTTTGCCACTAGAGGTGCTTTCCTCCAGGTTTTCTGCCACCTTATACCAGGACCAGCATGTGTAAAATGGCACACACAACTTGTGTCAAGATGCAGGGATGCCACAGTGCCAGGCAGGTGATCACTGCCATGTTACCCAGTCTCTACTAGATGATAGAAATTTAGCAGTATGCAGTGTTCTCCCATTTTATTATCATTTGTTTCCATCTCTGTTCTCTCTGGTGGCTCCCTTCTGGCAGCTACCCCCAGTCCATCACCCACCTTATCCAAGACTTACCTCACCTCATCTTACTACCATAGGTCAGTGGTTGCCTTGATTGGTGGTGCAGTGCCTGGGGGGTACTGAGGTTCTGCTGTTATCATGCCACCCAAGGTTATTTTCCTACAGGTTTTCTCCCTCCTCATACCTGGTCTGGTGTGCATGCAATGGAACATGTGCCTTGCATGAATACCCAGGGATGTCACAGCACCTGCATCTGACTAACTAGGCAGTTGACCACTGCCATGCTACTCAGCCTTGTGTAGTGATAGTATAATATGTTGATTATTGTCACTCCATTTTGTATGCTATTTCATGTAATGTATGTCATTTTATACCCCATTTTGTATTGTGTGACTCCATTTTACATGCTGCTTCATTTAATTGGTGTTTTGCTCTTTAGATAGCCTCATTATTATGTTTTGCTTCAGACAGTGTATTTTGTTAACTTGAAGGTTGCATTATCAGGCAACCTGTTTTTGTAGTTTTGTTTAAACTTCTGCTTAGCTCATAGTGTTCTAGGCACCTGGCCAGTGTTTGGAGCACAGTGACTTAGCAGGTGTAGGGAATTCTGAGCAGTCCTTATGGTGTGAATTGCATATCCTGGGAGCCCGGCCAGCTTCTAGAATGTGGCGAGACAACACTATGAAGGCTGCACGGTTATTTTTAGCATAGAATAAGATATAAATGTAGCTTTCAATGCCTGGTTAGAAGCCTCACCTGCAGGGTGGACGCATCGCTGTGGGGCCAATTCCCGGTTCGTGGAGACTCCTAGCCAGGCTGACAAGGGGGCTCCCCAGCCATTGGAACAGGCTTGGATGTAGCTTTTGGAATCGGTGATGTATAACCTTTTATATTATATTTTGCTATAATAAAGCTTTGGCTTGCCATACTTATTGTACTGTTATTGTGTGTATGTGAGTGTGAATGGCAAATAGCTGCTTGGTTTGAGTTGGCAGAACATTTTTGGCGTAGTCGGCAGGATTTGAAAATAAAATGTCTATTTTTAGGAAAAAGGATGAGTTCTTTTTTTTAAAGGTGTATTAAGGCTCAAACAAGCAAGGGCAACTGCCTTTGTACTTGTAATTTGTGCTTGCTGCAAGTATATACTGTTAGAGCCAATGATGGCTTTCACAGTTCAGGCTGCTTTTAGGAGAAAAGCAGTGGCTGGTTAAGTAAAGTTAGATAAGCAACATCTAGAAAAAGAAAAATAAACTACTGTGGATGTACGCACAGTAGGTGACTACAGACGGGATGATTTGAAAATCCCCCATGTTGCCTATCTGTGTAGTTTCAAGTTTTTCTGTATCAGTTTCAAGTTCCCTTGCCTCCTATAGAGGCTGAAACATTTGATCCTAAACCCAAGTACTGGGGACCCTACCAGATGGATCTCAACCTAGTACTGTTAGAGATTTTTGTTTGTTTTGTTTTAAACTGCAAACCAGAGCTCTGGAAAAGACTTGGGTTGGCAGGTTACTAAATGGCCAAAAGAAAACCTTTGAAAGGGTTAAAACCTTTGAAAGAGTTAATAGCTGCAGCGTTTGGAAATTATCACGAAGGTCCTGCAGTCAGTTTTCTTACTTAGACTAGTATATCGGAAAAGAAGAAGAAAATACCTGGCACCGGTAAGTCTGAATTTTTTTTATTCAAAGTTGTTTTATGTCTGTCTGTTTTATTTCTGTAATACGATGCTAAACAAGGTAATGCTCCATCTTTCTCATGCTTATTTTCTAGCTTATATCTGTGTTCTGTAATTATGTTCTATTGTCAAGGTTATGAGATAGATTGACTGCCTTCAGTGCACAACATGTTACAGAAAAAAAAAAAGAAAGAAGAAGCTTTTGCCTCATAGCTGACTGTTTTAATTGGCTTTATTTGTAATGGAACATTTGTGCTGCCTAGATAGGGTCAGTGAAAAACTTTTATTTGTAGTTGTTGCTTGGAGCAGGTAGTGTTGATGGTGAAGAATTATGACGTCATATAGATTGCAATGTGCAGAAAGAGTTGTAGTTTGCAAGCAAAGTGCCAAGCCACTGCTAGGTGAAAATGTAATGTGTTAACAGCTATAAATGGCTTTATCATACTTCTAGTTAAAACCAGAAACTTTTGCAAAATGGCAGAGTGCCATATTTTAGTTATGTGCCAAAAGGTGTAATCATGTTATACGAGATGTGTTCACTTACAGATGATGTGTTTAAACAGTGTTTTGTTCTGGAAAGATTTGGCATGGCAATATGTATAAATGTGTTGGTTTAAAAATTGTCAGTGTTTCAAGACAGGCAGGAGGCAGCACATATATCTAAACCACGACAGTTTTCTAATGGAACTATGGCATTACCCTCAGCAAATTGTGTGAAACAATGTCAGTCTTATTTTGTGTTAAGTATTTCTTTTGTGTATGTGTATGTGTGTGTACTGTCTTGGCTAGCAGTTTCATCGTGTGCTCTATTGTTATTTAAAGATATTTTAATATTGGTGGTGTTCAAGGACACTACAGGAATGGCTGGGTTTGAATGACCCTTGCATGCACACTGTGACCTTTTGCACGTTATTTGACCTTCTTGTGTTTCAACATTTTATGTTACTACCAGTTCAAACTTGATGTGTATTCCATGCCTAAAGCACAACTTTTCACACAAAATGTATGTTTTCATGAAAGCACACCAAGAGTGAACCATGTAATTTGACTTTTTATTGCAAAACTAGTATTCTAAGTGAAGAGGAACAAACTTTTACAATTTTGAAAAAAGGACTATTACAGCTGTTTTTGAGAGTTTGCCATCTACAGAGATATGTACGTATGGTATTACCATCAATCTGGACATTTTGTCATGCTTAGGATAAGGGAACCCAGGGATGCTTGGCTTCTTTTATCCTATGGAAATAATCTTGTTTTATTTTTAAACTGATGTGTGTTTGTTTTTGTTGTTTGTCTGTGTTTCACAGCTAACCTTTTTATTGCTACAGTATTCGAGCTGTCTCTTGCACCTCGAGCTGTGTCTTCCACCAGTAGGAGCTTGGAGGAGGGGTAGCTACCTTTCCTCCCTTCCAGTGTAATACCCACAAAGGTTGCAAGGTACATGTCATATTTATACTGATTCATGGTCTGTAGCCAATGGTTTAACAACCTGGCTGCCCACTTGGGCTAAGGATGAGTGGAAAATTTATTCGAAAGAAATATGGGAAAAGAACTGTGGCAGGAAATATGGACTATGGTGCAAAATACTCAGATCACTGTATTTCATGTTGATGCTCATTGTGCTTCAGATACACTAGAACGATGGTATAATTCTATTGCAGATGAAAAGCTAAGATTCTTCCAGTGGATATTGAAGAAACTCAAAGTCAGCAGTTATCAGGGCTGGCAAAATGGGCACATCAAAAATGTGGACATTTGGGAGAGAAAGCCACTTACAGGTGGGCATATAGTAGGGTGTACCCTAACATTGGATTTGGTTAAACTGTTATTGCTCAGTGTCCTATATGCCAACATGGGCAACAAAGACCAATCCCTCATATTGTGAAAGGACAATGGGAGGGAAAATTATCGGGCAAATTTGGCAGATTGATTACATTGGACCTCTACCCTTAGTGGAGGATGTCGATATGCTTGCACAGTTGTAGATACATATTCAGGGTATTTATTGGCATACCCTTGTAAACAAGCTACACAGAAAAACACCATTAAGGCAATTAACTTAATTATGTTGTACTATGGAATACCCTTGCAGATACAAAGTGACAATGGTTCCCATTTTAGGGGAAAATGGTACAAGCTTATGCTCAAGCCCATAACATACAGTGGTATTTCACATCCCTTATTACCTGCAGGCAGCAGGGTTAATTGAGAGAATGAATGGATTGCTGAAAGAACAGTTTAGGAAATTGGGGGAGAGCCTACTGAAAATGGAAAGAGAATTTGCATGAAGCATTACAGATTTTAAATAATAGACCAATTGGAGAATCTGAGACCCCTTAATGCGAATGATAACTCCTAATTTGCAAGTGCAGGCTTACTCAACTACAGAAATAGTGTTATATTGGGAAATTACACTAGAGCTCTGTCTTGCAGGGCAACCCCAGAAGCTGCTGTGCTTGATTTACATGCCCTTCAAGAATACAGAATAAACAGCAGAAACATTCAAGTGATAGAAACTGGTATTGGAATACAAATTCCACCAAGACATTTTGGTTGGATAGCACCTAAATCAGAACTAGCCCTCAAGGGAATACAAATTTTGGGAGGGGTGATTGATTGTGATTACCAAGGAGAAGTGAAAGTAATTTTGTTGAATAGTAGAGAACAAAATCTGTTAATTCAACAGTATGACAGAGTGGCTCAATTGTTAATTATTCCAGTTAACAAAGTGACCTCTATAAAGGGACAAGCCCCCACATTCTTAACAGCAAGGGAGGATAAAGGTTTTAGATCTACAGGAGGTTTTAACAATGGTGCCAAAATATGGGTTACAAACCAAATGGCCTCCTGAACCAGCTGAGGTGATAGCCACCGGACGAGACAACACAGTGTTAATTATCAGGTCAGGAAAGAGAGATGGGAATATGTACCAGCGAACACATGTTATCTTCGAGAATAATCAGTCTGTGTATTTTCTAGGTTCTTCAATGGATTCTAAAGGAATAACACTCTCTCTCACGGTCCATTCGGTAAAGCCTATTACCCCAGGTGGAAGAATATTGAAGCTTGACGACCCACTTGTACAATGGGTTGGAAATCTTCCACCAGCTTACGGGTGCAAGACAACTTTACTTGCCCTGAAAACCAAGGATGTCCTATAGTGAACATTACTTTTTCACCAGATGTGAACATTTGAAACCAGTTGAGACAATGGCAAGACGATTATATGTCCAACCTATGCAGGACACAAATTGGATTAAATTACAGAACCAGACTGTTATTAGATGCTGCAACTTACCGAATAGTTGCATGGTGACTGTACAACATAGACTTGATTGCTGCATGAATCAAACAGACATTTTCAATGCAAGTATTACTTTGATTGACATAGACATGTTATTCTGCATGAATGCTACTGCTATAACTAATAGAACTACTTGGGCAGATCACATTACAGTGTTGAAAAAATCATCCTGTAATTAGCAATGATAGTATAGTTAAGGTTCCATCCACATGTACATCAGTAGCGAGCGTATCAGAAAAATGTAATCCATTTTAACATAACGCTTATGTTTAGTAGAAAATGCAAATATAAAAGAGCTTGGTATGATACGCTATTAGGCGAAGCAGGGCAGGCATGGGAATTTTAAAAGTGTTGATATAGAAACACTGACTAACAGGCTTCAGGCAGTAGGAATTGATGTATTTAGCTTAATTAACTTACAAGTTTAATGGATGCCAACTGTTTTCTTACCCCAAAGATTAACTTTGAATTATGATTTTGAGTTCTTGCAGTTATTTAATGCTTCACAGGTATGGGGAATGGGAGTAGCAGAAAATATTTCATGATTTATTGATTGGACAGAATGCACAATGCGACATATGTATTCTATAATGCAAAGAAATAAGGCCCAGAGTGATTTAATGAGTAATAATGAATATGTGTGGAGGACCGTGTTCAAATCATGGATTCCTAGTAATCATTGGATTGTAATGTCATCCACCACAGTAAAATGCACAGATAAATATGTAATATTACCTGTAATTTTTGGTCCCCCATTATTTGATCCTGAGTTTTGGTTACCACATTTTAATGGAGATTATATAGATAGTCAGAACACCACCCATGACTTAAGTCTGTGTTCAAAAACAGCTGATGGAATACTATGTGGACAGCATTCCAGACTTTATGAACCTTGTTTACTGGAGCATTCGATAAATTTGTGTTAATGGACAATTTTACCCATAACCTTTACCATGTTTACAGAAATAGGACCCCAGTATGTTTGTATAGTAACTAATCAGGAGAATACTGTTAGGATGTATAACTTAACTCGTCCCTTTTCAGGTTGTTTAAGAAATGTGACTCATTTGTGGTGGGAAAATACTACTTACACCTTTGTCCCTGATAATGAGCAGAAGCTTATTTTGTATTGGCAGCCCAATATTTTAGATCAATCAAGATTGAGTATCTCATTAAATAAAATTAAACAGATAATTCAGGAAACAGATGTAATGCAGGCTCATTTGGCAATAAGAAATAAATCATTAGTGCAAAGTCAGGTGCAAACTACGATAGTAAAAATAAAATGATTGATTTAAGTTCCAAGATTCAACAAGAGACTACTCATTATTGGTGGGATATTTTTACAGGATGGTCTCCATCAGCTACAAAAGTGTTAAATATTCTGATACATCCTATCATAATCATTGCTGTAGTGACAATTATCTTGCTTATTTGGACTTGTTACTTATCATGTTATATTCGTAGTAATTTTGCTATGGTACCAATATCATACAAATCGTATTCACAATAATCAAAGGACCTAATGTAGTGATAGTATAATATGTTGATTATTGTCACCCATTTTGTATGCTATTTCATGTAATGTATGTCATTTTATACTCCATTTTGTATTGTGTGACTCCATTTTACATGCTGCTTCATTTAATTGGTGTTTTGCTCTTTAGATAGCCTCATTATTATGTTTTGCTTCAGACAGTGTATTTTGCTAACTTGAAGGTTGCATATTATCAGGCAACCTGTTTTGTAGTTTTGTTTAAACTTCTGCTTAGCTCATAGTGTTCTAGGCACCCGGCCAGTGTTTGGAGCACAGTGACCTAGCAGGTGTAGGGAATTCTGAGCAGTCCTTATGGTGTGAATTCCAGCAACTGGGAGCCCGGCCAGCTTCTAGAATGTGGCGAGACAACACTATGAAGGCTGCACGGTTATTTTTAGCATAGAATAAGATATAAATGTAGCTTTCTCAATGCCTGGTTAGAAGCCTCACCTGCAGGGTGGACGCATCGCTGTGGGGCCAATTCCCGGTTCATGAGACTCCTAGCCAGGCTGACAAGGGGGCTTCCCAGCCATTGGAACAGGCTTGGATGTAGCTTTTTGGAATCGGTGATGTATAACCTTTTGTATTATATTTTGCTATAATAAAGCTTTGGCTTGCTGTACTTATTGTAACCTTTTTATATTATATTTTGCTATAATAAAGCTTTGGCTTGCTATACTTATTGTACTGTTATTGTGTGTATGTGAGTGTGAATGGCAAATAGCTGCTTGGTTTGAGTTGGCAGAACACCTTGTCTAGGTGACTGGTATACAACAGTATGTGCTGTCTCCACTCCTTAAAGGAGGACAGTCATCTCTGGATAGTCAGTCCTCCTTCCCATGGCTGGCTCCCAAACAACCCTGGTCCATTTCTTAACTCAGGTGGTCAGAATGGAGGTAGGTGAGGGTTACAGCAGTACTAGATCAGAATAGCGCTGACCACAATGCAGCCAGGAACAATAGATCTGCAATAATGCTGTCAGTTTTATTTTTGCAGGGGGCTAAGCTCTCCACACACTCCAAAGTGGGGGGAATGCCCCTGCACCCCTGGATTGAAGGATTCTCACTCAGGGGGAGCAGATCATGGGGAAAGTTAAAATATGTGGGGCCATGGAATACTGTTTCCATGGCCCTGTGTCAAAGAAACAAAATCCCCAGTGCACAAAAATGTTAGAAACCAGGATTATAACCCTGTTCTTCACTGCCACTGGCCAAGCTTCTCTATGCCCTAGCCCTCCACACCCCAGGAGCAGCTCAGCCAGCCTCCTGGATCCTAGTGCTCCTGTTTGTGGTGAGCAGCATGGACAGTGACCTGGGGAGCGCTTACTAAAAGCACTGTAGATCCCTCTTGCGGTCCATGCTAGTGCCACATGAACTAGTGCTCTGTAGACCGGCACTGTTCATGTAGTGCCATTCTAACTGGGTACCGTGCACAGCACCTCAGCCCTCTACTCCACTGGGCCAGCTTTTTAAAACATTTTTAAAAATAAAATCAAAAGTAAAAAAAAAAAGTTCAGACTTCGTCTTTTCTTTAAACTTTTTCTCAATTTCTGCTTTCTCTTAGTTATCTTTTCCAATATTTTACATCTAACTTGAAAACATTGCCTATATTTCATTTTTATTTACCAGGTAGGTGCACTAGACTATCAAGTGCCTATTTTCAGTCACACCATGTATTAGATAAGTATTTTTTGTTATAGTTCTTATTTTTACAAATCATTTAACCACTATAACCCAGGTGGGAGATGTGAAATTTTGTTTGAAGCAGGATTTCTGCTTTAGCCTATTAAGAAAGTAATTTTATTTACAGCTCCAATATCTCTATTTAACTGTTTTGTTTTAGGTACCTATCTAGTTCAAGACCCTTGCTTAGGATTTTTATCCAGAACATGTAAATAATTTATTTAACTGATTTGCTGTATATAATTGCCTTATATTGGAGCACTTTAATGTGTTGAGGGGTATGGAGACTAAAAATAGAGGCCTGAAGAGTGGAAAAGTATGAAAGATTGCAGTATGGCAGCAAGAAATCAGTTTACAGTGACATTATTGCTACTATTTCTGACAGTCCTGCTGCTATTTAATCCAATGGTTACTGGAAGGTGGAAGGAAAGTTTGCAGTAATATACTGTAGCAAGAAAACAGTTTGTGGCAACATTCCTACTCCTGATGGTTGCAAAAAAGGTCACAAAAAGAAACCTTTTCTACAACTCTTCTGCTACATTAGATTGCAAAAAGAACAGGTCATGGTAACCTAATTTGCATGATAAATAGTGGCAATGCAGCAGTACTGTGGCAACCTGGTTGTGGTATGGTTTCCACAATATTGCTGGAATATACCATTAACAGTTGCAGCAGGCCATATTTTTATTGGGGGGGGGGTAAAATGGAAGTATATTTTAAGAAAATGAAATGTCTTCATTTTTTACCTGTTTTAAATAATTTCTTTATAAGAAAATACATATTTCAGACCATTTTATAAGAGCAATAATATATTCCAGGGTGTGTAGTTATTGTGTAATAACAACACTTCCCAGTTATTTGAAGGCACACAGCTAACATCTCGTGCCTCACAACCCACCAAGAGCATGTGGTTATTACACAATAACCCTACATTGTAGCATGTGTCACTACTTACTTATATGTTGGTCCAACAAAAGAGATCTTACTTCTCACCTTGTTTATCATGGTAATGTTTAGACACAACAGCTCTCATTATATTTTACCTGGAGTCCACCAAAGCTAACTGGCTAAAAAGAATCTCCTTGTAGCACAGAGCTCTCACGCACCAATGCCATTTTTATGTTTGCCATGCACAGGCAAAAGCAAATGTACTGCAGTAGTACAAGAAAACCAAGACAATGTTGTTCTCAAGTAACCAGAATAGACATCGTACCCACCCCTTCACCATAACTAATGTTGCTGAGATCCCACTGGAACAGCACAGGTCCATCATTTCAAATACCTGGGGGTCACGACTGACAGCACTATGTCCTACGCAAATCATATCAATATATTGTTAAGGCAATTAATATTCACATCAGTTTGCTATACCAGCATAGGCGTAATCTTACAGGTGGGGCCCTCTCACTTGCTGTCCTCAGCTCGATAGTCTTGCTGGTGGACTACAGGCTTGTAATTCATGGATCTGCTACAGACTCTGCCTTACAATGTATTATAGTCAAATTAAACAAAGCTTATCAGCTTTCTACAGGATCTGCTTGGTTAACCCATACAAGCAACCTATACAATTAGGCAAACTGGTTATAGTTTGCTGGTAGGCTAAGGTACCAAACCTGCTTCCTGGCAAAGAAGGCAAGCTTGGGACTGGTACCCACTGGCATACTGAAGCTCTTCACCACCTATGAATGCAGCCACAGCACAAGAAGTTCAGATACCATGATCTTCAAGGTACCATGCTGCAGCACCTCACCAGCCCAAAGGTCTTTTGCCCACCAGGCTTCCTCCTGGCTAAACAATCTTCTACCTGCCATTTCCAGTACAGCAATGTTAGGCCTCTTTAAGCATGAACTCAGAAAACATCTTGTTGCTACTGCTAGCTGTGACTGTTTCCACTAGCCCCCCCTGCTATTCAGCAGTTTTCTTCCTATAGTTCATAACTGTGCATAATCTCCCATTCTACTCTTGCCTCTCTCCTCCTACTTCCCCCTTCCCCTCTCCCCACCTTACTGCTATCCTTTTTCTTTCTCTGCCAATTGGCCTCCAAGGCCAGCCAAGTTTGCATTTTTCTGGCCTCCTCCCAGGCTCTCTGACAAGGCCTACCTGGCTGCTTCTCACTTTCACCCACCTTGCTGCATACCTATTAGGCTCAAAAAAACTTATTGCAGGCTGATATTCCTCTCTCCCCCAACCCCGCTGTCTATAAAAATGTCACCTGTTTGTTCCTCAATCTCAATTAACTATCTGACTCTTTAACTTAATTTTCACATGAGTACTTACTAGTCTGTATCAATTCATTATAATTGGCTGCATTACTGTACTTTTACTAGAATGTTACTTGTCATGCCTATATTCACTGTCCATTGCATGATTTTTCCCTATGCTACTGAATTACTGTTCTCCACTGTAATTTTTGTTTTGTTAATCCTTAGCTCTGTTTGAGTACCCTGATGTGAAACCTATGTAATGAGCTTGTCTCAAAGGTATTAATCCAAGACCACAATAAATAAATAAATAAAAAAGTAGTACTGCTTTTTCATGGGTGTGACACTGTTTGTCCAATGCAGAGCAGTGTTATAGGGGTGATTCAGTGTCACACCATTCATCAGTGAGGTTTTGTACAGTATGACAGAGTTCTGGCTTGCTGGGTGGAGACAGCATCAACTTGAAAAGGAACAGCCAATCCAATCGGGGTGAGCTATTCCCTTTAATCAACACAGATCTGTTACAATGTTCTTACATTTTTAAAAATCCATTCTGAGCATGCTCAGTAGGCACTTCATGATTAGATGTTTGAACAAAAGAGAATTTGGGCCATACAAAAAAGGGTCTTTTTTCATTTGGGGCTAATGGTTTTTTGTGAGCAAAAATTCCTTTTTTTGTATGGATGTCATCTTGTTTCCATTTAGAAAAAAAAAATAAAAACTCACAAAAGTGACATCCTGCATAGAGACCAACAAATGTATCTTGCTTGTTGGGACTCCGTTATGTTGATTCTGTACTTACATGTTGCAAAAATGGCCATACAACAAAGGAATTCAGCCATACTAAAAAGAATCCCTTCAAATGCAAAAATAAATTTTTTTTTTCTGTTTCTTTGTTCTTATGAAGGGATCCTTTTTTGTATGTTTTTTTCATTCATATGAAAAAGGATCCCTCCATACAGAAAAAAGATTCAGGACCTTGTTTTTTTTTCCCTGATTTTTTTTTATTTGAAGGGATCATTTTTCATACACTTTTATGTTCATACGAAAAAGGATCTCTCCATACAGAAAAAGATTTTGGACTTTTTTTTTTGTTCTTTGTCCATATGAAGGGGTCTTTTTTCAAAAGCTTTTTTTGTTCATACAAAAAAGGATCCCTTCATACAGAAAGAAGATTTTGAACTTATTTTTTCATGATTATTTTTTCATTTGAAGGGATCCTTTTTCGAATGCTTTCTTCGTTTGGATGAAAAAGGATTTCTTCTTAATAAAAAGCATTTGGGACTTTGTTTAACTTCAACTTGAACAAGCCATAAATCCTTCAATATTTGAAATTAAGGGATAATCTATATATCAAATGAAAAGTCTTAATGACAACTACAGGAATGAGATATACACCCCCTCAAAATGTCTAGGGGTTATATAAAAAGTTACAAACATTAAGAAATGCAAATTCCCATGGGGTAACAATGGAAGTTTAAGAAGCCATATTTGACTCAATATTTTGGACTTAAGGAACAATCTGTGTATCAAAACAAAGGTTTTAATGAATACTGTAATAATATGACATACGCCTCCCCAAAAATGTAGGGACCATATTAAAAAGCACAAAGAATATAACATGCACATTCACATACTGTAAGATAACAATGAAATTTTCAGAGACCATAACTCCCTCAATATTTGGACTTAAGAGACAATCCATATATCAATAGTAAGTAAGAAAGTAAGTAACTTTATTTATATGGTGCCCAATCTCAGGGGATCTTGGCACCTCACAAAAAGAACAAGGCAAAGCAGGAATACATACACATCATTAAAGATATCACAAATAACAATAAAATCCATAATTTAAGAAAATAATAATAATAAATACCACTAAAATCAGCTGCAGTTAGTTAACAAAGACTTGTTTGAAAAGATGGGCTTTCAGACTCACTCTTAAAAACCTCCACTAAAGAGGCCTCCTTTAGAGATCTGGGGAGCAAGTTCCAGAGGACTGGGCTGGCCACCTCAAATGTGCAGTGCCTAGAGGTTTTCAGGCTGGCCCTCGGAACTGCTAGGAAGTCCTTGGTGGAGGAGCAAAGAGACTGCACCAGAAGGGCAGGGATCAGGAGGTCACTCAGGTAGCCTGGGCCCAAGCCATGTAGAGCCTTGTAGGTGAGCAAGCCTGCTTAAAGATGATCTTGTTTCTGACAGGCAGCCAGTGCAAATTTTGCAGGACTGGGGTTACATGACAGAACCGGGACAGGCCCATCAGCAACCTGACTGCTGTGTTCTCCACCAGCTGCAGCTGACAGAGGTTCTCTCCATGGACTCTGAATTACAGAGTTTTTCAGTAATCAAGCCTTGATGTGACAAAGGCATGTACCAGGGCAGGCAGCTCATCAGGTGGAATTAGGGATTTCATCTGAGTGACATTCTGTAAGTGGAAGAAACCACTTTGGATGACAGATGACACCTGTGTATCAAGTGTCAGGCTGTTATCAAGGATGATGCCCAGATTTTTCACCTTAGTGGATGCCATCTATGGAGTAATATTCAAGGATCAACCCAGTTACCACCCCAGTGGCATCCACATCACACCTGCAACAAGGCTCAAGCACAGTTACCTCCACCTTGCCAGGGTTCAGTCTCAGCCAGTTAGAGGACATCCAGTCTGGAATCTCAAGCAGACAGTTGTTTAGCACTTTCACATTATTTGTCTCTTGGGCAAAATACATATACAATTAGTTATCATCTGTATAGCAATCAAAACCCAGACCATAATGTCTAATGAGCTCTCCCAGGGGCAGCAGGTACACTGGAAACAACATCAGCAACAAGATTGAGCCTTGAGTGACTCCACATGGCAGAAGCTTAGGGCAGGAGGAGAAATCCCCCAACATTACCAGTTGCATCCTGCCCAAGAGATAGGACTCAAACCAGTAGATGACAGTACAGGCAAGTCCACAATTCTCTCTTAGGCAATCCGTAAGCACAATATGGTCCAGAGTGTCAAATGCTGAGGAAAAATATGGAAGAACAAGAAATGGCTGGTCTGTTTGATCTCTCACCCTGAAGAAGTCATTTTGCACCCTGACCAATGCCATCTCAGTGCTATGCCTAGACCTAAATCCAGACTGCAATGGCTCATAGATGTCAAAGGTTGTGACCACTTTCTCAACAACCTTCCTCAATAATAGGAGGCTAGAAATAGGTTGATAATTCACAAAGACATCAGGGTTGAGTGATGGTTTCTTCAGAAGGGGCTTCACCAGTGCATCATTCAAGACATTGGGAAAGAACCTTTCCTAGAGTAAACACTGGACTACCTCAGCAAACACTGGACCGATGGCCTCAGCACATTACAATGAGTCAGGACTGGGTCCAGTTCACAAAAGGTCAGCCACAGCTTTGATATTACCTCAACGACCTTAGCCACCTTCACTGGCTGAAACTCCCCCCAAACAATAGTGGTGCCTCTGTTTACCCAAGGCCTACCACAGCAGACTGATCTTGTCCCACTGGGGTGATCCAGAACTGAATAGAGGACACTCTGAGAAGAACGGAATAAACTATTTCCATAATGCAATTGAAAACACTTTTTTCTGCTATAGACAGGCAGGATAAAGTAGCCTGTCCACAGTCAAAAAGAGATGAGCTGATATGTTCTTCCCAGTGAGAATCTCACCGGTGAGGAACTCTGACTTCTTGCAGTAGATTGCCCTTTTATAGTCACTGTAGTGAACTTTCAAAGTCAGTTTGTCCTCATTGGACCGGGTCCTCGACCAGCAATGCACCAACTTCTGTCCTTTGATCTACATCTCCTTGAGAGTCCCATCAAACCACAGGGGTCTCAAATGAGAAGATCTATGTAATATATTGATTAGTGTGATGGCATCCAGCACCTTGGTGACAGCCCTATTATATGCCGCTGCCTCACTTGTGCCAACCGCACATGCAGTATGTGAAGGGGTTAAGTTAGGCCCTGTCCCATTTGGATTATGTAGGAGGGAATCTGAAGCAAGGATTCTACTACTATCTCCATCTTTTCTGACTTTCTATTGGACTGTGCAATCAAATCTTACATATACCTGTTGTACTTTCTAATTTCTAATTATTACCTTGTTTATGTATGTATAATTGTAAGGCATATACAGTATATGAAACTGGGTTCCCTGATGTATAACTAGAGACAGCCATCACGGAGTGTGACCCTTATACTGATGTCATCTGTCAAAATGCTCTTGTCAGCTGTTAGCTGGGTCACAATCTTATGACTGGCAACCAGCAACTACAAAAGCCTGTCTTACTGAGGAGACGTGTGGAGAGATGGATTTTCAACAGAGCCAGGACAGACTGCTTAATGTCCTAGTGGAGAGATTGATTTGAAGAGAGACATGCTGATTTCATGTCTTGAATTGTCTTCTAATTGGCTGAACAAGGAGAGGAGCTGCTGAAATGTTTTCTGATTTGTTTATTTTTCTTCTTGTGAATTAGAATAATAAATCACCACTGGTGAATTTCCTACAATTTCTTCTGGACTGTTCATGTTTCCTGACCTAGACCTCCATTATATTTAGTGTCCAAGGTATCTAGATTAGTTACACCTGGTGTCATTCTGTGTCAGAAGCCACACCACATCCAGAAGCCTCTCCACATTTGGTGTCAGAAGTAATTTGATTTACACTGTGCAGACTCTAAGGTCAAGAGTTTGTTCATGGGTTCCAGACCTGGTTCCAGGGAAGCATAGCAGAAAGATATGGATCCAGTCAAAGACAAACCAGGAGTGATCATTAGATGTATGGCAGCCAAGACACCAAAGATGGGAGAAGAACATAAAGCAGCAGCAGAACCAGGAAGTCTATCTGAGTTTTTCAAATGGTGGATGATACAGCAAATAGAGACTGAGAAGCAGAGGAAAACAAACTTCCAATGTCTAGAAGCACAGAGAAGAGAAGACATGCAGCTATGGCTGTCTGCCTTGCAGGCTATTAAAGATAGATGAACTGGTACAGGTCTCACAGATCAGCAAAACCCAGATTATTTGAAAGACATTAAACTGACAAAGCTGTGACCCTCAGCTGATATGGAGGCATACCTGACTATGTTTTATTTAAATGTTTTATGTGGACACTGCTCAGCCAGCAGATTATGAACTGGTAAAAAGAAAAATATTGAAAATATATGACATCTCAGGAGAGATCTACAGGCAGAAGGTTTGGTCCTTGAAGCACCAGTCATTCAACAATCCCCAGGAAGCTTACACCCATCTCAAATAACTCCTCATTAAATGACTACAACCAGAGGGAAAATCATCCCCCAGCTTATCAACATTTTTACAATGGAGCAGTTAATCAATATGCTGCCTACAGATGTGCAAATTTGTACAAAAGAGCACCAACCAGAAAATGGGGAAAAGGCAGTTTCTTTTACTAAGGACTATCAGATGGCAAGACAGACACCACAGGAAGGATGTAATGAACCAGGACTGGTAAGACCCTTTTTTTCCCAGTCTAACTCCAGGTCAGATAAGAACTCTGGTTGGTGTAACAAATCTGCACCTAAGACTTTATTTGCTATAATTACAATCAGCTAAGCCATACTACAAGAAACTGCCATACAAATAAGAAGGGGCAAATTGAGGCAGATTTGGCCTTAGCAAATTGAGGCAACTATTTAACACAGGTCAAGGTGGGAGATAAGACTGTGAAAGGACTTATAGATTCAGGAAGCAGAAAGACCCTCATGCATGCTGAAGTTTTGGGAAAGAATTGTGTAAGAGGACCAGGTACTGGGATCATTTGCTTTCACGGGGGCACACTATACAATCCCAACACTCAGTTGACTCTCAGCATTAATGGTGTGTCACACCAAATGAAAGTAAGAGTGGTGCCAAAGTTGCCTGTACCAGTAATAATTGGAAATTACTTTCCAGGCATTGCTAAGTTAATCACAAAGGGAAAAAAAAACTACAGTTTCAGCAGCTGTTTTGAGAAGAGCACAGGCAAAGAAT
Source organism: Neoceratodus forsteri (assembly GCA_016271365.2). Lineage (NCBI taxonomy): Eukaryota > Metazoa > Chordata > Ceratodontiformes > Ceratodontidae > Neoceratodus > Neoceratodus forsteri. The sequence goes on from CM057453.1 coordinate 215,322,039, forward strand.
ATCTTGGATAATGAGGGCAGTTTTCCCTTTGGTAGCTTTGAGCAAGACTTTTTTCAGCCAGCTCCAAGATCTGGAAATCCCAGCAGGAACAAAGATGCCTTAAACAGCAGTGGCAACAAAAGACTGATGGACATAAGAGGTTAATTTATGAAAATCACGAAATCAGACTGATAACTAATTGTGATTTTGCTTCCGAATAAACTAATGATGTTTCTCTCCAGGTTACTTTAGGCAGGTGGGGGTGAAACACAAAAATTGGGAACCTGTTTTTAGAAAGTGTAATGGGCTGCTGTACTGAGTTTGTGCTAGTTCTCAGACACAGAAACAGGTAGAGCAATTGGTCATCCCAAAGAAGTTGTTACAGATAGCTGTACACATGAACCCACAAACAAACTCTTGGCCTTAGAGTATGCACGGCATAAATCTAATTACTTCTGACACTAGATGTGGAGAGGCTTCTGGATGTGGTGTGGCTTCTGACACAGAATGACACCAGATGTAACTAATCTAGGTACCTTGGACACTAAATGTGATGAAAGCTTAGGTCAGGAAACATGAGAAGTCCAGTAGACTTCATCGAAAATTCACCAGTGGTGATTTATTATTCTAAATCAGAAAAAAATACACAAATCAGAAAACATTTCGGCAGCTCTTCTCCTTCTTCAGCCAATTAGAAGACAATTCAAGACATGAAATCAGCATGTCTCTTCTGGTTTCTCTCTTCAAATCAATCTCTCCACCAGGACATAATGCAGCCTTTTCTGGTTCTGTTGAAAATCCATCCTACTACACATCTCCTCAGTAAGATAGGCTTTTGTAGTTGCTGGTTGCCAGGCATACAACTGTGACCCAGCTAGTAACTGGCAAGAACATTGTGACAGATTACATCAGTCTGAAGTCACACTCTGTCACAGCTGTCTCTGCAATCATTTCAGCTATCTCTAGTTATACATCAGAGAACCCAGTGTCACATATGTGCCTCACAAACATACATACATAAGCAAGGTAGAAATTAGAAAGTACAGCAGGTAAAGGTAAAATTTGACTGCACAGTCTAATATAAAGTCAGAAAAAATAGACAGTAGGAGACTCCTTACTTCAGATTCCCTCCTACATAACACAAATGGGACAGGGTCTAACTTAACCCTGTCATATCTACTCATCCCCGCCCCCCCGAGGGAAACTTTCTCTCTCTCTCTCTCTCTCTTTGAAAAAGGTTTCCAAAACCTTCCCTCATTCTCATCACATACTGTACATTTCCTATATATCATTATTTTCTTCCTTCTCTAACTTTTCTCATTTCTAAATTCCAGAACCATACCATGACAAAAAATCTGCAGTGGCATTCTCTTTCCCAGGTCTATGCATCACTTTGAATTTAAAAGACTGTAACTCCAGGTGCCATATTGTGATCCTGGGATTTGTATCCTTAATTTGATTCAACCAACAGAGAGGATTATGATCAGTTATGAGCACAAAGTCTACTCCTAGCAAATAACATTTAAAGGGCTATATTGACCATTTGGCCTCTAGGGCTTCTTTTTCAGTGGGGGTGTACATTTTATCCATGCCATGCAACTTCCTGCTGACATAGAATGGGATGCTCCTTCCCATTTACATTCTGGCAAAAGAACTACTCCTAAGCATACTTCTGAGACATCTGTTTGTAATAGAAATTGATCTTCAAAGTCTGGACTTTTTAAAGTAGGGGTGAATATAATGCAGCCTTAATGGCACTAACAGCTTCTTCACTCTCTAGGGTCCATTTTAGATTATTAGGATATCTTTTCCTTGTAATTTCTGTGACTCTTGAACAAAACATTGACTATGTTTCAATGTTATGTTATCAGAACATCACCATGTAGAATCATAATGGACATGCTGACAGTTCTCAGGAGATGTGCATACTAAGTGATATATTGGCTTTAAGACAGTATCTAGGAGTGAAACTGTGTTTGCAATGGACCACCACATTGCATCCTGTGTCTCTGTAGTTGTATGGTCCTGTTGTGCTGTGAAGAGAAGGAGTATGGGTATAGTGATGATGAACATTGCACCAGAGACTCAGAACCATATTATAAAGATTTTCTGTGAGTCATAAACAAAACAATGACGATGCTTCTACATCATGTTGTCAGAACATCACCACACAGCATCACAATACACAAACTGACAGTTCTCAAGAATTATGCATACAAAGTGATATATTGCTTCTAAGATAGTAGCTAGGAGTGAGACACTGTTTGTGGTAGACCACCACTGTTGAAGAATTCTGTGTGTCTATAAACAACAAGCATTTGTGAATGCCAAATGTTGTCTCACTGGCATTGGCATTGGTAGTGCCCGAGTTAGAGATGCATAATAGGAATGGCAGTGAAGTACTGCAATGACGCTAACCCCACCCCCACCCTGTAGATACTGACAGGTATTGGGGTGTGCCTTTGGGTCATCAGGTATAATGGTCATGCCATTGTACCTCACCCTGCCCTGTAGACACTGACAAGTGTTGTGGTGTGCTTTGGGATCTTCGGGCATTATACTTTCCCCATTCCATAAGGAAATACACTGAGGTGGGTGCAGTATAGGAGAATGGGGTGAACATTGTGGCTGAACAGTGCAAGGCACATCACAATGCCTGTCACTGGCTGCAGGGGGGGTGGGGGTGGAATGGCGTGAGCATTACAGCCGATGATCCCAAATCACACCCCTGACACCTGTCAGTCTCTATGGGGTGGGGTGTTACAGTTGGAAACCCCAACACCATAAGTGTGTGTTGGTATTTTCACTCCAAATGTTCAACTTGGACTGTTTGTGATCCCACCTCATGAAAAGCGGCACTAAGAGTTTGTTAGCTGAAAGGTGGTTTTGCACAGTGGCTATGCCATTTGGTGACACAGGGATGAAGACACATTTTGGGCAGAATGTGGAAAATGACATCTGTTTAGTTCATGGGGAGGTGTAAAAAATGGCAACATTGAAAATCTGGAGTGAAAATATGAAAAATCGGTGAAGTCATGAGCATGTATAGAAACTGTGCAACACAAGTCTGTAACCCAATTATGCTTGAGAGTTTTTAAGCCACATTTTCAACATAGGCATTTTGGGACCTCCCCTCATGAACAGTTGTGCTGTGATTTTGTTAATTAGTCCCAAAAGTTGATTTCCCACTGCCACCATGCCATTGTGCACCACAGGTGCAGAAACACATTTTGGGCAGGCTGTGGAAAATGACAGCTGTACTGTTGATAAGGAGGTGTGAAAAAATGCCAATTTTGAAAATCTGGCATGAAAATATTGCAAGTTTGCAAAGTTACAAGGGTGTGTGAAAACTGCCCAATGCATACTTGTAATAGAGTCATTTTATGGACTTTCGGCACCATATTTTCAACATAGGCATTTTAGGACCTCTGCTCATGGACAGTGTCACCATCATTTTCTCAAACTGTCCCAAAAACCGATTTCACATATCGACCACACAATTCTGTGCCAGATGTGCGAAAACACATTTCGGCCAGGATGTGTAAAATGACAGCTGTACTGTTCATAAGGAGGTGTGGAAAAATGGCAATTTTGAAAATTTGGAGTGAAAATATTGCAAATTTATGGAGTTACATGCGTGCATGGAAACAGCACAATGCATGCTCGTACAAGAGCCATTTTTTTTATTTTTTTCACCAAATTTGCAACATAGGCTTTTTGAGAGACCCCTTTGAGAACAGCAGCACTGTCATTTTGTTACTAGGTCCCAAAAGGTGATTCCATGCAGTGACCAAAAAATCTCCTTTCAGGACTGAATAACGCCATGATAGTGACTAAATTCATGAGGAGGGGTCCTAATAACCCCATGTTGAAAATTTTGTGAAAAAAGTCCAAAATAATGGCCAAGATATGCACCAACGTTGAAAAAAACCTATTTATGCCATTATACAGCTTACTGGCATTTCTTCAGTTCACGGTCAGCTTTAGAGAGTGTAGACGTGTTCCCGGTCCACCGAAGAGCGTCGTTCCAGACTCCGGAGGTAAGTATGGGGTGAGGGGGGGTGTAGGGAGGCAGGGTGCACAGGGGGTGGGTGCAGGTTGTGGGAGGGGGCATGGACACCACGAGGGACCATTTTCTTCTTTCACAGGTGTAAAAAAAAAAAAACATTGCGGGATGGTTTTTCTTTTTAAGGGGATTTAGCACACTGGGATGAGCTCCCAGCATGCCACCTAAGTGTTCTGGGGGGATGCTGTAGCTGATGGAGGACTGGGCACCCCGTCATCACACAAAACAAAAGCAGGGGTGGGCAAGAGCTGAGGGGGAATTGGCACCCCCCTCGGCACAAAACAAATTGGGGGGGTGCATGATGCTGAAGGGGAGTGGGCTCCCCCGTCGGCACATACATTGCATTAGGGCATGCTGACAGAGGGATTGGGCACCTCCAAAGTCGGTATTACGGCAGGCAGTGTACCACCATGTTTAATTTATTTTTTCATCAGGGCAAGCACATCGGGAGATGCCACTGTGTATGACGAGCTTTGCTCACATTGCAGCGGACCTTTCCTTAGATGTGATATCCACATTATGTATTCATGGTGTGGTGCTGACATGCAGACTTATTGAGGAATGAGGGATGCACCTACTGATACATGCCCTGCATTCGCATAACAGTGACCTCACCTTCAAATCTGCTACTACCGCAATATGTTGGCTGCACATGAGCGAGCCAACATAACAAGCCTGTCTTTTTGTCTTCAGTGAATTTGGGGCTGGAGGGAAGGGACTTGAGGTTTGTGGTGGTGTTGGAGGGCAGGGAATTGAGTTTAAGGAGAGGCTGTAATCACTGATTGTAGGTGCTGCAGTTTCTTCCTATAGCATAAACTAAAAAAAAAAAACATGGGGCTTGGTTTAGCCACCAGTAAGATGGCAGCTTAATCTGGGAGCTCTCTCCTGCCTGAGCCTAATCTAAGCTTGGTCTTCTCAATCCCACAGAGTTTAACCCTCAAAATGTAGCTTAAATGTAAGGGTGAACTTTATCTATCAGGCGGTGCTGTCATTTTGGAGCCATCCTGATCTTCTACTGTAGAAATCAGCACCGTCTCTCACTATGTTCTTGCCCTAGCTAAGCCACACAAGCCACCACTGTAACCTCCAGCCATCTGACCACTTTTTAGCCCTTGGCCTGAACACTGGGTGCATACAGATAAGGAGCAGCCTCTACACAGTGCTTGACCTATTCCAGAATGGATCCATCAACAACTGTGCTGTCCACTAACCCCATCTGTCCCACTGACCCAGAGGCCACACAACAGTCCTCAGTAGGCAGATCTCTTCAATATATTACTAAGATGTAGGAAACAGTTCTCCTGCGCATCAATGACATCAATCTAACTCTGTCTGGCACTGTTACTGAAGTTCGCAACTTGCAAGATCACATGAATGCCTCTGAGCAAAGGATTGAAACCTATGAACTCCAACAACAACAAATGTGGCAACACCTGCACCAATAAGAAGAACGCATAGCTGCCCTTTAGGACAGAGCCGAAGATCAGGAAAACAGAGGTTGGAGCAATAATTTGAGAATCATTGACTTACCCAAAGGCGCCGAGGTCCCATCGATGGAAACATTTCTCAATGAGAACCTACGCCTTAGGCTAGGGGAACGCTGGAGGGGTGCCATTGAGGCATGATGAGCACATTGTGTGGCCATGTGGCCCAATAAGTCTGCAAGCTCTTCAAGACCTATAGTCGCCAACTTACTCTGTTATTCCACAAAGGAGAGAATCCTTCATGCAGCCAGAGACATGGGGATACTACGCTGGCAAGGGACCCAAATTTCAATTTACCAGGACTTTGCTCAGGAAACTGCTGCAAAAAGAAGAGCTTTTGGTCCTCTAAAGTGCTGGTTGTATCAGCACAATTTCAAGTTTAAATTCAAAAAACCTTACCGAGCTGCAGGTCTCTAAATAAGGGATGGCAGGAACGATGGACCACCCAAAGGAGCTGAAGAGCTGGCTTGCAAAGTTCTGGCCTTCCCTACCACTCCCTACTACATCTCCCAGAAGGCTATGGGAACCTTCTGCTGCTGACTCATTTAGTGGGAACTCTTCTTCGCCTGCAAGAGTTCCAGGGACAACAACACCTGACAGACCAACCACTCTGGTCCTACCCACTCTGGTCCCCCATTGCTCATGGGTTCCTCTCCTCAATTCTCTAGCCAAGTGACAACCCTTAGGGCTGAACAAATCCCTCAATGTGATACATGCAATTTCACCAGATCTCACCAATAAGCTAGAAGTTTTCCTCAGAATTCACCTAGTAAATGTACAGCAACTCCTCCTGCCAAAATAAGCAGAGAAGACTCTCCTACTGCCTTGACTTTGGGGGATGCTGATTTGCAGAACGTGGACACCACATGCATGGGGGACTGGGCAGACTTTCCAGATGCATATCTGATTGAAGGGATGGATGACACCGCACTTGTCAAACCTGGACTGATTACATACGGTGCTGCGGGGGCGAACACAGTTTCAAGCACCAAAGCCCATGCTCAGACTCTTCCTGAACAGGCCGAAGGACTGCCTGACATCTGTATATGATTTTATAACTTCTTGTAACTCATATTGTTGCCATACCTATGCCTCTTCCCAGACCAACATTGTTGGGCCCCTTCCCCCCCTTACGTTCAATTGTATACTTTTGGATGAAGTTACTGCGTTTCAGCTGGAACCCCCCGCCCCTTTTCACTTCATTTTAGCAGGGCAAGACAAAACCGCTACAGACACATTCCTGGTTTGTTAAAGCCAAAATGGGCTATAGAATCTGTCACCTTTCAGTTATGCGGTGTGTGAGAGAGCTGAGGCTATAACCACAGTCTCTTATTAGACCTCTGTCCAATCATGCTATATGGGACCACAAAGATTACCATGGTTTCTGTCATTGCTCATACTCTTCTGATCACCCCCTTCAACTCCCCCCCCGGGTTGCACGTCCCTCACCTCTCATCCCCCCCCTCCGCTCAGCCACTGTCAATGGAATGTTATTGCACCCACAGTTATATCCCTGCTCTTTTAGCTGGAATCACCTTCCCTTTCCCTCCCCTTTGTCCACACTTGTCTCTCATGGTATGTTATGGTAACCACCCTATGGGTGGTATATTTGCTTAACTTTAAGGTTACAGAGCCTAGTGCCTCACAGTTATACTCGACTAGTTCTAGCAGTGAGTTCACCTGTCACCTCTCCTAACCCTTGGCTCCTTCACCTACATACCCCCCTTCCCTCTTCGAGCTTGCGGAGGCTGACCTTGGAGGGCCCTCGGTTCAGGGGGATCTCATTGACTGAACTTCCACATAACCCCTAATTTGAGTGTTGGATTGAGCATAGCTGTAGGGTATATTTTCTACCGTCTTTTGCTTTGAGCTCCACACTCCTAGCATTTTTGCTGTTGAAATTGGTGATTGGACATATTAGTTTATCATATATAACTGTTATCTTTTTTCTCTCTGTCTTTATATAGTTCGGTTGAATTTCAGATACTGAGTGCCTTCTGACCTAGTAATGCTTACACCTTCTTATTTTGGGCTCTACAGACTAGTTATAGTAATTTGGTTTGGGTGCTGTGGCGCTACATCTTTCCGGGTGAGTCCTCCCCTTCCCCTCGCTGGTTCACAGTAAGTACACCATTCTATTCTTCCTCTGGCATCATGGCAGCAGATGCTGCGGTATCAAGTGCAGCTCCTTGGGTATCTTGGAATGTAAAGGGGATGAATCACCCAATTAAGCCAACAAAGAAACTGTAACACCTGCACTCCCTTCACATGGAGATAGCACTATTACAAGAAACATCATTTGCATCATGCCATTTCATGGCTTAAAAAATCCTGGGTAGGGGAGATGGTGGCCAGTTCTGCATCAAACAAAACAAATGGAGTAGCTATCCTTTTCTGACATACCTCCCCATGGAAAGTCGAGAAGGTCAGGAAAGATACTCAAGGAAGATGGGTAGTGGTCAAGCTCTCCTCTCTGAGGAACACCATGTAACTAGGGAATATTTATGCCCCGAACAAGGACCACACCGATTTTTTCCCAGAGGTCAGTCAAGCTCTGGCTGATTTAAACCCCGAAGGGCTGCCTATTCCCATAATACTGGGTGTGGATTTTAACATGGTAAACAATATTTTTCTGGACAAATCCCATCCCACACCCCACGTTACACCTAGAGGTAGACAATCACTACAGGATATGATGGAAGAATAGAGCCTCATGGATATTTGGAGTAGGGACCATCCCACAGGTCAGGATTTTGCCTCCTACTCTACACCTCATAGTTCACACAGTCGGAATGACTTTTGGCTCACCAATGATCTGGCAGCCCAAGGTGTGTTCGACTCTTCCATTGGCTCAATCTTTATATCCGACCAAACAACAGTCCATATTTCTTATTCTCCCCCTAATAACCCTCCCCATCCAGTTAGATGGCACTGTAACCCCATCCTCTTTAAGGACCCAGATTTTCGCTCCATGCTTACGCAGGCCACTAAAGACTATTTTGCCCTAAATGCTGAATGTGGAGTAGCCCACGAAACAGTATGGGAGGCATTCAAGGCAGTTATCCAGGGTCATATTAATTCCTTCTCAGCTGCCTGGGGCAAGGCCCATAGGTCACAAATGGCTAATCTGCAGGCACGGTTACACATACTGGAACAACGTTTCCACAGGGTCACACCCAATATATGTGACAATGCCCTGCAACGACAAATTGTAGGGTTCAATTATGAGATCAATACTATGCTTCACAAAAAGCAGAGTGGCTCCTGTAATGCTCCAAACATACCTATTGGGATAGTGGAGAGAAGTCGGGTAAACTCCTCGCATTTCGGATCCGTCAACAATGTGCTGCAACCAAAATCCATTCTCTCTGATCTCCATCTGGGACCATGGTCTCTAGCCCACAGGGCTTAAATGATGTTATGAAAGCATTTTATGCATCCCTCTTTCAATCCCAGACAAAAGCCACAAATGCCCAACTTTCCCAGGCTATCTCTACCTTTACGCAATGTCCCCCCCTGCCGACACTTACTCTGGCCCAAATAGCCCTCCACGATACCCCCCCCCCTTCATGTGATGTGAGGAGCTCTGAGTTGCCCTTTTCAACATGACTCATGGAAAAGCACCGGGACCAGATGGAATGTCCAAGGAACTATACCAAGCCCTGGGACCAGACATTTTCCAACCCCCTTAAAATGGCTCTGCAAGCCTCACATACCGCTGGATCCCTCCCAGCTACAATGTGACTTGCTCTGTTTATTCTATTTCCCAAAAAATCACTAGACCCCTTGGATTGTGCCAGATATCGGCCAATATCTTTGTTATTAGTTGACACTAAGATCTTGGCCAAGGCATTAGCCACACATATGATGTCCAGCCTCCCATCTGTTATTCATCCAGCACAAGCAGGTTTTATGCACAGTAAGTCGGGAACGGACAACACCAGACTTTTACTTAATCTTAAATGGTTTGCAGCCAGGTCCGCCCCTCCCATGGCAGCCATGGCTAAAGATTTTTCAAAGGCCTTTGACTCCATAGAATGGTCATATCTCCATGAAATACTTAACATCTACGGCTCCGGAGCCCATTTTTGATGTTGGATCCAAACATTACACCACTCCCCTACGGCATGTATTCTCATGAACAGTGACATTTCTTTTCCTTTCTCCCTTAATATAAGTACGGGACAAGGCTGCCCTCTCTCTCTCTCTCCACTTCTTTTTTTAATAGCCTTGGATCCCCTGATCCAGGCTCTGATATAATCTCCTCAGATACATGGTATCCAAGTTGCAAAACACTCTTATCTAGTTGCAGCATACACAGATGATCTGCTTATGACCTTGTCTAACCCCACTCAATCGATCCCTGCCGCCCTCAAAGTATTGCAGGATTTTGCCACATTATCTGGCTTGAAGGTTAAAAATGAAAAAATGACCGTAGCACCTTTAAATCCAGGTTGAACAAATGCTTGTCTACAAGGTACAAAACCTTATGTGAAAAGCACAAGGCTTCACATACTTCGGAATCTGACTCCCCACAAATTGGTCAGCACTCAAATCTGCTAATTTCTCTCCCCTACTCTCCCAACTCACAACAGAAATAGAGAGATGGTGTAAGTTACAGATCTCTCTTCCTGGTTGGGTAGCAGCGGTCCGCATGCTTTTGTTCTCCCACCTCCTTTACCTTTTCAACAATATTCCTGTCCCACTCTCTCCTAAACTGTTTGCCCAGATAGAATGTCAAATCTCAGCCTTCATCTGGGATAACAAACCCACAAGATGGAGCAAACAAAAGTTGAGGGCACATTGCTCACGTGGAAGTCTAAATGTCCCCTGGTTCCAAGGATACCATCTCACACGTATGGCTGCACATGCGACCAAATGGTTTGCACCTAACCCAATGGGCCTGCTAATCTGGGTTCAGTTAGAATCAGACATGGTAGGAGGTACTCCTCTGTTCTCCTTAATTATGTATAATGCCTCATTATCATGCTCCCTGCCCCCCACGATCCACAGTACAATCATGGCATGGAAAACACTTACACGTAAAACCAATATACTGAGACACGCTTGGCCACCCCAACTTCGATATGCCCTGCTTTGGCATAACCCTCTTTCTAAAATTGATGGGAGCCCCCTCCATTGGTCCTCCTAGCAGAGATGTGGAATTCATATAGTTCAGGACCTATGCTCGTTGAGGACACGACACATGCTATCCTTTACACAACTTAAAGCTACTGTAAATTCTCCCTCCCCCAAAAAGATTTATGCAGATATCTCCAAATTCATAGTATCTTGCAGCCCCTCCTAAACAACCAATGCCTGGATATGCCCTGGCAATTGTTGAATACGTTGCAAAAACAATCTACCTCCAAAGGATTGCTTGAACATTTTTATGCAACATGGAGAGATACATAACCGTTGGCTACACTGACTTGTAAACAACACTGGGAATCGTATCTGACATCCCCTATCATGCCAACACAATGGGATTCATACCTAAAGAATGGCCATCAAATACACATGGATACCAGGATTAATTGTCTCCAATTAAAGATTTTGCTACTTTGGCACTGCACACCAGTTGCACTTCAGGCCCATGGGTTACTGAACCACAATTGTTGTTGGAGATGTTCCCAACCCAAAGCCCACCTCCTGCATGTCCTCTGGACATGCTCACACCTTGCACACTTTTGGAACATGATTGCCTTGGATCTGTCTAAAGTACTTCAGACAAATATAACCCTTCATGACCCCAAACTACTCCTTGGAGATTCCTCTTCTCTGTCATGCCACCCCAAACCCCTTCAAGATTGGACCCTCACAGCTCTTTTTGAAGCTGAATGCCTCTGACTCCTGCATTGGTGCCAAATAGTTCTACCTATGAGGAAAGCATGGCATGCATCCCTTGCAAAACTATCTATTTTTCAGTGATTATCATATCTCCAAAGGGTGAACCTAACATATTATTCCATTAAATGGGAATCATATTTGCACTCTGCTGTATGCAAACTCCCCCCCATCACCAGCAAACGCTCCTCTTATTCCTTAGCTGATGCCTCCGAAGGTGTAAGCATTCAATCATTTACACATGACTATTAGCGTATATTGGACTTTAATATATGGATGTTCAATTTAATAGGTCTGTAAAGCATACAAAAAAAATCCTGTAATACCCTCAAAGGTTTAGTGATAATACTATTGTCAATCACTAGTAATAGTATTGTCATTCACTTTTAAAAGTATAGTTTTGTGCTGATAATATGATCGTTGCAAGCTTCAGAAAGTACATGTTCTGCCCCACATCCTAAGCTTGCCTCCTCATTGGCCGCTTTTCCTCTGTGGGCAGGCAGAACAGTTTAAAAAACATGTGTTATTTTCTTTTCCCCAATCAGAAAATTAAAATATCTGGTTGATCCTGCCAGTCCACTGGTGAAAAGGAGGTAAGATCTAATTTTTTGGAAAAAAAGAGGCAGGTGCCGGCAACCGTCAGGAGCGAGCAATTAGCTGAAGACACAGCGTGAGACAGTGTGGCGGTTCGCCATGACCCACACTCCTTAACTGAACTGGTGAACCACCTGTCTGAAAAGACCCCAAAACATACTCAGATCCATATAGTAACAAAAATAAAGTATGGTTCCATGTGTATTACTGGTCAGCAATACTATCTCGTGGTTCTGGACATGTAGGAACCTCTCTATGGTATTACTGACCAGTAATACACACAGAACCATACAGTAGCTCAAAGCATAACAAGGTTCCACCATACAGTATAACATAATGTTGTCACTAGTGCAACATAAGAAGCATATCGTATGCATTCATAGATAATATTTAAGGTAGTACCTTACATTGAAAAAATACTTTTGTCTTTTCATTCTTGAAATTTCTGGTACACAATCTATGATGTATGTTCTAAAATTGTTAACTTACCTTCCGGTATGTGTGATATGACTGGATGTCACTTGCTTTAGTGTTGTTGCTCTGTAGAGCCAGCAGCATCCAGTGGTGGTTCAGTTGTTGGCACAGAGGGCTGTGGATGATGGCTGGTCTAGTCCTCTGTGTGCTCTGGTGCACCACCACTGGTGCCCTTTCTGTCTTCTGTGTCATCTCTAATACATAAATATGGATGTACTGTTTATTGTTTGGGTACAAGTTATACTGTATGTTCTTTTCTGTGAACATGCTACCAACAACACGTCAGTGCATGTGTTGTGCTGTCACAATGCCCATTCAGGGGCATTCTTACAGATGGTGGCATACTTGAACTGTGTCCTGTGCTCTTTGTGTGTTGTGAGGACACAGTGCAGTAAGTCTGTAGTGTGTTATTGCGCATATGAAGTTAACCCAAAAGATGAGGCAGACTAAGCTGAACAATACGGTGGAAACACAGATGTAAATGTAAAAGATCAATAAATATTAATTTATGTTGATTAAAAGTAGGCTCAAATTACAGACTCAGTGTGCTGCAGCCTTTTGTGTAACTTCAAGTTAAAAAAATAAACAAAACAAAAAACTTCTAGCTCAGTTGAATTTGGGAAAGCATGTATGTGGCTGCATTGCAAGTTGCTGTGTTGTAGTGCTGAGATTACTATTACAGCATAGGAAACATAGTGACGAGAGTGCTGCAGCACAACAAGTATATTGCAGGTATGAAACTGCATGCATAAGTGGGTTCCAGTATACAGTATAGCATAATGATGTACTTACAGCACCACAAACATATCTCAGATATGGAATAGCATGCATGACAGGCTTACACCATACAGTACAACATAATTATGTCAGTAGTGGAGTATAACAAGCATATTTAGGAATGGCATTCCATCTCTAAAATGTTTCCAGCATGTGCGGAAAGTAAAAAAACTCAATGCATTTCAGTGACTTTAGTACTCTTAGCAGACATGTGTATTTTAACTATTTTGGTATTACTGCCTATACAGGATCTGAAAATAATTTATTTATTTATTAAATCTTCAATTACAAATACCTTCGCACAATGAGCTCTTTTACAAAGGTTCAATGTCAAAAATGTGATGACAGATAAACAGCTAGGTAAAAGGTACGTGGAACAGCTCAAAATGTGCAAGAGAAAAACAAGAGAAAGAAAAAAATACAGTACAGGAGGCACGGTTCATCACTAACACCTAACTAAGCCACTAGTGAATAAAAAAATTGCAAATATGGTAAACTTTGTTATATTTTGCAGTACATTTGTAACTTACCATTAGTACTCTTAGCAGATATGTGTTTTTCAACTGTTCTGTTATTAGTATGTATAGAGGACCTGAATGTAATGGTAAAAATGTTTATATTTTGCAATGTAGTTATCACTTACCATCACACTCCTTGTTAACACCTTGCAGATCCTCCTTCACCAGGTGTGGTGGGAGTGGCTCCCAGCAGGACATTGTGGACACTGTGGCAGGGAAGACTGTCTGCTCTACTATAGGAAAAAAATAAACAAAAACACCCTGTGATGTAATGCTATGCTACATTAAACTGTATATGTATACATGTTTTTTATATCTATCTTACAGGGTAGCAATTAATCATTTTTAAAGAGCTGGTGACATGTTCAGGACAACTTTAACAAAACCTAATATTTAAACACAGTCCAGCCTGTATTTCCCCATCAGTGGTGTATTCCCCATTATTTATTACTGAGGTCATCTTATGAAAACAGGATCTTTGCTCCTGAAGAGTTTGTCTATTCTTGCTGCTTTCTCCCTAATTGAAGACCCAGAGCACTGCTTGTGATATCACAGTTACTCCCATGGCAACAGACTGTGATGTCACAACAGAGGATTATGACTGAAGTAGGGAGTAAGCTATAGAGGCAGATGGGATCTAAAGAAACTCTAAGGGATAAAGATCATATATCCATGCAAATTTCCTAACTAATCAATACTGGGGAGGAGAAATATATAAAATATAAATGGAATGCAGACAGATTTGTACCTGAATATGCCAGATGTTAATGGAATGACATGTACTGCAGCCACATCCAAGAGTAGGGTCATTCTTGATGCCCTGCAGGGGGCAGGCTTTAGACAGCTAGTGTCGGAACCCACTCTGGAGGGAGCAATACTAGACCTGGTACTCTCAAATGGAAAGAGGATCACAAATTTAGAAGTCAGTAGACATCTGGGAACAAGCGACCACTGCACAGTGTGCTTCACAATAAGCAAAACCATGGAGACAAGCCATACAAAAACAAGGATATTGGACTTTATTTATTTATTTATTTTTGGTTGACTGGGTAAGTGCACTAGACAAATCCTGCCTATTTTTAGGCACTACCTGAGGGAGGGGGATACAGATGAATGCCAACTGACCTTGAACCAGATTAAGCTGTTGGTGGTATTTCTTTTTAGTGAATGAGGGAAAATTGGCCAGGACACTGGGGAAATTCCCCTACTCTTTTCGATAAGTGCCATGGGATCTTTAATATCCACCTGAACTACCACCAATCCAGGCAGATGGGACCTCGGTTTAACATCTCACCTGAAAGACTTTAGAAGGTCTAACTTTGGCAAAATGGGTGAATACCTGAGGAATGCACTAGCAAATGGCCAAAAAGGAGGGGTGGAAGATCAATGGAGAAAAATCAAAACTGCTATCATAGAGGCAACAAGCCTTTGTGTTAAACAAATAAAGAAAACAAAGCAGAGTAAAAACCACTATGGTTCTCAAAAGAGGTGGCAGGGAAGGTTAAGGAGAAAAAGGCTGCATTCAAAAAGTATAAGGAATCACAGAAGGAGCATGACAGGGAACTGTATCAATTAAAGCAGAAAGAAGTGGGGAAGGCAGTCAGTATAGCAAAGGCCCAAAATGAGGAAAATATAGCCAACTCAGTTAAGAAGGGGGATAAAACCTTTTATAGGTACATTAGGGAGCATAGAAAGGTTAAGGGAGGAATAGTGAAGATTCATAAAGGGGAGGGGAGGTGGGCAGAGGGAGACAGTGAAAAGGCAGAGATACTGAATGAATATTTTTTCTCAGTATTCACAAAAGAAGATGAGAAGGAGTTACCTAAACCAGATAATAGAAGCACTCTGGGTAGGGGGGTTGACACCAGTCCATTTACAGAAGAAAGAGTCCTGAAAGAACTCCTAAAACTCAAGGTGGACAAAGCAATGGGGCCTGACAGGATTCACCCCAGAATCCTAAAAGAACTAAGGGAGGACCTAGTGACACCATTGACCACACTTTTTAACAAATCATGGGAGGATGGGGTGGTACCTGAGGACTGGAGGAGGGCAGATGTGATTCCCTTTCACAAAAGTGGGAGCAAGGCAGAAGCAGGAAACTACAGACCTGTAAGTTTGACCTCAGTGGTAGGGAAAATGATGGAATCACTTCTGAAAGAAAGAATTGTTGAGTACCTAGAGGCCAGCGGGGCACAGGACCCAAAGCAGCATGGATTTACAGCAGGAGGGTCATGTAAAATGAATCTAATATATTTCTTTGACTGGGTGACCAAAGTAATAGACCAGGGAGGGGCTGTGGATATGGCCTACCAAGAATTTAGCAAGGCATTTGACACAGTCCCGCACAAAAGATTAATAATCAAGTTAGCCAGTCTGGGAGTGAGTCCCAGGGTGGTAGCCTGGGTAGCAAACTGACTGCACAACAGGACACAGAAGGTAGTAGTAAATGGAACACATTCCGATAAAAGGGGGGTTTACTAGTGGAGTACTTCAGGTCCCAGTACTGGGTCCAGTCCTCTTTAACATCTTAATAGGTGACATTGCAGAGGGTCTGGAGGGAAAGGTATGCCTCTTTGCAGATGACACAAAGATCTGTAACAAAGTTGATACACAAGGTGGGATAGAAAGGATGAGAAGGGACTTGGCAAGGTTGGAGGAATGGTCAGACATATGGCAACTTAGATTCAATGTAAAGAAGTGCAAAGTAATGCACCTGGGAAACAAAAACCCAGGAGAAGAGTACACAATAGCAGGGAGGTACTAACAACAACAAAATGGAAAGGGACCTGGGGTAGTCATATCAGATGACCTAAGCATTAGGTAAGCAATGTGAGAAGTCAGTAAGGAGAGCCAGGGGATACTGGGATGCATAGGAAGGGCATCACAAATAGAAAAAGGAAGTGGTTATCCCTCTGTACAGACAGTTGGTGAGACCCCATCTGGAGTACTGTGTGCAGTTTGGAGACCTCATCTACGCAAGGACATAAACAGGATGGAAGCAGTCCAGAGGAGGGCAACTAAAATGGTGCAGAGTCTGCATCAGAAACCATATGAAGAGAGACTGAGAGAGCTTAATATGTATACCCTTAATGAAAGGAGGACATGGGACATGATAGAAACTTTCAAGTACCTCAAGGAATCAACAAAGTCCAGGAGGGTAGCATCTTTCAGAAAAAATGATGTGTAAGAACAAGGGGGCACAATTTAAAGATAGAGGGGGGACGGCTCAAGGGTAATGTGAGGAAATGTTTTTCATGGAGAGAGTGGTGGATGCATGGAATCACCTTCCTGGGGAGGTTGCTGGGTCTAAAACAGTGGGGGAATTCAAACATGCATGGGACAGTCATAAGGCAATTGCAGTGGGGGGTGGCAGGAAGGAGGCTGTTGGTGAACTAGAATCTGCAGCTTATCCAGTAGGTAGGGAAATGAGAAGACTGGGTGGGCCAAGTGGTCATTAACTGCCATCAAAGTCTATGTTTCTGTGTTTCTATTATTATGCTTCTTAAAGTTTTCTTTGAGGCATCAGTAACTCTTTAATAATTGCTCTGCTACATATCCTGCTGCTTATGCCACTTTCCCAAAGGACAGTCCTACTCATGATACACTTACTGGAAGATATGTTTTGTAATATATTTCATAAGAACAAATAAATGGTCAATAAAGATACCTTGAGATTGATTATATATTGATAGTACTTATTATAGTAACAGTGAGACATAATGATTTTCATATAGTCATTTCACCTTTAAAAATGTGCTTATAACATTTATTTGTTTTTCCTTTTTTTTTTTTACTTCTAAAACACTTTGGATTTGGATTAAAATAAGATCTGACGTGACCTCCAAGCTTATGGTTTTTCCAGGAACAGAAAGGAACTTGTACATTTATAAAGGTACTCTTCTCTTCTAATCATTTTTAGCTGAAATGGGCAGCAGATCCCTTATGGTTTTGGTCACTATTTAATAACTTCTTGGAGACCTGCTCCAACAGAACTGAACTAACTTTTGCTGGCCCAGTGGCACTGAGGGTTGAGGTGCTGGACACCACACCTCATGCCACATAGGCGACCCGGGTTCAGGAACAAACTTGGACCGTCGGGGGCTGGCAGGAAAGAGGAAGGGTTGAGTGTCTCATGACTGCTCTCCTTCCTCTGGGTAGGGTGGGCGCAATGCATCATGCTGCAGTGGCAACTGGCAGAGGCCAGCCGCACTACAGTTGCGAGCATGGCAAGGGGGGAGCCCAGTGGGCATCAGCACAGATGTGGTCTGATGCCATTGCACATCCGGCTCCCCAGGGAAAAAAGAAGTAGCAGAAAATGGCGGGGCGATCTCAGTGGCTGATGGCCATGCCTCAAGCCCCTGGACATGGGAGGTGCCTTTACCAGGGTGTGGCCAACCCTGTGTGCATGGGGCAATTATCCATGCACCAGACCTGGTCGCGTCTTGCAGGTGCCGGTGGCCAGAGGTCATGAGGCCCACTCTGCAAGGAGAGAAACACAGTGGATAAAAAAAATAAAATAACTGAACTAACTTTTACTTTTGTCACCTGCATGAGTTCTATGCACCACTCTCTGAATGAGTAATAGGGTTAACCTCAGTTAGGGTTTGCACTTGTTAAAAGTTGGGGGGCTCACACCTGAATTCTGAGACTGAGAAATAGGGTTAACTAGAGTAGGTTCTGTAGTTGATCTAAGGTTGCATTTTTCATCCTATCACAATCAGTACAGCCTGCTAAGTTTAACTCGTGTGTATGTTTATCCATTGCTGCCAAACCTTATCTAGTTGCTATTTGTAGGGTACCTGTGGCCAAGTCTGCTAGAACAGCTCACCTTATACCTAACTGTCCATAGCATTGCTAGTCAATCACCAGTTTTTTTTCTAGGTGTGTTACCACTATGTCGTCCCATTACAATGACTTTGCTGATGCAGGCTTCAGGACAGCAGACTGGCTTCATTCAGCCTGTGCTGTTGTCACCCAAATAGTACTGCTACTTACAGGGCCTATCTTTCTCTATCTTCGGTTCGCTTGGAACTTCATTTCTATCCCTCAGAAGATGACTATACCTACTCCAATCAAATAGCGGCTAAGCAATTGAGACTTTGCCCTATTTGGTGTCTGAAATATAAGCCTTATAAGCCTATCTCCTATACTACTTGCCTGAATGCTTCATTCTTAAACCTAAATCCCCCAAGAAATGAAATTTCCTGCCTTGTCTTGTTTTGCTTTTGCTTCTACTTATCATCCTGGCCAGAGATATTGAACTTAACTCTGAACCTGCTACTCACTAACTTATCCCTCAGCTCACCCCCCCCCCCCCATTCCTGGCTCACTTCTAAAGACCTTAAACTTGCCCATCTGAATGTCCATAGTCTCCTGTCCAGTCTCACTAAGCTTACTGCTTGGGTTGCTCACTATAACCCTGACATACTGGGGGTCATGGAAACATGGCTAAATCCTGCCACCTCAGATTCTATGAGTGCCCTCCTGGGTTACAGTTTAATCAGGCAGGATCATTCTTGGAAAAAATGTGTCCATTATCCCTCATCTGCTACCACAATCTCCTGCCTGTGAATTCCTTCATGCTCTACTCATATTGGGTAACACAAAAAAGGTGCATTTAGTCTGGGCATATAACCATCCCAAACATGGTGTACAAGGACTCTCCTACCTTCTTGGTAGCATAAGTCCTAAGGTGTGTTCTAATTAATTATTAGTTTTCGGTGACTTTAACCTAAACTGGACAGGTAGCAATGTCAAACAATATGAACCCTTGTTGGCTGGCCTTGCTCTTTCTCAAATCATTGCTGAACCAACCAGGCTTTCAATTACAGGGGGGACGGTACCGTCTTTGATTGGATTCTGACCCATAGGCCAGAGTGGATTGTTCTATATGGTACATTCCCTGACTCCATATATGATCACACCCCTGCCTATTGTGTTTGGAGAGTCTCTTCACCTACAGTCAGTCCACTCCAGGGTCATCCAAATGAGAGAATTCTCCAAGTTTAACATAGAATCCTTCCATGCAGATCTGAAACTCACAGACTGGTCCTCTGTACTAGTCACAAATGACATCTCAGTTGCCCTTGGCAACCTTCTTGCTGTATTCTCATCCCTGCAAGATAAACATGCCCCTCTTATAAAATGGAGAGTTAGGTGCACTGTCACCAAATGGCATCAAGGTGGTTTGTTTTCCCTCTTGAAGGCAAGGAACAAATGCTGGGCTAGATTTAAGGCCTACCATGATATGTCTGTCTTCCAGGAATATGGACAACTCAGAAACACTTGCAAAAAAGCTATCTGCTCTGCCAATAGTGAATTTTGTAAATCTGCCCTGCTGACCTCAGCCAGAGATGCTATTAGTTTCTGGTGAAACATTAAGAATATTATTGGTAGTTCCTCGAAAGCGTGTGTCAGTGATATGCTTGTTATCATTGTAAACTGCAATAATGCCTTGCCAATTACAAAGGCATTTAACTTCCAGTTTTCAGACCTGTCTGCCCACACCTTCCAGTTTCCTGCCCCTAATGAGGTAGTTTCACCCTGCAATCCCCAGCCTGGGTTTCCCTCCCGGCCTCCTTTTTACTTCAAGGCTGTCTTAGTCAGTGAGATGCAGAGACTCCTTGCTGGCCTTTCACCTGATACCAGTTCAGACCATGACAACATGGATCCCAAACCTATCCACCTTGGGGTCCCTTTCCTTGCCCTACCCATTACCCATATCTTTAATACATCTCTTACCACTGGATCTATCCCTGACATATGGAAGATGGGTAGCATTGTCCCAGTATTCAAACAAGGTGATCCAAAAAACTTTGAGAACTACTGACCAATAGCTACCCTATCAGCTATCAGCAAGCTACTTGAAAAAGTGGTAGAATTTCAGCTCACAGACTATATCCAAAATTATGAAATGGGTAGAAAGAATGCTGAATTCTGATTGGCTGAAAGCTGCTTTCAGCTGGGCAGTTATCCCAGCACAATAGCCCATCTGAAAATATTATGTTTAAAAATGCATAAAATTTACTAAAAGTGACCCATTTCATAATTGCAATAAGGCACTCCAAGGGATGTGTTATGGTGGGCTAATGGACCTTCTCGGGTGGTGGAAGCCCTCAGCTATGCCTTGTTCTTCAACCCATCCCGAGATGGGTCATTATCCCACCATAACACACCCCGTGTCATGCCTTATTGCTTAACTATGACCAACTATCCACAGTGCAGCATGGCTTTCGCAAGGGTCATAGCACCTTCTCTGACCTTGCCAAGGTTACCTCTGAGGTCAGGGTTGCTACTGATCAAGGCAATTTGACTGGAGCACTCTTTGTTGATCTCTCCAGCTCCTTTGATCTGGTAGACCACAGTCTCCTATGCACCACACTCCAGTCTCTTGGCCTGCCTGCCCCTGTCCTAGCCTGGTTTACTAAGGGAGGCAGAAACTAATAAAGTTCAATAAGATTCACTCAGAACCCACTCCTGTCAAATCTGGGGTCGCTCAAGGGTCTGTTCAAGGGATAATTCTTTTTTCCCTTTTTGTTAATGATCTGCCTCCGGCTCCAGTTTAAGACAATGTTATGCTGTACACAGATGACCTAGTGATCCTAACTAACTCCCAGTGAAGGTTCAAGAGAAAAAGAAAGCATTCTGGAAGTACAAGGAATTGCAGCAGGAGCAGGACAGAGAACTGTATCAGTTAAAGCAAAAGGAGGCTGGGAAGGCAGTCAGAACAGCAAAGGCCCAAACTGAGGAAAAGATAGCCAACTCAGTTAAGAAGGGGAATAAAACCTTTTATAGGTACATCAGGGAGCAAAGGAAGACCAAGGGAGGGATAGTGAGGCTTAATAAAGGGAGGGAGGGTGGGCAGAGGAGAATGTGAAAAGACAGAGATACTAAACAAATATTTTTGCTCAATATTTACAAAGGAAGAGGGGGAGGTACATAAAACAAACAGTAGTAACACTCTGGATACAGAAGTTGATACCAGCCCATTTACAGAAGAAAGGGTTCTGAAAGAACTCTTAAAACTGAAGGTGGACAAAGCAATGGGGCCTGATGGGATTCATCCCAGAATTCTAAAAGAACTAAGGGTAGAACTAGTGACACCACTGACTACCCTCTTTAACAAATCATGGAAGGATGGGGTGGTACCCGAGGACTGGAGGAGGGCAGATGTGATTCCCCTTCACAAAAGTGGGAGCAAGGCAGAAGCAGGAAACTATAGACCTGTTAGTTTAACCTCAGTGATAGGGAAAATGATGGAATCACTTCTAAAGGAAAGAACTGTCATATCTGGAGGCCAGAAGGGCACAGGACCCTAGGCAGCATGGATTCACAGCGGAAGGTCATGCCAGACGAATCTGATAGATTTCTTTGACTGGTGACCAAAGTAGTAGTCAGGGAGGGGCTGTGGACATGTCCTACCTAGACTTTAGCAAGGCATTTGACACAGTCCCACACAAAGATTAATATATAAGTTAGCCAGCCTGGGAGTGGGTCCCAAGATGACAGCCTGGGTAAAGAATTGGCTGGAGAATAGGGCACAGAGAGTAATAGTAAATGGAGTCCACTCAGAAGAAAGGAGGGTTACTAGCGGGGTACCGTGGGGTTCAGTATTAGGACCAGTCCTCTTCAATGTCTTTATAAGCGACATTGCAGAAGGACTGGAAGGAAAAGTATGTCTCTTTGCAGATGACACTAAGATCTGCAACAGAGTTGATGCACAGGGTGGGGTGGAAAGGATGAGAAGGGACTTGGCAAGGTTAGAGGAATGGTCAAATGTATGGCAGCTTAGATTCAATGCTAAGAAGTGCAAGGTAATGCACCTGGGAAACAAAAACCCAGGGGAAGAGTACACAATGGGGGGTGAGATACTAACAACAACAAAAATGGAAAGGGACCTGGGGCTAGTCATATCAGATGACCTAAAGGTGGGCAAGCAATGTGAGAAGGCAGCAAGGAGGGCTGGGGGGATACTGGGATGCATAGGGAGAGGCATCACCAGTAGAAAACAGGAAGTTATTATCCCTCTGTAGAGACAGCTGGTGAGACCCCATCTGGAGTACTGTGTGCAGTTCTGGAGACCCAATCTCCAAAAGACATAGACAGGATGGAAGCTGTCCAGAGGAGGGCAACTAAAATGGTGCAGGGTCTGCACGGAAGACATATGAAGAGAGACTTCAGGAGCTTAATATATATAGCCTCGAGGAAAGGAGGAGAGGGGGACATGATAGAAACTTTCAAGTACCTCAAGGAATCAACAAAGTCCAAGAGGGTAGCATCTTTCAAAAAAGAGGTGTGCAAGAACAAGAGGCACAATTTGAAGATAGAGGGGCGGCTCAGAGGTAATTTAAGTATTTTTTTCACAGAGAGGGTTGTGGATGCATGGAATGGCCTTCCGGAGGAGGTTGTGGAGTCAAAATCAGTGGTGGAATTCAAGCATGCATGGGATAGTCATAAGGCAATTCTGGGGGGTGGGGGTAGGAAGAAGTAGGCTGCTGGGTAACTAGGATCTGCAGCTTATCCAGTAGGTAGGGAAATGGGCAGACTGGGTGGGCCAAGCGGTCCTTATCTGCCGTCACATTCTATGTTTCTATGTTTCTATGTTTCTATGTCATTAACTCTCAACCAGTGTTGGGTAGTATCGCATTATAAGTAATGCGTTACTGTAATCTGATTACATTGCTATGTAACGTGTTATGGTAACAGATTACTTGAAAGAAAATGTAATGTGTAATGCATTACTGATTACATTTTCTTTCAAGTAAAGCAGTAACAGTAATGCAATTTACTGTATTACTTAGTGCAGGATTTACACCCTCCGCCACCCCACTGCACCAGAGTTTGAACATTCCTGTCTCGACTGCTGCTGCTGCTGGAGAGATGGAAGGAAGCACAGCATGGCCCCTTTAAGAGCCCGAGTGGGGGCAAGCACAGCCATGGCACATGGGTAGTTGTTGTGGCGACAGAGCGGGTAGAAGAACCAGTACAATGGCGCAGTAATTTTATTTTTCCTGGATGACCATCCGTCTTGAGTTCTGACTTCGCTCACAGACAGCCAAACTAGACTGAGACACACACACCAGGTAAAACTTTATTTTGCAGCTAAGGACAGTATGTCAGTGTTTGAATTGTTAGAGAAAGAGAATGGGACCCAGCACTATTACTGAAAGATCACCACCTGATTTCATGACTTTTACACTGTTCTGCTGACTAGGGCAAGAGAGCTACGGCTCCTGCTAAGTCTGACACTGACCCCTGACTGACTAAACTTTAATTTGTGGGGATCTGGAATCACTGTAAAGTTGTTTTTTTCTTGTATTGTTTCCTGTATTCTTCTTGTTTGCTTCCCCAGGATTAATGGGCAGGTAAATGCTGCAAGAGAAGTGGTAGGAACAACCTTAGAGCCTGCTTTCCTGCTGCTGCCACACGGAACCTACCTTAGAATTGATACTGGGGGAAGGAAGCTGCCACTGATCTATGGGCGGGGGGACAGGACTGCAGGATGTTGTGACTTAGCTAGCAGAGCAAGTTCTACGGAGGCCATGTTGACTCTAGAATACTTTGGATAAGGCAATGAGGGGTTCAAAAACTGGTTAAAATTAGTGAAAGATGAGTTGCTTTTTGTCACTTCTTTTGTAGCTTTGTGACACAGCTGCCGTACAGTGCAATAGTGGAGTGAGTGAGAATGTTTAGGTAGAAAGTGAGTGGTATTTTCCAGAACTATTATTATGGCAATTGTGGTAGGATTGTGATGGTGTCAAAAATCCTAATAAAGTTTGATGTTCTCTGTTTTAAAACATTCTGTGCCTTATTAGTGTGCAGCTTTATTTTGTATTTATATAGTTTGAGCGGGGTAGAGTGGGTTAGAAGTGGCTAACAATTCAGTGGGTGTACGCAATATGAAAGTGCTTGTCTTTTATCAGTGGATTTCTAAATGTATGCTCAGTGCTTCGTTACATCTTGTGATACACAACATCATACTAACTTAAAATGGCATGTGCTTCAGATCATGCGGCTCCTTCTCATATTGTGGAGTGTCAGTCATAGCGCATGCACCAGCATATAAAGTTGAAGCCACCCGCTGATTGTCGCTGCTCCATCTCAGCCAATGAAGAATCCTTCTCACATTGTTGGTTGGACTGCTTTTGTGTTCCCAATATTGAATATGTAAATCTAGCACCAAGTAAGCATGTTTAGCATGTGTTAATTGCTGCATAACTGTTTGACTGCTTCACTGTTAACTCTAACTGATAAGCGGTCCTTCTCCAATTGGTGCATAGACTGTTCCCATTTCTAACAGTGTATATATTAAATTTATTAATTGAGCACCAGGTGTGTTTGTTCAGTTTTGGTTTTTTTTGTTAAATGCTGCCCATTTGGTTAACTGTGGTAATCCACTGTAGAATTGGTATATACATTTTGAAGAATATGTTTTAAAAAGTGTTGTTCTGCATTCTATAGAGTTATGCCCTCTTGGGTACAGCCTGTAACAGCAAGGTCTGCTTAAAAGAATTATATGAGGAGGTTTTCATGCTTTCACATTTCCTTGTAACGTTCCTTGAAGTTGTCTTACAGCTTGTAAATCATCCTATGTGTGTATTTAAGGGGATGATGTAATTCGCATCCTTCTTACATATTGCTAACAGGAATAAGTAATATGGTATGTTTCCATGTATTGTTAGATGTGGGTATTTTTTTACTTGCAAAATGATAAATACAAGTTAAAAAAAAAACCTAAGAGAAGTAACCGATATATAATCTTTCATCTACTGCACACTGCAAATTCTAAGGCAGTTTTGTTTGACTATGCACAAAATTGAACTCATAACTGACATAATAACTGCAGAGTGGTCTATGAGTACACTTTGAATATTATAATGGTTGATTGAAATACTGAACATGTCCCACTGAATTTGTGTTTTTACTGTGTGTACCAATCTCCTATTCCTAGCTGGCCTACAATGAATATATTTGTTCCAGATCTGCTTATGTAGACAACTGTGTGAGTTGTTTTCTTTGAAGACCAGACCAGGTAGGCATTTAATTTAAGTCCAGGAGAACTACTGTGCCAGGCTTTTTTTATGAGTTGTTGGGGGGGGGGGGTGTCTGTGATTACTGGATTAGTATCAGTGTTCCTAGCAAGCAGACTTGCACATTTATGAAGGCAGGGGAGTAGGGCTTACATGGATCACAAATGGAGGCTTAAGTGGTAGAATTGACTAGTATGCACATAGACCAAGGGAGAACATTTTTATTTTGAACAAAATGAATTCACTGGCAAGCATCAAAGTTCCTGGAACAAGTTATCAAAAGTCATTTGCCCCCTCGCAGTGACATTTCACCAGCAAGGTCCACCGCAGTGACCACAGCTCCTAGCCATGGTGGGAGAC
Source organism: Neoceratodus forsteri (assembly GCA_016271365.2). Lineage (NCBI taxonomy): Eukaryota > Metazoa > Chordata > Ceratodontiformes > Ceratodontidae > Neoceratodus > Neoceratodus forsteri. Next base: position 215,348,167 of record CM057453.1, read on the forward strand.
CCGCTGGAACCCGGTGCTGTCTGTCCGGGGTCCTGCACCCCCCCCAATCGGCTCTGACTTGAGTTGAGAATCCTTAAGTGAGGGAGTGTGGGGGTGCAGCCCCCCTTGTGGGGCATTCGGTTAGTGAAGCCCCTTGAAAAAAAGAAAGACAGCAATAGTGAATCAGCAGCTGACTGCAGAATGCGGTCGACCTGCCAGTGTCACTGAGGGGGCGTTCGACAGAATTTCTGTCGGACTCCTGTTGCGGATCCATCAAAAGTAATATAAAGTAATATGCATTACAGTTACAGTTGATTACTTTTTATGACAGAGTAATCAGTAACTGTAACTGATTACATTTATTTGAGATTAACTAGTAACTGTAACTGATTACTTTTTTAAAGTAACTTACCCAACACTGCTCTCAGCTTAATGCTGACTTAAGTTGACTTTGGTTATATACAGTCTTGGCTAAAGGCCCACAAGCTAGCCATCAATCTAAAAAAAACATACTATGCTCTTCAGATCCCTGGCCAAAACCAAAGTAAGTCCTGCACCTCTGAGAGTCACTGGAGCTAATGTATCCCTTGTGAGGGTTGTAGACTCCCTTAAATTACTGGGTGTTACCCTTGACCCATAGCTCTTCTCTCTGCATATCCATAATGTATGCAAGACAGCAAACAGTAAACTGGGTCAGGCATACTGTATAGGGCTAAAAGCAGTTTTACTCTAGCAGCACATCATGCCTTGGCAAAAGATGGTCTCCTCCTGATGCTCTGTTATGGGCTTGTCACCTTTGCCCATGCATCAAAATCCAGTCTATCAAAACTGGATGTTGCATATAACAACATATGTGCTTTGCCCTCTTTCCCCACCGTCTCACTCATCATTGTGAGCTATACAATAAACTTGAATGGCTCTCCCCAGACAAACATCAAACTTTTTTTATGTGCAGCTTCGCTGACAGTGTCATCAGAACAGCTCCTACCCTAGTCCTAGTTGAACATTTTAAGCTTGAAAATTCCACATATCAATTAAGGTGTAGTGGCTCAGAGGTATTCCAAGTTTTCAAAACCCACACGCTAATGGGTGACCGGGCATTCGCCGTCTGTTTACCAAAACTATGGAACTCCCTCCCCACCCATGTTCATTCTACCTCCTCCCACATCTGCTTTAGAAACTCACTCTGGGGTCATCTGAAGCTTTCTTCGGCCTGTAACTGTTCCTAAGGTATTTTGATCCCTGTTTTGCACTGTACTGCACTTTATTAATCTGTCCAGTCATCTCCTTAAGATTAGAGTGTTTATGAGTTTACAACTTCATTGTCAGATGTTACCTTGTTATGTGATGCTTTTTGCCTAAATGTCAATTATTTACCTTGTTATGTGATGTTTTCTACTTGCCTCTGTTTAGTCATCCATTGTCTGATTATCATTTTTTTCTGCTGTCCTGTTATACCTTGCTTTGCCTGTAATCTCCCAGGTCACACCTGAAAATAGACATATGATTGTCTAATGTACTTACCTGATTAACAAAAGCTAAAATAAAAAAAAATAAAAAGCTGTGTACCAGTCAAAAAAAATCATTTTTACAGTGGGTACTGTGTACATTGTCATTGGTCAATCATTTTGAAAACATACATTCATTTTTGAGGGAAATTGGAACTACAGTATCTGATAGGGCAGTATTTCTAACATAGTAATATTCAGCAATTCTATTGGTTGAAGGATAGCTATCAATACTTCTGTACAGCCCATCTTCCCTTCTTTTTAAGCTGGCATCCTAGGTGGTTAGACAGTTATCTGCTTCTAAGTTTCAAAATCATATTTTTTGTAAAAAGACATGCAGTACTGTATTCATAAACATATGTACCAGTAGAGTATAACATCCATTCCTGTAAACTGCCTTTTTAACTGTTACTTGACCATTTCTGTTATAGCGGAAAATTAATGAAGTACTTACATCACTTGTTGTACTTGCAGTGGCTTGAATACTATGCAAAAGCAATATGGGACACTTCCTATGGTCCTCAAATGTGAGAAGAGCCTTCTATTGTTTGTTTCCAAGCATTTCCTGTTTTGATTCAAACTTTTTTTATTTACCGAGACTCTTATTTTAACATTCAGAATATTAATTTTGGCATACAAAAAAAGAAATTTGGCTCATGAAAAAAGATTATTTTTCTTATGAAAAAACAATGCATTTTAATAGGCATTTTCAATTTTTTGCATATCTCTGCCATTTTTTGCTCTTTTAACTCCACATTTCTGACATACCTTCCTTAGGACCCCACCTCATGGTTACTGTTGCTGGAGTTATGCAAATGAGTGTTGGGAGGTGTGTTCTGAGTCATTTAGTGAAATTGCATTTTCATGTTTGTTGTATGTATATTCTCAAAATGGAAGGAAAGTCTTTGTAAAACACTTTATTAATGCATCAGTTAGGGTTACTATTAAAGCAATAAAAGTAGGGAAATGCGATGTTTGGGTTTCCAACCCTAATTCTGTATTACCCCCAACAAGCAGTGGAAGGGGCATGGCAACACAAGCAACCAGAGACAGCCATCATCGGGTAAGACAAACAACATACAACTCTCTACAGATAACACAAGAGACATCCATCATTGTGGTCCACCGCTTCTGTAGCCACAGCTACAAAGGTACATTTCAACATGTACACACCCACTTCTGGCTGCAAAAATACCCTGCCTTTGAAGTGGTAAACAGAAACATAGGATACATGGAGAACACAACAGGATAACAAACAACAACAACAACATCACTCGCCACGCCCCCTGGGTCTGTGTGGTGGCTGCTTGTGTTTGTCTGTGTCTGTAGCTTAGTTTTTGTGGATTTACATGTTTTTCTGCTTGTGGTAACTATACCATTCTTGCACATCCACCACCCCTTTTTGAGGTCATATCCAGCCTGAATATCTTGTAGCCTTGTACAGAGATGGCATGATCTGGAGTATTAGCTGTCAGCCAAGTTTCGATGATGGCAAGGATATCCGGGTTGTGTTGGCTGGTAAAGATTTGAAGGGAGGAGGTTTTGGAAGGAGACTGCAGATGTTTAAGGTAGCAATTTTGAACCCCCCTTCCATTTTGGCAGGCTTTGTTGTACTGTAGGAGACAGGGCCAGGATTTGAGTGGACACTTCCGATATCAAGAGTAGGAGTTTAAGAGACAGTTGCTGTACTTTGTAGTCAATTGAATTACACTTCTGAGGCTTATGCGGCTTGGACCAGTGCAGGCGTCTAGGGACCCAGAGCAAGGAGATTGTTAGTAATAGAGGATGATATGCCCATTTATCCTTGTTGTAGCTTGTCAGTTGCACCTAGTCACTTGCAGATAGGTACCTGGTGGTTAAGTCAAAAGCCAAAAGAATGATCAGTGTGAAATCCCTTTGTCTGTATGCTTCTTTGTCATTCAAACAGGTTGCTGAAAAGCCCACATACAGATCATGGAGCAGGTCAGACGAAAATGTGGATTCCAGCAGGACCCAGAGTCACCAAGTTTGTCAGATGTAGTTGCTTCACTTGTGTTTTGCTTGGGATAGCTTCCAAAAAGTTGATTTTAAAATGAAAATAAAGATACCCGATGATTTTTTTGCAGAAATCCAGTCCAGGAGACTTTCACGGATATAGTGAGCGAGAATGTATACCATTACCACAAGCAGAAAAACATGTAAAGCCACAAAAACTAAGCTACAGACACAGACAAACACAAGCAGCCACCACACAGACCCAGACTACAGGAAAAGGAACTCAGTTTTGACTAGCATGTATGAGCAGGGGGAAGGAGGAAATCATAGGGAAGGTAAGGGCGGAGGGTAATAGGAAGGGCAAGGTTTACAATGGAAATGCGGGAAACACAATTAGTTGCAGTGCAGCAAGTACTGGAGAAGGGAGGGAGGGGCAGACAGAGAATGAGCAAGGGGCCACAATAGACATCACAGGCAATGAAACTACTGTGGGAGGGTTGAAATGAAGGGGAAACATTACAGTTTAGATGGTGAATGGGGAGCCAGTGGCAAGCGGGGTGTTATGTGGAAGAGGGGGGTACGGGTACAGTATAGAAAGGGGGGCAGAAGAGATGATGGGGGATGGTAAGAGGGAAGAAACAGAGAAAAAGGGCAAGGCTGTTAGAGAAGAGAGGTCAGGGCAAAGAATGGGGGACAAGCAAGGTCCAGAGAAGGCACAGTGGTCCACAGCCAGGGAGGAAAGAGAGGTGGATTGAGTCAGGGGACAGAGTAATAGTAGGCAACAGGAGGTAAAAATGGTTAAAGGGGGGAAGGTCCTCATTCTGGAGGACTCAATATTTAAGGGTATAAGTTGAGGGGGGAAGGTACATCAGGAAAAGCAGCACTTGGGTGCAGTGCATGCCAGGCATGATGACAGGTAGAGTGGGACTGCATATTGACAGGTGCATGAGGAAGGTAGGGGAGAAATCACACATTATGGTACACAAATGATCTGGCAGGGAAAATGTTAGAAGAGGTGCAGGATAGCTTCAAGGAAGTGGAGAGACTACAGTAAAGGGGGTAGGTCGGAAGCCTTCTCTGAAATTCTCCCAGTACAAAGATTGAGTACAGCCAGGAAGCAGAGAATCACAGACTTCAACAAATAGCTGGGGGAATGGTGTGGGTCATTGGGATATGGATTGGTGAGGGAGCGGGGAAACAGCTGGGAGAACAGGGAACTGTATGTGCTGGATAGGTTGCACCTTAGCAAGGAAGGCTTGCGAGTACTAAAGCGGAAGGCTTGTGGGTACTAAAGCAGACATTGGGGGAGTTTATTCAAAATAATTACAATTTAAACTAGGTAAGTGTGGGGGCAAGGGGTGAGCAGTTACCTGGAGAGGGGGTCCTTTGGACCTCCTCCCACAGAAAGGCAGGAGCCAAACTCAATTAGGGAAAGGGATGCTGGGGAGGGTAATGGAACAGGGGGGATAAGATCACATTGGAGGGTGCTATCATTGAATGCTAGGATCCTGGATAACAAGATAGCAGAGTGGCAGGCAATGCTGGCAGAAGGAGAGGTGGACATAGTCACCATCAGCCAGGCATGGGCAACCCAATACCATGACTGGGACCTAGATATCCCATGATTCAATCTATACCGTAAGGACAAAGATATAGGAAAAGGAGGGGGGGGTGACCATCTATGACAGGGAAGGAATAATATGTAACAGGGAGGAAAGCAGGGCAGAAGCCTTAAAAGTGCAACTACACAACTCAAGGGGTATAAAGTTAATATTGGGGTTGCATACAGGCCTCTGACTCAGAAGGAGGAGATTGACAGGCAGCTGGGAGAACAGTTAAAGAGGTTCAGCAGCAAAAGTAGCACTGTGATGGTAGGAGACTTCAACCTTTCAGGGTAGGATTGGAACATCCCAGATACCTCATATGCCAGGGAGCAGATCCTCCTGGAAGCCTTCCAGGATGGCTTCTGACACAGAAGGTAATGGAGTCAATTAGGGAGGGAGCCATTCTGGACCTGGTGCTGACAGATGGTGAACAGGTCAAAGATGTTGAAGTGGTGGATACCCTGGAGGGAAGAGACTACTGCACTGTGTGGTTCTCACTCTGTCTAGGAAAGAAGGTAGCCACAACCAAGAATAAGGTCCTGGAGCTCAGAAAGGCAGATGCTGGCAGGATGGGTAGTATACTGGAAGGGCACTTAGCTAACATCTGCCACACATGGACACTGAGCAAAAATGGGCGATCATCAAGCTGGGCCTGGCTGAGGCCACTAACGCATGTGTAAAGAGCCAGAACAAGAAAACCAGGACCAAGAAGCTGAGATGGATGAACAGGGAGGTTGAAGAGGGTGAGGGAAAAGATGGCTGCCTTTAGGTGCTATAAAGGATCCAACAGAGATTTTGTCAGCTCGCGAAAGGGGACTGGGTTTTTGATTCCTCTTTCGTGAGCTGACAAAATCCCAGTCCATGAGCAATCCCCTTTTGTGAGGTAGCAAAATCCTTGACCATCACTTTGTGACCAGATGGCGCTTCTTGTGGACAAGGATTAACTCACTGTCAGGGATTTTGCTGCCTCACAAAAGGGGATCGGCTGGCAGACTGGGATTTTGTCAGCTCACGAAAGGTGATTGGATTTTTGAATCCCCTTTCTTGAGCTGACAAAATCCCAGTCTGTGAGCTGACAAAATCCCCGTCCGCCAGCAATTCCCTTTCATGAGGCAGATGGCCAGAATCTGATGGTCAAGAATTTCTCTCAGACGGCGATTTTGTCAGCTGGCGAATGGGGACTGTTCTCGTGGTCTGGGATTTTGCTACCTCACGAACTAGGAATTTTTTAACTTTTAAAAACTTTCCCACTTCTTTGTAAATTAACAGTTTGGTTTTTTGACTTGAAATTTGCCGGGTATTAAGGGATGTCCAAGAGATATGAATTATGCTATTTAGGTGTTGAAAAGTTAATCAGTTCCATATATATGCCATCACAAAGTTGAGATTCTTCCCATAGGATAACATTGTGGTGCCCATAGTGATTTTCGGCACCCGTATGGCGAAAATAAAGTGAGATACAGATTTTTCACTACCTCCAGTTTAGATCACCTTTAGGTGATCACCTTTAGACGATCTAAGCTGCCAAAACAAGTTTGGAAGTCATATATTACACCTGCAGTGGAATTTGTTTCTACTTTCTATGGTTACTGAGATAGTGGCAAATTAGTGTAATAAGGGTTCCAAGGGTGCCTTTTCAGCACTTTTCATTGCCTGTATCTTGTAAATGATGTAAGATATGGATTTTGTCAACTGTCTTGCGTGGAGGTATCACTTTCATGATTACAATGACACTTGAATTTTTTTCATAGCTGCTATGGTTGCTGATATATTGGCAAATTAGTGTTACAAGGGTTCCTTGCCTTATAGGGCTGCTGTATGGCTCTGTAGTTATGTATAAGTGGAAGCGCACAGCCCGGAGGGCCTGCGCTCCCACAGACACATATCGTTATGCAGAAATGGGCAGCTTTTTGGGGCCCACACTCCCACCAACACATGCTATTTACTAGTTATATTACACTTTTTCAAAAAGTAAGGAAATTCATTGAAAAAAAAATTGTTAATGTATCAGTTAGGGTTAAACCTACAAAAGTGGGGAAATGTGATGTTAGGGTAGAGCCCCTAACCTCCCACCACTCCACCCCTCATCCTCCACAGACCAACAGATGCTGGGGTGTGCCATGGAGTCGTAAGGCCTCTCACCCCATTCTCCTTCACTGTAGCATGTCAACCTGTTTACACATTGAATGGGGTGAGAGTTGGGCCTCAAAACCCCATGGCACACCCCGTCATCTGTTGGTCTGTGGAGGATGGGGTGGGGGGGGGTTAGGAGCTCTATCCTAACATCTCATTTCCCTACTTTTGTCGATTTAACCCTAACTGACACATTAACAAAGTGTTTTTGCAATTAATATATATATATATATATATATATATATATATATATATATATATAATAGATGTGTCAAGCCAGAATGAGCGCAGAAATGCTTTAGGATATCACAGAAAACTGCAATTTAATGCTGGGGCCATTGTAAGTCTCTGGCAATTAAACACTTTTTTCACGCAGGATTTTGTGACATGTTTTTACTGCAAGTTACTGTGCTTCATCATGGTTGACACATCCATCTATCTATCTATCTATCTATCTATCTATCTATCTATCTATCTATCTATCTATCTTGATAAAATGGGTAGGAAACATTATGTTTGCTGATTTGTTGGAACATACTGTATGACATAATTGTGCATATATCAGAGTGCGACTGCACACCTGCACTTTTACCCCCCTCCAAAACAATTTAGACATTTTATAAGATAGATAAACCACTCTGAGGTGTGCAGTTGCGCTGTGATATACGCACACCAAGGCGTGTATATATCAGAGCATGACTGCACACCTCAGAGTGGTTTATCTATTATTTTTATATATATATATATATATATATATGTTCATTGTAAAAGCGTTGTTACTACATCAGTTAGGGTTAAACCAACTGGCAATGGGGATATGTAGATATTTACATGTTTTTCTCCCCTGACCCCACAAGGCCCCATCACATGGCTGTGTGAGCATGTGGAGGCACACTATGCACCCTGTGGCATCAGCTCAGCCCCTTTTACCTCCCATAACTGTTTTTGCTGCCCCCTCTCCATCTATGCTACCCACCGGACCTCCACCCGGTGGGAGCTGAACTATGGGCGGGTGACAACCTACCCTCACCACCATCAGGAGAAGAATGCTGCTGATCAGCATGCTGTAGCCTGCTTCACCCTTCCCCCCATGCTGGCACCCTGATGACCTGAGGTTATTTTAGATGCTGGGTCGCAGGCGTAGTGCAAGGTGTGGTGCCTGCACCTCAACCCTCAGTGCCACTGGGACAGCTGTTGTCTTTTTTTTAAACCTGTCAAAAAAAAAGCCATCACTGATCACGCCTGTACTCCCACCTGACCTCCCAGTGTGGACTCTCCTCCCCACACCCCCCTGATGTCACCTCTGACCCTCACTCACCTCAGAAGGTCCCAGGTTCGAGACCCACTCCAGCAATTGAATACACGTGTTGCTGCTGGAAGTGGTGACTGCAACTTGAGAAACTAAGTTAAATATGCTTCTATGAATTTCAGTGGGGGGGGATCAACTTTTAAACATAACTCAGCCATTTTTTGGCATGTTGGCCCCAAATTTCAACATGTCTGTTTGGGGACCCCACCTCATGAACAATATGACTGTCATTAGGCAATTCATGCCGGAAAGGTGATTTTGTGATCAGTAGGTCAAATCACCTTTCCAGTGGGATGTGTGTAATGACAGTCATATTGTTCATGAGGTGGGGTCATAAGAAGGCTATGTTGAAAATCTGGGGTCGAAATTTAAAAAAAATGGCTGAGTTATGGGCATTCTTTGCAGTCTCACTATGCACGTTTGTTACTTTGAAAATGTTCAATGTTTTCACCCCATATTTACAACATAGTCTTCTTAGTACCTCATATCATGCATGTCATAGCTGTCATTTTTCAAATCCTGGCCAAAATGTAGTTTCACACCTGTGGCATAAAATGGCGTTGCGGTTGAGCAGAATTACATTTTGCTGGAGATTTGAACATTTTCTGTACTGGGTACATTCGGTGAGGTCATAAGAAGGCTATGTTGACAATTTGAGGTCAAAATTTTATAAGATAGCACAGTTATGACTATTTGTCACACTTTTGCTATGCCTGCAAATAACTTTGGTAATTTGAAATATTTTGAACCCAAATTTTCAACATAGCCTTTATATTACACCACCTCATGTATGTCATAGCTGTCATTTTTCAAATCCTGTCCAAAATGTGTTTTTTGTACCTGCACAGCGGATTGGCATTGTGCTAGGGTGAAGTTATGTGTTGGGAGGGACTACAAAATTTCCTGTACCTGGAACATGAGGTGGGGTAATAACATGTCTATGATGACAATTTGGTGACTGTTATGCTATGACTTGTAGTGCAGGGGCTGGAGGTTCCTCTGCTTCCACAGCTAGACACATATACTCATCTATGGAGGGATGGGAGTACAAGGTCCAAAGGAACCTGTGCTCCTACAGTAAAATAAGGATATGATTATATTATCTTAAAAAGTAAGGAAATAAATTACAAAAAAACTTTCTTAATGCATCAGTTAGGTTTAAAGTGACAAAAGTAGGGAAATGTGACATTAGGTCTTCCAACCCTAACACCGCATTCAACAACCTACACAGACAGGTAGGAGGGGGATATCTTGGAGCAGTGAACCCTAATGCTCTCCCCATTCTCCTATGATGTAGCCATGTTGCCTAATTTTGTAATGGAATGGGGTGAGTGCTAGGGTTCACAGCCCCAAGACAGTCCCTCTCCCCCGTGGGTCTGTGCAGGGTTGGGGATGAGATGTTAGGGTTGGAAACCCTAATGCCACATATCCCTGCTTTTGTCAGTTTAACCCTAACTGACACATTAACAAAGTTCTTTGCTAAAATATATATATATATTTTATAGTGGCGCGGTTGCACCACTATAGTTAGGGTTCAGCGGTCACTTACATACTAAAGACAAAATATTGGGTGTTAATAACTTTGGACCCGTTCAACAGATTTGCCTGAAATTGGAATGCATGGTGGGGAATGGTAGATCTCTTAATCTATCAAATTGTGTTTCGGTCGAACTTACGGTCTTTGCATATGAAAACACTGAAAAATGCAAAATTATCAGTTTTTGGAGGCAGCTTTTGGGATTTTAGATGTGGCCCTGCACGGCCATTGTGTGGTGTGCTGCTCTGTGAGATGGCTTGTTTGAAAGAGTTTTGGTGGCTGAACATGCCACTTTTCACTTGGTGAAAAAATATTAAGGCATTCAAAAGTTATGCCACTTTTAAGTTTCCATTATATGTCAATGGGAAAATGTACATGTATGTTTTGCGAACAAAGAATGGGGTTCTGGCCATCTCGGCCCGCCTGGCGATCAAACAATTTGCAGCCTTGCGGTTCAAGTTTCTTTGTCCATGAGGATTTTTTAAATTTTTTGATCGTGAGGTCCGCCATCTTGTTTTTGATTTTTCTGATCCGACAAAACACAAGTATCTCAGCTCAGGAGTCACTTCTGAAGTAAAACTTGGATGGGTTTTACTCAGGGGACCCCGATCTATCGAGCCATGCCTTTGGTTTGATCGAAATCAGTCTAAAAATAGAGTTCTGAAGTTTCAAAATCTTAGTTCGGGGCTCGCTAATGATCTTTGATCGTGAGCCTGCAATTTCTTGGATCGCGAGATTCTTTGATCGCTATAGTGCATCGCGAGCGAGGGACGAGACGGCCAAATTTAAAATTGATTTTCTCAGCCCAGGGGTTCCCTAGACTGTAAAATGAGGGTGCATTTTTCTCAGGGGGCTTCTTTCTGCCCCATCTGAATAAAAAAAAAATATGTTTTAATATCCCTGGTAGTCTAGTTGCCCCCCCCACCAATCATGATAACATTGATAATGATCTCTCTGTCCCTGGTAGTCTAGTGGCTCTCTAATGTGTATTTTATTAATATTTATTTGTCATATCCCTGGTAGTCTAGTGGCCCCCTGATCTGTATTGCAGAATTATTATTGTTGTTATCCCTGGTAGTCTAGTGGCCCCCCGATCATAATAACATACATTACAAAGTCTGTATCCCTGGTAGTGTAGTGGCCTCCCCCAATGTGTATTCCATTCATATTTTTTTATATCCCTGGTAGTCTAGTGGGCCTCCCCCGATCTGTATTAAATAATTTTTATTCTTTACATACCTGGTAGTCTAGTGACCCCCCCTACATGATAACATAGATAAGCATCTGTAATTCCCTGGTAGTCTAGTGGCCTCCCACCCCCACCCAGCCATGCCAGCCACCCAGCACCCCCACCCTTCCACATCCAGCAACTGGCACAGCCCACCTCTCACCTCCACGGCCGGCCACTGACTGTGTGTATTAGGAGTGCTAATGCAAAAGGCACTCAGAAATTATTTCATAGTGCCTGTTTGCATTAGCGCTCATACACTCAGTCGGTGGCTGGCCATGGAGGTGAGGTGGGCTGTGCCAGTCGCAGCTAGTGAAGGTGGAGGGTGCTGGGTGGGCTGGCACAGCTGGTAGAGGTGGGACTGCTGCCAGGAAATTGCAGATGCTTATCTATGTTATGATGGTAGGGCTGCTAGACTAGCAGGGAGATGAAGAATAATAATTATTTTATACAGATCAGGGGGGGCACTAGACTACCAGGTATATAAAAAAAATATAAATGAAATACACATTGGGGGTGGCCACTAGACTACCAGGGATACAGACATTGTAATCTATGTTATCATGCTCGGGGGGGGCCGCTAGACTACCAGGGATATCAACAATAATAATTATTTAATACAGATCAGGGGGGCCACTAGACTAACAGGGATATAAAAAAGTAAATATTAATAAAATACACATTGGGTGGCCACTAGACTACTAGGGATAGAGAGATCATTATCTATTTTATCATGATCGGGGGGGTGCCGCTAGACTACCAGAGATATTTAAAACATAATTGTTTTTATTCAAATGGGACACAATGAAGCCTCCTGAGCAAAACGCATTCTCATTTAACTTAGGGCACCCCCAAGGAGAAAAATTGTTTTTAATATCTGACCATCTGTCCCTAGCTCTTTGTTCGCGAGCGAGCAATATCTTTGATCATGAGCCTGCAAATTCTTTGCCCATGAGATTCTTTGATCATGGTCGTGCATTGTGAGCGAGGGACGAGATGGCCAGATTAAAAGATCAATTATTTCAGTCTAGGGGGTCCTAGGAAGACAAATGAGGTTGGGTTTTAATCGGGGGTTTCGTTTTGATGAACCATGGTGGTGGTTTACTGCAATTCTTTTAATTTTTTAAATTAGAACAGTTTTTATTCTTTGGTCGTGACCCTGCAAATTCTTTGATCGCGAGATTCTTTGGTCGCCATATTTGGTCATGAGGGAGGTACAAGATGACCTGATTTTTTATAATGGAATAGATAGGGAAATTTTACCAATCTTTAAGATTGAATGTCTCGGCAAAGGTTTGGTCTATTTACTTGAAATTTGGAGGGTGTTTACAGCATGTCCTGTAGATATGAATATTTTTTTTTTTTTGCGGAAATATTTCGTGACCCACTTCACGTGTTGCAGACAGTGTTTTGGATTGTGCCGGTGACTTGCAATTGATAGAGTGCCTACTCTTAGAGTCATGGATGTAGTTTTCAGTTGTTGTGTTTGTTAAATGTCAACAGGTGTGGAACTGTGCCACTCTGATGAATGACAATTTCAAATATTGGCATTTTATATCTCGGACATGGCTTGGTTTTTTTACTTGAAATTTGGAGGGTGCTGACAACATGTCCTGTAGATGTCAATAGCAGTGTTAATGTGTCGGACAATACGTTTTTTGTGGAGATATTGTGTGGTGCAGTTTATGCTTTCTGGACAGCATTTTCTATTGCTCTACTACATTAACATTTGTTTGGTGGCTGGCCCTGCTTTTGTAAATGTACTTTTTAGTCATTAGGTGAGTAATATGATCCGACACTTACAAGTTGGTGGGAGCCCCATGCTCCCACCAAGTTGCGCAACTTTCTACTTTTCTATTCTTTTTTAAAAAGTAAGGAAATTCTATGCAAAAAAACTTTGTTGCTGCATCAGTTAGGGTTCTTCTACAGTGAAAAAAGTGAAGAAATTCAATTTTAGGGTTCCCACCCTTGCATCCCATCCCAGCCGCCCCATCAACAGGCATCAGGGTGTGCGTTGGGGTCATTGGCCATAACTCTCACCTCTCAGCTTGTTTACACATGGAATGGGGTGAGAGTTGAGACCCTAGCTATTGGGACCAAACACATCTGGCCTCTCTCCAGATCCTGGTTTACCCTTAGGTACCTCCTGGTCCTGACCACAATAATGCAACATACCTGTGCTATACCACCAGCACCCCATCACTTGCCATCATGCCCTCTCACAATGTCAGTCACCAGGTGGTGTGAGAGAGGAACTTAAGACCGGTGATCTGGTTTTCTTATTTTTTTTTTTAATAACTAATTGTTTATGGAGGTTTTCCAGGTAATCAAGGTACAATCTTGTCAATAACGTGCTATCTCAATATCTAGCCTGAGCACACTTTGCTCCTTGGATTACAGACTCAATGGAGCTACTGAAATGATACAACATAGGTGATAGATCATTTGATGCCATTTGGGTACTAACATACAATGTTGCACACCACATCCTTAGAATCTCACATGAAAAAAGAGTGATAAGTAGGACAAGGAGTTTAGTTACATACAAGTACGTATGACACACCGATCACGTGAAAGGGTACATGAAAAACACATTTTGGAACAGGAAATTCCAAAGATATAATAACGGAAACAACTCTCCATAGGAAAAGCTGCTTCCCCTCATCAAGGCTCTCAATCTCAATTCAAAGACTATCAACAGTCTCATTTGGTTTCTCCATCTGATCAGCACTATGCCCCAAAATCTGTTATTTTATTCTACACAAATTAAAATGTATACACTAACTGCCTTTATCATAGCAGTTAGATTAATTGGTAGATCTTTATCAACTGATGTAAGAGCTTGATTTTTCAAAGCAGTGAGTTGTAGGAGTGTCTGAACATTTGCACAGTGAGGAGTTAACTTAGACAGGGCATGGCCTAGCCTAGAAGAGAAATGGTTGCTTCATCCAGGAGCTCCAGGCCCATCCGTTGCTAATGGGAGCCATCCTAAATTATAATCTCAGCAAACCAATACAAAATAAAAGAAAACCTTTCCTCTATATAGCTACTATTAACAAAATCAAGAAAAAAGCAAGCCCAGCTGAATTTTTAACCAGCAGCGGCCAACAAAGCTACAGATCTGGAGCTTTCCTCCTTCTGAGTGCCCTCTCTTACAACTAGCACCGAGATGCAGCAAGCAGATACACGTTATGCCAAACAGCAATCTACCCAAGTATCCATCGAAGGCTTAATCCAAACCTTACAATCTGAACTGATTTACCAGTTGAATTTTGGGGTTTGAGAATATCGGAGCCCAACTCACCCATTTGCAGCAGACAGTATATACAGTATCTTGGGGGACACGATGGAAAGCCACTTGACTAGACTAGATGAATTGGAGCAACGGGTCGGTCATACAGAGGAAGACCATACTCAGCTGGAGAGCTTCCTGCAATCTTCACTCTGAGAGACTGAAACTCACAAATCCACACATGACGACCATGAAAATTGGGAACAGCGCTGCAATATTCTCCTTGTGGGACTCCTAGCTGGCACATAGAGGAGATATTGCTGGGCTTTTATGGGTCCCTGGCTAGTGAAAACATTACAGATACCTGACACAGTTACCCTGGAGATCCAGAGAGCACATTGTTCACCAGGCCACCACCCGGGTCCTAAGGAGCGGCCTCACCATGTGATTATTATGTACCAAGATAGGGAGGCCATTCTGGATGCAGCTGGAAAGATGGATTTGATTATGGTACATGGCAAAAAGGTCAGCATTTTTCTGAGCTACTCCAGGAGACTGCAAAGAAAATGCCAGGATTTTACCACAGCTAAAAAAAAGCTCCATGCACTCAACTGCCTATTTGCCATGGCCTACCCTGCCTAGTTGATTACCAAGCCTAAGAACCAGTAATCCAAATATTTCATGGATCAAGATGTGGTGATGCAGTACATCACCCAAGCTCTAATGGAGTATCAAAAAGAACTGCGTCCCCACCCCAGCACCACCTGAGCATCAACATGAGATACTGTAAAAGCTAATAATTTTTTTATTGAGGAGGTGGTGCTGCCCGAGGGGAGGGGGGTCATTTTTCCTTAGGCCCCAATGGAGTTGTCCAGCCTATCATGGCTGGGCCAGTATGGCCTTGTCCCTGATTTTGGGCTGTGGCTTGCTGCCTGGAATCTCAACTGCTCAACTGGGGTGGTTAAAAACTGGCTCAGGCAGAGTACTTTTGGCAGTGTTTAATAGTTCAGATCTAACTAGATCCACATAGAATCTTTTACTTTCTTCGACTACAACACAATAAGGAACTGAGTAACTCAAACTGAACTGAGCAATTGAATTAAGATTTAATTTCATCTTCTTTTCTGATAAGGTTTGGAGTCTAGTTCAGTTACTAAATTTGCCTATTGTGTGAGCTCAGGGGGAGTGAATTAATTCCTCTGTTACAATTGCATGATGATTGATACAAAAATGTACAGCCTGAGGTTGAGAGTAAAAACAGTGGCTGAAGTCACTGCTTAAATATTCTTTAGTTTGTACACATTTTATAGTAAGTTTGGTTTTGTTGAGGTGCATAATGAGCAATGTTCTTTTATTTTCTTTACTAGGGGAATAAGAATTTATAATGAAGGGCGAGGGGGGGGTGAAGTTTCACTGGGTCTGTCTGGGAGATTAAGTGGTGTTGCACTAAACTCTCTTAACTGATGAGCCTCAGTATACAGTACCTTGGAAGGTGGAACAATCAAAAGTTAATCTGATATGAGCATTGAGGGTACAGTGTGGACTCTCTTGGGACCTCACTATGAAGGCCCATGAGGTGGATGTTAGCGCTGTGCCAAAGGGCTTATCTGCTGGGAGGGACAGGATTTTTTTTCCCTCTTTTGCAAACCCAGATTGGGTCAGAAGAACACTGCATGGAACTATCAACAGTAGGCCCTGCAGGAGGGGGGGAGCCACCTCCTACTCTCCCACTGCCCCAAAAATACTGGCACAAAAGTGATAAGTAATGAGAGAGATACCATACAAGGTTTTACATAGAAACATAGAAACATAGAAACATAGAAACATAGAATTTGATGGCAGATAAGGACCGCTTGTCCCACCCAGTCTGCCCATTTCCCTGCCTACTGGATAAGCTGCAGATCTTAGTTAACCAGCAGCCTACTTTTTCCTACCCCCATCCCCTAGAATTGCCTTATGACTGTCCCATGCATGCTTGAATTTCACCACTGTTTTTGACTCCACGACTCCTCCGGAAGGCCGCTCCATGCATCCACAACCTCTCTGTGAAAAATACTTCCTTAAATTACCTCTGAGCCACCCCCTCTATCTTCAAATTGTGCCCTTGTTCTTGCACCTCTTTTTTGAAAGATGCTACCCTCTTGGACTTTGTTGATTCCCTTGAGGTACTTGAAAGTTTCTATCATGTCCCCCCTCTCCCTCCTTTCCTCGAGGCTATACATATTAAGCTTCTTTAGTCTCTCTTCATATGTCTCCCGGTGCAGACCCTGCACCATTTTAGTTGCCCTCCTCTGGATAGCTTAGTTTACAGTGGATATAACCTATTGACTCATCAACGAAAAGTAGAGGGGTATGAGGGACTACTTGGCAAGTGAACCAGGGGGAGGACGGGGGGGGAGTCTGCTTCTTGGGTGGGCCAGAAATGTTCTTTTCAGCCTGTTGCTGATGTTTATCAGGGTTGCCTTAGTTTATGGGCACAATCTTGGGGAGGGAGGGAGGGAGGAGGGTCTAAGGGGGGATGTGGGAAATTACTTGGTTCTGGGTTTGTTCACAAGATTTGTTATTGCAACGTAGGTAGAAGTGTTTGTTTCTTTTTGAAAGTTTGGTATGTCGTAGTGAATGTGTAGCTTAAAATTTAAAAATTAGCTATCAGCACATGAATACTTGGAAAAGGGGGTACAACAGGGTATAAAGCACAACAGGCTCAATATCAGCAGAAAAACTTAAAATTGATTCGGTAAGATGTATAACTTGGAATGTTAGGGGCTTACAAACAGTGGTTAAAATGAAAAGGGTCTGGAGTTACATGAAGAAACAAAGAGGGAATATTAACTTCCTACAGGAGATCCATTTGACCAGGGAAGAAGCTAACAGACTGGCAGCCTCAAGTGGGGCATTCTTTTGGTCTCCCCATTTACATCCAGGGCCAAAGAGCTGGCAATTTGGTTGCACCCCCGCCTTAGGGCTGAAATTCATAGAACAATTTCGGGCCGACAAGGTAGATAATTGGTAGTGGACGAAACAATAGAAGGCAGTAGATACACTCTGGTCTCAATATACGGTCCAAATATTGTTGACCTGGATTTTTCCCTTTATTTAGTGGTGGTTTTGGCACCTTTCCAGGACAACATCATTATGGGGGATTTTAATACCAACTGGGACCACAAAACTGATCACTCGGGAATTAGGGTGAGACCTCCCCCAAGGAGCTCATTAGCCCTGCAGGAGATAGCCAGTGAAAGGGCATTGAGGGAGGTATGGAGACACACCCACCCAAAACAACAAGAATACTCCTTTTACTCCCATATGCACAAGATATACACTAGGATTGACTACTTTCTAGTCTCCCGCAATGTACGGAGGATGTCACATCAGAGTACTGGCCCATTTGTGTCTCTGACCATACTCCACTAGAGTTTACATTCCCCTCTGGCAGCCAACCATTTCCAGTAGGCAATGGAGACTGGACCCCACCATCCTAACTAATCAGGGGTACAAATCTCACATATCAAGAGTCATTCAAGTATTCTTACTATACAATAAGGTGAAGGATATTTCAGCTTCAAATACATGGGAGACCCTGAAGGCAGTCATTCTGTGGTTCTCAAAGGAAGTGGCAGTGAAGGTTCAAGAGAAAAAGAAAGCATTCAGGAAGTACAAGGAATCGCAGAAGGAGCAGGACAGGGAACTGTATCAGTTAAAGCAAAAGGAGGCTGGGAAGGCAGTCAGAACAGCAAAGGCCCAAACCGAGGAAAAGATAGCCAACTCAGGTAAGAAGGGGACAAAACCTTTTATAGGTACATCAGGGAGAAGGAAGACCAAGGGAGGGATAGTGAGGCTTAATAAAGGGAGGGGGTGGGCAGAGGAGACTGTGAAAAGGCAGAGATACTAAACAAATATTTTTACTCAGTATTTACAAATGAAGAGGGGGAGGTACATAAAACAAACAGCAGAAACACTCTGGATACAGAAGTTGATACCAGCCCATTTACAGAAGAAAGGGTTCTGAAAGAACTCTTAAAACTGAAGGTGGACAAAGCAATGGGGCCTGATGGGATTCATCCCAGAATTCTAAAAGAACTAAGGGTAGAACTAATGACACCACTGATTACCCTTTTTAACAAATCATGGGAGGATGGGGTGGTACCCGAGGACTGGAGGAGGGTAGATGTGATTCCCCTTCACAAAAGTGGGAGCAAGGCAGAAGCAGGAAACTGCAGACCTGTTAGTTTAACCTCAGTGATAGGGAAATGATAGAATCACTTCTGAAGGAAAGAATTGTCGAGTATCTAGAGGCCAGAGGGGCACAGGACCCTAGGCAGCATGGATTCACAGCGGGAAGGTCATGCCAGATGAATCTGATAGATTTTTTTGACTGGGTGACAAAAGTAGTAGATCAGGGAGGGGCTATGAACATGGTCTACCTAGACTTTAGCAAGACATTTGACACAGTTCCACACAAAAGATTAATATACAAGTTAGCCAGCCTGGGAGTAGGTCCCAAGATGACAGCCTGGGTAAAGAATTGGCTGGAGAATAGGACACAGAGAGTAATAGTAAATGGAGTCCACTCAGAAGAAAGGAGGGTTACTAGTGGGGTACCGCAGGGTTCAGTATTAGGACCGGTCCTCTTCAATGTCTTTATAGCGACATTGCAGAGGACTGGAAGGAAAATATGTCTCTTTGCAGATGACACAAAGATCTGCAACAGAGTTGATGCTGAGGTGGGGGTGGAAAGGATGAGAAGGGACTTGGCAAGGTTAGAGGAATGGTCAAATGTATGGCAGCTTAGATTCAATGCTAAGAAGTGCAAGGTAATGCACCTGGGAAACAAAAACCCAGGGAAGAGTACACAATGGGGGTGAGATACTAACAACAACAAAAATGGAAAGGGACCTGGGGTAGTCATATCAGATGACCTAAAGGTGGGCAAGCAATGTGAGAGGGCAACAAGGAGGGCTGGGGGGATACTGGGATGCATAGGGAGAGGCATCACCAGTAGAAAACAGGAAGTTATTATCTCTCTGTACAGACAGCTGGTAAGACCCCATTTGGAGTACTGTGTGCAGTTCTGGAGACCCAATCTCTGCAAAGACATAGACAGAATGGAAGCTGTCCAGAGGAGGGCAACTAAAATGGTGCAGGGTCTGCACCGGAAGACTTATGAAGATAGACGAAAGGAGCTTAATATATATAACCTCGAGGAAAGGAGGGAGAAGGGGGACATGATAGAAACGTTCAAGTACCTCAAGAGAATCAACAAAGTCCAAGAGGGTAGCATCTTTCAAAAAAAGAGGTGTGCAAGAACAAGAGGGCACAATTTGAAGATAGAGGGGGGGTGGCTCAGAGGTAATTTAAGGAAGTATTTTTTCACAGAGAGGGTTGTGGATGCATGGAACGGCCTTCTGGAGGAGGTTGTGGAGTCAAAATCAGTGGTGGAATTCAAGCATGCATGGGACAGTCATAAGGCAATTCTAGGGGGTGGGGGTAGGAAGAAGTAGGCAGCTGGTTAACTAGGATCTGCAGCTTATCCAGTAGGTAGGGAAATGGGCAGACTGGGTGGGTCAAGCGGTCCTTATCTGCCATCAAATTCTATGTTTCTATGTTTCTATTCATGGTGCTATGATATCATACGCCTCCCAGCAATGTAGGGAGGAAGCCAGAGAGGAGGAGACGCTGGGTACACAAATAGTGGAATTGGAGAAGCAGATAATGGAAGGCAGGTAAGGTAAAAAAATTGAGTTACTAAAACAGCTAAAAGGGAAATTGAACAAAATATCTTCCCACAAAAGTGGGAGGGACATCCTAAAAGCTGGAGCAGGAACATACTTTGAGGGAGACACGGAGGGTAAATGGTTAGCTTGGAAGGTTAAGAAAAAGCAGCCTGACATGGTGATCCTGACTATGAAGGACAGGACAGGGAAAACTACTTCGGACCCCAGGAAAATCAATGACACCTTCATACAGTTCTATAAGGCCCTTTACACAACTGAGGCCCCTTTGGATGCAGAACCCAAGGGTTTTTCTTAGGAGGCATACAGATGCCAGCACTGGGTCAGGAGAAAAGGGAAGAGCTTGACTGTGCCATAACCTCCTCTGAGGTAAAGCTAGCCATTTGGGGTTCAAATGTGGGTAGGACACCAGGGCTGGATGGTATACCCATGGAGTGTTATAAAGCCATCTGCAAGGATCTTCAGCAAATTCTTCTACTGATGATGCAGGAAAACCTGGAGGCAGGCACCCTACCATTGTCCCTACAACTAGCCACTATTATAATCCTCCCAAAGCCAAGTAAAGACCCTACTAAGTGTGGCTCCTACCGTCCTATCTCCTTATTGAATGCGGACGACAAGATTATAGCCAAAGTAAATGCCACAAGGCTTGAAAGTATACTACCAACACTAATCCACCAGGATCAATTTGGATTCTTTAAGCGTAGACAGGCAAAACATAATATCTGCAGAACTTTAAATATTATTCATGGGTGGTCAGGGAGGGGAAGGGAAAAGGACAGAGGCCTTTTGGCGCTTGATGCGGAGAGGCCTTCAATTGAGTGGAGTGGGCCTTCATGTTCTCCACCTTGAAGCGCTCCAATTTAGGACCCCATATATAGATACATAGATACATAGACAGTGTCGGCAGATAAGGGCCTATGGCCCACCCAGTCTGCCCATTTAAGTTTGTAAGTTCAGTTTATGTTTTCCAGGAAGTCTGTTGCCCCTTAGCCCTGACCTCCAGAATTCCTTTATGTCTATCCCATGCATTCTTAAATCCCGTGATTGTTTCAGCCCCCACCACTTCCTCTGGCAGGGTGTTCCTAATACAAACATTATATGCCTCCCAAAAGGCACAAATTTTCACCAATGATAATATATCATCACCCTTTGATCTCACTAGATGTATGAGGCAGGGATGCCATCTGTTTCCTCTTTTATATGTATTGATGATGGAGGTCTTGGCCTCGGCCATTCAACAACATCCAAACATCTAGGGATTTTCCGGGGGGCCCACCAGGTGATATCACTGTTTGCAGATGATGTACTGCTTTTCTTGTGGAACCCAGGGACTTCTATCCCAGCCCTTATGAAGCTATTTAAAGTGTATGGCCCCTTATCTGGCTATAAAATAAATTGGTCAAAGTGTGAGTGGCTACCACTAGGAAGTGCTGGCTCCACCCTACAAATCCAGGGATATGTAATCTCCCCAGTTCCCTCCCTCAAATATTTGGGCATTAACCTCCTCAAAAAGTTGTCAGCCCTATGTGAGATAAAGTATAAACCTTTGCTGAAACAGATTCAAGAGGAATGTGAAAAATAGAAAAACCTCCCCCTCACACTGATAGGCAAAATAAATATGGCCAAGATATATGTGTTACCACAGTACCTCTACCTGTTTCAAACCCTGCCGGTGTGGGTCCCTAAGTACTATTTTAAGTCCCTGAGAGGTGCCATAACAACTCTGCTATGGGGAGAGGCAAGAGGCCACAAATCAAACAGGAAACACTGTGGAAAACAACAGTAGATGGGGTTTGGGCCTCCTTAATCTATACCTATATTACTTGGCAGCAGAGATTTCCTCATTAACAGATCTTATACAACCCAAACCTGAAAGATGATGTGGATGGAGATGGAGGGTTCTTCCTACACTGTCCCATTAAACATAATGATTAATTGTTTTTTAACTTATGTTATTTGGCTCTATTGTAAATATCTCTCTATGCACTGTACCATTTGATCCGGAGCTAACCGGGTCCATCTTGTAAATGAGTTTGCTCAATGATGTTGGCCTGGATAAATAAAGATTTTGATTGCTTGATTGATTGATTGATTGATTGATTGATATCCTCATTTGCAGCTGCACTCAAAAGAAAAACAGTGAAGTGTATCACCAATCCCTTTACAAGAACCATGATGCGAGCCTGGTTAGCTATTCATGACATAGTGAGCCACCCTCCCAACTTGTCCCCAGATGCGTCTATTATGTTGGTGCTGTGGGGGGGAGGGGCAGGTTCCAGACCCCAACAGCCAGGTGCTTCAGGCTTGGGATAAGATGGAATACAAAGCATCCACCAGATGTGCGGCCAGGGAGATATTAGGCCATACCAGTCACTATCCAGAGATTATAGGCTTCACCCTTCCCAATTTTTTACATATCTACATGTACAAAGTTGTCTCCTAATTACCAAAGGCACTGAAGCACACCCTATTCAAATACAAAGATCCCCATTGGAGGAGGTACTGCGTGAAAGCCCTGGAGCTAAGACTTACAGACCACTGACAGGTTGTTACAGAACATTGTTGTGAAGTATGCCGCATACATTAGAGAACCATAAGGAGAAATGGGATAAAGAGATGGGAGGGGAGACCCTGACAGACGGGGACTGAAGAATGATCCTGCTTAGGGGTATGAGCTACTCAGTCAATAATAGGTTGAGCGCAATCCACTTCAATATCCTCCACACAACTTACTTCACTCCTACCCTGACCCACAAGATAGAGCCGTCCAGCTCAGACCTCTGCCCACAATGTAAAGACCAGCAGGGCTCCTTCATACATATGATTTTGGACTGCCCCAAAACAAGAAGCTTCAGGCTAAGTGTCTCAACAGTAATGGAAAGAATACTGAAGGATACTGAAGAGCTGGGCATAGGAGAGGTGCTCCTGGGCTTGCTTGGGAGGTCGAGGAGAGGTGAAGGCTTGGAGCTCCCGCTTTGGTCCTTAGCCATGGCGCTTTGGAAGTGAGTCTTGGCTTCCCACTGGGAGAAGGAATCAACTCCCAAAGTTGCTGAATGGGTTTAAAAATTGCTACACTGTGTGAAACTGCAGCATACTCAATACAAGGCAATAGATAAGGAGGACAGGTTTCGAATACTAATGGAACCACTGGAGGAAGCCTTAACAACCTTGTGGTTTCCAGCCTTCTAGGAAAACATCTGATATTGAAGGCCTTTAAAGGCAAGAGACTGCCCACCAGTTATGCATTGGGGGGGGGGGCTCCAAGACATGACCAACAGGAAGGGGAAATTATGGTTGATGATTAATTCTAATGACCCTGTAATTAGAGATATTGAAATGTGACCTACTACAGAGCCTGATCTGAAATGCAGTGAGAATAAATGTACTCTATGGTATGCATACAAATGGAAGATATTAACTGTGCTGTATATGCTGAACTTTCAAAGTAAAGTTTGAAAAAAAAGGAGTTAACTTAAACATCTCCTACAGCCATGTATGACATGTCTGGGGCATGTGGACAATAATTATTTCCTACCACCAGCCTTAAGCCTACATTAATATCTGCTGTTCAGATTTCATAGAAATATAGAAACAGAGAAACAGAAGATGATGGCAGAAGGGAATCTGTGGTCCATCGAGTCTGCCCAAGTGAGGTATCCTGGGAATTATTGTGCACTGGTGTTCTGTCCTCCTAGACACCAAGCCTATCCCTTGCCAGTGCCATGTGTTTGTTCTCAATACTTGTCCCTTCTGTGCTTAAAGCTTGACACTGACTCTGCAGCCGCCACCTCAGGAGATAATCTAGTCCAAGGTTCCACCACCCTCTCTGAGAAGTAATGCTTTTTAATTTTCCTCTTGAACTCTCCACCCTTCAATTTCCACTTGTGCTCTCTTGTAGTAGAATTGACGTTCCTGGTAAAAAGCTGCACTTCTGGCACCTTATTGATGCCTTTAAGGAACTTGAAGGTCTCAATCATATTCATGCTCTTCCTCCTAGTCTCTAGAAAGTACAATTTCAGAGCCCGAATCCTCTCTTCATAGGTGATTTCCTGAAGTCCATGTATCATTTTTGTTGCCTTTCTCTGGACCACTTCCAATCTATCCATGTCCTTTCTTAGGTGAGGCCTCCAGAATTGTACACAGTACTCCAGATGAGGCCTCACTAATGACCGGTAAAGTGGTAGTATCACCTCCCTGTCCCTGATGTCTATCCCCCCTGCCAATGCATCCTAACACACTGCTAGCTCTGCTGTAAGCCTTATTGCACTGACTTTGCTGCTTGAGGTCATCCCTAATGATGACTCCTAGATTACGTTCATCAGCAGAGGAGCACAGCTGGACTCTGTTTAGCCAGTATTCTTTCTTGGGGTTGGCTCTACCCAGGTGCACCACCATACACTTCTTAACATTGAAGTTTAATTGCCATATTTGTGACCACCTTTCCAACTTCCTAAAGTCCTCCTGCAGTTGTCTGACACCCTCCGTACTACCCACTCTTCTGCTGAGTTTCATGTCATCTGCAAAGAAGGTGATGTTGCCATTTATGCCCTCGCTGATGTCACTAATAAATACATTGAAGAGGACCGGCCCCAGGACCAACTCCTGGGGCACCCCAGTAGTGACCTGTCTCTCATTAGATTTCACCCCATTTACTACCACCCTTTGTTTTCTGTCCCTCAGCAAACTCCGTACCCACTTTATTATCTGTTCTGCTACCCCAAGATCTTCTAGGTTTTTTAAGAGGCTTTTATGTGGGACTGTGTCAAATGCCATACTGAGTCAAAGTAAAGCAAGTCCATGCATGACCCCTGTCCTACTCCTTGGTCACTTCGTCAAAGAATGTAATACTGTAAGATTCATTTGACATTACCTGCCCATCACAAACCCATGTTGTTTGTAGTTCTGGAGGTGATTTACTTTGAGGTATTCCACTAGATCTTGCTTGATAAGGGCCTCCATAAGTTTACCCACTAGTGGGCCACCAGCAGGCACAGTGGTTGGATTTCCGCTTGCGACACCGATGACCCGGGTTTGGGAACAGACCCGGGGAGTTGAAGGGCCAGCCAAGGAAGAAGGATTGAGCATCCTACTGACTGCTCTCCATCTCCAGGGGGAGGGATGGGTAGAGTGCCTGTTATTCGACAGACCCCTAGTGGAGGCAAGGGTATCTACGAGCGACCAGGTGCAAGTACGTTGAGGGGTGGGGTGGATGCTGGACATCATTGCACATCCCCATCCATGGGGCAGCATACAGAAAAAATTGTTGTCTTATGAGGATGAAGCTTGTGCCAATGCCTGGCCTCTGTGGTTCCCTGCCTCCCTACTGACCAATTCAAGCCCTGCAGCACTACCCTCGCCAAACTCCGCTCTTGGGCAGGAAGCCAGGGAGGCAATGTCGGTGGTCTACCGACACCTGCTCCCATGCTAGACATGCCAGTTCGGTGCTGTGGCCCCACCCTGGGGAGTAAGACAGGGGGTATCCGCAGGGTCATGGCAATTAGGGAACGAGGCAGGCAGTTGGTGCTGGAGCATAATGTAGGGTGGATGGCACAAGAAAAAAAGTTTACCCACTACTGATGAAAGGCTGGCTGGCCTATAGTTACCTGTATCTTCCCTGTCTCCACTCTTGTGCAGTAGCAACATATCAGCCACTGTACAGTCACCTGGAACTACCCCTGACTCTAGTGACCTGTTGAATAGGTGCGCAAGAGGCACTGCCAGTTCTTCTGCAAGCTCCCTGAGCACTCTAGGGTGTAAACCATCAGGGCCAGGGGCCTTTTTGGGTCTAATGTCTGAAATGCCCTTTCTGACCTATCTGTGGTGAACTCCTAGGTGTGCATGCTCTGAACCCCTCTGGTCTTGGCTCTGATACCTCTGTCTGGAAGTGAGCACTGATTCTCCCTGGTGAATACTGAGCAAAAATATTTATTTAGTGCCTCAGCTTTTTGTCCACTGTCCTCCAGAGCCTCATCCCCCACTTTTAACCTTAGAATTCCTCACCCTTTCTTCCTTTTTTTGCTGATATAGCAGAAAAAGCTTTCCTCCTCTGATTTGACCCCACAAGTAATTTGCAGCTCTTTTGCTGCCTTGGCCTCCCTCACTATTTTACTGGATTCCTTACTTTTTTGAGTGTAATCCTCACACTCCCTGTCCCCTTTATGTTGCCTGAACCATTTGTATTTATTTATTTATTTACGAGTTTTACCAAGAAAACATACTGAGCAAACATGCTCGATCCCAGATGTGACCTGGGGGCCAAGGCCCACATAATGTGACAAGCAAAGACCGTACAGAGATGAGCATAGGCTTGTACTTTACATTTTAGGAGAAAATTACATGCAGTGTAAACAATCAGTTAGTTCTGTACAAAACATATTTAATTATAAGAGCAAGACATATATAAAACTTTTCTTAGCTAAAACAGGAACAGCTGGAGGTGAAATGTGCGCTAAGTAATTGGTTTCGGAGGGAGGAGTTTGGGTATGCATTTCATTTGGCCCTGATTGCCTCTCTTACTGGATGAGAGGACCACAGTAATCTTTTTAACCTATGTTTATGTTTGCTTGCGCGCATGAACAAGAAACATTATGTAGCAGCTTAGGAGAGAAGCAGGTTTTGGAGGTGTGGCACTGTGGCGGCCTATGCCACCACTGCATTCTTGGGCTTGGTCCTCATTTCCCAATGTGTTAGCATGCTGCTGCTGACACTAGTTCAGCCAGCATGCCACCAACTTGAAACGAATTAACCGCTGCAATGAGGGAGAGACTCATCATGGCAAGATGCTCCTTGCCTGGTGTAACATTTCAAAACAACATGGCGGTGGCTGTCTCCATCTGCTCACAGTCTCCATAAAAGCTGATGGGGGTGCCCAGTCCCCCTGTTGGCATGCCCTCACCCCAGTTCATTTGCTAGCAGGGGAGCACAATCCCTGTCGACATAATGCCCCCCACCATTTGTTGTATGCCGAGGGAGATGCCAATCCCCCTTGACATCATGCCCCCCCAAACAGGCTTTCTTTGCAGACAGGGGCTCCAATAATCTCAGCTTAAGTCCTCCCTCCCCAAAAATGCAGGTGGCTTACTGGGAGCCCACCCCAGTGTGCAAAAAGCAAAACTGCAAAAAAAAAAAACCTTCCTGTGAAGTCTTTTGATTTGTTTTGTTTTTTCCTTGAAAAAAAGAAAATGGTCCCTTGCTGTCAGGTCCCCTCCATTAAACCTGCGCCCACCTTCTGCGCACCTCACCTCCCCACACCTCCACACCCCATACTTACCTCCGGAGCTGGGCGCGACGATCTTCAGTTGACCGGGAACACATATACACTCTTCAAAGTCGACTGCAAACTGAAGAAATGCCAGTAAGCTATATAATGGCATAAATGTTTTTTTTTCAACTTATGTGGATATCTCAGCCATTTTTTTGACTTTTGGCACCAAATGTTCAACATGGGGTTTTTGGGACCCCTCCTCATGAATTCAGTTACTGTCATGGTGTTATTCAGTCCTGAAAGGTGATTTTGCAGTCATTGCATGGAATCACCTATTGGGACTGATTAACGAAACAACAGTGCCACTGTTCATGAGGTGGGCTCATAAAAAGTGTATGTTGCAAATCTGGTGAAAAAGTTCCAAAAAATGGTTGTTACAAGTGTGTGTTGCACAGTTTACATGCACATTCGTAACTTTGAGAATTTTTGAGATTTTTACTCCAGATTTTTTACATTGCTATTTTTACATACCTTCTTATGAACAGTACAGCTGTCATTGTTCACATCCTGCCCGAAATGTGTTTGCTGTGGGAAATCAATGTTCAGGACAGATTAAGAAAATCACAGAGCAACTGTTCATGAGCAGATGTCCCAAAATGCCTATGTTGAAAATTTGGTGACAAAATTCCACAAAATAACTATGTTACAAGCGTGCATTGCACAGTTTCCATGCACACTCATAACTTCGAGAATTTTTTATATTTTCACTCCAGATTTCCAACATTATTATTATTTAGTTATTTAACCAGGTGAGACACACTAAGCTGAAAGCTCTTTTACAGGTGCAACCTGGGCGCACAGGGAAGTTAAGTGACTTCCTCAGGGTCACACAGTATGCAAGTGGAAGCTGTGGGATTCAAACCCACATCTGTTCTCCTGGATGTCACCAGATTTGCAGCTTAGAGCCTTAAACCACTGCGCTATTGTGCTTCCCTGACTTTGCCATCTCTTCACACCTCCATATGAATGGTACTACTGTCATTTTTCACATCCTGCCTGAACTGTGGTTTCGCACATCTGGCACAGAATGGCGCGGTTGCTGTGGGAAATCAACGTTCGGGACAGATTAACTAAATCACAGTACCACTGTTCATGTGCAGAGGTCCCAGATGCTTTTATCAGGTGGGGGTCACAAAAAGGCCACATAGAAAATTTGTAGTGCAAATACCAACAAACGCCCAGGGCGTTAGGGGTTTCTAACCATAACGTCCCACTCTGTACAGACTGACAGGCATCAGATGTGTTCCTTTGGATTGCTGGCTGCAATGTTTATGTCATTCCAACCCTACCCTGCAGCCAGAGACAGGCATCAAGGTGTGCCTTGGACTCTTCAGCCTCAGACTTCACCCCATTCTCCTATACTGCACCCATGTCAGTGTACGTCCTTATGGAATGGGGTGACTGTAAAGCTAAACACCCCAAGGCACACCTCAACACTTGTCGGTGTCTGCAGGATAGGGTGAGGTGAAATAGCATGTGTGTTATGGGCAATGACCCAAAGGCATATCCCAATGCCTGTCCATCTCTGCAGGGTGGAGGTTGGGTTGGCATGAAGTTCAATACTTCAGTGCCATTCCTATTCTGCATCTGTCTAACTCCTGCACTTCCAATGTTAATACCAGCAAGCAAACATTCAACATTGACAAATGCTTGTTCTTTGTTGTAGTCCTGATGCAGAGTCTTGTTGCCTCTAGAACGGCATTCCTACTACATGTACAGTCTGTTTGTAGAGCTGTCAACTCCAAACTGGGTGTTGCATATAAGATTAGTTATATGCTCATGCCATCAGCTAAAATGGCCATTGTGAGCGGGATTCTGCTCCTCACCCTAACCTATCGGGCTCCCTTATTTGGGTCTGCTCATAAAACTGACCTACTCAGATGGGATATTATGCATAACAACATATGTCGCTATGCCTTTTCTGCTCCTCGGCTTAAACACCACTGTCAACTTTATAATGATCTTAGTTGGCTCTCTCCGTTAGCTAGTAGGAAATATTACCTTGGCTCTCTTATTGATTCGATAATTCGAAATCAAACCCATAGGTGTCTTGCAGCTATGCTTGTTCCTCAGGACATGCTCCATGGTCTACAATCAGCTGATAAATCCTTTCTGAATTTGCAGAGGTGCCTCACTAGGAAAGGAACTGTTGCATTTGAGCATGCGGCTCCACAGCTGTGGAATTCCCTTCCCCTCAACATTAGACTTTCTAGCTCTCACACATGCTTTAAGAGAAAATTGCACTTGAATCTGCTGATTGCTGATACCTGTTCCTGCTTTCACCCTACCTAATGTCTGCTGTCTCTGGCCATACAATAGTATTTTCTCACCTCTATATAAACCTCTTACTGCCTCAGCCTGTCATGGCTCCCTTTCCCTGCCCATATACAATCTTGCACTGCAGGCATCTCCCTTATACTTACATACACTCATATAATCTAATTTCATGGCTTGCTCCCTCTTCCTCACTTACTGACCTTTTCCTTAATAGCATCCCCTGCTCTCAATGGTTATTTCTTCGTTTTGTATTACCTGTTTTTGTTTTTGTGTACCTTGTTCTGTTCATATGATATGTCACCTGATAATTTATTGTCCAAGGTCCTCTCTATTCATTGCATAGGTAGGCACCTATGAACTTATGAATGGTCTACGCTGTATGTCTCGGATATATTGCATCCACTTTAACTCATTGTATATAAAATGATTTATTTTGTATGTTCCGATATATTGTATCCTCTTTAACTCATCATATGTAAAGCACTTATCAATTGTTATCCTATTAAGTTTCTGCATGTCTGTACTCTCCTGGGTCATGCCTGAAAATAACCATTTTATGGCTATTGCACTTACCAGTTACCAAAAGCTAAATAAAATATCTTTCCATATTTTCTCCATGTCTGGATTGTCTTTGATGTTTGTTAACTTATCCCTCACTATCTGCCTCAGTCTACCCAAATCAGCCTTCTGAAATCACAGCACCTCTGTGCTTGAGTGGTTTTAGTAGCACCCATCGTTATTTCAAACCAGACTGTATTGTGATTGTTATTTTCCAAGGGTTCTTCCACCCTCACGGATCTAATTTTTTCAGAGTTTGTGAAGATCAGATCTAAGATGGCATCCCCCTGGTCGGGTCATTCACTAGTTGAGACAGCAGGCAGTCCTGGAATGTGTCCAGTAAAGCTTGTTTTCTGGAGCCCTTGGCTGCTAGGATATTCAAGTTCACATCTGGCAGGTTAAGGTTCCAAACCACCACTATGTCATCTTTACCAACCATCCTTTGTAACTCCTCAGCAAACTGTTCATCTGTCCCCTCTACCTGCCCTAGGGGTCTGCATATCACACCCATGCACAATTTCTTTCCTGCATTGGTTGCTAAGTGGACAAAGAGTGACTCTAAGCTCCCCGCTCTAGCCTTGGTGCATTCGTCCTCCGTTGCTTCAATTCCCTCCCTCACATAGAGGCAACCCTCCCTGCCTCTCCCCACTTGTCTGTCCCTTCTAAACAGTGTGCAGCCTGGGATGGCCAGGTCCCATTCATTGTTGTCCATGGCCAAGCTTTTAGTAATAGCTACCAGATCAACCTTTGTGTCACTACAGCCTGGACATCACAGAGCTTGTTGCCCAGGCTCCTGGCATTGAGGCAGACTCCTCACCATGAGCTAGCATCATGATTCTTCTTGAATGATTTTTGTTTCTCTTTCTCCTGCTGGTTGTTGCCTGTGTCATTTTTCTGATGATGGCCCTTTGTTGTAGGCTTTGCTTGTCATAATGTGATTGGTACAGTTATCTTTGCTCTCAGTTTTCCTGTTGGGGGAGGGTTTGGCATGACACACTACTTGTTTCCATGCCTTGGCTTCCCCTCTGATTAGTTTAAATGGTCCAAGTATACTTCCATCTTTTGGCCAGTGCTTTTGTTCCCTCTTGTGTGACGTGAAGTCCATCCCATTTGAAGAGTAATCTATCCCAGAAATTCCCACAGGATCTGATAAAATTGAAGCCTCTTGTCTGTCACCAGCTCTTCAACCGGTTGATGAATTTGTCTATTTCCTCCAGTCTAATTCTTTCCATGCTGCTATCTTTACCTCATACAGGCAAGACTTCTGAGAAGGCTACCGTGGTCACAGTTGTTGAAAGCCTATCTCCCAGCTTCTCAATACTCCATTTTGCATCCTTCACCATCTTGTCAGCTAGATCATTTGTTCCCATGTCTCCTTCCTCCCTGTCCACAATTCTCTCAATGCGCTCATAGTCTTTTGTTGCTGAGGCACCAGGAAGACATCTGACTGTTACCCTCTTCTGTGAGTACTTGTGCATCCTACTGTAGATTCCATTCCTCTGATCATGGAGTAGCCAATTACCAAGAGCTTCATGGTTCCTTGACTGGCATGCTGAGTTCTGCTGCTGGTTGTTGAGGTTGCTGCACTCTTCACCTACTTGATGGTTCATTGACTCTCCTGCAGAAGTTTACTACTGCCAGAAACAGTCACACACAAAAAGAAGAGAAAATGTTCCCCTCTTCCTCTCCAATATGAGAAACTTTTAAGCAAATGATAGCTCCCTTTTAGCTGTTTGCATCCCTCTCCAAAATGAGGTGCTTTTAAAAGTCAGTGCTAGCTCCCTTTCAGCTTCTAAAAACTGAAGCAAAATGGAGCTCTGCAGACAGTAAGGCTAGGGGCTGGACCACTCTTGACGTATGCTTCCTAGGCTTGCCCTTTGTATCTGAGCTGTTGCTTTCAGCTTAGAGCTTTCTATTAGCCGACCACTATTTCAATAGTGGGAACTGCCATACAAATGCTAATTTACATACAACAGCCAGGAATTCTGGGTAAGTGTTCCAACTGCTCCTTATACAGAGAAAGCAGCTGCTGGCTGGGTCTGAGCAGAGCAAGCAAGGAGAGAAGCTGCCTCATTGGAGAAAGGAGCCCAGACTGTGCACTCCAAGTTGGATTTTCCCAGGCAGAGCTGCTGTCAAGGAATTCCTGCTTCTGTGCATGTTAGAGTCTGATTTCCCTCCGTGATTGGTCTTTCTCCTAATTTGTGAAGATCAGTGAAGCTCAGCAGACAGTAAGGCTAGGGGCTGGACCGCTCTTGGTATATGCCTCATAGGGTTGCCCTTTGTGTCACCTACATGTGATGCTCAAGTTGCTATGGGAGATCACAAGGTTTAATCACACAATGGAGAACCGAAACTTATTTCTTTAGGCAGACACACCAGCATTTGTATATTTTCTGTGGTTACAGTTATATTCCTATATGTTATGAAATAAAAACTTTACATTAAAGCTGTACCCCACAATCTTTTTCAGATATTACCCAACTCCAGAATCACATCTTTAAAACAGACATATAATGTAAAAAATGGTACTCCACCCCTTAAAAATTTAAATCAGCAAGTCACATAACATAACATAAAAGGCTACTTTGTGCTGCAGACCTGATGTGTTGAAACTGACTGCTTCCTATAAACATTATTTAGTTTTTGTTTACAAGTACTGTAGAAGCACTAGACAATACAAGAATGCTGAAAAGAAACTGAAATCAGCTTTATATTGGTATAAAGCACCAAATTCCAGTATAAAAACATGTTTGGAGCCCCGCCCCATCTGTGCCTGCTTAGGGTAAAAGAGGCACAGGAACACAGTAGTGCGTCTCCTACAGAGCAGCTAGCTCCCTGCATTGCAGGTGGGTAGGGAATCCCATAAATTAGTACATTTCTGTGCAGACTACTTCATCCCTGCTTAAGATGTATTAGGGGGATATAATGAAGTATATGTATAAGCAATCAATACAGTGGCACTGGTGCCAGCAGATGATAAAAAAAAATCAAAGTTTACATAGACCATATCACATTGATATAGTTTTGAAAAGGCAAACTGGATCTAAGTATGCCATTTTTTAATAGTTATATTCGGTTTAGAACAGGAAGTTGCACAAGCCATTCAGGTTTCATAAATTAGCTTAAACCATTGTGGGGGGGAAGGGGTAATTCTTCATAACCTTTGAAAATGAGTGTGGTTTTCTATATTTTACAATTGGGGGCCATATCAGCTGGTCTGTTCTTTGCATTAACTACTGGTTCAGTAGATAACCTTTAAATACTATTGAGGAAACATGACCTCAAATTCCAGCCACTGTGAAATTCTGCAAATGGCAAAATCAGCTTAAACCTCAGAAAATGAATGATGGAAAATTTTATTTTGCAGAATTTCTTTTTTTTCTGAATATAGTGACATTCTTGGTGTCTCAAGGCTGACATTTTCAATACATTTTGTAGTTGATTTCAGGAATGCAACTGCAGCAGCTGATCTCCACTCTGGCTAGTTTCTGTAACAGAGGAATGCTGCAGACGTTTAGGGAACCTGTTCCTCAATTACAAAATTTAATCAGAATATCAGCAATCAAGTAACTGCTTTGTAAAGGGTTTTGGGATACAGCTTGATTAGTTTTATTCAATCAATTGCAACCAAAGATTAAGCTGCAGAGATGTTCCAAAGTAGCATATTACACAAACAGCATGTTCATAATCAAACATCATAATATAAGTTTGCCGAAAAATTCCAGTTAGCATGTGTATCAGAGGCACTATATAAAAAACAAATGTAATTCTTTTGTTTGTTTGGTTTTTGTTTAGCTTTTTTTCATAGGAACTGGAGAAATTATATGAACAAAGGTAGAATTTCACCAAATGTCTTCAGCAATGTCCACACAGTGCGAGCACTTGCAGACAGCAAGAATCAGTTATCTCTTACCATGAAAAAAAAGGTGAACAGTGATAGTGTATCCCAGAATTCTAAATACATTTCACTATTTCTATAGGATCTTTTAATTTTATCTTCTACATTCTAATTTCCATTCAAAATTTAGTGTAGAGTAAAGGTTAAGCATGGGACTTAAGAAAAGCTGCAGCCCCTTTAACTAGGAACAGTAATGTTGCAGCCAGTCTTTGGACACATGTCATGCTAATTATTTCCAGCAGGGGCTTTGGAAACCCCAATTTCCTGCCTAACAGTCACTTTGAGTCTGTAACTCATGCTGATGAGATGTCCCTGCTTATGTTCCTGAATAAACTAATTTTGTTTATTATTTTATGCTTCCAGCTCAGTTCATTCGGTACCAGCAAGACGACTACTGGTTAAACAACGTTCCCATTGCAGAACCACCTGATGGGCAAGCAGAATATTGCAGAAGGTAAAGGGTCCCATGGCAGACCAACACCAAAACACCATACATGGTGGAGAATGCGGCCCTTCTTCTGCCCAGACCCCCATCTCACTTATCTGCGTCATTGAGTACCCCAGAGTCATCTCCCAAGTGTGACTGAACTGTTTGCATTCTGAGAAAATTCAAACTGGCAACAGAGAAGAGCATAAAACTGAATTTCTCCTGCTTAAATTAATCCTCCTGCAGTCTGCCTTAGGAATACAAATGTGCTTGAATGTGAGACACTACTGTTTTTTTTTCTCTTGCTGCAGTACAAGTTCAACTTTCTTGTACAACCCTCCACTCCAAGGAGCTGCTAATTGTAAACCCTACTGTCACTGCCTGGCAGGGCCTGTGCAGAGCTCAGTTAACTGTAAGGAGTGCAAAAATTTAAATCAGAGCTCCAAACTGCCTTTTGCTGCAGGGATCAGCCAACAGAAAAGGGCGTGCAAATTTTCAAAGTCACCCCCCTGTTGCTGCCTTTGGCCCACAGCCCTGAAAGTTAATGCTCTGTACTACCACCACCCCCCAGTGCCAGAGACCTCCCGCTCCACCCTGCAGCCTGTCCCACGCTTCAGCTTTTTCCCCTGAGCTATAACAGAAGCTCTAGTCCATGACTCCTACCTGGCCTGCATGCCACATAGAACTCTGCTCGCCTCCACCTCATCTCGCCTGTGCCTAACAGCTGCACTGCAACCTCACACAGCAGCTTCTCTTCTCCAGTAACAGGTCCAGCTTGCTCCCCGAGACACTGGTGCTCCACAAGTTCCTATTGCCAACCAAAGTGCTCCCCATATCACTGTAGCTCCAGTAGCACTGGACTTACCTCTGACCACACGGTGCTTTTCTCCCTCCGGACCCGTCTGCTCCTCAAGGGACAGACATTCCAATCCTCTCGCTCCTGCTGATACAATGAGCACTCCTATCCTGCTCGAGCATGTGACAAGCAGCCATACAAAACAAATAATAAATCAGCAAATTCATGCAGGATGGCAGCACCACATGATGCTTTTCAGCTGTTCTGCCCTTCTCACAACCACAGCTTCTTGCACAAGTACCACTACACAGAGCAATCCGCTCCCCTATCAGTCATGCCTAAGTCGGCCCAAGTAACTAAACCAGAACACTGTGAGCAAATCCGGAGGACAATAAAAATAATTCAATAACTAAATAAAAATGGGAGCAGAGAGAAAGAGAAAAGCACCCCAGGAAATTTCAAGCAGGGCTTCATATAAATAAAAGGGGGCAAGCAAAGTGAGTAAACAAACACAGCCCTGAGACAAAGACAGAAAATTAACTGGAGGGGGCATTGCCTAAACAGAGCATAGCTGGGACATACAAAAAAGAAAATCATCACAAGAAGTAACACAGAGTGCAGAGCACCAATACAGACATTTTCCCCCTGCATTGTGACACTCACCACAGAAAGCAAAGCCAGCTAAATTTTCAGTGGGAAAGAAGCCTGCAGCCCGGCAAATCACCATTACATCCCTTTCCCAGCAAGCAACCTCCATCTTGTAGAAGCAAAAACAATAACAAAGGCAATGACTTTACCCCGTGGTGCTATTTTGCAACAGTCAAACACTAAATGAACTCTCTCCATGGAATCAATGCCAAATGTATTGAATTAAAGAGACAGTACAACAAATAGCTTATTTTGCAATAAAACTTTATTTAAATAACTGATAACACAGGATTGAGTGGGAATTATTTATTAAGACATCATTTGATGGAAATTGTTTACAAATAACTGTACTTGTCTACAAAAATGTTTTCTTCTAGGCACTCCATCTACTCCACAACATTTCATGTCCTGCATCATGGCAGCCACTTCTCATCATTATGACCTTTGTTCACTGCAGGGAAGCT
The DNA here is from genome assembly GCA_016271365.2 of Neoceratodus forsteri. Classification (NCBI taxonomy): domain Eukaryota; kingdom Metazoa; phylum Chordata; order Ceratodontiformes; family Ceratodontidae; genus Neoceratodus; species Neoceratodus forsteri. Next base: position 215,384,738 of record CM057453.1, read on the forward strand.
TGTCTCCAGCTATGTTGTCCAAGGAAGATGCCACTTTGAGCATTGGAGCATCCAAAGAGCTATCTTCACCCACCTCAGAGGTGTGGGGCCTCAAAATTGAAACTATCCTGCACAACATCCAGTTGGCCATCGCAGCTCAAGCAACGCCAACTATGCAAGCTATCTCACCTACATTAAAACTAACTCCTAGTACCCTTCTCAGCATTGCCTCATGAAGACACTATTGACTGACTTGAGCAATTCCAAGCCTGGATTTCTTTACACTGTTGGACTGATCCTTTGCATATTTCCAATGCCTTGTGCTTGTTCCTGAGAGGGAATGCCATTACCTGGTTCAATGCACTTCCAAAACAGGTCAATGGGGACCCTGCTGTCCTTTATGCAACTTTCAAGGATGATTTTCCCCAAGCACATCTGCTCTGGTTATTGGAACAGCAACTGTGTGAATGCACCATGCAACCCTTTGAGTTTCTGGAAACATTCATAGTGGACTTTGAGTCACGCTGTAAATGTTTGCAAACATCAGAAAAAGAGCAAATTACAACCTTTGTATGGGGCCTCCTCCCTCAACTCTGCCTGTATGTAATCCAGCAAAAAAGAAAACACCTGGCTGGACACAGTTCAAGCTGAATGACTCACATAAGAGTCCATATCAATGTCCCAGGCTATCACTGTGCAAGCACCCCAGTTGTCACAGTTAGTCACACTCACAACCTGTGTCGAGCAGCAGCAATCAATGATAGAGACACTAACCAATACTATTAAAAGCTTGCACCTCAATGCTCCTGCTTCTCCTGCAACTTCTGTCAATGCTCTTCGACCACTTCAACAGTGACATGAGCCACCCCTGACTTCAGGAGAACCAGTGACCTGCCAATGGTGTGGATTCTGGGGACACACTGCTGCTGTCTCCCGAAAGCTACAGAATCAAAACAGAAATCAAAAGAGCCAGAGATGCCTACTACAACACAATCACCAAGTTAACTGCAAATACACCCAGAATCAGGGGAACACAGCAACTGACCGCCCCACCGACTCTCGCAAATTAAAACAAACTGTACCCTTCTGCTGCTAATTCAGGCACAATCTTACCTCCAGGGGCCAAAGTTCCTGCCCTCAGGTCACCACTCCTAGCAAACTATGTCCATTGGAGATTGGTACACAAATGCCTTGGTCTACTCTGGAGCAGAAATTTCAGTTACTAGACAATCCAGCTGTTCATCATGTACCTAATGTTGTACCAGCTGACCTAAAGTACATGATCACAGCAAGCACTGCTACAGTACCTATCACTGGCGTGGTCAATCTTATCTCCATTTTGACTCACAGCAAGCAAATGTTAAGTTCTGCCTAGTGCCTGACCTTCAGCAAGCAGGGATTCTTGGCCTGGACTTTCTCACAATGCACAAAGCCATCCTGGATTTTGCCTCAAACAAACTGTCACTGGATCCTCAGAGGCAGCTCGCAGCTATAGACTCAGTCACTGTGCCTCCTCAGTCAGAGATGATTTTGATTGCCAAAATTCAAGGTAAACCGCTCCGACAAGGTGTTGTTGGCATCTTCATGGGACCCCCAGCTCTGCACTCCTCAGATCTCCTTTCAGGGAACACCTTGTCTGCTGTGCATTATGGCTCAGTATTCCAAAATGCTGCAGCATCACAGATGAGCCAGTGGTTATCTCAAAGGGTGCCAACATTAGAAAGTTTGTCTGCTTATCTTCAGAGGACCAGCTTCACCTCCTGCAAGAGCCTCAATCTGGCTCCATCAACTCTTGTCCTGTAAGTACCATCATGATCACTCCAGTCTCCAAAGAGTTACTCCTCAGTCAGCGATTACCCTCTTCAAAATGTCCAACTTGCCCAATAGAGAAACAGCAGCTTCTAGAATTCCTGGAGAATTTCTTGGATGTCTTTGTTGGTCCAGATAACAAACTTGGGTGCTGTGATATCCTGCAATACACCATCAAGGTACAGCCCAACCAGCAGGCAGTCTGTCAGTGAGCCTACAAAGTAGGGCACAAACAAAAACAGATCCTGGAGAACATCATCAAGGACATGCTTGACCAGGACATTATCAAAGAATCTTCAAGTCCCTGGGGTGCACCTTAACTACTGGTGGTAAAGTAAGAAAAAGGATATCGGTTTGTGGTGGATTACAGAAAGCTCAATGCCTACACAGTGCAGGATGCTCATCCCCTATCTACAACCGAAGACACCTTAGATAGACTTGATGCAGCCAGCCCAGCTTACTTCACCACTCTAGACCTACAAAATGGATTCTGTCAAGTTACTGTTGATCCAGCTTCATGCCCATACACAGCCTGGAGCTGCCATTTGGGACTTTTTCAATTTAAACGTCTGCCTATGGGACTTTGGAGCAGTCCAGCCACATTTCAACTTGTCATGGAAGCCGTATTACATGGTCTGTCTTGGAAATCTTACCTAGTCTACCTGGATGATGTTATCATCTTCAGCAGAACTTTCCCAGAGCATTTCCACCATCTCAAAGAGGTGTTCAAATGCCTCAGACAAGCCAACCTCAAACTTCACCAAGAGAAGTGTTGTTTTGCACAGCATAACATTCATTAACTGGGATGTGTGGTTACTTCTTAAGGCATCATTCCACACCCAGATAAGCTCTCAGCAGTAAAAGACTATCCAGAACCTAACAACCTCAAAGACCTTAGAGCTTTCCTGGCCTTGCCTGGCTACTACAGAAAATTAATTTGCAACCATGCCAAGATTGTAGCTCCACTGTATGCCTTCACCAAAAAGGGATGTGACTATGTTTGGACTTCTGAATGTCAAGAGGCCTTTGAAACTTGGCAAGCAAACCTAATATCTTCTCCAGTATTAGCCTATCCCAGGTTCGATCAACCCTTCAAACTCTACTCAGATGCTCGCTCCTTTGCTGTGGGTGCAGTACTGTGTCAAATCCAAAATGGAACAGAACAAGTTGTTTCCTATGCCAGGTACTCTCTATCCTCAGCTGAACAAAACTATGGCATCACAGAAAAAGAATGTCTAACCGTGGTCTTTGCTGTAAAGAAATTTGACTGTTACCTTCAACTCCTCCTTTACAGCTATCTTTGATCACTCTGCCCTCAGATGTTTGTTCTAAATGAAGGAGCCAGTAGGCAAGATTGCCTGATGGATTGCCATCGTTTAATGCTACAACTTTGAAATTCAATACCGACCTGGTCAAGTTCACTCTATTGACAATGCTGTAAGCATGGGGTGGTATCCCTCTGCATCATCCTTAACAGATGAAGAATCCTGTCTACAAGCTCTTCCTTTCCACTCCACAGATTAGCCCCATGTGGACACTCCTACAGCACCTCAAGTTGCTTGGCTGCTACCAACTGCTTCCTCAAAGAAAAGCACCAATCCTCACTTATTGCAAGCAGCTGAAGAGCTTCTTACAACCTCTAATACTGATATCTCCCTGGTGACAATTATAATGCAACAAAGAACTGATCCTCAATTCACAGACATAATCATGTATCTAGAGAATGGAACTTTACCACTACAAAAGCGACACTATCAGGATATCCTTTTCTTTGCTTCGCAGTACTTCCTCAATGACAGAGTGCTTTTTCACATTTGGACCAAGGAGGGTAAGGGTCATCGCATGGATAGAACTCATGATACAGCTAGTTGTGCCAGCCTCTCTAGTCACTGAGGTTCTTCAATCCACGCATGCCTCTCCACTTTCTGGAGGTCATATGGGAATCCACAGACCTCTCAAAAAGACACGGCTCCACTTCTTCTGGCCTTGCATGTACAAGGACATTGTTCAATCTGTCAAATCCTGCCAGCCCTGTTCCCAAAGAAAACCTCCTGCAAAACCAACAAAAGCACACATCATTCTAATGTCTGTAGCCACTGAACCATTCCAAGGAGTCAGCACGGATATTTGTGGCCTCTTGCCTACATGCCCTGACTCTGTAAACAAATACATTCTTAGTTTTGTGGACTTCCTAATTAAGTATTTGGAACTAATCCCCATAAAAAAAAACATTAAAGCTGCCACAGCAGCAAATGCTTTCCTCAACACAATCATTTATCATCATGGTACACAATTATCTGCATACTTGAAAGAGGCACTAAGGGGAATGGGACAGGAATCAGGGGTTGAGGAACAGTGGGCAGTATTTAAGATAGGAATTACAAGAACAACAGAATTATGCATTAAGCAGGTTAGCAAAAGGAAAAGGAAGAGGAGAACATTATGGTTTTCCAAAGAGGTAGCAAAGAAAGTGAAAGCCAAAAATATTGCATTTAGACAATACAAAAAGACACAGGCAGAAGGGGATAGGGAGAAGTAACTAGAGAAGCAAAGGGAGGCAGGGAGGTCAGTAAGGGAAGCCAAAGCTCAGACAGAAGAACACATTGCAAAATCAGTGGGTAGAGGGGACAAAATGTTTTACAGGTACATAAGTGAAAAAAGAAAGACAAAGGGAGGAATAGTGAGACTGAAGGGGGAGGATGGGGGCCATGTGGAGGATGACAACAGTAAAGCTGACATATTGAACAGGTATTTCTGCTCAGTCTTTACTGAGGAAGAGGAGGGTAATGGGTCTGAAGGGAGTACAAGGGGTGAGAATGGTGTAAAAATAGACACAAGTCCCTTTACATGAGAAAAGGTCCTGAAGGAACTGGAAGTAATAAGAGTTGATAAAGCTAATGGGGCCAGATGGGGTGCACCCCATGGTCCTTAAAGAACTAAGAGAGGTAGTGGCTGAACCTCTGGCTATCCTGTTTAGCCGATCACTGGAAACAGGGGAGGTACCCAAAGACTGGAGGACAGCAGATGTAGTCCCCTTACACAAAAGTGGGAACAAAGAGGAAGCAGGGAACTACAGACCAGTCAGCCTCACCTCAGTAGTGGGGAAGCACTACTGAAGGAGAGATTGGTGGAACATCTGGTTATCAGTGGACTACAGGACCAAAGGCAGCATGGTTTCACCAGGGGGAGGTCATGTCAGACCAACCTAGTTGAATTTTTTGACTGGGTGAATAGGGAGGTGGATCAGGGGAGGGCAGTGGACATGGCCTATCTGGACTTCAGCAAGGCCTTTGACACTGTGCCACATAGAAGACTAACTATTACACAAACTGGGGAATATGAGTGTGGGCAGGACAGTGTTGTGGTGGGTAGGTAACTGGCTGGGTGGCAGGACACAGAGGGTGGTGGTAAATGGCTGTCACTTCACAGAGGGAAGAGTGACCAGTGGGGTACCACAGGGATCAGTGCTGGGACCGGTCCTATTCAACATCTTCATCAGTGACATTGCACAGGACCTAGAAGGCAGAATTTCACTGTTCTGATGACACAAAGCTCTGTAACAGAGTAGACACACCAGAGGGTGTAGACAGAATGAGAAGGGACCTGCAGAAACTTGAAGAATGGTCAGGGGTTTGGCAGTTGAAATTCAATGCAAAGAAGTGCAAGATAATGCATATGGGGCACAAAAACCCATGCACAATATATCAGTTGGGGGGTGAGGATATAGCATGAACCAAGCAGGAAAGGTATCTTGGGGTTATCATCACTGATGACCTCAAGGTAGGGAAACAGTGTGACAAGGTAGCAGGTAAAGCAAATAGGATGCTGGGATGTATAGGCAGGGGCATCACCAGCAGGAAAAGGGAGGTTATAATTCCGCTATACAAGACACTAGTGAGGCCCCACCTGGAGTACAGTGTACAGTTCTAGAGACCATACCTACGTAAGGACATAGACAGGGTAGAGAAGGTTCAGAGGAGGGCAACAAAGATGGTGCATGGATTGCATCACAAGTCCCTATGAAGACAGGTTGAAGGAACTGAACATGTACTCCCGGAGGAGAGGAGGAGAGGGATATGATAGAGACATACAAGTATCTCACAGGGAGAAAAGGGTGCAGGAATACATTATTTTTAAGCAAAAAGATGTTCCAGGACTAGAGGCATGGGATGAAGTTGGAGGGAGGACGATTCAGAGGAAACATGAGGAAGAATTTCTTCACAGAACGGGTGGTGGACAAGTGGAACACCCTGCCAGAGGAAGTGGTGGGGGCTGAAACAATCATGGGATTTAAGAATGCATGGGATAGACATAAAGGAATTCTGGAGGTCAGGGGTAAGGGGCAACAGACTTCTAGGAAAACATAAACTGAACTTAAAAGCTCAAATGGGCAGACTGGGTGGGCCATAGGCCCTTATCTGCTGACACTGTCTATGTATCTATGTATCTATGCATTCTGACAGAGACACTAACTACCTTTCATGCATTGTGAGAGAAACCTGTAAACTTCTCAACATAAAAAAGAATCACACAACAAGTTATCATCTACAATGTGATGGACAAAGTGAAAGAATGATGTCTACCATTCTCAACACTCTCTTCAAGTACCCTGATGAAACTCACAACACCTGGGACCTCTTTGTTCCCTTCATTCAATTTGCTGACAACACCAGCCCTTGTGTCGACAGCATAGCGTTCTCACCATTATTTTCTAGTCCATGGACGTCACCCAAGAACACCTCTGGACAGGGATCTCTTGCTGCTAGAGGTTCCAAAGTTAGCTTCATCCTTCTTCATCATTCCAATGTTGGAACAGCTTGAACTTGCCAGATCTGTTGCAGTTGACACACTGGGCCAGAGAAAATCTGCAATGCAGTAAATGTCAGCAGCCAAGTCGCATGAACCTTTATTTTCTGTAGGGGACATTGTATATTTGTACCAACCTGTCCTAGTTCCAAGCATCACCAAAAAGCTGCTTCACCTTTGGACTGGTCCCTTCTACATTGTGGGAAATCTTCCTCCTGTTCATGTTTGCTTGTGTCACAAGTCTGATAGAAAACTGGTACACAATAAAATCCACATCAACAGACTGAAACATGGGTACCTGAATGATACCCTCCCTGATTATCCCAGTCCCCTAACAATGAAGCTGCACTTAAACCTGCTATACTCTTGGAAGCTGAAATTCTTGCAGACAATTTGCAACCAGTTCCTCCACAACCCCATGGTCCTGACAATCTTCAGCCAGATCCTCTTTTTCCATCTCAGCCAGATGGACTACTGGAAGCTTCTCAATCATTTGCTGATGCATCTTCTTCTCAGAACTCTCTCATATACCAGATTGAAAAGATATTGCACAAAAAGTACGTCAACGGATCCTGGACTTATCGGGTAAAATTGTGTGCTATGACAGCTCACAGAACTCTTGGGTCCCCTTTTCTAATCTGACACCATCCTGTCAGGAACTGGTCCAGTCCACACACAAATCAATTCCAACTGACTGCAAAAGTCACAAAAAACTGTGAACTTTAATTTTGAACTCAGTGGTCATGTCTTGAACTCTGTGTGGGCATTCATTTATTGTCTGCCTTATAGAACTGTGTGCTCATTTATTCTTGCATTGAGCCTTTACTGTTTGCAATAACTGTTTTTTCCCCCTAGGTCTTCAAAATATTAATGATTTGCAAAACTGACTTATAGCTAAAGTGCCTCCTGCTGCTTTCCTGCCCCTCTTTTTCCTTTTCCTTCCCCCGCACTTTAGCACTTGTGGCATGGCCAAGCTTCGAGTGCTATGGTGTTCCCCCCTTTCCTGGTACTACACTGACTGGCCACCAGTGTAGTCCAGATTCTTTCCTCCCCTCCCCTGCAGTGGAGTTTTCTGTTGAAAGTGACAATCAGAATAAATCACAGTAATCAATCTAAAGTATTGCTGAATATTGCTTAATATCTCTGAAATGTATTTTGCTAATGTTTGCTGAAATGTTTAAATTAATGATTACAGTTATTCTTTTTTTTTATTGTTTACATGCCATTGCAATGCTTTTACTTGTTTGAGAGGTTCTCACATTTACAGTCCCCGGGGTGATGTAGAGTACAGATTAAGCATGAGGCTAAAGTATAGCTGCTGCCCCTTTAACTAGAAACAGTAATGTTGCAGCCAGAGCCTCTGGTTGCATGTGATGCTAATAATTTCCAGCAGGGGCTTTGGAAACCCCAATTTCCTGCCTAACAGTCAGTCTGCGATTGCACCTTGTGCTGATGAGATGTCCCATGCTTATGTTCCTGAATAAGTTAATTTTGTTTATTATTTTATGTGTCTGATTCAGTTCATTCGGTACCAGCAAGACAACTATTGCAGAACCACCTGATGGGCAAGCAGAATATTGTAGAAGGTAAGGGGTCTCATGGCAGACCAACACAAAAACATCACATTAGTAAGCAATTTCACATTAGTGGAAATTGTATTGCTGCCGCATGTGCATGGATATAAAGGCAGCAGTCTATAAAATCTTCATGCCAGATGAAGAGGGCTTGCAAATGAAAGTGCATGTGGAAAATCTGACAATTCAAAGCCAACACAGGACAGCAGTCAATGCTGTTTTAAATATGTTTTGTTGTTATTTTGTGTGAAAATGAGCATTTGATGTTAAAATTGAAGATGGGGCACACACCTTTTTTATTTTAAATTGTCAATTCTGTGTAGTTACAGTGCTGTGATGAGAGACAAGACATTAACCACAGGATACAAAGAAACCAGCAAGCTGCATGCTACTATATAATTTTCAGATTCTGGAAAAAAACATCAATGCCGAGCCGTTCCTTGAAGTCTGCAACTGATTCAAGCAATATTGCTTTGTAAAAAAAAAATATTTATCAGCCTCCTACTCCCAGTTTAGTCAATGCCCTGAAAATGTCCTAAACTTCTGTGAATCTCAAAATAAAGATCTCAAGGGGGCCCCCACCTTGTGCTTAAAAAAACCCTTAATCATGAAGGCAAGGGTCCACTGAAATATGCACCATATGATCACCCCAATTTTTAAAACTGACATTTCAAGCCGTTTCCATACAAAAAAAATGATTTTAGAAGCATGAGACTCATAAGTCATGCAGGATCTTTGAAAATATGCTGGGGAAGGGACAAGAACTATTTATACAAGACACATACACCAACAATTTCTGAATATCTAAATACCGACAGAATTTGGTGTCAATGGGTACACAAGGGAAGATCTGGGGAATAACATTGTTTCACCAGAATTTTATGGATTGCAAAGTCCCATTTCAGCATTTCAGGGACAACCAGGGTTGCACATTTCACATAGTAAAAGATCATAAGGACATAAGGATTAAATTGGGCAGGAGCCCACATGAACTCAGTTCCACCAGCTCTTAAAAAACTGTATGACAGTTCCACCACTTCTGTCATTTTTCTCCAATGACTAGTATAGGAGAGTTCCACCACTTAGAAATCTAAGGCATGAGTTCCCCTACCAAAATAAATAGCCAGTTTAACCACTGAAAGTTCAGTAATTTAAAGTACAAAAGTCTAACAATTTTCAGAAACATGAATATACATCAGTGTCCACTAGAAACTATTTAAAATTGCCTTTCAATCCCCCAAAGGACTGACAATTTTACTCTCAAATGGCAATTAATTAAAAACTGATGAAGCCCTGTAAATGAGGAATCGCTAACCAAGTGAAGTATGCTTGAGTTTTACTTCATAATATGATTTATGAGATTGACTTGTGAAATGGCCAGGCTTGCCAGAACCATGGGGTTGCAAAAACTCTCATTCACCATGTTTTACAGAAATAAATGCTAGGGAAACTCAAGTCCAGAAAGTGGTGTCACATGGGTCTCCTACCGTGATTCAGATTTAAATAAATCCAGGATGATTCCAAAAGCAAGTAAATGAAATTTATTGACGAAGGGAGTACCAGCAACACAAAGGACTCCCTCTTGTCCACCCAGCACATTGACTCCTCGCGAGTCTTCCTCAGGAGTGTGGTCTAGGGAAACATTGTTTTAGGGGAGCACCGGGACTGCAGTCGGCACCGTAAGGGTTGCAAATAAATCACAGAAACCTCAACGCCAGCCCCTGACTACCCCTAAATGACAGCTCCAAAGATTACCTCTGCTCACTAAGAGTGCTTGGGGGTGCAACCAAAGGATAGCCAGCCCCAAGAACTTGATAAACTTAAAAAAATGGTAGCACTCCTGAAGAATGAAACAACAAGCAGTCTCTGGTATAATAAAAATATTTATTGGACTAGTAGCAAACGGCAGCTAGTCAGTCACCTCAAGTGAAGAAGTCCTCAACCAGCACTTCGCCTCCAAGACAGAGGCTTTGTTAGGGGTCTGATCACAGAAAAAAAAGTGCAATACATTTATAATGGCATAGCTTGAGACATCATCATACAAACACACATTCATTACTTCATTTAAAGAAACAGCAAACACAAATTAAGCAAAGCTATTACTTTCAATTTTAACTATCTATCTGGCTCTAATACCTAATATTAATAGTGGCCTTACTAGTGACTTTTACAAGCTAAAATTAGAAACAAAAAATGTTTTTCAAATAAGAAAATATACAAAACTGATCCACTAATTGCAAACTAAATCTTCTATTAAATCTACTATTTCTTACATATTAATTTTTACTAGCACCCCCCCCCGCTATTGGTTTGCCGTCAGCCTCCCACCCCTCTCTCGCTGCATTTGCTTCCATTTATTAATCTGCCTGTTCTTCTATGGCCCCAGTAGGAAGCTCAACTGAATTTCAGCACTACTGCCGAAAGCGGTGCGCAACAGCCACCAAGCCACGCCGACTCCACAACTTGACTCTGCCCACCTCCCGGGAGCTCTGCCCTGGATCCAGCAACAGGTATAACTGCCTTACTTTCAGGGAGTTTCATACTTTGTGGCCATATTTCGATTGGTGCTGCGCTGCTGTCAGTGGCCCGTGATTGGACCAGACAGCTTTTGGCACCTCAGCCGTTGGTGCACTCACGGACTTTTCCCTAAACTGCCTTTCTCTGTCTCCTAAAGTACTTCTGCTACTCGGGGGTTTTCTCCCACCCCCTCCCAGGCCTCCTTTAAATACAATCTCACCCCTCCCACCTTTGGCTGTTTCACCTATTTGGTTCAGCACACCCAGTCTTTAACCACTCCTACTTGTCTAAGCAGTTCACCTAACCTGCTGCTATATTAGCCTATAACAGAGGCCACTCTCAGCCAAACTGTGTTTCCTTCCTGAAACCAAATAATGGCATGTTTAAACCTATATCCCAAGTTGCTAGTAGTGGTGATGATAGAGCTCACTGCCCTATTTCTCCTGAGGTCATCTCTTATCAAACTACCCACCAGCTAAAGCCACCTTCTGCCCTGCATTATGCACAAGGTATGTCCACGAGGATCCATAATAATGATACCACGGCCCTTTTCAGTCCTATCTGGAATATTGGCTACCTTCTAAAGCTACAAGTGTTCAGCCCTCTGGAGAACTTATAAGTATCAGCAGTTCTCTGCAACAAGGCAGGACAACCCCAGTACCGTAGCAACAAGGTGCACAGACACCTAACAAACAAACAAGTTTGCAAAATGCTTAAAACCTCTCTCCCGAGAATTCTTTTAATGCTACTTCTGCTCTCTGGAAACATACACTCCAATCCCGGACCTGTTGGGCTGACCACACACACCTCAAATAGGAGGGAGGGGTTCCTCACACTGGCATCAATCAATGTCTGTAGCCTCCTCAGCAAACTTGATAACCTCCAAACCTGGATTCAGCAACACAATCCTGACATCCTCTCTGTTGTCAAAACATGGCTAAACCTAAGATCCATGACATTGCGGTCACAATTCCCGGATATTCTATCTTCAAGCAGGACAGGATTGCAAAACGAGGTGGTGGCTGTGCCATCTACCATAGGGATACCCTCATGGGACATCATTCCATTTTCTAACCTGGGATCCCCATGTCAGGTCCTCACCATCAAAGTTCTCCTAGAGGCCCATAATAAGAATCGTACTATAGCCTGTGTATAAAACCCCCCAAAAAACCAGGCCAGTGGCTTCAACAGCATCATGGAATACCTTATAGGCCTACACCATAACTCAGAGACTATAATTTTGGGTGATTTTAATATAAATTGGCTTTCACCTGAGGCCTGCACCTACAAGGATTCTTTCACGGTACAACACCTCTCACAGCTTGTCCCTACCCCCACTAGGTGCAACTATAGGATGGGGACCTACACCCTACTTGATTGGATACTGTCAAACTGCTCCGAATGAATCTCTAAGGTATCAGTACTCCCTGATACTATGAGTGAACACTCACCCGTTATCTGCTCCTGGGCTAACAAATTCACCAAGCCCCCTCCTAAAATAATTCACACCAGGGTGCTCAAGCAGGGGTACCTTCAGCTGCTAAAATCTCATCTAAGCAGGCTGGACAGTGCAATAATTGACTCAATCAATGATACAAAGAAAGCCTTGGAACTGTTCACCAACCACTTTACTGTAGCCTGCGATATCCATTCACCACTTAAAAAGATGAAGGTTAAAGGCAGATCTAACCCATGGATAAACTCCGAGCTTGTAGCACAGCTCAAACAAAGGGGACCACCTCTGGCACTGTCCTCGAGCCACATCAGAGCAAGAGAACATACAAAAATACAAATCTGCAACAAATGACCGTACCCGAGCTATAAGGAAGGCTAAAAGCAAATATTTAAGGGATGCACTCTCCAACTCCTGGGGTGATGGGAAAAAATTCTGAAATAACTTGAAGGACCTTACAGGCAAGGATCCTAAGGCACCACCCACCATGCTCAACATTGATGGAACATCTAAGCTAGACCTTGGTACCATCTCCAATCCGTTCAATAATGTGTTCTCTAACCTGGCCAGTGTCATTCCACCTGATTTTTTCAATGCCCCCACCACCAATTCCCCCCTTTGACACTGCATCCCAAGTACACACAGCTCTGCAGTTCTTCTTCAGAGAGATCCCAATGCACTTAGCCAGAACCTATATATGCAAGGCCATCTGTGAAACTAGCTACTATGGTGACTCACTCGACTTGAAGTTGCTTGCAATAGTCCTAGATGAAATCCTTGCACCCCTATCTCTACCCTCCCCTTATCTAAAGCTCTGGAATGAATAGTCTCAGACCAGCTTGTCGAGTACCTGGACAAATATGAAATACAATGCCCAGAACAGCATGGCTTCCAAAAAGGGCATAGTACCGCCACTGCATTGTTGGAATTTATGGAATTCATCCACGACACCCCCGACCAAGGAAACTGTGGGGGACCAGTATTCATTGACCTAATAAAGGCCTTTGATACTGTTAATCATCCACTCCTACTCAGGCAACCGACCACTCTCGAGCTCTCCAAAGATACAGTGCTTTGGTTTGCTAACTACCTCTGGGGAAGGGTCCAACGTGTTAGGATTGCGGGTCTCACCTCTGATGAAAAAACAGTCCTCTCAGGTGTCCCTCAGGGGTCTATACTGGGGCCATTACTCTTTTCTCTCTTTCTGAACAGTCTCCCTAGCATCTGCCAACAAAAAATATTACTCTATGTGGATGATGCAGTACTGTTTATTAACAACCATGATTCTTTTTTTTTTTTGCTCCTTACTTGCTCCTCTGGCCTACCTCTCCTTCCAACTGCTCAAGGCCCCCCCCAACCCCGTCGCCCTGACTCCCTTCCACTCACCTCACATCACAGCCATCCAGGGGTGGCCCGGTATATCCCTCTCACCAGATGGGTCCCTTTCCTTCAAGGGGGAAGGCGCCAGGAGGGGCAACCAGTGCACTCTATGATCAGTCCCCAGGCACTGCTGAGGTGCATTCTGGGGCATCAGGGCACTCAAGTTGGCAGGAGCTGGCAGCCATCTTCCAGCTGACCAGGGAGCCAAGTTTCCATTTTTTCTCCCCGGGGGCATGGTGTGCCACAGACGTCTAGGTGAATGCCGACATCCACCACGCCCTGTGTGCAGTGGGGCTTGCTTGGCCTGTCACCCTCCCGGCCTCCGCCAGGAGTTGGAGAACAATGAGCCTTGTCCCCTCCCTCCCCTGGAGAAGGTGAGTAGTCATAGGATGCTCAAGTCTTCTCCTCCTGGCAGGGTCTCCAGTGACCGAGTCCGTTCCCGAACCCGGGTCGCCGGCGTCGCAAGCGGAAATCCAACTGCTGCGCCGATGAGCCAGCTGCAGCAACCATGACTCTAAACAACTTGAGAGCCAGTTGCAGCATGATTTCAGGCATGTTGAAGAATGGTTTAGCTCACACAAACTCATCCTGAACTATAGCAAAACTAAGGTCATGACATTACGCAATGCATGGAGCAAGAATAAACCTCTGTCCCTCATCATCAAGAACCACACTGGGACTTCACTTGAACACGTTCCTGAGTTTAAATATCTTGGCATCACCCTGGACAGTTCCCTTTCTTACACTCGGCACATTGGCAATGTAGCTAAGGCCGCCAATATACTGATCGGCTTGCTCCACAAGCACAAACACTGCATGACTACTGATGCCCTTAGACTGGCCATCTACAGCTCTGTCACCTCCATCATTGACTACGGTCTAGCCATCTATGGCTCTGCTTCCCCTACTGCCCTCTGGAGGATATCGGTGACACTCAACAAGGCCTGTAGGCTTCTAACAGGTGCTGCCCACCTAACACACACCTGTGAGCTGTACGCCCACAATGGATGGCTTCTACTCCTCAGTAGAATACAATATCAGACCTGCCTGTTAACCAAAAAGGTTCTCCTCAGGCTCATGCCACCAGGTGTTGCAAAGCTCCTTACTGCCCACAGCAGTACCCAGCATACACGTAGTGCTCAATATCAAACCTTTCAGGTCCCCAGATGCCGGACCACAATGGGTCAGAGGTCATTCACCCATAGAGCTCCTCAGTGGTACAATACCCTTAACAAAGAAACACATACAATTGCAATGCTTGGACCCTTTAAAAAGCAACTCCGACTATTCCTTGCCTCAGTCACTCAATATGAATGCCTCTCCTAAAGAACTGCCTTTTCATTTTACTTAGTTGAAGGTGACCCATAACCTCCCTTAGAGCTCCACACTATTGGCAGCAGCTTCTCCCAATTTCAACCTTAACCCCCCCTTCCACCCCCACTGCCTCACCTGCCCCTTCCTATCCTTAATGCCACTTTACAGATATGGGACCATCTGGTCCCAATACACCTTGCACTTTTGCCACCCACCGCTACCCTCTGACAATGGCCCTTTAGCCGGCCTACTCCTTCCTGGCCATCTCCTACGCTATACTCACTATATACTGTTCACCCTGAAACTTGTCATAATCTGGCTTATGATGTCTCTCTCCATCAATGTCTGTATAGTTAAAGCTTAGCCATCTCTGTGTTTTAAGACTGTTAACCATTGTCGACCTTTGTATGTATGTTAGCTTACATCTTTTGATGTGGAACTTTGGTAAATGAGCAGTTCTTGCTCGGAGGTACTTGAAATCCTAGAGTTTAATAAATAAAATAAATAAATAAATCGGGAGAGATGTACTAAATATTAACTAATGCACAATTTAATTATACATTATTCATATTTCATTACTTAAACAAATTATATTCCATTCATTTCCATTTATTTGAAATGGCGATCTACCCCAGTTTGATTTAACCTTGTCGGGGATCCACAGACAGATCAAATATTTAGGAACTTGTTTCTTTGGAGTAAGTAGAATCCATCTCTCTTGCAAAACAAAGGCATATTTTACCCAGACATCAACATGACAGCCATGAATATGGGGATTTTCATCCCTTAACCAGCACATTATGCCTCTTTGTTATTTTCAAAACACCTGCACACAGCCTAGCCCAGCATGGCATAAAACATTATGAGTACAGACAAAAAAAGATAAGATCACTTGTCAAAACCAGATTTTAGAAGTGGGGGAGTGGGGGGGGGGACTGTCCAGGCAGGAGTTGGCCTTATAGATCACACACTAACTTTTTATGTTATTGTAGCATACATATGGAGCTTTTATGATCACAAAAGCCAGGGGGGAGTAAAGTGAACAGCAGCCAAAAATAAAAGGGTTCCAGCACTGGCTATCCATGACAGCTCATTGGTATGTTGTGTCAGACAGAGGGCAGCAGCGCTTCTCCTCCTCAGCTTTCCAGCCAGCGAGTCTTCACATCCAGCCCTTGTGAGAACTGAACGGCCAGTTACTCTTACCTACAGAACTCAATGAAAAGGCTTTCTCAAAATAATACTTCATCACCTCTCCTCCAGATACATGCCCCCTTTCCCCTCCTGTTTAAAGCCCTCTAGACCTGAAATAGCTCACGGAACATCCTGTCAGCCAAGACACATAACCTTTACCTCAGGGCTCCATGATTCACTCCCTGTCACTAATTTAATTCTTCATTAGTATTTTCATTCAGAGTTTAAACTCTCTCGTACCCTGCCACTATCCGGAACACATTACACTCTCACCCATGCTTCTCCATCTTTGTGTTTTTCTCCTGTTCTTTTCTGACAAATGTTTGAAATTCCTCTTCAAATCTTCAAGGGACAGTTTTCTTCTTTGCAGGAATGGATTGGGGGGGAGTGCCACTAGGCTTCAGGGCACTAGGGGGATAGTGATCAGAGAACAGGGAGGGACCACTGGACAACCAATAAAAACATACATACATAACTGGGGGGAGGCAGTTATCAGAAAATGTGGAAGGGGGGAGAGACAGCTAGACTACCAGAGACAATGTAAAAAACATTGGGGATGGCAATTGGAGGGACCACTGGACCACCAATAACAAAACAAAAACACAGACATAACTGGGGGTGGCAATCAGAGAGTGAGGGGGAGTGCGGGACCACTAGAATAGCAGGGAATGTCTAAAAAACATAGGAGACAGTGATTGGAGAATGATGGAGTGGGGAAGGACCACTGTGCCACTAATGATGCCCATATGGCATTCATTACACATTAAATCACTTCACTACCAGGCTAGCATTTGCTTGTAAGCACTTTGGGATACAGTGTGTATGATAAGCATACAGTATATAAATGCTTCTAGTTCTTCTTCATCTTCTGCTTCAATGTACCAGAAATCAGAATGTTAATATTGTAACAATAAAGTTTTAACTATTAATGACTGTGAATGGTTATTTACTGTTCAAACTTTAAAGTATGAAGGATAAATAACAAATCAAACAGAATTACTTAGCAAGGGACAAGGGACATGATTTTCATTAAAAAAAAAAAATGTTTACCATAGAGATATACTAAGTTTAAGACAAACATGGAAGTAAGCATATCATTGAGACCTAAATACAGGTGTTTTACTGTCCTTAGGGTGCAGTGGTTGTGTACAAAACTATTTTAAAAATTGTTAGAAAAACAAGATGGCTGCTATCTCGAACAGTATTTGTCTGAGAATTGACTGCCAAAAAGTTAACAAACTGCCACCCCAAGGCTAGAACCTTGGTCATTCTATTACACCTCTCTGGTAATATCCACCCCAACCCAGGCCCTGCCACCACCAGTCCACCAGCCAGGTCCAATGGACTCTGCATTACCCCTATGAACATTTGCAGCCTGTTGAAAAAATGTACTGCTGTTCAGTGCTGGGTTATACAACACCAACCAGACATCATAGCCCTAGTAGAAACCTGTCTAACTAAATCCACCCCAGATTCCTTTGTCTCCCTTCTAGGCTACACCCTATATCATGAGGATCGAGCAGGTAAACGTGGTGGTGGTTTTGCATTTTACGCTCATGACACCATCATTGGCCGTGCCCTACCTGCCCCCAAGCTAGTAGACGGTGTCCAGGCCCTTACCCTCAAACTTACCCCAGACCCAAACAAAAGCCTGCTCTATCTCACAGTCTCCTGCATACCCCCAAGGAACCAGACCCCAGCTATATTGTCTCTCACTGAATATCTCTCCTCCCTCCCCAGTAAAGCACAAGTTCTAGTCAGAGACCTCAATGTGAACTGGCTAAGTCCCTCTGCCTCACCAATAAGAGACACCTTCTCTGCATTAGACCTGACCCAACTCATCTCCCAACCCACTAGTCATAACCAAACTACAGGGACTTGCACCCTCCTAGACGTCATTGTCTCCAACCACCCCCAAAAGATTCAGGATATTCAGATCCTGCCGGAGTTCTTAAGTGACCACTCCCCTCTCCTATTCCTCTGGTCTGCACCACCCTCAAGCATGTAGCCCAAGCCTAACATCTCAGGCATCTCCACCCAGTTGGACTGAAAAAACTCGAACAGTTCTTCCCTCTCATTGATTGGTCTCCCATCCTCCATGCAACCAACATTGACACTGCCCTCGACCTCTTCTCACAAGCCTTTAACAAGGCCTGTGATCTTTTTGCTCCCTTCACCATGATCTGCTGCAAAAGGCAAAATGCACCTCGGTTCACCCCTGTCCTACTACAGCTGCTCAGGGACAGGGATAACCTCTGGCATATAGCCACTGAGACTGGCCAGATGGCTGACAGACAAGCATATAACACCACACAACAGGTGCAAATGGGCCATCCAAAAAGCCAAGACAGACCATTACCAGGCCACCCTCTCCTCCTCATGGGGGTGTGCCCAGAACTTCTGGGACAATATAAAAGAAATAAATGGGAAATCATGCCTCCCCAGCCCAACTTACAGTCAATGGCTCCACCTTTACTTACCCCACTGACATTGCCAACTGCCTTAACTCCTCCTTTACAGATCTTAGCCCTGTCCTCCCAAGTAATTTTTTCAACCCAACCCATGACACACCACCCTCAGATCCTTGGCACCCCTGGTTCTATCTACACAAAGTATCCATCCAGGATGCCAGACTGCTCCCACTTAAAGCACTAAACAGCAACAGTCCTAGCAGTGACTCCCTGGATCCAAAAATACTCCAGCTGGTCCTGGATGATCTCCTGGTCCCACTCACTGACCTACTAAACCAGTTCCTTTGCCTGGGGCAATTCCCCACAGCATGGAAAGCAGCTATAGTCACACTTATTCACAAAGGAGGTAACAGGTCCACCCCTAGCAACTATCATCCAATCTCCATCCTTCCCCCATCTCCAAAGCCTTAGAAAAAGTGGTGGCCACTAAACTCACTGAATATCTAGCAAAATACAACATTCTTTGCCCAGAACAGCATGGCTTCCGAGCTGGTCACAGTACAAGTACAGCATTAATGGAGTTCTCCAACTTCCTGCACTCCTCCCTGGACTCCGGTTCACTAGCTGGAGCAGTTTTCATTGACCTCTCTAAGGCCTTTGACACTGTCTCCCACCCCCTCCTACTAAATGCCCTCAACCACACGGGTTTCTCTGCTGGCCCCCTCACCTGGTGCACGAGTTACCTATCAGTCCACTCCCAGCATGTCAAAAACAATGGGATACTCTCAGAAACCCTTCCCATCTGCTCAGGGATCTATCTTGGGCCCACTACTCTTTAGCCTCTACCTAAATACTCTGCCCAGTGCCTGTTCTGGCAATATTCTCCTGTACACCGATGACGCCGTTATTTATGCCACCCACAGAAATCCCACCTCCATCCAAAACTCCCTCCAGTGCTCCCTTAATGATGCTGAGAACTGGTTTAAGGAGAGCAGACTAGTCATTAACCTCAAAAAAATTATGGCAATGCTCTTTGCCCACCACCAGAACAGAGCCAGCAACAACCCCCTCCAAATCCTCCCCAGCACTCATCAACCACTTCAACAAGTTTACTCTTACAAATACCTTGGGATCACTTTTGACTCAGCTCTCACCTTTTATGCCCACATTACAGTCCTCACTTCTGCCACTAATGTTCATCTTGGCATCCTCTACTGTCACAAGGACTGCCTCACAACTGATGCCCTCAGACTTGCTGTTATGTCCTCAGTAATGTCCCTAGTCCATTACGGCCTTCCAGTCTATGGTGCTGCTGATCCCACAGCCCTCAACAAGATTCGACTCACCCTAAACAAGCCTTGCAGACTAGTGACCAGTGCCCCTAGGCTCACCCACACCTGTCAGCTCTATGACATTGTCAAACTCTTTAGCCTCGATGAACGCCTCCACTACCAAACTTGTCTACTAAGAAGTTTCTACTTGGGCTCTCGCCCCCTGGGGTTTCTGCCTCCATCCAACTTACACCTTCCAGAGTCACTACCCGAACCTCTGACAAGAGCACCCTACTGGTACCCAGAACTAAGATCACCCAGGCAGAGAGGTCATTCAGCTACAGAGCTGCATCCTGGTTTAACTCACTCCCTGCAGCAATTTCCAACACCACCAAAATTGTCCCCTTCAAAACTGCCCTACGGAATCAATTGTTCAACACCCGCTGCTGCAAATGTCACTAAGAGATGCTCTGCTGCTCTCTAGCACTATTGACTTAGCCCTCTGGGCCAAACCACCCCTTACCCCACCCCCTTCCCCTTGGCCTCTATCTCCTCCACCAGTACCTGCTGGTACCAATCTGTCAAGTCTGAAATATTTTCTAATTACTCTTTATGTTTAAGCAACTTTGTAAAACTATGTTACTCTGTATGACTATATTCTGTACTTATGTTGACTCTGTAGTCCTCTCTGTGACGAGGTTCCTTTGTAACTGAGCCTCAGGCTCAAAGTTTGTAAATCCAGTAATACAAATAAATAAAAAATAAATAAAACCGTTTGAACTGTTATTTACAGTTCAAAATATTTTTCATTTTCCTGCCTGTCCTGCAGCTATCACAAAAATCATTATAATTCAAAATTATATTTTTTTCTCCAAACCATTCAAAGGCACACCCTCGACACACACCCTATCATCCATGAAAATTGCAGAGGAATTTTTCATTACGTGTGGGCTATAGATGATGGCAAAAACTCCCATGCTAACCTATGGGGGGAAAAACATCATTATTGCTATTTTTCACCACTTTATATCTCAGAAATCATACAAGACGGCATCACAAAACTTTCCATAATTTGTGACACTGGCAAAATGACAGTGAATGACATATTTTGGGCTATTTCATTAAAAAATGCAAACGTTATTAAGGTGCAAATATTGGGGTTTAACACTTAAGTGCTGTACCAACCCTAACTATATGGGTGCTACCATGCCCCTATAATATATTGTATATATTATACAGGCATGGTAATTCCTGTACATTAGTCATTTCTATGTTAAACTCCAATATGAGCACATTAATAGTGCAGACAACTTTCCACCAATTCATCTTGGCATGCTAAGAGCCTGTGCCAGGATTTCTGGATCCTATCCATGTTGTAGTTATCAGTTTAGCAGGAACAAAGTTCTAGAAGGTTAAAAACCTATCAGTTCACCAAATGTAAGACCATTTCTTTGCTAACCAATAACTTAAAAATGTTTTGGGTTTGGAGAGACTTGTCCAAGGTGTAAGCTTTTGCATTTTTCCCTTCCTTAATGCCATGTTTGAGGTATTTGTAAAACCTTAAATTTCTTTTTGCACATAGTAACAAAAATTAATGTTCTGTGGATAATTGTATTTTTGTAAATTCATAAATATATTAATTTGTGTGACAAAAATGCATTCATAATAGAGCCAACTCCCAGCTTCAGGCCATAAAGACAGCTCTCTGAGCTCATACCAGAATTCAAGTCACCAGCTTGAGAACACGACATGCTACATGCTGGATCACCAGGCAGCCCTGTACACAATGTATCTTCATAACTTTGTTTTGAGAGATTTTGCCGTCAAATTTTCAACATAGTCTTTTATGACCAGGTGGAGAGAGAGAGAGAGAGATAATGTGTGAGAGAGTGAGAGAGAGAGAGAGAGAGAGAGAGATAATATAAGAATAAATTGTTGTGATAAGTCTTGGACACATGACTGTCACAGTTTTGAGTTATGTGCATGTGTATGCAGACCGGCTAGTTACCATTTCCCACCAGTAAACACCCATATCCTTATCACAAAATATATGACATTGTGGTTCAGTTGGTATCACATATGCCTCTGGACCAGAAGGTCATGGATTCTAATCTCACACAGTGAAAGGGCTAATACTACGATCACTGCCACAAGTAGCAGCAGCAGCAGTAGTATGGGGATCTTGTACTATCAGGATGTGCCATCCTTTCGATTAGACATTACATCATGGTTCCATCTGCCTTTTCTGGTGGTTCAGGTTTTTATGATGGTTCTACACCCACAGCTTTGCAGTTTCCTCATTATCAACATGAGGTGATCAAAGTTTGGTCTATGTTAGAAGACAGGTAGTTGCATTTTGAGCTAGCTTCTTTGTGAATAGACTTTTGTGGTTGTACTAATAGTAATAAATTTTAGTAGACAAGATTTGATAACATGAAGGCAGTCATCTCAATACTGGTTCAGTATCTTTGTACATATTTGCCCAGGTATGATATACAGTATTTAACTGTAAATATGATAATGTCACAGATACTGATATTTAAAAATTGACTTGCTGCTTGCAAAATCTTGCTATGAGTAAAACACAGTTTGGCATTGACACATCATCGCTCTGTGTCTCTCTCTCCTTCTTTGTTGGGGTATAGACTGTGCTATCTTAAATAGAAAGTGTTGAAATATTTTTCAAAAGCCAAGCAAGGAAACCAAGTTGCTTAATTTAAGAATGGAAACTGAGCACATCCAATACTATTCCTCCTGAACCTTAATGTGTAAGAATATTTTATCTAAATCTGTTTTATACACAGTATCTCTATCACAGAAGAACCAAAACAACTTCATGAGATTGTATGCGTTTTGTTTCACAGTGCTATCTAACTTGCTGGCAGCTGCAAAGTTTAATGGTTTCCTGTTTGCCAATGTGACTTTCCTTTTCTCATACTGGTTTGTAAACTTAACAGAAAGATGCTGCTGGGAAGCCAGAATTCTAATTTGTCAGTTTGTTGTCCAAATCACTAGAATGTTATCTTTCAAGTATTAAAATTATTTATAATTCCTGCCCCTAAACCATTGAATCAGCCACAATCTGTGGTACTGTGGGCTGCACCCCATGTACAGGGCCGGCCTTAGGGTATATGGTGCCCCTAGGCGAACTTGCCAGCGGCGCCCCCCCATTTTTTTTTTTTTTTTTTTTAGTCTTCTCACCCCAACACAAACCATGACATTCTTAAAGGCAGATCGCTTCATTAAAAAATAATTAGGACCAATAATTTACCTTTTTTTTTACAGTATGTGAACTCCTGATATTTTTTTTTTTGGACGATGCTTTCTGCATAGTTGAATATTATCTACTGTCATCCAATTAGGTTCTGCCCTATGCTAATATCAAGATAGGTAACTACAAGAAGTTATGTAATGCAGAACAAGAAGGAATGTGTTACAGAACTGAATAACTAGCATGATAAAGGACAATGTATAGTTCATAGCAAAACAGCTAATGGGAAATAAACACATACAAAGTTCATTAGTGTGAACACTTTTATTTTTTTTTCTTTAAGACGTCTGTTGGATGCACTGAATACAAAGTTTTGTTCATTTAAACAAAAGACTTTTTAGAACACATGTCAGATTACTATTGTGTCATGTTTATTAGTAGTGTCCACAACAGCACAGGAGCACTGACTCTGCAGACAGGACGAGAGACCGAGAGACAGAAAGCCCCCCTCCAGCTCCCCTCCTTTCCTTTACCTTGGCCTTAAACTTTATCTAGCCACACTCTTAATCAGACTCCTGAGCAGGGCCAGCCTTAGCCATTCTGTGCACCTGTGCAGCCCCCTGCCCTGTCAGGCCCTACCACTCCAGTCCCAGCAGCAGAAATTTTATGGGACAGGAATGGGACAGGCAGATTTTGATGGAAGGAAGGAGGACAATACTATGAGGTCAACCAAACAATTGAGACCACGCTTGTACTAAATAAAGTTACCATTGCATTACTGTATTTTATAATTCTCCAACAAACAAATGTATTAGGATCATCGGAATAGCTAAAGGCAGTCAGCCCAACATACTGTCTGTATCCCCAAAGAACCACAAACAAGCTTTCGAGTTGAGGTCCCTGTCTCCAAAACTGTTTGCATTCTTTTTCTGAATCAAAATAAATAAAATGTATTAAATACTGAAGATAAAAGTATTGGGCTATATCAAAGATTTCTCTTCTGGTATCTATAGCATTTTATGACATCCTCACATTATATAGTTGCATTATTTTGTATTTAAAAAAAAGATACATGATCAATGTTCTGCGATGTGATTGTGATGTGCAATGTTGCTGCAGGCTGCAGAAGCTTGCTTAAAGTTACCATTCATGGCGACTGTAGGGGTGATGTGGCCTCGGGGGTCACGCACGGCTGGACAGGACACTGGAGGAGCAAGAGCATACATGTCATGATGGCACGATGCTAAGGCAGGACAGGGCAGGCTGGCTTGTGGGGGGGCAATAGAAAAACTGGAATCTCTCCAGGACCAGGTGCATTCAGATTCAAGATTGGTTCCTGTTTTTCACAAAGTCTCCACTTCTACCTGGTACTATTTTATTCCTTTAGGTCTGTCCACACTCTTCCGTGAAAGAACTTACAAATTTAGGAAGGACCAAGTCAAGAACATTTTTGTGTCAAAGCAGGGACATTCTTAAAAACCCTCCTTATTGTCTGTGATATCAATATTCCTGAATTTGCCTAAACAAATGTCCTGGTATACACCCTCTTAAATTTGGCAGTTTAAGTCAGTAGCAAACAGCAGGATTTATTTATAACCGGGTAGACTCAGTGGAACAATACAATACAGGACCCTTTCAAAGGAGTGACCTGCTGGGACTACAGA
Organism: Neoceratodus forsteri; assembly: GCA_016271365.2. NCBI lineage: Eukaryota > Metazoa > Chordata > Ceratodontiformes > Ceratodontidae > Neoceratodus > Neoceratodus forsteri. Next base: position 215,409,318 of record CM057453.1, read on the forward strand.
ACAAAAATGAATAACTACAAAAGTTGGATTTAAAAGCTAAGCAAAACATACTGCCATTGCCAGTATAGTTTCCCTGGTTCCTGATTCTTTCGCCCCAACAACATCCCACTGACTGGCACAAGTGCTGACACCACAGAACTCGAAAAAAGAGACTAGTTGAATGGGAACAATGCCCCTTAGTTCCCCTGTGTCTGTGCTGTGTAACACTGAGACTGGGGGCAGTTGGCCGCCTGGCCTGGGATGCCACCAAGGTGTACGTGGTGCCTGGGAGGATGGATGGATGCCTCTCCTCTCAAAAACCCAGGGGAAGAGTACACAATGGGGGTGAGATACTATGATGGAAAAATGGAATGGGACCTGGGGGTAGTCATATCAGATGACCTAAAGGTGGGCAAACAATGTGATAGGGCAGTAAGGAGGGCTGGGGGATACTGGTATGCATAGGTAGAGGTATCACCAGTAGAAAACAGGAAGTTGTTATCCCTCTGTACATACAGCTGGTGAGAACTCATCTGGAGTACTGAGTGTAGTTCTAGTGACCTCATCTCCACAAGGACATAGGCAGGATGAAGGCTGTCCAGAGGAGGGCAACTAAAATGGTGCAGGGTCTGCACCGGAAGACATATGAAAAGAGACTTAAGGAGCTTAATATGCACAGCCTCGAGGAAAGGAGGGAGAGGGGGGACATGTTAGAAACTTTCAAGTACCTCAAGGGAATCAACAAAGTCCAAGAGGGTAGCATCTTTCAGAAAAAGAGATGTGCAAGAACAAGGGGGCACAATTTGAAGAATGGGGGGTCGCTCAGAGGTAATGTAAGGAAGTATTTTTTCACAGAGAGGGTTGTGGATGCATGGAACTGCCTTCTGGAGGAGGTTATGGAGTCAAAAACAGTGGTGGAATTCAAGAATGCATGGGACAGACATAAGGCAATTCTAGGGGGTGGGGGTAGGAAGAAGTAGGCTGTTGATTAACTAGGATCTGCAGCTTATCCATTAGGTAGGGAAATGGGCAGACTGGATGGGACAAGCGGTCTTTATCTGTCATCAAATTCTGTGTTTCTATGTTTCTTTCTGACTGGTGACTGCTGGGATGGGAGATGGCCAGGAGAGGACAGACCCCAGACCTGGAGAAGACAGACAGACATCACATCACACCACTGTGTTGATGGGGACAGTCACTGCAATGGTACTGATGTTGTCTGACTGATAGTGAGAGAGCCAGAGCCTGAGACTCTCAGACTCAGACCAGCGTGACCACCAAACAATTAAACAATTAGCAAACAATGAATTTTTCAGTCTGTCTGTAAGTAACATTATATATTATTACTAGGCTAGTAGTTGTGGGCCTCCTGGCGGCTGTGTGGCTGGCAAGCAACAACAACTAGTGAACGAAGCACAAAGGTGACAGGTCTAGAGATTAATTAAGGCAGAAGCCAACTGCATGACCAACAATACACAAACACTTCAGTTCAGAAATTGAATTTGACAAAAAAAAATATTCACTCACTCTCTGACTCACTCACCTCCCTCCAGTCTGTTTAGAGTGACACAGAAAGTCCTGTTGTTGACGGTCGACCTCATGGATAGACCTGGACAGAGAAGTCCTCCTCGCCTCGCCTTCTCCTGAGAGTCCTCGCTCTCCTACATCCCAACTCCAAAATCCTGCCTCCCGGCTGGCCATGCTGTTGACTCATCTCTACGAATCCGATGTGGTGGTGCTGGATAGTGGACTTGGTCATGCCCGTGAAAAAAAAAATCAACAATCCACTAGTGGCTGGCTGTGGCTGGGCTGGCCTGGCCTACAATGTAACCCTGTCCTGGCATTGACTCGAGTCACTTGACCTACTTATTATGGTCCAGGCAAGTCGGGCGGGGGCCACGGGGCAACACTTCTCCTCCTTTCCTGTTCCTTCCACAGACACACACACACACACACACACACAACTCATCAGCAGTCAGGAGGTAGAGGAGACAGTCTGAGACTGACAGACTATTCCAATTATTTACCAATGGTCCACAGATCATCGACGAATCCGATCGATCGAGCCTCGAGGACCCCAGCCACCAGCCTGCCAGACATTGTGCTGAGTGAGGAGGAGGATTCAGCGTTAACGTGCGCACAAGGCAAGCAGAACAGTTGGCTGTCTGGGTTTCTGGAAGGCAGTGTGCACAGACTATGAGTGGCTGGTGTGCTGTAGTAGGGAGGGGCTACTGACTACACAGGTAGTTCCCAGGCCGAAGTTCACCACAAGGTCCTTCCTTGGCTTACTGGGCTTGCTGCTGCCTAAGAATGAAAATCTGTGGGTGATCGTGGTTCAAGCACATCGGTGGAGAGGACTGGCGCTGCGAGACAAGATTAATAGGCACACCCAGCCCCCCCACAAAAAAACACATCAGATTTGGTTGCTTTTCAAAATTGTGGCCTTCAGTACTCAGAAAAATAAAAAAGGAACAGAAAAAGAAAAATTTCACTGTTCTGTCACTGGCGCCCCCTGCTACATAATAATATAATAATAATAGTAATTTTATTTATATAGCGCCTTTCAAAATATCAAAGCGCTGAACAGGTTAATAAAATAAATACAAATATCCATACAAACATAAACTTATAAAAACACATCATAAATACATCATAAAAGCTTAATAAATTACAATAAAATCCAGTCAAATTCTAACTAGCTTAATCCTCCAAAAAGGCCATTTTCCATAAAAAAGTTTTTAATTCTTGAATATCTCCACGGAGGTGTACTCCTGTAACCGGCCTGGTAGAGAATTCCAAAGAGTGGGGGCAGCATGAGAAAAAGATCTGCTGCCTGAAGTTTTTAAACTCACTTTTGGAATCTCCAGCAACTCCATGTCGGCCAAGCGAAGCGATCGGCCAGGACAATAATGAACCAGGAGGTCTTTCAGGTAGGACGGACCCTGATCGTGAAGGGCTTTAAAAGTCAATAAAATGACTTTAAAGGTGATCTGCCACCGTACAGACAGCTAGTGCAGTTCGCGCAGCATCGGGGTAATATGACAGGACCTAATTGTCCCAGTCAAAACCCGGGCTGCAGTATTCTGCACCAGCTGCAGGCAGCGGATTTCAACCTCAGAAAGCCCAAAGTAAAGGACGTTGCAGTAGTCCAGGTACGAGAACACAAAGGCATGGACCAACATTGGCAAGGAGTCAGATGGAACAAGGTGCCTAACCCTGGCAATATTCCTGAGATGGTAAAAGGAAGTGCTGATGACAGCTGACACCTGAGATTGTAAAGTCAGATTATCGTCAAAAATCACCCCAAGGTTACGCACCCGTTCAGAGGACGGTAATGATACGCCACCAAGAAAAATTCCAGAAGGCGTGCCAGTACACGATCTCTCAATCTGACCACCCGGGTCCACCACCAACACCTCAGTCTTCTCCGAGTTCAATTTTAACCAACTAGAATCCATCCAGTCTTGGATTTCCCCCAGACAGTTGTTAAACATCGAGAGAGCTCCATCCTGGTCGGGTGCAAAAGACAGGTATAGCTGGGTATCATCAGCATAGCAGTGAAACCTCAGCCCATACCATCTTATGATATTTCCGAGAGGCAGCATATACACTGCAAACAACATGGGTGACAGCACAGAACCCTGAGGCACCACACAACAAAGAGACTAGGCCGGATGAAAAAATTCCCGACACAACTCTTTGTGATCTCCCAGTAAGGAATGAAGTGAACCATTGCAAAACGGTTCCTGTCATTCCGCAGATTTGCCTCAGGCGTGCTAACAACACCACATAATCCACAGTGTCAAACGCTGAGGAGAGATCAAGGAGAACCAAGATGGAACGTCTCTTTTGATCCGTCGCCCTCAGAAGATCATTTAACACCCGAAACAGCGCAGTCTCGGTGCTATGTCTTTTATGGAAACCAGACTGGAAGGATTCGTAGATTCTATGGATGGTTAAATGGTCATCCAATTGAGCAGCTACAACCTTTTCAATAACCTTCCCAATAAAGGGAAGGTTAGAGATAGGTCTGTAGCTTGAAAAACAGTCTGGGTCTAAGGAAGCTTTCTTCAATAGAGATGTCACCACCGTCTCTTTCAGGGAGCTAGGAAACTCACCTGACTCCAAGGAGCAACAGACTATTTGAGCCAAAACTGGACCGATGATATCAATACAACCCAAAATTAGGGTAGTTGGTCCAGGATCCAAGCTGCAGCTAGTAGGGCGCACACTATGGATAAGCCTCATGATATCCACAAACTCAGGTCGATAAAAAGAACTCCAAGAGAAACGAGGCACTGTGTTCTCGCACATCCCTACAACATCACCCTTAGAGGTTGTCAAACACAGATCAGCCCTGATGTCAGCCACCTTAGTTGCAAAGAAACGAGCGAGCTCATCGTACTCTGTTTGCAAAAAGGCTTTCATGGCGCCCTAGGTGACCGCCTATGTTCGCCTATCCTTAAGGCCGGCCCTGCCCAAGTATCAGGAGTTGCTAGAACAGCTAATGATTAGAGTGGCAATGAAGGACATGGGTGCACACATGGGTATACTCCATCCCTTGAAATATATGACACATAGTGTTTCCTTTAAATTAATAAATAATGACTTCATAAAAACAGATGGCCCTCCATGGATGTGAAGTGGGACTCTGTGCTAAGATGAAAAGAAACAAAAAACAGGACACTTACTGCAGTGCTCCTAAAGCAGACAAGAAATGTCAAGCTAAAGGGGATGAGACTATGGTGTTTTACGGAGGGCTGATTTTGTAATAGAGAGCATCTGGCATTTTTATACGGGGGTGGAATGTAGAGTGTGTTCAGGTGAGCTTCTACTTTCCACCACTCGCCCTGCCACATTTCTTATTTCACTCTCATCCACATCCATTCCATACTTTCTTGTGCCTTTATTTCCCTTACCCAACCCTCTCTACTACCATTCCTATTATCCATTGCGTTTTGCTTTATTCTCAACTTGTTTCCATCATCTGCTGCAACACTCTTATTTCCACTCATCCCCTCTTCCTCTTATACCAGCCTTGTTCCTTTATTAGGGAATATCCCTTTTCTTGTTGTCCCATGTCATCTTAGATTAAAAAGGCAAAAGACCAGAGTTTGCTGAAAGAGTGGAGTGAAAGCACTTAGCGTTACTTTGAAGGTATATTAATATTTATTTATATTTCTCTTTCTTTTGAAAGTAACAGGGTAAATGGGGAGAAAAGATCTGCAAACAGTGGCTGTGGCACTTTGAAACTTGGTAGGCAGTGACTTTCAAACATGGGTTTTAAATTGTAACAGGTGGTGCGGGGGTAACTAGGTCAGGAACTTAATCTTTGTGTGAGTAGATTCAGGAAGCCCTGTGAATCAGGTGTTTAATTAGTGGGTAGAGCTGAAAGACAGGCTTAGTGCCTTCAAAACATTAATTACTACTGGGTATTTGGCTAGCAGCAGCAAAGAAACATAAGGGAAAGAGGTGACATAACAAATACACAAACACACAGACAATACTGCCCTCTGTTCCTCCTACCTGGGGCTAGATCCACTTTTTTAGGCTGTAGGTGTGACTTACAGCAGATACTGTAGATACTTCCTGTGGAGGCAAGAAGGGATGGCTCACTGGAGCACATAGAAACTGCTACAGGGCACAAAGGCAACTAAGCAAAGGTGTTTGTCTACTAAAGGAAAGTAGAGAAGGGAGGAAATAAAGGGGGGGAGAGAGAGAGAGAGAGAAAATACTCTAAAGCAGGAAGGACACACATAGACATGATGGGAGTGGTGCAGTGCAGCGGCGGTGGAGTAGCAGTCTTCAAGGAGACTTTCTGGAGGCTGTATTGCTGTCTCATCTGCAGGCACCTCTCTGGGCCGAGGGGGAATTTGCTCATCTCCAGGCCAAGCTTGCTGGCATTCTGGGGACCACCTCCTGTACCCAGGGACCACTAAGTCTACCCATGCTGCCTCAATGGTTGCTCAGGAAGAGAACCAGCTGGATGACGGTGGGCTTGGGAAGGGTAAAGATGGTGGGGAAGAGACACTTCCCTTCTACAGTTCCACTACATAACTCCTATGGTGCTCTGGAAGGACAAGACTGTCCCGCAGAGGCACCTGCAATACTACCAAGGAGAATGTCAGGGTCCTCCATAGTGGAGACCCTAGGAGGGAGGCAGAGGAGCCTGGAGGAGCAGGAAGCAACTCCTGCTTGGTGGGGGACTCTATCATCAGGGAGGTAGACTTGGAGCCAAGGGGGGCGAATATGGAGGTCAAGTGCAAAACTTGGTGCCACAGCTTGGAGGGATGGACAGCAGATCATAAAGATTGCTGGGGCAGCAGGATGGTAGGGTGAGCTAGATATCATTGTCCACCTGAGGACAAATGATCTAGCAATTAGTGAGGCTAGGGTAGTGAAGGAGCAGTTCAGGGAGTTGTGGAGGACTCTTAGACAGATGGCACACTCTGTAACCTTTTCAGAGGTGTTACTCATCAAGAGCAAGGGGTGAACAGGGTACTCCGTACCAAGAGGTTCAATGCATGGCTGAAGGACTGGTGTGCAGCAGAGGGATTTGGCTTTATTGGGGACTTGGGTTCCATCTGGAGAAGATGTAGACCAGTACAGGGGTGATGGCCTGCATCTATCCAGGGGAGAATCAGGATCCTCAGTGAGAGGTATAAATGTTTCATCACCAAACATTTAAACTAGCCAAGGGGGGGAGGTGGCAGAAATAAACTGGGTGAAGAAAACAGCACCACCACACAAAATGATGCAGATGGCAGAGAGGACCCTAAGGTTGAGAAAACAACAAACATAACTAAAACCAAAATTGATAAAAATGCAGAGAAAAGGCAGAATGGGAGTAAGAACAAGAGGGGTATGGAGGAATGACATGGGGGTGGAAGGGGAGTTATTAGGAAAAGAGGCATTAAAAATTGGAAGGCCATGTGCACAAATGCCCACAGTCTGGGATACAAAATACCAGACCTAGTGGACCTGACAGCTGAGGTGGACATTGACATTGTTGCTTTTACCGAGACATAGTTCACGGGGATATGACAATACCAGGTTACACTCTATTCAGGAGGGACAGGGTTGGTAAAAAGGGAGGAGGAGGAGTGGCTATCTAGAACAAGGAAGTAATTAAGGCAACTGAGGTACAGGGAATACAGGGAGAGACAGAGGCACTGTGAATCACCATGGAGATGGGTAATGGCACTGCCATTCACACTGGTGTAATCTACAGATCTCCCACACAAGGGGAAGAGCTGGACAGGATACTTGTTGAAGCCATCCACAGAATAACAGCTAAAGGGGAGGTTGCGCTGGTAAGAGACTTTAATCTGCCGGATGAGGATTCAAGCAACCAGTCTGCAGCCTCAGCAAGGAACAGAGACATCCTCAAAGCCCTGCAGGGGGCATGCCTAAGACAGTTAGGGATGGAGCCCACCCAAGAGGGAGTGACTTTGAACCTGGTACTCACCAATGAGGACAGAATTATAGATGTAAAAGCAGAGAGCCATCTGGGATCAAGCGATCACAGTATGGTGTGATTCAATGTGAAAACAGTAAAAGAGACAAACACCATGAAAGCTAGGGTCCTGGATTTCAGTTAGACCAACTTTGCAAAGATGGGAGAATACCTTGGAAATCACTGGCAGGGAAGGAGAAAATGGGGGGTTGAGGAACAATGGGAGAATCTTAAGGGAAACATAGCGGAGGCAACAAGCCATTGCATTAGTTAAACAAAACAAAGTGAAAAGAAAAAAAACACTATGGTTCTCAAAGGAAGTGGCTGCTTCCAAGAGGGCAAAAAGGATGGCACTCAGGAGGTACAAGGAAACACAGACGGAAGAAGACAGGGGACTATATCTGGAAAAGCAGAGGGAGATGAGAAAAACAGTCAGGAGCACAAAGGTTCAAACAGAAGAAATAAAATCTGGCCAGAGCCGATAGGGCTGCAGCTGAGGAATTTGGGGTAAAAATATTGAAAATTTGCTTTTTAGTACTTTTACACCAAATTTTCAGCATAGTCTTGTTATGTCCCTACCTGATGAAGAATGGCAGAGAAAATGTGCAACTCCTGAGCCTACGGTGATTTTGTGCAGGAACTGCAAAATCAACTTTCAGAACACAGAAACACATTTTGGGCAACAGTTGAAAAATGACAGCTGTCATATTCTTGTGGTGTTGTAAAGAAATGGCTATGCTGAAAAGTTGGGGTAAAAATGTTGAATATTACCACAGTTAAGAGCCAGCACTAGCAAAATTCAACATAGCCTTTTAACTTTGTTTTAATATTGGTACACCAAATTTAAAACATAGCCTTCTTATGACCCTGCCTCATGAATAAGGTGAGAGACAATTTTCATTTCCTGTCCAAGTGGTGATTTCATGCAGGGATTGCAAAATCACCTTTCAAGATATAAAAAAAAACCCATTTTGCCCAGGATTTGAAAAATTACAGCTATCACATTCATGAGGAGCTGTGAAGATATGGCTATGTTGTAAAGTTTGGGTAAAAATATTAAAAATATTCAAAGTTCCAAGCCTTCATTAGCAAAATTCAAGGTAGACTCATAACTTTATATTTTTTTAATATTTTTACACCAAATTTTCAACATAGCCTTCTTATGACCCTACCTCATGAACAAGGGCAGAGACAATTTTCAACTCCTGCTCAAAAAGTAATTTTGCACAGGGACCATGAAGTCACCATATGAGATGTAAAAACATTTTGCTAAGGATTTGAAAAATGATAGCTGTCACACTCATGAGGTACTGTAAAGATATGGTAAGTTGTGAATTTGTGAAAAAGTATTAACAATTACCAAAGTTATGAGCTTGTGTTCACAAAATTCAATGTAGTCTCATAACATTTTTTTTTTACTCCAAATTTTCAACATAGCCATCTTATGATCCCACCAAATGAACAAGGGCAAAGAAAATTTTCAACTCCTGGTCAAAAGGTGATTTTATGCAGGGACCGCAAAATCATCTTTCAGGACAGATCTACCTAATGTCAGTTCAATTGTTCAAGAGATAGTGTCCCAATGAATGCATGTTAAAAATGTGGGCCAAAAATATGCAAAAATGCCATGTAATGCCCCTAAATTGAAAACTCCATTGAAATACATTAAATCGCATACCTGTTTCTTCAGCTCATAGTCCAGCTCTGAAGAGTAAAGACGTGTTTGCAGTCCAGAGAGGATTGCGACGTTGGACCCCCAAAGGGTAAGTAAGGTCTCAGGGAAAGCAGGGTGGTGGATTTTGATTGGGAGGGTCAGGTGGTGGGCAATTACAGCCACAAAAGGCATCAATGGATGGTTTTCTTTTTGCAGGTTGTAAAAAAATAAGAACACATCACAGAAGATTCCTCATCATAACACTGGGGATTGGGCACCCCAGTGTCCTCTTATGGTTTGGGGGTGGGGGTACTGAGAGGCAGGGTTGGGTAGAGGGATAACAATATATGTATGTATATATATAATATATATAAATCAACAAATAACCAATGCGCAGTAGTAGTGGGGGGTCACTAAAACATCATGGGGCATCCTGATTGTGACACTGGGTGACTGGGTACCCCTAGTGCCACTCTTATGTTTGTGAGGGGGGGGTTCTGAGAGGGAGAGTTGGGTAGGAGGAATAACTCTAATTTTGAAGATAAAAAGAAATGGCAGTCACAGCATACGCTGCCGTGTGCCCAATTGCTGCCAAACTCTACTGCACATACACAACTAATGGCACATGTGCTGTAGAGTTTGGCAACCATCTTGCACATGGTGGAGTGTACTGTGACTGCTGTTTCTTTTTTTCTGCAAAATTAGAGTTATTCCCCCCACCAGGACCACCCTCTCAGCACCTACAGTACCACCCCACACCCCCCACAAACATAAGAGTGATACCGGGGTGCCTAGTCACCCAGTGTCGTGGTCAGGACACCCCCAATGTTTTTTATGAAGGAAAAAATAGTACAGTGAGAGCAGAATGCTCTAGCTTCATGAATGAGAAAGTGACTATGAGGCAACTCCATCATGTTGTTCATTCGCAAAGAATGTGAGGAATGCAGAGTCCTTTCCTCAAATCAAGAGGTCTGCAGGGCTCCACCCACTGCAGCCCTAAAAATAGCCCATGCAATAACAAAAGGGAACAATAATTTTTCAGGTACATTAGTGAAGAAAGAAAGACTAAGGATAGAATTGTGAGACTAAAATGGGAAGGAGGGAAGTGTGCCGAGGGGGACCAAGAAAAAGCAGGAATCATGAACCAGTATTTGTGTTTAGTATTCACAGAAGAAGGGGAAGAGGAGGGATCAAAGATAGGTGACAGAAGCACCACTGGGAGGGAGCTGGACATCAGTCAATTTAGGGAGGAGTCAGTCTTAAAGGAACTCACTAATCTGAAAGTTGACAAGGCAATGGGGCCAGACATGATACATCCCAGAGTATTAAGAAAACTCAGGGAGGTGCAGGCAGCATCACTGATAGCCCTGTTGAACAATTCCCTAGAAACAGGTGTGGTACCAAAGGACTGGAGGAGGGCCATTGTAGTCTTTCTTCATAAAAGTGGGAGCAGGGAGGAGGCTGGCACTTACAGACCAGTCAGCCTGACCTCAGTGGTGGGGAAACTAATGGAATCACTACTAAAAGAAAGGTTTGTGATATTTCTTGAATCCAGCGTAGCACAGGATCCGAGGCAGTTTGGATTCACAGTGGGAAGATTTTGTCAAACAAATCTAATAGATTTCTTTGACTGCGAGACTAGGAAGGTGGATCAGGGAGAACAGTGGATGTGGTTTATCTGGATTTCAGCAAGGCCTTTGACACCATCCCACATAAGAGGCTAGTAAAGAAACTGGGAAGCCTGGGCGTGGTTCCCAGGGTGGTAAACTGGGTCAAACATTGGCTGAGTGATGGGACACAGAGGGTAGTGGTGAATGAAGTTCAATCCAAAAGGGAGGGGTGATCAGTGGGGTCCCACAGGGATCAGTGCTTGGACCAGTACTCATTAATGTTTTCATAAGCAACAATGCAGAGGGGCTAGAAGGGAAGGTGTGTCTCTTTGCAGACAACATGAAGATCTGCAACAGGGCTGACACTTGAGGAGGAGTAGAGAAAATGAGAAGGGATCTAAGCAACTTGAGGAGTGTTGAGTGGTGTGGCAGCTAAGATTCAATGCAAAGATGTGAAAGATCATGCACTTGGGGCACAGAAATTTAGGGGAGGAGTACATGATGAGGGGGTACAATGATAGCCACCAAACAGGAAAGGGACCTGTGAGTAAACATATATGATGATCTAAAGGTTACCCAACAATGTGAGAAGGCTGTGAAGAGAGCCAGTGGAATGTTGGGGTGCATAGAGAGAGTTATCTCCAGCAGAAGAAAGAAGGTAGTAATGCCACTGTATTGAACATTGGTGAGACCTCATTTAGAGTACTGTGCCCAGTTCTGGAGGTCACATCTCTGGAAGGACATAGGCAGACTAGAAGCGGTTCAGAGAAGGCAACAAAAATGGTACATAGGCTGCACCTAAAGTCTTATGGGGGGAGACTGGAGGATCACAATATGGATTCACTGGAGGAAAGGAGACAGAGGGGGATATGATAGAAGTTTTCAAATGCCTCAAGGGTGTAAATAAGGTGCAAGAGGGCAGCATCTTTCAAAAAAATAAATGTTCAAGAACAAGGGACAATGATATAAAAATAGAGGGGGGTAGACATAGGGGTAATGAAAGATAGGTATATTTTTCATGGAAAGGGTGGCAGATCCATGGAACAGTCTCCCAGCAAAGGTTGTAGGGGCAAAAATGGTAGAGGAATTCAAAAACACATTGGACACACTAAAGGAACTGTAGTGATTGGAAAGAGAGGGCAAGCCACAGATCATTTAGCATCTGCGGTATATGAAACAGGTAGGGAAAATGGGCAGACTATGTCAGTCAAGTGGTCCTTATCTGCCATCCAATTCTATGTATCTATTTTTATATTAAGAAGTAATTTCAAAGCATTAGCATTCTCATTTTTATGTTTGCTTGCATGCACGTGCACGAAACATAGTGCCATCATCCGAGTTTTTGTAGGTGTCACATTGTCTTCCAATTCAGTCAGTGTGTTTGCAGGCACGGCCAAAGTTCACCAATGAATGCTGCAGCTGTCTATGACAGCAGTTGAAAATGCAGTGCCGAACAGTTGAAAGGGACAGCTCCGCTTCAGTGAGCAGTGATAAGATAGTGTTGATTAGCATATTGTCGGCAGTCCTGCTTGTATACATCTCTGCTTTCTTTTCCTTTCTTTTCTTTCTTTTTCTTCATTGGTGCCCAATCCCCTATCAGCTCAATTAACCCCCCCAAAAGAAACAGACTTCCAGTTGCCATGCTGGGAGCCCACCCCAGCGTGACACACATCTGTATGGCAGACGGGGTGCCCAATGCCTCGTCGGCTCCACGCCCCCCCAAAAAAATTATTCCAGCTGCCATGCTGGGAGCCCATCCCAGCATGGTACAAGTCCCACATCATCCTCCTAAAAAGAAAAGAAACACCTGAAATGAAAAAAAAGGTCCCTGGTTGATTGTCTTACCCCCAAACCCTCACCCACCCTCTGCGCATCCACCTCCCCACACCCCCATCTCACCCATACTTACCTGAAGAGGCCAGCAAGATGAGCTTCACGAGACCGGAAACATATCTGCACTCTTCAAAGCTGACCACGAACTGAAGAAATGCCCGTAAGTTGTATAATGGAATAAATAGGGTTTTTTCAATTTTGATGCATATCTCAGGCATTTTGTGGAATTTTGGCACCAAAATTTCAACATGGGGTATTTTTGGACCCCTCCTCATGAATTCTGGCACTGTCATGGTGTTAATCAGCCCCGAAAGGTGATTTCATGGTCACTGCATCGAACCACCTTTTGGGACCGATTTACAAAATGACAGTGTCACAGTTCATGAAGTAGGTCCCCAAAAACCCTATGTTGAAAATTTGGTTGAAAAATTCCCAAAATGACTGATTTACGAGTATGATTTGTGCAGTTCCTCTGCATGCTCATAAGTTCATGAAGTTTTAATATTTTCACTCCAGATTTTCAACATTGCCATTTTGCCACACCTCCTTATGAGCAATACAGCTGTCATTTTTCATATCTTGCCCAAAATATGTTGCCACTCATGTAGTGCACAATGGCGCAGTCAGTGTGCAAAATCAATGTTTGGGATAGATTAAGAAAATCTCAGTGACACTGTTCATGAGCAGAGGTCTTAAAATGGCTATGTTAAAAATTTGGTGACAAAAGTCCATAAAATGACTGTGTTATGAGTGAGCATTGTGCAGTTTCCATGCACCCTTGTAAGTTCATGAATTTGTAATATTTTCAGACCAGATTTTCACCACTGGCATTTTTCCACACTTCCTTATGAACAATATAACTGTCATTTTTCACACCATGGCCAAAATGTGTTTTCGCACTTCCAGTGCAGAAATGTGTGGTCGCTGTGGGAAATCACTGTTTGGGACAGATTAAGAAAATCGCAGTGACACAGTTCATGAGCAGAGGTCCCAAAATGCCTGTGTTGACAATCTGCTATAAAAAATCCACAAACTTATTACATTATGGGTGTGCACTGCACAGTTTCTATGCACACTCATAACTTCACCAGTCTTTTTTATATTTTCACTTCAGATTTTCAACATTGCCATTTTTTAAACCTCCCCATGAACAGTACAGCTGTCATTTTTCACGTCCTGTTCGAAATGTGTTTACGCACCTGTGTAAAAGCAGCTTTCAGCTAACAAACTGATATTGCCACTGTTCATGAAGTTGGGGTCACAAAAAAAAAACGTGTTGAAAATTTGGAGTAAAAATACAACGAACGCCTGAGGCATTAGGGTTTCTGACCATAATGCCCCACCCTGTAGAGAATGACAGGCATTGGGGGGGTGACTTGAGATTGTTGCCTGTAATGCTCATACCATTCCACCTCCACCCACACCCTGCAGCTAGTGAGAGGCATTGAGGTGTGCCTTGGACTCTTCGGCCCCAAAGTTCACACCATTCTCCTATACAGCACCCATCTCTCACCATATTTCCTGATGGAATGGGGTGAACATAAGGGCCAAAGATCCCAAGGTACACCGTGACACTTGTCGGTGTCTGCAGGGTAGGGTGTGGTGAAATGGCGTGGCCATTATGCCTGATGACCCAAAGGCACACCCCAATGCCTGTCAGTATCTGCAGGGTGGTGGTGGGGTTGACTTCAGTTCAGTACTTCACTGTTATTCCTATTATGCAGTTCTGTAACTCTTACACTACCAATGCCAATGCCAGCAAGCAAACATTCGGCATTGACAAATGCTTGTTACTATTTAGTAGTCTCTTTACAAATTGGAACAGAAATACAGTTTTCGGAAAGAACTGAAAAGCTGAACTTTGCTTGTTAAATATATCTAGGATTAAAGGGAACTTTTGAGCAAAAGATACAAATGAAGGTTTGAAATGGTTTGAGCAGGGTGAACAAGGTAAACCATGCTCAGCTTTACATTCTGAGTATTGCTTGTTTGACCAGTAATTTCGCATAAGCAGGAAACCCCCTACGAAAGTCTCCCCAAACCCACATCCCTATGCTTTTAAACAATTCCATCTGTCCCCCTGCCATTGCTGCCTCTCCAAATTTGGGGGAGGGGGGCACGTTCTCTGCCAAGACCATTTGCTCTCACTCATTGCCTGTCATCTTAGGGATCATTTATTGTATACCATGTTGGTCATGCAATGGGGATGATGCGGGTAGCCACTCAGGGACCAGTATGCTAGGGCAAACAGTGGAAGTCAAGGTATCACTTGAGGCCTTTTAACCCCCGTGTTATCATTGATTAAAATCCTTGAGCTGTCAGGCAGTAGTTGGGCACAAAGAGATTGGGCAGATGACATGAACCCCTACCCCACCCATGGCTAGGCAGATAATCTCCCCAACTATTTAAATGTAGGGGAATGTGGTAGGGGTGATAAGTCATTTTCATAAAAAAATCTTTTTATGGTTTGGTCATACTTTCTTGAATGATTTGTCTAATTCAGTTACATCTGCATGAAATGTCATGCACTTTAAACAACTTTTAAAGAAGTCGTACTTTTAAAATGTTATAAGTTCATGTTACTAGTTTGCTTGTCTTAAATGTTGTTATTAATGTTCTATATTTATTATCACTGATGGTTGTTCTATGTCAGGCATAACTGAAAAAGAGCTGTGCTCAGTTCACTTTCTCATTAGAAATAAAAAATGAAAATTAAAATGAAATGAAGTTAGAGCTGAATTTTTTGGGGGGGTACTTGTTTAACTTGTAACTGCTACCATCAGTAAGTGAAAGGGGCCAACTTTACACATAGAACTGTGAACTCTAACCAAAGATTTCAGATTGTTCCAGGTATGATATGAAAGGTTTGTGAGTTCCACCTCAGAGGTTCACACAGCTGAACTATAAATTGAGTTGGCTCATTCCTGTGTCATTTCACATTGTATGTGGCACCATAATGTGACCAGCTTCATAATGAAAGTAAAAACATCTTTTTTTACGAGTATTTTAGAGGCATGCATGTTTGTATCTTGCGTTTTATAATCTCTCCTACCCCAGTCTAACAAAAAGTGTTTAATATTTGTGCAGACGTCTTGGTAGAATGCATATGAGAAATAGATAAAAACAATATTTTGCAGTCTGCAGTGCTTGTTATCTCATTTAATGATGTCTTATTGAACTAGCATGCTCAACAATGCCCCATCCGTATTCACAGGTTTAATTTCTAACCAGCTGAAAGAACAGAGTTAACGAGATGTAGCCTGGAAATATAAATTGAGCTTGACATTGACCCTGCTTTGGATCTGTAAATATCTGTGCTTTCAGCGTTATTGACAATGTAATGAATATGGCTGGACTAAAGGCATTGCAACAGATTATTTTTACTTTTTTTTTTCTTAACTTGCCAAATGAGTTGTAAGGGACACATTTTTAAATAGCTGACACCAGGCTGTTCATTTCAAAAGGGAGTAGATGTTGGTTAAAGACACTATGAAATGCATCTTACTTTACACATGCTGACTCCTTAAGCAGTTAATACTGTTCAGGGCATCATGTCTTAGCATCTGATGCTCACAAGCCAAAATCCAGGCAGTGCTTTTCAGGGTCAGATTTAAATCTATCAATGCAGAACACTTCAGCAGTGTGATCATGCAAGGTGGAACAGAGGGGGTACTCCTACTTGATGTTAGCAACTGTGTCTGCACTCAACCATCACCCACAGGGGAAAAGCAAAGCTGGAGTTACTTGACTTCATACATCATTAGAGACAGGTTCTCAGTGCTGACCCACGGACACACATTGACAGGTACAGACTTCCATAGAGCCTCCAGCTACACCAGCCCCAGCTACTCAGCAGGAGTTTTTCTAGTCAATGGTGTAGAACAGCTTTATGAGATTTGGGAACATGTGCTGGATGTGGAAGGCAGGAAGGAAAAGATTTAAGACATTTCTCACCCTTGTTCTTCCTTCCCCTGTTGTAACACAGATACATTTCTAGCCACTGATAACATGGAGTTAAATGCCAAAAACAACTTTGCAATTGCTTTTGTGTCTCAGAGTCCAATCACAATTAAAAACAAAATCTGCTTTTTAAGGTATCTGCTCTTTTTAAAGTTCAGCTACACTGCTTAATAAATCAAACTGTTAGCTGAGAAGTACATAGCACTGTACAAACATACTTCCAGCAAGTTGTTTTAGACTATGAGATGCAGAAGTTTGCACACTGATTAGTAACCCAAGATTAAAAAGAACATTTCATGTTCCCATCAATTTTAATCATAATTATAATAATTTCTGTCCTTTTTATATTTTATTTTATTTCATTTCTTATGGGCTGACTAGCTATGCTTGCCTAGATCCTCCTTTTACCCATAATATACCCTAACGGTATCACAACAGGGATTTTTTAACACTGACTTAGCATACCATTCTGAGAGAGGTGATTGCCACAGGCTGCCATGTTTGACTGCACACAGTCACTGTACTACTTGTATTTAACTTACTTGTTAAATACTGTACTTATTGATTCTTCATATATCAGTAGTGAAACAAACAAAACCAAGGTGTATTTCATCACATAGAAGCTCTAACCAGACTCGGTGAATATTTTGCATTTCTAAGGTTTAAGTGCAGTGGGCAGACACCAATGTTCTGCACACTTGATGACTTCCTGAATGTTGCTGTATGAATTTGAATAAATGACTTCTTGAGGGGACACAAATTTACCCTTTTGCAGTTGTAGAGAAAACTGTTCAGGATAGTAATCATAGCTTGAAATGGAAACCATAGCTTAGATACTTTTTGCTCACATAATGGGCCAGATTTTCAAAGCCCCGATGAAAGCTGCAACAATGGCAGCTTGTGTTGAGTGCAGGAGCCCCCGGGATCCTACACCCAGTTTTCTAATCGGCAGGGTCCCGGCGCCAAAGTCCAGTGGCTTGTAACAAAGGTGGTGCTGTGCCATACGTGTGGTGCACCCACCAGGAATGCTACAATGGCAGTGGGGAGTCTGTAGCACCCACAGACAGTGGCTAGCAACTAGACACAGTCCCCCCAACATGACAGCACCACTTGCACCTGCGTCCCAACACACACCAGTACCCTGATGATCTAGTGCCTCCCCCACAGGTAGTGCCCATATCTGTACTCCCACCCCCCTCCCGTACCCCGATCCGGCGACTGGCACATCCCTTCTCACACTACCATGACTGGCTGCTGAATGAGCTGTCAGTGCATGTACTATACTGTATGCAGTACACACACTGACAGCTCATTCGACAACCATGATGTGTGTGGGCTGTAACCAGTCACTGGATCGAAGTACGCGAGGGGGTTGAGTGCAGAGATGGGCACTACCTGCATGGGGGGGCACTAGACCACCAGGGAGATGTCAATATGCAATGCAGTGGTAGTCGAGAATCATGACCGGGGTGAAGGGGTACCACTGGACCACCAGGGATCGCCCATCGTGGATGGATCGGGGCAGGCCACACAGTGGCACATACTGGACGACCCTCCTAGGAGCAGTCTTTGTACTGTTAGACCAGCCCTTCACTGGTCTAAGGGTACTTGGCACTTAGTTCCTGTGGGGTCTTTGAAATTCCTTATCCGAGGGCTGCAGCAGACTGGAACTGCTGCAAGCCCCCTAACGTCATGCCGCAGCCACTTTCGTGGCACAAGGCAGGTGCTAGCATACTTTGGTGCAGGCAGCCTGCTGGGTGATGCAGGCTGCCTTTGAAAATACCACTTGACACAGCCCTTGGCCTGTGCCTCTTGTGTCAGACCTGATCAATACAAGCACCTTGCACCAGTCTGAGGCCTTTGAAAATCTGGCCCAATGTGTTCCAAGATTAATTTACCAGCCAGAATATAATAATTTGGAATTTATTCAAGAGTTATTCGTTCTTGCACCTAACTCCCTTTATTGAACTTTGGTTTGTAACAGTGCTCTTTCCATAGTCAGAGTGTGGCCACATGACAGGATATAGCCAGCACTACTATACTGCCTAAGCTGTCAATGGCCAATATTTAAGAAATACTGCTCATTTACTCTCCATTCAGTGCATGTGCTTGCTTGAAAATGCAGCACTTCCAGGGTTCAAAATAACACTATTTCCATGTCTCCATGGAAAAGTAGTTTTCAGATGGAGTTCGATTTTAAAATACTTAATTTCCATCTGGAAGTGTGTTATGCGATATGTGAGAGGATAAACACTGTGGCTCAAGTCAGCATCCGAAAACTGGAGCCCAGCTACAAGGAACAACGTTCAATAACAGCAAAAACGCAGGATCTGCAGATGTCAGTGAAGAAATCAGTCCATAACGATAGGACACACTAAAACTGCTTTTAATGATAAACACAGTGACAACAATAACTTTGTAAAACAGGTACAAATAAGTATTGGTACCAGCCCCAAAAAACATCAACGTTTCGCGTCTTAATCAGGCAGCTATAAAGCGTCTGATTCGGACGTCGAAACGTTACTGTTTTGGGGACTGATTTCTTCACTGACATCTGTAGTGCCCGCGTTTTTGCTGTTATGCGGTATGTGGACAGATGATAGTGGGTTCACATGAGCCTAATACCTCTCAATGCTGGGATTAACTGTGGGAACAGGGTGCCTTAGATTTTTTTTTATTTTTATTTTTTTTTTTTACAGACTGACTGGTCTCAGGCAACATCAGCATTTAGAAGAATGCATTAGAGGGACATCTTCTGAGGGCTTCACAGAGGCATCATGGTAGGGAAAGCAGAACAGTTTGCAGGACCATCATGACTCTGTTGCTGGTTGTAATTTGTATGACTGCCAAGGTGTCACAATTGTGCAAGGTCAGTTCTGTAGTGGCTGCACAGTATCAGTTCAAGGCAGCTGGGAGTTAAGGGTTTGTGGGTGAGAACCTGTTGAGGACATTGATGTTACAGTGAATGTTTAATAACACAGGTAGTGGACAGAGTTTTCAGTTATTTGGCTTCAGTCAATGTAACTACTGTCAGTCAACAGTTCATCCATTGGGGTCAATTTGTTTCCCACTATATCCCTCAACTCTGGCCAATATTGTATAGCAGTGTAGATTTACTGTTCTAAAACAAGTGTCATGGATCACCACTCTTGTAAATTTGAAGGAAGTGGAAATGTTTATAGAGAATAATGGCTAGGCAGGCGTGTTTTATGATATTTTTTTATACACCTGAGGTTTATGAGCTCATCACTTACCAAGGGTGGGTAAAAAAACATCATGAACACACACCTGCCTAAACTTTATTTTTTACAATTACTGGTGCCTTCGCTGTGGCACCGCAACAGCAGTCAGTCAGCTGTGGTCGATTCCCCATCTGACTGACTGCTGAAGCCCCAACCGAAGCATGAGCACAGCAGGATCAACCAGATATATACTTTTTGTTGTGAAGGTAACAATGGCATTGAACTGAGAGGACAATTAAAGCAAAGCACAGCGTAACGGACTGCAGCTGACACTGTGGAGTCTGTGAGTGACGTTTGAGTTATCTACAGTCACTGCGTAGCACTCGTGGACAGTGCCAATGAACAGAAGTTTTCAAAATGGCATAATTACTGATTTCTGGATTATTATGGCATTTGAAAAATGTTTGTAAACAGTGTGATAAAGGGGATCACCAGTAATTGTAATCTTTTTTATGACTTTGTTTAGATTTAAATTGGAGATGCTCAGAATTATGTCATCAGATTTCATTCTGGTTTTTGCCATAAGAATTTTTGGTGTTGATGTCTGGGAATTTTAATACCAAAAATAGACCTTTTAGAATTTAGAACTGGAATCACATTCTGATTCTGAATTTTGAAAATAAACTGAAAAGAGAAACAGAAGAAGCCTTCCAGCAGTTCTTGTTTGCTGGTACTGTGTCTGCCACAGTTTTTTGGCAAAATCAGTGCTGTAGAGTGTGGGAATGTCTCTGCTGTTCCTGTTCAGCAATTAGATGGAGCTTTTTTGGATATAGTCCTTGTGTTAAAATCCAGTTTTTGCTTGTTCTGTCTTCCTTGTGTCCTGTTACTGAGGTTTATGAAAACATAGAGGGCCAGATATTCAGAAATGCACCATAGGCCAGTGCAAGTATGACACAGTGCAAATCCAATGCAACAGGAGCCATATTCAGAGGTTATGCTGACCGCAGTGCACCAGTACAACCCAGCTGAATATGGCACAGTTGCACCATTGCACAACCATGGATGCACCATGGCACAACCACAGGTGTGCCATGGGCAGACTCAGAAGCCCCAGGACAACCATTGGAGCAGAGCAACAGAGGGGGGCATGGCACAGAGAGGAGATCCAGGGACAGAGCCAGGGAAGCAGAGTGACAGGGCCACAGGAGGCCACCACCAGCTGGGCACAGCAGGGTGCACACAGGCACCCTGACCCCCACCCCAGAGCACAACAGTGGCACAGACAGTAGGCAACAGGGGGTGCCAATGGGGGATGGAGGGCTACCAAGTTTGCCCCTCAAAGGCAGCAGCTGTGCCCTCCTGCAATCCAGACCAGGGCAGGCCACACCCAGGACCACGCAGCCAAGCAGACACAGCCGCTACACAACCCTGACAGATGCCTCAGGGGTACCCTAAGGCACAGCCATCTACCAAGGGGAAGGCCACCACCACCATGGGAAACACTGCAGCACACAGTAGTGATCCATAGAAGCACAACACGCTCCCTAACACATGCACACCACATGGACAGGCATTGGGCCACTGCAGCATGGCTCCTCACACCACCTGCAAAGCAGACACAGATACAGACAGATAAGTCAGGAAAATATATTTTGACACAGACTATTTACAATAACCAGGGGCTGGGAAAGGGTAGGTATAGCAAGGGAAGGGGGACAGGGAACAGGGATTGTATGGTGGGATGAGGTACTGGAGGGGGAGGTATGACTGGGGAAATAGGGAAACACAAAGCCTAACTAGCAGTGGCCACGGACTGCCACCCCCTGCTGACGCTGGTGCCTCCAGACTGCCAGGAGCAGTCTGCAGACCTGGAACACCGCCTCCATCATTGTGGACATTATTACAATCAGCTGCCTCAGTAGAAAGCAGTAGAGGGGCTTGCTGTACCATCGGCGGACACCTAGGACAAGGGACAGAACAAGCAATCACTGCAATGTCCCAAGGAGCCAGACCCAACCACAGCGCATACCGGGCAGGGGGAACACACCCCTTCAGAGGGCCCATTCAGGCCACCCACAGGGGCTTGGGCTAATGCCTACCGGCAATGTGGCACACCACATTAGTGCACAGAAGTGGTCCCCACCACACAGTGGCCATCCGACTGTGCTATGGCAGTCACATGGTACAGTGCCCCGGCAGCACCATAGCAACATCAGTGGCAGCTGTGGTCACACCCACCCCACCAGCAGGTGGCACATATGTCCAATGGATGCTCCACAGTGGCGGGCACCATGCACAGTGTGACACAGACAGCTGTCATGGCATACGGAACAGGTGGCCATGCCGGCACCAAAGCCCCTGCCACCCCCCAGTGATGGTGTGCAGAACAATGTCAGTGCCTACCTGGCCTCTGTAGCCCCACTGGAGCCACAGCCGCTGCTCCACCCTTTGCCACTGAGGCCTGGTGTCCTGCCAGCACTTCCCATCATCTTTCTTCAGGTCCTGGGAATGGAACAGAAACAGGAACATATCAATAACCAACTACAGCAGCTGTTCACCCCCCCACCCCTGTTCATAGGGTGAGCCCCTGCCCGACACATCCCACAGAGTGGCAGCGGAACACAAGTGGCGAAGGGTGATGCCACCCCACAATGCGTATGATGGCAGTACTCCACTCTGCAGGACATGCAAGGCACCCTAGCCAACACCACAGTACAGCACCTGGGCACACATGCATGATGGGCCTACTCACCTGGCTGTGACAAAGCCCCATGCCTGACGCATGCCTCCAGCTTCCTGAGGTGCTCTGGGTCTCATCGCACCAGGTCCCCATATCTGTGGTGACACTGCTCACTGGTCCTGGCCACCCCTGTGCGCTGGCCCAGTGAGGCAGCAATTGCCTGCCACATAGCTACCTGGGGCTGCTGCAGTGGCACCTGCCCGGACAGGTGGGGTGCATGGGGCTGGACACAGGTCATAAGGTTGGCAAGCTCAACCTGCGTCCAGTTTGCTGGTCATCCCATTCTATGCTGCGCCATGTCACTGGTGTGATCCATGGAGCAAAATGGCAGCAGGAGGCATGCGTGGCCACAGCATGCGCCAGATGCATGGCCAGAGGGGGCATGCTTTGTGTCGCCCATCACACAGTCATGGAGATGCGTGGCATGGGTGTGGCTAAGTGCAGTCATGGGTGCAGGGGTCACCCAGGTGCAGAGGTCACAGCAGGGGTCAGCCACTGCACAGTGTGCACATGCGCAATAGCAGGCATGGCACACTGTGGGCCATGGTCCCTATTGTGCAGTGGGTGCACAGTGTGCAATTGGCAACAGCACACCATCCGGTGCGTGCACACTGCGGTCCTGTGCACCGCGCATGTGTGTGAATGGTGCTACAACTTGTTCCGGAGCAATCTCACTGCACATGGAGCAAATACGCTGCATTCAGCCACCATATGCAAATGAGTTCATCAGCCAATGCGTGGTGCACTAGGGGAATTACCATGTTATTACTGTTGCGTCATAGCTCATTTGCAAGCATTACGCCACAATAGCACCACAGACCTGCACAGGCCATGGACTGATACCGCAACCTTTTCAGATAAGTTATGCATGCAGCTGGAGCACACTGAGCCCAGCCAGCACAGCAAGGGGGACAGAATAGGGTGCTGCTGACACTGACACACTGTGCTGTCCATGTCCAGAGGTAGCGACATGTCGAAAAATGAGGAGGGTGAGGAGTGTGGGCCTGCACACAATTGCAGGCCCAGCTTCACAAAAGCAGAAGCTGAGGCTCTGTTTGAGGCCTACCTCGACAGGGAGCCACTGTTGAGTGCTACCACGGGCTCACCACAGGCCAGGGCTGTGACCTAATAGGAAGTGGTGGTATGTGTGAACCAGCAGGGCAGCTACCAGTGGTCAGTCCAGGAGTGCCGCAAGAAGGTGGGCACGGATAAGTGGCACATTAAGGAGAAGGTGGCAGCCATCAGTGCGGCCTGGAATGCCACCAGAGGGGGGCTTGCTGATGCACCACAGCTCACAGAGCAGGAGGAGTTAGTAGCAGCTACTATGCACCACAGCACCATGGAGGGTGTGCTTGGTGGAGGATTCCAGACAGTTGGCAGCCTATCACTGCATGGTACATATGTCAGGCACACACAACATGCAGTGGCTGTGTTGGGGGGCACTCGTGGGCATTGCATCACTGACACACCTGTTTTCTCTCTCAGCACCAGGAAGCCTGTGTGAAGAGGATGGGGCACCAGCAGCAGCCGTGGAGGCAGGACCAGCCCCGGAGGACCAGCCATCCACCTCCATGGGCATCTGGGGGCCTGATTGGCTGCAGCATACCACCACTGTCCTGGGCATGGGGTTGGACGAGGCCTTGGGTGTGTTTCTACAGGATACCAGTCTCTGCATCCTCTACGTGGAGACACAGATTGGGGTGGGGCTGACACCGCTGATGACCTAACACTAATCCTGGACAGCATGGGCAGTGTTGTGGGGGAGACACCCATACCAGACACCAACACAGGCAGTACGCCCAGCAACCTGACTGCGGTGAAATAGCTGCCTGCCACCACTGCAGATGCTGCTGTGTGTACTGCCACAGCTGTGCCATGTGGTGGTAGTGGTGTGGCCATGCAGGTGCTTGGCAGCATTCAGTGCCTGGATTGGCAACAGCAGCAGGCTGCAGGAACCACAAAGCAGCTGGACACAGGGTCCACTGCCAGGGAGCCTGCTAGGGACATACCCCATGAGGACTCCGCTGTGCAGCATCCACCTGAGCAGGGGGCTGTGCAGCATGGTCAGTCATTGCAGGAAGGTTGGTGTTCCACCCAGGTAC
Organism: Neoceratodus forsteri; assembly: GCA_016271365.2. Classification (NCBI taxonomy): domain Eukaryota; kingdom Metazoa; phylum Chordata; order Ceratodontiformes; family Ceratodontidae; genus Neoceratodus; species Neoceratodus forsteri. The sequence continues at coordinate 215,433,834 of CM057453.1, forward strand.
CCAGGATGCTGACCCATTGGCAGAGCACACCCATTTGCTGCGGGCCTCCGTGGAACAACAGGTGATGCTTGCCACTGGGGTGCATGCACTGCACATGGAGGTGCTCCAGGTGGCCGAACAGTGTGAGAAAGGCACTGCACAGCTCCTGGCAGTTATACAGCACATGCATGAGGCCACGACTGCATCCCAGGATCGCATTACCAATTTGATCACAGATGGCCTTGCACTGCTGGCTGCCACAGGGCATGGCTGGCCACCACAGACCCTATGCTGTGCATTATCCACCCCACAATCCTGGTGTCAGAGGACACCCTCACTGTCGATCCCGGGCTCTGCTGTTGGCATCCCAGGCATGCCTGGGGTGGCCCTGTTTGGGCGCTTAGACACCCCTGCATAGATCTGGTCATGGTCCAGCAGTTCAACCCCTGTGGGGCTTTTGCAAACACTGCCTGTGGCCAATGAGCAGCCTGTGGCTGCTGTTCAACCCCAGCATGGATGCCCCAGTGGCCGTAGTGGCCATGGTTCCACATGGCGGCTCTGATGTTTGTGCAGCCCTGACCACAGTCTGCAGCCACTGCCCTGTGTATGCATGGGTGGCATGTGTGAGTGTGCATACCACTGGTGTGGCACCTATGTGTTGTGCTGTACGCTGCCTGTGTGCATGCCTGCCTAGCCGCTGGACTGTGTGGCATAGGCGTGATGAGGTCAGTTCTGCACCAGTTATGCCTGTGCACTGGTGCAATGCATCTAATCCCCACCACTTGCCAGTGCCTCGGTGTGTGGGTGCATGTGTGTGTTGCTGTATGATGCCATGTGCAGTTGTGTGTGGATGTGTACCACTGACTCCCCTACCACTGCACCATGCCTCTGTGTGTGCATGCCCATTGCCATGCACACCCCTGCCTGTATGCTGTATCTATGTGCGTGGCCTTTGCATGAGTTTGGTGCCACCTATCTGCATGCACCATAGTGCTCCCATGTGATGGTGTCATGATGCTGCTGCACCATCTATTGCAGCTAAGGATCCCTCCACTGTCCACCACTCCTTAGCTGTCCACCACCCTCTGGCCTATTGCCTCCATTGTTCCCACTACTGCCGCCCTCATCAGCCTCGACAGCTATCCCACACTCAATGGGCATGTTGTGCAGTATGCAGCAGGCCAGGAATAGGCCACAGCCTTTTGAGGGGCTGTACTGTACGGCACTGCCAGACCTGTCTAGACAATGGAACCATGCCTTCAGCATGTTGAATACATGCTCAATGATGTTTTGTGTGCTGGCGTGTGCCTCATTGTAGAATTTCTCTGCTGGGGACAATGGGTGCTGATAGGGGTGAGCGGCCAGGGCCTCAGTGGATAGGTGCTGTCTCCTGTGTAGATAATGACATGGTTACCCTATAACATCCTTTGCTGTGCCCCTTGCATGTCCCTGGCACCCTCGCCAGCATGTCCACCCTGCCCTCCCTCATCCCATGGCCTGCTCTACCCATCACCCCTTGCCCATGCCATACTCACCCACTAGATGGCCCGTGGGGCTGTCCCCATGCTTGAACCTGTGGCACAGTGCAGAACTGTGCTGGATGAATGCATCATGTGCACTCGCAGGGTGTGTGGCACAGTCATTGGTGATGCGCCCCTTGGCATCGCACACCACCTGGCAGTTGACACTCAGGAACCCCTTCCTATTGATATAGGCCACACCCTCAGGGCCAGATGACGTGTGGATGCCCACATGGGTGCAGTCAATGGCCCCAAGTACACCAGGCATTTGTGCTAACCTGTGGAAGTCCTGCATGGTTGCTGTATACTTCACATGTGTGCTGGGGAAATGGATGTATGCTGAAGCATGTGGCAGCAGGGCATTTAGGAACTGTGTGAGGAGGTGTGATGTAACTGACTGGGTAATGCCTGTGTTGTCCCCTGTTGGTCTCTGGAAGGTGCCCGTGGTGAGCAAGCACATGACAGCTGTCACCTTGGTCTCCACAGACATTGCGTGGCTCCGTCTTGTGGGTGCCTGCATCTCCTCATTGTACAGCTTGCAGAGCTGCCTCAGAATGGCCCTGTACAGGTGGTACCATCTCACAATCTCCATGTCGGAGTAGTTCTCAAAGGTGGTGTGGGCACAGTACCAACTGTTTGGGGCATACAGCCTATTGGCCTTCCTTGGCTATGTCACTTTTCCTCCTGCCCCTTCACACCCTTCATTATGGCCTCCATCAGGAAGGGCACACTATCCATGGTCCCTGATGTTCTGTCTCCCCCTGGGCAGTTGGCTGCTGCGGGCTGTTTGCCACCCTAGTGCACTGCCTGGCACTGTGTCTGCATGTTCCTTTCACTCTCTCTGCCCCTGACTCCCTCTCCACTGCCACCTCTGTCCCTCTCCATCTATGGCTGCCTGTGTCAGTCTCTGTCTCTCACTCTCTCTGTCTCTCTTAGTCTGTCTTTTTGTCTGTCTGTTCTTCCTTCTTGGTATGTTTTGCCACTCTTTCTCCCGCATGGTGCAAGAGCTATCTGTGTGCTTGCGCCCTGTATTTATAGGCTCAAGTCTGCTTTGCACATTCTGGTTTTGCTCCACACCTGCGCCATGGTTCCATGGTTGAATATCGCAATGCGCTGGATATTCATGGGCATGCCCCCTGCTCTTGCACCTGCATTCATTGTAGTTGCACATTGGCAAAATGAGATTTGCACTGAGCAATGACTCCTGCTGAATATCGCTCCTTGGCGCATGTCCGCACTTGCACCAGTGCAACTCACTTGCACCCTGAGCAACTGCTTTGTATATCCCAGCCAGAATGTGTTGGCAGAAAAGGACTGCTTGTCCCACCCAGTCTTTTCAACAATTATCTGCCTATTCTACCTCTGTAGACCCTCTCTGGACTCTGGCAACCCTCTTGCCTCCCTGCCTCTGATCTAATATACATACTGTACTTTATAAATATTTTATAGGGGCACAGTCATGCCCCTATAGTTAGATTTGAGTAGGCAGTTTGATGTTAAACTTCAAATTTTGCACTTTAATAACTTTGCAACATTCAACAAATGTGCACAAGATTTTGCTGCACTGTCTTGTGGGGTAGATCTCTTGAAGTGCAAAGTTTCATCCCGGTTGGATGTGCAGATTCTGAGATCTGGATAGTGCAGAAACCTTAGAAATTCACCCTTTTTTGCACTTTTTTCTCATCACCCTGTGCGAAGATGGTGTTAAATGTTAGTGTGAAATCTGTATGGTAGAAGGAGCTTGGGTCACAGAACAGGCTTGTGCCTGTTTGGTGAAAAAATATTAATCCGTTCCAAAGTTATTGCATTTTTATAGTCCTATAATTTTCAATGGGAATTTCACTTTCCAGGACAGAGGAATCGAATGAAAAAGGATTCTTTTTCATGAGGGGCCTGTCCATTCCTGTGAAAAAATTCCTTTTTTGTGAGCCGCCATCTTGTTTTCTCTTTCTGCACACAACTTTCATAACACATCCCAGGAATGTCTTCTACTGACATGCAAACATGTATCTTGCTCATCTGGAACTGATGAGCTTCAGTGAGTATATTGTTACAGCTCCCATGGCCTCAGACATTTTTTTTTTCATCTATTTAAATCCTTTTTCACCAGTCACTAAGTTCCTTTTTCACAAATTCTTTTTCAACATGTCAAAAAAGGAAATTGGCTGCCAAAAAAGGATTTAACTACTAAGTGAACCCTGACAACCTCTGCCTTGATCAAAGTTGCATGTTAAGTAAATGCACCAAGAATCAGGTTACCAGTTACTGATATGTAAAAGTATCTTATTTGACTAACAAAAATAAGTAAATAAGTCCTCTTTTAGTTTCTCTTGCAGTTGCCTATAGAACTAGATCAGTAGCATCTATACCAGTTTGTATCCCGTTCCATGTCCAATCTCTTTATAAAAACTTTGACGCTTCTGAGAATGAGTTTCTAGTCAGTATGTAGCATAGGATCCTTGTGGCTCTGAGTTCACAGGGCAGAGGCAGTCGTGCCAAAAATGTAGCACAATGTTATATATAAAAATTGTTTGACAAGTGGAACACCCTGCCAGAGGAAGTGGTGGGGGCTGAAACAATCACGGGATTTAAGAATGCATGGGATAGACATAAAGGAATTCTAGAGGTCAGGGGTAAGGGGAAATAGACTTCTAGGAAAACAAACTGAACTTACAAGCTCAAATGGGCAGACTAGGTGGGCCATAGGCCCTTATCTGCCGACACTGTCTATGTATCTATGTATCTATGTATAGGCTTTTAGTATTGAGCTTTAAGCTGAAGTGTTCTCCAACCACATGCTCAAACTATATAGGTTCCTCAGTGTTCTCACCTACTTACCTCTAACATTTGAAGGGTCCCTTTTCCAACTCAGGAGACCATTCCAATGACACTAGGTAGTCTAGGTAACCTATGGATCAATGTGCCAAGTCCTGGCTCCCACATTCTGGCCTCTTCTCCTCTCCTCTCCCCTCACCACTCCGAGACCATCTCTAAGACACCTGCTTGGGCTCCTGATGCTGTATATAGAATCTGCTAGATACATTTGGGAGAACCACTCGGGAGACAGGCCAGTAGCTAATCAATGGCATCCTGTCCTTACCTTAAAAATCTACTGATTACATCATAGATAAGAGGAGCAACTTGATAGGTGACAGAGGAATAATTGTGGAATGCTCCAGTGCAAATCACCCAGCTGCCTCCCAACTGACTCTAAGATAAAATGAAGACCAGGCTGAGGCAGGAGCTACACGCAACAGGGGGAAAGGGGACTATTGTGAGAAGTGAGAATTATCCACTAAGGCTCACCAGAGATTCTGAATGTATCAGTGTTTTAATTTAGATTTTTTTAAACCTGTAATAAAGGTCCTTCACTTAGCCCCCCACCTCCCACCTCAGCACCCAACCCCCACACCACCCTCCAGTACACCCCCACATATGCATCAGTCACCTGAATAGGTCCCTGGTTCAAGATTCACTCTCTGATTGAAGATATATCTTGCTGCTGGAACCGGTGACTCAATATGAGAAAACTAAGATAAATGTGGTTCAATGTATTTTAATGGGGAGTTACATTTTTATACATAACATAGCCATTTTTTTTAGATTTTGACCCCAAATTGTCAACATGGCCTTTTGGGGAACCCTCCTCATAAGCACTATGACTGTCATTATGAAACTTCTGCCCTAAAGGTGATTTTGCGGTTGGTTGGCGAAATCACCTTTCAGGCAGGATTTGAAAATTGTACCTGACCTTGTTCATGAGATGAGGTCATAAGGCTATGTTGAAAATTTTGGGTCAAAAATCTTAAAAATGGCAAAGTTATGCCCATTCATTGCAATTTCACTACACACACTCTTATTTTTGGAAATTTTAAATATTTTGACCTCAGATTTTCAACATAGCCTTCTTATTACCCCACATCATGTATTTTACAGCTCATCATTTTGCAAATCCTGGCCAAAATATGGTTTTGCACCTGTGGCATGGAATGGCATTGCAGTTGTGAAGAATTATGTTTTGGCAAGGATTTGAAAATGTTATGTACTGGTTACTTGAGGTGGGGTAATAAGATGGCTATGCTGAGAATTTGGTCACTGTTGTTCACACATGGAAGCGCAAAGCCCAGAGGGCCCAGCACTTCCACAGCTACATACATATCTACAGATGGATGGGGCCCTGCATTCTCACAGGCAAATGAGAATACTAACATACTAACATACTAAAATGCCAGCAGAATAGGCCTAATGGTCTTTCGTGTCTGCTCATTTGGTCAGCCCCCACCCTGGGTGCTGACCTTGCTGTCCCCCTCGCCTTCTCTGGCTTCTCCCTTCCCAGTTCTGGATATTCTTGCTGCATTGGTTTTGCTTCTGACCCTTCCCTGTACCTGTCCCACCCCTCTTGAACCCCTCCACTGTCTCTGCCTCCACCAGCCCCCTAGGTAGTGCATTCCATGGCTCTACCACCCTCTCAGTGAAGTAGCACCTCCTCTTTTCTCCTCTGAATCTTCCCCCTCCAGCTTCCACCCATGCCTTCTAGTGGCCCCTCCTCCTTCCTTCGAAGCACCCTCACTGTTCCTCCCCTATTTACCCTCTTCATGTACCTGAAGACCTCTATCATGTCCCCCCGGTCCCTTCTCTCTTCCAAAGTGTACATATTTAGCTCTTCGAGCCTCTCCTCATAGGTCCAGTCCCCAAAGCCACAAATCATTTTGGTTGCCCTCCTCTGGACCCTCTCCAGGAGGTTAATGTCCCTCTTTAAGTGCGGCCTCCAAAACTGCACGCAGTACTCCAGGTGCGGCCTCACCAACAGTTATACAGAGGAGTATCACTTCCTCCTGGAGGTGATCCCCTAGCGATGCATCCCAGCATCCTGTTGGCCTTGGCTGCTGCCCTCCTACAAGTCTCAGAGTTGTTCATCTTGACATCCACCACCACCCCAGGTCCCTCTCAGCCATTGAGACTTGTAGTATTTCCCCAGGTGTACACTTGGCCTGGGTTTCTGCCCAGGTGGAGTACCTTGCATTTCCCACATTAAACCTCAGCTTCCACTTTCTAGACCATCTTTCCAGAGCCTCCAGGTCCTCTGCAGGGCCACCCTCCCTCCTCCCCATCCACCACCGCCCCAGTTTCGAGTCATCTGCAAAGAGACTCATCTCACTCCTGATTCCTGTCCTTATGTCAGATACGTAGGCGTTGAACAGAAGGGGCCCAAGGACTGATCCTTGTGGGACCCCACTAATGACCCTCCTTGGGGAAGAGACTATCCCACCAACTACGACCCTCTGGGTCCGGTCCTGGAGCCAATTGCCTATCCATTGGATCATCTGGTTTCCCACCCCCCATTTCTCCTAGTTTATCCAACAGGCCCACGTGAGGAACAGAGTCAAATGCCTTGCTGAAGTCTAGAAAGAGGACATCCACTGGTCTACCCAGGTCCAAGGCACTTGTCACCCAGTCATAGAACTCCACCAGGTTTGTCTGACATGATTTCCCCGGGATGAATCCATGCTGTCTATCGTCCAGGCACCCTGACTTATCCAGGTCCCCCCCTAGCCTCTCCTTGACAATGCCCTCCATCACCTTGCCCACCACTGATGTCAGGCTGACAGGCCTGTAGTTCCCTGCCACCTCCCTTGATCCCCCTTGTGGATAGGCACTACATGCGCCACCTTCCAGTCTTGGGGCACCCACCCTGTCCTCAGAGAGATGGTGAAAAGCTCTGCCAGGGGTTTCACCAGGACATCTGCAAGTTCCTTCAGCACTCAGGATGTAATTTATCCAGTCGGTGCTTTCTCACGTCTCAAGGAGCTGGGGCTTCCTCACTCTCTCTGCTGTATTCACTTCAGTACCTCTTCTCCTGCTAGCCCTCCCACCTGCCAGTGATGCCCCCTCCCCAGACCTGCCGGTTGTCAGGGCCCCCTCCTCATTATCTCTGTCCTCCCATGTATGATGCAGCATCCCCATTTCCCTGGTGAAAACTGAGGTGAAGTACTCATTTAGTACTCAGCCTGCTCCTCTGGGTCTTGTGCCCATCTCTTCCTGATTTAATCCTGCTAATCTGCCCTTCACCCTTCGTCTTTTCCCCAATGTATCTAAAGAACTCCTTTTCCTCTCCTAATTTCCCTGGCCAGGTTCTGCTCCTTCCTTGCCTTAGCCACCCTCACCACTCTAGTGGCCCTTCTAGCCATCAGCTCATACTCCCTCGATCCCTTTCACTCCTTGAGCACTTGGATTTCTTATAGGCTGCTTTCTTTCCTGCACCACCCTCCTGGACCTCCTGGTCCACCAACAGGGTTTTTGGCCCTACCGCATTTTCATCTTACTCTTGCACAGGTGCTGGTAGCATCCTGCACCCCTCTCCTGATGATTTCCACCTACTATCAGCGTCCATGTCTGGACCCAATCCCATCCAAATGCTCCTTAAGGATCCTTCCCATTTCTTAAAATCCACCCCCCAGAGTCGTTACTTCCGTCTTTGTGCAGCCTTCTACCCTCCTAGGTCCAAGCAGAACCAGACCGTGGCATGGTCACCTCCCCGCCAATGGGTCCTTACCTCCAGGCCCCCAATCTGGTCACTGTCTGCCAGGACCACATCCAGTACCGTGCCTCCTGGTTGGTTCCCTCACCTGCTGAGTTAGAGCGTCTTGAAAGACATCCAACAACCTCTGTTCCCTGGTCACAGAGGATGTCATAGTCTCCAGTCTGTTCCTGGCATGTTTAAGTCCCCTAACACCACCACCTTTCCTCTGCCCAGTCTGCAGTGTCTCCTAACATCTGCCACCAGACTGTCCTCCAGCTCCTCCGCCAGGCAGGGGGTCTATACACCACTCCTATTTTTACTCTCTTGCCCCCCCTTGTTATCAAGGTGACCCAAATCACCTCCACAGTTCCTCCACCTCCTCTACTCCCCTATGCCAATGCAGTTTTTTACTATCATTGCTACCCCTCCTCCCCTTCCTCCCCTGTCCTTCCTGAACATAGTGTAACCCTCCAGGTTCAGGTCCCAGTCATGTCTTGCAGTGGCTCAAGTCTCAGTGACTGCTGCCATCCACTGCTCCCTCAGTTAACATCGCCTGGAGCTCAGGCATTTTGTTGCCCAAGCTCCTGGCATTTAGCGGACTACCTTCCACCCTTTCCTTATAGTTCCATTTCCTGCTCGTGTTCCCTTGGGATTCTATTTTCCCTGGTCTGCACTTTGCCAGTTGGTCTTTTCCTGCAATCCTCCTGGTCCCCAGGAGGGTGGAGACAGAGTCCTCCTTTATCGGCATCCCCTTGACTGCCTTTTCTCCCATCCCACCCCCCTTCACAAGTTTAACCCCACTTTTCACAAATGAACTCCTCTATTTTCAAGTTAAGGATTCCTCCTCCAAATTGAGATGTAGTCTATCTCTAGCATACAGCTCCTTATCCTCCCAGGTCTCCCCCCAATCCCCCATCAACCCATACCCTCTGGCCTCACACCACTCCCTGAGCCACTGGTTTATCTCCCTAATTTTTCTTTTGTGTTCCCCACTAGCCCTTGGCACTGGCAGGATTGCTGAGAAGGAAACTGTGCATCCTATGTCATGACAGACCCTGGCGAGCTCCCTGAATCTTGTCTGTATCTCTAGCTCGCTATTTTCCTCAATGTCATTTGTGCCCAGGTGGACCAGTATGTCTGGGGAACCCCCACAGTCCTTTTTCCAGCTGATATACCTCGTGCTTAGCCCTGTGCACCGTTAGTCCAGGAAGCATCTTTGTTCTAACTGGCCAGGCTTCTCCCTCCCTATCCCATTTGATACCCCTGATTATAGAATCCCTAGCAGGAGCACTCTGACCACCCTTTTCCCTCCATCCCCTTCCATGTCCCTCATCCTTTCTACTAGCCCTTCCACCCAGCTGGCTCCTTGTTCCTCCCCTATCTGTGTGCTACATGCCACCCGCCTCCGTATTTACCATGGCCTCCTCCTCCAATCCTATACCTCTCCTCCTTCTGAGTATCCTTCTGTACCTTGTTAATTCCCCTCACCTGCTCACAACTGGTCCTTCTCCCCATCTGCTAAACTAGCCTGGCTCATCCTCCCTTCCTTCCTGTCTCCATTTAGTTCCTCCTTGCTCGTCGTGCTCCCCTGGCCTACCCCTTCAGCTCTCTTTACTGAATCCTCCTTGTACTTCTGGTCCTTCTTTACCTTTCCTCCCAACTGTTCCTTCTCCTTGCACTTTCCTCCCTCTTCCCCCTGCCCCTCCTGCTCCGATTCACTGCTCCCCATTCTCCTGCATTCCAGGTCCCCTGTTCTTCCTGCTATCTGGCCCCTGCCTTCCCTACCTCCACACACCCTTCCGTCTCTAACCACCTCTGTCATGGCTACACCCCCCATCCTTGAGAGCAGAAGAAGAGAATTGAAGCGGTTACTAAGTATAAGGTCTGATCCACCTCCCTGCCTTACTTCCTGCTGTCCAGCACTGGCTGTCCGCCTCACTCCCGAGAGAATGTTGTCCTCTGTCCCCCTTTGTGAGGGTCCCGAGTTACCTGCCTGCTTCCTTGGTAGTGTCCTTTTGGGCCCCCTCTGCCAGGGTCCCTATGTGACCCCTGAGTATTCTCCTGCACTCATTTCCCTATACCCCCGCCCCCAGTGCTTGGTGAAACCCTGTGGGAGATTACCAGCCCCCTTCCCCAACCATACCACCCCCCTTCCCCCAGCTTTCTCCTCATCCCCACAACCTCCTCCCTAAGCTGTGCTAGCTGGTAGCACACTGGGCAACCACCAAACTTCCAAGCCCAGTCCAGTATCATGGCTGCTCCACACCCTCTGCACCCCACCACCCTCCCAAAGATGCCGGCCCTAATGATGTGTGGTTCCATCCCCTTTCAAATAGGTTTCCTTGGGTGAGCCACCAGGTTCTCCCTATTCCAAGATACCCCTACTGCCTAATCAGGTCACCCACTAATCCTAGAGACAGTCCACTGTACACCAGTAACTCTGTTACTAGGTGCAGTACAACACATTAAACATGTAAGGAAAATGAACAACCCCTAAGCTCCTCTCTCCTCTGGCCTTTAAATTCAACCCCAGTGGCTAGAACTACATGAGCTGCACCAGCAGCCTTTTCTTCCAATTGCAGAGCAGGTCTTCCCCTATAAATTTGCAGACTTCTGGGAGGGAGGGGTGGGGAGGGTGGGTCTTCATGCAGACACCTGACAAGAGAGAGTAGTATCAGCCCTGTGTCTCCCCTCCAAGCCCTGCAGCTAAAGAACCAGGCCCAAGCAAATCCCACCAAACAGGTTTTAAATCAGAAGAAATAGGCTCTACCAGCGCAGCCTGTTACAAAGTGAAACATCCACAAAGAGCCCCACTTACAGCCACTAAATCAGTTTACAAACATCCAGGATCCCCAGAACAATACCCTGCTAGCCCCTTAGAAGCAAGGAAAAAAAGAACTAACCTACCAAGTAAACTCCACAAGAACCCTGTGAAAACAGCAGCAGCTACTGTCCTGGAACACAACTGATCCTGCCCCCTTCCAGTTCTTTCTGAGAAGACAAAGCAGCTAGCACCTCAACCTGATTCAGCCCTGCCTCTACTCAATTGGCTGAGTGAGACCTGGCCAGACCATTAACACCCCTTCCTCACTATGAACTAACCTTTACAGCTAATGGAGTCAGCACAAGGAATCAAAATTCAAGTCAAAGCCCCCAAAATATGTTTGCTGCCAAAGGAAACAGTTCTCCAATTTAATCAGCTTCACTAACACCAAATCAAACTAGGCTTGACATTAACAGATATAGGTCTCCAATTCAAATAACCATCTCCAAGCAAATCCCACCAAACAGGTTTTAAATCAGAAGAAATAGGCCTCTACCAGCGCAGCCTGTTACAAAGTGAAACATCCACAAAAAGAGCCCCACTTACAGCCACTAAATCAGTTTACAAACATCCAGGATCCCCCAGAACAATACCCTGCTAGCTCCTTAGAAGCAAGAAAGAAAAGAACTAACCTACCAAGTAAAATCCACAAGAACCCTGTGAAAACAGCAGCAGCTACTGTCCTGGAACACAACTGATCCTGCCTCCTTCCAGTTCTTTCTGAGAAGACAAAGCAGTTAGCACCTCAACCTGATTCAGCCCTGCCTCCACTCAATTGGCTGAGTGAGACCTGGCCAGACCATTAACACCCCTTCCCCACTATGAACTAACCTTTACAGCTAATGGAGTCAGCAAAGGAATCAAAATTCAAGTCAAAGACCCCAAAATATGTTTGCTGCCAAAGGAAACAGTTCTCCAATTTAATCAGCTTCACTAACACCAAATCAAACTAGGCTTGAAATTAACAGATATAGGTCTCCAATTCAAATAACCATCTCCAAGCAAATCCCACAAAACAGGTTTTAAATCAGAAAAAATAGGCCTCTACCAGCGCAGCCTGTTACAAAGTGAAACATCCACAAAAAGAGCCCCACTTACAGCCACTAAATCAGTTTACAAACATCCAGGATCCTCCAGAACAATACCCTGCTAGCCCCTTAGAAGCAAGAAAGAAAAGAACTAACCTACCAAGTAAAATCCACAAGAACCCTGTGAAAACAGCAGCAGCTACTGTCCTGGACACAACTGATCCTGCCCCCTTCCAGTTCTTTCTGAGAAGACAAAGCAGCTAGCACCTCAACCTGATTCAGCCCTGCCTCCACTCAATTGGCTGAGTGAGACCTGGCCAGACCATTAACACCCCTCACCCACTATGAACTAACCTTTACAGCTAATGGAGTCAGCACAAGGAATCAAAATTCAAGTCAAAGCCCCAAAATATGTTTGCTGCCAAAGGAAACAGTTCTCCAATTTAATCAGCTTCACTAACACCAAATCAAACTAGGCTTGAAATTAACAGATATAGGTCTCAATTCAAATAACCATCTCCAAGCAAATCCCACCAAACAGGTTTTAAATCAGAAGAAATAGGCCTCTACCAGCGCAGCCTGTTACAAAGTGAAACATCCACAAAGAGCCCCACTTACAGCCACTAAATCAGTTTACAAACATCCAGGATCCCCCAGAACAATACCCTGCTAGCCCCTTAGAAGCAAGAAAGAAAAGAACTAACCTACCAAGTAAAATCCACAAGAACCCTGTGAAAACAGCAGCAGCTACTGTCCTGGAACACAACTGATCCTGCCCCCTTCCAGTTCTTTCTGACTATGATTATACTATCTCAAAAGAAAGGAAATAAATTGCAAAAAATGTTGTTAATGCTCTAGTTAGGGTTAAAGCCACAAAATTAGGGAAATGTGGCATTAGGGTTTCTAGTCAGGTATCTAGGAGTCACTCTCATCCCATCTCTTGACTTTAACCTCCACTTTGCGGCTACATGTAAGACAGTTTACTCAAAACTTGGTCTTGCCTTTAAAATTAGGTCCTCCCTCAATGATACTGCCTGGAATGCTATTGCACAAGGATTTCTCCTCCCTGCACTGACATATTGCTCTCAGGTTTACCTTAAAGCTAGCAAAGGAGCACTCCAGAAATGGAGCACCTGCTATAACAGTATATGCAGATTTGCTCTCTCAGCTCACAGACTTACCCATCATTGCCTGCTCTACTCTAAACTAAATTGGCTCTCTCCCTAGACTCGCTCAGACACTATTCTGCAGGCTGTACAATTGATAATATGATCAGAACGGGGTCCCCTAAATACCTTGCTGAACTATTAACTCAGCCCTCTCAAGCATACCTCCTCAGGGCATCTGCTCAAACCCAACTTGAAATTCCCAGATATCGCACAAAAAAAGGAGAACGATCCTTCGCCATATCTGACCCCGCTCCTGGAACTCCATTCCCTCCCACATCAAACTCTCCAAATCCCACAAGGCCTTTAAACTGGGTCTTCCGGGCACACCTATTAGAATCCGACTGCTGCTCTTGTGCTGTAACTTGAGCCTCTCTCCTAGCATTTTCTCCTCCCTATGGCACTTACTGATTTCCTGCTGGTCTCCAAAATCTGAAAGTTTCCCACATCCAGCAGAAATCCTATTGTTATAATGCTACTTCATTTAAGTTTTGTTTGCTGTTTGTCATTTCAATTTAGTCATTGATGTATCATCAGATGAAAATAATTAATGTAATGTTATCTGTTTCTCTTTGTCATCACTGATAATGACTGTACCTGGCTGTATACTGTTCAAATGTTTGTTCTCACCTCATGCTGCGTCATGAAATACTCTTTAATGTTGACTCTGGTCTCCCCCTGTCTGTACTCTCCCGGGTCGTGCCTGAATATAGGCAACATTGTTGTCTAGTGTACTTACCCAGGAAACAAAAACCAAATAAATAAATAAATAGTCCTAACACCCCACCCCCATCCTGCTCACACCAACAGGTGTCGGGGGTGCCTTGGGATCATCAGCCCTAATGCTCACCCCATTTTCCTATACTGTAACCATCTCAGCTTATTTACTTATGGAATGGAGTGAGTGTTGGGGCTGATGACCCCAAGACACACCCCAATGTCTGTTGGTGTGTGCAGGGTGGGGTATTAGGCTTGGGAAACCCTAATGCCACATTTTCCTACATTTGTGGCTTTAAACCTAACTAGATCATTAACAAAGTTTTTTGCAGTTTATGTATGTGCTTATCCCATGCATGCTTGAAGCCCTCCACCATTCTAGCCTCCACTACCTTGGCTATCAAACGGTTCCGATGTCTATCACTTTTTCAGTGAAGAAATATTTCCTCACATCCTTCCTGAGATGCTCCACCCACACACGTTCATTGCATGTCCTGGAACACATCGTTATATGGAAAAGGATCTCCTCCTGTGCCCTGTTCACATTTAAGAGGTACTTGTAAGTCCTGATCATGTCACCTCTCACTCATCTCTCTTCCAGGTTGTACATGTTGAGATCCCTCAGTCTCTTCTTATAATGCTTCCATTGCAACCCCTACACTGTTTTGGTTACCCTCCAAAGGACTGCCTTCAGGTAGTGAGAGTTGTTGCATATTGTGCATGTTTTCTGTTTTTGTGCTACTTTCATTTTCTGTCTGATCTCACTAGGTGGGAGTAGGGCTATGCTGTATACTACTGCATAAAAACATGGAAATATAGAATTTGATGGCAGAAGGACACTATAGGTCCATTGAGCCAATCCATACTATGCTACATAGGCAGTATAGGGTCCAAATCAACAAAGAAGAAAGTGGCTGAGAGGCATTAGTATGTATCAGAAAAAGATCCAGACCCATGGCTTGGTCTGTAGTTAAAAAGGGTTTTATTGCATACAAAACATGTGACTCACCCCACCAGTGTCTGCAAACTGTTTCGCCCACCTGACTGTGGGCTTTCTCAAGACAGCCTAGGCCATACAAAGTGTGTTCTTTATTCATTTAGATTTTAAATGATTTTAGTGACTGTGGGTTGGTTTGGATTGGGTGATTTAATTGTTCTGGAGTTCTCAAAAACAATTATTTCTTTTTTTTCCCTCTGTCTCAATCTGTCAAACTGTGGGTGCTTTGATCTTTTCACATGTTCATTCCCATATAAAACAACCTTATTTTCTCATGATGTCTGTCTCCAGAGATGGAAAATCAAAGCATAGCTATGGTCACTTTGTGAAAAGGAGGAGGTGATACCCCAGCAGTAGCACACTCTTAAAACTGCTGGTGTTTGTTCTGGTTCCAAGTCTTTAACAACAGATAGGTGGCATTGGGTGACAAAGGAGGTGGATCAGGGAAGAACGGTGGATAGTGCCTTCCTCGATTTCAGCAAGGCCTTGGACACTGTTCCACACAGAAGACTGGTGCAAAAGTTAGCTAACCTTGGGGGTGGGCTATAAAGTGGAGAAATGGGTTAGAAATTGGTTGCGGGACAGAAAGCAGAGGGTGGTGGTTAAAGAGATCAAATATGATGAAAGAGGGTTGACCAGTGGGGTGCCTCAAGGATCAGTCATGGGGTCATTCCTTTTTAATGTCTACATTAGTGAAATTGCTGAAAGGCTGGAGGGGAAGATTTGCCTATTTGCAGATGACACCAAGATCTGCAAAAGGGTAGATGTTCCTGGGGGGAGTGGGGGTCGAGAAAATGAGGAGGGACATAGGAAAGCTGAAAACTTGGTCAATTTATGGCAATTAAAATTTAATACAGAGAAGTGCAAAATCATGCACTTGGGCACAGAAACCCTGAGGACAGTTACAGAATAGTTGCTGATGTTTACCAGGGAAGAAAGAGACTTAGAGGTAATCATCTCACATGACCTACAGTTGTCCAAACAGTGAACCAAGGCAGTGGGGAGGGCCAGTAGCATGTTGGGTTTCATAGGAATAGTATCACTAGCAGAAGAAGGGAGGTGGCGATGCCACTGTACTAAATGCTGGTAAGGCCTCATGTGGAGTATGGTGTACAGTTCTGCAGGCTGCATCTTCATAAGGACATAGGCAGGGTGGAAGTGGTGAAGGGCAACAAAGGCAGTGAGGAGCTTGCACCAGGAGGCATACAAAGATAGATTAAAATACCTCAATATGTATACACTGGAATGGAAGTGGGAACAGGGAGATATGATGGAAACTTTTAAGTATCTTAGGGGCATAAACAAAGTGAAAGTGAGGCAACTTCTTTCAGTATAGGTGTACAAGGATGAGGGGGCATGATATGAGATTGGAGGGAGGCAGGATAAATGGAAATGTAAGGAAGTGTTTCTTCACAAAAAGGGTGATAGATGCATGGCATAGCCTACACCAGGAAGTAGTGGGAGCTAGCACAATGAGGGATTCAGACATGCATAGGATAGGCACAAGGGAACCCTTGACGTGGGTAGGAAAGGCTAAAGCCAATGACCAAGTAAGGTCAGTGACCACTGATGCAGGCAGGGAATACAGGAAGATTGGGGGGTATAGTGGTCCTGACATGGGTTCAAAACCCCATGAACAAAAGCAGCAGGGCAAACAATGCTGCAAGCAAAATGCCATATGCACAAACAAGGTTGGTAAAAACACCAATCACGACAAAATGCTGCACACACCACAGAAACCAATGGGGAAAAAACATAGAAAGTTTGTTTTTGTCAGGGGGCTGCACTCTACACACTGCCTGGAATTATTATAATCAACTCTGAGGGGGTGTGGACCTTGAGGATAAGGTGTAAGTTGGAAGGGGGCCGGGACTTTGTTTTCTGAGCAAAAAAAAAAAATATGTATCAGGAGATGGGGAACCAAACCCTGATGCCCAGGTCTCCACTGCACCAGGTTCATGTGCCTTAGCCACTCCACCATGGGAGCAGCTCGACCTAGCACAGCACCTAATGTTGCTTCAGCCCTTCCTCTACTCCCCGGATAATGACAGGGGAAGTGGTAAATCACTACTGCTTTTATACCCCTGTCACTCTAAATCCTTACACACTTTACACAGCATGAATCTTGCCATGCTATTCTAGCACCGGCATATTGACCTGGTACCACAGTCCTTATCTGCCATCAAAAACTATGTTATTATGATAGTAGTACAGTGGATTGGAACCAATTGCAGTCACTAGGCAAAATTATAACTCATCCACTGAAGCAGAACCAAATAGTGTATGTGCACGTGTGGCTGGTGGCATGAGCATAGATAAGGTTAATTTAATATCCACTGCTGGAAAGGGTATTTTAGGAAGGGTTGCTCTGGTTTTGACTAATTTTATTCCTGTTTTGGAACTAGTGGGTAGGAGACTGTAATTGTAGAAAACTTTTTGAATCCAGACATGGTGACATGCACTGGGCATGAACTGTTTGGAATGCAAGCTGTTTGGAGGCATATGATAACTGAAAGTTCTGAAACTTTAACAAGAACACCTCTTGATACTGTTCCTTATGTTTTACAGAACCCTCACCCCATTCTTGACCCTTGACCTACCACTGTTGTTGAGAAACCTGCAGATAAGGTGCAGCAACAACAGCAGGATGAGGAGACAGCACAAGAATCACTATTACCTGCCTCTGATGACCAGGATGAAGAGATTGATCCAGGTGAGCTCCAGCGGAGGAGGTAAAATGTGAAGAAGAGGGTGCAAAACCTCAAAGAAAAAACTGAAAAGGGTCAGGGCGCTGTCAAGAGAAAGAAGAGGTCATTTGAGCATGGGCATAGGACTCCACAAAGTAAGCCATCTGCTGCCAATAGGAAAAGTGGAGCTGGGGGTAAATAATTGAGTGGTGCTGTGCCTATGAATTATTTTGGCTCTACTGAACTGATTCCTCATAAGCACAAGAGGAGCTCTAATGTCTGGGCACATTTTGAAGTTTGTAACCCTGTGTTCTTCTATGCAAGATGTCTAATCTGCCTCCCTAAGATCATCAGGGGTCATCATTGAGCACCTCTGGTATATACATACTTTTAAGCACATTGTTTTCATGAATGGGCTGGTGTATCTGTTGAATAGATTCAGTTGCGTTAGGCTGTCTTGTGTCCAACACTAACAGATTGACCATAAACATATCCTCTGAACATCCTCTTTAACCAGAAGCACCACTTTTTAGCTTAGTAATTGAGCAACAGCTGTAGGATGTGCTTGGGCTCCAGACACCCTCATGTCACCTTTTCAGCATCTCTGCTGTGTGATCTTTGACCCTTTACTGACCTCCCCCTTCCAGCTGCAGTTGTAAGGCACTATTGGGAGGTTGGTATTGGCAGGGAATGAGTGGACTGGTGGCACAGCACTGGGAGTACAGCGGGGATGAGCAGTATTGGGTGGTGCGGTGCAGAAGGCGCCATGAGATATAACAGGACATGGAGAGAGGGCATATGTGTTTAGTGCCCATCTCCAGGGTTCCCAGTGTACCAAATGAGTAGGTAGCCAGTGGGCCTGCAGTCTTCAACAGTCCCCTTCATGCAGTGCTATGCAATGCTAGCTCAATGAGGAACAAGGTCACAATTATGATGCACTTGAATTCCTCAGTTGATCTGGCTTGAGTCACGGAGACCTGGCTGGGGGATGATGCAGGTCCAGTTTTGGAGGCATCAGCCCTGGCTGGGTACTGTGCAGTGCACTGAGAAGGGCAACCAAAATGGTGCAGGGACTGTATCAGAAAACATATGAGGACAGATTAACAGAGCTCAATATGTATACCATACAGAAAAGGAGGGAGAGAGGTGATATGATCGAAACATTAAAACACCTTAAGGACGTTAACAAGGTGAAAGAGTCTAACATGTTTCAATATAAGAAAAATAGCAGGACAAGAGGACACAGCATGACATTAGAGGGAGGCCAATTAAGGGGTAATGTGAGGAAGTTCTTTTTCACAGAAAGGGTGGTGGATGCATGGAATGGCCTACCTCAGAAAGTGGTGGATATGAATACAGTGCAGGGCCTCAAACAGGCATGGGATAGGCATAAGGGAGCAATACAGATGAGTATTAATAGAGAGGCCATTGTCAGAGCAAAGGCCAATGGCATATTTATAAGGTAGAAAACAAAATGGGCACACTGGATGGGCCTTGTGGTCCTTATCTGCCGTCAACTTCTATGTTTCTATGTTTCACTGCCCTAGGAGGGAATGCAGGGGTAGTGGTGTGGTTATTTTCTTTAGATCCAACTTGAACTTCTCCATGCACCCAGTGGGTTCTACCTCACTGTTTGAATGCTTTGCTGTGCATGGGGGTCCAGGTGCAGGTTGCAGGATTATCCTCGTGCACCATCCCCTTGGACATGGGGGAGAATTCCTTCAGGAAGTAGTGGACCTCATTGCCGATAGGGTGTTCGACTCACCCAGATGGTTGATTTTGGGTGACTTTAATGCCTAGATCGACAATGAACTCTCACATTTTGGTCATGATTTCCTTCAGAAAATGACACCACTGGGCCTCGCATAAGCAGTTGCTTCTGTGACTCAACACCATGGCCATGCCTTGAACTTTGTATTCTCACTGAGGCGTGAGATCACTAACCTCTGGATTGATACAGTCACTAGTTCTGATCACTGTACAGTGAAGTTCTCATTTGCAGCCCCCCCCCCCACCGATGGTCCTTCCCCTGTTGAGATGGTCTACTATCGCCCATTGAGGGGATTTTCCACAGAGGAACTGTTGGTGGTGGTGGACTTTTCTGTTGTGAGTGATGCATATATGATTTTCACAGGTGAGGTAGTTGAAGCCTATAATAGTGCTGTCTCCAAGGTGCTTGACACCATTCTGCTGATCCGTAGATGACCAAGGTCTTGTCACTTGAGACAGCCATGGTTTGATGGGGCTGTCAAGGAGATGAAGACCAAGGGTTTGAAGTTGGAGTGTTGCTGGTGGAGGACCTGGTCCAAGGAAGATAAACTGGCTTCAAGAGTTCACTATGGTGAATATCAAAGGGCAATCAACCGTAAGAAGGCAGAGTACCTGTGCAGGGAGATTGCCTTGGGGAGAAACAGACCAGATCTGCTCTTTTCAGCTGTGGACATCCTACTTTTCCCTGCCTGTCTGCAACTGAAAAGAGCATTTTCAGTCAGTTTGTGTGAAGAGTTTGCTCAGTTCTTCTCTGACAGGGTGTTCTCCATTTGGTCTGTTATTTCCCCAGTGGGGCAAGGTCATACCCTGCAGTGGTGGGCCTTGCATAGGCAGAGGCACTTTTATTGTTTCTGGTGAGTTTCAGCCAGTGGGGGTAGCTGAGGTCATTGAGGTACTCTTTAAGTTGCAGCCCATCTTTTGGAAACTGGATCTGGGCCTGACTCATATCCTAGTGGGATGTTCAGAATCCATTGGTCCAGTATTCGCCAAGATAGTCTGGTGCTCACTCTTGAAAGGGTGCTTCCCTGATGCCTTGTAGGAGGTGTTGGTGAAGCCCCTTCTGAAGAAATCATCGGAGCTTCATCACTAAGAACCGTGTGGTTGATGATATTAAGGGGAATGTGACTAGGATGCACCCCCATTTCTAGCATTCTGAAAAGGTACAGAAAATAAAATACAATGCCTGCTGCATGATAAGAACGTGTCTGAGTATGCTCTGATACAGGACTTTCTTAATGGGAACTTAACCTTCCCCATGCTCCAGAGATATAAAAATCATCTGGTGATACATGAAAAAGTTCTGCACATCAAAATTGGGTCAACAGCTATCATGATATTTGCCAATAGCTGGAAGTCACCCAGACTCAGTTGACAATATTGGAGCAATCTGAAGTGGTTACTTGAGAGGGTGAGTTCCACCGACTCTTGACTGAGCATAATTCTTCCTCAGATCAAGTCTTAACACACATTCTTGAGATAGATGGAAGAGCAGTATACAAAGAGACTGACTTATTCCCTTCTATAGCTTGTGGAGAAGAATGGCCTTCTTCAGAGGATATTCACTGAGGACCAGTATACACTTTCTTCCATGCTGGAACATCAGTTTAAAAACCAGATTCCCAACATTCAGCCTCCATATTTGGATGTGGACCATTTGAAGGATAACTCGTGGAAATGCTGTGTTTAACAAAGTCTTAGCATGAGTAGGATAGACTGTCATCTGACCCAGTACTGAATGTAGATAAGGACTTAGTTATTAAAGAGGAAGAGGAGAAGGACTCTGATCTGTATGTTCAACTAGGAAGTTCTCTGATAGATTGTATGACTTAGATTAACTTGATGGCATTCATGAAGAAGACAACATCCTTGGAGATGCAATCTGCAAACATTTCCATCAATGCCCAGATTGCAGAGTCCTTCATTGACTATCCTGTACTTACAAAAGGATCTGAAAATTCTGTTCTATACTGGTAGTCTAGAATGTGTGCTTGGTCTGATCAGAGGAGACTGTCCATTAATGACCAAGGTCAAGTGTCTACTCAGAGCATGTCATCAGTGCAGTGGGAACAACCAGATCTGACAGAAAAACACATTTTAGCATTGGCAACAATGAGATGCTAATATTTCTGAAGATGAACGTGCTGGAATTCTGTCAACAAGCAGTTCTGTCCCTTGACCTTTTATATGATGGGAGTTCAGTACAAGGGAGGCAGACTGATGGTATGGTCCTGTCACATGATGGGAGGATGAAGAAGGCAAAGACAGTGTGGTACTAAGGGGGAATTGACTGGTAGGTGCTTTTCTGGAGTACAGGTATAGTATTACACTGTCAGCCTTTCATCTTCTCAAATTAGTAACAGCCTGTTCAGCAGCATTGTCTGTCCTCCCTAATGGCCACTCATCTGAATCTACCATCACTGGTTGTCTATTGTTCTCTGCAATCACTACCAGGACATTAGTCAATGCCTGGTCCCATCTGCAGTACATACCCTACGGTCGCTTCAGAGTACTTACCCTACCATTTTTTTTTTTTGTTAACCATCTCCTCATGACCCAGGCTTTATTATTTATCTGTACTGTTCCTGTTGCAATGTATCTGTTACCCAAGTTTACTTCCCTTTAATAAATCCCCTTTGTTCTTAAATAATTTATCTTATTTACCAGTTTTATAATAATGCAACACAATCATTCATAAGGTGAAGTTTACTTTGTGTGGACTTCTGGTGTGATGGCTATGATGGCAGTTGCAAGGCAGTGAACTCCATGGTGGGTCCCTGATATTAATTCACTTTTTTATACAGTTTGGTCTCCTTTGAACAGTAAATTAACTTTACTTGTGCAGCAAGCAGACTCAGTTACATAGCAATTGCAATTAGCGAGTGCGGGATGGCAGAAAAGGAATCCCAGAAAAAGATGCTGCCTGCAACTTTATTACAGAGCCCCAATCAACAGAAACCCTCTAAAAGACATAAACTAACTACTGAGAATGGGGGCTTTTCAACTGCCAAAGAACAATTCAGGGAAGCAGACCAGGATACCTAGTTACTTGAATTTGCTTTGACTAAATCAATCTTAATGGAGCTTGCCACTGATGTAAAATCTATCAGATCTTCTCTGGAATCTTTGACCACTCGTGTTACAGATGTGGAAGTGCAGGTTAGCTGGTTGGATGATTAGGCCAACACAGAAGACAGAGAACTAATACATTTAAGAAGAAAATTGCAGAAGATGGAGGAAAAAGTAGATGTCCTTGAAAATAGTGCACAAAGAAATAATCTTTTGATTATAGGCATCCCCGAGTGAGTAGAGCAATCAAATAATATTCAATGTATTAATTCTCCCTTCTGCCATATTGCTTGTCCACCAGAGAATGGACATACATATGCTATTGAGAGGGCACACAGGGCCCTCTATCCCAAACCTAAACAAGGAGAAAGGCAGAGGGCATTAATTTGCAGACTCCTTAATTTTCAAGACAAGCTGAAAATTCAAGGATCAGCAAGATCTCAGCCGACTTTATATTGGCAACATCAATGTTACATTTTTAATGATGTAAGCCAGTCTATTCAGAAGCAGCAGAGAGCTTATGTGGACATTAAAAAGCATCTGCATCAGGGAGGAATGACATTTAGACTACAATTCCCTGCCAGACTGGTAATATCATTGCTTCATGGCAATTTCTCTTTTCAATCAGTGGATCCTGCAAAGCAATATCTGCTGAGTCTTCTCCATGATCCATTTACAAAACAGACTTCAAAGATGCCTCTAGAAGACAATATGGAGCACTTAATAAACAACAACATGCTTCATTGTACATTAGGTTGTTAAATAGTTGGAGATACTCTAAGGATTTGTTTCTATAGTATTTGTTTCAATTAATGAGGAAATCTGCATTTAGTTATTGGATTATTGTGTGGTGCAATATTGATCTAATTTGCTGATGTAATATTATAGTGAAGCAAAGCCCACCTTTTGCCATTAATATATTACTTGAGTATTGAAATTGACTAGAGTTTTCAGCTTTGTTTGTTAACTTTTAAGGTTAGGCTTTGACCAATAAAATGTCCCATCACACCATCAGTTAACCTCTTCTGCAGTCAACTGCCTAAGTTTTTTCTTTCTGATGGATTATGTATGGTACTGTTTGTTTTTTAATTATCACAGGTAGAGACTGAGGAAGCTCAGCATCTATTCCCTGGAGGATAGAATGGAGAGAGGGGATATGATTGAGACCTTCAAATACATAAAGGGCATAAATTGGGTTGGTACTGAGGGCATTTTCAGACTAAAGGGGAGCAGGATCATGAGGGAACACAGTCTGAAATTGGAGAGGGATACATTCAAGAGAGCAGTGAGGAGGCACTATTTCACGGAAAGGGTGGTAGTAAGGTGGAACAAACTGCCAGAGGAGATGATATCACTGAAAACTGTTGCCAGTTTTTAACGGGGGGTAGGGACAAGGTCAAAGGTAAGGCCAAAAGAGAGGGAAGGCTAGCGAGGTTAAAGTGGGTGGATTGGGAGGATAAATCAGGTGGACAAGAAATGGGTGGGGGACAGCTGCAGTAGACTAGACTGAAAATGTCACACTTCAGCAGACTAGGTAGACCTTTATGTCCAGTATCTGCTGGCATTTTTGTATGTTAGTATGTTTGTGACGTTTTTGGACTTTGTGGGAAGATCACTAAGTGGTATTTCAGGATAGCCTCATATAAGGAAATTTAATATTAGAAGTTACCCTTGTTGGTTGATAAAGTTAGACTCTCACTGATGTTATTAATTTCATTTCTGGCCATGAACAGTGCAGGACAAAACATTGCAAACAGTAACTTTGCTGCAAGAACATCACCGACAGCAATAGCGCAGGCACTACACAAAGCAGTCGGGAATATCACAGGGATGCAGACCGCATGGGTAAACAGTGACTGCTGAAACAAGGGTGGAAAACACAGCACATGCCCAAATGCCGCTGGTACAACCAACAGGGCTTGGAAGAGTGCAGGGAACGAAGACCGCAGGAGCAATCAGCGAATGCTCAAACAAAGGTGGACAAATCAACCTATGCCTGACATGCCGCTGCACAACACGAGGCAAGGAACAACAGTGTCAGGCAGAACACCGCAGGGGGCAGCAATGACCTCGGCACACACAAGGTCACCCACACAGTAGGGGGCACTGGTGCCCACGCACAGCACAGTGTGGCTGAACTAGGTATGGCAACAGGGGTCAGGCACATCAGTGGGAGGCCAGCATGCCCCACCAAATGCCACCATGCACGGATGCACATGGGGAAAAGGCCCCAGATAGCAACCCTCCACGGGGCACTGAGGCTGGTGTGCTGACTGGTGACATCCATTAGACTCGCGCGCTGCGGCATGGTGGCCGATGCAGCTGCAACCCAGTACAATGTGCACACCCCTCAGAGCATACAACAGTGTGGCAGGAGGGGTATACAGCCATAACACTGTGGTGGGGATGCACCCCCAGGTGATCACATCCACCCGTGATGCACATAAAATAATAATAAATAATAAAACTTTATTTATTTAGCGCCTTTCAAATACTAAGGCACTGTACAAATAAATCATAAAATGAAAATATACATATAAAAACAACAGCTGATAACAACATCAGTCCACAAAAGCCTTGTTCCATAACAGAGTCTTAAAATCCAGCTTAAAGGCCTCCACGGTCGTGCATTCTCTAAGCTGGCGAGGCAGAGAGTTCCAGAGGGTTGGGGCCGCGAACCCAAAGGCCCTAGCCCCAGAAGACTTCAATATAACCCTCGGAACCTCTAACAATCCCACGTCGGCTGAATGGAGCTGTTGCACGGGGTGGTAAGGGATCAGAAGCTCTGTCAATTAGTCAGGACCAAGTCCATGCAGGGCTTTGAAGGTCAGAAGACCTACTTTAAAGGTGATCCGCCACTGTATAGGCAGCCAGTGCAGTTCGAGCAGCACAGGGGTAATATGTGTCCTTCTAGTCATCCCTGTCATTAATCTTGCTGCAGCGTTCTGCACTAGCTGCAAGTGGCGGATATCAACCCCAGGAAGCTCTAAGTAAAGGGAGTTGCAATAGTCAAGGCGAGATGTCACGAAGGCATGGACCAACACGGGTAAATTGCTGGACGGAACAAGGTGTTTCACCCTGGCGATGTTCCTAAGATGATAGAATGCGGACTTAATGACTGCTGACACCTGATGACGAAGAGTCAGCCCGTCATCAAGTACCACTCAGGTTACGCACCGTTCAGAGGTAAGATCAGATCCCAAGCAATCGCCAGAGGATGACCAGACCCCAACCCCCGACCCATGACCGGGTCCACGACCAAAACCTCAGTCTTACCGGCGTTCAACTTTAACCAGCTCAAATTCATCCAGTCCTGGATTTCAGCGAGGCAGCTATTAAATACTGAGAGAGCACTAACCTGGTCAGGAGCAAAAGAAAGGTAGAACTGGGTATCATCAGCATAGCAGTGAAACCTCAGCCCATACATTCTTACAATGTCTCCGAGGGGCAGCATATACACTGCAAACAGCATGGGGAAAGCACCGAACCCTGGGGAACACCACATTGCAGAGGGAAAGAATCGGAGGAAAAAATCCCCGACACCACTCTCTGCGTTCTCCCAGATAGAAAAGATGAAAACCATCTGAGCACTGTACAAGACAGTCCACAGATGGACTCCAGATGTTTGAGTAAAACCCCATGGTCTACAGTGTCAAAGGCTGAAGAGCGATCAAGAAGGACCAAGATAGAGCGGTTCCTCTGATCTCTCGCCATCAAGAGATCATTGAGCACCCGAACCGGAGCAGTCTAGATACTATGCCTCTTATGAAAACCAGACTGGAGAGGTTCATAGATATTATGGATGGTCAAGTGGTCCTCCAGCTGGTTTGCCACTACCTTCTCGATAACCTTCCCAATAAAGGGAAGGTTAGAGATCGGTCTGTAGTTGGAAAAAACATCTGGGTCCAAAGAAGCCTTCTTCAAAAGGGGAGTCACCACAGCTTCCTTTAGGGAGCTCAGAAACTCACCCAATTCCAGGGAGCACCAGATTATTTGAACCAGAAACGGGCCAACAATCTCAACACAACCCAGGATTAGGGAGGTAGGGCCCAGATCTAAACTACAGCACGTGAGAGGCATCCCCGGACAATCCCAGTAATATCACTGAAAGTCAGCAGGTCAAAGGAACACCAGGAGACAGAGGATTCCGTGACCAAACGCTGACCAGAAGCTTCCTTGAGTGTGCTGATGGATCTCGGATCTGATGTCAGCAACCTCATTACAAAGAATTGAGTGATCTCATCACACTCCTTTGTGAAAAGGCTCGATGGAGCTGGAGACAGGCTGGGTTGCACAGCCTGTCCACAGTTCTGAAGAGCTGAGCTGGTCAATTCTGAAGCAGAGATCTCCCTGGACAGGAATTCTGCCTTCTTATGGGAGATCTCTGATTGGTAGAGCTGATAATGCTCCTCCAAACTAAGGCGGTCGGCATCCAGAGCAGATTTCCTCCAACGACACTAACTGTCGTCCCACACGTCGCAACTCCCTCAAGGACCCATCAAACCATGGGGCCCCGGGGGCGAAGAGAGAGGGGATGAACACGGACGGGAGCAATTGAGTCCAGGGCCGAGGAAATGGCCTGGTTATAGGCCAAAACCATAGCCTCTGGACCCAAGCTGGCAGTCGGAAACTCTGAGAGGTTCAACACCGCCATCAGGTCTTCAGGGCACACATCCCATAAAGGGCGGTATCGAACCATCTCCACAGGGGCAGACCTACGAAGAGGAGCACAAAAATTGAAGCTCACGGTGTAGTGATCGGACCAACTGACAGGTTCCACCACCAAATCAGAGGCTTCAATCCCCAGGAGAAAAACTAAATCCAAGGAGTGACTGTGATTATGTATGGCCGAGGAAACAATCTGTGTAAGGCCCAGTGATGTCATCAACCGGAGGAAGTGCTGACCAAAGGCAGAAAGTTCGTCATCGACCCAAGCATTGAAGTTGCCCAGAACCATCAGTCTGGGTGACTCCAATGCCATATTGGCAACTAAATCTGCCACTTCCTGCAGGAATCATCTCTCATCTCCTGGTGGACGGTAGACGAGAGCTGTCCTGCAACCCACACCAGCCACTACGGTACACTCAAAGGATTCAGCCTCCTCAACTGGTACACTCGTGAGCCCCAAACTGGTCTTAAAACAGACCACTACTCCCCTGCGATCCAATCTTGGGCGGTGAATCACCGAGTACCCAGCTGGAACAGTTGCCTCTAAAATAAGGCCGGCATTTCCATCCAGCCAGGTCTCGGTGATGCAAGCCAGATCTGCTGTCTCAACAAAATCAGAGAAAATACCTGATTTGTTTTTAACAGATCTGGCATTGCACAACACCGCCCGAGTTGGACAGGGATCTGAAGCCGTCCCGACTACTTGCCCATCCAAATAGGAGGAGCCCTTGGGTATGGAGACTAGGCATGGAAAACCACGTTCCAGGCTCCATTTCACCCCAGTTCATCTTCTGGGCTTAACCACCCCTATGTGAGAGGCCCGTTCATTTGCCCTACTGCGTCCACAACCTCCATCACGCCCACCCCCCCACAGACAATACCAAGCACCCGACAGCGCTGGTAGATGGAAAATGGGAGGGGAGGAGGGCAAAAAGGGCAGAGGGCATGGAGGTCGGAGGATGAATAATGCACGACCGGGATACCTAAACAACACATAATAAAGCGGGAAACAAACTAACTACAAGCAAATACATAAAAAATCCTGGTACATGGGGTACACCCATGGGGGACAGCACAGCTTGGATGAGCCACAGGCAAACAAGAGGCATCAGGCAGTGCAGGTGGACACTGCCACCCACACAGACACACATGGCCATGGGATGTGTAGGGGCCATGTACAGTGCCAGCATGCCCGTATGAACATGGGCTGCAGGGGCCCTAACAAATGCCAGCCTGCTTGAGCCGAAGGAAAACATGCAGCCGGTGTATACCCCAGTGGCTGAGCCACAACTGAACTACCACCAGCTGTGGGGATCACATTGCGCACACAGTGTCTGATGACAGTGCCAGGGGTCCATGCCAACACAAGACACACAGGCATGACCAACACAAAAGCTGTGGCTTTGGCACACACATGCCAACGATGCACAGCCAAGCAGTGCACAGGATAGTGACCTGCATAACATGCAGCCCCTGTATGGCACAGATGCAGACATGCACTGCATGGAGCACACACCCCCGGACTGGCATACTGGTCCTGCACATGGCATTGTCATGGCACCACTGCAGACACCACATGCACCCGCAGTGGCAGTGGCCACCTCAGACTGCACCACAGCCTGCGTGCAGACATCCACACCACCTAGTGCACACCATCCCCAGTGGTGCACAACCCCCATGGTAACAGAGACAGTGCCCCCAGCATAGACAGCACAGGAGCACAACACCTGCACAGTCATCCCCCCGTGATGGAGCAACACCCCATGGCAGCACAGTCCCCCTCCATGACTGAGCATCAACCCTAGTACAGGACTGTACCCCCCACCCTGACAGTACATAAACCCATATCGGCACAATACCCCCCCATCTGCAGGGAAATACCCTGATAACAGCACAGTACCCCAACCCAACAGTGAATCAACCCATATCGACACAGTACATCCCCATCTGCAGGGCAATACCCTGATAACAGCACAGTACCCCCACCCTGACAGTGCGTCAACCCATATGGACAAAGTCCCCCCCGAGGCATGTGCGATAGCACACTGCACAGGTGGTCAGCAGTCACTGGCACCCTCATATGGCATGGTGGTGGTCAGTCCGTGCCCAGCAGCTGCAGCCACTGGCATGGTCCTGGTCAGACCTGCAGTTGGAAGTTATGGGCAATGCCTCATAGATCGTCATACATGGGCCTGGTGCCATACTCCCCAACAATGTGCTGTATGCGGTCCATCGAGTCCCTGAACCATTTCCTTGATGGTGGTGATAGCACCCAATGATGCATTGTTCAATCTTCAGCTCATTGAGTTGCTGCTCTGACTTCAGGGCATCAATGAACTTCCACAGGCTGGGGTGGCATGCACCTATTAGTGTGCTGAAGGCATGGTGCCACCCTTTCACAGAGTTGTTGGTGTGGGTGCTGCCAGTCCTGGCTGCATCATAAGAGCTCCACAGGTCAACAGGGAACAGGGGGTGCCTGCGGACACCACCACGGATGGGGCGCCCCACCCATGTGTCCTCGAAGTAGTCTACTATTGGTGCCAGCAGCTCATCATGTGTGATGTAGAAGTCGAACGACCTGAGAACCTCAAAGACGGTGGACACATCACCTGGGGGGATGAAGGCAAGTGCAGGCAGCAGGCTCACATGGAGTGCAAAGTCCTCATCCTCTGTGTAGAGGTGCACAGCCTCAGGAACCTCCTGGACCTTCCTCCACAGGGCCTGGCACAGGTGGAAGAAGCAGCTATGCTGACTGGCATCTGGGAACACAGTGGCAAAGGACTTTATTGCAGCCTGCTTGAAGTCTGTGATTATCACAGATGGCTCGAGGTCCTCTCGGAGCTCCCTCACTGCGGTGAATGCACTGGTGTACGTCACCCCTGCCTTGTTTGGCAGCAGAAGGTACACAGTGGGTATTATGGTGCACTATTGCTCCCCATGTATGGTGTATAGCTGTGCAAAGTGTGGTGGTGCTGTCTTGAATGTGCCATCTGCATACCATGTATGGCACTGTGACAGCAGCTGCAGGTTCCTGTCCATGGTGTATATCAGTATTTGAGATGCACCACCACTTTCATGGAGCAGGAACTGGGCTCCATCATGTGTCACTGTGTACACGTCTGGGATGATGAGGTCATCCAGTGAGGTTGGCAGGGATGGTGGTTGGCTAGCAGCTGTACATGCACGGCGGACACTCCTTTTCAGGAGGTGTATGCTGGGAAGTCTACCAGATACAGCGGTGGTTATGTTGCTACTGCATGCTGCCACCAGCTGGTGGGGAGTCTCCATCATTCGTAGAGCCCTCTGCTTTATGTCTGTAATGGCCTCACAGACACCTATGGCCCCACGGTCGGGTACATGGTTGTGGCTGTTCACCACCCTGATGACCTCCTTCCCTGTGGTGTGGATGCGCCCAGGGCATTTTGCCCTGTAATACTCTGAGCATTTCCAATATGTTTTATCTGCTAGGTTCCGCTCCTTGTAGTACAGGTAGCCCTCATGTTGTAGTAGGGTCTTCCCCTTTTGGCTGGTCACAAAGTGCAGTGTCATGGTTCTGTGGACCACTCATGTGCCTCCCACACAGTGTTTGTCCTCTGCATGACACTCCCATGCACCTTAGTGTGGTCTGTGTGCTGTGCTGCCTTATAGGAGTGCCACTGGGTATGGGAGTGACAGCACCTGCCCTGGCAGCACATGCTCAGCTCACACGTGTGTCCTGTTAGCCCTATATCCATGCTGTGGTGCCACACCCCACCCTCTTTGTGTCCTGCTGTCTGTCAGAATTGTGTGTTTCACTCACCTGGGTTGGTGAGGGTGCATTTTAGATGCTGTGGTGTTCCCCTTGTGTGGCCCTCCACCCTTGCTGTTGTGTGTGGTGCATTGCTGGGTGTAAGTGTCCTGTTCTGGGAGTCACCTCCTGTCCTGGGAGTCACCTCCTGCCCCTTTGCCCTCTCTCCACATGCTGCATGCCCCTTGTGTGACTGTGTCTCCCTTGTAGCCCTGTGGTGGTGTTTGGATTATTGTACCCCATGTGTGGTCTGGCTCCCTACCGATCGGCACTGTGGCTTGCTTGCCCCCCTTCTCGGGGTCCATCCACCATGCTGTGCTCCTTCTGCCTCCCTCTGTGCTCTGGGTGTGTTTGATCCATGGCACCTGTGTTATTGTCCATGTTGCCAGCCCTGTTGTGCTGCCCTGCTGTCTGCCTCACGGTCTTGCCAGTGCTGGGTGTCCCTCTCCGTGCGATTCCTTGTGCACGCCTCCATTGCTGCTGCTGTGTTGAGCTGCTCTGCTTGTGGGTCAGCGGCATTTGTGCTCAGCGTTGTTGGATCCACTGCGATGTTCTTGTTCAAGGCATTACTTCCTCCTTGTTCTGCCCATGTTGTTTCCTCCACGATGTTTGTGGCTTGAAACTTAATTTCTGCATCATTATCTGATCTCTTGAACATTTGAGCTGTCCAAGTCATTGTGTTGGTATTCAGTATAGATCAACCCGTTTCCTTGTCATTACTAGATGAATTCTTGGGCTACTCCAGGAAGAGTTTTTTGTTTTTTTCAGGATTATTCTATATATGTTAAAGTAAGAACAGACTTTAAAGAGAAGAGGCTTTTTTAATTTTTAATAGTCATCATGCTGAAAGGTGCGGGTCAAATATGTCAGTCTTATTTGGCTTTGCAAAGGAACCTGAACACTTTGTCTTTGCAAGTACAGCATTGGACTTATACGTTTTTGTTAATTAGTATAAGGTAAAATTCTGGACATTGTAATATTAATGTGCAGTCTTTTTCTTCTGGCATTTTTCTGGTTATGGCACAATAGTGTATAGCTTTGACAGTACTGTGAAGCTGCCTTTTGATAATACTATTGCCAAATTGTGTGAACATATTATGTGGTTTGATCAATATTCTATTAGTGTAAAATCACAGCATTTATAGTAAATATTGGACAGGATAACCACTAAGGCAGCTTCACACAATTAAAATAGCTTTTACTGTGTTAATATTTTCTTTGTTCTGAAATAGCGATAGAAGATTCTCTTTAAGAGTTTGGATTTCTTTAACCTGTTGAAGTAGGCCTGTTATATATCATTTATAGTGACCCTAATCAAACTGTCTATGTGGTACCTCCAAATAGCAATAGCCCAGTCACACAGTAGTGTGGGGGAGGAAGGTTTCTACGGTGGTTTACATTGTTTATTAAATTCCTTATTTTTACTCATGTTTGTGCATTGGTGTTAACCTCTCTTTCTTCTGCGGTAAATATTAAGGATGACTATTGGATAAAGGGGATAGATATTTTACCTATTACTTAAACACAATATAACAGTGTTATATAAATATTTCATACTGTTTAAAATATTATTACACTCAAATTATGCGCTGTCTAAAAAATGTTATAAAGGAAAAATGTACTGGGCAATCGCATATTGGTGGGTGAAAATTATTCCTTATAAATGACAACTTATTCCTTAATCTTTTGGAATATTAAAGGTGCTAATTCCCCAATAATGAGATCTCATATACTTGCCCATCTCCATAAATATGGCCCATCAGTTGCTTTTTCACAGGAGTACCATCTCCTCATGGCAGATTTGCCTTCTCTAAGGCACAGCTGGGTTGTCAGGTTTTTGGAGTGGGCCCAGAATAAAAAAAAAAAAAACTGGTGTAGCCAAAATTATTGCAAGGCACGTGGATTTTATTTATTTATTTGAATTTTGGTAACTGGGTGGACCCGGTGAGACATTACAGTCTCTTTTTCAGGTGCCACCCAGGAAGTGTAGTACAGTGTTAGTGCAATACACTGACAGAGGAGAGGTAGTTACGGTCGACTTGTTTACAACATTCGAAGATGTTCAGGATTTTGACATATACCAAATGATCGCTGATTAGTAATCTAGATATGTAAGAGACCAAGGTTTCTTAGAGCATAAGGAGATCATTTTAACTTTGCTTTATGGTCTTAATAAGGATGACTCTCAACTTTTTGTAGATTTCTCATTATAGCTAGCAAAATGGCCTGACTGCCACATATAATAGCGGGAAACTGAAATGTCATTCTTGATGGAGATTTAGAGAAGTCTGGACCCTCTATTTTTACTATTACCTCTTACCAGATGGCTCTTCATAAGCTGATAGACTCTCATTCACTGGTAGATCCATGAAGGACACTGCATCCCCATACTAAGGACTTTACTATTTTTTCTTGTTCTCATAAAACTGAATTATGAAATGATTACTTTTTATTAAGTTATTCTTTGCTGGTGGAACTGGAACAAGCCATGATATTACCACAGGTTATTTCAGATCATTCTCCAGTACATTTTTTGTTGAAAATGGAACCCCAGATAAAATCTGCAGAATAAATGATACCCTTTTGAAAGGCAGAAAAATAACATCTTGTCTTAAAAACTCCAGCACTCACTTTTTGGGTGTAAACTGTTAGATAAAGAAAAAAAACTGCTTTAAGTTATTATATTATTGCTACTTTAGAACTACAGATATAGTCAAATGAAAATCTTACACAAGTTTATGAAAGTGTGACACGCAATCTAATTTATTATACAGGGTTTCCAGTTAGAAAGACACAGATTTCCAATATGGCATTTTCAATTCAGAGCCATCAGTTGATAATTATCAGACACAAGATACCAATACATTTCTTAATTGCATTGTTTAAGCATCCTGCCTGTCTTTGGCTAAAACTGCTACCAAGTATAATGAATTCATATTGATAGATAAGAGCAGGGTAACGCACAGGTGAAAGGCTGATGTGATGCCATCGCTGAATATCGCACTGTGCAGATAATTTTCATAATAACTAGCCTCTCATATATGGTTTCAGACAAACAGACTATTTCATAAGTTCTTTAGATGCTGCATAAGTTAGAAATACATGTTTTTCCTGAGAGCCAAGAATGACATCATCAGTGCAGTGTCCTTCTCTCTGGTACAGGAGTAACATGTTTACCAGAGAGAAGGAGACAACATACTGTATCTATACTAATCCTAAACAAGACAGCCTTATCAACAGAACTGTATGGTACAATCTGAGCTATGAGACATCTGAGGCATAAACAAATGTATATTTCTTCCACCACCACTCTTGAAGGCCTCTGTAATTTGAGAGATATTTTCTCTGATTTGTGTTTAACCCTTATGTGATGAAAATTATAATGTGCCTAGAAATATGTTTTTAAACCTCTAAAGCCTTAATAAGTATTAATAAGTTCTGTGCCTATTCTAAAGTAATATGTATTTAATGAACTAATGCTATGTGTGTGTGTGTGTGTGTGTCTAAGACCTATTACTAAAAAGTAACCAGTGTGCTAATAATGTCATATACATACATCATATATCTACATATATCAAACACACACACACATATATATATATATTTGTTCTATCTGTCTCAGTTTTTACTGAGCTATTAGAAGCTAATTAATCATGTACCTGTCACAGTACCTTATAGCAGTACTTTGCTCATGGAATCTTATTAACTAACTGTCACAACAGTCTCTGTGCTCATAAATCTGACTAAAGATATGCTCATGACCGTATGACCTCCTTATGACTTTCAACATTCTGGGCTTTGAGACATCTGATATTTTACTTCAGGTGTCTCACACTAAGCAATACATATTATGCAGTACATTAGTGCCTGTATTTTAATTTTGAGTCAAAGTAGACTTAAACAATCTATGCGTATAGCAAATGCAGGTAGTCAAAATGAGTATGAAACACAGAAATAGATAGAAAACAACCATTGTATTAGAATGCAGAACAGAAGTTCTTAGAAAAGGCCACCAGTTCAAGGTGTGCAAAACATAATACAGTATCATTGTCCATTTGTGGAGAGATGACATTTCTTCAGCCTTTTGGCCTAACAAAGTTCATATCTCTGGTGTGAGTGTAGGTATCCTGATTACCCTCAACAGCATGGCTGTGCAGACATTTTCCAGGTAGGCCAACTCAGCCTGTATAGTAATATTAGGAAAAGCAAAAGTTTGGAGACTACACGACAAAGTAATGCACATTTTCTATTGGAGCAGTACACACTACCCATTTTAGTCCACAGTACAGGTTGCAAGTGACAGGTTTAGGTCTATTAGAAGTACTACAAGGAAAATGACTTTCCAATGCAATATCTCATGCAGCATTTTGTAACTTAGTACAACATGAAAGGTTTAGCTCAATCCATTTATTATGCACCTGCATGATGGAGATTGGAGCCGGCACAAGCTGCTATGTATAATAAGAGTACTCCATCTCATTCAAATATCATAAGTGAGCAATGAGGAAATACACATTTATGTCCAACAAAATAAAGATCACTCTCTCTCTCTCTCTCTGTATGTATATTAGAGGCAAAAAAATCCATTTAATGCATCAGTTAGGGTTGTTCCACAGTGACAAAAGAGAGAAATTTGATGTTAGGGTTGAAACCCCTTGCACCCCACCAGCCCACCCCCAGCCAGCATCGGGATGCGCGTTGGGGTTGTCGGTCCTAACTCTCACCCCATTCTCCTATTCCTCAGCTTCTTTCCACGTGTGATGGGGTGAGAGTTAAGGCCGATGACCACAATGCACATCCTGATGCCAGTTGGGGGGGTGGGCTGGAGGGGTGCATGGGGGGTTTCAACCCTCACATCGAATTTCCTCACTTTTGTCACTGTGGAACAACCCTAACTGATGCATTAAACAGAGTTTTTTGGCTCT
Source organism: Neoceratodus forsteri (assembly GCA_016271365.2). Classification (NCBI taxonomy): domain Eukaryota; kingdom Metazoa; phylum Chordata; order Ceratodontiformes; family Ceratodontidae; genus Neoceratodus; species Neoceratodus forsteri. The sequence goes on from CM057453.1 coordinate 215,469,488, forward strand.
AACTTTCCTTCTTTTTGAGAATGATAATGAGAAATAGTGAATGTAATGCAGCAGCGGGAAGGCCCCGCGGTCCCGCCATGTGATGTCATGTCACATAGTAACACGGTGCCCGCAAACACAAATGGTAACGCGCATGGTGATGCAATGTGAAACAGAAAGAGAAACAGTACTGTAGATACAAATGGTAAAACTAAATGCAAACACAAGCTCAAATGAAAACGCAAAGGGTAACGCACATGGTGGCATAGGCAGAGATGGTAAAGTGAAACGAGTAGCAGAACCGCAAGAGGAAGCGGCGGTAACAGTAATGTAAGCACACAGGCTGGTTTTCCACAAAAGCTGCATAGAGAAAGACAGTGAGTACAGAGAATGTATGCATAATAATGGGTCTCAGAGCAGAAAATGAGGAGTTGGAATACTAAATTGCTTATATCTCAGGAACCGTACGACAGAAAAAGAGAAAAAAAAATTAAAAATCATGTGATTTTTGAGTTTCCTGGCTAGTTTTGTACTTTCATTTATTTAGCTTTTGTTGACCGGGTAAGTGCACTAGACAAATCCTGCCTATTTTCAGGCACGACCCGGGGGAAGGGGATACAGATGAATGCCAACTGACCTTGAACCAGATTAAGCTGTTGGTGGTATTTTTAGTGAATGAGGGAAATTTGGCCAGGACACCGGGGAAATTCCCCTACTCTTTTCGATAAGTGCCATGGGATCTTTAACATCCACCTGAACTACCACCAATCCAGGCAGATGGGACCTTGGTTTAACGTTTCATCCAAAAGACGGCACCTCAGAAATGCAGCACCCCTCTCATGCTGCATTACAGTGTCAGTACTGGGATATTAACCAAAGTGCCAGATGTGGGAACTGAACCCACAGCCCTCTGATCTCCCGGCCTCAGAGGCGAGTGTGCTACCTACTGAGCCACTGACGCTGCTATGTCCCCCATGTGGGGGCTAAGCATTTTTCTAATGAAAAGTCCGTATCTCACACCTTTTCTGAGATACGGGCCCTGAAAGGTGCAGCGAATGAAATAATGTTATCCTATGGGAAAAAAAGAGAAGTTTGGAGTGCCATAACTTTGCCACCCTGTAATATTTTTTCACCAGACCACCAAAGGCACATCTGTGAGATGTTGGCTGTCTTTTCACCAAATTTCAGCCCATAAGACCAAACTGTTCATTTATGGCAGGGTGGCAAAGAATTCCTGTTATTTTGTGCATAGTGTCACAAAGTAGTGTCGTGATTTGCGAAAGCTTTCGCACAGATTTGCGAAAGTGTCATGAGTGCAACACTACCTTGTGACACTACTTTTTCAAAAAATTTTAAAAACATGTTTCTGGAGTGTTTATCCACAAAATAAAGACATGACCAGCATCCTCAGGGTCTGCCTAGGTGAACACAGAAAGAATTGTGTCCCTAGAGGGTCCCAATTTTAAATGCCAAGCATTTTTCTGTTCACTAACTGAAAACAAAATGGCTGATTTGCGACACTACTAGGGCCATTTGTGACACTAAAAAGTGCATTTGCGAAAGTGTCGAACTTTTTGTTAACTTTTCCCATTGACTTATGATGGGAAATTGTTTTTTGAATAACTTTTGAACCATTTAATATTTTTTCACAAAATCTTCAAAAGGCACATCGGGGACCCTGGCCGCATGTTCCCTGAAGTTTTCGGACTGGTGGCACAAACCGTGCGACCTGTAGGGATGAGCAAAGAATTTAAAAAAGCTTAAACATGTGCACAAATCATGCTTAATAATTCAGCAGCCATATATCCAAACAGTACAAAAGTTGGTAGATCCCACGATGTATGGTTCCTGATTGGGTATTCCAAATTTCAGGCAAATCCGTTGAATGGTTGCAAAGTTATTAAGGTGCAACATTTTAGGTTTAACATGTAAATTGCTCCTCTACCATAATATATTATATATATATATATAGCACAAAGAAAAAGCAGAAAGTCAACCAGTCCCAATATCTCTAACGGTAACCTAATAGGAACAAAGGCACCACATACAACACAAATTTCATCATTTTTGTTGTAAGCATATCATTAGCCAAACTGTGTTCAGTTGGATCAGAAAACCATGCAATATTATGCATATGTCAACTAAGGTATTTATAATACTTTACTTAAAGAACCTGTCTAAGGTATACTACATTGCTTAGCATTCCCTGTTTAAGCATAGTCTCAAAATGTATCTAATACTTTCATACTGGTTCTAAATCTATAGTATTCTAAACTCCCAAGTGTATCAGCAAAATCACCTCCCCCCCGCCCTCCGCAGACACTAGAGCTTTGCTCAGTCGTGGTGGAAGGTATCGAGGCTTTACTCTAATATCTTGATTATTAAAATTAATTCACATATTTATAATGAAAACATTTGTATAACTGTGTTAAATGTTGAGGGCAAATATGTCGTGGGAACTCAGTATTTGACAAATACTGACAAATTTAAAAAAAAATACAGTTTCATTGTACCTTGTTATAAACACACATTTTCCAGTGTAAGGTAAATGTACCCCAGTTCTTGTACTGGTGTTATGGAATTTTTAGAAAACAACCATTTACATTATTTTGTACAGTAGAAGAACCTTTACTCATATTTGTAGAAGTATCAGGTGCAAGGTGATTCAGATCCTGGTACCACTACAGATTAATAGAGAAAGCACAAGTAATTGCCTAGAATAATTGGTTCCACACTTGATATATTAACAATTTAAATTATTTTATGCAGGTATATTACATCTTTTCTATTGCTGACTAGAACTTTAAATATATCAAAAACACAAATCCCATGTAATCAATACCCTGTTATTCATACCATGCCAATTTACATGTCTGGCGTAAAATATACTAAAATTGCGCCTTATCTTTCTCCCATTTGCAGGACAGGAGTATTTACTGGTGTTGCAAAACAGGTGTAAAGTTGACAGTAGTCAATTGTCTTTAAGTTTTTCTTCTGTTGGACCTTGTCTACCACTATGTGATTTATAATTTTTGGCAGCACAAGGTGGGAGTTGAAATGTGCACTACTTGTGCAGCCCCTTTCCATGTGCAGGACTAGAATCTTCATCTCAGTGAAAAAAACAGTAACAATTTTCCTGCAATGGAGGCTGAAAAATAAAAGCTTAAAAATTGTTACTTCTCTAAATGCAGTAAATGAAAACAGTTAATATGAATACTTCCACTTTGAGAACACAGGTGTTAATTTCTGCAACAAAGGTTGCACAACATTGTAAACTTACACATCTGCACCACATTTGAGGTGGTATTAGGGCAAAGCTTGCTGAGGCAGTTTCTTATGCCTGCCTCTTGTGACATTATATGATGAAGCTCCTGCTTGTATTTGCATTCTTGGCATTGAATGTTCATGGATGTTTTATAGACAGGGTGAATCATACCAAAATGGTAACTGTTGCAGCATTACACATACCCAATTTCTGATGAATCATAAAAGCCTTCTTATCAGTGAGTGTATGCATGCAAAAAAAAAAAACAGTATACATACATCTGCCACCATTCCTAGAATGTTATTTTCAAACAAATAGGAATGAAATAATTTGTCAGTAGCTAACTTTAAATTTAAACTGTGTGATTTACATTTCCAATAGTTATCTGCCCCTTTGGGGCACATCAGTTGTTAGAACAGCTGCTACTAAAAACAGTGACTTATGGGAGTGGGGGCATACATATGATTCATGTCTATTGCTTCCAAGAGCTCCTTGTAATGCAAGAAGACTTTGGCCCTAGCATTTCATTATAGATGAAAACCTCACGTAAAAGTTACAAACTGCAAAAAGTCATTAAAAACTTAAACCCCTTTTATGGCATAATCAATTAGAGTACTGAGATCTACACTTTGGGCTCACTCAGTACAGTAAAACTGCAAATTATTAAGTAGAAAAAGGATTTAACTTTGCAATTGCTGGCAAGAATGTGTAATGAGCATTTTACAATAAACATCCCCTTATCTGCTGGCTGGGATCACAGACAATAGAGCCTTCTAGAGAAAAGGGTTTAACAAGTTAAGGACATACATTTTAATGTTGAACATGCCTCTTAAAGAAGCACCCTCTTATCTCTTCTGAGAATAAGAAATGACACAGTTGACAAGCAAGCCAACCTTATGGGTGGCCTATAAATGCGCAATTGCGGCAAAATTATTTGGCTTGCATCTAAAAGGAAAAAGAACAATCAGACTAAATCACAAAAACTACTTCACATCATAAGAATTTCAGAGCTTCAACTTGTAGCTAGTTATTCTGACCAAATATTACTAGTTAACTGCAGCTCAGGAACAATATCATAAACTTAATTGGGCCCAAGCTGAGTTAACCTTGGTCAAGTCTAGAACCTCATATATTTCTTTGGGAGAATGCAATGGTAAGCTATTAGCATTGCATATTAAACAGCATGAAAATGCACTCATTAAGCATTTATATAACACTGAGATGCAACACCTCATAACTCAATCAAGACAAATTTCAGAGGAATTTTAAGAATTTTCTAAATACCTGTATGTTGAGGGTGGCCAAAATATTGACTTGGAAAATGCAGATGAATATGTTGATCAATGTCATTTACCCCAGCTGGAACAAACGGATCAAGACTTGTTGGCATGGCCTCTTACACTAATAGAACTTTAAGACGCACTAATGTTGATGACCACAAATGAAGCCGCACACCCTAATGACTTTACCATTTTTTTAACACCTTTTCAAATTGATTTTTTCTGTGGCTCTTATAAGTTTGTGAGGAAGCCTATGATAATGGTGGGCTAGGCACTTCTATGCAAGAAGCATTTATTTTGGTATTACCAAAGCCTGGTAAAGATCCACAGAAGTGGTCAATTATTGATTTATACCACTTTTAAACATAGCTTTAAAGATTCTGGCACAGACTTTGGCTGTTAGACTTTTATAGATTTTGGCAATTCTAATTAGTCAAGAGCAAGTCGGTTTTATGACTGGCAGATATGCTGCAGATCATCTTTGGAAACTCAAATGCATACTTTCCACATCAAGGGATGCCAAGGCCCCAGCAGTATTGGCCTCCTCTGATGTGGAAAAAGCTTTTGATAGGGTCTCTTGGAAATATATTTTTCATTCATTAGCTCACTTTGGTTTACCCAATAATTTTATTCATTGGATTGAACTGTTATATTCTCACCGTACTGCAAAAGTGTGATGCAATAAAGCCCATCTTCCTTTCCTCTTCATAATATAACCAGACAAGGTTGCCCCCATCCCCATTCCTATTTAATTTGTATCTTGAACCCTAAATAAGGTGGATTAACCCTTAAACTGCCAACAGATTTAGAGCATATAGAATTTCTGGACTGATATATCAGTCCGCAACACATCAAGGCTTAAACTTCACATCTTAATCCATGGTATTTCATTGGAATCAAATCAATATACAAATTTTGGCTTATGCTGATGATATTCTTCTTCATCTTAATAAACCCAATATGTGTCAATCAATTGCCCTTGAGGAAGTTTACAGATTTGCCCTGATTTCGCACTATAAACTTAACATAGAAAATACACAAGTCTTAACCCTAAATAACTATACCAAGTGGTATGATCTAGAAGGTTTAGGACTTACATGGGTAACCAATGACATAACTTATTTAGGAATTAAGCTTACCAGTTCCATCTCAAAAATAGTTCAAAAAAATTTCATAGATCTCATCTGAACAATTATAACTGATCTTGTTTGGTGGAATAATTTACCTCTATCCCTCTGGGAAAGGGTTAGTACAATAAAAATTAATGTATTTCTCAGGATACTCTATCCTATGAATATGCTAACAGTTAAGCTTCTGATGTATTGATTTCAAGACCTTCAAGGGTTAATTTACACAATTTCTTTGGTGAGGCCATACACTGCGACTTTGTTATCTTTGACTTGTTGCCAAAAAATACAGTGTTGGCCTTGGTGCTCCAGACCTTTATGCTTATTACCATGCAGCCCAAGGTATAAACTTTTTTTGATGAGAGATACAAGACAAAGAACAATCATCTTCCTATATTCCCCTTTGATTGACCATAGAAAATTATCTTTATCACAAAAACAGGATTTTCTTAAGAACTTTATTTTATCCCAAATTTAATATGATACCTAAACTCTTAAGGGATATCCTAATAGGTGTATATTTAGTAGTTGTTGGTCAGCTTAAAAAAAAACACTTAAAGAATTCAATTGCAAACCCATGGGAACAACCTCTTTGGTTAAACCTAATTTTAAAATATATAGTAAAATGCTATCAAATTCTATAAGACAAAATAATGGTATTGAATCCCCTCTTCAATTGATTCAAGGCAATAACTGGATTCCTTTTACATCCCTAAAACAAACATATGTCCTAAGTAATGAGGAATATCCTTTCCATTATCAATTACTCTACCTACTCTCCTCCAAATTGGACAAAAATATCTCTATGGTAGCCCACGACAATGGGGATGGCGATTGAATGATTTCAAAAAGGGTGACTCAATTGCAGCACCTCTCCACAGGGCTACCAGGCAGGGAGGGTGACTGGATAGAAGGGGGGATCCATGAATATAGCGAAAGGATGTCTCTATATGTACATGTGCATGGGGTGAGCGAGCACACCATGCGATGGTTGGAAGAGGAGGGAGGGTTTGTGAGGCATAGTACAGCAGTGGGCTGCTGAGCTGGCCCTGTGGCATGGTGGGTGGGTGGGTGACAGGCTAGTGTTGCGAGGGTGTCAGATTTGGTTTCGGGTGAGTGTTCATTTTTGTTGGGCCCGGCCATTTTATTTCGGATTTGCACCCCCCCCAACACGCACCTCCTGGAGTTGAGAATCTTTTAGTAGGGGGGGTGTGAAGAGCATAGCTCCCACATAAAAAAAGTCCCTGGTGCCCTTTTGCTGTACACTCACCCTAACGGTGATCGTCTTTCTATGATCACCATTATTACATGGAACCATTTCAATGACAGATCACCCTATTACTTTGGCAAGACTGGGGAAACTGAGTTTGGAAAGTCATGCTATATCTAATGTATATATGACAGTTCAACAAGCATGAGCTTATAAATATGATCTGTTCCCTAACTACTGGCCCATAACACTTGGATGGACTCCAAGTGATCTGCAATGGATGACTATGTGGCAAAATATCTATTAATATATTAAGGTTGATAGCTACCAATATACTCAATTTAAAATAATACAAGCAATTTACTGTAGAGGACATTAATTTTACATCCACTAATGTTTGTGATGTCAGGTGTTTGTCCGATTTCATGGGTCAATATTTTGGCGCTAGCGTGGTAGCCTAACACTGCTACACAAATGGTAGTTTGACTTATAGCACTCACTACATTCTGCATCAAAAATCTGACTGGCAGTGTTGTATTCTGTGTTGTGGGTGCACTATGTCTCTAATATCCTGGTTAAAAAGACATCCAGTGAAGCAGGAGCGTGAGCAGCTACTTGATATTACTGACATCGATCTTGCAGAGCTCATACATTCCTCTGGTGTTGCCGCACCTTGTAGCCACAGCTGTTGCCAGTGAGTTTGCCTCTGTCAACCCACCAGCAAAGAGAAGGTGCCCAGAGACAAACACACACTATACCCCTGAGGTGCATTTCAAATATGACAAATATATTCAACAGATCATGGGGTGATGTAAGCAGCTCTGTCACAGGATTAGGGGACAAGCAGCAGGTTTCCATGATGTCAGCTTGCACCCTCTCAGGTTCATTTTTGCCACTGCAGGTAATCTACAAAGGCAAAACCCTCACTTGTTACCCTGCATACAAATTCCCCAATGGCTGGTGCATTACACACTTGGAAAACCACTGGGCAAATCAATCAGGAATGATGCAGCCCATTCAAGAAGTGTTGCTACCATACTTTGAGGACACTAAAGTAAGCCTCGATCTCCCATCCAAACAAAAGACAATTCTCATCATGGACCTTTTCAGAGTCCATACTGTACCAGTTGTCCTAAGCTGCCTTGAGGAGGCCAACATAGTGCCTATTTTTATATCCCCATCCTGCACTGACCTTTTCCAACCCCTCGACATTGCTGTAAACAAGCTTTACAAGGATAATCTTTGACACAGTTTCACCAACTGGTATTCTGGTCTTGTGGCAGAAAATGTTGCATGGGGGAGCCAAGAGTTCAAGACTGATTTTAAGCTCTACCAGCATAAAGAACGGCATGCCACTTGGCAAGTGCAGAGTTTTGTGGAGCTGTCAACTAGAAGGGATGACTGTGTAACGGGGTTTGTGGAAGCTGGAATCCTAAATGCCCACTCTAACTGTTTGTACTGGGTAAGTTTTCTTTGCTTATTTCAAAGTTGGCTCTAGCTGTTCTCACCATCATGTCAATTACAGCACGTTTTTACTTACAGGATGAGTTGAGCAAGGCAGTGACATCAGATGCCAACTCGACACCCAAATGATTCAAGTGAGGAAGTGGCGGAATAAACTAAAGGGACATTTTGGCTTGCATTTTGAATGTAAACTTGAATGTAAACCAGTTTTTTAGGCACAATATCGAATGTTAGTCAGTTACATATTCCAAACTGACTAAATGTCTCCTCCTTGATTGAACAAGAATGCAATAATGCGTGACTTGCAATGAAAAAGAAAGGTAAAGAAGTAAGTCATTACAGTAGACAGTTTACCAGTCAGTTACTGTAGTCTACAGGCAGAAAGTTACAAAGCTACACCACTTGTGCTCCAAAGTCAATGATCAGCATTGTGCGGTAGTTACCATTGTTGGTAAATACTGTATAGCATATAGCAATCAGCACTTTATGCTGGTGCCCATTTCAGTGTCTCCTGTTTAGTGGACATATATTTCACTGAGACCAAATTTTTGCTTAACTTTTGCATAAGCCATCATGGTGAAAATGTTGTCCCAGTGAAATATGTCTTCTACTGTATAACACTTCTTCTAAATTACATAAATAGTATACTGTGAAGTCGGCTAGCTGCAACTGGGCATATACCAAAATGGTGACCCACTTGCAGTGCAGGTAGGACAGGGCACGATTGTGAGGAAGGACAAAGGATGGGGGTTGCTCGTGCATATAGTGACAGGACGTTGTTATATGTATACACGCATGGGGGGTAGTAAGCATGATGCAAGAGAGGGAGGGTTGGCCTGGCGTGGTTGGCATGGGGCTGCTGAGCTGGTCACATAGGGTGATGGGTGGGTGACAGCCTGAAACTGTGAGGGTTCCAGGTTTGGGGTCCGGGCACACCTACATTTTTTGTGCCCGGCCCAAATTTTACATATTTTCCAGAATTTACACCCCCTGGCATGCACCCCCCTGGAGTTAAGAATCCTTTCATAGGGTGATGCGGGGGTTGAAACTCCCCATGGGGGGGTCACAGCCCCCCTCATTAACATTTAAATTCTAAGTCCCCAGCACCATTTTTCTGTGTGCTGGGGGTGTACATCACCAAAATTGAATTTTGGCAATGTACCCTCTCCAAAATGATGGTTGCATTTCGGCAGTCACCATTATGACATAGAACCACATAAATGGGGAATCTTAAGTTCAACTACATGTGCCAGGTGCAACTTAGTGGATGGTTCATTATTGCATATATCATGGGACTGCCCTAAGGTCCAGCCACTTTGTCTGAAAGTTAAGGATGCATTAGACTCAAATATGGGACTTAAGTAAGCTTTTACAGCAAGGAATTCTATGTCGGGGTTGCACATTCATGACCTAGAAGGCTTCAGAAACTACCATTTTGGTTTAATTGCAATAGTTATAAAAAAATATAAAATTAAGACCATGGCTGGATCAAAATACTCTGGCCCAGATATTCAAAAGGGTTGCGCCATGCGCAATAGGGTTGCACCAGCGCAAGTCTGAAAATGCGCCATTCTGCGATATTCAGCGGGAGGCAGTTGCGCCCCCCAAATCACGCTGAGCAATAGCGCAATGATAATGAATGTATGCGCAACTGAAGGGAGAGGAACCATGCATAAATGGCGCAGTGCGATATTCAACAACATGCGCCATGCGCAATAAGGGAGCAAGCAGAAGTTGCGCGATAGCGAAAATGAGCCAAAATAAAAAGGAACAAGGGAGAGGCACAAGAATGCTACAGGGGAGGCACGTGTTGCTGAACTATAGCCAGCCACACAGGCAACACACACACACACACACACACAGGGCAGGACAGAGAAAGGTCACCTGGAACCCACAGGCTCAGGGAAGGTGTGGGGAGCCACAGCGACAGTGCAGAAGGGGGAAGTGCCACACAGCACTGAGGCCAGCACAGTTAGGCGTTCCCGGTGCAGGGGAAGTAGCAGCCAGGGCAGCGGGGGGGGAACAGAAACAACTGCCGGGGGGGTGAACACAAGCCAGGGACATGGCCAGTGCCACCATCCAGATGGAGGCAGTAATGAGGGGGGGAGAAGGTGGGCAGTAGGGTGGCACGGCTGTGGAAGGGCCCGTTGGTGGTATGCCCCCAACAGACTGTACCGAGCCCACACCAGCTTCAAGCTGTACAATGATACTGAGATCGTGGGTCAGTACTGCCTGAATAGGACAATTCTGAGGCAGCTCTGTGAGCTGTGCAGTGATGTGATGCACGCAACCACATGACGGAGCCATGCTCTGTCAGTGGAGACTAAAGTGACAGCTTGCATGTGCTTGCTCACCAGGGGTACCTTCCAGATACCAACAGGGGACACCACAGGCATAACCCAGTCAGCTGAGTCACGCCACCTCACCCAATTCCTCAGCGCACTGCTGCCACATGCTGCGGAGTACATCCATTTCCCCAGCACACCGGCGGAGCGCACAGCAAACATACAGGAGTTCCACAGGGTAGCAAGTATGCCTGGCGTGCTAGGGGCAATAGAATGCACCCATGTGGCCATCCACACACCACCTGGCCATGAGGGGGCCACATATATTAGTCGCAAGGGCTATGCTAGCATCAACTGTCAAGTGGTGTGCGATGCAAGGGGGTGCATAATCAATGTCTGGGCCAAGCACCCTGGAGGAGCACACGATGCCTTCATCTGGCACCAGTCGGCACTGTGCCACAGATTCAAGAGTGGGGACATCCCCACTGGCCACTTAGTGGGTGAGTATGCAGACCACATGGACAAACATAGGGCTTGGGAGGGGCATGGTCAGAGGTGACATGGGTAGTGGTCTACATGGCCCAGGGCAGGGTGATGCTGATCACCAAACTAACCTCCACCCTCTACACACAGGTGACAGTGGATACCCACTCCGTCCCTGGCTGCTCACACCATACCAGCGGCCCGCGACCCCATGGCAGCAATGCTACAATGAGGCATATGCCACCACACGTAATGTCATCGAGCGGGTGTTCGGTATGCTGAAGGCATGTTTCCATTGCCTGGACACTTCCGGCGGTGCCCTACAGTACAGCCCCTCAAAAGCCTGTGGGCTATTCCTGGCCTGTTGCATCCTGCACAATATGGCCAACGAATGTGGGATAGCTGTACAGGTCGAAGAGAGGGACAGCGATGGGGACAATGAGGATGCCAGTGACAATGGTGATGGGCAGCCCCCCAGCCCCCCCTTGGGTGACAGGACCCCCGACTGCTCCGGCTGACACAGCTGCACTGGGACACCATTATGGAGGAGCACTTTAGCCAACCCAGGTAAGTCATGGGGCTATGTGCAACCACCAGTGGCAAAGGCATAACCCACAAACATGCATGGACACACACCAGGGGTGCATGCTGTCAAGGGAAATGGCCGGGCATGGAACCACACACACCACCAGGGACGGGTGAGGTCTAACATGGCACATGGACAGACACACACACACAAAACTCACCAGACATGCACAAAGGGTAGGAGGCACATCGACCCAGAATGCCACCCCTAGCCACACACATGTTCACAGACCACCATGCCCACTGCCTGTCATTGTGCATGTGTCAGGTGCTGGGCACCATTGCACATTAGTGTACAGTGCAATGCAGGCATCACCATACACACACAACTGTGGACAGCAGCTGGGAAGGTGTGCAGATGGACTGTGTGTGTGCATGCAGGGCCGGATACCCACCTGTGCATTGCCCGCTGAATGACACAATGCACACAGGGCAGCATCAGACAGTAGCCATGCTGGGAGACAGGTCAGTCACATGCCACAGTGCCCCGGCCTCCACAGATGCATGGGTGGTCCCACTGAGACCCGCCAGCAGTGACAGGCTGACCACTGGCCTCATGGGGTGGCAACGATGGTTCCCCAGGGGTTCCACTGCATGAATGCGACCGTGCTCACGCAGGGGTCTGCAGCACACCAAACATGCCTGCGCCAGGCGTGCTCGGGATGCCCAAAACTGAACCCGGTGTTGACAAGGATGGTGTCGCACGAAGCCGGGAATGGTGGGTGGACATTGCACTGCGCGGTGTCTGCGATGCATGGGCAAATAACTATGTTCCCCCTGTGGCCATGGCAGCTGTGATTGTATGTGTCAGCCTGCTAATGGCAGTGGTCACATCCTCCCGCATCCGGTCCATCCCTGCCAGGAGCAGTGCAGTTTCTCTGCTGCGACGCTCCTCTGCCTGCTGCAAAGCCACACTCAGTGCATCCACCGCCGTCACAAGCCGCATCTGCTGATTGACTGATGCTTGCAGTATGTGGGTGTGCTCATCTAAGAGGTCATCTGCCTGATCGGCATGCTGTCCCTCAGGGTGTTCACAGCCCTGATGCTCATCACCCCTTGAGGGTGGGCGCTGCACACCAGGGCCAGGCCTGAGCATGTCCACAGGCAGTGCACTGACGCCGCCCCCTGACACTGTACCCCCAAGCCCATTGGCCGACTGCTGATGCTGCCCCTCTGGCTGCCGTTCCCCAGGGCTCAATGGTGCCGCCACAGTGGCCACAACAGTCCCACTGTCCTGTACATACACCAATGCTGCCCCACTGGTGCTGACACACACAGGCTGGGACTGTGATGACACACAGGCCTCCATGCTGGCACCACCCACAGCCATGGCTGCGCTGTTACCTGCTGTGTGGCCATCCTGTGGCACACAGGTGTCACTGCCCATGACGTTAGCGACATCATCATCGGTGACGGACCCGGCACCAGCCCCGAGTCCCAGCATGCTGGCATGCATGGACACTGGCACGCTGGGACACGGGCAGGGCCTCCTCCGCACCTGCTCCAACAACATCAGTCTGGATGTCCAGGCAGGCCCACTGTCACACTGAGCTGTGTATTCCTGTGGAGGTGGATGGGCCCTTCTCCATCTCCATCTGACTGGCCTCAGTGGAGAAGCCCACCACCACTGACCCATGCAGATGCTCAGGAGTTGTAAGGGAAAAAAAAGTTGCGTTACTGCATGTGACCTACCCTGTCCCCCCCCCCAATAGACAGACCATGACCTACCATGCAGTGACGGGCTACCACCCATCTGGAATCCACCACCTGGAACACCCTCAATGGAGCAATGCTCCATGCTGCCAGCAACCCTCTCCTCCTGTGGGGTCAGGCGTAGCACTTCTGGCTGTCCCTCACCTGTCTCAGACCATGCTGCCCTGATGGCAGCCACCTTCTCCTTAATCCTCCTCCTGTCTGTGCCCATCTTCTTCTTGCACTCCTGCACGGAGTGCTGGTGGCTGCCATGCAGGTTTACAGCAAGTGCCACCTCCTCCCATGCAGCAGCATGGGCCTGTGGTGTTCTCTGGTGTCTGCTGAGAAGCGGCTCCAGATCTAGGTAGGCCTCGAACAGGGCATCCGTCTCAGCCTTCGTGAAATGTGGCCTCCTCCTCCTCCCACAACTCTGTTTCTCTTCCTTCACAACTCACTCAGTCATGATTCAGCCTGTGAGAATGACAGGCATTACCTGTGACTGTGCAGTCCCATGCATGTTCCAAAATCCACAGTCCTCACTCCCAAACAGCATGCAACTCACCAATAGACTGCAGTAACCGACTATGGCCAGTGCAGCCCAATGTCGCACTTTTATAGAGCAACCCATGCAAATGAGGTGAGGCGCATCTTTAAGTGGATGCAAATGCAGTGACTGCTCCATTGAATGGCTGATTAGCTGATTTGCATATGACGGCTAAATATCACACTGTTGCGCTTTGCGCAATTGTGTTGAACGTGCTGAGCCAAGGGTGCAGTTCTGTGAAATGCACAGTACACACCTAACTGTGCATGCCCGGGTTGATGACACAGGCGCCTACCACACTGCTGATGTGCTGTGCGTGGGAGGCAATGCAGAGCACAGCCACCATTGTGTCAGTGGCGCTACAGCACTGTTCACCTATATGGCGTTGTGGCACTGGGGCGTCGTAGGCGCACTGGGGCAACAGCACGGTAGGCCGCTACAGGAGGTGGCACACAGGCACCCAATCGCACTAGATGCATTGGGTTCCATTTACGCTGTGGCTGTCTGTGCACCAGAGACCCTTGACCCTGTGCCCGACCTTTGGCCCCTAGGCACCATGCATCAGGCATGGGTGCACCACTATCGTGCTGTTCGGTGACAGCGCAATAGGGAATGGCAGCACTGTACCACGCAGCATCTGCACGTGGCAGAACCGCGCTGCAGAGCACCATTTTGACTTAACTGAGCAGTAGAGATGGCGCAGAGGAGAGCAGTACAGTGGAGCCAGGTGGAGATGGCAAACTTGGTTGCCATTGTGGAGCCACATGTTGGCCCACTATTTGGTGAGACACCCCTGGACAGGGCCAGGAGTCAAGTGTAGCAGGAGGTGGCCGATGCCCTGGAGGAGGCCACCGTTATGGGGCCGATGGTGGAGCAGTGCCACCACAGATATGGGGACCTGAGGTGGAGGGACCCGGACCTGCTTGCCCACCCGCGGGCATGTGCCAGGAGGGGCACAGTGACACAGCCAGGTAGGTGCAACATCCATACACTTTTATCTTACATTCGGGTATCATGGTTGCATGTGTTCGGCACATGGTGGGGGGCCATCCGGTGTTGGCTGTGGTGGTGTTATCAGGGTGTGGGATGGGTGGGTCTGGCTGAGTGGGATTGCACACACATGGGGGCAGGGGGACTTTGCTACAGGATTGTACTGATGTTCCTCTCTCCATGTTTACACCTTAAGCCCAGACGAGCGCAGGCTGGTGAGAGAGAGGAGGCACCAGCAGGAGGACCATCAGTCCGGGAGGGGCGAAGGTCCGCAGAGGTGCAGGGACCAGTTTGATGATGGTGAGTGCCTTACATCCATGATTACTATTGCATGCTGTGTAACAGGGCAGGCATCGGGGCATGGCCACCATCCATTGACACCACTGCCATGCACACAACTTGTTACAGTCAGCACTGTCCAGTGGCACTGCCTGTCTTGGAGTGCATCAATGGTGGGCCATGTGTGCACTGGGCACATGACTGTGCCACTGCCTTCGGACCACATAGCCATGTCACTGAACAGCCACGGTGGTGCTGTGCAGGACTTGGCCGGTGGGTGTCTGCAGCAGTCTGCATGGCTGTGTGCACCTGGGTGGGAAGGTGTTGTGGACGCGATCACTGTGGGTGGTCACACACCATCACAGAGGCATGTCCCACAGCCGTATGCCATGCATAGTGGGTGGGCTGCATGGGGCTGTGCATTCACACCTATTGACTCTGCTCCCTTGTCCTAGGTGGACAGCAGCTGCAGGAGATCAGGATGGTGCTGAGGGAGATTCTCCAGGAAGCCAGGGCATCCGTGGAGATACTCGAACAGTTGGACAGGCTCGGTGTCCAAAGACGTCATGGCGGGAGGAGAAGCCGGAGCCGGAAGTGGGGCTCCCGCTGAGCTTTGAACTGCCCCTGATTTCCCCTACCCCCCTGGACACACCCTCACACCCTTCTTTCCCTCTACCATTTGTTCACCGCTGCCCCTGACCCACCCCCACCTTGTTTGTGTCCCAACCCACAAACCTTTGTAAATACTTGTACATAGTTTTGTTTGCTGTTTTTAAATACATTTCTTTTGATATGCCTACTGTGGTGGTCTCTGATTTGCAGTGGGCTATAGGTGCTCAGCTGCAGTGGAGTGCATGGCATCAGAGGTGGTGCAGTCATGTGCATGTGTGTGTCCATGAGGATGTGAGTATGGTGTGGGAGTGGCTATCAGTCACTGTCTGTGGCCTGTGTGTTGTTTCCTGTGCACTGGATGATTGTGTGCAGTGGTCCATGGTGCATGCTCTGTGTCCATGGCACACCTGCCAGATCATCCATGGCCTGTGCAGCTGACAACCATGCATGTCTGTGACATGCACAGTCCACTGACATGTCAGTGGTGGCTGTCCATGCAGGACAGCCACTGTACCCGGCACAATGCCGGGTTGCCTCCTGTCACTGGTGTGGTGCATGTCTGCCTTGGGTGACACTGTGGCCTCTGCTGTTGTTGTCTCACCTCCATGCTGTCTCTTGTGTGTGTCACAGGGGATGTGCACCACTGTCTGTCACTTGTGCTCCGGGCAAATGCTGGTGGCGTACGGCTCCACAGTGCCTGTGCAGGGTGGCTGACACTCCTGTGCCATGGAGGAATGCTGGCCGTGTGTACATGGTTTCCACGGCCACACACTGGGGGCTTGGTTGCCCCACTACTGTGTCCCTGTGTGGGTGTGTCCTTGGATATGGGTGGGTGTTTGTCCATGCACTGTGTTGCATCCTGTGTGGTGCATGCTTCCATGCACCACTGTGGGTGTCTGCGCTGGCTGTTGTGGCCAGTGCTGGGTCAGGGTGTGTCCTTGGGAGGGTGTTCAGGGTGCTGTACCACCGGTGGTGGGGTCCAGGGCATGCTCTGTCACATGTGGGGTACCTCGTGTGCTGATGCATGGTCGGTGTCTCAGCTGTACCTCGGGGGGATGTGCATGGTGGCAGTGTGTATGCAGTCATTGCATTACTGTGTGCTGCCACCCACTGATGAGTGCTCATGGTGGGGCTGCCCTGCATAGTACTGTGGTGCACAGGGTTGCATTGTCACAGTGGGGGTGGTGGCATGCATGGGGTATCCTGCACTGGTGGATGCTGCTCCTGGGCAGGGTGTCTGGGGGTCACGGTGCAGGGTGTGCTCTGCATTGGTGGGATGGTGTGGCATGGGGTGGTTGGCCCTCCTTGTGTGCCAGTCATAGCTTGCCAGGGGGTGTGATGGGGCACTATGGCCTGGCTGTGGATTGGTTGCTGGTCTCCATGGCCAGTGGTTATTCCAGCCCTCCCCCAGTTGTGCAGTGCATAGGGTATGGGGGGATGATGTCTGTTCTGCTGTGTGTTCCTCTGCCCATCTGTGGCATGGGTGGTGGGCCCCTGAATCCCTGGTTGTGATGTTGCGTTGCTGCCCTGCTGCTGGGGGGCATCCCTGGTTGCGCTATGGCACATCTGGACTGCTCAGCTGAACATCTCTTGTTTCGCTATGGTGCACCAGATATGCTCAGCTTCATCTCCCTAGTTGCACTATGGTGCAGGTGGTGTGATATTCAGTCATTGGCAGTAGATGCATCTTGGCCTGCGCAGTTTTTGAATATCGCGATTCTTGCGCATGGGCTCAGTGGACTTGAGCTTGCTCCTGTTGTTACGCACTTTTTGGGCGCAGTTTGAATATCTGGGCCTCCATCTTTTATTGCATGGTATAAAGATATGTTTCAAATATACACTTAGAAATTATGTTAGCGTCAGTTAGGACTTCCTTTCAAAATTACTTTCATCGATGTAGCACTCTGGAAGCATGGCTGTCCACCCATATATCAAAATAGGGTCTTATTATTTGTGTGAATTTTATTTTATTTGTCAGTTTAATTTTTCTGTGTGACTAAGTTATCAAATACGGAACAAATGGGGGGTAGACGTATGGCATAGGGATATTGTGTCTATGTCTTATCAATTAATAACTATTAACACTTTCACTGGAATGTATTATTGTAATCTGGAAAATCAATAAAGTTTACTCAATTTAAAAAAGTTTACTTTGTGTGAATGATCTTATGGTTATTGAGGTCTTCCCCTCTGTAGTTCCCCTCTACACCCCAGGAGAAAAAACAGTTGTATTTAGTATACAGTAATTTTCTGTCCCAAATGTCACCCTACCCCAACCACCACAAAAACAAACAAAAAAAAAATGGTAGCAGTATTTACTCTAATTTTCCCTCCCATGTCACTCCACCTTAACACAACCAAAAAAACTGTTTGTCGTGATATGTACTATAGCTTTCCTTCCCACACCTGACTCTACCCCTACCACACACACACACACACACACACACACACACACACATACACGTACACACACACACAAAACCACAAGCAACATTTCTGTGTGTGTGTGGGGTGGGGATTGATTTGTATGTACTACACATTGCTTTGGCATTTTACAACTCATGCTCTCACTACTTTTTTATTTCAGTAACTGTTACAAGTGTGGCATTGTGTAATGCAGTATTACCAGATTAGTGTTGTGGGACTGTAGTGAGAACGTCATTTTTAATTATTTTTGGTACATTTTTTAAGAATGTGCATTACTGCATACCTCACAGAAAATATTTTACTTTGGTAGTGCAACATCATCTCTTTAGTATTTGCAGTTGTTAAATAATATAGTGTTGCACAACTGTTACTGGAAATATAATTGCACACCAAACAGTGCATTGGTAACTTCAGTATGAATTCACTCCTCCCCTCACGACCATATCAATTCATGACCTTTGTTGAAAATGTATTCAATACAGTGTAATAACATAACTTACTGTGCACTACTGACATCATTTTCAGGACCTTGTCTCTTTGTAAAGCCTGTGCAATCCATGTGTATGATGTGCCTGGCAGCCTGCAGTGCTTATATCCCATTTCCTTCATGTCTTTTTCCAGTGGATGATGTTGCCTGCCTAACTGTTTGGGTGTCAGCTGCCCCAGCCCAGTCCTACATCAGTTTAAATTAGTTGTGTTCTATCCCTCATCAGTTCAGTTTCTTGTACAGTCATGAATGCATGAATGATGAAACAATTAAAGTTTGACCATGGCCTTTCACTTCCTACTTGCTTTCCTATTCTCACAGATGAGTCCTTATGTCATGGACAAAGTTATTAATGTTGCTCTAATTCCCCCTCACATTACTGAGCAAAAGGTTCTACAATTATCTTTTATACATGTGCATTTGGCTCATCAGAATGCATCTTTACAATAAATATCTAATTCTTAAGATTCTAATAATACCAAATTGCTAAGGCATTACATTTCTCCTTTTCCCTTGCATTCTGTTACTGTATTGTGGTCTTCTTGAAATGTTGTATTCCACATTGTGGTCAGCTGGCCTCTGTTTTAACAAGTATTCTAGTCATTCCCGGCATGAAATTCTACCTTCGTCTCTTTTTTTTTTCCCTCTCACCAGAGTGGCCTCTTTTTGCCCTGTGGTCCCCCCAAGCCCATCACTCACCATCTCTAAGAATTACCTGGGGGATCCCTCTATTCCTCCACAGCTTTCCCCCTGCAGTGGGGCAGATGAGGGTACCCCAAGCCTCCTTCAGATGGATTGCTCGGTTAGGTGGGTCCTGTGTGAAGGGCCGGTGCATGAATGGATGGTATCATACACTTTATCTTATGCTCTGGAAATTAGTGGAGTGACCAGGAATCTGTTCACTATTATCACCAGACTACCAACACAAGTGTCACCCTCAGCAGATGTGATGGTGAGGGGGCACTAAAGGTTCTCTAGATGGGTAGATGGAATCACCCAACAAGGAGAGGCAGGAGTCATCCTTTGAGTTTGATGCCCGAGGGCTTTATTCAAACAACAGGGGTAGGTTGACACGGTCACAAGGGAAGAGGGGTAGTAAAATTGTAAACAGATAAGCCAAAACAACAATTACTACTTCATTATGCTGTAATCACACCAGCTAAACATTTGCTAAATAAGGATCCTGTAAACTCTAAGAGCACATCAGCATAAGACCACTGTATTTCAATTCTTCACCTAGCACTCCTATTGTATCACCATAGAACAGTTACTAGCCCTGAAAGGGCTCTTGCAGCAATGGATTGCACAGTACAGTTGCAACAATTCAAGTCAACAGATGACATTAGAGTCCACTTCCAACAAGAATCTTTGTGCACACAGCTGAGGATGAGATGAAGAGAAAAAATGGAATGAAGATGGGGAAATCCTGCAAAGCACAAAACTGGCACTGCAGTGCAGACCCAGTGGAGACTACAGGGATTATGAGAGATTTGTAAATAGACCATAGGTTCATCGGCACAAGACCTACTCTCAAAGGCTGCTGGTATAGAAGAATCTACTGAGCTAGTTCCTGGAACCAGCCTGCTGGTAGGCTGCCTGAAAAAAGAAGAGCTGCAGGAGATACATGGGCACAAAACCCACTGGAGAGCTGCCCAAGGACAAGATTAGCTGCTGGATGGAATGTCTTGTGCAAGCAAGAACTAGTAAGGAACCAGGATGAAGCAGGGGGACACCTAAAAGAGAAGAAAAATAACAAATAGGATGTAGCAAGATGGATGAAGAAAGAAGATCCTGAAGTGTCCAGAGCAAGACCCAGGAAATGCAGGAAAACAGTGGCCATGAATCAAACTGGGCTTTGATAGACTATGACTGGTAGCGAACAACAAGGGTACATTGCTGTAGTTCTTTGAGGACAAGCATACTCTGGGTCAAGAAGATTCTGACCAAGACCACAGGCACAGAAACTGGAAGATGGTGGTGAAGTATGAAGCTGGAGGATCTCTTCCCTGTTGGATGGAGACTGATTCCACAGAGATTTGACCTGCATTTATCCTAATATATGCAAAGAGTGCTGAATTCTTTTTGGACTTGCTTAATCTTTGGGCAGGCTACCCTTATTATCAGCACCACCCCATTCTCCAGATCGCAGCACGTTTGTTTGGTTCCACAGACATATGGTTGCAGACAATACTTGCAGTGCAGTATAGTGGCAGAAGATTGAGTACATAAACATAAGTCTATAGCAATCAAGGCTGGTTGGCACACTCTGGATCTGCTCCTGGACAGTTATTTGGTTGCAGGAGTAATTTGCCATGAGCAGGCAAGTAATCCAATTTGGGGCAGTTGTTGAGTTTTGGAGGCAACTTGCCATGAACAGGGACAAGTAATCCAATTGGGGCAATTGTTTGGTGCAGAAGGCAACTTGCCAGGAACAGGGGCAAGTAATCCAATGCAGGGCAATTGTTCAGACAGGAGAGTGAAACAGTAAGGCAGTCCAGAAAATGAGCAAACAGAAAACAGTTTGAGTAATTTGCAGTCAGTAAAACAGTTCAAACAATGAGTAATAAAACCTATGAGTAAAAAAATTCAGCACTCCAATACTCCAGAAATTCAGAGAGATATTTTATTGCAAAACAACTGTGCAATAATTACAGAATTGCAAGAAAAATAGGTTAGTGAAAATAAGCATCAATTCTGCTTCACTTCCCTCAACCAGCTTCAATGCTTTGGGGCTATGCCACCGCTTTGTCAGGAGGTGTGACAAAATCACAGTTATTAGTGATTTAAATACTTAATCAAAGTGTATGTGCCAACAATTCATATTCACATATTTTCACCAAACTCATGCTAACACTTCTCCAGATAGAGTGAGTGCAGAACACTTCAGCCCAACCATTTAACAGGAAATTCCCTTGGATAATATGCTCATACATCACTGCAGGGGTGTGCTGCCATCAGTCTAAACTGAAACTTATAGAATCATTAGATGTTAAAATAAGCACCAAACACACATATTAAAAATTATGGCACTGTGGAAAATAAATGGCAGACTTATTTTAAGGATATTGAATTCTCTAATAGTATATGCATAATAATCTCATGTAATTTATATCAAAAATCAAAAAGACAAAACAACTCTTAGTGTACATCAAATCATTTGATAAATATCATATTTGTAGTAAATGTCAAAACCATAAGTTATAAACCTAGAGGTTCACAATTTTGTACCACAATTAGTATTTATTCATTCTTTTATTAACCAAAAAATATAACAGTAAAACAAATACAACTTTATCCCTTTTGTTTTTGTTGTACATTACAATTCTATTGACTGTCATGCTTTAGAAAGGGAAAAACACTTCTTTTAAACCACATAATTTATTCATCCGTATATTATTTATTTTCTTTTTTCCTTTTTTCTGTTTGTTTTTCTTTTTTCTTTCTGAATAAATTGTTGCCAATTCATTCAATTCACAGTTCAAACAGTTGGCATCAGTAGACAGTTCAAACAGTTGGCAATCAGTAGACAGTTCAGACAGTTGCAGGTTCATTGCCACACTAGATGAGCCAATTACCCTTTTTATCCAGTGACCCTATTTCCCTTAGATGATACTAGCCTATGTAAGGAGCCACTAGCTAACACCTGCCTCTGCCATCCCTATGGGGCAGTCTGAAGGTTGGAAATATTTTAAAAATCCCTTCCCCACCTATGCGAGCACAGTCACTGTCCCAATACACAAACAAAGAATCTAGACAACTAAAACCTCCACTAGGTGTCAGGGACTAGGGTGTAACAGGGAATGTGATGGGCACCTGGGCTTGCTGAACACTGTCAGATTACTTTGCTGGGGCCTTTTAACTTGTGGGCCTCTTCCTTACTGGGCCCTTTGACAGTTTGGCCTTCCCTGTGGGGTATCCTTAAATAAGCCCCTTCTCCTTACAGGCCTACCCTGCTGGGCCTCTTTCTTACTTTGGGGCTTGCCTTGCCCCCTTGAAATGCTGGTCCTAAACATTGCCCTTTTAAACCCTGGGCCTGAACATTACCGCTTTAAATCCTTAGGCCTAAGCAAGGCCTTCTTGTCAGTCACTTCTGGCCCACCCCACCTCTGCTCTGCCCCTCTTATGAATAATTAAATGTTCCACTTACAGGCTTTTATGCCTGGCCCCTCCCCATGGGCATCACTGCCCACTGAATATTTAAATATTTAAATTACTGGCTTCCTTCTGGCCTTCCCCTCCATTAGTGCTCTGAGTGCTTTTTGAACATTTATTTTAAACAAAACTTCTTTAAAAATGTCTTTAGGTGGACAGCAGTCTTCCTGTGCTGCCGATGACTCACCACCCTAGACCAGGGTGAAGATGCTGAATAGAGAGGTAGGAGGTAATGCTGGCAGAGGGAGGGACTGTGGAGAAACAGGTCAGACAGTGAGCTGATGGCCAGGGGGCCTCAGGAGTGACAGCTTCCATGAAGCAGCTCTTCAGTGCCATAGATGAGGGACTGGATAGTGTTTGTTGGGCACAGCATGGCTAAAACAATAAATGGGGCAAAACAGAGCCCACACCGGTTGAAGGGGACAGTGGTCATCTTGTTGTCCCACCACCAGACTACAAAGCTGCCACACTAAGACTGGGACACACAGCAGAAGCAGTACTCACTGGCTGGAGGAGGGGCACTGCTTCCGAGTCAATGAGACTGGCTTCAACACATCAGGCAAGCCCCATTGGTCCCATCACACTCTAGTGGTCTGCTCTCTTCCACTGCCCAGCATGAATCACCAAAAAACCATTGGGGGAATCATATATTGAAGCACTGCACTCGTGGATTGGCTACTGGAACCCCGAGCCTGGGCTAAATGGCCATTCTCCTTCACTTTATTTTTAAAATCCAGCACCAGCCCCTTGTACCATGTGCTGGACAGAGACAGCACCAGCATGTGGAGAGGATTCCAGAGGCTGCTGCCTGCTCGTGGAGTCATGGAATGGAACACAGTAGGCAGCAGGGAGAAAGGAAAACCTTTTCTTTTATTGTTAAAATAGATTGAACTGCCTGGCACTTGGAGAGGGGACTGGCAACACTGGCAGGGGCCCCCTTCTGAATTTATTTATCTAGTTTTTGTTAACCAGGTGAGTGAACTAGCCAAGACTTGACTATTTTCAGACACGACCCAGGAGAGTACAACAAGTATAACAGACAGGTATCAGTTCAAGAGAGCAAAACAATTACATACATAGGAAGGGCAAATCAGTATAAACAAGTAATACAAATTGTCAAGCATCAAATTGGTAAACATTACATAAGAGCAGGACAGTTACAAATAGGGGTAGATCAGAATACTCCTCTAATGCCCACTCTGCCCATAAACCTCAGGAGTTCCCCAGCACACTGTATTTATTTGAACCTATTTCTGTGGCACCCCCATTCTCTGGGGCACTTCACCCATGCCCAGTGGGCAGTTAGGAGTCTGTGGGGAACCACAGATATTCTGCTACAGCCAGTTGTTCTTCCTTCATTTTCTCTCTGACCCTCAGTTGGTCTATGGAGCTATGGTTTGATGCGTACACACTGAAACTGTTGACACCTTCCATCGAGGAGCATCACCTCCCAGTGTGCTCCTCTTGCTCGTATCACCAACTATGGTCACCAAGGTGGCTATATTGTGGCAGAGCATATTGTTCTCCTTCCCCAGAGGAGGACAGCATCCTTTGAGATGTTCAATCCTTCTCATACTGGCAATTCCACAAGTGACCAAGGTCCATTCCCAAACCCTGGTCACTGGCACAGTGGCTGGTGAGGCACAGGTACCTCAGCCCTCTGTGCCATTGGGATGCCTTAGACTCTGTATCTTAATATACCATGTTGATTTCAAGGATAATATGGTGGTGAACTTGAATTTCTCCTCTGATTCTTGAGTTGACTCTTTTTCTCTATCTCTCACCATTTCACTTGTTAATGCTGGCTTTTTACCCTACATATATGCTGGAATAATACAGTTTAATGCTTGCAAATGTGTGTAGATGTGGCTGTTACTTGCTGCCTAACCTATGTGCCATCTTCCTACTAGTAGTAGTACTACTTGATTTTCAAGTCTGCATGTTCCTGCAACATTAAATGTGTGTACTGAGGTACACATTTCTGTGCTGAACTATTGGCAACCACTGCAGCACTATGGACACTCATTCTTTTAGGTGGTACTGGTTGGAAAAGATAACTAAATCTACATATTCAGTACTACTCAATTAAAACATTATTTCCCAGAATACTGAGGTGCAGTTAAATAATTTTATGTTTAGTTGTGCTTTTTTCCTTTCCATTAAAAAATTAATGAAACTGGCTGTGGAATTTTTTTGTACAGTTTTTGTGACTGTGACAAGATATGCAATTATTTGCTAAGTGATTACTTTTTCTTGGTGTAACTTGTTACTACTGGACAACCAATGATTTCCAAAAAAGTCTTTGTTTTCTGTTTCAGTTCTAATTGGTGACATGTATGCCTATAATATGAAAGTGAACTGCAAAAGTGACAAGTGGTGTTTTGAATCTAGGTGTGGCTCATTGTTTTGAGTTTCTTATACAAATTATGTAAAAAGGAAAGAATTCTTCTAATCCATAAAAATGTGATTATGTGTACAGAAAAAGAAAAGTTACCACTGGTAGCAAAGCATTGATGGGATAGGTATTCAAACTGTATACAGACCCCCATGTCAGGGGGAGAGAATGGACAATGATATGATAGAAGGCATACTTAGGATGGCAGAGAAAGGGAAGATACTGTTGATGGGGGACCTTAATATGCCAGATGTTAACTGGAGCACCTTTGCTGCAGCCACATCCAAAAGCAGGGCCATTCTCGATGCCCTTCAGGTGGCATGCCTCAGACAGCTAGTTTTAGAACCTACTCATGAGGGAGCAATCTTAGACCTCATACTCTCACATGGGGACAGTGAGACGATCTCAGATCTAGAAGTGGGTAGCCATTTGGGAACAAATGACCACCAATTAGTGTGGTCCATGATAAACTCAGCTACAGAGTCAAGCCATACAAAAGTGAGGGTTCTTGACTTCAGGAGGGTTGACTTTGGCAAGATGGAAGAGTGCCTTAGAAAAGCACTAGCAAACAGGCTAGAAGGAGGGGTGGAGCAACAATGGGGAAATATCAAAACTGCCATCACAGCAGCAACAAGCCTTTGTGTGAAACAAATAAACAAATCAAAAGGAAAGAAAAAGCCACTATGGTTCTCAAAAGAGGAGGCTGTGAAGGTTAGGGAGAAAAAGGTAGCATTTAGGAAGTATAAGGAAACACAGAAGGAGCAGAACAGACAACTGTACCAGTTAAGGCAGAAGGAAGCAGGGAGGATAGTCAGAAAAGCAAAGGCCCAAACTGAAGAAAAGATAGCCAACTCGGTTAAGAAGGGGGATAAAACCTTTTATAGGTATATCAGGGAGCATAGAAAGACAAAGGGAGGGATAGTGAGGCTGAATAGAATGGATGGCGGGTGGGCAGAGAGGGACAGTGAAAAAGCAGGGCTACTGAGTGAATACTTATGTTCAGTATTCACAAAAGAGGAGTTCAGGAGGTGCCTAATCCAATTAACAGAAGCACTCTGGATAGGGGGGGTCGATCACAGTCCTTTCACAGAAGAAAGGGTTCTGAAAGAACTCCTAAAACTGAAGGTGGACAAAGCAATGTGGACAGATGGAACTCACCCCAGAATTCTAAAAGAATTAAGCAGAGAACTAGTGACACCACTGACTACCTTTTTCCTTTTTAACAAATCAGGGGAGGATGGTGTGGTACCTGAGGACTTAAGAAAGGCAGATGTGATTCCCCTTCACAAAAGTGGGACCAAGACAGAGGCAGGAAACTACAGACCTGTCAGTTTGACTTCTGTGGTAGGAAAAGTGATGGAAACACTTCTGAAGGAATGACTTGTTGAGTACCTAGAGGCCAGTGGGGCACAGGACCCAAGGCAGCATGGGTTCACAGTGGGAAGGTCATGTCAGATGAATCTAATTGATTTCTTTGACTGGGTGACCAAAGTAGAAGACCAGGGAGGGGCTGTAGACATGGCCTAACTAGACTTTAGCAAGGCATTTAACACAGTCTCACACAAAAGATTAATAGCCAAATTAACCAGCCTGGGAGTGGGTCCCAGGGTGGTAGCCTGGGTTAAACATTGGCTGGACAACAGGACACAGAAGGTAATTATAAATGGAGTCCACTCTGAAGAAAGAGGGGTTACTAGTGGGGTACTGCAAGGTTCAGTACTGGGTCCAGTCCTTTTTAATGTCTTTATAAGTGACATTGCAGAGAGACTGGAAGGAAAAGTATGCCTCTTTACAGATGACACAAAGATCTGCAACAGGGTTGATAAACAAGTAGGTGTGGAAAGGATGAGAAGGGACTTGGTAAGGTTGGAGGAATGGTTGGAAGTATGGCAGCTTGGATGCAATGCAAAGAAGTACAAAATAATGCACCTGGGAAACAAAAACCCAGGAGAAGATTACACAATGGGGGGAAGGTAAAAACAACAACAAAAATGGAAAGGGACCTGGGGGTAATAATATCAGATGATCTTAAGGGTGGCAAGCAATGTGAAAAGGCAGTAGGGAGAGCTGGGGGGATACTGGGATGTATAGGGAGAGGCATCACCAGTAGAAAACAGGAAGTTATTATCCCTCTGTACAGACAGCTGGTCAGACCCCATCTGGAGTACTGTGTGCAGTTCTGGAGACCCAGTCTTCGCAAAGACATAGACAGGATGGAAGCTGTCAGAGAGAGGCAACTAAAATGGTGCAGGGTCTGCACGGAAGACATATGAAGAGAGACTTAAGGAGCTTAATATGTATAGCCTCGAGGAAAGGAGGGAGAGGGGGGACATGATAGAAACTTTCAAGTACCTCAAGGGAATCAACAAAGTCCAAGAGGGTAGCATCTTTCAAAAAAAGGGGTGTGCAAGAACAAGAGGCACAATTTGAAGATAGAGGGGGCTCAGAGGTAATTTAAGGAAGTATTTTTTCACAGAGAGGGTTGTGGATGCATGGAATGGCCTTCCGGAGGAGGTCGTGGAGTCAAAAACAGTGGTGGAATTCAAGCATGCATGGGACAGACATAAGGCAATTTTTGTGGGGGGTAGGAAGAAATAGGCTGTTGGTTAAATAGGATTTGCAGCTTATCCTCTAGGTAGGGAAATGGGCAGACTCGGTGGGCCAAGTGGTCCTTATGTGCCATTAAAGTTTATGTTTCTATGTAAGTGAGTGCAACTCCATTGAGATAGCTCTTACATGAAAACATTTTTTAGATAAGATTTAAGTTATATCCTGAACATGTATGGCATATCTGATGGCTGTCCTTTGAATACATGATTTATGTAAATGAGCTGAGAGTGACCTCAGGTAACCTTATGAGTGGCGGAGAGTAGCAGAGCCATGAGTGACTGTACTGCGGTCACTCTCGGCAAGTTCATATAAATTGTGTAGTTAATGGATGGCCATCAGGTATTCAATTTATGCAATAGGGAAAATAACCAACTTAGAAAATTATACAATAGATAAATTATATAGAATACCCTGGAGAAAACCAGAAGACTTTGAAGGAATGCAAAATGGTTTTATGTGCAATGCTTCCATATGAAAAAAAATGATAAACAAACTAGGGAGGGGAATGAGGAGATATGCAATATGTAGACAGGGAGCTTGATCCCAGAAGTTATGTTGCAAGTCACCACCAAAGGCAACTTGAGACTTATGCCACTGTGACATGCACCTTGCACAGGATTCCAGTATGGGCAGGGTTCCCACAAATATGTCCTGTGAGTTGTGGCACCCCCAGTGGTGCACCACAAGAAGGGCGCACCTAAACAGGGTGCCACAAGCCACAGACTGGCCCACTGACATGACACAGCCAGCACCACCACAGCTCCATGCCCAGAGATGAGCCTGCAAGCCCCAGAGGGCCATACAGGGGGTTGGCAGCAGATCACCATCGTGGGGGGGTGGCATCACACTGCATTATCGGGAATTGGTCCAGGGTCGCCCTAGTATTGCTGGGGATCAGGGTTGGGTGGGGGTTTACTTTTATGCATTAGGGAGTCTGCAGCAGCGTATGGTGATGGGGCTGGATGGGGGGCATCGGGTTCCCATGCATGGCAGCTGTCCCCAGTACATATGCCAGCAGATTGCTGGTCTAACCTTATGTTGACAGAGGTCCTCCCCTGGACCTTTCTGAATTGCAATTGTGGGTTACGGCAGCAGCCCTTTTGGAATAGGGTGCATGTGCTGCCATAACCCCCCTTCCACCTTGCCACTGGGTGATCGGATGGCATAGTTCCACCTGGATGCAGGCAGCCTGTGACTTGCCATAGGTCACCTCTTGGAATTTGAATGCAAGAACCCATAGCTCAAAGAGTTACTTGTGCCATTTGTTATGGTGCAAGTCACTTTGCGACATGCGTATCCCTTTTGGAAATAGGCCCAGAATTTCTTTTATTAATCTAAGGAAAAGATATTGGTTACTTACAGACTCTAAGAAACTAAAATGTAAGGCACACTTATGGGAAGCATTACAGATGGCTACATTAAAAAAATATTACAAAATGTTTTCGAAGTTACTTGCTTATTATATAGAAAAGCTAAGAAACAATATGGAAGCCCTGATCCCCTCTCTGCTGAGGAATGGTTAACACATTTTGAAAAGGTTTTTAAAGTGGAACAAGGTAGCACTAGGAATAAAATAGATCAGGAGATAAATAAAACAAAGGAAATAGTGGAATTGGCATGGCTGAACTTCACATTCCATGAATTAAGTTATGCAATATTAGTGCAAAAGAGAAACAAGTATCCAGGAGTAGATCACATAATGGCAGAAATATATCAAGAGAATGCCGTCTGGTGGACTGAGATTCTAATCCCATTTTATAACATGTTGGTTGACAAAGAAATCTTCCCAGAATTATGGCTAAAAGGGATGGTGGTACCAATTCATAAACAGGGTTGCAAGTTAGACCCAAAAAATTACAGACCAATATCTTTATTATTAATAAGCTTGAAAATATTTTCAAGACTGGTTCTTAACAGACTACTGTTAGTATATAAATACCTTGGTGTGTATTTAGACCCTTCATTGAAATATAATTCATATATGGATAAGTTTACTGCCAGATTACACTCTGAAATTGGTACCTTCTATCAGCTCTTCAAATGTTTGACTAAAGACTCACATAAAATCACTGCACAACAAAGTTTGCTCCCCATACTAAATTACACTTGTCTAATAATCAGTTCATCTATTTCCATTATCACAAGGAAGGAAACATTGTTACACAAAATTGAAAAGTTTGTTATTATGGCACCTCAATAGGCACACCATTGTAATATGTTAATCAGTCTTGATTGGTTATCTATCCAAAACAGCTATAAATTGGCTATGTCATGCTTCATATTTAAGATACTTCACACAGGCATCCCTATATCACTTCACAGTCTTTTGTATATATACAATTCTCCATATAGTTCACGGTCATCCCAAAAATTTCAACTAGCCCTATCATGAGTATGTACAAATTCAAGTAAAAGGTATTTTGCTGTTCATGCTGCAACAGTGGGGAATTCTTTACCTGATGCTGTTAAGTCTTCCTCATCAATTAATACTTTTTTCACTGCTGTATTTAATCATTTTAAACAATTAAATGTGTGTATTTGTGTAAAATGATGTGATGAATGATTTTGTGTAATTTTTGCTAGATTATATATTATTGCTGTTTTAAGTCCTGTATGTTGGATTCGATGACTTTAAGTCATGCCTGAAAGTGAGATTTTAATATCTCAGTGTACCAACCTGCAATTACAAATAAATGAAAATGAAATGAAATACATAATTGGGTAGAGGAGGCTAAACACATCTCCAGAAATCAAGCTGGTTTTAGACAAAATTGTTCCACATTAGAACACATTTTTATTCTAAGGTACAGTCTGGACTTATACATCACAACAAAAAACAGAACAATATAGGCAATATTCATAAATATTAAAGCTCTGTTCGACAGCATAAACAGAAACGTACTACAGAATATCCTTGAGAGGAAAAAATATATAATAAATTACTAATGATAATAAAAAAACTGTATATACACACACTGTCAGTATAATTAGATATGAGAAGGATGGAGCAATGATGATGCAATACCAGTTACTTATGGCGTAAAGCAAGGCTGCTTACCAGCACCTACCTTATTTAATAAATATGTGTATATATATATATATATATATATACTGTATATATATATTAAAACAATAATTGAAGAACTAGGCCTACAGTAGTAGACACTTTTCCTCTGGTAGTGAACAATATTACCATTAAAATTTTGTTATAAGCCAATTGGGTTTTATTGTAACAGACCCCATTAGGACTCAAGAGACCCGTGAAGGTGTTAAATAACTCCCTTAAATAAATAGACCTAGAAATAAATGAACAAAAAAACAAAATAATGGTCTTTGGAAGATTTAACAAAAGGGAAGAACTTAAACAGTGGAAAATATACAACTTAGTTCTGGAAAAGATACAGTATCTGATTATTGTTACTTAGGGGTAGTTTTTGAAAATAACCTAGGCTGGAAAAAGCACATTATTTTTTTTTTATTTGAATTTTAATAACTGGGTAGGCCCACTGAGACAGAATGTCCCTTTTTCAGGGATCAGCCGGGGAAGGTAAAAGGGGAGGTACAGAGAAACAATACATAAAAGCAACAGAGAAGTGTACAATAGCATTTTACAATAGTCTGTAGAACACAAATATACAAAATACAAGATGCATGTACAGTATTTACAAAATTATACAAAATAAGCAAGCCCAGAGGTAACGATTTACAATAGATAATCAAGGTGCAATGGCAAAGATTTTTATAGCTTATACAGATGTTTTTACATATAAAACAGTAATTGCTGGTACAGAGGCAGAGAATTCAATAACACTAGATCACAGTTGAAGTGGGAGTGAAACAGCTCAGAGTCGGACCACAGCAGAGCAGAAATGGCACAACAGGACAGAGCAAGAGAGAGATAGGAAGGGGCAAAGGAACAAGCTGGAAGCCAAGGTGGGATAACTTAGGCAAAGGAGCAAGGTTGAGGGGAGGCAAAGTGTAATTTAAGAGAACTCTTGAACGAGTGAATGGAGGGGCATGTCAACTGTTAGGGAGTTCCAGAGGGAGAGCCCAGACAGAACAAATGCACATCGACCCACAGCCATTTGGGGCATTGGAATAGAGTGAAGAGGAGGGTCAGATGATCTTAGGAACCTCGTTGTGGGATTATGTTGGACAATATCTATGAGGTTGGGAGGAGTGAATTTGTGAATGAAGTTGTAGGTAAGGCAGAGGGTAGGGTATTGTAGTCTGGCTTCAAAGAAAGGCCAGCCTAAGGAGGCCAGGGCTGAACAGTGGTGCATCCTAGCATTATTACTGTGGTCAAAGTGTGTGACACTGTGGTAGGTTTGCTTGAGTTTGTCAAGAGGGGTGACCTGAGCAGAGTGGAGTATTTGGGCTCCATAGGCGATAAGTGGGAGCAATAAGGAGGACGCTATGGCCATTAGGGAGTAGTGTGTAAGGTAGGACAAGAGGCGGTAGAGCAACCCTAACTTTTGGTGAATAGTCTTAACCACAGTGAAAACAAGCATGACAAATGTGAGGTCGGAGTCATGCATGACATCCAGGTACTTGAAGGACTGTACATGATCTAAGTTGTCACCATGGGAGGAGTTTATCACCAATGGGGGAGGGGAGGTTAGTTTAGGGATCCGATGATAGTAGAGAATTGATTTTGCCTTCTTGGTGTTAAGCACCAGGAGATTAATGGAAAACCATGCCATAAGCTTAAGGAAGTCATGCTACAAGTTCCGGTTCAGCAAGGTTGGATCAGAGGAGGATGTGTACAGAATGGCATCATCAGCATACAGCTGGATAGATGCATCTCCACAATGTAGCTGGAGTTCATTTATAAATAAGGAAAACTAAAGTGGGCCAAGGATAGATCCCTGAAGGACCCCATCCTTTATGATGCTAAATGAGGAAGTGTGACCAGCCCATTTCACACATTGTGTTCAGCTGGTGAGATAGTTAGAGACCCAGTTTAATGACAGGACATCAAGATCAAGGCAAAGGAACGTGTGTAGCAGGAGGTTTTGGTTGAGAAGATCAAAGGCCTTGGTAAGATAGATGAATATAGCATCAGTGACCAGCCCCTTGTCCATAGCAGAGAGGATGTCAGATGTAACCTTAATGAGGTAGTGTGGGTACTGTGGGATTTACAGAATCCATGCTGGTTCATGGAAAGTGAACCATTACTCTCCAGGTAGGATTGAAGTTGTGCATGAATTATTATTTCTTGTATTCTGGCAAGGGTGCAAAGTATGAAATGGGCCAGTAATTCTCAAATGCAGAGTTTGGGCCACTCTTATGAATAGAGACAACAGTGGCAGTCTTCCACTTGCCAGACAGAGTGCTAGAACAGAATGATTTGTTAATTTGGTCATGAACAGGTGAGGCAATGGCTATAGCCCCAAGTTTTAGGAAGCGGGGTTCAAGGGTGTCAAATCCAGGTGAAGAGGTGTCCTTGATGCTCCTAAGGTAATGCAGTACCTCTTTATGAGTGGCCAATTTAAGATGAAAGGAGAGGCTAGTAAAAGGGGAAGAGAGGGAGGGTGGAGAAGGTACAAGGGCAGGGAGGGAGTCCTTGTGTTTGGAGAGGTCTGTGAAGGCCTGGTTAAACTCAGAGGCAATAGCCGTGGGGTCAGTGAACTCAGAGTCTTTACGATGCATGGCGTTAGAGAAGGATGAGGATTTACCCTTACCCTTCAGAAGTGAGTTTATTTGTCCCCAAAATACTTTGGGGTTGTATAGATTACTAGTTTGGAGAGAGCAGAGGAATACGTGTTTGGCAGAATGCAGCTTACTCTTACATTGGTTGTGCAATAGCCTATAAGCCTACCAATTAGCTGGTAGGCTGGAGGTTTTATAAAGGTTTGAGGTGGCATCCCAGGAAGCCATGTGGCCTCTGAGCTCCTTAGAGAGCCATGGGGCATGAGACCCCTTAGCTCTGTGTTTAACCAAAAGGGCATGGAGGTTGATTACAGAGTTAAAGGTGTTGGTGAAGTACTCCAATGCAGAATCTACATCCAGTAGTAGGCTAATTAGGGACCAGTCAGCCAGGGATAGTGAGGTTTGAAAGGCTAGGGGACAGAAAGAGGTTATATCCCTGGCTGACACAATTTTGGGGGGTAGGTTACGAAAATTGTTCCACCACACAGAGAAGGTAGTGGAGTGGTCACTTAATCCATTAGGGAGAACACCTTAAGATTTGATGTGAAAGGGGGGCATTAGTGAGAACCCAGTCTAGAAGTATGTGGTGACCAGTTTTATTATTGTTCCTGGTGGGTTCACTGATAAGCTGAGAAAGGTGTATGTCAGCCAATTCATTGTGAACTGACATCAACCCTGGACCTAACCAATTGCTGTTGAAGTTTCCACAGAGCACCAGGTCTGCAGACAGGAGGCCAGCCCAGGATGAGATGAGAGAGATAAGGGATGTAGTGGGAGCACTGTGAGGGAGAGAGATACAGCCAACAAGCAATTTCTTCACTTGCTCTAGTACTATGGTAATGCAGATAGATTCAGCTGGAGAGGTATCACGGGGGGGGGCACAAGCTCAGATACAGACAGGATGAGTCATGTGTAGATGAGCATGCCACCTCCATGGTTAGATTGTCAACCCTTCTGAAAGGTGGAGTAGCGAGGGATAGAGACCTCATTGGGTAGGATGCTTGATTTCAGCCCAGGTCTCAGAGATAGCAAGTACATCGAGGTTATAATGGCAGATCCAGGCTTAAAGCTCAGGGTGCTTGGGTCTAAGGCTCTGGATGTTCATGTAGGCTATACACAGGCCTTTTGCAGTGCTCCAAGCTGAGGCAGGCAGGGGAGTCATCTAGGGCACCATCCCAGTAGGTGAGGAAAAAGGCATCTTTAGAGATGGAGAAATCAGTAGAACTGTTTGGCCTGGAGGAGGGTGTTGCAGATTCAAGAGAGAAGAGTTGACCATGGCCAGAGTTCAAGACTTGCTGTGAGAGATACAATGAGAAAGGAGGAGGGAAAGGATATTAGGTAAATACTAAAGATTGCAGGGAGGGACAGAGGGGTAGTAGCAGCTCTAAACTATTTAAGCAGGAGAAGTTCCAGGTTAATTTTTATAGGCTCGGGGTGATCAAAAGAGACAGGTCATTTAAGTGAGTAGAAGTAATCTGTAGGTCTGAATGGTGTAGTGGAGGGAGTCACCACCTCTGAAGAGTGGGATACTCCACAAGCAAGAGTTCATGACTGGCAGTAGGAGAGGTAGAATAAGGTGGAAAAATAGTGTAAGAACTGTAGCAGTTCCAGAGCGGGACAGAGGGCTAGAAGCAGAGTTAAACTATTTAAGCAGGAAGAAGTTTCAGGTTGATTTTGAAAGGCTCAAACTGGCCAACTGAGATTTAGGCTTTATTGAGAGTTGAAGTAGTCAGATGGTCTGTATAATGAAGTGGAGGGTAGTACTGCCCCACAGGCAAGGGTTTGAGTCAGATAGCATGATAGGAAGGATAATGAGGGAGTAGCATGTGAGGTGTAAACTTATAGTAAGCAGAGCAGCAGTGATAAACTGTTTAAGCAGGAAGTAGTTCCAGGTCGGTTTTGAAAGATTCAGAGTGGCCAACAGAGATTTAGGTTTAATTGAGGGTTGAAGTAGTCAGAAGGTCTGTTTATCCCAGTGGAGGGTGATACTACCTCTAGGGTTGAATAAGCTCAACAGGCAGGGGTTCAAGTCAGGTAGTAGGATAGCGAGGATAATGTGGAAATAGCATATGAGATGAAAACTTATAGTAAGCAGTAAGGGGAGGCAGGGCAAAAACAACAGTTTTGCTAATTAATCAGGAAGATGTAACAGGTAAAGATTTCAGGAAGATGTGACAGGTATAAATTTAAGGATAACAAAATGATAAGAGAGGTAATAAGGGGGAATAATT
The DNA here is from genome assembly GCA_016271365.2 of Neoceratodus forsteri. Taxonomy (NCBI): domain Eukaryota; kingdom Metazoa; phylum Chordata; order Ceratodontiformes; family Ceratodontidae; genus Neoceratodus; species Neoceratodus forsteri. The sequence continues at coordinate 215,505,237 of CM057453.1, forward strand.
ACTGATGAGAGTTATTAGGTGGCCCTATGACGTAAGAGTCAGGGAGCAGACTTCAGGGCAAGAGATGTACCTCAGGACAGGGTTCAAGACCTAGTAATGGCTAGGAGGAGAGCAAAGAGGAGGGAGGGTTAGCACAATCAAAATAGGAAGGGTTGAGCAGAGGGAGCAGGCCTAAGTTACTTCTATATAAGGTGCTGAATTGGGTTACAAAGGTTATGACAGCACTGCCAAATGGTGAGAGGGAACAGGGAGAAGAGCAAGCAGGAGGAGAGGAGGTAAGAAGAGCAAGAAGTGGTTGTAGAGGGGTACAACAGCGCTGGCTAGTGGTTGGAAAGTATAAGGTGCAAGGGGAAGTTTAGGATGTTAGGAAAAGGAACAGCAGGAAGTCATGTGACACTCACTACCTACAGTAAAATGTAAATGATGAGTCAGGATGGGTGGGAGCTGGGGGGACAGTCACTGAGGTAGCTGCAATGGGCAAGCACAGTGCTGCCTATACACTCTTGAAAGGAATTCTAAAGAGGTGATCTACCTGATGTCTTGCAGGCCACCTGCGATTCTCCTGGTGTGCTGGGGAGGGGAGGGGAGGAATGGAGAGTGCAGCCTGTGGAAAAAAGATAAGGAAAGGGCCACCAAAGAATTAAAGGGTCACAGCAAACAAAGGAGTAGGGGTCAAGGTGGGAAAGGGAGGCAGAGAGAGGGGAATGGAGAGTGGAATGTGAGAGAGAGAGAAACAAGAAGATCAGAGAACTGGAGAAGCAGTAAGAGGGCTAACTTTGCTTCAATTTTGGCTAATGACTTTGGGGATGTTTGTTTGTGGCTGACTCTTAACGCCATGGTGTTGAATTCATCCAGAATGAAAGCTATGTTTTCTGGGATGCCTTCAATGCTTGTGGATAATCCAAAGTTAGATGTATATGACCCACAGGGCAACTTGTTGAACAAGTATCCCAATTTAAATATCTTGGTGTTCTTTTGGATCCATGTTTAAATTATTCCCTTCATGTTCAATCAACTTTTCAGAAGATAAATCAGAGACTGGGCTTACTGTTTAAATTTAAGTCTTACTTTCCCCCGGAGATTAGGTCTTTAATTGCCACTGGATCATTCCTTCCCCATTTTGATTACGGTTCTTGTATTTATTATAATACTGGGGTAAAGGACTTGAAGGTGTTAAATGTTGCATATAATAATATATGTAGATTTGTTCTTGGAGCTCCCTCCTGTATGCATCACTGTGATGTCTTTTCACAGCTGGGATTTTTGTCTCCCAGCTGTAGGATTGAGTTTTCAGTTGGCTGCTTTATGTTTAAGTGTTTACATTATGCATCACTTTTTCCCCTTAGCAATCTGGTTGTTAGAATAGAGTTGTTGCCTGGCCTGAGATCAGCTAATGGCCCGCAATTTGCAGTTCCACAATACAGACTTAAGACTAGCTTGAGAGCATTTTCAATTGCTGCCCCTATTAATTGGAGTGTCCTCCCAGTCAGTATCAGACAAGCATTGTCAGTTTTCAATTTTAAATCAAGGTTAAAGTATAATTTATTGCAAAAATCTAATTGTAATTGTTGTTTGCAAATAGTTTAATTGTTTGTTTTTTCTAAGTATTGTTTGTTTGTTAGTATGTTTGGGCTGGGCCTGAAAAGGGACCTTTGGTCCAGTGTATTTACCCAGTAAACAAAAAATAAATAAAATAAACTGAAATGGGGTTGGGAGTGAAGAGAAAAAGAGAGAGAGAGAGAGACAAGAATAGAACAAGAAGAGCAGAGAACTAGAGAAGAAGTAAGAGGGTAAATTAAAGAAACTGCATCAAAAACAGTGTTGGCTGTTAATATATTTGATAACACATTTGGTAAATCTTTTCTAGTGCAAAGTAGATGTTTTAATGCAAAAGTGAATGCTCAGATTTCATATGCTGCAGAAATTCAGGGCATCAAAGAAAACTTAAACTAGCTTGAACAGATACAAAACATATTACTAAAAGTGGCCATGGGGCTGCCAAGACGTGCATCTAATGTGGTAGTAAGAGCAGAAACAGGAACATTTGATTTTAAAAACAAAGCTCTAAAAAGAAGTATAGACTACTGGTCTAGAATTAAAACTGCACTCATAGACAGCCTACTACACAATTGCTGAGAGGACACAAGAGGTGACAAAAGACAGAAAAAGATACTTGGTTTGGACAGTTAAAATAATGTTCTAAACAAAGTACAATATTATATTGTAATGGGACACAGAATGATTTGCACAGATTGCAACACAAAGGATAGTTGATGTAGCCATCCAAAAAGACTTAGCATTGATTCAAGATTCCACCGAATACAGATTACTAAAAGAGATCAAAACCAATTTCGTGGTATACAAATATTTGCTCTATCGTGACAATGCCCAAAACAGGAAAGCAATATAAAAGATAAGACTGGGATTACTGTGATATAGCTGGAAATCATTAAATGAAAGTCAAAGTCCCCTTGTATTTGTAATTCAAATACAAAGCTAACAGTTCCTCATATAATTTTTGAATGTAAAGGACTGGAGGGTCCTTTTCACTCTTGTGTGTATTAGGTATCAGCCCTTTACACAATAGTACATGCATGGCTTGGAATGTGAGTGCATACTATGTATTGGCAGTCTCTTTGGGTGTGCATGTCCATGATTTCCAGTCCAGTGCAGAGGTTATAGTCTGACTGAATGAGGTGACCATGGATGGGCTGGGACCACAAAAGCAGTATGCCCTCAAGTTCTGTAATTTCATTTTATTTTGTTGACCATTAAAGGATGACTAAACAATACTGCCTATTTTCAGCCTTGCTGGGGGTAGATGCAAACCAACTGAAATTGAACTAGATTAAGTTGTTGGTCAAATTATAGTGAATGGGATAAATTGTACCAGGACATCAGCCCTCCTCCAACTCTTCTGGCTGGGGGTACTCTCTGTTTCCTTTCCAGAGGATGGAGGACCCTGAAAAGGAGGGTGTCATGGTGTCCCAGGTGGAGAAGCTTGCTTTCTTCCCCAGCTGGAGCACCTTGGAAGCTACTGATGGTGTTCAAAGAAAGCATGTTTGCATTGTACCTATGGAAGAAAATATGGTTACCTGTGTGGAGAAGTTGAGAACTAAGTCTGCAGGGGAGTCACGTGATGCAGGTTTCAGTGTGACAGTGTTTCTGCTGAGCCCCATCTTTCTGCCAACAAATACATAGAAAAAGAGCTTATTCACTGTACTAAACTCAGCTGTTTTCTTTTTTAAGTGTCCAGGAGAACCCCTAGCAATGTCCTCAGAAGAGTTTATGAGGGAGATGGTAGTTAATGAAGCCATGAAACAGCTGCAGCACTCAGAGACCCCAGAAGATCCATTGCCTGCTTTGGAAGCTAAGCGCCCTTGGCGCAGCTCATCACGGACTTCGACTTTTCCTGTGGTTGCAACTCAGGAGCAATGGGACCCACAGCTACCACAGATAATTTCCAACCTTGCCTCCATTAAAACTGCCATCTTCACCATATTAGAGGATTTGAAGGAAATTAAACCAACCCTCAGGGAGCTTGCCATTCGGGTTGGGGATGCAGAAGCCCGGATTTCATCCTTAGAAGATAAGCAAGCCCATTGTGACCCTGAACTAATAACTCTCAAAAGGGCAGTTAAAAAACTAGAAGGCAAAGTAGACCAACTAAAAGGTTGCAATAGAAGGAATACTTTAGTTCTGATTGGGCTTCCTGAGGGTGAGGAGCGACCGAATACACCTACTTTTGAACAAAAATTGTGTATTAGCTTGTGGGGCCCCCAGTCTCAATGGGCCCTGTTACATTATCGAGCCAGCACACTGGGTGCTTGGGGCAGCCAATTATATTTGAATTTTTTATTTATTTATTTATTTATTGAAATGTTTCACCAGGAAGGCAAGCTGAGCCACAAGTTGCTTGTCTCCTGGTGCAACCTGGGGGGTAGGGGAGCATGAGGATAATTTACAGAGACTTCATAGACAATATAAATTTAAAATAGAATACAGTCAAATAATTTGAGCAGACTGTACAGGAGTAATGAAATAGTGGGATGCAAACCATTTTGAACTAGATAGATCCTACGCCAGCACTTTTGGACTAGATATCTACAACAACACAAAATAACATTTAGGCATACATTAAATGACACATAACTGTATAGCTAGAAAATGGCTAAATATAATTGTTGTAGTTTGATCTAGGAAAGTTAGTGAGGAGTAAACACATGCAGAACAGGTTGGCTAAGGTATAACAGAAGTGCAAGTTAACTACATGTGCATTAGAGATTAGGGGTCAGCCATAGCTAGGGCTACAGTATGTAAGGGGGGAAAAGGAAAGGTGAGAGGTAGGTATGTTGGTAGACAGAGAAGGGGGGGGTAGAAGGGGATGGAAGGAGGAGGCGAATTAATGAAATTACTAAATTACTGAACTATTTAGATCGGGACCACATACTAAAGGCTGTAAGACAATTGCAGTCAGTTCAGTGGGAAGGGCGGAATGTTAGAATTGTGCCAGATTTACCGCTGAAGGTACGTCAAGCAGGCCAGGCTTATCGACCTGTTTTATCTAAGCTCTGGGCAGCCCATGTTAAGCAGAGATTACTTTATCCCACTCGGCTGGAAATTGTGTTGAGCCCTGGTGCTCACAGATTTGACTCTGTGGAGCATGCTGCAAAAGAACTAGTGCAACTCTTTCCAGATATTTTGGGGAAAAAAGGTCTGTAATGGAATTGAGGATGTTTGCTTTGCTACTTGGATAGATTTAGGAACTGTACCTGAAACAGCAAGCAAACTCTGCTTGATTTTTGCTGAAGCAATTATCGGGTCACTGGGACCATGATTCACATGATTTATTTAGTGTGCCACCTTTGATGCAACTGAAAAAAGCTGGTTGGAGATAAGTGTAACGTAAGGCCACACTGGAACCCATTTAAAGAACTGATCACGTTAAGGTGAAGACTATTACTAGATTGGCACAGCCCAGATGTTATGTTTTTTTTACTTAAGTCACTTTTTTCTTTTGAGTGGTTAAAAGCTGGTCCTGGTCAAGATATTATTTAAACTGGACTCTAACAATATCGAATATTCTAAAGCCATTTATTTTCAGCCATTAAGGTACCGCATGGGATATTAGTTCAGAGCACCATCTAATGACCAGGTTTAGAAGACTATCATTCTCCAGCAGACTGTTTACATTTTATTTTCCAGTTTAGCTTCGATGTTTCCTCAGTTTTTCCCTGAGTCGGATCCTGCCGTTCTGCTTGGAGACCACTTTGAACAGGTTAGTGGCCACAGACCTACTCAGTGGAGGGCTCTAACTAATGCTTCTGCAGATTGATTGTTTCTTTTCTTTTGGCAGAGAAGATGGCATGCCTCAGCCTGCTCATGAGCCAAGATGTTAGAAGTAGGCAGAAGGCCTGGACAGTTAGTAATTTTTTAATGTTATTGATAATTGAATTGTTGGGTTTATATCTTGTTCATAGTCTTAATTTAGTTTATCATTAATATAGGGGTGAGGTAGGTTCTAGTGGGGGGCCTTGTGCAGTGCTGTCTGGATCCCCATGAGCAGATTTGATATGTGGGTATCCATAAAATGCAATGGGTTTATTTAATAATAAAGAATGTCAAAGGAGGGAAGGACGATAGGAAAAAACACATGATTTTGAAACGTTTAACTAATTTTTTCCACAGCTGATTTTCTTAGAAGAGACACGTACCTAGGATAACCAAGTTACTGAGTTTTGTAAAACCTAGGTGGGACATAGAAACGTAGAAACATAGACTTTGATGGCAGATAAGGACCGCTTGGCCCACCTAGTCTGCCCATTTCCCTACCTACAGGATAGGCCACAGAGACTAGTTAACCAATAGCCTATTTCTTCCTACCCTCCACAAGATTTGCATTATATCTGTCCCATGCATTCTTGAATTCTCCCACAGTTTTAGACCCCCCCAACCTCCTCAGGAAGGCTGTTCCATGCATCCACTACCCTGTCTGTGAAAAAATACTTTCTCACATTGCCCTGGAACCCCCCATCTTTAAGTTGTGTCCCTTGTTCTTGCACGTCTCTTTTTCTGAAAGATGCTACCCTCTTGGACTTTGTTGATTCCACTGAAATACTTGAAAGTTTCTATCATGTCCCCCCCCCTTCCTTCTTTCCTCAGGGGTATACATATTACGCTCCTTTAGTCTCTTCTCATATGGCTTCTCTTGCAGACCCTGCACCATTTTAGTTGCCCTCCTGTGGACTGCCTCTATCCTATGTCCTTGCGGAGATGGGGTCTCCAGAACTGGATGCAGTAGTCCAGATGGGGTCTCACCAACTGTCTGTAAAGAGGGATAACAACTTCCTGTTTTCTGCTGGTGATGCCTCTCCCTATGCATCCCAGTATACCCCCAGCCCTCCCTACTGCCTTTTCACATTGCTTGCTAACCTTAAGGTCATCTGATATGATTACCCCCAGGTCCCTTTCCTTTTTTGTTGTTGTTACTACCTCCCCCATTGTGTAATCTTCCCTGGGTTCTTGTTTCCCAGGTGCATTATTTTGCACTTCTTTGCATTGAATCCTAGCTGCCATACTTCTGACCATTCCTCCAACCTTGCCAAGTCCCTTCTCATCCTTTCCACGCCTCCTTGTGTATCAACCCTGTTGCAGATCTTTGTATCATCTGCAAAGAGGCATACTTTTCCTTCCAGTCCCTCTGCAATGTCACTTATAAAGACATTAAAAAGGACTGGACCCAGTACTGAACCCTGTGGTACCCCACTAGTAACCCCTCTTTCTTCAGAGTGGACTCCATTTACAATTACCTTCTGTGTCCTGTTGTCCAGCCAATGTTTTACCCAGGCTACCACCCTGGGACCCACTCCCAGGCTGGTTAATTTGACTATTAATCTTTTGTGTGGGACTGTGTCAAATGCCTTGCTAAAGTCTAGGTAGGCCATGTCCACAGCCCCTCCCTGGTCTACTACTTTGGTCACCCAGTCAAAGAAATCTATTAGATTTGTCTGACATGACCTTCCCGCTGTGAACCCATGCTGCCTTGGGTCCTGTGCCCCACTGGCCTCAGGTACTCAACAATTCTTTCTTTCAGAAGTGTCTCCATCACTTTCCCTACCACTGAGGTCAAACTGACAGGTCTGTAGTTTCCTGCCTCTGTCTTGGTCCCACTTTTGTGAAGGGGGAATCACATCCACCTTCCTCCAGTCCTTGGGTATCACACCATCCTCCCATGATTTATTAAAAAGAGTAGTCAGTGGTTTCACTAGTTCCCCCCTTAATTCTTTTAGAATTCTGGGGTGAATTCCATCAGGCCTTTGGGGTTGGGTATAGCCCTAAAAGCAGAGGGGTAGCACTACTAGTTGGGAAATTATGTCCTTTTTAGTGTATAAAAGAAGTTAAGGATCCAGAAGGGAGGCTTATTATAGTCCAGGAAACATTAGGTCACTTGGAATTAGTTTTAGGAGGGATATACAGGCCTAATGTGGACTCTCCCTCATTCTTTATGAATTTGGCTACAGTGCTAGCACTGTCTTCCCATCTTCTACACCTATTGAGTGGAGACTGGAATATAGTCATTGCCAACTACCTGGCTCGATCCTACAGACCTGCAGTGGGCCTTGGTTCCACCATGCCATGGCGACATGGAATTCGTCGACCATCAGCACAGTGATGGCACAACACCTCCAACTGGTGTTGTGCCGTTGCTGGGGGAACTAGTGTTTTCTGTGGGGTGCTTCACACCCCCACACCCTCCATGCAGAGCGCTCTGTCCCCACACCCTCCACACTTAAATTAACGAACTCCGAGTTGGAGTTGGTTCGGGAAGGGGGAAAACACCCTGGAGGCAACAGTATTGGGAATCCAGCAGACCATTACAGCAAACTACCGAAAATGTCAATGTGATGGTCTTTGCTGTATTCCCATCTCTATTGTGATGTGATACTTCGGGCCTTTATCCAGCCCAAAGGGTGCTCTGGGAGTTTGTAACTACTTTATGGCTGGTGGATCATTGGCGGGTATTGAACCCAGAAGTAAAGGACTATACTTTTTTCACAATGCCCCATAAGGTCCTATCTAGGCTAAATTATTTTTTAGTCAGCAAAGAATTATTGCCACACATTCTGGTTTGTACGAAACAGATTTGAAAATTTGTACGATATCTGATTACTCCCCAGTTCTGATAAAAGTTCCAAGGCAGCTGCTGTGAATTCTGTGAGAGGACTGGTGCTGCATGAAGGGTAGCAAACCCACATCCACAAATACAATCCATGCACACAGCACAGTCAGGGACGAAGGCTAATGCTGAAGTGCTGGGGTCTGGGTCTAGGTTTAAGATCCCAATTCAAATAAACTGCATTTTTGCTGAAACTGCTCTAGTAACTGCTTTTTGAGCCTTTGAGTGCTGTGGTCATGAATCCAAGTTCTGATGACCCTGGAAATTTCCAATCTCATGATCAGACCACATACTTGGTCTTTAAACAATTTTTTATTAGAAGATACCACTTTGTTCTCCTGCTTTACCTTATTTCTGAAACAGGCTATTCAGGATAATTTGGACTCCATTCCAGCACTGGATGTACTTTGGGTAGCCCTGAAGTCTGCTTGGAGGGGGGAGTTCATTCGGATGGCATCAGTTAGAAAGAAAAAGCTACAAGCTAAGGTAGATACCTGGCTTCAAAGAATTAGAATTATTGAGAGATCCCTGTCCAAATCTTCTCCAGAGGAGGATCAACTGGAATTAGTAGGACTTCAGTCAGAATATGAAGCCCACTTATTGGACAAGGTAGACAGGGCAAACTCTCGTATAAAAGCCACTTATATAGGGCAAGGTGATAAGGCAGAGAAACTTTTGTCCTTACGTCTGAAACAAATGAGTGCATCCAGGTGAATTTCAGCTTTGGAAAACCCTACTACATTCTCAATTACCTGTACTGAGAAGGAGATGTCGGCACTTTTTGATGCCTACTGTCAAGACCTATAATCATCCCATTTGTTAACTCCATCCCAAGATATGCATATGAAGGAGTTTTTAGATCAGGCACAGCTCCTCTGCTTAACATCTGAGCAACAATCCCAACTTTTGGGCCCAATTACAGCACAAGAGGTTAGTCAAGCTATAACTTCTCTCCCCATCCCCCTGTAGAGCCCCCCCAGCACACTTTTTTTTCTGCTTTATTTTATAATATATTTAAAGAAACTCTGATCCCCTTTCTAATAGATCTATTGAACTACTGTATCATTTCACCAGTTAGAGAAAAATCATTGTTTGAGGGAAGAATAATATTACTTCCAAAGCCGAGAAAGGATCCCCTTAAAACTGGCAGCTATCTGTCCATTTCTCTTTAAAAATGATATTAAATTTATGCTAAATTTCTAGCATTACAACTTTCTAAGGTTTGGTGACCCTTGATAGGCCCAGAGCAAACTGGATGTATTTCTGGCAGAAGTGCCAGTGATAATTTTCAGAAACTTTTATATCTTGTTTCTGCATCCGGTACCCTGAGGCCATGTGGCCTTGATGTCCCTGAATGCAGAAAAAGCCTTTGACAGGGTGGCTTGGCCCTACCTGTTTACAGTGTTACCTAGATATGGTATACCAATGGATTTTATACACAGAATTCAAGTTCTGCACCAATGTCCTTCTGCTCACATACACTGCAATAATGAGCTATCCGATATCTTTTGGTTTGTCAGTGGGACTAGACAGGGATGCCCCCGTCTCCATATTTATTTAATTTATATGTAGCACACTTGATTTACAAAATAAAACTGGCTGAAGGGGTTGAGAGCATCACTGTGGGGGGAGGTCAGTACAAGATTTCTACCTCTGCAGTTGATTTTTTGCTTCATCTATTAAGTTGGAGGGCCTTTCTGTCAAGGGCATTTGATATTATTGGTCAATTCAGTAATTTTGAGATATAAACTGAATAGACACAAAATATCAGTCTATTCAGTCTCTTCTTATACAAAAACAGAAGTGTGGAATCGGGCCTACAATGGGAACCTTCAGCACTAACATACTTAGGTATTAAACTTTCAAGACAATTAAGTTGAAAGCTTTAAATTTAGACCCCCTAGTCAAAACTTTAGAGTGTGATTTACAACGTTGAGGATGATTGCCATTGTCATTTTGGTGCAGAGCCAATTTTATTAAAATAACGATGCTACTCCATTTGCTTTATCCACTGTCAATGCCCATCTTCGTCTTCCTAAAAAGTGGTTCGTTAACATCCACAGGATATGCTCAGTTTTTTTATGGGCAGAGATGCTGCCAAGATGGTCTTATTTAAAGCCTTGTAGGCCACAGGCAATGGGTGGCTTGCAACTCCTTGAATTATACCCTTATTATTTGGCCATCCATGGAGCTAAGTATTTTAGATGGGGGAGGGAGGGAGAGTGGTTGGAGAACCCCCTCTGACTGGGTACATATTGAGCTATACTTTTAGGTGCTCATAAACTTAGGCCGCTTTCCTTACTGTGCACCACATGGAATGGTTTCCCAAAAGTCCTCAAAGATACACCTGCTGGATGGGATGTTTTGGCCTATTTGCAGTCTGTAAAACATTGGGGCTAAGTAATTCACAAGACCTTTATCAGCCTCTTTTTGACAATCATAATCTCCGGATTAATGGTAAACCACTGTCAGATTCATTTTGCTCAGGCTTAGCTAAAGCAGTTCTTCAGGATTTAACAGCCAATGAGAAAGTCCTCACAGTATCTACAATCCTAGTCAAATATTCCTTGGGGCTCCAGAAATGTTCAGGGTAGCCCAAATTAGAAATTGTGTTTCTCAGTTCCTTGGTTCTCCTCCCTGGGATGTTAGAGCAGAAAATGCCTTCCAGAATCAAATTTTTCTGGCTGTAAAAGATAAACCTATTTCTAAGCTGTACAGGGATCTTTGTGCACGGTCCTAGAATCAGCTTCCGCCATTTGCCTTTTATTGGAAGAATGTTTTAAATATAAACCATCCCCACTCCTTTTGGGATGGAATTTGGCAAGATATATATTGCTTCATGAAGAAAGATAGGCTCCGTCAGCTTCAATTTAATCTGTTGCATGATTCATACTTATCTCCTGTGCAACTTGTTAAAATGGGTAAATTGAAGTCACCTAATTGTGATTCTTGTGGTAACACACTGACAGGTCACTGTATCATAAGCTTTGGACATGTCCTAAAATTAAAAACTATTGGCTACTGGTCCATGACAAACTTAAAGCTGTAATAGACTTATCTAGTGTTTTTTATGGCCAGTGGGTGCCTGTTAGGAAATTATTCTGCAATACCATCTGTTAAACTTAAATACTATATGGCATTAATAGCTTTGGTAATTAAGCTTTTGATTTTACAACACTGGAAGGGCAATTGGGACCCTTCTTATGTGGAATGGTACCAGGAATTTGTTTTCTTTTTCCTGACTTCTTTATCACCCTCACTGACAGGTCCCCTTCCACCACCCCCCAGCCCCATTACCCCAGCATCCACTGATACCTTACCTCTTGGCTTAGAGGTGCCAGCTGGCCAGGTGTGGTGCCTGTGGGGAGCTGGCCTTATCTGCCAGTTGGTGGCATTTTCAGCCTCCGTGTTCTCCCTTCCTCGAGTGCAGAGGTAAAGCGTGCAATGATGCCTCCACTCCCATTCTCTGTAGTGCTGGTGTGCCAGCTTTCAGCCACTGCTAGGGGCCAGACAAACACCAGCTCTAGCCCCACCCCTTCCCGAGAGAGGAGAGCTGTCTTCCAGATGCTTGATCCACTCCCTCCCTGGCCAGCCCTCAGCGACCTGCTTGCACCACAAACATGGGTCACCTGTGTGGTAGAAGGTAAGGCAATGATGCGTCAGCCCTCCACGCCACTGGGCCAGCTAAGGTACCAGGATTTTTTAACAGCACTGGTGATGGAAAAAGTGGTAGCCCGAGCAAATGTTTTATGGTCCAGATTCCAAGACAGTTGGTTCAAATTTTATGCTTACTTGACTAAGCAAGATAAAACCTATGTAGAAAGAAATTCATCTCTCCAGTGATTTCTTTATTAACATGTGGAATCTAACCAATAGGATTAATAGACATCTGCAATATCAGTAAATAATATTTGAAGATATGCTGCACAAGGGTGGGTGGGGACCAAAGAAGAGGGAAGTGGAGAGATGTAGGATGATTATATTATGTATTGTATTTTGTAAGGGTATATAGTTGTTGCTTGTTCTTCTTCTCTTGTTCTTAGTTAATTGCTGTTTTATTGCTGTGTTTTTTTTGGAAACTTCAATAAAGTAAATTAAATTGCAAAAACAGAGAGAGAGAGAACTGAGTCTGCCAATGCCCAAGTTGCTGATGTTGGCAATTAGGCCAGTAAAACTACTGGCCCTGAAACTGCTGTTGTACAATAAGAGATCCATGGCTGGGTCTTATTGAATCAATGGTCCCCAGCCAGGGACATTCTTCAGAAAAGAAGTCAGCATATGGAGCAGAGCACAGTCATAAGAGTTGCAGCAAAAGAGAACTGCCTCACTAAAATGTATTGCTGATGAAGAAAAGTGTTAGAGAAGCAAAGATGGAGATTGTAGCAAAGTTTACAAGTCTGATACCTGAGAAAGATGGTGTGCATGCCCAGATATATGGCTTTACTTTTCAAAGTCAAATTTCATTAAGATATACCACTTGTTTTCATATACAACTTACTTTGACCAGCTCAGAAACATCATAGTTTCACTTTTTACATTATGCTCTTATGCCTTGAAAAACCTGAACTCATTTATTAATGAGTTTGCTGATGCTTTCGTGCCATATTCATTTGTGGACTTGCAGGAGCAGCAGGTAGTGTCCATGATTTTTTTTAATTACTGCATTGCTGTTACTTTTTTGTGAATTGGGGACCAGATATGCCATCAATGTGTAACAGATGGCAACAGGCACAAGATTATGGTACTTAAAACAACAGTCAGCAAATGCTGATACTGTAGTATCCCTTTAAGCCACCTACAGTCCAGAAAAAAGTAAATGTAAACTGCTGTGATATTCTCTACAAGTGCCTCACAACATTTAATAAGTGCAGAAAGTAGTCAGAAAGGCATCATTAATTTAGTGTGCCTAATTAGATCCACCAGTGTGCTGTGATCACAGGAATGAGTGCCAGGCTGCCAGCTTAGACAGATTGCTGAGCAGAAGATATGATAATTGGACAGAACATACCCCCAAATGTTATGATTTTCCAGTGCCTTACCAGTTTCAAAGCTATGCTACCTTCTAAAACTGCAGGCCATTTATTGATGTTAAAGAAAATCAGGGGTCTGGACTGTCCCTGCACCCCAATGTGGTCTCATTCACTGCTGGACAGTCTGCTTAGCTAAGTGTCTCTTCTATGTTCATTAGCAGACATAAAAATACATGCAAACCAGCACTCAGTCTTGTGCCTCTACTTTCATCTCCTTCTAAGTAAGCAGATCTCAGTCTGAGTTCTATAATCAGTGTTTTCCAAAAGTAAATTGAGCAGACAAATAGAAAATTTACTTTGCATTTAAAATACAGCTGGAGGGGGCAGCCTAGCCCCCAAAGCTATGCACATAGCATGCAAGTTATTTGGGGGTACATGGCAGGGTTATTGGGGAAGTGATTCGGAGGAGAGAGGGATGTTTAGGAGCAGGCAGCAGTGTTCACATAAATAGAGTTCAGCCGAAAGAGGTTTGCTTTGGCCATAAGGGATGGGCATGTTTACTGCAGAAGGAGGTACCAGGGAAGTGATTGGGAAGACTGAGGAATATTTTGTAGCAGTGGGTTGTCTGGGCAAGGGTACCCTGGAAGAGTTGCCTGGGAAAGCAGAAGTTTCAGAAGGAGGAGGGATGTTTTGTAGAAGGTGAGTTGAAGTTTCAGGAAGAAGAAGGAATGCTTGGTCGTGGGCCACATGCAAGTGAGGATTTGGTAGGTCTGGACTGAAAGGTAGGTGGGTGGGAGAGCTGAAGATTACAACCTGAAGCAGGCACCAGAGAAATCAATTGGGAGGAGATAGGATGGCAGGGGTTGGGATTTTTACATTTTCTTATTTTTCCTGTGAGCAGGGTAGGCTCTTCATAGCTGACTGATGGGCAAAAAAAGTCTTGTGATAGGTGAGGCTGCATCCTTTCAAATACAAGAAATTTCAGCTCAGCAATCAGCTCTGAAGTATCAACAGCAACATGCTGTGTACTGGCTTTTCATTTGAATATGTGCAAGAAAATATAAAAAGGGTAACAAAAAGAACCCCAAGTGTTATTGACCTATTGCTCTTCTATATGTTCCAGCCAAAATGTATAGTCAATACTGTTTAGCAGATTATATTAGCTTTCTGTTTATATTAGCTATATTAGCTGAAAGCAAAGAACCGCTAATATAAACAGACTGCTAATATAATCTGCCATGCTAACTGTACTGCAGCAATAAGCACTGAGCGCTAAATATATCAGGCACTAATATGTACAACTGGAGTCATCGCACTAAATATATCAGGGGCTAATTCTAACTACCATACAGTATATTCTGGTTTAACTGGAAACCTGGATTGCTGAACATTTAACTATTTCAAAAAAACAGAATGGCTTTAGGGAGGGTAGGAGTATTATATATAATTTATTAATTTGTCCTAAAACAGAAATACATAGACTGGAAAAGTGGAAGTCTGTTTCATTTGTTTTTTGTTTTTCTGTTACATCAAGGAGGCGTTTGATGACATTGACAGAGGGGTTTTAAAGGGAGATTTTGAATAGCTATGGAAGGGAATCCAGACTGTTAGCTATGCTAGATATGCTTCATTCCGACACAGCTTCTAAGATAAGGAGTAGTATGGATGGTTAGTTGGCAGAGGATATACCTGGTAAGCTTAGCAGCATGTTAAAGGTGGTAGGAAACAGTTTTGTACTCCTCCACATGCCCTCCTGTTGTCTCTTTACTGCCTATCCAATATGCTGATATGTTTTTGAACTTTTTTGTTAAATTAATAATCTGATATTCTAGCATTTTAACTACCCTGAATCCTGTTCTCCTCAGCGAGTGTTGCTCTCTCTTTTCATATGGCCTGAACATTCTATGACATCAGTAACACCATTGTAGGTCATTCAGATGAATAGCATGGAATGGTGGTATTGGTGTCATAGAGTTTCTTAGAAGTATGGAAAGAAAGAGTGGCAGCTGCTAAGGAGAGTGGAACTCTATGTAGATGATAGGGTACCCCAAAACTGGATTATTTAATTATCAAAAATTGGTCTAAGTATATCAGAATACAGAACTGGCATGAAAGGGCAGTCAACTATGTAAAACCGTTTCCTTTCTCCTTCAACACCTTCTCTTTTCAATCATTATATACTGACCCCAAAACAATAAAACAGATGTTCCTATTTGATAGCAATAAAATAAAAATGCTGCTGTACACACATGATGCCATGGCTATATCCTAGACTGCAAGTGTACTCCCAAGAAGTATTTAACCAGGTGGTACTCTGTTGGGGTTCCACCACATCTCGGCATCATGTTTAGAGCACTGCATCAAGACAGTACCAGATTTTGGTGACTGTCATGGCGCCATCTCTGTTTGCATCTCTGTTTGCCCCCACACTCCCACATACAACCTTACTAAATATATCAACTATTGGGTGGGTGGACCTCGGAAAGGGGGCGCAGGTACAGTATGTCATCGTAAATGACATTCATCAAAATCTGGCATTCTATTGATGAGGTGCTCTAAAGGCAGTGTCGTACTGACAGTATATACTCTCGGGGTGGGGGATGAAATTAGAAATTTACATTAGGAAAACCATAGTTTTAATTAAGAGCAAACAGAAAAACCAAAAACAAAAAAAGAAACATTTTTAAAAGAAAATCAGCTCCAAAGTACAGGTGGTTGGTAGCTATGCATAACTAGGGGTGGCATTTCCAATTCTGCAGACTGTAATTTGCATATTAACAAATCAAAATCTGTTGTAAGGCAGTCAGTACTAATCATAAATAGATTTATCCAGAAATGTGTTATTCATTCTTTAATAGTATAAGTTCAGTTATCTCAGAAAAAACTAAGACTCCTATTGTATATGGAGCCAAGGTATGAGGACTGAAGAAAAATGTTGAGATCTTAGAACCCATGGAAAATTTGATTTTAAGATTATCCTTAGGTTTACAATAATTCTTGCCTGGCAAATGTATGAGAGCATACTCTAGTATAATGTCCTTAAGAACACTGGGTATTGTGAGAGCTATGAACTACCAACGTAGAATAGCAAGTGATAAAGTAGGCTTTTTTTAAAATACTGGGCTCAATTTTCAAAGCCCAGCAACAGATGCTAGGTGCATACATCAGATGGAATTGATGCAAGTGGCACCTTGCATCAAAATCTGTGGCACTCCTGATTTTTTAAATGCAGACTGTCTAGAAAATGGGAAGCCTTGCAGCAAAAAAAACATCCATGTGCTACCCCTGCACCCAAAGTAGTGGTGTGCCACATTGAAAGGGGCTTGCACCATGGCAGGGCTGCTGCATGCTCTAAATTGGGATTATGAAAACCCCACAATGGCTGCACATCTAACTGAGGTTAGGCCAGCCATGAGCTGGTCTAACGCCTCTTTTACCAAGTGATGCACACTGACTGGTCTGGACATGCAGGGTGCTACAGAGGCACAAATCCTGCCTTCAGCTGCATGGGGATTAGGCAGTGTTTTGGCATAACACAATGTCGTCTGTACCCCCCCACTGCAGTCTGCAGTGGCAGGGAGGTACAGCCATCCTAGTATTGGGTGACTAGAGTGGGGATGGTATGGCAGGGACTCGGAGCAGGTAGGGGGGCAGAAGGGTGGGTGGCATGGCTGTTCAGGAGGGTTTGGAGGTGGTAGTCCTGATGATGGTGGAGCCAATATGCAAATCTGAAACACAGTTGTTGCACTCCTAGCATTCTACATATTACACAGAGATGGAACTTGCCATTGTAGTGGTCCACAGCCACACCCGCAGGACACAGTGGGCTTTCTGGGCATAGGGCAGGGGATGTGGCAGCCACCATCATTCCTCTCTGATCTGCTATTTGTTTGACACAAGGCACAGCTTGTGCAAGTCTGGGGACATTGCACCGGGACCCCCGTTGTACTAAAATTTGACGCAGAGTACACAGTGCACCCAGATTTTGCCACAAGTGGTAATTTAGCACTCCTTGAACCAATCTAGGGGGCTCTAAAAATTTAACCCATTATTTTTAAGCTTTACTGTCAAACAGTACAACTGAATACACACAAATTAAGCATAGGATACATCATTTTTACACTTAGAAAACTGCATGCCTGGCAGCAACTGGTCATTCTTCTATATATGTAAGTAATACATTACTTTATAAAGCAGGCTTTTTGACAAAAGCCTACATGAATGAGGTAACACACACATATATATATATATATATATATATATATATATATCTTTCTTTTTTTGCAAAATCTATGATTGTGCCAAGATGGTAAATCTATGAATTTACAGTAACAACATGGGAAAGAGTTTTGGACGTAGTGTGTAAGCAATAATACCCAATAGTGTGGACGGTATTGAGAAATACCAAACCACCCAAGGGGGTAATGAGGCCAGACGCCACAGGCAGAAGGCTTTATAGCCCTTGGAATGTTTGGTATTTCCCAATACCACCCACCCTGGAGGTTATTTTTGCACTTAGAAAATGGCCACTGTAAAAAAATAGTTTAATTAAAAAACATTAATGAAAAAAGGTTAAAAAAAAGGTTTATAATAAAATAGTTCCTCCGCCTGTATTACAATGTGTTTTTTTTTTTGAGCTAGGCATTTTTGTTCTAGAGGATCATCCATAGTTGTGACTAGAGCTCATTGTAATGGTTACTCCACCCTCCCCAAACACACAAGGGCAGAGATCGAGAGTCGTTGCTTCATTTCAGAAAGTTTACTATCCTCCCCCCACATGCAGACACTGTGGAATACATGCAGGCTGTTTTCTGATTATGCTGGCATCGGTCCATTCTGCCTCCTGCCCATATCTTTCTCTGCAGTGCCAAGAACAGAGCAAGGAAACTGGGAACAAAGTATTGAAAAATACCCACCCACTTAGGTCGACTTCCTAGCCAGTCAGCATGCTAGGATTCTCTTGCCCATTTTCTAATGAGGTATAATGTCATACCATCAGTTTGTTATAGCATTAGTGAAGCTGAATTAAATAAATTTAAGAAAACTGCAATGCAGTTAGTTTTAGGAACAGCTAAGCAAAAAAATATGGAAAGAACTGATAATGCAGGCACATTATTTATAAGACTCTAAACAACTACAGGGGACTGAATTATACCTCTTATGGTGTCAAAGAAAAGTACACTTTAAAACAATAGCACAAATGAGACTAGGTTTGTTTCAATTAGCAATGATATGCTTTTGAGCAGAGATAAATTCTTGAATGAGACTGGCTGCTCATGTGAGGAAGGGGTTAAGCATGGTATTGCATGTGTACTGTTTGACTGTAGTATTCTGAATCAGTTAGCAAAATGGATAAATCCAATGTAAAGTCACATTTTAAATACATCAAATAATGAAAAGCTGGAATTTGTGTTAAATAACTCAAATATTCAGGTGCTGTACTCTTTAACCAAATTTGGAATTTTAGCTAAATATACATACAAATGATATATATTTCTTTTTTCAAACGTTGTTTATTCCCCTACCTACCACAGGGCAGGTTCTCCTCCAACCACTGCCGAAGTTTGCTTCCTACTAACCGAGGCTCTGTCACCGATATCCCCAGGCACCTCATCCCATCCACAACTCACCGTTGTGGTGCCCCCCCTCCAGCTTACACCCCAGGGCCATGTATGCAACCTGCTGCATGGCATTTCTTCTCCACTGTCAATCTGGCTACCTATAGTGGAGCTGAAGACTAAGGTATCCCTGGGGGATCGTGGCTCAAGCCCAGTGTGGACATGAGCAGCCAGAGGGGATTTATCTGTCCAATTTGTGTAATTTCCCTTTTTCTGTCACCCCCAGGAGTGTGCTGATGTCAGCTGGTGCCGGCATGCCTGATGTACATAGCTGACAGGCATACTCCAGTGTCTACCAGCAACAACTCAAGTGCCACTCCTAGTGTGTGCCCAATTAAAAGAACTGTACAGAGCAACAAAACCGGCACCATACACTGCTACCTGGTGGTATGTTTTAATACTTTTGGACTAGCAATAAACTATTTTGCAAATACAGCAGTGTGCAGCGCTAATTTTGTTGCTCACTATACTCCAATGTCCCTCTTCTTTGCCTCTTTCTCCTGTTCCCCTGTACCACCAGCTGTGATCACTAGCTGGCAGTAGAGCAGTGGGACATGGAATCCCACCCTTCCCAGAAGAGGAGAACTTCTGATGGGACACTTGATCCTCATCAATCAGCTGGCCCTCTGATTGCCTAGGCACATTTATGTAGCTGGGTCATCTGCATTGTAATCTGTAGCTCTTCAGCTGTGTTGGTGGGCAGGCACATACAAATTAAATTTAAAGGTAAAATAAAAAGCCATACTGTAAACTGAACTGAACTGCTTTTTGGGTTTGTTTTGGCATTTTGGACAAAATGGTTTTGCCCACTGCCTTATAGTCAATGTTTCACAGCCTTACACAAATAATAACTGGCAGATGTCTCACACAGTCTAAAAACAGAAGCTTGCTAACCTGGTAAAGGTGATTAATGGAGCACCTTATATAACACTCCAAGCTATCAAGTTAGGTTTATAGAAGTATCCTCTGATAGGCTGATGCACAAATAGAAACCTTGAATCCAATGCTGTCTCCTCCTATTCCTGTGGGATCTTCCTCAGTATGAATCTTCCAAAGCTCCTGCCTGAAATTTAACAGCACTTGACAGAACAATCAGATAAAAAAACTGTAGAACAAATGTCAGAATTTCAGCAGAGAACAGAAAAGGATCAGATTCAATGGTCCCAATTAACAAACATGTCAGGATAGTCACAAGCCCTGGGTGGGTCAAACATATGCCGCATGGAGATTGCGGCATTCCTTTATCGACAATTGGGCTTCTCAATCCTGTGTGTCAATTGCCACTAGTTAGACCAGCTTTTTGATGGCCTAACTTGCAGCAATCTTGGAGACCCTTTTTTCCCCCTTTTTTTTATTCTTTGTTAACTGGGTGAGACCCACTAGGCACAAATGCCTGTTTTCAGGGGCAACCTGGTAGCACTGGGGAGGTTAAGTGACTTGCCCAGAGTCACACAGTATGCATGTGGAGGTTGTGGAAATCAAACCCAGGTCTGTCTGCTGGATATACCAAGCTCATTCACAGCTCATTACTCTAACCTGTAAGTTATACAAATATTTGGCACAAGCTGGCATAAAGTAGAAAACATTTTGTAAATGTATCCAATCTTCTTGAATCGGGTGCAAGATGCAACAATGTGTTTGGCACAGCTGCACCAAAAAATGGGTTTGATGCAGAGCTTGATGCAAGCCCTGTGTTAACCTTCATGAATCAGGCTCAATGACTTTATTAAGCCTCCTGACACTAGGATACTAAGCACAGCACAGTGTAATAATCTATTTTAATATATGGATACTCAAATTAATAGTTTCCTAAGCATGCAAAACATGTGCGGTAATACCATCGCTCCTTCAGCGATAATACTACAGGTCACAACTGATAATAGTATTGTTCAGAGCCCATAATACTATCGTTCAGCACTCTGAACAATACTATTATCAATAAAATTGAAAAGCGCAAGCGCAAGAACTCTCACACCACACTACACAATAACTATCAATCACACAGTAGCGTCCTGTATGCAACCGATGATTGGCCGCTTTCTCTATGTGGGCAGGCGGACAAGTTTAAAAAACATGGCAGCCATCTCTCTCTTAGTGAGAGTGTATAACAAGCAACCTTCACATTTTCCATTTCAACCTACCAGAAATAGATATATCTTGTTGATTCTGCCTACCCCAAACAAGATAACAGGTAGGACTGCTTACCGAATGCAACAGAAGTTAAAAACGTACACCCTACTTTCCGGGTGGGTAGGAGTACAGCACGAAACTGTGTGGTGGTCGGAGAGCCAGGACTGAGAGAGTCCTTCACCTCGGCAACTGATAATCCATTTAAAATATTCCCCAAAATAAAAAACTCGGATCCATACATTAAAAACTATAATAGATAAGTGATGGTGTATCACTGGCGAGCAATACCATCTCCAGGTTCTGGACACAGGAACCTCTCAAGCTTCACTCTCGAGGTTCCAAAGTGTCCAGAACCTCTTGATGATATTACTTACCAGTAATACACCATCACCTATCCATTATTCTCTTTCTAATTCACTCCAGACTTACTAGATGGCCTCAAATGGCAGTGAGTAATAAACAGTACAAGACTAATCCTTGAATAGGTAATAAAATGTCTGATGCTAACCTGCCAAGCTATACTTCAGCTTGAACAGGATAAAACAGCATAAGCCTTGGTAGGAAAAACACACTAGCTATTGTTTCTCCTCTCTGGGTGGCTGGGTGGGATGTGGAGTGCTGTAAAAGGCACTGCTATAATCACATTTACCTAGTGAGCAAACTTCCATTATCTATCTCACCTTTTACAACACTCTGACCCATCACATTAAGGTGACCTAAAAGGCTGTTCCTGAAAACATATGGGTGAGGTAAGGAGGAAGTGGCTCTCTGACTACCTGAAGCACTTTATGGCTCAAATTGGCTTTTTCAGAGTCCCAAGTATCAAGTCTGTCATGTCCCAAATAAGTGAATAAGGGTTACCAACTGGCTGCAGCACAAATTTCCAGGATGTATGATGAATTTCTGTCTGCCCAGGAAATAGATGTGTCCTATGTGGAGTGGCCTATATGTTTAGTCTGGACTTCCAAGTTCAAGGCTTTGTAGATATTCAACATGGTTGACTTTACCATCTGGCAATAATTGACCTTGTGGCAGGTGGTCCTTGCTTGCTATCATGAAACAGCAAGAACCACCTCTCTGACTTTCTCCAAAATTCTGTCCTGTTCAAATATATTTTGACTGCTCAGATCACATCCAGGATATGTAGTAAATGACCAAGAGGATTGTTGGGTCCTGGATCAAAAGAAGATAAGGATATCTCCTGGGTCAGGTGAAAAGATGAAATTACACAAGAATGAAGACACCATCCTGAGACTAACTCTTTCCTTTTGATAGGTCAGTAATGGTTTATTACAGGCCAATGCCTGGAGTTTGCTTGTTCTATGCACCAAACAGATGGCAAGTAAGAACACCACTTTGAGAGTCAGGAAATATAGGGAGACCTCCTACAGAGGTTCGAAGGGAACTTTGGTTAATGTTTCTAGCACAATGTTCAGTTGTCAGTATAGTATAGATGTCTTAAGCTGGTCTGAAGCTGGTCTTACATTGAAAGTGCCTCTGATATTGACTCAGCTCTGGAATACTTAATTGAATGCTTCAATGCGGCTTGTGACATCCATGCCCCTTTTAGGACACATAAGATCAAGGGACTTGATCATCCCTGGATCTCTTTTAACCCTCTGGCTCAAATGAAAGCTTATGACCACCTCTGGCATAGGGCTAGGACCTCTGGCAGCCAACCTGACATACAGGCCTATAAGATAGTCAGGAACACATGTACTAAGGCTATCCATGGGCACAAAGCATGGTACTATAAGGACATCCATGCCAAGACCTGTGTGGATGGGAAAAAATTCTGGGAAAACCTTTTGGAAATCACTGGGCAAGTGTTCAAGCATGGTTCAACTATGTTAAATGTTGATGGGTATATCACCCATGACCCCGTGTTAGTTGCCAAAACATTTAATTCATCCATCACAGATCTTAGCCAAATTCTGCCCCCAAATTTCTTTGAACTGCTCAGCACAGCTCCTACATCCACCAAATCAGAAGAAGCCTTGACTCGACCATGTTTCTACTTCAAAGCTATCTTGGAAAGTGAGGCCAAGACATACCTATTTAAGGTTCTAGGAAGAACTAGGACAAGCAGTGATTCCCTCGACCTGAAACTTCTTACCCTAACCCTAGATGAAGTCCTATCTCCCTTCACTAAGCTTCTCAATTGCTCCTTCATACTTTCACAGTTCCCACTGATCTGGAAATCTGCTCTGGTTTTACCAGTTTTCAAGAGAGGGGACAGATTACTACCTGGGAATTATAGGCCAAGTTTTATTCTTTCCCCATTTTCCAAAGCACTTGAAAGGATTGTTGCTGACCAGTTTGTGGAGTACCTGGAAAAATACAACCTACAATGTGTCCGACAACAACATGGTTTTTGGAAAGGGCACAGCACATCTATAGCCCTACTGAAATTCAAAGGTTTCATTCACCATACTCTTGATCAGGGTCAACTTGTTGGTGTATCCTTTATTAACCTGTCTAAAGCATTTGACGTGGTCAATCACCATTTGCTGACACATCAACTTGCTGGACTTGGTATGTCTTCAGACATTCTAAAGTGGTTCACCAGCTGTCTAGCAAACTGCACACAACAGGTAAGATAGGGTCTACCCTTTCTGCTAAACTGCCTGTCTGCTCTGGGGTTCCTCAAGGACCAATACTGAGACCCATTCTATTTAGCACCTTCCTCTATAATCTTCTAGCATTCTGTTCCAAACCAGTAATCCTCTACCTGGATGATGCAGTTCTCAAAGACTGCTGACCCTACTCTCCTTCAGGCCCAACTTCAGAAAAGTTTTACTGAAGTTGAGTCCTGGTTCACCTCTCATAAGTTGGTGCTTAATTGCAAAAAACAAAAGTCATGCTCTTCCATGGTACCCACAGCAAGCATAAAGCCAAACAATTAGTGATTAAAAACAGTGCAGGGGTAGTCCTTGCTCAGACTCAATCTTTTAAATACCTAGGAGTTACTCTGGATAGTATGCTCTCCTACTCCCACCCTGTTGAGAATGTTGCCAAGCCAGTTAACATTTGCCTAGGCCTTCTACACAGACACAAACATTGCCTTACTACCTAAACCTTCAGACTGGCTATCCAAAGTTCAGTTGTGTCTATTATTGTCTATGGTTTGGACATTTATGGTACCGCCACTGACATAGCCCTATAGCAGCTCACCACAGCTCTGAATAAGGCATGCTGTCTATTGACTGGTGCAGTGTATCGTACTCACACTTGTGACCTTTACAGACAAGCAAACTGGCTTCAACTCCAGGCTCGCACTGAATATCAAGATTGCCTTCTGGAGAAGAAGGCAGCTCTTGGTCTCCTATCACCAGGTTCCCTTCAGCTTTTCAGTCCATTCTGGGGCACTTGTAACAAACAAAGTTCAGTGAGCCAAACTTTTACTGTCCTTTGCTGTTGAACCTTGCTCTGACAGTGATCCACTGCAGTTAGAGTGGCTAATTTATTTAACTCCATTCCTCCTGAGATTGCAACGACTGCAACCTTGGACCATTTAAGAGGAAGCTATATCAATTCCTGGTTTCCAGAGCATCTTATGACTGCTATACCTAATCTTTGGAGATAGCCAAATGACTGGGATAGCCCTCTTTTACCATTTGCCCCAGTATAGCCCTACCCTGTTGCAGCGCTATTCCACATACAGCACTTCCATCCTTCATCCCTTTCCCATCCCCATCCCTGCCATCCTTTCATCCTACCTCATCTCCCTTCCTCTGCCCCTCAACTCCCACTACCCTTCCTCCCCTCTGTTTATTCACCTTGTTCTCTCCATCTACCCCCATGGGTCTTTTCCTACATAAGCTACATTGTGGCAGCTCCCTCTTGCTCTTATCTTGCTCCTTCCACTCTCCCCAATTTGCCCTTATCCTTCTCTCCTTGTAATCCCTTCCACCCCTTTTCAGACATGGTCACTGGCTGCACTTGACACAATATTTATCTTGCCATATTATTCTTTTGTTTATGTAATTACTTTACTCATGTTGTACTACTTACTGAAACCATTGTAATTTGTTATTCTTGTGATTTGACATGGAACCTCTGTAAAAGACCCCTTGTCCCAAAGGTCTTTCCGATTTCTTAAATACATAAGTAAATAAATAAGCTTAGGTGTGATATTGAATGTCACCTTTATAAAAGAGAGAACTTGTGGGTTCATTCTGATAATGAATCATCAGTTGCTCTTTTTATTGCCCTTATCATTGCGGTGTGCACCTGAAGAGAGGTTTTGTTTAGTCCCTTGTTAAATCCATTCTCTAAGAACTCCAATAACTGTGATATGGAACAGTTCATGGCAATAGAAGAATAGGAATCACACCATCTGGTGAAAGTTGTCCAGTGTATGTTATAAGTCCCTGTCACTGTAACATCACATCAGTAACTCTGTTGCAAAGACCTGTGGCTAGCAATAGAGCCAGATTAAAAGGGGGGCTAATGGGGCAAATGCCATGGGCCTCCCACCATAGAGGTAACCCTGAGCGAACAGTAAAAAATCAAGGGGACAGCAAAAGGTGCTGCTGACTGCTTCTGACTGTTTTTGTTTCTTTTTTTTTTAAGTAGGGAACTGACTGTAACTTGTTCCCTTGCATAGCTACTGTCCTGATACTGTGATGGCCATCACCATCTCCAGATGGCTCAGGCTGCTGCCATCTGTATGCACTGATTTGCTTGTGTGAGGCTGAGTCCTGCAGTAATTGTCCAGTTAGGAAAGGGATGGCCATGCCTCTGCTGATTGACTGATTTAAGTCAGACAGTGGGGAGTTTAAATTGCAGTCCTTTTCCAACAAAGCACCATGTTCAATCTGTCACTGTGAGTAGATTCACCCCAGCAGAAGAATGTGGTGTGAGGAGAAGAATAGTGAAACAAAGAGGTGGAACACTGGCAGTGGAAGCCAACAGAACACTGACTGAGGAGCAACACAGACTGAGCCCATAGAGGACCAGCAGATGTGAATAGACCAAGGGGAGGCAGCCAGTCACAGAGGACTCAGCGGTGTGTCACTGGAGAAGGTCAGCTGAGAGAGAGAGAGGGAGAGAGGGAGAGAGAGAGAGAGAGAGAGCCTGCAGCGTATACAGCATAGACCTCAGATTGAACCAAATCCAAATTATTCCAAGGGATGAGCTAGCAGGAAGGAGAGGAGGTAAGTCATCCCCCCCACCCTGCACAGGCACATCCATTGGGTCCTTTCCCAGGAGCTGCAGGACCTCCCTCCAACACCAGGGAGCTTTCATTTTGGAGGATCAGACCCACCAGTCACTGTCTAGAGGACTGTAGAAAAATTGCCCGGTGGCACTATGTTGGCATGGCTTTTACAGGCAGTGGGAGACTGGACGAGTGGGTGGGTTTAGGAGGTAAAGGGAGAGGTAGAGAAGAAAACAGTACCACTTAGCCCAAAATTATAAAGTCCACAAAAAAAATATGGCTGTCAATGCTAAACAGGCTTGGATAACTGGAAGCAAACACCAGGAGGGCTTGCTGTGGTCTGGGTGGAAAAATGGCAGCAGGGGCAGACTGGGACAGTCTTGCAAGAAGTTGCAGCAGTGGGTGATAGGATGAATGGGTGAATTCAGGAGGGTGAGAGATAGAGAGAGATTTTGCAGCAAACAGAATGATCCAGATCTTCCACATTAGCTGGTTAAGAGGTCAGCACTTGAGGTGCCTACTATGATTTAAAGCAGAAGTGCAATAGAAGGGGGCCTACTGGATTTGCATTGTGATCTGCAATCCATTATTACCACCATGGGCCGCCAGAGTTTGAGAGGCTCAGGTCCCCCCAAAGGCTTGATCTGGCCCTGCCCACCAATCTGCCCTTTTTCACAGCCATGCCATCAGTTTGAATGACCGTGAATCTGGGTGGGCAATTGGTTCTTGTGACAGCAGATCCAATCGTTTGGAAGTGGCAGTGGATTGTTAATCAACATTTGCATGACAGAGGTGTACCAAGTTCTCCTGGGCCAGAATGGGGCAATAAGGATCACTATGCTCCTGGACTCTTGAATCTTGGGAATAACCCATGCTATCAATGAAATTGTTGGGCACATGTACAGTATGCTCTTGTGAACCTCTGTGGTGTGAATAGTTGTCTACTGCTGACATTTTGTGTTCTTGGTACCTTGAGAAAAATAAGGAAATCGGCTTTTTTTCTTAGTGGCCATGATGTTGAACTCAAATGAGCCCCATGAAGCCTGAATTATGTGTAAGATTTGCTGGTTGAGTTGCAACTCCCCTAGATTCAGAGTCTGGCGGCTGAGCCATTCTGCCTGTTCGTTGAGTTCCCCTGCTAAGTGGATAGCTGATAGACTCTCCAGGTGCCATTCCAACCTGAAAAACACATTGGATGCTTCTCTGACCATTTGTTTTTGTTTTTTTGTACACCCTTGTTTGTTAATGTACAGTATGATATTGTCATCTTGTTGTCCATTCTTATGCCAGTGTGGCACCCTTGATCCTCTGTTAAAAGTTTGTGAGCACCAGTTTGACTGCTCTGGTCTCTAGAACATTGATAAGTAGTTGCATTTTCATCACTGTGCAGTGCCCTTTTATTGCCAATTTGTCCAGAGCTGTGCACCAGCAGCATAAACTGGTGTATGTGTCTATGGTAGCAGATATCTGTTTGTCTAGAGTTGCCGCTTGTTTGAGGTTCTGGTCTTGTGCCCACCACCAAATGGACTGCTTTATCATTGCTAGAATTTGTAGAGGTCTTTAATAATTCTGAGAGGAGGGGTCCCTGTTGATTAGAAGGAACATTTAAAGGAGTTCTCATGCATTCTTGCCCAATTGTGGAGGTCTAGGCATGGTACAATGAGTTACAGTAACTGTATCAAATCCCGGACCTTTCAGACCTTGTGGTCTAGAATTATGTTGCAAAGCCTCCTTAGGTTGAGAGTGTGCTCATCTGAAGGTAATACTGTTCTTCATGCGGTATTGAACACTGCCTTGAGGTACTACAGAGTTGAGGATAGATTTAGGTTCCTCTTTATCCTGTTCACTATCTATACATGTTGAGTCAGTATGTCTTGAGCTCTTTTCATTGCTTGTTCAAATGATTCCATGATCTTGCACTTATCAGCCAGTCGTCAAGATATGGGACAATGTGTATCCCTTCCTTTCTCAGGTTTACATCCAGCATTGCTATAATCTTTGTGAGCACACATGGGGCTGATGAGAGCCTGAATGGTAGGCATTTGTACTGGAAGTGCTGGCCTAGAATGCAAAATGTCAGATACTTTTGCTGTGTTGGGAAGATCGGTATGTGGAAGCAGGAGTCCTTGACATCTATTGATGTTACATGGACTCCTCTCCTGACTGACACAATTGTGGTTCACAAGGTCTCCATTATGAATCATTTGTAATGAACAAAACAAATCAGTTCACAAACATTAGATCCAGGATGGGGTGAAGATCCCCTGTCTTTTCTTGGCCAAGAAATAACACAGAGTAAACTCTGGATTGTTGCTAGTGTCATGACACTGGTGTAATGCCACAATCTGTAACACTTGATTTAACAATGCCCTCACTTGTGGCAATGGTGACTTGTTTGGAAATATTTATGATTGTGTGAACCTGTTGTTTCTGGGCAGTTGGTTGAATTCTATTGCATCCCCCCCCCCCCGATCACCTCCAGCACCCATATTCTTTCTAATATCGAGCTGGCCTAGGTATGGTTGAAGAGTTGAAGTCTTCCTCCTACTATGACATCTGGCTCCTTGACCCTTTCCTCATCATGCCTGGAAGTCTCTGTTGATATAGTTGGGATAGTTGCAACCTCTCCTTTGGATCATCTGCCATGACTTCTGTTGTTTGAAACATTTCCCCATCATTGGATTTGAAGTCAATATCTGGTACTACTGATTTTTTTTTTATTTTGCGAATAGGCTAGTGGACCATCTTCCAGTGCTGTCATCATGGGATAGCAGCACTGGGTTCCAAGCTTCTCAGCCAATCAGATTACTAGAGTTTTTATAGGCATAGTAAAATGTAGAGCAATTCTCTACTATACACTATATTACATTCTTATGATGCTATAATTTAACAGTAACATATCTGAAAAAACTTTACAGGCTGAACTACTGAATGTTAAAAGATCACCCAGGCTAAAACCTGATGCTGTTTCATCAATCTTCCCTCACTCAAAGAACAAGAAAAAGCAGTCAAGAGAGTATAGGGAATACAGAGCAGAATTAAAGCAGTCATGTGAGGTAACTATATTGAGTTGTGGCATATTAATGAAAATAACTATATATTTAGAAACAGTAAATTAAATGTTTGTCTGTGGAAAATTTCAGATTGTGGATGATTGTCCATACAATCATACCATTGAAAGACAAACTGAAAACATAAACACATGAAATCGCAGTTCAAGAAGAGAAATCAGAGGAAACATGTTAATCAACAGTAAGCATTATATGTCAATAAATGATATCCGGAATATGTATTCAAATTCACTTGCCTCATATGGGGATTTGAAAAGTATACTGAGTTCAGTGCACAGAAAACTAATGTATTAATACTGATCATTTTATTTCTCATAGGTAGATTTACCTTGCCCAGATGAAATACAGGAACCAAAATTTAAAGATACTGGGACCCAAACAGACAGTCTGGGCTGTAATACCATAGGTGTCCAATGGCCAGAATATGAGTTAAATTTCAGAGGTACACCATCTAAAGTGTTTCATGATAATTTCTATCCAGTTAATTTTATTGATGTTGAGGATAAACAAGTGAAGGCACAAGACGCCAATGTACAAATTTATGACAGCGATATATATGACGATTCAGAGACTGAATTATCACAAGAAGATGAAAATGATTCAGATTGTGTCCCAGAGGCATCTAAAGATTCAACATGTTCTTCTGACAGGGAGAGTTGTTCAATGTCCAACAACGAACTGTTATGTGATTTAGATAGAAAATTCAGTGTATATGCACAAAATATTACTTAACTATGTAAACACTGCATGCAATGTGGAGCATCTGTTGTTGAATATGATTCTTCCACAAATGGAACACTACTAACAATATGTATGTATTGCAGTAATAGCCATGACTATGTGTGGCACTCTCAGCCAATCCACAATAGGATTGCTGCAGGAAATATTGAAGTACTAGCATCGATATTGTTTAGTGGCAATGCATTTATGAAAATTTAAATGTTTGCCAATCTACTAAACCTTCAGTTCATATCAGAAAGTACATTCACATGAATGCAGAATGAATATCTCTTCACAGTTATAAATAAGTATTGGATTGCACACAGGGACAATAACTTTGATGAGCTGAAGTCTTAAAAGGAAATAACTTTATGCGTTGATGCTCATTCAGATTCACCTGTTTTTTTCTGCTAAATATGGACTGTATTCATTCATGGATCAGAACTCAAATAAGATTGTTGCTTTTGAGATAATACAGGTGACTAAAGTAAAGAATTCGGTCAATATGGAAAAAGAAGGATTTATTAGAAAATTTAACAGAATTTTGGATAATGGTCTTGATGAGAAGACAATTGCTACAGATAGGCATATTCAGATATCATCAATGATGAAAAAGGAATACAGTCTGAGTCTTGGAATAGATCACCATTACAATGTGTGGCACTTGGACAAATGGATCAAAAAACAACTAATAAAGCAGTCCAAGAATAAAGAATATAGTTCTTTGAGTGATTGGGTTTCATCTATATCAAATCATTTCTGGTGGTTCTGTGGAAACTGTAAGGGTGACAGTAATCTGCTACAGGCTATGGTAACATCAATAATACATCATGTCTGTAACAAACATAGTTGGACAGACAACAGGTTATTTGCTAAATGCATGCATGGCAAGCTAACAAAGCAACAGTGCAAGAGGCAACAGTGGCTGAAGGATTGATCTCCAGCTTTTATTGCTCTGAAGAGGGTAATATTTGCACCAAAGTTCTTAAAAGATCTAACAAAAGTGACAATGTTTTGTCATACAGATAATATGGAAGTGTACCACTCTCTGGTTTTAAAATACTGTCTGAAATGACAACATTACAACTACAATGACGTGCTTGCATGTTATCAGCTTGCTGCACTGGATCACAATATGAATGTGGATCATCCAATCGCTGTGAATGTCAGTGGTCAAGAATGGTATAATGTTATGTATCCTAAAAAACAGGGGAATTGGGTTGCAAAACCAATAAAAGTTAGTAAGAAGTATGATTACTTGAGAGAAATTATCAAAACATGTATAGAGTGCAGAAGAAATAGAAATAAACTGACATCAGTACCTAAAAACAATTTGCCACAAAATATTGCACGCAAGGTGAAACCTTGTAAATATCAAGTTATGATAGCACATACTTCAAGATTTAAGACGTAGAGACTGTAATATTAAATACTGAACCATAATACAAACAGGCTCATATTGAAGTGAAATTAAAAATTAAAACAAAATCAAATGAATCATACTTACAGTATTTTGTAAAAATGTTTTTATTTTGCCTTAAAGTTTTAAGTTTTTTTTTTTATCTGCAATAGTCAAAAAGCCCATTGTGTTTGGTTGTTGAAGTACAGTGCATGAGAATGAAGCAATAATGCCCGACAGGGTGTGTGTTGTGCTGGGATAACGTCATGCATCAGGTGGTTGGGCACGTGGCCGCAGGCCAAGTGCATCCAACAACTGAGGCGTGACATTATCCCAAACGACACACACACCGTGGAGGGCATTATTGCTATTATGCAATGGCTCATTGTTATACAGAATAAAAAAAAATCATTTTAAAGATGTTTCTGTGTGGAAAAATACTTTTTCTTTTTAAGAGATGAGGAAACAATCTAGGAGGTGCTCAAGCATATCAAGCTCATCTACAGGTTCACAGTGAGGCTGAGACTAGACCCATGCTGTTGTGCTGGGATAACATCACTGGTCCAGCAAAAGACTGGACAATCAGAGTCCAGAATTTTTTCCTGCCATTGTATAATAACATTTATAATATATACTATATTGTAATTGTAAATGGAGTCCACTCTGAAGAAAGAGGGGTTACTAGTGGGGTACCGTAGGGTTCAGTGTTGGGTCCAGTCCTTTTTAATGTCTTCATCAGTGACATTGCAGAGGGACTGGAAGGAAAAGTATGCCTTTTTGCAGATGACACAAAGATCTGCAACAGGGTTGATACACAAGGAGGAGTGGAAAGGATGAAAAGGGACTTTGCAAGGTTGGAGGAATGGTCAGAAGTATGGCAGCTAGGATTCAATGCAAAGAAGTGCAAAATAATGCACCTGGGAAACAAGAACCCAGGGGAAGAATACACAATGGGTGGGAGGTAGTAACAACAACAAAAAAGGAAAGGGACCTGGGGGTAATCATATCAGATGACCTTAAGGTTAGCAATCAATGTGAGAAGGCAGTAGGGAGGGCTGGGGGTATACTGGGATGTATAGGGAGAGGCATCAGCAGCAGAAAACAGGAAGTTGTTATCCCTCTGTACAGACAGTTGGTGAGACCCCATCTGAGTACTATGTCCAGTTCTGAGACCTCATCTCCGCAAGGACATAGACAGGATAGAGGTAGTCCAGAGGAGGGCAACTAAAATGGTGCAGGGTCTGCAAGAGAAGCCGTATGAGGAGAGACTAAAGGAGCTTAATATGTATACCCTTGAGGAAAAGAAGGAGAGGGGACATGATAGAAACTTTTAAGTACCTCAGTGGAATCAACAAAGTCCAAGAGGGCAGCATCTTTCAGAAAAAGAGACTTACAAGAACAAGGGGACACAATTTAAAGATAGAAGGAGGGCGGTTCAGGGGCAATGTGAGGAAGTATTATTTCACAGAGAGGGTAGTGGATGCATGGAACAGCCTTCCTGAGGAGGTTGTGAGGTCTAAAACTGTGGGAGATTTCAAGAATGCATGGGACAGACATAAGGCAATTCTTGTGGGGGGTAGGAAGAAATAGGCTGTTGGTTAACTAGGATCTGCGGCCTATCCTGTAATTAGGGAAATGGGCAGACTAGATGGGTCTAGCGGTCCTTATCTGCCATCAAAGTCTATGTTTCTATGTTTCTATACTGTTAATTTTGTGTAAATGAAAATGTTATTGTACTCTAATTTGAAATGTTTTCTTTGTTGTTTATATAAATGTATACATGCAAATGGGGCAAAAAGACATGCAAGGTGCAATGTGGCCATTTGCATGTCATTTTGTTTCCATTTGCATGAAGATTACTGTAATGCACACAGCAGAATATGCTGAGTGCCCTGCAAGGCCTGTATGAAGGAACCAAATAAGATGAACAACTGGCAGTATAGCGGTCCCACCATCATTGTCTGTATTCCCGAACTGGTCACAGTCCTCCATCCAGTAGACCTTGAAGTCTAATGGTACCCCCTCTCTGCCTGATTACCCATAATTTACACAACTGGCCAGCCAGTGGACAGACCCCCATGTAATTCTACTGTTTTGAGACTTATCTTTTGGATGCATATCTTCTGATTTGCTGCAAATATTGGCCTTTAAGGTGGGGTCTGAATAGGATGCACCCCATATGCACTGGCACTCCCCATCCAGATGCACCGGATATTATCAAGGATGGTGTTCGACACATCAGAGATTGGCCGAAGCTTCCCAAATGGGCAGATGCTTCTCATCCATGTCTGTATCATGGATGGGTGCATCCCTGAGATGAAATGGTGCATCTCAGATGCAGAGGGTGCATCAATTTTGTGAATACCCCACCCCCATTACTTGTACATGCATCAAAAAGTGATACGATTAGTTGTATACACCATTTGGATTTGTACATAACTAAAGTAAGGCTTTACTAAGAAAAGACTATAAGTGTACTACAACAGGTTTAAAATGTTTGAAAAGAGCAGTTCCCAAAGGTACAATAAAGTTAGAGAAAAGCACATGTCGGTGAGGTCACATAAAATATTTTATTTTTCATGATCAGACATCAGTGTAATAAACTGCAATATAATTATGATGATGATGTTAATATGGCAATCCATCCTCATCATCATAATAAAATCCAGTATAGTTTCCATCACTTTCTGGGTACTGATGTCTGATGGCCCATACAGCACATGATGGGATTACTTTTCATACCCTCTTTCCCAGAAATTTGTATACCCATCTTGTATATTGGTTATACACAGCCCATCACAAGGTCCTAAAGATAAAATTGATGACTAATTGACTTTTTAATTAAAAAAAACTATAAATGAATACAAATTTAAACAGTATATTTTTAATACTTACAATCAACACATTAAAACTCATGTATGACATTGAGAATTCTGTACCAGGTCTGAACTGTCGCTGAGGGTTGAGGCATTGGACGTCACACCTCATGCCATGCTGGTGACCCATGTTCTGGAATGAGCACTGGCCACTGAGGGTCAACAGAAGAGCAGAAGGATCAAGAGCCCAATGGTGGCTTGCCTTCCCTGGTGAGGGGGAACTGAAAGCCTTGCTGCAACACTGCCATCTGGCTCAATAGCCATCCTAGCATGCCCATAAATTAACTTTTCTTTTTTTTAACTCAATTTATTCACCTCCTACCTTGGCCTCTCTCCAACATGGACACACGGTGCTGCGACTCTCCCATCTGCCTGAAGAACTTGCAACTACTTATCCTGCTGGGGGCATCCCTTCCCCCAGCCTGTGTTGCTCGATCCCTGGATATGAGTCCCCAGGTGGATTGGACAGGCAAGAATGCCCAGAGCAATGCAGGCAAGCTCCTGTACCTAGCTGCAGGATGTCAGCTGCATCCATCATTCCTCATATTGTGTGCAAAGTTCAGCCAAGTCCCTGACCACAAAGATGTGAAGTGCCTGCTCTACCCTCCACAGGGTAGGATAACTGTCAGATGACCACTCGATCCTGGTCCCCACTGTCACCTCCCTGCCGACCCCTGACACACCAAGTCCAGTCCCGAACCCGGGTCGCCTGTGTGGTGCAAGATGTGGCGTCCAGCTCCTCAACACTCTGCACCACCTGGCCAGTTACTTTAACTTTTCTAAAATTGGATGAATGAGCTAACCTGTTAGTAAGAGGTTCTTCAAAAGTGTCATAAAGTATTTCATAAAATTGCAAAATTGCACACCATAATACATCTCGTAAGATGCAGACCCTATGAAAGGACTCATGATCGGTAATGCATTGACCAGCTGTAATGACATAGTCACATTAATTTGGTTACATACGACACAAATAAACAATAAACATGAATGTGGAATTAACATCTTAATAAATGATTAAAGGGACACATTCATGTACAGTGACATACATAGTTTTGTTGTTTCTATATGGTATGTATATAGTTTTTCTAACCTCACTGTAGTATGTATGGCACACAGATTCTTAGATGCTGTATAAATAGAATTGCATTGCTTTGCATTGCACTGAGGTCTATATGTGTGCATATGTTAGCTAGTTTAAATTTGAAATATTTTAATGTAATGCAAATAATGTTACCACTCCTACTTAGGCATTCATGACCTACCTACTACTATCTGTGTCTGTTGTTTTGGGTCCCGCTCCCAAGACCATGACCTGGGTGAGAGTATGTATGTGGGGGTGAGACAAAAAAACAGCTATAATTAGTTATGTACATTTAATGTTCTTCAGCTGTGTTATGTTTCCCAATGAACCAAATACCATATATTACATTTTATAGTGCATGGAATACAAAGATTGTATAATTGTGGATTATATCAAGTTACTTTATTGAATTACTTTATGGAACATTGATTGTTGAGAACATTCCATTTTCTCATATCATTACTACGACATACTCAAGAAGGGTTAACAAAAGAGTGATGTCAATTCAATGGCATGAAAAGGTTGTAATTTGATTAATTTCAGTGAATAATAAGGTCATTCCATACATTAAAATAAATTACTCAGATGAATTTTGAACATTAAAATGGGGAAATATAAAAAACAAAAATACATTTTCTTACAATCATGTTAAGAGTCAACTACAGGTATTTCATGGCAACATAATGTCTCTCTCTCTCTCTCTCTCTGTTGGCATAAGTTCGCATTTGCCAGAAAGACACCAATTTGTATGTCTGGCTCTATCAGAAGCCATTGAATTATCAGCATCTGAATCTGTAGAGTCATTATCACTGCCATCAGAAGCTGAATGTGGAGGAGTACATTCTGGTTCAAACATAAGGCTGGATTCCTAGACTACTTTGATGTTGCTGAATAGAATACTCTTCAACATCTGAATCAGATGGCATTCTAAATTATAAAGAGAATAATGAAAATCAACAGGGTGTTTATATAACAATTGACAGACATCTATAGACTCAGAAACATAGATGTTGTGGTCTGATAATGTCAGTCCCATCAAGACTGCCCTTAACTGGATACACTGAAAAAGGTACAGATTTACCCAGACACTACAAACATGCTTGATTAGTTTTTTTTATGTTAACTCTAATTGCTTTTTAGTGATTTAAACAGTGGAATTCAACTTTTAATTTCAATTTATGGCAGTCACCATTTCATAGCAGTGAGCTTCCTGAGCTCACTTTATACTAATATGTAGTGATGACCAATAGTAGAGTCCAAACAGTAATATTAGCATAAAGTGAGATATGGAAGCATAGTTCTGTTCATGAGATGGTGACTGCCAGCAACAGAAAATGGAAGTTGTGGGTAGCAATCTATAATCATTACTAAAATTTTCTGTAGTGTATTAGAGAAGATGTGTATTTTCCAGAGTCTTTGTATAACCCTATTAGTGGTTATGGTAAGTGGCCGTCTATTTTGTCTTCCCACCACACTGATCCCCTTACTGTCTGTTACATGCATATTACTTACTTACTTACTATTTGCCAGCAGATACAAGCCACATGGTCTATCAAGTCTACTCGAGTGTTCAGCTAGCACCCAACTTTGCAGTTGCCCCTTCCCACTTCACAATTAAGCAAACAGATACTTTATTAGAAATAGAAGGGGTCTTATTTAGGGTGAAAAAAAAGAAAGAAAAGAAATAAAGTCAGTGTGTGTTCTGTGCCGGGAAGGGTACAGTATCAGTTTACTTTGCTAAACCAGTAGGAGGAGAGAGAGCTTAATTGGGGGTGTGGCTTAGACACTATAAAAGCAGGTGACTCAAATTACAACTTCCTGTTGCTAGCTCTGCTTGTAGAGCAGAAAGCAGCTAACTAAAAGAAGCTACATTTTCTTATTAATTTAACATTTATATCTCAGCAGGAGTCAGTGTCTGTTGAGATTAAGCAAACAGATACTTTATTAGAAGTAGAATGGGTCTTATTTAGGGTTTAAAAAAGAAAGAAAAGAAAGAAAGTCAGTGTGTGTTCTGTGCTGGGAAGGGTACTGTATCAGTTTACTTTGCTAAACCAGTAGGAGGAGAGAGAGCTTAATTGGGGGTGTGGCTTAGACACTATAAAAGCAGGTGACTCAAATTACAACTTCATGTTGCTAGCCTTTTTTCTTACTAATTGCCCTCCATCCCACCCATCCACCCACCCACCCTAAGCCAATTCTACTTTTATAGCCACTGGATTTGACTGTCAACAGGAACTTCCAACCCTAAAGGAAAAAAGTAGCTCACCCCCCCCCACCCCAGCTGCTGGTGATCTGTCACTGAGCAAGGAAGAAGAAGGCTACTGAAGAATATAGGAAGTTGTTGTCCCAGAACAGGAAGGGTGAGAGTTGTAAGGAGAAGAGAGAGTAAGCATACAGAGAAACAGGAGAGGGGACACAAAATAAGACATGATAAGAGTGGTGCAGTGCAATGGCTGTGGGGCGGCAGTGTTCCGGCAGACATTCTTGAGGCTGCAATGCTGCCCTATTTGCAGGCACCTCTCTGGTCTGAGGGAGGAGATTGCCCATCTCCAGGCTGACCTGGCTAGGATTCCTGAAACCTCCTCCCCCACCCAGGGACCACCAGGGCCAATGCCACTGCCTCAGAGTTTGCCAAGAAAGAGGAGAGGCTGGACCAGGGTGGGCTCAGGGAGGGAGATGGTGGTGGAACAGAGTTGAATCCCTCCAGCTGTACTTCTCCACAATTCATTTGCTCTTCTGGTGGATAGTGGTTCCTCTATGGAGAC
This sequence comes from Neoceratodus forsteri, assembly GCA_016271365.2. Lineage (NCBI taxonomy): Eukaryota > Metazoa > Chordata > Ceratodontiformes > Ceratodontidae > Neoceratodus > Neoceratodus forsteri. The sequence continues at coordinate 215,543,207 of CM057453.1, forward strand.
ACCTGCAGTGGAGACCAAGGAGGATGCTGGGAACCTTCACAAAGGAGACCCACAGGAGGGTGGCATGAGACCCCACAAGGGAAGGAAACAACTCCTGGTGGGGGACTCAATCATTGGGGGGTAGAAATGGGGGAGGAAAGGGGAGAGGGAGGTAAGGTGCCTGCCTGTGCCATGGCTTGAAGGGACAGGAAGCGAATCCTCAGGATCGTGGGAGCAGCTGCACGAGGGAGGGAGCTGGATGTCATTGTCCACCTAGGGACAAATAACCTGGCTAGGAATGGGATCAGAGCAGTGGAAGAGGAGTTTTCAGAGTTAGGCAGGGACCTTAGACAAGTAGTGCATACAGTAACCTTCTCGGAGGTGCTGCCTTTCTATGGCAAGGGTGATGTTAGGGTACTCCTCACCAGGGAATTCAATGAATGGTTGAAAAACTGGTGTGGAGCTAAGGGTTTTGGCTTCACTGGGGACTGGGGAGCCACCTGGAGGGATGCAGACCTATACTGGTGTGATTGTCTGCATCTGTCCAGGGGGAACCAGGATCCTAGGTGAGAGGTTTAAATGCTCTTCATTGGCACGAACCAGCCAAGGGGAGGCACTGAAAGGGAAGAGGAAATTCCAGCCTTCCCCACAAACATGGTAATTAGTGAGGTAAACACCAAGGCAGAGAAGTCATTAGGGAGCAGGACAGAGGTAAATGTAAAAAAAGGCAAAGGCAGTAAGGACAGGAATGGGGCTAAAAGAGGTAAGGCCATCAAAAAGTGGAGGGTGATCAGTACCAATGCCTGTAGTCTGTGTAACAAGCTCCCTGAACTAGTGGCCTTGATGGAAGAGGGTTGCCTGGATATTGTGGCAGTCACAGAAACATGGTACACAGAGAACCATGACTGGGATGTCAACATAACAGGATACACAATCTACAGGAGGGACAGCGAGGGCAAAAGAGGAGGAGGAGTAGCTCTCTGTGTAAAGGAAGGGATCAAAGCAACAGAACTAAAGAGTAAACAGCGAGCAGATGAGACACTCTGGGTCACCCTGGAGACAGGAAATAGCACCACAATCCACATGGGGTTGTATACAGACCCCCATCTCAGGGGGAGGGAATGGACAAGGAAATAATAGAAGGCTTCCTTAGAATGGCAGAAAAAGGGGAGATATTGTTGATGGGGGACCTGAATATGCCAGATGTTAACTGGAGCACCTTTGCTGCAGGCACATCCAAGAGCAGGGTCATTCTTGATGCCCTACAGGGGGTATGCCTCAGACAGCTAGTATTGGAACCCACTTGGGAGGCAGCAATCTTAGACCTGGTACTCTCAAATGGGTATGGAGAAAGAATCTCAGATTTAGAAGTGGGTAGCCATCTGGGAACAAGCGACCACCAAATAGTGTGGTTCACGATAAACACAGCCATACAATCAAGCCATAGAAAAGCAAGAGTATTGGACTTTAGGAGGGCTGACTTTGGGAAAATGAGAGAGTGCCTCAGAAAAGCACTAGCAAACAGGCAAGAAGGAGGGGTGGAGGAACAATGGGGAGTAATCAAAACATCCATCACAGAGGCAACAAGCCTCTGTGTAAAGCAAATCAATAAAACACAACAAAGGAAAAAAACGCTATGGTTCTCAAAAGAGGTGGCAGGGAAGGTTAAGGAGAAAAGGATAGCATTCAGGAAATATAAGGAAACACAGAAGGAGCAGGACAGAGAACGTTATCAGTTAAAGCAGAAAGAGGCTGGAAAGGTAGTCAGAATAGCAAAGGCACAAACCGAGGAAAGGATAGCCAACTCTGTTAAGAAGGGGGTGAAGAAAGACCAAAGGAAGGATACTGAAGCTTAATAAAGGGGAGAGAATGTGGGTAGAGGGTGACAGTGAAAAAGCAGGGATACTGAATGAATATTTCTGCTCAGTATTCACAAAGGAAGAGGAGGGGGGGTACCTAAACCAAACTAGAGAAACACTCTGAAGACAGGGGTCAATACCAGTCCATTTACAGAAGAAAGGGTTCTGAAAAACTAATAAAATTGAAGGTGACAAAGCAATGGGGCCTGATGGGATTCACCCAAGAATTCTAAAAGAACTAAGGGTAGAACTAGTGAAACTGCTGACTACTCTCTTTAACAAATCATGGGAGGATGGGGTGGTACCTGAGGACTGGAGGAGGGCGGATGTGATTCCTCTTCACAAAAGTGGGAGCAGGACAGAGGCAGGAAACTACAGACCAGTTAGTTTGACTTCAGTGGTAGGGAAAATGATGGAATCACTTCTGAAGGAAAGAATTGTTGAGTACCTAGAGGCCAGTGGGGCACGGGACCCTAGGCAGCATGGATTCATGATGGGAAGGTCGTATCAGATGAATCTAATAGATTTCTTTGACTGGGTGACCAAAGTAGTAGACCAGGGAGGGGCTGTGGACATGGCTTACCTAGATTTTAGCAAGGCATTTGATACAGTTCCACATAAAAGATCAATACACAAGCTAGCCAGCCTTGGAGTGGGTCCCAAGGTGGTAGCCTGGATAAAAAATTGGCTAGACAACAGGACACAAAGGGTAGTAGTAAATGGAGTCCACAGTGAAGAAAGGAGGATTACTAGTGGGGTACTGCAGGGTTCAGTACTGGGACCGGTCCTTTTTAATGTCTTTATAAGTGACATTGTAGAGGAACTGGAAGGAAAAGTATGTCTCTTTGCAGATGACACAAAGATCTGCAATAGGGTTGATACACCAGATGGAGTGGAAAGGATGAGAAGGGACTTGGCAAGGCTGGAGGAATGGTCAAATGTATGGCAGCTCAGACTCAATGCAAAGAAGTGCAAGGTAATGCACCTGGGAAACAAAAACCCAAGGGAAGAGTACACAATGGGGGGTGAGATACTGACAACAGTAAAAATGGAAAGGGACTTGGGGGTAATTATATCAGATGACCTAAAGGTAGGCAAGCAATGTGAGAAGGCAGTAAGGAATGATGGGGGGATACTGGGATGCATAGGGAGAGGCATCAATAGTAGAAAACAGGAAGTTGTCATTCCCTCAATACAGACAGTCGGTGAGACCTCATGTGGAGTACTGTGTGCATTTCTGGAAACCCCATCTCTGCAAAGACATAGACAGAGTGGAGGTTGTCCTGAGGAGGGCAACCAAAATGGTGCAGGGTCTGCACCAGAAGACATACAAAGAAAGACTAAAGGAGCTTAATATGTATACCCTTGAGGAAAGGAGGGATAGAGGGGACATGATAGAAACTTTCAAGTACCTCAAGGGAATCAACAAAGTCCAAGAGGGTGGCATCTTTCAGAAAAAAGAGATGTGCAAGAACAAGGGGGCATAATTTGAAGATGGGGGGTAACGGCTCAGAGGTAATGTGAGGAAGTATTTTTTCACAGAGAGGGTTGTGGATGCATGGAACAGCTTCCCTGAGGAAGATGTGGAGTCAAGAACAGTGGGAGAATTCAAGAATGCACGGGACAGACATAAGGCAGTCCTATTGGCAGGTAGGAGGAAGTAAGCTGTTGGTTAACTGGGATCTGTAGCTTATCTGTTAGGTAGGAAAATGGGCAGACTAGGTGGGCCAAGCGGTCCTTATCTGCCATCAAATTCTATGTTTCTATGTTTCTATCCCACTCAGATGAATGCCAAGTGAGACTGAACCAGATTAAGCTGTTTGTGGTATTTCCAGTGATTGGGGGAAATTTGACCAGGACACCTGGGAAATTTCCCTATTCTTTTCGATAAATGCCATGGGATCTTTAACATCCACCTGAACTGCAAAGATCCAGGGACACAGGACCTCGGTTTAACATCTCATCCGAAAGACAGCAACAGATGTGCAGCACCCCCTTCCCCATGCTGCACTACAGTGTCAGAACTGGGATATTAACCCAAATGCCAGATGTGGGAACTGAACCACAGTCATCTGATCTCCCGGCCTCAGAGTTGAGTGTGCTACTTACTGAGCCACTGATGCTTAAATAACTCTTAATACAGTTGAAACAAAATTGAAAAATGTACTATTCAGACATAACTGTAGCATATATTTTGTATTTTATTCTGTAACTCTCACCCCTTATTTCCTTATTCTAGAGGTATTTTCATCAATACAGTACATCTGCACTTTGAGCTCTAGCTGCCTGCATACAACTGACATCATAATACTGTTTATGACATCAAAATATGTTGCTGTGTATATAATTATGATGTCATAACCAGGAAATTGTTATGTCATGTGTAGAGCAGCAGCCAGAGTATACAGAGTCTAATGAACAGGGATCTTGTTTTTATGCAACTGTATTCAGTAATAAAGGAAACAGGGAATTACAGAAAATATGTCAAGTACTAAAAAAAATGGGATGACGCTGAATACAAATCTTACTCTTTTCCAAGTTTTGCTAATGCTGTCAGTTGCTCTTTAAAGTGACACTTATTATGAAGGGAATTATAAAGTGAATTATAGGGCTCAGAGAAGAGCGATGAAGATGCTTCTGGGGTTGGATCGCAAGCCTTATGAACAGAGACGTATGGAATTTGTGGCTTTACACATTGAGACTATAAGGGAGAGAAGGGACATGATTGAGACCTTCAAGTACATCAAAGTGATCCATAAAGTGGATGTGGGGCATTTATTTCACAAAAAGATATATTCTATAATGCAAGGGCACTGCCTGAGTCTACAGTGAGGAACTTTAAGGGTAACATGAGGAGAAGCTTATTCATTGAGAGAGTGGTGGCATCCTGGACAGGCTGCCAGAGGAGATGGTGGGATCTGAGACTGTGTCTGGTTTGAAGAGTGTATAGGATGAGCACATGGGGCTATGGAGAATATCCCCAAGGGGGGGGGGAGGGAAGACTAAGGGAATGTGAGGGGTAGACTTGATGGTCCGGAGGTTCCTTTTCTGCCATCAATTTCTATGATTATTTGATTATATGTCTCACATAGCCCTAGCCCTCAATAAGGCCTGTTGGCTACTCACCTCAGAAACTCAGCTCTCACATACTTGCAATGGCTAAGCACAGGCTAACTGGCTCCAGCTCTTGGGCAGGCTAACCCACACTTGTGTGTTGTTCTACATAGTGTAACCTGGTGCCAGGATGGGGAACAGAGAGAGCGGGGCAGACAGCAAACATTGGAAGAGACCGGGAGGGTTTATTTGCACTCCGGGTGCCAGGTTGGAGAACAGAGGGAGTGGGGTGGACAGCACACAGTAGGAAACAGCAGGAGGGTTTACTTGCACCCCCAGTGCCAGCACAGGGAACAGAGGGACCATGGTGGACAGCATGCAGTGGGAGGGAGTGGGAGGGTTTACTTACAGTGCAGGTGCCAGGATGGGGAACAGAGGGAGCGGGACAGATAGCAGGCAGTGTGAGGGAGCGGGAGGGTTAACTTGCACTCAGGTTGTCGGGACACGGAATGGAGGGAGCAGGGTGGACAGCATGCAGTGAGAGGGCATGCACAAGCAAACATAATTATAAAAAGGATCTGAGAAATAGAGCTTTCTAATTGGTTGTAAACATTCTATCAGCCATATGTTAATCTTTGATTAACATACATGTATAACCTAATCATATGCTGAACAAGGTTTACCACTATTTAAAAAAAAAACTTGTTATGACTACTCCTTATGCCACATTACACCCCTAGAGGGTGATTAACAGACCATTAACATAACCTTTGGTCATGCCTTATTGTTTAACAAATGATACTATGACTAGCATAAATGAGTACATTGCAACTAGTTTTTCTGGGCACATTTCTGTGAGCAAGCTGTTTGATATGAGTGTACAGAAGGAAAGCAATCAGTAAAGAATTAAATGTCAGTTATAAACTTTCCCTAAATAGGAGTCATCCATTTGAGAGATGGTCAGAACCATCCATTATTTATTTACTTACTTATTTATTTATATATATTGCAGTAGTGGGAGAAGGTTCACTAGCAACCTCAAAATTCTGTAGGAGTTTGCAACACACATGAAGAACATACAATGTGGTTATTCATCTACAACATCAGATACAGTGCTCTGGGTGGTATACGTCCCAGCATTTCCTCAATGTTTGTCGTTTTAACAACTCACTCGATATTATACAGAAACTTACAATGTGTTTCTGCAACCTGCTGCTGACCATCATTTAATGGTAAGGAATTTTATTTACTATCACCAATTTCTCTGTTATCGTCTGCTTTAATTAATATGTTATACATGAGAAATGTGGACGTTCCATGGGACAGCCATCAATAAGTATGTTAAAGGGCAAAAAATGGAAGGTGTAATGTAAGCGAGCGAGCCTCTATTTAAAGTGAATATAATAGCAGAGTTCAGAGATATAATGAGCCATGAAATTCAGCTGCAAGTAAACATTGCAAAACGCAACTAAGAATGTAAATTGACATCCATTTGTTTCCAACTACCCCCAAACACACACACCCCAACCGTGATGGACTTTTGCATAATTGTATGTTCCCACCTCGAGGGACCACTGTTCCCCTTTAGAAAAAAACTCTGTCCTAAATTCCTTCCAACAAGTCAGCACTTACATTTATTACCTATGTAATTACATAGTATTGCGGTTTAGCAAGGTAGTGTATGTTGTTTATATGGACTAGTCCTTTAAATGTCTTACAGGGCTCTGCACACAGGGGACTTGAACTGGCACCTTTATTTTATTTTATTTATTTAAAGCAGTATAGTTGGCAATGTGTTATTTAGGGACTCTTTTGTCCCTATCAGCAGTGCTAGAGCTCAGTGCTTAACATACAACCGCTCGCTCAGATCGCGTAACTTTTATATGAGAAAGCGGGGTGGCTGAAAAGTGAAAGAGAATGCTGCCCAACTCCTACTGTGACACAGCACTTTGCAAGAGAAAGGGAGACGAGTGAGGAGTGGGCATGCTCCTTATTTTCATTCCTAACTCTCTCTCTCTCTCTCTTTAGAACCCTCAGTGTCTTTTCTTTAACTGGGCACCAGAGAAAACTCTAGGAAGGGCACAGGGCAGTGAAATGAAGTGCAGGAGCTAACCACTGCTCCTTGCCCAAATCCTACCCAAATCGTGTTTTCTGTCCCGATTCATGACAGCCCGGTTCGGATGTGCATCCTTTATGGCTGACTTGCTTAACTATTAATTTCTTTTTACTTTGCCAGCAGCTGGAAGCCAGGACAAATCAGTACAGGAGCAAGGAGGGGGAATTTCTATTTTAAACTGAGCAGCAGAAATGGGAAAAGAAATGCCGCTCAGTTCACTACTGAATCCTGCATCATACAGGAATGATTTTGAATCCTAAGGAGCAGCAGCAGAATGAACATGTTATTTAAACATCACTTTACTGCTCCATTTGGCTGATATGTATCTGCTGCTGCTATAGAGGTTTTACCATACATATACAGCAGCTTAGTAGCAGTATTTTGTAAACCACCCATACATTGTTATGTATGCTACATTTTACTAAATAAATACATTTGCTTACAAACACTGCAGCTTTTTCTTTACAGCACAAAGCACTTGACGTACACAGCAAGCACTTTACAAAATGTATTTTTTATATATATTTGTTAAACAGAGATAACATTTTAAAAATTAGATACACACGTGTTTCGTTTCTACTGTGAGCATTAGACGACAGTGTTAGTTACAATCTTTTTCTTTATTTTCTAAGGGGCATGACCCTGTAAAATTAAAGCGGGTGAGCACAATTCTTCTTACATGCTGAATTGATCAGTTATCACTAGCACAGATAATCAACACAGAAACATATAGAAATAAAAATAATGAAATTATAAAAGTCGTGCATTATGATATTTGGTTTCTGAAAAGTGGTAGCGCTGACAAAGTGCATGCAATGCCATATAAGGTGCTTGGAGAACCGGCTGCAGTAAACAACGGTAGGGTAAACATTTGATAAAAAAATAATCAATGTGTGAAAGTTAGCTAGTAAGCCTTCCAGAAACTGAGCAAAATATTCAAAAATGAATGTAAGAATGGTAGTGGAGTTGTTGGAGAGTCATCCATTTTCACTTCCTTAGCCCCTAACTGCATGCCAACTCACTCGCCTACCACAAGTCTCTCAAGCAAATAACTAAGGTCACTATTACTATCACAGAGCAGTTATTCACTTTAAAAAACAGCATGATGTTCACATTTTGTATTCTATATCTTTCTAAATTCATTTTGCCTTTTTTGAAAAAAAAAAACACGTAACACAGAGAAAATGACAACATCATTTACTCTGAGTGAACAGGCTGAATGTTACACTTGGTCTGTCATAGCGTGGTGAATTTGAGAAAACTAAAATAACTGAAATGGGACACATGATATAGTAGCAAGAAAAATAAATAAATAAAAACAACAATCTCACTAACACTGTACTTTGACTATGACAGCAGGGCCAAGTATCAGAATCACAAATGTGATGTAACCTGAAGTCACAGTGTTACACAACGGCACTACAGATACAGACTGACCATCAGGCACGTCGCTGCCTTGAACATACTTGCGCGTGACAATAAAAATAGAGCTAGGACATAAAAACAGCACATCTGCAATCATTTCAAGAAGCTCTTTATTATTTTAACTATGCAGAGTATGTTATGACTGTTCATAATTTCAGTTGATCTCTATATTAGGTATAAATATGTAAACAGATCCATTCAACATGAATCATTTTTCTTATAAATTTGTCTACCTATGGTATGTAATTTACCTTAATCTTTGTAATTTTAATGGTTCATATCTTATTACAAATTTGTAAAAAGGAATTTGTAAAATCTTCCACCCCCAAATCAACATTGGGTATCATATCTATCCTGTCCCATCTTTGAAATCTTAAGTTATTACAGAAGTTTGCAAGATTGTAATTTGCCTAACATGTTTTAATATATGGAGATTTAAATCTATGCTGATATTTGTCTTGGACAATGCACATAATCAGGTTATGATCCCCTAGATTTGGGGGGAGAACAGAACAATATTCTATGTCAAATGTTTTTGACAGGAACATTACATATTACACAGTTCCAGTGCTCTGAGTACATCCTTTTATTGTGACATTTTTTATTACCTGTTGGACATTCAAGATCTAGAAATGTTTCTCCAGTTTTTTACCTCTAGGTTTACCCCAGGTGACACGGAAGTCACCAAGAAGAATAATATCTCTGTCTTCTGATAGCGTATTTATCCTCAGAACCATTGATTTAAAGTTGTCAACATTGTTCCTTGAGGGAGAAAATATGACACCAATGAACAATCTCAACTGGATAGCTGTAACAAATAAGCACTCTATTCCTTCTATTTTTCCAGAAAAGGCAACCTCTAAAATCTCTAATTTAGAGTGTGTGTGTATAGGAGCACACCCCTTCCTGTTTTTCTCTGCCCTATCTTAGGCTGGTGAAACCCTCTAGTTGTATTTCAGCATCTTTTAGCTGCTGATTCAACCATATTTCAGAAAGCCCAATTATATCAGGTCACTCTCTGAGACCCAAATTCATAGCTCATTATTTATTTTTTTTGACACAGACTTCTCGCATTCTCATGGGCTATATTTAGATTTGGTCTGTTTAACAACCCATGGCCTGGATTTACTTCAATATGACCTGCAAGTAAAATAACTAACTGTAATGTGATTAATGCAGGAGCTTTATTAGAACTGCCAGAGTGTTCCACCAATACCTGTTGATTTGTAAAATTCATCAATGTTCACTGATAAGAGAATATATTTTTCCTAATTTTTGGACATTCAGCCTGACTGTTAGAGGTTGCTACTTGCCGTATACTGGCTATATTTTGCACATTGCTGGATAGTATTTCTAAATAATAACTTCTGAAATCTTATTGCATTTTGCACCAAGTTGACAAACAACCACTAAGATCAAAACTAAACTTTTAAAGATGTTAATTCATTTCATTTTATAGTGACAACCCAGAGAAATATACACAATACTCCAATTTTCCCTATTTACTGGTAAGAATAGTTACATTTTAAAAATGACAGATTTCAGCATAAATCAAACTTTTTAAAAAGCCTTTTTAAAAAAATGTTCCCCTAAGCTACCACTTGCAATTCCAGACTTCGTAGTGGGGGTACACTTTACTACATTATTTACATAGGGATACACTCTACATGTAAAATACATGCAGTTTCTGCCCAACCTAATATAACATTCGTATATTTTTAGGTGTTACCAATTGCTTTGCAAATATTCTGCATTTATTTTGTTTATTTTATAGCAGTTTGTGTCTATTTAATCTTCAACAGGAATAACACGGGCCCAGCTTGCTTATCTAAAATTACAGCTGTGGTTCACCTTAAAAATGTAGTGGCCTTTTTTTCCCTAATGAGTTCATATTGAACCCCAAAGCTGAGTAGCAATAGATTCTCTATAAGAACCTTATATATTCCTTATTTAAACAATACAAATTATTAAAAACGTTAGACAGTAGGGACAATGTTAACTCCATTCAGTTACTAGATTAAATATTACTGACTCTATTTGTGGAACAAATTCATATATTACTTTAGCATGACAGTAATCCAGATGGGTGTACAAGTTGAAAGCCTTGAAAGTAGACATTAAGTTTTAAACCTTTCTCAGACTTTTATTGTTTTTGTCTCTGAGTGGTGCTCATGCCACAAGGCACATGTGCCTTTGACGGCACAGGATTTTACAGTGAACTGCCCCACCTCCTTAGTGATACTACGTCCTCCACTCCACCAAAGCCCCTCAGTTCTACAGACTGGCAGTTTTAAAAAATTCTCAACTAGAGGCTGACCTGATGTTTTTTTTCTTTTGCCTCAAATTGTGTAGTCTTCTCTCATCCTGGGATGCAAGGGCTGGCAAGTGCTGTAATACCTGGCTGGATCGATTTGGCAGCACAGGCTTTTAAAATGAACTGCCCTGCTTCCTTAGTGGTGCTCCATCCTCTGCTCCACCATAGCCCCTCAGTTCTACAGACTGTAAGTTTTTAAAAGTTCACAAGTAGGGGCTGACATAAGTTTTTTTCTTTTCCCTCAAACTGTGCAGTCTTCTCTGGTCCTGGGATGCAGTTGGTGGCAAATTACTCAAACTGGAACAACCAAATGAGATACAGCATTTCTTTTGGGGGGGGAGTCTCAGGGAGAAGAGCAGCAATCAACATGTTAGCACAGTCCAGCAGGAATAGTTAAATACAGGCTAAAATGGAGGAGGGGGCAACATGACCGGCGACAGTAGCAGCTTGTTGTGAATGCGCCATAATGATCTGTAGGAGAGACAGTGTTGTGGAAGTGTTTTTCCTTATTGGGTGCTAGATTTTTCACTCTCCTTGCTTTATTTCTTCAGTTTTGAGACAACTACTCATCATGATGGATTCACGGACAAGCAAAGGAGGGTCGAAGTTGGAGTTTATTTCTCCAAGGTCGGGCCCACTTGAGCAGTAGATTCTTCCAGCTAAGCCCAGTCCAGAGAGTGACAGAGGAGCTGTAGCCTGCTCACTGACCACCCGCAGGCTATTGATATTGTGTATCCCAATACCCCACAACATATGTCTGTGGAGGCAGCTGAGGTGCAGAAGTTGCAGAACTTTCATGCGAATTACTACCAGAGATGGAGTGAAATCCCATTACAGTCATCTCCTATTCAGGCAGGTGGGTACACACTTGAAAGGTTGGGAGCAACATTAGATAAAATATTGGCATGGACTGAAAGAAGTGATCAATGGTACAAAGCAATACTTAAGAAAACTTAATTTTTACAAGCCTAATTTAATACAATTAAGACTATGTCTGAAGGGACAAAGAAAATTGTGCTGCAGAATTCAGCTGAAATAGAGAAAGATGCTGCAAAGATGGTGTCAGTGGAGGCAAACTGTGCTAGTCTTATTAAGGAAAACTATAACATCAACAGAAAGTTGAAAAATGCTGAAAATTACTGCAGTATAGGAATGTACATATTCAAGGGGTTCCAGACCAATTAGACACCAATTTTGAGTCCACAAGAGACTTACATACTAACATACTAAAATGCCAGCAGAATAGGCCTAACGGTCTTTCATGTTTGCTCATTTGGTTAGCCCCCACCCTGGGAACTGAACTTGCTTCCCCCTCACCCTCTCTGGCTTCTCCCTTCCCAGTCCCAGATATTTGCACTGCACAGGACTTTGCTTCCAGAACTCTTCCCCTGTACCTGTCCCACCCCTCTTGAACCCCTCCACCATCTCTGCCTCCATCAGCCCCCTGGGCAGCGCATTCCATGGCACCACCACCCTGTCAGTGAAGTAGCACCTCCTCTTTTCTCCCCTGAATCTCCCCCCTCCAGCTTCCACCCATGCCCTCTAGTTTCCCCCCTCCTTCCTTCATAGCAGCCTGGCTGCTCCTCCCCTATTTAATCCCCGTCATGTACCTGAAGGCCTCTATCATGTCCTCCCAGGTCCCCTCTCTCTTCCAATGTGTACATATTTCGCTCTTCAAGCCTCTCCCTATAGATCCTGTCTCCCAAGCCCCCAGATCATTTTGGTTGCCCTCCTCTGGATCCTCTCCAGGAGTTCAATGTCTCTCTTTAAGTGTGGCTTCCAAAACTGCACGCAGTACTCAAGGTGTGGCCTCACCAAGCAGTTATACAAAGGGAGTATCACTTCCCTCCTTCTGGAGGTGATCCCCCTAGCAATGCATCCCAGCATCCTGTTAGCCTTGGCCGCTGCCCTCCTACAAGTATCAGAGTTGTTCATCTTGACATCCACCACCACACCAGGTCCCTCTCAGCCACTGAGACTTGTAGCATTTCCCCCTCCCAAGGGTGTACACTTGGCCCAGGTTTCTGGCTCCCAGATGTAGTACCTTGCATTTCCCTGTATTGAACCTCAGCTTCCACTTTCTAGACCACCTTTTCAGAGCTTCCAGGTCCCCCTGTAGGGTCACCCTCTCCTCCTCCCCCCCATTCACCACTGCCCCCAATTTTGAGTCATCCGTAAAGAGACTCATCTCACTCCTGATACCCTTCCTTATGTCAGAGACATAGGCATTGAACAGGAGGGGCCCAATGACTGATCCTTGAGGGACCCCACTAATGATCTTCCTTGGGGATGAGACTATCCCGCCAACCATGACCCTCTGGGTCCAGGTCCTGGAGCCAATTGCCTATCCATCTGATCATCTGGTTCCTCACCCCCATTTCTCCCAGCTTATTCAACAGGACCGCATGAGGAACAGAGTCAAATGCCTTGCTGAAGTCAAGATAGAGGATGTCCACCAGTCTACCCAGGTCCAAGGCACTCGTCACCCAGTCATAGAACTCCACCAGGTTTGTCTGACACGATTTCCCTTGGATGAATCCATGCTGTCTATCGTCCAGGCACCCTGACTTTTCCAGGTCCCACCTAGCCTCTTCTTGACAATGCCCTCCATCACCTTGCCCACCACCGATGTCAGGCTGACTGGTCTGTAGTTCCCTACCACCTCCCTTGATTCCCCCTTGTGGATAGGCACTATATGCGCCACCTTCCAGTCCTGGAGCACCCCCCCCCCCATCCTCAGAGAGATGCTGAAAAGCTCCGCCAGGGGTTAAGGATATCCTGATGAAAACCTTTGACTTGCCTGTCGAGAATCCCCTCTAATTTCAAAAGCTTTTCATGTGGCTAAGCATGACAGAAATACCCGTTACTTCAACTAATTCATCTACTTTAAAATCTACAATTCTCGCTACCTTTGGATTTGACTCTGACCGAGATTGCATCTTTAAGATGGCCAGGCTTAGAGGGACTCTAGAGTACAATGGCTTAAGATATTGTATATACCCTGACTTTTGCAACGCTACACAACAGCGAAGAAGAAGATTTTTGGCATATCACCAGGAGGTTTTGGAATTCGGTGCACAATTTTCTCTACTACCTCCAGTGAAGGTGAAAATTGTTAAAGATGGCAAGAGGTATATATTTTTTTATGTGGATCAACTAACTTCGTACCTTTGGGCACAGTATTCTTCTGAGGAGACAGCAGAGTCCCCTATCTCATCAGAGCATGGGATTTTGGAGAATCTGGAAAATATGGACTTGTAATTATTTTTCATGGGACTGATTGATTGATTCGTTCAATGCTATGCTCTGTTCTACTCTGTTAGTTTAAATTAGTTCAAATTAGCTTAAATCATTATTTTATCTATTTGATTACTATCTGTGGGACTGACCTGCTGGACATTTTGTTTTGTTTTGATCTGTTTAAAGTAATAGAGGAAGGTGGTAGATGGGAATGCACTAGATATTTTGGGAACATAATAAGGAAAGTTAAGATGCACTATAGCTATTTCACTTTGTTTTTTGTTATGTATTTTTGTTTTTTTAAACTGTATCTTACCTTGCCCCCCCCACTCTAGATTGAATTGGCCTAGATTTAACTTTATGGTTAAAAAGTATGCAATATATATATATATATATATATATATATATAATAGTATGCAGTAGTGCTACCATAGTTAAGTTGAGGAGCCATTTCTATGTTAAACCCAAAACTTTGCACCTTAATAACTTTGCAACTGTTTGATGGATTTGCCTGAAATTTGGAATTTATGATTAGAATTATAGGCCTTAGGATCTGCCAAGTTTTGTACTGATCGGATATACGGCTGCGGAGTTATTAAGTGTGATCTAATAGCCGCTTAAGCTTTTCTGGAATTCTGTGGTCGCGCCTCACAGGTCGTACCGTTTATGCGGACCAGCCTGAAATCTTCAGGGAACGTGCAGCCAGGGTCCCTGATGTGCCTTTCAAAGATTTCGTGAAAAAATATTAAACGGTTCAAAAGTTATTCAAAAAACAGTTTCCCATTATAAGTCAATGGGAAAAGTTAACAAAAAGTTCAACACTTTCGCAAATGCATTTTTACTTTCGCAAATGGGCCTGTTACTTTCGCAAATCGGCCATTTTGTTTTCAGTTGGTGATCAGAAAAATGGTTGGCATTTACATTTGGGACCCTCTACCAACCTAATTTTTTTTGTATTCACCTAGTCGGGCGCTGAGGATGCTTGCCATGTCTTTATTTTGTGGTAAAACACCCCAGAAATATGTTTTCAAATTTGTAAAAGTACTTTCAAAATTACTTTCGTGTTCACTAAAGTAAACTAAATTTTACAAAGCCTCGCAGTCTGTGACAGTAATTTTCTAGTCTGTGGGAAAATGACAGCAATTCTTTGGCACTGCACTGCAAAATAACCGTTGGGAGTTTGGGCTGAAATTTGGAGGAACACAGCCGACATCTCACAGATGTGCCTTTCAGTGTTGTATTGAAAAAGTATTACGGTGGCAAAGTTATGGCACTCCAAAGTTGACAGTTTTCCCATAGGATAACATTACGGCGCCAAGCATTACAGGAATCCTTTGGCACCCTGCTGCAAAATAACGGTTTGGTCTTTTTCCTGAAATTTGGAGGAAAACAGCCACAGTACCTGAATGTGCCTTTCAGTAGTTTGATGAAAAATATCACATGGCGGAAAAGTTACAGCACTCCAAAATTGACGGTTTTTCCCATAGGATAACATTACGGCGCCCGACACTTAACAGAAATCATTTGGAGCCCTGCTGCAAAATAACGTTTTGGTCTTTTTTCCTGAAATTTGGAGGGAAGACAGCCAACAGCCCACAGATGTGCCTTGCAGTAGTTTGGTGAAAAAACATTACAGGGAGGCAAAGTTATGGCTCTCCGAACTTTTCTTTTTTTTCCATAGGATAACATTACGGCGTTCGCCGTGCCTTTCAGGGCCCATATCTAGGAAGCGGTGACGAGATCACGGACTTTTTGTCGAGAAACTTAGCCCCCAATGGGGCTAAGATTCAAATGTCGGACAGTTGTAAATAATATGACTTTACATTTTTTTCATCAGACGGTTCCTGAGATATAATGTATTTAGTATTCCAAGATCTCATTTTCTGCACCGATACTCATTATTTTGCATACATTATTTGTACTCACTGTCTTTCTCAATGCAGATTTTGGGAAAACCAGCCGAATGACTTACATTACTGTTACTGTTGCCCTTTCGCTTGGGAATCTGTACCATTCACTTACCATTGGCGTCCTGCGCCACCTATGGCGTTATCGCTTGCGTTTTCATTTACGCTTGCGTTTCTGTTATTTTGCCATTTCTGTCTACAGTACTGTTTATCTTACTGTTTCACTTTACATCACCATGCCCATTGACATTTCTGTTTGCAGGCACCGTGTTACTTTGTGACAACACATCACGTGGCAGACCATTCCCGTCTACGCCACCATGTGCGTTACCCTTTCTGTTCTCATTCGTGCTTGTGTTACCATGTGCGCCACTGTTAGCATTTCTGTTTGCGTTGCTGTCCCTGTTAGTATGCCACATCACATCATGTGGCTCCAGCCGCTGCATTACATTCACTATTTCTCATTATCATTCTCAAAAAGAAGGGAAATTAGAGGCAAAAAACTCCATTTAATGCATTAGTTAGGGTTGTTCCACAGCGACAAAAGTGAGGAAATTCGCTGTTAGGGTTGAAAACCCCCCTTGGACCCCCCGCCCACCCCCACAACCGGCATTGGGGTGCGCATTGGGATCGTGGGTCCAGGGTTCAGGAACAAGCCCAGACCATCACAGGGCTAGCCAAGGGGGAAGGAGTTTGAGCATCCAGAGGACAGCTTACCTCCTCCAGGGTGGGAGGGTAAAGGGACTGACAATAGGTCATCTGGTGGGAGATGGAAGGAAATGAGCCTGGGGACCTAGCATTTGCAGGGATTGGGGGGATGCAGTGGATGTCAGCACATCATGCACTGGAGCATGCATGACACTCCACATTATAATTGCATATCTGCTCCTGCCAGAGGTAACCAAAAAATAGAAAATGCTGCAGGACAGGCAGGTGACACTGCTATTAGGCACCATGTCAACTGCTGGACCCTGCTTGCCTGGACCATGCAATCTCCCTGATTTTCACTTCCACCTGCTTGACAGCAGTATCTAGGTATAACTGAGTAACGGTGGTGCTGAAGATGTCCCTACCTCAGCAGGCAAGCTTAGAGTGCCCAAAAAGCATGTGAGTTGTGGGTAGGCTAGAGGTTCAAGGTACCAAGTCAGAGAGGATCTCAGCACAGTGGGATTAGTTGCTGAAGATGGCTGAAAGAGATCCATACCAGTGGTGGAGTGAATAAAGAAAGCTGAAAAAAAAAGATGAGTATGGTTGAGGAGAGGGGGATATGGACCAAAACACAAAGAGGGAGGTCTAAAATGTGATGCAAAACTGGACTGGAACACTTGCTTGTTAGAACCATTCCTCAGCTGGAGTAGGAGTTTATTTCAGGTGCCTGCTACTGGAAATGAAATGTCCTTCCTATCAATATGCATGCTTTGTCCTGAGACATGAAATTTAAGTTCTGTTGATGAACAGTTTGAGTAGGCATTGCTTGCATACCTCTCAAGTGTCCCTGATTTTCAGGAACTTCCCTGATTTTGCCTCAAAATTTTACTCTGTCCCTCCTAAAATTTGTGTTTTTGTGGCTAAACAGTGGGAGCTATAAGCACAAAACAATGTCAAGCATTACAGTTACAGACTTGTTCTTCTTTAGAAAATGCATTGTGCAGTTAGCCCCATAGTCTACCAGCTTTCTGGGTGGATATCTCTAATTTTGAAGATGTGTCCCTGATTTTGGTCCTTTGTCCCTGATTTTTTTAAGCCTTGTCCCTAATTTATGAGGCAGGAGGTTGAGAGGTATGATTGCTTGACTGTGTGAGATTAGCAAGCAGCTTAAAGGGGCCTGTGAAAGGGGGCATGGTACCACCCTTTTCTGTTTTTGTTTGTCTCATTATTTTGTATAGATAAAGTTTTATTCTAGATACCTATAGAAGGGCACTCAGAAAGTGCTTTAGTATTACTGATAGTGTGGTATATGGATTTTCCAAAGATTCCTCTCTGTCTAAAATTACAAATCTGTTGCAACATTATCCTACTCTGGCTCCTTTCTATCCTTTCAACCCAATACTTTCCCTAACTATGTCCTGCCCTAATGTAGGTATCTTTCTGTCCCTACGATTATTTCCTTATCTTTTGGAAGAGCCCACTACACCTGCTACCAAGTAATGTAATGGCTTGTATGCCCGTTTGTTCCATTTGCTAAAATAGCAGACCTGTGCGACTGTGCGCATGATCGCACTGCACGAATGTGCGCACAGAGCAGTGCAACCGTGCGAATGTTTCAAGAAAGCGAGCGCTAATGTCTCGCTAAATTTAATCCCTCAATTCACCTTTAGGGCATATAGTTTAGGAAGGATTTCACTGCTTGTGGTGTCTCCCAGAAATAAAAGAGGAAAAATGAGCAATTATAAATGTGGGCTTCTCAGAAGCCAGTGAATCCTCCTTGTTACTCTCGGTCTCAGTTTTCAGCCATAGTTAAGAGCTACAACATAAGCCAGGCATAAAACAAACCATTCTGCTGCCTGACTCTTAGAGAAGGCACACTTTTTGCAATAAACTCTCCAAGCCCATATAAGACAATAAAAAAAGGAACATTGTCTATTTAAGCGTAGGCCCATGTAAGCTAATGCAATGTCCTAGGTATAAAGCCTAGTTTGCATATTGAATAAATGTATGTGCTGTATTAAAATGAGAATAAGTGCTGTAAGCTAAAAAAAACAGCCCAAATATGAATACAATACACTCTTTCTAGGACATATTGTATTCATTGTTGGATATATATTTGTGAAATTAAGGAGTTTTACTTTTTTTTTTTTTTTACTTCCTGTTGCAGAGCTTCCAGACCCTTCCTGCTGTTTGTATGCTGTCCTAAGGGCAATCCGGCAGTGACTCCACCTCTTTTATGATGGCAGTATGAGGGAGGTGCCTGAAACTCTAGTATAAACTATTTATTTTGGTTTATCTTAGTAATTATTGCATTTCTGTGTTCCAAATCTTTTGCAATACTATGATATAGTATTATTAAGTTAGTATATTAGAAATTTATCCTCTCTAAAGAACAATTGTTGTTTCAAGCTAGGCTGTGGGAGGAGCTAATATATTCATATGACTGTTTTTCTGTATATAAGCATTGTAGAATCTCTTGTAAGTTAGCTGGTTGGTAGGAGCTGTTCCCTGCCAGTTCCCTAGCTTAATACTAGATGGATGAACAAATTTATTTGTGGAATTGATTTAAATTCTGTAAATTTTGATTTTGTTTTATGCCTTTATTATTTTCCGTGCTCAGTCCTCTTATTTACGTCTGTTGGAGAAATAAATCCAGTTCTTTTGTTTTGAATCTGAATCAACGTCATGACTCCATTTGTTTCCACATCCACAAGGCCATTTCTTTGTGCACAGTTGTATAACAATAGTGCCAATGGTAGTAATGCCTCATTGAGTGGCTTGTCCAATTAAGATGGTCATACAGCAGAAGGGAATGAACTTTCAGTATTTAGATTTTTTTTCCATTAATCTCTTTCTCTCCTTTTCTGACTGGCCCCCTTCCACCTGTCCCCACCACCCCATCACCCCGGCATCTACTGGACTCACCTCTGCTTCCACGAGGTGCCGGCTGGTTGGGTGCAGTGCCTGCAGTGGGTCAGCATCATTTTGCTGGTCAGGATGTTTTCCTGTTTTACTTCCAGGCACCAAGCATGGAGAAGCATGGAGAGAAGCCGTGCAATGATGCCAATGGCCAAGCTGCTCACACTTCTGCATGTGGCACAACGGGTGTCTGCCCTGCATCACTCCCCTATGTTGTGGGTCCATTGTGCCAGCCCCCAGCCCACACCCAGGGGGCCAGTCAACCAGTGGACCCCATTCCCAACCCTTCCTGGAAGAGAAGAGCAGTCCTGTGGATGCTGTATTCTCTCCCTCTCTGGCCAACCCCCGGTGGCCCACTTGCACCATGAACACAGGTTTCCAGTGTGGCAGGAGGTAAGGCATGGATGCCTCAGCCCTCCATGCCAAATGGGCCAACAACTTTCAGTATTTGTTGTATAAATGATGCAGGGGCAGAAGATTAGTTTTGTTTGGGCAGCTTATACAATGGTTGGAAAAATAAAGCATTCTGATTGGCTGGCTTGCACCTTCTAGGTGTTGTTGATCCTAGTGTGACCCCATGGAAAGGTTGCCAGCCAGACTCATTTAATGCCCACTCAGTATCACTCTGACTCCTCCGAACATCACAACTGCTCACCACTATACTGGTCCCCTGCTAAACTAAAGCATCCATTGCCAAGTTCAAAAAAACTGACACATCTTGCAATGAAACACATCCAGAGGAGCTAGAACAAATTTTGTATGCAGTCAGGAAACAGTGGTAGTCCATTCCCAATTCCCAGCACCAAAACAATAAACATTAAAACAGATAAATGCTGCTCTTCACACTGCCAAAAAATGGCAGCTCAATCCTTTCTTGATCCACTAACTCACACTTCCTGCTTGTACAACTGGTTTCTGCACAGATACTGCCCCTTTTCCGGTCCATGCTGGCAGGGTCATACAGGCAGTCAGAGATGTTTTTTCGCAAGCTACTGTAAACGATGGTGCAAAGAAATAAGTCTTTATCAACAGCTACTACCCTTACAGGAGACAGCAGCAGCAGCTGAAGTCTTTAAAGGAACATGCAGCAGTGAACACAGTGAACCACCACTCGGCAAAATGATAACTGATTCCTTTGTCAGCACCTCCTGCTTTCAGCTCCACATCAAAACTGTCTCTTTTTTTTTAAAACAAAAGGTACTTACAAAACAAGGAGACAGCAACACAACGATCTAGTCTCCGCTTCCCCAACCCTCCCTATTGCTTTCAGCTCTCCCATTCGGTGCAGAGAGCAACACCATAATTCAAAACTGAACAGCACTGTTTCCCACCTGTGTAACTGTAACCACCATCTCCAAGAACAGCTTCCTCCCTCTTGCCCTTCCCTTTTGCCAATGGCTGGCACTAGTAACTCCCTCCCATCTCCCTTATGGTGACCGCTGTCCATGCAATCTCCCTCTCTTTAACAAAATCTGGTGCTGAGAATAAATGCTCTACTCTCAGCATTTAGAGATTGAATCTGAACCTATAAATCTCAGAAGCAGACTGAACTATGGTTTTTGTTTTGTGGCAAAAGAATACATTACATAAAAATAATTTAAAATGTTAAAAACTGAATTTGTTCTGTGTTTTGTTCATACAGCAAATGAAGAGGGACATCGTATAATCACAGTATCCCACTCAAAGGTGTGGATGATTCCAAGATTTACATGTGCCTGGTGTGTTTTGCTCACTCGGCCTGCGGCCTCATTACCAAACAACACACCAGGTGTGGGTAAATCTTGACATCACCCACACCCTCTCATGATATATTGCTTAACTATATAATGTTTACATAGTAAATATAAGTGAGCAGGAAGTGAAAGGCACCTGCTAGCTCATGTCATCTTTGAGGCAGCAATTAGACCAGTAGAGAACATTGAATTTGGGCCCTGCCATCATTAAGACATGATCAACGTGGCCTTCTGTATGTAAGTGATCATCAAGTCAGATTCCTAGATAGTTGAATAAGTTGATTTGGTCAGTGGTGTTGCCATCTGCTCTTGTGTTTGCAAGTAGCTCAACTAAATGAGTTAGCAAGTTCAGGGATCCAAAAACCATAGATATAATTTTGGTTGCATTAAGGATTTGGTGGTTCTTGACAAACCAGGTTGTTGTGTTTAATCTGGTTGGAACACTGAATTAACTTTGCAACAGATTCAGAAACAAATAGTTTGATACCTTTTATTGGACCAACATAGATTAACAAAGGAAAATAGTGCTTAAGCTTTTGGATCAACCAAGTCCTTCCTCAGAAGCTTATTCAGTTGTGTGGAAAATCACATTCTATTAACACCCAGATAATACATAAAAAAACAGAAAGACTTCTCATTGGTTTAAAATACCTCTTTTTAGACCATAACAGAGGTGTAAATGCAAGGAATCAGTTTTAGTCAGCTAGCTGGCTGCTGTGAAGTACTCCAAAGTCAAATGTCAACCAAGACAGATAAGAGGATTCCTTCTTAAGGCCTGATAGTTTCATTAACTTACACAATGAATGGGTGATTGTGTTATGAGAATACACTCTTTATTAAGTGCAAGACCGTTAGATTTAATACCCACTTAAGTGCACGTTAAAGTTGTGATAGTATTCCAAGTTACAAACTATAAAGTAGAAATGTTCTATCTATAGTTTCCCTAGAGTGAACAAACTCTTTCACACATTCACACAGTATTAAACCTATCATGACACAATTTATCAACTATGTATTAAACCAGCAAATATATTCCATAAACATAAAAACCGTCAGTACTGTAACCAGATTTCTTTTACAAAAAAAATATAAATTGTCAGAATTAGAGCCTCCCCAATAAATAACTAAGGACCCCCTAGTAAATGAGATGATGCATCCTAATGTGATTAGTGTCAAACAGAGTTTCAGTATATAATCAGTCTACTATATGTACTGTAACAGTATTAGGAACCGGAATCAAAAACTAAAGCATTAAACCTTCTCCCCACCCCTCAGGGTAACAAGATAATATAGATAACTATTTGGAAGGAAGTATAAATTCATGATGTATGTGAACCAAGAGTCTTAACACCCTGGAACTGCAAAATGTCATTTACCTGAATATATTTATTATTTATTTATTTGGTAATTCGGATACAACCTTTGAGTATACACTCTTTTACAAAGGTTCCACATCAGGATGTAAAACAGCAGAGACATAACAAAAACTTGACAGTTAACACAAAACATAAGATTGCTATGTAATACAGAATATAGATAAATAATACATTTGAGTAACCTAGACAACTGAAATTAAACAGCAGGAGGAGATTCCCAATTAGCAACATATGACCTGTCAAGGTAGAGTATCGGAAAGGGTAGGAGAAAGAAAGGGGGAGAATGTGAACAAGGTTTCCCAATTAGCAGCATGCGGCATAGCTGTCCCAGGGGGGCCTGTCAGGTAGAGTATCAGAAAGGGTAGGAGAAAGAAATGGGGGAAGAGTGCAAATGAGAGGCTGATTAGAGAGTGAGAGAGAGAGAGAGAGAGAAGAGAGAGAGAAAGAGAGGAGGAAAGATAGAGAGGGGAGAGGGAGAAAGAGAGAGAGAAAGGGACTGGGGAAGGAGAATATTTAGGGGAAGAGTGGGTAGAAAGGGAAAGTGTAGGGTGTACAGAGGGGAGGGAGTTGGAGGGAGCTTGAGGGGGGTGGCAAGGGATGGCAAGTGGGGGTCCAGGGTAGGTAAAACAGTAGAGAAGATCAAACAGATGAGGGGGGTATCTGAGTTGAGGATATGGACTCAGGTAAGGGAGTCAGAGGTGTTTAAGAGCAGGTATCCAGGTTGAAGATATGGATTCAGGTAAGGCAATCACAGGCATTTGAGTTCAGCAGGTATTGCTTCAGTTCTCTTTTAAAGGACCAAACATTTGTTGTATTAAGAGCTGCAGCAGGGATCTCATTTAGCCTTGGTGGAGCTCGGTACATGAAGGATCTTTGTCCTTGGGAAGTTCTATGAAATGAGACATCAAGCTGTGTTGTCACTGTTCTTCATGTGTTGTATTTGGAGCTTGCTTCCTTTACCAAGTCTGTAATGTAGATAGGGGTTAGGGAGAGCATGGCCTTTCTCCCTAACAGGCAGGTTTGGTATCTGATTCTGGATTGAAGTGGTAGTATGTGGGCCAGACCATACAGGGTACAAGTGTGTGTGAAGCGGTCAGCATTTAGCAATAGTCTGCAAGCCTTGCTAAGGGCAGTGGCAACCCTTTTGAGGGCCATATCCGTGGTAGTGCCATAAACCACCAGCCCATAGTCGACCAGGAAGAGAACAGAGCTGGAGACTGAGAGCCGGAGGGCTTCAACAGTTAGGCTTTTCTTGTGCCTAAACAGGATCCCTAATTCAGTGTTTACAGCTTTCACCACCATGTCAATGTGCTGAACATATGAGAGGGTATCATCCACAATGACACCCAGGTACTTGAAGGAGTGAACCTGTTCCAGTGGGGCAGTCAGATGATTTGTGATTGTTAGTTCTGGGCATCTCCTTTTTAGTTGGGGGCTAGAGAGAAGAATTGTCTTGGTTTTTTGGTAGTTTAGTAGCATCCTTTGGGAGTAGAACCAGGTCTCCAGTTGCTGGAAGGATGTTTGTAGCTCTACCTGTAGGTGCTCCTTGCGAGAGTGACAGCTAAGTAGGACAGCATCATCAGTGTATTGAATGACTTTGCTAGTGCAGGTATTGGGTAGGTCATTCAGGAACATGCTGAAGAGCAGTGGGCCCAGGATGGACCCTTGGGGCACCCCTAGCGAGACTTCCTTGGATGCAGATTTGGAGTGACTTATCTTGACTCTTTGATACCAGGAGGTTAGGTAGTCCTGGAACCATAGAGTGGCATTTGGGGAAACACCAAGGGCATGCAGTTGAGACAAGAGGAGTGGGTGGCAGACTGTGTCGAATGCCTTTGTTAGGTCAATGAAGATGGACCCAACCAGTTTTCCCTCATCCAATGCCTTATGGACATACTCAGTGAAATCCACCAGTGCAGTGTCCATGCTGTGGAGTTTCCTAAAGCCGTGCTGCTGGGAACATTGCAGCTGGTATTTGTGAACATAGTAAACTGGTCTGCCACAATCCTTTCCAGTGCTTTAGAGAGGGGGGAGAGGATAGAGATGGGCCTGTAGTTTGCGGTCAGTGACCTATCACTTCCCTTATGCACTGGGGTCATCAGTGCTTGTTTCCAAGGAGAAGGGAATTTGGCAAACTGGAGGGATTTATTGAAAATTGTAGTGATGGAAGTGATGACTTCATTGATTGCCAGCGCCAGCAGTTTCATGTCAATGTTGTCAGACCCCATTCTGGTTTTTCCCAGGGCCTTTTTAACATAACCCAGTGCTTCTTTGACAGTGACTCTCTTGAAGTAAAATTGAGGGTGCGAGTTGATGTCCGGTAGGTGCCTATTTTCAGCTTTGATAGGCTTGAGGTATTCAGCTGGTAGAACAGAACTAAGATCCGTGAAGGTAGAGTTGAACTCTTTGGCAATGGTGTGGGGGTCCATGGTATTTGTGCCATTAATGTTTAGCAGTGATGGTTGTATTTTGTCATCCTTCCCTGTGAGTGCCTTTATATTGTCCCAAAACCGCCTCCCATCACCCTAGGTTCTTCCCAATTGATCCTTGTAAAAATTAGCCTTAGCATTCTTGATGAGATGTGTGCATTTGTTTCTGGCTGCCCTGTATCTTTGAAGGTCACTGGGCTTACTGGAGGCCCTGGCTTGATACCAAAGGTTGCCCCTTGACCTCATGTGATCTAGAAGGTCAATAATAATCCACCCATTGTTATGGCCATGTGTTTTTCTTTTTTTGAACAGAGCAAATCTGTCACAAATGCTATTAAAGTTATCAATAAAGTACTGGAGTGTTAAGTCAATATCATGCAGTACCTTAAGGGGAGACCAATCAACCTGAGAAAGCACCTCCTTGAAAGCTGAAAGCTGCCCTTTCCTGAGAATTCTGCTGTTCACAAAGACAGGTGGTGCTTTTTTGAATTTATTGGACCACAGACAGTGATTGTGGAGTGATTGCTTAGCGAATCTGGTACTACCAAGACATTGGTAATCCTGTCAGGTGAGCTTGCAAGGAACCAGTCCAGGAGTGTGTGCCTACCAGTCTTATGGTTCATTCTAGTAGGCTCCATGACTAATTGCATGAGGAGGAAACTGGCTTGGTACATTTCTTGTTGGTCAATTCATTAATAAGCTAATTGATGTTGAAGTCCCCAGTCACAATGAGCTCGCAGTTGTTGTTAACACCAGCCAAGGAACCTAGTAGATTAATTAGACTGTCTTTGGCCATTTTTGGTTGGAGGTAGATGCATGCAATGACCAGAGATTTTTTATGTTCACCAGAAATGATTCTAATTGCAAGGATCTCATGGTCAATGCTGCAGGTTGTGATGGGGAGCACAATGCCTTGTAGGGTGTTCCGTACATAAATTAGACAGCCGCCACCTCTTTCCCATTCCTATCACATCTAAAGGTATTGTAACCTGGGAGTACTATCTCATTATCCCTGACCCGGGTGGATAGCCAGGTCACAGTCAGGCAAAGTATATCAGATTTATGTAGGGTGACCCACGCCTGCAGTTGGGGCATGTTTGGAATTAGGCTGCAGATATTCATTGTAGCAGGTTTCAAGCCATTTCCATTCAGCCCGGTATACCCAGGCCTGCTCATGGGGTTAGGTTGCATTCTTGAAGTAGTAATTTTAAACCATGCAGATAGTTATGTTCAGGGATATGTAATACAGTAATCTTGTCCAAGGTACCAGGAGTCAAACGATGAAAAATAATCAAATCCACAGAAAATGGTGAACTACTGGGGACTAGCAAAATGTTGTTACTGTAGATCAAAGACTCAGAATGTGTTAAATTCTTGAAGGTGATGAACACTGGCCTGGGGCACATGCAGGATGTAAAAAATCCTTTGTTTGTGTCTTCCCTTTGTTCTCCAAAATGGTTGTGAATAGACCTCAAAAACAATCACAGATCCTTTAAGGAACTAGTCAGACTGAAATGTGGATTCAATGCAGCACTTCACAACTCAGAGCTTGTATAACAAATATACTGACCTTACTTTTGCTTTTGATGGCATCCAAAAAGTTGATTTATGATGAGAATGCTAATATCTGATGGTGATGTTTTACAGTTTCTTAGTCCAGGAAACATTCATAGATGTCATAGCCAAGAATACCTTACCTCATAAAACCATAACCCCAACCACCACCCCCCCCCCACACACACAACCACTGCCTACAAAAAAAAAAAAAAAACACTATCTCCCTACTCCCTCAACACAAATAGTTAATGGTGAGAAGCCAACATATTGATAACCAGTTAAAAGGACCCTATAATCATACAATGTTAAAACAAACCAAAAAAAAAACACTGAAGTACCATTATAAGTCCATCCTTTGTACTTAAGACCTGTGTAACTTCAAGTAGGGTGTCATAAAACCCATATTAATGTTTATGCCATCTTCTAACATACAGAGAAGTAAAATAAGTCTGACCTCAAAAGTCTGTCTCTCTTGCATATTTCTAAAATGTCCTTTTAAAACCATTACAGACGTATCTGAGATAAGAGTGATCAGTCTGAGAGAAGTGCTGTACCACTGGCTTGTCAGTCTTCTTCATATTAACAGTATGTCTGTGTGAGTTCATTCTAGTGTGGAGAGGTTGCTTAGTCTCTCCCACATACCCCGTTTATGGGCATTTCTTACATTGAATGAAATAAACAACATTCCATAATGCACATGTATAATTCCTCTGTCTCCTGAATTGTCTGTTTTGTGAAGTAACTACACAATATGAAGTGGAAATGTGTTCACAAGTCTTACATCTGGGGTGACTGCATGGTTGTCTACCATTTAGTGTTATGGTATTCTTTTCTGGTGCAAGTTTACTACTAACAATCAGGTTGGCTAAATTAGGTGGTTGTTTAAAATATGTTGGTAGTAGTTCTTGAAAAAATACAATTTAGGGCCTCATCCTCACTAAATATTGGATGGAGGTCCTTAATAATCTTCTGCAGATGTTCCAAGTCAGGATGATATGTGACTACTAAAGGTATTCTGTTGGTAGTAGTCCTTTCTTTATACTGAAGTAGTTGTTCCCTTGGTACCTGTGTTGTATGTTCTAGTGCGCTGTCAAAAACTCTGCAAGAATGTCCCTGCTCAATAAAGATTTTTTTTCAATATAGCCAAATGTATATCTCTGTCTTCCTCACTAGAACAGATGCGGTGATATTGAAGCGCTTGATTGTACATTACAGTTTTTTTGTGTGGCTCGGGTGATTACTATTTCTATGCAAGTATCTCTGTCTGTCTGTTGGCTTCCTCTAAATACATGTATGTAAGGTTTCATTCTTGATGGTGACTGTCGTGTCCAGAAAATTAACACCAGTGGCAGAATATTCCAGGGGGAAAGCTTTATAGATGAGTGAAGGTTATTAAGTTCCTAATCAAACTCCTAAAGTATGTCCATGCACTCTGTCCAAATTAGAAACAAATCATCACTGTAATGGAAATAAATGAGTGGTTTGTGTGTGGACATTGTAACTGCACTGTAGTAGAGTACAATGTCATATGCATACTGTACTAATGTAGACAACACCGGTTCTATGTGATAATGGCGAGCGCCAAACGGCAACTTGCATTATCGTGACATCAGGGCAGTGAAAACAATTTTGCTACCCTGAAAACCTCGGCACATGGAAAAATGACACCGGGGACTGAAAATACTTGCTTTCCATAGGGGGGCTATGCCCTGCACCCCCCACATGGGGGACTTCACCCTCGCACCCCCTACTTAAGGATTCTCAACTCCAGGGGGGGTGCATGTAATGGAAATAAATGAGTGGTTTGCGTGTGGACATTGTAACTGCACTGTAGTAGAGAACAATATCATATGCATACAGTACTAATGAAGATGACACAGGTTCTATGTAATAATGGCGAGCGCCAAATAATGACTCACATTAACACGACATCAGGGTGGCGAAAACAATTTCACCACCCTGACAACCTCGGTGCATGGAAAAATGGTGCCAGAGACTGAATATACTTGCCTTCCCCCCCACAACTCCCTACGTGATGATTCTCATCTCCAGGGGGTTCATGTTGAGGGGGGTGCAAAAGCAAAAAAAATAAAAAGTTTTGGGCTGGGCGCAAGAAAAGCACAGTAGAGCCCGCACCCAGACCTGAACCCAGAACCCCAGCACTGCAAGCAGAGGCCAACCCCCAATGCTACAGTGCAGCTCAGCAGCCTACTGCAGCGTCACCCCCTACATCCCCTCTGCCCCCTCCCAGGCCATGCTCACTCCCCCCATGTGCGTGTACAAGTAGTGACATCCTGTCGCTACAGTCGCCCACCCCACCACATCCAGTCACCCTCCCTGCCCCATCGCCTTTCGGGCTTTCACCCATATCACAGTGCCATTTCGGATGGCGCTGTAATTCAGGCACCCACCTCACGTGCTACCGATGACACCTCCTACTGTGCTTCGGGAGGTCATTAACAAAAATGTATAACAAAAAAAGGCCAAGGATTGAGCCTCGAGGAACCCCATGATTTAAAACAGAAAGGTCAGAATTGCCATTTATAGACATTAGCTGGGTTAGTTTTCTCAGGTAGTTGTCAAACCATTTTATTTTTGATTTTATTTTAGTCTTTGGTAACTGGGTAAGGCCCACTAGGCACAAGTGCCTGTTTTCAGGGGCAACCTGGGAGCACTGGGTGGTTAAGTGACTTATTCAGAGTCACAAAGTATGCAAGTGGAGACTGTGACAATCAAACCAAGGTCTGGTCTGCTAGATGTACCAAACTTGATCACACCTCATTATTTTATTTCATTTTACTTTATTTTATGGCTGATTGGTTGAGATCAAGGGTATTGAGCTTCAGCATAAGTATTGCATGATTCACCAAGTCAGTGGACTTGGAGCCGTCCACAAATATGGCCCTCTGAAGAGACTATTATCCATGGCTATTCAAGTCATCAAGGTTCTCTAGATAAGGTAGAATGCCCTTTTTGAAGTTGCCAGTGTGCATGGGAGAAAGCAGATTGTGCAGGCTGAAGATGCTTAGTCAGCTGTGAGTGAATGCACTTTTCCAGAATCATTGAGATGGTGGAAAGGATTACCGTGGGTCTGTATTGATTAAAATTTTGGTTATCTCCACCTTTGTGGAGGAGGACATATCTAACACATTTACAGACAGTTGGCATCTCACCAGAGGTGAGGGAGAGGTTTTACAACATTTTAACTGGGGTGCAGATATGATGCTCCACAAGATGGAGAAGCATCTCGTCACAGAAGTCAGCACCAGCATTCTTGTTTGGGCTGAGGCCCTTTTGTGCTTTCAGGACCTGTACTGTAATGATTTGCTGAAAGTCAAAGTTTGGCAGATCTTGAGTGTCAGGCTATGTGCTACTTGATGAGAGATTAAGCATGAATGGCACCAAGGAGTTTGGAGCTTGCCAGAGATGCTGAGGCTAGAGTAGTGGAAATTGAAGGCATTCAAAATGTCTTGAAGAGAGGTGACAAGGTGTCCAGGGGACTTCTGTATTTGATCAAGTTGCTTTTGACGATTCAGTTCAAATAGGTTTTTAGCCCCTGACTAGAATTTGCTTGAATATTTGTTTTTCTCCCAGCAGTTGTGGTAGTAGGCCACTTTTACTTTAACTACTGCTGATTATTCAGACTCTGAAGTTTTCTAGAATACTGTCTTTTATTGAGGGACCTGGACTTTCTAAATGTGGTCTAAGCATCATCCCTTTGTGGTAATACTTCAATAATCTCCTTAGAGATCCATAGATAATGATGTCCTTTGACCATGTATGTTCTGATTGTTGCATGTTGCAGAGGCTGAGAAATTCACTGGCAAAGAATTCCCAGGGATAAGTTACTGAACTTCTAAGGTTGGTGCAGTTCCATCTTATGTCAGACAAGTCCGCTTGGAAGCTCTCCAGAATGAAATGCCAGTACAAGCAAGCCATTATCAGAACACCCTTGGTGTATGTGGCATGGGAGTTGAGGCAGCTGTAGAGAGTTATAATGTAGCCCTCTCTTCCACTTTTGTCTCCCTAGCACTAGCCCATGTATGCCCCATAACTTCATGCCTCAGGTTGCCCTGGTATGATGCAGATCTGAGAAGGATGAAAACTAATGGGTGGAGGTTGGAGCATTGTTGGCAGAGGCCTGCTTATAGGAGGACAAATTGGTGCTGAGAATTCATTATCATGAGTATCAGCAGGCAAGCACCCTGCAAAAAGACAGCGTTCATGTCATGAGTGTTTTCTGCCAGAAGGAACCGGCCAGCTCAGCTTTTCAACACTGTTGATAGACTACTTAACCCAGTCGGTCTGCAGTCTTTTAAAGCCTTTTCTTATTAAAAATGCAAGGAGTTCAACTGGTTCTTTTTAGACAAGGTGTAATCCATCTGGACTGGGATCTCCCTGACCAGCCTGTCATTGGCTGTCAGTGTCTATTCCATGCAGGCTGTAGGCTCTCTGTCTTTGTGGGCTGAGTTTGAGACAGTTTTTTGGATGACATCTCATGAGTGGCCTTTAGTTTTCAACCCACGTTCTGTGCACTGGACCTGGGCTAATCGGTCTTCTTTTAGAGAGCTGGGACTCATTTAGTCAATTTGTGATAGAGATCATCAGATGGTTCCATCTGTCCTAAAAAGGAAATGGTGATACCTCTCCTTATGAAGGTATCCTTGGACTCTGATAATTTCTCCAACTACAGACCCATATTGAACATTCCTTTTCTTGGAATGTTGATTGAGAAGGTGGTGGTGCTGTTGCTTTAACAGCACCTGGAAAGATGTGACATCTATGACCCCTTCCAGTCTGGCTTTTGTCCACAGGGAAAGTGCCTTAGTTTGGGTGCACCATGATCTCCTTTCAACAAGTGATAATGGATGATTTTCTATCCTCATCCTTCTAGAACTTTCATCAGTATTTGACACGGTGGATCATGGGGTGCTCTTGGCTCGCCTTTGATGCTATGTGGGACTTTCAGGCACTATGCTGTGGTGGTTTGAGTCCTACATAACTGGCAGGATGCAACAGATGGCACTTGGCTCCTTTATATCAAGCTGTGCTGTGCTCTACCTTGGTGTACTTCAGGTTGCAATTCTGATTCCCATGTTATTCACCCCATAAATGGTGCCACTGGGGGAGATCATTAGATGTTGCAACTTGGCGTTTCATTGCTATACTGATGACAACCAGCTGTATGTGTCTTGTGTCCCTGATGACAGGGTGGCTATCATGGAACTGAGCTAGTGCCTTAAAGAAATCCAGAACTGGATGGTGGCTAGCTGGCTTAGGCTCAGTCTATCTAAGATGGAGGTGTTACTGGTGGAGCCGGGCTGGTGTGGTTCTACAGCAGCAACTGTGGGCACAGCCCTTCCACTGTTGGATGGTGTGACCCTTCATGCTGCAGATAGGGTGAAAAATCTAAGGATCATTGTGGACTC
This sequence comes from Neoceratodus forsteri, assembly GCA_016271365.2. Taxonomy (NCBI): domain Eukaryota; kingdom Metazoa; phylum Chordata; order Ceratodontiformes; family Ceratodontidae; genus Neoceratodus; species Neoceratodus forsteri. The sequence continues at coordinate 215,575,192 of CM057453.1, forward strand.
CAAGTTTACTCTGGAATTCCAGGTGTCCACTTTTGTCCACAGTGGCTACTATCATCTTCACAATAGTGCTCAGATTAAGCCCTACCTTGAACCAACTAGTCTAACAACACTAGTGCATGCCTTGGTCTCATCTAGTCTGGATTACTGCAACTCTCTTTACCTGGGGCTATTTGTGAGGCTAATGCACCACCTTCAGCTGGCTCAGAATGCAGCAGCTCAGCTGGTTGCTGGGACATCTTGATCCGAGCATATCACATCAGCTTTCTGTGCTCTCCACTGGTTTCCAGTCAGGTGGTACATCAGCTTCAATGTTTGCTTGTTAATATACAAGGCCTACATGGTCTGGGTCCAGGCCACGTCAAAGATCTCCTACTTCCATATGATCCTGGTCATGCCCTACAGTCAGTGAAGACAAATCTCCTCTCTGTTCCCAGATCTCATTTGAAAACTTTGGGTGGTAGGGTATTCAGTGTGGTGGTCCCAGTCCTTTGGAATGCCCTTCACTGAGAAATGTGAGATGCTCCCTCACTGGCCCTTTTTAAAACATCCCTGAAAACTAATTTTGTAATCTATATTATGGTCTGGTTCCTTGATTGTTAATTGTTTTCAGTTTTAATCAATTATTGTTTTCTTTGCTTTATTGTAAGGCATTCAGAGTTTTAGGGATTGGAGACCAGATAAATAAAATCGACACTGACATTTTTGGAGGGGAGATTTTGTTACAACATTTCCAAACATAGAAGATGATTGAATGATTGGTGAATCTGTCTGAAAGTGCTTCAGCAATTGAGATCGTATTAGGTCAGTTAGTAAGCGTCCAGTCTAAAATGTTGTGGTTGTTGGTGGCATGATTGAGTCTCATGGGTAGTGTGATAATCTGAGATAGGTTTAAATTGGAAAAAACATGTTTGTGTTTGAATGAGTCCTTTTCCAACAGTTGAGGTTAAGGTAACTAAGCAGAAAAGTTTCAAGCTGTACCTACCTACAGTAGTGCCAAGATCACCTATTAAGGTATCAAAGTCATAATGGTGCAACTTTAGGTTGTATAGCTAGGATGACACAGAGGCTTGACACACTCCTTCACTTTTAACCCTGTTGTGGGGTTTGGTAGTTCTGCTCCATTTGTGTTGCCAAACAGACAAATCAGTTTGTTCCACCACAGAACCTGTATCAGAGAAGGACAGGATTGGATGTTCAATGGCAAGCTGTTTGATCATCTTAATGTTAGTATCAGTTAGGAACAGCATAAGTGGGTCCTACATAAAGTGCACAATCATTGTTGGCAGTTTGTTTTTTCTCCCATCATGAGAGTGTGGTTGCCTGTATTAGGGAAGGGTAAGGCTGGTTAGCTCAATAGGAGTTTTCGTCACTGTTAGTGAGAGTGAAAATTTGTATCAGGGAAGAGTAAGGTTGGTCAGTTAGGTTAGGATAATCGGTGAGTAAAAATGTTCAGAAAATAGCATTTCAATTTTCTCCTTCTTCCCCTTTCAGCAGTTCATAACAGTGTTGCTCATTGTCAGTCAGGTTCATGGCAGTTTTTTTTTATTTGGATAGAGGTGGGTGGGCAGAACATCCAGAGACAGAGCAACTAATGTTGGAGCATCACAGAGATGACAGGATAGGTGACGATTAAAAACAAAAATAAATTAGGAATTCTAGTTTACCAAACTCCTGATTATCTGCAATTAATTAATATCAAATCCAAGGAGAGTCTAATGTAGCCACCACCATATCTATGAAAGAAAGGAGAGGAATGAGTTTGTTCTAATGCTACTAACTTAAGTTCTTATTCAGAAATTGGGAGATTACCCACTCACAGTGGCTTTCAGGAGGTGCCAATAATGCATTAAGAAGCCAAAATGTATATGATCACTCTCGTTCTTAGGGCATTCATTTACAATTCCAGCTAAATAAAATGTACCCTTTGTCTGTGAGAGTCTAAACAAATAGCATTTCAATTAAAAATAGTTCCCCGCCAGGGTCATGTAGCACACTAATTGGTGATGGCCCCTCACACCTAAACTCCATGAGAGAATGAAGCTATAAATAAGCTAAAAATAACCAATTTTGCTTCCAGAGTTAATCAGCATGCTTCTAACAGTATTCGGTAACAGACAGCACCTTCACCCACCCTCTGAAATGGATTTTGTGGTGGCATTCAAGCAGAGGTGCAGCCAGCTCTCCCCTCCAGTTCCATCTGACTTGCAAGCTCCCAAGTGACACAAACTGGGTTTGTCCATGGAGCACCCATCCCCACCAGTCCTAACAGCACAGCAAAATACTCTGGATAAATTCTTCACAGAACTTGCTAGAATCCAAATGATTCTGAATGATATTGCTGGTGACAGTAAATCATTCCACTCAGCCTAGATATAGTCACCAGAAGGGTGGGGAATATTAGAGTCTGGGTAAACTCAGCAGAAGACTGGGACACTAAACAGAAAAAAGAATTGATCACCCTGCATCATAAGCTGTCAAAAAAAGAAGATAAGACAGATGATCAGGAAAACCATAATCGGTGAAATAATTTGATAATTGTGGGCACTGGGCTGCCCTGAGACACTGGAGGGGAAGAATGCTGTTACATTTACACAAAAGTTATTCCAAGAACTCACTGTCTCCCCTTATCAAGGTGTCATCTATACAATCAAGAGAGCTTATAGAGGACTACTTGCTATGCCTGTACCAGGAGAGATATCTAGGGCTATCATCTGCAGACTGTCAACTACCAGGATAAACTAAAAATCCATCAAGCTGAAAGAAAACAATCAACTCTATACTGGGATTACAATAGATACCTTGGCCCGGATATTCAAACTGCGCCAGGCTGTGGCGCAAGCATGGGTGCAGCTCAACTTGGCTGCGCAGGGGTATGGCCTGGGTGATATTGAAAGGAGCTGCGCCATGGCTCAGCAGATTTGAATATCGCACCCTGGCCACCCCCAGTGTGCATGGCGCAGTGGCACTGCGCAAGTGCAAGTGGCCAGAATGGAGCATGGAGATGCGCTAGCGCAAGTGCCATTGAGCCATTCACAGCACGTGCGATATTCAAAAGGTGACATGCAAATGGGGCCATAATTTATGCAAGGCACACATGGGGCCATTTGCATGTCATTATGGCCCCAATTGTATCCCATTTGCATGCAGGTGCGCCGATCCCCGAAGACTTCGCCTGGCACCCTGCCAGGCAGCAGCTGTCAGGGACCGACACCCCCTGCAGCCCAATCGTGGGCATTTGTTTAAAACATAGATCCCCATCCCATATCCCTGGTGGTCCAATGGACTGCTCTCTGCCCTATCATGGGCATATGTTTAAAAATAAATTCCCCATCCTATATCCCTGGTGGTCCAGTGGACCACTATGTGCCTGATCATGGGCATGTGTAAAAAAAGACTTCCTCGTCCAATAGCTCTGGTGGTCCAGTGGACCGATTGCTGCCCGATCGCGGGCATCTGTTATAATAACCCCCCTCATCCAATATCCCTGGTGATCCAGTGGACCGATTGCTGCCCAATCACAGACATCTGTTTAAATAAACCCCCCTGTCCAATATCCCTGGTGGTCCAGTGGACCGATTGCTGCCCGATCGCGGGCATCTGTTTAAATAATCCGCCCCCCAGCCAATATCCCTGGTGTTCCAGTGGACCACACTCTACCTGATCGCGGGCATCTGTAAAACATAAAATGTCCTATTACCCTGGTGGTCTAGGGTACCCCCCTCCCCACCTGCCCACTGAGCCCCACTGCACTGCTCCCCCCGGTCAGCTGGCGGGCGGCAGCACCCCACCCTCCTGCCACCTACCGACTGACACCTCGGTAGGACTGTATGGCCATTGGTTCACAGCATGAGCCAATGGGCATGCAGTCTATATGCGATTATCACATTCCAAATAGTGAATGATTTCATTCACATATCTGGAATGTGTATGGTATATGCTGCATGCCCATTGGCTCAAGCTGTGAACCAATGGGCGTCAGCCTCACGGAGGGTGTCAGTCGGCTGCAACGGGGACGGCAGGTGGTGGATGCTGCCACCCACCGCTGACCAGGGGACCGGGCAGTGGTCTCAGTCGGCAGGTGGGGGTACCCTAGACCACCAGAGTAATAGGATGTTTTATATTTACAGATGCCTGCGATCAGGCAGAGTGCGGTCCACTGGATCACCAAGGATATTGGCCAGGGGGGGTTATTTAAACAGATGCCTGTGATCGGGCATGGGGGGGTGCCACCAGGTGCAGCCAGAACTCGAGTGGCCACCCACAAGTGGCAGCTGCCATGTTGCACCCTACAATGTGGCAACTCACCTGTGGGTGGCCATCAGTTGTTCCTTTTTTTTTTGGCTTAACTTTGTGCTGGCACAGGTAGGGGTTGCGCATGCATGGCTCTGCACATCCTGGGCTGAATATCGGGCTGTGCAGGTTATGCATGGGCACACCCCCCCACCTGTGCCTGCATACATTACTGATGCGCTCCGCTGCATCGGGATTTGTGCCGCACACTTTTCCCTTTTGAATATCGGGCCGGGTTGCATCAGTAGGTTGCACATGGTGCAACATTGTTGCACCATGAGCAACCCTTTTGAATATTTGGGCCCTTGTGTTTAACAATGCTTATCCGGATTTTCAGCAAAAAGCAAAAAGCTTACAATGACATAAAAGACAAACTCCTCCAAGGCAGAATTAAGTTTAGGATTGTGTTTCCAACAATGTTAATCCTAGACACTGCTCAGGGTACTCATCACTTCAAAACCACAGCTGTAGCTGTAAAGCAACTGAATGAGATTTTGCCAAAGTTGTTCCCTGGACATAGGGCAAAAACCCAAGGAAATGCAATGAAGCACTAATTCAGCCTGACTAAGCCCCCCTTGAGATTCAAAGTGCAATGAAGTGACTTGTGTTCCATTGTCTTCTGACTGATATTTTCTTACCCTTATAGACCCCCCTTTTTGAGTTTGGAAAGGTACAAACAGCTGATGGTGGAGAGAGGGTAGCACACTGCATTGTTTTTTTCTGGGCAGAAAGACACCTTCTTTATTATTCTGTACCAACTCAGTTAACAAGCTGCCAATGTCTCCCTCATCCACCTTTCCAACTTGCCTAAGGATGCACAACCTTGAACCCTCCAATTTGGGAAGGAGGAACCTTCAACCAGCCTCCTTATTACTAAGCCTCCAGTTAGCCATCCGAAGCATCAGCCTGTCTCAGCAGGGGACATGGAAGCAGGTGGTGCTTGGGGCAGAACTGCCTGTGTACCATCACAAGGAGAGAGCAGTACAGCTGTCCTCACTTTTTCTGCCTATAGCACAAATGAGAAGCTTAGTATTGGTGATGTCCCTCATTCAGGATTTGCCACAAGAAAGAAAAATACTGTCAATGTCAGAAAGCCTGCTGCATCAAAGGTACTTCAAAGACCCATACTTCAATAATTGATTGCCGGCACTCACACCCTGAGCAGATTCCAGAGACTGCTTGCTAAGACAATGGTAATCTCTTTATTGACACTCATGCTGGTTTACCATTGTAGCTCACAGGGTACCTCTGAGAAAGAGGCTTTTAGTTTAAATGTTTATGGAATGTTACTAGTTCCTAATGACTTTTTAGTCATGATATTCTGCTTCTTATGTGAATTCATGCAGGTGCTGTCAAGATTTGTATTAGTTAATAATACTTGATTGCAGTGACTCAGCCCTCTAGCAAACATTTCTCTTAAACTCATATGGCAAAGTACAGATCCCAGCTAAATCCTACTACTACATTGTGAAGTATTGGATTCCATAGAAAGATAAGGATCTGACTCCCACATGGCAGACAGTAGTTGACATAAAGGGCTGGATGGGAGCCTGTGAGACACATTGGGGGTTGGGGGTTGGACACCTCAAGCTTCTAAATGCTAACAAATGCAGTTTGGTATAGCTGCACCTGAGGTGCTGATTCTTGAGGTCTTTTTCCCTGGTGTCGGCCCCTCCCATAGCCACACCTTAATAGGCAAATTGAAACCATATGTATCTGAAGATAGAGGGGGGATGGCTCAGAGGTAATGTGAGGAAGTATTTCTTCACAGAGAGGGTTGTGGATGCATGGAACAGCCTTCCTGAGGAGGTTGTAGAGTCAAAAACAGTGGGGGAATTCAAGAATGCATGGGACAGACATAAGGCAATTCTAGTAGGGGGTAGGAGGAAGTAGGCTGTCGGTTAACTAGGATCTGCAGCTTATCTGTAGGGAAATGGAGAGACTAGCTGGGTCAAGAAGTCCTTATCTGCCATCAAATTCTATGTTTCTATATTTCTATCTGCTTCGGTCTCTGAGGATATATTGCCAGAGATGGTTGCTGACCTCCACGCTCCTCATAGACATATTTCAAGGGTGAGAATGGAGGCTCACACCACCTGTGTCAGTGCCAAGGTATTCTTCTACATATGGTTAGATAGATTATGCTTATAAAAGTTGGAAATGCTGTTAATGCTCACACTGCTACATTGCTGGGGAAAGTGATGTTGTTCTTCTTGATGTTGTTTGTTGAGGATGGAAGGGAATGAGAGGGAAGGATGTTGAGGGAGACCAATTATATCAGGTTAGGAAAGGGTCATGGGAGAGTCCTGAAAGTTCACCAGATCAGATTGGATTTGTACAAGGCATCATTTCCCAGCATGTGAGACTGAATTCCATTAACTACAGATATCTGTCTCGAAGTGAACCCCTAGCTTTAACATCACCAGGTTATACCTCTGCACTCAACTATGAAACAAGTTCCTAATAATATTATCATCTGGAACATTTAGGGATCTAACCCTCTCTTAAAATGCACCAAAGTCTTTGTTCACCTCCAAATGTTACACACCTTAGCAACTTGCCTGCAAGAGACCCAACTAAAAAGAGAAACAGTTATTATTGTTATTATTATTACTATTACTATTACTAGTAGTATTATCAGGTCTTACCGGGAGACGAGCAACTTGCTGTTCAGTGTACCTTACCTGGTGAAACTTTTCAATAAATAAATAAAATTATTTTATTATTTTTTTGTAAAGACAGTGGGCAGGATTTGTTGTGGTCTATCTTGTGGCAATCTCAAGGGCCCTTTTTACAGAGCTTGCACCAGAAATTTGGCCAAGCAGCCATAGATAGTGGAAACTGTTTCAACTGCACCCAAGATTGTAAAATCACATGCAGTTGTGGTGAATGGGCTTGGCACACCACCAGATCCTAGGTGCTGTGGCGCAGGGCTTGTAGCAAGCCCTGTGCCATGCTTTGAAAATCCTGCCCAGTGGGTAGAACGTGCGCTTGGTGTAGGAAACAGCTCAAATAAAGTCAGGGTTGCTATCCTCATTGTTCCCTCTGTCCAGATCCAATCATAAGAGGACACTGTGGACCTGAATGGGTGATATCTCATTTTAAACGGTATATTTGGGAGGGAAAGATTAAGGTATACTTGGATGGGACAAACTGGCAATAGGTTCCATCTATAGGCCAAATTCAGATGATCCAGCATTTTTATGAGTATCTTAAAACACCTATCAAAATGGCCTCATGTCACCAAAGTATTAGCAGGTGACTGGAATCTAGTTCTAGACACAGAATCAGACTGCTCAGGGAACAGACATAAAGGCTTCACTCCAGGACAGAGGCAATAAAATATTTACTACACAATCTAAGCCTGATTATTCACTGGACTGTTTTGCACCCTCCCCCTCAACTAATGATTTAAATTTCATTCTACACCACACTCTTCCTGGCCCTGAATTGATTTCTTTCTGTCCTCATCGGACATTTTAAGTGGAATTCAACTAACAGAAAACTTTCTATGTGTTATTTTGGAACATGCACCTATGCGATTAATACTTACTTTTACTTAGTCTGTCAACACAGACAGTTACTTGAGAATTATTAATCATGTCCTGAAAGATACAGACAACCTGAAACACCTTAAAAATTATCTAGCAACTTCTTGAAACTAACCAAGGTTCAGTAAGTTAGCCATTTTATGGCGTGACTTTAACTGCTTCCCAACAGGGGAGCATCTCAGATTATCTTCCAAAAGGAAGGAAATTCAGCAAGCAGAGGTAATAAACTGACTAGAAACAATTAGAAAGATTGGCAAAGAGGCATTGAAAGGGATGGGAGAGGATAAATGGAGAGAACTTAATGTGACCAGGGAAAGATATCACAAACTCAACAGGGAACAAGCATTTGTCAGTGCTGAATGTTTGCTTGCTGGCATTGGCATTGGTATTGTAGGAGTAACAGAGCTGCATAATAGGAATGGCAGTGAAGTATTGAACTGAAGCCAACCCCACCACCACCCTATGGATGCTGACAGGCATTGGGGTGTGCCTTTGGGTCGACAGGCGTAACGGCCACGCCATTTCAGCACACCCTACCCTGCAGACACCAAGTGTCACGGTGTGCCTTGGGGTCTTTGGCCCTTATGTTCACCCCATTCCATCAAGAAATTTATTGAGATGGGTGCTGTATAGAAGAATGGGGTGAACTTTGGGGTCGAAGGCACACCTCAATGCCTCTCACTGGCTGCAGGGTGTGGGTGGGGGTGGAATGGTATGAGCATTACAGGCGACAATGCCAATTCACACCCCTGATGCCTGTCCGTCTCTACAGGGTGAGGCGTTATGGTTGGAAACCCTAACACCTCAGGCATTCGTTGGTATTTTCACTCCAAATTTTCAACATGTTTTTTTGTGACCCCCACCTCATGAACAGTGGTAATATCGGTTTGTTAGCTGAAAGCTGATTTTGCACAACAACTACACCATTTGGCACCACGGGTGTGAAAACACATTTTGAACAGGATGTGAAAAATGACAGCTGTACTGTTCATGGGGAGGTGTAATAAATGGCAATGTTGAAAATCTGCAGTGAAAATATTAAAAAAACTGGTGAAGTCATGAGCGTGCATAGAAACTGTGCAACACACACCAGTAATGTAATTAGTTTGGGGATTTTTTACAGCAGATTGTCAACACAGGCATTTTGGGACCTCCGCTCATGAACAGTGTCACTGTGATTTTCTTAATCTGTCCCAAACAGTGATTTTCCACAGCAACCACGCATTTTTGTGCTGGAAGTGCGAAAACACATTTCAGCCATGGTGTGAAAAATGACAGCTGTACTGTTCATAAGAAAGTGTGAAAAAATGCTAGTGGTGAAAATCTGGACTGGAAATATTGCAAATTCATGAACTTAAGCGGGTGCATGGAAACTGCGTAATGCTCACTCGTAACACAGTCATTTTATGAACTTTTGTCACCAAATTTTTAACATAGCCATTTTAAGAGCTCTGCTCATGAACAGTGTCACTGTGATTTTCTTAATCTGTCCCAAACATTAATTTCATATACCGACTGTGCCATTGTGCGCTACATGCGTGGAAACACATTTTAGGTGAGATGTGAAAAATGACAGCTGTACTGCTCATAAGGAGGTGTGGTAAAATGGCAATGTTGGAAATCTGGAGTGAAAATATTAAAAATTCATGAACTTATGAGCGTGCGTAGGAACTGAGCAATGCACACACACAAATCAGTCATTTTTGGGAATTTTTCTACCAGATTTTCAACATGGGTTTTTGGGGGCCTACCTCATGAACTGTGCTACTGTAATTTCGTAAATCAGTCCAAAAAGGTGGTACCACGCAGTGACCATGAAATCACCTTTTGGGGCTGATTAATGCCATGACAGTGCCAGAATTCATGAGGAGGGGTCCCAAAAACCCCATGTTGAAAATTTGGTGCCACAATTCTAAAAAATGCCTGAGATATGCATTAAAGTTGAAAAAAACATATTTATTCCATTATACAGCTTATCGGCATTTCTTCAGGTCACAGTTGGCTTTGAAGAGTGCAGACGTGTTCCCGGTCCACCGAAGATTGTCTCGCCAGCCTCCAGAGGTAAATATGGGGTGAAGTGGAGGTGTGGGGAGGTGGAAGCCCAGAGGGTGGGCGTGGGTTGGGGAAGACAATCAACAAGGGACCATTTTTTTCTTTTCAGGTGTTTGTTTTCCTTTTTGGAAGATGACATGGGACTTGTGCCATGCTGGGGTGGACTCCCAGCATGGCAGTTGGAAGATTTTTTTGGGGGGTTCAGTGGAGCTGATGGGGGATTGGGCACCCCTGTCGGACATACATACATGTGCTAAGCTGGGGTGGACTCCCAGCATGGCAACTGGAAGTCTATTTCTTTTAGGGGGGGTTAATTGAGCTGATGGGGGATTGGGCACCCCCATCACTATTCTCACGTATGCCACTCTGGGGTGGGCTCCCATCGTGGCATCTAGATCTCTGGGGGGGAGTGCAGAGCTTGTGGGGGGATTGGACACCCTCATCAGCCATACTGTGTGTGGCGAGGGGGGGAGCGCAATTCAGAGACACTCAGAGGGTTGGGGAATATTATTACAATACTGATCAGGTGTGCCAACAGACGACAACTGCGCCTACTTTTTCAGTCTCTTTGGGGTTCTGTTTTCCTGCTTTTGTCAATGCTACTCCTACCCTGAACTCTGATTCAACATTCCAAGGATGGCAATTAGATCTTTTTTTGGAAACATTCCAAGGATGTCATTTTAGTCATTTGCCTCCTCCCGGAATGATAGTCTTAGGAAAAGTTCACTTCAAACTGAATTTATGTTCCAGGAAGAGAAAGCAGAGACGTATACAAGCAGGATTGCCGGCAATATGCTAATCAACACTATCTTATCACTGCTCACTGAAGCGGAACTCTCCCTTTCAACTGTATGCCACTGCATTTTCAACTGCTGTCATAGACAGCTGCAGCATTCATTGGTGAACTGTGGCCACACCTGCAAACACACTGAATTGGAAGACAGGGTGTCACACCTACAAAATCTCAGATGATGTCACTATGTTTCTTGCACATGCGTGCAAGCAAACATAAAAATCAGAGAGTCCTCTTTTCTGCTAAAGTGAAATAATGCAGAGTGAAGAGAAAGTGGGAAGGTTGATAATCTCAAATTAAAGCACCAGGATAACAGCACAACTATCTTAGCCATCACAGATCCCCACACTACACAGCCAGAAACCAATCCCAGAGGAATAGTAAATGTATTTCAAGAATACTATCCAACTCTATATACAGCAGAGCTAGGATTACCACCTTTTAAGAAGCCCAAAGTATGATATTTCTTACTGAAACGTGATTTTTTGTAGACAATACATAACACTGACCAATGTAATAGACTTGTTTTCTCTATATCATCAAAATTAAGGCTATGTATTGTAGTTTCTTGTTGCTTTTATTGTCTCTTTTCATTTTAAGGTATTTTAGTTAAGATATTTTAGTTTTCTGCAACATTTAATGGAAAGTTAGAAAATATTTTTTCTGATAAAAAGTCAGGACATGTAGTATTTTTCACGTTTTTTTGCAAGACAGAGTTGCCCAAATCAGGACTGTCCTGAGAAAATCAGGACAGGTGGTAACCCTAAGCGGAGCCAGCAATGACTCCACACTATAACTCGCAGTAAGTAACATGTCACAAAATACTAAATGATAAAAGGGCTTAATTGCCATAGAATTCTGCTATTCCCTGCAGTATACTGCATCATTTTGTGATACACTGCTGCGTTACTGCATTACTGCATTGCATCCTGGCTGCTGCAACTGCAGCTTTGACCAGGTGCTAGAACAGGTAGAAAAAACTGAGGCATTCCTAGAAGAAGTGGATATCCCCGTTGTATCTCAGGAACAAAATCAACAGCAGCTTAGGGGTCCAGAGGATATCAAGAAATAGAGGATGCTCTTAAATTCATGAACACTGATAAAGCTCTGAGCCTGGACAATATATCCTCCAACTTGTTCAAAAGCCTTATAGCAGAGCTGGTTAAACCACTTTCTGACATCTTTAACAAGCCCTTCACCTGAAATGAACTAAACACCTCTATATGACAGGTTCTGATAACCATTATACCCAAACTGGGCAGATACTCAACCCAAGTTACAAATTATTTTTCCAATTGCCTTACTAAACATGGCCATTACATTCTGGCCTACAGCCTGATAACAATATGGGAGACCTGATTGGCCTATAGCAAACTGAGTTTATGGAGGGCAGGGTATCATTGGACCACTTTTGTAAAAATCTTTCACCTACTGTCATTGTCCAGGGATGAGGCTGCCCCAGTGGCACTGGTCTCTCTTGACACAGAGGAGACTTTTGACAGGGTGGCCTAGTACTACCAGTTCAAGATCAGGCAACACTTTGGCTTCTCTGACAGCATATACAGTGGGTCCAGCTGCTTTATTCCAACACAGCTGCCAGGGTAGGGTGCAACAATGTTTCCCTTTTTTCCTTTAATTTCAAACTAAAGAATAGTAAAAGACAAGGTTTCCCACTACCCCCTTAGCTGTTTAGAATTTATCTGGAACCCCTAGCCAGAAAGATAAACCAGGTCTGATTAATACCAGGAGCTCTGCTAGGTTCTCATTTGTACAAAATATCGACCTACATGGATGACATCCTGCTGCATTTGACCAATCCGAAATAATCACTACCTAGAGCCATACAAATTATCCAAACAACTGGAGAGTTTTCAGCCTATGAACATTAAATCTCTAAAACATGTGCATTAGCACTGAATGTTAGAATATATAAACAGGATTTCAGCATCTTCACATATAGTGGTCAACGAATAACTTCACCTATCTGGGCATAGAGATATTCACAAGCACAGAGCATGTCAGAATCAAAAATCTAGTGGACCTCAGGAGGAAAATCCAGCAAGATTTAGAAATATGGATTCTTCTTCTTTCCCTTTCCCTCTGTGTGTGCATAAACATCATAAATTGAATATTTTTGCCATGCTTGTTATATCCCCAGTGTATGCTTTTCAACTTTATCCAACAGAGCTGGTTAAAGTAAATCCACACAGACATATCATCATTTATTTGGAGTCCCCCAGAAGATTATATCACAAGCTGACATCAGCAAACTCCTTAGGGGGACTAGCTCTGCCACATTTCTCAAGATACTGTCTGGTTATCCTGAGCAGCAAGTTCTTTCAGTAGGGGCACAGTTCCAGGGTATGAAAGGCCACAGGCTAAATTCCACAATACAGAATTATAGAGAAGGAGCCATGCAGAAAAATACCATATCTAGACACAAACCCTGCTGTACACTAATTATAGTAAACTCCCCTCCACACTTAACCCACACCGATAGGAACATCTATAAGAATCCACAAGCAATTATTTCATTATGTTAATTACTGGCCCAAATATGACTTGACACAACAACTATGGGGAAACCCAAATTGCATACCTGATAAACTCTTAAATCATGCAGCAGAGTGGAAAAGTGAAGGTTTTTAAGATGCTGTAATGATGATATAACATAAAAAGTTTCCACCTTCCAAGACTTTAAAGCAAACTTTGGCATGAGAAATTCAGATAGTTTCCCTTTCCTGAAAACAATACACAAGCTCAGTAATGTACAGGACAGATTACCTTGGCTGCTTGGGGTCATAACCTCCAAAGTTACACATGCCATTTCCAATATCTACAGTATCCTGAATTTTGCGGCATAGTGCAGCATGAATGGGGGAAACTAGGTGAATATTTGTCAGAGATAGAGGAGTACAAAGAAATAGACTTGACTAAAATCTGGGAAAACATAATCATGTATGTAAAATTTGATCAATACCACTTGATGCAATTTAAAATCATAAGCAAAACATTACGTACAATTGCCACACTAGCCAGCTGGGGATAATTAAATTCACCTATACTGTATGGACATAGAAACATGAAATCTGATGGCAGATAAGGACTGCTTGGCCCACCTAATCTGCTCATTTTGCTTACCTACTCTAGCACTGTAGGCCCTACTTGATCTCTGGCTGAGCCCTCCCTTCACTAATGACTAAGGTTCCCTTATGTCTATCCCATGTGTTCTTGAATCTTGCTGCAGTTTTTAACCCCCACCACCTCTACTGGAAGATTGTTCCAGGCATCTACCACTCTTTCTGTGAAGAATTACTTCCTTACATTTCCCCTGAGTCTACCCCCCAGCTTCATAGTATGCTCCCTTGTTCTTGAGCATCTTTTTTTCTGAAAAATGCTTCCCTCTTGTACCTTGTTTGTACCTGTGAGGTATCTAAAAGTCTCTATTATAGCTCTCTTCCCCTTCTTTTCTCCTGGGTGTACATATTGAGGTTCTTTAGTCTCTCCTCATAGGGTCTCTGGTGCAGACCCTGCACCATTTGAATTACCCTCCTCTGAACCACCTCTACACTGTCTATGTCCTTCAGGAGATGTGGTCTCCAGAACTGGATACAGTACAGTAGGTGAGGTCTCACCAAAGATATATACAGTGATATAACCACCCCCCCCCTCTTTCTGCTAGTTATACCCCACTCTATGCACCCTAGCATCCCATTTGCTTTCTCTACAGCCTTGTCACACTGTTTGGCCACCTTTACATCATCAGCTATGATTACCTCCAGGTCTCTTTCCTGTTTTGTGGTCATCAGTACCACTCACCCATCTTGCAGTCCATGCCTGGGTTTCTATGCCCTAAGTGCATGATTTTGCACTTCTTCACATTGAAACTTAGTTGTCACACTCCAGACCACTACTCAAACTTTCTTAGATCACTATTTATTTTTTCTACCCCCCTGGAGCATCTACCCTATTGTAGATTTTAGTGTCATCAGCAAAAAGGCATACCTTCTTTTCTAGATCTTCTACAATGTCAGTAATTAAGATACTAAAGAGGACCAGCCACAGTACTTATCCATGTGGCACCACACTGGTAACCCTCCCTTTCTCAGAGTGAACTCCATTTACCATCACCCTATCCCCCAACTAATTCCTTATCCAGTTTACCACTTTTGGACCCACTCTCAGGCTGCCCAATTTGATTACTAGTCTCCTATGTGGAACTGTGTTAAAGGTCTTACTGAAATCTAGGTAGGCCACATCCACCACTCCAACCTGATTTAGGTATCCTGTAAAGTGGGTGAAGCAAACTGAGTGACTCGTATATGAGAGACTCAATTTGCACACCTGAGGGATTAGTGACTGAGAGGATATAGCAAGGGGAGGAAATAGCGAGTGTGAAGGAATGAAACAGTGAGGAGGGGTAAAACAGTGAGCTTGTCTGATGGGGGGTAATGGAACAGTGCTGGGAGTTAAGTAGGTGAGTGCAGCCCACTGCTGCCAAGCTGGCCACTTCGTGTGGTGGTTACTGTCATCACTTAGAGCGGTGATGGTTCTGGGTTTGAGTCTGGCTGCAGGTGATTTTTTTTTGTTATGGAGGTGTTAGATTTTTTTTTATATCCCTCCTTTTGGTGTGTTGCCCTGCCCCAGTGTCCACCCCCCTGCAGTTGGTTATTGTAATTTGAAAGGGGTGATGTGGGGGTGTAGCCTGCCACATTAAACTTTAAATTAAATTGTCCATGGCAGTCACTTTTTTGGAATGCGGTGTGTTGGCTAGACAGAGAAATTTGCTTTCAGCGAAATGTACTTGCTTTTCTGTGAGTCGCCATATAATTTTTGCTATTATGACATGGAACACCTTATCTACTTCTCTGGTCACCCAGTCAAAGAAATCTATAGGATTTTTTGGCTTGACCTTCCCCAGTGAATCCATGCTGCCTTGGATCCTGTAAGCTGCTGGTTTCAAGATATTCCACAATCCTTTCCTTCAGCAGTGATTCCATTAATTTTCCCACCACTGAAGTCAAGAAGACTAACCTGTAATTTCCAACTTCCTCCCTGTTACACCTTTTGTGAAGTGGGACTATATCTGTTCTCCTCCAGTCCTCCGGGACAACTTCCATCTCCAGGTGAGTGGTTAAACAGGACTGTCAGCGGTGCAGCCAGCACCTCTCTGAGCTTCTTCAGTATCCTTGGATGTGTCCCTTCTGGCCCCGTTGCCTTGTGCACGTTCAGATTTGCGGGTTCCTTCAGGACTCTCTCCTCTCTCTCAATGGGCTAGTGTCCTCCTCCCTTTCTTCAATGCTCCTGTCACTTATCTGTGGTCCCTCACCCTTTCCCTTCCCCTATGAAGATGTCTGTGAATTCCTGGTTCCTCTTCACACACTCCTCCCCTTCCCTCCTTTGCCTTCTAATCCCTCTCCTATTTTTCTTCCTTTTACTGACAAGATGTCAAGATGCCATTGGTACTCTCTTTCACATCTTGTGGCACTGTAGCAAGGCACAACTACTTTAGGAGGCTACTGGAGCTATCGTTCACCCAGTTCTATGCCCAGAGGAATGTTTAATGCCTCAGTTGTGCATTTCACACAAGGTTAATGACAACTTTATGGGTAACATATGTTACCAAATTCACTCATTGAAATGGCTTATTATGAGACACTGGTTCAGTCAGGCCATGCCAGTTTTTTTTTTTCAACTTTCTAGTTTTCCCTCCTACCTCCCACCATGGCTAACCCTTCGGAGGCACCTGGGAGTCACCCCTCTGCCAGCCACCTTACCTATGACCTACCTTGCACCCCATGAAGCTGCGGCTATCCCCATGGGTGGAGAGCGGGGTGGGGCCCTTATACTCCATACACATCTGGTTGCGTCAGGCAAGGCATTCTAGGTGGGTGGTGGCACATTGAGGGCACACTCCTAGTACCTCATCTTCCAAGAGATGGAAGGCTTTTTTCTCCGGTGTTTCTCCCTCACATGGTGTGTGCCCTTGATGTCAAGGCACTATGCGCCGACGTCCACCAAGCATCTCAGCCAGTCCCAGGTCAATTTGCCGATGGGGGAGCCCACTCCCCATTGGCATAATGTCCCACCCCCTAATTTGTTGTCTGCTGAGGGGGTGTACAATCCCCTTCAGTTCTTGCCCCCCCTACTTGGTATGTGCTGATGGGGGTGCCCAATCCCCCGTCGGCTTCAGCCCCCACAAAAACACTCAGGTGGCATGCTGGGAGCCCACCACAGCATGCCAAATGTCCCTAAAAAAAAAACCAGTCCCGCAATGTTTTTTAACCCTGTAAAACAAAAAACTGTCACTCATTGAGTCCGTGGCACCTCCCCCAACCTGCACCGACTCTCTGTGCACCCTGCCTTCCCACACCCCCCCTCTCCCCACACTCACCTCCGGAGCCCAGTGCGATGATCTTCGGTGGGCCAGTAACATGTCTGCAATCTTCAAAGCTGATTGTGAACTGAAGAAATGCCGGTAAGCTGTATAATGGCATAAATAGGGTTTTCAACATTGGTGCATATCTCAGGCACTTTTGGGAATTTTGGCACAACATTTTCAACATGGGGTTAGTGGGACCACTCCTCATGAATTCAGCCATGGTCATGGCATTATTTGGTCACGAAAGGTGATTTTGTGGTCACTGCATGGAATCACCTTTCAGGACTGATTAATGAAATGACAGTGCCAGTGTTCATGAGGTAACTCTCAAAAAGCCTATGTTGCAAATCTGGTGTAAAAAATCCAAAACATGACTGTTTTATGAGTGTGCATTGCACAGTTTCCACACTTGCTCGTACCTTTGCGAGTTTGTAATATTTTCACTCCGGATTTTCAACATTGGCATTTTTCCACAACTCCTCATGAACAGTACAGCTGTCATTTTTCACATCCTGACCAAAATGTGTTTTCGCCCCTTCGGGCACAGAATAGCACGGTCACTGTGGGAAATCAGTGTCTGGGACACATTAAGAAAATCACAGTGACACTGTTCATGAGAAGAGATCCTAAAATGCCTATTTTGAAAATTTGGTGATGAAAGTCAATAAAATGACTGTGTTATAAGCATGTGTTGCACAGTTTCCATGTATGCTTGGAAGTGCACAAATTTGTAATATTTTCACTTTAGATTTTCAGTATTGGCGTTTTGTCAAACCTCCTTATGAACAGTATAGCTGTCATTTTTCATATCCTGCCCAAAATATGCATTTGCACAGCTGGGACACAATGGCACGGTCGCTGTGGGAAATTAATGTTTCAGACAGATTAAGAAAATCATAGTGACAGCGTTCATGAGAAGAGGTCACAAAATGCCTATGTTGAAAATTTGGTGAAACAATTCCACTAAATGACTGCGGTACAAGCATGTGTTGTGCAGTTTCTACGTACGTGCAGAACTTTGAGCATTTTTAATATTTTCCCTACAGATTTTCAACATTGCTATCTCTTCACACCTCCCTATGGATGGTACAGGTGTCATTCTTTACATCCTGCCTGATCTGTGTTTTCACACATCTGGTACAGAATGACACGGTCGCTGTGGGAACTCGAAGTTCAGACACATTAACAAAATCACACTGCCACTGTTCATGAGAAGAGGTCCCAAATGCTTTCATGAGGTAGGGGTCACAAAAAGGCCATGTTGAAAATTTGTAGTGCAAATACCAACACACGCCTGTGGCATTAGGGTTTATAACCATAATGTCCCACCCTGTACAGACTGACAGGCATCAGAGGCAGAACTTTGGATCACTGGCTGTAATGCTCATGCCATCTCATCCACATCCAGAAGCCAGTGACAGGCATCAAGGTGTGCCTTGCTCTCTTCAGTCCCAAACTTCATCCCATTCTCCTGTACTGCACCCATTTCAGCATAGGTCCTTATGAAATGGAGTGACTGTGAAGCCGAATACCCGAAGGCACACCTCAACACTTGGTGTCTACAAGATAGGGTAAGGTGAAATGCCGTGAGCATTATGGGCAATGACCCACAGGCACACCCAATGCCTGTCCATCTCTGCAGGGTGGAGGTGGGATTGACGTGAGTTCAATACTTCACTGCCACTCCTATTCTGGATCTGTCTAACTCCTCCATGTCCAGTGCTAATAGCAGCAAGCAAACATTCAGCATTGACAAATGCTTGTTTTTAATTGTACGATTGCATGTTTTATTTATTGATTGAAACTTTCAATAAAGTACTAAAGTGCACTATGATTAAAAAAAATAGTTCATTGCCTGGTTGGCAACACTCAACTTTCATGTGGCTATCCTAACAAGGGGGAAATCTCCCACACAGCATTCTGCTGGCCAAACTCAGAAACAAATAAATGAGCAAGGGAGGCAACAAGATTAGCTGTGAGTAATAACAATTTAAAAACAAGGAATCCCAGTTTACCAAACTCTGGAGATTCTGAACCAAATTTTTGCCAGCCAGTATTTCTTTAGAAAATGTGCCCTGCCTAAGCTCTGAGGTGCACAGCAAGACTGTGGTTATACAGCCCTACACAATTAACTGTTGTCTCACAAAGAAAATACAGTTTTTTGTACTATAATATTGTATTTCTTACTTTAAAAAAAGGAATACGTACCACCAAAACAATGAGATGCATATTTGCAACCCTAAAAAAAATACCTGATTCTTGTCCAGCACAGCTAAAAATGCTGTCATTGAATATTTCCTTACTTTTAAAACAATGTGAACTATCAACACGCCAAGGTGCACAACAGGATTGTAGTTGTCCAAATATACCAGTACACTCCCCCACACAGAAACAACATAGCATATTTAAACTTCCCACTGCCAAATATGGCTATATTTACTTTAAGTTCCATGTGAGGAGTGGGTCCTTTTGGTTTCAGACTGGAATTCCAGTGTGAATAAGCTAAATCACCATTGTCAAGGTGGGACCCTTGATTTAACATAGAAACACAGAAACATAGATTTTGATGGCAAATAAGGACCGCTTGGCCCACCCAGTCTGCCCATTTCCCTACCTACTGGATAAGCTGCAGATCCTAGTTAACCAGCAGCCTAATTCTTCCTACCCCCAACCCCTAGAATTGCCTTATGACTGTCCCATGCATGTTTGAATTCCACCACTGTTTTTGACTCCACAACCTCCTCTGGAAGGCCATTCCATGCATCCACAACCCTCTCTGTGAAAAAATACTTCCTTAAATTACCTCTGAGCCGCCCCTTCTATCTTCAAATTGTGCTCCTTTGTTCTTGCACACCTCTTTTTTGAAAGATGCTACCCTCTTGGACTTTGTTGATTCCCTTGAGATACTTGAAAGTTTCTATCATGTCCCCCCCCCTTTCCTCGAGGCTATACATATTCAGCTCCTAAAGTCTCTCTTCGTATGTCTTCGGTGCAGACCCTGCACCATTTTAGTTGCCCTCCTCTGGACAGCCTCTATCCTGTCTATGTCCTTGCAGAGATTGGGTCTCCAGAACTGCATGCAGTACTCCAGATGGGGTCTCACCAACTGTCTGTACAGAGGGATAATAACTTCCTGTTTTCTACTGGTGATGCCTCTCCCTATGCATCCCAGTATCCCCCCAGCCCTCCTTGCTGCCCTCTCAAATTGCTTGCCCACCTTTAGGTCATCTGTATGACCACCCCAGGTCCCTTTCCATTTTGTTGTTGTTAGTATCTCACCCCCATTGTGTACTCTTCCCTGGTTTTTGTTTCCCAGGTGCATTACCTTGCACTTCTTAGCATTGAATCTAAGCTGCCATACATTTGACCATTCCTCTAACTTTGCCAAGTCCCTTCTCATCCTTTCCACCCCACCTTGTGCATCAACTCTATTGCAGATCTTTGTGTCATCTGCAAAGAGACATACTTTTCCTTCCAGTCCCTCTGCAATGTTGCTTATAAAGACATTGAAGAGGACCGTTCCTAATACTGAACCCCCGGTACCCCACTAGCAACCCCCTTTCTTCAGAGTGGACTCCATTTACTATTACTCTCTGTGTCCTATTCTCCAGCCAATACTTACCCAGGCTATCATCTTGGGACCCACTCCCAGGCTGGCTAACTTGTATATTAATCTTTTGTGTGGGACTGTGTCAAATGCCTTGCTAAAGTCTAGGTAGGCCATGTCCACAGCCCCTCCCTGATCTACTACTTTGGTCACCCAGTCAAAGAAATCTATCAGATTTGTCTGGCATGACCTTCCCGCTGTGAATCCATGCTGCCTTGAGTCCTGAGCCCTCTGGCCTCTAGATACTCAACAATTCTTTCCTTCAGAAGTGATTCCATCATTTTCCTACCACTGAGGTTAAACTAACAGGTCTGTAGTTTTCTGCTTCTGCCTTGCTCCCACTTTTGTGAAGAGGAATCACATCTGCCCTTCTCCAGTCCTCAGGTACCACCCCATCCTCCCATGATTTGTTAAGAGGGTAGTCAGTGGTGTCACTAGTTCTACCTTAGTTCTTTTAGAATTCAGGGATGAATCCCATCAAGCCCCATTGCTTTGTCCACCTTCAGTTTTAAGAGTTCTTTCAGAACCCTTTCTTCTGTAAATGGGCTGGTATCAACTTCTGTGTCCAGAGTGTTTCTACTGTTTGTTTTAAGTACCTCCCCCACTTCCTTTGTAAATACTGAGCAAAAATATTTGTTTAGTATCTCTGCCTTTTCACAGTCACTCTCTGCCCACCCTCCCTCCTCTTTATTAAGCCTCACTAGCCCTCCTTGGTCTTCCTTCGCTCCCTGATGTACCTATAAAAGGTTTTATCCCCCTTCTTAACTGAGTTGGCTATCTTTTCCTCGGTTTGGGCCTTTGCTGTTCTGACTGCCTTCCCAGCTTCCTTTTGCTTTAACTTATACAGTTCCCTGTCCTGCTCCTTCTGTGATTCCTTGTACATCCTGAATACTTTCTTTTTCTCTTGAACCTTCACTGCCACTTCCTTTGAAAACCATAGTGGTTTCTTACATCATTTCATTTTGTTAATTTGCTTCACACAAAGGCTTGTTACCTCTGTGATGGCAGTTTTTTATTATTCCCCATTGTTCTTCCATCCCTCCTTCCTGCCCATTTGCTAGTGCATTCCTTAGGCACTCACCCATTTTGGCAAAGTCAGCCCTCCTAAAGTCCAGTACTTTTGCCCTTGTATGGCTTGACTCTATTGCTGTGTTTATTGTGAACCATGCTGTTCGATGGTCGCTGGTTCCCAGATGGCTACCCACTTCTACATCTGTGATCCTCTCTTCATCTCCATTTGAGAGAACCAGGTCTAAGATTGCTCCCTCTCGAGGGGGCTCCAATACTATTTTTCTACGGCATGCCCCTTGTAGGGCATCTAGAATAACCCCACTCTTTGAAGTGGCTGCTGCAACTGCACTCCAGTTAACATCTGGCATATTCAGATCACCCATCAGCAATATCTCCCCTTTTTCTGCCATTCTAAGTATTCTTTCTATCATTTCCTTGTCCATTTCCTCCCCCCTGAGAAGGGGGTCTGTATACAACCCCTGTGCGGATTGTGGTGCCATTGCCGGTCTCCAAATTTACCCACAGTGCTTCTTCTCCTCCCTGTTTTCCATTTTGTTCTGTTGCTTTGATTCCTTCCCTTATGTAAAGAGCAACTCCACCTCCTCTTTTACCCTCCCTGTCCCTCCTGTAGATAGTGTATCCTGGTATGTTTATGTCCCAGTCATGGTTTTGTGTGTACCATGTTTCTGTGACTGCCACGATATCCAGATGTTCCTCCTCCATCAATGCCACTAATTCAGGAAGCTTGTTACTCAGACTATGGGCATTGGTACTCATTGCTCTCCATTTTTTGATGGCTTTACCTTCTTTTGCAGCATCCTCCACCGACCTGTCTACCTCGGTCATTTTCTCATTTAGTACCCTGTTTTGTAGGGAGAGGCTGGGATTTTCCTGCTGCTTATCAGTGCCTCCCCCCTTGACTAGTTTAAAAGCTTGCCAATGAAGCATTTAAACCGATTGCTCAAAAGACTTGTTCCTTCCTGGACAGATGCAGACCATCCTGCCAGTATAGGCTGGTGTCCCTCCAGGTGGAAACCCCAGTCCCCAATGAAGCCAAACCCTGTGTTCCACAACCATTTTTCAACCATTCATTAAACTGAATGGTGCAAAGACCCTCACCTCACTCATGCCATTGACAGGCAGCACCTCAGAGAAGGATATTGTGTGTGCTACTTGTCTTAGGCCCCTCCCAAATTCTACAAAGTCCTTCTGCACTGCTCTAATCTCATGATTAGCTAAGTCATTTGTCCCTAGGTGGACAATGACATCCAGCTCAGACTCCCGTGCAGCTGTTCTCATAATCCTGAGGATGCATTTCCTGTCTCTCCAAGCCATGGCACCAGGCAGGCACTTTACTTCAGTTTTCCCTGCTCCCCCCAGCTCTATCCCCCTAATAATTGAGTCCCCCACTAGGAGCTGCTTCCTTTCCTTGTGGTGTCCTCTGCCTCCTTTCTGTGGGCCTCCCTTGTGCCAGTTGTCCTCAGCCTCCTTAGTCTCCTCTGTGGGTGCATCCATAGGGGAGCTATGCTCCTTCAGAATGGTGTATGGATTGTGGTGTGGAACAACTGACTGGGTGTGCCTCTGTTCCACCATCCTCACCCTCCCTGAGCCCACTGTGGTCCAACTGCTTGCTTTCTTCACAACCTCTGAGGTAGTGGTGGTGGCTCTGGTGCTCCTTGGATGGGGAGGTTTCCTTCCTACCATCCAGTGTGGCCTGGGGAAGGTCCCTTACTACTGTCCAGTGTGGCCTGAAGATGGGCAACTTCCTCCTCAGGGCAGAGAGTTGTCTGCAAATAGGGCAGCATCTCAGCCTCCAGAAAGACTCCGGAAGACTGCTGCCCCACAGCCATTACATTGCACTACTCCCTACATTTTTTTGTGTGTGTGATTGGTTTGTAACATATATATATATATATATATATATATATATATATATATATATATTATACAATGTGTATGCTTATATTGTCAGTGCAGTGTGCTAGAGAGGATATGACAGTGATATGCACCATGCACTCTTGAGGAAATGATGTCAGAACCCCAGGTATAAAGGAACTATTTCCAGGGGTGGGTGGGGTGAGGTGGGAAGGGATGGGCCTAAACTGTGCCCTCACAAAACAATCAGCTAAAAGCTCGGACCCACCACTGCAATGAGTGCCTTCCTGTCAGCAAGATGCCCTACATAACAATTTGACAGAGAAAATACCCTGCTAATCAAACAGAGAAAAATCCAAGTCAGACACAGGTAAACCTCCCCAGCCCCAAAATAGGCCTGGTGGTTTGTGCTCTGAAAGCTGTCAGCCCCAAAATAAGTCAGCTGTGCTTTAAACTCTTCCTGCACTAAAAATGTTAAGAATTGTAACAAACATAAACCTAGATCCACCTCCCCCTGTTACTTGAAAGACTGTCTTTTCCTGTTTCACACTGCAGGTTTTTCTATGACCACTCCTTAACCACAGTAACTTTTTTAAAAATAGTTTAACTATCACAAACTTCTACGCACCAGTAAATTATTTAAAAATAGTTTCTGTCCCAAAATCCTAGTAGTCAATCCAGCTACCCCAAGGGACAACCAAAATGCAGTATTCAAACACTTATGAAGTTACTTCCAAGATAAGCAGAGTTTGCAAGCTTCTTTTAAAACTCCTCAGCCTTGTTTAAAAATAGTTTAACTGTCATAAAATCCTAGTAGACAATCTAGCTACCTCCAAGGATCTACCCAAATGCAGTATTTAAATCCTTCTGAAGTTACTAACAAGATAAACAGAGTTTGCAAGCCCCTTCTTGGTTAAACACTAAATAAATATGTGAATAAAAAGCAATTACCAAGTGTAGTTAGTTTCACCTCCCACAGAATTAAGCAAAAGTGCATGTTTGTTGCAGATATCAAGTGCAATATAGAATTTCTCACACAGCTTGCAGTTGAATAAAGAAGTAGTATCCTTCCAGGTCCAGAAAATGTGCTTTGTGTCTTTAAAAATTGCAGCCTCCAGTAACTTATAGTAATCTGATCTAGTCTGGATATCTCCACCCAGGGCAATTTGTTGACAATGGTTATGATGCAGCCCTTCCTGTTCCAATACAACCCGTTTGGTCTGAAAACAATGTCCTGCCCCTAAGGCTGTCTGTGTTTCAATTCACACTGCAGGTTTTTCTATGACCACTCCTTAACCACAGTAACTTTTTTAAAAATACTTTAACTATCACAAACTCCTACGCACCAGTAAATTATTTAAAAATAGTTTCTGTCCCAAAATCCTAGTAGTCAATCTAGCTACCCCCAAGGGACAACCAAAATGCAGTATCCAAACACTTATGAAGTTACTTCCAAGATAAGCAGAGTTTGCAAGCTTCTTTTAAAACTCCTCAGCCACCTGTAATTTGTTTAAAAATAGTTTAACTGTCATAAAATCCTAGTAGACAAACTAGCTACCTCCAAGGATCTACCCAAATGCAGTATTTAAATCCTTCTGAAGTTACTAACAAGATAAACAGAGTTTGCAAGCCCCTTCTTGGTTAAACACTAAATAAATATGTGAATAAAAAGCAATTACCAAGTGTAGTTAGTTTCACCTCCCACAGAATTAAGCAAAAGTGCACGTTTGTTGCAGATATCAAGTGTAATACAGAATTTCTCACACAGCTTGCAGTTGAATAAAGAGGTAGTATCCTTCCAGGTCCAGAAAATGTGCTTTGTGTCCCTAACTTTCCAATGCCTCAATGGCTAATGTGACTAATTGACTCCTTTTATACATGGTGCTCCCATCAAGGATTTTACACAGGTGTTTCAAAGGGAGCATGCTAAGAAGAAGCACCACAAACTCCTAAAACTCAAACACATGGTTTTACAGCCCCAAACAAATAACTGACTGTTGTCTCCCAAAGCCAATAAAACATTTTATATAATATTTATATTAAATAAAATCAACTCACTTGACAAATTACAGATATTTTGTCCCATGGCTATTCACACTCAGTGGTCAGCAGACACCATTGAAACAAAAAGCTGCACAAGTCAAATAATATTAAAAGTTTAAAACATTTTGAAAAATACCACTGGAACTGGGAGCTGCTACTCCCTTTATCCATCAGATGCAGCTCAAATGCACTGCGTTGGAGTCACATGATGCTCTGCTACTAATGACCTGCTCCCTAATGCAGTTCCATTCTTCTGGGCAGTTTAATCCTTAAAAAACTGTATTTTACTGCTTTTTGGGAGTTTATTTGAGTCATCAACTGTCTTCTCTGCATCCAGAGCTCCTGTCTGAGGTCTGATATGACTTCAAAGATGGAAATAATGGATGATCCCACTGCAGTGCGTCACTCACCTCTGGCAACATCAGAAAAGGATTGAGGCCCAAAACGATGGATAGCTTCACCAGAATCTGCAGCCTCATCTCCTGATGACTCAGAATTGTTAACAGTGGCTGTGTTTCTTAAAGAAATGATACCTCTGAGAGATTCCATCATTTGACTTACAGAAGAGACTCATTCTATTAAACCGGCCTTGGCTGATCTCACTCAGAGGGTCGGAGATGCTGAGAGTCATATCAGCTCTCTAGATATGTCAAAGGAAAAGATAGACCCTGTGCTGACCTTTCTGCACCAGAGGATGAATAAGTTAGAGCTGAAAGTGAAAGATCAATTGGGTCGCAGCAGGCAAAACAATTTAGTCATCCTCAGTCTCCCAGAGAAATCAGTGGGTAAGAACCTTCTAGTATGTGTGCAAAGATTTTGTGAGAGCATTACTGGGTCTTCCCCAAATGGTCCTCAATACATTGTGGAAAAGGCACACTGGGCTCTTTGGCCCATGCCGGGCGAAGGGAAGAAACCGTGGCCACTGTTATTTAGATTACGTAACTTCCTCAATAAACAGCATATTCTTTCTAAAGTGAGGAACCAGCCTAAACTGTACTGAGAGGGCACAAGAGTTTCAATATTTCAAGACTTGCCCTTTGAAACTCTTCAGTGCCATATCATTTACCACCCAGTTATTTTGAAGCTGGCTGTTGCTGGCATTAAATTTTTTTTTTGCAAATAGATATACTTTATTGCACAGATTATACATAATAATAACATACACTTCAAATAAATAAAACATTGACACACTTACACAAATAAATCGGCAGTGGTCCCCAAACCATATTAGATAATATAAAAAAAACATTTAATGTGCAGACTGTTCCAGGTAGGGTCCCACTTCTCCCCTCCCCCTCCACCCCACCCCTAGGCAGCAACACAGTAGTTTCTAACCTAAGGCCTAAAAAGGTCCAAAAATAAAATTATGGCTCATTTACCACTATTTACTCTCCGAAACTTTGCATATAGTCACCACCCAGGTATGAGCAACCTTAACATACTGCTCTTTAGATGATTCAGTACCTCTTCACTACTCATTAACACAGATTAATAATAGTCTTGCTTATTAATCATTTGAGCAATAAAGAGGCAGAGAGCTCCGCAGCGCTAATGATATAACCTGGGCCACCTACCCTTATTGCAAATCGAATAAACCAAAGAATAGGGAGGATTCTCAGTTTATCAGTATCCATATCTATCTTTCAGAAGGTTCAAAAGTTATCCCAAATGCAATTAAATTTCTTTATCGTTCCATGAAAATAGCAGCAAATCTCTCAGCATTTAGTGCAGTAAGAAATTGTCCACCATTCTTTGTAGGTTGGGAGCTGGTCATTACTCCAGTAACGAAGCAGCAATAGCTTTGTCACTAAAGCTACTAATGCTAGTTGGTATTTAACCTTTTTACTCAAATTATGGCCATATAATCCAAAAAAGCAAACTTCAGCATTAAAATAAGCACCCAAGTTAATAAAGGAGACCAACCATTTAGCTACTTGGTTCCAACATTTCTCTGCTTTGGGACATTCCCAAAATATATGAAATAATGTTGCAACAAGACAGTTGCATATTTTACACCTAGGTGAGTAAGATTTATGCACCCGTGCTAGCTTTGCCAGGGAAAAGTAGAGATTGTGAAGAAGATAAAATTGTAGACTCCTTAATCTATCTCATTTAATAAAGGAGTAAATATTAACCCATATCTCCCTCCATGTCCCCTCAGTCCATCCAAGAGACATATCAGTCTCCCAATAAAATGAAACTGGGGAGATATTGGCTTCTTTTTTAGCTCTAATCAATTTGTATAATTTAGAGAAAGGCTTCCCCAAGAGAGTCAAATCCCTCATTTCTTCCAACAAGCCACTTGCTTCTACTGTCCCTTGCCATCTTTGAGAAAGGAGTTTATTCTTCCTTGGATCTGATACAGGGTAAGTCTATCTTTAGCTTGCACATTAAATTTCTCTACCAGTGCAGCAGATGACATCAAGGAACCCTGGGAAAGGAAATCTCAAGTTTATAGCTACTAGGCTCATTCCCTGATCCTTTTCTACAGCTGCCTCCCTACTGAGAAATTGGGGTTTCTTAGAAGAGGCTGTGCTACATCCTTAACATGCTGAATCTTCATTAAGGCATACAGTTGATGTAAGGCCTTTATACGCCAACCTAGTGGGGTATCTCTCAGCTTGCCAGGTATCTTTACCCAAGAAGCAAACAAACAGGCTTCCACATCTAGACCTCCCTGCCTCGCCATTTCCTTATCAAGAATTTGACTAGGGCCCTCCTTGTTTGCCTCAAGCAACCATGGGACCACCTTGACCGCATGGCATGCTAGGTAGTACATATAAAAGTTTGGAAGTTGGAGGCCGCCTATTTTACCTGAGTAGGTCAGTTTAACATACGCCCTATGAGGGGGTTTCCCCAACCATAAAAAGTCAGCAACATATTTGGTGATTGTTTTAAAAAAGGATCTTGGAAGGTATACATTGAGGTTACTAAAAAAATAGAAGATCTTGGGGAGGATCATCATTTTTATAGTATTAACTCTCCCGTAAAAAGAAAGCGAAAGCTTTGACCAGTTGTTTAAATTTTCTTTAAATGATTTTAGCAGAGGCTTAAGATTTAAATCCACCAGTTCTCCCAAATTTTTTGAGACCCAAATACCAAGGTAATGAAGAGCTTCAGGTTGCCACTCTAGATCCAATGACAAACACCAACTAGGTTGCAAAAGGGGGGATAACGGGAGAACTTTCGATTTCCCTCTATTTAAATGATATCCTGAAAATTGACTGAACTCACTGATGATTTGAAACACCCTGGGAAGAGAGACCCGGCTGGCCTGAACATGTAATAGAATGTCATCTGCGAAGGCTGATATCTTATATTCACAGTCCCCAAAACGAATCCCATGTACAGAGCTATCTATATTTATAGCTCTAATTAATGGTTCAAGATATAAATTAAAAAGGTAGGGGGAAAGGGGACAACCCTGACGAGTACCCCGGGTCAAGGGAAAAGTCATTGAGACCTGGTTGTTACAAAGAATTTTGGATGATGGACAAGTATACAATACTTTAACCTGTTCTATAAATTCGATGGGGAAACCAAATTTGGATAAAGTATAAAACAGAGACCCCCACTCCACCCTATCGAAAGCTTTCTCTGTGTCAAGAGAGACCAGAGATGCTTCCAGCTCTGGATGCTCCGACGCAGAGATTAAGTAAAATAATTTCCTGAAGTGATCTCCTGAAGAACGGCCAGTGACAAAGCCCGCCTGTTCCGGACTCACCAATTCCAGCCATACTTTTTTTAACCGTGTAGCTAATATCTTAGCATAGATCTTAATATCTATGTTGAGTAGAGAAATCGGTCTGTAATTACCAGCAATATCCACCGGCCTATCTGGTTTTGGCAAAGTATAATTTTGACCTCGAAAAGGAAGAGGTCCTGAATTCGATTTTAACAAAAAAGCATATAGTTGGTGTGCAATGGTACCAGAAGGTCTTTAAACGTTTTAAAAATTTGGCTGTGAAACCATCTGGGCCTGGAGCTTCACCAAGCTTGAGGTCATCAATGACCGCTAAATCTCTTTTGAGTAAGGGGCCTCGTATTCCTGACAGCTATTTTCCGAGAGTGAAGGGAGAGGAAGGTTATCAAAAAATGTTTCCATATTATGGCTCCTTTCAGATGGAGGCAATGCACTAGAATACAGGTTTTTGTAAAAATCTGAAAAAATATCCAATATCTCTTTCGGGTCTACTACTAGTTTGTTAGTATGAGGATGTTTCAATGCAGCCACGTTTTTTACCACCGATCTCTGTTTTAGTTGCCAGGCAAGAATCCTCCCAGCTTTATTACCATACCCTAAATAAGTAGCTTTTAACTTGGACGCCCGCTTCTCCACCCCTTCTCTTATTATTCTCGCATACCATGCCCTTAACACAGCCAACTCATGTTCTAACCCGGATGGTCTCACATCATCACCCACAGCCTCTAAAATTTTAATTCTCTGTAGGCAACTAGCAACCTGCTGTCCTACTTTCCTCTTGCGTGTTGCAGCATGCCTTATCAACTCTCCTTTCCATGTAGCCTTAAGAGCAGACCAAACCTTATCTACTGCCCAAATTGAGCCCAATTAACTCAATTATATGTTCCATAAAGAGAGCAACGTGCAACAAATGAGTGTCTCTCAATATATCATCATTAAGTGACCAGGAAGAGGTTTTGAATTGCCGACATAGGCCGCAACACAACGAGACAGGCGAGTGGTCTGAGATACTCTACTCATAATAGCAACCTCACTAACAAAGGGAAGAGTCTGATGGTTAACCAAAAAATAATCTATTCGGGAATAGCTTTTATGTGAATACGAGAAAAATGTGTATTCCCTAGAGATTGGATTAAGCATTCTCCAGGGGTCTGATAGACTCAAGGAGGATAAAAGATCCCACAGTGCTTTTTGCGAAGGAGACCTGCGCCTCCCTTTATGGACTTATAACTGTGGCCAACTCTGTAAAAAAAGAGGGATTTTCTTGATTCGGACCGTAGATTGACCCTAATAGCACTTCTAAACCCTCCAGCCTACCCAGAACCAAAATGTATCTTCCGTTAGGGTCAACCAACGTTTGAGAGCAGGAAAAAAGAGTACCTTTCACTATTAAAATTGCTACTCCTCCCTTAGATGATGAGGATCCTGCGCATAAACCTGTTCTACCCATTTTTCTTCAAATGGTGGATTTGACTACTGGGGACATGTGTCTCTTGCAGGAAAACTATTGATGGCTTATAATGAGCTAAATGGTTTAACACCACGTATTTTTTGATATTATCTTTGCCTCCCTTTATATTCCAGGAGATAAATTTGATGTTATCAGCCATTTGTGATCACCAGACTAGCCCGTATGCATACTAGTTGCTGCCTAGTTCCCCCCCTCAGCTCCCCAAATAACCGAAACCCATTACTAACTTCAAACACTAACAACTCAAACTTAAAGACCTTCCCCATGGCCCGAAGCCACCTCCAGAATTCTTGGTCCATGTATGCTCGAGAACCCTCCCCCCTCTAAGTAACTTGCCCCTTTGTAATAATTAGTATAACCTAAATTTACTGTCAATTTCAAATCCCTGAAATTTTAGATTTGCCAATCTATTACTCAAAGACTGCCTGACTCTACCATCTTCTAGAAATTAGCTATCAGAATATTTAGCAAACGCGCCTGATAGCCTAATCTGCCCCCTGTGAGCCCCACCTATAAGGTAGAGAAATACTAAAGAGTTATCAAGCGTCTCATCACCTAAAGGTCAGTTGCATTTTCCCCACTTCGCTATCCCGACTCTCCTCAGAGATGGTACTACATTTAAACAGTCACATTTATACCTAAATAAAAATCTGAACCACTTACATCAGTGGAAAATTAAGAATTAATTGCCCCCTGAGTTCGCCCTGGACTGGGAGAAATAATTTAAATAATAAAAAAAAACTATCTTTGAGACTCTGTACCAATAAGCCCCATTCGACCAGATTATAAACCAAACATAAAGGGTACCATCCTCTCCTTTTGTAATATAAGTTTATAAGCGCAACCCCTGTACCAAGGCCTCTTTCTCCAAAACTATTAATACACCAATTAGGAAATGTCAGGTCCCGATATAGTAATCTGAAACTCTGGCCTCAGCTATACACTAAAACATTTAGCTTTAATAACTAAAGCTCCCTGAAACAAACAAAAAAAAGTCAAATTAGGCATTATATCCATATTGGAATGTCCACGGAGCTTCCATCGTTTAAACAGCAAATATAAGCTTTAGGGGCGGATAAAGGAGCGACTGCCAGTGATAGTCCTTTCCAATGTCTCTCCCAAATCTGTTGATTTACAACTGTCCCTCTCTGAGATATTTAAGGAATCATAAACAGTCAAGTTTTAGAGAACAGGTCTGGAAAGAGTGATTTGAGCAATTTTGTAGCCTCCTCTGGAGATTCCAGGCGCTTGGTGCCATCCTTTAATGTGATCTCCAATTTTGCTGGATATAAGAGACAATGTTTAATTCCAGCAGCCCATAACTTTGATGTGATGGGGCGAAAGCTAGACCTAATCTGACGTGCTTTCAAAGTTAGATCCGGAACAACTCGCAGCTTTTTTCCTTCCCACAAATAGCTGCTAGCTTTGGCTTTCCTCATAATGAACTCCCGGTCTAGATAATTTAGTAGCTTAAAAATAACAGGCCTGGGAGGTTCGGAGGGCTGTGGCCTAGCTCTAAGGGCCCGATGTACTCTCTCGATAATAAATTCAGGGCCATTAGAAGACTGCCCGACTGTCGACTTCAAAAACTTCTGCAGGAATAAAATTGTGTTGGATCCTTCTTCTCCCTCTGGAAGACCCAGCAGAACCAAGTTGTTCCATCTACTTCTGCCTTCCAGATCATCTAATCTTTCCTCCAGCTTCGTAATAGACTTCCTCGTCTCAGTCAGCCCAAGGCCGCTTTTCTCCATATTTCTCTCCACCGATGAAACTCTTGCTTCCACGTTGGTTACTCTGCGTGCCAGCTGGGTTAAAGCAGGCTTGAAATCGGCGACTTCGTCTATAAGCTTAAATAGTGCCTCTTTAATTGTGGAAAGGTCACTCTTTATTTGCTGCAACGATATTTCTTCTTGCTGGGGCAATGGCGACTAACTTCTTCTCGGTCTCTTTGCTTCGAGCTCTTTTTCGGCAGCTTCCATCGTTCCGTCGACCAATTTAACACTGTCTGGCATCTAAAGGGGCAGATGATGTTCCGCTACGAGAATTCAGCCAGATACAAACAAATTAAATTTTATAATTGTAGTTTTTCTTCTCGGCGGGGGAGAGAGGGTTGCAAAGCCGCTGCTACATCCTCCGAGGCATCACGTGACCCCGCTGGCATTAAATTTAAACTGCGGTATCTGGCTTGCCTTCAGATTTTTCATGATGGCACTCAGAAATCCTTTGACGCTCTGGAGGAAGTCAAATTGGAGCTGCCTCAGCTTTTGCCAAAATTATTCAAGCCTGCCCCTTAAAATTTCTATGTGTGTGGTACTGGCTTCTATTCTCTAAGCTCTTCAGGAATGTTGTGGTAGCTTGGATTACTTGAAGGAGCTGAATGATTTTTTTATCACTTGTAACAGTGACATGACAAGCATGTATATGGAACTTTTCCTTTCCATACATAATTTATGGTTTATATTCAGTATTGTGGACATTAATAGACTTTATGGTGCTCAATGTGGCTAGCATATTCTGTCCACTGGTATCTCATGTGGACTCTGATCACCCTTTGAAATGTTCTTTTTTTGGGCACTTTTTAGTTTTTTATCTTGGATTATACTGGGCATGTCAGTAAGATGCTGCTGGAATGTTTATGGAACTGGTTTTGTGTGTTCCTTAGAATATTATTTATTTTGCTTAGCTTCTGTACTGAAAATATTATGTGGTTTACTTTTTTTTACTCATCATTTGTTGATATCTAATAGGTACAATTGGCTATTGAATTCCTCATATTTTTACTAATGGGGCTTGCCACTAAAAGGCAGGCCACGTTGTCTAATGATCCCTGCCAGGACGAGGCATAGGAGGGGGAGAGTGGGGGGAAACAGATGAAATGGAGGGGGTGTGGCCTAGTGACATCACCAGGCAGGTAAAAAGCATACAATGACAAGGGCATGCCAGAGCCACAGGGATTGGCTGGGGAGCGGAGCCCAAAGGGGGTCCTGACCAGGGGCCTATAGGGGTATATTAGGCTAGGATTCAGGCAGGATGACCTCTTTTGCTCGGAATTTTTTCAGACTGATAACTCAGCACATTGCTGGCAAGCAGAAGGTAAGGCACATGGAAGCAACTAGGCCTTGTAGGCCATGTGGCCCAGGTGTTTTGTGTTCTTCCTCCCATTGCATTTCAAGTTAAAAAAAAAAGCATAGCATAAGATAAGATAACATGGTATTGTAGTGCTCATTAATTTAGTCTGGAATTGTGTTTTGGGTGAGCATGAATACTGAGCTCAGTAGGTTTCTGTTTGTTATCAATGCATTTTGTACAATGAGAAGAGAGCTTGGGTTGAAAAACTTGGGTGCACATGATGCATTTTGTCATTTGAATGTGGCTGATGGCTGCAGAGTCATCATGGTTGGCTTCATTTGACATGCATTTTCAAAGTTGCTAAGGTTTGGGGGGAGCATGGAGATAGGGGCAGGCTGAATGCCCAGCTGGTTTTTAAGTGAGAGCCTTGCGAGTGGTAGCTGGTGAATGCACAGCTTCTGGGAGTGTGATTGTTTTTGTGGGCATCCGACTGAAGACAAGCCGAAATCAGGTCCATTGTACCCTCTGTGGGTCCTTTTCGAAATGTCTCTATCATTTTTTCCTGGCGTTGTAAGAGGGAGAAAAATGGGACAATTCAGCTTTAAATATGCACGCTGTGTGGTTCTCAGTTGTTCAAATCACTCACATGGCATTTTAAAAGTAATTACTCCTGGTGTGGTGAGTGGGAGAAACAGCTGGGAGCAGGGTTTGGCCATGCACATGCAGTGGTAGTCCTGTTTGTAAAATGGTGGTTTGGTGAAAGCAGGGCCACTATGGTGCATATTGGAAATGGCCCGTGTGGTCTGGGTAGGCAGCTAGGCCTTGGAGGCCAGGTGGCCAGGGGCAGCCTAAGCTGTGGATGGGCTTGTTCCTCTCCATGGAGGGGCAGAAGGAACAGAAATGCTGGCACTAGGGGAAAACGGGTGTGTGAATTAGGATGAATGCGCCAGATTGTTCGTCATTTCAAAAAAGAAGAAGAAGAAGAAGTTGCAGAGCCGGTGGGGCATTGGGGGATCTTGCATGGTTACACCAGGGCAGGATCAAAGAACAGCTTTTGCTGCATGTTTTGGTTTTTGTTTAAGCGGGGCACTGCAGCCATGCTGCTTGTTATTGGGTAGGAGGTGCTGGATTAGGAGGCACGGACAGTCTGACAGCCGCAGGGAGCGAGCTGCAAGGCCCCTCTGTCCATGGGCGCGTTCAGGTCCACAAAAGTGGCCCAGCAGGGCAGGATTGTCATGATTGGGTCAGATGGCACAGCAGGCTGAACCCTGGATCGGGGCAAGTGTGTTTTGGACAAAGCTGAAAAAAGAGAAAAGCAGACCGGTGTATCCACATTGGGAGGGGCTACCCTCTTGTTGTTTTGGGTTGGCGTTCAGTTCAAAAAGGTGTTGCAGCCATGGGAGATGATGGTTTCAATTGCGTGAGCATGTGGTGGCCACATGGCCTGTGGACTAGGCCTCTCTGAACATGGGTGAGTTTCAGCCCATGGCGTGGGCCAGCAGGGCAGGATTGCGGCCACCCGGACTGATGGCATAGCATGTTGAGACCTGGATTGGGGCAACATTTTCTAAAAAAAAAAATATATATATATATATAGATATATAAATGTGTGTGGGGGGGGTTGCCGAATACATCCATGAGCCAGGAAAAAGGGAGGTTTTAATATGCAGCCGGCGCTGAAGGGGGCCAAAAAGGAAAGGCTTCTGGGTGCTTGGAGGCAAATAATGGTCTTCAGTGGACAGGTCACCTTCCAATGATGCTATGACAGGGCACCAGGGCTGGAACAGGAAGCGGCCTAATGGGGGGGATAACTTGAGACAAGCAAACAGCTGCGGGAAAGCATCAGGGCCTACAGTGTGCACTGCAACACTCATGGGGGGGTTGTGCCATTGCAGCCTGTGGCCCTGATGGGGGGACATGAGGGTGCAGTGGAGCCAGTGGGCTCTGAGCTAATAAGCCCCCCCCGGAGGGCCTCAGTAGAGGAAGGGCAGGCGCAGGCTGCAGAAGCGGGGCCTCGAGGCCGGGGTGCTGGCAAGATGGAAGGGGGAAGAGATGGTCCCCTGATGCCGGCGGGGGGAAGGCGCACTGGGGCCATCTCCATCAAGGGGCTTAAGGGCAGGATAGCTTATTTAAAAAAAAAGCACTCAGGTGGGGGAGTGGCTTGCAAACAGTGGCCCGGGTTGGTCCTAATGCCTATTGAGGGCAATTTCAGGACAACCAGCTGCATTACGCCTCTGCCCAGTTGTGCAGGGGCAACGGGCACCAGGAAGCAGTACAGGTCATAGGCCTGGACCCAGGGGGCCTGGGGGATCAGCCTATGGAAGGCGCTGGGATGGGAGCAGCCCCGAAGGGGCTGAGGTACTCAAAAAGCATATAAAATAAGAGGAAAAGGTGGCCTGGTTGTTGGTATGCATGGTTGAATGTTTGTGTTTTCATTCTCTGATTATATTGAATTAGGGACACCATTGCACCCAAGTGAGCCCAGCTTTCAAGCAAAAAGTTAATGCAGGAGGCATCCAGACTGATGGGCCAGATGTCAGAACTGGTGGCAGCAGTAAAGCAGAAGGAAGTGGAAGAGAAGGCACTGAGAAAATGAAAGGAATGAGAGGAGTGCCCGGGCAGGGGGAAAGAGGGCACGAGGTCCAGATAGGAAGCACCGCACCCCGCACCTATCCTGGCACCCCTGCCCGCACTGTAGCCAGATGATGGGAGCCCAAATGGGGTAAGAATGACATGGATATCTCTGATGAAAATGGCCTAAAAGAGTACCTAGAGGGGCTGCTGAGGGACATGGGTGATGCAGGGATAGAAAAGATGGGATGGGCTGTTCAGGCCTTAAAAAGTAAAGCAGCTGGAGCGGAAAAGGGTGGGGGGGGGCCAAAGTGGAATCCAAAAAATTATGCAGTGGGCCTCCGGGCTGCTTGGTTGGGGACCATTTCCCTGTTTCAATCAAGAAGATAATATGGAAGGGGGAGTATGTGGACATCTTCGGGCTGGTGGATGAGGACATGGCCATGAAGTATGAACAGAAGGAGTCAGTGGGGAAGCTGGAAATGGTAGTGGAGTTGGCAGTAGTGGACCACAAGATGGAGGAAGCTAAGTACAAAGGGAAGATCATTGAGAACTGGCAAGGGGACTTCATCATATACAGCACGTTTGTGCTGGAGAAGCAGCCGGAGCTCGCCATCCCCTTACTGATGTACCTGTCCATTGTCAGGGATGTGTACAAGGCCAAAGTTGGATATGGCTGGCTCAAGTATGACGAGGCATTCCAGAAGAGGATGGCGGCCAAAGGAGATCTGAGATGGGACTGTACCCACTATGAGTTGTGGGTAAGGACCCTATCTTGTGAAGTGGGCAGGGCCAGGGGTGAGCAGGTAAAGAAGGCAGCAGCTACTGCAGCAGCCAGGACATGTTGGGACTACAACAAGGCCACAAGTACAGAGGCAATTGTAAGTTTTGGCATGTTTGTTCCAAGTGCAGGGGGCACACCCGGTTTCCTACTGCCAATGGGGCGGACAAAGGGGGGCAGCACGGAGGACAGTACCATGAACAGTCCTTTCAAGGTGCCTGGGGGGGACAAGGCAGGGGACAGGGGGTGGGCATAGAGGGCAACACTACACTCCTGGGGGATGACGTTAACAGGGTACACGGTGAGGGGTGATGGGATTACATGCTGGTGCACAACCCCATCTCCCTAGTGGTGGTGGAGGAATGGAACATTGATTGCCCAAATAGGGAGGTGGCGGAAATGCTCAGGGCAGGTTTCTGGACAGGCTTCCTACTGGGGTTTCAAGGGGGGCGAGCAAAGATGTGAGCTGAGAATCTAGGGTCAGTGAAGGGGAAAGACTAGATAGTAGGGGCCAAGATAGAGAAGGAAATCAGGGCGGGTAGGGTTGAGGGCCCATTGGGACCCCCCCGTGAGCATTTCCACATTTCCCCTTTGGTCTATGTCACCAAGAAAGCATCACAGGAATTCCACTTGATCCATCACTTTTCCTACCCTGGGGGCTCATCAGTAAATGAGGACATACCCGATCACCTTAGGGCGGTGTCGTATGCCTCTCTGGAACAGGCAATAGTGCTAATCAGGGCTCTCGAGAGGGCATGGCTTGTGAAGATGGACATAGAATCAGTGTTTCAGTTTTTACCTGTCCCGTCCGAGGATTGGGACCTGTTGGGTTTTCACTTCCAAGGGGGCATGTATTTCAACAAGGCCATGCCCATGGGCTGCTCAGTGGCTTGTTCCACCTTTGAAGCATTCAGCACCTGGGTGCAGTGGTTATTCAGGGTCCAGTGTGGCCACAAGAGTGTGGTGCACTACCTAGATGACTTCCTTCTCATCAGGGAATCCAGGGCTGAAGTGCAGGGGATGTGGCGGGATTTTAAGGCAATGTGCAAACAGGTGGGTACACCATTGGCACAGGGCAAGATGGAGGGCCCCACCCGTAGGTTGGAATTCCTGGGCATAGAGGTGGACACAGATGAGGGTTGTTTTCAGTTTCCCGGGGACAAGGTGGCATGCCTTAGAGGCCTGCTAACCCAGGTTATGGGGAGGCAGAGGGTGCCACTGGTACAAATGCAACTACTGCTGGGGCACCTTAATTTTGCCTGCAAAGCCATCAGCCCAGGCAGAGCTTTCACAAGGGAAGGCTCGGCTGCCGCACCACTGGGTGGATGTGTCGAGAGGAGTGTGGGAGGACTTCCGGGTATGGGAGGAGTTTCTCGACAACTACAATGGGGTGACATTCTGGCAGGAAGAAAGGGAAAGGAATGTAGACTTAGAACTGTTCATGGATGCTTCAGCTGCCCTGGGAATGGGGATGTACTTCCAGTGGGAATGGATGTCAGAGCCTTGGCTGGCACCACAGGAAAAAAGGCGGTTATTGAAGGATATCACATTTTTGGAGTTCTTCCCGATATGGGTGACTCTGGAAGTGTGGGGCTATAGGATGTAAGGGAAACGCATCGTGTTTTGGTGCGATAACAAAGGAGTAGTGAAAGTCATTAATTGGCAAGGGGGGAGGACAGAGACAGTGGGCAGACTGCTCAGGCGGCTGGTTTTGTTGGGATTGCAGTTGAATATATATATTTCAAAGTGAAGCACTTTGAGGGGCTGAGGAACGAAGTGGCTGACAGTCTTTCCAGTTTACAGCTCGACAGGTTTCAGGAGCTGAGGCCTCAGGCAGCATCACACAGGACCAGGATCCCGGACTGGATGTGGGAGGTTGGAGGGACACAGCCAGGGCATTGGACCGGGGATCTTGGACAGCTAACACATGGAGGGCCTACGAGGCAGGATGGGAGAAGTTTCAGGGTTTCAGAAGGAAATACGGGTGGGACAGAGCCGAACCGGCCCGGGACGAGCACGTAAGGGGGTTCGTGGTGGAGATGTGGGAAGAAGGGCTGGCCCATGCCACAATGGTCGTGCACCTAGCCGGCATCAATTGGGTATGCCGAGATAGGGGCTGACCTGATGTAGAGGCCAGCAGGACAATAAAACACATGGTGTCCCGGTGGCAGAGGGGTAAAGTGGCCAGGGTGGACAGGAGGAACCCCATAAGAGGGGAGTTGCTGGAAATGGTCATGGGGCAACCCAGAAGGTATGCACATCAGCCCAAGAGGGGACACTATTCTGGGCCATGTTTGTGGTTATGGCAGCAGGGGCATTCTGGGTGGGGGAAGTAGTGACCCCATGAAAGGCAGCTGCCAGGCAGGCTTTGCAGCATGAGGACATCCGATGGGAACACGACAGGGTGATCATTACCCTGGCCAGGTCTAAGATGGACCTGGGGGGAGGGGGACCCAGGTGTCACTGGTGAGCAACCTCAGTCTGCCAGCTGCACTGTGAGTGCACAGGAGATGTATGGGAGCAATAGGGGGAGGGATGTGAGGTTCTGTTCCAACATGGGGATGGCTCCCTAGTCACGGGGTTCCAGGTTGGGGCAGTACTCAAGAGAACGCTGATGTTCCTCAGGGAAGATCCAAGTAAATTTGCCCTACATTCATTTCAGATTGGGGCAGTCATGGAGGCAGCAGAGAAAGGGGCTGCAGTGGTGAAGGTACAGAAGGTGGGATGCTTGAAGTCCAGCTGCTATAAGAGGTATGTGAGGTATTGACAACAGCAACTTATACCGTTTATTTGTTTTCCATGACAGGTTCCAAGAGGAAAATCTGGATAGTGGGGCATTCCTTCGTATATTGGGTGGAAAGGTTTGCAGTCACCACCTCCAAAGGAGCAGAGTTGAGATATAACACTGAGCATACCAGGATGCTGTGGAAAGGCATTAGGTGGATGACATGGGCACAACTCATGCCTCTGATGGAAGAAGTAAAGTTGTAATGGGGCACGATGGATTGCATTATTATACACCTGTGGGGCAACGATTTTGGGCACCTGCCATGGGGGGCATTGGGGCCGAGCATCATTGGAGATTTAGAGA
The DNA here is from genome assembly GCA_016271365.2 of Neoceratodus forsteri. Lineage (NCBI taxonomy): Eukaryota > Metazoa > Chordata > Ceratodontiformes > Ceratodontidae > Neoceratodus > Neoceratodus forsteri. Next base: position 215,615,482 of record CM057453.1, read on the forward strand.
AATTGAGATGGTGGTGGCCGAGGGTGACAATCGGCTGGTCCGACATCACCTCCCGGAGGGTTTGGGGGTGGGTGAAGGATGTACGGCTGATCTAGAAAGTCAGGAAGCATTTAAATAGAATGGTGGTGGGAGCGGTAATCAAAATGGTGGGAGTGCACCTGTAGTGCAAGGACATCTCCTTCAACCAGCCTGCGGTGTACAGGTCTGACGGGGTCCACCTGTTGGAGTTTGGCAAGTGCCTATTCCTAAGACCTATCGGGGAGCTAGTGAACCAGATAGCCAGAAAAGGTTTTAGGGCTCAGCCTGGTGGTGCTGAGGGTTGAGGCTCTGAGCACCACACCTTGTGCCATGCCCGCGACCTGAGTTCGGGAACAGACTTGGGCCATCGGGGTTCGGAGGGGCGGAGGAGGATCGAGCGTCCCAATGGATGATCTCCTCCTCCAGGGGTGGGATCCAGGGGTGCCTTGAGCACCCGACGCACTGGTGCCTGTGGAAGCACGGGTATCAGGGCACAGGCGGTTCTTCAGAACCAGGGAGGGGAGGACATTGTGGGCACTTGGCAACAATGTGCATCAGCACATTGTCTGCCTGGAAGTCAGTCCTGCATGCTGACATTCTCAGAGGTAGTAGGACCTAAGAGGGAGAAAATGCGGAAAAAAAAACACTCTTCCCCAAGATGATGACTGACCTAATCCCAGACTAACTACCACGGGCAGAAGGAGGAAGGTAATGGGGAGGAAGGCCAACACTCTAGAGGCAGACTCTGTGGTAGAATCGCCAGGGGTGATCAAGTCTGAAGGAGTGGGGTGAGTGGGTAGTAAGGAGGGATAAAAAGAAAGTGCAAAAAAAAAAAAAAGATTTTAGGTACTAGCCCTCGGGGCCTCCATCTGTCGCAAGCTGGGGGAGGGGCAATGGAAGAAAGAAAAAATTAATTGTTGGAGTGGAACTGAATTGCAAATTCATAAAAATCTGTGGGTGTAAATATATTCTTTGTGCCATAAATAAATTTGCCAACGAACAACCAACAAGTTAAACTGTTGTAGCATCCATCATTCCTGGGGTGATTCAGGGGACAATGGGGCTTGCCACTAAAAGGCAGGGCAAGTTGTCTAATGATCCCTACCCGGAAGAGGCATAGTAGGGGGAGGAGTGGGGGAAACAAATGGAATAGAGGGGGTGGGGCCGAGTGACATCACCAGGCAGGTAAAAAGTGTAAAATGACAAGGGCATGCCAGAGTACCAGGGATTGTCAGGGGGCGGAGCCTGAAAGAGTCCTGACCAGGGGCCTATAGGGGTATATTAGGTCAGGACTCAGGCTGGACAACCTCTTTTGCTTGGAATTTTTCCCAGCCTCCCACCCTTATTAAAGAAGGCTCTGGGGGGGGGCATGGTTCACACAAAGGAAATAGTGTAGGGCAGGTTGAGTGCCCTAGGGGCCCTGTGCATAGGACTGGTGTTTCCGCTGCGGGAATGCAGCATCTGACCATGGGGCTAGGTCAGAGTCCCCTTGTTGGGAGGGGCAAGAATGTGCATGGGTGTGGGAAGAAAGAAAAATGGGGGAGCACTGGGGAGGAAGGGGGAGTGGGTAGGATATATGGGCTGGGGACAAGGAACCCAGACGTGGTGGTAAAGAGGGAGTGGGGTAGGTCCAGGCACTGGAGTCAGAAGTTTCCAGGCCTGGTGGGCAAAAGCCCGGGTAGGTGTAACTGGCCTGGTTATGGTGTGAAGGAGGGCTCCAGATTCACAGTGTCAGGGCCCTGAAAGCCAAGATGAAAGAACAACCAGAAGAAGGACAGAGGCCGGAACCAGGGAGCTTTGAAAGAGATTTTTGGTGTGGAATTGAATTGTGAATTCATAAAAATCTGTGGGTGCAAATATATTCTCTGTGCCATAAATAAATTTGCCAACGGGCAACTGATAAGTTAAACTGGTGTAGTGTCCATCATTCCTGGGGGGATTCAGGGGGCAATATACTTTTTTTCAGCAGTTTTACACGTACCGTTCAATGTTTATGAATGGGGGGGATTGATGATGAGTTACGAGAAAGGGGTTAGTCAAAAATTCTCTGAAACTATGGAGCAAGCCACATTGGAACTGCCTCAGCTTTTGCCCAAACTATTTAAGTCTGCCTCCTGAAATTTCTACCGGTGTGGTTCTGGCTTTCGTCCTCTAAGTTCTTTAGGAATGCTGTGGTAGCTTGGATCACTTGAAAGAGCTGATTGATTTCCTTATCATTTGAATCAGTGTCATGACAAGCATGTTAATGGGACTTTTCTTTTCATACATACTTTAAAATTTATATTCAGCATTTGTGGACATTAATATACTCTATGGCTTTATATGTGGCTAGAATATTCTGTCCACTGGAATTTCATGTGGACTTTGATCGACTTTTGAAACGTTCATTTTTGGGACATTTCTTAGTTATTACTTTCCTTGGTTTATACTGGGCATGTCAGGGATATGATGCTGTTATTGGCGCTGGTTTTGTATGCTTCTAAGAACATTACATATTTTGCTTAGCTTATGCACTGAAATTGTGTGGTTTATTTTTTTTACTCATCCTTTGCTGCCATTTAGTAAGTACAATGGGCTATTGACCTCCCTATATCTTCATCAGTATTATATTTTCACAGTAGTCTTACATGTATTGTTGGGTGTTTATAAATGGGGGTTTGAAGATGAGTTACATGAGGGGGGCTTGGCTGGGTTATGGGTTCTTTTACCATTTTAATTGGGTTTTCTTTAGGATAGACAGTGAGTGTTATTATATGATTTTTTTTCTTTTCTTTTTCATTTAAGTCACTGTCCATTTGTGACTCGATGTTGTTATTGCTTGAATGTGTTTCCAGTCTTTCCTTCTTCCTTTTGCCTTCTTTTCTTCTTACATTCATACCCCTCATTCCTTTATTTTTCTTTGAGTTTCTTATTTTTTACTCTACATGATATGATGGGGTCCTCTGCCCTCCTAATTATTTTCAGGATGACCACCTATCTGGTCTCCTTTAAAGTTGTCTACTTGTTTTATCGTTATTTTTTTGCAGCCTTTTTCTTAGTTTTTTTTCTCCTTCTCTCCCCCTTTTCTATTTTTATTAATTTTGGTGGGCATTTTATGCCCAGGGGAGTGGGGTGTGCCATTTCTAGGGTGTTGGTTGGGATGCTTCACGGATTGAGTGAGGAAGGAGTTTGGGTATCATGGGCCCTGAGTATGCTATGTAGTTATGTTAGGATTATGTTTTTTGGGATTTGTTGTTACTATTGGGGGTATTTGCTTGGTGGGTTGTGGATAAGGTTCTGTCTTTCATTGGTGTTTTTTGTGGGACTGGGGTGCCTGGGAATGGTAAAATTTGGGGGGGAGGTGGATGCTGCTCACTTCAACTTAATTTTATTGAATTACCTCACTGATTTACTGCATTTTACATCCCTACAATGAGTAAAACTTATACATATGTTTCATTGAATGTTAAAGGTGCTCAGGAGATCTGGAAAAGGTATATGATACTGAGACACCTAAAACAGTTGTGTGCTGACATTGCGTTCATAAAAGGATCTCATCTTGTGAGGGACAAGATCATTTTTTTTTTGGTGTGCCTGGGTTGGGTCTGTTTTTGGTGGTGGAATAGTTCCAAAAGGAATGAGGTCTGCATATTATTGTGCAAATGCCTTTCATTTCAACTTACTACAGAACATTGGGATGCTGACAGGAGATATTTTTTTTTACACAGAAGACTGGATTTCAATGACATTTTAACTGGGTTTTCTCTATGGTTTCACATTGGACTCTCCTTCCCTTTTTACGCAACTACTAGCCTTGTTGGCAGCTTACAGTCATATCCCTATGGTGATTGGTGGGGACTGGAATCTGGTACTTCAAGCCAACTTGGACAAATCTACCTCAGTTAGGAAAGGCTTTTCCTCAGTGCAACGTGGCCCTATAGAGTTCATGGACTCCCTAGGCCTCATAGATGAGTGCCCTACATTACATCCCTCTGATTATATCTACATTTTCTATTCTTCCCCTCACAAATCATTTTCTCATATCGATTATTTTTTGCTCACTCAAGAGCAAATTTCTGGGGTGGTCCATTGTGACAGCAGAGAATTGGTCATTTCTGATCAAACCTCACTGTGTCTCATTTTTGAGATCCAAGGGGACACGGATCAAGATTTTGTCTGGCACCTGATCATCCTGTTACTACAAGATTCTACAAAAGCTGGTTTGTTATGCCAATTTATAAGTAATTTTTTTGAGACTAACCCCACTCCCGAGGTTCCACTTCATGTAATGTGGGGACCTGCAATTTAAAGGGTGCAGGAACAATGTAGGTTGTTGCAAGATTTGCTAGCACAAATTCAGGCCTTTGAGTTGACTCTATCCCCTACCAAACCAGAAGCTACATGGCTACCTCTAAATTCTCTATTTGCTAAGTATTGTTCTTTGTTGAATGAGAAAGTGGAGTTAGCCATTCTACATACTAAATACAGATGTCTGCAACAAGAAGAGCATGCAGGAAAGTTGCTTGCACTACATCTACGACAACAGGAAGAGGCCAATGTGGTTAAGGGGCTTCAAAAGCCTGACTCTAATATTCTAGTAACCCAGTCTAGGGATATTGTCAATATTTTTTGTCAATAATATGAGGTCTTATACTCCATCCCCTTAAATTTGTTAAGTGATCCCATGCATATAGAACAATTCTTGCATGATGTTGCCCTTCCCCAAACATCAGAGGAACAGAAACAACAACTGGGCAGTCCCATTTTGGCAGCTGAGGTCTCTGCAGCCATCTCTTCCCTTTCTGCTAACTGAGTCCCTGGCCTGGATGGTTTTCCTGCTAATTTTTATAAAACTTTTCTTCAGAGTTTATACCAATTTTGGTTGATATTTTTAATTTGAACATGATCTTACTGATTGGTATGCCCCATGTACGGTGACACCAACATAGCGAACTACAACCCTGTCAGCAAAATCGACACTTTGCTGACAGGTCTCTGTGTTGGTGTGACAAAGACATGGGCACACTGTCTTCCAGTCCTGTACACCCACCCCGAATCAACTCTGACTGAAGTTGATTATCCTAAAGACAGGGGGCAGAGACCCCCGGAGGGGAGGTTCAGGGGCAAAGTCACCCAATAAAAAAAATGGACCAGGAGACACACAGGAATCATGTAAACAGCAGCTTGCAGTCAATGTGACTCCTGTCGGCAAGATTACTGTCAACAAAAGGGTTGTCAAATCGGCATCATAGAGCCTTACCAATTTCTCACTTAATAGAGCATGTATTATTTTATTGCCCAAGCCAGGGAAAGACAAATTTTCACCATCAAGTTTCACTGTCACCTGATCCTACTTATCAACACTGATTTTAAAATCCTGCCAAAAATTCTCACTACTCGTCTGGAGCAGGTCTGGAAGGGTCTTACTGGGCCAGAGCAGGTTGGGTTTATGGCTATCAGGCACTCTAGTGATCACACTCAGAAAATCTTTCATTTGCTCTCTGCCTCTCAGGAGTCCAAGGCTGCCACTGCCCTGGTCTCCTTGGATGCAGAGAAAGCATGTGATAGAGTGTCCTGGCCCTACCTGTTTGCTGTCTTACAAGCTTATAATATATAAGAGGACATTATTAAGTGGGTACATCTTTTATACTGTCAACCTTCTGCATTTATTTTTTGTAATGTAGTATTATCTTTCCCATTTTCTATATTTGCTGGCACCCATCAAGGATGTCCCTTTTCTCCTTTTCTCTTTAACCTTTATTTAGAGCCTCTTTCAATAAGACTGAAAGGAAATCCCAAAATCCATGGTATCTCTGTAGGGGGCATGGAGTACAAACTCTTGGCCTATGCAAACGATATTCTACTACACCTGTCTTCTCCTCTTACTTCCTTGCCTGTTGCACTTGAAGAGATAGCTAATTGTGATTGTATTTCAGCCTACCTGAAAGAATTTCTGGTTCCCTATCACCCCTATCGATCTCTCTGCTCAGCTGATGAGGGGTTGCTAGAGGTTCCAGGGGTGAATTCGAAATCTTCAGGCAGTCGGGCTTTTTCGTATGTTGCCCCCACCCTTTGGAACTCTACCCCATCGGTTGCAGGAGTGCACCTCTGTGGAGGGTTTTAAGAGGGGTCTGAAAACCTTTCTGTGGGAAACTGCTTTTCCTGAATACTGATTGTTTTAGTTGTTTTGGTCTGGTTGGATTTTTTAATGATGTTAACTGTTTTAATTGTTATTATGTACGACATCTTGACAATTGAAAGGTGCCCTATAAATAAAAATTATTATTATTATTATATTATTATAAGCTTAACCTTAGTAAGACTAATGTTCTGCCTCTTAGTGTTTATGTTGATAAGTCTTTTGTTTTATCTTTGGGATTACAATGGGAATCGAAGGCCCTCCCCTAGTTATTTCTCGTCAGCCCTCCATCCCCATAACCTAAACTTGGATTCACCATTGCAGACTATTTCTCAATATTTGCAGAGATGGTCGACACTTCCCCTATCATTTTGGAATAGGGCCAGTATAATAAATATGAATGTTCTCCCTCGGCTCATGTACCGTTGGGCATGCTTAATATTATTATTCCACAGGTTTGGTTTTCACATCTCCACGCTACATTATCTAAGTTTTTATGGGAAAACGTTGCTATTAGGAAAGCCTATAAAAAATGTATGTTTCCTGCAAATTTGGGTGGCATTCACTTACCTGATTTTTATCTGTATTATTTGGTTCTTCATGGATCCACATATTTTTGTTGGGGTGATTCAGTAGACCTTTCTCCATTAACTTATGTACTGCAGTGGCTCATGTTGGAGAGAACACTCTGTCAGCTGATAAATATACACCCCCAGGCTCTTATTTTTGTTACCTCTGAAGTTCTTCCCTGGTCCTTGAAGATGACACCTATATATTGGTCTTCTTGAGCGCATGCACAGTTTTGTCGTTATTTGTGACTTGAAGCCAAATCCTGTCCCACCCAACCATTATTTGGGAATCCTAATTTACGGACTGATAAGGTGCCTGTCCTGTTCTATTTTCTCCCACTGCCACCCTCTACCCCATGTTTGCATTATTGAATGAAGACTGACTGGCTGATTATATGATGTTTCAAAGGCGGTTTGGATTAGACTCAAAGTTTTTCTTTAAACATTTGCAGCTGTTCAGGTCAGCTTTATCTCATTTTGGTTTCCCACCTTGGACAGATTTCTTTTCCAATCATTTGGATGGACTGCAACTAGCTGGCTCCTCTCCACATGCTACCTCTCAATTGTATTGATTGCATCAGTCCCTTCACCCTATCAAACCCACTGGTGTAGCACACTATTGACAGAATATTTTGTCATTAAACGAGGGTGTGTGGGAATGGGGGGGTTATTTGGGAAGATGTTTATAAGATTATTGAACAATATTGATAAAGACAAGTCCAGTTTAAGATATTACATAATATGTACTTTACCCCTCTCAAACTGTACAGAATGGGATACCAAGTGCACCCTACCTGCATAAGGTGTCAACAAAGGGATGGTTCGCTGTTTCACATTTTATGGTAATATGATAAAACTGTGCCGTTTTGGTCAGCCATTAAGGCATGGTTAGACCCTCTTTTAATTTAGAATGATTGTTCACTCCAGAAGTGTGCACCTTGTGCTGGTATTGTGACAGTCAATTTACATTTCAGAGGAACTAAATGGCTCTAGTGCTGTGTGGAATTCAGAATTCTGGCAGCAAAATTAGTGCAGAATGGCCTTTCTAACATACATTTCTGCTGGAATTTCACTGGTTCTTCAGTGAAAATCTGCCCACTGTGATCTGTGGAATAATATTCCATGGAAAAGCAATTATTTCCATGGAAAATTATTCTGCAACAATTTCCAGAGAAAATATCAAGATCAGCAGAAATAATATTCCATGGAACAGCCTTTATTTCCATGGAAAATCATTCTGCAACTACTTTATATTGTGGAATGTCACCACTCCATTTGTGATGAAATTCAGCAGAATTTTGGTGGAATTTTGAAAATTCCACAGAATTTAGTTCCACTGGAATTTGAAAATTCCGCACAGCACTAAATGGCTCTTATTGCTGCAGCAGCCATGATGGTCCTACTTAGACACTGATTGGATATCACAATACCAGCATGATCAGAGTAGCATAAGGAGCTCCTTAGAGTTTTAAACTTAGAACTACTTATAGCAAATGTTAAACAACATTGTCCTGGGTTCCTTACAAAATGGGATCCACTTTATGCTTGGCTTTCTACAGTTTAATAGATATCTAGTATTTCTTTCTGATTTGACTATCTATGGATCAGTAATTGGGTGTAAATATCACTTATAGGCAAGGTTATGTTTTGATATTGTTTCAAACAGTGTATTAGCCGGGGGTTAAGCTGGGATTCCATTTGGGGTTTTATTTTACTTCCATCCCCAGGCCTTTGTTTGTTGTTTGTTTATTTGTTTTAGATGGAGATTGTCTTTTTTTTCTTTTCCTTTATTTAGAGTATTTGTTGATGTTTTTATGCACTGTATTTTGTCGATATTGTTATTGTTAAAGACTCAATAAAGCATATTTACTGTAATAAAAAAATCAAATTAATTCCATTGAACTCTGAGACTAAATACAATTAAACCTTCAAAAATATCTGGTAAAAATGCTCCCTCTAGATAAAAACCTTTTAAATCACTGAAGCAATGTCTTAGCACTCAATCTGAGCAAAGCTTTCTGTGCTAACCTAATAGGAATACTTTTGTTTAGCATTCAGAGACACATCCTACTCCTTCTGCTTTCACTGCATGACATTACTGCAAACTGTTCTGGCAGGGAGGCTGGCAATTACAGGCCCATCAGCTTAACCTTGGTGGTGGGGAAATTAATGGAATCACTGCTAAAGGAAAGGATTGGGGTACAGCTTGAATCCAGCAGATCACAGGATTCTAGGCAGCATGGATTCATAGTGGGAAGATCAAGCCAAACAAATCTGACAGATTTTTTGGACTGAGTGACCAGGGAATCAGATCAGGGAGGGTCAGTGGATGTGGCCTACCTGGATTTCAGCAAGGCCTTCAACACTGTTCCACATAGGTGACTTGTAAACAAGCTGGGCAGCTTGGGAGTGGGTCCCAAGGTGCTAAAGTTGGTCAGAAATTGGTTAAGGGATAGAACTCAGAGGGTGATGGTAGACAGAGTTAATTCCAAGGAGAGAAAGGTGACTGGCAGTGTGCCACAAAGATCAGTTCTGGGGCCAGTCCTCTTTAATGTCTTCATAAGCAACATTGCAGAGGGACTGGAAGGTATGCATCTTTGCAGATGACACTAAGATCTGCAACAGGGTTGACAGTCTGGGGGATGAGGAGGGATCTAAGCAGGCTTGAGGAGTAGTCAAGAATGTGTCAGCTAAGATTCAATGCAAAGCAGAAATAAGGAAGTGGTGATACCACTGTACAAATAATTGGTGAGACCCCGACTGGTGTGCTGGGTACAGTTCTGGAGGCTGCATCTCTGGAAGGACATAGAGAAGAGGCAGTTCAGAGAAGGGCAACAACAATCATGCAGACTATGCACTAAAGGTCAAATAAGGAGAGACTAGAGAGGACAGAGAGGGCGAGATATGATAGAGACCTTCATATACCTCAGGGACATAAATAAGGGGCAAGAGTTTAGCATCTTTCAGAAAAAAGAAGTCATGATATGAGGCTGTATGGGGTAGACTCACGGGTAACATGAGGAAGTATTTTTTTTCACAGAAAGGGTGATGGATGCAAAGAACAGTCTTCCAGATGGGGTGGTGGGGGCAAAAATGGTAGGAGAACTCAAGAATGCATGGGATAGACACAAATGAACCTTAGCAATAGCAAAGAGAGGGTAAAAGCCAGAGATCAAGTAGGATCTGCGGTATTGCAATAGGTAAGGAAAATGGGTGGACTAGGTGGGCCATGCGGTCCTTTTTTGCCATCAGTTCCTATGCTTCTATGTTTCTACATTTCTGTGTTCAAGGGTCACCATGGGGAACTTCCTGCTACAGAGTATATCATGTGACCATCTTTTAGTTAGGAAATCAGTCATGTGAACTACATTCTGGAATGCACTTTGTGATGTGGGAAGCATTTGGAAATGAGCTTCAACCCAGTGTGCTGTTTCCAGTCAAACATTCTAAAAGAAATATAATGTGCTGTACTTAGCCTCTAAATTTCCAGTGCTGTGAGACTGCGTAAAGTCCCAAACCCCTCTGCTTTATGCTAAAGACTACAGTAAAGTGAAAAATAAATACTTTTGTTTTACTTTGTGGTGAACACAATGGGTGGTGCAACAAGCACACTTTGTCCATACCTTATTTTTTTATGAATTCATCTGTTACACAAATATCAATATGTATAGCAATAGTTTAAAAGTATATTTTTACATATTTATACATGAAAACTGTAAAAACAAAGAGAGGTGTCCAAACATATTATGGAAAAGTGTGAGTGGGAGTCGGGGTTCCACTGGTCAAGTTTGGAATGGGATAAGATCTGTTGAAACTTTAACAAGGTGACTGCCTCTCCATTATGGCAGGAATATTTATGGAAGATAAAGGTGATTTTTTTTTTACACAGATTGGGTCGATATGTCGAGCCCAAATGTATCTTCTGTCTGTTGGCGCCTTTGTGGTGAGAGGAATGCCTCTGCCTCACATGTATTCTTCACATGTCCAATCCTGGAACCTTTCAAATGAAGGATTACAGAGACCAAAGCTAACTTATTTCAAATGACAGTACCGCTAACTTTTTATGATATAGTATTGTGATTGCCTCCAGTGGGGGTAAGGAGAAGTAGCTCTCTTTATTTATGGTATATCTGTGTAGCAGCATATAATAAAGATATTACCCAAAACTAGTTAAAGCCTCTTCTGCCAACACTGGAGGAGAGGAAACAGATAATTATAAATATACAGGACATAGAAGAATTAACATACTAGGTGCAAAACAGACAATAGAAATTTATCTAACGATGGACATGGTGGAGTGTAATACAAGGCCCATAAGGAATCAAGGGGACAATATGGAAAAGAGGGGGGCACAATAACTTCTGTGATTCTGGTTAACCACATACAGTAACTAAGTGAAAGGGATTATGTTAGACTGTAAGTGCCCTGATACAAAAGAAGTAGGAAACTAGTTAGTTTCCTAAGAAATGAAATTATATTTGAGTAAGAGGTTGGTGCCCCTACAAAGCAGCATCCGAGAGACAAGAATCTGTTTTTTTAGTTTTTGAGCCCCATCTATTTCGTTATTTTATTGTAAATGTATTAGTAATTAAATCAGTGCATATCATTTAGCAGTTTGTAAGAACATTTACATAAATGTATTCTGAAGTGCACAAGAGTAGTATGATAATATGTGTGTATTAAATACTAGAAGTCCTAATATGCTATCTGTAATATGTGCAAACAGACAATAAAGTAAGTATATACAAAAAAAGAAAACTAAAAGCAGAACTGATCCATGCCAACATTAATTTTCACTTTTATTGGCACAAATGAAGTTCCACACCACCCGTATGGCACTGAGGAGTGCATTAGGCTCCCAGTGGGCAATCTGGGGTTTACTGTATAAATCAATCCATCCACTCTGAGAAGCAGCACTCACATGCTCCAAGGGGAGAATGTTGACATCCCTACTGCTACAGTGCTTCCAACTGGGATTAAGGGATGATAGAGGGCATTGTGGGTAACCAAATAACATCATTAGTGTCTTGGGTGTTGGGTGTGGTCTACAAGGAAATAATACTGCAGCCAGTGTTGCACATGGTGGCACAGTGTGCCCCATGCCTTCTGTCCCAGAGTCATCCTCTACTTCCTTTGACTAGAAAGCAATTATTGACTAAGTCTTGAGAAGACTCTGACCCAACCAATCGTGTCAAAAATTGGGGCCTTTCTCCTGGGATGCCAGTTGGTCAGTGGTTATGCACAGAGGAATGAATGATATACTGTGAGACCTGCAAGAGTGACATGGGTGGGTAGCCAAAAGAAGTTGTCCCAAGAAAGGTAAAAAGGTAACAGCTAGGCAAAAGAGTGGAATTCAAAAGAATAAGTTTCTAGCCCTAAGAGTTCCAAAGTTAACCATTTTCAAAGCAATTATTTTTAGAAAGGGTTAACTTTAGAAACAATAGGACTAATAATTTTTAATGCATGATTTGAGTCAGATGAACATCAGAGGTGCAATGTTTGAACAGCCAGACAATCCAGTCTGTCCAATCAAGTACAGTACTTTACTAAGTACTTTTCAAAAATCCCTGCAAAGGCAGAAGCCTTCTATCTGCAACCATGATGGTTTTCTGTTTGTCCTTAAGTTTCTTATTGGATTCTAAACAAAACTGTTTCTTAACATATTCCAAGGGGTTTCCTTTATGTCTAGTTCCTTACAAAATTTCTGAGCCCCATGAGGAGTCACAAAAGCAACAATAAATTCTTCCCTGTTATATAACCTGCCTTTCTTAGCCAGACCGGGTTTCAAAAAAACAAAACCTTCAGCTGACAGTCTCTGTCCTACTATCAGCTCCCACCAACAGAAGTACTTAGGTTGCAATTGTTAAATACCTCTATTACAGTATCTTGATTTTGGGGTGCACATTAACCTCGTACCAACTAAGGGTGTCAAGTTTTCCTAAATATTTAGGACACACGGTACACCACAGAAGTCCTGAAAAAAACTATTCAGCGTCCCTGATGCCTAACCTGAGTAAAGTAGCACAGCTAAGCAAGGATATACTAACCACAGCATTAGGGCCACTTCTGTGAAAATACTGTCCAATGCAGGGTTCCAAGCCAGAGAGATTATGTCCATCACTGGGCACAGATCTGAAGTGAGCTTACTGAGCTGTTTGTCTGATTTAGCCACAGACTGCCACAAATGGAGTGAACTTCTCAGTGGGCAGCCAAACAGAAGAAGCAGGAAAAGTAAACAGAAAATAAACAAGAGCTTGAAGACGTCCATGGTGCAGCTCTTCCCTGTCACCTACAAGCCTCACAAGTGCAACAGCTCCCTTCAACCTGGAAAATTACACATTCATTGTACCTATAAATTTCATTGACTATAACAAGTAGTGGGCTATTATTTTGCCCACAGCCAGCCATATAATTCAACACATAGTTACAGAATTGCTTTACTGTCATACCCACCCTGTCCCAAAAAGGGACTGTTTTTTTTACTCCTCACTGTTAAACTTATCAATAAATTAATATTTAATTGCAACATAACAATTCTGTGTCTGACCATTGTTTTCTATATGTTATCCATTTTCTTGATGCAATATACCCTACAAGGTGGGTGGTATTGGGTTATACAGACCTTTCCGGGGCTAAAAATCCTCTTCCTGTTGCAACTGGGCCTCATTAATGCTCTGGGCAGTCTAATATAGTCCAATACTGCCCACTCTGTCAGGTATTATTACTTACAGAAAAACAAATGTATTGGGGTGAGTTGTGATGCTTTTTAGTTTTTCATTGATTGTATTTAGCCTAACACAACCAGAGATGATGGGTAACTTCTTACTGGATTTGGCATCCTATATGACACCTTGGATCTTTGCTACAGAGCAACATCAAGGTGGCCACAAAGGGTTACTGTGACAGGGAGATCCTGCCTCTCTTGAGGACCAACCTTTTCTTAAATCTGTTGCAACAGTTCTTCTATTTCTTAGCCAGATCTATCCTCTACTATTTCTAGTCCATAAGGTTGGCCACCTATGGGTGCACCCTTCCATTTCTTGACTATGATACAGTGTCCTCTATAATTTTCCTTTTCTTTCTTAGGTTCTCGTACAGGGAGTTTATTGTGGTTACCTCCAAGCTGATGTAAAACAACAGGCTGTGTTCCTCATTGTTGGATTTAGTATGCAATAGCACTATGTCATAAAATACTGTGATGTATATACCTTATGTGTATGAAACCTGTAAATGTTGAAAATACCATAGCACTAGGTGTTTTTGATAAAGGTAAAAAGTTACTAGGTGATCGTATTATAGAATTAAGTTACAGGGGTAGAGATATTAGAAAACCCCTGTTGTGTTATTTAAAATGCATGTAAATCACAGATTGTTTGAGAGGCAATTTGGCACCATGCATTCCTGCTTTAAGCTGAACCAGCCTAAAATTTCATGATGATTTGCATATACAGCCCATGATGCTTTGTGTTATGGGGGTATGTGTGATGTGTTTCTTTGAAACATGGCTTTATTGCCAACACCCTTTGGAATAATCCTTGCTTCAGTGTTTCTAAACTGAGGTTCTTTGTCTTTAGCTTGTTTGTGGGTTTTTCTATTTTTGAGGCCCCCATCACCCAAACACACAAGACCAACATAGAGAATGAAATAATTTTCACTAAAGAGATAGATCAGTAGATCAGAGGGTCAGTGCAGAGGAAGGACATGCATAGTCTTTTGCTGCAAACTGATGTATCGAAGAAGATATATTCCATTGCTTAAAGTAATCCCCTGTGTTTTAAATAAACATCATAGAAATTGTGTGTTGTACCTGAGGTTCTGCGCCTGGTCCATCTGTTATCCTACAACCCATCCACAGTTACTGAGATAAGGCAGCAAGTATTCATCAAGAAATGGGTGTAGAAAGGATTAGCAGTCTTTAGGATAGATATGGCTATGGGACTGGCTAGAATGCACACAAGGATGCTCAAGGTGTTAGCAGTGGAACTAGCTGAACCCCTAGTAGGGTTATCCAATATCTCATGTCAGACATGGGGAGTTCCAAATTACTGGAGGGTGGCAGATGTGATTCCACTCCACAAAGGGGAGACAAGGAGCAGGTGGGGAATTACAGACCTGATAGTCTTACCTCATTAGTACAGAAATGGTGGCTTCACTAGTCAGAGCAGTGGCCTCCAGAATAGCAAACAGTATGAGTTTGTGCCAGGAGGTCTTGCTAACTAACTCAAAAGTTTTCTTTGACTAGGTGATGAGGACATTGGATGGGAACAATGCCATGGATTTACTCAATTTCAGTTTCAGCAAGACCTTGGACTCAATGCCTCACAGGCGATTGCTGAAAAAGATGGAGGATCTGGGAGTGGCAAGGAGCATAGTAAGATGGATATGAAACTGGCTGAGGGGGAGGCACGAGAGAGTTATGATAAATGGGGACAAACCAGGAGAGGGATGTCACAAGTGAGGTGCCACAGGGATCTAACCTGGGACCGATCTACTTCAGTATGTTCATCAGTGACACTGGTGATGAAATCCAGGGCAGGTTGTGTCTCTTCACTGATGACACAAAGCTCTGTGGGAAGGTGGACAGTAATGAGAGAATTAGAGAGATGCAGAGTGACCTGCATAGACTGAAAATATGGTCTATAATCTGGCTGTTGAAATTCAATGACAAAGAGTGCAATGTGATGGACCTAGGGCACAAGAAGCCTAAGACAGAGCACCAGATGGGTGGGGTTAAGCTGATCCCTATGACTCTGGAAAGGGACCTACAAGTCATCATTAGTGCAACCCTCAAGCACTCAAACCAATGCAAAAGAAAGCCCATAGTAAGGCAAATTGATGATATGGATGTACTGGGTCAGGTACTGTAGAAATAAAGAAGTAGTATTTCCTCTGTATAGATCAATGGTGAGACAACACCTGTAGTACTGCACACAGTTCTGGAATCCTCATCTCAAGAAGGGTAAGGGAAGGCTGGAAGCACTATGATACTAGAGATGGTGCTGCCCTCCTGCAATACATGTAGAGTTTGAGAAAAACTGCCAGGAACTCCAAAGAACTTGCTGACAATATAGTGCCTGAACAATTATAAACATACACCCTCAAACACTGGCCAGACAACTGGGAGGAAAAGCCCCTGTGCTTCACCAGTTAAGGCTTCATCAGGGGTGGGGTTCCAGAGACTGCCAGAATTTAAATACAAATCAAATAGTGACATCATTAATGACATCATAGTGCATAGAACATTTCACAAATTAAGTGATTTTCTATATAAAAGATAGCATGGAGTCCTCACAACATAAAATATAAACAAAGCAGTACAAAGCTAGTGGCTCAGAATGTTTTCTATTATTTCATTGTTTCTCATGTTTGCTTATTTTATGTTGAAAAGTTTCACTTAGTGAAGCCCTGTGAATAAACCTGATTTACAATATAATAACAGTTGAGACCTATTAGAAGAGGGTCAGGTATCAAGAAGATTGTGTGTTCTTCAAGCACTCACCTGTGGACTTGAGCATTTTGAAAACAGAGAAGCCTGGATAACACTTGTGGAGGATTATCCACGGGGCTTCACTGTGTTACTTATAAAGGAAGTTAGTGAGGAATTTGAAAACCTTACAACAGAAATTCAGGCTGTTAAAGAGCAAATTAGTAAATTACAATATCTGCCTGAGTTTGAAGCACTGGATCAAGCTTTACAACAAAAAAATAAATAAACATGAGGCAAATGTTTATGGGGATTGAGTGTCTCAAACTGCCAGAGTGAAGGAGAGATAGGGTTAAAATGCTGCTGAAGTGAGAAAGCTCTTGGATTTTCAAACTGAATACAGTTAGACCATATGGATTAAATGAAATGTGGGATTTAAAATCTTTTTTATGAAATATCTCACCAGTACAGTATTTGAAATTAATAACTTCTTTATTTTGTTCATTTAAGGTTTAATTGAGTCTGGCCTCATCACATCTATCTTTCCTCAAACTTCAACTTATCTTTTGGATAAAAATTAAAGCAGATCTCCAGGACTGTCTGTTTCTTAAAAACATTTTGATATTGGATGATTGCTTATTTTATCAATCAAGGGGTTCTATCTGTTCTCCACACATAGCTTTGCACTGCATTGTTTAGATTTCACTTTGTGAGGACACCGTGTCTATCTTTTATATAAAAAATCATTTCATTTTGTGAAATGTTCTATGCACTGTTGTGTAATTGATGATGTCATTCTTTGATTTGTATTTAAATGTCTGGCAGTCTCTGGAGCCTTGCCCCCCTGATGAAGCCTTGACTGGGGAAGTGCTGGGGCTTTTCTTCCTGGGTGACTGACCTGTGTTTGTGAGTGTCGGTTTATAATTGTTTAGGCAATAAATTGTCAGCAAAAACTTTGGTGTTCACAGCAGTATTTTACTCTAAAACTCTGCAAGTATTGTAGGAGTGCAGCACAGTTTCTCTTTTGGTATTTTGTGGGGAATTAGCCATCCCTGATACTGCACCCCCTGTTATTACTTGAGCACGGGTCCTGACAGTGTAGAAGCAGCACAGTGAAGGGTGAGAAGGATAGTATGTTGAATTATCTCAATGGTCGCTCCGAGCAAGTGAAAATCGGTAACACCCTCTCCTCTTCATTACCTGTCCATTCTGGGGTGCCGCAGGGGTCTATTCTCCAGCTTCTCCTCTTTAGTCCATTTCTAAATACCCTCCCTCTAGCCAGCTCTGGTAACCTATTACTCTATGTTAATGACACCGTTGTCTATACTTGTCACTCGGACCCTTCCATAATACAATGCTGTCTTCAGGCTAATTTCTATGAGTTAGAGTCATGGTTCACTAAACGCAAGCTTATCATAAACTATACAAAAATGAAATCTATGTTATTTTCAACTGCACAAAACAAACACAAAAATGTCCCTGTCAAAATTCTTAATGACCATCTCCAACCGTTAGAACAGGTCAACACCTTTAAATACCGTGGGGTTATCCTTTGAATCCACCCTTTCCTTTCAAGGTCATGTTGACTTAGTCTGCAAAGCTGTTAGTACTAGGATCAGCCTCTTGAATAAGTATAAAAAATGCTGAGCTAATGACACCCTCCGTCTTGCTGTCACCAGCTTAGTACTCTCCATAGTAGACTATGGCATAGTAATCTATGGCTCTGCATCTGACACTGCCCTCAACAGGATCAAAGTTTCTTTTAACAAAGCTTGCAGGCTTGTTCTTGGAGCCCATCGGCTTACCCACACCTGTTACCCTTACCAGCAAGAGCACTGTTTGGAATTTAAAGATTGACTAACATACCGTACTTGCTTAATAGCCCAGAAAGTCTTGTCCTGCTACCATCCCCCTTCAATCCTTCATTTTCTGACTCCAACCCCCTCTCTGCACACTACCAGGAGCACCTTCTAAGGCTCATACCTTGTTCCTTTCTATAAAACCACCCTTGGGCAGTGTGCCTTTCCATACTGGGCCCCATAGCCAGTATGGAAAGACATGGTTTTTACTGACCTCAGTACTGTTCTACCACCTGATTTCTTCACAGTCAGTCACCCCCTCCAACACACCCAGCACTCTGTCAAACCACACTCATTTTTACTTCAGGGATATTAAGATGAATGAAGCTCACCGCCACATTGCTTCAGCCATCTCCACTTCCAGAATCAGCAGTGACACCCTGGACCTTAAGCTACTATCACTTACATTTGACGAGGTCATCAGTTCCCTAACTAAAATTCTTAACCTCTATCTCCACACCAGTACATTCCCTGAAATATGGAAAACTGCCACTGTGACCCTGGTCTACAAAAGTGGGGATAAGACCTGCCACTCTAACTACTGCCCGATCTCCATACTGCCACTACTATCCAAGGCCCTAGAACTTATTGTTGTGGATCAGCTCACTGATTATTTGGACAAATATAGTATTCTGTGCACACAACAGCATGGTTTTAGAAAAGGGCATTGCACCACCACTGCTTTGCTTGAATTTACCAGTGCAGTGCATGGCTCCCTTGATAAAGGTCTTCTTACTGGGGCTGTCTTCATCGACCTCTCGAAGGCATTTGACACAGTCCATCATCAGCTGCTGTATGAACGACTACTCCTTGCTGGCCTTACACCAGACTCAGTTCGCTGGTTCAGAAGCTACCTTGTCAATCACTCTCAAAGAGTAATAATTGCCAATGCTATCTTGGACACCTTGCCTGTTGACTCCGGAGTCCCTCAGGGGTCCAAACTGGGCCCTTTCCTTTTCAGCCTCTTTTTAAACTCCCTACCACAATCCTGCTCGGAACAAATCATCCTGTATTTGGATGATGCTGTTGTCATTTCTACTCACTAGGACCTTTCACCACTACAACACAGCCTCCAACTCAGATTCAGTGCCGTTGAAGCATGGTTCTCCAATCATAAACTAGTCCTCAATCACAAGAAAACCAAGTCATGGCTATTCTGCAGTTCACATAACCGTTACAAGCAACACCCCCCCTGACATCTCCCCCAAGCAGGGGACTGTCCTCGAACAAGTTTACTCATTCAAATACCTAAGGATTCTGCTTGACCCCAATCTCTACTATGTGGCTCACATTGACAGCGTGGCTAAAGCTGCCAACACACACCTTGGATTACTCTACAAGCACAGGCAGCACCTCACCCCAGAGGCCCTGAAGATTGCTATCGAGAGCTCTGTGGTTTCAATTATTGATTATGGACTCATTATCCATGGCTCCACCATGACGTCTGCAATCTGATGTATAACAACTGCACTTAACAAAGCATGCCGACTCACAACTGGTGCCCACCGCCTCACCTACAGTTGTGCCCTTTATGAACAATCCAGATGGCTCCAACTCTCCAACTGTATAAAGTATCTTACATGTGCTATGGTGGGAAAAATCAACCTTGTCCTCACCCCCCCTCCGGTGTTATTGCCTTGTTACATCAAGACACCAACCGACAGAACACCAGGAGCTTGACAACCCAGATCTTACAAGTTCCTCACTGTTGAACTATGCAGGGCCAAAGCTCTTTCGCCTATAGGGCTCCTCTATGGATGAATGATCTCAGCCACACCATCTCCTCTGCCTCAACACTAGGTCTGTTCAAAACCAGGCTCCAGACCCATCTCATTGCCTCTTGCTCCTGTGACTGCCTTTCCTAGCTGATGACCTACACAGCTTTAATCCTAACTCCTATATGCTGTAACCTCAGGCCCCCAGTCCCGTCACCCCCAGCTTCTGGTGCCACTTCAAATCTCAGGTCTTCGTTCCACCTCATTAGTCTCTCCATAGTACATGTTCCCCCCTCGTCCTGCCCCCTTTTTCTCTTCTATCACTCCTTCCCATTTATTTTTCGCCAAATGTCTCCAGCTGCATCTTCATCCTCCCCCTCTCCTCTCATGCCTGTTTCTCTGCCACCACTAGGCACCTGACCCTACCCATTCCTTGTGGGCACATACGTCCTAGCTGTGTTCACCATTTTACTGTAGCTGCCTCTGTTAACTACCTACACTTTTCCTCCTCCTCCTCCTCTACACCTAACTCTTCCTATATTTGACCCCTTTCAATAGCACTGTTGTACATGAATTGTTTACTGTTATTTCACTGTTACTTCCTTGTTGTTTATTATTTCTGACTTGGAGCTTTGTAAAAGAGCTTTGGCTCAAAGGTACTTGTAATCCTAGAATAAATAAAAAAAAAATACCTGTTGAACAGCCTGCCTTATGATATCCTGGTCACTGACAAACTTGGCCCTTTTAAAACTAAACTTCGACAGCACCTCCTCTCGCTGAACTGCTGCAACTGCTCACAATTCTCCCCCACTCTACACTGTCTCCACTCACTAGTCTCTTACTTCTCTCCTATCCCCCTCACCAACTCACTCTCCTACTTGCCTGTTTCTGACTGCCTTTGTATTCTTCTTTCTCCCTGATGCACTTTTCTGCCCACTGATGGTACTTGATTTCAAATATAATCTTTATGTATTTGAAATGTAGTTTTATACCATCTCTGTTAGTGGTTAAGCCTTTCCTATGCACTGTATCTTGGCTCTTCAATCTATGTTTTGTAGTCACATCATTTTGTATCACTGTATTGCTGTAATTCTACATTATTACCCTGTGTATAGCTTTATAACATCCTGTATTCTATGTATGATGTGAAACCTCTGTAAAAGAGCCTCTGGCTCAGAGGTATGTGTGATAGGTCAAATAAAATAATAAATAAATACAGGGCAACTAGGGCAGATTCTATGAAGAACAGCACCAGGCAATAAACATGTACTAGTTTGAGACAGCTGGGAGGGGCAATATGACAGTGACCTTCAAATTCCTGAGAGGAATAAATGAGGTGAACTGTGAGGAGTTATTTAGCATAAGTACAAACTTAGTGTCATGGGTATGAGTGGAAACTGACAAGAGGAATGTTCAAGATGGATATGAGGAACTATTATTTTATGGAGAGGGTAGATGAGACTTGGAACAGTCACCAGATGAGGTAATAAGAGCCAAAACCATAAATGGTTTCAAGCATGAATGGGACAGAATGGAAGCTTTGGTGGCTACTCAGGACAATAGTAGCAGGGAAAATATTAGAGTGGGAGAATAGTGAGGGCTAGTTCCTTGGATGATATTTAGGTCCAGGGTTAGATAGGGAACCACAGGCATACAGGATGGAGTTTAGGTCCTTCACTGCCTGCATTGTCTATATTTCTGTGTTTACTTACTGTACTTATATGTTCCAGAAATGAAGATGGATCCATTATATGTCATAGACAATGCCAGACTATAATGAAATATGCAAAAGTGTTCTTCAAATGTCATGTGGGTTGGAAAAATGATTTTAGCAAGCAACTTATTCTCAGTATTGTATTTTGTTTCCTGATCTTAGGTAATAATTGCTAAAATCTTAAAACAAGAAAAGGGGTACTTAAAATAAAAAAAAAGACAATAGGGCACATAAAAGAAGAATGCACCCAGAACACAACCTAATTTGCACATTAAAATGCAGATGTAGTATTTAAACTTACACAAATAATCCCATAGAACAACAGAAAATCAGTTCCTTCTCAGTGCAGTTTAAAGAAGCCACAGCTAGGCAAATTTCAATTAATGAATTACCACAAAGAAGGTGAAAATGTGAACCACTAGGAATTGAACCTAGGACCTCTAGCATTCCATGTTTGTAACTCTACCTCTGAACTATGCTTCACACAGCTGTAGGGGCAGTCCAGGTCTTCCTTCAAAATCACATTCCCTTTCTCTGGTGTTGCATAACTTGCGACCTCAGAAATACACCAGAACAACAGCCAATCAGCTCCTTTTCAGTGCAGTTTAAAGAAGCCACTGCTAGGCAAATTTACATTATGAATTACAATGAAGAAGGTGGAAATGTGAATCACTAGGAATTGAACCTAGGACCTCTTGCATTCCGTGCTAGTAACTCTACCTCTGAGCTATGGTTCACACAGCTGCAAGGGCTGTCCAGGTCTTCCTTCAAAATCACATTCCCTTTCTCTGGTGTTGTGTAACTTTGCAACTTTAGAAATACACCAGAACAACAGCCAATCAACTCATTCTCAGTGCAGTTTAAAGAAGCCACTGCTAGACAAATATAGATTATGAATTACAATGAAGAAGGGAAAGGTAAATCACTAGGAATTGAACCTAGGGCCTCTAGTGTTCTGTGCTAGTAATTCTACCTCTAAGCTATGGTTCACACAGCTGCAGATCCTGATCATAGCGGTCTTTCTCAGTTGGAAAAAAAAATTCCCACTTGCAACCTGTTCACTCCCATAAGGCACTTGTAGGACACTGTCATGTCCCCTCTCACTCTTATCTCTTCCAAGGTGTACCTCTTGAGATCCCTCAGTCTCTTCTTGTAGGGTTTTTGATGCAACCCATGTAGAATTTTAGTTACCGTTCTCTGGATTGTCTCCACTATGTCTATGTCCTTTTTGAGATGCAATCTTCAGAACTGG
This sequence comes from Neoceratodus forsteri, assembly GCA_016271365.2. Lineage (NCBI taxonomy): Eukaryota > Metazoa > Chordata > Ceratodontiformes > Ceratodontidae > Neoceratodus > Neoceratodus forsteri. The sequence goes on from CM057453.1 coordinate 215,638,151, forward strand.
ACACAATACTCCAGGTGGGGTCTCACTGGTGAGCAATACAGTGGCAACACTGTTTCCCACCTTCTTCTGGAAGTATCACTAACTATGCACCCTGACATCCCACTAGCCCCACTCACTGCATTGTCACACTTTCCTGCCACATCAGATATGATAAACCCAAGGTTCCTTTCCTGCTTAGTGATTGTCACTACCTCTCCTCTGTCATATACACTACTCAGCTCTTGTATTTCTATCCCTAGGTGCATAGTTTTGCATTTTTAGAGATTGAACTCTAACTGCCATGCTTTTGAGCTCTCCTTGAGTTTTGCTAGGTCCCCACACATTCTCTAAAACCTCTCCTGACTGTCCAACCTATTACAGATTTTGGCATCATCTGCAAAAAAGCAATTCTTCCCTTCCAATTCTTCTGCAATGTCACTCATGAAGACATTGAAGAGGACCAACCCTAGTACTGAGCCCTGTTGCACCTCACTGATCACTGTGCCATCTTTAGAGTGTGTACCATTAGCCACCACCCTCTGACACTTATCCAATAACCAGTTTTTAACCCAGTTCTCCACTTTGGATCTGAACCCTAGATTGCTCAATTTCTTTATCAATTTCCTGTGAAGACAGTGTCAAATGTCTTTCTAATGTCCAGGTAGGCCATGTCCACTGCACTTCCCTGAGTTATTTCCTTTATCACTAGTCAATGAAATCAATCAGATTGGATGAGCATAGCCTACCAGTGAATCCATGCTGTCTGTGGTCTTGTAGCCTATTGGATTCAAGATATTCTATCAGCCTTTCATTTAGTAGGGGTTCCATTAATTTCCCCACCACTAAAGTGAGACTGACTGACTTTTAATTCCTTGCTGCCACTCTTAGGTAGACACATCACATCTGCTCTCCTCCAGTCCTCTCAAATCTTGCCTGATTCCAGTGAACTGTTGAATAAGGCAATTAATGGATCATCAAACACCTCCTTGAGTTCCTTTAGTACCTTTACAATCATGAGAGTACAGTGTGCATATTTATAAGCCCCAACAGAAGAGAGAAAGAAATAAATGTCTTAGATGGGATTTGAACCCAGGCCACCTGGAATACATTGTGATTGCACTGCCAGATGTACCACCAAAGCATCTGGAAACTGGGCTTTCCCAAGGCACCTTACTCTTCCTCTAATGCACAGTCTCATGCTGTACAGATAATCACATTTACGATCATAGTAGTGTGGCATGCATATTTATGAAACACATATGAACATACAAGAGAAAGAAATAAGTGCCTTAGGAGGGACTTGAACCCAGGCCATCCGGAATACCATTCTGATTGTGCTATCAGCTGCACCACCAAAGCAACTGGAAATTAGGCCATCCTGATGTACCTTACTATTTCTCTAATGCACAACACAGTGCTGCACAGATAATCACATTTACAGTCACAAGAGTGTGGAGTATATATTTATGAACCCATAGGCACAGAAGAAAGAATGATATACTGTAAGTGCCTTAGCTGGGACTTGAACCCTGGCGGTCTGGAATACCATTCCAATTGTGCTACTGGATGTGCTACCAAAGCAACTGGAAACTGAAAATCACGAACAGCTGCTATGCTGTCAGATAGAGGACTAGGTGCAGGTTCTGGGCCCCATTTCAACAGTTTATAACCTGACATTGGTACAGAATAAAACAGTGGGGTGAGCATTACTGTTTGCAACCCCAAGGAACACCCCTAACAACTTTTCCTACTTGCAGGGTGGAGGTGGTCTTTTGGGTTGGAAGTCGAGGGTGAGGGTGGGGTGTTTGGGTTGGAAGCAGAGAGTGAGGGCAGGGTCTTAAGCTTTGGAACCCTAAGATCACATTTCTCTACTTTTACGCTTTAACACAAATGGTGCATTAATGAAGTTCTTTGCAATGAATATAGAAATGTGTGTGTATATATATATATATATATATAAATATAAATACAGTACAAGTCACATTAAACTGTTCCACCAATGAGTTGGTTTAGCATTGTTTTTCACAGTTGACAATGAATTGGCAACTCATAGTGCATTGCTTTTCCATGTTTAACCAGCTCAAGAGCAATGTTTGTAAAACAATTTTGCCACTCATTTGGAATGCATTGGTAGTCCAGTCACAATGCAATGCAAAACTGAGTTTTAAATCTAAAGAAACAGTTAATGCAGAGCTTTGTACTGGATTTGGCAACGCTTATGCAACTCAGTCAAAAATGCTAAAATAACTCATTGGAGGAATAGTTTAATGTGACTTGTACTGTATATATATATATATATATATATATATATATATATATATATATACACACACACAAAATAAGGGCAGAGTCACACCCCTATAGTTAGATTTGAGCAGGTCCTTCTATGTTAAACCTCAAATTTTGCACTTTGATAACATCACAAGCATTCAACAGATTTGCACAAAAGTTTGCATGTGCAGTCATGTGGGGTAGATCTCTTGACATGCCATGTTTCACTCTGCTCGAATATGCAAATTCTGTGCTGTGCATAGTAAAATAATATACAAAATCACCATTATTTTTAGCATTTTCTGTCATTGAGATGAACCCAGATGGTTTGGAATTTTGGTCTGAAATTTTCAAGGTAGAATGTTTTTGACCCAGAGAGATTGCCTTTCACTGGTTTGGTGAAAAATGTGAATCTGTTCCAAAGTTATTAAGTTTTACAATTTTGGTTTCTGAGCATACTCAGTACAGCCTTTTGGATAAATTCCTGGAACAAAAAAAAGAATTTGGTCGAATGAAAAATGATTTTTTTTCATTAGGGACAGTTCCTTTTTCATGAAAGAACATTTTTTTTTCTGCCATCTTGTTTTCAGGTTTTTCAGAAATAAAAATATTTGAAACATACAACAATTAGATGCTGTACACACACCAGCATATGTATCTTCCTCATTGGAACTCCCTTAGGTGAATTCTGTAGATTTCTGGTTGTAAAAGTGGCCCTGGAATTTTTTTTTATACATTTTCATTATTTTTTTGTCACTCGCTAAGATCCTTTATATTAATCCTTTGTCATTTGAATGAAAAAGAATCATGAGCCACAAAAAAGGATTGTGGATCAAGTTTTTTCCTAGTGTTTTTCATGACTCCTTTTTCATTTGAACAAAAAAGGAATCCTTGGAATGAAAAAGGATCCCTTGTCATGAAAAAGGATTTCAGACTTAGTCATTTTTGCTATTCCTTTTTTGTGACAATGGATGTTTTTTCGTTCAATACTTTCGTTCAAACTAAAAAGGATCTCTTGTCATGAAAAGGGCTACCTGACAATCATTTTTTCAATTCCTTTTACATGACAAGGGATCCTTTTTTTGTTTGCCACTTTTGCTCAAATGAAAAATCATCTCTGACCCAGAAAAAGGATTTCAAACTTTGTTTTTCTGCCAATTCCTTTTTCATGACAAGAGATCCTTTTTTGTTTGATTATTCCATTCAAACAAAAAAGGATCTGAGGACATGGAACAGGATTTAAGACTTAGTTTTCAGCTGATTCTTTTTTTGTTTGAAGGAATCTCTTTTCATTTCCATTTTTTATTGGAATGGAAAAGGATTTCTTCCAATGAAAAAAGCTTTTTCTGTGTCCTCCCCCTAGTTTTCTGTCTTTTTTATTGCTTTTAAAGTTGCATGAGGTTTAGATTTGATATTTTAGTCCCAGGTGTCAAGTGGTACTCCCCTGTCCTCCAGTACATGCCCCCTTGTTATATATTATAGGGGGACAGATTAGTTTCTCTTCATTTCAAGAACTAGAAGTCTACTACTAGGACCTTCAATTTAGGGTAAAAACAAAATAAAACAAAAAAAGTTAGTGTGTTTCTCTGAGTTCGCTGAAGTGAATTGTTATCTGTGCAGTTATCTAGGTGTTTGTCTCAGGTGGCGGAATGGAATTGATAACTGTGCAATTACTAAGTGTAGAAAGAACTATGAAGTAAGGGGGAGTGATTTAGCAAGAAGGAAGCCAGGTTAAAGCCAGATTTAAACACTACCCTAGATAGCTTCTGCCAGAGAACAGGCAGAGAACACCAAGAGGGAGCTGCTGTTATAGCTATACTTCTCAACTAGAACTACATTGCCCCCCTTTCCTCCCCTCCACCCCCCACCCTAAGCCAGTTCTACTTTTATAGGCACAGGATTTGACTAACAACAGGAATGTCCTGTTTGGGAGCAGGAAGTGAGTGATCACAGAGCCACAAAAGACACATCATCCTAGAAGGAAAAGAGTAGCTCTCCACCCCTTAGCTGCTGGAGGTCTGACTCTGAGCAAGTAAGGAGACTACTGAGAAATATAGGAAGTTCTTGTCTCAGAACAGGAAGATCAGGGGCTTAAAGTTCAAAGAGGCAGTAAGTAAGTAAGAAAAGGGAGAAAAAAAATGAGCAAAGAGTAAATATTCCAAACAACAGTTAAGGAGCCAGAATTAAGACGTGATGGGAGTGGTGCAATGCAGTGTCTGTGGAGTAGCAGTCTTCTGGGAGACATTCTGGAGGATGCGGTGTTGTCCCATCTGTAGGCACCTCTCTGGGCTGAGGGAGGAGCTTGCTCATCTCCAGGCTGAGTTGGCCAGGATTTGGGGGACCTCCTCTCCCACCCAGGGACCACCAGGGCCACTGCCATTGCCTCAGATGCTGCCAAGAAAGAGGAGTGGTTGGAACACAGTGGGCTCAGGGAGGGTGAGGGTGGTAGAACAGAGGTGAATCCCACCAGTTGTACCTCTCCACAATTCATATGATGTTCTGGCAAAGTGTGGTTCCTCTAATGAGGCATGCACACTGGAGACCAAGGAGGATGCTGGGAACCTCCACAAAGGAGACCAACAGGAGGGTGGCATGGGACCCTACAAGGGAAGGAAACAACTCCTGGTAGGGGACTCCATTGTTAGGAGGGTATAACTGGGGGAGGAAGGGGACAGGGAAGTAAGGTGGATGCCTGGCACCATGGCTTGGAGGGACAGGGAAAAAATCCTCAGGATCAATGGAGCAGCTGTATGGGGGAGGGAGCTGGATGTCATTGTCTACCTAGGGACAAATGACATGGCTGGGAAAGGGATCAGAGCAGTGCAGGAGGTGTTTGTGGAATTGGGGAGTGTCCTTAGACAAGTAGCATGTATGGCAACCTTCTCGGAGGTGCTGCCTGTCTATGGCATAGATGAGCCTAGGGTGCTCCACACCATGGTATTCAATCAGTGGTTGAAAAACTGATGCAGAGCTCAGGAATGTGGCTTCATTGGGAACTGGAGTTCCACCTGGAGCGATGCAGACCTATACTGACATCATAGTCTGCATCTGTCTAGGATGGGAACCAGGATCCTAGGTGATTAAATGCTTCATTGACAAGCATTTAATCTAGCCAAGGGGGGAGGCACTGGAAAGGATCAGGGGAATCCTAGCCCCCCCCCAAAAAATCAGGGTAGTAAGTGAGATAAACACCAAGATAGAGATGTCAATAGGGAGAAGGGCAGGGGAAAATGGAGAAAATGACAAAGGCAATAAGGATAGGGATGGGGCAAAGAGGGTAAGGTCATCAAAAAATGGAGGGTAATGAGTACCAATGCCCATAGTCTGGGCAACAAGCTCCTTGAACTTGTGGCCTTGATGGAAGAGGAATGCCTGGATATTGTAGCAGTCACAGAAACATGGTACACAGAGAACCATGACTGGGATGTTAACATACCAGGGTACACAACCTACAGGAGAGACAGGGAGGGTAGAAGAGGGGGAGGAGTAGCTCTCTATGTAATTGAAGGGATAAAAGCAATGGAGCAAAAAAGTAAACAGGGAGGAAAGGAGGCACTGTGGGTCACCTTAGAGACTAAAAATGGCACCACAATCTGCACAGGAGTTGGATACAGACCCCCATGCCAGGGAGAGGGAATGGACAAGGATATGATAGAAGGCATCATTAGTATGGCAGAGAAAGAAGAGATACTCTTGATTGGGGACCTGAATATGCCAGATGTTAACTAGAGCACCTTTTCTGCAGTCACATCGAGGAGCAGGGCCATTATTGATGCCCTAGAGGTGACATGCCTCAGACAGCTAGTTTTGGAACCCACTCATGAGGAAGCAATCTTAGACCTTGTACTCTCAAAATGGGACAGTTGAGAGGATCTGAGATCTAGAATTGGGTATCCATCTGGGTACAAGTGACCACTAAACAGTGTGGTTCACAATAAACTCAGCTACAGAGTCAAGCCATAAAAAAGTGAGGGTACTGGACTTCAGGAGGGATGACTTTGGCAAAATGGGAGAGTGCCTTAGAAAAGCACTAGCAAACAGGCTAGAAGGAGGGGTGGAGCAACAATGGGGAAATATCAAAACTGCCATCACAGAGGCAACAAGCCTTTGTGTGAAGCAAATAAATCAAAATGAAAGAAAAAGCCACTATGGTTCTCAAAGGAGGTGGCGGGGAAGGTTAGGGAGAAAAAGATAGCTTTTAGGAATTATAAGGAAACACAGAAGGAGCAGGACGGAGAACTGCACTAGTTAAGGCAGAAGGAAGCAGGGAGGGAAGTCAGAATAGCAAAAGCCCAAACTGAAGAAAAGATAGCCAACTTGGTTAAGAAGGGAGCTGTTCAGATGAGTGAAGGTATATGTCTGGGAGTCTGGGGGGTGGGGGGCTTCTTGCTCAATGGGAGTATGGGATGGGGGGCCAAGGTTGAATCACCAATGGACCATTTTATCTATTTAAAAAAAAACACACATCGATGGACTGTTTTCTTTTCTTCAGGTTCTTAGGGGCAATGGAGGGTGGGGGGTACCAATAGACACCTGAGCAAGGATAACTATGAAGGGGAACAATCTTTAGGAGGTGCCACTAGACCCCACCGATGGGCTGCCTTTTGCCATAAATTGAAAAAACAATCAAAAGACATTTGCAGTTGCAACTTTGAGCTTATCAGGCACTGAATATACAGGCCAAGAACACTCAGAACATCTGACAATCTCCACACTTCCTCTTTCTGTGTAACAAAGTTCTGAATGGACACTTGATCTGTGAGCAATTATTTGTAGCTTGGTTTCTGGGGTTGGGATTACAGGTGGCAGGGGTGGAGCCAGACACTGCTAAGATAATCCTTTGGGGCACCAGCTATGATCTGTGCTTGTCTCTTTTTTCCTCTCAATGTGACTCCTTCTTTCTCTTTCTTCCCTCCCCACACCTTCAGACCCAGGTGACAGTAAACACTGCCAGTCAGTCTTGAACTCTGACCCTGATTCAGGACTCTAGCTCCTACTACCTCAGCAGTGGAGGAACTGAGGAAGATTTTGTCATCAGACTACCACTTGTAAACTAACTGCTGTCCATTGACATTAATGTTGCAAATGTATCCCCTCCTAGGCAGTGTGCTGCAAAAAACTTACATTTCAAATGGACTTAACTGTCACTGACTAACCATTGTGTTTAGGCACTTACAGTATATCATTCTCCCAGTTAAAACATTTAATATGTGGTTTTTACTCAGCTGTAAAGAGAGACTTCCCAGCATATTTTTTTTTACTTGGAACTTACTAGATGATGTCACGTAGCTACTTTAACATGAATGTATCTGAAGCCCACATATAGCTGCCTCAACATGTGCCTCTGCAGCCCGCCCCCCGGCCCACTGCTCAGCACAGGGTATCTCTGGGGTTCCCAAGATAGGGGGAGGGCTGTGAGCTGCTGGCTAGTCAGCATTCTTTCTTAGCTCTCTGCAGAATATGGGGTATAAGTCATCAGTGGCAGCCTTTGCTTGTTAAACTCCCTCTCTTCCTCCTATTACATCTCCCTTCTCACTTAAGATACAAGGGGGCCATAGAAAATGCCATGACTCTAGGAGGTTATAAGAGAGTTTCAGGCTTTAGCACAAGGCTGACTCATATATTTTACTTCTCCAAAGATTATGCTATCTCAAAAGGTAAGGAAATTCATTGCATACAATTTCATTAATGCATTAGTTAAGGTTAAAGTGACAAAAGTTGGGAACTGTGGCATTAGGGTTTCCAACCCTAACACCCCACCCCTGTCCTGCATGCAGCACAGCAGGTATAGGGCATGCCTTTGGGTTCTCAAGCCTAATGCTCACCCCAGTCATGTACACTGTACACATCTGAGCTTATTTACTGATGGACTGTGGTAAGCATTAGTCTTGAAAACCCCAAGGCACACCCCACACCTGTATGCCACCTGCAGGGTGGGTGAGGAGTATCAGGGTTGGAAACCCTAAAAATTCATTTCCATACATTTGTTTTGTTAACCCTAACTAGTGCATTGAGTTTGTTTGCAATGAATATATAATATATATTATAGGGGTGTAGTCGCACCTGTACAGTTATGGTTGAGTAGGGCTTTCTATAGCAAACCTCAAATTTTGAACTTTGATATCTTCGCAACCATTCAATGGATTTGCATGAACTTTTCCATGCATGTATGGTCTCAGGGGATGATCTCTTGATGTGTCAAGTTTTGTTCTGGTTAAATTTGCAGATTGTGAGCTGCACATAGTGAAGAAATGTAAACAAATTGCCCTTTTTTGTTCTTGTTTTGTCATCATGCTGCACCCAGATGGTTTGGAATTTTGGTCTGGAAGTTGCAGGGTAGAAAGGGCTTGGCCTACAGATGTTGCTTTTGCTGGTTGGTGATAAAATATTAATTTGTTCCAAAATTATTAAATTTAAAAATTTCAGTTTCTGAGCATGATCAGTACAGTCTTTTGGACTACTTCCTGAAACAAAAAAAGAATTTGGCAAACAAAAAGGATTAGTTTTCATTAAGATTCAATCTTTCTTGAGAAAAAAAAACTATTTTTTTTTATTTTCTGCCATCTTATTTTCAAGTTTAAAAAAACAGATAGTGATAACAGACAGAAATTAGATGCTCTACACACACCAACTGTGCTTATAGGAACACTGTTAGAGAGTAGGTGGATTCTACAGTTGTCTGGTGGCAAAACTGACCCTGGAATGTTTTTGTTTATCATTAGAAGTACTTTTTTATCACTCACTAAGATCCTTTTTTGAGAATCCTTTTTTGTTCAAAAGAAAAAGTATCACAAGTCATAAAAAAGGATTTTGGACTTAGTTTTTATCTTTTTTTTTCCTGACTCCATTTTCATTTGAATGAAAAAGGATCCCTTGTCATGAAAATGGATTTTGGACTTTGTCATTCTTCCAACTCTTTTCTTGTGACAAGGGACACTTTTTCATTTGATTCTTTTATTCAAACAAAAAAGGATTCCTTGTAACAAAAAAAGGATTTTGGATATTTTTTTTTTTTTGCTGATTCCGTTTTCAAGACAAGGTATCCTTTTTCATGTGATATTTTTGTTCAAATGAACAAGGGTCCTTTCTCACAAAAGAGATTTTGTACTTTTTATCATGACAAGGGATCCTCTTCTGTTTGATATTTGTGTTTAGACAAAAAAGGATCTGCTGACACAGAAAATGATTTTGGACTTACTTTTTGCCCAATTCCTTTTTGTGGGGGGTGCCACTAGACACCAGAGTGCGTTGTGGGGAGAACTTTAGCTTCTTTACAAAGTACCATTGGGGCTAAAATCCTAGCAAATACAACATTATTTAAAGTAACTAAGTAACTGTTCTTGTATGAATTGCTTGACTATGGGGTTGAAAAATATGAGCAACACAAGGGGTAAGCAAATCGAGATGTTTTTCCTTTTTCTAACACATATATGGAAGACAGCTGTGAAGCAAATCTGGCAACTTTGTTACAAGGGGTCAGTACTCACTCCTGACAGTGAACATTCATAGGCCAAAAATAAAAACCATAAAAAAGTACAAGAAGAAGAAAGCTATATGCAAGACATTTTCAAATGAGAAAAGCGCCTTGTCTTTGATGAACTGCTTTAGCTAAAGTAGAAGTACTGTATGCTGCTCATATGACAGTGAACTATCAAGAGTGAGTCCATGTATTTATAGGTGGAAACGTGTTGTTTTCAAGAAAATTGAAAGTGAGCCAGCATTTTTTGGGGGGGGGGGGCAATGGGGTTGAAAAAAGCATGGCTTTGGTTTTGGACACATCTAGTATAAACATGAGATCCAAAACCAAAATTAATGAAATTGTCCTATAAGTTATTGTCAAATGGGAAATGTTGGGTCCACAGGTAATAATATTAATAGTGTCATCTACATCTAGAAGGATATCAAAGGTACAACAAACATATTGTAAGGAATTTAAAATAAACTAATTACTAATGGGTGTGATATGGAGCATTGTGGCACTCCCATATAGAAAGCAACAAATGGAGGGAGAACATTTGATATACTGGTAAGATTTTAAAGGGCTGGGAGTGCAGGGCCATTGATGACAGGATTACACTATCTCAAAAATAAAGATATGATTATACTATCTCAAAAAGTAAGGCAATTCATTGTAAAAAAAAAAAAAAAAAAACATAGTTAATGCACTAGTTAGGATTAAAGTGCCAAAAATAGGGAAATGTGGTGTTAGGGTTTCCAGACCTAACACCCCACCCCCAACCGGCAGTCAACAACAGGCATGGGGTGTTTCTTGGGGTTGTCATTCCAAACGCTCACCCCATTCTCATATACTGTACACATCTCAGCTTATTTACTCATGGAATGAGGTGAGTGTTAGGGCTGACAACCCAAGGCACACACGACACCTTTACTTCCTGCAGGATGGGGGTGAGGTGTTATGGTTGGAAACCGTAATGCCAAATTTTCTTACTTTTGTCACTTTAACTTGAACAAGTGCCATAACAAAGTTTTTTTTTTCAATTTCCTGACTTTTTGAGATTGTATAATCATATCCTTATTTGCCTGTGGGAGTGTAGGGCCCATCACACTGTAACTGTTTCCTTATTTCCATAATTTTTGGGCCCTGCACTCTCATCCCTCCCATTCTTCCTTAGATGCATATATGTATTTTGAATACACATGACTGTGCCATTTTTATATATTTTGACCCCAAATTTTCAACATACTCTTCTTATGTACCCACCTCATAAACATGTGTGGTGAAAATTTTCAAATCCTAACCAAAAGTTCATTTTACCAGCTGACCACAAAATCACCTTTTGGGCTAGATTTGCATAATTCCATCAACATTGATCATGAGGTGGGGTCTCAGAAAGGCAATATTGGAAATTTGGTATAAAAGTATGGAAGAATGGCAAAGCTATGCATCAAAGTTGAAAACCCTATTGAAATACATTGAAAGTCACTTACTCCAAATAAAACCTTTAAAAACACTAAATTCCAAATACTTATTTGCTAGTAGAAATCCTTTTTTGTGTGAATGACAAAAGCCCATGAAAAGGATCAGTTCTTGCAAAAAAAAAAAAAAAGAATTGGAAAAAAAGCAAAGTCCAAAATCCTTTTTCGAGAGAAGAAATCCTTTTTTGTGAGAATGAAAAAGGACTCACAAAAAAAGAATTAGAGAGTCACACATGTAAAAAAATGCCTTGTGGGGTCATTTGTCCACCAGATAACTGCAGAAGCCACCTATCATAGTCCTGATTACCAAGGTACATGTGTTGGTGTCTCTGGAGGAGTTCACTTTGGGGAGGGGGTTATGGTGTTTTTTTTTAAATGGAAAACAAGTTGGTAGCTCACAAAAAATAAAAAATCTCTTCTTGAAGAAAGGATTGAGCCCTCACAAAAAAGAATCCTTTTTTGTCAGGATCAAATTATTTTTTTGTGTCAGGAATCAATCCAAAAGACTTTACTAAGCACGCTCAGAACCCAAAATTATAAAATTAAACACAGCAACTTTTGTGTGGATTAATATTTTGTCACCATACCAGTGAAAAGTACTTCTGTGGGGCAAGCCTCTTCTACCTTGAAAATATCAGACTAATATTCCAAACTGTCTGTGTGCAGCATGATGACCAAAGAAGCACAAAAAACAGTGATTTTTAATGTTTTTTCACCACAAGCAACTCGAAATCTGAGAATCCTAACAAGTAAAACTTTGGACATCAAGTGATCTACCCTTCAATACCACACATACAAAATTTTGTACAAGTTTATTGAATGATTTGAAGTTATTAAAGTGCAAAATTTGAGGCTTAACAAAGTAACCACAGCTCAACCCTAACTATAGTGGTGGGACCACTCCACTATAATATAGATACACACACACACACATATATATATATATATATATATATATATATATATATATATATATATGTGTGTGTGTGTTATCATTACAGGTATATATGTAATAGATAACCCACTCTTAGGTGTGCGGTCATGCTCTGATATACACACGCCTTGGTGTGCATCAACCACCTAAGGCATGCATATATCATAGCGCAACAGTACACCTTAGAGTGGGTTATCTATACTATAAAATGGCAAAATTGTTTTGGAGAGGGGTAAAAGTGCAGGTGTGTGGTCATGCTCTGTTATACGCACAGTCATGTGATGTGCTTTATACAGTCAGAATTTTGGATTTGGATATTGATTCTTTATCAGGTTTATAAATATATATGTGTGTGTGTGTGTGTGTGTGTATATACAGATATGTAAAAAACTGTGTTAATTCATCATTTAGAGTTAAAACACAAAAAGTCAGGAAATGAGACCTTTAGGGTTGCCCCCTCCCCCCCTCATGTACCCTCCATCGTCCCGAGATTGACAGACGCTGGGATGTGTCACCCCATTCCTTGTGCAATCATATTCACAAGCCACAGTAAAGAATAATGGAGTGACATTTAGGCCTCACAACTTCAATGACACACACCAGCATCTGCCAATCTCGGGAAGATGGGAGGGTACAAGGGGAAGGGCAACAAAGGTCTCATTTCCTATTTTGTTTAACCTAAATGTTTCTTTAACACAGTTTGTTGCATAGAATGTCCTTACTTGTTGAGAAAGCATAGAAAAATACAAGCTCACACAAGTTGGTGGGAGCACGGGCCCCGTGCTCACACTAACTTACAAATTTCTGCTTAACATAACAGTACAAGTACCGAATATCGTATCTATTGGTGGGAGCTCATATTGGGTGGAGCGTGGGACCCAACCAGCTTGAAACAAAACAGTATTTCATTCATCAGAGTGGCATAATCCCACACCTGTTTACATTTCAGACACCTTACCACTGAAAATTACCTCCATGGCAGTAAGGCTAGCTACCCTATAAATGTCAAGCCACTACCACAATGCAAAACACTATACACAAAATGTAAAGTGTGTCAAGCAATATCTCCATAGCAAATTAATTTCCCAACACCTAAGTACCATCAATGACATGTACATGACATCACTTCAACACCCTCAAAATTTCAGATTAAAACACCAAACCATTTCTGAGATATTGCATTTTAAAGTTTGAGATTTTCATTTGTCAGAGTGATGTAATTCTGCACCTATTTACATTTTACACACCTAACCACTGAAAAGTATGCTCATGGCAGTAAGACTAGCTACCCTAAAAATTTCAAGCCAGTACCAGAATGCAAAACACTTGCTGCAAAATGTAAAGTGCGCCACATAATATCTCCACAACAAATGTATTTTCTGACACCTAAATACAATAATTCACATCTACAGGACACCCCCTCAACACCCTCCAAATTTCAAGTTAAAAGACAAAACTGTTTCCAAGATATTTAATTTTAAAAGTTGTGAAAATTGGGCTATCTCGTCCCTCCAAATCTGGCCATCTAGTCCCTCCCTCGTGAAAAAAGATTGCGATCAAAGAATCTTGCGATCAAAGAATTTGCAGGTTTGTGACCAATGAATTTTCAGGCTCACAATCAAAGAATTAAAAAATTTTAAAACTCAATTTTTTCAGAGAAATGCATTAAACCACAGCCATGACTTGATAGAACGAAGCCCCCTGAGCAAAACCCATCCTAGTTTGACTTCATAAGTTACCCCTGAGCAGAGATATTTGACTTTTAATCTTGGCACTCTAGTCCCTCCCTCGTGATCAAAGATCATGATCAAAGAATCTCGTGATCAAAGAATTTGCAGGTTCACGGCCAAAGAATTTGCATGCTCACGATCAAAGAATAAAAAATTTTAAAACTCAATTTTTTCAGAGAAATGCATTAAACCACAGGCATGACTTGATAGAATGAAGCCCCCCGAGCAAAACCCATCCTAGTTTGATTTCATAAGTCACCCCTGTGCTGAAATATTTCATTTTTAAATCTGGTCATCTAGTCCCGCCCTTGCGATCAAAGAATCTCTGTGATCAAAGAATTTGATGCTCGCGATCAAAGATCATTAACAAGCTATGATCGAAGAATTTAAAACTTTAAAACTCTATTTTTTGACAAAATTACAACAAAGCACGGCCATGGCTTGATAGAGGGAAGGCCCCTGAGCAAAACCCATCATAGTTTTACTTCAGAAATCACCCCTGAGCTGAGATATTTGTTTTTTTCTGACTGCAAAATAAAAATAATATGGCGGCCATCATGATCAAAAAATTCCTCATAATTAAAGATTCTTTGATCATGAGCCAGCAAATTCTTTGATTGTGAGAAGGGAACAGATGGCCAAAACCCCAATTTTCTTTCACAAAATAACCATATAAATTTTCCTTTTGACTTATAACGGAAACTTAAAACTTTAATAAATTTTGAATGGATTAATATTTTTTCACCAAACAAAAAGCTGCATGTTCCTTGACTAAAGCTCTTTCAGATAAGCCAAGTTGCAGAATGGCACACCATATGATGGTCACACAGTGCCACAGGCAAAATCTGAAAAAGTGCCCACATAACTGGCAAAAAGTGCATTTTTTAGTGTTTTGGTGCACAAAAACTGTAATTCAGACTGAAATGAAATTTGGCATATCAAGAGACCTACTATGCCCCACTGTGCATTCCAAATTTTATACAAATCTGTTGAATGGGTCCAAAGTTATTAACATGCAAAATTTCAAGTTTAACATAGAAGTTCCTACTCAACCCTAAATATAGAGTGACAGCACCCTATAATATATATATATATATATATATATATATATATACTTTCAAAAAGTGCATTAATGCACCAGCTGGGAGTTCAGATTAAAGTAACAAAAGTAGGTAAATGTGGCTTAATGGTTTCCGACCCTAAATTCCCACCCCAACCCCACGAGCAGCGAAAGAAAAAAACATTATGGTTTTCACTGTCCTGACTCTTGATGAGTGGTTTCTTCCTTGGGGTTCTTTGTGGTAACTCTAACATCATTGTGATATAGTGATCAAATGTACAGAATTGTGTCTCCACAGATGCTGCAAACAACCTATAGATTGTGGCTAAAGAAAATAGATCATATGTGACCTTATTTGCTAATTTTTTTATTTTATTTTTTTATGTAGTTTTTGTTGACCAGGTAAGCGCACTAGGCAAATCCTGCCTATTTTCAGGCATGACCCGGGGGAGAGGGATACAGATGAATGCCAACTGACCTTGAACCCAATTAAGCTGTTGGTGGTATTTTTAGTGAAATGTGGGAAATTTGGCCAGGACATCGGGGAAATTCCCCTACTCTTTTCGATAAGTGCAATGGGATCTTTAACATCCACCTGAACTACCACCAATCCAGGCAGATGGGACCTCGGTTTAAAGTCTCATCCAAAAGACAGCACCTCAGAAGTGCAGCACCCCTCTCATGCTGCACTACTGTGTCAGTACTGGGATATTAACCCAAATGCCAGATGTGGGAACTGAACCCACAGCCCTCTGATCTCTCAGCGGCGAGTGTGCTACCTACTGAACCACTGACACTGACACTGATGGAATGGGGTAAACATTAGGATTGAGAATCTTAAGGAATACCCCATCTCTGATTTACTGAGAGGACAGCAAAAACTATAGCATTTTATTTTTTCCTTTTGCTGCTTGTTGGGTGGGGGTAGGGAGTTAGAACTGGAAACTCTAATGCCACATTTCCCTGCTTTTGTCACTTTAATCTGAACCCTAACTGGTGCATTAATGCAGTTTTTTGCAAATAATTTTCTTAGTTTTTGAGACTGTAGAAATGTATCCTCTTTCACATTATTCCTTCAAGACCTACGTGAACACATACATGTGAGGTGCATCTTGGTGTGGAAGCACCTTCCTTTCCACCAGAGAAGAAATTTATCTCTTTGCTGTGTTTTTTGTTTATTTGTTTTTTTTTTTAGTTTTTTTTTTCTTTTTATGGGGAACACTTCAAAGAAAAAAGATATTAACTGTGGCTATTAAGTCATGGTGCTTTTGTCAAAAATGTATTTTAGGTTTTTTTACCCATAAGTTGCTAACTTGTTTTCAGTTTTGTGTCAAGATTGGTATGTCTGTAGTCCAAGAAGAAATACAGCCTTAATGTATTTGTGATGATGATCTGAGTTCAATTGTGGGTTTGTCACCATGGTGAAGTTGGGAGATAATTTTGTGGTGATGTGAATACCCCATGAATTATTGGGGGGCTATTATGTATTTCACTTGTACTACAAATTGAGCCCTTCCATTGATATATAGAGTGTCCCTTAACTCCAGACAGATGGGGTTACAGCTTCTTAAAGGTGCGATGTTATCCTAAGTCAAAATTTATTTAAAAAGTTTTAGGCCGGCCCAGTGGTTCTGAGGGTTGAGGCACTGGATGCCACACCTCATGCCGTGCCAGTGACCTGTGTTCAGGAATGGACATGGGCACCAGGGGTCAGCAGGGGAGGAGAAGGAGAGATCATCTGGAGGACTGCTCTCCTTCTCCTGGGAGGGAAAGGGAGCTGGTTTCTGCGTCATCCACCCCCTGGTGGGGCCTGGGGGATGTGGCACCATGCCAAAACATGGGTGGAGCTGGAATGGACACTTGCCTCTGTGTTAGTGTCATTGCACGATCCCAGCTCCAAGCCACTTGCAAAATCTGCTGGCCCCCTTGTATGAGCCAGGGCTGGGGATAAAAAATATTTAAAAATTGTTATATTGTTATATGGCCCCTGAATTGTTTTGGAGAGTATTATGTATTAGTGCTGTAGTACTCATTGAGACCTTTCTTTTGATATATAGATTGTCTATAACTCTAAGTATTGAGGTAGTTATGACTTATTAAAGTTCATATGTGCAAAAAAGTCCAAATTCTCCTTTTGTATGAACTAATTCTGTTTCATCAGATTGTGTCATTCTCATGAAGGAGGACTGGCTGATATGAAGGAAGACTGAAAGAAAAAACTAAGTCCAAATTCTTGATCGTATGAACCAATCCTGTTTCATGGAATTGTGTCATTCTCATGAAAGAGGATAGCTTCATACGAAACAAGAATGTGAATAAAATAAATTAAATCCATTTATTTTTTGAGGATATCTCCTTCATCAGGCAACACCTGTGGGACTATGATCCACCAGGCACTAGGACCACATGAAAACATTTGCAAGCAGCCCACTAGATGAAATCAGGTGTTGGCTGCCGCATAAACATGGGTGGCTCCTTCCTTCCTTAGTTATTTTCCCACCGTTGACTATACTTGATGGATCACTGATGGAAATGCCACTGCAATTGCTGCTTTATTTTTTTTTTCTACATAGTGCAGTAATCACTTTCATAAGAGATTTTTGACTGCCTGTATTGCATTGAAGGAACTTTTAAAATTGTTCCGGAATTGTTAATGTGGTGAGACGATCTACACAGGTGATTCTCATGACATCTGTATCTGTTGTCTCGGCCCACACCACAATGTGCAAGTCTTCCCAATCTGCAGGGATTTCAATACTACCACACAGTGACACAATAAAAGGGGCCCTAGAGAAGTACCTGTTGAAGCAACATGTAGCCTGCAAGGATAAAGAGCTCCAGTAGAAGAGTACCGCTACATTGCTGACCCACTTGTCTGGGTCTGGATCCTCAAAATCCCAGGAAACGTCATCTGGGAGCCATCAGCACAAGCACCGGGAGAAGGAGAAAACCTGGCCAGTGCATTCCAGGTTGGTCCCCTGCACAGCAGGTACAAACTCTTCTGCACCATTGACCACTATGACAGTGATGCTGCTCTCCCTTCAGACCATCAACACAACTCCCAGGTCAGGGCATGGCATTGGCAGTACCAGTCCTAGTACTTCTGGTATGTCACTGTAGACATCAGGGGTTCTGCCTCACCATCATCTCCTAAAGATGCAATCATTGACCACAGAGGCACAAATGTCTAGGCAGTTTTGTCTTCTTTTACAGACATACTCAGATGTCTGCTGCCTCCTCCTCTAGTTCCAGGGGGCCCATCGGTGGGGCTTTCTAACAATGCCCCTACAACAATGCAAACTAGTGCCATGGCTCAGCCACCTCCTAGGGTGCCTTTGACCTCACCAGCTTGTTCTCTGCTACCCACTGACCAGGTCGATGTTGATTTTGAATATAATCCTGATTTAATAATGCAGGATCAAAAGGAGGAACCTGAGGTCTATGTTGAAAGTCCTTGTGAGAGTGGCATTGGCTCTGCTGTGTCCAACAGCAGTGAGGACTCTGTGGTTCACGCTCCAAGGTCCCCACCAGAGGACAAAATTTTCTTCACCATGATGCAGCATTTACAGACTGCCATTGGTTTTGATATAGAGGAACAGGATACCGGCAAGAAAAACTTACTAGATTTCATGGAGTTACCTGATTCTCACCCCATTGAAGTACCACCTCTCCTCCCTGCCTTAGAGGGTGCAACCTTTGGTGTCTGGTATAGACCAAATGTCATCTCAGCCATACTAAGGAAAGTAGACAAAATGTACATGGCTGCTTTGGGGAAGCCCTTTTTTGCCACCCAGCCTGAGGCAGACTTTGTGGTTATTAATGCTGCCCATGATAGGTCAAGAGCACACAAACACCTGAGCTCCCTCCCTCCTGGTAAAAGAATCCATGAAGTTGATGTGCTAGGCAAGAGGACTTTTGCTTCAGCTTTCCTGGGCCTTAGAATTGCTTACTATCAGGCCCACATGGTTAAGTACAAGAAAATCAAAGTTTTGGGCCTGCTTGAGCAAATAACTGTTTCAACACAAAAAGATGTCTCTAACAATTATTCTTTTTAACATTTAATTAGGTCCCAACATTTTGCCTATCAATTAGGCTTGTGTGTTGAAACATTAATCTGCTTGAGCTCCACCCATTATCGTCATTAAAAACTTTATGAAATAAGATGGCAGTTTCCACTGGGCAAAACCTTTCTTCCTCCACATGGTTAAGTACCAGAACACTGTCTGGAGAAAGACAAAGGCACCTGCACAAGCCTTGCCAGAGGGTACCCAAAAACAAGAGCTCCTTAAGGCTCTCACAGCTGGGACTGATGTAGGAAAGCACCGGCTTTGGATGGCCTATGATGTTTATGATGCTTCTGCTAGGGCTGCTGCCTCAAACGTCTGTCTAAGGAGGTACTACTGGATAACAGTGGAGGGTTTGTGAATGATGTAAAACATTCCATTCTAAATGCTCCATTTAGAGGACATAATCTATTTGGGTCCGATGTCCAGGACATTCTTTTTAATATTCAGGCCTCAAGCAGGACCCTGAAGTTTGTATACTCCCTTTACCATAACAAACAAAGGGGTACACAAATGGTACCTTTTTGTCCTCCTGGTGATAGGCACCACCCAGTCACCAGACAACAAGGTAAGGGCAAGGGAGTAGGAGCCTTGCCAACCTCAGGCTCCACTCCAGGTGCATATTCAAAAGCCCCTAGAGGTGGTGGCGCAGCACAAGCCACCACAACTGGCTCAACCTGACTCCTTGTACACTCTTCAACCACCATTACCTCCAGGGGTTGTTTTATGGGGTTGTCTCTCCCTTTACCTGACTCAGAAGTGACATAAGATGCCGAGGTCAAGGAAATAATAGCACAATGTCATGCTCTGGAGCTTATGGACACACCTCCAGACCATCAACCGGTGCCAACTCACTATCCTCCAGACCACGTTCCTCAGCTCTTGGAGGAAATTCAGACTTAGTTTCAGAAAAAAGCCATAGAACATGTGCCCTTTGTACAAAGAAACAACAAGTTCTACTCTTGCTACTTTGTAGTCCCAAAAGGTACCAGAGACTAGCAGTCTATTTTACACCTCAGGGACCTGAACTTTTTCATAGAGTACAAAAAGTTCAGAATGGTCACCCTACAAGACTTCCTTCTGCTGCTGTAAACAGGAGATTGGAAGGTTGCCTACCTTCATATCAAAATTTGCTAACCTCACCAGAAGTACTTGAAGTTTATTTTCTGGGGAAACACTACCAATTCTGAGTATCGCTTTTTGTCTTGTCCTCTGCACCGCACGTCTTTACCAAATGCTTGGCAGTTGTGGCAACAGCCCATTGCAGGGAAGGCATCTATGTTTCCCCCTACCTGGATGACTGGCTATTGAAGGCCCACTTCAAGGATCAGCTCCTCCACACTTTAGCTCAAATGAGACAGCTGTCCAATACTCTTGAGGTCACTGTTAACATATCCAAGTCTGTCTTGACACCTTGTTAACATCTGCTATGCATAGGAGCTGTCTTGGATACAGCTCATGGCTCAACCTTCCTGTCCCTGGACAGGGATGCATGTCTGATTGCTCAGGCCCAGCTGGTACATGACAGCAGTTATGTCTCAGCCAGGACATTCTTTTGGCTCCTGGGCCTTATGACAGCAGCCACTGTCACAGTACCTTTGGTCAGACTGCACATGAGGATTCCTCAGGAGACACTAAGAGTCCAATTGGACCAGCTCACAGATGTTCTAGAACAAATGGTTCTAGTCACCGCTCCTGTATGCAAAGTGCTCAAGTGGTGGATGAAACCTAGCAATTTATTGAAGGGGATTCTTTTCCTGATCCCCTCTCCTCACCAAATTGTAATAACAGATACCTTGGAGATGGGCTGGGGTGCACATTTAGGGCCCCATGAAACACAGGGTATGTTGACCCCAGTACAGAGCACCTTACATATAAACTTCTAGAAATGCAAGCTGTCCTGTATGGGTTACAAGCCTTCCAGGCTCATTTGTCCCTGGGACCTCTGCTAGTACAGACAGACAACATCTGTGTGATGCATTACATCAAGCAAGGAAGGTGGAATTCAGTCTTACCCACAGTGCAGGGAAATGATTGGAGTGCAGTACTGGGCTCTAGAACACACTCGAGAACTGTCAGCTGTACATGATACAGGCATCCAAAACATTGGCAGACAGGCAATGCAAGAGTGGAAACTGCTAACCTCAGAGGTCAAAGACATGTTTGACAGATGGGATCATTCAGAGCTGGACCTCTTTATATCCCCACACAATGCAATACTGCTGCTTTTCTGCTTGCCTGCTCCAGGACCTGGAATTTTATGGCAAGACATGGTGTCCCTCTCCTGGAGAGGGAGGTCCTGTATGCCTTTCCTCCCTTCCCTCTAATTCAGAGAGTGCTATTCAAGCTCTAAATGGAGGGGACAACTTTGATCCTCACTATTCCTCTTTGTCCTTTTCAGATCTGGTTCCATCTACTATAAAAGATGGCAGTGGAACCACTAGTGCCCCTGTGCAAGGACCTACTGTCATAGGCATGGGGAACACTGGTCCATACAGATATCAGATCTCTTCATCTTCATGCGTGGCTCCTGAAAATATAACCATTGCCAGGTTTGGGGTTTCCCAAAAGGTAGCTGATGTTTTGATGGCCGCCAGAAAGCCTTCCACCAGATCCATTTATTCTATGAAGTGGAAGCGGTTAGCTCTATGAGCCACTTCTCATCACTTAAATCCATTTGCCTGTTCAGCTTACCAGGTTCTGGAGTGCATGATGTTCTTATTGCATACAGGCCTGCAGTATTCTTCAATCCAAGTGCACTTGGCTGCCATTTCAGCTTTTCATGTGCCTATTGAGGGTTGTACAGTTTCCCAGTTGGAGATGGCCCATACATTCTTGAGAGGCATTCTACACTTGAAACCTCTTATCTGCAGCCAGTCCTGGCCTGGGAACAGAATTTTGTTTTGGAAAAGCTTACTTTGACTCCATTTCAGCCAGCCACTACTTGTGGCTTCACTTTCTTTGATAGAAAGCCTTGTTTTAGTTGAATTACTTCTACTCGAAGGATTTCAGAGCTACTTGGTCTAATGCGTGAGCCTGCTTATTTGATTTTTCACAATGACAGGGTGTCTTTGCATACAGATCCAAAGTTTTACAAAAGGTGGTGCCTGAGTTTACTTTAAATTAAACCATCCACTGGTTAGTTTATTTTCCTGAGCATGCCAATCCAGGGGAAGCATTCCTCCATACTTTAGATGTGCATAGACTACTCAGGTACTATATACACCACATGAGGGACTACAGAAAGTCCTTGCAGATTCTTCTTTCACTGGTCCCTGGGAAAGAGGGCACTCCAGTTTCTAAACAGTGTCTGTCCAAATGGTTTGCAAACTGTATTACTTTATATTAGAGGAAGTATGGTAAGGAATTTCCTGGGGTTATTTGTGGTCATTCCACTAGAAGCATGGCTACATATGTTGCCTGTTTCAAGAATGTGTTTGCTGCAGACATCTGTGCTGCTGCCAACTGGAGTACTGTCAACAACTTCACTAAATACTACAGCCTGGACATTACCTCTCGAAACAGGGCTTGATATTGGCCTAGCTGTGCTTCAAGTCCTGCTTTCTTAGGCTTGAAGGCTCCAGCCACGCAGCATGTTTATGGTTAATACTGGGTGGTACTCATTCCATAGGTGTGGTGTGATGAAAGAGATATCCTCAAAGAAGATAGAACAGTTACATACTTTCCATAACAGTAGATCTTCAAGAGAATCTCTTTCATCAGGCCATGTCATCCAGTCCTCCTTCCCCCATAGGAACCTAAGACATTAGTCAGTGCTGTCTCCTTCTCCATGATGATCCACCTGTAGCCGTCTGCCTTGCCCGGTGGCAGAGACCTAGGTTCTCTCCTGGTTCGAAACAGGGAGGTTCTCAGAGCATGATCTCTGGCCAGGAGCTGTGGAGAGGATGGAAGAGACCACCAACATTTATGTAGCCACCAATGTTTGCTGTCATTGTGGGTGGTCCCTGGTGGACTGCTTGAACAGTTTTCATTTGGTCCTAGTGTCTGGTGGCTTATAGTTCCATAGGTGTGGCCTGGTGAAAGGGATTCTCTGGAAGATCTGCTGTTACAGTAAGTACATAACCATTCTTTTTGCATGAACCTCATCTTGTTTTGTATGGCTGTATTCTTGTTTCATGAGGCCATACAAAACAAGAAAATTGTCTCACAAAACAAGATTTTTCAAATGTTTTAAAATTCATTTCTGGGCCCTTTTTCAAAAAAACTAACAGCAGAATCCACCTATGGGGTCCAATTCAGCAAGATACGTGTGTTGATATCTCTGCTGGATATGATTTTTATGGGATTTAAAAAAAATTAAGAAAAAACAGAAACAAGATGGCTGCCATATGAAAGAAAAATGTTTTTATCACAAAACAGGATTACCTCATTACAAAACAGAATCTTATTTTGTTTGGCTAAATTCTTGTTTCATATAAAACCGCTATCCAAAAGACCATACTGAGCATGCTCAAAACCAACAGTTTAACTCCTTATAACTCTGGAAGAGATTAACATTTTTTCACCAAACCAATTAAAATCACCATTCTGGGGGAAGCCCTTTCTACTCTGAAAATTGCTAACTGTCTGGTCACTAAGTGATTACAACAACAACAACAAATAATCAAAATCTCAATTTTTCTTTTTTTACTTTTTTCACTATCCAGATCTTGGAATCTGCATATCTAACAGGAAAACAACTTGGCACATCAGGAGACCATGTCCCAAGATTGTGCATGAAAAATTTCTTGGAAGTACATTGAACAGGGGAAAAGCTATTTAAGTGTGATGTTAGGTGTTTAACATTAAACAGCCTATGTAACTCTAACTACTGTATGCACCATATAATAGATATTCTTTGCAAAAATCTTCATTAATGCACCAGTTATGGTTCAAGTTAATGCCACAAAAGTAGGGAAATGTGGAATTAGGGTTTCCAATCCTAATTCCCCACTAGAGATGCAGTGAAATTAAATTTTGCAGGCAAAATTGCTGCCAAACCAGCAATTTCGCCCGTGCAAAACATTTCGTGAAATTCTGCCATTACGTGAAATTTTTTGCTAGGTGCAACGCTGAAAAATTTCAGCCGCAGAATGAAATTTTGCATTTCACTGGTGGAATTTTGCATTTCACACCCGCAAAATATTGTGCAAAATGAGTGAATGTTGTGAAATACTTTACGTAATGAAATATCCTATTTTCGCACATCTCTACTCCCCACCCCAACCCCCCAAGCAGTTAAACGAAAAAATATTAGGATTTTGGTTCTCTGCAGTCTTGGTGAATCAGTGGTAGGATCTTCCTTGGGGTTGTTCAACCCCAATGTTCACCACTCCTCCAGCCCATAGCCTCCTGTCTAAAGCAAAAGATATGGCTAAAAGCCAGTGCCTGATATTGATAAACTCTTAAAAGGTAAAGAAGTATGTCTAGCGACATATAATATATGCAATGTGTTGTAGCTTTCTTCACAGAATGCCCTGCAGGCCCTCTGTGAAGAAAGGAGATCACATCTGACCTTGTTGCTCAGGGAACAGGGTAGGAATTCGTGTTGCCAACCCCAAGGAATACCCTACCACTAATTCACCAAGACTGCAGAGACTCAAAACTGTAATTTTTTTTTCCTTTTGCTGCTTGGGGGGGCACTCTGGGAAGTTAGAGTTGTAAATGTTTCAAAATATGAGTCTCACTCAACCACAATGTATTATTGATTTTTTTTTTAAATCCAATATCGTGAAGTTCCTCTTATTGAAAAAATTATTTGTCCCAGATTTATGAGTACATGAAATTGTGGAGACAACTTGTTTCAGTACAAAATCTCTTAAAGTTGAATTTTCATTTCGCTCCTAAAAAGTTTTTTATCCAAATAGTAACATTTCAGAACTTGAACAAATGTTCCTTCATCAGACTTGGAGCTTATTATTCACTGAAAGGTAGAGGAACAAAATAAAATATATGAACAATGTGTTTCTAATATTTAGAAGAGTATGTTATTTCAAAAGGTATTATTTATCCAAATTTAATATAGAAATCAGGTAGAACAAACCTGATGGGACCTGAAATAACTTGTGAGTTTATATGGTGCTGGGAGGCTCCGCTGTATCTCAAAGGACATCACATTTAAATATCTGAAACAGGGAACAAGGAAACGAAAATCTTCATTAAGCCTCAGTTTATAGCTGTAATATAATATAAGTAAAAAACTGCTTCAATTGTATAGGAACTTACTGAGAAAAATTCTCAATTCAAAAGAGCAAAGTCTAAACGACTTAATCAAATGTCAAGCGGTGCTTCTGTAGAACGCTGTGATGAAAATGAGTAACGTCACCGAAAAATAATAATTCTACAAATCTAAAAAGAACTGATTTTGTGTTTCAATTACTTTAGCTACATGATTTTTAAGTCTCTTATTTTGCATTTCTCACAGGTTTGGGTCCAAATGGGGATTCAAAAAACAACTCGCACAAACGTTCCCAGCGCCATTACTCACTAAAGTGCTGTGTGTAACATACACTGACACCTCTAAGGTGAGCAAGAAAGTGTTGCAAACCCTAACACCATGTTTCCCTTCTTTTGTGGTATTAACTTGAACCCTAACTGGTGCATTAAGGACATTTTTTTAAAGAATTTCTTTTCATTTTCAGCTAATGCAATTGAATCCTCATTCACACAGGTCCCTTTCGGACTTATGTGAAGACACGCAAATGCACAGGGCCCAATGTAAGAAAGGAACACTCTGTCCACCTATGGAAATGCACAGTCTTTATGTGCACTGCAGTTCTGTACAACAACAAATGCCAAGAATTCATGGGGCAGTCAAGTGGGCTGCAGAAGCACAGGGCTCTATGATCACATTCATGTAACTGCAGATACAGACACAAGGGCCCAGATATTCAAAAGGGATATGCCTTGTGCAACAGAGATGCACCAGTGCAAGTACGATAATGTGTCATTCTATGATATTCAGTGGGAGGCAGCTGCGCTGCAAAAGTTGCAATGTGCAAGAGTGCAATGGTAATGAATGCATGCACAACTGTAGGGGGAGGAATCCTGAATAAATGGTGCAGTGTGATATTCAACAGCATGCGCCATGCACAATAGGGGAGCAAGTGGAAGTTGCGCAATAGCGTAAATGCTCCAAAATAAAAAGGAACAAAAGAGATGTGCAAGAATGCTACAGGGAAGCCAGAGGTGGGAGCAAGGTGACAGCAACTAGAAAGAGGGTAGCAGTGAGTGGGACTGGGCAGGAGCAGGACAGGGCACACCTGGCAACAAACAGGAACAGGACAGGAGTGGGGAGCCTGTGCTACTGTGAGGAGAGACAGGGAAGTGCCACAGTGGACTGAGGGCAGTGGCAGTAGGCAGGACAGCCAAAGGCCGGAGGTATACCCGGTGCAGGGGGAGCATCACAAAGGACAGCAGGGGGAATGGGATAACAGCTGCCAGGGGGGGAACACCAGCCAGGGACATGGCCAGTGCCACTTTCCAGATGGAGGTGGTAATGAGGGGTGTGAGAAGGCAGGCAGCAGGGGGCAGGACTGTGGAAGGGCCCGTCAGCGATATGCCCCCAACAGGTGGTACCGAACCCGCACCACCATCGAGCACTACGCTGACACATAGATTGTGGGCCAGTACCGACTGAATCGGGTGATCCTGAGGTGGCTCTGTGAGCTGTGCAGTGATGAGATGTAGGCACCCACATGATGGAGCCATGCTCTGTCAGTGGAGACAAAGTTGACAGCTGTCATATGCCTGCTCACCATGGGCACCTTCCAGAGACAAACAGGGAACACAACAGGCATAACCCAATTGGCCATGTCATACCTACTCACACAATTCCTCAGCACACTGCTGCCACATGCGGTGGAGTACATCCATTTCCCCAGCACACAGGCAGAGCACAAAGCATACATACAAAAGTTCCACAGGGTAACACATATACCTGGCGTGCTCAGAGCCATTGACTGCACCCATGTGGCCATCCGCACGCCACCTGGCCTGGATGGTGTAACATACATCAACCAGAAGGGTTTTGCCAGCATCAACTTCCAGGTGGTGTGTGATGCCAGAGGGCGTATAACCGTCTGTGCCACGCACCCTTGGGGAGCACATGATGACTTCATCTGGCACCAGTCCACACTGTGCCACAGGTTCGAGAGTGGGGACATCCCCACTGGCCACCTAGTGGGTGAGTATGCACATCACGCAGGATGACATGGGCAGCTGTGGGGGGGCGGCATTGTCAGAGGTGCCATGGGTACTGGCCTTGATGGCCCATGGCAGAGCAATGCAGACCACCATACTATTGTCCACCCTCTACACACAGATGACAGTGGCTACCCACTCCGTCCCTGGCTGCTCAAGCCATACCGGCACACCGCAACCCCATCACAGCAATGGTACAATGAGGCACATGCCACCACATGTAATGTCATCGAGCTGGTGTTTGTGATGCTGAAGGCACGTTTCCGGTGCCTGGACACGTCTGGCGGTGTGCTACAGTACAGCCCCTCGGAGGTCTGTGGGCTATTCCCGGCCTGCTGCATCCTGCACAACATGGCCAATGACTGTGGGATAGCTGTAGAGGTTGAAGAGGGGAACAAGGATGGGGACGATTAGGACACTGGTGCAGACTGTGATGGGCAGCCACCCCTTAGGTGAAGGGACCCCCACCTGATCTGGATGTCACAGCTGCACCAGGACACCATCACAGAGGAGCACTTCAGCCAACACAGGTAGGTCATGGGGCCATGTGCAACCACCAATGGCAAAGGCACAACCCACAGACAGGCATGGACGAACCCCAGGGGTGGATGGCGGCAAGGGAATGGGCTGAGTGTGGAACCACACACACCGTCAGGGATGGGTAAGGCCTAACACTACACACGATCATGCACACACACACACACACACACACACACACACACACCCCCAAGACATGCACAAGGGGTGTAAGGCACGTCAACCCCAACTGCAACCCCTAGCCACACACAGGTCCACACATGACCATGCCCAATGCCTGTCACTGTGCATGTCTCAGATGCTGGGCACCATTGCACACTGGTGGATAGTGCAATGCAGGCATCATCATGCACACACCACAGTGACCAGCAGCTGGGAGGGTGTGCACATGGACCGTGTGTCTGCAGGGCCAGGTACCCCACCCATGTGTTGCATGTTGCACAACACACTGCACACAGGGCAGCATCAGACAGTAGCCATGGTGGGAGACAGGTCAGCCACACGGCACAGTGCCACGGCTGCCATGGATGCATGATCAGCCCTGGCAAGACCTGCCAGCCATGCCAGGCTGACCATTGGCCTTATGGGATGGCACCGATGGTGCCCCAGGGGTGATGCTGCAGGAACGCAACCGTGTTCATGCAGGGGTCTGCAGCTCACCAAACATGCCCACACCAGGCATGCTTGGTATGCCCACAGTCGAGCCCTGTGTTGACATGGAAGGTGTCACACAATGCAGGGAATGGGGGGGTGGGCATGACACTGCGTGGTGTCTGCTGTGCATGGGCAACAAACTGGATGCCCAATGAGGCCATGAAAGCTGTGAATGCACATGTCTGCCTGTCAATGGCAGCGGTCACATCCTCCCGCTGCTGGGCCATCTCTGCCAGAAGCAGAGTGTGGTCTCTGCTGCACCTCTTCTCTGCCTGGTGCAGAACCACACTGAGTGCATCCACTGCCCTGACAAGCCGCAACTGCTGATCCATGGAAGCCTGGAGTAGGCTGCTGTGCTCATCAAAGAGATCATCCGCTGGATTGGCATGCTGTCCCTCATGGTGTTCCTGGCCATGCTGGGCATCACCCCCTTAATGATGGGCACTGCACACCAGAGCCATGCCAAGGCACATCCACATGCGGTACACTGATGCCACCCCCCGACACTGTCTCCCCCTTCACCATTGGCCAACTGCTGATACTGCCCCTCCGGCCACCACTAGCCAGGGCTCACCGGTGCCACCGCAGTGGCTGCAACAGCCACACTAGCCTGAATGCACACCAGTGCTGCCCCACTGGTGCATACAGGTATAGGCTGGGATTGTGATGTCATGCAGGCCTCCACGGTGGCACCACCCATGCTATTACCTGCTGTGGGACCATCCTACGGCCCACACATATCACTGTCCAGGATGTGTGATCCATCATCATTGGTACCAGATCCGGCACCAGTCCGTGTCACAGCACGCTGGCATCCATGGCCGCTGTCATGCTGGGACACAGGGAGGGCCTCCTCAGCACCAGCACCACCATCTTCAGTCCAGACAGACAGGCGGGTATGCTGTTGTCCTGACCCTTGGACACCTGTGGAGGTGGATGGGTGCTCCTCCATGTCCAGGGTATCACCCTCAGTTGTCACACCCACCACCGCTGACCCATGTAGATGCTTAGGAGCTGTAAGGGAACACAGTAGCACTAATGTTTCTGCTCTACCCTGTGGAATTCCTCCCACCCCTCCACACAGTGACAGCACAGGACCTACCATGCAGTGACAGGCTTCCACCTGTCTGGAAGCCACCACCTGGAACAACCTTTAGGGCACAATGCTGCATGCTGCCAGCCACCCGCTCCTCCTGTGGAGTTAGGCATGGCACATCTGGCTGTCCACCACCGGTTGCAACACGTGCTGCCCTGATGGCAGCCACCTTATCTTTAATCCTCCTCTTGTCCATGCCAACCTTCTTTTTGCACTCCTGCACTGACCGCTGGTGGCTGCCATGCTGGTTGATGGCACGTGCTACCTCATCCCATGCTGCAGCATTGGCCTGTGGTGTTCCCCGCTGTCCACTAAGCAGTGGTTCCCTGTCAAGGTAGGCCTCGAACAGAGCATCTATTTCTGCCCAGGTGAAGTTGGGCCTCCTCCATCTCCCACATCTCTGTTTCTCCTCCTCCTCACGTTTGGTCATTATGGAGCCTGTGGGAATGACAGGTGTTACCTCTGAATGTGCAGTCCCATGCATCTCCCACACACCACAGTCCACACTTCCAAACAGCCTGCAACCCATCACAATTGACTGCAATACCAAACAACATCTTCTGCAGCCCCACGTTGTATTTATATAGTGCAAGGCATGCAAATGAGGTGAGGCGCAACTTTAAGTGGATGTTAATGCAGTGGCAGCACCATGGAATTGCTGATGAGCTGATTTGCAAATGCTGGCTGAATATCACGCTGTTGCACCTTGTGAAATTGTGTTGAGCATGCTCAGGCAAATGCACAGCTCTGTGACGTGCACAGTAGGCACTGCACTGCACAAGCACGGGGTGCTGACACCGACGCCTGCCACTCTGATGATGTGCTGAACATGAGAGGCAGTGCAGGGCATGGCCACCACTGTGCCAGTGGTGCTAGTGTGCTGTTCACATGTGGCATTCATGCCCTAGAGTGCAGTAGGTGCCATGGTGCCACAGCGTGGTAGGCCACTGCAGGGTATCACACACAGGTACTCCACTGTGCTACACTCAGGGAGTCCTAATCACACTATGGCAGTCTGTGCATGACAGATCCTTGTCCCTGCCATCGACCATTGCCCCCTAGGCCCCATGCATCCACATAGGTGCACCCCTATTGTGCTGTTCAGTGACAGCGCGATGGGGAATGGCAGCGTTGTACAGTGCGGCATCTGCAGGTGGGGGACGTGTGCTACAGAGCACCATTTTGTGATCCTGGCTGCACGAAAGATGGCACAGAGGAGAGCAACATTGTGGAGCCTGCTCGAACTTGCAAATCTGGTGGCCATTGTTGAGCCCCATGCTGGGGCCCTGTTTGGGGATGACCTCTTAGAAAGGGCCAGAAATGCTGTGTGGGAGGAGGTGGCAGAGGCACTGGAGGAGGCCACCGGGATCGCCTGCAGTTCAGAGCAGTGTCGACACCGCTATGGGGACCTCTGGCAGAGGGACCCAGACAGGCTTGCCTGTCTACTGGCACATGCCAGGTGAGGTGCAGTGCCACCTACAGGTAGGTGCTCCATCCATACACTGGTAGCGGATGTCAATCTGCGTATCGCGGTGGGCATGTGTCCAACATGCAAGGGGGTGTGGGCCATCCAGTGTGGGCAGTGGTGGTGGTGGTGTGATGGTGGTGGTGGTGGTGGGGTTGCAGCATGGCTGGGCTGTGCAGAATCACACACACCTGGGGGGGCCTTTGCTACTGGTTTGTACCGATGTTCCCCTCTCCATGTTTGCACCCTAGGCCCTGAGGAGAGGTGCCGTGCCTGTAAGGCATGGGCACAGCATGAGCGTGAAGCTGCCTGTCTACAGGGACAAGCTGGAGGACCCATACTGAATCAGCACCCAGCTGTTGCAGATGCAGGTGAGTGCCTTTCTTCTAGGAAATTCTGTGCATGCTGTGTTGAGGAGTAGGCGGCAGGGCATGGCCACCAGCCCTTGACACCACTGATGTGCATGCCACATGGTACACTCAGCACTGTTCTGTGGCACTGCATATGTGGGTGTGCATCGCTGGTGGTCCATGCATGTGCTGGGTACATGGCTGTGCCAGTGCCTTCACACCGCATAGCCATGTCACTGTACAGCCACGGTGATGCTGTGCAGGACTTGGACGGTCGGTGTATGCAGTGGTCCACATGGCTGTGTGTGCCTGGGTAGGCAGGTCTTGTGGACACAATCACTGTGGATGGTCACACACCATCACAGGGGCGTGAACCACGGCTGTATGCCATGCACAATGGGTGGGCTGCAGAAGGATGAACAGTCACACGTATTGGCTCTGCTCCCTTGTCCTAGGTGGACAGTGATTGATGGCATTGAGAAGGGCATGCAGGAGCTGCTGCAGCTGGAAAGGGCATCCCTTGAGATCCTTCAGCGACTGGAGCAGCACAGGGTCAGACGGTGGAGGACACATAGGCACCACAGAAGTGGAAAGTGGGTCAGACAATAGGCCCTCCATGCCCCCGGACCCACCTTACCCCCCTGGACCCACCCTCACACCCATTCTTCCCTCTTCCATTTGTTCACCCCTACCCCATACCCGCCCCAACTGGTATGTGGCCCTTGCCCCCCATTGTAAATATTTGCACATAGTTGTTTGTAACCTTTTTTGAATACATTTGTTTTGTTATGACAACTGTGGTGGTCTCTGATTTGCAGCGGGCTACAGGTGCTCAGCTGCAGTGGTGTGCATGGCGTCAGGGGTGGTGCAGGCATGGGTGTGTGTGTGTGTCCGACAAGGAACTGCCTGTGGTGAGGGTGGGGGAATCAGTCACTGTCTGTGGTTTGTGTGTTGTTCTCTGTGCCCTGGAGGCCTCTCTGCAGTGGTCCACGGTGCATGCAGTGTGTCCATGGTGCCCCTGTCAGACTGTCCATGGCCTGTGTAGCTGAAACCCTTGCATGTCTGTGCTATGTACAGTCTGCTGGCATGTCAGTGGTGGCTGTCCATGCTGGACAACCCCTGTACCCATCAAAATGCCAGGTTGTCTCCTTTCACCGGTATGGTGCACTTCTGCCTCGGGTGGCACTGT
This sequence comes from Neoceratodus forsteri, assembly GCA_016271365.2. Lineage (NCBI taxonomy): Eukaryota > Metazoa > Chordata > Ceratodontiformes > Ceratodontidae > Neoceratodus > Neoceratodus forsteri. The sequence goes on from CM057453.1 coordinate 215,670,619, forward strand.
AGCCTCTGCTGTTGTTGTCCTCCCTCCATGCTGTCACTTGTGTCTGTTGCAGGGGATGTGCTTTACTGTCTGTCACTTGTGCTCCAGCCGCATGCTGGTGGTGTATGGCTTCATGGTGCATGTGCAGGGTGGCTGGTACACCTGTGCCATGGAGGGGTGCTAGCCATGGGTACATGGCTGCTGTGGCCACATGCCAGTGGGTTTGTTGACCCACTACTGTGTCCCTGTGTTGGTGTGCCCTTGGGTATGGGTGGGTGTTTGTCCATGCACTGTGTTGCATCCTATGTGGTGCATGCTTCCATGCACCACTGTGGGCATCTGTGCTGGCTGTTGTGGCCAGTGCTGGGATGGGGTGTGTCCTTGGGAGGGTGTGCAGGGTGCTGTACCATGGGTGGTGGGGTCCAGGGCAGGCCCTGTCGCATGTGGGGTACCTCATGTGCTGACGCATGGTTGATTTCTCAGCTGTACTTCGGGGGGAGCCATACAGGGTGGCACTGTGTCTGCAGTTGTTGCAACATTGGCTGCTGCTGCCTGCTGCAGGGTGCTCACAGTGGGGCTGCCTTGCATGGCTCCATGGTGCACAGGGTTGCATTGCCACAGTGCAGGTGGTGGCATGCATGGGGTGTCCTATGCTGTTGGGTGCTGCTGCTGGGCATGGTGTCTGGGGATCACTGTGCAGGGTGTACTCTGCATTGGTGGGATGGTGTAGCATGGGGTGGCCGGACCTCCTTGTGTGCCGGTCACAGCTTGCCAGGTGGTGTGCTGGTGCACCATGCCCCAACTGTGGGATTGTTGCTGGTGTCCATGGGCCGGTGGTTCTTCCAGCTCTCCTCAGGTTGTGGGGTTCATGGGGTGAGGGGGGTGATGTCTGTTCTGCTGTGTGCTCCTCTGCCCATATCTTCCATGGGTGCTGAACCCCTGCATCCTGTTCCTGCACATCCCTGGTTGTGCTATTGCACATCAGACCTGCACCACTGTGCATCCCTGGTTGCGCCATGGTGCAGTTGGTGTGATATTCAGTTGTGTGGCGCAAGCGCATTTTGGCCAGCACAGTGTTTGAATATCATGAGTGTTACGCATAGGCACACAGAACTTGTGCCTGCTCCTGTTATTGTGCTACTTTGTGGCGCAGTTTGAATATCTGGGCCACAGGGTGAAAAGTCCATCTGTCAGCCAATGCACAGGGCCCTCTGACACCATTGGGTGCAGGTGTGCAGGGCCCTAATCCAAGGAAAGAGTTGTCTTCACGTATATTTTATTTATTTATTGAAATTTTGGATAACACCTTTGAGAACAAGCTCATTTAATAGGTTCCAGGTCAGATAAGCAATACATATTGGGAAAGTATGAGATGGAGAATAAACAAAACAAGGAATTATACAAGACATTACAAGAGTACTTAGCAAGAGAAGTTCCTATACATGTAGCATTGTACAATGTATGCCATGGTGCATATTTGATTAAAACCTGGAATTCAAGGGTCATATTAGAAGGGGTGGGGTCTTATGAAACAACTCTTTACAGGAAAATGAGAACAGAGTCAGCCTATTATCTAATAAGCAACAAGGTAAGGGATGGCATCAGCCCAGGGGCCTCATCTGAGGTGAGGAGGTAAGGGACAGAGCATTTTAAAGTAAACAAGGGAGCTCAGGAGATATAAAATGGGGGAGGGAGATGTGGGAAGCCATAGAGGGGTGAAGGGAAAGAGTGGAAGGGATCAAGAGTAAATAAGAAGGAGAATGATCAGCAACTTAGAACAGTTATTTACATGCTGAGAACAGTTATGCATAAGGTCAGGATAGCATAAGGTTAGAATAAGTGCTGTTCACAAGAAGGAAGGTTATTGGAAGCAATCACAACTGGTATCAGCAACTAGCTGTTGCTTAAGTTTAACCTTGAAGGAGCCCAAGGTGGATGCTGAAGTGATGTCATGGTGCAGGAGTTCATCCATAGTGGGGCATAGTAGGCAAAGGACCTTTGTCTACTATGCCCCACTATGGAGGAGTGTGACAGTGGGGTAAAATAAAAACATCATTCTAGTAGAGCAATGATGGTTGATAGTGGAGGTAATAAGCTTTTGCATTCCTGGGGGCATTTTGCCTAAATTTACTGTTTTGGACAGTAAACATGTTTGGTACATGAGTCTACCTTTGAATTGGAGCCAGTTAGCCTGAGCATACATGTCACAGGTATGGGGCAGATGGGCTGAGCCGGTAAGGAGCCAGCATGCTTTGTTAAGTGCAACTATGATGCAGTGAAGAGTTGCTTCAGGAGCTGATCCATAGATTGGTAAGCCATAATCAATAAGAGAGACAAGAGAGCTTTGAATGACCAGGTTAAAGGCCTGTGGGGTCAAACATTGCTTTTGCCTATAAAGTAGCCCAATGCGGGTGTTAACAGCCTTAGCAATGTTGTCAATGTGATATGCATAGGTCATCGTACTGTCAATAGTAATCCCTAGATATTTAAAGTGTTGAACTAGCTCCAGGGGAGAGCCCTCTTCATTGGTGATAGAAATAGGGTAAGTTCTGTGCCTATTTTGGGAGCTGGAGAACAGCATAATTTTAGTCTTGCTGTAGTTCATAACTAACTTGAGCTTATGGGACCATCTTTCTACAACTACAAAATTACTCTGTAGCCTAGATTCAAGAATCTTAGGGTCAGGATCACTGGAAAACAGGACAGCATCATCAGCATATAAAAGGATGTGACCCTGACAGGAGAAAGGAAGGTTGTTGAGGAAAATGCTAAATAAAAGAGGGCCCAAGATGGAAGATTGAGAAACTCCATATAGGACAGGTTTGTTATCTGAGAGGGTGTTACCAATCTTCACCTGCTGTGTACAGTTGTGTAGGTAAGTTTTAAACCAGGCTATGCTGTCACAAGCTAGGCCAATGGAGGTAAGCTGTTCGACCAGGAGGGCATGATTCACTGTGTCAAAAGCTTTGGTTAAATCAATGAAAGCAGCACTGACCAGGTGTCCTTGATCTAAGGAGTGGTGAATAAAGCCTGTGAGCTCCAGAAGGGCGGTAGTGGTACTATGACCATTTCTGAACCTGTGATGTTGCAGACATTGTAGCTGATATTTTTCTAAGTATTCAACCAGTTGGTCAGCCACTATATACTCAAGAGCTTTTGAGAGTGGGGGCAGGACAAAAATAGGCATGTAGTTCCCAGAAATTGTGCGCTCCCCAGACTTATGAACTGGTGTCACAATGGCAGATTTCCATTTCTGAGGAAATTGAGAGTATCTAAGTGACATGTTAATAATATGTGTTAGAGGCGACAGAATGTCATCCAACATAAGGGCTACAAACTTAAGATCAAGGGTGTCACCACTTAATCTTTATTTCTATAATACCTTGAGTAGGTAAATTCCTGGCTTCATGGGCTGAGATGGTTTTAAAGTAGAAAGGAGGATGAGAAGAGTGCAGATTCTCTTTCCCAATGTAGTCACTTGTGAGGGGGTGAGAGAAGTAGCCAGGTGGCAGGACACTACTCAGGTCCATGAAGACATTATTAAAAATGCTAGCAATAAGTCTGGGGTCAAGTGAGGGTACACCATCAATGTTAAGTATGGTAGGGGCAGATCTGAGGTCTCTTCCAGTGACCTCTTTAAGGTTAGTCCAAAATGTTCTGCTATCATTCCAGGTCCAAGAGAGCACTTCCTTATAATATTGACTTTTTGCTGCATGAATAGCCCTCATGTTGTTGTTTCTAGCCACTTTGTACATCTGGATGTTGGCCTGGGTACACAGGGTAGCCAGTACAATCAAATTTTATGTGAGAATGCAATTTAAGCTGCAAAACCAAATATTATGATGTGCAATGAAATTTCAAGTCTAGCAACCAAGTTTTGCCATAAAATGAAAAATTATGGTGTGCAATCAAGTTAATGCTGAGAAACCAATTTTCTGCTGTGAAACAAAAAATTATGGTGGGCAATCAAATGTCATTTCTCACAACCAACTTAAGTCACACAATACAAAATTCTATTTGCAATGCAATTTCATGTTGAAGTACCAATTCCAGGCCCAGAATGAAAAAAATATGATCTGCACTAAAAATTTAATGTTGTGAAACCAATTATAGTCATGCAATGGGATATTATAATCCACAATCATGTTTCATATCAAGGAACTAATATCTGTTTTTGCAAGTACAGCTAATGATCCAGAATGAAAATACAGACTTTATTAAATTGCAATAAAAAAAATAGTTTCATAAGTGAAATTTAGTTTCATGTTCCTCACCATATGAAGCAAACTTCTAGACCACAATCAAATTTCATGTCCAGCAACCAGTTTGTAAGGCACAATGATAAACTATGATCTGCAGTGAAATTTAATATTGAACAACCAATATTTGTTTTTGCTGCAAAACAGAAAAGTAAGATACGCAATCAAATGTCATGGTGAGAAACCAATTTAAGTCACAAAACCAAAAATTCTGACATGCTATTAAATTTCAAGTTGAGAAACCAATTTTTGTCCCAAAATGAAAAATCATGGAACACAATCAAAATTCATGATGAGAAAACAATTTTCTGCTGTGAAACAAAAAATTCTGATGAGCAATCAAATTTCATGTCAAGAAACCAATTTTTGTCATGAAACAAAAAATCATGGCTCACAATCAAATTTCATGCTGAGAAACCAAGTCTCTGCTATGAAACAAAAAATTATGCTGGGCAGCAGTCAAAATGTCTTTCCAACAGACCTTTTCTGAATTTAAATTTCAAAAATATTTTGCAAGTCAAATTTAGTTTTGCAACACATTAATGGTGCAATATGGAAAAGTTTGTGACAATCCAAAAAAGGACAAAGATATTAACATGACCAGGAGAAATACATAAAACATATGAATAATCATGCATTACTGAAACATGGTTCAGGATCTGAACCAGCATGTTATAATGAGACAGATTCTTTTTTATTAATATTATTGCTGGCATAATAATAGTTTGATTTAGCAGTCTGTTACTGAGATAAGAAACATGATGGCAGCTGTCATGAAACAACCAAAAAAATGGTGTCATGAGCACAGCATCTCACAAAACTAAAAAGGGCCTTGCAACACCAAATGTTTTGTGTTGTAGCAGAACCTTATCCCAAAAACCCAACTGAGCATGCTCAGAACAGAAGAAAACAAAACTTCAGATCCTTAAGACTCAGGGACCATTTAATATATTTTTTGCACAAGTTTCCAAAGGCTTTACCTTACCCTAAAAGTTTTGGAAATAATTCCATTCTGTGTACGCTGTAGGTGAGAGCAAACCCAAATCCCATGCTAAGTATAGGAAAAAAAATAAATGTCTACAGAGAAATGACATATGCAGATCTCAAAAACTGCACATGTTGCTGTCATGAAATTTGCTAGAGAATTAGACCATGCCTCCTAGACAACATATGCAAAATTTTGTCATGGGGTCATAATGTCACAAGACAGTATGTCGCAGCAATATACCACACTGCCAATACAGCACAATATATTGCATGCAGCATAAGTCTTGTTTCTGCAGAGTGCTCTGCCCCCAGCACTCCCTGTTATGGTGGGCTGTGCCTCTGAACCTCCCCAACTAAAATAACTAACTCTGGGGGGGGGGTAGAAGTAAATATCACACAACGTGTAAAAAAATGACAAATTCCATGCGTCCGGGACCAGGAATCGATCCCAGTCCCAAACACACTATCTGCTTTCCTTGCTGCTAATTGCTCATCTTGTTGAGCCATGGCAGCTGCTCAGTGGATCCCTGTCCCAGCAGAGGTCTTATCCTCTGCCTGAAACAGTGAGAGGGTGCAGTACCGCGCACAGACACATTCACAGTATTGCACCCTCTCGCTATCCTATACTGCGCTGTTTCTATTTCTGGGTTTTGCCATATGCTATTAAGCATATGACATATTGACCCAGTAGGCAAAATTTCAGCTAACTTCATCAAATGCTGCCAAAGTCATTAAGGTGCAATGTAAGGGGTTTAACATTAAACATCCTACTCAACCATAACTATAGGAACACTACCACACCATTATAATGTGGCTTTAACTGTCCATATGCTTGATTCACTATATGTATGTATGTATGTATGTATGTCCTTAAAGGGTGATTGTCTTAATGTCCTGCATTTTTACTGCTGCAGAGGCAGAGCCCTGCAGACGTCTTTCTATCACTTGGGAAAAAAGGGCATTTTAGACTCCTTCCAAAGCACAATTTCAGTGTTAAACAATGTTCCTTACACTACCTGAAATCACTACAATGGGTGGGGGGCAGAGAGTGCCTTTCCTACATGTAGCATTCTCCTGCCAGCTCAAATTAAAATCAGTGGAGTGTAAACAGCATTGGCAGCTTGTTTTAGTCTGAAAGAACACCTAAACCCTCTTTTTACGCATTTTTATCTAAACAATGCCTTTCTGGCAGGGGTGTAGGGCTCCAATACTTCTTAAAGTCTTCAATGATGTTTTTTTTTTATGTAGTGTTCCAGGCAGCAGTCTTAAATCAGCAACTAAGCAGTCCTGAAGCACAGCTGTAAGGGAACTTTGTTTTATATCCCTGCTGAATTCCTTCACAGAGGAGTATAAGGTGATTTGAGATCAGGTTTTGGCTTGTGATAGTGATGTCACTGGGCTGGGACAGGCAGACAGTCATTGTGATAAGCCTCCAATTAACTAAAACAGGTAGTCTCCTATTTTAGTAAATCGGTTTGTTTGCTAAGTTAAAGTTGATTTCCCTACTAAGGTAAGTAAAGATCATGTAACCCTCTGTCCAGGTTTTGTACTGACAATCCTGGGGAAGAATTTGGATGGTTACACTTTATTTGCATTTGTACGGAGTTTATTTGGAAATACTGCTAGATTTATAATTTAGTGACAATTTTATTGGTGCCTTTGTCTAATGACTATTTTCCCTCTGAGACCTGCAAGGTACTATTAACAAGAGTCTCCTCTATGTAGTACTATAATCAAACACATGAACAGTAAGATAGAGTAACTATGGCATTAAATTGGGATTACACTTAGCTGATACATGCCCTATAGTGGTGCCTAAATACGCAATTGTGATAGCACAGATCATGGAGGTGAATGCACTGATCTGCATTGACTTGTCATATTGACTCCTATGTATCTACCTGTGTTATATTTTTTGTTTGTATTAAATGAAGCATTTGGCTGATGTGATAATGCTATGTATGTTTTTTTGTCCAAACAAACAAGCATAAGTCAGTGCCAAACATGTTTTCTTTTATGCTGTTACAGGTTAGAACAAAAGCATCTTGTGGCTATAGGCAGGCCTTTCTTACCCTCATGAGCAAGGCCACTGTTTTTCGGTTTTTACCAGAATACCTGCTAAAATTCCAGAATTAGGGCTGCCTGAACACCAGTAAAAACAAAGATTTCATGGAATCTGCCATTTTATACTAGATCAGTAATTCTACAAAACTTGTATTTTCCTTATGATTGCTTCCTGAACTATTTTCAATTTGCTTTATTTAATGCTCTGTATATTAAGCCTTCTTTTATTCTGATTATTTATACACATAATAAAAGAATGACAGCAGAATCCTGGTAAAATCCAGAAAGTAGAATAACAATTACTGGTGCAATTCCAGAATATGAAGTATTGAAAATGGAATTTCAATGTTTTAATCACTGTAAATCAGTGGCCTTGCACATTGTTTCATGGACTTTGGGTTCCAATGAGCTAAGAAGTATAGGCCCCATATTCAGAGATGGCCATGTGTGGTCTGCGGCAGCTTGTGCACAGCCTGCCTGGGGGGAGCAGTATTCAGACAATTAGCTCACTGCAGCTGGAGCATGCAAACTGTCTAAACATGGGACCATGTCGGTACAGTGCATAGTGACTTTGCACTATGCTGACACAGGCCCAGACTGAATATGGCTGACAGGAGTGCAATGGAGGTAGTGCTGATCAAATAGGATCACAGCAGGGCTCCTGTGGGCCATATTTAGCCCTAACATGATAATGACCCCTTTGGGCATGGAAGGCCTATGACCCATTTGCATGCCCATTAAGGCCCATTAACATGTGTGCATGGCCCCCCATTCATAGCTATCTTACATATTCCTTGTGGGCTAGTATACCTCCACCCCCTCATTCACCTGTCCTGTAGCTGTCTCAAATATTCTTGGTGGTGTAGTTTTTCCTGTACCTCATGAATGACTGTACTGTAGCTGTCTTGAATATTCCTGGTAGTTTAGTGGTCTCCCAACCCCTGATCACCTGTCCTGCAGCTGTCTTAAATATTTCTGGTGGTGTAGTGGTTCCTGCATCCCCAATTGACCATCCTATAGCTGTCTTGAATATTCCTGGTAGTCCAGTGCCCCCCCATAAGAACATCTGATTCTCTGTCAACCTGCCTGCACAGGACCCTCCTCCCCACCTCCGGCACACCCCATCGCACTCAAGTCACTGAAGCCGAAGTATGGCAATAGTGACAGCAACCTACTCAGGACTTTGCTCACCACCTTGGCTGGTCACCTGCTAACTGCCAGTGAGCAATAATGAGTACAGTAGACACATATGTTTGTACAATACTTGCAATTGATCAAAGACCGTCAGATAGGAACCAGTTGAGGTGGCGTGCAGAGGGCTGTGCCAGTCATCATTATTGCTGCTGTTTGCAGTGTGTGACCAGGACTGGGGGGGGGGGGTGTCTGAGTCTCTTTTCTATTCAATCATCCAACACAAACTAAAAGTGGCCTGGTAGTTGCTGGCTTTGTCATCCCTTGTCCTGATATAAAAACAAAAAAGAAAATTGGATCTATACTCATGACTTCATATGCTATTCATGCTGTTTACCTATCCACTTTGACCTGATCATAATGACAATGTTAAAAAAAAATTATGTCTCTGTCTGTTTGAATGCCGGGCTATGCAAATCCTACACCATGTTTGGATCTCTGCTAGCAGCTGCACAATGCATTTGTTTTGTCTTGTTTTCTGAAAAGATGAGTTTGGTGCTCTGTACTCAGTGGCAGTGAATCATTGCTCCCTCTCCAGTATGACTCTGTGACACCCAATCATTAATAGCAGGGACAGCTCCCCATAGCTGTGTCACTTGATGTATACACCATGTAGACACACACGAACACACACATGAACATGTGAACACACACAAGCACACACACACATGTGTAGCTGTGCTGTGGAAATCTGACATTAAGAGGCAGAGCAGAAGCCCTCACCCAACATCTCCTGACACAGAACACAACAGGAAACCCTGCAACCAAACCTACTGGCCAACATGGATCTCTCTTCTTGGTAGCTGCATGGAGCTCAGGCCCAATACAGTATGTGCCAGCTAAGTGGAAGAGAAACAAGTTGACATTTCAAGGCCACAGTTAGTTTATACATGCTGCTAAGGTATAGGTGTGTGTGTGGGTGTGGGTGTGTGTGTGTGTGTGGGTGTGTGTGTGTGTGTGTGTGTGTATGTGCGTGTATGTGCATGTGTGAGTATACAGACTTTCTTGTTCACCAAATGTTTGATGAATTCTTAGTGGATATGTGAGGTTTATCAAAAATATTACAAGTCACTGTTTATGATTTGTAAGTTTTAATATATGGTACGAGGAAAACATTGAGCATTTCAACTATTTGTAGTGCAAAGCGACTGGGCAATTTAGCCTCAAGAATGCTTTCTATGAATTCTTGAGTGAAAATCCCATAGATGTTTCATGAGGAAATATCTTGCACACAATTTATGCCTGCTACTCTTTATTTACGATTCTATGTTGGGCTACTGAAATGTTGGCTGCCATGCTGGGCATGCCTTCAGGTGACTCCTGAGTTTTGGAGCATTTTTAATATTTTATTTCATGTTCCTCCTCGTGCTTCTTCAGTGTAGGTGAGGATTAGTTAGGAAACCTTTTGGGTTTTAGCTTGGGAACTTTAAGAGAGACAGGTAAAGATAGAAAGATATTTCTTTAGTTTTTATATTGAAGAAGGCTTGAGTTCAAATCTGTGTCCCTGCTTGTACGTAATACTTGCTTGCACCTTAGGCCAGTTGCATGTTTTATCATGGCTTCAGTTTTCTGTTCTGCCAATCAGTGTAGTATGTTTTGAATCAGCTGTTTATTTTGCTTGTGGTCTGGACTTTTGCAGGGTGTATCAAAAGCATGGCTTAACAGGCTGCTATTTAATTGACATTCTCTTGTAATTGCTTGTATGAGCGAAACTTGTGTAACATTGCTGCCCCTTGAACTGGTTGGGTGTGAGTAATTTAGACTGCTGTTTGAGTGCTGTTTTCAGCTTTTACAACCATATTCTCTGGACTTTGTATGTGTATTGCCCTTTTTAATGATCATGACCCCTGACTGGGCTTTTCTGGCTAGCCATGGGAATACAGTGAAGAGGAACACACTGCAAGGGACATGGCCAAATGGCAAGTGGGTTGAATGTACATTGCTCAAGCTCCTTAACTCAGTTAAGTTTATGTTACACTTTTGTGGTTCCACATTGCTGTTGTTTAAAGAGAGGAAGCTCTGCATCAAGGCCTTCAAGTAATGGTAGAATGAATGGTGAAGAGATGAGAGGTACATCTTTGTTAGTGAGTGACTCATGTTTGTGTGAGTGTGCACTCATATGTGCCTTTAACCTCATGATGTGCCCCTGGTGTACATTCTAATAATGAATGCATTTTTACCATTCTCACAGATCAGGTGCATTCTGGGGTTGGAGGACAGCAGAGTATGCCTGTACAATAAAAATGAATGAAAGCACCAGACAATTTCATGAATGAAATACCAATTACAATACATGTAGTAATAAATACTTGCTTGAACCTGTAATGAGAAACACTAATTTAAGCAAATTGCCATACTGTGTGTAGTAAGAAATGTTTATTTAAACATGTAGTGAGAGCCGGGCCAGTGGAGCTGAGGGTTGAGGCACTGAACGCCATTCCTCGAGCTACGCCATTGACCCAGGTTTGGGGATGAGCCCAGTCCACTGGGGGTCGGCAGGGGAGAGAGAGGATCGAGCATCTGAAGGACTGCTCTCCTCTCTCGAGGAGGGATGCAGGGGTAGCTCGGTGCGGCAGTGGCTCCCGGTGGAGACCAACCGCACTGCTATGCACATAGGGCTTAGCGAAGGGGTAGACATTGGGCGGCTGTCCTCTGGATGTGGTTGGGAGCACCCATGTCTCAGGCTGGGACAGCATTGCATGTCCCACATCGGGGATGTGTAAACACCACAGGGAAAAACCCCTCTTGACCGGATAGGTGACAGCCTGCCCCGAGACACACTGCCACACATCCAACATTGGAGCCTCTCCACTGCCCCTTCTGTCTCTTCAGGCCCTATGTCCTCTGGGGGGCTTGGGGAGGAACAGTAACAACCTTGAGGATGGTGGGGTTCACAGACGGCAGTTGAGCAGCACTGGCTAGAGGTGAGGACCGAGAGAGTTCCAGCTCCAGAGGTGAGAAAAAGAGTTAAAAAAAAAGGAAAAAAAACAGGTAGTGAGAAACACAGATTTAAGCAAATTGCTGTTATCAGTGCTACTGTACAGTATATTAAAATTAGGTGTGCACCACCTGTAATGTACATGAAACAGTAGTGGAACCCATATATAGAAAAATGTCAAAAAAGAAAATTAGAGGCAAGGGATTGGTTGTCAGTGCTGGCAGCATTAAAAAAACTTAAAGCTGACATCAAAGATGGGTACTGGTATCAACAATATTTTGAACTAATGAAAGTTAACAGTGGAATGGGCTCCCGGTGTTGACAACATTAACAAAAAAAAAAAAAAGAGAGAGAGAGAAAGAGAGCTGACACACCAAGTTTGGGCTCCCAGTGTCAAAATCATAATTAATGAAACCATGAAGAAAATGTTTAATTCTCTGATGATCTGGAACAATTTTTTTTGTTTCTTGGTTAGAACAGGGACTACAGTTCAAGTATGCCATAAGCACCATGGCTATAGTTTAACTGTGGCATGTAGAAAAACCATGGAAAAAAATAAAGGAATTTTTTTCTGCACATGTGTGGCTAACAGCAGTTTATTTGGTTTATAACTCTTATTTGAAACCTTTTTTTATTCCTAAAATGCTTTAAGGCTGTAATAAACCAAAAAGTTTCACAATTCAAATAGTAGCTGTTAGTTATTGGTGAGTAATGAAAAGCCTTAAAATGAAACTTGTTGTGATTTTATGACACTATATAACTCAAACATGGCTAAACCTAAACTTTCCAAATGTCATAGATCACAAGATCTTGCCACAAATCTGCATTTTAGCCCCCTAGATCCAAAGATGGACAAGTTATAAAGGGCTTTAGATAGAGGCTTAAGATAGAAATGCAAACACAACTCTGACACTTTTCTGGGTGTACTTCTATACAGATGTTCTTATGAACAATGGGATAGATTCCCAACAAAGTGTGATTTTATCCCTAAATTTTAAAATACATTTTTGGCATTCTAGCACTGCAGTGATGATGTGGGTCGTGCCTGAAAATAGGCAGGATTTGTCTAGTGCACTTACCCAGTCAACAAAAACTAAATAAATAAAATAAATAAATAAATGTGGTGCTGAAGCATTGGGCTTATTAAATACTAATGATATATGTCATTCATTTTGTGTCACTGGAAACGTATGAGAGGTTTTCATGAAATTGACATTTTTCTGCTAAAGAACTACTATTACTGTTCAATGAGATGACTTCTTATGAGATCAAACAGCATTATACCAATCTCTAATATTCAGTTCTTGGAGCGTTTACACCAGACCCTGCATGCTGCAAATGACCCCATCCTGATTTTTAGAAGTACTGTAATAAGTTTGGTTTCTAATCAGATATACTGATTACTACAAATACTAGTTATTACCAGGCCCATAGATAAAAACACATAAGATTTTCAGAGGCGACATTTATGCTGTCCTATCACGAAGCTGTTTCCATTCTTCAAAACTTACCAAGTCCTACTACTTGCAGCAGAAGTCACTTATATTAATTAATGTGTGTGTGTGTGTGTGTGTGTATATATTGTTTTTCACTAATGAACTTTTTTTTAATTTAACAAGTGATACTTTATCTTCTTGCAAAGTAACTATAACTTCAGTATTGATTCCAAAACACATTAACAGTTAATTAATAGAAGACTCAAGTTCTTGTATTTTATGTGTCGATTGCAACATATAAGTTTATGATCTATTAAGCAAAAATGAAAAAAAATATGGGATGAGGTGTGCTATATTCTGTGAGAGCTAAATGGAAACCATGGTTTAAGGGTCCTCTATACACTACTGCCAATGCACTAATTACAGCTGAAAATATAGGAAGAACAGAGGACAAGGAAATAAATTGCTCACATTTTATTTTACAGTTTTACATTGCTGAGTCACAAAACTACATGAAAAGAACTATGCAAAAATGAAGAAATCAGGGGAAAATGTGGAAATGGAATGGGGAGGAGGAAGGAGAGAACAGTAAATGGGAAGGGGAAAATGAGAACAATAAAATTTAATAAAGGGGAGGGTGGGTTAGATAATTCAAGGTTGCAAGGAGAAGGAAGAAAATGGAACAATATTGGTTGCAGTAGTAACTGCAATGTTTCATAGGTTTCATAGGTTTATTCAAGCTGAAGATAGAAAATCTACCCTATTAGGCTTGCCATCCATTTATTTTTTTAAAAAGAAATTTACTGTCTCCAAAATATAAATCTACCCCGTTTTTGAATTCATTCATTGTGGGACTGCTAACAATTTTAGTCGGTAGGTTGTTCCAGACCCCAACTACTCTTAAACTGTACCAGTTTTTCCTAGAATTGTGTGCCCAAGTTTGTTGACATAATTGTTTCGTGTGTTTTCTTGTGCTAGTTCTCCCATAGTTATGAGTAAAGCCCAAATCTTTCAACAACTCTTCGTTCTTAATACTTTTATATAGAAAGCATAGGTCTCCCCTTATTCTACGGTAATACAGTGAATAAAGATTCAGACTCACCAATCTTTCATAGTATATTTTATTTTTCAGTCCCTTTATTTGTTTGGTTAATCTTCTCTGCACTCCCTCAATAGAAAGTATGTCTTCCTTGTTTTGGGGTGACCAAACCCTCACACAATACTCCAAGTGGGGCCTCACCAGTGCAACTTACAGTGGAATCAGCACTTTCCTCTCTCTGCTTGCAATATGTCTGAATATACAATTTAGAATCTGGGTTGCTTTCTTAAGTTGATTTCTACAATGTACTCTAAATTTTAAGTCTTTTGTAATTGTGATACCCAGATCTTTTTCCTTAGTAACTACCCCTAAAGTTGTTTTATCCAATAGGTAGGTTGCTTCCTTGTTATTCTTACCCATGTGCATAACCTTGCACTTAGATTTGTTTAATACAAGTTTGTTAAGGTTAGTCCATTTATATATTGAGTCCAGGGTATGCTGAAGTGCTACTCTCTGTTCATCATTATTTGGAACTGCCCCCAGTCTGCAGTCATCAGCAAACTTGTATATCCATATATTCTTATTACTGATTTTTAACGAAGCAATGTATAAGTTGAATAAACTGGGGCCCAACACCAAATCCTGGGGTACTCCACTAGAAACCGGGGCCCAATCTGAATATTCCCCATTTATGACCACCCTCTGCTTTCTATCCTGCAACCAGTTTGTGACCCATCTGCAGATGTTACTAGGCAGTTTTGTATTTTCCAATGCTAACAATTATTCCTTATGTGGCAGTTTGTCGAATGCCTTAGCAAAGTCCAGAAAGACCACATCCACAGGGTTCCCAGCATCCATTTCCCTATTCACTTTTTCATAGAAGGATAATAGATTGGTCTGACAGGATCTATTCCTTACAAAACCATGTTGAAAGGGATCCATCATATCTCGTCCCTCCATATGTTCCATTAGTATGTCTTTAATTATTCCTTCCATAAGTTTTCCCAGTATTGAAGTTAAGCTAATGGGCCTAAAGTTTTCTGGTAGGGTACTGTTCTCAGAAATTCTATATAAATCTCTATGAGAAGGAACTTAAATCTAGTTCATCATTTAGAACAAGGGTGGGAGTGGGCATGATAAGGCATTCAAATTGAAAATCCATTGGCTCTCTTTCTTTAGTAAATGGTCCAGGTGCTCACCTCCCCTAGCTAGTCCTGGAATGATTTGCAGAAATCTGAAGGTAATAGGATTCCCATTATGGATCATATTACAGTGTCTTATTTTAAGGCTTTCACTCTGCTAGTCTGTTATAGTTCAATAGTGCTCTCAAATTCTTTCTTTTCATGCCCTAATTGGGTGACTCAGGTAAATAAGTTCACACTTACACCAAATTACATATAGGACATAGCACATCATGCATGTGATAAGTGTTTGATGTGGAAAATACCATATGTGAGGGGATGCTTAAAGATTTTAGATTTCTGGGCATAACGGCATACTTTATAATGTAGGCAGGGAAACATTTTATTTGGTCATGATGGGAGCCAGCTACTTTGACCTTCTGAGCATGCAAAATGGTTCTTTGTCAGATTGTATGACACACTTGTCTCTGACTCTTACTAAAGGTAATATAGGGCTGTTTGCAGCTAACATATTCCAAATCTGGATTTGCATTAAGTACTGGCCAGTATTTTAAGTTTGTTCTGTTAATGTCTAAAGTCACATTGTTATATTCCTTTACAAATGTGATTGCTGATATTTGGCTAAGATGATCTAACAATGGTGAAATTATATCAGCACCACTTAACCAGCACCTAGAGACATTCATTTGCTATTAACATTCTGTACACACATCTTTTTAATTGTAAGGAGTGTCTAGTGCATCCAATTGCTAAGTTTTTTGAAAGACATATCCTGCTTTTTAGGAAAGAGTGGCCTCATAAATGACTCAATGAATAAACCCAGAAGTGCTCTCATATAACTGAAAAAGTTATAAAATTATAAGATTGATAGTTTATAAACTCTTTTTTTTTTGCCAGCACAATCCAAAATGGGGAAAAAATCTATATATTCTTGATGGCGTAAAACCAAAATGCATAACAAATCATTAAATAAGAAATGTATACATGTATGTATGTATGTCTAATAGCTCTTACCAAAATGACAAATGTTCTTCCTTTAGTGTAACATACTGATACACATAAAATGTACCAAACTCATTAGATGTAATTCGTAACTCCACAGCCACTATGCTTATTGAGTTTGTGCTACAGTATGGCATAGTATTACCCAAAGCACTTAAGATAAAATACTGCAACAAACTAGCCACAAATACATGCTGCCCCAGGATTATGAATAAAAGCTCCAGTTTAATTAATGAAAACCCAACTACAATACATTTAGTAAGATATGCTTGTTTGA
The DNA here is from genome assembly GCA_016271365.2 of Neoceratodus forsteri. Classification (NCBI taxonomy): domain Eukaryota; kingdom Metazoa; phylum Chordata; order Ceratodontiformes; family Ceratodontidae; genus Neoceratodus; species Neoceratodus forsteri. Next base: position 215,686,933 of record CM057453.1, read on the forward strand.
CACATTTAGTGAGAAACACTGATTTAAAGAAATTGCTGTAATTGGTGCTATATTTAAACATATGTGCACCACATGTAGTGTAAGTGAAACAGTACTGGAACCCATATATATGAAATGTTGAAGAAAGAAAATGAGAGAAAATCAACACTGAGGATTGGCTCTCAGTGCTGACAGCTTTAAAAAACATTAAGCTGATAACAGGGATAGGCTACTGGTGTCAACAAAATTTAAAAATAAATCTAAAGCAGAAGGAATTTGTTTAAAAAGTATGGATTTTTTATATTCAACACTAAGTTGTGGGGGGTAGCATTTAAAATTTAGTCTACAAGACTACATGAACTATGTAAATACCCTTATTTAAATGCCTCTTATTTTAACATACATAATACTTAAATCTATGAAAATGTATGAATTCCTTTATATAATGGGTATGCCTTTTGTCAATGTCACCAATGAAATTTTTAAAAGGGACCATGTGGTAGATGCTGGATTCATGACGCGGCATCAACAATTTCATGTCAACGCTACATTGCCCCGACACCACTACATTGACTGCAGTTGTGGTTGGGATGGTGCCAGTGTGATTAATCTTATAATTTTGTGGGGGGCTGTGCCCCCTGTACCCCCATGCAGGTGGCTGTGCCTCCTGCATCCCCCTCTTTAGGATTCTCCACTCCAAGACAGAGCTGAATCGGTGATGGGGTGCAGGACCTTGGGGATGGGTGCCAGGATCCCAGGTACACTTTACAGTGATGTGGCGATATTGTCAGTATCGACCATGTCACTGTAAAGTTGTCGCTGTGGCGACAGTAAACCATAGAGGATGTGTTTGCCACATGGTAATAAAGGGGTGACTCCTTTCATAACCCTGTGTTAGGCAAGGTAGAAAAGGTAAAAGGCAATATCAGATGTGATAGTGAAGGGGTCATATATCTTTTAATGCATTCTGGTGGCAGCTATTATATCAGCAGCACAGAAAGGCAATTTACAATGAGGTTAAATAAGCATTTATTTCCATTAAAAATAGAAACGTAGACTACACAATGGCTGTACATGTGTGCAATGTGTCAGACCAGATGAGACCCTCTGTAAAGGTCTTGAGGACAGAACAGGTTACTAAAGATGTAAGAGGTAGCAATTTTGAGAATTTGCTCAAAAAAAAAAAGAACAGGAATGGATTTACAGGTTGTGTGGATTAAGTAAATTGAGATTGAATGGGAAGTTTCAAATAACCCCATGTCTGATTAAAATAGGAAGGTTGTTCACATATGGTACATTTTTTTACAGTACTGTGGTATTAATACAAGTGGCTAGTTAAAGGCACTATCAGTATTCCTTATGCAAGAGCAGGACATAGGGTGGGGTTAAAAAAATTTGATTCAGAGTCTTTGCTAAATTATGAGTCTTATAAGTGATAGAGTACTGTGACTCAGAATAAAAATATGTTATGAGTCTTTACAATATGGTAATATTGGGAATTAGTGATTATTTCAAAACACAAATGCATATGTTTGATCTATGTTAATTGTTTGTGACCTTTGCACATAGTTCTGGTCTCAGAACTGGATGGGTGATTTTTTTTTTTAAGTGAATTATTGGAACCATCTTCCTTTTACAAATGTCATTGGTGGTGTTGACAAACAGATATAACAATTATATAATGGGATTCATAATGTTTTATAGATTTAAGTATTATGTATGTTAAAATAAGAGTCAGTTAAATAGGAGGTATTTACATAGTTCATATAGTCTTGAAGACTAAAGCTACCCCCGCCCCCACACACACTCAGCAGTTAATGTAAAAAATCCATACTTTTAAAAAAAAGTATTCCACTTCAGAGGTTATGCGATTTTGACTGCTAAAATTGTATGAGTACTCATTGCAGCTGTATTTATATGTACTTTGGGGGCAATTATGTACAATTGTAATCTGGAGGCAGAATAGCACAGTGGGTTAAGGCTCTGAGTTGCAAAGCTAGAAACTTGGGTTTGAATCCCACAGCCGCCTAGGTGTATACTGTGTGATTCTGAGCAAGTCACTTAACTTCCTTGTGCTCCCAGGTCACATCTGGAGCCAAGCTTCAGCTTAGTGTGCTACACCTGGTTAAACAATGTTCCCTTTCCCTTTTAGATTACCTGTGATGTCACTCAGAGGATTCGCCTCACAGATAGGGAAATTTGTGTGCAAAAAGTACAAAGGAAAATGTGTGCTTAAATGAATGGATTGAATTAAGCACATGGTTCAGTTACATTTTTAAACTATTTGTATTGGTGATATTTTCAATTTTTGTACTGTGGTGTACAAGCCCTTGACTGTAATGCTCTGTTAGCCCTGATTTCAGCATATGGGTTTGTACTATTATTTTTTGTAATCCACATTATCCAGTTCCTATTAAAATGAACAAAGGGGGCAACTGAATGTTAGCCGAGCATGAATGAGACACAATCACAGACCTTGTTCCGTTGAATCTAGAAGTGAAATAAATAGCTAGTATTTTTTGGTTGTGTGTGTAATGATAAATATTGTATGTAGCCGATTGCAATGAGAGCCATTGTGGGTTTTACTGATCTAGATAATTCAGGTTGGAAACCAGTAAGTCAGCTTTGTACAAACTCCCTGAACATTCACTAATGTGTTTGTTGGTAACCCTCAACGGTTCAAAGACTGCATTTAATTCAGAGACTGTATTTAATTAAGCTAGCAGGCAGGGAAAGGTGAGCACTGGAGCAGTGGTGCCAGCTTCAAACAAATTGACAACTTCAGAGTAGACAAAAAAAGGAGGTACTAACCCCTTGCTATAGAGAGCACATAAAATGAAACTGATGCAAAAGTGCACCTTCTTTTATTTCATTGCCAGTGGACAAGATTAAAAACAAGATAATGGTGTGCAGAATACCAGGTGCAGAGGAATCCATATCCCTAAATTTTGCCCCAGCCAATTGGGGAATTCATCAAAGGTTGCGTCAGCCTTAGGCTTCACTTTATTTAAATGCCAGCATAATAGATATGTATATGGTAGTGTCCAATCAACATTCACAAAGTTGACATGCAATAGTTTAAATCTGCCAATTGCACAACCTTCGCATGCATATGTACAAGTTTTGGCAATCAAGGCTAACAGAGCATTATAAATAAAGGTATGTATGCCACAGTACAAAAACTGAACCTATCACCAATACAAATAGTTTAAAATATAACAGAACCACATATTTAATTCAATCCATTCATTTAAGTGCAATTTGTCCTTTGTACTTTTGTTCCTCGATTTTCCACGTCTCTGAACAGAGTCCTCCAAGTGACTTCTCAGGTGATCTAAAAAAGCTCCAGTAAATAACTGAACCTTATGTGAAACATCAAGAATGGGCAGACTGAATGGGCTTAGCAGTCCTTATCTGCCGACAATTTATATGTTTCTATCACAGCACCTTGTCGCTGAAATAATGTCATTAATTAAAAATGAAGAAATGAAGGAACAAAATGAAGGTAGACAGACCTCACATTGTCTGAGACTGACTGCTGCTTCCTGACAAGAAGGGACTGGTGAACACAGTAGGAACCCATCAATTAGGAATGTAAAAGCTGGCAGTCTCATGAAAAAAACAAGCCCTGTATTTGACACACATTGACTAAATTATCTATATCATGAATATTTGTGTCCTTTCAGTTCATCAGCATTTGTATTTATGATTTTGTGATCAGGCATAAATAAGTCCACACCAAACCCTATGCATTTGTGCACCATTTCTATGGTACATGTTTCGTAACTCGTGTCTCTGTTTAGTATACAATTATGTTCTCTGCCTTTTGTCAACTTTTATTCCATGGATAGCCACTTTTCTGTGGTTACCAATTATGAATTAGAGTTGATAATACAGTATGTGACTATTTGCCAAGTCCAGGCACACTAACTCTGTCTCACCATTGCATGATTATTATTTACCAAACAGCTTTGTTTGGACCACTGGTTGATGCACAGTGAAGTATGTCCAGGAAATACACAACCGTATTTGGGTCAGACCAGGGACAATCTTGCATTCTACACAACAGAACATCAACACCGATTAGTGAACACAGTAATTTTATTCAATGAAAGTGAGGTAGCATCTAGCAGAAGCTGATGCCAAGAACACTAGTTCCAAAATTTGGGTTGTTGAACCAAAGACATGCTGTCCCCAGAGTGCCACAGCTCTACAGTGATCAGATGGAACTTCACTAATAAAGGTGCCCAACTTCTCATTAGCATCCCACTTCTTATAATAAGTGCACTGTATTTTCCAGAGCACCTCTGTTAGGCTTGAAATCTTAGAAATCCCATTTAGAATGTATAGTGGTTGGGGTGGGCATGGGAGTTGGCTTCTGTACAGTAAATTGTTCTCTAGCTGTGCACTTTGTGGCTCTAGAAATCTGCACAAACTACTAAGAAACAAATCTGTGACCGAAAGACAAAGTGTACTAATACACTCAGGGCAAGTCTATGGTGTTTTTTTTTTTTATTCAATCAATCTACGATCTGTAAGTGGCACAAAACAGACTGGAACATGATATGTGAGTGATAACACTACACAGACAATCAAAGTCGATGAAATGCCAACATTTATAACGTGGCATATGAAAGAGAGAAATTAGTTATAAATTTATTTAGGCAGTGAGTTTTTGTTGTTTTTTCAGATTGTGGGGAGTCAGCATTGCAACATATACAGATCATGGTCATGTGGCCATAGAAACATAGAAACATAGAATTTGGTGGCAGATAAGGACCGATTGGCCCACCTAGTCTGCCCATTTTCCTACCTAACAGATAAGCTGCAGATCCTAGTTAACCAACAGCTTACTTCCACCTACCCCCCACTAGGACTGCCTTATGTCTGCCCCATGCATTCTTGAATTCCCCCACTGTTCTTGACTCCACGACCTCCTCAGGGAGGCTGTTCCATGCATCCACAACCCTCTCTGTGAAAAAATACTTCCTCACTTTACCTCTGAGCCGTCCCCCCTCTATCTTCAATTGTACCCCCTTATTCTTGCACATCTCTTTTTCTGAAAGATGCTACCCTCTTGGACTATGTTGATTCCCTTGAGGTACTTGAAAGTTTCTACCATGTCCCCTCTCTCCCTTCTGTCCTCAAGGGTATACATATTAAGCTCCTTTAGTCTTTCTTCACATGTCTTCTGGTGTAGACCCTGCACCATTTTGGTTGCCCTCCTCTGGACAGCCTCCACTCTATGTCTTTGCGGAGATGGGGTCTCCAGAAGTACACATAGTACTTCAGATGGGTCTCAACAACTGTCTGTATTGAGGGATAACAACTTCCTGTTTTCTACTATTGATGCCTCTCCCTATGCATTCCAGTATCCCCCCAGCCTTCCTTACTGCCTTCTCACATTGCTTGCCCACCTTTAGGTCATCTGATATAATTACCCCCAGGCCCATTTCCATTTCTACTGTTGTCAGTATCTCACCCCCCATTGTGTACTCTTGCCCTGGGTTTTTGTTTCCCAGGTGCATTACCTTGCACTTCTTTGCATTGAATCTGAGCTGCCATACATTTGACCATTCCTCCAACCTTGACAAGTCCCTTCTCATCCTTTCCACTCCATCTTGTGTATCAACCCTGTTGCAGATCTTTGTGTCATCTGCAAAGAGACATACTTTTCCTTCCAGTTCCTCTGCAATGTCACTTATAAAGACATTAAGGACCCGATCCCAGTACTGAAGCCTGCGGTACCCCACTAGTAACCCTCCTTTCTTCACTGTGGACTCCATTTACTACTACCCTTTGCGTCCTGTTTTCTAGCCAATTTTTTATCCAGGCTACCACCTTGGGACCCACTCCAAGGCTGGCTAACTTGTGTATTATGTATTGTGTATAGGTTCTAGCATTGTGTTTTTTTTGTTTTGGTGGGGAGGATGAAACCTCGTTTATTAGCATGTTGGTTTGTTTGCTTGCTTGCTTTTTGGGCTTATTTTTATTTTTTTAAGTTTCTACTGCCGCCTTCAGCATCAGCATCTATGCAAAAATACCTGAATGATATTGAATATAATCACTGAGATCGTTGTTTGGGGTTGAAATCAGGTTGTGATATAATCATGATGGACACACACACATGCACACACACATGATCCAAAGAAGATAAATAATGTCAGAATATAACAGAGGTAGTGCCCCCTGACATTGCAAACTGGCATCTATCATCAGGGTGGTTTCATATCTGGAAATATTCACCCCAAGAACAAGAAAGCATTTGTCCTTCTGCAGTCTGTCCCTGGCACCCTTCGGGCAGTAAAAAAAAAAAAGACTCACACAGAACTGTCAATTCAAAACATAAAGTAAAGGCAAACATACTTTGTACTTTAGTGATGCAATTATTCACTGATGTTTCTTTTATAACTCTGGACATTAACCAAATGAGAGCCACACCATGGATCTGAAAGTTGTGAACTCTACACCACAAGAATGTACAGCTAGCTTCAGCGCTGCTCTGTGGGGCACTGTGTGTGTGTTTAGTGGGCAACAAAGGGTCAGCGGATTGAATCCGGGTCATAACACACTTTTGTATTGTCTGTAAGACATGTTTAAAGTAATTCATAGCAGGGATGTAAACATATTTTGTCATGACTCCACCATGGAATTTTCATTCTATCTTGAAGCATGACAATAAACAGATGTAGAACCATAGATCTGGTGACTCTACTTGCGTTTACAATAAAGTTTACATTTTGGCCATAGTGCTTATTATAGCTCCCTTTTGCCACAGTATGAAACCGAAATAATACAATGTGACAGTATGGGGATGTGCCCATTTGCCAAATAAATTCCTTATTGGTTCTTGCCAAATAACTTCTTTGTGACAGGTGGTTTACTAATTGCAAAAAAAAACATCATCCAGTATATTTATTAAAGCCTCACTATGGACTGTCAAGGTTTTTCAAAAACATGATTTCCACACCAAACAGCAGTGAAAGGTGCCCAATCAGTGTGTTTATGAACGAAAGTGTATCTAAGAATGTCTGAAATATTGTTGAAGCTTCCTTATATAGTTAACAGCACTGGAACTGCTTCATGTTACAAAGGGGTATTTATCTATACACAATATATTTGCCTGTATACTCAAAGTATGACTGGAGGACAGTGAGAATAGTTACCAGCTGGGCATGATAATAACAGGGGAATAAATCGAAAATATTGTGTTAGTAACCTGGACAGAATTCTTTAAGGAAACACATGATCACACAGAAGCTGTCTCTCTTTCTGTTTGTGTGGGGACCTAGGCTGCAGCTGTAAAAAAAATATAAATTATATTTAAAAAAACACTTTGTGATGCACATGTGCAATATTAACTATTGATCACTGAAACAAATGGCAAAACAGCTTGTTTGTAGGCTTTACACTCAGGAGACTTTAATTGATGAAACATTTTTTTTTCTGTTTTACCAACAGGTATGGCCAAAGTAAAATAAAGAAATAAACAATGATTTCCTGTAGAAGTCCATCATGGAATGCTGGAATTAGGAATGTGAAACTAAAATCAGCATTCCATGACAGTTTGAACAGCCAGCCATTATCATCTAATGGATCACATCTGTGATCAACTGTTCTTTCTTTCTTTCTTTCTTTCTTTCTTTCTTTCTTTCTTTCTTTCTTTCTTTCTTTCTTCCTTCCTTCCTTCCTTCCTTTGGGTAAAACAGAAAGAAAAAAAAAGTTTCATCATTTAAGGTCTCCCTGGTGTAACACCTACAAGCAAGCTGTTTTGCCTTGTGCCTTGCCTACAAAGTTCCTGTAAACAAACCCCAATATCTGGAGGCATTTCCTGCTAATTGTTTACTAAAGAGGTGTTAGATGACTTAGTTGCCATATCCAGGTGTGATATTTAAGGGATCCAAAGGGGAAATATGTGGCATAATATATATCCCTACTTAGTTGCTGTACAATCAAATGTAAGTATATTAAGCTGAATGTGATTTTTTTCCACATAGAGCAATCTGGCAATAAATTCCCATTCACGTGTTACCTAGGTAATTAAAAACTATACAGACAGAGGTTAAAACATACAAAAAGGAATACTGTGTACAGCTATAAAACATAAGGCAATTCTTGTGGGGCAGTTCTTGTGGGGGGAAGGAAGAAATAGGCTGTTGGTCAACAAGGGTCTGCAGCTTATCCTGTAGGTAGGAGAAATGGGCAGACTAGGTGGGCCAAGCAGTCCTTATCTTCCATCAAAGTCTATGTTTCCACATGTTTCTATGTTAAGTACAATTGTCATATAAATTAGTTAACAATTTCTTTTTAATTGTTCTTTAGTACACATAATATCCAATTACATGGTAGAAGCTTCTGGAGTATGGGGTGCAGTTCTGGAGGCCTCACCTATGAAGAGATGTTGAGCTGATGGAGAGGGTGCAGAGAAGGGCAACCAAAATGGTACGAGGGATGCAGGATGTACCCTATGAGAGAAGACTGAGAGGGCTGAATTTGTACCCTCTGGAGACTAGGAGGGAGAGGGGGGACATGATTGAGACCTTTAAGTATCTGAAGGGAATAAATAAGTTAGATGGTAACAGCTTGCTCAAACTGAAGAAGGGAGTTGATACGAGGGAACGTAGCCTCAAACTGGAAGGTGGGCAATACAGAGGTAATGTCAGGGGCCAGTTTTTCATGGAGAGGGTGGTGGAGGCCTGGAACAAGCTGCTGGAGGAAGTAGTGGCAGATGAAATGGTGAAGGGGTTCAAGAGGGCTTGGAATAGATTTAAGGGATTGAGAAAAGAGGGTGGAAGCATAACAGAAGGAGGGAAGTAGGGTGCTGGGCAGACTGAATGGGCCGTGGTGCCTTTCTCTGCCATCACATTTCTGTATATCTGTGTAAGTGTTCCAAAACTTGGGCAGCATATATCTAGGATCTCAGACCCTGGTAAGTCCTCAAAAGATGGGATGGGTATATATTTACAGAGATAGGAGGTGGAACAGTAGATGGATGCGACAATGGAGATGAATTTACAGGGATAGCAGTGTTGTCAGATTAGAAGTATGGGTATGTTTTGATATATGAGATAGAAAGTGTCCGTGAATAAGATGATCGATGGAGACAGTTTTATACAGAATGGATGAAGTATGCTGACTGAAAGTGTTTAGTGTAGCCCAGTACCAGAATTATTTCTGTCAAGTCCTGTCAATCATGATCTTCAGTGAATATCTTGCAAGAATAGTTCAAGCCGTCATTTACTACTTATATATTATACAATGGAAAAAACATTTCCTGCAGTCTGTTTGGTCAATGTGGCCCAGTCACAGTGATGTTATCAGAGAAGAGCATCATTATTTCAAGTCCAGGCACACAGGTGATCCATGGAATGTTAAAGAAATCACTATATCTGACATGTTAGTATTGGCAGCAATAATAGCAGCAGAGCATTCACTTATGAAAAGCACAGTGCATTTTCTTTTTTTGGCACATTTATTTTAAAAAGTAAAAGTTAAATTCAAGCCATCAGTATGATTAACTTTTCACATCCACACTTGGCACCACTAGTTTCCAGTGCATGCCCTTTTCGAACAGTACAGCAGGCGAATGGCAGCAGTTACCTGACTTCACTTACTCAGTCACATTGTGTGGCCAAAAAAAACAGACACCTCTATTCCTTTTCTTTGCATTCCTACTAAATACTTTACACTAAATATTCTCACAAACAGAGAGAGCAAAAGAGAGCAGCTGAAAGGCACAGACCATGAGACAGAGCTAGGGGGGATGGAGCATAGTGGCAGCAAATAGACAGAAGTACCAACAAAACAAATCCCTATAAAGTACAAACTATGGTGACAGGGTGGCAAGAGCTTGACCTGCGGTGGTGCACAGCTATCAGTCTGGTGGCTGCAGTTTCAGACTAGATGTCAGAGTTTGAGGAGTGGCGGTGGTGCTTTGCCATTGAAATGATGGCAGCAATGAAACAACTGCGTATGCACACTAGTCACGCATGCGCAGTTATCCTGAAAGTGCCTTCAGGAAGTAGTGCAGCCACAGGAGGGGGGCGACCATGCTGCAGAGGGGAGCAGTGCCAATGGAGTGAGCATTGTACAGACTATGCCACATCACTGCAGGGGAACACAGGGTTGTATTCCAGTTGTAGACCCATTTTCTTCTACAGTGATGGCAAAAACATTTGCGGAGCTCTGCCCGTGCTGCAGTAAAAAATTAGCCAAATATCACCCAGAGTGTAAAGTTATATTTTTCAGCAGTATCTAATTCCAAGGATCTGGGCCCTGGTCCTGCAGAGCAGGGTTGCTCGAGTGACTTGTCTGCAGTGCAGGTCACGGTGATGACTGCAGAAAATCCAGGCAACTGGGGAAGAATCAAACCAGTGATTGGCAGCAGTGGAATTTCAGCTGGTGGACTTTGATAGTCACATTGCTGAAAATAAAAAAAGATATTGTTGACTTGAAATGGAACTGAGCAGCATCAGGCTTTAAATGCCGTGATAGTAAAAGGCATTGCATTTTTTTTGATCTAACGTGGAGACTCTCGAAAATGGACTCTGCCAGGGTAATGTTCGCTTGATAGGTTTTCCACCCCAGTTTGCGAGCCACATAGAGTTGATTCCAATGTAACCCCCCCCCCGCAAATGGGGGTTCCCAAAAGACTTCCAGGAGCTTGCTTGAATGCTCCGAGCCTGAATGGTGTTTGACATTTAAGCCATTTATCTGTGAGTGCTTTTAGAGCCTCTGGTACTGTCTCTTTAAGAGCTGTCTGCTTGCAGACCTAATTAGTTTGTAGGGGGGACTGTGTGTTTCTCTGCTTGAGTCCCATTCGAGCTGCTGCCAGTTCACTCCGTTTTTGCAGTTGCTAGGAGTGTAAAGGGAGCCTATTTGAAAGATGTAACTGTTTGCCAGAAATCATTTAGAGTAATAATGAAAATACAGTTTGTCTAACCTGTTTTCTTTGCAATCAGAACCGTGTTTGCCTAGTTCCCCATTCTAGTTTTGAATTGCTGAACTGGACTAATCAGTGTGGGTTAAGTGAGCTCTAAAATGGTGTCTGTGGACGAATCAGAATTTGGACTCGTAATCTGAGCCAGCCAGAAGAGGATTGTATGGGCAGTGACTCTGGGAAATGTAGTTTGGACTTTTGCGCCTTTTTGCACCAACAGAGGGAGTCTATTGTGAGTGACAGCCAATCCAGCCAAGAACTGGGAGGAACTCAAAGGAAGTGCCCGGTTTTGTCTATTGGAGTTTCAGTTTAGCTCTGGCAGTGAAGAGGGAAGGAGCCCTGTGCTCTTTCGATTGCCTGATTTTGTCCCGGAAACGCATGTAGGCCCCAAGTTTCGGTCTGCAGCCTTGTGCAAGTGCTTGTTCGGACTGAATCCGACCTGTGAAGAGAATCAAGGAGATCTGAAGAGTGAAAACCAGGCTCACCCTGTAGAAGACTGGAGAAATTGCTGAATCGCGCTCGGTCTGTCAGGAACTGAATCTGCTGTGTGTTCTCCCGGGTATTGTGCAGTAATTGCAATCGGGATAGAGAAGCAGCCTGCCTGGTATAGTACTTTCTTTTTCCATATAAATGTGAGTAGTGCTTGAGGGGACTCACGTTTCAAATCCCCTGTACAGTGAATTGAGTGCATGAAGCTGCAAGTAAACCCCAGCTTAATCCAGACTACATCCATTTGCTGTGAACTGCCATGGGATCCAGTCACAATGATCTTGTCCACATGGTCTGCTCCTCCTGGCAATCCAGGATAATCTGCCTTCCATTCAGTTTCAGCATTGAATTTGTGAGTACAAATCAGGGTGGCTCCCTGCCATCATCTAATTGCAAGTGTTCCATCTGATTACTTTTCCTTTCTTTCTCCACAAACTGAGCCTACCGGCTCTGGATTACAATTTGGGTATTGTGCATGCATTTTCCATCTTCAGGGCCCCAACCAGCTGCACCAAATAAGCTAGCCTCTTATTGCTTGGGTAACCAGTAAGAGTGACATTAGGGACATTTGGGATTCTGAAATATGTGCACAGTACTGTGATTATTAATGCGTTTAAACTAATTAACCTGATTTTCCCCTGTCCTTGTTATATCCCCCTAAATAAATCAGATCTGTTTGTTTCAGCAAGTTACACTGCCTGAGGTATTCGTCTATGTTAAAGTATTGTACTGTGGTTTTGCACTGTATCATCTTATTTTAGCAGGAGTCCCAGAGTCACACTGCGAACCAGTCCTGGGGTAAGTGTATACTGTGAAGGTAATTCTGATATATTGTGTGGGCCACTAGTAGGAAGAAAGGGGGTAGCAGTGTCCCAGAGGGCTGTGACCAAGTTAGTTTAACTACTGCAAACCCTGACCTCTGGGTGGAGGCACCGCCATCGGATCCAGGCCGCTCCAACCTGTTAGTGGCAAATCAGGCAGGGGTAGTAGCCCTTGGGATAGCGCCATCTAGGGGTTACATCTTGGAGGCTCACCACTGGGATTGTGTGTCCTCTAGTGGCCATATTTATGAACCACTGTTAAGAAAAAAAATAAATAAATGGGTACCCCGACAGAAGTGGCTGTGCACCGGCTGGTGGAGTGGTGTACTGGGGAGGAGATCGACCCCCAAAATGCTATGCTTATCCTGGACATCCCCCTGGGTATCAATACGGACACTGTACAGGGAGTACTTTCCAACGTGGAAGGTTTACAAAACCCTGTGGTGGTGGGTCGGCATGCTAATCTGCTCACCCACACTTTCCTGGCCCTAGTAGAGTTTAAGGATCCCATAGATAGCTCCAAAGTGCCACAGACTATTACCCCAAAGGGAGCCCTCACTGCCTGGAGAGTGATAACTAAGGACAGTAAAGCCCCGGGGGGGGAGAATGAGCCCCCACCACTATCTGAAACTTTTGAGGAGAAATTTTCTAAATGGTTGCTGGGGGAAGGGAAAACTGTGGAGGACTTGAAGAAACTATTCTTGCCACCTGGGGGTGTTCCTCCCCCAACACCCTCTCCCACTCCAGTACCCGTAATGGTGGCTAAACCAATGCAGGCTCCTATTTCTGCACCTGCCATTAGTTACGACTCTTACCGAAGGTTGAGGATCTTCTCTGGCACCCTCCCCACCCCCCAAGGGGAGGATGACTGGGAGACCTGGATAGACTATGTTGCCCCCCGAGTGCTAGAATGGCAATGCTCAGAAGCCGAAAAGCGAAAGAGGGTTAGTGAGAGCCTCCGAGGTCCTGCCCTGGCTACCAACCATGCTAAACGGGCCAGTAACCCTGAAGCGACTGCACAGGCCTATCTTGAGGCCTTGGAGAATGTGTATGGGAGCCCAGATTCTGATGAGGACCTATGGTGGAGAGTAAGAAATGTACAACAGTACCAAGGGGAGTTGTCTGTGTATGTATCTCGGCTGGAAAAATTGTTTCAAGAATGCCTCAGAAAGGGTAGTTTGCCAGCGATTGAACTGGACTGAACCAGGCTGGACAGGATCCTTAAGTCTGCCCCCTTCTCAGAACTGCTGTTGCTTCAGTTACACCTGGCAAATCGACTGGAATCCCCACCCTCCTATGATGAGCTAATGAGAGAAATTCGAGGAGTTGAGAAAAGGCGACCTTGGGAGGGACTTGCACCAATAGCTGCAGCTATGACCCGAGTGACTGAGGGTGACCCATCAAGTGAAGTTCAGGGGCAGAGGTTGGCAGTTAATGAGTGCTTTGAGAAAGAAAAAGATATGCCACAATGGGGCAAACTGTTGAGAGAGATCCGGGAATTCAAAAACAGTCCCTTTATGAAGGCCACACCTGCAAATACGGGCCCCGACCTATATCCGACTGCATCAGCTATGGGGGTGGGGGTACCCACCCATGTATCTCCTGCTGATAACAGCTCCAAACTTGATTCCTTGACCATGGAAGTGGAGAAACTGATGAGATGTCTCCAAATGCTTATCACGCCGCAGACAGAGATGACACCAAGGTTTCCAGTTAGTAGTACCCCCGCCCTGGCTCCCAGTGTGGCGTCTCAGCCAGCTCAAACTCCAGAAGATATGTTTTACTATAATTGTGGGAAGGATGGGCACATGAAGAGGGAATGCCGGTCCCCAAAAAACACTGACAAAGTTGCATATAGGCTACAAAGAGAGCTTTGGAGAACAAATCAGTGGTTAAGAGGTGCACAAAATGATCCCGGTGAGGGCCCCAAAAATGCTAACTCAAGTCCTTTTGTGGCAAGGTCAGTTGCCCAGGCCCCCGCTACCACCTCTCCAGACTGGTCCAGAATAGTGGGTCCCTCCATGGAGACCACTGTAAAAGTGAATGGAGTGTCTAGAAGAGCTGTATTAGACAGTGGCTCCCAAGTGACAATTATGTTCCAGGATTGGTATCAAAAGCATTTGTCAGACATACCCTTACAACCATTAGAAGGACTGCATGTATGGGGGTTAAGTGAGAAGGCCTACCCCTATTCCGGGTATATCAGAATTTGGCTGTCTTTGAACAAGTAGAGACCCTAGCCTTAGTGTGTCCCCCCACTGGACTGTATGATGGTGTCCCTTTGTTGATTGGAACAAATGCTCATACATTTGGAAGGCTGGCACAGTTGTGTTATGAAAAACAGGGGTCAAGGACTAGTAGAGCTTTAAGAATTCCAGCTTTAATTAAGAAGGCCTATGAGGCACAGAGAGATGCTGAAAAAGTAGAACCAGAGGAACCGGTTGGAATTGTCTGTAAGAAGGATCCTGAGTCTCTGATCCTGGTGCCAAATGCCCAGTGTACCTTACAGGGAGAGGTCCATATCAGAAAGGATGTTAAGAATAAAATATTAATGTTGGATGCACCAGGCGATGGAAAATTGCTGGAGGGACTACTGGTCAAGCCTAGTATTTTGCCCGCTAGAGCTCATGCTTATGCCAGAAGGGTAATGGTTCAAATTCATAATGTGTCTGAAAGACAGATTTGAGTAAATAGAGGTTGCACCCCGGCTAATGTGCATTGTGCAGACACTGCAGTGCTACCCAGCAGTAAGAGTTCGGGGAAGAATGACGGAGTAACGCCTGACTTGTTTGATTTCGGGGACTCCCTATTGCCAGCTGAATGGAAAGTGAGGATCAGTGAGAAGCTTGCCCAGAGAGACCAGGTGTTTTCTTTAAAGGAATGGGACGTAGGATGCATGCAAGCAGCTGAGCACCATATCCGGCTGCATGACGAAAGACCATTTTGTGAGAGGTCTCGATGCCTGGCACCAGCTGACATAGATGATGTGAGACGGCATCTGCAAGAGATGTTAGCTGCTGGTGTAATACAAGAATCCAGAAGCCCCTATGCTTCCCCCATTGTGGTAGTGATGAAAAAGAATGGGACAGTAAGGATGTGCGTGGATTATCACACCTTAAACCAGTGGACTATCCCTGATCAGTACACAATGACCCGCATTCAGGATGCTATGGACTGCCTAAACGGGAGCAAGTGGTTCTCTGTGCTGGATCTCCGAAGTGGATACTACCAGATCCCGATGGCCCCAGAGGACCATGAGAAGACAGCCTTTATCTGTCCGCTTGGCTTCTATGAATTCATCAGGATGCCTCAAGGGATTTCAGGTGCCCCAGCCACTTTTCAATGATTGATGGAGCGTGCAGTGGAGGACATGAACTTACTAGAGTGCCTGGTATACCTAGATGATGTTATTGTGTTTGGCAGCTCACTGGAGGAACATGAGTGCAGATTATTTAAGGTATTGGACCGACTGGAAAACTTTGGCCTTAAACTGTCCATTGATAAGTGTCAATTCTTTCAAACATCAGTAAAGTATGTGGGACACATAGTATCCACCGAGGGAATAGAGACTGACTCAAGTAAAGTTGAGGCCTTGACCACCTGGCCACAGCCCAAAAATCTAAAAGAACTGCAAAGATTCCTGGGATTCTGTGGTTATTATCGGTGTTTCATCAAGGACTATTCAAGAGTGATCCACCATTTACTTAACCTTACTCAAGGGTATCCCCCAACTCACAAAAAATGCAAAAAGTCAGCGTCCCTCAAGACTGAAAGAGTGTATTTTTATCCGAGTGAAGTATTTGGGGCCCGCTGGACTCCTGATTGTGAGACTGCTTTTCATGAGATCATATATCAACTTAACCACGCTCCAGTGCTGGCCTATGCCGATCCAAGAAAACCTTATGTCCTGCACACTGATGCCAGCTTGCAAGGGTTATGGGCTGTGTTGTACCAAGAGCACGAGAATGGCCTGAGACCAGTGGCCTTTGCCAGTAGAAGTCTGACCCCATCCGAAAAGAACTATCCTGTACATAAGTTAGAGTTCCTAGCTTTGAAGTGGGCTATTGTTGACCAATTCCATGAGTACTTGTATGGGGCTAAAATACTAGTAAAAACTGACAATAATCCTTTGACCTATGTGCAGACCTCAGCTAAGCTGGATGCCACTGGCCATAGGTGGCTTTCTGCATTATCTACAGTACATACGACTATGCTGTTGAATACCGAGCAGGCCTGAACCACATAGATGCTGATGCTTTCTCCCGAAGGCCTGTTCCCCAGAATGATTGGGTCAGATTGTCAGAACCTGATATTCGGACACTCTGCCAGAAGTTTGACAGGGAGGAACAAATGTCCACGGATGCAGTGGACTGCATGGTGGATTGCTTGGGGCCCTCTGAGAATTGCATACCTGCTGCTTATTGCCACTTTTCTGCAATAGACATTGGTGCACTTCCTCACCTGGACAATGACAGTATTCAGCGGGCTCAATCCCGTGATCACATGATCAAATCCCTCTATGCAGGAAAAGATGTGTCCAAATTACGCTCCACTGATTTGAGAACTGCATTGTTATACAAAGAAGGTCCTAAGTTGAAACTGATCAATAAACTGTTATGCAGAGAAACAGTAGACAGAGGGGGACAAGTAGACAAACAACAACTAGTGCTGCCCACTGCCTTTCGAGACTCAGTACTGAGGTCTTTGCACAACCACATGGGGCACCTTGGTATAGACAGAACACTTGACTTGGTGAGATCCAGATTCTATTGGCCTAAGATGGGGGCTGATGTGGAGCAACACATTCGAACTTGTAGTCACTGTCTACAGAGGAAACCTTTGCCTCAGAGGGCTGCCCCCCTTGTTAACATCACCACCAGTGCACCCATGGAGCTAGTCTGTATTGATTTTCTGAGTCTGGAGTCAGATCAAAGAAATATCAGTAATGTGCTGGTGGTCACTGACCATTTTACGAGATATGCCCAAGCTTTCCCCACCAAAGACCAGAAAGCATCCACTGTGGCCAAAGTACTTGTGGAAAACTTTTTGTTCACTATGGGGCTCCACAAAGAATCCATTCTGATCAAGGGGAGAGACTTTGAGTCATATGATCAAAGAGATGCTTTCTCTGTGGGAGTGCTTAAGTCAGAACCACTCCTTACCACCCCCAAGGGGACCCACAGCCTGAACGTTTCAACCACACTTTGCTAGATATGCTAGGCACCCTACACCCAAAGGACAAGCCTAGATGGAGCCAACAAATTAGCACTCTGGTACATGTTTATAACTGTACCAAAAGTGATGCCACTGGGTTCTCCCCCTACCGCCTGATGTTTGGAAGAGAAGCTTGACTGCCGGTAGATGTGTGTTTTGGGGTCTCTCCTGATGGGGTTCAAGCTGACAACTATTTACAATATGTGCAAAAGTTAAAGGCCCAGCTAACTCATGCGTACCAACTGGCTCAAACCATGGCTGCCAAAAGAAATCTGGCCAACAAAGAAAGGTATGATAAAAAGGTGAAAGCACAGGAACTCCAGGAGGGAGATCGGGTACTGCTAAGAAATCTGGGACTGCATGGCAAACACAAGATTGCTGACAGATGGCACCATCTCCCTCACATTGTAGTGGGCAAACTAGATGATCTGCCAGTGTAGAAAGTAAGGCCTGAGAATAATTCAAAAGATGTAAAAACAATGCATAGAAATCATTTACTGCCCATTGGACAAATCTTGATTGAGTCTGAGCCCCCAGAAGATGCCCCCTCTGGACCAGTGACTAGAGCTGCTGCTAAGAAAAGATCAAGAAAGTCTGCACCTATGGAAGCAGAGTTAAAGTGTTCCCCTCCACAAGTCCCAGTTAAGCATGACTGTCAGTCCATATCAGAAGAAAGTGAGTGTGACTTTGAATACTACCCTTCTTACGAACTGAGTCAATTGTTTCGGGGCAATCCCCTAGTCAATACTGGAGAGGAAGCTGGGCCTTCTGGACTGTCTATGCTCCCAACTTCATCCCTGGAGCCAATGATCCCAGAAAATGAAGTGCAAAGCATCAGATCAGATGAAATGGAATCATTGTGTATGGTTGAACTGTTTGAGCTTTCAGGGGAGGAAAATGATGGACTGGGACAGACTGGTGATATACCAGAACAAGAAGAGTATTTTGAGTGCCCTGATGGTCCACTGCCAGTGTCCAAAAGCTATCCATGTGAGCCAAATGTTGTGGGCTCAGAAAGCGTAACTCCTGGAGCTGAAAGTGCCCCAAGTTCTAGCCTCTCTACCCCCATGGAGAGTCCCCTGACAAGTGAGGGCAATGCTGAAAATGATGCTCAGAGTGCAGAGACTGTAACAGTTCCCCCTAGAAAGACTGGTCGAGCTGTGAAGCCTGTGGTGCACCTCAGTTATGATTCCTTTGGGAGGCCTGTGGACTTGCCTCTCAATGTTGTCCATAAAGGAGTGTATGTGTCCACGAGCTCATTGCCCAAACTGAGCATCAGTGCTAACTCCAAGTTACTTGTGTTGCCCTCTAGGTATGGTGCCCTTGCCCCGTCCAGCCCCAAGGTAACTGATAGGGAAGGGTCCCCTCTCTTCAGGTTTCATGTACAAGAGGTAATAACCTGAGTTATGGTACAATGTGTGTGTAATACCATGTAAAGAGTGATGTACTGCAACGTTTCAGAAATGTGTTCCTGGTAAAGCGATATATTGACTGATGATTACATGTGTGAGCATAATGCAAATGTATATGGTTGCAATTGAAACTTATGGGGGGTACTTGCTTGATGCAGATGTCAAGCTTTCCCAGGCCAGGAAGGGTGTAACCCCAAGCAAATGGGGGTTCCCAAAAGACTTCCAGGAGCTTGCTAGAATGCTCTGAGCCTGAATGGTGTTTGGCGTTTAAGCCATTTATCTGTGAGTGCTTTTAGAGCCTCTGGTACTGTCTCTTTAAGAGCTGTCTGCTTGCAGACCTAATTAGTTTGTATGGGGGGACTGTGTGTTTCTCTGCTTGAGTCCCACTCAAGCTGCTGCCAATTCGCTCCATTTTGCAGTCGCTAGGAGTGCAAAGGAGCCTATCTGAGATGTAACTGTTTGCCAGGAATCATTTAGAGTAATAATGAAAATACAGTTTGTCTAACCTGTTTTCTTTGCAATCAGAACTGTGTTTGCCTAGTTCCCATTCTAGTTTTGAACTGCTGAACTGGACCAATCAGTGTGGGTTAAGGGAGCTCTAAAATGGTGCCTGTGGACGAATCAGAATTTGGACTCGTAATCTGAGCCAGCCACAAGAGGATTGTATGGGCAGTGACTCTGGGAAATGTAGTTTGGACTTTTGAGCCTTTTTGCACCAACAGAGGGAGTCTATTGTGAGTGACAGCCAATCCAGCCAAGAACTGGGAGGAACTCAAAGGAAGTGCCCGGTTTTGTCTACTGGAGTTTCAGTTTAGCGCTGGCAGTGAAGAGGGAAGGAGCCCTGTGCTCCTTCGGTGTGCAGTTTTAATCGGGAAACGCGTGTAAGCTCCCAAGTTTCGGTCTGCAGCTTGTGCAAGTGCTTGTTCGGACTGAATCTGACCTGTGAAGAGAATCAAGGAGATCTGAAGAGTGAAAACCAGGCTCACCCTGTAGAAGACTGGAGAAATTGCTGAATCGCGCTCGGTCTGTCAGGAACTGAATCTGCTGTGTGTTCTCCCGGGTATTGTGCAGTAATTGCAATCGGGATAGAGAAGCAGCCTGCCTGGTATAGTACTTTCTTTTTCCATATAAATTTGTGTAGTGCTTGTGAGGACTCGCGTTTCAAATCCCCTGTACAGTGAATTGAGTGCATGAAGCTGCAAGTAAACCCCAGCTTAATCCAGACTACATCCATTTGCTCTTAACTGCCGTGGGGTCCAGTCACAATGACCTTGTCCACATGGTCTGCTCCTCCTGGCAA
Source organism: Neoceratodus forsteri (assembly GCA_016271365.2). Lineage (NCBI taxonomy): Eukaryota > Metazoa > Chordata > Ceratodontiformes > Ceratodontidae > Neoceratodus > Neoceratodus forsteri. The sequence goes on from CM057453.1 coordinate 215,707,087, forward strand.
TCCAGGATAATCTGCCTTCCATTCAGTTTCAGCATTGAATTTGTGAGTACAAATCAGGGTAGCTCCCTGCCATCATCTAATTGCAAGTGTTCCATCTGATTACTTTTCCTTTCTTTCTCCACGAACTGAGTTTACCGGCTCCGGATTACAATTTGGGTATTGTGCATGCATTTTCCATCTTTAGGGCCCCAACCAGCTGCACCAAATAGGCTAGCCTCTTATTGCTTGGGTAACCAGTAAGAGTGACATTAGGGACATTTGGAATTCTGAAATATGTGCACAGTACTGTGATTATTAATGTGTTTAAACTAATTTACCTGATTTTCCCCTGTCCTTGTTATATCCCCCTAAATAAATCAGATCTGTTTGTTTCAGCAAAGTTACACTGCCTGAGGTATTCGTCTATGTTAAAGTATTGTACTGTGGTTTTTTCACTGTATCATCTTATTTTACAGGGAGTCCCAGGAGTCACACTGCCCGAACCAGTCCTGGGGGTAAGTGTATACTGTAAAGGTAATTCTGATATATTGTGTGGGCCACTAGTGGGAAGAAAGGGGGGTCGCAGTGTCCCAGAGGGCTGTGACCAAGTTAGTTTAACTACTGCAAACCCTGACCTCTGGGTGGAGGCACCCGCCATCGGATCCAGGCTCCTCAACCTGTTACTGGCAAATCAGGCAGGGGTAGTAGCCCTTGGGATAGCGCCATCTAGGGGTTACACCAATACTTAAAAAATAGATTTTTCATGATTTGGTTCTTCTGCCTTCTGACACTTCCATAAAAATTATTCATGCCTTTGTGATCCCTATTAGATCTCATCCCAGGGATCGTGCTACACATAGACCTCTGACAGCTATATCTGCTCTTTGCTGCCCTGAGATCAATATTCCTCTGTTGCAGGTAGCCCAAACAAGAGCAGGCATCATTTTGGAGGGTACCAATCTAGCCTTCCTTCCTAACCTTCCTTGCCAGACACAAGAACACAAAAGACATTTGCAAGTGATGAAATGGGCCATGTTGGAAGGTGGAATCACTGCACAATTGTTCTTTCCTGCCCGGCTACCAGTCAAACTCAGCAATAAGACACATGTTTTTACAAACTCAGAGGGTGCACAGTCCTTTTTGGAAAAATATAAGGCTAAGGAAGTGAAGGTCCCACCATAGCTTGAAGACAGAAATAACTGAAAATGGACTGAACGTACACTTGCTTTGTTGCTGATATTTTACATACTTTAGCTCGTTCTTTAGTCTAAGTCATGAAAATATGTGTTCATTATAAGTGCCAGTTTTATATGATTTGTTAGTTGCTAATTACTTGTTAAAGCATGCACCCTAATTTCCTGCAGAGCACTGCTGAACTGAGATATGTACCTTCTGGTGTGCTGAGGCACACATCTCTGTTCATGGACTGATTAATGACCTTGATCCAATTCATCCCCCTGCACAGCAGCAGCATTGATTGTTGCCTGAAAGTGCAGGATAAGATACAATTTAATTGAGCCCAAGACTTCAGTTTTTCTTCCTGCATTGCTTTACAGGTATGCAGCCCTCTCTCATGTTTCTTAAACTGCAAGAAGTGGAGTGTCAAAAGCTGGCTCATGGACCAATTGATATTTTATAGGTGAAAGTGATAGCTGCTACAAATTCAGCTGGCTAGACTTTTACTCCTTTTCACAAAGCTGTAGTCCACAGTCATTCCTGAGCATATTGAAAAGTGATATTATGTTATTGTGTTTTAATTCTGAACAGGGTATGTTGGGTTGTTCTTGCTGTACTATGCATATGTTATGTAGTTTGCATTGCGAAACCCATAAATATAAAGGTTAAAAAAACAAAGAGGAGTGGACTGAGTATATAGTGTTGGTATACCCAAAACTTGCTTCTACCGCACTGAGAGTGGTGTGTGATTTTGAAACTCTAGACAGTTGCCACCATGGTGAAGACAACAGCATCTCTTCAACAGCCTTCCTGACAACCAGTGCGTGAAGCTGGATGTACAACTACCCAGTAAGCTAGATTGTGAAACCAAGATATTATCTGCTGTTTGTAAGGTATGTTGGCTGGAGACACAGTTCACACTGGGTGTACAGAGCAAAATGGACAGCATAAATGTTTATGCGTGTTGGAATAATGTATAAAATTCAATAAACAGATTTTTTTTAAAAAGGACCTTAATATCTGCTGATCACTAGTTTGGTCATGCTGAGGCAACTCATCTGCTGAAAACCATATTTTGCTCCTGGCCTATGAAAAAGAGTTCTCTGGCTCTGATTCGGACTTTGGGACTAAGCTGTTTCACTTGGTGGCAGAAGGTGGGCAGTTGTATTCTATTCTAAACATTTATGTGTTTTTTGGGAAAACTGTTTTATTTACATATTGGTCTTGATTATTTTTCTTTATGTATAGTGTAACTGTTTCATATGAGTGATTGGGGATGTGTGTCTGCTAAGAAATTACTGTATTTTTGTGTGACTGCGGTGTGTTTGTGGTGTGGTTATCATACCTGATTTCTTATTTTGTCAAGCGAGTGCTACTTGCTGTGATTTTTTACTGTAGTGGGCTACCATACTGACTGGGTTTTCCAGGAAATGCATCCTGTACTCTGAAAGGCCAGATCCCCTATTTTGATAGGATGAGTGAGTGGCCGTACTAATACACTGGTTTGTAACAATCAGTTAATCTTCAATGTTAGGAGCAAACTCAGGTTCAAAGTAAAAGTACATTATAATGGATTTTCTGTATTTTGAGGATACCTGCTATGGTGGGTAGTGTTCATTAAAGCAGACGAAAGTACAGAAATAATAAATTAAAATGCTATCATTTTTAACTTAAAATAAAACCCTACAAACTATAAAATACAAAGTATGTGCATGTTGTTGTTTGACATTGGTATTTTCAAAGTGAGGTACAGAATCACATACACCTGTACAATTCTAGACACAGTTTTCTTGACCAAAGCTCCACATCCACAGTCAGATATGTGGGCCACACACTTATTAGTGGTGCATGAAGGCTAGCACATGGCTGACTTGGCTGCAATTTTCAGACAGCACACTCCACCAGAGCATGTTTACTGTCTGAGTATGTGTCTGTGTTGGCGCAGTACATGGTAACTATTCCATGTGCTGTAATGACACAACTTCCTCCTGTAATATGGCTGGCAAGAGCAAATGGAGATGGTCCATCCCAATTGAAATAGTTCTAGTAGTCCTGCAAGACATATTCAGCCATGGCATGTTTATAAGCCCAAAGGGCATTCAAGTTTCCCAGGGACCATTTGCATGCCTATAATGGACTTATAAGAATGACATACAATGCCACTACTCATGACTGTGTAGAGGCATTGTACTGGGCTATGCTGCCCCCCCCCAAGTCACTGTCAAGAGTCCTGGTAAATCATGTAATGCATCTTTCCTGGTGTCCAGTGGTCTCCCAAACCCCAAATCACTGTTCTGCCATCTGAACATGCTGCAAACTACTTTTCCTTATGGTAGTGGTGCACCAGCTCCCAGATCATCACCCTGATCACCATTCTGTGATGGAAAGTTTGACCTCCCCTGCTGTACAGCCCTCTTAGGACTCTCCAATCCAAACCCCCATGACTCCACCTTAATCAAGCAGACAATTGTCAACTGAGATGGCCACTTGCATAGTTACTTCAATCACCACCTCGATTGGCCACTATCTTAATGACATGGAGCCAGTCTGTGCCTATATACCACTGGGGCCATGGAATATACAGTAGTTTACAGGTTGTTCAGCTGGCCAAACAGTAATTGGAGGAAGGGAGGACTGCTGGATACCAGACAAGATATATTACATGCTGTATCAGGGCTCCTGAGAGTGAGTTGGGAGAGGGAGACTACTGAATTCCGGGGAAGATGTATTACATGATGTACCAGTGCTCTTGACAGTGATTGGGGTGGACCACTGGATGCTAGGAAAGATTTATTACATGATTTACTGTGTCTCTTGACAGTGATCAGGGGATGATGGGAACATTGGACATCAAGAAATGGGTTTGTAACAGGTGCATTAGCAATCGGGGGGAAGGGGACACTGGCCATTGTTGAATGGTTTATGCCAGGTGTTTGACTGTCAGAGCAGCAATGGGGGAGGAGTTGCTTACCACTGTGTGCAGGGATATGGGTAAGGTTTTGACAGCAATAAACAGAGCTATGATCGAGGATGCTTAGTGCTGTCAAAACCTTTGAATATACCATTGTGCCCTGTATGCAAGGGGGAATCCTTCATTTGCATGGCACAGCGGTATATTCTGTGCAATTACAATAATCGGTCATTGCTACACACCAGGGGCCTTTGAATATGGACCCCACTACTCTGATTGTGCCATTCCCTGTCAGTGTGGCACGACATAGTTAGCACCAAACCATCCTTTTGACTATGGATGCCTGTGTGTCATTTCAAGACTCTGTCTCTTGTAGATTACTTATAATGTCCCTGGTAAGCAGCAAAATGGCTTTATATGAAGCACAACCATCTAAAACACCTTTATTAGTATTCCTCAGGAACTTACATGAATGCATTTCTTTTTGAGTTTTATTATCCTGGCAAAAGGGCATGCTTTATTAGGTTCCCTTTAGTCCACTGAGCAGAACGGAACTAGATTTGTTTGGCTGGTGTACATACTGTACCGAAGATTCATTATAATATGTGATATATGAGTTTCAACAGAAGTTTTCATTTTCAAAGCATTTGATACAACATATGTTTTTGGAAAAAGTACTGTAGGATTAAAATAGTTCTAGCCTTGCAATATTTAATTAAAAAAATGACAATACATGATAAAATATAGTCACTGTGTCCCCACACCTGACTCATTTTTGTCTGCTTTCCATTAACTGCTATAAGCTAGCTAATACACCCACAGCAAAATTACTTCAGTGGCTCTGCTGTGCACTTTAAAATAATCACTTGGCTCTGTGTATTTATGGATTAAAGGAGGATTTGAGGATTAGAGCTTGTAAATGCAGTGCTTGAGAGAGTGAGAATGAGAGAGAGAGAGAGAGAGAGAGAGAGAGAGAGAGAGAGAGAGAGAGAGAGAGACTGACAGTCAGGAACAGAAAAAAAAGAGTGAGTAATAAACAAGAGTGCCAATAAAATACAGTTGCTAAAAGTTCAATGAACTACAGCATGTTTTATGAAATTTAAAACATTGGATAGAATTAGAGAGTAAGATCAAGATAATCAAACAGTAAGCATCACCATAGCATGAGTAATGACATGCTAAGTGTGGACAGCTGCGCAACTGCCTGCTAGCATGAGAAATCTTATATATGCCATGCACCTATGCAAATGAATGCATAAAGAGTGCAATTGTAGGCTATATTAATTGGGGTTTGGAAGGGCTAGCATGCTGCTTGTGCAGTTCTGTTTATGACTTCCAAAACTTGACCTATACAAACAGGCAAAGTGGTGCACAGCCCCACCCCCCCAATCATCTGCATCTGTAGTTCTGTGTATGTCAAAACACACACAAAAATATGACTTGTATCCTCTTCACACCCTAATTCTGTAAGACATATTGTCTAGTCCCCCACCCCCCGGCCACCTCTTCCTCTATCTCCACTGGTAATATTCAATATTTACAAATTATCCCTGGTAGTCTTGCCCCCACCACAAGATCCCCATCAGCAGTATTAAAAATATTCAAATCATCCCTGATGGTCTAGTGGACCCCTCTCCTCATCCTGCAGTCTGGTGCATATAAAGAACCAACCCAAAAAGGTATGCAAAAAGTAGAGTCAAAAAACAGAACTATATGATAAAAGTGGCTTCATTGTGCAGTAACTAAAAAACTGACAGACTTGACAAAAAAAGACCCCGGCACTTTGAACCCCTGAGGGTTCGTCATCAGGGGGAGGGGCAAGCACAGGCACCAGTACTAGCTTAAATAGTAAATATCTTAAAGCTGCAGCTCTTGGCTGTATAATGAAAAGGTGCCAAATCAGCATGATGTGGAGTGCAATCAATTGGTCTGCAGTCAGGGAATAGTGACTTCCATTAAGTAAAGGTTGAGGAGGACCAAATGCTTTGCTTGGAGTTGGGCCAAGTGATTTACAGTCAGGGTTTAAACATTTTTAAAACATCTGCAATCATTAGGATCCGCAATGGGTGGTAGTTTCAAATGAGCCATGTTCAATGGCAGTTTAACAGAATGCAGTTGGCGTCATTTATAAGGCTGGTCAGGTGACTCGCACCAGGCGGTAGTTTCAAACATCACAGTTGGTCAGATCCAGGACAGTGAGCAGGGTGAGAGGATAAAAGAGTGGATATTTTTTTTAAAAGGCATGATCCACTATGTGTGGCTTGGGTGGCTCAATGATATTCTAATGCCAACAGCTCAACAGTTGCGTGCTGAGCTTGTTAGTCTGGGAGTAATTTCAGCAGGGCTGTTGTGCTGGGAGCATCTCTTGACCAATCAAGATTCAGCATTCTTGGTACCCATTTCATGATGTATTTTTGTGAGTGGAACTGTGTGGTTTCCTATAGTGCATTTCCACCTTCCCTACTACTCTCTCCTTCCCCTCTCCTCCTGCCACCACTTGTATTCCCTTCCTTCTTCCCATTTAAAAAAAAAAATCTATTATACTTTATCTGTTATGTGTAATTATGTTTACACTATTACCTTGAGCACTACTGTATCTCCGCAATCAGAACTGTGTAAACTTCAACATTATTTCTTTCACTTCTCTGCCCCTCCTTCCTTTCCCCTGCATCATATTCATTTCCTGTCTCTGTTTCTTCCTTCATATAGAAACACTTCAAATTGGTTAACAATTTTTTTATAGGCTCATTTTCTCATTTAGGATATTTGCATAACAATTTGGCTGTATGAATTATTCACAGTTAATGTGCTGAGCTTGAATTCAAATCCAAATGAATAGACTTCAAGGGAAGACAAAAGAAAAGATGGACAGAAGAATGAAAAAAGGGAAATGAACACACAAAAGGAAAAAAAAAAGAAAAATGTGGAAACCATATTAAATTGAATATAGATCAAGGTAGATCTCAATTAAATCGAATTGAATTGTTCAGTGTTGTTCAATGTCTTCATCAATGACACTGGAGATGGCATTAAGGGCAAAATGTGCCTATTCATGGATGACACCAAACTCTGTGGGAGAGTGGACACAGCTGAAGGGATACAGGACCTACAGGAAGATCTAGAATAGCTAGTGAGGTGGTCCAGAATATGGCAGCTTGGCTTCAATGACTGCCAAGAAATGCAAAGTTATGCATATTGGAGCAAAGAATCCTAAGACAGAGAACCACCTGGCTGGAGTCCCAGTATCTGCTTCAGAGGAGGAGAAGGACCTGGAAGTGATGATCACTAGTCACCTGAAGCACACCACGCAGTGCAAGAAAGCAGCAGCAAAGGCAAACAAAATGCTGAAATGCATATCTAAGGGGATCAGTAGTAGGAGAGAGGAGGTTATACTACCCTTGTACAGGTCACTGGTAAGGCTGCATCTAGAGAATGGTGTTTGGTACTGGTTCCCACACCTCAAAAAGGACATTAACCTGCTGGAGAAGGTCCAGAGAAGGGCTACAAAGATGATTGCTGGTCAGCATGGTAAGGCATATGAGGAAAGGTTGAGGGCACTGAACATGTACTCCCTAGAAGACAGGAGAGAGAGAGAGAGAGAGAGAGAGGGACATGATTTGGATATTCAAGAACTTGAAAGGGATAATTAAGGTTGATAAGCAGAGTCTCTTTAAGCTGAGTGGCAACCATTACATGAGTGAGCAAAGTCTTAAGCTGGAGGGTGGGAGGTTTAGGAGCGAGGTCAGGAAGCACTTCTTCACAGAGAGTGTGGTGGACACTTGGAATGCACTACTAGAAGAGGTAGTCTCATTGAAGACAGTGGGCAGCTTTAAGAGAGGCTGGGACAGTCATAGGGGGAGGGTAAGGGTCATGAGTAGGGAGGATGGGAGGAGTGGGGAGGGAAGGCAGAGGCATTAGCTCAAGCTATGGACCCTGCAATACAAGCAGACTTGATAGACCAAATGGCTTTTTTCTGATTGCTTTGTTGTATGTTCGTATGTTCATATGAATTTTTAAGCTGGACCTATAGTGCCTATGTGCTTTACAGTGATAAGGCAATGAAAATCAACAATTGTCTTTAACATGGAACTTTAAATGCAATCTGCTGTCACTACAAAGCCACACCCTCTGATGAAGCCTCATGCTACAGAGGTGAAGAAATGGGGCTTTGTGCCAGTTCTCTTGTATGGATTACAAACTTGCTGGTAACATCAAGCTGCAAAGTTTGTGAATATTTTTTTTTTTATTTTCTCAACCTAGTGATGCTGTGGTTTGTTTGTTTACATTTTCATTCAACTACTCCACTGTCATACTGCACTTGACCCATCATTGGACTTCTCAGCTCATGTGGCTTCTGCCTACAAGGTAGTAAAACTAGACTTGAATCTTCTAGAAAGTTAGTCATAGTCTTACCCCCAAGGCCAGCAGTACTATAGTTCAAGTCATCTTGCTCCCTAAACTTCTTTATGGGATGTCTGTTTTCTTTGCAGCCTTAAAAGCTATACTAATAACATTTGCCACTTTGCCCTGCCTCTAACCAACGTACTCACCACTGTACATTATACTCAAAATGTGGATGGCACTATTTGCCTGCCCTATGTAACCTTACACTGGGTGGTGTCATTCATAAAATTGTGCATAATCAGTCATCCCTGGCAATAGCATAACTTTTCCTACCTGACAGAACCTCCTGCCCCTAAGTTCCTCTGATCATGATCTCCTGTCAATATCAGAAGCCAAATTAGGCAAGACTGCCATCTCCTACACTGCTGTCAGACTTTGGAACTTCATTCTGGTTATGAGTTGGCAGTGTCACTATGGCAAGGCCCTCTAAGGTGGTTGTTGATCCTATCCATTTACAATGTCCATGTGCACCTCCCTGTAGTTGCCATTCATTTGTTGTTAGGTTCTCTTGTCTGAGTTTAACGTAGGCTTCTCATCATAGCGAGCCTTTTGCTCGTGTTTATTGTTGTAAACTAGTTATATTGCATATGCCTTGATTTGCACCTTATTCTCACCAACTATTCCACCTTGTGCTTTTCATTATATTCTGTAATTTTTCTGTGATTTCTGTTCTTCATTGTTTTTTCAACTCTTATTGAACTTGTACCATTGTTGTTACCTTCCATGTCATGCGTGAAAATAGGTGGCTGTGTGTCTAGTGCACCGACCTGGTAAATAAAAACTAAATAAAAATAAATATTCAATGGGTGTTGGAAGTGCTAACAAGCTGCTTACACAGAGCTAATTATGGCTTCAAAATCCTACCATTACAGACATACACAGTGTTGTTGTGTGTTCTGAAAAATAAAAGAGCAGCAGAGATCTCCCTTCTATTTTACCTCATATCAAATGGCACATTTTTATTAGTCCCAGCTAGTCTAGTGGCCCTTCTCTTGCCTGATCCCAGCAAACATCAAATATTTTGTTTAACACCTGTTAGCTTAGTGGCACCCTTATCCCTCCCTTTTGACCCCAGTAGGTATATTAGATTTTCTGTAACCCATGGTATAGACATGGCACCCTTTCCTCTCAATCCCAGAGCATATAATATATTTTATGTTATCTCTAGTAGTCTAGTGGCACCATATCCTGCCCATTTCCAATACAGTGGAACCCTCTTATAATGGACATATTTGTGCAAGCAGGTTTTGTCCATTACAAGGAGTGTCCGCTATATCCTAAAATCTTAAAATATGAATCTCCTCCACAACAGCTCAAACACAGGAGTTAAAATGAGAACATGCCCCCCTCCCCATGTTTGTAGCTGACTGAGAACTGAGCAGTAAGCAAGATTGGAAAGATTTTGCTGTACAGTACCTGTGCTCATTGGGATCAGGGGACTGAGCAATAAATGTAATTTGTAAGATTTTGTTGTGCAGAATGTGTACTGATTAGGGGATCAGGAGAGGGTACAGGAGTAATCTTCTGAAGTAAGGTGTCAGGTATCAAGCATGAAGTGTGGTGAGTGATATCTTTATAGAGCCAGACAAACCAGCTGAATAATCAGATGAAAATTAGCAGGCAATTTTCAGCTTGTAACAGGGGTACAAAGAGTTTATAGTGTCCACTATACTGGGGTTGCAGAGTATGGTATAAATGGGATTTTTAACATTACTGGCATAGCTTTTGGCTTTTGACAAGGCAGGTCTGTCCATTACAAGAGAGTGCAGACTTTAAGTGTGTCTGTTATAAGTGGGTTCCACTGTATATGTAATATATTCTTTAATCCCTTGTAGTCTAGAGGAACCCCACCTGTTGTCTAATCCCAGTACACATCATGTGTTTTTTAATCTCTGGTAATCTAATGGCATACATCCCTCACCCTGTCACAGTACTGCCATAAAATAATCCCTTTTCATTGGAACTCTAGTTTACCCATCACCCTCACTTGATTCCTTTCATACTAATGCACCACCAGCCAGTCTCAACTAAAAGCAGCACCCCCAAAACACACCAGCTGCACCCCACCCCCAACTCCTGTTGCAGCCAGTACTTATCATTTGGTCACCATCATGGCTGACCAGCTCACACAAGTCCTGTAACAATAGCCTGTACTTATGAGTAAAGCTGTCTTCTGATACCAACCTTGTGGTACAGTCAGTGGCTGGCCATGGAAATGAGTGGAGGGCACATACAGACAGCTAAAGGGTGTGGATGTGCCCTGTGTTACTGTTGTGTGCAGAGGATGCTTGTTTGAGTGGAGCTAGCAGGGGGAGTTCTTTAGTATAAATGGCATTGAATGAGTATGGAGGTTCCACTAGATTACCATTGAAAAGGGATTCTTTTATAACAGGCACTGGATTTGGAAGGAGGGGAGTTTTACTAGATGACCAGAGATTGCAGAAAATGTACAATATTATATATTTTGGTATCAGGCAGGATGGGTGTGTAAGTAGACTGTGAGAGATTAAAAAGATATACAGTATGTTATATGTACTAGGATTAAGGCAGGAGATTGTGCTTGATTGCTGTTTCCTTATTTTTTCTGAACACAAAGCACCACAGTCTCCTGATATGGAGGAACAGTCCTTCATGCAATGTATGGAACAAACTAATACTTCACACATCAACAAGGCTATAATGGAATGCAAATGACCATTTATCAACTTATATAGGATAAGAAGGGGTCATTTCCATGCGGACCTTAAAATATAGTGAGTTACAGCATGAATGCTAACTGGTTTGGTATGCCCTAACTGTGTTCCTTCTTGACAGCCCATGGTAAGCATAGACCTATTCCTCTCTGTGGCCAGCAAGGGGTTCTATGAAACACAGCTTTGGTGATTTATTAGGGCTTTGATCTAGGGGCTAAATTCAGACATTCTTGGGGAACTCACACTGTGCACCAAACACATCTGTTTGAAGATAGCAAATTTAGGGTACTGCGCTAATTTGCACTCCATATAGGGATTTTGCATGGTACAAACAGAGACCTTTGAATATGGGGCCCTAAGAAACTTAAGGACAGTCAGACAACAAAAAGGACACACATGCTGCTTCAGTAGTATCAGAATACAAATACTGGTGATTTAAAATGCAATCTCCGCAGGTATCTTTACTTCGTATTGTACATTTATTTATAGAAAATAAACTTTTCAGAGAGATTATTGTAAATTTCTGTCTGACTTAACAATTATCTCATGCTGAATGCAGAGAACAGCACTAAACAAGATGGCAACTCCTCCCCCACCAAGTCTGGTAACATACAATACATTCATGTATAAAAAACAAAGGATTTCTCTGCTATCTCCTTTGTATAGTTAATATCCATTTTCTTTTGGCCATCTACTGTATATGCATAGACCCAAAATGGATAACAAACGGAATTATGTTCTACAGTTAAAAAAAATTAAACATCTGACAGTACCCAGAGGATAGTATCCATGCATTAAGCTGGACACTTGGAAAAAACAAACAAACAAACAAGGAGATGGAGATGGGAATTGGCAATCTCCACTAGAAAAGTAATTTCAGTTGTTAAGAACATCTGGTCAACAGCATCAGAAACAAGACAGTTTGAAACTGTTGCTCCCAGCAAAAAGAGTATGAAAATACAAAAACCTTTATTAGCTTCATTTTCCTGGTTCTAAGCAAGGAGGTCTCCAATTGCACACTTTGAGCTTTCTCACTGGGAGTAAGAAATAAGATGGCTGCCCTCCAGGCATACACCAATACCATTATTCTTGATGGATTTCTGTTACCTTGGAGATCCTTAGGAGATTTATAATGCCACAAGGGCTGATTTATGCCTGGCGTGTAGCTAAGGTCTAGGATATTGTTCTGGTGGCTTGGGAGAATTATATTTTACTTAAGGATGTCTTCATTAGCTTGGACAGGGGGCTGAAACATTTCAGCTTGCAAACTAATTTAAAGAAGAAGAAGAGCAATCACAGCTGAAGTTTGTGGACATTTCATTATAAATGTTAACCGTGCTCTTGTACAGAAAGAGTTGCTACATGATGTCAGGGCTGAGAAACATTTTAGCCAATAGTTCAGCAAGATAGTTTATCTTTTTCTCCATTTAGTAAGCTTAAAGGCAAAGTCTAATCAATCTATTTTCTTATACCTGTACACCTGTATAATCTGTAGGCATGAACTATGATTCCCTCTCTTGCACCTCCCTAATTTCATCTTAATTTAAACATAAATGAGGTTGCTTCCCTCTGTTCTGCCCTCGTGTAAAAACCTGCTTGATTCCATTGCAAAGGTCATGACCCAAGTCAGTTAAGGCATCCTGGAATTTTATGATGTTTTATTGCTGAATCCTGCAATATTTACACTGTATTAGTCAGTGCTATTGCTATCTTCTGCAGTACCTATGCTCTTATGTTATGCTGGCCATGAAACTTTTCAAGGCATAGTAAGTTCCCTGCTGTTTTCTGCGGTTTAAAATGTATTTGAGTTAGAATAAATGTTTTAGAGAATACAGCGATGTCACAAGACATGCAACAAAACTGAAAGAGAGTATAACTTCTGCTGGTTTATGCAGGTACGCATCACCAACTCTCATGATGCCTTGCATGTATGGGGTCATGACCTTTGCAATAGAGACAAACAGGTTTTCACATCAGGGTAAAACTGAGTGAAGCAACCTCATTTATATTTAAATTAGGATGAAATTAGGGGGATGCAAGAAAGGGGGAAAAAAATTTCATGCCTACCAACTACATAGGTATAGTACGCAGAAAATAGGTTGTGGGACCTTTCACTTTAGAACTCCAAATGTGTTTGTTAGTTCCTTATTTGCCCTGATGCTGGTGGCAGTAGAGCAGTAAACTGCAACATTCTTATTTGTTATTGGTTTCCACTGGGATCCAAATGCTAGGCAAAATACACAACTTGATTTCATAGTGTTATGTTCACACCACCATTTCCGATATTCTTATAGGTCAGAACAGCTTTGTACCAGACTGCTTTACCAATAATTGCAAGATTACTGGATAAAGAGTTACCAAAAAGTATCTTCTTCCATTACCACTTGGAAGAGTGATGTATGTATTGGGAAATAACTTTTATTTAGAAATCACAAATTATATGGAAGGGGCGCATCCAACTCCCGTGAACAGCAGTCAAATCTTCAAGTAGCACTTTTGACTTTATTTTCAAATGACTGCTAGCAGGCATTAAAATCACCCTCAATGTTTTGGCTACATCTTTAAAGGCTTCCTCAGGAGACTGCCTGAAATGCTAATAATGAATATAAGTAAATTATAAAATGACCATTGCATTAAGTTTGTATTTAAATGTTATATGAAATCAAATGTTTCTCATAGTGTAATGATCACTTAGTAATAAAGTATAACAGTACTGTATATACATCTATTGTGTTCAGTGCCTGAAAACTGTGAGTAACTAACAGCTGATTTAACATGTAATTGCTATTTGACGATTTGACTGCTGTTCATTGCAGTTCCATATAATTTGTAGTTTCTGAATTGATAAGCATCGAGGTGGCAGCATTAAAATATTGTATCAATCATTCCCTGTGGTATTCCTTGTATTACAGGGACCCCTCCTAGAAATAGCTTTTTTTTAACCTAAAGAAGTAAGTGTTAGCCTCATAAGCATAAGCGGTAAGGTAACAAACTGGAATATTATCATTGAAATAGTGTGGGGGTGAATGTGATGGGCAATAGCCTTTTTTACCCTAAACACCTCAGTATTAACCTCAGTATTAGAACATGACAGCTAATAAAGTGTTGGGTGGATGGTTGGTTTATTTGTTTCTAACAGGTACCCCTCCATGACTTGTAGTGTCTGTAAAAAATTTGACCAAAACATACATCAAATGGCTACAGAATGTATTCTAAAAAACAGTTATAAATAACATCATCATAAATAACAGTGAACTAGCTAAACATACAAATAAACAAATAACAACAGTCTAATACAGTACATCAGAACAATCCAAATGCTTGGCGGTGCAGGTAATTCTTTAGCTGTTTCTTTTTTTTTTAAAGATGATCCCTTATTGACAATGTGGATGCACTCAGATGGCACCTCCCTGAGGGTGGAGGCAGCCACCACAAAAAACTGGTCACCAGCAGACTTCAAGCTTAAGGGTGGCACATGAAGATAAGATACCCCGGCTACTGGATCTCAAGTCCTTGGATGGTGTGTAGAGGGCTAGGAGCTCAAGAATTAGGGGCTCAAGGCTTGACCTTTTTGAGGTGTCTTTAGAGAAACAGTGAGGATAGCACAAAAAATGCAAACAATTTTATTCAGGGATTATGTTGTGTAAATCACAGGACTAGCAGAAACCATGATTTGTGGATGTTCTTGCTATTTCATTTTAAAATTTGTATCAGTTGGCCTTATCTTCTTTCATTTCATATTTTTAAATGACTTTTTTAGAATAAAAACATAGGTGCTTTGGTAAGTATCATCAAATTTATAGTCTGAACATGCCATATCATTACTGCAACTCATTCTGCTCCCTATTCTCTGAAAGATCTGAGGCTGTTCCTGCATCCAGGCCACTGAACCATCTTACAAGTTGATTTATACTTCTTTTAGACCACATTTTTAGCAAGTCTCCTCCCCTCAGGATTTGTTATTGTGGTTTACAAAAATCTCAGACTTTGCCCTGGAAATGCTCAACAACGTTAATAGGCAAATGTAGGAACCCTATACTTCAGCTGACTTGAGGACTTTCACCACCTTATGTCTGCAAACCCCAGCTGTATAACCAAGGAGCAGCTATGGCAGGGGCTTAGTAGGTATGGTGCAGCTTGACCAGTATGGCTTTTCCAGCTTGGAAATGAGGGATAAGCAGAGGAAAACAAAAATTAATTTCCCAAAAAGTAAGCGAAGCAGAGCCAATACAATTGCCAATTATAATGATAATAATTCTGCCCCTGTAGAGATCTATGGTGCATCTGCATCTGGAGTAGTGGACGCAGTTGTTGGACATCTCCCAAAAGGACATTAATCAGATGGAGGCAGTGCAGAGAAAGGCTAGCAAGATGATACAGGGACAACAGGATGTCCTGTGTGAACAGATGAACCAAGACTGGTGAACCTGAACATGTACACAATGGAAAAGAGAAAAGAGAGAGAGGGGATATGACTGAGACCTTCAAGTACCTTAAAGACATTACTAGGATTGACCAAGGGGATTTTTTTTTGCAGAAATGAAAACAAGCACACCAGAGAGCACTACTGCAAGATAGCAGGGGGAAGATGGAGGTACATGAATGAGGCCAGGAGGCACTTATTCACAGAGAGGGTGGTGTCAGGATGGAATACACTAACAGAGAGAGTAGCTAATCAAAGAGGGTGGGATAGATTCAAGGAGAAGGTTAGACTGAGTGACAGGGGAGGGGTGGCAACATGTAACAAATGTGCATGTGCTCCACAATGAACAGACTTGATAAACCTTCAGTCTTTCTTCCGATGGCATTTTTCCATGTCTGTATGTTTATAATAATTAAGAACCAAAGCAAACCAAACTTTATTTATGGAATGCTATTCCAAAATAGATCATAGCATTTTACATAACACAATAATAAAAAAATTTAAAACAGAACCACATTTATAAAAATCATCAAAGCAGGAATTTAAATATCAGCATAAGCCAGTTCAAATAAATAAGTTTTCAAGGCCGATTTAAAGGCCTCAATGGATGGGTATTCCCTTACGCAATGAGACAGAAAATTCCACAGGGTCAGAGGAGCAAAAGCAAATGATCCAGCTTCCAAAGTTGTCAGACAAACCCTGGGAATCTCCAGCAATCCCTCATCGGCAGAGCAGAGAAGGTGAAGTGGGCAGTAGGGACAAAGGAGGTCTTGCAGGTACCATGGTCCCTGTCTGTGTAGGGCCTTATAGGCCAATAATCTGACCTTGAAGGTGATCCTCCACCACTCTGGCAGCCAGTGCAGGATACAGAGCACAGGTGTGACATGATCAGAGCTATGTAAACCTGTCAATAATCTGGCAACCACATTCTGTATCAGCTGCTGATGGGGGAGGTCCACCTTCAGTAGCCCTAGGTATAGGGCATTGCACTAATCAAGATGTGAGGTCACCAAGGCATGGACCAATGTCGTGGTGGTGGTACCAGGTGCTTTATTCAGCCAACATTCCTCGGATGATAAAATGAAGTCTTAACAATGGCCGACACCTGAATCTTAAGTGTCAGCCTGCTATCAAGCATGATGCCCAGATTGTGCACCCAGTCAGAGATCAGCTGGTTGCCCCCCCCAGCCAAAGCCCAGATGGCTACCCAGCCAATAACCCCTCCACCCAGTGACTGAGGTCCACAACCAACACCTCAGTCTTATCTGGATTCAGCCTAAGCAGCTAGCACTCATCCAATCCTGAATCTCAGAGATGCAGTTCTTAAATACTGAAACAGCATCATTTTGCCCAGGCACAAAGGACAAGTACAGTTGAGTATCATCTGCATAACAATGAAAACTCATCCTGTACCACCTACCAATGGCAGCATATACAACACGAACAACACGGGGGAAAGCACAGAGCCCTCTGGAACCCCACATGGCAGGGGAAGAGAGGCAAAGGAAAACACCCCAGACTCCACTCTGTGTCCTGCCCATGAGGAATGCATGGAACAACTCGAGGACTGTACGAGTCAGCCTGCAGAAAAGCCACAGACACTCTAGCAACATTCCATGGTCCATTGTATTGAATGCTGCAGAAATTAAGGAGGACCAAGATGGAATGGCTCCTCCAATCCCTCGCTATGAGGAGAGCATTAAGTACCCGGACCAGCACAGTCTCAGTGCTATGTCCTGAAACTGGACTTGAGAGGATTGTAGATGTCGGGGGTGGTCAGATGTCCCTCAAGCTGCAATGAGACTGCTTCTCATTAACCTTACCTACAAAAAGCAGGTTAGAGACAGGCCTGCAGTTTATGAGATGATCAGGGTCCAGAGTAGGTTTTTTCAGGAAGGGTGAACCACCGCCTTCTTCAGAATATCCAAAAATACCCCAGTCTCTAATGAACACTTAACTATCTCAGCAAGGACCAGTCATGTTGCCTCCATGCACCCTACTAGGAGGTGCATCAGACCTGGCTCCAAACTACAGTAAGTCGGTCGCAAGCCCTGGACAATATTCATGACATCATTGATCGCCAACTGGGCAAAGTCCAACCAGACCAACTGGGTGCTAGTGATCCCACACTGATCTCTACTCTGCCCATTTGAGTGAGCTGCATGGATCTCTAACCTGATAATTGCAATCTTATCAGCGAAAAATTTAATGAACTCCTCACACTTCTCCTGTGAAAAGACTCCAATTCTGCAGACAGGCTGGATTGCACAGCCTGTACACAGTACGGAAGAGCTGAGCTGATCAATTTTGGGCAGCTGCAATCTCCAAGGACAGGGATTTTGCCTTTTTACGAGAGACTGCAGATTGACATTCCTTATAATGGGATATCAATCTAATTTTGTTATCATTCAGGACCAGTTTCTGCTAGCAACGCTCCAACCTTCTTCCCACTCTCCTCAGCTCCCTCAAGGTCCCATCAAACCATGGGGACTAAGGGTGAAGGGTGAGTGGATGAACATGGACCAGAGCAATGACATCCAGGGCATCTCCCACCTTATTACAGGCTTGTAGCAGATTCTCTGGATTCCTACTAGCATTCACACTACCCGATAGGTCCAGAACCATAGATACATAGATACATAGATATATAGACAGTGTCAGCAGATAAGGGCCTATGGCCCACCCAGTCTGCCCATTTGAGCTTGTAAGTTCAGTTTGTTTTCCTAGAAGTCTGTTGCCCCTTACCCATGACCTCTAGAATTCCTTTATGTCTATCCCATGCATTCTTAAATCCAGTGATTGTTTCAGCCCCCACCACTTCCTCTGGCAGGGTGTTCCACTTGTCCACCACCCGTTCTGTGAAGAAATTCTTTCTCATGTTTCCTCTGAAACGTCCTCCCTCCAACTTCATCCCATGCCCTCTAGTTCTGGAACATCTTTTCGCTTAAAATAGTGTTTTTCTGCACCCTGTTCCTCCCTGAAGATACTTGTATGTCTCAATCATATCCCCTCTCCCTCCTCTCCTCCAGGAGTACATGTTCAGTTCCTTCAACCTGTCTTCATAGGACTTGTGATGCAATCCATGCACCATATTTGTTGCCCTCCTCTGAACCTTCTCTACCCTGTCTATGTCCTTACATAGGTATGGTCTCCAGAACTGTACACTGTACTCCAGGTGGGGCCTCACTAGTGTCTTGTATAGCGGAATTATGACCTCCCTTTTCCTGCTGGTGATGCCCCTGCCTATACATCCCAGCATCCTATTTGCTTTACCTGCTGCCTTGTCACACTGTTTCCCTACCTTGAGGTCATCAAAGATGACAACCCCAAGATCCCTTTCCTGCTTGGTGCATGCTATATCCTCACCCCCCAACTGATATATTGTGCCAGGGTTTTTGTGCCCCATATGCATTATCTTGCACTTCTTTGTATTGAATTTCAACTGCTAAACCCCTGACCATTCTTCAAGTTTCTGCAGGTTGCTTCTCATTCTGTCTACACCCTCTGGTGTGTCTACTCTGTTACAGAGCTTTGTGTCATCAGCGAACAGTGAAATTCTGCCTTCTAGGTCCTCCGCAATGTCACTGATGAAGATGTTGAATAGGACCGGTCCCAGCACTGATCCCTGTGGTACCCCACTGGTCACTCTTCCCTCTGTGGAGTGACAGCCATTTACCACCACCCTCTGTGTCCTGCCACCCAGCCAGTTACCTACCCACCACACTACTGTCCTGCCCACCCATAGTCCCCAGTTTGTGTAATAGTCTTCTATGTGGCACAGTGTCAAAGGCCTTGCTGAAGTCCAGATAGGCCATGTCCACTGCCCTCCCTGATCCACCTCCTAGTCACCCAGTCAAAAATTCAACAAGGTTGGTCTGACATGACCTCCCTGGTGAAACCATGCTGCCTTGGGTCCTGTAGTCCATTGATAACCAGATGTTCCACCAATCTCTCCTTCAGTAGTGCTTCCATGATCTTCCCCTACTGAAGGTG
This sequence comes from Neoceratodus forsteri, assembly GCA_016271365.2. Classification (NCBI taxonomy): domain Eukaryota; kingdom Metazoa; phylum Chordata; order Ceratodontiformes; family Ceratodontidae; genus Neoceratodus; species Neoceratodus forsteri. The sequence continues at coordinate 215,726,666 of CM057453.1, forward strand.
AGGCTGACTGAGTCTGTAGTTCCCTGCTTCCTCTTTGTTCCCACTTTTGTTTAAGGGGACTACATCTGCTGTCCTCCAGTCTTTGGGTACCTCCCCTGTTTCCAGTGATTGGCTAAACAGGATAGCCAGAGGTTCAGACACCACCTCTCTTAGTTCTTTAAGGACCCTGGGGTGCACCCCGTCTTGCCCCATTGCTTTATCAACTCTTATTACTTCCAGTTCCTTCAGGACCCTTTCTTGTGTAAAGGGACTTGTGTCCATTTCTGCACCATTCTCACCCCTTGTACTACACTTCAGACCCATTACCCTCCTCTTCCTCAGTAAAGACTGAGCAGAAATACCTGTTCAATATGTCAGCTTTACTGTTGTCATCCTCCACGGCTCCCATCCTCCCCTTCAGTCTCACTATCCCTCCCTTTGTCTTTCTTTTTCACTTATGTACCTGTAAAGGTTTGTCCCTCTACCCACTGATTTTGCAATGTGTTCTTCTGTCTGAGCTTTGGCTTCCCTTACTGACCTCCCTGCCACCTTTGCTTCTCCTGGTACTTCTCCTATCCCCTTCTGCCTGTGTCTTTTTGTATTGCCTGAATGCAATCTTTTGGCTTTCACTTTCTTTGATACCTCTTTGAAAACCATAATGGTCTCCTCTTCCTTTTCCTGTTGCTAACCTGCTTAATGCATAATTCTGTTGTTCTTGTAATCCCAATTTTAAATACTGCCACTGTTCCTCAACCCCTGATTCCTGTCCCATTCCCCTTAATGCCTCTTTCAAGTATCTCCCATTTTCCCAAAGTCTGCCCCCCTAAAATCCAGGATATGTGTTTTTGTGTGGTTTGGTTCTGCTCTTTCTGTGATTTCAAACCACAATGACTGGTGGTCACTGTTTCCCAGGTGCTCCCCCACTGTTACCCCCATCACACTGTCCCTGTTTGTGAGCACAAGGTCCAGTATTGCCTTCTGCCAAGTTGGTTCCATGACCAGTTGCTTGAGGAAGGCACCCTGAAGGGAATCCAAGATAAATCTGCTCCTAGTTGATGCTGCTGCTGGGATGCTCCAGTCCACATCTGGAATACTGAAGTCTCCAACCAGTACTACTTCACCCTTGCCTGCCATCCTTTGGATGGCTAGCATCAGCTCCCTATCTGTTTCTTCCTCCTGGGCTGGTGGTCTATAGACCACACCTGTGTGGATGGCTGTCCCCATTTTCCTTTCCAGCTTAACCCACAGTATCTCTCCCCCATTTTGTTCCTCCTGGATCTCTGTGGCCCTTATGTCATTTTTCACATACAGTGCCAATCCTTCTCCTTCCTGCCTGCTCTGTCTCTTCTGAATATGTTGTAGCCAGGTATGGCCATCTCCCAGTCATGGTTATCATTACACCAGGTTTCAGTGATGGCCACAATGTCCAGGTCTGACTGTACCATGACAGCCTCAGATCTTCCATCTTGTTGCTAAGGCTCCTGGCATTTGCACACATGGCTTTTCCATGATTTGACCTCCTAGACTGCTTCACTGTTCTACTCCAGCCCCTTCCTTGGTTGTAATTTACCCCTGGTTCTCCTTGCTGTCTGCCCTTCTGCTGAATATTGCCCCTTTTCTGCTTATCCACCTCTTGGGCACTAATCTCCATCTTTGCACACTGCTTTGCAGAGATAGCCACTCCTCTGGTTCACTGGTTCCACTGCTAGCTGTGGGGGGTGAGCAAGTAGGTACCTTCCTTGCTGGCCTGCCACCCAGCTTTGCTAGTTTAAATGCTTGTCAATGTAGCATTTAAACTTATCATTAAGTGCTTGGATTCCCCTTCAGGATGGATGCAGGCCATCAGGCTTGAACAAACCTCCATCCCTCCAGGTGGGTCCCCAATCACCAATGAATCCAAACCCTTCCTCACAGCACCAGTTCTTGAACCATGAGTTAAAGTTCCTGTGCATGCTCCTATGCTCTTCCTTGCTCTAACAGGTAGTACTTCTGAGAAAGTGACAGAAGTAGCTACCTGCTGAGACCCCTCCCAGTTTCCTAAACTCTTCCTGAACTTCCTTTGGCTCCCCATTTGCCAGGTCATTAGTACCTAGGTGGATAATGACATCCAGCTCACCTCCCATCTTGCCTTCCCAGTGATCCCAGGATCTTCCTTCCATCCCTCCATGCCGTGGCACCTGCTAGGCACCTCACCTCCTGTCCTCCCCTCCTGTGTTCCTAGCTGGATCCCTCTTATGATGGAGTCCCCACCAGGATTCACTTCCTCCACCTCTGGGGTCCACTGCTTTCCCCACTGAGGTCACCTCTTGGCTAACCTCCACATCCTTTCCTTCCACTTCTCTGGGTACCTTATTTGGTTGTCCTCATTTGCCAGTGTGGCATATGAGTTCTTGAGTGGAATAGGATCTGGGATGTGCCTCTGCCTGACTGCTCTAACCCTCCCTGAGCCCTGTCATCCAAGTGCTCCTCGTTCTTGGCATCCTTTGAGGCAGTTGCATTGGACTGGGTGGTCCCTGGATGGGGTGATGGTACTCCTGACCCAGTTTACTTCTGCTCTGAGTCTGGCTACCTCATCCTGTAGTCCAGAGAGATGCATGCAGATAGGGCAGCACCTCAGTGTCCAGAAGGTCTGCCTGAATATGGCTGCCCCACAGCCACTGCATTGCACCACTCCCCACATTATACTGCAATTCCACTACTTTTCTGCTACTGAAGCTCTCCTAGTTCCCTTTGTATTAATTTACTGTACTAAAAATCCTGTTACTGATCCTCAGATATTTTTTTTTAAAGAAAAAGAAACCAATAAATAAATAAATGAGTGAAAACACTTGTCATGCTGAGGGTGAGCTTCTTCCCCCTTATGCCCCTCCTACTTCACACCCTTACTATACCCTGTGTTTAGCTCCTGTCAATCAGATTTATCAGGGCATATAATTAAGAGTTGGGGCAAGGGGAGGGAGGGGGGCAAAAATTTGCAGCAATTAAAGACAGCACAGAATTACACCACCACTATGTTTTAAATTTTCAACAGCCCAAAAACAATTATAAGTAAAGACAGCAAAGAAAGTATAGTGTCACTAAAAGCCCACAATCTTAGTTTAAAAGAAAAATAACAATTACAAGTTACTCTAAAGCACTGAATTGAGTATGTTTCCTTCCTTCCCCTTCTGGCTTCTTCTGAGAAAATAAACCTCTGCTTATACTTTAACTCTGACTAAGCCCCACCTCCAGTTATCACGTAGCTGAGGTCAGAGGCCAGACAATTAACACCCTTCACCCAACTACAGGGCAGTTAGACAAGCCAAGATAAAATTTGCAGCAATTAAAGACAGCACAGAATTACACCACCACTATGTTTTAAATTTTCAAAAGCCCAAAAACAATTATAAGTAAAGACAACAAAGAAAGTATAGTGTCACTAAAAGCCCACAATCTAAGTTTAAAAGAAAAATAGCAATTACCAGTTACTCTAAAGCACTGAATTGAATATGTTTCCTTCCTTCCCCTTCTGGCTTCACCACCATCAGACCACCTGGGATAACTCCCTGTAAAGGGTGGTACCGGACCACTTCTGTAGGGGCAGATCTACTGGGGGGGCTGTGAAGCTGAACCCAATAGTGTGGTGATCAGACCATCCAACAGATTCCACCACCACATCTGAGCTCTCCATCCCCAACAGGAACACTAGATCCAGCAAATGACCCTGTATGTGGGTCGCAGAGGTAATCACCTGCTTCAGCCCCAACCAAATCATCAGTTGGAGGAAGTCTTGTCCAAATTGTGAGAGTTCATCATCAACCTAGGCATTGAAGTCCCCTAGCACCAACCACCTGGGGGTCTCCAACACCATCTTGGTGATGAAGTCAGCAACCTCCTGTAGGAACTCCTTCTCACTCCTGGGTGGATGGTAGATGAGAAGTATTCTACGTTACACACTTGCACCCACGATACATTTGAAGGATCTAGTTACCCCAACTGGCACATCTACCAGGCCCAGCTCTGTCTTGAAACAAATGGCTATCCCCCCACCCCTACAATCCAATATTGGGTGGCTAGGACCAAGTACCCATCCGGAACAGCTGATTCCAAAATGGGACCAGCATTTTCATCCAGACAGGTATTGGTGATGCAAGCCAGGTCATATGGCCCAACAAGATCAGCAGTTACTGCTGTCTTGTTTTGAATTAACCTGGCATTGCATAACACTGCCTGGGTTGAATCAGTAGTCGAGGTTGACCAAGCTACCTGCCCACTAAAAGTGGAGCCCTTGGGTATGGGCATCAAGCAGGGCAGACCTCTTTCCTGAGCCTATTTTGCGCCCCCAGGTCATCTCCTTGAACCCTCAACATCAATTTGTCCCCCCCACTCCAGTCCCCTGCTAGACCTCACCCCCACCCCTTCGATGCCTCCTCGCAATCCGTAAGGCATGGCAGCACCTATAAACCTCATCCGGTAGTGAGGGGGGGGATCAAACAAGCAGAGGGCCTGGAGCTCAGCGGCAGAGTAATACCCACCCGTCGAACCCTTCTGCCAACACATCCTGCAAATTCTCACACCCAGCAGCTATTAAAAATACCAATGACTCAACTCACTCGCTCACTCAAACAATCACTTCTACACCTATGTATTTAAAACAAATATCCTTAAATACCCAAACAAAACAAACTATCCCCCACCCTCCACTAAAATCAATACAACTTAACTACCCATTTCACAAAATACAGTAAACATAACAAAAACAGAAAATAAATGACTGAAAATAAAATAAAAACAAAGTAAAATGGCTAGAAACAGCAGCAGTGTGTTCAATTTGTTGCATATTAATGTCCAACAACAAACTGTCCAATCTGAAGTAATTAAATTAAACAATGTCCATCGATCCACAGTATGGCTCCAGAAAAAGTTTGACATTGGCAAGGGGGCTCTCACCACCTCCTGGCCACCAGCATTTGTCCAGAAATGTAGCCCTCTCACTGACACATTAACAGAAACGATTCCTAAAGCATTTAACCACAGAAAAAAGTCACTCTTGCTGCCACTCCAAAATGAGAACTAGGTAATCCGGTTCAATGTGATAACAGGTGACCTCAGAAAGGTGATCACCATTAGGGCAAGTGTACATTGCCGAAAATCAATTTCGGCAATGTACACATACACCCCTGGTGCACAGCAAAAGGGCACAGGGGACTTTGTTTTTTTTTTTATTTATGCGGAGGGCTGTGCCCCCTGCACCCCTCCTCCAGGGTGGTGCATGTCAGGGCTGTGAAAAGCCTAAAAAAAAAATTGGGGCCAGGCGCAACAAAAAGTATGTGCACTCGGACCAGAACCCAACACCTGCAGAACCCCAGCCTGCCACTCACCTACCATGCCATGGGGCCAGCTCAGCAGCCCACTGTGGCACCACACCTCACAAACCCTCCCTACCCTTCCAACCCTTGCTCAGTGTGCTTGCTCTCCCTCCAAGATGCATGTACATGTAGTGACATCCTGTCGCTATATGCGCAGAACCCCCATCTGGTTACCCTCCCTGGTCAGTAGCTCTGTTGACATGGACCACAATTGAGACTCCCTTTATAAGAGTGCCCAATCACAGATGCCTATGTCATGGACTACCAGGTAATCCTTATCAGCCACTAAAAGTCATGGAATCCCACAGAGAGCAGTTCTTCATGTAATAGATCTTCCAAAAAGGAGCAGGATCTCAGCAGGAGGTCTTCTGATGGTCTAAATGTGCCAGGCCCTGTCCTGACCCCAAAGAGGGACCCAGAGCACAACCAACCTCCCATACTTTGGCCCCTATAACAGCCCGACCCTCGTCTGGCAGTCTCTTGCAGCTCCAGGTGCTTGGGCAATGCTCACCATCTAGTTTACACCTCCTGACCCCCCAGGGGAAAACGGCCTCCCTCTGTAACCCACCTCAGGGCCAGCAGTGTGGCTAACCACTCCTCCACTCACAGTCACTCTGCTTTGCTCGCAGTCATTTCAGGTGAGATTCCACAATGTCCTGGTAATCTCAATCCACCAGCCGTGGCAGTCTCTGACTAGGCTTACTCCAAGGGAAGCAGCTCCGGGAAAACAGAGCACAGAAACTCCAGTTCACTGGTCACAGGTATAATCCAAAAAGCTATTTGCCAGTCCCTCAAAGGTTCCTTCTCCTCAGCTCTGGGATATCAGATCACAAAGCTCCAGGTTATAGTTATATTCCTCAACGCTATTTGCCAGTCTCTCAAAGGTTTGTTCTTCTTAGAGACAGACTGTTACCACCGCAGCCTATAATTGTCAGCTGCTTCTATAATTATTTAGGGCCTTCAAGATGATTTAGGGCTGAACAACTTATTCAGTGGTTTGGTGTTAGTGTCAGCACCATGGTCCAAAATCCCACATACCATGCCATACAAATGCCACACAAATGCCAAGACCATGGATACAATCTTGGCAGCTGGTAATGTCAATGAGCAAGCAAACGAAACAGCTAAAAAATGCTAAGAAATACAAAAGATTATACTAAATTATTAAAAACACAGCTGAGTCAAACTGACGGCTGGCTCAGTGTGGCCGCCATCTTTACCATACAATCCAGAATCAGTAAATCGGTAAAGAAGACTTTATTATCAACACCATCCAGAAGTGTGAATGACTAGACCCCTGCTTTGTTGCTATACAACTTCAACACAGTTACATAGGTGTTTTTCAGTTAAATAATGTAAGAGCATATTTTACCTACACATGAAAAGAATACTGTGGTGTTTTCTACAAAAATAAATAAACAGGGTACTCTCCTTGCAACCACATACAATTTTGCATCAAACTAAACTATACATTTAAAGAATGTCTAAATAATTGCTGCGTGACATATAGAGAATAATGGCTGTGCAGGTGTGTGTCATGAGGATTTTTCACACACCCAAGGTGTGTGAAAAATCCTCTAAAACAAACTTTGCACCGGCATTAATTTTTATAATAATAACTGGTGCAAGATTTCAACAGACATAAAAACTAAGCTGAGTGTGTCCCTGAGGAGCCACCATACTCACACAAATACAGTGAAGTGAGAGCGCAAAGAGGAAAATCCCTCAATAACCCCCTATCAAGTTATTATGGCATTCTGCTGGTTATTATGGTATTTTATCAGGAATGCTTTTCCAGACATTATAAGGGCTTACCAGTTATTATATAAGACTACCACCCTGGGATATTGCATTTTCGTATCATGTCATTTTGGAAGCTTGTTACCTGATTTAATTACTCATATTTTTAGAGATTCGTGCCATTGCTGATTAGTGATGCCATTGTGCACTGTTTTCAAGTATGTACTCCTTACCCCAGGTCACCTCTGGAAATGAGTCTTGGCTTAGCATGCCCTCCCAGATACTTATTTCTAAATGAATAGGTAAACGTTAAAACATCTCTTGCCAAAATCCAACTTTAATAAATTCAAAACCATATTTATTTATTTATTTCATTTTTAGTGACTGGGTAAGAGCACTAGACAAATTCTTGCCTATTTTCAGGCATGACCCGGGGGTGGGGGGAGGATACAGATGAATGCCAACTGACCAGAACCAACTTAAGTTGTTGGTGATATTTTAGTGACTCAGGGGAAATTTGGCCAGGACACCGAGGAAATTCCCCTACTCGTCTGTAGGGAGAACCCTTGGCCATCTCTCTCAGGATGGCCACTTCAGAGTTGCAGGCAGAGAGGATGGATGTGGAATCAGCAGGGTAGTGGGCCTCACCCCTTGTTTTATCTACACAAGAGGCTATGGATGCAGACTTGGCAATAGTAACCTTTTCTGAAAATGAGAACTTTATGTTAGGAATGGATTTTTCCATCCCTGCTGAAAATGAGGCAAGTGATGTTTGTGACAATGTTCTGCTTGCAACTGAAACAGTAAGCCCTGTTTCAACACAGGAAGAATATTATGAGAGATTAAAAAATGCTACAGTTGCAGAAAGAGAGAATACTTGCTAAAGCAGTGGAATTAGATGCAGAACTGTCAAAATTGGCTGAGCAAGCAACAGACAGCTGTCAGGATAATGCTGTCAGAGAAGCGCTGAGTCATATGGACACAAATTTTCAGCCTGAAGTTGTTCTTGTGGAGGCCCCTCCTCCTGTTGCTATGACATTGCAGGTAACAGAGCCTGGGGAAGAGTCTACAGTGGCTGGCAGTGAAAGCGGATATGTTCTGTTTGCCAACAGCCACCCCTCTAAGAAGCTCGCTCAGAATGCTCTACCATCACGAATGAAAAAAGGACTACCAAAACATGTCTACGTCCTGGGAAACAGCCCCACTCAGCACAATTGTGGCCTGCTATGGCTGACATCTCTGAAACCACTTTTTCCTTTTTGTACAGACCGCGCATTAAGGACTGGGGTTCCTGTGAGGTGGAACCGCTAACAGACAGTCAGAACAAACTCAGCGCTTGTGGAGGCTTCTCAGGGACTTGGTCTCCAGAGCAAGCTTTGCTAAAAGCAGGATGGACCCCAAAATCTACTGGAGGATAGAACCCAGACCCGAAGGACATCTTCTATCAACAGATGCTTGCAGGCTCTTCATCCACTGTGGCCACTAACATTGTGAAGGAAACAAGGTCCAATGTTTCTATAGAACCTGATATGACAAGAAATGTTATTGAAGAGGTTTCACCTGTTGTTATTACTCCTGCCCCAGTAAGAGTACAACTATGCAGGAGGAAGGTGTCCCTATATGTTTAGGCCCCAGTGAGGAATGTCTACAAAAAGAAGCAGGGCAACCCACATTTGGAGCCATTATTTAAACTATCAGATCTCTTTGTTAATAAAGGTGAAGCTGCCCCTAGACAGAAAGCCGTCAAGCTCCTATATAAGGGTGGGTTGGAAAATCCCTTCAATAGGCTCTTTATTGCTAAAAACCTGCTAAAAGTTTCCATGAAGTTCTTTTCTTTGGAAATATTTGCCCTCATTTCTTTAGAAAATGGAAACTATGACATCAGTTTTAAAAGTGTTTCCAGTCTGGACCATTTTTGGTCCCAATACCAAACCCTGAAAAATAAACCCATTTGGATACCATTCCATGCTATCCCCTTGACTAGGCCCCTGGTGAAATTCATTACTGTTATGTTCAAGAACAAAGGGGTCAATGTAGAAGACATCCTGTTCTGTCTAAGGCAGAGATGTGAGATATTGGGGAAACCAACCTTGAACCTGGATAGTGAACAAATATGGGACAGGAGTTGGAGGGTAAAAGTGAAACTAGTTTCCACAGATTCTGGTGCAGTGCACCTCCCTAGCTGCTTCTTTTTAGGGAAAGATAAGGGATCCATATTCTACAGTGGACAACCTCGATCTTGTTTTTTTTATTTTTTTTTTTTTTTCTCTTTTTGGCCCTGGCTTCCCCTAACCCCGTGAGCAGGGTTCACCCTGCCACAGCCACCGACCCCCACATGCTCAGGACTGACCCCACCCAACTGGGGCCACTATAGTGTAGTTAGGTGGCCAGAGGGGTCAGCATACTGGAGCCGGCTTGTTAGCAGGGAGACAAGGAATTTTTATGTTGTTTTTTCCTCGGAGGCAGGGACGTGCAATGACGGCCAGTGTCCACCCTGCCCCTCCTTCCAGCAGGCTCCAGAGCACTTGTGGTACCTCCAGCCTGTACTGGGGGTCCACGTTGCACCTAGCACTCGACCCTGTTCCCCCCAGAGCAGGACAGCAGTCCTACAGACACTCAATCCTGCTCCCACCAGCCAGCCCTCCAACACCCGAATCCGTTCCCGTACCCGGGTCATCGGTGCCTTTCAGACAGTCACCATGCCTCTGTGCCAGTGGGCCGGCCCCTTGGATCTTGTTTTAAGTGTGGTTCCAGGGCTCACCTTAGTTTTGCTTGCAAAACTTCTAGATGTTTCCACCATTTAGAATTTGGGCATTTGGCTTCCGCATGTTTAAACCTCTTCAAATGCAACTTGTGCGAGCAGACAGGGCACACCTATGGTCGGTGCCCCTGGGCATTGCATAACAGAGAGGAGGGTCCATCACATGTGGGATTAATCAATCAGACTCAGCATCAGCAAGCAAAATGGGTGGCTGACTAAGTTAATACTACTGTGGAAACCCCAGACCCACCAGTCACTGACCTCCCTGCCAAGAATATGTAGGCCCCTCTCTTGTCTTAGACTTAGATAATAGGACTACAGTTGTCTCTGTACAGTAGAGAAATGATACAGGTAGGGAAATTGTAATGCCCCCCTTCCCCTAGTGAAAAGGAGGTGCCTTTTAAGGTGGTAACTCAAAAAAAAAAAAAAGAACAAGAAAGGGGAAGACGGTAACTCAGGGGGCTAAACACTCTGGTCCTGACTAAAATATATCCTCTACCCCTTTGCAGGTCAGCAACAAATATGCTCCATCTGAGGCAGAAGGAACAGATGGGGACTCAGATGGGGATGTTATAGACTTCTCTTCATTGGCATCCACTACAGATATGGAACGCTGTAGTGGAGACTCCATTGCTAAACATACCAGGCAGCGTAGATCATCCAGACCAGTATGATGTGCATGCTCCCGCTTGCATTTATTTGGGTGACTCTCAAGGCCACATTTCTCCACTTCTCCTTTAATGCATTCCTTATCCATAACTACATTAAATATCAACAGTATAAAAAGTCAAAAGAAACAATTAGGATCTTTTTATTAATTAAGGGAACTGCATTGTGACATTACTTGCATTCAGGATACCCGTCTTAAAACTAATCTGGAGCTGCAGAAAGCATCCAAGGCCTGGACAGCTGGCTTTGCTTTTCGGTCTACAGGCACTGATACATGTGATGGGGTGGGTATTTTGCTTGCTAACCCTCTTATTAAAGTTTCCTGTTTGATAGATATATATCCAGGAAGGGCTTTACTACTTGATATTTCATATTTTACTGAAAGATTCCATTTAATTGCCATTTATGCCCCCCAGACAAAGGCCCAAAGAGTATCACCATTTAAAGAAGTACAACCATATCTTCACTCTTCCAGACTCCTCATATGGTTAGGTGATTTTAACTGTGGCCTATCCAGTTCAGATAGAGGCCTTCAGACTTCCAAATTATTCTGTGACACTTCCACATTAAAGAACATATTGAATACATCTGGGTTAATTGATGCTTATAGAAAACATTTTTCCACTGGGGGACACACTTATTTTAGGGGTTCCCTCAAGACACAGATTGATTTTATATTTGTATCCTTGGTTCTAGAAGTGGTAAATATTTCCACCTATCTGAGTGACTTTTCCGATCACATGGCTATAAAAATTCAGGTCTCATGGGATAATGCACAGCGACGTAAGAAAACAAGGGAAGGCTTAATGAAACCCTATTACAAGACCCCAAGCTGAGAAAGATGTGGGAGAAAGATTGGGCAGCTAGACTCTCGGTATCAGAATGTTATGGCTCCATTTTAGACTGGTGGGATGACACTGAGGAGTCATGGCAGACCCTATTTCATTTACCTATCCACTAAGAAGTCTCTCCAGGTTCCTTTTTTAATATTGTTCCTTTAAAACTTTGTATTTCAGAACACAAAAGCAATATAAGAAGAGGTGACATTAGATCTCCATTATCAAGACATTTCATGAACTTTCACCATTCTATTTCAAGCTTAACATTTTTTGGACTAGAATATGTGAAAATGAATCCCAGAGATGAAAACAGAGAAATGACCCTATTGCAAAGAGAAGCATGGTGGAGCTACACCTTAAGAACACATCAACGTAAATATGGACTGAATGAGAACCTATCTTGGTCTACCTTTAACTGAAATCTTTTTTCATTCGGTGTATTACATATACTATTTCCCTGTCATTATGTACTATTCTCTTTTCTTTATCATTTTAATCCTAACTCGCTCATGTACCTTCCCCCTCCCTCCCCTCCCCCTCCTTTTTTCCCCTTCCCTCCCTCCACATTTGTTTCCCTCTTTCCTACTACCCTTTCCTTTCTTTCATTATATAAAAGCATCCAGTATAAAAACTTTTTTCATTCTCCATTAGCTTCTTTCATATGAATGCCATTTTTCAAACGATACTGATTAACATAGTAAAATTAAGTTCGTTAAGGTATGCTCGACTTGAAACTATTATAAAATAATCAGATATAGAAACTTTACAAATACCAAAAAGCTTTATTATGCTTTTTATGATTTGTAGGAATTTTAAGAACTATATGCCGAAGAGGACCTATACGTAATTATGTCGACTGATGTCATTTTGCCATATTGAACTACTCAGTTAAGCTTGCTATGTCAGTATAAAATAGTTTGAAATGTAACACGTAGATAGTTTCATTGTTCTTCATGATTGTGAATAGCTTGGGGAACTGGGGTGTGACAACTTTCGTGTGAAGTTATGGACTGGTTTTCCGTTTTTCTTGAAAGGAATTGGCCAATAATGCTATAAGTGTTTAAGCAGCCATTCAGCACAAAGAATTTTACACAGCAGAAGGGGACAAAGTGAAAATCATCCACTTTGTTTCTTTATAGACCGGGCCACACAGGTGATGTCTCTACTGATGTCAGCACACCACCAGGTGTGTTTATACGTGGCTCGGCCCTTCTTGCTCACCTTAGCGGTGTTAGTGTTTGTAATGCAAGGCACTGTTTCAGCGGGTAATGGCGCCGGGAGTACCTACATGAGTTTGCCTCTTTATTTTTGTATCCTAGTTTGGATTTAAACCTTTAAAACATGACAGAGAAACAAGAAAGAGACACATTTGTGCAGTTAAGGTAACCACAGACTCAAATATAAGCCTTTTTTAAATCTAATAATAAGGTTACTTTCGGGTTCTGATTTGCATTTCTTTCATTACAGCGTTTTACAGAAACATTGTTACACTTTGATTTCGAGTCGCTAAAATCATGCTAAGTTCAATGGAGATTATTCTCAGTAAGTTTTCTTTTGTTAATGAAGTTGCTTCACTTTTTGAAAAGCATATTTATAGACTAAGTAAAACTGCTGAATTTGAAGGCATTTTGAGACATCCCGCATTTGGCTTTTTACTATTACAGCGTTTTAAAGAAGCACTGCCTAACTTTGATCACAAATAGTTAAAACCACGTTAACTTTGGTTGAGATTTTCTTCTCAGTAAGTTCTTTCTTAAAATTGATATTGTCCCCCCCCTTTTTGTAAAAAAATATAAATGCAAACCATATTAAAAATAATATATTTTTTACTCTATCATTTACAGACTTCTGAATCTGAAGTCATTTTGAGACATCTCGCATTCTCCCAACACCATTTACTCGCTAGCGATTTTGAGATTTTATCAGGTTTGTTCCACCTGATCTTTATATATTTGAAATAATACATTTAATAACAAGTTAAAACCTTTATATTTCTAACAGAAATGTTCTAATTCATGTTCTATTTTATTTCTACAGTGAATATTAAGCTCCAGGACTGATGAAGGAACAATTTTGAAGTTCTGAAACGTTACCATTAGGATTAAACAAATAAATTTGGGAGCTAATTTAAAGCAGCTGTAATATTACCAATCTGTTTCTGTCTGATTCATTTTGGAACCACACATTTTTTATATAACGAGGAGAAATACATAAATTAAAATACCAATATCAAAATGAATTACTATATATGGTAGAGTGAGACTTAAACATTTTGAAAGAAGACCCTATTTCAGCAAAGGGCCCACTACCTCTGAAACAAAAACTATATGCAATATTAGCAGTTGCAGCACCTCATATCACAGGCAGAAATCTCTTCGATGAATTATGGTCCACAGAATAGTAATATTAAAAAGCAAATGCAGAAATTCAGTAGGATAGAGCTAAATCTTTGAATCAAGAACTTCCATTTGGTACCAGAATGCAAATAAACTCCTTAGACCCTTACAAGTAGTGCAAAAAGAGAGTAGAGAATAGGGTTCTTACTGAGTTGGTTTCTCTCTCAGGGCAGTTGGCACACTTCCCCAAGATTTACTACCAGTCATTGAGGCTTATGTTGACAGTCTGTTTATTAGTCCTCCACAGGTAGTGAATCCACAGATATTGTTAGCCTCTTTAAACCTACCGTAGGTTTCTGACCAAGATGCCCAGGCTTTTATAGCAGAGGTATCTTTAGAAAAGGTTAAAAGTTACATCTCAAAATTTCTACTACACTCAGTTCCTGGGTCAGATGGGTTAAGGTCTTAATGAGCCTGTTTAACCATATATTGAAAACATCAAAATATGCCCCCTTTATGCAGGAGGCTATATTGGTTCTACTACATAAAAAGGGATCCAAGAATGATATAGAGAACTGGCGCCCTTTGAGTCTGCTTAATACGGACCGGAAAATTTTAAGTAGAATTTTTTTAGTTAGATTATGAAACATAGCTAAATACCTCATTAGTGACCCGCACATTTGTGCTGTCCCTGGGAGGAGGCAACAAGATAATTTAGTAATACTAAGGGAGATATTTTACAGGGGGGACAGGATGGACTCCAGGGTTGGGTGTTGAGGTTGGATAAAGAGAAAGCCTTCGATAGGTTTTCTCATCAGTTCCTTTTCACTGTGATGACTGCTTTTGGGATACCAGTAATCTTTGTGTCCTGGATAAGCCACATGTATAGTGGAGCTTGCATTATACCTAACGTTAATGGGTGGCTTGGGAGAAAAATTAAAATGGATAGGTAGGTAAGGCAAGGAGTCCCACTAAGTCCTCTGCTTTATGTGTTTTCAATAGACATTTTGATACATATGCTCCTGTAGAATATAAGTTTTACAGGTCTTGTGGTTTCCTCTAGTGCTCCACCTATTAAAGCTTTGTCATACACAGATGATTTAGTTTTAACAATAGCCCCAGATGTGTCCCAAGCAACACTATCTGACACATTGTCCACCTAATCATTAATGTCTGGGTCTAAGATTAACTTCGAGAAAAGTAAAGGAGCCACAATAGGGACCACACCCCTGCCCCTAGTAGGATGCTTGGCAGGGATAGCAGTCTCCAATCTTTTCATTCAGATTCTAGGTATAGAGTATGGGCCTGGGGATATTACTACCTTAAATTGGGAGAAAATGATGGGGCATGCTAATAGGCTTGTTAACAGTTGGAAAGGCCAAGTAATTACTAAGAAAAAGAGAGTGATGCTTATTAAATCACTACTGATTCCAGTATTTTTATATTTGAGCTATGTCTTCCCTCCTCCTCTGGGGATGGTTATCAATTTATACAGTATATTCTTTCTAGCCTTCTGGGGTCTCAGCTGAACCCAATCAAGAGGGAATTCACCTACAGACCGATACAGAAGGGAGGAGTGAGCATAATACACCTGATAGTGTTTTGTTATAACTTGTTTTTATCTTATAATTTTTGCCCTGTTCTGAAACCTGGAAAGTTTGCCTGAAAAACACTAGTAGAGTCCTGGCTTAGACCATGCCTCTCCATGTGGGAAGAGAAGAAACCAAGACTTTTGGCTAGATTGTCAATCCCTCAGTATGGGTTAGATTGCATTAAATTGTCTTGGAAGTGGGGTATTACCCCTACCCATTTGCTATAATTAAATAGGAAGGCAATCCATAGCTTCATCTTGCAGTCCAAATGTCAGACAGAGATGGAATTTCCAGACTGTCAGCCTTCTTTGGGAAACACAGTCTTGCAACAATTGAACAATCAAAGAATCTCCCCTTTGCTTGGATTGCGCTGGGCTAAGCACACATGGCAGGCTCAGTGTAAAAGCCAATAATAAGCATAAGCAGCTTGCAGACCATTATTGCCCAAGTGTTACATGTGGACAGGTGTTGGAAACCCCAAATCACCTTTTCTTATCTTCTGGGTATATACAACCTTTCTGGAATCTTCTTGTGGACACATTGGAAGAGCCTTTGTTCGCATCACTGACTTATCAGACTCTGATTTTTGGGCTTCTGACAGTTCATTTGCAAGGTATCATGCTGATACAATATTTATAGTATTTTTCTTATTAGATATTACATATGGTAAGACCAGTATATGTTGATTATACAACTAAGATTGATTTCACATACAGAGCTTCTGTGCAACATTAGGCATGCAATAACTAGAACTATGAATACGGTTTGTTTTTCTGCTGAAAAAGCAAAACATTTATGGCTACAGTGTCATACACTGGCTATAGAAAGTATTTCTTAGGTAAATATTAGTTGTAAATAAGTAACTTGGCACTATGTTTATTGTTTTGCACTGAGGTTGTATGTATTGATGATTTTTCCTTTCATGTATATGTAATGTGTATCTGTTTGTAATGAACTCCAACTTTCAATAAAATTCCCCTACTCTTTTTGAGAAGTGCCATGGGATGTTTAATATCCACCTGAACTACCACCAGAACAGGAAGATGGGACCTCAGTTTAATGTCTCATCCAAAAGATAGCACCGCAGGAGTGCAGCACCCCCCTCATGCTGCACTGCAATGTCAGTTTTTGGGATATTAACCCAAGTGCCTGGTGTGGGGATAGAAACCACAGCCTTCTGATCTCCTGGCTTCAGAGCCTGCTGAGCCACTGACACTGTAGTGTCAGATATGCTTTTTTAAGCCTTGGTACATGTTTCCCTTTAGAACTGACACCAACATATTTTATTGAGAGAGATGTGTATACACAGTTACAGTATTTCATTTGAACAATTTTTAAGTAACTACCCTGTTATACATTACTAAAAACACATATATTATAGGGGTGCAATCGCACTCCTATATTTTGGGTTAAATCTTCACGTTTATGGTGAACAAGAATAATTTGTACTTTAATAACTTTGAGACTGTTAAAGTGATTTGCATGACTTTTGGCATGCTCCACCAGAGGCCAAAAATCTCTTTATGTGGCAAGCTTTGTCCATTTGGATTTGCTGGTGCGGATATATGGAGTCTCAAATAATGTGTAAATTATCATCTTTTGTCAAATTCTTTGTCAACTGCATTGTGAAAACACAGTGTGGAATTTTGGTCTGACATATTTAGGATATATAAATATTGGGTCACAGTGGTGCCTTTGGAAGTTATGTTGAAAAATATGAATCCATTCCAAAGTTATTACATTTTAAAGTTTCCTATTATTTCCTATGGGAAAAGTAGATGTGAGATTTGAAACAAGATTCTTAATCACCAAACATGATTCTTGATCTCAATTTGTGCTTTATTAACTTCACAACCATTCAAGCAATATGCATGACAAGTGGCATGCACCATCAGGGACCAAGGATCTCTTGATGTAACACATTTTGTTCTGGCTGGATGTGTGGGTGCAGAGATATGGAATCTCAAAGGATGTGTAAATTACCCCTTTTTTGTAAAATTATTAGTCACCACGGTGTGCAAAACCCATGTGGGAATTTGGTCTGCAATTTTTAGGGGACATAGGTCTTGGTTCACAGTGATGACTTTTTAAGGTGTGGTGAAAAAATATTAATCTGTTCCAAAGTTATTACATTTTAAAGTTTCCCATTATTTCCTAATGTAAATGTTAGATGTGAGGCTCAAAACAGGAATCTTGATTGTGAAACAGGATTCTTGATCATAAATGCAGAATCCTAGTTCGTGCTACCACCATCTTGTTTTTCGTTAGTAAGGGAAACAAACTTAAATTTCAAAAATAATACAGGGCTGTGTATGCACCTGCAGTTGTGTTTACCTAATTGGGGCCCATAGAATCACATTCTGGGGTTCATTTTTTTTTATTAATTTGTGAAAAATGTTTTTTTTTTTAGCCACGGAAATCCTGTTTTGCAAATCTCAGAAAACTGTCACCCCATTCCATGTGCAAACAAGCTGACATGGTTCAGTATAAGAGAATGGGGTGAGAGTTAGGCCTGATGACCCCATGGCACACTTCAATGCTGGTTGTGTATGGATGGTGGAGGGGTTGGGGTGGTAGGGTTGGTAACCCTAAAGTTGAATTTCCCAGCTTTTTACAGTTTAATAAAAACCCTAACTGATGCATTAACTGAATTTTTTGCAATGAAGTTCCTTTCTTTATTATATGGTATAGTAGTGCCCTTATTTTACAGTTGGAGCCTCAAAGTTAGGCATTTGCGTGGAATAAATTCAACAAATGCACATAACTCGGGCATTTTCACCAAATTGTCAATATGGGTATTTTGGGATCTCCCCTCATGAATATTGATACTGTGATATTGTTAATCCATCTTGAAAATTGATTTTGCACGGTGGCCATACCATTCTGTGACACAGGTTCTGGGCAGAATGTGCAAAGTGACCGCTATACCATCTGGAGTGAAAATATTAAAAACTGACAAAATGACAGCTATACTGTTCATGAGGAGATGTGATAAAATGGCAATGTTAAAAATCTGGAGTGAAAATATTAAAAAATGGCGAAGTTACTAGCGTGCATAGAAATTATGTAACGCATGCTCGTAATGCATTCATTCGAATTTTTTTACCAAATTCACAACATGGGGTTTTTGGGATCCCATCTCATAAACAGTGGCACTGTCATTTTGTTAATCAGTCCCGAAAGATGATTCTGTGCAGCCAGTGACCTTGGAAACACCTTTCTGATGCCGGCTCGGCAGGCACAGCGTGGATTTCCATTTTGCGACGCCGCGACCCGGTTCGGAACGGACCAGGGTTGTGGGAGGGCCGGGCCGGGGAGAAGGATGGAGCATCCGATGGGCAGCTCTCCTTCCCTGGGGGGAGGGTGGGGATAACATTCGGAGCATGGAGGACCCCTGGTGGAGACCGGGAGACCTCACGCTGCCAACGTTCAGCAAGGGGGAGGAGGCGGGGCAGACGCTGGTGTCATTGCACGTCCCCGCCTCCTCTGGGGGGAAGAAAACAGGAAAAAGAAGGGCGGGCCGGGCCGACGAGAGATTGAAGCCCTCCCCAGAGGTCCTCGATTCACCGCCGTCACTGCAGGACCCCAACCAGTTATAGTTCCTTGGCCACGAAGGTGGCCAAAGGCCCCACCCTTCAGAGGGTAAGCCAGGGGTGACCGCGGGTCCCTGGCAGCAATAGGCGGCGGAGGAGGTCTCCGGGGGCCGTGACCAGGGCAGATAAGGATCGGTGACCCGGCCGGGGAAAAAGAGGTAAAAAAAAAAAAAGAAAACACCTTTCTGGATCGAGAAACGTAGTGACAGTTGCATTGTTCATGAGGTGAGGTCTCAAACACCACATGTTGATAATCTGGGGCCTAAATTCCTAAAAATGGCTGAGATAACAACATAAGTTGAAACCTCCCCCCATTGACTCCCATTATACGGCTTACCTTGATTCCTCAGTTCGTAGTTCAGCTTTGAATAGTGCATACTTGTCCCGGTCCAGAGAAGATCACCATTCCCAACATCAGGAGGGTAAGTATGGGTGAGGGAGGTGTGGGGAGGTGGGTGCTCAGTGGAAGGGTGGGGATGGGGGAGAGGGGAAGGGGAGACAACAAGGGACAGTTTCCTTTTTTCACAGGTTTAATTAAAAAATGGACTTTGGGGGACCGTTTTCTTATTGTACAGGAAATTAAGAAATAAAAAAAAACATTTGGCACATTGGAGTGGGCTCCCAGTGTGCTACACTTGTGGGGAGGGTACACAACCTGACTCAGGGACTGGGCACCCTGATGACAGGAAAAAAATAGTGGGTTTTAGGGAGAGGGCATCCGACTCCGAGGAGGGGCATCCCGGTGTTGGAAATAATTTAAGACAATTAGGGCACACTGGCATGGGCTCCCAATGTGCCAGATTAGTGGGGGTGGAGACACATGCTAACACAAGGATTGGGCACCCAATACCAGACAAAAAACATTGCAGGGAACAAGCTGCATCGATGCAGAATTTTCAATGCAGGATTCTGCATCGAGGAAAAGATGGCGGGTGACATTTTTTTTTTCATAGGTTATAATGTATTATACCTTGTTTTGGCACACTGGGGTGGGCTCCAAGTGTGCCATACCAGAAAGGGAGGGGTGACACTATCCGAGCATCAGATGTTAGGGTGAAAAGCAACTGGGCTTGGTGGGGGTTAAAATCAATGTAAGGAGTGTGTCCCTTGGGCCCCTGCTAGGCAAACACAACTGTTAGTGTTTACCAAGGGGCTGTACTTTAAACATTTTAAAACTGTGAAAAGCCTTGTAAAAGAACTAATCAAGATGGTGGAAAATTCAAATGGAAACCTGTACTGCGACCAGTAAAGTACGATTCTTAAAGGCCTTTTACCATTCTTATATTTACTGTTCAAACATACAGTGGCGTGAAAAAGTATTTGCCCCCTTCCTGATTTTCTCTATTATTGCATATTTGTCACATTGGATGTTTTCAGGTCTTTAGACAAAATATAATATTAGATAAAGGGAACCTGAGTGAACAAATAACACTTTTTTTTTTTACTTATTTCATTTATTTAATGAAAAAAGTTGACCAACACCAACTGGCACTGTGTGAAAAAGTAATTGCCCCCCTAGTTAAATCAACCCAATTAAAGGGATAATTAGAGTCAGCTGATTGAACACAGTCAGGCTTGATTACAGCTAGCCCTGCTCAATATAAACCTCACTTATTTTGCCCCTTACCATCAGAGTCACGTTGCCAGCACAAAGATTCAACAAGCACATTATGCCATGATCAAAGGAAGTTCCTGAAAAGATCAGAAAAAAATGTGTTGCCCTCTATCAGTCTGGAAAGGGTTACAAAGCTATTTCTAAGGCTCTGGGACTCCATCGAACCACAGTGAGAGCCATAATCTCCAAATGGGGAACACTTGGAACAGTAGTGAATCTTCCCAGGAGTGGGCGGCCTGCCAAAATTACTCCAAGGGTGCAGCGTAAAATCACCCAGGAAGTCTCAAAGGATCCTAAAACAACATCCAAAGAACTGCAGGCTTCTCTTGACTCAGCTAAGGTCAGTGTTCATGACTTCACAATCAGAAAGAGACTGGGCAAAAATGGGCTTCATGTGAGAGTAAGGCTGAAACCACTGCTAACCAAGAAGAACATAAACGTCAGCTCTCATTTGCCAAGAAGCACCTGGATGATCCACAAGCCTTTGGGAAAATGTTCTATGGACAGATGAGTCCAAAGTGGAACTTTTGATGACATGGATCCCATAATGTCTCGCGTAAAGCAAACACAGCATTCCACAGTAAGAACACCATACCAACAGTCAAACATGGTGGTGGTAGTGTGATGGTGTGGGGATGCTTTACTGCCTCAGGACCTGGATGACTTGCCATAATTAAAGGAACCATGAATTCTGCTCTGTACCAGAAAATTCTTAAGGAGAATGTCCGGTCATCCTTCCGTCAGCTGAAGCTGAAGCGTAGTTGGGTCATGCAGCAAGACAATGATCCAAAACACAAAAGCAAGTCCACATCAGAATGGCTAAAAAGAAGTAAAATTAAAGTTTTGGAGTGGCCTAGTCAAAGTCCAGACTTAAACCCAATAGAGATGCTGTGGCAGGACCTGAAACGAGCAGTTCATGCTCGAAAACCTACCAAATGTTACTGAATTAAAGCAGTTCTGGGAGGAAGAGTGGGTTAAAATTCCTCCACGGCGATGTGAAAGACTAATATTGAATTATAGGAAGTGTTTGGTTGCAGTCATTGCAGCTAAATGTGGCGTAACCAGTTATTAAGTGTAAGGGGGCAATTACTTTTTCACACAGTGCCAGTTGGTGTTCGTTAACTTTTTTTCATTAAATAAGTGAAATTAAAAAAAAAAAGAAGTGTTATTTGTTCACTCAGGTTCCCTTTATCTAATATTATATTTTCTCTAAAGACCTGAAAACATCCAGTGTGACAAATATGCAATAATAGAGAAAATCAGGAAGGGGGCAAATACTTTTTCACGCCACTGTAAATGGTATTTACCATTTGCACATTTACTATTAGAATAGTAATTTGAGAATGGTAAATGACATTTACCATTCACAAATTACTGTTTGAACGGTAAATGCAATTTACCCTGCACACTGCCTTTCTTGCATCTATCACAAAAAAAAAGTTATAATTCTAAAATGGTTATATATGTTTTCACTAAACCATCCAAAGGCACACCCTTGGCATACACTCCATCATCCCTAAAAGTATCAGAGGCAAGCTTAATTCCATGTGTGCTGTACATGAGAGCAAAAAATCCTATGTTATCTTATGGGAAAAAAAAAATGTTCCTTTTTGTGTTTTTGACCACTTTATATCTCTGAAATCATAAAATCTGCCATCATGAAATTTTCAACATCTTGCAACAGCATATCAGCACATTCCAATTTTTGTGTTATTTGGTTGAAAAATAAAAAAGTTATTAAGGTGCAAAAATTGAGATTTAACATTGAACAGGGTTTGTGCATGTGTGTGGAGGTGCACATGCACACTGGAACAGCCAGCCCCACTCCACCCACCACGTGTAATGCCAGCCCCCTGAGCATTTGTGCTACCACTGGCAGCCAACATCTGGGAAGGCTTACCTCCCCAATCGGGGAGAAGAGAGCTGCCTGACAGCTGCTTGATCCTCTTACAGCTCTACCCCCAGCCAACCCTTGGCAACTTGAACTTGTTCCTGATCTTGGGTTACCAGTGTGGGAGTGGTAAGACACATTACAGCACCTCAGCATTCTATGCCACTGGGCCAGGTGACTCCTGTGCATCACTACAACTGAACTTTCAAGTCTAAGATCTAGTCTCCCAGAATTCTTTACCTTACAGGACCAATCACTCTAGGCTCAGATTTTTGGAAGCAAAAATGAGAAACATCTATAGGGAGGCACAAGGTGATGCTCTTCCTTTTACCCTTTTCTTTGTTCCAGTTCTGTTTTGTACTATATACAAGGTATAGGACTTTAATAACAAAGGCTCATCCAAGAAGAGAATAACTCTGTCTACATGCACATTTTTATTTAATCTTAACCAGATTTTGCAGATTGATTCAATAGTAATAAATTCCATTACTAAATATCTTCAACAGGATAACACATCCCCAAGGGATGCTTTCCCCCTCTCTCTCTCTCTCTCTCTCTCTCTCTCTCTCTCTCTATCTATCCAAATGGTGTGATACAGTATCAGAAATCCCTATCACCAAATACAATAGGGTAATATCAGAAATATCTGTTGGTCTCTCTCCTTATAGTGCAACATTAGAAATCTCTCATTGTCTCTCTGTCTCTGTCTTCCTCTTATCAAATAGTGTAACACCAGAAATGGGACTACAAACTCGATTCATGTATCATCCAGATTTGATATCTACGCAGAAAAAAATACATTAATGCTTACTGAGTACCCTTCAACATTATGCACATGATTAATTTGTTCTGGAATCTGCTTAGCATTTCTAATGTTATCCACCAGGGAACTGTGGTCAAATCTCAGAAGGCAGTCTGGAATTGCTCCAATAAGCAGTTGCACAGTTGTGGTTGTGCACATCCAGTTTATGAGCTGCCCACAATGCCAGTGTACTCACAGATACTGTGGGAAAATGAATGGCATGGTTGGGTAGGTAATATGCTAAGATATTTCTACTAAGCATGAATTATAAATGTATCTTGTATTTGCAGATTGATATTATTGTTTTCTTTCATGCAGTTATGCTACACTTACTGATTCACTCAGCAGAGTGTGCTCTATTTATGCAGACTTAAGCTATGCAAAAGTGATTGCAGCTCTCTCATAAAGTTTTACCCATTGTACTTTTCTCCTTTTGTGAATGCTGGCATACAATCTATTATGCTTTCTGATTAGCTATACCACTTAAAGATACAAAATTAACCGTATGTGGAACTCTACATAGGTTCAGTGAGTATTTTGTTCTTCTCATTGCACACTAAAATTACCACTGTGGAAATTCCACTCAGGAAAAACATATAGCATTAAAAATATTCAACTCAGGCATTACTGCATGCTGTCAGTCCTCTTGAAATATCAGAGGAAAACCACAAGCCATCTCAATGACTAGCAAGCTTTTCTCAGGCCCTGCACCACCTACTGCAAACATACTGATGTGCCAGCAGATAAAGGCCTTATGGTCTGTCTAGTCTGCTTGAGTGTGCAGTTCCCACTGCATTTACAGAGGGAACTGCCCCCCATATCCCCCTGGACCTGTCTCTCAAATATCCCCTCTGGCCTCCCTCTCTACCTGCAACCTTTCCCCTCAGCCTGTCCCAATCTTTCTTGAAGCTCCCCACTTTGTTAAGGGATACCACCCCCTCAAGCAACTCATTCCACTTAGCTACCACCCTCTTGGTGAAAATATGCCTCCTAATCTCCCTCCTGAACCATTCTCCCACCACTTTTAGTCTGTTACCACTAGTGGTCTTGTTTCCACTAAGACTGAAGAGCCCCTCAGTGCTCTTCCTGTCTATACCTTCAAGGTATTTGAAGGTCTCAGTCATTCCCCCCCCTACTTTCTGTCCAAGAGAGAGTACATGTTGAGTCCCCTGAGCCCTTGCTCATAGGTGTTGACTTGCTGGCCCTGGATCACATTGGATACCATTCTCTGGACCATTTCCAGCAAGTTGATATCCTTCTTAAGATAAGGGCACCAATAGTGCACACTGTAATCTGGGTGCGATCTCATTAGAGGCTTGTATAGTGGCAGAATGACCTTCACCTACCTACTGGTAATTTGCCTTACTATGCAGGCCAGCATCTGATTTCTTTGGCTGCAGGTTCCCTGCAGTGTGTAGAGTGTTTCAGGTCATTTGTGATAATTAGGCACAGGGTCAAAATGTTGCACGGCAGAATGCCATGTGACTTCATCGCGTTGCGCAATTTCCAGATGAATTTTGTTCTGTGGGAGGCTCTGCCCCCATACCCTCCGTTATGGGGGGCTGCTCCCCCAGACTCCCCCAATTAGGATTCTAACTCGGGGTGCCAACACAGAGAATGCACAGGTCCAATGTTCACACATAATCCTGTTCGCTATTAAGCGTACGACATTATGACCCGATAGGGATTATTACACTCTGGTCTTTTCTTTCTCTGATCTGGTTTCCTGCACACCACCCAACCAGTATTTGTTCCTGAGTTTTTGCCGCAAGTGCATAACTTTATACTTTTTAGCATTGAACCCCAGTTACCAAATGCCAGACCACTTCTGTAGCCTAGGCAAGTCTTCCCTGAGATCCTGTCTGCCCTCTTCCATGTCCACCATCCCTGAGAGCTATGTGTTGTCTGCTAACAGGTAAATGTTACCCTTGATCCTATCAATGTTGTCAATTATGAATATATTTTACAACACCAGGCCAAGCACAGAGCATTGTGGAGCCCCACTGGTCGGCTTTCCTGCAGTGTGCCAAGTGTTTCTGGTCATTCATGATAGTTACACTAGGGTCCTTTTCTTCCTCTAACCTGGTTACCTGCATGCCACCCAACCAGTATTTTTTCCTGGGTTTTTCACCCCAAGTGCATAACTTTACACTTTTTAGCACTGAACCCCAGTTGCCAAATGCCAGACCACTTCTGTAGCCTAGACAAGTCTTCGCTGAGTTCCCGTCTCCTCCATTTTGTGTCCATCACCCCCACAAAGCTTTGTGTCATCTGTTAACAGGTAAGTGTTACTCTTGAATCTGTCCATGATATCACTTATGAATACAATATGTTAAACAACACTGAATCAAGTACAGAGCTCTGTGGGACCTCACTGGTGAGAGGTCTAGCTTCTGAGACTCTCCCCCCTGGCTATCACCTTTTGACTTCTGTCCTGGAGCCAACTTTTGCCCCACCCAACAATCTTATCCCCCACCCCCATGTCTTCTAGCTTTCTGACCAGTCTCCTGTGAGGTACAGAATCAAAGGCCTTGCTGAAATCCAGATACAGGACATCAACTGTATGGACCTTATCCACTGTCCAGTCAAAGTAGTCAATTAAGTTAGTCTGGCAGGATCTCCTTGACACAAAGCCATGCTGCCTCACATCCTGAAGCCTATTAGAATCACGAGATCTTACCAATCTCTATTTCAGGATGGTCTACATAATCTTGCCCACTACTAAGGTAAGGCTGTCTGGCCTGTAGTTCCCTGGTTCATCATTAAGCCCACTTTTATAGAGATGCACCACATGTGTAGTTCTCCAATGCTGGGGCATGGTCCCTGATTCCAGAGAGGTGTTAAACAGGTCTTAAGGGGATCCACCAGAGCATCTCCCAGTTCTCTTAGGATCCTTGGGTGCACACCATCTGGCCTGGGCAATGTATCCACCTTTAGGGCCATTATGCTATTAAGTACCTCACTATCTTAAATGACACCATCCATGAGTTCCCCTTTCTTGGCCCCCACCCCTTGTTCCCTTGTGGCACTGGTCCATCGCTCTCTTTAGTGAAGACTGAACAGAAATACTTAAGTACCTCCATTTTGTTCTCACTACCCTCTGACAAACCAATCTCCTTTTTTAATCTGACTATTTCATCCTTGGTGTTCCTGGGCAGGGATCTGGGATTTCTGGATTGTCCTCTGGGGAGACGATGGTCCCCAGCCTTGCTATAGGGGGGATACATGGAGGACTCTCCAAGAGCCAGACAAGGCCTATGAAAGGTGGGTAATGTGGCAGGCTGGTAGACAAGAAGCAGAACCAGTTGATGTAAAAAAATGGAGGACCTAGTTTGAGGAACAAACTCAAATGATAGACAGAAAACTGGTTGGAGGTAGGACTTAGTGGATGGTAGGTGATGGGGTGAAATCTTAGGGGGCAGGAGTGTAACTAATAGAGTGCTACACAGATTGTTTCTGGGCCAGGAATGTTCAACATCTTCATATGTGATATAGCAAAGAGTAAAATTAATATGGTATGTCTATTTGATGATGACACCAAGATCTGTGGGTTGGTGAACAAAGAAGAGGGAATAAGGGAAATAAAAAAGAAGTTAGAAAGACAGGAAACGAGGTACACTCTAAAGAGTGGCAACTTAAATTCAGTACAAGGAGATGTACGATTATGCATAGTGGTAGGAAATAACCCTAGAACTGTTTATTTCATGGTATAAAGTTAATGTGGTTGAGACTACAGAAAAAGGGACCTGGGAGTTATCAATAACAACCTCAAGTCTTCAGCCCAATCCAACAAGGCACATTTGGAGGGCAAGCATAATGCAGGGATGTATAAGTAGGGCATTCACCAGCTGAAGGAAAATGATTGTACCGCTCTGATACAGGCCTATGGAGAGACTGCACCAAAGGTATTGTGCTCAGTTCTGGAGTTCCCACCTCTGGAAGACAGAGATAACATGGAGAATGTTCAGAGAACTACTTTAATAATACATGGACAGTAGGGGAGGATGTATGAGGACAGGCTGGAAAACTTGCACATACTGTATTCTATATTAAAGCCAGAAGAAAGATGTGGGCATGACTGAGGCATACAAGTTCTTGGAGGCAGCAAGAGGGTACACTGTCTGAATCTATTCACAATCTCAAGCAATAAAAACACAGTGACCAGGCGAGTTTGGTGGAGGTTCTTGAGGAGGATTCAAAAGTAATATTAAGATACACTTTTTCACATTATGGCTGGTGGATATCTGGAATAGTCTACCCAAGTCAGTGGTAGAAGCTAACAATAACACACAACAGGGTGTAGATTGTGCTAGAGTGCTGCACGCTGTTTTATGAGGCACTAGACTGTAGGCTGAGTGCCTTCAGTCACTCAAGAAGTACAGCAATCTATCACAATTCACACCCTGGAGTTTGTTATTGTACTTATAAAATGGGCTTTTACTGTTACAAATGCAGATTTATAAAAACAAAAAAATTGAAAATTGTTAAAAGTGTGGATTAATAAGGGAATTTTACCTAAAATAGTACTTCCACCTACCATGACTTGTTTTGATTTAAAGCTTTGAATTTAGTAATTTGACCCAGTGCAGTATACAAAGGTGTAGTTTTTTTCTCTTTGACAGTGCTGCAACCTCCCCTCTATCTAATTTCTTAATTTACAGTCTGTGGATTGTTAAATGACACCTGCATGGTTGTTTTTCCTGTTGATGTTGGAGGGTTCATATCACAGAGACAAAGACACAGGACAGAGTGTGAGTAAGTAGACATCAGGTGAAAGAGAATGAGGGAGAGTGAGTCATGATCTTTGCTGAAACGGCCGTGCAAGACTGCATCTTTCTGGCTGGGCACACAAGTTAGATCTCAGTTTTTTGTTTCCTGTTATACTCCTGTTCATGGGTTTTGTTCTGTACTGTATGCGGAACCAATGTGATACTGTTCTTCATGGATTTTGATCTGTACTGTATTCTGAGCAATTAAAGATCGGAAGCCAGATAGTAATGGAGACCGATTTGGGAGCTTCATGGAATCAGCAGTGTAGAGTCAAATTGTAGAACTGTAGTTGGACTACAGTAGTGTCAGGAATCTCCCACCCCATCAATACTTTGGTCAGCAAGGAGGGAAATTACTAAGATAATAGTTTTTTTTCATCTATGTGTAAAATAATGGCCAAGGAAGAATGAGTGGAATAGTGACAGTGCAAGGTAAAAAGGTGGCCAAAACATGGCTTTTAAAAGAGAAGGAAAAAAACTGCCAAATTGAGGCTTTTAAAAATGAAGAAGAATTCTGCTGTACAAACAAGGAACTGAATTTAATTTGTTTCATGAATGCTCACTTTCGCCTTGGTTGGTGGCTTTGCTGGCGAGGGAGGGTTGTGGATGATATATTGTTTTAATAAGGGTACTGGTCATAAAGCTACAGTGGCTAGTTAGTGATGAAAAATAAAATGGCTGCCACAGAAGTTTTCAAAAATCTAGTGGTGTAGTGATTTGTGATAAGGTTAAGTACCAGGATGACCATGAAGCAAGCTACATCGATGCACAGTCATTTGACTGGCGTCAGCCAAACAAAACTCTTTATTTTAGGTGCCCATTTTATAAACCACATCAATGACTTGTTTCAAACATCGTTTGCATAGGCAAATGGAGATAGCAATACCCAAGGGAGAGGGGAATGATGAATTATCTGTGGGGGCACTGGAACAAGAGGCTCAGTAAACCTGGTCTGATGTTCTGTCAGATATGGTGTTAGGTAAGAAATAGGCAGAGTAGAAAGATTAATGTGTCTTTACCTACTATCAAAACCTATGTATCTTTGAGGTCTCAGAGTAATAGAACTGACCAGAAATTATAAATAGAGAATAAAGCCTGTGCAGGTGCATGTCATGAGGATTTTTCACACACCCGAGGTGTGTGATAATCCATAAACCCCAAGAGTGAAGATTGAGGGGTTTATATAAGATTATCACACACCTCGAGTGTATGAACAGTCCTCATAAAACAAACTTTGCATGGGCATTATTTTTTATAATAACTGATGCAAGTTTTCAGAGAGATAAACTGCATTTGCGTGAGTTTACGTGTGCCTCAGAGGCTGCTGTACTCATACAAATACAGTGTGCTTTCTTTAGTACTTGAGTGAAGTGAAAGAGCAAGGAGAAAAATGCTGCAATAACCCACTATTGAGTTATTATGGAATTCTGTGGGTTGTTACAGCATTTTATGAAGACTAGATATCCAGTCATTATAGGGGGTCCCCAGTTATTATAAATGAATAGCATGCAAGAGGAAAGCACAATAAATAAGGGATCCCAAGAATGAGGGGGAAGAAAAACAAGATTAATTGCAAAGTCAACAAAAAAACAAACTGTATGGAAATTAATGAGACTCTACACGTGCATAAATATCCAACCATATTATAAAAGAGAAAGTCAGGCTTAAAGTAGTATGTTCCATTGAAGTGAGGTCTCATTTGTTCTGATCATAAATAGCACTTAAAATATTGCCTGCTCTGGGTAGATAAAATAAGAAAGGCACAAACAAGAGTGGGTTTTGTTCTCAGATGGAAGTAAACATTTTAAGTTACACAGCTGACACATAATCAGTAATGCGAGTCATCATCAGTAATATATGCAAATCACCATAAAAGAATTTAATTTGGCAATGATTTTAAGCAGAACTATAAGGTGCCAATACACCTCACTTTCCTCATAATCTGGAATGGCTGAAAAACAACAGCCATGTATTGTCCTTTTTAGCCCCGCCATTGTGTCATAGTCTTTGTCTTAGTACATGAGAAGTGACCAGCCAACCAGTGGTTGATGCTGTTAGGGGACACCAATGAGTCCAAAGCAGGAGAGAAAGAGGTTGGCCAGTGGCAAAATGGTTCAGCTTTACTCAGGCAGGTAAATGTAATTGAGCTTTAATATTTCAGCTGAACCATTCAGGTCCCAATGCAACAATTATCATAGGGTAAAACTGACATAGCAGAGTAATAAAAGCTCTGAGGTAAGCAATAAATAGTTATTACTTTAGCAGCTAATGCTACATACCATTACTATGTATTGCTATGTTTTGGTGTTGGGACAGATTTCACAACCCAATAAGGCTACAACAACAAAGGGGTGAACTACACTAATTGTGATTATACAATAGCTCAAAAAATACTAGTTCCTGATTGGCTGGCTGGCACGATTTACACGTTGTAATTCCTATTATCACCCAATGGTAAAAAGTGCCAGCCAGCCTCATCTAATGCCCACTGAGAATCACTCTCACCCCTCCAACAACAAAACTACTCACCGATATAGTAGTACCTGTACTTGCTCTGATAATCAATCTGTAGCCAGCTCACAACAGCAGAAACAAAAGTCACCACCACACCACATCAACAAGTTCAACCCACTGTAAGAAAAACAAACATTTTTTTTCTCTCTGTACCATGTCCTTTGCTATGGTCAGCACACCTAAATCACAACTACCTAACCCCTTGGTTGTGGCTACAATCCCTTTCCGCTCCTGACCTGACCTGGCTGACCACATCAAAAAAAAAAACACTACCTCTTCATTAGTTTTTCATGCAGTCTATCCTCATCCTCCTTCTCCCAAAGTATTTGTGCCACAGTCACAGCCCAGGACTTCAACAGTGTGGTGGTCACTGCTCTGTGCATCACAGCCTTTCCATTGTTCTAGTCAGATGACAACTATGAAAAAAAAAAAACCAGCACACCCTCTTGTTTCCTGGCCCAGAATCTACAAAGGGCTGAGAAACAAGACTTCAAGAATTCAAAAACTCTTCTTTTTTAATGTAAGACAACCCTGCCCCCCCAAAAAAAAATTTACATCGCTTTTTACATTTCCCAGCCCTGCTGTTAGTGACGCTCCTCATGGCATCTAAAAGTTCAAATCCAAGTTGCCTCCTGACTCTATCCCTGAATGGAAAAAACACTGATTTGTAGGGAAAAAAAACTCTGCGTGATCTCCATCCTGTTGCTCCATTTTCAGCTCTCAACCCAAACCCCAACATCCATCTCCACTCCCTCTCTGCATAACTTTCTTTGATGAAAGTAACAAACGCAACAGACAACATGCATTACTGCTCTTGGGGCTTTCACAACGGATCGCCCAGGACTATTTACAGTACTGCAGCAGAATATGTCTATTAAAAACAACTGAAAAAAAAAAAGAAAATGCTTTAACAGATTTTTTTCTTTACTTACATTTACTTAATCAAATTTCCCAATGTATAATCCCAATATGCCACTCGAGGGTGCGGGTAATGCCAGGATTTACCCACAGCTGGTGTGGTTTGCTCACTTGGCCTGCAGTCAAATGACCAAACAACACACCAGGAGTCGGTAAATCGTGGCATCACCCACACCCTCTCATAGTATATTGCATAAATATTCTTGATGATCTCAAGGCTTACAGTATACCCCTTATCATCTTTGATTTACCTCAATGCAAATAACAGTAGTTTCCCTATTCCAAAGTTTTTCTTTTTTTGAATTTCTATTCATGCTCCCTTCTCTCTGACTTGCCCCCTTCACCTGGTCCCCCCACACCCAATCCCAACATGTCTCTTCTTGGGGTACTTGCCCCATCCTGTGTTCCCCATAGCTTGGCTATCTTGATGGGCTCCCCTCAAGAGACAAAATTTGAAAAAGGAGATGTCACAGTTAACTCCAAGGGGCCTACTAGTAACCAGCTGTATCTTGTTGCAGCCAGAGAGTTTTCCTTTTCATGTTTGCTTGCGCACATGCACAAGAAACATTTTATCACAGCTTAGGAGAGAAGTGGGGTTTTGGAGGTGCGTCACTGTGGGATCCAATGCCCCTAGTGCCTTTTGAGGCTTGGGCCACTTTCCCCAATGCAGTGCCACACTGCTGCTGACACAAATTCAGCCAGGATGCCACCACCTTGAAATGAATCCACCACTGCAATGAGGAAATGACCCGTCATTGCAGGGCCGTACCTTGCCTGGTGAAATATTTCCTATAACTTGATGGTGGGCGGCGGCTCTCACCGCCCACCTCAGAGTCCCCATGAAAGCTGACTTGGGGGTTCCCAATCCCCCTGTCAGAATGTCCCCATCCCCAGTTCATTTGCCAATGGGGTAGCACAATTCCCATCGGCATGATGCACCCCCCATTTGTTATGTGCTGAGGGGGTGCCCAATCCCCCTTGGCCCATGCTCTCCCACTCCTTCCCCACCACCACACTGTATGGTCGACGTGGGTGCCCAATCTCCGTTGGCTCCAGTACCCACCTCCCCAACAAACACCCATCCAGGTGTCACACTAGGAGCCCACCCCAGCATGCCAAAAGTGTCCCGCGGGGTCTTTTTTTTATTTTAAATCCTGTCAAAAAAGAAAATGGCCCCTTGTTGAACCCCATGACCCCTCCTTCAACCTGTACCCACCCGCTGCATAATCTACCTCCCCACACTCCCCTCACTCCATACTTACCTCCAGAGACCAGCACGATGATCTTGGGTGGACCGGGAACACGTCTGCACTCTTCAAAGCTGATCGCGAACTGAAGAAATGCCATTAAGCTGTATAATGGCATAAATGTTTTTTTTTTCAACTTTGGTGCATGTCTCAGCCATTTTTTTGAATTTTGGCACTAAATTTTCAACATGGGGTTCTTGGGACCCCACCTCATGAATTCATTCACTGTCATCTGGTTATTCGGTCTCTAAAGATGATATTGTAGTCACTGTGGAGAATCACCTTTCTGGATGAATTAACAAAATGACAGTGTAACTGTTCATGTGGTAGGCTCTCAAAAAGCCTATGTTGCAAATTTAGTGAAAAAAATTCCAAAAAAATGACTGCACTTTGAGCGTGCGTTGCACAGTTTCTACGCATGCTCATAACTTAGTGAATTTGTAATATTTTCACTCCAGGTTTTCAACATTGGCATTTTGCCACACTGCCTTATGATCAGTGCAGCTGTCATTTTTTATATCCTG
Organism: Neoceratodus forsteri; assembly: GCA_016271365.2. Classification (NCBI taxonomy): domain Eukaryota; kingdom Metazoa; phylum Chordata; order Ceratodontiformes; family Ceratodontidae; genus Neoceratodus; species Neoceratodus forsteri. The sequence goes on from CM057453.1 coordinate 215,759,803, forward strand.
CCCAAACTATGCATTTGCACATCTGGCGCATAGTGGCGTAGTCTCTGTGGGAAATTAATGTTTCAGACAGATTAAGAAAATCATAGCGACTGTTCATGAGCAGAGGTCACAAAATGCCTATGTTGAAAATCTAGTGAAATAATTCCACCAAATGACTGTGGTACAAGCATGTGTTGTGCAGTTTACACGTACGCTCAGAACTTCGAGCATTTTTAATATTTTCACTACAGATGATCAACATTGCCATCTCTTCACACCTCCCTATGAATGGCACAGCTGTGTCTTTGCATAACTGGCACAGAATGGCACAGTTGCTGTGGGAACTCAAAGTTTGGGACACATTAACAAAATCACAGTGCCACTGCTTCATGAGAAGAGGTCCCAAATGCTTTCAGGAGGCCGGGGTCACAAAAAGGCCATGTTGAAAATTTGCAGTGCAAATACTAACACAAGCCCGGGGTGTTAGGGTTTCTAACCATAATGTCCCACCCTGTACAGACTGACAGGCATCAGAGGTGTAACTTTGGATCACTGGCTGTAATGATCATGCCATCCCACCCCCATCCTGAAGCCAGTGACAGCCATCGAGGTGTGACTTGTACTTTTCAGTCCCAGACTTCTCCTATACTGCACCTATTTCAGTGTATGTCCTTATGAAATGGGGTGACTGTGAAGCCGAACACCCCAAGGCACACCTCAACACTTGTCGGTGTCTACAGGATAGGGTAATGTGAAATGCCGTGAACATTGTGGGCAATGACCCACAGGCACACCCCAATTCCTGTCCATCTCTGCAGGGTGGAGTTGGGATTGGTGTGAGTTCAAGACTTCACTGCCACTCTTATTCTACATCTGTATAACACCTGCATGTCCAATGCTAATATCAGCAAGCAAACATTTGGCATTGACAAATGCTTGTTTATTTCCTTTCTTCTTTAGGATAAAATGGCAAGGGTGCACATGATTGCACAAGCAAATGTGCTGAAGTGTGGGACCAACCAGCATCCCATCTCCCTTAACTGTTCTCCCTGCAACTTCCACCTGCGGTTACCCAGATGGATTTTGCATGAGAGTTCATGACAGCCATTATCCAGTGACGAGGAAACCCTCCTCTCAGCCACTTGGTCCTTCTTCTCCCGGGCAAGCTCTCTCTCAGTGCCAAGTCTTGTTCTCAAGCCAAGGTTGCAAGCATCATGACTGGCAATGTTGCCACTGCAGTTACAAGCCAACCAAGGCCCCATAGATTTTTTTATATGAAATGATAGAATGCCCCCCACCCCCCCCCAAAAAAAAAATGAAAACAAACTAAATTTAGGGCATAAGGCTGATAAATATTAACAGCAAACATCAATGACAATTATTAGTTTTTATATTTTACATATGTATATTTTTTTTATTTTTACATCAATTGAGCACAACATGTGGTTGAAGAGGAGGATGACGAGGAGGAAAAGAACAGAGTGGTAAAGTAACAGTAAACTGACTATTGAGGAGCTGTGAGGTGTGTCACTCTTCATGTTCATTCATGGTGGTGTCTTACAGAGAGATGTCTCTGTGTAACACACGTGGGGAAGTTAATTGATGACAGCACTGTCAGTGTTAGAGTATCGTCATGAGGACTTGTGGTACCAATAAGTTATACTATGATAATTATGATATAATCAGATAGTAATATGATAACTTCTATTAATTTGTATAGACATTTTATTTGCATCAATACATTTATGTTCAAGAACAAAATTCATGGAAGATGGTGATGAGGTTTATTTGTTATACTGTAAAATAAGGGTGGTGTCTATGTGGAACTTGCTACCCAAAGAGGTGGTGTATTGTAAGTCAGTGGTCAGTTTTAAAAGGGGATGGGACAAAGTGAGAGGGAGGATCACTGTGATGGGGAGGAAAGGGAAGGGCAGCTGCAGTATAAGGGATTGCTAGCTGCACCCTCGAGCAGACTTGATAGACCATATGGCCTGTATCTGCTGGCAGGTTTGTATGTTTGTATGTTCATAGTAATAAGTAGTACTCTATAGGCATACCCAGCTAAGAAACAAATACATTAACAATATGTTTTTGTTTTTATATTTTAATTGCACTAACACATTTATATCTCATATACAAATTCATACAAGAGAAGGATGAGGTATACTATACATTGGCTGTAACGTAAATGTGATAAGTACATAGAAACATAGAATTTGACAGCAGATAAGGACCGCTTGGCCCACTTAGTCTGCCCATTTCCCTACCTAATGGATAAGCAGCAGTTCCTAGTTAACCAACAGCCTACTTCCTCCTACCCCCCCCACTAGAATTGCCTTATGCCTGTCCCAGGCATTCTTGAATTCCGACACTGTTTTTGACTCTATGACCTCCTCAGGAAGTCTGTTCCATGCATCTATAACCCTCTCTGTGAAGAAATACTTCCTCACATTGCCTCTGAGCCGTCCCCCCTCAATCTTCAAAGTGTGCCCCCTTGTTCTTGTGCATCTCTTTTTCTGGAAGATGCTACCCTATTGGACTTTGTTGATTCCCTTGAGGTATTTGAAAGTTTCTCTCATGTCCTCCCTCTCCCTCCTTTCCTCGAGGCTATACCTCTTAAGCTCCTTTAGTCTTTCTTCATATGTCTTCTGGTGCAGGCCCTGCACCATTTTGGTTGCCCTCCTCTGGACAGCCTTCATATGTCTATGTCTTTGCTGAGATGGGATCTCCAGAACTGTACACAGTACTCCAGATATGGTCTTACCAACTGTCTGTACAGAGGGCCAGCAACTTCCTATTTTCTAGTGGTGATGCCTGTTCCTATGCATCTCAGTATCCATCCCAGCCCTCCTTACTGCCTTCTCACATTGCTGGCCCACCTTTAGGTCATCTGATATGACTAACCCCGGGTCCCTTTCCATTTTTGTTGTTGTCAGTATCTCACCCCCCATTGTGTACTCTTGCCCTGGGTTTTTGTTTCCCAGGTGCATTACTTTGCACTTCTTTGTGTTGAATCTAAGCAGCCATACATTTGACCATTCCTCCAACCTTGCCAAGTCCTTTTTCATCCTTTCCACCCCATCATGCGTATCAACCCTGTTGCAGATCTTTGTGTCATCTGCAAAGAGACATACTTTCCCTTCCAGTCTACAACAGTAAAAATAGTGAAATAAGAGAATGTCATTTTTATTAGTTTTACTTCTGATAATATGCTGATTAGATGGGAATAATGATAGAATGCTATATTTTGGATTCACTCTCTCCAGTAGTCTTTGAAAACCATTGTAGTGTCTTCTATTGCAGAGAATGACCAAAGATCATGGACCATGATCTCATCAATGAGTGTTGACATTCATACACAATTTAATTGAGTATGTTTATAGGGCATGGAGTATTTCTGAGGAATTGACAGTGACTGAGATGGGATGGGCAGCAGCAGTTGGTGATACAGTTCTAAGGGGTTGGTGATGTGGCTTTGTCTCAGCATTAAATATCCCTGGCTGAGAAACTTCTTTTCTTGTTTATTTCATTTTACTAACGTACTAAAATACCAGCAAAATAGGCCAAATGGTCTTTCTTGTCTGCTTGTTTGGTTAGCCCCCACCCTGGGAGCTGACCTTGCTGCCCCCTCTCCCTCTCTGGCTTCTCCAGTCCCAGTCCCGGATATTCTCGCTGCACAGGACTTTGATTCCAGAACCCTTCCCCTGTACCTGCCCCACCCCCTCTTGAACCCCTCCACTGTCTCTGCTTCCACCAGCCCCCTGGGTAGTGCATTCCATGGCTCCACCACCCTCTCAGTGAAGTAGCACCTCCTCCTTTCTCCCCTGAATCTCCCCCCTCCAGCTTCCACCCATGCCCTGTAGTTCCCCCCCCTCCTTTGGAGAACCCTGACTGCTCCTCCCTATTTACCCTTTTTTAGTTTTACCACTCTGTTCCATTATGCCCTCCCAACCTTTGTGTCATTGTCATCCCCACTAGTCAGTGACATAAGTGATATAAACATGCTTCTCTTCCTTCATCCTCCTTCATGCATATACTGTCCCATGCTTCTCCTCGCATGCTTCTTCTTCTCACTCCTCCTTACTCCTCCTCTTTGTTTCCCCTTGCTCCTTCTCCTTTTAGTCACAGACTTTCTTCTTCCCCTTTCCCATCTCCTTCTACTCTTATGCTTCATTCTCTTCTACCTTCTTTCCCTGGGCTTCTGTAAAGTGCACCTTGGACAGTGCCACTTTTTTATCCTCCTTTTCAACGCTGCTTTCCCTTAAAGCTGCTTTGGTACTGCAACTCATTTTGATTTGTGGAACCTAGGTGTAGGTATATTGTATTGCACTCTCCTCCTGCTCCTATGAACAACTGTACTTTTTCCTCTGTTGACAGGACTATGGAAGTGTCCTTGCCAGAACCAGACTCAGTGTCATCTTCTTTACACATGTAGTAGAAGATATTCAAGTTCAAGTAAGAATTATTGTTGGTCAGTTAAAGAAACCATTACAACATAACACGTGAAAGTACATTAAAATGTCTGCTTCCACCCTCTGTCGCTATTAAATGCACTGGAGCACCAACTCCTACTGTTACGATTGGCTGCTGACTGATGGAGGCAGGCTCTCTGCTCAGTTGGGGTGCCTTTTCCCCTACCTGTTCCTCTTCTGTCTGTAGAGTCAGCAGGTCACAGCATCAGCCCCAGTTACATAACCAACCATTTACACCCCTACCTCCCTGCCAACCTCAATTAGGTGAACTTATCCCCTGAATCAATCTGGATTATCACTCACTACATTAATAAATACAAACCTCCTACATACCCTGTGGCAACGCTCTCCTGTATAAGCTGCAAGAACACCCTGCACTAAACTATGTCACCTAATATATACTCCCTGCCTGATGGAACCTTCACTGCCTAACATATGTGTGATACTCACTCCTCCAGTAAATTAGCTAGGACTAAAAACGTATGCAACTCAGTCACCTAGTAAGGCACAAAGTGTTAGCCCCTGCTATTACTCCTTACTTTCACCCAACTATTCTCCATAAATCCTCACAATGTCCTAATTTCATCTTTTAAAAATTCTGCTTGCAAGCTGTTCCATCATACTGTATCACCAGAATGATGTGCAATACCAGGACCGAACAACCATGCCTCCTTCACCCACTGGCCTGTCACTGCAACCCCCAGCTCGACACCCAGCCTATACCCTACACAATTTGAGCTCATCTCTTGCTGTGCTAATTCAGATTCAATGCAATAAAACTATTATTCTCACACCCCTAAGTAAGAAACTCTACAAGAGCCCCCCCCCCAATCACTCACATGCATATTGCTCCTGTCTAGTGACATGAACCCAGGGCCTATAAATGGGGCTGTGACTTCACCTCATTTTTCCAGCAGCTCTTGGTCATGGGAAAAAGGTCTTAAAGTAGCCCACATGAACATTCAAGGCATCAGGAATAAAATGGCTGAGTTCGACATGTGGGTCCAGCACTATAAGCCAGACATCCTCTGCATCACTGAAACTTGGCTTAAGCCCTCAGTTCTGTCCCATGAAATTGCCCTCCCTGGCTTCTCCAACTTCAGGAAAGATTGGACCTCAAATAAGGGTGGGGAGGGTTGATTTACACCAGGGCCGAGATAGCAGCCTTTGAACTGCAAGAGATAAAATTTGAAACAACATTAGAGCATCTATTCCTCACAGTAACCCTAGGGAAAGTCAAGAAGCTAATTATAGGTTGTGTTTATCTACCCTCCCACATTGTGTCTTCCTCCTACCATGAACTCTTCTCAAATCTAGATACCCTACAACATAGGGACATTATTCTCTGTGGTGACTTCAATCTTGATTGGCTAGGAAAATGCAAGGCCCAGTACCTAGCTGCACTCTTGGATGAAAATCTAGAGCAAGCCTTTGACCAACCTACATGACTCAATATGAAGACTGGCAAGCACAGCCTAATTGTCAGGATATTAACTAACAATAAACACCACATCAAATCTTCTGGAATCTTCCCTGATGCCATAAGTGACCCCTCCCCCACCTTCTGTGTCTGGAAAAACAACCGTCCGCACCCCTCCCCCAGAATTATAAAATCCAGAGACCTCACTAACTTCAATACTGATGCTTTCCTGAGAAGTCTGAACTCGGACACTTCCAGTTGCGATGGCCACCAGATAAACACGCTTCACATCGCTCCACTGAGCCTCGGCATAAAAAACACTTTTTTTCTTCATAAACTGCTCTAATACATGGCGGAATCATTTTCTAACAATTAACAGCCTGCACTTCTGTGAGCATCCTGATGATTTACCTGTAAATGATAAAGATGAAAGCTCAGGGGCCCAGATACATGCCCCCTCTGTCTCCTGAAAAGGACCTACCAGCAAAACGTACTAAAGTGGGCAGTACTGATGAATCCCCCATTCCACATTTGCTAATGGAAGAAACCTTCTTTGAGGGACTGGCGCCAATCAAGGAATCCCTCCAAGCAGTAGTTGGAGACTTGCAATCGCTTAAGAGCTCCATGGAACAGCTAACCATCTGCACTAGTGATAATGAAGCACATATCTCCTTGCTCGATGACTGGACCTCCCTACTCAATCCAGAGATCATTTCGCTACGACAATACCTAAGAAAGGCAGAGGACAAGCTAGAGGACCTTGAGGGTCGATCCAGGAAAAACAGCCTTGTTGTACTAGGACTCCCAGAAGGCGAAGAGGGAGTTGATCCTATCTCTTTTGTACAGAAACTGTGCACTAAACTAGCTGGGTCCTCACCTAATGGCCCGACATACATTGTTGAAAGGGTGCATCGGGCATTGAGGCCCACACCTCCAGCCGGGTCTCCCCCTCGACCTCTCATATTCAGGCTTCTAAATTATCTGGACAAGCAAATAATATTGGAAAAACTAAGGGATGTTAGAGAAGTTCAATGTGACACTGCTAAAATACGCATAGCTCAAGATTTGCCATTATCAGTCAGGCAGAAACGTACAGAAATTAATCCCATCATTGTTAAACTCATTGATACAGGGGTAAGATTTGGTATGTGATACCTGGCAATGCTTCAAGTGAACAAAGAGGGGCAATGGATTTCTTTCAACAACATGAGTAAAGCTACTATGGAGTTCAAGAAATTCTATCCAGACCTCTTCCGATGAACAGAGGTGATGGATCTGCCAACTAAAAATAAACACACATCACTAAGCAGACTTTTCCGATGAATGGACCTAGCTATCATCAGGTCCTATGAGGTATGAAAACTACTGATATAACTCACCAGAATTCAGAATTGAGCCCTATGCTGTTTAACAATACTAAGGACCAAGTGAGACAGGCAACCAGTTATTTGAAAAAATAATAATCTAAATGACATATCTAAAAACTTCCTCTTTGGTTTGCTTTAGGTGGGATTATGATCCATGATGCAATGGATATCTGGATAAGCCTCTAAACAGAACCAGATGAGAGATCCAAAAGGCTTGTAAGAATATGCATAGATACCAGAAGTTTAATTTAGTATAAAGACATGTTAGTCACAGTTCATGTTTCTTAGTCTCGATATCAGTGCGATGTTAATTGTTATTAGTTATAAACTTCTTTAGCCTTAGATAAGTAGCATTTCACAGATTATATGTACAATTCTCAATTTTGAAAGAGAGACAAGAGGAAAATCTTAAAACTCAGCTTCCGGATGTCTACCTAAGCATAGGGGGTGGGCGGAGTGGGGGAAACTGGTGTTGGAACAGGATTGCAACCAAGCAATCAAAGGGAGTATGGTCGAGAGAACTGGGGGGTATGTTGTTATTTCTATTGGGATGGAACTGTTTTTGGTTGGGGAATGTTAAGTTTAGCTTTGTAATGCATATAGATACCCAAAGGAAAGTGCTAGGTACAATTTTTATCCTGACTATGATGAGGTGGGTTTATAGTGACAAAATAATCAAATGTAGTCTACTAATTATCCCTAATTTAACTTCTCTTTGTTCCAGGTGCCATAGTTACCCAAATTTCAAATGGGGGAAATCCCCTACCTCAATCTATAGTTTCAATTCTCAATGGTAGTGAGATTAATATCTAGGAACTTTAAAGGGGCTCGTACCAGAGTTAAACACCATCAAATTATTAGACACCTGGAGACTCTGCAATGTAATGTGGCTCTATTGCAGGAAACACACCTACTGGATACGGAAGGTAACTTCTTTAGGAAAAGGCAAATAGGACAGGTGTATGCAGCAGGCAATGCAATGGCACAAAGAGGAGTGGCCATTTTAATTACTAGGGGGATGCAATTTAAAATGCAACAATTCCAAGCTGATAAGCAAGGGAGATACATATTTCTCAAGTGAATCCTAAACCACACTGAAATTATTCTAGGCTCCATATATGGCCCTAATGTTGATTTGCCTGAATGTTTTGCAGTATTAACAAATACCCTAAACCTTTTTCCCCAATTACCCACAATAATTGCTGGAGATTGGAATCTGGTTGCCTCACCATTGCTAGACAGATCAACTAACAGACGGGCTAAATTCTCACCAGCACAAAGTGCTCTAAGGGAATTTATAACAATGTATAACTTTAATGATCCCTGGAGACTACTAAATCCCACCACTAGGGGGTATACCTTCTATTTGCCAGTTCACAAGACACTATCCAGAATTGATTATTTCTTAGTAAATAATCTTACATTATAGGTCTGATAGGCTGTAGTATGTCCCTGAGAGATATTTCTGACCTGCACCTGTCTCGATGGAAGGTACTTTATCAAGCCAAAAGGCTAAAAACGGTATTTGGAACCTGAATACACAGCTTCTTCAAGATGAACAAGCATTACACTCTCGTAAAGAAACAATTGCCCAATTTCTTGCACACAAGCAGTGATCTATACAAGATATTGATAAGCTTTGGTGTGCCCTGAAATGTGTGGTCAGAACGACAGTGTATCCGACTATCTATCATTCAGAAAAAGAAAAGGGAAGCACTATCCTCCTCACTCTTATCACAAATCCAAATATTAGAAAATCAACAAATAAATCGACAGAGTGAGGAGACATTGGAGCAACTAGCCAAATTAAAGAATCAATACTCAGAGTCCCTAAGAGAACAAGATCAGTAGATGCTCTTTAAGACCCATGTTAAATATATTGAACAAGGTGATAAAGCTAGCCATCATTTAGCCCTTCGATTGAGGAAGCAAGAAGAGTCTAGGATTGTAGTGGCTCTCAATTCCCTTAAGGACAACTCCCTCCTTACCACTCCCAAAGAAATCGTGAGGGAGTTTGAAGAATACTACAGATCCTTATACTCTCCACAAACTCCTACCCCCTCTATTGTAGACTTACAGACTTATCTTAAAGATCTTCCACTCCCTTCTCTCCAGCAGTCACAAGCTCAAATCCTTGAGGAGGCCATAACTCAATGAGAATTATGGCAGGCTATCGATTCACTGCGGATGATAAGGCACCAGGTGCAGATGGATTTCCACCCCATTTTTAGAAAGTATTTAAAGAGCAACTTTCACCCTTAATACTGAGTATGTTCACTTGCTTCTGTAATTCCAGACTTTCTGACTCCTTCCTATTAGAAGCCCTCATAATTGTGTTCCCTAAACCGAATAAATCCCCACAACTGGTCTTTAACTATCGGCTAATATCCCTGATGAATTACGACAAAAAACTCTTTGCCAAGATTCTGGCTACCAGATTGGCACGGATTTGGACTCCACTACTTAGCCCAGAACAAGTGGGATTTGTAGCTGCCTGCTTTTCAGCTGACCACCTCAGGAAGTTGTTACATGTTTTCTCTGCATCCAGAATAGCACCTTACCCAATGACGTTGGTGTCTCTGGATGTGGAGAAAGCATTTGACAGGGTAAATTGGACTTTTCTATTCGAGGTACTTAAAAAATGTGGCCTTTCCCATAAATTTATACAATGGATACAATTATTATATGCATGCCCTACAGCAAAAGTCTATTGTAAAGGAATTTTTTCAGAACTATTTCCATTATATTCCAGAATGCACCAAGGGTGCCCCCTCTCACCCCTACTCTTTAACTTATATCTCAAACCTCTTTTATATCACCTTCAGCATTCCCCCCAGGTACTGGGTATTCAGATTGGTGAATTGGACCTCTGCCTTTCAGCTTATGTGGATGATATTATGTTACACATCACTAACCCAGAGACATCCCTTCCAACAATAATATCCATCGTAGAAACACATGGAACTTTATCCAACTATAAGCTAAATATAACCAAATCGACAATTATGCCATTAAACTGTCTCACTTATCGAGCACAATCAGAGGGCCTTCAACTAAGCTGGTTATCCCAAATTAAATATTTGGGACTTAAAATAACACCTAATTTATCACAGGTTAGAAAACTGAATCTTGACACCAAAATAGGAATCATACAACAAGACCTTGAAAGATGGGCTCTCATATATCTTTCTTTACAAGAAAGAATCAACATAATCAAAATGAATATCCTCCTGAGGTCATTCTACCCCTTGTTCTACATTTCTACCTTCCGCAAAGCTGATTTAAAAAAATTCAACAGATTATCTCCAAGTTTCTTTGGAAAACAAAACCACCAAGAAGATCCTATATCAAACTAGGAGCCTCTAAACAAAGAGGTGGTCTCAATGTGCCAAACTTTTTCTACTACTATTTAGCAAGCCATATAGCTAAATACTTCTGTTGGCATCCCCCTATTTATCACATAATGGAACAGAACTATGAACCAATATGGCTACAAATTGAACACCTAGCTATCAAGACAAAGCGGTTTCCCCTAATAGCTTACTATACATACCCCCAAGGTGGGTATGAAGGTTCTAAAAAATGAACTAGTATCTATGTCCCTTAAAGTACGTGCCCAGCTACGTAAAGTCCTTAAATATAATAATACCAAAGATGCTTCTCAACCTATATACTTGAATCAGAATTTCCTGCTAGATAAACAATATTTAAGAACCAGTGGTGAAACACCTGAACAAGAAGTTAAGATCTCTGATTTACTGGATTAAGGCAAAATCAAGGCCACACCTGAACTTCTCCAGTCCTTACCCTTCCTCCCAATCAAATAATTAAAGGCTTCCAAATTAGACACCTTTTAATAGCTATAATGGTGCCTGGTACTTGGGATATTGATCAACAGAACTCCTTAATTTGTTTGGTAGGCTAGTATGGAGTCCACATGCAGTCTCCAAGGTAACAGCAGAACTATACCCAATTATTTATCCAGATGTCCAAGGAATATCATCATACTGGACAACCCAATTTCTAGATAAACAATTCTGCTGGGACAGAATTTGACAGGCCATATATTCTTATACCTTTAATGATAAATTACACCTCATACAATTTTATATACTGCATAACATTTACTTTACTCCAGCAAAGCTGGCTGCCATGGGTAAACTAAAAGATTCCAAATGCAATAGGTGCAGTCTAAGTGAAGGCACCATATTCCATATACTTTGGGAATGTCCCTCAGTTAAATCCCTATCGAATATGATTGAGAATAAACTTAACCCCCATTCTTGGAATGGAGCCATTTTTTAACCTGAAATTTGTCTACTGGGTGATTACTCTCAAATCCCTGTGTTAGAAAGAAGATACACAATGTCTCTAATTTCCCACACAGTTAAACAGCTGGTACTAAGACACTGGAAAGATTCCCAAATTATTCCCTACTCAGAGTGGTTGAATGAATTTTTATATAATCTGAGAACAGAAACAAGCATTTGTCAATGCCAAATGTTTGCTTGCTGATATTAGCATTGGAGATGCAGGAGTTAGACAGATGCAGAATAGGAATGGCAGTGAAGTATTGAAATTCACACCAACCCCACCTCCATCCTGTAGAGACGGACAGGCATCGGGGTAAGTGTTCGGTTCATCGCCCATGACGGGTATGCCATGTGACATCACCCTATTCTGCAGACAGCGACAAGTGCTGAAGTGTGCCTTAGGGTGTTCGGCTGTACAGTCACCGCATTCCATAAGGACATATGCTGAAGTGGGTGCAGCATAGGAGAATGGGGTGAAGTCTGGGGCTGAAGAATGCAAGGTACACCTCAATGCCTGTCAATGGCTGGAGGTGGGGGTGGGATGGCATGAGAAGTACAGTCGGCAATGCAAAGGCACACCCTGATGCCTGTCAGTCTGTACAGGGTAGGGCATTATGGTTAGAAACTGTAATGCCTCAGGCGTTTGTTGGTATTTATACTACAAATTTTCAACATGGTCTTTTTGTGAGCCTACCTATGAAGAGTGGCACTGTGATTATGTCTATATGTCCCAAACATTGATTTCCAACAGTGACAGTGCCATTCTGCACCACATGAACAAAAACACAGATCGGGCAGGATGTGAAGAATGACAGCTGTACCATCCACAGAGAGGTGTGAAGAGATGGCAATGTTGAACAGCTGTACTGGGAACATAAAAAGTGCTTGCTCGTCCAAGCATACAGTATGTGGAAACTGCGCAATGCATGTGCATTACACAGTCATTTAATGGACATTCATCACCAAAGTTTCAAAATAGGCATTTTAGTACCTCTGCTCATGAACAGTGTCACTGTGATTTTCTTAATGTGTCCTGAACACTGATTTCCCACAGCAACCACGCTATTCTGCGCCAGAAGTGCAAAAACATATTTCAGCCAGGATGTGAATAATTACTGCTGTACTGTTCATAAGGAGGTGCAGAAAAATGGCAATGTTGAAAAGCTGGAGTGAACATATTACAAATGTGTGAAGTTATGAGCATGACTGGAAACTGTGCAATGCACGCTTGTAAAACAGTCATTTTATGGAGTTTCATCACCAAATTTTCAACATAGGCATTTTACAGCCTCTGCTAATGAACAGTGTCACTGTGATTTCCTTAATGTGCCCCCAACACTGATTTCCCACAGCGACCGCGCTGCTGTGCGCTGCAGGTGCAGAAATACATTTCGGCCAGGATGTCAAAAATGCTGCTGTACTGTTCATAAGGAGGGCCTGAAAAATGGCAATGTTGAAAATCTGGAGTGAAAATATTACAAATGTGCGAAGTTATGAGCGTGCGTTGAAGCTGCGCAACTCACACTCGTAACACAGTCATTTTATGGACTTTCATCACCAAATTTTCAATATATGCATTTTAGAGCCTCTGCTAATGGATATTGTCACTGTGAGCTTCATAATGAGTCCCGAACACTGATTTCCAACAGCGACTGCGCTATTCTGCGCCGGATGTGCAAACACACATTTTGTCCAGGTTGTGAAAAATGACAGCTGTGCTGTTCATAAGGAGGTGCAGAAAAATAGCAATGTTGAAAATCTGGAGTGAAAATATTGTAAATGTGCGAGGTTACGAGCATGCATGAACACTGCGCAATGCACGCTCATAACACAGTCATTTTATAGACTTTTGTCACCAAATTTTCAACATAGGCATTTTAGGACCTCTGCTCATGAACACTGTCATTGTGATTTTCTTCATGCATCCCGAACACTGATTTCCCATAGTGACCGCACTATTCTGTGTCGGAAGTGTGAAAACACATTTCAGCAAGGATGTGAAAAATGACAGCTGTACTGTTCATAAGGAGATGTGCAAAAACGGCAATGGTAAAAATCTGGGGTGAAAATATTGCAAATGTGCGACGTTATGAGCGTGCGTGGAAACTGCACAATGCACACTCGTAACACAGTCATTTTATAAACTTTTGTCACTAAATTTTCAACATAGGCATTTTAGGACCTCTGCTAACGAACAGTGTCATTGTCATTTTTGTAATGTGTTCTGAACACAGATTTCCCACAGCAACTGTGCTATCCTGTGCCACAAGTGCGAAAACACATTTTGCCCAGGATGTGAAAAAAGACAGCTGTACTGCTCATAAGGAGATGCGGAAAAATGGCAATATTGAAAATCTGGACTGAAAATATTACAAATTCGAGAACTCATGACGCTCGTAATACAATAATTGTTTGGGATTTTTTCTATCAAATTTGTAACATACACTTTTTGAGAGCCCACCTCATGAATACTGACACTGTTGTTTCATTAATCAGTCCCAAAAGGTGACTCCATGCAGTGACTGCGAAATCACCTTTCAGGACTGATTAACATCATGGCAGTGACTGAATTCATGAGGAGGGGTCCCAAAAACCCCATGTTGAAAATTTGGTGCCAAAATTCCAAAAAATGCCTGAAATATGCAGCAAAGTTGAAAATAAACCTATGTATCACATTATACAGCTTACCGGCATTTCCTCAGTTCACGGTCGGCTTTGAAGAGTGCAGACATGTTCCCGGTCCACCGAAGATCGTCGCGCTGGAATGCAGAGGTAAGTATGGGATGAGGGAGGTGTGGAGAGGCAGGGTGCACAGTGGGTGGTTGTGGATTGCAGGGGGAGGGGCCAGGGAGACTGCGATGGACCGTTTTTGCTTAACAGGTTTTAAAACAAACAAAAACAACCATTGCAGTACAGTTTTTCCTTTGGAGGAGCATTGGGCACACTGGGGTGGGCTCCCAGTGTGCCACCTGAATATTTTTGTTAGGGGAGTATAGCCAACAGGGAATTGGGCACCCCCATTTGTACAAAAGCGGGGGAGTCACAAGAGCAGAGGGGGATTGGGCACCACCTCGGACTCTCCCGTTAATCTTTGTGGGAGGTGATGATGCCGACGGGGAGTGGGCTCCCCCATTGGCACATCAAACAGGGAGGGGGAATATACTGCTGATGGGGACTGGGCTCCCCCATCGGCAAGTCAGCCCTGGGGGTGGATGCCGACATGGATTGGGGCCCCTGTCAGCAAAAACACACTTCTGTGGGGAGGGGCACATGCTGCCGAGGGAGATTGGGCACCCCCTTGGCACTGGGGCTGTTTGATATTGTTCGAGAACATGGTGGCAAGATGCCACCATGTTCACAAACAATATCACACTAGCAATGTTCCACCCAGCAATGACAGATCGCTCCCTCATTGCAGCAAATTACTGATGCTGCAATGATGAGGCGGCCCGTGATTACTGTGGCAAAAATGTTACAACTTGGTGCAACTTCTGGAAGCCAGTGTCATCAGCACACTGTGCCTCCATTGGTGCACCACAGCCAGGCCCCCAAATGCAATGCTTCTGTTGGATGCCACACTGCCGCACCTCCCCAACCTGCTTCTCTCCTAAGCTGTCACATAATGTTTCTTGTGCATGCACAAGCAAATATAAAAATTATAGCATGTCTTAAACATTGTCTGCCAACTTTGATAAGAAATGGAACAAGATCTACACACTGACCTCAATTACTAAGTGAGTAGAACTGATTGGCTACAACCATCCATACAGATGATAGAAACCCATCTATTTGTATACTAATAGAAATTGTATCTAGCTAATAGAGGATGGGGGATAAGGGAAACTTTAGGAATGTAGTAAGGTTTAGTTGTAGTTTTAAAGTAGTAAGTATTAATGGGTTGATGTAACCCCAGGGCCATATATCATGCTCATGTAACTGTTTCAATTCTTATATGCCTTGTATTACCATGTTTGTATGATTATAATACAGATAAAGCATATTTAATTTCAAACAAAAGAGAATTCTAAACTCTGTCAACTGGGATCCTATCACTTCCCTCCCCTATATTAATCTAGCCCTGGATTTCTTTATTAGCACCTTCTCCTCCATCCTTTACTCACATGCCCCACTCAAGCAAAGGCGGGCCAAAAGCTTCCACTCACCCTGGCTCTCCCAGAAGCTGTGGTGATTAATGCGCTCTCGTGATAGAACCTGGCATAACTACAAAAAGTCTGGCCTCAGCTCTGACTGGCAGACTTAATGACATTTAAGAAATGTTACCAAAGCAAAGATCACAAAGTCCAAGCAGCATCACCCCCAGTCCCTCCAAATTAACCATCTTGCAAACCCTAAAACCTTCTGGGCACAAGTCAATACCCTCATTAAGGGCAAGGAATGAACCATCCCCCAAACAATGATCAATAATGCTACAGCTCTGTCCACCCCCCTGGAAATCAGATATTGCATCAATACATTTTTCACTGACCTAGACAGATATAAACAAGTCCTATCTAATGCTGCACTGCACCGCAATGACAACAGTCCTGCCATCACTCCCTTCCACCTGAAACTCACCTTGCGCACTGAGGTGCTCAAGCTCCTAAACAAACTAGATCCTGGTGGATCATCAGGATCTGACTCTCTTCCATCCAAATTCCTTAAGATTCATGCCTCTGCTATTGCTCACTCAATTACTCAACTACTTGATAGATCCTTCCTCTCACACACCATTCCTGATAAATGGGAAATAGCAATAGTGTTCCCTGTGTGTAAAAGTGGCCCACCAAACTGCACAGAAAACTGTAGACCCATATCCATACTGTGTCCCCTAGCCAAAATTCAAGAAAGAATACTTTACAATTAACTATACTCATTCTTCGAATGGACAAATGCCATTACCGTCTCACAGCATGGTTTCTGAAAACTGCACCGGACTGAAACTGCTCTTTTATGGGTCACTGCAGATAACTATCAAACCAAGGATAAGTGATGTGCTACTAGGGTGGTATTTGTGGACCTCATGAAGCATTTGATCTGGTTAACCACTGCCTTCTCCTAATCAAACTAAACAAACTCGGTCTTGACTCCCATACCCTCACATGGTTTACTAGGTATCTGTCTAATCACCTGCAATGTGTCAAAAGGGCAGAAGCTACCACCTCCCTTGCACATATCACTGATGGGGTCCCACAGGGATCTATCCTGGGTCCTCTGTTATTCTCCACCTTCATCAATGATCTGCCCCTTAATTGTGGAGGTGCGTCAGTCCAACTTTATGTAGATGATGCAATCCTATATAGATCTGGTAGAAACATCTCTTCCATTCAATCAGGCCTTGAAAATGACTTTTGGCAACTCGAAGCCTGGTTTAGGCAAAATCTGTTGGTCCTCAATACCAAAAATAAATCAATCAATGCTGTTCCACCACATCATTTTTGTTGGGTCCACCCAGCATCCCTTCTTAATTCATACCTCTAATGGAACAGCTTTTGAAGGAGTAGGCTCCTTCAAATATCTGGTGGTTACCCTGGATGATAAGCTTATCTTTGATGCTCATTCACACAAAACTATTCAGTCTATGCACCAAAAACTGGGCCTACTTTATTGAATTGCCCTTTACCTGGCCCCCCAATCACAGAAAACAATTACCTTAACAACTCTTCTCCTTAATCTTTTCTACAGAGCCCCTTTACTTCATTTGGCTAAATTATCAACCCTGAACAAATTAAAACAATCCTATCACAGAACTGCTCACTTCACAACAATGGTCCCAGCTGGCACACACACTCATCCTCAAGTCCTTAGGGTGGCTGTCCTTTGAGGCACAGCTTGACTTCCCCCTACTCTGCATTACTTTCAAGCTCACCTACCTTCCCTCCCCACCTATCCTAAATAACTTGATCACTTAAAAACCCATCCCTAGGTCCCTTTGCTCCTCTCACCTCCCATTACTTATTCTCCCCAAGACAGAGATAGCCACAGGTAAGAAATCCTTCACCTACATAGCACCTCAAAATGGAATAACCTCCCGCATGGACTACTGTCCTGCTCGTCCCTCCCCCAGTTCAAGCAGTGCATTACAGACCATTTATTTCTGCCACCCATATGCACTTGCTTCTAATCACCACCCTATCACCCCATCCCCCTCTACCTGTTTCTGAACTTCCTTTTCCCTTGTTCCTTTTCCCCTCTATCTGAATCTGTACTTCCTCTTTCCCCTGTTCCAACACCACCATGCTACCTCTCAGTTTTCACATATCCCATTGTAAACACTTCTTTTACAACTTTAGTTAATGTGGTTCATGATATTCCATGTATATATGTACTGTATATATGTATGTATATAATAGATTTCACTTACTGTTTAATAATACCTATCCTAGTTACGCATGAATTAATTCCCCATCGTTCTGTAGAACGATCAGTCAACAATTGTTTGTCATATTTAAATTTTTTCTTCTCTGTAATCTCTCATTCTGTCTTACAATTAATCCTCTGTTACTGGAATTGTATTTCACTGGGTCATCCTTGAAAAAGGGATACAAGTATCTCAGCAGGCCTACCTAGTCATTAAAATTCAAATAAATAAATTATTGTTCCTCTTCCCCTTTTCCTTTACTTTGTTTACCATAAGTAAAATTAATCAAGGACTGAAAGGCCCAAGTCGTTTGAATACAAAAGTTAATATGAGGCTTTAATCTGGCTCTCTAAGAGGACTACCCTGCACTCTAGCTGAAATATTTCTTTTTCAGTAAACCCACAATAAACCAGGTAAGGGACAAGTCTTAGCTGAGAGAATCTGGCCATACATTAAACACTGTTATTGTTGCAGAACCTACTCTGTCCCTTGTATCTTTCAGCTGGTCGTTACCCCATTATCCTGGTTGAACCGACTTGTACCACCAGTTAGCCCCATCCCTGGGTCCCAGTGGAAATACCTTGCAGTGCATGCTGCCCTGTATTCCTCTTATGTGGATCCCGGGGTCAGGCGCTTTCTACCGGCCTATACTCAGTGCTACTACTACCAGGTAAAGGAACTTAACCCACAGTCAAATACTGGGACATTTCTCTTTCTTACACTATTTATGGATTCAATCCTAAGCCCTATAACTTGACTCAGTTATGCCTCTACACTATTTGGCTAATAATAGCTACTTACTGAAGAAATAAATATCCAACTCAGAATAAACTTCCTTGGGCATTCCAAATAGTTACCCCAAATCCAACTTACATCCGGCAGCTTGAATCCCATCCATTAATTTCTTCTACGTACCAGGCCTATACTCTACCTCATGCATGGATAAGAGGAACATAATAAAATTAGCAATTTCCTAAAATATAGGTATACAATTTAGACCAGTAATTAATTTAGCTTCGGTAAAAAATAATGTTAGCAAAACACGTAACTATTAATTCCTATTAACATTAAATCCCACTAAAGTCATAAAATCCCATAAGTATTGAAGCTTAACCTTAAAATTAAAAAAGAAAAAGTTTTTGCCAGTTCATTAAGTGAGTTCATATAGATTGAAGCCTTCAGATAAATGTGGAGAATTTCAAAAGAAAACAAAATCTAAGCATTTTCAGAATTCACTCTACACAATACCAGCATTCATAAGAGTGAGATGTCAGTATGCTCTTTGACCAGGAGTCCTCTTAACCTTCAATAAATTTCATTCTTTCTCACCAAGTCACCTGCTACAGGCAAGCCAATTCTTCTCTGTGTTCCAGGTGGGAAATTCCTTGGTCTAGTAAAGCTCTTCCAACAATTCCTGTTGGCTCCTAACAGTTTCATAAGACGCTGTCCTTGGGAGCCCTGTATTCTTTCCTATCGACTCAGCCACAACTCACTGTTCGTAGGCTGACCAAGCCTCTCATCATTCAGGATTGCATGCCTGAAGCCTCCATCAATTCTTGTGGGGTTCATTCAGCCTTTTTCAAAGGCTTTATAAGTCTGTCAGCACACATTGTGCTACCGCTGTTGCAGGCACTTTTCTCCACAGGCTTCTTCTCCAGTCTTGCCCCCTACTCAATGTTCGACACCCCATGCACAAAACAAATGCTTGAGCAAGCCATTGCAAAAGACTTCCAGCTCATGTTTGAGTTTAGTGCCAACACAGGCTGACACTCCTTTCTTGGAGTTCAAAATGTAGATGACAAAAAAAAAAAAATTATAAAGCACTTAGCTTCAATGGTCAGTCAGGAAAAAATGCACCCACTACAGTTACAGTTTAGTGAGACACCACCATTAAACAGCCAAACAGCTGACAGCTGAGATCAAAAATACATTAAATTACTGATTGTTTTAGCCATCGGCAATAATGTCCAGCATGACTTTAGAAAGTCTTAAACAAAATACCTCAATTTGGTAACTAGAGCACAAGAAGCGAGGTGTCCAGTAATAGATGAGTGAACAGCACTGGGCTGTAGTGCTGCAGTATGATAAGGGGGCACCATATGCTGGTTCTGCCTGGAATGTCAGTCCCCCCATCAATTGTGGCAACTGTTGTTATGTTGTTTGTAAAAGAGAGATATGGGATGGCTTGGCTTTACACTACTTATTAATCATTAATATTTTCTTCTCATTTGGGGGATGTGGAATTGGAGCTGTAAGCACAAGAGTAGGAGATAGAAACTGGAGTGAGAGGTATTATCTGCGTATGCAAATTTACATGGTATTCTGAACAAACTGGAAGATATATGAAATTTTGCTTCACAGAAGGAGCCTCATATTATGATCTTCTTCATAACTTGGTCAAACAATAGAATAGTGGATCAGAGTTTGGCTATCAAACATTTAAATTGTCATAGGGCAGATTGGAATAAAAAAGTGGATTATTAATGTATTATTCAGATACAGAGATAGGCGAAGTTGGAAAACTATGCTTTGCAAAGTAATCCATGAATTCCATGGAATTTTGTGAATTCCACATGACAAAGTTCTACCACGAGGTGAGTAATTCTGTCCACAAAGTGTGGAGTATTGCCTGCAAATTGCAGAATTTCTCCAAAATTCCACCATTCGCTGGTGAAATTCTGCATGTTTTGGTGGAACTTTGCCATTTCAAAGTTTCTGAATGTGGGAAAAGCTTTGCAGAGATTCACAGAGATGAACTTCGGCTGCTTCACAGAAAATTCACATGCAAATTTTAACTTCACCGCATCTCTTTTCAGATAAGCTGGTTGCAAATCATATCAACACTGGATTTCAACCAGATTGTTCTGAAACATTAACAGAAGAACTAAATTTCCACTTTGGTAAACCTATTCTTTTTTGTTGTTGTTGTTTGCTGGGATGGTACAGACCACACCTTGCCTTCTTTAAACATTTTGAAACTGGCTGAGGCCTTGAGATCCTTTGTTGATTAACACAAACTACTACTAGTTGGTGGTTTCAACATGTACTGGATAGTCCCAGAGAAATATTGGCAGCTGTAGAATTTGTCAATTGATATGGACCTGACACAATTAATTAAAGAGTCCACATGTAGAAACATTAAAAAGCTAACTGATTCATCCTTGCATGATTTGATCTTTACCACTTTCCCACAAATTATAGGGAAGCCAGAGTTCGGGTCAACCTGTTCAGTGGCCACAACACAGTATATTGTGCTAAAGATAGTGAAAGGATTAGAGGCCTGCAACTCATACAAAATAGTTCCTATAAAAATTTTTTTGCATTTATCATAGACTTGGAGAACATCTATTGGAAGGACTCAATCATATCAGAATTAGATAATGCTTGAAAATATTCTGAGAATGAAATAAAAAAAAAGATTTGATAATACCCATCTGCCCCTAAAACACAGAAAAAAAAACAGAATACCACAGTTTGGTACTCTCCTTTTTCAGGCCAAACTAAGAAAAGCAAAGGATAAATTATCCAAGAAGGCACAGGGCTCAGATTATGTTTAGACTAGGAACAATACAGAAAAGCCAGAAACAATTATTTTTCTGAGGTAACACAAGCCAAAATAAATTTCTTTATGGAAAGGACTATGGAAGAAGCATCTGAAGAGGCATCTGACCCTAAAAAGTTTGGGTTCCAATAAACGACCAGAGTAGGTGGGTGGGTTGGGGAGGGTGGTCTGACCTGCAGTAAAATGGCAGCATAATTTACCAGCTCATCACCCCTCAGCACTCTATCCAAGTACATCCTCTCTAAACACTGTATATTTTTTTCTAAAGGAGTAGTATATGATAGCCTGCACATTTGTGAACTGATTGAGTTTTTTTTTATTTTGTTTTGTTTTTTGTTATATGGCAGAACTGCAATCTGCTTACCAGTTGGGATGCTCTGACACCTCCATTTTCATGGCCTGTTCTCCCTCCTTCAGTTAACCCAAGGTGGTCAGCTGGAAAAAGATGCTGTGATCTGGGGCTATTGAATCGATGTTCACACACCTGTCGATAGAAATGGTTTGAGGTTACGGCAGCATTGGTACAACCCCTCAACCTCTCTAAGATTGATGCCTGCCTTCTCCTCACTGAATACCGCACAGATGGATAAGATGAGGTGCTTCAAGAGCTGTAATCTACAGTCAGGGCACAAGAGAGGATCACATGCTCACTGCAGGATAAAGTTAATGACTTGGAGAACGAAGGCAGCAGAAAAATCTGTAGTTCGTCAGTCTCCCTAAAGGAGCAGAGCTAAAAGAGGCAGCTACCTTTCTTTAGCAGATGCTATCCACACTAATTAAACTTAAAGGGGACCACAGATTGACACTGAGTGGGCCCACCACTTTCTTACCTCTTCTGAAAAAGGGAAAGAAACCTCACCCCATACCAGCCCACTTTCTCAGTTCTAAAATGAAAGAAGCCATTCTGCTTAGGTCAAGAGAATTGGGAAATCTGGAATGGCAAGGGCATGAACTGCACATGTATCATGATTTTTCAAAGGAACTGTCTACAAAACATCAGGCGTACACAGATGTAAGGCACAAGCTGCATAGGTTGGGAATCCAGTTCTCTCTTAGATACCCAGTACCATATGAATTGTCCACAATGGGTTGCCACTCAGTTTTGACTACCTGGAGTCCGTCATAAATTTTATTGGGAAATACTGGCCTGAGTAGATCACAAAACCCAGACCCTCAGCTTGCTCTGCTGGTCCACCTGCACCCAATGACATTGATATGGGCCCTTTTCCAGCAGCTAAACCTGACCACGGCCACCATTGTGGTGAGACAGATGCATGGTCCCTTCCTCCTCCCTCGCACAGATGACCACCAGGCTAAAAGAATTCCTCCACACAGTCACCCTGTTCATGGAGTAACAGCTGTGGAAAAGAGTCAGATGGCTTCTATGATGGAGTCAGGCCCTCTTTGCTAGAAACTAGTTTGCACCACCGTGTCTGGCCTCCCCAGTTATTCAGCAACCCCTGTTGGTAACAGATTTGTAGCTAATGCCAACTCCACAGATCACAGAGAAGCTGAAGTCTGATCATCCACCTGAGGCCCTCCTGGAGAAGTTATGGGCCACTGTTGTTCCACAGTTCCCCTCCTGTGTACCCAATTCTTTTTTTTTTTCCATTTAGTCTTTATCTCCCTAGCCTGCCAGCCACCTGGTGTCCTTCTCGGCCTGGTCACGGACCACTAGCTTCTGCTCCCCACAACGGCCTCAGGCCCTCCGATACCCCATGGCTTCCCCCCCATGGTGGGGCTGCGGCACTCCCCTCGCATGCCACAGACGTGGAACTTGGTCGAAGGGCTGGCCTGGGGAGCAAATCGAAACCGTGGTAGGCTTCATTAGCGGCGGCTGGTGGCTAATTCTTTTTCTGGTTTTCTTTCTGGGAGGCTGGGAAGTGCAATGATGCCAGTGTCTGCCCTGCCACCTGTGCGTACCAGTGTCGGTAGCTAGGTGTCCCCTGGCCTCCACCAGGGGTCGCCAATGCTCCGGTCACATCCCCACCCTCCCCCCGGAGAAGGAGAGCAGTCCCTAGGATGCTCCATCCTTCTCCCTCAGCTGGCCCTCCAGTGACCCTAGTCCATTTCCAAACCCGGATCGCCGGCGTGGCGGAAATCCAACAGCTGCGCAGATGGGCCGGCCCCTGTGTACCAATTCTTAAGGACCTAAGGAGGCAGGCCCAGACAATGCCCCTTCACAAACTGACATGGTCATACCACAATAGCTCCCGGCAAATTGAACTGTAATCTGAGTGAGTACTGTAAAATATGAGCTGGAAACCTAATAGTTACCTTGCTTATTGAGACAGTTATGGAGGTTGGTTGTTGGAAAGTGCTATAGCTTAGACGTGACCATTGATCAACTCTCCCCAGCTCCCTACCCCACCCACATGCCTCTTTCTCTTTGTCTCTCCCTATTGTTACTGATAGGCCTTAAAGTCATAATCCTTTATGACAGATAGCAGCAAACTACCACATTGATATTGTTTAATTTTCTTCCTGAAGCTTATTGATTTCCCTGACTGTGTCACCTGTACAGAGGGCCAGTAGGTCCTCAGGAAAGTAGATGTAGGTAACCAGCTAAGTATGTGCAATAATACCCTCATAGGCATGTGCTGAAAAAATATGTCTGAAATTCTACCCAGGATTGACTTCCTATCCCACCCCCACCCCACACACACACCACAACTGGGATGCTGCAATTGTTGATAAATTTTCTAACAAAGCTGAAGCACACACGCACCCCAATAACATGTTTCGGACACAAGTCCTTTATCAAAGGCTAAAAGGTTTGTGTCTGAAATGCATCAGGTGTGTAGGTGTGCAGTTGGTGAAATAAATATGTGAAAGAAGCTCTGGATCCGAGTATTATTGGGGTGCATGTGTGCTTCAGCTTTTGTTAGAAAGTCTATTGTTTAGGTGAATGCACCACAGTTACCTTGTGCATGGTTCGTTTGTGAAAATTGTTGATAAATCTCTATTCAGCTAGTAATTGTGCTCTAGTTGTGGGGAGAGAAGGAGTTCTGCAATGCAAGGCTTAGGAGGTCTGTTTTATGTAAACTGCACTCAACAAGGTTTGTGGATTAGTGGTGGGCAAAGTGGCCAAAATTCGCTCCGTGAAGTGATTCGAAGAGTAATTCAGAATCCGCTAAGTAATCAGTAATGCAAAGTGGAGTACTTTGCATCATTATGAGGAAAGTGAAGTCCATTGAAACCAATAATTTTGCATCATTCAGCCTTCCTCAAACCACTTCACCACCAATTTTAAGGTGAATTACATTGAAATCAATGTGCTTCACATCACTTCACCTTATAATTGAGATCCAAGACAAATTTTGCAGTGGTTCATGGAATTGCAGGTCACATGGGCTCTAGATTGTTCTGCACAGCCTCAGCTCTGGGTAGTGTTTGTGTAGCAGTAGCTGGAGATAGTTTGCTCTCAGAGCTCTGCAATTCAAAACCTCTAAAAGCTGTTTAAAAAGCCTTTTTGAGTCATTTTCTTTTTGCTCAAAATTTAGTACATTGATTGTAGGAAACCCTCCTGCACTCATATCATCGAGTGTTTATTGTTTGTGTGTGGATTTTGAATGTTAATTTAGAACAGTCAGTATGTGTACTGACAGACACATGAAGTGTGCTTTGGGGGAAGGGAGTATCTGAAGTGTAGGTAGATTAACTGGAAAAAAAAGCAGTCTTTCTGTTTTGGTTATATTTTTCTTGCATAACTGTGTGAATGTACACACAGTAATATTTTCAGTAATTCTTGAAATTTTTTTGCTGATTGTTGTGGTGCAGCAGTGTATAATTTCAGTTTGTTAAAAACATTTGGTTATATTACTAAAGGTTTTCACTTTGCTTCGCATTACTTATAGAGTGTGTGTGTGTGTGTGTGTGTGTGTGTGTGTGTGTGTGTGTGTGTGTGTGTGTGCAATGCATGCCATCAAATCAGACACCTTTTGTTGTACCACAGAGTAATTGCAACAGTGTGAACCTGCTATCCACTGCACCTGCATGAATTTTTTGTACTGCTTTGTGGTATCTTTTCTGGTAGTGGACTGTTACTGCCGTGCACTACCCCAACTGGCAAAAGGTATTCTTTTCCAGATTTGGATTTGTGACTTGTGAGCACTGGTTTGGTGTTGATGTGCCTTTGCGTCTGCATCTCTTGAGTGTGCAGCACACTCTTAAACTGTCTGTGCATTTGCAGTGCACCATTAATTATGGGATACTTTGCATTTCTTGTTACGCTCTCATTTCACTTTGTCAGCACTGGGGAATTTTCTGGACACAAGAAAGTAGCATTTTGGGGATGCACATTAATTCTGGTGATTGTGTGTGACCACTGTGCGCATGTCTGAGTGCACAATTAATTCTGGGAGACTTTGCATTTCTTGTTACACTCTGATTTCACTTCGTCAGCACTGGGGAATTTTCTGGACACAAGACAGTAGTATTTTAAGGATGCACATTAATTCTGGTGACTGTGTGTGACCACTGTGTGCATGACTGAGTACACCATTAATTATGGGAGACTTTTCATTTCTTGTTACACTCTCATTTCACTTCATCAGCACTGGGGAATTTTCTGGACACAAGACAGTAGCATTTTGGGGATGCACATTAATTCTGGTGACTGTGTGTGACCACTGCATGCATGACTGAGTGCACAATTAATTCTGGGAAACTGCATTTCTTGTTACGCACTCACTTCACTTTGTCAGCACTAGGAAATTTTCTGGACAAAAGATAGCAGCATTTTGGTGATGCACATTAATTCTGGTGACTGTGTGTGTGTGGGACTGCCAATATTGTTGTTACTTCACCTTAGTTCATGTTAAGGTGGAATGACAACGTAAAGTAATAATTACAAGGTGAAGTAAGCCTTTCATACTGGCCACTCCACATAGCAGAATGACAACACAAAGTGCCAAACTTGGCGGGCACTTCGCCAGTGAAATTTAAATTCACTGCATCTCTAGTGTGGATCAACAGTCATCCTGCATGCAACATGGCCACTGTGACTTGGTGTCCTTTCAGCTTTATATTAGTGCTTGTTTGTCCCAAATTGCTGTGCATGGTGAGGATCCAACTTACTACACACCTACTCATGACCTTCTAAGGGCACCTCAAGATGCCCTCCACCAGCGGTCGGGGTGCTGTGTAAGTACTGGAGTCTCGGGGTACAGCCCACTCATCCCCTCCCATGGTGAGGAGGTGTGAAGCATTGTGAATCCCCCACCCCCCACAGGCACTGAACATTTATTTATTTATGTATTTTTTTATTTATTTAAAGGTTGGTAACCAGAAAAGGCACACAGAGCCAAAGCTCATTTCCAGGTATGACCCAGGGGAAAATGGGGGAGCAAACAATAACAAGGGACTACAAGCACACAGAAAACACAAAATAAAGATCACTAAAATAAATGAGCACAAGGGCACAGAAAAATGAGTACTAAGGTGCAACTGACAAGTAAGCACAATGTTACATTGCATGGATGCAGGATGCAAGTCTTTAGGCAGATGACAACCACAATAAAACTTACTACGCTCAGAAGATCTTCTGTGAGTTGGTAGGAAGGGGGGTCAGGTGACTAAAACCTAGACTATGTGCATCATAGGGGCAAGAACAGGAGGTTACTGGATATGGTCTAAACAGATGTGTTAGTGCTGGAAATGATGGGGTGAGATGAAGGGAGGGTGGGAGTTTGTTCCAAAGGGAAGAAGGACGAAAGGTGAAAGTGAGTTGACCAGCTGAGGTGTGGGCTTGAGGGAGTGCAAAGGTGCAGGAGAGACTAGGGTAGGGGAAGGGGTAGCTAGGAGAGATGAGAGATGAGATGGAAGAGATCTAAACAAGTACTTAGAAATGAAGGTACAGTAGTGGGCCAATCATCTCTTGTGAAGTGACGGGAAAGAGAAGGAGGAGTAAAGAACACAGTGGTGAGTCAGGAGAGGGGAGTTGGAGTCAAAGTGACAGAAAACACTAGAAAGTACATCAAGTCTGGTAAGGTAGGAGACAAGCACCAAGGTGTAGACGATGTATGCATAGTCAAATGCTGGGAGGATCCATATGGTAATTAAGTCATGCCAGACTGGGAGGGATAGACAGTCCTTGTGCCTGTAGAGGATTCCCAGTTTGGGGTGAAGTTTAGAGTACAAGGCATCAAGGTGGGATGAGAAGTCAAAGGATGGGTCAAGCCAAATCCCAAGGTATTTGTAGGAAGAGACACATCTAAAGGGATACCAGCCAGTGTGGAGATCACTGCAAGGGATGACAATCTAGCAACTTTTGGCTTTGAACTAAACATCATAGCAACAGTGTTTTTTTAGTGTTAATTTTAAGGCAGTGGTGTTGGAACCAGTTTATTACCTCATGGAAGTCACATAGCATGGGGGTCTGGACATGTGGGATGGAGGTGCCAAATAGGTATGGGATGGTGTCATCCCATGTATGTGTTTGTGGCCAGTGAAACAGACAGAGTGGAGATCATTGATAAAAAGAGAAAAGAAGACTGGACTGAGTATGGAACCCTGGGGGTGCCAGACAGGATAGGGAGAGGAGGCGAGAGGATATTATTAACCTGCACTGTCTGTCACCTACTGGTGAGATAAGAATTAAACCATTTGACTGCTGGAGCAGAAAGTCCAACAGCACAGAGCTTATTTAAGAGATGAGGGTGAGAGATGGAATCGAAGGCTTTTGCGAGGTCAATGAAAATTGCATAGGTAATATAACCATGATCCATCACAGAGAAAACAAAATCAGTGAAGTGGAGGAGGGAGGAAGTAGTGGAATTGGGTTTTCTGAATCCTGATTGGAAGGGGGAGAGGATATTTGAGGAAGTAAGGAAGTCATTGAGCCTTGTGAAGACAATGAATTCTTGGATCTTAGCTAGAGAAGGGAAGAGAGAGATGGAACCATAGTTCCCAGGAGAGGTTGGGTCCCCAGCTTTATGGAGGGGTAGGACTTTAATGAAATTCCATGCCAAAGGCACAGTAGAGGAGGAAAAAGATTGAGAACATGTGTTAAAGGGGGTACTATGGAAGGGGCAGAAATTCTGAGAAATCTCGTGTCTAGGCCATCGGGGCTGGATTTAGATGGGTTTAGAGACATAATTGACTGAAAGATGTTTTTGGGTGGAGACAGAAGAGAAATTGAACCATCAGGCATAGGCAAGGGGGTTGAATAGTGGGGGTCATCTGGGAGGGCACAAATAGTGAAGAATTTATTTAGGACTTCTGCTACTGAGGATGGGTCAGAGATCTGAGCTCTGGCCTTGACTAGGGTAGGTGAGGAAGGTTTGGGGGGGGAGCATAGGAGCGAGCAGAGATCTTTCCAGATAGAGGAGGGGGAGCGATCAGAAGACTGCCTCGAAGTAGTTTGCTTTGGCATGGAGAATTACCTTAATGCAGCTATTTCAAAGAGATCTGTAGTATTGCAGGTCTGAAGGGGCCTGGGAGGCTTTGAATCCTGACCAGGCATGGTCTCAGGATTTATTCAAAGATAGGAGTTCAGGAGTGACCCACAGATTGTTGAGATGTTTGACCCTAACTTTTTTTAAGGTGGCATGTGCATTCCATATTTTAGGAAAGGTGGTGGTGAAATTGGCAAGAGTAGAGTCAATAAAGAGAGTGGAGAAAACTGGCAGCCAGTCATCAGTGGCAAGGGTGTAGAGTAGGTTGCTAATATTTAGCACTCTAATGGGTGGTACCAGATATATTTAGGCCTATGAGTGGGGGGCACACCTTTCTGACGTAGTAAGTGGGGCAGTGATCACTGAATGCATCGGGAAGGGTGCCTACAGCAATTATTCGGTGAGGATGGGATGAAAGCACCCAGTCTAGCAGTGAGTAGGCTTGGGAGCATGGATTGAGATGGGTTGGCTCAGAGATCATTTGGGACTGGTTCAGATATTTAATGATTTGAAGAGAGTTGTGTGATGATAGTTAAAGACAATCTAGGTTGAGATCTCCAAGAAGAATAAACTCACCTGTGAAAGCATAGGTGGCAATAAAAGTTATGCAGGAGACAAGGGAGTGAGTTTAAGAGAGGCATACAGAATCCTTGCAAGTACCGGGGTGGATTAATGGTGTAACATTTTGGTTGCAAGGAGTTAATGGGATGAGTGGGTGACTTCACAGAGGGTGATGTTGCAAGAGAGGGATTTGAGAGAAAAGAGGGCAACTCCACCTCCATGTTTGCTACAGTCCTTACAGAATAGATTAAAATCAGGAAATACAAGCTGGTAATCAGGGATCTGTGAGAACAGCCACATTTCAGAGATACATAGGACATCCATGGAGTACTGAGTGACCCAAACTTTTAAGTTATCCAGTTTTGGTAGGAGGCTTCTGGCATTCATGTGGAAAAATCTCAAAGCTTTTGGTAGAAACGGGAGTGAAGGAAGAAGAGCCAGGGTTTAGTCCAACATCACCTGCCAGAATCAGGAGCAGAAAAAGGAGAGGGTGGTGGAGGCATAGCCAATTGTGTTTTTCATGGTGTGTCCGATGGGTGGGAAGATGGGGGGGGGACTGGAGACAATAGAACATCAGGAGTAAGTGGGCCGTGGTGATGCAGATTACCATTCTATAGCAATGTCAACTCTCCAGGTCTGAATCTACAACCCAATATGCACAGGTGCCCCCTTGTGA
Source organism: Neoceratodus forsteri (assembly GCA_016271365.2). NCBI lineage: Eukaryota > Metazoa > Chordata > Ceratodontiformes > Ceratodontidae > Neoceratodus > Neoceratodus forsteri. Next base: position 215,789,908 of record CM057453.1, read on the forward strand.
AATGCTGGGCTCTCTCTTCTCCTACTGTACCTAGGCCTGTGTGTTCTAGGTGTAAGCAGAAGAGGCTGGTGTATAGGTACTTGACTCCCTGACCCTTGACACATGTGGCAATTCACTATTATTATTCTTCAACATTGCTCCCCTATGCTGACTATTTCAGTTGCCTTGATGTGCCACACGTGGAATGTGTGAGGACTCAGTTTGTGCGGTTCTTATCTCAGCAGTTGGGAAACCAATTTATTCTTGGTTCATTGCCATTACAAAAGTGTGATTCTTGTTCTTCTATTGCCATGCCATTGGTTTGGTACAGGTGAGCTTTGGAACGATGTCTGGATCCAGCCTATACCCTCCACAAACTTAGTTAAAGCACACACGTCTTCACATTTCAACTAATTATTGCCTAACACACTATTGTTGTATTATAGTTATGATTTCCATTTTCAGAGGTTTTTATGTGTGTTACAAGAGACAATATGCACAGTAACCCTTTTGAAATGCTGGGCTATCTCGTCTCCTTCTGTACCTAGGGCAGTGAGCACTAGGGGAGGCTGGTGTATAGATATTTGACTGTTTAACCCTTGACACGTGTGATATGCCACTATTATCTTTCAACAATCCTCCCATATGCTGAACATGTCAGGTGACTTGATCTATTACAGGTGGAATGTGTGATTATGAAGTTTGTGCATTAAGCACAGTCAAGTGCATTCCAAACTGAGGTCCCACGCAGCCTTTTTACAGGAAACCAAGTTTCTATTTTTATAATGCCTCCCTCCTCAAAAAAGAATGGGTGGGGTTATAAATCCATGCATCAACACCAACAAAGAAACGTGGTGTGTCAATTTTGTTGCATGAAACCCTCAGGTGGCACACACGCAGTGCTGAAGGACACCCCCATGGGAGATGGGTGATAGTTCTAATGGTTACGCCAACTGGCTCCATATGTCTGGTGAATGTATACACCTCCAATGAAGACCAGCTAGACTTCTTTCACTCTCTGGCTCATAAGATCAAACAAAAGGCCCCGCCAGGGACATCCACCCTATTTGGTGGTGACTTTAACATGACGCTGCAGCCAGTCACTGATAGATGGCCCCATATCAAGTGGGATGCTGTTGTTGGTTTCATGATGAAAGAACAAGGTCTTACTGACATATGGTGCACCTTTCACCACTGGGACACGGACTACACATGCCACTCTCTTATGCATGTGTCCCTTAGCTGCTTAGGTCTCTGGCTCACATCCCCATTTATCATTAAAATGGTAGTGGATGTACAGATCCTCCTGATAGTCATCACCAACCATGCTCTAGTTAGTCTCCACCTTTTCTGGGGTACACAAGAATCAGGCTCCCCTCCTGGAGTCTGGATCCTTTTCCCTTAAAGACACTAAGTTTGTCACATGGCTACAGCAAGAGATGGCCATATATCTCAATGAGAATGATGATAGCAATGTCACTATGGGACAATCAGGGAGGCAATTAAAGCTACTATATGCAGTCAGATTATGGGGTATTCAGCCAATGACACACCAGCGGGAGAAAAAATTGGCTATACATGAGCAGCAGCTACAGAGTTAACAGTCTGAGTATAAGGCTTCTCCAAACTCAGGCCTGTAATCTGACCTACATAGGGCAATAGTTAAGCTTAGACTTGAGATCAGTGCTCTTCTGTTCAGAAATGTAGAAACTGATTTTTTTTGTCTGCATCATAAATACTGGGAGGGAGGGAGGGAGGAGGGAGGAAGAAGGGTGGGAAGATGATTGCCTGTCATCTTCAAAAGATGCAATCAGAGTGGCATATTGCTGGTTTCTAATATGAGCAAGTGAAGATCAAGACCTCCCCCGAGCAGGTTAATAAAATCATGTCACAATTCTATGAAACCCTTTATGCATCCCCTGACCCTTTTTATGGGACTGCATCACCACAGTTCATTGATGTCCTGTCCCTCCCTAAGCTCACCTCTGAACAAGCTGTTCAGCTGGATGCCCATGGACAGAGGGTGAAATATGGAATGCCATGCTAGCATTAAACAATGGGAAAGTCACAGGAGGGGATGGTTTCCTAGTAGAATTCTTCAATCTCCTGCCCCCCCATCTACCTCCTCCAATGCATGGTATATCAATAGGCTAAGCCTTCCAGCATGCTCCCTCCTATGGTTAGGGAGGCTACCCTCATATCCTGCAGAAAAATGGGAAGAACCTCACTCTCCCCACCAGCTATCATCCTATCTCACTGATAAATGTGGATAACAAGATTTATGCTAAGACAAGGCGAGGCAATTTTATTTTTAAGGCACCCAATCCCAGAGGCTCTGGGTGCTGTACGCTGTATAACAAAGTACATACAAATACTACTCAGAAGCAACAGGAAGTTAAAATCAGCACTCAATAATTACAATTAACTTTAGTAATTAACTATAGTATAGACAGAGTTGGAAATAAGTTATTCAGTAAGGCTCTGGCTATCAGACAAGATTACCCCCCACCCCAGCTCATGAATCCCTCTCAAGTCAGATTTGTTAAGGGCCAATATGCTCCAATCACATCCAGACCCTTTTAAAAATAATTCATGTGGCCATGTCCTCCCCCACTCCAGAAGCCACAATGGCCATTGATTTCAAAAAGGCCTTCGACTGGTGATGCAGATTACCTCTCTATAGCAATTTCATCTCACCATGTCTGAATCTACAACATAGCTCCCCTGCCTCATCCCAAAGGGCCCTGGGTGGCATTGGGCTTCCTCCACTGGGTCCTGGCCCATATGAGGCTTGGTCAAGATTTCCTATAATTGTTCAGGTCTCTTTATTCATCTCCCACAAGTAAAATCCTCATGAACTCGGTCTTGTCAGCTCCCATTTCCCTCTGTAAGGTTACACTGCAGGGCTGTCCATTGCTCCTTCTTTTATTCACATTAACAGTGGAGTCCCAAGCAGTGGCAACATGACAGAATTCTCTCATCAGGGGAATTACAGTGAGGAAAGAAGCATATACCGTGTTAATGAGCTCAGACACCCTTCTAGTCTAATTAGAAGACTTTGTCTCCTCTGCGCAATCTCTTCTCCATTTCCTATCACACTTCATATGCCTCTCTGGGCACTGTAACTGCACTGTAGTTTGCTGACACTTAGAAATTTGCTATTAATACATTATGAATTGGCCTAGGTTGTTAAAATGTCTATGAGGTTACATTTTTTGTGCTAACAAGGCAACAATAGGTGAAAAGATGGAATTTGTCACAAAGTTCAAATATCTGGGAGTATGGATTGACAACAGATTCTTCTTCACCGAACATATCAAGGACTTGTTAAAAAAAACTCAGACAAAGGCTTGGACTTTTCTTCAGAATAAATCAATTCCTTACCATAAATGCCAAGATGCGACTGGTCCAATCCACCTTCTTATCTCTGGTCGACAATGCTGATTTCCTGTACAGCCAGTGCCCCAGCTCTCATTTAGCAAAACTGGACATGCTGTACCACCGAGCCTTGAGGGTCATCACAGGTCTTCCCATTACTACTCATCACTGCGCGCTGTATGCTGCTGTGAGGTGGACCTTCCTTAAACTTAGGCACCACAAAAATGCTGCACTCTGGACCTACTGTGCTGTTGCACAAAAATTACCCCCACATCTCTGGCTGCCTACCTTTATGCGCAATAAGAAAATACATGCTTAGAAGCCATTCATACATCTGTCTCAAAATACCCAAAGCAAAATCTCACTTCGGTAGAGCAGCAATTAACTTTACGTTACCTACCCTATGGAATAACTTACAAAGAACTCTTAAACTGAGTGCCCTTGTCTCCTTACCCACCTTCAAGGCATTATACTCCCGCATAATCACAGAAGTTTGCAACTGCTTTGCTTGCCCAACACCGGCGTCCAAATCCACCTTGGTTCACCCTCCAACTTGATATGCCCTCCACCAATATAGTACTTACTATCTCCCCTTGTTGTGAGCTTATTATATATTGTCATTTTTTCCAGTCTATGTATTATCATGTACTGCCATTGAGCTGTGTTCAGTCTATAGACATAGTAGAATACCTTGACTCCCTATGTTGTGTTGTATACTATAACTTGTCTACTTGCCTAGCCTTGCTTGAGCCTGACCTGTACCTCTCACCTATGTAGAGCCTGTGGCTCCTGACTGCAATCTTTACTTTGTATTCTGTTTTCCTTGACTTGTGTTTTGTTACCTGGATGCTCTGTAACTCTCCTGGGTCGTACCTGAAAATAGGCACTTGGTTGTCTAGCGTGCTTACCTGGTTAACAAAAGCAAATAAATAAATAAATAAACTTGAACCCACTCACAGCTGCCTCCAATGTCTTGTCTTTACCAGCTTCCTGTAGTATCTTCCCTGCTTTTGACATTTTCAGTATAATCCCCCCTCAGTCTCCCTATTTGGCTGAAGCTCCCCCGGCACTTTAGATTGAGTTACCTTTTTTTAATGCTCCGACCTCTAGCAGTTGCACCCTGCCACCCTGCTAGCATTACACACACCTCCTTCCTACTCCATTTAATTCCTCTCCTTCTGCCTCTGTGTTATCTTATTTCTTACCTAGCCCTCTGCTGCAGTCATCGTTCAGCACATATATGTGCATTGTACCTTGTATTTGCTATGCTGATGCTATCCCTCACTCATACAAACCCTTGCATTGTACTAGCTATCTTTGTATTACCTGTATTTTCTTACTCATATGTAATATTATCCCGCGGCTCTGCCCCTACTGTGAATGTACTATCACTGTGTGGAATGTTTTAACTTTGTATACATGTTCTAACCAGGTACATCTTGCAAATGAGCTTTGCTCAATGGTGACCAGCTGGATAAAAAACGACTTTGATTGATTGATTGATTGACTGATTGATTGATTGATTCATACAACTACAAGTTAGGAGCAACATTCATTTCTACCCTAAGGTTACTTTCCTACTGTGTCTGGGAGACAATGAATCTAAGCCAAGGGTGGTTCCAGGATTACTACTGTGCAGGCTTACTGTATGTTTATACTAGTGAAAGATTATCATGTGAGGCTGTTTGACCAATGGAAAATTAATTTTCACAGGACTTAAGTCAGATGACAAAGGGTTGGAAGTGACTGCAGAGAAATACAATGTCAATGAAAACAAGAAAAAGCCAGTCACCCAAAGACCGTATACAATTATCTCAAAAAAAGCTTTTAATTTGCAAGAATGGTATAAGAAAATGAGAGACAACATACTGTACATGCTAGACATAGGACAAGAGGTTAGAGTATTTGGTTCTCGATATGTTATGGAGTAGAGGGGAAGACACAGAGCAGTAAATGTTGGGGAGTCTTTAGGTAACATGGACTACAATAGGACTGAACTTGAGGTGAAAGGAAAACTATTTCACCCAAAAATATGACCAGGATATTAAACTCTAGTCAAGCTGATTTTGATAAGCTGAGGGATATAGTTATTTAATGAGATGAATATGCCACTGAAAGGGAGTGTTAATGTCAAATGGTAGAAACTGAAGCAAAATGTAATGGGGACAGTGACTAGATGTGTCTCCATGGGCAGGAAGAGGAAAAGGGCTAGATGGAGGCCATCAGTGGTTGTTCAAAGAACTTCAGGAAAAAATAAGGGAAAAAGGAGGGCATCCTATTTGATATGTGGATGGATTCTTGTGACAGAGTGAAGAAAGTGAGTATAGGGCATCGGAGAATGAATGCAGGGTAAAGACTGCTCAAACCAAGACTAATACAGAAAATAAGATTGTACAGGGTGTCAATGAGAATGGCAAATCCACTTTACAAGATATAAGGAACAAAAGGAGAGTAAGGAATAAGGTGAGACAGGTTATCATTGGTGAGGGCTAACCACTGATCAAGGTAGGGAGACTAGCACAGGCACTGAGTAACTACTCTGGTCAGTATTCAGCAAGGGAATGAGGGACTGTGGTTGAGGCTGTAAGTTATTGAAGAGTTGCATGTCAAACCAGAGCATCACTAAGTACACTAGACTTAGTATATAGGAATCTGAGGGTGTGAATCTAGGAACAGCACAGGACCCTGATAGTAGTCACCTAATGGTAATAGTGTAGTTATCACTATTCAGACTTTCAGAGTTGGGATGAGCAGTTTTCTGGGAAGGATCATATAGAGGGTTACACAGCATGAGTGGAGGTAACATTCATATGCTTAATCTTAGACCAATTATAGTAATAATAGTAATAATCTTCATTTATATAACTCTTCCTAAACATTAAAAGGTGTTTTCCAGAGGAACTGTAAACAAAACTTACATAAAGGTGCTTGATAAGTTGAACTGTATAAGAACATATTAAGTCTTCTTTAAAATGTGTCAATGTCTGGGCAAGACTGTATGTCATCTGGTAGTTAGTACCAAAGATGGGAATAGTGCTGCACAAAAATAAAATTCACCTATCAGATTTACCATGAAAGTCAGAGTTTCGCTTCTGTGAAAGCTTGTATTGCACTTTGGCAACTTTCACAAAATTCTGACTTAGAATGGAGGAATTATTGTATGAATTGTAGATTAATGTAATAAATTGTGCAAAGAAATTCTGCAGAACAGATTACTGAACTGTGGGATGAATGCATGGATTTTTTTTTAAGTCTGTTTCTACTTGCCCCCTTGGGAACTCTCTCCAGCATCCCTGACCTCCGATCTCTACATCCCACCTGAGACACTACTACCTTTCCTCACTCCACCCCGGCATGAACCCTGGATCTGAGCCCCCCCAGGGAGGTGCCACCCTATCTGCCCAGGGTGCTCTATCTTGTAGGATTGAGTGCCAGATAGGAGCGAGAGGCTCAGAGAGAGAGAGAGAGAGAGAGAGAAGAGTGCCTGGTGCTTGGTGTGTGGTCTGGAGCTGTGGTGCTTTTGCCTATCCCTGAGGGAGAGGATTTTTCCTGCTTGCTTTCCCCCTCATGACTCAGACATGCAATGCATCCAGTGTGAGTGCACATGCTCCTGTGCACGCCTGCAGGATTGCTACCACAGCCAATCCCCTGGCTGCTTGACCACAGACTTGTTATGGTCTCAGCTGCCACCAGGAGCCACCAGAGTTCAGGATCAGAGTCCCACTCCCTCCATGGACAGAAGAGCAGTTGTTTGGTCACTCAATCCTGTCCTCCCCTGCCGATCCCCAGCAGCCTGGGCTCGCTCGAAAGCCTGGGTCACCAGCGTGGCGGTAGGTGTGGCATCCAGTGCCTCAACCCTCTGTGCCACCGGGCCTGATGGATGATGGCATGTATTAATTTGCAGCTTGATGTATTGAACTGCAGAATGGGAATTAATTGAATTACCATCCTGCAGAATTGTCATTCCATTGCTCATGTTTATCATTCCACAATTCAGTCAAATAATTTTATTGAATAAGGGGAAAATTTGCCAAACACATTCAGAAGATTCAAATTTCATGAAATGCAGGATTTTGTGAGATTTTGCAAACTTTCTGTGAATCGAATTCAGAATTTGCACTTTCCACCCTTCACTAGCATACATTGAGAAGATTCAGTCACCAGAGGTAACCAATCGAGATGCAGGGATAGCAAAAATGTGTGAGTCTGAAGAGCTTAGGTTGTGACTAGCAGCTTAATTGTACACTAGGGCACAGAGCAAAGGAGGATTTGTGTCCATACTTGAATTACGTTTTGATTAGGTATAGTCATTGCCAGGTGGCGAGGTGGGGGGAATGGTGGGCAACACGGACACTAAGTAAAGTAAGTAAGTAACATTTTATTTATATTAAGCGCCCTTCCCAAGCTCAGGGCACTTTTACAATAAGTCAAATCAGTTAAAATCACATTTCAAGACAATGAATCAGACAATCATACAACACACTAACTTATTATGCACTAAATCCTTTCAATCATCAAAACATTATATTACTATGTGGAAGCTAGAAAAATATACTGTTAGTAGCAATTAACCCCACATATCTAAATTTACTTGAGATATCCATACTAATTCTATACCGCATGAAGATTACATTTCTAAAGACTGAGGAAGATTGATAATGGACTATACACTGGATATTTTTCTTCACAGGTATGCAAAACTCAGCATTAAGGATTTAAAAAGGACACAACTTGTCCACTCTGAAAAATATTGCAAAACTACATTCCACTTATTCCACTTGGGAGACTAACCACTTAGATTTAATATTTCTTCAGTATCTTGACTGTGATATTTTAGGGCAGAGAACTTGTGGTGTTATTCATGTGGTTGGCCTTGAAAAATTTGGAAAAAAATCTGAAATGTTTTCTTCTTGATATGTTATGTTTCTTCTGATGCATTCAGAGTTAAACTTGACCTCTGCCTATATTCTGCATAAATACCACCAATAAAGCACATTTTGGGTACAAATTGGTATGATGGGTTTAACATTTGTTATGCCAGAAACACTGAACCTTGTGTCTGGGGTTTTGCATCTGGTATGTGATGAGATTCAAGCCAACAAGGAATATACTTGCTTGAGAATGAAGAAAGCTACAGTCCATTTTAGCCATCTCCCACTTTGCAGCAGTCACATCCATCAGTTCCTTTGTATAATCTGGTTCTCTGAACACTGTCTTATAATCAACTACAAGAAAACTAAGTCCGTGATCTTTGTCCACCAGCAAAGACCTCATTGTCATGCACCACTAGTTGTAAAGAACACTCATGGCTCAACACTGGAGCAGGTCTCATATTTCAAATACCTTGGAGTCACCTTAGATACCTCCCTCTCCTACCACTCTCATATTCAACATGTCTCCTCCTCTATTAACACTAGATTGGGGATCCTTTACAGGCATAAGCACTGCCTAATCCCTCAGGCCATGCATCTCGTTGTGTCCTCATCTATTCTATCCTTGGTGGACCACAGAATAGTTATTTATGGGTCAGCTGACCAAACTGCCCTATGCAGCATCAGTCTCGCACTCAACAAAGCTTGCTGACTGGTCACAGGATGTGACAAGTTAACTCACACAAGTGAGCTTTATAAACATACTGGCTGGCTAAGGTTCCAAGGCAGGCTTAAGTACTGTACCTTGCCAAAAAGATACAACTTAAGCAAGCCCCAATTGGCCTCCACCTGCTTATCCGCACAGCCCCCATAGGAGAACACAAAGGCACTCAGTTAATCTCACCCTTCTAGTCCCCCACTGTAGAACATCTCTTGGACAAAGATCCTTCCATTATCACGCCCCTCTGTGGCTGAACAGCCTACCGTCCTCCATCTCCTTGGCCCATAGTCTCAACCTATTTAAATCAGGTCTCAAAACCCTACTCCTTGACTCAACAACCTGTGACTGTAATTAAACCCCACACACATTACAATCTCCACCTCTCCTCTCTGAACCTCATAGCAGAGACATATAGTACACAGGAGCCTACTCTATCTCAGTAAATATCCTATAGCTAAAGGTTAGTTTGTTGTTAGCCTCTCTCATATGTCTCTCCTACGTTACCAATCCCCCTGTCTAGATATTATGACTGTGGGTCCCTCAAGGTCCTACGAAACTGTATCCTGTCTTAATCTGACCCGGGACTGTCTTTATGATCCCAGTTGAGTAACCCATAAATTACGCTTAAGCCAGGACTGTATGACCTTGTATTATTACGTTATTATTGTATGTGTATTTTTGTGTTTCCTCCGTACTTTTACTTTTATTGGATGTGGAACCTTTGCAAAAGAGTCTATGGCTCAAAGGATTGTAATTCTGATTCTATTCAATAAATAAATAAATAAATAAGTCTGCTTTAACCTCAAGGGTCAGTCTTGGAATTAAACCATTCTTGTGTGGTGCACATACCCAGTAATCATAAACAAAATATATAAATTGTTTGACCTGTGTGTATCCAGATTACTTTTAAAACAGTCCAACATTTTGGCATTGACTACCCATCCTGATAAGCTGTTCTTCACTCTCCACTACCCACTGTGTAAAACAATGCATTATTCCCTCTTTATTGTAGTGTTTTTGTGTGATCTGGTTCTTAGCAACACTTAAATTATGTTGTTGTTCTTTCTGCATCATGCCCAGTTCCCTCATTAAGGACTCATCTCTTATTAATCTGTATGTTTATAACATATTTCCTGTAAATCATCTTCTTTCTATGGTATGTAAAGCAAGTTCATTTAACCTTTCCTTCTAGGACATATTAGCCATTCCCCTAGGCATTCATGGAGCCCTTCATTGGCAACCTTTCAAGGAGATTTTTATCTTGTTTATGGTCGGAGTACCAGCAAGAGGAACATAAATAAAATTGTGTTCTCAAGTACAGTATGTTTTGTATAAGGGAACTAAAATCTGATTTTTCCTAACATAAAATGAATTTTTAACGGTGTTAAGGAGCCTGTTAGCTTTTTGTTATGACTGTTTAAAATGGATGCTCAAATTTAGGCTATTGTTGACTAGTGCACCTAAATCTTTTTCAGTGGTGGCTTTGTTAAGTTTAATCCTGTTCAGGGTAGAATTCTGATTTGTGTGTTACCTAGATGCAAAACAACATATCTCAATAAGTTAAATGTCATCTTATTCCTGATTGCCCAAATCGGTAGTTTAGAAGTAATTAACTATCTGTTGTTGGACTGCTATTGTTTCTACTTTGTTTCCTGGTTTTGTGTAATCTTCAAAGTTGTTAATCCATCCTTCTTATCAGTATCCATGTCTGCTATACAGTATAGGTAGGGAACAAAGCTGGGCATTCAACCGATCCCTAGGGCACCCCAATAATCACCTTAAATACATTCACTCAGAGGTATAATCTTGTGTTAAATTCAAAACAGTGATGAAGATCTTTTGAAGGATCAGTTAAATTATATGGAGGGACCCCTATAAACTCATACTTTAGATTTTCAAGATACTTCTGTCAACTTTTAATAACAATTCTTTTGTGACCCATATAGTAAATTAGCAGATACTGAATTCTGGATTCACAAAGATCTGGAGATGCAAAAATGCAGTAAAAATTGGCCATGAATTTGTTTTCTTCAAAAGTCCTACATACATCCACCCATTCACAATGGCAATGGGTTAGACCAACAGGTGCATAAGAGGGTGAGGAGGGCATGCACTGAGTAGAGGCTTGCTGAAAAGAAACTTGGACACACCTCTGAAATGTCACTTGATCCCACCATTGAAGCTGGTGGATGAATGCTAATGCAGAACAACACAAAAAATGTAAACTGGGGATAGTGGTGCAGTTGCAGAATTTTGGAGGGTACCAAATGGCTGCCCAGGGAATAGTCAGTTAGAATGCTGCCAACAGTCAAAGCCATCCCTTGACAGAAGGAGCAGAGGGAGTGGTCAAGCATTGACAACAGGCCCACCAATGTCTCCTAATTCCTAATTTAACACCAGAAGAGACATTAACCATTGTCTTGGAGGTCCACCGACACTATCAGACCCTATTCAGTAGTTGTATGGGCTGATTACTATGCTCACAGGACTTGATGTCCATATCACAAGCCAACTTATGGAGCATGATAGCAGGGAAAAGGTCAGTTCATGAGCAAAAAGTGTCTATTAACACTCACAAACAACACATAGAAAGAAAGGAAGACACCAGGATGAAGGAAGTGCTGTGTGACTGGACTTATCTACTGGGACTAAAGAAGTAGAACTCTTGTACTTAGACCTTCAATTTAGGGTAAAAAACAAACTAACAAACAAAACAAAAAAAATGAGTGTGTTTGTCTGAGTTAACTGAACTAAATGGTTATCTGAACAGTTATCTAGGTGTAAATCTCAGGTGATTGAAAGACCTTGATAGCTGTGCAGTTTAAATTACTTGTAGAAAGATCTAGTAAGTAGGGGGAGTGGTTTAGCTAGAAGGAAGCTAAATTTAAACACTGCCTTAGAAAGATTTTATTAGTAGCTTGGCAGAAGACACCAGAAGGAAGGTGTGCTGTGTGACTGGACTTCTCTACTGGGACTATATTGCCCTCTTTCCTTCCAATCCACCCTTCCACCCAAAGATAGTTCTACTTTTATAGGCACAGGATTTGAATGACAACAGGAACTTCCTGTTTGGGAGCAGGAAGTGTGTGATCACAGAGCCACCAAAGACCCACCATCCTAGAAGGACAAGAGTAGCTATCCAGCCCCCTCTAGCTGCTGGAGGCCTGCCTCTGAGCAAGTAAGGGGTCTACTGAGAAATATAGGATATTCTTGTCTCAGAACAGGACAATACGGAGCTTAAAGGACACAGAGGCAGAAAGTAAGTAGAGAGAGAAGAAAAAGAGAAAAAACATAGGAAAGAATAAGGATTCCAAACAACAGTTAAGCGTCCAGAAATAAGACATGTTGGGAGTGGTGCAGTGCAGTGGCTGTGGAGCAGCAGTCTTCCAGGAGACGTTCTGGAAAATGCGATGGTGTCCCATCTGCAGACACCTCTCTGGGCTGAGACAGGAGGTTGTTCATCTCCAGGCTGAGTTGGCCAGGATTTGTGGGACCTCCTCTCCCACCCAAGGACCACCAGGGCCACCACCGTTGCCACAGAGGCTGCCAAGAAAGAGGAGCGGTTGGACCACAGTGGGCTCAGGGAGGGTGAGGGTGGTGGAACAGAGGTGCATCCCTCCAGTTGTACCTCTCCACAATTTCTATACAGTTCCAGAAAAGTGTGGTTCCTCTATGGAGGCACCCACAGTGGAGACCAAGGAGTATGCTGAGAACCTCCACAAAGGAGATCCACAGGAGGGTGGCATGGGGCCCCACAGTGGAAGGAAACAACTCCTGGTGGGGGACTCCATTGTTAGGAAGGTAGAACTGGGGGAGGAAGGGGAGAGGGAGGTAGGGTGTCTGCCTGGCACCATGGCTTGGAGGGACAGGGAGCAAATCTGCAGGATCACAGAAGCAACTGCAGAGGGGAGGGAGATGGATGTCATTGTCCACCTAGGGACAAATGACCTGGGTAAGAAAGGGATCAGAGCAGTGCAAGAAGCATTTGTGGAGATGGGGAGGGGCCTTAGACAAATAGCACACATGGTAACCTTCTAGGAGGTGCTGTCTACCTAAGGCAAGGATCAGACTAGGGTGCTCCACACCATGGGATTCAATCAGTGGTTGAAAAACTGGTGCAGAGCTCAGGGATATGGCTTCTTTGGGGACTGGGGGTCCACCTGGACAGATGCAGGCCAATACAGGCGTGGTGGTCTGCATCTGTCCAGGAGGGGAACCAGAATCCTAGGTGATAGGTTTAAATACTTCATTGGCAAGCATTTAAACTAGCCAAGGGGGGAGGCACTGGAAAGGAGCAGGGAAATCCTAGCCTCCCCCAAAAAATCAGGGTACTAAGTAAGGTAGACACCAACATAGAGATGTCAATAGGGAGAAGTGCAGGGGTAAATATAGAAAGTGATAAACGCAATAAGGACAGGGAAGAGGCAAAAAGGGGTAAGGCCATCAAGAAATGGAGGGTAATGAGTACCAACACCCGTAGTCTGGGCAACAAGCTCCCTGAACTGGTGGCCTTAATGGAAGAGGGATGCCTGGATATTGTAGCAGTCACAGAAACATGGTACACAGAGAACCATGACTGGGATGTTAACATACCAGGGTACACTACCTACAGGAGAGACAGGGAAGGCAGAAGGGGGGGTAGCTCTCTATGTAAGGGAAGGGATAAAAGCAACTGAACAAAAGAGTAAACAGGGAGGAGAGGAGGCACTGTGGGTCACCTTAGAGACTGGAAATGGCATCACAATCTGCACAGGGGTTGTATACAGACCCCCATGCCAGGGGGAGGGAATGGACAAGGATATGATAGAAGGCATACTTAGGATGTCAGAGAAAAGGGAAGATACTGTTGATGGGGGACCTTAATATGCCAGATGTTAACTGGAGAACCTTTGCTGCAGCCACATCCAAAAGTAGGGCCATTCTTGATGCCCTTCAGGTGGCATGCCTCAGACAGCTAGTTTTGGAACCTACTCATGAAGGAGCAATCTTAGACCTTGTACTCTATAAAAATAGGGACAGTGAGAGGATCTCAGATCTAGAAGTGGGTAGCCATTTGGGAAGAAGTGACCACCAAACAGTGTGGTTCACAATAAACTCAACTACAGAGTCAAGCCATACAAAAGTGAGGGTTCTGGACTTCAGGAGGGCTGACTTTGGCAAGATGGGAGAGTGCCTTAGAAAAGCACTAGCAAACAGGCTAGAAGGAGGGATGGAGCAACAATGGGAAAATATCAAAACTGCCATCACAGAGGCAACAAGCCTTTGTGTGAAGCAAATAAACAAATCAAAATGAAAGAAAAAGCCACTATGGTTCTCAAAAGAAGTGGCTTTGAAGGTTAGGGAGAAAAATATAGCATTTAGGAAGTACAAAGAAACACAGAAAGAGCAGGACAGAGAACTGTACCAGTTAAGGCAGAAGGAAGCAGGGAGGGTAGTCAGAATAGCAAAGGCACAAACTGAGGAAAAGATAGCCAACTCAGTTAAAAAGGGGGATAATCCCTTTTATAGGTATATCAGGGAGTGTAGAAAGACAAAAGGAGGGATAGTGAGGCTGAATAGAATGGATGGTGGGTGGGCAGAGAGTGACAGTGAAAAAGCAGGGATACTGAATGAATACTTCTGTTCAGTATTCACAAAACAGGAAGTGGGGGAGGTGCCTAATCCAATTAACAGAAGCACTCCAGAGAGGGGGGTCAATCCCAGTCCTTTCACAGAAGAAAGGGTTCTGAAAGAACTCCTAAAACTGAAGGTGGACAAACCAATGGGGCCAGATGGAATTCACCCCAGAATTCTTAAAGAATTAAGCAGAGAACAAGTGACACCACTGACTACCCTTTATAACAAATCATGGGAGGATGGTGTGGTACCTGAGGACTGGAAGAAGTCTGATGTGATTCCTCTTCACAAAAGTGGGCGCAAGACAGAGGCAGGAAACTACAGACCTGTCAGTTTGACCTCTGTGGTAGGGAAAGTGATGGAATCACTTCTGAAGGAAAGAATTGTTGAGTACCTAGAGGCCAGTGGGGCACAGGACCCAAGGCAGCATGGGTTCACAGCAGGAAGGTCATGTCAGATGAATCTAATTGATTTATTTTACTGGGTGACCAAAGTAGTAGCCCAGGGAGGGGCTGTGGACATGGCCTGCCTAGACTTTGGCAAGACATTTGACACAGTCCCACACAAAATATTAGTAGTCAAATTAACCAGCCTTGGAGTGGGTCCCAAGGTGGTAGCCTGGGTAAAACATTGGCTGAACAACAGCACACAGAAGGTAATTGTAAATGGAGTCCACTCTGAAGAAAAAGGGGTTACCAGTGGGGTACCGCAGGGTTCAGTACTGGGTCCAGTCCTTTTTAATGTCTTCGTAAGTGACATTGCAGAGGGACTGGAAGGAAAAGTATGCCTCTTTGCAGATGACACAAAGATCTGCAACAGGGTTGTTACACAAGGATGCATGGAAAGGATGAGAAGGGACTTGGCAAAGTTGGAGGAATGGTCAGAAGTATGTCAGCTTGGATTCAATGCAAAGAAGTGCAAAGTAATGCACCTGGGAAACAAAAACCCAGAGGAAGATTACACCATGGGGGGGTAGTAACAGCAAACAAAAATGGAAAGGGACCTGGGGGTAATCATTTCAGATGACCTTAAGGTTGGCAAGCAATGTGAGAAGGTGGTAGGGAGGTCTGGGGGATACTGGGATGTATAGGGAGAGGCATCACTAGCAGAAAACAGGAAGTTGTTATCCCCCTGTACAGATAGTTGGTGAAACACCATCTGGAGTACTGCGTCCATTTCTGGATACCCCATCTCCACAAGGACATAGACAGGATGGAGGCGGTTCAGAGGAGGGCAACTAAAATGGTGCAGGGTCTGCAAGAGAAGCCATAAGAGGAGAGGCTAAAGGAGCTTAATATGTATACCCCTGAGGAAAGGAGGGGGAAGGGGACATAAAAGAAACATTTAAGTACCTCAGAGGAATCAACAAAATCCAAGAGGGTAGCATCTTTCAGAAAAGAGATGTGCAAGAACAAGGGGACCCAATTTGAAGATAGAGGCGGGATGGCTCAGGGGCAATCTGAAGAAGCATTTTTTCACAGAGAGGGTGGTGGATGCAAGGAAGAGCCTTCCTGAGGAGGTTGCAGGGTCTAAAACTGTCGGAGAATTCAAGAATGCATGGGACAGACATAAGGCAATTTTTGTGGGGGGTAGGAAGAAATAGGCTGTTGCTTTTGGTTAAATAGGATCTGCAGTTTATTCTCTAGGTAGCGAAATGGGCAGACTAGGTGGGCCAAGCGGTCCTTATCTGCCATCAAAGTCTATGTTTCTATGTTTCTTTGTTTCACCTGGGCACAAATGACTTGGAAGGGAACAGTCTGTTGGAGGTACAGGCAAGGTTTGAGGAACTTGCTAGGTTTTTTAAGAGCAACACCGTTTTTCCTTCCATTTCCTTCTCTGAGGTGTTGCCAGTACCAAGAGCGAGCACACCCAGAAAGGAGAAGATAAGGGCATTCAACAATTGGCTACAAAGTTGGTGCAGTCGGATGGGGTTCTGCTGGATAGGTGACTGGGGCTCTACATGGGAGGAGGAGGGGCTGTATGCCCAAGACAGTCTGCACCTGAGCTATTCAGGGGCAGCTGCACTAAAGAGTAAACTGGGGGATTTCATGGCAAGGAAGTTCAATTTAAACTAAATGGGGGGGGCTAAGGACAGGGCAAGCCTTATGTGCGGCAGAGCAGAGAGGCTATCAGCCTCATCCCCAAGTCACAACACTCATCAAGGGAACACTTAGCAGCAGGAAGGGCTTTGGTTGCAAATGCCTGGAGCCTGGGGAACAAAATGGGAGAACTTGAGGCCACCATGATGGAGGGGAACCTAGACATTGTAGCAGTGAGTAAGACTTGGTGGAATGAGCACTACGCCTGTGAGACTGTGATCCCAGGATATCGGTTGTTTAGGAAAGATCGGGGGGGTGAGGTGGTGAGGGGTGGCATTATATATCAGGGAAGGGATTGGGGCCATGAAAGGGCATGATGAGGAGGGAGAAACAGAGATAATGTGTCACCCTGGACAGGGGACAGGGGGGAAACCTGCATGTTGGGGTAGTCTACAGGTCTCCTATGCAGAGGGAGGAAGGAGATAGACACTTTGTAGAATCTGTAGCGAGGATGGCACGGAAAGGGGAAATTGTGCTAGTTGGGGACTTAAACCTTCCGAACATCAACTGGGAGGCCCAGACAGCAATATTCACAAGGAGCAGGGGCATCTTAGAGGCTCTTCAGAGCATATTCCTGCAACAAAGGGTCAGTGAGCCCACTAGGGGTGTAAACCTGTTGGATGTGGTCCTCACAAATGGGGACAGTGTGGAGGAGGTGGAGGTGGGGGAAGAGCTTGGCACCAGTGACCACAGGGCTGTCAGGTTCAGGGTGAGAGTGGGCAGGGTGAGGGTTAGGACAAGAACCAAGGTAATGGACTTCAGAAAGGCTGACTTTCATGGAATGAGGAAGGTATTTGGGGAAGAAATGTTGAGGATAGGGGATGTGCAGGGGGTGGAGGAATTATTGGCAGCCATCAAGAGACAGGTATTTAAAGCCATGGACTCATGTATAAGAAGGGTAAGAAAGAATAGAAGACAGAAAAGACCTCTATGGTTCATTAGAGAGGTGGTGTTAGGGGTCAAGGAGAAGACTAGAGCATTCATGAGGTACAGGAAGACACAAAAGGATGAGGACAGGGAAACCTACAGGGAAAAAAGAAAGGAAGCTGAGCAAAAGATAAGGAGGCTAAGGAGGCCACTGAGGAGATGATAGTGAAGCAGGCAAGGAGGGGGGACAAAACCTTCTTTAGGTACATTGGAGAAAGGAGGAGGGGACAGCATGGTATTGGAAGGATAAGGGGGGAAGTGGAACAATACTGTAAGGGGACTTCGGAAAAGCAGAGGCATTAAACAGCTATTTCACCTCAATCTTCATGGAGGAAAGAGAGGGTAGGGGACCAGGAAGGGGTGGGGAGGGTGACAGTCACAGGCAGGTGACTGTGGCAGAATTCACTGCTGAAGGAGTAAGGGAAGAGCCTGGTAGACTTAGGGTAGACAAGGCAATGGGGCCTCATGGAATACACACAAGGGTTCTCAAGGAAGTGAAGGATGAACTGGGGCCGCATCTAGTGAGGCTGTTTAACCTGCCCTTGGTCACAGGGGTGGTGCCAACAGACTGGAAGAGGGCAGAGGTGGTCACACTACATAAGGGGGGGCAGGAGGACGAGGTCAAAAACGAGCATCCTATTAGTCTTACCTCGGTGGTGGAGAAGGTAATGGAAACACTACATAAGATCAGGTTGATAGAATACTTGGAGATGAATGGAATGCAGGATGACAGGAAGCATGGCATCACCAAGGGAAGGTCCTGTCAGACTAACCTGATAGAGTTTTTCGATGGGGTGACACAGATCGTGGACCAGGGAGGAGCAGTGGACGTGGCCTATCTGGATTTCAATAAGGCCTTTGACACTGTTCCGCATGGTGGAATGGTACATAAGCTGGACAGACCGGGGTGGACAACAGGATCACCAGGTGGGTGGAAAACTGGTTGAAGGGAAGGAGTCAGACAGTGGTGGTAAATGGGACACATTCCAGGAAATGGGCAGTGACCAGTGGGGTGCCACAGGGGGTCAGTGCTTGGACCAGTACTCTTTAACATCTATGTTAGTGACCTAGCAGAGGGTCTGGAGGGATGGGTGTGCCTGTTCTCAGACGAGACAAATGTCTGCAATAGGGTGGATTCACCTAGTGGAGTGCAACCCATGAGGCGGGACCTGGAGAGGCTGGAGAGGTAGTCTGATACCTGGAAACTGAAGTTTAATACACAAAAATGCTCGCTGATGCACCTGGGGAGGAAGTATAGGAGAGAAACTTACTCCCTTAGGGGGTTGGTGATTAAGGAGAAGGAAACAGAAAGGGACCTGGGGATTATGGTATCGTGTGACCTCAAGGTGGGCAGCCAGTGTAGAAGGGCGATGGGAAAGGCAAATGGAATTTTGGCCTGCATTGTGAGGGGTTTTAATAGCAGGAAGAGGGAGGTGCTAATGCCATTATACAGCTCCATGGTTAAGCCACATCTGGAGTATGGGATGCAGTTCTGGAGGCCTCACCTATGAAGAGATGTTGAGCTGATGGAGAGGGTGCAGAAGGGCAACAAAATGGTGCAAGGGATGCAGAATATACCCTGTGAGAAGATTTAAAGGGTTGAATTTGTACCCTCCGGAGACTAGGAGGGGGAAGGGGGACATGATTGAGACCTTTAAGTATCTGAAGGGAATAAATAAGCTAGAGGGTAACAGCTTGTTCAAATTGAAGAAGGGAGTGAACACGAGGGGACATAGCCTCAAACTGGAAGGTGGACAATACAGAGGTAATGTCAGGGGGTAGTTTTTCACAGAGAGGGTGGTGGAGGCCTGGAACAAGCTGCCAGAGGAGGTAGTGGCAGCTGAAACAGTGGAGGGGTTCAAAAGGGCTTGGGATAGATTTAAGGGGTTGGGAAAAGAAGGTGGAAGCATAACAGAAGAGGGGAATAGGGTGCTGGGCAAACTAGATGGGCCGTGGTGCCTTTCTGTGCCATCACATTTCTGTGTATCTGTGACAACAGCACCACTGCAGCAAGGAACACACAGTGCAGCGGTGCAGGCCATGTGGATACATGTGCCACCACAACTGCCCCATTATCTGTGTGTCCATGCACGTGCAACACCAACCTACCACAGCCATTGCAACATGAAAAAGATGTACAATGCAACATCTGAACAGCCACAGCCATACCACTGTACCCATGACTGAGTACCATGGACTCAGGTGGTGTTGATCAAGACCACGCTGGAAACCATCGTACAGCCAATCGGCTGCACATGCAAGATAGTGTGTGAGCAATGTATGGTACTCACACAATCCACCCTGCCAACCATCACTGATCTGCTCTGTCCACTGTCCATGGCCTGGCATCTTCCTTCTGTCTACCTAGGGCCTCCAGTCACTGCAATCTGCAGGGTGAAGAGGAAATACCACCATTAGTACCTGCATGAATGCCATGTGAAGACCCACCAATGCCTGTGTCACGCAGTGGTAATACAAACCACAGCCCCCCCCACCACCAGTGCCAGATGTCACATGGCACACAGCATGCCAGTGTGCAACGTGCCTCCGAAGCAGTGTACTTACACACTACAGCATGTGCCCCACACAATCCCACAGTATCACCCCTTGTGGTCGACACTCCGATGGAGAAACACAGAAAAAGACTATCACAGCGACATTTGGGGTAATGGTCCTTTTTCTGTGTTTAGCCTTCCTCCCAGTGTTCCACCCCCTTCCCGGACCCACTCCAACCTGGAGTAAGAATCCTAGAGTCTAGGGGGTGTGATGCAAGAGTCGTCACCATACCTGTGTCAGTATTGTGCCATCACTGTGGGGGAGGTCAGCATTCTTGCCGACGAGATATCTTGATGCTTCCCAACACCATGGACAGTGGTATGGTGGTACCAAAAAATGCACAGCAGTGCACACACTGTGAAACACACCCACTGCTGTATGGCAATGAACATGCACAGTGTGTGCCATTGCACAACCCAAAGGTATCATAAACACAGTAGTGGCATACATATGGAAGGGGACACATGCATATGAATATTCATAGACCAACACACCCACACCTATACAGACACACACACACACACACACACACACACACACACACACACACACACATGCATGCACAGGCCAGATGCAGCCCTATGGCACAGATATACACCTACTGTACCTGACGCTGGCACTGTCCCATTACGGACCATGCACTTGAAGTGCTCGAGCCTCTGAGCTTCCCACCACTGCATGTTGACATAGCAGTGGCGACACCACTCCCTGTCCCGTGTTATGCCCTTGTGTTGTGTCAGGTGCCGGGAAATCAAGACCCACATCTGCCTGCGTGCCCTGTCCCCCTCTCTGACTGCACCATAGAGCTACCTCTCCCACTGCGTTACCAGCTCCAGCAAGATGGCCAGCTCAGCCTCCAGCCACCTATGGTCCCCCTGGACCACTGCCCCGATGAGTCTGCGAGATGACATGTCCACTATGAGCAATGATGACATGTAAATGAGCAACACCCTAGCACCACTGCCGCTCCTTGCTGTGAAGGCCTGCAATGTGACTCACGCTTACTGTTGTGCGGCGCTAAGCAGGTCTGGGGCTGAGCAAATGCATTAGTGCTGTGCTAAGCAGAAATGCAGGAACTGAGCATGCACAACCCCACTGTAACCCCTATGTGTCCCAATGTTTGCGCACCTGCGCAGTATGTCACGCAATACCCGCACTGCAGAAGCACGATAGCGTGGCACAATGGTGGATGGTACTTTTGCCCAATGCAAACATTTGCCATATTTAAAGGCTGCATGCAAATGGGCTTACTTAGGTTGTCGGTGTGCAATCCACCTCATTACCACATCATTACAGCCTCATTTGCATGAATTACTGTGTGGATTGCCTGACTGGGCTATTTAAGAGCTGCCTGAGCTCTACCTGAAGGGTGTACAGATACTGCAGGCTGAAGCAGGAGTATATGCAGCACAGAAGCAGGCCCATCATGTCACAGGAGCAAACAATGCTGAGCAAGGTAGGTTTCACACAGAATCTGAAGACAGATACTGCACCACTACATGGTTTGTGCACTGGTACATTGAACTGGTGACACATACTGTGTGTGTGTGTGTGTGTGTGTGTGTGTACTTGTGCGTGTACCCAGCGTTGTTGCCTGCTGTGCTCCTGGTAGCAGGCCTCTGTATACACAGTGATCACAGATGCATCAAGCAGGTGTGTGCAGGCACATGTCAGATGTGTGCAAGCACACTGAGGGCAGTCCTGCTGCCATGTGTGCCACTGTGTCCATATACTGTTACCCACATCATGGTGGTGGTGGTCATCACATGCATGTAGGTGTGTGGCATTGCACGTACTGCATGCAATGCGGGTTCTGCACTATGGGATATGCATATATGTCTGTGCATGCATACACATAGGGTGGGTGTGTATGTGTGTGTGTGTGTGTGTGTGTGTTAGGTGTGCACAATGGTGTTGGAGTGCATGGTGTGAGACTGGTGGCAGTCTGGACTACTGCATGCTATTGCACTGGTGTGGGTGTGTGTAGTGCCATCCCTGCCACTCACAATGCATGTTATGTTCCACAGCCAAATGTACTCAACCCACAGAAGAGGAGCGTGCTGAGGATGATGGCTCACTAACATCAGGCATCTGGACAACGCGGCCTCAGGAGGCAGCTGGGGCTTTCACGATGTCTGTTAGCACTGCAGTGGCCACTGCTATTCCAGATGTGTCTGACAGGGATGAGGAAGAGGAGGAGTATGATGATGAGACAATCATCCCCAGTGTGGACTACATGGGCATAATGGCCATGGGAGGGGGTTGTCAGCATTGGACAGTGAAGATGAGGCTGTGGACATGTCAGGGCTGGATGCTTCTGGCCACATAGCTATTGTAAATGCACCACCAACATGGCAGCCAATGCCCCTGCTGCAAACCAGACTCCCCGTGTTGTTTGGCCCCAGGCCTGACACTACTGGCACAGACAATAACATCAGCACCATAACAGCAGGTGTTGACTATGAGAGGTCCACAGCAACACACACATGCCAGGCCTCAAGACCGCCACCTGTGGGTAGCCCAATGGCCAGCCAGGCAGACTTCCCATGTGATCTGCATGTTGCAGCTGACACTGCTGTGGGGCTGTAGGCTGCTGCACAGGCCATCCACCAGCCATGTACTGCAGAATGCAAACAGACCCCCACCTACTGTCCCTGTTGACCCTGCACACCAGGGCCTTGTGGGACCTGAACCCTGTGTGCTGTTACAGTCTATGGTTGTATCACAGACAGCTGCATGGGAGGAGCTTCATGCCTTAGGTGCAAGATGCAACAGGAGCTGTCTCTGCTCCTCCAGACCACGAACACAGGCCTATTGCATGCAGAGCAGCAAGCTGAGGTGCGCCATGCCAGTAACCACGATACAGTCCATAAGGTGTTTGGAGAGCTCACTGGGGCTGTTCAGGAGCTCAGAGTCACTGTTCTCCCTGGTGGTTTTGCAGGGTGGTGGTGCAACACTGGCCAACAACATCGGAGGGCCACCACTGGACCACGGTGTGCTTCCACTGCACGTTCCAGATGCTCTGGCTCAGCCAGCACCTCTGCATTGTGCTCACCTGAGCGATTATCATGGAGCATTGTGCGTAGGTCATCAACCACACCAAGCCCAACCAGGGCCGAGGTCATCCAAGGGTGATGGTCTCCCCAATGTCTGCATCCAGTGTCTCCTCTACCCATGGTACCCCCCCCCTTGCAGGTGTGCAGTCGTAATTCTGTCCATGTCCATGGTGGCCGATTGCGCTGATGGCATGTGCGTGCCACCGCATCCTTCATCCCTCCCACATTCACCCATGCACAAGCACATGCACCTCCCTGCCCAGTAACACATCACACATCAGTCCCACTGTCACATGTTTGCTTTGCTTGTAGTGTGCCATATTGATACACCTGATGCCATTGCTTGTACTGTAAATACACATTCCATCACATGCTTGTTGTCAATGTTGTGTTTACTCATCTACCTATCTGGGTAAATGTTGCAATTATGTTGTTGCAATGGTCCTGGCTCTTCCTGGCCATCCTGGGGTCTCACTGTTTGAGTTGTTCCACTATCCCCATGTCCCCTGGCTCTGATTCACTGTCTGGCTGTTCCTCATGTTCCAGTGCAAG
Organism: Neoceratodus forsteri; assembly: GCA_016271365.2. Taxonomy (NCBI): domain Eukaryota; kingdom Metazoa; phylum Chordata; order Ceratodontiformes; family Ceratodontidae; genus Neoceratodus; species Neoceratodus forsteri. The sequence continues at coordinate 215,813,663 of CM057453.1, forward strand.
CATTCCATGCATCAGTGCCATGTTGTGCAACATGCAACAGGCAAGGAATATGTGGCATACCTTCTGAAGGCTATACTGTAGGGCACCACCAGACCTGTCCAGATAGTGGAACTTCATCTTGAGCATGCCAAAGACACACTCTATAATGTTCATGTTGTGGCACGTGCCTCATTGTACCATTCCTCCACCACTATAGATGGCCAGGGATGGGTGTCAGTAGCCAGAGTCACAGGCAATAGGAACTGTCCCCTTGTGGAAACATTACCACATGTCAGCATGTGGGTACTATACACTGGTCACCCAGCTTGCTACACAGCCCTCTGTCAGGATCATCCTGCTTGCCTCAACACCCCCCCCCCACTCTCTCCACACCCTATCTACTGTTAAAGGTCACTGTCTTGCCATTGATTGTTGTCCTGTGTGCCTGCTAAGGGTACTCACTGACAATGTGTCCAGTGGGTATTACACCTTACTCAAATGCCTGGCAAACCTGTGGACCTGTGCCAGATGGAAGGCATCATGGGCATTGCCAGGGAACTTGGCAAGGACTTTGATTGTGGGCCCTGATGCATTGCACACCACCTGGCAATTGACAGAGTGTTAGCCCTTCCTGTTGCTGTATAAGTCCCCATCATCACCAGGTGGTACATAGATGGCAATGTGGGTGCAGTCAATGGCTCCGAGTACAGCTGATAGGTATGCAACCTGATAGAACTGCTGCATTATCTCTCTGCACTTCTGTGCCATGCTGGGGAATATGATGAATTCACCAGTGTGTGGCACAAAAGCATCCAGGAACTGTGTCAATAAGCATAGCTGGCTGACTGTGACACACTGATGGTATCACCTACTGGGGTCTGGAATGTCCCAGTGGTGAGAAAGCACATTGCAGCCATAACCTTCTGCTCAACTGACATGGCATGGCTGCATTGGGTGTTAGGCTGCAGCTGCTCATGCAGGAGCTCACACAACTGCCTCAGTATGACCCTGTTCAGTCTGTACCAGCCCATGAGGTGGTCATCTGACAAGGTCTCAAACGATACCCTGGGTGGGAACCTCCTATGTGCAGCATATCTCCTTCTTGGCCTACAGTGTGGCCCAGGATGGGCCTTGTCCCTCTCTTCTTCTTGCTCTACAGCTGCCATCAGGCACACCAGCACAGCATCACAGGTGACTGCCATCTTGGCTCCTAATGTCTCCAGGCTACTCCCACTTCTGTGGTTTGCATAGTGTTTAGACTGCCTTTTTATAGGCACTAACTAGCAACACTCTACATGCTGTGCAACTGCACCTTGCCTCGTGCTGCAGATTTGAATATAGCACTGCACGTGTATGCATGGTCCTGCCCCTCACTTTGCCCCATGCATACATTATCTTGCTGAACCAGCCCTATTTGGTCTTTTGAATATCGCAAACTGTCACTATTCTGCTGCTATTCCGGTGCAGTCAGTTTGTGCCAGGTGCAAAGCTTTGAATATCTGGCCCCAGATTTTTAAATGTTTCAGAAACCTGGTTGCTCTCTAATATTTCAGATCACTTCATTTTCATACCTGGAAATCACATTTGATGATCTGACAGGAGAAAGTGAGGTGCTGGAGTGCCTTTCATGGTTCACAAAGTCATCATCCAGAATTAATTAAGGCTATGCAAGTACCATTAATATTAGAACCTTGTCTGGCCAAAATAAAAATCAGAAAAGTAAAACCTTTTTGAATAACAGGATGTTATCATCCTCCTAAAACCCCTCTATTAAATGATGGTTTTGTGGGAATGTTAACCCTGTTTAAAAACTCTCATGACATTCTACTTATGGGAGACATGAATATTTACTGGAGCATAGCTACAAATCTGGCCCAAGTACAGTAAGTAAAATAAGTTATTATCTAAACCTGATGCAACTTATATCAGAGCCCACAAGAATTACTATAAATAATCCATCTAATTCGACAATTTTGGATGTCCTTTTAGTTAATATACAAGAAATGTTTAAGCACCATGGTGTACTTAATCGGTCCTTTTGAGTCCATTAAGCATTTTTATGAGCTAGCAGTCATTTTTTTCTTAAAAATCTAAAAATATTGCATATTATTCATTGACAAAGTTTCTTGAACTTTATGACTGATTTAAACAGGACATTATAAGAACAAATAAATTATCTCCTACCACTGAAGATGCTTCTGCAAACTTTGTGGATTAATTTTCTGCCATTTTCAGTAGGCATCTTTCCATAAAACCAGAAAAGTAAAACCATATAATTCTCTCCAGTATTCTTTGCCACTGTATAACCTGCAAAAACTTAAAATAAAGCTTGAAAAAAGTAAAGTTTTGTGGCATAGGTTACTGTAATTGTTATAAAAAACTACTGTACGAAATAGATACTTGAATCAAGTCAGAATTTGTTCATTGATCTTTGAATGTTGCCAATACTTTATATATTTTTGCTAAACTGGAAACTCAAGCCCAAGCTATAGCAATTAGAGCAAAAGAATACTGGTTGAATTATATTATTTGAAAACTTGTTCCACTGTCCTGTGAATGGATCATGTTTCAAATTTCTGTCTCACACAGTATCCAAGTTAATAAAGGAACTGCAGTACTTAACTGGAACTGAAATAAATCATAAGATTTGTCCAATGTTAGTCACATATTGTTACAGTATGCCACCTCTATTATTCATTATCCCTTAACATGTACTGTATATATAGATTTACTTGTCTAGTGTGTGCTCAAAATGGCCATAATAGTCATCCTAAATTTATACTGTATATAAGAAAAAAATATTAATAACCATCTACCCATTTTCTACTACCCAATGTATCCAAATTTTTAGGAAACATAATTGTCTAAGCAGTTTATGGGATTTCTTAATGACAATAATCTGTTAAACCCCAGCACAGTCCAGTATTAGATGGACCACAACAGTTTTAAATGTCTGTAACAACATACAGCAGGCACCAGATAAAACAATTTAATTACTGATGTCATCATTATAGACCTACCTAAGGCCTCTAATACACTTGGTCATTCATTTGTACTTGAACAGCTTTCTAAATTTGGATTGTCTGAAATTCCATTGCCAGGGTGTATAGTTACTTAACTGGTCCTCTAGAATGTGTCATTATGAATGAAAATCTCTTTACATTAAATCAAATGACTTACTGGAATCATGCAAGGTTCCATTTTAAGACCTTTATAATGTTGTCTCTGTATGAATTATTTGTTACTCTCAGCTAATGGTGTTGATGTTCACTATTACACTAAAAATTACACCATATTATATTATAGCAGATCTGACACACAGTATGAACCATCCATCCATACTACTTTTTAAAATGGTTGTGATTTAGTGCAAAATGTTCACTATGTTAATAAACATTTTCCTTACTTCTCAGTACAGAAAGAAAAGAAGTTTCATGATTTGAAATTTTCAACTGTCATTAATTAATATGTTTTATCTTCATATAGTAAGTTCATCAATAATAACTTCATTCAGTTACCCAATACAAGTATATTGCAGTCTGACTCAACTCTAAACTTAATGGTAGAGTGCATCATCAGGACTTCATACTTCAGGATAGAACTGATTTTCTGAATTACCAAAAACATTGTCCCTTAGTTTCTGTGTGCCATACCATAGTTAATACAATGAGTATTCCATATTATGATTCAGGAGACATACTGTACTCTATTGTATTCCTATCCATGGTTTTTATCCAAATTGGATAATTTATAATCACCTTGCTAGATTTTTTTCGCATGTGCAATTTTCAGCATTTTATTGTGATATATAGTCTGGGCTGGGCATCTTTATCTAATCAGAGGCAATTGCCTCTGCTAATACTAATGAATTAGTACACCTTCCTGGCAGTCCCAAGATACATTATTGACAGGTTGGTTTCAAAGCTTTGTTGTTGACTTATCAGGGCTTTACAACAATCCGATTTTATGAATTTCAAAAAGACTTCCTATGTTCACAGTGTTGAACAGTAATTATACAGTGGAACCTCAAAATTACGAACACCTCGGGAATGAGGGGCATACATAACTTTGAAAATTTAGTAACATTGAAAGTAGAAGAACAAAATTAATAACAGCATATAGTCATGTCATACATGCATCATGAAACAACTACAACTAACAACTAACAACTACAACTAACAACTGCCATGAGCTTCTGAAGAAGGACTGGATGGTCCGAAAGCTAGAGCACTTTGTTCTTGTTGTTATATCTATGTTGGTCCATTAAAAGGTATCAAATCATTTGCTTCTGGATCTATGCATCATGAAAGTGTGACATCTGTGTTTTATTAATGTAAACATCAATTAATATACCTTTGTTGTAATTCATGCTCTTTAAAATTAAAAAAAAAAAACACTGTAATGTTCCACAAAACTCAGTACATGTACAGTACTGTGCTAGGTACTGGCAGACATACAGTCCTGTTACTAAGCCTTAACAGGTTTAAATACATTTTTAATTGTGCTCTGCCTTAGTGTGCTGTAGAGTTTTTTTGCAGTGTATTTTCTGATTCCATTTTCTTCAGCAGCATTGCTCAGGCTGACACCATGTTCAATTTTCTGAATTATTTGCAGTTTTGTTTCAATGAACAGAGTGACTCGCTATCTCTTTACATTGCGTGCCATCATTATCACCACATTAGTGCTAGCAGTTAACAAATGCTTGCCATTAATGCCTTTTCTGTCTAACCGCAGGTTTTACAGGTGTTACAATTGATTGATGACTGTGTGGGGGTGATCAGTTAACCGGTCAGTTCAGAATACTGAAGTTCATAACTTCAACGTTCTACTGTATAAATGCTATCATAAATGAGGCACAGCATCTATACAGATATTTGCAGCATATATTATTCATTTTTAGCAGGTAATCAGACAGTACCAGACAAATTAATCTTTGCCATTGATGATTTTTATTCCATATTTTTTACATTTTTGTTAGATATGACACCATTTTTGCCAGGAGTTAGGAATACATATTTATCAAATGTTCAGTGTTATGAGCTATTGGCAGTGATAACCAGATGGACATTTTTAGTCAGTGCACACTTGCTTTATAATATAAGGTAGAACGTTGTTATAGGTAGAAATCTACCTTTTTATAACACATTTTTACCATTGATGTGATGTCATGATGTTGTTAACCCATCTATGGTACATCACATTGATGGGTTAACAACTGGGAACAGTCTGGGCATGCATGCAAATGGATTGGACTGCATTGAAACATCTGCGGCAGTGAGGGCAGAGCAGCAGCAACATAAAACAAAAACTGCAGTAAGAAACTGCTTTCTTTTGTAAAAAAAACTTAATTGTACCATACACTCTAAAATAAAATGTATGGTACATTGATGGGTAACCATTTTTTTAACTCATCTCGAGGTTGCCATAGCCACCTAAACCTCTTGAGCTTCACTGTCGAGGTTTACATGGTCACCCTGGCAATCTCACGATGGTTAACAAACTGGTTAACCATTGATGACCATACATTATCCTCTATATTGTACCAGTGCACAACAGTACTGCATGGTCTGCTTAATGTCTTAAATTCAACCATTGCAAACATTTGCACAGGTAACAGGATTTAAAATCACCTTCCATTTGTAACTATTTTCAATTATAGCTGAAAGAGATGACTCAGATCTACAGAATGATAATAGTGTTCTTTGCAAGATTTCAACATTGTAAGATTAGACTCCAACCCATGGGTAATTTAAAAGGTTGCTAACCAAAGACATGATATCCAGCTTCTTAGAATTTATTTATCATGTTGCCTAGAGTTATCAAAGAATCTCTCTTGGATCATCTTCTTATGCATATTGTGTAGTTAATCAGTATCTTTTGTGGTACACACCAAAATAAATAAAATCACATGGATATTACAGCACTTTGTATTTTAACAGTGTTTAACCATAGTGAAGAATAAACAGGATTCTGAAAATTTATTTTTTTGAAACATAGTAAAAGTAATCCAGTAATTGCCATACTTTGTAAATTTATGCAGTATGTTAAGACTTTAAGTTCAGTTCATGCTGGCATTTTAATTGTCCCTAGTTTAGCTATGATCAGGGATGCATGGGTTGACCGTGAATCTCTGAAGAGAGCTTTATAGAGACTGTTAACAGTTTTTCCTCATATGGACTCACACTTAATAAACCTAATCACTTCAGTGTCATAAACAACTTTTGCATTTAATTTTGATTCACCTGCTCTCAAAGTTGTCTCTAGGAAAAAAAAAAAAACTCCACAATTTTTTTTTTACCTTAGCCCCAGTTGTATATTACTCAGTTTTCCATATTGAACTTATAAGTGATTAAACCACTGAAGATTAGTAGAGAATGAAATATCTGGATCTACATGCAATTTTACGACTTTTGGTATATGACCATTAAATGATCATTTAGACTGTGTACTATTTGCACCAAAAATCACAATATTACTTTTTGATATGTTAATGCAATATTTTAAGGTTATACTATAAAATTTAAGAGATTAATCTTCCTGAAGCCAGACAAAACAGGGTTAAGATATTGTTATTTCCATAAGCCAATAAAGGACAGAAAATATTATCTCTTGGGGGTTGTGTCAAAATATTTGGAATTGCGTTACTATATAAACTAAAAAGGGCTTCTAAAGCACAACTTTGTTTTACCCCTTTATTCATATTAAGAGCTAGTGGAGCATAAAAAGAAAAAAAGGAAAATAAAAATTTTAAGAAGTAGTCATTTGTAACTTTTTATTTCTGAAGTATTTTTTGTCTTTTTCCTTTTACTGATTAGAAATTCTTTTATATAATAAAACTGTGCTGGATGTGTGGAACAGCTCTTTGCCTGGCAGCTGACATATCTATCTCAGTCCCATCCACTACATCATCAGCACTGTGATCTCACTGACAGTGACATCACAGGTGACTGAATTGGCAGCCACTGAATGGCTGTTACTAAGTAGCAGTGATGTCACAGCCAGGTCACAATGCTGATGATGTAGTTGGGGGTGGGGGTAGGTTACAGATAGATATTTCAGCTGCCAGGCAGAGTGATGTCCAACACATCACATCTACTAACATCAGTCAAACAATCTTCTAATTAATTGAAGGGAAAGTAAAAGTACCTCAGATATAAAAAGTACCAGTTGACTGTTTTTAAAAATGAATATGCCTGCCCGGTGGCATGAAGGGCTGAGGCACTGGTGCATCAGCTTGACCCACTCCGGTCACCCAGGTTCGAGAATGGACTCGGGTTGCCAGGGGTCGGCAGGGGTAGGAGAGGATTGAGTGTCTGGAGGATGGCCCTCCTCTCCTGGGGTGGGAGGAGTGGGTGGCATCTCTCAGCAGCAGCCCCTAATTGAGACTGGAGGCGCGGGCTGAAGCGATGCACTGTGGGAACCATAAAACCGGAAAATCCACTTGGTGTCTGCCAGATGATGGCTGTCCAACCCCCGACACCTCTGGAACCTCCAGGGAGCTTCCTTCTCCACCTCAGCAGTGTCCCTGGGCCTTAGTAAGAGTTCACTGAGGGATCCCTGCCACACCGGTGCCTTCTCCCTCGGAGGAGGGGGACCCACCTGGTGAAGGGTTATGTCCAGGATATCCTAGAGGACCAGCTGTGATGTAAGGCTAGAGAGGTGAGCTCAAGTGAGGATGGCAGAGGTAAGTTGGAGAGGTCTTGAGAAAGCACAAAGAAGTGGGGGTCACCAGATAATGCAAAAATAAACAATGAATATTAGTTTTTTGGGCAGTACACTAGCTCTTTAAAATAACTAGTAAGGATGTATTCAAGGTCATATTGACTTTATGGGCAGCAGTTCATATAAAGCTGAATTATGACAAATAATATCTTCCTATTGACACACAACAAGTAAAGCCTCCCCTATCAAATACAATATTTCTTGTGATAATATTAAATGCACCCTTAAACTCAATAAAGGCGGTACACAGCTTAATTTTATTTAATACAAGTATTTTTCAGTAAGATGCTGTAAAGTATAACAATGACTGACCATTGGACACTCAGGATGCAATCCTACCTGGCAGTAATTAAGAACTTTATTGTCTTTAAAACATATTTGTAATCTGAATAGAATTACTTCTGCCCACATTTTTGCTATATAATCACTTAGGTTTACAGTCTTGTAGTTCTCTAGGTCATCAATATAACTGTTCTTAAAAAGAGGTACAATCAAATACTTTTCCATGACAATATGAAAAAGCTGTGTTCAATATAGGTATGGGATATGTTTGGCAACTCTGCAAATTACAATTTCTTACCAGAAAAAGTACACTTTTAGAAAACAAGACATTTAGAAAATGAATAGTTTTAGACCATGCCTTCCTTTACAAAAACGTTATAGTAGTTCAAAAACAAACTGCCAAAAGGGATCCCTGTACAGCAAATAAATAAACATGAAAGGAGGTGGGGATTCCTGTTGCTTTCTTGGTTGGCATCATGTATGCATGTAATGGGAATCTCTGTTTCTGACATTTGGAACTGTTAATTTGCTGTGCCCTTGTTGTGACTAATTCTTCTGTTCTGTATTAAAAAAAAGTTCACAGATGGGGTCCTCCATTCTGTTGGTTCCATTAATTAGGCTTGAAGAGGAAAGTAGCAACTTGGCCCAAGCAGAAACAGAGATTGGTCTCATGTGTCATGTAGCTGCCAAAGTTTCTGCCCACAATACAGTGCCATGTAGGACTATACTTTCTGTCAAATTCTTTCCTAATGAAAGCTGCAGTGTCCTTTTCAGTGTTGTAGCTCTTGAGAGCCATAATAGCAGAATTATTCTTTAGGGATTTGAGTGCACTAAATTCTTCAGTGCTCATATCAGCATTGAAAGATCTACAGTCACTCTCATCTAACCTCTGCAAATCCTGCTCACATGCTTTCAAAAAAAACATCAACTGTTGCAAGGTGGTATAAAAGTTCATTTAGGCAAAAACACATTATTTTGTTCAACAGATAAAGGTTCCCCAGTATCATTCAAATCTTGGAATACATAAACAAAGCTACCATTCAAATCTTCATCATTCACAGTGGCATTTGTGGTACTCAATGCCTCCATCCCCCTGTGCATTAGATCTACACATATTAGTGAAAAAAACACTTAAGTTTGTGCTACCAGTATGTGCATCAATAGGGTAGAGAAGTAAAATCTGCCTGCTAATTGTCAGCTCTGTTATTTTATATTCATAGCAGATATCTGTCGGTCTGTATGAAATTAGAGCTGTATCATGCATTGTTTGCTTTATGATTGTGCCCGATTAGACTTTTTGATTGTAATTTATGTTAGCATAATCACTATTTTGTATTGCACTTTTGACATCATATACTATTGTTTGTAAGCACTGATGAACTCACTGGGGCAGATTTTCAAAGCCTCAAGAATGCTGCAAGTCCCTGGTACACTGATCATATCGCACAAGGGACTTGTGGCATTCTCCTGGCTGATGATCAGGTTTTTCACTCCCATGTGACATGTGCTGTAAGCAAGACTAGCTTCTCACTGGTCTAGTTGTGGAATTCAGGGGACCCTTTTTACAGGGCTTGCACCAAATATTTGGTGCAAGCTGCTGTAAAGTGAGTAAACTGTCACAAGTGCACCCAAGAATGGAAAATTGGGTTCAGCTGCAGTAAAGGTTTTTGACACAGCTGTGCCAAAAAATGTGTTTGAAAGGGCTTGACACAAACCCTGTGTCACCCTTTGAAAATCTGGCCCACTAAATATGATCCAGCTTTGATAATGGCCCTTTAAGAAATGTTGCTAGTTAAGGGCCACCTGTTTGTGCTTCATTTTTTTGGGGGGCCCTGTACTCCCACCATCTCTGCCTGATCAGGCAGAGGCTTCTCTGCCCCCACTCCTGTTCGCTACCCCTCAGCCCAGGCTTACCCCCCCCGGGGTGGGGCTTCCAGGCAGGCACCCCTTCCCCAAGACATTCAGTCTCTAGTCCTGGCTTACACCCCAGGATGGGGCACAGGAGCATGACACCCCCCAGGGCAGACCATCATTATGACAGGAGTGGTGGCAGAGGTGGGAGCATCACCCACAGGGCCAGATTGTTTGGAATGCTGGTGTTCCCCAGAGGCAGGATGTGCAATGATGATGTGGGTGCACCTGACTTCTGTATCACCTTCCATATCGTGTGGCCTTGGTACCTGCAGCTCCCCAGCCTCCACCAGGGGCTACTAACATAATGAATTCTCCCCCCTTCCCCATGGAGAAGGAGAGTCTCCATATGGCACTTAATCCTTTTCTGCCCTGGCTGGCCCTCTGACTCCTGGTTCCGTTCCCAAACCTGGGTTGTCGGCATTGCAAGTAGATACCCTGCCACTGCACCAGCAGGCCAGCTACTGCTGGTACTTTACTGATCACTTGAGAAATTGCACAGGTACAAAACATTGAGGTGTGAATGCTGAGCAAGTGTGTTTCACCTGCACTATTGTTGTGCCCGTTTTGACCTGAACTATTAAACTGAACACAAGCAGCCTCCTTGTGTTTGTGGAATTCTATAGTGAAGCACCAGAGTGGGTGAGAGTGAGTGAGTAAAGGCAGTTTTCTTTTTTGTAGTCCATTCAGTTGTACCACTGGCACCATGACTCCATTGAAAGCGACTCTTTTTCTTTTACATTTGGAACTGGTTCAAGCAATGCTCCAGTAACACACTTTTCACCCCTCAGCCTTTGGGGTGAATACTGCACTGCATGACATCTGCCTCACAGACTACGGGCTCATCCACTTGTTCAGGTATAAATTTAACAAACATAATTTTGCATTTGCAAAAACCTGGCTTTGACCCTGTGTCTGCTCAAGGTATGGCTTCAGCTGATGAGTACTCTGATATCCCCTGACCACTTACCATTAAGGATGCATTTGCTGAATACAGAAAACTGGCACTCAAAATCAGATCATTGGTTTGGCTGCAGGTGATTCTTGAATGTTGCCTAGAGGTGGGGCGAGCAGAAGGAGGGTTGAGAATTTGATAATTTCCATCATTTTGCAAGGAATTACTTAAGTTCTTTGATCATTGGCTTAAGAAGATTTATGACTCATCCTTGCACCTAACCAGGCTGATTGTACATGGCTCTGTCAAAGTGTCAAGGCAGACTGGGTGTGGGACTCAAACTTAAGGTAATGGCTATTGATGAATTTTCTGACAACCCTGAATTTACACCCTTTAAAGATAAGCTGAATAAATCAACTCAGCAACCTGACAAATGGCTAAGAGTATTCAAACAGAAAAAAAATTCCTATGGTACAAGAGGGACTGCCAGAACAGATGTGTATTCAATTGGAATAAACAATCCAAGTCCATTCTACAATGAACTCATTCAAGTAGTGCACCATTTCTGGCTCATCGGTCCAGCAGTAGAATTAATGCTCACAATGGTACTGACCCAGGTTCAGGAGTGAGCCTAGGCTGTCAAAGGGCTGGCCAGGGGAGGCTGAATGAGCATCCCAGGGACTGCTCCTCTTCTCTGTGGGTGAGGGTTTGTGGGAACAGACACTGCAGTGACACCCAACAGAGGCTGGGTGTACATCTAGCCAGGACCACACAAACCAAGGGGTGACAGCAGTGGCAGACATCTGCAAGACATGCATGGGGAAGGCGTGCATGTCTGTGTGCTGACATAATTGCATGTCCATGCCAGGGAACTGACACACAGTAAAACCCAGTGTGGCACAACTACATGACAGCCCTCAACCTCCGCTGAATTATGCTGTGACACATAAGTCTCGGGCAGTCCATAGGTGGATCTTGGTCACTCCACTGGGAGCCCCACCACAGGGGGTTAGCTGTGAGACCTCCAACCTGGGTAGTCAAGCAGGGGATGCAAGCGAGAGGGTCAAAAAGACAGAGCGGTTTTAAGTACCCTGCCTGCATCCATAAAACTAAATAGAGTTAAAAAAAAAGTAGTGCACCATTTGATGCATGTACTGCTGACATTGAATCAGATTCTGCTTCCTCTATTTTTTTTAGAAGACAGCTACAGCTCGGATGACAGCTTAGGCCCAACCCCCCACCCCACCCCCATTTGTAGTGCCAGGATCACCATCAAAAATCAAGATGCACAAAGAGGGTTTACCAGAGCAATATGAACAACAGGAGAGGGACATTATAAGGACAAGGGCAAGGGCAATGGCCAGGGCAGAGGCATGCAGCAGCCCGGGAACAAAAGGGGGGATGATGCTAACAGAGGACAATGTAGTCAGCCTATCAAACTACAAACTTATGGACTTTGAAATGACTGTACTAAATAAAGGACTAAAGTTTGTTCCAACTCACAGCTTTCATAGCCTCCCCAGTGGCCCACATCTTCAACCTATCCCTTACCCAGGGTCAGATCCCTGATATCTGGAAGGTTGCCAAGGTCGTCCCTGTCCCAAAGCAGGGTGACCCCAAAATCCTGGATAACTACCATCCTATAGTCATCCTCTCGGCTGTCAGTAAGCTCCTGGAAAAGATGTAAGCCAAACAACTCTCGGAGTATATCCACACCCATGGAGTGCTGTCCCCTGCCCAACACGGCTTTCATAAAGGGCACAGCACTACCACGGCACTCATATCTGTCTCTTCCAGCATCAAAGCAGCAATGGATCTGGGGCAACTCTCAGGTGCTGTGTCAATTGACTTATCCAAGGCCTTCGACCTCGTTGATCACGACCTGCTTGCCTCACAGATGAGGTCCCTTGGTTTGTCCCCTTCTGCTCTAAATTGGGTCTCTGACTATCTGCATGGCAGATAACAACTAACTAAATTCAACAAAGTCCTCTCTGCCCCCCTTCCTGTAACCTCTGGTGTCCCAAAGGGCTCAGTGCTGGGTCCCCTACTCTTTTCCCTGTTTATTAACAATCTCCCTGCTGTGGTCACCAGATGCCGAGTTACCATGTACACGGATGACCTGGTCCTCCTGGCCCACTCCTGTGATCCAGCCACTCTAAACCGTCACTTATCAGAGGACCTCCGGAACATCCAGGCATGGCTCTCCAACCATAAGCTGGTCCTTAACCAGAAAAAAACCCAGGCCATGCTATTCGGCTCCTCAGCCAAAATTCGGGCCTCTTCAACTCCCCTGCAAATCAACTATGAAGATGGTACCCCTCTTCCTACTGTGACCTCCCTTAAATATCTTGGTGTGACGCTTGATACCCAACTGGACCTGGGAAGTCACATCCACAATGCCTGTAGTGGGGTAAACCGTAAGTTGGGGCTGGCCAACAGGGCTCGGTAGAACCTCACCCCTGCGGCTCATCTAGCTCTTGCCAGGGGAGTATTACTCCCTTCCCTCAGCTATGGTTCCCTCCTATTTGCTCACACTTAAAAGGTACTCCTAAACAAGTGGAGCATGACGTACAACAACATCTGTCGGTTTGCCCTGGCTGCACCCCACCTTACCCATCACTGTGAACTCAATGATAAGCTTGGTTGGCTATCCCCAGTCAATCACCTTAACTTTAGCACTGGGTGCCTCATGAGCAAAGTAATCAGCTCCAGCACCCCTCCGGAACTGGCCCGGTTTCTCGCCCCAGCTGACCTCTCCCCCTACCCTCTGAGATCCCAGGGCCCTGGCCTACTAAATGTACCTACCACCCGCACCATCATGGGGGACCGGAGCTTTGCTGTTCATGCTCCCAGGCTTTGGAACTCCCTTCCTGAAAGTGTCCGCACTGCCCCTTCTTACAAGCTTTTCTGGACCTCCCTGTGGGAACATCTTAAGCTGGCCTCTCACTGCAAATGCCTAAAGCCTCCCTAGCACATAGTTCCTGGTGCCCACTGGCAAGCTGGATTCACCTCTCCCATGCTGCTACCTGATCTCACTCCCTACCTCACTGACTGACTCTATGGTGTTCCTACGCTCATTATTCTTTGCCTGCCCTGCTGGTCATTGTATTTTATTTTCACAATTGTATCTTGCCCCCAGTATTAGTAACTGGGTGTACTTTCCAATCAAATGTAAAACTGTCTTTCTCTCCTGCTTGTTGTATTGATGTACTTGTTATACCCTATTGCTGTATTGTTGTACCTGTTATACCCTATTGTACTCTCCCGGGTCATTCCTGAAAATAGGCATAAAACCTGTCTAGTGTACCTACCCGGTTAACAAAAACTAACTAAATAAATAAATAAATTAGCTTAACACATATTTTGATTTTAACAAATTTGAGAGAACTCTGCATCTTAAGTGTTTTTTTTTTGCTAACATGTGTAGACCTAATGTACAGAGGGAAGGAGGCATTGACTACCACAAATGACAGTGTGAATGATCAAGAACCTGAGGGCAGAAAGTGGGAGAGGTGCTTAATCCAATTAACAGAAGCACTCTGGAGAGGGAGGTCGATCCCAGTCCTTTCACAGAAGAAAGGGTTCTGAAAGAGCTTCTAAAACTGAAGGTGGACAAAGCAATGGGGCGAGATGGAATTCATCCCAGAATTCTAAAAGAATTAAGCAGAGAACTAGTGACTCCACTGACTACCCTTTTTAACAAATCATGGGAGGATGGTGTGGTACCTGAGGACTGGAACAAGGCGGATGTGATTCCTCTTCACAAAAGTGGGAGCAAGACAGAGGCAGGAAACTACAGACCTGTCAGTTTGACCTCTGTGGTAGGGAAAGTGATGGAATGACTTCTGAAGGAAAGAATTGTTGAGTACCTAGAGGCCAGTGGGGCACAGGACCCAAGGCAGCATGGGTTCACAGTGGGAAGGTCATGTCAGATGAATCTAATTGATTTCTTTGACTGGGTGACCAAAGTAGTAGACCAGGGAGGAGCTGTAGACATGGTCTACCTAGACTTTACGAAGGCATTTGACACAGTCCCACACAAAAGATTAGTAGTCAAATTAACCATCCTGGGAGTGGGTCCCAGGGTGGTAGACTGGTTAAAACATTGGCTGAACAACAGGACGCAGAAGGAAATTGAAAATGGAGTCCACTCTGAAGAAAGAGGGGTTACCAGTGGGGTACCGCAGGGTTCAGTACTGGGTCCAGTCCTTTTCAATGTCTTTATAAGTGACATTGCAGAAGGACTGGAAGGAAAAGTATGCCTCTTTGCAGATGACACAAAGATCTGCAACAGGGTTGATACACAAGTAGGCATGGAAAGGATGAGAAGGGACTTGGCAAGGTTGGAGGAATGGTCAGAAGTATGGCATCTTGGATTCAATGCAAAGAAGTGCAAAGTAATGCACCTGGGAAACAAAAACCCAGGGGAAGATTACACAATGGGGGGGGAGGTAGTAACAATAACAAAAATGGAAAGGACCTGGGGTAATCATATCAGATGACCTTAAAGTTGGCAAACAATGTGAGAAGGCGGCAGGAGGGCTGGGGGTTACTGGGATGTATAGGAAGAGGTATCACCAGCAGAAAACAGGAAGTTGTTATCCCCCTGTACAGACAGTTGGTGAGACCCCATCTGGAGTACTGCGTCCAGTTCTGGAGACCCCATCTCTGCAAGGATATAGACAGGATGGAGGCAGTTCAGAAGAGGGCAACTAAAATGGTGCAGGGTCTGCATGAGAAGCCATACAAGGAGAGACTAAAGGAGCTTAATATGTATACCCTTGAGAAAAGGAGGGAGAGTGGAGACATGATAGAAATGTTTAAGTACCTCACTGGAATCAAAAAAGTCCAAGAGGGTAGCATCTTTCAGAAAAAGAGATGTGCAAGAACAAGGGGACACAATTTGAAGATAAAGGGGGGACGGCTGAGGGGCAATATGAGGAAATATTTTTTCACAGAGAGGTTGGCGGATGCATAGAACAGCCTTCCTGAGGAGGTTGTGGGGTCTAAAACTGTGGGAGAATTCAAGAATGCATGGGATAGACATAAGGCAATTTTTGTGGGAGGTAGGAAGAAATAGGCTATTGGTTAAATAGGATCTGCAGCTTATCCTCTAGGTAGGGAAATGGGCAGACTAGGTGGGCCAAGTGGCCCTTATCTGCCATCAAAGTCTATGTTTCTATGTTTCTATGTAACAGAAAAGTAGGTTTGTTTCAGTTTCTCAAGACTTGAATGATACTGTGGAACCTTTATCAGTTGAACATAGTAATGTGCTTCAGCATAAATTCACTTTCATGACCCCTCCAACCCCACAGTTAATGTCTTTTTATTTTACTTGCCCTGGACAGTGGTTTTTGTACATACATCTCTGATTTCTCATCTTGGTCTTAGAGTACCTGGATCCAAGCATTGCACAGCTTCATGCAAAGGATTTTTGAGCAAGTTTTTCCCCCCCTGATCCCTACCCCTGAGGTACTGGTGGAAAGGACATACATCCAGGCTGGCAAGATACTGGTACAAGCTGCAGCCAGGCATCTAGATGTGTCCTCCCCTCCTGACTCTGTGAGTGTAAGACTGCTGCCCATGCTTCCACCAGCAGCAGCATTGTAGGGCACTACAGCAGCTCTTTTTTCCCTCCCTCCCTCCCCAGTGGGGAAGAGCATCTTCTGGGATGGAAAATCATCCTCTCCTGGCCAACCCCTGATGACTTAGGATTGTTCCTAAACCTGGGTTGCTGGTGTTAGGAGCAGTAGCACTATTGCTGTACTGACGGGCTGGCTAGTTAATGTCTTTTTGAAATCAGGGGAGCAGGATTTTCAGAGACTAGCTCAGAGTGACCATAGTCCTTCCTAGGTTAATATCAGCACTAAAGATTTCAGAGCACTTGAATCCCTTGAGAAAAGTTCTTCCATTATGATAAAACAGGCAGATTAGGGCATTAGTGTTGTTGTGCTCCATACTGCTGACTATGAGGCTGAAGCTAAAAGTCATTTGAGTAACAGGAATGTTGTGTGCTATTGTGTAGTGATCCAACTATGATACTTTAAAATTCAAGTCAATGCATACCTTCAGGCCACCTTCAAGTCTGGTATTATAGATGAGGACATTAAAAACATCCTCTCTATTGCACACCCTACATTCCTTACTATCTATACATTACCTATAGTTCATAAAAATCTTGAAAAACCACCAGGTCACCCTATCATTTTGGATACTGGGTTAGTTACAGAAGCATAGTCTCACTACGTTGATTGGTTTATTAAACCATTTGTGTTCAATATCCATTCCTGCATTAAGGATGTAATGCATGCTATCACTTTACTTGGGGATATCCATGAAGCTGATGACATGTTAATCACACTTAACATGGAATTCCTATACACCAGCATTCCCCATGAGAGGATCTTCATGCGCTTAAGCTTTTTTTGAGAATCGTTCCTCAAACAGCCTACCACCTACTGAATTTGTAACACAACTAGCACAGTTTAGAGTGCAGTGTGTTCTCTTTCCTGGGGGGCTTCTTTTTTTCTCCAGGTACAGTCAACGGCCATGCAATAGGTGTTATTATTGCAGCTAATTTTACTAATCTTTCATGGGTCTCTAGAAAGAAATATATTAGTATAATCCTGGCAACAATCTCTTCCTTAATAAAATAGCCCTATGGAAGTGATATATTTTTGATTGCCTGATGGCTTGGCAAGGCTCAATGCTGGAACTGGAGCAATTTGTTGAGAACATCGACTCTACTAATTCCCCTCCTTCACTTTTCCATTTTGACCACTTACTCCCACATGTCTTTCCTTGATTGACAGGTATGTATTATGAAAAACCCTGAACATGGGACATACACTAATCTTTATCCTAAACCAACAGACTGCAATGCAGCGTGTTGGCTAGTTCTTGTCAACCATGTCACATGATCAAGGCAATTCCCACAAGTCAATTTGTCTGAGTTCGTTAGAACTGTAGTTCTTAGGCAGCCTTTGAAAATAATGCTGAGGATTTAAGGAGAAGATTTATTGAGAGCGACTACAGCAGTTAGGACATTCACAGGCATAGTCGAGATCAGCAGACACCAACAGGGACACTATTTTGGTAGTGAGACTCTCGAGGAAGAATAATTCCAATAGGCTTAATTTCATTAAGACTTGCAGCACTGAAGCAGCCAAGGGATTATTAGAAAATACTGGCAAATTTTGCAGACTGAATATTGATCTGAGGGTCCATGCATGGTATACTGCTGACCACAGAATACTTTTGACTTTGTAACCCATAGTTTGCAACCACCCTAGAAACCATCAACATGATTATCAGCCTTCAAAGATGCGTGCCATAAATGCCATCACTGTAAGTACTACAGTGTGATTGGCAGTACTCCAACTTTTAACCCCAGAGATGGTGAGGATTTGGGCATTAAAAGATTTATCATTTGTAACTCTGCTAATGTTGCCTATATTAGAAGCTATTTTAGTGGAGCCTATTATGCAGGCAGAACAAAATGTAAGCTCAGGGAAAGGGTGAGGGAACATATGATGCAATTACTACCCTCAGTATTGATTGTGTGACTGCTGAGCACTCAGTAAACCCACACAATCTAGGCTTACACATCTGGAATTTTGTGGACATTGAAAAAGTGAGGGTGAGTCCACGAGGTGGTGATGTAGACCTCTACCTCACCCATAGAGAATTCTTCTGGATTTCTAAGTTGAGGGCCACTGTTACACCCAGTTTTTATGATAAAGTAGAGAAATTACTGTTCAGTTTTTTTTTAACTCTATTTCTAGCTCCTGCTTGAACCCCGGAGAACTCTCTCGAGCACCCACTTACCTCCAGCTGTACCCCCAAGCCTCAAACTCACCAGATTCCTGGTACCAGCCCGGTTATTCCCTCAGCTCTGAGACCTCCCAAGGTGGGGCTGCCCTATCCTCCCAGGGTGCTCTATCTACAAATTCAGGCCGGGCTGGGCTCGCCCAGGAGCTGGATGAGTTTGGCCAATGGAGTGTGGCTGTAGTGTGGTGCCTTTGCCTATCTCCGGGAGTGGGGGGTTTTCACTACTTTTTGTTGTGCCCTCCCTCTCCCTCCCCCCCAACGGAGCCCTGACATGCAATGATGCCAGGGAACATCTTGCAGTGGCTCCGCAACCCTCTTCTTGAGCTGTGAAGCATTGCAGTACCTCCGGTCTCAACCAGAGGTTGCCACGGTGCGGGCATCATCCCTGAACCCCCCCAAGGAAGGAGAGCAGTCCTCAAGATGCTCAATCCTTCCCCTCCCCTGCCGACCCCTGGCGATCCAGGCTCGTTCCCGAACCTGGGTCACCGGCATGGCATGAAGTGTGGCATCCAGCGCCTCAACCCACAGCGCCACTGGGCCGGCTTGAAAATTACTGTTCATGTAGGATATTTGTCTGTACTGCTTGTCTGTACCAGGACACATCTATTGTTGCTCTTTTGTTCTGGACAAAGCATGAAATCAGCATGGCTGATTCCATTTGTTTGTGCTGCCATTATGTCCATCACTTGGGAAGATAACTAAAATGTACCCATTAATTTTCAGCTATGTTATCTTACATTTATAGCAGGTATATATCACTTTGTATGAAATTGGAACTGTATTATGCACGTTTTTGCTTTATGATAGTCAGTCTAACAGGTCTTTTTGATTTTAATTTATATTTGCATAATCATGTTCTTATATAGAACTGTTGAAATCGTTGCTGTTAATATTGCACTGACGAACTCGCTACATATGACCCATCATGTTACTGGCTTTTTAAGAAATATTATTATTTAAGGGCCACCTGCTGGTACATTACTGAACTTTTGAGAAAGTGTGCAGGTGTGAAACATAGAGGGGTGTCAGATAAACATGTGTGTTTCACCTGCACTGTTGATGTTGCTGTTTTGATTTGCACTATTAAAATGAACATAAATAGCCTCTTTGTGTTTAGTAGAATTCTTCACTGAAGCTTCAGAGATGATGTTAGTAAGTGCACACTGTTTTCTTTTTCACAAAAATAGTCATGTTTACCTACCCTTTAATTGAAATCATCCAAAAATAAAATCAATGATTCTGAAAATGTGTCCCTGTATCCTTATAAAAAGATTTCAGAACCCTAAGGGGTACATAAAAATTACCCAAGACCAAAGTATCTTCCCTGATTTTGAGAAGCAGCAGTGGGACATTGTCAGTATTGTACAACATTTGCTGTAATTGTATCTGAGAACAGATTTAAAAAAATAACAAGATCTGTTCAATTTATATGGGATATCTGGTCCATACCCATTTAGATTAGAGTAACTGGGTCTATAGCCCATTTATATTGCAGTTGTATAATAATCTATTTTGTTCTTAAAAAATAAGCTTTTGTCATGGAGTTTACTAATAATTCAGGTACATTCCAGCTCAGAATTCTCAATACTTTTGGTAACTCTCCAACAATATTTAGATTAGCTATGGGTCAAGAATATATATTTTTTACAGAATCTGTAGAGTCGCCCTTTAGATTATGTGCCAGTCTTTCATTATCATGATAAACCAGAGCACTTAATCTGTTACTGACCAGTACATAATTTGTTCTCCTTAACAGTTGAGACAAAGATGGTATGTTATTTGTAGATACTACAATTAAAGGCTTCTCAATATCAAATAACGTTTCCAGAAAAATGTTGGCAACCCTGGGACTTTTACACCTCTTCAAATCAATAACTAGCACCACCAGTGAGTTTGTTTTGAATGAAACAGCCAGAATTGTTTGGGTGTACTTATTGTCCCTAACTTGGAAATTAATCTGGCAATTACCATTATAACATACTGTAACTCATGCGTTGCTCACAAAATACCATGTTTACCCAAATTACTATTGTACCCAGTAATGTATGAAAGAAATACTATAAAGTAACAAGTGTTTGTCAATGCCGAATGTTTGCTTGCTGGTTTTGGCATTGAAAGTGCAGTAGGTAGAGAGAGATGAAGTGGGTGGAAGGGAGTGAAGGTTTAAAGTTGAGTTATTGAAGGAGTATAGAGTTAAGTTGGGGTGTAGTAAGAAGAAAGTACAATAATGAAGTATAGTAGGGGGGATGTGAGAAGGAGGTAATAGGAAGTCTCACATAGTAAGGTTAGTAGGGAAAGAGGATTAGTACTAATTCCGCAGCTCGAGTACTTACAGGTACTCCTAGAACATCTCATATTACTCCGGTGCTGCGGGATCTGCACTGGCTACCAGTTCAGTGGCGGATCACCTTCAAAGTTGGATTACTGACTTTTAAAGCCCTACATTATCTGGGCCCTGACTACCTGAAAGATCTCCTGACTCCTTACCTCCCTGTGAGGTCGCTCCGCTCAGCAGACGAGGGGTTGCTAGAGATTCCTAGGGTCACACTGAAATCAGCTGTTGCCCAGGCTTTTATGTTTGTGGCACCAACCCTTTAGAAATCTCTACCACGTTGGATAAGGAAGTGTTCGACCGTGGGGAGCTTTAAACAGGATCTTAAATCCTTTTTATGGAATGAGGCATGTGGCCTTGTTTAATGTTTTGTATTTGTTTTTAACAGTTTTTATATTACTGTTTGTTTGTTTTGTTTGTATTTAATCTTTTTGGAATGCGCCTTGGTTTTTGAAAGGCGCAATATAAATAAAGTTTATTATTATTATTATTAATAGATGATGTGGAATGTGAAGCCAGCAGTAGTAGACATGTGGAAGGAAATCATTGTCCTGAGCATTGTGTAGCAAAGGTATATACTGATGATGTTGAAGTCTGGCAAGTTATGAGTTCAGCAGTGTGACAGATGGTTTTGCTTTTTTGTTTTATACTTTATTGAAATAGTAAAACAAAAAAATTATTTCAGATAATTACCTTACAGCATTATTTAGAAAGTCAGGTTAGAAGACTGTGTGCAAAATTACAACATTATATTGAAGAGCAAAGGTGCATGGTACTGGTAGAAAACTATCTGTAATGTAAATACTTTGTAAAATGGAACACCAAGGTGCTAGTATCATGATGTGAGAAATGCCAAAGGCATTTGTTGACATGTTAAGGACCTCTGGTAAGATGATTCCCATTGAGGTGCAGCGTAGCTAGCAAGTCACACAGGGATGTTATATCACCATAATATGTTGCTTTGAAATGATTTGACATTGGTAAATTCCATATAAGGAATAACTGTAGTCCTAGGATCTCGACCGTTTCTCAGAATTGGAAACTTATATGTTGCAGCAGTGATACTAAAGATATAAGAAGGGAGAAATATAGTGTTGTTGCTAAGAAGATAATGTGTGGCAATTGTAATATAATTTATGGGTCTCCCCTTTTGCTATAGAGAGACTGTGGCATAATTTGCCATTATAAAGGAGCGTTTATAATGGCAAACATGTACACAGTTCTCTTCCCTCTGTGCATGCATCCTGCAGCATCTCCCTTGTTGGCTCACCTCTTCCTTCTGGCCTGCAGCCCAGCCGCCAACCAAACATGGTGGTAAGTACAATTAAATATATAAAAATCAAGAACTTCTGATCTTACAGAGATAGGGGATACCAAAATATGTAAAAACAGAAAACCCTGAAACCGCCGAAAATTAAACTTGCCGACCAGACAAACTATACCAGAACGTGGCCACACTGAAACTTTTATATAATTGCTGTGGCCAAAAAGGGGAAACCCAGCAATTATATAAAATAAAATACGGGCTAGTGTGTATAAACTCAAAGTTAACACACACCTTCGGGGTTAGATGCTTTGCACAAACCCTTTGAGCTTCACTCTCAGGGTTTATGTAGCATCTAACCCCTTGGGTGTGTGTAAATTCTCGTTAAACACACCACCTCATACTTTATTCTATATATAATGCACATGCTGCAGGGCTGTGGGCAGACTATGCAAATCAAACCATCAGATATGTGTCGCTGAAATTGTACTCTATTTTTGTTCATATCAATCAACAAGCTAATAATTCCAAGTGATGTCAGCTAACAGTACCATTGTTAGAGTATCAGATATATTTCTTTGAAATTGCATTCCTTTTTTCCCTTTTGCCATATTTTCCCTTATGGGCAAAATGTGCCTGTTCGCAGATTACACCAAGCTGTGCAGGAAAGTAGATACAGTCGAAGGGATACAAGACCTACAGGAAGATTTGAAAAAGCTGGGGAGGTGGTCCAGGATCTGGCAAATTGGCCTCAATGTCAAGAAATGCAAAGTTATGCTTATTGGAGCAAAAGATCACAGGATAGAGCACTACCTCGGTGGAGTCGAGTATCTGCCTCAGAGGAGGAGAAGGACTTGGATGTGATGATCACTTGTGACCAGAAGCACTCTATCCAGTGCAAGAAAGCAGCAGCAAAGGCAAACAAGATGCTGGGATGCATATCTAGGGTATCAGCAGTAGAAGAGAGGAGGTTATATTGCCCTTGTACAGGTCAGTGGTAAGGCAACTTCTAGAGTATGGAGTTCTGTACTGGTGCCAACACCTCAAAAAGGACATTAACCTTTTGGAGAAGGTGCAGAGGAGGGTTGCAAAGAGGATAGTGAGTCAGCAGGGTAAGACATATGAGGAGAGGTTGAGGGCACTGAACATGTACTCCCTGGAAGACAGGAGAGAGAGAGAGAGAGAGAGAGAGAGAGTGAGAGAGAGGAGAGAGAGAGAGGACATGATTAGGACCTTTAAGTACCTGAAAGGGATGAATAAGGTTGATAAGGACAGTCTCTGTAAGCTGAGTGGCAACCATAACACAAGGGGGCACAGTTTTAAGCTAGAGGGTGGGAGGTTTAGGAGGGAGATCAGGAAGCACTTCTTCACAGAGATGGTGGTAGACACTTGTAATGCACTGCCAGACTAGGTCATCTCATTGAAGACAGTGGGCAGCTTCAAGCAAGGCTGGGATAGGCACAGGGGAAAGGCAATATCATGGGTAGGTAGGATGGGCGGAGTGGGCAGGGAAGGCAGGGACAGTAGCTCAAGCTGTGGACCCTGCAACATGAGCAAACTTGATAGACCAAATGGCCTTCTTCTGCTGGCTTCTGCTTATGTTCATATGTTCCTTTTTGTGTACATACTAACTAATTGAAATAAATCATTCGGTAAGCTAGTTATTCTGTATGACCTTTTCTATCAATGCCTTGTCAGACTATTGAAGGTATTTTATTCTAATTGCATCCCCTGGGGTTACTTGTTGAAAAAAAAACATCATTTACAAATCAGGAACCTGTGAAACAAATTGTACTCCATTCATTGAAGGGTCATTATGCAAGAACGGGAGACTTATAAGTGGTGTTTCAATACCAGTTTTTGTGGCTGCTTGTACGCATGTGCAAGAAACCCATTGCGTCAGCTTCCTTCACAAGTGGGTTGTGGGGGCGTGCTAGTGTTGTGCCAAATAGCAGCAGTCCCTTCTGGGGCTGGTCTGTGCCACAGCAAATTAGAGGAGCATGCTGTTGATGATGGCCATTAATGCACATGCCACTATGCTCAAAGAGCCTTGGCCACTGCAGTCAGGGAGCTCCCCGTCAATACACAATCAGCAGTTTTTGCTGCTGGGCAGTCCCTGACTGCAGCAGCTAATTACAAGCTGCACTGTGTGGTATCCCCATGGCAATGGCTTTTCTGTCAGCCTCTCACAGTCCCCACAAAGCCAACAGAAAGTTGCTGCCCAACTCTTCCAGTTGTAAAAGCCGACGAGGGTGCCCAATCCCCCTCCCGTCGGCATGCCTCCTTCCCAGTCATTTGCCGAATGGGTAGCCCAATCCCTGTCGGTATGATGCACCCCCCATTTGTTGTGTGCTGAGGGGAATGCAAAATCCCCTCTCAGCTCATGCATCCCTCCCAGCACACTGTATGACCGGGGTACCTAATTCCTGTTGGCTCCAGCCCCCCCCAAAAGAAACACCCAGGTGTGCCGGCATGCTGGGAGCCCACCCCAGTGTGCGAAAAAGCATCACAAGTTGTCTATATTTTTTTTAAACCTGTAAAAACAGAAAACAGTCCCTTGCAGTTTTTCGTGCCTCCCTATCCCAACCAGCATCCACCCACTGCACACCCACCTCCCCACAACCCACCCTTACCCCATACTTACCTCCGGAGCCCAGCGCGATGATCTGCAGTGGACTGGGAAGACATCTGCACTCTTCAAAGCCACCCGTGAACTGAAGAAATGCCGGTAAGCTGTATAATAGCATAAATGTTTTTTTTTTTCAACTTATGTGGATATCCCGGCTGTTTTGGGGATATTTTTTCACTGAATTTTCAACATTGGGTTCTTGGGACCCCACCTCATGAACTCAGTCACTGTCATTTTGTTATTCAGTCCCGAAAGATGATTTCATGGTCACTGCGTGGAACCAGCTTTTGGGACCAATTAATGAAACAACATTGTCACAGTTCATGAGGTAGGCCCCCAAAAACCCTATGCTGAAAATTTGGTTAAAAAATTCCCCATAATGACTGTTTTATGAGCGTGCATTGCACAGTTCCTACGCTCACTTGTAACTTCGAGAATTTTTACTATTTTCACTCCAGATTTTCAGCATTACTATTTGACCACACCTCCTTATCAACAGTACAGCTGTCATTTTTCACATTTCACCCAAAATGTGTTTTCGCATATGTAGCACACAATGGTGCTGTTTGTGTACGAAATCAATGTACAGGACAGATTAAGAAAATCACAGTGACACTGTTGATTAGCAGAGGTGTTAAAATGCCTATGTTGAAAATCTGGTGACAAAAGTCCATAAAATGACTGTGTTATGAATGTGTATTGCACAGTTTCCACTCACTATCATAACTTCACAAATTTGTAATATTTTCACTCCAGATTTTCAGCATTGGCATTTTTTCACACCTCCTTATGAACAGTACATCTGTCATTTTTCACATCCTGGCCAAAATGTGTTTTCACGCTTCCAGCGCAGAATAGTACGGTCGCTGTGGGAAATCAGTGTTAGGGACAGATTAAGAAAATCACAGTGACAGTGTTCATGAGTGGATGTTCCAAAATGCCTATGTTGAAATTCTGGTGTAAAGAATCCTCCAAATAATTACATTACAGGTGTGCGTTGAGCAGTTTCCTATGCACGCTCTTGACTTCATCAATTTTTTTTTTAATTTTACTCCAGATTTTCAGCATTACTGTTTTTTTACACCTTCTCATGAACAGTAAAGCTGTCACTTTTCACATCCTGTTCAAAATGTATTTTCGCACCTGTGGCGCTAAATGGCGCAGTTGCTGTGCAAAATCACCTTTTAGCTAATGAACTGAGTGTCACTGTTCATGAGGTGGGGTCACAAAAAGCCCATGTTGAAAACTTGGGAGTAAAAATTCCAAGAAATGCCCAAGGAGTTAGGGTTTCTGACTATAACGCCCTACCCTCTAGGGACTGGTAGGCGTCAGGGGTGTGACTCGGGATTGTCAAAAGTAATGCACATGCCATTTCACCCCTACCCCCACCCTGCAGCCAGTAACAGCCATCAAGGAGGCTGTGCCTTGAACTCTTTGGCCCAAGAGTTCACCCCATTCTCCTATACTGCACCCATTTCAGTGTATTTCCTCATGGAATGAGGTGAGTGTAAAGCCCGAACACCCAAGGCACACCCCAATGTCTGTCCATCTCTGCAGGGTGGGGATGGAGTTGGTATCAGTTCAATAATTCACTGCCATTCCTATACTGAATCTAACTCCTGCACTTCCACTGCTAATGCCAGCAAGCAACCATTCGGCATTGACAAATGCATGTTATTGCACTGTCATTTACAAAAGCCGTAAGTGGATGATTTTTAGTTCAGTAGAAGCCATTAATCTATGAAGGAAGTTCAGGGTCTGTGCTTCTTCTTAAGACTCTCCCAAGATGACATGAGGGAAGGTCACTTCTATGATATCATCAGAAGCTGTCAGTAATACAGCTGACTGGGGGAAACACCAAATTGCCCTTTAGTGTGACAGACTAAATAAGAGATAGATGTGTAAGGTAAAAGAAGAGAAACACATGGAGCCTTAGTAATTTGTATTTAATACCACTTTTTATTGCACTGCCATTTAATAAAGCTATATGGATGAAAGGCTTTTATTTCAACAGTAACCATTACTCTTCAATCCCTCCTTTGTTCATGAAATGTACTATTTTATAGCCAGTGGTTTCATGCCTATTGCCTAAGGTGGCAGTCATGAAAAAAAAAAAGAAGTAAACTAATATTTTCACATTGCATGTGACATATCACTGCCTCTCATTATTAGTGTACTGGAAGAGTAGCACATCTGTTTGTTAGGGGCTGCCTTATTAAGTTTGCATGTTGTAGGAGGTGATTAGTGGAGGGAGAATTACTAGATTTGTCAGAAAGGAGGCACCTGTGTTTGGTGAGGGGGAGTTGGGGGTCCTCTATTTATGTAAACAGGTCTGGGCTATCTGTGATTTTTATGTTTGCTTGCACACATGTGCAAGAAACACAGTGCCATCATCCGAGTTTTCCAGAGGTGTGTCAGCCTCTTCCAGTTTAGTCAGTGTGTTTGCAGGGGCGGTCGCAGTGCGCCAATCACTGCTCAGCTGTCTATGACAGCTGAAAATACAGTGGCATACAGTTGAAAGGAGAGCTCCGCTTCAGTGAGCAGAGCTCCCCCCTCAACTGCCTGCGCCGCATATTGCATGCTGACCGCTCCCCACCCACGCACATACTGTATAGCCGACGGGGGTGCCCAATCCCCTGTCGGCTGCATGCCCCCCCACAAAGCATCCAGATGCCACGCTGGGAGCCCACCCCAGCGTGGCAAGTTGATGTTATGGCTGACGGGGTGCCCAATCCCCCGTTGGCTCCAGCCCCCCCAATAGCCTTCCAGCTGCCACGCTGGGAGCCCACCCCAGTGTGGCAAACATCCCTCATAGTCGTAGGAAAAAAAAAACTGTAAATACAAAAACTGTCCCTCAGCGCTTCTCCCTGCCCCCCCCACAACCCACACCCACCCACTGTGCACCCTGCCTCCCCATACTTACCTCCAGAGCTCGGCGCAATGATCTTCGGTGGACCGGGAACACGTCTGCACTCTTCAAAGCCGACCATGAACTGAGGAAATGCCGGTAAGCTGTATAATGGGATAGATAGGGTTTTTTCAACTTTTTTGCATATCTCAGGCATTTTTGGGAATTTTGGGCCCAAATTTTCAACATGGGGTTTTTGGGACCCCTTCTCATGAATGCTGTCACTGTCATGGCGTTACTCAGGTCCGAAGGGTGATTTTCACAGCCACTGCGTGAAATCACCTTTCTGGAATGATTAACTAAGCGACACTGCCAGTGTTCATAAGGTGGGCTCTCAAAAAGTCTATTTTGAAAATTTTGTGTAAAAATTCTTAAAAATGACTGTTTAGCAAGCTGCATTAGCGGTTCCTTGCCTATTTCGTAAGTTGCGCAATTTTCAATATTTTCACTACAGATTATCAACATTGTCATTTACCACACCTTCTTATGAGCAGTACAGCTGTCATTTTTCACATCTCACACAAAATGTGCTTCCACCCATGTAGCGCACAATGGCACGATCGGTGTGCGAAATCAATGTACGGGACACATTAAGAAAATCACAGTGACACTGTTCATGAGCAGAGGTCTTAAAATGGCTATGTTGATAATTTGGTAAAAAAATTCCTAAAAATGACTGTCTTAGAAGCGTGCGTTGCAGAGTTCCTACGCACGCTCGTAAGTTCTCACATTTTCAGTATTTTTACTCCAGATTTTCAACATTGCCATTTTACCACACCTCCTTATGAGCAGTACAGTTGTCATTTTTCGCATCTTGCCCACAAAGTGTTTCTGCCCATGTATCGCACAATGGCGCAGTTGGTGTGCGAAATCAATGTATGAGACACGTTAAGAAAATCACAGTGACACTGGTCATGAGCAGAGGTGTTAAAATGGCTATGTTGAAAATTTGGTGAAAAAATCCCAAAATGACTGTTTTAGGCGCCGTTGCGCGGTTCCCTGTCTGCAGCTAGCAAGTTTGAATTTGTAATGTTACAAAATTTCAACAGTGCCATTTTACTGCACTTCCTTATGAGCAGTACAGCTACCATTTTTCACATCTCGCCCAAAATGTGTTTCCGCACATGTAGCGCACAATGGTACAGTCGGTGTGCGAAAACAATGTTTGAGACAGATTAAGAAAATCACAGTGACACTGGTCATGAGCAGAGGTCTTAAAATGGCTATGTTGAAAATTTGGTGACAAAACTCATAAAATGACTGTGTTACGGTGAGCATTGCGCAGTTTCCAGCACCTCGTAGGATTCATGAATTTGTAATATTTTCAGTCCAGATTTTCACCAGTGGCATTTTCCACACCTCCTTATGAACAGTACAGCTGTCATTTTCATAACATGGCCAAAGTGTGTTGTCACACTTTCATTGCAGAAATGCGTGGTCGCTGTGGGAAATCATTGTTTCGGGACAGATAAAGAAAATCACACTGACACTGTTCATGATGGAGGTCCCAAAATGCCTGTGTTAACAATCTGCTGTAAAAAATCCTCAAACTAGTTACATTACGGGTGTGCATTGCACAGTTTCTATGCACGCTCGTGACTTCACCAGTTTTTTTAAGATTTTCACAGCAGATTTTCAACATTGCCATTTTTTCACCTCCCCATGAACAGTACCACTGTCATTTTTACATCCTGTTCAGAATGTGTTTTTGCACCTGTGGTGCCAAATGCCATAGTCACTGTGCAAAAGCAGTTTTCGGCTAACAAACTGATATTGCCACTGTTCATGAGGTGGGGGTCACACAAAAAAACATGTTGAAAATTTGGAGTGAAAATACCAATGAATGCCTGAGGCATTAGGGTTTTCAGACCATAACGCCCCACCCTGTAGAGAATGACAGGCATCAGGGGTGTGACCTGGCATTCTTGCCAGTCATGCTCATACCATTCCACCCCCAACCACACCCTGCAGCCAGTGAGAGGCATCAAGATGTGCCTCGGACTCTTTGGGCCCAAACTTCACCCCATTCTCCTATACCGCACCCATCTCACCATATTTCCTGATGGAATGGGGTGTGCATAAGGGCCAAAGACCCCAAGGCACACCGTGACACTTGTCAGTGTCTGCAGGGTAGGGTGTGGTGAAATGGCATCATTGTTATGCCTGACGACCCAAAGGCACACCCCAATGCCTGTCACTCTCTGCAGGGTGGTGGTGGGGTTGGCTTTGGTTCAATACTTTGCTGCCATTCCTATTATGCAGCTCTGTAACTTCTACACTACCAATGCCAATGCCAGCAAGCAAACATTCGGCATTGACAAATGCTTGTTTTCCTTGTTGTTTACATTGCATTAAAGGGTCAGTGACCATCTGTTATATTCCTCAGTGGTCAGAGACAAGTCAAATTCTAGAGAGAACGTGTTTGTAAATAATTAAAGCCTCAGGGGTCCAGTTTCACAACTTGTATGGTTGTAGCTAAGGACAGAGTACATGAAGGGAGCACTAGCTTCCTGGTGAGATCCATACTGGTCTTCAAGACAGCATTCTGCGGAAGGACAATGTTCCACAGACGACTTTGGAGTAATGTAAAATCCACGTTTATAGTTACGGAGAATGTAGTGGTAAGTCCTTGTTGGAGGGGGGCTCAGAAAGGGGAAATGCAGTCTGTGACAGAAGTGACATAAGAAAAAATCTGTAGCTATGTATTTTGCAGACCTACTTGGTGGCTGTACTAGTATGGTTATGCATAATACATTTGCATGCATTTTGTCATTCACGTTCTTTCTTGCACATTTTATCACTTTGTCTATGCCTCTTGTACTGACAATGTGTCTGTCATTTGATGTCAAATAACATAATGCTGAGAAAGGATGGACATATCACAGAGTATATGGAATGCTTACATTGAGCCTGCAGTGTAAGTGAGAGTGCGTGTGCATGTGTGTGTGTGTGTTTGCCCAGCTAACAGTGTGTTTGTTTCCTCTTTTTTTTTGTTTACACGCTGCCCGAATAAAAATAATAATAAGGCAACTTGCTTCTGCTGGAAATTGTTGTGTACATGATGCAGCTGTAATAAGTAATAGGTAATCAAAGCTAGGAGAAATGGTTATACTCTAAATGGGAATATGTGCATAACTCCCCCCCCCCCAAAAAAAAAGCCAATGGATAAATATTTGTACCACTTTCTTGGTTTTTTCATTAGATTGATCACAAGAAGCAAATACCATTCTGTTCAAAAAGTGTTTTTAATCGGACAATTTTTTTTTTTTTTTACCATGCTGATTATTCACTTATGCAATGTACCATTACTGGCATAACCTGCCCTGATCAGAAGGTTTCTTAGATACTGCAATAAAGTGAAAGGAGCGACAGTGAATGTTTTCATTTTTGTTGCACACCTACCTGCAGATTTTTGTTTCATGAATATCTAGTCCCACATTTTACTTATTGTCATGAAAATACAAAGTAATCACATTCTGATAATCCGATGTCATACTGTATTAAAACCTTCTTCTAAACCTAATAATTTTCATATACAGTATCTGCATATTAATTCTATGCTTGTTGTATGGAAGCGGTAGATTCTAAAACCTTTTCAGACCTGCAGTGTGCAGGCTACAATGTTACTTCTAATCACATTTAGAAACGAGTCCTGTAGGGGCAGACTATCCACTTTGCTGCATGAATTGCATGCACAACAAAGCTATCGTGAAACAAACAGTCTATCTTGGTTGGTAATATGGTGGGAATGCTTCAAAGTTATTTAAACCCATGTTAAGTTATTTAAATGCAGTCTGTACTGCAGTGGACTTTGGTTAAAATGCTGCAAAGATAAATCAGCTCCAAAGTGCTGTGAATGTGTTCTGTTGATCATGCTCTTTTTTTTTTTTTTTCTGTGTGCCTTCCAGGAGACAGAAAGTGAAGTCAGTCCGTCAGTGAATGGGCCAGTGGCCAGCAACACAGATCTATTGGCTGCTGGGCCAAAGGACTAGTCTGTGTCTATGTCTGTCAAAATGAATATTACTAAGTCAACAGAAAAAAGAAGCACTCGGTATGGGGTTTATAAAAAAATAGACATAACACTTGACACTTTACTTTAGTTGACGGAAAAAAAAACTTACATTTCATTTCTTAGAGAGTGCAGTATCCTGGCTAAAAGAGTACTAATGTGAGTCACTCGCTGACCCATACCGTGACTGGACCACTCACATCAACTCTCTTAACCAGCCCTGATACTGCAGTATCACATAAATAAATATTTCTTTTTATTTACTTAATATTTGTTATGTTTTTTGTTTGTTTGTTGCTGAGGGAAAATAAAGTGGTAATTGCTTGTTAAACCCAATGCTCAGTGTCAATTTTCTTCTGCTTTATGTATCTGTATCTTTGTTGCTGAACAAAAAGAAAGTGCTAATTGTTTATTAGACACGATAATCAATGTCGCATTTTTTCCTACTGTCTTTGAAACCATACCTGTGGATATTTACTATGCAGGAACCACCTCAAAAACAAACAAAGAAAAAAAAAAACATTAAAACAACTTAGCTTGCATGGAAGCAATCAGGGGAATGTGGAAGTCAGTCTAGGGAGGGGCAGCATATGTGTGAGCGGATGAGCAGTTGGTGCACCATACATCTTCAGGTTTATCACAGTTACTGGCAAATTAGTGTGTGTGGCAGCAGAAAAGGACATGACTCACATGTTAATTCCTGTAAGGAAGAATGGAAAGCTTCTAGCTCCTCACTATGGGTTTGAATCCCTCAGCCCCCACTTGCATACTGTGTGACCCTGAGCAAGTCACTTAACTCTCTTATGCTCCCAGGTGGCACCTGGAAACAAGGTTCAGCTTAGTGTGCCTTTCCTGGTTAAACAATGCACCCCCCTTATTGTCCATCAGTTTAGCTACAGATGTTGGAGAATTAATCTGCTTGCCGTCAGTGTTTAGCACTGTAATTTGACAAATCCTGCACAAGTAACACCTGATGGTAAGCAGAATAGTGTCACAGTATTCTTGTTAAACTGAGGGAACATATTACTAAAATCATTCTTTTTATAAGAACACTTTTAAGCGTAATTTGACAAACTTGGCCCTGGATTTTCCATGCAATTCAAATTTCCAGCCGACTAACTTCATAAGGTGTGCTGCTAGTTCAGAGCAGTCTGAATAACTATACTTCTAGGGAAGTTCTGGTACAGCTTTTACCTTAAGTGTTCCAACAGTGCAGAACTACCATTAAGTTGAAAAATGCTATTAAAGTTCAGGGTTAATATAAAGCACTTTAAAAAAGAGCCTAATAACTCAGACTGAAGTAATATGGTAAACAGGGAAACAGTGTTTGTATTTCATGATTACTGTGTTACTGTATTAGATGGTACCGCGTTGATCACAGTTCCAGACAGCCACCAACCTTGGATGATAAGTATAGGGCAAAGGTGTGTGTGGGAGGTGGTGGGCTGCTCAGTGGGAGGGTCAGGATTGGGGAGGGAGGATGGGGAGATGAAGAGGGGCCGTTTTCTTTTTGACAGGCTTTAAAAAAAAAAGACAGTTGGGGACGGTTTTCTTTTTTTTTTTTAAAGGGTATAATAGATAAGGATTTCTAAACATAATATCTCTGGCCCCCAGCCCTAGGGGAATCCCAAGGCCTCACTTGGAGGGGAGGTCCCCAGCAAGTAAGGATCAAATGGAGTTGTACTTTGGGATGGGGCCCTTGGACAGGGGTGATGGTCATGGATCCTCAGGGCATGACTGGTCATGAAAATTAGGTAATCAGGCATGTCCGATCGTGATCATAACCATCATTGTCAGGAAAACTGAGAAATGTAATAGACTGAATGTTTATCATGGAACAGAAGAATTCAAACTTCTGCAGAATTCCTTTGTCAGAATGCTCAGCTCCTCAAACACAACAGAAGGCCATATATGCAGCCGCACAGTCTGATTTACATGTGGCAGTGTAAGCAATAAATATTGATAAAGAAGCTGGTAGGATAGGAAGAGGCATTGTTCGTGAGCACAAAAGAAACACCAATAAATTAAAACTGAATAATACTTTTTATGCAATAGGAGTGAGCTCAAAACTCATTTAATAAATCCATTTATCTTCACAGCAATTAAATAAATAAAGGATATACAATAGTGAGCTGTCAGATAAATGATTTATCTAAACAAGTGCTGTTTGACATCGGGTAACCTCATGAGTGGCGTAAGCCCTGAGTGAGATGTCCGAGGTCAAACAGCATACGTGTAGATAAATCATTTATCTGACAACTCTCGATAATATATTTCATTTATCAATAGGGATGCTTTCTGTCAGTGCAGGGACATTTGTTTTTGATTGTTTATCTTTTTTGCATATGTTTGTCAAAAAAGTGAACAAAAATTGCATTTTCTGCTCTTTTTTGCTAATTATAAAAAAATCTATAAGGTATCTATAAATGAAATACCACTCATTTTGTAGATAATTTTGTGCTGAACAACTTTCATTCTCACAGCACTATGCTATCTTTTTACATTTTAAAGTTATTGCATTTGAATGTAGTTAGTACTGGTACTGAGGCTGAACATTCTAAATAAGTTCCGGAGTGATTGTGACATATCTACTACGTATATAAATATGTGATGATGCGTCTACTATGTGTATAAATGTAAAATTTTGAATTTATCACATAGTAGCTCAGCTTTATCACATAGGATTTATGTCCACGCCTATTGCATAAATAAACTGTATCCATATAGTAGCTATGTCACAATCACTCAGGAACTCATTGAGAATGTTCAGCCTCAGTAGCAGTACTACCCATATTCAAATGTGGATAACTTCAAAATGAAAAAAGATAGCATGGTACTGTGAGCATAAACGTTTTTCAGCACAATATTATCTACAAAATGAGTGGTGTTTCATTTATAGATACCTTATAGATCTTTTTACAATTAGCAAAAAAGAGAAGAACATGCAAGTTTTGTTCACTTTTTGGACAAACATATGCAAAAAAAGATAAGCAATCAAAAGCAAATGTCCCTGCACTGGCAGAAAGCATCCCTGTTTCATAAATGAAATATACAATGGTGAGCTGTCAGATAAATTATTTATCTACACTTCTGCTGTTTCACCTTGGATACCTCACTAGTGGCATATGCCACTCATGAGGTTACTCGAGGTCAAACAGCACTTGTGTAGATAAATCATTTATCTGACAGCTCTCCATTGTATGTCCCGTATATTTTTAATTTGCTTAAGTGTGTAAGGAGGGGTCAAAAGAAGAAATAATGTTTGTTGGCTGGTTGGCTTATTTTGTTATTTATAATTCAAGGAAGTTTTACTTTTTATATTGCCTTGTTGAAGGTTTTCAATGAATAAACGTGTCAGCCATGTTACCGATGGCAATCTGAGATAAGGTAAGTGGGTGATGAATTCTGTATGTAATGTGCCCAAATTCCAAATCTCACTGCCTGAAGTTGTTCCAGCCTGTGCATTTTGGGGGGATTAACATATAGGTCTCAGAAATGATTTGGCCAATCAGGAAGCAAAAACATTCTAACCCATTTTATAAAATAGAATAACCCTGGGGAGACTCTAAGTAAAACAAAAGTTGATGTTTAACCAGTAATTTTGTGTTTTATCTGAGAAATGCAAACTACTTATCTTTTCCAATACTGTATCATAAGCAAAATAGCTAACCCTATACACAGCCTACTGCAGGAAAGAAGCATTTTGCCTTTAGCAGAGAACAGTTCAGAACAGTTTCGAACAGTTTAGGAAGAATAGTAGGTTCCAGGGTTTATAGGGAACTTGGTTAGACTGGATGGACCTCTGGTCTTTTACTGCCATCATTGTCTATGGCTATGTACACACTACAATAATGATTTTGAAACCATTCTAAAAAGTGGTTTCAGACTCACCATGGTCTCCCATCTGCATTGGTAGTCACCGTGTTGTAATCCGGTGAAGACATGTCCACATGAGAGGTCCAGCAATGTTTATGAGAATGGTTCTGTGGCTGCACTGTAGCATGGTTTTCATTCAATCACCTGTTTTCACCTGTCCGCACCACAGGGTAAAACGTTTTTGGTTTGAAACCATGTTTAAAACCGGTTTTAAGCATAGGTCCCTTGCAGGGTTTCAGCATGGTTTTTAAACACGGTTTCAAACCATGTTAGGTGCGGACAAAAACAGTGTTTTGACTTTTTAAAACATTTTAAACCACTTCAATCATTTAAAAAGTATACTGCATACACAGCCTATGTTTCTATGCTGGGATAATATCCACTAGAACACTCGTACCCTGACTAAGTTTGGGTAATGCCCTAGTCTTAATGGACAGCATATCCATGAAACAGAGTGGGTAATTTAAGCAGTTAACCAATTCTACTCAATAAGTAGTCAAGTTAAGTCTTAATCAAATAGGTATGGAGCAGATACCAGGATTATATAGTTGCCATATGACCTAAATACCATAGTAACTAGCTGGTCTGACATTTTGAAATCACTGTGGATCTAACTCCAGATACAACTTTTCTGAGTGGATATCTAATTGAGCAGATAATCCACTCTCCAGTCAAAGTCTATAGAGAGTCAACATTTATTTTAGAACCACAGTTTGTGGCCCAAAGGAAACTGTCTCCTCCAAAGTATTTTTTTTAAGTAAAGTCTTCAAAGTTGAACTAATGTTGAATAGTCCCAGTATGTAAATATACAGTACATGTTTGTATGTGAAGCCAGAAGGCCTTTCTCATAGACAGTCTAGGGCAGTTCTAAATGACAACGAGCTTTTTTACTATGACTACAACTACTTTTGGAGGATGCAATTTGCTATCACCATGCTCTGGAAACTAACCACAGCCATTGTTTGATGCAGGCTTGCTACCGCTAAAATAGTATCCTGATGACAGTCACTGCTATGCTCAGGCTCACTGACACCATCCTGAAGGAAATGGATCAGAGTCTAGTGACTGCCACTATCTGTGTTTTTATTACCTTGTATGGTTTCCACTGGAGGGAGTTCCTGCATTTAACTACCTGAAAAACTGAGTGGACAGACATCTGACTTCCCCTGCCATGTTGATGGCGTGCACAAAAAGCTCTTCCCAAAATGTGAGTCACTCTAACAAAACAAGTCATGTCTCTTCCTCCTAGTATGCTGTGAGATTATTGTGGAAATTATCCTCCTGGTGTTTGACTAAAGGGATGGAGTGCATAGTGCCATATCCAGATCCACCTCTCCAGACTGGATCCCCTCTTTCACTCTGTCACTTCACTCAGAACTGCCACTTCCCATGTGGCCACCAGTGTTCTCTTCACTCCTCTCCCTACACTCCCACCTGTGAGGACCAATATCTCTCTCAGTGTCTCCTTAAGTAAAGACCCAGCTGCCTTCACTGCTATCTCATGACCTCATCAACAGTCCTCCCCCTTTCTACTACTCCATGAGGAATTATGAGCCCCCACACACAGTCCTTAACCTTACGCATCTCAAGACCTTTGCTGAGCAGTTTAAAGACAAGAAATTCAGTGCAAAAGTACTGAAGCAAAGGTAGCCTGGAAAGGCATTTACAATAAAGCCAAGTTTCAAAGGAATAACAAATTACACATACCCCACAAATGTACAGCATCATGGGAAGTATATGCAAATCACAATGAAAGAATAAAGGCTGTGTGAACTCATATCCTGATTCCTGGTGCATCCCAGGGGAAGAGGAGTTGAATACATTAAAAAAGCTTGACGTAAAGCTAGCCTTATTTATTTTATGATGATTTGCATATTTTATTTATTTATTTAGTTATTTATTTGAAAATTGGTGACCAGAAAAGGCCCACTGACCTGAATCTTGGTTCCAGGTATGGCACAATGGAAGGACATAGGGTGTCAAAATACAAAACACAGATGAAGTTCATGTATTTCCCATGATGCTTTTCATATGTGCAGTATGTGTAAATTGGTATTTCTCTGCTGGTCAGGCTGCCCTCCATTACAGGCTACATTGGCTATGGGTCACCCTCCCTTCCCCTGTCCACTCCCCCTCTACTCCCACAGCCCTGAAAGTTATTGTCCATGAATATTCCTCTTATATATGCACCTTCTTCGAATCCCAATTCATGCCCTTCTCCTTTCTTGTGTATTTCTTTCCTTCATCCATCTTGCTTGCTTCCTCCTATCCCCATCCCATCCTCACATACCTACTCTCCCAAGTCCCTTTTCTACCCAGGATTGACCTCTAAGATGCACCATCCCCCATTAGCTGTTACTATTAGTTAGCCTTGCTGTAGTCAGCTGAGTTCCATGAACATAGTTACAGTATTAGATTTAACTTTTCTGATTGCACAGTTTTTTAGCATACTGTGTACACACCTTTTTTATATGTATATTTATCTTTTCTCATTTTTAGAGATGCAGTGGGTGTAGCCCTGCAGATGTCTTGTGATCACAATAGAGAAAAGGGAGCTTACTGGACACTGAATGGACTTCTAAATTGTGGAGGTGAATGGAAATCACTGCGCGTCCACCGCACTATTTTTTATCGGTGGAACATGGCACTGTCCGCCATGTCCACGATGGGTGCCAGAGTTCTCTTCACGTGTGCAAAGACTCACACATGCACACTGAACTCCAGGGGCATGGCAGCACAGTCTGTCATGTCTAAGATAGCCACTGGATCCCAGTGCGCATGCAGAAGTCATCGCACATTTGCAAAGAACTCTGGTGGCCATCTTTTTTTTTTTTTAAGAAGGTCCATGAGCGTGAAGTGCACATTTTCAAGAATGACCCAAAGCTGAAGACTGACATATATAAACATTATGTATTTACAGGAACACACATATGAACATATGACTGAGTCAGCAGAAAAAGGCCTTGGGGTCTATCATGTCCACTCAAATTTGCAGACCCCCTCAGCACCTACTGAGGTAACTTCTCCCATTCCCCATTATCTACTCCTCCCACCATTGAAGTTCTCCCCAGGGTCCCCTCTATGCAACTGTCCCTTATACTCTGTCCCATCCTCTCTTGAAGCTGTCCATGGTTCTTAGGTAGACAACTTCCTCCAGCAACTCATTCCATTTCATCACCACCCTCTCAGTGTAAATGTGTCTCCTTGTCTCCCTCCTGAATCTTCCCCCCACCAGCTTGAGGCAATGTCCCCAAGTGGTCCAGTTCCCATTAAGATTGAAGACACCCTCAGATATCAGTTTGTTGATACCCCTAAGGTATTTAAAAAGTTTTGATTATGCCTGAATGTCCCTGCTATCCTCCAAGGAGTACACGTTGAGATCCTTAAGTTTCTCCTTATATGGTATGCCCTGTTGAACCTGAATCATCTTGGTAGCAATCCTTTGGATCACCTCCATCATGTTGGTGCCTTTGTTTAGATAGGGGCATACATACTACCAATTTATTTCATATAAAGTACGTGCATGTTGTATTGCCTTGCTTTTTATGTATCAAATCCCTAGGACATAACAGGATATCCCTTGATCCTACACAGTGCACCTACCATGCAAAATAATTTAAATATGTAAGCTAATAAACACTGGGTCTCTCCTGTGAATGGAACCTGTTTCCAGTGAATTCTTATCCATTTAACAAATGAATAGCTCACTAAAAAATGCCACCAACAGCTTAACCAGATTCAGTATGCCAGTTTGCATCTGTATCTCCCTCTCCCCCAGGACAAGACTGAAAATAATCAGAATTGAATAGTCTTCCTTTCCTGGTTATCAAATACTAAGTAAAAAATTAAACATTTAACTAAATAAATTTGTGTAACTAGTGGTTGAAGCACCACAGAAGAGGCTGTAGACCAAATGGGCAGGGTGCCTTATGTAATAAATAAAGCAATTACTGGTCAAAAGCAACAGGCTAATCAAAATGGAAAAATAATAAGATCCCCCCTCCACATAGGCACCCCTGGAGCAACAACTTGAGAGCAGACTCAACCCCTATCAGTGCTGTATGACTACAAGCAAGTTTTCTAACCTCCCAGTATCCCATTCCAACCAGCTGCTGAAAGGGATAAAAGCAGGACCCCACTGGACATGAGATGGCGCATCTCGGCAGGCCTAGCCTAGGTAAATCAGTTGTGTAAACAATGGTACCCTGAAACTACGAAAACCAAAATTATGCAACCAGTTAGGAAGTCCAATGGAAACTGACTACAATTGCATGAAATATTATTTTTTTAGAAACACAGAAACATAGAAGTTGATGGCAGATAAGGACCACAAGGCCCATCCAGTCTGCCTATTTCTTTTTCTACCTTATAAATGTGCCCTCGGCCTTTGCTCTGTTAATGGCCTATATATTCATACTCATCTGTATTGCTCCCTTATGCCTATACCATGTCTGTTTGACGCCCTGCACTGTATTCATATCCACCACTTCCTAAGGTAGGCCATTCCATGCATTGACCTCCCTTTCTGTAAAAAAGTACTTCCTCACATTACCCCTTAATCGGCCTCCCTCTAATCTCATGCTGTGTCCTCTTGTCTTGCATTTTTCTTATATTGAAACAAGTTAGACTCTTTCACCTTGTTAATGCCCTTAAGGTGTTTGAATGTTTCAAATATATCACCTCACTCCCTCCTATGATCTAGGGTATACATATTGAGCTCCGTTAATCAGTCCTCATATGTTTTCTGATGCAGTCCCTGCACCATTTTGGTTGTCCATCTCTGGACTGCCTCAATTTGGTTAATGTCCTTGTGAAGGTGTGGCCACCAATACTGCATGCAGTACTCTAGATGGGGCCTAACCAGTGTCTTGTAAAGAGAGGTTATTACCTCCCTCTTCCAACTTGTGATGCCCCTACTAATACACCCTACCATCCACTTAGCCTTACCTACTGCTTTAGTGGTCTGCTTGGATCATTTCAGGTCATCGGTGATGATGATGCCCAAGTCTTTTTCTTCCATTGTGACTGCCACCAACTCCCCTCCCAGCCTATAGGTGGCTTCAGAGTTTCTCTTCCCTATGTGCATGATCTTGCACTTCTTTGCATTAAACCCCAGTTGCCACTCTTCCAACCAATTTGCTAGTTTATCCAGATCTCTGCTCATTCTGCCCACCCCATCTGGATCATCTTCTCTGTTGCAGATCTTGGTGTCATCTGCAAACAGACAAACCTTACCCTCCAGTCCACCTGCAATGTCACTGATGAAGATATTTATTTATTTATTTAGTTAAACATCAGTTTAGAAACCTTTGAGCCAGAGGCTCATTTACAAAGGTACCTCGACACAAAGAGGACATCAGAACAGTAGTACAAGGGACACAGTACTTACAAACAAAAAAAGTTACAGTTCAATTACAGTTTTGTTACAATAGAGTACAATCTCCAACGAGCAAAAGATAACAAAAGGTGCAAAACTTATGGTCGGGGGAGAGCTGGTGGGGGTAGAAGGGAGGGAGATAGGGGAGGAGGAATAAGTAAGGAAAGGAAGGGGGGGAGCTGCTCAGTGAGCATTGTCAAACAGAGTATATATATATATATATATATATTTTTTACACTAGGCTAGCGGCAGTTGCATTTGTGAGAGCTAAGCAGGAAGTTTCTGAGCCTGGGCCAAAAGCAAGCTAAGGTTAGAGAGTTTGAGACACTGGCGGGAGGGAGTTACCAGTGGGGGCGCCACGGTGAGGAATGCCCTCCTGACCTTGTGAGGTCCTGGCTCTCGGAAGAACTAGGGTAGCTTTTGACGAGCTGCACGTGATCAGGGTCGGTGCAGTACGGCGAATGGAGTTGGATAGGCCTATGGAGGATAGGCCATGCAGGGCTTTAAAGGTGAGCTGGCATGTCTGATACATGAGTCGCTCTTCCAGGTTGAGTAGGGTAGCCAGGGTGTACAGCTCACATGTGTGAGTGAGTCTGGGAGCACCAGTGATAAGTCTGCAGGCCTTATTTACTGTGAGGCAGACCTTGTTGAGGGCAGTCTGATCTGCTGAGCCATAGACCGAGAGGCCATAGTCAATGAGAGACATGACAGAGGAGTGACAGCCAGGCAGAGGGCATCAGGAGGGAGGCATTTCTTGTGCGGTAAAGAATGCCTAGCCGTGAGTTGGCGACAGAATTTAGGGCAGATATATGTCCATGGAATGAAAGTGCAGGGTCAAAGGTTATACCAAGATATTTATAGGACTGCACCTGGTCAATGACGAGATTGGGTGTGGAGTGGACAGCTAAGGGAAACTTGCTGTACTTATTTTGGGGGTGGGAGAAGAGCATCGTTTTTGTTTTCTTAAGGTTGATAACAAGTCGGTGCTCAGTGAACCAGGTAACTGCAGAGTCAAAGACTAGTTGGAGGGAGTTCTGTAGCAGCATGGGGTCATTGTGGAAGGCAACGAGAACAGCATCATCAGCATAGAGAAGCATCTTACCCGTACAACTGCTGGGTAGGGAGTTAAGAAAGAGTGAGAATAGTAGGGGTCCAAGAATTGAGCCCTCGGCACCCCAAAGTGAGTGGGGCATGTTTCAGAGAGAGTACCGTTGACTTTCACACATTGGGAGCGGGCGGAGAGATAGCTGGTGCACCAGGAAACAGGTCCTGAGGCAAAGCCTATTAGGTCGAGGGTGGAGAGCAAAAGAGGATGCGAAACAGTATCGAATGCTTTAGACAGGTCAATGAATATAGCACCAGCCAGGGCACCAGAGTCCAAGGAGGCATGGAGGAAGCTGGAAAATTCCAGGAGTGCTGTATTGGTACTATGACCTGCTCTGAACCCGTGTTGTTCAGGGCAGAGAACATTGTACTTACAGAGGTAGTCAGAGACTTGGGACGACACAATTTTCTCTAACGCCTTAGAGAGGGGGGAGAGGATTGAGATGGGTCGGTAGTTACCCGGAAGAGTCCTGTCACCACCTTTATGGACAGGAGTAACTGTGGCAATCTTCCAGACAGGGGGTGTCGAGACAGAGTGATTTGTTGAAAATGCATGTAATAGGTGAGAGGATCTGATCCAAGACCTGACGTAAAAGGCAGGGATCAAGTGAGTCATTACCGATGGTGTTACCTTTTAGGGCTTTTAGCAAGTAAGGCCTAGCTTCTTGCATGGTGACACGACGCAGGTGGAAAGAGGGGTGGCCAGTGGGTGGTGGTACAGATGGAGGAGGTGGACTGAAAAAGTTACCAGGAAGTACTGAGCTAAGGTCGGTGAAGGAATTATTGAGGTGGGAGGCAATGAGGGCAGGGTCAGAGGAGACGGTACCATTGATGTTGAGAAGAAGAGGAGAGGGGGACTGGGAGTGACCATTCAGTTGCTTAATGTTGTCCCAGAAGCACCTGGGGTTCCCCCAGGAGGAGGTAAGAGAGACTTGGTAGTATTCCGCCTTTGCTTTGCGGATGGCCCAGGTGCACTGGTTACGGGCAGCAGCATAGGACTGCCTGTCAGCTGAACGGCCAGTAGCAACAGAAAGGT
This sequence comes from Neoceratodus forsteri, assembly GCA_016271365.2. NCBI lineage: Eukaryota > Metazoa > Chordata > Ceratodontiformes > Ceratodontidae > Neoceratodus > Neoceratodus forsteri. The sequence goes on from CM057453.1 coordinate 215,856,817, forward strand.
GCCAAAGATTGTCACGTTGCTTAAGTTGCCACAGAAGGGCAGGGGTGATCCAAGGGGCATGTTTCACTTTGGACCTCCTAGCAGTTATGGAAGCAAAGATATCACAGGCAAAGTTGAAAGTGCTTACAAAGAAGCCCAGGGCCAAGTCAATGTTGGTTGCCCTCGTTAGAGGGGACCAATCAGTGTGGGCAAGGAAGCACTTAAGGCCTATGAGTCCCCAGGCCTAAGCCACCTTAGAGGTGGTTTTGACCGAGGATGAGAGCCGAGGGTTTCCCAGTTGAAAAGCACAGGAGTGGTCACTGAGGCAGTCAGGAGGATTTGGATGTTGTGGATCGGATTGGCCTGTTGGTGAGGACCAGATCCAGGAGGGTGCTTGTCCCCCCCCTAGGGTTTTTTCTAGTAGGCTGTGTGACCAGTTGAGTTAGGTCAATTGAATCGAAAGCCTCACGGTGGGAGGAAGATGAGGGGCAGAGCCAGTTTATATTCAAGTCGCCCACCAAGATTTGGTCCGATGAGTTGGGTAGGGAGGTGAGGTAGTCAATTAGTGGGCCCAGGGCCTGGGATTGGTTCTTGGGGGGTATGTAGGCTACGGTTAGGAATAATGGGCCTCTAGCTGGGTCCGGGGACAGCTTTAGAGTAAGTGCCTGGGCCTTATGGTCGAGGTCAGGCGGGGGAGTGGTAGCACCACGAGAGAATCCTTCAAATAGAAGACACAGCCCCACCTCCTCCTGCCGACATGGTCCAACCGGTGGAGAGTGTAGCGGAGAGAGACATGAGAGTTAGGAGTGGAGGGAGACAGCCAGGTTTCAACAAGGGCAATAACATCAGGTTTATGAAGAGTCACACCAGCAGTGCAGAGAGTCCAGTTTTTCAGGAGGCTACAGATGTTCATAGAAGCAATCGCAGCCCAGGAGATTTCAGGGTAGGACCAGTGCTGCCAGGCCGGGATTGGGGTGGACATTGCCTGACAGGAGCAGGAGGAGGAGGGCTGATCTGGGGAGTGCACAATGGCGGGATAGCTTTGACGATTGGAGAGGGGGTGATATGGGAGTGATGAGGGGGTGATGACCAAGTGAAAACAGCTACTAGAGAGCAGTAAAATGTGACAAGTGAGGTACTGGGAGCAAATTGTTCAAACTTAATCAGGCTCCCTCTAGTGGCAAAACAATATAAGGAGCTAATGGAGAAGTTGGGTGTTAAAAAAAAAAAAAGTCCCCAGTCCGATTTGCACAAGGGGGGTTTCAGACAGAACACAGGTCCTGGGCTTGCAGTGACTCTAAGCTTTTAAATACAGTTATAGGCAAATGGAAATAGTTACAAAATCAGGCACAAAAGTAACAGTTCAGCTCCGTTTGAGCCTGGGCAGCAACACGAGGTGCTACTCTGGCCGGGATTCATGCGCTGAGCAGGGGAGCTTGTGGCCATTTCAGAAAAGACACCAGATGGCCAATGATGGTGGCAGCAGCCTGGATCAAGGTAGAAATTACCTGGTGTGTCTCGGGTTCGAGGCTTCTTTGGGCAGGGAGGGCTTCAGAGCAGGCCCTCGCAACCTCCGGTCTCCTCAGGGAGGGTGGTCTCTGGTGTGTCTCGGGTTCGAGGCTTCTTTGGGCAGGGAGGGCTTCAGAGCAGGCCCTCGCAACCTCCGGTCTCCTCAGGGGAGGGGTGGTCTCTGGTGTGTCTCGGGTTCGAGGCTTCTTTGGGCAGGGAGGGCTTCAGAGCAGGCCCTCGCGACCTCCGGTCTCCTCAGGGGAGGGGGGTGGTCTCTGGTGTGTCTCGGGTTCGAGGCTTCTTTGGGCAGGGAGGGCTTCAGAGCAGGCCCTCGCGACCTCCGGTCTCCTCAGGGAGGGTGGTCTCTGGTGTGTCTCGGGTTCGAGGCTTCTTTGGGCAGGGAGGGTTTCAGAGCAGGCCCTCGCAACCTCCGGTCTCCTCAGGGAGGGTGGTCTCTGGTGTGTCTCGGGTTCGAGGCTTCTTTGGGCAGGGAGGGCTTCAGAGCAGGCCCTCGCGACCTCCGGTCTCCTCAGGGGAGAGGGGTGGTCTCTGCGAAGAGGACTGGCCCCAGGACTGATCCCTGAGGTGCCCCACTTGTGACTTGCATCTCTTCTGACTGTATACCATTTACCACCACTCGCTGTTTTATGCCTGTCAACCAGTTTGCCACCCAGTTGACCAACTTCTGACCTACCCTAGGCCTACCCAGCTTATTAATCAATCTTCTATGTGGAACAGTATCGAAAGCTTTGCTGAAGTCAAGGTAGGTGATATCAACTGCTCCCCCTTGGTCCACCACTCTGGTTACCTAGTCAAATAAATCTATGAGATTAGTTTGACAGGACCTTCCTTTTGTAAACCCATACTGTCTTGGATCCTGTGCTCCTATGGATTCCAGGTGTTGGACTATCCTTTCCTTAAGAAGTTCCTCCATAATCTTGCCCACTACTGAGGTAAGACTGACTGGTCTGTAGTTCCCTGCCTCCTGCCTGATATCACTTTTGTGGAGCAGGATCATATGAGCCATTCTCCAGTCTTCTGGGACCTCTCCTGTGCTCAGAGACTCACTAAACAGTTCTGATAATGGCTCTGCTAGTTACACCCTTAGCTCCTTTAGTACCCTGGAATGTATGCCATCAGGTCCCATTGCCTCGTCCACTCTGAGCTTATCTAGCTCTTGTATGACCCTTTCTTTTGTGAAGGGACTAGTGCTCCCCCCCCCCCTTTGTCCATGGTGCTGAGCTGTGGGTCCGCCCTACCTTCTCTTCAGCAAATACTGAGCTGAAGTATTTATTTAGGATAGATAATTTTACATGGTCCCCCTCCTCACACACACCCTTATCTCCTTTGATCTTAGCAATACCCCCTCTGGACTTTCTCCTTTCACTAATGTATCTATAGAAAGTCTTGTCACCTTCATTTACTGTCTGTGCTAGTGTTTCCTCAGTTTGGGCCTTTATCTGCCTTACTGCCTTCCCTGCTTCCCTTAGGGAAGTTTTGTATGCCTCCCTATCTTCATCCCGCTGTGTTCCCTTATATTTCCTGAAGGCCAGCCTTTTGGCTCTGACCTTTTCTGCTACTGTTTTTGAGACTCAAAGTGGTTTCCTTCTTCTTTTGCACTTCCTTTTCTCTCTAACACAATATGATGTTGCTTCAAGTATTGCATCCTTAATGCTTGCCCACTTTGCCTGTATCCCCTCACCTGTATTTCTTTTTGCCAGAGCTAGCTTAACTCTGTTGGCTATCTTATAAAAGTCAGCTTCTCTGAAGTCCCATAGTTTTGCCTTGGAATGGGATGATTTAGTTGTAGAGGTCAAATTGAACCATACCATGTGACGGTCACTGACCCCCCCAGGTGACCTTCTACCTGGAGATCTGTGATCCTTTCCCTGTTAGTCAGTACTTGATCTAGGATAGCCCTGTCTCTTGTGGGTTGTTGTACCAGTTGTTTGAGGCCTTCCCCCTGCAGGGAATCCACCATGTGTCTAGTTCTGGCAGATGTTCCTGCTGGTATTGACCAATCTGTATCTGGCATGTTGAAGTCTCCCATTATAAGAACCTCCCCTTAGCTGTTATGTTTTGTATATCTTCTAACAGTAATGTGTCTATGTCCTCCCCCTGGTCGGCGGGCCTGTAGACAACCCCAGTTCTTATGGCTGTCCCATTTCCTTTTTCCAGGGTGACCCACAGTTCTTCTAGCTCCTTACCTGTTTTCTGAATTTCTTTAGCTTTGTTATTTTCATTGACATACAGGGCCACTCCACCCCACCCCCCCTTTTTGCACCTCGGTCTCTTCTGAACAGTACATAGCCAGGTACTGAAGTCTCCCAAGTTTGGTTACTGGTAAACCACATCTCTCTAATTGCTGCTATGTCCAGTTTTGCCTCTGTCATTATTGCCTGCAGGTATAGGATCTTTGTTTCCCAGACTGCGAGCATTTGTGTACATGATTTTCCATTAGCCAGATTTCAGTATGTTAGTTGTTGGGTGGGGTCTGGCATTCCCCCTGTGCATCATTTGGGGTGCTGGACCTTTTTCCTTACCTGGTGATGCAAATGAACTGCAAACATGCTGAACTCCTGTTTGACTACTAGCTGAGGGGGGAAGGGTGTTCTTCCCATTCGATGTATCTGGTGCTGCACCCCTCTCCCCATTTGCAGTTTAAACATTCTGCAAATATGTCAGACTTCTGCTCCAATGCATTGACCCTCTCCTTAGTCAGATGCAGTCCATCAAATTTAAAGAACTTTTGCTCCCAAAACTGTTGCCAGTTCCCTACAAATTTGTGTCCTTTTTCCTGGCACCAGCCCTTGAGCCACATGTTTAACTCCCCTATCTCTCCTTCTCTGACCTTCTGTCCATCTGCCCCCCTCTCCCAGACTGGCAGGATCTCAGAGAAGGAGATGCTGGATGAAATGTAGTCTGTCACCCAGTCTGGTCAGGTGTTCCTTGGTCTCCTCAACTGACCGGGTGGCAAGATCATTAATCCCTATGTGTACCAGGACATCAATGTGTTCTCCTGCTTCCTGAACAATTTAACAATACAGTCTGTGTCTCTCCAACTGATGTACCTGGGAGACATCTGAGCATTACCCCTGGCTGGAGATCGGTATCAACTCCCTGAATCAGGGAGTCTCCTACGATCAGAAGTATTTTGGATTTCCTTTTTGCCTTTTTTGTTTTGGTTCTTGTTTTGGGTGAGTTTTGTTTTGCTAGCTCCTGTGCTGCAGTGTCCTGCTCTGCAGTGTCCTCTGCCCCTTTGTTTGGTTTTGGAGATAGAGGCAGATACCTGTTTGTAGTTTTTATATGTTTTCTGGTGATAATATGTTGGGAGCACCGAGTCATGGGGCACCCAATTTGCACCTCCTAACCACCAGTCAACCTCCTGAACCAACTACCCTGTGCGGTTGAGGTGCTTTTGTTGGATGTTGGGGAAATGACGGGTGGTTCTTACAATATATTTCCTCTTGAATATGAAATTCGAGGTGCACAATCTCTGCCCATGCTGCCTAGAGCTGAGCCCTAAGATCTCCAATGGCCCAGCATGTAGGACAGTGTCCTAAATCCTGTAAAACTGCCCTTCTGAAAAGTGTTCCGTAGTACGTGCAGTTAATGATCTCCATTCCAGACAAGTTCCTGGGTTTATAACCTGATCAGACTAATTAGAAGGAAGAAAATGAAAGCAAAAGTTTGATTTTGTGTTTTGTTTGTTTGTTTTTGTATAACTTGTTATAACAAGTTAAATTACTAGTGCCCCTGTAAATGAGGTCAGATTCCAGGGAGTCTGGGGAAGAATGTTTTCCCAAAATGGATGTTGGCAAGCACATATACACACCATTGTGTGTGATCCCCAAGCCTTGTATATTTGTTAAACCTTCATTACTCCAGTTTTTAAGTGCAGCACCTGTGGAGGAGAATGTCCCACTTGTACGTGATGGTGACTGCTGGTTAGTAATAATAATTGTTTAAAGCTAGAATACTGTTGCTTAGAAAATGTGAGTATAAATACGTCCAAATATACTTTATTTTGACATTCGATGTGTTATTGCTCTTTTTGCACTGCTTTTAAGACAAAGGTGAAAAGCTATCTCCTTATACTGTTTGATTATTCTTTGCCTGTATTCATCTCACTTTGTTTTAAAAAGTGCAGGATCATGCATTAAAATACACAGCTGTCTGCAGTGATAACATTTTAGGTCCCCCTACAAGGATTTCAGTAGCTGTCATGTTGGAGATTGCTGTCTGAACTTTGGGGACACATGTGTAGTACAGTAAGGCACATATTTGTCACTTTAAAATGAGCCAGAAATGAAATACAACCATAAACAGATAAACTGAAAGTGACTCCTTTAAACATTCTGTGTGTGTGTGGGGGGTGGGGGCCTGAGAAAAGAAAGGGCAGACTGTAATGCAATTTGTAAACTAATGGTTAGAGAACTGAGATTTGTATTCCTTTATATACTCAAACACTACACTCCCTGTAGGAATGAAAAGAACCACATGCAGTAAGATTATTCTGTGTACTACTACTATGCTTACAAATTCCAATCACACTGATGAGGTAGCCTCCCAGGTACTCAGTACTATATTTACGGTACTTTTTTATTTTTTATTTTTTTTAAGCAACACCGATAAGGTAACCTCCCAAGTATTTATAGTAACTGTTTTTTTTTGGGGGGCGGGGGGAGGTTCAGCAACTGATGCTAGCAGTACCAACTCCAACCATTACTTTACTTTGCTATGTAAAAATACTGAAAGATTAAAAAGAAGAATTTATGACATGCATCACATACTAGAGAATTACATGATAATGAATTGCTACAAATACGTTCGACAAGACAAAGTCATAGGGTATAGTAATAAAATGACAGAATGTAAGCATGGCTTGCTTGCAAATACTCTGTGTCCTTACCTTGTAAGTGCTGGTGATCCCCAGCCTGTAAAACACAGGCAGGAAGAGCTTGGATCTGATGATGATGACCAGGGTGTAGGTGTTACCAGAGATGCTGAACATTGCTCCATATCTGTAAACTTCAGAAGGAGTGGCCAGAACCATGACAGCAGACATGAAGGTGGCGTTGAGGGACAGGGCTACTGGCACTGCTGTCATGATCCTTCTTCTGATCGGAAACTCCTTGGAGCTGTTCTGGCCCCGAGCCACTACCGTATATTAAATCCCAATGGCAGCTGAGATAAGCAGCATGGCTGTGAACACCACTTAGTCCTACACCACAAAGGTGTCCATGGCGAAGGGGCCATGCATCCTTCTGACAGACTGGGGTAGGGGATGACTAATGGGGTAATTTAAATAAGATCCTTCAACACTGGTTCCTTCCTATAGACAATCAACAGCCTGCTTTGGTGACAGATCTAATACTTTCACTCCCTCCTTCTGAAAAGCTCTGACTTTTTTAATATATACTAAATAGAGTTGTAAAAAATTCCAGATAACATAACAAATAAAACCGAATGTCTATAAAATAGTGTGAAAAACATAAAGCATTCATAACATAAATGTTCCCTTTACTGAGCTTAGTCAGGTAGACAGCAGCATTCCACTGTAGAAGCCCAACAGTGTCAAGGTGACTCAGGAAACACACTGAACTGATGGGAAGAGCTCTCTGCTGCTACCAGTCTGGAATGTAAGTACCCAGGAACTGACTCCAAGCTTTCACCTGTCACCCTAGCAATACATATTCGGCACAGCAGTAACCAGCCTTAAAGAGCTACTGTACTGCCTAAAACTAATATTAGATTTTAAAAGCAGTCAAGCATTACCTTTTATATCTGAGGTACTTTTTATTTTCCCTTTGTTTAGTTAGAAGATTGTTTACCAACTGTTACTACCTGTGATGTGTGGAACAGTTGTTAGCCTGGCAGCTGACATATCTTGCTCTACTGGCACACACTACATCATCAGCATTGTGACCTCACTAACTGTGACATCACTGCTACTTAGGAACAGCAAGTGAGTGACTGCCAAATTATTCACCTGTGATGTCACAGTCAGTCAGATCACAATGCTGATGATGAAAAATGAAAAAAGGGTCTGTCCAGTTCTGCATGATGGGATTATTGCATTATCCCACCTGAGGAGGCAGAGTGACTAGATCAGTGTTAACTGTGTGATGCCACACACTGAATATCAGCACTTGGCCACCACATAACATTTATTGAATCTCTTTAGTTTTATTGAACATGATAATGTCCTTAGATGGCAGACAATGTCCTGCAGGAATAAAACAGAAAAAAAAACAGTCCCCTTAAAAAAACATAACAAGAATACATACAGGTCAGTACATATACACTAATCCATTGATTGTTATATCTTCCCGGTATCAGGGAAAACTGCATTATTTATTATAGTAAGCCACAACTCATTTGCACCCATAGGCTTTACTAGCACTGTGGTAGAAGCCATTCTACCTTGTATAATTCAACAAGAAACAGTAGTGATGCAATATTGTAAAGGGGCTGGTAAATGTGTTTAACTCCAGAATTATGTAACTTTAAAACTACTGAGTGCGGAAACTACTTGGTGCATCAATGTTTCGAAATGTCAGCATTTGCGATTCTTCATCTTAAGCCTCCAATTACCATTCTAAACCTCGACGAGGACCACATCCATTTTCAGGTGATAGAAGAATTTGGGATAGTTATTTTTAGTTGCTTTCCAGCTAACGGTTTTGGAATAAAGATGTATTCCTCAGAATAGGTCATCGGGCTATAAATTGGCTGATGGTGGCAGTGGCGTTTTGTTTTTAGTTGTTTTTTTTTGCTTTATGTATGGAAATGTATATATGACCGGAGATGTAGCCAGAAAAAGTTGGGGCATAGGATTTACCAAAATAAACCATTTCCAAATTCGTATGCGCACTGAAATAAACAAAACATTAATCACAATACAAGCTACATGGATGCCTTTACAAATGTTTTAATACATTTTATAGTGCAAATGCAACACACATTTTAGCTATACAGTTTTATCAGCTCTAATAAAAATCAGCACCAACAGGATTTATATGTTCTCTTTAACTAAATGTGCAAAATACTGCCAATTTAGTGTTTAGATGTCCTCAAAGCAGCACCATCAGCAGCCGCATCCAACTGTTACTTGCGGTCCCAGTCCTACCTCTCAAACTTTTGTCAATGAAATGAGGAACATGGGCATTGTTGGACATTCAAAACGGGGGACAATGAGGGACACAGACCCTGTGAATGAGGGACACATCCTCAAACATGGAGATACAAGCTCAAAAGTGCCTGGCTTCTCATTCAGTTGCCATACTCTTGACCACTCCTCAAGTTTCCCTGGATCTTTTTTCATCCCCCCCCCAAAAAAAAGAGTGTCTATCCTATTACAGATCTTAGTGTCATCTGCAAATAGACATACCTTTCCTTCTAGTCCCTCTGCAATGTTGCTAATAAAGACATTAAAGAGGACTGGTCCCAGCACTGATCCATGTGGCACCCTGCTAGTCACCCTTCCTTCCTCAGAGTGAACTATGTTTACCACTTCCTTCTGTCTTCGATCCACCAACCAATTTTTTATCTAGTTTACCACCTTTTGATTCATCCCTAGGCTGCTCGGCTTATTTACGAGTCTCCTTTGAGGAATGATGTTGAAGGCCTTATTGAAATCTAGGTAGGCTACTTCCAGTGCTCCACCCTGATCTACATCCCTGGTCACCCAGAAAAAGAAATCTATCAAATTTGTTTGACATGTCCTCCCCCTTGTAAATTTATGCTGCTTCAGATATTGTAAGCTACTGGATTCAAGTTATTCTGCAATCCTTTCCTTCAGTAGTGATTCCATTAATTTGCCCACCACTGAGGTCAGGTCAGCTGGCTTGTAATTTCCAGCTTCCTCTTTACTACCACTTTTCTGAAGTAGGACTATGTTTGCCTCTGCCAGTCCTCTGGGATTACCTCCACTTCCAGTGAGTAGTTGAACAGGCCTGTCAGAGGTGCAGCCAGCACCTCTCTGATCTCCCTCAATATCCTTGGATGTATCCTAACTGGTCCTATTGCCTTGTCCACTTTCTGATTTGTAAGTTCCTTCAGGACTCTTTCCTCTGTAATTGGACTGGTATCCACCACCCTATCAACAATGCCACTGGCTCTTATCTGTGGACCCTCATCTTCCCCTTTCTTTGTGAACACTGAACAAAAGTACTGTATCTGTTCAGAATGTCTGTTTTTTCCTGGTCCCCTTCCATATACTGCCCCCCTTAGCCTTACAATCCCTAATCTGGTCTTTCTCCTTTCACTTATTCATCTGAAAAATGTCTTGTCCCCATTCTTTACTGCCTGGGCTATTGTCTCCTCCATTTGCACCTTTGTTCTTCTGACTGCTCTTTCTGCCTCCCTTGACTTCTTTTGACACTTCGTCCTATACGCCTCACTCTGTGTCCCCTTATACCTCCTGAATGCTAACTTTTTTGCCTTTTCCTTCATAGACACCTCCTTTGAGAACAATAGAGGTCTCTTTTTCCTCCTGATTTTGCTTACTTGTCTGACTCAGAGGTTCGTTGCCTTCACTCTCCCAGCTTTTAACTTTGCCCATTGTTCCTCCACCTCATGTAAGTTCCCCCCCTTCCCCCACCAGGATATCCCTGGGGCATTCCCTCATCTCTGTAAAATTGGCCCTTCTAAAGCCTAGGACCTTTGCCTTTGTATTATTCACTTCTGTCACAGACCTTACATCAAACCACACTGTGCAGTGGTCACTGGTTCCCAGGTGACCACCCACTGTGACTTTTTCAACTCTGTCCCTGTTAGTGAGAACAAGGTCCAGTATTGCTCCCACACAAGTGGGCTTCCTCTCAAGTTGCCTGAGGAATGCCCCCTGCAGGAAGCCTAGGATGTCTCTGCTCCTGGCTGATGCTGCAGTTGGGATGTGCCAATCTACATCCAGCAGGTTGAAGTCACCCACAAGCAGCACCTCACCTTTATTTGCCATCATTTGGATGTCTTCCATCAGAACCTCATCCAACCCCTCCCCTTGTTGGAGGTCTGTAGATATAGATCACACCTGTTCAAATAGTGTCTCCCTTCCCTGTCTCTAGGGTGACCCATGGTACCTCTGCCCCTCCCTGTGTACCCTGACTCTCTGTTGCTTTTATGCTATCCCTCAAGTAAAGAACAACTCCTCCCCCTTTCTTTCCCACCCTATCATTCCCGAACATAGTATAGCCTGATATGGCTATGTCCCAGTCATGGACTTCATTGCTCCAGGACTCAATAATTGCGACAATGTCCAAGGCAGGATTGGCCATAATGGCCACTTGGTGCAGGATTTTATTTTCCAGGCTTTGAGCATTTTCATGCATGGTCTCCCAAATTCTGCTGCCACCCTGCTTGTCACCCCCCCCAGTCCCTTTAGCCATCTCTCCTTACCCCCTCCGACCTCATTCCCATCTGTCTTCATTTCTACCATTTTGTATTTCTTGTTATTAGGTACCTTATGGGTTTCCCTCCCTTAGGGTATTTCCTACAGACTACTTTACCTTTGGAGGGGACAGTTTATGTCTCCCTGCTTCCTTGCACCACCCCACTCTGCAAGTTGAAATACTCACTGATGTAACATTAAAACCGCTCACTGAGGGCTGTGGTTCTCCTCATGGATGGATGCAGACCATCTTCCCAGTATAGGCCTTTATCACTCCAGGTCAGACCTCAGTCCAAAGTGAAGCCAAATCCCCCCAGATATCCAATTGCTTTGAGATCCAGAAACACGTAATCATCCTCTTTTAAATTATACGATTGGCTTATATTTACTGTATCTTAAAAGGCACTGTTGTCTGTAACATCCACTGCAATTCATTGAAAGTGTTGTAATATGACTATGTTATTTTAATTCTGTAATTTCATTTTGTATGTCTGGGCCCATGTAAATGACCACAAGTATAATGGTGTTTTTCCTTATGCTTTTAATAAATGTATTTACCACAACACTATATTTACTACTACTACAGGCATTACACTGGATTATGCTTGGGGATGCTTTGCTTGCAAGAAAGAAGGAAGGAAGCTGTGCGCACTCCTGCTAGGCAATGCAGGAGGAGGGGCATCGGTGTTAGTTATATAGGGCATTACTTACATTACTCTCACTCTGATTTGCTGCTTGAGAAAGACGGGTGATGTCAAACTGTCACAGTGACCAGTAGGATAGGCTAGCAACTTACTGGAGGAAATGTTTCAAAGTTAGGCCTGTTTATACTTCATATGGTAGACTGCTTTGCACAAGCAATACATTTGCACACATGAAGATACGAACACACAAAAGTAGTAGTAGTAAAACTTTTATTCTGATTTCAGAAAAGGATAGCTCAATTTAGCTGAAGCTCATTTCCAGTGGGGTCCCATGGTACATAAGATAACAGTTTCACAGTTAAAATACTATTTACAAAATATATATAAAATAATACCATATATTGCACAGTGAATTAATAAAACTTAATCACAGCAAGCTTTTGGTAGCTTAGCAGCATTTACATTCCATGTTTTTATAGAGCTCCAAGGTGCTATACCTTTGTGCAACCACAAATGGCCAGGTAGGCTATTCCATAATTTAGGACACATACTGTACAGGTAAAGTTAAAGTTTCCTTTTACAGTTTTCATGACTGGCACCATATACTGTATTCAATTGCCCCTGCTGTACATAAATTCTTTTTTATATTCCATTCCCCTACCAGTTCTAGTAAATAGACACGCATTTTTTTGAGATGGCATTTATAAATCAGGTGGATCGTATGGTGTTTTTGTCACTTTGATAAATTGATCCAGTTTAAGGCTCTATAAAGAGTACAAAGATGCATATCCCGTGGGGCATCTAGAATGTATAGCACAAACCTGTTGATACTACATCAAGTTTGCACAGCACACTCCCATAAGATTCCCCCCAAAACAACATCCCCATAGTCAAAGAGTGGGATTACCATGGAATTTACTATTTTTAGTCTTGTGTCTAGTGAGATACAGTTTTTATATTTATACAACATTCCTAATTTCTTATTTAGCTTCCTAATTAGCAAATCAATATGTGTATCCCATTTGCATTAATACTCAATCCAGATTCCTATGTATTTATAAGAATCATCAAGGTTTAGGCTGCAGTCATCTAGAGTTGTTATATTCAGAATTAATTCATTTTTGCTTTGTTTACTACAAAACAGCATGACTTGTGACTTTGTAGGATTTAATACCAGACCATGCTCCTGGAAATAGTTCAGCAAGATATTGAAATCTTTTTGTATTTTTTCTAGGATCTGGCTGCCAGATCTGCCCTCAACATATACTGCTGTGTCATAAGCATACAAATGATGTCGGACTTCACCCACTAGATGCCCGACATCATTTGTATATATATTAAACAGCACAGGTCCTAGCATGGACCCTTATGGTACCCCAGTTTTAATATCCAAAAGCTTAGATCTAAAGTTGTTATTTAGTGTCACTTGCTGCTGTCTTCCTTTCAGGTAGCAGTGAAACCATTTTAATGCCCCCTGATGGAGGCCAATAGATCTTAATTTATCAATCAACAAAGGCCAGCAAAAGAAAACCCAAAGGTCTGTCAAGTCTATTATATGTAGAGCGCATATGCATATTCTACATGTTGCTCTGCCACCTCTCCCATGTCACCAAAACCATCCTCCTGTATCCATCCCACCTTCTTTTAAATCCCCAACTGTACTGTGATTTAATACCCCCCCCCTTAGTGCATTCCAGTCTGGCACCACCCTTTCAGTGAAAAAGTGCCTTCTGGCCTCCTTCCTGCACCTCCTCCTGCTAATTTGTTGTTGTGCCCTCTGGTAGTTCTGTTCTCACGTTTACAAAAAAAAAAAAACCTTACTTGTACATTGTTAATGCCTTTCAGATATTTTCAGGTCTTGATCATACCTCCTCACTCTTTTCCTTCCTCCAGAGAGTACATGATCTGGTTCAAAAGCTTCTTTTCATGCAGGTTATCCTGCTACCCTGCAATCATCTTGGAAGTCCTCCTCTGTACTATCTCTATCTTATTTATGTCTGTCTTAAGGGGGGGGATCCAGTGCTGCACACAGTACTTCAGATGTGATGCACTATGGACCTGTACAGGGGCAAAATGACCTCTTTTCTCCTGCTGGAGAATCTCCATGAGAATCCCCATGCTATGCAACTCAGCATCATGTTCACCTTCCCCTCTGCCTTTTTGCACTGCATTTATAGTTTCAGATCACTTGTAATTGCAATTCTGAGGTCTATCTCCTCTTCTGAGACTGTGACCTTCTCCACCCCAGACTATACTCAGCCCTGGGGTTCTCTGCAGTATGTGCATTACCTTGCAATTTTTAGCATTGCATCCCAATTGCCAGATTCCATGCCACATTTACAACCGTACTGGGTTCTTCTTTAGATCTGTTACAGACTCCGGTAGAGCTTGGTATTGTGCTCAAGAAGACATATCTTGCCCTTGATGCTGTCCCTAGTGTCACAGATTAATATGTTGAACAGGACCGGACCCAGAACTGATCCCTTTGGGATCCCACTACTATCTTCTTTTATCCCATAGTGCTCCCCCCACCACAACTCACTGCATTCTACCCCTTAGCAAGGTAACCACCTACCTGGTTAGTTTCTCCTCTGTCCCTATATCTACCAGTTTTTTGATTAAGCCCTTGTAGGGGACTGAGTCAGATGACTTGCTGAATTCCAGACATAGTATGTCCACTGCTTGACCTAGCAGCCCAATTGAAGAATCTGATCAAATGTTTTGCATGAGCTCCGTGCAACAGACCCATGCTGCCAGCTATACTGGAGCTTATCTGTCTGAAGGGACTCAGTCAATGATTCTTTTAGTGTGGTTTCCATCAGCTAGCCAACAATCAGTGTCTAGTAGACTAGTCTATAGTTCCCAGGTTCAACCCTGAATCCACTCTTGTGCAGAGGCACCATATCAACTATCCTCCAACATGTGGAACCACCCCTATGTCAAGAAAGCAGTTGAAAAAGCCATGCAGGGGCATTACAGAAAATGCTGCCAGCTCTTTAAGGCATCCTCAGAAGCATGCCATCCAGCCCTGGGGACTTGTCTACCCTGTGGGCCTTAAGCCCCTTGAAGACTCTGTCCCCTGTTATTGCTTTTTCCCTCAACCACACTGCTGCCACAGTTCCTGTTTTACCCCAGAGGTAGTGGCTCATCACTCTCCTTAGTGAAGACTGAGCAGAAGTGTTCATTTAGTATCTCCAACTTCCCTGTTTTCCTCCACCCACTTGGTCTTCCTTCTCAGCTGCACAATTTTCTCTTTTGCAATTCTTTTCTCCAGGATGTATCAGAAGAATGTTTTGTCACACACTTTGACCCTCTCAGCTGTTCTTAGTTCCATCTCTGCATTGGTTTGTCTTACCACCTTACAAGTTGAGTTCAGCTGCCCTGCATATTCTGACCTGTCCACTTCATTCAGGATCTTCTTGTATTTCCTGTAAGAAGCCATTTTTATGGCTGCATGGGTGGACCTCCGCAGACAATATACCAACATCTGAGAAGAGCACTATGGAAACATGTGACTGGACCACTGTACAGTATGCTTCCACAGTAATTGACACAATTTCAGTGCTTGTGTTTTATACGGCCCTTCCTTTACTGGCCACATAAACATACGACATTAGGGCACTTCCTTTGGTTCTGCAAATGTGGACGCGATGGCTGCTATGCACAACATGGTGGAGCTAAATCAGACTATGCATGTGCAAGTATTGCACATGCGCATTTCAATCATCACCACCATCTTGTGCATGGTGCCTCTCATAAAAGCATGGTGTAGCCGTATCAGCTCTGACCAGATTATGTTTTCCCCTTACTGCTGTGTCCATTTCCTCAGTAAACCATGGCAGCTTCATCCTCTTGTCCTTTTATCCATTTGCTTATGTCAGGATCTGTTGACTGCCTGAACCCCTTCTGTAATTACTTCCCACCTATCCCCCACACCCATGTCCTCCCTTAGTTCTCACAGTCTTTCCAATAGGATCATCTCCATGCATATAAAATCTACCATTTTGAAGTGAAGAACACATGTTTTCATGTTCAGCACTTCATGTCCAATGTTCACTTGAAACTACACAAATTAGAGGTCACTCCTTCCAAGGATTGTCAGAAAACCATTCTGAAATGTATCTAGGATCACTGGGCTTCTACTACTGCTGCTGGCCTGTGGGATGCCTGTTCCACACTGGGAATTTTAAAATCTCCCACTAGCACCACTTCTGCCCCCTCTGCAACCTTTCATATCTCATCCCCACTTTTCTGTGTCTGGTTTTGTCTTGACTTGGGGGTCAGTACGCTACCACTACCCTTTTTTCCTTCCCACCTTTGACTGCAGCTGTACCCAGATCATCTCTGTACCATCCCCCATGTTCTCCCTTGTGACAATTATTCCCTCCCTACCATAGATTGCCACCTTCCTTAACTACCCTTTGTTATGTCCTTTTTATGGAGGATGTATCCAGGAACAGACATATCCTAGTCATGGTTGTGGATTGCCCAGGTCGCAGTGACCACCATCAGATCTGCTTGACCCTCTGTCATCTCGTGCCTACCTCAGATAGGGAGATGTTAAATCCTAGCTCCAGTTCTTTCCCTTCTGGCCTACTGTGTCACCTGTTCTTACCCTTCACACACCATTGTCCAGTATTTTACTATCCCTAGACATTATCCATTTTGTTTTCTGGACTCCTGGCATTCATGGATATCGCCCTCCCAACCCTCTCCCATCCTGAGAGGCACATAGCACTCCTTCTATGTGGTTCCCTTCTTCTCTGTGCTCATTTAAGTTCATTCACAATTGAGTTCCTTATCAACAGAACTCTGCTAGTTTCCCTTGGTTTATGTATAACCCTCTGGATACCCTTGTTTTTATATCCCCCCCCCCACCTGCCCAGTTCTTTCCTTCCCATCCACCATTCACTTGTCATTTCCTCAGTTACTCAGTCTTTGCCCCTGCTGTTCCCCACTTCCTCTACTAACCCTCTTGCACTCAATTTCTACCCCCCTCACCCATTTGCCATCCTCTTTTTACTAGTTTGGTGTTTCTCCCTGCAGGCTTCTCTCATTTATTTCACCCCTTGAGCTTCATCCTGATACTCAGCCTGACCACCGCCCCCCACCCATTTACTGCCTCATTTTAGGCCTATCCTCATTGTCTTCCTGATGCCCCTCCACTGCCTTTTTCCCTCTATGGCCACATCCATGCTAGCCTTCATACCTTTTTCCTGTGAGGCAAGTAGCAGGTATCTATTATGCACAGGCACTTCACTGGGGTGTCTGTTTCCATTGCTGCCCTGCTTCCACCCATTTCCCCAACCAACTATTTTCCCGCTTGCTCACCTATGCCCAGTTCTCCCTCTGTGGCAGAGACAGCCACAGTCCTAGAGCCACTGACTTGCTATCTGACTATCCCCACCCCCATCCCTGGGCCTCTCTGTCCAAACCCATTTCTGGCCTATTATAACTACCTTCTGGTCTCTTGTGGATGTTTTAGTCCCCTACCCCCACCCCACCCCTGAATGTCCCTTGGAGACCTGCCTAGTTCCATTTCCTGAGTTATCAATAACCTGTTTACTTCTAGCCTAAACATTTGCACCTCAACAGTTATGGTCCTCAATCTGCTGCACATAATGCAAACTCCAGTCCCCCTGACTGGGTCTGGGAAAACCATTGTCACACATACCCTGCAACTCACCACTCTCCTGCCTCTTGCCTGATCGTTTACTTGTCCTTATATACCTACCCAAGATAGGGAGTAGTTTAAATCTTCCCTCTAACCTGCCTCTGCAGGTCTACCCTAGGCAGGGAGTAACTCACCCCTCCCTTTAACTTGACCAGTGGGCCTATCTCTGATAGATAGTACTTTAGATTCTGTCTCTAACCTGTCTCAGCAGATCTACCCTAGACAAGGAGTAGTTCACCCTTTCTCTGAACCTGACCTGTGGGCCTCACTGAGATACTGTAGGTAGTACATTAAAGTATTTAAATCCAACTCTTACCCACTCTCTACAGGTCTACCCCAGAAAGAAATTTCCCATAAGAAGGTAAATTGCTTAGGGGAAAAACAGACCACCTCAGCTATTTCAAACTGTAGACAAGCTTTTACATCCTGTCTGCTTGTAGCAGAAAAAAGCATTGTCATCCGTAATGTATGAGGAGTTTGCTCTGTTTTTCTCTGACAGAGTGTGGGCCATCCAGTCGGGGATCCCGCCAGGGAGGCAGTTGCCTTGCAATGACTAGGCTGGGGGTCTTGGAAGCACTCTACCTGTCTGGAATGAGTTTAGGCCAGTGGAGGTGTCTGAAGTGACTGAGGTGTTCTTAGAGCTGAAGCACACCTTTTGTGAACTGGATCCAGCCCTGATGTATTTCTTATGGGATGTGTTGAGGCTGTTGGCCCATTGTTTGCAGGGATTGACAGGTGCTCAATGGTGGAGAGCATCCTCTCTGTGACTTTAAAAGAAGCACTGGTGAGGCCCCTTCTTAAGAAACCTTCCCTCGACACTGATGTCCTGGAGAATTACTGTCCTATCTCCAACCTACCCTTCTTGGGTAAGGTTGTTGAGAAGTCAGTGGCACATCAGCTTGAGGACTGCCTGGTGTCCTCGGACATCTATGAGCAATTTAAGTCTGGTTTTCAGGCTAGACATAGCATAGAAACAGCTCTAGTGAGGGTGCATCATTATCTGTTCAGGGCTAGAGAAAGAGGAGGCAGGTCAGTTCTTGTTCTCCTCGATCTCTCCTCAGCATTTGACACTGTGGACCACATTGTGCTTCTTGATTGGCTCTGTGAGTTTTGTGGACTCACCGGTACTGTAATTAGGTGGTTTTAGTCCTATCTCTTAAACAGGGTGCAGCGAGTAGTGATGGGGAATTTCTCCCCCTCCCAAATGCCCCTGTCTTTTGGAGTACCACAGGGCTCCATCTTGTCACTGATGTGGTTCGCAGAGTACATGCTGCCCCATGAAAGATCATTCAACAGTACAGCATGGAGTCTCACTATTATGCAGATGATATCCAGCTGTACTTGTCTTTTTCCCCGAAAGCATCAGGAGCTGTTGATGTGCTTAATAACTGTCTGGCTAAAATCAATGACTGGGTGGTTTCCAACTGACTGAGACTTAACCTGGCCAAGACCGAGGTTCTTGTGATCGAGCCTGGTGATGGACATGATGGTTTGCCATCAGGGGCTGATTTAGGGCTTTTCCTGGGTTCTGCTCCAATGGTGGCTTACCGGATGGTGTGAAATCTGGGAGTGCTCCTTGATAACTGATTGACTTTTGAAGATCAGGTGTCATCTATTGTCAGTAGTGGTTTTTACCATCTGCAGAACATTGTCCGGATTAAGCCCATCATTCCGTCCAAGGACCTGCTGATGCTAGTGCATGCCTTTATGACCTCCAGGCTTGACTGCTGTAACTCTCTGTACTTCAGGGTCATGGGAGGGGCCCTCCACAGACTTCAACTAGTGCAGAATGCCGTGGCCCAGTTACTGATGGGCCATTCCAGGTCCAGTCATGTGACCCAGGTCCTGCAGCTCTGCACTGGCTGCCAGTCAGTTGTCCTTTTAAAGGTGGGTTTTCTCACCTTTAAAGCCCTATATGGACTGGATCCAGGCTATCTGTTGAAGCTCCTGACACCTGTGTCCTCTGCTTGCTCCCTCCGCTCCTCTTTGAGGGGCCTCCTGGAAGTTCCCAGGGTTCAGCTCAAGACTTCAGGAGATTGTTCACTGAGCATCTCTGGGCTGACCATGTGGAATTTGTTACTACCTTTCATCCAGGAGGCCTCCTTGATCGCGGTGTTTAAGTGGAGGCTGAAGGCCCACCTTTTTGTCCTGGCCTTTCCAGATTTCTGAGTCTATTCTGTACTAGTCCCTTGCTGTGATAGGCTGATAGCCTTTTTAATCTGTTTTAATTTCTTATACCAGTATTTATGCATTTTTTTCATTTTATGTTTTATGCTGTCACTTATTATGTTTTGTTATAATTTTTGTTAGGTGCCCAGAGCCTCTGGGATTGGGCACCCTACAAATAAAATTGCCTTGCCTTAAATTCTAGTTCCAGTCCTCTCCCTTCTGGCCTAACTAGTCACCTGTGCTTACCCTCCACATCCTCTGTCTCCTGTTCTTTACTACTCACTGATAGTCTCTTGGGTTCCCAAGCATTCTCACCTACCTGGTCCCTGTTGGTCAGAGACCCCTGCTTATAGCACAAGTCACATTAAACTGCGCCTGTAACTCATTGGTTTAGAATTTTTGAATGTGCTTCTTAATGACGTCTCTATTTTTTTCATTGAGTCGATAAAAATTTCACTATGGTTTGCTTACAGTTTCCATGTAGCTATAATATATAGAAAAATTCATTACGTAAACACTGCTTAAGAGTTTTTGCATAAATGAACATAGTAAATGGTGCCTGTAAAAAACTGAAGTATATTTTCAAAGAAAGACTCACAACCCAAAATATAAATTCCTGATTAGGGATTTCACAAAAAAAAAATATATATACATATATATATATATATTTAATTACCTTTTTAATATCATCATTCAACTTTTTTTTAAATGCTTCACAAAGCTCACTTGTGTGCGTGTACTGTGCAGTACCATGTACCATACAGTACTGTACAGTATGTGTAATAGGAACGAGCAGCATGGCAAATTTTTCAAGTCACAACATTTTAAGAAGAAGAAGAAGAATCAGCATTTATATAGCGCTTTTCATACACAGTATCCCAAAGCGCTTTACAAGCAATGCTAGACTGGTAGTGAAGTGACTGAATGTGTGGTGGCTGCCATATAGCATATCATCACCCACACACAGCCTGGGTAATTGCATGAACCGGTTTATGGGAAGGAGAATGTTGGCCAGGACACCGGGAATGTTCCCTGCTCTTTTTGCGAAGAGTGCCCTGGGTTCTTTTACTTCCACCTGGACACCCACCAGGACAACACCAGGATGGGCAGAAGGGACCTCGGTTTAACGTCTCATCCGAAGGACGGCACACCCCAGCAGTACAGCACCCCCCAATACTGCACTCGGATGCCAGCGATTTTTAGGTGCAAGTCCAATCCCGGTGTGGGACGAGAACCCACGACCTTCTGGTCCAGAGGCTGATGTGCTACCAACTGAGCCACGCTGACACCTAAAATGTTAAAATGTTGACTTGTGCTAATAAAACATAATTAAATACTGTACAGCAGGTTTGCTCCATCTGCCTCCCTTGTAAACAGCTGAGATGTTCTTCTTCACCTTTCCCCCAGTCCCTTGTTGCATTGGGACTGAATGGGTACTACAGTATATCTGCAACAAGGAATTGGGGACAGGAGTCATGCCCAGTCCACACAGTCCCACGATTCTGGCCCCCAAACAGTGGGGTGAGGATCAAGAGTAAAGAAAAGAAAAGCACCATTGGGCACAGAAGAAAAGAGCCTGAATCTATTTCAGGCAGTGAGGTTTTGGAGGTTTGATAGTGAACAAAATCATCTGTGCTGCAGTTCCAGGCTTATGGTATACAGATATCAGGAAGATGTTATTCAATCCCCAATCTCTGCTGTAACTGCAGTGGCCATTCTTGGAAAATTGGAGGAATTAATAATAATAGTTTAAAATACTAACAATAGCCCTGAAATTAAATGGACTGAACAATGGTGCAGTGAAAACACAGTGACTGTGAGCAACTAATGAACTGGATATGCATTACATGAACATTGTAAAGGGGCTGAAGGAAACTTCCAAAAGTGTGCATATGCAGTTCATGTGAGTTGCTTACAGATAAAAAACTGTGAAAAGTAAGAATGTTTACAATTGCCATTCCATTTGTAGCACAAAAAAAATTAAAAGCAGTAAGTTGATGGGGAGTTTAATGTGACTAGTGCTGTAGCTGTGGCCTGACCTGTGCATGCCCCTGCAGACACTGTCCTACTGCTCTGTGGTCCTCAAGCTCTGGGGAACCTCACATGCTCTGGGGATCACGTGCTTAGGTCTGGGATTGCTTGGTCCACTCAGAAATAAGTACTAACAGCAAGTAATCTATATGCTGCTTGATAACCATGTACTCCAACAGTCACCCCCCCAGGTACTCCCTGTTTTAATTAAACAAATCACTGCTCCCCTTCCCCCTTCCCAAACAGAGAAATACCAGCAAATTGTTAATTACAGTATCTGGGCCTAGAGAATTACTGCAAAATACAAGTTACTTGCACAACTATTGAAGACAGCAGAGAGAAGTGCCCAGTTCTCTGCCACAGCAGTTCCCGTAAAGAATAAACCAGATATAGGTTGCTGAAGATCCTAGTTTGAGCAAGTAGTCCATTTGCAGTTTGATAATCATGTGCTCCAACAGTAAACCCAAAGACGCTCTTTGTTTACATTAAACTAATCCCTGCTTCCCTCCCGTCCCCATCCCTCTCCCCTGCCCCAGACAGACAAACCCCAGCAAAGTGTTAATTAGAACATTTGAGCTTAAAAAGTTGAAGAGAAATACAAGTTACTTGAAAAACTACTGCAGACAGAAAAGGTCAGACGTACCTCTTTTTAGGACTGCAGTGGGCGGAGCCCTGTAGATCTCTTGCTTTGAGTAAAAAAGCACCACTGTATTCTTTGCGAATGAACAACATGTTAGGTGTCAAATTAGGGGTGCAGTGAGTGAAACCCTGCAGACCTCTTGCTTTGAGTAAAAAAGCACTCCCACATTCCTTGCAAACAAACAACATGTTGAGTGTCAAAAGAAGTCACCTCCAGCTCAGAACAGTCCGCACTAGCACTATTTGTTTTTTACTTTCAGCTTTGGGCAGTCCGTGACTACCAAAATAAGTAACCCACCACCCAATCCTCCCTCTCAGCAACTATCACCCCACCCCCCCAGAAACATAATAGTGACATTGGGGGTGCCCAATCCCCCAGTGTCCCAATCATGAAATCCCGTCCACTACCGTGCATGCCCTGTTGTGTTTTTTTAAACCATCAAAGTTTAAAAAAAAATAAAAAAAGATGAAACACCCATTGGTTGCAGTACTCTGAAGTTTTTAAGAGGAAGAAGACAAACAACTCATCAACTTGGGAACCATGGATGGCATATTTGGAAGTGTTTTCTGGAAACTCTCCAAATGCTTGAGTGGATAATAAAGATCTTCTTTTTAACATGAAATATTTTATTGATTTTCCAATTTACAATCAATATTCAGCAAAAAAATAGCCAAACAGAAAGATTCAGCACAACATATGGTCGTACCTGTACTCTACTATAACCAGAGCCAAATAATGCAGCATATACAGGACATTATTAAACACTTACTGTAGAGAGTGAACATACTTCTAAATGTAGTAGCTACATGGAACTGCTTATAGAATCATCCAACAGCCTAGCTCTGTAACACCACACCGTGTTGGGCAGGTATAACATTAAATTAAGCTATCCCATATGTTTGCATTATAGGTAAACATCCTGAACTAATGGTGGTGGGTAACACCTATTCCAAAAGGAAAGGGGTGAGAACTCTATGGAACTGGGCAGGTGTTAAAGCATTCAAATAGGGGGGTTGCCAGGCAGAGCAAGGAGAACTGAGCAGAGGTTAGAGTGTAGGCATGCATCCCATTTTTTCCTTGTACCTAGACATCTGATCAAGTGTGGCGTGAGAGAGGCACTTAAAAATGGCCAGCCTGGCAATAGCTGCATGCCAGGTCAGTACAGAAGGAGGATGCACTTGTCTCCACTTCATGAGGTTTGCTGTCTTAGCTTCCATGAGGACCATCATCACCCAAGCCCTCAAGGGGCTGGGAAGCAGATCCAGAGGGGATGTGTCCCCTAGCAGCAGAAGAGAGGAGAGGAGAAGGGAGACATTCTGTAGCCTATTATCTTACAGCAGGCCTCAAGTACTGCTGACAAGAAGTGAAAAAGGGATGGACATTGCCATAACATGTGAAGCAAGTTGGCTGAGCTATACCGACAATGTCAGCACTTAGCATGGGGTAGTAGACCCATGGTTTTCAGTCTGGCTGGTGTGCAGTACCAACACAGGATAATCTTAAGCTGCAAAAGCTGACTTCTAGAGTCACGGTACACAAGTCATGCATTCTTTGAGACACTGGTACCATGTCTCCAGAGAGATGGGGGTTTGGACATTCTGTGCCCACTTGATTCTGCAGTCATCCATACTGTCTGGCTGTGCATCCCTCAGCAAGCGATATATTTTTCTAGCAATTCCCTTTTGTTTCCCTAGTTTAGGTAAGGAGCCTAGCCACTCCCATTCCTGCACACCCCTCAGAGTACATAGGGGGTCACAAAGAGCTTCCCGAAGTTGTAAATATCTCCAGAATTCTTTTTTTTTGGGGAGTTGATGTTTCTTCTGTGACTGCAGGAAAGACATAAACACCCATGTACCTGGCAAGAGTAAGTCCCCAATTAGACTAATACCCTGATTTTGCCAAGAGGACCAATTTAGAGGCTCCCCGCCCACCTGAATGTGAGTCTCTCCCCCTCAGGGAGATAAACTGTAAAGGTGGAGCCCATGTATTCCTAGCAGTATGCACTAAGAACATACCAGATCACCAGACGCTCCAGGTTTCCTGCAAAATTGGCATATTAGGTAATGCAGAGGATCTACTTGCCTGTAAGAGAGCACCAAGCCATTTGCCTCCTGCTATGTCAGTATCCAGGGACACCCAGAGAGGGGTGTTAGAAGTCATGGGGAGAAACCATGTGGTGGCATGAGCCTTCCTATAGGCCAGGCAATATCCCCAGAATCAAGTGTGGCCTAAACCACCTCTAGACCAGTGTACCCTCAACCTGGTTATACTGAACTGAGGGGACCTACCATCCCAACTTAGGCTTAAAGTCAGCTTATCCATGCTCTTAAAAACATTAGGGGAATACCCTTATCGGGAGGTTGTGGAATAAATATGAAATCTTAGGGAGGAGGAACATCCTCACTGCTTCCACCTTGCCCTTTACCAATAGTTTAAGTTTCAGCCAGCATTGTACCTCAGTGGTGAGAGAAGCCAATAGTATAGTTGGTGTCCACCAAGTTTTTTCACAAAGTTGGAATGGTGACCCAAACAGAAAAACCTCTGTGGTGCCATCCTAAAGCAGTGCCTTGTAGACAGACCATTGTACAAGGAAGGTTCAAAGGGGGAAAGAGTGGTTTTCTTCTGATTAATTTGCAGCCCTGAAAATGAAGCAAATTCCTGAAGAGTGGCGAGTGTTGGGGGGAATGTGTGTGCTGGGTTAGAGAGAGTGAGAAGCAAATTGTCAGCATATGAGGTAACCAGGTATTGCTTGCCATGTACCTCTATGCCTTGTATCTCTGGGGAATTTGTAAGTTTTCTCACTAAGGGGTGTAATACTATTAGAAAAAGCAGTGGAGAGAGAGAGCATCCCTGGTGGATGCCTCACTGCAATGCAAATGGGGGGGTAGAAGTTTCTGTTAGTAAGTATTTTTGCACAGGGAGCATTGTAGAGAGTGGTTATCCAGGTCCAGAAATATTACCTAAAGCCGTACATTTTGTGTGCATAATGGAGAGTTCCATTCCACAGAATCAAATGTTTTGGAAAATTCAATCTCCAAGGCAGCTATGGGGATGCAGGAATGGAGGGCATGCATTTAAGATCCAGCACTAACAGAAGGTTATCTGCCCCACTCTTCCCTTTACTGAACCCTGCTTGTGATGGGTGTATTAGTGAGGGTAAGACCTTTTCTAGTCTATTGGCCAGAACGTTGACCATAATATTGGTATCTACACAGATTAGAGAGATAGGGTGAAAGTTGGCACAGTCCATTGGGTCGGAGTACTTTTTTCGGAGCAGAGTCATACTAGCCTCAATCATAGCTGGGGGTAGCTTTCCTTTTAGGTGTGCTTGTTGTAGAGTGGCCAGCAGATGGGGAGATATCTCATCCAACAGCAGCTTGTATATTTCTGCTGTCATGCCATCTGTACCAGGGGCTTTACACTTTGTCAATTGTGAGAGGGCTGTTTTGAGCTCCAGGAGAGTAATGGGAGCCACCAGCATCTGATTGTCTTCTGGGGTTAGATGTGGAAGGGGAGTGGAGGCCACGAAATCTTGCATTGTGGCAATTATCTTAGGATCTGTTATGGATGTTTTAGAGCTATTGAGCTCTTGGAAGAACAGCTGAAATGTATAATTGATACACTGAGGATCACAGACCGTTGCCCCACACATTTCCCTCAGGGCATGGATCTGGGAGGAAGCTTTCTGTTTCCTTAAGTGGTGTGCTAGGAGTTTACCCTTCCTTATCAACTGCCTCCCAAAATTTATATTTGGCCCTAAGGAGCTTCCATTCCACTTTACACTACAAGAGCGTATTGATCTGATATTTCAGCCCTGCTATTAAAGAAATAAGAGTGTCGGAGGGATTGAACGTTTGTTTAAACTGTTCCTCCAGTGTAGAAAGCTCTTGCTGAAACCTGTTTAACTCCTCTAGTCTTTTCCTGTTTTGGAAGGTGGTGTAGGATATAATGTGTCCTTGCAAGTATGCTTTAAATGCCTCCCACACAGTATCCACCCCTACCTCCCCAGTGGCATTAGTCTGAAAGAAGTTAGTCACTTCTGTCTTCATTTAAGTGCAAAACACCTTGTCATTGAGGAGGAGTGGGTTACATCTCCACTGTGGTGAAGAAGGTTGGCTACATGGTGGGAGATAGCACATGGTATTGTGAGCGTGATCTGAGATTATGTTATTCTCAATGGAGGGACTGTGGGTGCCCCGTGCTGCTGCCCCATCTACTAACCAAAAGTTGATTTGGCTAAATGTTCCATAGACAGGGGAGAGAAATGTATAATCATGACTTGATGGATTATCCTGTTGCCAGGGATCACTCAAGCCCCATTCTTCCTGCATATCAATTAGAGTTGCTTTCATCTTAGGGTGTGTATTGGGGGTGGGGCGCATTTTATTTAAAAAGATGTCCTCCACCATATTGAAGTCTCCTCCTACCAACATGGAAACACGTTCCCCTTCTGTTTTTACATCTGCTAAGGCCCAGCTGACTTGAGGGAGGAAGTCTTGGCTATCCTGGTTGGGAACATAAATATTCCCCAACACCACCTTTCCCCTGGGGAATGAAAAATGGACCACAATCCAGCAGCCCGGCTTATCAGGTCTGACATGCTCTTTGACCCACAAGCAGGATTTATGTATCAAGATAGCTACACCCCTGGCTTTGAAAGAAGCGAAGCTATGGACGATCTGACCCACCCAGTGTTTCTTGAGCCATAAAACTGTCCTGGCATTGAGGTGCATCTCCTGGAGCAGTGCCACATCTGTGTGAAGGGACTTCATGTGTTGAAGCACCTTACTTCTCTTCGCCAGGTGGTTAAGCCCATTTTCATTCCAGGAGACACACCTCCACCCCTGTTGCATATTGTTGGTCCTGTTATCCAACTATTAACACCCCAAGTTCACTTACCACTTGAAGACTTCTACCGTAGGTCTAGCTGAGAGAGCCAGACAAGGAACAGGTTTCACCAGATGTAAGCTGAGGTGATACCAAGTTCCAAACAGGTGGGGTGAGCAGTAGGGTCCAGACAGTGATTGCCCAGTGGAGAAAGCTACAATAAAAAAAGGATATAAATAAATAACCAACTGTTAAACCCCACAATAACAATATAAACCCCAAAATAGCAGTAAACAAATAAGGAAGAAGCTGTACTCGAAGTATATATTAATAACTAACAGTAGAGATAGGTAACTAACAACTGTAAAATTTAGGTATAGATGAACGCAGAGATTGTTAAGATGGTGTGTATCATCCGAACATGCACTGGGGTTTACACTGCTTAAAAGAGTATGTCCATAAGGCCGGGCAGCACAGCACAGGTCTACAGTGATAACACCAAAGGTGCTAAGGGAAAATCGCTGTGAGAAACCTACTTATTTCAGCTGCACTACACTAGCACCTGAGGAGGGTACTAAGTACCTGATATATTCAGTAGCTGTCTCACCAAGGACCTCATCATAAAGGTCCAAGGTGTCCAGCTCTAATTGTCCGTGGGGGGAGAGAACAGATACCCCCAGTGAAAGGTGTCTAAACATGGATGTGGGATGGAAGATTCAAAAGTAGTACTTATATGTATCCCCCTCAAAGTATGGGGGTAACCAGGGACCCAAGATCAGGAAGGGATAGAATAGGCTAAGAGACAAAGTTAAGTCACTTAAGAGCAGAACAATTAAGGTACATGCCCAGTGTGCCCCTCAAATGCCAGGGACATAGTCTTTTATCTATCAGGTACTTAGTTCCCTCCTCATTCACTAAAAATACCACCAACAGCTTAATCTGATTCAAGGTCAGTTCACATTCATCTGTATCCCCCTCCCCAGGGTCAAGCCTGAAAACAGGCAGAATTTGTCTAGTGCACTTACCCGGTCAACAAAAACAAAAACAAAAAAAAACACTAAAAAAAAAAAATATTGGAGGGGGTAAGAGGGGTACCCCTAAACCTTGCCACTGTGCTACTAGGCTCCTGAGGCAACCTCACTAAACAGCCCCTTTATTGTATTTAGCATAAAATAAAAGAGAGAGAGGAGCTTAGTACAGTACTAGATATGGGGGCACAACCTGCCTGCTGAGCGGGGGGAGGGGGGCGAGCATCCATGTAGTGGGCAAACACCCCCAACAAGCACAACCATATTGCCAATCCCAGTTCCACTGTATGGAGACCATAGGGTATTAAGGGGAAAAGAGAGGCAAGGTAGCAACATCAGTGTAGAGCACATCTGCAGAGCAGTGCCCTTCTCCCTGTAAACCCAACACAGAACGGGAGAGGCAACCTTTCAGGTTCAGGCACCAAAACTGCCTTCTTTCAATAGAGGGGGAAACCAACAAATACTATGGGAAACAGAATGGGGGACTGACTAGCAGCCCAATGAATCCAGATACACTGTAACCTCTACACTTAAAGTAAACATGTAATAAGGCACAAAAGAGGATACAAATCCTGAAATAACTAATCAGAGACATGTCCTAAGATAACATCTGAAATAATTTTGGCCATCAACGGCCGCTGAGTAGGATTCCACCTCATTGGTGGCATCATCGTGAGCAGCCGCAGTCACCTCTGCAGTAAAAGAATGCAGACCTGGGCATACAGGACCAGAAAGAGGCTTGGAGTTGTCCATGACTTACATATCGACTGCTAACTCCTTGGATGCATCTGCCCAATTAGACGGTGAGCAGACTGGTAGCTAAGTATTCTTGTGGCTGTAAAAAGAAGCATCCATGTCATCCTCACTAGATGAATAGTCCCTCAGCAGCTTTGTGGGAGGAGAGATCAGGAAGAGTTGGGCTAGGCGGTCCCTGTTGGTGTGGCTCCTGGAACAGCATTCTTTGTCACTTAGGGCTATGCCACGGTCCTGCATTGTCCTCCGCTTCTGGTTTGGAGGCATCATGTACCAGTGAGGGGGTCTTTTTTCTGTGAGACAGAGGCTGAGTCACTGGAGTGGTCAGAATGGCTGTTTAGGCTGGCAGGATTGATGTTATCCCATGTAGGCTCCCTTTACTGCTGATTGCTTTGACTTCCGTTTGGCTTGCTGAGAGAGGGCCTCCCAGTGTCAAATGGCTTCTTTGTACTGTAATTTGAACATTGAGATTAGGCCGGTTTTTCATGATCCAAATGTTGATGTCCTGTGGGGTGAAGGCTACCAGCTCTTTGCTGTCCTTGGAGGCCCAGAGATTTGCAAGACCTTTAATTTGAAACTTGAAGCCAAGCTCCCTGAGTTTGGATTTGTTGGGATCAAAAGATTTTCTCTTAGAGGCAACCTCATGGGAGAAGTCTCGATAAAAGAAAATACGTGCCCCTCTCCAGTGTACAGTATGTCCCCCATCTCCCTGGCAGCACTCAAAATTCACTCATTGACTGAGTATCTAAGGATTAAGCAATTATAAGTTGAGATGGGGAGTGTGGGGGGATGCTTGACCTCTGGTTCGGTGTGCTCTTTCCACATCAACAGGCCCACATCATCTATCCCCTAGCAGCTGGGGGATAAAGTCATTTAAAAAAACCTCCATGTTAAGTCCCTCAAACCCCTCGGGGACACCTGTGGAGTGGATATTATTATGGTGTCCCCTATTCTCCTGGTCCTCAGTCCATTCCCATAGCTTCTACAATGTAAGTTCATGCTCATGTAGTTTTTGAAGGATTTTATGCTGTTGTTTCTCCAGCTCATCAGAGCACTGTTCTGAGACATTCATGTGTTCTTCCAGTTTTCTCATGTCTTCCACATTCCCGGTTAGCACTGCACTGATACCATCCAGTCTGGATAGGAAAGCTCCAAGCATTTGTGTGATATAATTAAGTGAGTCCTACATGGGAACCCCAGCTGCAGCAGTAGTAGTCAGATCCATGCTGTTGGCCTGAGATGCAGTTAGTAAAGCTGCCGGGAGTTGGTGCAGCAAGGTAGGCAGGCAGAACAGAGTGTAGCGGTTCACTTCTCCTCTCCTCTCCTCTGAACTGTATGTAGGGCAGCAAGGTTACAATCAGTAAGAAGAGAGGTGGTAATCTGGGAGGAAGAAGGAAATCCCTCAGGGAGTCGAGCAGCATTTATAGTCCTCCCCTATATGTGAGTCGGGAGGCATGGCAGGTTGGGGCTTTAAGGCATGTTTTTTCCAGGAAGGCCTCTGAAACAGCAGAACAGCCCCCAGTCTGTAGTGCTCAGTTACATATCTACATACTATTTTTACAGATAAATAGCATCTTGGGGTGTTGTCAATTTCTCCCCTCAGAGAGAAACTTCAGATCGGGTGCAAAAGGCAAGCAATGGCTGTATATTGGTCCATGGTAGGACAAGATATGTGATTAAGTGGCCATCTTTCTTTGTGGCTTAGCAACACCCCTGATTATAAGGATCTTCTTAATCACATTGTTGCTTTCCTTTCTGTAGGAATTTACAATAGGGGATGTGTTTTAATCACACTGTCTGCATCTTTCATTTGAAATCGCCATTAGCCATGGGAGTGAATATTCAAACTTTGATTGCTAAGGCTGTTTTGTGTTAAGGCTTAAACAGGTAAGTTTCATGTATCTGCTAATTTATCTCTAGTACATCCTGTTGGGCTACATAAATAGATGCAAAAATAAGCATAAATGTATGCAAAAATATGCAGACATTTTCTTAAGTTTCGCAATAGATTCTAGTAATGTGACATTTTATCCATTGCAGTGCCTATAACAACATTGCATCTGTGTTTCATTGTTAGTGAGGGTTAAGCATTAACAGGTGATAAACTGGGTGCATTAAGGCACTACATTATTTCTCATTCCAGTCATTTGCTGTAGTTCGTCCAGTTCTTGTGTTTGTATTTAACCCCTGTTGGTGCAAACTTCCAGTGCTAATGCAATAAATATTGTCATATCTGAAACAGGTTGTACATGTTGATATCAAATGCTGCTGCTTTGTACATTAACCTCATAAATTCAGAGTCAGAACTGAAAACAAGAAGAGCAAGGGATGCAAAGTATACTACAGTTTCTTTTGAGAATGCAGAGTACGTTGAAATCTTGGAATTCAGTATTGTTCACATCTGCAGTAGGATTCATAATTGTATCAAATAGGCAACTCTTTCAGTAATGCCTATTTTTATGTTGGCTTGACGCACCTGTGCAAGTCAACATCTTGTGGCAATGCAGATTTGGAGGAGCGGTCGCTGTTGGGCGAATGCAGGGCACGCATCAGTAGCTGCGTGCCTCGTTCTCCAATCAGCCTGCATGCTGGCGCCACACCATGCATACATAATGTGGGGAGCACATCTAAGAAAAGGTCCGCTGCAATCCGAGCAAAGCTCATCAGATGCAGCGGTCCTTTTCTTGCTGTGCTCACCGCCATTATGTGCATGGTGGGACACGGCCATAGAACTGCCGACTTTGGGGGTGCCCAATCCCCCTGTCGGCTGCCCCTGCCCCCTGTCAATGTGCCGATGGGGGAGCCCACTCCCCGTCAGCATAAACCCCCCCCCAATTGTGTAATGCTGAGGGGGTGCCCAATCCTCCCACGGCTGTTACCCCACCCCCCTTTCTCAGGTGTACCGATGGGGAGCCCACTCCCATTGGCAGAAAAATCCCCCAATTGTTTAATGCTGAGGGGTACCCAATCCCTCCTAGGCTCTGTGTCCCCTCCTCCCTTCTTTGTGTGCCGACGGGGTGCCCAATCCTTGTCGGCTACAGACCCCCCAAAACAATTAGGTAGCATGCTGGGAGCCCATGCCAGCATGCCAAATCCCCTGGAAAAAAAACTATCCCACGATGTTTTCTTTTCCTTTTACTACCTGTAAAAGGAAAATGATCCCTCGTAGTCTCTATGCCCCCCTGCCCCCACCCGCACCCATATACTGCGCACCCTTCCTCCCCACACCCCCCCATACCCCATACTTACCTCCGGAGCTTGGCGCGATGATCATCAGTGGACCGGAAACATGTCTGCGCTCTTCAAAGCTGACCGTGAAATGAGGAAATGCCGGTAAGCTGTATAATGGATAGATAGGATTTTTTCAACTTTAGAACATATTTCAGGCATTTTTGCGAATTTTGGCCCCAAATTTTCAACATGGGGTTTTTGGAACCCCTTCTCATGAATTCTTGCACTGTCATGATGTTATTTCATCCCAAAAGGTAATTTCACAGTCTCTGAGTGGAATCACCTTTCAGGACCGTGTAAGGAAATGACAGTGCTACTGTTCATGAGGGGGGCTCTCAAAAACCCTATGTTGCAAATTTGGTGGGAAAAATTCTAACACTACTGTTTCATGAGCGTGTGTAGCAACTGCGCAATGCACACTCGTAACTTAGCGAATTCGCAATATTTTCACGCCAGATTCTCAACATTGGCATTTTACCACACCTTCTTGTGAACCGAGCAGCTGTCATTTTTCACATCCTGGCAGAAATGTGTTTTCGCACTTCCGGCACAGAATAGCATGGTCGTGGTGCAAAATCAGTGTTTGGGACACATTACTAAAATGACAGTGACACTGTTCATGAGCAGAGATCCTAAAATGCCTGTGTTGACAATTTGGTGACAATTCTCCATAAAGTGACTGTTTTGCAAGCTTGTGCAGCAACTGTGCAAAGCATGCTCATGCATTGGCGCATTTGCACTATTTGCATGCCAGATTTTCAACATTGGCATTTTACCACACCTTCTTGTGAACTGTGCAACTGTCATTTTTCACATCCTGGCCGAAATATGTTTTTGCACTTCTGTTGCAGAATTGCATGGTTGCTGTGCGAAATCAGTGTTTGGGACACATTACAAAAAATGACAGTGATCCTGTTCATGAACAGAGGTCCTAAAATGCTTGTGTTGAAAATCTGGTGACAATGCTCCATAAAATGACTGTTTTACAAGGTGCATAGCAACTGCGCAACGCACGCTCGTAACTTAACGCATTCGCAATAATCAGTGTGGGATGCTTTACTAAACGCCTCGGGCTTTGCCCTCGGCATTTATGTAGCATCCCACACCTCAGGTGTGTGTAAAATTCTCATTACACATGCCACACCATGCATTATTCTATATGTAATATGCTTTGAAATAAGGGCATGCTCCACACAATCCTTGCAGCTGCTCCACTCTTGCAAAGGGGTGGACAGCTGCAGAGGCCCCCCCCATGCACAGGATGTGCCACCTATGGGGCACCTCACAGCATCCAAAGACATTGTTGTATGCTTTCTCCATGCCCAAATCATGGTCACAGGACCCATCTCTGTGGCAGGCTGGGGTCAGGCAAGGGGACAGATAACTGCATGATCCTGCACATTGCCAAGGAAGCAAGGGCAGCTGGTGCAGAGGGCATCTACTTTGGGGCTGTTGTACCACCTATGTGCCCCTCTCTGACTGGTTGTCCAGTTCATACTATGGCAAGTAAAGCCCATTCTCCACTGGCCTCCAGTCCTGGGTGAAGAGGTGTGGGCTGGGGATGTCACTGGCACTGGTCTGATATTACGGCACATTTCTGGCTTGTTTTGAAGGGGGAATGGCAGCCTCTGGTGGACTGGCATGGGCTACCCTATCCTATGGACCCCCCCCTGGTGTCTCCCACTGGTCCTGCACAGTAAGGCCATAAGAACCCAGGGCACACCACAACACTTGTCGGTGTCTGCAGGGTATGGTGAGGTGAAATGGCGTGAGCACTATGGCCGATGATCCAAAGGCGCATCCCAGTGCCTGTCAGTCTCTGCAGGGTGGGGGTGGGGTTGGCATCAGTTCAGTACTTCACTGTCATTCCTATTATGCATCTCTAACTTCTGCACTACTAATGCCAATGTCAGCAAGACAAATTTCGGCTTTGACAAATGCTTGTTTATATATGTCTTATCTAACCGAACCCATTTAACAAACTTTCCCCCAAAATGGAGGTAGATGATGACACCATGTGATTCACTGAAAGAGCACACCTTTTAAAATACACTGTAGTTTGCCCACCCTCCACAACAGGCTCGCCAGAAGTGGGACTGAACACAAAGTACTCTACAAGGAATTTGTTTCAGATATGGTCCAAATGAAGCACTGGCAATGTATTTGAATACAGCTCCTTTCAGTGGCTTTGGTTTATATACAATACTATACAGCACTTGGTACAAAGGTGAAGCCTCCCACACTTTCCATGCACATTAATTCTCAAGCTTGCAGCAAGACTGTGCACATGCAAGGAAAAAGAAACACACACATTAAAGAGATATTGACGCCTCAAAGAAAACTTTGAAAAACATAATAATTAGGTAACATTCTGCTTATATTTCATAAATATTCTAGATTTCTCCTCCCCATTATTTATTACTGAGAAAATGTGCATGAATACGTGATTTGTATCCCTAGCAGTTACTTTAAAGTTAATCTGCATCTATAGCTTACTCCCTACTTCAAGTCATAATGCTCTATTGTGACATCACAGTCTGTTGCCATGAGAGTAACTGTGATGTCACAAGCAATGCATTATGACTTCAGGTAGTGAAACAGCAACAGAAATAGATGAACTCTTCAGGAACAAAAAGCCTGTTTTCTTGCAAATGGCCTCAGCAATACATAATGGGGAGGAGGAATAAAGAACTAATATGAAATACGAGCTGAACTTTACCTAAATATTATCTTTTGGTAAAGTTCTCTTGAAGGTGTCAGCTGCTCTTTAAAATACATCAGCTAGGACTACGAGACTGAACGTCCAAGAGGGTAAGAAAAGCTGAAATTATGTACATACTGGTTTAATGTGGGTGTCTTGCTGCATAATTTTCTCTGCCAGTTGTGAATAAACTACTGTATCTAGAAAGATTTTTCTCCCTCATACCTATTTCCTTTGATGTTTTGTTAGTGGAACATATATTTATCACAGTACAGCCTGTATCTCTTAAAAAAAAGGAGTACCCCTGCTACTGAACTGAAATGGGGGTTGGGGGTAGCATTTATCTCAATAAATATTATCTTTCAGCCCAGATGGATATTAGCAGTTAAGGGGAGGACATACTTTGGATTGATCAGACTGAACAGACTCAACAAGTTTAGGCAGAGCCCAAATATTTATCTGAAGAATAAGGAAAGATAATTTGGGGCATGCTCTGTGTCAGTTGTGTAATGGGCCATCACTGTGAACTTCTTGCTCTGCTAAAATAATCTATCCATGACTTCATCTTTTGATCCACTATTCTGCTGGCTAATTTGATTTTCCATAAGCAGTGCAACATTGCACCTTTATTATAGGATCTTAATAACAATAATTAAAGAAGAAATGTACCTGCTTTCTGAATCAGTCCTTCTCAAAAGCCATTTGCAAATTAGCAAGGGAAGCAGCACCCCCACCTGACTCTCCCTTTCTGCACCTGACACCCTACCCCCACCCCGAAAGGTAACGATGACACTGGTGGTGCTCAATCCCCCAGTGTCGCGATTGGCATCAGAGTCCTTTTTTCAAAATTTTTAAACCTGTAGCAAGAAAACTGTTCATCAATGCCTTTTGCACCATTTCTGACCCCCACATAAGACCCTCCCATTGATAACCCACTACACCACACCACACACCCCCAGCCCTTACTTACCCATTGGGGGTCCAACACCATAATCCTCTCTGGACCATAGACAACCCTTCACTCTTCAAAGCCCAATTGTGAAATGAAGAAACAGGTATTCTTTTCAATGTAGTTGAATGGGGTTTGGAACTTAGAGGCATAACTTGGGCATTTTTGCATATTTTTGATCAAATTTTAAACATGCCTTCTTTGGGCCCCACCTCATGAACAATGCCACTGTTGTTGGGCAAATCTGTCCTGAAAGATGATTTTGTGGTCCTTGTGCAAAATCACATTTGGGGCAGGAGTTGAAAATGTTCTCTGCCCCTGTTTATGAGGTGGGTCATAATAAGGGTATGTTGACAATTTGGTGTAAAAATATTAAAAAACAACAAACTTATGAATCTACATTGGATTTTGCAAATGTAGCCTCATAATTTTGATAATTGTCAATCTTTTTATCCCAAATTTACAACATAGGCATATCTTTACTGTACCTTATGTATGTGACAGCTGTAATTTTTCAAATCCTGGCCAATTTTTTTTTTTTTTTACTTCTGGAAAAGTGATTTTGCGGTCCCTGTGTAAAATCACCTTTTGGGCAGGTGTTAACAATTTCCTCTGCCCTTGTTCATGAGGTGGGGTCAATAGAAGACTATGTTGAAAATTTGGTGCAAAAATATTAAAAAACAACAAAGTTATAAACCTACATCGAATTTTTCAAATGCATCCTTGTAACTTTGGTAATTTTCAATAATTTTCCCCAAATGTACAATATAGCCATATGTTTCCAGCACCTCATGCATGTGGCAGCTGCCATTTTTCAAATCCTGGCCAAAATGTTTTTTTTACACCCCAAATGGTGATTTTATGGTCCCTGCACCAAATCACCGTTCATGCAGCAGTTGAAAATGTTCTCCACCCTTGATCATGAGGTGTGGTCAAAAGAAGGCTATGTTGGAAATTTAGTGTAAAAATATTAAAACTCAACAAAGTTATGTGCTTGCATTTCATTTTGTGAAGGGAGGCTTTTACATTTAGAAATATTCTATATTTTACCCCAAATTTTCAACATAGCCATTTTTTACAGCACCTCATGAATGTGACATCTCACATTTATCAACTCCTGCCCAAAATGTGTTTTAGCATCCCAAATGTTGATTTTGCAGTCCCTGCATAAATCACCATTAAGTAAGGAGTCGATCATTTTCTCTGCCCGTCTTCATTGGGCAGGGTCATAACAAAGCTTTGTTGAAAATTTGGTGTAAAAATATTATGAAATAAATTTACAATATTTTAACCCCAAATTCCTCAGCTGTAGCCCTATTGGCTCTTACCAGAATTTGTTGTGATGGGTAGAGGTGCTGCCATCTGACTAGCTGTCCATCAGTGTTACCCAACCAAGAGTTTCTGTTTACAGAACACAAAAAGTGAAGCCTTTTTGAGAAGCTACGATGATTTAGAATTATGGCCCTGTCAATGTGTTTCAAATTGTACTGGGTCATAATGTCATATGCTTAATAGCATATGGCATTATGTGCAAACCCTGGACCCATGTGCTGTCTGAGTTGGACCCCCCAGAGTTAGTATCCTAAGTGGGGGGTCCAGGGGAGTGCAGCCCTCCGTAATGGGGGGGTGGATGAAGCCCACCACAGAAAGTAAAATATAATTAAATCATGCAACATGATTATTTTGCATGGCATTCTGCCTGGTATTGACCCCATGCCATATCAAATCAAGCCTTTAATTAATTGAATGGTACAACACTTTGGATTGATTGGCTCTCATAATTCAGCACTGAAGCTGATACAGTTTCATTGTGGTGCTTTAGGCTCTTTTTGTATGGATGTTTTTAAAATGCATGTCTTTTTTTTTAAAACTGGATTGTTTGAATGGGTTTTGCATTAGTACATTTAGTTTAAGGTTCTTGCACCAGCAACACCTTTCTTGGGTGCAGAAGTGTTTAAATATTTCTGCTGTTGATTTTCTAAATCTCATGTTTATACTGAAATATCAAACTGTTTTGTATAAAGTTCAGTAAAAACTAAATGTGGAAGAAACAACAGTAGAAATAATGTTGTAAAGCCATATATCGCAGCTAATAATTCATGGACCTTGGTATTATCAAGCCTGGCCTTATTTAATGTACTGTACACATTGTAATAATACAGAGCCTTCTTATCAATTGGAGGATTAAATGTTTCATGAATGAAGAGTTTGAAATGCAAAAAGGCAGTTATTAGTCATGGAGGCACTGCTAGCAAAGTAGCTTCAGAATGTCAGAGTGAAAGGAGGTGGAGAAATCTACATCCCTGATGTCAGAGACTAAGAGGCTCAAATTGAATGTGAAGAGCCTGGGCATGCAGCATGTTTGAAGCTAATGAAGGTACTTCCAGTGCCACTTAGAGTTTATTGAATGCTTTGTGTGTGAAAATTAGTGGTTTCTTTTAATAGATACAAAAAAGGGTTGCTTTAGTAGAAATGAACACAGAAAAAGTTGGTTATTGCCAACAGCACTTGGAGTGGACAGACACAGTAATGAATTTGTTTCCAAAGTATAGTGGGTCATTGATCAAATGACAGGTGAACAAATGATAGCCTATATTAATGTTTGTTAGTTCAGTATGACTCAATGAAATGCCTCAGCATAAGACTCCAATATTTCTGCAAAGGATGCTGAAGGTAGAAGGAATTCAAATGTTTTGCTAAATATAATACCATGTGATAGTTTCTGAGAGACGGAAAGGTTAATGTTGTTGTATTCTACGATGAGTTCCTTGAAATTGATGTATCTGCAATACTGACGTGTGCATGTGTGTGTGTGTGTGTGTGTTATGTTTGTGATCAGAGAAATTCTTAAAGCAAAATAACTTAAATAGATGCAGTAAAATTATATATATGATGACCATTCTTATGGAGCTTTCTACAAAATGTAGTGTTTTAATGTTTTTAACATTTTGACAAAAAGAAACTGTATATCATTACCATGGTTTAGAATGTTATAAAATGTTGTACAGCATTATAACATAATAATGGGAGATTCTTGGCCATCATGACCTTTTCCATGGGGTATCACAACAGAATAGATTAGCGAGCATGCTCAGTGGTATTCAAGCTCCTCAACACTGTGGCTCATGAAATATTAAGGTCCAAACTGACTAGCTTGGAAATCTGTTCTTCTGTACTGACATGGTTTTATTATTATGTTTTGTACAGAAGTCAGAGGTGAGTGTTGTGGGCATGGAACAGGTCCTTATTTTATTTCAGGGGACTACTGTATATGGCTCAGTTTTAAGCTCCACCTTCTGCTCATTACATCAATTTCTTGGGTAAAGTCTGTTGTTCTTTACATTATTAACTGTATTCTAACAACACTTTTTTGCTCAGATTCCAGTGTCTGTGTAATTCAGGGATGATTACAAGCTGGGTTGTTGAACATTCAACTTTTCTTTCACTCTTCTAAACTTAACCTTAATGGATCTAATACTAAAATAATGATGCTGAAATCTCATGCTATTCTTAATATAAGAACATGGGGGTGATTTGCTGATTGTTAACCTAAATGGCTAATTTATGGAACAAGTACAATCCTATACATATTTAGGTATTTGTCTTGATCCTTTAGCTGCTGATGATTTCCATATTAATAAAATAATAATTAAGTCCTTTGCACCCAACATTGGACTTTTATGTAAAAATAAAAGGATATTATCTGTCTTATTGGGGTTGGTCTGTTCTAATGTTTTCCCACTAGTTGTTAATTGGTGATTGTTTTTACAGTAATGATCGCAAATCATAACTGTATATATGTGTTTTATTTTTATTAAAAAGATGAGAACAATTAATTATTAGGGGCAACTGAGGTTCATCATTGCACTATATGTCAACAACTAGGGTTGCTCTCTTTGGATGATAGGCATAATTTACAAAAATTCCATTATACTATAAAATTAATTAATGGAAAAGTCACAGAATTCTTAACTGAAAGATTAATAAAACACCATGTGCAAGCATGTTCAGATTTCAACAATCTTCTGGAATTTTGTATCCCTAGATTAGAGACTATGAAAGGGAGACAGTCCTTTGCTCATGTAATTCTAATGGCTTGGAACTCCTTATCCTCAAAAATTCATAAGCCGGCTAGGAATGTCAAGGGTTATGAGATCATTGACTAATATCAAATGTTGTTGTAACTGAGTCACTGGATTATGGTTCCATGGCATTACGGCAACAGGATTATGGCACAGAGTCAATACAGCACCATATTATGCCGACAGACATTTTCCATGATCTCTCTGTTTGTGGGGGCTGTGTCTCCCATTCCTCCCACACACACTCCTCCCTTACTAAATATACCAACTCTGGAAGATGGACCTTGGGGAAGGGAGCACAGAGAGTTCACTGAAAATGTCTGTTGGCATAATCTGGCACTATATTGACTCTGTGCTGTAATTATGTTGCTAATGCCATGGTATACACTGGATTATACACTCTATTGAAATAATTGGTGGAACTACAGTATGTTCCTTTATATTTAACTTCATTTTCAAAGTTGCATCCTTTGTCTGCAGCAGTAATTGTGTATTCAAAAGTTTTTATTTTTATTGAATGTAACTTTTATGCCAAACTTATAAATAAGTCTCAGCTCAATGGTCTATCCTCAATAAAAAACAAAACTGAATTGAAATGCTGTTTGTGAAACCCAGGATGTTTAGCTAGTTTTCGAGCTACAAATCAAGGGAGTCTATAGTTTGAGTTGGTGGAAGTGGGGAACATGAGGAAACTAGGTATACAAAGATATATCCCAACATCCTGAGATGCAAAAACAGTGAGACAAAACAAGTTACTTACATTTATTTGGACATAGAAATCTACAGGTACTAATAATCCAAAGAACAAAAATAAATAAATTAATTAATTAATAAACAAATAAAAAATAACAATCCTCCTGTATTAAGACTGATAATCCGTTGGTAAGATTAGAGTGATAAGATGTTTACAGTATTGTTACAACTATTCATTAGGATCGAATTAGATTATTATGGTTACTATGCATGCACCTTCCCTTAAAATGTTTGTATTTTGATCTGTACATTTGTGTATGTAATGTGAAAAAATTAAATCGAAAATTTTTATGGAAAAAAAATAATTAATATATGCAAAAATCTTTCTTACATCTCTGTCTTTACTACTATATGGTGTCAAAATCTATAGCAGCAAAATTGGCATTCAGATCACCTATCCCAATGAATATGTCATACTCCCAACTGTTTCATGTATGTTTATGTTAGGTCTCTTTAGGAATCCAGCCTTCTTTTGGGGTAGAAATAATTATCAGTAAATCATTGCATCAGACCAAAAACTGTTTGAATAACATTCCTTTATTTATTTACCCAGGATAGGTATTTGGAAAGCCTGTAAAAGGTCCAACTTATTTTTAGTCTGTGGATGTGCATAAGGGGGTAAATTTGAAAACAAAAACAATTGTGTAAGTACATGTTGTATAAATTCAGACCCTATGCATAAACACACAATTAAAAAAAGGTAATTCAGTCTTCGGTTAGAGGGGAAGGGGGAAGAAGCTTCTAGCTGAATGCTGGGTGAGTAAGGAGACTTGAAAGATTTTCTTAGCTGTTTTTTGTGTGTTTCCAGCAGACAATGTGGTGTTTGTATGTGTTTAAAAGCTGGAGTCTAGGAAGGTAAGTAGACTTTAAACATTTTCTGAGCTGGTTTTCTGTGTGTTTCTAGCAGACTATTTGGTGTTTGTGGGAGTTTAAAGGTTGTTATCTGCCTGTAAGTGCAGGCATCATATTACAGGGGATTAGTGCTGCATGAAAGTAAGGTGGGGCTCCCAACTCAGTCAGTCTTCAGCTAGAGGGGAAGGGGGAAGACACTTCTAGCAGGATGCTGGGAGAGTAAGGAGACTTGAAAGATTTTCTTAGTTGGTAGTGCTTGAAGGTGCAGTGAGGGGCAGACATAGGACTGATACACTCTTGTGAGAGTCAGGTGTCAGTACTATTCCCACCCTCCCTCACCCCTCCATCCTCAGAGCTCAGATCCTTTATAGGAGAACACCTGCCCTGCAATTGGAAGAAAATGCATCAGGTGCAGCTTATGTAGTTCTAGCTACTGGGGGTTGGGTTTAAGGGCTGGGAGAGAGGAACTTAGGGAGTTGTACACTTCCCCTATAAGTTCACTGTGTAGTACTGCACCTAGTAATGGGGGTACCTGTTTACTGTGGGACTGTATCTAGGATTAGTGGGTGACCTGATTAGTAGTTAGGGGTGTATCTTGGACTAGGGGGAACCTGGTGGTTCACCCAAGGAATCCTACTTGGATGGGGATGGAACCACATGTAACTAGGGCCAGCATCTTTAGGATGGTGATGGGGTGCACAGGGTGTGGCGTGGTCATGATACTGGACTGGGCTTGGAAGTTTGGTAGTTGCCCAGTGTGCTACCAGTTGGCACAGCTTAGGGAGGAGGTTGAGGGGGATTAGAAGACAGCTGAAGGGAGGGAGGAGGGGGAAGTATGGTTGTGA
Source organism: Neoceratodus forsteri (assembly GCA_016271365.2). Classification (NCBI taxonomy): domain Eukaryota; kingdom Metazoa; phylum Chordata; order Ceratodontiformes; family Ceratodontidae; genus Neoceratodus; species Neoceratodus forsteri. The sequence goes on from CM057453.1 coordinate 215,898,875, forward strand.
AATAGGGCAGGTGCTCTCACTTGGTGTTGCACCAAGCACTAGGGGAGCAGGGGCATAGGGAAAGGAATGCAGGAGAGTACTCTGGGGTCACATAGGGAACCTGACAAAGGCGGCCCAAAAGGAGGACACTACCAAGGAAGCAGGCAGGTATCTGAGGACCTTCACAGAGAGGGGCCAAAGGGAGGACATTCTCAGGGAAGTAGGCTGATGGCTGGAGCTGGACAGAAGGAAGCAAGCAGGAGTGTTGGATCAGACCATAAGCTCAGTAACTGCTTCAATTCTCTTCTTCTGCTTGAGGATGAGGGTGGTGATGTAGCCATGACAGGGGCAATTAAAGATGGAAAGGGGGGGGGCAGGAGGCATGGCCCGGATAGCAGGAAGAACAGGGGGGAACTTGGAACATGGGAAAATGGTGAGAGCAGTGGATCAGAGCAGGAGGAGGGGGGTTGAGGGAGGAAAGTGCAAGGAGAAGGACCATTTGGGAGGAAAGGGCAAGGAGAGGTACCAGAAGTACAAGGAGGATACAGTAAAGGCAGTGGAAGGTTTATGTCAGGGGAGCACAACAGGCAAGGAGGGGCTGAATGGAGACGGGAAGGAAGGGAGGACGAGCCAGGCAAGTTTAGCAGATGGGAGGAAGGACCAGTTGCGAGCAGTGACGGGGGATAGCGGGGTACAAAAGGATACTATGGAGGAGGAGAGGCATAGGATCAGAGGGAAGGGGTGGCCAGGGTAAATAAGGAGGGGGTGGCAGGGGACACCCAGATAGGGGGAGGAGCAAGGAGCCGGCTGGGGTGAGGGGCCAATAAAACAGATGAGGGACATGGAAGGGGGGAATGGAGGGGTGGTCAGAGTGCTCCTGTTGGGTGATTCCATGATCGGGGTATCAAGTGGGATAGGGAGGGGGAAGCCTGCCCGGTTAGAACAAAATGCTTCCCTGGACTAACAGTGCACAGGTTCAAACATGAGTTATATCAGCTGGCAAAGGATTTTGGATGTTTCCCAGACATACTGGTCCACCTGGGTACCAGTGACATAGAGGGAAATAGTGAGCTAGAGATACAGGCAAGGTTCAGGGAGCTTGCCAGTGTCTGTCATGACATAGGATGCATGATTTCCTTCTCAGAAATCCTGCTGATGCCAAGGACTAGTGGGGAACACAAGAGGAAGATTAGGGTGATAAACCAGTGGCTCAGGGAGTGATGTAGGGCCAGAGGGTATGGGTTGATGGGGATTCAGGGGAGAACTGGGAGGATAAGGGGCTATATGCTAGTGATAGGCTCCATCTCAATTTGGAGGGAAGGGAAATCCTTAAGTTGAAAATAGAGGAGTTTGTTGGTGAAAGGTGGGGTTTAAACTTGTGAAGGGGGGAAGGATGGGAGAAAAGTCTGTCAATGGGGGTCCGATAAAGGAGGGACTCTGTCTTCACCCCCCTTGGGAGCTGGAGGAATGTGGGAAAAGGCCAACTGTTAAAGTGCTGACCAGGGGAAGACGGAATCCCCATGAGAACGCAAGCAGGGGAAATGGAAGTATATGGAAAGGGTGGAAGGTAGTCCTGCTAAATGCCAGGAGCTTGGGCAATAAAATGCATGAGCTCCAGGTAGGACAGGTGGATGTGGCAGTGGTCACTGAGACCTGGGCCATGGCAGGCATGACTGGGACCTGAACCTGGAAGGTTACACCATGTTCAGGAAGGAAGGGGGGAGAGAAGGGGAGGAGGGATAGCAATCATAGTCAAAAACTACATTAGCATAGAAGGAGTGGAGGAGGCAGAAGCAACTGTGGAGGCTATTTAGGTCACCCTGATAACAAGGGAGGGACAAGAGAGTAAAAATAAGAGTGGTGTATAGATCCTCTGCACTGGCGGAGGAGCTGGAGGAGAGTCTGCTGGCAGATGTTAGGAGACACTGCAAATTGGGCAGGGGAAGAGTGGTGGTGTTGGGGGACTTAAACATGCCAGTAACAGACTGGGAGACTATGACATCCTCGGTGGCCAGGGAACAGAGGTTGTTGGATGTCTTTCAGGACACATTCCTAACTCAGCAGGTGGAGGAACTGATCAGGGAGGTGTGGATACCAGATGTGGTCCTGGCAGACAGTGACCAGATTGGGGGCCTGGAGGTAAGAGACCCACTGGCAGGGAGCGACCATGCCACGGTCTGGTTCTGCCTGGACATAGGAAGGGTAGAAGGCTGCACAAAGATGGAGGTAACTGACTTCGGGGGGTGGATTTCAAGGAAATGGGAAAGCTCCTTAAGGAGCATTTGGATGGGATTGGACCAGACATGGATGCTGACAGTAGGTGGGAAATCATCAGGAGAGGGTGCAGGATGCTACCAGCACCTGTGCAGCAGTAAGATGAAAATGCGGTAGAACCCGTAAACCCTGCTGGTGGACCAGGGAGGTTCAGGAGGTGGTGAGGGGAAAGAAGGTGGCTTATAGGCATTTCAAGTGCTCAAGGAGTGAAAGGGATTGAGGGGAGTATGAGCTGATGGCCAGAAAGGCCACTAGGTGGTGAGGTGGCTAAGGCAAGGAAGGAGCAGAACCTGACCTGGGAAATTAGGAGAGGAACAAGGGTCTTTAGCTACATTGGGGAAAACAAAGGGTGAAGGGCAGATTAGCAGGATTAAAACAGGGGAAGGATGGGCACAAGTCCTGGGGGAGCAGGCTGAGGTACTAAATGAGTACTTTGCCTCAGTTTTCACCAAGGAAAATGGGGGGACTGCATCATACATGGGAGGAGATGGTGAAACTGAGGAGGGGGGACCCTTGCCAATCAGCAGGTCTGGGGAAAGAAGGCCATCATTGGCAGGAGGGGGAAAAGGCAAAGCAGTGGGGACGAGGTAGCGGAGGTGGAAATCACAGCAGAGAGAGTGAGGGAAGCCTTCAGGTCCCTTAAGACAGAGAAAGCACCAAGGCTGGATACATTACCTCTTAGAGTGCTGAAGAAACTGGTGGATGTCCTGGCGAAACCCCTGGTGAAGCTTTTCAGCATCTCTCTGAGGACAGGGTGGTTGCCCCAGGACTGGAAGGTGGCGAATATGGTGCCTATCCACAAGGGGGGATCAAGGGAGGTGGCAGAGAACTACAGGCTCATCAGCCTGACATCGGTGGTGGGCAAGGTGACTGAGGGCATTGTCAAGAAGAGGCTAGGCAGGGACCTGGAAAAGTCTGAGTGCCTGGACGATAGACAGACTGGATTTGTCATGGGGAAATCATATCAGACAAACCATGTGGAGTTCTATGACTGGTTGAGGAGTGTCTTGGACCTGGGTAGACCAGTGGACATCCTGTATCTTGATTTCATCAAGGCGTTTGACTCTGTTCCTCATGGGGGCCTGTTGAATAAGCTGGGAGAAATGGGGGTAGGGAACCAGATGATCAGCTGGATAGACAATTGACTCCATAACCAGACCCAGAGCATCGTGGATGGTGGGATAGTCTCATCCCCAAGGAGGGTCATTAGTGGGGTCCCTCAGGGATCGGTCCTTGGGCTCCTGCTGTTCAATGCTTATGTCTCTGACATAAGGTAGGCTATCAGGAGTGAGATGAGTCTCTTTGCAGATGATTCAAAACTGTGGGCTGTGGTGGATGGGGAGGAGGGGAGGGAGGCCCTACAGGGGGACCTGGAGGGTCTGGAAAGGTGGTCTAGAAAGTGGAGACTGAGGTTCAATGTAGGGAAATGCAAGGTACTGCATGTGGGAGCCAGAAAACTGGGCCAAGTGTACACTCTGGGGGGGGAATGCTACAAGTCTCAATGGCTGAGAGGGACCTGGGGATGGTGGTGGATGTCAAGATGAACAACTCTGAGACTTGTAGGAGGGCAGCAGCCAAAGCTAACAGAATGCTGGAATGCATTGCTAGGGGGATCACCTCCAGAAGGAGGGAAGTGATACTCCTTTTGTATAACTGCTTGGCAAGGCCGCACCTCGAGTACTGTGCACAGTTTTGGGAGGCCACACTTAAAGAGACATTGAACTCTGGAAAGGTCAGAGGAGGGAGCAACCAAAATGATCTGGGGTCTGGGGGACAGGACCTATGGGGAGAGGCTTGAAGAGCTAAATATGTACACATTGGAAGAGAGAAGGGACCGGGGGACATGACAGAGGTCTTCAGGTACATGAAGGCGTTAAATAGGGGAAGAGCAGTCAGGGTGCTCCAAAGGAAGAAGTGGGGGCAACTAGAAGGCATGGGTGGAAGATGGAAGGGGGGGTTCAGGGGAGAAAGTAGGAGGTGCTACTTCACTGACAGGGTGGTGGAGCCATGGAATGCACATCCCAGGGGGCTGGTGGAGGCAGAGACAGTGGAGGGGTTCAAGAGGGGGTGGGGCAGGTACAGGGGAAGGGTTCGAGAAGCAAAGTACTGTGCAGTAGGAATATGCGGAATTGGGAAGGGAGAAGATAGAGAGGGCGAGGGGGCAATAAGGTCAGCTCCCAGGGTGGGTGCTGACCAAATGAGCAGACATGAAAGACCATTAGGCCTATTCTGCTGGCATTTTAGTATGTTAGTGATTATGCAAAGTATAAAGATAAGTAGTCTGCTACTGCATTGAAGAGTAACACCGTCTCTTAACATTCATCTTAATGTTGAATGCATTTCAATGTTTGTGGAATAGCAATGGTGTATATAGTGCTTGTGTAACTTGTAGTACTTTTCGTGGCTTTACTCTGTTCCCACCCTTGACTAGTAGGTATGCAGGTAGTAATTTGTAGGGAATAGAAGGCCCATGAACAAGGGTGAGAAGATTGCCAGAGAAGGAAGAGGATGGGATGGAGGTGAACAAAAAAAAAATCCTTAAGCAAGGGAGGTGCGTTAATGGAGGGCTTATGCAGAGGTTGTGGGAGGAGCTATTCCATATATTGAACCCCTGGCCAAGCCCTTCCATTCAATGTCTGTGGAATAACAATCGGGTATATAGTGCTTGTGTAACTTACTAACATACTAAAATACCAGCAGAATAGGCCTAATTCGGACTGCAGATTCGCTCGCTTATTGTCCCTACCTGGGAGCTGACCTTGCTGCCCCCTTGCCTTCTTCTGGCATTCCCTCTCCCAGTTCCTGGATATTCTCACTGCATTGGATTTGCTTCCAGAACCCATCCCCTGTACCTGTCCCACCCCCTCTTGAACCCCTCCACTATCTCTGCCTCCACCAGCCCCCTAGGCAGTGCATTCCATGGCTCCACCACCCTCTCAGTGAAGTAGCACTTCCTCCTTTCTCCCCTGAATCTTCCCTCCAGCTTCCACCCATGCCTCTAGTGGTCCCTCCACCTTCCTTCAAGCACCCTGACTGTTCCTCCCCTATTTACCCCTTCATGTACCTGAAGACCTCTATCATGTCCCCCCGGTCCCTTCTCTCTTCCAATGTGTACATATTTAGCTCTTCGAGCCTCTCCTCAAAGGCCCTGTCCCCCAAGCCCGAAATCATTTTGGTTGCCTTCCTCTGGACCCTCTCCAGGAGTTTAATGTCCCTCTTTAAGTGTGGCCTCCAAAACTGCAAGCAGTACTCTAGGTGTACTTGTAGTACTGTTTGCAGTTTTGCTCTATTCTCATCTTTGAGTAGTAGGAAAGTAAGTAGTAATTTGTAGGAAATAGAAGGCCCAAAAAGATACGTCCTCCAGCTCATGGAGAGTATGACCCCCCTGGCAATCAGGAGAGGAAAACCCCCCAGGTGGAGGAAACTTATAAGGACCCATGGTCAGTGGTCTGCCCATCCCCTGGGCATACTAAAAGGAGAAGAACCTACATTCTAGTAACCCTAGCTAAATTTGAGGATGGTGAGCTTCTTTGAGAGATGATAATCAATCCCCTATCCATGGATGATGTAGACTGAACTATGATCCTGAGGTTGAAGAATAGGTCTTTTTCTGAAGGAGCAATAGAATCTGAAGTGTGAAGTAGATCCATGTGAACGAGGGCGAAGGAAGTCCAAGTTTCCAAGATAATGAATGATGCTTGTCTCAAGGGATTGCAAGGGTGAGATGAGCAGAGGAAGCATGACCTGATCAATATGTTACTAGCCAGGGAACAGTGGAATGCTATGATACAATAAGTCATTGGTGAATGATCCCACTTGTGAAAGGTTCGACTGTCTAGGTACAGTCTGGAGGCAAAGAATTCTGTAATGAGTTAGCAGTCACTAAGGGAGAATCCATGGCAAAGAAAATGAGTAGAATAGAATCTTTGAGTGACCTGGAGATGATAGTTCATTCTCGATCCATGGATGATGCAGACTGAATGATGATCCAGAGGATGAAGGGTAATTCTTTTCCAAAGGGGTGGTACAATCCTAGTTGTGGAGAATATCCAGTTGACAAAGGGCTAATTTAATCCATGTGTTCATGGTGATGAAAGATGCGTGTCCAAAGTAATTGTAGAGGTGTAATGAGCCTGGAGACCATAATGTGATCGATATACAACCAGACAGTAAATGGTGGGATATGCAATAATTTGTAAACTCATAGAATGATCCAATTCATGTAAGATTTGGCAATCAAGATAGTCCGGAGGTAAGGAACTTATTAGTGAGTGATAAGTCACTAAGTAAGCATCATGGAGTAGAAGTGGGTAGAGGAGAGTTTTGAGTGATGGATGGAAGTAATGTCATAAGTGATTAGTAAACAAATAGAAGAAGATGTGCAGATGCGATCCAGATGGTAACCCAATGTATATGGGGAATGAGTGGAAGTTCAGTGTAAGGGATGGATGGCTTCTTTGGTCATGATGTTCATGACTTTATGTAAGAATACTCTGCTGGTACACTGACTGAAGTAAGTGCAGGTATTTCTGTGCTGTGATTGTTCTGGAGATGCACTGTAGTGGCTTATGGTTGGTTAAGTTTATGGGTAATCTGATGCTGAAATACCTTAGAAATGCTTGTAGGCAGATATAAGGAAGAGTCTGTAGACTGAATTGGTAGTGAGGTCAATTAGTGTGGGATGCCCTAGGAACTTATTGCCATGTCTAATTAAGACCAATTGGGAGGCAAGACTGAGTTAGTGTATTTGCCTTGATGGTTACGGATTTCGGGATAGAATTCAGAATAGCCAGTTTTTGGTGATAGCATTTATTGAAGAAATTAATGAAGGTAATTCATGAGGAAGAGGCTGTAGGGTCCACTGGAAGAGTGGTTAACTTGGCTGAAGGTACTAGATGAAAAGGTGGAGATGATTGTATAAGGAATGGCGATGTCCAGGAGCCAAAGAAACAATGATATGTATGGTGTGGAGTTAGTAGTCAACTGGCAGTGGAGATCCCATGACGAGTGTTCTGGAAAGCATCTGTGAAAGTCTTAAAATGAACAATGTCTGTTGAGAAGTACGAGTTGAGTAACGTGGTCAACAGAGTCAGTGTTGGTAAGACAGATTGCAGAAGGTAAAATGGATGATGTCCATAGTGGTATGGGATATCTTGTGATTCCTGGTGTCCGTTGAAGCAATGCTGATTACAAAGTCAAAGCATAACAGAATGATGTAATTCCTTTCCATGGAGGAGGATAACTAGTTGGACAAGGTAGATGGAGAAGTCAAGGTGATCAAATGGACAGAGTCTGAGGATATATCCAATAGGGATAGAGAAGATTTTCCTATTGCCAGGCAAATGAGATTATGTGAATGATCTTGAAGAGCTGATTGGGCAGTATATAAACTCTATGATGATGTGACAGTCTGTGAAACATGGTATCCAATGGATGTTTGCTGGCAGTAGTTTGTCTCAAGAGCAATGAACAAGTGATCCATTGAGTAGTGGAAGGGTACTGTTATAATTACCAGAGTAGGAGTATGGGATGGATAAACTGGAGAAGAAGTTGACCGGGTAGAAATACATTGTAAGCCACTTTGTATGGACACATCTGTGCACAGCTGCAATGTCCACAATATGCGATCTCCGTATTTGCTGGCAGGAGCAGTATTGCGGAGAATCGTGATTTTAATTCTGCTGATATGTTGGGAGCTGGTGATTGTTTTTAAAAGAAACACCCGTGATGCACATATAACTTTATTTCTGCTGCTTTCTCAGCTGTGCAGCTTGTTCAGGAGCGTGTGACTGTTTTTAAAAGAAACACCAGGGGAAAGGATTTTAACTTTAACTATGCTGTTGTGAAGCATGAGAAGGGGCCGGTGACTTGAATTCTGCTTCTGTAACTTTATTTCTGCAGGTCGGGGACAGATGAGATGTGAGGTCATGCACACTCATCTCTGGTAGTGAGTCTGTTTTATGAGCAAGGGGAATGTCTCTTAGACATCTTGTAACAGCAGACTACTTCCAGCTCACAGAGAGAACAACAGCAGGAAAGTGATAAACGTCTCTGCACAGCCTGCCGGTTAAGTAATGCTTGTAATTAGCATCTCATTAAGCTGCACTTAATGATCCCAGCTGGGAAAATGTTGTGCTTAAGTGCCTTTTAAAGTGTCTGCCTTTGATGATAGCCAATGTCCAGTCTAAGCAATGTATTTAACATTAGTTATGCAGAGATGGATTTTGGTTTTTTGTATCTGTCCATGGAAAGCGATTGAACGCGGTAAGCATGTCTGCCTAATGTGGCACTGACTGTACTGGTCGGATATAGGATACTAGGCCCAGAAGAGCTGCAGCAAACACTATGAAACCTCGAGCCTGTAAGGCAGAGATGAAAGGCAGCTATCCAATGATGGAAGAAAAGTTCGGAGGGCATCCTACTGAATTGGAGGAATGATCCAGGGAAGGTGATGGCATATGCAAAGCTGGATGACATACAAAGCCAGGAAGAATAAGACTGGGGCAACATGCCGGCGAACAGCAATGGAAAGTAGAAAGGTTGTAGCAAGGTACTTGAGGAGAGCCACTGAATGCCAAGGAGTGAAGCCAAGCACCAAGAGCAACTGAGTTGAAAAACATGAGTCCCACAGCTGACGAAGGCTTCAAACAATGAGTGGAAAGGATGTAAGGTGCCAGAGTGAAGAAGGATGGAGATCCCACATCCAAAGGAGACAATAAATCCATACAGCAACCTGAAGGGGTGACCTGTAGCAAGGAAGTCTCAGAGGCAATCAAACTTGATTGGGATAGCTATGAACCAGTTGGCAAGATCCAATTCATGAGGGAAAAGAGGCCAAGGGTCGAGAATAAAGGTCCATGGAAGAGCAGGTTGGCAAGTGGTGAGGAAGGATGAAAGTTAGAGCAGAGAGGTCCTGAGTCTGGAGAGAAATGGTAATTGGGTAGGATATAGAAAATGCAGAAGGAAGGGCTTGCAGGCATAAACACAGGCTCCTAACTGAGGAAGGTGAGGTGAGGTGAGAAGAGATGAGAAGACCAGGACATGATGTTTCAGACAATGGCTGAGGGCGAAGGCACACTTGGTATATTGCTTTTGTCCAGGAGGGAGCAGCAAGCATTGGTCCAGTGAAGAGTAAATAAGATTGAAACAGTGATAGGAGATCATGTGATGCAGAGTGCTGAGTAGAAGCTCGTCCATTAAGCTCCTGCCTCCTGATCATTAAATCATCTCTTTTAGATGTTTATATTTCTCCATTTCCTCTGCTTTTGAATTCTTCTACTATCTAAACATCCTGTGAGCCTGTTTTGAGTGCTAGATTGATGGATGGAAGCTTATATGAAGAAATCCCCACAGAACCCCCCCCGTTACTCCCGAAAAGGTCCCAAAGAAATCCTGGGCCTCAGGTGGGCCAGATAGGCCTGATCCTTCGAGTCAAGTTAGGGGACAAGAACCTTTAATGCTTAATAGGTTCTTAGAAGAGTTTAAACCCTTTCGTAAAGAGATGAAAGAAATGGCGATTGACCTGAAAACTCTCTCTAGAAAACTGGGTGAAGTCTCATTAACTGTCTCTGATAATACAGCTCGAATAGTCTCAATGAAGAAAAAGCTAGAGAATCTGGATCCTGAATTAGTGTCTACGCGACAGAAGAAGCTATCTCGTCTGGAGGCCACACTTGAAGATTTGGAGGGCCGGAGCTGCAGAAACAATGTTGTGATACTAGGGCTACCAGAGGGAGAAGAGGGCCAGCATGCTCTAGCATTCACATAGAAGCTGGTGAAATGGGTTGCTGGCCCTTCTCCCTTCGGCCCAGTATACATTGTAGAGCGAGCGAACAGGTCTCTGCGACTGAAGCCTTCTCCAGATGCTCCCCCCCATCCTATTATCTGCCACTTTTTGAATTTCCTAGAAAAGCAGCATTTTTTGCAGAAAGTGAGAGCTTTACGAGAGGTTGGTTGGGAGAATATGAAATTGAGAATTTCACAAGATTTCCCTGGATCAGTTTGTTTGAAGCGAAAAGCGTTTCATCCCATCGTATCTAAGATCATTGCAGCGGGCCTGAAATTCAGGATGGGATACACCGCCAGGTTACAAGTTTTTGTAAATGGATCCTGGTTTAATTACGATAATCCTGAAGTTGCCCTGTCGAGCCTTAAATCCATATTACCGGACTTGTCCCGAGAGCCCTGAAAGGCCCTGTTCATGTGTTGAAGAGCTGCTTGGAGTCGCCTATTGGAACTGTTATTTTTCTCCTTCTTTGAGGAGATAATGTCAACGAGTTGTATTTGGAAATTTTCATTTTCTCATCTGGAATGGGGTGATCAGTGCATGGCCTGCCTGCTAACAGCCTCTCAAACCCTAATTTCATAATGTTAACTCCTGCTCAGGGCAAAGACACTTGGGGTCTCGGGGTTGGCTTAATTAGGAACAGAGCTTTATGTCCCAGTATATTCAGTTTTGTAAATTGCATACAGAGGGGAGTTTGAGCTGTTGGTTCTAGGATTATCATTCACATTACATTGACTGGAAATCAGAGCGGTCTTGGGCTTTCTCCACAACTCATATTTACCCTGTTAGGATCGAGTCGTGGCCACAAGAGGGCGTATCATGCATATGTAATGTACAGCCGTGTTGTTCTTAATTTGAGGAGGATCACCCTCAGTTTTCTCACCAGTCCCGAGCTCAGGACAGTAAATTTCCTCAAGGGGAATTCTTGTAACTAAGGGCTGGTAATTTCAGGGAAGAGTTGTTTTTTCAGTTTTCTTTCTCTTGGGTTCATGATCTCAAGGTTTTTCTCGATCTCTGCTCCCAGCTTGAGGAAAGGGCTATTCCCCTTCACTAGGTTCCCGATCTGGTTCTGGTTTGTGCAAAGTTTGACAGGTCAGGTAGTGGACCAGGAGTGGTTTCTCCAGGGCAGAGGGCTTTTAGGGACTTAGTGGACCAGTGCGGGCTCTGTGATGTCTGGCGCGTCTTATACCCTGATTCTAGGGAGTTTACTTTCAGGTCAATGGTGCATGGTTCGCAGTCCCGCAATGATTACATATTTATTTCTCAGGCTCTCATACCCAGGGTTAAGACCTCCTTGATTCAACCTGGCCCTGTCTCTGATCATTCACTGGTGTTATGCAAATGGACATTCCTTAATTTACCTAATAGGGAAACCAGATGGAAACTCAATGAACAACTCCTTAAAGATGTTAAGTATTGCAAGCTCATAAGGGAGCAAATTGAGTTCTTTTTTTTTATCCAGCCTTTTAGACAGTGCAAAGCCAGATATTTTGTGGGGTGCCTTCAAGGCTTACATGAGAGGGATCCTCATTAGTATGGCGGTGAGTAGGAAAAGGGCACCAGAGAAGGAACTATTATCATTATTGTCCCAAATTCGGTCACTTGAAATTAATATTTCTGCTAGTGCCCCAGACGAAGACAAGAGGAAGTTCCTAGTGTTGAAAGATAGATATCTAGAGTTACTTTGGGAAAAAGCAGAACTAGCTATTATTCGTAAAGGGCTAGTTACACAGATCAGGGAGAGAAGGCGGGACGCCTACTGGCATTGCATATTAAGCAACAAGAATCTGTGAAGTTTATCCCTCCAATTAGGGCAGTGGCAGATGGGTCTCTGAAAGTATCTCCTACCGAGATAGTACAAGAATTTGCCCTATATTACGAAAGATTGTACAGTGACATGGAGTATCCTCCCTGTCCTGGGAGTACGGAGAATTATCTGAGGATTCCCATCTGCCCTCCTTTCAGAGCAACACAAGGGTTTTTTGGTCACCCCATATCACAGGAGGAAATTGCTGAGGTTATCAGTGGATTACCCGTAGACAAAGCCCCAGTCCCTGACGGATTCTCCTCCCTATTTTACAAAGTTTTTCAGGATTTTTTACTACCAGTACTTTATAGCCTATTTCAATATATTTTTTACCAAGGCAGAGGCAGACCCTCACCTCTTTGAGGTCTTCATTGTTCTTCTTCCTAAACCAGATAAAGACCCTGAGCTTGTTCAAAGCTATAGACCTATATCCCTTCTATACCAAGATATTAAAATTCTTTCGAAGATACTAGCCAATAGGTTAACTGTAGTTCTCCCTGAGCTAATAGGTATGAATCAGGTAGGATTTATGAAAGGGCGCTCATCATCTGAACACTTGCGTACCCTATCTCATGTTTTCTTGGCTACCAGGGATACGGAGTTCCCTGCAGGACTGGTTTCCCTGGATGCCGAGAAGGCATTTGATCATGTGAATTGGAATTTTTTGTTCCGAGTTTTGGAAGCTTTTCAATTCCCCTCTGTATTTATATCCTGGATTGCTACACTATATAAAACCCCTACAGCAAGGATATCTGGGAATGCCCCAGAGAAGGCCCCCTTTTCTAAACCTTTTCCACTCCACTCAGGGACTAGACAGGGTTGCCCCTTATCTCCTCTGTTATTTAATTTATATTTGGAACCTGTCATCCAAAATATTCTCAGTAATGTCTCTATACAAGGCATTTGGGTTGGGCATCATGAAATTAAGGTCACTGCATATGCGGATGACTTGATACATTTATCCCATCCGGTATCTTCAGTACCAGCTTTGTTGAGTGAAATAGTAAGATTTAGTGACCTGTCCAATTATAAACTGAATGCTAGCAAATCCTTATTCTTTCCATTAAACCATAAGGTATTCAAAAATGACATTAGTCCCTTAGGTCTATGTTGGACTCCCAGGTCATTTAAATACTTGGGCATTAAACTATCCCGTAACCCCCTAACATGGTTTAAGGAAAATCTTGAATCTCTCTCACAGCTGATAATTCAAGACCTTGATAGGTGGTCAAAACTTCCCATTTCATTATGGGGCCAGATCAACATAATTAAGATGAATGTATTCCCTAGAATTTTTTATTTTACCCGTTATCTCTTCTCAATACCTTTATCCCACTACTCTGGTTTAAAAAGTTACATGGCATATTCACTAGATTTATTTGGGCTGATAAATATCCTCAATTGGCCTATTATAAACTGGCAGCTCCAAAACTTGAGCGGGGTTTGCGGATTCCTCATCTGGCTATATATTATTGGGCCAGTCATTTAGCAAAATGTTTGAGATGGGTATCTCCCGGCCCGGAAAAAGAACAGCCGGCTTGGCTTAGGATTGAATTGGATTTAATTAGGTCTAAGAATCTGGACCCCCCTAACCTTATTCTATCTTAAAGCCTCCCAGGTGCGTACGGTTGAGGAATGCCCTACAGTAGTTACCTCATTGAAGGTATATGCAGAATTATGTTCATTTTTGCACTATACCCCTCAGTTGGACTTGGCCCAGTCTATCTGGAATTCCCCAACTTTCACTATTAACAAGAAGCAGATTCCCCATAAATGGTTGCCCCAATTGGGAGATGGGAAACTACTCTCTTTCATGGATGAAGAGGAGCAATGGTTGTCAGTAGGAGATATTATATTAGGAAATTTCTTATTCCGGCTCCCTCTCACTTCAAAGTTATACAATTAAGGAACTTACTTACAATAGCTTTTGGTAATACACCCCCCCCCATCCCAGACTGTCACAGCCCTGATTCCTGAGGTTTCTTCACTTATTGGATCTTCAGGTGTTATATCTAAATTATATCAAGTTTTGTTTTACAGAAGATATGGGGATTCTTTTGGACCCAGAAGATTCTGGAACTCTATCCTCCCTCAGTATCATCTGGACTGGAAATCCCTGTGGAGATCCTGTCACAAATATGTTTCTCAAGACAGATTGCATCTCATGCAATATCATATTTTACATAACATGTATTGCACCCAGGTAAAATTAAAACAATGGGGTCTCTTGAACTCCAATATATGTAATAAGTGTTTGCGGGAAGAAGGAACACTTCTTCACATGTTCTGGTCCTGTCCCAAAATTTCCCTTTTATGGGATTCAATCAAGACTTCCTTGATCCTTTACTGGTCTTCATGAGTATTTTACCTAATATTTGCCTTTAGGGACCTGTCTTCTATTAGAGTTAAAGTAAGAAAGTTTCATATTTCTATGATTGCCTTATCTGTCAAGAAGCTTATTTTACATCATTGGAAAGACAAGTCCACCCCATCCTTTCAAGAATGGGTGAATGAAATTCTTGCCAATCTACGTACAGAAAAAACGATTGCCAGTCTTCACAATAGATGGGCAGTATATACCAAAATATGGGCTCCCCTTCACTCTCTAATTTTACTGGCTCAGTTTTAATCATGTCTCAGTCTAAAATGTCCTGCAGGTTCTCAGGTAAAGAGCTTAGCACTTAGGGGATACATGGATTTGTTACTGCAGTAAGGGAGGGATGGTGGGTTGGGCAGATTCGTCTGTATAAGTGACTGCATCTACATCTCATTCTCATTGTAACTGCCTTTTATTGTGAAAAATGTACTAATAAACTTTGAATTGAAAAAAAAAAAGATAGAAACAATGATCGTAGAAATTAGCTTCCAGGCTTGGTAATCGAGGAGAGAGAACTAGTATCCAATACCACTTGGCTGAGGTAGGAGGATGAAGTCAAATGAGTTAATGGGGTCCCACGTCAGATGGGAAGTGGCAACTGGGCATGAGACAGAGGATGCAGGGACCTAGCAGATCCATAAATGGGCTACCACACCCTGTTCTTGGTGAAATGACCCACCATCAATGTTGTCAAGCAGTGCCAAGAGATGGAAGGCAGGTGGAGGGTAATGGTCCTAATCCCGAGGGGAAGTGAAGACTCAGTTCAGGTAGAGGATGCAGAATGTGGAAACAGTGATGCAAGCTCCGGCTCTCGAACAAGCAAGTCAGTGTGATACGACCTGAGAGGAGGCCACAGGCAAGAGAAAATGGAGAATGCGAGCAAGATGAGGTCTAGTTACAGAAGGGTTGCAGCATCTGACAGCAGGTTGAGAATAGAGACTAGGGAAGCAATGGAATTCAGACTCAGGTATCCATCCATGATGGTCTAGGTGAGATGATCTTGGCACTGGGTCATAATATATGCGGCAGAATCGCGTTCTTAATTTCATATTATTTATCATTCTGTGGGGGCTCTACCCCAATCCCCTGCTATGGGGGCTGCACCACTAAGGCCCCCCCACTAAGATTCAACTGCAGGGGTCCAACACGATGCCCACAGGTTCCCGGTTTCGCCATACTGCCGTACGCTTGCATAGTGCTGTATGATATTAAGTGTATGACATTATGACCCTGTGCAAATGATCTTGACTGGATGCAGTGAGGCGAGATAGGATGACAAGAGCACATATTTGAAGAAAGTCCAGTCCCAAAGGGAAGTGGCAACCCGCATCAGGAATAGGATGCAAACGATGGAACAAATCGAATACTGATTCAGGCTCCCAGCCATGTAGTTAGCAGTTGGACCGAGAATTGAGGCTGCAGACTACTGAGGATTGAGAAGATAAGTCAAGCAAGTCAAGGTCCTGAAGGGAAGCAGCATCCTGGTATCAGGCTGAGAATGTGTAAATTTAAGAAGTAAAATGGAGACTCAGACACTAATTAGTGGCAGCAAATGCAGGATGATGATGATGCAAGGCAGCTAGGCCTAGGTAGAATGATGAGGGCACATGAGGTGAAGAAGTTCTGGTCTCGAAGGGAAGCAGCAACTGGTACAAGGTAGATAAGGCATGGTATGACTCAATAGATTGTAGACAAGGCTCCCATCCCTGGTAGTTGGGGTGACCTACCCTTCACTCAATACAGTCCAGCAGAGTTAGGGATGGAGGATGTCAAATTAGTAAGTGGTAGGAGGTAGTGATTGTAACAGAATCTCATCCCCAGTAGACAGGGGAAGCCTACCTTCATTTAGCACCTCAGAAGGTGTGAGTTAGGGATGGAGTCCGGAGTACTGCTGGTATGTGCTGACACAGAGCTCAAAATGCTGCTGGAAGGAAAGGTACATTTGGGAATGAAACAGAGGTAGGATGAAGAATCAGTACTTGACATTGTAGTAGAGATGTAAAATGGGAGGCATGGTGTACACAATCAGAACATAAAGCATTGGGGAAAAGGAGTTGGAGCATGAGGATGGAGTGAAGACAACTCACAAACCAGAGGAACGAAGGAAGGCAATGGGAATTGTGGCAACAGCTGGTCAGTGGCACAAGCCACCCCCTTCCCTCCCCCCCGGTGTCTTATGCAATGAGATGCATTGCAATATACTAAATAGTAGCTACAATGTCTATGTGGGAGGAAGTCCTCCAAACAGTGGCACCAGATAGAGTAGTGGTGAGCCCTCCCCATCTATTGTCTGCAGAATGTTAATGATCAGCTCAGAGGACCTATTTGAACAGCTCAGACGTGCCAGCTCTGCATTCCCACAGCTAAGGAAAAGTGTTGTGATGGGTTCTTTGGGTGTTGGCAAGTGGGGACCAACTGGGTAATAAGGACGGGACTCGGGCAGCAGAAATAAAAATCAAACAAGGCATTGCTATAACGTAGCACCAATCAGCAGTGAATGTGGAAGTACAAACATACAAATGAATATTAGAAAAATAAAACCAGTAATGGAGCTGACTGTAGTGACATCACATGCAAGTAAGTAGCAGACAAAGGGGAGTTGGTTACTGAGGGAAAGCTTCATTGTGTCAGCAGAGGACAATGACAGCATGTGGAATTGCAGTGCTCAGCCAAGCCCAAGCTTTGTGCCTCAGCCTGTGAATTCTAGGTATTTACATACTTACTGCACAAGCTGAGAAATGGCTGCAGCTGAGATAGAGATGAGGTGGAGAAACACTGTGCTACACATTGTGGTTCCTGGGTAGGTAAGCTAAGTGCTCAAGGCTGATGGTTGAGGAGGAGAAGGGGGTGCCTGAGGGGCATACAGGAAGAGGGAGAGTATGAGGAAGGGACAGAGGATGAAACAGGGAAATGAGGGATGGAGCTGGAGTGCTCGGAAGCACCATTGGAAGGAGTTGGGCTGAGCCGGGAAGCTCAGAGAGCCAGTGGTGGGGAAAGGAAGAGACCAAATAGGAACAACATAATGGGAACCGCAGGACTCCCAGGAAGGAGGGAACAAGGAAGAGAGCAGGGAGGCTGCTGGAGGGGCTGTGAGGAGAAGGAAGAAAATCGCAGACAGGTATTGCAAAAGGAGACAGGCCAGGAATAGGCAGAGCCGAGCAAAAGCGGGAATGGGGAGGAGAGGGGGTGACGAAAAGAAACAGAACAGCACAACAAGGGGAGACAAACCAGAGAAGCAAGTGCAAGGTAGCACAGCACATGAGCCATGCAGGGAGCCCAGACAAAAACACACCCTAAGCAAGGGAGGTGCGCTAGTGGAGGGCTTAAGTAGAGGTTGTCGGAGGAGCTATTCCCCACATTGAACCTCAGGCCAAGCCCTCCCATGCCAGAGCAGCTATACTGCTCAGCAGGGGTGGCAACAAAAAGAGAGAAGGAACAAGAGAAAAGAGGCCTGGTATAGGGTGACAAGAAAGGTCAATGCAGTGGACACCTAGAAGCGAATGGTCCAGGACCTGCAAAATAAATGCAATGATGTTAAAAGAGTAGTAAAACAGAAACTAGCCCAAATAGGCACTATGCCCTGGCCAGTGGGGGAGGACCAACCCAGAAGCAGACCCTGACAGCTATGGACCAGACAGTAGCCACCCTCCTGCATCAACACAGCATCAGTCGTGTCACCAACCTTGACACCTTCAGGCTGCAGAGCATCAGAGGTATGTGGGGGGGGGTGGCACACCCAACATCTGTGAGCATGGACATGGGTATGTGCATGTGTGTGACCACCACAAGAACTGTCCAGAAGAAACATGATCTGGTGCACAGCCAATGCCACACAGGCATATGCACCAGGGCCTTGGGGGAAAAGACAGCATACTGGTATGCCATGCCACACAGCCATGGGCAGCATATGAACATTGCAAATGGGAGGTGGCTGAACAAATGTCCCTGGAGGCGGGTGGAATGGTGACAGTGTGTATGGGGGCACCCATACAACAGAGAGGACTAAACCCACTGGGGAATGTAGTGCACACCCAGCAGCCATCCACACGGGGCAGTAGGCAATACACCAATGGCAGGCAACAGAACTGTGCCAATAGGAATGGCGGCATGGAACATCCGGCTGGGAGAGCAAGAAGCTGTACAGGGCCACACAGTGGCCAGAGAGGCAGGACTAAACCATTGTAAGGCCATGCAAGTGACTATCCTGCATTGCACCCACAGGAACCACAGGCCAGACAGGAACCAGTCGACGGCAGGAAACCCAGGAGGAAGACACTGACGAGAATGGCACCAGCAGTGAGACCAGCAGTACTGCAACCTCTGAAATCTAGGACGATACCGATGGCACTGAGAAGGACACTGAAGGGTGTGGAGGAAGAGGAGGGTGATGTGTAGAGGGAGGAAGAGGAGGGAGAGGAGGAGTGTGATGACTCACAAGGGACCACACAAAGGAGCAACAGGGACACCTGCGACATGGCATCCACGGAAGACAGGTAACGTGAGCAGCACAGCACAGGGGACACAGTGCACACTCCAAGCATCCATTACAACGTTGTTGAGGAGTTAAGCCCCCTAAGCATAGACAACCTAGAAGCCGAACAGGAGGAGGCCATGAGGAACTGCAGCAAGGCACCACAACCCTGGAGTATTTTGGAGGGTACTGCAACTCTGTGGTACACAAGCAAGATGAGCTGACATGTGAGATAGTCTCCCTGCTTACCAGCATGGAGACACACCAGCACCAGGTGGAGGGGCATATGGTGGATATGGTCACTGCCATACAGGCAGGGTCTCAGCACAGCAACACAGCTCTGGCAGACATTGCATTGGCCCTGCATGTCCTAATTAACCAGTCACACAGGCAGACGAATGCAATGCAGCTGTGCACCACTGTATTGGAGCATTCATTCGTGCGACAAACAACAGCACACAGAGGCCCTAACAACAGCTTTGCATACCATAGCAACTATACTGCGAGTCAGACAGCAACAGGATGCCATACTACCATGGTCAATGCCAGCCATTCAATGACCACCACAAAC
The DNA here is from genome assembly GCA_016271365.2 of Neoceratodus forsteri. Taxonomy (NCBI): domain Eukaryota; kingdom Metazoa; phylum Chordata; order Ceratodontiformes; family Ceratodontidae; genus Neoceratodus; species Neoceratodus forsteri. The sequence goes on from CM057453.1 coordinate 215,918,140, forward strand.
ACAGGTGTGCCCAACCTGTGGGAATGTACCACATAAGTCAGAGCCACCATCAGTGCTACCACACCATGTCAGCAAACATCAAGGATCGCTCATGCACTCACAAGGCACACATGTGCAAGAGGAACACCACAGTGCCAGTCACAGGAGGACACCAGGCACCCCCAGTGCAGCCACTACAACCAGTGCAGCCACATCCTCCAGCACAGCCCCCATCACCACCGGTGAAGGCCACACCATAGGGCAACAGCCAACCATGGAACAGACCGCTACCAGAGCTAGTGGGCAGCAAACACACACAGCAATGCTACCTGAGCAGGAAGACAACACCCATGGGGTACAACAGATGGTCCAAGAGAGTGTAACACAGCCCAGGAAGTGTGGCAGAAAATGCCAGAGCATGACAAGCGTGGACAATACACCAGAGCCCCAACACATTGATCCAGTGGCAGCAGGGGAAGTGGGTCCCAGGCAAAGTGACAAGGGACATCAGACACAGCAGCAAACAGCCACCAAGCAGTGTGGCATATGCACATATAGCCACCAATCAAGCACACATGACAGCATGGGCAACTGAGATCATGCACAACCTAGGGGAACACACAATGGGACCTGTCAAATTTGCCTGACAAAATGTTGACTAGGTGTAGGGACACCAACATGTGACCATGCACACAACACAGTGGGCAATGGCATGGGTTCACAACTGGGAACACCACTAGTATCATGTTGGGGAGTTTGGGCAGACACAGGAATTCACCCCGTCACATGCACATGTAAAGACTGCACTGGACATCGGGGGGGTACACATGTAATGTCACTTTCACAACCGATAAGTAAACCATTACCAACACACATCCTGTTGTCTGTGAGTGCATATCCTGGGAATGTAATGGGTCAGCAAGGGTGCACCATGTGCATACAGAGAACCACTCTTACAGTGGTTGGCAAAGGTGCATGGGAGGTGTGTGTGCACAGGTGCACTGGCTGCGTGGCATGGCAAAGAACAACGTGCCATCAGGGCCATGTGTGTGTGTGTGTCTCTGTGTCTGTGTTTGTGTCTGTCTGTGTCTGTGTACCGCTGACCATGTAACACTTCATAACACACCAGGGGCCCTAGGTGGGGTCCAGCGGCATGTTCACATGTGTGTATGGTGCGTCACACAGGAGGTGGACCACATGCCAGCTGTGTTGATGTGTACTGTAGTGCTGTGAGGGATGCAGTGCCATGCTCACCCATGCAGGTTATTGTATGCAGCACAACACACAAGCATGGGCATACTAGTCACTGTAGCCCAACACTGCAGTACAGCAGACATGCACTGCACCCATACACCTATGGCATTCCTCAGCACCCACACGAGTGTACCCATAGCTGCATCATCCAACTGTGTACAGCCCCTGCTGGCTGTAGTAACTACCAGGTTCCACCCACCTGACAAGGCCACCGGGTTCTATAAACAGTGATGCCATGACAGGTGAGCAGCACCTCGCAGCATTTCGCCAACATAGTGCAGTGTGTGTGTTGGACATGTGCTACTGCCACTGGTGCCACCTGTAGTTGTGTTTCCCCTATAGGTGGTGTGCTGGGCTGTCAACCCACAGTTGGCACATTGGTCAGGGATGGACAGTGTGGTGTACTATATGTCCCCTGCATCTGAATGTACACACAGTTTCTGTGGTAGTTGATGTGACCATACTGCTGCTGGGCAGATGTGCCATGGCATGGTTGCCCAACAACGTCCACATGGCAACTATGTGCGGCATATGTCCCATGTGATGTGTGCAAACACAGCAGAGAGCCATGGTTCCAATCCTGCTCTCTGTGCCATACCATGTGACCTACCAGTAATGTATGATAGTAACAGTAATGCGCACAACACACAGTGATACATCTGTCCATATCAAGAGAAGGCACATTTAATGCCAGTAACAACAATAACAGGTGACAATCACAACCCCACACACCCCACCAAAACTGGTCAAACAGGTATTCCTGGCATGAAGGAGAAGAAGAATCAGCATTTATATAACACTTTTCATACATCCAAAGCTCTTTACAAGCAATGCTAGACTGGTAGTGAAGTGACTAAATGTGTGGTGGCGGCCATATTGCACATCATCACCCACACACAGCCTGGATAATTGCATGAACTGGCTTATGGGAAGGGGGATGTTGGCCAGGACACCGGCAATGTTCCCTACTCTTTGCGAAGAGTGCCCTGGGTTCTTTTATTTCCACCTGGACACCCACCAGGATGGGCAGAAGGGACCTCGGTTTAACGTCTCATCTGAAGGACGGCACACCCCAGCAGTACAGCACCCCCCAATACTGCACTCAGATGCCAGCAATTTTTAGGTGCAAGTCCAATCCCTGTGTGGGATGAGAACCCATGACCTTCTGGTCCAGAGGAAGATGTGTTACCAACTGAGCCACACTGACACCTTTGATGACAACATTGATGAAAGGCATGCTGCAACAACACCCACATCCACAGTGTAGGACAGCGCCATTACCAAATGTGACACAATGGTAACACCATGGCACCACAATGGCAACACAGTGGTGAGCTACAAAATGTATAATGGTACTACCCAGTGGTACCATGGTTGTACTATGGTAGTTTAAATTTTGATTATTTTTGTTGATATGGTAGGACAGTGGTACAATGGTATCACAATGGAATTGAAACAAACCACTGTGAAACCATGAAAACCTTAATGGTAGTACAGTGGTAATCACAGTGGTATTGTAATGGCAAATGAGTGGTATTACAGTGGTATTCCAAATAACTTTTTGTAAGGGCGTGCTTTAACTAACCCACATCCACCCCACCCTAGCCCAAATGGTAAAACGAGTAAAACAGCTAGGAACAGTACTAAGAACTGTATGCTTTGCAAAGCCCTAGCCCCCCACCCCACCCCAACAGGTAAAACATGTAAAACTGATGTAAACAGTATGAAGAACAGCCTGCAATACAAAACAAGCAGCCAGCTCACCTGCCCCACCCCAACAGGTAACACAGCCAAAACAGGTAAAATGACTAGTGATTACAGTATGCAGTACCATAACGCACAGCCACCCCACCCATCACCAACAGTATCAACAGATAGCTGAATACAACAGACAGCAATAGTAACAGTGCAAAGGCACACTGATGCAGAATGCCTCATAAACACTTCTTGTAACTCATGGCACACCACCATGTCTGGTCATGGCTCCTGGAGCATGTCCATGAACCGGCACAGTGAGCCCTGCAACTGAGACATGTCCATAAACATTTCCTGCACCATGTTGGCCAGGCGCTGGTCCCTGTTCATCTGTACCACTGGTGCTTGGGCCAGGACTTCTGGTTCTCTGCCCTGCTGCCCAGTCCCTTCCTTTGCATCCACAGGGCTGTCTCACCACTGTCACATTCCACTACTGGTACATCCATGTCCCATGCAGCACCTTTATCCTGCACCTGCGTGTCACCTGTTATCTACAGGGCCTGCCACACACCCTGGGCCTGTACACCACCCACTTCTTGGACCAGTCCCATAGGTGATGTGTCCTGTGCCACTGCTGTGGTGTTCTCATCGGCATTGTCCACAATGTCCATGTGGTGTGGTCCAACTCAGCATCAACATGTCCAGCAGCACTGTCATGGCTTGCAGGTGATGTTGGCAGGCCATGCCCTGCATCCCCCAGGCTGGTAGGAGATGTTGCATGTCAGTGGTGCTGGTGTGCCTCCACCTTGCCAGTGTTCCCTTCCTGGATGGAGGTTGTGGGCTGTTGTCTCTGGACCTGCATGTCCCCCTCAGTACCAGCTGTGTCACCCTGTGTGGAGGATGCAGTTGCAGGCTGGGCATCAGCATCCTCCTCACTTGAATCTGTCTGCAGTTGCCTTGCCCCCCCCATAGACATGCCCTGGTGCACTGCTGATACACGCTTGCATCCTCTTTTCTCTGCCTTCTCATTGCTGTGAACAGAGCACAGTGTCGAGGGCTATCCATCTATGCACCACCATGCTGTGTGGCACCTGTGGGACAGAAGTGGTACACATGACAGGGGCATATCGTGCACAAACTGTATCACCATTGCAGTGGTGTGGGGTGTGATTGTGGGATGCCACATAGTGCTTCTGCCAGCATAACCACACCCACTGTGGCCAGACACTGTGTGCCTACAGTAGTTCTGCCACAGCCACACTGACAGCAGTGGTACTATGGACATCCCACACCTGACATCCCCACGATTGACAGCCACATGTGTGGGCCGGGCTGTGCTGTGTGGCACATATCATGCACAGACATTGCCATTGTGCTGCTATCTGTTGTGGTACTCTGACCCACCGTACAGCCCACCACACATGCAGGCAAGGCTTAGCCATGTTCATGGGATTGAAAACACTTACCTCCCCTGTCACTGCTGTAACTTCTGGGCCCACCTGTCCACCATCAGTATTATTGTCACAGTCCATACATTTGTGACCTATGGAGACATGGGGGGAAAACGTGTCAGTGTCGGTTGTCAGTGTTTGGTTCACTGGGGCATGTGGGACATGCCGTGTGGCTATGGCAGGGGGGGCAGCAACATTGTACAACTCACATTCTGGTGGCCTCTGGCCAGTCCCCATGGCCACTTCGCTCTCACTGGCCACATCCAGCATATGCTGCAGGACATGGGGGTCACGTCTTGAAAGATCCTGCCACCTGTGCTTAAGCTGGCGTATAGTATGCCTAACACCAATGAGGTGGTGCAGGTGCTCTGTGATTTGTTGCCACACTGCATCCCTCTCACTGGGGGTGTTTTATCTGCAGCCTGGTGGCAAGAGTGTCCTGCGCCATTGCTGGACAAGAGTGATGAGCTGGGCAGACTCTTGGGGTGTAAAGTTTGGTGCCTTGCCACTAAGTGTCAGCCTTCCTCTGCTTTCTATGGTTGTTTGGGCAGCCAGCACTGAATGGTGTGACTTCTACTGGGTTCTGCAGTGTTTGGCATTGCATGCTGTGTTCTGCATGTGTTTCTGCACATTCCACATGTGCGGCATCGCGACTCGCATCTACGGCAATATGTGTGACAAAATGGCATACAGGACGCACACGTGGCAGCAATGGTAGATGCAGTTGCCTCCCGCCTTCAGCTTGATGTGTAGTAGCACAACACACAGTTGTACTGTGGCAGCATGTGCTGCACTGTATGCCACCCTGCACGGGGGGGGGGGAAGCATTGTTGTAGGGGTGATGTTCATGTTGGTGAGGTTCCATGCATGTCATCCGCTGCCTGTGCTGCCCTGGCATATAGGCACATGGCGGACATGGCAGCTTTTGTGCATGTAGTATTTTCACATGCCGCATATGCGGTGGAACATGTGTGCAACCGTATCATGTATTGGTCTCAGTCTGTCTCTGCATCATACTCTGCATATGCCAGTGGGTTGGGCTGTTCAGATCATGCATGTTCGGTATGGCTGTATTGCCAGGCTGCAGCACTGTGTGGACCAGTACCATGCACTGTACACATGGGCATGATGGGGGGGGTCACATGTTAGAGGACAAGATTGTACGCCAACAGTGGTGTGCATGACAGGTCATGTATGCAACAGGTGTACCATCATCCCGGTGCCACACACCTGACATACATCAATGTTATTCAGCCAGTGACCATGACTGATGTGCAGCACCTGGGTGGCACAACGCATGTCAGTGCCTCATATGTCTGTTCAGCTACACAGTGTCCACAGCTGTGCTAAACCTGTGCCATGCCAGACTGTGGTATGGGACATGGGGGGCTTCATCTATGCAAAACATTGCAAGGACATGTCATTGCTGTCCATCCAGGGTAGTGGTCTGGGTATGTGTGTCTCCAGCATTCCTTCCTGTCTCCAAGTGCAGTTTGGTCTCAGAACACAGTGCAGAAGGATTGTCTGTCCACCAGATGCTGGACACAGGAAATGGTCACTGAATGCTGTGTACACTGTGACATTGTCATGTGTCCAGCACCGGGCAGTGGCTCTGTATGTTATTCGGGTGTTCAAGGTGTGCTGCCAGTGCACAATGCATGCTGATGGTTGCTGTTATGCAAAGTGATGTCCAATCAGTTCACATCTGGCACGTTGCCCTGCATGTCACAGTGCAGCATGGGTCTGTGGCTGCCTCACAGGATGGTCATGGAGGTGATCATCATCCCTGTCGTCCCCAAAGCCATCCAGGTCCGGCAGTGGTACATGGTTCCTCTGTGCCAGGTTATGCAGGATGCAGCACAGGAGGAATATCTTGCAGGCCATCCCAGGACTGTACTGGAATGCTCCACCTGACTGGTCCATACACCTGAAGCATGCTTTGAGGATGCCAAAGGTATGTTCAATCACTCCCCTTGTTGTCGCATGGGAGTCATTGTACTGCTGCTCGGCTGTGGTGTGTGGATGTCGTTGAGGTGTCATGACCCATGGGAGCTGTAGGTATCCACTATCACATGTTGAGATGGAATGGTACATCATGACTGCACTGCACATTGTTGTTATCTCACCTGGACAGAGATGTTCACCCTGTCTGCCACCTTGATCTACCAATGAGCCATCCACCTGTGATTTGTTCCAACTCGAATGCCACATGCAGGCCACAGTTGTGTAGGATGTATGAATGGTGGCAGGAACCAGGGTACTGGGCAATCACATCAAGGATCCTGTACTGGATGTCGCACACAACCTGCATGTTCATGGAGCGGTACCCCTTTTGATTCATGTAGATGTCATCCTGACTTGGTGTTGCCCTGATGACCACTTGTGTACAGTTAATTGCACCTAGCACATGGGGAAACTGGGCCACATTGTAGAATGTCTACTTGAGCACCTGCTGCTGCTGTACATCCCTGGAGTAACATATGTACCTATCTACACATTTCTCTAGTGCATTCAGGACCTACCTGAGACAATGTGATGTGGCAGGCTGTGAGATGCCAACAGTGTCGCCCATTGGGAAGGTCCCTGTGTCAAGGAAGCACAATGCTGCACTGACCTTCACCTCCACAGGGACAGGAAGCCCTCTATGGGAGGCCCTCTGGAGAGCATCCCTCAGGTCATCACACAGTTTGGATATGGTGGCACTTGGCAAGTGATAGTGTGTGATGCAGTGCTCCTCCATGAGGTCTAGGTATGACTTCCTTGGTACACACTTGGTGCATGGTGTCTGCCAGGTTTTTGCTGCTGTTGTGGATGCCTGATCCCCTGGTTCCTGCTATCATGCCTCCTGCAATGACTACGCCACATCTCCACTGCCAGTAGTATGCCCATTTGGGCTACTGGGGCTGCCATTCCTCTATCACTCACTCATATAAGTATGTGTCCACTGCTTACTCCACAATGTTTGTCTCTCTCATGTGTGTCTCTTTATGCCCCTTTCATACTCTGCTGAGTTACACCTGCTAACCCCTGGTGTAACTTCCACCAATTGCTATTGGTATATCCTAAGGGTTGGTGGCTTCTAGAATTTCAAATTGGGTCTATCTGCTACTGTTTTCAGTGCATCTCGCAGTACATATATGTGTATCTCAAGGTTTGGCATACCTGCGGTGTAAATAGCCATTGGCATAATGCTTTGCACCATGTTGCATGTGCTTTTCTAGAATGCCGCATGTCGCAACTGCAGGCATATCTTGCCAGTTGCGACATTCTTATTTGGAGTATTACACTTATGCTTGGCATATCCTTTTGAGAAATTGGTCCATTTGCTTTAAAGAAAATGAAAGATGGCTTACCTTAATTGTAAGACCAGCTATGCTGGAAAACAGCCCACTCTTCAAAATCATTCTTGTAAAAATATTACTGACAGAATAAAATAGCCAGTGTTTCATGAGTTCTATCCACTTCTCCAGGGTTCTGTACACTAAATTAAAAATTAAAAAATATCATCGCTTTGACATAAAATGTATATTCTTCTGATTAAATAAATATTTCAGGATTATTGCATTGAATCCTGTAGGGGTCACTGAACCAACCCTTTATAGCAGTACACTGTCATTTATTTTTAATACTTTTTTCAAATGACATTCTATCCTTTGAATTAACAAACATGAAATACATGGAAGCAGTGTAAATGCTGCAATAGTAGATGCATCACATGTCTTTATCACATTCTCTATTCATGAATATTCATAATAGTGAAATATCCACCTCAATATTAATTTCTTTATGCTATAAATATCAAATGTGAATATGTACCTTCTCTTTTATTTTAATTTGTATGTCTTTTAGTTCCAGTCCCAGAGCCATAATCCAAAGAACTAAGATCTGGAGAACAGAAAGATTTCTCTTAAGTATTTTTTAGTCTCCAAAACTAACATATGTTATTTTAGTGAATTTTCCCATGATCCCATCAAGTCTCACTCAATGCTTTCTGAGTTGCTAGTGTTTTCAATTCAAATTGTTTCTAATCCTCCCCACCATTTCAGTTACCGAAATCAAAACATAATAAAGGAGAGAAAGTGTTTTGAGTCTCCATGAACTGCATATACTGTATTTAATATTCAAAATATTTCAGTTATTTTCCCAATATTTTAAAACCTTTTATCCTTATAAGGGTATATACTATCAAAATACCTACTGTATGAAAAAATTGTTGTTTCTGCAATTATATTGATTTCTAAATTGAAACTTTCCACTAAAACATTAGAAGAGAATTGGGGGCATTTCTCTCTAAATCTTTATTGTCTAGCCTTTCAATTCTCTATGTGGAGAACATAACAAAGAAACTGTTAGAGCTTTTTCAGAGTAATAAAAAAGCGTTTACAGTAATGCTCCATTTCCAATGGAGTCATACCTGTTTCTGGTGTTTGTTCACACTGCCACGATCCCTCCACTTTGGCTGTAAAGGGGCTGATCCAATACTAATGGTGCCCTTTTATGACCAAGTGCACATTGCAGCATGGGACCTCTGAGGCTCCATGAGAGCTTCAAGTTTCAATGGGAAACATAGTTCCCAATGCAATGCTGACCAATGTTAGTGAAACCAGAGCTTGCAGGCTGATATGGCTCTTCTTTTTATCCTTACAATCTTTGTATTTCTATAAAATATTTACATTTTCAATATCACCCAATAAATCGTCATCTATTTACCAAATCACCTTTTGTCTCTTTGTACTAGGAAGCACTTCCAATTTACATCATAGGTTTTGTGCAAAACATATCTATGTTTCTTTACAACCTACTAATTCACTTAAACTAGAGGCACAACCTCTAAATATCTTGACAATTTCATCATATCTCTCTTCATATTGGAAAAGTTCACATGTTAATTAGCAATATTCCACAAATATGAAGTGAGGAGAACTAAATGACAACTTGAGAATTAATTATATTCTCTCACTTTTGTCCAAAAAGTCTTAGGAAGATTGTCTTCTTCGGGTTATATGTGAGCAATTATAGTATTGGTTGCCAATTAAGCTCCTCATAGATATCATATTTTAGTCTATAGTTTAAAATTTCCAGACCCTAAAAGCTTTCCATGTTAACAATTGTTTTTCATTATTCCCTCTGTTTGCTGCTTTCTCAACTGTTTGCAGTCCAAAATATCTTTAAGTAGAAATATTGTGCCTCTGATTATTAAAATGAATAAACATGGGAGATGTAAGATCTCCCCCTTAATTGGATTTTTATGGTCACCAATCCAAGTTTTCAAGGGATGAGATGTCTTGCCAATGTATGACAAATTACATGGGCATTTTAGAATATATGCAACGTGACATGTCTAACAGATAATTTGTTCATTAATCATGGCATATTCATCTGTAGCTGCATTTCACATCTTATTCAATTTGTCTGTACTGGAAAAATGAATGCAATGGCCACAAGAAAAATTCCCTTGTGGCTTCAGTTGTGTAAAAAATAAAAGTTCCTATTTTCTCTGAAACAGCATGTTCTGATATGGAAAGTCTGATTTGCAGATGTATGGTATTCTTATCTTTAATCCTTGGTTTCTCTTTAAAAGTATGTGCCCTATTTGGTAAAGTTTGCAAAACATTCCAGAGTTTGTATAAAATATGCATGATTTGCTCATGGTTGTCAGGAGATGGTGTGGAAAACTCGATTTTTTCTTGCCCTGATTATTTTTCTTTTGGGGCAAAAAGTCATTTCAGGGCGTGATCTTTGCTTTTGATTTAGCTTCCATAACACACATGGTAGGATAACCCCTATCTAGAAACCTAGTATCCATTTCAGACAGATCCTGTTCACAGTCCAAAATGTTAGTACAACTTCATTTTTTCTCTGAGATACTGACCCACCAGAATTCCTTATTTATTTATTTATTTTGGGGTGGAAAATAGTATAATTTATTAAACAATTTCTATCTGTCTCTTTTCTAAATAACACAGTGCCAATCTGGTTATTTTCTAACTAAATGTCCCCATCTAAAAAAGCAAAATATCTCCTTCTATGATTCATAGTAAGCTTCAAAAATCATGTTGCTTCATTCAGATACTGATGAAAATCATTTAATTGTTCTGTGGTGCCTACCCACAACATTAGTATGTCATCAATAAAGCATGCCCATTTTACAATATGCTTATAAAATGTATTGTAAAAAAGGATTAAGGACAAATTCATTTTCAAATGAAGCCATCCTTAAATTTCCATATATTGGGGTCACGCTGGAGCCCATGGCAGTTATTCTTAGCTGCAAGTAAAAATCCTTCTCAGATTTGGAAAAAAAAAAAAATATATATATATATATATATATGTTTATGTATATATTGACATAATTTTGGCCAGGTCAAGCAATAATAAGTTTGATGGTTTTTCGTCAGTTCTATAGTTCAGAAAGATTTTTAAGGCTTCCATCCCCTCAGTGTTTGGAATGCAGGAGTAGTTCTTTCACATGAAACATGACTAATAAAATTCCCCTATTTTCCCAGATACCCAAATTCAATTCCTCCAATATTTTTATGACGCACATTGAGTCTCACACATAACTCTCAAAATTAGGTACAAGATAGTGTACAGGAAATTCAATATACGAGGACATTCTGTCCATTAGGAAACCAGTACCAGAAAAAAGAGGTCATCCCAGTGGGTTTCTGCTGTCTTAATGAATCTTGGGGAATGTATAGAAAACAAGTATACAGGGTGTGTGGTTACATATTTTGGGTTGTCATTTCCCCATTCAGAAATGTGCCGATCCTCCCATGCTCTATTCAATACTTAATGCAATTCTAGCTGAATTTTTATGTAGTATTTTCATTCAGTTTTGTATAGCTATTAATATCTTGTAACTGTCTTAGGCATTTTCTTTCATAGTTCTCATACTTTTGAATAACTATTGCATCCCCTTATCTACATTTTTATAACAGTGTTGTCATTTTCTAGTGACCTTAAATCTGTCTCAGGGTTGAATTAAAAGTTCTGTTATGTTCATGGTTTTTTGTTCATTTAACATTTTATTAATATCTTTCTGTACTAGTTGTAGAGTATGTTTGGTTCCCTCTATACTGGGAAAGGCCCTAGTGAAAAGTACTGAGATTTCAAATCTAGTACTTTCCTCAATTCTGCTTTTTTTTTTGTTTCTCTCTTTGTTCCTCCCCTCAATTTCTGGAACCTAAACAGTTTTTCAGAAATTCTCTGTACTGCAAGGGATCCAGCATGCCTTGACCAGGCCACGGATACCTCAATTACTGGAACCTAAACAGTTTTTCAGAAATCCTCTGTACTGCAAGGTACTAGCCCTGACTTTTGGATTTGGTACCAGTGGAGGCTGATTTCCAAGTGGCCCACACTATCTCCTGCTGAACGCATCTCTAGCTACTGTATCTCCCTCTGTGTATCTAGTTGAATTTATGTGCCAGGGTTTAATAATTTGTTTAATCCTTACAGTCATTTTAAGTTCTGAGTTGATATTAGAAGTGAATTTTGACTTTTCTATTAGCAGATTATATCCTCTCACCACTAGAGGGCTATATCTCTATCTGTATCTAGTACATAAGCCATGTGGATTCTCTCTGCCTTTCTCTCGCCTCTCCTCCTCCTCCTTGCCCTGCCCCCATCTTCTCTCTCCCTGGTCCTAGCAGCCCCACCCTCACCCCCCAACCTCTACTCTGGTTTCCACTGCTACTCCAAGGGAACTCTCCACTTCCACTCGAGACTTGTGCTTGGTACACCGTTTGGATATTCCTGGTCACTTAACCTGACCACTACTCTCCACAAGTGTGGCCACCTCTCTACACTGTACCACCTTGCAGTCCATATGGGATACTGCCTGGAACCTTGCAACCTCTACTCTTGGAAACAATGATCAAAACTATCTCTCAAAGAGCTGCTACTCTGCTCCTTAACACTCCTACTCCTCCTCCTTCTCATCTCAGGCAGCATCCATCCCAATCCTGGCCCTAGAAGCTCAGACCACACACAAACTCCAGGTGCCCTTATCCTTGCAACCATTAATATCTGCAGCCTACTACCAAAGCTGGATGCACTCCAAGCCTTCATATGCCAACACAACCTGACATCCTTGCAGTGGTGGAAACTTGGCTGACACCTAAAGTTCCTGACTCAGCAGTAACAATACAGGGCTACAATGTCCACAGGCTGGACCGGATATCCAAAAAAGGCGGTGGTTGTGCAATCTATATCAAAGACTCCCTGTCTTGGCACCCTGTAGCAACTCCATCACTTTCTGCCTCGGCCCAGATTCTGCCAATAAAAATCATCCTAGGTCCCAACCATAAAGCCCTGACTATTGTCTCCATATATATCCCACCCAGGGACCCTAAACATGGATTCAACAACGTCCTAAACTTTATCAACTCTCATCCTCCCGAAGCTGAACTTTTTCTACTAGGGGATTTCAACATAAACTGGTTAGCATCGAGTGCCAGTGCCTATAAAGACTCCATCTCAGCTGCTAACCTCATGCAAATGTTAAACTCCCCTACTAGGATTAACTACAAGACTAGCACCAGTACCCTCTTGGATTGGGTCCTTACCACTCACCCCACAAGGAGTTCTCGTACGACCATTCTCCCAGACTCTCTCAGTGACCACTCCCCAGTCATGTGTGCATGGTCTAATAAATTCCTTAAGCCCCTTCCTAAAATTATCATAGCAGAGTCCTTTCTCGTGGAAAACTTCCACATCTAAAACAACACCTGCATCTACAAGACTGGCTATCCATCTATGAAGTAACAGATGTTAACTTGGCTCTTGATCACATTATCTCAATTTTCAACAAAGCCTGTGACCTCTTTGCCCCTGCTAAAAGGCGCAAAACAAAATCTTTCTCTAACCCATGGGTCACCACGGCTCTTTTCTCACAGCGGAAACTAAGGGATCACCTCTGGGCAGTTGCCAGGGCCACTAGCAAACAACTGGACATCCAAAATTACAAACAAGCATGAAATGCCTGCATAAAAGCCATACGGCTAATGAAATCCACCCATTACAAAGACGCTCTCACCAATACATGGGGAAATGGTCGTGCCTTCTGGGACAATAACAAGGATGTCACAGGGAAGCAGCCAAAAACCTCTCCAGCCATGTTAATGATTGATGGATACACAACCCTTGACCCCAAGGTGATCGCAAACATCTTTAACACGGCTTTTTCAGACCTTAGTGCTGTTCTACCTCATGACTTTTTCGAAAACAGGGCCTACTCCCCAAATACCTCAGCCCCTCAGTCTAACCATCCCATCTTCTACTTCAGGGAGGTAAGGCTGAATGAAGCTCACCACTACATTACTGCAGCTATCTCTAAATCTAGATCTAGTAGTGACACCCTGGACCTTAAGCTTCTGTTGCTCACCCTCGATGAGGTAATTCATCCATTAACTAAAATCCTAAACCTCTCTTTCAGCTGTGGAAAATTCCCGGACCTATGGAAAACAGCCACCATGACACCCATCCATAAAAGTGGGGATAAGACGAATCACTCAAATTATCGCCCTACATCCATACTGCCCCCACTCTCTAAGGCACTCGAGCACATTGTGGCTGATCAACTTACCGACCACTTGGATAAATACAATATACCTTGTCCACAACAACATGGCTTCCGGAAAGATCACAGCACTACATCCCTTCTTGAGTTCACTGGAGCTTTGCACAAATCCCTTGACAATGACCTTCTCACAGGGGCCGTTTTCATCGACCTCTCCAAGGCCTTCGATACAGTACACCATGGACTACTAATACACCAACTACTGAATGCCAGGCTATCACCTGACTCTTCTCTCTGGTTTAAAAGCTACTTAGAAAACTGCTCGCAGAGAGTAAAAATTGTGGACGGTCTTTCTGACACCCTGCCTGTTCACTCGGGCATCCCACAGGGATCCATACTGGACCCCCTCCTTTTTAGCCTTTTCTTAAACTCCCTCCATTACCACTGCTCTGAGCAGATCATACTATATGCCGATGATGCTGTTGTATTCTCCACTCACAAAGATCCTGCAACTCTTCAACACAACTTTCAACTTGGTTTCAGTTCTGTAGAGACATGGTTTCTTAATTATAAACTGGTCCTCAATGACAAGAAAACCAAATCTATGCTCTTCTGCAGCTCTCATAACCCACACAAGCTACCCCACTTGGCTATCTCCACCACCCAGGGGAACACTTTAGATCAGGTGGGGTCCTTCAAAAAATTAGGGATACAGCTTGACCCTAATCTCTCCTATCAACTTCATATAGATAATGTAGCTAGAGCTGCTAATACATGGCTTGGTCTCCTCTACAAACACAGACCATACCTCACACCAGAAGCTTTGAAGGTTTCAGTCCTAAGCTCTGTGATCTCTGTAATAGACTATGGTCTCATCATTTATGGCTCGGCCACAACCACAACCCTTAGACGCCTCTCAACTGTGTTAAATAAGGCATGTTGGGTCATCACTGGTGCTCACCATCTCACCCACACATGTGACCTGTACACTCAGACCTGCTGGCTCCAACTATCAAACCGCATAAAGTTTCTTACATGCTCCAGGGTGAAAAAATCTACCTTGGCCTTGCACCTTCTGGGGTCTCAACTCTGTTACAACACCGAATTAACAAATGGTGCTTTAGGAGATCCACGCTACAGCTACGGAAAGTCCCCCACTGTCACACTTCACAGGGACAATGCTCTTTTGCTTATCGAGTGCCACTCAGGTTCAGTGGCCTCAGCCCAACCATCTCCTCTGCCCCAACAATTGGTATGTTTAAAACTAGGCTCTGGGACTATCTCACTATCAACAGCTCCTGTGACTGCCTAACTTAACCTTGTTTCTCCACTTCCCTTCCTGCTCTAGTGGTCCCCCCCTTCCCTCCTCACTGGATTCTACCCTCACATATTGGTATACCCAATGCTGCACTTTTCACCCTCTCCCCACCCTTCCTACATTCCTTCTCCCCCCTCCACTCTTCCCTCTCCCTATGACTGTAGCACTTATCTTTTGCCTATTTTCTCTGACAAATGCTGCTGGCTGCCTTGTTACAATGTTACCCTTGAATTGTATTAATCTGTACTCTGTTTGCAATGTCCACATTGTTGTAATGTCTGTCTTGATGTTCCCCATAATTTGTATTTCTCTGATGTGGAACCTTTGTAAAAGAGCCAAGGCTCAAAGGTATTTGTAATCCTAGACTTGATAAATAAATAAAAGAAAAAATTGTCTAAGTCTGTGCTTTCTGAAAAAAAAATCTCTTTAGATGAAGTTGGAGATTAAATGAGTCCATTCTGGTGTGAGGAAAAAATGAGAGTCCTTTGTTCAGAATTGATGTTTCATCCTCTGCAAAGATCCTATCCGATAGATTATAAATTATTTGTTGTTTCTCTATAGCTGCATGTAAGCAGCTTGGTGATTCTCTTTTTCTTTGTCTTTTCCTTTTCTATCCATCATCTCCCTATGCCTGTTTCTTTTTTTGTTTGACTTGTTGATGTGGTAGGGATACTTTCCCTATGCGCCTCTCCCCAGTCTGTTTCTGATGTCTGATCTCTCTGTTGACCTTGTTGTCCTCTTTAAAATCTGTCTCCTCTACCACCCCTCTGAAACCTGTTCCTCCCTCCCCTTCCAAAAAAAAAGAGAAAGGAAAACTCTTTGGTATTGCTGGTTAGACTCCCTGTCACTACTCTCATACATGTGGTAGCTACTGTCTGAATCAGGATTATAGGTTCCCTGAAAATGGACCCTCTGTATACATTTTTTATTTTTCATCCATGTATACACAGTTCCATCTTGATAATCCAACAGATCCTTTTGGAACTTCTTAAGTTTTTGAGATTTTATCTCATCCTCTAGGTTTCTATGCCTTTATTAATATCTTATTTTGTGTTTCTAATGTCCAGTATGTCCATTTGTTCTGCTAACTGGCTCAGAATGTCTTTTATTTCATCCTTCACTCTACTATTTTCTTTCATAAGAGATCCTTTTAAGCCTATCATAAAGTCATGTGACACTGTATTTGTAATGCCATCCCATTTGTTGTCAAGAACTGGATCTATTTGTAACTAAGATTCAGTTCTAATATTACTCATAGTCTCCCAGGGACCAGTTTCTGTTTCACATACTCCACTAATGCTATTGAGTGCCACCTCTAGTTTATAGCAAACACTTATCTATCACTTTGAACAAACTTTAACAGTTTATTTTTAATTTTCTCCACATAAAGAATTGCATGGCTATGCTATAAAGAATTAAACAGGAAAGGAACCTCTCTCCCCCCCCCCCCAATTCTCATTGAAAGTTTTGAGGATAAGTTGCAGATCAGAAATCAGTATAATTGGAGAAACAACTTTTTTAATAGCTTATCTGATGGTATATACTGCTATAAGGATAAAATGGAAGGAATTTAAAGCATTGGGAAAATAAATGAAATATTTTAATTATTCAATATAAGCAGTTCATGAAGGCTCAGAATGGTCTCTCTCCTTTATGATATTTTGATTAAGGTAACTGAAATGGTGGGAAGGCTTTGAAACCATTTGAACTGAATGCACTAGGAACTCAGAAAGTGCTAGGTGAGACTGGATGGGTAAAATTCATTAACATACCATAAGTTAGTTTTGGAGACTTAAAAATAATTAAGAGAAATATTTTTATTCTTCAGATCTTGGTTCCTCATATTATGGCTGCACTTTTTTTTTAAAAAGGGGCAATGTGCGGTTAGCATGGTGTGGGCTGTATGGGGGGGTGATATGGCAATGTCAGATTCTGTTATTCTGCTCCATTTTTTTTCTTATCTTGATTATTGGTTTCTCTCCCTCTTATAACCAAATTACAAAATGTTATTTCCTGCACTCAGTAAGGTCATGAGGTTCCCTATTGGATGACTTATTAACAGTCTAGCTTGCACTGTTGCACATTCATGAGGGGAGCTACTTCGAGAAGGCTGAAAATGAATGTGAACAGAGCACAAAAAAGTGAAGGGCAGCATTTTTACATTCTAAATAAATTGGCATTAGGTTTTCTGTTCATTAATACAGTATCAGTCAGGATATGTATATAATATACACCTAGTGCTATGATTCTGAAAAGCCCACATATCAATTTCATATTTGTGGTTGTGGCCGAACTCTAAAACACAGAGGGTAATACAGTTTTTACGGAAACTGTTAAAGGTCCTGCAATTGACTTTGAGTTTGACATTAGAGGTATTAAACTTCCTGAGGAAGGGGTTTGCATGTAACTACACTAGATCCATTGAGCTACTACAGGCTAAAACCATTTTTAAAAGGGAATCTTTGAGTAGTCCTGCCTTACATTCTGTCCTGGGGTGGGGGACTAGAGTTATTGGCTCTTATGTGTTGCACATAGTAATGGAAGAAGGTAATACATAGTTGCAGATCCTGGTTCCAGAGGTGGGGAACTCACAGTGAGATGCATCCTACAATAGTAGACATAGTTCTATATGGACCACTAATGAATATTGCTGGATAAAGGTGCAAAGAGCAATACCCCTCTAAGAGCTGGTCTATCCATTTCCTCCGGTCTACTGGAAAGCAGGTAGCTGCCTTGGCAGGGTGACACGAGGGTCTAGAGGGGCTAGAATACAATGTTCTTAAAGATGTAGCAGTGAATCAACAGGCTTCAAGTATTTATTTGGGTGTATCTCATGAGTATTGCCATGCCAATATCTTGGCTCCACCTTGCTCAACCCCCTAGTAGATACCTAGGTGGATGGGGTATGGGGGACAATGGAGGGATGGAGTACTTGGCAGGGATCTGGCATTAGTTGTGAGGGTGTGCCCATGACAGAGGTTTTTGCTTTTTTCTCTACCACCCTCTGCTGATTTACATATTTAATTAAGGCATTATTACTCCCCTATGGCTAAAGGGGTAGCTGGATGGTAGAACGTATCTTAAATCCTCAGGAGCATGGGTTTATGATTTTAATTCTGGGTCTGGGGTGATATGGTCTGCCTAGTCTACTGATCTTAGAGAGGGAATCCAGTTAAGAATCTAGATTACTACGAACATACTGCATGAACAGACAAAAATCACCAGCAGAAAAAAGCCTTACAGTCTATCAAATCTGCTCAGTTGTGCTGCTAGCAGCCCCTTATTTTTGCATCTGCCCCTCCCTCGCTCTCTCTCCCTTGACCCTTCCTCTTGCCCTGTCCCATCCCCTCTTGAAGCCCTCCACTGTTCTACTGGATACCACCTCTGCCAGCAACACATTCCACCTGGCCATCACTATCTCTGTAGAAAAGTGTCTTCTCATCTCCCTCCTGAACCTTCCCCCCTCCAGTCTTATATCATGGCCTTGGGTGTCCCTCCCCTCCCTTAGTTTGAAACGCCCCTTCACATAATACTTGTCTATCCCTTTTATTTACTTGAAGGCTTGAATCATATCTCTCCTCTCCTTCCTCTCTTTCACTGAGTACATGATCAATTCCCTCAGCCTACTCTCATATGGTAAGTTCCCCAGACCACTGATCATCTTGTCATCCTGCATTGCACCCCCTCCAGTAACTTAATGTCCCTGATCAGGTACGGGTGCCAGAACTGCATGCAGAACTCCAGGTGTGGCCTAACCAGAGATCTATACAATGGCAGAATCACATCTCCACCATTGAGGATATACCCCTAGCAATACAACCTGGCATCCTGTTGTCCTTTGCAGCCAGCTTTCTACATTGTACTGAGTTGTTCATTGCCCCCATAGTGATCAACCCCAGATCCTTCTCCTCCTCCTCCTCCTCCTCCTCCTCAGTCACAGCTAACTGCTCAGCTCCCAGTTGGTAGCTCCTCTTTGGGTTCTTAGCCCTAAAATGCAGAACCTTATATTTTGGGCATTGGACCCCAGCTGCCAGGTGTCTGACCAGGACTCCAGCTTTGACAGATCCTTCTGCAGCCCTTGCCAATCCCCTAGGTCATCCACTACTGCTCCCATCTTGATGTCACCAGCAAACAAACTGATTTTGCTCTTGATGCCAACTGAAATGTCTACAATGAATATCCCAAACAGCACTGGTCCCAACACTGAGCCTAGCAGAACTCCATTCATCACTGCTCTTGGGGATGATAGCGTCCCACTCACCACCACTCTCTGCTGCCTCCTTTGAAGCCAGTTCACGACCCAGCTCACCATCTTTGCTCCCACCCCTGTAGCTTACTTCCTAGTCTCCCATGTGGCACTGAGTAGAATGCCTTACTGAAGTCCAGGTACAGGACATCCACTCTATGACCCTTGTCCAGATGTCTAGTTACCCAATCATAGTACTCCACAAGGTTGTGCTGGCATGATCTGCCAGTGACAAAGCCATGCTGCCTACTGTTCTGTAGCCCATTGGCCTCCAGAAGGGACACAGCCTCTCCCTTAATGACAGTGGCACTAGGGAGGATGACATCACAGGTGGGTAGTTGTTGGCAACATTATGGCTCATGTAAGGAATAGAACTGGGGTTCAGGTTGGTGTTTTGCGTCAGACACCTACAGTAATGGGGGGGGTGTATAATGCACTACATTAAGGAATTTGGATCTTGGGTAATGTGAGTCACTCTTCCATAACGAGAGCCCCTAAGGTGCAGGTTAGCTTAGGCTCAAGGTGTTTTAGTTTTTTTTTTTTTTATAAACTTTTATTATAGCTTGGATCCCGTCTATGTTTTGTGGAGCAATATGCTTCTTGATATACATGTCGTACTGGGGTCAGCTCATCTACAGTAAAGTCATGGATGACCAGATAGTATTTTTTTAACACTCACAATCCTGTTTACCCATCTTTACAGTGGTGCACAGTTTCTAAGTGGCAAATGTGCTACCAGGACATGTGAAAAACAGAAGTTCAAGAGGCATCAGATTTGATAATTCTTTTAAGTAAGTGTGATGACTGTAGGTATGGTGCAAGTAAGGTTACATTTTATTTACATTTCACTTGGGTAACTGTTCAATCTGTGATACATTGTGGCTAAAATGAGATGGGTGACGTGGACTGTAGAGTGAATTAACCATCCAATAAAAAGAGACATTCACCTATCTCAGATCAGTCAAATGTCATATTGCTGTGCTGATGAAGACTCCTTTAGTGCAAGAGGAAGCTTAGAGGCTAGCAAGGGGATGGGTTGACCAACAATTTTCTAGCATTTTTACATCTTAAATGTTGGGGGGTGGTTATCTTGATAAAGCAGGGGTGCCCATTTATAGTGGAGGAATAGGAAGGGGGCAAGGCTGGTAGGTAGGTTATGGTAAAGGCAAGATACATGCTAGGGATGTGGTTGTAATGAATGTTTATGGACCGAACACAGATAACACCTCTTTCTATTTAGACATTATACAACAGATAGCAAATAGTCTCAGAAGATGCTTTTCTTATTGTGGGAGGTGATTTTAATTTTGCACAAGACCCCTTTCTCAACAAATCCCTTCTGCCATGGGGGTGCCATCACATACGAGGGCACAAGAGATAGTGGCATGCTGGGGATAGGAGTTTAAATTATCACATTTTTGAAGGATGCTCCACCCTATGACCATAGATTACACCTAAGACACCAGTCCTGTAGTTGGATCATCTATTTTTTGGTTACTATGCAGAATGATACAGAAGTGTTCGACAGCTCTATGCAGCTGAGCTTGTTGTCAGACCATGCACCAATGTTATTGACAACCCTCATGGAAATATCAGTCCCTAAAACCCCCAGGTGGAGGTTAAGTCCTTTTTTGCTCCAATTGCCACACTTTCAAGAATGACTGGAGAGAGAAATTAATATGTATTTTGACTTGAATTTACACCTGGATTTAAAGAAGGACACAATTTGGGATGCATTTAAGGTTTCATTAGAGGACAAATCATTAGTTATGCTTCATCTCAGAACAAGAGGCATAAGCAAGAGGTCTGTATTCTGACTCAATTAAAAGAAGCACAACTGAAATATGCACTTCCTACAAAAACAGCAGCAGACTCATGGAAAATTACACCGCTAAAATACCATCTGAATAGTATTCATATGCAACAGATGGAGAGGGCTCTCTTTCTCACTAGGTAGCAATACTGGGAAAATGGTGGGAAGGCCAATAAATGTCTGGCATATAGACTGAAAAAGAAGAACACTATGGCGATGATCTCGAGAATTCAGGTGTCAGGCGGTGGGTTCACTTCTAACAAAAAGTATGTAGGATTAGTGAAATATTTAAAAATTTCTACAGGAAACTACAGTATATATTTCACACCCTTAGGCTAAGGAAGGGGACATTTCTTAATTCCTAGATCACCTGTCTCTGAAACAGGTCCGTCAGGATTTTTCAAGAGCTATTGAAGCACTGCTTATGCATGAGGAGTTGCTGGGTGCCATCAATAGTATGGCTAAGTGGAAAGCTCTTAGTTTGGATGGACTCAGTACAGAGGTTTTTTTTTTTTTTTATTTAAAGTTTGTTAGAAATTTTTCATACAACAAGGAGCCAGAACATAAGAATTTACCATGTTATACAAAATGTCAGATATGTTAAGTCTGTCCCCCCCCAACCACCCAGCCTACAATCCCTCCTCCCTCCCCTGGCAAACCACAATATTTACTGCATCAGTCATCTTTAACATTCTATAAAGCCAATATTCCTCAATCGACTTAAGTTAAATAGAATACAAAGTGTGTAAAGGATCCCAAATCTTCTTATATTTGGGCAATCTATTTTGGAGATTAGCACAGACTTTTTCTGTCCTCAGATTCCCCAGTAATTCACACAGCCATTCCGTATAAGAAAGAACTTCTGTACTCTTCCAATGCCTAAGTACCAGTTTCTTAACAGATATCACTATTATAGACATATAATTTTTACGTTTAATAAACTTAATCGAGGAATAATCTCCCAGTATGCAAATTTCAGGTGTAAAACAGTCCGAAATACCTAACATAGGATCAGCCTTAGCTGAGATTGTCTCCCAAAGAGGTGTCACCTTCGGAAAAGACCAAAAAATGTGCAGGAGTGTACCTTCTTCCAGGGAACAGCGAGTGCATAGATTGGATTTGATAAGGTCCCATTTAGCTAACTTCTGAGGAGAATAATATAGATTATGTAATATATAAAATTGAGTAAGACGGAGTCTATCTTGTGTTATGAAATGGTGGCAATTATACCACAGGGAGGCCCAATCCAATGTTAAAAAGGGAAACAGTCTTGTCCAGTATTCTGTAGGTCCTAAAAACTGTGGAAAGCAAAAATCAAAAAGCATAGCATATAGCTTAGATATGGTCTTAGGGGGGCGACTTAAAATTTGGAGATCCTGATACAGTGACTTGCTACCTAACCCTGGTGGAGGCTGTCCTAGAGTTTTTACTAGAAGATGCTTGAGCTGATACACTTTAAAATAGCTGGAACATGGAATGTTAAATTTACACATGATTTCTGAAATGGAGAGCCAAGTATTCTCATCTTTTTGAAAAGAAAGGGGGGAACCATCCCACAGCTGCAGTAGCCATGTAGAGGGAATGGGCTTACCCCCCAACATGGACAAAGGAGAATTCCAGAAAGACAGAGATAAATCCAGTAGTGGATTGTACTGCAAGAACTCATAAAGCTGTCGATGAACCCTTACTGATACTTCAATTACTGTGGATTTTAATTTGGGGGGGAGTTGCGAGGGTTTCAACGCAAGAAGTGTAGAGGGATGGATCCCTATAGAACGAATCATGT
The DNA here is from genome assembly GCA_016271365.2 of Neoceratodus forsteri. NCBI lineage: Eukaryota > Metazoa > Chordata > Ceratodontiformes > Ceratodontidae > Neoceratodus > Neoceratodus forsteri. The sequence goes on from CM057453.1 coordinate 215,941,205, forward strand.
GAGTCTTTTTCGAGCCACTGAGGACTCCGGGATATATGTGTTGTGTCTACCCACTTCATGTATTTAGAGGTATGGGTGGCCCAATAATACATGTTCAGGAGAGGAAGACGTAACCCCCCCTTGTGCTTTGGCGCTGCCAGCTTGGTGTATGCGAGTCTTGGTTGTTTCTGGGCCCAGATGAATTTTGTGAAAAGTTGATGTAACTTCTTAAACCATGCCCCATGAAACCAAACATTAAGAAGGTTGAGGGGATACAGGAGATGCGGCACTATGTTCATTTTGATCAGGTTGATCCGGCCCCAGATGGAAATAGGGAGTTTGCTCCACCTGTCCAGATCATGTGTGATGGCCAAGATGGGAGGATCTAAATTCTTTCCTGATGGCAAGAGAGAGAAGTTCTGGTAAGGAAGATACCAAGATATTCCAGAGCCTCCAGGACCCACTTAAGACCCAGAGTGATGACTGATTGTCTGAAGACTTTGTGGTTTAAGGGAAAGACACCCGATTTGCTTAAATTAAGCTTGTAATTAGAGAGGCACCTATACTCCTCTATGACCTCAACCACCACTGGAATGGAAGTGTCTGGGTAAGAAAGCTGGAGAAGGAGGTCATCAGCATATGCTAAAGCCCTTACTTCATTACCCATTATACTGATACCCTGTATTTGCGTGTTGGAAAATTGATTTCTTAACAGTGGTTCTAAGTAAATGTTAAATAAAAGGGGAGAGAGGGGACATCCCTGCCTGGTACCTGAATACAGAAAAAAAAGGCTCTGAAACAACTCCGTTCCTGGTAATTCTAGCCGATGGAGCTCTGTAAAGAGCAGCAATCCAATCCTGGAATTGAGATGGGAAACCAAAAGCCTTTAAAGCCCCAAGTAGAAAGCCCCAGTCTATTCTATCAAAAGCCTTCTCAGCATCCAGGGACATCAAAACCGCTGGGTATTGCTCATCCCTGGACACCGAGAGGACATGAGACAACATGCGAAGATGATCCACAGAGGAACGTCCTCGCATAAACCCCACCTGATGCATTCCAACCAGATCCGGCAAGACAATAGAGAGCCTGTCTGCTAAAATTTTTGTTAGAATCTTCATGTCTTGATTTATGAGGGAAATGGGTTGATAACTCTGAACCAGTTCCGAATCCTTACCAGATTTCGGAATCAATACTATTAAGGCTTCAAAAAGGGTGGGGTCGGTACGAATGCCAGACAGGATATGATGGAATAAAGAGAGGAGGGGAAGGAAAATCAAATTTTTAAATTTCTTATAAAAGTAGGCCGGAAAGCCATCTGGCCCTGGAGTTTTGTCCAATGGGAGCTTTTGTATTATCTCTATAACTTACCAGCTAGAAATGGGTGCCAGTAAAGCTGTGATGGGCATCAGATAGAGTCGGTAAATTAGTACGAGAAAAGTAATCGTCCAAGGTAGAGACTGAAGGTGGATTATCCATTTTAGAATATAAGGATTTATAATATTGAGTGAATTCTTGCAGTATTTCCTCAGGGGAAGTTTTCAATGTTCTGTCTGTTGCTGACCTAATAGGGGGGATAAACCGTGTCGACTCCTGTTGCTTAATCCTGAGGGCGAGAAGTTTTCCTGCCTTTTCCCCTTGATCCATATATCTGGCTTTAGTACAGACCATGGCAAATACCGCTTTCCCCCCCCCCCGAGTAACTCCAGGTATTGATCCTTTATAATTGTTAACTTGCCTATGACTTCCTGTGGTGTATTAGGAGTAAGGGAACTTTCGATTGACCTGATCTGAGATAATAAAGTCTTCATTTGAAGATCTTGTGACTTCTTCTGCGCTGTCGCTTGACTAATTAGAATATCCCTAATATATGTTTTGAAGGCACACCACAAAACATCCGGGTTTATATCTGGTAATGTATTCGTGTCAGTACAGAGTTTTATCAAGGGTTTGGTAAGACACTAACAATACACTTAATGTAGGTGCTTTGGGAGGCACAGGGACTCCAGCAACTATCAAACTCAATGAGGGAAGCAATAATAACCTTTCTTCCCAAACCACAAAATGACCTTACCATCTATTCCAGTTTCTGGGCAATTTCATTGTTGAATATGGATCCAAAATCCTGCTGAAAATGTTGGCCAAATGTTTGAAGAAAACTCTTCACCACATCATACACAAATTCCAAACAGGGTTTATGAAGAGTAGAAATGGTGCTGATAATCTATGAATTGTGGTGCATTTGTTGGAAAGACTAAGAGGTCTCTGGGATCAGCAGCTTTTGCTGCAATACAGTAGATATGGAAACAGCTTTTGACTCAATGTAGTGTAAATACTTGTTTGAGGTTTTACAGAGAGTTGGTCTTGGACTCTCATTTGTTTCATGGATTGGGATGCTTTATGCATCTCCCATGGCGACAATACTTACTAATGGGGTAAATTCCTCTACTTTTCCATTCTATTGAGGAACAAGACAAGGCTGCTATCTCTTCCCATTACTGTTTGTTCTTGTCATTGAACTAATATGTGTGGCTATTGGGTAAGATGCTAGTATATGGTGTATTGAGTTAGGCTCCTTTAACTGCAAATCTCTTCCATACATGGCTGATCTTATATTAAAACTTTCAAAAGTACAAAGCTAATTGCCAAGAGCTCTGCAGCTTATCCAACAGTTTGGAACTGTCTCAGGCTTACAGATTAATTGGGACAAGATAGAGATCCTTCATCTCAAAGGGGTGATGTTTTCAATGGCACAGGTTAGGAATTACAGCATAAAATGGGCTCCAGAGGATATTACCTATCTTGTCATGAAGATTACAATTAATACAGCAGAGGTATTTAATGCTAACATCAATCTTATTATAGATATTTTAGCTTAAGGACATTCCTTGGTGGTAAGTTAAACCTTTCCTTACCAGTCAGGATAGCTGCTTTTAAGATAATGGCATTACCCCGTCTTATTTACTGCCTTAGAAACCTCCCTTTTTTACCATCTCCTAAACTTTGGTCTAAGTTAAAGAATCTCCTCTCCAGCATTGTATTGAAGGGCCAGTCTTCAAGGTTCAGTAGAAAAACTTTATGGACCCTACATCATCAGGGAGGCTGTAACCTCTAATGGATGTGGGTGCATCATGTCTTAATTGGGGTTAAGCAGGCAATTGATGGGTGTTTAGCTCCTCTGTAGGCTCAACTCTTGTGGGCAGAGGCTGAGCATGAACTATGGGATGGGGCCCCACATTCTTAGCTTTTAACTTGCCCACATCCAAGAGGTAACATAGAAACATAGAAACATAGACTTTGATGGTGGATAAGGACCACTTGGCCCACCTAGTCTGCCCATTTACCTACCTAGAGGATAAGCTGCAGATCCTATTTAACCAACAGCGTATTTCTTCCTACCCCCACAAAAATTGCCTTATGTCTGTCCCATGCATTCTTGAATTCTCCCACAGTTTTAGACCCCACAACCTCCTCAGGAAGGTTGTTCCATGCATCCACCACCCTCTCTGTGAAAAAATACTTCCTCACACTGCCCCTGAGCAGTCCCCCCTCTATCTTCAAATTGTGTCCCCTTGTTCTTGCACATCTCCTTTTCTGAAAGATGCTACCCTCTTGGACTTTGTTGATTCCACTTAGGAACTTAAACATTTCTATCATGTCCCCCCTCTCCCTCCTTTCCTCAAGGGTATGCATATTAAGCTCCTTTGGCCTCTCCTCATATGGCTTCTCTTGCAGACCCTGCACCATTTTAGTTGCCCTCCTCTGAACTGCCTCCATCCTGTATATGTCCTTCTGGAGATGGGGTCTCCAGAACTGGTCCCAATACTCCAGATGGGGTCTCACCAACAGTCTGTACAGGGGGATAACAACTTCCTGTTTTCTGCTGGTGATGCCTCTCCCTATATATCCCAGTATCCCCCCAGCCCTCCCTACCACCTTCTCACATTGCCTGCCAAGCTTAAAGTCATCTGATATGATTACCCCCAGGTCCCTTTCCATTTTTGTTGTTGTTACTACCTCCCCCCCCACTGTGTAATCTTCCCCTGGGTCTTTGTTTCCCAGGTGCATTACTTTGCACTTCTTTGCATTAAATCCAAACTGCCATACTTCTGACCATTCCTCCAACCTTGCCAAGTCCCTTCTCATCCTTTCCAAGCCTCCTTGTGCATCAACCCTGTTGCAGATCTTTGTGTCATCTGCAAAGAGGCATACTTTTCCTTCCAGTCTCTCTGCAATGTCACTTTTAAAGACATTAAAAAGGACTGGACCCAGTACTGAACCCTGCAGTACCCCACTAGTAGCCCTCTTTCTTCAGAGTGGACTCCATTTACAATTATCTTCTGTGTCCTGTTATTCTGCCAAGGTTTTACGCAGGCTACCACCCTGGGACCCAATCCAAGGCTGGTTAATTTGACTACTAATCCTTTGTGTGGGACTGTGTCAAATGCCTTGCTAAAGTCTAGGTAGACCATGTCCACAGTCCCTCCCTGGTCTACTACTTTGGTCACCCAGTCAAAGAAATCAACTAGATTCATCTGACATGACCTTCCCACTGTGAACCTATGCTGTCTTGGGTCCTTTGCCCCACTGGCAACTAGGTACTGAACAGTTCTTTCCTTCAGAAGTGATTCCATCACTTTCCCTACCACAGAGGTCAAACTGAAAGGTCTGCAGTTTCCTGCCTCTGTCTTGCTCCCACTTTTGTGAAGGGGAATCACATCAGCCTTCTTCCAATCCTCAGGTACCACAGCATCCTCCCATGATTTGTTATAAAGGATAGTCAGTGGTGTCACTAGTTCTCTGCTTAATTCTTTTAGAATTCTGAGGTGAATTCCATCTGGCCCCATTGCTTTGTCCACCTTCAGTTTTAGTAGTTCTTTCAGAACCCTTTCTTCTGTGAAAGGACTGGGATTGACCCCCCTCTCCATCGTACTTCTTTTTTTTTTTTTCTTTTTTCCTCCTGGCAAGACCCCATCTTCCTCTTCAGCCCTGGTCACGGCCCCCAGAGACCTCCACCACTGTCTATGGCTGCCGAGGTCCCTCAGTCACCCCCGGCTTACCCCCCAGGGGGGGGACCGTGGCCACCTTCTTGGTGGCCACGGGACTAGTATCTGGTCGGGGATTTGCAGTGACGGTGGTATGGTGAGGTCCTCCGGGGAGGGCTTCATATGCACGGTGGTCCTGCCCACCTCTCTTTGTTCTCCATTTTTTCATTATGAAGGTGGGGATGTGCAATGATGCCAACATCCGCACTGTCTCCCGGAACTGTACGCGTTGGACATTTCAGCTCCCCCGGCCTCCACCAGGAGTCCTCAGTGCACCTGTCACTGCTCCCACCCTCCCCCCGGAGAAGGAGAGCAGTCCATGGGATGCTCTATCCTTCTTCCCCTGGCCAGCCCTCCGATGATCCGGGTCCATTACCGAACCCGGGTCATGGGCGTCGCAAGCGGAAATCCCACCGCTGCACCAGCGGGCCGGCTGCTCTCCAGCGTACTTCTGTTAATTGTATTAGGCACCTCCCCCACTTCCTCTTTTGTGAATACTGAACAGAAGTATTCATTCAGTATCCCTGCTTTTTCACTGTCACTCTTTGCCCTCCCACCATCCATTCTATTCAGCCTCACTATCCCTTCCTTTGTCTTTCTACGCTCCCTGATATACCTATAAAAGATTTTATCCCCCTTCTTAACCAAGTTGGCTATCTTTTCCTCAGTTTGTGCCTTTGCTATTCTGGCTACCATCCCTGCTTCCTTCTGCCTTAACTGGTACAGTTCTCTGTCCTGCTCCTTCTGGGTTTCCTTATACTTCCTAAATGCTATCTTTTTCTCCCTAACCTTCACCACCACTTCTTTTGAGAACCATAGTGGCTTTTTCTTTCTTTTTGATTTGTTTATTTACTTGACACAAAGGCTTGTTGCCTCTGTGATGGCAGTTTTGATATTTCTCCATTGTTGCTTCACCCCTCCTTCTAGCCTGTTTGCTAGTGCTTTTCTAAGGAACTCTCCCATCTTGCTAAAGTCAGCCCTCCTGAAGTCCAGAACCCTCACTTTTGTATGGCTTGACTCTGTAGCTGAGTTTATCGTGAACCACACTGTTTGGTGATCACTTGTTCCCAAATGGCTACCCACTTCTAGATCTGAGATCCTCTCACTGTCCCCATTTGAGAGTACAAGGTCTAAGATTGCTCCCTCATGAGTAGGTTCCAAAACTAGCTCTCTGAGGCATGTACCCTGAAGGGCATCAAGAATGGCCCTGCTTTTGGATGTGGCTGCAGCAAAGGTGCTCCAGTTAACATCTGGCATATTAAGGTCCCCCATCAACAGTATCTCCCCTTTCTCTGCCATCCTAAGTATGCCTTCTATCATATCCTTGTCCATTTCCTCCCCCTGACATGGGGGTCTGTATACAACCCCTGTGCAGATTGTGTTGCCATTTCCAGTCTCTAAGGTGGCCCACAGAGCCTCCTCTTCTCCCTGTTTACTCCTTTGTTCAGTTGCTTTTATCCCTTCCCTTACATAAAGAGCTACTCCTCTCCCTCTTCTGTCCTCCCTGTCTCTCCTGTAGGTTGTGTTTATTTATTTATTTTATTTATTTGTACATCAGTTTATAACCTTTGAGCCAGTGGCTCATTTCCAAAGGTACCGCGTCACATTGAGGATAAATACATTACAAACTCTTTGTTACATCATACGGTTACAAAATTTAGCAAAAAACTTGTAGTTACAATCATTTGTACAGATAAAACCAGCTTAGTTACAGTGGCACAGTGTACCCTGGTATGTTAACATACCAGTCATGGTTCTCTGTCTACCATGTTTCTGTGACTGCTACGATATCCAAGCATCCCTCTTCCATCAAGGCCACCAGTTCAGGGAGCTTGTTGCCCAGACTATGGGTGTTGGTACTCATTACCCTCCATTTCTTGATGGCCTTACCCCTTTTTGCCCCATCCCTGTCCTTATTGTGTTTGTCACTTTCTCCATTTACTCATGCACTTCTCCCTATTGACATCTCTATGTTGGTGTCTACCTCACTTAGTACCCTGATTTTTTGGGGGAGGCTAGGATTTCCCTGCTCCTTTCTAGTGCCTTCCCCCTTGGCTAGTTTAAATGCTTGCCAATGAAGTATTTAAACCTATCACCTAGGATCCTGGTTCCCCTCCTGGACAGATGCAGACCATCATGCCAGTATAGGCCTGCATCTGTCCAGGTGGACCTCCAGTCCCCAATGAAGCCAAATCCCTGAGCCCTGCACCAGTTTTTCAACCACTGATTGAATCCCATAGTGTGGAGCACCCTAGCCTTATCCGTGCCATAGACAGGCAGCACCTCCGCAAAGGTTAACTTGTGTGCTAGTTGTCTAAGGACCCTCCCCATCTCCACAAACACTTCTTGCACTGCTCTGATCCCTTTCTAAGCCAGGTCATTTGTCCCTATGTGGACAATGACATCCAGCTCTCTCCCCTGTGCAGCTGCTCCTGTGACCCTGAAGATTCGCTCCCTGTCCCTCCAAAGCCATGATACCAGGCAGACACCTTACCTCCCTCTCCCCTTCCTCCCCCAGTTCTACCTTCCTAACAATGGAGACCCCCACCAGGAGTCGCTTCCTTCTCCTGCGGGGTCCCATGCCACCCTTCTGTGGGTCTCCTTTGTGGAGGTTCCCAGTATCCTCTCTTGGTCTCCACTGTCGGTGCCCATATAGAGGAACCACACTTTTCTAGAATGGCATAGGAATTGTGGAGAAGTACAACTAGAGGGATGCACCTCTGTTCCACCACCCTCAGGTGGAGGGGAGGAGGGCAATATAGTCCCAGTAGAGAAGTTTTAGTTATACCAGTAGCTCCTTCCTCCTGGTGTTCTGTCTGTTCTCTGGCAGAAGCTGTCTAGGGCAGTGCTTAAATCTGGTTTTAACCTGGCTTCTTCTAGCTAAGCCACTCCCCCTACTTTGCAAATCTTTCTACACTTAGTTAATTTCACAGATAACAATTCCCTTCTGACACCTGTGACAAGCACCTAGATAAGTAGTCAGATAACACATATAACAGATAACAATTTACTTCAACTACCTCTGAAAAACACACTAAGTCTTTTTTTTAACCCTGAATTGAAGGTCCCAGTACAAGACTTGTAGTTCTTAGTCCCAGTAGAGAAGTTTTAGATATACCAGTAGCTCCTTTCTCCTGGTGTTCTGTCTGTCTGTCTGGTAAACCAGTTCAGGGCCCTGCCCAATACTCGAAAAATGTATGGCGTAAGCTGATGAAATGTAACATATGTGTCTCTAGGTAAATACATTACAAACCTCTATGGGATTATCCGGAAATTCACATTGGTGGCAAACCCATTTTCTGGATAAATTTGAGGGATAAAGGTATATATAGGGTCAACCATTTGCTGGAAAAGGGTACTGAAGTATTGAAGTCCATCCAGCAACTGAAAGTTGAATATGATCTCCTAACGTATGACCACTGGAACTTTTTACAGTTATGGCATGCCATATTACCATGGATCTATGGCTGGGGTAGGTTAAAATATTGTCAAAAAACATGCTTTTTAGATCTCTGCCTTAGGAGTCCTATAGGAAAAAACAGCCTTATTTATAAGCAGTTCCAGAATACAAATTCCCTTGACTGGGAGGTAAAAAGAAGTAAGTGGTCTCAGAATTTGCAGCTGCTAGTGTCTCAAGAATGCTGTAAACATTGCTGGATTAAAGCACATACAGGCTCCCCAAATCCAAGAGACCAGCTGATGTAAAAAAAGGTTCTTGCAAGATGGCATAGGACTCTGATGAAACTGGAGCATATGAGGGTGTACATGTCTGACAGGTGTTGGTGATGCCATCAGGCTTCTGGAACCATTGCACACATTTTGTGGTGATGTGTGCAAATACAGTCTTTTTAGACACAAGTAGTTAATGTGGTGACCTTGCGATAGGACTGGGAGCATCGAGCTTCCCCACGGATGGTGGGATCCCCCCAAATTGAATCGATAAGCAAGCTGAAATAACAGGGGTTGAGGTGCAGGCTTGCATCGAGGAGCCGGGCGGTCTTCCCTCTAGCCACAGCCACCCCCAGCCCTGGAGTTTCAACAGAAACAAAAGCGGTCAGGTATCTACCTTCCCCTGCTACTGTGCAGGTGTGGAAACGTTCGCCTAGCTGCTGAGATTTTAAATTTGACTTCAAGTGATGGAACTGCCATTTTCTTTTCTGGGTATTATCTTTCTCAGTCCTGAAAAAGCAGCTGAGTTGGAGAGCAGAGTGGTGAATTAATTGTGCATGGCATATTTTGAATCAGAGAGCGGAGGGGTGATCAATTGTGCATGGCATATTTTGAATCGGAGAGCAGAGGGGTGATCAATTGTGCATGGCATCTTGAACTGGATGAGCAGTATTCTTGGCATGAACTTTCAAAAATGTACACTCTGGTGGTTTGGCTTCTTAAGTCAGTGATGCCACAGCCCAGGCTTCCTCAAAGGCTGATCGCTGAGCACAGCAGCTCACTCTGTGGTGACCCTGTGATAGAACTGGGAGCATCAGGCTTCCACATGGATGATGGGAGCCCCCCCCCAAACAGAATTGAAAAGAGAGATGAAATAACAGGGGTTGAGGTGCCGGCTTACATCGAGGAGCTGGGCAGTCCTCCCTCTAGCCACAGCCGGCCCCATCCCAGGAGTCCCGACAGAAACAAAAGCAGTCAAGTCTCTACCTTCCCCTCCTACTGTGCAGATGCGGAAACATTCACCTAGCTGCTGAGATTTTAAATTTGACTTCAAATGATTGAACTGCCATTTTTTTCTGGGTATTATCTTTCTCAATCCTGACAAAGCAGATGAATTGGAGAGCGGAGGGGTGAATCAATTGTGTATGGCATATTTTATATCGGAGAGTGGAGGGGTGATCAATTGTGCATGGCACATTTTATTCCCACCCTCCCCATTCCCTCCTCCCATTAAATGGACTGAGACCACTCCCTTAAGCCGTCCCACCATCAGTACACCAGTCCCAACTGCTTTTTAAGCCAGCCCCTAATAGGCTCACATATTTGGTAGCATTGAACAAAAGGCATGGTTAGGGCTGTGTAATGGAACTGTGACTGTCTACTATCTTCCTCATGCACTTTTCTGCCTTGAACTACTTAACATTTCCAGCTCATGCTTCTACTCAGAACATTCACTAGTTTGGGATAATCTCAACCTTAAAATTTTGTGGTGCCTTGTTACTAGTGATTAGGTATAACTGAGTTACTGTGTGTCAATTTGAGGGCATTGGGCACTGTGTATTATGACTATTCCAATGACTGTCCATGCACTTACTGCTTGCTATCTCTCTAGGGGCTGTTGTTAGTCCGTATCTCAGGATCTGTTCTGCTGTACTCTGCCAGGGTTTATTTTGCCGTATTTAGTCTGAAAACTGCTGTGTTGGGGTGTTCCTGTTTGTGGTGATACTGTAGGTAACTTGGTGGGTCTGGCCAGCTCTATTGCCTGCTACTCAGCTGTGTCCTTGTAGGATACTGATACAACTCAGGAGAAGGCATGCATAACATGTGGGCCCCTAAGCATCATAGGAGTGTTGTGGAGTCCCACCCTTTCTCTACCGTCCTCTTCAGTTGGCTGCTCATCGCAATGTTCCTCCCTCTGTTCATTATGGACTGTGCTCCCTCTATGGAACAATCTAAAATCCCACCTGGACTACCTGATGAGAAGAATTTTAACTTCTCTAACATAATAGCCTGCAACAGACAGTCTCCCTGGCCCATCTGTTGCCTTAATCTGTGCAGCATCCAGTATTTTGACATAGTGGTCAGGCGTTCTGGGCACAGGCCGTCCACTAGTGTTGGCACTCCACCTTTGAGACATCTTATCTGGCTTCTTGTGGTGATACTAGTCCTTGCAGGGGATGTGGAGCTGAACCCTGGTCCTCCATGCCAAGCCTTCTCCTCTCCTGTGGACTGGCTGGCAATGGGCTGAAAATTGCTCATCTTAATGTCTGCAGCCTTCTGCCTAATTTGGCTGAACTCCTTGACTGGGTCACTTATTTTAAGCCTGACATCCTTGGGATAGCTGAAACCTGGCTGAAACCCTCTACCCCAGATTTGGCCTGTGTGCTCCCTGGCTTTGACCTTGTTAGGCATGACCGTCCAAGTAAAAAGAGGGGGGTGGTATACTGGTCTACTACAGGAGTCACCTTAACCTCTTGGTGCTAGCCTGCCCACAGTCTGAGCAGTCTTCCTGTGAACTGCTGCATACTGTGCTGTTACTGAGGAATGCAATGAAGCTACACAATGTGTGTACCTACAATCCCCCCACTGGTGGAGAAGTGGGTTTATCCTCCCTTCTTGACTCTGTTGGCACTAGGATGGGGAAAATATGAGCTATTCATCCTAGAGGACCTCAACCTAAAGTGGCTTGGAAGCAATACCAAGCAGTATGAGACTCTACTTGCAGGCTTCTCATTGTTCCAACTCATTAAGGATCCCACCAGGTGATCGTCCACTGGTGGTACTGGCTCGCTTCTGGACTGGGTCCTGTCCAATAGGCCTGAGAGGATTAGCTCCTCAGGTACCTTCCCTAACTCTATCTCTGATCATGCCCCTGTATACTGCATATGGAAGGTCTTGGCCCTTAAGATTCCCCCTAAGATCATTCATGTCAGGGATTTCTCCAGGTTTGACCTTGGTACTTTCCAGGAGAATCTTATGCTTATGGACTGGTCCGCAGTAATGAGGGCTCAGAGTGCTTCCTCAGCAGTCTGTCATTTCCTGGGCATCTTTGGGGTACTACAGGACAAGCATGCCCCTCTTGTCAGATGTAGGGTAAGGGGGGCTGCTACGAAATGGCTGCATGGGACCCTCCTTGCTCTCATGAGGACTAGGGACAAATGCTGGGCCAATTTCAAGGTCTCAATGGATCAGGCCATTTTCCAGCATTACAGGAGGCTCAGGAATGAATATAAAAAGGCTATCAGGGCTGCAAAAGGTGAATTTTGCAAAGCCGCCTTACGGACCTCAGCTAAGGACCCTAGGAGCTTCTGGAGAAATATTAAAAACATTCTGAGTGGTTTCTCCACCTGTGAGGCTCCTGACATACTTATTGAGGGTACCAGCTGTACTAATCCTCTGACCATTGCAAATGTATTTAACTCACATTTCTCAGACTTGTCTGCCTTCACCTCTTTATTCTCCTCCAATGGTAGTGACAGACCTGTCTAGGCCCCTTCATCTCAACTGGCACCTTCCCCTCATCCTCTGTTCTACCTCAAGGCTGTGACAGTACATGAGATGCAGAGATTGCTTTCTGGTCTCTGCCCCTTTACTAGTGCTGGTCATGATGGTATGGAACCAAAGCTTGTCCGCCTTGTGGCTACCTTCATTGCCTCCCCTGTGGCCCATATTGTCAATCTATTCCTGACCTGTGAAAGGTGGCAAGGGTTATCCCCATACTCAAACAGGGCAACCATAGGATCCTAGATAACTATCGGCCAATTGCCATCCTGCCTGCTATTGGTAAGCCTCTTGAGAAAGTTGTGGTGGGGCAACTCACGGATTATATCCAGTCTCATGAGCTACTGTCTCCCGTACAGCATGGCTTTCATAAAGGGCACAGTACTACCCCTGCCCTAGTTACTGTTACTTCTGGGATAAGGGCTGCTATGGACCAGGGCAGACTCTCTGGGTCCATCTTTCTTGATCTCTCTAAGGCCTTTGACCTAGGTGACCATACCTTGCTATGCATGCAACTTAGGACTTTGGGCATGTCCTCACCTGCACTCAGCTGGTTTCACAATTATCTGCAGGGCAGACAGCAACTTACCAAATATAGTAAGGTGCTCTCAGACACCACCACTGTGTCCTCAGGGGTTCCCAAGGGGTCAGTCCTCGGGGCCCTGCTCTTCTCCATATTCATCAATGACCTTCCCTCCTCAGCTGCCTCTTGCAAGGCCATCCTATATGCTGATGACCTTGTTATTCTCACTCATGCCTGGGACATTGGGGTCATTAGCCACCAATTGAGTGAAGATTTCATGAGTATCCAATCCTGGATATCATCCCACAAGCTGGTCCTAAATCTTAGAAAGAATCAGACCATGCTGTTTGGATCCCAGGCTAAGCTAAAGGCCTCCTCGGTCCCTCTGTGCATCTCGGGTATTGATTGTGTTCCTGTGCTCTCCACAAACTCTGTCAAATATCTTGGGGTGACACTTGACCCTCAGGTCCACCTTGGTCACCATATCCACAACATGTGTCGAGCTGATAACTGGAAATTGGGTCTGGCTTACAGGGCGAAGAATAATCTTACCTTGGCTGTTCGTCTTGCACTGGGCAGAGGAGTGCTTCTCCCATCTCTATGCTACGGGCTCTTTTTGTTTGCCCATACTACCAAGGTCCACCTCACTAGGTGAACCTTAGCCTACAATAATATCTACCATTTTGCTCTTGCAGCCCCTCATCTTACTCACCATTGTGATATGTATAGCAAGCTAAACTGGCTCTCCCCATTCAACTACATGAACTTTGTCTTGGGCTGCTTCATAGGCAAGGTTCTCGGCTCTGGCACCCTCCCCCCCCCGGATTGGCAGAGCTTCTTGTGCCTGCTGTCTCCACTCAGTTCTCCCTAAGGTCCCTTGGCCCCACTATCCTCAAGGTTCCTGTGACACGTACCCAAATGGGGGACAGGGATATTGCATCCTGTGCCCTGAGATTATGGAACTTCTTTCCTGTCCAGGTCAGGTCTGCCCCTTCTCAGGCATGTCTGTGATCCTCCCTGTGGAAGCACTTGAAGCTCTCCTCAGTATGCGTCTGTCTCAGACCTTCCTGAGTACCCTGGTTCCTACACTGTACTTGAGCACATTATCTCCTGTATATGGCTCTGGCCCTGCTGTTGTTGCCAGCCCACCTGCTTGTGGCCCTGTATAAATTGTGTATATTCAGTATCATCTATTGTACTTGGCTCCGGCCCTGCTGTTGTTGCCTGCCTGCCTGGGTGTGGCCCTGTGTAAATTGTGTATACTCTGTATATTTTTGCTAGGCATATTGCTTTAGAAACTCTGTGCTGTTACATGTTAACATCTGACAGTGTCCACTGCTGTAATCTGAGCTATCCCACTACGTATGTTATGTTTCTCCTGATTTCACTGTATCTGCCTTACTTGCTTCAATTTGTACTCGTATGTTTTTTATTCTCCTATATTCTCCTGGGTCATATCTGAAAATAGGCATATGTTTTGTCTTGCGTACTTAACTGGTTAACAAAAGCTAAATAAATAAATAAATAAAATCAATGCTCTGTTCGGGTAACACTGAGCCCATTTCCACTATTATGGTTTCTGGTGGATTTTTCACAGTTAACAGTGCATCTGCAAATACACTATCCCTTAATGCATACTCTAGCAGTAGAGGCAAAACAGCAGACCCTAGCGAAATGGAAAACAGCAGGGATTCCCTCAGTCCTGGACTGGGATATGGGATCCTCCAGAACAGTGTCATATCTGATGGTCATGGTGAAGGGGAGTGGCACCAGGGTGTAGTTTGAAAGATTTGGGGATTGTAGATTGTAGCTATGGAACACAACACTTTAGGGGTAGATACAGTAGTCAGTGGACAGAGAGAGACCCAGAGGATTAGTACTGGGGGAGGGGGCCCTTGCAGCAGGTGTGATAGTGCTGATGACAGTTATTCAACTGATAGGTGCTTTCAGAATAAACACAGGGCAATCTTCTGCATGCCTCATGCAATTAAACATGAGAATATCTAGACCACCTGCATGTTGCATTAATGCATGTCTTAGAGGGTATATTGTTCTTCATAGCTTATGTTATAAGGGGATCTTCTACTCACTGTAGCATTAAGGTCATGCATGTTATATTATTAAATACAAATGATTAACTTTGCATGTGGATCCTAGTGATTTTTATTATAACAGAAGTTTTACTAGTAAAGGGTTAATTATTGTGTTTTTACTGGCTGGGTGTAATGTATTCTTATGTTTATCTTTTTGTTTGCCTTTCATGCATGTAATTTTTCCTATGCTAGCATGATTTGTGTAATGCACAGCTGTGGTCTATATTTAACTGGTGAAGTAGAGTACTGCATGTGTCTCACTCTGTTGTTCTTAATTTTTTTATGCCATACATTATAATTATAGAATAGGCATTTTATGGTGTTTGAATAATGACATGATGTTGTTAGGTATGGTAATGTATTAATTAGTTGAATTAATCCTACTTTCTTAGATTGTTATTTCCAAGGATCGTAGTGGTCTAAGGCTCTGAGCTGCAAATCTGGTGACATCCAGCAGACCAGACCTGGGTTTGAATCCCACAGCTTCCACTTGCATACTGTGTGAGCCTGAGCAAGTCACTTAACCTCCTTGTGCTCCCAGGTCGCTCCTGTAAAAAAGCTTTCAGCTTAGTGTGCTATACCTGGTTAAAAACAACTAAAAAAAAAAAAAAGGAGGTCCCCCAGCCAGGAACTTCTGCAATGTATGTATTTTTACCTGTTTTAACTAAGCTCTTCATTACAATTGTTATACACAAAAATACAGATTGTTACATTAATGATGTCCAGAATGTCAAGGATTAAGGAAAGGGTACCAATTAATTTTTTTTTCCAGTTTTATTATTTCTCTGGAAGAGGGGAATATTTCTGTTATCACCCAGTAGTAAATCTACAACTCTGTGCACAATGTCAGACATTCTAGACTTACTGGTAACTTAGGCAGTTATTGATGGCAGTGGGCACAAGGCCTGCAAGGCTTCCAAGACATCCAAGTGGTTTACTTTCAGGTGCTCAGACAGCTTTAATATGCAGGGCTGGAAGTGGATATGGAATCAGCAGTCACTGGCAAAATTCAGTTCAGATGCTGTAAGGTTACAAGTCTCTTGAATTTGCTTGGAATCAACCACATCTTTTGATATTTACTCTAAACTGGACCAGTGCCCAGTATCAGCAGGTGGTACAATATATTTCTTAACATCCACAGGATGTTAGAAAATAGAAAGAAGGTGGATCAGTTGGCATGTCCAAGCTTTTCTGTATGAAATGATTTTATCTTGAAAAAGTGTCACTGACCATTTAACCCTAAGAGCTGTCAAAAGCAATGTTCAGCTAGTGAAGCTCATGAATGAGAAGACTGAAACTGGCTCACATTTGCAGGGTGGTAATGATGAAAACTTTATATTTTGTATTCTGTAAGCCTCCCCTTTCTTATATAATCATGAAGGAAAATTATATAAATCAAACAACCCTCTGTAATAATATTAGTATGATTACATGAAGAGGGACTTTTACTACCAATGCTGGAAATGATCCCTGTAAAACATAATGCCTGCTGTTTTTCTTAGGATGCCACATTTCTGTGGTTATTTTTATCATTTATTTCCAGATGGAGGCTGTAGACAAAAATCTCAAACCAACTAGCTTTTAGCAATTTGAAAAGCCAGTAACTGCCATTGTTTCACTGCAGTGTCTAATCTGTATGTGTCCCAAAGCTCTTTGAAGGTCATAACAGATTTACAATGAACACAGACCTAAAAAGAAAGAATTAAACAAATCCTTGCTTGAAAAGAATATGCTGCAGTAAACATCGCAAAATAAATTTCAAAAAGGAGGAAAGAAACGTTTGGCCCAAAGGCACCAGTTTACACAATAGCAAAGAAACCATCCACAAGTCTGTTGAAAAAAATACATACTTATCCATACAGTGCTCCAGGTATTGCTTACTGCTGTAACAGGTCCCACAGTACTGTTTTAGCTTTGGATGAAGGGGAATAGAGGGAATGCATTGCAACATGGCAGCATTTATCAAAATCAGTTCCAAAGTTTTTCACCGTACTGTCTGTTGACCTTCAGCACAGCTTTGTACCTATTACTGAGTCGAAGAGGACAAGGAATTCACAAGCAGATGATAATGACTAGAGAACAAAGCCCAGAGGATTCCCTTGATCTGTGATTTGCCAGTCACACTGGCACCCCTCTTGACAAATGATACGCTTCCTGACTACATAAACAGCTATATTTCATGCTGTGTCCTTTCAGTAACATACTTGTGGTTCAATATACAGTAGATTGCTACATGCATGTAGCGCTCCTAGCACCATGTCAAAGGTAAATGGGGCAGTCAGAAACCACTTAATGTTGTTGAGTGGTCCCCTCTTTGAGAACAAAATGCTGAGAGTCATCCAGTTGCAAACCTGTTAAGCAGGATTGATAGTTCCATGTACTTAAACACTTAGCATTCTAAAGAGCACTGCTAAATTAGACAGAAACACCAAAGCCCTACTTCTATAGGAATACAAAATGGTGTTTGTTTTTTCTTGGTACATTAGTTTCACTGGATATGTTTTCCCTCATAGTATATACTTCTTCAAAGCATAGAAAAGATTTTGTTTCCTGCAGTACAAACCAATGATCAGTCTGAAAGCTGTATTCATTATTATAGTTGCCTTTATTTACCAAATTCATTAAAATATCAGTGGAATGGATGTTTAAATGACATGTAAAATGCTATTTAACAGAGCCAAAAGTGATTTAGCCCTTTAAACACAGAGAAGCACCAGCTTAGCAAGGGAACACTGCCCTTGAAAGACATGATGCAGAAAAGTGGGAGCAGGGAGGAGGCTAGCAATTGCAGGCCAGTCAGCCTGACTTTGATGGTGGAGAAATTAATGGAATCACTACTGAAAGAAGGATTGTGGAATATCTTGAATCAGGTGGCTTGCAAGATCTGAGGCAGCATGGATTCACTAGGTGGATATCATGTCAGACTAATCTTATAGATTTCTTTGACTGGGTAACCAGGAAGTAGATCAGGGTGGAGCAGTGGATGTGGCCTACCTAGATATAAGCAAGACCTTTGACATTGTGCCATATAGGAGACTCATAAGCAAGCTGTGCAGCCTAGGAGTAGAACTAAAAATGGTAAACTGGGTAAGAAACTTGTTGGAAGATAGGCGACAGAGGGTAATAGTAAACAGAGTTCACGCCGAGGAAGGAAGGGTAACTAGCAGGGTACCACAAGAATCAGTGCTGGGACCAGTCCTCTTTAATATCTTTATAAGTGACATTGCAGAGGGACTGGAAGGGAAGGTATGTCTTTTTGCAGTAGATAAAAAAATCTGCAATAGAGTGGACACTCCAGTGAGGGTTGAAGAAATGAATAGAAATCTAGGTAAGCTTGAGGAGTGGTCTAGGAAGTGTCAACTAAGTTTCAATGCAAAATAATGCAAAATCATGCACTGGGGGCATAGAAACCCAAGGTCAGAGTACAAAATGGGGGAAGTGATACTGGTGACCACCAAACAGGCAAGAGACCTGGGTGTAATAATATTTGATTATCTAAAGGTGGCCAAACAGTATGACAAGGCAGTGGGGACAGCCAGTAGAATGCCACGGTTCATTGGGAGGGGTATTACCAGCAGAAAGAGGGAGCTTGTGGTACCTCTGTATCAGTCTCTCATGAGAACCCACCTAGAGTACTGTGTCCAGTTCTGGAGTTCTCATCTCTGAAAGGACAGAGTTGAGGCAGTCCAGAGGTGGTCAACTAAAATGGTGCAGGATCTGCATCAAAAGTCCTATGAGGAGAGCCTGAATCATCTCAGTATGTACAGACTGAAGGAAAGGAGGAAGGGGTGATATGATAGAGACTTCCAAGTACCTCAATGGTATAAATAAGGTTCAAGATGGAAACCTCTTTCAGAGAAAAGGATGCACAAGAACAAGAGGACATGTGATGAAGCTGGATGGAGGGTAGAAGTGGGGAAATGTAAGGAAACACTTCTTCGCAGAAAGGGTGATGGATGAATGGAACAGTCTCCTTGAGGAGGCGGTAGGAGCAAAAACTGTAATGGGATTTAAGAAGGCATGGGATAGGTATAAGGGAACCTTAGAAGCAAGGAAAATGACAGAAAAGCTGGCGATCAAGTAGGGTCTACGGTGTGACTGTAGGTAGGGAACATGGGCAGACTAGATGGACCAAGTGGTCCTTATCTGCTATCAAATTCTATGTTCCTATATTGTCATCTCCCTATAGCCCTTGGTATTTTGAGATATTTGTGATGTCTGTCACTGCCAAAGTTTTCTACTCAATCATCATGCTGTCTGCAGGAAGGTTAGGTATTCTGATAATGTGGCTTGTGGGAAGCAGCCCCAGTTTCACACTCTGGCCACAAGTCTGACTCACAATTTTAGCAGCAGATTCTTTAGGGCCAGGGTACCAACAGATCTACCTAAACCCTTTAGATGAGCTTGGACCATCTCATTTAAATTCTCTTTACTGGAGCCAAGCCATGGAGTTGCTGCACATACACCAACATGTGACACAGCTTAGATTATGATCTGAACCCACTCTGAGAAAATAATGAAATATAAAGTCCTTGGAGGATTGTTTGTCCCCTGAGGAAGGGTCAGGGGATTAGTAAAAAACAGGACTTTCACTCTCAATCAATATCCTCCAGTTATCAATTATATAAATGTAAAACTTAAATAACTTTAAAACAATGATGTTCTTATAACTCTCAACTTTACATTTTTCCAATAGAAAAATGTTCTGGCAGAACAAGTTTTAAAAATGCAAAGTGGCCACAGATATTGCAGCAACATAACAGCAATGTAAAACACAAATACAGTGCCATTTCCAAACCATTCCTTTTTCACAAAGTACCATTTGAGGCAAAACACTACAGCCCCTTGAGACATTAGACCAGGCATGTCTAACAGAAACCTACAGATTTATTTTACAATATCAAATACAGTTTATAAACTCTTGTGAAGACTTCCACAATATATAAATTAACTAACATAGATACAATATGTGTGTAAAAAACAATGTCTTTATAGTGTATGGTGGAATGTGGCTGTGTATGGAAAGCCATACACCGCAAAAAGTCGTTCTGCTGCAGTAGTAATGTCCTCACTAACTCAGAATTACTTTTCATTCTGCATTATTGGGGATGCCATAATACAAAGGACTCCAGCAGATGTTGTGATTCATCCCTTGCTCTGTGAGAGTCGCTCATATGTGCTGGCCAGCAGCAGTTGTTAATCAAGGACAGTCAGCAGAGTTGAACTAAAACGGAAAAGTAAGTGCTTTTTTTTAAATTTTACAGTCACCATACACTATAATGAACAATATATGGCTAAACATAAATTACTTAGCTATTTTTTCACCTCATGGATACTATGCCAACTTAGGGACCTGTCGAACTTCGCTCTTGAGGTCATCAGTTACAATGTATCCACTCGGTGGAAGAATACCCTTGTAGTATATGGTTACCCATACACTATCCTAAATGTCATTCAAACCATACTTTCTTTTCAATGCAATGTTATGCAGTGTTCTATGTCCATCCTAGTATAAAGCCAATCTGTTTTAAATCAAAACTTTCTCACCCCAGTTAATTGCTGGGGCAGATGACCATAATAAACAATTTCTCCAAAGTGTACTGATACATAAAACCCATATAAAGATGTTCCCACTTTAATTACTGGGAACAGTGATTTCAATCTGCCAGTTCAAGACTACATATTATAAAGGGGCAAACAGGTGAAAGGGTAAAGGGAGGGTGGAGTAGCCCTCTTTAACAGGGAGGAAATAGAGGCTATGGAGGATGGATCCATAAAATAGGTAGAGGGGGAGTGGAGTTTATCTGGGTTCAGTGGACTAAAGCTGCCAGAAAATAGATACGACTTGGGGGAGTCTAGAGGTCTACAGTTATAGTGGTCTATAGCTGGTGCAAAGTAAAGATGGGATATAGAATTGAGGGATGAAATCAGGAGAGGGTAGCAAAAAAAGATCTAGTGTTAGTGGGGGACCTCCACCTTCCAGACACAGAGTGTGACACTGTACCTCAGTGGCTAAGATCACAAGGAGTCAGGCACTGCTGGACACAGTGCAGGACTGCTTACTGGTGCAGCTGGTCAGTGATCCACATCGCAGGACACTATTCTTGAATTGGTACTTACCAACTTGGGGGGGGTGGGTTGTAGTAAGAGAACCATTTGTGTTCGGTGACCACAATTTCATGTGATTTGAACTGCAATGGGGAACACTGGTCACCCCTCAAGGGCAGAGGCTCTGGACCTTAAGTGGGAGGATTTACACCAGATGCAGGAAAAGGTCAGGGAAAACTTTTTGGGCATTGACCAGATTGAGAGAGTAGAGGAATGTGGGGAATGATCAAAGGACAGTTCTGGAGGTTACCATCTCTAGTGCAAGAAATATTGCCAAAAGAAACAAGTGCAAAAGGCTGATCTGTTTCTCAGTGTATGTAAGGGGCTGTGAGAGCAGAAAAAGGTCCTTCAGGTACAAGGTGAATGGAAGGGAGAATGGGATGAACAACAAACCAACATAAAAGAGGAGGAGGTTGCAGTGAGGAGGGCAAAGGCAGATACAGAGCTATGGATTCCAGAGGGTATTCAGGGAGGGGATAAAAAATTCTCTTGATACATTCAGGAGAAAAGAAAAGCTGGGGGATTGATAGGCTAGCTGAACTAGGAGGGTAGTAGAAGTTGACAAACATAAGGCTAATATCATAAATAGCTATTTTTGCTTGCTATTCATGATTGAGGATGATTGACCTGTACGAACAGGCAAACAGGGTCAGGGAAGTCACATGGGGTGGTACAGAAATGAGGAGGCTAGTGATCATGGTCAACTTGATGAAAAAAAGGACAAGAGGAAATTAGGGTGGAGAAAGCACTGGGCTCAGATAGCCTGTAAACAAGGGTACTTTGGGAACTTGCTGCAGAACTGTGGAATCCTTGATCCAGCTATTTAATCATTCACTGAAGAGTAGATTAGTGCTGGGAGATTAGAAGGCTGTGTACATAGTCCCACACCACATGGTGTGACAGGGAGGACTGAGGCAACTACATGCTAGTCAGTCTCATCCATATTGTAGGTAAACTGATGAATACCATAGTAAAGGAAAGTCTGGTTGCCTACTTAGAAGCCAGTGGGCTTGAGAATGGTAAGCAGCTCCAGTTTGTGTCAGGGAAGTGGTGCCAGGTTACCTGATACTATTTTTTGACTGGGTCACTAGGGCAATAGATAGAGGGCAGGTGGTTGATTTGCACTACTTTGACTTCAGCAAAGTCGTCAGTTCAGTGCCATAAAAAAGGCTGCAAAACAAGCAGTAGTAGGGAAGGGTTTAGGCAGGTGAATGGGGAATGACTGGGGGAAATGAGAGAGGGTGGCAGTAAACCTGGTAAGATCTGAGGTCAGGGATGTAATGAGTGGGGTGCTGCAGGGATCAGTCCTGGGAGTTGTCCTATTCAATATTTTCATTGGTGACAGTAGGAGACTGTATCTAGGGCAAGATGCGTCTCTGCAGATGACATAAAGCTCTGCAGCAGAGTGGACAGCAAGGAAGCAGTGAGGGAACATTAGAAATACTTTGAAACACTGGAAAGCTGGTCAAAGACCTGGCAGTTTAGATTCAATGTCAAGAAGTATAAGGTGACACAGTTGGGGAAAAGGAACTCACAATGTAATACTGGATTGGGAGTGTTTAGGCTAGCCACTACATTGGAGTAGAGGGATCTGGATGTCACCATCAGTAACTCTCTAAAGGAAACTGGCCAGTGCAATTAGACCAAGAATAAGGCATCTAGGATGGGGGGGGGGTTGATAGCAGGAGAAGCAAAGTGATACTGCCCTGTACAGATCTCTGGTGGGGCCTCACTTGGAATGCAGTACCCATGTCTGGAGCCCTCACCTGAGAAAGGACATTGACAGGCTGCAGTCAGTTAAGAACTGCAGGGCTGGAGGGAGAACCATGATCTTATCTGTGTCAGTCTTCACCATTCATCACAGATGGGTACTGGCCGGAGATCAGGACCCCACGGGAGCTTTTTTTTTTTATAAAGGGATAGGAGGAGCCAACGCAGCATGGGCGCCGCCCTCGAGGCCGACGTACTACGTGGCGCTCGAGGGTTGGCCGTTAGGCTGCCTCGACTCCACCTGTCTACCAGTTCTTCATCTCCCGTCATTGAGATCGCCTCATGGGAAGCTGTTGGAAGAAGAAATTAGGCCTGTCAGCCTTTACTATGAAGTTTAAGTCCGTCGATCTTACTAGTTCTGGGTTCTGCCTCCACTCGACGTCGCCGGTAAGATCTTTCCTTTTTATTTGAAAGTTTGCGATGTCGAGTCTATTTTTGGTGTTTTTTTCCATAGGGCATGTCTCGGTCAGGGGGCAGAAGTTTTCCAAGGCGGGTTGGCCCCCTATGCGTCGGTGCCCGTGAGGCCGCAAGTATTCCATTACCGAACAGCATGACCGGTGTCTCGTGTGTCTTGGCCCACTTCACGACATGGATTCATGTGACACCTGCTTCTCCATGGACCGCTGTGTCCTTGAACAGTGCGCGTTTAAAGTAGGGTGAGCTCCGACAACTTTCGGGGGTAGGGTTTGCACTCATCGGGACAAGCCATGCTCTCTCGGCCTTTCCTCCAGGTCCCCTCCCAGTTCTATACGGACCGAGGAGAAGGGAGCTTCGGTTACTTGTAGCCTGGCCATTGCCGAGGCTCCTCCCACAGTGCAGGAGGCCCGTCCTGCTTCCTCCCGGGAGCGGGCAGGAGGCACCGCTACAGCAATCGCCCCTTTGGGGGTGAAGGCTCCCTCACCGCCGCTCCCGTGGCTCGGAAGGCCCGGGTCGACGCCGTCCTCGATGCCGTCGGTTGGTGCCGTAGGGGCCTTCGGCACCGTTCATGGCACCGTGGGCCCTGTCGGCACTGATGTCAGTGCCGACTCATCTCTCGGCGCTGTAGGCCCTGTCAGTGCTGTTCATGGTGCCGACGCTGCTCGTGGCACTGTGGCCCTGGATTCAGCGTCCTCTTTCATCATGTCTCACCTCGGTGCCATCCTCGGCACCGAGGTTGAGCACGGCACCGTGGGGCCTTCGGCGTTGTCAGTTGGTGCTGTCCTCAGCGCTGTTGGTGCTCTCGGTGCCGCTCGCGGTGCCGAGGGGCCTAGCAGTGTCATGTTCAGCACCGAGTCCACCCTCGGGGCCGTCAGCGCTGCTTCGGTCCTCGGTGCTGCTCGCGGTGCCGAGGGGCCTGGCAGTGTCGTTGGCACCGAGATTGTAGCTGGGGCTGCTGTCGGCGCCATCTCTGTCTCTGGTACCGCCCCCAGTGCCGGTGGACTTGACAGTGCCGCGGCTGGCCCTGGCTCTGGACCTTTGGCCCGAGCTGCACTGGTGCCTTCTGTCAGCTCCTCTTGTGGGGTTGTGGAGGGCACGCGTGCCACCTCGGCCATTGTTCTGGCTGCCGGGCCCTTTGGCAAAGTCGCCTTCTCCTGCCCTCCTACCATTTGGCTTAGGCCCTCAGACTCTACCTCTTCATAGTCGGAGTCAGGCTTGGAGTCAGATGGGCAGTCACACCCCTCGGGGATGTCTGCGGAGGAGAGCGAGCCAGTGGTCTCCATGACGAGTCATAGCCAGCCCCCTTCTGAGGAGCGTCAGGTAGTTCCCGAGGTTAGGGTCAGTGGTACTGGCCAGCAGGCTATGGTGCATGCCACCATTGCCATGCAACCTGGCCTTGGGGAGTTCCTTGACCCCTCGGAGGTGGTACCCCCTCCGGTAGTGTGTCTTGATCACCCAACTTTGGGGCCCATCGGGAAGCCTACAGGAGGGGAGGGTGCTGTTCCCTGGGTCTCCCCTTCGGGGGCAGCCCAGACCTGTCAGCTACCATGGCTGGTCCTCTAGAGGACGAGGACCCTCTCAGACTCTGAGGGGTCGAGGGGTGTGGGGTCGGCCCATTGGCCTTTCTCTGGGGTCCACCAGGGCCCTGGATGAAGCCGAAGTGTGGACTTCCGCCCTTCCCCTTCCGGTTCCTTGAGGGGGTCCCATTCTTTGGAGGCAGGGGACCATCCTTCTGGACCTATATGGCCCCGGTCACCTCACTGGGGGATTCTTCTGGGCACAGCCTTGGCAGTACCAATGTGGTTGTACAGCTGTCGGCTGTGGAGTCTTCCGGGACACCCTCCTTGGGGTCCATGGTCCACTCCCTAGCCCTGGCAGAGGTCAGCTGACTTCTTCTCTTGGCTCTGCCCCTATCCCTCTGCCACATTCTCCAGCGCTCCCAGGCATTCTTGGTCCTAGTGGCCCTCTCACCTGGAAGCAGTTCAGAGCGGTGGCTGCTCTGTTCCCTGCCTACGTTAGGGCTATGGACAGCCAGGTTTTCCAACCTCCCCCCGTGTGGCCACCCTTGGAACATATGGTGACCTCTAGCTCCTCATCCCCCTCTTCTGGAGGAGAGGAACCCTCTGTCCATATCTCTCCGGCTGCTGATCTCTCTGAGTACCAGCGTTTCCTCGTGAGGATGATGGAGGACCTTCACCTTTCTCCCCGTCTGTGAGCAATCCTGAGCATGTGGTGCATGCCTTCCTAGGCGATTTTGGTGGGGCTACCCTAGTGGTGCCACCCTGGCCTGCTCCCTTTCGGGAGGCATCCTTGCGTTTCTGGCAGAGGCCCTTCTCCAGAGTTCCTGCCCCTAGGGACCTCAGCCAGAGGTATTGCACTCCCCAGGAGTCTCCAGGTTCTATGCCTCATCTGCAGTCCGGATTGATGCACCTGGACACCCCTGACAGGCTTCACGCCCTCCACCGTGACCGGCCCCCAGATCAAGACTCCTTGGATTTTGACTTCTGGGGGAGGAGGACTTTCTACTCGGCATGGTTGCTTCTCTCCATTTCCGTTCATCAGGCCCACTATGCAGCCTACAACAGGTTCTTGTGGTCCGGGCTAGGTCAGATCCTAGCTGCTTTGCCTGACTCAGAGCAAACTAGGCAAGCCATTGTGCTCTCTGCACGTGGCCTGGAGCTAGCAAGGCACCAAGCAAGGGCATCTTATGATGCCAATGAGGTAGCTACCAGGGTTGTAGGGACAGCGATCTGCACCAGGAGATCGGCGTGGCTTTGTCTTTCCCGGTTGTCACCCTTGGCCCGGCGTAGGGTGATTTGCTCCGCTCACCAGGGAACCTACCTCTTCTCCCCTAGGGCGAGACAGCGCTTGTTGGGGCAACTTCCTTCCTCCAGGGGACCCCATCTCGCCTCCCCAATCTCGGGCCTCCTCAGGCCCAGAAGGTTCCCCCCTTAGTGTGTCACCCACTGAGGGCTAAGGGACTCTGTCCCTTAGGGTGCAATGAATCAACCCCCTTCGGAGGGGCTTGGTACTCACCCATCTGTGATGAATCATGAAGACTGACACAGATAAGATATGAAAATTACGTACCTACCGTAAGTATGATCTTTCTGTGTATCTTCACCATTCATCACAATCCCGCCCGCCATCCCCCTGGGGCCTCAGTCTCTGGGTCCCCCTTCCTCTGTGCCTACCCCTCTCTTTTGAGCAGGGTAAAGTGGGGCCACACAGAGGGGTATTTTCTCCCTTAAGGGGTATAGCTCGAGAGGCACTCCTTCTCTACTACATATCTCCACCCTGACAGGGTGGGAGTTGGTGGTTGCCCTATTTCTGTTATCCTTCTGGTCCCATCTAATTGTTTAAAAAAAAAAATCCCCCTTTTTTCTCCAAATATCTTTCCAGAGAGAGTACTAAGTCCCTGTACCCTGTCCTTCTCCAGAACAGCTGACTCTGCTTTTGGGGTATTGCCAGTTATTCTGTGCCTTGAATTCTGGCAGAGAGCTTTGCTACTCCTTGCAGTTCCTATATAGTCTGGTGACGGACAAGGGTCTCGGATCCTTGTTACCTCTCACTCTCTCCTAAATTTTCTCCCTTCCCTTCCCTCCCTTCTTCTGTTTCCACAGATTGGGGCCCCTACCCAATCCCCTTAGTCTTATTTCTTCTATGCTGTCCTCTCAGTCGTTATTTCTCCTTTTAGTTCAGTTTTTCTCTTCCTTTTTTCTGTCCCTTGGACTCTCTTCTCCCACCCTCCATCCCTTCCTTTTACCTCTCCAGTGACTCAGAACTGGTAGACAGGCGGAGTCGAGGCAGCCTAACGGCCAACCCTCTAGCACCACGTAGTACGTCGGCCTTGAGGGCAGCGCCGATGCTTCGTCGGCTCCACTATCCTAAAAAAAAAAAAAAGTCCGGGTCCGATCTCCGCCAGTACCCATCTGTGATGAATGGTGAAGATACACAGAAAGATCATAATTACGGTAGGTACGTAATTTTCATTTCCATGGTGCAGGATTGGGTGCTGCGGGAAGGGGGGTAGCTACCCTGAATGCACGAGAGGGCCCTTTACAGCACACTCAAAACAGGCATGGCTAAAGGTTCACTTGAGCGTGTATTGCATGTCCAGAGACACTGCTGGCTTACTACAATGTTTACTCTGTTGCCAAAGAAAAGTTCTGACAATAAATAAATAAATAAAAGTACGATAATAAAATAGACACTCACTTAGTGTCTTCTTAAATTTTCTGAAAGCCACTCTCCTTTCCCTGACTGCCCCCTTCAACCACCTTTGTGTTGCAAAGGTGGTTGCAGGGGCAGTCAGGGAAAGGAGTAGGGCTTTCAAAAAATTTTAGAGGACACTCAGTGAGGAAGATAAGGAAGATTATAGGGAAAGAGGAGTACGGCAGGGAAGAAGCTCAGAAGGGCAAAAGCAGATACTGAGGAGAAAATATAAAAAAGGTCAAAAGGGGGATAAAACCTTTTTCAGATATGTGAGGGAGAAGAGAAGGGCAAGGCAGTGGATTACTAGGCTGAGGGGGGAGGGAGAAATAAAATTGGAAATGGACTGTGAAAATGTAGATTTATTAAATAAGTACTGTAGCTCGGTGTTCACGGAGGAGGAGGAGGACGTTAGGGGACCTATGCTAAAGTCGAATGGGAAGGAGGGAAAATGGGTGGATCTGAACCCATTGACTGTGTATAGGATTAGTGCAGAGTTAGATAGATTGAGGGTGTACAATACAATGGAGCCTGATGGGTTACACCTCAGGGTGACCAGGGAATTTAAGGAGGAGTTGGTTGCACCCTTGACAAGGCTCTACAACATGTCCCTGGATATGGGGAGAGTGCCAGAGGACTGGAAGAGGGCAGACATCGTTCCTTTACACAAGGGAGGTAGTAAGGAGGTGAAGGGGAACTACCGACCTGTCAGCCTCCCGTCAGTGGTGGGGAAGGTAATGGAGGCATTAATCAAGGAGAGAGTGGTGGATTACCTGGAGGAGAGTGGCTTGCAGGACAGCAGACAGCATGGCTTCACAAAGGGAAAGTCTTGCCAGACAAACCTAATTCAGTTCTTTGATTGGGTGACTCAGGTGATTGACCGGGGGGAGCGGTGGATGTGACCTATCTGGAATTCAGTAAGGCCTTTGATGCCATCCCCCAGAGGAAGCTGGTGAGCAAGATGGAAAGCCTGGGGTTGGGTGGGAAAATAAGAAGCTGGATGGAGGCCTGGCTGTCAGGAAGAACTCAGAGGGTGGTGCTAAATGGGGAGCACTCCGGGACAGCAAGGGTGAAGAGTAGAATGCCACAGGGGTCAGTTTTGGGTCTGCTTCTCTTCAATATCTACATCAGTGATATTGTTGAGGGTTTGAGGGGGAGGGTGTGCCTGTTTGCAGATGATACAAAAATATGCAATAGGGTGGATACCCCAGGACGGGTGGAGGACATGAGAGAGGACTTAAAGATGCTTGAAAAATGGTCTGGGATGTTACAGCTGAAATTTAATGCCAAGAAGTGCACTGTAATGCACTTGGGGAGTAGGAATAGAAGAGCTGGGTACACCCTAGGTAGGGAGGAAATGAAAGTAACTGAACAGGACAGGGATCTGTGGATCATACTCTCCTCGAACCTTAAGGTAGGAATCCAATGTAGCAAGGTGGTGGGAAAGGCCAATAGAATGTTGGCATGCATATGCAGAGCATCACTAGCAGAAAGAGAGAGGTAATAATGCCCTTTTACAAAGCCATGGTGAGGCCGCACCTGGAGTATGGGGTTCAGTTCTGGAGTCGACATCTCTTTAAAGATATAGATGCATTGGAGAGGGTTAGGAGAAGGGCAACCAAGATGGTGCAGGGTATTCAGGG
This sequence comes from Neoceratodus forsteri, assembly GCA_016271365.2. Lineage (NCBI taxonomy): Eukaryota > Metazoa > Chordata > Ceratodontiformes > Ceratodontidae > Neoceratodus > Neoceratodus forsteri. Next base: position 215,970,162 of record CM057453.1, read on the forward strand.
AAAGTCATACAAGCAGAGGTGTAAGGAACTGGACCTATACACACTGGAGACAAGGAGAGCAAGGGGAGACATGACTGAAACTTTTAAAAATGTAAAGGGGCTCAATAAAGTGGGAGAAGGGTTTACTTAAGAGAAAGGAAATGGTTAAAACAAGAGGGAACAGCCTCAGACTGCAAGAAAAAAGATACAGGGGCTATGTGAGAGGACGTTTCTTCACTGAGAGGGTGGTGGAGCCCTGGAACAGACTACCAGACAGAGTGGTGGGGCCTAAATTGGTGGAAGAATTCAAGATGGCATGGGACAAGCATACGGGGCTGAGGATCAGGGAGAGGGTGGGGGCTGGCAAGGAGGGGGAGGTGTTGGGGGAAAAAAGAGCAGACTAGATGGGCCAGTATGGTTCTTTTCTGCTATCAAACTTCTATGACTCTATGATAGAATGCTGTTTTGCAACAATTTAACGGGCAAGCAACTCCAAACAACACTCACAGATACTCTGGAGCTTCGACCAGTTAGGTCTTCCTCAGGAGGCATCCTGAGGAAGGCCTAGCCGTCTAACTTGCCAGGGCATCTCTGAATGTTGTTTTGAGTTTGTTTGTTTTCTAAATAAATTGTTGCAAAATAGCATTTTATTCTTGGAAATTTTTCTTTGGCAACAGGGCAAACTTTGTAGCAATCCAGCGGCATCTTTGGGCATACTATACAAGTGCTCAAGTGAGACTTTAGCCATACCTGATTTGAATGCACTACAGAAGACCTTCTGGAGCCAGTTGAGAGATGGGTCAACAAAATGAACAAAGGCATATGAGGAATCGCTACAAGTCCTAAACACATTCTCTCTGGAAGCAAGACAACAAAGGGGGAACATGGCAGTGACATAAGTTTCTAAGGGTTATACATAGGGTGAATACTGACAGCCCGTTTGTTTGAAATTGGGACTCAGCCATAAGAGGTCACAAATGGAGGTTAGTGGTGGGTAAATTCAGAAGTGATGTGCAGTATTTGTACTCCACTGAAAGGGTGGTGGAGCCATGGAAAATGGAGACGTAGCAGACCTGGGCTTGAATCCCACAACATACTTCAATACTGCGTGAATCTGATTAAATCACTACCTCCCTGTGCTCCTGGAATATAGGAGGGAATGATCTTTGACTCAGTGTGTCTTTTCCTAAATATAAAATATGTTATCCCGTACTATGGTATACCCTACCTCCACTCATTCTACTCTTTTCTCTCTGAAAACTCATCTCCATTTGTATCCAGTCCTTTTCTTTTTTATTAATTCACATATCACTTTCTGAATGCATCTACCCTATAACTTCCCCATGTTTTCTACCTGCCCACAATCACCCCCTGTCTATGTTACCCTAACCCACAGGTCCGTATCCAAACCCCACCCCATCAAAACTGGTCCCTAACATATTTCACCAACTTTCATTCCTAATCTTTTAACCAGATCGCTCTGAGGTTGTTCACCACCCCATATATAACTCCTAGAGGAGCAGAGCAGAACTAAGTACTGCTGTACTGTTTTCTGGTTGTTGTATAACTCACATGATAAATGTATTGTAACTGACAACTAATCACATGTGTAATGTAGTTGCAATTCAATATTTTACTTAACCTGTTTGACCCTGACTGTAGTTCATGTCCTTTCATTATTACCTCATTGTGTACTCTAAAATTTCTTTTCTTTGTTCTTTCTTCTCTAAAGCTGCTGCTTTCATTGGTCAAACAAGATCTCAACCCTCTATGTAGCTTTCTAAATTACTTATCCTTTCTCCTTCTTCCATATTCTCCCCCTCCCAAAATGGGGCCTTTCTGGGGCACTGGCAATTTCCTGCCTGAACACACATTGATAGGGGAATGTGGGTGGTTAACTTTGGTTGGGTCCAAGAGTGCCACGGGTGAAACTGAATGTAGTTACATACTGCAGTTCTTGGCTATATTCCTGGAACCGCCATGCAAGTGAAGTACAACTCTGTATAGGGAAGCTTCTGTCTGACACTCTTCCAATCCAAGAACATTCTGCAGTGCACACAATTTGTAGTGGCTATATTACTGGGTAATGTCTACTTCTGCCTTAAAACACTTGAAGAAGGAATTTCCCATCTAAGAGTGGATATATTTTCTTATTACATGAATTGTACTGGGTTATCTCACTGTCCTGATATGGAAGTCTGTACTTGTGAGTTGTAACCTTTGGTTTTGAATAAAGCTGAGCTAAAATGAATGAATGCATAAATAAATACATACATAAATAAATAAATAACTAAATAAACAATTAAGCAAGAGAACTGTACTCATTATCTATCCCTTCTCTGTCTCTAGGGAATCAGGCAATGCAGGGACAGAAAGGGTCCATGGGTATTTTGACCCAAAGTTTGCTGAAGTGTACTTTGTGTCTGTCCTGCACCTCTCCTTTTACTGCAAGTTTTTATTTCCTTTTCAATTGCATTTTAAACTTAGTCTTACTTCTTTCAGCCTTCTAAGATGCGTTTCTTATGTTTTGTTATCAGGGGATTGATTTGAGGAAGAGCTTGGTGCTACAGCACCAGATTGAAAATAATGTGATGTACTCCCAGTCTCAGAAATATTTCTGGAGTCTCCATGTGTGAGAGGAGAGCACCAAAGAAGGCAATGCTGGCAGAGGTGGTGTCTACCAGGTATCTACCTGGGGAATGCCAGGAAATACTGTATAAAGGTCCTACCTGACAATCAATGAAGAAATCACATACTTTTGCCTATGAGATATGCTGTCATACTAACATTTACAAAATGGATAGATATAATATTATGCAGCTAGCCACTTGGGAAAAAGGGTTGCCTACACTTCATGCATGATAGTCTATATTGGGAATGAAAATGAGCACAATAGTAACTTTATATGCACCAAGTGTATTATCTTAAATTAATTCCAACAAGAGTTAACTGATCTGAACACCAAACTAAGGAGAATATACAAGCTCAAGGACTTGGACATGTTCTAGAGTACTTCTAACTGTGAAACAAAAGTACAAGGAAGCTGAAAACATGAATTAAAACTCTGAAGGGAGTGATTTAAATTTGAATTAGAATCTAAATGACAAAGAAAAGCCAAATAAAAGACAGAGAGAGGATGAAGAGAAGGAGGGAGAGGATGAGGGACATTAAAAGGCTGACAAACAGCCATAAGCAGGGTTAAAAAACATCCAATTGGCCAAGAGCTTTTGATTCAAAACAGACCTGTTATTCTAGAACATGAAGAAGTCTAACGGGCTGATTCCAAGATGAATGTCGCAACTCGCAGGTGTATGCGAGTTGTGACATTCTCTGCTACACCAGGGACACTGCACAGTATTCCAAAAGCGGCAGGGTCCCGGCAACTATGACCTGCAACTTGTGACAGGTGTAGGCTAATGCCATGGGCATGGCACAAATGCCCTGCATGCCACAAGTCACAGCCCGCTGTGAACTGCCCGCCTGAGCACCCCTGCCCTGGAACACTGCTGCATGCACCAGGGGGCATTGGAGTGGTCTAGCCAGGTGGCACTGGCATTTGGGGGGGCAGAATGCTTATTGGACACTGGGAGTCCCCAACATTTGGGGGGGTGGGAGCATGGATGTGTTCGGGGGGGCACAGGGAGCACAGTGATATGTGTATTGCGGTGCTGCGGAGTGGGCATCCCTCGAATGGCACTGATGGATGCCCCTTAGAGCATCTTCGAGATGTTCTAACTCCACTGCACCATTGTGGTTCCTGGAATAGCATAAGTGGGTTACAGCAGCTGCCCTTTTGGAATAGGGTACAGTTGCTGTCATAACCCACCCTTGTGCCATGTCATTGCTGGTTGCAGCATAGTGGGTGGCATAACCCACAGTTGGCTTAACCCACATACAGCATGGCACAAGGTGCCTTTTGGAATTGCAGCTGGTGTAATGTATGGTGCAGGTTGTAATTTATGCCATGGCGTTAGGTGTAACTCGGCTTGTGCAGGTGTAAGCCATCTTGGAATCAGGCCCTAAGACAATACAAACTATGGTACAAGTAAAGAAAGTGAGGAAAACACAGAGAAAAAAGATACAAGATAGACAAATACAGTAACAGTCATGGGTGAGTCCATAATAAGATTTAGAAACAACTCTATATGCAGAGAAAATAAGACCAATACTATGGCAACATGTTTTCCTGGAGCACAGATAAACAATTTATTAAGTTTTACAGATAATATCTTGAAAATTGTGGAGACAGCTTAATTGTAGTCATTCATGCTGGAACAAATAACATTAGGAAATATAAAGATGACAATGTAAGACAAAATGTTATTGAAATTTGAAAGAAACTCAAAGAAAGCAGCTATCAAATCATAGTCTCAGAGATATTACAAGTGCTTCATTCATCAGAAGGCATGCAGAATGCAATTAGAGGCTACAAACAACTGGATCCAACAGTGAGCAAAAACTAAGAATTTATCCTTCCTAAGACATTTGGATACCTTTATTAATAAAGATAATTTGTACGCTAGAGATAGATTACATTTCAACAGAAGAGGGGCAAGGATTCTGTGTAATACAATTTGCAGGGTCATTAAAAGGTGCTTAAATTAACCAGTGAGTGGACAAATACAGTATAATGGAAGAGGACTCCATATGACCTAATACGGAGTCCTGCATCTCTCATGCATGTACAGCTCCACCATGACAGGGGACATACAGTGATACTCCTTAATGTTATAATAAAAAGTATGTAAGGGTTTGCTAATTAATGCACCATGTATAAATAACAGTAAACCAGAATTAGACATGATTATATGTAAACAGTGACAGTGTTCCTTGCTGAAACTTGGTGGAATATTGGTGAGTAAAGGGATAACAATATATCTGGTATAGATTGTACAGGCTAGGCAGAACTAGTAAAAGAGGTGTAGTCAAATGATATGTTAGTGAGGATATAACTATAAATATTAAAATGACATAAAAATTCCAGGGTTCACATTAGAAACTATTTGGGTAAAATTAGAACAACAGCAAGGGACCACCATAGTGTTAGGTGTATGTTACAGAATACAAGATTTTTTAAAGAGAAGCTGAGGCACCACTCCTCAGTGAGATTGTTAGGACCACTGGCAAACATGAGACCATGCTTATCGGAGACTTTAATCTCCCTGTTATCAATTGGCAAAATCAGACATGTCAATCATGACCTGGAGGTTAATTCTTAATAATAATTAAGCTTGCCATTTAAAGGCTAGCCAGGTTGTCTCATGGCCCCAGCCAGCCAGAGACAAAGAGAAGGGGGGAAGGGGCAAGGGGGAGGAGGGAGGGAGGGAAAGTGGTGGCACCACAGTGACAAGGTAGGTAGAGAGGGTAATATGACCAGGTGCTAGGCTCGCTGGCCACTGGCTAAGAGGAGGAGCTACCAAGGGTCCTGATCAGAGGTCATTGGGGGTATATAACAGCTGGCAACCCTCTGGGAGCCCTCTTTCTTGCTGAATAAATTCCCAGTGAATATAAGCACTTTGTTGGCAATTCTCAGTAGCAAGTAGGAGAGGATGGCAGCAAAGCTCATGAGCCAAATGATGGAGCTGGTGGCGGCAGTCAAGAGAAAGGAGGCAGAAGAGGAGGCCCAGAGAAAAAGGAAGGACAAGGGCAAGAAGGCAGATGGTGGGAAGCCGAGTAAGAGACCCAGGGTGAGTGGGACCCCACCCATCGCCCAGCCCGGCACCTGCTACAGACCCAACTCCAGCTCCAGTGGGGCCAAGGCCTGTTGGTGGTAAGGATGATGTGGATGTGAACAATGAAGGGGATTGTTTAAAAGAGTACTTGGAGGCTTTACTGGGGGGACATGGGGTAGGAAGGGGTAAAGAAAATGGAGCACGCACTGCAGACCATAAAGGAGGGGGAAAAAGGAGGAGCTAGTGGAACTGACAAATCTGGGAGGGCCAAGAAGTTATATGATGAGCCCCCCCAGGTTTAACCTAGGAGACCACATTCCATCCTCACTGAAGGAAAAGATCTGGAAGGGTGAGTATGTGGATATTTTTGGTTTGGTGGATGAAGAAACTGCCAAGAAATATGAGCAAAAGGAATTGGTCTGTAAATCAGAGATGGCAGTGTCACTGGTGATAGTTGGGCATAAGGTGGAGGAGGCCAAGTATAAGGGGAAGATCACTGACATGTGGCAGGTGGGTTTTCTGATCTATCGTGCGTCGGTGCTGGAGAAACAGCTGGAGCTGGCTATCCCGCTTTTGACTTATATGGTGATCATTAGGGATGCATATAGGGCAAAGCTGGGCTTTGGGTAATTAAAATATGATGAGGTGTTTCGGAAGCGGATGACTGTAAAGGGTGATTTGAGGTGGGACTGCACCCACTTGGAGCTATGGGTGAGGACCCTCTCTGGGCCGATGGTAGGGCTGGTGAGGGACCAGGCAATGAGGGCCACTCTGGCCCCATGTGGGCAAAAACATGCTGGGCCTTTAACACTGCATTATGTACATGGCCAAGCTGTTAAGTTCAAGCATGCCTTCTTCCGGTGTGCAGAATCACATCCGGTGACCAGCTGCAGGCAAGGAGGTGATAAGGCCTTACAACTGGTGGGGGCAACATCTGGAACAGCCATTTTGGGGGGAGATAGGGGACGGGGAGAGGATGGGGATGCCTCCACAGAGGGGGTATAAATCCAACTATGGATGGAATTGGGGGGGCAGATGGAGGAGGGGTCTGTGGGGTTGCACTCAAGTGCACATGCCCATTGTACTTGGGTTGGTACAGGCCTGGACTGAAGGCTATCCCAATGTGAAGGGGGCCAAACTACTGCAGCTGGGCTTTTGGCAGGGTTTCCCACTGGTTGTCATGGGAGGGACAAGTGGGGATGAGGACAAAGTACTTGGGTTCAGTTAAGGGGAGGGAGGGAGGACAGCATCTGACCAATGATTCTTAAGGAGGTGTGGGCAGGGAGAGTGGAAGGGCCTTTACAGTAGCCACTGTGCTTCAACTTCTGGGTGTCACCACTGGGGGTGGTCCTCAAAAAGCAGGCTGGTGAATTCAGGCTCATACACCACCTCTCCTATCTGGATGGGGCGTCAGTCAATGAAGGGATCCCGGGGGGTTTGAACACCATCTCATACACTTTGCTGGATCAGGCAGTCATCTTGATAAGAGCTGTAGAAGGGGCCTGACTGGCAAAGATGGATATTGAGTTGGCTTTCCACCTATTGCCAGTGCGGCCAGTGGATTGGGACCTCTTGGGATTCCAATTCGAGGGTGGGTTGTACTTTGATAACTCGATTCCCATGGGCTATTCGGTGGATTGCTCAACTTTTGAGACTTTCAGCTCATGGGTGCAATGGGTGTTTGGGACCTGGTATGGACACAGGAGGGTGGTCCACTACCTGGACAGTTTCCTGCTGATGGGGGCTAGCCAGGTGGAGATGCAGGTGATGTTGGGGGTCTTCCAGGACATGTGCGGGATCATAGGGATTCCACTAGTGAAAGGAAAAACTAAGGGCCCAGTCCACAGACTGGAGTTCCTGGGGACTGAGGTGGACACAAAACAAGAATGTTTCCATCTCCCAGGGAACAAGGTGGCACGGCTAAGAGTGCTGCTGGTGCTGTTGAAGGGATGGAGGAGGGTGTCACTGGTACAAGTAGAGCAACTACTGGGGCACCATAATTTTTCCTGCAAGGCCATAAGCCCAGGCAGTGCATTCATGAGGATGTTGTGGAGGGCCATGTGGAAGGAAAAACAACCCCACCACTGGGTGGATATCAGTAAAGGGGTGTGGAAAGATCTCCGAGTATGGGAGGAGTTCTTGAAAGCATACAATGGTGTGACATTCTGGCAAGAGAAATGGGCACACAATAAGGACCTTGAGCTGTACACAGATGCTTCCAGGGGCCTTGGGGATGGGGGCATATTTTAAAGGGGAATGCATGTCGGAAGCTTAGCCAGCACAGTGGAAGGAATGGGGGTTGTCAAGGATATTGCTTTCCTAGAGATCTTTCCCATCTGGGTAGCAATGGAAGTTTGCAGGGACCAAATGAGGGGGACTAGAATCCTGTTTTGGTGTGACAACAAAAGAGTGGTGAAAGTAGTGAACAGACAGAGTGGGAATACGGAATCGGTTGGCAGAATTTTGCGATGCATGGTGCTACTGGGGTTGCAGCTGAACCTGTCATTCAAAGCATAACATATCGAGGGACTCAAAAATGAAGTTGCTGACTGTCTTTCCAGTTTTTAGTTGGAGAGGTTTCGGGAATTGGAGCTGCAGGGAGCATCATCCTGAACCAGGGCCCCAGACAGGCTGTGGGCTATTTGAGGGAAAGTGCCAGGGCCCTGTATAGGGGTTCCTGGTTGGCCAACACCCTGAGGGCTTATGAAGGGGTCTGGGCAGGTTTCCAGGAGTTCAGAGGTCAACAGGGTTGGGATACAATGGAACCGGTGCGTGAGGAGCATGCAATATAGCATGTGGTGGCAAGGTGGGAAGATGGAATGGCCCACGTTACCATGGTGGTCCAGCTGGAAGACATAAGTTGGATGTGTTAAGACTGAGGGTGGCCAGATGCAATCAGGGGGAAGGTGGTAAGGTGGATGGTCACAGGGTGGCAGAGGGGGCAGAGCATGAGGCAGGATAGGAGGAGGCTCATAATACGACCCTTACTCACCAAGGTGGTAATGGCACTGGATCATGTTTGCACCTCAGCAAAGGAGGCCTGCCTGTTCAAGTCCATCTTCACAGTCATGGCCAGGGGTGCCTTTAGGGTGGGTGAGGTAGTGGGTCCCAGAGAGGGGGCAGCCCCCCAGGCAGTGCAATGTGAGAATGTCACATGGAGCAGTGATATGGTGGTCATTTGGCTACCCAGGTCCAAGATGGACCAGAGGGGAAGAGGCACCTCAGTGAAAGTGCAGAGGCACCAGCTGGGGGGTGTGTGCAGTCAAGGCCATGGGGGAGTATGGAAAATACTGGGGCACAAGGGATGGGGCCTGGTTTCAGTATGGGGATGTGTATCACATGACAGATTTCCAGGTCTGAGCTGTCCTTAAGAAGGCTGTGGTATTTGTGGGGGAGGACCCCAAGGAGTTTGCCCTCACTCATTCAGAATAGGTGTGGCATCTGAGGCGGCTGTGAGAGGAGAGGTGGCAGCAGAAGTGAAACGGGTGGGGCGATTGCTCTCCAATTGTTATAAGAGGTATGTGAGGTGCTGATGTTGATAACTCATGTTCCTTTCCTTCCATGGCAGGCACCAAGTGGCACGTGTGGATTGTGTGGCACTTGTTCATCTACCGGGTGGAGAGGTTTGCCGTCACTACAAGGAGCGGGATGCAGTTGCACCCAGATATAGAGAACATGAAGTTGCAATGGAAAGGCATAAGGGGCATGAGGTGGTCCCAGCTGCTGCCTTTGTTGGAGAAGCTGTGGGCACAGTGGGCCGGGCCTGACTGCATAATTATTCATCTTGGGGGCAATGATTTAGTGGGGCTGCCTTGGGGATCACTGATGAGAGACATAGTAGCTGACCTGAAGAGGATGAAGAGCTAGTGGCCGGGTGTGATGATTGGCTGGTCTGAGATCACATCCCTGTGGGTGTGGAGGGATCAAAAGGGGTTAAGGCAGTGGACACAGGAAATGCCTGAATAGAAAAGTGGCTAGGGCAGAAAAAAGAATTTAGGGGGTTCACATCCAGCATAGAGACATCTCATTTGATCAGGTGGATGTGTACCGATCCAATGGGGTACACCTGTCAGAGTTCGGCATATGCCTGTTCTTGAGGCCTTTTGGGGACCTAGTGGGGATGAGAAATAGGAAAGGCCTGTGAGGTTAGCCCACAAGGGGGGATATCCATCTTCCATCACAAGTGGGAGATGGGACAGTGGAAAAGGGGGTGGGAGTAATGGGGGAGAAAAGCATGGCAGGGAGAGGGGGTAGGAGCCACGGGCTGAGGACAAAGGAACCCAGACATGGGAGTAACTGGGAGAGGGAGAGGAGCATAAAGCTAGGGGGTGGATCACCGTGTCCATACCTAGCAGGCGTGAGTCTGAGTAAGTGTTTGGTACCCAGTTCTGGTGATGGAGGGGAGTTCAGTTCTGAGTGTCCAGATCCTAAAGAGCAGCACAGAAGCAGGAGAAGGATCAAGGAAAGAATACGGGAGGGATGGAAGACATGGACTGAGATGTCTGATCCAATGAAATGGACTGATATGTCTAATTGTCATGTTCACTGTTGTATTATGAAATATGGAATGCAAATATTATTGTAATGTGTGCCTTTTAATACATGATTTCCAGCGAGCATTCAAAAGCTAGAAGTTGTGGCGTGTGTTATTTCTGGGGGGGATCATGGGACAATTAAGCCTGTCATTAAAAGGCAAGTTAGGTTGTCTCATGGCCCCAGCCAGATAGAGACAAAGGGGGGGAGGGGGAGGGAAAGAAGTGACATCACAGTGACAAGGTAAGGAGGGTAATATGACCATGTGCTGGGCTGCTGGCCATTGGCTAAGAGAAGGAGCTACCAGAGGTCCTGATCACGGGTTCCTAGGAGGTACATAACAGCTGTCAACTCTCTGGGAGCCCCTTTCTTGCTGAATAACCCCACCCACCCACCCTAGCAAAAAAGAGGGGGTTGAGGGGTTTGGATGGCATGAGGTAGGGAAGGCAAGCAATTGGTGGTCACCTTGAGGGGCCCCAGTGCATGGGCCAGGCAAGCTGCAGAAAGGGCAGCAGGTAGGCTGAGGACTAGGTGAAGCCTTGTTGGCAAACAACAAAAAGGGGAAAAGGGTGTGGGAGCAGGGGAAGAAAAAGGGGGAGGGAAAGGGGGAAGGGGAGGTACCACCGGCTAGGGACAAAGGAACCCAGGCATGGGAGCAACTGAGGGAGGGGGAAGGGCATAGAGCTAGGTGGCGGATCACCATGTCAGTACCCAGCGCGGGTGAGTCTAGGTAATTGTTTGGTACCCAGTTCTGGTGATGGGGGGGCTGGATCTGAGTGTCCAGATCCTGAATAGCAACATGGAAGCAGGAGAAGGATCAAGGAAAAAAGACGGGAAGGATGGAAGACATGGACTGAGATGTCTAATCCAATGAAATGGACTGATATGTCTAATTGTAATGTTCACTGTTGTGTTTATGAAATATGGGATGTAAATATTATTAGAATGTGTGCCTTTTAATAAATGATTGCCAGCAAGCATCTGATTAACTAGGTCTAACACAACACATGATGAGTCCAACAATGGGAGACAATACTCTGGATATACTATTAAGTACTCCAGTAGTAAATATTACAAATTGTGTGGTACTTGAGCCACTGCCTGATAGTAACCATCAAATGGTTAAATTTAACATGAAATCAACCATAACCAAAGAAACTGGTATAACATTATACTGGTGTGGCAGTGTCAGTATAGTTAGGGTAGTGCAGCAGGTTATATATTGACCCCCTAACTTTGCCTTTAATAGTTTTGGCAGTGTTTGACAAAATTAGCTGACATTTTGCTTAAATTGTCTAGTAGGTAAGGTCTAAATATGTGCAAAGTTTTGTGATGTCAGCTCATGTGGTTCTGGAGATCCACATGTCATTTTCCTGTAGATGCCTAATTTTTTCTTATACTTAACATGAGGTTTTGGTTTACTCTCATGTACAGTCTACATGGAATGGAATATTTTTCTGAAACGTTCAGGGTAGAAATGTACTGTGACAAGATAGTACCTTTGGTGTTTTCATCTAAAAATATTAAATGGTTCTAGAATTGTAAGGATTTAAGTTTTTTGGGGCTGTTCTGAGCATGCTCAGTAGAGTTTTTAGGATAATGTTCTGATACAACTTGAAAAGTTCTGTGTTGCAAGACTATTTTTGGTTTCTTGCCGCTTGCTTCTCACAGCATGAAACCATTTTTGTGCTGTGCAAGCCACCATCTTGTTTTGTTTCTCCTCGAAGTAAAAAACATGGAAATACATTAAAAAGGTATAATTAAAAAAAAAACACCTGCACCTAGATAAACAGGAACTGTTTAGTTAGATTCTGATGTGTATTGGTTTTTTAATGACCAGAAATACCTTGTTTGCCCAGCTTACCAGAAGTAGCCATTCACCCGCATTCTCTGTATGATAACAATGAGACTTGAATCCTAAAGCCACTGCAGGAGTCATGCTGAGAGCTTCAGTCGATGCAGTAAGCTGCTGATCTATCTATCTATCTATCTATCTATCTATCTATCTATCTATCTATCTATCTATCTATCTATCTATCTATCCATCCATCTATCTCTCTATCTAGAAAACAATAATTATAATATTAGTAAATATAAACAACAACTTAGGGAAAGTAAAAACATTATCAAATCTGAGAAATGCAAACTGGAATTCAGATGAGCTAATACAAATGATAGTGGAAATTCTTTCTATATGTATATATAAACAATAAAGCGATTGACAGAACAGTGGGACCACTAAAGATGGGAACAATTTAAAGCATACAACCGGTATGTTAGGCCAAGATTTTTAATGAATACCTTTGCTTCGTATTTGAGAAAGACAAAGGAATACATCACAGATCAACTCAAGCAGACAATACTGATCAAACTCCAATACTAATTACCAAGGATGAGATTATGATAAAGCTTCACGGCATCAATCCAACTAAATCAGCAAGGCCTGATAATTTAAACCAAAGACTGTTGAAGGAAATATGCACATTGCTGGGTGACCCCTTACACAAACTTTACAATATGTCTATATAGACAGGGGAGGTACCTGAAGACTGGAGGTCAGTGATAGTAGTCCTTATATATAAAAAGGGTGATAGGAGAGAAGTGGGGAAATACAGGTCTATTAGCCTGACCTCGATTGTGGGAAAGATGTTGGAGTCCATCCTAGAGGACAAAATAGATGATGACATAAGGACCAAAAAACTGAATGATGAGTCACAACATGGGTTTAAAAAATAGATCATGCCTGACAAACACACTAGTATTTTATGAAAAAATCAGCAAGTCACTGGACTCCAACCACCTCTGGGCATGGTGTACTTGGACTTTAAAAACGCATTTGATAAGTTCCCACATAAAACATTGTTGAACAAGCTTAATCACATGGGTATTAACAAAATGACTAAGTGGATTGCTATGTGGTTTACAGAAAGAACTCAGAGGGTAAGGATCTGAGGGTACGTATCTAACTATGGACAGATGGCAAGTGGAATGCCACAGGGATCGGTGTGGGGACCAGCCTTCTTCTCATTGTTCATTGGAGACATGAACTGGGGGTATTAAAAACTGGGTCACAAAGTTCACAGATGATTCAAAATTAGGGCAGAGGTAGGAAGCTATAAACAAGTGGATACATTAAGAGAGGATGTAAAGGAACTTGAGAATTGGGCATTAGTTAATGGCATAGCATTTAATATAAAGAAATGCTCTATGATGCACCTGGGGCCTAAGAATACAAAAACATCTATAAATTAGAAGGAGTTCAACTTAAGGTAGTAGAGAGTGAAAGAGACTTAAAGGTTTTAATAAACAACAATATAAGCTTTAGTCCACACTGCTCCAAAGTTATTAAAAACTCCAATAGGATTATAGGATGCATTAAAAAAGCATTTACATCAAGGAACAGATCATGCGTAGTGCCACTCTACAAGGCCTTTGTAAGACCAGCCCTAGATTACTGTACTCTGCTTTGGAATCCGTATTTAAGGAAAGACATAGATGCCCTTGAGAGAGTGCAGAGGAGATTAACTAAAATTGACAGTGAACTAGGGGATGACCCATTTGAAATTAGAATGTAAAATCTGGACCTGTTCCCTGTGGAACTTAGGAGAACCAGAGGAGATTTATTGGAATTGTATAAAATCCTAGGGGATTCAAAATGAATGGAAATCCTTGGAATAACATTTTATGACAGGAATATCAACCTTATAAGTCATGTAAATCAAATAAAGCTGCCATTTCCAAAGAGAAATGCTAGAATATATTTCTATACTCAGAGGGTGATGCCATTATGGAATGCACTATGTAGGGAAATTGTAAGTTCTAATTCATTTATCATCTTTAAGCATACATTAGGTGAACATCTACTAACAAAGTATGGTATCAGAAGACCCTGATAACATGGGAGGCAAACACTATGGGCAACTGCCTTCTGCTTGTCTTAAATGACTTAGATTGTACTAAGATTGTATCTATCTGTCCTTCTGTCCCTCTGTCTGTCTATCAATCTATCTATCTATCTATCTATCTATCTAGCATGACATTTATTTATTTATCCGTTTCAAATTTGATAACCAGGACAGGCACACTGAACCAAGGCTTGTTTTCAGGTGCAACCCAATTTATTTTATTGGAGTGAACATGACATGTTTGATTCTTGCCTCTTTTGAGCTAAGGCAGTACAGTAGGTACACAAGCATAAAGCATATCACTGACTTGTATCATATCTAGTGTACAATGTGTGAGTTCCAGCACCACATTTCAACTAATTCTCTGCTATTTAAAGAAAAAAGTGTTTCCAATGCACATCCAATACACTACCTTTGAGAATATAATAATTGGTGTGCTCATGATGGCTCTTAAATAATGGCTTACATACACTAAAAACAAACTTACACCCATTCAAAATAATGAAGGTCACTTCCTCAGGTTTAATAAACTCAAGGATTCCCCTAGCTACAATTATCTTTAGACATAACATTCCAAAAAGTATTGCTTTATTGTACTTCATCAGGATGCTTCCAGTTTTTTGTTCTTATATAACCTATGCCCTTCTTGCCTAAGTTGTAATGCCTTGACTTGCAATGGAAACCACTTGGCTAACAAATTACTGAAAATGGCATTGACCATGTACTGTTGGAGCTGAGAGTTTGATGCTGACAGGTACCTACTCCCTTTACACAGTTTGTATTGCAGGGTGCAGCAGCCTTGCTCTCCATCCAGGCACCTTTTTTCAAAAGGTTTGCCCTCAGGTCAAGGTAATGGGTTTGAAGAGGAATCAGAGGCAGCTGGGACAGGAAAGAAATCCCAGCCACTGCCATTCTCCAGCTGAGTTGTTCCTGACTGGTGCAACCCTTTTTCTTTGTTCCTAACTTGCTCCACCAAGCCCTTAATCAGAGTCTCCAACTGCAGAGCTCCCAGCTTCTCCTTTCTGGAAGCTTGCTGGTAGATCTCAAATGCTTCCCTCAATTTGCCCTCCCCCCAGTGCCAAGCAGTCAGCTCTTTTAAAGAGCAGATACCACTTGAAGCCCAGGTGGCTACCATCCTTTAGTTGGCACTCATAGAGCTTGGTAGCCAGCTTAAAGTTCTTCACCTTGAAAGCACTGGCAGCAAGTTGGACCATCATCTCGATCTCCTTTTTTTCCAGGCCCATGGTGCTGGCTTTCAGCATCAATTGTGTTTGATTCAGGCACAACCAGGCAACAAAGCAGGGAAATTAACATTGTGAAATTACAATGTGTATGTCCCTGAAATAAAGCAAACTGTCCCTCACTGATTTTTTTAACTTGCAACAAAAAAAGTCCCTCACTGATCTGACCTCCCCCCACCCACCCCACACTGACCTCCCACTCAGTACCCACCATCAAACACACACAAACACACACACACACACACACACACACGCACACACACACTCACCTGAATGTGTCACATGGTGTAGATCTAGTTTCTGATTGAAGACATATCTTGCTGCTGCAGCTGGTTATTGCAATATAAGAAACTCAGGTAAGCGTGGTTTAATGTATTTCAGTGGGATTTCAACTTAAATTTATGACTACCATTTTTACATATTTTGACCACCGATTTTCAATGTGTCCTTTTTGGGACCCCATCTCATGACCAGTGGTGGTATAATTATGCAAATGTGGCCCAAAAAGTGATTTTGTGGTCACTTTGCAAAATCATCTTTTGGGTGGGATTTGAAATCTTTTCTGTTCTTGTTCATGAGGTAGGGTCATAAGAAGGCTATGCTGAAAATATAGGGTTGAAATATGCAAAAATGACAATGATATGAGCATATATTGACAATTTTCTAAGCTTGTTCATAATTTTGTTAGTTTTAAATATTTTGACCACAGATTTTCAACATAGCACTTTTTTATTCCACCCAACAAATGTGACAGCTGTAATTTTTCAGATCCTGGCCAAAATTTGTTCTGACATCTGTGTCATGAAATGATGCTTTGGCAGGGATTTGAAAATGTTCACCTACTGGGTTCATGAGGTGGGGTAATAAGAAGGCTATGCTGAAAATTTTGTGTACAAATATGGTAAAATGCCAGGTCATGACTAAACTTTGCAATACTTCAATATTCACTCATAACTGTGCTAGTTTTCATTATTTTAACTTCAAACTTTCAACATAGCCATTTTTCCACACCACCTCATAAATGTGACAGGTAACATTTTTTTTTTGAAATCCTGGGCAACATGTGTTTTCACACTTGTGGTGCAAAATGATGTTTCAGACAATATACTATAAATGTCACATGTCATGTTTATAATGGGAGTCATACAATACTATCTTGAAAATTTAGGGTCAAAATAAAATCAAAATTATAATTATTAAGAAACATTGCATGTATTTCTAGTCCAACCCAAGTTGGAATGCTTTGTTATTCTGTGCAACTGATCTGAGCTCGGTGGTAAGCTCAGTGACCCAACTGCATGGGGTGAGGGTGCTGGGATGGCAGTGTTACCCAGCTAGGGAATGTAAGCTGCAGGGTGGCCTGCATGAGCCTGAGAATCATATAGTGTAGACAGCTCTTCTCTTGACATAGAGCCCTGCACCTCTGCCCCTGTGGGTGACCGAGGGCCCTGTGCATTGCCTGACAGACTGACTCTTTTCCCTGTGTGTCTATATCTCTGTCTACATGGAAGAGCAGGGACCATAGGCCCTACACTTCTGCAGCCAACCAGACTGCCCCATGAATCCTTGACACCCGTTGCTGCACTTCCGTAGCTGGGCAGAGTCTTCCCTTTCCTCCCTTGGGCACTGTGTATCTGCATGTGTTCGTGCAGGTCACTTCTATGTGAATGAGGATATCATTTAACTGTCTCCCCAGAAAAGGAAATTCTTTGCAAAAAAATACTTCATTAATGTACCAGTTAGGGTTCAACTTATACAGCAAATGCTTAGTAAATATGTATATCTTCAAGAATGAAAATGCAGGGCCTTTAGAGGCTTCTGTAATCATTTTGTTTGTTTTTACTTGTTTCTCTAATTACTATTTCATAATTTTATTTGTGTTTTGTCAACTATTAGTGAAAAAGGATGCAAATGGAATTATTGTATTATGATGTCAGAAATGTTTTACTAGCAAGGCTGGCAGTGCATTTCAATGGGAAACTGCAAGCCCATTTTCAGATTTTTGTAGAGAAATAATGTCCACCACAAATAAAATATAATTTAATAGAAATATGTGATTTTTAGTGAATTGTAATTGTTTGGTTTAATTCAGCAGGTGACATTTTCTTCACAACCAGATTGTACTTGGGCAGAAGAAAAGAGAGGCTAATTACTGTTTTAAAATTTGTAAAATCATAGATATGTACCACAATAGTGCAAACACATAAAATGCAAAGTTTGTTTTACTGAAAGAAGTATCTATTTCTTTTGAAAAGGAAATTTATGTTTAGTTTTTTACTGTAATACAATGAGCTTTTAAGTAGTTAGCAATTTCTGACATCACAATACCAGAATTCTATTCAATTCTTCTTTTACTAACAGTGTGAAATGTAAAGGTGAAAACACACTTGTTTCACTGCACAAACACATATTTTATTATAAAAGTAGAAAGAAATTACTAACACATCAAAACAGAATAAATAAAATAGTCAGTTGTGAATACCTGCTCTTTAACACCATAAAAGTAGGGAAATGTGGCTTTAAGGTCTCCAACCCTAACTCCCCACCCCAAGCAGCAAAAGAAAAAAAAAACATTAGGGGTTTGGGTCTCTTGAGTCTTGAAGAATCAGTGGTGGGATATTCCTTGGTGTTGTCAACCTGAATGATCACTCCTCCTCCCCAGCCCATAGTCTCCTGTCAGAAGCACAAGGTACAGGCTCCAAGCCAGTGTCCCATACTGATACACTATTCAAAGGAAAAGAATTATATCTTGCCACATGTTACCAACAAAATCTGTTGTACCTTACTCCAGATAGAGCCATGTGGGCCCTTTCTGAAGAAAAGAGATCATATCTGACCTTATTTGATCAGGGGAGGGAGTAAACATTAGGACTAAAATGCTGACAGTTGATCTGTTGCTATTCTGTTTGTGGAGATCATGGGATTTAGAAGGTCAATGGTGTGTTCCTGTCCCAAATGATAGCTACCCTCAAGAACTTACTTCTCAACATGTGCCATTCTTGAACATCATCTGACAGTGTCACACATGATAATCCATGCTGTGTTGCTTTCAGCATCACTATACACATCTTAACATGGATATGTGAACCAGTGGCCCAACAGTTGATAGCTCCTGTCTGTGCATTACAGTGAATTGGGCATAAGTACCTAGTGTAGTATTTAACTTTGGCTGAGATAACAAGTTGTATTAAGTCCAATTGCAGTGGTAGCAATACTCTGGGTATTTGCCAGCATGTCCCACTGGCAATGAAGATGTAACTTGAGAACATACTGGTCACAAAATGCTAGAGTTGCTCCTGACTGAGACTGATGTGTGGTCGCATCCCCTATTTACTAAAAATGGGTTTTATTGTGAGCAATAATGGCTTGAATGTTCTTAAATGCATCAGCAATGGAGGTTTCTCAAAGTGACATGCCTGGCACACTGTCTTAATCTCATTGTTCAGGAGTTGCTAGCATATCCAGATATTCAGTCCATGTTGACTGTAGCCTGCTACATCTGTGCTCACTTTGCCCATTTCAGAAAGGCACGTGATGAATCTCAGGCACCTGCAGATCCAGAACAAACAGCCTCAGCACTATATGAAGCTAGAAGTATCACCAGATGGAACTTGACACTGTACATGATTGAGTGGCTGTACAAGCAGTATAAAGGCATCTCTGAATATCTTTTGCTGCATACAAGCCATAACAATGCTGGAATAGCCATGTCTCTGACAACAACCAATCATGACTAGTGGATGACCTGATACTGATTCTAGAGCCATTGGAATGCGAACACAGGCAGTGAGTGTGGACACTGCCTGTATTAGTCAGGCCATGCCACTTCTATGGGTGCTGAGGCAGACACTACAATTTACAGCAGGTGCTGGAGGCAGGCAGTGATACAGGAGCTGTGCTTTAATGGAGCATATGCTCCGTATCTTGGACTGCAATAGCCATATGTCCTAAATTCTGCAGTCTCAGATTTTGGGATTGCCATCATGCTGGACCCAAATATAAAGGGGGCCTCTCATTAATACCTAATGGTGGGCTTGATGAGGTCACACATTTAACTAAAGAGCTAATAAGATGAGTAGATGGGGTACATATGTTAACATCATAATTATGTAAGGCACAACATGAAAGTGATCAGAGGCTGCTTGCTACCACTTCACATAGTAAACAGGCTGATAAAACATGCAAAATAACAGAAAAAATAAACACACATCCACTATGGGATGTTTTGAACCAGGTAGGAATTGAAAATGTAGAGAAAAAGGAGGAGGAGGCTGATGAGGCAGCAGGATTGTGAGCAGAGAAACTCACGGTGGATGCATATTTGGTGGACAACAGGTACAGAACCTCACCATCACATAAGATCACTTGCTGAACTGAAGTAACAAGGTCACTGATTGGCCAGCACTGACCCCCATAGCAGTCCAAAACTTGAGCTGTCCACCCTTGAGTGTCAGTAAGGATAGGTATTCAGTTTGGCAGGTGCCACTGTGGGACAGGCATACAAACCTGTCCCCTAGAAATGTTTCAACCTAGCATTTATTAAAATGAATGTGGGGTACATTCCGTGCAACAGAATCACATCCAAACTCCTACTACATGATGGTGGCAGTGGTGGTGAAGATGAAACTGAAGAGCCTGATGTTATCAGCATTGACAATCTGCCTTCTACAGAGGTACAGTAGAGGAAGCACGGACGGAGAAAGAATTCACACTTGGGGATAACTCTAGTCAGAAAGATCATGAGGGCTGCTTCAATGATGAGAAACACTGAAGCATAAAAAGGAATGTATTTTGTTCATCCTTTCCTCATCAGTTGAATTCTTTTCTTAATGATGTTATTTTGTTTTCCTATCATTATGGTTTTCACCCAAGTTGTGCTGCTGTTCCATAAATCCATCTGATTACCTCATTCTGCCTTCTCCAATGGCATGCCTACAGACAAACTATTAAACCAGTGAACACATTGTCAGTAAATGCCATGTTTGAAAGCAATAACGTTGGCCACCGACACCTCCACTGCATGCATATAGACTAAAAATACCAGACTCCTAAGCAAGTATAAATACCATTGCCAGTCATGCAGAGCATGCATCTTCCAACAATCAAGACACTACCTCCTCCTTCTCCTCTGGCCTGCTTCTGTTCTCCACATGCACCTAGAACAAGGTTCACTGCTGCATCCATAGCCTGCATCCAGAATGAGAAACCAAGACTCTTAAACAAGCGTAAATGCTGTTGCCACCCATGAAGAAAATGCAAGTTCTAGTAATCAAGACACAACCTTCTTCTCCTCCTCTGGCCTGCTTGTCTCCTCTAAATCCAACAACAGCATGGACCACCTCTGCCTTCAACACACATATCCAGACTCAGAAACATGGAATCTTCAGCCAGCCTAAGTGCAATTGCCAGGAAATCCTCCAGCCAGCTAGCCAGGCAGCCCTTAGGCTGAGCCTCCAGCCAGCCCATCAAGACAATAAGACATGAGATCCAGCAAAGCCCACGTTTATCTGCTGTGATGGTAAGTTACTTTCATGGTTGTTTACAATCCTTATCCTCACTGTTGGTGTTGAGCCCATCCTTGCACAGGAGGAGCTTACATGTTGCTTGCAAGACATTAAAATGTCTTTCTTTCTTTCTTTCTTTCTTTCTTTCTTTCTTTCTTTCTTTCTTTCTTTCTTTCTTTCTTTCTTTCTTTCTTTCGCTTACATGTTACTTGCAAGATATTAAAATGTCTTTCTTTCTTTCTTTCTTTCTTTCTTTCTTTCTTTCTTTCTTTCTTTCTTTCCTTTTGTCTTCCCCTCACCATAGGTTTGACCATTAAAAGGGATCACTAACAAGCTATTTGCAAAGCCAGACAGCACACAAGGCAACGACTTAAGTTGCCACTTCTTCTTCCACCACGCCCTCTCTGTGGCACCATCATGTCAGTACATGATACTCATTAATGTGATAGTGATGATCATTACATGATTTGTTTCCTTTTTTTCTATTATACTTTGTTTGCCTTTCACATGCACACAGTGCCTCAGTGGTCATGTCAAGCTAAATAATTTCTCTTTTTTCTTCACAAGTGGCAGGTGTAGTAAGACTGGGAATGGAAAATGGAAATACCATCTGTGCAATGACCCCCAGTGGCTACCTGAGTAGAGTGTAAATATGGGATATAACATGGGTGACAGTGAGATCTCAGAAATATCTCCACAAGCTGCAATTGAACTCTTGATATTCCATGAGTCACAAAGCCATGAGGGGGAGATCTAGTGTTCAATAACAGCAAGTGGAGATATTTCTACTATCTCACTGCCACCTATGTCATATTCAATTTATACAACAATTGTGGGTCTCTCTTTTTTCAGTTATAAAGTTACTTGCATTTGTTTGTTGCAAAAAGTGAAAACAATTGGATTTTGTGCAGTTTTTTGCTAATTATAAAAAAAATAAGTGGTATCTGTAAATGAAACACCATTCATTTTGTAGCTCTTTCTGTGCTGAACAAATTTTGTGCTCACAGTATCATGCTATCATTTTCACATTAAAGGTATTCTCATTTGCTTGTTGAAAAAATGAAAAGAAAATACATTTTCTGCTGTTGATTTCTTAATTATAAAAAAATTAAAGACAGCTATAAATGAGACACCACTCATTTTGTAGATCTTTTTGTGCTGAACAACTTTCGTGCTCACAGTACAATACTATCATTTTTCGTTTTAATGTTATTTGCATTTGAATATGGTTAGTACTGTTACTGAGGCCAGACATTCTAAATTAGTTCCAAACCTTTTATGACATTGCCAGATGACCAAGCTATCCATTGTGACATACTCAACTGTGAAGATAAAACGTGATATCTCACATGTGGTCAGTGAGATATCTCTTTTATCTTCCTAAAAAGAGGCACACAACACACATGTTGTATAAATAATTTTTCACTGTCATCAGAGATCTTCAGCAATCAAGATTTCTCCTCCACCTCCTCTGTATGTGGCACCTTTGTGCCATTTCAAGGCATAGCAATTACCAATGTAAGGTATAGCAGTTACCAATATAATAGTAAGCATCCTTTCCAACAGTTATATTTTCTATTAATTTCTTTGTCTTTGGTTTCCTTTCACAAGTGCAAGTGCAACACAATATGGAGTATACTAGGGTCTAAATAATTTGTATCTTTTGTTTACAGTTCTCTTTCAATGCTATCATGAATCCCTCCTTTACCAGTAAGAAAGCCACCACCATCTTTTCCACCAGATCCTTGATGTGTTCAGCATTGTACCATGCTCGGACCTCCTCCTCATTCTCCATCTTCTCCACTACTGTGTGTAGTCTTATTAAAGTGGTTTTACTAAATTCAGCTCATACTCTGTATCTGATGGGAAAAACAGTCATCCGACTGATGCTGATGACTGATTCTACATTATCACACAGCTGAAAAATACCTGAATTGAGAGAAACAAGAGCAGAGGACAGTTAGAGTGACATACAGAAAACATTAAAGAATTAAAAAATAAACGATGGAAAAAAAATAATAATTACCTTCCCTGGTGGGAAACACTGTTAAATTAAATAACCAGATCTGTGGTGGACCCATGCAGCAATGGAGTTTGCCCTTTAAGGGCAGACCATGTTGTCCTTGTGCACCCCTTCCCTCTGTCATGGAATGGATGTGCTCAGGAGGGGAGGGCGGAAGGAAAGGGAGTGGCTAAGGGCCAGAACAATGGTCAGGTAACAGGAAAGGGAGGGGAAAAGGGAGGTACATAAGGGACAGCACAAGAGGGCCTCAGCCACTTTTTGCTGGAGTTTTGGATTCTACAAACAACTGCAGCACATCAGATTGGCATATTTAATTGAGGTTGGTTCACCTGAAGGAAAAAGGTAAGGAAGCAAATGACTTATTTGGTGGAGGACAATTGAAGTTGGTTTAAAAAAAAAAGGAGGATATATAATGTATTTTATAAATATAGTTGGGGCAGACTGACATAAGATATAAAGACAGAGAGAGGTGTGTAATAACCAATAGGATGCTGTGCAAAAAAAAAAGGGAGCTCATGTGGTGATGGCTGTTTATATTTGAACAATTCATCCTTTTTGTTTTGAGGGGTAATGATAGTAGCGTGTGGTTCAAAAGGGGCTTGGCAGGCACGTTGGGCTTATAAGGCAGGGGATTTTATCTTAGCATGGAGATGTTTAGTCGCGATAGAGAATGCAAGGTGCTAGGCGGCTGTGGAAGCAATTGGTTCTGGAGCCAGTTTTGGTTTTCAGCAGACCACGCTGTCCCCCCCCCCGGTGGCATGGGCTTGGCCACATGTAGGTTGTGGCGATGGGGTGGTGTGTGTGTTGTTTCCTTGAGATCTTGTGGCATGGCACGACTCGGCGGTGATGTTGTGGCACATGTAGAAGCCAGATGTTGTAATTGCACCAGAGTTTTGGGTGTTTTTTTCACAGAGAGATCAGTAGCAATGGAGGCCTAGTAATAAAGAGGGGCACATCTACAGTGGGGGTGAGGAATTGTTTACACGTTTTCATGATAGGGTAGGCCTGGAAGA
Source organism: Neoceratodus forsteri (assembly GCA_016271365.2). Taxonomy (NCBI): domain Eukaryota; kingdom Metazoa; phylum Chordata; order Ceratodontiformes; family Ceratodontidae; genus Neoceratodus; species Neoceratodus forsteri. Next base: position 215,994,032 of record CM057453.1, read on the forward strand.
GGCCTTGAAAGTGGAGTGGGGGTGAGAGGGATCAGGAGCATGAGCGGGCGACCACATGGCATGATGTCACACGCAGCATGGTAGTCGCGACAAGGCCCCATCCTGTTTTGCCATTTGCTGCATGGGGTCCTGGTTGGTTACCTCAGTGCAGGTCTAGGAGGGCTGAGTCCTTCATTTAGAGGAGTTTTGCTGTTGTGCCTTAGCCATGGCATTGAGGCAGATTTCAGGGTGGTGGCTGTGGGGTGTTGGACACTGATCTAATGGGTTCTTGGGTGGTTTTTGACACCCACGAGGGGAGCAGTCCAGTGAGAGGCCAGCAGAGAGAGGCCATATAAGAAGGGGAGTGGAAGCACCCCATAGTGACTGTGCGGCGTGACGTCACATGCCACGCAATGGTCACGAGGACAGGGGAAGGGGAAGGAAAGAAGCAGCTGGAGTAGGAGAGGGCAAAAAGGCAAGGGAGGTGGGTGTGATGTATAGGGGGAGCCTGGCTAACAATGGGCAAGGGGAGCGTGGATGCGCACGCATGCCAGTCGGGTTGAGGGGAAAAACAGACATTCCTCCACCCCAAGGGAGCCTCGTGGCAGCCTCCAATTTGTTTGTTGTTTTGGGGAGAGCAAACCCCCTCAAAGAGAAATTGTATTTATATCCGGGCATTGCCCATGAGGGAGATATAGAGAGAGGAAGGGAGGGCACACAAAAAAAAGGGAGAATTTTATATAGAACAAGAAGTCAAGGGAACGCTAAAATGGGCTAAGTGGAGAGGCGCAGAGGGGAGCAACGAGCGGCCATGTGGTATGGCACACATGCCAAAGGGGTGGCAGGGAACAGGCAGCTTGACGATTGGTGCCCATTGGAAGGTGAAGCCCTCAATATAAAAAAAAAAATCAAACAACCTTGGTTGCTCAAGAATACCGGGTGAAAAGGGGGCACATGGACACAAAGGGGCAAAGCGGAGTAGGATGGAGGCCTGTTAAGGGGGGCCCAACCAGGCATGCTGGGGCATGGCAGAAGGGACAGAGGGAAAGCAAAAAAAATAATTTTTTTTTAAATAATACAGGTATATAATGAATTTTGTTCTCTTCCCATAGTTGTCTTCACAGAGAGAAGGAGTGAAGGATATGGTGCCAAAGAAAAGCAAGCCGTCGAAGGAAGACACCTACAGGGCTATAATTGAATTGGCATAAAAAGCCAACAGAATGTGGGAACTGATCGAAGGGGAGGAACCTGGGAGACCCGGGAAGAAAAGGAAAGAGGGCCCTGAAAAAGGGGGCATAGGGAAGCGACCAGCCGAAGGGTCATGCAGCCCCACTAGGGTACCACCGCTGGTAGTGGGACCTGTCAGGGCAGCTGATCCAGTACCTCTCCAGCCCATAGACACGGCAATGCCAGTACCTTCCCCTGATCAAGGTGGGATCTCCCTTGGTGAACCCGGACCAGATCCCCAGAATGTAGTGTTCCCTCCACAAACCCTAGTAGTTCACCCTCCTCCTCAACCACAGGGAGAAAAAAGGTGGCACTTGGAAGACGCCAGGCAGCATGGCCCAGACAAGGTTACAGGTAATGCACCCAGTGCAGTGGGGGACAGTATAAAGGAGTATATAGGTCAAATTGTGTCAGGGCCGGGCACAGGAGGGTTAGGGCAGATGGAATCAGCTTTGACAGAGATTAGGATGGAGAAAGAGGTGCCGGGAGGAAATGAAGGGAGTATAGAGAAAGAAGGAAAAGGTACAAGGGAGATAGGTGCACCCGGGATGAGGATAGGAGAGCATGTTCCACTTGCCACAAAAGAAAAAATATGGAAAGGGGAGTATGTAGATATATTCATCTTGGTGAGCCAGGAAGAGGCAGCAAAGTATGAAGAGGCTGAGAGCATAGGTAAGAGTGAAATGGCAGTGGCAATAGTGCTTTGAGGGAAAAAGGAGGAGGACAAGTTCACGAAAGGGAAGACTTGGGATGGGAGGTTTGTAGGTTTTGCCACTTTCTCAGCCATCATCTTGGAAAAGAGACCGGAGCTGGGCATCCCACTCATCACTTATTCCTTGATAATAAGGAGGGCAAAAGCAAAGGGGGAGGTGGGGTGGTTATACTATGACAAATTTTTTTGACAGAGAATGGCAACATTCAGGGATGTAAGATGGGACACGACGCAGCTAGACTTATGGACAGATTATGTAATAGATCAGTCCACCTGGAAGGGAATGGGGGAGAAAAGGGGTGACACCCCAGAGATGCTGCTGGGCTTACAACAGGGCATTTTGCTTGTGGCCTTAATGCCGTTTTCAGCATGCTTGTTCAAAATGCGGTGGAGGACACCCAGCAAGCAGATGCTGGAAGACATGGGCCCAAGGGGCACAGGGACACAGGGGTCAAGTGTCAGGTCAACAGTTCTTTCGGGAAGGGCAGGGGTTTAAAGGGCAGACATGGAACAGGGGAGGGAGGGGCAGGGGGAACACAAGTAGAGGGGGTCAGAATCACTGACCAGAAGAACCTTACACAAGGCGGTAGGGTGGGGACGGGGAGAAGTAATGGGTGGAATGACAGGGAGCAGTTTGGGGCAGCTAGAACCCCCATCGACTTAGAGGCATGGACAGCCTGTTTGGACAGATATCCAAAAAAAAGAGTGGGGGATATGATTATAAAAGGTTTTAGCATGGAGTTTCCACTGCAGTGTGGGGGGCCCAGACAAGCTAAGGAGGCGAGCAACCTGGGGTCAGTTAAAGGAAGGGAAGAAATGTTGAGACAGAAGATAGAGAAAGAAAAGGCAGCAGAGAGAGTAGAGGGCCCATTTGACACCCCCCCCCCATTGTGAGACATGTGGATTTCGCCATTGGGTTTGGTACCCAAGAAACAAGAGAGGGAATACAGGGTGATTCACCACCTGTCCTATCCAGAAAGGGATTCGGTGAATGATTTCATCAGGGAGGAACATAGTAAGGTGACACATGCGACACTAGAGGATGCAGTCCAGATAATCTGGGCTTCTGAGGACGCATGGATGGCAAAGACGGATATTGAATCCTCTTTCAGACTGCTGCCGGTTAGGAGAAAAGACTGGGATCTATTGGGTTGTAAGACTGAGGGGCAGTATTATTTCGACAAAGCCATGCCGATGGGATGTTCTATAGCATGCGTGACATTCGAAACATTCAGCACATGCTTGCAATGGATATTTCAAGAAAAAACTGGTTATAGAACTGTAATTCATTATCTGGATGACTTCATTTTCATTGGGAGGGGGAGAAGAGAGAGATGTAGAGGATGCTGGGCAAGTTTCAGGAATTATGCAGGGAGCTAGGGGTTCCACTGGCACCAGAAAAAATAGAAGGGCCCAGCAGGGTGATGAAGTTCCTGGAGATCGAGATAGATGCCCCAAAAGAGATATTCAGGCTGCCGGGCAAAAAAGTGAGGAGACTGAAGGAACTGGTACACGCACACACCAGCAGGAGAAGGGTACAACTAAAGCAAGTGCAACAAGTACTGGGGCACCTAAACTTCGCCTGCAGGGCCATTGGACCAGGGAGGACATTCACAAAGAGGTTAGCTAGGGCTACAGCAGGGGTCACCAGACCACATCACTGGGTGGATCTGACAAAAGGTGTCAAGGAGGATTTTGAAATATGGGAGGAGTTCCTTAGGGAGTATAATGGCTGTTCATTCTGGCAAGAAGAGTGGGTGTACAACACAGACCTCGATCTCTACACAGATGCAGCCAGGGGGTCTGGCATTGGGGGTTACCTGAGGTGCAGGTGGTTTGCAGAACCATGGCCTGATAGCTGGGTAAAGAATGGGACAATAAGATATATAACATTGCTGGAGATCATGCCCAAATGGCCATGCTCCCTGGTATGGGGGGAGGAATGATAGGATCAGAAAGTGACCTTCTGGTGTGATAACAGGTCAGTGGTAGAGGTCCTAAAAAACAGGGGAGGCAGGTCAGAGACAGTCATGAAAGTATTTCGATGTTTATTTTTAAGGGCTTTGTAGTTAAACATGTCATTCAGAGCAAAACATATAGAAGAGGTACACAATACCCTGGCTGACAGCCTGTCCCGTCTGCAGCTGGACCATTTCCAGAGGCTGGCGCCAGTAGTGGAGGAACAAAAAACACCTATACCAACGAACATCTGGGACATTGGCAAGAAGGAGCAGAACTGCTGTTTCGCAGCTCATGGGCACCTTGGACTCTGAGGGCTTACGATGGGGCCTGGTGGGTGTTTCAGACATTCAGGGCTGAGCACCAGATGGAGATAAGTGGGCCACTCACAGAGGAACAGTTGGGAATGTTCACCATGGAACAGTGGCAGCGAGGGACCGCCCACACCACAATGGGGGTTTATCTAGCAGGGATTAGTGTTTTCTGCAGCCTAAAGGGGTGGAATGACCTGACAAAATCACTGCTCATCAGGAGGATGATGCAGGAATGGGGCAGGTAGAAACGTGGGCCAGGAGATAATAGGAGGCCAATAGGGGAGCAGTGGCTAATAAGGCTAAAGGAGGTGGTCCCGGTAATATACAGATCAAAGGCTGAGGCCCAGCTATTTCACACAATTTATGTGATAATGTTTGCAGGGGCAATGAGAGTGAGTGAGGTGGTAGACCATGGGAAAAAGGATGAGGAAGGAGGCTTGGAGTGGGATGATGTAAGTTTGGGGGTGAAAGAGATACGGATCAAGATCAGGAGGTCAAAAATGGACCAAAGAGGACAAGGTTGCATGTTGACACTGAAGGGGGCAAGTAGAGGTTGCAATATGCACAGTAAAGGCTCTGTGGGCTTTCGCCGCAGAGCAGGGGACCAGGACGGGAAAGCTATTTGTACATGGTGATGGGAAAAGGGTCACTGGCTATAAAGTCACAGCATTGCTTAAAAAGGGCATGCAATTCATGGGGGAGGACCCAGTTAATTACTCATCCCATTCCCTATGGATTGGGGCTGCCTCACAGTGGGTAGCAATGGGGGAACCTGTGAAGGACATTTTGCGAAAAGGATGTTGGCAGTTAGCCAGTTATAAGAGATACATTAGAGCACTGAAATAAAAATATATATATATGTGTTGAAAGAAGTGCTCCTAGTGGAAACTGCAGGTTGGGGGGGGAGGGAAAAGTTGGGGGAGCAAAAGGGGAAAGAATTGGTGGGGTAATACGGTGCTGGCACTAAGAGTATGTGTAAAATAATTAATTTTCCTTGAACCCCATAGGTAGAGGGAGGAGCACGGAAGTATGGATCTGTGGCCATTCCTATATTTATTTGGCTGAAAAAAGAGCAGAGAAGAAGGCTAGGGGAAAGCAGCTGTACCAGGATGTGAGACAGTGTAGGTTAGTCTGGCACAGCATACGTGGGATGAGATGGGCACAGCTGCTTCCCGCTTTGAAGGAACTCAAGGGGACATCAGCCCAGTCCAGATCTAATTATTATACATCTAGGGGGCAACGATCTGGAGGGCAGACCATGGGTAAACACATACTTACAGATAAAAAGGGATCTAGTGGCAATACGACAGTGGTGGCCTCAGGTGTGCCTCGCCTGCTCAGACATGATACTGAGAAGGGTATGGAGGCAGGAGCATAGCCACAGGGTGGTGGAGAGGGCCAGGAGAAAGATGAATAGGAGGGTGGGGACATTAGTAAAGCAGATGGGGGGACAGGTGATACTGCAGGGGGTAGAAGAATGGGTGGAGGACTTCTACAGGTCAGACGGTGTGCACCTGTCAGATCTAGCCATAGACATGTTCAATACAGAAACAATGGGTTTCATAGAGACATGGAGGAAACAGGCAAAAACTGGAATATTAAAAAAAAAAAAGGAAAAGGATCGTCCCTGAGGTAAGGGAGAGTGATACCCTTAGTAAGGGGGAAGCCATCCATCCAACGCAAGCTGGAGACTGGCTAGTGGGGAAAAAGGGGGGGGAGGAGGGGGGGGAAGAAAAAAGGAATAACACAAGAAGAGGAAGAAGATGAAGAAGAAAGCGGTCTCAGTTTCCACTGTTACCTAGCGGGAAAGGAGAATAAGAAGGCACCCAGGTTTTCACCTGGGGGAGGGATAATCAGAGATTGATATATGGTTGGAAATAAATGACATTTCTGAAAATAGGACAATAAAGAAATGGAAAATGGAATATGGAATTATGAATATAAATAAATTAATTGCCAATCTGAGCACAACAACAAACAATGGTCTCTGTCTTTTTGTGAGGGAAAAGGGGGGAATCCAGGACAATAGGATTTCATCACCCTAGTGAAAAATACCTGGAAAGAGAGAAACAGGAACAAAAGATGGTTAGAAATACACTGTTTCTGCACACACCCAGGCCAAAAAGTAAAAAACTAAAAATAAATACTTCCCTTTACTCCGAGGACACACAGCAATACTATAAGATTGTCAGCTGGATCTGTGCCACAAACAGGCATTATCATTTCATGAGAAAATATCCAGAATTTCTGGTCACAGCATGTCATCAAGACTTGTATTGCAGTGCTGGGAGACTGACACAGCATAGAAGCATCATATTAATTCAGGGACCATATGGCATTTCATTTCCTCATGAAAAAATTTCCAGACAGGAGAATTTATTAGACTTAGAATTTCTGGGCACTAAAGTGCATTACAAGAACTGTGCTGGTGGGACTGATGTGCAGTATGTCACTATGTAGCAGCATGCAGCAGCCTGACATCTTCTTTTTTCATTTCATTGAGAACAATTCTTGGTGGAGCTATTTTTGGTATATTTTACTTTTTGCACTATTTTCCTTATAGCGCGTTACAAGAAGTCTGGCAGATGTGTAGTGAGACTGACACACAGTGTGGTACCATCTGGTAGCATGCAGCAGCCTAACATATTTATTCTGACAGTTGAAAAAAATTTTGGGAGACCACATTTTATGTGTATTGTGCTTTTCTCACAATTTCACTTAAAGTGCTTTACAATAACGGTGGCAGGGGGACTTACACATATCATAGCACCACATAGCAACATGCAGCACCATGGTGTATATATTCTGTTAGTTCAGATAAATTATGGGAGCACAGAATTTATGTATGTTGTTCTTCTCACACCATTTCCCCTATAGTGACTTACAAGAACAGTGGCAGGGGATTAACACACAGGGCAGCACCTTGTAGCAGCATGCAGCACCCTGATATATATTTGTTCTATATAGATGATAACAATTTGGGTTGATCTGAATGTATGTAGTGCTTTTCACACTAATTGTCCTAAAGTTCATTACAGAAACTATAGTGGTATGGCAAATACACAGTATGGCATCATGTAGCAATATGCATCAGCTGATATGTTTTTGCTGATACTGTAGTTGAGAAAAATACTGGGAGCACAAAATGTATGTATTTGGTGTTTTTCACACCAGATATTTGATGTGGTCGATGTTGCAGACTTCTGCTTGGACTATCTCCTCCTCCAGCTTCTCCAATAGTGTGTGTGGTCTTATAAAAGTCAAGCAATCCTCTGCAACCAGCATGAATACCAGACATCAACCTGAAGCTACTGCCTGATTCTACATTGTTACATAGCTGAAAAATATTTGAAATGAGAAAAATAGGAGTAGAAAATGAGAATGACATATGAATAACATTAAGAATTTAAAAACACAAATGGGAAAAATAAGAATACTTGCAGTACTTTTCTTGGTGAGAAACACAGCTAAATTAAATAACCAGATCTGGGCTGGCCCCATGAAGCAACAGGATTTCATCAACCCAGTGATTAATTCCTGAAAAGAGAGGAAAAAAAGAACAAAAGATGATTAGAATTATACTGTTTCCACCCCATTGCAAGACCAAAACGTGAAAAATACTAAATACATACATATTTTTGCTGCTCAGACTAGAGGTGGGCAAAAGTTCTGAATTCTGCTTTAGCAAAACTTTCTTGAAATTTCGTAGCTTTCGTGGAAGTTTCCAAACTTCTGCCTTTGCTGAAACTGGAAATCTTCTGAATGTTTCACCCAGCTCCAAAATGGCAGTGCTTTCAAGCACCAACAGATGAACAGTAAAACTGAGCCTATTTGCAGATAAAACATTTGTAGAGAGGCTGACCAGCTGAGCTTCAGAAACAGAACATTATTAGGAGCAGTGCTTAGATTTGCTGTAGCATTAAAAAGTAAAACAATGTACTAATAGAAAAGCTGTCTGTATTTAATGTTTCTCACAAGCTCGGCTTCACAGTCTCCACCAAAGGAAAAAACACCCAGTGTGTCAGAGGATAACTTTTATTATATAAAATAATAAAAAAAAACAGCAGTAAGATCACAGATGCACCTCCCCAGGTGCAGCCTTGACAAAGCCCAAGAGCAGGGTGAAAACATTTGGCTGCAGCTAGGGAGGTGCGACCATGATCTTAATGCTGTTTTTTACTTACATATTTTAAATAATAAAAGTTATCTTCTGACACGTTGTGCATTTTTTTCCCTTTAGTGGGAACTGTAATGCTGAGCATGTGAGAGATATTGCACTTATTTGTGCTTTTGACTTCAACCCTTGCCATTTTTGTAGCCACCTGCTGCTCGGATTTCTAACGTATTTTAAACTTGCACATACAGTATGTCGCTTTTCTTAAATGAGCCCCGTGACTTCCCTGCTTTTTTTTTCTTTTTTCACTCTCGTGCTTAACCAAGTAGTTTTAAAACCACGTCTGTGAGAACACTGGAAAGCCTAGAAGGGACGGCATAGTTTAAATGCCACTTCAACTGGGTTATCATTATCAACACTTCACACAAACTCAAACACACTGGTCTGACTAAGAACAACAAATAAATGCATGACAGCTTGGAATTCTATAGCAAAGACCTCAAAGTAATACAATTTTTTTGCTGAAAATCGGCAGTTGCCAAATGGGAGTGGGGGGCGCTGGGGAGAGAGAACAAGAGTTTTTTTAATGATTAATACAGTGAACTATAATAATCTGAGAGTAAAAGTAATGAAGGAAAACATGGCATTGACAATAAATGAGTCATACTCTGACACTGCTTACTTATGGAAACAAACCTTAACTACCAAGGAACCTGAGAGCAACAGCTGCTCTCAGATTCTCTGGAATTTATGGTCTGTTTCTATAAGCAGTGTTAGAATGTGCCCTGCGTGTTGTCAATGCCAGGTTTGCCTTAATTACATTTTGCTCACTAATTATTATAGAACCATGTATTATGCATTACTTGTGATTCCCCTGTCTAGTTGGCTGACCCATTGCATTCATATTTTTGTTGTAGTAATGCAGCAGTCTGGGATGTGGGTTTTGCCTGCCTCTCTTGAACAACTGACAAGTGCATTTTAAGCATACATAGTACTAAATGAGTATTAGTGTATGTTTGGAGCCTCCACTACAGTATAGAATTTAATCCATGTTCACTATTTTGGCAGCTATGTATTTATTTATTGCTTTCTTACTCTATCTTTATACAATACTTGAATTTTAAATACCCACATCTCTCACAGTAACTTCAGGATCAGCAGGGATACTGTAATGATTATGTCAAGCTGCTTAAGGGATATCACTTCATGAAGGTGAGTAAGGAAAGAGAGTGAGTGGACAGGCTGACAGCAACAAACAAAAATAAAAGGTAACAAAGAAATGTCAGAAACTGTGACTACAAGGGATCTAAACACTTTATTGTTAGCACCGCTCATGTTCTTGGTCCAGTCAGGGAAAAGTTCTACCATTACAAGGGATTTCTTAGATTGCATAACGACACTAGTGTCTGCCAAATGCAAATGCTGCTGACAGTGGAAAGCAGCAGAAGCCCAAACCACACGAAGAAGAAAAGTAAGTTGGGCAATGCAATATTATTTATCGGCATGCATGCAATCGGCACTGGAAGCAAGACTGTCAGTGTTGGTTTCACAACTCCTGTGATGATCCTCATAGTGATGTTCAATTGAATGTCAAAAACATTTGTATGTGCACTTCCTGCCTATGCTGATCTGCAATATTCAGCTACTGAGAAAACAAGGACCAAGCTATTATCAAGATTATCAAGATGAACTATTATCAAAAACTGACAATGATGCAACCAGAGGAACATACAGAGAGCAGAAAGAAACTCATGTTGCAATGAAAGTAATTATGGAGCCTCTGTTCCTTACTTATTATCTACTTCTACTGCTCCCAGGCTATATATCATAACATCTGTGGATCACTGAGTTGCCCAATAAAAAAAAATGAAAAAGGAAAAAAGCATACAGAGAAGCTAGAAATATGGAATTCAACCATACGCAAAGCAGCATATGAATTATGATCTATCTAGCTATTTGTTTGTGTCGTGTCTTGCTGCTCTGGGAGCATATGTGGGGAGGGGGCTCAAGGCAAGGATGAAGTTATAAATTATTACTTGCACCCAACTTTTACTAAATATAATTCCCCTTTCTGCAGTATGTTCCCTCAAAGAACATGGGGTGGGGGGTATAGAAGCAAATGTTATTTAAGCCTCTTTCCCCTTAACTACCAAATTTAACCTTATTTGATTTTGTCTCTTACAAAGAGACAATTAAAAGTCCAAGTTCTGGCCACCGATTCAAACAAATTGTTTCTTTGATTATAGATTATGGCAGTAGTTTACATGAAAACCTATGGTCAGATCAAGATTTTTTTTACTTCTGTCAAGTCGGAATTTCCACAAAAGTTGCTAATTTGATTACTGAACTTTTGCAGAAATTCTGACAATGGAAGTTTTTTTTTCACACCTCTAGCTAGGAAACACAACAATACTCAAAGATCATCATCCGGATATGCACCACAAACAGGCATTATCATTTCATGAGAAAATATCAAGAATTTCTGATCACTACATTTCAACAAGACAGTTGCTATGATATGAGACTTGCACAGCACAGATGCAGCATATTAATTCTGGGAGACCATTTCATTTTGCTTCCTTTGGTAAACATTTCCAGACAGTATTTATTACACTTAGAGTTTCTGGGCTCTAACGTTCATCCCCTAAAGTGCTTTACAAGAACTGTGTTGATGGGACAGATCAACAGTATAGCACCATGTAGCAGCATGCAGCAGTTTGGCATATGTTTTTTCTTGTTGTTGAGACCATAAAAACAGAAACATAGAATCTGTTGGCATAAAAGGACCTCATGGTCCACCCAGTCTGGTCTAAGGTCCCTACCTACTGTGCTATCATAGACTGTAATTGAGAACAATTCTTGGAGGTCAGAATTTCAGTATAGTGTGCTTTGTGCACAGTTTGCTCTAAAATGTGTTACAAGAACTGTGACAAGGGAATGACACACAGTGATGTACAAGGTAGCACTATGATGCAGACTGACATATTTATTCTGATAATGAGAGAAATTCTGGGAGCACAGAATTTATGTATATTGATATTTTTGCTCTACACAATTTCCCCTAAGGTACATTACAAGAACTGGGGGGCTGACACACAGTGTAACACCTTGTAGCAGCATTCAGCAGCCGAACATATTTATTCTGGTAGCTGAGAAAAATTTGGGAGGCACAGAAATTATGTATATTGTGATTTTCACACCATTTCCCCTAATGTTTGGTTACAAGAAATGTGGTGGTGGGGGGGCTAATACACAGTGCAATACAATGTAGCAGTAGTATATTACCACCATTTAATAATTTCTTGTTCTGTAGAAAATTTCAGGAAGTGAGAAATTTATATATTGTGCTTAAGCACTTGTGTTGACTCAACTAATGTGCTTGTCAAATACTGTCTGAGAGGATGACTTGAACAGCACAGCAGTAGCTACCACTGTTTAGCAATTTCTTGTTAATGAAAAAAAAATGACAACAAAGAAGAGTGAACAAAGTAACTGTGTGGAGGGAAGGAATCAGTCCAACAATGTGACTGAGTGCATGGTATAGCACAGCATCAACTGTTTATCTGAAAAACAATATTCAGGGAAGAGACAGTTTTTAATATGGTGCATTTCAAATGCTCTATATATGTAAACAGCAATGTTTTACAACAAAACAATACTGAAAGAGAAGAGAATAATATGGCCAATAAACTGCGCTACTACAGAAAATATACATAAAAAATATATTTTTTAAAGAAAGTGAGATGTCACTGAGACAGAAATCAAGACAACATTGAGCCAAACAGTAAAAGAGATGGTCTGGAACTGAGTTTCCAATTTTTTGTGAATTTTAAAACATATGTTTTTTTTAAACAAAAAGGGAGGAAGAAAGATTTAGAGGTGACAGGAAGGCATATATGATTGTTAGAGAAAAGGACAGGTGTAAAAGTGGAACAATCAGTGAGGAATGAAGATAAATGGACTAAAAAGGGCAGGATAAAGTAAAAGATATTTTAATACCCACTGCCAAATGGAACAACAGGCATATTATCATGACAGAGCGTATTCACCGCTTTGATTACCACCTGTTTGTTCTCAAGTAACTTCTGGAGAGTTGAGTTTCTTCCTTTGAAGAAACTCTGCACTGGAGGGATTCCTTCTCCATGTGCAGCTGTGCCAGCTCACATGCAATAATTCTTGGTGTTTTGGGTGCCAGTGCTAGTGCTGCTGACCTCTCCCCTGCCTTGCACTATGGCATGACTGTCATCAACGGATGGTGAGCAGCCCCAAAATGTCACTGAAGATTCACCACCATGACTTGCCACACCATGTTGTCTGGCCTCCCTCTGGCTCAGGAGACAGAACATTCAAAGGATACATTTCCCACTGGTGCCTATATATCTCCCATTCTTCCCCAAACTGACCAGGGTGTAGAGATGCAGCAAAGTTTTACTCCATGGGTGAATATGCCATGAAGTTATAAATTTCACCCTTGGGGCACTTTGTGTAATGATTGAAAATTAGCTGCCATTTGTGACTTTGCCATGCTTTGGGGATTTTATATGCATATTGCACTTAAAAGAAAAAAAAAAAGCAGGCAGAGGTTACAATGATGAATCCCCCAACACCACTCCTCCATCTATCCCTGGTGTCTAGTGGTCCCCCCATCCCACCGATCATCAGCGCCAGTTAAAAAAAAAAATATATATATATATATATATATATACAGTATATATGTATATGTATAACAAAAATCCCCAGTGTCTAATAGACCCCCCACCCCACTGATCACTGACCCCAGTAATAAAATACCCCTGGTGTCTCATGCATCCCCCCACCACACTGATCTTCTGACTCACTAATAAAAAAAACTGGTGTCTAGTGGAACTCCACACTCTGCTGATCACAGCCAGTAGTTCCACTCCAGCCAAATAATAACAATTCCTGGTATCTAGCGGAACCCCACCACCCTGTCAGGTAGTACCCACCTAGCCACTATTCCACTCCTCCCACCCTTTCCCCTATGCTGAGCAGGCCACTGGCACAGCCTTCCATTCATCACCACAACCAGCAGCTCAACTGACACACTCTCTGATTCTGATTCAGTCAGTCAACCAGCTCCTCTGTAATGAACATTTTTCTGGGTGCTAGAAAAGGGAGGGGACAGGATGGGGGGAATGGTTTGTGGACCCAGAGGGGTCCACAACACCATTCTTCCATTCCACCCCCCTGCCAAAGCCAAGAGCAGCCCACCTCCCTTCACTAGCACCTCGAAAAATGTCCACTATAGAGAAGCTGGCTGGCTAACTGAGTGAATGAATGAGCCTGTGCTTGTAAATCAGAGAGTGCATCAGTCAGGCTGCTGGCCCAGAGGTGAGTAGAGGGCTGTGTCGGTGGCCCACTCAGAGTTGAGGGATGGGGTTGAGGGCAGAGATCTGTGGGGTGGGGGTCCCACAGACACCAGGGATTTTTTATTACAGGGTCTGAGATAAGCGGGAGGGGGGTCCATCACACAACAGGGAGTTTTATTATTGGGGCCCAGGATCAGTGGTGGGGGGTTGTACTAGACAGCAGGGATTTCCTTTATTTTTAATATTGTGGTTGGTGGGTGGAGAGTAAGGCGGTGAATTCTCGTGACATGAAATTCTTCACTTTCATCTTTAATCCACACTACATGAAATGGCAACTTTGCAAAATGCACTCAACGAACTGAGTGCAATGTGTAATATTCTGCATAGCAAATTTTTCTGACATCACCCACCTCTACCAGGGGCCTGTCACACAGGTTGCACATGAGAACACTGTTCATCATTGGGATCAAGAGTAACAAATTCCCAAATGACAGAAGGCCTGGACTGCTTTGCACTGAGGAGCCAGAAGATGATGAAAGAGAACAACTGGTGGTGGTAACAAGGTGAGGGGGCAGAGGAGATTCAGACTGCTGCTTCTGCTGCAGAGCTGAGGTCTGCTGCTGTGTAACTGGGGGGATGCTGCTACACAGGGGCTGGAAGTTGCTTCAGCTTCACATGGAGTGGATGCAGTGCTGTGAGAGGGGGCTGCTAGATCACCCCTTGGCACTGTCCAGCACAATTTTATGGCACCACCATGAGTCTGCACACAACCCCTGGACTCCCTCTACAACACTCCTTAACAAGAGAAAGAGTAACAGAGAGAGAGAGAGAGAGAAAGAGAGAGAGAGAGAGAGAGAGAGAGAAAGTCAGATAGAAAAAAGGGGGAAAAGAGTTCTCTAATATCTAAAAATAGTAAAAATATAGACAAAAAAACTAAATTACTAATAGGAAGACAAGAATTCAATGAGAAAGAAAACAAAATAAGGCAAAAGCTATTAAAGTACTTCAAATTAGTGTTGAAAACAATTCTATCAAGAGAAAACTGGTCAGGTTCCTATCTTCCCCACTAACACTGCAAAACTCAAAATGAAGCAGTCTTACAGTATAGAGATGAACCATGTGATCTACAGAAGGTTTTCCATGTGACCTTAGGATACTTGTTTACCAGTACTCTCATTTTTACCAAAGTTCACCTTAATGTACTCCAAGGGCAAAGTTACTGGTGAAGTTGCTGTGGGAAGTTGCAAGAGGCACTTTTCATCCTAAATGGCAATAATTCACAAACAGATTTATGAAGGCAAAGTTGGCAAATTCACCTTAACTTCACCAGAGCATTAAACTTTTGCAACATCTCTGTTTATAACTGAATGTTGCAAAATGTACAAAGCAAAGTCATAGTTTTTAAAAACTGGACTTTGCTATGTCCTGGCATTAAAATTTGTACATACGGGCAATTAGTTACTTTGTCCAAATCTGTGCACACTAGAAAATTGCATCTTGGCATAAACTTTGAAAAGCCCCCCCCCCCCCCAAGATTTTCCCAAACCAGTATGGCTGGGTGAAATTTATCTTCCACCAGTGAAATTCATGCACAATTCTGATTTTGCTTCTGAGCAATTTTGTGAAATTGCCATGAAAAAGTTGTGACATTTTGCCAAAATTGTGATATCAGTTAATTCTATTTAATTTAAAATTATGCATCCATATCACAACAAATGTGGTGTGATGACTTCAACAAGGACAATACAGATATGTACCAAGTTGCAAATCTTTATCTTTAAAAGTAATTGACTTATAAGCCTCTAACATATTGGAAATTTTAAAACTACATATACCAGTTATGCAAACTGTAGAATTTTAAGCCCATATAACTTTAGAGGACTGAATATCACCAATCAACTTTTTAGGTTAATTGGCACTAAATATTAGGAATTGAGGCCACACCCATATCCCAACAGCATTGCCCTGTCATTCTGATGACGTCGGCTCAAAAGCAAGACCGGGAACTCACGTTGGGATGCAGGTCATGGCTGTGACAGCTGCACTTGGCAGTGCATCTTGGTTGGGAAGAGCTGGTGCCAGCAGTGGGTTTCCACTACCACAGCACACCCTGTGTGAGACTGACAGAGACACCACCCACACCAGAGGAGATGGGAAGGGAAAACTGCAGGAAAAAAGCCAGTGGCAACTGAATGATGACTGGGTTTAGCCTGATCAGGCTATATCTCTGTTAACAGGGTACAGTCTATCCCTAAGAGATGAGCTGCCAACCAGAAGAAAACCAACATGGAAAAAAAGAGGTTGTGTGTGTCAACACTCCACTCTCTTTCTCAAAGGCTGACCAAGTTATAAGCAACCAAGGATTCCAAAATTAACATCAGTGATTAAATTAGAATTTCATGAACTTTTGTGAAATTGTGGAATGTTGTGATGCTTTTGTTGAAGCCATGCCATTATATCTTGCTCAGTCACCCACTTGAGTTGCAGTTGTAGAGAAAGGTAAACAAGTTGCAATAAGATAGCATTCATAGGAGGCTCCAAAGTAAATGTATGGTGGTATAAAGTGTTAGGTCATTTTCTTGAGTGATGAACCTTGAAGAATAGTCATGGACATCAATGTGCACAAGCTCAAATTCTTGCAATATACCAGACAGCCACTGGAGCTCACTGGCTTAATGACTTGTGGAAACACATACAGGTGTACCACTGTTTCTGTACAATACCACCTGCTGACTCTTTAACACCCTTTAGATAACCATGTATATTTTTACTATTTGTAAATTGTGGAATCAAGTGATCCCAAGCCTTACAACAAGCTGCTACGTAGGCCATTCTGACAGAAGTACGTGGTTACCTTTAGTCATGATGAAGCGTGATGCTGGGAATCACTGTCACAGGGGTGTTGAGGGATATTTCAGGGCCATGATACTAGTGCAGGTAAGGGGATTTAGTTGATATAAGGGCTTTGTGAAAGTTCCTTTCCAGAAGTTGAATTCTTCTGGCATTACCTATTATCTGTCAACAAATGTTTGAGCAAATTTTAGTGAATTCCAAAGTACTGTGTCCACAGTAAATTTTATCCTGCTAAACCACATTTAATCAGATTAATTAGATGCAAGGACAGATTTACTTTGGTAGCCATGCCAAATCTTGAGTGTGTACCTGCAATAGCAGTGGCGCTATAACCATTGAAATATTTTGGAAATGTTCACACAATTGAACAAATAATTAAATTGTAAAATTTTGAACTCCTGTAACTTACTATTTATTTAACCAATTACCTCTCTGTTTAGTAGTTTCTATAATATTCCAAGAAATTATCCATATACATTTTTATTTATCTAGCTTCAAGGGTAGCTAAGTTATAAGCATAGAAATATTTTCAGAAATTTTCACATGCATTATAAATTGACAGACTTTCAGACCCTATAATTTCTTTGCCGCTCTTTCACATTTCATGAAACTTGACATCTTTTAAGATCTTTCCAAACAGTATACATGCACAATTTCAGATATCTAGCTACAAGACTGAGTTATAATGAATTAAAGAATTTCAGAAAATTCTGTGAAATTGCAAATAATCTTGCAAAAGTTCTGCAAAATCAGAATTTGCTAATGTTGACCATTTCTACAATTCATGCTATGCTGTTCCACTGAGCATGCAGGACTCACAGTCCTGAACCTATGGCTTATTTAATTGGCAGCCTAACTAGAACCAATCTATGATTGATTCTTCAAAGAAACTGGTGGTAACCTCCAAATCACAATAGAATGAAAGCTGTTCTATTTATTGACATCAAAACCATACTAGTCTTCCATATGGGGACAAAACCACCATTTTGGCAGGGTGCTGAGACCGCCAGAGTGGTCTCCAGAGCCTAGCCGGAGGCAGAGGAAGTAGAAGGCAATAGCAACAAAATATCTACTATGCACCTATCTACAATACTGTAACCCAAATAACTACTGCACACCTATCTACAATACTGTAACCCAAATATCTACTACACACCTATCTACAATACTTTAACCCTAACTTCCCACCCTCACTTTGCTGGTCTCTGGAATTCATGGGGACTGACTCTAGTTAGGGACTAATTCTCAGATGGCCACTTTATGTCATATCACAATCTAGCAGTCAGTCATGGGCTTACCCAGCAAAACATTATCAAGTACTAACAAGTCAGAGATTTTGGTGTAACATGACCACTTTCTCCTGTACCCAAGACTTACCACTATAACAACTATTCAGCAACATCACAGACAAAGCTGATATCAAAATGTTACAGCTGTCTGAAGAACAGTCAGCCTGCACTGCTAAAAGTCTCAGACTAGAAATGCATAAAACTATGCTGGCAAAGGTTCCGCAAAGTCATGACATTTGTGCAGTGTGTAGCATAGCTCAAATCCTGACTTTCTTCCCAATTTTGCTCAGCAGACTTTGTTTAAAATAAACTTTTTTCAAATCAAAACTGCCCACCACTCACTGTGTATACATCATCCACTCTCTCTCACTTCCAAGATAATTTTCAGATATATAACCCCACCAAACCCTTCCCACTAGCCCCCACCTCCATTCCCCCCACTGCCCCGATGAAGTAGGACTGACTTATGCAGCTTTCCACAGTGGTGTACAAAATCTTCTCCTTCCACCCACTCTAAACAAGTAACCACCCCATCCTCCACTTATGCTATCACTTGACCCCATAATTCAACTAACCACCCCCACCCCACCACCCAGTTGTACCCATCCTCCCTTCTCCCCCCAAACACTCAAAACTTTAAAAGATGCAACTGGTGTAGTGGGAAAAAAGTGTTCCATTGTGAAAGCAGTCAACTAATCTTTACTGTTCATTGCTGAATGATGAATTTTATTTATTTATGTCTTTGAATTACAAAACCTTTGAGCCAGAGGCTCATTTACAAAGGATCCATGTCAAAATATAAGTCAACTGCAGGAACAAACAAAAATGGCAAACAATTGCATAAAGATTGAATAAGAGAAATGAGTTCAAGAAAATAAAAAGGTACAATATAAGTGCTACTATAGAAACATGGTTGCAGGTACATGGCACAAACAATAGTGCATAGTAGCAGTCTGAGTTACAGACCTTGTCAAATAGTCATAGCCTGAAGTGTTGAGGGGGAGGGACTGTAGAGGAAGAAGAGTTGAGGGAGAACTCAGGTGGGGGAGTGAAGAGGAAGGTGGCAGAAGAGTACCAGAGTGGAGGGAGAATTGAGGTATAGTTGAGGTGGGGGGGAGGAGGCAGAGGAGTACCAGAGTGAAGAAGAGGGAGGAGAGTCAGGGCAAGGCACTGATACAGTGCACTAAGGGGGAGGTGGTGGAGGATAGAAAGGGGAGAGCAAGGGAAGAGGGGTATGAGAGGATAAGTGGAAGGTGGCTATGCATTGGGGTAGGGAGGGGAGGGGGAGTAGAGAAGAATGGGAAAAAGGAGTGGAATAAGAGGGAAAACTAAAAGAAAGGGGGGAGAAGAGGGTAGGCTAGAATGGGAGAAGGTAAAGGAAGGAGGGGTGAAAGGAAGGAGCTAGGTGGGACAGTCACAGCTGCAGTGTTTCAGTAGATGTTGTCACAATTTGGGCTTGAAGGATCTGATCCTAGTACAGGCTAGGAGGTCAGGTTGGAGATTATTAAGACCGCTGGGCACTCAGTAGATAAAGTTCCTCTGAGATTGTGAAGTATGACAGAAAGGTACTTGGAAGGTGGGGTTGGATGTGCTTCTGTTGCTACGGTGGCTATGCAATCTGCTGATGAGCTTCAGAAGTAAGGGGGGGGCCAAACCAAGGCTGATCTTCATGGCAAACAGATAGATATGATAAGAGATCCTACCATGGAAGTTCAACCAGTTAGCTGAGGTGTATAGGTCACATGTGTGACTAAAGGAGGGGGACCCAGTAACTAGGCAGAAGGCCTTTGTTTAGGGCAACACTTAGCCTCTGGAGGGTGGTGCCAGTGGCAGAGCCATATATTATCAGCCTGATAATATGAATGATGACATCCTCCTGAGTAGTAACCCTGATTGGCAGAAATTCAAAATTCACACTAACTATGTCAGTGAAGTATTATTCACAATATTTCTATTCATGACTGATGAAGGCCAAGATCGTTTCATTTAAGATGTACAAATAACTATATTTTTGCATGGTATGGGCCCTATATTCAAAAATGTGCAAAGCAGAGTGCAGAAATGTGTTCACTGCCTTGCAGTTGCCAGGGTGTCTCTTTTCAGTGGACTAGCCCATCGGTGCTATTGGACTGAATATAGGGCCATTTTGGCCCAGCACTAAGGCACTTAGCACTGGGCAGACAAGGCCCCAACATAGTGTGATATAATGGCTTTCTTCTGCACTAAATTTCTAAGTTCAAACACACCCATGAAAATGAGCCCATTGGGCATGAAGAGTGCTAAGGGTCCATTTGCATGATCATTATTGTCAGTGTCAGTGGCTCAGTAGGTTGCACACTCCCCTCTGAGGCTGGAAAATCAGAAGGCTGTGGGTGCTATTCCTATACCAGGCACTTGGATTAAATTAGAAATATTGACACTGTAGTGCAGCATCAGGGGGGTGATGCACTTCTGAGGTGCCATCTTTCAGATAAGACATTAAACTAAGGTCCCATCTGCCTGTTCAGGTGGATGTTAAAGATCCCATGGCACTTCTCCAAAAGAGTAGGGGAATTTTTATTGAAAGTTGGATTTCATTATAATCAAAAGCAATAAATATAAGCAAACAAACCAAATCAAAATATGAAAAACAGAATTATGCATCCATGTCATAAGTCTTCATTATGATTTTAAATACTCCAAGAAGCACAGTGAAGCCATAAATATCTAACTTTTTCAGGAGAGAAACGAACCATGTCCAGCTGCATAGTTCTACTCATTGCCTATCTAATATTATACAAGAGTTCTGAATGTGTAACCATTCTTTGTTGCAATACCCACATGCACCGAGCCTACCAAATAAAATATTTAATGATTACCAGAATAACATATATTGTGTGAGCATGATATCTACTAAAGAAGCTGCACATAGGGCCATAAACTAATGTCTGGTAATCCAAAGCCAGAAAAAGAGGCTCTTGCCATGTGTCAGCTAGAAATCTCCAAAAAAGTTTTATATACAAACAGGTCAAGAGTAGGTGTTGTTGAATTTCTAAAGTCTATTCACATGTACCCCTGGAGCAGTATCTGTCTGTGAGCTGCTTATGTTTATTATTCCCTTTAATGCTTAATCTTCCATAATTGCACAACCAAGTACAATCCCATGCAAACAGGGGTATTCTAGAGTTGGTTAAATGGTGAAGAACCTTACTCTTCTGTATTACTGGACAACATGGAAAGTCTGTCTCCGACTGACAAGCAGAATGTAGAATTAGGTTATAAATAGATTTTCTATCTAATATCAAAAGGTGCATGGGGGTAAGGCCCCATTTCATAGCCATTTTGACTCTGTAAAGCCCATATCATGGAGCTATATACCTGTTCAAAAGTCTAGGCTTCTTTTCTTCCCACAAGGGGAGGCAGGGCTGAAGCCATGACTCTACCAGGTATTTCCATGCCAATATCCCTGGTTTCATTGCAAAGCTGAAGTTGTAGGATAGGAAGAGACTCGGATAAAATGCTACGCAGTGTATCATATCTACCCCACCTTTACTTATGGGACAATATATATATATATATATATATATATATATATATATATATATATATTCCTTTAACTTGGTTCAGACATGATCCCCAAAAGGCTTGGAAAAAGATACTGTATAAACATGTTGTGATTCCCTGCGAGGGAGAGTATATATGAGTTAAATACAAGAACTCAGGGATTAGTAGCGTTTTAATTAAAACTAATCTCCTTTTCTTGGAGATCTGGTGGCCTTTCAAGCAATTCACCATACTATTAGCTCAGATCATTCCTTTTTCCCAGTTCAGGGCAGAAATATCACCTGGTCCGAAGTCTATTCCTAAAACTGAAATGAGGTGATTTGTTACTTGTATCCCAGTAAGGTATCCCAAGGGGGGTAATAGTGTGAACCCAATGGTGACTCCTTTACTTTTCTCAATGTTTACCTTTCAGCCAGATTATTCTGAATACTTAGCTAGTAAATCAGACAAAGCAGTGGCACAGATATTAGGGGCAACTGTCAAAACCAAATCATCCTCATAAGCCAATACTTTAACTGGGGGGGGGGTTGGAATGACAATAATCCCCTCTATGTCATTATCAACAACTAGCATACAAATTAAAATATCTATTCCAAAGACATATAACAGGGGACTAAGAGGGAATCCTTGTCTTACCCCTCTACGTACCTTAATTCTCCTGTCAAACCACCCGTTAACATTTGGCGAAATAGAGGCTCACTGTACATATGCCTAATCCACGATACAAATATATCTGGTACTCCGAAGGCATTTAATACTGAAAAGAGAAATTCATGTGATAGTCTGTCAAAGGCTTTTTCTTGGTCTAAGCCTAAAATAATACCCTGGAGTTTATTACTCTCCCCTCTAAAAAAAAAGCTCCTTCAAAATAATAAGACTGTCCTGCTGTCTCCTGCCCGGAACATCACAAGTCTGAGGGGGGCTAATTAAGCAATAATGCACGACAGGGTGTGTGTTGTGCTGGGATAACGTCACGCCTTGCGTGGTTGGGCACGAGGCCGAAGGCTGAGTGCGACCAACGGCAAGGCGTGACGTTATCCCAGCACAACACACACCCTGGAGTGCATTATTGATATTATAAAATGGCTTGGCTGTGAAAAAAAATGTAGCTTTTGTTTTGCTTTTTTACTTTTTTGGTTTTTTAGGTATTGAAAATGAAATGTATACTTCCACTCAATAAAGTAGTCCGAGACATGTTTCTGTGGTTAAAAGTTTTAATATTTATAACATTTAAACAGTGACAGTTTTTTTAATAAATAATGCTATGGGAATAAATAACACCATGCAGTTTGTAAATAAATAAATATAATAGTATAAGTATATGTTTAAACGTTAATAAATTCAACAGTATAAATATATGTTTAAAGCTTGCTGTTTAGGAATAAATATTACTTTAACAAAAATACATTTGCTATAACAATTTGAACTTGAAGTGAAGAAGATCAGAGAGGAAGTTCATTTATTACTTTAATGAAAATACATGTGCTGTAACAGTTTGAACTTGAAGTGAAGAAGATCAGAGAGGAAGTTCGTTTTAACATTGTGTTTTGAGCGCTTGCTTTTTGAAATAATCGTGCCGCTCTTGGTTGGTTTATTTTATTTGTTGTACACATGGAAAACGCACATTGAGTTTCCCCGTGATGATCATTTGGGTATTTAGGGATTGGTTTGAGGAAAGTGGGGTCATGGTGTATGTCGATGGTGGTTGGGTTATCGTCGAGGTTAGACTGGTTGCATCATTTCCTGTAGCTTCGGGTTCGGATCTGTGCTGCAGTGCTTGCTGTAGGATTCCAGGTGCAGTTTTTATGTGGACTTGGCCATGGTGAGTGTAGGCTTCAGTAATTTCAAGAGGAGTTTTGTGGGTGATCGGTGCTGGGGAAATATCTGCTGAAGTATGCACTTGTTCTGCTGTTTTTGTGGTGCTGGAGAGGAGGTTGCTCCAAGTGTTTCGGTTTTCAAGTGAAGGGGCTCCAGTAACTTCGGAGAGATGTCTCAGCTCAGTGCCCTGTTACTGCCATTATCTGTCGGGCTTGGAGTCCAGCATCGGATAAAATTTGAATTGCAGTAGAGCAGAGACTGTGGTTAGTGTAGGTTTGTGGCAGTGATGCTGCTTTACATATTTTGGGAAGCATTTTTGCTAAATAATTAATTCCCATGGGTTCTAATGTGAACCATGTATTTTCTTCGGACCATGGTTTGCTTGGTTTTTTTTCTAGGATGGAGGTAGAGACAGGGAGCATTTACAGGGCTTTTAGTTAGGTATTTTGTGAAAGCTGCTACTGGGCAATGCGGATGTCCTGGGAGGGCAAACATGCAGCTGTGTAAGTTGTCTCTGCCTCGTTCCATTATTTTTCCATGATTTTTAGTTTTTTCGTTGAAAGTCATTGTTAAGTACTTGTGCCCAGTGGAGTCGGTGCATAATTGAAATGAATCTGGCTTTAGTTTGCGCTGACCTTCACAACCGTTCCTTGCAAAATGAATTTGAATTTCTAGCCATACGCGACGGACTAGGCCTTCTGGTGTTTCTGTGGACAGCACGTTGGAGTTTCTCAGCTGCTCAAGATGGGTGAGTGGTATGGCGGGGTAATGCTTCGTGTGATCTTTTCCTTCTCAACAGAGACTTTTGATGTTGGCAACAAATACGTTATTGGAGGACTGGAAATCGGGATCGGACATAAGATTAATGTTTCTGCTTACTGGCGGTTCATTTAGATACCTGTTTATGCCAGCACGAAGACCTACATAGCTGCTGATACTGTATGGTTGTACTGTTGTTGTTCTGACTGAACCGTAGAAATAGCAAAGGGTATTATTTAAGTCAGATGGTGATATTTGTTGGAAGTTGATTTGTATTTTTTTTCTCACTGATCCAGTCCAGGAATATATTCATAGCCCAGGAAGTTGCTCGTTTTGTTGTGGGCTCATTTCTTTCTGTTTCAAGTAGGTCCAGGTCTCGAGGTGCTATGTCTAGGTGTCTTTTTTTTTTCTTTTCATTTTCCTGGAATTGTACTTGGCTGTTTTTCTGTTTCAAATACTGCAGTTAGGTCTGCAATGTTGCAGATGTCAAAATTCACTTCTGGTACTTGTGACGTTTTGTTATTTTCTTCACAGCTGTTCTGAGGTAAAGGTTTTGACAGCTTTCCAGAGGCGTACTGATTTCTTTTTTTTTTTCATAGGCACTGTGAGGTTGCTGGGAAGTGATCCGTGATGTTGTGCTGTATTATCCTCACGCCTTCTGGACACTGCTGTCCAATCAGGTGAGTGGATTTTTTCTTGCCATTTTATAATAAGATATTGAACTATGTTGGTCAACCTGGCTAGCAAAAACTTACTCAAGATTTTTAGATCTGTATTAAGCAGACTAAGTGGATGCAATTACCAATCACGTTCCTAGGTCTTTTCTTATGCAGCAAGAACAAAATGGCTTCCTGCATGGAAGGAGCTAGGTTGAAGACTTTAGAATATGATTGTACAAGATCACTAAAACTTGGGCTAAATCTTCACAAAATGTTTTCTAGAACCCTGACCCTAATCCATCAGACCCTGGAGCTGAGTGTATTGCTAACTGGCAATTTGCTGCTTTAACTTCTTCCAAAGATACCTCCAAAGTCAGTTTTTTAGCATCTTAAGCAGTAACCTGGGGC
This sequence comes from Neoceratodus forsteri, assembly GCA_016271365.2. NCBI lineage: Eukaryota > Metazoa > Chordata > Ceratodontiformes > Ceratodontidae > Neoceratodus > Neoceratodus forsteri. The sequence goes on from CM057453.1 coordinate 216,018,996, forward strand.
AAACCTAATGAGTCAAACAGCCCTTGGGGGTCCAGTTCCCGGGAGGGGGTTACCAAACAACCCTTCAACGTAGTTCTCTGCTACTTTTACAATTTCTTAAGGGATATGTACAGTCTGCCCTGCAGGAGAAGTAAGCTCAGTAATGATCCTATTATCCACCTGTTTTTTACATTCTTTATAGGGGTCTAATGATTTCTTGAGTACCTGAGTCCCAAAGTTGAGCTCTAGGTTTAGAGACTTCACCCTACCATACTGTATGTCAGCCATTTGTGTTTTAGTATTGCTAATTACCAAACCATAGTCCTGGGTAGACAACTTGGCTTGGGAGATGAGATGCTGCAAATGGTGTCAACTGTCAATACTGTATATAGCCTTTGTTTGCTATATGTTAAGCCCTCTGTTGAAACAGACTCTGCCATCCCTCTTTGTATCCTCTCATCATTCTAAGATATTATCATAAAATTCTGCCACTGAGAGTTGAGCCACCCAATCTCGAGCCCATATTTTCTTCATTTTGGGATGTTCCAGTAAGGCCTCATAAAGTCACCATTTATTTTTCCTGCAACGGGGGGCATTATTCCATAAAATCTGTACTTTAATAGCCATATGATCAGAAAATTCACTTGGATGCATGGAGACGTTCACAATTTCCGGAACTGGGGATGTAAAAATGAAATCTGTATGGGTTTTAAGGGAACCCCTTAAATAATTGAAACCCCAGTTTGATGAAGCTTCCTATATGCACCTAATCAGAACTGCTGTATTAAGAACTTGTTGTAATGCAGATGAATCATGAAATAGTTTACAGGTCTGGAGTCCTCTATCTGAAGTAGATAAACCACAATTGAAATTCCCCAACCAAATCAGAAGTCTAGATGTGTAAAGATAAGGCTGGACTTCCATGAATACAACTGCTTTCTGGACCTTTGTCTGCAGAGCGTAAATTGCAATTAAATGGAACCTCTCAGAGAGATAGGAAATATCTAAAGGTAAAGCCTTGCCTGGATGAATATCTATTAACCGGGAGACCTCGTGAAGAGGATTAGACAGAAATATTCCCACCCCGTTGCAGATGTCTGTGAATGTGGACCAAAATGTTGGAGCCTTGGATGCTTGCTGTAGTTCATAATTAGTTTTTAACTGAGTGTCCTGAATGCAAGCAATATCACTTCAGAGATTGTGAAAAGACAATAGTGCCCACACCGCTTCCTGTCATTCTAAATTCTATTTATGTTGAGAGTAGCTATTGTTAGGGAATGCATTCATTTAGGTTTGTGGAAAAAGGAACCCCCCTATGCAACTGTACAATCAAGGTTACAAGGGCTTAGAGGATCAATGTTTTCTTGTTCTTTTAAATATGGAATCCCTTCCTCCTCCCTTGGGGCAGGATTTTCAAAGCCCCGAAGCAAGCTGTGACAATGGTAGCTTGTGCTGAGGGTGGTGCACTCGGGACCCTGCACCCGAATTTCTAATTTACAGGGTCTCGGCACCTAAGTCCAGCAGCTTGAGGCAAAGGGGGTGATGTATGTGATGTATGGTGCACCCACCCAGAATGCTGCAATGGCCACAAAGAGTCCGCAGCACCCATGAACAGGATCTGGCAACCGGTCACTGCCCCTCCCAACACGACCACACCATCGGCACCAGCACCTCAACACACTCTGGTACCCTGGTAGGCTAGTGCCCCAATAGTAGTCTCATTCATCGTCCTCCCATATTAATCCCATGACCGAACCCCTTCCACATGCCACCTCAGCCAGCCGCCGAATGGGCTGTGGCGCATGTATTGTATACAGTGCACACCCACTGACAGCTATTTTGGTGGACGGCTGTGTGGTGTGTAGAAGGCAGTTTCAGTCATGGGATCAGGGTATGGGAGGGGGTTGGAGTGCTGAAATTGGTAGCACATAGGGGGGTTGGCAGGATGCACAGACATGGGTGTCGGGGACAATGATGTGGTGAGGGGGGACATCCAGACCACCAGGAATTGCCCACCAGGGATGGACCAGGGCTGGCCACACAGTGGCACCTACAGAATGATCCTCCAGGAGATGTCTCATTCCCCTTAGACCAGCCCCTCACTGGTCTAAGGGTACTTGGCACTTGGTTCCTGGGGGGGTCTTTCAAAATCCGGATCCAAGGGCTGCGGCAGTCTGGGTCTGCCACAAGCCTCCAGCACCATGCTGTAGCCACTTTCATGGTGCAAGGATGGTGCTAGGACACTTTGGTGTAGGCAGCCTGTTGAGTGATGAGCTGCCTTTCAGAGTCCTTGCTGTTTTGTCCTTAGCATAAAGGTACCCTTCCATCAGATCTGTTTGATGCAAGCACCTTGTGTCAATCTAAGGCCATTGAAAATCTGGATCCCTGTGTCAGTAGTAGATGCAGCTGACAAGGTATCCATTACATCTCCATCAGAATCACCGTCTGTCCCTTCTGATGTTAGAAAAGCATACTTATTCTCCACTTTTAAAGGAACAGAGGCTCAATCTTGTCTAGTTCCAGTGTCTTTATTTGTTTGACACTGCTTTCCCTAGCCTAGTTCTTTTCTTTTGAGATTCCATTTTAAAGGGCAACTCCTTCTCTCTGGAGGGGGGCATTTCTATCTCAACTGCTCCAGTTTCTTCATGCTGTGCAGGGGTAGCAATTTCTTCTGCCTCAATAACAGGATCAAGATTTATTGGTTGAGGGACAGCAGACCTCTGGTGAGGAGGATCTATTGTCATTAGAGGTTCTGGGTGCTCTGCATTACTGTTGCCTTGGTTAGCAATTTGCTTTGCTTGTTGGTGCTGTGCCATATTTATTAAACCTTCATGTAAAGGACAGTCTTCCCCATTATGGGATACCCGTGGACAATGCCCGCAGGTGTGTCCTGTCTGCTCACAAAGGTTACATTTAAATAAGTTTAAGCAGGTAGAAGCAACATGACTAGATTCTAAAAAGTGACTGCATCGGGAGGTATCACAGGCCGAACTGAGGTGTGCCCTGGATCCACACTTAAAACTAGGCTGTCCACTATAAATTATTGATCCCCAGTCTTTCCCAAAATAAAAGGAACTAGATAGATGGACTGGACCTGTGTGTGTTGAAAAAAGTTTAACTCAGAATTTCCAGCTCCCATCCCATATTTGTACACTGTTGAGATTAGGCAATGGTTTCCCTAGAATATCACATCTCTGCCTTAACCAGAATATTATGTCTTCTATATTAACACCCTCATTTTTAAACATAACTGTGATATATTTAACAAGGGATTTGGTTATGGGAATGGTCTGAAACGAAATCCAAACAGGTTTATTCTTTAAAGTCTGATACTGGGCCCAGAAACGGTTGAGGCTGAAAACATTTTTGAAACTAATGTCATAATTCCCATCCCCAGACCAATAAGGGCAAAAATCTCAGAGGAAAAAAATTTCATAGATGATTTCAATAAATTCCTAGCCACATAAATGCTACTAGTGGGGTGTTCCAGCCCACCTTTATATAGAAGTCTAACTGCATTGTGTCTAGGGGCAGGCTCACCCTTATTAGAAAACAAGTCAGAGGGCTTAAGCATAGGCTGTAAAGATGGACTGTCCTGTTGATTATTCAGGAATTCTTCACTAGGGCCCAAACATATAGGCTCCCCATCATCCTGTGGTGTATTAGTAGGGAAGGGCTCAAGATAAGTTTCTACAGTGTTATAATTAATAACAACATTCCTAGGGGAAACCTCATTAGTTACAGTACAATTATTTTGAACAGTAGAGTCATTACCCGGAGTGTGTTGGAACTCTTTTCTGGTCCAATGGTGGTGACCACTGCTGTGGGAAGATTTGCCATCATTCTGTGTTAGGTAGGATCTTCCAAATCTGGTATCCAGCATCCAGACAGTTCCAGAGTCCAGCCAGCATCCTCTAGCATGTGTATAGGGGACCAATTTTCAGAATTTATATTGTCGTTATGAGGCATCCTTTAAGGGGGCTCAGATACTCGAGAACCCCAGTCCTTTGCACTGTGTCTGTCCAAAAAAGAATAAGTAACTTCAGGGGAACTGGAAGGTTCAGGCCATGGTTTAGAGGTACAGGCTTGCCTCACAGCTCCAATTCACTGTTTGACTGGCCTGGTAGAGGAAGTAGTATCAGAGATGTGGGACAAGGTATCTGGATGAGGTGGCTATTGGCACATGGATTGTACTTCGTTTTCCCTGCCAGTCACAGTGTGAACATCACCTAATTCAGTTTCTAATGTCATGACTGCGGGGGGTTCAATCATTACAGTGGCAGGCTGAGTGTCAGTAGGTGGATGACTCAGCATTTTCCTGACAGCCGAATCTTTACATCTGACAGCTGCATGCTTTGACAATTCAAGGAGCTCTTTATCGAGTTCCTGCGCTTTAGCTAGGATTTTCTTCTTCTCAAGTTGTAACAGCCACAACTTATCAATGCAGAGCTACAGTTATCATATCTTTATCTTTTTACATAAAACATCCACTGGCTTCCCTCATATCCTTATCACTTGGTGCGGGAGTGTCACTTCCCACCTCTGAATCTTCCTCTGAAAAATTAACCACAGCTTGATCCACATCTACAGTCTCCTGAGATGAAAGGATAGGGGTGGAGGCATTCTTCCCTGTTGTCTTGATGTCCATCATCTTTGCTTGCTCCTCCAAAGTGTTAATCCTGATAATAATGGCCAAGGGTTCCCCCTACTGACAGAGTAGGGGAATTTTTTATTCAAAACTTAAAACAAAATATACAAAATTGTATTACATCATACAAAATCATAATGAAAGAAATCAAAAACATAACAGTATTACAGTGAACATAAACTTTAAACATAAATAATCTGTAGTTGCACATAACCTCCTTCCCATCCCCACCAAAAGAGTAGGGGATTATTTTTTTGAAAACTTGAAAACAAAACACACAAAAACTGTATTACTTCATACAAAATTATAATGAACAAAATCAAAAACAGAAATGATCATTACAGCATTCATGGACTATAAACAGAAATGTTCCATATTGAAGCACAACCCCCATCCCATCCCTACTAAAAAATAGTGGAAGTTGTAGTCAAAAACAGAAAATAAAACATACAAAAATGTAGTGCTGCACACAAACCAGAATGAAAGAAAATGACAAAACATAAGTGAGACAGCAGACATGAAATGCAAAACAGAAATAATCCAGATTAGTATATAACCCCAAGATCATCCCACCAAAGAAGTAGGGAAAATCCTTTATCCGAAACCAGCAAAAGGAATGCAACAACAGCGGTACAAATCATACAAAACATGTCTAAAAAGGGAAAAAACAGAATCATGAGAAAAACCAGGAACACAAATCCCAAAACCTACAAAAAAACCCAAGTGGTATAGTAGCCCGCTCAGAATAATAAACAGAATGCAAACCCTGTATTATCTGAGTGACCACCTGGATAGGACTACTAACTGTCTGTTGTAATATAAAAGCACTTCTGGCCTGCCCTAAATAAAAACAACAAAATGCAAAAATCAAACATAAAATACTAGGACAATAACGACTCAAATCAGGGGGATAAATACTGTAAATCAATATATCATAGGTAAGAATCAGGAGGGCTTTCTCCTTCCACTTATGGAGGAGGAGCATCCACGCCAGGCAAGAATAATGGCAGTCAAGAAAAAAAATGTGTCATGGTCTCAGGAATGGAAATGCATGTATCACAGGGACAAGTCCTGTTCTCTTGAGCCTTATGCTTCAGGTTGTCACGAACACCCAGCCTACCATGACACGACAACCAAGTAATATCCCAAACCCTGTGTGGGATATGGGAATCAATTAATTGGTGAGAAACACTGGGTGAATCCAACAAAGTGCCAAGGGACTCCCACAGCACAGGTAAATCCGAAAAGGACGACACCAAAATAAAATGATAAAAATGCTTCCTCAAGGTAGAGAGGATAGTCATAGGGTTTAGAGACCACTGACAAAGCTTCAAAAATGTGGGAATAATAAAACCAGGAAGATCGAATTTATGAAATTTCAATGGATTTCCAGCCAGAGGAATTCTCCATATAGCGCACAACAGGGCAACACAATGATGAAGAAGAGAGAACCAGAATACAGGTGGGTCATGTAAAAGATAGGGAATAACAAATTTGAAAAACAGACAATGAAAAAATACCAAAGGATTCAACATTCAAACCCCGCCATGACAATAGTCAGGGTACGTGTAAGAACGCTTAACCAGATTTAAGTGACTGCACCAAAACCCTTGAAAGAAAACATTATACACTCGGGCTTCTAAAGAGAAGGGGATAGGAAAAACCGAAGCCAAGTGAAGAAATAAAGAAATAAGGAAAGAACAAAGGTTTTAAGCAACAAAACCTGCTTCCGCTTTGCAATAGTGGATCCCTTCCAAGGAGCAACAACATGGGAAACTTTCTCTAGAACAGCAGTCCAATTGGATAGAGCATCATCAGGGGCACCAAAGGACAAACCAAGTATCTTGATCGGGGCAAACTGCAAAGGAGCCCCAGCGTAGAGGAAAAAGAACTAGAAGGCTGCTGGATCGGGAGATACAATGCATAACTCTTGCAAAAGTTCAGCTTAGAGCCAGACACTCATTCAAAATCCATAAGAAGCTGGAGCAAATCCATTTCCTGAAGCCAGGGGGTGGTAAGAATACAAAGGTCATCCACATAAGCCAAAATTGTGGGATGACAGCATCCAGAAGGGTAGGATAGGTGAGGAATCGATGGATGACATAGAATCCTATGAAGCAGGAGATCAATGTGGAAAACATAAAGGAGAGGACTGAGAGGACAGCCTTGTGTAACCCCTGTATGACTTAAAAAAAGAGGGCAATATGTACCATTCACATAGGGATGGATCCAGGCTGTAGAATAGAGTAGTCTGATCCACTGCGTAAAACAATCCAGAATACCATAATATGAAAGAACATAAAATAGATAAGCATGATTCACTCCATCAAATGCCTTCTCTTGATCAAGAGAAAGGGGAAGGGCAGGCAAAGAAGGAGAGCTAAAGGCTGAAACATCTCTCTAAAGGGAGAGGTTGAAAACAATAGAATGGCATGGAACAGCACAAGTCTGTACTTCAGAAATGACATGAGAGGCAACCGGAAGATGACGATGAAGCAAAACAGAGGCAAAAATCTTATAATCCACATTCAGAAGACTCAAAGGCCTCCAACTCTGAATATCCGCGCTATCCCCTTTCTTAAACAAAAGAAAATCAATAGCCTTGGAAAAGTGCTGAGGAACAGAGTTAGTATCAATGATAGTATTAAAAAGTAAAGTAAGAATGAGAGAGAAAACAGCAGGAAGTGTTTGGTAAAGCTCTGCCGAGAAACCGTCCCATCCTGGGGAAGTAGATCATTTTTGCTTTTTAATTGTAGCCTGCGCCTCTGCCACAGAAATTGGAGCAGTCAAACTGGTACAAAGCTCAGAAGGGGGAGAATGGGCCTGAAAATACAGAAAGGAATCAAAAAGTTGGGAGACCACTGTAGGAGTCCCAAAGATGCCCACTAGATGGGAAAAGACCTTTTGCTGTAGAAAAGAGATAGTATCATAAACCGTGGATGTGTCAGGATCAGTAAGACAGTCAATGTGTGTGGCTGACACCTTGTCAAAACATTGCTTATAAACATCAAAGGAAGCTTTAGAAGAATGGGTACCACAAGATGCCTCAAGACACAAAGAGCGAGCCCTATCATATTGAAGGTCCACCATCCTGGCCTTCAAGGAGGCAAAAGAGGGGAGTAATCCAGACCAGACTCACAGACCCTACAGACGGTATCCTGAAGATGTCGTCTCAAAAGCAAATACTGATGGTAAGAAGAAGTAAATTTTCGCCTAGCATGCCAGAGAAAAAATACTTGAGGTCCAGTTTAGTATCATCTCACCAATGTACGGGGTGGGGGTATATGCATCCAAAACCGAAATATGAGCCAACAAAACCTCATGACAATCTTTAACAATGCAAGCATCAGACAACAATTTCAATTTCCAATGGGAAGAAACAACAAGAGGATGGGAGGTAGTAGAGGGAACAAAAGCAATGAGATGGCCATGTGGTTAGAGGTTTCACAAGGAACGACCTTCACTTGCTGGACTAAAACATTCTTGGAAAGAAAGAAAAAATCAATATGAGTAGCCAAAAGGCCCCTATGATAAGTCTTGGCTCCCGTGGGGTGTACTGCACTGTAGCTGTCCTGAAGAGAAGCGTTCCGGAGAATAGCATTCAATGCAACAGAATCCCCCAAAAGCTTCCGGGAGGAACCTCTCCAGTCTGATAGGGTAAGTCCACAATTGAAATCTCACCCTAGGTAAAGATGTCTGCAGACATGCAAATAAGGCTGCAGCAACCGAAACAAATCCAAAAGGGCTGCAATGCTCTGAGGTGCATAAACATTTAAGATTCTAAGTTTCAGATGAAGGAAAGTGCAATCAAGCAGCAAAATGCAACTAGGGACAAGATCCACCAGCCTGCTAACTGTGCAATCAAAGTTAGAAAACAGAATACCCAGGACATCACAGGTATCCACACCGAAGGACCAATAAGAAGGGCCTCTGGTCCATGCAGCAGAAGCCCAAGAGAGCTCGTACTGAGTTTTCAGATGTGTGTCATGAAGCAAGTAGAAATCATGTGGGAGGTCCAAGAGAAACTGCAAGGTGATAAAAAGTTTCCAATGGGACTTCATGCTGCACACATTAAATGTGAAACAGCAAAGACTTAAACCCACAGACATAAAGAGAAAGAGAAACGAAAAGGACAAAGGTATGGCAAGGACACATTAAACAAGGCAACGTCAAGTAACTGCCAGTGGACACCTGGAATCCATTTCAGAGGGGGAAGGGTCCAACTGGGAATAACAAGAGTAGTCCATATGGAGGGAAGAGACCTGAGAAGATTCAGAATCATTTTCCTTATCTATTATGTCACCCCACTGCTTCCGTTTAGACAATGCCTGGTAACGATTTCTAGTTAGGATGGACTGCCTTGGGGAGGGATTGGGAGCTTTGCACTTACCCTTAGACTTTCTCTTCTTGCCCTGAGCCACCTCTATAAGGGGGTCCTGGGCGGGGGGGCATGGAGTCAGTGGAAACAACCACTGTAGAGGCTGACACCGGTCCGAGAAGAATAAAATCCTTTCTCACCTGATCTTCCACATGGAGAGGGGATGGAGGATCATCGCCGGGCTGGGGGCACCACATCCTGGTATTCCCTGGCACGCCGGCAGAGCACTGTGATTGTAAGTCAGTGATGAGCACCACCTGGTCCTGAGAAGGGCGATCAAATCTATTGTGTTCAGCCCATGGGCACTGGTGGTAAGTATGCCCCTGCTCATCACATAGATTACACTTCTGTGGGTTAGGCCAACCGAGACTCACATGACCATAAGCCAAACAAATAGAACAGTGTGGCTCGTTGCAGGTATAGCTCAGATCGGTCCGGGCCCCACATTTATGACAAGTGCATGGCTGACCAGGAAAAAACACAAACCCCAATCCCTGCCAATATAAAAATTGCCGGACAAATGTGAAATACCCCTATCTGTCTGCCTCAATTGAACCTTTACTTTCCAGCCCCATGTCCAGACAAGGTCCTCGTTCAAAATAGGACGAGGAGCCTCGAAGATGTCACAGCACTCCTTGAGTCAGTATTGGACATCTGCTATGCTCACATCCTCATTACAAAAAAGAAGAGTGCTGATCTTCACTGTAGGTTTCGTAAGAGGGATAAGCATAAAGGGGGTTCACAAAGGCTGGGATTTAGCCAATTCATATTTTGCCCAAAACCTTTCCAATGTATAAATATATTTAAAACTCAAATCATAAATGGATTCCCCTTTAACAAGTATGAAGGCAAATAACTCACTGGCAGAAATACCCAAGGAATCGAGCAACATAGAATGCAACACAGTCTGCCTGTCAGGTACAGTAGTGAGATCACCAAAAAACTAAAGTCTTGCAGCATTCCTCCTCTGAGCAGGAGTCCCCAGATTATGGAAGAGGTCACTAAGGTGAAACAGAGGGTCCGGCACAGTCTCAGCCATGAGAAGGGAAGGCAAGCCTGGGTCAGCAGGACAGTGCAGGGAGTCCTCATCTGAGGAAGAAAGTTGGGAAATTGGAAGTTGTGGTACCAAATTAGAGTCCTGCTCAGACACTGAGGAAATCGGGGGAATTGATGGTTGGCCAACAATTGGGATCCAGGTTGGAGAGGTAGAACCGTGGAGTAAAGATTCTGAAAATGGCTGCTGCAGCAGTAAAGGAGAAGCAGTGGCAGGGAGTCCGGGAGCTGAATTCTCCGTGATGATGTCCGCAGCACTGACTGCTCAGGGAGAAGTCCAAGGTGCACCAGGAAGTTGTTGGGTCCAACCGGAGACCATACTGGATCAGAAAGCAGCGAGTATCTGAGAACAGCCATGGGAGCAGAAGAAAAAGAAGGAGGCATGCCAAGACAGGTAGGAAACAAAACTGATCCATGTTGTTGGTGAAACAAGTGTAGAGGCATGGTACAGACAGAGCCAAAGTAGATGGCAGGGCAGCATGCGAGGTATCGTCCTCAAAGACCTTTGTCACAATTAGGAGCAGTGCTGCAGAAAAATGTGTTGAAGTAGGGAGGAGGTAAGGGGAGCATTGCAGGCCTCTGAAACGGTAGGCAGTATAACATCCTTGTTCAGCGTGTCAGCAGGTGTAATGGTAGATACAGTAGGAGAGGAAAGCACTCCAACGCTGGAATCCAGAACAGGCACAGAGTCAGTGAGACCATTACTGTGAGAGAGATGCTGCACAATAGGCTGAGAAATATCCATAGAAGATTGAGGATGCAGAGCCACTTCACAAGCACCCCCACTGGGGTCCGGGATGGCAGCCATCTTGGGTAGCAATCCAAAATGGCCAAAGGATCCTCCTACTGCAGAGTAGGGGAATTTCCCCGGTGTCCTGGCCAAATTTCCACCATTCACTAAAAATACCACCAACAGCTTAATCTGGTTCAATTTCAGTTGGTTACCAACTGAATCCCCCTCCTCCTGCTCGTCCCTGAAAAAGGACTTTCTATTCTCAATGGGCCTACCGGGTCAACAAAATTCAACAAATAAATAAATATTATGGGCTCATTTGAATGGGGATCAAGATTGACTGCATTCTGCGGTGCTGTCCCCCAATAGCCCATTCCCTGAGAGCTATCCCTGGTGATAATGGTTCAGGCCCTGCCAATCGCCATCCCGATGTGCAACTGTAAAGTTTCCCTGTTGTTAAGTGGCCCCCCACCAGTCGCTGTATAGATGATGAAATGTACAGTTTCTTTGGTATCCAGTGGTCCCTCTCTCACCCACACCCATGCCAGAGGTGGACACATGTATTCCCTGGTGGCTAGCAGTCCCTCCATCCACTGGATCCCATGCCCGATGTAGAAATATAGTATCCATGATGTTCAGTTGTCCCCCCTCCCGATCTCATGCCCGCTGTGATGATACACATTCCTTGTGTCCAGTGGTCCTCCCTTCCCAATCCCCTGTATTATATGACAGCACCAGTCCCTGGTGGCTAGTGGACGCCCTCCTTATCTATGGTCCTTTGTATTATACAGTAATACAGTTCCCTGGTGGCTAGCAGACCCCCCCATCCCCAATCCCCTGTATGACAAATGTATTTCTATACCATGGAGGCTAGCAGACCCCCATCTCCCCTCCCAGGCAGGTAGTGCCCCACCACCCTGCTCTCCCCCATTCCAGCTTCGAGCTGGTAACTAGTATAGCCCTCCACTCTCCACCACAGCCAGTCACTGACTGAGGTATCACTAAGCATGTACTGGAAACTGTACATGCTCATTGAATGACAGCTCAGTCAATCAATGAGCACACACTGTATGCAGTATGCACTCATTGACAGCTCAGTCAGTTACCAGACTAGGTGGAGAGCAGAGAGCTGTGCCAGTCACTGGCTTGGGGGCAGGATAGGGGTAGTGGGTAGTGGGGCACTACTTGCTCTTGTGGGGGGGCACTTACTGCCAAGAAACAGATGTATGTTTGTCATACAGGGGATCAGGGATGGGAGTCTGCTAGCCACAAGAGAATGGTATTACTGTATAATACAGGGGGTCAGGGATAGGGAGAGTGGTCAGTTAGCCACCAGGGACTAGTATTGCAATATAATACAGGGGATTGGGAAGGAGGACCAGGGAACACCAGGAAATGTATATCATCACAGCGAGCATAGGAATGGGTGAGGAGACCACTGGACACTGGGGAAACCATATTTCTACATTGGGCATGGAATCAGGTGGGGGAGGGGACCACTAGTCACTAGAGATTGCATGTGTACACCTCGGGTATGGGTGCAGGTGGGGGAAGGGATCACTGGATACCAAGGAAACTATAAATGTTATCATCTGTATGGTAATTGGTGGGGGGCGGGCTACTAGCACCAGGAACTACTGTGTTGGGGGTTGGGGGGGTGCCGATACACTTCCTCCACCAACCGCTAGGGTTGCACATGAGTAAATTGTGGTTTTGGGCTACTGTATCTGCACCGCAGAAGGGGACATTCCAAAGTGGCCTTGCACAGCATACATGCTTTGAATATTAAACTACACCAAAATTCATGTCTCCAGCTCTACAATTGAATTGCACCCCTCTCGGAATATTGCCCAGGCACAAACCTAGTTTGCCATTGCTAACTGGGCCTTACAATATAGGGCATCAGCACACACCTTGGTTTGTGGGGGCAAACTCAGCTTTGTGCTCCTGCAAAGTTTTGAATATAGGGCCCTATATTTCTTCAACAGCATAGGCTACACACTTCTTTATATGTTTATTAAATATTTTATTATGGGTACATTATAGCTAAATGCTTTTAGAAGACCTGTGCATGGTGAGTGGGCAAATCATATAAAGACACAGTTTTACACCATGACTGAAAAGCCCTGTCAGATACTTGGAAGTGCAATCTTGCATTAGACCTTATTTAATTTTTCATGGGAAGCCTGGACTTTCTTTGTGTTACCTGGACCACTGCTTAAAAATATTTTTAGGCAGATGCACATTTCATTCACATTGAAGGCAGATTCAATATAATAGAGAAGAAAGTGGGAGTCATGAAGCCTTAAAGCACCAGTGTTGGTTAACCAGCAAAACAAAATAATCACATTTATTAAGAGTGCATAATGTATTTCTGACAGCAATAGATTAATCATCAGTGCATTTTTATTTCATAGGTTTCATAGGTATGTACGAGCTAAGTGAGGAGGTTGTACATTCACAGTTCACCGTTAAAGGAGTTAGGAATTGATTTTTACAGTTAACTGCCTTTCTATCTTCCTTCCATGTCAGTTATGTATTCTGGTATGCTTTGATGATTTGTTGATAAATAAATGATCTAGCTTCGGTGTGCCTTCAGATCTACACTGAGTTCCACTCTCCTCACAGCTACTGCTCTTAATTTTCATTTTTCTAAGCCATTCTATGACATCAGAAACTCCCATTCCATGCTGTTCACTTGAATGGTTTGGAATGGGTGTTTCTGATGTCATAGAATGTTCAGGCAGGATGAAAACAGAGAGCAGCAACTGCTGAGTACAAATGGATTCAAGGTAGTTACAAAGGCAACAAAATTAGATTACTAATTTAATAAATAGGTCAAAAACACATCAGAATAGTGGGTAGCCAATAAAAGAATAACTGGAGTACACCTAGAGGTCTAAAAATGGTTTCTTATCACCTTTATCTCAAAGGAAGTAATCTTTCATCCTATTCATCTTACAATAATTATCTAATTTATAATTAAACTCAGTCATGTTTTTACTTCCCACAACCACCATCAGAAGCGTGTACCACATGGCCACCACTCTTTGGTTGAACCAAAGTATTTTGCTCAGGCATAGTTACTGTTTTATAACTAGATAAGAAATTATTGTCTTAATTTAATAAATATGACTGCCAATAGCAATTTTAATTTTTAACTGTTGAAGCAACAGTATGTTCAGACTGGATATACTGTTATTAGTATAGTGCTGGTACACAAATTTCTGATGAGAAGCAGCACAGTACCACACAAAGATGTTTATGTTCTATGGTGTGAGGAGCAATACAGTAGCAACATGTCTAAATGTCAAAACAACATATTTTGATTCAGGAATTAAATAAAATGAAAAGTAAAGTGGATATATTTATGTTTCTATCAAAACCATTACTGGGAAACTATATGATATATATATATATTTTTTTTGCCAAATAGAAAATACAGCTGCTACTGTATAAAGAGAGTTCCTAATTAGGCTTTGGAAATATTAAATTTCCAACAGATAGAGACTAAATGGTCAATAACTTGCATAACTTGAACTAAAACTTAATTGCAATCATACTGAAAGGTAGTACACTATTATACCATATATATAACAGATGTATAATATCTTCTTATGTGATTAACCTTTACTATGTTGTCAAAGCTTTTTGCATGCTAAGTAAGGTGAGAGAGGATATTACAGGATAAAGGAACTCTTTCATTTGTACCCTTCAAATATGTTACTGTTAAGGCTGGAAAAGGGTATGACAACCATTTGAATTTACTATGAAGTTTTGACTAGGAAGCTGCCTTGATCAAGAGCTTGATTTCAGGTGGGAGACAGTGATACAGGGATATGAAGGTGAGTATTCAGAGTAATAAAATAGAGAATGTACATGTGCAGCATACAATAAAAATATAAAATATAATATTTAGATCTACAATATATCCCTACTGGGTGGCTAATACAGCTTGCAGGCAGAAATTTGTTAGCTGACTTTACAACTATACAAATATAAGTGCCTACTACAGTAAACTCACAATATGTTCTAGCATGATAAATGGGAGAGGATTCATTTATTTCTATTTTTAATTTAGTCAGACAGGAAAAGAGCTCCTGAGGAAACAATTAAGCTTACATTATAATAATAAATAATAATAATAATAAAACTTTATTTTTATGGTGCCTTTTCAAAACCAAGACACCGAACACAGTTAAAATCATAAACATAATTACACACAATTGCAGCAGCATAGTTACTAAATAAACACATAAAAGGATTTCAAAATTGCAATAAATACACACACTCAATTAAAGAAAGAACATTAAAGAAAGTCCTCAATGACAGCAGGCATACAGTGCAGTTGTAAATCAAGCAAACATCCTACCTTTCAGTATACAAAATATGCTGTATGTGAAAATAAAAAAAAAATCAATAGTTACTTCTAAGGCTATCATTCAATTACATAATACAAAGACAAGCATAAACGTAATCTAACAACTATATTTAGTTTTTAAAATATTGTACAGCAATGCATTACAATTTGCATAAGAAAGCAATGAAAATAATTTAAGGTAGATGATTAATTCTGGGGTACTTCAATGCCTGGGTCGACAATGAACTCTCACAGTTTGGTCAAGACTTCCTCCAACTGATGACTTCATTGGGCCTTACACAGATAATTAACTCTGTGACCCACAGTCATGGTCACTCATTGGATCTGGTGTTCCTTCTGGGGATGGAGATCTCTGACCTGGTGGTGGAGCCTGTCGAATGGTATGACCATCACACGATAGGGTTCAGTTTCACGGCTCCCCCAATAGACATGCCCTTATGGAGATGGTCCAGTAGCACCCTTTAAGGGGTGTGACCCTAGACAGTCTAATAGCGGTACTTGACCTATTGGGTGTGCCAAGTGAAAGCTTGAAGCCAGGTGATCTGCTGCTTGCCTATAATAAGGCGGTGACAGTGGTGCTGGATTCCATAGCTCCTGTCCATGTTCACCCCCTCACTCACCCTTGGTTTGATGGGACCTCGAAGGAGTTGAGGAGAGTGGGACAAAGTTTAGATAGGCGCTGGTGGAAAATAGGTCTGATTGATGACAAGCTTAGATTGATGAGTCATTATAAGGACTATCATTCAGCAGTCTCCCATAAGAAGGCAGAGTTCCTCTCCAGGGAGATTGCCACTGCATGAAATTGACCAGCTCAACTCTTCTGGACTGTCGACAGATTGTGAAATCCAACCTATTTTCAGACTGAGGGAGTGTTTTCACAAAATAAGTGTGATGAATTTGCTCGCTTTTTCAAAGATAAAGTTGCCACCATCAGATCTTGAATCTGTCTAGCCCCTTCTGTTGGATATTGTGGAGGTTGGCAGAAGGTTGCAAGCACCCAGGTTACCTGGTCTGATTTCAACCAGCTGGCGATCATTGACATTGTGAGGATTATCCAGACTTTGTGACCAACCTGCTGTAGTTTGGACCCAGGCCCAACATGCCTCCTTGTTGAGTGTGTTGAGGTAATTGATCTGGTCCTAGCTGAGATAGTCTGGAGGTAATTGGAGACAGGAGTGTTCCCTTATCCTCTGAAGGAGACGGTTGTGAGACCTCTCCTTAAAAATCTTCCTTTGACCTGGACTGTCTTGCTAACTACTGGCTCATCTCTAACCTGCCTTTTGTGGGTTAGGTTACTGAGAAGGTGGCTGCATTGCAGCTGGATGATCAGCTGACCACCCATGATGTCTATGATCCTCTTCAGTCTCGATTTAGGAAGAAGCATAGTCCTGAGATGGCACTTGGGCAGACTGGATGGTTCTTGCGGTCCTTATCTGCTGTCGACTTCTGTGTTTCTATGTTTCACTTGTTTGCGTACTTAATGATCTCCTAATAGCAAGAAATCAGAGGACTCTTTCTATCTTGGTCATCCTTCATTTCTCTGCAGCGTTTGACACTGTGGACCATGGTGTGTTGTTGGAGCACTTGTGGCTGATCTCTGGGCTGCCAGATACAATAATCAGGTGGTTTCAATCTTTCCTCATGAGTAGGACTCAGAGAATTGTGCTGGGGATTTATTCCTCAGCCCCATTCATCCCTATCCTGCAGGGTGCTGCATGGCTTCATCTTGTCACCCATGTTGTTTGCAGTGTACATGCTGCCTTTGGGAGACATTTTTAGTCAGTATGGTCTGAGTTTTCATTGCTATTCAGATGATACTCAGCTCTATATGTCCTTTGTGCCCAAACAGGGTGAAGCCGTCTTGGTCATTAACAACTCCATCTCCGAGATCCAGGACTGTATGAGTGCCAATTGACAGCGGTTGAACCCAGATAAAACTGAGGTGTTGGTGATGGACCCAGGTTGTCAGGGTATGGGATCACCAGTGAAACAGCCCTCAGGGCTTTGGCTCAGGGTGTCCAACTGGTGACCTCTGACGGGGTGCAGAATCTAGGCATTATTTTTTATGATGGTCTAATGCTTAAATCCCAGGTGTCAGCTGCTGTCAAGACCTATTTCTGCCACCTAAAGAATATCACCCAGATAAAGCATCTGGTACCACCTGACAATCTTCCAACCCTGGTCCATGCCTTAGTGACCTCCTGCCTTGACTACTGCAATGTCCTCTATCTAGGGCTTCTGGGTGTTGATATCCTCTGCTTGCAGCTGGTGCAGAGTATGGTAGCCAGGCTGTTGACTGGCTTTTCAAGATCTTGCCACATCACTCCTGTGCTCCACAGACTGCATTGGCTGCCAGTTCAGTGGCAGGTTACTGATTTATAATGCCCTACATGGGCAGGGACCTCAGTACTTGCAAGTTCTCCTCTTTTCCTATCACTCCCTCCCCCCATCTGCTTTTCCAATAAGGGATTGCTAGAGGTTCCCAGGGTTCAAATTAGGACCTTGGGGGCCTGGTCTTTTGTTTTTGTAGCCCCTACCCTGTAGATTTCTCTACCTCATCAGGTGAGAGAGTTCTAGACCATCCAGAGTTTTAAGATCACTCTAAAGACATATCTGTTTGGTTTGGCCTTTGTGATTATTCTTGATCTTCTGACTTTGAAGACTGTATAAAGTTTTTTTGAAAATATAGAAAATATTTTATAACTGACAATAAGGTTTTTTTTTAAAATTGCATAATTTCTAATTTTTCTTGCTTGTTTGTATCTAATGTTTATATGTTAAGTTGTACAAGTGTTTTGAACATATTTGGAATTGCACTTTTTTTATAAATAAATTTTGATTTGGTTTGATTTAAAGAGTTCCAGTCTTTCGGGTCACTACTAAACACCATCTCAAGCCTTCTTAGAGATCACATCACCCCAGTTTACCCCTGCTTCTAGTTTCTGCTTGTGCTAACCCTCACCTAAATATGATTAACACTTCTGTACCTTTTAACACTCACCAATCAGGTGTAGGCTAAACATCATTTGTCATCATTCGGAGTGAAAGTGACTTTAGCGAGAGAAAGAGAGAGCCAGTCTTACTCCTAAAAGTGGCAATTTTTGTTTATTTACAAGGCAAAAATATCTTATGGTGGGTTGAGAAAGATGTGTGCGAGAAGGTTTATGCTAATGTGAGAATTATAACTATTTTTGTGTCTGGGAGACATTAGAATGGGGTGATGGAAGGTGTGTGGTATTTTATATCTAAAATGTGGTCTATATAGGTTATATAGGACCAATGGGCAAAATTGATGGACCTTTGTTTTTTTTCTGCCGCCACTGTCTATGTTTTTATGTAACTTTAAATACAAATGTCACAATATTTCTATAAGAACAACCTTTGTTCAAGCTTGCATTTGCCTTTTTATCATCTGAATTTTGATTAGAGTATATGATTTTATAGATAGTGGATAAAACTTGGGTTGATCTACAAAATATATTGCAAACTAATTTAACAATATTAGAACATCATTTTGTGACACTTAACTTGAAAAATATACTGACCAGTCTAAGGTAATGTTATTTGGGTCAGTGCAAGAGTTACAAAATCTGGACTGCAGTATACATTCTGTATTTTCAAAAACAACAATTGCCCCTTCAGTTAGTAAATAATTATAAAGCTTAGTGTTTTGTTTGGACTCATTCTTGAGCTGTCAGTCCCATATTAATCATGGAATACATAAATGTAAACACAAATCTTACTTTTACTTTTATTTTATTTATGTATTTCACATTTGGTAACTGGGTAGGCTCATAGGGCATCAAATGCCGATTTCTGAAGACCTGAAACATAAAAACAGTAATACAAAATAGTCATTTAAGATGCAATCAATACATAAGAATCATGATGAACACAGTTCAACATTTTTACATTGCACGTATTCAATATAGTACAGTTTCATTTTGGATTTATAGAAAAAAATAGTTTTTAATGAATGTATTAATTTATTTATTTATTTGAAAACTAGTAATTTGAAAAAGGCACACTGAGCTAAGGCTCATTTTCAGGTGTGATCTGGGGAAGGGGATACAATAAATCAGATACAGAAGTACTGTATAGAAGCATAACACAAAAATAATGTGCAAAGAATGATAGTGTAATATGGTATGAGTGCAAATAACAATAATGGATGACTGGCGCTGGAACTATGAACAACAACATAGCCCAATGTAAATGACAAAAACAGGCTGAACACATCAGTGCACTCATGTTAAGAATTATACTGACCCCAGATGGGTAATCATAACTAGGCTGGAAAGGGGAACCACGGGTAAGTCATGCATGGGACCTACAGGAGCAGGAGGGGGAGGGCAGGATTTTATGGTGGTGCCTAAGAGACGTGGGGTAGGGTGAGAGACTGATGGAGGAGGGAATGAGGTTTAAAATGGAGGGAAGATAATAGGAGACTACTGACTTCCCAGCAGAGAAGTGAAGGTGGGGAATGGAGAAGGTGTGAGAATCTGGAGCACAGTGGGTATATGGCAGATGGAATGGGAGAGATGAGTGCAGATAGATATGAGGGCAGCACTCCAAACCAGTATATGAAGATGCAGGATGCACTGTGGGACTATCAAAGAAAGGGAAGGGGTAGGATGGAGAGGGTGGAGTAGAGGGAGCGATGGTGAGTATTAGGGGGAGTTGGTAACAAAATGACATAAAGCATTACAGAAGGTGTCCAGCCTGGCAAGAGAAGAGGAGAAGCAATATATAAAGCCATCCTCATAGTCAAATAGTGGGAGATCCCTTTTGGTAACTAACTCCCACTGTAGCTGCAAAGACACAAAGTATTTGTACAGAACAGGGCACCAAGCTTGGGGAAAGCTTGACATAGATGGCATCGATGTGGGCAGATATGTCTAGCCTACTGTCAAGCCACACACTGAGATACTTGAAGGAGTGAAACAATTCAGTGGTAAACCATCCAGGAAGGTGAAGAAATGGAGGGGGCAAGCATGGCCATTTTCTGGCTGGTTCCAAAGGTCAAGGACACTGTTTTCTTGGTGTTGACCCAGAGTTAGTTGGACAATAACCAGTGTAGAATATTGTGAAAGTCTAGCTAAGCAAGACTTTCACAGCTGCAGTTGAGGGGCTTGAGCTGTAGAGAACTGCATCACCTGCATGCATGTGAATATGTGAATTGACACAGGCAGAGGGTAGGTCACTGAGGAAAATTGAAATGAGGATGGGACCCTCTATGGAGCCCTGTTGGACCTGGCCTGGTTTGAGAGTGGAGGGGACAGGATGCCTCCAACCTATACAAACTGCTGATGTACCAGTGAAGTACAGTAGGATTCAAACCATTAAACAGCAAGGACTGAGAGGCCACCACAACTCAGCTTGTCCAGGAGCAGTGGGTATGACATTGAATCAAAGGTTTTGAACAGATTGATGAAAATGGCCCCAGTGATGTGTCCCTGATCAGTGCCAAAGAGGATGGAGTCAGTGACATGTAGCAAGGAGGAGGCAGTGCAATGGTGCTTCTGAAAGCCAGATGGAGAGGGGAGATGAAGTTGGAGGAGTGGATTTAAGTTGGAAAGCCTAGAGCAGACAAGTTTCTCTTGCAGCTTTGCAAGAGAGTGGAGGAAAAAGATAGGACCAAAGTTGCCGGGGTTGAAGGATTATCCCCTTTGGGGTGGGGAGGACACTGACAATCTCACAAGACTGAGAAACAGTGCAAATGGTGAAGGAGTGGTTGAGGTTGAGGAGGTGTGTGAGGGGGGAGGCAATGAGAGTAGCTGAGAGATGGAAGAGTTTAGGGTCCAGACCATCAGGGCTAGATTTGGACAAGTTGAGTGAATCATGAGCAAGTACAGTTTCATGGGTAGAGACAGAAGGAAATGAAACCCCAGGGTGGAGTGGGTGGAAAGGAGGGTGGAGATGTTGGGAAGGAAACGGAGCCAGGAGAGGGTGAGGAGGAGACAGCACATGTGGCAAAAGATGCAGTGAAGTGAGCAGCAACAGAGGCAGGGTTAGAGACTGTCGAGCCATTTACCAGAGGACTGGGGAAAGGGACTGGGCTGAGGGATCATAAAAGGAGCAAATTACCTCCCAGAATTTTGCTGGAGAACAAAGATTATTTTGGAGGTTGGCCTAGAAGTTGCTGGATTTGGGGTACATACAGCTTTTGTGCAAAGGTTTCTAAGTGTTCTGTAAGAGGGGAGGTAAACCAGGAAGTTGGATAATTTGAACAGGGCTCAGAATTGATCATGGTTCTTGCACAAATTAATGAGATCATAGGTGATTCAAGGATGTAGGGACAACTTAACCCTGAATTTCCTGATGGGGGCATACTTGCCTCAGAAAGAAGTATGTATCAAGTGGAGAGAAACATCTGTTTCTGGGGCAGTAGAAATGGACCAGTTTGTTGCATATAGGTCACTCAATAGAGTAGAGATGCAGTGAAGTTTTAATTTGTGGGCTAATTTTCCACAAAGTTGCAAAAAGTTTGCAAAGTTTTTCTCTGTGATTGGAAATTCACCTCTTGTGCTTTCGCCTTACTTTGTTGGGTTTTTTTAAGTGTAAATTGCACTTAAAAAGAAAAATAAAAGTGAAGCAAAGTTACAATGGCGAATTTTCCGATAGCCAGCATAATCTTTCTCTGATGTCTAGTTGCCCTCCCCGCTGGCCCATTGCTGACCTGATGTTGAATAAAAAAAAACTGCCAGACCAATATAAAAAAAGTTATTCCCTGGTGGCTAGCAGTCCCTACCCCCACCCAAGACCATGTCCCTAGCCTAGTTGTAAAATATATTCCCTGGCTGCTAGCGGTCCCTCCCTATACCCAAACCTATGCCTGATGTGAAATTAATAATTTCCTTGGTGTCTAGTGCCCCACCATCGCTGATCTCTGGCCTGATGTAAATTTAATAATTTCCCTGGTGTCTAGTGGCCTCCCAATCACTGATTGCTGGTCCAATGTAAAATTAATTATTTACCTGTTGTCTAGTGGTCCCTTCCATCTTATCACGATCACCGGCCCAGTGGAAAATTAATAATTTCCCTGGTGTCTAGCAGACTCCACTCTCTATCCCCGTCCCCAAATGTCCATTCCCTGCTGTCTAGTGGACCTCCCTCATCCACCATAAAATGTAGTGCCCCACCACCCTGGTCCCTCCCACCCCAACCCCAAGCAGGCAACCGGCACAGCCCATTCTAACACTGCAGTCAGCCAATTAATTGGCTGTCAATGAATGAATGAGTACTTCTACAAGCACTCACTCATTCATTGACTGACCAGTTCATGCTGTGGACCCTCGCATTCTGTCAGTGGTGTAGACAAGAGTGGAAGTCTGTTTTGGTCACCACCAGGGTCAACAATGCCATTCCCTCACATCCTGACCCAGCAGCAGTGGCTGGAACAGCCCTGCGCTCTTGTCTGTACAGCTGACAGAATGAGCTGGCAGTGAATGAGCTCATGGTTGTACAAGTATGCCCTTATTCATTGACAGCTCAGTGGCCACTGGCTGCGGTGGTGAGAGGAGGGCTGTGCCAGTTGTCTGCTTGGGTCAGGGTGTGGACAGCAGGGTATTGGCTGGTGAGGCACTACCTGTGGGGTGGGGAGTCCACCAGACAGTAGGACCAATATAAAATAAAGTTATTCCCTGGTGGCTAGCAGTCCCTCTCCCCACCCAATCCCATGCCATTAGCCTAGTTGTAAAATATATTCCCTGGTTGCTAACGGTCCCTCCCTATACCCAAACCTCTGCCCGATGTGAAATTAATAATTTCCTTGGTGTCTAGTGCCCTCCCCATCACCGATCACTGGCCCAATATAAATTTAATCATTTCCCTGGTCTAGTGCCCCCCAATCACTGATTGCAGGCCCAATGTAAAATTAGTAACTTACCTGGTGTCTAGTGGTCACCTCTATCTGATCGCGATCAACTGCCCAGTGGAAAATTAATAATTTCCCTGGTGTCTTGCAGACTCCACTTTCTATCTCCCTTCCCAAATGTCCATTCCCTGGTGTCTAGTGGACCCCTCTCTTCCACCCTAAGATGTAGTTCCTCACCACTCTGTTTTCCCCCACCCTGACCCCAAGCAGGCGACTTGCACAGCCCTACTCTCACCACTGCAATCAGCCACCCAACTGGGCTGTCAATAAATGATCGTGTACTTCTACAAGCACGTACTTATTCATTGACTGACCAGCTCATGCTATGGACCCTCACATTCTGTCGGTGACACAGATAAGAGTGGAGGTCTGTTTTGGTCACCACCAGGGTCAACAATGCCATTCACCCACATCCCAACCCAGCAGCAGTGGCTGGGACATTCCCGCACTCTTGGCTGTACTGCTGACAGAATGAATGAGCTCAATGAATTAGTATGAGCTGGCAATGAATGAGCTCATGCTTGTACAAGTACACCCTGATTCCCTGACAACTCAGTGGACTGCTGGCTGTGGTGGTGA
Organism: Neoceratodus forsteri; assembly: GCA_016271365.2. Taxonomy (NCBI): domain Eukaryota; kingdom Metazoa; phylum Chordata; order Ceratodontiformes; family Ceratodontidae; genus Neoceratodus; species Neoceratodus forsteri. The sequence goes on from CM057453.1 coordinate 216,042,623, forward strand.
TAGGAGGGCTGTGCCAGTTGCCTGCTCGGGGTCGGGGTTGGGGGAGCTGGCTTGTGGCTGGTGGGGCACTATCTGCATGGTGGGGGGTTCACTAGACAGCAGAAAATGACCATTTGTAGATGGGACTAGGGAGGGGAGGGAAATTATTAATTTTACACCAGGTCAGCGATTGGGGGGGACTAAACACCATGGAATTTTATTATACATGGAGTGATGATCGGCAGGGTGGGAAACTCTAGACACTAAAAAAAATCCCAGAAGATGTGGAGTTCCCCTTCCTAGCTCTACTGGCAAAGTTGCGACTTCACATCTAGGCAGAGTCATCACCTCACCATGAGGTTTGTGGATTAATTCACAAAATGAGGCGAATTTGTGAATGAATCTGCGAAATGAATTTTCTCAACTTTGCACATCTCAACAATAGAAGATCTTTGTTTAGCTACCAAAGGGACATGGACCAGATGAGGTGGGGGGGAGGCCCAAAACTTTCCTGACAAAATATGTCATACAGTAGCTGCTAAAAGTATCTGGCAAAATACCTGATGCAACAATGCGGTGGGGTGAATGGTGTCGATTGAGTTGTCTGGATTGAACTGGAAGGATTTAGCAATGAGATGTGAGAGATTTAGGGACTCAGTCCTGAGGTTAGTCAGCCAGGAGGCTGAGGATAGACCATTAATATTTAAAGTCCCCAAGGAGGAGGAGTTCACCAGAAGAGGAGTGAGAGGTGATGACAGAGAATGAGTCAGCCAGAGAGAAGGGTGTGATTTTTGAAGAGATATAGAAAGCCCCAATGAAGATGGCTAAGGTTGGTGAGGGAAAGTTTGGCAAGAAGATTCTCATGGGAGAAGGGTATAACCTCCCTCAGAGTGATTGTGCAGGAGTGGTTTTGGTGTACATAGAGGGCACCACCACCATCAATATTGCTCCTGTCCTGCCTGAATAGGTTGTAGTTAGGAAGAGCATTGCTAGAATCTTTAATTTAAGAGGAGAGCCAGGATTCAGTAATATGGAGGATGTCAGCAGCATTGTGGGAGACATATATATTAAGATGATCCATTATAGCACAAGACCATTAGGAATAAACGGAGGGAGGAGGGAGAGGGAATGAAAGGAAGGGAATGAAAGGAAGAAGGCAATTACTTCTCTCTTTTATAGAGTTCTATAGGTTAGAAAATTGGTCCATCTTAACGTTGTTTACAAACAGGAAATATATTGATTTTCATTCTAGGCTGAGATTGATAATACAAATGACCATTACTATTTTGTATATGGAAATCACTGACAAGCAGTTGCTTCTAGTGAATTATTACATTAACTGGTTCATAGTAAGGTTGCTTGGAATCTGTTGAACCAAATCATATTTGTCAGATTCCAAGCTGATTTTCAGATTTAGGTGTTTAGGATCTTAAACAATAAAATCCTAATACCCAATTTCAATTTATTTATTTTTTTTTTTTAGTTTTTGTTGACCGGGTAAGTGCACTAGACATATTCTGCCTATTTTCAGGCATGACCTGGGGGAGGGGGGATACAGATGAATGTCAACTGATTTTGAACCAGGCTTAAGCTGTTGGTGGTATTTTTAGTGAATGAGGGAAATTTGGCCAGGGCACGGGGGAAATTCCCCTACTCTTTTGATGGAAGCTCAGATTGTGCAGAATATTAGAAAAGATATTGTGAAGTGGCAATTGTTAGAACAGGAGAAGGTTCATCAAGATCTGTATAGGATATGGTAGAGGAAAATGTCATGGTTAGATACACGGTAAGGGAAAGATTCTTATAGTTGGAGGGGATAGTATTGGGTAATTTTAGGACCTATAAAACATTGATATATTTCTTGTTTGTATGATGTAATACTTTTACCTAGTTTTATGTTTGTTTTTGTAGCACTTTTTTTTTTTGTGCTGTTACATTATGGTGCATCTCTTTTGCTTTTTAGTTTCACTAAAGAACTCCCCTACTTATTTAACGGGGATTAGACAGGAGTTATGTACAAATATGGAATTTTTATGTTTGATGCTCATGTAAAATGTAATACGTGGTTATGTTTTTTGATTTCTTTCATTATGATTTTGTATGATGCAATACAATTTTTGTAGTTTTTGTTTTTGTATTTTTTGATTGAAGTATTGAATAAAAAATTCCCCTACTCTTTTAGTGGTGGGGGGGTTAGTATTTATTGATATGTTTTGGGATTATCACAACGGAATTTTGTATTGGATGTATGATGTAATACTTATTTATGTTTCCCTTTATTTTTGTGTTCTGAATTTTGTGTGAAGTAACACTCTTATGTATATATTTTACTTTCAAGTTTTAATAAAAAATTCTCCCTACTCTTTTCGATAAGTGCCATGGGATCTTTAACATCCACCTGAACTACCACCAATCCAGGCAGATGGGACCTCAGTTTAACATCTCGTCTAAAAGATGTCACCTCAGAAGTGCAGCACCCCTCCCATGCTGCACTACAGTGCCAGTACTGGGATATTAACCCAAGTGCCAGATGTGGGAACTGAACCCACAGCCCTCTGATCTCCCAGCCTCAGAGGCGAGTGTGCTACCTACTAAGCCACTGACACTGCAATTAGATCACACAAATTGGATTCAGATTTCAGAATCTGAATCAGAAATACATGCTTTGCGCAGTAGCTTAGACAGGATATGAAATACTGTACTTCCAGCCTATCTGTCCATGCTGTTGTTGCAGTTCTCAGCAGTCTTCATGTAAACTAAATAATAAATAAATAAAAGTAATAGTGGAGTGCCTGTTTTGCGTATACTGTACAGTAGTTAGAGAAAATCTTGAGTTTTATACCTGTTGGATGAGCAGTTTTTCAAAGGTACATCCAATCCTTCCTCTGCCCTCCTGTAGTGGTTTGGCATAACCCCAAAAAACAACTTTGTTGAGGTGTTTGTGTTGCATTGTGTCTGTGCCTGTTTTAGCAGTCTAGGCCCATTTTCAGTGTGCATTTGCTTGCATGTGCAACTTTGTGCAAAAACACTTTTTTGGCTAAAAAGTATTTTGTAATTAGTTTGTGTTTATTTGCTATCAGAGAGAATGTCTCTCAAAGTGACAGTGTAAAAAAATTGGGGTTGTTTAAGAACCAGAATTTATTGATATTACTTTCTCATTCTTTTCCTTGTATCATCCTCCTGAATTAAAGGGGAACTGTTGTCACTAAGAGCCCCACACCCAAGTATGGGGCTGGTAATACTTTAATTTAAATTCTATGTGCAAAAACATTTTGTTTAAATACTGTTTACTGCTATATAGTAGATTGTATCACACTAATTCTGTTGACCTGCAAGTTGACATTTTCTGTAACTACAAATCCCCGAATCCCCTGCATCTGACATCAGAGGAGGGCTGCAGCAGTTAGTGATTCAATACTCTGCAGTGTATTTTAGAGCTTTTATTAACTCTGATCATATATTTGGTGGCTCAGCTCTTTTCCCAGGGGTAAGCACAGGCAACTGTGACTGTACGTATCCTAGGAAGAACAGCTGGAACAGAAAACAAAAGATCAGAGCTTATAAAACATTGACATGTACTGTAGGCTAATGAATCTACCACTGCGGCAGCACTCCTCTGATGACAGCTGTAGGGAATGCTGGGATTTTTTGTTACAGAAAATGACAGGTTGCAAATCAACAGAATTAGTGTGATAAAAACTACTACACTGCAGCAAACAGTAATGTTTTTCCATGCAAAGTGTAAGTCAGGACCAGCCCCCCACTTTGGTGTGCAGCTCCTAGTGCTGACAGTTCCCCTTTAAGTAAATACACCTGGACAAAGCAACAGTAGAACAACTAGTAAGGGTGAGCATTCTTGTGCTGAAGTGGTGGCTACTGGCAGTGGCACTGGTGTGGTGGGGACTGGTGGTAACACTGTTGAGGGACCTGATTTGGGTGAGGTCTCTCCTTGTTGTGGGGGAGTTGGTCCTACTTTTGTTGGGGTATGAGAAGCAGTGAAGACCATCTTATTTCTGTGGGGAAGGTGCACAAGTCACCTGTTGAAAAAAGGAATCTGTCACCTTGACTGTATCAAAGTTTGAAATTTCTATAGGAGGAGGTAGTGGTGGTTCTGATTCTGGTGGCTTTGTTGGCTACAAATAGTTTCTGCCCATGGTTCTGTAGAAGACTACAGTATGTCATGGAAACAAATTAAGAAACCAGCCACTATAACACAGACTGGGTGTGTTGGCACTCATGCAGTATGCAAGGGGGTAACTAAGGGGTCCCCAAAAAGTAGTAGTAGTGCTAAAGAAGTTGTACAGCCACCTAGTCAGTTAGAGTCAGTCAGAAGTAGTTCAAAAGCCCAGTCCTGTATCAGAAGAACCACTACCACCAGCATTAGTCATGGTTCCGGCAGCTGTGGAAGTGGTGGAGATGGAACTGGCAGCTATGACTAAAGGTGCCAAACAAAAGAGGAGAAAGTCAGCAAGGAAAGCTACTGTGTCTATAAAGAAGTTTGGTGAGAAAAAAACAGACAAAGGCAGGTCAGCTGCTGCTCAGAAAAGAAAAAGTGTTGGTGCCACATCATCTGTTGGTGGTTATAGTGGTGGTGATTATAGTGAGGGTGAACATTTTTCCCTGGTTAGCTGTCTCCGTTGTCTGTACCAGCCAACAAATTCAATGGCTCTGCCATCTGGACTTATTTTGACATTTTTACTTTTGACATCACTCATGCCTAATGCTTCGTGTGTTTAATTAAAATCAGTATGGGTCATGCACCAGCATTTGGTACCTCTGTCTTGCATCCACTTGTGCACTAATTACTAGATACCTGTGAAATTTGTTTTATTTTTTATCATTTTTATTTTAATTTTTCTGGAATTTCTTGTTATTTTTTTTATTCATTGAACATTTAGTTTTATTTCTTGTTATTACATTTTCATTCATAAACTACCTCAAAATGACCTTATACACACTCACATTCCTAGTATACTACATTGTATTAAGCAACATTATGGTATGGTCTTGAAAGGTTTTGTGAATTAAACAATTCTGCTGTATTGTGGACCGTCTCTGTGGTAACAAAGGAGCCTTAACAGCAACTGCTACAAGCATTTATTTAGTTTTGACCCTTCAAAAGCATTTTATTCACCTTATTCATGTTTTTTTTGTTTTATTCTTCTTATGTGTTGAATTTCTTGTTATTTCTTGTTAAACCTTGAATTTCTTGTTATTTCTTTTTATAGCTTGAATTCTTGTTATTTCTTGTTATTTCATATTTAAAAAAAACACGGGTCTCTACTAATCACCATCATGAATGGACTGCAATGACTGGGGTCCAGAGCCAGGAATGCCAGCAGACCTGGATTTGTACTGCAGCACTCTAAGGCCAAGGAGATTGACAGGCAGTACCTGAGTTTCTGGTCGAGAACCTGATACCTTCTTCTTTGTTTCCAGCCCGGCACTCTGCAGATTGATGCAGATGATGGATGCTCAGTACAGTGTGCCATCAAGGCATTTTTTTTTCGCTTGGGTTACCTTGCATGAGTTGTGTAAAATCATCTATGCCAAGACTTGCGGTAGCCTGCAGCAGTCTACCATCAAACAATCTGATCTCACCACTGACATGTGGATAAGTGGTCAGTTAATGAACGATGTGGCAGTAACAGTACATTGGGTGTGTCTTCATCCCACAGAAGGAAAAAGGCGGGAAAGTGTTAGCAGTACAAACACAAAGTGTGCTGCATCCAGGCAACATGCAGTTCTTTGTGTCGCTGCATTTTACAACACCCATACATCAGAAAACTTGTTAATCAAGCTGCAGAAGGTAACTGACAATTGGTTAACAAGTAATGGACTGAAAGCAGCAGTTGATGTGACAGATAATGCTGCCAAAATTGTGAAAGCTTATGATGAAAGAGGGTATATCATTATGCCATGTCTTGCCTGGTGTCTACACTTGGTTATGTGTAAACTCTTGAGTAAGACCCATAGTGTGGAAAACATGGTTGGTATAGTTAAAAATTTGCACCCACTTTCCCCACTCTACGGAGGTGAGAAGGGACCTGAATGTTCTCCAGCATGAAAAAAAAAACTGCCAGAACATGCTCTAATAAAAAACTGTGTGACGAGGTGAAACTCAACATATCATAAATTGAAATGGTTCCAAGTGCAAATGCTGGCCATGTAGAACTATCTGCTCCATAATAAAATCAGCAGAGCAGATATGATGGTGTCTTCGAGTGAGTGGGATGTGATAAACATATCAGTAGAGGTCTTGGAACCCTTCAACACTGTTATGAGGGAAGTCAGATCCACCTTGTCATGTATGATCATGATTCTGCCACAGCTGAAATTCCTGCAAGTATTATTGGAGCAGAAAAGTGCAAGAGTATGGACAGGACACAGAATCAGATGGTGCTAAGGTAATTGCCAACTACCTATTGGTTTTTCTTACTGATAATTAAAGAGTGCAGCACACATTTAAAGAAGATCAATGCATATTCTCTGTGATGTTGGATTTGCATTTGGGAGATAAGGTTGTAGATATATTACTTCATGATGTGGAAGAAGTTCTGCATCAAAATTTGGAGAAAATGGCTGACTCCAGAAGACCAGCTGAACATGAAGATCCTGAGGTTGAGGAAGAACATCATGGATGTACAGAGGAAGAGGAGTCAGATGGTGAAGAGAAGATGTTGCCTGTACCATGGGCTTCACTGCTGGAAAAGATGTTTCTGCTACATTTAATGGTGAAATCTTTGAGAAATCAGATGTGGGATCCAAGAGATCTGCAGACCTTGAAAGTTACCTGAAGGAGTACTTCAGGACAGCACACATTTCTCTCAAGGTTGTGATTTGCTTAATTACTAGAGCTCCAAGATACGTATGTGTGGCATGAGCTGTTTTGGCTGTCTGTGTTCCAGTTCATTTTTGCAGTGTGTTTTCAGCACTGCTGGAGCGATTGTGAGTGACTGTCAAACAAGGCTGAGCATTAGGAATGTGGAGATGTTCACATTCCTCAATATGAATAAGGACTTTGGCCTAATGTCTTACTTATCCACTGAATGTGACCTTTGACACTTCATCCATAGATAGTCTGAGAGGGGTTGGTTCTGCCAACACTGGATGGGACAATGAAGAATATGACACAGTGAGGTACTAAGCTGGCACCATTTGTCTGTGGTATTATAGGTGGAAATGCCCTACTATTACAATGACTATGTTGCATCTTCTTCATTCACCATTTGTGACTGTGTTCTCATCACACACAGGTCATACTTTCCCATCTTAGAGATTATGAAAATGATATGTGTACATTCATAACACCTACAGTACTGACAGACATCATATCATGTTGTCCACCAGAGCAGTCCTCTCATCCATGTGACACCAGTTGTGCAATGTGCACCACCCAGGATTTTCAAATGCTACAGGTCCAAGGGACATCTTCCCCTCTTCCAGTCCATGCCAATGTCACCTGCCTGTTGTTAGGATCAAGCATTCAATCTCACACTCTTTGTGGTTACCTAACACAGTCAGTGGCATATCAGTACACATACATAGCACTATATGTATCTTAATAATATTTATTTTTCAATTTTAATTTGTCCAGGTATGCATATGGTATATGTAATATCTTGATGCATGTTATGTAAGCTGTGCAATTTGCCACATGCATGTTACATTTTATGTTTAATTTGTAGCCATTGCACCATGGTACATATGTCTTTATGTGCCTTAGGTAATTAGCTATTAAATAGTCACATGGCACGGTGGTGAGACCAGGATCACAAGTCAGTACATCTGCCAGAAGGCTCATTATTTACAACCAGGTATGTGAATATTGCAAATTGTATATGTCGTTTCTTACATGTATGTGTGTTTCATAAGGACAGAAGAAGAAAACGTTATGGTTCCCCCAAAAAATGAAATACCAAAAAACAAAAAAAATCTTTAAAAACACAAAATAATTACAAAAAAATGTAAGAAGGGTTTGTCATTGCCATCTTAATGTAAAGCATATGTTCATGTTGTTAGTAGTACATGGCTAGTTGTACAGATTATAAATATAATATTACTGCAGGTAGGTAGGTGTGATGCCCCTTTATATTTATCTTTCTGATGAGAGCTGAAACTGAGGTCCTCTTTGCCTGTTCTGGTGGTTGTTCAGATTGATGTTGTAGATCCCATTACACTTCTTGAAAAGAGTAGGAGAGTTTATTAAGGTGAAAATTCAAACAACTAAAAAATGAAAAAAACAACAACAGTGGCGAATTATTTAACAATTCACAAAAAAGAAAAACATGTTTGTATAATACTATTTACAGTGTTCAAATATTCAAAATATAATCTTACAGGTACCAGAAGTAATTACTATTTCCCTATTAAGGAGCCCTTCTGCTGCTATCACTAAAGGAAAAAGGGTTTAAGCAAAGATTCAAACCGAAAACAGTGCTCGTGTTTTTTTCATATAATAACCAGGACTTTCCAAAAATAATATTTTCATAACTGAAGTATTTGATTAAGTTTCCTTTGTATTCAAGTAAATGCAGCATCAGTACTGGTTACCCAAGGCATATTTCTTAACTGGATACCCAATACTTTTGGTGAGAAGTGCTTTGTTTCTTCATGATAAATGGATTTTACTTCATTCTCAATTTGCTTCACTAGCACATCAATAGGAGTATGTTTTTGTTGTAGGGATAAAGAAAGCATCTATTATCCAAAATACTCCATTTTATCACAATAAACACTACATTTAGAGTAGTACTTCCACATTTTTTCCAGGAGGGATCACAGTGGCCATACATTAAAGTCTCATAGATAACTGTTGAGAACTGAAGCTCAGCACTTTAATGAGCAAGACAGTTCCAAAATTGCCTTTTTTAACACCTCCTTATGAACATTACAGCTGTCATTTTTTGCATCCTGCCCAAAATGTGTTTTTGCACCTGTGGCACAGAATGGTGGAGTCTCTGTGTGAAATCAACAACTTTTGGGACATATTAGTGAAATCACAATGCCACTGTTCATGAGGGGAAGTCCCAAAAAGGCCATGTAGAAAATTTGGTGACAAAATTCCAAAAAATGATTGTGTTACGAGCGTGCTTTATGCAGTTTCTATGCATGCTTATAACTTATCCAGTTTTTCATATTTTCACTCCAGATTTTCAGCATTGCATTTTACCATGCCTCTTGATGAACAGTATAGATGTCATTTTTCACATCCTGCCCAAAATGTCTTTTCACAATTGTTGCGCCAAATGGTGCATTCGCTGAGCGAAATCACCTTTCAGGATTGAGTAACAATATGATAGTGCCAATGTTCATGAGGAGGGCTCCCAAAAGCCCATGTTGAAAACTTAGAGCAAAAATACCAACAAACTCACAGGGCATTAGGGTTCCAACCGTAACACCCCACCCTTTACAGACTGACAGGCGTCAGGGCTGTGGCTTGTGGTCATCGGCTGTAATGCTCATGCCATTCCATCCCCCTCCTGCAGCCACTAACTGGTATTGAGTTGCGCTTTGGGGTCTGTGGCCCTAACGTTCACCCCATTCTCCTATAATGCACCCATCTCACCTTATTTTCTTATGGAATGGGGTGAGCATAAGGGCTGAAGACCCCAAGGCACACTGTGACACTTGTCAGTCTCTGTAGGGTGGGGTAAGGTGGAATGGCAGGGGTGTTATAGCCGATGAACCAAAGGCACACCTCAACACCTGTCAGTCTCTGCAGGGTGGTGGGGGTGTTGCCGTTGGTTCAATACTTCACTGCCATTCCTATTATGTGTCTCTCTAACTCCTGCTGTACCAATGCCAATATCAGCAAGCAAACATTCGGCATTGACAAATACTTATTAGTGAATTTAATCTGCTACCTCTGACTGCTTAGAAAAAAAAACACTTAATAGGGATGCTTCTAGTTGTTTTTTTTTTTGAATACTCTGTTTATTAAGAAAAATTTCTCTTTGACACTATACACATATAAGATAAACTTCAACACACAAGGAAAAACCTACAGACAAACAATCTTTCCCACCACATAACAAAAAAAAGAAAAAAAAAGGTTATCATGTACCCTCCTTTAACTCATCCGGATTAAATCATTCAAATTAACTCATTTAATACAACTCATTTGGATGCAATCGAGTGTGCAATACCATCCATACTACTATGTGCATTCAAGTATTAACCCACCTCTCAGGATGTCCTTCCCTATTGTTTTATTCTGCAGATAGTATCCATATCAGTACCCTAGGGTGTACTTCTAGGAGTGTCAGGTCCTCATCCCAGCGAGAGAGAAAGATTGTTCTGACGTCTAAATGTTAAGCCCCGCATGAAGCATCACATTTTCAGACACACTCAGGGACGCCAGAAAAGGAGCCCACTCCCTTAGGAACCATTCCTCTTTATCTCTCACAGCCCAGGTAAGCCTTTCCAGGGCAAGTGAGTGGATGACCATTTTCCGCCATTCCACTACTGTGGGCCCATTTCCGGTGACCCAAGTGTTCTGTGTGCAGTGCCTCACTATTACGAATACAACTTTAGCACATCTTGGTAATGGCAACCACTCCTCCTCTCCTTCCACTACTTCTACTCCAAACAGGCAAGTAAGTGGGTCCTGCCTTAGTCGTCCCCCCACCACCTTGTTCACCTCCTGCACTACCTCACCCCAGAACTTCACCAATACTGGACATGCCCAGAAACAGTGGAAGAAGGTGCCCAAACTCTTATTGCACCTCCGACACATAGGTGACACTGCAGAGTGGACTCTGTGTACCGCCACTGGAGGCCAATATATCCTATGCAGGAATTTGTAAAATGCCTCCTTGAACTTATTACATACCATGATCCCTTCTGGAATTCCCAAGACCGTTCTCCAAGTCGGCTCCGAGATTTGTTGCCCTAAATCCTTCTCCCACAAAGCCCTCATGGTCTCCGTCAAATCTGGTAAATTTTGTTTGTCCTGCTTAGCCACTTTTCCAATAAATCCTTTAGGATCTCTCTTGGCCTGACATACCATCTGCTTTATCCTATTCAGATGTAATCCTCCATTATCTCCCATGCCCAGTTTTCCAACAAATGCTTTCACCTGCAGGTACCGGAACAAGTGAGACGTCCCCAACCTCATATCCCTCTTTATCCTAACAAACTCATATAGTTCCCCTTTTTCCACCAGAGTCCCTATATGTGTGGCCCCTCCAATCTCCCATTCTACAAACCCCTTATCTTCCATCCCAGGTACAAAAAAGGGGTTCCGTGCTATTGGGAGTAACACAGTCTCCCTCCGAGTCAACCCCTTCCCCTTCCACAAGAGATCCCAAGCCTCTAATGTTTCCCTAACTAATGGGTTCCCACACCCCAGAGCCCTATATACTCGCAAACGCCTGCTATGCAGGTAGGCCATGAGCCTTCCTGGGATCCCCTCCTGCTCCAATCCTACCCAACTGGCCACGTCTGGTTTATGTACCCAGTCTGCTATACCGCTAAGCTGCACCGCCCTATAATAAGTGCCTAGGTACGGGAAATTTAGGCCCCCCTTAGTCCTATCCACCTTAAGTCTTTTCAGATTGATTCTGGGCTTCGTACCTTGCCATATAAATGCAGAGAATCCTTTCTCTAGTTGTTTCACATCCCAAACCATCAACCTTAGCTGAAGCATTTGCATAGGGTATAAAATGCGATGCATAATATTCATTTTTATAAGACTGATCCTTCCTATCCAGGACACAGGGAGCAGCGTCCAGCATTTGAGGTCTGCCAGGATCCCTTTTATCAGGGGATAATAATTCAACCGGTATAGCTCCTCCCATCTCTGCCCTATCCATACCTCCAAATACCTAAAGTCTGTTTGAGCCACCTTAAAGCCAAGTCGCCGCACCTCTTGATTCACATCTGGGAATCCCATGATTTCAGATTTCTTAATATTGATTTTGTACCCAGAGAAATCGGCAAACCGTCCAATGATATCCATTAGGTGCCTCACTGAGCTGTGCAGATCTCCCGAAAACAACAACATATCATCGGCGTATAATGCCACTTTGTGCTCCCTCCTCTCCACATCTGTAACCCCCTATCACCCCCTATGTTGACGTATAGCCACCGCTAAAGGTTCGATCACCAGGGAGAAAAATAGGGGGGACAATGGGCACCCCTGCCTCGTACCCCTCCCCAGGAAGAACTTCTTGGACAGGCATCCATTAACCATAACTCATGCACTCGGCTTAGCATACATAGCTTTGACCCAGCCTATAAACGGGTCACCCAGACCAAACCGGGCCATCACTTCAAAAAGATATTCCCACTCCACCCTATCAAATGCTTTTTCAGCATCCAATGTGATCACTCCCATCCCTTCTCTGTTCTGACCCACTCGCCATATGACATTTAACAATCTCCTCACATTATGGTAGGATTGATGCACCTTAATAAACCCGGTCTGGTCTGGGTGAACCACCCCCGGCAAAATATTTTCTAATCTGATGGCCAAGACCTTGTCCAGGATTTTCATATCTACATTAAGAAGAAAAATAGGCCGGTATGCCATGCACTCCGACTCATTCTGTCCCCCCTTATGTATCAAACAAATATTTGCCTCATAGCACAAATCTGGTAGCTCCGGGATTCTGCCCTCCTCCCCTTCCCTAAGAACCTCACAGAAGGTATCTGCCAACTGTCCCCCTAAAATCCTGTAATGCTCAACAGGGAACCCATCCGGTCTACTGGTCTTACCCTCCTGCAGCTTCTGCATAGCTCCTAAAATTTCCATTCTTGAAATGGGCTGGCCTAAAAGCTCCCTCTGTTCATCCGTGACCTTTTGCAGGGGTACCTCATTTAAAAACTCCCGCATACATTCTTCCTTCCCACTATACTCTGCTCCATACAATCTCTCATAATAACTCCTGAAGCAATCTGCTATGTCCCTTGAATTATCGAAAACCTGTCCCGCCGCTCCCTTAATCTTCAAAATCCATGTAGGGTACCTACCCCCTTTCATTAGTTGCACTAACATTGGACCCGCCCTATTCCCCCATTCAAACACCCTTCTTTGACAATAAAACTAGGCCTTCCCAGCCTCCTCCCTCAATGGCGTGTTAAGTGCCTCCCTTGCTGTTACCAAAGCTCTAGCAGCTTCTCCCGTTTCTCCCTCACCTACCCACTTCTCCAGTACTTTCACTTGCCTCTCCAATTCCTCCCTCTTACTCCTACTCTGTTTCTTAATTTTGGCCACATAGGCTATAATAGCCCCCCTCATAAAGGCCTTCCCCACCTCCCAGAGGGTAGTGCTAGAAATCTCATTCATAGACTTCATCTCCACATATAGTTTCCACTGTTCTACTAGATATTCCTTAAATGCCCACTCCTTAACTAGGTAGGTAGGGAACTTCCAGGAACTTGGTCTATTCTCCGCCCCTCTCCCATATAGTTTTAAAATAACCACAGCAATGACTGAAAGAAAAGTAGGACTGTGGGTTATCTCTTCAATCCTATCTATCCAGCCTCTAGGTAAGAAGATATAGTCCAAACAAGACCAAGTCTTATGGGGGTTGGAGTAGAATGTATATTGTCTCGCACTGGGATTAACAGCCCTCCAGCTATCCACCATATCTAGGTCTGCCATCCCAACCAACCATTGGCCCATAGCTTCCGTCACCTGCTCCTTCCCTGCTGAGTGATCCATGGACACATCCATGGTCCAATTAAAGTTCCCCCCTAGGATCAGCCCGGGGAATTGCTTCCTGACAAGCAAGCCCAGTAAAGAGGTATAAAACTGCGGGTCATGCACTGCCGGTGTGAGTGCCTCCCCTCGCCACGTTCCTGTAACAAAAACATATCGGCCCTCTTTTGGGTCTCTTACCACCCTCTTCACATCAAACAGTAATCCTTTATGTAAGAGTATTGCTACTCCTTGCTTATGAGAAGAGTAAGAGGCCGCAAAACACCTTCCCACCCAATTCTGTACTAATTTGGCATGCTCTGAATCCATCAAGTGGATCTCTTGTAACATCACCACCTGTGCCCCCCTCCACCTCAGTGTGGTCAAGAGCGTAGTCCTCTTCACTGGGCTCCCTATACCTTTTACGTTCCAGGAAATAATGTTAAGATTTACTGCAGCCCCCATTTCTTTATCCTTGTTTTTCCAAGTTTCCGCCACTTCTCCTCTATAATGCCCTTACCCCTTTGCCTCTTAACATAGCATTTGAGAGCAGGCTTGCATATTACTTTCAGTTTCAGTTCACTCGATTGCATCCAAAGAGAAAGAAAGAGAAAGAAAAAACATAAGCAAACATCTACAATAGCCACAACAATCATCTTGACAGTAATAACCATTTTAACTCTATAACTTTGACATGACTCCTTCCGCCCACCCCCTTCCCTCCCTCCCTAACCCTTTTCCACCCCATCTCATTCAACCTTCCTACAACAGTTCCCCACCAGTTACACTAATTGCTAACATAGCACAAGTGTTTATCCTAAAGAAATAATCGTACAAGTAGAAATGCACTCCTCCACTTGAGATACGTGTCCCGCTCCCCAGCAACCAAGTTCCCTTCCTTGGAATCCCCACTCCCTCCGGCCCCATCAGAGTGGCTACTTAATCCCAAAACACCTGTCTCCCATCATCCCTCTCCCTCTCTCCCCCTTTATTAGATGGTTGAGCATCCCTTCTCTACTCCTCACCCAAATCCCTACGTCCCTCCCATCTCCCTCCATGACCCCCTCTCCCTATCATTCCCTGCACCCTAATCTATTCATCTCCCAGTGCGTCTAATATTTTTACCACCTTAACTAAAAGTAGCTGATGCACACATACACCCCATTAGCATTTATGATCGGTAGTATCATCAGCAACACTCTCTCTTCTTTCTGGGAATACCGGTGTAACATCTTTTCCCTGAAAGAGAACAGGGGAACCCCCCCCGCACTTCAAGCTGATTCATCCCCTACCTGTCAGCTGTATCCCTACACTATCCCCATTCCCCCAATCGCCTTCCCCCTAAGTGCACACTCTCCATGCCACTCTCCCCTCTTCTACTTTTGTCTGTTAGTACAGGTGTTGTGTGCCCACTCCTACGTCATACGAGCCAGTTTGCATTCCACCTCTCCAGCCCTCTGCAAGGCTCCTTCCATCATCTAGAGGAGCAGTAGCAGACATGGCAACCCACACACAGCTTCTCAATGCCTCTAGTCCAGACCTTCACTTCATACAGGCTCTCAAAATATTTCCAAAATTTGTCCTCATCCCCCTCCCGTAATCACACCCGACTTCCCCCTCTGCCCCTCCTCCATCCCTCCTTCCCCCCAGCCCTCTCCTCCCATCCCTATATATGCACCCCAAAATTCCCACTTAATCCAAGTGATTATAAGGGTGAGTAGGCAGGAAGAAACATAGCGTAATTGAGATGTGAGATACCATTTAGTATGCAAGGGCCAGGCCGCGCCATCTAATTACACGTGCTAGGCCCACCCTCGCTCCTACCTTGCAGCACCAGTCCATAGCTTCAGGGTCTCTCTCTTTCAAGTCCTTTGAGTAGGTTTTCCATGTCGACCACCTTCAGAGAGATAACAGAAAGGGAACAAGGCACCTCTCACATCCAGCATCTCTCCGCTGCTTAAATAAAATCAGCAGCAGCCAGGCTGGTGGCCAGTTCTCTGTCCTTATGGGTCTCCTAAACAAGCACGGCGCAACAACGCCAACAGTTCAGTCAGGAAGCCATAATACTATCACGAACAAGAAAAAACTGCTATCCCTGACACTCCATCAGAGACAAATTCCAACCATCTCAGGTCTCCACCTTCTCCCTGCTCACTGGCAGCCGCTCAGCTCATTCTTCTCCTTAGTCCCTTCATAAACTCCTCTGCTTTACTGAGCTCCCAAAACAAATAAGTCGCCCCTTCATGTTTAATTTTAAGCATAGCGGGGTATACCAGGAAGTTTTCAATCTTTAAATTCCTCAGCTGGGTCATGAGATTATTGAACGCCTTTCTTCTCTTTAGTAGTCGCGCTGAGTAATCCTGGGACAAGAACAGTCTGTGGCCTTCAAAACTTAAGGACCCTTTCTCCCGATATTCTATCAGGAATGCCTCCCGATCTTGATAATTGTGGAAATGCATGATGATCTGGCGGGGAGGCTGATCCACTGGTGGCTGTGGCATAACCGCTCTATGTGCTCTCTCCATTTTCACCTGACCATTCTTCACAGCAACACCTAGCAACTCTGGCAGTATCCTATTGCAGAAATCCAGAGCATCCTTCCCTTCCATCCC
The DNA here is from genome assembly GCA_016271365.2 of Neoceratodus forsteri. Lineage (NCBI taxonomy): Eukaryota > Metazoa > Chordata > Ceratodontiformes > Ceratodontidae > Neoceratodus > Neoceratodus forsteri. The sequence goes on from CM057453.1 coordinate 216,058,859, forward strand.
GCTGGCAGGCCTCTCAGGCACAAATTTAGCCGTTGGTGATAGTTTTCTTGATAGTCGAATGCCTCTTTAAATTTCTTCAGCTCCTTTTTGCAGTGCCTGTACCTGCCCAGGGACCATCAGCACCTCATCCTCTAATCTAGAAATCCTTTCCTCCACCTCTGTTAATCTGGCACCATGCTGTGTTTGCTGTTCCAGGATCTCCTGCAGTCTGCCGTCCAATTTATCTTCCAACTTTGTCAATCGTGGCTCCAGGGCTGCAGTCACTTGCCCCGTCACCTCCTTTCCCAGTGCTGCAACCTCCGCGGCCAAAAACAAAACCAGGCCTGCATTCTCTCCCCCCGAGGCCACCGCACCTTTCTTCCCAGTTTTACCAGTCGCCCGTTGGTTCTTTGAGGGTATGGGGCTTAAATATTCCTCCATCGTAGCCTCCTCCACTCGCCAACACAATTTTTGCCGCTCTAGGGTGGGTTATTCTTTGATTTTTGCCTTTTATTAACGGCTATTGGAATGGAGCCGACGGGAAACAAGACCGCTCAGTTAGCTGTTCATTAACGCCCCCCCAGTTGTTTAGGTAAAGGAAAAACATGACTTAAATATAAAAATTAGGAAATTAAAAGAGTTTTTTTATTAGGAATATTTTCTTTTCTTCCCCAAGCTGCCATTTATTCCAGTTTACCACACTACTTTTGCTCTGTGCAATTTTGGGTTCCCAGTTCAGGAGATGTAAGTGACTATTTCCAAATTCTAATACTAATATTTTGAAAGGGCCTATTGTAATGGAAATCCCAGCTATATTTTGTAAAGGTACTGTGCCAATCTCTAGATTTAATCCTTCACATTTTTCTGACTTTATGAAGGCTCCAGTGGCTATGCCATACTGTGTGCATATCTTAATAGAACTTTCAGCTAAAACAGCATCAGGTATTAGTAGACACAGATCATCTGCATTAGCAATACATTAAAAAGGAACAGTGCATCAGGGTCTTTCAAGGGTTGTAGCAACTGTGATGAGTTTATGGTTCTTAACAATGGGTCTATACAAAGTACATATAAAATAGGGTCTAAGGCGCAGCCTTGCCTTACCTCTCTTTTAACATGGATCAAGGGCCCACACATCCCATTAATTAAGGAAAAACTGTGGCAGTTTTATATAGACTTGGGGCTGGATTAACAAAGACAGCCAAAAATCCCACAGCTGTGGGAAGAAGGCCTGCAGCACTGTGGAAATGCTGGCATGGGATATTCAGAAGGAAAAACTGTGCAGGTGCAGAAATCCATAAAAAAACAGCAATTACAGAAATTCCTCAAGTGCTGAAAATCAGCAAGTGTGGATCTGCAGCTGTGGAAAAGGCATAGAAGGCACAATGACATATGATCCATATTAACTGGAGCAGCAGACTTTGACAGTCTCACCATTGATGTAGCTGAAAGTACCCACAGAGAGACCAACAACTAGAGATGCAGAGAATTTAAAATCCGCCGGCGAAGTGAACGTGAAATGACCACTTCGCCATGGCACTTCACTAAGTGGAGTGCCCCATAGGAAAGGCTCACTTCGCCTTGTTATTATTACTTCGCATTGTCATTCCACCTTAAATGTAAAGTAAGGTGGATTGACAACAATATTGGCAGCATCCCACCCACACAATCACCAGAATGAATGTGCATCCTCAAAATGGTACTGTCTTGTGTCCAGAAAACTCCCCCAGTGCTGACGAAGTGAAATTAGAGTGTAACAAGAAATGCAAAGTCTCCCAAAATTAATGGCGCACTCAGTCATGCATGCAGTGGTCAGGTCACACACAGTCACCGGAATTAATGTGCATCCCCAAAATGCTACTGTCTTGTGTCTGGAAAATTCCCCAGTGCTGACTAAGTGAAATGAGAGCATAACAAGAAATGCAATCTCCCAGAAATAATGGTGCCATGCAAATGCACAGACAGATTACGATTGCACTGCACACTCAAGGGATGCATACAAAAAGGCACAACACCACCTAACCAGTGCTTACAAGTCACAAATCCAAATCTGGAAAGGAATACATTTTGCCATTTGGGGGATTAGTGCACAGCAGTAACAATCCTCTACCAGTAAAGATACCACAAACCAGTATAAAAAATCCATGCAGGTGCAGTGGATAGCAGGTTCACATTGCTGCAATTACTCTGTAACACAATAAGGTGTCTGATTTAATGGCACACATTGCACACACACTCACACCCACACTCAACTAATGCGTAGCAAATTGAAAACCTTTAGTACTATAACAAATGTTTTAAACAGACAAATTGTACACTGCTGCACCACAACAATCAGCATAAAAATTTGAAGAATTACTGAAAATATTACTGTGTGTACATTAACACAGTTATACAAGAAAAATATAACCAAAATAGAAAGACTGCCTTTATCTCCAAGTTAATCTACCTACACCACAAATACGCCCCTCCCCCAAAGCACACTTCACAGTACACAGACTGACTGTTCTAAATTAACATTCAACATCCACACACAGCAATAAACACTCTATGATATGAGCACAGAAGTGTTTCCTATAATTGATGTACTAAACTTTGAGCAAAAAATATTACTCAAAAAGGCATTTTAAACAGCTTTTAGAGGTTTTGAATCGCAGAGCTCTGAGAGCAAACTGTCTCCTGCTACCACTGCACACACACTACCCAGGCCAGAACTGTGGCTGTGTTGAACAATCTAGAGCCCGAGTGCACTGCAATCCCATGAATAACTGCAGAATTTCATTTGGATCTCAATTACACGGCGAAGTGAGGTGAATTACATTGATTTCAATGTACTTCACCTTAAAATTGGTGGAGAAGTGGTTTGGGGAAGGTGGAATAACGCAGAGTCATTGGTTTCAATGGACTTCGTGTTCCTCATTATGAAGCGAAGTACTCCGCTTTACATTGTGGAGTTTTCCGTGGATTCCCCATTACTCAGTGAATCACTTCATGGAGCAAATTGGGGCCACTTTGCCCACCACTACTTACAGTACTGTAACTCACATGCTGTATGGGAAGAAACACAAATGCCTATGGCTGTACTTCACCAATGGGCTGTAGCACAAAACTCCCACACTTAAAAATGCTTATTAATGAGTACAATGGTGGAGTGGTGAAGCCTGGAGAGATACTGCAAAACATGCTTACAATACATCCAAGTAACTAGTCAAAAAATTAGCGTTGTGATTTGTGACATGATCGTGAATTGTGATTTGTGACTGCATTTGTGACCATTATGATGAAGATCATGATTTGGTGTTGATGGTTTGAGATAAAACAATATGGAACTGTATTGGGAGGAGAACACAAATGCCTAAGGCTGTACTTCCCCGATGAGCTGTAGCACAAATTCCCCAAATTAAAAACGCTCGTTAATGAGTACAATGGTGGAGGGGTGAAGCCTGGAGAGATACTATAAAACAGGCTTACAATACATCCAAGTAACAAGAAAAAAAATGAATGTTGTGATTTGTAATGTGATCGTGAATAGTGATTTGTGACTGCATTTGTGACCGTGATGATGAAGAATGTGATTTGCATTATTAGTGACTTGTGATGATGTTTCTGACTTAAAAATGCATATTAATGAGTACAATGTTCATGCAGAATTATGCACCACTCCGGTCCAGTACTCTGAAGGGAAGCCAAAGAAACAACTGTAACTTAAATTACAGATAGAGATTGGGCCCTAAAGAAATGCAAATGCACAGACAGATTAAGATTGCACTGCACACTGAAGAGATGGAGATGCAGATGCAAAGGCACAGCACCTAACCAGTGCTCACCATCAGAAATTCAAATCTGGAAAAGAATACCTTTGCCGGTTGGGGTAGGCTGCGGGCGGGGCAGTGTACTGCACTGCTGCAGTAACAGTCACTAGTACTAGTTCCAGTAAAGATACCACAAAGAAGTACAAAAATCACACAGCTGCAGTGGATAGCAGGTTCACATTGCTGAAATTATTATGTGGCACAATAAAAGGTGTCTGATTTGATGACATACGTCACACACATACTCACATACACATTAAGTAATGCATAGCAAATTGAAACCTTCAGTAATATAACCACATATTTTAAATGAACTAAAATGATGCATTGCTGCACCACAATAATCAGCAAAAAAGGCAAGAATTATTAAAAATATTACTGTGTGTACATTAACACAGTTATAAAAGAAAAACATCACCAAAACAGAAAGCACTGACTTTTTCTCCAAGTTAATACACCTACACCACAAATACGCCCCTCTCCCAAAGCACACTTCCACTGTCTCTCATTACACAGACTGAATGTTGTACATTAACATTCAAAATCCACACACAAACAATTAATGCTCTATGAAATGAGCACAAGAGGGTTTCCTACAATTGATGAACTAAAGTTTCAGCAAAACAAATGACTCAAAAAGGCTTTAACAGCTTTTATAAGGTTTGAATCGCAGAGAGCTCTCAGAGCAGATTGTCTCCTACAGCTTCCTACACACACTACCCCAAACTGAGGCTGTGCAGAACAATCTAGAGCCCATGTACCTGAAATCCCATGAATCACTGCAAAATTCACCTTTGGAGCTTCAAAACAAGGCAAAGTGAGGCGGAGTACATTGTTTTCAATGTACTTTGCCTTAAGAATTGGTGGAGTAGTGGTTTGGAAAGGCGGAGTAACATGAAGTCATTGTTTTCAATGGACTTCACGTTACCCATTATAAAGTGAAGTACTCCACTTTGTGTTGCAGAGCACTCCTCAAGTTCACCTTCACTCTGTGAATCACTTCACAGAGCGAATTGGGGCACTTCGCCCAACACTACTAACAACCATTCCCTCAACTGTGACCACTGCAGTACCACTGGTACCAGCAAATCCATGCACCACAGTAGCTGTCTGTAACTGATGGTTTTGACTCTCCCTGGAGTGTTTATATTGCCTGCTGCAGTAGCACTCACTGCAGACTGTTCAGTCTCTACTGCCTATGGGGTTTCTTCATGGGCTGCACTGGTTCTGGTGATTGTTGTTTGATGTCTTTCAATGACTATGGTGTGCTAGTATTGCTGTAACAACTGTCACTGCTATACACCACTGGTTTGCTATTTCTTGTGTCTGACCTACACTACAATTGTATTTCAATTCTTGGGGCACTGCATTTTGCTCAGGGAGTGTTACACCTCGCTCTCAAGTGTGTAACATTTTGAGAACAGCCTTTAAAGGAATGTGCCATACTTATCAATGACTTTTTTTCCCCAGGAACTTCTGCAACTGCACTTTTTTCCCCAGTCTGTAGTATATTTTTTCCACAGCTACTGCTGCACTTGTTCCACAGCTACAGAACTTCTGGGGACTCATGGAAGGTTTTGCACCTTCAAATCATTTTGTGAATCCCCCCCTTCTATCCAAGAAATAAACATTTTTGGTATGCCATAACATTGCAATACAGACCATACATATTCATGATTTATAGAGTCAAAGACATTCCTTTGATCAAGGGACATTATAAAACCTGATAATTTATTATAGTTTCCTCTATCTACTGATTTTCTAAGAAGAATCAAATGGTCTGAAATTGATCTACCTGGTATGGAACATGCTTGGGCAGGAGAAATAAGATGTATTGCTAGCTGGGTTAACTGTTTCATAAGCATTTTTGCTAAGATTTTAAAATCGGTATTTAAGATACATATAGGTCTCCAATTTTGGAGTAGTCTTTTATCTCTCTTTTTGAACAAGTAAATCAAAAGGCTTGCCATCATGTTGAGTGGGGGTGAGGTTGTATCTAGGCCTGGGCTAGTTCTTCCAGGATTTCAGGGTCTATGAATTTATAAATTTCACTAGTCAGCCCATCTTTCCCAAGGGTTTTACCACTTGGTAATTTTTTCAAGACAGATTGTATTTCATCAGCCACAATGTCTTTTATCAGACTTTCTAGTAAATTGGAAGGACAAGGAGAAATTTTAATATTCTGTAAAAAAATGTATTTTGGGGATCAACCTTATTACCAGAGAAGGAATTTAATGTATATGAACTAATAAGTTGTCATTTTTTATTTGTATCAGAGTGGCAAACATTATCTGAATCTAGTAGACAAGTAATCTCTTTCTGTTGGGTGCCAAAATGGCAAGAGTCACAAGAACACAAAGTTTTAAGTGAGCATTGAGTGTTAAATTGCTGTTGCTGTTTTAGATGTTCAGCTTTCTGAAGGTGGAAATTTACCATCTCTTGTTTTATTTTCTGAATTAGTGGGGTTTCCTTATGGGAGGATTCTTGTGATAGTGTAATTTCTGCAGGTGTTTTCTATTTTGCAAATATTGGAAACGTGTACTATCTCTGTTTTGTTTACTTCATTGCTTTAATAGTATAATTAGTTCTCTTTTAGTGTCCTCCCACCACTGGATAGGATTTTCATAAAGAAAAATTATAAATTTTCTAGCTTGAGTAAAGTAAGTAACATTGTGAGAGACGAGTGAAGTTTGAAGTAATGGGAAGTTAAATTTCCAAAGTCCAGGGCTATTGGACATGGAACACCCTATACAAAGTTCCAATAGTTTATGATCTGAGTATTCTACTGCCACTGTTTAGATTTTATTAATAGAAATATCTTTAGATATAAAAAATAAATCAATCCTGGTAGCCAATTTTCCCTTGTAAAAAGTAGGTGTGGAATGCCTGTGGTGAATAAAAAGGTGTCTATTAATCCAACAGTTTTTATAATGTTAGAAAGATCTGACATATCACAGAAGACTTTTGCTGTCATGGTTTGTTGCCCTCTGTCTTATACAGGTAATACACAATTAAAATTTCCTTCCAAAATACCCATCTGTGCTGAATGCAAATAAGGTTGTATATATTTAAAAAGATTGGCCCTTTCTGCTTTGGTTTCCATTGCGTAGATATTAATAAATCTAATTAGGGAATTATTGCAACTGGTAACCAGAATCAAAACCCTACCAGGTATCAGGTCAATTCATTTAATAACCCTTATATCAACAGAGTGAATCAATATAACAACCCCTGAACACTTAGCAGGGCCTATGGATCAATGGGCAGGTCCTGCACACCAGGCTGTAGAGGCAGAATTGAATTCAAAAATGGTGTGTAGCCTACTGTCTAGTATAAATTAGATGCATGCTGTATTAGATAATAGGGAAGAAAATACAGCAGCTTGTTTTCTATGTTTTTTTTTATACTATTAACATTTGAGGAGATCATTGTTAGTGAAAACGTCATAGAAAAGAGATTAACAGTTGAGTTATATTAAAACCATCAAGTTTTATTCTTCCTAGATTTCTTTACCCCTGTTTTAATTTTCAGTTTAACCTTTGTTTTATGCTTCACTCTATATATTGATACAGTGTTAGTGGTAGGAGCATCCCCCTCCATCTCTGAAGTTGCATCACCTACGGAGGATCTGATTGAGGAGGTGCCAGTTTCTGTGTTTGATTCCTAAGAGACCTCAGGCATGGATTGAAATCTATTAGTAAGAGGAATGTCTGCTTTTTTGCCATTTTAGAAACAGGAGTGGCCCAATTTTGTTGTTTCAGTTTCAGGAGTTTCAGTACAGATAGTCACTCTAGTCATATCTTCTGGGAGAGGGAGGGAGGGGGTGTAGGAATGGAAGTGTCTTGAGTGGGGGGGTAGCTCCATGGTTTGGAAAGGGGGCCCTAGGGGCTGATATAGTTGCAGTCTGATGTCTCTGGGCAGTTGCAATTAAGAGATGTTGTACTTCGCTATCAGTTTGTGCTTCCTTATTTTGGGCTGCCCAAGGACAACTTTGGTAGGAATCACCTTTCTCCTCATATATATTACACAGCAATTCATTCAGACAGTGCCCACTTGTATGCCCAATTTCATTGCATGGAGTACACCTGACTTTATCACATATACTGTTAATATGGCCTGTTGATCCACACTTACAGCAGACCTTTGGTTGGCCTGCATAAAACAATACTCCCCTGTCCCTCCCAAGAGAAAAAAACAGTTTGATAAATGCTGGAGTGAAGTTAAACTTTGATTTTCTAGCCACCAGTCCAGAAACATTCACTGTCAAAGATAGACTCTGGGCCTTCTAGAACAGTACATTTATACTTGAGTCATTAGTCCTTTACACTGACCCCTTCATTACTAAATAACACTGTAACATTTTTTATGGCAGGTTTTGTGAGAGGGATTTCCTAAAATGGGGACCATAAAGGAATGTGTTTTCATTCACTGAAGGGTGTCCAAAAGCATTACAACTAACTTTCAAGCTAATGTTGAACATGTGCTTTCCTGACACATGAATAAGTGCATATATTTTGGTGGTAAAAAAACTTAATGATTTTTGAGTAAACTTTTCCTCACATACACATGGTCTGGTGTAGTATCAAGACCTCCTTTGTAAGGGCTGTAGAGGAAGGGGGCAGAGGAGACCCTCTCCCCATCCTCAAGCACACCCATTTCCTCCAGTGGTTCACCAAGAGTGTCCATCAGAGCTGATGGTCACACAGTTCCCCTGCTTGAGAGTAGGGGTATTTTTATTAAAACCAAAACAGAAGATATTCAAGGCAAAATTGCATCCACATATAAAGGCATAAAAGGAGAATAAAAAACAACAACAACAACAACAAAAATACATACATCAATTCAAAAAACAGATAAGTAAACATATCAACCCCAAACTCCCCACCCCTTCCCACTAAAATGAAATAAGAAAAACATAGAATAAAATAGAAACAGTTAACAGAAAACAACAGACAAACTTAATGAAATATACTCACCTTCAAGAAAATAAAAAAAAAAATTGTTGACGAATATCTCTCCCCGCTGTAAAAGGAAACAGGACAGTAAACCTAAGCAAATCAAAAGAAGCTAAGCTAGCCTGTCAAATTTCTAACAAAACCCATTGGTAGGAGATGAATTATCATCCAAAGTTATCTGAAACAAATTAAAAATAAGGAAAAGGTAAAAATAAAAAACATCTACCATATCATCAAAATCATACTAAGACTGAATATTATAGTGCAGAAAGCCCATCTTACCAGAAATCCCCAAAAGAATCAGACCTGTCTTCCAGAAATCCCAATACCTTTCCCACATATTCCTTTTGAGAACTTCTCTCTCTCTCTCTCTCTCTCTCCCTCTCTAATATAGTCTATGTTTCTCACAATTATCTCATAAAGCTCAGCAGGAGCTGTATACTTTTGTTGGAACAAAAAGCAACATCGAACTTGCCACACCCAACATAAAATAATGACAGCCAACAAATTCATGGTACTTGAACTATATCTGCCCCAGTCCATGGGAAAAAGACCAAAAAACAACATCCTAGGGTCCCATAGTTTTCATGCATGTTGAAATGCTTACGTTTCCAAATAAACCAAAATTGAGTAATATAGGGACAATCAAAATATAAATGAACCATGGATTCAATTTCCAGTGTACACAATTCCTGAAAACAATATCTTTCTTGAACCTGCTTATGCTTATGGTTCTCCCTTGTATTAATTTTCCTGTGGACTCCGAGCCAAGAAATATCCCACATGACTAAAGGGATCCTTCTATTAGTCAAACGGTTTCCAAACTTTTCTTTCTCCATCTCAGTGAATTCAGGGAAAGCCTCTTCAGAGAAGCATGTATCCACTACAAACTGATATAAATGTTTCCTTGGAAGCCCTTCTACCATCTGCTTCATGACTTTTCAAGTCTTTATCAAATCAAAAACCAAGGACCAGTCTGAAGGTAACACATATATCCTCTTATTTTTTATGTATAAAACAATGTTTCTTCCATTCCTGCAAAATATCCTGAAGAGGATCCATAACCATCATAACCCATGAATTGTCCACCAGCTGACAAATAGGCTTAAGGCTAGTATTGAGAAAAATAGAAAAAAAGAAAACAATCGGCTGAATCATATGAACCCCCCCCCATGTTTATAATCAAAATTTAAAATATTTCTTTTGATGGAGTTCACCCGACTCCCCAAAAACAAGAGAGAAAAACACTCCTAATAGGCACACAAAATTGTCTAGGCACAGGAAATATGTGAGCAACATATAAAACAAGAGGTAATAGAAAAGTTTTAATTAAGAAAATCATTTTTTTCTTCCCCATAGACCAATTATTCCAGTGACTGGCTGTCTCGCTCCCCTTATTTATTTGAATTTCCCAGTTATAGTGTGCCATATTTTGTGCCCCAAAAAACAATCCCAAAATCTTATGTGGAGAATCTACTACCCTGATACCCCAAAGATGAGAATCCCCATCATAAAACCCCATTAAATTGAAACAAACACTTCTGAAAATTAAGCCTAGAACCAATACATTGTAAGAAAAAAGGAAGAATCTGACATAATAAACACCCGGCCAATACCACTGTAACTACCACATACAAATCATCTGCATAACAAATTGTTTTTGCTTCTCACAGTCCCAACCCTGAAATACCAGGGAGACCAGGGGACTTCTGAAGAATACAGATAATTGGATCCAGTGCCAAAACAAACAAAAGCAAACTGAGAGGACAGCTCTGTCCGACTCCTCTATGTATATAACAGAGCTTTCCAAGCCAGCCATTAACATAAGGCTTCACATAAGCCAGTGAATAACACAGACAAAGCCAATTAACAAATATTCTCGGAAATCCATATGTCCGGAGAGTCAACCATATACATTCCTGTGAGACACAATCAAAGGCTCTAGTTTGATCAAAATTAAACAAATACCCTTTAAGAGTCCTACAGTACCCTTGAGAAAACAGCTCCCACACCATAATCAAGGCATCTTGGATAGACCTACCAGGTACAGAGCAGTACCGAGTCTGAGAAACCAAAAAGGCAACAATTTCTTTATCCTATTCCCTAATAGCTTCACAAAAATGTTAAAATCAGTATTTAATAAGGTGATAGGTCTCCCATTACATAAGTTAGCTCTATCCCCCTGTTTTAAATAAAAAAAATCATTAGGCCTTTGTACATCTGTTCCAAAAGGTGATCTTCTAACAAAAACATATTAAAAAATGCTAATGATTGGTCTGACATAATTTCCCACAATGTTTTATATATTTCTGAAGGCAAACCATCCAAACCTAGAACTACCATTTCTTTCAACCCTGCCATAACAACTTTAACTTCCTCTAATGAAAAAGGTTTCAAGACATCCTGTTGCTGCACCTTAGTCAAAGTAGGTAAATCTGCTGCTTGTAGCAATAATTCCATATCCTGAGTTTCTGAAAATGGAGATTCAAAATTATTCTTAATAAATTATTCTACACACAGCAAGATATCTGATTTTCCCCTTACCATGTGACCATGTTTATTGGTAGGGCCATGCATCTGTTTAGCCTGACATTGAATCCTACAATCTTCATACAGATTAACTTGACTTTTTTTCCCCTTAGTCCCAAATCTTTGTTCAAACCAAGGACTTTTCCCTCTCATATTGAACTTGTGTTAATGCCTGTTTTATGTCCCGTATACATTCCCCACAGTCTAACTGCGATTTATGTACTGCAGAAAATAAAGTATACAATTCTTTCCTCAGAAGTCTAGATTGCTGATGGTGACAATCAGCTAGAAATCTGGAATACATTTTAAAAAAAGCTGTAATACAGTCTTTGGTGTCCACTCACCAGTCAATCAGAGAGTCATAGAGAAAAACCTCAGTTCACCTAGCAGCTATCATTTCCATAAACTCCTTATGAAATACTGAATTTAACAATAATTGGGTATTCGCCCTCCATACCCCAGGCCCGTTAGAAATCATATGGCACAATTTAATTGTTAACCCCATCAAATTATGGTCCGAGGTTTCTATAGGCAACACTCTTCTCTCAAACCCCCCAATGTTCTTTGAACAAAGCCAAGAGTCTATCCTAGATGTCAGTCGTCCTTTTGAAAAAGTATATTGGGAGTTCTGAGCAAAAATATCCACAAGGTCTATCTCCATGATTATATTTTTAAATTCATAAGCATCACAATACACCTTCCCAGCCATTTTAAGGTCCAGGCTGGAACTGAAGTCTCCTCCCCAAAGAACAATCCTAGTGGTTAATAAATAAGGCCTCATTTTTCTCAACAGGTGTACTCTAGCAGCTTTTTGTTGAGGAGCATATATATTTATAACCTAATAATTCAAACCTTGCCAAACTAAATCCAAAATCATCGCTGCCCTTGGTATCAGATCTACCAATTTCTGAACAAAAAAACCTGTTATAGAAAAACAAAACCCAAGACTTGAACATTGATCCTGTCCAATGGACCAAAAGGCTGCACCCATAACCCAGTCCCTGGTAGCTTGATCAATGTTGTGAGTAGTATAAAACCTTACATCTTGCAAAAAATAAACATCATATGCTAAGGACTGTAAGGTCAAAAAGGTGGCCTTCCTTTTATACACTGACCTAATGCTATTGACATTAAGACTGACTAAGGTAGATGAGACTTGATCCAAGGACATAAGAAAACATCAGCAAGGAAGAGAAAAAAATACAATCATTTCTTTTTCCGAGATCTAGTATTCCTTCTTTTTGTTCCCACCCCCGGGGTATCTGGCACTGGAACAGGAGCAGTCACTGACTCAGCATGAGAGGAAGGGAGAGACATATCTGGGTCATCCCCTTCCATAATATCTCCCCAACTTTGTAAAAATTCATAAGGATTCTCCACCTGCACCAAGTGCTGCTGACTGTCCTCTATCAGTTTAGTAGACTGTAATCTAGTATGAACAGGTTGAAAACCCTCAGTGACATCATCTTCCTTCTCACCAGATACTTCAGGTAGGGAAGAAGGTAGAACTGTTGACCATACTAAAGGAGAAATTGGTGGGGGGTATACACATTAAGCTCTTTCAGTCTCTCATCATAAAGCTTCTGTTGTAGACCCTGCACCATTTTTGTTGCCCTACTCTGGACTGTGTCCATCCTGTCTATGTCATTGCGGATATGAGGTCTCCAGAACTGCACACAGTACTCCAGACGGGGTCTCACCAACTGTCTGTACAGAGGGATAACAACTTCCTGTTTTCTACTGGTGATGCCTATCCCTATGAATCTCAGTAACCCCCCAGCCCTCCTTACTGCCTTCTCACATTGCTTGCCTACATTAAGGTCATCTGATATGACAACACCTCCATGTCCTTTTCCATTTTTGTTGTCTTCAATCCCCCCCCCCATTGTGTACTCTTCCCTTGGGTTTTTGTTTCCCAGGTGCATTACTTTGCACGTCTTTGCATTGAATCTAACCTGCCATACTTTTGACCATTCCTCCTAACTTGCCAAGTCCCTTCTCGTCCTTTCCACCCCCTTGTGTATCAGCCCTGTTGCAGATCTGTGTGTCATCTGCAGAGAGGCATACTTTGTCTTCCATTCCCTCAGCAATGTCACCTATAAAGACATAAAAGAGGACCGGTCCCAGTACTGAACCCTGTGGTACCCCACTAGTAACACCCCTTTTTTTGGAGTAGACTCTGTTTACTATTGCACTCTGCATCTTGTTATCCAGACAAATTTTTACCCAGGTTACCACTCTGGGATACACTCCCAGGCTGGCTAATTTGTTTATTAATCTTTTGTGTGGGATTGTGTCAAATGCCTTGCTAAAGTCTAGGTAGGTCACATCTACAGTCCCTCCCAGTTTTACTACTTTGGTCACCCAGTCAAATAAATCTATGAGAGTCATCTGACATGGCCTTCCCACTGTGCTGCCTTGGGTTCTGTGCCCCGCTGGCTTCTAGGTACTCAGCAATTCTTTCTTTCTGAAGTGAATCCATCATTTTCCCTATCATGAGTTCAAACTAACAGGTCTGTAGTTTCCTACCTCTGTCCTGCTCCCACTTTTGTGAAGTGGAATAACATCCACCCTCCTCCAGTCCTCAGGTACCACCCCATCCTCCCACGATTTGTTAAAGAGGGTAGTCAGTGGTGCCACTAGTTCTCCCCCTTAGTTCTTTTAGAATTCTTGGGTGAATCCTGTCAGGCCCCATTGCTTTGTCCACCTTCAGTTTTAGTACTTCTTTCAGGACCCTTCCTTCTGTGAATGGACTGGTATTGACCCCCCTATCCAGTGTGCTTCCATCATTAGGTTTATGTACCTCCCCTCCTCTTCTTTAGTAAATACTGAGCAGAAGTATTCATTCAGTATCTCTACTTTGTCACTGACACCCTCTGCCCACCCCCCCCCTTTTATTAAGCCTCACTATTCCTCCTCTGGTCTTTCTGCTCTCCCTAATGTACCTATAAAAGGTTTTAGCCCCATTCTTAACTGAACTGGCTATCCTTTCCTCAGTTTGGGCCTTTGCTGTTCTGACTGCCTTCCCCACTTCCTTCTGCTTTAACTGGTACAGTTCTCTGTTACGCTCTTTCTGTGTTTCCATATACATTCTATATGCTATCTTTCTATCCCTAACCTGCCCCACCACCTCTTTTGAGAACCACGGTGTTTTATTTACTTCATTTTGTTTTGTTTATTTTCTTCGCAGAAGGCTTGTTGCCTCTGTGCTGGCAGCTTTGATTTTTCCTCATTGTTCCTCCACCCCACCTTCTTGCCCATTTGTTAGTACTTTTCTGAGGCCCTCCTCCATGTTGCCAAAGTCAGCCCCCCTAAAGTCCAATACCTTCTCCTTTATGTGACTTGACTCTATGGTTGTCTTCATCGTGAACCACACTGGTGGTCACTTGTTCCCAGATGGCAACCCACTTCTAAATCCAAGATCCTCTCTCAGTCCCCATTTGAGAGTACCAGGTCTAAGATTGCTCCCTCCTGAGTGGGTTCCAAAATTAGCTGTCTGAGGCTTGCCCTTTGTAGAGCATCTAGAAGCACCTGCTCTTGGATGTGACTGCAGAAAAGGTACTCCAGTTAACATATGGCATATACAGGTCCTCCATCAACAATGTCTCCCCCTTGTCTGCCATTCTAAGGATGCCTTCTATCATTTCCTTGTCAATTTCCTCCCCCTAAGATGGGGGTCTGTATACAACCCCCGTATGGATTGTGGTGCCATTTTCTGTCTCCAGGGTGACCTACAGTGCCTCCTCCCCTCCCTGTTTACCTTTTAGTTCCATTGCTTTGATCCCTTCCCTTACATAGAGAGCTAATCATCCTTCTCCTCTTTCACCTTCTGTTACAGAGGTGACATCAGCCACAATCCTCCAGTATCAAAATCTCCTTTGAGCATTAGTTTATACCAGAGGCAGTCTTTATCTACTGCGATGGTGAGTGTCGAAAACACTGAGCTCTTGACTACTTATTTATTAATTTATTTATTTATTTGAGTTTTGGTGACAGGGTAAGTCCACTGAGACAATTACAGTCCCTTTTTCAGGGTTGACCTGGGGTTGAAATTTGTACAGAAACAGTGCAATAGAACAAAGAAGCAAAACAATACAGCAAAAATTGAAATTAGGTAAACAATGTAGACAATAATGTGTTGAAGCATGTAATATAAACGTAAACAAAAACAAAATTGCTAGACATACTGTATGCAATTGAGAGCTGAGGACAGTAGGACCTACTGCATAATGTTATACTGAGGAGGGGGTTGGGGAGAATGTGGCATGGGGCAGGGAGTAAAGAGGGTGTGGTGCAGGGTCAGGCAGGATCAGGCAGGAGAAGAGAAGGCAAAAGGGCATCCAGCAGTGTGTCATCAGTGGAAGCAAGAGCAGGATGAAGAGGCTGAAAGAGAGGCAGACAAATTAGATTGGAACAGAGGAAGACAGGAACAAGACAGGATGGTGGGAGGAATGAGAAAGACCTCCTGGAGATGGCTAGATGAAGATTTGGAATGACTGGAAGGGGAAGTGAGGCAGAGCAGAAGGTACGAGGTGCTTGTCTGAGGAATATCAGTTCACTAAGGCAAGGAGGAGTAAATTTGTGGACAAACTTAAACATGAGACACAAGGAGGAGTACCCCAGTTTAGCTTCATATGGTAACCAGCCCAGAAAGGAGAGGACATCATAGTGGTACGAACGGGTGTTAGCCCCTAAGGCAAACCTTCCTACCCTATGGAAAACCTGGGATAGGAGGTGCAGGGAGAAGGAATTAGTGGAAAGCAGCAGTGGAGCACCATAGATTAAATGGGGAAGAAAAGATGAGGAGTCAACCTTTAAGCAGGGTGCAGAGGTGTGAGAAACAAACAGATTTGATAGAGGAGCCCTGGTTTCTGGTTCAGAGATTTAGCTATGTTGGAGACATGAGTGTTGAAGGAGAGTGCAGAATCCAAGGTGAAGACCAGGTATTTAAAGGAAAGGACTGCCTCTAAGGTATCACCTTTGAGTGATGCAATGCTAAGGGAGTGGTGAGTAAACTTTGAGGTAGAACAATGAGAGAATAGAATACATTTATTTATTTTTTTGTATAAAGAACAAGATGATAATGGTTGAACCAGTCTTCAAGGGAAGCAAAGTCAGACGCAAGGTCTCAGTTAATAAGGTCAATGTGCGGAGAGGAGCAATAGATGATTGCATCATCTGAATAAAGATGTATGGAAGCACCTCCACAAAAATGGGGGAGATTGTTAATGAAAAGTAAGACTCACATATGACCTAAAATGGAGCCTTGTGGAATGACATGAGTTATGGGACTAAGTTCAGAGAGGGAACCATCCCACTTAACTGTATGGGAGCGGCAGGACAGATAGCTATTAACCCAGTTCAGTGCATTGTTGTCCAGACCAAGGACATGAAGCTGATGAAGCAGAAGTCCATAGTTCACCAGATCAAATGCTTTTTAGTGAGGTCAATGAAGATGACATCTGTGGTGAAAACTTTGTCCATTGCATGGAATATGTCAGTTGTTACTTTTATCAGGGCAGTTAGAGTACTGTGATTCCTTCTACAGCCATGCTGATAAGGGGAAAGTAGACTGAGGCTCGAGCTAGTCCTGAAGGTGGTTATAAACTATGTGCTCTTGGATCTTTGCCAATGGGCAGAGAATGGACATTGGCCTGTAGTTGTCAAAAACAGAATTGCAACCCTCCTTGTGTACCGGAACTACTACCATCACCTTCCATTTATCGAGTACTGAGAGAGGAAAGACCAGTTGAATAGGTCACTGAAAGGGTGAGCAAGGGCTGAGGCACCTAATTGAAGACATTTTTGCTCAAGAGAGTAATGGCTGGGAGAGCTCTCTGGTTTTAAGCTTGAGAAAAGCTTCTGTACTTCTTTGAGAGTGGCCAGTTTCAGGTGGAACTCAGGACATACCTCAGTGGTATTAGGAGGAACCAGGACAGAGTTTGTAGAGGAGGAGTTATGGAAGAACAAGGTATATTTGTGAAGCTCCATAAAGAAATTATCAACTCTGGTGGCAATGGAAGCTGACTTAGCAAGGGCAGATCCATTGACAGTGATAGAGCTCAGGACTTCCACAGCCTTCTCTTTTACTAGGGAGTTAACTTGCCTCCAGAATTCCTTAGGGTTGCAAAGGTGTTCAGTTTGTAGGGATTTGAAATGGTGGTGCTTGGCTTTGCATAGGGAATTTTTGCACTTGTTTCTGAATTGTCTGTAGACTTGCCAGTCAGAGGGAAGTCAACTCTTTTTGTATGCTCACCAGGCTTTATCATGGTGGGACATAAGCATCCTAATCTCCTTGGTGAGCCACGGAGTCTTGATGCCCTTGGACCTAAATTTTTTTCTAGGAAGCATGCTGTTTAACTATTTGAGTGAAGGTGGATATTAAGAAATCCAAGGCTTGATTTATATCAGAAAGTGTTTTTATAGGGTGCCAATCAGTGTTAGTTATTGATGGTGGTGATAAAGCTGTCAACATTAGAACTAGACATGTCCTGAACCAGGGAGATCCTAGAAGAGGGATTAGAACAGTTGTTTCTCCACACAAAAAAAGTGGGACAGTGATCAGTTATGTAGTCTGAGAGTACACCCACTGCTTTGATCTTCTGCGGGCAACTAGTGACCATTCAATCAAGTAGAGTATGTTTTCCAGACTTGTTGTTGATACGCATAGGATCCTGGAGGTGTTGAGTAAGGCTAGAGTCAGTAAGTGAAACACACATTTTCTCATCTTGGTGTAGCCAATCTAAGTTAAAGTCAACACAGAGTATACAGTCATGGCTGGGGAGATTGGCAAGGGAAGCTAGGAGGTAGGGCAGGACTGGAAAAGCTTGGCTGAGGGGCATATATACACATCCAATGATAAGTTTTTCAATATTTCCAAGGGTGAGGGAAATGAAAAGAGATTCGGCAAGAGATTAGGCCATGTCAGGAACAGGGAATCTGACGATGTTTAGATCAGACCTAAAGTAGATAAGTACACTTCCATCCCTCTTGCCTAGCCTATCTTTTCTGAAAATGTCATAACTGGACAGAGACACCTCATGCTGTTTTATAGTTGGCTTTAGCCAAGATTCAGTTATACATAAAATGTTGGGTGACATCTGGATGGCCCAGGCCTCCAGTTCAGCCATTTTGGGGCATATGCTATGAATGTTCATATGAGCAACTTTTAGACCTTTTGTCAGGGGTATGGACGTTGTGATGTGGGTGAAGGGAGTATGACACGAGGGCCCAGGATTAGTCTTACTGTCCCCAGCATGGACCAGTAAGAGAAGGATGGAAACATGAACCCAAGAAGAGGCACAGGAAGAAAGCATTTCTTGGCCAGTTGTCATGTTAGGTTAATGGAGACATTTGTGGAGCCAGAGCCCCAGTAGAGCAGTGTCCAGTTTAGGAAGACAAGGGATGTATAGGAGCACAAATGAGCTAAGTTTTACATTCCATGTAGTGCAAAACTATTGCTCACTTTAGATAAACTTTACTTTAAATCTTTTGTATCCCATGTTGGCTAACCTCTCTATCTTGCCTTCTCCTCAGTTGCTGTGCTGACCGGTTTAACGCTGTGTCTTTACATCACACTTCTGGTAACAGTTCCCCTTCCCCTCCTTGTCACATCTGGCCTGAATCCTCATTTGCAACTAAGGAGAAGAAGACATGATAGAGAGGTTAGCCAACATAGGCTTCCCATGATTGGGATACAAAAGAAGTTGTGTGGGACAAAGAGAATCCAGGGAGATAAGTGGGTTAAGGCAGTGCAAGGAGGCTACTAATGTCCATTTACTCCATGCTGTTGATGCAAGCAGACTAAAACTATCTTTTTCTCCTTTTTTGTCTCCTTGTCCTGCAGGTAATCACATTTCCAAAAGAGCACCTGCACCAAACCTCTTCCAGCACATTAGACTCCACCACCACCACTAAAGCCTCCTCCTCCAGTACCATGACCAAAGCCTTTTCCTTTAGCACTGCAACCTGCTCTCTTCTACCAGCATAGATCCCAGTACTGCTGGCAATGTTTAAAAGACAGCAGAATAAAAGATGACTCAGCGCATCATCATCATCCAGCACCATTATCTGGTTTCAGCAGTAGAAAAAGGGAATGGCTAACGTACTACAGTAACGTGGCCTGCTTCTTCTAAACTACACAGCACCACTGTCAAGAATGCTTATCCAACCTGGATCCAGAAGCAAATGATTTGATGCCTTGTATTATTCATTGAAAATTTATTGAAATCTGTACATATCAGGTTGCATGGTCTTAGTTTCTTGGTGGTCTTTGACAAGCAGCTTTTTGTTTGGCTCTTATACTGCTAATTTATATTATCATGTATAAACTCATGTTGCAACACTTAAGGCCTTAAGATTTATCGATCATTATAACCAGTTTGAGAGTATAGTTGGGTAATGTTTCGAGCTGAGTTGTGGTGTCAGCGTGGCTCAGTTGTTAGCTCATCCACTTCTAGACCAGAAAGTCGTAGGTTCTCGTTCCACACCGAGATTGGACCTGCACCTAAAAATCACTGGCATCCGAGTGCAGTATTGGGGAGTGCTGTATTTCTGGGGTGTGCTGTTCTTTGGCTGAGATGTTAAACTGAGGTCCCTTCTGCCCATCCTGGTGTTGTCCTGGTGGGTGTCCAGGTGGAAGTAAAAGAACCCAGGGCACTCTTCACAAAGAGCAGGGAGCATTCCCGGTGTCTTGGCCAACATTCCCCTTCCCATAAACCGGTTCATGCAATTATCCAGGCTGTGTGTTGGTGATGATGTGCGATATGGCTGCCACCGCACATTCAGTCACTTCACTACCAGTCTAGCATTTCTTGTAAAGTGCTTTGGGATACTGAGTATGAAAATCGCTATATAAATGCTGATTCTTCTAAGTTTTACATTCCATATAGTGTGAAACTATTGCTCGCTTTAGATAAACTTTACTTTTAACCCTTTGTATGCCATGTATATTTACTTTTTTACTTGGTTACTTGGTACTGTAGAAGTAGACAAAGAAGGCATATTCCCATTTAATTGTCTCCTACATTGTTAGGTTTATCAATCCAACACCCCTGTTAACAAAATGTTATCTAAAGAGGTTTTAAAACCCTCAAAATTACTTTCCTTTTTGTAGTTCTTGTAGTTCTATTTTGAGGGGTTTGTTTTTAACTTACAATTATGTCACCTTTTAGCATGTCTTTAATCCGAGTGGGTTTTGTGTTTAACGAACTGCATTCTTAAACTCACTGAGACACTCATAATTTGGTTATGCAGCTCTCTGCCAGATATGTTCTTATCTTACTCAGAAGATATCTCTAAGTCATTTTAATTTATGTGCAGTGCATTGCTTGTTGTTATGCTCTAAGCACAGCTGACCTTCAGGCCCTTTCAGCTGAAGCTGAACTGGGAATATTCCATTTCTATGATATTTCTTCTGTTACTTTTTTAAATGAGTATTTTAAACCAATGGGACTTTTTCTGCTTTTTTTCCTACATGATCTGGGTGTTAAAAGTATGGGATTTTCTAAATAAATGTCATTAAGTTTCTGAGGAAGGACTGGGTTAGTCCAAAGCGAAAGCTGAAGCACTTTGTTCTTTTTGTTACATCAATGTTGGTCCAATAAATGGTATTGAATCATTTGCTTCTGAATCTGTTCTTACAAGGACCAAAACAGCAAAGACTAAATCTGTATCCAACCTGGACACATCATCCAACGGATGAACTTGTTCTTATAAATCTGTGAAGACCACCAATGCTGCAGTGTCAACAACAAACATCAGAAGCTCAAGAAAACAGGCAACAACAAAAAACAAACAAAACAAAACAAGCAGCATAGAAAAACAATATAATCGGGCACTGACACCAGCCATATAAAGACGACTCCTCCAGACCTGAAACACATCAAGCATCTTTTCTGATCATTGGCGTCAGGCAAAATTTATTATGCAATACAACTGGTTTTACAATAATTTCACCTAGAGGAGTCATCTTTATAGGCTGGTGTCAGAGTCCGAATATATTGTTTTTATGTATCTGTTTTTTTCATGTGCACCACCGTCCCTGTGCAAACGATCATTCTGAGTACTAAAACAAGCAGCATATTCACATACAAAGCTGTGGGACAGGTGTTCTTTTACACTGGCAACAACGCAGACGGCTATGATGACATCACAACATAAGAAGCTTCAGGTCACAGCAGACAAAACGAAACACACTGCAAAATCAGATAGTTGCCTTAGATTGCTGTCAGGATCTGCTTCTAGGTAATGTACAGGTGTTTTTTCAACTACTGTATATGCATTCTTACAAGATGACCCCTGTCTGCAGAATTAATCATCATTTCAATATGGAGTGGACTCATTGACTCACGTGGACAATGAAGGTAAGATAGGGCACTAATCCCAGAGGATAACAGTATGCATAAAAACAATAATTCTTAAAAAGGTGTTACTAATTAATTGTTTAAATGGTATAATCAAGCTGTCTATTGTTCATAACACTGTGTAACATGGTAAGTGTATGTAGCATGCTTAACCCTTCTTTGGCTTAATTTATTGATTTATTCATTTTATTTGACTATGTGTGGTGTTGTAGTGGTACTATAATCTTTTGCTATAGGATTAGCATTAGGATTTTTTGATTTCAGAATCTGATTCTGATCCCAAACTCAATCAGACCAGTTGATTTAGTCAGATTTGGATTCAGATGCATCCAAAATAAAAAAGAAATCCATTCGTAATGGATTTTGGTGAATCTTGGTATCCCAAGTTTGAACATCTCAAGTGAGAGTATTTTGCTAATAAATTTGTCCAGTGGAAGTCCATTCTCGATTGCCTGCTTCTGCCTTCTCAAGTTAAACATGGCCGTCAGGAGTGTATTCCATGGTGGTCTGCTTCTACATCTCCTCCAATTTAAATGAGGCCACTGGTTACCCATCCTTAGTGGCCTTTTCAGTTGACCCTACCCCAATCACAGTAACATGGTCAATTGGAAACCATATATGGTAGCATTCTGTTCTCCCACAAGGTCTGCCTCTGATATCAGGCACTCACCCCAGTGTCAGACATGTGTAAAATAATTGTAATAATGCAGCTAAAGGGATCCTATTCCTTGTGTCAAAATTCTGCCCTGATGAACCCCCTCCTTCTTTTCCCCTGACCTTGCAGGCTGGTGCTTGGAAAAAAAAACACAGTGTACCATGGACACTGAGAGCCCATCTCTGCTTGATAATATAATAATAAAAAGTCCCCTTTTATTCAGCCATTCCCAAGATTTAAGCCAGCACCAGTAGTCCAACCCCACTGCCACTGAAAACTTCCATAACAAAACAAAAACTGCTGCCTTCAGATGACTGTTGGCAAAAGGCCTCAACTAATCTGCTTGGCAGGCTACTGTATGAATAGATTAAACATGATCCCCAAATTGAAATAGATGAAATTTACCTATTTTGGTGAAGACTAAGTGTGTCTATTTCACTTGCACAATCAACATCAATCTATTCAGTTGGCAGACAGCTTAGGTGAGGAATCAAGGTTTTTTTTCTGTCTGCTGTCTCGCTGGCATGGTGAGGGAGGCAGCACAAGTAGAAGCCAGGGACTAGTTCATTTGAGGAAGGATGAGGGAGATGGTAACACAGAAATAAAATAACTGATGGCAGATAAGGACTGCTGGCTCATCCAGTGTGCCCCTTTCTCCCTACCTACACTATTACATCAGACCGTCCTGATCTACAGCTTCACCCCTTC
This sequence comes from Neoceratodus forsteri, assembly GCA_016271365.2. NCBI lineage: Eukaryota > Metazoa > Chordata > Ceratodontiformes > Ceratodontidae > Neoceratodus > Neoceratodus forsteri. The sequence continues at coordinate 216,081,861 of CM057453.1, forward strand.
CCCTTTCTTTTCAGCATGGGGTCAATACCACGCAGGGCAGAATATTGTGTGAAATAATTGCTTTTGCGTAATCTCTTGATAACTTTTTTTCTGTGTGGGGCACCGCTACCCACACCCCCTGGACCCCCCCCAGTAAAGATACTAACTCCAGTGGGGGGTCCAAAATGGAGAGTGCACAGGTCCGGGTTTCAACATAATGCCGTGATCTATTAAGCATAGGACATTAAGACCCAGTACGCTTCCTTTGTGGTTATCCCATACTTTCTTGAACCCCACTGCAGTTTTTGCTCCCACCACCTCCACTAGAAGGCTGTTCCAGGAATCCATCATTCTTTCTGTGAAGAAGTACATCCTCACATGTCTCCTGAATCTACCTCCCACGCTTCATAATGAGCACCATTTCTTCTGAAAAATACTCCCCTCCTGCACTTCACCCCTGTGAGGTATTTAAAGGTCTCTGTCATATTTACCCTCTACCGTCTCTGTTCCACGGCATACATATTGAGGTCCTTTAGCCTTAGAACCTTTGATGTAGACCATGCACCATTGTAGTTGCCCTCCTCTGGACAGCCCCCATTCTCGCTATATCATTCTGGGGATGTGGTCTCCAGAACTGGACACAATAATCTATGTGGGGTTCTTCCAGCAATCTATACAGAGGAAACACCACCTCCATCTTTCTGCTGGTGATACCCCTCCCTGTGTACCCCAGCATCCCACTCACCCTCCCTACTGCCTTGGTGCACTGCCTGGTCACCTTTAGATCATCCAGGATGATTACCCCCAGGTCTCTTTCCTGCATGGTGGTTGTCAGTACCACTCCACCTATTTTGCACTCCACCCTGGGTTTCTGTTCTCTAAGTGCATTATTTTGCACTTATTCACATTGAAACCCAGCTGCCATAACCTTGATCACTCATCTTGTTTTCTCAGGTCTCTGTTCATCCTTTCAACCCCCCAAGAATCTATACCCTATTACAGATTTTGGTGTCATCTGCAAAGAGGCAGACCTTACTTTTCCAGCTCCTCTGCAATGTCATTTATAAGGACATTAAAGAGGACCAGTTCCAGTACTGATCCCTGAAGCACCATACTGGTCACCCTTCCTTCCTTCAAGTGAACTCCGTTCACCACCACCCTCAGTTACCTATCCCGTGACAAATTTCTTTTCTACTTTACCACCTTTGGACCCACTCCTAAGCTATCCAGCTTGACTACATGTGTCCTATGTGGAACGATGTTGAATGCTTTATTGAAATATAGGTTGGCCACATCCATCGCTCCACCTTGATCTAGTTCCTTGATCATCCACTCCAAGAAGTCTATTGGATTTGTTTGACATGACTTCCCACCTGTGAAACCATGTTGCTTTGGGTCTTGTAACCCACTGGATTCAAGATATTCTACAATCCTTTCCTTCAGCAATGATTCCATTAACTTTCCCACCAACAATGTCATGCTGACTGGCTTGGTGTACTGACACAAGGTCGACACCACAATGGCAAAGTCCAGCACAGTGACAGATTTCACCAGTATGCAGCAAATTGCTGTTCAGGTAGACAGCAGAGAATGGCTGTGCTGCTCCTGTTATTGTGCCTCCACCCCAGTCCATCTTTGACTCAGAGTTAGACATCTAGAGACTGGGGGTGTGTGGGGGCACAGGCCCCCAATAGAAACACACTGGCATCACCGACAGCACAATGCTGACAATCTGCATTATGTCTTTCGCTGTGGGGGATGCTGGCATGCACGCTGTCAAAGCGTGATACTAAAACCAACTGGCCTTTAACTGCCAGCCTCCTCCCTGCTACCACTTTTGTGTAATGGGAGTATCCGCCTTCCTCAATTTCTCCGGAACCACTCCCATTTCCAGTGAGCTGTTAAGGGTGCAGCCAGTATTTCCCTGAGTACTCTCAATACTCTTGTATGCACCCCATCTGGCCCCATTGATTTGTCCACCTTCACATTAGCAAGTCCCTTTGCCTCCAAAAAAATACTAGTGTCCACCACCTACCCTCCAAAGCTTTTGTTACTCTTTTGTGGCCCTTCCCCATCTCCTTCCTCTGTGAACACTGAATAAAAGTGTTTGTTCACAATGCATGCCTTTTCCTGACCCCCCATTGCACACCCCCCTCCATTTTTTATCCTCTCAATCCCACCCTTGGTCTTCCTCTTTTCATTTACATACAAGCATCTAAAAAATGTTTTGTCCCCTTTCATTGACTCCTGTGTTGTTCTATCTTCAGTTTGTGTCTTTGTGCATCTTACTGCTTTCCCTGCTTCACTCTGTTTCCCTCAATACACCTCCCCATTCTCCTCCCTCTGCATCTCCTTATACCTTTGGAATGCTACCCTTTCAGCTCTTACCTTTTCCATCACCTTTTTCAAGAACCATAGCAGTATTTTTTTTCCTCTTGCTTTTGGTCACTTGTTTGACACAGAGATTTGTTGCCTTCTGTATGCTCCCTTTTATCTTCTCCCACTGTTCCTCCACCCCACCCAAGTCACCCACCCCTCTTAGGTCATCCCTGAGGTATTCACCCATCTTTTCAAAATTTGCATTCATGAAGTCCAGGACCCTTGTTCTTATGTGGTTTGATTCCACAGCCATCCTCATACTGAACCATACCATGCAGTGATCACTGGTCCCCAAGTGGTCTCCCACCTTAACATCTGCAACACTGTCCCTATTAGTGAGTACCAGGTCCAGTATTGCCCCATCACGAGTAGGTTCACTGACTAATTGCCTGAGGGATTCCCCCTGAAGAGAGTTCAGGATGTCCCTGCTTCTAGCTGAAGCTGCTGTTGGAGGCTTCAGCCCACATCTGGCAAGTAGAAGTTCCCCCGGTTGCACTTCCCCCTTTTCTGCCATCTCACCAATGGCTTCCACCAGTACCTTATCTAATTCCTCCCTCTGGTCTGGATCTCTGTAGATCACACCAGTGTGAACAGTAGCTCCATTCCCCATCTCCAGGGTGACCCACAGTACCTCGGCCTCCCCATTTATTCCCTGTATCTCTGTGACTTTTATGTTCTCCCTCACATAAAGCACTACCCTTCCTCCTTTCCCTTCCACCTGGTCCTTCCTGAACAGAGTATAGCCCAGTATGGCCATGTCCCAGTGACAGTTTTCAGTGCACCATGACTCAGTAATGGTCACGATAACCAGTTCTGCCTTGACATGATGGCCTCTATGTCTGAAATCTTATTTCCTAGACTTCTAGCATTCCCACACATGGCCTTCCAGATTTTGTTTCCATTCTGTTTATTGCCTCCTTTTCTTCCTTTTTGCACTCCCTCCTTCCCACCTCTCTTCTTAATGCTCCTTTTCCTTTCCCCCTTAATCTCTACCACCCTGCTCCTTTTATTAATTTGCACCATGGTGGATTCCTCTCCCATCAGATTCTCCTTCCTCTCTACTTCAGCCTGAGGGGGAAGGCAGTTTCTGACTCCCCGATTCCTTCTGCCACCCCCTTGTCTAGTTTAAATGTTCATCAAAGTAACATTTAAATCATTCACTGATGACTGTGGGTCCCCTCCCAGATGGATGCAGGCCATCATCCCTGTATAGACCCAGCTAGGTCCCAAGCCCCCAATTTAGCTGAATCCTTCATTTTTGAACCATTCCTTCAGTCATGAGTTGAAGCACCAGGTGCAGAGTTCCTTCTCCTGTCCCCTGCAAAAGCCACTGAGTGAGCTACCTATCTAAGACCCCACCTGAGCTCCCTAAACTCTCCCTGTGCTTTCCACCCCTTCCCTAGCCAGGTCAGTAGTCCCCAGGTGGACAATGACATCCAGCTTTCCCTTCTATCCTGCTGTCCAAGTGACTCTCAGGATTTGCTTTCAATCCCTCTAGGCCATGGCATTAAATAGGCACTCAACATGTCTCAGATCCCCTTTCCAATTCCCAGATATATCCCCCTCACAACTGAGTCTCCAATCAGAAGTTGCTTCCTCCTCCCCTGTGATCCTCTAGCACTCTCCTTGGGGTCTCCACTATGGAGGGCCCCTACATTCCCCTTGGTCATTCCCACAGGTGCTTCCTTCTGGTAGTCTCACCCCACCAGTGCAGCATAGGAATTTTGTAGTGGTACTGATTGAGAAATGTGCCTCTGACCCACTACCCCCACCCATCAGAGAACAACACAGTCCAGCCGTTCTTCCCCATTGGCATCATCTGATGTAGCAGTGGCAGCTTTGGTGGCCTCTGTGTGGGGGGAGAGGTCTCCTGAATCCTAGCCAACTTGGTCTGGAGTCTGGTGACCTCTTCCTTGAACCCAGAGTGGTGTGTGTAGATGGGGCAGAATTGCAGTCTCCAGAAGGTCTCTCTAAAAACTGCCACCCCACAGCCACTGCACTGCACCACTCCCAGCATTCTCAACCTCTGTTCTCCCTGTGTTACCTGGTGATACTTTTGTACTCTTAACCCTTATAGGGTGTTTCTAGTTCCCCTTATTTATTTCTATATGTGCTCCCCCGTGCTTTGTTTAAACCTTTATCTACTACTACCCTAGATAGGGTGTTGCTCCTGTTCCCAGTTTTGGCCTACATTTGACCTTCCACCCTTCCCAACAGTGTTTGTTACACAGAAGTGAACAGGTGTCTTGCACTAGTCAACTGGCAGAGGACCCTGCTTCTCCACTTCCTTCTGCTGTTGTCTGCTGATTCCAGTCACCTCTTCCACTCCTTTGCTGTTCTACTCACTCACTGGGACACTAACATGTGGGACACTTTGGCAGTGGTTGCTTTTATGCAGTACCTGCTCACCTCCTGGTGGTGTGCTATTGGCTGTGGGAGGTCAATTAGCAAGTAACTGAGGCCCCAGGCCAGAAAATTAGCACTCCCCCCCCCAAACTACAAGGCTAGATGTAGGTCTTATCGTATGGCCTCTCAATTTGGGCTACTCTGGTTGTTCTCAAATTTACCCTTCACTCAATAAGAAATACACTAGTTCAACTAAGTTTCACAATAACTTACCCAGCCTATGTTGTCTCCAAAGAAACAAATCTTTTTTGTTTCTCCTGTTGCAAATGCAGGCAGATTCTGCTTAAGCAAAGGACATTCATTAATGTACATTCAAGGGTCCCCAAAACACGAGTCTGGCTCTGATTATCCTCCAATCCCAACAATGTTTATTTAAAATGTATTTACCCTGGACAGCTCATCTGAGCTGCACCATCTCATTTCCAGGAGGGTGCTGCTTCTATCCATTTTTTCAGCTGGTGAACTGAAACACTAAGGTTCATAATAAGGTGACAAAGGAGCAAAAAGGCAAGAATGCCCATGTGTGCTCCTGTTCTAATAAAAATATCTCAGATTACCCCATGACAGAATATATTTATTCAGCCTTTTCTTAAATTGCTCCTTAGAGTTACTTGTAACAACATGGAGCAGTAAATTATTCTATGGGCCAGTAACTCTTACAGTAAAGGAATATTTTCTCGATCTAGTTTTAAAGGAGTTGAAGTGGGTACCCTCTTATGCCGTATCTTATATCCTGATATTCTTTGCCTTACTCGCACATTAGATATGGATCACTCATGATATTGTACATTAGAAAGAGGTCTCCCCAAAGTCTTCTTGTCTGCAGTGGCATCAATTTAAGCAAGTCCAAACTCTCTTCATATGCCTTATATTTAATATTAGTATGTTCTTTGTAAACTTTCGCTGAGGCCTTTCCAATAAAACAGGGTCTAATTTTTTTGTAGGAACACCAAACTTATGCTGCATATTCTAAAAGAGATCTGACAAATGCCCTGAATAGTGGCATTAGAATGTCATCTTTTTTTGAGTTAATATTCCATCTTATAGACCATTCTGTAAAGGACTATTTGATTTGCTTAATATAGCATTAAGTTGGTGGGTGTAGGATAGGTCTTCAGTAATGTATATCCTGAGATATTTCTATTACTAGTGCATAATGATGCTTCACATATGGTGTAGGTGTTAATAGGATTGTATTTGCCCAAATGTGTAATTTTGTACTTTTCCAGATATAAGTTCATCCCCCATTATTTGGCCCCTCATTCATTCTATTAAGATCATCATTTTTTTTTCCAACATATTTTATACTCCGGTGGCAGGTTGACTTGCTGTGTCTACTGAGCCTACCAATCTCAGGGTCTTTCGGGGTGTTGTAGCACTGTGTGTGCCCAGGCAGATCCCCTGAGTGGGTCTGGGGGCATTATCCTGATTGACCCCACAATTTCCTCTGTTTTCTCTCTTGCTACCCCAGGACCCCAAGAAGTGAAGGCACAAGTGTGTGGAGGAGTGCATGCGCACCGCAGCTCCGGACCAGGTCCCCTCAACCCTCCCCAAGACCTACATCAATGTGCCTCTCACAGTGCAAAGTCTCCAGCATCCACCAGAGGGCAGTCAAGCTCTGAGAGGGCTATATCCCTCCTCCTGAGGTGGAGCACTGCCAGCCAGAAGCCTCTCACATCCTCTCCCTCCCCCCCGCTGACCTCCAATGACCCAGGCTCATTCCTGAACCCAGGTCACTGGTGTGACGCGAAGTGTGGTGTCCAGCACTTCAACTCTCTATGCCACTGGGCCGGCCCTCTTAAGATCATCTTGAAGTTCTTGTACCTGTTGTAGGTAACAACAAGGACCACCTATCTTAATGTCATCAGCATATTTTACTGAATAATTCAAGACATTTTGGATCATATCAGAGATATAAATCAGAAAAAGAGATTGGCCCAGAACAGATCACTGGGGCACACCGCTGTTGTGAAAGATGTCCATTAATCAAAGCATGTTGTTTTCTGTTGCTCAGCCACTCTTTAATCCATTTGATGATACAGTTATGGATATTGTATGATCTGATTTTGTTAATTAAGTCCCAATGTGGCATCAAATCAAATCAAATCAAAAGGCCTTACTGAAATCTAACACTAGGTTAGAGTGGTATGCCTTATGCTACACAGTGATAATTTAGCTTTGGTGGGGTTTGAACCTGTAATCCCTGGATCCCAAGCCACTGCTTAACCACTAGACCACCCTGCCTCTGGTAAAATGACAGTCACTGTGCATCTGGCATTTGTGGGATTCAAACCCAGGTTTATTTCATGTTCTGGTTAGCAGCTCAGTACTCTAACTTCTAGACTATATTACCTACATACCGAATACCAGAAACTGCTTGGCTTGGGCAATGTGAGGGGGCAAAACTGGTTGCCAGGGACTGCTTGGTATGGGCTATGTTGAGTAGCAAATGGTGTCAATGAATGACAGAGACTGATTGATTTTGAGCAGAGTGAGGGAGGAGGCACACCAAGACACCAAGAAAGAAGGTTTGAATGAGTTTGAGAGAGGGAGTACCATTGGATGCCACAATGTATTTGTTTGGGTTGGGGTGAAGAAAGGGGTATCAGTGAATCCCAGAAAATAAGGGTTTGGGACAAGGTGAGTAAGTGGGTTTCATGGAATGCCTGGAGAGATTAGATTGTTTTGTTGGTGAATAGGTTCTACTGGATGCCAGGGAATGACTGCTGTGGGGCAGGGGGAGGAAGCAGGCACCACTGGATGCCAGGAAGTATTGGTTTGTGGCAGACTGAAGGAGGAAATAAGTGGAAAGCACAAAACATGGCAGTGCACACAATAAATATTTGCAAAATGAAATCAGTTAAAATTTATTTAGGAATCAATTCACTTACATCAGTTTATTTCCCTAGTTCATCCTAGGACTGGGTACTGCATGTAATTAAATGTATTTACAATGCTTGCCAAATTGACAATATAAGCTATTTTGCATCTTTTATTAAATTTCCCTTTAAAGAAGTAATTATGCACATTGCAAAAACAGCATTAACACATCAGTTAAAGTTAAAGTTTAAGTTTAAGCTTGATACTGAAAAAGAAAGGAAACGCAACATTAGGGTAATGAAAATACCCTAAGCCTTGACGGACCCGTTGTTTGTTATTTCTTACTATCTGAGGGATCACAGCCTATATTGTTGGCATTATTCTAACTTTAGCACTGTCTTTCTTGATGTAGGAAAGTACTCTCACATCAATACTTCGAGATTGGGTACCAAAGATAAAAGGGGTGCCCTATTGAAGGGCAGCCTAAGTTGTCCATGGCACTCTGAAATTAGCTAGTCAGGGGGAGGGGGGAAGGCTGGGGCCAGGAGACTCAAGGAAGGGAATAGCAGGGAAGGGGAGGAGGTTGGGGGAAGGGGCAGAGTAAGAGGAGGGACAGTGAGGTCACAGAAAAAGTGAGGTCACAAGGGGAGGGGCTTAGGCTGCATGAGGTGGCAAAGGGCCATTGGAGGGCAGTCTGGGCAGGGGAAGGGTTAACCAAGGTAGAAAAGGGCTGCAGAGAGAGGGATCTCCCTCTTTTCTGCAGTTGTTTCTTATAAGATCCCACTCACCCACCCAAAAAACTAGGGGAAGATCCAAAAGGGAATGGGTTGCAAGGTGAGGGCAACAGGAAACTTCACAGATTGGTGTGTTGCTGTTAGAGAGCAACAGGGATATAAAGTGGTGAGAGGTGAGGCCCAATTGAAGGAGGTCGGCTGGGCCAGGGGGAGAAATGGGGCCCAGCTGGTATGAGGGATGTCTGGGCAGGGGAGGACTCCCCATGGGGAAGTCACCATGGGGGGCAGGGCTGGGGAGCAGGTGGGACACCTGAACCCAGACAGAAAAGCCAGAATAAAGAGGCATTGGGTCAGCACTGGAGCCAAAGAAAATAAAATGTTTAGTCATGTAAATAAGGGGTAACCCCAATGTTGTATGTAAATAATAAATGTAATAAAATTCTGTGGTGGTATGGGAGAATGCATCTGAAAGGAATGGAAATGGAATGTTGTGGATAAAATGCACAATGTCTACCCAATAAAATTTCAGTGGTGAAACCAAGAATAGGTGTGAGTTTGGCTAATTGCAGGGGATCCAGGGACAATGTAACAATGACACTGCATCAGTGATCTTTCAAATTCTAAGAAATGCCATACCACAGATTCACCAAGGCTCAGAGATTTTCTACGCATTTCCTTTCTCTTGCAGTGTTAACTTTTCACCCAGTAATTATGCTTTAACTTGTTTTTATAATGTTAAGTTTTTGATTCCTCACCAGTAAGGTTTTAATTGGCTGTTGGTTAGATAAGATCTGCAGCCTACCCTCTAGGTAGGGAAATGGGCAGACTAGGTGGACCAAGCAGTCCTTATCTGCCATCAAAGTCTATGTTTCTATCTTTCTATGTTTCTTAATTTAGGTTATTCATAACCACTGCTCTCATGGATTTTACAAAAATGCTATCAGAAACCTTGGATAACATAGAACAGGTGGGAACAATGTCCATTGACCTTCCTAAATCTTTTTTTAGTGTTGTGCAGAATTATTGAATTCCACTCCTGTTTGAATTCTATGGAATTCCAGAAATTCTACCAAATTATAAGGAATTATGACAGAACTGGAAGTCCACCATTCTGAAGTATTTCACATTTTTATTTGACCCCAAAAATAATGTTCTGCAGTAGAGCTGTGCAGAATATAAAATTCCACCTATGGAATACCCATGAGATCACCATTCTGATTCCGTGGAATTACATGGAATTTGCATGAAAATTCTGTGGAGTTTTGCCAAATTTTACATTTGAGTTGTTTTGCTCTAATTTTAAAAGTACACATCCAATAGACACTGACAGGTGTTGGCATGTTGATAGCTGTTAAAATCTTACAGAACAGTACCTAATGTCAGAATCATAGGTTAAAAGGTGGCATAGTTATGGTAGCCAAACATTTAATCAAAAATAATTTTAAGTTATTTTGATCACATTTTAAAATTTATTATCCAAATTTCTCCACAATTTCAGGATTTAAAGAAACATATAGCATAGGTATGTTCACTACATATGAAGTTTCAAACTTCAAAGTGGACAGACTTATAGGTAGTCAAATATTTTTCTAAAATTTAGATTTCTGTTATTTAGTGTAATTTTAATATTATTCATTGAAATTTTATCATTTTTTATAGGTATCTAGGTTATTGCAACATTTATATATGTACATAGTTTCAGATTTCTAACTTCAAATGAGACTGAGTCATAGCCTGCCAAATATGCTGCAAAATTTACATTTCAGTTATTTCCCTCAAATTTAAAAACAAAATATCCAAATTAACCAGATTTTGAGACATTTAAACTTGTATACAACATGGTAATTTCTGACCAAGTTCATATTTACAATTGTCAATGGGAGTGAATTAAAAGTAGTCAAACATCCACACCATTTTAAAATTACATTTTGGAAGAACGTAAACTGCAAATGTATTAACCCCTAACATATTAAAACTATTTTTTATTTAGTTGTTTTATCCAGGTATAGCACACTTATTAAAACTAGAGAATGCAATGTCATTAAATTTGTCAGGTTCTTAGACATTATAAGGAGATTGTGTTTGTCAATGTTATCAATTACTTCCTGCAAAAATGACAAAATAACATCTGTACTTGAAGCCAAATTCCATGAGTCTTGTAGAATTTCATGAAAATTTCATAAAAATGGAATTTATTCATTTCACTCAACCTCATCTGGGGGATTCAAATTTAAGGATAAGGGTATGAGAAGCAGGTAGTGCAGGGAGTCATCAGGTTCATGAGATAGATGCATAGCTTCAACATGAAATGGACAGCTGAGCTGGGTATCACACCAGTAGTAGACCCCCCCCACCCCATTTGGAGCAATGAAGCACAAAGTACCAACAATTCCAGTCTGAATGCAGGACATATAAGGATCACACCCAGTAAATTGATGATCCAGATATGTGCAAGTCTGGGACTTAGAGTTACTCAAAAATATATAGTGAGGGGGGAACCATGTGTGGGGCACCTGGAAGGAAGAATTCTGCCAGCTCCAACATGATAGGTTGATAGGAAAAGGAGTAGTTGACTCTCATTTTAAAGGATTTTGTCACTGTAAGGAAAAAGGAGGATATCAGTGGGATCAGTATTTCCACTGAATAAATCTGGCTATGTTAAGAGAGAAGTGTGGAGGGGGGCAAAATAGACACCCAAAGAGAAACAGCAGGACTGCAAAAACTCAGTCCCACTTATCAAAAAAAGTATTGATATGTGCATCGTGAATGTTAAATTCCACAAAAAGAATTATGGATGTTTCTTCTATATGTTACCATGAGTATCTGATAAAATGTTACCAGTATTTTTCCACTGTTAATTTAAAACTGCTAAACCAATTTATCTTGTTGTGTTACACACAAGGAACACTGACATTGGATATGTATGTCAAATGTTAAATCTGTGTCTGTAAGAGCAGAGAAGTTACAAACAACAATTATTTTGAGAGTTTTCACAAAATGTTGCAAATATTTATATTGCAGATGTTTGAACCCCTGTGACTTAAACATTTTTAATCCATTTCACTCCATGTTTTAAAGATTCTTTAACCATTACAAAAAGGTTATTCATGCTAATTTACACATGTCTATCTCCTCAGGTGCCTGAGTTATATGCAGATAAAATGTTTCATGAAATTTCCTGCAAAAAATAAAATGTCAGACTTTCAGCACATAAAATTTTGAAACAATGCTGCATAATCTCATAAAATCTGGCACAGTTTTTGAACACCTTCCATCAAGTAAGTATGACAAATTTAAACCTTTTGTCTAATAGATGGCTGAGGTATATGCAGATAAATATTTTCATGAAATTTCCAATAAAAAATAAAATGATAGATTTTGAGCACCTATAATTTTGAAACAATCCTTCCTAGCTTCATAGTATTGAACATGTCATTATAACTAGTACCAGAACATAAGCATGCTAAATTGCAGAGTTTTATATCTTAAGACAGCCACTTTAGGATCATATTAATAAATTACAACATTCTGCAAAATTCTGATGAAATTCCACAACATTCTATGGAATTTCAGGAAATGTCATTGAAATTCCTTGAATTCAGAATTTTGTCATTCTGCACAGCTCTATTCTGCAGTTTATACTGATTTCTCAGTGTAATCGGGGATAACTATTCTGCTGCGTACATTGACGCTTCAATGTGAACTCCAGAAAACAAATCCTTGGTATACATGGAAGTTAATGTAAACTGTAGAAAACTAATCTGTGGTTTACATAAACTGCAGCAAATGAATCCATTGTTTAAAGCAGCAGTACAATGAAAGTAGCTAAACATTTGACCATACCCCTTTTCACTATGAAAGATTTGAGGCATCATCTGGTTTTACTTGGTGGTAACATTTTCTAGTTCCACCTAAATGTAAGGTTTTATAAATGTTTTCATTTATTTTATTTCTCAAGAAAAAAGATGGCCACCACATTTGGCTTACGATAGCACTGTAGACCTAACAAAGGCTAGGGCTGAGAAAATAAACATAAAATGTGCTACTCAGCATAGGAATCACCCTTGAAAAATCAGATGTGACAGAATGCTAATACAGCATTTTTATCAGCCCTAGCTGAAAACTAGCATTTCAAAAAAAAGATGTGTTGCCCTGACCTTTTAAACTTTAAAAATGAAAAATGTTTTCAGCATTCTGTGAAATGTATCAAAAAATTACAAGCATCATTTCAGCAGCCAAATTGTCATTCTGCATGAATTCTGCTGGCTAAATTGTATATTCTGTGCAGCTCTACTTTTGGTCTGGTGGATCACGTAATGTTCCTGGCTAGATAAGGGAGAACAGGCATGGCCCAATATACACCTCTGTGGTTTCAGTCCTTTTAAGAAGTCATTTTCAGAGATAGCTGGTGAACAACCATGTATCTAATCTTCAATAGGTTGCAAGAGGAATACCCCAGGGATCAATGGATGGCTATTTACTATTTCTGATTTTTGTAGCAATCTATCAACTCAAGCAAACTCATATAAGACTATATGCAGAGGACTGAGTTCTGCTTTCAACTAACAAAACAAGTGATGGTATGCCAGAAGACTTACAACATAAAAATAACCTATGGGTGACCATACACAATGAGCCTTTGTTTCCATCAAGGTGTTGAAATAACAACATATCGATCTCAAGAGTGAAGCTCAAGAGGTCATGTTGTTATATCAGCCTCAACATGGAAATATAATGTAAGTTGTGTATGGTCAGTAATTTTTTTTTTATTATAGTATCTCATTTAAATATACATCTCTCATTAGCTTTTATATTAGATTCTGTACTGCAGTGTCCTGAAACTCCTGACTGACTTCTAGTTCCTATTGGGGGTGGGGTGGGGGAGATCATGACTGTAAGAAACAGAAGAGAGCCATGCGTTTATGCTTAAACACAGTGGATAGTGGATCATACACAGTGGATAGTGGATCATACTGATTTTTCTGTTCAGTTTTTTGTCCAAGCCCTCAGAAGGCATCTGTCTGAGCCTTTGGGAGGGATACTATATCTGCCACGCAGACATGCTGTTAGGGGGTATGGGAGTCCAGGGTCCCAGTCCCTTTCTCACTTTCTCACTGCACTAGTCAGTATCTGCCAAAGTTTAAAGTAATAGTAATGAATTCAGTAGGTTTGCAGTTAACATAAGTAAAAGATTCAACCTGAACAGCATTTTCACTGAGGAGAAGCCATGGTATGAAAACAAAAATCAATGACTGTGTGGAACTGCACTGAGACTGAAAACCATTCTGAGTAGCTGAAAATGGTGGGAGATAGCATGAGGGTGAGCATGGTTGAATAAGATAACTATAGAACATGCACAACTTTGAGAATATATAGAACAGTAAGAAGTTGCACAAAAAGTTTTAGAATGTGCACACCACTTTTGATAAAATGGTCAATTTCCATACATAATAAGCCCTAACCACTTACTGTAGGATGTTTTGAATCTGTACAACTGGTTTGATGACTTGAAGTTAACTGTGAATGTAAAAAAATGCTCATGATGGTCTTCCACAGCCACTCACAATCAAATGCAGTAGTTTGTCCATCAGTCAATTTCCTGAGGAAAACAAAATCAGACTAGTCACATTGCAGGGTCATAATTTTAATCTGTAAGAGTATACATACATTGATGCCAAGCAGGATACAATGCTGTACCTACATTATTACTGCAAAATTCTGCAGTATGCTGTAGGGAACAGTGCAATTCAATGGCAAATAAACCCTTTTGTCATGCAGTATCGTGAAATGTCATTTACTGCAAGTTATTGCATTGAATTCTGGCTGGCTCAACTCTGCTTGGGAGTCAGTATAGACTCAGGTGACTCGATTCTCAAAGCTTTGTGCAAGCTGCTTCAAAGGTGGCTTACACTAATTGCCCATGTGCCATGGACCCTGCATCCAATTCTCTATCAGGCTGGGTCCTGGTGGCAAAGTCCCGCAGCTTGCAGCAACCCTTGCAGTGCACCAAACAGGGCACACCCGGACAGGTTGCTGAAAGCCTGTGACAATGTGCATATACAGACCCTTAGTCCAGTGCCCCCCAATCCCTGATCTCCCATTAAATATAAAAATATCCACAGTAGTCCAATAGCCCCCCAATTTCTGATATCCCATTAAATATATAAAATATCTCCAGTATTCCAGTGCCCCCCCCAAAGCCCTGATATCCTGTTAAATATAAAAATATCCTCTATAGTCTAGTGGAGCCCCCCAAGTCCTGATCTCCCATTAAATATAAAAAGGTCCCTGGTCATCCAGTTGCCCTCCAAGCCCTGATCTCCCATAATAGTAAATGAAATAACCCTGGCGGTCTAGTGGACCATCCAAGTTCTGTTCCCCCATTATATCAACGTTTACTATACCTGGTGGTCTAGTTGACCCCAACCCTGCAGTTCCCTACCACCCTGTTACCACATCAACCTGTAAGTGAGCCAGCAACTGGCACAGCTCATAACTCACCACCATGGCCAGCTGTCAACTGAGCTCTGAATAAGCACTTACTGTATACAGTACACATTCATTCAGAGCTCAGTTGGTGGCTTGCTGTGATGGTGACCAGTGGGCTGTGCAGTTGCCATCTCAGTTACGGGTTGGGGAGAGCGTGGTGGCAGGGCACTGTATGACGGGGGGACCACTAGACCACCAGGTATAGTTAACTTTGATATAATGGGAGATCGGGGCTCAGGAGGTCCATTAGATAACCAGAGTTATTTGATTTATTATTAGGAGAGATTGTGACTTGGGAGGGGGCACTGGACTACCAGTCATATTTTAATATTTATCAGGAGATCAGAGCTTGGTGCAGGCACTAGACTACAAGGGTTATTCTTATATTTATATTGGGGATTGGGGCTGGGACAGGGAACCACAGTACCTTATGCCACAAAGTGCTCAACTCACCCAGAGTGTGATTTTCTATGTACCCTTAGACCAACCCTGGCTGGTCTAAGGGTACTTCAAAATTTGCACTTTGAGTGAGTTTTGAGAATACCAATTGAGGAGCATTGGCAGCCTCCATCTGCCGCAAACCCCTAACACATTGAAGAAGCCCATACTGTGGCACACAGGGGTTGTAAGACCCATTTGGTGCAGGCAGCCTGTGGAAGATACAAGCTGCCTTTGTAAATTGCTCCTGGAGCATTCTTTGGTGCAAGGGGCACTTTATGCCAATCATTGGGATGAAAGACCCTTGTGCTGCCCCAGGAACTTTGAGAATCCAGTCAAGTATTTTATTGCAATTTTATACTTGGGGTAATAACCATAACTGACACAACAGTGCAGCATGAACAGGGTTCTGCACTGTTGATGTGCTGTCCTTTGGATGTGTTGATGTGCTGTCCTTCGGATGAGGCATTAAACTGAGCATCCTTCTGCCAATCTCTGGCCTCTATCAGGGCACTGATCAGAGATGGGCAAAACCTTTCTGCCCATCTATGGTCACTTCCCTAGTAGAAATTAAAGTTCTCATGGCAGTTACCAAAGTAGAGTAAATGATTTTTTTTTGTATTGAGAGAATAGGTACAAAGCAAATCATAAGAAAAAAACATAACAAAGGAGCATACATTATTCAAAAATTAATTAGTCTTCAAAAAGTGGATTGAAATAAAAGCTGAAAAAATAAAACAGTAATAATACATAATTAATGTGTTATCCAGACAAAATATTGAAACAGCTTCACCAGTTTCTTTCAGTTCAAAGACTGATATTCCATCTAACAAATGTCCTGGATAGAGGCCATAACACTATTAATTAACTTCTCTTCGGAGGTAAGTTTCCGCTGCAGCACAAAATGGCAACAAATTTGCCCAAAGTAAAATTTAAGAAGTGCAAAAATCATATTCAATGTACTGGAATCACATGTTTTCCCATTCTACACCATCTTTTCCAAACGCAATATTACTATAAAGGAGAAAAGAGAATAGTAGTTCTTTCCATGTAGTAGCAAACTTACCACCTACATTTATAACACAAGGGCAGTACAGAATTAGATGTATTAGTTTCTAAATGCTTGTTAAACTCAGGTCTGGGAGAAAACTTTTATTCTCGATGTAAAGGTTTATGGGAATTATTAACATTGAGTCTCCTGTGACATACCTTACAGAAATAATTATATGAAATGTTTTCATGCTGCACACATAAAACTACCCAAGTGATATGTGTGCTGCAAGTATGATTTAAATGTTAAATTGGAACTGACTGCATGCATATAGCATGCATGCAGCAAGTAAGTGTGGAAACCATGATTTTTATGTCAAGTTGGGAAAGACTGCATGCATGTGGTATGTGTGCCAAAAGCAAGTGGTCACTGCACACATACAAGTTAAGTGACTTGCTAAGGATCATACTTCACAAGTGAAAGTTGATGAGATTCAAACCCCATTCTCTATGCTTCCAAGTCTTCTGGCTTGCAGTTCAGTGCCTTTAACCACTAAGCCATACTGTCTGCATATGTATGGTTTGCTTGTAATTTAATACATACTTGACCAAGGACTCACCTTCAAAAACCATGTGGAACAAGTGACCAAACCATCCACAGTAAACTTGGCATTTTGTATCAGATTAAGGATCAGCTTATTCTGGAAGCCAGGCTCTCCATTGCCTCAAGCATCCTGCTCCCCAAACTGACCTATGCAGCCGCTGTAATACAGGGAATGGCCAAGTTAGAGGTCCACCTGATGCAGATTCTTTACAACAAGGTAGTGCAGTTCACTACCCAGGATCATTCAAGAAGCCACCACTGCAACACACAAGCCAAATTACTGTGGCCTTCTTTTGAAGCATGCCTTCAATACCCTCTCCTCTGCCTAGCATTTAAATTACTCAGCCCTACAGCTCTTCCCAGCCTCTCATCTACCATAGCCTCCAAGCATGACCCTCAAACCCTGAGGTCCACAGGGAGGACTCTACTAGAAACCCCCAGGGTCAGGACCAGCACAGGCCAGAAATCTTTCTCCATCAGGGCCCCCCCCATCGGTGGAACAAACTTCCTCCAATGATACAGGGAGCCCTCTCACTCATGAACTTCTGTACCAGGCTCAAGGTGCACCTACTTGAGGCAAGCACTTGCCTATATCATGGCACCTCACTCCCCCCCACAGACTTATGCCAGTCACCTTACCCGTATGAGTTATGCCAAACCATGAAGAATAATTTGCCTCTACTGTTATGAATTAATGTCAAAAACTGTAACAATTAAACCTGTATATCAGTTAATACCTGTTTACTGTTTGCATCACCATGTATGCCATGTAATGTCTCTCCGGATAGCCCCTGAAAAAGTGACCTTCGGGGCCCAGTGGGTCTACTCGATCATTAAAATTAAATAAATACTGTATCTGACTACATCTGCATGCATACAGCATACTTGTAGCCACTGTTAAGCTTTACAGTTTTCTTCTCTTACTCATCTCAGTTTCACAGTTGAACTGTAACACATATACCAATGGAAACTCACATTTTTTTCCTGCCCCAATACACAAACTTACCCACAAAACCACTTAATTACTCCTGTCTGGTCTGTACTCCTCCTGTTTTCTCTCCATAGTTTTGAATGCTTCCATGCAAACAGACTTTAATGGGAAAACACAAATAAGGTTTCTACCATTTAAGAAGCCCAAAGTGGGACATTTCATACTGAAATATGATTTTTTTGTAGTATAATATGTATCTTCAACCAATACAACAGACTTGTTTTCTCTAAATTATCATATTTAAGACTAAGTGTTGTAGTTGTGTAGTTGTTTCTAGTGTTCCTTATCATTTTAAGGTATTTTAGCTAAGGTATTATTTATTTATTTTTATTTTTTTTGCAACATTTAGAGGAAAGTCAGAAAACATTTTTTCTACTGTATCAGGCCATGCAGTACTTTTCTTGTTTTTTTGCAGGACAGAACTGCCAAATCAAGTCAGTCTGGTGAAAGTTAGGACAGGTAGTAACCCTAAACACAAAAGTAGCAACAACATGACACACATCAACATGGCAAGTCCCCTCCATGCACACACACTGTAGTGGGTACAGCCATGCTGTTACAGACAACCCACCAAGTAAAACATCTCTTACTTGTGTACTAGGGAGTCAGAGGCAGGAGTCTTTAAGAGATGACATCCATGGGTCAGAGTGCTGGGGCATACCTCCTTAAAAATGAATGGAGTTGACCGGCCCACTGGCGCAGCGGTGGGATTTCCGCTTGTGACGCCGGCAACCCGGGTTCGGGAATGGACCCGGGTCGTCGGAGGGCTGGCTGGGGGGAGTAGGATCGAGCACCCAAAGGGCAGCTCTCCTACTCTGGGGGGAGGGTGCGGGAAGTGATCAGTGTACTGGGGACCCCTGGCGGAGGCCGGGGTGTGCCCAAGCATCTGACACTTAAGTGTTCCCTGGAGGCGGGGTGGGTAGTGATGTACGGCATCGGGGAGCATGGCCCTGCCTCCACAGAAAACAGAAAACACGAGCACCTGCCGCCATGTGAACCGCGTGGCTTCGAGTGTCTCTCAGGCGACCCCGACCAATTCTACAGTGCCGGGGCATTCCCTGCTGTGGCGGGCTCCCACCATAGGCGGTAAGCCCGCGGGGTATCGGGGTGGCCGATTTGGGACAGAAAGCCAGCGGGCGAGCAGGCAGATGTGAAGGTGGCAGATGGCTCGAGGGGGAGAAAAAAGTAAAAGTGAATTGCAAAAAAAAAAAAAAATGAATGGAGTTATTTTTATTACTATTTTATACATTATGATGGTGAGTTGGAGATTAAAGATGGCCACTATTCTACTAACAATGCCCTTGTTAGTCAAGCGGTGGCCTTCATTAATCTCCAGCTCTCCATCAATAATGTATAAAATAGTAATAAAAAACTACCCCCATTGATTTCAGTAAGGTCCATCCCTGCAGTCTCCTTTGCAGCTTTTTCATAATGTGCCTGAATGTGGGGATGTCGAGGTCAGCTTCATGGGGGGGTAAGCCTGAATATAGTGGGGCTTCAATAGTCTGTGCATACCATACCACTTAATTGTCGGTGAATGCAAGGGACAGCTTTAGAATGTCTGTTACTGTACATCTATAAAGGGTACAACTTTTTTGTTTTGACTGGAAAATGATATGCAAATTAGGAACAATTTAAATGGATAATGGATCCATTGTTCACTTGGGAGCTTAAACAGCAGACTGGTAGGAAATAGGTCTGTAGTTATATTCTGTTTTAACTGAAATATTTGAATAGTTTGTAAGTGAAATTAGTTCTATGTGTTAAAAATTATTACCTTGAATTAGAACTGTTACTTGGGCTGTGATATTGTAACTTTGGAGGCTTGGGGATAGTTGTTTGGCAGGGATAAATGGAGGGAAATTTAAATGTGTTTTTTGCCTGGTGTTAGGGGGAAGGGACATTAGCTGCAATTACCTTGTCTTTAAACAGGAATTATCTTGGCTTTCATTGTTCACTTGGAAGCTTAAACAGCAGGCTGGGAGGAAAGAGGTCTGTAGTTATATTCTGTTTTAACTGAAAAATTTGAATAGTTTGTAAGTGAAATTAGTTCTATGTGTTAAAAATTATTGCCTTGAATTAGAACTGTTACTTGGGCTGTGATATTGTAACTTTGGAGGCTTGGGGATAATTGTTTGGCAGGGATAATTAGAGGGAAATTTAAATGTGTTGTTTGCCTGGTGTTGAAAAGCCACTGGGGGTTGGGATTGAAGGGCTGAGTATTTCTGTTTGGGACTGAAATTCGAAGCAACAGGAGCTGGTGGGCCTGTGACATCATACGGTACCTGATGTCTGCTTACACACACTGTTAGTGGGACCGAACACACACTGGACTGTATGTGTTTGTGAGACTTGGGAACTTTATTGGTGGGGTTGAAATTGGGTTTGTAAATAACTACAGTCAGTATAGAGAGAAACTGTACTCCAGGGGAAAGGGACTGAGAAAAGGGGGTGTGCTATTATAAACAGAGGGGCATAATCAGGGTGGCCATATTCCACCATGGCAGGCATCTTCGGAAGGGTTGTAGGCTGCACAGGCTGTGGGATGGCAATAATTCTAAACTGGGCCTGGAAAGAGGGAGGCTGCCCACTCTGTAGACAGCTATCTTGTATCAGGAATGAGGTATATTGGTTAAGGAGTAAGCTGTGGGAGCTGGGGGGGTGTCCAAGGATAAGGGGTGTGGATATGGGCAGCAGAAGGGTGGGGCTGAGGGGAGGCTGGGGCAACGCTTTGAAATTACAGGATGTTATGTTACAGCAAGCAGGAGGGGGGATATTAGGGACAGAGGACCCTTAGATAGGGAAGCTGATGCTAAGGGGAAAGCATACGGGGTGAACATTCTGAATACAAAGAGACTAGAGGGGGAAGAGTCAGGAGGGGCTGTTGTGTGGAAGCCTAAAACAGCAGACTGTGGAAAGGGAGCTCCTAAGGTGAACAGTGCAAGAGAGGAAGAAGAGGGTCAGTTTAGAGATGCAGTCAGGGGAAACTCGGGTTACTTGCTGGAGGCTGACATAGAGTGTCACAATAAATTTGAGCTACTAAGCAACCTAGAGGGGGAGGAAGGGGTTGGTGGAAATGAGGAAACTTATACAGAGGCCGGGGGGGAGGGAGTCAGATACCCATAGGGCATCACAGACCAGCTATGGAAAGGATAGACATAGACCCAGAGGGAGAAGGGGAAACATATATGTTAAGCAAATGGGGGAGATGCAACATATTCCAGACATGAGGGAGGACAGCATGATTAGAGAGAAACTGGGAGACAAGGAGGTGGAGAGGCCCCTTTAGCAGGGAGGTCAGTACCAAGGATGGGGCCCTAGCTAAAGGGGACACTGAGAGCCTCTGGAGGCAGGGGTACTATTACAAGGGGAGGATGGTGGCGTGGGGAAGGAGAAACCATCAGGCCAGGATAAATGGTTCAGATAAGAGAGGGTTAAAGGGACACTTATTCAGAGGGGTTTGAGTTAAGTGCGAAAATAGCAAGGGAGGCAGAAAGGGGAGGGTGACAAGGGGGTCTCTAATAAGGCAGGAAGATGCCCATGAAATTGAGATCATGAATAAAGGGGGGGAAGGGGGGCTGAGAGGGCATAGTGGAGGTGACCATAAGGATGATGGTGGTGTTAAGGTTCTGTTACTGGGAGACTCGATGATTAGGGGTATCCAATGGGAGGGACAGGGGGGTGGATGCCATAGCCAGGTGAAGGTAGTGAGTATCTCTGGGCTGACAGTGAACAGAGCAAAGTTCATGGTGTATGAAATGGTTAGGGATTGTGGAGGGAAACCGGATTTCCTGGTGCATTTGGAAACTAATGATCTAGAGGGAAATAGCATTTAGGAAATCCAAGCAAGGTTCCAAGAACTTGCCAGAGTCTGTTGGGATAATGGATGCAACATTTCCTTTTCCGAGATATTGCCAGTACCAAAGGCCTCAGTGGAGAAAAAAATGAAGCTCACAGAGGTTAATGACTGGCTCAGGAAGTGGGGTGAAGAGAATGGGTTGGGGGTGTTAGGGAACTGGAATGGAGTTTGGGAGGATAAGGGGCTATATGCCATTGACAGGTTTCATTTTGCCCCATTAGGGCAGGAAGTCCTTAAACAGGGGATGGCTGACTACATACAAGTAAGGTTGGGTTTAAACTTGTAAGGGGGAAGGGATAAGGGAGGGGCTGACCAGAAGCCCTCTCCTCCAGATGAGGGGAGTAGCCTTCAAGCCCAAGGGGGGAGGGGGGAACAGACTGGAGGTGGAGGTTTCAGGAGGAGCAAGGGGAGGATGGAAGTATAAGGAATCTGGGTGGGGTTCGACAAAATGGATCAGGGATAAGGGGTGGGGGTTGGTGTTAGTAAATGCCAGGAGCTTGGGAAACAAGTTGCCAGAGTTCCAGGCCATGCTGTTCGAGGTGGGGGTGGATGTGGCGGTGGTCAGTGAGACGTGGGCCAACAAAAACCATGACTGGGACCTAAATGTACGGGGCACACTATGCTTAGGAAGGATAGAAAGGAGGGCAGAGGGTGTGGAGTGGCTATGTTCATTAGAGATGACATAGAAATTGCTATGGTAGAGAGGCGGAGGAAATGTGGAGGCCTTATGGGTCACCTCACGATCCCCAGCAGGAGATAAGGTCAAGCTGGGAGTAGCATATAGGCCCCCCGGGATGAGTGATATTCTAGAGGATGGTTTGCTGGACAACATCATTGCCCAGTGTGGTCCAAAAGGGGAAGGAGTGGTGTTGATGGGGGACCTTAATATGCCAGGTACAAACTGGGGAACCATGTCCTCTAAGGTGGCCAAGGAGCAGAGACTGCTGGATGGCTTCCAGGATGTGTTCTTAACACAGCATGTGATGGAGCCCACAAGGGAGGGGCATGTCCTGGATGTGGTTCTGGCAGATGGGGATCTGGTAAGGGACATGGTTGTACAGGACCCCCTGACTGGGAGTGACCACAATACTGTCTGGTTTCAAATAAGCATGGGGGAGTGGGGGTGAGATCTAGGACACTGGCAGTGGACTTCAGGGGCAGACTTTATGGGCATGGGAAATATTCTCAAGGATCACTTGAAGGGGATTACCTCAATGACAAGTGTGGATAGGAGATGGGAGGTCATAAAACGGGGACTTCATGAGGCAGTCAGGATCTGCGCTAAGTTGAAACGTAAGGGAGCAAGGTCACATAAACCATGCTGGTGGTCAGTGAGGTACAGGTAGCAGTCAGAGAAAAGAAGGCTAAAATATAAAACAACAGGAGGGATAGGGATAGGAAATGTACCAGCTTGCATCTAGAAAAGTCACCTGTATGGTGAGGGGCAAGTCAGTAAAGAGCAGCGCTGGCACAGGGGACATGGAGGGAAAGGGGTTCTTCCGGCACATTGGGGAGTGAGAAAATCAGGGCCATCTCAGCAGATTGAGATCAGAAGGAGGGTGGGTGGAAGAGGCGAGGACCAGGCAGAGGTATTTAATGAGTACTTTGCCTCTGTGTTCATTAGGGAGGGGGATGGGATATCTACAAAGCAAGGCATGAAGGGGATAGAAGTGGCAGGGAGTGGGATCAGGAGAGCAACAGAAATGGAGCAAGAGGGAAGGAAAGGTACCCCAGGGGTGTCACATCTGGATAAGGATAAAAAGACCAGTAAGGTGGAGGGGATGGATGATGCTGTCTCTGCCAAAAGGGTGTGGTTAGCCCTCAAGGCCCTAAAGAAAGACAAATCTCCTGGGCCGGATGGCATTCATCCAAGAGTACTATGTAAATTGGTGGACATACTGGCTGCACCCCTGCTGGAGCTTTTCAGCAGGTCACTTGAGACAGGGAGGGTACCTAGGGATTGGCGAGAGGCACATGTGGTACCAATCCATAAAGGGGGGGTTGAGGGAAGTACCAGGGAACTATAGACCCATTAGTTTGACCTAAGTGGGGGAAATTTGATGGAGAGTATACTAAAGGAATGATTGGGGGTGTACTTGGAGGAGGGGAGGTCTGGATAGTCGGCAACATGGGTTTGTGCCAGGTAGATCATGTCAAACCAACCTTGTGAGTTCTATGAATGGGTAACATCAGAACTGACAGGGTAAGCCTGTGGATGTATTATTCTTGGACTTCAGCAAGGTGTTGACTCTGTCCCCACAATGGTCTGGTGGAGAAACTGATGGGTTAGGAGTAGGCCTTTGATGGTCAGATGGATTAAAAACTGGCTAGCTGGATGCACTCAGAGAGTAGTGGTATGTGGGGAGCTCCGAACCCTAGAGAGGTTGGTAGTGGGAGGCCCACAGGGCTCGGTCCTGGGTTCAATCCTGTTTAATGCATACATATCGGACATCAGGGAGGGTATAGGGTGTGAAATGAGTCTCTTGCAGGATGACTCCAAGATGGTAGCAGTAGTTGAGGGAGAAGAGGGGAGGTTGGCCCTGCAAGGGGACCTGTACACCCTGGAAAGCTGGGCACACACATGGAAATTAAATTTCAATATCACCAAGTGCAAGGTGTTGCATCTTGGTTGGGGAAACCCTAAACACAGGTACACCCTTGGAGGGGAGGCACTGGAGGCCTCAATAGGGGAAAAAGACATAGGGGTCATGGTGGATACATGTATGAATAACTCTGAGCAGTGCAGGAGAGCAGTTAGCAAGGCAAACAGGATGTTGGGATGCATCGTAAGGGGGATCACCTCTAGGAGCAAGGAAGCGATTCTGCCACTGTACAATGGACTGGTTAGACCACACCTTGAGTACTGTGTACAGTACTGGAGACCACACTTGAAGAGGGACATACAGCTCCTGGAGAGGGTACAGAGGAGGGCAACAAAGATGATATGAGGCTAGGGTTTGACTATGAGGACAGACTTGAGGAGCTCTGCCTGTTTTCATTGGAGGAGGAGAGACAGGGGACATGATTGAGGTCTTCAAGTACCTCAAGGAATAAATAGGAGTAAACATGGAGGATCTTTAAACTAAAGCAGAGAGGTATCACCAGAGGGCATGGTTTGAAGTTGGAAGGTGGAAGGGTGAGGGGAAGAGGAGGAGGTTTTTCACTGAGAGGTGGAGAACCTTGGATACACTGCCTGGTGAGCTGGTTCAGAGATCCACAGTGGAGGCTTCAGAGAGGGTGGACAGACACAGAAAGTGGATGTATCAGATGATGGCCTGTCCCGGGGGGGTGGGGATGGATGATAGGAGTTTCTGGAGCACAAGGGATGGGAGGATCTCGGCACCCAACTAAGGATCTAGGTTCAAGCAGACTCAATAGACTGTAAGGCCTAATCTGCTGGCAAATAGTATGTTAGTATAATATTTGTCTGTATATACCCCAGAGCAGTGCATCAAATTTTTGCTTAAACCCACTCAGTTACTGAACAATTTTTGTCTTGGTTGAAGTTCTGCCCCCCCCCCCAAAAAAAGAACTTTGTCCCAATTTTTTTCACCAACTCCATTCCATTCAGTATCCATCCCCTATGGGTCATGAAGCTGCCCAAAGGTGAAGAAACATGAAAACACATCAATATTTCAGTCCTTCCTCCTTCTCCAATCCCCTCCATAGAAAAAAAAAAGATTTATGATTACTTACCCAGCCATATGGATAGAGCCTGCAGCCTGGCACAGTGTACCACCAACCCAGTTTTCAGTTCACTCCCCCCTCTCCTTCCACTAGAAGCTGGATGCTAGAACTGATCATCACAGATCCCCAATGTGGTCTGCAACCAAATTACCTCACTGACCAAACCCAGCCAACCTGGGTTGCTTTCTTCTTGTTTTGTTGCTGCTGCAGCACTACACTGATCAAGGAATATGAAGGCCACCCACTCCACTGTCACCACTGCTGCTAAGCCTAGCTTGATGCCATGGGAGTCTGTGCTGTTTGTTTTGCAAGGTAAGCCTAACTTAGTAAATAGGTAAGCTAGTCTTGAGTTAGCATCTAGCTCACCCTCTGCCCCTTCAGCCACCAGGAGAGATGGAGACTTACTAAGAGTAGACTGAAAAAATATGCTGCCACAACACTGCTATTGAAAGTTCAGTGCTCACTGACTCCTCAATGCTGTACTGTGCAGTCTGACTACTTTGTTGCAGGAAAGACAGTGTCACACTTGCAAGACTCATGCACTTTTTCATGGATGGAGTTCATCCACATCACATGTGATTGTGCCACCTCTCATAGGTGGAGAGAGTGGACAACACAATATAGACACAGTTGAGTCTAGAGAGTTTCATTTTCATTTTTATTTTTTATACTTGTAAATCCAGATAAGCAAGATTGCCCGTTTTCATTGGAGACAAGTTCAATCTAAAAACACAATACAAAAATACAACATACAACATGGGAGCAGTCTGTATAATCAATAAAGTGCAATGCAGAAGCAGATACATTATGTTTTTGAGAAAAGCCAATGTTTTAACCTTTTCTTACAACACTGAGTGAGACTACTCTCAACAATTACTACCAGTATTTTGTTGAAAAAAGTGGGGGCTCTAAATAGTAAGGATCATTGCCCAAAGGTGGTCTTAAAAATGGTGTTTTATATTTATAATTAAACTGGGACCTAGTAGACAATGTTGTTGTTGCTCTAGGAAACCTTAGAGAAGTAAACGGGGGGAGAAGGTTACGTTTTACTTTAAATAAAAAAGTACCCATTTTGAAGAGAATTCGATTATCAAAAGATAGGGAATAAGACTGTTTATATAAGTCAGAACAATGAGTTTGGAAAGGTAAATCTAGCCAAAATCTCAAACTGAATGATATATTACTCTAAGCAGACTCAAAACATAGGGACATGAGGAGGTATATATGAGTATTCCATAATCGAGTAACGAAAACAGAAAGCTATGAACTAAAAGCTTTCTTGATTCAAAAGTCAGCCAAAATTTAGCTTGATAAAGGATACCCAATCTCTGGTGGATGGTTTTCCTAAGATTCTGAATATGAGGTTCAAAAGAAAACTGATTATCCAAAGTTATACCTAAGTATTTGAAAACTGAAACAAATTTGATTATGTTGCCTTTTCTGTCAATAATTAAAGGGGAGTCAGTAGATACATTCTTATTCCTGGAAAAAAAACATTACCTTTGTTTTTTTGAGAATTCAAAACCAGGTGTTTTAATGATAACCAATCCTGCAGATGATCAAAATCAGTTTGAAGGTGGGAGAGAGCAGCGTCACATCTGGGATTAATACAAAACATAATGGCGTCATCAGCATAAAGAATCATTTCTGTTTTAGTACAAATATCTGGGTCAGAATTCATGAATAAAGAAAAAATTAGTGGCCCCAGGATTGAACCCTGGGGTACACCACAAACTAATGGAAGGGAATGGGACAAGGATGAACCAATAATGGTTCTAAAGGATCTATTATGTAAAAAGTCTTGATACCACATGATTACATCCCCAGAAAAATGGAGACCGTGAAGAACACCTGGAAGAAGATCGAATTCAACCAGGTCAAAAGTCTTGGTGAGGTCCACGTACAGTGCCGCATACGAGTGCCCACTATCAAGTGCACCATGTACACTGCCCGTGAACCCCACCAAGGCTGTTTCAGTGTCATACCCAGGCTTAAACCCATGTTGGTTCCCTGAAATTTCCCAAGGAAACCTAAGGTTTGGCCCATAACAATCTTTTCCAACATTTTTGATATGGGCGATAAAAGAGAAATTGGACGATGGTTGATAACAAAGGAGGGATTTCAATTCTTCAGGATAGGTTTTATGATTGCCCATTTCTAACTACTCAGAAAAACATTATGGAATGGAGAAAAATTAAAAATATGTGCTAAAGGATAAGCAAAATAATATATACCTAATTTGATAATCCAATGTCAACTCCATCCTGCCCCTGAAAGGGTTTTGGATTATTTTTCAGGAAATATTTTTTTACTAAAGAAGGGTAAGAAATTTAAAGTAAAACTTTGGGTTATTGTCATTATGGGTATCACTAGAATCAGTCATGCCGTCCAAGTTTATGGGGGTTCTATAGGAACTAAGATTCCCAAAGTGACTGTTGAAAATGTTGGATACCTTAAAATGATTGCATATACTTTGTCCATTTTGGAGAATGGTTGGGAGAGAGACTGTTTTTTCTTTTCCCATAATTTTGTTTAGGAAGTTCCAGGTTTTTTGGGGATTGGCCCTGGAGTTCCTTTGTTCATTTAAACAGTAAGCGACCCTAGCATTCCTGATTTCAGATTTACACTTTTTTCTAAGTGTCTTGTACTGTTGGAGAAGAGCAGGGGTTCTGGATGCCTTATAAAATTTCCAACATTTGCCACATTTTCTCTTTAAATGAATGAGGTCCCTTGTGACCCATTCTTGTTTGGATGATCTGATTCTTATTTTCTTTAAGGGGGAAACTGTATTTATAATTGCATTGTAAGCTATCCCAAAAAATTCCCACATTGCATCAATGTTGGTACAAGATACTAGTGGAGACCAATCAATTTCATTAAACAGAGCTTGAATTCTCTGGGAAGTTAGATTAGCCAAATTTTGACATTCAACATATCTAGGGGGACTTTTAAACACTTTTACAGACCATTCACATTTAATGGGGTGATGGTCGCTCATGATATCAGGTATAACTTCACAGTTAGCAATCCTGTCAACATGAGTGACCATGATCCAATCAAGGATGGTCCCTCCACCTGTTTTATAATTGGGCCTGGTAGTTTCCTCTGTTAGTTGCGTAACACCCAGATGAGCCAGAGTTTCTCTAATTCCACCCTTCAAACTTTTGTCCCAGCTGCAGTTGAAGCCACCAAGAGTGATCCACTCTCTGTTAGGGGGTAAAACCTCACAAAATGAGGTCAGCAATTCAAGACCATGAGATATTTTACCAGGGAGAAAATAAATTGTACTAAGGGTCAAATGTTTACTTTTTCCAAGAATCAGATCATCTCTGATCATTTCTAATCATCTCTGAGCTGCAAATCTGGTGACATCCAGCAGACCAGACCTGGGTTTGAATCCCACAGCTTCCACTTGCATACTGTGTGACCCTGAGCAAGTCACTTAACCTCCTTGTGCTCCCAGGTCACTCCTGTAAAAAAGCTTTCAGCTTAGTGCGCTATACCTGGTTAAAACAACCAAATAAAATAAAATAAAGATCAATAGATATAATATTGCATCCTGAATTTCTCAGAGAGTGATCAAGAACAATATAAATCAAATTTACAAAGAATATACATTAAGACTCCACCTCCTCTTTTTCCTTCTCTGTCTTGTCTGATCAGGTTATAATTGGGGAGATAAATCTCCGAATCAGATATACTATTATGCAACCATGTTTCAGAGAGGGTAATAATGTCAAGTGAGTGACATTGGGACCAAGCAACAAATTGGGTCCATTTCGATAACAAACTCTGTAAATTTAAATGAACAATCTTAAGTGTGGAGGGAACTGGGCCCTTATTGGCTCCAGCTGAGATTGAATCATGATTTCCCATTAATTGAAGAGTACGCCCGGGGTGTGGATGCACTGATCCGGATATAAGTAATAGCACCATTAGTAATCTTTTTAGATTGGTCCTTTTCTCTAATTGTCTTTCACTTTTTGTTGTGATAGTGATAAATCTATGAGTAAACTTACTAGGTTGAAAATTATACAATGGGCAAACTTCATAAGAAGAGAGATAATATAAAGAATAAGAGTCAAACAAATCCATCCTAGAGAATCTATTGTCCTGATTTGTACTATATGGGCAAGAGTAAAACAGCTGAAAACCATCTTTTTTATTGTGTGAAACATTAGATGAAATTGAACAAAGCATAGATAACAACATTGGATAAATCAAAAACATAATAAAAACAAGCTATTTAAAATGATTAAGCAGTGAACTATCAAATCTAAAATAAGCATAAAATGGATACTTGTTACTTCAGATATGAGAAAAATGCCACTTTTAAAAGTTTTGAATTAGTACTATTTCAAAATAGATAGCAGACATAAATGAGTACTAATAGCATATATAAATGGTGGAGGATGGCCTTCCTAAACAAATAAACCCTAATATTGCCAATTAAATCTGGACCTTTGTGGGCCCTAGTTCAAGCCAGAATTGCTTAAATTTAAATACAAAGTGAGTTCTAGTAAAATAAAAATCTAAATAAAGCAATATAATTCATAGACATTTATGGGGTACTATTTAAAATTAGTCTGAAACTTTCTGGACCTAGATGTAACACAGGCTAATGCATAAAGTTTCAGAAAATAAAAATAATAAACTTACTTGAGCATAATCAAATCAGATAAAAGTAGAACACTTATGGACTAAACAATTCCGAGAGAAACAACATCCTCAAACTTAAGCAGACTTGTTTACTGGGTGATTTTCTTCTGTGGAGTGGTGCTCATGCCACTGGCAATCACTCGCACTTGCTAGCAGTGTGAACTTTTTGAACAGGTGGAGAGCCCACATCCTGATGCTGCATTGCAGGTGGAAACACTCCCCACAGTCCCACCCCCCCAGAACACAGCAAAGCGTTCCGTACAATACCTGGGGGGGGGGGGAGAGGAGAACAAAGTGCAGGCTTAGGGCAGGAAGATGAGCCCCTCACGATCAGCTCCTCGCAGTTGGAAATGAAGACAGCAGCTCCTACGATGTACTAGCAGTGAAAACGTTTGAACAGAGGAAGATCCCACCTCCCGGTGATGCGCTGCAGGTGGAAACACTCCCCACAGTCCCACAGCCCCAGAACACAGCAAAGTGTCCTGTACAATACCTGGGGGGGAGAACAAAGTGCAGGCTTAGGGCAGGAAGATGAGCCCCTCATGATCAGCTCCTTGCAGCTGGAAATGAAGACAGCAGCTCCTACGATGTACTAGCAGCGCAAACTTTTGAACAGAACGAGAACCCACCTCCCGATAATGTGCTGCAGGTGGAAACACTCCCCTGCAGTACCTGCAGCGTGAGAACACACAGGCCAGGAGGGCACTTATTGTGCAAAAGATTAAATCCAAATTTAATGCCATTATTGCCACACCATAAAAACAACCTAGGCACAAATAAGGGGGGGCAACTGCCACCCTCTGCTCTACCTAAATGGTACCTCTGCTTAATGACAGAAATTCATTCTCAGGTGCTAATGCAATGGTTTCCACTGTGTTCTGAGGTACTGTATCTCCATGTTTCATGATGTGGCCTGATCATCATGTAGGTTAGTGTCCCCCATTGTCCCTAATTTTGAGTGTCCATGTCCCTCATTTCAGTGACAAAATGTGAAGTATGATGCATGCTTCCCAAGAACCAACTCAGCACAAAGAGTGCTGAGCATGGTCATAGTGCATATGCTCAATACAGGTTGACAAAAGAAAAGTAAGAGATGAAACAGTCAAGGAGAAACACATTTGTAGCACTAAATATGCATAAGGGATTTGCATGGTCTAAAACAAAAAGGATAGGCTTCACAACACATAGGCCTCCTTCATCTACCTGAAACGGGGGATGCTGACTGGCTATATCTTATGTATTTAATGCAGTAAGCAAACAATACATGTACTTTACAGATTAATGGTGATTTAATGATTAAAAACAAAAGCCATTAAACAACTTGTGAAAGGATCAGAATTAACGAGTTTACTTAATTTGTATGAGAAAATGTTATGGGAATTGTTATAGGAATTCAAATAAAAAAATTATTTTAATTACTCTAATTGCTAGTAGTAGTATGAGAAATAGAAACATATGTGTTTTTAGATGATATTTGTACCAGCTTAGCTGCTGTACACACAGTAAATATGCAGCAGAACATCATGTGATGTTTAAATGATGTTCTCTCAAGCTTAACTGCTGCACTCATGTCAAGTTTGCAGCAGGCAAACCTGATTTGCTTTTCAGACCTGGTTCACTTAGATTCACTTTGTTTATGCAAACCACATGCAAACATTGCACAATTAAGCATGTGGCATGCATTCTGCTTGAACACAGCACACCTATATTTCTGTAAGGGATCTAAGCCTTAACACATCCCACATATGGACTGGAATTCTCTGTTCCACCAACAGTGGGGTAGCTGTTTGAACATCCACCAGAAGGTAGACTTTGATGTTCTGGAGCTTCCTTAAATTAAGTATCTATTTTTTTTATAAATGTATTTCCATGGCTTTACTTTCACCTAGTCCCAAGTTAAACCCCGTATCTGAATTTTTGATAGAGAAGAATGCATATACTGTACTTTGGCCAAAGGTGCAGCTTCTGTGGAGCAGGTTTATAAACCATGCCCAATTTCTAAGTCCTGAAAAAAGGTAGCAGTCACTCCTGCACCCCTCAGGACCATAGAGGGAAAGTACCTTTCCAAGCCAGAACTAAATTGCTCTGAAAAAAAAAATGTTATGATGAAAAAATATGGAGTTCATCATAGCCAAACCACTCTGAGAGATGGGGAGATAAGGAACATTGATTTTTGCTGCATTTAAGTGTCTACCCCAGAGCATCTGAAAGAAAAGACTATACAATTGCACTTCAAAAAGCAAGGAGGGGCAGACATAACTTAGAAAAGACATACAAGCAGTAACAGGGTTTTGATAATGAAGTCTCATTTCTTTTTGTATAGGAGCCACTTATTTCGTAATTAGACTTTTTGTGACGCTAAATTGTAATGTTTGTTCCCAGTTTAAATATCCCATATCTCATATGCTATATGTAACACCTACTGTAGTAACGTTATTGTTGATTCAAAGAAACCCCAACTATTACCTGAATAGCTTGAACTGGCAACTGACCGAATCTTAAATCAGTACTTTTAGAATAATTTACCAGTGATCCAGAAATTGTGAAAAGTCATTCAAAATAGAAAAAGATTTAGTCCCTGAGTCAATGTCTTGTAAAAACAGACAATGCTCAATAAAAGCCTGTACCTGTGTAGAAGTGTCCAGATGAACTGATATTTCTTTGACTAAAGGTGAGTCATCTGAGTTCATTAATGGAAGGCATGAAAAAGACATATAAAAGTGTGCTTAAAGGACAGCACTAACACCTTTGTAAAGTGAAACTAGCTTTGCTAAAGAAACATTTATCAGTGGCGTGGTAATAGCAATACCATGCAGTACCTGACTCCAATAAAAAAATGTTTGCATTACAATATTCTAGAAGAACTGAGAATAAGTATTTGTGGGACACTCAGTCAAACATCTCCTTATCTAATGCCAGAAGAAACCATCCAACTTCCCTTGGTTGCTATGTGCTATTACATCCCAAATTATTATTAAATTATCTTGCAGAAACAATTCTGGAAAAGAGCATGATTAAGCAGAAAGTATCAGTGAATAAGCTACTGAAACCAACAGTGTACACTGGATTTTAAATAAGATCCTTATGTCTACATTTAATAAAATGATCAACTCTCAGTTCTGGATGTGTTGAAATGTGGTGCATATACATATACACATTCATTCATTCCCTCTTCTCCCCTCTGACTCAGCTCACCTGTCCTCATTGGGCAATGCCCCTGTCTCCAACCATGCCACTGTCACCTCATATTTCAACTCCTTTATTATCTCCAGTGCCTTTCTATCCTTTACTCCCCCTCTTCCTCTATTCCCTCTCCCCTTACACTCCCACATCAACATCCCTCTTCCCCCACCCTCCCATTATCCTTATCACCCACTACCCCCTCTACTTTCCTCAAAGCCCTCTTGGCTTTAAGCCCTCACAAAGATCAGAGCTCTGATGGTCTTTACCTCAAACTTCTCTCTCTCTCTCTCTGCTACGGCCATTGTTTTTCCTGTCACCTCCTTCTAAACCTCGCTTTCATGCTACCCTTAGTCCCTGACACATGGAAGTAGGCTATAGTAATTTTCTTCTCAAAAATGATGACCTCTTCTCCCCTGGTAACTACAGCACTATTTCCTTCCTCCCTATTCTGGATAAACTCCAGGAACACCTTGTTCTCACCCAGATCTCCCCATTCCTTGATTTCTTCTCTTTCTTCACCTACTACCAGTCTGGTTTTAGGAAGTCCCACTCCACATCCCTCCTGTGACTCACTGACTCTATCATTTCTGATATGGATCAAGGCTTAGTGACCGCAACCAATTTTGCTAATGCCTTTGACACTATTGCTCACACTATCCTTCTGGAAAAGTTAAAGGCAGTGGGTTTCTCTGCTTACTCAGTTGAGTGATCCTGTTTCTACCATGAGGATAGTTCTCAAGCTGTCTGTATTGGTGATACCTTATCCCCTCCTCTCTCTATCGGTTCTGGCATACCCCAAGGATCCATCCTTTGCCCTATTCTATTCTCTATATTCCTGATTACCCTTTCTTCTGCATCCATTCACATATGTGCAAATGGCATGGCCCTCTATATCTCTGGACCCTCTGCCTCTGACCTCATAGCCTGCCTCCAACTGGAGTTCACCAACATCCAGCACTGGTTCTAGGCTAATCAGGTATTTCTCAATGCCAAGAAAGTGGTCTCAATGACTTTTGGCACATTGCACAGATTAGCCAGGCTCACCCCTTCCACTCCTTCCATACCCTTAATGGACTGCAGTTTAGGATATTTCCTCCTTTAAATACTTGTGATCTGTCTGGATCATCACCTCAGTTTCTCAGTTTATGTGGATGCCATCTACCAGATGCTTCTCCCCAAACGTGTTGGCTTTACAGGAATAAAGTGAGTGTTCTGCATCCTGCCCACAAACAGATCATCTCGAAGATGTTTCCCCATTTTCAATTACTTTTACATTGTTTACAGTGCTACTCCCAAATCCACTCTAGCTAGACTGAACCCACTGTTTTACTCCTTTTGCCGCTTTGCCCTTAATTGTCCCCTCAGAACCCATAACTACTCTCTTTACTCCTTCCTCTCCTTCATCTCCTTTCCCTCCCTTGATGCCAGGTACCTCAATTATTGTGCTACTTTCATCTCTAAATTCTGGCTTGTCTTCCTCCTCAATTCCCCACCCCCTACCTCCTACTCTCTTCGCAGCTCTGTTCCTCACTCTCTTGCACTCCCCTCCAAAAAATCCTCTGCTGGACAAGCTGCCCTCTCTTTCTGCTTCCCCAAACTGAGGGTCCCTCTTCCCATTATCCTTCATACTGCTCCTTTTCCACACTCACTCAGATCTCTCCTCTATGAATTCACTACTCACTCCTGCAGTAGTCTCTGATACTGCTGTGTATTTTAATGCCCCACAATGCCCTGTCCCCCACTGCCACTGCTCTTGCCCTAATTCATTTCCCTCTTCCCAATTTCCTCCATCCCTCCCTGCTGAATGAAGCACCAACAGCACTTCATTCACCATTTAAATTGCTGCCACCTGCACTTTAATACCATAACTAGAAGTGCCTTGTTCATACTCCAATATGTTTTATTTTGTAGTTACATAACTTGTTGCTCTTAAGATGTTCTGCCTGGCTCGTTGTGTTCTCTTTTATCTACCTAATTGTTTAAAATATATTTTTAATCTGTGTAACCAACTGTTTTATTTTTACTGCTGTACTCTCTTTACCCCCTCCCAGAATACATCTGGAAACAAGCTGTTCCAGCTCAGTATGTCTTTCCTGGTAAATCCTTTGAATAATAAATCAATCAATCAATAAATAAATAAATAAAAACCTTCATACATACATACACATACATACATACTGTACATACACACATAAAATAAACAATATTGCAATTGCTTTGTAGTAATGTCTGTCATAAGAACCATCACTATAATAATGTCAATTAACTTAGTCTGTATAATTTTCATACTATGAAATAAAACTACAACACCAGACCATATATCCTGTCCTAGTGACCAGTAAGAAACACCCAAGAAAAAACAGTTTGAGCCCAACAGGGTGTCATATAAAAGGATAATATACATTTTGAGATTGTGAAGAATGAAAAAATTAGTAATCTCCTTCTCTCATTCTTTTTACTATTAACATTTACTAAAGCCACCATAAAGGTTAATAAGACATAAAGCAGCATGAAAACACAAAAAGAAGCAAGTCAGCAACCACCCCAACATGTTCTAGTAGTATTGGACCAATTAAGGACCCAGTATCCCTTGTTTTTTTTTTTGATTTGTGAAGTTCAGATTGTGAACCTTTTATATCAGAAAGGGAATTTAACTGAGAAAAGAAACTGATGAGTACTCTTAGTTCACTTCTTCTTCCTTGAATCTTCACATTGCCTGGTACATTAAACTGCCTCAGATCTAATGCCTAATTTCCAGAGTCATCTCACAGATCTTCTGACATGTGCCTCCACCTATGGTGATAGCTTCTCTGGGTTTCTGTAGTCATAGATTCAGTGGGAGGATAGGGGGAGGCATCACTGTGATGTCCTCTTCAGTAACAACTTGCATGGTCTTTGGGTCCTGTGGAGAAGGAATTTCTTCAGCATGACTCTGCTGGTGACTTGTTCCAGGTACCATTTTTACATTTGCTTGTGCACATGCACAAGGAACGTCTTGCAACAGTATGAGTTCTGGAGGTGTGTGACTCTTCTCCCCAATGACAGCAGTTCAGCAGTGTTGGTCTTCACATCAAAGAAAATGTCTGCTGCAAGCAGCGGTGGTAGCGTGTATGCAATTAGCATACATAGCTGAACTGTGTCATGCACAACTTGGCAATCCCTCCCACTTCCTCCCTCTGCTAATGTCCTCCCCCTTCCTCCTTTTGTCCGTGGCCCCCACCTTGTGTGCTGAAGGAATGCCCAACCCCCCCTCAGTTCATGACCCCCAGCACATTGTGTAGACAACAGGGGTGCCCAATTCCCCATCGGCTGCAGCCCCCCCAAAAAAAACAATCAATTGGCATTCTGGGAGCCCACCCCAGTGTGCTCAAGCCCCCAACATAAACACATGGCTGGCGGGGATGCCCAATCCCCACTGGCTCCACTCCTCTCAACAAACAGGTAGGTGGCATGCTGGTAGTCCATCCCAGGATGCCAAAAGCATCTGTTTTTGTCTTTTTTTTAATTCCTGTAAAATAGGAAAATGGTCCCTTGGTGAGTCCTTGCATCCCCCACCAACTCATGCCCACCATCTGTGCACCCACCTCCCCACACCCCTCCATACTTACCACTGGAAGTTGCTGTGATGATCTTCAGTGGACTGGGAACACATCTGCACTCTTCAAAGCCGATAGCGAACTCAGGAAATACCATTAAGCTGTATAATGGCATAAATAGGGTTTTTCCAACTTAGGTGAATGTCTCTGCCATTTTTTTTTTACTTGTGGCACCAACTTTTCAACATGGGGTTCTTGACACCCCTTCTCATGAATTCAGTCACTGTCATGGCATTATTCAGTCCCGAAAGGTGATTTCACGGTCACTGCACAGAATTACCTTTTGGGATTGATTAACAAAATGACAGTGTTGGTGTTCATTAGGTGGGCTCTCAAAAAGCCTATGTTGCAAATTTGGTGAAAAAATTCCAAAAAATGACTGTTTTACGAGTGTGCGTTGTGCAGTTTCATGCACACTCGTAAATTCTCGAATTTGTAATATTTTCACTGCAGATTTTCAATATAGGCATATTTCCACACCTCCTTATGAACAGTACAGATGTCATTTTTCGTATCCTCGCTGAAATGTGTTTTTGTGCTTCTGGCACAAAATATCATGGTCGCTGTTGGAAATCAGTGTTCGCTACAGAGTAAAACAATCACAGTGACACTGTTCATGAGCAGAGGTCCTAAAATGCCTATGTTGAACATTTGGTGGCAAAAATCCATAAAATGACTCTGTTACGAGTGTGCATTGCGCAGTTTCTTCGCACACTCATAAGTTTATGACTTTGTAATATTTCCACTCCAGATTTTCAACATTGCCATTTTACCACATCTCCTTATGGCCAGCATAGCTGTCATTTTTGACATCCTGGCCAAAATGTGTTTTTGCACTTTCGGCGTACAATAGCACTGCTGCTGTGGGAAATCATGCTCAGTAGAGAGTAAGAAAAGGAGGCAGTATAGCGCAGTGGTTTGAGTCTCTGAGCTGCAAACCTGGAGACTTGGGTTTGAATTCTCCAGCCCCCACTTGCATACTGTGTGACCCTGAGCAAGTCACTTAACTTCCTTATGCTCCCAGGTCACCCCTGTAAACAAGATTTCGGCTTAATGTGTCTCTCCTAGTTAAAAATAAATAAAAAAAAAGAAAATCACAGTGACACTGTTCATTAGCAGATGTCCTAAAATGCCTATGTTGAAAATTTGGTACAAAAATTCCAAACAGTGACTGTTTCATGAGCGTGCGTTGCGCAGTTTCCATGCACACTCATAACTTTGTGAATTTGTCATATTTTCACTCCAGATTTCCAACATTTGCATTTACCACATCTACTTATAAATAGGTCAACTGTTATTTTTCACATCCTGGCTGAAATGTGTTTTCACACTTCCTGTGCAAAATAGCGTTGTCGCTGTGAGAAATTAGTGTTCGATGCACAGTAAGAAAACCATAGTGACAGTGTTCATGACCAGGGGAGACAAAATACCTATGTTGAAAATTTGGTGAAATAATTCCACTGAATGACTGTGTTACAAGCATGGGTTGTGCAGTTTCCACATAGGCTCATTCTCTTGCATGCCCAGGGCATTAGGATTCCTAAGACAGACACTTATGAAGTATGAGGGTGAAATGTTGCTCAGATGCAAGAGGAGTTGCAGAGAGGTACTCTGTTGGGATATGGATAATAAAGGGGCATGGATACAACTGGGGGGGGCTGCATAAATGCCATATGCCAATGTAAATACCTGCAAGCGAACATTCAACATTGACAAATGCTTGTTATGTCTGGTACAGGAGAAACCTGATTTTGGTATTGTGAGGGTGGGGGAGGATGGCACGATAGGGGGAACAGAAGGATAGGATGCCGCATGCATCTCGGATATGGTAGACGCCACTTGTTGCACAGTAGCAGGGGTCATTGATACAGTGGGAAAGGCAAGTTATGTGTTATCTCTTCTGGCTTCTGATTTCTATGCCATGTAACAATATATTCATGGTCAAGACTATCATCTTTATTATGTGCAGCCCATGGGCATTGCCGATAAGAATGCATTTGTTCATCGCTTACAATGCAACAAAATGATCAGTACAATAGAGGATCACATGGTTATATTCCAGGACCAGTCTACAATTCAACTTGTCACAAGCACTGCTGAGGGGACTCTTGGTCTTGCATTTGTGGCAAGATTTTAGTTGGCCAGGACAGAACACTAATCCCTTGTCTCACACACACATATACACACACACACACAAAAAACTACTGGGCAGACACATCAGACTCACTTCTACCTGTTCTACTTTCATTTTAAACTTTCACCCTCCAGTCCAGATGTTTTATACATTTTATTATGGGGTCAGGTTTTTCCATCTCTGCTTCAGCCAATATGTAATATATGTCACATTCACTCCCTTGTTACAAAACAATACTATGGCAAATTTTACTGCAGGCTTGGTTAGTGGGATTGCAATAACTGGCATCCACAAAGGGGTCTGGTTCAGAGTATGAAACTCTGCCAAACCCAATCCAGTACATGAGGGGTTTTAAAACTTGTATCCTAGGTGTCCCCTAGGTCATGGATGAGGGCAAAAAGTTCAGTGGAATAAATTTCCCCAAATCCTTGAGAAATTGTCTAGCTACATATAACTTATCTGGAACCTCAGTGATCTCCCACCCCTTTATATTATAGATGGACTGTCTTCCATTGTCTTCCAGGCTCTGCCCTAGTATGAAACAATTCTGCCATTTGGAAAGTACAATACTTTCTTCCTCTGTACCACTGCTTACCACCTCTGAGACACATTTTGAAAAGAACTGAACCTGAAACATCACTGAAGGAGCCAGTTCACTGGTGAAGAAGGTTTCAGGGGGATACCTGTTACCTGTAAAAATTGCAGCTGAATTGCCATAAATGCCCATCTGTGCAGAAGGGTTATAAGTAGAAGCAGCCTGTATATGACTTTTCCTCTTTACAATTTAATTTCACACTGTAGTGGGTGAATCAGCAACTACATAAGGCCATACAGGAGAAATCTGATCATTAAGCAAAGTCTCATTACTTACAATACTTTTGGCAGCTCCCTCAGCTGCGGGGCACTTGTCAGCAGTGGACTTTGATGACCCTGGATCAGGTCTGCTTTCAGGCATTTCCATGCAGTCTGTTGCACTGTTTTCTGGTACAGGCTTTGTATCAGAGATTCAGGGATCTTACTGATTTACCAGAACAACATCTGTACTAAAAACTACTGCTATTTCTTTTTCTACCACAGTGATCGGGGCAGCATCCTTTCAACTGGACTGCTAATCTGCTATGCAGTACACACCATTAACAGTCCCTTCTGACAGTTTCGCTGTGGCTATCTTGGAACTCCAAACACATCCCTTTGCATATTGGGGATTTAATTCACCCCACAGCTTGAAGTGCCTTCTCTGGGATCCATTGTATCTTATCTGCAATTGATGACGTGGGAAACAATCTTGTTCTGGGCTCTACTCTTCCATGTCTTAACCCAATATGCTGACTGGCTTTTGTAATAGGTAATACTGCTGGCACTGATTCACAAAATTGTGGTGGCTATAAAAAGGAACAAACAGTTACATTTGTTTTTGATTTTTCCTCCTCCAAATGGTTCCAATACTTTACGTTTTTGGCTTCCTTATCCTCTCTCATGGCCATTAAGTACCATTTCCTTTCATTCAGCTCTGTCTGCTGCTTTGCCTCAGCAGCCAAAATCTGTCATCCTTACTAGTCAGGGCATCTGATGCTTCCGTGATGCCCTCTAATTGTGGCTGAAACTGCCACAGAATCTCCTGGAAAGTCAGTTCTGCTCCTCTATAGTACCTTAGCGTCTCCTTCCTCATGCCAACTGAAATCAGCCATACTGGATGTATATGCCCCCTACAGCAAGAGTAGGGGAGTTTTCCCAGTATCATGGCCAATATTCCCCTGTCAGTAAAACAGGATCATGTAACCCATCCCCAGGACACACCTGGAAACAGATTACTGTGCCATTCCTGGTCAAAATTACAAATAAGTAAAATAAAAAAAACATGTATTTATTTATTTGTTTTTGTTAACCAGGTAAGCACACTAGACAACAAGTGCCTATTTTCAGGTGTGACCCGGGAGATTACAATACAGAAAACATGATGCATTGTCATGGTAACATACGGGCCCACATACAGGTGGAGCCAGAGTACAATACAGAGAACATGATACAGAGTCAGAAATAGAAACATGATACAAATACATCTTGTATTAAATGGTAGAGAAGTCATTGCATCTTGTATTATATGGTAAAGAAGCCATTACAATCACAGGGTATCATGGGAGCATGGGGAGGCAGGAGATTATCAGGTAACCACAAGGGGAGTGTAAACAGTGCACTAACAGGGTGATTGTCAGGTAACAAACAAGAGGGAGTGTAGACAGTCCTGTAACCCAGCAGGGTACTTAACAAGTATAGAGAGGGGGAGGACCACCATGACGGAGTCAGGCTCCAACTGAAGGAAGAGAACTGCCCTACAGTTGTGTGCCCAGAGGGCAGGGAAAGGAAAGATAACGTGGGGTTGTCTAAGTGCTACTAGGGAGGAAGCTAATTGGTAAGGGGGTAAGTGCTATAGTGGAGAGTGGCAGAGGCTGATTTCAGCATGTAGGAGAGGTGCTGGGGTGAGGGAGGGGGACTCCCCTGCATCTAGTTGGCACAAAGAAAAGTGGAAGCTGCTTTGAGGAACTTCCATAGGGAAGTTTTGAAGCCGGGGTGGGAGGGGGTAGCCCGGACTAGGGCAGGAAGGGAGTTCCATAGTCTCAGGGTGTAGACGGAGAAGGCCCAGTCACCAGTGAGGGAGCGGGTCCTTGGGACCATGCAAACCTGAGTCAAGCTAGACCTTAGGCGGTAGGTCGGGGTACAGTGTTTGATGGGAAGGGCAAGAGCAGAGGGGAATGCAGTTCAGACTATATTATCTACAAAGTTGCCGAGGACAAAGGGTTGATGTTTTTCAGTGGGGAGTCACTCAAGTTGGGCTTAGAGGTCACACTGATGCATAAGGTGAGGCACAGAGAGGGCAAAATGACATATGTTGTTGTAGGCCATATCCCATTTTGCTAGTCTGGCATTCGGGACTGGCACAAAGGCAACAAGCCCATAGTGGAGTGTGGGTAGGAGAATCCCCCAGCTATGGTGAGCCGAGCAGCCGGAGTGAGGCAGTCCTTTGCCCTGTAGGCTAAACTGAGCTTGCTGCTTGAAGCTTTGCAGATGTTCCGGAGATGCTCAGTGAGATCAAGCTGAGGATCTAGGGTCACACCTAGGTACCTGGCGGATTCCAGGACCAGCAGGAGGGAGCCATTGCCCCCATGAATGGCAAGGGGAGTAGGGCAGGAGGCAGTTTTGGCCAACGAATCGAATAACATGGCATGGGTCTTATTTAGGTTAACAGTGAGCTTGTTTCCCATGAGCCAGTTTTGGATACGCCCAAAGTCTGAGTTGAGTTGGGAGGTAATGGTTGCAATGTCCTGGGAACTAGATAATAGTACGAGGCCATCCACATAGAGTGTGGTGGACCCGTAGGTTGCAATGGAGGGGAGTTTGTTTATGTAAAGGGAGAACAGAATGGGACCAAGAACGGACCCTTGGGGGACTCTGCATTTGACTGGGGAAAGGTCCAATAGGGCATGGTTAAAACAGGTGTATTGCTCTCTACCCCCAAGGTAGTTGGAGAACCAAGCAAGGGCTCGGTGGGAGAAACCAATCTAGAGTAGAGTTGAGTGAAGGAGGTTGTGGTCGACCCGATCAAAGTCCTTAGAGAGGTCAATGAAGATGGCTCCAGTCAGTTTACCAAGGTCCGTCGCAAATCTGACCTCTGAGGTGACCACGGCAATAGCAGTCGCCATACTGTGCCCCTTCCTGAACTCATGCTGTGCAGGAGAGAGAACTGCATACTCCTGCAGGTAGTGGGAGGTTTGTGCAACTATGGCCTTTTCAAGTAGCTTGCTGGTAGCAGAGAGTATGGCAAATGAAGTGAAGCACCGTCTCCTTGGGGTCGCCATGCTTAAACACTGGGACAACCTTGGCCACTTTCCAAACATCAGGTACAATTCCTGAGGTGAGGGAAGAGTTGAAAAAGTGAGTAATTGGCCAGGCAAGGAGAGGTGCCCCCAAATTAAGTAACTTAGGCTCGAGATTATCATATCCCACCCCTGTATGGTGTGAACTACCAGCAAGGAGAGCTTGAGTCTCTCTAACAGAGATTAGTTTAAGACACAAATGGTGAACGGGGGAGAGGGGGGTCACCCAGAGGTTCAGAGGTGGAGAGTGGGGGGGCAGGCAGTTGAATGCTGAGGCTATGGTCTGGGGGTTATTACAGTTGGCCCGCCCAACATTCATGTCGGCGACAGAATTCTTGGCAGACCCTCTGACCATATTTTTGATGTTCTGCCAGAAGCACTGGGGGTTGTAGGCCGAGTTGAGCATGACAGATTTACAGAACTCACTCTTGGTGGCACATATGGTGGACTTGCAGGAGTTTCTAAGCCGTCGATATTCAAGGAGGTTGTAGATGTCGCTGGAGATTTTGTGGTTTATCCAGCACTTGTCTCTCAGCTTCGATAGAGCTAATAGGCCTCCATGGAACCACTTTGTGACAGTGCCCCTCACCCTCCTTTTTGTAAGGGGAGCATGTCTGTTTTGCAGTGGGATGAAAACCGCAAGGAAGTGGTCTAGTGCTTCGGCATGGTCATTGGTGCTAAGTAGCCTAGTCCAGTCAGCACAGCGTAGGTCCTCCAGGAAGTCATTGAGGATGAGCTTGGAGTAGTCCCTGATCTGTATCACTCTACTGGAAATTTTGGGGGCTGCGGATCCCTAGATGCAGTATATAGGAGAGTGAACAGAGATGGCATCCAGGAGTGTACCAGATTGGAGGATTTTTTTCCAATCTGTTGCTCAGCAACCAGTCAATTAGCGAGCCCTTGTCCCCCCAGGAGGAGATCCTGGTGGGTTCCGTGATGGTCTGACTGAGGGCAAGGCCTGAGAGAAGTGGCTCATATTGTTTGGTATTAGGTCCCAGCCAGTTGAGGTTGAAATCCCCCAGGATTAGCACCTCATTTGAACCTACCTTGTCTTTAAGGTGGTCAAGTAGAGAGGAGAGTCCTGGCACGCCTCCCTTAGGGGGATTGTAGGCACAGACCAGGTGCACCTTTTTTGTGTTTCCGAGCAGGAGGAGGGAGTGAATGAATTCACAACCTCTGGTGTTGGGGGTGACAGAGACACCAGGGATACGTTTAGGTGCCCCCTATAGTATAGGAGTACACCCCCCATGTTTTCTACCAGTCCAGTCCTGCCTAATGAGGCTGTAACCTGGAATGGCACATGCGGTGTCAGGAATACAAGGCTTCAGCCAGGTTTCCATGATACCCATGATGTCTGGCTCATACAGGGCCACCCAGGCTGACAGTTCCGCTAGGTTTATGTAGAATACTGCAGATGTTTAGATGTGCTATTTTTAGGCCTTTTTTATATAGCCAGGCTGAAGGGGGCTTAGGAGGGTAGGGGGTTGCTGAGGGACCTTGACAGGAGGGTAAGTTGACCGGCTGCATGAGAGGAGCCATGGCTCAGTCTTGTGGGGGCAGTGAGGTAACCCATGAGGAACAGGTCCCTCCAGGCAGTAGGCAGAAGTATGAGCAGTGCGGACGCGATATACCTCACCCAATGCACTGCGCTCCTTAGGAATGGGAAGGGTAGTACAAGCCAGTGTAAGAAGAGATCCATGGAGAGAGAGGGTCTTAAGGCACAGTGACCAGTGATCCAGGTTTATAAGTGTGTATCTATCAGAGC
Source organism: Neoceratodus forsteri (assembly GCA_016271365.2). Lineage (NCBI taxonomy): Eukaryota > Metazoa > Chordata > Ceratodontiformes > Ceratodontidae > Neoceratodus > Neoceratodus forsteri. Next base: position 216,126,446 of record CM057453.1, read on the forward strand.
CCTCGGGATGAATGCTAGCTTGTGAGGTGTCGATTGAGGTGCTACAGAAAGGGGCAGAGTCAAGGCTTTTGGAGGGGTCAAGGGACAGCTCGTATCTTGTGTTTTATGTGCCTTGATTGAGACTCTGCAATCAGTCAGGCAAGTGCACACATAGAGAAAATGAGATGAACCCTCTGGTGGTGAGTAAATATAGCTTGCAGATGGTGAAGTGGGCTGATTGGTTAATTTGGCCCACTTGATGTGAGCTATATAGCTCAGTGACGACCACGGGTGGTGGTTAATTCAGCCCACTTGATGTGAGCTATATAGCTCAGTGATGACCACGGGTGGTGGGGGCGGTGGGGCAGCCTGTGAAGAAATAGCAAACATGATGTTAGGAGCATTATAACATATTGCAAATTTTTAATCTGCAGATCAGCTAAAGATGGAGGGGGGATATTCAAAGCCTTTGCCTTGATGTAGTTTCCTATTTTGTGCAAATGTAGGCCTGGATTTTCAAATGTCAAAAAATGGATGCAACTCCTAGTCACATCAGTATCAGAAACTGCCCTGGTACTGTACTGTATGTCTTGACCACATTCTATCTTACTGGAGCTTTTCAGAAGTTTAACTTACATGCAGAAGTTCAAAATGTTATATGGTACTTTATATACAATATTTGTTAAAACATGTAAGACCAAGAAGTTAATAATAGTGCAGGTTTCTCTTGGTCTGATAATTGCGTTCAAGTACATTTACACATTATCTGAAATTTGCAAACTGGACATAACTAAGTCAGGATTTTGAAACTTGGACTTAACTTTGTCATAGCTTAGTAATTTAGACATACCTGTAGGACAATTTGCTCTTATAACCAGATGCATATGCAATAGAGAATTCTATCTTGCCATAGGCTTTAAAGCCCCCAGGTGTTTCTGGACACAATTGTTTGACCAGATGTAACCTAGTCTATGACTTACATCTGTGTTTGCAAATCCAAAATTGGATGTAAATTACAATAATACAAGTTGCAATGCTGCAGATTTGGCCAACTTTTGAAAACAGCTCAAATAAGATAGAACATGGTATAGACATTACTGTACCTTGGCTATTCTTGACATTGACATGATGGGCTGGATTTTCAAAAGTGATGAAGCCTATGCAATTCGTAATTTTGAACTGTGCCAACATCATCCAAAATGTTCCAAAATGCTTGAATGCGGTTTTCAAACATTTTGATGCATTTGTGACAGTATACTGTTTTATGGCACAAAAGTGATGCATGCCTCATTATTTTAATGCATACATTTTATGTGTGCAAAGTGCTGCAACTGCACCAAGAACACATTTTATGTGGTCTAAATTTTTGGCACAAGTTATTCAATTTTGTTAAAAAGATGCCTCAAGTCCTGGGTGTCCCTTTGCATAGCCAGGCCAACCATTGTAGGAACTATATCCAATATATGACTTGGCAATCTTACCCCATGATTTTTCTTCTGTAAAAATGCTATGTAACTATATTTCTAAATAACTGTGATCAAGTATGCAGATGATTCTAGGAGGTACCAATGCGCTTTCAGTAGCACAGTACATTGTCATTCATGGACAGCACAGTTGGTGTGGCAGCCGTTGCAGTGTGTGGGTGGGTTCAGCTGCCCACTGGCCTTCAGCCCATGCCAAGATGGGGAAGTGGGGTGGGCTGGGGTGCTTGAGTGGGTGGAGGATCCACTGGACCACCAGGGATATTTCAGCAGGAACTATCACAATGTGCTTGGGTTGGAGCAGGGAAGGGATACCACTAAACCACCAGGGCTAACTATGGGGCTTTTATTTCATTTTCAGTACTACGGTAGGGAAGAGGGTACAGCTATACCACCAGGGCTATATATGGGTGTTCCACTGCATGATCAGGGATGTGGGCATGGAGGGGGGATACATTGGACTTCTAGGGCTGTTACTGGGATGTGTTACTGTACATCATTGAGTCAGCTGGGGGGGACCACTGGGTCACAAGGAATAATTTGGTGTCTGCACCACAAGATGTGAGTGGGTTGGGGAAGGGTGGGATGGTTAAACTAGACCAGCAGGGATGCCTGGTATAATAGTGCCTCTATGGGGATATGGGCAGGGTGGGGGGCATTGACTGCCAGGGTAGGTATGCTGCCATGCTGCTGTCTGCAGTATGGCAGCCTGCCTGTGTGTGAACACCCATGTAAGTCTACTTGCTGTAGACTTATCTTTTGGAGGTGCATCTCCGGACTTGAGCTGGGGATGCACCTCAAATTTGGGTTGTGAATAATGCTGTGCTCCTTATGCATGGGCACGTCCCCAATACAACCCCTCCAGATGTGCTGCATAACATTATGGGTGGTGTGTGGTGCATCCCTGCCTTCCAGAATTGTGCTAGTTGCAAGTTGGGGATGCATCTGTGCATCTCAAATGCTCTGGACACATCTCTTTTGTGAATCCTGCCAATTGTATTAAGCAGATTGTTTCTCAGACATTTTCATGATTTCATAATTTTTGTAAATAGTTCCATGTAATGTATTTATTTATGCATGTTATTTTTTCAACTATTTTAACCAGAAAAGAATACAAAGCTGCAAACATCTGTTTTCCAGATGTGTTCCAGCAGAGGAGGCACACAGGTGCATAGAAGGAAAAATACAATATAGAGCAGAAAAATCAACTTATAACAGTGATAGAAAAAGAAAAATATACAAATGCACATATGAAAATGCAAACCGCTGTAGGTGTTTACAAATGCTGTATACTGTACAGTGAAAAAAGAACACCAGGAATCCAGTGAGCAAAATACAAAATATACAAGGATTTATATAGATACAGTACTCCCTCATTGTAATGAACACATATGGGTCAATCCAAACTGTTAATTATAATGAGGGTTTGTTATAAGGAGGTAATAATATTTTTACTAGAAACACAATCTGGCATAAATCTGTGAGTCTGTTAGTGAAACCCATGCCTTCTAATACAACTCATAGCTCTCAATTCAATGCTCTATTCTGCTCTTCTATAACCTACCATACAGACCACCATAAAGGAAAATGGAGTGCAAGTGAGCCAATTCATTTTTTTTCAAGATACAGCACACAAAGTTACTACAGCTCATAGCTCTTGATTCAGCTGTCCTTGTCGCTCTTCTATAACAGGAGCAGAAATGAGCCAGTTAATTGTTTTATTCCTTGCTAGCATAACAAGTACAATAACACCTTCCATGCAGGTTGTAGTGTAAATGGAATCTTAAAAAAAATTTATTTATTAATTAAAATGTCAAATGTTGAGACAGATACAGCAGGCATTGGCTGGATACAACTCACAGCTCTTCATTCAGCTCACCATTTTATTACTGACTGCTCAGCAGACATCAGGATCAGGAAAATACTAAGTTTGCATTTTGTTCTTTAAAACAGCCCATCATGGCAGGAGACAGGGGAACATAAAAAGCCATCAGGAGACTGCAATAGGGAAATAGTGGTAGTGTGAGACAGTTGTGAAGGCTCTCCTTGTCTTCTAGATAACTGTTAATACTCATCCATTGATGTATACTTGAGGAACAATGGGAGCCATCACAAATGCTCACTATAACCAAGATTTGTTATAATGAAATTCCTTATAATGAGGGACAACTGTACACAGATACATAGAATTTGATGGCAGAAAAAGACCTTTGGCCCTTATGGTCTGCCAACCCTAACTAACTATTCTGTCTTGCCAGAGTGGAAATCTACCTCTTTGTTACTGCCCCCCCTTTCTTGACTAAACCCACATGTCTGTCCCATCACTGCTTGAAGCTGCTGACTGAGTTGATATCAACCAATTCTTATGACAGCTTATTCTACTTTTCCACCACAGTCTCTGTGAAGAAGTGGTTAAATAAGAAGGTAAGAAGAATGGGATGGAATGCAGGTGTAGGACAACAAAACAGCAAATGAGTATACAGAGCTATTTGAAGGGTATCTTCTTTAATGTCAAGAGTCTGGGTAATAAAATCAGTAAGCTCCAGGCATTAGTAGCAGACAGTGAAGCAAAAAAATCCAGATGCCAAAAATTTTAAATCGCTTCTTTTCTTTATTGTTTTCAATATTTCATCTGTGCCACAACATTTTGCCAGTGCGGCTTTTTCTGGGGGACTGTTAAAACATGTAAAATATTTGTAAGTACACATGTAGCAATATATGGTTCTCCCATACATTTAAATTTGAATTTTATAATTAAATTTTATACAAAAGTTTTTTATATACCTATTTTCCTCAGCTGTTTATACTTTTATCTACACGAAAATAATAAGACTTAAATATAAAAACGTTTATGAAAGTAATCAAAAAAGTAATTGCCTATACAGTACTATACTTTGCCCTAGGGCATAATCTACAATTTAACCTCCTTTGCCAAGCTTTACTTACTACCATGTATTTTTGCCAAAAAGAAAATACATATATCAATTATGTTATCATACTTCTACCATATACTCATTCTTTAGCATTAAATAATATATTCACCTTACCACTCTTATACTGAAGGCTCTGTATGTACAGATTTCATTAGTTCCACTTATATTCAATTTATAAGGGATTAGACATCATTCACTTAGTTGGTTTACATAAAAACAATATCAAAATAAATTATGTTACAACAAGCAATTACCCTTTCTTGAACCCAGGTCTTTCCAAATATGTAACTAACTTATTAGTACTGAGGCAGCCACAGTGATCCTTCATGCACTTGATTCCAGAAAACCTAAAATTAAACACAATATTGATAATTCTTATGTTTTGAAACTAACCATAAAAAGTATATATTATACATTTTATCAATGTCATATACCTTGGATTATCCAATTATATCCTGAAGATAACTATCGGTTTCTGTATATTGTCACTCATATTTTATTCTTCATAGGGAGAAAGAGACCTTAAGGGTAAACAAAAATCAATTTTATAGATTAAAGATGAAATAGGTCAATATTCCTAATAGCTCAATAATTGTGTTTGAAATCTGTACCTTCACACAAATCTATTCTTAATTATCACTGTTTCTTGTACTGCCCATTTTAGTTAACCTTTAATGGAAAAAAAAACTGTATTTAAAAAACAGTGTACTCAAAATAGTATAAAGATTCTCCTAAAACTAATGGAGCCTTACTTGTTACTGTAGTTGTGCTCTCTCCCTCTGGCAAAATCCAAGTGGCAGCAAGATGCTGGGCATTGGTCTGTCCTCTTATCTATGCAGGAGAGTATAATGTCATAATTGGTGTATAAAGCACCTAAAATTAGTGTGCATGGCAACACTTAATTGATTCCATTTTAAATGAACCTTCCTAATTGAGAAACAACTCACAGCTCTTCATTTAGCTCTGCAGCTTATCCTACTTTTCCACCACAGTCTCTGTGAAGAAATGCTTAAATAAGGTAATGAGAATGGGATGGAATGCAGGTGTAGGACAACAAAACAGCAAATGAGTATACAGAGCTATTTGTTGGGTATCTTCTTTAATGCCAGGAGTCTGAGTAATAAAATCAGTAAGCTCCAGGCATTAGTGGCAGACAGTGAAGCAGATCTCATAGCCATCACAGTATAATGACTGGGGCATGTCAGTCCCAGGTTACACAATGTTAAGGCAGGATAGTGGGAAAGGCAAGGAGGAGGGTGTAGCTCTATATGTCTAGGATTGAATATAGGGTGTGGAGGATAGACACACCAGGAGAAGCAAAAGGAAAACAGGGTCACTCTAGGTAAGATAATATGGGTGGGGTGAGCTACAGACCACCAGAACAAGGGGAAAAGAGAGATAGGAAGCTCAGGGAAGAGCTAGCAAGGGGAGAGAAGAAGTGGAGGTAGTTATGGTGGGTGGTCTAAACATGCTGGATAGTGACAAGGACATTCCAGCAGGATGTGCAAATGATGTCAGGCCCTGTTGGATACATAACAGGACTGTCTGCTGGTGCAGCTGGTTGAACAACCCACTAGATGGATGGGTTGACATTCTTGATTTGGTGCTCACCAACTTTAGAGGTATTGAGTGAGCAGATCGTGGTCTACTAGATTGAAATCTTTGTTCAGGTCCATGAATACAGTGCTGGCAGTGTTGGGTACGTTACTTTTTCTAGTACTTTTGGAAACTTGTTCCAGAAAGCTCTGTGCAGTCACTAGCAAGGATGGAGAAGTACTAGAAAAAGTAATATACTTTACAGTTACAATTTCTTATGGTTTTTTATACAAAAGAAATACATAACTGTAACTGATTATATTTATTTGAAAGTAACTAGTAACTAATCTATTACTTTCAAAAAACTGTAATTTGTTGTAGTTTTGGTTTTGTATTGTTTTTGTATAAAAAGAAATAAGTAACTATGATTGTAAGGTGTATTACCTTTTCTAGTGCTTCTCCATCCTTGCTAGTGACGGCACAGAGCTTCCTGGAACAAGTTTCAAATGTAATGGAAAAGTATTTGAAAAAGTAACTTACCCAACACTGAGTGCTGGTCGTCAAGCCCTCACCCATGGACCATGTCTGTGAATCTGATCAGTGCTGTGCAAGTTCTGTGGTCCTTTCTAAAACCATGTTGTTCTTCACAAAGTAATCTGTGCTGTTCAGTGTAGGAAGTGAGTTGATCATAAATGATCCACTTCTGAACTTTAAACAAGGCTGATAGGATAGAAATATGTCTATTTTTATCCAGGAGAGTGTGTTTACCTTTTCTGTGTAGAGATACTATGGAGACCAATTTCCAGAGATCAGGGATTATTTTGGTCTCAGGTGATAGGATTGGTAGAGCAATTTGCAATGCAGCAGTTTTAAAGATTTGGGTATTAAGCCATCACTACCAGTCAATATGTTTGCTTTTAGGTGGTTCAGCAGAAGGCAGACTTCCTAGACAGTGACTTTTTTTGAAATAAAATTGAGAATGACATATCTCTGTGTTTGACTTACTTAACTCAAGCGATTGTCCTCTTCACTGGTTGCATATCTGAATTTCTTTAAGTTGCAATAGTAATCATTTAACAGATTTATCTTCCTTCCTTAGCTGTTTCCTATACTGTATACCTCCTTCCAACTACTCCTTAGGTTCCTTTGACTCTCACAGTATTTCTGTTCCTGTTTTTTTGAACTTCTTTCTTCTGGACAATCTGCATTCTTTCTTTTATATTATCTTTTTATGCCAAGTCCCGACTAGGACTCGGTGGCAGCATATCTCTCCTGATTGGGGATCCATCTGCATGGTAGTGAGATGGGATTTTCATGGTTGTAGAAAGTAGCTACCTTGTCCTGTCCCTGCCCCTGAGGATGCTGGCAAAGAGGACCAGAATCCAAGCAGTAAGACATGGTGAGGCACAACTTCTGCCAATCGCCTAACAATGTCCTCCCCTCCCGACACAATTCAGTAGTCGGCATAGTGCTCAACCTCTCCAGGAGTGGAGAGCTGCCAATCGGTAACTCAATGCAGCTCTTCTCTACCCCTCAGCCAACCCCTGGTGTCCTGGGCTCTTTCCTGGACCCAGGCCACCAGTGTAGCATGGGGTATGGCATCCAGCACCTAAACCCTCAATGCCACTGGGCCAGCAGGGACAATCTGCATTCTGATTCCAACTCTCATCAATCTGGAACAATCTTCCAACTACCTTCTGACTTTACCTTTTGTATCTAACTTTCTATCATCTCTTCAGAACTTAATCTTAAGCTACTCTTTACCAGTTTCTGACCTTCCACTCTTCTGCATCTTTGATTTATTGTGCACAACTTGCATTTATTAGGTGTTGCATTTTTGCCCTTTTTGTTCATTCTTCTATTTTTCCCAACCCTGTCTCCTATTTTTAATTTTTTTTTTGCCCTTGGGCTGCATTGACATATAACATTGTGTATAATTAACCAGCTAAATGACTGTACCCAATTTAAAGGAACATTGTCAACCCCCTTTTGCCTCAAAGTGTCCCTAGTTTAAAAAAAACATTTTTATGATTGTTCTAATTCTAGAAAGATTGCCATTGTAGCTGATTGTTTCAATCAGAATACTTTTTCCTTTTCAAATGTAAAAAACTGAGTGTCAACCAAACTGGTGTTACCACACCAAAACATGTTTGTTTACATTCCTTGAGCAGCTCCAGCTGCATCTTTCCTGGACTTGAGAACACCCACAACACAGAATTTCCACTTGTGAAGCAGTGGGAGTTTAGGAGGCTACTGTCTCATGAGTGACTGCACTATTTGGGTGTGTTTCTAATGCTCAGGAAATATGTAGTAAGAACAGATCCAGGACCCACCCACCCACACTCTGGGCACCCTGCATCCCCACACCCCCCTCACCCCATACTTACCTCCAGAGCCCAGTGTGACAATCTTCAGTGGACCTGGAACATGTCTGCACTCTTCAAAGCCGACCGTAAACTGAAGAAATGCATAAATTATTTTTTTTTCAACTTAGGTGGCTATCTCGCCCATTTTTGCTCCACATTTTCAACATGGGGTTCTTGGGATCCCTCCTCAAAAAATCAATCACTGTCATTTCATTATTTGTTCCCAAAAGGTGATTTCATGGTCACCACGTGGATTCACCTTTTGGAGCAGATTAACAAAATGACAGTGTCAGTTATCATGAGGTGGGCTCCCAAGAAGCCTATGTTGAAAATTTGGTGGAAAAATTACAAAAAATGATTGTGTTATGAGTGTGCATTGCATAGTTTCCATGCTCACTCATAACTTCACAAATTTGTAATAATTTCACTCCAGATTTTCAACATAGGCATTTTTTGACACGTCCTTAAGAACAGTATAGCAGTCATTTTTTCTCATCCTTTCCAAAATGTGTTTTTGCACTTCTGGAGCAGAATAGCATGTTTGCTGTGAGAAATCAGTGTTTGGGACACATTAAGAAAATCTTAGTGACACTGTTCATGAGCAGAGGTCCTAAAATACCTATGTTAAAAATTTGGTGACAAAAGTCCATAAAATGACTGTGTTATGAGTGTGCATTGCTCAGTTTCCATGCACCCTCATAACTTTGCAAGTTTGTAATATTTTCACTCCAGATTTTCAACAATGGCATTTTTTCACACCTCCTTATGAACAGTAGAGCTGTCATTTTTCACATCCTGCACAAAATGTGTGTTTGCACATCTGGCGCACAATGGCACAGTCACTGTGGGAAATCAATGTTCAGGACAGATTATGATAATCATAGTGACAGTGTTCATGACAAAGGTCACAAAATGCCTATGTTAAAAATTTGGTGGGAACATTTCACAAAATGACTGTTTTATGAGTGTGCATTGTGCAGTTTCCATTCACGCTCATAACTCCAATAATTTTTAATCTTTTCACTCCAGATTTCCAGCATTGCCAGTTTTTCACACCTCCTTATGAATAGTACAGCTGTCATTTTTTACAACCTGCCTGAAATGTGGTTTTGCACATGTGGCACACAATGGCTCAGTCGCTGTGGGAAACTAGCACTTGGGGCAGATTAACAAAATCACAGTGACACTGTTCATGAGTGGAGGTCCCAAAATGCCTATGTTAAAAATTTACTGAGAACATTTCACAAAATGACTGTATTATGAACGTGCATTGTGCAGTTTCCACGCAGGCTTGTAACTTTGAGACTTTTTAATATTTTCACTCCAGATTTTCAACATTGGCATTTTTTCACACCTCTTTATCAACAGGATAGCTGAAATATTTAACATCCTGCCCAAACTGTGTTTTTGCACATCTGGCGCAAAATGGTGCAGTTGCTGTAACAAATCAACATTCAAGACAGATTAACAAAATTGCAGTGCCACTGTTCATGAGCAGATGTACCAAATGCTTTCATGAGGTGAGGAGCACAAAAAGGTCATGTTGAAAATTTATAGTGCAAATACCAACAAACGTCAGGGGCATTATAGTTTCTAGCCATAACATCCAGCCCTGTATAGACTGGCAGGCATCAGGGGTGTGCCTTTGGATTGCTGGCTTTAATGCTCATGCCATTCCACCCCCATTCTGCAGCCAGTGATAGGCATTGAGGTGTGCCTTGAACTCTTCAGCCCCAGAGTTCACCCCATTCTCTTATACTGCACCCATTTCAGTGTATTTTTTATTTTTATTTATTAATTTTGACGACCTGGAAGGCCCACTGAGCCCCAAAGGTCCTTTTTTCAGGGGTGACCTGGTAACATTACAGAGTAGAAACATTACAATATACATTACAGTGTAGATACATCACAATATACAGGAGGTTATTACTGTAATTTTTTCAAGATATAATAATAATAATAAATAATAATAATAAACGTTATTTATTGTGCACCTTTCAAATTTCAAGGTGCATTACAATAAGATATAAATACAAAAATTAGCACCATGAAACCAGAAAAATCAAATCAGAAAACAATATCACCAAAGGCTTTTTCCCAAAGGAAAGATTTCAAGCCCTGTTTAAAACTCCCCACAGTCGTGCACTCCTTAATCTGACGTGGTAGAGAATTCCAAAGGGATGGGGCTGTAAACATAAAAGAATGGGCACCCAGCAAATTTTAAAGTCACCCTTGGAATCTCTAGCAACCCCTCGTCGACTGAGCGGAGTGATCTCACAGGGTGGTAAGGGATCAGGAGTTCTTTCAGGTAGTCAGGGCCCTGATCATGCAGGGCTTTAAAAGTCAGTAATCCAAATTTGAAGGTGATCTTCCACTGAACTGGGAGCCAGTTCAGATCCCACAGCACCAGTGTAATGTGAGAAGATCTAGGAGTACCCACCAACAACCATGCTGCGGAATTCTGCACCAGCTTCAAGCAGAGGATATCAACCCCCAGAAGCCCAAAGTAAAGTGAGTTGCAATAGTCTAGTCATGAGGTCACAAAGGCATGGATTAGAGTTGGAAGATCACTGGATGGAACAAGGTGCTTGATCCTGGAGATGTTTCTTAGATGGTAGAAAGATGACTTTACCACCACTGACACCTGGGACCAAAAAGTCAGCACTGCACCTAATATCACCCCCAGGTCTTGCACCCATTCAGAGACCTGTAGCTTGACATCCCCAAAAAACAATCCAGATGGGAAGCTGACCACAGGTCTCCCTATCCGGTGATCCAAACCCAAAACCCTCACCTCCGTCTTCCAAGAGTTCAACTTCAACCAACTGGACCTCATCCAATCCTGGATTTCAAAAAGGCAGCTGTTAAATACCAAGCCAGCTCCTTCCTGGTCATATGCAAAGGACAGGTATAGCTGGGTATCATCGGCATAACAATGAAACCTCAGCCCATACCATCTCATAATGTCTCAAAGGGGAAACATGTACATGGCAAACAACATGGGGGACAATATAGAGCCCTGAGGAACCCCACAAAACAGAGAGATGGGATCAGAGGAAAGAACCCCTGAAACCACCCTTTGAGTTCTTCTGGTGAGGTATGAAGTGAACCATCTGAGAACAGTCCCAGAAAGCCCACAAATACATCTCAGGCACTCCAATAGAATCCCATGGTCAATGGTGTCAAACACTGATGACAGATCTAATAGTACCAAAATGGACCGTTTTCTCTGGTCTTTCACCATTAGTAGATCATTGAGCACCCAAACCAGCGCAGTCTTGGTACTATGCCTCTTTCAAAAACCTGAGTGGAGAGGTTTGCAGATGCTATGGATGGTCAAGTGGTTCTCCAACTGGGCCATCACTACTTTATCGATCACCTTTCCCACAAAGGGAAGGTTCAAGATGGGCCTGTAGTTGGCAAGACAGTCTGGGTCCAAAGAAACTTTCTTCAACAAGGGTGTCACCATGGCCTCTTTCAAGGAACAGAGTTATTCACCTGAGTCAAGGGAGCACCAGACTATCTTTGCTAGAACCAGGAGAATAGATTCCCCACACCCAAAATCAGGGAGGTAGGACCTGGATCTAAACTGCAGCAAGTAGGGTGCAACCCTTGGACAATCTGCATAACATTCATGATTTCTGGGTAGTCAAAGGTACTCCAGGAAAATGTAGGGGTGGTGACTGACTCCTGACCAGTAGCAACCCACATAGAATGTGTCGAGTGGATATCTGACCTAATGTCAGCCACCTTATCAGCAAAGAACCAAACAAGTTCATCACACTGTAATTGCGAAAATACTCTACGGAACTGTAGATAGGTTGGGTTGCACAATCTGTCCACAGTTCTGAAGAGCTGAGCTGGACGGTTCTGAGCGGCAGAAATTTCCCCAGACAGGAACTCTGCCTTCTTATGAGAAATTTCTAACTGATGCAATTGATAATGTTCTAACAGTCTAAGATGGTTGTAATCCAGGCCAGATTTCTGCCAACAATGTCCTAACCTGCATCCAGGTCACTGCAGCTCCCTCAAGGCTCCATCAAACCATGGAACCCTAGGTCGAAGGGAGAGAGGATGCTCACGAACTGGAGCAATAGAATCCAGGGCAGAGGAAATGGCATTATTATTATAAGCCACAACCAATGTCTCTGGATCACTGCAATGCAAAGGAAATTTTGATAAGTCAAGGACCGCAGCAAGGCCATTGGAAGAAATATTCTGCAAAGGGTGGTATGCCCATTTCCACATGGGTCAGCCTACAAGGTGCCAAAATTGAATCTCACAGTGTAGTGATCGGACCAACTGACTGGTTCCACCCCCATGTCAGAGGCCTTGATCACCAGGAGGAAGAAAAAATCAAGAGAGTGGCCACCTTTATGTGTGGCAGTGGTAACTTCTTGTGTTAGGCCCAGTGAATCCATTAACTGGAAGTGTTGTCCAAATTCCAAGAGTTTGTCATCGATCTAGGCATTAAAATCATCCAGGACTATCAGTCTGGGAGACTTAAAAGCCATGTTGATGACAAAGTCTGTCACTTCCTTAAGGAATTGCTTCCCATCACCGGGTGGATGGTAGATGAGAGCAATTTGATAGCCTACACCTGCCACAACAGCACATTCAAAACAGATGGTCTCCTCTACTGGAACACTAGTGAGTGACAGTTCAGTCACATACATAGTGGCAACATGGTGAGAAGATATAAACTCACATTTTTAGGAGTATGTCCTTATGGAATAGGGTGACTGTAAAGACTAACAACCCAAGGCACACCTCAGCACTTGTTGGTGTCTGCAGAATAGGGTGAGATGAAACTATGTGATCGTTATGCAAGATGACCCAAAGGCATACCCCAATGCCTGTCCATCTCTGCAGGGTGGAGGTGGGGTTCACGTGAAGTTCAATCCTTCACTGCCATTCATATTCTGCATCTGTCTAACTCTTGCACTTCCAATGCTAATATCAGCAAGCAAACTTTCGGCATTGACAAATGCTTGTTTAATAAAAGCTGTGTGACTGGATGAACATGCTGATATAGGGCTGAGGGAGAGAGCAAATGAAAGTAAGAGAGGTGTGGAGTTATTGAACACATGTGTAGTGAGTGAGTGAGTGTGTGAATAAATAGGCAGGAAGCTGGCACACTGAGTGTCAGAGCACCTGGGATGAGCTTGTTGGTTATGTCTATATATTTTTAGTGGAAGTCAAACATTTCAGGCAGTAGTACAGGCAGTCTGGAGGATGATGCAGCTATAAGTGAGAGGGTGTCTGGTTGGGAGGGTGCTAACAAATGGGGTGGTCCATTAAGACAGTGCTTTTTTAATAAAAAAATAATAATAATAAAAAAACAGAAGGAAACCAGAAGAAAAGAAAGCAACATGCAGAGTCAGTAAGAGAAAACAACTGAACATAATGACGTTTTAATGTTGTATAAGTCTCCCTAATGCAAATGTGATTCAATTTAATGGTGTCTCTTTTACTTAGTTAAAAAAAGGCAGCCATTTAAAAAATTAAAATTCCATGGTTGGCACACTTACTTGTTTAGGTACTGTGGCAGACTGGTACTGGCATATTTTTTCCAAATTTCTTTATTTTCTTCATTGCCTGTGGAGACGTACCCCCATATCTGTCCAAGATGTACCCTCACCCATCCCCAATCTGGCATGATCCTGGTCTTAGCTACTGAAGTAACATCACATTACTTGCTTCCCACAGCAGGACTGTCGCAGGCTTAGAGATGGATATCAACCTAGATCTCTGCCAGCTTGATCCAGTATCATTAGGAAGGCTATGGGGAAGACTTTCCCAGTGTCATGATGTACAACACCAGGGGGGTTTTCTTGTCTTTGATTACTCACTGGTGGAGCAGATATGCAGTGATGTCAGCACATGCTGTGTGCACTACTTCTTTTGACATGCAGATGTTTGCTAAGCCAACAAACTTTTGCCTTTGAACTGGTCTCAAGGGCACCCATCCCTAGCCATTGCTAGGAGTCAGTTAATTGCCAAGTGCCAGATGCCTCCCTCCCTGGAGGAGGAGACTACTATGTCAGATGTTCATCTTCCTCCCTCTGGCTGGCCCTCCAATATCCCAGAATTAATTCTCAAACCTAGGTCATACAAATCACAATTGGTGGTGCTACCACTGTGCAAGTGAGCCAGCCTTGGCAAAAATACATTTTGATTCAAGAAACATGGTCTGTAGATAGTGCAGAGCCATTTGTTAGACATTTCCATACTGTCTGCTGTTTCTAACATCTCAGCTATAGCATTCAAAGCAGGAATTACTCCACAGAAGAGTATGGGCTACATAAAGGAGTATCAGTGCATGGAAAGCTCATACAGCTGGATGTTTAGGGAGAAAGTAGGAGGGTGAGAAATGAAGGGATGAGAGGAGGTTATATCCAGTGGTTGTGGGTCTAAGGGGTAAAGTAGACTGATAGCTGTTCTGAAAATAGAAAGGATGGGGGTGTCAGCATTTCTGTTTTATTAAGTGGTTTGTGGGAGTTAAGGAGGGAGTTTAAGTTGGGGAACAGATTAAATATTTACAGTTGAAAAGGCACCTACAGTGCTCTCCAGGGAGTGGAGACACATGTTAGAGTATAAAGAGCATTTGTGGATACCAGGAATAGTTAAATGATGACAGGACATATTTTGTATGTGTTATGCATTTGTAATGTTTCTTTTGTTAATTATATTTGTATCTCCAAATGGTCACTATTTAATGCTACCAGAGTACAAGTACTGTATATGTGAAAAATAGTCCAGCATTTGTAATGTTTAGTATGTATGGGCAACATTGCAAATAGTTCTCTTTCTGGAACCAGTAGAATGTTTGACTGCTTTACACAGATAATACTGGATGGGCAACCATGCACAACCAGTGTGTTCTGCAACAGAGGGGGCTCTGATTCCCTCTGACCTTGACACTGAATTTGAGACATCCATCAGAATTAGAGTGCCAAGGTGGCAGGATACACTGGTTGTGCATATGGTGCACATCCAAGCATGCCTCATAATATATATGTGAATGTAATGTGACCAGGTTAATTTAATCTCTATTTTTTGTTAGTTTAATTATTTTTTGTTTCTACTTATTCTCATGTAAGATCTTTCTTTCTCATACACATTCTTTACATGGGGCATACAAAATGGACTCCAGGTCACATGTTCCAGTTACATCTTAAATCTTAATGAAAAACAAGAGCAGATGAGAAAGTGTGAATTTTCCCACAAAAGCATCCTGAGCAGGCAGGACACAATAAAGTAATAAAACAAATGTGAGGAAGTGCTAGATAGAAAAACAATTTGGCCTGAAGATTTCAACAGACACACACACATATGCACACACATACACACACAGATACACAATTGATTCACATGGATGGGGAATACTGGAGGGACTATCACTCCAGGGAATGGTCCCATCCTACAGAACTGATCACATAAATTGAGGAGCTGAATCCAGTCTCTCTCTCTCTCTCTCTCTGACTTTACACAGCCTTTGAAGAAGACTGGACTCTCTTGGTGAGTGTCCTTATTGGAAAGGTAAATGTAATATTTCTGCTTTCAAGGTGAGAATTATCTGTTTAAAGTCCACCATCCAAAGTGAACTCTACCATATTTCACTGTGCTTGACCTTCCACGTCCAGGAGCAAGACAGAGGAATGTTCCTGATATAATCAGGTGGTGGCAGAAGAAAAGAATTGGACCCAATCTACCCTGTAAGTTAGTTTGTCACAAACTGGTGGCAAGCAGTGTGTATTAATGCACAAATTTAAAGCCAAAATGTGTGTGCAGTGTTCTTTCCTGGTGAAACTAGGAACTCTAAGAGAGAAGTAAAAGTCTTACATTACACACAGAGAAACAAAGATTGCCAGTAGAAAAGTTACCTTAATAGTCATGAAACAAAAAGTTTACATCTTTTACTACTGTACTTTTTTTATTTCTAGAAATACAGCTTAGTTCAGTGTAGTTAGCAAGTACGAACTCCTCAGCGTATGGCAGATTAAATCTCCGTGAGCTGTGCAAAGACAGGGAGATTATCTATGAGGGCTAGACAAAAAATGAATTCATAGATGCCCTGGCAGCAAAGGACTGAATGCAGAGGAGGTAGGCAGTCATTGAGGAGTATAAGCAAATGCCTGTGGAGCAGGCTATCACAGAGGAAGGGAACCAAAATAGCAAGACTGAGGTCACACAGGCTGGGCCAGAGTTGAACCTCAAGCAATGAGTTGGTGAAAGCAGTGCAGCCCAAACCTGAGCCAAGAACAGGTGCAGCAGGGTCTCAAAATCAGCTTGAGCTCATGAAAACAGCTTGCTTTGAAGGAGGCAGAACTGCCTAGGACTAGGCTTGAGGTTCGTGGCTGAAGAGAAAGTGAAGGCATGCCAGCACAAACTCTTGATGCAGCAGGAGAAAGAGCAGCAGACACAGCATGAGATTTGCATACAAGAAGGAAGAGATAAGGAACATGAGATGGAATTAGTTTCATGAGATAAGGAATAACAGCAAGACAGAAATGGTGAAACTGTGCCAGAAAGCACCAGAGCAAACCATATGTAATGGTGTTGTGGGTCAAATCCACAAAGCCACAGTTAATTCAAAAATGTTTCCTGAATACCTGCGTAGGGTACCTCTGTTGTTGTAGAGACTGAATGAACACAAAGTGGTCAGGTGCAAGGTGAAGATAGCATAGTTTTACTCAAGCACACATAAAGAAAAAAAAATAAAGGCATACAAAATGATTTCAGATTATATATTGGTATAGTGAAACCAACTAACCAGTTAATTTCAGGGTAGCAGTATTTTACTCTTCCCTTCTTTAAATGACAATATGAGCTTGTCATTGGTATACCAACAGTGGATGCCTCTGCTCACACCCACAGGCTATGAGGGTCAGTTTACAACTGAGCACAAGCTACAATTTACACAAAAATCAGGGCTTATATAGCCCCCACCCCAGTCAGTTGATCCACCCATTTACTGTTATTAAGCAGTTTTTAACAACTACAAAGGCTATAATCAAGTGGAAAATAACACATTACATACTGTACATAGATACACAGATGCCAGCATTTCAAATACCCACACTATGGACAAATGGGACAAATATAAGATAAAACAAAGCAGCAATTTGGGTGAGGAACTACTTTTTCTTTCCCTTGACTCCTCCTCTAATCTTTAGGATAGTATAAAACCTACATATCTGAACCAGCCAGGATCCTATAGAGAACAGAGGAAGGCTCCACCCAAAAGCACCAGCATGAAAAAGCAGTGAGCAGAGCAGATAGGATTTTCATTTCCTCCAATTAAGGTTCAATTTGTTTAAAAACCTGTGATAAACTAGTTGAGAGTGTGTGTAATATGTTGGCTTAAGCACACTAAGGGAAATACGTTAGGGTGGAAAATAATGTGTTTCTGTTCTTTAGGGCAACTGCTGAAACTACTTATCTACTCCTAAACTCTGTCAAGTCCTGCAGCAGCTGACAGAGGAGGGAATATTTCGAGAAGTACTTGTCAGCAAAGGCCCACACAAGCTTACAAGCTGGCATAATTTATCATTAATAGTGTTTCTTTTTATGGCTGCACAGGCGGATCCCTGCAGATGTCTTTCTAGGACAGTAGAAAAAGGGAGCTCTTCAGCTTCTGAATGGACTAGATGAAATTTGAGGTTTATGGAATTACACTGCTAATTGAAGCTGTCTGCTGTATTTATTCAGCTGACAATGTTGCACCAGACTGTTTTGTGTGATAACTTTAGTAGCTTCAATTTGGGTACTATTCTTTTTCAAGAAAGTTTCATAGCTCATAAACCTGTCAACTTACTCAGCCTTTCCCAGTCATAAACTGTAGCTGAGATTGAGGAAGGAGGTTCACATTTCAGATGCTGGGATCTGCAAGAATTAAAAAAGGACAACAGTAAATAACACACTAACTTATGTAAATCACTTGAGTTTATTTATATTGGTTATTCTGGTTATTGTTCACAGTTTTGAAATTAATTGGTGAAAGTTAGTACAGCGGAGCCTTGATAAGTGCCCACCCTTTAGAAACAGCATTTTTGTACATTTAAGTGGGCTGTGCACTTAAACAGACTATGCATTATCCCACCTCACAGATCACAGCAGGTCACCTGTGACAAACTTTCCATGTTGTTTGTCATAGTAAAGTGCCTATTGGGCCCCAGGGCTTATTCAGAGATATTCATTACATCAACTGAACCATTTCACCTTCCCTGCTCCTTGTGCCTTTATCAACTATTGCAGAATCCCTACAGTTATTCACTGGACAACCTCTGCTAGCTACCTGTCTAACTCTGGTATACCACTGAGATAAAACATTCTCAGTGTGGAATTCCATGGGACAAAGAGTAAAGCTGAGCATCATGGTGTGATAAGTAGGCCAAATAACACCTTATTCCACCATATGAATGTGCACTTAAGCAGGATATGGCAATCTTCTGGCAGTTCTGACTGTGTTCTTAAGTGGGATATGCACCTAAACAATGTGAACTTATCAGGGTCTTTTAAACAAGAAAGTATTGGAGAAAAAACAGAAAACTGATAAAGTGTGCATTTAAGTGGGATGTGCAGTTATCCAGTGTGCTCTTAAAGGAGCTCCACTGTACATCAAAGAAGGCTAATGTGGGATGGTGAATGCAGGCAAAGACAAAGATCTCAATTCTGCTCACATCATGAAGAGGTGTGTGTGTGTGTGTGTGTGTGTGTGTGTGTGTGTGTGTGTGTGTTTAACCCTTTCCTGGCACATTAACCTTTTCCTAGTCAGTTTGCAAATGGTTGTAATGCTATACTGTACTGTCCTACTGCATATTGTTTAGAACATGAAGCAGTGCATGTGTGTTAATAAGTCAAAGTGATTATCCTAAATACAATAAAAGTTATGGTTAAATGTATAAATAGATAAATGCCATATAAGGCAGTGTATGTGTTATTTCTCATATAGCAGTTAAACAAGCACAGACAGTCCCTCACCTTTCACCAGCATGCAGTACACAACTGTGATGGGTGCCATGTCACCCATCTGGGTTCATGCATTGCTTCTGAGAATCACTTTCCTGTGTGGGCATTCCCTCACCTTTCACCAGCATGCAGTACTCCACCGTGATGGTTGCAATGTCACCCCACTGTGTTCATGCAGTGCTTCTTAGTATTGCTTTACAGAGCAGGAGGTCCCTCACCTTTCAAGAGCACACAGTAAGCAGCTGTTATCAGTGTCATGTCACCTCACTGTGTTCATGCAGTACTTCTGAGCATCACTTTTCAGTGCAGGCAATCCATATGCATTCACCAGTCCACATTACACCACCATGATGGATGCCATGTCACTCCACAGTGTTCATGCAGTGCTTCTGAGCATCACTCCACAGAGCAGGTGCTCCCTCACCTTTCACCAGCACACAGTACACTACTGTGATTGGTACCATGTCACCCCACTGTACATAAGCTGTGCTTCTGAGCATCAATCCACAGTGCATGCATTCTCCTACCTTTCACCAACATGCAGTACACCACCCTGATGGGTGCCATGTCACCCCACTCTGTTCATGCAGTGCTTCTGACGTTACTCCGTTGAGCAGGCATTTCCTCATCTTTCACCAGCAAGCAGTACACCACTGTGATATGTGTCTCATCACACCAGAGTGTTCTTACAGTGCTTATGAGCATCATTACACAGTGTAGGCAATCCCTCACCATTCACCAGCACAGAGAATACAACTGTAATTGGTGCCATGTCACTCTACTGTGTTCGTGCATTGCTTCCGAGCATCATTTGTTAGTGCAGGGAGACCCTACTCATTCAACAGTGTGAATTACACCACAGTTTAATAATGAAGAGGTTGAATGATCATTTGCCTGTTTTTGACATTATTGCAATAATTGTAATGTACTGTATTTTTTGTATGTTTTGTATTTTTGTATTACAACAAACATTTGTAAAGTTTTAATTATTTTTTTGTATTATGTAAACAGGTAAGCCTTGTGAATAGGGATTTTCAGAACCCTAATGGCTTTATCACTGTATAAATAAAAGTTTACCATACCATACCATACAATGATAGGTACCATGTAGCCCCATTGTGTTCATGTATTGCTTCTCAGCATCATTCCTCCATGTAAGCAGCCCTTTACTGTGTTCAAATAGTGTTTCTGAGCATCACTCCACAGTGCAGGCAGTACCTCACATTTCACTAGCACACAACATATCACTGTAATGGGTGCCATGTTGCCCAACTGTGTTCATACAGTGCTTCTGAGAATCACTCCATAGTGCAGGCAGAACCTCACATTTTACCAGCACACAGTACACCACCTGGATGAGTAATGTGTTACCCCACTGTGTTCATGTAATGCTTCTCAGCTTCACTCCTTCATGCAGGCAGTACCTTACTGATCACCAGCATTCAGTACACAACCATGATGCATGGCATGTCACCCTTCAGTCTCCATGTGACAAAGCTGTTTATCTTCAGCATCCTGACTTGCCCCAATTTGGGCCAGTCTTCCCAGCCCCATCACCCACCTTCTCTGGGACTTACATTTTCTGGTGGTCCTGTCATACTACCTTGAATCAGTGGTGCCCAGTCATCAGTGTGGGGCCTGCTAGAGGGCAAGCCATCACATTTCTACAGTAGGAGGGCTTTTCCAACTATTTCGTCCCCTATGGGGGTCCAGATGTGTGTGTACTCAGCCTCCATGGAGACACCTCAGACATCCCAGTGTGGGGTCCTTTCCCATGCTGTCCCATGGTGCTGCCACCTAGATTCCTCTCCCTGTCCTACATATGTGCATTTTCCCTCCCAGGCCAGTCCACAAGTGCCCCAGGTCTGTTCTTGAACCTAGGTTACCAACATGTAAGTCAGTGGCTAAAAGCTTGACACAGAAATAGGCAGACAAACCTAAAACTGGAAACCAGAACTACACAGAGTAATGGCCCCATATTAAAAGGTATCAGGCTGCCCCTTGCAAAATCTCTTTACTTAGTGCACATTAACGTAGTTCACTAAATTTGCCATACTTTAGCATGTTTGAAGTAAAGTGCGAGTGCCCCAAGCATGTTGGAATATAGCACCCCCAAAGCAAAACTGAGGCACTAGAATGTGCACTCAGCACAATCCACATCCCCCTGCTGGGCAATTAATGCAAATGAGAACTGTTCACTAACTTTGATATACTCAAACATGTTTGGAGTAAAGTGCTAGTTCTCCAAGCATGTTCCAATATAGCCCCCCCAAAGCATAAATGAGGCATTTAAACATGTACTCAGCACAATTTTTACCCCCCCCACTGGAAAATTAGTTCAAATTAGCAGAGTTCACTAAATTTGCTATACTCAAACATGTTTGGTGCAAAGTGCGAGTGTCCTAAGCATGTTTGAATATAGTCCACCAAAGCAAAAATGAGGCTCTAAAACATGCACTCAGCATAATTTGCATCCCTCTGCTAGCCAAAGAGATACAGTATCTGGTCCCTGAAAAACATACAGGCTGTGATGGAGCCAACTTATTTAGGGCATTGCAGATCTCTTAGTCTTACAATAGGCACAATCAGGACCTCACTAAAAATGAAACACTGCATGTTAACTGGCCTATCCTGAGTAAATACATTATAAGAAAATGTATAAAAGCAGGGCCCCAGTAAAATTAGATTTTGCAGTTTACGTGTTCTAACTCTAATAAATACACGGAAAAATGTGTAAAAGCAGGACCCCAGTGAAAATGAAATATTGTAGCTGCTTTGTCCTACTGACACTCACACCCTAGGTATGTGCTCAACTGGTGTAACAGCTGTGTGTGTGTGTGTATGTGTGTGTGTTGTGCATATTTTCAAGGGGGTATGTTCATCCAGTACCAAAAACATTTTTCACTACATTACCTTGCTGTTTATGGTTTTGATTTTTTCTTCAATTGTGCTGTAAATGTGGGACCTATACATTATTTATGTGTGTATGTATTTATTTATTTAAACAAATTTAACAGGAAAGACATACTAAGATGAATAATTGCTCATTTTCAGATGCATCCTGGGTAGAAGGGGGAACAGAAGTGCAAGAATAACATAGAACAATAACTTATACAATAAAACATCATACTGAGAAGTAAAATAAACAGTACAAAATAAACATGAACAAGGTTCATCAGACTGGCAAAATTACAGGCAAATATTTCACAAAGACACAGAAGGAAATCTGTTCATTGGGTACAAGCAATAATACTTTTCAGAGGGTGAGGGCACCAGGGGATAGGGTGCTGAAGGAAGGAGCACAGATGTGGAGGAGATGGGAAAGTGCAGACAAGTGAGGGAGGAAGAAGAGAGGGAGAAGGTTTGGTGAGGTGGGTGGAGAGGCAAGGAGAAAGAGGAGAAGATTGTAGATTGAGGAGTGTGGAAGGTCTATGTCTCAAGGGCAGCCAAAGGAGGAAGTGGTGTGGTCATGGAGAAAGAGGGAAGCGGGTAAACTGAGGAGTGGGGAAGGGCTATGAATCAAGGACAGACACCGGAGGTAGCGGTGTGGTCATGGAGCAGAGAGGAAAAAGGACGTTTGGAAGAGGCAGAACAAATGGTTAGAGAGAGAGTGTTCTAAAGTTTAGGAAAGTAGAAAGAGAAGGCAGCTTGACCAGTGAAGGATTTTACACGACAGTAATACAGCTAAGTCGCACTTTAATTCCGTATCTCTTCTCCAGCATCAGTCATTCCCCAAGTTTTTTTTTTTTTTGATATGTTGATAACTATTTTTAGGGCAGCAGGTAGGCATAGCCTGCAGCCCTATTGCATCAGCTCAAAAATCTACCTACAGGATTCAGACTATGGAACACTTCTTTTGGAGTTTTCAAATGATCCTTCCACCTCTTTGCAACCCTTTCAATTTAACTCTTGCAGTGTTCCAGACTGAACATCTATCCAGACCTCAATCAAAGAAATTTGTTCTAGTTCTTTCAGCAGTCTAGGGATTAAGAAACAAATGCTCTGGAAAATCACTTCTCATTCCCAACCTCATAGTGCTTCAGTGAGTACAAGAAACACATGTTTTTTTTTTAATCCAACTTGGTAAACAGCATTTTTAGAGCTAATGCAAAAGGGTTACATACAGCCATCTTGCTGTCTGTAGCTGGAAAAATGGAGTACCATGGCACACATTTTGAGAGTTTTCAGTGTATCCTTCTACCCTGCCTGCAGTATACAGAATTGTTTCTAGATCCCCTTAAATAATTGTGCCTCTTAAAATAGCTTAAGGCAGTAATGGCTGTAATTTCTATTGAAACACATTCATCATTTCAAGTGCATGTAAGATAACTAGCAATGGAAAAACTAATTTCCATAAACAATGAAAAGATTATTTATTTTCAATGGCACTTCTTTCCCTGCACTCTAGCCTATTTACCTGATTTTGCAGTATATATGTTGATTTCCTTCAAAATGTGTCTTTAAATCTAAGATATTTATGATAATTAGATAGTTAATGAAGATGTGTGCCTTTTCTGGTATTTTAATGGTTTCAGCTCACCCTATTCCCAGATTACCTTGCAATACATTTGAGTCTTAACCTTTGATTATGCTGGTCATTAATCTTCATCATTCCTGTGTGCTTTTATATACATAAACATTGACATTTTATTTTCTTCTTCAGTACCATAAAGGCACTTTTTTTTCAGAGTTTTTTGAAAATTCCTCGTCTCTTTCATTTTGTTTTTCTGCCCAATGTCCACCTCCACATTTACATTTTTTATTTCTATTTGATCAAGTTTCACAGCATGTAAGGCTAGCAACAGTGGCAGCTCCAGCTTCAGTTGTTTACCAGGGCGTTGGCTAGGCACTACAGTTGGAAGCCAGGGTACCTACTGAAACTGAAGTGGGAAGTATATGTGCATATTCATGCTTGCTTGTTGTAGTATTTGAACTAATGATGAATGTTATGTTTTTAAAAATAAAACTGTAAATTCCATTTTATTTTTTTTTACAGGAGATGGCCCTGCTTCTCCTTTCTTGGGGATGGGGTACAGATGGACCGGCTTCTCTTTGCTTGGGATAGATGGCTCTGCTTCTCCTAGCTCAGGTAGAAGGGAATGGCCCTGCCCCTGTTTTCTCTAGCAGGAGAAGTTGGGTCTCATGACCCAGAAGATAGGGCTACCCCCCAAGCCAGAAAAAGCAGGGCCACCCCCAAGCCAGTAGAAACAGGGAGATACCCTTCCCCCAAGCCAAAGGAAGGATGGCCATCATCACCCCCTAAGCTGGGAGAATCAGGACCCCCCACCAGGAAAAGCAAAGTTATTTCCCCCAGGGCAGGAGAAGTAAACCTTCCCCATCACCCAAACAAGAAGAAATAGCCATCACAACCCTTAACAGCAGGTAACTACCTACCAAAATGGTCCTCAATGGATTGGTCACACACAGTGGCAGGCCAGGAGATATAGGGCCATGTATTCTCTCTTTTGAGTCTCTCCCCTCCTCTCCCCACAGTACTGAAATAATTTCAAATAAACCCATCCACTTAACTTAATGAAAAGGCATAAGCAGTCAGAACTCTGTTACTCTGGTTCTGCAGGCAGTTTCTTTCTTGACTGTTTTTGCTGCTGGCAGGACTTTTACTTGAGGGTCTGACTCTGTGCTACAGCTACTGACTGGGAAGAGTGGCTAGCTGGTGCTACACTCTTTCATTACTGACCAGACTGTACTCTAGTATTTTATGAAAAAATTCATAGGATAATACGACTTTTTTAAGGTTAGTTATACTGCTGGCTTGGGGGGTGGGACTCCTGTGCTGCAGCTTGCAAGCAATTGCAATGCAGTTCTGGTTTAGTGGGTATGGCTGGCTGGATGACTCCTGATTCAAGCAGCTAGGCAGTCACCAGGAGCCAAGCTGCAGTGCCACTCCCTGCCCCCAACACTGGGTGCTCAATTATGGGGTAGGGTGGGAAACTAAAATGAAAGCAAGTAGCCACTTGCTGATCAACCCTTTTGCCACCAGACTTTCCCAACTCTGAGACCTAGTGCCTAAAGCTAGAGTCAGACAGTAAATGAAAAAAGTAAGCAAATAATGACAGCCAAACCCCAGTGCTGCCAACCCTCCAGTCTAACACTAGGTGCCCAGCCCCCCAGTCCAAAAGTCAATAACAAAGGTAAGCAGACAATGGGAGCCCTCTACAGTGATATTTTAGAAAGAAACAGTTGTTTTCTGCATGAATCTATTGTAGCATTGCTCCCTGCTATTCACTGTACTATGTCACATTTGTGTACTTGCTACTTGTACATCAAATAAAAAGCAGTGTTACTCCATAGTCAGCAGTAAAACTTTAACCCGTTTAATAGAAAAGCATATGAGAATTCATAGGATGAATACTAAAAACAGCAAAAGTGCAGTAGTGTAATGACTATCAGGGAGCAATGCTATGCCATATTGGGGCAAAAACAACTAACGTTTCACTCCAGAAGCAGAGTTTTATCAGAGTTAGTAACTTAATGCATAAATGCCCTTATATTTTCTGTCACTAGGTCTGAATAGCACATGTATGAACAACACTGTCTATAACAGCACCTTCCATTCAGCACTATGCAGAACAGTGGCAGAAACAAATGTGGCAAGTAAAGACAATGCCACTGGTAGCGGTCACAAAGCACACTGATAACTGCTACCAGTCCAAACACTTATTTAGTGGGGGTTCTGCCCCCCCACACCACCATAACAAAAATAACTCTGAGTTGGATTTGGATTGTGGGAGAAAAACACAATTTTGAATGTCAGGATTACAACCCTAATCTCCACCACCATTGTGGCCAAGCAGCTCCATGTCTCAGTCCTCTCTGCCATGGGATCAACTCATCCACCATTTTTGATTTCCCAGCCCTTGTCTTCTTCCTAGTACTATGGACAGCGACCTGGGTAGTGCTTACTGCACATCACTGTTTAATCCCTGTCTCTGTCTGTGGTACACCTTTTGGACATTGCTGTTTTTTTCCTTATTCTATATTTATAACACTGTTGTAACTGGTTATTATATTATCCACCACCCGTGAGATGTACAAATAAAAAATTTAAAACAATGAATATGATGCATCCTCAGGATACAAGGGGACACTTACAAAATTACAACCGGCAATTAAGGTGATTAAAAGTATATCAAACCTGGTTTAAACTACCCAACAGGCATATTTTCACAGTTGGTTAGTGCATATAATTATAAAAAAAGCTTTACATATAATCTACAATATCAGGACATATAAAAGTTATAGAAATCCATTTTGTGGGTGTTGGAGTGAAGCAATGAGGATATAAAATTGACATGTATTCATTTATATATAAGATCTCTAGAGAGGAATTTTCTTTAGGTCTGTGGAGCCAATGAACTCTGCAGTACAATGATTCCAAATATCAGGAATCTATTCTAAAACATTAGATGAAAAGTAGGTCATTATTATATCAGATGCTCAGCCATAATGGAGCTATACCTTGGGGACTCGCTATAACCCAGGTATGAATGATTTCCATAGACAATCTTCATGTCCTGTATATAAATATGGTATGCAAACTTTATTACAGTGGTAGTTATTTAAAAGTTGCCTACCTCAAGGTACCACTGAGGCACTCAAGTTGCAATTTACATTGACTGTACTGTCATTCTGACCTAGATGTACCTCAGTACCATGAAACTTCTAGGTATACCTCAGTGCTGAAACACTCTTCTATGGCTACCACTGTATGGGTTTGACTAAATGAGCATCTGATATAATAATGTGCTGCCTTTTATTGCTTTTTAGAATACATGCATGACATTTGCATTGTGTATCACAGAGTTCATTGGCTCCACAGTGCAAGAGAAAATAGCTCTCAAGAGAAGGAATATATATGGACGAACACCTAAACATTTTATATCCTCAGTGCTTCACTCCAACACGTGCAAAATGGAGTTCGATATAAATTTATATTTACTGTTATTGTGGTTTATATGTAAAGTTTTTTTTAACACTTTTGTCTACTAACCAATTGTTGAAAATATGCCTTGTGGGTAGTTAATACCAGGTCTGATGTTATACTTTTCATTTCCTTTATTGCCAGTTGTAACTTTATGAGCCTCCTTGTATCCTGAGGATGTGTCACATTAGTATCAGACTACTAATGTCCAAGGCCACTGTTTTTCGGTTTTTACCGGAAAATCCGGTAAAATTCCGGAATTAGGGCTGCCTGAAAACCGGTTAAAATGAAGATTTCATGGAATCTGCCATTTTCTATCAGATTAGTACATCTATAAAAAAAGTCTGTTTTTCCTTTAATTCCTTACTGTACTATTTTGTTTGCTTTATTTAATGCTCTGTATATTAAGCCTTCTTTAATTCTGATTATTTATGCACATACTAAAAGAATGATAACAGAATCCCGGTAAAATCTGGAAATTAGAGTAACAATCACCGATGAAATTCCGGAATCTTAAGTCTTGAAAACGGAATGTAATTATTTTAATCACCGTAAATCAGTGGCCTTGCTAATGTCTCTTTTATATATGATACTGTATGCCATTTTACATGTAATATGACAAGTTTTAAATACAGCCTTTAACAACAAAATGGTATTTACTCAAATCAATTTGCTGCCACATTGGCTCTGACTAGAGTTTGTTATGAATCCATTAGTGCTGCACTGGACAAGGAGCTATCGGTGGATGTCATTTATTTGTTGACTGGGGCTTTTAGAAGTTCTCATATTATCCCCGTGCTGCGCGCTCTGCACTGGCTGCCAATACAGTGGCGGATCACCTTTAAAATAGGTCTTTTGACCTACAAAGCCCTACACGGTCTGGATCCCGACTACTTGAAAGAACTCCTAGTGCCTTACACCCCTCTGCAACAGCTTCGCTCAGCTGACAAGGGGTTGCTGGAGATTCCGAGGGTAAATTTGAAGTCATCTGGTGCCCGTGCATTTGGATTTGCTGTACCTACCCTCTGGAATTCTCTGCCCCGTCAGCTCTGAGATTGTAGGACAGTGGGGAGTTTTATGGGAAAAGGAGTTTCCTACTTTGTCCTGA
Organism: Neoceratodus forsteri; assembly: GCA_016271365.2. Classification (NCBI taxonomy): domain Eukaryota; kingdom Metazoa; phylum Chordata; order Ceratodontiformes; family Ceratodontidae; genus Neoceratodus; species Neoceratodus forsteri. The sequence goes on from CM057453.1 coordinate 216,154,765, forward strand.
TTTTATATTGTTGTATCTGAATATATGTTTGTATTTGATTTTATATTGAATGTATTTGAATATGCTTTTATGTCTGCTCTTGCTGTGCAGTGCCTTGAGATTTTGAAAGGCACTCAATTAAATAAATGTTATTATTATTATTATTACTATTTGGATTATGCCAAGGCATTTGACAAAGTCTCCCATAGTCTTTTGATTGATGTACGTGTAGAATTAGGAATAAACACTAATCTGGTGCAATGGATAGATTCATGGTTGGATGGAAGACAACAGAAAGTTGGGGTTATGGGACACTATTCAGACTGGGGAGACGTAACAAGCAGAGTTCCCCAGGGTTCCATCTTGAAGCCGACCTTGTTTGGTATATTTAGTTAATCTACGCAGACATCATGTCATTTTTGAATTGCCATGTATGCAGATGATAGCAAAATTGGTGCTATTATAAATCATGCAGAGGCTGCCAAAAACCTTCAGGAGGATCTAAATAGAATACAAGAATGGGCGAGTAACAATAAGTTGAGTTTCAACAAGAAGTGTAAGGTGATGCACTTAGGGAAAGATAACCATAAGTACCAGTACATCTTAAATGGTAGAAGGATTCAGGAAACAGGGGAAGAGAAAGATCTGGGAGTAATCATTACAAATGATCTGAAGTTGGAAACTCATGCTAGGAAATGTGTGCCAAAAAGTAACAGTATACTGGCTAATATATTAAAAATATTAAAAGTAAATCACAGGAAATAATGATTCCATTGTTCACTTCTCTTGTGAGACCACACCTGGACTACAACTCTGCATTTTGTGCTCCTCAGAGTTTTAGAGGACAGAAACTAAAGAAGGGTGTACAATGTAAAGCAACAAAAAAAAATATTGGACAAAAAGATAGGCCATACAGTGACAGACTAAAGAATTTAAATTTGTATTCCTTGGATTAGAGACAAATTAGGCGGGATCTATTACTGGTATACAGGGCAATGAAAGATGGCTTAATGTGCAAAAGTATAGGAATAAGTAGGAGATTAATAAGAAAAGGAACAAGAGCACATAATCTGCAGATATGGGGTATATACCTATTACTATCCAAAGATCTAGGTGGTTTAATCAGAGAGCGATATCACACTGGAACAGCTTACCTCATTGGGTAGTGAATAGTGACTCACTGATCTCTTTTAAAGGAACACTCGATAGATATATGGGAGATGACAAATGGAGGTACTACCACTGATAAGTGATGAGTTGTTAATGGGTCCAGTGACATTAAAGACTTGTATTCAACTTATGAACCAATGTTCAATCCTGTCAATACCTCTGAGAATGGGAAGACTGAGCTCATGACTCGTACTTGGGAATGTGTGCAAAAAAGTAACAGGATACTGGCTACTATATTAAAAAATATTAGAAGTAAATCACAGGAAGTAATGGTTCCATTGTTCATTTCTCTTGTGAGACCACACCTAGAATACAATTCTGTATTTTATGCTACTTAGAGTATTAAAGTACAGAAATTAATGGAGGGTGTACAACATAGGGCAACAAAAGAAAAATTTAACAAAACAATAGGCCATACAGTGATAGACTAAATAATTTGATTTTGTATTCCTTGGATTACAAATGTATAAGGGGATCTCTGCCTAGTATACAGGGCAATGAAATATGACTTGATGTGCAAAAGTATAGGAATAAGTAGGAGATTAATAAGAAAAGGAACAAGAACACATAATCTGCAGATATGGGGAGATATACCTATTACTGTCCAAAGATCTAAATGGTTTAATCAGAAAGTGATATCACACTGGAACAGCTCACCTCATTGCATAGTGAATAATGACTCACTTATCTTTTTCAAAGGAGTACTCGATAGGTATATGGGAGATGACAAATGGAGGTACTACCACTGATAAGTGGCGAGTTGTTAATGGGTCCAGTGACCTTAAAGACTCAAAATCAACCTATGAACCTATATCAATCCTGTCAATACCTCTGAGAATGGGAAGACTGATCTCATGTCCCATCTCAGCCTGATGTTCCACAGGGACAAGCAAAAGGATGAGGAGCACCCACATATGCAGACAGCACAAGGATCGCAAAAATATTATTCAAAGTTCTTTCTTTAACTACAGTGCATAGTGTACCCATACATACTGAGCATAAAAAAGTTGCAGCTGAGCCTTTTTGCAACTAACATTTCTCCTGATCCCTGCCAGGCATCTTCACAGTGATTCATTATGATGATGTCTGGCAGAGGCCAGGAGAAGCATAACTTTCAGAGCAGCTTAACCGTCTCTTATATGCTCACTATGTGTGGGTGCACTATGCACTTTAGTTAAATAAAGGACTTTGAATAATATGTTTGCAGTCCTGGTGCTTTCTGCATATGTGGGGGCTCCTCATCCTTTTGCTTGTTTCAGTTTTTTCATTGCTGAGCACCATATTACTTGTCCCGCCAATCAAAATCCATTTTGATTTGTTCCACAGGGAGAAGACAATATCAACTACTAGTAAACATAAATGTGGATATTATCTGTTAGATCCTTTCAGGTATTCCTGTTTTGAAAATGCAGCTTCACCTTAATAGTGGTATCTAAACAGAAAGCCCACCAGCAAATTTCTTTTTAATTTTAGAACTAAACACATTCTATTTACTGCTATGTAAATGTAAACACTGGATGAAATATGAAGAAAATGACAGAGGGAAGCTTACAAAGGATATCAGTTGACATTGTATGTGACTGTATAAATACACATAACTAAATGCTACATAAATTCTCTGTGACTAAGAAAGTGGCAGATGGGGGTAACAAGGCAAAAATGGGTCTTGATTTGCACTCAGGAGTGAGAAGGTCAGTTTTCCTATGTGGGACAGTGACCCACAGGGTGTAAAAGGTTGGGGTTATTGAAAATATGATGGATCATAATGGTCTACATAGCCCATTATCTTAAAGCAGTGGTTATGTCATCAAAGAAGGAAAAAAGGTGGGTCAGAATTGACAACCATCTGACATTTTTCACAATCCCCAACTTAAACATGAATATGGACACAATTTCACTTACTGCACTATAAGACTATGCTAAAGAATTCAGTATCTATGCCAAGCTGGTGTTTCTCAGCTTGATATATGTGTTCGCAAACAAAATCTTGGCCCTGTGTAAGAAATCCTTTATTTTTTTTCAGAAAGTGCCCCAGTGCTCAAATTCAAAGCAAGCAGTTGCCCCACAGGTTGGACACACCTCGACTGGTTTCATACATAGGGTGCATCTTCAGGACATATGTGTTGCATTCTTTCAGCAGGATCTTTATACAGTATAGTACCAAAACACATTTTCTTCACCTTATCCACATTTCCATCTAAATGCACTCTGACTTCCTCTCTGCCCTGATGTCATGATATTTAGGGCTTAAATAAATCTGTATCCATATGTCCTCCTTGTGGATCAAGTTAAACTTTTTCAATGCCAAAAAGACGACTAGCAATGCATTCCATGGCTTTGAAAAAATTTAATATGGGGTGGTATTATACACTGCACAGTCTTGTGTTCAATGATTCTAGTATGTTTATCTATTCCACAGCAGTGAAATAATCTTGTGAAAATGTTGACCTATGCTATATTATGCCATTACAGATTACCACTTACCTTCTGACTTTTATGATACCCTTCTTTCCACAGTTTTAATATGCTTCACTACTTTTTTCATGTCTGAAATAATAAGAGGAGCATTTCGTTAAACCCTTGTTGTGCCATAGACTAATATATCATTCCACAATTCCTATACGTTCTAATCCTTTCAGCAACCTAAGGGTATATACAGTGTGGACCAGGTCTTCATCAGTATATTCAGCTGTTTCTGTCCATCTGTTGTTTGTATCTCACTTATGTTGTGACTAAAATTAACTATTATGTAGCAGGCAGTGCTCTCTGTCCATACACAACAATGGTTGTTCAAAAATAGCTACAAATATGGATGAAAACCTGATCCAAGCCATATTAAAAGGATTGTTCCTTTCATTATTTCAGACATGAAAAAAAGTACTCACGCAAACTCAAATTGTGGAAAGAAGGGTATCATACAAGTCAGAAGGTAAGTGACAATCTAAAATAGCATAAAAATGTATAGGTCAAAATTTTCACCAGATTGTTCCACTGCTGTTTTAAATTATGAGGCTATGTTGAATTTTGCAAATGCAGGCTCATAACGTTGGCAATATTGAATATTTTACCACAATATTTCAACATAGCCATTTTGGTATGACTCATTAGTGTGATAGCTGTCATTTTTCAACTCCTGCCCAAAATGTGTGTTTTTAGCCCAAAAGTTGATTTTGCAGCCCCTGCATGACATCACCTTTAGGACCGGAGTTGAGCATTTTTTCTGCCCTTCTTAATGAGGCAGGTTCATCACAAGGCTGTGTTGAAAATTAGGTGTAAAAATATTTACAAAACATTGTTTTGAATATTTTTAACCTAGATTCCTCTCCTTCAGCCCTATTGGCTCTAGCCAGAATTTGTTTTTCTGTAGTCATTTCCACAACTTATTGCTTGGTAACTTATTTCTTTCAATTTATTCTTAGACATAATTGTCCTCTTTATCTTTGTTACATTTATTCTATTTCTATAAACTTTATATTCTATATTTTTGTATCTGTTATCTCTTCCCCTTTCCCCTTCCCTCAGAACACATCTGAAAAAGAGTTGTTACTAGCTCAGTATGTATTTCCTTATAAACTTTGAAATAAATGAATCTCTTACCACATTAATGAATTAACAGATGGTGTGGCTTTGACCAGAGTTTGCTTTTTTCTAGATAGCAGGGGAGTATTTTTCCCCTCGTAACTCTGACTCCTTTTGTTTTAGCATACTGTAGCGCTCTATCTTGCTCTCTCTCTCTCAGTGAAAAAAAAACCTGACTACAGTTCCTGTTACTGTTCCCTCCTCACACTCTTCCCTACTGCACTGAAGAAGAGGGATCCTGCTCAACTGTGAAAGATAAAAGCCAGAAAACTGTTTAATTGTAAACCTTAGTTTACTGAAGTTTAATAAATGCTACAGACTACATTCCCAAATTGCTGAATGTGGCAGAAGTAGCAAAAACAGCAACAGTATATTGTCCTATCCCAAATCAGCCAGATGCAGACTGTTTACTTATTTCTTTTATTTATGATAACTTGCATGCTTAATTAAGAAGGAGAGTGAAAATGGAAGCAGGTTAGGGGCCCAGTTGTTATAAAAGGGTAAGAACATACAGAAGGAGCAATGTTCACAGGTGGCCACCCTTTGAACCAGAGAGTGGAGAGAAAGAGGGATGGAATGACAGAAAAGAGAGACTGTGACCAAAAAGATGTAGGAAACTCTTCTCTATTAATTTAAATGATTTTGTCTTATGTATCACAGGTATATTTCTAACAGGTACTGTGGGGGGTGCTGTTGTGGAGGTATGACTTCCACAAACATCCTCATTTGTTGTATCCCCCTTAAACAATCAGGAAGGGCAACCCTAGCCCTCTCACAACCAGGAGGGGGATGATATTGATTTTTTTTAAAATCATCTGAGAAAGTATGTGTGCAGTTTAAATTGTACAGGGCTTTGTGTATGACCCACCTCATGCCATTGCTTATTGGCCTTGCTTTGCAGTAATTTGCTAAAATGGATGCTCAGGACTAAATGGACCATGACAAAATCAAGAAGGTGTTACTGAAACATTGTGAACTAACTCTTGAGGCTTATAGGTGAAAATTCAGGGAATTAAGAAATAGCATAGGAGACAGATATGTAGAATTGCATTTTCAAATGTGTACCTGTATAGATCACTGTGTGGATAGGGATACAGCTAGAACTGTGGAGCAAATAAAATACTTCCTTGTAAGGGAAGAATGTCTTAAAATTGTACCTGAGGACTTGTGCATCTGGTTGCTGGACCAAGCATGCAGCTCCATGAATGAGATAGCAGAAAGTACTGATCTTTATGTGGACAGCAGACCACACATGCTCAGCAGCAACAATGTGTGTGTGGGGGGGGGCAGCTGATGGTTTCAAGGGTACCCAAGGAGGGAAGCTAAAACTAAACCAGCCTACACCCTGCCCCAAAACAAAACCCACCAGTCCTAATGGGAACAAGGAGTTGGTGGTAAAGGAATGCAACATTTGCCAGAAAGTGGGACACCTGTCATATGACTACCCTAAAAATATGAGCAAAGGGCAAAAGCTTGGGGATAGGGTGATCAAGACAGTGCGCAACAGATAGCGGACTGCTCACAGACTGCAGTACCACCTAACTTCTCCATTCATATGCAGCCTATCCTATAGTAGTTAATGGAACAGTAACAGTGATTAAGGGACACTGGTATCTCCATCTACCTGGTGAGGAAGGATCTAATCCAGGCAGAGAAGATTTTGCTAGGGCACTTTTCTATGATTCAGGGAGTCACAGGTCCAGGGGTCCAAGTACCAATGACTGGGGTCTTCCTGAGCTGGGACAGTGGCCATGGAGTACCGGAAGTGGGAGTCATACCTGATCTCCTTGTGGATGTGATAATGAGGAATAATTTTGACTAAAGAGAAACTCTTGTGTGTGTTACTACCCACAGTCAGGCAAAATGACAACTGGGGGTGAGGAGGTGCAATGCAGCCTGCACTAACTCCTCCATTAGCAGCTGAGGAAGTAGCTAGTGTGGGTGAGGGACTACCTAGAAATAGTAGACCTGAGCCCGAGCTGCAAACAGAGGAGATTTCAATTGTGGGCAGATTTTCTTCTGATTGGAAGTTAGGGAGAGCCAGATGAGAGGAGCTGGGCAGAGCTCAGCTGACTGATCCTACCCCTACAAAAACTGACAGATAGCTGATAGTGCTGTGGACTCTCAGGGGACTAAAACTTTTGTCTACTGGGAGAATGGACTGTTGCAGGAGAGAGTATACCACAGAGGATGGCTAGAGGGAGAGGTACTGTACTTTGGAAGCTGGTAGTCCCTTGGGCTTGTCCCAAGCAGCATTTGGCCCTGGCCCATGACATCTCTTCTTCAGGCCACCTGGGTATTAGTTGCACAAAGAGGCAGGTCACCAACAATTTCTTTGGGCCTAGTATGTACACAGTTGTGGAAAATTATTGTTGGACTTGTCCACAGTGCCAGATTGTGGGAAAGGTGAGGAACAAGGCTAAAGCAGCTTTGATACCCCTGCCTATTATTAATGAACCCTTTAAGAAGGTAGCCATGAACATGGTGGAGGCACTGAGCACCCTGAGTCACATAGGTAAAAGGTATTTGCTGGTTGCCATGGACTACGTAAATAGGTACCCCATGGTGGTAGTTATGTCCTCCACCGAGGAGGAGGAGAAATTGGCTGATGAACTCCTGGGAATCTTTAGTCAAGCGGGATCCCACAGGAGATATTGTCAGACAAGGGGTCTGATTTCATGTTGTCATTAATGACTAGTCTGTGGGAGAAGTGTGAAGCAAAACAACTCTGTGCCTCACCCTATTACCCAGAGACCAATGGCCTGGTTGAGCTGTTCAATGGGTCTCTGAAAACTATGCTCAATATGTTTGCTGACCAGTACAAGATGGAAGGGGTAAATATTTGCCCCATCTCCTGTTTGCTTACGGGAAAGTTCCCCAGGAGTCCACAAGGTTCTCACCCTTCAAGCTCCTGTTTGATCACAGTGTGAAGAGGCCCCTAGATCAGTTAGGGATGAATAGGAGGGTGACTCCATGAGGAATATGGTGTGGAGTATGTCCTGAACTTAATGGGCTCATGCGTCTTGTGCAGGAGCACTTAGGCACTGCACAACTCCAAGAGAAAATCTGGTACAACTGTGGCACCAGATCCTGGGAGTACAAAGTCAGATGGTAAGTGAGGGTACTCATCCCAGTCCAACAAAATAAACTGAAGGCAGCATGGGAGACCCCATTCTTCATAGTTAGGAAGGTGGAGTGAGGTTAATTATGTAGTAGAACTGCCTGACAGGAGGTGCAGTCAGGGGGTATATCATGGTAACATGATGAAGCCCTACTGTGATAATGAGGGTACTGCTGTGTGCAGCACAACAGAAGAAGAAAATGAGGCTGATTCACTGGTGGATCTCATTGGGGAGGTGCAAAAGAGATCCTCAGGGGATAACCTCTCCCTCTTGGAGTGGATGACACCAGCCCTGGCAGAATAGATGAGGGAGGGAGGTGCTGCATGCATTTGGGGAAATATCCACAGGGATACTAGGATACTCCATAATGGCCGAACACCATGTGGAAAGTGGAACTCAAGTGCTGCTGAGGCAGACCCCTACAGAGTACCACAGGGGGTTAGGCAGACCATGCAGGAGGAGCTCAGAGAGCTTATGGCTCTCAGAGTAATCAAGGAGTCCAGTAGTCCCGGGGCATCCCCTGTGGTCCTGATCCCCAAGAAGGACAATACCACAAGGTTCTGCATTGACTATTTGAGGCTCAAAAGCCGTACATAGTCAGATGCCTTCCCCATGCCCAGAATGGATGAAACCTTAGAACAGTTGGGGAAGCACAGTACCTGACCATGATAGACCTGGCAAAGGGATACTGGCAGGTGCCTCTAACCCTTGCAGCCAGGAAAAAGTCAGCCTTTATCACCCCATTTGATTTGTTTGAATTCTGAGTAATGCCATTTGGAATGTAGAATTCCCCAACAACTTTTCTGCAGCTTCTGGCTTACATTCTGTCTGGGGTAGGTGAATGTTCTCTGGTGTGCATGAATGATGTAGCCATTTACAGCCAGACCTTGGAGGATCATGTCAGGCACATGAGGGAGGTGTTCTGACAGCTGAAGCCTGCAGGGTTGACTGTTAAGGCAGAAAAATGCTAGATAGGCAAGTGAGAAGTGTCCTACCTTGGGCACTGGGTGGGCAGTGAATGCATTCATCAAGAGCCTGTGAAGGTTCATGCCATTCAGGCCTGGCCCACCCTTACCATGACGAGACAAGAAAAGGCATTTCTGGGAACAGTCAGGTACTACAGGAAGTCTGTTCCTCACTACAGTGATATGGCCAAGCCCCTGATAGGCAAAATGAAAACTGCCAGCAAAGGTTCTCAGGATGGAGGACTGTAAATTGACTTTCCAGCAGTTAAAGGAGGAATTATGTTGGTCACCCATGCTCGCTAGCCCCACTTATGACCTTAAGTTCATCATGCACATGGACACTTCAGACCATGGACTGGGTAATGTCAGGAGTCAGGTTACAGTGCAGGGGAAGAAGGGTTCCATAAGGTATCTAAACTGAAAGCTTCTGGTCAGGGAGAGGACATATGTCACAATGGAAAGGGAAAGTCTCAGGGTAGTGTGCGAACATCAGAAGCTGCAGCTATATTTGTGTTGACAGGAGTTGACTGTGGTCACAAATCATAATCCACTAAAATGACTGCATAATACTATTTGGTAAAATATAAAATTGTTGCACTGGAGTCTGGTATTGCAGTCATCAAACCATCCAGTACTGCAGTGGTTTGCAAAATGCCAATGTGGATGTTTGTATAAGCAGGGCTAAGTGCATTGCTTGATACTTTAGGCACTTTCCAGTCACTACATGAACAGCAGTGTCATCACCTTCATTTTCTGGGTGGGGAGGATGTAAAGGGCATATGACCAGGTTTATTCAATCTTGTTTGTGTGTAATTATTTTTTGTTTCTACTTATTCTCATTATTTCTTTCTAAGTTCTTTGTATTGGGCATATAAAATGGATTTCAGGACACTTGTCCCAGCAGGAGACCATGCAAAATCTTAAGGAAAAATAAGATCAGATGGGAGAATGTGAATTTTCCCACAAATTTATCCTTAGCAGGCAGGATGCAAGAAAGTAGTAAAACCAATGTGAGGAAAGGCTAGATGGAAATGTGAACACACACACACACACACACACACACACACACACACACACACACACCATGCAGTCACATAGGTGGAGAATACTGGAGGGATGTCACTCCAGGGATAGGTCCAACCCTACAACCTTCAGTACATAAACTGAGGAGTTACACCCTAACTCTCTCTGATTTTCCACAGCCTTTGACGATGACCAAACTCTCTTGGTGAGTGTCACAGAGAAGGGAGAGCTCTTCTCAATAACCAGCTTATCTGTGTGAGGGGAAAGGCAGCCTAGGTGAATGTCCATTCAAGTTTGCTGGCAGGTAAACACAGACTGAAGTATGAGACTAGACTTTGAGAATATTGTACCAATCATCTGTCTATTTACCTGCATTATTTTTTCTTTCCTGTAAATGTGTAAATCTTTTAGGTTCCTGTGTATGTCCTGTTTATATATTTCTGCAGTATTTTGCAGTAAAGAATCTATTTTATAGACCCAGTGGCTGTGCATCCTTATTGGAAATGTAAATGCAATATTTGTGCTGGCAAGGTAAGGATTCTTTGTTTAAAGTCTGTCATCTGAAGTGCACTCTGCCATGTTTCACTCTGTTTGACCTTCCACATCCCTAAGCATGAGAAAGGTATTTTCCTGATATAATCAGGGGGTGGCTGAAGAAGTGAACTGTACCAATACTACCCTGTAAGCTAGTATGGCCCAAAGGGTAGTTTGTCACAGTATAGTATTATGTGAAATGTGCACACGACAGTTCTTTCACTATCAGAATGAAACTGACCGGTACAGTCCCTAGATGTTTCAGAATGCTGTTGCATGACAGAAGGGTACAGTCTCTTTCCATGACCATTGAACTGTGGCACAACAGTATTTTGAAAGGTACAGTATGGAATTCTATACAGACCAATGCTCCACTATATACTATATCACAGTTTATGTACAGAACTCTGAACACATGCTTTTGGACAACAACTCCTGTTCAGCATTCTGTATATAAACCATGGCATAGTAAAAACTCCAAATGACTAGTTTGACTGATTCCATAAAGAGAGCTGTACAGCATGTTGTCCATAAAAAGAAAATAATAGAACACAGTTGTTCACATCAGTGTTTATTTAGAAACATCATTGGTAAATACGGATAATTTGGAAGAAATGCATGAACCTCACTACTGTGCAGAATGTACTGCAGGAACATTACAAGCAGGTTCTAACTTGTACAGATTTCATGTCCCCTTTAAGGTGAAGAGACTGAGTAATTGAGGGATTCTGTCTGGTCAGGGTAGATGTAATGGCAGCACTGTAAACCAGATCCCCATAATTAACCCATAATGTCAGACTATCCTCCCAGGACTATGCCAATGCATCATGACCTCAACAGCCAATGTTTCATTTTGTCTTATTCCAGTGAGACATTTCCATTCCTCAAGTTCTCAGTTTATGATCTTTCATGTTAGTTCACGTTATGTTCTGTATACGAATTCCAGTTCATCCAGTGATGGGTAGCAACTTCTTGTATCACTTGAATGTTTTTAACTTGTCATACTACATATGCATTGAACACTTTTATATAGACTGGTTTCAGGTAAATATTGGAGATCATTCCTGCCTATTTGCTTTCAACAGCCATACACAAAGTTTTTGAAATAGTTTCTTCTGCCTTTACTCTGGTGTTCCACACATTAATTGCATTTTGAGCTGTCTAAAATAAATGCATCATTTCAGTTACCAACTAATTATCAGATTGACTGCTCCAATGCTTTCTTATCAGTTCTGACAGAAATGTGTTCTTCTGAGACACTAAGTACTTGACCTTAATTTGATAAGGGCATCTGTCTGTTATTTTGTGTTTCAGACCAAGTAGCTCTGGTGAATCTAAATATTAGGTAAGAAAATATGACTATCTATGTGTCTGTCTGTCTGTCTCTGTAATCAGTGGGAAATAAATTGAAAACGAACTGTCACATTTTTCAAACACTCGACATGCAAATTCTAAAGTATATATTTTAATATATTATATGTTTAGACCTTTTCCCTTCATGTTTGCCATCCTATCATATATACTAATTAAAGCCATTAATTATGCATGGTGCAGTAAGGGATGCAACAGTACTGGCATCCAGGATGTTTTGATCCTACTAATAGACCAAAAATGTAACCTTCGTCTTGCAGACTCCCCTGTCAACAATTGCAGTCAGTAAAATGAAAATGATGGTGCTCATGCTACTCTTGGTAATACCTTTCCAACACCTTTATTTATAACCACAACCTGTTATTGTACATAGTGCAGGCTTGCAAGCTGATTAACGAATATATGATCTCTAGCAGCCAGGCAAAACTAAAACAGTCAAGAAGCAGAGCAGGGACACTGCAATAACAAATATGAGGCCACAAACAGTTAACTGAATAATCAGTAGATGTGGAGAAGTACAATAACTAGCTGGGACTTCATAAAATGTCTACAGCTGTATGCTTACAATTAGAACACACACACGCACGCACGCATGCACGCACACATGCACACACATGCACACCACACACACAAAATTAAAAAAACAGCATTTTGAACAGTAGGGTCTTCTTTTACTTGTTTTCACAAAATATTTACCCAGCATAGTGCAGCTTAGATGTGATATCTCTTTTTCAGTAACTTGCTCAGGGTCATACCATATTTGGCTTTAGAAAGGTTTAAACTTGCAGTCTTCTGGTTCCACAAGTGCTCCTACCATGACAGTCATCTTTACTGCCCAAGAGATGCACTGGGGAAAACCATTGACTGCCAGACAGTTTTCTGAGTTTGTTTGTTTTCTACCGAGAATGGTGCAGCTGAGTTACAAGATCTCCTTTCCATTAGGGTACTGTTTTTAACTGAATTTTATAATGGATTTGATTAGGATAGTTTATCTGAGATGCAACATCACAGGGACACAATGTAATAAACATGTACAGAAGGAGGCACACAATTCAACATTAATGCATGGAGAGCATTACTTTCAAAGGTTTCTTCAGCTCAGAATGAACTTTTTTGGTAATAATTGGGGGGGCATGAAAGGTTATTACCTTCTGATACTGCTTTTTGTTTAGTTTCCTAAAATGTATTTACCCCAGGATAGCTCAGCTGAGATGCAATTTCTCCTTTCCAGTGGGCCTCTGCTTCTAGCCATTTTGGAGGTGGACTGGTATATTGGGAGGTTATGTAAGTAGCTCAGAAGCCATCCCAGTGGTGTGGGGGGCATAGGTGCTGTATGCCTTACCTCCTGCCACACCAGCAACCTGAGTTTAGGAACAAGCAGGAGCTGCTGGGGGTTGGCTGAGGGGGAGGGCTGGAAGAGGATTGAGTAGCCTCCAGGCAGCTCTTCTCTCCCAGACCAGGGAGGTTGGCTGTACCAGCTTTTGTCTGCCTCCAGATGGAGGCCCATTGGCAAGTCTTCAAAAGCATCTGGTAGCAGAGGTAAGTCAGAGGCAGGGAAGGGAGTTCTGATCTCAGGATGCATGCATGCCTCACTCACATGCAGTCCTCGGGTATGGCACAGCAAGGGGGAGGGGAGAAAACACAGAGGAACATTTATGGCACAATGGAGGATGCATGATAGCCACTCACCACACCCAACTTGCCTGGTCATTGGGACAACCTGCAGTGCCAGAATGGATTCAGGCATGGGTGGGAGGACAGCCCTCCCCCTCCTGACCTCACTATGGGGGGAAATCCATGGGGGAACAAGGTACATGCTGGAGAGACTCTGGATGGTGAATTTGCAATATCCCAATTCTCAACAGTGCTCTGAAAACTAAATGACATTGCATCAACTTTTTTTTTGGGGGGGGGTAAAGAGCCAGTTACTGCAGGCAATGCATTTTGTTTTTATTTGTATACCCTGGATAGCCCAACAAAGCAACTCCAATTCAGTTCCAGTGAGGTTCTTATTTTACCCATTTAAACATTTAACTTGTAGGTCCACCCCCCACTCTGCACCTCAAATGCACCTGGAAACAAGCTATCATAGCTTAAAGCATATTTCCTGGTCAAAAATGACAAAGAAATAAATACATAAACAAATGTAACCAGAATATTCAAACTGGTACATTATTCATTCTTATAAGGGGTTCTGGTTCTACCTATTGGGTTCTACCCATTGTTACAATGTATTTATCCAGGATAGCCCAGCTGAGATGCCATGGGCTCAATTTTAAAAAATCTGCTAGATCGATACAATTTGTGGCCATCTACGGCTGCAGCAAACTCTGGGTGCATCAGGGACACTGCACCCAGTTACATAAAAACAGGGATCCCTGTGCCAAAATCACAGGAATTGCCATACCCACAGGCTAGCACCAAACAACTGGCATACTTGCAGGATCTGCTGCAGGGATCCATTCTCTGCATGGTGCAACACTTGAGGAGCTGAGATGGAAGGGTGATACATGCTTGTCAAGATAGGTCCAGAGGTAGAAGGGGCACAGTGGGTACACTATGGGTGTTGGGGACAAGGTGGCCAAGCCAGGGAGTGATGTGGCACTCAGAGATGGTGCCATTAATATAACTATAAAGCCAATGGGCTCATACTATTGAGGGAGTTGTTTAAGGCACAAACAGTACCCAAGGCTGGGGCTGCTGCTAGGGCTGTGTTCACATAGGGCCATGGCACTGTTTGTCCCTGGAACAGCCCCAACAGTGGTACCAGCTCATTGGCTTTATAGTTATATTAATGACACCCCCAGTGGGTGCCACATCACTCACTGGCATGTTCACCTTCTCCCCAACACCCCTGTGGCACCATCCATGCCCCTTCTGCCCCTGGACCTCACTTTCAGAAACCCCAACTCACCACCTTGTGTGGTACTGGTGCAAGGGGCTTAGACCACCTCCTGGCTGTTCTAATTCCAGCCCCTTGCTGCACCCATGGTGGGGAATTTAGAATACTAAAAAAGGTGATGCTGCAGCTCTGCCATGGCAAAGCCCCCTTGCAACCTGGTACACCTGGTTGTGTGATGCAACCATGGCGTAAGGGGGCTTCAGTGCAGCTGCGTCAAAGATTTGATTTTAGCTATATTAGACAATCCTGACTGATGCAAATTGTAATGCAAGCCACCTATTGAGTCACAATCTTCTGACGCAAGTCCCTTATGTCATTCTATCTCTTTTGAAAATCGGGTGCCATATCATATTTCCAGTGGGCTTCTACTTCTATACATATCTGTAAATGGGTGGAATGGAGCATTGGGAGTTGAAGTGAGTTGCTCAGAGTTACACAGTGAGTATTTAGTAATGAAGGTTTATCTTATGATATTCAGCAGCTGCTGTATAGTACCTGCATATGCTTAAATGGTATCAAATAAATGATATCACTCCATTTTATTCTTCTCTAGTACAAGAGATGTTAAAGCACTACAAATTAAAGAAACATTAAACATGACATAGTATCATACAGAACATGTTTAAAAACTGTGTATTGTTAATGGGAGTACTTTGCGTGTTTAAATATTTGTCAGCTATTATTAAGGTTGTTTAATAAGAAGATTCTGCTTATACAAGTAATACGGTTATTGTACAAATATTGTATGCAAGTAAGTCTTTTTTTTCTTACAATCCCACATTAGGAAATATTGAAAAGATTTACAGAAGTGAACTTTTCACATTTGTGTAGGGTGGGGCCACAAATACACAAAACAGTGGTGCACATACAAATACATACCAAGCTTGATTGCAAATAACAGGCATTTGCTGTGGTAAGAGAAAGAAGAGAAACATCAGAGGCTGCCCCAGCACTTCCAATCCAAACTGATTCTTCAGTAGAAACACAGTATGTATGTTGTTGTCCCCTGTCATTCAGACGATGGCAAGCTGAGGTGGTGGAAAAAGGGTCTGTGCCAATTATCATTCAAAATTCTGCATGTCATATCAAACAGTTTTTTTGGGGGGGTGTTAGGTACTGGGACTTACCAGGCACTCATGAGACACAAACTATGATGTAAGTTACACTGAGGCATAGTCACAATTTTTAAATTTGACAGTGCAAGTGGTTAATTTGTAACTGCCACACAACATATACTGTCTCCACAGTGACGTGAAAAGAGTGAAGACCATCACATAGAACAAAGAAACAGAAGTTGATGGCAACTAAGGACTGCAAGGTCCATCCAGTCTTCCCATTTCTTTTTCTACCTTATGAATGTGCCATCTGCCTTTGTTCTGTCAAAGGTCTATCTATTCATACTCATCTGCATTGCTCCCTTATGCCTATCTCATACCTGTTTGAAGCCCTGCACTGTATTCATAGCCACCACTTCCTGAGTTAGGCCATTTCATGCACCCACCACCCTTTCTGTGCAAAATAACTTCCTCAAATTACCCCTTAATTGGCCTCCTTCTAATCGCATGCTGTGTCCTCTTGTCCTGCTATTTTTCTGAGACTGAAACATGTTAGACTCTTTCACCTTGTTAATGCCCTTAAAGTGTTTGAATGTTTCGATCATATCACCTCTCTCCCTCCTTTGCTCTAGGGTATACATATTGAGCTCAGTTAATCTGTCCTCATATGTATTCTGATGCAGTCCTTGCATCATTTTGGTTGCCCTTCTCTGGACTGCCTCAATTTGGTTAATGTCCTTGTGAAGGTGTGGCCTCCAGTACTGTATGCAGTACTCCAGATGGGGCCTAACCAGTGTCTTGTAAAGAGGGATTATTACCTCCCTCTTACAACTTGGGATACCCCTACTAATACACCCCAAAATCCCCCTAGCCTTATCTACTGCAACAGTGGTCTGCTTGGATGATTTCAGGTCATCAGTGATGGTGATGCCCAAGCTTCTTTCTTCCCTTGTGACTGCCAGCTACTCCCCTCCCAGCCTATAGGTGGCTTCAGGGTTTCTCTTCCCTATGTGCATGATCTTGCACTTCTTCGCGTTAAACCCCAGTTGCCACTCTTCTGACCATTTTGCTAGTTTATCCAGATTTCTTCTCATTTTTCCCACCCCAGCTGGATCATCTACTCTTTTGCAGATCTTGGTGTCATCTGCAAACAGACAAACCTTACCCTCCTGTCCATCTGCAATGTCACTGATGAAGATATTGAAGAGGACTAGCACCAGTACTGACCTCAGAGGTGCACCACTTGTAATTTGCATCTCTTCTGACTTTATACCATTTACCACCACTCTCTGTTTTCTGCCTGTCAACCAGTTTGCCATCCTGTTGACCAAAATTCTGACCCACCCTGAGCCTACCCAGCTTATTAATCAATCTTCTGTGTGGAACAGTATCGAAAGCTTTGCTGAAGTCAAGGTAGGTGACATCAACTGCTAGCCATTGGTCCACCACTCTGGTTACCCAGTCAAAGAGATCTATGAGATTAGTTTGACAGGACCTTCCTTTTGCAAACCCATGTCGTCTTGGATTCTGTGCGCCTATGTATTCCAGGTGTCACACTATCCTTTTCTTAAGGAGTCCCTCCATAATCTTGCCCACTACTGAGGTAAGATTGACTGGTCTGTAGTTCCCTGTCTCCTCCCTGCTACCATTCTTGTGCAGCAGGATCACATGAACCCTTCTCCAGTCTTCTGGGACCTCTCCTGTGCTCAGATACTCACTAAACAGTTCTGATAATGGCTTTGCTATTCCACTCTTAGCTCCTTTAGTGCCCTGGGATGTATACCATCAGGTCCCATTGCCTTGTCCACCCTGAGCTCTTATAGGACCCTTTCTTTTGTGAAGGGGCTAGTGCACTCCTACCTCCCCCATGTCCATGGTGCTGAGCTGTGGGCCCTGCCCTACCTTCTCTTCAGTAAATACTGAGTGGAAGTATCTATTTAGGTTAGATGCTTTTACATGGTCCTCCTCCTCACATGCTTCCTTATCCCCTTTGATCTTAGCAATGCCCCCTCTGGACTTTCTCCTTTCACTAATGTATCTATAGAACATCTTCTCACCTTCTTTTATTGTTTGTGCTAGTGTTTCCTTGGGTTGGGCCTTTGACTGCCTTACTGCCTTCCCTGCTTCTCTTAGGGAAGTTTGGTATGCCTCCATATCTTCATCCTGCTGTGTTCCCTTATGTTTCCTGAAGGCCAGCTTTTTGGCTCTGAACTTTTCTGCTACTGCTTTTGAGAGCTAAAGTAATTTCCTTCTTCTTTTGCACTTCCTTTTCTCTCTGACACAGTGGGATGTTGCTTCAAGTATTCCATCCTTAAAGCTTGCCCACATTGCCTGTACCCCTCACCTGTATTTCTTTTTGCCATGGCTAGTTTAACTCTGTTGGCCACCTTATCAAAGTTAGCTCCTCTGAAGTCCCATAATTTTGCCTTGGAATGGGATGATTCAGTTCTAGTGGCCAAACTGAACCATACCATGTGATGGTCACTGGCCCCCAGGTGACCTTCTACCTGGAGATCTGAGATCCTTTCCCTGTTAGTCAGTACTAAATCTAGGATGGCTCTGCCTCTTATAGATTGCTGTACTAGTTGTTTGAGGCCCTCCCCCTGCAGGGAATCCACCATGTGTCTAGTTCTGGCAGATGTTCCTGCTGGTATTGACCAATCTGTATCTGGCATGTTGAAGTCTCCCATTATCAGAACCTCTCCTTTAGCTGTCATGCTTTGTATGTCTTCTAACAACAATGTGTCTATGTCCTCCTCCTGGCCTGGAGGTCTGTACATGACCCCAGTTCATATGGCTGTCCCATTTCCTGTTCCAGGGTGAGTCACAGTTCTTCTGGCTCCTTATGTGTATTCTGAATTTCTGTAGCTTTGATATTTTCATTGACATAAAGGGCCACTCCACCCCCCTTTCTGCACCTTGGTCTCTTCTGAAAAGTGCATAGCCAGGCACTGAAGTCTCCCAAGTGTGGTTACTAATAAACCATGTCTCACTAATGGCAGCTATGTCCAGTTTAGCCTCTGTCTTTATTGCCTGCAGGTCTCAGATCTTGTTTCCCAGACTGTGAGCATTTGTGTACATGATTTTCCATTGGCCAGATTTCAGTGTGTTAGTTGTTGGGTGAGGTCTGGCATTTCCCTTATGTGTCGTATGGGGAGCCAGACCTTTTTCCTTACCTGGTGATGCAAATGAACTACAAACATGCTGAACTCCTGTTTGACCACTAGCTGAGGGGGGAAGGGTGTTCTTCCCATTCAACATATGGGGTGCTGCACCCCTATCCCCATTTGCTAGTTTAAATGTTCTGCAAAGACATCAAACTTCTGCCCCAATGCACTGACTCCCTCCTTAGTCAGATGCAGTCCATCAAATTTAAAGAACTTTCACTCCCAAAACTGTTGCCAGTTCCCTACAAATTTATATCCTTTTTCCTGGCACCAACCCTTGAGCCACATGTATAGCTCCCCTATCTCCCCTTCTCTGACCTTCCATCCACCTGCCCCCCTCTTCCAGACTGGCAGGATCTCAGAGAAGGAGATGTCAGATGGTGTTCCTTGGTCTCCACAACTGACCAGCTGGTGAGATTTTTTTGTCCCTATGTGTACAAAGGTGTCAATGTTTTATCCCACTTGCTGAACAATTTTAGCAATGCGGTTAGTGTCTCTCCACGCTGATGTACCTGGGAGACATCTGACCATTACCCCTGGCTGGAGATAGGTATCAACTCCCAGAATCATGGAGTCTCCTATGATCAGAAGTTTTTTGGATTTCCTTTTTGCTTTTTTTTGTTTTGGTTCCTGTTTTGGGTGAGTTTTGTTGTGCTGGCTCCTGTGCTGCAGTGTCCTGCTCTGCAGTGTCCTCTGCCTCTTTGTTTGATTTTGGAGACAGAGTCAGATATCTGTTTGTAGTTTTTATATGGTTTGTGGAGATAATATGTTGGAGATCACCGAGTGATGGTGCACCTGATTTGCCCCTTCTAACCACCTACCAACTTCCTGGACCAACTACCCTCTGTGGTCAAGGTGCTTCTCTTGGATTTTGTGGAAATTGTGGGTAGTTCTTATAATATGTTTCTTCTTGAATATGCAATTTTAGGTGTTCAATCTCTGCCCATGTTGCCCGGAGTTGAGCCCTTAGATAACCAATGGCCCAACATGTAGGACAGTGTCCTAAAGCCTGTAAAACTGCCCTTCTGAAAAGTGTTACACAGTACCTGCAGTTAATGATATCCATTCCAGATACATTGCTGGGTTTATAACCTGTTCAGAGTAATTAGAAGGAAAAAAATTAAAGCAAAAGTTTGATTTTGTGTTTTGTTCATTTGTTTTTGTATAACTTATTATAACAAGTTAAATTACTAGTGCCACTGTAAATGAGGTCACTATGTGGATACCCCTCTGATCCATTCCTTCCTGCTTTGCTGCAGGAAATGTCATGACTGAGCTACCCTATAAAAAGAGCATAGTGTGGGGTGGTTGGGGATGGGGGTGGGTGGCTGGCACTTCCCCTGCTGAAAAAGAACAACCACGGACAAAAGAAACAAGGAGGTAAGGGCAGAAACAATCATCCAGCAACAAATGCAGTAGCCCTAAAAGCTTATCCTAATGATAGATACAACTGTAAAACCTGTAAATCACCACCTGTAATAATTTCACAGAAAATATGCACTCTAAGAAAAGCTTTGCTACAGAGAAAAATAAAGCAGTAACAGAAGATATTCCTTGCAAAAGACAATTTGAATCAGAAGATTATAGCAGTAATCTGTAAGCACACACCTGTAGGCACACCTTGTAATAATGCAGCAGAAGGTACAGTATGCCCAGCGACAACAATTTGAATCAGAGGAAAAATAAAGCAATAAAAATGTTAGCAACAAACAGTAACAATCCGTGTGAGTACAAAATAATAATAACAGCACACAGTAAATCTGCCTAGCCAAAGAAGCTTTAATCCTTTTCCTTGCTCTGGTAAGGTTCTTTGATCTGTCCTTTCCAGCAACATAGAAGAAAAGAGCTCAGGTGAAGCTAGGTGCCTTGTCCAGCAAAGCTAGTCTTCCACCTCACAGTGACAGAATAGGCTATTCGCCGTGATGGTCAACTGGTTTCCCAACGCTGCTGTCTCTGGGGAGTTTTGCCCCCTCCCTGAACCAACTCCAACTTGGAGTTGGTAATCTATAGTACAAGAGGTGTGGGGGGGCCAAGTCCCTAGCATGTGTGGTGTGAGGGCAAAGCCCCTACAAAAGAAATGTTTTTATACAGTGATGGCACAATGCCAATTGTTGGCAAATATCCTGTTGGTGCAGTGACATGGAACCACCACACAAGGAAGAAGAATTGGCAGCCTCATGTTCTTTTGGACAGACTAAGAGAAAAATACATAATAATACAAAATAAACAGTTTTTAAGCCAACAGCTGATAGCATAACTAATAGATTCAAGCTGTTTTTCCAAAAAATATGGTTATTATTGGTCTTGATTGCAGGCTTCTGAAACAGTTAAAAAAACAGGATAGTGTCTAATTGGGCAGTCAGGTACGATGTTGAACTGGCCATAATTGTTTAAGGGACATCTGTCCTTGGTTGAGCACTGGTGGGTGTTTATTTCATGGTGGTGGGAGTACAGTTTGCAGCTATAAAGCAAGGCCAGTATGGTCTGAGCCTCCTTAAAAGTTCTTATATAGTTTTATAAGATGACATTTTGATTGTCTGCTATACAGAAGGGAATTGTAATTTGAACTTTGAGTAAATGTTATACTAGTTCAATTTGAGCTTTTTGGAAGGACTGAGTATTTATGAATATATTGATTGGTTACTTATGTATAAAAAATATGTTGTATGTTTATTAGTTTTTCAGACATTCTCCCTAGGAAGCCTGTACCATAGGCAAAATTAAGAGGATGAGGATGATTTTCATGCCTGTTTTAAATGTTTTGAAATAAAACAAGTGAAGAAGTATTGCATTAGCTTGAAATTGTAAATGCCTACCTCATGTATTTGTTCTTTTTTGCATTCTGCATCTGGGTGTGGTAGCTGAAGAAACTGGTGGCATTTCTGATGGACTTCCAGAGTTTGAGAACAGCAACGTCCTGAGCTAGGTGTCACAAGTCCTGTCCTGTGGGGTGGGATTCTCGGTGTCACAGCAAATCCCACTTGTGATGGGGGGGATGGGGTCAGTGATATTCTTTTTCCATGCGAGGGGCTATTTTTTTTAATTTTTTTTTTATGTTTTTATTTTTTTATAAATGCAGTCTTGAGTCTGTTTCTTGGGTAGAACTCTGTCGGTCACTGGACCAAGAACCAAGAAAGCCACAGGCATGTACAGGCTTTGGGGGGCCCTTTATATCCTATTACTGTTTACCAATAATGTCCCCTGGGTCTGTGCGGTGGCTGTTTGTGTTTGTCTGTGTCTGTAGCTTAGTTTTTGTGGATTTACATGTTTTTCTGCTTGTGGTAACTATACCATTCTTGCTCATTACAGCTGTGAAAGTCTACTGGACTGGATTTCTGCAAAAAATCATCATCAGGTATCTTTATTTTCATTTTAAAATCAACTTTTTGGAAGCTATCCCAAGCAAAACATAAGTGAAGCAACTACATCTGACAAACTCAGTGACTCTGGGTCCTGCTGGAATCCACATTTTCGTCTGACCTGCTCCATGATCTGTATGTGGGCTTTTCAGCAATCTGTTTGAATGACAAAAGCATACAGACAAAGGGTTTCAATCCTGCATATGTACAGGCACAGTTAATCACCTTCAGGAATTTTAACATTTCAGTGACTCTGAACCTCAGCTGTTGATCATTCTTTTGGCTTTTGACTTAACCACCAGGTACCTATCTGCAAGCGACTGGGTGCAACTGACAAGCTACAACAAGGATAAATGGGCATATCATCCTCTATTACTAACAACCTCCTTGCTCTGGGTCCCTAGACGCCTGCACTGGTCCAAGCCGCATAAGCCTCAGAAGTGTAATTCTATTGTCTACGAAGTACGGCAACTGTTTCTTAAACTCCTCTTCCTCTTGATATCAGGAAGTGTGCACTCAAATCCTGGCCCTGTCTCCTACAGTACAACAAAACCTGCCAAAATGGAGGGGGGGCTCAAAATTGCTACCTTAAACATCTGCAGTCTCCTCCCAAAACTGGTCTCCCTTCAAATCTTTGCCAACCAACACAACCCGGATATCCTTGCCATCGTCAAAACTTGGCTGACACCTAATACTCTGTATCATGCCATCTATATACAAGGCTACAAGATATTCAGGCTGGATAGGACCTCAAAAAGGGGTGGTGGGTGTGCAATCTACATAAAGGACTACCTCACCTGTCTCCCTGGTTCTTACCCCACCACAGAAACCTCAGTGCAACTCCTCCCTATCAAGATACTACTAGGTGCCCAAAACAAAGTCCTCATGATTGCTGATGTCTATATCCCACCAAAAGATCCTGATTCCGGCCTACAGACTGTCCTCGAGTTCTTAAGTACACAACCTTCTGGCATCAAACTCCTTCTCCTTGGGGACTTTAATATAAATTGGCTTGCTCCTGATGCAGGGTCAAACAAAGATGCTATCCTAGCAGCAAATTTAACACAAGTGGTAAACTCCCCAACCAGGAAAAACTACAAATCAGGGACCAGCACCCTCATTGACTTGATCCTTACCAGCCACCCTACCCGTATAACCAATGTAGGTGTTCTCCCTGAGTCGCTCAGTGATCACTCTCCAATAATATGTACCTGGAAAAATAAGTTTTGTAAGTTGCATCCAAAAACCATCTATAGCAGAGTCCTGCCTTATGGCAACCTTACTCATCTCAAGACCTGTCTTAGGCAGATAGACTGGTCCTTGATTTACAAAACTCAAGATGTTGACCTAGCCCTTGATTACTTTATTACTACTTTCAACACTGCCTGTGACACCTATGCACCAGTAAAAAAATGCAAAATCAAAGCACTCACAAATCCCTGGCTCACGGCGAAGCTATTGGCACAACTAGTAGGGATCACCACACACAAGTAGGGATCACCTCTAGGCCACTGCAAGAGCTACTGGTGCTCTGTCGGACATCCAAAAATATAAACAGGCTCGCAACCACTGTACTAAACAGATCCGCTTGATGAAGAGCTCCTACTTCAAGAATGTCCTCTCCAATTCCTGGGGTGAAGGGAAATCCTTCTGGGACAACATAAGAAATATCATGGGTCAGCAGTCCAAATCATCTCCTACAATAATGAATGTGGATGGAACCACTACATTAGACCCAGAGATCATTGCAAACACCCTAAATGATACCTTCATGGACCTTAGTGGTGTCCACTCATCTGATTTCTTCACTGATGCTGACCCTCCAATTTCTACTTCTACTACTGCCTCTCCAACCAAACCACCCTTCCATTTCAAACTAGTAAAGGCATATGAAGTTTATAAATATGTAAAGAAGGCCATTTCTAAGTCCCGAGCAAGCAGCGGCACTATTGACCTTAAATTTATGTCCCTCACTCTGGAGGAAGTACTGCTCCCCCACACAAAAATTTTCAATCTCTCCCTCTGCTACAGCCAATTCCCTAGGATATGGAAGGCTGCAGTTGTCACTCTGGTGCACAAAAGTGGTGATAAGTCACTGCCTGGTAACTATTGCCCAATATCAATACTACCACCTCTCTCTAAGGCCCTTGAACACTTGGTGGTGGACCAACTTTCAGACTACCTGGAAAAGCACAACATCCTATGCACTCAGCAGCATGGATTTAGGAAAGGACACAGCACGTCGACTGCCCTACTTGAATTCTCAGGAGCAATCCACAATGCCATGGACAAAGGAAACCTAACTGGAGCAGTCTACATTGACTTAACCAAGGCATTTGATACAGTACACCATGGCCTACTTATCAAACAACTACTATCCCTAGGGCTCTCACAGGGTCCTGGTGACTGGCTAAAAAATTACCTTGCTCAGTGCTCTCACTCTGTAAAAGTAGTTGGAGTTCTCTCAGACTCAGAACCAGTTTGCTCAGGAGTTCCCCAAGGATCCATCCTGGGCCCCCTCCTTTTTACCCTTTTCCTAAACTCCCTCCCCAAATCCTGCCCTGAACAAATAATCCTCTATGCCGATGATGCTGTGAGTCTTGCCACTCCTAAAGATCCAAACCTCTTACACCTCAACCTTCAGCATGCTTTTTCCAAAGTTGAGATGTGGTTCCTTGAACATAAGCTGGTTCTAAACCACAAAAAAACTAAATCCATGCTCTTCTCTAACCCGCAAAACAAGAAACGGAAAGTCCCACTCACCATTAATACATACCTGGGAAATACCCATGAACAAGTGCCAATTTTCAAATATCTTGGAATCAACTTTGATCAAGGCCTAACCTTTGCAACACACATTGATAGTACAGCAAAAACTATTAATCAGCGAATTGGGATTCTGTATCGGAACCGACAGCTCCTTACCCATTCTGCACTGAGGAATGCCATCCAATCCACTATCATCGCAGTCGTTGACTATGGCTTAGTTATATATGGATCTGCCACTACTACAGCACTTAGTCGCATTACAACATCCCTAAATAAGGCCTGTCGGCTGCTCACTGGTGCACATCGACGTACCCACACAGGTGAAATCTATGCTGACTCAGGTTGGTTGCAACTCTCAAACTGGATAAAGTACCTTACCTGCCTGATGGCGAAAAAATCCACTCTGTGCCTCACTCCACCCTGTATCCAAGACCTGTTATGCCCGAGCGCTAGCACCCATTTTACCAGAAGATCAGAACACCAGCCTCTCCAAGTCCCCCGATGCCGGACTTCTCAGGGACAAATATCATTTGCCTATCGTGCCCCCCAGCTGGCTAAATGCCCTCAGCACTCATATTACTGCCTCCACCTCTCTAGATATTTTCAAATCAAGGCTGTTCTCTCACCTTGCCACCTCCAGCTCCTGTGACTGCCCTGATTAAACCTCCTATTTTCTCACTACCCACCCTGTTCCGTTATTTGACAAAGACATGTTTGGGAAACCTTTTCTCCTGCTATTGTCTGCTCCCCACACCTTTCACTTAGCCTCTCTGTTCTGGACTTTTTCCCTATTTGTTTCTCCTAATCTGGCATGACCTATTTCTTGTAATAATATTGTGATTATTGATATCTCATGTCCTTTTGCACAAATGATTTGATATGTATTTGTATATGTTTTCTCGCTCTTGACACAGCACAAATTGTTGTGTTTTCTATGTAACCTTTTTTTGTACTGTACCTAATTGATGAGGAACCTTTGTAAAAGAGCCTCTGGCTCAAAGGTAGTAATTCCTAGAACAATAAACTAAACTAAACTGTTTCTTTCCCTAGAAATGCAGCAATCAGTTCAAACCCCCACAGGCCCCTCTTCAGACCCTATGTATTTCCTTCCCTGCTTTCATCACAAAGTCCCTAGTGACACTTTAATTTTGCTAGTGTTAGGCCTTAAAATAGTCACACAGGTGTGGTATCATTTGACAACTCTTACCAAAGTAATCCACACAATAGACATAGGCAGAATTATTTTTAAAATAAGCCAAAAGCTTTACTAGTTAAATTAATGAATGCATCAAATAACATAAAGACAAATAATTTTACACATTGATTAAAAGGTATTGAAAATATAATGGAAAATACACATAAACACCTAGAAGAGATTCACAAAATAATCTAAAGGTGCAAACCTTCCCTAAGTCCCCAAACATTTCATAGCTGCATAAAAAAAAGGGGAAATTGCTCTGAATGCTATACATAAAACTTCATTTGTAAAGAGCAAGGTGGCTAAAGCATATGAAGACTGAGCCAAAAAAAGTAACTCACAGTAGTAGATCCAAGGATTTGGCTTCCCATCTCTGCTCACCAAAAGATGACTCCATACAAATGTTGTATTAGGATAATCCAAAGTGTTTTGTTCTTAAAATGCTAACAAGGAAGTTGAACAGGCACTCCTCCCCTCTACAGCTATGGACAAAATACAGTACTGACTGTGGAAAAATTGCAGCTGTGGACATTCCTGAGGAAAAAAAGGTTTTGATAAGTATGACACAGCCCCTTAAAGGCTATTCTTGGCCAGTGTTTTTTGGTAGTTGTGGAAAAAATGTTGCACACATGAGAGTGAGGTGTAACACTCCCTGAGGAAAATGCAGTGCCCCAACAATTGACATACAATTACAGTGGAGGGCAGGCACAAGTAATAGGAAACCAGTGGGTGCATAGCAGTGGCAGTTGTTACAGCAACACTAGCACACATTGTCAGTGAAAGACAACAAACAACAACCACCAGACCCAGTGCAGCCCATGAAGGATCCCCACAGGCAGTGGAGGCTGAACAGCCTGCAGTGAGTGCTGCTGCAGCAGGCAACAGAACCTCTCTAGGGAGAGACATGACCATCTGTTACAGACAGCCACTATGGTGCATGGTGTTGCTGGTACCAGTGGTGCTGCTCTGGTCTCAGTTGAGGGAATGGTTGCTGGCTGGAGTGCCAACATTTATGAGCCTTTGTGGGTGCTCACTGCCAGTAAGAAGAATTCTTCCTATGTCCAGGATCCCTATTTTTGCAGTCTTCTCTCAAAATATTAAGAGTGCTTATGTCAACCTTGTGGGTGCATCAGCACCTCTGCACCCATGGAGTCAGCACTTATGGATTTGCTGGCATCTTTGTGGGTACTTGAAGCTATATCTACGGCAAGTCTGTCAAAGTCTACTGCTTCAGCTAATATGGATCACCTGTTGGTTGTGCCTCCTAAGCCTTTTCGGCAGCTGCAGATTCACACTTGTGGATTTTCAGCACTTGTAGAAAACCTGCAACTGCTGTATTTTATTGATTTTCACACATGCGTAATTTTTCTTTCAGAATATCCCACACCAGCATTTTTGCATTGCTGCAGGCCTTTTTCCTACAACTGCAGGATTTTTGGCTGTCTTTGTGAATCCAGCCTCTACACTTTAAAACTCTGAGATATAAAGTCTACCTCAAATCCTTAGTGGTTGAATTTTTAAATGCAAAGTCCTTAGAGGTGGCAGTTGAAGATCTTGGGTGGGATATTCAAAAGGGTTGCACCATGCGCAATAGGGTTGCGCAGGCGCAAGTCCGAAATTGCGCCATTCTGCGATATTCAGCAGGAGGCAGTTGCACCACAGAAAACAGGCTGAGCAACAGCGCAATGCAAATGAATGCATGCTCAACTGGAAGGGGAGGAACCATGCATAAACTGCACAGCCCGATATTCAGCCGGGCTGTGCAGAGTTGTGCAGGCACAACCCCTAACCTGCGCCTGCAGGATTTTGAGCCAAAGCCTTGTTGAGGGTCACCCAGGTGAGCTGCTGTATTGCAGGGTGCAACACAGCAGCTGCCACCTGTGGCTGGCCCCCAACCCAGTCCCTGTGCCCCCCCTGCAGCCCGATCATGGGCATAGTGTACTCCCCCCCACCAGCCCAATCACGGGCAGCAATGTGGCTCACCCCCTCCTCCTGAACGTATCCCTGGTGGTCCTGTGGACCGAAATGCCAGATCGCGGGCGGTATGTGTAATAAAACCCACCCCCCTCCCGTACATATCCCTGGTGGTCCAGTGGACTGAAATGCCAGATCGCGGTGGTATGTGTAATAAAACCACCCACCCGAACATAGACCTGGTGGCTATTGTCCCCCACCCCACCCACCCACGAAGCCCCACCACCTCCCCCGGCGGGGCGGTGCAGCATCCCACCTGCCTGCCGCCCCGCTGCCCACCAACTGGATTTGTTTCGTAGGGCTGCATGCCCATTGGTGCAGAGTAAGAGCCAATGGGCACATAGCCCATTCCGCATATGACAGTCCAGATTTGTTCATTCTAATTTTTTATTACACATACCGCCCGTGATCGGGCATTTCGGTCCACTGGACCACCAGGGATATGTACAGGAGGAGGGGGGGAACCACATTGCTGCCTACGATCGGGCTGGTGGGGGGGAGTACACTATGCCTGCAATCGGGCTGCAGGGGGCGTCGGTCCCTGACGGTTGCTGCCTGGCAGGGCGCCAGGCACAAGTCCTCGGAGATCGGAGCACCTACATGCTAATGGCATGCAAATGGGGACATAATCACATGCAAATGGCCCCCCTGCACCTTGCATTAATTATAGCCCCATTTGCATATCACCGTTTGAATATCGTGATTTTGCGCATGGCGCAATGGTACTTGAACCACCGCAAGTTGAATGCTCCACTCTGTCAACTTGCGTTGGCACAAGTTCCACTGCGCCATGCACAGTGGCTGTGGCTGGGGGGTGATATTCCAAGGAGTTGCTCAATAGTGCAACTCCTTTGAATATCACCCCGGACACACCCCTGCGCAACTATTTTGCGCAGCTCAAGGGCTTGCGCCTATGAATGACGCAGTTTGAATATCCCACCCCTTGTTTCTTGGTAGTCCAGGAGAATGCTCTTGAAAAGAAATTGTCTCTGCTCTGCTAATTAATAAAGTGTTTTGCTATTTATTATAGGGGTGCTTTCATGTCCCTGTAGTTAGGGTTGAGTAGGCATGTCACTGTTAAATCCCAAAGTTTGCACTTTAATAACTTTGCCAATGTTTAACGGATTTGCATGAAAAGTTTCAAGCACTTTTGCTCAGGGAAGATCTCTGGATATTGCAAGTTACGTTCCAGTTGAACTTGTGGTTTCCAAGATCCTGAGAGGTATAAAAGCATTTTATCACTCATTGACTTCACAGTTTTTTTCCTTTGAACTTGCCTACAGCCCAGACGATTTGGAATGTCGGCCTAGAATTTTCAGGGCAGAAAGGGACTAGTACACAGATGTACCTTTTGCTAGTCTAGTGAAAAAGAAATAATTTTAGAGGCAGTATAGCGCAGTGGTCTAAGGCTCTGAGCTGCGAATTTGGCGACATTCAGCAAACCAGACCTGGGTTTGAATCCCACAGCTTTCACTTGCATACTGTGTGACTCTGAGCAAGTTACTTAACCTCCTTGTGCTCCCAGGTTGCTCCTGTAAAAAAGCTTTCAGCTTAGTGTGCTATACCTGGTTAAACAACTAAATAAAAATTTGTTCCAAAGTTATTTAATTTTTAAATTTTGAAAAAAAAATTCTGAGCATGCTCAGAAGGCACTTCAAGATAGCTGTATAAAACAGAAAAGGAATCTTGTTTCATATCGTAACATTCCTTTTTCATTTACCGCCATCTTGTTTCTGTTTTTTCAACAAAATAAAAGTTCAAAAGCTATTAAACTGGCATCACTGAGAGAAACCAACACATCTGTCTGTGTGATCAGGACCCACTTAGGTGGGTCTGAGTTTCATAGTGGCAGACATGCCATAGAAATGTGTTTTGTTGCCTTTTTCCATGACCACATGGTATGAAAAAAGAAACTTTTTTCATATCATGAGTCATGAAAGGATCCTTTTTTGTGAAGGCAGAAATTTCTGATTCAATGCTGCTGTCATCTCCCACACTCTGGTGTATTTCCCTCATGTCTAGTGGAACCCATCCCCCTCTGATATCCATGCCTTGTCTTCCTTTAGTTTCCCTGGTGTCTAGTGGCACCCCTCTCACCTGACAAGCATGTTCCCCCTGATAAAAAAGCATTTTTCCCTGGTGTCTAGTGACACCTCCTACCCACTAATCACTGCCCCCCATCTATTTTTATATTCCTTGGTGTGTAGTGATACCCCTAACCCCCGATCGCTGTCTCCTTTGTATTTTAAAATTCCCTGGTGTTTAGTGGTACCCCATTCCCTGATCACTGTCCTCCTTTAGTTTTGTATTCCCTGGTGTCTAGTGGTTCCCCCACCCTCCAATAGCTGTCCAAGTATAGTACGAGTAATGAAGAAAACAATCCTTCATATTTTTTTTAAGATAAAATAGTCCATTGCCAAACTGATCCCCCCACCTCCCACTAAGCACTCAACACACCACACCCCCTAGTACTCCACACACCCTCACTCACCTGAACAAGTCCCAGGTTTGAGATCCACTCTCCAAATTGAAGACACGTCTTGCTGCTGGAACTCATGACTGCATTATGAGAAACTAAGGTAAACGTTGTTCAATGCATTTCAAAGGGAGTTTCAACTTTTATACATGACTTAGCCATTTTTTGACATTTTTACCCCAAATTTTAGCATGGCCTTTTGGGGACCTTGCCTCATTAACAATATGACTGTCATTATGTGGTGATTATGGGGTTGCTTGGTGAACTCGCATTTGGGCAGGATTTAAACATTTTCCTGGCCTTGTTCATGAGGTGGGGTCATAAGAAGGCTATGTTGAACATTTGGGCTCAAAATATGTTAAAATGCCAAAGTTATGAGCATTCATTGCAATTCACTACACATGCTCATAACTTTGGAAATTTTAAAGACTTTGACCCCACATTTTCAACACAGACTTCTCATTAGCCACCTCATGTATGTCACAGCTGTCATTTTTGAAATCCTAGTCAAAATGTGTTTTTGCACCATTGATGCAGAATGGCATTGTAGTTGTGTAGAATTATGTTTTGCAAGGATTTGAACATTTTCTGCACTGGGTACATGACGTGGGGTAATAAGATGACTATGCTGACAATTTGTTCAATGCTGTCCTATGAATCGAAGCACAGGGTCCTTCCACAGCTACATACATATACACATTTATGGAGGAATGGGAGTGCGGGGCTCAAAGGGTCCTAAACTCCTGCAGGCAAATAAGGGTACAATTAATCTGCCTCAACAACTATAGATGTGTGGACACGCAGGGCCCCCACAGGCAAATAATGCTACAATTACACTGTCTCAAAAAGTAAGGAAATTATATGCAAAAAAATAGATTACTGCATCAGTTATGGTTGATAGCAAACTGTAAAAAAGAAGGAAATAGGCGTTAGGGTTTCCAATCCTAGCAACCCCCCCCCACCCTGCACATACCAACAGGCATGGTGGTATGCCTTGGGGTCATCAACCATAACCCATTATCCTATACTGTATCCATCTAAGCTTATTTACATATGGAATGGAGTGAGCCTTGTGGTTTATGACCACAAGGCACACCCCTGATGCCTGTTTGTGTGTGCAGGGTGGGGGTGGAGTGTTAGGGTTGAAATCCTAATGTTATAGTTCCCTCCTTTTAAAAATTGATATCAACACTAATTAAAGCATTAATGTAGTTTTTTTGCAAAGAATATACTTATAGATAGACAGACAGATAGATAGATAGATAGATAGATAGATAGATAGATAGATAGATAGATAGAATGATAAAAAGATAGATAGAATGATAGTCTCTCCTCAAATGTAGACTACAGTATTATATATATATTATACAGCACAGTCACACTTTTATATTATGGTTGAGTAAGCAATTTAATGTTAAACCCCAGCATGTGCACCTTAATAACTGTGCCTCCATGCAACAGATTTACTTGACATTTGGCAGTGGGTGCCTGGATCTCTGGATCCTGAAAAGTTTGTGGATATTGGATTGTGGAAGCAAAGTTCTGGAGGTGAAAAAAATGCAAAATTAAACAAAATTAAGAGGTTTTTTTTACTCACTGGCAGTAACTAAAAAACCAGTAGTGATTTCAAGCATGCAACATGCTGGTTTGATAAAATTTGACCAATGAAGTGTGCTTTTGTGCATATTATGTACCCAATTAGCTCTGTTTTTGAGTAACAAAAAAGGCCAATTTTCCATGCATGTTCAGTTTAACAAATTGAGCATTCTAAAGATAACTTATTTTTTCAACCACATTTCTAAATACAGTTTTCTGGTAAACCTGTACATGTGTCAGGGGGGCAGGACTATAGGCATCCCCACAAGGTGATGTCCAACACTGTAAATAGCATCAATTTCTGTTTAAACAGCATGTATTCAGCCGCAGCAGGCTATAGATCAGTTTGACTTGTAGCCTGCCCCTGCTAAATGGACACTGCATAAAATGTTGTAGCTAGAGGCCATTGCTCCATTATGCTATATGTGAAAAGTGTGCCATTTCATTTGTTACCACCAGACACTTGGTGCTGAATCCCCATTGCCAGCAAAATTAACATGTCTATATCTTACACTGGGTTGCCCACCCCTGGTAATGGTAAAGCCCCCCCCCCCCCCCCTTTTTTTTTGTAACAACTTTATTCCAGACATATACAGATGGGGAACATCAAATTGATTAGATGTTCTTCAAGATCAGAATTCTCATGAATACATACATCAGGTAGTTAACCGGACATGACATTTAACTGGTGAAACTTATTCAGATTGTCTAAAGTAGAAAGTTAATCATTTCATCCATGTTGTAAACTAAGTACCCATAAAAACTGGGTGTTCCTAGCAGATTGATTTAAATAGGAAACAACTCACCCAGGCTATAAAATCAGCCTAGGTAAGTAAGAGGGAAAAAAAAGAACAATTCACAAATACTAACTTTGTAGAGTGCACCATTTGAGGGGCATCAGCTAGTGATATCTTTATTCTAAGGCCGGTCCAGGTAGTTCCTTCCCAGCTGAGCCATCGGCTATCATCTAAAGCATGCAAGGGCTTGTATATCATAGGTAAGAGGGAATCAGCAGATGATGACTGGATACTACATGGTAGCCTGTCTTAACCTGATTTAATCCAAACACACTTGTTCCAACCAGCTCAACCATGGGGCCCAGCACTGTTGGTTCTGCTCTTCCCAAGATGAAGGTGAATAGTCAGCCATTCCATCTTGCTAACTTGTTTCATTCTGTGGAACCATTCTGAAATTTTGGGGGTGTCTCATTACAGATAATGTGCCATGATGCATTTCAATACCACAACCAACATGAATGACCCCCCAATTTTTGTGTTTGCCCCACCCCGCTCACCTGATTGTCAATCTGATACTGGGGTGCCCAGTCCTCTGTGCCAGCTAAATGACAGTATGTGAATTAGAAACATCACTGTGGTGCACATGCTGGTGCTGGTTAAGCCTACTGTTCTATTTGTTCCCCCCTGCCCTCCCGTTGGAGAATCCAACACCACAGTGCTCAATCCCAAGTAATGACTCAGACTTCCCAGGTCAGCCTCCCCCAAGCCCTGATCAATATAATTTAAATATATCCATAGTGGTATAGTGAAACCACCTTTCCCAACCCCCGATGTCACCATATATAGAAATAATAACTGCACCCCATCTGTGGTGGTATAATAAATCTCCTCTCCCCGATCCCCTATGTTGCCCCTATATAGAAATAAGAACTGCAACCCATCCATGGTGGTACAGTAATACCCCTCCTCAATCCCTGATTTCTCCAGTATATGTAAATAATAAATAACATCCATCCCTGGTGGTCTAGTGGGCCCCCACCCCACCAGCCCAACAGGTATTGTCCAGCACCTCACACCACTCCATCCTAAACCCCAAGATGGCAACCAGCACAGACCTCTTCTCAGCACCATGGCCAGCTGCTGACTGACCTGTCACTGAAAGCATACTGTATAATACAGTACAAACTCACTGAATGAAAGCTGGTTTACAGCTGTCAATCAGTGAATGTGTACTGTATTATACTGTGTGTGCTCAGTGACAGGTCAGTTAGCAGCTGGCTGTGGTAGTGAGAGGAGGGCTGTGCCAGTTGTCAGCTTGGGGTTTAGGATGGTGGGGTGCAGGTTGGTGGCCACTACCTGCTAGGGTGGGTGATATTTATTATTTATATATACCAGAGAAAATCAGAGATCAGGGAGGGGGGTTCACTATACCACCATGGATGGGGTGCATTTATTATTTCTATATGGGGTGACATTGGGGATCAGGGAGGGAGATTCACTATACCATCACAAATGGGGTGCAGTTATTATTTCTATATTGGGGCAACATCAGGGATTGGGGAGGGGGTGTACACTATACCATCATGGATGAGTTGCATTTAATATTTATATATAGTGGCAACACTGGGGATCAAGGGGTCCGCTAGACCACCAGGGTGATTATAACACTGGAAACAGGGATCAGAGCGGGGGGCACAGCATATTGGCACAGCCTTCTCAACCTTCCCAGAAGACATTTCTAAGTACCCTTAGTTCAGCCACGGCTGGTCTAAGGTAAGTAGATCTTTGTCCTCTGCGAGGATTTTGAGAATCCTGAATTAGGGGATATGGAAGCCTGTGTCTATAGCAGGTCCCCTAGTGACATACTGCAGCCCATTTTATGGTGCATGGGTGGCGCAAGCCTCATTTGGTATAGGCAGCCTGTGGTTGATGCAAGCTGCCATTAGGAATTGCTCCCAGTGCATCTTTTTGCACAAGGTGCACTTTGCGCCATTCTTTGTGGCACAAACCCCTTGTGCCATGCTGGGAGCTTTGAGAATCAAGTCCATACAGTTTTCCACTAGTATGAAACAGAGAATGAAGAGATAGAGAATACTGGATTGGCAACTATGCAGGCAACTATGCACAACCAGTGTGTTCTGCCATAGAGGAGTTCTGATTCCTTCTGACTTCGAGAGTGAAACTCAAGAGGTCCATGGGAATCAGAAACCCCAAGGTGGCAGAACACACTGGTGGTGCATAAAGTTGCTTGTCCTGTATTATTTATAGTGTATAGTACTATTTGAAGTATGTGTGTGAGTTCTTTTGCTTTCAAATTGAAATCGATTCATGCAGTTTCTAGAGGTTCCAGAATGCTGTTGTACCACAATAGGGTAGAATCACACTCCATAACCTTTGAACTGTGGTACAACAGCCTTTTGAAAGGGATGGAATTCTATACAGAACAACACTCTACTATATACTGTACTATTGCTGTATAAGATGACAATGTATGAAGACTGTCTAAAGAAAAGAAAACTCTCAACAGGGAATGACATTTAATTTCAGTAAAGTTGATGTCCCCTCATTCGCCTAACCCATATCTTTGGGCCTTTCAGGCCCTCCAATCCAGTATCACTTTTGCGCCTTGCAAATCTCTCTTATTCCTGTAGAGGTTCCTGGACACCTCTGAACATAGACCATGGGAGTTGTGGTAAAGGGACTGGTGCAATATCATTTGGCAGTGAATTTGTGCCAGTCCATTGCAATGGAGAATTGGGCCCCATTTGTCAATAGCTGTTTTTATACCAGTGAGTTTTAGTAAGGCTTTTCATGTCTGATGCAATCTCTCTCCAGACTGAAATGATTTATGGAGGCTGTTACCACTGATATAGCCACTTATTTGAACGTGCATTAGTTTTTGAATATTTTCACTGTAAGCAGGATGGCAAATGCTCTGTAGATGTCACCATCTAGTCAGTCAACTTCTGAATATAGGCACAATTTCAAGTCATTTCCATATTTCTGGATGTTCACTGGAGTGGAGTTAATCATTATACAGATATGTTAAAGGGACATTGTCAACCCCTTTAGGCACCACATTCTCCCTAGATTAAAAGAAACACATTATGATGCTCACATTTTGTAAAAACTGCTGATGTAGCTGGTAAAGTGTATCCTCATACTAACAAACCAAATGGGAGCCATAATGTGAGTTGTTATAGCTCCTTGTTCATTATATTGAGGGATGCTGTTTTGAGCTGTCATGTTCTGGTTGACAGTACTACCAGCTGCTTACACTCATGCCCCCAACACATCCCCCCACTCAACCCTGCAACACTATATGATAAGTTAACTTGTTGTTGTTTTTTTAACACAGACCTCTGTCATTTTATTTTTACACAAGGTGAAGCATGTTCTCTCTGTTTTCTGTCTGAGCCTTAGCCACTCATGCTGACTGCCTGCTTGCTTGCAAACATGTTCACCCGGTATCCTTTTACTCAGCCCTGCAGCATTACTGCACACATTAGTTCATTTGTTGACTTTTTCTAACCCAGGCCTACCTCTGTATTTTTATTCTAAAACAAGCTGAAGCAAATCTCATCTGTTTTCTGTCTGCACCTTAGCTGACTGCCCGCTCACTCTCATGTTCCCCCTGTATCCTTCCACTCAGCTCTAGAGCATTACTGTACATGTTATTTCATTTGTTAGTTTTTTTTTTAACACAGAGCAATTCCAATGTTTTCTTTCTGCGCCTTAGCATCTCATGCTGACTGTTTGCACACTCACAGTCATACTCCCCCAATGTCCTGTTACTCAACCTTGCAATATTACAGCTCAGCAGTTTTACTGAACTTAGTTTTAATTATTATTAATTTCATTTGTTTTACAATAAGCAACCAGCAAGCAATGCTCTTCTGTGTAGGGGGAAATGAGGAGACTGAATAGTTGGCAGATGGGCTCCATGTCAATACATAGCAGATGATGCAGCATGGTCAAAATCCAGGCAGAAAAAACCATTACAAAGAACACAGAGCTCAGTAAAATGAGTGAGCACTAACTACATCACCTAGCTGGGGAACATGAACTCAGATGGGGGAGCTGGCAGACTTCCAGTCACCCACCCAAATCTCTCCCCCAATGCCAACAACAAACATGTAATTCACACAATGTTATGTGGGGGACTTCAGCCCCTGCACCTCACATTAAATTAACATACATCCTCCAAGACACACCACAGGTAACAACATAAGGGGAAAGACTCAAACCCAGTCCAATGGCCATCCTATAGATTCTTGTCATGTCTCTCTCTAATCACCATGCCTTGGAGTCAGCTGGTTCACTTCCTGCACAACCTGATTCTTAAAGTGCTGGTCCTGAGTGAAAAAATCTCCCTCTAGCACGCACGGTAACCTTCTCAGAGGTGCTGCCCATCTATGGAGTAGGAGAGGCTAGGGTGTTCCGCACCATGGGATTCAATCAGTGGTAGAAAAACTGGTGTGGAGCTCAGGGATTAGGCTTCATTGGGGACTGGGGGTCCACCTAGAGTGATGCAAGCCTATACTGGCAGGATGGTCTGCATCTGTCCAGGAGGGGAACCAGGATCATAGGCGATAGGTTTAAATGCTTCATTGGCAAGCATTTAAACCAGCCAAGGGGAGGCACTGAAAGGAGCAGGGAAATCTTAGCCCTGCAAAAAACTGGTAGTAAGTGCAGTAAACACCAACATAGAGGTGTCGATAGGGAGAAGGGCAGGGTAAATGGAGAAAGTGACAAAGGCAAAGGACAGGATGGTGCAAAAGGAGTAATGCCATCAGGAAATGGAGGGTAATGAGTAACAATGCCCATAGTCTGGGCAATAAGCTCCCTGAGCTGGTGGCCTTGATGGAAGAGGGATGCCTGGATATTGTAGCAGTCACAGAAATATGGTACACAGAGAACCATGACTGGATGTTAACATACCAGGGTACATAACCTACAGGAGAGACGGGCAGGGAGAAGAGGGGAGAGTAGCTCTCTATGTAAAGGAAGGGATAAAAGCAACTGAACAAAAGAGTAAAGAGGGAGGAGATGAGGCACTGTGGGTCACCTTGGAGACTGGAAAGGGCACCACAATCTGCACAGGGGTTGTGTACAGACCCCCATGTCAGGGGGAGGGAATGGACAAGGATATGATAGAAGGCATTCTTAGAATGGCAGAGAAAGGGGAGATACTGTTGATGGGAGACCTGAATATGCCAGATGTTAACTGGAGCACATTTGCTGCAGCCATATGCAAGAGCAGGGCCATTCTTGATGCCCTACTGGTGGCAGGCCTCAGACAGCTAGTTTCAGAACCCACTCATGAGGGAGCAATCTTAGACCTTGTACTCTCAAATAGGGGCAGTGAGAGGATCTCAGATCTAGAGGTGGGTTGCCATCTGGGAACAAGTGACCATCAAACAGTGTGGTTCATGTTAAACTCAGCTACAGATTCAAGCCATACGAAAGTGAGGGTACTGGACTTTAGGAGGGCTGACTTAGGCAAGATGGGAGAGTGCCTCAGAAAAGCACTAGCAAACAGGCTAGAAGGAGGTGTGGAGCAACAATGGGGAATCATCAAACTGCCATCACAGAGGCAACAAGCCTTTGTGTGAAGAAAATAAACAAATCAAATGAAAGAAAAGCCACTATGGTTCTCAAAGGAGGTGGCTGTGAAAGTCAGAAGAAAAAGATAGCATTCTGGAAGTATAAGGAAACACAGAAGGAGCAGGACAGAGAGCCGTACCAGTTAAGGCAGAAGGAAGCAGGGAGGGAAGTCAGAATAGCAAAGGTCCAAACTGAGGAAAAGATAGCCAACTCAGTTAAGAAGGGGGATAAAACCTTTTATAGGTACATCAGCGAGCGTAGAAAGACAAAGGGAGGGATAGTGAGGCTGAATAAAATGAATGTTGGGTGGGCAGAGGGGGACAGTGAAAAAGCTGGGATACTGAACGAATATTTCTCCTCAGTATTCACAAAAGTGGAGGGGGAAGTGCCTAATCCAATTAACAGAAACACTCTTGATAGGGGGTCAATCCCAGTCCTTTCACAGAAGAAAGGGTTCTGCAAGAACTCCTTAAACTGAAGGTGGACAAAGCAATGGAGCCTGATAGAATTCACCCCAGAATTCTAAAAGAATTAAGGGAGGAACTAATGAAATCACTGGCTACTCTTTTTAATAAATCATGGGAGGATTTTGTGGTACCTGAGGATTGGAGGAAGGCGGATGTGATTCCACTTCACAAAAGTGGGACCAAGACAGAGACAGGAAACTACAGACGTGTCAGTCTGACCTCTGTGGTAGGGAAAGTGATGGAGTCACTTCTGAAGGAAAGAATAGTTGAGTACCTAGAGGTCAGTGGGGCACTTGACCCAAGGCAGCATGGGTTCACAGCAGGAAGGTCATGTCAGATGAATCTAATAGATTTCTTTGACTGGGTGACCAAAGTAGTAGACCAGGGAGGGGCTGTGGACATGGCCTACCTAGACTTTAGCAAGGCATTTGACAAAGTCCCACACAAAAGATCAATAGCCAAATTAACCAGCCTGGGAGTGGATCCCAGGGTGGTAGCCTGGGTAAAACATTGGCTGCACAACAGGACACAGAAGGTAATAGTAAATGGAGTCCACTCTGAAGAAAGAGGGGTTACTAGTGGGGTACCGCAGGGTTCAGTATTGGGTCCAGTCCTTTTTAATGTCTTCATCAGTGACATTGCAGAGGGACTGGAAGGAAAAGTATGCCTTTTTGCAGATGACACAAAGATCTGCAACAGGGTTGATACACAAGGAGGCGTGGAAAGGATGAAAAGGGACTTGGCAAGGTTGGAGGAATGGTCAGAAGTATGGCTGCTAGGATTCAATGCAAAGAAGTGCAAAATAATGCACCTGGGAAAAAAGAACCCAGGTGAAGAATACACAATGGGGGGGAGGTAGTAACAACAACAAAAAAAGAAAGAGACCTGGAGGTATTCATATCAGATGACCTTAAGGTTAGCAAGCAAATGTGAGAAGGCAGTAGGGAGGGCTGGGGGTATACTGGGAAGCATAGGGAGAGGCATCAGCAGCAGAAAACAGGAAGTTGTTATCCCTCTGTACAGACAGTTTGTGAGACCCCATCTGGAGTACTGCATCCAGTTCTGGAGACACCTATCTCCCCAAGGACATAGACAGGATAGAGGCAGTCCAGAGGAGGGCAACTAAAATGGTGCAGGGTCTGCAAGAGAAGCTGTATGAGTAGAGACTAAAGGAGCTTAATATGTATACCCTTGAGGAAAGAAGGGAGAGGGGGGACATGATAGAAACTTTTAAGTACCTCAGTGGAATCAACAAAGTCCAAGAGGGTAGCATCTTTCAGAAAAAGAGACATGCAAGAACAAGACGACACAATTTAAAGATGGGGGGAGGGGCAGTTCAGGGGCAATGTGAGGAAGTATTATTTCACAGAGAGGGTAGTGGATGCATGGAACAGCCTTCCTGAGGAGGTTGTGGGGTCTAAAACTGTGAGAGAATTCAAGAATGCATGGGACAGACATAAGGCAATTCTTGTGGGGGGTAGGAAGAAATAGGCTGTTGGTTAACTAGCATCTGCAGCCTATCCTGTAGGAAAGGAAATGGGCAGACTAGATGGGCCAAGCAGTCCTTATCTGCCGTTAAAGTCTATGTTTCTATGTTTCTATAGCACTGTAATGGCCATGCTATAATTCCCGTTCTTTTCACTCACGCTTTTCTCACTGAGTGGTTTTTACTGCACTGTAACTGACACACGCATTTGCTGTGCTACCTGGGAGATGGAGAAATTGCATAAATGTTACTGCAGTACTGACAATATCAGACTACAGTTGGGAGCTGCAGGAACAATTCATTAAAACTGGGCGCTCAGCATATCAAGGTTCAGCATAATGAGGGAGAA
The DNA here is from genome assembly GCA_016271365.2 of Neoceratodus forsteri. Taxonomy (NCBI): domain Eukaryota; kingdom Metazoa; phylum Chordata; order Ceratodontiformes; family Ceratodontidae; genus Neoceratodus; species Neoceratodus forsteri. The sequence continues at coordinate 216,195,650 of CM057453.1, forward strand.
CTGTAGTTAGATTTCAATTATTTTTTTTTCATTTCAAAAGCAAAAAAAAAAACAACAAAAAAATGACTACCCACCATACTGGTGTTACCACACAAAAATATGTTTCTTGATAGTCTTTCATCAACTTCCATTGAATCTTTCCTGGACTTAGGAATGCCCCTAACACAATCTAGCCACTCAAGATCCTATGGCAGGAGAGCAGACTATTGCATCATAGGTGGCTGCTCTGTTTGGGGTGCCCCTAAGGTTTAAGATGCATGTAGTAAAAGTAGGTCAAGGATTTGAAGCAAAACAAGGTTACATATAATAACATCATTGTCATGCAAATGATGCATTTCATTTCTTTTAAGAAAGGAAGCATATCAAACAACTAACAACAACAGTAAGTTTTAGAGAAGGTAAGCATTCGTAAAATGTGGGTTTTCAACTGGAACTATATTTATATATTTTATTTACTTAAAAGAGATTTGCCAGGAAAGACATACTGAGCCAGACAGTTGGTAAGACCACTTCTGGAGTACTGTATACAGTTCAGGAGACCTCATCTCCACAAAGACATAGACAGGGTGGAGGTTGTCAAGAGGAGAGCAACCAAAATGCTGCAGGGTCTGCACCAGAAGACATATGAAGAAAGACTAAAGGAGCTTAAGATGTATAGCCTCGAGGAAAAAAGGGAGAGAGGGGACATCATGGAAACTTTAAAATACCTCAAGGGAATCGTTCAAGAGGGTAGCATCTTTCAGAGAAAGAGATGTGCAAGAACAAGGGGACACAATTTGAAGATAGATGGACGGCTCAGAGGTAATGCGAGGAAGTATTTCTTCACAGAGAGGGTTGTAGATGCATGGAATGGCCTTCCTGAGGAGGTTGTAGAGTCAAAAACAGTGGGGGGATTCAAGAATGCATGGGACAGACATAAGGCAATTCTAGTGGGGGGTAGGAGGAAGTAGACTGTTGGTTAACTAGGATCTGCAGCTTATCCGTTAGGTAGGGAAATAGGCAGACTAGGTGGGCCAAGTGGCCCTTATCTGCCATCAAATTCTATGTTTCTATGTTTTCAGATGTGTCCTGGGGGGAGAGGATAAGTATATAATAGTAAGAAGAAAGCACAGTAATATACTAATATAGTAAGGCACAACAATGTACAATAATATGCAGTATCATATAGGCATAATTAAGAACAATACAGTTGATTTACATCGGGAGTGTGAGATACCAGGCACTCTCAGGCTGCAATGACAGGAAACAGGACAGGGCAGGAACTGGTCATTAAACCAGGAGGAGACCACAGGGAGGAGTAACTGGAGTGGTAAATGAGGGAGGAAAGAGAAAAGGGAGGGTAGAGAGATAGTGGAGGGTGGAGGGAAGAAATGAGAGGAAGACGGGTGGAGGGAGAGAAGAAAAGGGGAGATGGATTAGCTTTGGGAATGACAAGTATAGAGGTTTGATGGGAGGACAGAGTAAAAGGGAAAAGATAAGGGGAATGGGAGGAGACTGAGGAAGGTAATGGGGGTAGGAAGTGGATGAGCCAGAAGACTGGAGGGGGGATGAGAAGAGGGGAGAAGAAGTCAGAAGAGTGGGAATGAAGTAGAGGTAGAAGTGCAGGAGAGTGAAGAGGGGGGAAGAGATAGAAAGTGAGAGGGTCGGAGCAAGGAAGGATGCAGGGGTAGAAGGGGGAGAGGAAGGAAGAAGTTGAGATGGGGAGGAGAGGATAAGTGTAGAGGTTAGAATATGTTAGCAGTTGGTAATGGGAGGGACAGAGAGCTTGGAGTCAGGTAAACATAGAAACATAGAATTTGATGGCAGATAAGGACCGCTTGGCCCACTCAGTCTGCCCATTTCCCTACCTACTGGATAAGCTGCAGATCCTAGTTAACCAGCAGCCTACTTCTTCCTACCCCCACCCCCCAGAACTGCCTTATGACTATCCCATGCATGCTTGAATTCCACCACTGATTTTGACTCCACAACCTCCTCCGGAAGGCCATTCCATGCATCCACAACCCTCTCTGTGAAAAAATACTTCCTTAAATTACCTCTGAGCCGCCCCCATCTTCAAATTGTGCCCTCTTGTTCTTGCACACCTCTTTTTTTGAAAGATGCTACCCTCTTGGACTTTGTTGATTCCCTTGAGGTACTTGAAAGTTTCTATCATGTCTCCCTCTCCTCCTTTCCTCGAGGCTATACATATTAAGCTCCTTAAGTCTCTTCATATGTCTCCGGTGCAGAACCTGCACCATTTTAGTTGCCCTCCTCTGGACAGCTTCCATTCTGTCTATGTCTTTGCGGAGATTAGATCCCCAGAACTGCACACAGTACTCCAGATGGGGTCTCACCAGCTGTCTGTACAAAGGGATAATAACTTCCTGTTTTCTACTGGTGATGCCTCTCCCTATGCATCCCAGTATCCCCCCAGCCCTCCTTGCTGCCCTCTCACATTGCTTGCCCATCTTTAGGTCATCTGATATGACTATCCCCAGGTCTCTCTCCATTTTTGTTGTTGTTAGTATCTCACCCCCCATTATGTACTCTTCCTCTGGGTTTTTGTTTCCCAAGTGCATTACCTTGCACTTCTTAGCATTGAATCTTAGCTGCCATACATTTGACCATTCCTCTAACCTTGCCAAGTCCTTCTCATCCTTTCCACCCAACCCGTATCAACTCTGTTGCAGATCTTAGTGCCATCTGCAAAGAGACATATTTTTCTTCCAGTCCTTCTGCAATGTCGTATAAAGACATTGAAGAGGACCGGTCCTAATACTGAACCTCTGCGGTACCGACTAGTAACCCTCCTTTCTTCTGAGTGGACTCCATTTACTATTACTCTCTGTGTCCTATTCTCCAGCCAATTCTTTACCCAGGCTGTCATCTTGGGACCCACACCCAGGCTGGCTAACTTGTATATTAATCTTTTGTGGGACTGTGTCAAATGCCTTGCTAAAGTCTAGGTAGGCCATATCCACAGCCCTCCCTGATCTACTACTTTGGTCACCCAGTCAAAGAAATCTATCAGATTCGTCTGGCATGACCTTCCCGCTATGAATCCATGCTGCCTAGGGTCCTGTGCCCTCTGGCCTCTAGATACTCGACAATTCTTTCCTTTAGAAGTGATTCCATCATTTTCCCTATCACTGAGGTTAAACTAACAGGTCTATAGTTTCCTGCTTCTGCCTTGCTCCCACTTTTGTGAAGGGAATCACATCTGCCCTCCTCCAGTCCTCGGGTACCACCCCATCCTCCCATGATTTGTTAAAAGGGTAGTCAGTGGTGTCACTAGTTCTACCCTTAGTTCTTTTAGAATTCTGGGATGAATCCCATCTGGCCCCATTGCTTTGTCCACCTTCAGTTTTAAGAGTTCTTTCAGAACCCTTTCTTCTGTAAATGGGCCGTATCAACTTCTGTATCCAGCGTGTTACTACTGCTTGTTTTATGTACCTCCCCTCTTCCTTTGTAACTACTGAGCAAAAATATTTGTTTAGTATCTCTGCTTTTCACAGTCTCCTCTGCCCACCCTCCCACCCCTTTATTAAGCCTCACTATCCTCCTTGGTCTTCCTTCACTCCTGATGTACCTATAAAAGGTTTTATCCCTTCTTAACTGAGTTGGCTATCTTTTCCTCGGTTTGGGCCTTTGCTGTTCTGACTGCCTTCCCAGCTTCCTTTGCTTTAACTGATACAGTTCTCTGTCCTGCTCCTTCTGTGATTCCTTGTACTTCCTGAATGCTTTCTTTTCTCTTGAACCTTCACTGCCACTTCCTTTGAGAACCATAGTGGTTTCTTACATCGTCTTGTTTGTTTATTTGCTTCACACAAAGGCTCATTACCTCTGTGATGGCAGTTTTATTATTCCCCATTGTTCTTCCACCCTCCTTCCTGCCCATTTGCTAGTGCATTCCTTAGGCACTCACCCATTTTGGCAAAGTCAGCCTCCTAAAGTCCAGTACTTTTGTCTTTGTATGGCTGACTCTATTGCTGTGTTTATTGTGAACCATACTGTTCGATGGTCGCTAGTTCCCAGATGGCTACCCACTTCTACATCTGTAATCCTCTCCCATCTCCATTTGAGAGAATCAAGTCTAATATTGCTCCCTCTCGAGTGGGCTCCAGTACTAGTTGTCTAAGGCATGCCCCCTGTAGGGCATCTAGAATAACTGCACTCTTCGAAGTGACAGCTGCAACTGCACTCCAGTTAACATCCGGCATATTCAGATCACCCATCAGCAATATCTCCCCTTCTTCTGCCATTCTAAGTATACTTTCTATCATTTCCCTGTCCATTTCCTCCCCCTGAGAAGGGGGTCTGTATATAACCCTTGTGCGTATTGTGGTGCCATTGCCTGTCTCCAAATTTACCCACAGTGCTTCTTCTCCTCCCTGTTTACCCTTTTGTTCTGTTGCTTTTATTCCTTTCCTTATTTAAAGAACTACTCCTCCTCCTCTTTTACCCTCCCTGTCCCTCCTGTAGACAGTGTATCCTGGTATGTTTATGTCCCAGTCATGGTTTTGTGTGTACCATGTTTCTGTGACTGCCATGATATCCAGATGTTCCTCCTCCACCAGGTATTAGGCAAGTAAAAGAGAAAGGGGGAGTCAGGACATTGATGTATGGGCATTTGCAGGAGAAAGTGAAAGGGGCTTGCAGTAGTGAAGAAAGAGAGAGTTTGGAGGAGGCAGAACAAATTGTTAGCAGGGAAAGAGTTCCAGATATTAGGAAAGTGAAAAGAGAACGCATTCTGTCCAGCAAGGGATTTAAGAGAGGCAAGCAGTTGGGAGCAACAGCTTCAGTTATGGAGAGAGTAAGAGGAAGGGTGCATATGAGAGAGAAGCGAGCTGAGATAAGAGGAGAGTGCGGCCAGCCAGAATTGATAAATAAAGGAGGCACAGTGGGTTAGTCAGTAATCTTCCAAGGGTGAGCGGGAGAGAGCAGAGAACAGAGAACAGAGGTAAGTGCAGGGAGAACAGGCTAAAGCAAAATGGCAGAAAGAGTGGATACATTTTGCAAAAAGGGCTGACAGTGTCTCTCTCTAATCCAAGGGCTATTTCATGTGCATCTCTTTGGAGATGTCAACCACATTCATCCTGCCACCCTGTTTGTTTTTTGTTTGCAGATATTTTATTTCTTTACCTACAATACTTTATTTTAAGTAATGTCATGCCAGTGAAATGCCCTGTTGTCAGGTTCAACATATGTTTTGTTAGAACTGTATTTCATTTTGTACTTGGCATTTACTAATATCGGATGTGCACTTACTCCATGTGCATGTAAAACAGCAGTAGTAATAGTATATTTCTGAAGAAAACACCTACAGCATATATACATTTTTACTTTCATTCATTTCCTGAACTAAGATACTACATATGTTTTTTGAAGTTTATAAAAGACCCTTCTATCTTGCTACACCTACCATGAAAGAGTTAAATATCTATGTATTGTGTTTTTGCCAGCAGAAAGATGTGTTATTATCATCATAATTAGTGCTGGACAAACTTTATTGAGTGCCAGTAAAATAGAAGTTGCTGGTTTTTGAATACAAATGAGCTCGCACTAGGATAGGGTACTCTGGTCAGAATGTCAACATGAAAACACATAGGCCAGGCATCTCACCTCCACAAAATAATTTAGAACAGCGAAAAGTTAAATAAAGACTTCACTTTATTAAAAACATGCCTGATGCATTTCTGGTCTTATTCGACCCTTTATCAAAGAAGGAATAAGACCAGAAATGTATCAGCCAAGTTTTTAATAAAGTAAAGTCTTTATATAACTTTTTGCTCTGCTGAATTATTTTGTGGAAGTGAGATGCCTGGTCTATGTGTTTTCAAGTTGTTGGTTTTGCAGTCATGCAACTATCATGAAATCGAACAAACATTATGAACATTTGGCGGTTTCACATTCAGTCCAAATGATGCTTTAAAATAGAGAATAATGGATAAGTAAGCGTGTGTTATGGATTTTTTCACACACCTGAGGTGTGTGATGACCCATAAACCTTGAGAGTGAAGCTCGAGAGGTTTATGTGGTAATCACACACCAAGGGTGTGTGAAAAAAATCCATAACATCAAATTAAAGTAAACTATCCTTTATTTTCTATAATTGCTAGTGTGGAGATTTAGACTGTGTTTCTAGCAGGTTGGAAGAAAAATACTTGTTTTAGGTAGTGTGCAGTTTTCTTTTTGGAAAAAAATTGAACTATACATGAATAAAACACAGTTGAAAATACTGCAGTTGAAATAATTTTTTTTGAAACAATGGAATGCAACAGTTTTTTGGAATCTAAATTTAGTATTTGCCATTTTGGTCCTTCCAAGAACAGATCCAGAAGCAAATGATTTGATACCTTTTAATAGACTAACATAGAAGTAACAGCAAGAACAAACTGCTCTAGCTTTTGGACCAACCAGTCCTTCTTCAGAAGCGTAATGAAGAAGGACTGGTAGGTCCAAAATCTGGAGCAGTTTGTTCTTGTTGCTACATCTATGTTGGTCCATTAAAAGGTAACAAATCATTTGCTTCTAGACAGTTTTTTGGGGGGAATGTCATATCAACCAGATTCCAGGTCATTATGAACTATCATGTCAACCAGATTTCAGATTATTATCGTCTCTGGAGCATAATAACCTGAAATCCAGTAACTATGCATTTTTGACAAAACAGTAATCCAGTTGATATTTATGTTCACCAATAATTATAAATACAATACAGCACACTTTTGCCCAAATTGTGCTTTTTTTAAAACATGTGTGTTAACAAATGCATAGTTTGGAACTTTTGCACAAATTACTTGAAAATACAGTGCTCATTTGTGTCTAAGTTTTGCACTGTTTGGAATTTGTATGTAAAGTATGTGAAAGTGTGCATTATTCACACACAAAAAAGCTGCAAAACTGCACATTGACAGAATGCAGTAATAAGTACTTTAAAATGTATGTACCAAATGCATAACACTGCATAAAAAGTGTTCACATCTTGTGAAAAATGCATAAAGCAAAGTTTTTCTATTTTATGCAACACTAATATAATATATCAGCAATATGAATCTTTAATTTTTATTTGATTTCATTTTCGTTAACTGGGTAGGCTCTGTGGAGGACCCCTCCCCCACTACAACCAACACCATTATTTTCAGGAGTGACCAAGGAGCTATGCAATAACATATGCTAAAAAGGATCCTTCAGTTATACATTAGCACATATTACAATAAAAATATTCAATTTTACAGCACAGTCAAAAAGTGACCTCAATGGAAGATACAATTAAAAAATGCTAGTGATGACCACGTTTATTGATATACAGTAAAAACCAGTAATACAAGTGAAGGAAATTATAACTACACTCATGATGAATTGAAAGATGTCAGTTATACATTATTGCTAAGAAAGACTATATGATGAATGTTTTGACAAATGACAAATACTGCTGCTTTAAATGGGCTCCTTTGAATGTGCATATTTATTTGTGTAATTTGTGTGTTTTAATTGGTGAAGTATCAGCATTTAAGGAAGTGCATCAAAATCAGTGACAATGTCTGGTATATAATATTTTGCTACCTGCAGTATTGTACAGTAGCTGAATATTTTACTAATCATAACACACCTCAATAAATATCAATTTTAACACAATTAACCCAAGTTTTATTCGTGCTTCATTACATTTGGAGAATTAGATACACATTCTACTCATCTCCTGCTTGATGTTTTCAAATAAATAAGGAACTATAAATTGCCATCAAATGTAGCTACCAATCCTGCAGACTTTTTTCTGAAACAGATATGGTCTGTAATTCACAATGATCAGTTCAATATTTTTCAAAGAACTTAATTAGATCCAGCAGTTTTTAAATAGAATTCTATTAAATTATATTAATTGTTAACAGAGCTTTATGGAATTAGTTTTAGAAACTCTATTAAATTCTTCAGCAGAACATATCTTCACAAGGGTAGAGGATTAAAGTACAATTGGAAAAAAAGGAAAATTAATAGATGTAGGTAAATGCATTAAAATTATATGAATGATAGCCTGTGCTCCTCTTTTGACAACAGATGAGTCATTTAGAATAAGCTGAAATAAGTAAAGTTAACTTTAACCCCTTGTCCTTAGAAGAGTATTCCAAGGTAATGCAACGTATCTGAACTTTGTCTCTTACCAACAGGAAGACGATCACTATTTTCCCAGTACTGTGGGTTCTTTTTTTCTACAATGGCCCAGGTATGCACATCTTTCAGAGCCCTTCACAGCACTAGCCTACTGCCCTGGTCCTGCCACTAATCCCCTGAGTCCTCCGTGGCTGGAGGTTCTGCCATATCCCAGTTGGGGATCTGTCACTGGGAAAGAAAAGTCTAATATCAACCTGCTGATAGTGGATGTAGTAGGCCAGCTTACTTCAGGGGCTTGGTTGTGTGTGAGGGGGTTGCCAGAGAGGCCTTCATCTAACATGCCAAATGCCATTCCTTTTCTTTTTTGGGGATCCCACCCATTACCAACATGTGTGCTACCATGTGGCATCCTGGGTGTTGGGACCCTCAGCAGGAGGTGGCCAACCATGATACCAAGAACAACCCTGCAACATCATAACCAAGAAATGCTAGACAGGTGGAATGCTGTCACCCACCATCCAGGAGGGAAACATTCAAAAGGTTCTTTGTATCCCTCCCCACCATTTAACATCATGGACCTGGGATGCAAACCCAGGCTTCCAGTGTGCCCATGTGACACCCCATTACTCAACCCCTGCTACTGCATGTTAATGTACCTGAAAGTACCTGAAACAAAGCAGAAGGGAGATCTGGTCTCAATCCATTTCAAACTGTCTTGTGAGGTCATCTGGTATTTACAGCTAAGTTTAGAAAAAAAAAGGCATATTTCTTTTTTACACTCTGATGGTTTGAATGAGTAATGAAGACTGAGAAAACAATTGGCAAATAAATTAGAATAGTGATGCTAGTTAAAAACAAGACAAGCTCTACATTGGCACGTTCACAAGATCAATCAGATGCCTGCAGCTAATGCAGAATTCAGCTGCTTGCTTGTTACTCAGTTAAATACTTTCAGTCACAAATAGTACTATAGGTCTTGGGCTGATGGATCATTGCTGGCTGCATGTTAAGTGTCAGATACATTTCAAGAGGCTCCTGTTGACATATTAAGCCACAAACAAATTGCATCCTTCCCACTGCACTGCTTTTTTGGTCCTAAGCTTCCATAATACCTCCTTCATACCACTGGTCAGAGCATTTTAGTGGTGCCAGTCATGGCATAACAGAGTGCTGGTGAGTGACCAGGCCTTCTCTAGCAATGATCCAAGACCATGTAATGCTTGACCTGCAAGAGATCTGTCTGTCTCTCTATGTTGGCATGTCTTATATCCATTTTCTCACTGTTCCCTCCCCAACAATCGGAGCCACCTTGGCTAAACTGACCTCTGGCCTGCAGAGTAGGTGAAATGCTAGCTTTACACTGAACTCCAATGCCATTTGTTAAATGATATAAAGGAGGTGCACAAACTCTGGCAGGCATGCTTCCTCCCTCACTGGGAGCCCAACCTGCTAAAGTGCAGGATTCTTGGGCTTGGATATGAAACCTGTTCACCCAGGAAGCATCTCAGTATGTAACATCCATGCGACTGGATCTGCCAGCTTTGGTATTTTTTTTTTTAATATGTATATGGCAACCTTTAGTTGCAGTATGTAGGAGTTTAGAAAATGGGCTGGCGATTTCAAGCTCTCTGACTGGGTGGAGAGCCATGCCAGGGGGTACATTAAGTACCAGAAGACCACTGCAATGAGCACACAGCAGTCTACCCTGCCTCACTAACAAACTGATATCATCCTGCTAGTTTACATTTTAAAGCTTTCAAGCAACCATTTTTTCCTGCTTATTAAGTGAGAAGAGTGATTGAGTCAGGCCCCCCACCCACACATCTCAAAACTAGTACAAGTGGTTAAAATGCAATAAATAAAGTAATGTCAAGTCTTCATATTTTTTTAAATAAATACCTCATCTCACGTGATAATTCATGCTGCTTGCTCGATCAGTAGTGTACATGACTTCTGGCCACCCACCCACTTTCCCTTTTGCTCAGTCTTGCAGCACACCTCCATCTGTGGGTGTGGAAACCAAGAAAGTACCACTAGTCTCATGCTTGAAGCACCGGTACACAGATGGAGCACAGAGATCACTAAGCAGGAGGGGCGAGAAGTTAAAACAGAGGGATATAAAAAAAAATGGAAAGTTAAGTGGGGGTTTGAGGGTTCCAAAGGAACACAAATGGTCATTGGCAGGGAGCAAGATTCAAGCTCTAAATTGAGAGAAAAAGCTATGAAACACTCCAGTACCCTCCACTGCATTATTTTAGTTTTTTAATCCTATAAAAATGAGACATGTACATCAGTTTCTAAGCACGAGAATATCCTCCAGCATGAGAGGTATGGGAAATACTGGCAGAAGCTGGAAGTGGAATGGGGGGGGGGGATGGGGAAGGCTGAGACCCTGGAGGGAAAGTGAATGCTAGAGCTAAACAGGGAACTTGGGCAAACTGGATGGACCTTTGGTCCTTTTCTGTCATCATTGTCTATGTTTATGTTCCTGTATTTCCAGAGGCTATAAGGCCCTCCACTTGTGACTATAGGCCTCATTATACCCCAGAACAGTCCAGTATTGCCCGATACCACCCACCCTGCCAGGAATTATTGCTTGCTTAGATAACCTATTTAATATTCTTATTACTGTATACGCGTGATGTTCCGTATAGTCTGGTGACAGTATGTAAGGAATGCACAGTATTTTGACAGATGGGTGCATTTAAACAAACTTGTTTGTCTGTATGTCTGTCTGTCTGTCTACCTCTCTATCTAGCTGTCTAGGTCTGTCTGTCTATCTGCTGTCTGTCTGTCTATCTATTTATCGGAAGCACCAAGTTTTCTCATTAGTGAGAATGCCGAACTCCCCCACAGCGACTACACAATACCGACCGCAGGTATTGTGCCACCTCTTATAAATGGTGTTTTCTGTGGGGGCTGTGCCTAACCCATGTGGAGACGCCCCCCACACCCCTGGACTCTAGATTCCAACTCCAGGTCAGAGTTGGTCCAGGGAGGGGGCAGAACACTGGGGCAAGGTGAAACACAGAAAAAGGACCATTATCATGAATGTCACCGTAATTATCTTTTTCCCTGTTTCACCATCGAGGTGTTGACAAAAAGGGGTGCACCGCTATCTATCTATCTATCTATCTATCTATCTATCTATCTATCTATCTATCTATCTATCTATGTGAATACCACCCAAGGCAGCAAAAATTACAATTGATTTAGTGTACTTTAAGAAAAGATGGGGAGGATTATAATGCCATAATCATACACACCCTTGTGAGTGAGATTTCCAAGTTGCCCCACCCTCAAGCATCTAATCAATACAGTCTGACACACTTACAGCAGGCACCATTATAGTGGACACCCACTTATAATGGACATGTCTGCTTTGCTAAAAGCCATTTCCTATCCTCATAGTATAAATCATTGCAGTTATACCATACCTCATATAGCCCCTGTATACCAAAAACCTGAGCTGGCACTTCCACTCCTTGCCATACCTTGCTACCACCTCTGTGCTCCATGGAATCAGCAACTAACTTTCATTTTCCCTCACACATGGTAACCTCTCCATGTGGTTCTTTGCTACCACCTCTGTGCTCCATGAATACAAGTGAATAACATCCAGGTTCTCTCAGTGATGGTAAATCAGCTGACAGTTACCTATAAAATTACCTATAAAAATATCAACTGAATGACAGTTGACAGCTTACATATTTCAGGATGACATCTGACCATTCCGCATCACTTTATCTTGTAGAGTGGAGATTTTGTCAGTAATTGATCTGCTGAGTAGCAAATATATGCGCCTATATTTATTTATTTATGAGTTTAACCAGGAAGGCATACTGAGCAGTTATTGCTCGATTCCAGATGCAACCTGGGGGACAAGTCCCAATACAATACTCAAATACAGGTACATATAGATTAACAGCACAGTGAGGGGTCCACCTGCCATATAGAACAAAAGGTAGATAGATACTGGAACAATAGGAAGGGGGGAGGGGGGAGCATACACGGGGTAGTGTTTACAGAGAAATCACATCAACAGTAATCAATACATAGTATATACTAGCTAAAGCATGAGCAACTAGAGGTGAGATGTTCCAGTGAGTCACTTCAACACATAGTCTGAGATACATATTGGCCCTAGCTAAAGCATGAGCAGCTTGAGGTAAAGTGGGTGCCGAGTAGGTGGTTGAGTAGGTGGGGGTTGGATGAGTGTCTTATTTCGACTGGTAAGGTGAGTTGCACTAGAATCATAATCCCAATAATCCCAAAAGGAAAAGCACAAAATAAAGCACCAAACACAATCTACTAAGTATATTAAAAAAATGAAGAAAACAAAGCGAGATGACTAACAAAAATTTACAAAAACTAGAAAACTTAAAAAAAATAATCAGCAGTGTTATACATGGAGACAATTCAATCTCTGACTTTACCACCTATATTGCAAACAGATATATTGAACACTCGGCATACAGGACAAAACAGCAGAGCACAAAAGTATCTGGTATAAGATGGCCAGACTGTATTATGAAACATATTTTATATTTATTTATTGATTGATTTGTTTATTTATTTATTTAGTGGATTTTGGTAACAGGGTAAGCCTGCTGAGACAATGGGCTCAATTCCAGAAAGGGGATATGCTGGTGTAAGGTGAGATACGCCAAACCCCATGGCGTATCTCGCTACTTACACCAGGTGATATGTCAGCCGCTATTACAAGAGGCAAGATGCGCCATGGCATATGCGGGCTGCTACAATCGCAGAATATGACAACACTTTTGCCACAGCCTGAAATGCCTGGTGCAGCTGCAGGTTATGACAGCAACATAGCCCAATTTCAGTAGGGCTGCTGTTTATAACCCACAGTTGCAATTACAAGAGATGCAGTGGCATTCCTAAGGTATGACAGCTCGGACCTGTCTTGAGTGGCATCCAACGACTGGCACCATCAGATACCACCATGCAGTGCCCCTGGAACAGTGCCAGGTTAACCCCCAAGCCCCTACTAACACAATACTGCCCCCACCCCCAACCCCGATCTGCTCAGACCCCTGAGGGTCCATTTCTTGTGTACCCCCGGATGCCTGTGGCATGCGTCCTGCCCCTTCCATGCCCCCTATTGTCTGTCGAGGTAGTCTGGGGCTGGGAGGGCTTTGGGGGGGACACCTGTCACTTGCTGTGAGTTGTGACATGTGGCTGCCATACGCCCTGCATTGGCTACCACCACACACATGGTGTATCTCGCATGTTGCAAGTGCCAGGACCCTACCACTTCTGGAATGTGGCGTGGGGCAACTGGCCTAACTCACAACTGCACACAAGTTATGCCAGTCATCTTGGAATCAGGCCATATGTTACTTTTTTGGGGGTGACAAAGAATTAGTTACAGGAATGTCAGAGGCAGAGAGATACAGGATAAGCAATTACAGTATGCAGACATTAGATTTTTGCCTTCCATTTGCTTCATCCCGGTCCCAATGTTTGTGAACTCTGTGATCCCACTCTGTATTTCCCAGGCAACAAAAACTAAATAAATAAATAAATCATAACTGTTATCTTCTGATTCATTGCAGATATTGGGTGTTGTTCCCTGTACCCCCCTCTCCCATCTAGAATGTCCACCAAGGCTGTTGTTTACTTAATTCAATACAATTTTAGTTGACGACTGGATGAGTACACTGGACAACATGTCCTGTTTGCAGGCATGACCCTGAAACATACAACACATTGTCCCGGATTCCACCCTTTTCCCTCACAAAAAGACAGAGACCATTGTATGTTGTTGTGCTCAGATTGGCAATTAATTTATTATATATCATAATTCCATTTTCCATATCATCATCTTTTTATTATTACATCTTTCACAATTGCATTTTATTGCATCCATATATCAATCTCTCATTATCCCTCTTTCTTCCTCTTCTCGCTCCCCCCCCAGGTGAAAACCTGGGTGCATTCTTCTCTTTTCCTGTTAAGTAACAGTGAGAACCGAGACTGCATTTCCTCCTTCAGCTTCTTCTTTTCATCCTATTCCTTTTTCTTTCCACCTCCCCTCTCCCCCCTTTTTACCCTCTTCTCTGCCATCCACCTTTGGCAGTTCAACAACCGTCCTACCAGACAATTCTGTCATCCACCTCTGACAGCCATATACAGCCCTTTGACTGCCTTCCCTCATGTTCCATAGCTCAAGGGTGGGTGGGAGGGATCAAAACTTCAGCAAAAGTGGCTGAACCACTCCTGTGCTGCCCATTATGTACCTCCTTTAGCCTCTCCCCTTCCTGTTGCTTGCCTATTGTTCTGTCTCCTTGTCCCTCCCCTTCCATTCACCCCTCCCCGTCTGAGCACACCATCATCAGTTAAAGGGAAGGGGTGCACCAGGAAAACTTGGTCTGCCCCTTAAAGGGCAAACTCCAATATACACAAATACAGACATAAGATCATCATATGTACAAAATACAGCAAAAATACACAACTTAAATAAATACCTAGAGTCAAGTGCAAACTGTGAATCAAGCAAATAACTTTTAAGAGGTTCCTTACAACTGCTAATTGTACCAGAGCTCCTAATGTTCAATGGTAGGAGATTCCACTCAAAAGGTGCTGTTAAGAAAATGCTTTCTGTCCAGTTTTCAATTTGTTCCAGGGTAGGACCAATTACAAGGGTTCATTTGATCTTAGAGCATGGTTGTTTTTCCATATCAACACCAATTTATTAAGTGGGCTGTCTTTGCCCTTTTTAACACTTTAAAATATTAACTGCCCCGGGTGAAGTTTACCTTTTTCTTGTTACGGGATCCACTGAAGTTTTGTGTACATATTGCAATGGTTTTAAAATCTATTTGACCTAAGGGCAAATCTGCAAATATATGGCAAAGTGCATTTCTTTCTGAACACACTTCAGCAGAATGTGCATCCCAAACTACACTTCTGCAGTCTAGAACAGGAAGTATGTTGCATTGGGCAATTATCTTTTGTGCCTCATCAGTTAATAAGTCTTTTATCCTGTACAAAAACCCCAGTATTTTATGGAAATTGGCAGTCACCTGAGTAATAAGTTTCTCTTATGTGAAGTGGGGATCCAGGATGACTCCCAAGTATTTCGATTCCTCTACACAATACATCCTTCATGTTTACATTAAAGAATACTATTCTATGTTTGTATTTATGTGTGGTACCAAATATTATGTTTTTTTTCCCTTAATTAAAATTAGACAATTATCACTAAACTGGTAATACTTTTTCTGAATTTAAATTCTAAATTTTCATTCAATGACATCTCATCCCTTGCTACAGTTTAAGTAACTGGGTCACCTGAGTATGAAACTACATTAGCATTCTTACAGGTCAGGGTTAACCATTTATGAATAAAGAAAACAACAAGGGGCCCAGTAGAGGCCCCTGAGGCACACTTTATGTTATTGGGCATACAGAGGACATCATGATGTTAATCACAACAATCTGTTTACTGTTCCACAAATAACTTGTTCTACAACCTAATGCTGGTGCACTAAAAATCAACCTGTTGCAGCCATGCCTCCAGGAAGGAGAGATCCACTAAGCTGAATGTCTTGGCCAGTTCCAGCAACATTGCTTCTGTCAAATAAGCCTTACTCCATGTTCGGGTGTAGGTCATTGACGAACATGACCAAACCAGTCATGGTAATATTCTCCCCCCTGAAGCCATACTACAGTAGTATAAATACCTCATACAGTTCCATATAATAAACATCAGGAGGCAAGATGGTGATGGGTGAAGAGCCATGATAAAAAAGCTCTTTCAGATGTAATTGTAGTTTGCTTCTAACATGAGAAAGTCTGTGGTGAGTATTTCTAAGGAGACAAAGAAGTTTCTTAAGTCGGAGCAAAAGAAGAGGAAGAAGGAGGCTTCCTCTTCAGACTTTGATATGCCAGCATGAAAAGGCCCTTTGTACCGCTTTGTTACCAGCACATCTGGTCCAATGGAAGTGCAACTGCCAACTGGTACAAGGAACACACCTGGGGCCCAATTCTAAAATGGATTACACATGTCACAAGATGACTTGCAACAAACCCAATGGCACAAGTCGCACTTTGCAACATGTGTTACACCACTTGGTGTTCCAAGATGCGGCCTGTGCCATGGCATGGATGGACTGCACCCAAGTGGACTTCCACCATCCACAGCCCCTATGGAATGGTGAAAGAGGGGGTTATGGCAGCATCTACACACTATTCTGAATGGGTGGCTACAGGAACCCACTTACACCTTTCCAAGACACACTGCGCCACTGCAGGGTTAGACCAGCAGTTAGCCTATCTAAGGGGCATCCGTCCTTGCCAAATGGCAATTTCCCCCCTGTAGTTCAGCAACATGCACACAGACGTGCCCCATGGACAAGCCCCATCACATAGATGCCCAACTCCAATTCCAGGGTGCCACCTGTGGGCACCCATATCCATTTTCTGTGGTGTCATCCTTGCATATGTGCTGCACTGCTGACACCCCCATTGCCCCCAGGGGCTTGTGCACTCATTTTGGGGCTGGAGGAGCTCAGCTGGGCTGCTCCCCGTGGATGGCAGCTTGAGGCACCCAGGTCCATTGTGCCATTCCTGTGGCACAAGCTTGCGGCTGCTTCATGGTGGAGGACATAAGTGTCGGGAACCCTGCCTGTCTTGGAATAGGGTGCAGGGTCCCTGGCTTAGTGGCACATTTTGCAACTTGCAGATGCCCACGGGTTGTGACGTGCATCTTAGAATTGGGCCCCTGGAGTTTAGATGAGCAGTACATGCACTGACCTGGACATTATTCAAACTATTACTTTGCTGCTCCCTACCTAGAACCAATCACCTATATCCAAACATTCTTAACACCTTTTTGGGGAGACCCAAGTTTCCGAGGGAGAAACGTGCTTCAGTCGTGGAGGATCCGGAGGTTCAGTTGAACTCACCTATGGGTAGGAAGGCTGGTTTTCTGGGTGGGGAAAATGGAGGTGAGACACTGGTAAAGCGTATGGATCACATCACCCAGCCCTCTACACAGCTAGCAACTTTAACTTTATCACTTCTGTCTTTACCTTTACGAGTGGAATTTACACATTTAAAGGAGGCATCTTCCTCTTTCTCTGATCTTTTTACTTTTTTGAAAACTTTCAATCAAAAACTTGACTTACTAATTACACGATCTGACAAACTGGATATGGAGCTGAAATCTATCAGATCTGAACTTAAAAAGGGGCAAGATGTGCAAAATTTAATTCAAAACAAACTGGCTGTGGTAAAACAGAAAACTCTTACTAACGAGGCTCTCTCAACTACCAATTTAAAGGTTATTATGGCTTTTCAGAGGAAAACAGAAGTAATGGAGAATAATATCTGATATAAAAAACTTTGAGACTTGTGGGTGTACCAAACTCTTATGACAGAGGGTTTGAATCTTTAGGAGATCTTTTGAAAACTTATTTTGTCACAGTCCTGAAGTTGCCGGACACTAACTTACCCTTTGTACCTCAAGCCTATAGCATTCTAATGAGGAAATCTTATAGTACTGTACAACAAAATCCTGAAACCCAAGATGTGAGCTTTGACCTACTTCCCCCTGACTCTGCAGCTGGTTTCAATCAGGCACAAAATTCCACTAATACCTTTAAATATACATCTGGTCCAAAGAGCTACATTAATTCTCACTTGCTTTTGATATAGATCAAGATTTAGTATTGAATACAAGCAGGAAGATGGGAACTTTACATTTGAAGGAAACTGTATGCCATATCTATCCTGACATTGTTCCAGTAATGTTGCAATGACAGAAGTAATTTTTACAATACAAGGAGGGGCTTAATGAAATTGGAGCGACCTTTAAAATTTTATTTCTAGCAAAATGCTCGCTCACTTGTGGGTCTGATAAAAGGCTTTGTTTCACCCAGAACAGCTAAGAGCCTATATCTTGGAGAAAAAAATACAGAAAAGAGACAAGAACTGGAGGAGAGAATTAGACTAGGAAGACCAGGAAGAGGAAATGCCTATCTTAGAAGAAGAATAATAAAGATTAGACTTTTTCATGACATGTATATTTGGATTATGCAATACTTTGGACAGAGATGACAAGGTAAATGGGGGGTATTGAGTATTTATTATTTCTTATTATCAGTGTTATTTTCTGTAAGCTTGTGGCAAATCCAGATTTTATTTTTATTTATTTTATTTACTGCACAATTCAGAAAGTACCTTTGAGTTGAAGACTCATTTACAAAGGCTCCACATCACATTTAGTAGAACAATACAACAATAAACACACTTTCAAAGCAGCACTCAAACAGACTTATTACAGAGAATACAGTAAATGGCTAACAATCTAATCCAGAGAATTTTGACAGGTCAAAAGCTTGGTAAATGGTTCCCAGTCAGTAGTCGAGCAGGCCGCTCGGGGGGGGGGAGCTGGCCAGAGGCCATTGTCAGAGGGGGGCAGGTAGACCAAGGACAGTCGCAGGGGGTGGAGGACTGGAGGTGGTCTCTGAGAGTGGCTTTGAAGGGGCCAATTCTGGTTTCTTTAGTAAGTGCACTACGCAGACAGTTCAACAAGGAAGTGGCCCTGTGGCTGAAAGATCTTTAGAATTGGGAGGTTCGACACCTGGGAACCGATAGGAGTATCTTGCCAGCGCATCTGGTGTTTCTATGCATCAGGGCCAGTTGGATAATAGGGGTGAGGCCAGTGAGTGAGTGACCCAGGGTGATCTCTTTTGCCATAAGACATCTGTGAAACCGTATTCTATTGTCAAGGCTCAGCCAGTTAGTGGCAGTGTATAGAGAGCATGTGTGTGTGAGACGATCACAGCCAAGGACTAGATGGTAGGCTTTGTTCAGGGAGAGCTTGAGTTAGCCTAGGGCAGAAGTGTTTGCAGCTCCATAGATAAGAATACCATAGTCAAGGAGGGAGAGGACCAAGGAGGAAACAGCGAGCCGAAGGGCTTCAGGAGTAAGACAGTGCTTGAAGTGGTAGAGGAGACCAAGCTGGACGTTAAGGGTGGTAGACAGGTGATGGATGTACTAGTGGAAGTTAAGGGCTGGGTCTAGGGTTATGCCCAGATATTTGAAGGTAACTACTTGCTCTAGAGGGGTTAGATTGACCGTAAGGATTTGAGGGCAGAGTGCCTTCCTGGAGTTCAGGTGATCTGAGAAGTACATGACTTTAGTCTTCATGTAGTTTAGTGTAGTTTAATGTAAGATGCTGTGTGGAGAATCATTTTTCAGCATCAGAGAAGGAGGATTGGAGGGAGATGTGTAGTAGGGTGGAGTCTGTTTTGGAGGAAAAGAGGACAGCATCATCCGCATATAGTAGTAGATTGCCAGAGCAGGACGAGGGGAGGGAGTTAAGGAAGAGACTGAAGAGTACAGGACTGAGGATGGACCCCCTAGGGCACACCAGAGTGGACTGGTAGTCTGCTAGATAGGGTGGCACCAATTTGGACCTGTTGGTACCGATCCGACAAGTAGTCTTGGAACCAGCTAATGGCATCCAGGGAGAAGCCGATGTTGGAGAGAATGTTAAGTAAAAGGGAGTGATTGACAGTATCAAACGCCTTTGAGAGGTCAACAAATACCGCACCTGTGATGTGACCTCTGTCTAAGGTGGAGTGGACATGTGAAGTGAACTCCAAAGGGCAGTTGTGGTGCTGTGCTCTTTGTGAAAACCATGTTGCTGTTTACAGAGTAGGTCGTATTTGTTAAGGTGTTCGGCGAGCTGGTCGGAGACAATATGTTCAAGTGCTTTAGATGGGGGGGATAGAGATGGGGCGATAGTTGTTAGTAGAAGTACAGTCCCTGCTTTTAAATATGGGGGTAATGGAGGTAGATTTCTACTGGGAGGGACTTTCCCTTGACAAAGCCAGTGTTTGAGAATGTGGGTGAGAGGGTGGTGTGCTGATGAAGTGCGAGCCGGAGAAGTCTCATGTACAAGGAGTCACTATTGTAATTGGAGTTGCTAAGAGCTTTCTCCAGATAAGGTTTGGCTGATGCAGGGGTGACACATCGAAGGTGGAAAGGAGGGGCTGTCAGAGGGGTCATAGGGTAATGGGTAGGAGGATGGTCGAAGAAGTTGGGAGGGAGGACATGACTTGAGATTTGTGAAGGAGAGCTTAAAGGTTGAGGCAATATGGGTGGGGTCCGAGGATAGGCATCTGTCTACCTCAATCAGATTGGGGAGGATTATGGGTCTTGCCACAGATGTCCTTAATATCATTCCAAAATTTGCGCCCTGAGTGCCAGGCAGAGGTAAGGGAGGATTTATAATACTCAGCATTTGCTTTATGTAGGGCCCACGTGCAGTTGTTCCTCGCCTCCCTGTACCTTTGTCTGTCAGATGGCAGGAAGATCTCACTGGATATATGCCATAGCGAGTCCCAGGTGTGCATCAGGGTCAGATTAATACACTCATTAAGATATGTAATTGATTGGTCTAAAACTACATGCTACTTGCCTCCCCCAGGCTATTGTGGACTTTATCTTAATTTAGTCAATAATAGTAAAATACTATTTGTAATTGTAATAATTATTACAATGAACTCTGAGGTAAGAAGTGAAGACTGTTTAAGTTGTAAATGTTTGAAAAAAAAAAGCAGTTCCATATAATAAACATCTGGTAATAAACCAGTTTTCTTGTAATTTACCCAAAACAGAGAGCAATGAGATGGACCTATAATTCTCATGTAATTCAACAGGGCCCCGTGAATGGGTAAAATATATAGTAAATAGAATAACAGATGGCTCTTTGTCTGGTACAAAGCTGTAACTCTGTTGAAGGATTTAAGTGACATTATATACATCAAGAGGAAAGCTTGAGAGGTTTATGATGTCAGTGAATTCCCAAGATAGATGTACCTGCTTTGTAACAGATAGACAGCCATCTGTTGTTTTCTGTATCACATGGCTCTCTATCCTCTAAGCTGCCTGTTATTATGTTTCTCAGCCACTGCACTTAAATTTCAATCAGTGCTGACTGTATTATCACTCACCAGCTACAGCCTGTTCCCTTCACTCACATCGTGTACACTGAGAGTGTCCCTCCCCCTACAAAACTATGGGAGGCATGGCCTCCCTTCTCCCCCCAACCTATCCATCTTATCTTAATTTATGTTCTTTAAAAAAATTACAGAAACAAGGAAGATTCAATCAGTGTTAACGTCCACATTGACTACAATTTCACTCACTTATCCCCCAACCCCAAATGGGGCCATTGCTTTTAAGCACACAATTGATATCTTGAGATGGTTCTTCCCCAAAAACTATCATTGGGCAAGTTTGGGAGTAAAGCTTGTAGCAGCACCATGAGAGTTAGAAATATGGAAGTGTAATAAGACTTGCATGAAATGCAGGGTGCAGGTCTTGTGGATTGTCTGCCTCATCCCTCCGGTGTGCAGCAGTTTTATGTTATTTATACATTAAGAGCGTATAGCCACATTAATTTACAGGACTCCACTAGAGTTAACATTAACCAGAAACTCTGTCTTGTATAAAGTGTTGTGGCACTAAGTTCACTTTGAAAGTGGTATTTGGGGTTTATTAATAATATGTGGTTGAGAAGACGAAGGTCACCAAGCAACATCCGGAGCACACACACACAGATTGGGGCCTCCAACAGACACACTGAAGCAGCTCAAAACTTGAACAATGGTTGGGGGGGGGGCACAGCTTGACTCTCAGCAATTATGGATGTCTAAACCCTGTGCTCTGCTTTTTTTCTTAAAATCTATCATCATCTGCAGCCATCTAATTCAGAAGCAAGGATTGGACTCTGCTATAAGCTAATCTGAATCTACTGCTGCTATTTTTTTTTCTCTTTTCCTTATATTTGATTTATGAATTTATCTGAAACAATTGACCTTTCCATCTGGTACGTCTTGGGGCCTACCAACATGACTGAATCCAATGTTCAAATGATCACTTCGGCGTCTGTGGAATCCATGTTTTCAAAGTTAGTAAGTGACATGAATGATTTAAAAATCATTACTCATCAAAATGCAATGGCTCTACATTCGATAGATATGCATTTGGTGGCCACTGAAAATAAAATAAAGCAAAATGAAACCTTCGTACAAGATCTACAAGCCACAATTTGGGAGCAGGACTGAAGGATCTGAAATCTAAGCTTGATGATATTGAGAACCATAGCAGAAGGAACAACTTGTGCTTTTCTGGGTTTCCTGAAGATGTTGAGCTCAATAATACTAGTGAGTTCCTTCTGCATGTCCTACCAATTATATTGAGATTACCTCAGGACCACGGGCTTTTGAAAGGGATCACATCAACCTTCCTCCAGTCCTCAGTTACCACACCACCCTCCCATGATTTGTTAAAAAGGGTAGTCAGTGGTGTCACTAGGTCTCTCCTTTGTTCTTTTAGAATCCTGGGGAGAATCCCATCAGGTCCCATTGCTTTGTCCACCCTGAGTTTTAAGAGTTCTTTCAGGACCCGTTTTTCTGTGAATGGACTGGTTTCGACTCCCCTCCCAGAGTGCTTCTATTGTTTGGTTTAGGTACCTCCAACTCTTCTTCTTTTGTGAATGCTAAGCAAAAGTATTCATTCAGTATCTCTGCCTTTTCACTGTTGTTATCTGCCCTCCTTCCCCTCTCCATTAATAAGCCTCACTATCCCTCCCTTGGTCTTTCGTGGCTCCCTAAAGCATATACAAAAGGTTTTATCCCCCTTCTCAACTGAACTGGCTATCTTTTCCTCGGTTTGGGCCTTTGCTATCCTGCTTGCCTTCCCCACTTCCCTCTGCTTTAACTGACACAGTTCTCTGTTCTGCTCCTTCTGTGATTCCTTATAGTTCCTAAATGCTGTCTTTTTCCTCCCTAGCCTTCCTTGCTACCTCTTTTGAGAACCAAAGTGGTTTTTCACTTCATTTTGTTTTCTTTATTCACTTCACACAAAGGCTTGTTGCCTCAATGGTGGCAGTTTTGATTTTTCCCCATTGTTCTTACACCTCTCCTTCCTGCAAGATCACCATATGTGAAATGCAGCAAGTGATGCTGCACCTTAACTTTCTTTGGTCATGTTCATTAGCAGGTAGGGCTGCCTGAAATTAGACAATTCTGATTTTGTGGAATGTTTGCAAAATGCCACAACATTTTGTGAAATGTCATGACATTTTTTTGAATTTCATGGTCTATTTTAATTAGACATAACTCAGTCAGTATTATAGTCAGAGGACTGCAATTTGACATGTGTACTGTTTGTAAGAGGTTTTTCTCCATGGCAACAACTCATCTCACAAGGATATATTCTGTTCACGGGGATATACCCTGATCAGGATGAACTCAGCCATCATTCAGTTAGCTATCGAGCTGTTTCCAATGTGTTTTCCCTCCCATTTCCCCTGGTGGGGGCAATGTCTCTGTCAGCCTCGCACAATCACAGCTTCCCCTGCAGCAGCAGCTGCAAGATCCCTCGCCTGGCCTCAGTGGTTGCTGTGTTGATAGAATCTGCTGCCAACCCTCCCTGACTGAGATGCACTGATGAGTTGCAGCTGTCTCGGCCGTGGCCTGCTTCCTGATGTGACTTTCTGGGCAAGCTTCTGAACCAGTGTCATGAGCATGGCAGTGTGACAGTCTGCTGCTAAGCCATGGTGATGGCCTCAAAGCCTAGGACTAGATCCACAAAGCCCCCATATCTCCTGCAGCTGCAAGAGAAGCCCAGTGCAAGTGGTTTGCCAATTGCAGACTCGCAGCTGCAATATTCAGGAAGGTGGAACCAATTTAGGATTAGCTTCATGATGTATAGAATCCTGTGGTTGGTGTTTCCATAGAAATCCCCACAGCTATGTTATGGCCAGTGGGACCTGCCATAACCTCCTTCTGTAGCTGCAGATGATGTGAATACCAGTCTGTGCATTGCTGAGATTTTGGTCACAACTGGAGTTGTGGAGTGGGACTTAGTCCCATTTTGCTTTGTGAATCTATCCACTAATATTTAGAGTCAATGAACCTAAAAGAATTGGTGAAATTCTATTTTCTAGTTTTAATGTTATAGAAGCTCAAAATTCTGCAGTTTAAATAACTGTGAAATGCAACTTTAAAATTTCTGAAAGTTTGGAGGCCTTCAACTCCGTCACCATTAAAGATAGAGATCTTAAACTTGGAGCACTTCAGTATGGACATTGGTAATGCCATCTTGTCAAATTTGGTGCAGTTTTGACAAATACACCATAAACCAGACAGAAATAACTGAAATCACACTCTTGGCAAAATTTTCACAAAATGCTTAACAAAATTCATGGAAGCAAAATTTTGATTTCACCAGAAATCCACTGGCAGAAGATACATTTTGCCCTTCCCTATGGGCAACACATTCCTGCATCCGGTGGCAAAGGTGGTCTCTGGTTGCACCAAGTCTCATCACAGCATAAGGGTGCCAGACGTATTGAGGGAGGACCTGTGTGTGTGTGGCTGGTGTTTTTGAATTGTTTTAATGAAGTGATCATTTGACCTGAGCCAGTCATAAGTCAGGAGCTAGAGCTATTCACAGATGCAGCCCAAGGCTTAGGTTTCAGGATTTATTTTAGAAGAGCATGGTGCTTACTGTAGGCCAGTGGCCACAGGCACAGAAGCAGAGGGATTCCTTACTCAGATCACACTTTTGGGATTTTTTCCAATTGTGATGGCACTAGTCCTGGGGGGGAGCAACTGAGAGACAAGAACAGCAACCAATGGCCTTGTATTCTACACTGTATGCTGTCAATGACAGTTCAGTTGGCGGGCAGCCATGGAGGTGTGCAGGGGACTGGGCTGCTCACCGGCTGACTAGCCATGCTGAAATGGGGGAGCAGGGTGCCTGAGTGTGGGGTGGGAGGGGTTCACTACAATATGGAGAAGGGGTACTGGGGTCTGGTACAGCGATCGGGTTTGTTGAATGGGGTGGGTTCCATTAAACTAGCAGGGCTGTTCAGGGAACACTATTTTATTTACTAACACAATGATTGGGGTTCAGGGATGGGAGGTGGTTCGACTAGACTACCAGAGACTGTGGGAACAATTTTATTTTAATGTGTACACGAAGATCAGGGTTTGGGGATGGGAGGGGGTTCCACTAGACTACCAGGGCTCTTTGAGGAACATTATTTATTTACTAACACCACAATTGGGGTTTGGGGATGGGAGGAGGGTTCCACTAGACTACCAGTGATTGTGGAGACAATTTTATTTGAATGTGTACACCATTATTGGGGTTTGGGGATGGGAGGGGGTTCAGTAGACTACCAGGGCTCTTTGAAGAACATTATTTATTTACTATCATCACAATTGGGGTTTGGGGATGGGAGGGGTTCCACTAGACTGCCAGTGACTGTGGGGACAAATTTATTTGAATGTGTACACACAATTGGGGTTCGGGGATGGGTTGGGGTTCTACTAGACTACCAGGGACTGTGGGGATCATTTTATTTCATTGTGTACATGCAATTGGGGTTTGGGGATGGAAGGGTGCCACCGGGCTGCAGGGGCTAGTAGCTGCTGTGCTGCTGTGTGCAGTGCAGCAGCCCACCTGTGGGTGGCCTGGACTTAGGCTTGGTTCTTCCATGCCTAACTTTGTGTGACACATCTCTGCTGCACCGCACGTCTCAGCTGAATATGGGGATGTGCCACATATTCATGGGCACGTCCCCCCAAGATGCACTGCATACATTATTACTGCACTTGGGTGCAGCCAGAGATGCATGACACATCTCCTCCCTTTGAATATCGTGCTGTGTTTCATTTCTTGAGATGCACCAGCACAGGTCCTTTGGAAATGTCCCCTCTGTGTCTGTGAGTGAAACTGTGTGGGTGTGTGTGTGTGTGTGTGTTTGTGTGTGTGTATGTGCTGCTGCTGCTGACTTCCCTCCCCACTGCTTACATTTTCATAGCTCAGCTTGAAGCAGTGTGATTGTTTTTCTGCAGAAGAACCTTTCTGTTTTAGACTTACTTCTTATCAGGATTTTTTTTTTTTTGCCAGAAAAGTCAAGCTTTGCTTTTTCATGTAGTGATCAACTGTTACTGGGCTTAGTAACAGTGAGTGGTTAAATTTTTTTCTGACTGTCCCATCCCCACTGCTGTGCTTAGCTTTTCTTTACAAATCCAAACACAGTCCCAGTGTGATTTTCTATTTCTTTTGTGAGGCAAATTTGTAGTTTGCTGTCATCAGGTTCAGGGTTCGGTTCACTGCATGACTGAGATGTGATTGTCATCTGACTCCCTCTTGTCTGTGTTGCAGTTCACCGTAGTGCATACGTTGTCATTTTTGAGTGTGCTATATTGCTGTTCTTGTAATTGGTGTCCTTGCAAGTGCACGCACTGTTGTCTACATGCTTCCTTTGGGGATTTAAAAAGTGTTGTATTTTTTTCTAATTGGGTCAGGCTTAGCCCATTGAATTGTTGCTGCTGTTGATTGTGGTTTAGTTCTTGGCTCAGTACCCTGTACAATTGAGTGAGGAGGGTGTTGTAAGTGACTCCTTCCTCCACAGCTCACTGCACCTGGGTGTCCTGTGTGTATGAGTTTTTTAGTGTCAGGCTTGACTCAATGGGTGGGATATTCAAAGGGGTTGCACATGGCGCAACAGTGTTGCACTATGCACAACCTACTGATGCACCCCAGAGTGATATTCAAAAGGAGATGTTGCTCTGCACAATTCCCGATGCACTGGGGTGCACCAGTAATGTATATGGCACAAGTGTGGGGGGCATGCCCATGCATATGTAACATATCCCGATATTCAGCCAGGGATGTGGAATGCATATGCAGGCACAAACCCACCTTGCGCTGCACAGCGGGGTGCAAAGATCCACCCGTAAAAAACAGGAGCCAGGCCTGGCCACCCACAGGTGAGCTGCCATATTGCAGGGCACAACACGGCAGCTGCCAGCTGTGGGTCGCCACACAACCTCCAGAGACACAGTCCGGGCATCATTGCCCCCACGCCCAATCACGGGCATAGAATTATATTATCCGTGGTGGTCCAGTGGACCTGCTCTCCTGCCCGATCGTGGGCCTTAGCTTAAATGAACCTCCCTGGTGGTCCAGTGGACTCAATCCCCAGCTCGATCGAAGGAAAATTAATAAATTACTTTCCCTGGTGTTCCAGTGGACCCAATCCCCAGCCCTATAGCTGGTTTCAATTGTAAATAAATGCCCAAGTGGGCCATGGGTACCCTTTTCCCCAACCATCCACTCAGAGCCACCACCCCACTCCCCCCTGGTCTGTGGCGGGTGGCAGCTCCCCACCTGCAAGCCGCCCGGCCGACCGCTGACCAACAGCATACAGTTTGGCTGTACACCCATTGGTCCACCACATGGGCCAATGGGCATGCAGACCATACTGTACTACACAGTCCCAAAATGTGACTGGTACATTTCAGAACTGTGTAGTATAGTACGGTCTGCACACCCATTGACCCACACAGTGGACCAATGGGTACAGCCATACTGTACACTGTCACTCAGCAGGTGGCTGGGTGGCTTGTGGTGGGAGCTGCCGCCAGCCGCTAACTGGGGGGGACTGGGATGATGGGTCTGAATGGGTGGGAGGGAGGGGCTACCGATGACAAACCTGGGCTTTTATTTACAACTGAAGCCCACAAATCGGCTGGGGATTGGGTCTAGTGGAGCACCAGGGAAAGTAATTTCTTCATCTGCCCACGATCGGGCTTGGAATCAGGTCCACTGGACCCCCAGGAAAAGTAATGTCTTCATCTGCCCGCGATTGGGCTGGGGATCGGGTCCACTGGACCACCAGGAAAAGTAATTTCTTCATCTGCTAGTGATCGGGCTGGGGATCGGGTCTACTGAACCACCAGGGAAAGTAATGTATTCATCTGCCCACAATCGGGTGATGGGGTAGGGTCCACTGGAACACCAGGGACTTTAACTTCAACCACAGCTCACAAATGGGCATTGAGGCATGTTGCCCACCAAGGAGCAGGGGGAATCAGTCCCTGACGGCTGCAGCCAGGCAGGGCACCGGGTGCAAGTCGCTGGGGATTGGCATACCTGCATGCAAATACGGCCATAATAACATGCAAATGGCCCCATTTGCACCTTGCATGCATAATGGCCTCATTTGCATGCCCAGCATTAAATATTGCGATTGCTGCACCTAGCACACCCGCACTTGTGCATCCCCCTGCTCCTCACTTGCTACTTGCTCTGGTGCAGTACCACTGCACTGTGTGCAGTGCAGGCAGCCCCAGTGCCATATTCAGTGGTGCTGAGCCATGGCACCCAGGCTTGCGTCCCTGCCTGACGCATTCTGAATATCCCACCCAATGGGTTCTGTGTGTTGTCATTAGCAACTTGTGTGGTGTACTGTTCAAAGCTCGATTTACTGTACTGCATGACTGCATGACTGACACTGTATGACTAACAATTTGTTTGCTGAGTCCATTTTTCCCTAGTATCTGCCTGCCTGTCTTTATTCACTGCTACTAGAGCTGTGTGGGTATTACTGTTTTCTGAAAGAAGCACCAACATAAACAAAAACACTAATCACAAATACACAGCAAGTTACAGACCATGACTCATCAATCTCGTAAATGTGCATGGTCCAGCCCCAGCGAGCCATCTTCACCACCGTCATAAGCAGTGAGGGACAGAGTGAGAAGATCTGTTCATATACACCGATCTAAAATAATTTTCTCCCCGATAAGCCTTCAGGTTCTGGTGCCAGTAGGATTGGGAGTAGTACTAGTGCTACTAGAACCACAACTGCTACCACTACTACAACTACTAATACTACATTTGCAGCACCATCATTTTTTAAAAGTTGAAGGGCTTTGCAACTGGCATCTCTAGTCATACCAGAACAAGAACTCGCCCCTACTGCCAATAGTAGTGCTATTCACACAACTGCCACCATAGAAGCTGCATCACCTGCCAGTGTGCTCTTCCGCACCACCGCCAGTGCAATGATTTCAGCAACCAGAGCAAATCCTTTCTGTACTGATCACACCACCACTGCCACAACAGTGTACACTGTTATTTGTGCTCCTTGCACAGCCACTGACACCACAACCTTTGCCTCCACCGGAAGTCCACAGTGTGCTGCTGTCACCAAGACTACTGCTGTCAGCATTATAACTATCTGTTATATGATGCTAATTTCTTCAACTGTAACTCCTGATAGTAATTCTGGTACCATGACTACTGTCAATGACACTGCTACCACTTTGCCAATTGTGCCCATGACCATAGATACTGTGCCTAGTACTGATCCTGAAACTGTTACAATGACCACACCAACTGTGTTGCCCAAATGTACTGCTGATCAGGCTCATAGGTTTCATCTCACCACATTTCTTTTTGCTGATGTGCAGGATTCAGAGGAAGAGCATTCTTCTGGTCCTGAATATTTATCAGAGCCACAAGAGTTGCTCAATACATCATCAGGCAGTGATCCCCACCTAAGCAAATTTGACGATAACGCTGAATATGCGGCATATCTCAGTGAGAAGCATGAATGTGAAGCTGCCAAAAAATGCACTGCTGCTCATCATGGCAAGCAAGCTGGTCCTGGTCACCCATCTCCTCTTCCTCCTCCTCCTAAAAAACACAAAACAAACAGTCCACCCTGTCCTTTCAAAGAGTTGTGTCAACTCCATCAGAAACACAAAATAGTTCTACAACTACATCTGTTGCAGAGAAAGAAAGTGGCACAGCAACTCCATCCACTACACCCAGATCTGTTAAGGGGAAAGGGGCAAAACATGGCCATGGTCACTCTATTGGTGCCAGCACTTCCACTGTCAGTGGGGAGAAAAGTATGGTGTGGCTGTACTTTAGTGTTTTGAAACATGATGCAACAAAGTCATCATGTTCTGTGTGTGACTGTATTATAAATGATAGGCTATCACCTGAAGTTATGTGGGGGAAGAGCTCCTCCCCCACATCCTTTATAAGCTAGCAGGCTACATCCACTCTGCTTAGAGCGAGTCGCGTTTGCTGCGCTTGCTCCATGCTGTGTGCTGGGGCTAAGGCTAGCGTCCCCCCGCCTGTCCTGTCCTCTCTGCCTTGCTCCATTCCTGCCCTCATTCTTTCAGCTCCTCTGTTTGTCTCTCCTCTGCCCTCTCTCCCTCCCATGCATTCCTCCTGTTTTCTATTTTGCTTTGGGGGGGGTTCTACCTTGCCTCCAGCTGCAGTGCCGCAGTTCGTCCGTCCATCGTTCGTCTGCTCCCTCGGTGGATCTCTTTGGACCATCTGTCTTCCCCTTTCCGGAACCTGTATTCCCAAGTCGCTCCCTGTTGTGCTTGGATTCCTCATGCTCTTCTGCTGTGTTCTGCATCTTGGGCTCCTTTCCTGACAAGCTTTCAATCCTGTGTACCTCCACCTGCTCTCTGCTCCTTCCAGCATCCCTTGCCGTTTCCTTTGGTTTCTCCTGGGATTCAGGGCCATCCACTGTTCACTCTAGTTTCACAGTGCAAAGCATAAGGCCCACTTCAGGCTTTCCATTCCAGGATGCTCTTCTCTTCGGCTCTCCGATTCATGCCATTTTACATTGCTGATTGCTGTTTCATTCCGCCGTTTTCTCACTGCCCTGTTTTGTGACATTTGAACCAAACAAATTAGAACCTTGCCACTTGCGATGTGATTCAGTAACTCCTCTGCTACTAGCTATGATTGCCTTACAGCATTATATGCAACTTTATATTCTCCTTGGCCATTTATCATGATTTACTGGAAACATCTATCCCAAAATTTACATGGCAACACTACTGATGAGACCATAGCCATTATGGGCACCATTCTGATATATCTGTAACTCTCTGGCACCTAATTTCTACACATTATAGCATCATAACCATAGCAAATCAGCTGGATATAACTATCTGAGCAATACTCATGCTTATGTTGCCTAACCTTAGTTAGCTACTGTTCTTGCTAGTCACGGTCAACAAAACTTGCCTGTGCCTAATCCCACTTTCACATGGGTCTTCCATTCAGTTCACAATTCCTGCTGTCAAGGCTTCCTGGATGTGGCCTTCATATGATATTTTTGATGCACATGGCATCAGGCTGCCCTCTTTGAATGTACCCTGCTCCTGCTAGCCTACGTGGGTGCTAGCATGGTTCTCCTTTCCTCTGACTAGCCAATATGGGTTTGGTCATTTATGCCACCACATGGAGACCTAGCCTGCTTCCATTTATTCCCTGTGTGGGTTTCGCAGGGCCTAGCTGCCTCTCTACCTATTATACCTACAACATGTCTTGCTGCTTCCTTGCCTTCAGACTCTGGACTCCAGCTATGCACTTTAGCCTGCAACCCTACTTTGGATCCATCCTGCAGTTTCTCCTAAGCCTCCCTGTCAAGATTGGATACCCAGGATATCACCTTCGGTTATGCTACTAGACTTCTGGATGCTCCAGCTCCTCTTGCTTTACCGCTCCATCTAGCTAAGATATCCCTATATGCTCTTACATGTATTTACTATTGGATTACATTAGAAACTACATCAATGTCCCTGGATGCTTCTCTACTTGCTCCGCTGCATTTCAAGTGTTACTTCTCATCTACCAGCTGACCTACGTGTGGTCTGGCTGCTCATGCTAGCTTACATGGGGCTAGCTGCAAATCTTTACTTACCTTACCAGCTGACCAATGTGGTCCAGCTGCACACGCTAGCTTATGTGGGGCTAGCAGCCATTCTTACTTACCCTATCAGCTGACCTCATGGTCTGGTTACCTGCTGGCCTTCTTCGGTTTGGCTACTACTCTATTTACTCACCAGCTGACATACTCTTTACTTCGTACTATCTACAGTTCATTGACTGCCCTACACTTAGTTTGGTCGCACTTCCTTTTATTATTGGGCTAGCTCCCTTTGTTCCATGGATGCGTCCACGGAGCTGCTTTCATTCTGACCTACACTTCCAGTATGCTCCCTAAGCCTTGCCATTCATTGGATTATTCCTGGAATACATCAGATGTTCCCTTCAGTATTTAAATGCTTCTTGCCTGCTACTTCAACTCCGCAGTGTTACTACTACCGTTTCCGCCAGGACTTTCTGCTGACCATTATTCCATATTGTCTTCCTGGATTGAACCACTGTCTCAATCATTGACTAACTACAGTTTCAGGATGCTTATCGCCTCGTTGAGTTGCCCTCTCTTTCACCACAGTCTCTTCAATGAAATCCTTACCATTCTTGATCTTCAGGATAAGCCAATCTATTGCACTGGTCCACTTTATAAGTCTGCCTAACAACCACAGTACTGCTTCTCACTAAACTGACTCAGGATATGTCACCATTATGACATCAGTTACAATTTATTCCTCACTACTTCGCTGCCTTTCTGCATTGCATGCAGTTCGACATTTCTATAACATCATCTTCCACTGCTCTGCAATCTGCCTCACCCTACGAGGCCAGACATTTGCCATTGCATTTAGTCAGACCTGTTCCCTACAGGCCTAGAGGTCCTTTGTTCCTATAAAGTACTGCACCATAATCACCTGCTTCTTTGACCTGCCTTCGCCCATCAGGCTGGGGGGGGTTTAACTACTTCTACTCTACACCTGCCTCGCCTAGCTCAGGGTCTGGAGATTCACACATTCTACTATACGCCTACCTACTGCTGTGTCAGCCACCCCAGGAGCTCCTTGGACTCGCATCTGGATGTTTCTACATTCATCATCTGTTCTTGGATGCTTTGCCCTTCTGCTTCAGCCATATGTAATTACTACTGCTTCACTCTTTCAGGACACTTAGTTGAGCTTCTCCTGAAGACCTTCAATATCCTGATTAATGCTCTCCCACTTCTCAGACCCTGTGACACGCTACTTCATTTGACTCAGCCTCTTCAGTTATTGCCATCTAGGACTCCTAAGCTTGACTATTCAGGACTCATCAGGATATTTTTCACAAGTAAATTCTAGCTAAGTTATCATTCTGGCTTGAAACGTAGATGTCAACTTTGTTACACAACCATTTGGATCCACGAAGCTCTCCGATTCCCTTGCTTGTACCATTCTTCATGCCCATTACTTCATAATGTACCTAATCTTGCAATACTACTGCCCTGCTACTACGTCTGCCCATGCAGCTTTACATACTACATCAACTGACCTATGTACAGGTCCATTTATTTACACGACTTGCTCATACTACCTGCTTCGCCCTTACTGAGCCTAGAGGTCATCCCAAGTAACTCACAATTACAACCGACTGCGTTCCTCATGAGAGGGAACTACCTCTGACCTACTTCTGCATATTCACTGTGTTCTCTACCTACTTAATGCTTGCTTCCCCTCTCTGGATTGGAGGTTCCTACTGCTCCATCCTCCCTACTAAGTAGCATATGCCAGTTCTTGTGCTTCATCACCGTGGCCTTCATTTGCTAACTTTGCCATGCAGAACTTGACTCAACAGTTCTCCTTTTTGACATGGATGCTGAGCCTTGATTCCTGGTTCTCCTATGCAAAGTCATCCTCACCTGCTGGAGTGCTGCACCACCTGCGACTCTTCACTGCAAATTCATTTCAACCATGATGCCACTCTGTTTCATTCTGACCTGCTCCTGGATTCTCGACCTTGGATTTACTAGATGGATGCTTGCTCTATTCACCTGACATGTCACAATTCAATACATCTACAGTTCTCCATTTCTGGATTGGGTTCTACAACTTTGGGGTTCAGATTAGCCGATTAGATTATTTAGGATTACTTTCGTTTAGTATGCCCAGAAGGATGGGCAGGTCAGTAGCCATAGGTCCTCAGAGGTTTCCCCCAAGGGTTTTTTTCCTCTCCTGTGTGCTACTGTTCACACTCTCCAGAGTTGGAGGAAGTGATCATTCTGCTATTCATATTCTTGGAGTGTCTTCCTATTCGACTCCTTCAACAGTCGGACTCTGAACAATTCTTGATATAATTCTTTTGGGGGGTCTCATAATACTGGACTAAGCATTCTTTACGGTGGGATACAGAGTAAGGCCAAACCAAAACTAAGTTATAACAACGTTACTCATCAGCTCAAGCATCTAAGTACTTTGCTCAAGACTATCCACCTCACTCGTACTATAAGCACTAACTGTATAACTATGTTCAAAGTACCTAGCACAGATCGAGCTCAAACTGCTACATATCTGAAGAGCCATGTTCTATTTCCTATCTGGCCTCTGTATCCAAGCACAAACCTTCATTATCCAATTACAGTACATAGCACAAGCACTGAGCTATGAACCACACAACAGTCATGGTAAGAACCTGTCAAATCTCACAACAGCAATGATGAACCATCTCTGAATGAAACATCCCCATGTGCTTCAAAGTTCCACAGTGGTTCATCCCCCTCCAAAACATGTGCCTGTCAGCCCCTCTTCTGGTACTTGTCCAGCAGATGCACAGACTAGTACTGGAAGTGATTCTGCTACTGAAACAGACAGTGTGCCCTCTACTCCCCCTACACCACTTACAGTGCATCCCCATACTGGAGTCTCAACCATTGTGCCTTCTTCTGCTCAATCATCTATTACTGTAACACTCTTCACCATGGGTTCAAAATCAGAGTCTATGCAATGTGGTACTGCTTTGACTACCCGCATCCTGCAAGCCTTCCATGTCCGCACCAAACACAAGACATCACCCCCAACAGCACAGCAGATCACCAGTTTAATTGGTAAGATGATGGCCTTGGATCTGCAGCAATTTTTCATTGTGGAAAACACTTGTTTCCATAGGATGCTGTAGCATTTGCACCCCAGGTATAATGTACCATCATGGACCACATTTTCACATACAATAGTACCCAACATTTACAATGTTTGAGAAAGAAAGTTGGCAGACTACTGGCACTAGCTGTTGGTGGGGGTTTTCACTGCATAATGAACATATGGACCAGCTTGAATTCAAATGATGCATGTATGTCACTGACAGCACATGGGTGTGTTGCCGATGTGGTACTCACTGGTGGTGACAGTGGTACTGGTGTTGGTTCTGTCTCTTCCCCCCTCCCTGTAGGTCTGCTTTGCTAAATGTTATTGTTATGGAAAAGGATCAGAAGGCTATAAACATACTGTCATTCCTGCAAGAGATGTTGAGCTCATGCACTGACGGCATCGATTTTCAGGTAGGATTTGTGGTCACAGACAATGCCACAAATATGATAAAAGCACTTAAGGGATGGTAATTTTGAGGGGATATGCTGCCTTGCTAATACACTAAATTCGGTGGTGACAAAGGCTTTGGCAAACACAGCAGAGGTGGATCACACAGTCAAAGTAGCCCAAAGAATATGTAGCCACTTCCATCACTCTGTGAAAGCCACAAACTGTCTGCATCAGCTACAAGGGCATATTCAAATGCCACAGCATCATCTCATCCAGGATGTATAGACCCAGTGGAATTCCACCTACTACATGCTGCAAAGGCTTCTGGAACAAAAGTGGGCCCTTCATGAGATGAGCAGGAAACTGACATGGGGGAATCCTCATGCTTCAGGACTGGGCTGTAATGGAGGGCTTGGTAAAGGTTTTAGCCCCATTTGAAAGGAGCCCTCATGACCTTATATCTGATTCAGCACTACTAAGTCAGGTAATTCATGCTGTACGATAATGAAAAAAGCATTGAGGAGATTGAGTGAAAATGCTGAGAAAAATCCAAACCAGATCCATGACCAGTGATATCGCTTGTTGAAAACTTTACCACAGAACTGGAACTTAGATTCTCTGATCTCTGTTACAATAAAAAACACATATTTGCCACTATGTTGGACCCTCATTTCAAGTGCCAGGTACTACACCTTATAATGCCCACACACAGGGTTATGGAGTTTCAAAATCAGATGCGCTCAGAACTTAGCTTCTGCATGCTTGGGTTGCTGAGACTAGCAGGTAACCCTATCGATGAGCCAGTGCCAGAATCATAAACCGAAAGCAGTACCGAAAACTTTGAGAAGGAGGGTGACTGTTGGGCTGTGCTCATCTCATCACTACAGACTGAGCAACAGACGACAACAGAGCAGCAGCCACTGTCGGCCACCAATCTGCTGGACAGATTTTCGATGAGCCTCTGGAGTCATTCTCCATAAATCCAGTGGAGTTCTGGATAAAAAAGATGAAAGCATCTCCTCACTTGGCAAAGTTGGCCATGAAATATATATGTTGCTCCCCTTCCAGTGTACCATCTGAATGAATGTTCAACACTGCTGGGGATGTGGTGGAACCTCACCAATCCTCTCTTGATCCAGCACATGTGGAAAAACTCGTGTTTATAAAAATGAACCTACCTCTGTTTGGGTACATATATGACTAATAAAAATTCATGAAATAATCTTCTTGTAGTGGATATAACATTTGTGTGTTGTAGCATTCACCCATACACAATCCATTCTGTGTAAATTAGCCATCATTGTTCTGTTAAGCAAATAAGCAAAACATTTTAACATTTAGTCAAACACGTTCATATTCCTAGTCAAGTCATACTAAAAAAATATGTGGTCAGCACCCTTTATCTTTATTACTTGCACTGTCATGGTGTATTATTTTGAAATTGCCTGCCCTCCAGTGCCCAGTGCTCCAAACTGCCACCGACTATTGACTGCTGTTTCTAATTAAAAATCCTCCATGGGTATTGTTACTTCTCTCATCCTCTGTGTTGCTGGTGCCCATATTCCATCCATCACTTTAACAGCTTTCCAGATACCAGTTACCAGTATGGCAATACCAGTCTCAAATATTTCCCATGCCTGAAATATTCCGATTGCCATTGTGGCATAACCAGTCTCAAGTATTTCACATAACTGAAATATTCCAGTTACCAGTATGGCATCACCAATCTCAAGTATTTCCCATGCCTGAAATATTCTGGTTGCCAGCGTGGCATCACCAGTTTCAAGTATTTCTCATGCCTGAAATATTCTGGTTGCCAGTATGGCATCACCAGTCTCAAGTATTTCCCATGCCTGAAATATTCCAGTTGCCTGACTGCCACCAGTTTGTACCATTGTTTCAAGTGCACTCTTGCAATACGTTTTTTACGTTGCTGCTGCTGATGATGATGATGACAATGATGATGCTGAAGAAATCTGGGATATATTACTGATGACCAACAAAGCCAGAGCTGTTGCTTCTCATCTTCGAAGAACACATTGTGTACTAGCAGTAAAAGTAAAGGAAATATGCAATCTTTTAATGGTTTTATTTCTGTTTGTGTTTTGGGAGAGGGGGAGGTAAATTATGATTTATCAGTGTATCTCTAATCATGTTTTGCTCCTATTTACAGGTGTTTTACCACCAGGGTGATGGACTCTCGGTAACACATCGGGTAAGAACAGGAAAGGTAAGTAAAGTATTTAATCTGTTAATTGTTTTCTTTCTGTTTTGGGGTGTGGGGTGAGGGCTTATTGAATTAGAACAAGGAGACTGCCTGGATGTGTGTTGGCCATTTTGGAAAGCACTACATGTCATTATGTCTCCCTCACAGGTAGCATCCAATCAAAAGACCTTTTTGGGGTAGCACATCATAGGCTGAATGAGCATCACACCTGAGTGCCATCCTCACAGCTGTACCTCTCGGCTCTGAAATTAAGATGTGAATTTGTATGTTGGCCTGTTGAAGTTACAGTGTTATTATAGAGAGTTCAAATAAATACATAAATAAAACACTTAGATCCAAATATTTCCAGAATTATGGCCTATTGAAGTTAGTGTTATCCTATGGGCTTAATTATGTCTTATTACTTGCTTTTCTTCATGGCCACAATCATTTAAGGCTCTGGCATATGGCATTCTTGTAGTGGACAATGAGACCTTTCAGACCATATATAGATTGTTACTTAACTCCAAAGATTGCCAGAGTTATGGCCTGCTGAATTTACAGTATTATCCTAAAGGCTTAATAGTTATGTCTTATATTACTTGCTTTTCTTAATGGCCACAATTATTTAAGGCTCTAGTGCATGGTATTCGGTAGTGTCCACTGAGTTCTTTCAGAATATATATATAGATTGTTATTTAGCTCCATATATTGCCAGAATTATGGCTTGCTGAAGTTACAGTGTTATACTATAGGCTTAGTTATGTCTTCTTCGTGGCCACAATCATTTAAGGCTCTTGCATATGGCATTCTGGTAGTGGCTGCTGAGACCTTTCTGACCATATATAGATTGTTACTTAACTACAAATATTGACAGAGTTATGGTGTCTTATACTTCCTGTGTTTTCCTACAGGAAACTGCATGCCCATGATGAACTCTTTTCCTCTGCATCTTCCTCCTGAATCACCAGCATCAGAAGCCATCCTCTGGCACCGCGGTACAAGGCAAAGTGCTGTGACCTCTGCATTCTCCTCCTGAAGCACCAGCAGCTCAAGATAGCATTTGGCACCAGTGTACATGCTAAAGTGCTGTGACCTCTTCATCCTCCTCCTGAAGCACCAGAGACAGAAGACAGACTCTGGCACCACTGAACAAGGCAAAGTGCCATGACCTCTGCATCCTCCTCCTCCTCAAGCACCAGAGACAGAAGACAGACTCTGGCACCACTGAACAAGGCAAAGTGCCATGCCCTCTGCATCCTCCTCCTCCTCCTCAAGCACAAGAAGCACAAGATAACCTCTGGCACAAGTGGACAAGCCAAAATGTTGTGACCTCTGCATCCTCCTCCTGAAGCACCAGCAGCACAAGCTAGCCTCTGGCACCAGTGTGCAAGCCAAAGTGCAATGACCTCTTCATCCTCCTTCTGAAGCACCAGTGGCAGAAAAGAGTCTCTGGCACCAGTATACAAGTCAAAGTCATGTGACCTCTTCTTCCTCCTCCTGAAGCACCAGCAGCAAAAGAAAGCATCTGGCACCAGTGTACAAGACAAAGTGCCATTACCTCTCATCCTTCTCCTCCACCTGAAGCCATTTTAAGGAGTTCTATAGCAATTCTCCATTAAAGCAGCTTACAGTATATACCTGAATAACACATGCCGAATAACGAGTACCTGGGATCCGAATACCGAATATTTGGTCAAATATTCAGAAAATGATATTCACAAAACCTTACTTTTTACAGCAGTCTCAGCCATGACCATTGGGTTACAGTAGTGTCCTCTGACAGGCTGATATACAAACAGAACTTCTGAATCTGATCCTGTCTCTGCACCTTCCTCTGAATCATTCCTCACTTCTGTTTGTGTGGGGGGGGGATGTAAAGGACAAATGAAAAACTACTAAAAGTGAATAAAGTACAATGAAAAGTGTGTGCCTCACAGGGTAGAATGTTTTAACGATATGAAGGAAAATAACATAAAGTAGCAAATACTAAACAATGGTTAAAATCTTACCTAAAAAAATATGAATTGGCAGGAAGCCAACCTAGAATTCGACCAGCCTAGCTCGATTCACAAACTGAATTGAAGAATGACACGCAGGAAGGGGCAGAGACAGGATTGGATTCAGAAGTTCTGTTTGTGCATCAGCCTATTAGAAGACACTTCTATAACCCAATGGTCATGGCTGGAAGGGTTAACTTCTGATTTTGTTTGTTGACAGGATACAATCAATTGTGATTTGTGGGAACGCATGCATTTATTGGGTGACTGTCAGAGCCAGCAAGCAAGCTCAAGTACATTGGTTGGGATGGCAGGGGATGACATGGAGTGATCTGCTTCCATGAATCTTGGCCAATGATTGGCAGTGGTGTTCACCCAGTGTTCCGGGGGTGCACTTGGGAGGCAATGATCTGGAAGCTGAAAAATCACTTGAACTTTTGCACAAAATGAAAGTGGACTTGCCCAGGTTGAGGCGCACATAACCAGATGTGAACATAGTGTGATCTCACATTATTCAAAGAAGTCATCGGTGGCATACTCCATACCCCAGAGTAACTGTAAGATCAGACAGACTGATCAACATGGTGCTGCAGCTGTTAATGGAAACTACTGTGGGGGGGTTCTCCTGGGGGATGATGACATTGTGATAAAGGTATCCCAACTATATCTCAGGATGGGGTGAACCTGTCTAGTATAAGTAATGGTAGTTTCTTAGATGTCCTACAAAATGCGTTCATAGAAATAGTGTCATGAAGTGCCTATGGGGGTCTAAAGGCATGCTCATCCTGTGGCAGCACAATAGTCTTGCAAGATTTGTACAGAGGGGGAACAGGGAATCATGTATCTCTGCAAGCAGATCAACTTCAGGCTGGCAAGAGGTGAGGGGACAGATGGCTGGAGATCCTCTTTGAAGCGGAAAGCAGAGGGATAGACTTTGTGGGTATTGTCCATGGGTTCATCACCCTCTGATGGGGAGTGGCCCATCATCACCCAGTCCAGAGTCATCCCTTATGCCACAGAGGCTAGTTCTTTTGTGATGGCATGTATCCATTCATTTGTCTCTCATGGTGATAAGGGAAAGACTATTATGATGTGGCTTGTACCCATTCATTTTTCTCCCCTGGTGATAAGGAAATGACTATTATGATGATGATGATTTGCTTGATGAATGATTTGCCATAACTACCTTGCTGTGAGCATCAAGTTGACTTGGCTGTAACGATTTATTACATACTGCTTAATAAAACATTGCTGTTGTTATTTTCCTATAAAGCATGTTGTCTGTCTAAGTCTGTTCAGGTGGAGGAAAGGGTTTGTGACCTATAAGATGGATGAGGAGTCTGTAAAGAATTGCAGCAGTAGGGGCATAGTCTCTGGGAACAGCCCTGACTTACACCTGAGCTGACATGTTAGCTAGGTAGGTAGATGCTCACTAGTGGCTGGAGGGAGGTAGGCAGGCAGGGAGGAATTCTCTGTGGCAAGCAGCTTAGGGCTTGAGGAGCACAGTTTAGTCACCTAAATTACCTAGATATATGCAAGTTTTTTCTCTTGCTTCTCCCCTCTAGTCAAACCCACCCAAACCTGACCTCATAAAAACAGCCCTGGTACAGTGCAGGGTGTCAGGGAACATGCTATCATACTTGAGGGGGGGATCATCTTAGGGTATGTACAATATCATCAGAGCTGCTAAGGTAGACCTGGGTGCCAGATGGCAAAATTTCAATTTAGAAAAAAAAAGTCATGGCACTCACCCTCAAGTCTTTTGATAAAGCCTGTAACAGGTGAAACATTAGGTGTTTATCTGTTTCTTTCCTGCTGTGGTAATCTGCTAAAATAAATGGGACTTTTTTTGCACATTTCTGAATGGACTCCTGATTATTTATTTTGGAGAGTGAGCATTGTGACTTTTGTCTACTGGATCACTTTTGGAGTTGAGAAGGAATTTTCTCATTTTCCACATGAGGATTTCCGGGTTTTCACCTTCTTCAGCAAGGTTTAATATTATGTGGTTAGTTAGGGTTAGAGTTAGGTTGTCACAGACATGCATCAAGTGGAGGCATGGTATTCTCACAATGTCTCTACACAGGATGAAACAGGGAATCAACATTTTTGTAGGTGGATGACCCTGAGGCTGGAAATAGGTCAAGGCCCAGATGACTGTAGTTCCTTACTAAAGGGGTAGCTAGAGGGCTAGCCTCTTTTGGAATTACTTGCAGGTTGCAGCTCACTCTGATGGAGAGGGACACATTAGCACCAGTTCATTCGTGGTGGTGGGTACCCTTTTCTATTGGTGCCCCTGGGAGTAAGGGGATAGCTATTATAATGATAACTGGCTTGATGCATGACTTGCACACATCACACTGATCTGGCAGTAACTGTTCATTAAATACTGTGTAATAAAACCTGACTGTGGCTGTTTTTCTCCAAAGTATGTTTTCTGTCTTAGTCTATTCAAGTGGAGGGAAGGTTTTTTGACCCACAAGACAATGGCTGTTGGTGTTGGAGCAGCTGACGTTTTCTGTAATCGAATATGCTGAACTATAAATAGTTTCAGTTAAGCCTGGGATGGCTTCAAAAAGTTAAATTTAAATAAAAATGCAGATACCTGGGGGGTGATGTTTTACAGGAATTCTGTCCAGTAGGCTTTCACAGATGATTAGTGCAAACATGGTGTAGGTGTTCCAAGCAGACACACATGAGACTCCACATAGACTAATTTGCAGACACAAACAGAGACCACAAAAGTCCTACTGTGTACTGATTTTGCTCTCATTCTAAGCTCTTGTGCAGATCATTCCTCAAGACTCCTGTGACTTTTATCAAAACTTCAAGTGCTTTCTCTTCCCAGAATCTCTTTCCATTTTACTCTCCCTTGACTCCTGTGCAGGCCTGATGTAATTTAAAGGGGACAGGAAATCAGCTTTGAATTATCTGCTTGTTTGTCATGTGCAAAATGGATAATAAATGCTATTTCAACAAATTCCTGAGACTGTCCTGTCTTTTATTCAGTTTATCATGTTTTTAGCCTTTGTCTCAGCACTGCTTATTCAGAACATTCTATTTGAAGATTGCTGAACAAAGTCAGGAAACGAAAGCAGTTGCATACGTACTGGTTTGTGCATTCCATTAAAAATACTGTACAGTCAACTTGCAGTGTTGTTTTTCTTTCTTACTAGAAACAGCCATCTGTAATCTACCTGTTCTAAGAAACAACAACTAGTGATCAGTGATTTAATTTTTAATTAATCAAATATCATTTTGGTATTTGGCAGTTGCAGTTGTTAACAGCAAAGTCTCCACCTAACATCATAATTCACATACAGATGATAGCAAGAAAAGAATATGGTATGGCTTTGTTTTTCTTTTGGTTTTCGTTATATCAATTAATAGTATCATTTGATTACTGGGTTTTTCATAATAATATAAATAATGGTAGTGGGTTATTCATAATATAACTAATGGTGAGGCTCACTTTTTTAATATAAAAAATACACATCAATTATTATTGTGAATAAGTTACATTGAATTCATACTTATCATTCTTGATCCTTGATTCCCATATGCAGCAACATTTAAACTGCCCCTACCCAAAAT
This sequence comes from Neoceratodus forsteri, assembly GCA_016271365.2. NCBI lineage: Eukaryota > Metazoa > Chordata > Ceratodontiformes > Ceratodontidae > Neoceratodus > Neoceratodus forsteri. Next base: position 216,238,591 of record CM057453.1, read on the forward strand.
GAAGAATGGTGCATACACCCCTCCAAACACACACACACACACACACACACCTCATAAATGGAATGTGAACTGTAGTAGTTAGTTGATGTGACAATGGATTTATTTCATTATTTTTTTTCCTTTACTTGGCAGTTGAATGTGTTAAAAGCAAAGTCTGCATCAATCACTGCCATTTACATTTCAGTGACTGTAAAACCAGAATGTGAAACAATTTCTTGCATATCATTCCATTTAGTTTTTGTTAACTGGGTAAGTGCACTAGACAAATCCTACCTATTTTCAGGCACGACCTGGTGGAGGGGATACAGATGAATGCCAACTGACCTTGAACCAAATTAAGCTGTTGGTGGTATTTTTAGTGAAAAGGGGGAAATTTGGCCAGTGCACCAGGGAAATTCCCCTACTCTCCTGTGGGGGAGCAACTGTGCAGTCAGACTGATGGAGGTCCTCAGTCCAACTGTGGCAGTTGGAGGAGGAGAACCTGTTGCTGGAGCTCCAGAGTTCTTGGATAATGTGCCTACATTGCCTATAGGAAACTTACTTGGTATGGCCCAAGATATTGCTCTGGATTCGGATAAGATGGAAGGTTTGATAGACTTTGAGGTGGAGATGCCGATGGAGACAGAAAAATTGCAGGAGGAATTGGAATTAAAGAAATCTCAATTACTTGCTAAGATATCAGAGGCAGAAAGAGACTATGCAATTTGTTAAAAAAAAATTAGAAGATGAAAAGGAAAAGGTCAGGAGCAAGCCCTTTATCAACAGGACGCAAACATTTGCCAGTAAGTAAATCACCCCGTACTGAAACTGAGCTTTTTCAAATTAATGAACATATTATAGAAGACCCTGTAAGCACAGCTGATTTTTCATTTGACTCAACTCCTGACTGGTCCACAGGCGATGCTTTGAATAGAGCAGGATGGTTATTAAGCCACAATATGATATATGGATTTCTGATCCTGTGATACCATTGCCTGGCGGTCTAGAACATGATTGTTTAAATAAAGAGGTTTCAGACCTTGTAGATAAGTCCCGACTATTGGCTTCAAAGGAGTTAAATTCTAAGTCCCAAAGCAAGTGCCCTGAGGCTGCACGTTTGATTGAGAATGAGGATAGTGACATCTCTATGTTAAATGCAAACCCCATAGTTATGGAACAACCTCGCTCTTCATCTAAATTAGCAAAATTGCGACCTGTACCCACTGAGGACGATCTTTGTTTGGAGCCCATTCAGGCAGATAAAACACCTCAAGCAAAGGTAATTCTGGATGGTTCATTACCTATAGGAAGAGATAGGACTAGGCCTCGACCACAACAGCAGCCTCTGGGCTTGAAATCCTATGCCAGCCTTTTCCATAAGCCAGCTGAAGCAGCTAAACATAGATTCTTGGTGCATTTAAGGTATCGGGGTAAGACCCTGGTAGTTCCAGACTGGCTGTGGGTGGGTAAAACCCTGATAATAAACAGTATGGGATTTACTCCAGGTGACGTATACACATTTATACATTCTCCAGGAGACCACAACTATGATATCAGCTTTTGTAATATGCAAATTTTGGATACATTTTGGAAAGTTTATTATACAGTGAAAGACATGCAGAACTGGAAAGAGTTTTTGCAATCCCTATAACTAAGCCTACGATTGAAACAGTCAAGGTTTTATTTCGTAATGAAGCAGTGAATATCTCTAATATTATGTATTGGCCGAAGAAGAGATGCACTTTATTTGACCAACCAAAACCTATTTTCGATAATAACGGATTTTGGACTGTGGGGTGGACTTTTCGAGTTCAGTTACCCCATACTGATTCTGGTATACAACATCTCCCAAGCTCCTTTTACCTAGGGCAGGATAGGTGTATTATCTTCTATGCTGGCCAGCCAAAAAACTGTTACAAATGTGGTTCCTTAGGTCATTTAAACACTGATTGTGATCAAGTAAAATGTTTTGGGTGTGGTTTGTTGGGGCATACAATTGTGAAATGTGAGGCCCAACCATTATGTAATTTATGTGGAGATTTGGGTCATTTCTATGCTGATTGTTCTTGGGTAGTACATGATAATGATGAAGCTTCTGATCAAGAATATTTTCTTAGAAAAGCTAAAAACCCCTATGATATTCCCGGTAACTCTAGATCAGATTTGGGTGGTTTGGGTGGCAAAGGGGGAGGAGTTCAGGAGGTAACACTGGAGATAGATTACAAACCCCTATTCCTTATGTGGTATCCCCAGTAGTAATTTCAAAAACTATCTCTACAAGTGCTCTTGATGAAGGGGTTCTTTTGGAACCAGAGAAGACCCTTTTAAAGCCACAAGTCACTCCATATGTTACTCCCCAGGGTTCTCCACTATGAAGTGGGAAAGTTCTATTGCAAGATTCCCCCTTTAGCATTAATTTTGGAAATTCAGATAAAGAAGATGGGGAGTGAATGGAGGATCCCCCTTTCCCAGCTAGAGTGGAGAAGGTTCCTATGGCGGGATGGTCCCTGGACAGAAATAACTCAGGAGTACCTTTATCTACATTACTGCTAACAAATAGATTTACTCCATCAGAATCTTGGGGAGAGCAAGTAGACTTAGAATACCCTATAGAGGATGTATTTCAATCACAATGCTCAGATTCGGAATCCAGAATTATAGACAAAAATGTTTTGGTACCTAAATTACAGGCCTTTCCAGTACCGAAGAGGGTCACTCGATCTAGTGGGAAATTGAATACAATCCTTCCTGAGCCCTTTAATTTACATTTAGCTAGTTTAAATGTCAACAGTATTAAATCAGCCAAGAAATGGCTGACAACTTTCAGTGTATTACACTCTTTGTCATATGATGTGATTTTTTTTACAGGACACTAGGCTACACACAGTAAGGGAAACTGTTCAAGCTTCTCTAGATTGGGGAAGAGGATCATCATATTGGTCATTAGGAGAAGATACTTGTAGTGGTGTAGGATTCTGTTTTTCTACCAAAGAATGGAAAGTATACAGACAAATAGATATAGTGTCTGGAAGAGCATTTATGTTGGATGTTGAGATCAGAGGTTTGTCTTGTAGACTACTGAATGTATATAATCCGCAAACAAAAAGTTCTAGAATAGAATAGATGGAAAAGATACAGCCCTTTTTACATACGGGAAGACAAATATTTGTAGGGGAGATTTCAATGTAAATTTCCTAAATAAATCAAATAAAAGGAAACAGTATTGTGATAAAACCTTTTTAAAACAGGTATTATCTTTTGTAGGATTGCTAGATGTACAAGATAGTATTAAATGAACCCCTAAACCCACCTTTTTTAAAGGTGTGCTCTTTTCGCGGATAGACTTTATATTCATTAAAAAGTCATTACAGATTGATACTGTTAAAGTTATAACTATTGAATCTTCAGATCATTTATTACTTGTTTTTTCTATTGCATCCTTTCCAGTCAGGAAGACAGGATGAGGATATTGGCAGATGAATAGTTATTTGTTAGAAGAAGAAGATATTAGAAGTGAACTGAAAAGAGTAATACAAGATAAGTTATCTACATTGTTCCTCTATGAAAGCATAAGTCTTTGGTGGGAAGATTTTAAGATGTTTAATTATTTGTTTTTTCCTCAGATAGGGAAAAGGAAAGCAGTTGCTAAAATGGAGAAATATAATCAGCTCCAGAATTATTTAGGAATACTGTTAACTCATCAGATAGATGAAATAATTGATCTTAGCACTGAAATAAAGGCTGTTAAGCAAGAAATGGGAGATATGCAATATAACAGATTTTGTTCCTTACAAAAGAAGCAGCAATTTGGAACTCAAGGGAGAGCTGAGCAGGTAAATCCTTTTTTTCCAAACCTTTGTAGGATAGAAAAATGCATTTTTACTGGTTTAATTTCAGATACAGGAATTATTCAGAGAGGGAATGATGGTATAATGGAGAGTTTGGATACATAAGTTCAGACTTCTTTTGGTCATCCTGTAGAGGATTCACAGGAAGCATTACAGTTGCTGCAGGCTGCAGATCTCCCCCAATTAACACCTGAACAGATGGCATTTCTTTTGTGTCCTTTTACATCTGCAGAAATTGAGACAGTTTTTCATTTCCTCCATAAAGGAGTTTACCCTGGTTTGGATGGGTTACCAAACGAATTGTATGGGGTCTTGTGGGATTTAATGCATGTAGAATTAGTGCAACTTTATAATTCTTTTCTATTAGATTATAGTTTACCTACCCGATTTTATGAAGATTTAATGTTTTTTTTTATATAAAAATGGGGATAGGGAAGTAATTGAGAATTGGAGACCACTTACTTTATTAAACGCTGACTTTAAGATTTTTTCTTAATTATTAAACAATAGATCATCACAAGTTATGAATAATTTAATTAGCCCCCAACAATGTTGAGGGGGTCCCAGGAAGACGAATTTCAGATGCTCTTTTTTTATTGTGTGAACTTATGGAACCCACAAATAATGCCATATTGGGAAAGGATCAAAATGGTTATTTGATTAGTTTGGACAAAGCCAAAGCATTTGATGAAGTTTCACATTCCTTTTTGTGGTTAACTTTAAGTGCATATGGTATTCTAAAGAAGTTTATCCAATGGATTCATTTGTGTTATGCTTTATTATATGTAATTCCATATGAAGATGGTTGGGGGAGGATAGACATAAAATTTTGAAAGGAGTTCAACAAGGGTGTTCCCTGAGTCCAAGTTTGTATGTTTCACTTTAGATCCTCTATTAAGGATATTACAAAAATTCCCAAGAATTTAAGTTATTTCAGGTTATAATGAACATCAGTGTAAAGCTATAGCATACGCTGATGATTTATGCTTAATTTTGAAAGATGAATCCTTTTTCTTGATTGCTTGTGAGGTAATACACACAGCTGGCAGAATCTCAGGATTGCGACTCAATTTAAATAAAATAAAATTAATGACAATAGCAGGATACCCACACTCTCAAGAGTGGGTGGGAGGGTACCCAATAGCTATGGAACCCTGTTGTGTATTATGGTTATATTTAGGTGGAGATGATATGGCATATTATAATTGGGATAAGGCATTAAATAAAGAGAAAATAAAAGTTGCAGCTTGGAACAAATGGAAGGTATTGAAGAAAAAAAAAATTGTTTCACTTTTTTTTGTATATAAGTGTTATTTTTCCATTACCTAAGAAGTTGGAAGTTCCATTATTTGGTTTATTTTTTAGTTATTTTTGGGGGAGCAGGTTGAACCCAATTAAAAGAAATGTATTATATCTAGGGTTACGGGAAGGAGGGGTTAATATGTTAAACCCAATTTTTTTTTTACATTTTCTTATGCTCAAATTTGGTTCCTTTATTAGGTCACATTGAACCATTATGGGGGATGTGGGGCAGATTAACCTTAGCGGGTATACTCCATGAATGGAAGGGAAATGTTTTTTACATAAAAATAAGCAAAGCCCAAGATTAACTAAAAGATGGGAGGGGGTTTTCGATAAAATCAACTTGTGGAATATTGGTTGTATACAAATCTAATCCATGACATGTAAGAATTTTTACAAACATATCCTAAATACATATTTTATTGAATACCCATTTTCGGCTTTCACAAAGACAAATCAGATGTGTATATCGGAATACATTATGGATAGTTGTATTCCGATGCACATGTGGGATACTGTATGGTTGGGCATTCATAATAGAATTAATGTAAAAAGGAATCAAAAACATAAGATAATACAGGAATGATATTGTCCGAGGATAGAATGTATTATGAAAATAGAAACAATGGACCATTTATATTTTCAATGCGCTTATGTGGTAAGATTTTGGGATGTTTTAAAACATAGATGGAAACATAAGATGGACTTTTCTCCAGAATCTGATATTTTGAATTATGGAATTCTACCAAAAGAATTGGAACAGAGGGCTTTGAGTACTTTTCGTTTAATTCATGTGCATTTGTTATACTGGATTTGGATATGCAGATGTCGTTTAGCTTTACAACAGCAATTGATTTCTGAATTAGATTTTTTTTTATATTTTACAGTCAGAATTAAGTTCCTTAAAACAAAAAGAATATAAGAAATATGATTTACAGAATTGGTCTGCATTTTGGAATCAATTTGAGTTTATTTAAAGCTTTTTTACATCATGTTAAAGGTTTGATTGATGTAAAAATATTGATCGATATATATGTTGTATAATAGTATGAACTAATACTTCTTATGCTTTGTATTATTCTATTTTTGTGGGCTGGTGTATAGTGTTGATGAGTTTTATATATTTTTATGATTTTGTTTTGTATTTAAAGAAAAAAAATCCTCTACTCGTATAGTGGGGATTGGGAGGGTTGGGTCAAAATGGTGTTCTGTGTTCTACGGTAATTGTATGAAATAATACTTATTTTTATTTTTGAGTTTTTTTTAAAGATTTGTATGATGGAATACAGTCTTATATAGATGTTGTTTTGATTCCTCTACTCTTATAAGTGAGAAGGAGGAGGGGGTGGGTTATACTGTTTCTTTTATGTTTAGGGTCATTGTATGGATGAATACATATTTATGTTATTTTTTTGTTTGTTTCCTTCCTTTTATTGTTATGTATGATCTAATATTGATTTGCATATACTTTGTTATGATTTTGTTCAGATTTCAATAAAAAAAAGTCCCCTACTCTGCTGTTGGGGGAACCCTTGGCAGTCTATCATCAAGATGGCTGCTGTCTAGGAGGATGGAGATGGAAGCCAAGATTCTCCTGGCTCTCCCCTGCAGGCTTCTACTCCTACTGTTAATGTTTCAATGGCTGGAGATGCCAAGATTGTGTCTCTCAATATTTCTGGTTCTACAGCTGCTGCCAGTGTGGATTTATCTTCTCCTGGACATTTTTCTACTACAGTGCATCTTGACTATGAGTTACAATGTTCTGCTCTGGCTGACCCAGCACAGTCTATCTTTTCTGAAGATGAGTTATGGGTAATGATTACACAAAATAAACACCTTGTACAGCAGCTCTTGTGAGAGAATTTGACATTGCTGTCACATTTACCTCTTCATGATTGTTCTTATGGGATACGGGACAATTTGAAGGTTGCAGCTCCAGTTCATTCCCTGCCTCCTGTGTTGTCTCTGTGATGGCCAGTGTGCCGACTTTCATTCTTCCTCTGTGTGGTCTCCTGAGGCCACTCTCCATGCAGTCAGCTGGACTGCTTCTTCCACAGAATCTGACTGAATGTCCCCGGGGCATATCAGTGCCGCTGACATCATTGTGGCTGCTCAGTTGCCTTCTGATTCTGCTGCAGTCCTTACTTTACCAGCTAACTCTGTGGACCATGCTTTCTCTTCTCCTGCATGGACTGCTCCAGTACTGGAACCTTCTATGGGCCCCACTGTTGTTCCTCCTGCTCCTACTTCGGCGGACAGTTCTTCTTCTGAGGACAATTTTGTTCTTTCCCCAGATAACACACATCAGAGCTCTTTCCTAGTTGCTGAATCTACTGATACTACCTCTTTCCAACTTAGTGACTTATGGAACATTGGCAAACCTACCCAATGCAGGAACACTGTCAGATTGAAGTTTATGGATGCCATCTCCAAAGCTCCTACCAGGAGGACTGGCCTACATGCTATGTTGTGGGACTCTTTGGGCATTGGGGCTGGGAAATTGTTTGCCTTCATTCATGTACATGATGAGCCTATCTATGTTTTGAGTTTTAAAAATGTTTATGTATTGGAAAAATTCTGGACAATGTATGAGTTAGTTAAGTCACAACCTTTATGGTCCTTTTTTATGCTTATCCCTCTCACTAAACCTACAGTTAAAGTTTTAACTTTGCTTTTTCAAAGTGAAGGGGTAAGCATAGCAGACATATAATATTGGCTGAAGCAACACTTTGAACTGCTTGAGGCTCCTCAACCTATTTTAGATGAAGATCTCATCTGGACAGGGGGATGGAAGGTTAAGGTGAAATTGAGACAAACTGATAAGGGTATTGTGCATTTATCTGGTAGTTTTTACATAGGTAGGGACCGTGGCCTGTGTTTTATCTGGGCCAACCTTGTACCTGTCATAAGTGTGGATCTAGGACCCACCTTAGTAGTACTTGTGACAAACCTCAATGCAGCTTGTGTTTGGCCTATGGGCATGTCAGTTTGTGCTGTGCCGACCTCTCGCGTTGTAACCTATATGGTGAGATGGGGCATTCCTACCATCAGTGCCCCTGGGCTGATCACAACAGGTTAGATAACCCACTTCATGACCAAATGGCTTTGATTATTGAGACTCAGACTCAGGCTTTGGACCACACTGGAGTTGACTTGCTTCTTCAGACCCCCAGCCAGCTTGGCACAGGTCCATTTGCAGCCCAAGATTTTCCCAGAATTCTGCCAGGTCCTTCCCAGGACTTTGCCTTGAATCCCCTTCCCCTCCTCTGGTTCAGTCTCAGGAGGATAAGCCCTTTCAGGTTGTTGCCTCCACAAAGTGAGGGAGAGGGAAATGGAAAGCCCCTGGTCCTGTTACACAACCTTCTATTTAGACTAGAAATAGATACAATGCTCTGCATAAGAGAAAACATTGCGGAGACACGGAAGGAGAAGATGCTGATTCTGACTCCTCTCAGGCCTCTTCCAAAATGGATTACTCCTCAGACTCTCAGCCCAATATGTCCCCTTACAAGAAGCCCCTTGGAGTGACCTGAAAGAGTCTGCCTTGTCTATGTGCTTTCACCTTTCTTTTGCATGCCTCTAGGGTCTTTTTTCCAATTTTTGATGCTTAATGTGTGTAGTCTGAAATCCCACAAAAAACAGCTTACCGCTTTGTAGTTTTTAATGGATCTCAGTCAGGATATTTACTTTCTTCAGGACATGCGTTTGAAAAGTAAGCATGACTTCAGTCAGGTGAGACACCGATGGACTACAGTTCTTCCTTTTGGTCTATGGGTGAAGATAGGTGTGATGGCCTGTGCATTTTTGTTCAGAGAATTTGACTTTCAGATCACCATACTTGTTGACATCTTCCCAGGTAGAGCATTGCTCTTGGATTGCATGCACCACCATACTCATTTCAGACTTATTAATGTGTATGCACCACAGAGTATTTGGGCTTGCTCTGATTTGTTTCAACTCTTGCAGCCATATTTATACACCAGAAGACAACTGCATATGGGTGGGGATTTTAATTGTGGACTTTCTTTGTCAGACAGGGGTGGGTCCACTCAAAAGATCTTTGGTGATATGGTTGTCTTGGAGTGCTCATTAGAGGCACTTCGCTTAAAGATGGATATTGTGAGGTGCATGCCTTGGGTGTAAAGACCTTTCATTAGGGGAACCTTGCTTCCTGCATTGATTTCTTTTTCATCTCCCAGAATGTTAAGGTTTGTAGTGCAGAGGTCTTGCTCTGTGAGGCCTCAGACCACTTAGCGCTTTTGTTTCATTGCTTTCTCTCTGATGGTTCCTTTTCTCCTCACATTTATTCTAGGTGGAAGTTGAACACCACTTTACTGCTGGACACACATATTTCTGCCTCTTGTCAGGAACTCTTGAAGGCTTGAATTTCCATTCTGGACACCTACCACTCTCCCCTGTCTTGGCGGGAGGATACTAAGCGTGATTTGAAATCTTTTTTTTTTACAAAGGACCAAATTTAAAAGCTTGAATTCCTACCTTAATTATTTCCACTTGCCACAGAAACTCTATGACACTATTTCCAGGGCTTATGAGTCTGGTATAGATCTTTCTCATGACATACAGGCTTTGAAGTTTGATATGTCACATTTTCAATATAATAGGGCACTGTCGGGGGAGGTCAAGTGATGGCTGCCTGAACGGTCACAGATTTCCTTGCTCCCACTCCACGACTTAATTAAAGAAATCTTATAATACAAACTCAAGCTAGATTGTCAAAAACTGGCTTACTCCATATTCAAGAAGCCACAAGGAGTGTCGCAGCAGTGAGTTACCTCCAGGATAGATCAAGAAATGTGAGATTATCCACCTCGCCATACATCACCTACCACACCAACGTGGGACAAAGCAGCTAAGCTCCCTAAGGCAACCCCAGTTGGGGCAGTGGAGGAAGCCAACTCCCAGGCCGTGCTTATGGAAAGAAAGTTTTGGGAAGGAATCGCTTCCCTGAAAGAATCACTAGAATCTCTAACAGCCTCAATACAGGGCATTACCTCCTCTTTGGCTGTATTAACTCAACGTACAATAGACAATGAAGTAAGAATTTCTTTCCTCGATGACTGGAGGGGGAGAATCAAACCTGAAATGTCACAAATGCGTCATCGACTTAAGGCTATTGAGAGCAAGGTAGAAGATTTGGAAAGAAGGTTGAGGAGAAATAATCTGTTGATATTGGGGCTACCCGAAAGTGAAGAGGGCACATCGCCAGTGTTAATTGTCCAGAAATTATGTAATAAGCTGGCAGGCCCATCTCCTTACAGCCCGGAATATGTGATTGAGTGGGCCCACCGATTGCTAAGGCTGACTCCCTCAGTAGGAGCCCCTCCACGTCCTTTAATTTTTAGGCTTCTAAGTTTCAGGGATAAGCAGCATATTTTGAGCAAAACTCAGGACATTAGTGAATTGCACTGGGAAGGCAAAATAATAAGGCTGACCCAAGAGCTTCCAATATCTGTGAGGCAAAAGAGGAAAGAGTTCCACCCTGTAGTTGTAAAGCTTATTGCTGCTGCAATTCATTTCAAAATGCGATATCCAGTCACGCTGCAAGTCTGCTATATGGAAGAATGGCACAGCTTTGAATCACATCTTCAGGCGGAAGAAAAGTTGCAGAGACTGTACCCCAATCTGTTTAAATGAGACAAGATGTGGAATGCTTAGTTGGATAGTGAGAACATTAAACAGCTGTATGGTGTGAAAGCTGTTACTAATCAGGAGGGGTATTACAGTGTATTGCCAATTGTACACCTTTGAGTAATGCTTTACTAGTACCATATTGGAGTGGGTTAGGTTAATTTGTTATTTTTAGGAGCTTATCGTGGCTGCCAGATAATTAAAGGAAAAAAGTGACCATATGTTAACAAGCGTAAACGGTCTATTGCAGCCCGATTATTTTCCTTTTTTCCTCCCACAGCCCCTAGTTGGTTAATGTTTTGATAGTACTGTTGGGGGACAATAGACTGAGATGCCAGTCCTTATATGTTAATTATATTGCTGAAACTTAAGACATCTAGTGTAAGGAATAGCTCTAATGAGCATGTTTTCTTTCAGCTGACCAACTTTACTTATGTTTTGCCAATGGGGGAAATGGGTAAAATAGATGATCGAGATGTAACTAAACATTTATTGAATACTTTGATGTGCTAAGTAACCAATCTGTTAAAGCAATCTAATCTATATATGGGCAGAAGGCCTAAAATATTCACTTAGATTCTAGTTAAGTAGTAGGTAATTAAGAGATGTTTGGAATTTTTCTAGTTAGCTGAGATAATGTGGGGTTGGGGGTTTTCTGGACACGTTTAAGGGAGGAGTACATCACAACCCGAATTTGAATTGTGTTCTGGTGATGAAACCAGAACAATGAAAAGAAAAAGTTTTATTTTTTGTTAATTTTGGGGTTAAAGGGGTTAGATAAAGTAATTTTGGGTTTTATTATTTTGTTTAGGGGATATTTGGGAGGATAAGATACCTAATCTAGGGGATAAATGGATAATACTAGTTAGGGCAGTATGGAGTATGCACTATAATAGGACAAGATGACATGAAATATGTTACCTGGAATGTTAAAGGATTGCAATCCCCTACTAAGAGATATCAGGTATTAGCCCATTTACAGGCATTACAATGCCAGATAGCCTTTCTCCAGGAGACCCATCTCTTAACATCAGAGAAACTTTCTCTTAGGCATCTATGGGTTGAACATAGTTATACAGGGGGAAATTCCACCAGTCAGTGAGGAGTTGCTATTCTTCTTCAAAGGGGATTAAGTTTTCAGCTAAATAAAATAATTGTGGACCCAGAGGGTCGATACCTATTCTTGCATGGGGTTTTGGATCAGACGGAATTACTTTTAGGGTGTGTGTATGGCTCGAATATCCCATCTCCCAACTTTTTTATGGGACTAGTGAATGTGATATCCGGGTTTATACACCTCCCTATGATTTTTGCAGAAGATTGGAATGTCACTATAACCTCTAACTTGGATAAATCGAGTAGTCGGGTTATCAGACCATCCTCGGCACAGCAAACTCTCCCGGAGTTCATAACCATGGGAGGCTTGTGTGACCCCTGGAGAACTTTCCATCCAACTACTAGGAAGTATACTTTTTATTCTTCTGTTCATAAATCCCTGTCTAGGATAGATTACTTCTTAGTTAGTACTGAAGTATTAAGTCACATTACAAGCACTGGTATAGCTTCTAGAGTATTGTCAGATCATTCACCGGTATGGATGGTATATAATCCAAAACAAAATTCTAAACAGGATAAAATATGGAAATTAAATACACAACTGGACCCATCGGTCCTAGGGAAGCTGCAAACCCTTATTAAAAATTTCTGGCAATCAAACCTTGGGTCTGTCTCTAGTGTGGATAAAGTATGGGGGCATTGAAATGCACTCTTTGGGGGGAGTGCATCCAGATTGCCTCGACTTGTAAGAAAAAGCAGGAAGCTTTATTACAATCTATTTTGGGTCAGATAGAGAGGCTTGAGAATACTTCAGCCCTGGAACCCTCTGAATGAGAGCAAGTTGAGCTAACTAAGCTGAGGCATCGGTACACTGACCTGCTGAGGGAAAGGTCCGAATATGTGCTACTTAAGACTAGGGCAAGGTATATAGATCAGGAGTCAAAGCCAGGCATTTGCTGGCTATGCGTGCTCAAGGAACAAGAACTCCTCAAGGTCAAGGTTATGTTCACAATCTGATGGAACTTTTAAATACTCTCCAGAAGAGGTTGTCCAAGAGTTTGACAGTTTCTACTCCCAATTATACTCTTCTCCCTTGAATCCTCCTTCAAATAAGGAGATGCAAGATTATTTGAATAGAATACCACTCCCACATTTATCTCAGTCTCACCAAACCTCTCAGACACAGCCTATTTCACAGTCTGAAATTGTATCTGCTATTCAGGCATTGGCGTCGGATAAGTCACCAGGGCCTGATGACTTTCCATCTAATTTATACAAGGCCTTGGCAACTGATTTAGCCCTCATTCTTGCTCAGGTCTTCTCATATCTTTGTAATAAGGGCATATCAAACTCTTCACTTTTGCAGGCCCTCATCATGGTATTATCTAAGCCCAGTAGACCCCCCGATAAGGTGACCAATTACCAGCCCATATCACTTATGAACTGCGATATTAAAATTCTAGCAAAAGTGTTGGCTATTAGAGTTATGCAAGTATGGGAGGGACTCATAGGGCCTGAACAGATAGGGTTTATGAGGGGGAGGTCCTCTCTGGATCACTTGAGGAAACTAGAGCATATTTTCTCTGTATCCAGAGAGTCTCGGGATCCAATGGTTCTGGTATCCCTGGATGCAGAGAAAGCTTTTGACTGGGTATATTGGGAATTTATTTTTTTGACTATGGAGAGATTTGGCTTTCCTATTAGGTTTATTGAATGGGTGAACATTTTATATACTAGACCAAGTGCAAAGGTTTACTGTAATGGGGTCCTGTCACAAGGTTTCTATTTACATTCTGGGACTCATCAGGGTTGCCCGTTATCCCTGTATTTGTTTAATATTTACCTCGAGCCCCTAATCAGACTCCTGAACTCAGCACCACAAGTGCATGGTATTGCATTAGGCCCTCTGGAGGTCAAAATCTGAGCATATGCTGATGATCTTTTACTCCATATTTCCCATCCAGCTATCTCATTACCAGCTGCATTGCAAATTATTTCTCAATTCGGACTGGTCTTAAATTACAAATTAAATCTGGATAAAACCACCTTAATTCCCTTAAATAGTTGGGTAGTCCCAGCAGACTATGCACATTTAGGGCTAAAGAAATACACCCAAAATAGTATATTTGGGAATAATCCTCTCGCAGAGTGTAGTCCTGAGGAAGAAATGGAATTTGGAGAATTTGGTGATAACTATTGTGAGGGAACTTAATAGATGGAGATTGCTCCCGATGACAATGCAGGCTAGAATTAGTGTGGTTAAAATGAATATTCTTCCCCGCATTTTTTATCCCATACATATGCTTAATTTATTTATTTCTATGGCATGGTTCAAAAACTTCATGCACTAATATCCCGTTTCATATGGCAAGGGAAGAGGCCCCGCTGTTCTTACATAAAAATGGGGGCCCCAAAATATTTGGGGGTTTTTAAATTACCAAACTTTTACTTATACTACTTAGCCAGTCATATTTCTAAGTACACTCGATGGACCATAGATCCAGGGGAAGTGACTCCCTCACAATACACCTCTATTTGCTTGCAAGTAGAGAGATATCTGATTAGGGTAATGGGAATTTCATTAGAATCCATGTTCTTTATTTCAGTAAATAGATTACCATTGCAATTAAAGTGTTCAGTCATAGGGACTTCGATCAAAGTGCATAATCAACTCTGTAAGTCTATGAAATATGAGAATATATAGATATCTCTCAGCCACTAGGTGGGAGTCCCAACTTTAAACTTCAGGGAGCATTTATCTGTGGTCCAAAAATGTCAGAGAGATATATTTCAGATGTTTTACAAGAGGGAAGGATAATTGAAAGCCCTAAACTACTATTAGAACTGTGACTTCCAAATACAAAAATCTTTAAGGTCTATCAGATCTGCCATAAGTTACTGGAATGGTTTGGTAACCAAATTTGGGATATCAATCAAAAGGATTTCCTTTCCCACATACAATGCTTTGCCAGTTCACCCTATTCGGTGTTAAAGTTGGTAAACTTTATAGTCCCTTATATATACCCCACAATTTCTGGAGTATCCCAGTATTGGGAGACTATGCTTTCTGGGCTGTCTAAGGAATGGGATGGCATTTGAGCAGATTTGCATCGATACTCTGCAAATGATAGGCTATGTCTTATTCAGTTCTATATTCTCCACAACATATTTTTAACTCCAAGACATTTATTTAAAATAGGTAGACTTTCCTCAGCAACATGTTCAAGATGTTCCTCTGCAGAAGGCTCTTTATTTCACATCCTATGGGAATGTAATAAAGTAGTCTCATTATGGGAAAGAATTAGGGCTACAATTAATCCCCCATTAGGCTTAACAGAGCTTTTTTCTCCTGAAATATGTATTGTTGGGGACTATTCTTTGATCCCTATTAGGGAGAGAAGGTTTCATATCTCCTTAATACCCCAAGTGGTTAAGAGGCTGGTGTTACGTCACTGGTTAGATCAGGAAGAAATTTCTTACTCAGAATGGTTACACGAAATTCTGTATAACTTAAGGATTGAAAAAACAATTGCTACTCTTAGGGATCGGCCTAATAGATATGTTGAGAGATGGGCCAAACTGGAGACCTTGTTAATAGTGTAATTACTTGTCCTGCCAATACTGTTAAAGGAATGTACAAGCTATTAATATAAGTGTAATAGGAAGCTTGTGTGATAGTATTTACAAGTTAACTCCATACACATAAGATAAAGCCCCCTCAAATTCTCCTGGCACTGATTTTATTCCTACTTGAGGCTAGGTATCTTAGGAGAGGGAGGGCTACTGGCCGGGGGAGGGTGGGAAGGGATATATGTTTGCTTGTGCAACTAAATGCAGATTCAAGATGTCTAACTGTGTATGTCATGTGTTGTCTAAATTATTATGCAAGTGAATACAATAAAACGTATTAAATTTCAAAAAAAAAAACCAACAGGGCACTTTCTCTTACCTTTGAGGCTCGGTCCGGTAGGTAAGGCACTAAAGCTTCTTTTGATATTTATAAGAGTTGCCCTACTAGGGTAGCAGCTTCCCATATGGAACACCTTTCTGACCCCTTGACTCATATGCTGCATGATAATTTACTTGTAATTAAGAAAATTGTGGGTTTCCATTTTGAGATGGCTTTCGAGTGCCCCTCCCATGTTGTTTCTCCTACTGTTTATTTTTCTGACATTTCTTGTCCTTCTGCATCTCAGGAACACCTTGATGCCCTTGTCACACCCATTATTTTTGAGGAGGCTCAGTCTGCCACTTGGAAGCAGAGAAAGAGTACTTCTCCTGGTATGGATGGCCTCCTGGCTGAGTTGTAGCAGCATTTTTTGGATTTCTTTTCCCCTGTTTTGACCATGGTTTTTAACACCATACTTACTATGAATCCTGCCCCGCATCATTTTCTGATGTGATTATGATTCTCCTTTTTTAAAAAAGGTGTCAGAACTGATATAAAGAATTGGGGGCCTTTAAGTCTCCTTAATCTTGAGTATAAAATGTTTGCTTCTGTCCTCCTTAGATGGCTCACCCCTTTAGCTGAACTCCTTATCTCGGATGTTCAACCCTGTGCTGTCCCTCATAGATCCATCACTTTCAATTTATTGCTTCTCAGAGATATAGTGCACTCTACTACCACTGCATCCCCTTCTCTCTTAATTTCCTTAGATCAGGAGAAGGTGTTTGATAGTGTGGATCATTCTTACATTTTTCTGGCTTTATCGCAGTAAGGTATTCCTTCTCAGTTTTTGGTCTGAATTAAATTACTGTATGCCACTGCTTAGGTTCAGCCACATATCAATGGGTCCCCTTGTGCTTCCTTTTTAAGTTTAAGGAGCATCCGTCAGGATTGCCCATTGAGACCCCGATATATGCCTTTCAAATTGATCCCTTACTTCGGAAATCGTTGGCTAGTGCATCCATCGATAAGATTTTGTCACATTCTGGGTAATTTTTACCTTCAGTGTCTGCATACACTGATGACCTATGTATTCACACTACTTCTTCTTTCCACAAAGATGACCTCCTCCTCATTTTACAGAGTTTTGAATCTGTCTCTGGTTCTAGTCTGAATTATGGGAAAAGTACTGCTATTTTTCTCCTCTTGACGGATGCTCTTGTTGCTGCCCTCCTATTGACTCTCATCCCCCTTGCTACTTCTCCTTTTAGGATTTTGGGACTTACTTTTGGCACCTCTGATGATGCTTCCTATAACTGGGGGCTGTCCCTAGATCAGGGTTCTTACATTGTTGCCTCTTGGATAGGGACACTCATAGCTAAAAGAAAGAGGGTCCTTCTTTTGAAGACCCTAGTCCTTCCTTTGTTTTTTCACCTGGCTGAAATTTTCCCCATACCCTTCTCTTTAGAGGCACAGGTTTATAATGTTTTTTTTTTCAGGGGTTCTGGGGCAGTCACCTGAACTCTGTTAAGTGGCCCTTCACTTACCAGGATTACTGCTATGGGGGAGTTAGGATGCTTATTCCTGTGTTTTTTTTTATTGTCTTTTTTAAGTCCAATTTGCCCTTTCTCGTACATCCCCAAGCTGAATTTTGGCATTCTCTGTCTCAATGGTTTGTTAGCTACTTGTGTCATATGTGGCAGAGCCCTCCTTAGAAGTTCTCCGAAATTTTTGGAGATATAATCCACTCTGTTACCGTATCCCTATGGTTTTGAAAGCTAGGCAATGGAATCTGCATATTTCTTCTGTTTTAGCTAGCTCTCGTAAACAGTTATATCACTCCATTTTACTTTCACACTTTTCTGACCTGCCTACTTTGGCTGATGTTTATGGCAATGTGCTTGATTCTGCAATTGTTTTTTCCCAATTGACTGACCCTAGGATACCCCTAAAAGTTTGGGATGTTACTTGGCTCTCTTGCCATGGTAGGCTGGGTGTCTGCAACAACCATAAGCATAAGGCTATGGAAGAGAGGTTTTGTCCTCGGAATACCTGTCCCAATATCCCTGAGACTATGCAACATTTTTTGTTGATTGTCCTTTTAGCTCTCAAGTGTGGAGTGCTTTTCTTCTTAAATGGAAGGACAAGGCCCTTCCAATATTAACATACGAAATTTTGATATTTGGTATTTATCCTTCTTCTTCTTTGTGATCTTATCATCCGAGCACATTACAATTGATATTTGCACTCTGCAGGTTCTACCTGTGGCAGGCTAGATGTGCCTTTCTTTTACAAAAAATATCATATACTTCTGTGCAAATTATTACTCAGATAATTCATTGTATTAGAGAAGTTTATGTGTGTGAAAAGCTTCGATTTTCTGCTACTGTTTTCCAGAAGTTTTGGAATGGTTGTCTCTGGATACTTCAACATTAATGTCGTTCATGATAGTAGTACTGCCTGTTTTTCTTTTTTTGTTTGTGTTTCTGATACTCTCCATTTCTTTTAATATTTCAGTTTCCGTCTGTCTCAGGTATCAGGCATGTTTCCGCTTTTGTCTCTTGTTTGTTTTTTTGTTGTTGTTACTTTCATTTCCCTACTCTTCTGGTAGTGGGTGTTCTACAATTATTTACCAGTTTTGACCCTTTCTACCTGACCTGTTGTATTGTATGTATGATGTAATACTTCTTTATGTTTGCTTTTGCTTTTCCATACTGTTTTTGAGTGATATTACATTCTTCTGTATATGTTTAAGTTTTATTATCTTTCACAGCCTATTGCCCTACTCTTTTAGTAGGGATGGGATGGAGGTTCTATACAATATGGATTATTTATGCTTGTAGTTCTGTATGCTGTAATACTTATTTCTGTTTTTGATTTCTTTCATTATGATTTTGTATGACATAATACACATTTGTATATTTTATTTTAAGTTTTAAATAAAAAATTCCCTTACTCTGCTAGTAGATGAATCCCTTGGCCGTGTGATCCAGGATGACCAGTATAGTGGAGCCTTTGGAGGAGATGGATGCAGAGAGTGCAGAAGAGCAGGTGTCCTTTCCTGACATTGAAATTCAAGAGGTCATCAATGCAGCCCTTGCCGCTACTAACTTGTTGGAAGCAGAATCAGAACAGCACGTTGATGGAGACGATGAGCAGAATGAACAATGTACAATTTCAAATAAAAATGAACAAACTGATAATATCAGGCTTAGCCAAGAAGATAAGCAAAAGTATTGACTGAAAAAAAGAATGCCTTATTAAGAGAAATTCAGGAACCTGATGCTGCTCTGGAGGCAAGTAAACATCCTGTGGTACCTGTCAAATGTAGCGAGTCTACTGTTACTTCTCCGATGAGTCAGTGGCATGCTGATGAGGCTGATACCATAGAACCACTCGGCAAAGGTGCTGGATCCATAGAAGCTAACTTTTATTTTTTCCAGGGGGTCTCAACCAGTGGCCAGGGTTCTGGGGGCCATCTAGGCCCTGAGAAGCTCTGTGGTGTCTGGCATTCTGTGGTGCAGCTTGAGGGTGGTACTGCAGAAATAGCACAATATAAAACATGCATCACTGAAATCATAGCACAGTACCCAAACTGAACCATATTTTCTTCTGTAATTACAGCATAGATGTGTTTCTGGTAACATTATGTATACAACTAGCAAAAGCCCAAATTATGCACTTTTCAGTCATAGCAAGACATCTCTAGCTTGCAGTCCCCAGTCTGCCCCATCTTGAGCAATACCACAGTTACATGAAGGGAATTAAGCAGATACAATACACAGCATGAGAAATACAATGTTAGGAATTCTAACTTTGTAATGAGTTTGTGCTAACAGTTTGCTCCCCACATGGCATTAGAAGGTCAAGCGTTGATTCACAGTTCCACCCTTTTACTTTACCAAATCAATTTGCTTTACAACCTTATCACTCAACCTAACTGCAAGTGCTATTCAATAACCAGGGTTTTAAATAGCTGGTACAACATAACAAAACACTAAGCAAAACAGAGGGTAATGCTAACCATTTTCAGAAAAGCTTAGCACTAGATTGCTAACCATTTTTGAGTGAGTCCATGCCACAGTAATCAACATTAATAAAACTATGATTTTTTTCAATTTTGCGAATCAGTCTGTGCCAAGTGCTATGCATATTCACAACTGATTAGCACGTTCACATGTCAAACTGCTAATCAGTTTTTTTAACTTATTTAAAACTCTGAAAACTTAAGGTCTCTTTCCACTAAAAATTAATACTGATACTGTTAGCAACATTTAAGAAAACATGATCTTTACATAGCCAGTCACCCAACAGTTTAAATTTAACTGACACAGAACACCAACTCAATGACTGCATGAAAGGGAAAGGGGGAACTGTTAATTAAGAAAGACACATTAGGCTGAAGCCTGTTTCCAGGTACAACCTGGGAGCACAACAAAGTTTAAGTGACTTGCTGAGGGAAGGGTCATACTGTATGCAGGTCAGGTGTGGGCTGTAGGATTCAATCCCACATCTCCATGTTTACAGCCCAGTGTTCCTAACCACTACACTAAACTGCCTCTTGCATGAAAATAGTAATACAACACAGTATTACCTGCATTAAGCAGGATTATACATTTGTTTCTGTTAGGTCAAACCTTTCAATAAATGAACCCCAAAAAAAACAGCAACCCTTTTTTGAGCACTGTGTAACTTCAAACTTTATCTTGGCTAGATCTGTGTGGACAAATCCCAACTTTACTTCCTGGGAATGATTTGGCAGATAAGAACAATGCACTGATTTATTTTTTTTCACTGGAGGAGATAATACAAAAGGAAAAAGTTTGGGCCAAAGGAAGTTTGTCAGCAAAGAAGGTCAATATATTTGTCAAGCCAAAATATTGAGCTCATGTAAACAAAACCACTGCATTGTCCAGTCCCAATAGCTGTCTTTGGAAAACAGCAGCATAGTCAAGGAAGCATTAATTGTACAGCTGAAAATGTTCTATAAATATCAGACAGTACAAATAAAGGACTGTACTGCTGAAATCATGACTCACCTAATTCATAAACCAGGGACAACATTTGTCTGTTAGATTATAGTTACAGATCAAGTAAGGTACATTGAACTTGGTGTGATTTGGGGGTCACAAAATCGGGATCCCCCATCAGTGCCTTCACCGCTGAACCCCAACACCTGAACTCTGAACCAATGGGCCAGTCAGACTCAGCAATGCATAATCTTAACTGAATCCCTGGACCCCACCCCCAGTCTCCTTCTCCTCATTAAATGTGGGATGGGAGTGGGACTGCATCTTAGAGAATCATTTTCTACAGTTGCTGACTGTTTTCTGCCATTCTGAGAATGGTAGAAAAAAAAACAGCAACTGTAGAAAATGAAATGCCTCAAAGCATCGAACACACACAGATGATATATCCATCCAAATATTGTGCACTCCATGTTGGGGATATGGTCTTACAATAAAACAAGTTGGATGAGTTCATATGCAAAATTTAAAAACCATAGTGCAAAAACAACTGTGATAACCATCTGTGATAAGATTCTCCTGCTTCTAGTTCAGGAGAAAAGAAGGGGATGGGTGAAATCCAGAATGCTTGAACCATAATGGCTGGAAGTGCAACTGTGCAAGTTGCTCAGCCAAGTAAAAAAGTGAATGTCTGGAATAGGCACAAACTGCAACCTTTGTTCTGTTCCATCCAGATAAATGGCCATTCTAGATTTTCATTCTTTCTTGTTGTTCAAGTCCCACTACTGCAGATTTTACCCTCAATGAGAAAATAGTGCATTTTCCACTTGTTCCAACTTCAATCAAACAGACATTCTGTTTTTTAATGGTTCTTCTGGCTGTCCCGGTTCTAGCATTTTGGATGCCCTCCAGTCCTAATTCATTTTGAATGCTCTAACTTTTCATGTCAACTGCTTCATGCTTCATCAGATTCAGATCACCTCTGAATGAAGCGCCTAGCAATTGGCATGAAAAACATAATATTATTTAGGTCAAAAAGACTCAAAATATAATTCTGCTGCATTGGTCTAAGCTCCTATGGGTAGGAAGTGAGCACACAGAACAGGCAGCCCCCTTGACTATACTATTTGTTTTTAATTGTAGTAGTTTTTGTTCAAGTGAGGCATGCACCCACCCACCACTATGCCAGGCCCAGACTGCCAGTGAATCTGTGATGGCGGCTTTCTTTTCTCTGTTACTCCCAGACTGTCAGACAGTGAAAATATTACTTATTACCTTGTACTTGCTGCTTGTTTCTTGATTGCAAGCTGTGCTGCTGGTACCTTTCTGGCTCCGACTTTCTCCCACAGCCACACCACCCAACTCTTACACTTTTAGTCAACTGACAGACCGAGTACCAACTGGTGAGGTGATTACTCTGTCTCTGCACTCGTTGCCACATGCCGCATGGCCCTGGACCCAGCACCAGTTATTCGAGGCATTTGGTCAGCCCCACATAGTCGACCACTCTTTACCCACCTGATGACCTTATAATCTTAAATTATTTAACAGTCGAAAATGGCTCCTGAGTCCTGGCATCCCCACCCTCACACACAGTACAGCCTGGCTGCGCCCTATTGCCCACTACAACCTACCAAATATTACTTCAGTTCTTCTCCACCCAGCCTCAGAGTTCTGCCACTGCCATTAGTTGTCTGACCAAATGAAACTGCCAATGTTAGCTGCTATCTGTGAGGAGGATTAAAATGGTGGTCCCACTGGATTTAGGCTGGCACCAAACAGCACACAGTGTCAGAGGTGCCACAGTGCCTGTGTACTTCATGCCGATGAACTAGCATGATTGGATTGCACCACCAACTCTCCAACAATGGCACTGCACAGAAAAAAAAAAAGCAGGGTGTATGAATAATTAATGATACAGGCACATCATGATGACAGGCTGGCTTTTACTGCTCCCGGCAGTGAAGTCGGATCACTCCCTCCCACTGGAAAGGTTCCTGAGAATGGGGCACTGACCGTAAGTAAAAACAGAAAAAAAAAAACAATTTTGATGGCATTGGGCCTGAGGGGAAGCCTGCACTTAACTTCCAAGAGGCTTCAGCTCCTCAGCCACCTGTAGTATGCGCCTATGGCTAGATCTAATTTGCTGAAAAAAGATCTCAGAGTGCAGCAAAAGCAGGCTGGCAGCTTAGACAGCACCTCTGCTATGTGCCTAAAGCCTGAAGCTCACAATCAAGAGAAAAAGGTTAAAAAGAGCAAGAGACTTGGGACAGGGCATAGTTCCTGGCCTGTAACCTCAGGCGTCAAACTGACTGAAGAACAAACACCTTGGCAGGAAACAGTGATCATTTTTCTTACAAATCGTACAAAGCCTGGATGGAGTAAACCATACAGCCTGAAGTGAGTGCACAGCAAAGTGCTCCAGAGGAAAACATCACACATAATGCCCTCACCTTATGAAATATGGACAATGGGGGCCCAAACTTGTCACCCATTCAAGCAATAGAAGACGCAGGATGGGAAAGAACTATGGATGGACAATGTACATCAGATAAACATGATCCAACATAAATAAGAAAGATGACTGCTCCTTCTACTCCTGTGTCCACCAACTCTTCAGACGAAATGAGCTCAAACATACCCGTGGCTAATACTTCTACTGTTACCTCTGATATTGTTGATAATGGTGTTAATGTTGATCATTTACAGCATAGAGAAGATACTAATCAAGGGGACCTGGTCAGATTATGCCCACCGCCCAACTCTTTGCCTGATGGGGGGTGGAGGCTGCATTTAAGTTATCTGATCTTTTTTCAGAATAGGGAAGAACCAGTCCCATGTCAGAATGCTGTCCATCTTTTATACAGAGGTGGATTGGTAGACTCCTCAATTGTATTTTTATTGCTAAAACACTACTGAAAGGTCCCTTGAAATTCTTCTCCTTGGAGATATTTGCTCTTATTAATTTGGGTAATGCTAATTACGATATTAGCTTAAAAAATGTCTCAAGTTTAGATAGATTATGGGCCCAGTATAACACGCTTAAGAATCCTCCTTTATGGGTCCCCTTTCATGCTATACCACTGACAAAGTCGGCAGTCAAAAACATCACTATCAAGTTTGAAAATGAGGGGGTGATTATTGAAGATATTCTGTTTTGGCTTAGGCAGTGGTGTGAGATCCTAAGTAAACCCAGCCCAATCCTAGATAGTGAGCAAATCTGGGATGGTAGATGGAGGGTTCATGTGAAATTAATCACCAACAACTCAGGCTCAGTACATCTCCCAAGTACATTTTATTTAGGTAAAGACCAGGGATCAATCTTTTATGTAGGGCAGCCTACAGTAGGTCATGTATTAAGTGTGGGGCTTGAACTCACTTGAGTTCCGCATGTAACTCAGTCAAGTGTAATCATTGTCTGGAGTTTGAGCACACTGCTGGTAAATGCATGAATTTATTTAAATGTATGAACAGACAGGACATGCGTATAGTCGAAGTCATTGGGCCTCGCACAACTGAGATGATTATCCCTCTCATGAGGGACTAATGAATATGACACAGCAACAACAGGCCAAGAGAGTTGCTGAACAGAATTTCAAGGCAGGTTTGGACACTTTAAGACAGAATACACCTCCTGATCCCCAGGGGAATGACAGTGTTGTGATTTTAACCCCATCTCCAGATATTTCCCCTGTAATCAACAACTTGTTTGGAGAGCCCCCCCCCAGTACTACAGGTGCTGAAGTTTTGGCTCTAGTAAATATGCCCCCCCCCCGAGGATACAGCCTTTAAAACCATGGCACAACAGAAAAGAAACAGGCTAGGAAAGGTGGTATCCAGAAAGGTTGGAGGAACAGAGATTGCCCACTCTCCTAGCTCTTGGAAGACAGGGAATAAGTTTGCCGCCCTTTTTCAGAGGATGGTGAGGGGGATTCAGAGGAAGATGGCACAGATACCTCCTCAGTAATATCAAACACTGACACTGAGGATGGCGGGAGGTCAGACACTGTAGCTAAGTGTACTAGACAGAGACAGAAAATAAAGACCCCCTAAATATTAAAATTAGTAATGAGACATCCCAATTACCAGTACCTCTGTAGAACAGCTAAGTCTTACCACCATTAATGTTAATAGTATAAAGGGAAATAAGAAGCTGGCAGGAACAATGTTAACTCTGTAAGAATCTGCTAGTGATATAACATGTGTACTAGACACTAGACTCAAGACAAACAGTGAATTTCGACGGGCTTCCCAGGCTTGGCCTTTGGACCCTTCCTTTTGGTCTATCAGGATGGATGTTTGTGATTGGGGTGGGAGTACTGTTTTCTAATACCAAACTACAAATCACAAGAAAAGTAGACATTTTTCCAGGTCAGGCTTTGCTCTTAGATATTTCTTACTACAGGGAAAGATTTAGGCTGATCACAACTTATGACCCCCAGACTAAGGCACTTAGAACTGCCCTTTTTAGGGCTATCCAGCCTTTTTTGCACACTTCCAGGTTAATACTTTGGGTTGGGGACTTTAATTGTACCATACACCAGTCAGATAGGGGTTTATAGACCACAAAACTACTCTGTGACTCGACTGCCCTAAAACAAAATATCACAAATGCAGCCTTAAAGGATGCATATCAGTGTTTACACCCTGCTGGAGGTTTCACCTATTTCAGGAGGACTATTAAAACACGGATTGATTTTTTATTTCTCTCCAACATATTTCATGTACTAAATATTAGAACACAGGCCTATGAATTTTCAGATCACGTTGCTCTGCAAACACAAATTACATGGAGAGACACCTCTAGGTGTAAAAAGAATAAATGGAGATTGAATGAATTACTTTAATCAGATCCCAAAATTCAGAAGTCGTGGCAGCGTAATTGGACAGCCAGGTTATCAGTTATTGATTGTTATGAGGATATGGTGGAATGGTGGGAGGACATGAAATCTTCATGGCAGGAGTTGTTTCAAAAAAAGGACATTATGAGAATAAGATCTATCTACAATATTTGAATGTTAGACAACAGTTACAGCACTTGATGTCACTGTCAGAAACTACCTCTAGAGACTATAGCACTCAAATTCAGGTAATTAGGAAACAGATGAAGAATCTCCAATATGACAGAGCTCAGTCTTTAGGGCAGAAGCAAGGTTTGGGACACAATGCACTAAGGGCTGCATTGGCACATATAAAGACTGTAAAGACAGAATGGAATCCAGAATTATTACAGAGTTAATTACACCTACAGGAGATTCTGTCTTGACCCCACAGGGAATCTTACAAATTGTTGAAGGCCAGGTTAATATACTTTTTGGAGAACACCCAATATGTGAAAATGCAAAATGTACTTTGCAAGGTTTACAGCTTCCACAAGTTGCACAAGTAAACATTAAACTACTGACACAGGAAATTACAGAAGTTGAAATACTCCACACAGCTGGGCTATTAAAATCAGATAGACTAGGTGCAGGATTTTATCAGCAGTTTAAGGAGACATTAGCCCCTGCACTTGCTATTATATTCAACTACATGTTGAAAGAAGCTAAGTTTGCTCCCACAATGCAAGAAGCTGTTTTAGTTTTGATCCATAAAAGGGGGCCCGCTTCCGAAATGAACTGGAGACCATTGAGCCTTTTAAATACAGATTTAACATTTTAGCTAATATTTTACTAGCCAGGCTCACAAAGGTGTCAACATACTTAATTAGCACAGCCCAAACCTGTGTCGTACCTGGGAGACAACAATACGATAACCTCATTATTCTAAGAGAGATGTTTTTTCTAGGGGATTTAGGTAAGTTTTCAGGGTGAGTGGTGGGAATGGACAAAGAGAAGGCATTTGACAGACTGTCCCATGAATTTTTATATTCTGTCCTAGAAGCCTTTAGAATACCAACTATATTCCTGGCATGGCTCACATTAATGTATAAAAATGTTTCTTTGATACCCAATGTGGTGGGGAAAAATAATGGTGCAAAGGGGGTGCATCAGGGCTGTCCTCTAAGACCCCCTTGTATGTATTTGGTATTGACATAGTATATTCATTAGGTTGATTCTACAAGCCTAGAGAATAGTAGGGATTGGGATAAACCCTAGTACACCGATGGTGAACATTCTAGCCTATGCATACGATATGATACTCACTTTGAGTAGAGAAACAAGAGAAAATGCACTGCTGACTGTTATATGGACTTACTCAGTACTGTCAGGTTCCAAAATTAATATAGACAAGAGTAGAGGGGTTCCTTTAGGTTCTATCCCTATTCTGGCATCTGAATGTATTGTGGGTATCCACATTTCTAGGGAACCCATTAAAATATTAGGGGTCAATTTTGGCCCTCAGAATGCCCATGTACTTAACTGGGAGATGGGTCTATCCCGAACAGACATGGTTATATCAGGATGGTGAAATAAATCCATTGGGAAATGGAAAAGAATGTGGTTGATCAAAACGCTATTACTCCCTATGTTTCTATGTATCAGTTACATTTATCCCCTCCACAGCAGCAAGCAGGGCAAGTGAGAGCAGGGCACGCATCGTCGCACTCGGAGACATGCGCAGAGACATGTGCTTTTGGTACGTGTCGGCTGTGTCAGCTGAGAAAGCTGAGAAGACCAGAAAGCTAGATAAGCAGTGAGTACAAATAGCAAAATGCTGACATGCAGTCTATGTGATATGTTTACACATGGGGAGGAGGTGGATAATTATTTATGTAATAAGTATTGTGAAATTAAAGAGTTTAAGGCTGAAATTGATGCACTTAAAACTAGGATGAAGGTATGGCTAGAAATTTCATCACTGGAGCAATTTATTGACTCCATGGCAGAGGGTATTAGTGAGGATACAAACCTTGTTAATGAGAAGGATTATGAATCCATTATGCCACAAAATGAGATGACCAAAAGCCCAGAAGTATGGTCTGTGGTCCAAAGAAAAATGTTATAAAAAAGAGGTAGAAGGAATATTGGAAAAGTATCAAATATTTTGACCCCAAATAGATTTCAGGCCCTGATTACAGCAGAGGATGATGAAGAAATCCAACCAATAAACACTGCAGTAGGCCCCATGGTACCAAACAATGTACACACAAGCACCCAGAATATTGTACAGCACTTAGCACAACAAGTTCAAGCCCCAGAAAGTAATATCCCTCAAGATATTTTGTTCATTGGAGACTCGATGCTACAATATGCAGGCAATATTCTGTGCAAACAGCAAAATGAGTACACAACTGTCAACATACTGCCAGGAGCTGGTATTAGTGATATAAAGCAGCTCCCGCCTGGTTTATTGGAGAATACCATCACCCCAGTTACAGTTTTACATATAGGAGTTAATGATATAGGGGAAAGTGATATTCCTGAAATACAGAGGGATTTTGAAGTAGTGGGTGCTGCACTGAGAAGCGGAGGGTGTGAGGTTTTGATTTCAGGGATTCTACCCGTCCCCAGAGCAAGTAACTTAATAAATCGGGAAATATTTAGATTTCATGGCTGACTCAAGAGATGGACTGCTAGAGAAAGATATATTTTTATAGACCACTGGCAGGAATTTCAGAACAGCCAATTATTTGCAAGGGATGGGTTGCACCTTAATAAAATGGGAAAATGTTTATTAGCACAGCAATTAAAGAATACTGTACATCACCATTTAAACTCCACCAGAAGGGGGATGTGGGGGATATAAAATCAAGGGACACACAAACAGAGTGGAATTTTATGCTCATTAATGCAAGGAGTCTTACAAGTAAATCTGATGAGCTTCAAGTTACATTATACACTCATAACATTCATATTTGTGCAACTGTGGAAACATGGTGGCAACCCGAGGATACCTGGGATAAGCATATCCAGGGGTACACAGTATATAATAAGGCTAGATCCCTCTCAAGAGGTGGGGGAGGGGTGGCTGTATATGTAGCAGATGGCATCTCAATGGAAAGTATAGATACATCTAAATGGTTAGAATTAGAAGCCATATGGGTTAAGATTTGTCCACCCCGAGCAGCTAAGGTTAACCTGGGTGTGATTTATAGGCCACCATCCACTAGGGCAATGGAGGATGAGGTCATATTAGATTTTATCAACTGGTTTTCTCTAGCAGGGAATGCAATACTGGTTGGGGACTTAACCTCCCTGGTATCGGATGGGATACATTAAAAGCAAGTACAGCTGTAGAATCTAAATATTCAGTATCACAGGGTTGGACCAGTATGTTACATCCAACACAAGGGGCAATCATATCCTAGATTTAGTATTCAGTAACCTTGGGGATAATATTGTTAACTGCAGCTTAAATCCCCCATTGGGCTCTAGCGACCACTCTGTAGTTGGCTTCCAGTATACTGGTACTCTGGGTGTTAAAAAAGCTATCACAGTACTCCATAGATATAACTGAGCTAATTTCAAGCAAATGAGATATGAATTAGCTGCATGGGACTGGGAATCAGATTTTAATAACTATGCAGTCACTCAAATGTGGGATAAATTAATGGAAATCCTAAATGGCTTGATTCAGAGGCATGTACCGACCAGAAACAAATATAAGGAGGCTAAAAATCCCCCTCCACCATGGATGACCCAATCTGTTAAAGGATTAATTAAAAATAAAAATAAAGCATACCATCAAGCAAGACATAATAATACAGAAGCTGGCTGGGAGATATACAGAAAAAGCCTCAAACTTGCAAAAAGGGGTATTGTTCAGGCCAAAAGAAATTATGAGTACACGCTGGCTACTAAAGTCCTAGATAATTACAAGACCTTTTATGCATATATCAACAACAGAAAGGTGAATAACAATACTGCTGGACTCCTAAAATCACAAAAAGGGGATCTTATAATGGAGAATTGGGCATTAGCTGAGGAAGATAATACATATTTTTCATCAGTATTTAATGTAGGCCCTCAAGTTATCCAGGACTGTGGTGAAAAAATACAAATGGGACAAAGCCTCAAGAGAGATCCAGTTGATGTCCTAAACAGACTAAAAAAAGTAAATCAGAACAAGGCACAGGGGCCTGATAGGATTCACCCCAGGGTAATTAAAGAAATGGCATCAGTATTAGTGGATCCAGTATCCTGCCTCTTTCAGAAAAGTATAGATACTAGTGAGGTTCCCGAGGCCTGGAGGCAAACGGTGATTATACCCATCCACAAGAAAGGTTCAAGACAGGAGGTCTCGAATTATAGGCCTATTAGTCTGACCTCGGTGTTAGGAAAGATTCTGGAAGATATAATTAAAGACTTTACCATAGAATTCCTAGTAGTTCTTGGCAGGATAGATATGACTAAACATGAGTTTACTAGAGGGAGGTCATGTCAAACCAACCTCTTGGAATTCAATAACAAGGTTAGTAAATCCATGGACATGGGAAACCCGGTTGATGTTATTTTCCTAGACTTTGCTAAAGCATTTGACAAAGTACCCCATGAGCAGCTTGTGAAAGCACTATTTGAGTTAAGCCTCCCAGATTGGGTATCACAATGGGTTAAGGCATGGCTAAAAAATAGAAGCCAGAAGGTCTGTATAAAAGGGGAACTCTCTGGCCAGTCTAGAGTGACCAGTGGTATCCGCAGGGCTCGGTATTGGGACCATGTCTGTTTAATTTATACATATCATCCATGCTGGTCCACTCAGGGGTTTGGTTGTCTAAACTTGCAGATGACATTAGAATTGAATGTCCCGTAAATAATATGGAGGAACAGCTTATTTTACAAACAGCCTTAAATAACTTGGACATATGGGCCTCCCAGAAGCAATCTATCTTTAATATTCATAAGTGCACAGTTATGCACTTTGGAAAGAAAAATAATCAGTTTCAATATACCTTGGGAGGTTCTGTGCTAAAGGCTGTAAACGAAGAAAAAGACCTGGGGATTATTATTAACAGTGATCTCAGTTTTAGTATACAGTGTAACACAGCTATAAAAAAGGCTTGCAGTATAACACACTATACAGAGACACATCAAATATAGGGATAGGGAGGTTGTAATGCCCTTGTATACTACACTGGTGCATCCTCATGTGGAGTACTGTGTCTAGTTCTGGGCTCCATATAAAAAGGGTGATATTGGAATGATCGAGAGGGTGCAGAGGACAGCCACCAAAAGGATTAAGGGGACAGAAGGATAGAGATATGAGCAGAGGCTGCAGTATTTGGAGATGTACTCACTGGAGTATAGTAGAATGAGAGGAGATATGTGTTTGATTTATAGGGCCCTGACCGATACTGATCTGTGAGATTTCTTAGGTCTGATACATGGGGACCAACTGCACAATACTAGAGCCCATCGTCACCAGTTGATCAAGAAAAGATACTGAACAAATAAAAGGAAATACTGGTTAAATAATAGGGTAACAGAAATATGGAATCTTGTGAGGTTGTGGAGAGCAAAACAATGTTGGAATTTAAAACAAATCTAGATAAATTTATTTTAAGTAGGAATATTAAAGGATATTCGTAAATTATGATTGGTGAGCTCATGGACTAAATGTCTTTAATGCTCTGTAATATCTATGTAATCTATGTAATTTATACAGTGTGTTCTAAGCCTTTTGGGGATCTCCATTAAACACTGTTAAAAGAATGTTTACATACAAACCCATTTCAGATGGAGGAGTTTGAGATGGTTAACCCAGTGGCCTTTTTATACGGTATTTTTTACCGTTACCATTTGGGGCAAGTTTTAAGATCAGGATGCAGGGTTTGGAAACCATGGATAGAGAGTTGGCTAACCCCTAATCACACCTCATGGCAGGAAAACAAACCCAGATTATTAGGAAAAATGGCTACACTACCAGTATATGGGTTAGAATGTTTAAAATGGGCCTTAAAATGGGGTTTGGGTCCACAGAATATGTTTACTTTAGATAGGAAATGTATTTTATAAAACCATTCTGTTAGCTGAAGGGGAGCCTCCAGTAGAATTTCCACAGTGTTCCGACCTGAAGAAAGTACAGATATTAAAGCAGCTATCCAACCCAAAAATCCCTTCATATGTCTGGGACTGTCTATGGTTAAGTAATTATGGCAGGCTCAGTGTAAAATGGAACAATAAACATAAACAGCTGAATGAGAGATACTGCCCTAGATAGACATGTCAACAAATAATAGAAACACAGCAGCACTTCTTCATAGGGTGCATGCATGAGCAGAAATTCT
Organism: Neoceratodus forsteri; assembly: GCA_016271365.2. Classification (NCBI taxonomy): domain Eukaryota; kingdom Metazoa; phylum Chordata; order Ceratodontiformes; family Ceratodontidae; genus Neoceratodus; species Neoceratodus forsteri. The sequence continues at coordinate 216,270,445 of CM057453.1, forward strand.
GGGGTATATTAGCAAAAGAGTCCTTATTCTTACAATTGGATTATCCGGATATTTTATATGGAACCAGTTCAGTACTATTAGGAAACTATCATGCAGACAGCATATACGTAGTTTTAGCAATAATGTGTTATTATATCTGGCAGGCAAGATGTGTATGGGTCCTACAGCAGAAATGGTTGTGTCAGGTTGTAGTCCTAGTTAATATTAAGAAGGCACTGCAACAATTAATGACATATGATATGACAAACTTTTCTATGACAAAAGTAACTCATTTATGGATACATGTAATCACTGGTTTTAACATATGAACGTATTACTACATGTCTACTTTGTTATAATTGCTTTTCCTTTTTTCGTTTTCCTGGTTAACATGTTTGTGTGTATCTTGTTCATGAATGTTTATTTGGATGCTTTGATTGTTACTTGTATGTAATGAAGTCCAGTCTTCTTTATAAAAATTCCCCTGCTCTTTTCGAGAATTGCTATGGGATCTTTAACATCCACCAATGTTTTAAAGTTGTTCTCATTGTTAACATTATGATTTGCTCAGTTTGGTTTTCATATAAATTTAAGTAAAGGTATGTTTACTGCAGTGATTAAAGTCATGTATTGCTATTCTAGTCCCTGCTTACTCACATCCTCAACCCATCACCACCTTGCCCACAGACTATTACCATAAACTGAGATATGCTGCGATAAGTTTACATTATGGTCACATATAAAAACATTTGTCAAGAACTGATTAGATGAACTGTGACTTGGTTACAAGGTATTTTTTTTGCCGAGCTTTAGCCGTAAATTGATAGATATGCCTTTTTTAAAAAAAAAATAAGGCACAGTACAATTAAAGGCTAAAATGGAAGGAAAACATTATGTGATATTGACATGGCTCCTAGCCAATCCAGTTATTGTATTCTGTGGATTGTTTTTTGTAATATATAAAAGCCCTATGAGGAATTTTCAAACTCGAGTTGAACAGAATTCCACAGAATTTCAAATCAGTTTCCTAATTCTGCAGCATTTCATCAGAAGTGGAATGGTTTGTGTTTTCAAGTGGAAAGATTGTTCAGTTTTCTCCAGTTAATAAAAGTATAATAGTATTCCGAAAATTTATTAATACGGAATTGGAAATTTTTCATGCCCATTTCAAATTAATTCCATTAAATCAAGTTGTTTCAGAATCAAGGGTTTTTTAGTATAGCTTAGAGGTTACAGTAATGAGATATGACCTAGTGTTGTACATTCAGCAAACCTGGGTTTCATTCCCACAACCTCAACTTACATACTATGTGACCCCGAGCAAGTAACTTAACCTCCCCAGTGCTCCTGGGTTACCCCTGTAAATAGACCTTGTGCCCAGTGTGCCCTACCTGGTTAACAAAGAATTAAAAAAGGTTAGAAAGATTCCCTAGAAATTTACCCCTTTGTTGTTTTAAACTTGGTACAGGATGACATTGATCATAAAATGTCTCTTTGATGATTTGTGTTAATGTTCTCAAGGCCCTACAGTAAATTTAACCATGATTTACATTGTGATCTGCAGAATTATATTATGAAGAGTTGCCTTTGTGTGAAATATAATTCTGCGGTTGATCAGTGATAGTTGTAACCACATCAGACGGTGCTACACTCCACAGTAAAATATACCCATATGACTTTCTCAACTCACGGCAGACCATGTACACATTTGAGAGAGAAGAACTTCATTGCTGAGCTTATGATAAAACCTGTGCAAGGCTATGTTTCAATGTGTTTAGGGTGGCTTTCTCCTACAGGTTTGTAGTATAAGAGATAGTGTAGGAAGTGTGCTGTGATTTCCTTTGTAATATTTTAATGTTGTTTTTGCCTAATTTTACTGCAGCTGTAATTCCCTGTTTGTGAGGGATGATCATTCAAGTTCAAGCTCAAGTTTATTGCAGGAAAAAAAACTCCATTGAGCAAGCTCATTAACAAGGAGGTCCTGGTATACATGTACAACAAAGCTAAAAGGAAACATACAGTAAATGCGTACAACAGAAATTCAAGTGCTGGCAAGATACATAAGAGACAAGTGTACAAGCATTGTTCAGTACATTATAACTTATCATATTGACTGAGTCATCATACTCAAGCAATAGAGTGTAGCTTCAATCCATATATATCTTAGGCTGTCAAAGACATATACAGTCGTAGGGGAAAACAGTTTTACCAACAGTTACTAATGTCTTTTATTTTTTCAGTAATTAACTTTTTGAAGAGACTATCAGAGACTAGCTTAGTCAGTTTCAGAGAGGATTGGAGCCTGTTCCAGATGACTGGAAAGGCAGTGGAGACAGCACATTTACCAAAAGTGGTGCAGGTTTTGGGGACGTCCAGGAAGATAAAATCTGATTTTCTGAGTGCATAGGTACTACAACAGGTAAGGATGATAGAGGTTAGATAGTTTGGTAGCTTGTTTAGGAGAAGCTTTAGAGTCCAGATGCTAACATGGAGAATATGTCTAGTTGTAAGGGAAGTCTAACCTACAGCTGAATAGAGGTCGCAGTGATGTGTCCTATATGGGGAGTTTGTAATGAAATGCAGTGCTCGATGGTATAGAATATCTGGTTTATTAAGTTTTGAGGTGGTAGCAGAGTTATAGATAATGTCCCCGTAGTCTAATAATGGTAGGAATGTGGCTTGGACAAGCCTAGTCCTGATCTCGGGTTGGAATAGGGACCTGTTGCAGTAAAGGAAGCCTAACCTAATTTTAGTCTTTTACATAGGTAATCAAGGTGTTCAGAGAAGGCTAGTCTGCTGTCTAGCCAGAAACCAAGGTATTTGAATTTATCAGTGACTTCCAAGGGCTTGCTTAAGGAGTTAACTATAAAGTCTTTCTGCAGGGTGGTGAGAGCGGGGGGCAGATAACTGGGGGAAAGATCATAGCTTTAGTTTTCTTAGCATTTAAGAGGAGTTTGGCGCTAATGAGATTGGATTCAAGTAGAGCAAAGTCAGCTTGGAGGATGTCCCTAACCTTACTCAGTGAGGCGTTGGATGTGTACAGGACTGTGTCGTCAGCAAAGAAGTGCAATTTGGAGTTAGATATATGACTGTTGAGGTTATTAATGTATAGAGAAAAGAGAATGGGGCCTAAAATGGAGCTTGTGGGACTCCTCTGCTAATTGATAGGGGGAAGGAGAACAAGCCACCTGCTTTGAGTTTTTTGCAGCTTCCCGAGAGATAGCTCCTAAACCACTGAATGGTTGGCAGGGTGGCACCTATTTTAGCAAGGCTGGTTTCGATTAGGCTGTGGTCTATGGTATCAAAAGCTTTGCTGAGGTCTAAGAAGGCAGCTCCCATGGACTTCTTGGAGTCCATAGCAGTGATCCAATCATCAGTTACTTTAGCCAAGGCAGTGATGGTACTGTGGTTAGAACAGAAGCCAGATTGGGCTGGATTCAGAAGTGAATAGGTTTCTAAATGGTGCTTTAGTTGAGCCTAAACCAGCTTTTCAAAGACCTTTGATAGGATGGGCAAGATAGAAATGGGTCTATAATTATTTAAGTCGCAAGGATCCCCAGACTTAAATAGAGGTAGAATGTGAGCTGATTTCCAGCATGAAGGTACTGTAAAGGAAGAGATAGAGAGGTTGAAGATGTGTAAGATTGGGGCCGTAAGGTAGGTGAACCCAAGTTTTAGGACAAACGGTTCAATTCCGTTATCCCCTGCACTTTTCTTGGTATCCAAGTTCATAAGAGAATCTTCCACTTCTTTGAAGTTAAGGGGGAGCAGCTGAAAGGGATGGCTCATTATGGGATCAATGGAATTTGTACCGTTCGGGCTATTAACACGCGCAGCATACGGGGATGAATCAAACGCTAGGCTAGCAGTAACAAGGTGAGAGTTAAATTCTTCAAGAATATGTTTCCTGTTTTCCATGGCCATGCCTTTTATGACTATCTTAGTTGGCAGGGGAGGGGCCACCAGCAGCCCTTCTATGGACTTAAGGGTCTTCCAGATTTTTAGGGGGTTACCTTTGGCCTGCTCTAAAGAGGAGAGGTAATAGCTGGCTTTGGCAGATTGAATACATTTAACACAGGCATTCCTGGCTGTTCTGAACACTTGCCAATCCGTGGGCTTTTAGTGTGTCTAGCCTTAGCCCACAGCTTATCACGGTTAGAGAGGGCAGTCTTTAGATTGGCAGAGAACCAGGTGTGAGATGTATTTCTCATTCTAACCTTGATGAATGGGGTGTGCTTGTTTGCTAAGATGATAAGGTTGTTGTTCAGGACCATGACCGCTTCGTCAGGCATTTTAGAAAAATAGAGGTTTTGCCATCTAACCTGGTTAAGGTCTTTCAGGCAGTTCGACTCATTGAACTTACGGAATGACCATTTGGTAATTATCTTGGGCTGATGGTGATTCTTAGTTAGTAGTCTAGTACAGACTACAATGTTATGGTCGCTCATGTCATTATGAAATATGGTTGAATGGAGTATTTTGTGGGGATGGGTTGATAGAATAAGATCAAGAAGTGAGCTGTTAGCTGGGTTTGTCTTATTGACTCTGGTGGGTTCAGACACTAGTTGGATAAGACCAATTTCATCACAGAGAGACTTTAGCTTGTGTGATTTATGTGTTAACCAGTCCATGTTGAAATCCCCAAAGATTATAACTTCGGAGTTAGCAGCGACTGTTAGCGTTTTTAGGATATCAAGGAGATCAGTTCCACCACTAGGGCGTCTGTAGCAACCAATAATTGTAATGTGTTCCGTGGAGGGAAGATGTAACTTTAGGGAAATAATTTCATATTCCTTATGCTTTAAGCTGCAAAGGATGTCACTGACTGAGAACTTGGCTTTAGTGTAAATAGCTACTCCCCCTCCAGCCCCCCATCTGCCCTATACAACTTATAGCCCATGAGGGTGACTTGTTGGTCCATATTAGATTTTCTTAGCCAGGTTTCTGTGATAATAATGAGATCAGACTCGGTATGTAGACCCCATACGTGAAGTTGGTCGATTTTCTTGGACAAGCTTAGGATATTAACTAACATTAATTTAAGGCGAATTCAGTAGGTGAGGTGAAAAAGGTGGGTGGGCAAGGGTTCAACTCTACGTTGAATCCTGGAGGAGGAGGAGTAAGAATAACAGTTGCTTAAGAGCCCTCAGGAGATACCTGAGTGTTTTATTCCTTTTGTCACATTTAATTGTAGTTACTAAGGGTCAACTATTTTTGCTGGAGTGTGCCAATGAGGTAGGGTATTTTGAATGAAGGATAAGGAGCACTCTAAGAGACATAGGAGAAGGGAGTAAGAGGTGTTGGGGTGAAATAAAGTGGAGTAGTGTGGCAGAGGGCAGGGCGCAGATGAGGATGATGTGGCCCGATAAAGGGTAGGGCTAGAAAGGGCTGAAGGGTTGAGGTATGGACTAGGTCCATAAGGTACATTAGTGTGAATGACAGCTGGTAAAAGACAGAGGAGTAATATGATGCTGTGGGTGCAGTATGCCATAGCTCTAGACGGAGGAGCTGGTAGATAGCAGATAGAGAGGGTAGCTAGTCCTAACTTCGTAGGGGAGGGAGCTGTGATAGGTCCTAATGGTGACCAATAAGAAGCTGTAGCGCCAGCTGTGGGTGGGACAAGAGCGTATTTAATGGAGGCCTGGGAGGTGGGAAGAAAACCAGAGATCAGGGCTGAGTGGCCTTGGAGTGCAAATTAGCCGTGCTGAAGAGCCAATCAGGGCTGATTGCAAGGAGGCGCCTGAGTTCGATTGGTCTGGGAGTGGCCAGACCTTGGAAGCGAGCAGAGTCCGGCTTGGTGCTGTGGTCAGTGGCTTCAGGAGCGCAGTCTGACCGGGGGGTGCCTCGGGTCTTGAAGTGAGGGCTAGAACACCGCTGGAAGGAGAGAGAAAATGATGCACAATTTAAAGGCAGCTAGGGTGGGGGCAGGCAGAGAGATTTGTAGCAGAGGGAGGAGAGAAAAATTTACAAGACAAAAGAGCTACTTAATTTCAGTGCCAAGAGGGCAGCTGTTAGACACTCTACTGCTGTACTATTATTAACAGAGCTGTAATCACTTTTTAAGCAAGTTTTTTTGCTACCTATAGTTTCACGTCTAAATTACAGGCAGAAAACAGAATTTTAGGCAATTATTTCATAGAAGAAAAAAACAGATCAGGGCTGAGTGTCCTTGGAGCGCAAATTCAAGCCATGGCTGAGAGCCAATCAGGGCTGATTGCAAGGAGGCACACGAGTACTGATTGGTCTGGGAGTAGCCATACCTTGGAAGTGAGCAGAGTCCGGGCTTGGTGCTATGGTCAGTGGCTTCAGGAGCGCAGTCTGACCGGGGGGTGCCTCGGGTCTTGAAGTGAGGGCTAGAGCGCCACTGGAAGGAGAGAGAAAATGATGCACAATTTAAAGGCAGCTAGGGTGGGGGCAGGCAGAGAGATTTGTAGCAGAGGGAGGAGAGAAAAATTTACAAGACAAAAGAGCTACTTAATTTCAGTGCCAAGAGGGCAGCTGTTAGACACTCTACTGCTGTACTATTATTAACAGAGCTGTAATCACTTTTTAAGCAAGTTTTTTTGCTACCTATAGTTTCACGTCTAAATTACAGGCAGAAAACAGAATTTTAGGCAATTATTTCATAGAAGAAAAAAACAGATCAGGGCTGAGTGTCCTTGGAGCGCAAATTCAAGCTGTGGCTGAGAGCCAATCAGGGCTGATTGCAAGGAGGCGACCGAGTTCCAGTTGGTCTGGAAGTAGCTGTACCTGGAAGTGAGCAGAGTCCGGGCTTGATACTGTGGTCAGCGGCTTCAGGAGCGCCGTCTGACCGGGGGGGGGGGTGCCTCGGGTCTTGGAGCGAGGTCTGGAGCGCCACTTGGAAGTGAGCAGAGTCTGGGCTTGGTGCTGTGGTCGGCAGCTTCAGGAGTGCTGTCCGACCGGGGGGGTGCCCCGGGTCTTGGAGCAAGGGCAGAGAGAGAGAGAGAAGGAGTTATAGTGAGAGACACATTCATAGTGATGGCAGGTTACTTATTTATTTATTTTATTTGTTTAAAACTTTTACCAGGAAGGCATACTGAACAGACAACTGTTCTTTTCCAGCTGTGTCCTGGGAGGGGGAAGGGAAATATGGTATAAAGGAGACATTTATATACAAATATGTGTGGAACATGGTATTAGAGACTAGAATTGAATAATTCAGTTAGTACACACTCACATTGAAAGCAGAGATTGGTGCCTAGTTTAATTGTAATAAGAACTTTGTTTCATCATTTTTTTTCAGTCAGGAATTTTGACATTTTTCCAGTGCTTTAGTGCTGCAGCACCATTTGAGAGCTTAGCTGTGCTGCTGTTACTCATCACAAATAACCAAGAGCTCAGGTTCCCAGAAGTGACTTGTGGGGGTGGGCACAGAAGTGAAGAAAAGAACCTAATAAATTGGGCTGAGCACCATTTTTTCCAGTAAGAAAATATAATAGTCCTTCAAGATCAACCTAGAGCATGGGGTTGGGCACATGTCCTTGAGTGGAAAGGACAAGGGGCAACCTGCCTATGCGGCAAGTAATGCAGCAGTAACAGTAGCTGCTGTCTATGGCTCACAGCCCTCTGCAATACAGATGCTGGCAGTAGCTATTGCAATAACAATGGCTCTTGTACTGCCATATAAGGCTTGTGGAGGGAAGGTCAGTAGTTACTGACATGCATCTGTGCAGCCTAGTCTCCTCATAAAAAAAACAGCAACAGTGACATCACAGCAGTGCCAAGGATGTGAGAATCACAGGGAGGGTCATCAGCACTGGTAGGAATTTCAGAACCAGAATACTGTGGCACAGGAGATGATGGTGGAGGAGTATCAGCTTGAGGTGTTTAAGGAGTAGGAGGAGGCAGGGCAGGAGGTGGTTATTGGAGCAGATGAAATAAAGAGTGATTTCCAAGTATTAAGTAAATAGATTGGCAGTTCAAGTAATAGGACGTGCCAGCTTATAAAGGTGTGGAGCACATGGAGATGGAGACTGCTGATGTGGGCAGCAGTGACTTTTGTTATTATTTATATGACCCAGTGACAGATGTGGATTAGGACTAGGGGCCAGAGGGGCCTGTCAAATTTCATTTCACACATATACAAATGTTGAAGATGAGGAGGAGACTAAAGAGGTGGCAGTGACAATGCCACATGTACACAGTTTTTGAAAATAAGGGGTAAGAGTCCAGGTGGCAAACAGGAACAGCAAGGGATTGTGACAGGAGAGGTAGGAGTGGATGCACTGGAAGGCATGATTCTGTTATTATAGCTGAAAGTGAAGGCCTGGTTTAGCAACCCTCACCGTGGCCAAACAGTAAGAAAGCAATCAAAGTCCCAAGCATCATAAGAATGGGATTTGTTTGTTCAAATGGTAAGAGCTTAGCCACATGTCAGGTCTGCAAAGCTAGAGTCAGCCATGGCAAAGTTGGCCCATGTCTTGGGATTACCAGTTAGCAAAGTCACATGACAATAAAAAATCTTATTACAGTTAGTGGCAGCAGCATGAAAGTGACTGCGCAGCTTAGATTCAATAAGCCTGTTTTTGTCTCTGCTGAAGGGGAAGATGATGAAACAATGGTCTGAGACAGTTATCAGAACAGCAGTAGCACCACCAGCATCAACTCCTCCTCCACGTATGCCGCAAGCACTCTTTCCAGTAACACATCACATTTATGTTCTAGTGCTGGCTATTTTCACAAGATTTAAGTAATTAATAGAGCTGCCCTAGCTGTAAGATTGTGCCATTCTCTAGTCTCAGTATCTTCCTGATCAGTTCCCCCAACCTTAATGCAAACCAGCAATCTACTGCTGCTCTGATCACTTTCACTGACCCCTGCTAGAGCAAATAACAGGTTGATTCAATTCAAGGTGTGCAATTTGCAGAATAAATTAGAAACAAAGTTCCATTAAGAGGGAGATGAAGACACATGCCAGCAGTCATTGATGGTGATAAAGGATGAGGACAGAAGTGTCTTGACTGATGACAGATCTAATGAAAATAACACAGAGGGACATTTTTGAACGTGCGAGCAAATCCCCAGTAACAGGAATCGTCCAGCAGATGCAATGCACTCTGATGGCTATTTTACAAGAACAAAGACCAGTAGTGAAAAACCAAACATTGTCCACATTCATGGATGAATAGTCCATTAAGTTATTACTTTAATTGTAATGTTAAATCAAGAGATTGACACTAATATTGCATTGGTGCTGTTGTGGCTGTCACTCATTAGAGCTAGCTTTAAATATCAGAAAAAGGCCACACTCCAGTTTGACCCAATAGTTCTGTGCTCTAGCACTTCATATGTTCACTGTAGCTTTTCTTGTATTACTCTTTTTATTTGTCTCTTTTTTCTCAGGTTACACTTTTGGCCTTGGACAATGCTTTTCTAGTACAGAATGAGCAAGGCCCATTTAATTTATCCATGTGTGTCTTAAAAATGGTCCTCATGATTCTCTTCATATGTCTGTGCTTCTTGGTTCTGCTGTTACTAAAAAGACTGCTGCCTCCATCTCCTACCTTCTGCCTGCCTGGGTCATGGGTTTCTTGCCTCCATGAGTGCAGTTATGTTCTAGTCAGGGCAGGATCATCGCTAGTGTAAAGGAAAGTCATAAGTATTATGCTACTTTGTTTATTTTATTTGTTTCTCTTTATTTTTCCACAGGTTACACTTCTGGTCTTGGCCTCTGCTATGATAGTTTGGAATGAGGGAGGTCCATTTATTTCTCATGTGTGTCTACAAAATGTTTCTTACCATTCTCTTCATAGGTCTATGTTGATGCTGCTGCTGCTGCCACCCCATCCTCCTTCACCCAACTGTCCTCCATAAGGTGCTGCTCCAAAGAACTAAAGTAGAAATTGCTCAACCACACCATTCACTGAGCTTATTGTCCGTGCTGATGCTGAAACTGCACTGCTGATGTGGCTGCTGCTGCAGCCCCATTGTCTTGTTCCTCCTCCTACTGGGGGTGCAACCCCAAACATATAACTGCACACGGGAAATTGTATACAGTTGTTTAAAAATAGTGGGCCAGATATTCAAATAATTGCGCAAGCACAGTGCAAATGGCTACACTGTGCTGGCACCAGCACCCGAGTGGCTGCTGCTATGTTCCACTGAATAGTGAGAGGAACTATCCAACTGACTATTGGTCCATGTCAGCACAGCACTAAATGCAACAACATCGCCCCAACATGGACCTGGGCTATATATAGCCCACAGGTAATAGCTCTGCTGAAAATGGGATAGCTCCAAGACCCATGTGGGCAATATTCAGCCTGAATATGCAAACATGTCCATCAGACATGCAAGGCACTATGGGTCCATTTGCATGCCAATTACGGGCTCAATTGCATGGATACAGCAGCCACTTAGTGACAGTAACACAAGAAAGTAAGCCCTTCTTGTCCAGTGGTACCCCCAACCCCTGATTGTTCCTCAGAGTTGTGGTCACATTACACTGATGGTCTTATGTGACACTCCCGATCATGCCTCAGAATTGTATGCAAATTACCCTGGTGATCTAGTTTGACACCCCACCCATGATCGCTCATTTCAAACCAGTAAACATGCCCTGGTGTCCATTGGTTTCCCCTCGATCACCTGTTTCAATACAGTAAATATGCTGTGGTGTCACGTGGTTCCCCCCCAATCACCCAGTTACACAATTGCAAAGAAGCAGTGGTGTCCAATGTCCCCAACCCAACCCACCCCACTCACATCCACCTCTCTTCCTCCCCCTTCCTGGGGGAGGCCAGTAATCCTCTAAACTTGATATGGCATCTGGCATAGCCCTCCTCTCACCTCCATGGCTGGTTGCCATATAAGCTGTCAGTGAGCATGCGTACAGTACTTATACTGTAGATAAGGCACAGTCTGCAGTAACAGTGTAGGTAGGGAGAAATGGGCAGACTGGATGGGCCAAGCGGTCCTTATCTGGCATCAAATTCTATGTTTCTGTGTGTGCTCACTGACAACTCATATGGTATCTGGCTGTGGAGATGAGAAAAGGGCTGTGCTAATTATCGTATCAAGCTTGGAGGATGTAAGCAGGCGGGTCAAGTTGGGGGATCCTGGACAACCACTTCTTGTTCTAACTGTGTAAATTAAATTAAATTATATGATCGAGGTGATGGGGGACCATTGAACCCCAGGTCATATTTACTGTTTTGAAATGGGGAATCGGGGTGGGACCACTGGACGCCAGGGCTGGGGAGCACTCTAGATGATGGAAATAATGTGACTACAGCTCTAAGGAGTGATTTGGGGGGGTACCAGAGGACCACCAGGCCTGATTCATACATTTACACCAGGTGATCGGGGGGGGAGTTAGGGGTACCACTGTACACCAGGGACTTGCTGTGTAATGGATGCTTGGAGGTGCGATCAGGGGTGAGGGGATCACTAGACAGTAGGAACCGACTGTGGCACTGTGGACCCAGAGGTCAGGGTAGGTGGCTGCAAAACTGCTGCCCTGCCTTCTGGGAGGTGAGGTTGCAGGCTTACTGCCCAGTTAACAGATGTTTTGCATTGGCAGTAAACAGTGCTGCTTGGGGCAATTTACCACTGCTCCAAACCTTTCAATATACCACTGCCTTTGTATGCTTCATGGGACACCCTCATTTTCTTAGGCACAACAGTATTATAGTGCCTTGGTGCTGCCGAGTTTGTGGAGCACTCTCATGGCTTCTGAATACGGGCTAGCTGGGAGCACTCATATAAACCTAGGTCAGCACACATACTAACCCTCTTTTAGTGGGTGTGGTAATATTTCGATATTGGGCCCTATATTCTGTTAACTGGATGACTTACTATGCCTGACACATGAATGTGCAACCCAGCAAGCACCTGCACCCCCACCCCCTATAACGGCATATGAAATATATAAGGAAAACTCTCAGTCTGTCATACAATATCCTTTCCCTATCATATTTTAAGAATTTATTTGTTAAAACAGAAGCATTTGTTATAAAAAAATGATCAGTAACAATAGTTTTGTTTTTTGTTTTTTAGTTATACTGTATTTCCGGCAAACACATCCATATATTCATTTTTCTTTTCATTGTATTTCGTTCCTGAACTATGATATGGCTTTTGACATTATTAAAAGTAACTACTCTCTGGCGACACCCACCATGAATAAGTAAAGCATGTTGGTGTAATACTGTGCTGTTTTCCATCGGACAGGATGACTGTCATATGTAAAGTCAAAAAGAAACCTTGACAGAGGAGATTTAAAAAAAAAAAGTGTTGGAGACATCCATCTTTATGGACCTGAGTTAGAAATTATGAAATGAGTAATGAAAAGTGTTTTTAAAGTATCTATGATACATAAATATATACTGATGATAAACCTAATTATGTCAGACATATATTGAAGCTAAAAACTATATGATGAAATGCTTTGCTGGCAATCTTCCACAGCTGCTTTAAGAGTTAAGTGTAGATGATGCAACACACAGCTACAGCAAGTTGCAGCATTAAGTGCACTGAACTGACATTATGAAGTCAATCAGGCATGCCTCTTACTGCCAGTCCCACTGTTTTACATCCTCCCACACCCATCACTCAGGGTGCCCCCATACCAGTACTTGAATAATGACATCCAGTTCAAGAAAATTATTTTTTTTTCCAATACATGGTTTACTGGAAAAAAATTAAACAAAAATAGAAATCAATGCAACAAAAAAACACTATTTACAATGAAATATGTCCAACAGAACTGAAGTCGTGATACTCCTTACTGAGATTCTTGTAGGGGTGGTAGTGGAGGTGCTAGTGAAGGTGTGGTGAATAGAGGTGCTGCTGGGCTAAGGCACTAACATATTTTGCATAGCCAACTAAGAATGTATTTTTTTTTGCCCAGTGAGAAGGACCTTTACTTCCCTCTTCAGCGTGTTGAAGTGCAGCTGCTTTAATTTCAGTGTGCAGCTGTGACTACCTTCTGTCTGGTTAAGCATCGGAGCTGACCCTCCCTGGCCTACAGCTGCTTGTCCTCCTCCTCTATTCTTACCCAGAAGGACTTTTTAATCTCCTGTAGGCACCTGGCTGTTCTCCTGCTAAGGTCTTTTTGTGATGTGCCAGCCACGGTAAATAAGAGAAGAAAATACATTATACTTCATTGAACATAAGCATCAGCATGTTTGGCTTCACTACAGTGTCTTTTTACATGTCAGACCTCCTAACCCAACCTCAGGAAGCAACAGGACATTATTCACATACTATCTGACTTACAGGTAATGCTAAAAATGGAGCTGGATAGGACAGAGCACAGAACCTGTCATGTAGCCAAATTCAGTACAAGAAAGAAGCATCATTTAAGAATAAATACTTTGCATAACAGTTAGCAAACTGATTTTTTAGACACATCATAGAGGGGTGTGTTTGCCCTCCATATATCTCTTACTCTCTGGACTTGCTAAACAAATTCACTTGCCTCAGATAGTGGGGAACAATTATTGGCACAATGCCCATATTTTTAATTTAATTCACTTTTATTAAAGGGGAACAGTCAACACTAAGAGCCCCACACCCAAGTCCTTACTGTTTGTGAGCAAAAGTGTTTTTTTGTTTACTGTTTACTGCAGAATAGTAGATTTTATCAGTCTGATTCTGCTGGCTCCCAAGCTAACATTTGCTGTAACCCATAATCCCAGAATCCCCTGCTGCCAATGTCAGAGATGAGTTGCAGTAGTGGGGAAATTCAACAGCCTGCAGTGCATTTTGAAACTTTTATAAGCTCAGATCAGATGTTTGCTGGTCCTGCTGTCCTCCTGGGGCTATGTACAGTCACAGAGGAATGTAAATAGCTCCTGGAGATCCACTGCCTGTCCCACGGACATCCACAGGTCAGGGAGGCCTTGTCAGACTAACTCGATAGTGTTCTTTGACTGGATAACTGGGCAGTAGATAAGGGACAAGCAATGAATTTATACTCCACTAAGATTTCAGCAAGGCATTCAACTCTGCCACACAGTTTGCTGAAGAAGTTAGAAGACATGGGTGCAGTAAAGGATATAGTTAGATGGGTGGTAAACCAGTATGGGAAGACAGTAAAAGGTGGTGGTAAACAGGTTCATGTTGGACAAGAGGAAGGTCATAAGTGGAGTTTACAGGTCTTAGTCCTAGGGCTGGTCCTTTTGAATATGTTCATCTGTGACATGGGAGAAGCAATACAGGGCAAGATGTATCTCTTCGGAGATTATACTAAACTCTGTGGCAGAGTAGACAGCGAGTAAGGGGTTGCATGCACTTTATAAATGCTGTATAGCAACATCTGCTGACTGCTGTAGGAACTATGGTGCATGAAAAATCCTGATGTTTGAGTGGAACAGAAAAACAAATGACAACTCAAGTTTGATGCCTGGTGCCATGGTATAAACTTTGCTATGCAAGGCGATGGCCACCACTGTAGTTTTCAGAGGCTGACGGAATGAGGTATCAATAATGAATTAAACTCTCAAAATAAATCCCAGCAGCAAAGTAGTGTAAACATTTTAATGTGACGTGAAAAGAAAAAAATCAGCATCAGATAAAGTAATGAATCGTACAAAGATAAATGATGAAACCGGAGAGTAAAAGATGGACAATCAATATACAGGACAAAGTAGACTGAAGAAATTAAGAGACAGCTAACCAATACAGATTTATTTCAGAAGAGAGAAAGAAAGAAGTGCCTCAACTGGGATTTAACCCCCTGTAATTGTAAATGGAGTCCACTCTGAAGAAAGAGGGGTTACTAGTGGGGTACCACGGGGTTCAGTATTGGGTCCAGCCCTTTTTAATGTCTTCATAAGTGACATTGCAGAGGGACTGGAAGGAAAAGTATGCCTCTTTGCAGATGATACAAAGATCTGCAACAGGGTTGATACACAAGGAGGCATGGAAAGGATGAGAAGGGACGTGGCAAGGTTGGAGGAATGGTCAGAAGTATGGCAGCTAGGATTCAATGCAAAAAGTGCAAAATAATGCACCTGGGAAACAAGAACCCAGGGGAAGAATACACAATGGGGGGAGAGGTAGTAACAACAACAAAAAGGAAAGGGACCTGGGGGTAATCATATCAGATGACCTTAAGGTTAGCAAGCAATGTGAGAAGGCAGTAGGGAGGACTGGGGGTATACTGGGATGCACAGGGAGAGGCATCAGCAGCAGAAAACAGGAAGTTGTTATCCCTCTGTGCAGACAGTTGGTGAGACCCCATCTGGAGTACTGCATACAGTTCTGGAGACCCCATCTCCGCAAGGACATAGACAGGATAGAGGCAGTCCAGAGGAGGGCAACTAAAATGGTGCAGGGTCTGCAAGAGAAGCCGTATGAGGAGAGACTAAAGGAGCTTAATATGTATAGCCTTGAGGAAAGAAGGGATAGGGGGGACATGATAGAAACTTTTAAGTACCTCAGTGGAATCAACAAAGTCCAAGAGAGTAGCATCTTCCAGAAAAAGAGACCTGCAGAACAAGGGACACAATTTAAAGGTGGGGGGCAGTTCAGAGGCAATGTGAGGAAGTATTATTTCACAGAGAGGGTAGTGGATGCATGGAACAGCCTTTCTGAGGAGGTTGTGGGGTCTAAAACTCTGGGAGAATTCAAGAATGCATGGGACAGACATAAGGCAATTCTTGTGGGGGGTAGGAAGAAATAGGCTTTTGGTTAACTAGGATCTGCGGCCAATCCTGTAGGAAAGGAAATGGGCAGACGAGATGGGCCAAGCAGTCATTATCTGCCATCAAAGTCTATGTTTCTATTTTATGCCACCAACAACATAGTTTGATTGCACTACCAGCTGCGCTTAGCTAAGGTACTTCTTTCTTTGTCTCTTTAGTTTGTTTGAGTCATATCGATATGCACACTGCATCCAGTTTCTGAAACTAAGAGATAGACTCTGGTCTACATGGAAGTCCTCCACTCATCTTTCTGATTTCAAGGCCTACAAGGCCCTTCAGAACACCTGTAAAAAAGAAACCAGATTGGCTAAAAGCACCTACTACAGGAATCTGCTTAGTGCCTCCGCATCTAACCCTAAACATTACTGGTCTCAGATTAAGGAGATTCTAGGAAACAATAAGCCTATGACCCCAAATGATATGTTTATAAATGATACCCATTGTAACCACCCTCTCACCCTTGTGAATTCTTTCAACGCACTCTTCTCCACACTACCCACCCCCACCATGTCCCTCTCTGCTCAGGCAGCCACTGCACCATCGTCCATTGCTCCTTATTCCCTTGAGTTGTCTCAGATCTCGCAGCAGGATGTCCTCAAGTTATTAAAGGCCATTCCTGCTAGCAGTAGCGCCAGCCCAGATGGCATTCATCCGGGAATTCTTAGGCAATTTGCCTCATGTCTGGCAGCACCTGTCACCAGGCTGTTCAACATCTCTATCTGCACTGCTTCTGTTCCTGAGATCTGAAAACTGGCTAGAACTATACCTGTGTTTAAGAAAGGTAACACCAAAATCCTATCTAACTACCGCCCCATCTCAATTCTGCCTATCCTCAGTAAGCTGCTTGAGAAGCTTGTTCGTCGCCAGGTCTCTAAGTACCTTTGCGATTCTAACCTTCAGTCCCCTGTACAACATGGCTTCAGGGCTGGGCACAGCACTACTACTGCTCTTACACAATTTACCAGTGATGTCATATGTAATATGGACAAAGGGTTAATAAGCGGAGCTGTGTTCATAGACCTCTCTAAAGCATTTGACATGGTACATCATCCATTACTGCTGGCCAAGATGCAGTCTCTTGGTGCCTCCAATGCTACTCTATCATGGTTTGGAAGCTATCTGGATAATCGTTCTCAGGCTGTCTCTTTCTGTAAGGTTCTATCCTCCACTGCATCTATCTCCTGTGGGGTTCCGCAAGGTTCCATCCTTGGTCCCCTGCTCTTCTCTCTCTTTCTGAATGACATTCGTAACCTTTTTCCACTCGGCAGGATAATCATGTATGTGGACAACCTGGTGCTTTATGCTTCCTCCAAGTCTACTGAGGACATTAATCTAACTCTGTCTCAGGACTTTCAGTCCCTACAATCCTGGTTTTCTTCTAACTATCAATTACTAAACATTGCTAAGACCCAGGCCATGCTTCTTAAGTCCACTAGAAAAGTGTCAACTGAGTCACATAAGCTCCTGATCCGCTCCTGTGATGGTACTGCTGTCTCCAACACTTTATCTTTCAAATATCTTGGGGTTACCCTAGACCCAGTACTGGATTTTACTTCTCATGTCAATGAAGTCTGTCGCTCAGTCAACACCAAGATAGATGCGGCCTTTAGAGTGCGCCACTCACTTACCCCATTGGCTAAAATCTCTGTCGCTAGAGGTCTTATTCTCTCACAATTGCTATATACACTCCCTGTACTCTCTCATGCCAATGATGGGGTTCTCTGCAAGTGGGATACGTCGTACAACAATATCTGTAGATTTGCCTTATCTGCACCTCGCCTAACCCATCACTGCCTACTCTATTCTGCCTTAAACTGGCTGTCTCCCAGTGCCCTCTGTTCTTATGCCCTAGGTTGTTTTATTGACTCACTGATTAGAACTCCTTGCCCCGCTACTCTGGGTGACATGATTACCTCTGTCTCACACTCACACTCCCTTAGGTCCTTCTCCTTTCTGTTGATTTCAGTTCAGCCCTGTTCATCTAAAATGGGTACGCAAGCCTTCTCCTACTTTGCACCTAGTTTCTGGAACTCTCTCCCCCTACACGTTAAGAACTCCTCAACTCACCTTACTTTTAAGCATTCATTGTTTTCCCACCTATATTCTCTTGGTAACTGCAACTGTGCTTAACTTTATGTGTTTGTTACCAGATGTGTATATACTCTTGACTGTGATTGTTTCAATGTAGGTATATTTGTTTCACCTGTA
The DNA here is from genome assembly GCA_016271365.2 of Neoceratodus forsteri. Classification (NCBI taxonomy): domain Eukaryota; kingdom Metazoa; phylum Chordata; order Ceratodontiformes; family Ceratodontidae; genus Neoceratodus; species Neoceratodus forsteri. The sequence continues at coordinate 216,288,303 of CM057453.1, forward strand.
CATTTTTCTCTCCCCTAAATAGGCTACTTGATGTATGATCTGGCTAATTTCATGCTGCAACTGTCTTTTTTACTCTAAATTGTATTACTGTTTCTGTGTCTTGTATAAGTTCTGTGATCAGTAATGCTGACTTACTGCATGTCCTGACTGATATCCTCATTATGTCACAATTGATTGTTGCTGTATTACATTACTGTTGTCACTGATGTATTTTGCAGTTTGTACTCTCCCGGGTCGTAACTGAAAATAGGCAGGTGGTTTTGCCTACTGTACTTACCCGGTTACCAAAAGCTAATAAATGATAAACCTTGCAAATAATTTATACAACACATGTTTTGGGATATCTCAACAGATAAAAAGTACTATTTGAGGCAGGAAATGGAGATAGCAGTGATATCTCCATGTTCCTACAGTATATGTCATAGTAATATCTCCATGTTCCTATAGGTCATAGTGTCATCTCCACATTCCTATACATCACCCTAATGAAAGTGAAAGTACTGTATTTCACCTTTAATCATGCAGCTCTCTGTCTATGACCTACACCCCACCCACCCCCATGCAGCTCTGACATCAGGTTGATAAAACCAAGCATTGTGGTTCACAATAAACACATCCATAGAGTCAAACCATACAAAAACAAGAGTATTGAACTTTAGGAGTGCTGACTTTGGGAAAATGAGAGCGTGCTTCACAAAAGCACTAGCAAACAGGCAAGAAGGAGGGTGGAGGAACAATGGGGAATAATCAAAACAGCATCACAGTGGCAACAAGCCTTTGAGTGAAGCAAATCAACAAAACACAATGAAGGAAAAAACACTATGGTTCTCAAAAGAGGTGGCAGTGATGGTTAAGGAGAAAAGGATAGCATTCATGAAATATAAGGAAACACAGAAAGAGCAGGAAAGAGCACTTTATCAGTTAAATCAGAAGGAGGCAGGGAAGGCAGTCAGAATAGCAAAGACACAAACTGAGGAAAAGATAGCCAACTCTGTTAAGAAGGGTGATAAAACATTTTATAGGTACATTAGGGAGCAAACAAAGACCAAGGGAGGGATACAGAGACTTAATAAAGGGGAGGGCATGTGGGCAGAGGGTGACAATGAAAAAGCAGGGATACTGAACAAATATTTCTGCTCAGTTTTCACAGCAAAAGAGGAGGAGGAGGTACCTAAACCAAATAAGGGAGAAACACTGAATGGGGGGTTGATACCAGTCCATTCACAGAAGAAAGGGTTTTGAAAGAACTCTTGAAACTGAGTGTGGACAAGGCAATGGGGTCTGATGGGATTCACTCAAGAATTCTAAAAGAACTAAGGATAGAACTAGTAACACCATTGACTACTCTCTTTAACAAATCATGGGAGGATGGGGTGGTAGCTGAGGACTGGAGGAGGGAAAATGTGATTCCACTGCACAAAAGTGGGAGCAGGGCACAGGCAGGAAACAACAGACCAGTTAGTTTGACTTCAAGTGGTAGGGAAAATGATGGCATCACTTCTGAAGGAAAGAATTGTTGAGTACGTAGAGGCCAGTGGGGCACAGGACCCAAGGCAGCATGGTTTCACAGCAGGAAGGTCATGTCAGATGAACCTAATAGATTTCTTTGACTGGGTGTCCAAAGTAGTAGACCAGGGAGGGGCTGTGGATATGGCCTAACTAGAATTTAGCAAGGCATTTGACACAGTCTCACACAAAAGATTAATATACAAGTTAGCCAGCCTTGGAGTGAGTCCCAATGTGGTAGCCTGGATAAAAAACTGACTGGACAACAGGACGCAAACGGTAATAGTAAACGGAGTCCACAGTGAAGAAAGGAAGGTAACTAGAGGGGTACTGCAGGGTTAGGTACTGGGACCGGTCCTCTTTAATGTCTTTATAAGTGACATTGGAGAGCACCTGGAAGGAAAGGTATTTCTCTTTGCAGATGACACAAAGATCTGCAACAAGGCTGATAAACAAGGTGGAGTGGAAAGAATAAAAAGGGACTTGACAAGGTTGGATGAATGGTCAAATATGTGGCAGCTCAGAGTCAATGCAAAGAAGTGCAAGGTAATGCATCTGGGAAACAAACACCCAGGGGAAGAGGAGTACACAATGGGGGGTGAGTTAATAACAACAACAAAAATCGAAAGAGACCTAGGATTAATTATATCAGATGACCTAAAGGTGGGCAAGCAATGTGAGAAGGCAGTAAGGAGGGCTGGGGGGATACTGGGATGCATAGGGAGAGGCATCAACAATAGAAAACAGGAAGTTGTTATTCCTCTGTACAGACAGTTGGTGAGGCGCCATCTGGGTACTGCATGCAATTCTGAGACCCCATCTCTGCAAAGATATAGACAGAGTGGAGGCTGTTCAGAGGAGGCAACCAAAATGATGCAGGGTCTGCACCAGAAGACATATGAGGAGAGACTAAAGCAGCTTAATATGTATACCCTTGAGGAAAAGGAGAGGGGACATGATAGAAACTTTCAAGTATCTCAAGGGAATTAACATAGTACAAGAGGGTAGTATCTTTCAGAAGAAAAGATGTGCAAGAACAAGAGGGCACAATTTGAAGATAGAGGGGGGATGGCTCAGAGGTAATGTTAGAAAGTATTTTTTTCACAGAGAGGGTTGTGGATGCATGGAACAGCCTTCCTGAGGAGGTTGTGGAGTCAGGAACAATGTGAGAATTCAAGAATGCATGGGACAGGCATAAGGCAATTCTAGTGGGGGATAGGAGGAAGTAAACTGTTGATTAACTGGAATCTGCAGCTTATCCATCAGGTAGGGAAATGGGCAGACTAGGTGGGACAAGCGGTCCTTATCTGCTGTCAAATTCTGTGTTTCTATGTTTCTATCAGGCCATTTTAAAGTTATTAAAAAAATGTATCTGGTTGATCCTGCCATTGTTTTTAAACAAATAATTATTTTAAAATATATCTGATTGATCCTGGCACTTTGAGAATCTGTTACAGCAAGATCACTTTCACTACCCCCTCAAAAGTAGCGTGACCGAGTGCTATCAAGTGTTACATGATGTGCTGGTAGACCTTCACAATAAGGCACCCTGTATTACAAAAGGTAGAAAACTGTGTATTTCATGCTGAGGTTAATGTAATTTGATTAAAAGATGCTGCCGACTGTAGGGAGATGACAGCAAGCGAGTCAGAGGCTTTAGAACAGCAAAGGAAAGCATGTGTGTTGCTATAGCAACAATCAGTCACGCTTCCCTCTGCTGTTCTGAAGCCCTGACTTGCTCATTGTCATCTCTGTACAGTTAGCAGCTTCTTTTAAGCAAATAACATTAACCTTAACATAAAATACACAATTTTCTAATTTTTGTAACACAGGGTGCTTTATTGTAAAGGCCTGCCAGCACGTCATGTATCACTGTTGATAGCGCTCGGTCACGCTACATTTGAGGGGGAAGTGAACATGCTTTTGCTGTAACAGAATCTCAAAGTGGCAGGATCAAACAGATACATTTTAAAATAATTATTTGTTTAAAAATAATGGCACAATCAAGATACTTATTTTAAATAACTTTAAAATGGCAGGATCAACCAAATATTTTATTTTTTTAAATAACCTATGTCATCCATTGTGTTGTGGGGGAGTGGATATGGGGGGTTGTGTTGGGTTGGCCATGGCAGGATCAACCAGATAATATGTCATCTGTTATGTTGGGGGGGGATATGGGAGGTTGTGTTGGGAGGGTCATCACCTCTATGTGACGGATTGTACTGAGGGGTGCATGTGGGGGTTTGTGTTGGGTGGTGCCCAAAACATATGTTGTATAAACATAGCATGACATACCCTGACTGAATATATCCTATTTATCTTCACTCTAGGCCGGTGACATCATGGCTTCACCACTTGAGAGATATCATGATATCACTGGCCTCTCATTAAGATAAATAGGATAACTTCAGTCAGACCATGCCATATCCCCTGTGTAATTTTCCTTGTAGCACCAGGTTTTGCATTAGAGAATGTGTAGGGTGCTTCTGGGAGTCCCAAGTTTGCAATGCCATGGTGGCAAACTTGGCAGTCCAAAGGAATGACATTCCAAACAGCTAGCACTGGGTCAGAACAGTGCCAACAATAATAGCGTGATCATGAACAGTGCAGAAAAAATAGTGCCGATTTTGTTGAGCCCCCCACACCCCCCGATGTGGGAGGCTCTGTCCCCTGCACCCCCTGGACTGAAGGATTCTCACTCTGGGAGGATCGGTTCATGGGAAAAGTTAAATTTGTGGGGCTGTGGAATACTGTTTCCATGGCTCCTTGTAAAAAAACAAAGTCCCAATATGTGTAAAATGGTTGGAGACCAGGATTAGAGCTCTGGTCTCCACTGCTGCTTGCTGATCTGCTCTGTGCCCCAGCCCGTCATGCCCTCTGGATCAGCTCAGCAAGCCTCCTGGATTCTGGTGCCCTTGTTTCTTTTATGCACCACTGACAGCGACCAGGGGAGCACTTTCTGAAAGTGCTATAATTCCCCTCTCGCTGTCCATGCTAGCGCTACACGAACTAACGCTCTCCAGATTGACACTATTCATGTAGCACTATTCTAACTGAGTACCCAAATGGCCTGGTTCACTTTATAGCTAACTCACTCATTTATATTTCCCTTCTGTTTGGGTTCCATATTATAAGGGTGCAGTAGTGCCTCTATGGTTAGGGTTGGGTCAGCAGTTCAATGTTAAACCCAATTTTTTGCACCTTAATAACTTTGCCATTGTTTGACAAAATAGCACAACATTTGGCATGCATGGTTAGGCTGTCAGATTCTCAAGATGTGAACAGTTTTGTTATGATGTATTGTACAGTTTTTGAGATATAACAGGTCAAAAAAGTGAAAAAAAATGTTTTTTCCATTTACTAAACTTTGGGTATTTTTGCTCTCACCTACATTCTAGATGGTATGGAATTTATTCATGACATTTTCAGGGATGATGTGGCCTTTGCCAAGGGTGTGACTTTGGATGGTTAGTTGAAAAAGTAGTATACAGTTTTTAATTATAATGATTTTTGGAATATCATTCAAGTTTGAGCGATAAAAAAAATCTTGATTGGCTATTTTTATTATTTATCCTCTGAACAGTAAAGAAAAAACAATTCCAACTGCTTGTTTTCAGGATTTACCTCTCATGCTGAAATTCAGAACATGTTCACTGCCACTTTCTTTCCTCGTTTTAAAGTCACACAAACATTAAAATATATAAAAATAATCTCTTTTTAAAAAAACAAACACCTGAAGCTAGCTAAATGAGACCTGTTTAGCAAGATACTGCTGTTTGTTTAAAAAAAAATCCTCAGAAATACATTTTCTCAGCACCCAAAGTCCAGGGTTTCCAGCATAGCAAGAGGAGCTATTGACCTGCGTTCTCTGTATGGGAACAGCATGACTTTCTTAACTTCAGCAGCCACAGCTGGAACTTGTGTTGTGGGCTGCAGTGAGAGCAGTGAGCTGCCATTTCCCTGGTATCTAGTGGCACCCCCACTTGCTGTTCCTTTATGATAGTTAAGGGATTGTTCTGTGTATCTAAAGCTTTAATGTAACACCCTGATTGTTGCTGACATTTTTCTTCACTAAAACAACCAGGTCATTACATTCACATGTTGATGAGGCTGGTAGACTTCTTGAAAATGGGATATATACCAACAACCTTCAGATATGCAGTGTGCAATGCCACTTACATTTCTGGTACAGTATATATTGGCATTGTAACAGGGGATTGCATTTTATTCAAGTTAAAATAATCACCAAGAATGCTGAGGGTGATACCCACCAATTTCCAGATGCTTTCTGAGGGAAGATGCACCAATCATTAAATTCCTGATAAACTCATATCAATTGTGCACATGAAAGGTCTAGAGAAATCCACAAGAGCATGCCACTTAGCTGTCCTTGATTTTACCTCAAAAGTTTCATCAGTTCCTAATTTGATATTTTTGTTACTGAAGAATAGGAATTTGAAGATCATAAATTGACCTTACCAGTTATTGGAAAGAGGATGTTGAAACATTGGCCGTGGAACATATAACTGTATCCCCTGCCTCTGACACATTTTTTTTAATGTCATCTGTACTACAGATAAATACATAACTAAATATATCCATGACACAAATCCAATAGACCTTAATAAACTGATTTTTAATCTTTTCAATTGCAAGGACTTTATGCAGCAGAGAAGGTTCTTTAACTTGAAAGGGAATTCTTATTTCCTAACACAGTGCAGTACATTACATGTGTTTTTAGTTTTATATGCAGTGCCTCCATTTGCTCTGTGTCTACATTTGATCCCAATTCTAGCCAGAAGACTTCTCTGTCTTACTCCTTCTTAGAGGGTCAAATACAGGGGATGCCACTGTCTTGTTAGGTCTCCATCAGCTCCGACAGTGGTCACCTGTATGCACTGCACTCCTTTGACTATGCACAGATTTGCAACTTTCAGATCCAAGTTCAAGCCCAAGACTCTGGCTTCCCACCCCTGAGCATCAAGATGACCATCAATGTCTTTATGCTGGACCAGAACAATAATGTGCCAGTGATTTTCTCCACCATACCAAAACACAGATCCATGGCCACCAAGGTGGTTCCCAGTCTACTGATGTGAGTTACCTGGTGGGCAAAATTTCTGGCAAGGATGCAGACTCCGGCCAGAGTACACAACTTTCATACCAGATCCTACAAACCACTGATATCAGCTTGTTCAGCATTGTCCTCTATATGGGTGAGATCTAGACGCTCCATGGACTGATGGACAAAGACACCCACCAGCAAAGACTGGTCATCTTAGTAAAGGATAATGGTCAGTCATCCTTGTTAATAACTGTCCCCATACCTTTGTCCATGGTGGACAGTGTGCCCAAGACCCTTTCTGATATGTGTGACCAGGCGGTGAGCCCCAAATCCCTTTCCAATCTGACCCTCTATTTGATAACAGCTTTATAATTTAAGATATTGCTTCTCTAAGATGGGTCCCATTAATTAGCATTCCACTATGTTAAAGAGAGATCCTTCCTCTGCTGTATAATCTTTCTTGTGATGCTGCTACTGCTGCTGCTGCTACTGCTGCTTCTGCTGCTGCACAGTTATATATTCAGAACCGGTCAGCATTCTGATGGTCTATTTATGATGTTAAACTAACAACATCGGAGACAAAATATTTACTTGCCACTAAAAGTTTCTTTTTGCATAGGCTCCCTGATCTGAGAACAGAATAGATATGTCAGATAAGCCCAATAATGTTTTCAGAGCACAAGCACCGATACAGTCATGAAAGTCACAAGTGCATATTCTGATGTTGTTAGTTTAACATCATAAGTAAACTGTCAGAATGCTGATCAGTTCTGAATATATAGCTGTTCATGAAATTTGAATAGGGTATCTGTTTTAATTGGTAATCTGTAAACTCTGTAGGAGAAATTAGCACTACACTGAAGGGAGCGAGACATTTTTATTGCTGGTCAGAGTGCTTTTTGTGAATGGAACTCGTCATTGCTTCTGCATGCCATATCTATTCAAACACCAGAAACATAAAAGAGTCTGTCCATCTTTGTGTATCTCAGTTGGTGTACATTATCTTTCCCTCCATCAATTTTTAGTAGGGGTACTGTATATTTAAATTAATTAATGCATGTCACTTAGCAACATGAAGGCATTTACTAATCCATTTCAAAGATTTATTTTACTGTAGACTTAGCCAGAGAGAGACAGAGACAGAGAGTGGGAGGAAGGATGGGGGGGGGGTGTACTGAAATGATATAGATACAGAACTTGCTATAGCAGGCATTCTGTGGGGAAACAGTATTTCCCTTGCATGTGGTTGTGCATGCAAGATGAATAACTTGCTTTCTGTTTCTTGTCTTGTAGTCATAAGACAACAGCAATGTTACATATTCAGAGCCTTGTTCTGAAGGTCATCTACATGCTAGGAAGTGCCATCATTTGCATTAGGCTTAAACATGAGATCCCTTCTGTCCATCTGTTATAGCTGCCCAGCAAGAAGTTGAATATCAAAAACCACTTTTCAAAAGTAAGGATGTTAGTCAATGTATCTAGGTCACCAGTCCCTCTCTCAGTAACACAAGTTCCAATGTATTATTGCTTTCATTAGTGTGATTAGTGACCCCTGCATTGATACAATACAGACACTTTCAATATCCAGCTCTGCTTTGTAAAGCATTGTGAATGCAGTGTATATGGACGTACTGAACAAAACCAAATTCTTTTGTTATACAGTTTCTGCAATATCAATATTTTTTCATTGCTTGGCAAGTAAGCATTAAGCCATGATGAAGGTGGCATCTAATGAATGAATTAATGCATAATTGGGAGCATTGTGACACAAGGCCGAAGGCTGCGTGCCTACAACGGACCAACCATGCATTAACGCCCCATTTAGATGCCACCTTTGGAGTGGCTTAATTGTGCTTGTAACATAGTTTTCTAATAGTTAAGTATGTTACAAATGTACATACTATTATTTAACATATACTATTGAGACAGACTTTTGTTTTCTTACAAATGTTTACTGTGCTTATTTAGTTGCAGATGTGGAAAAAATCACATGTTGACAGATGACAACATACAGTTATTTTGAGTACATTTTGTAATTGTGTATGGCTGCTAATGTTATAACATGCTTGGGAGGTCTATGATATACTGCTCTGTGTGTTGCGGCAGTTAGGTATCTGACTAATTAGCATACTGTCTGAGTTTGTGCTTGGCTCATGGGCATCTGTCCGATGTTGTTCTGTTCAATGCGATCATGTCCATTTCTGCTGCCTCTTCGTTGTGCCCAAATGTTGTGCATGGCTCTATCTGGCTACTTGTTTGGCTCCATGCTATGTTGTCCACTGGAATAAGTAACATTTTACATTCCGTCTACCGTTCCCATGTCAAATTGACATGGGTTAAACATTTGCGGCTGCCACACCTGTACACCTATCGTCTGTTCCAGAAGTGTTGCTTTCTATGGAGTGCTGCTGTGCATTGCACTCCTACTCATTCAGGTGTCACTTGTTTCTTTTATGATTGTGGCTCACATTTGTTTCATGATGCTTGTTCAGCTCTCTGTGTTTGTGCATTTTACTCTGTGTTTTTTTCAGTGGCTGTGGTGGGTATGTGGTGCGAGAGTTAGGAGCATTTGGGTAGGTGGCTGAGAAAGACAAGATTTTTTTTACAGCATAACGTTGTGTTTTATAGACACTGCTTTTGTCCTTCTGTGGCTTCAGGAGGTACTTCAGTTTCAACATGGCATTATTGCTTAAATAATGCCATGTTGAGATAATAACATGTGACTACTTTTTGCCAATGACTTTTGTGATTTCTCTGCTTCTTTATTTATTTCTTTATTTAGTTTTTGTTGGCTGAGTAAGAGCACTAGACAAATTCTTCCTATTTTCAGGCATGACCCAGGGCAGGGGGATACAGGTGAATGTCAACTGACTTTGAACCAGATTAAGCTGTTGGTGGTATTTTAGTGAATGGGGGGGAAATTTGGCCAGGGCACTGGGGAAATTCCCCTACTTTCCACAGGGGGCTCAGAAAATGGACACTTGGATCGAGTCGTCAGAGAATATGGACATTGTTGAGGTAGGGGAGCTGGTCTTCTCTCCTGCCTTGAATTTACTAGAGACTGAAACTGGAAACTCTAAGGAAATTGCAAAAGAAAGTGATTTAGACAATAAAATGGAAGTAGATATGGTTGATATTTTTATGTCAGCAGATGATTTAACCATTGAATTTCAGCAAACTGCTGAGGTGGAATACGTTAAGGCAATGAATCAAGTTATGCTACAGCTTAAAACAGAAAGAGACAGGTATCAGAAGATTCAGAGTGAGTTAAAAGTGAAAATAGCTAAAATGAATAAAGCTGCAACTCCAGCTGATGCTATGGACTCGGCTGTCAGTTTTCCCGATGATGCAGTCACATCAAAGGCCCAGACAGGGCCGGATGAGTCAGCTGTTTTTTCCAATGCTTTAACTGATAAATCTGTAGACAAAATGGATGTTTCAGCTGGCAGTTCTAATGCTGTTTCAAGTGTGTGCCAAAAGCCAACAGAAACAATTGTTATTATGGACATATTAGAAGGTGATACAAGTTTGCAGGTTGGCAGATCTAACACTACTTCTAGAGTGTGCCTAAAGCCAGCCGACAAGATTTCTGATTGAGCAGTATTTAAAACGGAAGGTAATGCTTTACTACAGGCTGATAGTTCTGGTACTGCTCACAGTAAAAGTGATATGAATGAAAATAAAAAAAAATTGATAGGTTTGACTGAAACTGACATGAACAATAGTCTTCAGGCAGGCAGTTTAAATGCTATTACAGGTGTGTGCTGTAAGCCTGATGCCAACTTGGAGAATTCAGAGACTAAGATTGGGAAAAACGCTGATTTATTAGCAGTTTGACTGCAAAATTACAGCAAGATGAAAGGAAAGAAGAAATGGGGAAGCAATATAGTACAGGACATGAGGATAAAGGCAAAATGATGAGAGAAGTGGGGTTTGTATTTAAAAGGCCAATGGAAGTAAAACACATAGTAAAACCTTTATATGATGAACAAAAAAATTAGTATTAAAGGGATAAGGACTCACAGGAAGGAGCTATGCTTTTTTTCCTTTTCTGCTAAGAGATTACATCAACAACAGGAAAAATTGAAGATATGAAGGATAAAAGAGCAGCTATAACTATAGCAAAAAGGAACATTAGGGTAGGTGCAGGACAAATCTCTTGTATAGAAAAAAAGCACGATGAAGGTGTCACTCAAGCAGTTGTTACCTACCAATTCCCTATTCTTACTGAAGAAGAATGGACTCCACAGGCTGCATTGAAACGTGCTGGCTGGATGCAAAATTCAAATGGGACTTGGTTACCAGATGAAGATTGGGATCCAAAGCTAAATTTTTCACAAGCTTCCCGAGTGGAAGCCTCCAATTCCAGACATAAAACCAGTAAATACTTCAGAAAAAGAATCCCAAAACTTACTAAAAATTGAAAAAATCATTTCTGAGGATTCTAAAAACAAAATTCCAGAGGACTATAGAAATATGGACAAGGAAAATATATTGAAACCTGAGACACAGCCATCAACTTCTATGCCTTTAGAAGGAAATTCTTCAGATGAAATCCCTCCACAAAAGTCTTTTTTATCAGAACTTTTTACTAAAACAAAGAAAGAGGCAGCCCCTAGGAGAAATGCTGTCTGCATTCGGTACAAAGGGGAGTTATTTGATAGACCAGATAGACATTATGTGGGAGAAACACAATTAAAAGATCGGTTACATTTTTCACCAAAGGAAGTATATGCCTTTATTAATATATCAGGAGAAGATTATTATGATGTTAGCTTCAGAACTACTTATGCTTTAGAAACATGTTGGGAACGTTATGCTCAGGTGAAATTCTCTCCCACATGGACCCCCTTTTTGGTAATACCCTTAACTAAACCTCTTATAAAAAATGTCACAGTTATGTTTAGAAATGAGGGAGGTCTATGTGGAAGACATTACGTACTGGCCATCACAAAAATGTGATATCCTGAGTGTACAAGAAGCTATATTAGACACTGAAATGTTTTGGACTGAGGGATGGAAATATAAGGTAAAACTACACCAAAATAATTCAAGTATCGAGCATATTCCTAATTCTTTTATGCTTGGAAGGGATCGTCGAGTTTGTTTTTATGCAGGACAGCCAAGAGCTTGCTACAAGTGTGGTTCCAGGATTCATCTATCAAGCACATGTGATAAGGCTCATTGTGATAATTGTGTAGAAATTGGACATAGCACTATGCAATGTGCTAACCACACTAAATGTGATTTAAGTGAAGAATATGGACATGTTTTTGGTGATTGTCCTTGGGCAGCGAAAAATAAAGCTATATGTATTAGTCCAGAGCTATTGATTCAGCAGGCGCAAGAAAAAGCAGCAAACCCACCTCTTCAATCTGAACCTCTTTCTACTGTGGTACCCCCACCCCCACATCAGTCTCCCCCTGTCTTGGAAGTAGATGAAGTAATAGTTATTTCCAAAATCCTCCCTCAAAGTGGAATGTACTTCTGCTAAAATTGAAAACCCGGTAATTTTTTCTCCGGTTTGTTACACGGATTCTGATAATATTAAAGAAGGCCCTTCGACCCCTCCCATGTTATCTGCATTACCCAGGAGGAGATCCATTAGGAATATAAAACCAAAAGTATCTACTCCTCCTATGTCTTTTGAATCACATAATATGTATGCAGTTTTATTCACAAATGAAGGAGATTCAGAAATGGACCAAGGTGACTCTGACTCACAAAAGATAGGTTCAGAACGGTCATCTAAAAATTCAGAACAAAGTGATTATAAAGGGAAGAAAAAAAAAGATGAAAAAAGAATGCATAGTACATTATCTTCTGTTTATAATGTTGACTGCATTAACAATTAGGTATTTAAGTGTTCACAGCTTATTAAATAATATAAAGCATCTAGCAGTTTTTTCTCATATACATGAAAATAAAATGAATATATTTTTCTGCAAGAAACTTTGAAGTATTCCAGGGAACAGGTGATTGATTTTAAAAGAGAATGGCAATGGGGGCCCTCCTATTGGTCCTTTGGACCAGACTGTGCAGATGTCATAGGAATATTGTTTGGATCTTATCAATTTACCTTATATAAATTAGTGGATCTTGTTCCTGGTAGAACTCTTATTATTGATGGTAGTTGGAACTCCATAGAGTGTTGTCTCAATAATATATATGTCCCACAGATGAAGACTGAAAGGGTTTCTTTATTTCAAACCATTCAACAATATTTAGTGACTTCTTATAAAATATTTTTTGTGGAGATTTTAATTGTGATATACAGAAGGCACAGAAGCCTCAAGGTAAAAGAAAAAAAAATCTATTGTGATACCAATATGTTGACAAAAATGATAGCTACAGCAGGATTAAATGATTGAAGCATATACAATAAAGGTTTAAAATTTACTTACAGTAGGAACAATTATAAAACCACAATAGATCATATTTTTATTTCTTCAAACTTGCCAACTGGAAGTTTAACTATATGTTCCATAGAATTTTCAGATCATTTGATGTTAATTTTAAAGTTAGCAGCAATAAGAGAGAATTAAAAAAAAAGGAGCAGATGGAAGTTAAATACTTCAATATTAATAGAACAATATGTGCAAAATAATATTTTGTTACGCCTTAATGCCAGACTGTCTGTTCAGTTTTTGTATATAGACATAGGAGAATTGTGGTCAGATACAAAAACAGATTTGAAAAATTGATTCATCAAATATTGGAAAAGAATAGGAAATTATAATTTTCTTAAAAATGTATCTTTACGTAAACAATTACAACATTTGTATACTTTAACATATTTAACAAAATTGGATTATTCAGACCAAATTTCTCAAATAAAACAAGAAATGCAAGTTTTCCAATATAGTAGGGCAAAAACAGTTCAGGCGATGAGTGAACCTAAAAAAAAACACCAGTAGGAGATCTTTTTGAGGCACGTAAAAAACTGCTAGACTCAATAAATTTGCAATATTTAATCACACCTGAGGGACAAAAAAAAAAAAGAAACTTTTCATGATATAGAGACTGTTATAAAACAACACTTCAACTCTTTTATTCCATCTGATCCCCCAATGACACAGATTATTCATAATTATTTACAAGAAATACAGGTCCCCACCTTTTTAGTAGAAGCTAATCAACTACAAAGAGAAATAACAATAGTTGAAATAGAGACAGCAATAAAATCATTAAAGATTAATACATCACTAGGCTTAGATGGACTTCCTAATAAATTGTATAAAGCATTGGAAACAAAATTGGCCCTTTGTTTAATAAAAGTATACAGCTTTTATTTTCAAAACAATAAAATAGATTCTTCATTTATAGAAGGTTTAATTGTGTAGTTACATAAATCTGGGGACAGATCTAAAATTCAGAATTGGAGACCAATTACTCTATTGAATACAGATTATAAAATCTTAACCCATATAATGAATACTAGATTAAAATGATTTGTATATTTAGTTATATCCTCACAACAATTCTGTGGACTTCCAGACTGAAAAATTCAGGATTCTCTAATTATTATTAGGGATGTAATAGAACATTTTACTCTGTTAGGAAAAACTGGTTGTATTCTTTCCATAGATCAGGAAAAGGCATTTGATTGGGTATCACATTCCTTTTTATTTGCCTCACTTGAAAAATATGGAGTACCATTACATAAAGTATATGTACGAATACTTATTAAAGGACAAATAACAGAGGGATTTCAAATATTTACAGGGGTTAGACAGGAGTGTCCCCTTAGTCCACATTTACAGGTATATATTTTTACTTTAGACCTCCTATTGAGACATATGACTAATAGACCTAAATGGGATGGTTTGTATGGAACAGGAAAGCAAAAATTGTTAGTGCAAGCATATGCAGATGACATCTGTATTTTTTCAAACTATAATCATCTTACATACTTTCTATGAGAACTAGAGTTATACGTACATATTTCTAATTTTAAGCTTCATTATTTAAAAAGTAAAGGACTTCTAGTAGGTTCAGGAGATCTATTGCCTTGTCAGATACAAGGGATATCATTAACTAGGACCACTTTTAAAATTGTGGGTATATATTTTAGACAACAAAAATGTCCCCCAGATTAATTGTGAAACTTCCCTGCAAAAAACAGATGTTAAAATACAGAGATGAAGAAATTGGAAATGATCTAAATTAAAAATTATCCAAATTCTGATTATTCCACAATGACAATATCTAGCCTATATTTTCCCTCCCCCAATTCAATTAGAAACAAAAATATATGGGCCCAGATATTCAAAAGGGTTGCGCATGGCGCAACAGTGTTGCACCGTGCACAACCCACTGATGCGCCCCGGAGCGATATTCAAAAGAGAAAAGTGTGCCGCACAAATCCCGATGCGCTGTAGCACATCAGTAATGTATGCAGGCACAGGTAGGGGGGTGTGCCCATGCATGACCTGCACAGCCCAATATTCAGCCCAGGATGCGTAGAGTCACAGGCGCAACCCCACTTGCACCTGCACGGGTTGCCGTAAAAAAAGGAACAAGTGATGGCCACCCACAGATGAGCTGCCGCATTGCAGGGCACAACACAGCAGCTGCCACCCGTGGGTGACCACCCGAGTTCCTGCAGCACCTGACAGCGCCCCCCATGCCCCATCATGGGCATCCATGTAGCAAAATATCCCCTCCTATATTCCTGGTGGTCCAGTGGACAGCTATGTGCCTGATCGCAGGCATTTGTCTTGAAAATTAAGCCCCCATCCTATATCTCTGATGGTCCAGTGGACTGCACTCAGCCAGATCATGGGCATCTGTAATATAACCCCCCCACGTCCAATATCCCTGGTGGTCCAGTGGACCGATCGCTGCCCAAATGTGGGCATCTGTAACTCATAAAATACCCCTACTACCCTGGTGGTCTAGTGTAACCCCCTCCCCACCAGCCCACTGAGTCCCACCGCCCTGCTCCCCCATCTGCTGGTGGGCAGCAGCACCCCACCCGCCTGCCGCCCCACCCCTGCTGACTGACAGCTTGGTAGAGCTGCACGTCCATTAGTTCACAGCATGATCCAATGGGTGTGCAGCCCATACCATACTACTCAGTCCAGATATGTGAATATCATATCTGGACTGAGTAGGTATGGGCTGCACGCCCATTGGCTCATGCTGTGAATCAATGGGCATGCAGCCCTACAGAGCTGTCAGTCGGTGGGTGGTGGGGCTGCAGGCGGGAGAGCTGCCGCCCACTGGCTGATGGGGGAGCAAGGCAGTAGGGCTCAGTGGGCGGTGGGAGGGGGTACACTAGACCACCAGGGTAGTAGGGTATTTTATGAGTTACAGATGCCTGCGATCGGGCAGCTATCGGTCCACTGGACCACCAGGGATATTGGACATGGGGGGATTATTTTATGGATGCCCACCATCGGGCTGAGTGCAGTCCACTGGACCACCAGGGATATTGGACGGGGGGGTTCTTTTACACGAATGCCCGCGATCGGGTTGCAGGGGGCGTCAGTCCCCGATGGCTGCTGCCTGGCAGGGTGCCAGGTGCAAGTCATTGGGGATCAGCACACCTGCATGCTAATGGCATGCAAATGGGGCCGTAATGAGATGCAAATGGCCCCCTGTGCATCTTGCATAAATTATGGCCCCATTTGCATGTCCCATTTTGAATATCGCAGGTGCTGTGCAAGGCACAATGGCACTTGCGCTAGCGCATCTCCATGCTCCACTCTGGCTGCTTGCGCTGGCGTAGTGCCACTGAGCCATGCACAGTGGGGTGGCCAGGGTGCGATATTCAAAGCTGCTGCACCATAACGCAGCTCCGTTGAATATCAGGCAGGCCACACCCCTGCGCAAAAAAGTTGAGCTGCACCCAGGCTTGTGCCACAGCCTGGCGCAGTTTCAATATCCAGGCCATAGTATTTTTTTCCAGATGTTATGGGGAAACAAACTTGAATCCCATTAAAAGGAGTTATACCTATTTAAGTATAAAAAAAGGTGGATTTGATATGATAGAGCCTATAGAGTTTTTACATTCATTATTTTTCTTTCATACTGTTAAATATGGCTTATCTACATTATCCTCTGCTGCTCACAATTGGGTAAAATGTACTTTAGGACAATATTTTTCTGCATGGAGCAATATTGCCTCCAAATTACATTCTCATCTACATGTTCCAGATTATTTTAGACCTGCTGCTCAGAAACTTTTCAAATGAATATAAACAAACTCACAATTATACAAAGCACAAGGATTAATTTATATCAAGCAATCATGAATCAAGTTTACCCTACTGAACACTTTTTCAAGAATTGTTCCTCCAGCTGTACTCCATTGGTATTAAAACAACTCATGGATAAAAGAGTACCACAGTATATGTGCCAAGTATTATGGATCACAGTTTATGGGAGACTAAACGTTAGGGGTCATGCTAAACACAAAATATTAGAAGAAAGAAATTGTCCTTATTTGGACTGCATTAATATATAGGAAACCAAGGAACATTTATTATGTCATGTTCATATTCAAAACCATTATGGGCATTTTGAGCTATAAAATGGAATCTGAGATGGTTTCAGAATCTTACTTATGATGTACTGTTAATCAGGAATTGTATTTCTCTACAATCACAGTTTAATCAAGACACATTGATGATATTTTTTGGTTGTTTAAGATTTTATTTATGGCAGGCTCAGTGTCAATGGGTTATACATCAAAAGCTACTGTCTTATGATGTATTTAGTTACCTAATTACCCTAGCAATGAGAAATGTGTATAAAAATGATGTAAGTGCATACAATAATAACAAAGTTTTAAAATGGTGGAAAGGGTTTCAGTTTTTTATCAAGTATAAGAAGGATTTACTAATGGAAATATAAATCATGATGAAGTTCAGTTTGAATAGATATTTGAAAACAATTTAAAAAACTAGTACTCTGAATAATATGAGTTGTAAAAACTTCTGTTTACTTTTTTCCCTGATTCAAAAAGTGTATGTGACAATTTATTTAAACAAGTGTAATTATATGTGACATTGTATGAAATATGTGCTTTATCAATAAAAACTCCCCTACTCTTTTTGAGAAGTGACATTGGATCTTTAACATCCACCTGAACTACCACTAGAACAGGCAGATGGGACCTCGGTTTAACGTCTCATTGAAAGACAGCACCTCAGGAGTGCAGCACCCCCCCCCATGCTGCACTGCAGTGTCAGTATTGGGATATTAACCCAAGTGCCTGGTGTGGGGCTAGAACCCACAGCCATTCTGATCTCCTGGCCTCAGAGGTGAGTGTGCAACCTGCAGAGCCACTGAGACTGTTCTTAATTTAGTCATGTTACAAAGCGCATTGGATGAAATGTATATAAATATACTAACACAAAACCACATTCTGTCCTGTTATACAGTTCCTGCAATACCAATATGTATCTCATTACTTTGTGAAGGGCTCTGAATATGGTGTATGTGAAGGTGCTATGCAAAATCAAATTCCATTCTGTTATAGAGCACATTCAATACAAATGTCTAACTCATTGCTTTATAAAGCACAGTGAGTGCAGTGCATACGAAGGATCTATACAAAACCAAATTCTAATCTGGTATACAGTATCTGTAATACATATATCTAACTCATTGCTTTGTGAAGCATGTTGGGATACGGGGTGTGTGTGTGTGTGTGTATGTATGACTATGCAAATCCAAATTCTGGTCAATTTTATGGTCCCTGAACTACCAGTGTCTAACTCACTGCTTTTTAAAGCAGGTTGGGATACAGGTTGTGTGAAAGGCCTTATATAACTCCAAATTCTATGCTGTTCTACAGCCCCTGCACTTCCACTGTGTAACTCGCTTCTTTTCAGAAACATACATGTACACATCTATGGAGGGCCCTGAGCTCCCACAGGCACATGAGGATTTGATTATACTATCTCAATAGGTAAGCAAATTAAGTGCAAAAAAAATCATTATTGCACCAGTTTGGGTTGAAATGACAAAAGTAGGAAAACATGGTGTTAGGGTTTCCATTCCTAACACCTCAACCCAACTCTGCAGGTAGCAACAGGAGAAACCATTACAGTCTGCCCTCTCCTACATCTTCAGAAATCAGATGTGGGGGTGTGCCTCAGGGTGGTAAACCCTAACACTCAACCCATTCTCATGCACTCTATACATATCAGCTTCTCTAATGATGGAAACGGGTGAGTGTTTGGGTTGACAACCCGAGGCACACTCCAATACCAGATTTGGGAAGATGCAGGAGGGAGCAAACTGTAATGGTTTCTCCTGTTGTTTCCTGCAGGGTGAGGGTGGCGTGTTAGGGTTGGAAACCCTAATGCCACACTTCCCTACTTTTGTTGGTTTAACCATAACTGGTGCATTAATAATGTTTTTTGCAATGAATATACATATATATACAGTATATATACTGTATATATATATATATGTATGTGTGTGTGTGTATCATAGGGGTGTGGTCACACCCCTATAGTTAGGGTCCAATGATTACTTCTATGTTAAACTCAAAAGTTTGCACTTTAATAAATTTGCAACTGTTCAGCTAATTCATATGATGTGTTGCATGCTTCATCAGGGTCCAAAGATCTCTGGAACTGACAAGTTTTATTCTGGTTGGTTGCATAGCTACAAAGATATGGAGTGTCAAAAAAATATGAAAATTACCTCTGTTTGACAAATTATTTGTCACCACATTTCTCAGAAATGGCTTGGATGTTTGGTCTGACATTTTTTAGCATATTTAGGCCTTGGGTCACAGAAGTGCCTTTGGAAGGTTAGGTGAAAAAATATTAGTCCATTCAAAAGTTATTGAATTTCAAAGTTTCCCATTGTTTCCTATGGGAAAATTTAGATGTGAGGCTCAAAATAGGATTCTTGATTGCAAAACAGGATTCTTGTTTGCAATTTGCACGTTAATAACTTTGCAGCTGTTCACAAGATTTGCATAAAGGTTTGCATGCACAATCAGAGATCAATGATCTGTTGATGTGGCAAGTCTTGTTCCGGTTGATGGTGTGGATGTGGAGATATTGAGCCTTAAAATGTGTAAATTACCATTTTTAGTCAAATTTTTTGTTCTCTTCTATATTAATCTGAAAATATTGCACTTAAATAACTTTGCACCAATTCAAGGGATTTAAATGACATTTAGCATGCAGCATCAGGGATCAATGACATCTTGATGTGGCAAGTTTCCATTCAGTTGGATGTGCGGTTGTTGAGATATGGAGTCCTACAAATGTGTAAATTACCATTTTTTGTCAAATTCTGTCACCGCATTGCACAAAAATTATGTGGAATTCTGAACTGAAATGTTTACGGTATATAGGCATTGGGTCACAGTGGTGCCTATTGAAGGTTTGGTGAAAAAATATTAATCTGTTCCAAATTTACTAAATTTTAAAGTTCCCCATTATTTACTATGGGAAAAGTTAGATGTCAGGCTCAAAAGAAGATTCTTGATCACGTAACAGGATTCTTGATCACAATTTGTGCTTTAATAACTTCAAAACCGTTGATGCAATTTGCATGAAATGTAGCATGAGCCATCAAGGACCAACGATCTCTTGATGTGACAAGATTTGTTCCATTTAGATGTGTGGGTGCAGGGATATGGAGTCTCAAAGAATGTGTAAATTTCCATTTTTTGGTCAAATATTTTGTCACCATGTTGCGTAAAAATGGTGTGAAATTTTAGGGAATATAGGTCTTGTATCACAGTGGTGCATTTTGAAGGTTTGATGAAAAAATATTAATCTGTTCCAAAGTTATTACATTTTTAAGTTTCCCATTATTCCTATGGGTAAAGTTAGATGTGAGGCTCAAAACAGGATTCTTGATCACATATGCAGAACCCTAGCTCATGTTGCCACAGTCTTGTTTTTCATTAACAAGGGAAACAAACTTAAATTTCAAAACTAATGCAGGGCTTTGGAAAACAGCCAGGGTGTGTTTACCTAATCATAGCCTCACAATCACATTCTGTGGTTAGTTTTTTTAATTACTTTGTGGGAAAGTATTTTTTTTTAGCTGTGGAAATCCTGTTTCACAAATCTTGGTAAACTTGTACTGTGAAACAGGATCCTTTTTGCAATTAGTGAAAAAGGATTTTCTTTTACCGCAAATTGCGAAAAAGGATTTGAGGAACAGGATTCTATTTTGCAATTTTCAAAAAAAGAAAGTTTATATACTGTAGCTGTTTCGTTGCCATTTATTATTAAAGAAACTGTTCAAAATTTTAGACTGAAATTTTCATGGGAGAAAGGGCTTGCTCCACAGATGTGTCTTTTGCTTGTTTGGTGAAAATATATCTCTTTGGCTTGAAGTTCTGCAGATTAGAATTTTGGTTGATTTCCATAGGATAACAGTGTACTGGGAGTTTTACAGAGCCATTTCTTTATCACTATGGTGTTAAGAAATGGTTTTCAATTCTCACAGGGAAATAAGGATGGGATTACACTATATCAAAAGTTATGGATGGGTGGGAGTGCAAGGCCCGGAGGGGCAGGGACCAGAGGGCCTGCACTTCTATAGACAAATAAGAGTACTATTATGCTTTCTCAAAAAGTAAGGACATTTTTTTGCAAAAAGCATAGTTAATGCACTAGTTAGGGTTAAAGCAACAAAAGTAGGAAAATGTGACATTAGCGTTTCCAACCCTAACACCCCGCCTCCACTCTGCAGGCAGCAGCAGAGGTGGGGTGTACCTGCCTTTGTCAGTCCTAATGCTCACCCCATTCTTATATACTGTACCCACCTCAGCTTACTTACTCATGGAATGGGGTGAGCATTAGAGCTGATAATGGCAAGGAACATGAACACTTTTTGCAAAGAATATATATACACACCACACCCATATAAATAATAAAAAAAATACTCTTTTCAACCACTACGAAGTACTCCAGTATAGCCAGTATATTGATGTGGGAATTATTAGCACACTGAAAAGAGTTTTAGAACTAAAATGGATTGTTCAATATGAATGTTAATTTTTATGTTTGTTTGGGTGCATGCCCAAAGTAAACATACTGGCATGGTTGAACATCATAAGGCTTGGTACAGTAGGTGTGTGCTGCAAGCAGCCAATGCAGTGGAGACTGCAGCAGGAGTGCATACGCACACTCAGTCCTGGCATGGCTGTTGTTGATGTTTCTGAGCTGGCTGATGGGTATGAACTTCTAACATTTGAAAGGATGCACCCACACCCATCACAGTGCGGCTACATACCTTCAAGTGCTCTCAGACAGCTCAGTAGAATCCTTCCTCCCTCCCACTAGACCCTGTTTTGGTAACATGACCGGTGGTGGCACCTGAACCCCACCATCACTGATATCCCCAGTTCCAGCCCCATTCAACTTTTAATATACAACTGGCATCAGGTACTCATTCAACCTCACTGCCATCGGTATTCTGCTCTCCCACCTGATCCATCTTTTAAGGACTTTCTCTGGTTGTTCAGCAGCCCCATCTCAAATTCATAACTTTTTGCCCAGTAAATGATGGTCATTTACACATTTGGGATCCACAATAAAAAAACATAGGTGTCCATGCTTGTTTTCAAGTTACATGGTTAGACTTACTCCCATTTTATGGAAAAATAATCCATAAGGAATCACATTGTTGTAAGTGGTTATAACATCAAAGGGTCAACATGAGAGTGAAATAAAAAGTAAAACAAGAACACATCATGATGTTGGCTTCAATTTGCCATAAATGCAAAAATAATGAATAAATTACCAATATTATGATACCCTCTTAAACAAACATTCCCTAAAATAGGGGGAATATTTGTATGTTTGTATGCATAAAACTATTTCAAACTCATATTGTTTTCATAAAACATTAATATTCACTAATCAAGGACTACCTCATTGACTACCTAGAGAGCAATGAGCTCCAGGATAGTGAACAACATGGTTTCATTGCAGAAAGGTCTTGTCAGAATAATCTTATTTTTCCTCTTTGACTGGTTGATCAAGGAAGTAGGCAAGGGCCATGTTGTTGATCTGCTGTACTTAGACTTAAGCAAGGCTTTTGATTTGCTACCACACAAAAGGTTGCTCAAAAAGATGGAAAACCTGGTTGTGGCTAAAACTGTAATGAATTGGATGGTTAATTGGCTAGAACGGAGGCAGCAGAGGGTGATGGTCAACATGGTTAAATCAGAGGAAAGGGAAATTATGAGTGGGGTTCCACAATGATCTGTTCTGGGTTCGGTCCTCTTCAACACGTTAGTTAGTGACATTGGTAAGGGCCACAAAAAACTATGTAGGAATGTGGATAGTGATGAGGAATAATGGATATACAGAGGGACCTACAAAACCTGGCAGGGTGGTCAAAGTTTTGAAAGTTAAAATTCAATGCCAAAAAGTGCAGTTAATGCACCTAGGGAAAAGTCAAGGCAACTTTTATATCTTAGGTACCCAATCCTGGGGGCTTTGGGTGCCTTACAAATATAAACATTCAAAGAAGGTGAACAGTGCATAAATACATAAATACAGCAAACAAAATAAATATAATAAAACAAGCTGAGTGCAAAAAAAGTCAGGCATTGCAAATATATCAAATAGTAGTTCTTTACAGCTCTATATCTGGGAATGCCAGAGCAAAGAAATGGATCTTTAGGCGGGCTTTGAAAACCTCAACTGAAGGGTGTCCCTAACAGCTGGTGTTAGCGAATTCCACAGGATGGGGCCAGTAACACTGAATGCCCTGTCACCGGCAGTTCTTAACCTCATCCTGGCAATTGTGAGGAGGCCCCTAGAGGAGGAACAGAGGAAGCGGACAGGAGCAGCAGGTGTAAGGAGGTCCGACAGATAGCCATGGCCAAGTCCATGTAGGGCCTTAAAGGTGAGCAAACCCACCTTGAAGAGAACCCTCCACCTGACTGGCAGCCAGTGCCATTAGCACAACAACAGGGTAATATGACTGAACTCGGAAAGTCCCATCAGCGGCCTGGTGGCAGCATTATGCACAAGCTTCAGCTGGCAGAGGGTTCTTCCAGAGACCCTGAAGTAGAGTGCATTACAGTAATTCAGCCTGGACATCACAAAAGCATGTACCAAGTTAGGGAGGTCCTCAGGCGGAAATAGGGGTTTGATCCTGGAGATATTCCTCAGGTGATAAAAATTGCTTTGGACAATAGATGATATCTGGTGTTCAAATGTCAATCCATCATCCAGAAACACAACCAGATCATGCACCCTAGAGGAAGCCATCAATGGCTTAGGCCCCTGAAAATGACCTGTTGCCACACCCGAGGCAATCCAATCATGCCTTTAGTTCAATTCCGCCACCAATACCTCTGTCTTATCAGGGTACAGTCGCAAACAGCTGAAGGACATCCAGTAACTAATCTCTGCCAGTCAGCTATTAAGCATTTTTACAGGGTCTGCTCTCCCAAGGCCAAAGGAAAGATAAAAAGTCGGTGACATCTGCATAGCAATGAAAACCCACATTGTATTTCCTAATGAGCTTACCCAGGGGCAGCATGTACGCAGCAAACAACATTGGTGACAAGACCGAACCCTGAGGTATTCCGTAGGACAGGAGGCTCAGGGAGGAGGATAATTTCCACCATTGCCACCCGTTGCTTCCTGTTAACGAGATAGGACTCAAACCAGCAGATGACAGTGCCGGCAAGCCCACAGAACTCCCTGAGACTTTTGAATAATACAACATGGTCCACTGTGTCAAATGCTGGGAAGAGATCGAGGAGAATGAGAATTGACCCCTCTCCTCTGTCTCTCATCCTGAGGAGACCACTGTGCACCTGAACTAACACCGTTTTGGTGCTATGTCTCAAACAAAATCCAGACTAGAGTGGTTCATAGATGTCAAGGGCAACAAAATGCTCCTCAAGCTGTTGTGTCACAGTCTTCTCTATAACCTTAACTAAAAAAGGGAGGTCAGTAATTTTCCAAGATGTCAGGGTCTAAAGATGGTTTCTTTAGAAGGGATCTCACCAGACCCTCTTTCAGAGAATCTGGGAAGACCCCCTCTGACAAAGAGCACTGGACAATCATGGCGAACACCTGGCCAATGGAACTGATACATCCCATTAAGAAACGCGTCGGCACCAGGTCCAGTTCACAATATGTGTTCTTCAGCCTGGAAGCAACCTGAATGACCTTGGCCACCCCCACCAGTTTAAAATCACCCCTAACAAATTGAGTACTTCTGAGATGCCCATGGCAATCACTGCAGGTCATACTCCTGCCAACTGATGGAATTCCCTGCTAGATGGAGGACACCATGTCAGAGAAGAACAGAGCAAACTCTTGACATGAAGAATCAGAAAAGGCTTTTTTTTGGCCTTAGACAGACCATGTGTAGTAGCCTATCCACAGTTTGAAATAGCACAGCTGGTCGGTTCCTCCCTGCAGCAATCTCCCTGGACAGGAACTCTGCCTTCTTATGGTTGATTGCCATGATACTTACCATAGTGAGTACACAGGGCCAGTTAATCCTCCACAAGACCTGTCTTCCACCAGCAGCACTCTAACTTTTGATGCTTAATCTTCATCACCTTGTGTTCCCCATCAAACTACGGAGACCTCAGGTGAGAGGATTTGGGTCATACACAGACCAATGCATGGGCATTGAGTGCACTGGACATTGCCTTTTTGTAGGCAGGAACCATATCACTCACACCCTTTACACAAGCAACATCAACACTAGGTAGATCAGCCACCACCAGAAATCCCTCTGGGGACAGTCCCCTCAAAGGGAAGTAACTGACCATCTCCACAGGGGGAGGTCTCTCGAAAGGGGCCCCAAATGAGAACTTCACCACGCAATGACCGGATCAACTGACCTGGTCAGTCTTGAAGTTACCAACCTCAAGCCCCCATGAGGACATAAGATTGAACATGTGGTTGCCATGATGGGTCATGGAAGTAACCTCTTGTGACAGTACCAGAGATGACATCATCTGGTGGAGGTTGGTGCCAAGCCTGGAGGATTGGTTGACAGCCCAAATGTTGAAGTTCTCAAGTACTAAACATCTGGAGGCCTCCAACACTTTGCTGCTGATGAAATCTGCCACCTCCTGCAGGAATTCACCCACCACCCCGGGGGTGGTAAATCAGGAGAATCCTGCTGCCTGCACCATGACCTCCACACATAGCCACAAATTTGAAGAACCTGGTAGCTCCCAGTGGGTGCACAGTTAAGCCCAGGTCAGATCTAAAGCAGATGGCCACTTCTCTGACCTTACCTCTGTGTCCCACCCTAGGGCAGTGCACTACAGAGTACCTGGGGAGGATGTCTGCCTCCAAAACTGCTCAGGCATCATCACCCACCCAGGTCTCCATGATGCAAGCCAGATCGACCATCAAAATCAAGTCTGCTATAATTGCGGTCTTATTTCTGATCGATTTGACATTGTGAAGCACCGTCCTAAGGGGACTGGCAGGCATTGCTGCCCCACAGGCTCCCTACCCACTCAGTCTGGTGGAACCCCTGGGGACAGGAACCAAACACGTTTGGTCTCTTTCCAGGTCCCATCTAAACCCAGGTCTAATCCTGTGCCTAACCACTTCTATCCTGCTCCCATCTGACATATCTAGATCACCAGAACAAAGCTGACCAGTGCGGTGACTCCTAATTCTCACCTCCCGACAGCATTGCTCTGTCGTGGCTGATATGGGGAGGTCAGTGAAAGGCAAAAGGTCAAGCAGATGGGATGCCTTATAGGCAATCTGTGCCCACCCCAGACACTTGCCCATCCCAGAAAACTGACCTCCTTGCCCGCAGTAATTCTCAAGGCACACTACTTGTGCCTACTAAAATTACTATCCACTCACACCCATGTACACATCTAATACACAAGAAACCTAACCACTCACCACAAACCACATCACATACCACACATACCAACTATACAGCTAACCCCCCCACCACTCCACACAAGGAGATCAGAGTTACAATTTCCTATTATAGGAGATCAGTTTCACAGGCCACTAATCAGCATAAGCAAAGCCCAGAATTGCATGTCCAGTAAAAAAAAGAGAATAACTGGAAAACAGTCACTGGAAGAAAAATCACTGAAGTTCCAAAAGCTCAGTGCTGGATAAACAGGGGCCCTCTCACTGACCCTGGTCACAGCTGAGAAGTTGTTTCAGAAATGCTGATCCAACTAAGGGGAAAGACAATTGAGAGGAGCCACTTTAAAGCCTCTCTTTCTCTGCCTAGCTCCAAAGGTATGAGGCTCACGTAAAGATGAATAGAGGGCTTACCAATGATTGGGAAAACAAACAGCTCACCCGCACTTCAGTGCAGAGCTAATGCCTTTGTCACTGGCACGGCCTGCACAAGATGACCCTTCTTCCTCAACGGAGCAGGTCGGCCTCTCTGACTATCAAAAGGCAGCCTCCAAAATGAACCCTAAGAAGGAGTACTGGATGGTGGGGTGAGACTTAACACTACAGAAGAGGAACGGGATCAAGAATTTATCAGTAACTCCTTAAATAAAGAAGCCAGCACAATGAGGCCTAGGGCAAGGTTAACAGGATGCTGGGATGTATCAGGAGGGGTACTGATACCAGAAGAAAGAGGTAACACTTCCAATATACAGATCCTTGGTGAGGCTGCATCTGGAGTACTGTATCCGGTTCTGGAGCCCACACTTCAGAAAGGACAGGGATATGTTGGAAACTGAGCAGCACAGAGTAACAAAATGATTCAGTGCAAGCAGGGCAGATCCTATGAGAATCACATCAAGGCACTAAATATGAACTCACTGGAAACTAGAAGGGAGAGGGGGGTTATGATAGAGACCTTCAAGTTACTTAAAGGAATTAACAAGGTAAACTGCTGGGAATTATTTACACTGAATACAATCTTGAGGTCACATGGTCATGAGTGGATGTTAACGGGAAGGAGGTTCAGGAGGGACTTAAGGAAGTACTTCTTTACAGAAAGGGTAGTGGAACCTTGGAACAGTCTTTGGCCAAGGTGGTGGATGGAAACACAAGCAGAGGATTCAAGCCAGCATGGTATAGAATGAAGTGAATAGTGGTTGCCTGGGGTGATAAGCTCAGGGAGGAGAATGGGGATAGGACAGGGAGGGTTAGTACCCTGAAGGAAAAATTGGTTCCAGGAAAGCTTTCAGGGATTATAAGGAATATGGACAGACTGGTTGGACCTCAGGTCTTTTTACTGCCATCATAGTCTATGTTTCTATGTATATTTGCACATTTTTGCCCCAGATTTTCAACATAGTCTTTGTGCAACCCCATCTCATGAACATGACAGGTATCATTTGTCAAATCCCCTCCAAACTTGTTTTTGCTGTTGCTCTGCCAAATCAACTTTTATATGGTATTTAAAAAATTCTACATGTCTTGATAATAATGAGAGGTCATAAAAAGACTATATTGGAAATTTGGGGTCAAAATGTTGGAACCCATTGAAAATGAGATATTGCCTCTCAGTAGGCCCATCCTGTATGAGTACATTGTAAAACTGTGTAAAGGTTAGGCCCCCACTGAAAAATATGTTGAATCTCTGCTGTGCTATCCTGGGTAAATACAGTGCAAAAATTGGTGCAAGCAAGACGAAATTGAAAATGAGATATCGCATCTCATCTTGCCTATCCTATGGAAAATACTTTTTCAAAATGGATAGAAGCAGGACCCCAAGCCAGCCCAGCAGCACAGCAGAAGCGCTATAGCGTACTATACCCACAACATGCATTTGGGTATGAATGCTGGCTTTCGTTTGCTGTCTGAGAAGGAAGGATTTAGTATCCCAGGGACTGGTCTCCTTCCTCAGGGAGGAGGGATGCTGTTCCCACTGCATGATGACCATCTGGTGGAGGCACTCTGCACAGTAGGGAGCACCAGGAGGGGAGTGGTTACTATGTCATTGCAAGCTGCCACCCCAGGGAGAACATCTATGCAGGCACCCACTGCAGGCTCTGGCACAACCAACATGGCTGGCCACCCACCACATCATAGTCCTGGGTATGTGGTAGATAACCAGTAAGTCCTTGAGAATTTGGTGATAGGCAGAGGGGCACCAGACGAGACCAGAACAAGAAACAGCTTTTTGGAAAATAAAAAATAGCAGGACCCCACTGAAAACAAGATATGGCATCTTAGCTGTTCTTTCCTGGTTAAATACAGTGTAAAAATGTGTAAACGCAGGACCTCATTACAAAATGAGACATTGCTGCTGTTCTAATTGTAACAGGATGCTAGTAAACATTTTTGTGATTGACCAATGCTTGTTAGTTATTGAGCCGATCACCCTATAGCACAGTGTATCCCACTTAAACATTTATTTATTTATTTATTTATTGAAATTGTTTTACCAGGATGGCACACTGAGCAAAAAGATGCTCGTCTTCCGGTGCAGCCTGGGGGGGTGAGAGTACAGTGGGAGATAACTCGCAGGTTATCAAGAGTTACATATGCGAGGAAAAACAGGAGAACATAGCCGAGTCCAATTACAGCAATACAGTAGTCAGATTCAGTTAAACAGTTTACAGAGAAATTTTCAGTTATGCAGTTTCAAGATACAATTGTGTGTTGGAATAGGGACAAGACAAACAGTACAGTTCAACAACAACAGTAGGCAGGCATAGATTATATTACAGAATGCGATAGTATTGGATAGATGGGGTGTGACACTGAGTGGAGAAAATGTGAGGATTAGGCAGTATCAAGGAGGGTTTAGGACAGGGTAAAGCCATGTACTAGAAGTGCTGAAGTTGGTAAAGATAAGCCAGCTTCCATAGCATAAGCTAGGTGCCACTGGTCAGGCAATCAGGAAGGGGAGGATAAAGGGGACACCTTTGTGGCTTAAGTGCAGGAGCAATTTACCAAGAGGAAGTTTGCTAGTGCTGAAGACATGGAGTGGGTAGAGAAGGAGTGGCGAATTTGGGGAAGGAGTTCATTCCAGAGTTTGGGGAAGCGGTAGGAGAAGGCAAAATGCCCAATAGTGGTTTTCCGCTTAGGGATTTGAAGCTTCCGGTTATTGAGGGATCTGAGGGCATGAGAAGGGGAGGGAGCTGGGGTAAGTAAGGTAGAGAGGTATGAGGGCAGGGCATCATGCCAGAATTTGGCTACAAATTTAGCGCAGTGTTGCAGGCGACAGTTTTCAAGGGAAGGGAGTGTGAGGGCATGGTAGGGGTTGCAGTGATGAGTGCAGGGGGGTGGCACTGAGGGCAAAGCGACAGAAGGCATGGAAAAGTGTGTCCAGTCTGGCTAAGGAAGATTTGGGAGTGACACTGTATACTATGTCACAGTAGTTAAAAGAGGGGAGGATCATCTTGTGCACTAGCTCACGCCTGGTCATGAGAGGGAGGCAGTTCCAGTTCCAGTAAAGGGCTCAGAGCTTGGGGCACAGTTTTCTTATGATGGCATCAATGTGGTCGGAGTATGACAGGTGATGGTTGAGCCAAACCCTGAGGTAGCAGAAGGAAGCGACGTCCTCCAGTACCGTCCTATCAAGGGTGTGGAAGGTAGGGAGGGAAGGAAGCCTGGTTAGATGTTGCCGAGTGCCGAATGTCATGGTGGTAGTTTTGTTTACATTAAGTGAGAGTTGGTGAGAGCAAAACCATAACTGTATCTTGTTGAAGTCAGCCTGGAGGTTGGCTGTTACCTCTTCTGGGGAGGAGCCTGAGGCAAAAAGGACAGTATAGTCTGCGTACATTTGAATAGATGTGGATGAGCACACCAGAGGGAGGTTATTTAAAAATATGGAGAATAGGAAAGGGCCAAGTACTGATCCCTGGGGAACTCTGGTGGCTATAGGGAGGGGTGAAGAGGTGACCTCTGTGATTCTAGCTGATTGAGTTCTGTTAGCAAGTTAGGCTTTGAACCAATTGATAGCTGAGCCAGCTAGGCCCGCTTCCGAGAGACATTGAAGTAGCAGAGGGTGGGAGACTGTATTGAAAGCTTTGGCAAGGTCTATGAAAATGGCTGAGGTGATCAAACCTTTGTCCATGACTGAGACGATGGAATCCGTGAACCTAGCCAGAGAGGAGGCTGTGGAATGTCCCTTCCTGAAACCGGACTGGAATGGCATGAAGAAGTTGGTGTCAGAGAGGAAGGACGTGAGTTGGTTGAGCACTAAGTGTTCTTGCAGCTTTGTGAGTGCAGGGAGGAGGAAGATAGGGCAATAATTTGAGAGGAAGGAGGTGACGCTCCCTTTAGGGAGGGGGATGATGATGGCCTGCTTCCAGACCTGGGGCATGGCGTCAGAGGAAAAGGAGAGGTTTAAGAGGGTGGCGAGGGGGGTTGCAATGGCTGGGGCGGAGAGGTGGAGGAGATTGCAGTCGAGGCCATTGGGGGATTTACCTTTTGTTGTGTCGAGGGTCTGAAGGGCTTTGAGGACATCAACTGGCAGGATTACTTTGAAGGTGAAGGTGGGGGCCAACTGGAATTAGAACATATGGGAGGAGGACTGAATGGTACCGAGGTGGGAAGGGAAGAGAGGAGAGCCGAGGCACATATACCTGACAAATGCATAGACAACTAAATATAAAGAATTTCCAAGTCCTTATTTTCTCCATGTGCTTCCATGTGAAATCGACCTGTTAAACACTTAAAGGATCCCTTTTAAATGCATACTTTTCCCCTCAGTTTTGCTGTTGAAGTGTGGACTGGTTGGCCTCATTTTACTCTCAGTGACTGTAGCTTCCTTACTAATTAGCTCTTAATTGTCTGTTAATAGTCTGTTAATATTTAAACTGAGTTGTTAATCACCTACTTCAGTCTTCCAACCTTAAAACCCAAGTCACAAAAGCACCTTCCCTCACATGGAAATCAAAGCAGAGAACTGAAAAGAATGTCACAGAAGCATTTTACCAGAATTAGAGAAGCAACTTCCCTCACACAGAAATCAAAACAAAGAATGTCACAGAATGTCACAAAGTACTTCACAGAAATTGCAGAAGCACTCTCCTTCACACAAGAATCAGACCAAAGAATGCCACATGATGTCACAAATCAATTTTATACCAATCATGGAAAACTAAAGTGCTTCTGGAATTACTTTTCCCTACCAAATCCATTGGCACATCCTTCATGGTGTCTGCATCATTAAAAGAATACAAGATTGGTTAAGCACATAGATTCTTAGACTCTGTCAGCAGATAAGGGCCTCATGGCCCACGTAGTCCACCAGAAAAATACCCCCTAATAGTGCTACCCGAGCCACTACTGAGGGGCCATCATCCACCACCCTTCATTATCCAAGATACCCATGTGTTTATCCCACGCACACTTAAAATGTGTGACTGTATTTACCCCCCACCACCTCAGATGGAAGCTGTTCCAGTCATCCATCACCCTTTCCATGAAGAACTTCCTCACATTACCTCTGAACCTACCCCCATCCAATTTCATATTGTGACCCCTAGTTCAAGAACATCTTTTTCTTTGGAAAATACTCCCCTTCTGCACCTTGTTTATTCCCTTGAGATATATGAATGTGTCAATTATATCCCCCCTCCTCCTGTCCTCCAGTGAGTACACGTTTAATTCCTTAAGCCTCTCTTCATAGCTTTTCCAATGCAGGCCCCGAACAATTTTGGTTGCTCTCCTCTGCACCATCTCCATCATGTTCCTGTCCTTTCAAAGATGAGGTCTCCAGAACTACACACAGTACTCAAGGTGTGGCCTCACCAACAAAGTATACTGAAGAAGTTTTACCTCCTCCTTCTGCCGGTAAGACCCCTCCCCATGCATCCAAGCATTTGGTTTTCCTTTCCCACTGCCTTCTCACACTGCTTTGCCACTTTCAGGTCAACTGTGATGATACTTTCCAGGTCTCTCTCTTGCCTTATGACCTCTAGTACCTCTCCCCCAAGTGTGTACGTGCCCCCAGGTTCCTGTGCCCCAAGTGCATAACCTTGCACTTCTTTGTGTTAAATTATTGCTGCCACCTTTTTGACCACTTTTCTAACTTTTCTAGGTCATCCCTCATCCTTTCCACCACCTCCGTGTGTCCACCCAGTTGCAGATGTTTGTGTCATCTGCAAACAGGCAAATCCTCCCTCCCTTCCAGTCCCTCTGTCATGTCACTAACATAGATATTGAAGAGTACATGGCCCAACTAAGACTCCCTGTGATACCCTGCTAGTCACCCTCTCCTCTCCAGAGTGTATACACATTTACCACTAGTCTTTGGCTCCTATCTCAAAGTCAGTTTTCCATCCATTTTACAATTTTAGGCCCCACCCCCCAGGCTGCTCAGTTTCATTACCAACCTTTTATGTAGGATGGTGTTGAAGGCTTTGCTGAAATCTTGATAGGACATATCCACCACCCCGCCCTGATCCACTACCCCTTTTACCTCATCGAAGAACTCTATCAGACTGGTCTGACAGGACACCCCCCCTTCCCGAACCTATGTTGTCTCTGGTCTCACAGTCTGCCGGTCTCACGGTATTCTCCAATTCTCTCCTTCAGGAATAATTCCATTACCTTGCCAACTACTGATGTCAGGCTGACTCGCCTGTAATTTCCTGGCTTCTCTCTACTACCCCCTTTGTGGTGCAGGATGATGTCAGCCCTCCTGGAGTCCCTCAGCACCTCTTCAGTTCCCAGAGACTGGCAGAACAGGGCTACCAGGGGCTCAGCCAGTACCTCTCTGAGCTCTCCAAGCAGCCAGAGGTGCACTGCATCTGGGCCTGGCCTTGTCCACACTTAGCTTGGACAATTCACTTAGAACCCTGTCTGCAGTAAATGAGCAAGTGTCTACTTCCCTACCCTTCTTGCCCTTGTTGTGCAATTTAGGCCCATTTCCTACCCTCGTCTGTGAAGACAAAAAGGAAGAATTTTGGCCATCCTCTTCCACAGAAGCCCCTCCTTTCCCTGTAACCTAATGACAGTTCCCCTGGCCTTCCTCCTTTCCCTAATGTATCTGAAAAATGCTTTATCCTCCTCCTGACAGACTAAGCTACAATTTCCTCTGTTGCTTTTTTTGCCCTCCTTACCTCCTTCCCTGCCTCCCTTTGCATCTCCAGGTAAGTTCTCCTATCTTCCTCCTTTAGTCTTTTTTTTGTACTATCTAAAGGCTGTTTTCTTTGCCCTAACTCTTACTGCCACCTCTCAAGTGAACCAAAGTGGTTTCCTCCTTCTTCTGCCTTTGCTGACTTCTCTGGCACAAAGTCTTGTAGCTATTTCAATCCCCCTTTTTGTCACCCATTGTTCTTCTATGCCCCCTAGTTCATGTAACCCTGCCAGGGCATCCCTGAAGCCTATCGCCATTCTTTTGAAATTGACCATCCTGTAGTCCAAAACCCTCATTCTCGTGTAGCTTGATTGTACCCCAGTCTTTATACTAAACCACACCACCCGATGGTAACTGTTCACCAAGTGGTCCTCCACAGTAACACTGTCCCCATTTGTCAGAACTAGGTCTAGTGCCCCCCTTCCCAAGTGGGGTCCCTTACCAGTTGTTTGTGTAATGCCCCCTACAGGGAGTCCAGGATGACCCTACTCCTAGTTGATGTCAGAGCTGGGAGGCTGCAATCCATGTCTGAAAGACTGAAGTCCCCCATTTGTAGCAGCTCCACCTTTTGAGCAATACTTTGGATCGATTGCATCATATCCCTATCCACTAACTCCCCCTGTGTCAGTGGTCTATATACTACCCCTGCTTGAATAACAGCCCCTTTCCTCTTCTCAAGGGTGATCCACAGTACCTTCACCTCACCCATTCCCCCTGATTCTCAAAAGCCTTAATGTAGTCCTGTACATAAAGTGCTAACCCTCCTCCTTTCCTTCCTACTCTAACCCTTCTGAATAGATTAAAACCAAGAATGACCATATCCCATCATTGATTTTCTGTACACCAAGTTATGGCTGCTATGTTCAAGTCCTCTCACACCATGGTGACTTCCAAGTCTTCCTCCACCATTGTGTCTTCTGGGTCAATAATCCTTTTGCTCAGACTTTGAGCATTGACACACACGACCCCCCCCCCACCTGATCCCCTTTTCCTTTCCCTTGCCTAATACCTACTGCCATTTGTGGGGAGTTCCAGTTAGGTTCCTGCCTTTCTTGCTATCATCCTTGACCTCCCATGCCTCATCCCCCCTTCAGTTTAAATGAGATTTCCTGCAGGTATCTCCTTAGTTCCCCCCTAAGCACTCTTGACCCTCCTCATTTAGGTGTAGCCTGTCCTTTGCATACAGTCTCATCTATCCATGTGTCCCCCATTCCCCAATACATTTGAACCCTCCACCTCACACCAACCGCTTAGCCAATCATTAAAGTCCACTATCCTCCCTTCTCATTATACTGGCTCTGTGCATTGGCAATACCTTGGAGAATGTCAATGAACTCACTGAGCCCCTGCAGTAACCATTTAGATCCTTAAATCTCTTAAACCCATACTTTTTGGCAGCGCCAGGCTTATGCATTTAAGGGGGCTGCACTGTACTTACAATTTACTTTTTGCAAAAAAAAATCATGAGACTTTATTTCAATCACCATAGAAACATAGACTATGATGGCAGAAAAAGACCAATGGTCCATCCAGTCTGCCAAAAGCTGCCCATGACCTACTGTCTATCCAGGGACCTACCACCACTAACAGCTCATACTTCCTTACCCCTGCACTTGTAGCAGAACTCATTATTTGTGCCCTTACTCTGTCTCACCTATACTTGAAGCCTCCATGGTCTTGGCACCCACAACCTCAGCAGGCAGAGTGTTCCATGGCTCCAACATCCTTTTGGTAAAATAATACTTCCTCAAGTCCCTCTTGAAGCTTTCCCCTTCAGTTTCCATCAGTTTTGATTCTTGCCCACATGTTGCTGAGCTGGTGCTCCTATTAAATAACTCCATGTGGTACACTTTGTTTATGCCCTTCAGATAGTTAAAAGTCTCTATCGTATTTCCTCCTCTCACTCCTGGCTTCCTGTGAGTACATGTTTAGTGCTCTCAGATGCTTCTTATAAGAGTCCTCCTGCAGACCCTGTATCATCTTAGTCACTGTTTTGTGCACAGCCTCAAGCCTGTCCTTATCCCTTCTGAGGTGAGGGCTCCAGAGCTGGGCACAGTATTCCAGATGTGGCCTCACCAAGGATTGATAAAGGGGGAGAATGGCCGCCTTCCTTCTTCTTTTTTTTAATAATGTAAGCTTTATTAATACATTTCCATTATAAGGGGCAGTTACATCAAATCGAGATGATGAGACATAGTTCTTGAACAGTAAAACTGCCCAGCCCCCCCTCCACCCCATCCCCCTTACAACAGCAACAAAATTGGGTCACCCTAACATTGCAGTGCTTAGATCAATAGTGCATATGAGTAAAACCATAGTGTGGTGTAAGTTCAGTGAGGTAACAAGAGTAAAGAATGAAGGGATCCCATATCTTGCTATATATCTCTAGTCTGTTATGAAGGCTTGCAAATGCCTTCTCTGTTCGAAGGTTGGCAGTTATTTCATGTAACCATTCCTGGAAGGAAGGAACTGATTTTTATTTCCAATGACGTAGTATAAGTTTCTTAACAGAGAATGTAACCATAGAGATGTGATATTTCCATATTCTAGCGTTAACCAGGGACATGTCCCCTAGAAGACATACCTCCGGAATGAAGTACCCCTGTAGGCCCAGTAGGGTATCGAGAGACATCTTAATTGAATTCCATAAGGAAGAAACTTTGGGACAGGACCAGAACATGTGCAAGAGAGTACCCTCTTCTTGCAGGCACTTCGTACATGTACTAGAATTCGAGAAGCCCCATTTTTTTTATTTGGTGGGGGTACAGTACATATTATGTAGAATGTGGTATTGCATGAGGCGCAGCCCTATCTTGGAAACATACTTATGACAGCAGGATCTCCATAAGGTTATGCCAGTCCAACTGTTATTGGGGGAGGAGTGAATTCCAGAAACTAGTAGGTCCAAAGGTGTCCCCATACTTCTCATAGTACAGCACCTTGTATAGCTTGGATATTATGCCTGAAGATCTGGACAATTGGGAGAATTCAGGAATCGAAGCTGACACCTTCTAGGAGGGGAGAGAACTCCCCAGGGCTACAATGAGAGGTGTCTTAACTGCATAACTTTAAAATGAGATAAGCCTGGAATATGGAACTTGTCGATAATTCCACATGAGGACAACCAGTGCCCTTCCTGGTCTACCAGGGAAAGCAGTTTTCCATCACCTAGTTGAGGCAACCAGTTTGAAGGAATCCACTTTCCGCTAAGAGTGAAAGATGGGGAGCTCCAAATAGACTAAGCTAAGTCAGTCTGAGGGGAATAATGAAGAAATAAACATAACTGTGTATATAATATTAAAGAGGTACTT
This sequence comes from Neoceratodus forsteri, assembly GCA_016271365.2. Classification (NCBI taxonomy): domain Eukaryota; kingdom Metazoa; phylum Chordata; order Ceratodontiformes; family Ceratodontidae; genus Neoceratodus; species Neoceratodus forsteri. Next base: position 216,325,152 of record CM057453.1, read on the forward strand.
ATTGTGGTACAGTTAACCATGAGACAACTTGAGGTAAAATAAGTTTGAGGGTTCCAGGCATTTAGATTTAATTGCATCTAACTCAGTCTTGAGCCACACTGGTTGTACCGTTTCAGGGCATGGGGAGATCCATCTCAGACAATGTGCTAGATGACTGGCCCAGTAGTATAGTACCATATGGGGAATCCTCAGCCCCCCCCCCCCCAGATTTTGGGGCAGCTAGTTTATGGTAGGCCAACCGAGCATACTTGTCTGCCCAGATAAATCTTGTAAATATACTGTGCAGTTTCTTAAACCAGTGATGGGGATACAAGAGTTAAGAAGAGATAAGGGGTAATAAATTCTAGGAAATACATTCATCTTAATGATGTTAATCCTACCCCATAATGATAAGGGAAGTTTAGACCATCTGTCGAGGTCATGCATAATGACCTGTGAGAGAGAATCCAGAATATCTTTGACCCACCTTAAGGGGTTACGGGATAGTTTTATACCCAGATAATTAATTACTCTAGGAGTCCAACCTAAACCTAAGGGGCAAATATCATCCTTAAACACCTTGTGATTTAGTGGGAAAAATAAAGATTTACTTGCATTCAACTTGTAGTTGGATAACACACTGAACCTAGTTATTTAGTTCAATAGGGGTGGTATTGAAGAAACTGGATGGGAGAGATATATCAGCAAATCATCTGTGTACGCTGTGAGTTTAATCTCATGATGCCCAACTCTGATGCCTTGTATAGAGATGTTTTGGAGAATGTTTTGGATGAGGGGTTCCAGATATAGGTTAAACAAGAGAGGTGACAGGGGGCAACCCTGCCTAGTGCCTGAGTGAAGTGAGAAGTAGTCTGAGAAGGTCCCGTTAGCTGAGATTCTTGCTATAGGGGATTTATATAGTGCAGCAACCCAGGAGATGAATACCGGAGGAAAGTTAAAGGCACTCAAAACCTTGAAGAGAAAACTCCAATTCACCCAGTCAAATGCCTTCTCGGTGTCCAAGGAGACCAAGTCTGCAGGGATGTCAGCATCTCTGGAGGTCGAGAAGACATGGGATAACATACGCAGGTGATCCGCCGAAGATCGTCCCTTCATAAAACCTACCTGATTCATACCTATTAACTTGGGTAGCAACATGGAAAACCTGTTAGCTAAAATCTTTGAGAGGATCTTGATATCCTGATTTAGGAGGGATATAGGCCTGTAGCTCGGGACGAGCTCAGGGTCTTTATCTGGCTTAGGGAGGAGCACTATCAAGGCTTCAAAGAGATGGTGATCAACTTCTGACCCAGATAAAATGTGCTGGAATAAGCTATTAAGCATTGGCAATAGAAGATCCTGAAATGTTTTATAGAAAAGGGAGGAAAATCCATCAGGTTCAGGAGTTTTATCAGAGGGTAAACCACTAATAACCTCAGAGACTTCCCCCTGAGTTATGGGAGAAACCAGAGAGGCTATGCAATGTACTGGGAGGGAGGGTAGATGTGAGTCCATCAGGTACTTTTCCATGCTTTCTGGGCTGGGAGGGTACTCCATGTCCCCATAAAGCAATTTATAGTATACTGCGAACTCTTGAACTATCTCTGTGGGAGATGTTTTCAGGGATCCATCTACAGAAGCCCTAATTGAAGGGATAAATCTTACTGATTCTTGTTGTTTGATGCGAAGTGCCAAAAGGCGCCCGGCTTTTTTGCCTTGGTCAGTATAACTAGCTTTAGTATGTATGATAGCTAACTCCGCCTTTTCTCGTCGGAGTTCTAAATATTTATCTCTCAACCCTAGGAGCCTCACCTTGTCCTCCTCTGAGGAGTTAACAGAATCATTGGATTCCAGAGCCCGAATTTGGGATAACAAGGACAGTAATTCTCTCTCCCTAACTCTTTTCCTAGCCACCGAGAGGCCGATGAGAACTCCTGTCATGTAAGCCTTGAAGGCCCCCCATATAATATCTGGCTTTGCACTATTTAAAGGGTTGGACAGAAAAAAGTCTTCAATGTGCTCCCTTTTGGTATTGCAATAGTTAGAATCTTTAAGCAATTGGTCATTAAGTTTTCATCATGTTTCTCTCCTTGATACATCTTGAATTGAGAGATCGCACAGTACCAGAGAGTGATCGGAGAAGGAGCCAGGCTGCATCGTCGAGGACTTACCCCAGGGCAGTAGAGTCTGAGAAATGAATATGTAGTCAATACGGGACTGTGAACCATGTACCAAAGACCTGAATGTGAACTCCTTGGAATCAGGATTTAAAACACGCCAGACATCACAGAGCCTGCATTGATCCCATTATTCACTAAATTCCCTCTGACCTGGGGATATCCCCCCGATATGCCTCCCGACCTGTCAAGATTGGAATCTGCAACTTGATTAAAGTCACCCCCTAGGACAATCCTTATGGGAAGGAAAGGCAGGATTGAATTTGTAAGTCTCATGAAGTACGCGGGGTCATCAGCATTGGGACCATATATACTACCCAGTAACAAAGGTATTGACCAGAGAGTACCTACAACTAAAACGAACCTACCCTCAGGGTTCTTGATAGTATGAGTTGGGACAAATGGAATGCCCCTGTTAATGATGATCATAACCCCACAGCTGTTTGAAGAGCCTTGAGCCTCATACACCGTCCCCACCTGTTGTCTCCTCATTTGTGAGGCTTCTGTTTCTAGTAAGTGCTGTTCCTGTAGGCAAGTAACCTGAGTACATAGAAGACTTAAGTGTTTGAGAACCTGGTATTGTTTAGATTTTTTCCTGATCCCCTTGACATTCCATGTTGCAAAAGTCACCTCCTTAGCCATCTACTTAAGGATTCTAAGGGTACTAGATTCAGCCTTGCACTCAGGGTGTGTAACCCGAGTAATCTAACCCTCTGTTGCTGATGTAAGGTCCTCTCACCACCCTAGCCCTCCACAGAAAGCCCCAATTCAAACCCTCTAATACACCCCCACCCCAAAAACAAGAGCACGTACCTCTCTCCTCCCAACCCCCACACTGTTGCAAGCAACACTTAGCATAGCACTGGATCTCATCCTCCCCGTCCCACCCTCCGAACATATCCTCTGCAAGTGCTCACCCTTATAGTGTGAAATACAAGGCAGTTAATAAGCTGCATTACTGAGGGCATAGTGTCAGCGAGCGGTCTCAGGCTTCCAGGGCCTAAAAACATCTGCTGGTGAATCCCCTATTGAGCGAGAGAGAAATAAAACTAGATGCCATAAATGTGAATATGAAAAAACGTCACTCAAGTCTTGAGAGGGAGATGAAAAAAGCTTGTTCCCTACAGGGAACTACTTCTTGCACCAGAACCAGAGCGAAAATTAATATGGAGGGGTGAGCCCATCATCGAGATAAAAACCTGAAAAAACAAAACCGGTTGAGAAGTGTGATAAAATCCAGAGATGGAAAACCCAGGGAGAAACTACCTAGGGGTTGTGTACCCCTAACTCCGAGAAGCCCCCCCCTACGAAACCAGCATGACTTAATAACTAAAAGCAGTCCCTCTCAAGGCTGAATGACCGGAGTTGCATTAAGCGGTTGAACCGTGCCCTCTTGTGGACATAACCTGATCCAGCCCCCCATTCATAGGTGCCCTGAAAGCCTGGAATCGCTCAAAAATCTGAGTTCCCATCCTGCAAGGACTAAACAGGAGGCATAACCCGAGACCTAGCCCTGAGTGTTTCCCCTGGATACTGAGTAAACAATGTTATATCGGATGCAGTCCAAAACAAACCCCTCAGGAGCCCCCACTAGGACTCTCCCTATAACACAATTTCCACTAACAGGCCGGGGCCTGTTAAAAATAAGGTTGAGCCTCTACTAGTAGATCAGTTCCATTAGAAAGCATAAGTCGAGTGAAATCCTTCTCTGGAAAGAACACTGTCCACAGAAAGATCCAAACAACAGTTCATTCTGAAGTTGCAGTGAGCCCTGAAGATTATGAGGCCCTCTCAGGTCATGCAAAACAGGTCTGGCAATGCTGACTTAAGGTTTAGTAATGCAGAATCAGGATCCACGAAATTAAGCCATGAGCCATTTACAGAGACTTCTAATTTCGCTGGGTACCCCATCCTGAACTTTAATCCGGCCGCTATAATCTTGGATACAATCGGGTGGAAGGCTTTCCGTTTCAGTCGAACCGAGCTAGGGATATCCTGAGCAATTCTCAGCTTCACCTTCTCCCATCGGACTTCTTGCAAGGCCTTGGCTTTCTGTAGGAAATGCTGCCTTTCCAGATAGTTGAGAAAGCGGCAGATGATGGGTCGAGGAGGTGCATCGGGTGGGGGTTTTGGTGGCAAAGATCGGTGGGCCCGTTCTACTATGTAGTTTGGGCCAAAGGGAGAGGGGCCAGTGACTTTTATACCAACTTCTTAATAAAGATAACTGTGTTCAGGCCTTCTTCCCCCTCGGGGAGCCCAAGGATTACCACATTATTTCTCCAACTATAGCCTTCCAGATCCTCGAGTTTTGCTTCTAATCTAGACAACTTCTGTTTCGTTAGTAGAAGCTCAGGATCCATACTTTCTAGCTTTTTCTCAATCGTAAATATTTGGGCAGTGTTGTCTGATACTATCGTGGAGATTTCCTCTATCTTTCTGGAGAGAGACTTCAGGTTGATTGCCATATCTTTCATCTCCTCCCGAAATGGTTTGAATTCTTCTAAGAATCTATTAAGTGTTAGGGGTTCTTGAAACCCAGCTTGACATGCAGATTCCAGTTTGTCTGGGCCACTCGAGGCTCGGGTTTTCTTCGAGGCCTTCTCAGGGGTGGTGGGGGGGTATGTTTCTGCGGGGCTTTCTTCATGTAAGCCTCCATTTACCACACAGGAACCCAGTACAGGAGCACACACTGTTCAGAGACAAGAAAAACTCTTGAGCAGAGGAGTTAGATGAAACTTAATGATATTAAATAACGATTTTGTATTCGGAATGCAGGAGCTTAGCGGAGGAGCATCTACTCAGCACTCTGCATCATGTGGTCTCGCCTTCTTTCTTCTGTCTATACCCCTCCCTCTAGGATGGTCTATAATCTTTAGTATAAATTCAGTAACCTAATCATTATCAAAATTAGTGGATATTTTAATCTAAAAAGAGGTTGAGTAAATTACCAAAATTAATAATATATTCTCCTAGCATTATGACTATTTTGAAAGCTGCACTGTTGGAGTGAGACTCATACTAGTCACTTTTGATATCTTTGATAAGCTTTGTTTTGATAATTTGTATACAGTGATTCCACATGAAATTGGATTAACACCTATGGAATCAGGCCTGAAACACAGAGAATGATTTCTTTTTTTTTAATTTGTGGTCAATTTGGTAGTATCATAGTATTTTACAGACAAAGTATACGCTAAGACCCTCAAGTTTGTTTGCCGCTGGCTCAGCTGCTGATGTTACTGTTGTTCCCCATGTATGTAACTAATGTATTTCTAAATCTGTGAAGGGAGTTACTGTCTAACACCTCACTCATCAATTTGTTCCAAGCTTTGACCACCTTTCAGGTGAATCAGTGACCTCTTTTCCCTGTCCTGTGTAAGTCCAGCTTCAGCTAGTATTTGTGCCCATTTAAGATTGTATCACATGCCTTCTTTTGAATGCATAAACATTCAAATAAGTCTCTATCTCTGATTGCCTTATGTACAAGGATCATCTTCCCTCTTAATCTCCTTCTCTCCAATGAAAATAACTTCAGTTCCTTCAATCTGTTCGCATAATCCATCCCTCTGATTTTGCAGATCATCCTGATTGTCCTCCGCTAGACTGCCTCAAACCTAGCCACATCTTCCTTTCTATATGGACACCACAACTGCACATTGTACTCCAAGTGGGGCCTTACTAAAGATGTCAAGAGTGGCAATATCACTTTTCTATCCCTACTCACAATGTTCCTTCTTATACAAGACAGTATTCTAATTCCCTTTTTATGTTTACTTGTGCATTCGCAAGAAACATTTTGCTTTGCTTCAGAGAATGACATTTCAGAGGTGTGTCATGGACTAGTCCAATGCAGAGCAATCTACATTGGGCTCATCCATGACAGACCAATGAACACACAAGCAGAGTATGATGGTGGTCAGTTTTGTGGGTGTAAACCTTGTGTACTTGAAAGGACTGAAGTGCTCCAAGAGAGTGCTTCGGTACTTCCATTTGCATAAAGCTGTCTGGCAAGCAGCTGACTGGCTTTGAAAGCAAAACATTCTTACAGATCAAAGCTCAGGGCCCACATGGAAATTATATTGCACCTTAGAAAGGCTATCCTGGCTACATACAATGAAACAAATTGGTCTCTAAATAACAGGTCAATGTCTACCAAGGTAGCATGAGTGGCATAAGACACACCTGATGAGGGGGCCAGGATAGTAGAGGTCTCCTGGCTAGTCAACAAGGTTCTTCTATTTCTAAATAAAACTGTATGGACTATAGTTTTATCTCTTTTATTATCATGAGTTCAGTTCCTGTTACTACCCCCGGTGCTGCTGCTGCCAGTCTGACATGAAGAAGTGAGAACACATCTTTAAAATGAAAAAAACAAGCAGTACCTGAGGAATCATAGCTATCCAAAGTGTGTGCATCTCTGGTAAGACAGCAATGCATTTCTCAGTGTGACCCCCAACTGACTAAGCCCCGGCTGCTCTGGTGATTAAATTTATTATGTCAATGGAAACCTTGACTTGCTGTTTGCGACTCACTCACTCCGTGTGTAAAAAGTTTGCAGGTAACCCAGCCATGGAACCACATCCCCTCTTCCTGCAGCCCCACTGACACCCTACAGTTAGCACACTGCTCCACTCATGAGGGATAATGCCAACCTTCACCTGAGTGTGCAAAATGCCCTCATACCATCATCACTATTATTCCCTGTGCAAAACCAGACTAGAAACACCAGGACAGCAATGCATCACTGCAATTTCTGTCATCCATACTTGTGGTTGCCACTCAGATCTGCTCTTACAAAAAACATTCCACTCTACCCTCTGCAAGTCAATCAAACGAGACTCACCCCACCCCCATGACTTCCGGTCACCGGCCTGATGCGCTCAATAGCCAACAGTAGCCTCCTGGAATCACCCAGTTCAGCTCCTTAGAAGGTCTGACTCACAAGGCAACCAACGGATTTCGGGCACCTTTTGTGAAAAGCCTCCGATTGGCCCAGTCCCCCACCCTGTTGCTGGCTTTTCTACTGTTGATTCATTGTTTAGCACACTGTATGTCTAAAAGTTAGTGAAGCCTGCTTTAGAAACAACTGTTACAAGTGACTGAATGTTTTCAAGTCATTACCAGCCCTTCTAAAGATTTGTTAGACTGCAGTATTTTAACCCCTACCGCCCTTGGCACCTTTTATAAGTGTCCCGTTGTCCTGTAAATTTTCCTGATCACTGGCTCCTCAGCCTGCCACACCACTAGAATCCCTATAAATTCCTGCCTTTTGTCTCCCTTAGTTGCTTCCCCTGAACAGGGCGAGCCCCAGGACTCTCGGTCACCGGCCCGACGGCACTCCAATAGCCAACGGCAGCCTCCTGGAATGTGGATTCAGCTCCTCAGAAGGTACGGCTCACAAGGCAGTCAACCAGATTTCGGGAGCCTTTTGTGAAAAGCCTCTGATTGGCCCAGTCCCCCACCCTGTTGCTGGCTTTACTCCTGAGTGCTTTTCTACTGTTGATTTTAAACCCATCCCCTCCACCCCCTCCCAGACCTCCTTTAAATACACTGTGGCCATGCCCTCTCTGTTTATCTAGCCATGCTATAGGTTACTGTCTAGTTGGAAAAAAAAATAAGCTAAAGAAGGAGCCTTTCACTTTCTCTTACATATTCAATCAGCCCTATCTCGACATTAACTTTAACCCATACTTATCTGAGAGTCATGGCACATTACACTGTAGCGTGTCTGTTACTGATAATTTTCGTTCCTGACATATGCTACCCCAACACAACTTAATATACAAGCACTGCCATGAAAAACTACACCTACTATGTCTCCGGCCATTATACTACTCACTACTCTTCACGCCCCCCCCTTCTATTTACCCACTCTCCACCTTCTTCTTTCTTACGCTCCCTTCTTCCTTCCCCATTGTCCCTTAAAGCATTCCTTCTCCTAGCTCCAAACTGCAACACAGGCAGATTCACAATTAATGTACAGTTGCTACCCTCAATAACAAATAACAGCCAGACAGAAAGGAAAAAAGTCCTTAGGTCACATTTGCTCTCCTTAAAGAAATTATTACTCCTTCTCCTTCTCTGCTCAGGCAATGTCGAGCTAAATCCAGGCCTCTCTTTGCTGATCTCCTCACCAACAGAATTTGTAGCCGCATCCGGATTAAAAATAATGATGGTTAATATATTGAGTCTGCCCAAAAAACTAACCCAGATACAAGCCTGGGCTATCCATACCGATCCTGACCTCATCGTTGTCATTGAGTCAGGGCTTGATGAAAACATTACCGACCACCAAATTAACTTAATGGGTTATACACTGTTCAGGGCGGACAGGGAATCTAGGGGGGCGGAGTAGTTGTCTATGCCAAATCTAAGTACACAATTAGCAACATTATTACCAAATCTAAAGATAAGGAATATGAAATTGTTTCACTGAAGCTCCATGTCCCTTCCTCTGACGACATTACTATCATAGGTGGATACAGACCACCTGCTGCCTGAACTGATATCCTTAGCGCCCTCAAAACCCTAATCATTAAAGCTAATACAGAAACAATAATCCTTGGATACTTCAATGTGGATTGGCTATCATCAGAATCTCTTGGCTTGAAATCACTTTGTGATGAACTTGACCTTGTCCAACTAATTAGTGAACCAACTAGTATTAATACCTTAAAAACAACCAATAGCTCACTTTTAGACATTATATTAACTACCCACCCACACAAAATTCTACAAACAGTGGTGTTTCATAATGATATGAGTGATCACAATATCGTAGTCTGTACTAGACCACAAGCCAAAGTCAACCTTCCCCCAAATTCATTACCTAACAGTTGTTCCGTAAGTTCAATACCGATAACTATTTGACCGACCTAAGTAAGGTCAGATGGCAAGACCTCTTCCTTGCAAAATCAGTAGATGAGGCTGTTAATGTCCTCAACTGCAACATTACTTCACTGGTTAATAGACATGATCCCATTATTAAGGTTTGGATGAGCAAAAACTCCCACCCTTGGTTTACACCGGAACTCAAAATTGCACTGACAAACCGTGACAAACTATGGGCCCAGGCTAGGCGCACCAAAAGGCCCCTAGATTGGCAGGCATTTAGAGCTTTTAGGAACACTTGCGTCAAATGTATTCATGCAATCAAATCAAATTACTATGTCTCTACCCTAGAACAGGCAAAAGGGAACTCTTACAAAATCTGGAAGACCCTGAAGTCAACTGAGGGTCGCTCAACTGCCCCATCTGTTCCACTTAAGATCCACATCAACGGAACAATTATAGAAAGTACCCATCAAATACTAGAAGAACTTAATTCCCACTTTGTCACTGCCAGAATAGCATTTGATTCCTCTCCATATGCCACCCAAGCAAAGAACCTAGATAGCACGAATGCATCACCATATACCCCAGCCTGTTCATTTTAGCTGCTCCCTCTTAGCCTTAAGGAAGTTGAGGACTCACTTATTAACCTGGATACCAAAAAAAATAATGCCGGGGAAGATAGGATAGAACCAATATTCCTCAAACTTGACTACGCCCACCTTACCACCCCGATACTTCATATATTCAACCTTTCTATCTCAATCGCTACAGTTCTCTCGTGTTGGAAATCTGCTCATATTCTCCCCCTATTTAAGTTGGGTGATGCCTGCGATCTCAATAATTATAGGCCCATTTCAGTGCTGCCCATCTTCTCAAATGCCTTTGAATAATTGATCTATGCACAACTGAAAAACCATATTGAAACTCAATCTCTCTTAAACCCTCTCCAATCCAGCTTTTGCCCAAATCACAGCACCACTACAGCTCTGGCCAAGGTTACTAATGATTGGGTCTCTGCAATGGACTCTAAGAAACCACTGGTGTAGTATTCTTAGATCTTAGTAAAACTGACACCATAGACCACAATTTATTAGTGCACAACCTTGCTAACCTAGGCTTCCTCCATCCACAACTCAGTGGTTCAACAGTTACCTGATGGGAAGGACTCAGAAAGTTAAAACAGGAGATTTGTTTTCGTCCTCCTTACCTACTGCTAGGGGAGTCCCACAGGGATCTATCTTAGGCCCTGTCCTCTTTCCCTATATACTGTATAAACAATCTTAAACACCAGATTAACAAGTCTCACTTGCATTTTTTTGCAGATGACACAGTCCTGTACACATCCGGTCCCTCACTGGAAGGAGTTAGGGACACTCTCCAAGCTGACTTTGCACAACTAGAAAATAATCTAATTAATGCAAAGTTGATTCTTAATGCCAAGAAAATGAAAGCCATGATCCTCCACCCATGTATCTTCCCCTTTGCTATTCCTGTTTTACCTAACAACTTTATAAATACTTCCCTAGGTGAACAACTGGAAATCGTTTCAAAGTTCAAATATCTCGGTTTCTGGCTCGACAACAAGCTTTGCTTCAATGATCATCTTGATGACTTGTCTAAAAGACTAAAAGACAGGTTAGGCTTTTTCTTCCGTAATAGGTCCTTCTTTCCCATGGAGATTAGAACCAGACTGGTAGAGGCCACATTCCTCCCCCTTCTTGATTACGGTGACAAAATCTACAACTCCTCAGCACTTATCAGTCTTCATAAGCTAGATGTTCTCTACCACCGCGCCCTTCATTTTATTGCAAACTCCCTACCCCAAACCCATCACTGTGATCTATATGCCACTGTTGGCTGGCCCTCGCTGACCGTTAGACTGTCACTCCATGCTGGTATTAGGACTTTAAAACTTCTTCTGAACAAACTCCCACAATACCTAACCTCCTTAGTACACATATCACACAGTGTTTACTCCCTCAGGAAGTCTGATTTTCTCCTCCTTGATGTACCTAGGACCTGTACTACCTTTGGCAAATGTGCTATTTCATGTTCGCTGTCAACTATTTGGAATTGGTTACAACCCTCTCTGAAATTATCCAATATCGTCCCTATTAACTTTTTTAAAAGGTTAGCCATGGCCAAATTAAAAGATACCTGTAACTGTCATTAAACTGGATGCTGTTTTTGGGGCATCCATTTAGCTACCACATGGTATCATAGGCTCCTTCTCTCTGTGTAACTAGCTCTACCTCTCATCATCAACAGTGTAGCTGATGGAACTCTTTCATCTTGCTACGTACAGTTATGTAAGTACTGTTACTTTCTCCAGGAACATTATTTTTCTCTGGTGAAATCCTTATGTATGCCATGAATTGTCTTATAATTAGTGTCACTTCCAATCATGATTTTTGTGCATCTGGGGAGCTCTTTATGTACATTATGTAATATCATGTAATTCTCTTAATGTATTTGACTGTATGTCCATCTCAGGACCTCCTTGTGAATGAGCTTGCTCAATGGAATTTTCCAGCAATAAATTTGAACTTGAACTTGAGCTTGAATACTCCCACTGCAAGAATAGGTGATGATGTGCAGTGGTGCGTGAAACTAGTGCTGCAGCATTTTAAAGACACCTTCGTTAATAGTGGCAGATATTGTATCTCATATGAGATGACAGTGAAGGATATTTCTGGAAAAGAGGCCTCTTTGTGAAGTGCATTACCATGCAAGGAAATAGCATTGACAAGTGCTTTTTAATAACACTATTACACTGAGAATCACTCTTTAAATTATAAGAAACTAGTATTCCCCTGATCCCTTTTGTGCTCATTTTCCCTCAGAATTTTCCCATTTAACTCATATTCAGCCAGTTTGTTTCTTTTTCCAAAATGCATTACTATGCATTTGTCAGGGTTAAACTGCATCTTTCCCGTGCATGCCCATTTACTTAACAACTCTAATCCCCTTAATAGTTTTTTTTATTCCTTCCCATGTGTCCACCTCATAAGTTATTTTGGCATAACTGGTGACTTTGGCCATCCATCCTCCCTCAGTACACTGCATTTTTTTTATTTATTTTATTCTTTTAATAACTGATTAGGCCAACTAGGGACAAGTGCCTGTTTTCAGGGGCAACTTGTGAGCACTCTGGTGGTTAAGTGACTTGCTCAGAGTCAAACAGTATGCAAGTGGGAATCAAATCCACTCTGCAGGATGTACCAAGCTCATTCACACCTTGCTACTCTAACCTGTATGCTATACTGCTAGCCCCCATTATCCCCCACATAAACACTAAACAGTGTTGGCCCTAACACCAAACCTACAGCACCTCACTGGTCACCTACCCTCATTCTGAAACTTAACCATTTACCCTGACCCTTTGTCTCCTTCCATGTAGCCAACTGGCTATCCATCTTAATACATTGTTATCTACTCCTATTTCCATTAGTTTACTGGTTAGCTCCATGTGTGGCATGGTATCAAATGCCTTACTAAAATCCATTAACACCACATCCACAGGAATACCTCTATCTAATAACTTACTAATACTTTCAAATAAGTGTATCTTGTTTGTAAGGCATGATCTCCCAGTACTAAAACCATGTTGAGTTCTATCCATTCTGTTGTTCTTTGTCAAATATGCTTTTATTTGTTCTCTTAGAATTTTTTCCTATATTTTTGCAGCAACTAATGTAAGACTGACTGGCCTATAGCTATTTTTGTCTCACTTATTTCCTTTTCCTTTGTAGATAGGGATAACTATGGTATCCTTCCAGTCACCTGGTAGGGCTCTCTCCCTCAAATTACTGTTACAGATATGGGTAAGAGGTCCCAATAGAGATTGAGCTAGTTCTTTTAATGCTCTAGGGTGTAGATTACCCAGTCCTGGGGATTTATTTTTGTTCAATTCCTTGAGGTATTTAAACACTATCTCCCTTCTTATAGTAATTGCCTGCCTTCCATTACACATTGTTTGGTCTGTTTTGTTAATGTGCTTTTGTTATTTACAGAACAGAAAAACTGGTTTAATTAACATGTGATTTCCTCATCCTTTGCTTATTTCTTTCCATTTTTCACTAAAGGTGTAGTTTTTCTTGAAGTTTCTTTTTTTAGAATGAATGTAGTTAAATAAAACTTTTGATTTCCTTTTTGCCTTTTCTGCAATGCTGTTTTCTTGATTCCTTTGTGTTGCCCTAACTGCAAATTTACAGTCTCGTTCTGCCTTTTTGAATTCCTCCTATACCTCCTTGCTGTTTATGTTTATTGCTTTTCTTTATTGTTCTTTTCTTAATCCTTATTTGTCTCTTTACCTTGGTAGTCAGCCAAGCTGGTACCTTACCTTTTCTGTCATATTATTTATTAATGGGGACAAATTGCAATTGTAGCTGTTTGTTTTTTAACATGTCCTACATTTCTACTGGCCCTTTCTCTTGGAAATCACTCTGCCAGCTCCAATCACTTTATACATTAAACATGTTATCAAACTTTGCCTTGGAGTAGTTCCTTCTAAATGTAATGCACCTTTCTGTTAGTACATTTCTATTTGCCTAAATTGTACTATGTTATGGTCGCTGTTACCCACCGTTTCCCTTACATAGCAATACTTTACATTTCCTGCTGTATTACTGAGTACTATGTCTAGTACATTCGCATCTCTTGTCAGCTTTTGACATGTCATATTAAATTAATTGCTCTTATGATTCTCATGACATCTTTTTCAAACCTATTGTTAGCTTCCATTGTTTACCAGTTAATGCCCAGTAAGATCATGTCCCGCATTAAAATCAAATCCCCTTTCTCAGTCATTTCTCTGGTATCATGTAAGAACAAATCACCTATTATTTAAGCTTAATTTGGTGGCCTATAAATAATGTATACCCAGATGCAAAACCTTATCTTTTCCCCTACTTCTAATATTATGCGAAATCACTTCCTGTTCTTTACCCAATGGTTCACAAATTTCTTGCACCATGAGACTCTCTTTAACATAAACCTTCACCTCAACCCCTCTTCTATCCACTCTATCCTTCCTGTAGATGTTGTAACATTATATTGAGTTCAGCCATATATCCCTGTCTGACCACCAAATTTCATTTATTCCAAATACATCTATCTCCTCTGTTTTAAGTAATGTTTCTACTTCCCCATTTTATTGCTCATATTATGTGCATTACATAGTATGCATTTCCAATCTTCCCTTATGATGTTTTTTTCAGTGATTTTATTTATATACTGTTAGATTACTACAGGTTATTTTTACTGACACTGTTTATATCACAGACTGATTCATAAGTGCAAAGTGCCCCATCCCCTTCCCAGTCAGTTTAAAAGCCTATTTACATGCAAACTGATTCTCTCTGCTATTACCCTTGCATCATTAAGATTTAAATATAAATCATCCCTGCTGTACAGGTCTTGCCCCATTTTTGAATTGGTCCATCTTTCTACAGAATCTGAAATTTTCCCTTTTGGCCCATATCCTTAACCATGCATTCATTTTCCTTATTGCTCTTAGTCTGCCAACTGCTGCTTATGGTACTGGCAGCATTTCTGAAACTACAAGGGGAAATCTTTGTTTTCATTGCCCTTCCTATATCTTCAAAATCCTTCTTTTTTTCTTCATCCAATCTACTCCCAATATCATTCACTCCAATGTGTTTATTTATTTATTGAAAAGTTTCACCAGGAATGGTACACTGAACAACAAGTTGCTTGTCTCATGGTACATCATGAGGAAGGATAATCAGGGAGAAAGTAGTGTCCATACAATTACAATACATACAACCAGTTGACATATTACAATTTAGACAGAATGTAAGACAAAGCAGTGACCTAACAAAAACATAGAGTATTGGCTACAGTTAATATACAAAATCCCCAGGATACATGCATAAAAAATTAATATAAAAATGTAACAATTAGTACAGTTTAAACAGAGAAGCAAGACAGTAACAACATAATGGTTTACTAAGCACTGTGCATAAAGCAATGTTCAATAAGTGCATTAAGCAAGCAATAATATCCAACAGGGTGAGTGGCATTGGGTAATACCAAACTGCCCATATGCATAATGAGGCTAGACACCACAGGCAGAGGGCCTTATATCCCCTGGAAGGTCCAGGATTGTCCATACCACCCAGCCTGGAGGGTATAATTGCACTTAGAAAATGGGCTACCTGTGTCATTTGTATGTGGGATTTTTAAAAAAATGAAAAGAGAAATTTAAAAATTTAGTTAGATGACGTTAAAGTTGTCTTGCTGTAAAGTAGTCCCTACTTTTCTGTGCTGTTCTATGTCTTGTTGCTACCCTCCCCCTATAAAGAGCTATTCTAATTCCCCCCCACTCACACACACTGCCCTACCACATCTGCAAGAACATATGGAGGTTCTTTTAAAAAAATACAGTTTTCTATCTGTCTTGCCTCATTTTTCTTTCAGAACTTTCTGAGAAGTTGCAATCTTTCATGACACTGTCACGCAAAATTAGGAGGGTAGATCGAGAAGTTCAATGTGGCAGGGCAGCACAGAGTACTATTTTTTTTATTTAAAGAGAGCGTTTCAGCTCCCCCCATTAGTGTGTTCCCTTCTTACTGCACCTCATTGATGTGATTTCTTTTTGATATCCTGTGTGCTAAAATCTGACTGTTGCAACTCTGCCTTCTCCCACATCATGCACGCACAGACACAGACAGAAACAAGGAGCATTGGCAATTTTTTTTTTATGTTTTTTGGGGTGTTTGTTTGTGGGCAGTCAGCAAGGTGTGTGGAAGTTTAGGACAACAGTCACGGAAGATGAGACTCAGTAAATGATCCAGCGAGGATGCCGCGGGAGTTAGAACAAGAAGAAAAAACTGCAGGGGCATGAGAAGGACAGAAGCTTCAAGTAAGAAATGTTTTAAATTCAGTTTGAACCTGTACACTGGCACGACAGGTTAGGGAAGGTGGTGCATGAGATGCTATGGACTGACAACATCTTGGTCATTTAGCGAAGGAAAAAAAATGGCAGCTCCTCAGTATGTCAATTCGGGGTGCTCAAAGAGATTGTTACATAATGGGGCACCCTGAATTGGCACTTCTTTCAAAGCGGGCATCTATTGTAACTTAATTTACCCCCCTTTTTAGCTCTCAGCCAATCAGAGAGCTGATAGTGTCTAGTCCATTTTCTAAAGAGGCTCAATAGTTGACAACAGCTTAGTGCAGTCTGATTTAAGTGTCAGCTTAGTCTGGATAGGTAGATGAGGGGAGAAAGGAGCAGGTGGAACTGAGTAGAGAATGGAAATGGCATCAGGACTAGCTGCATGTACAGTTTATTGAGAGGAAGTTATTTACAGCTAAAGATAAGGACTAGGGGAGGAGGATAAGCAGATTTTTTGGGGATGGTGTTTAATAGCTTAGTGAAGTAATGCGAGAAGGCCAAGTGGCCTACCATAGTTGAGTGATGAGGAATACCCAAGAGAAGAGAATAATATGATCTGAGGCAATAGACTGGAGGAGGTTGAGTGGTTAGTAAGGAAGAGAGGTGAGGGGAAGAGCCCAAACCAAAATTTTAACAGAAATTTGGCACAATGGAGAAGGCAGCGATTTACTAGTAAAGTAAGGGATAGAGAGTGATAGAGGTTACAGTGATGGATGGAGGAGGGGGAGTCAAGAGCAAATCAACAGAAGGAGTTGAACAGAGTGTCTAATCTGGTTAGGGAAGTCTTGGGAGTGGCATTATAGACTACATCACAGCAGTCAAAAATAGGTAGGATCATCTTTTGGACATGTTTGTGCCTTGCTGACAGTGGGAGGAAACTACAGTTCCTATATAATGCACCAAGCTTGGGGTGCAATTTCTTCAGGATGGCATCTGCATGTCCAGAGAAGGTGATGTGTCAATCAAGCCAGACCCTCAAGTACCTTAAGGTGTAGGTGTCCTCTATAGCTGTCCCAGCAAGGGTATTGAAGGATTGCATTAAGGGGAGCTTAGATAGTCCCTGCCTGGTGCCAAAGGTCATGAAGATGGTCTTCTTGGCATTGAGGGAGAGTTGATGTGAGTCGAATGAGTGCTGGGCATTACTGAAGTTGAGCTGTAGTCTGGATTCTCCATCAACAGGGGACTGGCCAGAAGTGAAGATGGCTGTATCATTGGTGTGCATGTGGATAGAAGAGGATGAGGAGGCTGAAGAAAGGTCATTTAGGAATATGGAAAATAAGATAGAACTCAGTACAGCACCCTTGGGTACTCCAATGTTGATGAGCAGGGGTGGGGAGTTGGAGTTAGTGATCCTGGTTGCCTGGGTCTGGCAAACAAGTTAAGTCTTGAGCCAGTTTGTGGAAGAATCAGTTAGGCCAGCCAAGGTGAGGGCATCTAGAAGTAGGGGATGGGCGATGGTGTTGAAAGCCTTTGCTAGGTCAACGAAAATGACAGAAGTGATCTGGCCACTGTCCATCCCTGAAAGCATGGAGTTGGTGAGCATAACCAGGGAGGTGGTGGTGGAATGGTTCTTCCAGAAGCCAGATTGGAATGGGGTGAAAAAATTAGAGTCATAGAAGAAAGATGAGAGCAGAGATGGAACCAGATGTTCTTGTAGCTTGGTTAGGGTAGGTAGCAGACAGATGGGGTAATAGTTAGAAGGAATGAAGGAGTCACCACCCTTGGGCAGCAGGAGTACAGTGGCATGTTTCCATACCAAGGGAACAGAAGCTGTAGAGAAGGAGAGATTGAGGATTAGAGATAGAGGAGTCATGATAGCTGGAGCTGATAGGTATAATAACTTGGGGTCCAGCTCACCTTTTGAGGGACTGAGAGTGATCAGTTCTTTCAAGGTGTCTGAGGGTGAGATATTAGAGAAGAAGAAGGAGTACAGTGAGGCAGAGTGACTTCGAGATGGGTGGGGTCAGCTAGAAGGGAGGCAGTACGGATGTAATGAGGACCGAGTCATAGGAGATAAAATTCAGGGCCACACCTGGAAATGAGCCTCAGCTCAGTGTGCCTTTCTCAGTCATCAAATTTTAAATAAATAAAATAAATAAAAAATATGTATTAAATTTGGAGGTGACATTAAGATGCTCAGCAACCTGGGTGTTGTTAATCTTGAAGAAAGGGGTGGGAAGGGGGCAGGGGGAATAGAGAGTGGCTCACTTTCCAGAATTTTGAAGGTCTATTAATATTAGTCCGGAAGGCTGAGAAGAAGTATTCTGATTTCACTGAGTGGCCTTGGTGCACTTATTTAACAGCAAATGGTAAGTGTCATAGTTACGAGGCAGGTTTGTGACTTTGTATACTTACCAGGCCTGATCCCAAGTTCTCTGGCATGCTAGGAGTTCATGGGTGATCCAAGGGAGGTGATTACCCCTGATCCTGGAGCGCCGCAGTGGGGCACGTTTTTTCCAGCACTACAAACAATTAGTCCAGAAATAGACATAAGCATTATTGATGGATGAGGCTGGGCAATGAGTTCCCAGTTTATCTGGGCCAGCTCTTGCTGGAGGGGAGTGAGGTTTGGTGATTTATATGACTGGTACTGTACCAATTTGAAAGGGGCTTTAGTTCTACGAATTTTGCATACAATATAGGTCATGTGGTGATCACTCAGGGTGTCAGGTAAGAGTCCAGATTTGACAACTCTGTGGGGGTGAGAGGTGAGGGCCCCATCACTTACAGACTGGTTTCCAGTTTTTAGATTCATGCGGGTTGGCTCTAAAATGAGCTGGGATAAGTTCTGGGCATTGATGTCACTTCGAGATTTACTGAGGGTGGAGGAAAGCCAGTTTTGGTTAAAGTCACCCATTATGTATATTTCCCTGGAGGGAGAGTGAGAGACTCTGCTGCTAATGAGTTTGGTTACAGATGAAGATGGGAGGCCAGGACAACAGTAGAAACCAGCTATATTGATAGGGACAGAGAAAGAGAGGGATCATTTTAGGGTGAGAACCTTGTATGCTTTGGGGACTGATGTGGCAAGGATGCTGGTGAAATGGATTTTTGAGGAGACATAGATAGCCACTCTCCCACCCCTGGTGGTTCTGTCTTGCCAGCACATAAAGAGCCCAGGAACAGAGAGAGAGTGGTTGCCCACTTTACTGTTTAGGCACGTTTTGGAGAGAATGATGATATCAGGGATGAGTGAGGCAGCTAGTGGCTGGAGAAGATCTAGTTTAGGGAGGAGACTGTGAATATTTAGGTACAGTATTTTTAAACCACTGGGTAGGGCAACAGGGTTTGACAGGGATGGATCAGCAGTAGGTGGTGAAAATGCAATGGATGTCAGAAGCCATGGCCCAGAGTATGGATTTATATCTCCCGAGGATAACAGCAAGAGCATAATGATTAAGAGGTGAATTTTAGCACTCTTAAACCAAGACTGGGAGTTAGTAGAGGTACAAATGTAAGGGTGGGAGGGTGGGGTTGAAATTTTAGCAAATACATCAAAGTGAGGAGGAGTGGTATAGGAAGGGGGAGGCACATGGCCAGAAGGGGTAGTGTGCCTAGGTAAAGAGGGCTGGAGAAGGAGTCACTGTGAGGTTAGAAACAGGGATATAGGGCATGGAGAGGGAGATAGGGTCAGGCATAGGAGTGACAACACTGGAGTTAGTGTGAGGAGAAGGAGTTATAATAACACGAGGAAAGTCCCAGACAACCTAAGTGGGGTTACAGGCAACATAATAGGAGACATGTCTAGGAGTGGTGGATTTGAGTTTTTTTTTTTTGTAACTAAGGAGGAGGCAGACAGAGGAAAGGGAGACTGCAGCTAGGGAACTCAGCACACAGTTAATTACAGATTGGGAGGAGTACTTGTGAAGGGGAGGATAGCCACTGTATAATGAATAAATTTATCTTATTGTTGGAGTAGGTAGTGGCAAATGAGTGCCTTCTAAAGGGTGTGTAAATTCAGCAAGGGAATACAAATCCAGCCTGTGGTAGAAGGAGTGATAGAATTGCCTTGCTGGGAGGGAGAAATAGTGGTGGAGTGCAACTGGCTGGTAAAACTCAGGGGTGGGGTGTTGATTGGGGCAAGGGCACTTAAAGAGTGTCGGGGGCTGGGGAGGGTGGATGTGTGAAAATTTTGAGTTCAAAATGAATTAGGCTCAGTTCCAAAATTGCAGCATGGAAGCTGAGAAATTTGCCAGCTAGCAGCGGTCCGAGATAATCAAAGATGAACCAATCAGCTTAGTCCTCCAGGAAATAATGTCCAATCAGGAGGTAGCTGAGCATAGGCACCAAGAATCAAACAAGTTTACTCCCGGTTATAGCTGTACCTATAGAGGGGATCCTTTCTTGGTCTTGCTGGCAGGAAGGTGGGCAGCATCGGAAAGGAGAGCTGCACAACCACCACAACAAATGCCCGATCAAGGAATGAGCTGTAGAGGGGAAAAAACTGGGGAGTTAGCGTAACAGTGAAGTGAAGGGCAGGGGTAACAGAGGCTGTACAGGGCAGAGGGTGAAGAATTACAACTAAATCGATGAATGGGAGCACAGGAGACAAAAGCAGCAGGGGACCGGAGACAGGGAGGGGAGGATTAAACATAATTGCAGAAGTTTAGGACAAAAGCAGTGGGGGAGAGATAGAATTCCAGTGGCAAGAGTGGGGGGGGGCAGGTGAGTCAGCACTGAGCACCAGCGGTAGGGTAGCAGAGGGCAGAATGGAAGAGGCAGCACAGGGATGAAAAGATAAAATTAAACAGATAAAATCACTCTAAACAAAATTATCAAGTTTATCTCAGACAAATTAATGCTAAGCCTTCTAGGGAATAGAGCAATTAAACTAGCAGAGTAACACAGAGCTTAGCATTAAGCTGAAGCACCATAATAAATAATGAAGTAGACTAGCAAAATCACTAATGAATTTAATCAGTTTCAAAATGTTCAGTTAAAAATAGATTAGGCTGAGTGTTAAAATGATGTTGGGGAAACTGAGAAATCTGCCAGCTAGCAGCAGTCTGAGGGTATTGAAGATGAGCAATCAGCTTAGCCGTCACAGAGATAATGTCCAATCAGGTGGTAGCTGTGCATAGGTGCCAGGAATCAAACATGTTTGCTTCCGGGTTATAGCCGTACCTGTAAAGGGGGTCCTTTCTTGATTTTGCTGGCAGGGAAGGTGGGTGGCAGCAGAAAGAAGAGCCACACTGCCACGACAAGCACCTTTCAAAGGCTGGGCTGTAGAGGAGGAAACACAGAGGGGAGTTAGCTTAATAATGAAGTGAGGGGTGGGGTAGCAGAGACTGTACACGGCAGAGAGTGAGGAATTATAGCTAAATTGTGGGATTGGAGTAGAGGAGACAAAAGCAGCAGGGGACTGGAGAAAGGTAGGGGAGGATTAAACTTAATTGCAGAAGTTTAGGACAACAGCAGTGGGGGCAGAACAGAATTACAGTGGCAAGAGTGAGGGAGCACAGGGGGTTAGGGCGGGTCAGTGCCGAGCACCAGCGGGCAGTGAAGGCAGAGAGCAGATTTCAAGAGGCAGCACAGGGATGAAAATATAAAATTAAACAGATAAAAATCACTCTAAGTAAAATTAGGAAGTTTATCTCAGAAACAATTAACACTAAGCCTTGTAGGGAATACAGCAATGAAACTAGCAGAGTAACACAGAGTTTAAAATTAAGCTGAAGTACAGTAATAAATAATGAAGTAGGCTAGAAAAATCACTATTGAATTTAAGCAGTTCCAAAATTTTGAGTTGAAAATAGATAAGGCTCAGTTCTAAAACTGCAGCATGGAAACTGATAAATCTGCCAGCTAGCAGCAGTCAGAAAGGATGAACCAATCAGCTTAGTCATCCTGGAGAGAATGTCCAATCAGGTGGAAGCTGAGCATAGGCACCAGGAATCAAACAAGTTTCTTTCAGCATTATAGCCATACCTGTAGAGGGTGTCCTTTCTTGATATTGCTGGCAGGGAAGGCAGGCAAAAGTGGAAAAGAGCCGCATTGCCACAATAAGCACCAGGTCAAGGAATGAGCTGTAGAGGGGGAAAAAATGAGGGGAGTTAGTTTACTAGTGAAGCGAGGGGTTGGGGTAACAGAGGCTGTACAGGGCAGAGGACAAGAAATTACAGATAAATTGAGGGGTGGGAGCAGAGGAGACAAATCAGCAGGGGACTGGAGACAGGGAGGGGAGGATTAAACCTAATTGCAGAAGTTTAGGACAAAAGCAGTGGTGGCGGGACAGAATTGCAGAGGCAAGAGCGAGGGAGTGGGGGAACCAGGGCGGGTCAGCGCTGAGTACCAGCAAGCAGGGAAGGCAGCTGGCAGAATGGAAGAGGCAGCACAGGGATGAAAAGATAAAACTAAACAGATAAAATCACTCTAAGCAAAATTAGCAAGTTTATCGCAGAAACAATTAATGCTAAGCCTTGTAGGTAATAGAGCAATGAAAGTAGCAGAGTAACACAGAGTTTAAAATTAAGCTGAAGCACTGTGATAAATAATAAAGTAGGCTAGCAAAATCACTACTGAATTTAAGCAGTTTCAAAATTTTGAGTTGAAAATAGATTAGGCTCAGTTCTAAAACTGCAGTGTGGAAACTGATAAATCTGCTAGCTAGCAGCAGCCCAGGAGGGTCGAAGAAGAGCCAATCAGCTTAGTCCTCCTGGAGATGATGCCCAGTCAGGTGATAGCTGAGCATAGGCACCAGGAATCAAACAAGTTTGCTCAGGGGTTATAGCCATAACTACAAAGAGGGTCCTTTCTCAATCTTGCTTGCAGGGAAGGTGGGTGACAGTGGAAAGGAGAGGCGCACAGCCACAACAAGTGCCCTGTCAAGGTCTGAGCTGTAGAGGGGGTCCTTTCTTGATCATGCTGGCAGGGAAGGCTGGTGGCAGTGGAAAGGATACTAGAGATTTTTCCCTGACCCCTTAAAAAGTCTTCCAATCTGTTGTATCTGATACCTTTGTGCCACATAACCAGCATGCGGTGCTAGTTTCCTTTCTATCCTTACAAATTTCTGAAATGGTATATCTTAGTATGCAATCCCTAGTACCACAATATTTTCCTTCTCTGTTACTGTTTCTATATATCTTATATTCTCCCTTTCTTGACTCTCATCTTTCTCCTCCTCTGTGCTACTCAATACCCCGTCTTTACTGTATTTGTAGTATTTAGTAGTTGGTAGTTTGCTACTCTCCCCCTTTTCCTTCTGCTGCCCCTTGTTACAAATGCTCAGGTGTTGCCAGTTCCTGTATCCTCCGTTTCCTCTTCCCCTCTTTTCAGCTTTGATCACACTGTAGTTGTTAATTCAAAATTATTCACCCCCTGCCCATTAGGTTCTCCTTCTACATTAGTTGGCTTAACGACCTATCTAAAAAATCCTTCTAGTTGATTAATTGTACAGTATGCAATTTACAAATTATTTCCCTTAGTTCTACAATATCCTGCTTCTGATCCTTAATATATTTGCATCTCTTACAATTATAGTCCTCCTGTTCCATTGCCTGAGCTTCATAAGTGAACAGTTTACAATTTACACCAACGATGACTTCAAAGTTCTGTTCTATTACATTGCAGTTCTGAAGCATAACCATATCTGTCCTGTGGATAGTAACTTGACTGTTTAAACTACCGCAATATGTACAACCCTGACCTACTAGGCTATATCCTGTAAAAATCTAGATTTCCACTAAAACTTGTAAAAATCACAATTTCCACTAAAACGTTTTAGGCAAGAGACAGAACAGTAGGGTACAAATAATAATAATAATAAAAAAAACTGATCCAAAACTGAAAACACTGCTTAATGTTTTTTTTTTGTTTTTTTTTTTTTTGGGGGGGTACAGTACAGTAATTGAAGCTATTTATAGTGCCAAGGGACAAACATGAAATGCTTAAATTACAAAGCTATCTATGCAGAAGACATGAAAAAAGAGCTCACCCAGTAACTCAAATCAGTAAAACTATGTAACACGTGTCTTGAATAGCATCAAGTTTTGATAGCAGTAATTTCAGACTATAATTGTTTAATAAACCTGAGCAAAACAGTTAGTTTCTGTTTTGCCATAAAATATGCAAAATTGGTTGTAGATGAGTAGCAAACTGAGTCTATTCTGAACCTAAATGTCAATTTTTGTGAAAATACACATTTGTTTTCGGTTTATTGATAATGTTCCTTTGGGGCATGATACTATTGTTTTAATTGATTAGTTTTATTAATTTGTTCCACTTCTCTGACATGTTCATAGCCCACGAGATTGGTGCCATATAAACAAAGTTGCATTGCCTTCTTTGTATTTGGGGAGAGAAAAAAAGCAGAACTGAAACTTCTTTTTACATGAGACAGGGGGCATACTAAAATTAACAATGAGTTTAGCAAAGAAAAAAAATAGATTTTCTGAATTTTGAAATTTGTAGATAGTAAAACGGGATGTTACACAAAAGCAAATGAGAGGCAATCCAGGGTACATACTCCATGGTGAGTATGGTAAATAGCAGAAAACTGAAACATTTAGTAAAATTGCTAGTTATATGGGGAATTCCACCTTGACTGGTTCAACCACTGAAAACCAGAAGGCAAATTATAAGAACAATCACTTTTTTTTCCCTGAACCATTATTACGTTACTGTGTATGTGGCCAGATATTTTCTCAGCATTCTGGTAACCCAGGTTCATGCATCAAGCCCAAGAAAGTGTAGTGAAGGCCAGCTAGGACAGTTCAGAGCATCTGCATGTATCTTGTAGCAGTCACACAGGAGTGTGGTGTGCGTATTTATGGAACACATACAAACTGTGATGAGCATAGCCGGTTTTAGGCACCAGCGAACCCTGCAGTTGCTGGGGGCCCCCTGCAAACAAAGGGCCCCAGCCAGATCCAGAGTACCACTTTAATTTATTTTTAATTATTATTATTCATGTTGAATGTAAAACAGTATCAAAAGACATCACTAGGCTCTGTGGAGCCTTTTCTTGTGGTGTTATAACATCATGAAATGATTTGCTAAGGTATGCCCTGTCCACTCAGAGGCTAATGAACAGATGTTGATTGAATGGACAGTGGGGCCCCAAAAACTAACATTGCTACCACTCCCTAAAAACACGAATATTACTGATTGTATTGAAAATAAAATGTGCATTTTGGACAAAGTAAAATATGAAGCATGTTTGGATTGAGGAAGGGCCCCATGACTTGTCTTGCTGGGGGCCCCCAAAACTCTAAAGCCGGCCCTGGTGATGAGAAAGAAGTAAGATTCTCAGTGGAGACTTAAACCCAGGCTGCCCATAATACTGTTCCAATTGCGTTAACCAGTTGTGCCACTGAGACAACTGGAACCTGGGCCATTCCCAAGTACATTACTCTTTTTCAAATGCACAACCCAATGGTAACACACATATTTTACTTGTAAGAATCACACAGAAGAGTGGTGTGCATATTTATGGGACACATACAAACAGAGGTGAGAAAGAAGTAAGTGCCTCAGTTGGGACTTGAACCGAGACTGCCTGGAATACAGTTCTGATTGTGCTAACTAGCTTCACCACTAACACAACTGGAACCTGGACCATCCCCAAGCACATTACTCTTTCTCAAATACACAACCAAATGGCAACACAAATATTTTACTTGTAACAATCACACAGGAGTGTGGTGTGCATATTTGTGGAACACATACAAACAGACGTGAGAAAGAATTAAGTGACTCAGCTTCCAGATTCTAGTTGTTTCAGTGGTGCAGTATGGTTAGAACAATTGGAATGGTATTCTGGGCAGCCTGGGTTCTAGTCCAAGCTGAGGCACTTACTACTTTCTCACCTTTGTTTGTATGTGTTCCATAAATATGCACACAACACTCCTATATGATTGTTACAAGTGAAATATTTGTGCTGCCATTGGGTTGTGCATTTGACAAAGAGAAATGTGCTTGGGGACAGTCCAGATTCCAGTTGTCTCAGTGGTGCAGCTGATTAGCTCAACAGGAATGGTATTCCGGACGGCATTGTTTCAAGTTCCATCTGAGGCATTTACTTCTTTCTCACCTCTGTTTGTATGTGTTCCATAAATATTCATACTGCACTCCTGTGTGATTGCTACAAGTAAAATATTTGTGTTGTTATTGGATTGTGCATTTGAGAAAGAGTAATGACTCAGGACGGCCCAGATTCTAGTTGACTCAGTGGCGCAGCTGGTTAGCGCAATCAGAATGGTATTTTGGGTGGCCTGGGTTCAAGTCCTAGGCTCAGCTGAAACACTTACTTCTTTCTTACCTCTGTTTGTATGTGTTCCATAAATATGCACACCACACTCCTGTGTGATTGTTACACGTAAAATATTTGTGCATTTGAGAAAGAGTTATCTGCTTGGGGGTGGCCCAGATTCCAGTTGTCTCAGTGGTGCAGCTGGTTAGCACAATCAGAATGGTATTCCTGGTGGCCTGTGTTCACATCCCAGCTGAGGTACTTACTTTTTCCTCACCTCTGTTAGCATCTGCATGGATAATTTTATCCCAGGGTGCAAGATTTCAGCATTAATGAACATACAGTGGCACCTAGGGGGTGGCAGTGTGGAGATGACCATGGTGGCACGTGTTGCCTGGTTCCCCCTTCCCCAGGGCAGTCAAGTGTGTGCGTTACCTAAATGGGGTGTTGGCAGGGCCTAAAAACAATGCTCCCTGACTGAACAAAGCATTATGGTGTTAGCCTATAATTGCCAATGCTCAGTTGCAAGGATGCAATGAATTTCAAATAAAGTTGGGAGCTATGCACATTGCAGAGTTTCCATGAGGAGTCACCTTAACAAAAAATATGTGGAAAACTGAAACCTTGCGAGATACCAGCTTAGTGGAACTTTCAACCAATGTCCATGAAAATCTGAAATTCTCAGCTCATTTACCATTTATTGTACACTACCAAAACTGAAACTCAGAATAAGGTGGACCATTTGTGAAAAAAGCACTCTAAAAAGACAGCCCCTCCTCTTATGGAGTCTAATAGTGTCAGTGGCTCAGTAGGTAGCACACTCAGTTCTGAGGCCGGGAGATCAGAGGGCTGTGGGTTCAGTTCCCACATCTGGCACTTGGGTTAATATCCCAGTACTGACACTGTAGTGCAGCATGAGAGGGGTGCTGCACTTCTGAGGTACCGTCTTTTGGATGAGACGTTAAACCGAGGTCCCATCTGCCTGGATTGGTGGTAGTTCAGGTGGATGTTAAAGATCCCATGGCACTAATTGAAAAGAGTAGGGGACATTTTTATTGAAAAAAAATATTGTACAAATAAGCCAACATAAAATACATCAATGAGAAATATACAGGAAAACCAAAGAAAATGGAAAAACAACAAAAATACTGCTTAAGTCCTTCAAGTTATAGCTGAGTCGGTATTTGTGATCCATGGGAAGGCCGTCCACAAGGCCAACAGAGACGGTGCCCAATACAAAGTCCTTTCTTGGTCATATATTTTCTTTAAGTCCGCTACTATCTTTCCTTCAAGTTCTGAATAAGAACACAATTTTTGTTGTAAAGTAAACAAACATCTTGACATCCAAATATTCCATTTAATGACAAGAAATACAAGGTTCAGAGTATCTCTGTGCCATCGAGACCAGTGAGAGGGAAAGACACCATACATGATATTTTGATATGTTACTGTGGAGAATATAGGAACTTCCCAGGAGTCAGCCAAGTAGGGCCACCAATTCGCAATATAAGAGCAATCAAAAAACAAATGTGAAATAGTCTCCGGGGTAGCTATACAAAGAGGTCTAGAACAAAATTGGTCCTGAGACTGTTTATGTTTGTGGTTTGCTTTCACATTTATTCGTTCATGACAAGATAACCAGTGAAAGTCCCACATGTGGCCAGGGATCCTAGAACAACGTAACAGGACTAGAAGCGAGGGTAGACAGCTGTCCGGACATTTTGAAAAAGGGGCTGGCACCTTACAAACAGAGGACAAAAGTGTCTTGTACAGAGCCTTATGCGGGTTCGAAATAAGAGTCTGAGGTGACACTTGCCATTGTTTTAAACGAAGAAACATATGCTTAATATATACAGGACATCCCCATGTTGTCACAACACACCCAAAGAGTTATGTTCCACATGTGAAACCAATACCTACAGGAGTTGTAAACCACGCTTCCCACCCTCTCTGGTGTTCACCAGTAATGGCCGTCAGATTGGCCGAAAGGAAAATGCTAGTAAAGAAAAGCAACGGGTTAACCATCTGAACACCGCCTTCAAAAGTAGGCAAGTAGGTAATATTCCTCTTGATTGGATTCAACCAACTGCCCCAAAGGGCTTGAAAAAATAAGCTGAATACCATCGTTTCCAGCTGTTTTGGGATGAGGAAAACATAACTTAAATACAAAAACAGAGGGAGAAGATAAGTTTTGATGAGAAAAACACGCTTTCTCTTTCCAATCTGACCCTTGTTCCAAGATGTCACCATGCTTCTGCCCTGTTTCAGCTTCTCTTCCCAGTTAAAGGAATCAAGTCTCTGAATCCCAAAATAAATGCCAGTATCTGGTTTGGCCTTCTGTCACACGTAAGGGCCAATAGTATCCAAAGAGTGGAAGGATGATCCCAACCAAATCCCCATGCTCTTACCAAAGTTTATACTTGCTCCAGATAATGCACCAAAAGAGAAACATTCCTGGAGAGAGATAAGCGCCTAAGCCTCGTCGGCTACTAGGAAACACACATCGTCCGCATATGCAATCGCTGTGAACAGTGATCGCAGAACCGAACACGAGATGGCACGAATCTGGGGATGAGCATTAAGACATCGAAGCAACACATCCAGAAAAAAAACATATAATAGAGGGCTCAGTGGATAACCCTGGCGAACTCCCCGTTTCACCGGGATCATCGGGCCCACCCAACCATTAATCAGTGGAACAATGGTCGCCGTCTTATAAAGTGTCTGAATCCAGCGAATCATATTGTCAGGAATGTGCAGAAAATGCAATACATTCCATAGAAAATCATGGCTAACGGAATCAAAAGCAGCCTTTTGATCAACCAAAACAATAAGTCCAGAAACAGAGTCCGATAAACCGTGCCAAAATAGCTCACGGAGGAGAATCAAGTGATCAGAAATTCTCCTGTTAGGTAGAGAACAGGTTTGGGCTGGGTGAATAACTATTTCAGCCAACCCAAGCAAACGTTGTGCGATAAGTTTTGTCAATATCTTAAAATCCATATTCAACATGCAAAGAGGGCGCCAGTTATCAGCGGACTTAATGTCACCTTTCCGTTTATATACATAAATCAATGTGCCCTTGGTAAACTCCAAGGGGATGTGTTCAGAGGCAAGAAGGGAGGCAAACACAGAGGTCAATTCCGGAAGGAGGTATTCTCCTAAAAATTTATACAAGGCGGTAGGAAGGCCGTCCGGACCAGGGGTCCGACGTAGGAGCAATGAAGATATAACTAACCGAATTTCCCGTTCCGTGAAGGGTTGACATGCAAGTTCTACACTCTGCGAGGAGGGAGAAGAAATTTCTAGAGAACCATACAGTTGTCTCAGGTCCACTGATACAGTAGGTAAAGGGGAAAACAATGCAGTTGTGTGGTCAGTAACAATTTGACATAAGTCCGAATGAGAAGTACAAAGATCTCCATTTAAATTGAGGAGACATGACATTGTTTTATGGGCAATCTGATGATAGTTGGATTCAAACGGGCAAACAACTTCTCAAGTACCTTTCACCGCATAGCTATGTTGGTGGTACAGTTGTTGCGACTGTTTAGACTGGAAATCCAACATATCCTGCCTCACTAATTGTATTTGCTGCACAAGATCCTGCCCTGTCAAGTATGCTAGTGACAGTAAAGACTGAAAATGAGCCCTCTTCTGTAAATATACAAGATATTCAGACCTGATTTTGTACGGCTATAGGATTTCAACATTCCAGTTAAAGTACGTTTAGTGTCCATCCACCACGGAATTGGATCATCATACATGGGGTATACAGACTTACGAGCATGAATAAATGACAAAAGGGTCTGCTGAAATGATGGTACCTGTAATAAGGAAACATTAAATTTCCAGATACCCGGCCCTTTACCACAACTGGCAGGAGATCCAAAACTAACAGAGAGTAGCTTATGGTCAGAAAAGGCTACCGCCTGCACTACAGCCGAAGTAACTTCAAAAATACTGGAGGTAAAAACAAAATCAATGCGGGTGGCCAACCTCCCCTTCTGGAATGTGGGAGTATGCTGTTTCGTGAAAGAAAGATAAGAGTCCGTCAAACGGGCAGTACGAATCATGCGTCCCAGTACGAGTGAGTCACAGTACAGTTTCTTAGTGGTAGCAAAGGAACTCTTATCCCGAAGACTAAGGCCACAGTTAAAGTCACCAGAAAATATGATTCGGAAAGAAGAATGTAAATAAGGACGAATTAAATCAAAAAGAGCTATCTGCTCAGTTTTTGATTGGGGGCATAGACATTTACCACCCGATACGGGCATTGCCCTAGCAAAAAATCCAAAATCAAAGCTCTACCGGGGGCCAAATCAAACAGCTTCAAAAGCTTAAACTCAGGGATGTTAATTAAAATGCCGAGACCTGAGCAGGAGTCTTGGCCTATCGACCAAAAAGAAGGACCCATAAGCCAATCTCGTTGAACCAGTCGGATCTCCTGCACAGTATGGAATCTCGTATCCTGTAAAAGAAATATCCCAAATGGCAAGAGCCTCAAAAAAGGAAACACCAACCGTCTCTTGTCCACACGTTTCAAACTATTTACATTAACAGTGTGGCATGTAAATTGTGACATGACAGCGCACAAGTAAAGTAACCAGCACTATCAAGTTTTTCTCTTGCCTACTACCTTAGTCCCTTTCAGCCTAACCTTGGCCTTCCGTTTTTTGTGAAAGACCAGTACTTAATGGTATTTCAGAATCATCAAGACCTTCAGGGAAGGAAGAAGCGACAGAGGAAGAGTCAGATTCACCACCTGCATCGTCCAACATCGACTGAAGCACCTCAAAGGCATTCGATAGTGTAATAGAAGGTGCAGCGCAGGCCTTCGGAGGAGACAATAAGGTGCGGGAACCAGATCATAACGACCTGCGACATATCACTTTGGCAGGTTCACTAGGGGGCGGCATGGTACTGGGGCCCGGGACCTGCTCCACAGCCTCTAGCTCCATAGAGCATGCTGAATTCAGTACCTTCCCGGGGGGGTGGAGCCTTGTTGACTGACAAAGGTACGTCACGACAGGAGGATTCTGAAGCCAGAGTTTTATAGGGAGGGGGGGTCACCTCTGTAGAGGGGGCATCCAACGTAGTGTGGAGACGGGCTTTCTGGGCTTGAGTAATTACATAACGCTGATCCACACCTCCATCATGTGTTACCTTGGTATGTGCAGCCCAGGGACATGACTGAAATGTGTGACCCATCTCGTCACAAAGATTACACCTACAGTCATTCAGACAATGCATACCTACATGACCCATTTCACCACAGTTATGACATTTGATCTTATCATACGCACTGCTCAGATGTGAGGATCCCACATCTATAACATGCTTTAGGTTGGCCTGGGTAAAACAGAACTCCTCTATCCGACCTAAAAAAAAAGAGTTTGGTAAGTGCACTGGTCCAGATTCAGAAACATTTAACATAATTTTAAATTTACAACCCCCTGTCCATATGTTTTCAGAGTCCAAGATTGCCTCTGGCTGACCTTGTAAAGTACAACGTTGTTTTAACCAATAAACAATATTAGAGACATCTACTCCCTCATTGCGGAACATAACAGTTACTGTCTTGAAAGCAGGTTTTGTGAGGGGTATAGCCTGAAATGGGGTCCAAAGAGCAGTGTTACACAAGATGTGATATTTTGACCAAAAACGGTCAAGGCCACGAGATGTTTGAAAGCTAATGTCAAAAGTTAGTTCCCCTGAGACGTGTATCAGGGCATATATTTCGTGGGCAAAAAACTTCATTGAATCCTTTAACAGTGTTCTGGCCACATACACACGGTCAGGGGGGTCCGCTAGTCCACATCTATAAGAAAGCCTAACAGCATTATGCCGCTTAGCTGCCAGAACCGGAAATTTAAACAAGGAGGAGAAGGACCTCGCTGTCCCGGTTTGAGGAAAGGGAGGTCGAGCAGTGGCAGAAGACCCTTCAGCCATTGGGTCGGAACCAGGAAAAGTCTGTATAGCAGGGACCTTGTTAAGGCCCAGGACTGGATTCTGGGTCAAACGAAGCTCATTAGGAAGGTCCAAAGGGTCAGTCACAGTTTGGGGACTCTGTTCTCCCCAATCCAATATCCTATCTTGCACAGTACTAGTGGATCTGATTGAGGATGGTCCCGAGACCCAGGAACCCGCCGTGGGGTCTTGCACCCATCCTGCCGCCCATAGAGCTGCATCTACGGACCATGCAGGGGCAACATTAGGGTCTGCCTTAACAGAAGAAGACTGGGAAGGTAACGGATCATCCAGAGATACAGAGGGCAGGCTCACCACCGAAAGAGTACTTACTGAGTCCTCCACCATAAAAGAGTTGCCAGAAACAGCATCCATAGATGTCCGACTAGGCACCCATACAGAGACTCGAGGCAGGTCTTCAGGGACTGGACTAAAGGTGCCCGCCATAGCCATAGGCACACCGTCTTGCTTCCTGCTTGGTAGACTCATCTGCAAGCCCATCCCAGCAGGCGTACAACAGCGGTCCGCTTCCATCAAACTGCCGTGCGGTACAGGCACTTCCCGACTCAAAGGTTCCGAGTCAAAGGAAGTGTGCGTCTCTTGCAGTCCCCCTGAGCATCCAGACTGAAGCTGACTGATCTCGGCACAACGAACCTCAGCACAACGTACCATCCGCGGAACAACAGGCACCTCCTGCATATCGTCTTCCAAACATGAAAATACAGGTATGGCTATCCGTTTAACAAGCATGGTCTCCTCAGATACAGAGACAGGAGTCGAGACCAGGTCTCCTGTCTCCACAGCTCCATCAACTGCAGGCAGCAAAGCGTCCTCCATCTTGGACAGGGGATCCCCTCTGACAGAGTAGGGGAATTTCCCCGGTGTCCTGGCCAAATTTCCCTCATTCACTAAAAATACCACCAACAGTTTAATCTGGTTCAAGGTCAGTTGGCATTCATCTGTATCCCCCTTCCCCGGGTTGTGCCTGAAAATAGGCAGAATTTGTCTAGTGCACTTACCCGGTCAACAAAAACTAAATAAATAAAATAAAATAAAATAAATATATATGCTGATGCACTGGTACAAATTCTACATTCCCTTTTCCAACTAGGCTATTATGATAGAAAAGGAGGAAAAGCTGTTCCCCCGGGGACTTTTGTGGAGTTCAGAGCATCAGGTTTGGGTCTTGAAATGGAATGAGAAACAGTTCATATTAGGAGGAGTCCATGAGTGAGAGAAATGAGGAACAACTGAAATATGAGGCACTATACATGATAACAAAATCATAGTAATATAGTAATGTATGGTAAAATATGACTAGATCCATCAAGTCTCTGTCATTCCTATTTTACAAGCTTTGAAGAGTTACTGTGTAATGTGCAAATATGATTTAAAAATGTTCCCTAACTTCTTTACTGCCCAGGATTACCTGTGATTCCCATATTAAGTAGAAATTTGCCCAGGCTTACCCTGAAATTATGCTAAGTCTTTGTGATTTCTGTCTCCACTTGAAGGCTATTCAATATGTTCTAAACACTCTTGACAAAGCACACAGGCAAACACAATGTTGAGTGTACACTGTAAGCTCTGCTGTCTGTTTTTATATTGACTTTTTTAGTAACAATAAACATTTCTTAAATGGTATCATCATTGGATACTTATTCATGCATACACTGTGTCCAGTTTTCTGCTGGTGACTATTTTCATTGTTACCGGTGCCACACTTTTGACTTTGAGGACATGTTCTACATATTAAATAAGTTTTCCAGCCTTTGGAAGAAGAAGTGCTTCCTACAGTTACCCTTGAATTTAAAGCCTCTTAACTGCGGAGTGTGATCTGCATCTTATTAGAAAACACGAGATGACATTTCTCTTTGAATTCAATCTTATTAATGCACTTGAGTATGGAAAACTAAGAGCTTCTCCTATCTCATCCTCCTTTTCTCCAGGCTAAAATGATTGAGTCAACAGACTCTTTTTATAACTTTTGCCCCCGTACTACTGATAATTATAGTAGCCCTCTATAGGCCTGCTTACACTGCCTCAAAGTCTTTTTCATACTGAAGAGCCAAGAACTGCATGAAATTCTCCAGTTTGGGCCAGACTGTGTAAGCAATAATACCCTACAGGGTCAGTAGTATTGGAGAATACTGGACTACCCAAGGGTGTAATGAGACCCAACGCCAGAAGAATAGGAACTTATAGCATCTGGAAGGTCCAGTATTGCCAATATTGCCCAGCCTGGAGGTTATTATTGCACTTACAAAATGGACTACATCTCATATTTTTATAAGATTAAAAAAATAAAATAATGCCATAAAGTAATGAGTAAAAATTTATGTTTTGCCCTTTTGAGAGGAATTAGTCCTTCTATTGGTATATCTGCCAGTACAGGGCACTGCAGTGTTTGATAGCTATTCACTTGTAGTATTTTCTGTCCAACATATCTCTCTGATTTTTGCCTCCAAGCCAGTTACCAATCCATATTGTATACTCTACATATATACCTCACTGGAGTTCTTTTCCTAGGATCATAACATTTTTTTCATGGTGTCAAAGGCCTTGGTGAAGTCCAGAATTACTACATCTATGGCCCTACCCCTGTCTGCCTCCCTAGTTATCCCCACAAAAACGGTGACCTGGTTGGTTTGGCCTGATCTGCACCCCACAATGGCATGCCAAGAGGTGGCAAGAACCTTTGACTCAACAAAGTACTTCATTATTCAGTCCTTATAAAGATTTCTTGAACTTTCCCAGCACGGCTGTCCAGCTAACTGGCCTGTTTATTGTATGAGTCCTAACCTGTCCCCTTCTTGAAGACAGAGATCACACTAACTACTTTCCAGACATCTGGCACCACATCAGTCCAGACAGAGTCACAAAGAAGTAATGCAAGTTGGCCCTGTTAATTGCTCAATTAGCTCCTCTATGATCCTTCAGTGTGCACCCTCTGCCATATGGCACTTAATTGTCTTGATCGTCACAAAGTAGTCAGCTACTAGTGCTGAGGATACATCATAGCTACCCCTTTTACCCTGTGTTCTCTCAGTGAGCACCCTTCCTTGTTGGTGCACTTTGGCGAAAACTGAGAAAAGATTAGTCAGCATCTCAGCCACTGTCACTGTTGTCACATATATATCCCCTTTCCCCATCTTTATAGGTCTTATCCTCTCCATCACCTTTAATTTTCCACGTATGCACTTGAAGAGGGCTTTGATTGTGTCCATAGCTCCTACTGCTCTCCTGGCTTCTAGATTCTCCTTGGCTTTCCAAATTCTGGTCTTGCATCTAGTTTTGCAGTCTCTCATTGCTTCTCTGAACTCATCACTGGCATGCAGACAACCTGTTTCTAGTTGTCAGAGACAATGTTTTGACTTAGATCACTGTAGAGTCGGGGTCCACTTCTTGGCACCTTTGCCATGATTGTTTACTGAGATGCTGACCTCTGTTGCTTTAGTGAGCACCATTATCAACAAATCCCACATGTGTTCTGTAATAATTGCCTCATGTGGCTGCTGCAGACCCTTAGATGCCATTTTAGAAAGTCTGCCTTTTTGAAGTTCAGGGTCTGGGTGGCTGAGACCTAGGTATTCTTCACGGTCACTTGTAAAAAGGTTACATGGTTGTGGTCACTGTCTTCCATCAGTGTCTTGGCATTCACACTGAAGATGGCCCCATGCCCAGTCCTGAGAAGGGGACAATGGTGGTCTCAAACATAATACCTTCTTGGGCATGTTTATCTAGAAAATAGCTCCTGAAGGTTGAAAGGCACAATGTCTCAGATCTGCCTTTAGCATTCTTGATATTTATATGTATGCCCTGGATATTGAAGTCCCTCATGGTTACAACAGCATACAGTTTGTCTACTGTTGTAATTTGGACACATGAGAGGAAACAGCTGAGCCAATGGCACCCTTCATTATATGCATGGCAGAAATGGTGTTAAATCCAATTTATTTCTTGCACAATAATAAATATTATATTCAGTGCAAAGGGATGACCATGAGCACCATTTTTGTGCACAAAGTGGCCGATCTGTATGTTGTTTGGTTGGAAGAATGCTTTGTATATGTAAATGGACTTTTCAAGCAATATGCCATCCTGTGGAGATGGTACATTTATGAATGCCTCTTTTTTGGGGCAGGAAGCTGGAATGATCTCAAGATATTAGTCCAGTATGTCAACAGTGTAGATGTTAATGTCCATTTTATGAGTACCAGTAGCAAATGATCAGTGAACATTTTGGATCTTATGATCTACAAAACTGAAAACACATTGACCACAACTATGTTTAGGAAGCCTATGGAACAAAATACACTATTGCATTTTATGAGTATCCATCAGCAATCATTAAAGGGATAATACCCGGCATGGTGGGTGTTTTGCTGGGATAGCATCCCACCTCAGGTGGTTAGGCCCAAGGCCACTGGCCGAGGGCATCCAACACCCGAGAAGGGATGTTATCTCAGCATAACTCCCACCCTGGAGGGCATTATCCCTATTATACAAAGGCTTATTGTTTTATAATAATAAAAAAAAAATTAAAGAATGTGTTTGTTGGTGTGTAAAAATATTTTTGTTTCTTAATAGAAAAAGGTAGTGCAAGTGCAATGCAATCAGCAGGGATGTTATGCCAGGATAACATCCCTGCTGTGACGGCCAGCTGACCAGTCAGAAGGCAAGATTCTTTCTTGCCATTGAATAATGGTAAATAAACTCCCTGTAGTCCAGATGCTACGGGTTAAAATAATGTGTAGCAGTGAAGATGAATTTCAGAGACAAGCACAAGTGATCACAGTATGTTTCCCGCAAAAAGGCAATGAACTGACCTCAGTCTTTAATGGACTGAAGAGAGCTGTCAAGTTGGGCAGTAATACGCTATTAACCAGAACAAGACATGTGGAAGATAACAACCAGTCACATTTGTCACAGTCTACTCCAACCAAGGGAATCAAGTTGCCAGTATAATAAAAACATTAGGGAGTTTTGATAAGTGACCCTGCATTTTCTGGAACACAATATACCCAGCTGAGAATAACCAACAGACATGGTCACAAAATATGAGATACAGTGGTACACAGCTTTTACCAAAGTAAACCAAGTAACAGATCATAATTACCACCAGCACCAAATGCAACTTCTGCTGTGGCCAATGTATCCACTGTAGTAATATGAATTACTCAAACACCTCTAAACACCCAAGACCAGGAAAACAATTTAAAATTTCATCATTTATCAATTGCTCCTTTACATCACTCATTTATATGCTGATGTTCCCTGTGGTCTGGGGTATGTTGCACCGAGCAAGCAACAATTTGAAGAACAGATGGGAGAGCACAAGCCAGCAATTAGAATCCAAGTAGCTATAAATACTATGGCAAAGCACTTTGCGAAAATGGCCCACAGCTTCCCCACCAACCTTAAATTTACTGGAACTGAAAAAGTGACAGCTGGACTATGAAGAGGAGATGTACAGAAGAAGCTGGCAAAGCATGAATGCTTTTCCTTCCACACATTACAGACCATGAGTTCCCTCAGACTTGAATGAAGAACTTCCACTCCAGTGTCTCCTTTGATTTGATATTTCTGTTTTCTGCTAGCCATATGGTTATTGTGTTTCCCTTTTTTCTTTGTTGCTGGTGTTCCCTTGGTTTCCCTTATTTGTACGTTGCACTTCTCATTACCCTTGTATTCTCTTATCATAGAATCCCCAACCCCCAAATCTTACCTAATGTTTTTCCCTGTTTTGCCATTTGTAACTGCTTGTTTACAATAATATACTGATAAGGTTTGCTTTTTAGATTAACTGTATTTTGTGCACTTTCATAGATTTACAGCTTTGGTGCTGTCATGTCAGATGCTTCTCATACAGTTACATCATGAATAAGTAATGGTGATGCCAACTTATGAGGCTGTCAGTATGGAAATCAAGTAGCTCTGAGGGAGGAATTGCCAAAACATCAAGTAATTTTGCATGCACATCAAGTGCACGGATGTTGTCTACCAGCTGCCTAGACATAATGCTGCTCGTGGAAGCACTCCTGTGAGTGACGGTGTGTTTTTTGTTTTTGTTATTGAATGCCCAGCTCTGCCACCGTTGTGTTTGCACTCTGCACTTAATTGTTACATTCTAGTTTTGAATCACCTATTTGCATGTCTCACAAATGCCGCTTATTCCAGTGAGGTAAGCTGTTGTTTTTTTTCTTGCTGAAAGAGATATATGCTTTGAGTCAAATGCTATAGGCATTTGGAAACTTTGTTTCCAACAGTTGATTACTCTTGTAATTTCCCAGATCAGCTGGGCATCATGCTCCCCAGAACTCTGTGGGGTCCTTTAGCACATTCCCAGGGTGACTCTTACCTAACTCAAACAGTAAAGGGAAGAAACACCCTTCAGGTCATAAAGAGACCACAAACTGCATATAACACACCATGGAAAGGCAAACTAATGTGGCACACTTACAATTCATGTAAACCATACAGAATACTTAATGTACTTATGCTATGTACATTCTCTGAAACATTATTATCAAAAGATGACAGTTTGCATACCACCCAGACACACAACCTGCAAGGCTGAGCTAAACAGCTCTCATGTTGAGTTTTCCATATTGAGTCCCAAGCCCAGCGGTCCATCTTAGAGGCCACTGAACAAACATGAGGGACATAATGGGTAGCTTTTATGGGCAGACTAGATGGATTGCAAGGTCCCCTTCTGCAGGCTCTTTCTTATATAGGGTCCCATGGGTTTGCACATTTATTTATTTATTTATTTATTTATTTTATGTCTTTGATTACCGGGTAGGTGCGCTGGTCTGAGGGACCATTTTCAGGCATGACCTGGGCCATAAAAGATGGCATAGTTAGGCAACAATTTAAATCACAAGGCACAGGGGTGTTACAGGAAAAACTGAGATCAAGAACAGTTTTACATACAGGGAATATAAATACAGGAACAAATGGTGGAAATCATGGTACGACAGGTGAGACAATAAGAGGGTACAAACAAATCCTACCGTTCTCCCCTGATTAACACCATCTTTGAAAGTCACATCTAGACAGAGAGAAGAGAGAGGGAGGGAGAAAACAGGAGCCAGAAACAAGCTTGGGGAGAGCAGTTAAGAAACTCCCAGAGGAGTCAGGTTACTGCAGGATAGTGAGTGTTAGGTTTGAGGTGTGTCCACCCCTTATATGCAGGAGCAATTTGTTGTATCCGAAAGCCAGGATTTGTTGAGTGACTTGAAAGCTGGATGGGTATTAGAGGAGCGGAGGGGAGTAGGGATCCCATTCCACAGTGTAGAGGCAGCAACGGATGGTGCTTTCCCTCCCATACCAGTGGACACCCTCGGTACATGTAGGGGAGGGACAGCAGATGAGTGTACATACCTTGGTAGAGTTTTGACCTTAAGCAGGGGGAAAAGAGGGGAGTCAACACTGCTTCTGATGGTACTATCCATGATACAATTAAGGGTAAAATCAAAGCACCCTTGGAGGGGTAGCCAGCCAAGGGAACTGTAGAGTTTGCAGTGGTGAGTTGAGAAAGGTGCCATGGCCTAGATATTCAAATTGCTCCACAAAGTAGCGCAGTAGCAGGAGCAGGTGCAAGTGCAGTGCGTCTATGCACAACACACACGATATTCAAACACAGCGCAGGCCAAGATGTGCCTGCGCCACACAACTGAATAGCATGCCAACCATGCCATGGCGCAATCAGGGATGCGCAGTGGTGCAGGTCTGATGCACAGTAGCACAACCAGGGATGCACAGTGGAGCAGGGTAGCAGTGCATCTGCACAGCCAGGGATGCACAGGAACAGGATGCAGGGGTTCACCACCCATGAAAGACATGGACAAAGGAGCATGCAGCAGACCAGACAGTGCCCCCGCCACACCCCATGAACCACACAACCTGAGGTGAGCTGGAAGAACCACCAGCCCATGGACACCAGCCACAATTCCATAGCCAGGGCATGGTGCCCCAGGGCACCCCCTGGCAAACTGTAACTGGAACACAAGGAGGTCCGGCCACCCTGAGCTACACCATCCCACCAATGCAGAGCACACCCTGCACAGCAATCCCCAGACACCCTTCCCAGGAGCAGTGCCCAACAGTACATGTCACACTATGCATGCCACCACCCCCACTGTGACAATGCAACCCTGTGCACCATGGAGCCATGCAATGTAGCCCCACCATGAGCACCCTGCAGCAGGTGGCAGCAGCCACTGACACAACAACTGCAGACACAGTGCCACTCTGCATGGCCCCCCTGAGGCACAGCTGAGGGTTCGACCCTGCGTCAGCACCCGAGGTACCCTGAACATGACAGGGCCTGCCCTGGACCCCATCACCAGCAGTACAGCACCCTGCACACCCACTCAAGCACACACCCTGTCCCAGCACTGGCCCCAACAGCCAGCACAGACACCCACAGTGGTGCACTGAAGCCTGCACCACACAGGGTACAACACAGTGCATGGACAAACACCCACCCATACCCAAGGGCACCCCAACACAGGGACACAATAGCAGGGCAACAAACTCACTGGTGTATGGCCACAGAAGCACCCCTACATGGCACATGTGTACCAGCCACCCTGCGCATGCACCATGAATCCATCCATCACCAGCATGTGGCTGGGGCACAAGTGACAGACATTGGAGCACATTTCCTGCAACAGAAACAAGTGACAGCATGGAGGGGGACAACAACAGCAGAGGCCACAGTGCCACGCGAGGCAGATGTGGCACCATACTGGTGGCAGGAGGCAATCTGGCATTGTGCCGGGTACAAAGGGTGGCCAGCATGAACAGCCATCACTGACATGTCAGCAGACTGTGCATAGCACAGACATGCAAGGGTGTCAGCTGAAAAGGCCATGGGCAGTCTGACAGGGACACCATAGACACAGTGCATGCACCGTGGACCACTACACACAGGTGTCCAGTGCACAGAGAACAACACACATACCACGGACAATGAAAGAGTCCCCCGCCCACATCATAGGTGGGTCCCTACTGGACACACACACATGCCCATGCCTGCACCACTCCTGAGGCCATGCACACCACTGCAGCCAAGCACCTGTAGACTGCTGCAAATCAGGGACCATCACAGCTGTCATAACAAAATGTTTGTATTAAACATAATAAACAATCAAACATATTTACAAATATATACAAGGGTGGGGGAAAGGGCCACAAACCAGGTAGGGGCAGGCATGGGGCAGGGATGAACAAATGGGAGAGGGAAGAAGGGGTGTGAGGGTGGGTCCAGGGGGGGTAAGTCAATTAGTGGGCATGGAGGGCCTATTGCCTGCCCCACTCTCCACTCCTGTGCCACCTCCATCCACTGCGGCACCAGACCACATCCTGCTCAATCCTCTGTAGTATCACAGGGGATGCTTGTGCAAGCTGCAGCAGCTCCTGCACTCCATGCTCAATCACTGTCCAGCAATGTCCACCTAGGACAAGGGAGCAGAGTCAATGAACATAACTGTCCATCCCCCTGCAGCCCACCCATTGTGCATGGCATACAGCCATGGGCCATGCCCCTGTGATGGTGTGCGACCACCCACAGTGACCGTGTCCACAAGACCTACCTATCCAGGCACTCACAGCCATGTGGACCGCTGTATATACCCACCGCCCATGTCCCACACAGCACCACCGTGGCCATACAGTGACATGGCTATGCGGTGTGAAGGCAGTGGCACAGCCATGTGCCCAGTGCATGCACGGACTACCAGCGATGCCCACCCACACATGCAGTGCCACAGGACAGTGCTGAGTGTACCGTGTGGCATGCATGGTGGTGGGGCCTGGGGCTGGTGGCCATGCCCTGCTACCAACTGTGCAACACAGCATGCACAGATGTGATGAGAAAAAAAGGCACTCACCTGCATCCACACCAGCTGGTCGCTGCTGTCCCATGGCCCCTCTGCCACGTCCCTGCTGCAGTGCACCAGTCCTCTCCCACTGAGATCTTGCCTTCCTTGCTCTACGTCGCTCCTCCTGGCCTAGGGTGCAGACACAGAGAGGGGAACATCAGTACTAACCAGTAGCAAAGACCCCCTCCACCAATGTGTGTGATCCCGCACAGCCCAGCAATGCCACAACCCCACCACCACCACCTCCCACACTGGACCACCCCACCCCTCTGCAGGGTGGACACATGCACACTGCGATACCTGGATGGATGGACGCTACCAGTGTATGGATTGAGCACCTACCTGGCCATGGCAGGCACCTCATCTGGTACATGTCTGTAGTCACCCCAACCTATCTGGGTCCCTCCACTGGAGGTCCCCATAATGGTGGTGACACTGTTCAGTGCTAAGGGCAATTCCTCTGGCCTCCTCCATGGCCTCTGCTACCTCCTCCCACATGGCGCTGCATGGCCTATTTAGTGGGTCCTGTCCAAACAGGGCCCCAGCATGGGGCTCCACCATAGTCACAAGGCTGGCCAGCTCAACCGTGCTCCACTGTTGGGCTCTCCTGCTTGCCATCTCTCATGCAGTCCAGATAACAAAATGGTGCTCTGTAGCACACGTCCCCCATGTGCAGATACTGCGCGGTACAGCACTGCTATTCCCCATCATACTGTCACCGAACAGCTAGATGGGGTGCCTAGGGAGCAAAGGTCAACTGCAGGGTCAAGGGTCTGTCATGCACGGACTGCCACAGTGCTATTGGGACTCCCTGTGTTTAGCGCAGTAGGGTGCCTGTGTGTGATACCCTGCAATGGCCTACCGCACTGTGGCTTCATGGTGCCTACGGCGCACCAGGGCACAAGCGTCACATATGAGAACAGCACACTAGCACCACTGGCACAGTGGTGGCCATGCCCTGCACTGCCTCCCACACAGAGCACTTCATCAGCGAGGCAGGTGTCGGTGTCAGTACCCCAGGCATGCACCGTGCGGTGCCTACTGTGTATGTTAGAGAGCTGCGCCATTGCCTGAGCATGCTCAAAAACATTGTGCAAGGCTCAACAGCGTGATATTCAGCCAGCATATGCAAATCAGCTCATCAGCAATTCCATGGCACTGCCACTGCATTAGCATCCACTTAAAGTTGCATCTCACCTCATTTGCATGCCTTGCACTATATAAATGTGAGATGGGACTGCAAAGGAAATAGTTTGGTATTGCAGTCTTTTGTGGTGAATTGCATGCTGTTTTTATGTGTGGACCCTGGTGTGTGAGTGATGCATGGGACTACACATTCAAAGGTAACACCTGTCATTCCCACAGGCTTTATAATGACTGAACGAGAGGAATTGGAGGAACAGGGATGGAGGAGGAGTAGAAGGAGAAGGCCCAACTTCACGCAGGCTGAAGCAGATGCTCTGTTCGAGGCCTATCTCGACTGGGAACCTCTGCTCAGTGGACAGTGTGGAACACCACAGGCCCGTGCTGTGGCATGAGGTGAGGTTGTGCGTGCTGTGAACCAGAATGGCAGCCACCAGTGGTCTGTGCAGGAGTGTAAAAAGAAGGTCGGCACAAACAGGAAGAGGATAAAGGACAAGGTGGTTGCCATCAGGGCAGCACATGCTGCCACCAGTGGTGGACAGCTGGATATGCCACGCCTGATGCCACAGGAGGAGTGGGTGGCCAGAAGCATGTGGCATTGTGCCATAGAGACTGTTCCTGGTGGTGGCTTCCAGATGGGCTGCAGCCCATCACTGCATGGTAGGTCCTGTGCTGTCTCTGTGTGGGTGGTGGGGGGAATGCCACAGGGTAGGGCAGAGACTATAACACTACTGTGTTCCCTTACAGCTACTTAGTGTCTACATGGAT
Organism: Neoceratodus forsteri; assembly: GCA_016271365.2. Classification (NCBI taxonomy): domain Eukaryota; kingdom Metazoa; phylum Chordata; order Ceratodontiformes; family Ceratodontidae; genus Neoceratodus; species Neoceratodus forsteri. Next base: position 216,369,021 of record CM057453.1, read on the forward strand.
AAGCGGTGGTGGGTGTGTCCACTGAGGGTGATGCCCTGGACATGGAGGAAAGCCCATCCACCTCCACAGGTGTCCGAGGGACAGAACCATTGCATACCTGCCTGTCTGTCCGGACTGAAGATGGTGGTGCGGGTGCTGATGACGCCCTACCTGTGTCCCAGCATGACTGCACACATGGACTCCAGCATGCTGGGAGATGGACTGGTGCCAGATCTGGGACTGATGATGATGGATCACACATCCCAGACAGTGATATGTGTGGGATGAAGGATGGTCCCACAGCAGGAAACGGCATGGGCGCAGCCGTGGGTGTTGCTGCCGTGGAGGCCTGCATGACATTGCAGTCCCAGCCTGTGCCTGTATGCCCCAGTGGGGCAGCACTGGTGTGCGTCCAGGCCTGTGGGGCTGTTGCGGCCGCTGCGGTGCCACCGGTGAACCCTGGCAAATGGCGGCTGGAGGGGTAGTTCCAGCAGTCAGCTAATGTCAATGGGGGGACAGTGTCAGGGGGCAGTGGCAGTGCACTATGTGTGGATGTGCCCCGGCATGGCTCTGGTGTGCAGCACCCATCATCAAGGGGTGCTGCCCAGCAGGACCAGGAACACCACGAGGGACAGCATGTCGAACCGGCAGATGACCTCTTTGATGAGCACAGCAGCCAACTCCAGGCTTCAGTGGATCAGCAGTTGCAGCTTGTGAATGCGGTGGATGTACTCAGTGTGGTTCTGTGCCAGGCAGAGGAGTGGCACAGCAGAGACCATGGTCTGCTCCTGGCGGAGATGGCCCAGCAGTGGAAGGACATGACCACTGCCATTGACAGGCAGATGCATGCATTCACAGCTGTCATGGCCACATTGGGCACCCAGTTCAGTGCCCATGTGCCGCAGACACCACACAGTGTCATGTTCAGCCCCCATTCCTGGCATCGTGTGACACCTTCAATGTCGACACCAGGTTCCGCTGTGGGCATACCGAGCACACCTGATGCGGGCATGTTCGATGAGCTGCAGACCACTGCACCAACACAGTCGCATTCCAGCAATGTCACCCCTGGGAGACCATCAGTGCCACCCCATGAGGCCAATGGTCAGCCTAGCATGGCTGGCAGGTCTCGGCGGGGCTGCCCATGCATCCGTGGTGGCCGTGGCACTGTGCTGCATGACTGATCTGTCTCCCACCATGGCCACTCTCTGCCACTGCCCTGTGTGCAGTGTGTTGTGCATCATGTGATGCACAGGTGGGGTACCCAGCCCTGCACACAGACACGGTCCCTGTGCACACCCTCCCGGCTGCTGGCCACTGTGGTTTGTGCATGATGATGCCTGCGTTGCGCTGTTTGACACTATGCAGTGGTGCCCAGCATCTGAGGCATGCACAGTAACGGCCACTCGGCGTGGTCATGTGTGGATCTGTGTGTGGGTAGGGGTTGCATTTGGGGTTGGCATGCCTTCTACCCCTTGTGTATGTCTTGTGGTGTGTGTGTGTGTGTTTGTGTGTGTGTGAGCATGTGTCGTGTTTGGCCCTGCCCATCCCTGACAGCGTGACAGCGTGTGCGGTTCCATGCTCAGACCCATTCCCTTGCTGCCATCTGCCCCTGGGTTTCATCCATGCCTGTCTGTGGACTGGGCCCTTGCCATTGGTCATTGCACATGGCCCCATGACCTACCTGTGTTGGCTGAAGTGCTCTTCTGTGATGGTGTCCCGGTGCAGCTGTGACATCCGGATCAGGCAGGGGTCCCTTCGCCCAGGGGGTGGCTGCCCATCACCGTCTGGACCAGCATCCTCATCGTCCCCCATTTCCCCCCTCTCCAACCTCTATGGCTATCCCACAGTTGTCGGCCATGTTGTGCAGGATGCAGCAGGCCAGGAATAGCCCACAGGCCTTCAAGAGGCTGTACTGTAAGGCACTGCTAGATGTGCCCAGGCACTGGAAATGTGCCTTCAGCATCCTGAACACCCGCTCGATGACATTCCGTGTTGTGGCTTGTGTCTCATTATACCATAGCTGTGATGGGGTCTCAGGGCACCAGTATGGTGTGAGCAGCCAGGGACAGAGTGGGTAGCCACTGTCACCTGTGTGTAGAGGGTGGACATTAGCATGGTGGTCTGCATTACTTTGCCATGGGCTGTCATGGCCTGTACCCATGGCACCTCTGACTATGCACCCCCCCCCCACGTCTGCTTATGTCATCCTACATGATGTGCATACTCACCCACTAGGTGGCCAGTGGGGATGTCCCCACTCTTGAACCTGTGGCACAGTGCAGACTGGTGCCAGATGAAGGCATCATGTGCTCCCCCATGGTGCATGGCACAGACACTGGTTATGCGCCCCCTGGTATTGCACACCACCTGGCAGTTGATGCTGGCATACCTCAACTGGTTTATGTAAGATATACCATCCAGGCCCGGTGGCATGCGGATGGCCACATGGGTGCAGTCAATGGCCCTGAGCACACCAGGCATACGTGCTACACTGTGGAACTCTTGTATGTGTGCTGTGTGCTCTGCCTGTGTGCTGGGGAAATGGATGTACTTCGAAGCATGTGGCAGCAGTGCGCTGAGGAGTTGTGTGAGTAGGTGTGACGCGGCTGACTGGGTTACGCCTGTTGTGTCCCCTGTTGGTCTCTGGAAGGTGCCTGTGGCAAGTAGGCACATGACAGCTGTCATCTTTGTCTCCACTGACAGAACATGGCTCTGTCGTGTGGGTGCCTGCATCTCATCACTGCACAGCTCTCAGAGCCACCTCAGGATCACCCGGTTCAGGCGGTACCAGTCCACAATCTCTGTGTCAGAGTAGTGTTCAAAGGTGGTGTGGGCTTGGTACTGCCTCTTCGGGGCATACCACCGACAGACCCTTCCACAGGTGCGCCCCCTTCTGCCTGCCTTCTCACACCCCTCATTACTGGCTCTATCTGGAAGGTGGCACTGGCCATGTCCCCGGCTGGTGTTATCCCATTCCCCCCACTGTCCATTTGTGATGCTCCCCCTGCACTGAATACACCTCTGGCCTTTGGCTGTGGCTGTTCTGCCTACTGCCACTGCCCTCAGTCGACTGTGGCACCTCCCTAGCACTCCTGCCCAGTGGCACAGGATCCCCACTCCTTTCCTGTTCCTGGTTGACTCCAGGTGTGCTCTGTCCTGCTCCTGCCCAGTCCTGCTCACTGCTACCCTCTGCCTTATTTCTGTCACCTCGCTCCCACGTGTGTCTTCCCTGTAGTGTTCTTGTGCCTCTCTCTTGTTCTTTTTTATTTTGGATCATTTCTGCTATTGCGCAACTTCTGCTAGCTCCCCTATTGACATGGCGCATGCTGTTGAATATCACACTGTGCATGTTATTCATGATTCCTCCCCCTACGGTTGTACATGGTTTCATTATTATTGCGCTCTTGTGCATTGCAACTTGCAAGGCACAGCTACTTCCTGCTGAATATCGCACAATGGCGCATTTCCGTACTTGCGCTGGTGCATCTCTGTTGCACATGGTGCATCCCTTTTGAATATCTGAGCCCATGAGAGCAAAACGGCAGGCACTGTTGTAAGCTGCTGTGAGCCTGGTTTTGAGGGCTGAGGATGTTTGAGAGTAGATGAGGGAGCAATAGTCAAAGATAGGAAGTAGGTTACCCTGGACAATTGCTATTCGAGCCTCTGGAGTTAGCAGGTGGTGCAGATGGCAAGCAGCCCCAAGTTTTTGATTGACCCAGTGAACCACAGTGTTGATGAGGTCTGAGAAGGTTAATGATGGATCAAGTGTCACCCCCAGATATTTGAACGAGGTAACATCTTCAACAGTCAGACCGCCAGGTGATAGTATTTGGGGGGAGGAACCGGAACTATGAAATTTAGTGAGGTGTGGTTTGGATGCAAATAGCAGAGATTTTGTCTTTTTTCCATTTACCAACAACAAGTTTGCTGTGAACCAGCTAAACGCACTGCCATAGTTCTGGGTAAGAACTGAGGAGACCTGGGTGAGGGACTTATAGCTGTCGTAAATGACAAGGTCATCTGCATACAGAAGCAATTTACAGTTTAGACTATCAGCTGGGAGTGAATTAATGAAGATGGAGAAAAGCAGTGGTCCCAGGATGGAACCCTGGGGGATGCCAGTTGAGACAGGGAGAGATGGCAGAACCAATGCACACTGATAGTGAGCGACCAGTGAGGTAGCTCTTGAACCAATTTATTGTCTCGGTGGAGCAGTCATGGAGGTGTAGCTTGGAGAGGAGGAGTGCATAGTTTATCATGACGAAGACCTTTGTGAGATCCACAAAGACAGTCCCAGTAGCGTGCCCGTGATCCATGCTAGTAAGGACATGGTCAGTAAAGAGTGCCAGAGCAGTGGTGGTGCCGTGAGATTTGTGAAAGCCATGCTATTGGCTACACATAAGAGTGTATTCATTTATGTGTTCCAACAGTTGGCAGTGTACAATTTTTGCAAGACATTTGCTTAGGTGTGGTAGGATAGAAATGGGACAGTAATTGTCAGATGAATGGGGGTCCCCTGATTTGAAGCTAGGGATAATTTTTGCTGACTTCCCACATATCAGGCATGGAGGAGGCAGACAGCCAAGTTGTAAATAAATGTGAGAGGCTTGATTATGGTAGGGGAGATGAGTTTGAGAAGAATAGGTGAGAGGCCATCCAAACCCAGGCTACCCCAATTAGAGAGATTCCTTAGGAGCTTGATGGTGTCTTGTGTAGATATGGTCTTGAAGTGAAAGCAGGGGATGCTAGGGGTGGTGGGAGATGGCTGCTGGTTTGTACTTGCTCTTGGGTTGGCAGAATGGTATCTGTTCCTTCTAATGATCCAAGTCCAGTGGTTAAATTGGGTGGGAACACACAGAAACTCAGTTCTCCCACATCTTACAAAATTGTATTAGTTTTCCTACATCTCTGTCATCTTGCTCCTTTGAATGCCATAGGAGAGTGTCAGTTCCCACTACCTACAAATCTAGCAGTTAGTCTAACCCCATGTAAACATTTCCTGTTTTTCTACTGTGCAAGTCCCTATCTAGACTGCATTTCAAGGTTGATCTGAAGTATAAATGCTGCCACAGGTGACTTCTCAACCCTAGGTTGCTGACAAGTAAATAAGCATCATGGCTGAAAGCTTAAATGAGAGCAAGTGTATTTATGAATAGGAGCAGAGTCTGGAAATAGTAGAACACAGGATTCAAATGACTGTATTGGGTACCCTGATCCCATGTTCTATTTCACTTATGACTAGCATTAATTCCGCGTTACTCCTGCCAGTAGTGAACTCCACCTTGTAATCAAGTGTGACCCAAGACAGGGGAATATGTGATCATGTGCTGCTTTTTTTTTCATGTGTGTGAATTCTTTTTTCTGCTCTGGAGGGCAGGGCATTCTTCCAGAGTACCCTCTCAACTAGCTGCCACTGCTCCTAGTCTGAAACCCTCCACATCGGTCTCCCTCCCAACCCCATGGCTCACCCAGCCCCCTGAATCACCCCCCCAGGAGAGGGTCTGCCAATCCTTGGCAGCCTATCTGAAATTAGAGGAACTTATCATGAGGTTGAGTCAGCCATGGGAGATGTGATGTGTTGGGTCCAACAACGGGATGTATACAGGTCCATGGGGTCTCCTTCATATTCATTGGCCTCAAGGAATTTTGCATGTTTGTTTCCCCCGTGGAGTGCAGCTGTGCCATGATGTCCAAGCACCATTATGCTGATGTCTGTCACACTCCGCCCACTTACTCGGCACTGTTCATGCTTGGTCCCTGCTCTCCATTGGGGCTGCCAGAGAGTGATGTGATCCTGGAACCCAACACTGGAAGGGAGAGAAGTCCTCTGGATGCTCAATCCCCTCCCTCCCTTGCCAACCCCCAATGACCTGAGTCCACTCCTGAACACGGGTTGCCAGTGTGGCACAAGGTGTGGTGTCCAGCTCCTCAACCCTCTGCACCACAGGGCCAGCAAACATGTGCTGCTTAATAAAATAAATCATAATGCCTGACTCAAACCCATGTGTGATAATCAGTAATTGGTAAAGGGTCTATTAGCATTTATGCCAAAGCTATCCATGTCTCCAGCATCCTTCAAGTTCCCCTCCCTCTGTCCAATCCCCTCCTTGTATCTGGTTGAATCCTCTCAGAGCCTCAGCCATTAACTGTGCTCAACTGTACAGTTGAAAAAAACATGATTTATATAATTGTATTTCATATATATCTATGAATTATCCAATAAGGTGACCTTAGGCATACTGTAAGTTCCTGTCTCACTAACACACTTTATCAAGTGGTGTAATTTAAAGAGAGCTGGGCTTGAATCCACCTATTTGCATCTGAGCACATGTGACAGGGGATTCCTCCTTCAGCTTTGCAAAATGTTAAATATATTACAAACACATACTAAAAAAAATGGATACTCAAAGTACAACTTAGGTACAATACTTCACACATTTTCAGTATCTGATTAATGCTGCCAAACTCAACAGTTCAGTATTTGATCCCAGATGGTTAAATTTGGATTGCTACCCTTTATTTGTATCAGTTCAGTACTGGTTTTATTGTTCAGAAATTGCCTTTACAATGGAGCAAAAGATAAAACAATCTATACAAACATACAGTAGAAATGTTAAAAGAGATTTATTTAGACAAATAAAAATCAAGTAACATCAAGTAACATAAAAGAATTATCCAAATCTGTTTTGCAAAAATGGAAAGAAATTCGACCGGCGCTTTCTTGTATTAAACATAGATTTAAAATTACTGAGACTCTGAGCTAATATAATTAATAACATATTGTATTGCACACTATCATTTTCAATTCTTTTAAGATAGTTAATAAGTAAATTTCAGCCTTGCTTTTAAGTTTGAGGATTAGTTTATAAAATCATTTAATAAATTCAAAAGAGCAAAATCTAGACTCCGTAACAGACTATGTAAATTGTGTTTCCCCTATTTTGCTAATCCCTTTTGAAAGCTCATTCTGCAAGGAAAAATTTCAGTACATTTCTAGCAAATGATCCAAGTTTAGTCAAATGTTTATCATAGTTCCATGCTGGCAACACCTGGGTGGCCACCTGCTATGGTTTTAATTCTATTATATACATTAAAGGCTAGCTACCATTTTCAATAAAAAGCATAGTAGTCAGATGTGTCCCCTTCATAACTCAGGGTCTAAGTTAACAGCAAACCAAAAGATTTAAAACATTTATAGCCCTGAAAAAGCCTCATACACTTTCAGAGTTTAAGCATGAGATTCTGCTCCACTTGTCTCTCCCAACAATAGCATTTGTAAATTATTTAAAGGTAAAAGAAGTAAATCCTAAGCCATACCATAGCCTAGGGACTCCCTTTAAACACTGGAGACCGTATTTTTCACAGTAATTTCTCAGGCGAAATATAATTTCACAACATCTCTATTCCTTTAGTAAATAGGATGGAAAATATAAAATAGGAGTACCTCAACGAAAAGAGACTCTTGTGGCATAATCACTCCCAGTCACTTAGCAATAAAGTGAACTATAAAGTAAACAGGTCTGCAGTCAGAGGGAAAATCACGTGGCCTTCATGGGCATCAATTTCTCCCTCATTAGGAGTTTTTTGTGAATTAAAGGCCAAGGGTCAAGGCAACTTCACCAGGGGGTCTTTAAGGTAAAGTTTAAAAAGAATAAATATGTATGGCAAGGAGTTCTATCTCCATACTATTTAAATAAAACATGACTTGGCTCTCACCTCTTAAGACAAATAAACCCCATGGGCAGTCTCCACTGTTCACTCATGCAATTCACTACATGGATAGGCAAGTTGTAAGAACTTAGATATTTTAATATGATTATTAAAAGTTATGGCTCCATAATAAGTGTTGAGCTTTGCCAAGGGGTCTAAATATCTTGTTTTCATTTGTTTGGCTGGAATTTTGGTCAAAAACCTGGTTATCTATAAAAAAATATATTTAAAAAGCCCAGTATCTTTTGAAGGGGATTACCTCCAAGAGCAGCTTCCACCATCACTAAAACAACTTCTCTGGATGGACTGATGCAGGAAAACCACCACCAGCAGTGCTTGAAAAAACATATCTCCCTACTGTTAAACATAGGGTCAAGGATCCTATTCTCTCATGTAGGATTTTAAATCTGGCCATTTGAATGTCTGTGTCCTTTAGAAGCTTTCCATGTGTCCTTCATTCTCTCCCTCCAGTTATGTCGATACATATACCTTGAAGTAAACAGGACAATCACTCTCTATGTGCAAAAAATTATAACAATAATTTATATTCAATCCCCAGCACCCCCAGGCAAGGTTAGCGTACCTGTAAGAAACTTTTGCTTGCATAATAGCACTCTTTGGTGAAAAACACTTGTGTAGCATCTTCAGGCCAAACACCTACCACTAGCCTGCTCAGCTCCAAATGATACCACTGTGGCAAAACTCCCAGCCAAGCTTCCAAAACTGCATATAGACTGAAATGCACATTACTCCTTGTCAAAATTTATGTGGTTCAGAGGATTCAAGATGCCTTTACCTTATTAAAGTAATGCCCAAATCAAAGGCAAAAGATAAAAGCCAGTAACTATTTTAAAATGAATCTCTGCCATTCATATAAAAGTTATTAAATGAAGCTTGCCGAAATAAAAATCTCCATTCAGAAACAAAGTTCCACATAGAGATCTGGTGTAGACTGGAGCAGTGGCGAAGTCATCTTGATGCCCTTCCCCCCTTTTCCAGTAATGGGTGGCTGTTTGGGGGTATTTGTACTTGATTATCTGTTTGGCAATGTTTGACCATAGTTCCCAACATTACACACATTTTCTTTTCTAGTACTTATTTTCTCAAGTTAACAATAATGGTAGACATTTGTACATCCAGGATTGCCACACACAACTGTTGACTGAATTTGAAAACTCTGATGTTTATGGAGCCCAGGTATGGTGCGGTATTTCTCTTTAATTAAAAGCTATAGTTTATGTCTTTAGACAGGGGAAAAAACTTCTTGTTCTTAGTTTTGGATATTGACATCCAGAATCCAGTTATCCAGTTTTTGTTGTTGAGGTTACACTACTTAAAAAAATAATGTTTTTTTTTGTCACTAAATATAAAGCTGGCTTACATTTGTGATTGTTTTACTTTGTTTGGCTTTATTTTCAATTTTAATCATAGAAACATAAAATTTGATGGAAGAAGGAGACCAAATGACTGTACTACCTTGCCACATCAATGTACTGTACTTGTGGGCTACATCCCTCCCCTCTGCTACCCAATCCCTTAAGCACTTGCTGCCCCCCCTCAGGAACTTTGAGTCCTCTTATCCTGTTCCAACTGTGCCTACACGCATTAAGGCTAGCTGCTTCCACTACTTCCACCAGCAGTCTGTTTCACGGTCCCATCTTCTCACTGAAGTAGAACTTTCTCAAGTTTCTCCAGAATTTGCCCTTCAATAACCTCCCATCATGCACTCTAGTGATTGCATCCCTATTTCTTACAAATAAGTCCACACTGTTTACCTTATATATACCCCTGGGAAACGTACAGTATATGTTTCGATCATGTCCCCAACTGCGGCATGGCCTCTAGCAAATACATGTTTAAGGTCCCAACTGTTCCTAATATGATCAGCCCTGCTGGTCTTTATCATCTTGGTGACCCTTCATTTTACTGACTCTAGTCTGTCAATGTCCTTCCTCAGGTGAGAGCTCCAGAACTGGGCACATTGCTACAATTGGTACCTCACCAAGGATCTGTACAGTGGCAGAATCACCTTGTTTCTCCTACTGTCAAAAGCACTATCTATACAACCAACATTCTTCATGCTTTGCTGCATGCTTTGTTGCATTGACTTGTTTGCTTTAGAGGGTCATTTTTTATGATAGCCAGATCTCTCTCTCTCCTGTGTTGAAATAGAAAGTCTAACTTCTAGCATCCAGTATTCTGTATGTGGATTCCATCTACCTAAGTGCATTACATTGCACTTCTTGTCATTGAGCCTTACCTGCCAGAACTTGGACCATTTCTCTAGTTCTCTAGGTCCTACTGGAGCTCCTGCACCCCTTCCTCATGATCCAGCCTGCCAAATAGTGTTGTATCATCAACAAAAGACACCACTGCTCCTAATGAGCCTTACCAATGTTGAATAGGAACATCTTGAATAGGACAAGTCCCAGGATCAATACATGTGCAGTCTTCCCTCGACCTCCTTCTCCCTTTAGTTTGCATCTTTAACCATTACTCTTTGTTGCCTACCCCTTAACCAGTTACCTACTGATGTAACTGTTCCCTGTCCTGGTTTGATTCCCAAGTCATCCAATTTCTTAAGCAACCTCCTGTGTGGTATTGAAATGAAGGCCACTCTAAAGCTGAAGTAGAGCAGATCTACTGTATATCCCCTGTTTATTGCCTTAGTGACCAAACTGAAAAATGCATGAAGTTGTTCTGGCAAGACCTCATTTAAAAAATATATGCAGTCTTTTATCCAGTAGTCCGTTATCCTTTAGGTACTCTAGGTCACTAAACTCTCCTTCACTATGGTCTTCATCTGCTTATCTACTTAGAAGGTAAGGCTAACACACCGATAGTTGCCTGTATCCTCCCAGTTGAGTGGACTAGTTCTATGTTGGTATATCTCCACTCTGCTGACACCACTCCTGGCTGCAGAGAGTCACTGAATGGAGGGTTTAAGGTTACTACCAATACTGCATCCTAGTCTCTTGGCACTCATGGGTTCAGACCATCCTGGCTTGGTGTCTTGTCTATCCTGAGAAGGTCTAGTGCATTTTGTACCCTGTACACAGAAAGTTGTACCCTGCTGATGATCTGAACCCTTTTGTTTTGGACTGATAATACTTTCTTGGTGGAAGATTTTTGTCCTCTTCTGTAACCACCAAGGAGTATTTGTTTATTCATTTACCTTCTGTTCATCACACTCCACTACCACCACCTCCAGGCCACCTAACAATTTCCATCCTTGCTTTACTTTTTTTCCCTTATGTACCTGAATATTTCATTTTCCCTACCTCTTACTCTCTCAGCAATCTACAACTCTGTGTGTGACTTTACCATCCTGACTACCGCCCGATCCTCTTTTAATTTAGCCTGGTACTCTCAGCCAGGCTTTCTCCTACTTGTCCTATTGTACTCGATGAGGGCCCTTTTTTTCACCCTCAGTGCCTCCCTCACCCTCTTCAAGAACCAGATCAGCCTTCTGTGTTTGCTGCTTTTGGTGACTTTCCTTTAATAAGCCTCATTCACCTCCAGGGAGTGCCTCCTTGAACCCACTCCATTGTTTTTCTATCAGATTTACACCATGGCCAATGCAATTAATTCAGTTTGCTTTTAAAAGAAAGCATGGTGTCAGGAAATTCTAAAATAAAGTTCTTATATAGCTTGTCGGTGCTCTGCATTTCTTATTCTTTATGAAAATGTAGCAATAGCTCTCATTCATTCATCTTTCAAAAGTTCTGTAAAATAACCTGACAGTGAATCACAATTAAAAACTGAATATGCTGTTATATTAATTACACTGAATGGTCTTTTCATTGTGGGTGCAGTTGAATGACAGATTAATTATTCTGAAGTTTCCTCCAGAGCTTTCAATGCCTATGAATGGCTTAATTTTAAAGCTCTTGAACTTTTATACTGCCTGCTTAATTCAAGGCAGGCTCCTCCCCTTTTTTTTCTGGACATCCCATGGGAAAGAATTACAAAACCTATAATTTCAGTTATATTTCTGATACATCAGTTGTGAAACTAGGGACAGTAACCTGAAATTAAGCTAGTCAGAACTAGTACTGCAATTTTATAACATTATCCTATATTTAGCTTTTCTCCCCTATTCTCTGTGTCAGCCACTTAACAGATGGGGTTTCCATATCTGCACCATTCCTCTGATCAAGAGGGTGGTAGAGTGGCTGCATTTATGGCTGCCAGTAGTGTGAGAATGTTAGGAGGCCAGCACCCTTCTCCCTGAGGAATCAAGAGCCTGTGCCTACACCTCCAGTCTACATTAGCATTGGACTCCAGCAGATCAAATGGGACAAGCAGAACTAATGATATAAGACCACCACATACATTATGTATATATAAAAGGAGTAAAAGTACAGCACATCCCCATGTATATATGAAAGGTACAAAGAAGAATGTAATAAAGTCATTAGTGACCTTGCTCAGAGTCAAACAAACAAAGACACGTTTTCACTGATCAAGCACAGAACTACCCAAAAGACTGGATTTTTTTTCTGTTCACGCTTCACTGATTAGAAACAAGGGAGGACGGCAATAAAAATCTGTTTAGTTGTGGAATATACATTCCAACTTTTCTGATTCCTATTTCCTGGGTTCAGTGTTCACTGAAATAGTTCAGTGCTCCCTTTTGGAGAGGTTCTTTCCATGTGCATTGAAAGATGTGCTGGTGAGGACCCTTCTGATAAAATAATTTAGACCTGTCTGTAACCTTCCTTTTCTGGGAAAGTTGATTGAGAAGATAATATCACTGCAGCTGAAAGCACACTTTATGACTTTTAACATTTACAGTATGAGCTGCTCCTATCCAGATTCAGGTCTAAGCACAGCAAGGAGACCATACTGGTTGGGGTGCATAATGACCTCCTTAGTACAAGAGACTGAGGGGAATAGTCAGTTCTCATGCTACTCTATCTATTCTCAGCATTGGGCACAGTGGACCATGGGTTGTTGGTGAATTGCCTAAGGGAATACTGTGGACTCACCAGCACTGCCATCAGCTGGTTTAAGTCCTTCATTAGAGACAGAATGCAAAGGGTGGTGATGGGTAATTTCTCCTCACTCCCAAAGCCCTTATTCTGTGGTGTACCCCAGGGTTCAATCCTCTAAACTATGCTGTTCATAGTGTGCATGCTGCCCCTTGGTGAGATCATCAAGTGTTACAGGCTGGGTTTCCATTGATATGTATATGACACACAGATGTAACTGTCATTTGCACCCAGGTTGCCTGGTGTAGTTGACATACTGAAGTTGTGCAGGGCTGAGATTCATGATTGAATGTACCCCAGCTGGCTAAGACTCAACTGAGATAAGACAGAGATATTAGTGATTGAGACTGGTCGATGACAGTGTCTGGGGGCTACACAGGAGGCAACTGGCATGGTGCTTGGTCTATGTAGCCTTTTAGCCTCCACTAAGGTAAAATAAATTGGGGGACATTCTGTATGAAAGACTGACACTGGAGGTTCAGGTGTCATCCATAGTCTATAGTGACTTTATCCAACTGGAAGCAGTACAGCACTGTGATTTAGGGCACTAAGCTGCGAACCTGGAGTCCTGTGTTTGAATCCAACAGCCCCCACTTGCATACTGTGTGACTCTGAGCAAATCATTTAACTTTATAGAGCTCCCAGGTCACACCTGGAAACAAGCTTTGGCTTAGTGTGCCTTTCCTGGTTAAAAAATTTCCCCCTTTCTTTTTCCTTTCCCTTTTTATCTCAGGAATATTGTCTGGATTTAAGCCTTGATCTTACCGGATGAGCTGCCATCACTAGTACATGCTTTCATGACTTGGAACTCATCTACTGTAACAGTCTGTATCTCAAGGTTAGCAGAGGGATCTTACAATGCCTTCTGCAGGCACAGAATGCAGCAGCCAGGTTGCTGGCAGGCTTTCTGAAGTCCTGTCAATTAACCCATGTCCTGTGTGAATTGCACTGGTCTGTCAACGAAGTGGTGAGTCACATTCAAGGCTGGCTTACTGACCTACAGAGCCCTATATGGACTGGACCAAGGTTATCCGAATGATCTCAAGACTTCCTATCATACCCTCACCCACTCCACACCTCTCCTTCAAATTGGGACTCCATGCAGTTCACAGGGCTAGGATAAAATCACTGGGTGGTTGCACTTTTGAAGTTGCCAGCCCAGCTCTGTGGAAGTCATACAAAAGATCTTTGAGAGAGGCACCCTCGGCAGAGCCATTCAAGAGGAGCATTAAGACTATCTGTTCATGGAGATCTATGGATTCAGTTAGTTGTTTCTCCCACTTGCTGCTATGTTACTTATTTATTTTGTTTTCATGTATACATTTAGTCTAGTTTACTCTGCGTTTGATATTATACTGTGATTTATGCATTTTTTAAATATGTTTTTTATGATGTAAAATGCTCTGAGCACCAGGGAATTCGCATTAAACAAATATACCTACTGCTGCTATTTCTACTACTATTAAAATTCCTTAAAACAGCAGAATGCTCATATCATTTGATGATTACAGATGGAAAAAGTTGGAAAATTGAGAATTTCTCTGGATCCCTCAGCCAGTAATCATAGTTGTGCTCATTGCAGTAGGTTAGGCCAAGACTACTCTCTTCTCAAATAGTATTTATGTCACTCTTATCAAATTGTAATTTAATTAAAAATGTACCTTTTAATTATTTCCATCCATCATATAATATAATACTTCATTTACTTTGCTGTGAACCTATAACGTGCTTTTTGATAGGCTATCACATTAAATATGCTGCTATAAACATTTAAAAATAAACTTTCAAATTTCTGCCCTTGGCTTGAGGCCCTTAATATGAATAAATACTGCTGATCCCTCACCGTCCAAGAGGAAATTGTTCTCAAGATGATCTTACCATTGTTTAACTACACAAATGTGGTCTATGGAAGTGCCTTCAATTATACCCTTGCCAGACTGGACCTATTCTTCCTCACCTCCTACCACTTTGCCAGTTGTTCCCCTGTCTACACACACCACTGTTTCCTTTATCAAAGCCTATCTCACCCCTTTGTCTCCTCTCAATATCTTTCCCAGAAAGAAGGCCTCCTCTCCTGATTCTAGTTTGCATTACTCCTCTTCTACCTTTGGGGAAGGGGAAGATTTTCAAAATCCATGTCAAGATGTAATTTTCTACTGTGTACAAGTGTGGGCATAAGAGCAATTTCCCCCTGCTTATGTCCAAGTGAGGGCATAGCTAAGTCCAGTTTTTCCTTTTTTTTTTATACCATCTTCTTTGCCAGCCACTCCTTCAGGCTGCCAAGGGCACTTACCATCTGCCCCCCCCACGGCCATCTCACTGCCCCATCTGTGTCGAAGCCCCAGTTGACCTGATGTATCCTTTCATCGGGTGGGAACCCACATCCTGTGGTGCCACCATGAGGGAAGACTGGCCTAGCAGGCACTTCCATCTGCTCCAGGGCTCAGTTGGTGAACAACATGGACTCCTCTGGTCTTTGTAGCATACAGGAAATCGACAACAATCATCCAGCTGGCCAGGCAGCCCATTTTCCTCAGTTTTTCTCACCCGCTCATCCTTCAGCCACAGTGAGGCTGCCCGCCTGCTGCATGGATGACAGAACACACATCAGTGCATGGTCACTCACACCACAATGTATGTTGGCCCACTGGACCACCAGGAGCTGCTCGAGAGAAGTGTGGACTGGCACCTCCTCCACCCCCAGGAGGATAGCACCCTACCGGATTCTCTAAACCCCCCTTAGCCCATTTTAAAAAATTCTGACTTAGTTATGTCGAGTTTGCTGGTATAGATGTGCCTGGACACAGCTGCTGCACCAAGTATAACCTAGTCTATCATTTACATCTATAGCTAGCAGCACTTTTTATCAAAACATTGGATGTTATGTACCATAAAACTGTTTGAAATGCTGCATTTATGTCCAGCTTTTAAAAATAGTTCCAATATGATAGAACATGTTTTACACATACCAGAGCAGTTCTGATATTGACATAAGTGAGAGTTACATACATTTTATGACTTGAAAATCCCTCTATACTCTCTTCCTATGTGCTGTCTTCCCACTCTATTCATTCCTCAGATGCTTGTTCCATCTGTATCCCTTGTTGCTCAGCATCTACTGGCCATCTTCACTTATGCACACCTGCCATCTCTATGGAGCAGTCTCCCACCCTCTCATCATCTTTCCCCCTTCTACATCTCTCCCAAATACCTCCTGAATTCTCATATTGGTCTTCTCCATCTGGCTCGTGCCCTTAACAGTCAGTTATTTGACAATTGTCTCTTTATATTTAATTATCCAAATGTTTGAATGATTAATACATGTGTTTATACAAGATAAGGTATGTGGACCACAAGTACACAAAATAAACATTTTATTTCAACAATGGACACCTAAATGAAAAATAAACCTTTCTTCTGCATGTTATGAAGTTGAAACCTGCTTATTTTTCAAAGAGGAGTGTCAATTTGATTGACAGCCTCATCCAACCATAAAAAAGAGAATTCTTATATTCCTGACAGCAACAATGTTTCAATTAAACCTTAAAAGTCATCAGCTGCTGCCATCTTATTTTCTTACATCATCACTGAAAATTTCTTAGAATTCTACTCAACATTTTCCGGCTGGGGGGAGGAGGTCTGAGCATCCCACGTGATGCTCTCTCCCTTCAAGAGTGTGGGAGGACTGTCACACCATCCCACTACTGCCAGCTGTGGATGCATGTGCAATGGCAAGGGACTTATGGTATCGGGAGGAGAGGACATTGTTAGGAGCTAGGCTGAGACATGTTCCAGCACATCTGCAGCCTGTACTCTCAGTCCTTCAGGCCGCTGTCCTCAGGGGGTGTGTTTTTGTAGAACAAACATCAATAGGAGCAAAACATAAATAAAGAAAAAAGACTTTAGTTGTAAAAGTTTATATCTCCTTTTCACAATTTGGATATCAGTTCAAAGTATTTACTCACATCTCATTTTTTTAAACAAACTACGCCCAAAACCATACAGGTTTTCCCAAGTTTTGCAACCACATATACTGTCATCGGATATGGAAAAAAAAGCATGGTTCTGACTTCCCTAAAGGTCGGCAGCAGTAACATCATTTTACCTGCTTTTTTTAAAGCAGCTCCGCTTTCCACTCTTATGCCCCTGATTCTGCTCGCATCCCATCAGCTTTAATTTATATATTTATTTATTTGATATATCGGGTTTACAACCTTTGAACCAGAGGTTCATTTACAAAGGTATCTCATCACATGTAAGACAGAAGCTAATACAGACAGGGTATAACAACAATTACATTAAGCATGTGTTACAGACATTTGTCACAGACATTATTTACAGTATTTGGATGTAGACATTTTTAGACATTATTTACAATATTTGGATGACGATATTTACATCATCACAGCAGAAAGACATTATTAGCTTGAGAAAGCATCTAAACGGAGTAGTCAGTCCTATTCATGGGTTTGGTATTATTGATGGAGGTTGCAATCCATAATAGACTTTGTCAGAGAATTTGGATCAGAGTGGGTGAGAGAGTGAAATGTTAGTTGCAGTTACAGGAGTGGATATTAAGGAGTTTGTTGCAAAGAGAGGTTTTGAAGTGGACGATCTTGGGTGCACTAGTGATGGTGTTTGGCAGTGCATTAAACCATGTGGGGGCCCTGAAGTGGAA
Source organism: Neoceratodus forsteri (assembly GCA_016271365.2). Classification (NCBI taxonomy): domain Eukaryota; kingdom Metazoa; phylum Chordata; order Ceratodontiformes; family Ceratodontidae; genus Neoceratodus; species Neoceratodus forsteri. The sequence goes on from CM057453.1 coordinate 216,386,385, forward strand.
AGATCTCTGGGCAAGGGAGGTTTTTACCCTGGGCACAACCAGTGGTGCTTTCTCTGAGTTGTGGGTGGAGAGAGTGGGGGTGGCAGGATGAAGAGAGGTGGTGACACCAGGGGGGGAAGTCCGAGCAGTATTTTCTTGGACAGTATGCAGGTCTTGTAGCAGAGCCTTTCATTGAGGTTGAGAAGATTGGCAGAGGTATAGAGGGAGCAGGTATAAGTGAGCCTAGGTGTGCCAGTTAGGAGCCTGCAGGCCTTGTTTAGGGAGATCTGAATTTTCTGGAGTGCAGAATTATCTGCTGCCCCATACACAGGGAGCCCATAGTCCACTAGGGACAGTATTGATAAGGTGATGGCAAGCCTAAGGGCATGGGGGGGGAGGCAGTTCCTGTGTCAGTAAAGGAGTCCAATCTGGTTGTTTGTTGCAGCAGCAAGGGTGTTTATGTGGTCATGGAAGGTAAAGGCAGAGTCAAGGGTAAGTCCAAGATATTTGTAGCTGATTACCTGTTCAAGGGGGTGCTGGGTGCTGGGGATGATGCAGAGAGGTGCATTTTTTGCTTTGTTTTGGCAGTGAGAGAAGATCATTGATTTAGTCTTTTTTAAGTTTATGACCAGTCTACTGTCCTTAAACCATGTTTCAGCCTGGGAGAAGGCATGTTGGAGGGAGTCCTGAACGGGTGTGGGTTTATGATGCAAAGCAAAGAGCACTGCAACATCTGCATATAGTAAGATTTCTGTGGAGCAGGCCTTTGGTAAGGAGTTTAGGTAGAGGGAGAAAAGAAGTGGCCCCAGGATAGAGTCCTAGGGCACCGCGGAGCAGATGTGTAGTGTGTCAGATAAGGTTCAGTTAATTTTGACACTTTGGGACCAGGCGGAAAGATAACTTGAGCACCAGGCTAGGGGGCCTGTGGAGAAACCAAGTTGGTGGAGAGAGTCAAGAAGGAGAGGGTGGCAGACCTTGTTGAAGGCTTTGGATAGGTCTGTGAACACAGCTCCTTGTCCTAGCTATGAAACTGCCAAACGTCATCATTCTCGAACAGTGGCAAATCACTTTCTCTTGCTCACTTGCTCAACCCCTACTAAACTGCAGCAGTTTCTCATGTGCAGCAACTCTCTATTTGTGGGTTCTTACCAACCCACAACTGATGACATAAACAAAACCTTTTTATTACCACATCACATTGTGCACTCCTGTACAGTAGATGTCTTGTCTCCAGCCAGCACTCTAGGGTGGCAGTTGCAATTACACACGTCTAATAACACACATACTGTATTCATGGAGCATCTACAAATTCTTAACTTGTACTTAACTGTCATTACAGCTCCATTTTTTCTAAACTGCAATCAAATGTATTTATTTAATTTCAAAAGCTAGAGAGGAGAGGTTTCCAGCACTTCACTCTCAAGTGAGCGTAACCCACCATTGGTTAGCTATTTTTCCCCTCCTGGCCCTTTTGGCCCTTATCAATTATTTAATATGTATGGCCTCTGCCCATAGGTGGGGCCTCCATGGGTTAGTCGTCACCGCCAGGGCTCCGACCGTATAATGTATATAGGGGTCTTTTGGTGCCATTAGGTGGTTGCTCCCATGTCATAGAGTTAGCAGTGGTGTTTTTGCAAGAGCTGGAGTGATTGATTACCTGCTCCAGCCCATGTTTTCAGCATTCTGAGTAGTAGTTAGGGTAACAGTGGTATTTATGTGGTGGTAGCCATTTTATTGGTGGTAGTCCCTGGGTAGGGATTCAAACCTTCAGTCCCAAGGTCCAGCACTGAAGAAGTGAAGGGCACCATCATGCCTGTTAGAGGTCAGAGGAAAAGGGAGAGTGAGGGACTGATGTTTGGGCCCCAGCAGTGGATCTAGACCTCCTGATTCTGTTGTTGCAGCCAGTGTTTTCCACTATGCTGCTTTGCAGCTTCCAAAGAAGAGCAGCTGTGAGCAGATTGACCATGGACAGTTTGAGGAGACTGGTGGTAAGGATATCTGTCCTAATTTGTCTAAGGTCACCTACTCAAGTCCTGGATGTGGAAGTTGGTAAGGATCCCTGAGTGTCTGAGGGTTCCCTTTTCTGTCCTCTTGCATGTTTGAGACGGAGCCTAGAGCTGCCATTGAAGGAGAGTGAGATAGAGAGAAGAAATGCTGCCTCCACTGTATAAGGTCCATCCAGCCTCCTAGTTATGTTGCTACCTGAAAGACAAATCTGGTCACCCAGCCCAGGGATTAATTTGTCATGAGTGCAGGGTCTACATGACCATGAAGGTCCATCGATGTACTGTCTTTGACCTTCATGGTCAGCTCCTGGCCCAGAGTAATAACCTCTAAATATGTTTTGAGATTGGCCATGTTTATTAATTAAATTGTGTTGCATTACTGGAATGGGATGATAAAAGCTCAGCCTTGCACAACTACGCAGCAATGTTTAACTTCTCTTGAATTTTTCTAATGTTGCTTTTCCCAACTTCTATGGGCAGTGCAATAGCAGTATTTGGCAGGAGGAGTGCACATTGTGCCTGGGGACACAATGTTACATGTCTGACTGGCATAGAGGTGGCAGCAGTGGTGGTGGTGGTGGTGGGGTAGTGGTGGCAGGCCCTCAAGTCATAAGTCCCAGAATCATGTTTATCTTCCCTTGCAATTTTCTCACGTGATTTTCAAAGGCTTGTCTGGTGTGTGTAGGAACAGTATTTATCTAGGGAAATGCTTTCTTTCTGGGGATACAACTTTTCACGTCTGACTGGCGTAGAGGTGGCAGCAGTGGTGGTAGTGGCAGGTCCTCAAACCATAACAAGCAGAATAATGTTTATCTTGCCTTGTAATTTTCTCATGGGATTTCAATGCCTTGTCTGGCATGTGCAGGAATAATATTTACCTAGGGAACACAACTTTACATTTTTGGTCAAGTGGTGGTGGTTGTGGTGATGAGGTGGCAGACTAGCAGCCTGGCAGGCCCAAAAATCAGATCTATGTTTCACTTCTTATGCAATTTTCTCATGTGCTTTTTCACTAATTCTTAGGTCTGCTGCGCAGGATGGCAACAAGCAGCATACATGCAACTTTCAAATTGGGAGGGAAACATGTTATTAAACACTAAAAACACATTTAAATTTAATTTCTCAGGAAAATAGCTCATGTTTGTGCAATGGTTTGGCACTTCATTGAGCAGTTGACAGTTGCACACAATCCACACCACTCATGGACCCACACATAGCAATAGCATTGGGGAAAAAATGTTTGTTACTGTGTATAATACTTGACATTTGTGGATAGCGAAAGGACACATGAATCACTACAAACAATAGAAAGGAAAGGGGGTCATGTGTAAAGATTAAAGAGAATGTCTAGGAGTTTGGTAATGGCTTTTAAGATACATTAGTCCATTACCTTATGCTAGCAGCACTCATTTGAGCTGAGAAAGGAATTTTTTTCATTAAGTCCACTACAGAAGGAAAGAGACTAAAAATTGTGCTGAGCAGATAGCCAGTTGAACTCTTACACTTCCTGGTCAGCTGGCCCCACCCAATCACTCAGATGTTTTGTAATGTCTAACCAGGCAGAGAGAGGGGGTGTGCCACATAGAAGTCAAAGGAGGACATTTTCCAAACTGTTTGATGCTGTATATACTAAAGTAACCTTTGCTATAAATGAAAGTCACTGCCACACTAACAGGGGCCCTATTAGTTGAGCAATTACTTTTATTTATAACTAAGGTTGCTTTAACATACATAAAACTGTTTCAAAAATGTCTTCCATTGACGTCTATATGGCACACTTCTGTGTTCTGCCTGGTTAGATGTAACAAACTGTCTGAGCATGTAAGTAAGGCCAGCAGGTCAGGAAATGAAGGGGTTGCCTGGCCATCTGTTCAGCACAATTTTTTTTTTTGTAATTAATCATCTTTATTATTTTCACAAACAACTCCACCATACAAACATGAGCAGGTGAACAAAACTGAAAGCGCGGAATAAGACCGCACAGAGCAACCAACTGTCAAATTCGCACTTTCAATTGGGATATAGATCATCCCCTCCCCACTCCACCCCACCCAAGGCTACACATATAAAGGAGCCCTGATTTATCAACCCTGAGGCATTCTAGGTGCCAGGTTTCCAAGCCATAAGGAGCGCTTCTAGAGAACTCCAGAGCGATACATATGAATTCCGTCTACCTTGCATATGGGCAATATGTTTTTCTAATTGGAGCGCCAAGGTACATTCATGGTACCACTCCATCAAGGATGGGGGTTTATCACTAGACCAGTGCCTTAAAATTGACAATTTCGCTACAGCTGAAACAAGTGACATTTGTGCCTTTTTAATCTTGGAAGTACCTGCTGGAAAAAGACACAACAAACATGCCTCAGGGGTGAACATATCTGTTAAGCCAGGGATAGGGTCTAAGAGATTATTGATGGCTCTCCAAAAGACCTGCATTACAGGGCATGTCCATAACATGTGGTACAAAGTGCCATCATCCTTCTTACATTTCCAACAAAGGGGCGCGTCCTTTGCCCCATACCTACGTAAACGAGATGGAGTTAGATATAAATGATGCATTATGTTAAAATGTACCATCCTGAGTCTATCTTGTTTTATGTATTTATACATTGTGCACCAGAGCTTTTTCCAAAGATCAGGAGCGTCAGGTATATCTAACTCCCTAGCCCAATAGAAACAAACCCCTGAGGGAAGTCTACGATCCCAATCCTGAAGTAGCTTGTATACCTTAGAGACTGAACGCGGTTGAACAGCTATAGCAAAAAGGGCATCAATATCTTTAACCCCATGGTCAGCTGAGGTCGCCTGAGGAAAAACCGGGGCTAGGGCCTTACTAATTTGCAACCACTTAAACAAATCCCGGTCCGCAACTCGTTCAGCACAATTTTTGATCACTTCCTTCCCATAGTTGACTTTAGGAAAACATTATTTCTATGCTCAAATGGCTATCCTCAGAAGAAGGTAATGAGCTACTGTATTTAAAATGCCATTACCGAAGTCTTAGACATTTCGTTTAAAGAAAACACAGAATGGGAATGGGACAGGCCATGGTCATCACAGAAAGGTAAATGCTTAACTGGACATGGGGATAAAATTAAGACAGTGAGCAAGTGAAAGTATGGAATGAAATATGGACCTCGGTAACTTATAACAGTAACACAAAAAGTTTAGAAATAAATATCTGACAGTAATTAAAAAGAGAACAGAGAGTAAGTATAGAGAGGAGAGAATTTTTTTTTTTACCTTTTATTACTTTTTATATATATATTTTTTTTTAGGGAGGCAGGAGGTGTACACAACAGGGGGAAAAATGAAGGACTCAGCATGGAAATAATAAATAACAAATAATAAGATTGGCAATGACACAAAAACACAACATGAGTCACAACGACACCAGTCACACTGTCATCACACAATGCCATCACTGCCACTAGCTGTGCCAGGACCATCACCACCACATAGCTCAGACAGGACAGTGAGAATCTTCTCATGACTGGACATAACATTGTTCAGCCGATCTCTCACTTCCTATCAAAACTGATAGAAGTCCTGGCACAGCTGTTGCTCCTCTTCCCAAAGTACCGCCACATCCACCTGTGTGGTAGGTGCTGTGTGGTCCACAACACCTGCTGGTGCTGCTGCCTGTCATCTTGTCTGTGGCCAATGACTGTTATATTTCTCCTTACAGCTGCCATGCTGACTCATAGCAGCACAACGGACCACCTCCCACTGCTCTCCTTCACCATGACCACCATATGCTCCAGCCACCTCATGCTCCTTTACCTGCCACTCTGCCAGGTGGTGGATCTGGAGGTGTGTCCACAGGCCACTGGTCCCAAGGTGGCTGCCTTTTTTCCTCTGCCTTACAGTGTGACCACAGACCTTGCAGATGACCACTGTTTCATCGGCAGGATCAACATCATAGAACTCCCATGCAACAGATCACCCAGGGAAGAAGGGAGCACCAGATGTTGTGGTGGTGGGGTGCTGGACATTGCCAGTGGTTGAGCTGCTGGGGATGGCACTGGCAACTTTGGGAGGAATCACTGGGGCAGATACCATGGGTTCCTGTTTGGGGGAGGGGGTCCCTGTGTATCCTGCTACTGCTGCTCATGCAGTGGAGCAGCAGAACTCCCATCCTGATCTTGGGGGGGGGGCTCACCCCCTCCTCTCTCAAACCGTCTCCTGTTGAGTCTAATTCCAGCTGCCCTACCCTTGTTAATCTCCTTCTTACTTCTCTCCATTAAAATAAAAGATTAATATAATGAGAAAAAGAGACACCACACACACCCACACACCCACACACACACACACACACACACACACACACACTTTACACTTTCTAAACTAACCACAACAAATATACACAAACAAAAATGTCAGTGAAAAATACAGATAAACAAAGATATTAATGACAGACACAGAAATGTGAAAATAATATTAGAAAATGTTCAAAATGAAATATTTGGAATAGGGGTTGTTTGGTAGCTTTGAGATCTGCTGCTATCTGCTGCTTCATTCAGCTCGGAATGGTGAAATGAAAGTGAAACACTCACTTCCTGCCTGACTGGGGTCTTCCTTGTGACATGCACGATGTGAATCACCTGAAAAACCTTTTTTTCAAGAACTTCGAAGTTGGGAACAAAAGTTGAAGTTAACTTCAAAGTTACCCATGAAGTTTTACCATTAAGGTAATGTCACAAAGTTTTTCACATGGTGAATTTGGCAACTTCAAAAGAACTTCACAGGTGGAATAAAAATTTTCAACATCTCTATCTGGGATGCATTTGTTGGGATGCTGTAATGCTGAATGGGTGCTGGGCACAAAGTTTGGACTGTGACCAGTTTTTCTATGAACTAATTTGAAGAAGCAAAAATATGGCACAGTAGGAGGAAATTTGTGCCTTTTTGTAGCACTTTGGCACCAAGAAGTCTGTAAGACCAAAGGCTGCTGGACAGTACATGTGAACCCTATGCAAAAGACTCAAGGGGTGCTTGTTCATTGGATCTTGTGCTAGCGGTTGGAACATTGGTTATCTGGGGTATGAGCTGAGAGAGAGAGATGATAGTGTGAGAAGATGCTTGAAGTGTAGCACTGAACTTATCTGTCTAGAGACCTATTTTCAAGCTGACCTGTTGAAAAGTATGAGAATGGCTACTGCTTTAGATCCCTCAGAGATTTCTGTGCCATCTGCCATGCTTAAGTGGCTGTATAGTAAACTGGAACAGTCTTTGGTCTCAATGTGTGCCCTACTTAGATCCAAGGGGCTGGGGTGACATTTCTGCTGGTTTTGCTGGCTAAACGAGATAGAGGGATCTGTCACCTCCACAGAGTCAGCACTGGAGAGTTAGGATGAGCTGTGGACTGTGACTGCAGCTATAGCAAGCTCTGAAGCTCACCCTTGTCAGCTGTGAAACCTGAGACCAAGAAGCATATGAGCTATGTTGAAAGGCCTGGTGAAGTTGCCACGCTGAAAACTGAAGCAACTGGGGTCAACCCTCTGCCTGCCCCTGCCAGGGACATGGTCATAGGTACGGTGCCCATGTGAAGCTCCTTACACCAAATGACTTTGAAGAACCAACCAAACCTTTTCCTTTTGTGCCCCCTGAGCCCACTAGCATAGCCTTTGCAACCATGGAGAAGCTAGCTGAGGAGGAGGAAGAACCTATCTCTTCCTTGTCCACCCATGAGAAACCTGTGGAGGTGGCAAGGGGCTTGCTGCTGTTTGAGGGAGCAAGTCATGTCAGTGATGGTGGTCTAGAAAGGGACATTCCTTCTCAGCATGTGTCCCTATGTGTTATACTGTGGAAGGACTAGCCTAGTTTAGCTGACAAGTGCCAGCATCGGAGGGAGCTTTATGAGGCAAAACCAATGGAGACCCCAATGTGAAGAGTACAGGGAGGGAGTATGACTGCCAGATGGGCAGACCCCTTGTTCCAGTGTAAGACAACTGGCAGAATGGAGCCAAGGTGAATGTATTATCCCAAAGAGGATATAGTATGAATATCCCCAGTACATTTACACCTACCTCCCTGAGAAATTGTGGGATATTACAGAAGAACATCGTCAGGACTGGGTATACTGGGGTACCCTTAATAAGTTATATAAGAAACACCACCTAGTCTCCAGCAGTACCAATTACACCCTCCAATGGATTCAGAACATTGCAAAGAGCAAGTGTGCCAACTTTGCATGGGACGGTCTTACTCTATTCAAGATGTATGCCCTTACCCAGGATCTGATGGGTAAAAGGTACAAGGCTTATGTGAAAGCGGTGCACTCCTTCAGCCAGACTACCCCAAGCCTCCACCTACCTACTATTTCTCCCTAAGCTGAAAATTTCTGTGGCCTGCAGTGTACCCATCTTCACACCCAAAGATGTTGTTTCAAGAGGACTCTGAACTGAAACTGTGACTGCAGTAAAATGGGTGAGACTAACCCTTTTCTTTCTACCTCATTTAATTGTATGTGGGTGCAGAGTCTTTGAAATGCTGATACAATAGCATGTATTTGTCAGCTGAACATTTACATTTTACTTTCCATTATTATTTTCTGGGCAAAGAACAGACTGGGACTCTGCACCAAAGTGCCGCTATTAAAGGAGGTGGGATGCAGTTTTGATTGTTCAGTGTTGGGCTCTTGAGCTCTGGTTAGGACTGTTCCCTGTTACTGTAGAAATATTAGACTGGCACTCTGCACCAGGGTGCTGTTTAGAGAAAAAAAAATGTGTTAATTATTTTGGAGTGAGTTGCCTTTTGCTGTCAATGTTTGAAATGTTTGAATGTGTATGTTTAGATGTGTGTTCCATGTTTTGAAATTGTTTGTGCTGTGTTATTTAAAGGGGAAGTTTGTTGGTTCTAATCAGCACAGCAGTTTTAAGTGGCATGGCAGCATTTCCGTTTCTATTACATAGGTAGTGCTCATTTGGGGACTGAGATGCTGCCTCTGTGGTATCAGGTAAGCAGCCCTGGGCATCATAGTTGGTGAATCAACAGTGGTTGGGGGTTGGGGACAGCCATTAATTGGTCCAATTTAGCTTTGGCATAAGGACGCCAATTAACAGATCCAATCTAGGGGGATTGGGTCACCTGGTTTTAGGTCCCATAGAGTTTTTAGTTTGGAACCCACTCTTCTGGTGGTGTCCCAGAGGGCCATGCATCTAGTTGCTCCATGGGGAAGTGTGCATACCCCGTGTTGGTATGGGGCCACGGTAGCTGGTTAGTTGTGCTCACCGGGTGGGTAAGCATTTAAAGGGGGGAAGATGTAATGTGTTTCCAGAATATATCACATGCAAACATACACACAATAGTACAATGTGCAAAACATATGTTACATAATAAAACTATATTCAAATACAAAATTCAGCAAAAATCTGCCTAAATGATTTTTAAGTAGATTTGTCAAAACTGAACTTAGGAGCCTTGCTGCTGCATTGTGAAATAGCTGCAGACTGGTCACAAGGTAAGCCCTTAAAGAGAGCACTAGAGTAATCATGTTTTGAAAAAATAAATATTGTATTTGAATTAGGGATTAAAGATGATGGACATCTAAGTAATGGAACAGTTGGAAAATATTATTTTTTCCACCACTTAAATATCCTTCTTCTACCAAACTGGCCACCTTTCGACCTACTTCCCTTAGTCCTATCACTCACATTCTCTAGAGCTTATCTGATCCAGATGGGGTGGACAGAATGAGACAAGATCTGGAAAAACTTGAAAAATGGTCAGAAGAGTGGCAACTGGGGGTCAATGCAAAGAAGGGTATGATCATGCACACAGGGAGGAGAAACCCTGAAGCTACCTATAGGTTGGGAGAGGAGCTGATGGCAATTACAAGGGAAGAAAGAGATTTAGGCATCATCATCATCATCACAGATGACCTGAAATCATTGAAGCACACCACTAAGGCAGTAGGTAAGGCTAGAGGGATGTGAGGTGTATTAGTAGGGGTATCACAAATCATAAGAGTGAGGTAATAATCATTCTTTAGAAGATGCTGGTTAGGCCCCATCTGGAATATTGCATTCAGTACTGGAGGTTTCACCTTCATAAGGACATTAACAAAAGGGAGGCAGTCCAGAGAAGGGCAACCAGAATCTTGCAGGGTCTGCATCAGAAAACATATGAAGACAGATTAATGAAGCTCAATATGTATACCCTAGAGCAAAGAAGGGAGAGAGAGGTGATATGATCAAAGCATTCAAATATCTTAAGGGCATCAACAAGGTGAAAGAGTATAACATGTTTCAATATAAGAAAAATAGAAGGACAAGAGGACACAACATGAGATCAAAGGGAGGCAGATTAAGGGGTGAAGTAAGGAAGTTATTTTTCACAGAAAGGGTGGTGGATGCATGGTGGATGCATGGAACGGCCTACCTCAGGAAGTGCTAAATATAAATACAGTGCAGGGCTTCAAACAGGCTTGGGATAGGCATAAGGGAGCAATACAGATGAGCATGAATAAATAGACCATTGACCGAGTAAAGGCCTATGGCACATTCATAAAGTAGAAAAAATAGGCAGACTGGACGGGCCTTGCAGTCCTTACCTGCCATTAACTTCTGTGTTTCTTTGTCCCTGGAGATCACCCATGGATTACTCCCCACCCCATAGCAAGGCCTTCTGGGCTGCATTAATACTTCTGGAGCACAATCCTGATCCAGAGAAGGAGCATAGTCAGTGGTGTAGGACTGAAGAGGACCAGTCTTCACCTGGCCATGGTCTGTAGGTCCTTTTTTTTCCTGGGTTTGTCCCCAAGGTTCACCAGTTGTGTAGTGCTGCACATGCATCCTCATGCCTATTAGCATCTGAAAAGGGCCATCTCCCAATTAAGCCTTCCTATTGTGCTGATACCCAGCTTCCAGTATGTGGTAGGCAAGCAGAAAGATGCAGTGCTCCCCTTCCCTGTGGAAGGAGAGACAATCTTGGGATGCTCAATCCTCACATCCCAGCCTGCCCCAGATTGACCCAAGTCTGTTCCTGGACCAGGTTCACAGGCATAGCGAGTAACTACTAAGCAGGCCCAGGTGATATTCTTAAAGGGATTTTCCAACATCCATTTTAAAAATATAATATTTAGACTCAATACAACTTATATTTATTTAATGGGCTGCACGTATCATTCCCCTCATTCTTTATGCAGATGACATCTGATATGATTGCCTCTAGGTATCTTTCCTGCTTGGTCTTCATCAGAATCATTCAGCTCTGTTTGTACTCTGCTCCAGGGTTTGTATGGTTCAAGTGCATTATTTTGCACCTCTTTGCATTAAAACCAAGCTGCCATACCCTTGACCACTCTTCCAGCCTTTTTAGATCCTTGCCCATACTTTACACCCCCAAGCATCCATTTTCTTGCAGATCTGTGTGTCGTCTACAATGAGGCATATCTTCCCTTCCAGTTCCTCCACTATGTCATTTATAAAGACATTGAAGAGGTCCAGTCCCAGCACTGATCCCTAAGGTATCCCACTGGCATCCTCCCTTCCTCGGCATGAACTCTGTTTAACACTACTATCTGTGTGCTATTCACTAACCATTTTCTCATCCATGTTACCACCTTGTTTCCCACCCACAAATTTCCCAACTTGCTAACCATTCTCTTATAGTATGTGGAATGATGTACAGAGCTTTGTTTAAATCCAGGCAGGCCATGTCCATTGCTCCTAAATGATCCAACTCCTTCATCACCCAGTCAAAGAAATCTGTCAGATTTGTTTGGCCCGACCTTCCCCCTGTGAAACCATGTTGCCTTGGGTCATGTAATCTATTGGATACAAGATGTTCCACAAGCTTTTCCTTTAATGGCATTTCCATTAACTCACCCACCACTGATGTCAGGCTGACAGGCCTATAATTGCCTGCCTTTTCCTTGCTACCACTTTTTTAAAGTGGGACTACATCTGCCCTTTTCCAGTTGTCCGGGACCACACCGGTCTCCAGTCATCTGCTAAATATGTCCATCAGAGGTGCAGCCAGTGCCTCTCTGAGCTCACTCAGCACCCTTGTACTGTATGTACCCCGTCTGGCCCCATAGCTTCGTCTAGAGTCAGACTGGCAAGTACTTTCTGGACTCTTTCCACAGAAAATGGACTAGTGTCCATTTCCCTCCCATCAAAACTCATGGTGCCTTTTCATGGTCCCTCACCTTCCCCTTCTACTGTGAACACTGAGCAGAAGTATTGTTCAAGATGTTTGCTTTTTTGTGATCCCCCTCCTAATAGCCCCTCCTCTCTCTTTAACCATACAAATCCCCCTTGTCTTCCTTTTTTCACTAACATACCTAAAAAATGTCTTGTCCCCTTTTGATATTCCCTGAGCTATTTATTCCCCAGTTTGTGCCTTTGGTCTCCTTATTGCTTTGCCTGCCTCCATTTCTCCTGATACACTTCCCTATCATCCTCTCTCTGGATCTCCTAATACCTTCTGAATGCCACTCTTTTAGCCTTTACCTTTACCAAAAATTTAGTAAAGTGGGATACAGTGATGTTCAGCCAGGACCGGTAGGGGAATCAAGGAGGACCCAAACACCACCAGTGGGCCACCATAAGAAGCTTGTGCAGTTAACAAGATAACAACCATATTTAGGTGTATTTACAGGCAGAGAAAATGACCAGGTGTCTCCTCTGTGCACCCTTAAAAAATAGATGCGGGGGCGCTGTGGAGCCCGAGCAAGATGGTCACTTTAAGTTACAGCTCTGCATATCTACGAAGCTAAAATTGAAATAATTCTTATAATTTTGGGACCAAGATTAAATAAATTCACCTCAAGATATTCCCTAGCAGCAATAAATCAAGATGGAAAATCCTCAGAAAGATAAATCTTCTAGGGACGGAGAAAAATCAAAGACTCTGGTAAGCATGCTGACCACGAGGCATATCGAAGGCCGTGGGCAGGAGGCAACAGCAACAGTGAGTGAAGAAACTCTGCAAACACTGGGAATGAAGAGCAACAGTCTCATTTCAAATATGGCTGGACTCTCTGACTGATTTAATAATTTAACAAATAGGGTCGCTAGCGTGGAAACAGTAACTATAGCCACTACTGATGCTACTAATGGAGTGGATGCCACTATGGAAGCAGTAGCTAACATTATTAAAGAAAATGCTCACTTAAATTCAAGACTTGAAACTCTTGAAAATCAGGCCCAAGCATCCAATCTGAGAATAGTGAGTCTGCCAGAAAGATGTCAAGGAGACCACCTATTACTTTTATTGCAAGACTGGTTGGTGCAAGAACTAAGGGAAGAGTTGGCCCCCATGATCCAAAGGTTTCTAAAAGCTTACCGGGTTACATCTTGAGGCCATCCCATACAATCCAGAAGCTCCGAAGAAGGTGGTGATAGTTACAGAGGGTGTGAAACCCAAGATTACCTCTAGACTGTGGCAGAACAGAAGTGGATCCTACTGTTCAACAGCCAGTAGATCCTTTTGTTTCCTGAACTAAGTTACACCACAAGATAGAAAAGAAGGATGTTTGATGGGGCCCGAGCTATGCTTCGGGAGGTGGGCATACCTCACGGAATGATATTTCCAGCACGGCTCTGGATCGTAAGTTGAGGAAAAGTATTTCTGTTTGCAGATCCTACGGATGCCCTAAAATGGTGCCAGAGAAATGCAGTGAAGCCCCAAGAGGAGCCCAAAGAGGATTCGACATCAGAAGAGGAGGACACTTGAGGCAGTAGTGATTTAGGAATGTCGCTGTGTTGTACCTTGTGGCAAAGTGTATGGGGGTTAGTTTTAATTCCATGGCCTAATGTGTTGTTTAGTTTAATAGAAAATACTGACTTAAGTTACAGTTTTTATAATGGCCTGGTCCTTAAGTACCCCCTTTTAAAGTTTATGGAACTGTTGAAAAACCTTGATTCCCATTTATTTCTTATTCGTACTACCTTTGAATGTTTCATAATGTGAAATGAAAGTTCCTAGTTCAGTGTTAAACTAGGGGAAATATACCCATAATAACATTATAGCATTTAACAGCCTTTTAAGGCAAGTACTGAGGGGGCACAATAAAAAATCCTGTAAGATAAGTAGGCTGGTTTAAGTGGGCTTGTGTAGTCCTTTACAAGTAATTGTATATAGCACTGTTAGTACTAACACCATCGGTATAGCATGGTGGACACTTTTAACCCTTCTTTGAGGGGTGATGTAGATGGACAGAATTTTTCCTAAGACTGTTTGAAAATAACCATGCTGCTCATGGATTCACTACATAGCTTAAACATTGTGGTTAGTTATCAACTCTTGAATTTATTTATAAAGGATACCCCCACATGACGACGTATCTTGTAGCTCTTGATGAATCAGCAGAATGTATGAAGAGGAGTGGTACCTCTTGGTTTTTCATTGTAAACTGTCATATCAAAAGCTAGTGTTCAAACTGAATGTTTGTTTTAATATTACAATAAACATAAAGTTTAAAAAAACAAACAGGTGAGCCACAGGACAGGATGGAGAAGGAGTTCCAGAATCTCAGGGCAATGCATTAGAAGGCCTGATCTCCTATTTTGGTGGAACATTTTGGGATGGTGAGAAGGGAGCCATCAGAGAATCAAAGGGAATATGACTAGGTGAGTTACAGAGTAGGAATATGGGTGAGGCAGGGGAAGGAGACCAAATTAGCTAGGGTCACCACCTTTGGATGAGGTAAAAACTGGATGCTAAACCACACCCCAAACTCTGCGTCTGGTTCCACCCCCTTTTTATGACTGACCAGTATATTGTTCCTCCTTCAAAGTCATTTGTAGTATTGAAATAGATATTATTAGTGATAGGAAATCATTTGTATTCTGTTATTTATTTGATTTATTTATTCAGTTATTTATTTTTATTCTTTGACAACCAGGTTAACTCCCATAGACTCCATAGCCCACTTCACAGGAGTGACCCAGGAGCATAGAAAGGTTAAGTGACTTGCTCAGGGTCACACAGTAAGTAGCTGTTGATGTGGTATTACCTCATAAGGAAACATGACAGAGTGGGAGCAGTAACTGAAAAGAACAGCTATGTGCTGTCCTTTTCAAGTTCTACTGTTTCTCTATGGGGCCGTACCTCCTCATGGCCCTGATAATTTAATAAATATTCCCATCCCCACCAAACCACTTAGCGACACCCTACATTTGTGCTGATTTATAGAAATGAAGAATTTAGTCCCCAGAGATGGTAAGCAGCAAAGCTCTCCTCACATGGTCTTGGCCAGCCTCTGTCTGAATAAATTAGAGGGCATGTGTGCTCATAGTAAATGCATTCAGTATACTTTTACTCTTATTCATTTAGATGGTGTGAAGTCAAGGGAATGTGAAGAGAACATCACAGGTAGCCATGCCCAGGGACCAATTTCCTTTTTGTTTTTTTTTGGTTTTTAAATCATTGCATCCAAGGTGGGAAAAGGGAAGCTGGGAAGCTAATGGATTAAGAAATGGTAGTTGAACCTATTACAAAACTAGGAATGTGGGAAGAAGAGTAGGATCTGGGATGCTAAGTGGACTGGGGATAGCTTTATGTTTTTTTCTTTTACTAGTACCATGGGTAGGTGATATGAAGTGCTAAGAGGGAAGGGGGAAGGACATGTTTTTTACAGATTGCTACCTCACTTCATGTAGCTGACTTTGCTGGTAAAGCCCCAACTTTACAAATATAATCCTTTGCCAAGGGCTAACCTCGTGGAGTTTTTCCTGTGAATTTTGCCCTTGGCGAATATGCATTTTTGCAGTGTTTCTTTACTTTACTTTATCACAAAGACGACACAAACAGTAGTAGTGGCACTTTGCATATCCCTACTACTAATGGTGGTCCCTGTCCAGCAGTACTTGATATACTGCTCAATTTTGTGCCTCTTTCACAAGAGAAAATAGTAGTCAAACAGTTGTGCAAATCTTACCCATATTGTTGCTGTGTTTCAAGCCCCGAGTCTTTTTGCAGAAACAATGGCAGCAATTCTTTTTATTTTTTTTTTTACAAGAAACTCATGAGAAAATAAACTTGATCTCATTGTAAATAAAAAAAATGACTAGCCTCAAGCAAGTATTTAGTTTAAACAAAATAGTTATTCAAATCAATTGCCTTAAAAGCAATGGAAAATTCCACTCTAATAACTTACATAAATTTAACTAATTAATGTAATTTCCAAAAGTAAATTTGAATCTAAATTATCATTCCAGCTGGCTAATGCTGCTCTTGACATTTGGAATAATTGATACTTTCTGTTGAAAACACAGAGATGAGAACAGAGGCTCTCACTATAGTCTCTTTTCTTTTTTGAGCACTCAAAATTGTTTATTGTATGCACCAGTTAATGTAGCACTTTAACCTTTTCAAAGATGCAAAGAAACATTTCTTTTGATTTGAATCTAAAGCACTCTGATCAGAGATCATCAGTCTGAAAGCTCTGTCAAAATATCCATTTCACACTGTTATTTTGTAATGGCCTCATAATGGTGATTCCATTAGCCTTTTAAGCCACAATAATCACAGACCCATATCTGCATTTCTTTAGTAACAGACCGCTAATGCCACAAATTGTAAAACTGTTAGCAGCACAGCACCTCAACAAAAAGCCTCAGTTGTTAAAATAAAACCAGAATAAGCATTTGTTAATGCCAAATGTTGTCCTGCTGGCATTGGCATTGGTAATGCAAGAGTTAGAGAGATGCATAATATGAATGACAGTGAAGTAGTGAACAGACACTGACCCCACGCCCATCCTGCAGAGAGTGACAGACATTGAGGTGTGCCTTTGGGTCAATGGCCATAATGCTCACATCATTTCACCTCACCCAACCCAGCAGATACCAAGTGTCGCAGTGTGCCTTGGGGTGTTCAGGCTTTACACTCACTTCATTCCATAAGAAAATATGCTGAGATGGGTGCAGTATAAGAGAATGGGGTGAGTGTTTTGGCCAAAGAGTCCAAGTCACACCTCAATGCCTATCACTGGCTGCAGGGTGGAGGTGGGGGTGGAATGGCATGAGCATTACAGCTGACAGTGCTAAGTCACACCCCTAACACCTGTCAGTCTCTACAGGGTGGGGCATTACAGTTGGAAACACTTATGCCCCGAGGCGTTTGATATTTTCACTCCAAATGTTCAACATAGGGTTTTTGTGACCCTACCTCATGAACAATGGCACTATGAGTTTGTTAGCCAAAAGGTGATTTTGGTGCCACAGGTGCGAAAACACTTTTTGGGCAGGATATGAAAAATGACAGCTGTCCTGTTCATGAGGAGGTGTAAAACAATTGCAATGCTGAAAATCTGGAGTGAAAATATTTACTATTCTAACTCCATGTCACCCTGGAGTTCCACGCTAGTGAAATTCAGACAAAACAAAACTGAAGGGAGGCAGATTTCTTCAAAATAATCTGTCCCTTGCAAGTGCAATGCAGTCCTGCATCAATAGGCCCAGCTTTTTCCATTCATGAAGAGCTAGACATGCATTAGAATTTGCTAGGCTGATAGGCATAGGTGCCAGAATGGAGGTGTGTGGGGCAGCATGGCCATGGCTTTAACTCTTTCATAAGTGGTAGGGCCTGGCCATATCCATTTTCTTAATCATGTGTACTCATTTGTCTGTTATCTGTGACCCAGATGTTTATTGTGGATTTTTGTACCTAATAATCTTACTGTATGTATACTAATAAACCACTGTATGTAATTAGGATGTTTATTATTAGCATTAGTATATTTTAGTATGTTAGTATGAAGATGACCCGGCCAGCCCAGTGGCACTGAGGGTTGAGGCACTGGACACCACATCTTGCACCACGCCGGTACCCTGGGTTGGGGAATAAGCATTGGGTGCCAGGGGTTGGCAGGGGAGAGAAGAGATTGAGCATCAGGAGGACTGCTCTCTGTTCCCGGGGAGGGATGGGGAGAATGATTGTCAATTGCTCATGGAACAACCTCTGGCAGTGGCTGGAGGTAGCCAAAAAGCAGCATCATGGCGCATGCCTGGGGGTGGAGCCATGGCAGTACATTGCCTTGACAGCTGGGCTCCACAGGGCACTTACTAAAGATATACCCCTTCCTCCCACTGATAGGCAATGGCACGTCCCACCTAAAGACCACACTTCCAGAAGTCAGGCACAGCTATCTACTCTGTCTACCTCCTCCCTGGCCTAGTGCTCAACCCCATAACAAAGGGCACCCTGGGTGGGGGTGGACCTTCCCCAGAAGATTGACCCAGGGGATGCCCAGTGTCAGGGAGGATAGATGAGGCAGGTCACGCAAGGGAGGTAGAGTCGCAAAATGTGAGGTCTCTGGAGAGAGTTTGGTGGGGAGCAAGGAAAGGGAGAAGAAATAAAATTTGAAAAAAAAAAGTATGAAGATGACCCTCTCCGGGGCCAGGGGAGGTGGAAAAGAGAGCACCCATTAGGAGACTGGCTACCGAGCAGACATGACAGACCATCAGGCCTATTCTGCTGGCTTTTAATATGTTACTATAATTAACTCTTGAGTCACCCCTGGAAAAGGGACCTTTGGTCTCAGTGGGTTCACCTGGTTAACAAAATGCTATAAATAAATAAATTTGGAAGAATGACTGTGCCTTTAAACTGCGGTATGTGCAGTAAACAGTGTTACTACTAATCACTCCCTTTCTGTCTTACAGGGTGTCCGGAGAATTTTTGAAAGTGAAAACCTGAGTAGTGTCGATGGCTAGGTGGACTGGGTTCATAGCCTGCTGTGTTAAGGCACATTGGTGAAACTTTAAAATGAAAAATTACAGATGGCAAGTTTTCGTTGAGAATAAACTGAGGGTGTGGTGAACTCCTTGGGGCGGGGATTTACCACTTATATTCTTGACCCTACCACTTTTTAGACTCTTCTGTCCCTACAGTATGCTGAAGCATACCTACTACACACCTTTCAGTTTAACTGATTTCTGTAGCACAGCTTTTTGCTCTATATATCTGGATGTTTGATTCCAGTACAACCGTTTTTGCACTATGGGTATATATCTTGTCTGATTCCTGTAGTACGGCTTTTTGTCCTATATATCTAGACGTTTGATTCCTGTACAACTGTTTTTTGCACTACAGGTATATATCTTGTCTGATTCCTGTAGTACAGCTTTTTGCCCTATATATCTGGATGTTTGATTCCTGTACAACAGTTTTTTGCACTACAGGTATAAATCTTGTCTGATTCCTGTAGCACAGCTTTTTGCATGCTATATTTGGATGTTTGATTCCTGTACAACAGTGTTTTGAACTATACTGTATGTCTGGATGTCTGATTCCTGTAGCACAGCTTTTTGCATAGATATCTGGATGTGTGATTCCTGCACAACAGTTTTTTGCAGTATATACTGTATCTGGATGTTTGATCTTTGTACAACAGCTTTTTGCATGTAATATATATAGTTTTTATAAAATGGGTAAGGACAAACAATCAGTAACATTGGAGAAAGACCGTCAGGTGACCATGCGGATATCAGAACACAACTACACACCTGCACTTTTACCCCCCTCCAAAACAATTTTGACATTTTATAAGATAGATAAACCACTATGAGGTGTGTGGTCACGCTCTGATGTACGCACGCCGTGGGTATTTGATGCACTCAGCCTGTGCCTCTTGCCCACAACTCACACCAAGGCATGCGTATATCAGAGCTTGACTGCACACCTCAGAGTGGTTTATCTATTACATATCTATATATATATATATATATATATATATATATATAGATCCTGTACAACAGCATTTTGCACTGTGTATCTGAATGCCTGATTCCTGTTAGCACAGCTTTTTGCACTATATATCTGGGTGTTTGATTCCTGTACAACAGCTCTTTGCACAATATATCAGGATGTTTGATTCCTGTATAATAGCTTTTTTATGCTGTTTATCAGGGTGTTAGATTTATGTACAACAGCTTTTTGCACTACATGAGTGTGATTCTGAAAAAGCCCTTAGATTTCTGCAAATGCAGCAAACTAGTACTGCAGCAATCCCGGGTATGCAAGGGACCTTGCACCCAATTCATCATCAGGAACAGTAGGGTCCCAGTGGCATATGTACTATGGCCTATTGCAACCCTAGTAGTGCACCAAAAAGAGGGTGCACCTGGACAGGGTGCTGCAAGCCATGGACCACCCAGCAGCAATGTCCTAAGGCATTCTCTGGTAGATTAGCAGACAACCCAATCCCCATTACCCCCATATAATGAAACAGCTGTTAGTAGCTGAGCACATACTGCATACAATATATGCTCATGCAGAGCTCTGTTGTTGGCTGGCCATGGTTGTGAGTGGTGGGCTGTGCCAGTGATCAGCTTGGTTTGGGGACAGTGGCAAGTGGGGTGGTGGCACACTGCCTGCTGGCGTGTGGGCCACTATACCACCAATGTTGTAGTAATGTGGCATAACGGGGGATGGGGGCTTTGGAGGGGGCTTTAGATCACCATGGAATACATTAATACATCTTTGAGACATCAGGGATAAGGGTTCACTAGAGCACCCAGGACCTATAACAAACAGTCAGTGCATGGTGATATTGGAAGGGTCCACTAATCCAATAGGGGGTTTATTTTACTATTTTATTATATGGGGTAAATGGAGATCAAGGGTCCCAGAGCTCCTTTTATATGAGAGCCAAATAGGGAGCAGAATTGGTATTGACTGTGCAGGCAGCAGCACGCTCATCCATCCAGCCAGAGAAAGGATTCAAGTGCAATGAATCCAATCACGGGGGTTGGAAATGGGTAAATGCCAAACAGCTAAAGATAGCAAGAAAGTGTAAATATGTATCATACCTGAAGTTCAGTGTGATGAATGGTTTAGCTGAGGAATGAGATACAACAGGCTATTGTTTAAAAGATGTTGGTGCAAACCCTAGGAGCACAAAAACAAGAGACTGAAAGACAGGGACCCTGAGACTTATATTGAAATCCTTTAAACCACACCTGGACTGACTCATTTCACATATAAAAGGCCATTTTGAGATTATAGTTTAATGAACCATACAAGAACTGTTGTTTGGATGCAGTTTAGAAAGTCATTTATGCAAGGAATAATCCACAACTGGGTGTGCAACAATGTTGTAATAACAAAATGAACTGAGTGGCTTGTTACAACCATTGAAGAAGTGAGATTGTAACAGCTTCCTCTTTCCTGATTTCCCATTTAAGGGACTTTGCGTATGTATTTACTATTCTAACTCAACGTCACCACATATTTCAACCCTAGTGAAATTGGGACCAAACAAAACTGAGGGGATCTTTTCTGGATTCAAACTCACATTTTCTTGTTTATCAACATGTTGACCTTTCAACTGTGCCACCAAGATGACAGAACAATATAGCTCTACTCTCCAGCTGCAAAGCTTAAAGCCCCATCTGCAGGGCTTTGATGTGTGCCTCCAAGGCGCTGCTACCTCTGAGGCAGAGCTGCCCAGGAAGCAGCTTTCATTGAAATAATCTGTCCCGTGCACTTTCAGTACAGCCCCTTCGTTAATAGGCACAGCTTTTTCCATTCATGAGGAGCTAGACAATGACATGCAATAGTAATTGCTAGGCATAGATGCCAGAACTGAGATGAGTGAAGCAGTATGGACATGGCTCTAACCATCTCATAGAAACATAAAAACATAGACTTTGATGGCAGATAAGGACTGCTTGGCCCATCTAGTCTGCCCATAAGTGGTAGGGCCTGGCCTTATTAGTTTTCATAATCATGTGTACTCATTTCTAGGGGTGACTGTGCCGTTAAACTGCAGTATGTGCAGTAAACAGTGTCACACATGCCCCCACAATGCAAAGTGTCATGGGTTGCATATGCAAATCACCACAGAACATTATGTTGGTTCAACTTTAAGCAGAAATGCATGGTGCCAAAGGCCTCTCACACAGTTTGCAAAGGGTGCCAACAGAAGACAAAACAATGTTACTACTAATCACTCCCTTTCTGTCTTACAGGGTGTCCCCAGAATTTTAGAAAGTGAAAGCCTGAGTAGTGTCGGTGGCTAGGTGGACTGGGTTCATAGCCTGCTGAGTTAAGGCACAGTGGTAAAACTTTAAGGTGGAAAGTCATAGATTGCAAATTTTGTTTGAGAAAAAACTGAGGGTGTGGGTGAACTCCTTCAGTGGGGGGGGGGGATTTACCACTTATATCCTTTACCCTAGCACAGATGCTTTTGTCACCTACAGTATGCTGATGCATACCTACTGCACACCTTTCAGTTTAACTGATGCTGATTGTGCCTTGGGAGAGAGTTAAAGATGAAGGTTTTAATACTTTAAATTTAACGTGAGTGAATTATTTTCCCTGTGGCCTTCCCCCATCTCTAGTTTATAAACTGGATGCAGAAATGTTATTTCCACCCCCTTGTGTGACATGCTGTGGGAATTGGGAATGGTGCTATTGTTCATGTGGAGACAGAGACCCATAAATAGAGTCTCCAGTTTTAATATCTGCATGGAACAGAATTATATAAGAAATGTAATGTGGAATAGTATCCAGGTGTGGAGGCAGAGTTGGGATTCTGTAATCAGGTGGCCAGTCTAGGAAGCTCATCTCAGCGCCAGGGCTGACAGTGTCACAGTTCACTGCCACAACATCCCATGTGGTAGGCTGATGACCTTGGTAGTCCACAATGGGAGCTGATTGCATGAAAGGTCATGCTGGGCCTGAGCCACACCAGCACAAGTGGTGGTAGGATGGGGGTTGGGGAGAAAATTGAAGGAAAATGGAACAGCTGCCAATGTGAAGGGCAGATATACTCTAGGCCCCCACCACTGACTGATCCCCAGGAACACTGGGTGATTTAAGTTGGGTGGTGGAGATTGAGAAGTCATAGCCCCTGCTGCCAGTGGTTCAGCAGATTGCCCACTGATATCTGAGGTTGAATGTTCAAAATTATGTAGGTTCTAGTCCTTTGCCAAGCACTTGATGTAAAACCCCAGTGCTGACACTGTAGCACAGCATGAGCAAAGCACTATACTCCTCAGGTGCCACCTTTCAGATGAGATGCTAAACTGAGGTTTGGTTGGAAGGACCACTGGCGGTTGACAGTGAATTTTCAGACCTCCCACATAGCAATGGAACAACAGTAACACCAGTATTGTGGCATTCCAAAATGAAGTGTTTCTTATGGGGGACTATGCCCACTCCCTCGCATGCTCTGAATTTCGAAAGGGCAGAAAAGTGGGAGAAAGGCATCACCCAAAAACAGACCATTACAGTGACAGTCACTGTAATGGTCTGGATTTCGGATTTGCTGTTGGGGTGTTGCACTGGAGGGGGGCAACCAGGTTTGGTCTAGTTGTTCTGGTGATTCTTTAGGTGGCCATGATATGTCTTTAGCAGATTAGGGGAATTTCCATAGAGCCCAGGCCAAATTCCCTCCATTCCCCAAATTAGCACCGACAATTTAATCAGGTTCAGTTTCAGTGGGGTACCTTCTTTATCACCCTCCAGCATGATAGGGCTTGAAATAGGCTAAGTTGCAGAGTCCTCTTTTCCTGGTGAAGAAAAATAACATAAATAATTAACAAATTCTGGCCAGAGCTGATAGGGCTGCGGATAAAGAATTTGGAGAACAAATATTTAAATTTAGCAAAGTTAGGAGCTTGCCTTCTCAAAATGTAATGTAGGCTAATAAATGTGTTATTTTGCAATATTTTTACACCTCATTTTCAACACAGCCTTGTTATGACCTTGCCTCATGAAGAAGGACAAAGAAAATGTTTAACTCCTGGCCTAAAGGTGATTTTGCGCATGGACTGTAAAATCAACTTCTGGGATAGAAAAGCACATTTTGGGCAGGAGTTGAAAAATGACAGCTGTCACAATAATGAGGTACTATAAAGAAATTGCTATTTTGAAAATTTGGTGGTAAAAATATTGATTATTACCAAAGTTATGAGCCTGTGTTTGCAGAATTCAATATATGCTCATAACTTTGTTGTTTTGTAATATTTTTACATCAGACTTAAAATATTGCCTTATTATGGCCCCATGTCATAAACAAGGGCAGAGAAAATGTTCTACTCTTGCCTGAAAAGTGAATTCACACAGGGACTACAAAATCACCTTTAGGGCATTGAATAAACATTTTGCTCAGGATTTGAAAACTGACAGCTGTCACATTAATGAGGTGCTTTAAAGATATGGCAACGTGGTAAATTTGGTGTAAAAATAATTAAAATTACTAAAGTCGTGAGCCTGCATTGACAGAATTCAAGATAGGTTCATAACTTTGTTTTTAAATATTTTTACATCAAATTTTCAAAATAGCCTTCTCATAACCCCACCTCATGAACAAGGGCAGAAAAAAATTCAACTCCTGCCCAAAAGGTGACTGCGCAGAGACAGGAAAATCACCTTTCAGGATGTAGAAAAAATCATTTAGGCCACGATTTGAAAAATGACAGCTTTCACTCTCATGAGGTGCTGTAAAAATAGGGCCATGATGTGAATTTTAGAGGAAAATATGGAAAACTACCAAAGACCAGCTCCACTGTAATAAATTCCAACTGTTATTTTACTGTGTTCTCTATGCTATGCTGATCCTGCATCCTGCTACCAGTTCTTCCCTACCAGATGGGATCTTGAGGTCACCAGGGTCTGAAGAAGGCTGCACCACAAAACCAGACTGCATAGGAGGGGGAGCAGCAATAAGTCTGCAGGTGGTCAAAAGTTCTGTACTCAAGCATGAAGGGAAGTACAGCACTAGAGAAGAGGTTCAGTGATGCCCTGAAAATTTTAACAACGCTCCGTAGCACATCTCTCCAGCATCCTTCCCCCTGCCCACATTGATTCTACCACATATACAAGAGAACAACAGTTACCACCAGTGGTAGAATGCCAGAAGAACACACAAACTGGAGTTTGGACATGAGCATATTATTACAACTTTACTATAGGTCCAATTCCTGATCAATTGTATCACGTTTTGACACATTCAAGGATTAGCCATTAACTCATCTAGACAATCACTCTACACACTTTACTTTTGCTTGGAATGTTTTAAACACACACAATAAATTAAATACTGGTTTGATCTGTCACCTTTTTATCATTGAGCCACTAACAGTCATCACCCTTTTCTATGATTTGGATTTTTTTAGAGCAGAGAGGATGGTAACATGAGGTATTACTCTATTCCACACACAACATGCCCAATCCCTCCACAACACAATACAGTACTGATGCAACATTGTAAAGTGAGTGGTACTACTGGACCACATCCCCATGTCTTCTCCAATAGACCCCCAGCTCAGAAATGAACCCTCCCCCTCAAGCTCAAAAGCAGTGGCCTTCTCCATTACACATCACCAACAGCAGTGATGGAATCATCCCAGCTCCTGACCAGCCTAACCAGTGCAAAATTGGAGCAAACACTGAGAACTTGTACTCGAGAAAGTCAGCCAAGTAAGTGTAGTTTTCTCAGACAGCTTAAATTATGCAGACTGATTATCAAAGGCAGGCTCGCATGCAGACTCCACACACACACACACACACACACACACACACACACACACACACACACACACACACACACACCAGTCAATTGACCTAGCTTTTATTTATCTGAATAACCCTTCCCCCACACAATCAGCTAAACAGTTGGTGTACCCTAAACATCATGCTATGTTTCTAAAGTACTGTTTATTGTGTTTCAGAGTTTTATCATTTCAGCCAAACACCTGAGTCCGCTACACTTCAGGCATCAGTGTCATAAGAATGTGACTAAATCATAAAACTGATCTCACCCCCTCTATGATCAAAAGTAGCAATTAAGTTTTAGGATGGGGACGGAGACAGCTTGGGGAGGTAACTGACACCTAATCTCCCATACTTCTAAAGAAGCAAGCAGTGTGGTTTTGAAATCTTACAGTTCCCCTAACCAGGGTGTCCTTACAACTTAAAGGGTCTACAGAGATTTCATGGTTTAGGGACCATCAATTCAATATAGTCATTTCTTTATTGAAAATTTGTTTTTGTGATAGGCATGCTGTACCATGGCTCATTTCCAGACAGGAGGGTACAGTAATAAAAATACACACAGTGAGAATTATTTATATACAGCAATATATAAGATGGTATATAGCAACAAATCACACTTGCAGTATTTACATCAAGTTAGGTACAGATGGGTGCAAGACATAAAACAACAACTATGAAAAAATAACTGCAGGTTGTCAAGCCAAGAGAATAGTTAACAAAAGGTGCAGCTTAGAGTGAGATAGAGACAAGCAAGGGAGCCAAAAACAGCCAAGCCACAGCACAGCTACAGTAGGAACAGGAGCAAACCAAATATATAGAGCCATGGTATATGTGTGCTGAGTGTACACACATTCATCAGTATAGCCTCAATAATACCAGACCAGACCTTTTTATATGCATTACATATATATAAAAAGCATACTGCATGTCTGCAAAGTACCTGACATGCACAAACTGAAAATGTCTATCAATATCCAAAACATGTCATAACGTTTAAGCAACATAAAGCTTATTTTACATTTATGTAGATCAGCTTCATATATATCTGCAGTCATTTAGGTGACAGGGGACAAAACACTAGCCTAAAAGGTTGACTGGAAAGTGAAACATTAGCCCAAAGCAGCAAATGAGCAAACTATTAAAAGACTCTCAGAAGGTAAAATTAAGACCTGCAACATTCCCAGCTTGCAGCTGTAAACTCAGCAGGCCTGAGAGAAAATTTAGAAATACTAAATATATATATACAGTATATATATATATATATATATACACATATATCTGTATAAAACGTTTACATTTTGACTTGTTTTACGACTGTGTGTACTTACTATCCAGTTTGATGTTGCTTATAATTTAAGTAGCCATGAAGGAGTTCCTCTGCAAAGAAGATCTGCTGTAGCGTTGGCCATTAATCATGATCACTCAGTGTGCTGACAGCTTTACTGAACTCTGAACTGAAGAAATGGCAGACTCAATATATGGGGGAGAGAATGGGAAATCCTTTGTATGCCAGTTAGGTGGAGGATATAGAAGGATAAATGTCAGCAGTGTCAGTGGCTCAGTAGGTAGCACACTCGCCTCTGAGGCCGGGAAATCAGAAGGCTGTGGCTTCAGTTCCCACATCTGACACTTGGGTTAATATCCCAGTACTGACACTGTAGTGCAGCATGAGAGGGTTGCTGCACTTCTGAGGTGCCGTCTTTCAGGATGAGATGTTAAACCGAGGTCCCATCTGCTTGTATATGTGGTAGTTCAAGTGGATGTTAAAGATCACACGGCACTTATCGAATTTCCCCGGTGTCCTGGCCAAATTTCCCTCATTCACTAACAATACCACTAACAGCTTAATCTGGTTCAAGGTCAGTTGGCATTCATCTATATCCCCTCCCCCGGGTCATGCCTGAAAATAGTCAGGATTCGTCTAGTGCACTTACCCGGTCAACAAAAACTAAATAAATAAAAATGGATACATTTACTCTATAAGTGAGCTGCAGTCCATGTGGCAGGGATGACGGACTTCTGGTGGAGCACCCAGGGGGAGAATGGGAAACAAGGGCTTTTTGCAGAAACATATTTAGTGAGTAAAAAGCAGATTTAAAGAATGGTTTAATTAATTGTAGCCTCTCTTCCTAGGATGCTACAGTTGGGTTACTGAGTAGGGGACAGGGATGATGATTGCTTGTGAGGATTGACTGAACAGTCTGTAGTTCATGGCTTCCTGAAAGGGGCTCCTCTCTAGCAACAAACTATGAAATGTAGACATGCTGGGATTGGGAAAACTCATATTTTCCTTCTGTTCTCAGTGTGCTGCTCAGTCGATCATCACAAACTATATCGTCATCCCTGGCCCCTGCTTAGAAACACAGTTGCGGCATCCTAGCAAAAAGCCTGAAATAAATTATAGAACACATAGTAACATAGAAGTGTCATGGCAGAAAAGGATCAACAGGCCCACCCATTTGTCTAACTGTCTGCTAGGACACTTTGAAATATGTTACTCACTCAGTAACTTGTTTCCGTGAAAAGCATGTGTCTGCCCTCTATATCACAATGTGGGAATGCTGTCCAAATATAAAAGTTGTCATCTCACATTTATACTTTAATTAATGTGCCTAGGCTATAGCCAATCTGAGATGCATCATCTCACTTTAATTTGTGTCCTGCCTATACTCAGTTATATAACAGTTTAGTACAGAAGCACTAGAAGTTTCAAATTATAGTTTAGTGAGTCACTGGCTATGGGGGTGATTTGAACCCCTTGTGATGCGGCTCCTACATTAAGCAATCAGGAACCCTGTAAATTTGCAGCAGTCACATTGCAGCAACCATGACTGGGAAGATGCCAAAGTGTTTTACTTTAACCACCGTACTCAAGTTCAGTCCAAGCAGCAAATCCCTGGAATGACTTAAAGATTCAGTTATTTTAACATTTTCATGGAGCTGGGCTTACCCTGGACCCCCGAGTTATGTTGTTGATAATAATGAATTGAGCTAGACATTCATGGTAAATTTGTAATATCAGAGAAGTATTTTCGATTGGTATAACAACAAAACTTGTCTGTTGTGATTCATTTTTACTTTGCTCACCAAAGCACACAATGCAGCTCATTTTAGTGTCAGCCAATGCACAAGTCACTTTATTATTGTCGTCCCACTTCAGAATAACAACGTACTTCTTGAACAGGTGGTCACTTGTGTCAGATATTCACTTAATATAATGGCACAGTTTATTTTCTTTATGACAAAATTGGCTGAGAATTGGCTGAGAACTGGCTGAGAGCGAGAGGTGTCCATTTGCATCTGCTGTGTGATTTATTTTTAAAGGTGCTTAATTACCTTTATTGAATTCTCAGTTCAGCTAAATGTTTATTGTACTGTATCCCTGATTTTAAAGAATTTAGTAACATTTCTTTTACAGTGTTCTGTTTCTGCTGTCCCAATTGAACTTTTATAAAGCCTAGTTGTCCTTATGCTCTCAGGTCTATTGTTTGGGACTGTGACTAGTACATTTGCCTAGTATATGCCTTTCTTCCCCTGCTAACCCATATTCACTGCTACTACTGTATATGTTCTCAGCTATTTAAATTTATACTATTAGCTTGGAGATTGCCTATCTCTCTCTCTCTCTCTTTTCTCCTGCATGCACATGTGCTCGGTGCCAGCTCTGCTGAATTAAGTAAGTAAGCTTGCCCTGTCTGCCACTTTTCTGAATGCCATCAGTCCCATGGTCATGGCTATGATATGTGGGCATCACAATGAATGCATGTTCTGCACAGCATGTTCTCTGCATGTGTGACCATGTTGCCATGGTTACCAGTAGCCACACAATCGTCTTACAGCATGTGAGGGTATACAGTGTATATTAATACTGCTTCTGAATCCACTCTTACAGTTATAAGAAGGCACAATGCACATTCTTAGGGTATGAAAACTGCAAACCAATGGTGCAATCACTCTTTCAACTGTAACTGTGGTCTCAGAGGTGATATTGCTCTATCACTTGATTGAGATCACTCAATAATACATTAAAATGTTAAGAGTGCTTGTTTCCAGGGCAGCTACACATGAGACATTCTTAACAGAATAAGAGTGTCTCATATGTAAAGGAATGAAGTTCTCCAATTGGTTAAGAGTTCATCCTTAATCAATAATGGGCTCTCAAGGAGCAGTTTCTCTTTACTGACATTTATTTATTTTATTTAAAATTTGATGACCGGGAAAGTGGTAGAATGATGAGGCTGGGTTTGATTCCCCGGCAGGGAAGCTCTAGCAGCATTATGGTTACAATGAGCCTGATCATCTAGGCATGGGGCAGTCCTGGTCTTTAAATTTCCCTACCTGCCCAACTTGCTTTCATGATCTTCTCTTTTGCATATTTTTTTGGCCATCTCTCACTGTGATGGCATCAACTACTCTGTGTCACAGTAATTATTAGAAATTGTTAGAGTAATTGACAGCACACATTCAGCCTCCTGTCCTTTATCTTCATCCTCTCCTGCATGTACATTCTACACCCTTGCTTCTTACCCCTGCTTCTTCTCCCCTTCAACTTTCCCCTGACCTTTAGCTACCTTCACACCACTTGCCTCTGCTTCCCCTTTTCTACCACCTGACTAATGCCCTGCCTTCTCCGACAGCTTCACTTCCATGTCCTCTTCATCAGTACTCTCCTCCACTATAAGATGTTTTATTGGTCATGCTACTGGTTTGTTTTTTTCTAAAATGTCAGCATTGATATACCTCACCCTACCTAAAACAATTCCACTTCTTCCTCATTTGACAAGGTAACAGTAGTATCAGTGCCAGCACGAAACTCATTGTCACCTTCCTCATGCAATAACTGAGCAACAGCATTGGGCTCGGTGCTGCTACTGCTGCTAATGCCTGATATGGGGGTTGAGAGTGGAGGAGGGGCATCTTATAGTGCCTTAAGATGGACATGCAATCATCCATGGCCATGGCACAGTAGTGATGGTGGTGGTGCCACAGGCACTGGTAGCTGGTTTTGTGTTTTTCATACAACATTAGCAGAGCAAGGAGAGCTTGCTTTTATAGATTGGGACACATCTTTTGTAGTCCCATGGGTAGGGCCTCTCAATGTACTTGATGGAAAAACAGTGTGATACCTCTGTCCTGGGGCCAGTCCTCTTCTGTATCTTCATCAGTG
Source organism: Neoceratodus forsteri (assembly GCA_016271365.2). Classification (NCBI taxonomy): domain Eukaryota; kingdom Metazoa; phylum Chordata; order Ceratodontiformes; family Ceratodontidae; genus Neoceratodus; species Neoceratodus forsteri. The sequence continues at coordinate 216,416,997 of CM057453.1, forward strand.
ACATTGCAAATGGACTGGAGGGTAAGGTTTGTCTGTTTGCAAATGACACCAAGATCTGCAACTGAGTAAATGATCCAGATGGGGTGGGCAGAATGAGAAGAGACCTGGATAAACTGGCAAAATGGTTGGAAGAGTGGCAACTGGGGTTTAATACAAAGAAGTGCAAGATCATGCACATAGGGAAGAGAAACCCTGAAACCACCTATAAACTGGGAGGGGAGTTGCTGGCAGTCACAAAGGAAGAAAGAGACTTGGGCATCATCATCACCGATGACCAGAAATCATCCAAGCAGACCACTAAAGCAGTATGTAAGGCTAGAGGGATGTTAGGGTGTATTAGCAGGGGTATCACAAGTCAGAAGATGAAGGTAATAATCCCTCTTTACAAGACACTGGTTAGGCCCCATCTGGAGTACTGTGTGCAGTGCTGGAGGTCACACCTTCACAAGGACATTAACCAAATTGAAGCATTCCAGAGAAGGGCAACCAAAATGGTGCAGGGAATGCATCAGAAAACATATGAGGACAGATTAATGGAGCTCAATATGTTTACCCTAGAGCAAAGGAGGGAGAAAGGTGATATGATCGAAACATTCAAACACCTTAAAGGCATTGACAAGGTGAAAGAAGTCTAACATGTTTTGATATAAGAAAAATAGCAGGACAAGAGGATACAGCATGAGATTCAAGGGATGCCAATTAAGGGTAATGTGAGGAAGTTCTTTTTCACAGACTGGGTGGTGGATTCATGGAACGGCCTACCTCAGGAAGTTGTGAATATGCATACAGTGCAGGACTTCAAACAGGCATCGGATAGGCATAATGGAGCATTACAGATGAGTATGAATAGATAGGCCATTGACAGAGCAAAGGCGAATGGCACATTTATAAGGTAGAAAAATAAATGGCAGACTGGATGGGCCTTATGGTCCTTTTCTGCCATCAACTTCTATGTTTCTATGTTTCACTGTATTTCTGGTTTGCTCAGGGTGCTTTCATCAGTAGATGTACTGGACAAATACATCGGCTGGGAATGGTGCTGCTTGCAGTGTGCTTGGACCCAGTCAACTACTGGGAACTAATTCTTTGGATGGCTACACACAGCTCAAGTCATTCTCTTTGGCATAGCTCCTGCCCCACCCATATGACTGCCAGTCCTTGTTCAAACTCATTCTCCACCACCACTGCCACCACTTACAAAAATGGTACTTGCTAGAACTGACTTGATGGAACCTTTCTCTGCTCTCTTCCATCCATCTGCATCCTTTTATCCTCCAGTTCTTTTCCTCTTGGTTTCTACACCACATAGTGGCAGATGTCCACATGCATCACCCATTGACACTATTCTCCTTGCCCTCATGAGAGACCTGCAGAAATAATACTTTGAAAATTATACTTGTTCACTATTGTCTGTTGCTGAATAACTGAACATTTTATTTACTTACTTCCCTATTTACTTACTTATTTACTAACCTACTTACTGACTACTTTACTTAGTTTTCACTCACAGACCAGAATAATAATATTGATTTCTGAGACACACACCATCAACAGTAAAATTATTTGTCAAGTAAAGGTAAAGCTTTGAAACTTCCACTTGTAAATGTCCCAGTCTTCTAAATGCAAATTGCCCTACTTCTGCTGCTGGGGGTAAACAATAATAATAATAATATTGATTTCTGTGCCCTCTGCACCACCAACACTCACTAAAAAGAATGAGATATTAAACTCTTTTACAGGTCCCACTGCACCTTTTCAAGTTCACTAAATTCACTTTATATTTCCTACCTGGAGGGGTAAAGGCCTATATAAATGGGATGGCCTACAACCACCCAGGAGGGGAATGGCAGCCCAGGGTGGAAGGTTGTAATGCTATTTCAAAGGACATTTAAACTAGAAAACAGAGTCAGGCAGAAGAAACAAGGGAGGCAATGAATGCCCCCCTCCCCACCATAGAAATTGGAGCAGTAGTGAAGAAAAGCCCTGAGGAAATACATTTCCCAGGTATAGCCTGGAGTTGGAGTAGGGAGAAGGAATGGGAGATTAGAAAGGTGTGTCTAACACTGAGAAAAATACTGAGGAGGGTGAGCAGAAAGAGGATAAAAAAGAGAAAGGAAAGCAGCAGTGGAAAGAGAAGGATGAAGGATGAACTCAGTAAGGGAGGGCAAAGTAGGGGCAGGGAGGGTCAAAAGGAGTGGAGAGCTATATTGCCAGTGCAAGGAACCTAGGAAACAAAATTCCTGACTTTGAGGCTATCACTGAGCAGATGGACATGGATCTGGTGGCCATAGCAGAATCATAATTCACCTACAGCTATAGATGGAAGATGACCATACCTGGTTGCAACATATTTCAAAATGATAGAGCAAGGAGAAAAGGTTGGGTTGTTTTATATGTAAGTGAATGTATGAAGCTCATGGAAATGCAAGAACATGGCAGGGAGAAGGAGGGTCTGGAAGCTCTTTGGATTTGCTTAGAGAGGGGGTGCACAGCTTTAATATGAGGGGTGGGTGTACAGGCCACCAACACAGGGGAAGGAATTGATCAGGATGTTTGGGTAGGCTGTAGGCAAAATGGCTTGCAGTGGGGAAGTAATAATTATGGGTAACTTTTATCTGCCAGATGTAGACTGGAGCATTCTGACTGCAGCTACAGTGAGGAGCAAGGTCATCCTAAACTCTCGGCAGGTAGCATTTCTCAGGCAGCTGGTAATAGATCCCACTAGACATAGGGCAGTGCTTGATCTGGTACTTACAAACAGGGACAGTGCTGCAGACATAACTGTGGGTAGCTCCTCCAGGGGGGGTGTCACATTAGCACAGCAACAGGAAAACAGCAAAGACCATCGCAGTGAAGAAATGGATGGTTTTCTGTGATTGTCTGCTGGTTTCCTGATGCTGCTGTCTCTGGCGAGTTTGCTTCAGAGTTGGTTATTTATAGTGCAGGGGTGTGGGGGACAGAGCTTCCCACGTGAGGGGTGTGGGGGCCAAAGACCCCCACAAAAAAAAACCTTTGTACAGTGATGGCACAATGCCAGTTGTCAGCATTGTGCCATCACTGTGATGACAGTCAGCAAATTTCCTGTCACTGCAGCAGCATGGAACCCCCCTCAGGGTACATGGAAACATAATATATTGTGGTTTGGCATATAGATCTGACAGAAGAAAAAAACTCAATAGGAAGAAGGTTCTGGACTTCAGGAAAGCACTTTTTAAAAAAATGGGAGACTGTCTTAAGAAATATCTTGAATGGGCAGGATAGCTGAAGGAGAGTAGAAGCACAATGGAAAAAAAGGACAGAATAACTGATGTAACAACAAGCTGCTTAAAGGTAGTATGCAACAGCAAGAAGAAAAAGAGGCCACTGTGTTTCTCAAGGAAGGTGGCTGATGTGGTAAAGGAGAAAAAAACAGCTTTTAGGAAGTACAAGGGGACCCAAACAGAGGTGGACAGAGAGGTATATCTAGATAAACAAAGGGAGATCAGAAAGAAGGTAAGGACAGCAAAGATTCAAACTAAGGAAAGAATCACCCAGGAGGTCAGAAATGGAGATAAGATTTTCTTCAGGTACATTAGTGAAAAGAGGAAGCCAGTATTGTGAGGATCCAGAGACTGAGGTGAGTGTACAGAGGAAGACCAAGAAAAAACTAAAATATTCAATGAATACTTCAGCTTGGTCTTCACCATTGAAGGGTGGAGTGATGGACCAACAGACATTAGCAGGCACCAGAGGAGGGAGTTGTGGACACAAGTCCATTTATAGAAGACAAAATCTGCTGGGGGTTGGAAGTCCTAAAAGAGAACAAGGTGATGAGGCTGGATGGGATCCATGCATGGGTACTAAAGAAACTGAGCACAGTACTAGCTGCTCCTCTGGTAACACTATTTAGCACCTCATTAGAGATGGGGTGGTTCCTGATGACTGGATTATGGCCGATGAGGTCCCTCTGCGCAAGAGCAGCAACAGTGAGGGGGATAGCAATTGTAGACCAGTCAGTCAGACATCAGTGGTGGAGAAATGAATGAAGTCCATACTGAAGGAAAGACTGATGGGCTGCAGGACAACAGACAGCATGGCTTCATAGAGGAGAAGTCATGTTAAACAAATCTAGTAGAGTTCTTTGATTGGGTAACTAGGGAGATGGATTAAGGGAGGGCACTGGATGCGGTCTATCTGGTCTTCAATAAGTCCTTTGACACTGTACCACACAATAGGCTGATAAACTTAGCAGACTGGGTGTAGGGGCAGTGCACCCTTTCAGGTCGACACCCCGATGGTGAAACATGAAAAAAAAAACATTACTGCGACAATCGCTGTAATGGTCTTTTTTCCGTGTTTCGCTTTCCCCCAGTGTTCTGCCTTGTCCCCAGACCAACTCCAACCTGGAGTTGATAATCCTAAAGTCTGAGGGATGCGGGAGGCAGAGCCCCCCACATGGGGGTGCGGGAGGTGCAGCCCACCACTGAAAACACTTGTTGAACGGGTGGCACAATACCTGCATCGGTATTGTGCCATCGCAGTGCGGGAGGTTGGTATTTTCACTGTCAACCTCCCTTGGTGCTTCCACATAGAGGAGGAGGTGGTGAGTTGGGTATTTAACTGGCCGAAAGATAGGAGACAGGCGTGGTGGTAAACAGCAGTTACTCAGAGGATGAGAGGATGACCGGAGGAGTATCACAGGGTTTGGTAATAGGTCCTGTTTTCTTTAACATCTTCATAAGTGACAATGATGTGGAACTGGAGGGGAAGGTGTGTCTCTTTGCAGATGACACAAAAATCTACAAAATGGTGGACACCCAGGAGTGCTGGAGAGAATGCAAAGGGATCTGGGGAAACTGGAGTTGTGGTCTAGGGAGTGGCAGCTGGGTTTCAATGTCAAAAACTGCAAAGTTGTGAACCTGGGGCAGGGACACCTGGGGCTGTGTATAAGATGGAGAGGAGATACACTTATCAGGTAAGACAGGGACCTTGGTGTGATCATATCTGATGACGTCATGGTGGGTAGTGCAACAAAGCAGTAGGCAAGGTAAGCCAGATGCCGGGTGCATAGGGAAGGGAATTTCTTGCAGGAGAAGGGAGGTTGTGTTGCCTCTGTATTGCTTATTTGTGAGACCCCACCTGGAATACTGTGTCCAGTTCTGGAGGCTGCACCTTTGAATGGACATCAACAGCAGTCCAGAGGAGGGCTACTAAAATGGCTTGGGGGTTACAAGGGAAACCATATGAGGAGAGGCTGTAGGAGTTCAATATATACTCCATGGAAGAGAGGAGAGTGAAAAGGGACATGATTGAGACTTCTAAGTACCTCAGAGGGGTGAACATTGTGCAGGAAGGGAGTCTCTTTCACAGGAAGACTAGCACCAGAACATGGGGGCATGCTATGAAGCTGGGGGGGTATTTAAGAGGAATGTGAAGAAATACTTCTTTTAAAAAAGGGTGATGGACACCTAGAACAGCCTGCTTGAAGAGGTACAAGTATGCGCTCAATTATTCTAGGTCAGTCGGTAGCCAGCCGTGCTGAAGAGTGGAGGGCTGTGCCCACTCAGGGTAAGGGTGGGGGAAGAGGGGTGGTGGGGCACTACCTGACATGGTGGGGGCATGGGGGATCTACTACACATCATGGATTTAATTGATATATATAAATTGTGGCCTGTGATCAGTGGGGCGGGGGGCACAAGACACCAAGGATTTAATTGGTATACATTTTGTTTTACATTGGTGGGGGCACTAGACACTAGGGATTTTTTTTTCATATACATTTATTTTAAATTGGGCCTGGAGATCATGGGGGCAGGGGAGTAGTGGTGGACGAAGTAGCCCCAATTTACTCCACGCAGTGATCCGCGCAGTGAAGGCAAATTGCGGAGTGTTCCGCAACGCCGCTAGAGCACTTCTAAGAGCTGGGTAACGAAAGTCCATTGAAACAATGACTCTCATGTTACTCCGCCTTCCCAAACCACTACTCCATCAATTCTTAAGGTGAAGTACATTGAAAACAATGTACACCGTCTCACTTCACCTTGTTTTTAAGCTCCAAAGGCGAATTTTGCAGTTATTCATGGGATTTCAGGTCACATGGGCTCTAGATTGTTCTGCACAGCCTCAGTTTGGGATAGTGTGTGTATGAAGCTGTGAGATACAATCTGGTCTGAGAGCTCTGCTATTCAAACCTGCTAAAAGCTGTTAAAAAAGCCTTTTGGGGTCATTTGTTTTGCTGAAACTTTAGTTCATCGATTATAGGAAACCATCCTGTGCTCTATCATCGAGCGTTTATTGTTTGTGTATGGATTTTGAATGTTAATGTACAATATTCAGCCTGTGTACTGAGAAATAGTGGAAGTGTGCTTTGGAGGAGGGGTGTATCTGTGGTGTAGGTAGATTAACTTGGAGAAAAAGACAGTGCTTTCTGTTTTGGTGATATTGTTCTTGTATAACTGTGTTACTGTACACACAGTAATATTTTCAATAATTCTTGCCATTGTTTTGCTGATTGTTGTGGTGCAGCAGTGCATAATTTTAGTTTGCTTAAAATAAGTGGTTATAGTATCGAAGTTTTCAATTTGCTATGTGTGTATGTGAGTATGTGTGTGATGCATGTCATCAAATCATACACCTTTTATTGTGCAACATAATTTCAGCAATGTGAACCTGCTAACCACTGCAGCTATGTAATTTTTGTACTTCTTTGTTGTATCTTTACTAGTACTAGTGACTGTTACTGCAGCAGTACAGTACACTGCCCCCCCCCCGTGGCACACCGCAACCGGCAAAGGAATTATTTTCCAGATTTGAGTTTCTGATGGTGAGCACTGGTTAGGTGTTGTGCCTTTGCATCTGCATCTCTTCAGTGCACAGCACAATCTTAATCTGTCTGTGCATTTGCATCTCTTTAGGGCCCAATCTCCACCTCTAATTTGTCACAGTTGTTTCTTTGGCTTCCCTTCAGAGTACTGGACAGATGTGGTGCATAATTCTGCATGAACATTGTACTCATTAATATGCGTTTTTAAGTTAGAATCATCAACACGAGTCACTTGTGATACAAATCACATTCTTCATCATCATGGTCACAAATGCAGTCACAAATCACGATTTATGATCATTTCACGAATCACAACCTTAATCTTTTTTAATAGTTACTTGGATGTATTGTAAGCCTGTTTTGTACTATCTCTCCATGCTTCACCACCCCACCATTGTACTCATTAATGATTGTTTTTAAGTCTGGGAGTTTTGTGCCACATCTCATCGGGGCCCGGGGAAGTACAGCCATAGGCATTCGCATTTCTTCATCATCACGGTCACAAATGCAGTCACAAATTACGATTTACGATCATGTCATGAATCACAACATTCATTTTTTTACTAGTTACTTGGATGTATTGTAAGCCTGTTTTGTATATCTCTCAAGGCTTCGCAATCCCACCATTGTACTCATTAATAAGTGTTTTTACGTCAGGGATTTGGACAGTGTCCCGCAGTACATACACAGACTGGAAAGAAGACTGACTGCACCCATGCAGTTTAACACAGTATACTTGCACTGCTCAGAATACAAAGCGCCACGCATATGGAAGACAACAAAAAAGGGCATAATTATATACATGGGTCGGGGATGGTGGAGGACTACATTTTATAACACAGCAAGGAAGGCGTGGGGGGCACATGGTGTGAGAAAAAAAAACTAATGTGGGATCCCATGGTGATCCAGCAGCAGTTCCAGCATTGACATAATTTGCAGCTGATGTCCTTCTATGCGATCCTGGTGGAGCAGCAGGTACTGCTGTGGCCCTCCTCTTCTTAAGGATGCTAGTATGCACATCTGCATCCTCAGCCATAGAACGGCCAGAAGGTGCAGGCATGGTCCGTTCTGTGGCAGCCTGCCACTCCTACTAGTGGAGATTGGGCATATGGGTGTACTGGCCCCCAATCCCCAGGTGAGTCCCCTGAGGGGCTACGGTGTACCTCCATCTCACATAGGCAGCACCTGACCACACTGCTGTCCCCCCCAACACAGTCAAAAAACTGTCAAGCAATGGAGGTGCGGGGAGAACCAGGTACAGCCAGGGGAGGGTCAGATGAACTGGCAGCCGACTGGTCACGGTGCTGAATAGAGATGGGATCCACACCTGAGCCTGGTGGAACAGGCACATCCTGCACCTGAGGACCTGGTACTAGACTTGGTGGTAGTGGTGGTGGTTCAACTGCCTCAGAGTCAGAACAGGAGGCGGTGTAGGTCCTGCTTCCAGGAGGAAGGTGTCAAACAACTAACTACTTATAAAGGTAAGGAAAATAAAATTTACAGAAAGAACAAAGTAAGTAAAAAAGAGTACAGAAAAGACAAAAAAATTTATCTTTTAAAAAAGCTGTTGGGTCTAAATCAAGGTTTAAATCTCCTCCTCGTTCTGATCTCAAAGTATCAGCAGTCACAAAACACACCCATCTCTCTCTGTCTGCACAGTAGAAAGTTAAAGTGTCTGCTTGTATGACTCATTTCCTTCCTGCCTAGCTAAAGAGCACGTGACTTACAGTACTGTATGCCATATGAAGTGTGTGGGGGGGGCTGCCAAATCTGAAACACCAAGTGGATCACTTTGAATCATAATGGGGAACGCGAAGTCCATTAAAAACAATGACTTCGCCTTACTTCATGTTGCCATTCCGCCTTAATGCGAAGTGGTAATGACAAAGTGGAGTGAGCACTTTGCATTGCCCACTCCGCTGCAACCCGATATGCCCACTTCGCTTTCACTTCGCAGGCAGAATCTAAATTCGCTACATCTCTAGAGGGGAGCACTAGACAACAGGGATTTTATTGATACACATTTTGTTTTATTGTGGCTGGCAACCAGCAGGGGAGCACTAGACACCAGGGATTTAATTGATATGCATTTATTTTATATTGGGGTCAGCGACTGATGTGGGGAAAGGGGGGACCACTAGACACCAGTGCTTTAAATAATATTTTTTTTTTTTTACATTGCAGCCAGCAATACGCAAGGGGGGTGCTAAACACCAGAGATTTAGGGGATTCTCCATTTTCTAACTTCTCCTTGCTTTGTTTTTTTTAAGTGCAATTTGCACTGAAAAAAAAAATGAAAATCAAAACAAAGTTACAAATGGCAACATTTTCATTAAGTGTGTCAGCTTCACAAAATGATCAATGACGGCAAATATGGCAACTTCTCCAAAAGTTCACGAGTATGGTAAAGCTTCACTGCATCTCTACTTGGTTGTCAAAATGACAGTAGCCCATGACACAGCCTCACATTTAATATGATGAAGACAATAATGCAATATACATTTACCCTAAATATTAAATGAGAGCTGTTGTATTTGCAAAAAAAAAAAAATCTGAAGAAGAAGAGGCCTTCTCTAAAACTAGTTTGTAAATGAGAATTATCCTCTCTGATTTGTAACTCTGTCTTCAGTCTTCCTAACAATACTCTGGCATAAATATTTGATAAAATGTCAAGTAGACTAGTTGGTCTATACTTATTAGGATCATACCAGTTTCCTTTTTTATGAATTGTGTTTAATTTAGAGCCAGTCCATGACTTAGGAACAGCTCTTTCGGAGCTACATTTATTAAAAAAAAAAGTAGTTAGGCTATCTGTCGATTGTTTCCTTTGGCATAGAAACACCTCTGTGCTTATCTTGTTGGGTTATGTTAAAGGGAGATAATAGCCATACGGTCTGCCTTCCATTTAACTGGCATAAATCTAGCCCTGGTTCTAAAACATGGTTTGTTCCCACCTTTATGGTAATCGCTGGATCATAAAAAATCTTTAAAAACTGGTTAACTCATATCTCCTTTGTAATATAGAAGTCCATCTCCAGTTTGTAGTCATTACACCCAGAATGGTGACTGCTCTCCTACCAGCCTCACACCATTCAGAAGACTCACAAGAGTTGACGCATTAAGGGTTAGAGCTGAAGCAGCAGAGACATGCTGGATAACCTTGGAAAACTTGTTCATGTAAACAAATGTTAGTAATAAATCTTTGCTTTAAATGCACAGCATTTTTATGTTGGCTTGCCACACCTGCGGAAGCCAACATCTTGCAGTAGTGCAGATTTGGAGGTGCAGTCGCTGTTGTGGGAATGCAGGGCATGCATCAGTATGTGCGTCCCTCATTCCCCAATCAGCCTGCATGCCAGCGCCACATCATGCATACTAATGTGGCAAGCACATCTAAGGAAAGGTCTGCTGCAATCCAAGCAAAGCTCGTCAGATGCAGCAGTCCTTTTCTTGCCTTACTCACCACCATTATGTGCATGGCAGGACATGGCCATAGAACAGCCGACTTCAGGGGTGCCCAATCCCCCTGCCAGCTGCCCCTGCCCCCTGTCAATGTGCCGACAGGGGAGCCCACTCCCCATCAGTGTAAAGCACCCCCACAATTGTGTTATGCCAAGGGGGTGTCCAATCCCCCCTCGGCCATTATCCCACCCCTCTTTTCCTTTTGTTCCGATGGGGGATCCCACTCCCCATTGGCAGAAATAACCCCACCCCAATTGTTTAATGCCAAGGGAGGTGCCCAATCCTCCCTCAGCTCTGCATCCCCCTCTCCCTTCTTTGTGTGCTGACGGGGGTGCCCAATCTCCTTTGGCATAAATTCAGCCCCCCCGTGTTGTTTGCTGACAAGAGTGCCCAATCCCCCGTCGGCTACAGACCCCCCAAAACAATTAGGTGGCATGCTTGGAGCCCACCCCAGTGTACCAAATCCCCCGGAAAAAAAAACTGTCCTGCAATGTTTTCTTTTCCTTTTACCACCTGTAAAAGGAAAATGGTCCCTCGTAGTCTCCGTGCCCCCCTGCCTCCACCCTCACCCACCCACTGCACACCCTGCCTCCCCACACACACACACCCATACCGCATACTGACCTCTGGAGCTTAGCGTGACGATCATCGGTGGACCTTGAACACGTCTGCACTCTTCAAAGTCGACTGCGAACTGAGGAAATGCCGGTAAGCTGTATAATGGCATAGACAGGGTTTTTTCAACTTTAGTACATATCTCAGGCATTTTTGCTAGTTGTGGCCCCAAATTTTCAACATGGAGTTTTTTGGGACCCCTTCTCATGAGTTCTTACACTGACATGGCATTATTCGGTCTTGAGAAGTGATTTCGCAGTCACTGCATGGAATCACCTTTCAGGACTGTGTAAGGAGATGACAGTGCCACTGTTCATGAGGGAGGCTCTCAAAAACCCTATGTTGCAAATTTAGTGGGAAAAATCCAACACATGACTGTTTTACAAGCATGCGTAGCAACTGTGCAACGCACGCTCATAAGTTAGTGAATTTGCAATATTTCCATGCCAGATTCTCAACATTGGCATTTTATCACAGCTTCTTGTGAACCATGCAGCTGTCATTTTTCACATCCTGGCCAAAATATGTTTTTGCACTTCCAGTGCAGAATAGCGTGGTCGTGGTGCAAAATCAGTGTTCGGGACACATTACGAAAATGAAAGTGACACTGTTCATGAGCAGAGATCCTAAACTGCCTGTGTTGACAATTTGATGACAATACTCCATAAAGTGACTGTTTTATGAGCGTGTGCAGAAACTGTGCAACGCATGCTCATACGTTGGCACATTTGCACTATTTGCATGGCAGATTCTCAACACTGGCATTTTACCACACCTTCTTGTGAACTGTGCAGCTCTCATTTTTCACATCCTGGCCAAAATGTGTTTTTGCACTTCCAGTGCAGAATTGCACAGTTGCTGTGCGAAATCAGTGTTCGGGACATATTACAAAAATGACAGTGATCCTGTTCATGAACAGAGGTCCTAAAATGCCTGTGTTGAAAATTTGGTGACAATGCTCCATAAAATGACTGTTTTATGAGGTGCATAGCAACTGCGCAATGCGCACTCTTAACTTAATGCATTCGCAATAATCAGTGTGGGATGCTTTACTACACCCCCTTGGGCTTTGCCTGGAGGAGTGCAGAGGTGGTCCCACTGCACAAGAGTAGATGTAGGGAGGAGGCAGGCAATTACAGACCTGTAATCCTGACCTCAGTGGTAGGGATGCTGATGAAGTCCCTGCTTATAGAGAGGGTAATGAAGTTCCTGGAGTCAATCAGTGAAAAAGACCCAAGGCAGCAAGACCCAAGGGGTTTATGTAACATCCCACACCTCAGGTGTGTGTGTAAAATTCTCATTAGACATGCCACCCCATGCAGTATTCTATATGTAATATGCTTTGAAATAAGGGCATGCACCACACAATGCTTGCAGCTGCTTCACTCTTGCAAAGGGGGTGGACAGCTGCAGAGGCCCCCCATGCACAGGATGTGCACCTTTGGGGCACCCCACAGCATCCAGAGCCATTGTTGTATGTTTACTCCATGCCCAAATCATGGTCATAGGACTCATCTCTGCGGCGGGCTGGGGGCAGGCAAAGGGACAGACAACTTCATGATCCTGCACATTGCCAGGGAAGCAAGTGCAGCTGGCACAGAGCGCATCTACTTTGGGGCTGTCATACCACCTATGTGCACCTCTCTGACTGGTTGTCCAGTTCATACCAGGGCAAGTACAGCCCATTCTCCACTTGCCCCCAGTCCTGGGTGAAAAGGTATGGGCTGGGGGGTGTCACTGGCACTGATCTGATATTATGGCACATTTCTGGCTTGTTTTGAAGGGGGAATGGCAGCCTCTGGTGGACTGGCATGGGTTACCTATCCTGTGGACCCCCACCCCTGGTGTCACCCACTGGTTCTGCAAAGTAAGGCCAGAAAACCCCAAGGCACACCACAACACTTGTCGGTGTCTGCAGGGTAGGGTGAGGTGAAATGGCATGAGCGCTATAGACGACAATCCAAAGGTGCATCCCAGTGCCTGTCAGTCTCTGCAGGGTGGGGGTAGGGTTGGCATCAGTTCAATACTTCACTGCCATTCCTATTATGCATCTCTCTCTAACTTCTGCACTACTAATGCCAATGCCAGCAAGACATCATTTGGCATTGACAAATGCTTGTTCTTATCTGTGAGAGTGCCACTACTTCCTGACTGTTCTAGTTTTGTTGTCTAGGGCAGGCCACCCCTTTGGAAGTAAGCACCAGCCCTTTCAGTGTATCATGGCTACAGCCCATTGGATTATATTCACTGTACCCGCTTGCTACTAATGACTAGAATGCCTTTTGGTCATTTTCATCAGTCACTGAGAGTATACTCTCACACTGGCCCTTGTGGAACTCCTTTTTTATACTCAAGAGTCTTATACTGCTTCCTTTCCTGTTTTAGCTCAAGAAGGGTGTGTTTATTGGCCATTTTTTTTACAGCTGTTATTTATTTCCTCAAGGATTTCTTCCTCTGTTTGCACTCCCAATCGATGCAATCCATTTCTTTTGTTTACCTTCTTGTAAGTTTGTTCTTTATAGACAAGATTTTTTTAATTCTTCACAACAGTTCCCAAGCTCTAGAACTGGGCATCTATTATTAGTTTGAACTGTTTGAACATTACATAGAAACATAGAAACAAAGAATCTGTTGGCAGATAAGGACCATACAGCCCACCTAGTCTGCCCATTTCCCTACTTGGTTTGGCAATCCCTAATCTTGTCTGGACTACCCTTCCCCTGCTCTGCTGTACAGCAGGGTGCCTTTATGCTTATCCCAGTCATGTTTGAATCCCCGTACTGTTTTTGCTTCCACCACCTCTGCTGGTAGGTTGTTCCACAGATCCACCACCCTCTCTGTGAAAAAATATTTCCTAGTATTCCCACTAAGCTTCTCTCCCTCCAGCCTCATGTTATGTCCCCTTGTCCTTGTGCACTTTCTTCTCTGAAATATGCTCCCCTTCTTAACCCTGTTTATTCCTTTAAGGTATTTGAAAGTTTCTATCATATCTCCTCTCTTCCTTCTCTCTCTTCCAGTGAATAGATGTTAAGTTCCTTGAGTCTTTCCTCATAAGGCTTGTGGTGCAATGTATGTATCATTTGTGTTACTCTTCTCTGGACAGCTTCCATTCTGTCTATGTCTTTACTAAGATGTGGTCTCCAGAATTGGACACAGTATTCCAGATGAGGCCCCAACAGTGATCTATATATGTGGCATCACTGCTTCACTCCTCCTACTGGTTATGCCCCTTTGTATGCACCACAGCATTCTGTTTGCTTTACTCACTGCTTTTTTGCATTGTTTGGATGACTTCAGGTCATCGGATATGATTACCCCCAGGTCTCTCTCCTGACTTGTGTTGGCCTGAACCTGCCCACTCATCCTTTCTTCTTCTCTTGGGTTTCTGTTTCCCAGGTGCATTATCTTGCACTTCTTATCACTGAAACCCAACTGCCAAGCTCTTGACCATTCCTCAAGTAGTCTTAGGTAATTTCTTATTTTGTCTAGCCCCTTCTGTATGTTGACTCTGTTGCAGATCTTGGTGTCATCTGCAAACAGGCATACTTTTCCCTCCAGTCCCTCTGCAATGTCACTTATGGAGAATTTGAATAGGACTGGACCCAGCACCAATCCCTGTGGCACCCAGCTGGTCATCTCCCCCTTTTTGGATTTTATGCCATTTACTATCACCCTCTGGGTCCTTCCTTTTAGCCAGTTTCCAATCCATTTTAACACTTTAGAACCCGCAACCAGATTCACCAATTTGCTAAGCAACCCTCTATGTGGAACGATGTAGAAGGCCTTGTTGAAATCCAGGCAGACCACATCCACTGCTCCTCCATGATCTGCCACCCTGGTCACCCAATCAAAGAAATTGATGAGATTAGTCTGACAGGACCTTCCCTCAGTAAATTCATGCTGCCTTGGGTCTTTTTCACTGATTGACTCCAGGAACTTCATTACCCTCTCTATAAGCAGGGACTTCATCAGCATCCCTACCACTGAGGTCAGGCTTACAGGTCTGTAATTGCCTTCCTCCTCCCTACATCCACTCTTGTGCAGTGGGACCACCTCTGCACTCCTCCAGTTTTCAGGTACCTCCCCTATCTCTGGTGATTGGTTGAAAAGGATTGTCAGCAGACCTGCCAGGACTTCCATGAGTTCCTTCAAAACTCTAGGGTGAATCCCTTCTGGCCCCATTGCCTTGTCTGTATTTACTTTCCCTAGTTCCTTCAAGACTTTATCCACCATAAATGGGTTGGTGTCCACCTTTCTCCCTGTAAACGTTTCCTTGTGAGTCTTGGCCCCTCTCCTGCCTCTTCCTTGGAGAACACTGAGCAAAAATACTTGTTAAGTATCTCAGCTTTTACAAGGCCATTCTCCACCCACTCTCTCTCTCTCTCTCTCTCTCTCTCTCTCTCTCTCTCTCTCTCTCTCTCTCTCTCTCTCTCTCTCTCTCTCTCTCTTCTTTAGCCTAACAATACAATTTCTGGTTTTCTTCCTCTGGCTATTATAATGCAAGAAGGCCATGTCTCTCTTCCTAATAGCCTGTGCTAGCCCTTCTTCCATTCTTGTCTTTGACCCTCTGACAGCTTTCCCAGCTTCTCTCTGATTCTTCAAATATCTCACTTTGTCTTCTTCTTTCTGCATCACTTTGTATTTCCTGAATGCCTTACTTTTTTCTTGCACTTTCTCAGCTACTGACTTAGAGAACCACAGTGGCCACTTCTTTCTTTTGCTTTTGCTAAGCAGTCCAGCACATTGACTTGTCACTTCTGCTATGGATCTCTTGACTCTAGTCTGCCCACCAGAGACAATCAGCTACACCAGCAAAATCACTCAAACAGGTAACTTTCCAAATGAATCCAGAAAGCAACCTGGTACCAATTGAAACAACAATAAGCTGCAAAAGAAACAATAACAGCAGTAAGATAATCAGCAAAAATCTCAACATTAACTTCCCTGAAATAAATTGATTCCTTCCCCTTCCAGCCCCTTGTGAGAATCTAACAGGTAACCACTCTGATTCAGACCCACCTCCAGTTAGCAATAGCTCTGATGAGACCCCAGACCAGACAATTAGCAACCTCCCCCCCAAGCTACAGTGCTAGACAAAATACAGTTCCTGTCCTATAAAGTTAATGGTGTAAAAAAAAGCACAAGATAAGCAGAACCATATGTCAAGTGAAACAAAAAAACAGTATAAAAGAACTAAAACCAGCACTGAGTTGGTTCTGCGCTGAAATTAAACTGATTTCTCCCTCCTGACCACTGGAGACAATCAGCTACACCAGCAAAAAAAAAAAAACAGAAACACTCAGCTGCACCAGCAAAATCCCCCAAACAGGTGACTTTGCAAATGAATCCAGTAAGCAACTTGGTACCAACTGAAAGCAAAAATAAGCTCAAAAGAAACAATAACAACAGCAATAAAATCAGTCCAAATCAACATTCACTTCCCTGAAATGAACTGCTTCCTTCCTCTTCTAGCCCCTTATAATGTTACACATGGATAACATTAATTATCCATTTGTTCAAAAATTCTTGTATCTTATCTATTATTTGTTTATTTTATTATTTTGGTAACCGGGTAAGGCCCACTAGGCACAGGTGCTAGTTTTCAGGGGTGACGTAGCAGTACTGCGGTGTTAAGTGACTTGCTTAGAGTCACGTAGTTTGTAAGTGGAGGTTATGGGAATCAAATCCAGGTCTGCTGGATTTACCAAGCTCATTCACAGCTCATTACTCTAACCTCTAGGCTATAATGCCAGCCCCATATCCCTTGAATAGGAGGATAAAGGGTAACATACTTAGAAAATATGCCAATTCTGTCAAAGTACCCCACCCCATACACTCTCTAAACCTGATTTCCAAACAAGTGCAAGTGCCAAACTGTGAGCTCAAGTGGCTTCTCAAAGCTGTCACTTATGCTTCTCTATGTAAAACCTTGGATGCTACGATATTTATTAAAACCTTGCTTTGACTGTCTTGTTATTTAAAAATTATGACTACAGAGACTTCTGATGATGTCACCCTCATGATTGTAGCTTGAGGTGCAAAGCAGTAGCTGTAACCACCTCTAATCCCACAAAAGATAAACTTTCTAGCACTCAAAACAATAGCAATTAATGAGGGTGACCAGTGGTGGATGAAGCCAGTTCAGACAGAGAACTCCTGCAGGCTTCATCTGCCTCCTCCAACTTGGGCCATCGTAGCACAGCTTCCAAGCAGAAACAGAAATCTAAATCTCCCCCAACAGAATATCTGAATCATAAAATGGACATTTTATTTGCTGAACTTCCGGACTTTTAGTGAGAGGTCCGTAACACAACTGTGGCTCTCTGTTTCAACATAATAAAACTTGAATGGTGAGCCAAGGATCAGGAGGTACAATTTATCAGCACATACTAGAGTGTACACACAGAAATAATCCAGCTCCATTCAGCCATTCAGTCCACTGAGGAGAAACTGGAAGACACAGAAATGCCAAATCACTGCAAAAATATACACTTCTGATGGGATACCAGAAGGGGAGGAATCTTTGGATATGATCAGCTTCCTACAAACTTTCCTTAGGATGGTCCTGGATCTCCCTGCAGAACACATGCTGGAAACTGAATGTGTGTATTAGACAGGGGACCAAAACTTACTGCCACCAAATGCTTGGACAAGCTCCATTGTAGCCCACTTCTTGTTCTTTACAGACAAGCAGGATGTCTTAACAAGAGTGTGGCGAGCAAAGGAGGTACTCCATAAAGGAATGTGAGTCTATTTCATTAACAACTATCCTATCTCTCTTCAGAACAAAAGAAGAGCCATCCTTCCATTCATGAAGCCACTGAGAGCCCAGGAACTTAAATTCTCTCCTTATCCAACAAAAATGGTGATTCACTTCTTGTATGGAATCAAGACTTTCACTTCAGCAGAACAAGTTTGTGATGTACTCAAAGCAAGAGATATCACTTTTATAGTACAGCAGGAATAAATCACCCCCTCTCCCATAGATTACTTCTAAGCTGACCAGACAAACTTTGAAATCCATGGATTTTAAAAATAAACACATGGCTGAAACCATGCAGCAGATCATGAAACATCTGTGGGGGACCCAGATGATGGTTGGTGTTCCACTGATCCTGCATAATCACAAAACTGGACCAATTCTATGGATTCCATAATACTGAGTCTCACCCGGTGAGTCCCTTGATCCTTCCTCTCTCTTCCCCGACCTCTAAGTGGCCCTTTTTATGAGGTCCCCCTCAGAGGGTTGGCCAGTTGATAGTGCTTCCTCTTTCCTGCATTGTTCCTACCTGAGAGAGACATACAGAAAGCAGGAGGCCCTTGCTGCTAATTTTGTTTTAATGTTTTTTGTTGGCATTGTGGCAGATAGCTTTCCAAAATAAAAGCTTTCTGAATCTGGATGTCCAGATTTGGATGTCAGCTGAATTGGGGGGCCCTCCCCGGCTGTCTCGTGGAGATGAGCATAGTCTGGGTAGCTCGTGGGCTGCTGGGGCTAGAGGCCTTCCACTAGTGCACATTGTGCAGCAGGCTGGAGGGGGACTTCCCACCCCCAGTCATCTGGGGAGGGGAAGGGCAGATGCTCACTGCCAGAGGCCAGCACAATAGTGCTTTTAAGGCACTGCAATCAAATCAGTTTGGGTGTAGTCAGGGCGGGTGATATGTGATAGTGAGTTTGTAATTTGCAGCTTGGGGGATCTTCTCAGTCTGTCATCAGTGAGGGAGAGTTTTCCTGATTTAAGGGTGATTAGTCACCCAACAGGTGGGCCTGAAGTCCTGGTGTGGGAGAATGGGGTTTATTTATTTAAAAGTTGGTAACCTGGAAAGGCACCATGAGCTGAAGCTTGTTTCCAAGTGTGACCCTGAGTTGGTGGTTCAAGGAAGACTTGGGAGATGAAGGGTTTTATGTTTCTGCACCCTCAGGGAGGAGTACTCCTTTATGTATTTTGTGCTTAGACATGGATATAGTGCATTTTCCTTCTATTTCTTCCCAGGGATTTGGGGGATGGCAGATTGCATTGCTGGTATTCAGTCTTAGACTTTTCTCCAATGAGACACATCCAGACTCTAAACACTAGAAGGGTTTACATGTGGGGTCACAGTATGTGTTTTCTGTAAAAGTTTGATTTCCTAGGGTGGGGTTATGTTGACTATGTTACAACTAGAGGTGTGCAGAACCTCTGCTAGTGAAATTGAGCTACTCTGAATGCATGCTGCTCAATTGCCATGAGACCCAAGATGAAACTTGCCAGCTTGGGTTAGATCTAGGATTTTTTTTCCTTGTTTTCCAGCTTTCCCAGCCTCCTTCATGCCTGCCTGTCATGTGACAGGCTTAAGGCCTTATAGAAGAGATCAAATGGTGTGAAGAGAGTGGGCACACCACAAGATACTCTGGCTTGTGCATGAGCAAGCTGGAGTATGTACAGTATAAGAGCATGGCTCTGACCTCCATGGCATTACAGACAGCTAGTAAGGAGGGTGATTGCATAGCACTTAGCAGCAGCAGCAGCAGCTACTAGTTGGAGCAACCAGGTCAGGTTCAGGGATCTTTTTGATTTTGTTCACCCACCTAGCCACCACCGACAAGAAAAGGAGGAGGAGTCCCACAATTGAAAAACACAAATATAAAACAAAACAAAAGAGAGAGAGAGACAGGAATGGTGGGCAATCGACTGAGTGTCTTTGTGGGAGGAGGGGGCACCTCATGCCAATGCCAGACTGCAGAAAAATACAATTACAGATAAATAGATGTTAGTATTACACTTAAGGCATCTGCCAATTAAAAATTAAACAAGTGTAATGTTAAACTAATGCACAACAGGAGACTGTGAGTGGGGGGGGGGGAGTAGGAGACTGCAGTATTGCTCTGGCACAAGTCCAGAAGTACAATCACAGTGCTTTTTCATAAAAAAAAACAAAACAACTGGCTGGCAGTATAGCATAGAGGGTAGAGTACAGCTGTGGCTGAGGTTATCCAGCAGAGCTAGGTTTAAGTTCCATTTCTCACAACGCCCACTGGCATACTATGTGACTCTGAGCAAGTCACTTAACCACCCCAGAGCTCCCAGGTCACCCCTGAAAGCAATCATTTGAGCCTAGTGAGCCTTTCCTGGTAAACCAAGAATTAAAAATAAATTAATAAAAAAAGAGAGAGTTACACCAGCAGTCAAAGCTGGTAAAGGTCAGGCTTGTGTCATGTGTGAAACCTTGAGTCGCTACCGTTTACAGTGTCCCCAGCCATTTCCTACTCAAGCAGTAGTCAGGACAGGACCATTCTTTTGAGTAGTCCTGTAAAAAAATAAATTGTGAAAGTAGAGCCAGTAAAGGCTTGTGTCTCATGTGAAGACTTTTTGGAGGGAGGGGGCATCCAAGCAGTTGAGTAACCTTTGTCTGCAGTACCTCCAGCCATTTCACACACAAGCAGGAGTCCGGACAGAATCATTTGTTGTGCAGTCCTGCAAAACAATAAATAGTGCAAGCAGAGCCAGTAATGGCTTGCATCATGTGTGAAACCTTTTTGGAGGGAGGGAACAGGCTGACAGTTGAGTAGCCTCTGTCTGCTGTCTCACCGGTCATTTCCCACAAAAGCAGGAGTCAGAAAAGTACCCTTTTTCTATAGTCCTGTAAAAAAATGGATTGTACCAACAGAGCCAGTTAAGTGTTGTGTCACATGTGAAACCTTTTTGGAAGGAGGGGGCAGCCCAGAAGTTGATCAGCTTCTGTCTGCAGTGTCACCAGCCATTTCCCTCACAAGCAGGAGTCAGCTGAACAGGGTTATTGTTTGTGTAGTCCTGTAAAATAATGCCTGTAAAGGCTTGCATGTTGTGTCATGTGTGAAATATTTTTGAGGGGAAGAGGCAGCCTGGCAGTTGAGTAGCCTCTGTCTGCAGTGTCATCAGCCATTTCCTACACAAGCAGGAGTCAGGACAGAAGCATTTTTTATGTAGTCCTGTAAAAAAGTAAACTGTGCAGGCAGAGACAATAAAGGCTCACATCACATGTGAAACCTTTTTGGAGGGAGGAGGCACCTCTTTGCAGTTGCATAGTAGCCCCAACTTGTAGTCTTGCTAGTTAACCAGTTCATATTCATACTTTGCCTTGAGAAGTGCACTACTCAGCATCATTGCCACCTTTTTCCCCAAGGTGACCGAGGGAGGTAGTATGGTTAGGTATTGGGTTTTTTCTCGGAAGAGAGCAGGCTTCATTCATGATCAGCAACTATTATTTGTAATCATTCTTGTATATTAAAGGAAAGATGGGAAGGAGTAGGCCTGTGAAACAAATTTTCAAGACAAAGACAGCGTTTCAGAAGAGAAAAAAAAGTTACAAAAAGTGCTTCTTCTACTGCAGTAGATGCATCCTTTTTACTGATTGAAGCATCCTAATGCTCCAAGTACTTGTCTACTGAGACCCCATCATGTTTGTCTGCTGCTGCAGGATATACCCAGTTAACAAATTCAGGCCAAGTAAAAGGCAACAAGAACAGTGTAGATGATGAACCAGCAACTAAGAAAAGTAGATTTGCTAAATGTACAGTTATTAAAATAATAAAGGCAGTTACAGGCGCTACACATACTGGAAAGGAAATAACAAGCACACATGCATACATCATGCCTCTTTCACAAAATTCTACCATTTCTCATTCCTCTGTGAGTTCTTCTGAGCCAAAGCATGTGGACAGCAGTGGCAGCGAGTACATTCCTGAAACATGAGCAGTGCATGATGGAGACTCTGATGATGAGGACTTGGAGCCAGAGGAACCTGTGAGATGTCAGACCAAAAAATATGGGGAAATGTCATAATAGAAAAAGGTCATTAGGGATCAGTGAAAAGGTCCTTCTGCCTGGCTTGCCTGGCTTCTCTGCTGAGGGTGGGTCACACACCCAATCATTCAGTGAGGGCATTGAGGAAAATAATCAAAATGTAGAAATTAACATTGACATGCCAGATGATGATTCAGAAGTTGCAATGCCAGGAACAAAAATGAAAAAGGCATCCTCTTCCATTTGGAGTTTTTTTTTTCACTTTGACCCAAAGAAAAGTATGCAAGCAATATGCTGTTTATTTAAGGCCTCTTTCTGCAGATGAAAACAGGCAAGCAGCCTTGGCAAATCAGCATTAATAAAAGACTTACAGCAAATACACCCACTTCAGTGGGCCAAGAATAAGTCTCAAGGTGGCATGGCAGAGGATGTTGCACAGGTTAATGCTGGTACTCACTCTGGTGGTATAGCTTCATTTTTCCATATACAGTGCAATATCTCTCAGACTCTGAACAGGACTTTGACTACATCATATCTTTATCTGGTAGGTCTTTATCAGAATCAGAATGCTCTCCAATTGAAAACAGAATGAGTTCTTCTTGGTCTCCTCCAGCCTTTTTTTAGTGTGCCAGACATACCTCAGAAACAGTTAACAAAACATCAAGCTTTTGACTGAGAACTAAATATGACCAAAGCTATTCA
The DNA here is from genome assembly GCA_016271365.2 of Neoceratodus forsteri. Classification (NCBI taxonomy): domain Eukaryota; kingdom Metazoa; phylum Chordata; order Ceratodontiformes; family Ceratodontidae; genus Neoceratodus; species Neoceratodus forsteri. Next base: position 216,439,338 of record CM057453.1, read on the forward strand.
GCTGCTCAGCAGTTAAATACAGCAATATCTCTAATGATTGCACTGAACATGTGCCCACTTTCGATTGCTGACTCTGTTGGGCTTCAGGAGGTGATGAAAAAATGTGCTGCCTCTCGTATCTGCTACCATCACAGACATATTTCTCCAGAAAGGCTGTGCCAGAACCAAAAGGTAAACAGTGCTTTGCAATCAACAGCTATTGAACAAGTACATATAACAACAGATACATGGACAAAGGGTCAAACAGCAAACTACATGACTGTCACTGCCCACAGTGTATCATTTTCCTATGCAACATCCTCTGGCACCACCAGGGATCAACAAAATCCTCAAAATCTACCCATCATCTGTATTGCAAGCTTTGACAAAATCACACTGGTGTGAACATTGTACAGGAGCTAAAATAATGGTTCTTAGAATGGCCTTTCCCCAGGATCTTTGGTAGCAGACAATGGAACAAAGATTGTGAAAGTATTAAAGGATGATGGGTTTCTTGCAAATAACTTTATTTTTTATTATTTTTTTATATTTCAGACAAATAATACAAAACCATACAGACAAAACAAACCCCAAAAACAAATCATGGAAATCAACGGTTGTATATGACATAATCTAAAGGAAAGTAACAAAAAGAAAAAAAAAACAATCCCACCCCACAACCCCCCATGGCAGCTAAAACTTAGAACTTACAAATAAGTTTACTTTCCTTATAGAGTTTAGAGTAATATGACATAGGTTAACCTAGCATCAAAAGGAGAGAAGGAAAAAAACTGTGGTGCAAGGAGGGGGAGACAAGGAAGAAAACACCATCAGGAAAAATAAACAGAAACCATAATAGGATGATGGGTTTCTGTATTTAACATGTTTTGTACACACAGTCCAGTGGAACATGATTTCCCCAATGAAGAAAGGAGTGTGTAGAATATGCTGAGTGCTGCATGTAAGATTTGTGGTTACATTAGGCACTCTGAAAAGCGTTACCATTTTGCAGAAACTGCAAAAGCAGAAAAACTTACCAATTCACCAACTAAAACAAGAATCTAACACTAGGTAACACTCCACCTTTTACATATTATAGAGGATCCAAGAAAAATGCAAAGTAGTGTGCAGGTACACCATGGACCATGCAGTAGGTAAAGGGGATGTTACACTCACCTATGGGCAGCAGAATCCTATATTGTATTTAAGTCAGGTGCTACAGCCATGTGAGGAAGCAATATGTGAAGTGAGTGCTGACAGTACAACCAAAAGTCGCGTCATTTCATTGATATGTCTTCTGGTGCAGAGACTGGAAAGATTCTGAGAAACATTTATTTATTTATTGAAATGTTTCACCTGAAGGCATGCTAAGCAACAAGTTGCTCGTCTCCCAGTGGACCGGGGTGGTGGTGGTAACAATGGGATAGAATACAGAGAAATGTTATAATGTTGAATACAATTTTTTCACTTGCATACAATGAGAGCATAAGGGATTACTGGTGGATAACACTGGCTAACAATGCAACAGTTAAGTATAGTAGATATGAAGACACATATAGCAAATTGTCAACAGTTGGTGACAGTTGGTAACACTGGAACACATAATAACTTGGCAACAGTATGTAGCACTAGATGGTGAGGTGACCCAATAGTAATTGTTAGCCATTACTGTAACACAGATATTCTAGATTTACAGTGACTGGAGTAAAGAGAGGAAGAATGAGAGGAGGGAACAAAAAATTGTGGAGGGTAGAATGGAAGAAGGGAAAGGAAATTTATGGAGAGACACAGAACACAATTTTCTAGGCAAACAGAGATGACAGGGTGGACTAAAGGACATATGAGGGGGTACTGGGGAAGGTTATAAGTGCTTAATTGAGTGTAGGGTAGGTCAGTGTTAGGCTATGTTAACCAGAAGGGGGGTAAGAGGAGAGGAGAGATAGAATGTGGCAGGGTGATGAGAGAGAGGTATTGTAGGTGAGGGGTATCGGGGAAGCAGGGGAGTTGAAATTCAGCAGTGTCCCGTTATCCCTATCTGGGCAGGGCGGTGGACAGCCCTACTGGTAGGACACTGGTTATAGGTGATGAGAGTTATTTATATATAGTGATGAGAGAGAGGGGGTGTTGGCAGAGGGATGTTGTGAGGGGGGTAGCAGAGGTCAACAATAGTGGGGGGGGCAGTACCCCTCCAGTGTGCTGGGTGACCCTGCCTGCACAAGGCAGTGATCTAGCAGTGATTGATGGGTGCAGTAAAAGGAGAAATAGGGGTAAAGGGAAACTGTTGCCTACTGTGTGCTATAGATCCTGCCTGCACAAGGCAGTAATCGAGCTCACAAGAGGGAGACAGATTAAGGGTAGAGAAAGAAGGGGAAGGAACACTTTAGGAGGTGGGAGTATAGGATACATGGAAGAGCATGATCAGAGGGAAATAGGTGATGGGGAGTATGCATATGGTAATATGGGCTTAAAGGAGATGATGGAGGATTAGAGAAGGTCATGGCAGGCACAGGAAGGGGCAAGGAAGTTCTTGAGGACAGAGTTAATGGAGTAGCAAGAGGCTGAGTGGCAGATTTGAGGGGGGAAGTGAATTCTGGATTTTTGGGGGGCGATAAGAATAACCCGATTTGCCAATAAGGGTGGAGCAGTGTGGGACCACTAGGGTTCATCGGTTGGTAGATCTTAGGGAGTGGGAAGGGGGGTGGTTGAAAAGGCAGGGGAAATATAAGAGGGAAGTTCACCCAGCCAGTGCTTGGAGGTGAATTTTGCACAGTGAGAGAGATGTCAGTTTGTCTGGGAAGGGAAGGATAGGGCATGGTAGAGATCACAATGATGAGCGTGGAGGGGGGTGTCAATGAGAAAATGGCAAAATTAGTTATAGAAGGTATCTAGTCTGGCCAGAGAGGACTTAAGGGCAGCACCATAGATTACATCACAGTAGTCAAAGCTAGGTAGGATCATCTTCTGGACAATCTCATGCCTAGCCATGGGTGGGATGCAGGCATGGTTCCTGAATAAGGCAAAGAGATTGGGGAGCAATTTTTTTTTGAATGGCAACAATATGACCAGTGAAATTCAGATATTGTTAAAGCCAGACACCTAAATTCCTGAAGGAGGATGTGTCCTCGAGTAAAGTCCTATTAAGGGTGTGGAAGGAGGGTAGAGAGGGAAACCTGCTAAGTCTCTGCCTAGTGCCAAAGGTCATGGAGGCAGTTTTTTTGGCATTGAGAGATAGTTGGTGGTTTGCAAATTAATGCTGAACTTTGTCGAAGTCATGCTGCAAGTTGGATGCAACCTTGGTGGGGCAGGAGCCCGATGCATACATGACTGTATCATCAGCATACATCTGAATGGAGGAGAATGGAGAGCAGGTGGAGAGGAGATCATTTAGATTAGCATGGGGCCTAACACTGATCCCTGGGGGATACCAGCTCTTATTGGGAGGGGTGGGGAAATTGCATCAGATCTTGACTGACTGGGTTCTGCCACTTAGGTATGCCTTGAACCAGTCTGTGGCTAAGGGGGATAGCCCAGCTGTTGATAAGGTGTCAAGGAGAAGGGAGTGGGAGATTGTGTAGAAGGCTTTAACCAGAGTGACAAAAATGGCTGAGGTGATTTTGTCATTGTCCTTTCCCGTAAGGATAAAATCAGTGAGCTGAAGAAGGGAGGTGGTGGTGGTGGAGTGATTTTTCCTGAAGCCAGATTGAAAAAAGGTGAAGAAGGAGGAGGAGTCATTGAGTTAAGCAGTGAGCTGGGAGAGGTGAGGTGTTCCTGAAGTTTGGCAAGGGTAGGGAGAATAGAGATGGGGCTGTAGTTGCCAGGGGAGGTGGGGTCTCCTCCCTTGGGGAGGGGAAGGACCACTGTGTGTTTCCATGGGAAGGTATTGAGGTGGTTGAGAAAGAGAGGTTTAGGATACTAGAGAGTGGATAGGTGATGGCTGGGGTTGAGAGGGATAATAGTTTAGGATCAAGGTCATCTGGGGAGGAGCCTTTTGAAGGGCTGATCACTAGCAGGGCATTTAGGGTTTCATTTGGGAGACAGTAGTGAAGGAGAAGGGGGAATCAGAGTGGGGCCTCTTCATAGGCAATAGGAAGGAGAGAGGGAGGGGAATAGTTTGTGAGAGATTGGAGTAGCTCATCAGCACAAGTGGTGTCATAGAAGTTGAATTCAGTAGCTACTGCAACTGGATCATAAATGAGGAAGCATTTATCTTAAGTATAGGAGTGGTGGATAGGATGAAGGGATAAAGAAGGCACGGACCACTCTCCAGAACTTGGAGGGGGAGTTGATGTTTGTTGCAAAGGGACACTTGAAATACTCTGTTTTGGCTAGCCTGGTAGCCTGGGTGAAGGCATTACAGAGTTTTCAGTAAATAAGGTCATTTGAAAGCTGAGCAACTTTGTGCCATTTCCAGGCCCGATCTCTGGCTCTGTGGCAGGCTAGTAATTCAGCGGTAATCCATGGAAGGTGATGACCTCTAGCTCTTGTTTGTTTTAGGGGTGCAAAGGCATTCCAGTTTGCTAGGAAGATGTCTTTAATAGATTAGGGCTTCATCAACTGAGGAGGTGCTTGCTAGAGGGGACCAGACTGAGAAGGCAAGACTATGCAGGAGACGTTCCAATTCTAGAGATTTGAAGAGCAAGGTGCAATCACAGGTGTCACTCTTGCTGAAAAGCTATCTTTGTGTTTGGAAGCAGACTGCAGGATTGCCATCATTTTGGAATCTGAACATTATGTGATAGCAGCAATGTTTGATCCATGTTTCAAAACCAGTTTCCCAGGTCTTCTCCAATCTGGTAGCATAGACCTCAACCATTATGAAGAACTGCTCATTAATAAAGTTGCTCTTAAAATGACAGCAGAGACTCCAACTAGAAATATTGCAGCAGTTGATCTCAAAAATAGCCGTGCTTCCTTTCAAGAAAAAGATCCCCGTGAAGGTAGAAGAATAAGAAAATCCTTGCACTATAAATCGGAACCCAGGGGTAGTTTGTATGGTGCCTTAATGGACAACATTTGGGCAAGACTGGATGACAGAGGAAGACAGTGCTGTTACTTCTCCCATTACAAGCTAGGGCCGGCCCACCGACGCAGCGGTAGGGTTACCACTCGTGGTGCCAGTGACCCAGGTTCAGGAACGACTCCAGCAGCTGGAGGGCTGGCTGAGGGGAGGAGGAGGATCAAGCGCCCAGAGGTTGCTCTCCTCCTCCGGGAGGGGTGGGATGCGGGTCCTGCTGTGGTACCGGCCCCTGGGTGACCACGGGTGGAGGTGCAGCAAAAACTGCATGTAGCAGGGAGGGAGGACCTCTGCCAGGGAGCCGGAGCATTAGCACATTGTGATGTGCATCGCTCCTAGGCTCTCCTTGCATGCAGATGCCCTATGGGATGGGTGAAACAGCCAGAAATACCCCCCGGTACTCCCTGTATACAGAGCTTCAGGCCCGATCCCAGGGCCCCTGCCAGCATGGGCGATGGATTCCTGATGAAACACAGATGCTCAGGGTGGAGGAAGAGGAGCCCTTCCTCATACCCGCCTGAGGGTCAAACCAAGGCAACATGGGGGGATGACTGCACCTGAAGCTGACAGATGAGCAGGGATGTACAAGGCCATAGGAGACTCCTGAAGGTGATGAAGTAATGGGGTGAGAAGGGGCATAAAAAGAGAATATGAAAAAAAAGCTACTTAGCAAGCAGTATGGTGGATGACTTCTTAAAGGATCCCAGAAAGATAAATGTTCAAGATTACCCACTTCAGTATTGACATGTAAAGGATGTAGTGTGGACAGCATTACAAAGAGTGCACCTTTACTATTTAAGTTGCCTAGCAATAAGTGTCTATTCAGAAAGAATATTTAACACTGCTAGCTATGTTTCTAGTAATAGGAGGAGAAAACTCCTTCCATAAAATGTTGAAATTCTAACTTTAAATAAACTAAACTATGGTGTAATTGCTGGATACCGAGGGGCATTTCAAAAACATTGCTCTGACATTAGTGATGATGAACATATTGGTAGTGGTGTTGAAGAAGAATAGCACCACTGAGGGAAAGTGAATGTTGCTTCATCCTGTATCTCATGTCATTCATGTCCTGTCTCATGCCAATCACCATTTGGTTTCTTCCACTGAACTGCTATATAGCAAGTCTACAAAACCGGGGCTACTATGTGACTTTATAAGACCTGTGAAAGAATTTCACACACACATTTTTTCTTCAATCTTTAATTTGTAAGGTTAACTTAAATTTGTAAATGACTGCATGGATTTCTGATAGATGTCTTCCAATTACGTACCCTATGCCACATCTCTATATTTCATACTACCAGGATTCATACTAGGAAGGTAAGAAATTTAGTAGGCAAGTAGCCCATAGAGCACTTCTCCCATAATACGGATCAATGATCCCAATGCAATTTTTTCATAAGGCGTTTATCTAATTTTAATTTAAAAGTATCAAAACTATTATCTTCCACTATGTCTCTATCGAGGGAATTCCATATAGTGATGATTCTTTGGGTAAAAAAACCTTCTTAAAAGTCCTCTACAATTTGTAAGCATTGGTTGAAACCTATGGCTTCTAAGGCTAGTATTCCTATGATTAATTCTTAATCCTAGTTCTGATAAGAGCAGATCATCACTAATAATTTTAACCATGAATAGTAGATCTCCTTTTAGCCTACTAAATTCTAAGGGAAACAATTTTAACTCTTTCAATCTGTCTTCATAAAACATATGTTGGAGGCCACTCACCATTTTAGTAACCCTTCTCTGTACACTTTCCAATATATTGATGTCCTTCCATAGGTACGGGCTCCATAAATGGGATGAATAATCCTAAACTGGACGAACATAAACTTGGAAGAGTGGTATGATACAGGCTCTATTTCTATAAGATATCAATCTTTTTATGCAAAGTATAAGTTTTGTAGCTTTATTGTCTACTTCTGTACAGTGATTATTAAACTTAAGGTCATTATTAATAAGGACCCCAAAGTCCTTTTCATTGTTGCCACTTTTTAAACATTTACCATCCATGAAAAAATCATTGCATGGATTATTTTTACTCAGGTGCATAATGACACATTTATCAGAATTAAAGATCATGCCATGAGCCATAGCCCATCCTTTCAACTTTAAGAGATCATATCTCAAACCATGGATCCCATCCATCATGCTAATATCTTCTGCCAGTTTAGTGTCACTGGCAAACTTAATTGCATAACTATTTATTAAGATCTGCAATGAAAATGGAAAAGAGGGTTGGTCCTACAATGGAGCCTTGTGGGATTCCACTCAAAACTGCTCCCTTATCAAAACAATGGCTTCATATTTGAACTATTTGTTCTCTATTTCCCAACCATGCTTCAATCCAAGTAATAATTTTTTTGTTAATTTGTACCCTTTTCATACTACTAATCAAGGAGTCATGTGGAACTTTGTCAATTGCTTTGCAGTGGTCAAGATAGACAATGTCCACAGGCTTCTGATTTTCCTTATGCGCACTGACTTTTTCTTAGAAAAACAGGTTAGCAATCAGGCAAGACCTCTGAGCTTTAAAACCATGCTGTGAATTGTCCAACAGATTCTTTGACATTATTTCAGCATCCAGCCTGTCTTTAATAATGGACTTGAAAGTCTTTCCCAAGATACAAGAATGACTAATTGGTCTGTAATTAGTGAGGTTACTACGGTCAACTTTTTTAAAGATAGGTATCACCACTGCTTGGTGCCAATCCTTTTGGACTTTTCCTGACTCCAAATACATATTAAAGAGCATATGCAAGAGATCTACCAATCAAGTTTTGATAGCTTTCAGTATTTTAGGATGGAGAGCATCAGGGCCAGGGGTAAAGATGAAGTGAATTTAAAATCCACCGGCAAAGTGGACATGAAGTGGCCACTTCGTGTTAGCTGACCACTACGTGAAGTTGCCATTGGAAAGTGCTCACTTTGCCTTGTCTTTATGACTTCATATTGTCATTCCACCTTAACGCGAAGTAACGTGAAGTGACAACAATATAGGCAGCCCCCCACACATCACATGGCTTACAGTACTGTAAGTCAGTTGCTTTAGCCAGGCAGGAAGGAAGTTAGTCATAAAAGCAGTTAGTTTCACTTTCTCCTTTGCAGTGGTAGTAGGAGGAAGCATTGTGAGTGTAGAGGAGAGCTTGGGGTGGTATATTTGTTCCTATCTTGCAAATTAACTAAACACAAAAAAAAAGATTTTTTAAAAGCTAAATCTTTAGTTTTTTTGGTAGTGTTCTTTCAGTTCTTTTTTGTGACTGCTTTGTTTGTTTCATAAGTTTTATTTTGTCTGTGTGTGAGACTGTGAGTATGTGTGAAGCAGTCTTTCTTTGTGTGAGGCATCGGTCAGAGTGGGAATTAGTGAGTTGTGTGCGATGGATCCTGGAGGAGAGTCTGTGGTCTGTGGGCATGGGCAGAGTGGAGTGCACACACGTGGGGGTGGACGGGTGTCATTAGACCACTTCTGACTGGCTTTGCCTCTCTCCCTCTGGAAGCAGGACCACCACCAGTGCCACCAGCAGCACATCCACCAACTCTGACACCACCACCAGTAGCAGCTGTAGGGGGTCCAGCAGCACCCCCTTAACCACTTTCACAGCCACAGGTGGAGCCCCAGGTGTGTGATGGTGATGCTGTCAGTACATCTGCCCCTCCTGTGCCTGGCCCCCCCAAAGTTCCCCAGTGTGGCAGTTTTTTTAACTGTGTCGGGGGACAGCACCATTATGGTTTGTCAGTTATGTGGTGTGCAGGTATGTCGTAGCCCCCGGGGGACACATTTGGCAACTAGTGGTCAGCGCACACATATGGTAAACCACCACAAGGAGGAATGGCAGGCTGCCACTGAACAGGCCAGGCCTCTACTTGCTGGCCTTTCTGTGGCAGTAGCAGAGTGTGCTAGGTGTGTTGTGCCTCACCACTGCAGCAGGAGGAGGAGGGTAACAGCAGCAGCTGCTCCACCACCACCACCAGCACCACCCTCACCACCACCACCACCACTACCTGGCTTTCCTTCCATAGTGGACCCCACCACAGTGCCTGCAATGCAGGAAGACATTGCACTGCTGTGGCGGACCTGGAGGAAAGCAGTGAGAGGGTGTGTGCTGTGCAGCAGGTGGAACACATCATGCACCAGCAACTGCAGATAATGTCAGTGTTCCACCTGCTGATGCAACACCATGGAATCCCCCATTAACTCATTTTTCTGGATACCTGCTCCTCCTCCTCCCCCCACTGCTGTAGTATTTTGTGACTTTTTTACGTTTAATAATATCCAGTCATACATGCTCCTATGGCCCTGTTGTTATAATCCAGTGCCTCAGTAATGTTTATTTTCTATTGTGGAGTGGTTGTGGAAAAGCTTGTGTGAGCAGTGCAAATATGATGTGCTAAATTGTATGTTTGCAATCAGTGTTGTTTCCTGTGAGTGTGTGTGTGTGTGTGTGACATCAGACATTGTGCAGCTTCTTGCAAACATATATTGCTGACTTGTTGTAGTGTTCATGGTATAAAGAATAGTGAGCAGAATAACGTATATTTTATTGTTACCATCATCATCAGCCGACTAAGTGATACAATAGTTTTTCAGAGGTGTCTGGCCAGAATGCACCTTAGTCATACACTGCACACATGACTTTTAGGAGAGCATGTGCTTTTTGTGCTATGATCTCCGCTAAGTCATGTGTGCACTGTGAGTGACTGAGGTGCACAGTGACCTGATATCTGTGACAAAATATCATATCACTTATACTGCTGGTGCTGATGGTACAGATAAAATATGTGTCATGTATTCCTTCTTATCTTTATTCTTGAGATACTGAAAAAAGTCACACTATTTATATGTTTGCACAAAGCTGGACAATGTATGTACATACAGGAAAGAACACTGACAGCACACATGCAGTTTAGCACAACATACTTGTACTGCTCAGTCATGCTTTTTATGAAACACTTCAAATCATGATTCCTGACACAAAGTAAACATTACTGAGGCTTCATAAATATTTTGTTTTTGAAACAGACATTAAAGAGATTCTCCAGGTTACAGTATTGCACCCTATATATGGGTGCCTATCTTCCAGGGGAATCTTTCTTGCTGCACATGTCCTTACATAGTGCAATACTTTTCAGGCAAAGACTCCTGTAATTTCATTAAAGTGGGTCATGGAGGACTTCTCTTTTTGAAGAGCTGCCCATATTCTGCCCCCATGCTCAGCAAAGTTATGATGTGATGCCAGGGAGAGCGTGTGGGCGTGTTCCATTATACTGAATGGCTGGCAGTTTTCTGAATGTTTCTTTATGTTATAATGGTCAGTTAGTGGTGAAACATGGGAATGTGTTAACTAACAAGAGCCTTGTTAGTGGAAAAGTGCCCACGTTTCACCACAAACTGACCAATATAACATAAAGAAACATTCAGAAAGCTGATAGTCAATCAGTATAATTGAGCCCCCCCCCCCGCACTCTCCCTGGCATCACATTATAACGTTGCTGAGTGCAGGGGGCAGAACTTGGGTGGCTTTTCAGAATGGAAAGTCCTCCATGACCCGCTTTAATAAATTAAAAGCATTTTTGTGAGAAGAGCATTGCACAAAGGACATGCAAAGCAAGAAAGATTCCCCTGGAGGTAAGGAACCTATAAATTGGGTGCAATACCATAATAATTATGTAACTTGTTGAATATCTTTGAAGCAGAAATGCAACACTCTTTTGAACATTTTGATCTATATTTTTTTATGCTATTTTACATTGCCACTTTACTTACATCCTGACTTGTATGATACTATTATTTCCAGTATTTGAGTCTGCTTTACCACTTTTTTCATGTCTAAAATAATAATAGGAGCACTCCTTTTAATACGGTGTGGATCTGGTCTTTGTAAGTATGTTCCACTGCTTTTCTCCATCAGTTGTTATATATCACTTCTGTTGTAACATTAACAGTTATGTAGCAGGAAGTGTTTTATGACCTCACAGAACAATATTTATTCAGGACCAGCTGCAAATAGTGATACAATTCTGGTCAGAACAATATTAAAAGGGGTGCTCCTTTTATTTTCAGACATAAGAAAAATAAGTAAAGCAGACACAAATTGTGAAAAGAAGGGTATCATACAAGTTAGGAGGTAACTAGTGGCTGGCAATGTAAAATAGCATAAAAAAGTATAGGTAAAAATTGTCACCACATTGTTGCAATGCTGCTTCAATGTATAATTCAAGTATGACATTATGTGCTAACAGTCACAACACACAAAATGTTGTTTGTGGTCTTCATCTGCTGAGACAGAGAGAGAGAGAGAGAGTGAAAGCAGCCAAAGCTTCCTTAAATCAAGGAGGTTTTTTCTAGACTATGCTGAATTGAATTATTAATTTTTGGTCCTGTGTAAGTAACTAGTATTGATTCTCTGTTTTTGGGTTGTCTTTTCTTGGTTTAACTTTAATTTGCCTGAGAGGAACTGTAGCTGGGAGATATTTGCAGTCATTTGTGACTAGACCTATTACTTAACCTCTGTGAAATAGGTGTCTGAAAGGAGTGAATGCTTTCCTCGGGGTGGAGGGTCAGAGTTGTAGTTGCTTGTTTCTAGATGGCATAGGTTTACTCCCTCCCACCCTGCCACTCACCCCACCCACCCAAAGTGCATAAATTCCTTTATAGCAGGGGTTCTGACATCACTTCCCCAAAACTGCTAACAACATACACCTCTTCATGTCCTTAAAGGCACAACACACTGAATAGGGGTAGAGACACTCTCAAGCTTGCACACACTAAAACAAGAACAAAAAAGAAAAAAAAGAAAAACTTGTAACAGGAAGGGACAGACACGTGGAGGAGTGGTGCAATGCACTGGCTGTGGAGCAGCAGTCTTCCAGGAGACATTCTGGAGACTGCATTGCTGCACTATTTTCAGGGACCTCTCTGGCCTGAGGGAGGAGGTTGTTCATCTCCATTCTGACCTGGCAAGAATTCGAGAAACCTGCTCCCCCACCCAGGGATCACCCAGGCCACCACCTCTGCCTCAGAGTTTGCCAAGAAAAAGGAGTGGTTGGACCATGGTGGGCTCATGGAGGGTGAGGGTGGTGGAAGAGAGGTGCATCCCTCCAGTTGTGCCTCTCCACAATTCATTCACCACTCTGGTGGAGTATGGTTCCTCGATAGAGGCATCCACAGTGGAGACCAAGGAGGATGCTGTGAACCTCTGCAATGGAGACCCACAGAAGGGTGGCACAGGACCTCACAGGGGAAGGAAACAACTCCTGGTGGGGACTCAATTGTTATAGGAGGTAGAACTGGGGGAGGGAGGGGAAAGGGAGGTAAGGTGCCTACCCGGGACCATGGCTTGGAGGGACAGGAAACAAATCCTCAGGATAGTGGAAGCAGCTGCAAGGGGGGGTGAGCTGGATGTCAATATCCACCTAGGGACAAATGACCTGGCTAAGAATGGGATCAGAGCAGTACAACAGGAGTTTGTGGAGTTGGGGAGGGGCCTTAGACAAGTAGCACACACAGTAACTTTCTCGGAAGTGCTACCTGTCTATTGCATGGATGAGGCTAGTGTACTCCACACCTTGAGATTCAGTAACTGGTTGAAAAAGTGGTGCAAAGCTCAGGGATTTGGCTTCATTGGGGACTGCGGCTCCACCTGGAGGGATACAAGCCTATACAGGTGTAATGATCTGCATCTATCCAGGAGGGGAACCAGGATCCTAGGTGATAGGATTAAATGCTTCATTGGCAAGCATTTAAACTAGCCAAGGGGGAAGCACTAAAAAGAAGGGAAATCCTAGCCCCCCTCCAAAAAAATCAGGGTAGTTAGTGAGGTAAACACCAAGATAGAGCAGTCAGTAGGGAGAAGGGCAGGAGCAAATGTAGAAAAAGACAAAGGCAGTAAGGACATGGTTGGGGCAAAAAGAAATAAAGCCATAGAAAAATGGAGCGTAATGACTACCAATGCCTGAAGTCTAGGTAAAAAGCTCCCCAAAATAGTGGCCTTAATGGAAGAGGGATGCCTGGATATCATGGCAGTCACAGAAACGTGGTACACAGAGAACCATGACTGGGATGTCAGCATACCAGGGTATGCAATCTACAGGAGGGACAGGGAGGGGAGAAGAGGAGGAGGAGGAGAAGTAGCTCTCTATGTAAGGGAAGGGATCAAAGCAACAGAACTAAAGGGTAAGCAGGGAGGAGAGGAGGCACTATGGGTCAACCTGGAGACTGGAAATGGCACCACAATCTACACAGGGGTTGTATACAGACCCCCATCTTAAGGGGAAGAAATGGACAAGGAAATGATGGAAGGCATCTTTGGAATGGCAGAGAAAGGGGAGGTATTGCTGATGGGAGACCTGAATATGCCAGATGTTAACTGAAGTACCTTTGCTGCAGCCACATCCAAGAGCAGGGCCATTCTCGATGCCCTACAGGTGGCATGCCTCAGACATCTAGTTTTGGAACCCACTCAGAAGGGAGCAGTCTTAGACCTGGTACTCTCAAATGGGGATGGAGAGAGGATCTCTGATCTTGAAGTAGATAGCCATCTGGGAACAAGCGACCACCAGACAGTGAGGTTCACAATAAATCTAGCTGTAGAGTTAAGTCATACAAAAGTGAAGGTACTGGACTTCAGGAGGGCTGATTTTGTCAAAATGGGAGAATGCTAGCAAACAGGCAAGAAGGTGGGGTGGAGCAACAATGGGGAAACATCAAACGTGCCATCACAGAGGCAACAAGCCTTTGTGTGAAGGAAATAAATCAAAACAAAAGAAAAAAAAAACACTATGGTTCTCAAAAGAAGTGGCAGAGAAGGTAAGGGAGAAAAAGACAGCATTCTGGAAGTATAAGGAAACACAGAAGGAGCAGGACAGAGGACTGTACCAGTTAAAGCAGAAGAAAGCTGAGAAGGCAGTCAGAATAGCAAAGGCCCAAACTGAGGAAAAGATGGCCAACTCAGTTAAGAAGGGGGATAAAACCTTTTGTACATACATTAGGGAGCAAAGAAAGACTAAGGCAGGGAATCTGAGGCTGAATAAAGAGCAAGGTGGTTGGGCAGAGAGCAACAGTGAAAAAGCAGGGATACTGAATGAATACTTCTGCTCAGTATTCACAATGGAAAAGCAAGGGGAGTTACATAATCCAGTCAATAGAAGCACTGTGGATAAGGTGGTTGATATTAGTCCTTTCACAGAACAAAGGGTTCTGAAAGAACTCTTAAATCTGAAGGTGGATAAAGCAATGGGGCCTGATGTGATTCACCCCAGAATTCTAAAAGCACTAAGGGAAGAACTAGTAACACCACTGACTACCCTTTTTTTTCAATTCAAAGTTAATTGATACATTCTCCACAATAAAAGGTAGTTAGAATGACAGTGATATTGAAATTCAGATACAATGTAAAGGGATAACTGCTTAACCCACCCTTCCCCCCTTACTGCAGTAACCAAACCTAGTGTCCCTCAAATTCTAGGAAATATGTTCATCTTAATTATGTTGATCCGGCCCCATAATGAAATGGGAAGTTTGGACCACCTCTCGAGGTTGTGAACTATCAACTGTGAGAGGGAATCCAGATTTTCCTTAAACCATGTTAGGGGTTACGAGATAGCTTAATACCCAAATATTTAAATGACCTGGGAGTCCAGCATAAACCTAAAGGACTAATATCATTTTTAATGACCTTATGGTTTAATGGGAAAAATAAGGATTTGCTAGCATTCAATTTGTAATTGGACAGGTCATTAAATCTTGTTATTTCCCTCAACAAAGCCTGAACAGAGGATATAGGGTGAGATAAATGTATCAGCAAGTCATCTGTATATGCAGTGACTTTGATTTCATGACGCCCAACCCTAATACCTTGTATGGAAACATTATTGAGAATATTTTGAATGAGAGGTTCCAGATATAAATTAAATAACAGAGGAGATAAGGGACATCCCTGTCTAGTCCCTGAATTGAGTGAAAATGGCTTAGAGAAAGCCCCATTCCCAGAGATTCTTGCAGTAGGGTTTTTATAAACTGTGGCAATCCAGGAAATAAATAGAGAAGAAAATTGAAAAGCTTCCAGAACTCGAAACAGAAAATTCCAATTCACTCGATCAAATGCCTTCTCGGCATCCAGGGAGACCAGTCCTGCAGGGAAATCAGCATCCCTGGTAGCCGAAAAGACATGTGATAGGGTACACAAGTGGTCAGAAGATGAACGCCCTTTCATAAATCCTACCCGGTTTGTACCTATTAACTCAGGAAGAACTACCATTAACCTATTAGCTAATATCTTGGATGGAGACTTTAGGGCAAGACCAGAACATGTGAAGAAGTGTTCCTTCTTCCTGCAGACATTTATTACATATATTGGAGTTCAAATAACCCCATTTCTGTAATTTAACCGGAGTGTAATGCAAGTTATGTAAAATATGATATTGCATGAAACTCAGTCTGTCTTGAGAAATATATTTATGATCGGATCTCCACAGGGATTGCCAATCCAAATGGTGCTGAGGGAGGATATTGTTCCAGAATCTTGTGGGTCCAAAGGAACCCCTGTATCCCTTGTGAAACAAAACCTGACATAATTTAGAAATTACACCTGGAGATCCGGTGAGTGAAGAAACCTCACGTATCAGGGCTGTGATGGTCTAGGAGGGGGGGATATTACCGAAATTGATTACAAGTAAGAGTCTTAATTGTATAACTTCGAAGTGAGAGGAAGCCGGAATATGAAATTTCCTGATAATATCTCCAACTGACAACCATTGCCCATCTTTATCCATGAGAGAAAGAAGTTTCCCATCCCCCAATTGGGACAATCATTGATGGGGAATCTGGTTCTTATTAATAGTGAAAGATGGGGAATTCCAGATGGACTGGGCCAAGTCCCAGTGGGGAGTATATTGCAGAAATGAATACAGTTGTGAATAAACCTTTAAGGAGGTAAATATTGTAGGGCACTCCTCGGTCATACACACCTGGGGGATTTTAAGAAAGAATAAAGTAAGAGGGTCCAGATTCTTAGACTTGAATATATCCAATTCAATTCTAAGCCAAGCCGGTTGCTCTTTTTCTGGGCCAGGAGATACCCATCTCAGACATTTTGCTAGATGACTGGCCCAATGATATATAGGCAGATGGGGAATCCGTAAACCCTCCTCAAGTTTTGGAGCTGTCAACTTATAATAAGCCAGCCGAGGGTATCTATTGGCCCAAATAAATCTAGTGAATATGCCATGTATCTTTTTAAATCAGAGTAGAGGGATGAAAGTATTGAGAAGAGATAAAGGATAAAAAATTCTAGGAAATATATTCATCTTAATTATGTTGATCCGGCCCCATAATGAAATGGGAAGTTTGGACCACCTCTCCAGATCGTGAGTTATAAACTGTGAGAGGGAATCCAGATTTTCCCTAAGCCATGTTAGGGGGTTACGAGATAGCTTAATGCCTAAATATTTAAGTGACCTGGGAGTCCAGCATAAACCTAAGGGACTAATATCATTTTTGACTACCTTATGGTTTAATGGGAAAAATAAGGATTTGCTAGCATTCAATTTGTAATTGGACAGGTCACTAAATCTTGCTATTTCACTCAACAAAGCCAGGACAGAAGATACCGGGTGAGATAAATGTATCAGCAAGTCATCTGCATATGCAGTGACTTTGATTTCATGATGCCCAATCCTAATGCCTTGTATGGAAATGTTATTGAGAATATTTTGAATGAGAGGTTCCAGATATAAATTAAATAACAGAGGAGATAAGGGACATCCCTGTCTAGTCCCTGAATAGAGTGAAAAGGATTGGAGAAGGCCCCGTTCCCAGAGATTCTTGCTGTAGGAGTTTTATAAAGTGTGGCAATCCAGGATATAAATAGAGGAGAAAATTAAAAAGCTTCCAGAAATCAAAACAAAAAATTCCAGTTCACTTGATAAAATTCCTTCTCGGCATCCTGGGAGACCAGTCCTGCAGGGATCTCGGTGTCCATGGTAGCCGAGAAGACGTGAGATAGGGTACGCAAGTGATCAGAAGATGAACACCCCATCATAAATCCTATCTGGTTTATACCTATTAGCTCAGTGAGAACTACTATTAACCTATTAGCTAATATCTTTGAGAGAATTTTAATATCCTGATTTAGAAGGGAAATTGGTCTGTAACTCTGAACAAGCTCAGGATCTTTATCTGGTTTGGGGAGAAGAACAATCAAGGTCTCAAAAAGGTGAGGATCAGCCTCCGCCCCAGTTAAAATATGTTGAAATAAATGACAAAGTACTGGTAATAAGAGATTCTGAAAAACTTTGTAAAATAGGGAGGAGAATCCGTCGGGGCCTGGGACTTTGTCTGCCGCCAATTTGCTAATAACCTCAGCAATTTCCTACTGTGATACAGAGGTAACCAGAAATCCCTTGTGTCAATCTGAGAGGGAGGGCAAATGGGAGTCCTTCAGATAGCTCTCCATACTCCCAGGGCAAGGGGGATGCTCCATGTCACTGTACAAGTTTGCATAGTGAAGGGCGAATTCTTGGACTATTTCAGTGGGAGATATTTTCAGGGATCCATCAGCCATTGCCCTGATAGGAGGGATACATCTCACTGATTCTTGTTGCTTTATACGCAGTGCCAGTAGGCGCACCGCCTTTTCTCCCTGGTCAGTGTAGCTAACTCTTGTACAAATAATAGCTAATTCTGCTTTTTCCTGAAGTAACTCTAAATATCTATCTTTCAACACTAAGTTTTCTCCTATCCTCGTCAGGAGGATTAATCGAAAAGTTATTTTTAAGTGATCTAATTTGAGATAGTAAAGATATTAATTCCTTCTCCTGTGCCCTTTTCCTGCCCACCGCCACACTAATAAGGATCCCTCTCATGAAGGCCTTAAAGGCCCCCCACAAAATATCCGGCTTTGCACTATCTAAAGGGTTAGAAGAAAAAAAGGATTCAATTTGCTCCCTTATAAGTTTGCAATATTTGACATCTTTGAGAAGTTGTTCATTAAGTTTCCATCTGGTTTCCCTGTTAGGTAAATTAAGGAATACCAGTTTACATGATACTAGTGAATGGTCGGAGATTGGGCCAGGTTGAATCAAGGAAGTCTTAACCCCAGGTAATAGGAACTGAGAAATAAATATGTAGTTAATGCGTGACTGTGAGCTGTGTGCCATTGACCTAAACGTAAACTCTATAGAATCAGGGTGCAAGACACACCAGACATCGCAGAGCCTGCATTGATTCAATATGTCTTTAAAAGCCTTCTGCCCCAGAGTGACCACTCCCAGACCTCTACCTGACCTATCCAGATTAGGATCTAGTACTTGATTAAAGTAACCCCCTAAAATAATCCTGACAGGAAGCATTGGAAAAATAACAGATATAAGTCTCATAAAAAACCCTGGGTCATCTATGTTAGGACCATAGATACTACCGAGTAATAATGGAATGGACCAGAGAGTGCCTTTAACAAGGATAAACCTTCCCTCAGGGTCTTTAATGACCTGTGTAGAAATGAATGGGATACCCCTATTAATCATGAGCATGACCCCTCAACTATTAGTAGATCCCTGGGCATTGTTCACCAGACCCACCTGTTGTCTCCTTAACTGTGAAGCTTCCGTTTCTAATGAATGAGTTTCCTGTAGAAAAGTTATCTGAGAACGTAGTAAACTTAAATGTTTAAGAGCCTGATATTGTTTGTTTGTGCTTTTTCCTGATCCCCTTAACATTCCAAGTCACAAAAGTTATTTCTTTAGCCATCCAGTAATGATAGTTAGACTTAATGTATTCAGCTTAGCACTCAGGATACATAATACCTGCAACCCTACTCTCATGGTTACTGCAGTAAGACCATCCATCCTCCCTAACCCCCCCACATTTAAGTCCGTCCCATCCCCACCTGCCCCCTACTCTCTAACGATACCTCAAATCCTGCCCCCCACCCAACCCTCTAAACTGCCACAAGCAATGTTCAGCACAGTACTGGATCTTTTCCTTCATCTCCTGCCTCCCAATAATGCACCTCTGCTAATGGCAAATCCTGCATTCCACTGTAATTATATGAAGAAACAAACAGTGCTGATTACCCCCAGAAAATGAGAGAACGGCCTTGGGCTTTCAGTACCACCTCTCCTAAGTGTTAGCATGATAACAACCTGGTAAAAGAGGTATGCAAAGAGAACCATGCATATCCCAGATAGCCATGGAAACCAGAATGAAACTGAGAGTGAGAATTGAGATCACCCTTGCCTCATGGGACAGTTATGCAGGAACTAGAACCAAATTGGGAACCCAGTGAAGGGGATTGACCATTGCCACAGTCTGGGAGCAAAAATCAGGAAAAACCTAGCAACCATAACTCAGGAGAAGAAGACAGAGAAAATTAGTCTTCCCAGAGGTAACCAACCTCCAATTGCAAAAGCTGTCCTTGAGAAAATTTATTGCCCTGCACTCGAGTCTAATGAGAAGATTAAGGGAGATCCCCTTCAAATTAAGAGCTACACCACTATGAGTTACAAATACATAGTGCACCCTCTAGTGGCCAGATCCAGATCCTAATACAGTGAAAGTGAGCTGCAGAGAAAGCCCAAGACCGCTCTAATTTCTGATCCAAATGAAAATAAACATAAATCTAAGCCTTAGCGAGACAAATTCCCCCTTCTATTTTGTATACAGTGCTGAGAATACTGAAACATGCGACTCTGTTCTCCCCGTAAATAATCCCCGAGACCCCAATTGTCCTTTTTAAGTGACATTGCAGAGGGACTGGAAGAGAAAGTATTTCTCTTTGCAGATGACACAAAGATCTGCAACAGGGTTGCTGCACAAGGTGGGGTGGAAAGGATGAAAAGTAACTTAGCTAGGTTGGAGAAATGGTCAAATGTATGGCAGCTTAGATTCAATGCAAATAAGTGTAAAGTAATGCACCTGGGAAACAAAAACCCAAGGGAAGAGTACACAATGGGGAGACGAGATACAGACAACAACAAAAATGGAAAGGGACCTGGGGGTAGTCATATCAGATGACCTAAAGGTAGGCCAGCAATGTGAGAAGGCAATAAGGTGGGCTGGAGGGATACTGGGATGCATAGGGAGAGACACCACCAGTAGAAAATAGGAGTTGCTGGTCCTCTGTATAGACAGTTGGTAAGACCACATCTGGAGTACTGTGTACAGTTCTGGAGACCCCATCTCCGCAAAGACATAGACAGGGTGGAGGCTGTCCAGAGGAGGGCAAACAAAATAATGCAGGGTCTGCATCAGAAGACATATGAAGAAAAACTAAAGGAACTAAAGATGTATAGCTTCAAGGAAAGGAGAGTGAGTGGGGACATGATAGAAACTTTCAAATACCTCAAGGGAATCAACAAAGTTCAAGAGGGTAGCATCTTTCAGAAAAAGAGATGTGCAAGAACAAGGGGGCACAATTTGAAGATAGAGAGGGGACGGCTCAGAGGTAATGTGAGGAAGTATTTCTTCACAGAGAGGCTTGTAGATGCATGGAATGGCATTCCTGGGAGGTCGTAGAATCAAAAACAGTAGGGGAATTCAATAATGCATGGGACAGACATAAGGCAATTCTAGTGAGGGTAGGGGGAAGTAGGCTGTTGGTTAACTAGGATCAGCAGCTTATCCATTAGATAGGGAAATGGGCAGACTAGGTGGGCCAAGTGATCCTTATCTGCCATCAATTTCTATATTTCTGTTTGTCTTGTGTGCAGAAAATTAACAAGTGCCAATAAAGGAAAATGAGAGCATTATACCACATGCAAAGTCCCCCAGAATTTATTGCACAGTCATCTTGCATGCAGTGGTCACACAGAGTCCCCAGATTTTTTCTGCATCCCCAAAATGCATCTGTCTTGTGTCCAGAAAATTGACAAGTGCTAAGGAAGTGAAATGGGATCATGACACTATATGCAAAGTCCCCCAGAATTTATTGAGCATTCACGCATGCGTGCAGTGGTCACATAGAGTCCTCAGATTTTTTCTGCATCCCCAAAATGCATCTGTCTTGTGTCCAGAGAATTGACAAGTGCCAACAAAATGAAATGGGATTGTTATGCCACATGCAAATTGCCATCAGAAATAATGACCGTGAGCGAACTGTTGCTGGTCCTAAGTTTCCTGCAATCCCCGCAAATGCAATGCAGTCATCTCAACCTGATGGAAGGGTGCCTTTGTCTGTACACTAATAGCCTTGGTGAGTTCAGATATATATATATATATATATATATATATATATTTATATACTTGTATTTTGTAGGTGGAGGTTGACACATATAGACATGTACTCATTGTATTGTTTTGTATCATAGGTCACAGATACTGCTGGTGTGCACATTCCAGCGTTTGATGAGAACTTTTTGTTTTGAAATTGGAAATAGATGACTGTCAAGCCAATGAAGGTAAGTATTTTTTGGGGGGAGAGGGGGCATACTTGCAGGTAGGTCTCATTAATGGTTTCTTATTTGGTTACTTTTCTTCACAGATTTCATCTGCATCCTTCTCGAGTCTGGTTGGTAATGATGGCCATGGTCATTGATTGAAATGACTTCTGCGTGTTGCATGTTTGATCCAGCTTGGCGGGGGCTGATGTCAAAGAATTTCTTTGGATGAGGCAACCATGCCACAACAAAGCATCTGTAAGTTTCCTAAAAAAAGAAAGGAAGGACTCATTACATCTTGATTCCAGCAGTAACACATTATGTTTAAGCAGTGGCTGTTTCATGGATATCTGGATTATTAACACAGATAGTAAGCTGTCACACTGCAATCAACAGATCAATCACAACTTAATTTAGTACCAGGCTTTGTAACAAATATAATGTGACAGTGTCCCTGGTTCTCAATCTCAACTCAAGTTACATTTCAAAATCACATCTTGTCAAGTAACACAACCTGTGTGCAACTTTTTCAACACTGTCATGACTGCACAGCTGCAAGTTTGGAATACAGTGCATGATATCTTGCAGAAATAGTTTTTGTGATGTACACATGTCACCTAGTTTATGAATCCTCCTCAGTCGGATTTGTTGAACTCTTTAAAAAAAATGAACAGATGAAATGAAATATATATACTTACCAGTATCAATCAATCAAAATCTTTATTTATCCAGGCGGGCACCATTGTGCAAGGCTCATTTGCAAGGTGGACCTGGTCATGAATACATCAAAGTACAGCACAGAAACAGGTATACAAAAAGCAATAACATAGAAGGAAGAAAAAGTATATACAGTGTATACAGTACAAGGTTGAAATAAATAATAAAAAACAGCATTATTTTACAATTAAAAAGTCAGCAGATGTACAGTCAACCATAGGCATACAGGGGTTATAAGCAGAGATATTTTGAGTGAGGCAGCCGGCAACTACACATATAGGGGAAAGAGGCCATGTATGGGGTGGCAGGTTAGAGAGGTAAAGAAGAGGAGGGATACAGTATATTACAG
Source organism: Neoceratodus forsteri (assembly GCA_016271365.2). Classification (NCBI taxonomy): domain Eukaryota; kingdom Metazoa; phylum Chordata; order Ceratodontiformes; family Ceratodontidae; genus Neoceratodus; species Neoceratodus forsteri. Next base: position 216,461,771 of record CM057453.1, read on the forward strand.
ACGACTGGGGGAAAAATTGGGCTAAAACCACAGAAAGTGACAATGGCTGTTGTGTACTTGTTTATTATGATAATGATGGAGGAGGGGTAGATAATTGGGACACTACTAAGGATGAGGTGGGATTTTTAGCCAGACTGGAGTGGACAGGGAAGGGTGGGTGCAGCAGGAAGAGTTAATAGGGAAAGAGTGAGAGCCAGGGGTAGAAACATGACAAGCATTGGGATGGAATGGGGGAGTTGCAGAATTAGTGGCTAGCGATGAGGAAAACATTTGTAAGGTGCTTTCATGTAGCGATCGTAGAGCGCCTTGAAGGTATTCAAGCTAACAGAGCAGCTCAGCATCAGGTTCCTTTGTAAACCGTTCCACAATGTGGGTAAAGAGAAGCTTTGTCGAAACAAGTTTTGACCCTTGGAACTTGGAGGGCAAATAGGGAATAGCTTCTTAGAGTGTAGGTGCCTAACACACTCTGGGGAATACAATCTGAGACATATGAGGGGAGCGTGTTGGTCACCACTCTGAAGGCCCATAGGGCAGTATGAATTTGAAATGGTATCCATAGGATCCTGTATATGGTATTGCTGCAGTACCATTGATATTGACTTTCAGCAAAGGAGAGTAATTGTTTGTTAACCTGTAGAAAAACAACATATGTTTACCGTATGTGTTTGACCATTGCAGCTCAGAAAAGCAAAAGAAAACAAACCACACAGCTAAAGGAAGTTGAATAACATAAAAAAAATTAGTAAACATGCTCACTTTATAGTTTTAATATTATGAAGCCTTGTGCCTATGGCTGATGTTGTTTCCTGTTCGACTCCCCCTGCCTTGGCATGGTCAGTGTAATGGGAAAACATTGTCAGAATGACACTGGTGGTGGGTGCTGGTGGTCATAGTTGCGGCGCATGATGACATTTCCCGTGAGATCTTCCTGCATCTGGTGGTGGTGGCAGTGGCTAACAGTGGTGGTGGTGGTCCAGGATGGACATAAAACGTCATTCTGTCTGGTTGCAGTGGTTAACAGCCAGGGCCGGCGTCAGGGGGGGTGCAAGGGATGTGACTGCACCAGGGTCCGGAGTGCCAGCAGGGCCCGATGGCCCCTTAAGTAAGCATGAGCATACTGTTTTTTTTTCTAGTTTTATTTAATTTAAACTGCTCACAGTCAGACCGTCCTGCCCAGTGACCTCTGAGACCCGCCGTGCTGTTCCCGTCCCTCCCTGAGTTAGTGTGCATGTGGACAGCGAGCGGAGTCAGACTTCATGGTGGCATATAAAAATTAAATCCCCTCCCACCTGCTGCTCACATGCGCTAACCTCCTCTCAGTCCCGAACATACCTGGTGGTGTTGTGGTGGTGCTGTTGTGTGTGAGCTGCTACTCCTCTCCACCTCTGACCGACCTCAATGACTACTCCATGATCTCTCTGACGGCCCGACCCCAGAGACTCCAATCTAACCAATCCCCATCCGACAGACAGACCTACCGTGGCACCGTCCACTTGCCTGGTGACCTCCTCACTCCTCCTCTCCATGCTGGCAGTCAGTAGTGGCATGCTCTTCCAATAATTATAAACCCATTCTCTTGGCTGACTCAGCATGGCATTGCCCAGCGACCGCGGCTGACTGGCTCATTTGTTTGTTGTTTGTTTGCTCCCTCCCATGCCCCTCCTGATGACGCAGCACTGCACCTCCCTGTCCAGGCTAAGAATCTCGCGAGAAACCCTAATAGTGGCAGTTAGGAGCTGTTGGCAGCAGATAGTGAGTGGTGGAGGAGCAAGTGAGCATGGACGGCGGAGGAGAGTGCACTGTTGAACTAACGTCTTCTTCACAAATCTTGACGATGTTCTTGTAAGTAGACACATATTCAATATATTAAAAATGCACTGTTGTCCATCCAGAGTCTAAAAGGCAAAGACTAAGAAATAATTGGCTTCTGGCTAGGGTCATGGCAGGGCCCGCCTGGGGTGGGGGGGCACTTTGGGGGCCCGCCACATGGACAAGGTGGGGGCCCACTACAAAGTCTTGCACCAGGGCCCAGTACATCCTGGAACTGGCCCTGTTAACAGCAGTCCTGGTGGTGGTGGTCTGGGGGGCACACAGCGTCATTCTGTGGTGGCAGTGGCGAAAAGCGGTCATGGTGGTGGTGGTGGTCTGGGGCGGCACACAAAGTCATGCTGTGTGGTGGCAGTGGCTAACAGCGGTCCTGGTGGTGGTGATCTGGGGGTGCACACAAAGTAATGAAAAAGAAAACATGTATCATACAGCAAATGTCACCGCGTTTTAACAACTTCAGTTAAAACCTGCCAACATTAACCTCATCATCATCCTCATAAAGAAAGCTACCCTCACAGTCATCTATGTATGAAGTCTGACAACTGGGAAATTCTTTCTCCATTGTGTCATCATCTATGTCAGTGGTAGACCATTTCATGCTGCCACTATCAGTGCCACCAGGATGGTCCATTTCTACATCACTGAAAACCACCATGACTAGACCAGGGTACGAATACAGAGGTCACCGTCTGAGCTGGTATGTGCCTCTCATTCATTTATATGAATGTTAGAAAACTAGCATTTGTAGGAGAGAGGGTTTGTCTGATCCCTAAATATTGCACCTGCTGAGCTGAATACACTCTCAACACTTACACTGGTGGCTGGTCAGGTACTTCAGTGCCATTGCAGTCAGCTCTGGCCATCCACTGATCTTTCCACTCCAGTATAAAAGAGGATCCTCAGTTATTGACAGATGCCTGTTTTCAGACAAATATGACTCAACCATTCTCTGTGCCACATGAAGTCCAGTGGCTGATGCATCATTCTGTTCTCTGGAATAATTTATTTCACAAATCCCCACTTGGGACAAAGCCTCCCAAAGTGGGTTGATGACAACCACTTTGGATGACAGACCACCTGGAACTGCAGTCCCCTTCAACTTACAAGATATGCTTGATACTCTTCCAGGTGCACCTTCAGTCTGATTATGCTACTGATTTTCACTGACCTTGGCACTTGAACTCTGTGCCCCATGAACCAAGCGCACTATTTGCTCACTGACATTTTTTACCTGTTCAGGCCCTCCCTCCAGTACTAAGGCAATTCCACATTTGTATCGTGGGTCAAGCATTGTTGATATGGCAAAGTTGTCTCTATGCTGAATGCTCAAAATGTGATGATTCTGATGAAATACTGTCAGTATGTGTTTCAGCAACATACTGCTAGCACTGTCTCCGGCAACATCAAGGCCATGCTGTACATTCACAAATGTCTGCCTCTGCACCCACAGCAGAGAAATTGATTGGCTAATGGAGGCAGACTCACTGCCTGTGTGGCATGTTCAAAAGGCCACAAAAGTGATATTACAGAGTCCATGAGGGGCCACTGTTCAGTCGTCATAGACATGGAGGCCCCTGAACTGTCACGGCTAGTGTGCATAACAAGATATTCTGAGATGGCTTTGTATTGTTCATACAATCCTTCTGCCATGTATAAAGTGGAGTTCCACTGGGTGACAACTTCCTGCTTCAAGCGGTACTGTGGGAGGCCGTTTCGCACCTTCAACTGCCAAAGTTGGTTACGGGCCTTTGCAGATCGTGAAAAGTGAGAACAGATATGGCGTGCAACTGTCCGCATTTCCTTTACATCAGGGTGCTGCAGAAACTCCTGCACCACAAGATTTAAATAATGGGCCATGCATTGGACATGAAGAAAACACCATTCATGATGATTTTCACCACATTTGACCCATTGTCACTTGCTATGGACCCAGATCTCAGAGATAGGTGGTTCAGCCACTTGTCCGTTTCAGTCAGTACCACGTCCAACATGTTTTCACCACTGTGTGAACAGGTCACATTGTGCATGGCAATCGTTGCATGCTGTCAAATTCATGGGAGACTGCTACCATGACACTCCACCTTACTGCACTAATTATTCACACTACCAACAGCACAAACAACCCCTGGCACCTGTGCCCAGTGTGCAGTTATACAAAAATATGAACTCCCCACTGTTTTGCCATGTGTCCACATATCCATACTTAAATGGATGAATGGAGAGAAGAAAAGTTGAAGGGCATGTCTTACTGAGTCGGACACAGTACGGTACAACTCTGGGACAGCACAGGTTGAAAAGTATGTCCTGGATGGGACTTTCCATTTTGGACAGGCATGTGCAGCAAACAGCCGGAACCCAGAATTCTCCACAAAGGAGAAGGGCAAAAGATCAATTGCCAGCATTTCAACTACAGCAGCATTAAGTTCACGTGACACTGTATGATTGGGTGGGTACTTCAGCTTATGCACAAAAACACTCTGCAACATGGGCTGACTTAAACATTTTACACGGGGTGTGATGACAAATGTTTCTGGTCTGTGAATGGCAGGGGGTGGGGTGTGGATGTTTGATGAAGACGATTGCACAGATGATGATGGCAAACCCACAAATGCAGTTATTTTGCCACATTTACCAACTGGGGTTGATGTACCACTTGCACTAGACATACGGCATTCACCACCACCACCACCACCAAAACTGCTACTCTCACCAGCACTGTACAACATTTCAAAATCATTATGCTCCTCCACCTCATCATGCCTGTAGTAATCCTCTGTTCTTATTTCATCAGTACTGAACACATTTAATTTCCTACTTGATTTAACAGTCATGGAAGGGGATAACATGCTCATTATTGTTGATGACAAATGTGAATGCCCCACTGAGGTATTAGCTGCCATCTTGTGCTGGGTCCACAGTGCCATGTGCCTATTCTTAAGATGTGTATGTTGTCCTCCTGTGCCCAGATGGCTCCCCTTTTTACCTCGACTCACACGCACATGGCAAACCTGGCAGATTGCAAGTGGCTCATCATTTGCATCTTACACAAAAAAATCCCAAACAATCGATTGTGATGCTTTACATTTAACATGTCCCTGATGCTGCTTATTGGACCCTGTTCTTTTAAGCCATGAAGTGGGGGGGGGGCAATGTGATTTTTCAGGCAGAACACACTTGGACTGCAACTGACCACTATGACTACCTATCATTATTACTGGGTCATCATCATCATCACCATCAACTGAAACTGGCAAATCATAATTTTTTACGGGGGGAAGGGATTAATGCAAACAGACCCAGACACAGCCACCTTGAATTTTTTTTTTCTCCGGTTCCCAACTGGGGTCATTTACACCATCAACATATTCATCAGCATCACCCACATCCACATCTTCTGCTTGGATGCTGGCATGTGGACTGCATGTTGCAACAACAGCAACATCATCATCATCATCATCACATTCATCATCAGCATCTACACCACCATCACCTGATATTTTTTCACCACACTGTGAATCACTGCATGGAAAATGCATGACCTGAACTGTGGTGAAAGAAATGTCACATTGTATGCCATCGTTCACGATTATCAGAATCCTCATGTTCAGTTACTGGGATGTTACTGGGAAATATGACATCATCTGCACTGCCACTCACTCACACTGCTTCACACTCCACTATATTTTTCGACACAGTATACTGATCAGAAGGGGAACTTGAGGCAGCAATATTCATACCACCACCAGCAACTGCACGAACACCACCAGCTGGGACAACAACATCTCCTCCAACTATGAGTGAAGCTACTGACTGGGCTGTAAAAAACACTGCAGGAGAAATACCTTCCCTCACATCAGCAATGCACTTCTGCGTCTGCATACAACCATGCCCACAGACAATCTTACCACTGGCAGCAGTGCAATGGTGAGAACCAGCTTTGTTTGCACATCTCTTTGAGGGCATTTTGGGGGATCAACAACAATATTTTAAAGAAATGTAGATTTTAGAATGTTCACTCTGGGTGGGAGGACACTGGATGTGAAGCCAAAAAAAAACCTGTGGCTTCATCAACAGATGCAGACACAAATTCACAAGCGAAAACAACACCTTAACTAACCAGTGGTGTTGAAGTCACAAACAATCCAATCTGGAAAATAATTATTTTTGCCGGTGTGGGGGGGGGGGGGGCACTGACTGCAGATTTTTATGGCAGTTCAAGCAGCAAAACAAAGAAAATATACCACAATGGCAATACAAAATCATGCAGCTGCAGTGGATAGCAGGTTCACACTGCTGCGCCTGCAGCTGCAATTACACTGTGGCACAATGAAAGGTGTATTATTTGATGTCACGCACTGCACACATACTCAGTCACACACACACACACACACACATACAATTTGTCTTCAAGTAACACGTGGCACATTGAAAAGTTCAGTAATATACCACGTATTGTAAACAACCTGAAATTATGAACTGCTGCACCAGATCCACACAGCACACAATCAGCAAAAACAATTTAACAGTCACTGACAATATTACTCTGTGTATATTAACACAGTCAGTTATATAACAAAAATATAACCAAAAATACAAAGAACTGCCTATTTCTCCAACTTAAATCTACCTACACCACAGATACGCCCCTCCCCCAAAGCACACTTTCACTGTCTCTTACTACACGGGCTCAATGTTGTATATTAACATTCAAAATCCACACACAAACAAAAACACTCAATGTTATGAGCACAGAAGGGTTTCCTACAATCGATGACCTAAAGTTTGAGCAAAAAAAAAAAATTCAAAAAGGCTTTTTTAACAGCTTTAAGAAGGTTTGAATCACAGACAGCTATCGCAGAACACTGTCTCATACAGCTTCCTACACATACTACCCCGAACAGAGGCTGTACAGATCAATATAGAGCCCATGTGACCTGAAATCCCATGAATCACTGCAAAATTCACCTTTGGAGCTTAAAAACATGGTGAAGTAAGGTGAAGTACATTGTTTTCAATTCACTTCTCCTTTGAAATTGGTGGAGTAGTGGTCTGGGAAGGTAGAGTAACGTGAAGTCATTGTTTTCAATAGACTTTACATTTCCCATTATAATGCCAATTACTCTGCTTCGCATTGAGGAGTACTCCACACATTTGCCTTGGCTCCATGAATCACTTTACGGAGTGAATTGAGCCCACTTCGACCACCACTAGCTGAGGGGCATATGCAATTTAATATTATTTAATTTGGAAATTATTTCCTCCAATTGAGATCCAGACGGGTGAGCCATGTGAAGATGGTTCTATATCCAGTTCAATAGGAATGGATTTCATATTCACATGTTTGGGAGTAAAAGTGGAGCATAAATAGTTGTTAAGGTGACAAGCCATTTATTTTGGATCAGAAATTATATCCAAGCCACTTTTAAATTGGCCTATATTCCCTGATACAAATTTCTTAGTATTGATATATGAAAAATTGTGCCAGTTTGAATTCAGTTATTCACTTTTCCTTGTAAATGTCTCATTTGCCATTTCTAAGTGCCACTGTATATTTATGTTTATTATAACCATTGTTGTCCCTCTTAAGAGCTCGAGAAGCCCTTTTTTGGCCAAGATTAAACGTTTAACCTTATTTGTAAACCATAAAGGCCCCCCCCCTTTTATTATACAAATTCTGATTTGGAATATATATATACTGTATATCACTGAGCTCAGTGATTTTGTTTTTAATATTAAGCCATAACTGGTCAACTGAAGTAATATCGGATTTCCAGTCCCATTTATAAAGTTTGTCCAGTATAGCTCTAAAAGTTGCCCTGTTGAAGTCCTTGATGATAGTAATCCCATATTCTCTAATGGAATTTTTATCCAGAGATAAAATGATAATGTTATGATCATTGTTATACAGTGGGTCATGTATATCGATATGAGATATATTATCAGAGATGTCAGTGATCACCAAATCTAACGTGCTATTTCCTCTGGTTGGAATGGTAACCAATTGCTGTAAGCCATATGGTGTACATAACTCCAACAGAGAATATTCTTGAGAGTTGGAAGCTATATGTGTTTCCCAGTTAATCCCTGGTGCGTTAAAATCACTGAGTAAAATCATCTCTTTTGATTTCAAATGTCTTTCAATATTACTAAGTAACTGATTATGGTCTTGAGTGTTAATATCAGAAGGCCTATAGCAGACACCTACAACTAGGGCTTTGGGGTGTATGCTTCTAACTTCTACCCACAAGATGTTATTAGAATCATCAGTATTATCTGTTAGTGGTCTCAATTCCAAATTATTCCCAAAATAAAGTGCCACTCACCCACCCCTTTTGTTAATCCTGTCTTTATGAACCAGATTGTAACCCTTAATATTTTTACTCCGGCTACAGGAAGCTCCTTACCATGTCTCAAATATGGCTGTGATATCAATATCTTTGGAAGTAAGAATTAATTCTAATTCATCCTTCTTAATGCAATGTAAGCTTTTAGCATTAGTGAGAAAAAAATGTATGCCTTTTTTATAAATATTTGATAGATTATTAGAAAATGTAGCCCAAAGCTCTAGCACCATATCTGCTTAGGTACAAATCATCCGTACAAAAAGAGTGTTATTATTTATGATTATAGAATGGCAAAAAAGAATCCTGGTTTCTGATTCATCAGTTAGTCATCACAGCAGGGATGTTATCCTGGCATAACATCTCTGCTGATGATTTGGATGATGATGACCATCTGCTCTATCATTATTTGCATCTTCTCTAAGAAACAAAAATATTTGTCCAGACTAACAAAAACATTCTGTACAATTATTTTTTTTAATTATAAAACAATAAGCCATTGTATAATAGGAATAATGCCCTCCAGGGTGATTGTTATGCTGAGATAACATCCCTTCTCAGGTGTTGGACGCCCTCGGCCGGTGGCCTTGGGCCCAGCCACCCAAGGTGAGATGTTATTCCAGCATAGGTCATATAGTCAGGCATTATTCCTTTAATAGCTCCCATTTTTTTAAGAAAATTAATTAATTCTCCAGTCACCACCTACAGAGCCAATTATTATATTTTATTTTCTGTATTTTACTTTTCGAAGCCCGGGGTACTGGTAAGATTTCTGAGATGATTATCTTAGCTTTTTTTTTTTATTGTATAAGGTTTTATTGAGGTTTTCTCACCACAGCATACAGTAGGTAATGCAACAGTACAACAGTACAGAGACAGCAATATGAATTCAAACATATCTAATAAAAGCCATTTTGCATCTCCATAGCTAACAGAAGAACAGCTATGCATATCACTAAGAAATAGTTAACAAAGTCAATAAAGACAAATTAGTCAGATGCTTACACCCTTTTGAAAATACCAGCAACAGTCAGGGAGGCTGAAGTGGGTAGGCACAGCATCAGGGCCATACAGGGGGATTTTCAGGTGGCATGGAAAGTTTATAGAGGTTGGACTGCAGGTACGGCCCCCATTTAGACTGATAGTAGCACATGCTATTCCCCTGGGTATAGGACTACCTTTCAAGAAGAGATAAATGGGCTAGGGCCGCATGCCAGGCTTTCTGGGTAGGGAGCACCTCTTGGCACTAATACATGAGAAGAAGGTGTTTGGCTTCCAGAAGGGCAAGGAGGAGTCAGTCTTGGTGAAGTTTTTGTAGGTCAACCAAATAGGATGTGTCACCCAAAAGTAACAAGGGCAATTGGAAACTTTAACACCTTGGAGAGATCAGAGACCACTGAGGTCCAAAATGAGACAAGTTGCAGGCAGGACCAAAGTACATGCAGGAGATGGGCATCAGGTTGCAAACAGCACCAGCATTTAGTATGACTTAGTAGACCACGTGCATAGAGGGCCACCAGTGTGCGATGCCAGAGTAGTAACATCTGTGTTGGAGGAAATTACTTTTGGTGTCTCTGTGGATCTGATGGATATCTTTTACTGAGCATCAGGGATAGGATGTTCAAGGTGCTAAGACCATTTTAGACTACAGGGTGAGGTTGCATTCAGCTAGGCATCCTTCCAAGTTTTATAGAAATGACCAAGAAGGCTCTTGGAGGAGGGATGTCTGTGAAGAGAGTCCAGCCAGTGCCACTGGGTGTTGTCCAGGTGACTGGTAAGAAAGGAGTGTATGGCACTGTGAATCTGGAGATATCTCCATAAGGCTCTGTATGGTAAGGAGACTTTAGCCTGCAACTGCATGAAGGATAATAAAGACACAGAGTCAAAGAGTCAAAGGTTCTGTACAGTTCAGATGCCACGAGCCTGCCAAGAGGGCCAGTGCAGTAGGATTCCATCAATTTGGAGGTTGTCATTATGCCATAGTGAGGCATAGCATTTTGGGGGGAACCAGGCTTGCATGGGCATGTATGATTTTGACATAAGGAGTCTCCAAGCATGAACTGTGGCAGTGAAGGGGGGGCTGAGTCGTCTAAGGCCAAAGTGTGAGGAGGGTGTAGAGGCTAGCTCCAGATGCCAGATTGGTTTCCAACTGGACCCAGAGTGGGGAACCCAAAGGGGTGGATACAAACCATTTGGTAGCATGGGCCACCATACAGGAAAGGTGGTATCCCAGGAACCGGGGACGTTCAACCCACCCCGAGACCAGTGTGCTCTCAACTTCTGCTTATTCCATCTAGGAGGTTTATTATCCCACAGAAAGCAGGAGACCAAGCATTCCAAGGAGGTGAACAGTTTAGAAGAAAAGGATATTGGCAAGTTGTTAAATAAGTACAAGAGCTGGGATAGGAGAAGCATTCAGACTGTGGCCACTCTACCAGGGAGAAACAGTTGCAGCTTGCGCCACCATTCCACCTCCATGGAGATTTGTGTCAGTATAGGGGAGAAGTTGGCCATGTCAAGGGTGGACCATTTGCTAGGGAGCTGGACACCAAGGTAAGCAAAGCCCTGGGTGTCCCACATGAGGTTAGTGCCTTGGAGACAGGCTCTAGTACAGCCATCATTCAGAGGGGCCAGGTTAGTCTTTTTCTGGTTAACATGCAAGCCAGATAGGGCAGCAACATTTTCAAGGAACATAAGCGCCTCTGGGATAGACCGTTGGGGATGGGACAGGGTAAGAAGGAGGTCATCTGCATACAGCACCACCAAGTATGAGCGACCAGCAACTTCAATGCCATGGATCTAAGGGGTGGTTATAAGGTCTCGAAGTAGCAAGTCGAGGGCCACCAAAAATAAGAGTGGGAAAGAGGACAGCCTTGTCTAGTACCTCTGTGGGGGGGAAAGGAGGGGGAATATCACTGTTCATGAGAATGCGGGCCATAAGGGAACAGTAAAGTGTATGAACTCACTGTCTAAAATAGGCACCAAAGCCATAAAGGTGGAGGATCTCATGTAGGTGGTCACACTCAATGGAGTCAAATGCCTTAGAAAAATTGATTGTTAGTGCAGCCATAGGGAGGGGTGATTTAGAGGCAAATCATTTAAGGTTACACAGAAGTCTGGTGTTGTCTACCCCAGCTTTAACCTGCATAAAGCTGGCTTGTGTAGGGTGGATGATCAAGTGAAAGACAGACATCATTCTAGTGGCCAGGGCCTTAGCTAATATCTTCATGTCCACTGATGGTGAGTACAGTAATGAACACATCCCTCATAGTAGAAGGGAAGGAACCCACTGCATCGGAGGTGTGTAGTGCAAGTTAGAGTGGCCATATGATATCAGGCCCCAGTGCATGATACAATTCTACAGACATGCCATCAGGGCCAGGAGCCTTTCCTCTGGCCATCTTTGACAGTGTCAGGCATATTTCTTCACATGCAAGAGAGGAATCGAGGCATGCAGCCTGGTCAGGAGTAAGGGCGAGTAGGGGGGTGGGCTTGCAAAAGTTTGCTACCCCTTGCGAGATCTGTGAACCTGTGTTAGTGGAGTAAGACTGATACAGAGATTCATAGAATTGTCTCATGGTACAATTGATGTCACTGGGGTTGGAGGCTATAGATCCTGCCTTGGTATGAAGGGTATGAATCTGGGTGGCAACCTGTTGTTTACAGAGTCAGAAAGTGAGGAGCCTTCCAGACTTCTCCCCACCAACCTAGAAAGAATGTTTAGACTGCTGCAGGAGCCATTCGGCCTTCTGATGTAAAATGACATTAATCTGGTACTTGAGCCCCACGATCTGATGGTGCTGTGCGCTATCATTAGTAGCATGATGGGTGGCTTTGAAGCGGCATTCCAGCATGACCAGTGTGACTTGTAGTTTGGTTAAGTTTGCTCTATGGGCCCTATTCTTAGCAGTGAAGAAGGCAATAATGCGACCACGAATGACCACCTTAAAGGCTTCCCAGACCATCCCATGTGAGACTCCGCAGTCAGAGTTAAGGGAGAAATAGTCTTTAGTGGCTTGGACTAGCATGGGATGAAAGTCAGGGTCATTAAAAAGGAGGGTGTTACATCTCCAATGGGTACCGGGGGGTTGATTACCAAGGCTGGTGTTTATGTGGTCTGAATGGGCACATGGTCAGAGATCAGAATCAAGCCTATAGCAGTATCTGATATACCCTATGCTGCCAGTTCATTGGCAAGCCAGAAATCAATGTGGCTGTGTGAGCAGTGTTCAGGTGAGCAACACATGTAGTCACGACCAGTAGGATGGTCTCTTCGCTAGATGTCGGTCAGGGCCCATTCTTCAATCATGTCCTCAAGGGATTGTCTGGCCTTGGGAGCTGCATGCAAGGTGGAGTGAGACTTGTCAAGGAAGATATCACCAACCATGTTGAAATCCCCCCTATTACAATGGGGATGGGTGGACCATCCAAGTTTAGTGAAGACAGGGCCTGGCTAACTGCAGGAAAAAAAGTGACTTGTTCGTCATTGGGGGCATAGATGTTGCCTAACAATATAGGATCCTCTGGAGAAGATAATTTGACCACCACACAACTGCTATTAGTATCCTTCCTGATGTCCTCCACTTCCCAAAGGGAGGCATGACGGAGAAGGATAGTCTCTCCTTTAGTCTTAGTTAGCAGATAAATAGCCAAGACTTTTCCCACCCAGGATTTCTTTAGCCAAGATGTTGCCCATGCCAAGAGATGGGTTTCTTGAAGAAGTGCAACATCTGCATGCAGAGATCTCAGATGAGGAAGAACTTTCATGTTCTTGATTGGGTGATTGAGCCCTTTAACATTCCAAGAGACCAAATGGTAGCCATAAGGCGCAGGAGTATTTGGCGCCATGTTCACGGCCAATAAGCAAAAAAGAGTACTTACTATGAGCCAAGTGGGGGGGGCATATCCCGAGAGAGCTCGGGAGGGGAGGCACCTTAAATATTCCAAGACTGCTATTCTGTAGCCCAAGAATAAAGAGGGTGTAAGCATTACTGAGGATCTGGAATGTGTTGTCCTTATTTATTAGAAGCTGTTGAGAGGAGCAAAAAGAGATATTAGGATACAAATATTGAAAGTACTATAAGGCTAAGTAGCCCAAAGGTCAAAAAACTTGTGTTAACAGAGGCACAACAGCTTAAACACATTATGAGTGAAGAGGTCAAGGAAAATGAGGGTAGAAGATCTGCTCTACAGCTATGCTATCTCCAACGCTCAGTACGGGGGTATAGGGTGTAAGTCCAACTAAATGGAGTCATCCTGAGCTGCAGAGCAGCTCAGGGTCAGGCGCCCAAACACAGGGAGGGGGGAAGAGGGGGCAGAATTGGGGTAAAGGGGGAAGGGACAAAGCAGGGTAAGGGCAGAGGTAGGCATGACCACCTACCAGTCTAAGCACAGCTTCAGTGGGCAATCCTGGCCTGAAAGCCAAATATGAAGCCGAGAATGATTCAAGCCACAACAGCAAAATGTAGCTAATGACCATCAGAACTGGAAGGAAAACCAAATAGCAGACAGGGCCCAGTAAGAGGTCCCATGAACAGAGGGCACCAGGGTGATGGATCAGCTCACAAACTGGCAAACAGTGATCATAAAGGAAGCAGACAGGGACTGGTACAGTGACAAGGGTGGATGGAAAGCCTGCCACTTCTCTCATGGTCATGAGAGGCATATCGGTGGGGGGGGGTGACTATGGTGGTGCTCTGCTAGAAACTGATGGCCAGAATGTGGAGGCGTCAATAGAAAAGCAGGTGGAAACAGTTCAAGAGTTCAATCCTTCAGCCTGCTTGGGTGGGACCAGAGGGGCATCACCAGAATCCATAGGGGTCTTCGCCATGACTGCAGTGTATCTGAGCAGTCCAGGTCTCAGTGGGGAGGCATTGTCTACTGCCTCAATGAGAGAGGTGTCAGGGAAGTCAGCCCAGTCCACTGGTTGCACAATGTCCATCTCTAGTTACTCAGGCAACTCCAAATTCACCAGAATGATGATGGGAGAAAGATCTTCTCTACAAATTTTAGCAGGTGGAGCCATGGAGTGCTTGCTGGATGAATGTTGGGGTCAGCTCCCGGCTCGCTGTCTGGACGTGGTGAAGAAGCTGCTTGAGTGCTGAGGAAGGGAGGACATATGGGGCTGAGACTTCAGAGCCACTGCTGTAGCCAAAGCAGGAGAAGCTGAGGAGGTGCCATTAATCAAAGGGGAACCAGGTTGATGGAGGACTGGTCCAGCTGGCAATTCGTCCCTTGGTGCCCCAGAGGGAGAAAATCAGTTCCAACCAGAAGCACTGCCTGAGTGGGTTCCAAAAGCCTCCTGAGAATTGTAATGGGGACATGTAGGGCTGGTCAGAATTTGGCAATCCAGTGCTTGAGTTCAGCAGGGTAGTCAGTAGTCATTTCTCATCCGACCTTGGTTACACAGAGCCTGGTAAGATTTTTAAGCTTAAAAGGAAAGTCATGCTGATAAAGGAAACCTTTAAGGGGGCCAAATGCTCTCCTCTTCACTGCAGTCTCTTGTGCAAAGTCCCAAAATTGAGAGATCTGGGCCCCTTGCCAGTGGACCTCCCCGAGGTCCCTGGCAGCACAAAGGACCCATTCTTTAGTAGAATACCAAAGTAAGTAGGCCACCACTGGTCTAGGTGCATCAGTAGGTTTGTTAGGGTAAGTAGAGACTCGATATGCCCTCTCCACATCTACAGGGCCTCTCCAGCATTCCTCCAACATGAGAGGGAGGTTGTCATTGAGAAATCTTTCCACTGATTATCCTTCAGCCCCTTCAGGGAGTCCAATAATCTGCAAATTATTGTGGAAGCCTCTATTTTCTTGATCTTCAGCTCTATCCCATAGAGCCACTAAGCGTTCCTCGTGTTGGTGTAGGTGCTGCCATAATTACATTTGCTGTAACTTGCAGGCCTCCACTCGCTGTTCTGAGACATTCTTCCAGTCTTGGAGCTGCCAGACTTTGGTAACTGTGCCCAATAAGGAGAGGCTAATATCATCCACCTGGAGAAATAGTGCTTCTAGCATCTTTGTAATGCATTGTAGTGACTCTCCCACCAATGCCTGCTGGGTGGAGGAAAGACTGGTCAATCTCAGAGGTAGAACTGGTGTTGGAGGGTCCATGCTTGATGATAATAGTCCAGAGGGGTGTAGAGAAGTAATTCTGGGATCCCGGGATGGCCTACACCCTTAGAGCAGAGGCGAGTAGCTAGGTTTTGTTCAGAGTCATAAAGATAGTGTGGGGCCTGAGCGGCCTAGTTCTGCCAGAGGTACCACAGATAACGGCACTGCAGGAGACCACAAATTGCACTGAAACCATTTAAATGTGCACCACCCAGTAAGTGGACAGTCATCCGTGCATTAATCGGTAATAGGTGGTTTTCCACAGGGTTGCAGCGTCCAAGCTCGGATGGTCCTCGGCCAGGAGAGAGCTCACAAATTAAGCAGCCATCATGTCGATGGCTAAACTATGCCCCATGATTATCTTAGCTTTTTAGTTTTTTAACATTTTAACTGCTTCCATTATATCTCTAGTGACTACATCAACCCCAGCTTTACTAATATCATTGGTACCAACATGTAAGATAACAGTCTTTGGGTTTTCCACATCTTGCAAAATGCCTGGTAACATTGTTATTATATACTTAATTCTATCACCCCTGTAGCTACAGCTGGTAACATTTAACTTGTTGTCTATTGTAGAATATCCATCTGTGTACTTGGTGATGGAGTCACCCAAGATAAAGAACTGCTCAGTTAAGGATGTCAGATAGAACTTATCACTAGTTGCTATTATATGACTTTGCATAGGCATAAAAGAAATACCCTCTACTGGCTTATCATTAGAACGATCATTCACTGATATCGGGGGGATAGTAGATCCCGCATCTCTTTGATTATTATCAGTCCCCCCCCAGTATCCCTGCTAATAGTAATGTCATTTGAGCAATATATTGCATTAACCCCTTGACTGGTTGGCAGCACAACAGAGGTGTTACTATCAATAAGACTGTCGCAAATCTCTTTTCTCCTATATAAATAGTAAAAAAAGGTGCATCAAGGACCATTATTCCTATTATAACCAATAGTTCTTCTCTATCTGATATAGAAACCTCGAATCTCTTTAATAAGTACTTTTGTTCTGTCTTCTCTCAAAAATCACCTATTAGTACATTCAAAGTTCACCATGTAGATTATCATAGGTTCTATCGAACTGACATTATACAGGCTATCAAAAAACTAAAAAAAAATACTAGTCTGGGCCCAGACGGTATTCATCCAAGGTTTCTGAGTGAAACCTCTATAAATATTTCTATACCTTTGTTAATTATCTTCAACAAATCCTTACAAGAAAGCATTTTACCAAATGATTGGCGTTCAGCAATAGTTACTCCCATATTTAAAAAAGGCAATAGAGGTTCTGTGCAAAATTATCGTCCAATTAGCCTGACCTCAGTGGCTGGTAAATTAATGGAATGAGTTATGAAGTCTCTAATAGATCAAGATTGTAAAAAATTTGGAATTTATGATTCAAATCAGCATGGGTTTACTCCCAAGTATTCCTGCACCACCAATCTGAAATCGTTTTACAATAATATAAGTACTCTACTAGATGTGGGTATCCCTACTGATGTCATTCTTTTGGACTTTCGATAAAGTCTCACATGAAAAACTCATTACTAAAATGCACAATCTAGGTTTGTCACCTGATATTGTCAACTGGACTTTAAACTGGTTGACAAATCGTTCTCAGAGAGTCAGAATTAATGATATATTGTCTGATTCGGGTAGTGTGACAAGTGGTGTACCACAGGCGTCGGT
Source organism: Neoceratodus forsteri (assembly GCA_016271365.2). Classification (NCBI taxonomy): domain Eukaryota; kingdom Metazoa; phylum Chordata; order Ceratodontiformes; family Ceratodontidae; genus Neoceratodus; species Neoceratodus forsteri. The sequence goes on from CM057453.1 coordinate 216,478,747, forward strand.
CTTGGGACCAACATTGTTTAATCTCTTTATCAGTGATTTACAAACAGGGCCAAATAACTTCATGGTTAAATTTGCAGACAATACTAAATTGGGGGGCAAGGTTAATAATCAAGAAAATATTTCTGCATTAAAGAGGGATTTGGAAAAATTAACACTTTGGGCAAATAAAAATCATATGCAGTTTAATCAAGACAAATGTTTAGTAGTGCAATTTGGTGTAAATAATCCAAAAACAATATATTATATAACCGGACTACCACTTTACTCATCAAATTGTGAAAAAGATTTAGTGATATATGTTAATAATAAACTTACATCAAATGATCACTGTGTTAGAACTGCTTGCATGACCAACAGACTTTTGAGGCAAATAAAACGCACATTTGTTAATCGCACTGAACAATGCCTTATTCCACTGTATAGGGCATACATTAGACCGTATCTAGACTATGGCTCCCCTTTCTGGAATTCAATCCAAAAAAAAGACATAGCAATTCTTGAACAGGTTCAAAGGAGAGTAACTAGAATGATTCCAAGATTAACAAACTTGGATTATCAAAACAGATTAAAAGCTACTGGTCTCTTCTCTCTTCAAACTAGAAGATTAAGAGGTGATATGCTTATTTGTTTTTAATTTAATAGATTCACCAGATCTAATGGAAAAATATGGTCTAAGACTCTTCAAAAGGAGGCATGTCCCGAGACTACATAATAAACAGCTTGAAGTAAAAACTTATTAAACCAGCAAAAGAGGAAACTTTTTTCCAAAAAGAGCATCCATTGCATGGAACACCTTGCCACAAGAATTGGTAGAGCCAACTAGTGCTGCTGTCTTTAAAAACAAATTAGATGTTTGGTTGAGGGATAATAGATACATAATGTCTCACGTAGTGTGGGGAACAGTCTCAATGGGCTCTGGCCTTCTTTTGTTCTTTCATACCAAGTAATAGTAAAGAAGTAATACCAAGTAAGTATTTAATAATCTTTCCTCAGTTGAAAACAAAACAGGGTCTCTAGTGGGAGATTCAAAACATTCCTGGGCCTAGGTGACTAAAGGTGCAAAGCTGTTTTGTACTGAAAGTACAAAAGCTTCTGCTTTGCGACCTATTTTAGCTCCACTGCATGTTTGAATTTTGTACCATCGATCATCACTTGTGGTTATGGAGTCTTCTCCTCTAGTTCTTCTTTGTCTACACTGGCTTCATTTGACATTGTGGGGGCTATTTGTGAGACTGATGCTGAATGGTCTGCATCACTGTTTGGATTATGACAAAATAACCCCTCCCCAGTTGTAGGTTGAACTGTCATAGATATAACAATTGGAGTGGTAACTGGAGTACAAACCAGGCTGCCTTCACTCAATCGTTTGGACATATTGTGTTGACTGTGCACAATAAGTATCAGCCTTGTATTAAACTTTGATAGTTTTTTCTGAATAGCCTCATTCATGATACATTTATTACATATGAAGGGTGCTTCTGGTAATGGGGGAGTAGAAACACATACATATTACATGACCCACATTTAATTCCTGTGTTCTCCTTTAGAGTAATAATCGAGTCAGACATTGTTAATTCTCAGGTCTAATTTAGGTGTATGTGACTATAAACCAGTAATATTATACTTATTTCAGCTTACCAGTACAATGTTTTAGACTTTACCTCACCACCTCCCCCACTGAACACACAAAACATGTGCTGAAGACACGTGTGTCTTTGCGCGTGTCTTCATGCGTGGCAGATGTGCACTTGCCCACCAGTGCTTGCTCCGCTCACACAGAGCTCTCTATTCATGAGGAAACTCACAAGCACTACTCTACACAATGTGACCCTTCCAGAGCCTCATTCGCTTCCGGTTATGGGCTACAGTGACACTATTGTTAAAAAAGAAACACCACTTAGTGTCTGTTACAACCATAGCATCCGGATATAAATGCTGGATGTGACCTAATACCACCCACTAAAAACAGTGCTCACAGTTCCCACATTTGGGGAGACAGGAAGAGCTGTAGTCCTCTGCTGTCATAAGGACTACAAATTCCATTCTACGTTCTTTATCCCTCAATTACTCTCTCTCAGGCAAAGCACAGATCAGAAACGAGCAATACAACTCCTCACGTGGCTTAGTGCACCTCTGCCATGTCTGTCTCACACCACACGGGTGTCACACAGCATATGGACAGAGTATTCTGTGCTGAAAAGCCGCTTGCATGGAGTGCTCTTTATACAGGAGAAAACCCGGAATCACTACTCGGGGTCACATGACCCTTCCAGAGCCTCACTTGCTTCCAGTTGTGGGCTACAGTGACACTATTGTTAACAATGATACACCACTTAGTGTACCTTACAACTGTTGCATTTAACTATAAACACTGGATGAGCCTAATAACCCAGCTAAAAACAATGCTCACAGTTCCCATGTTTGGGGAGACAGGAAGAGCTGTAGTCCACTGCTGACATAAGGACTACACATCCCACTCTACCTCCTGTATCCCTCAGTTCATCCCTCTCAGGCAAAACACATATCAGAAATGAGTAATACAATTCTATGGGTGGCATAGCACACCTCTGCCACATTTGTCTCACACCACATGGGTGTCATACAGCATGTGGACAGAGTATTTAGTGCTCTTTCTTGGATAACATTTAACCCCATATTGAGTTCTGACTGATCTGCTGTTCTTGAATGGATAGTCATCCATAAAAAAATATATAAAAATATATATAAAAGTAGGTATCCTCTTTCACAAATCACAATGCTACCTCAGTCTGTCTACATAATTACCAGTTTCGTTTTTATGGCATTGTACTACCCAAAAAAAAAAAAAAAAAAAGATAAATAAAACATGTAGTTTGCTTGTGCATCCTGAGTAAAAAAAAAAAAGCAATTGTTGAAACTGTGGGGACCCATCACTGACAACACAAACAACAACGCTGGCTTATTAAAATAAAAAAAATGTGGTGCTCAGAAGGTTTCAAAGTAAAATCAATGCAACTTTTCAGGAGTCAGTGGAAATGTCAGCTCACAGCTGTGAATAATGATGGGCAGAAACATTAAAATTAAGACTGCAATGATAGCATGGGCTAGAGGGCAGGATCAGCTAACACTATAATAAAGAGAACAACTGGCCCTGAATGATGTTGTGGAATTTCCTTATTTCAAACTGCCAGCCTAGTTGCTAAAAAATGCTCTGAAGGAGTTGAAACTCCAATGACGTACTGTAGCACAGGAAGTCATGACATTGTGTATGGCCATCAACTCATGAAATCCTTCACTAGACACAACAGAAAAGGGGAGAATATGTTTGGCAAATTAAATGTATCATAACACAATGGTAAGGACATTTTCTGCCCTCTGATTGGTCATTGTGTGCCTGGAACAGTGATATTATTACATAATAACTTCACTGTATGAAGTCCAAGCACACGCATGACCACATGACAGTCAGAAATCATGCCTCTTCTCCAGACTTTGCTACCGCTCTGAGCAGCTGGTGTGAAATACTTCAGCCCCCCAACCAGGATGTCACTGATAACTCAGCCACTCACAACAAATTAAATATAGCAGTATACACAGTAAATATCATTTTCATGCCCGATTTTTTCATGGAATCATGTGGCTTCACTGAACCATGCAGACCATAAATGCCGGTCACACGGTTCACTGAAACTGCTCAGTTCAAATCGCCATAGCCTATCATCCACTTCATTATCAGTGCCATAATGGAGGATGCCCTCCTCTCCTTGCCACCACAACATTTCTTTACAAAGCAGCATAAAGCAGGTCTTTCACAGTTTCATTCCCTCACCAATTCCAACAACCTCTCAGGTAGACTCACCAATCGCTGAGCATGATTGGAAAGGCAGAAGTCTCCACTCAGCTTCCTCCAGTCAAACTGCTATTTCGGCAGTCTGCAGTTTTACAACAGACAGCAGGTCCACATTAGTTAAAGTCAAGAAGACTAAAAATAGAAAAGAAACACAGTAGCAGCCGTGTGTGTGTGTGTGTGTGGGTGTAGGAGGTGGAGGGGACTACAAGCCCACACAGTAGCAAAACAGTGAACTGAGACCTGTGCAGACTGAGACATCAGGCAGCAAATAGAAAAAAAAACACCTAGTGGAGAAATCAGAAACTGTGGACTTTTTTTTCTAAAAGTATACTTCCAAATCAGAAAATTAATTCAAACATGTATTTAAAACATTCTTTTACATCTTTTTTTCTTAAATCTGCCACTGCATAATAGCAATAAGGCACTCCAGGGATGTGTGTTGTTGTGTAATATTGTCACTTCTCTGTTGTTCAATGTACTCAGCCTGTGGCCTTATGCATCAATCACCTGCAGTGTGATGTTGTTGTGCAGTGATACACATTATGTCATACCTCATTGCTTAAATAGTTATTAATTAGCATAGTGGATTGGTTTATTAATGCACACATAGGATATTGACACTGAGAATGACAACATAAAATAAATGATTTATCAAGCATTAGTAAAGTGGTAGCCTGTTGACTGAAGAATACTGTGATTCTACAAGACAGGCCCAAGTAGCATGGTTCTGAAGTTGTCTTGTGGTCATGAATGTCCCAATAATTAAAGAAGAAGTCTGGTGGCAACAGAATTCTCTGAAGATATTTGTCAGGCTCAGATAATATGGTCATGACCTGAATTTGTTGGCTTGGTCATGAAGATAATGATAGCGTCTACTCAATGTGCGCATATTGAGGGCTATGCACTATTGTGGACCAAGTACCCATGGTTCTGTACATGCTGAGAGGTGCAGAGTGAGTGGTATGCACAAATGTGCACCTCTGCAGGTTGCCTGTCTGCAGTCCCATCCCCCTGACATGCAGCTGCATGGGGTCGGATCGAGGGACACAACTAACTAAGTCCTGGGTCAATGAAGTGGATCCCCTTCTCTGAGCAAGCATGGGATTCTGGGAAGGCTTGTTAGCACAAATGTTTACAGTATCAGGTGAAAGACTGCCTCCTGCCCTCCCTTTCCAAATAGAGGGCTGGGACAGCACCTTTGGAGGATGTTTTCGCCTCTCCTGCTTGCAGGGCTTTTCAAGAGTGGGGGGTGCACAATGAATATAGCAGAGTCCGTACTGCCATATCTGGCACCACCTCACCTGGCACTCTATGGCTTAGTGAATGGCATATAATTTTGGCATGCCCCCAGACATATCCCTGGACTGGTAATGGTGAGAATTTCATGAGCAGCCGGGGAATAGAGTGTGCAAGAGACATGCACCCCTTCCATGAAGGCCGCTACAGATCAACTGGACCACAGGTTCACAGTATTCCAGTTTCAGTTGTCTGCACACCACAGATAGGTGGTGCATAGGCAATTATACCTTTTGTGCGTACACCCCTTTCATTTATAATTCTACACCTACTTTTTCCAGCTACTACTTAAGTTTGGTTCTGAGTCTCATCAGCAAGTGTGCAAACATTAAGGAACTGGGAATGTCACAATATACTGGTACTGACTACAAAATCTGTTAAAAAGGACAATTAGTTACTGGGTATTGCTTCCACCCACCCAGAACTAATTACATTGGTGGCAGCTACTAATGTTAATGATTTTAGATCCCCTACAGTTTCTATGAAAGGCAGTTTATCAAGCTGTAAATTTGACTGTTTGTTTTTTTTTGTTTCTTTTCCCTCCTCCTAGTACTGTAAGTTATTTGGAAAGGCAGTGGAGTTGGATTATAAATGTTCACATCCAGTGTATCCCCTTCATTACTAACCCCATCATCACATTCAAGCTCCCAATGCTTGTTCTATTAATCTGATTTCTAACCTTTTCTGAAAGGAAAGTTTTTCTCTAACATCAACAGTCTTAAAAAATATATATACTAGCTTCTACGTCACAAAAATGTGTTGTTCTTTTGGCAAGTGCTGCTTTCTTTATTATCTGAGTGTTTTTGTCCCATAGAACCTCACATTCCTAACCCCTTGGTTGTTTACTCATCTTTGTTCTGTTTTGTTTTAGTCTATACCTTTCCTGTTTTCCCTTCAAGTTTACAAAAATATTTACAACTAAGTCTCTCTTTTCATTAGTTCTTTAAAATCTTAGGATTTGATCCACAAATGATGAAGAGCCACTATGCAGCTGAATAGCCACTGTAAATACTAGTATATTAATAAATTCATTACCCATGGCCTGGTGGGACATGTGGATCAGCAGTGGACTGTATGACAAATGTGCAGTGGTTCTTGGGATTTGTCCATTCTGTGGGGCCTTAGAGCAGCAAGGTGGGGCAAGCCCTACATCCAGGGCCAGGGTGCTGCAACTGATTCACAGTTCTGGAAGCCCTAAGTAATGGACAGTACACAGCATTCAAGCCTACATAAGAAAGAGGGCTGTAGTAGTGTGAACATCTATGCCATACTGTAACAGGGTCAGAGCCCCTGTATAAATTTGTGCTGCATTTTCTTTTACACTTTCCTGTTCTTATAAATAATGAGAAAGAATTGAAACGAAAAGTCTTGCAATCTGTGTTTTATTCTGTGTAGACTGTTTTGGGTTTGCGAGAAGCCAAAAACAAAACATTCTTTTCTAGGTGAAGCAGAAATTCGTAAAGATCAGATGAGTTAGCCTGCATGTTGGGTCAGCCTGCACGTGTTTACTTAAGAGAAATGTGTTTATTCAGGATGAGTCAGCTTACCTGTACTTACTTAGAGAATTGTGAGTCAGACAGCACACATGGTGCTGACATCATCATCAGTAGGCAGGGATTAAAGCCTAGCTGCTGAGATGAGTCAGATGAGTCAGTTAGTAGAGATCTGACTGTTGTGGAGGAAGCATCTCATAGTACATGCCAGATTTCATGTGCTAGAATTCCATTTGGCTGGAATGAAGCCTGGCAGTTGTGCACTGAGGGAATTGTGCACTGTTTTTGCAGAACTGAAGGACTAATCACTTATTTCCTTTCTGTTTGTTTATTATTTTATTTTGGAAAATAAATACCACAAAGTGTGTGCTACACCTTTTACCTGAGTCTGTGCATCTGTCTCACCCACTAACCTTCACACATACAAGGCACAGAGGCATGTGACAGTCTCAATGAAAACTGTAGTCCTCTGCAGCCATAGATTCCAGGGATACATGAAGACAACTGGACACCCCACATCCCCCAAATACAGTCCCATAATGCCTTCTCAGTGTACAACACCCCCCGCACTCCCTGTACTCTCCCCAGTGGGCATTCACCAGCAAAAAGGGAGTGGCCCCATAACTTGCATCACACTGTATGAATGGTATGTCAAAATGCATTTACTAATAATTATATGTACTGTAACTGTCATGTTCAGCATATTGTGAGACACCATATCCTGCCTGTTACCTGCAGTCTGTCCCTGCACAATAGTCCAACAGCCATGCCTTACTGTCAGGCATGACTGATAAATCCATGCACTGGTTTTACCCCCTCAACCCAGTGGAAACAGTGTCCATCTGTACATACATGGTTGTGGCATGCAGTAATGTGTGGCCCAGACAGACATTCAGGGCTGTGGGGCTGGCCTGTATACCTGCTGCATAAGATGCAGCCCTCAGTATGACTGATTCTCGCTTGGTCCTGGTGGTGTGGCCACCATAATTGCCTCACTGTTATGCTTCTCTATTGCCAACTAGTCACCATCATCATTTCTGTCCAGGTGGGGGTCATAAACAGGTGACTGATCATATGACCTTCTTGGTTAGCCCCACTACAACATCAGCATGATAATGGGTGCTGTGGATCTATGAAACCATACAGAATGAGGTATTCAGCATAACATGTAATGTGGTAACAGCAATGCACAGTATGGTGGCCAATGCTGGATGCAGCAGAACAAAGATCCTTACCCATACTGTTCCTTTAGCACGCTCCTTGAGAAATAGCAATTACATAGCATGAATGCATCTGCTGGCACCAACTCTGCTGCCTTCTTTGGTTCTGTTCTTTTGGTTTGTAGTATGGTACCTTACTGCTAAAGTTGTCATGTATCACTCTTCAGGCACAGAATGTCACACCATTACCTGTATAATGTGACACAGTCATCTCAGTTGGAAGGCATGCCTGAATGTCACACCCTGTCCTGGCTGGTTATTAAAGGGATTTGCTTACATGCAGACTTTGCATGTGTGTCCATGGGGTTAGCAATGCCTGGAGAAGAACATGTAGCAATGTGTACATACATGCTGATGGACATGGTGCTAATCCAGTTACATGATGGTGAGCTACAGTGCTGCAGGAACTGTGTGGAATGCCCCAGTATCTACCATCTGAGGGCAGACACAGAGACACTCAAACAGCACCAGTGCACAGGCATGCTTTACTGGATACTTCCGGAGAAGTGGCTGATGGTGGCAATTGCAAGGAGGTGAGCTCTGCAGCAGGTCACAGTTAATCTTTATTACTGGCTTGCAAACCCCACTATTTTTCACAACTGACTGGTGTAATTTTTTTATGTACTTATCCATTAAACATAGTCAGTTTGAATTTGCCTTTATGACTATGGCAGAGGCCGAATTTTCAGAGGTGATGCAGTTAGCCTCCGCACCACTGAGCCTGGAGCAGCAGCATCCTCCCAAATGTCACTGGTTGGACTTTGGAGTCATCCAACTTCCACCAATTTTAGAGCAACCCAAGTAGCTAGAACTGGATTCTTACATGCAGGAAGTGGCATTGATCAAAATCATCTTAGTGGAGTTGTTAGCAGACGTTAAGTCTATTCACCTTACAGTCAAATCCCTCTCAACCAGAGCCAGGGATGTCATAGTGTGGATCAGGTCTCTAGAAGATTAGACCCAGGCAGAGAAAAGAGTCCTGATTGCTTTACAGAGACAAGTGGTGAAACTTGAAGATAAAGTTGATGATCTGTAGAATAGGAGCAGGAGGAACAACTTGCTCCTCATAGGAGTGCTGGAGGAAGTGGAGGGCACTAATCCCATAACATCTGTCAATGATCTGTTCCGCCAGCTAGCAGGGCCACCAGAGAATGGGCAAAGCTATGCAACTGAATGGGCTCATAGAGCCCTCTGCCTGGTGCCATAGCAAGACGAGCACCACAGAATATTACTTTGCTGCCTACTCAATTTTCGAGATAAACTGTGCATACAACAAGCTGACAGGGCACACCCAGCTCTGTATTGGCAATAACACTAGTACTTCATCTTTAATTACTTTAGCCAGCAGGTACTTGCAAAACAAAAAGCATACAATGTTATTAAGCGCTGGAACTAGAGAGGTATCAGGTTCAAGATTCAATTCCCTGCTAAAATGGCATTGCTACTTCCTCATGGCACCTTGACATTTGATTCAGCAGAGGTGGCAAAGCTGCATTTACCCAGTATCCTGCCTGAATTATTCAGTAAACCCTCACACAAAGCTCCACTAGAAAAATGGATTGGTGAGCTTCCTGAGGCCCTTTGTAGTGGCATACTGCATCAGTCATGGGTCCATACTCTTATAATCATTTTAGTTCTGGATCTGGTTATTGGGATGTCAACTATTTTTGAGGGATGACTAGTGCTAGCTGGTGCATCGTACTGACTCACCATTTTTACAGGTTGGAATGTTACAATTTATAACACAGTGGCTGTTTTTCTTATATTAGCCAGCTTCCAGGTTCAGATTTTACTTACGGTTTGATGTGCAGCCATCATTGTTTAGTTGCTTGCAACTTTGTGTTCAGTAAAAAATCCTTTCTGTTCTGAGAATCCTTAGTTTGGTATCAGAGAAGGATTCAACCCACTCCAGTCCAGGTTCAGTGCTCAACTTAGTACTTCTTCTACCCTTGCCAAGGTCAGTAATGACTGGCTGGGGGAGCTGGACAACAAGAATTTTGTTGGAGCAGTTTTCCTGGACCTCAGTAAGGCTTTTGACACTGTTGACCACCTCCTGCTACTATCATCCCTACAGAATATTGGCCTGGATGCTCCCTGTCTTAGGTGGTTCCACAATTACCTAACTGACCACTCCCAGGAAGTTAAGGCCGATGGTGAGGTCTTGCTCCTCAAACCTCTTACTCGGGGTGTTCCACAAGGCTCTATCTTGGGACCCCTGCTTTTCACAATCTACATTAATAGAATTAATGCCTCCATTAACAAGGTCAAAATTCATCTCTTTGCAGATGATACAGTGCTCTACACTAGTGGACCATCTCCTGGCACTGTACTCTCATCTCTCCAGAGCGAATTTGATCTGCTACAACTCCAACTCCTAAAACAGAAGTTGCTCCTGAACACGGAAAAACCAAAGCCATGCTCTTCTCCCCTGCATCCAACTCTATTGCCCCTCCCTCTCACGGTTCACTAGCCGCTATCACTAGCATACTGGGGGATCAGCTGGAATATGTGTCTTCTTTCAAATACCTCGGGGGTTGGATTGACAGTTCTCTCTCCTTCCAGGGTCATATTGAAGAGCTCATAAAGAAACTCAGGCAGAGACTAGGACTATTCTTCAGGATAAAAACCTTTCTGCTAAGGGAGGCTAAAAAGTGGCTAGTCCAAACTACATTTCTCCCCCTGTTAGACTATGCCGACTTCCTATATAGCCAAGGTCCAGCTGTTACTCTTACAAAACTCGATACACTCTATCACAGAGCCTTAAGGTTTATAATGGAGCTCCCCTACTCCACCCATCACTGTCTCCTATATACTGCTGTGGGCTGGCGTTCCCTTACCCTTAGGCGACAGAGAAATGCAGTATTCTGGACCTTCAGAGCCATTACGAATAACCTGCCAAGCTATATCACGGATTGCCTACCATTAAGCCCCCAACCAAACTATACCCTAAGAAGTGCTTCTTACGTAACCCTGAAAATCCCAAAGGTTAGATCCTGCTTTGGCAGGGCAGCTATAAGTCATGTACTTCCCTTGCTGTGGAACAAGCTTCAAAAAATCCTGAAATTAAACCTCCCTTGCAGGCTTGTGGCTTTTAAAGCTTTAATCACCTGCCAACTCAAGGAATCCTGCAACTGCTTCCCTTAATCCCTCAGACTGCAGTTGTGCTTATTCCTCCTCCCTCTCTGTCATCCCTTGATCCAAATCCTTGCACTCTCCTCTCCCCTTCTATCCTATACATCCCCTTACCTTCTGCCCTCTGAAAAAAAAAAGCCTGAAAATCTAGCTTACAACAGTTCAGTGCTCTACATTATACCAAGCTATTAACTTGTACTTTTCTTTTATGGTAATGTTTTTTTGTATATTTAGTATTTTTGTGTATGATGGCTCTGCGCTAGCCAGCTTATATCTGTTATAATGTATAATGCTGTGTTGGCAGCAATCACAATCCTGTTGTTTCTTTCTGTAGTTGTACCTTATCCCAGGTTCACATCGAAAATGAGTTCTGCTCAACAGTGCCTGCCTGGTTAAATAAAGATTTTGATTGATTGAGTATCCCAACCAGTTTTAAACACAAGTGTTTAATGCCACCATGGGGGGATTTACTGCTGTGCCATATGCATTTGCCTCCTTGATTTCAACTTGGTATTTCAGTATGGACCAGTGTTCATGTTGTTAGTTTTCAGAGATTTTACTGCCCCGATATAAACCTTTAGTCCATCTACTTCTATAAGTCAGCTTCTGCATTCAGATTTCTCTTATGGTTCGGTTTGCAGGAATTCTTTTTTTTCCTCAATTCTCTAATTTTGTCCTGCATCCCATGCCAGGACTATCTGCCTGTTCATAGACTCTGGTTGCAGCCATTCATATTAGCTGCCCTCCCTGAACCCCCTGGCTTACCCCCCAGGATGGTGTCCCAGCATCTTGACCAAGGGTGCTGCGATCTTGGGAAAGGTGGGAGTCATCCTGAAAGCCTATGCAGTCAGAGTGGGCATCATTAAGGCATAGGGAGCAGGGATATTTTTCCCCTTGTTGTGTGCAGGGGTGGGAATGTGCAATGACGTCAAGCATCTGCCCCGCCTCCTGAATCTTGTCACGCACCAGTAGCTGCAGTGTCACCTGCTTCTACCAGGGATCTGTCAAGCACCAGGTGGCATCCCCACCCTCCCCCCAGAGAAGGAGAGCAGTCCTTGGGATGCTCCATCTTTCTCCCCTGCCTGACCCTCCAGTGACCTGGGTCCGTTCCTGAACCCTGTTCGCCAGCACCGTGAGCGGAAATCTAACCGCTGTGCTGGTGGGCTGGCCCAGTTTTCAGGAATTCTAATTAACTTGTTTGTAACTTTTGGCTTGGAAAAATTCAGTTCCTCCTCTTTCGGGCATCCTCAGTTTGGCACGAGTGCACAAGCTGTCCATTATTCCAGAGAATGAGTTGTCCATCAGTTCAACTGACTTGGAGAGACATGTGCCTTGTGATAAAGGGGGACAATTTAACTCTGTGCTGTATATACTCACTAACAGGAGGCAGTATAGCGCAGTAGTCTAAGGCTCTGAGCTGCAAATTTGGTGACATCCAGCAGACCAGACCTGGGTTTGAGTACCACAGCTTCCACTTGCATACTGTGTGATCCTGAGCAAATCACTTAACCTCCTTGTGCTCCCAGGTCGCTCCTGTAAAAAAGCTTTCAGCTTAGTGTGCTATACCTGGTTAAACAACTAAATAAAAAAAAAAATTAATAACTTTATTTAATTTGTTCTGTTAATTGCTACTGTTACTACTCTGTATTTCTGGAGCTCTCATTGCTCTTTATAGACCCTCAACCTATTTCCCATGTATAAAACTTGAATGTGTGACTGATAGAGTATGGTTCAGTTTACATGGGGCATTAATATGTGGATTCTACTATAATAGATTAACAGAAGACATGATTGTCATACCTCATTTTGTTTTAAAAAGTTCATTTTCTGGTATATGGTGCACATCCCCACGTTTAGCATAGGGACTGGTGCATACTAAAATACCTGACCACCAAGACATCCCATGGGTACCCTAGAAGTTTCCTAAAAATACCAGAATGAAAAGCGTGTAATCATGTTGGGTTGGGTAGTGACTACCCAACTTGTGCAAATACCTGATTACCCAACCCTGACCAGAACAAAAATCATGTGAAAGACTGTTTTTTTTAACTAGTAGACTGTTTGTTAGGTGCCTCATGTCATTATATCCATGGGGGGGGGAATTGCTGAGGCAGATACGAGAGGAGCAGTCTCTCTTATCAAGCCTGCTGCTGTTTCCAAATAGTGTCCATGGCAGGCATTGCTCAGGCAGGTATGAGAGGCACAGCTGCTATTGAATGAGCTTGCTGCTGTGTCCACAAATTATACCCATGGTGGGCATTTCTGAGGTAGGTGCGAGAGGTGCAGCTGCTCTTACTGAGCCTGCTGCTGTGTTCAGAAATTATACCCATGGTGAGCATTGCTGAGGTAGGTACAAGAGGCACAGGTGCTTTTAGTTAGCTTGCTGCTGTTTCTAAAAAATTATACCTATGGCGGGCATTACTGAGCAGGTACGAGGGTGCAGCTGCTCTCAACAAGCCTGCTGCAGCTCTGTCCAAAAATTACACCCATTGCGGGCACTGCTGAGGCAGGTTTGAGAGATGCAGGCTCTCTTAGCAAGCCTGTTGTGTCCAAAAATTATAGCTATGGGTATTTCTGAGGTAGGTATGAGAGATGCAGCAGCTGTGATTGAGCCTGCTTCTGTTTTTAAAAATTATACCCATGGCAGGAATTGCTCAGGCAGGTACAATAGGCACAGTTGCTATTAGAGAGCCTGCTGCTGTGTCCAAAAATTATACCCATGGCAGGCATTTCTGAGGTAGTTATGAGAGACACAGCTGCTGTTATTGAGCCTGCTTCTCTTTTAAAAAATTATACCCATGGCAGACATTGCTGAGGTAGGAATGAGAGACGCAGCTGCTGTCATCGAGCCTGCTTCTGTTTTAAAAAATGATACCCATGGCAGGCATTGCTGAGGTAGGTATGAGAGATGCAGCAGCTGTGATTAAGCCTGCTTCTGTTTTAAAAAAATTATACCCATGGCAGGAATTGCTCAAGTAGGTACAATAGGCACAGCTGCTATTAGTGAGCCTTCTTCTGTGTCCAAAAATTATACCCATGGCAGGCATTGCTGAGGTAGGAATGAGAGACGCTGCTGCTGTCATTGAGCCTGCTTCTGTTTTAAAAAATTATACCCATCACAGGCATTACTGAGGTAGGTATGAGAGACACAGCTGCTGTTATTGAGCCTGCTTCTGCTTTAAAAAAATTATACCCATGGCAGGCATTACTGAGGTAGGTATGAGAGACACAGCTGCTGTTACTGAGCCTGCTTCTGTTTTAAAAAATTATACCCGTGGCAGGCATTGCTGAGGTAGGTATGAGAGACACAGCTGCTGTTATTGAGCCTGCTTCTCTTTTAAAAAATGATACCCATGATGAGCATTGCTGAGGAAGGTATGAGAAGTGCAGCTTCTCTGAGTGAGGTTGCTACTGTTTCCAGAAATGGTACCCATAGTGGCCATCGGTCAAACTTACATATTAAAACTGATGACTGACAAAAGAAAGCTAAGAGTAGTACTAGTGTGGCACACGTGGCTGGCATGGTGGCAGTGGTGATAGTTCCATTCATTCCTTACACAACCTAGCCATCATATTCAGTATATCAGCACAAAGGAAAACCAGCACTCCAGATATCAGTGTCACAGACCTTTACCAGCATGAATGTGTATACACACAAATTAGAAAATTGGGTTAAATGGCGTTCCACCCTATTGTTTCTAAGCTAATTGCTGCAGGTGTGAAGTTTAGGATGTGTTATCCGGCCAGACTACAGATTTCAACTAATGGATTCTGGAAAAGCTACAAAGACCCTGAAGAAGCTTTGAGGAGCCTTAAATCCATGCTGCCAGATCTCTTTAAGGACTCTTGAATGGTTGTGGCGCAGTATGGAGTACTACACAGAGTCGAGAGTTCGAACTTATGTTTTTTCCCTTAGAGAAATTTTCTAAATGTAAAGACTTGGGAAATTTCATCTACCGCTTTGGACTTGGGGGTTTATTGCAGACCGCCCCGACTTTTCTTTTCTTTGCGTATCATAATGGGCCCATGCTGGCCTTAAGCAGTGGACACTTGGATTTAGGACCTTCTCAGGCGGGGTTGTGAGCCAGGTTTTGGCAGCTAGTTTTGTTGGGGGTTGAAAGAGCCCAGTTCAATTGGTTGTGGGCTAGTTTCTCATTTTTTCTTGCTTGGATTGGTACTAGGATGGTCCTGGGCTTTCTACTTTTCTGCTTTTCATTTAGTTGGGTCAGGGTACTAGCCACTAGAGGGTGTTCCAACTTTTGGGGACTCATGAGGAAACAATACTCGAGGAGGAATTAGCAGTGTTTTACTATTTAGCTGGGGTGTAGCACTCTCAATTTTCCAAGGAGGACCTGTGCATTGGATATAGGCTCGTAGTGGGTAGAGGCAGTTTCTATGCCTTCCCCTCCAGTGGAGTGATCCCAGCTTTTCCCATCTCAATTCTCACTCTTAATATGAGCTGGGGTATCTTTCTCTTTAGGAGTTTCTGGTCTGGCTCTGGTTTCAGGTGGTTCACCCTGCGCTTCTTGTCTCAATCCAGGTTATCGCGAACATCTGGGTGATGAAATGGTTTCACTATGGTCCCTCTATGACAAATTCTCTTATGTCCATGCTCTGGCTGGACCGAGGTGAAGGCCCAGGACCATTCTCCTTTGTTTGGGGTATAACTTGCAGTGTTTGGTTTCTACATACTGTGATTTGTGTGCAACAGCGCTAACTATCTGTGTTCATTATCGGGGGGCGAGAGAAATGGGATTAGAACCAGTACTGTGCTAAACGCTGCTTGTGACAGTTTGGTGGGGGAGAGGTGGGGTTTGGGGTATGGTTTGAGGGTGGGGGATAGAGGGGATGGGTGGTATCTATTTTTGGGGGGGCTAGGGAGGAAGGTGGGTGTTACTGCAGTAACCCTTGGGAAACATGTAAAGGGGATATACATCTCGTGTGCTGAGTGTAATTATTTTAGTTAGATTATCTCTCCTAGATGGCTAATGAGTTAACATTCATGTCTTGCAATGTTAAGGGGATCAGAAAACAACATAAGCAATATCAGGTTCTCAAACATTTAAGTTTGTTCAGTTCACAGATAACCTTTTTACAAGAAACCCATTTATTAGAAGTGGAAGCTTTGCAATTAAGGAGGCAACAGGTGGGATTGATTTATAGTGCCCAGGGCACCACGAACAGTTGTGGGGTCATGCTCATGATTAACAGGAGTATTCCGTTTTCTTCCACACAAGTGATTAATGATACCTAGGTTAGGTTTATTCTGGTTAAAGGTACCCTCTGGTCTGTCCCAATATTATTGGGCTGTGTTTATGGCCCTAATCTGGATGACCGTGGATTTTTCATGAGGCTTATATCTATTATTCTCCCAATGTTTCCCATTAAAATTATTTTAGGGGGAGATTTCAATCAAGTACTTGATCCTCACTTAGATAGACTGGGCAGTGGCCTGGATGGGGCTACCCTTGGACAGAAGGCATTTAGGGATTTATTAGATCAATGCGGGCTCTGTGATGTCTGGCGTGTTTTACACCCTGATTCTAGGGTATTTACCTTTAGGTCTATGGCACATGGCTCGCAGTCCCACATTGACTATTTACTCATTTCTCAGTGTCTCCTGCCCGGGGTGAAGACCTCCTCGACTCAACCCGGCCCAATCTCTGATCACTCACTAGTGGTATGCAATTTAGTACTGCTCAATTCATCTAATAGGAAAACTAGATGGAAACTCAATGACCAGCTCCTTAAAGATGTTAAATGTTGCAAACTTATTAGGGAAAAAATAGAATCCTTTTTTTCACTAAACCCTTTAGATGGTGCAAAACCTGATATCTTGTGGGGTGCCTTCAAAGCTTTCATGAGAGGGATACTGATTAGCATGGCGGTTGGTAGCAAAAAAAAAGAGCGGGAGAAAGAGCTTAAATCCTTATTAACCCAAATTAGATCTCTGGAAGTTAATCCTCCGGCCAATCCTCTAGATGAGGATACTCAGAAACTCTTGAAGTTAAAGGATAAATACTTGGGGTTACTTCAAGAGAGAGCAGAACTAGCCATTATTCGTACCAGAGCTAATTACACTGATCAGGGGGAGAAAGCGGGACATTTACTGGCATTGCGTATTAAACAACAGGAATCAATGAGATTTATCCCGCCCATCAGGTCAGTGGCAGATGGAACTCTTAAGGTGTCTCCCACTGAGATAGCTCAAGAATTTGCTGCTTATTATTCTAAACTGTATAGTGACATGGAGCACCCTCCCTGCCCTGAAGATATACAAGGTTATCTAAGAGACTCACACTTGCCCCCTCTCCCTGGCTGGTGTAGTGACGCTTTGATTGTCCCTATTTCCCAGAAAGAAATTGCTAAGGTTATTAGTGAGCTGCCTGCCGACAATGTCCCTGGTCCAGATGGAATTTCTGCTTTATTTTACAAGGTCTTTTGAGACCTTCTCTTACCAATACTTGGTTGCTTATTTCAGCAAATCCTATCTGGGGCGGAGACAGATCCGTATCTCTATGAGGCCCTGATTGTCCTGCTTCCCAAACCTGATAAAGACCTCGAAGAGGTTCAAAGTTACAGACCTATTTCACTTTTAAACCAGGATATTAAGATTCTCTCTAAAATACTGGCTAATAGGTTGGCACTGGTTCTTCCTGGGTTAATAGGTACAAACCAGGTTGGATTTATGAAAGGACGCTCATCTTCCGATCATTTACGCACCTTGTCGCATGTCTTCTCGGCTACCAGGGATGCTGAGTTCCCTGCGGGCTTGGTCTCCCTGGATGATGAGAAGGCATTCAACCGAGTGAACTGGAACTTTCTGTTCCGCACTCTGGAGGCCTTCCACTTCCCCTCTCTGTTTATCTCCTGGATTGCCGCCCTTTATAAAAATCCCACTGCAAGAATTCCTGCGAATAGGGCCTTTTCCCATTCTTTCTCGCTTCACTTGGGTACTAGACAGGGGTGCCCCTCTTTCCCCTTTATTATTTAACTTGTATCTGGAACCTCTTATTCAAAATATTCTCAACAATGATTCTATACAAGGGGTGAGAATTGGGCTGCACAAAGTTAAAGTCACTGCATATGCTGATGATCTGTTAATACATCTGTCCCATCCGGTATCCTCTGTCCCGGCCTTACTAAGAGAAGTAGCAAGGTTTAGTGCTCTGTCCAGCTACAAATTGAATGCCAGTAAGTCCCTATTTTTCCCATTAAATCACTAAGTTTTCAAGACTGACATTAGCCATTTTGGGCTATGTTGGACATCCAGGTCTTTCAAACATCTGGGTATCAAACTTTCACGTAACCCCCTAGCATGGTTCAAGGAAAATTTGGATTCCCTATTGCAGGGGATTACACATGATCTTGAGAAGTGGTCTAAACTCCCCATCTCTCTGTAGGGCCGAATCAACATAATTAAGATGACTATATTTCCTAGGATTTTCTACCCATTGTCCCTTCTCAATGCCTTTATTCCTTTACTCTGGTTCAAAAAGGTACATGGTGTTTTCACTAGATTCATCTGAGTTGACAGGTATCCCCATTTGGCTTATCAAAAGCTGGCACCCCCAAAACTGGAGGGGGAATTGCAAATCCCCCATCTGGCTATATGTCACTGGGCTAGTCATCTTGCGAAATGTTTGCGATGGGTATCTCCCGGCCCAGAAGAAATGCAACCTATCTGGCTCAAAATAGAATTGGATGCAATCAATGCCAAAAATCTGGACCCTCTCGCATTATTTTTTCTTAGGTTATCCCAAGTAAGTGTGGCCGTAGAGTGTTCCACAATAAGGACCTCCTTAAAGGTCTACTCACAGATATGTTCCTTTTTGCAGTATTCCCCCCATCTGGACCTGGCCCAGTCTATCTGGAACTCTCCATCATTTACTATGAACAAGAGTCAAATCTCCCGTCTTTGGTTGCCTTAATTGGGAGAGGGGAAACTCTTGGCTTTTACTGTTGGTGGGGGGCATTGGTTATCAGTGGAAGAGATGGTTAGGAAATTTCTCATCCCGACCTCTTCTTATTTCAAAGTCCTGCAATTGAAACACTTACTTGTAATTACCCTGGGTAGTACTCCTCCTTCTAAGAATATCTCTTCTGTGATACCCGAGGTATACCCACTTTCTGGATCTCCTGGTGTAATTTCTACACTATATCAGGTTTTGTTTCATAAAAAGTTTGGGGGTCCATTTGGGCCATCAAGATTTTGGTGTAATTTTTTCCCCCACCTTCAGCTGGATTGGCATTCTCTCTGGAAGTCATGTCATAAATCTATTTCTCAAGATAGACTGCATCTCATGCAATATCATGTATTGCACAACTTATATCACTCCCTGGCTAAACTTCATAAGTGGGGCTACCTAGACTCAAACAAGTGCAACAAATGTTTGCAGGATGAGGGTATACTTTCTCATATGCTTTGGTCTTGTCCAAGAATCTCCACCTTATGGGTTTCAATCCAAACTCCGTTAGACCCCTTGTTGGGCCTCCAAGAATATTTTACCCCTGAGACATGTGTGTGTTAGGGGACCTGTCCTCTATTAGAGTTAAGGCATGTAAATTTCACATTTCCATGGTTGCCTTGTCAGCTAAGAAAATAATTCTCCGTCATTGGAAAGACAGGTCCTCCCCTTCTTTCCAGGAACGGGTAAGAGAAGTATTATCCAACTTGCGCACGGAAAAAGCAATAGCTAGTCTGCACAATAGTCTGGCAGTTTATACTAGAATTTGGGATCCCCTTCACTCACTAATCTCTCTGCTTCCAAACTAAACCTATACTAGGGTTATTGCTTCTATATGTTTTTGATTAGAGGCTGGCATCTCACAGGTACGAGATGGGTTACTGCAGTAAGGGGGGGGGGGGCAGCATCCTTTCACTATGTATCAATGAGTCTCTATCAGTTTTCTCTGTATGCTGCCTTTTATGGTGGAAAATGTATGAATAAACTTTAAATTATAAAAAAAAAATTGGTTAAATAAGCACCCTAACCCAGCAGACCAGACTCTAATATCGCAGCTAGAGGGTCCGTGAGGGCTCAGGATGCCCCCCCAATGCAAATCAGACTTGGGTCACAGCTAGAGGGTCAATGAGGGCTCAGGACACCCCCCAATGCAAATCAGACTTGGATCTCAGCTAAAGGGTCCGTGAGGGCTCAGGACGCCCCCCAATGCAAATCAGGTAGGACGGCAGAACTTGGTGCAGCAGTAGCAGAGCTCTGTGTCCATGCTCAGTGCTGAAATGGATTTGGCACTTTTATTTAAATCTTAAAGTGCAGTACCTGTAAATGTATTTCATACCTAATGTTCAGCAGTACCTTTAAATGTTTTATTTTACCTTTAAATGTTTTATTTTATTCCCCGCACAAGTGAAGACTTTTTTTTATTCCCAAGATATTTCTCTCTTTTCCCTGAAACCCACACTGTGTTTATAAGTATTAATAAGCTAGCTTCTGGTTTCTGACTGTGATTACAAGTACATTTAGGCATTTTGGCAGCTGTTAAAGGAGAAAGTCTGCAATTTCAGTTGCGTTTAGTCTGCTTAATGGCTGTGATCTTTAAAGAAGCAAATATATAGCAAACGCTGCAGCTTTTGAAAAAGAAGCAAATATATAGCATACGCTGTGATTAAAAAGTATAGGCTCTTCTCCCATCCCCCTCTGACATCTCACTCAGCCCCTCTTCAGAATCCTACCAGTCCACATAAGTAAAGCCCTGTTTTCTGCTTCCTTTCCTCAGACTTGGATCGCAGTTAAAGTGTCCGTGAGGGCTCAGGACACCCTCTCCCCCCCAACGCAAATCAGGTACGACAGCAGAACTTGGTGCAGCAGTAGCAGAGCTGTGTGTCCATGATCAGTGCTGAAACAAACTCTGCCCCGCCGTCACTGCGCTCCGGCTCCCCACTGCCCCCACCACCACCACCCTTGGTCGGCTCTTGAATTTATAGGCAGGGCTAATCAGGTGACCTGGGCGAAATAACCTATCAGCCCACTTTTCCTGCTGCAGGTTATACAATTCTAACACTAGTGGCTGCTGTAATCCTCCTCTCACTTAATTCCCACACAATGTATTCCCTACTTATAACCACACTACTTACTTCCAGGATCTTACTACTTGCTCTACAACCTCCCCCAGTGGCTCCTATACCATGCCTCTATAGCTATTATCCTAATCTTCCAGCTATCACTGATAACTACTGGTCCAGTCCCTCCAACTTCTCCCACTCTTGCCATATTGATCCCATAGACTTTGACTCACACACAGCCACATTAACATGTACACTCACACAGGGTATGCATTGTACCTCAGCCCTCCCCCACCTCAGACCTCAGCCCCCACCACCCATGTTAACCCAGAATTCGTCCCCCTCACTTCCCTCTCCCTTCTACCCAGTGTTATCACTGGTCTCCCAGCCCCCTCCTACAACAAAAGAAGCACATCACCCTACCATTCCCAGCGTTTGTCAACCAAACTCTGCAGACTGGCCCTCCTGAGGCACCCCCCCTTCTTCTGCTACTATCTGGCAATATCCACCCCAACCCAACCCAGGACCTCCCAGGACTAAGACCTCTACAAAAAAAACTCAGGGAGACTGCTGCTAGCCTCCCTTAATATTTGCAGCCTACCCAAAAAGTACACCCCTCTGCAAGGCTGGGTTGCCCAACATGTCCCAGACATACTAGCCCTCTCTGAGACCTGGCTCTCTGAAAAAATTCCAAAATGATGTTCTCTCCCTAAGTAATTATACCATCTTTAGGGCAGATAGGACAAGCAAGACAGGCAGTGGCTGCTCAATTTTTATTAAATCCTCACTCAATGCCATAGAAGTACATACCCCCACCCTACAATATGGAGCCCAGAAACTAACTGTCAGATTCAATCTGGTTCCAAAATGCTACACATCATCTCAGCCTATATCCCCCCCGAAAAACCCAAAACTCACATTTGAGTCAATCCTTCACACTATCTCCCACCTACCTAATACTAGTGAAATCATATTAATGGGTGACTTCAACGTCAACTGGCTATCCCCAGTTGCATCCAGCTACAAAGACACTGCCCTGGCACTTGATCTTACCCAACTAGTCACCTCTCTGACCAGGTGGGACATTAGAACCAGGACCTCCACCCTTCTAGACCTCATCTTCACCAACAGGCCATGTAATCTCTCCCAAATAACTGTGCTCCCTGACTCTATCAGTGACCACTCCCCGGTTACTTGCTGGTGGTTGGGTAAACTGCCCCCTGCCCCACCAACAATCTCTTGGCAGCGGAGGCTTAAAAGAGGAAGCCTAGAGAACCTCAAAGACTATCTATCCAATAGCTACTGGCTCCCCATATACACCATGCAGTCAGTAGACATTGCCCTCACCCACTTTATAACCACCTTTAACAAAGCCTGTGATATATTTGCTCCCCTCACAAAGCAAGTTGTGAAAACCAGAACCACCCCCTGGATCACACCCTCACTCCTAAACCTCATGCAACAAAGGGACAACCTTTGGCACACAGCCATTGACTCCCAGCGCACCCAGGATAGACAGCTTTACAGGGAGTCTTGTAATAAATGTACATGGGCTGCGCGGCAGGCAAAAGCTAATTATTACCAACACACACTTATTTCCTCCTGGGGAGATGGGAAAAAATTCTGGAGCAACATAAAAGAACTCAGTGGTAAATCCTGCTCCCTGACTCCTACACAACTCAATCTAAATTGGGACGTCACACAAGATACAGCCACTATCGCAGAAGCCCTTAACTCCACCTTCTCTGATCTCTCCCATATCCTCCCTACTAATTTCTCCCACCCCTACCACAACTCCCCCTCCTCCCGAAACCCTGGGTAATGTCAACTCACCTCCTTTCAGGCTTCAAGTCATCCCTTGCAGTGAGGCAATTCGCTATATTACCAAAGCTATTGCCAATACCCATTACAGCAATGACTCCCTAGATCTTAAACTCATTAGGCTTACCCTCGGTGTCACACTACCTCACCTTATGAAAATTCTCAATCTTTCACTAAGCCTCGGCCAGTTCCCCTCAACCTGGAAGAAAGCCATAATCACTCCCATTCTGAAGAACGGAGACCTCACTAATACCAGCAACTATAGACCTATCTCCATTCTTCCTCATCTCTCCAAAGCACTGGAAAAAAATAGTTTTGGACCAGCTAACAGAACATCTAACTAAACACAACCTTCTCAGCCAGGAACAGCATGGTTTCTGGACTGGCCATAGTATCGTCACTGCACTTACTGAACTCACCACCTTCATCCATGAGGCCCTTGACCAAGGCTCAATTGCAGGGGCAGTCTTTGTGGATCTGACCAAGGCATTTGACACGGTCAGTCATGAACTACTGCTTTGTGTCCTTCCTCAACTAAACGTGGTCCCTGAGGTCACTGCCTGGTTCAAGGATTACCTCTCAGGTCGATCACAGCATGTCAGGATAAACACCACCATCTCCACCTCCAAAACAGTTTGTTCAGGGGTCCCGCAGGGGTCTATACTTGGCCCATTGCTCATCACCCTCTTCTTAAACTCTCTCCCTAAAGCATGCCATGGTCATCTACTGCTCTATGCTGATGATGCAGTCCTGTACTGGAAACACCCTCAACCAGGTGCCCTCCAACTGGACCTTCAGGGTTTTTTCTGGGAGCTAGAGAACTGGTTCAGTGATCACCGCCTGATCATCAACTATAGCAATACTAAGTCTATGATCTTTGTGCATCACCAAAGCCCACATAGTCAGACGGCACTCCTAATTAAGAACTCACTAGGCACCCAACTGGAACACGTTACAAACTTTAAATACCTGGGTATCACTCTGGATACCTCCCTCTCCTACCATAATCATGCCCATTTTCTCTCCTCCACTGTTAACACTAGAGTGGGCATCCTCTACAGACTCAAGAACTGCCTACCTGCACAGGCCATACAACTTGCAGTCACCTCCTCCATCCTCTCCCTAGTTGACTATGGGATAGTTATATACGGCTCAGCAGAACCCTCCATGCTGAGCAGTATAAACACTGCACTGAACAAAGCCTGCCGCCTAGTTACAGGCAGTGACAGACTAACCCATACCTGCAATCTTTATACTTTGTCTGGTTGGCTAAATTTTGAACAAAGACTAAAATACCACACCTGCATTCTCACAAAAAAGATACACCTTCAGCTTGCCCCCATCGGCCTACTCCCCATTATCAGTCCAGCCCCCATCAGGCCCAATACAAGACTCACAGCCCACCCATCTTTTCTGGTTCCCCTCTGTAGAACAGCACTAGGGCAAAGATCTTTCTGCTACCATGCTCCTCTCTGGCTCAACTCACTACCCCCCATCCCAGTCCCATAGGATCTCACTATTCAAATCAGGCCTTAAAACCCAACTAAAGGAGAGTGCTAAATGTGACTGTGGCTAATTCTGCCCACTCTTCGTGCTCTCAAATCCTCCACTCCTCCTGACACAGGGATTCCCTAGACCCTATGGAATGGCACCCTACAAATCTCTGGCTAGGGACCCCAGGATTGCTACCAAACTACCACACCGGCTAAATAAGTTTCTATCCTAACTACCTCACCTGCTAAATAAGTTTCTAGCCTGGACTGCTCCACCAATACTGTAACTTTTAATACTGCCTGTCTATGTTAGTCTTTTACTGTATCTGTATACCCTCCACCCCCTGTAACTGACATGGAGACTATGCAAAAAACTGCTGTGTCAGTACTGAAACTGTAAATACTGCCTGTTCATGTATGTCTTTTACTGTATTTGTCTACCCTCCACCCCCCATACCTGACGTGGAGCCTTTGCAAAAGAGTCTGTGACTCAAAGGATTGTAATTCCAATTGTACTCAATAAATAACAAATAAATAAATAATATTCAGTATCACTGTTTTCAGGCCGTTGTTCATATTTAGGGCTAGGTTTGCATAATTCAGTGTTTGTGACAATTGGGAAATTGTCAGCATTCATTTTGAAAAATGTAAACAATTGTACATTTGCAGGATTTTGCAGTGTTCTCTGGTCAGTGACTATTCCTCCAGCTGTACTAAATACGTGTTCTGAATAAGTGCTTGAAGGTGGACAATTGATGTATAGTATAGCAAGATTTGCTAGATCTGGCCATGTTGTTCTCGTGTGTTTCCAACACAGTAATGGATCTTCCTCGAGACCAATCACAATATGGTCTGCAAAATACTCCAGCATCATTATGCTGAGTGAGTGGTTACCAGTGTGGCAAATAAGCCAGCAGCAATTTCTTTACAAGATACCAGTCCAAGTTGTTGCAGGAGAGTCAGAAGTGATTTGCTTTTCTGACCCTGAGCATAGGCTGCCTGAAAAGTAGCTGTAGATGTCCTTTCCTTCACTGATGACACTGTTGACTGTGAAGAATCGAAAGATTTGCTGTCGTCTGTGCCAGATGTGTACTGGATGGTTAGGCAGGCTTTGACTGCTGTACAACAGTTAATGGTGTTTGAGGGTAATGTCACCTTTGGTTAGCAGAAGATCTCTGCAATACTCAATATCTTCCCATGCAGGAAGGATCACTTCAATGTTCCACTTAAAGCAAGGATCTAGTAAAGTAGCCATTCTTAAACATGACATTTATTCTCTGATCAGTCAACAGTCTGAGACTCAAGTCATATGCCAGCACAACAGCAGTGGTGTTGTCTTCTGACTAAAAGTCTTTCTTTATGTTCTCAAGGAAAATGTGACAAAATCTGATTTGAGGAAGAATTTCAAGAAGGGGACAGGATCAGATCTGTTACAGTGCAGTAGCTTATTCTTGTTGTTTTTACATTGTTTCTTGTGGATTCTACTTGGTAGAAGGTTATTTCTTTTCTTTCTTACTATTTCTAAGGGGCTAGCAGGATATTGTTTGGGGCTGTTGGAATTTTGAAACCTGTTTTGGTAGCTATAAGTGGGCTCATTTGTTTGATGTTTCACTGTCTATTAGGATGCATTTGTAGAGGCCTATTTCTTCTGATTTAAAACCTGTTTGGTGTGATTTAACTGGGGCTGTTTCTTTGAATTGGAGACCTATATCTTCTAATGCCAAGCCTATTTTGATGTGTTGTTGGTGAAGCTGTTTGAATTGGAGTCCTGTTTCTTTTGGTAGTAAACCTATTTGGGGGGCTTTCAGTAGAACTGTGATTCACTCTTGCTGGCTTCACTAGCTGCAAAGTTTAGTGCAGAGTGGGGGAAGGGTGCTAATGGTCTGACCAGGGGCCTCAGCTACCTGATTATTTCTGGAAGACTTGGGCTGGTCCTTCCACTAAACCCTCACCCCACCCACCCCATGTCCATTATTTCCTTTATACCAGGGGTTCTGACATCACTTTCTCCAATGGGTAAAGGATATGCACCTATCATTGAAGAAGCAGACATCCAGGAAATGAACAGCAGCAAGTGAAGAGGTGACTGCTATCTCAGTGGAAGGGAAGTAACTGCAGATCTAGGAGCTTTCATTGTTACTTCTTTGCATTGCTATTGCTTTGGGGAAGATGGGGGAAGTGGTAAAAGGGTACCTGGCCAGAATTCAGTCTAGTGTGGACACTAACCAGAG
Organism: Neoceratodus forsteri; assembly: GCA_016271365.2. NCBI lineage: Eukaryota > Metazoa > Chordata > Ceratodontiformes > Ceratodontidae > Neoceratodus > Neoceratodus forsteri. The sequence goes on from CM057453.1 coordinate 216,505,289, forward strand.
GTGGGAGCTCATAAAGCTGGGGATAGTAGAGGCAACCAAAACCTGCTGCAATGCCCAGAGCAAGAAGTCTAGGTCTAAGAAACTGAGCTGGTTGAGCAAGGAGGTCATGGAAAAGGTAATGAGGGAAAGAGCTGCCTTTAGGAAGTACAAGAAAACAGGGAGGGGGGAGGACAGGGAGGAGTACTTGACAGAATCAAAAGAGGTGACAAGGGCAGTAAGGGGAGCCAAAGCATCTATGAAACTCAGGCTGGCACAAGGCATTAAGAAGGGGGAGAAGGATTTCTTTAGGTACATCAGGGAGAAAAGGAGCTGTAAGGACCACATAGTAAGGATTAGGAAGGAGGGGAGTTGGGTGGAAGCAGGGTGTGATAAAGCAGAAGCACTAAATGAGTACTTCTGCTCAGTATTTACTAAAGAGAAGTGGGGTGGTGACACCCAAGGGGGAAGAAATGGCAGAAACAGGGGGGGAAGAGGTGATAGATGAGGAAATCATGGAAGGCAGAGTTCAGGAGGGTTTGAAGGCATTGAGGGTGGACAAGGCACCAGGCCCAGGTGGCATCCACCCCAGGGTACTGAAGGAGCTGGCAGAGGTCCATGCAGGACTTTTGGGCAGACCTATTTAATGCTTCACTACATTTTGGGTGTGTACCTCAGGACTGGAGGATGGCTCATGTGGTGCCATTCCACAAGAGTGACCCCAAGGATGAACCAGGAAACCACAGACCAGTAATCCTCACATCCCATCATGGGTAAGCTAATGGAAACTATCCTGAAGGAGAGGCTGGTGGCCCTCCTAGAGGCCAAAGGACTACAGGATAGCAGACAGCATGGCTTCATAAGGGGCAGATCCTGCCAAACCTACCTGGTGGAGTTCTATGACTGGGTAACTAGGCAACTGGACAGGAGCCATGCAGTGGATGTCCTGTATCTGGACTTCAGTAAGGCATTCAACTCGGTGCTGCGTGGAAGGCTGGGAAGTAAGTCAGTAGGCACAGGGGCAGGTGCAAAGCTGGTGAGATGGGTAAGAAACTGGCTTCAGGGAATGCAACAAAGGGTGGTGGTGGGTGGGGAGCTCTCACACCTAAGGGTAGTGATGAGCAGTGTTCCACAGGGCTCTGTGCTGGGGCCAGTGTTGTTTGGGATATTCCATCAAGAGCAAGATCAGTCTGTTTGCTGATGATATCAAGGTAGGGGCAATGGTGGATGACCTAGGGGATGGCAGGGGTTGCAGGATGATCTGTCAAAGCTTGAAACCTGGTCAGACACCTGGCAACTGGAGTTTAATGCCAAAAAGTGCAAGGTGCTGCATTTTGGGATGAAGAACCCAAGGAGGAGTTACCAGCTGGGTGGATTGAAGCTAGCCCAGACAGAGGAGGAGGAGGAGGAGAAGGATCTGGGATTGCACATTACAGGGTCAATGAACAACTTGACACAATGTAGGAAGGCAGCTGCAAAGGCCAACAAAATGATGGGTTGTATTGCAAGGGGTATATCCTCGAGGAGGGAGGAGGTGATTCTGCCACTGTATAGGTCATTAATTAGACCACACCTGGAGTACTGCATGCAGTACTGGCACCCATATCTGAAGAGGGATATTAAGTTACTGGAGTGGGTGCAGCACAGGGTGACAAAGATGATCAAGGGGCTTGGGGACTTATCATACGAGAGGAGGCTTAGGGAGTTGAACATGTACTCACTGGAGGAGAGGAAGGACGGGGTGGACATGATTGAAACCTTTAAGTACATGAAAGGAATAAACAAGACAGGTACAGAGGGACTGTTCAAAGTAAGGGAGGAGAGGGACACCAGGGGCCATGATATGAGACTGGAGGGAGGAAGGTTCAGGAGGGAGATGAGGAGACACTTTTTTACAGAGTGGGTGGTGGCTGGATAGAATGTGTTACCTGCAGAAGTGGTATCCAGTACAACAGTGGACTGCTTCAAAAGGTGATAGGACAGGACAAGGAGGAGGGTTAATGAAGGGGAAGGGTGGAAGGGAAGGGCAACTGCAGAATAAGGGGTGCTAGCTGCACATTCGAGCAGACTTGATAGACCTCTAGGCCTTTATCTGCTGTCAAATTACGTATGTTTGTATGTTCATAGAGTTGCACTGTCTGCACTGACACCATGTGTGGCAGCCTCAAATGGCTCCAATAAGGTGACCAAAGATTCCAGCAGATTCCAGCTGCTGGAACTCAGCATGATATCTATTTTACCCATTAGATTCTGCATGGTGCAGTCATGTACAACTTTTTTCTGCTCAAGAAGCCTTTACAGCATGAAAAATGTAAAATGCTGAATTACAGTGGATTGGAACTTCCTACTTTAATGTATGCAATGGTAAGTTGTTTGACCTCTGCAGCCCCTTCAGGATTTGTGTGCTTCCACAGAGTGGCTGAAATGCCCACATATTTTCCTAGCAAGACCTAACAGATTCTCAACATTTCTGTTTCCATTTAATAAACCATGGATGAGAAGATTTAAACAATGCGCAAAACAAGGTATGTGTTGGTAGTTACCATCTCTAACAGCCTTGACTATGTTGGCAACATTGTCTGATACCATGAACCCTGGAGATAAAGAATACAGAGTAAGCCACTTCTGGAATTGATTTGCAGCTACTGAAAAATATTCACAGCAATGCTGTTTTCCTAAAAGGTTGTGACACATAATACAGCCTGCTTCCTACTACTTACAGTTGAATGAGAATTATTATGAAGGGACAGGTTCAATGGGTTGTTGCAGTCCTTTTCTGCCATCAGATTTCTATGATTCTATGGCTTTCTGACTGAAAACTTGCCCAATAATAAGTAGCAGTCATGTAGTCAATTGTTTGGCTCCGGGTCCATATATCCATGGTTATGTGACCCTGCTTCACCTCATAGTGTTTCAACTGTTTAGTAACTGCACTACACACCAAGTCATACAACTGTGGAACAGTCTTTTTTGAGAAATATGTTTGACAGAGAACAGTGTACTGTGGTTCAATCCAGTTCAGAAACTTAGGGAAACCTGTCTGGGCAACAAAAGGAAAAGGGAGTTGACAATTGGCCAAGAATGCTGCGATGGCTCTGCTTAACAATTGGCATGTTGGATGCTTGTGAGTAAATTTTGATGTCCTTGCAATGCTTTCTTTTAATTTTAGTTGATGAGAATGATGAGATATTTTTAATGGGGGGGTGTACTTTTCACACCTTTTTCATGTTGAGTACTATTATGGGATCTTGTAGTGTTTGATGGTGTCACAAGAAAACAATCTGTTTGTCTGGGTAGATTGCAAGGACACATCAAATGATTCAGTGTCAGTTCCTGCATCCAGTTCATTGTCACTATGATCACCATCACTAACACCTCCACTACCATCCTCACCAACCACACTGTCCCTTGCCCTGCCTCACTCAACTGAGTATTTTACCTTTGCATGTCGTATCATTACTGATGTTCTAAAATGTCTCCCTTTGCCACCATGACTGACACTCTTATTGTACAGAGCACATACAGCCCAAGAGTTGTCTACAGGGTCAATATAAAATCAATTCTACACTAAAAATATACCCTTTGTGCTTTGTACTATAGTGCCTGGCACTATTTCTTGGACAGTCATGGGACCTGGAGGAAACTCTATACTGCCATTTCCTTCTTCACATGAATTTTTCTCATTCATGGTCATCTTCTTATTTTTACATTTAGTATATGATTTTTTTTTCTGTACTTACCTCTCATGCCCTACATCAGCATCCTCACCTACCCCCTCATTGAAACTAGTAGCAACCTCATCACCACAAGATTCAGAAGAACTGGAAGTACCATCATCATCAGGTGGGACATAGCCTGGGCTATCACATTCCCAGTCCCCGCTATCACCAGCATCTTTATCAGCATTTGCTGCATCAGCATCTAAGCCTATATTTGAAGAGGATGCCTCCTTGTCCTTGCATGCTGCTTCAGCAGCTGGAAGTATCCTGATACATGTGGCAACATGTTCAATATCTCTACAAGCAACTCCTGTTAGTTCTTTCCAAAACTCTACTATCATGTCATGGGTAACATGCCTTTTTTTTGGTTCGGGAGGACATTTAGTGACAGTCCTGGTGATGTTATTGTTATTATTGATGGTATGTTCTTCATTAGTGCTAGGATTCATATTGTCCACATAATTTCAGTTGCACTTGCAGCAACTCTGTGCTTCCATTTAGTAGACTTAGGCTGGGAAATATTAGACATAGTAGACACAGCCATGACTTTTGCTATGCCATGGATCGATATCACATACAGTATAGCTATTGCAGGGATCGGGACACATAGGAGGCTAACAGACAGTGTAACACAGTCTAAATGGCTTTCACTATACTGCAGAGAGACACAGAGTAGCTATGCCATGGACAGAGTTCAGGGCATCTAACAAAAGTGTTTAATATAGCCAAAATGGCTTTCACTATACTGAAGAAACATATAGAGTAGCTACAGTATGTCACAGACATGGCTCTGTGCACCTAATAGACAGTGCGTAATATAGCCTAAATGGCGTTCACTATACTGCAGAGGCACACAGAGTAGCTATGTCACAAACAGAGTTTGGGGCACGTAACACAAAGTGTGTAATACAGCTAAAATGTCTTTCACTGTACTGAAGAGACACACAGAGTAGCAGCAATGTGTCACAGGCATGGCTCAGTGCACCTAACAGACAGTGTGTAATACAGCCCAAATGGCTTCACTATTCTGCAGTTAGATACACAGTATACTGTATGTCACAAGCAGGTTTCAGGGCACCAGTCAACAGACAGCGTGTAACACAGCTCAAATAGCTTCACTATAGTGCAGAGAAACACAAAGTATATGTCACAGACAGGGTTCAAGGCACCTAACAACAGACTGTGTGTATACAGCCTAAATGGCTTTTACTATACTGTAGACAAGAAGATTTGCTATATGTTACAGACAGGGCTCAGTGTACCTAATAGACAGGGTGTAAATAAGAAATATACAGCCTAAATGGCTTTCACTAAATTGCAGAGACACACAGAATAGCTATGTTACAAACAGGGCTTGGGGCAACAAACAACAGACAGTGTGTAATACAGCCTAACTGTTTCAGTATACTGCAAAGAGATGCAGAGCGTATGTTACAGGCAGGGGTCAGGGCACCTAACAACAGACAGTGTGTATGCAGCCTAAATGGCTTTCACTATACAGCAGAGTTGACATAGAGTGTAGCCATATGTCACAGGCAATGTTCAGGGCACCTAACAGACAGTGTGTAAATATACAGCCTAAATGGCTTTCATTATACTGCAGAGACACATGGAGTAGCTATACATCACAGACAGGGCTCAGGGCACCTAATAGTGTGTAAATATACAGCCTAAATGGCTTTCACTATATTATAGAGACACACTGAGTAGCTATGTCACAAACAGGGCTCAGGGCACCAAACAACAGTGTGTAATACATCCTAAATGGCTTTCACAGCTGCTGCTGCCAACAGTGACCTCCTCTCCCCCCTTTTCTCCTTCTCCTCTGATTATTCCCCTTCAGTTCCCGACCCATGCTCCCCTTTGTGGACAAAAGTTGCGCTTGCCTTTATTTTTTTAATTAACTTTTTTCTTAGTTTTTTTGCCATGGTTGTGGCAAGCTCCAATTGCTCCCTCTCCCACCAAACTCTGAATCCAGTCTGCATGCTCACACAGCAGACGGAGCTCAGACAACAGCAATGACCAATTGGATTGTCAGGCTGTTATCAAGTGCTCCTTTCTGCTGTGAGGACCCCACAATCTGCCTGTAATATCAGTTTAAAATTGCAATTACCCGTTACCTGACCCATTACCTGTGTCCAGAGTACCTGACCTAAGAAGTACACTGTTTTATCGGGTAGGGTAGAAAATTACCTGAACTACCCTATCTGGCAAAAAAATGCTGATACCTGACCTGCGAAGTACACTGTTTTGTTGGATAGGGTAGTAAATTACCTGAACTACCCTATCCTGCAAAAAAATGTTGATACCCGACCTACCTGTCCCGGCTACCTGACGGGTAGCCCATTTCTAATGTAGTAGCCTTTGCAATTTTGTTTGAGCCATGTTAGTGTGAAGGGGCTTTAGAGATTTCTTGCTCTGTTAACTGTGTATTTGCTGATAGTTTACAATGACAGTTTGCTTAGCTATACAATCTTAATATGGTGGTATTAGTTACTAATCGTTGCCAACTAGTTTTATTTCTGAGATAACTAAACTAAATCATTACCAAGGGGCCCCTTTGTGTTTAATGGTCTTAGCTGGACCAGTTTTGCCTTCTACCATTTATTACACCAGATGGGAGATGATAGGGGATGTTTAGGCTCTGCCTAGCTGCAAGTCAAGGTTTTATACATGTTCCTTTAAAATAGTTCTTTTGACCTATAAGTCCCTAGATGGGTTGGGTTTGGCTACCTGAAAGAAATGTTGAACCCTTACAGCCCGAGTTGCTCTCTTAGATCGGCAGGGGAAACCCTCCTGGAGATTCCTAATTCAATTCAATTCAACTTTATTTTTATAGCGCCTTTCAAAACCAAGGCACTTAACATAAAAACAGAAACAACCAATATAAATGCCATTAGAACATAAGATTTAAGTTATCCATAGCTAGGGAAAGTCAAATCAAATAAATACGTTTTTATCTCAGTTTGAAATCTACTGATGGTTGGGCATTCTCTCAACTGACGAGGTAGAGAATTCCACAGGGTCAGAGCTAAAAAAGCAAAGGCACAAGAACCAGACAACTTCAGTCATGCCCTGGGAATCTCTTGCAATCCCTTGTCAGTGGAATGGAGAGGACTGAGGGGGCTGTAAGGTACCAGGAGATTGTGCAGGTAGCCGGATCCCTGATCATGTAGAGCTTTAAAGGTTAGCAAGCTGACCTTAAAGGTGATCTGCCACTGAATAGGCAGCCAGTGCAGCTCGCAGAGCACAGGTGTAATATGACTAGTCCTAGAAGTCCCAGTCAAAAGCCTGGCTGCTGCATTCTGCACCAGCTGCAAGTGATGGATATCAACCCCTGGTAGCCCTAGGTAGAGGGAATTGCAGTAGTCAAGCTGGGTCATGACAAAGGCATGAAACTATGTTGGAAGATCATTCGAGGGAACCAGGTGTTTCACCCAGGCAGTATTCCTCAGATGATAAAAAGAGTATTTGATGACAGCTGACACCTGAGATTTTAAAGTCAAGCCATCATCAAAAATAATGCCCAGGTTATGCACCTGGTCTGAGGTAGTGAGTGATACACCACCAAGTAATAAACCTGATGGTTGACCAACCCCCAAACCCATCCTCGGATGACCTGGGTCCACTACCAATACTTCAGTCTTGTCTGGATTTAGTCTCAGCCAGCTGGAACTCATCCAAGATCTGATCTCGGCAAGGCAACTATTTAGCATGGAGACTATATCATTTTGCCTGGGCAGAAAGGACACATACAGCTGAGTATCATCTGCATAACAGTGAAAACTCACACTGTATCGCCTGATGATATCTCCCAATGGCAGCATACACACTGCAAATAACATGGGGGCTAATATAGAGCCCTGCAGCACCCCACAAGGCAGGGGGTGAGCACCAGAGGAATAAATTCCAGTGGCCCTCTCTGAGACCTGCCTGTGAGATATAAATGGAACCAATTTAGGACTGTACCAGACAGCCCACATAAAAGCTGCAAGCACTCCAATAGCACACCATGGTCTACAGTGTCAAATGCAGCAGAGAGATTGAGAAGGACCAGAATTGTACATGCCTTTCAATCTCTAGCCATTAGGAGGTCATTCAATACCTGGACAAGAGCCATCTCCGTGCTATGCTTCTTCCTAAAACCGGATTGGAGAGTATCATAGACATTGTGAGTTGCAAGGTGATCATCCAACTGCAATGCAACCACCTTTTCAATAACTTTGCCAACAAATGGCAAGTTAGAGATAGGTCGATAGTTGGCTAGACAGTCTGGATCCAAGGAGGGTTTCTTAAGGAGTGGTCGAGCAACCACCTCCTTGATGGGGTCGGGAAAGACTCCCCTCTTCAGGGACTTCCAGACAATGTCAGCTAGGATCAGGCAGATAACATCTACACAACCCACCAAAAGGGATGTAGGGCCCGGATTCAAACTACAACTTGTTGGATGTAATGTTTGGATGATCTTCACAATATCATTGAACTCCAGCCAGTGGAAATCTGTCCAGACAGATAAAGTGCCAGTCACTTCCCATCGACCACTGCAATAACTCATAGGAGAGGATGAACCAATGTCAGACCTGATGCTGGCAACCTTATCTGCAAAGAATTGAGCAAACTCCTCACATCTTAGCTGAGAAGAAGCTTCTCCAGGCTGGAGACAGATTGCATTGCACAATCTGTCAACGGTCCAGAAAAGCTGAGCCGGTTGATTCTGTGCAGCAGAAATCTCCCTGCACAGGAATTCTGACTTCTTAAGGGTGATTTCTGATTGATAGCTGTCATAATGTGCCATCAACTTAAGCCTGTTATCATCATGGCCGGACTACCGCCAAGCTTTCTCCATCCTTCGACCAACTCGCCTCATCTCCTTCAAGGAGCCATCAATCCACGGGCTCCTTGGGTGAAGGGTGAGAGGCCGAACATGAACAGGAGCAATCTTGTCCAGAGCATCTCCAACAGCCTTATTATAGACTATAACAAGATCATTTGGACTCATGCATTCACTCGACAAGGACAAGAGGTCCAGTACCGCTGATAAATCACTGGGGTTGACCCCCCTTAAAGGGCGGTACTGAACCAACTCCATAGAGGCAGACCTATTGGGGGGGCCCTGAAGCTGAACCTTATGGTGTGATGGTCAGACCAACTGAATGGTTCCACCCATAGATCTGCAACCTCCATATCCAGAAAGAAGATCAGATCCAAAGAATAACCCCCTACATGGGTTGAGGAGGTAACTACCTGTGATAGGCCCAGTGTCGTCATTAGCTGGAGGAGATTTTGGCCAAAGTGTGAGAGTTCATCATCGACCCAGGCATTGAAGTCCCCCAGAATTATCCATCTGGGGACCTCAATACCACCTCGATGATGAAGTCTGCTATCTCCTGTAGGAATTCTCCACCTTCTCCTTGTGGATGGTAGAGGAGGAGAATCCTGCAGCCTACATCCTCAACCAGGATATAGTCAAAGGATCTGGTACTTCCCAATGATACATCCACAAGGGCTAGGTTAAAATCTTCTGTGGACCGAGCATTTGAAGTGGCCACCCTGGTCCTTTAGAACTCATTGCCAGGGTACCTCTGGGAGGCACCTTCCCTAGAGGTCTTTAAAAATCACCTTAAAACATTTCCCTTCTAACAGGCATTTGGTGCCTCGGGAGTATACCTTAAAACCACAAGACAGCATAGGAATTAGTTTGCATACAAATTTAGTGGGTTGTATTTATGGATTTTATATATTTGTGCTATGAGTTTTTCCTACTGCTGTTTGTTTATAATTTGTACTGGCACCCTGAGCATATGGGGAAGGGTGACTGAAGTAAATAAACTCTACAACTACTCTCATTACTGTCACCCAAAGTGAACTGGAATAGTGATAGCCCTCTAATGGCTCTACCCTGATGGCAGCTTGGGGGGGTGCAAGGGCACACTTGGAGAGGGGGAGGGTCTTTTGTTCTGAAAACTGAAGAGATTTAAGCATAAGAACTTGGATTAGATTGGGGTATTGGAGGAGAAAATAGGGTGAGCATATAGGACAATGCTAGTTAGAGGCAGGAATGTACATACTCTTTCTTATTGGGCAAATACTCATGCCTCCTTTTATCCTTAAGCACTACTGTAGGCAATGCCCCCCAACAGTAGTTCCTTCAGAAACACTGCTCTGAGAGCCCAGTTGTATGCTAGGAGAAAGTATGACTATGTCTGGATATTCATTTTTATCTTGAACATTAAAGGTGCAAACTCCCATATGAAGAGATCTTACATATTAACCCATCTCTGTAGGTATTTCCCCTCAATTGTTTTTCTGTAAGAGACTCATCTCCTAACAAACACTTACTTTTTTGGAGGAGTAATTGAGTGGGCCAGGTCTTCGGAGTGGGCATTGACAAAAAAAGAGCAGAAATGGCCATCTTGATAGCTAGAAATGCAGATTTCTTAATCCATCAAGTTATTTGTGACTCACAAGGTAGGTACGTAATAGTAAAAGGTACCTTAGATCATACAGATTTCATTTTGGCTTCATTTTATGGATCTAACAATGATGATTCTCAAACTCTGTTACTTTTTTCAATGCAGTCAGCAACAGGACCAACCCTGCCACTTATACTAGTCGGAGACTGGAATGTTCTTTTAGAGGTGGGTGTAGACAGGTAAGACTCCCCGATATATTCCCTTAGCCCCAAATCAGAGAGCCCTAAGAGAATTTATAGATACCCATTCTCTAACAGACCCATGGAGAACACTCCACTCCACCTCTAGTGAATTTACCTTTTTTTTCTTCCCCTCACTGAATGCAATCAAGAATAGACTAATTCCTTTTTGAGACAACCACTTCTGAAGGGACTGGGAATGGTTGAAATGCTCCCTAGAGTCATATCCAACCATTCTCCATTGTACCTCATTGTGCCATTGGAGATCAATGTAGAAATAGATAAAAAATATGAAGGATGAATGACACCTTACTTAATGACACCCAAATGGTAACTCAAGCGAGGGAGTTCATGACTCGTTTCTTTGAAGAAAAGCAAGGCACTGTTTCTAGAGAAATCACTTTATGGGGGGGATTTCAAGTGTGCTATCCATGGAGGGATGGCCATGGCTGGCAGCTAAAGCTAAGAAAACAAGACAAGTTAAAACAATGGAGCTGTTACAGCAAATAAGGTCCTTGAAGCAACCACTGGAAGTGGTACCTTCTGACCAGGTTTTTTTTTTAAGATTAACTCAGTTAGAGAACAATACCACAAATTAAACTGAGCTCAGGACAAAATGGCCTTGTTTAAGGCAAAAGTTTCTTACACATCCTCAGGAGAGCAGGCTGGCAAGCTCCTAGCTTTGCGGCTTAAGCAACAAGCAGCATCATGTTCGGTCAAACATATATACAAATCTGGTACCCAGGATGTTTTGGCTCAACCACGGCAAACAGCTGAGGAATTTAAAACCTATTATAATACTCTATGTGGTCAAGGGGACCAAGATATCAGCCTGGCAAATACAGATGACTACTGGTTAGGTACAACTACCACAGCTTGCATAAAGTGCTTAAAATCTTTTAGCGAGAACTCTTACACTCAAAGAACTTCAACCCGCTCTGGATTCATTGTCCCCAGACAAAGCCTCAAGCCCCAGTGATTTTATTGTAGCTTTTTATAAGGCTCTTCAGGAGAAACTCTTCCCTATCTGCTACCAGTCTATAAAGAAGCTTACGAGGAGGGTGAACTGGAGGCCTCTATGCAGAAGGCCTTCAATTCAGCACTCTCTAAGACTGGTCAAGACACTACCAGTGATTCTAATTACTGACCCATTTCCCTGTTAAATGTGGAATTCAAGATTTTAGCTAAGGCCTTGACTTGCAGGTTACAACAGTTTTTTTTGATGTATTACTTGGCCCAGAACAAGTGGGGTTTATGACAGGTCGTCTTTCACTGGACCACTTGCAAAAGCTTATACCTTATTATTTTTGCATCCAGGGAGGACAAGACACCTGCTGTTTTGACAGGGTCTCATGACAGTATCTCTTTCGAGTCCTGAGGGTATTTTGTATTCCTGATGGATTCATTCTGTGGGTAGAACTGCTATACTCCCTGCTTTCTTCATGGGTGTGCTGTAACAGGGTTCTTTCTTCCACTTTTCCATTAAGGAACAGGACCCAGCAGGGTTACCCACTCTCTCCATTTAACTTTAACTTATTTTTAGAACCTTTAGTGCAGTGCATCAAGCTTAATCCTTCTATTCAAGGTATTCAGCTGAGGACCAGTTATTATAAGCTGTCGGTTTATGCTGATGATATTATCTTGCACCTTCAAAGCCTGCTTCTTCACATAAACTGGCCTTGGCAGAAATTCATCACTTAGGTCTAATTTCTCTGTATAAACTAAATATAGAGAAAACACAAGTATTACTACTCAACAATTATGTAAGAAAGGGGCATCTAGCTGACATGAGACTCAGCTGAGCAACTACAGACATTATTTATTTTTTTTATTTATTGAAAAGTTTCACCATGAAAGGTGCACTGAACAATATAAAATTGCTCATCTCACAGAGCATCCTGGGGAGGGAGAACATGGTAGTACAGTAATCAAAAGCACATTTCCATGCAGTAATATAGAAGCATATATAAACAATAATCAACAACACATTTCCAATGGTAATATGAAACAGAGACGCAACAGAGTGAAAAAACAATACATCAGTTTGTAGCATTGGATAATCATTGGGATTTGATTCAAGAGGAGCAAATTAACAGCACTGCAGACTTAATACATACAGTTTGGACAAGGATGTGCAATAAAGTACATTGGTTTCTCCTCATGTTAAGTGCTAGGCTGGGAAAGGGGATGGGGAAGACAGAGGGGAAATTAGGAGGAGTGAGGAGCCAGGAAAAGGAATCAGTTGTGTGCCAAGCCATAGTTACGAGGCAGGATAGACAATATCTTTGCCAGTGACTTGTTGCTGTAAAAGAGTACCAGATCATTGGTGTACAGAAGGGCATCACAGGAGAGGAAGTCAGGGGGAGGGAGTTTATAGAGATGGAGAACAGTAGCTGGCCAAGGATGGAGCCTGGCCTGGAGGGACACCTGTAGAGACAGGGAGGGTAGCAGAGAGTGCAGGGCCAATGCATACAGACTGAGATTGTCCAGAGAGATAGCTCCTAAATCACAGGGAGGTCTCTGAAGAGCAGCCAAGTTGGTGGAGAGATGAATGTAGTAGGGGGCAGCTGACTAGGTCAAAGGCTTTGGCCAGGTTCACAAACACAGCACCCGTTGCTTTTCCCATGACTATGTTTCTACTCTCTCACATTCTGTTACAGAAGTGTTCTGTTTTTATTTGCCTTTTAGTAAACTCAACAGGTGTTTCAAACTGTCTCTCTGGTAGCAATAACTGTTTTCTAACTACAGAATAGTGATGTGGGTAACATTTTTTGAAGCGCTTAAGTACAACAATTGGCATAATGCATCCATATTGTACCGTAGAGCTCTTTTCAAAGAAGCATAAAGTATATCAACTAATTGCCCATGTGCAAATGTGAAATACTCATGGAGTTTGATGAAAGGACAGTAACAACTGGAAAAGGCATTTAAAAGCAGCTTTGAAATGACTTTCAAATTCAACACCATTCAATTTTAGCAAATACCTGAAATAGTTTTCATTCTAAAAATGACTAGAAAAAGAAAGCAACATAAGATGCTCTGTAGGTCAAAGACCCTATCTGAACAGACATTTTATTTATTAATTTTTATTAATTTCCGTTTTTACAGGAAGGTGGACAGGATCAAAATGATTTGTTTTCAGCCATGCCTGGGGATAAGGGTTACAACAGATTGAAGTTAATACTTCATAATACAAAATTCAATACTAAATGCAAAAAATGTAAATACATTTAAAAGCAAAAATAGACAATATTGATATGTACATTATGTACTGTATTTGCAACTACATTTAGCAGAAACAATGTGAATTGCTGCTTTGCCCTCACTGTGCTCACCCTTATATTGTCACTGAGTTCTGCCTTTCATTTACTAAAAAGTGTTGAGGAATTATGACATGAAGTGCAATTTTGAATTTTTAATTATATACATTGTTAATACTTGATATATGTGTCTGTATATTGTATGGTTGAAATCACAGGGAGTTAATGAGGGGGTACATATTTAAGACCCAACTGTAAGACAGTTACTTGAACAACAAAGAGTGTAACATTTTTATACATCTCCAAAGCAAAGTGTCTCATTCTCTTTTCATGCAAGCAAAGGGAAAACTTTACAGGCAAGTCCAAAATGCATTTTGTATCAACAGTTTTATTTGGATAGGTAAGATACAGAAGGCTGGCAGAGGAGATGATGGTGACACAACACAGCAAGCACTTTGTGTCTTGTTGGATTAAAGGATAGATTTATGTCTTAGCCAATGTAATGTCATGTTTAATTATGTAAATCCTATCAAAGGAACATGTACACAGTGCATAAGCTTGCTTTGGTGTTGGCATCTCAGCCCTTTTCTGAAACCAATTTGCCGTGTTGCTAGAGGTTGTTTTTCTGTTAACTCAGACAGCACATAGTTAGGATTTATATCGACACTTTATTTCTTTGGCTATTATAACAATTTCCGGTTTAAAATCTAAACTTTTAGTGCCTGGAAACAATTTAAAGGGGACAGGAAATATGCACAAATTTGGCAGTAGTCAGTAGTGTTCCTTTCTGCAGATGTAAAATTCATACCTTCAAATAATCGATATGTAACTGTACCTGAATAAACACAGATGGGAAATATTGTGCTTTCAGTTGGTTTTTTTTATGGACAACATTCTGCACATTTCTCTTCAAGGAGACAGTAATTTGGAGTTTTAATTACTGTATGTAATGGTTTGTGAAAAGAATGCTAAACATTATGGTAGCTATTAACCTACCAGAACCATCATCAGAGTTCTGTACCCAGACTGTGACTTGGTTAAACTCCAGGGGCCAATACTGAAACAGTAGTACTGGTGCTAAAGTGGTTGCCCTAGTGCTACCTGGGTTTGTGGCGTGCACTGGGGGCTGTAGTCAGAGGCTCTATCAATGTGCCCTAAACCCATCAGCACTCAGGCACTAACATAACACTGCACCCATGCAAATGAAGGGGTCCCATCCTGCATATGGGCTCAGCTGCATGTTCAAATGTTGCAACTGTGGTAAACAGCCCCCAAAGCAGTGCTGTGTACTGATGCTGAGAAACACTACTTAACTGGGTACTAAGCCTATTGCCCCTACCTCACCGATGGCAGGATGGCTGTACTGCAGCCACCCACCCCTGATTACCAATCATGCCAGCGAGGCTGCAGTCTCTTGTGTTTAGTGGCACCCCCCACTCCAAAACACCTGTCGGATGTATAGTTTCTATCCTTGGTGTCTAGTGGCACTTCTCGCCCCCCCAAACATTCACCCATGTACAGGTCCTATCCCTGGAGTCCAGTTTTACCTCCCACCACCCAAAAGCCTGTCCCATGTATAGGTCCTATCCCTTGTGTCTAGTAGCACCCCCCCCAACCACTGAACACCTGTCCCATGTATAGATCCTATCTTGGCAGGGTTTGGAGCAGTCTGCACCGATTCTGATACCCAGAATGTAACACAGAATGCCAAGACAAATGCAGTTTTAAATAGCATGACCTCATAAGTATTCCATCAAACTGCTCACAAAGCTGTCTACACCAGTTCCAGTATTACCAGTATGATAGGGCACTGGGTGCTCAACCACCTGGCATGGCTGTTACCCCATCCTTCAAAGATCTTCTGGACCTTGAAGGAGTGAGTGGTGTCCATGATCCCCAAAACTCAAGAAAACCATGACAGACCTATCAAATGTTGTTCAGCAACCCCTGCTGTCAGGCCTCACCACTTAACTTCCAATATATGGCTATACAGTTGATCAGCTGGAATGGGTCAACTGTTAAGCCAACTTCTTCTTCTCAGATTGTTATGATAATGATCCACATCATGGCAGTTAGCTGCTCTAGTCCATGGAGCAACACAGTTACCAATGCATTTCAAGGTCTCAAGGTCACTGCCTTCCACAAAAATGACAGGATCTGTCGTGGATCCTGATCCACCACTGGGATCAACTCCCTGAATTTCTACCATTGTGAATGAGATAAAGCACCAGCAATTCAAGGACTGTCAATACCTTACCTAATCACCATAATGTGCACTGCTGGTTCCAACTCCAACCTCTCCCACTCTAACCAACACTTCAACCTCCTGTGACCCTCTTCCCCTACTCACACCCTTAATCCCCTCCCTCCTCTACTACTCCCCTACCCATAGGTACTACCTCACACCCCCTTCACCCCCACCACCGCTACCCTCCCTACCCACATGAGCTCACTCGACCTTCTGACTACTTTCCCCTTACTGAATTCATCTGATTACATTTTATAGCATTTTCAGTGCTAATGACTAATGACAAAGTCTGCATCTGGCCGCTCCTCCCCCACACCCCTGACCCCATGTTCCCTCACTAAAGTCTATTACCATCTCCAGCTCTTTTCCCTGTATGGACAGGACTCCCATCATTAGACTGTACCCAGCACCACCAAGAACGTAGGTCACACACAAGTTGTGCTGCCAGTTGAAATGTAATATCTCATTCTATTTGTAACTCCTGGACTATATGTTATTGTGCACTTCTGCAATTACTTGATGCAGTTATCTGTACTATGTGAGATGCCAACTATTAATACTGTCTCTATTTGTTTGTTATGTACCGTATTTCATTGACATGGAACCTTTGAAAATTAGTCCTTGACTCAAAGGTATTAATCCTAAACTGAATTAAATAAAATAAATAAAAAAGGCTATTCTCAATGTCTGTAACATGTACAACTTTAAAATGAATATTCAGCAACATGTGTTGCAAGACAAATATTCTCATGAGGTTATCCAACAGGCCCTTAGCCCCCCAATTGCTCATTTATGGTGTGCACCATCCATTGGCCAACTGAAAGATGATCCTCTCATTCCTCAGCCTACAGCCCCATTTTCACAGGGTTACCTTAATTGGGAAGAAGTCTAGCAGTGTTATTTGTCTGTGGAGTCAGCAGCTGCTGGGGGGGGGGCAATTGGAGGTGCACCATTCACCTTGGAAGTGACCTCTGAAATTACAACTTTGAAAGTGGACCAACCGTGGGTTGAGCAGCAAGATGGCTGCAGTGCTGCTTTGCTCCTCACAGCTTCTACAGAAATGGCATTTGTAGATTATTTACTGCTGAAACTTGTTTTATTTTTATTTCTGTATGAGATGGTGAATGAAACATGAGTTGATTTTAAGCCTATTTGTAGTTGCTGGTCTGTTTTCTCCTTTTCGGTACACCAAAATAGAGTTTGTAGCTGGTCCAGTGGTGTTCTGATGGCATATTTGCAGCGTTAAGTTAAAGGAGTTTTTACAACTGTAATGGGCTCCAGGGCATTTTTGGCATTTTTGGTGTTCTTTGCGTCTGACTATGCTTTCGCAATACTGGAGCTTCGTCTGCTGCAAACACATTTTTCTTGCTGTACTGGAAATGTTGGCATACAGTTATGAAGCTTGTGAACTGCAGGATGAAAACTTTTGAGTATCAGGTTGTGAGAAGCATTATGCTAGGACTGAACTCTGCTGATGAGTATGTCAGGCTTGCAAATATAAATGAAAAAAACAAAACAAAAGTAGAAGCCGCGAGCCAATCCAGTCAGTCTGGTGCACACAAAAGAGCAAGCAGCTTGTGTAAATGTAGACAAGAACAAATATGTGACACTCGGACCAGTATATCACTAAATGTATAAGCACAAAGTAGAGTGCACTAGTATTAGCCTTCAATTAATATTTATTTGAAAGGCAAGTAATGCAAAATACATGCCGTTTAGCCACCCAGTGCTTCAACTCCTCACGAGTCTTCCTCAGGGGTGTGGCCAGGAGATGGGTAAACCAACTTAAATACAGGTATATATCATGACGTAACTCTAATAGCAAACATCATTGGCCACAAATGTACTAAATGAATACACTCAAAGTTCATTTCAAAATTCCATATATATAAAACAACATGTCAAAATCATAAATGAGGTACTTATAAATATAGCAAAAAAGCATTTAAATACTTTATATGTTATACAGACAGTGCATTCATGAAAAAAATACTCAAAAGACCTCTAAACAATCACATTTCACCTGTGAAAGTCCCCTTCAATATTTAACAGGTTCAGCCAATGCAGTGCTTTCTGTTAGATTTATAATTATATTCTAATTTTAGGGGTAATACTACATGAACTTCACTAAAATGAGATTCAGTTTCTGGAAGGGTAAATTTTCCTTATACAAAATAATGGTGGCACCAATGGAATCCGACCATATTTTATTACAAGGCTAGAAAGTCTGGATCCAGAAAACAGAGTGTCCCATGTATGGCTTTGAATGAACTCTGAAAAAAGGAAAAAAAAGAAAGAAAATTAAAAAATCAAATAAATATTTCAATAAGAAAAAGTATATCAATTAGAAAAAATATAAACACATATCAAATTTTACTTCGGAAGACAACAATCCTAAGCAGGGTTCAAGGTCTTTAAGATCACTTAGTAATGTGTGAAAAATGTCATATCTAAATGCCAGGATTATAAATATATCCCCTAAACAATTATTTCATGAGAAATGGTTTTAAATCCCATTCCTCTACACTTTTAAGTTTAAATATCCATTTCTTTCTTTCTTCAAAAGCAAATTTGCTCTGGCACCTCCAAATTCAAAGGGAGGTATCCACTCAATCCCCATAAATTTCAAACTGTCCACTTTGGAGTCATGCATCTGGCTAAAGTGTATTCCTACCAGTGTATCCTGTCTGTTGTTCTGTATTGATCTAACATGTTCTTGTATCCTCTGTTTTAGAGGTCTTATGATCTTTCCAACGTAGATGAAATTACAGGTACACCATATCACATAAACTATATAACTTGTGTCACAAGTTATAAGTTCCCTAATTTCAATTTTAATTTCTTGATTTTTAGGGTGTTGGAATACCTTGCCTGACATGCAAAATTTACAAATATTGCACCTCGCACATTTAAAACAACGATTTGTCCTTCTTGGTATCCAAATAGTACTAGGGATTTTAGGAGTTCTAAATCTGCTGTGCACTAGAAAATCTTTAAAATTCTTTGCCCTACTAAAAGATGCCCTAGGTTGGTTATCAACTGCCTCTGCTACTGTTTGATCGCTTAACAAGATGGGCCAATTGCTGAAAATTATATTGCCAATCTTGCCTGCCTTGTGATTGTACTGTGTGATCAAGGTGCAGGTCTGTGTGTTGGATATTGCATGTTGTTTATTCAAGAGTGATTCTCTATCCAAATTCAATGCTTTTTCCTTCAATTTCTGTAGTAAGTCTGGAGCATAACCTCTCTCTGTGAAACGACTTATTAATTCATCTGTTTGTTGTTTAAACAGATCCTCAGTGCTACGATTCCTATGTAAGCAGTGTCAGTGGCTCAATAGGTAGCACACTCGTCTCTGAGGCCAGGAGATCAGAGGGCTGTGGGTTCAGTTCCCACATCTGGTACTTGGGTTAATTTCCCAGTACTGACACTGTAGTGCAGCATGAGAGGGGTGCTGCACTTCTGAGGTGTCGTCTTTCAGATGAGACGTTAAACCGAGGTCACATCTGCCTGGATTGGTGGTAGTTCAGATGGATGTGAAAGATCCCATGGCACTTGTCGAAAAGAGTAGGGGAATTTCCCTGGTGTCCTGGCCAAATTTCCCTCATTCACTATAAATGCCACCAACAGCTTAATCTGGTTCAAAGTCAGTTGGCATTCATCTGTATCTCCCTTCCCTGGGTCGTGCCTGAAAATAGGCAGGATTTGTCTAGTGCACTTACCAGGTCAACAAAAACTAAATAAATAAATAAAATCTGAACCATGTGGCTATAAGGAATAGAGTCTTTCAATTGTTTAAGATGTGCACTTGTGGCATGCAAAACTGAATTGGTGGCTGTTGGTTTTCAATAACACTTGGTATCAATGATTTTTTGATCTTTATTTACAAATAGATTCAGATCTAAAAAGTTTAGATTATGCTTATTGGCCTCATGAGTAACTTTTAAATTCAAGTCATTAACATTCAGCCATTTGATAAAATCATGACATTGACTCACTACCCTGCCAAATGCATATCACATCATCAATAAAGCAATACCAATATCTAATATAGGTCCTAAATGGGTTAATGGCATGATTAAAAACAATTGTTTCTTCCCAATATCCCAAAAACAAGTTTGCGTAACTAGGAGCCACTGCCACTCCCATTGCTGTATCACATTTTTGTAAGTAAAACTGTGTGTCAAACTTAAAATAATTATGTTCCAAAATAAATCTAAAGGCTTGTAAGACAAAATCTTTGAGTATGTTTTCCAGTTCAGATGTCTTATCAAGAAAGTATTTTACTGCTGAGATACCCTGATCATGTTTTATAGATGTATATAAAGATTCAACATCTATTCCCAAAAAACAAAAATCATCCTCACAGTTAAGACTCTGAGGGCCAGATATTCAAAACTTTGCCCCGGGGCCAAATTAGCACTGCCCAGCGGGCAAACTTAGCCCGGAGCACAGAGCACACTATATTCAAAAGGAATAGCCCAGGGCAAACAGCTTCCGAATATGGCATGGTAATGAGGCCATGCAAACTGGGCTGGGAGTGCAGGGCAAAAATAGCCCTGGAATAAGACAGCACTGAATAAAGCAACCAGGAAGTGCAACCCACAACAACAACACAGTACACAGCAACATGAGGCAGGTACAGACGAACTACGTGGCCAATGTGTGTGCCAGCAAATGCATGGACTCAGTACAGCTGCAGGAAGCAGCAGATGTGAAAGAACAGTGATCAAAACTGTATAATATTCCCATTACCGTTAGTGCCGCTAACACATTAGCACGGCATTAGCACGGAGCTGTTAGTTGTGGCCCGGAGCAACACGCTGTTCGGGCCAAAATGTGCCATATCTAAAAGTGCCATGTAAATGAGCCTACTTACTTCATCTCTGGGCAAACAACCGGATTAGTATCTCATTATACCCTGATTTGCATGCAGTTTGCCCAGCGTTACTGCAGAGTCCCACAGAGCCACCTGTAGGTCAGTCTGGAAGTACAGGGGCTGACAAGGTCCAACTGCAGCTCCACCTGTAGGTCAGTCTGGCAGTGCATGATGATAGCTGCAGGCTACATGTAAACAGTACAGCATAGCATAGCATATTATACCCCAGGGGACAGGACACCATAGGCACAGGTGGTGATGGTGCTGCATGCCACTGTCACATTGTAGGGCATGCTACAGCACAGCAGAAACTACAGTAGCAAGGGGGCCAGTAGTGCATGGACACAGCAATGCCTATGGTGTGTAGGGCAGTGATGATGACTGCACTATACACAGTGAGCGCCCAACTCATGGATGTTTTCTGACACTGGACATTACTGTTACGCTGTTGTGACCCACAGATGCTGCACCTGTGGTATGGATGTTCACAGTGACATGTACATTTCTGGCTTTGTGTGCTATGGCAGTTGTACAGCTGTGAGGTATGTGGCGGGGCATATATTATCCAAAGGCACACTGGTGTTGGGGTATTCCAACACTGACCCATGTACACTGCATGATGTGTCCCAGCCTTGTGGCCACACCTGATCTGTAGCACAGCCCGCCACCAGTATATGCTCCCTCAACATCCTCCATGCCCACAGTGCTGCATGTGTGCTGGCATCTGTTGGTGTCCACGGAAGTGTGGTCCACAGGTGTGTGCTGTATGGCCACACTGCCGTGCTGTCCACTGGTGGCAGGGTCACCACTTACTGCCTGGCATGGCTGGGACTGGTGGCAGATGATGGCATCATTGTGATGCCATCAGCAGCATGCTTCCTCTATGTTTGGCTTTATCTATGTGTCATATTTATTTGTTAGGGTCATGCAAAACCCGCTAAACCCAGCAACGCCGCAAAGCCATAATGTCGCGGCAAAGCTGATTGCCCAGGATTAAGACCAGCTTTTCCTGGGCGTAATGTGCACCACGCTAAGTGTCATGCTAAGTTATGAAACCACTTAGCGCGCGCTTAGTCGCTGAATATACATTGGCGCCTGTATTCATGCCACTTGCCCCTTGCATACATTATAATTTTGCCCGGCGCTAATGCAGTTTGCCTGCGCTATTTGGCCTTTTGAATATGGCAGACCCACGCTAATCCCGCGTTAAACCTGTGCAAATGGTTTTTGTCCAGCGCAAAGTTTTGAATATCTGGCCCTGAATCTTTTGTAACAAGTGTTTTGTATCAGAGATATATGAGCTTAAGTTAAATACACCATATTGTAAGAAAAAGTCTATGAATTTACCTAAATTTTGTGTCAAACTCCCTACACCAGAGACAATAGGTCTGCTGGGGGGATTTTCCAAGCTTTTATATACCTTAGGTAGTACATAAAAGCCTGGTGCAACAGGGAACTCTTTCCATATATATTGAAACTCTGACCCTGAAATGTCCCTATACTGAACGGCCTGTATCAATAAAGCAAGCAGTTCTTTCTTATATGTCACTGTGGGATCCGAGTTCAATCTCTGATTTAGATAATTTGGAAACACTTCTCCAGGGCAATATATTCAGTGTGGCTGGTTCGCATCCCACCACTGATCAAGGTACTGCTATTCTGTCTGCAGGGGGTCAGTTAACACAAATGAGGAAAAATAAGTTTTAATCCAACTCCACCTTTTGCCCTAATGTGTTTAACAATGTTATTAATGCATATGAAAATGTAGTTTGCAAACAAGTGAAAAACATTTTGAGTGAGTGTTTAAAACCAAGCTTTAATTTGACTAAAGCAGAAAGTGATGTGATCAGAGATCTGAATCTATTTGTAAATAAAGACAAAAAAATCATTAATACCAAGTGTTATCGAAAGCCAAGAGCCACCAATTCAGTTTTGCATGCCACAAGTGCACATCCTAAACAATTGAAAGACTCTATTCCTTATAGCCAGATGGTTCAAACATGTAGGAATTGTAGCACTGAGGATCTGTTTAAACAACAAACAGATGAATTAATAAGTTGTTTCACAGAAAGAGGTTATGCTCCAGATTTACTACAGAAATTGGAGGAAAAGCATTGAATTTGGATAGAGAATCACTCCTGAATACACAACATGCAACATCCAACACACAGTCCTGCACATTCATCACACAATGCAACCACAAGGCAGGCAAGGTAGGCAATATAAGTTTCAGTAACTGGCCCATCTTGTTAAGCGATCAAACAGTAGCAGAGGCAGTTGGTAACCGACCTAGGGTATTGTTTGGTAGGGCAAAGAATTTTAAAGATATTCTAGTGCACAGCAGATATAGAACTCCTAAAATCCCTAGTAATATTTGTAGCTTGGCAGAAGACACCAGGAGAAAGGACTGCTGTGTGACTGGACTTCTCTGCTGGGACTAAAGAAGTAGAACTCTTGTACTTGGAACTTTAATTTAGGGTAAAAAAAAAACAACTAACAAACCAAACAAAAAGAAAGTGTGTGTTTGTCTGAGTGAACTGAACTGAATGGTTATCTGAACAGTTATCTAGGTGTAAATCTCAGGTGATTGAAACGACTTGATAGCTGTGAGGTTTAAATTACTTATAGAAAGATCTAGTAAGTGGGGGGGTGGCTTAGCTAGAAGGAAGCTACATTTAAAGACTGCCTTAGAAAGATTTTGCTAGTAGCTTGGTAGAAGACACCAGGAGAAAGGACTGCTGTGTGACTGGACTTCTCTGCTGGGACTATATTTCCCTCCTTCCCTTCCCTCCAGCCTCCCACCCAAAGCTAGTTCTACTTTTATAGGCACAGAATTTGACTGACAACAGGAACTTCCTGTTTGGGAACAGGAAGTGAGTGATCACAGAGCCACCAAAGACCCACCAACCTAGAAGGGCAATAGTAGCTCTCCAGCCCCCTCTAGCTGCTGGAGGCCTGCCTCTGAGCAAGTAAGGGGTCTACTGAGAAATATAGGATATTCTTGTCTCAGAACAGGACAACCAGGAGCTTAAAGGGCACACAGGCAGAAAGTAAGGAGAGAGAGAAAAAAAAAACAGAGGAAAGAGTAAGGATTACAAACAATGAAGGGACCAGAAATAAGACATGATGGGAGTGGTGCAGTGCAGTGGCTATGGAGCAGCAGTCTTCCGGGAGACGTTCTGGAGGATGCGGTGTTGTCCCATCTGCAGGCACCTCTCTGGGCTGAGGGAGAAGGTTACTCATCTCCAGGCTGAGTTGACCAGGATTTGTGGGACCTCCTCTTCCATCCAGGGACCTCCAGTGCCATTGCCGTTGCCTCAGAGGTTGCCAAGAAAGAGGAGTGGTTGGACCACAATGGGCTCAGGGAGGATGAGGGTGGTCGAACAGAGGTGCATCCATCCAGTTGTACCTCTCCACAATTACTATGTCATTCTGGCAAAGTGTGGTTCCTCTGTGGAGGCACCTGCAGTGGAGACCAAGGAGGATGTTGGGAACCTCCACAAAGGAGACCCACAGGAGGGTGGCAGGGGAAGGAAACAACTCCTGGTGGGGGACTCCATTGTTAGGAAGGTAGAAATGGAGAGGAAGGGAAGAGGGATGTAAGGTGCCTGCCTGGCACCATGGCTCGGAGGGACAGGGAGCGAATCCTCAGAATTGCCAGAGCAGCTGCACAGGGGAGGGAGCTGGATGTCATTGTCCACCTAGGGACAAATGACCTGGCTAAGAAATGGATTAGAGAAGTGCAGGAAGAGTTTGTGGAATTGAGGAGGGGTCTTAGACAAGTAGCACGCACGGTAACCTTCTCGGAGGTGCTGCCCATCTATGGTGTAGGAGAGGCTAGGGTGTTCTGCACCATGGGATTCAATCAGTGGTTGAAAAACTGGTGTGGAGCTCAGGGATTTGGCTTCACTGGGGACTGGGGGTCCACCTGGAGTGATGCAAGCCTATACTGGCATGATGTGCTGCATCTGTCCAGGAGGGGAACCAGGATCCTAGGTGATGAGTATAAATGCTTCATCAGCAAGCATTTAAACTAGCCAAGGGGGGAGGCACTGGAAAGGAGCAGGGAAATCCTAGCCCCTCCAAAAAAAATCAAGATGGTATGTGCAGTGAACACCAACATAGAGGTGTTGATAGGGAGAAGGGCAGGGGTAAATGGAGAAAGTGACAAAGGCAAGAAGGACAGGGATGGGGAAAAAAGGAGTAAGGTCATCAGAAAATGGAGGGTAATGAGTACCAATGCCTGTAGTCTGGGCAACAAGCTCCCTGAGGAGTCACGTGATGCTAGCTTTCTGATCGGCTGCACTGTCTCGGAGCTCCTACCACCCATCAGCCGTATCTTCTATATACAGCAATTCCAGATGACTAATCTTAACAATTTCTACTTCAGATAACTCAGTATCCTCTGCCTATCGGCCCTCGGGCATTTTCTTATCACATCCTAATACTGGAAGGAAGGATGGAGGCAGAGAAGAAACAGGCTGCGATGCGGCATACACCGCCTCCCACACCAGAGAAACTACCTAAAAAAACTAGGAATCAGCTCTGCAATAATCCGGATAAAACGGGTGATGCTACTCCCCCAGCAAATCCTCTCACAGAAGAGAAATTTTTACAAGAAATCGCACCACTGAGAGAGGTATTGCAAGACGTCACCAGCGAGCTAAAATCATTTCAGGGGGATCTCTCTTCTCTCACAACAAGGGTAACTGACTCTGAAGCCAGAATCCACTCTCAAGAGCAATGGAGAAGCACAACCGAACCTGAAATCACGACCTTAAAACAGCAATTGAAGAAACTACAACTTAAAACTGAGGACCTGGAGGGTCGCAGCAGGTGCAATAATCTTTTAATCCTGGGCTTATCCAAGCACGAAGAAGGCGCAGACGCTATTGCCTTCCTCCAGAAATTCTTGGTAAAGGTCGTTAGCCCATCGCCTCTAAATCCTCAGTATCATCTAGAAAGAGCCCACAGATCTCTGAAGCCAAGGCCCCCACTGGACTGTTCCCCCCCGGCCAATAATTATTAAATTCCTCAGCTAGTTGGAAAAACAACATGTTCTTATGAAAGCTCGTGATCTTCAAATGATTATGTGGGGTCCTGCGAAACTCCGTATTGCCCAAGACCTTCCTGTGGAGACCAGACGGAAGAGGACAGTGTTCCACTCCATAGTCCAGAAGCTTATTGCGGCGGGCATTCCTTTCAGGATGCTGTACCCCGCCACTCTTAAGGTTACAATAAATGGTACCTCTGCGACCTATGACTTGCCTGATTCTGCTATCAAGGACTTGAGCTCTAAACTGCCTAACCTATTCAAACCAATTTGACTGAATTATCATGCATTTAGTGTTCAGGCTTGTTGCTTATGCTCTGCTTTTATCTGGATTCCTGGCTTATAACCCTCAGTTACCTGTAAGTTCTCGTCTATCCAGTGCTCCGAGAGGTGGGGGTACCCGGCGACTTTGGCGTTGGTCAGGGTAGGCCGTGGTATCTCTGGTCCTTGTAACCGTCCCAGAACCACAGGATGGTGGCTCCAGTGTTTAACCTGTCTGATTTGGCGGCGGACTGTTCTGGTCCTACCACATAATCGGCCCCTGGGGAAACAAATCCTAATTCGGCCTTGCAAATCTGCTCTTCTACTTTCTCCCTGCGTGCTGTTACCCTCCCATAGCCTGTGACTGCCGTCACAATGGGGTAAGTCCACCTCTTGTTTTTTCCCTCCGCAATGGATTTGACACCACTCCCTATAGGGATCTTCCCTGAAGAAGTATATTCACTGCCACTCCAGTGGCATCCAAAGGTCCCTAGCTCTGCTGATTGCTTGAGCCCATTTGAATGGGGCTGATGGGAGGGGGTTCCTGGAGACACCTGAGGCTGCTGAAGGTTGCCTCACTAGCTAATAGAGGGGGGATATGGAAACCCTAATCCCTCCATTGGGTGCTCTTTGATCAATTCTGGTTGGCAGGTGTCTTCCTTCACTTTGTATCCATGTCTCCTGAGAACCCTTATCCAGATTGGTCATCAGGATGGGATAGCTATGGGGTTTTCCATTGGGTCCTGGGCTCCAGGCTCTTATCACAACTTTTTCTACTCCTTTTCCAACCACGCCTGGCACCAGGGTGTACATAGTTTGTTAGGTTTATTTGGGGGACTAAAAGGGGAAGGGGGGTTCGGGGTGGCTGGACTGCCTGCTACATTTGTTGTTTAATTCCAACTTCGATATGTACTGTTGGTTCGCTATACACCAGTATTCTACAGCAGATACCTGGCAGTTTACAGCCAGTTTGGGTTTGGGGATAACAGTGTGCGATTTCTCTCAAGACATTGTCAGGAGTTACACTATCTGTCTGTTTACATTACTGTTTTTGAAATGGCTATGATCTCAGTTAAACTAGCAGCATGGAATGTACATTGACTCAGGGAAAGAACCAAGAGAACTCAGGTGTTTAGCCACTGTGAATTAGTTAAGGTTGATATACTCATGCTACAGGAAACCCACTTGCTCAAAAATGAGGAAAAATGGCTGGTCAAATCCGGCTTCTCCCAAGTTTTCACGACAAGTGGATCAGGATCCAGTAGGGGTGTAGCCATCCTTATTAAACATTACGTTACGTTCCTGGCAGAAGAGACTGTGACTGATCCAGCCGGTAGATACGTTTTAGTCAAAGGTCCCTCAACAACTGTAGAGGTCCTTGGTTCAGTTTATGTCCAGTAGGTGGGAGCTCTGAATTTTTATGGCTCTGGCGGACAAGGTAGTCCTTCTTCCTTCACAATTATCCTGGGGGACTGGAATGTCCCACCTTCCCATACTCTAGACAGATCTCCAGATTCCCACCACTCAAACATACCGGTCCAAATATCTTTAGCAGACTTTATGCAATTACTAGGGTTATGTGACCCCTGGCGTCTCACTAATCCTTCCTTGAGGTCTTTCTCCTTCTTTTCCCAAGTTCATTACTCCTGGTCCAGAATAGACTACATCTTGATTAGTAAAGCCCTTCTTCCTGGCCTTCTCCAGACCGGTATTGAGCTGATTGTGCTTTCTGACCACGCCATTGTTTGGGCGAGGATCTCCCCGGACTCCAACTTTCAATGTGACACGGTCTGGAAACTCAACACTCAGTTACTTAAAGAGCCCCAGACCGTTGCCCACATAAAAACCCTTATCTCTAATTTTCTCGAGATCAATAGCAACTCCACCCAGAGATTTGATATCATCTGGTGCTCCCTGAAGTGCTATCTCAGAGGTGAATTAATCAAGTTGGCCTCGGCAAGAAAAAAAACTAGACAGGCTCGTACCTCCCTATTATTGACCAAGATCAAAGAAATGGAAAGTTCTTACTCCCCCTCCTCTCCCCTGACATCTCTTGAAGCCCTCCTAACAGCGAAAAATGAATATGCTGACTTACTTAAGGAGAAAGCTGAATATAGCATAGTAAAAACTCAGTCTAAATATATTGAGCAAGGTGAAAAGGCTGGCAGGCTTTTAGCCTTAAGATTATGTACGATAGAAAGCTGTAGACTAATTTCAGCTGTGCAGTCTCCCGAGGCCCTAATCAAAACATCCCCTAGAGAAATCACACAGACTTTTAAAGACTTTTATAGCAATCTTTATAGAAATCCCTTTCCCCCGGTGTCTCTTCTAGACATAGATTCTTATCTTGCAGATCTCAATCTTCCCCAACTTTCATCAACCCACCAGAACACCCTGTCTTCTCCCATCACCCTCTCTGAAATAGAGGACACTATCTCTTCTATCACTCTGGATAAAGCACCGGGCCCAGATGGCTACCCCCCAAACTTTTACAAAACTTTTTCTAAAGAACTCGCCCTGTTACTCCTTAAGTTATACAGCTACATGCCTAATGCCAAGACTATGGACCCCACTCTACTAGAGGCTATTATTGTTTTAATCCTCAAACCCGATAAGTCGCCAAAAGACCCAGCGAGCTACCGTCCCATCTATCTCCTGAACTGCGACATGAAGATCCTTTCTAAGATTTTGGCCGAGAGGATCAAAAAGATCTGGATCCATCTCCTCAGCCCAGAACAAGTTGGATTTGTTCAATCCCATTCCCCAGCAGACCACCTCAGAACCCACTCCCATATATCTTATGCCGCCCAACTATCCCACACCCCTATGGCCCTGATCTCCTTGGACGCAGAGAAAGCATTCGACAGAGTCAACTGGACTTTTCTCTGGGCAACCCTGGCCAAAATGGGCTTTCCACCCCTGTTCCTCAAGTGAATCCAGGTCTTATACAGGTCCCTCTTGGCCAGGATCTACTGCAATGGCATTTTTTCTGCAGTCTTCCACCTTCACACTGGTACCAGACAAGGCTGCCCGCTCTCACCTTTTCTGTTTAATCTATATCTAGAGCCTCTTCTTCTCAGGCTCAAGGGCTCCCCATCCATCCAAGGCTGTTTGATACAACAGCAGGAGTTGGTCCTATCCATATATGCAGACGATATCTTACTCCATGTTGCTCACCCTGCCACATCACTAGATCATGCACTTCAAATCATAACCCAATACGGCCACCTCTCTCACTATAAGTTGAATGTCCCAAAGTCAGAAATCTTCCCATTGAACCCCTTCACGCATAGACACGATCTCATGAAGTTTGGCATGAAATGGTCCCCTAAATCAATCAAATACCTGGGAATACACTTCACTTCAGATTCTTCCCTGCTCAAGAAGCTCAACTTAGACGACCTCAAGGCTAACATCAAGCTTGACTTTCAAAGATGTTCTAATCTCCTCATCTCTCTCTGGGGCAGGATCAACATAATCAAGATGAACGTTCTTCCCGGCATTTTTTACCCTCTCAACTTATTAGGTCTCTGGCTACCGCTTTCTTATCTATGCCAATTTCATACAATCTTCTCACAATTTATCTGCCGGGACAAAGCGGTCAGACGCTCCTTCCTCAAATTATCCCTCCCTAAAGATAAGGGTGGCCTTCATCTCCCCAATCTAATATTTTACCATTGGGCTGCCCACCTTTCTAAGCTAGGTAGGTGATACTCAGCTTTAAATGAGGTTCCTCCCCCACTTTGGCTCCAGATCGAGAGACAAATTCTCTCAGAAGCCAAACTAGATCCCCAATCGATGTTTTTCACTCCTATTTCAGTGCTTACACTTTGGATCTCTAACCCAACTATTATTACATCTCTTAAAACCCTCTCTCAATGTCTCTATTTTCTCAAAATCTCACCCAAAAAAGACCTAACACAACCCCTTATTCTCAACCCCAATATTAGACTGGGTAGCTTGTTGATTACCCCCGACTGGCTCCCACAAGTCAATGAAACTACATTAGAGAACTTTTATGCTCAAGGTTCCCTCCTCTCGTCGCCGGGCTTACTAGCCAAATTTGATATATCTAATAATAAGATTTTCAAGATATATCAACTGAGGCATCTCATTAATGTTGAATTTGGGCCAACCTCTCATGAATCAAAGGTCAAACCCTTCCTTTCTCAAACTGATACTCTCGCTTCCAGACCCAAGGCCATCTCATTAATATACTTCTACCTGCTGGACTATAAATTCCCGAACCCGCTAGAGGGCTCTAGCATTTGGCTCTCTCTGCTGCTGGACTCCACACCTAATTGGGCCCGTCTATGGAAGGACCTACACAAATACCATACCCAAGACAGATTCAAACTTACCCAATACTACATACTAAACAACATGTATTACACCCCAATTAAACTGTTCCACCTTAAAAAACCTTCTCTTCCCACTTGCTCTAGATGTTCACTAGCTGAGGGTAACTTGCTCCATATTTTCTGGCAATGTAGCAAAGTAGCCCCCTTGTGGTGTTCTAGTCAAGATAATTTAGATCCGCTTTTAGGCCTCACTAACCTTTTCACGGCCGATACTTGCATCCTAGGTAATTATGCCACTATAGACTGCCAGGAACGTAGATATCATATTGCCTTAATCTCGATAGTAGTCAAAAGGCTAGTCCTCAAACATTGGACTGATCAATTAACCTTAACCTACACTGAATGGTTAAAAGATTTATCAACCTGCTTTAACATGGAGAGACTCGCTGCTAGTTCTTGTAACCGTATGGATCTATTTCACAAAAAATGGGATAAGTTATATGTGCTCTATCTGCACCAATGACCTCTTGGTTTGAGCCCTGATACCCAATATTGCTCCCATTTTTCCTTTACTCCATTTGTCTTCTATTTCAAGTCCAATCTAGGATATCAATTATGTCCTGACAATAAGTCCTAGCCAACAGTTGTAACGCACACCCGGGGGGGGGTAGGGTGAGTAACAACATAGATAGTTCTACTATTATATTGTTATAGATTCCTAAATGTTGTAAAGGGTTGTATTATGGCAGGAGGGTGATGGTGTGGGGGGTCGGGGAGGGTTGGAGTTATTTAAGAAGGCTGTATGGGTTTTTTTTTCTTTTCTTATTTATCCCTAGAAGTTGTTACTTGGCTTTTTTCCCTTTTGCCTTTTCATACACAACTCTGATTGTACCCATTGTTTCACGATTCTTTGTTAAAACAAATAAAGTTGAATTTAGAAAAAAAAAACACGCTCCCTGAGCTGGTGGCCTTGATGGAAGAGGGATGCCCGGATATTGTAGCAGTCACAGAAACATGGTACACAGAGAACCATGACTGGGATGTTAACATACCAGGGTACATAACCTACAGGAGAAACAGGCAGGGGAGAAGAGGGCGAGGAGTAGCTCTCTATGTAAAGGAAGGGATAAAAGCAACTGAACAAAAGAGTAAACAGGGAGGAGAGGAGGCACTGTGGGTCACCTTGGGAGACTGGAAAGGGAACCACAATCTGCACAGGGGTTGTGTACAGACCCCCATGTCAGGGGGAGGGAATGGACAAGGATATGATAGAAGGCATTCTTAGAATGGCAGAGAAAGGGGAGATACTGTTAATGGGAGACCTGAATATGCCAGATGTTAACTGGAGCACATTTGCTGCAGCCACACCCAAGAGCAGGGCCATTCTTGATGCCCTACAGGTGGCAGGCCTCAGACAGCTAGTTTCAGAACCCACTTGTGACGGAGCAATATTAGACCTCATACTCCTTAAATGAGGGCAGTGAGAGGATCTCAGATCTAGAAGTGGGTTGCCATCTGGGAACAAGTGACCATCAAACAGTGTGGTTCACGTTAAACTCAGCTACAGAGTCAAGCCATACAAAAGTGAGGGTACTGGACTTCAGGAGGGCTGACTTTGGCAAGATGGGAGAGTGCCTCAGAAAAGCACTAGAAAACAGGCTAGAAGGAGGTGTGGAGCAACAATGGAGAATCATCAAAACTGCCATCACAGAGGCAACAAGCCTTTATGTGAAGCAAATAAAAAATCAAAATGAAAGAAAAATCCACTATGGTTCTCAAAAGAGGTGGCTGTGAAAGTCAGGAAGAAAAAGATAGCATTCCGGAAGTATAAGGAAACACAGAAGGAGCAGGACAGAGAGCTGTACCAGTTAAGGCAGAAGGAAGCGGGGGGGGGGGAGTCAGAATAGCAAAGGCCCAAACTGAGGAAAAGATAGCCAACTCGGTTAAGAAGGGGGATAAAACCTTTTATAAATACATCAGCAAGCATAAAAAGACAAAGAGAGGGATAGTGAGGCTGAATAAAATGAACGGTGGGTGGGCAGAGGGGGACAGTGAAAAAGCAGGGATACTGAACAAATATTTCTGCTCAGTATTCACAAAAGAGGAGGGGGAAGTGCCTAATCCAATTAACAGAAGCACTCTTGATAGGGGGGTCGATCCCAGTCCTTTCACAGAAGAAAGGGTTCTGCAAGAACTCCTAAAACTGAAGGTGGACAAAACAATGGGGCCTGATGGAATTCACCCCAGAATTCTAAAAGAATTAAGGGTGGAACTAGTGAAACCACTGGCTTCTCTTTTTAATAAATCATAAGAGGATGGTATGGTACCCGAGGACTGGAGGAAGGCTGATGTGATTCCCTTTCACAAAAGTGGGACCAAGACAGAGGCAGGAAACTACAGTCCTGTCAGTCTGACCTCTGTTGTAGGGAAAGCGATGGAGTCACTTCTGAAGGAAAGAATAGTTGAGTACCTAGAGGCCAGTGGGGCACAGGACCCAAGGCAGCATGGGTTCACAGTGGGAAGGTCATGTCAGACGAATCTAATAGATTTCTTTAACTAGGTGACCAAAGTAGTAGACCAGGGAGGAGCTGTGGACATGGCCTACCTAGACTTTAGCAAGGCATTTGACACAGTCCCACACAAAAGATTAATAGTCAATTAACCAGCCTGGGAGTGGGTCCCAGGGTGGTAAACTGTAAAACATTGGCTGGACAACAGGACACAGAAGGTAATTGTAATGGAGTCCACTCTGAAGAAAGAGGGGTTACTAGTGGGGTACCGTAGGTTCAGTATTGGTCCAGTCCTTTTAATGTCTTCATAAGTGACATTGCAGAGGGACTGAAGGAAAAGTATGCCTCTGCAGATGACACAAAGATCTGCAACAGGGTTGATACACAAGGAGGCATGGAAAGGATGAGAAGGGACTTGGCAAGGTTGGAGGATGGTCAGAAGTATGGCAGCTAGGATTCAATGCTAAGAAGTGTAAATAATGCACCTGGGAAACAAGAACCCAGGGGAAGAATACACAATGGGGGAGGTAGTAACAGCAACAAAAAGGAAAGGGACCTGGAGGTAATCATATCAGATGACCTTAAGGTTAGCAGAGCAGTGTGGAGAAGGCAGTAGGGAGGGCTGGGGGTATACTGGGATGCATAGGGAGAGGCATCACCAGCAGAAAACAGGAAGTTGTTATCCCTCTGCACAGACAGTTGGTGAGACCTCATTTGGAGTACTGTGTCCAGTTCTGGAGACCCCACCTCTGCAAGGACATAAACAGGATAGAGGCAGTCGCGAGGAGGGCAACTAAAATGGTGCAAGGTCTGCAAGAGAAGCCGTATGAGGAGAGACTAAAGGAGCTTAATATGTATACCCTTGAGGAAAGAAGGGAGAGAGGGGACATGATAGAAACATTTAAGTACCTCAGTGGAATCAACAAAGTCCAA
Organism: Neoceratodus forsteri; assembly: GCA_016271365.2. NCBI lineage: Eukaryota > Metazoa > Chordata > Ceratodontiformes > Ceratodontidae > Neoceratodus > Neoceratodus forsteri. The sequence goes on from CM057453.1 coordinate 216,539,081, forward strand.
GAGGGTAGCATCTTTCAGGAAAAGAGACGGCAAGATGGGGAGGCAGTTCAGGGCAATGTGAGGAAGTATTATTTCACAGAGAGGGTAGTGGATGCATTGAACAGCCTTCCTGAGGAGGTTGTGGGGTCTAAAACTGTGGGAGAATTCAAGAATGCATGGGACAGACATAACACAATTCTTGTGGGGGGGGTAGGAAGAAATAGGCTGTTGGTTAATTAGGATCTGCAGCGTATCCTGTAGGTAGGGAAATGGGCAAACTAGATGGGCCAAGTGGTCCTTATCTGCTGTCAAAGTCTATGTTTCTATACCAAGAAGGACATATGGTTGTTTTAAATATGTGAGGTGCAATATTTGTAAATTTTGCATGTCAGGCAAGGTATTTCAACACCCTTAAAATCAAGAAATTAAAATTGAAATTAGGGCACCTATAACTTGTGACACAAGTTATATAGTTTCTGTGTTATGGTGTACCTGTAATTTCATCTACGTTGGAAAGACCATAAGACTTCTAAAACAGAGGTTACAAGAACATGTTCGGTCAATATAGAATAACAGACGGGATACACCAGTAGGAATACACTTTAGCCAGATGCATGACTCCAAAGTGGACTGTTTGAAATTTATTGAGATTGAGTGGATACCTCCCTTTGAATTTGGAGGTGACGGAGCAAATTTGCTCTTGGAGAAGGAAAGTAAATGGATATTTAAACTTAAAAGTGTGAAACCCAGAGGTTTAAATGAGAGATGGGATTTAAAACCATTTCTCGTGAAATAATTGTTTAGGGGATAAATTTATAACCTTGGCATTTAGATAGGCCATTTTTCACACATTACTAAGTGATCTACTGTAAAGGACCTTGAACCCTGTTTAGGATTGTTGTCTTCCAACATAAAAGTGATATGTGTTTTTTTATATTTTTTCTAATTGATATACTTTTTCTTATTGAAATATTTATTTGATTTATTAATTTTCTTTCTTTTTTCTCCTTTTCTCAGAGTTCATTCAAAGCCATACATGGGACACTCTGTTTTCTGGATCCAGACTTTCTAGGCTGGTAATAAGATATGGTCAGATTCCATTGGTGCTGCCATTATTTTGCATAAGGAAAATTTACCCTTCCAGAAACTGAATCCCATTTTAGTGAAGCTCATGTAGTATTCCCCCTAAAATTAGAATATAATTGTAAAACTACCAGAGAGCGCTGCATTGGCTGAACCTGTTAAATATTTAAGGGACTTTTACAGGTGAAATATGATTGTTTAGAGGTCTTTTGAGTATTTTTTCATGCATGCACTGTCTGTATAAAATATACAATAAAGTATTTAAAAGCTTTTTTGCTATGTTTAGAAGTACCTCATTTATGATTTTGACTTGTTTTATATATATGGAATTTTGAAAAGAACTTCGAGTGTATTAATTTAGTACATTTGTGGCCAATGATGTTTGCCATTAGAGTTATGTCATGATACATACCTGTATTTAAGTTGGTTTTCCCATCTCCTGGCCACACCCCTGAGGAAGACTCAAGAGGAGTCGAAGTGCTGGGTGGATTGATGGCATGTATTTTGCATTACTTGCCTTTAGAATACATATTAATTGAAGGCTAATACTAGTGCACTCTACTTTGTGCTTATACATTAAGTGAAATACTGGTCAGAGTGCCACATTTTCATTCTTGTGATTATATATGCCTGTTTAATTTTTTAAAAGATGATCATGGCAGTGGCACAAGTAGTAGTTGCAATGTTGAAAAAAGGTGACCCAACCCATGACGGAAAGATTGGGAGTTTGGAATGAATGAAGTCATCCTTCGTACAACGGCACCTTATTGATATATGCGGAAATGCCGAATGTAGATGAATAAGAACCCTAAGAAAAGGGAAATTTGCATCATTAGGCCAGAGATAAGCTGTGACTCTGTTTACTTGAGACAGCAATGGAACTATTGAAAAGAGGAATCCCAAGGCAATTCTATTGCATCCTCCTGCACCAGGAGGAAATTTCTATATTTCTTTCATAAAAGTCTATCTGAATAATATCTTCTGAATCCATTTGCATTTGAGTTCACTGCAGTTTGATATGGTATGCATGAGAACTATATTGCACCTCTATGCCCAGTGTTTCAAAGGTTACAAAGATGATGGCCTGGCATACTCTGGAATGCCGATTATGGGAACTTTCACAAGAATGCTGTCTAGGTGAGTAGTAGAAATAGGGATAAAATCACTTAAAATGTAATTTTTTAATTTCCTCTCCCATAGAAGGCAATACAATTTTTAACCTTTTTCAAGTCAAAATATATATTAGCCCTGGAAATTATAAACAAAGACCACCATTTTACTGTTTTATATAAGCTGAATTTACAGCTCTGCAAAATCTCAGTACAGGAAAAACTTTGAATTAGAAAGCTCCTCACAATGGAATTTATGGTATTCTTAAGTATTTTGTATTCTCCTTGAAATACAGACCCTGTGTGAGACTCTTTGGGCCAGATTCTGAAAAGATCCCTTTGAGCGATGCAAGCTATGTCACTCCAGGGCTGTGGCAATTCCCAGGTGTGACAGGAACTTTGCACCAGATTCCTCAAAAAAAGCTGGGTCCCAGTGACAAAATCTTCAGGACTGCTACAAGTGCAATAAAGAGCCCAATCAGCAGCACAACTGTGGCACATGCCGCAAGGATCTGACATCCCCCTCACTGGCGCAACACTGGATGGGCCAACACTGGTGGTGGTAGTGGTGAGGGGGGTAACCCATGCCAGGAGGGGATCGGGGGCAGGAGGGCATGGGAAGCATAGGGAGAGTTGGTGTGTCAGTGGGGAAGTATGGGATTTTGTTAGCACCAGGTAGGGTGTATATGCCTATATATAACCTATATGAGGGCATATAAACCCTGCCAGGTGCCAAAACAATCCGTTACATCCCCACTGGTATACCAATCCCCCATGCCCCTCTATGCCCCTCCTACCCATGGACCCCACATGTAAACCTCTTGCAACAGTGTCCCACTCAGATGCAAGGGGCTTAGACCATCTCTGACAGGTCTAATGTAGCCACTTGTGATAGCCACAATGGGGCATTTGGAACTGGAAATGTGAGCCCTGTTGAGTCACAAGCCCCCTTACAACCTGGCATACCAAGATTCAGGTTGAAAGGGTGACGTAGTGCCCATTTGTCTCAGTGGCTTCCCCTGTCCGATACAGACCACATATTGGAATAGGGAATGCCGCAAAGGATGATGCAGGGTGCACCTTGTGTCAGTGCTGTTTGATTCAAGCACCTTGTGTCCGATGGAAACCTTTTGGAATCAGGCCGCTTATCTTTTACTTGAGTCACTGGGACGTTCATCTAGTGGATCTGTTCAGGTGCACCACAAAGAGCAGGACTCTCTATTAAAAAATACAGTTGCTTGTTGCTTCCTTTTGATTTAATGGCATACCAATACCTAAAACTGGAATGATTTTACTTTGATGTGTCTTATCCGTTTTTCTTGTTGGCAGCTGGATTCTTTCATGTAGAAAGATGTTACATGTGCATTTTTACATTTTTGAATTTCCAGATATTATACTATGGGACTCCATGAAATGGAGCTATTATATTATGGGACTTCCTGCAATGGAGCCACTGTCATGGTTATAGTACTAAAAATCAGTTGCCTTTGTCTGTTAAGCATGGACAGAACATCTAATGTACTTGTTAACACCTCATTGATAAATGAACAGGTTCTAAATGTGTTTCATTCTAGCAAAACCCATTGTGCTCCAATCCAGAATGGATGGGGTCTTTAAATGAGTTTTTATTCACAAATATAAATATGTGTGCTTTTTTATAGTATTATATGTTGTTTTACCTGTATAAGCTACATGCCTTAATCATATTTCTATGACAGTTTTGCATATTGGAACCTAATTCACTAAAAATACCACCAACAGCTTAATCTGGTTCAAAGTCAGTTGGCATTCATCTGTATCCCCCTCCCCCAGGTCATGCCTGAAAATAGGCAGAATTTGTCTAGTGCACTTACCCAGTCAACAAAAGCTAAATAAATAAATACAGTAAAAATAATAGGCTTATTGAATTAGTATATATGTCTGGAAAGTAGCTAATTTTTTCTAGCTACCATTTTTAATGTCAAATAAATATATATACTAATATCCTAACATACTATTTGCCAGCAGATTAGGCCTTGCAGTTGATCGAATCTGCTCATGCCTTAGGTCCCTAGTTGGGTACCTGGCCTTCCCCCCTCCTCCCATTTCTGTCTGCAAAGTAGGTTGCAAAGTTAGAAAGATATTATTTAATTTCCCCTTAAGGCTTATGACAGGGTCAATACTCTATTTTGTGTGTTTTATGGTGACTTGTCCTAAATGAAGTGAACTTCTAATTGATATAATTGCACAAAAAGAGACTTTACTATAAGCATTTATAAGCAGTGTTATATTATGTGCCACTTAAATGAAATAAGGTGCTAATACTGGATAACAAATTATATGAACAGATGTGTGAAGTTCAATATGTTGAGCTTGTAAGATAATTACATAATATAAGTAACCATGGTGATTGATTACTATGATAATTAAGGAACAGCCTGAATTTGATTTTGAGAACATTTTCTGTTATGCTTTACCTATGTTTTAATAGAACTAAACATTTTATGTAGAATTGATTTTATTTTTCTATTTTTCCCTTAATCACTTATTCAGGGAAATACAGTTCTTAATGCTTAGTAGAAATTTCCAGTAGACATTCTGACTTGATATGAATGTTGTTATGCACTGTCAACTGATTGAAAAATGTTATGTACATTTGGTATATTTTAATTGTCTGAAAATTGTAAAATGTTCTTCCTTTTTATTGTAATGACGTTTAGTCAAACTTATAAACTAAACTAACTAACACCTTGGAAGTATGCCACAGACTCCAGTCTGCCAAGCATGTCCATGTACAGTTCCAAGGCCTGAGTATCCACAGTCTCTGGCCATATAGAGATGCCATTGAAGTGGACAACAAATGTCTGCCATTTCTTCAAGTCCACTTGGAACCCTTCCATCAGATGAATCTGATTATGGGGTTTTTGAACCCCTGCCCCCAGTTTGGTCATCTGCCTCAAGAAGATCCTCCCCTTGGGATTAACCTGACAGGTGAAATTGAGGCATCCCAACATGTATTGCAAGTCCTGCAGGGTTATCATCTTGGCCACTATGGGCTTGCTCAAGAAATCCCTTAAGACATCTATCTTGACACAAGGCAAGTTACACTCCTGCTTCACCATGTTGATCTCTATGCCCAGGAACATCACCACTGAGCTCGAGCTTCATCTTTCCTGGGGACCACAGGCATGCTGAAGAAGTCACACAGCTCTTTGAAAGTGCCCTGCATTTGTCCACAGGCCAGAGAGTGCACTGTGCCTCCAAATTGAAAGTCATCAAGGTAGTAGATGACGCCCTAGTTTCCTGAGGCCTGGCCTGTCACCCAGTGAAAAAAGGTTGTGAAGCCTTCAAACACTGCACAGTCTACTTAGCAACTCATGGGCATACAGATGTCTATGTAGTGCTTCCTCTTGAATTTCATCCCAAGCAAGTCCTGGTCTGCTGGGTGCACCAGTAGTAGATGGAAGACTGACTCACTGTCTGCACCATCCGGGTTTATAGCCCTGCAATTCAGACCACTTCAACCACACTGTTGAAAGACTTATCTCAGACCCCCATGAACCAGGGATCAATGTGGTCATTGATTGAGTCTCCCTCTGGATGCAACAAGTGGTTGATAATCCGGAATTCCCATGGGACCTCTTTGGGCACCAATCCAATTACAGACAAATTGAGATTCAGTAGGTGAGGAGCCAAATATGAGTCACTCAGCCTCACCAGTCACATCTCCTTTTACAATTTATCCTGGACCAATTGTAGTCAGTTTCTTGCAGACTTTAGCTAGCTCCCTTTGTATCCTTTGTGGGGACCCAATTGTGGGCATTCTGAAGCCTTTTAGTCTGCTAAAAGGGGTGCTATCACATCAACCGGGTACTGGTCAGGCCAGGGTCTAAGCCTGTCCACCCTTACCTGAGTGGGTAGGTTTGCCTCCATGGGATTTATTGAATTTCCTGTGAAAGGGATGGGTGACTCCCTTTTGTGGTTATGAGGAGGGGCAGTGCATGAGAATATGATGTTGTCTGCAAATGACACATTTGTGTCAAAACCTGCAATTGCTTTTGGGACAACTTCATTTGTTATAATTGAGGCACATCTGGGAGTGGGGCCCAATGGAGTCTCTCCAGTGTGGTTGGAGTGTCCTGATGGGCAATCCACTGTCTGTATGGAAAACACCTCTTCTGTGCATCACTTCCAGCAGAAGGGGCATCTCCAGGACACCCCAGTCATTCAGCGTATTGATTTGTATCTAACCCCTGAACTCTTTGTCATATTCTAACAATGCCAGCTCTCCCTTATGTCTATGCATCAATGTGATGCTGTTCAGGTAGTTAAATATAGCTAAACTATTTTTCTGGGGCCATTTGGATTATGGTGCTGGTGAAAACAATAAAACCTGCCATCCAATTATTAAAGGTGCATTCTACCATCACCTTCTTTTTCTCATGCTCCTCTGTCTTATCTTAATTATTTTACCTGCTCATGCAGATAGTTGAGCAAGGAAAACATATCTATGTATTCACAGTTCCAGTTCTGATGCCAGACCTTTTCTGTCAAGTTGTAACCCACCGGCTTCATCTTGCTGATGTAGTGACCTGAGCTATTCACTGCTGCTGCCGGCATTGGTACTCCACTGGTGCCTGCTATACCTGTAGGTGCCTGTTATGAATCCAGTCATCATGTATATAAGTTGTCCAGCTTTTCATCCATAATAGATAGTTTTATAGCCTATGGCTGTTTCAGGGCTGGGTCCGGTGATGCTAGGTCCACCGACCCTGGTTCAGTGATGGGAAGGAGGGAAACCACCACCTCCTCAATTTCTGGATATGAATCTGATGGGGGCAATTTTTTAGGTGCTTATCTAGGCTCAACTGGGGAGGCACTTTATGAGCAACACTGCTAAAATCCCTGTATCTCCATATTGCAAAATTATTTTTCTGATATCTCTGAAACCCCTGTCCTGCTCTTACCTGTCGGGGCTACTTGGGTACCTTCACCTGGGTGCTTTTGGCTTCTTTGCCAGCCATTTAGTCATCACTGTCACTCTGGTCATTTGAAGAGTTCTGGTCCCCTTCAAGCAAGCTTCAAACCATTCATGGCTATTCTTTTTATACATCTGTTGTAGTTGTGTCTCCAATGCCACACTCACTGCTGCTTTAATAGTGGCGGTCTTCTTCTTGTTTGGCATTGTCCAGGTTGTAACAACAAAACTACTGCTGCCAAAGAAAAAGTATATTGTTAGGGCTCTGACTGTAACATAGGCATGCTGGGGAAGAACTTTGCCCCGGCTGTCTAGTAATGCTTCCCCATGTGCACAGTAAATTCTTTTTTTTTCTTTTCCTTTTTTTTATATGTCTGACTCTCCATGGCCCAATTGTGCTGGGTCTGATAGGGTGTTACCCATAATTAAGCCTGCCTGTCCCCATATCACCTGTGTGAGATGTTGCTCTATCATGTAGCATGCTGTAATTTCCCTGTTTCTCACCCTATAAAAATAAACTCTTTCCAGAGTGAATACAGCTACACAGAGCTATGGGAGTGTGGTGAGAGTGAGTAAAAGAATACTCATAGTTCTCATCCTGCCAGAGTCTGCCATTCACATAATGGTGGCACTGACAGAGCTGTGCATGCGTGACACTTGCACATGCACAGATTTAGTCAGATGCACCATCGTGGGTATGGCGGCCATCTCTTCTGCAGTTGTGGAAGAAAAATTAGATTGCTGCCAAGGGGGTGTGTTTATGCAGCCCATGGAGGGGAAGGGCCACATAAACAGAACCACTGGACATTTGGCAGAGTACTGTGGAAGCTAGAGAAGTGTAAAATTAGAAATGTTCTTTCCACAAAATATTTTGCTAAACTCTCACATTTTGCAAAATATTTTCAAGGTGTAAAATGCAAAATTCCACAGGCGAAATATGAAATTTCACCCAAGAAATTCAAAATTTCATGGTGAAATGCAAAATTTCACCTGCAAAATGCAAACTTTCAACCCACTAAACAGCAAAATTCAGGTGACATTTGGTGAAATTGCACATTTACGTGTGAAATTTCAGTTTCACCTAACAAAATGTTGCAATTTTGCATCCAGAAAAAATTTCAAGAAATGGCAGAGATTTACGCAAATGTTTTCTTCTGAAATTAGCAGTTTTGTGGCAATTTCTGTGTCAAAATTTTATTTTGCAACATCTCTAGTGGAAGCTCACCTGACAGTGGCGGGTCAAGTGATTCCACAGTGCTCTACTAAACCTCCTTTGATGCCATAAATTCTGTGGAGCTCCACTTATGCTGCCTTAACAAAAATGTACACAAGCAGGGCACTTCCTGTTTAGGCTTTCTCCCCCTGAGTCAAGCATCTATGGTGCCCTCTAGTCAAATGGCACTATAACCTACCCGGTATCAATCTATATACTCAGATCATAACCTTCCCAATAGAATAACTAGCCTCTTTTCCTATGACCCTCCCTTGCTTCAGCTGCACGAGCTTGTTTGCTACCCTCAGTCCTCATTATTACCTTTATTGCCCTGTTGTTTCAGATGTGGATGCCCCCATAACTAAATGCCATCCTTATATATAGAATGACTGCTTCCTTTGTATGACAATAGGATAGCCATGATCTGGAAAATGCAACTATTGTACAATATTACTTTATTCTACACCTTACAACTTTAGCATTGACTACGAGTAGCTACACATATTCCAGCAAAGCCTTTAGTCAGTGCACCCATTACTGAACACAGTGACACAATAAAAGGTTTATCTTGGCATGATTACACATTTAGTAGAATTGATAGGAAACTTTGTATTTTTTTTTACTTTTATTTTAGTCTTTGGTAACATTTTTCTCATGCCACAACAAACTTTATTATACTAAAGAAACATCAGCAACATGGAAGTATGGCAGATGCTATGGGGGCTCCATTATGTGTATAGGTGCAACAGCGACACACTATGTGCTTCGATACAAAAGTATTTGAAGCACATAGTGCGTTTCTGCCACATCTTTCGTTTACACATAATGGGGTCCCTATAGTGTCCGCCATCCTTCTGGGTCACTGACCTTTCTTTATTAAAATAAAGTATGTTGTGGCACAAGAAAAATGCTGCAACATACTTAAAAGATTTAACTGGAGGGTAAGTCTTGCACTGGGCAGGACGCAGGAGCTTCTGTTGCTGACTGCTTCTCTTTAAATATATTCATGCACATACAGTCATACATGCTCCTTATATGGGTGTCTTACCTTCAGGATAATCTTTCTTGCTCCACATGTCCTTACATTCCATAGTGCAATACTTTTCTGGCAGAAACGCTTGTAATTTTGGTAAACTGGAGCCCAGAGGACTTCCCGTTCTGAAAAGCCACCCAAGTTCTGCCACCGAGCTCAGCAATGTTATGACGTGATGCCAAGGAGAGCACTGGGGCATGCTTTATTATAGTGAAAGGGCGGCAGCTTTCTGAATGTTTCTTTATGTTATAATGGTCAGTTTGTGGTGAAACATGGGCACATTTACACTAACCAGACTCTTGTTAGTTGAAAGCGTCCACGTTACCCTAACGATGTCTGAGAAGTCCTCCGGGATCTGTTTTACTGAAATTTTGAATGTTTTTGCCAGAAAAGTATTGCACTATTTAAGGACATGTGGAGCAACAAAGATTCCACTGGAGGTTAGGCACCAATATATTGTGTGCAATACCATCCATAACTATGTAACTTGGTGAATCTCTTTAAAGCAGCAGTGCAACAATCTGTTGAAAATTTTGACCTATACTTTTTTATGCTATTTTACATTGCCACTTTACTTACATCTTGACTTGTATGATACTATTCTTTCCAGTATTTGAGTCTGCTTTAGTACTTTTTCATGTCTGAGATAATTAAAGGAGCACTCTTTTAATATGGTGCAGACCAGGTCTTTGTCAGTATTTTGTGCTGTTTTTCTCCATCAGTTGTTGTATATTACGCCTGTTGTCAAATTAACAATTATGCAGCAGGCAGTGTTTTATGACATCACAGAACAATAGTTGTTCAAAACAGCTGCAAATAATGATAAGAACTTGTCAGAACAATATTAAATTGTGAAAAGAAGGGTATCATGCAAGTCATGAGGTAACTAGTGGCCTCCTGGCTGGCAACGATGCATAATGTAAAATAGCATAAAAAGCATAGGTCAAAATTGTTAGCACATTGTTGCAATGCTGCTTTAATTTATAATTTAAGTATGACATTATGTGCTCACAATCACAACACACAAAATGTAACTGTCTTCTGTCCAGAAAAGGAAGTGAAATGAGATCATCACACCACATGCAAAGTCCCCCAGAATTTATTGTGCAGTCACTCATGCACGCAGTGGTCACACAGAGTCCCCAGATTTTTTCTGCATACCCAAAATGCATCCACCTTGTGTCCAGAAAATTGACAAGTGGTAACGAAGTGAAATAGGATTGTTTCAGCACACACAAAGTCCCCCAGAATTAATGGCACACTCAGTCATGCGCACAGTGGTGGCACAGAGTCCCCAGATTTTTTTCTGCATACCCAAAATGCATCTGCCTTGTGTCCAGAAAATTAACAAGTGGTAACGAAGTGAAATGAGATTGTTTCAGTGCATACAATGTCCTCCAGAATTAATGGCACACTCAGTCATGCGCACAATGGTGTCACAGAGCCCCCAGATTTTTTTCTGCATGCCCAAAATGCATCTGTCTTGTGTACAGAAAATTGACAAGCGGTAACAAAGTGAAATAGGATTGTTTCAGCATACACAAAGTCCCCCATATTAATGGCACACTCAGTCATGCATGCAGTGGTGTCACAGAGTCCCCAGAATTTTTCTGCATGCCCAAAATGTACCCACCTTGTGTTCAGAAAATTGACAAGTGACAATGAAGTGAAATGAGATCATCACACCACATGCAAAGTCCCCAAGAATTTATTGTGCAGTCACTCATGCGCGTATTGCCCCAGAATAAAATGATGACCATGAGCGAACTGTTGCTGGTCCAATGTGTGCTGCGATTCGAGCAAATGCAATGTGATCATCTCAACTGGACGGAAGGGTACCTTTTGTCTGTACACTAATAGTAGCCTTGGTGAGTTGATATATATAGATATATATATTTCTGTATTTTGAAGGGGAAGGGAATTGACGTGGACATGTACTCATGGTATTGTTCTGTATCACAAGTCACAGATACTGATGGTGCACATTCCAGTGCTCGACAGGAACTTTTGAGTAGAAATTTGAAATGGATAACTCTCAAGCACATGAAGGTAAGTATATATATTTTTATTTGGGTGGGGAGAAGCATATTTGCAGGATTGTCTGTAATGGTTTCTTATTTTGTTACTTCTTCACAGATTTCATCTGCATCCTTCTCGAGTCTGGTTGATGGTCATGGTCATCTAATAAAATGACTCCTGCATGTTGCATGTGCACCCCAGCCTGGGGGGGAGGGCCTGATGTTGAAGAACTTGTTTGGATAAGGCCACTTTGTCAGAACAACTAAGCATCTGGAAGTTTCCTAATAAAAAGAAATGAATGACTTCTTACAACTTAATTGTTATGTGGCCCTCCCTGGTTCTCAAATCTCAATCGCTAAAGTCAAGTTACATTTCAAACCCACATTTTGTCAACTAACACAACCTGTGTGCAATATTTGCTGCAGTCTTTACAAAACAATGAAATGGATGAAATAAAATCATCATACTTACCAGAATGTATTTCACATGGATATTACATCACTTTCTCTCTGTATGGTACAGCTATAGTACCATTCCCAATGAGTTCTAGTGATGGAGCCTTTTTTGTTACCCTGTAAAAGAGACAAAAGAAGTGTACTGTATGTGTTCTATCATTGTGGCTCTGAAAAGCTAAAAAACAAACAAACATACAACTAAAGGAAGTGAAGCAGCATAACAAACATGAGTACACATACTTACTTTATGGTTTGAATATTAAGAAGCTTTGTGTCTCAGGCTGATGGATGTGGTGGTCCGGACAGACTCATGGTGGCAGTGGCTAACATCAGTCCTGGTGGTGGTCCGGAGGTCAGACAGACTTATGGTGGCAGTGATGGCAGTGGTGGCAGTGGCTAACATCAGTCCCAGTGGTGGTGGTGGTGGTCTGGGGAGCAGACAGACTCATGGTGGCAGTGGCTAACATCAGTCCTGGTGGTGGTGGTCCGGGGGAAGTCAGACTCATGGTGGCTTTTGTGGCAGTGGCTAACATCAGTCCCAGTGGTGGTGGTCTGAGGGGCAGACAGACTCATGGTGGCAGTGGCCAACATCAGTCCCAGTGGTGGTGGTCTGGGGGGGAAGACAGACTCATGGTGACAGTGGTGGCAGTGGCTAACATCAGTCCCGGTGGTGGTGGTCCGGGGGGAAGACAGACTCATGGTGGCAGTGGCTAACATCAGTCCTGGTGGTGGTCATCTGGGGGGGCACACTGTCTTTTAAAAACTTCAGTTAAAGCCTACCAACATTAACCACATCATCATCCTCATAAAGAAAGCTGCACTCACAGTCATCTATGTCTGAAGTCTGACCACTGGGAAATTCTTTCTCCATTGTGTCATCATCTATGTTAGTGGTGGCCTGTTTCAGGCAGCCACTCCCAGTGCCACCAGGATGCTCCATTTCCACATCAGCAAGACCACCATGACTAGGCCGGGGTACGAATACTGAGGTTGCAGTCTCTGCTGGTAAGTGCCTCTCATTCATTTTAATCAATGTTAGCAAACTAACCTTTGCAGGAGACAGGTTTGTCTGATGATCCCTGACTATTGCACCTGCTGAGCTGAATACCCTCTCAACACTTACACTGGAGGTGGGCATGTGAGGTACTTCAGTGCCACTGCAGTCAGCTCTGGCCATTCACTGATCTTTCCACTCCAGTACAAAAGAGGATCTTGTTTTCAGACAAATATGACTCAACCATTCTGTGCTGCACTAAGTCCAATTGTTGGTGCATCATTCTGTTCTCCCGAATCATTTATTTCACAAATACCCACTTGGGACAAAGCCTCCCAAAGTGGGTTGATGCCAGCCACTTTGGATGACAGTACACCTGGAACTGCAGTCCCCTTCCCCTTGCAGGATATGCTTGATGGTCCTCCAGGTACACCTTCAGCTGGATTATGCTGCTGAGGTTTGCTGACCTTGGCACATGACTTCTGTGCCCCATGAACCAAACGCACTAGTTGACCACTGATATTTTTTACCTGTTCAGGCCCTCGTTGCAGTACTGATGCATTTCCACGTTTGTATCGTGGGTCCAGCATTGTTGCTATGGCGAAGTTCTCACTACACTGAATGCTCACAATGTGATGATTCTGGTCGAATACTGTCAGCATGTGTTGCAGCAACATACTGCTACCACCGTCTCCAGCAACATCAAGGCTATACTGTACATTCACCAATGTCTGCCTCAGCACGTGCAGCAGTAGAATTGATTGGCTAATGGAGGCAGACTCACCACTCACTGACTGTGTGGCATGTTCAAAAGGCCACAGAATTGTTATTACAGAGTCCATGAGGCGACTCTGTTCAGTCATCATAGACATGGAGGCCCTGGAACTGTCACGGCTCGTGTGCATAACAAAATATTCTGAGATGGCTTTGTATTGTTCATACAACCTTTCTGCCATGTATAAAGTGGAGTTCCATCAGGTCACAACTTCCAGCTTCAAGCGGTGCTGAGGCAGGATGTTTTGTAACTGCAACTGCCGCAGTTGGTCACGGGCCTTTCCAGATCTTGAAAATTGAGAGCAGATACATCGTGCAACATTCAGCATTTCCTTTATATCAGGGTGCTGCAGAAACTCCTAAACCACAAGATTTAAACAGTGGGCCATGCATGGAATATGAAAAACACCATTCTTGATGCATTTCACCACAGTGTGCAGTTATACACAAATATGAACTCCCGCTGTTTTGCCACTTATCCACATATCCATACTTAAATGGATGAATGGAGGAGGAATGTTGAAAGGCATGCTTACTGAGTTGGACACAGTGCGAACAACCGGGATAGCACAGGTAGAAAGTTTGTCCTGATGGAACTTTTCATTTTGGACAGGCACATGCATCAAACTGCCAGAACCCAGAATTCTCCCCAAAGGAGAAGGGCAAAAGATCAATTTCCAGCATTTCCGCTACAGCAGCATTGAGTTCACGTGACACTGTATGATTCAGGAGGTACTTCAGCTTATGCGCAAAAACACTCTGTAATGTGGACTGACTTAAACGTTTTATACGGGGTTTGTTGATCACAAATGGTTGTGCTCTGTGATGAATGGCATTGGCAGGGTGTGGAGTGTGGACATTTGATGAAGACAGTTGCACAGGTGATGATGACAAACCCAGAAATGCTGTTATTTTGCCAGATTTGCCAACCGGGGTTGATGTACCACTTGCACTAGATACACTGAATTCACCACCACCACCACAAAAACTGCTATACTCACCAGCACTAGACAACATTTCAAGGTCATTATGGTCCTCCACCTCATCATGCCTGTAGTAATTCTCTGCTCTTATTACCACACTGCTGTACATGTTTAATTTCTACTGGGCTTAACAGTCATGGAAGGGTAACATACTGACTATGACTGCCAGTGACGTGGTGAACATCCCACTGTGGTAATAGCTACCAGCTTGTGCTGGGTCCACAGTGCCAAGTCCCTATTCTTAAGATGCGTATGCTGTCCTCCTGTGCCCAGATGGCTCCCCTTTTTACCTCAGCTCAGACACACATGGCAAACCTGGCAGAGTGCAACTGAATCATCATTTGCATCTTGAACAAAAAAATTCCAAACAAGGGATTGTGATGCTCTGCTTTTAACATGTCCATGATGTGGCTTATTTAAGTCTATTATTTTAAGCACTGAAGTGGGGGGGCATGTGATCTTTCGGTCTCTGCACACCTGGACTGCAACTGACCACCACAACTACCTGTCATATTGATTACTGGGTCATCATCATCAACTAAAACTGGTAGAGTACAAGTTTTTATGGGGGGGGGGCGACCCCTGCAAACAGACTCAGACACAGCAACTTATAATTTCTTTTTCTCCGGTTCCCAACTGGGGTCAACTACATCATCATCATATTCATCAACGTCACACACATCCACATCTTCTGCTTGGATGGTAGCATGTGGACTGAATTTTGCAACAACAGCATCATCATCATCATCATCACATTCATCATCAGCATCTACACCATCATCACCTGATTTTTTTTCACCACACTGTGAATCACTGCATGGAAAATGCATGACATTAAGTGCCACGGTGGATGGAATATCACATTGTTTGCTATAATTGACATGATCATCAGAATCCTCAGGTTCAGTTACTGGGATGTTACTGGGAAGTATGACATCATCTACACTGCCACTCACTTGTACTGCTTCACATTCAATATTTTTGGATACAGAACACTGGTCGGAATTAGAACTTGATGCAACAACACTAATACCACCTCCACCACTAGTAACACTAACACCACCAGCTGGGAAAACATCATCTTTTTTTTTTCCCAATTGTTTAACCAGGAGAGGTACACTAAGCTGAAAGCTTGTTTACTGGTGTGACCTGGAAGCACAGGGAAGTTAAGTGACTTGCTCAGGGTCACACAGTATGCAAGTGGGGCTGTGGGATTCAAACTCAGGTCTTCAGATTTGAAGTTCAGAGCCTTAAACCACTGCCTCCCTCCCTTCCCCTCTCCTCTCCTCTCCTTTCCATCCTCCAACTATGACTGAGGCTGCTGATTGGGCTGTAAAAAAACATTGCAGGAAAAATACCTTTCCTCACATCAGCAATGCACTTCTGTGCCCGCGTACTACTACCATGCCCACAGACCATCTTACTGCCAACATTGCCATGGCCAGAAACAGCTATGCTTGCACATCTCTTTGCAGGCATTTTGGTGGATCAACCACAAATTTTATAACCAAATTCATATTTTGATACATTCACTCTCTGATTGGAAGGACGCTGGATGTGAAGCCAAATAAACAACTGTGGCTTCAACAACAGATAAGAGACTACTCTGAGACTGTCATGGAATTAAAACAACTTCAATAACCAGTGGTGCTGATGAGGTTGAAAAAACAATCCAATCTGGTAAAAAAATACCTTTTGAACGTGGGGGTTGGGGTGGCACCAAATACAGACTGTGCTGATTTCTATGTCACTACAAGCAGCAAAACTAAGAACAGATACCATGATCGCAGCACAAAATCAGGCAGCTGCAGTGGATAGCAGGTTCACACTGCTGCACTTGCAATTACACTAGTCTGTGGCACAATAAAAGGTGTATTATTTGATGCATGCAACACTGCACACACACACACACACACACACACACACACACACAGAACAATTTGTGTACAATGCTGAATGAGGAATCCGCTGCAAATGCAAAAGTTCAGTACTATGCCACATTACGTATTGTAAATTTGTAATGTAAACAACCTGAACTTATGAACTGCTGCACCACATCCACACAACAAACAGTAAGAACATTTCTACTATTACTGACAATATTACTGTGTGTACATTAACATAGTCAGTTATATAACAGAAATGTAATAAAAAAACAAAGACATCACTATTTCTCCAACTTAAATATACCTACACCACAGATACATCCCTCCCCCAAAGCACACTTTTATTGTCTTTCCACCACATACCCAATGTTGCAAATTAACATTCCAAATCCGCACAAAACAAAAACGTTTGGTGATATAAGCATAGGAGGGTTTCCTACAAGTGATGAACTAAAGTTGATATTTAAAAAAGCAAAATGCTTTTTGAACAGCTTTTACAAGATTCCTATCCTAGCACACTGTCTCCTACTCCTTCCTACTCATACTACCCCAAACTGAGGCTGTGCAGATCAATATAGAGCCCATGTAACCTGAAATCCCATGAATCACTGCAAAATTCACCTTTGGAACTCAAAACAAGGCATGAGGAGGCAAAGTGCACTTCCTGCAATGCACTTCACCTTAAAATTGGCAGAGTAGTGGCTGGGAGGTGGAGTAATGCAAAGTCACTGATTCCAATGGACTTTGTGTTCCTCATTATAACACAAAGTATTCCTCTTCGCGTTGCGGAGCACTCCATGAATCAGTCTTTGCTCTGCGAATTGCTTCGTGGAGAGGATTGAGCCCACTTCGCCCACCACTACCCCCCACCCAACCTCCCACTGAACACTCACCACCCTGCATCACCCTCACCTCCTCATATACCCTCAATCACCTGAACTGGTCCCACTGTGAAGATCTACTCATCAATTGAAGATGTGTCTTGCTGCTGAAATCAGTGACTGAAATATGAGAAACTAAGGTAAATGCAGTTCAATGTTTTTTAATGGGATTTTCAGCTTTGTTTCATAACTTGGCCATTTCTGCCTATTTTGATATTCAACAATGCCTTTAGCTGCACCTCATGAACAATATCAGTGAAGATCCACAAATCTGGCCCAAAAAGGCAATTTTGCACTCAATTGGAAAAATCATTTTCTGGTTGGTTTGAACAATTTCACTGTCTTTGTTTATGAGGAGATGTCATAAGAATGCTCTGTTGAATATTTGGGGTCAAAATATGTAAAATGGCAAACTTATTGATGTGCATTAAAATTTTGCTATGCTTGCAACTCTGGTAGTTTTAAACATTTTCACTCCAAACGTTTTTTTTTTTTTTAAGTTGTTTTTAACTGGGTACAGCATACTAAGTTGAAAACTTTTTTACAGGAGTGACCTGGGAGCACAAGTGACTTACTCAGGGTCACACAGTATGCAAGTGGAAGATGTGGGATTCAAACCCAAGTCTGGTCTGCTAGATATCACCAAATTTGCAGCTTAGAGTCTTAGACCACTGCACTATACTGCCTCCTTTAACACAGACATATTTTTAAACCACCTCATGAATGTGACTGCTGTCATTTTTCAAATCTTGGCTGAAATGTCTTTTCACACCTTTGGCATGCAATAATGTTGTGGTGGCATGCAATTCACATTTTGGAAGGGATTTGAACATTTTCAGTGCAGGGTTCATGATATGTGGCAATATGAAGGCTGTGGTGACAATGTGTTTGACAGTTTTGCAAAAATGGAAGCATCTAGCACCCAGGAGGTTTGGAATTTTGGTGTCAAATTTTCATGGTAGAAAGGGCTTGGCCCACAGTGGTGCCTTTCACTGGTATGGTGAAAATATATTAATCTGTTCCAAAGTTATTCATTTTTGAAATGTTAGTTCTGAGTGTGCTTAGCATGGTCTTTTGGATAGCTTCTTGGAATGAAAAAGATTTTTGGTCAATGTGAAAAGGATCCATTTCGTATGAGGATAATCCTTTTTACTGTGGAAAAAATCCTTTTTTGTTTGACTGCCATCTTGTTTCTGTTTTAAGAAAAGTTGAAGACCCACAAAAATGATATCCTGCACACACATCAACACATGAATCTTGCCAATCAGGACCCAGTTAGGTGGATTTTCCTCTTACTCTTTCAACGAATGACCCAGAAATGTGTTCTTTTATACATTTTAAAATTATTTTTTGGGACTGGATTTCCTTTTTCCATATGGCTATACAGAAAAAGGAATTCACCATATGAAATAGCATCCCTTCATATGAAAAAATAATTTGGACATAGTTTTTTTTTTTTCAGTTATTTTTTTTATATGGAGGCATATTTTCTTTTATGAATGAAAAAAAAAACATAAAAAAGGATCCCTTTACCTGAAAAAAGAATCAGAAAAAAAAAACTAAATACAAATTCTGGTTTCATATAAAGGGATCCTTTTTCTTTTTTTTTTTATTCATATAAGAAAGAATACCCTAATAAGGAAAAAAGATTTTGATCTTAGTTCCCCCTCTGATTCTTTAGGTGTAAGTAATCCTTTTCCATATGGCTTTTCATTCATACGAAAGGATCCTTCATACAAAAAAAAAAAGATTTTAGACTTATTTTTACCCCACATTTGATCTTCAGCATGCCATAACTCCTCGATATTTGCATATATGGACAATCAATATAACAGAACAAAGTTCTTAATGAGTATTACAGCAATAGCAATCTATTTAAGGAGCATATAAAATCCACTATAATTAAAATATCAAAATTCTCATGGGATAATAGTAAAAGTTTAAAAGCCATACAACCAGGCAAATGCATTACTTTTTGTCAGAAATACAGTAGTAGCACATGGCTCTCTGGGCCCTGCACTTCCACAGGTGGTAAATGAAGATATGATTATACTATCTCAAAAAGTAAGAACAATCATTGCAAAAAACTTCATTAATGCATCAGTTAGAGTTAAAGTAACAAAAGCAGGGGAATGTACTGTTAAAACACCCCACCCCTACCCTGCAGGCAGTAACAGGAACAAATATTATAGTTTCACCTCTCCTGCATCTTTCTCAAATCAGGCATGGGGTGTACCTTGGGGTTGTCAATCCTAATACTCACCCCATTCTCATTGACTGTACAAATCTTGGTTATTTACTGATGGAATGGGTGAGCATTAGGTTTACAACCCAAAAGTACATCCCACTCTTGATCTGCAAAGATGTAGGAGAGAAGAAATTGTAATGTTTTTCCTGCTGCTGCCTATAGCATGGGGTGGGGCACTAGGGTTAGAACTGTAACACACATTTCCCCAGTTTTGTCACTTTTACCCTAACTCGGTACATTATTTAAGTTTTTTGCAGTGAATATATTATAGGGGCACAATCACGCCTCTATATTTAGGGTTGCATGGACACTTCAATGTTAAACCCTAAAATTTGCACTTTAATAATTATGCAACCGATAAATGGATATGCATGAACTTTGCATGTGAGGTCACATGGAGCAGATCTCTTTAACTTACCCAGTTTTGTTCCTACCAGATCTACAGATTCTGAGATACAAATAGTGAAAAAGTGAATTTGTCTGAATTTTTCCTATTGATTTGAATGGGTTTTCTGTCAACTCAGCTAGTGCCAAGATAGTTTTGAATATTGACCTGAAATTTTCTGGGTCGAAAGGGGCTGGTCCAATGGTTGGACCAGTGGCATTGAGGGCTGAGGCATCATGCCTTACCTCCTGCCATACCAACGACCAATGTTTGCAGTGTGAGTGGGTCACCAGGGGTCAGCTCGGGTGGAGAGGATCTAGCGTCCAGAGGACAGCTCTCCTCTCCTGGAAGGAGGGACATTGAGGCTGACACACTTGACACCTAGCAGTGACTGTTTGTTGGAGCACCTGGGTCCCGTGACATTAGGGATGGTATGAAGTAGTCAGCCAGCGTGCTAAGGGTGGAAGTGCACACAACTCAGCCATTGCCATTGCAAGATTGCTCCACCTCTGGGAGGGGGACAGGAGAAAACAGGAGGAGAAAAACCTGGGCAGTTGGATGAATGCCTATCCCTGCAGGCGCCACCCCTGTAACATTGTAACCACCTCCAGAAATGGATCCATGTCACTGGGTTGAGGGATCCCCAGTGCCTCTCCACAGGGGGAGCATAAGCTGTGGAGGAAGACAGGAGGTGGTGCTGCAAATGGGGAATAGGGCTGGGTGGTCATCACTGTTGTGGTCCACCCAGGAGGGGGATAAATCAAATAAAAAGAGGCAGCTGACTCCATGCTTGTTTGGTGAGCAAATATTAACCTACTCTAAAGTTTTTTAATTTTGAAATTTTTATTCTGAACATGCTCAGTAAGCTCTGAAAAATAGTTGTATGAAATAAAAAAATAATATTTTTTCATATAGGGCCAATCTTTTCTCATGATGGAAAAATCATTGTTTCATTTGTTGTTATCTTGTATTCCCTTTTTCTGTAAAAATTCACATTTGACAACTTACAAAAATGTAATTCCTGTAAGTAACCAATACATGTAGCTTGCTTATCAGGACCCACTTAACTTGATTCTGCACTTACCTGTTGCAGAAATATCCTTAAATTGCTTGTTTGTTTTAAGATTATATGTCTTGTTTTGTGACTCATAATATGAAACAACATTTCATGTTTCTTATGATGACTCACAAAAAAAGATCTTTTCTCATATGAGGATTCAATGCATTTCACTGGGGTTTTCAACTTTGGTACATAACTTTGTAATTTTCAAGATTTTGACACCAAATGTACAACATTATATTCCTGATACCCTACCTCTTGAACAATGTTGGTGTAATTTCACAAATCCTTCATGAATAGCAATTTCACGGTCGGTTGTCTAAATCCTTCTGGGTAGGAATTCAAATTGTTCACCATACTTGTTCATTATGTGGGGTCATAAGAAGGAATGTTGAAAATTGGGGTCAAAATATGCTAAAATATCAAAGTTGTGTGCATCTGTAGAAATTTTGCTAAGCTCCACGTAACTTTCTTAACTGTCAGTATTGTAACCCCGAATTATCAACACAGCCATTTCTTTTCACCACCTCATGAGTATGACAGCTGTCATTTTTCAAATCTTGGCTAATACATATTTTTGTGCCCCTCTTGTGGAATTACATTGTGGTCATGTGGAATGACGTTTTTGTTGGCTATGACAATTTTTATTACAGGGTTGATGAGATGCGGAAATACTGTAGGAAAGCTATATAGGCAATTTGGTTGATGTTGTCCAACAAATGGAAGTACATGGCCTGGGATGCCCTGTGCTTACCCATAAACATGCATACACATCAATGGAGGGATGGGAACACAGGGCCCTCTGGTCCCTGCAGTCCATCAGACAAATAAGAATATGAATAAACTATCTCAAAAAGTGTAGATTTGTGGGGGTGCAGGGCTCTCCAACAGGAAAATAAGGATACCACTATACTATGTCAAACAGTAAGGAAATTCTTTGTAAAAAACTGTGTTAATGCAACATTTAGGATTCAGGCTAAAGCAACTAAAGTAGGGAAATGTGCCTTTAGGGTTTCCAAATCTAAAACCCAAGACCACCCTAAAGCAAATCATAGGTGGATTCTTTCTAGGGGGTGTCAGCCCTAAAGCTCACCCAATTCTGTATACTCCAGAAACAAGCACTTAATGGGGTGAGCTTTAGGGCTGACAGCCCCTAGGAAGACTCCACCCCCAATTTGCTTTAGGGATGGCCTTGAGATTTTAGCATTGTAAACCCTAAAGCCACATTTCCTTACTTTGTTTGTTTTAGCCTGAACCCTAAATATTGCGTTAATGCAGTTTTTCTACAAAGAATATCTCTCTCTCTCTGTCTCTCTCTCTCTCTCTTTGTGTATATGTATGTATATATATATTAGAGGCAAAAAACTCCGTTTAATGCATTAGTTAGGGTTGTTCCACAGCAACAAAAGTGAGGAAATTCGCTGTTAGGTTGAAAACCCCTTGGACCCCCCGCCCACCCCCAACTGGCATTGGGGTGCTCATTGGGATCGCCAGCCCTAACTCTCACCCCATGACATGTAAATCAGCAGAAGTATAGAGAATGCATACGCGTCACATTCTCAGCCACATGATGTGTTGTGGCATAGTAACAGGGACAGCAACACAAACAGAAATGCTAACAGTGGCTATATGGTAAACACAAGCACGAATGAGAACAGAAAGGGTAATACACATGGTGGCGTAGGACGGGAATGGTCTGCCACGTGATGTGTTGTCACTTATAGTAACATGCTGCCTGCAAACAGAAATGTCAATGGGCATGGTGATGTAAAGTGAAACAGTAAGATAAGCAGTACTGTAGACAGAAATGGCAAAAATAACAGAAACGCAAGCTAAATGAAAACGCAAAGGATAACGCACATGGTGGCGCAAGACGCCAATGGTAAGTGAACGGTAATGGATTCGCAAGCGAAAGGGCAACAGTAACAGTAATGTAAGCGCACAGGCTGGTTTTCCCAAAACCCGCATTGAGAAAAGACAGTGAGTACAAATAATGTATGCAAAATAATGAGTATCAAGCAGAAAATGAGATCTTGAATACTAAATACATTATATCTCAGGAACCGTATGACGAAGAAAAAAAATTTAAAAGTCATATTATTTACAACTGTCCTGGCTAATTTGAATCTTAGCGTCACTATGGGGCTAAGAAATTTTCTGATTTAAAAGTCCAGATCTCGGCAAGCCTTGTAGATACGGTCCTGAAAGGCGAAAGGAACGCCAGAATGTTATCCCTATGGGAAAAAAGAAAAGTTCGATGCCATAACTTTGCCTCCTGTAATGTTTTTTCACCAAACTACTGAAAGGCACATCTGTGGGCTGTTGGCTGTCTTCCTCCAAATTTCAGGAAAAAGACCAAACCGTTATTTTGCAGCAGGGCTCCAAATGATTTCTGTTATGTCGTATACTGTATCGTTATCCTATGGGAAAAATGTCAATTTTGGAGGCTGTAACTTGCCGCCATGTGATATTTTTTCACCAAGCTACTGAAAGGCACATCTGTGTACTGTTGGCTGTCTTCTCCAAATTTCAGGAAAAAGACCAAACCGTTATTTTGCAGCAGGGTGCCAAAGGATTCCTGTAATGCTTCGCGCCGCAATGTTATCCTATGGGAAAACTGTCAAATTTGAGTGCCATAACTTTGCCGCCGTGTAATATTTTTTCAATACAACACTGAAAGGCACATCTGTGAGATGTCTGCTGCGTTCCCTCTAAATTTCAGCCCAAAACTCCTAACGGTTATTTTGCAGTGCAGTGCCAAAGAATTGCTGTCATTTTCCCACAGACTAGAAAATTACTGTCGCACTTATGTAAAGCTTAAAAATTTGCGACATTTTCGTGAGCACGGTGCTAATTTATGAAGTACTTTCCAGAAATTTGAAAACATATTTCTGGGGTGTTTTACCACAAAATAAAGACATGGCAAGCATCCTCAGGGCCCACTAGTGAATACAGAAAAATTAGATTGCTAGAGGGTCCCAAATTTAAATGCCAACCATTTTTCTGATCACCAACTGAAAACAAATGGCTGATTTGCAAAGTAACAGGCCCATTTGTGAAAGTAAAATGCATTTTAGAAGTGTTGAACTTTTGTTAACTTTTCCCATTGACTTATAATGGGAAACTGTTTTTGAATAACTTTGAACCGCTAATATTTTTCACAAAATCTTCAAAAGGCACATTGGGGACCCTGGCTGCACGTTCCCTGAAGATTTCGGGCCGGTCACGCAAAACCATACGACCTGTAGGCACGACTCACAGAATTCCAGAAAGCGTAACGCTACAAGATAGATCACGCTTAATAACTCCGCAACTCAGATATCCGATCATCATCTAAACATGGCAGATCCCAAGGACTATGGGTCTTGATCATACATTCCAAATTTCAGGCAAATCCATCAAATGGTTGCAAAGTTATTAAAGTGCAAACTTTTGGGTTTAACATAGAAATGGCTCCTCAACCCCTAACTATGGTAGCACTACCGTGCTACCATAATATATATATATATATATATATATATATATATATATATTCATTGCAAATAACTCTGTTAATGTATCAGTTATGGTTCATAGCACAGTGACCAAAGTTTAGAAATGTGATGTTAGGGTTACACCTCTACCACCACCCCCCCCCAACCCTCCACACACCAACAGGTATTGGGTGTGGTTAGATCATCAGCCTAAGTCTCACCCCATTCCATGTGTAAACAAGCTGAGGAGGTGCAGTATGGGAGAATGGGGTGAGAGTTAGGCCCGATGACTCCAGTGGCTGAGAGAGACTGAGGGGTGGTGGTGGATGTCAAGATGAACAACTCAGAGACTTGTAGGAGGGCTGCAGCTAAGGCCAACAGGATGCTGGGATGCATCACTAGGGGGATCACCTCCAGAAAGAGGGAAGTGGTACTCCCTCTGTATAACTGCTTGGTGAGGCCACACCTCGAGTACTGCATGTAGTTCTGGAGGCCACACTTAAAGAGGGACATTGAACTCCTGGAGAGGGTCCAGAGGAGGGCAACCAAAATGATCTGGGGCTTGGTGGACAGGACTTATGGGGAAAGGCTCGAGGAGCTAAATATGTACACATTGGAAGAGAAAAGAGACCGAGGGGATATGATAGAGGTCTTCAGGTACATGAGTGGGGTGAATAGGGGAGGCAAAGTCAGGGTGCTCTGAAGGATGGAAGAGAGGGCAACTAGAGGACATGGGTGGAAGCTGGAGGGGGGGGAGATTCAGAGGTGTTACTTCCCTGAAAAGGCAGTGGAGGCATGGAATGCGCTGCCCAGGGAGCTGGTGGAGGCAGCGATGGTGGAGGGGTTTAAGAGGGGATGGAACACGTACAGGAGAAGGGTTCTGGAAGCAAAGTCCAGTGCAGCAAGAATATCCAGGACTGGGAAGGGAGAAGCCCGAGATGGTGAGAGGGGCAGCAAGGTCAGTCCTCAGAGTGGGGGCTGACCAAATGAGCAGACGCGAAAGACCAAAAGGCCTATTCTGCTGGCATTTTAGTATGTTAGTATTACAGCTGAGGCAAACTAAGTGGCCTTCTGTTATGAATGTTAGGTTTAGCTAGTTTAAAGTTATGATACCATGGACAGATCTTGTGCTACATTGGGTAAGTTCTGCTGCATACTTGTTTACATGAAGCTTAAACACAGGAGGCAATATAGTGCAGTGGTTAAAGGCTCTGAGCTACAGTCCCGGAGACCTGGGTTTGAATTCTACAACTTCCACTTGCACATTTCTGCAACCCTGAGGCAAGTCACTTAATTTCCTTGTGCTCCCAGGTCACACCTGTAAACAAGCTTTCAGCTTAGTGTGTGTATCTTCTGGGGAAAAAGCAGCCTTTAGAAATTTTTCACACAAAACATCAGTGGGGGGCTTAATGCATGCCTTGGATGACTGTTAACAAATTACGTGTAGAGAAAAATAATCTATGCGCTTGATAACTCTCTCCTTGTTTTTTTCTACGTCCTTTTTAAATAAGAGAAGCAGTGTGCACATGCCTAAATTGGTAGACTTGACCACACATCAGCAAAATCTACATGACTGTTTTTGTCACTACTTACACAACATCAGTGTTAAAGCATTAAGGTTCTGCTAAGGAAGAATGGAATTAAGATAATCTGTAACTGCACTGTGCCAGCAAGGTGCTGTATCATCTGGCCAATGTTGTAGACTCTGGTATTGCATATTTCATTCAGTGACTATAACCTCATAAAATTCTGTTTAAGGACACATCCTTTGCTTTTGTCTTTGGTTGTTTTATTTGTTATTATATCTTTTTTTCAGCACATTGTAGTTCACATCCTTTCACACACCACTGCAGGATGTTTTCCCATGAATATAGACTGTATTCCTCATGCCAAGGCAAACAACTGTAGCCATCAGCAGGAGTTCAAGCAGCGGTACCAGAAGTCAAGAAAATCCCACAGTTATCATATAGAGAATGTGGCGGAAGACTCCTCTTGTTAAACTCGGTACCCAGGATTTCGGGTTCCCAGAAAATGTATTTATGGGGCTAACTGTGAAAAACAAACACCAGAATCTAGTTAATCTGTGCTTCTTTAGTTAAGTTCTCATGTTTGTTTTGTGAAATTATAAAATGTTTATTTATTTTCTATGTTTTTTATGTCAGCTCGCACTTGAGCGAGCCAACATATATTGCATTAATAGCAGATTTGGAGGTGGAGTCATTGTGAGCGTATGCAGAGCATGCATCAGTAGATGCATCCCCATTCCCCCAATAAGGCAACTCTAGTAGTTGACACCAGCAACACGAAAGTGGTCACAGATCTAGGAAAGGTCCACCGCAATGAGAGCCAAGCCATCACGCAGCGCACTTCCCCATGTGCCTTCCTGGTGAAGCATTCTACAAACATGGTGACAGTGACTGCTGACACCATGTGCCACAATGCTGAATTCAGAGAGCCCCATCTCCCCATCAGCATGTCCTGACCCAGTTCATGTGCCAATGGGAGCCCACTCCTTGTCAGCATAATGCCCCCCATTTGTTGTGTGCTGAGGGGTGCTCAGTCCCCATCAGCTAGCCCCCAAACACTCAGGTGGCATGCTGGGAGCCCTCTCCAGTGTGCCAAATGCCCATGTAAAAAAAAACATCCCTTGATGTTTTTTTGTAACCTGTAAAAGAAAATGGTCCCTTATGGTCTGTTCTGCTCCTTCCCGAACCTGCACCCACCATCTGTGCACCCCACCTACCCACTCCTCTCACCCCATACTTACCTCTGGAGTCTGGCTTGATGATCTTTGGTGGACCAGGAACATGTCTGCACTCTTCAAAGCCGACCAGAACTGAAGAAATGCTGTTAAGCTGTATAATGGCATAAACTGAGTTTCTTTTCAACTTTGGTGCATATCTCAGGCATTTTGGGGAATTTTGGCACCAAATTTTCAATACTGGATTATTGGTTCCCCACCTCATGAATTCCGTCACTGTCATGGTGTTATTTGGTCCTGAAAGGTGATTCTGCAGTCAATGTGTGGAATCACCTTTAGGGACTGAGTAAAGAAATGATAGTGCCACTGTTCATGAGATGGGCTCTCAAAAAGCCTATGTTGCAAATTTTGTGAAAAAAATCCAACAAATGACTGTTTTATGAGCTTGCATTGCGCAGTTTCCATGCACGTGTGTAACTTCATGAATCTGTAATATTTTCACTCCAGATTTTCAACATTGGCATTTTTCAACACCTCCTTATGAACAGTACAGCTTTCATTTTACATATGCTGGACAAAATGCGTTTTTGCACTTCCAGTGCAGAATAGCGTGGTTGCTGTGCGAAATCAGTTTTCAGGATAGTTTGAGAAAGTGACAGTGACACTGTTCATGATCAGAGGTCCTAAAATGCATATGTTAAAAATTTGGTGATGAAAGTCCATAAAATGATTGTGTTACAAACATGCATTGCGCAGTTTACATGCACCCTTGTAACTTCGCATATTTGCAATATTTTCAACACTGGCATATTTTCACACCTCCTTATGAACAGTACAGCTGTCATTTTTCACATCCTGCCCAAAATGTGTTTTCACACTAGTGGCACAGAATGGTGGTCGCTGGGACATCAACATTTGGGACAGATCAACAAAATCACAGTGCCACTGTTCATGAGGAGAGGTCCCAAAATGACGATGTTGAAAATGTGTCTCTTCAGGGTGGGAGTGAGGTTGGCATCAGTTCAATAATTCACTGCCATTCCTATTATGCATCTCTAACTCCTGCACTACCAATGCCAATGCCAGAGAGACAACATTCACCATTGACACATGCTTGTTTTAATTTAATACGCTTTATTAAACATTTCAGAATTACCTATACAACTACAATTGAACAATAAAAGAAGACAATGAGAACAAAGCACAACAACAATAACAACCACATCTCTCCACCCCCCAACCCTCCCTCACTCGATAGAGTGGTACAACCTAGATCAGCTGGTGGATTTGGGAACTCAAATGGCATAAACCAAAACCCCTAACACAGTACAAAGCAGCGTACAAAAGGGAGCCATATAGTTGGTTTATATTATGTATAAAGTTTGTAATTTACTCTGTATTTTATTAAAAAGGACAAGCGATTATGCAGAATGGCAATTATCTGTTCTACCCTAATGATATAAAATGTTCCTGCAACAATTCATTATAAGTTTAATCTACAGTCTCCAGCCAGTGATGTAGAACCAGCCTTTTAAATGAGAGAGTGATTAGGGCCATATGAATTCTGTGCTCTTTCACATCAATTTTAATATAGTCCCCAACAATACATATATCAGGAGAAAAATAGCCATCAGTCCTGAGAAGGGGGTCCACATTAGTCCTGATTAGTGCCCTCAAGTGCACCACTGCAGGACAATCCAAAAATACATGAAAGAATGTCTCCTCAGCATGCCCACACTTTGTACACAGGGATGACTGTGTTCTTCCCATTTTGCTAATCTGAAAGGTGCAAAATATGTTTTATTCAATATATAGAACTTGGTAAACCAAAGCTCATCTTGGTTTAATAAGTGTAAGAACCTTTCCAGATCTTATTCCAATTGAAGGTATGTTGAGGTAACTCAGCATTCCAAAATGGGGATAACCCCATCTATCTCCAGGAATTTTTTGGAAATAAAGCTGCGACAATTTGGAAACCAAATGAGGTAAAGAAATCACATCTTGTAATGCTTGCAGGAACTCTAGCAAATTCATAGAACCAAATTGGCCCCAAATCTTTGTACTATGACATGAAGGAGTTGGAAAACCTTAAAAATTAAGGACCCATTCAATTTATAAAGCTTCACGATTTCACTAGATGATGAACACATGCCATTTTGGAGTAAATTGCACATTCTAATATCCACCAGTTGAGGCAACTAGGCATCAGAAGAGGTTTTCCCACCAATTTTAAAATTCAGGAAATCAGGCTGGGAAAGATCCTTCCCATGACTGTACTTCATAAACACACATAACTGAGAATGAACTTGAACAGAAATACCAAATAGTGATTGTTGGAGACTGTTGGGTAGTTCTTTAGGGACTGTAAGTAATGCCCTGAGTGACAGACCCATGTGAGCAATCTGCTCTTTCTTGATAGCTAATCAGATAGATCTGAAAGTAGAAGAGACTTCTGTCGATGACAAGCAGCACCACTTGAGATATTTGCTAGCATGACTGGCCCAGTAATAAAGGCCAAAATGAGTGAGCTGGAGACCTCAAAATTCTTTAGTGGCAGCTAATTTATTATAGGTGTGTCTAGGAATCTTATCAGGTCATATAAACTCTGAAATTAAGCTGTGTACTTTCTTAAACCATGAAAGGAGGAGCCAAATGTTAAACATATTGAAAGAGTAAAAAAGATAAGGCAATGCATTCATCTTAACTAGACTGATCCTTCCCAGAGAGTGAGGAGATTTTACACACTTTTAGTTGGTGAAAAAAAATAAAGATAGTGGCTCACAAAAAGGATTTGTCCTCATGAAAAGGGAACAGATTATGTGAGAATGAATCCTTTTTAAGATCAAATCCTTTGTCAAAATGCTCTCACCATCTTTTAAAGATTTTCCCATTGAAAACAATGGGAGATGAAACATTTAAAGTTACAACAGATTAAATTTTTCACTAAAACTAAGCATGCCTGTTCTGTTACCCAAGCTTTTTTTATCAAAAAAAAAAAATCCACCCCATCTGGATGCAGGATGATGAGGATAAAACTGCAAAAAGTGGTAACATTATGACTTTTTACAATGCCTGGGTCTCAGAAATGGCAAATCTAACCAGAATGAAACTTGCCACATCAACATATCTACCCCATGGGAAATCGCATATCTAATTTTGAGCAAATCAATTGATAGGTTGCAAAGTTATTAAAGTGCAAAATTTGAGGTTTAACATTAAACATGCTACTCATCCCTAACTATAGGGTGCTACTATGCCCCTTTAATATATATATAGGGGATACATGATGGGCAGGAGAGGAATACAGCAGATATATGAATGAGTGGAGCGTGACCTTGGGTTATCACATGAGTGGCAGAGTGTAGTAGAGCCACGGGTGATGGTTCCCTAGGTCACTCTCCACGAGTTTATATATCTGCTGTATTCCACTCCTGCTCATCATGTATTCAATTTATACAATAGGGCCTTCATGTTAACTGTTGCTTTTGCTATTATTTTTGGTGTTGAATATTTGTTCATATTGTCTTTTGTGGATGCTTTTTGTTATGCTGGTTGTGCTCCACATGTATTATTTGTCTCTATGACTGAACCTAGTTTCGGTTTTGTGAATGCATTGCTGTAGCGGTTTCTGATTGGTTTATTGTATGAATGGGAGGTGTTTTGTGATGTTATTGACTGCTTTTCTTGTAAGGGATTCCTGATCAGTTGTTCGTTTTTGGGTGGGATTTTGTTATGGCATCCAATTTAGAGTGCTATGCAGTAAATAATGTTTTTTATATATATTAATTTAGTTGAGTGCTCTTTATTCACTCTATATTTATTTATTTATTTGCTTTTGGTAACCGGGTCAGGGGAGCTAAGCAACATAACCTGCCTATTTTCAAGCATGACCCGGAAGATTACAATTTGTCAATACAGCAGAGTACAAAATCATGACATAGCAGTGACAAACAATTAGATTAAGTACAGAGGAGCTGTCTACAAAAATACATTGATGGAGGACTGCCATAGAGCATAATATAAAACATGGATAACAGCAACAGGGTGACGATATTGTATCGAGCCATAAATAACAACAGGCAGTAGGCAATCATTCAGGAAGCCTAGCAGGGAGCGAGCAGTCCGGTAGGCACAGCTAACTGAAGATACTCAAAATAACATGACAGACACATACATCAGGCCATGAGCTAGGGGAGGCAGACAGAAACTGTAAGACACAATGGCTATTCCGAGGGGTGGGCAGGTTGCAGACAGGTAGTCCAGTCAAAAGAAATAACAAGAGGAGAGACAGAAAGATATTAAGTGCATTCACAGGTTCCAGAAGCAAGAAGGTGGAAAAATAGGGCATGCTTAAAGTAAGGTGAAGTGAAGTTCTAGACATGGCGTAGGAGAGAGTTCCACAACTCTAGGAGCAAAGTAGAAGAAGGCTTGCTCTCCCATTTTTGTGGAGCAGGTTTGACTAGATAGTAACAGGAAGGTCGAGGACCTGAGGGAGCAAGAGTGAGAGACCAGGGTAAACATGTCCCCCAGAGAGGCAGGATGAGGTATTCTGTTTAAGGAGCCAACAAAACACCCTATAGAGTATGAACGAAGGGCATCAGGAGACAGCCAATTTAAAGCAGTATAGAGAAAACAGTGATGTGTAAGGCGGGGAGCTGAAAGGGCAAATGTACAGATATTGTTGTAGGATGTGTTCCATTTATGAAGGATGCCCATGTTAGCATGTGAAAGCACTGGCAGGGCGTAAAGCAGTTGTGGGAGTAAAACCCCTCACTCAGCAGAGATCCTGGCAGCCAGGGTGAGAGAGTGGTACACTTTGTAGGCTGCACCTATATTGGCATTAACCAAGCGACACACCTCGCGATGAGTAGTCAAGTACAGGGTTAAGTATCAACCCAAGAAGCTTGAAGGATGAAGTATTGGATATAGCAGTCCCATCGCAGCTGCACACCAGTAGTTTAGGGGACTCAGTGGGCACCATTCTGTATGACCCAAAGAACATGGCCTGGGTCTTAGAAATGTTTAGGACTTGATAGTTGAACGACAAACAGGATTGATTTAATGCTTTTATTTGGTGGGGGGGTGTAGTGCTTGTAACAGTGTTTTTATTCTACTTATTTTCAGTGTCCCGGTTTACTTCACTGGAGCGTTCTAGGTGTCGGTTTCAATTTCATGTAACAGCATTTTCTTCACCGGAGTCATTACTTCTGTGAGGTGTATTTTGTGCAGGTCTGTTTTTTTTATGGTGCTATTTTCTTGTATGGGTTCTTCTGTTATGTTAGGTTGGAATCAGTGGTTTCTCCAGATTGTTTTTGTATTCAGAATTGCTGTCTGATTCAATGACATGCAGTCTCTTTCTGAGCTGGTTGTCATACTGACACCCTGTGAAGAGAAACTAAAGATAAGGTTAATATGACTGATGTTGTGTTGCATTTACGGGCAGAACATATTTCTGAGAAAGGGATTTTTGCTTACCTTGCATGTTATTAAATGCTAAGGTGCCACTTTACATGTTGAGATAACAGTGTTCTTTTGTGCTATATTTTTGTCACTGGGTCATAATGTCGCAGTCAAAACTGCACACATTGACAATGCCTCATGCAAATCACCATGCAGCAAAATAACGGTGGAACAACATACCGACCAGGAAGCAAAAGCACACACCTGAGGATTATCTTTGTTTTTTGTGGAGGGCTCTGCCCCATGCATTCCCCCAATGTGGAGGCCTTTGCCCCCATGCCCCTCTGACTCATTATAATCAACTCCAGGGGTCATGGACTTTGGGGAATGAAGAAACCATGGAGCTGGGAAAATTGTGTGTGATGCAAAACCCAAAAAGCAGCATTACAGTGGGACCTGGGAAGAACTGAACTGCAGCCCCGGTGACCACCACTGCCAGCGGCAAGTGCTCTAGCAACTCCACCACAGGAGCTGCTCAAGTAAGTAACATCCTGGTTGCATCCTTTACCTCCCCCATGGAAGCATGGAAGTGTACAGAGACAGGGGTAGTGGTTCTTACAACAAGCTGTAACAACCCCTGTTGCTGTATTGTCGTTTGCACTTTTCAGTGCTCAGTATTCCATGGTTTTGTCCATGCTATCATGATCTAGTACCTATATTTTTAATAGTAATCTGTTGCTCTTTTGTTCTACAGGACTGCAAGTAAAATGTATTTTTAGGCACCAAATCCTAGAGACTCAGGGCACCTACAGAATAATTTACAGGGTCATAACAAAATTTCTAAACAGATTATAAAATTTGTAAACTTCAGGCATAATTAAAGTACATCAGCAGGATAGGTTATCTTATATAAATTGATCTTCAGGCCCCTCCTCAATGCCTCCGCTTTAGGAGCCTCCCTGAAAGATCTTGGGAGCAAATTCCAGAGGACTGGACTGCCAACCTGAATGAGCGATCTCTTGAGGTTTTCAGCCCAGTCCTTGGAAGCACCAGGAGGCCCTGGGTGGAAGAACAGAGGGAGTGAGCCAGAATGGCAGGAGTAGGGAGGTCTGACAGGTAACCAGGGCTCAGTTCATATAAGGCCTTATAGGTGAGCAATCTCACCTTGAAGAGAACTGCCACCTGACTGGCAGCCAGTGCAGACCACACAGGACCAAGGTCACATGACAGTATCTAGGCAATCCTGTCAGCAGCCTGGCCACTACATTCTGCACTAGCTAAAGTCAGTAGAGTTTCCACCCACTGACCCCAAGGTGTTGAGCATTACAATAGTCAAGTCTTGATGTTACAAAGGCATGTACCAGTGATGCCAGGTCCTCAGGAAGACTTAGGGGTTTAATACAAGCAATGTTCCTCAGATGGCAAAAATTGTTTTTGACCACAGTCAACACCTGAGTCTTAAATGTCAGCCTGTCAACGAGGTTCACGCCCAGATTTCACACCCTAGAGGATGTCATCAATGATATTAACCCCAGAACTAAGCCTGTTGTCATCCCAGAGGCATCCCCAATCCACCTCAATCACTAGAACCTTCATCTTTTCAGGGTTACACCTCAGCCAATTAGAGTTCATCCAGTCCTGGATCTTGGTGAGGCATTTATTCTGCAATTCAACAGAGCAGTAGCTGTTCATCTCAACTGGGAAGGACCATCACTGGGATCTCTGAATGAGAACTCTCACTGCAATGTCTGGATCAAACAACCCAATCAATTTTGAGGTCAGTGACCTTGAGACCCAGTGAAAATACCAGGTCCAAGGTGTGGCTGGGATGATGGGTCACAAAGGCAACTGCCTGTGCAAGGCCCAGTGATGTCATCAGCTGGAGGAGGTCAGAAATACATTTTGAGGATTCATTGTCAATCCTGGCATTGAAGTCACCCAGAATAAGGCATCTTTGAGACTTCAACACCCTGTGGATGATGACGCCCACCACCTCCTGCAAGTATTCCCCTGCAATCCTGGAGGCTGTAAACAAGGAGAATTCTGCAGCCCGCACCTGGACCCCAATGCACTGCCACACATTCAAACAACCTGGTCGAACCCACCAAATGTACAGAGAAGTTCAGATCAGATCTAAAACAGATGGCTACACCCCCAACCCTGCAATCCCTCCTCGGGCAGTGTACCATGGAGTACCCAGTAAGGACCAATACTTCTAAAACTGGACCTACGTCATCTCCCAACCAGGTCTCCATGATGCATGCCAGATGGAGCATGGAAACCAAGTCTGACATAATTGCTGTCTTGTTACTTATAGACGTGGCATTGAACTGTCTGGAAGGGATCAGTGTGGGCTGTAGGCCCTCTATCTGCCTGCCCACATGGTCCAGTGGGAACTCTAGGGATAGAAACCCAAAAAGTTGGGCCTCTCCTAAGGCTCAGTTTGGTCCTAGGGCACCTCTTAATTGGAACCACCCCAATCTTTCTCACCTCTGTTGAGCTCCCGGTGCACCGCCACCAACCCCCCTGCCACCTAGTGATACCCACCTCCCTACAACACCTTATAGGGGCAGCAGGTAGTGGGGTCACAGAAGGGGCAGAGGTTATGCTGCAGGGCTACCGGGTGTGTGATCTGGAGGGGCCCAGGGCTCCTACACATAATTAAGTCACTGGACATCTAAAATTAAATAATAAAATCCTAGACAACAAAATCAGCTAATGATTAACTAAACAGGACAAAATAAATTAACTAACTACTCAGTCACATGTCATTCATACAGTAAATACAATAAATTCCCTACTCAGAAACTCACCAGTCACACTCTATCTAAACCCCAAAATTATCACCAGCAGACTACCCTTCCAAACAAAACAAGCAGTTTTTTGCAGTCAAAAAGAGGAAATGTGTGCTAACTAAGTAGGCAATACAGGGGAAAGTCCAAAGGTTCAACAAAGCAGAGCAAAATATAAAGTTCATTAATATCAGGCTTCCTAAGAAACCAGTTCTTCCAGTCCCTGAAACAGCTTGCTCTCACCAAGCCATTTGGAGATAGCAAGATCTTATTAGGGTTGTATCCACTGAATAAAGTTTAAGGAGAAAACTCTCTCAGGGGAGGGACAGGCTTTGGATGTTGCAGGCCACCCTAACAAAATTCTCACTTGTGCTGGGGACATAGAATCAGAGCAATAATGGAGCAGACTCACCAATATCAAAGTCCAACTTCACTCCTCGGCACTACTTTCACCAACACCAAGGCCTGTCTGGACAGATCTTTTCAGGCTTCAGGCTTCACCCACTTACAAGGGCCACAGCAGCTGGATCCACAGCCGAACTGGTGTCTAGGTTTGTCTGCCACACCACGGACTCCCTCTACATAGAAGTACTCAAAAAATCCTTGGGAACTCTAGCTGATCAAATGATGGAGAACCCTCCGGACCCCAGACAAAGTCAGCCTCGGTAAATCTTCACCACTACGACAACTGGAGATGATTATTCAGTTGGCAAGTTCAACATAGCATATTTCCACAGTCTTACAACACACTGGTCCCTGCAGAAACTGTTGTCTGCACACCAGTGGTTCCCTCCATGACTTACAGAATTCTTCACCCTTCCAGGAGCTTCTTCCTTCTTACACCAAGAATTTTAGCACTGTTATCACTCAAACCTAGCTAGAAAATAAAAAAGCTAGCTCCTAAAATTTAATCAAGTACCCCTAGCCTTACTATCATTAAAAACCCTAACTCAGAACTAATCTACTTGGAAAGTAATCTTTTGGACACCAGACTAAATACCTCAGATGCCAAATGCTATCAGATTAAACTCTCCTGTAGTAGCAATAAAAATGGAGGGCTGTCAGGATTTTAGCTCTGTTCAGAGCTCTTATAGACAGCAGTTTAGCAATGGTGCCATCTTGATCCTCCCTCTGTGGTCCTTCCCTCCTAGCATGTGAGCAGTCTGATTTCAGCAAAACAAGTTCATAGCTGAGTGTGCAGTTCTTTACAGGTGATATTTATTTTCATTTTGGTAGCTTTGAAGTAGTTCCATCCAGCAAGTACATCAGAATTCTGGTGCTGTGATGTAAGACTGTGATAATCTCACCTGCTGACCTATGCACTATATGCAAGGCTCCTAGAATTCTGTGGCCACAGAATTTTGTGCAGAACTTGCAATCTACCACAGAACTTCTGCGGTGCCGAAGAATTCACTCTTCTTGGTGATTTTTTATTAATATTTCTGTTTATCCATGAAATCTGGTTCCCTTCCCCTCTTTTTATATCCAAAACCCTCTTATACAGTATGCTCAGAATGTGATGTTATCATTGCTATAACATCATACATTAGCTAATGAAATGGCTGCATTCTGCAACAGAAAGGAATAGTAACTTATCTACCACTGCTCCCACTGACAGAGATGGTGGACAGCACATCATGCATGGTGATATTTGCTCAACCTTCACTATAGCCTATACAATTTTCAGTCTTACATTATTGTGCTAGTGCCAACTTAAACAAAACCTCGTCAATAGCATAGACTTAAGTCCATACCTCACTTTGTACAAACCTATTTGTGCCTTTAAGGTATAGAGATGCCATCTGAAATGAATAACTGGTAAAATGAATTTAACTGTTGTTTTTAAGAAAAATGAAATAATTATGCCCAGAAAAGTGGAATATAATAATGTGTAGACCTGTTGAAAGACTAGACCTGTTAAATAAATAATTGCACTGTAGGCATTTTTGCCAGGGTTATTGATTACATATTGTCATTGGTTGATAGAATCACATAAAAGTTATGGAGAAATGTTGTGTGCAGGGACAGCTGTTGGGCCAGAGGGTAGCATGCTGTGTTTCCATGCCGCAAACTCAGGTTCAGAGATTAACTCTGGGAGCTGGCTGGGCAGCACAAGGATTGGTGGAACACATCACTGCTCTAAGCCTGGGAAGGTATGGTGCAGTGTTCTGTCACATGGTGGACACATTGTGATGGGCTGGAGCTCTATCTCACAACTGTTTCACGTATACATGTCATGGCCTGATAGCATTACGCAGTGTGTCAGGGTAAGCAGGTTGACATAAAAAATGAGTTTTGCAATAACTCCTCTATTCCGCTTCCAATAGGACCTATATGAATGAGGATGCAAGTTCATGGAAATAAAAAAAAAAAATTTATATATATATTTATATACACATACATATACATATACATATACACACACACACATACAGTATCTCAGTCTCACCACACACACACACACACACACAAACACACACACACATTTGTATGTATGCTACAGATTGCATATAAATAAAATAGAGATACACAGTGGGAACCTCATGAGTGGTGTAGAAAGCACATACAAATGTATAAATGATAGACAATGGAAACTTCATTAGTGGGATAGATAGCATGCATATAGAAATACCTTATTTATCAGATAAGATCCCTTCTGCATATGTCATTTATGCAACAGGCTAGGACCTTAAGTGAGAGACATTTGTTTTGCTTTTTTAGGCATAAAATTATTTTTGTAAGTCTGTTATTTTTTGAACTAGTGCTACTGTGCTTTCCACCATCCTGATTGCTATAACCACTGCCATGAAAGCGAAGTCAGGATGACAAGCTGACACTGTGATGTGGTAGTTTGTTAGTGCCGCAGAACTTCCGCAGAAATTACAAACCACTGCCGCAGAAGTTCTGGTGCAATTGTAAGTCTTGTTGCAGAACTTGGTCCCACTGTGCCACAGAAAAGTAGGGGCCCTGACTATATGTATAAATGTAAAATATTTTCACAGTACATATGTTATGTTGGATTTATTCAATGGCAGTGAGAATACAACAGTTTATTCACAAAAATTTCTTCTCAATATATATATATATATATATATATATATATATATATATATATTTATTTGAATTTTGGTAACCTGGTAGGCCCACGGAGATGGAATGTCTCTTTTTTTAAGGGCAACCCAGGTAAGAGGGTTGCAAAGGAGGAACAGTGATACAATAAATAATAGCACATGGTAAGTGTACACAAACACTTTTACAAAAAAATACATAATAAACAAAACAAATGTTACACAGGCAGTAAATTAAGTTACATCTTTAAAACTGGTGTAGGAATAAAAGTCAGAGAATGATAACTAAGCAAAGCATATGTACAATTAGGAATAACTGAATACAGAATATACAGGCACAATGAGAAATTATTTACGACTGAGACCAAATAGACAATCAAAGTGCAAATTGCATAGTACCAGAACACTGTGTAGTAAATAAAGGAGGATAAGCATGCTCAGGTAACGAACCCAGAAGAGGGCAAGAGAAGGGAGAGGATGAAAGATAAGGGAGCGGGTTAACAGGAGCTGGTACACTCATGGAGTGGAGGCAAGGCGAGATTTAAGAGAATGCTTGAACAGGTAAACAGAGGTACAGGTCATGATAGTGGAGGTAAGAGAGTTCCAAAGAGAGGGACCCGGGAAGGCAAAGGCACACTGGGCCACTGCTAAATGGGGTTTAGGGATAGAGAGTAAAGGTAAGCCAGTAGACTGTAAAGGTCTAAATACTGGTTTACATTGAATGATGGGCATGGGGAAAGGAGGATTGTAAGTATACACAAGTTTGAAAGTCAGGCAGAGGGTGAGGAATTGCAGCCTGACTTCAAAAGAAGGCCAGCGAGTGAGCCAAGGACAGTGTAGTGGTGATCTCTGAGATTAGTGTCAAGGGCAAATCTGGCTGTCCTGTGCTAAGACTGTTTT
Source organism: Neoceratodus forsteri (assembly GCA_016271365.2). Classification (NCBI taxonomy): domain Eukaryota; kingdom Metazoa; phylum Chordata; order Ceratodontiformes; family Ceratodontidae; genus Neoceratodus; species Neoceratodus forsteri. Next base: position 216,578,474 of record CM057453.1, read on the forward strand.
AGCTTGTTAAGGGGGGAGACTGGAGTGGAGTTGATGCTTGGGGCACCATAAGAGATAATCAGAAGTAGGGAGGAGGAGGCAATGACAAGAAGGGAGGGAGGCAGGCATAAGATAGGGCTTGAGGTGGTGCAGCATTCCGAGCTTCTGATGGAGGGTCTTGACCACTGAGGAAACATGGGTGTCAAAGGTGAGGTGGGAGTCCATGGTCAAGCCCAGATATTTAAAGGACTAAACCATTTCAAGAGGGTCGACTTGAGAGGAGTAGATTAACAGTGGGGGCAAGGTGGGAGGCTTGAGGCCTGATGAAGAAGAAGATAGTTTTCTTAGTATAAAGCACCAGGAGATTATTAAGAAACCAATTCCTGAGGTTAAGGAAATCCTGCTGGAGATGGTGGTTAAACATTGCATGGTCAAAGGAGGACAGATAGAGGCTGTCATTGTCAGCAAATAATTCAACCGACACAACCCCACAATGTTGCACAAGCTCATTGATAAATAAGGAGAGTGGACAGAGAATGGAGTACTTGGGGACCCCATCCTGTATGGCACTGAAAGGGGAAGTCTGGCCAGACCATTTGACACATTGAGTATGGCCAGTAAGGTAGTTTGGGAACCAAATGAGCACTATGGTGTTGACTCTAAAGGTAAGTAGTGTATGCAACAGGAGATTATTATTATGATTAACAAGGCCAAAAGCCTTGGTGAGGTCAACAAATATCGCACAGTTCACAATGCCTTTGTCCATACTGCCAAAGATATCAGATGTAACAGTGATAGGTACTATGAGATTTTCAGAAGCCGTGCTGGAACATGGAGAGAGAGATATTTACTTCAAGGTAAGATTGAAGTTGGGCATGAATTATTTTTTCTTGAATTTTAGCAAGGGGCAAAGGATGGAGATGGGATGGTAGTTTTCAAACAAGGAATTTGGGCTGCTCTTGTCTATTGGAATGACTATTGCAGCTTTCCATTACTGGGCATGGTACTTGAGCAACAGGACTTGTTGATCAGGTCACGATAGGGAGGAGTGATGGAAGGGCACTAAGTTTTCCCAGGTGAGGAGGTGTCCTTGATGCTGCTGAGATGATGCAGAACCTCTTTCCAGGTGGCCACTTCAGGTGAAAGGATGGACTACTATCAGTGGAAGTTGGGGAGGGTGACTGAGGACCATGTATCAGTGGGGCTGTCTTATATTTAGATAGGCCTGTGAAGGCTAAATTAAATTCTGTAGTAACTGAGACAGGGTCGATGATCTCAGAGTCATTAAGGAGCATGGTGTGGGGTGAGGAAGCAGATTTGCACTTAAGTAGGGTATTTATCTGTCCCCAGATGCTTTGGATTAAAAGAGATTATTGATTTAGAGGGTACGCACGTATGTATGTTTGGCCAAGTGGATCCAGGACTTACTTTGGTTATGAAGGTGTCTGTAGGCCTGTCAGTCAGATGGCATGCCAAAACTCTTGTATACCTTCCATTCAGCATCACTTGCAGTCATGAGAGCTCTTAGATCCTTGGGGAGCCAAGGGGCAGAAGCCCCCTTGGACCTCCACTTAACTAAGGGTGCAAGATGGTTGACTATAGAATTGAAGATGTTAGTAAAGTATTCTAGGGCCAAGTCGGCATCAGGTAGACTTTTGACTTGGGACCAGTCTGCATCGGAGAGAGAGTTTAGGAAGTCTTGGGGACAGAACAAGGTCATATCCCTAGAGAGCACTATTCAGGGGGGGGTAGATTTGGGAAGTTTTTCCTTCAGACACAAAAGGTGGGGGAGTGATCTCTCAAGGAATCGGGCAGAATGCCATGGACTTTAATGTGCTGGGGGTTGTTAGTAAGAACCCAGTCAAGAAGTGTATGGTTACCAAATTTATTGTTAAGCCTGGTAGGATCGCTAATGAGCTGTGAAAGATGTAAGTCAGATAGGGCATTATGAACAGAACCCAGCCCAGGGCCTAGCCAGTTGCAATTAAAGTCACCACTAAAACCAAATCCATGGGTAGGAGAGAGGTCCAGGAGGCAAAGAGAGAGGTAAAGGTTGAGGAGGGAGTGCTGGGAGAGATATAGATGCAGCCAATAAGTAATTGTTTCACTTGCCCAAGTATTATAGAATGTAGACTGATTCCACAGAGGAACTCACAGGGGCAGTAGGAATTCAGTCACAGACAAGGAGGATTTGGCATAGATAAGTATGCTGCCACCACATTTAGAGGGCTGATCATTTCAAAAGGTTGTGTAGCTTGGAATAGTTATCTCAGAGATTGGAAGCAATATCCGGCTATAGGGACATGTCCATGCCTCATGTTCAGGAGATATATATATATATATATATATATATATATATATACTGTATATATATATATATATATATATATATATATTCTTTGTAAAATTGCATTCATGCAACAGTTAGGGTTTTTTACAGCGACAAAAACAAGGAAATTCGATGTTAGGGTTTTCAACGTCAAATTTCCTCACTTTTGTCACTGTAAAAAAAACACTATCTGATGCATTAAAGCAGTTTTTTTGGAAATAATTTCCTTACTTTTTGAGAAAGAAATCACAATGAGAAGTTCTCTTACCACAGTACATCTAAACAAGTTTATGAAACCTTTATAAAAGAGACATTGGCAACAATGGCTCACCCAAGTTATCACCACACCCCTGCATAACAGGTACTGCATCCTTACTGCAGAGCCATAGCCCAACTAAGGCCATGAACATCAATGGTATACCTCTATGGTACCAACTGCACAGTAGGTATGACACTCATGAGTTCCATGGCCTCGGCCAGGCAATGCCCCCACCCCTCAGACCAGTAATTGCATGCTGAGTGCAGATCCAAAGCCAAACTAAGGCCATAGACATCAACGGTATACCTACCTCATGGCAGCTGCACACAAGTCAGAACAGTGAGGAGTTGCATGACCTCAGACAGGCAATGTTCCCCACGCCCCCAAACAGGTACTACATCCTGAGTACAAAGCACAGCCAAACTAAAGCCATGTACATCAATGTCATTCCTCTGTGATACCAACTGTAGAGTAGATATGACTCTCATGAGTTGCATGGCCTCAGCCACGCAATGCTCCTAACCCCCCAGACCAGTAATTGGATGCTGAGAACAGACCCACAGGCCAACTAAAGCCATGTACATCAATGGTATACCTCCCTCATACCATCTGCAGGAAAGTTAGAGCACTGAGGACTTGCATGGTCTCAGCCAGGCAATGCCCCTACCCCCACTGCACAGGTGCTGGATCCTGAGTGTAGAGCAGCACCCCAACTAAGGGCATGAACATCAATAGTATTCCTCTGTGATACCAACTGTACGCTAGTTATGACACTCATGAGTTGCATGGCCTCAGCCAGGCAATGCCCCACCCCATCAGCAGGTGTTGGATACTGAGTGCAGAGCCACAGGCCAACTAAGTAAATGAACATCAGTAGTATACTTCAGTGATACCAACTGCAGACTAGTTATGATACTCATGTTGCACAGCCTCAGCTAGCAATGACCCCCAGCCCCAAAAGTTTCTGGATCCTGAGTTCAGAGCCACAGCCCAACTAGGCTATGAACATCAACAGAGTACCTCTGTGATACCAACTGCTGAATAGTCACTCATTATGACACTCACGAGTTGCACGGCCTCAGCCAGGCAATGCCCCCCAAACTGGTACTGCATCCTGAGAGGAGTCACAGCCAACTAAAGCCATGGACATGAATGGCATACCTCTGTGATACCAACTGCAGACTAGTAATGACAGTCATGAGTTGCATTTCCTCAGCCAGGCAATGTCTCTACCACCTCCCAGGCCATGTACTGGATGCTAAGTCCAGAGACATAGCCCAACTTAACCCATTACATCTACAGTATACCTCTTTGATACAAACTCCAGACTAGTTGTAACGCTCATGAGGTGCATCGCGTCAGCCAGGCAATGCCCCCTCCTCCCCTCTCCTGAAAAGGTACTGAATCATGAGTGCAGAGCCACAGACCAACTAATGGTACAGCAGTGTGATGGCAGCTGTACACCTGCTAGGATACAGAGGAGTTAGATGACCTGAGCCAGGCAATGCCCTGCCCCTCCCGAAACCAGGTACTTAATGTTCAGTACAGAGCCACAAGTGAAGTGAGGCTGTGAACATCAATTGTATACATGATCGATACCAGCTGCACATATGGTAGGACACTGAGTAGTTGAATGGCGCCAATCAGTCAATGCCCCATCACTTATCCAGATCACTTAGTGTATCTTGAGTGCAGAGCTAGAGCTCAACTAAAGCTGTTGACATATATAGATACATTACTGATACCAGTTGGACACGTTAGTACACTGGTGAGTTACATGGGCTGAGCCAAGCAATGCCCCCAAGCCCCGTAAATCAGGCACAGGATCACAGGTGTAGAGAGAGAGAGAGAGAGAGACTAACTAAAGTGATAGACATCAGTGGAATACTTCCCTTATAACAGTAGCACACATGTATTTTTAAGAAGGACCCAAATATGTCACTGCAAAAGAATAATATTTAATTATAAAAGTATTCACAGTCATATAAAAATAAATATTTTCTAAATTCTCATATAAAAATGCTAAAGTAAATAAATGTGTTTCTTCACATGGTGGGGGGAAGGATAATAAACAAAACAATAAAATAAAAGCAATTAAATAAATAAAAGTGTTGCTTCACACTAGGACTGTGGAGTGAGATATAAGTAAAAAAAATAAATAATTGACTGAAAAACATTTAAAAGAATGGCCAGGAGTGATAGAGAGGTGCTGGCTATTCAGGCTGTTGTGCCTTGGGGAGAGGAGGAAGAAGAGGAAGACTGCACAGGAGCAGGTGGGTCCTGGTGCCCTTCATCTGCAGGTGGTGGTGGTGTTGTGGGAGGGGCACCTTCAAGGGGATCTTGTTGCTGAGGAACTATGGAGGGTGGGTCATCTTCTACATGCTGCAGGTCCTGTTGGAGGAGAAGGTAGATTGCTTCCGTGGCCTCCAGCTGGTTCTCAGCCAGCCACACCATGAGACTGTGGGTGGTCTCAAGCAAAGCAACAGAGGCCTCTTCCTTCTCCCTTAGTGACCGTATGGCTTGGGTGAGGCCCCTGTTGCTCTGCTGCAGACCACGGGTGGCAATTAAGGCCGGATGCCCTACACACCCATGTCACTGCAGCAAATCTGTCATCTCATCATTTTGGTTGATTACATGGTCTATTTTTGCTGCAGTGACATAGGCGTGCTGGGCTGCAGCTCTGTTACCACCCTCCATGGCCTTGAGCAGCTGGCTGAGAGTGCTGCTGATGGTGTTCAGAACAGCCAGATGCCCTGTGGAGAGAAAAATGACAAGACGAGACATGTCAGTAAACTAAACTGTTCTGTACTCTCATGTTAATATACTGTAGTGAGGTATATATTTTTTTTATTAGTGAGAGAGGAACTGTATTAGCATCTATGCTACATTAGTATAGCTGTGTGGATTTTTTGTACTGTAATTTAACTGCATTTCTGACACATTCTGCCCCCCCTCCTCCTCAGCACCCATAACCTGCACTCCTTGCGGCACAATCTGCCTGTATGAACCCCCCCACTAGCTCCAGATAAATGCTGCTTCTTGCAAAGCCCTGAAGACTCCTCTATGTCAGCCTGCACAGCACTTTGACACGATAAAAGATGACCCCCAGGTACCCCCAGCCCACCCTCTCCCCACACCTTTTGCAGGGTCCCACAAACTCAAGAGCTCAATAATGTGTAACAGAAGTGAAGTGGAAAAATCCAGTAACAGAAACTACATATTAATGGTGAGTTGTGTGATTATAAAGTTATTTGTCCAGTAGTCTGTGATCTCTTTGCTACTCATGAGGTTTCTCAAGGTGAGAGGCTACTGTTCAAATAAGTTGACTATGACAAAAGTGCAGCACACATATCCTTGGTATATATGCACAGACTACCTCAATAGTGAATTTGTCATTGAATCACATGAACAGTAGTCTTCTAGATTGCTCTTATCTGCAGAATTACTATCTGTCATACCTGTGAACAAAATTTTAGCAAAATAGAACAAATTAAGTAGCTGTTAGATTTGTTTCATACAATGCCACATGAAAATATTGTAGATTAATTTGTCAAAAGCACATGACATGACCTTGATTAATCCTGCAGTATACCCACTGTTAAAGGTAAATATCACTATTAAAACAAACCAAAGACTTAAAAATTGTACAACAGCAAGATGCTGGTACAGCCCCCTTCTATCCAGATACCAAGACAGTATGAACAAAACTGGGTCTATGGTTGGATTCACCACCTCTGGTGTGGTTGAAACACTCTGCTGTGACTTTCATACAAAACACACCAGTCGTAGTAAATCCATCAATATACGTACTCTCTATCATTGTATGTTGCTTAAACAAACCACACTCATGCACTACTTGTTGCTGAGAAATGCTATGATGATGTTTAAAGATTCATAATATAGCCCAGTGTGTTCTATTTTATCAGATATGGTGTGATTCATCACAACCACAGTAGTCTGTATACAAGGTGCATCTCAGTGGGTAAATCTTTGGCAGCCATAGCAATCTTCCTGAGAACTCATATTCAGCACTGGATGTGTGTTGGATATGGTGACGCAACCCTGCATCTCTCCGAATAGCAGGGCTCAAAGCTCAGCCCTTGCAGAGCAGCATCAACACCTGACCACCAAAAGGCAGGCTGCAGTATTACAGGGTGTAACACAGCAGTCCAGCTGTGAGTGGCCACCTGCACACCATGGACATCATCCACAAGCACACAGTGAACCTGGATCCCCACCCACCCTTAGTCAAGATTACACGGCATATGTTGTTACAAGTAGCAAAAAGGAGCAGAAATAACATTTTACTTTCACTTTTCTTGACAGATGTATGCACAAAAAGTAAAGAATGAACAGCAAGTGCCCCAGCACTGGCAGAAAGTAGCACTGTTGCATAAATAAAATATACAATGGTGATGTGTCTGATTAATAATTTATGTACACTTGTCCTGAATAACCTTGGACATCTCAGTTGTCGCCTGCGCCAATTGTGCGGCTGTCTGAGGTCAAACAGCACTTGTGTAGGTAAATCATATCTCTGACAGGTGACCAATGTATATACTTTATTTATTGTATTACTTTCTATTCTGCACATGCAATAGATGCCATTGTCATAGATAGTGATTGGTTATCAGAGGATTTAGAATAGTGGGAAAAAAGTATTTTAATTTTTTTTGATTGATTATTCAACTATGTCTGTGTTACGATAGAAGTTACTTACATTCCTCAGCTGGAGGCCCAGGTAGATCTGCAGCACATGGTGGATGACCCACTGCTAGAGATTGTGTTCTTCCTCCACAGAGTGGTTGATCTCTAGAATTTCGACTCTCCTCCGTGGTTCTGCTCCTCCAGCAGCACCCTCCATAGATGGTTCTTCCTCTATAAAAACATAGCAAAAGGAAAACATTATTTGTCTGTGGATGTTACTATATGTATCTATACCTCTGTAGTACCAGTTGTATTGAATTGTTAATTCTGAGGAGTTCAATAGCATTAACTAGGGAATTCCAACCCACCCCACCCCTCCCTCCCTCCCCTGATCAGAACAGTTACCGGATCCTGAGTCGACAGCCACAGGTTAACTAAAGGTGTGGACATCAATGGTATTCCTGCCCTGATAGTAGCTGCATACATGGTAAGATGATGAGGAGTTTGAAGACCTCATGCAGACAATGTCTCAGCTGTTCTCCCCATTGGCTCAACTAATTTAAAAGGGTCAACTACAGAATACTCCCCATTCACCTCCCCCCCAAGCTCCTCAGATTAAGTATTGTATCCCCAGTACAGAGGTACAAGAAAAGTAAGGCTGTGGACATCAGTGGCATAGAAACATAGAATTTGATGGTAGATAAGGACCGCTTGACCCACCCAGTCTGCCCATTTTCCTACCTGATGGATATGCTGCAGATTCTAGTTAATCAACAGCTTACTTCCTCCTGCCCCCACTAGAATTGCCTTATGCCTGTCCCATGCATTCTTGAATTCTCCCACTGTTCCTGACTCCACAACCTCCTCAGGAAGACTGCTCCATGCATCCACAACTCTCTCTGTGAAAAAATACTTTCTAACATTACCTCTGAGTCATCCCCCCATCTTCAAGTTGTGCCCCCTTCTTCTTGCACATCTCTTCATCTGAAAGATACTACCCTCTTTGTACCTTGTTAATTCCCTTGAGATTCTCAAAAGTTTCAATCATGTCCCCTCCCTCCTTTCCTCGAGGGTATACATATTAAGCTGCTTTAGTCTCTTCTCTCATATGTCTTCTGGTGCAGACCTTGCACCTATTTGGTTGTCCTACTCTGAACAGCCTCCACTCTGTCTATGTCTTTGCAGAGATGGGGTCTTCAGAATTGCATGCAGTACTTCAGATGGGGTCTCACTAACTGTCTGTAGAGAGGGATAACAACTTCCTGTTTTCTACTGTTGATGCCTTCCCTATGCATCCCAGTATCCCCCCAGATCTCCTGACTGACTTCTCACATTGCTTACCCACCTTTAGGTCATCATACATAATTACTCCTAGGTCTGCTTCAATTTTTGTTGTTGTTATTAACTCACCCCTCATAGTGTACTCTTCCCCTCGGTTTTTGTTTCCCAGATGCATTACCTGCATTTCTCTGCACTGAATCTGAGCTGCTACGATTTGACCATTCCTCAAACCTTGCCAAGTCCCTTTTCATTCTTTCCACACCACCTTGTGTATCAACCCTGTTGCAGATCTTTTTGTCATCTGCAAAGAAGCATACCTTTCCTTCCAGGTGCTCTCCAATGTCACTTATAAAGATATTAAAGAGGACCAGGCCCAGTACCGAACCCTGCGGTACCCCACTAGTTACCCTCCTTTCTTCACTGTGTACTCCATTTACTACCATCCTTTGTGTCCTGTTGACCAGCCAATTTTTTATCCAGACTACCACCTTGGGACCCACTCCAAGGCTGGCTAACTTGTATATCAATCTTTTGTGTGGGACTGTGTCAAATGCCTTGCTAAAATCTAGGTAGGCCATATCCACAGCCCCTCCCTGGTCTGCTACTTTGGTCACCCAGTCAAATAAAATCTATTAGGTTCATCTGACATGACATTCCTGCTGTGAAACCATGCTGTCTTGGGTCCTGTGCCCCACTGGCCTCTAGGTACTCAACAATTCTTTCCTTCAGAAGTGATTCCATCATTTTCCCTACCACTGAAGTCAAACTAACTGGTCTGTAGTTTCCTGCCTCTGCCCTGCTCCCACTTTTGTGAAGTGGAATCACATTTGCCTCTTCCAGTCCTCAGGTACCATCCCCCCATGATTTGTTAAAGAGGGTAGTCAGTGTAGAGTGAGAGTAGGTATACTTTCCTGATTGCACGTACACAGAAATCATGACACTGAGGGGTCGCACATAGACACGCTGTCAATACTCCCGCTATGGACACCAGTTAGTGCATGCTGAGTGCAGAGAGACACAGAAAATAAAAGTGTGGATACAGATGTAATACCTTGCTGATACAGGTTGCACATATATTAGTACAGTGACAAGTTGCACTGTGTCAGGCAGGGAATACACCAACCTCCTGTGGAATAAGTACTGTATCTTGAGTGGACAGCCACAGTATAAGTATGTGATGCCACATGCAGACAAACTGGGACACTCTGTGGTTTTAAGGACTCTTACAGACAATAGCCCCCCCTTCGGATCAGGGGGGATCATTACTGCAGAGTAACAGGCCAAGTAAGCCAGAGTACATCAATGGCAAAGGTTACTGATATCAGCTACACACAAGTTTAGACACTGTATAGTTCGACACCCTCAATGAGGCAATCATTCCACATGCAAACAAGAGACACTGGATGCTGAGTGCAGAACCACAGAGTAAATAAATCATGGATATGACAATATACCTCCCTGACTGCAGGTGCACACATATTAGGACAGTGAGGAATCGCAGTGGTTGAGAGAGGCAATGCCCTCACCTCTCAGACAAGAGGCAGTGTATTGTGAGTAGGCAGCCATAGGCAAACGTCAACATAAATGGCATCTTTATGTGATAAGAGTTGCACACAAGGTGTGATGCTGAGGAGTCTCAGGGCCTCACACAGACAATGCCACTCCCACTTCCCTCGCAGCATGGAGTTTATTGTCTCTGCAGAGCTACAGAGGAAGTGATACCATGGACAGCAATGGTAAATCTTACTAATACAAGGTCCAGACAAGTTAGGATACTAACAACTTGCATTTCTTTAACCAAGAAATTATCCCACCTTCCCACACCAGGCAGTGCATGCTGAGTGCAAAATTAAACAGTAAGTTTAACTGTCAATATGTATGGTATGCCTACATGGTATGATGTGCATGGATGTTAGGACATTGAGGACTTGCACTGACTCAGGCAGGCAATGGTGAGCCCCCCTGAACAGGTAATAGATCCTGAGTGCAGAACAATAGGTTAAGTAAACATCTGTATGTCACTTGCATATCACACTGATAACTGCTGCACACAAGGTATGACAGTGACTAGTTTGGAGGGTTGAAGCAGACTTTATTGCCCCCACACTCCTACAATCTGGATAAGGTAGTGGATGTTTAGTACAGAGGCACATGGCAAGTGAAGGCACAATTATAAATTGCATAGGTTACTGATAGTACCTCAACACAAGTTTGTGCACTGATCAGTTGCATGTGATCACTTAGGGAATGTTTCTACTGTACCTCCCCCCACATGAGGAACTGGATGCTGAGTGCAGAGACACTCACTAAGTATATCTCTGGATAAGCACAGTATGCTGGCATGACACAAGGTGCAGATATGTACAATAGTGACTACCTGAACTGCATCAGGCAGGGAATGATGTTACCCCCACTCCACCTAGAACAGGTCCTAGAAGCTGACTGAACAGCTACAGCATAACTAAAGATTTGTATGTGAACCTCTGAACATGGGTACGTTAGCCTCCTGATGGCAGCTACACACAAGTCATGATACTGAACAGTTGGCAGGCAATTGTCCCATCTTGTGACAGTAGGCATTAAACCCTGAGTGCAGAGTCACATAGTAAATAAAGCTGTGAATACTGGCAGTACTCCTCTGTGATATCACCCGCACACATTCTAGGAGAGTACAGAGTTGACGTGCATCATGCTAGCAATGCCTATAACCAATCACCTCCTCTCCCCAGAACACGTACTACATACTAAGTATGCAGCCACAGGCTAGCTAAGGAAGTGTACATGAAGGGTATACACCCATGATAGCTGCAGAGAAGGTATAGGTCTGAGGAGTCTAAAAAGCTCACCGAGACAATGACCCCCCCTCCTCCCACTCTGATAACATAGTGGATTTTTAGTGCAGAGGTACAGCCAACTGAAGACATAAACAGTAATGACATAGCTTCCTGATTTGAGCTCTACATAACCTAGATAATTGAGAAGTCATATGTTTCATACCAGGTAATGCTTCAACCTCTGCACACCAGGTACTGGGTGGTCACCACAGAGTCATACAGTAAGTGGAGCTGTGGATATCAATGGTATATCCATCATAATATGAGCTGTGCACATGTGAGGAAAGTGAGAAGTTGCACTGCTTCAAGGAGGTAATACCCTCCCATCCCAAAATAAGTATTAGATCCTGAGTGCAGAGCCATAGACTGACTAAAGATGTGTAGACCATTGCTATGTGTCTCTGATACCAGGTGTGCACAAGTTGAGCCACTAATTAATTTCTAGCAGTCAGTCATACAATGCCTCCCACCATTGCATTACGTAGTGTATGCTCAGTCCAGCTTTACAGGCCAAGGAAAACCATGAGCATCAATGCTGCACCTTCCTCATAGCAACTCCACCCAAGTAAAAACACTGAGGACTTGCATGCCGTCAGCCAGCAATGGTCTCACATCCCTAGAACAGCTACTAGATCCTGAATGCATAGCCACAGACTAAGTAAAACTGTGCATAATGATGGCATACTTCTGTGGCATCAGCTGTAGATATATTAGGTAACCTGAAGTTGTACTGTCTCAGTCAGGCAATGTCCCCATCCCTCTCCCAGAGCAGTTCATTGATGTTGAATACCGTGAAGAGCTGCATTGAAAAACAGATCAAATGCAGTAACACCACTTAATGGCGCACTATTTTGTTTTTTTCCAACAGCAATAAATCAGTATATTGATCACTTTCTGTTAACAATGAATGTGACATGTAACCAGGCACTTGATAGTGTGGATGATACAAGAATATAGCCATATTTGCTGTGTTCATGGAACCTCGGTGTATGTTGGTACCAAAGAACACATCAGGCATGGGTATATCTTGAGATCAGACAGACCTTTTCAAGCTATACTAGCTGTTTCTATGTTTTGGCAATTAATGTAATAGACCAAAAATTCACCATTAACAAATCATTTGACAACGTTTCAAAATGTGCAAATAAAAAATGGCTCAATATATTGTATTCAGAGATTGCTAAAGTAAATAATAGTACCATTATGTTTAAATGTCATCAAGCTCTGTTCTTTCTCCTCATGGGATACTGAATTGCATAATAATAACAGAGTACTAATCTTGCAATGTGTAAAATATGACATCACCTAATAACACTGTGACAAAAACTTACCAGCATACTGAGATTGTCAGTGGATTTATTCAGCTGCTGTAACGGATTTGCTGTACTTATAACATTCGAAACATTTAAAGGAAAACTGCACCCTTATGTCTTCTAAATGTTATTTGTTTCATGTCAGTACACAACTGTTTTCATGTTGCTGTTAAGGATGTATGCAAATGTTTAAGTCTGTTTTTCAGTTCATACTAGGCCCTGTGACTCCCTGGCAGTCTCATTTAATGGCTATTGAAATTGCATTGTTCTTGAGAGCTGCATTAGCATATGAGAACTCCCAGGGCAATCACAGGGCCTAGCATGAACTGTAAAATCAGACTAAAACATTTGCATATATCATTAACAGCTACATGAAAAGAGTTGTCTATTGACATGGAAACAAATAACATTTAGAAGATATGAGGTTGGAGTTTTCCTTTAAGACCATTAATAAGACATACTTACCACCATGATGGCGCTCTCCAAACTCTGTCTTCCCTGCCTCCTCCCACTTAACAAAAGCTATGTCGAACCACTCCTGGACACTCCCGCGCATATCACCCGCCATGGCCTTTGCCTTGAAAAAGGCCTGGTGGGTGATCTTCCATTTCCTCCTACACTCTCCAGCAGATCTTGTTATGCCTTCTCTCTCCCCAAGACACAGCTAATGTGCACAAAAACATAGAAAAGAAAGTACAGTGAATAATTTTGTAATAAATAAACATGTAGATTTAAGTAATATACTACAACATCTGTTAAGAACACAGTATAATAGTATGAGTTTGATATGTGCAGATCTAAAAATATGTGCACACAAGGTTTGCCTGCAGGTCAATTTTTTGACGTCTATTAACTCTGCTCATATGTGCAGCTAGGAGGAGTATTCTGCAGCAACACATCACTTATATGCTTCTGTTTCATTGACCCTGCCTGTTGCCCTGTGCAATCCCATTTTGAACCAATTTACAGTCCTAGTGGATACCACTTCTGCAGTTAATGCATAACACTGACCTAGTATCAAGTTTCATACGCTTAATTTTCCTTATGTGTATGTTCAATCTTATTATATCACTCCATAGACCCATGGTTGGCCGGCACCCAGCCAGCCACTGACCAAGACCAGGACACCCGCCTGCAGCTCCTTGGAAGCTGCTTGTCCCTGAACAGGGCTGCTCCAGCTCACCCATGGTCGGCCGGCACCCAGCCAGCCACCGACCAAGACCAGGACACCCGCCTGCAGCTCCTTGGAAGCTGCTTGTCCCTGAACAGGGCTGCTCCAGCTCACCCACGGTCGGCCGGCACCCAGCCAGCCACCGACCAAGACCAGGACACCCGCCTGCAGCTCCTTGGAAGGTACGGGACAATGCAGCCAATCTGAACACGGGTGCTTCCAGCAAACCCACTCTGATTGGCAGGAGTTTTCCCCTGCTATAGACACCTGGCACTTTGTTAGACTTTCCGTAGAACTAAGCACATTTCTACTGTGTTATTAGGAGTTTTTCTACTGTATTAGCTGGATTGTAATTTCTACTACTATTTTAAATTGCTTACACCTCTTCTGTCTGACTGCTCTTCTTGCAGCCCCCCCCCATCCAAGCACTCTGCCTTAGTGCCGATAAGTCTAACTACTTTTTTTTGGCTAGTTTTCCATTAGCAGGTTATACAGACCTGCCACTAGAGGCATTCTTGGTCTTCTACATAAATCACTGTATTCTTCGTGGGCAATATGGCCTGCATTATCATTCTACTTCTTCTCGGTTCTGCTACAAGTGAACTTGAGTCTGAAGGGTGGATGGCCACTAATTGGCTGCCTGATCTCCTTGTTCCCTTCTGCTGTATTTTCTCATCTAGGTTTTAAATGGGTACCTAGGTGGGCAAATTTCTTGCCTAGAAAATATTGCACTAATACAAATCACAAGACCACTCAATCTGGGACCATGGCTCTCCTTATTGTGTTTTTATTGCTCCTAAGGTGCAGAGTTTTCAGCAATACAGTGCAATTTGAAGTACCTCAATGCAATTCAGTTCTCCAATGTACCTTATCAATACCTAATGTTATAACAGTCTACTGTGCAGACACTCTGTCATTCTCCTCTCCCCTTTTAGCCTATTCCCCCCAGTTAGCCTACACCCCTTTGCTACTGTCCTCACCTCGCTTACTCAAGCACTTACATTGATCACAATCAACTGTCATTACAGTGGCGCCGCCTTGCGCAGCACGATATGGGTTGCCCGAAGAAATAAAAAGCAGTCTCCATTCTTATAAGCTCCTTAAAGAAAGTTATACTTCTGCTTCTTCTCTGCTCAGGAAATGTGGAGCTCAACCCTGGCCCCCCCCTAGAACTTACCTCGCCTATCGATTTTGCTGAGGCCACAGGTCTCAAAATGATGATGGTCAACATTTTAAGCCTGCCTAAAAAACTTGTACAGCTGCAAGCCTGGGCTGCACACGTTAACCCAGACCTTATCATAATTACTGAGTTGTAGTTAAAAAAGACGAACACTGATCAACAAATATCACTGCAGGGCTACAATTTATTTAGGGAAGATAGAGAGTCTAGAGGCGGGGGTGTGGTTATCTATGCCAAATCTAAGTACTTGGTCACCAATATTAGTTGCAAATCTCTAGCCAAGGAATATGAGTTAGTTTCACTGAACCTTCATCTCCCCTCCTCGGAATGTATCACTATCCTAGGTGGCTATAGACCCCCGTCTGGTGGTGATGAAGTCCTTAATCTTTTGAAATCCATGTTCGTAGATGCAAAAACTGAAACAATATTTCTAGGAGATCTAAATATGGACTGGTTGTCACCTAAATCACACGGCCTCAAATCCTTTGTGACGAGCTAGGCCTTGGGCAATTAGTCAGAGAACCTACTAGGAACAACACTCTAAATACTGCCAACAGTTCCATTCTAGATGTGGTACTAACCACCCATCCACACAAAATATCTCATTTGGCAGTGTTTCACAATGACATAAGCGATCATGGAATTGTTGCTTGCATAAGATCTCAAATTAAGGCCCGTCCGCAACCCATCTTTATAACAAAAAGATCCTTTCGCAAATTCAGTGCAGTAAACTTCCTATCTGACCTGAGCATGATCAGATGGCAAGATCTTTACCTAGCCAAAGATGTCAACAAGGCAGCTTGCATCCTTAATGACAAACTCACTACAATAATAAATAAGCATGCCCTTTCATCAAAGTAAGGGTATGGAACAATTCCATTCCCTGGTTCACCCTCGGATCTCAAGGCAGCCCTTATAGCTCGAGATAAACTCTGGGCTAAAGCTAGACATTCCAAAGAATCTTCAGATTGGCAGGCCTTTAGAACAGCCAGGAATAACTGTGTGAAAAACTTAGTTCTGCTAAAACTAACTATTATATTTCTACTCGAACAAGCTAAAGGTAACCCTCATAAAATATGGAAGACTATCAAAGCTATAGAAGGACGGCCCATGGCCTCTGTCCCAACAAAGATAGTTGCAGTGACAAGATTGTGGAAAACAAGTCCCTAATCCTGGAGGAACTTAACTCCCACTTTGCCACAGCTGGATTAGCTTTTGACTCATCACCTTATGCTGGTGCTGCGTGAGCCAGCATACCCTCCGCCACATCTAGTCTTGCACCCAGTCCCTTCCAACTGCGCGAGATAACTTATAAAGAAGTAGAAGATTCTCTTCTTAACTTAGACACCAAAAAAGCGCACGGGACGATGGCTTGGAACCCTTTTTCCTAAGGTCAGGCTATGCCCATCTCACTGTCCCAATTCTCCACATCTTCAATCTTTCCATTACATCTGTTGTGCCATCCTGCTGGAAATCAGCACATATCCTCCCTCTATTTAAATCTGGTGACCCATGTGATGTAAACAACTATAGGCCTATCTCCATATTGCCTATCCTTTCTAAAGTTCTCGAAAAACTGATCCATATTCAGTTAAAATCTCACTTGGAAACCTTCGCCTCTCATTAACCCAGCTCAATCTGGCTTCCGGGCTAATCATAGCACAATCACTGCACAAGGAAAAGTAACCAATGATTGGATCTCTGCTATAGATGCTAAGAAGGTAACTGGTGCAGTCTTTTTGGACCTCAGCAAAGCTTTTGATACTGTTGATCACAAACTATTAGTCAATTGCCTTGCAAAGCTGGGTGCCACATACCATACCACCCAGTGGTTCTCTAGCTACCTAACTGGAAGATTCCAAAAAGTAAAGGCGTTAGGCTTTTTTTCTGCTGCCTTGCCAGTTGCAAGGGGAGTCCCCCAAGGATCCATCTTAGGCCCTATCTTGTTTTCTCTGTACATCAATGACTTAGATGCTAACATATCTACGTCCAATCTGCACTTTTTTGCAGATGATACTGTGTTGTATACTTCTGGCTCATCGTTATCTGAAGTCAAGGGAGTGCTTCAAGTGGACTTCACACAACTTGAGCATAAACTAATAAAGGCAAAGCTTCTGCTCAATGCTAAGAAGACTAAAGCGATGATATTCTCCTGCAGTGCTGTCTCAGGCCCCCCCAGTAGTCTTGCCCAAGACTTCATTGTCACCACGCTAAACGAGCCTCTGGAAGTTGTAACCAAATTTAAATATCTAGGTATCTGGATCAACAATAAATTATCTTTCAGTGGCCACATCGAAGATGTCTCTAGAACAATAGTTCTCAAACGTTGTCACAGTGAGCATCCCCAAATCCATGGAAAAGATTTTGAGCCTCCCTAAAACTGAAATAATCTTGGCTGCCCTAAAGAAATATAACATACTGTACTTTGTACAGTACACCACTTAATACATTGCAACCCCTTTGAGTACTTGGCTCACACTCAGTTCTTTGTCTTATACTGTTGTGGAACCTTTGAAAAGAGCTCCTGTGCTCAAAGGTGTTATCTGAATAACAAATAAATAAAATAAAAACATATTATTATTCAGCTTATTGTAACCCCCTCCCGGCCAGCCTACTTGCTCCACTATTTTCATTCTTGAACCATTGTTACCCCTTGTTGCAGTATCTTCATGGGTCAGTCTACTTTCTCAGTTTCCTCTCTCTCTCTATATACAGTGTGTATATATATATATATGAAATAATCTTCCTACATACTTTGCCTCTCCCCTCCGTCCCTGCTCTAAGCAACTTCGGGATTGCTTTTACTCTTTCCTGCTATTGCTCTTAGCACTTCTATGCTCAGCTCTTGTATTTGGGTTGTTCTGCCATCAGCCTACAAATTGATTACCCACTCATGAGTTTATTATTCATATTTGATTGCACTGTTGTTCACTGTGTATTTCTTGATTGTTTTGCAGTTACCTTTTGAAATGTATTCCTCCCTACCCTTCCCCACCGCCTTAGCTCATTCACCTTCCCTTGTTACCTATTAGTACATAAATACATAAAATTCACTTACTATTATGCTCTTTCAGTTTGCTTCATCTCTTCACACAAAATATATAAAACTCAAAATTTAAATACAGTAATTTTTCAGACTTGCTTGAGCCTCCCCTGGAACAGGTTGAGGCCTCCCCAAGGAGTCTGGCCTCACCATTTGAGAATCCCTGCTCTAGAAGGTTAAAAGCAAGGTTAGGTTTCTTCTACAGAAATAGGCCCCTTTTCCCCCTTGAAACTCAAAACAAGCTTGTACAGGCCACTTTTCTCCCCTACTTGACTATGGCGATGTAATCTATTCCTCCACCACTCTTGCAAATCTAAGTAAACTGACATCCTTTATCACCGCGGCGTTATGGTTCATTACCAACTCCTTACCGTTCGCACCACTGTGACTTATATGCAGCTGTTGGTTGGACATCCTTACTACTAGACGCCTGCTCCATGCTGGGCTATGGACTCTTAAACTGCTCCTGCAGAAATTGCCAAGCTATCTCTCTTCCCTTATTAGTATCTCACATAGTGCATACTGTAAGAAAATCTGACTTTATTATGCTTGACATACCAAGGACATGGACTTCTTTGTAAACGTGGTATTGCATATGCCCTTCCTCCATTTGGAACCAATTACAAACCGTATTGAAACTAACTAGCACAGTTTCAATAAACTTCAAATTGCTAAGTTCAGTCAAAATAAAAGACACCTGTATCTGTCATTAAGTCTCTTCCTTCCCATGTGTGCCATATTTATCCACTGGTAAGGTATAATTGATTTGTCATATTAACTGCTTTCCTTCCCTTCTCCTTCTACTCCTGGCTTTATCTTTGCTTACGCTCCACTGCTACTCTATCAAATCTCTCCTCCCTCCATATCAGTTGTAGACTGTTGTTTGTTCTAGCTGCCAAAATACTGTATATGTATTGCACACACCAGTCATCATGTTTCATTTATCAGTATGCGACCTGTAAGTCGCTTCCCTGTCTCATATCAATGTTTACCACCTGTGGTCACCCTATGTGGTACCCTTGTATGTATATCCAGCCTGTATCATGTAACGTGTATTTCATGTATATGCTGTTATTACTCATCTGTGTTTGTACTTTAAGTGTTTATGTCACAGGACCTCCTTGTGAATAACCTTGCTCAATGGAGTTTTCCTGCAATAAACTTGAACTTGAAACTAATGTCCCTTTACCTCATAATTTCAAAGAGCACACCTGTAGCTGTGTTATTTGATGCCTTGAAAAGAGAAACTGCCACACAACTCATGCTTGTACAAGCAAGTTTGCAGTGAACACTTGTTGTCAGAAATTGTCATGCTCAATAGCTACTAAGTCACTGCAAATCTGTGCCACTGTAATTACATACTTGTTGCACTTTTGCACTCTTACTAGTAGCATCTCCCACTGGACAAAGTGAAACATGTGGCTGTGGCTTTTCTTGACTTTTGAAAACACCTATTTTTTTTTTATATTACATATGAATAAAAGATTTAACTGTTGTATGACTCATGTTTACACATCTTTGCATTATGAGATCTGCTATCAGTGTCCTATATCTTAATAAACTGTACTACTATGACATAGTTCCACAGATATCATTATTGTACCATGCTTAATACATAAAAAGAAAAAGTATTCATTAATTAAAATCATGACCTACCTTACCCCAGGTGTGTGTGAGGCTGAGGATTGTTGCCTCATAACAAACCTAGGGTTTGTATGGTCCTGACAGCCTGAACAATGGCCTGCACCTCTCTATTACTCCAGGATGTTGGCATATTTAAGGTCTGGAAAAAAATATATATGTTTGTTTAGAAACATTTACAATAAGATTTATTGTGGTTTGAGCATTTGTGTGCAACTCATTAAGGACATATATGCAGTGCAAGTGACATGCATTGGCACATTTGTGAAATGTGTGTATAACAGTATTTATGCAATAGGCGTGGACATAAATCTTATGTGATAAATCTGATAAATCCTATGTGATAAATCTGAGCTACTATGAGATAAATTCAAAATGTTTCATTTATACACATAGTAGACACATCATCACAGATTTATATACATAGTAGATATGTCAAAATTACTCCGGAACTCATTTAGAATGTTCAGATTCAGCACCAGTACTAACTATATTCAAATGCAAATAACTTTAAAAGGAAAAAAGATAGCATAGTGCTGTGAGCTTGAAAGTTGTGCAGCACAAAATTATCTACAAAATGAGTGGTATTTCATTTATAGATACCTTACAGATGTTTTTATAATTAGCATACGTTTGCACCCAACTGCAGATAGGACGCCTTTAGCCTCTGGGTGACAGTCAATCTCAGTACTAGCAAAATATACACATGTGTTATTGTTTATATTAAATTCGCCCATTCTCAACCTCGAAAAAAATATATATTCTAAAAGTTTTCAAAGTCACAAAAACAAATCTATGTTGCTAGATAATGTCAAATAGTCCCTTGATGGATCTTTTGTATGTAGCATCAAATCTGCCTTTCTTCACACTCAATATACTGTGTAATTGCTAACCATATAATTGAAGAATTCAAAGTTCAACATTATTCAACCAGTGGAATGCCCCCCCAACCGCCAGACACAGAATGGTAACATGGAATACATGAAGTTTTTATAGATATGTATATATGTATGTAAACTTTGTATCCATGTTTGTGATGCAGGCTAGGAAATGGATGGATTATGTATTCAATGAGTTGCCCTTGCTGACAGGGACTTGTTTTAGATAGTGGTGGTGCTCTCTAAATGCAATGTGTACAACCAAGTCTCATCCTATCAGGGCACAGGGATTTCATTGCCCACCTTATAAAGATGTGCCAGTCAATGCCACAAGTGGTGTGTGATTCATCTATAGTGGTAGTGAAGATGATATGCATATCGACAGCTGGCGCAGTGTCATTTTAAAAGCAAGTAAAAGATCTATCACTAATGTAGTCTGGGTATGTGTTTCCAAAAGATAAGTGCAGTGCCACTAGACTTATTTAGGTGGTGTGCCATAAGCTAGCAACCACATTGTACACAGCAGGATGACAGTGTGCATTGTCTTCAAGTCCATAAAGCATTACCAGACAGGCAACAGCACTATACTGGTTGCCACTCACTGTGGCACCATGTGTTTTTGTGGTTTGCTTTCTTCATATGTGTCTTGACCACAAGAGACAGTTGAAGAAAGTTGTGTTGTAATAGTGGTTCTCTATATAGCCTTTTGCAGGCACAACTGCAGAAATATTTTAAACATTAGTGTTTGAATAGAGTTGCATCACCCACCCCTCATACCCTTGTCTCTAGCTGAGACAGCACTACCTAGAAAAAAACAGAATTATAAATACTCAATTGTAATAGTTCTTAAATCATCATTGAATGTATCATCGTCTACTGAGCTGCTATTTAAACAAGAAGAACCATGTGATTACTTACTTTTGAGCTGTTTAAAGATTAAACTAAAGAAACATTTTTTCTATTCTTTGCCAATCTGTTGAAACAAATAGATATTCACTGTTAGAAAACTGTCAAGAGCCAAGTAAAGCTATCAATATCTATGGCACACCTCACTGATATCATCTGCACACATGTTAGGACACTTATGAGCTGCGCAGTGTCAGCCAAGTAACCCCCCCCAACAGAACAGTTACTGGATTTTGAGTTCAGACCCAGAGCCTAAGTAAAACCTTGGACATCAACAGAATTTGTTTTATTTTTATTTAGTTTTGTTGACCAGGTAAGTGCACTAGACAAATCCTGCCTATTTTCAGGCATGACCCGGGGAGGGAATACAGATGAATGCCAACTGACTTTGAACCAGATTAAGCTGTTGGTGGTATTTTCAGTGAATGAGGGAAAATTGGCCGGGACACAGGGGAAATTCCCCTACTCTTTTTCGATAAGTGCCATGGGATCTTTAACATCCACCTGAACTACCACCAATCCAGGCAGATGGGACCTCGGTTTAACATCTTGTCCGAAAGACATGATATACCGCCATGATAAAAACTGCACAGATGTTAGAACACTGAGTAGTTGCATAAGATCAGCCACGCAATAGCTCCCTCCCCCAGAACAGGTACTAGATCCTGACTGCAAAATCACACCTCAACTACACTCGTGTAGAAATACAGTAAACCTACCTCATACCAGTTTCACACAAGTTAGTACACTGAGCAGTTGTACAGCTTCAGGCAGACCCATGGACATCAATGGCAAACATCCCTGAAACAAGCTGTACACATAGTAGGACACTCAGGAGTAGCACAGTATCATCCAGATACTGCCCCCCCCCCAAAATACGTACTGTATCCTGACTGCAGATGCTGAGGACATGTGAAGCAATTAACATTACTGTTATATCTCACTTATACCAGACACACACAACTTGGAACCCTAATGAGTTGCACAGCTTCTGCCAGAAAATACCTCCACCTCTACAGAGCAGGAACTAGACCCTGAGTTCAGACCACAGCTCAAGTCAACTGATGTACATCAATGATATATCTGTATGATACTAGCTATGCACAAGTTAAAATAATGAGGACTTGGATGGCTTCAAGCAGCAATACCCATACCCCCCCAGACCAGGCACTAGATACTGAGTTCAGAGCTACAGCCCAACTAAACCCATGAACATCAATGGTATACCTCCCAGATAACAGCTGCAGACATCTTAGAATAGTGAAGAGTTGCACAGCATCAGCCAGGCAACCCCCCTCAAAAAAAAGACCAGGTACAAGATCCAGAGTGCCGAGCCACATGAAAACTAAAGCCACAGACATAAACAGGATACCTGCCTCATACCAGCTGCACACAAGTTAGAACACTGACAAGTTGCACAGCGTCAGCAAGGCAATACCTCCCGTGCTCAGGTCAGGCACTAGATACTGCCTGCAGAGTCACAGCTCAGCTAAACTCATGGACATTGATAGTATTCCTCCCTCATACCAGCTGCATACAAGTTAGAACAGTAAGCAGTTTCATAGCTTCAAGCGGGCAATACCCCACCCCCCAGACCAGGCACTGGATCCTGAGTGCAGAGCTACACCACAAGCAAAGCCATGGACATCAATGGTATACCTCCTTGAAAGCAGTTGCACACATACTACGACACAGAGGAGTTGCACAGCAGTATCCAGGCAATTCACCCCCCCCAAAAAAAAACACATACTACATCTTGAGTGCACAGCCAGAGTGCAACAAAAGCCAAGGACATTATTGGTATAACTCCCTCATACCTGCTGTACACAAGCTAAATACGAAGGAGTTGCCTGGCCTCAGTGAGACAATCTCCCCCCCTGAACAGGTACTCAATCCTAAGTGCAGAGCAACAGCCCAACTAAAGCCATGACATCAATGGTACACCTGTGTGATTCCAACTACACACCAGTTATGACAGTCATGAGCTGCATGGCGTCAGCCAGGCAATGCCCCTTTCATCTCTGAACAGCTACTGGATCACAAGTGCACAGTCACTGACCAACTAATGCCATGAACATCAATGGTATAGCTGTGTGATGGCAGCTGCACACTGTTAGGACATTGAGGAGTTAGATGGTGTGAACCAGGCAATGGGCCCCAGAAATCAGGTTTTGAATCTTGAGTCTAAAGCCACAATTAAGCTAAACACATGGACATTAATAGTATACCTCCTTATACCACCTGCATTACAAGTTAGAACACTGGTGACTTGCACGGCTTCAAGCAGACAATACCCCAGACCTGGTACTGGATGCTGAATACACAGCCACAGCCTGTAAAAACTGTAGACATCAAGGTATACCTCCTTGAAAGTGGCTGCACACATACTACAACACTAAGAAGTTGCATGGTAGCATCCAGGCAATGCCCCCGCCCCCAAAAAAAACCATGTACTACATCCTTAGTGCAGAGCCAATGGCCAAGTAAAGACATGGACATCAATGGTATACCTCTCTGATACCAGCTGCACACAAGTTAGGACACTTAGGTGTCACAGAGCCTCACCCAGGCAATGACCCCCCCCGAGGCCAGGTACTGGATGCTGAGTTCAGACCTACAGCCTGACTAAACCCATAGAAATCTATGGTATACCTCCCTGATAACAGCTGCAGACATCATAGAACACTAAGAAATTGCACAACATCAGGCAGGCAAAAAAACCCACCCCCACAAAAAAGAAAAAGTACTAGATCCAGAGTGCAGTGCCACAGCCAAACTAAAGTCATTGACATAAAAGGTATACCTCCCTCATACCAGCTGCATACAACTTAGAGCACTAAGGAGTTGCACAGCTTCAAGCAGCCAATACCCCCACCCCCCAGACCAGTCACTGAATGCAGAGTGCAGTGCCAAAGCACAAGTAAAGCTATGGACATCAATGGTATGCCTCCCTGAAAGCAGCTGCACACATACTACAACCCTGAGGAGTTGCACGATGGCATCCAGGCAATGCTCCTCCCCCAAACACATATTACATCCTTAGTGCAGAGACAGAGGTGAACTAAAGCTTTGGACATTAATGTTAAAACTCCATCATACCAGCTGCACAAGAGTTTGAACACTGAGGAGTTGTATGGTCTCAGCCAAGAAATGGTGCCCTCCTATTCAACATGTATTGGATCCTGAGGGGAGACCACAGCCCAAATAAAGCCATGAATATCAATGCTATACCTGTCTGAAAACAGCTGGACACATTAGAAAACTGAGCAGTTGCATGGCCTCAGCCAACCAGTGCCTCCCCCCCAAACACATACTATTTCCTGAGTGCAGACCCACACCACGAGCAACCTATTAGCATCAATGGTACACCTCTCTGTTACCAGGTGGACACATGATAGAACACTGATGAGTTGCACAAATTCAGATAGGTAATGCCACCCCCCCCGACCAGGTACTGGATCCTGACTGCTGACTCACAGTGCAACTAAGGCCGTGGATATCAATATTATACCTCCCTGTTTTCAGCAATGCCCTGATGCTTCCTCAGATGAGCTACTGGGTTTTCAGTCTAGAGGCAGGGCTGAACTACACCTGTAGCCATTTACAGTTTACCACCCTGATAGTAAGTGCAGATATGTTACAACACTGACAAGTTGCAAGGGTTCAGTGAGGCAATGCTCCACTCCCTGAGATCAGGTACTGGATTCTGAGTGCTGAGCCAGATGATCACTAAAACCATGCACATCAATGATATACCTCCCTGATAGCTACAGCAGGTACTGGATCTTGAGTGCACAGGCAGAGTCCAAGCTATAGACAATGCATGTGTATGTTGTGAAACATAGAAACATAGAAACATAGACTTTGATGGTAGATAAGAACTGCTTGGCCCCGCCTAGTCTGCCCATTTCCCTACCTACAGGATAAGCCGCAGAGCATAGTTAACCAACAGCCTATTTCTTCCTACCCCCCACAAGAATTGCCTTATGTCTGTCCCATGTATTCTTGAATTCTCCCACAGTTTTAGACCCCACAACCTCCTCAGGAAGGCTGTTCCATGCATCCACTACCCACTCTGTAAAAAAAACACTTCCTCACATTGTCCCTGAACCACCCCCCATCTTTAAATTGTGTCCCCTTGTTCTTGCATGTCTCTTTTTCTGAAAGATGCTACCCTGTTGGACTTTGTTAATTACACTGAGGTACTTAAAATGTTTCTATCATGTCTCCCACTCACTCCTTTCCTCAAGGGTATACATGTTAAGCTCTTTTAGTCTCTCCTCGTATGGCTTCTCTTGCAGACCCAGCACCATTCTAGTTGCCCTCCTCTGGACTGCCTCTGTGCTGTCTATGTCCTTGAGGAGATGGAGTCTCCAGAACTGGACACAGTACTCCAGATGGTGTCTCACCAACTGTCTATACAGAGGGATAACAACTTCCTGTTTTCTGCTGGTGATGCCTCTCCCATGCATCCCAGTATACCCCAGCTCTCCCTACTGTCTTCTCACATTGCTTGCTAACCTTATGGTCATCTGTTATGATTACCCCCAGGTCCCTTTCCTTTTTTGTTTTTGTTACTACCTCCCCCCGTTGTGTAATCTTCCACTGGGTTTTTGTTTCCCAGGTGCATTATTTTTCACTTCTTTGCATTGAATCCTAGCTGCCATACTTCCAACCATTCCTCCAACCTTGCCAAGTCCCTTCTTATCCTTTCCACACCTCCTTGTGTATCAACCCTGTTGCAGATCTTTGTGTTATCTGCAAAGAGGCATACTATTCCTTCCAGTCTCTCTGCAATGTCACTTATAAAGACATTAAAAAGGACTGGACCCAGTACTGAACCCTGTGGTACCCCACAGTAACCCCTCTTTCTTCAGAGTGGACTCCATTTACAATTACCTTCTGTGTCCTGTTGTGCAGCCAATGTTTGACCCAGGCTACCACACTGGGACCCACTCCCAGTCTGGTTAATTTGACTATTAATCTTTTGTGTGGGACTGTGTCAAATGCCTTGCTAAAGTCTAGGTAGGCCATGTCCACAGCCCCTCCCTGGTCTACTACTTTGGTCACCCAGTCAAAGAAATCAATTAGATTCATCTGACATGACCTTCCTGCTGTGAACCCATGCTTCCTTGGGTCCTGTGCCCCACTGGCCTCTAGGTACTCAACAATTCTTTCCTTCAGAAGTGATTCCATCACCTTACCTACCAAAGAAGTCAAACTGACAGGTCTGTAGTTTCCTGCCTCTGTCTTGGTCCCACATTTGTGAAGGGGAATCACATCCAGCTTCCTCCAGTCCTCGGGTACCACACCATCTCCCATGATTTGTTAAAAGGGTAGACAGTGGTTTCACTAGTTCTCCCCTTAATTCTTTTAGAATTCTGGGGTGAATTCCATCAGGCCCCACTGCTTTGTCCACCTTCAGTTTTAGGAGTTCTTTCAGAACCCTTTCTTCTGTGAAAGGACTGGGATCAACCCCCTGTTCAGAGCACTTCTGTTAATTGAATTAGGCACCCCCCCTCCTTTTTTGTGAATACTGAGCAGCAATATTCTTTCAGCATCCCTGCTTTTTCACTATCCCCCTCTGCCCACCCACAGTTCATTCTATTCAGCCTCACTATCCCTCTCTTTGTCTTTCAACACTCCCTGATGTACCTATAAAAGGTTTTATCCCCCTCCTTAACTGATTTGGCTATCCTTATCCTTTGTGAGTAAGTTGTTCTATGTTTTGACCAGTTAGATTGGTTCTTAAAAGAGCTGTTTTTCTCACAGCCTATGGCATGTGCTCAAGAGATATTATTATTCAGGTTCACAATTACAGAAGTGCAAGGATGTCATTTTGAAGGTCCGCAACAAAAATGTTGTTGCCTGTGCTTGAGAGATGCACACCATCTTTTAGATACAACCAATGTTTGTGATATGCAGTTTGGGAGTGATGTATGGTGTGCATTCCAGTCCAGATATTTGTATGTTCACCTTTCTAAGTGACCTTTCAAGTACAGGACAGTAATACTCACCTTTCCAGATAATTCACTGTGTAATATCTGAATACATAATTTTACAAGCAGGTAACATACAGATAAGATGCTGCAAGTCAGACTGTGCAGTTTCTATTACATCAATTGCCTTTTGCTCCCCAAATCATTACCTCTGAGATGGATAAGGAGTATGTCTGGTACTGGGTGTGTCTTCAGCAGGTGCTATATGGTTGGAATCAGCTGCTCCCATCTCATGCCACCCTTCCCAAACCAAGATACTGGAGCAGTGAGGTAGGTGCAAGTGACTGTCAAAATGACTAGCTCTACTGAAAACTGCCGCCCTTCTCACCAGGCTTGATCCCACAATCCATACACTAACTCTGGATATTTCTACCATGCTGGTATAAACCTCTAATGACTCAGATGAAGAAATATCAGAAACATGTCTGTCTCTGAACACTACCAAGGCTAACCAGCAGAATGACTGGTGCTGAGCTCTATGTAAGACAAATGCAGTGAGAGACAATCACAACTAACATATAGGATAGTGCATGGAGAATGGTTGACAACAGGGCTATTCTTTCACCGAGTTGGCACTATGACGGATTACCTTGAGAGTTCGGCTCGAGGTAATCCGTCATCATAACAGGCATGTCAACTGGGAAGGGCCACAAACAGAACCACTGGACATTTGCAGAGTACTGTGCAGTTGGAGAAGTGTAAAATTAGAATGTTCTTCTGGCAAAATATTTTGCTAAACTCTCACATTTTGCAAAATATTTTCAAGGTGTAAAATGCAAAATTCCACAGGCGAAATATGAAATTTCACCCAAGAAATTCAAAATTTCATGGTGAAATGCAAAATTTCACCTGCAAAATGCAAACTTTCAACCCACTAAACAGCAAAATTCGGGTGACATTTGGTGAAATTGCACATTTCGTGTGAAATTTCAGTTTCACTGGCAAAATGTTGCAATTTTGCATCCCGAGAAAAATTTCAAGAAATGGCAGAGTTTCGCAAAATGTTTTGCGCTGCGAAATTGGCAGTTTTGTGGCAATTTCTGTGTCAAAATTTTATTTTGCAACATCTCTAGTGGAAGCTCACCTGACAGTGGCGGGTCAAGTGATTCCACAGTGCTCTACTAAACCTCCTTTGATGCCATAAATTCTGTGGAGCTCCACTTATGCTGCCTTAACAAAATGTACACAAGCAGGGCACTTCCTGTTTAGGCTTTCTCCCCTGAGTCAAGCATCTATGGTGCCCTCTAGTCAAATGGCACTATAACCTACCCGGTATCAATCTATATACTCAGATCATAACCTTCCCAATAGAATAACTAGCCTCTTTTCCTATGACCCTCCCTTGCTTCAGCTGCACGAGCTTGTTTGCTACCTCAGTCCTCATTATTACCTTTATTGCCCTGTTGTTTCAGATGTGGATGCCCCATAACTAAATGCCATCCTTATATATAGAATGACTGCTTCCTTTGTATGACAATAGGATAGCCATGATCTGGAAAATGCAACTATTGTACAATATTACTTTATTCTACACCTTACAACTTTAGCATTGACTACGAGTAGCTACACATATTCCAGCAAAGCCTTTAGTCAGTGCACCCATTACTGAACACAGTGACACAATAAAAGGTTTATCTTGGCATGATTACACATTTAGTAGAATTGATAGGAAACTTTGTATTTTTTTTTACTTTTATTTTAGTCTTTGGTAACATTTTTCTCATGCCACAACAAACTTTATTATACTAAAGAAACATCAGCAACATGGAAGTATGGCAGATGCTATGGGGGCTCCATTATGTGTATAGGTGCAACAGCGACACACTATGATAACCCGATACAAAGTATTTGAAGCACATAGTGCCTGCCACATCTTCGTTTACACATAATGGGGTCCCTATAGTGTCCGCCATCCTTCTGGTCACTGACCTTTCTTTATTAAAATAAAGTATGTTGTGGCACAAGAAAAATGCTGCAACATACTTAAAAGATTTAACTGGAGGGTAAGTCTTGCACTGGGCAGGACGAGGGAGCTTCTGTTGCTGACTGCTTCTCTTTAAATATATTCATGCACATACAGTCATACATGCTCCTTATATGGGTGTCTTACCTTCAGGATAATCTTTCTTGCTCCACATGTCCTTACATTCCATAGTGCAATACTTTCTGCATGAAAGCTTGTAATTTTGGTAAACTGGAGCCCAGAGGACTTCCTGCTCTGAAAACCACCCAAGTTCTGCCACCAGCCAGCAATGTTATGACGTGATGCCAAGGAGAGCACTGGGGCATGCTTTATTATAGTGAAAGGGCGGCAGCTTTCTGAATGTTTCTTTATGTTATAATGGTCAGTTTGTGGTGAAACATGGGCACATTTACACTAACCAGACTCTTGTTAGTTGAAACGTGCCCACGTTTCACCCCAACGTTGCTGAGAAGTCCTCCGGGATCTGTTTTACTGAAATTTTGAATGTTTTTGCCAGAAAAGTATTGCACTATTTAAGGACATGTGGAGCAACAAAGATTCCACTGGAGGTTAGGCACCAATATATTGTGTGCAATACCATCCATAACTATGTAACTTGGTGAATCTCTTTAAAGCAGCAGTGCAACAATCTGTTGAAAATTTTGACCTATACTTTTTTTATGCTATTTTACATTGCCACTTTACTTACATCTTGACTTGTATGATACTATTCTTTCCAGTATTTGAGTCTGCTTTAGTACTTTTTTCATGTCTGAGATAATTAAAGGAGCACTCCCTTTAATATGGTGCAGACCAGGTCTTTGTCAGTATTTTGTGCTGTTTTTCTCCATCAGTTGTTGTATATTACGTCTGTTGTCAAATTAACAATTATGCAGCAGGCAGTGTTTTATGACATCACAGAACAATAGTTGTTCAAAAACAGCTGCAAATAATGATAAGAACCTTGTCAGAACAATATTAAATTGTGAAAAGAAGGGTATCATGCAAGTCATGAGGTAACTAGTGGCCTCCTGGCTGGCAACGGCGACAATGTAAAATAGCATAAAAAAGCATAGGTCAAAATTGTTAGCACATTGTTGCAATGCTGCTTTAATTTATAATTTAAGTATGACATTATGTGCTCACAATCACAACACACAAAATGTAACTGTCTTCTGTCCAGAAAAGGAAGTGAAATGAGATCATCACACCACATGCAAAGTCCCCAGAATTTATTGTGCAGTCACTCATGCACGCAGTGGTCACACAGAGTCCCCAGATTTTTTCTGCATACCCAAAATGCATCCACCTTGTGTCCAGAAAATTGACAAGTGGTAACGGTGAAATAGGATTGTTTCAGCACACACAAAGTCCCCAGAATTAATGGCACACTCAGTCATGCGCACAGTGGTGGCACAGAGTCCCCAGATTTTTTCTGCATACCCAAAATGCATCTGCCTTGTGTCCAGAAAATTAACAAGTGGTAACGGTGAAATGAGATTGTTTCAGTGCATACAATGTCCTCCAGAATTAATGGCACACTCAGTCATGCGCACAATGGTGTCACAGAGCCCCCAGATTTTTTTCTGCATGCCCAAAATGCATCTGTCTTGTGTACAGAAAATTGACAAGCGGTAACAAAGTGAAATAGGATTGTTTCAGCATACACAAAGTCCCCCATATTAATGGCACACTCAGTCATGCATGCAGTGGTGTCACAGAGTCCCCAGAATTTTTCTGCATGCCCAAAATGTACCCACCTTGTGTTCAGAAAATTGACAAGTGACAATGAAGTGAAATGAGATCATCACACCACATGCAAAGTCCCCAAGAATTTATTGTGCAGTCACTCATGCGCGTATTGCCCCAGAATAAAATGATGACCATGAGCGAACTGTTGCTGGTCCAATGTGTGCTGCGATTCGAGCAAATGCAATGTGATCATCTCAACTGGACGGAAGGGTACCTTTTGTCTGTACACTAATAGTAGCCTTGGTGAGTTGATATATATAGATATATATATTTCTGTATTTTGAAGGGAAGGGGAATTGACGTGGACATGTACTCATGGTATTGTTCTGTATCACAAGTCACAGATACTGATGGTGTGCACATTCCAGTGCTCGATGAGAACTTTTTGAGTAGAAATTTGAAATGGATAACTCTCAAGCACATGAAGGTAAGTATATATATTTTTATTTGGGTGGGGAGAAGCATATTTGCAGGATTGTCTGTAATGGTTTCTTATTTTGTTACTTCTTCACAGATTTCATCTGCATCCTTCTCGAGTCTGGTTGATGGTCATGGTCATCTAATAAAATGACTCCTGCATGTTGCATGTGCACCCCAGCCTGGGGGGGAGGGCCTGATGTTGAAGAACTTGTTTGGATAAGGCCACTTTGTCAGAACAACTAAGCATCTGGAAGTTTCCTAAAAAAAAGAAATGAATGACTTCTTACAACTTAATTGTTATGTGGCCCTCCCTGGTTCTCAAATCTCAATCGCTAAAGTCAAGTTACATTTCAAACCCACATTTTGTCAACTAACACAACCTGTGTGCAATATTTGCTGCAGTCTTTACAAAACAATGAAATGGATGAAATAAAATCATCATACTTACCAGAATGTATTTTTCACATGGATATTACATCACTTTCTCTGTATGGTACAGCTATAGTACCATTCCCAATGAGTTCTAGTGATGGAGCCTTTTTTGTTACCCTGTAAAAGAGACAAAAGAAGTGTACTGTATGTGTTCTATCATTGTGGCTCTGAAAAGCTAAAAAACAAACAAACATACAACTAAAGGAAGTGAAGCAGCATAACAAACATGAGTACACATACTTACTTTATGGTTTGAATATTAAGAAGCTTTGTGTCTCAGGCTGATGGATGTGGTGGTCCGGACAGACTCATGGTGGCAGTGGCTAACATCAGTCCTGGTGGTGGTCCGGAGGTCAGACAGACTTATGGTGGCAGTGATGGCAGTGGTGGCAGTGGCTAACATCAGTCCCAGTGGTGGTGGTGGTGGTCTGGGGAGCAGACAGACTCATGGTGGCAGTGGCTAACATCAGTCCTGGTGGTGGTGGTCCGGGGGAAGTCAGACTCATGGTGGCTTTTGTGGCAGTGGCTAACATCAGTCCCAGTGGTGGTGGTCTGAGGGGCAGACAGACTCATGGTGGCAGTGGCCAACATCAGTCCCAGTGGTGGTGGTCTGGGGGGGAAGACAGACTCATGGTGACAGTGGTGGCAGTGGCTAACATCAGTCCCGGTGGTGGTGGTCCGGGGGGAAGACAGACTCATGGTGGCAGTGGCTAACATCAGTCCTGGTGGTGGTCATCTGGGGGGGCACACTGTCTTTTAAAAACTTCAGTTAAAGCCTACCAACATTAACCACATCATCATCCTCATAAAGAAAGCTGCACTCACAGTCATCTATGTCTGAAGTCTGACCACTGGGAAATTCTTTCTCCATTGTGTCATCATCTATGTTAGTGGTGGCCTGTTTCAGGCAGCCACTCCCAGTGCCACCAGGATGCTCCATTTCCACATCAGCAAGACCACCATGACTAGGCCGGGCTACGAATACTGAGGTTGCAGTCTCTGCTGGTAAGTGCCTCTCATTCATTTTAATCAATGTTAGCAAACTAACCTTTGCAGGAGACAGGTTTGTCTGATGATCCCTGACTATTGCACCTGCTGAGCTGAATACCCTCTCAACACTTACACTGGAGGGTGGGCATGTGAGGTACTTCAGTGCCACTGCAGTCAGCTCTGGCCATTCACTGATCTTTCCACTCCAGTACAAAAGAGGATCTTGTTTTCAGACAAATATGACTCAACCATTCTCTGTGCTGCACTAAGTCCAATTGTTGGTGCATCATTCTGTTCTCCCGAATCATTTATTTCACAAATACCCACTTGGGACAAAGCCTCCCAAAGTGGGTTGATGCCAGCCACTTTGGATGACAGTACACCTGGAACTGCAGTCCCCTTCCCCTTGCAGGATATGCTTGATGGTCCTCCAGGTACACCTTCAGCTGGATTATGCTGCTGAGGTTTGCTGACCTTGGCACATGACTTCTGTGCCCCATGAACCAAACGCACTAGTTGACCACTGATATTTTTTACCTGTTCAGGCCCTCGTTGCAGTACTGATGCATTTCCACGTTTGTATCGTGGGTCCAGCATTGTTGCTATGGCGAAGTTCTCACTACACTGAATGCTCACAATGTGATGATTCTGGTCGAATACTGTCAGCATGTGTTGCAGCAACATACTGCTACCACCGCCTCCAGCAACATCAAGGCTATACTGTACATTCACCAATGTCTGCCTCAGCACGTGCAGCAGTAGAATTGATTGGCTAATGGAGGCAGACTCACCACTCACTGACTGTGTGGCATGTTCAAAAGGCCACAGAATTGTTATTACAGAGTCCATGAGGCGACTCTGTTCAGTCATCATAGACATGGAGGCCCTGGAACTGTCACGGCTCGTGTATAACAAAATATTCTGAGATGGCTTTGTATTGTTCATACAACCTTTCTGCCATGTATAAAGTGGAGTTCCATCAGGTCACAACTTCCAGCTTCAAGCGGTGCTGAGGCAGGATGTTTTGTAACTGCAACTGCCGCAGTTGGTCACGGGCCTTTCCAGATCTTGAAAATTGAGAGCAGATACATCGTGCAACATTCAGCATTTCCTTTATATCAGGGTGCTGCAGAAACTCCTAAACCACAAGATTTAAACAGTGGGCCATGCATGGAATATGAAAAAAACACCATTCTTGATGCATTTCACCACAGTGTGCAGTTATACACAAATATGAACTCCCCGCTGTTTTGCCACTTATCCACATATCCATACTTAAATGGATGAATGGAGAGGAGGAATGTTGAAAGGCATGCCTTACTGAGTTGGACACAGTGCGTAACAACTCGGGGATAGCACAGGTAGAAAAGTTTGTCCTGGATGGAACTTTTCATTTTGGACAGGCACATGCATCAAACTGCCAGAACCCAGAATTCTCCCCAAAGGAGAAGGGCAAAAGATCAATTTCCAGCATTTCCGCTACAGCAGCATTGAGTTCACGTGACACTGTATGATTCAGGAGGTACTTCAGCTTATGCACAAAAACACTCTGTAATGTGGACTGACTTAAACGTTTTATACGGGGTTTGTTGATCACAAATGGTTGTGCTCTGTGATGAATGGCATTGGCAGGGTGTGGAGTGTGGACATTTGATGAAGACAGTTGCACAGGTGATGATGACAAACCCAGAAATGCTGTTATTTTGCCAGATTTGCCAACCGGGGTTGATGTACCACTTGCACTAGATACACTGAATTCACCACCACCACCACAAAAACTGCTATACTCACCAGCACTAGACAACATTTCAAGGTCATTATGGTCCTCCACCTCATCATGCCTGTAGTAATTCTCTGCTCTTATTACCACACTGCTGTACATGTTTAATTTCCTACTGGGCTTAACAGTCATGGAAGGGGATAACATACTGACTATGACTGCCAGTGACGTGGGTGAACATCCCACTGTGGTAATAGCTACCAGCTTGTGCTGGGTCCACAGTGCCAAGTCCCTATTCTTAAGATGCGTATGCTGTCCTCCTGTGCCCAGATGGCTCCCCTTTTTACCTCAGCTCAGACACACATGGCAAACCTGGCAGAGTGCAACTGAATCATCATTTGCATCTTGAACAAAAAAATTCCAAACAAGGGATTGTGATGCTCTGCTTTTAACATGTCCATGATGTGGCTTATTTAAGTCTATTATTTTAAGCACTGAAGTGGGGGCATGTGATCTTTCGGTCTCTGCACACCTGGACTGCAACTGACCACCACAACTACCTGTCATATTGATTACTGGGTCATCATCATCAACTAAAACTGGTAGAGTACAAGTTTTTATGGGGGGGGGGCGACTCCTGCAAACAGACTCAGACACAGCAACTTATAATTTCTTTTTCTCCGGTTCCCAACTGGGGTCAACTACATCATCATCATATTCATCAACGTCACACACATCCACATCTTCTGCTTGGATGGTAGCATGTGGACTGAATTTTGCAACAACAGCATCATCATCATCATCATCACATTCATCATCAGCATCTACACCATCATCACCTGATTTTTTTTCACCACACTGTGAATCACTGCATGGAAAATGCATGACATTAAGTGCCACGGTGGATGGAATATCACATTGTTTGCTATAATTGACATGATCATCAGAATCCTCAGGTTCAGTTACTGGGATGTTACTGGGAAGTATGACATCATCTACACTGCCACTCACTTGTACTGCTTCACATTCAATATTTTTGGATACAGAACACTGGTCGGAATTAGAACTTGATGCAACAACACTAATACCACCTCCACCACTAGTAACACTAACACCACCAGCTGGGAAAACATCATCTTTTTTTTTCCCAATTGTTTAACCAGGAGAGGTACACTAAGCTGAAAGCTTGTTTACTGGTGTGACCTGGAAGCACAGGGAAGTTAAGTGACTTGCTCAGGGTCACACAGTATGCAAGTGGGGCTGTGGGATTCAAACTCAGGTCTTCAGATTTGAAGTTCAGAGCCTTAAACCACTGCCTCCCTCCCTTCCCCTCTCCTCTCCTCTCCTTTCCATCCTCCAACTATGACTGAGGCTGCTGATTGGGCTGTAAAAAAACATTGCAGGAAAAATACCTTTCCTCACATCAGCAATGCACTTCTGTGCCTGTACTACTACCATGCCCACAGACCATCTTACTGCCAACATTGCCATGGCCAGAAACAGCTATGCTTGCACATCTCTTTGCAGGCATTTTGTGGATCAACCACAAATTTTATAACCAAATTCATATTTTGATACATCACCTCTGATTGAGGGACGCTGGATGTAGCCAATCAAACAACTGTGGCTTCAACAACAGATAAGAGACTACTCTGAGACTGTCATGAATTAAACAACTTCAATAACCAGTGGTGCTGATGAGGTTGAAAAAACAATCCAATCTGGTAAAAAAATACCTTTTGAACGTGGGGGTGGGGGTGGCACCAAATACAGACTGTGCTGATTTCTATGTCACTACAAGCAGCAAAACTAAGAACAGATACCATGATCGCAGCACAAAATCAGGCAGCTGCAGTGGATAGCAGGTTCACACTGCTGCACTTGCAATTACACTAGTCTGTGGCACAATAAAAGGTGTATTATTTGATGCATGCAACACTGCACACACACACACACACACACACACACACACACAGAACAATTTGTGTACAATGCTGAATGAGGAATCCGCTGCAAATGCAAAAGTTCAGTACTATGCCACATTACGTATTGTAAATTTGTAATGTAAACAACCTGAACTTATGAACTGCTGCACCACATCCACACAACAAACAGTAAGAACATTTCTACTATTACTGACAATATTACTGTGTGTACATTAACATAGTCAGTTATATAACAGAAATGTAATAAAAAAACAAAGACATCACTATTTCTCCAACTTAAATATACCTACACCACAGATACATCCCTCCCCCAAAGCACACTTTTATTGTCTTTCACCACACATACCCAATGTTGCAAATTAACATTCCAAATCCGCACAAAAACAAAAACGTTTGGTGATATAAGCATAGGAGGGTTTCCTACAAGTGATGAACTAAAGTTGGATATTTAAAAAAAAAGCAAAAATGCTTTTTGAACAGCTTTTACAAGATTCCTATCCTAGCACACTGTCTCCTACTCCTTCCTACTCATACTACCCCAAACTGAGGCTGTGCAGATCAATATAGAGCCCATGTAACCTGAAATCCCATGAATCACTGCAAAATTCACCTTTGGAACTCAAAAACAAGGCGAAGTGAGGCAAAGTGCACTTCCTGCAATGCACTTCACCTTAAAATTGGCAGAGTAGTGGCCTGGGGAGGTGGAGTAATGCAAAGTCACTGATTCCAATGGACTTTGTGTTCCTCATTATAACACAAAGTATTCCTCTTCGCGTTGCGGAGCACTCCATGAATCAGTCTTTGCTCTGCGAATTGCTTCGTGGAGAGGATTAAGCCCACTTCGCCCACCACTACCCCCCCACCCAACCTCCCACTGAACACTCACACCCTGCATCACCCTCACCTCCTCATATACCCTCAATCACCTGAACTGGTCCCACTGTGAAGATCTACTCATCAATTGAAGATGTGTCTTGCTGCTGAAATCAGTGACTGAAATATGAGAAACTAAGGTAAATGCAGTTCAATGTTTTTTAATGGGATTTTCAGCTTTGTTTCATAACTTGGCCATTTCTGCCTATTTTGATATTCAACAATGCCTTTTGGGGCTCCACCTCATGAACAATATCAGTGAAGATCCACAAATCTGGCCCAAAAGGCAATTTTGCACTCAATTGGAAAAATCATTTTTCTGGTTGGATTTGAACAATTTCACTGTCTTTGTTTATGAGGAGATGTCATAAGAATGCTCTGTTGAATATTTGGGGTCAAAATATGTAAAAATGGCAAACTTATTGATGTGCATTAAAATTTTGCTATGCTTGCAACTCTGGTAGTTTTAAACATTTTCACTCCAAACGTTTTTTTTTTTTTTGTTGTTTTAACTGGTACAGCATACTAAGTTGAAAACTTTTTACAGGAGTGACCTGGGAGCACAAGTGACTTACTCAGGGTCACACAGTATGCAAGTGGAAGATGTAAGTTCAAACCAAGTCTGGTCTGCTAGATATCACCAAATTTGCAGCTTAGAGTCTTAGACCACTGCACTATACTGCCTCCTTTAACACAGACATATTTTTAAACCACCTCATGAATGTGACTGCTGTCATTTTTCAAATCTTGGCTGAAATGTCTTTTCACACCTTTGGCATGCAATAATGTTGTGGTGGCATGCAATTCACATTTTGGAAGGGATTTGAACATTTTCAGTGCAGGGTTCATGATATGTGGCAATATGAAGGCTGTGGTGACAATGTGTTTGCAGTTTTGCAAAAAATGGAAGCATCTAGCACCCAGGAGGTTTGGAATTTTGGTGTCAAATTTTCATGGTAGAAAGGGCTTGGCCCACAGTGGTGCCTTTCACTGGTATGGTGAAAATATATTAATCTGTTCCAAAGTTATTCATTTTTGAAATGTTAGTTCTGAGTGTGCTTAGCATGGTCTTTTGGATAGCTTCTTGGAATGAAAAAAGATTTTTGGTCAATGTGAAAAAGGATCCATTTCTGTATGAGGATAACCCTTTTTACTGTGGAAAAAATCCTTTTTTGTTTGACTGCCATCTTGTTTCTGTTTTAAGAAAAGTTGAAGACCCACAAAAATGATATCCTGCACACACATCAACACATGAATCTTGCCAATCAGGACCCAGTTAGGTGGATTTTCCTCTTACTCTTTCAACGAATGACCCAGAAATGTGTTCTTTTATACATTTTAAAATTATTTTTGGACTGGATTCTTTTCCATATGGCTATACAGAAAAAGGAATTCACCATATGAAATAGCATCCCTTCATATGAAAAATAATTTGGACATAGTTTTTTTTTTCAGTTATTTTTTTTATATGGAGGCATATTTTCTTTTATGAAGAAAAACATAAAAGGATCCCTTTACCTGAAAAAGAATCAGAAAAAAAACTAAATACAAATTCTGGTTTCATATAAAGGGATCCTTTTTCTTTTTTATTCATATAAGAAAGAATACCTAATAAGGAAAAAAGATTTTGATCTTAGTTCCCCCTCGATTCTTTAGGTGTAAGTAATCCTTTTCCATATGGCTTTTCATTCATACGAAAAGGATCCTTCATACAAAAAAAAAAAAAGATTTTAGACTTATTTTTTTACCCCACATTTGATCTTCAGCATGCCATAACTCCCTCGATATTTGCATTTAAGGGACAATCAATATAACAGAACAAAGTTCTTAATGAGTATTACAGCAATAGCAATCTATTTAAGGAGCATATAAAAATCCACTATAATTAAAATATCAAAATTCTCATGGGATAATAGTAAAAGTTTAAAAAGCCATACAACCAGGCAAATGCATTACTTTTTTGTCAGAAATACAGTAGTAGCACATGGCTCTCTGGGCCCTGCACTTCCACAGGTGGTAAATGAAGATATGATTATACTATCTCAAAAAGTAAGAACAATCATTGCAAAAAACTTCATTAATGCATCAGTTAGAGTTAAAGTAACAAAAGCAGGGGAATGTACTGTTAAAACACCCAACCCCTACCCTGCAGGCAGTAACAGGAACAAATATTATAGTTTCACCTCTCCTGCATCTTTCTCAAATCAGGCATGGGGTGTACCTTGGGGTTGTCAATCCTAATACTCACCCCATTCTCATTGACTGTACAAATCTTGGCTTATTTACTGATGGAATGGGGTGAGCATTAGGGTTTACAACCCAAAAGTACATCCCACTCTTGATCTGCAAAGATGTAGGAGAGAAGAAATTGTAATGTTTTTTCCTGCTGCTGCCTATAGCATGGGGTTGGGGCACTAGGGTTAGGAACTGTAACACCACATTTCCCCAGTTTTGTCACTTTTACCCTAACTGGTACATTATTTAAGTTTTTTGCAGTGAATATATTATAGGGGCACAATCACGCCTCTATATTTAGGGTTGCATGGACACTTCAATGTTAAACCCTAAAATTTGCACTTTAATAATTATGCAACCGATAAATGGATATGCATGAACTTTTGCATGTGAGGTCACATGGAGCAGATCTCTTAACTTACCCAGTTTTGTTCCTACCAGATCTACAGATTCTGAGATACAAATAGTGAAAAAAGTGAATTTGTCTGAATTTTTCCTATTGATTTGAATGGGTTTTCTGTCAACTCAGCTAGTGCCAAGATAGTTTTGAATATTGACCTGAAATTTTCTGGGTCGAAAGGGGCTGGTCCAATGGTTGGACCAGTGGCATTGAGGGCTGAGGCATCATGCCTTACCTCCTGCCATACCAACGACCAATGTTTGCAGTGTGAGTGGGTCACCAGGGGTCAGCTCGGGTGGAGAGGATCTAGCGTCCAGAGGACAGCTCTCCTCTCCTGGGAAGGGAGGGACATTGAGGCTGACACACTTCTGACACCTAGCAGTGACTGTTTGTTGGAGCACCTGGGTCCCGTACATTAGGGATGGGTATGAAGTAGTCAGCCAGCGTGCTAAGGGTGGAAGTGCACACAACTCAGCCATTGCCATTGCAAGATTGCTCCACCTCTGGGAGGGGGACAGGAGAAAACAGGAGGAGAAAAACCTGGGCAGTTGGATGAATGCCTATCCCTGCAGGCGCCACCCCTGTAACATTGTAACCACCTCCAGAAATGGATCCATGTCACTGGGTTGAGGGATCCCCAGTGCCTCCACAGGGGGAGCATAAGCTGTGGAGGAAGACAGGAGGTGGTGCTGCAAATGGGGAATAGGGCTGGGTGGTCATCACTGTTGTGGTCCACCCAGGAGGGGGATAAATCAAATAAAAAGAGGCAGCTGACTCCATGCTTGTTTGGTGAGCAAATATTAACCTACTCTAAAGTTTTTTAATTTTGAAATTTTTATTCTGAACATGCTCAGTAAGCTCTGAAAAATAGTTGTATGAAATAAAAAAATAATATTTTTTCATATAGGGCCAATCTTTTCTCATGATGGAAAAATCATTGTTTCATTTGTTGTTATCTTGTATTCCCTTTTCTGTAAAAATTCACATTTGACAACTTACAAAATGTAATTCCTGTAAGTAACCAATACATGTAGCTTGCTTATCAGGACCCACTTAACTTGATTCTGCACTTACCTGTTGCAGAAATATCCTTAAATTGCTTGTTTGTTTTAAGATTATATGTCTTGTTTTGTGACTCATAATATGAAACAACATTTCATGTTTCTTATGATGACTCACAAAAAAAGATCTTTTCTCATATGAGGATTCAATGCATTTCACTGGGGTTTTCAACTTTGGTACATAACTTTGTAATTTTTCAAGATTTTGACACCAAATGTACAACATTATATTCCTGATACCCTACCTCTTGAACAATGTTGGTGTAATTTCACAAATCCTTCATGAATAGCAATTTCACGGTCGGTTGTCGAAATCCCCTTCTGGGTAGGAATTCAAATTGTTCACCATACTTGTTCATTATGTGGGGTCATAAGAAGGGAATGTTGAAAATTTGGGGTCAAAATATGCTAAAATATCAAAGTTGTGTGCATCTGTAGAAATTTTGCTAAGCTCCACGTAACTTTCTTAACTGTCAGTATTGTAACCCCGAATTATCAACACAGCATTTCTTTTCACCACCTCATGAGTATGACAGCTGTCATTTTCAAATCTTGGCTAATACATATTTTTGTGC
Organism: Neoceratodus forsteri; assembly: GCA_016271365.2. NCBI lineage: Eukaryota > Metazoa > Chordata > Ceratodontiformes > Ceratodontidae > Neoceratodus > Neoceratodus forsteri. The sequence continues at coordinate 216,620,301 of CM057453.1, forward strand.
CCCTCTTGTGGAATTACATTGTGGTCATGTGGAATGACGTTTTTGTTGGCTATGACAATTTTTATTACAGGGTTGATGAGATGCGGAAATACTGTAGGAAAGCTATATAGGCAATTTGGTTGATGTTGTCCAACAAATGGAAGTACATGGCCTGGGATGCCCTGTGCTTACCCATAAACATGCATACACATCAATGGAGGGATGGGAACACAGGGCCCTCTGGTCCCTGCAGTCCATCAGACAAATAAGAATATGAATAAACTATCTCAAAAAGTGTAGATTTGTGGGGGTGCAGGGCTCTCCAACAGGAAAATAAGGATACCACTATACTATGTCAAACAGTAAGGAAATTCTTTGTAAAAAACTGTGTTAATGCAACATTTAGGATTCAGGCTAAAGCAACTAAAGTAGGGAAATGTGCCTTTAGGGTTTCCAAATCTAAAACCCAAGACCACCCTAAAGCAAATCATAGGTGGATTCTTTCTAGGGGGTGTCAGCCCTAAAGCTCACCCAATTCTGTATACTCCAGAAACAAGCACTTAATGGGGTGAGCTTTAGGGCTGACAGCTAGAAGACTCCACCCCAATTGCTTTAGGGATGGCCTTGAGATTTTAGCATTGTAAACCCTAAAGCCACATTTCCTTACTTTGTTTGTTTTAGCCTGAACCTAAAATTATTATGCTAATGCAGTTTTTCTACAAAGAATATCTCTCTCTCTGTCTCTCTTCTCTTTGTGTATATGTATGTATATATATATTAGAGGCAAAAACTCCGTTTAATGCATTAGTTAGGGTTGTTCCACAGCAACAAAAGTGAGGAAATTCGCTGTTAGGGTTGAAAACCCCTTGGACCCCAGCCCACCCCCAACTGGCATTGGGTGCTCATTGGGATCGCCAGCCCTAACTCACCCCATGACATGTAAATCAGCAGAAGTATAGAGAATGCATAACGCGTCGCGCTCCCGCCACATGATGTGTTGTGGCATAGTAACAGGGACAGCAACACAAACAGAAATGCTAACAGTGGCGCACATGGTAACACAAGCACGAATGAGAACAGAAAGGGTAACACACATGGTGGCGTAGACGGGAATGGTCTGCCACGTGATGTGTTGTCACATAGTAACATGCTGCCTGCAAACAGAAATGTCAATGGGCATGGTGATGTAAAGTGAAACAGTAAGATAAGCAGTACTGTAGACAGAAATGGCAAAAAATAACAGAAACGCAAGCGCAAATGAAAACGCAAAGATAACGCACATGGTGGCAGGACGCCAATGGTAAGTGAACGGGTAATGGATTCGCAAGCGGAAAGGGCAACAGTATAGTAATGTAAGCGCACAGGCTGGTTTTCCCAAAACCTGCATTGAGAAAGACAGTGAGTACAAATAATGTATGCAAAATAATGAGTATCAGCGCAGAAAATGAGATCTTGAATACTAAATACATTATATCTCAGGAACCGTATGACGAGAAAAAAATTTAAAAAGTCATATTATTTACAACTGTCCTGGCTAATTTGAATCTTAGCGTCACTATGGGGCTAAGAAATTTTCTGATTTAAAGTCCAGATCTCGTGACCAAGCCTTGTAGATACGGTCCTGAAAGGCGAAAGGAACGCCAGAATGTTATCCCTATGGGAAAAAAGAAAAGTTCGATGCCATAACTTTGCCTCCTGTAATGTTTTTTCACCAAACTACTGAAAGGCACATCTGTGGGCTGTTGGCTGTCTTCCTCCAAATTTCAGGAAAAAGACCAAACTGCTATTTTGCAGCAGGGCTCCAAATGATTTCTGTTATGTCGTATACTGTATCGTTATCCTATGGGAAAAATGTCAATTTTGGAGGCTGTAACTTGCCGCCATGTGATATTTTTTCACCAAGCTACTGAAAGGCACATCTGTGTACTGTTGGCTGTCTTCCTCCAAATTTCAGGAAAAAGACCAAACCGTTATTTTGCAGCAGGGTGCCAAAGGATTCCTGTAATGCTCGCGCCGCAATGTTATCCTATGGGAAAACTGTCAAATTTGAGTGCCATAACTTTGCCGCCGTGTAATATTTTTCAATACAACACTGAAAGGCACATCTGTGAGATGTCTGCTGCGTTCTCTAAATTTCAGCCCAAAACTCCTAACGGTTATTTTGCAGTGCAGTGCCAAAGAATTGCTGTCATTTTCCCACAGACTAGAAAATTACTGTCGCACTTATGTAAAGCTTAAAAATTTGCGACATTTTCGTGAGCACGGTGCTAATTTATGAAGTACTTTCCAGAAATTTGAAAACATATTTCTGGGGTGTTTTACCACAAAATAAAGACATGGCAAGCATCCTCAGGGCCGACTAGTGAATACAGAAAAAATTAGATTGCTAGAGGGTCCCAAATTTAAATGCCAACCATTTTCTGATCACCAACTGAAAACAAAATGGCTGATTTGCAAAGTAACAGGCCCATTTGTGAAAGTAAAATGCATTTTATAAGTGTTGAACTTTTGTTAACTTTTCCCATTGACTTATAATGGGAAACTGTTTTTTGAATAACTTTTGAACCGTTTAATATTTTTTCACAAAATCTTCAAAAGGCACATTGGGGACCCTGGCTGCACGTTCCCTGAAGATTTCGGGCCGGTCACGCAAACCATACGACCTGTAGGCACGACCACAGAATTCCAGAAAAGCGTAAACGCGCGCACAGATCACGCTTAATAACTCCGCAACCGTATATCCGATCATACGAAACATGGCAGATCCCAAGGACTATGGGTCTTGATCATACATTCCAAATTTCAGGCAAATCCATCAAATGGTTGCAAAGTTATTAAGGTGCAAACTTTTGGGTTTAACATGGAAATGGCTCCTCAACCTAACTATGGTAGCACTACCGCATACATAATATATATATTATATATATATATATATATATATATATATTCATTGCAAATAACTCTGTTAATGTATCAGTTATGGTTCATAGCACAGTGACCAAAGTTTAGAAATGTGATGTTAGGGTTACACCTCTACCACGCCACCCCCACCCCCAACCCTCCACACACCAACAGGTATTGGGGTGTGTGTTGGGATCATCAGCCTAAGTCTCACCCCATTCCATGTGTAAACAAGCTGAGGAGGTGCAGTATGGGAGAATGGGGTGAGAGTTAGGCCCGATGACTCCAGTGGCTGAGAGAGACTGAGGGGTGGTGGTGGATGTCAAGATGAACAACTCAGAGACTTGTAGGAGGGCTGCAGCTAAGGCCAACAGGATGCTGGGATGCATCACTAGGGGGATCACCTCCAGAAAGAGGGAAGTGGTACTCCCTCTGTATAACTGCTTGGTGAGGCCACACCTCGAGTACTGCATGTAGTTCTGGAGGCCACACTTAAAGAGGGACATTGAACTCCTGGAGAGGGTCCAGAGGAGGGCAACCAAAATGATCTGGGGCTTGGTGGACAGGACTTATGGGGAAAGGCTCGAGGAGCTAAATATGTACACATTGGAAGAGAAAAGAGACCGAGGGGATATGATAGAGGTCTTCAGGTACATGAGTGGGGTGAATAGGGGAGGCAAAGTCAGGGTGCTCTGAAGGATGGAAGAGAGGGCAACTAGAGGACATGGGTGGAAGCTGGAGGGGGGGGAGATTCAGAGGTGTTACTTCCCTGAAAAGGCAGTGGAGGCATGGAATGCGCTGCCCAGGAGCTGGTGGAGGCAGCGATGGTGGAGGGTTTAAGAGGGATGGAACACGTGAGGAGAAGGGTTCTGGAAGCAAAGTCCAGTGCAGCAAGAATATCCAGGACTGGGAAGGAGAAGCCCGAGATGGTGAGAGGGCAGCAAGGTCAGTCCTCAGAGTGGGGCTGACCAAATGAGCAGACGCGAAGACCAAAAAGGCCTATTCTGCTGGCATTTTAGTATGTTAGTATTACAGCTGAGGCAAACTAAGTGGCCTTCTGTTATGAATGTTAGGTTTAGCTAGTTTAAAGTTATGATACCATGGACAGATCTTGTGCTACATTGGGTAAGTTCTGCTGCATACTTGTTTACATGAAGCTTAAACACAGGAGGCAATATAGTGCAGTGGTTAAAGGCTCTGAGCTACAGTCCCGGAGACCTGGGTTTGAATTCTACAACTTCCACTTGCAATACTCTGCAACCCTGAGCAAGTCACTTAATTTCCTTGTGCTCCCAGGTCACACCTGTAAACAAGCTTTCAGCTTAGTGTGTGTATCTTCTGGGGAAAAAAAGCAGCCTTTAGAAATTTTTCACACAAAACATCAGTGGGGGGCTTAATGCATGCCTTGGATGACTGTTAACAAATTACGTGTAGAGAAAAATAATCTATGCGCTTGATAACTCTCTCCTTGTTTTTTCCTACGTCCTTTTTAAATAAGAGAAGCAGTGTGCACATGCCTAAATTGGTAGACTTGACCACACATCAGCAAAATCTACATGACTGTTTTTGTCACTACTTACACAACATCAGTGTTAAAGCATTAAGGTTCTGCTAAGGAAGAATGGAATTAAGATAATCTGTAACTGCACTGTGCCAGCAAGGTGCTGTATCATCTGGCCAATGTTGTAGACTCTGGTATTGCATATTTCATTCAGTGACTATAACTCATAAAATTCTGTTTAAGGACACATCCTTTGCTTTTGTCTTTGGTTGTTTTATTTGTTATTATATCTTTTTCAGCCATTGTAGTTCACATCCTTTCACACACCACTGCAGGATGTTTTCCCATGAATATAGACTGTATTCCTCATGCCAAGGCAAACAACTGTAGCCATCAGCAGGAGTTCAAGCAGCGTACCAGAAGTCAAGAAAATCCCACAGTTATCATATAGAGAATGTGGCGGAAGACTCCTCTTGTTAAACTCGGTACCCAGGATTTCGGGTTCCCAGAAAATGTATTTATGGGGCTAACTGTGAAAAACAAACACCAGAATCTAGTTAATCTGTGCTTCTTTAGTTAAGTTCTCATGTTTGTTTTGTGAAATTATAAAATGTTTATTTATTTTCTATGTTTTTTTATGTCAGCTCGCACTTACGAGCCAGCCAACATATTGCATTAATAGCAGATTTGGAGGTGGAGTCATTGTGAGCGAATGCAGAGCATGCATCAGTAGATGCATCCCTCATTCCCCAATAAGGCAACTCTAGTAGTTGACACCAGCAACACGTAAAGTGGTCACCAGATCTAGGGAAAGGTCCACCGCAATGAGAGCCAAGCTCATCACGCAGCGGCACTTCCCCATGTGCCTTTCCTGGTGAAGCATTCTACTAAACATGGTGACAGTGACTGCTGACACCATGTGCCACAATGCTGAATTCAGAGAGCCCCATCTCCCCATCAGCATGTCCTGACCCAGTTCATGTGCCAATGGGGGAGCCCACTCCTTGTCAGCATAATGCCCCCCCATTTGTTGTGTGCTGAGGGGGGTGCTCAGTCCCCCATCAGCTAGCCCCCCAAACACTCAGGTGGCATGCTGGGAGCCCTCTCCAGTGTGCCAAATGCCCATTTAAAAAAAAAAAAACATCCCTTGATGTTTTTTTTTGTAACCTGTAAAAGAAGAAAATGGTCCCTTATGGTCTGTTCTGCTCCTTCCCGCAACCTGCACCCACCATCTGTGCACCCCACCTACCCACTCCCTCTCACCCCATACTTACCTCTGGAGTCTGGCTTGATGATCTTTGGTGGACCAGGAACATGTCTGCACTCTTCAAAGCCGACAGCGAACTGAAGAAATGCTGTTAAGCTGTATAATGGCATAAACTGAGTTTCTTTTCAACTTTGGTGCATATCTCAGGCATTTTGGGGAATTTTGGCACCAAATTTTCAATACTGGATTATTGGTTCCCCACCTCATGAATTCCGTCACTGTCATGGTGTTATTTGGTCCTGAAAGGTGATTCTGCAGTCAATGTGTGGAATCACCTTTAGGGACTGAGTAAAGAAATGATAGTGCCACTGTTCATGAGATGGGCTCTCAAAAAGCCTATGTTGCAAATTTTGTGAAAAAAATCCAACAAATGACTGTTTTATGAGCTTGCATTGCGCAGTTTCCATGCACGTGTGTAACTTCATGAATCTGTAATATTTTCACTCCAGATTTTCAACATTGGCATTTTTCAACACCTCCTTATGAACAGTACAGCTTTCATTTTACATATGCTGGACAAATATGCTTTTGCACTTCCAGTGCAGAATAGCGTGGTTGCTAAGCAAATCAGTTTTCAGGATAGTTTGAGAAAGTGACAGTGACACTGTTCATGATCAGAGGTCCTAAAATGCATATGTTAAAAATTTGGTGATGAAAGTCCATAAAATGATTGTGTTACAAACATGCATTGCGCAGTTTACATGCACCCTTGTAACTTCGCATATTTGCAATATTTTCAACACTGGCATATTTTCACACCTCCTTATGAACAGTACAGCTGTCATTTTTCACATCCTGCCCAAAATGTGTTTTCACACTAGTGGCACAGAATGGTGTGGTCGCTGTGGGACATCAACATTTGGGACAGATCAACAAAATCACAGTGCCACTGTTCATGAGGAGAGGTCCCAAAATGACGATGTTGAAAATGTGTCTCTTCAGGGTGGGAGTGAGGTTGGCATCAGTTCAATAATTCACTGCCATTCCTATTATGCATCTCTAACTCCTGCACTACCAATGCCAATGCCAGAGAGACAACATTCACCATTGACACATGCTTGTTTTAATTTAATACGCTTTATTAAACATTTCAGAATTACCTATACAACTACAATTGAACAATAAAAGAAGACAATGAGAACAAAGCACAACAACAATAACAACCACATCTCTCCACCCCCCACCCTCCCTCACTCGATAGAGTGGTACAACCTAGATCAGCTGGTGGGATTTGGGAACTCAAATGGCATAAACCAAAACCCCTAACACAGTACAAAGCAGCGTACAAAAGGGAGCCATATAGTTGGTTTATATTATGTATAAAGTTTGTAATTTACTCTGTATTTTATTAAAAAGGACAAGCGATTATGCAGAATGGCAATTATCTGTTCTACCCTAATGATATAAAAATGTTCCTGCAACAATTCATTATAAGTTTAATCTACAGTCTCCAGCCAGTGATGTAGAACCAGCCTTTTAAATGAGAGAGTGATTAGGGCCATATGAATTCTGTGCTCTTTCACATCAATTTTAATATAGTCCCCAACAATACATATATCAGGAGAAAAATAGCCATCAGTCCTGAGAAGGGGGTCCACATTAGTCCTGATTAGTGCCCTCAAGTGCACCACTGCAGGACAATCCAAAAATACATGAAAGAATGTCTCCTCAGCATGCCCACACTTTGTACACAGGGATGACTGTGTTCTTCCCATTTTGCTAATCTGAAAGGTGCAAAATATGTTTTATTCAATATATAGAACTTGGTAAACCAAAGCTCATCTTGGGTTTAATAAGTGTAAGAACCTTTCCAGATCTTATTCCAATTGAAGGTATGTTGAGGTAACTCAGCATTCCAAAATGGGGATAACCCCATCTATCTCCAGGAATTTTTTTGGAAATAAAGCTGCGTACAATTTGGAAACCAAATGAGGTAAAGAAATCACATCTTGTAATGCTTGCAGGAACTCTAGCAAATTCATAGAACCAAATTGGCCCCAAATCTTTGTACTATGACATGAAGGAGTTGGAAAACCTTAAAAATTAAGGACCCATTCAATTTATAAAGCTTCACGATTTCACTAGATGATGAACACATGCCATTTTGGAGTAAATTGCACATTCTAATATCCACCAGTTGAGGCAACTAGGCATCAGAAGAGGTTTTCCCACCAATTTTAAAATTCAGGAAATCAGGCTGGGAAAGATCCTTCCCATGACTGTACTTCATAAACACACATAACTGAGAATGAACTTGAACAGAAATACCAAATAGTGATTGTTGGAGACTGTTGGGTAGTTCTTTAGGGGACTTGTATAGTAATGCCCTGAGTGACAGACCCATGTGAGCAATCTGCTCTTTCTTGATAGCTAATCAGATAGATCTGAAAGTAGAAGAGACTTCTGTCGATGACAAGCAGCACCACTTGAGATATTTGCTAGCATGACTGGCCCAGTAATAAAGGCCAAAATGAGTGAGCTGGAGACCTCAAAATTCTTTAGTGGCAGCTAATTTATTATAGGTGTGTCTAGGAATCTTATCAGGTCATATAAACTCTGAAATTAAGCTGTGTACTTTCTTAAACCATGAAAGGAGGAGCCAAATGTTAAACATATTGAAAGAGTAAAAAAGATAAGGCAATGCATTCATCTTAACTAGACTGATCCTTCCCCAGAGAGTGAGGAGATTTTACACACTTTTAAGTTGGTGAAAAAAAAAATAAAGATAGTGGCTCACAAAAAAGGATTTGTCCTCATGAAAAGGGAACAGATTATGTGAGAATGAATCCTTTTTTTTAAGATCAAATCCTTTGTCAAAAATGCTCTCACCATCTTTTAAAAAGATTTTCCCATTGAAAACAATGGGAGATGAAACATTTAAGAAAGTTACAACAGATTAAATTTTTTTCACAAAACTAAGCATGCCTGTTCTGTTACCCAAGCTTTTTTTATCAAAAAAAAAAAATCCACCCCATCTGGATGCAGGATGATGAGGATAAAACTGCAAAAAGTGGTAACATTATGACTTTTTACAATGCCTGGGTCTCAGAAATGGCAAATCTAACCAGAATGAAACTTGCCACATCAACATATCTACCCCATGGGAAATCGTAATCTAATTTTGAGCAAATCAATTGATAGGTTGCAAAGTTATTAAAGTGCAAAATTTGAGGTTTAACATTAAACATGCTACTCATCCCTAACTATAGGGTGCTACTATGCCCCTTATATATATATAGGGATACATGATGGGCAGGAGAGGAATACAGCAGATATATGAATGAGTGGAGCGTGACCTTGGATTATCACATGAGTGGCAGAGTGTAGTAGAGCCACGGGTGATGGTCTCGTGTCACTTCCACGAGTTTATATATCTGCTGTATTCACTCCTGCTCATCATGTATTCAATTTATACAATAGGGCCTTCATGTTAACTGTTGCTTTTGCTATTATTTTTGGTGTTGAATATTTGTTCATATTGTCTTTTGTGGATGCTTTTTGTTATGCTGGTTGTGCTCCACATGTATTATTTGTCTCTATGACTGAACCTAGTTTCGGTTTTGTGAATGCATTGCTGTAGCGGTTTCTGATTGGTTTATTGTATGAATGGGAGGTGTTTTGTGATGTTATTGACTGCTTTTCTTGTAAGGGATTCCTGATCAGTTGTTCGTTTTTGGGTGGGATTTTGTTATGGCATCCAATTTAGAGTGCTATGCAGTAAATAATGTTTTTTATATATATTAATTTAGTTGAGTGCTCTTTATTCACTCTATATTTATTTATTTATTTGCTTTTGGTAACCGGGTCAGGGAGCTAAGCAACATAACCTGCCTATTTTCAAGCATGACCCGAAGATTACAATTTGTCAATACAGCAGAGTACAAAATCATGACATAGCAGTGACAAACAATTAGATTAAGTACAGAGGAGCTGTCTACAAAATACATTGATGGAGGACTGCCATAGAGCATAATATAAAACATGGATAACAGCAACAGGGTGACGATATTGTATCGAGCCATAACAATAACAGGCAGTAGGCAATCATTCAGGAAGCCTAGCAGGAGCGAGCAGTCCGGTAGGCACAGCTAACTGAAGATACTCAAAATAACATGACAGACACATACATCAGGCCATGAGCTAGGGGAGGCAGACAGAAACTGTAAGACACAATGGCTATTCCGAGGGGTGGGCAGGTTGCAGACAGGTAGTCCAGTCAAAAGAAATAACAAGAGGAGAGACAGAAAAGATATTAAGTGCATTCACAGGTTCCAGAAGCAAGAAGGTGGAAAAATAGGGCATGCTTAAAGTAAGGTGAGAAGTGAAGTTCTAGACATGGCGTAGGAGAGAGTTCCACAACCTAGGAGCAAAGTAGAAGAAGGCTTGCTCTCCCATTTTTGTGGAGCAGGTTTGACTAGATAGTAACAGGAAGGTCGAGGACCTGAGGGAGCAAGAGTGAGAGACCAGGGTAAACATGTCCCCCAGAGAGGCAGGATGAGGTATTCTGTTTAAGGAGCCAACAAAACACCCTATAGAGTATGAACGAAGGGCATCAGGAGACAGCCAATTTAAAGCAGTATAGAGAAAACAGTGATGTGTAAGGCGGGGAGCTGAAAGGGCAAATGTACAGATATTGTTGTAGGATGTGTTCCATTTATGAAGGATGCCCATGTTAGCATGTGAAAGCACTGGCAGGGCGTAAAGCAGTTGTGGGAGTAAAACCCCTCACTCAGCAGAGATCCTGGCAGCCAGGGTGAGAGAGTGGTACACTTTGTAGGCTGCACCTATATTGGCATTAACCAAGCGACACACCTCGCATGAGTAGTCAAGTACAGGTTAAGTATCAACCCAAGAAGCTTGAAGGATGAAGTATTGGATATAGCAGTCCCAATGCAGCTGCACACCAGTAGTTTAGGGACTCAGGGCACCATTCTGTATGACCCAAAGAACATGGCCTGGGTCTTAGAAATGTTTAGGACTTGATAGTTGAACGACAAACAGGATTGATTTAATGCTTTATTTGGTGGGGGTGTAGTGCTTGTAACAGTGTTTTATTCTACTTATTTTCAGTGTCCCGGTTTACTTCACTGGAGCGTTCTAGGTGTCGGTTTCAATTTCATGTAACAGCATTTTCTTCACCGAGTCATTACTTCTGTGAGGTGTATTTTGTGCAGGTCTGTTTTTTATGGTGCTATTTTCTTGTATGGGTTCTTCTGTTATGTTAGGTTGGAATCAGTGGTTTCTCCAGATTGTTTTGTATTCAGAATTGCTGTCTGATTCAATGACATGCAGTCTCTTTTCTGAGCTGGTTGTCATACTGACACCCTGTGAAGAGAAACTAAAGATAAGGTTAATATGACTGATGTTGTGTTGCATTTACGGGCAGAACATATTTCTGAGAAAGGATTTTTGCTTACCTTGCATGTTATTAAATGCTAGGTGCCACTTTACATGTTGAGATAACAGTGTTCTTTTGTGCTATATTTTTGTCACTGGGTCATAATGTCGCAGTCAAAACTGCACACATTGACAATGCCTCATGCAAATCACCATGCAGCAAAATAACGGTGGAACAACATACCGACCAGGAAGCAAAAGCACACACCTGAGGATTATCTTTGTTTTTTGTGGAGGGCTCTGCCCCATGCATTCCCCCAATGTGGAGGCCTTTGCCCCCCATGCCCCCTCTGACTCATTATAATCAACTCCAGGGGGTCGCGGACTTTGGGGAATGAAGAAACCATGGAGCGGGGAAAAATTGTGTGTGATGCAAAAAAAACCCAAAAAAGCAGCATTACAGTGGGACCTGGGAAGAACTGAACTGCAGCCCCCGGTGACCACCACTGCCAGCGGCAAGTGCTCTAGCAACTCCACCACAGGAGCTGCTCAAGTAAGTAACATCCTGGTTGCATCCTTTACCTCCCCCATGGAAGCATGGAAGTGTACAGAGACAGGGGTAGTGGTTCTTACAACAAGCTGTAACAACCCCTGTTGCTGTATTGTCGTTTGCACTTTTCAGTGCTCAGTATTCCATGGTTTTGTCCATGCTATCATGATCTAGTACCTATATTTTTAATAGTAATCTGTTGCTCTTTTGTTCTACAGGACTGCAAGTAAAATGTATTTTTAGGCACCAAATCCTAGAGACTCAGGGCACCTACAGAATAATTTACAGGGTCATAACAAAATTTCTAAACAGATTATAAAATTTGTAAACTTCAGGCATAATTAAAGTACATCAGCAGGATAGGTTATCTTATATAAATTGATCTTCAGGCCCTCCTCAATGCCTCCGCTTTAGGAGCCCTTGAAAGATCTTGGGAGCATTCCAGAGGACTGGACTGCCAACCTGAATGAGCGATCTCTTGAGGTTTTCAGCCCAGTCCTTGGAAGCACCAGGAGGCCCTGGGTGGAAGAACAGAGGGAGTGAGCCAGAATGGCAGGAGTAGGGAGGTCTGACAGGTAACCAGGGCTCAGTTCATATAAGGCCTTATAGGTGAGCAATCTCACCTTGAAGAGAACTGCCACCTGACTGGCAGCCAGTGCAGACCACACAGGACCAAGGTCACATGACAGTATCTAGGCAATCCTGTCAGCAGCCTGGCCACTACATTCTGCACTAGCTAAAGTCAGTAGAGTTTCCACCCACTGACCCCAAGGTGTTGAGCATTACAATAGTCAAGTCTTGATGTTACAAAGGCATGTACCAGTGATGCCAGGTCCTCAGGAAGACTTAGGGTTTAATACAAGCAATGTTCCTCAGATGGCAAAAATTGTTTTTGACCACAGTCAACACCTGAGTCTTAAATGTCAGCCTGTCAACGAGGTTCACGCCCAGATTTCACACCCTAGAGGATGTCATCAATGATATTAACCCCAGAACTAAGCCTGTTGTCATCCCAGAGGCATCCCCAATCCACCTCAATCACTAGAACCTTCATCTTTTCAGGGTTACACCTCAGCCAATTAGAGTTCATCCAGTCCTGGATCTTGGTGAGGCATTTATTCTGCAATTCAACAGAGCAGTAGCTGTTCATCTCAACTGGGGAAGGACCATCACTGGGATCTCTGAATGAGAACTTCGCCGTGCAATGTCTGGATCAAACAACCCAATCAATTTTGAGGTCAGTGACCTTGAGACCCAGTGAAAATACCAGGTCCAAGGTGTGGCTGGGATGGTGGGTCACAAAGGCAACTGCCTGTGCAAGGCCCAGTGATGTCATCAGCTGGAGGAGGTCAGAAATACATTTTGAGGATTCATTGTCAATCCTGGCATTGAAGTCACCCAGAATAAGGCATCTTTGAGACTTCAACACCCTGTGGATGATGACGTCCACCACCTCCTGCAAGTATTCCCCCCTGCAATCCTGGAGGGCTGTAAACAAGGAGAATTCTGCAGCCCGCACCTGGACCCCAATGCACTGCCACACATTCAAACAACCTGGTCGAACCCACCAAATGTACAGAGAAGTTCAGATCAGATCTAAAACAGATGGCTACACCCCCAACCCTGCAATCCCTCCTCGGGCAGTGTACCATGGAGTACCCAGTAAGGACCAATACTTCTAAAACTGGACCTACGCTCATTCTCCCAACCAGGTCTCCATGATGCATGCCAGATGGAGCATGGAAACCAAGTCTGACATAATTGCTGTCTTGTTACTTATAGACGTGGCATTGAACTGTCTGGAAGGATCAGTGTGGGCTGTAGGCCCCTATCTGCCTGCCCACATGGTCCAGTGGGAACTCTAGGGATAGAAACCCAAAAGTTGGGCCTCTCCTAAGGCTCAGTTTGGTCCTAGGGCACCTCTTAATTGGAACCACCCCAATCTTTCTCACCTCTGTTGAGCTCCCGGTGCACCATGCACCAACCCCCTGCCACCTAGTGATACCCACCTCCCTACAACACCTTATAGGGGCAGCAGGTAGTGGGGTCCAGAAGGGGCAGAGGTTATGCTGCAGGCTACCGGGTGTGATCTGAGGGCCCAGGGCTCCCTACACATAATTAAGTCACTGGACATCTAAAATTAAATAATAAAATCCTAGACAACAAAATCAGCTAATGATTAACTAAACAGGACAAAATAAATTAACTAACTACTCAGTCACATGTCATTCATACAGTAAATACAATAAATTCCCTACTCAGAAACTCACCAGTCACACTCTATCTAAACCCCAAAATTATCACCAGCAGACTACCCTTCCAAACAAAACAAGCAGTTTTTTGCAGTCAAAAAGAGGAAATGTGTGCTAACTAAGTAGGCAATACAGGGGAAAGTCCAAAGGTTCAACAAAGCAGAGCAAAATATAAAGTTCATTAATATCAGGCTTCCTAAGAAACCAGTTCTTCCAGTCCCTGAAACAGCTTGCTCTCACCAAGCCATTTGGAGATAGCAAGATCTTATTAGGGTTGTATCCACTGAATAAAGTTTAAGGAGAAAACTCTCTCAGGGGAGGGACAGGCTTTGGATGTTGCAGGCCACCCTAACAAAATTCTCACTTGTGCTGGGGACATAGAATCAGAGCAATAATGGAGCAGACTCACCAATATCAAAGTCCAACTTCACTCTCGGCACTACTTTCACCAACACCAAGGCCTGTCTGGACAGATCTTTTCAGGCTTCAGGCTTCACCCACTTCAAAGGGCCACAGCAGCTGGATCCACAGCCGAACTGGTGTCTAGGTTTTGTCTGCCACACCACGGACTCCTCCTACATAGAAGTACTCAAAAATCCTTGGGAACTCTAGCTGATCAAATGATGGAGAACCCTCCGACCCCAGACAAAGTCAGCCTCGTAAATCTTCACCACTACGACAACTGGAGATGATTATTCAGTTGGCAAGTTCAACATAGCATATTTCCACAGTCTTACAACACACTGGTCCCTGCAGAAACTGTTGTCTGCACACCAGTGGTTCCTCCATGACTTACAGAATTCTTCACCCTTCCAGGAGCTTCTTCCTTCTTACACCAAGAATTTTAGCACTGTTATCACTCAAACCTAGCTAGAAAATAAAAAGCTAGCTCCTAAAATTTAATCAAGTACCCCTAGCCTTACTATCATTAAAAACCCTAACTCAGAACTAATCTACTTGGAAAGTAATCTTTTGGACACCAGACTAAATACCTCAGATGCCAAATGCTATCAGATTAAACTCTCCTGTAGTAGCAATAAAAATGGAGGGCTGTCAGGATTTTAGCTCTGTTCAGAGCTCTTATAGACAGCAGTTTAGCAATGGTGCCATCTTGATCCTCCCTCTGTGGTCCTTCCCTCCCTAGCATGTGAGCAGTCTGATTTTCAGCAAAACAAGTTCATAGCTGAGGTGTGCAGTTCTTTTACAGGTGATATTTATTTTCATTTTGGTAGCTTTGCAAGTAGTTCCATCCAGCAAGTACATCAGAATTCTGGTGCTGTGATGTAAAGACTGTGATAATCTCACCTGCTGACCTATGCACTATATGCAAGGCTCCTAGAATTCTGCGGCCACAGAATTTTGTGCAGAACTTGCAATCTACCACAGAACTTCTGCGGTGCCTCAGAATTCACTCTTCTTGGTGATTTTTTATTAATATTTCTGTTTATCCATGAAATCTGGTTCCCTTCCCCTCTTTTTATATCCAAAACCCTCTTATACAGTATGCTCAGAATGTGATGTTATCATTGCTATAACATCATACATTAGCTAATGAAATGGCTGCATTCTGCAACAGAAAGGAATAGTAACTTATCTACCACTGCTCCCACTGACAGAGATGGTGGGACAGCACATCATGCATGGTGATATTTGCTCAACCTTCACTATAGCCTAATACAATTTTCAGTCTTACATTATTGTGCTAGTGCCAACTTAAACAAAACCTCGTCAATAGCATAGACTTAAGTCCATACCTCACTTTGTACAAACCTATTTGTGCCTTTAAGGTATAGAGATGCCATCTGAAATGAATAACTGGTAAAATGAATTTAACTGTTGTTTTTAAGAAAAATGAAATAATTATGCCCAGAAAAGTGGAATATAATAATGTGTAGACCTGTTGAAAGACTAGACCTGTTAAATAAATAATTGCACTGTAGGCATTTTTGCCAGGGTTATTGATTACATATTGTCATTGGTTGATAGAATCACATAAAAGTTATGGAGAAATGTTGTGTGCAGGGACAGCTGTTGGGCCAGAGGGTAGCATGCTGTGTTTCCATGCCGCAAACTCAGGTTCAGAGATTAACTCTGGGAGCTGGCTGGGCAGCACAAGGATTGGTGGAACACATCACTGCTCTAAGCCTGGGAAGGTATGGTGCAGTGTTCTGTCACATGGTGGACACATTGTGATGGGCTGGAGAGCTCTATCTCACAACTGTTTCACGTACATGTCATGGCCTGATAGCATTACGCAGTGTGTCAGGGTAAGCAGGTTGACATAAAAAATGAGTTTTGCAATAACTCCTCTATTCCGTTTCCAATAGGACCTATATGAATGAGGATGCAAGTTCATGGAAATAAAAAAAAAAAATTTATATATATATATATATACACATACATATACATATACATATACACACACACACATACAGTATCTCAGTCTCACCACACACACACACACACACACACAAACACACACACACATTTGTATGTATACAGATTGCATATAAATAAAATAGAGATACACAGTGGGAACCTCATGAGTGGTGTAGAAAGCACATACAAATGTATAAATGATAGACAATGGAAACTTCATTAGTGGGATAGATAGCATGCATATAGAAATACCTTATTTATCAGATAAGATCCCTTCTGCATATGTCATTTATGCAACAGGCTAGGACCTTAAGTGAGAGACATTTGTTTTGCTTTTTTAGGCATAAAATTATTTTTGTAAGTCTGTTATTTTTTGAACTAGTGCTACTGTGCTTTCCACCATCCTGATTGCTATAACCACTGCCATGAAAGCGAAGTCAGGATGACAAGCTGACACTGTGATGTGGTAGTTTGTTAGTGCCGCAGAACTTCCGCAGAAATTACAAACCACTGCCGCAGAAGTTCTGCGGCAATTGGAAGTCTTGTTGCAGAACTTGGTCCCACTGTGCCACAGAAAAGTAGGGGCCCTGACTATATGTATAAATGTAAAATATTTTCACAGTACATATGTTATGTTGGATTTATTCAATGGCAGTGAGAATACAACAGTTTATTCACAAAATTTCTTCTCTCATATATATATATATATATATATATATATATATATATTTATTTGAATTTTGGTAACCTGGTAGGCCCACTGGAGATGGAATGTCTCTTTTTATAGGGGCAACCCAGGTAAGAGGGTTGCAAAGGGAGGAACAGTGATACAATAAATAATAGCACATGGTAAGTGTACACAAACACTTTTACAAAAAAATACATAATAAACAAAACAAAATGTTACACAGGCAGTAAATTAAGTTACATCTTTAAAACTGGTGTAGGAATAAAAGTCAGAGAATGATAACTAAGCAAAGCATATGTACAATTAGGAATAACTGAATACAGAATATACAGGCACAATGAGAAATTATTTACGACTGAGACCAAATAGACAATCAAAGTGCAAATTGCATAGTACCAGAACACTGTGTAGTAAATAAAGGGAGGATAAGCATGCTCAGGTAACGAACCCAGAAAGAGGGCAAGAGAAGGGAGAGTGATGAAAGATAAGGGGAGCGGTTAACAGGAGCTGGTACACCGCGGAGTGGAGGCAAGGCGAGATTTAAGAGAATGCTTGAACAGGTAAACAGAGGTACAGGTCATGATAGTGGAGGTAAGAGAGTTCCAAAGAGAGGGACCCGGGAAGGCAAAGGCACACTGGGCCACTGCTAAATGGGGTTTAGGGATAGAGAGTAAAGGTAAGCCAGTAGACTGTAAAGGTCTAAATACTGGTTTACATTGAATGATGGGCATGGGGAAAGGAGGATTGTAGGTATACACAAGTTTGAAAGTCAGGCAGAGGGTGAGGAATTGCAGCCTGACTTCAAAAGAAGGCCAGCGAGTGAGCCAAGGACAGTGTAGTGGTGATCTCTGAGATTAGTGTCAAGGGCAAATCTGGCTGTCCTGTGCTAAGACTGTTTTAGCTTGTTAAGGGGGGAGACTGGAGTGGAGTTGATGCTTGGGGCACCATAAGAGATAATCAGAAGTAGGGAGGAGGAGGCAATGACAAGAAGGGAGGGAGGCAGGCATAAGATAGGGCTTGAGGTGGTGCAGCATTCCGAGCTTCTGATGGAGGGTCTTGACCACTGAGGAAACATGGGTGCCAAAGGTGAGGTGGGAGTCCATGGTCAAGCCCAGATATTTAAAGGACTAAACCATTTCAAGAGGGTCGACTTGAGAGGAGTAGATTAACAGTGGGGGCAAGGTGGGAGGCTTGGAGGCCTGATGGAAGAAGAGCATAGTTTTCTTAGTATAAAGCACCAGGAGATTATTAAGAAACCAATTCCTGAGGTTAAGGAAATCCTGCTGGAGATGGTGGTTAAACATTGCATGGTCAAAGGAGGACAGATAGAGGCTGTCATTGTCAGCAAATAATTCAACCGACACAACCCCACAATGTTGCACAAGCTCATTGATAAATAAGGAGAGTGGACAGAGAATGGAGTACTTGGGGACCCCATCCTGTATGGCACTGAAAGGGGAAGTCTGGCCAGACCATTTGACACATTGAGTATGGCCAGTAAGGTAGTTTGGGAACCAAATGAGCACTATGGTGTTGACTCTAAAGGTAAGTAGTGTATGCAACAGGAGATTATTATTATGATTAACAAGGCCAAAAGCCTTGGTGAGGTCAACAAATATCGCACAGTTCACAATGCCTTTGTCCATACTGCCAAAGATATCAGATGTAACAGTGATAGGTACTATGAGATTTTCAGAAGCCGTGCTGGAACATGGAGAGAGAGATATTTACTTCAAGGTAAGATTGAAGTTGGGCATGAATTATTTTTTCTTGAATTTTAGCAAGGGGCAAAGGATGGAGATGGGATGGTAGTTTTCAAACAAGGAATTTGGGCTGCTCTTGTCTATTGGAATGACTATTGCAGCTTTCCAATTACTGGGCATGGTACTTGAGCAACAGGACTTGTTGATCAGGTCACGCATAGGAGGAGTGATGGAAGGGGCACTAAGTTTTCCCAGGTGAGGAGGTGTCCTTGATGCTGCTGAGATGATGCAGAACCTCTTTCCAGGTGGCCACTTTCAGGTGAAAGGATGGACTACTATCAGTGGAAGTTGGGGAGGGTGACTGAGGACCATGTATCAGTGGGGCTGTCTTATATTTAGATAGGCCTGTGAAGGCTAAATTAAATTCTGTAGTAACTGAGACAGGGTCGATGATCTCAGAGTCATTAAGGAGCATGGTGTGGGGTGAGGAAGCAGATTTGCACTTAAGTAGGGTATTTATCTGTCCCCAGATGCTTTGGATTAAAAGAGATTATTGATTTAGAGGGTACGCACGTATGTATGTTTGGCCAAGTGGATCCAGGACTTACTTTGGTTATGAAGGTGTCTGTAGGCCTGTCAGTCAGATGGCATGCCAAAACTCTTGTATACCTTCCATTCAGCATCACTTGCAGTCATGAGAGCTCTTAGATCCTTGGGGAGCAAGGGCAGAAGCCCCTTGACCTCCACTTAACTAAGGGTGCAAGATGGTTGACTATAGAATTGAAGATGTTAGTAAAGTATTCTAGGCCAAGTCGGCATCAGGTAGACTTTTGACTTGGGACCAGTCTGCATCGAGAGAGAGTTTAGGAAGTCTTGGGGACAGAACAAGGTCATATCCCTAGAGAGCACTATTCAGGGGGTAGATTTGGGAAGTTTTTCCTTCAGACACAAAAGGTGGGGAGTGATCTCTCAAGGAATCGGGCAGAATGCCATGGACTTTAATGTGCTGGGGTTGTTAGTAAGAACCCAGTCAAGAAGTGTATGGTTACCAAATTTATTGTTAAGCCTGGTAGGATCGCTAATGAGCTGTGAAAGATGTAAGTCAGATAGGGCATTATGAACAGAACCCAGCCCAGGGCCTAGCCAGTTGCAATTAAAGTCACCACTAAAACCAAATCCATGGGTAGGAGAGAGGTCCAGGAGGCAAAGAGAGAGGTAAAGGTTGAGGAGGGAGTGCTGGGAGAGATATAGATGCAGCCAATAAGTAATTGTTTCACTTGCCCAAGTATTATAGAAATGTAGACTGATTCCACAGAGGAATCACAGGGGGGCAGTAGGAATTCAGTCACAGACAAGGAGGATTTGGCATAGATAAGTATGCTGCCACCACATTTAGAGGGCTGATCATTTCAAAAGGTTGTGTAGCTTGGAATAGTTATCTCAGAGATTGGAAGCACATCCGGGCTATAGGGACATGTCCATGCCTCATGTTCAGGGTGATATATATATATATATATATATATATATATATATACTGTATATATACATATATATATATATATATATATATATTCTTTGCAAAAAATTGCATTCATGCAACAGTTAGGGTTTTTTACAGCGACAAAAACAAGGAAATTCGATGTTAGGTTTTCAACGCCAAATTTCCTCACTTTTGTCACTGTAAAAACACTATCTGATGCATTAAAGCAGTTTTTTGGAAATAATTTCTACTTTTGAGAAAGAAATCACAATGAGAAGTTCTCTTACCACAGTACATCTAAACAAGTTTATGAAACCTTTATAAAAGAGACATTGGCAACAATGGCTCACCCAAGTTATCACCACACCCCTGCATAACAGGTACTGCATCCTTACTGCAGAGCCATAGCCCAACTAAGGCCATGAACATCAATGGTATACCTCTATGGTACCAACTGCACAGTAGGTATGACACTCATGAGTTCCATGGCCTCGGCCAGGCAATGCCCCCACCCCCTCAGACCAGTAATTGCATGCTGAGTGCAGATCCAAAGCCAAACTAAGGCCATAGACATCAACGGTATACCTACCTCATGGCAGCTGCACACAAGTCAGAACAGTGAGGAGTTGCATGACCTCAGACAGGCAATGTTCCCCACGCCCCCAAACAGGTACTACATCCTGAGTACAAAGCACAGCCAAACTAAAGCCATGTACATCAATGTCATTCCTCTGTGATACCAACTGTAGAGTAGATATGACTTTATGAGTTGCATGGCCTCAGCCACGCAATGCTCCTAACCCCCAGACCAGTAATTGGATGCTGAGAACAGACCCACAGGCCAACTAAAGCCATGTACATCAATGGTATACCTCCTCATACCATCTGCAGGAAAGTTAGAGCACTGAGGACTTGCATGGTCTCAGCCAGGCAATGCCCCTACCCCACTGCACAGGTGCTGGATCCTGAGTGTAGAGCAGCACCTCAACTAAGGGCATGAACATCAATAGTATTCCTCTGTGATACCAACTGTACGCTAGTTATGACACTCATGAGTTGCATGGCCTCAGCCAGGCAATGCCCCACCCCATCAGCAGGTGTTGGATACTGAGTGCAGAGCCACAGGCCAACTAAGTAAATGAACATCAGTAGTATACTTCAGTGATACCAACTGCAGACTAGTTATGATACTCATAAGTTGCACAGCCTCAGCCAAGCAATGACCCCCCAGCCCCCAAAAGTTTCTGGATCCTGAGTTCAGAGCCACAGCCCAACTAAGGCCATGAACATCAACAGAGTACCTCTGTGATACCAACTGCTGAATAGTCACTCATTATGACACTCACGAGTTGCACGGCCTCAGCCAGGCAATGCCCCCCAAACTGGTACTGCATCCTGAGAGGAGTCACAGCCAACTAAAGCCATGGACATGAATGGCATACCTCTGTGATACCAACTGCAGACTAGTAATGACAGTCATGAGTTGCATTTCCTCAGCCAGGCAATGTCTCTACCACCTCCCAGGCCATGTACTGGATGCTAAGTCCAGAGACATAGCCCAACTTAACCCATTACATCTACAGTATACCTCTTTGATACAAACTCCAGACTAGTTGTAACGCTCATGAGGTGCATCGCGTCAGCCAGGCAATGCCCCCTCCTCCCCTCTCCTGAAAAGGTACTGAATCATGAGTGCAGAGCCACAGACCAACTAATGGTACAGCAGTGTGATGGCAGCTGTACACCTGCTAGGATACAGAGGAGTTAGATGACCTGAGCCAGGCAATGCCCTGCCCTCCCGAACCAGGTACTTAATGTTCAGTACAGAGCCACAAGTGAAGTGAGGCTGTGAACATCAATTGTATACATGATCGATACCAGCTGCACTATATGGTAGGACACTGAGTAGTTGAATGGCGCCAATCAGTCAATGCCCCATCACTTATCCAGATCACTTAGTGTATCTTGAGTGCAGAGCTAGAGCTCAACTAAAGCTGTTGACATATATAGATACATTACTGATACCAGTTGGACACGTTAGTACACTGGTGAGTTACATGGCTGAGCCAAGCAATGCCCCCAAGCCCCGTAGAATCAGGCACAGGATCACAGGTGTAGAGAGAGAGAGAGAGAGACTAACTAAAGTGATAGACATCAGTGGAATACTTCCTTTATAACAGTAGACACACATGTATTTTAAGAAGGACCCAAATATGTCACTGCAAAAGAATAATATTTAATTATAAAAGTATTCACAGTCATATAAAATAAATATTTTCTAAATTCTCATATAAAAATGCTAAAGTAAATAAATGTGTTTCTTCACATGGTGGGGGGAAGGATAATAAACAAAACAATAAAATAAAAGCAATTAAATAAATAAAAGTGTTGCTTCACACTAGATCATGGAGGAGATATAAGTAAAAAAAATAAATAATTGACTGAAAACATTTAAAAGAATGGCCAGGAGTGATAGAGAGGTGCTGGCTATTCAGGCTGTTGTGCCTTGGGGAGAGGAGGAAGAAGAGGAAGACTGCACAGGAGCAGGTGGGTCCTGGTGCCCTTCATCTGCAGGTGGTGGTGGTGTTGTGGAGGGCACCTCAGGGGATCTTTGCTGAGGAACTATGGAGGGTGGGTCATCTTTCACATGCTGCAGGTCCTGTTGGAGGAGAAGGTAGATTGCTTCCTGTGGCTTCCAGCTGGTTCTCAGCCAGCCACACCATGAGACTGTGGGTGGTTCACAAAGCACAGAGGCCTCTTCCTTCTCCCTAGTGACCGTATGGCTTGGGTGAGGCCCCTGTTGCTCTGCTGCAGACCACGGGTGGTAACGTCATGCCCTACACACCCATGTCACTGCAGCAAATCTGTCATCTCATCATTTTGGTTGATTACATGGTCTATTTTGCTGCAGTGACATAGGCGTGCTGGGCTGCAGCTCTGTTACCACCCTCCATGGCCTTGAGCAGCTGGCTGAGAGTGCTGCTGATGGTGTTCAGAACAGCCAGATGCCCTGTGGAGAGAAAAATGACAAGACGAGACATGTCAGTAAACTAAACTGTTCTGTACTCTCATGTTAATATACTGTAGTGAGGTATATATTTTTTTATTAGTGAGAGAGGAACTGTATTAGCATCTATGCTACATTAGTATAGCTGTGGGATTTTTGTACTGTAATTTAACTGCATTCTGACACATTCTGCCCCTCCTCCTCAGCACCCATAACTGCACTCTTGCGCACAATCTGCCTGTATGAACCCCCACTAGCTCCAGATAAATGCTGCTTCTTGCAAAGCCCTGAAGACTCCTCTATGTCAGCCTGCACAGCACTTTGACACGATAAAAGATGACCCCCAGGTACCCCCAGCCCACCCTCTCCCCACACCTTTGCAGGGTCCCACAAACTCAAGAGCTCAATAATGTGTAACAGAAGTGAAGTGGAAAATCCAGTAACAGAAACTACATATTAATGGTGAGTTGTGTGATTATAAAGTTATTTGTCCAGTAGTCTGTGATCTCTTTGCTACTCATGAGGTTTCTCAAGGTGAGAGGCTACTGTTCAAATAAGTTGACTATGACAAAAGTGCAGCACACATATCCTTGGTATATATGCACAGACTACCTCAATAGTGAATTTGTCATTGAATCACATGAACAGTAGTCTTCTAGATTGCTCTTATCTGCAGAATTACTATCTGTCATACCTGTGAACAAAATTTTAGCAAAATAGAACAAATTAAGTAGCTGTTAGATTTGTTTCATACAATGCCACATGAAAATATTGTAGATTAATTTGTCAAAGCACATGACATGACCTTGATTAATCCTGCAGTATACCCACTGTTAAAGGTAAATATCACTATTAAAACAAACCAAAGACTTAAAAATTGTACAACAGCAAGATGCTGGTACAGCCCCCTTCTATCCAGATACCAAGACAGTATGAACAAAACTGGGTCTATGGTTGGATTCACCACCTCTGGTGTGGTTGAAACACTCTGCTGTGACTTTCATACAAACACACCAGTCGTAGTAAATCCATCAATATAATGCACTCTCTATCATTGTATGTTGCTTAAACAAACCACACTCATGCACTACTTGTTGCTGAGAAATGCTATGATGATGTTTAAAGATTCATAATATAGCCCAGTGTGTTCTATTTTATCAGATATGGTGTGATTCATCACAACCACAGTAGTCTGTATACAAGGTGCATCTCAGTGGGTAAATCTTTGGCAGCCATAGCAATCTTCCTGAGAACTCATATTCAGCACTGGATGTGTGTTGGATATGGTGACGCAACCCTGCATCTCTCCGAATAGCAGGGCTCAAAGCTCAGCCCTTGCAGAGCAGCATCAACACCTGACCACCAAAAGGCAGGCTGCAGTATTACAGGGTGTAACACAGCAGTCCAGCTGTGAGTGGCCACCTGCACACCATGGACATCATCCACAAGCACACAGTGAACCTGGATCCCCACCCACCCTTAGTCAAGATTACACGGCATATGTTGTTACAAGTAGCAAAAAGGAGCAGAAATAATATTTTACTTTCACTTTTCTTGACAGATGTATGCACAAAAGTAAAGAATGAACAGCAAGTGCCCCAGCACTGGCAGAAAGTAGCACTGTTGCATAAATAAAATATACAATGGTGATGTGTCTGATTAATAATTTATGTACACTTGTCCTGAATAACCTTGACATCTCAGTTGTCGCCCGCGCTAATTGTGCGGCTGTCTGAGGTCAAACAGCACTTGTGTAGGTAAATCATATCTCTGACAGGTGACCAATGTATATACTTTATTTATTGTATTACTTTCTATTCTGCACATGCAATAGATGCCATTGTCATAGATAGTGATTGGTTATCAGAGGATTTAGAATAGTGGGAAAAAAGTATTTTAATTTTTTTTGATTGATTATTCAACTATGTCTGTGTTACGATAGAAGTTACTTACATTCCTCAGCTGGAGGCCCAGGTAGATCTGCAGCACATGGTGGATGACCCACTGCTAGAGATTGTGTTCTTTCCTCCACAGAGTGGTTGATCTCTAGAATTTCGACCTCCTCCGTGGGTTCTGCTCCTCCAGCAGCACCCTCCATAGATGGTTCTTCCTCTATAAAAAAACATAGCAAAAGGGAAAACATTATTTGTCTGTGGATGTTACTATATGTATCTATACCTCTGTAGTACCAGTTGTATTGAATTGTTAATTCTGAGGAGTTCAATAGCATTAACTAGGGAATTCTCAACCCACCCCACCCTCCCTCCCTCCCTGATCAGAACAGTTACCGGATCCTGAGTCGACAGCCACAGGTTAACTAAAGGTGTGGACATCAATGGTATTCCTGCCCTGATAGTAGCTGCATACATGGTAAGATGATGAGGAGTTTGAAGACCCTCATGCAGACAATGTCTCAGCTGTTCTCCCCATTGGCTCAACTAATTTAAAAGGGTCAACTACAGAATACTCCCCATTCACCCCCAAGCTCCTCAGATTAAGTATTGTATCCCCAGTACAGAGGTACAAGAAAAGTAAGGCTGTGGACATCAGTGGCATAGAAACATAGAATTTGATGGTAGATAAGGACCGCTTGACCCACCCAGTCTGCCCATTTTCCTACCTGATGGATATGCTGCAGATTCTAGTTAATCAACAGCTTACTTCCTCCTGCCCCACTAGAATTGCCTTATGCCTGTCCCATGCATTCTTGAATTCTCCCACTGTTCCTGACTCCACAACCTCCTCAGGAAGACTGCTCCATGCATCCACAACTCTCTCTGTGAAAAAATACTTTCTAACATTACCTCTGAGTCATCCCCCCATCTTCAAGTTGTGCCCCCTTCTTCTTGCACATCTCTTCATCTGAAAGATACTACCCTCTTGTACCTTGTTAATTCCCTTGAGATTCTCAAAAGTTTCAATCATGTCCCCCCTCTCCCTCCTTTCCTCGAGGGTATACATATTAAGCTGCTTTAGTCTCTTCTCATATGTCTTCTGGTGCAGACCTTGCACCATTTTGGTTGTCCTACTCTGAACAGCCTCCACTCTGTCTATGTCTTTGCAGAGATGGGGTCTTCAGAATTGCATGCAGTACTTCAGATGGGGTCTCACTAACTGTCTGTAGAGAGGGATAACAACTTCCTGTTTTCTACTGTTGATGCCTTCCCTATGCATCCCAGTATCCCCCCAGATCTCCTGACTGACTTCTCACATTGCTTACCCACCTTTAGGTCATCATACATAATTACTCCTAGGTCTGCTTCAATTTTTGTTGTTGTTATTAACTCACCCCTCATAGTGTACTCTTCCCCTCGGTTTTTGTTTCCCAGATGCATTACCTTGCATTTCTCTGCACTGAATCTGAGCTGCTACGTATTTGACCATTCCTCAAACCTTGCCAAGTCCCTTTTCATTCTTTCCACACCACCTTGTGTATCAACCCTGTTGCAGATCTTTTTGTCATCTGCAAAGAAGCATACCTTTCCTTCCAGGTGCCTCCAATGTCACTTATAAAGATATTAAAGAGGACCAGGCCAGTACCGAACCCCTGTACCCCACCAAGTTACCCTCCTTTCTTCACTGTGTACTCCATTTACTACCATCCTTTGTGTCCTGTTGACCAGCCAATTTTTTATCCAGACTACCACCTTGGGACCCACTCCAAGGCTGGCTAACTTGTATATCAATCTTTGTGTGGGACTGTGTCAAATGCCTTGCTAAAATCTAGGTAGGCCATATCCACAGCCCCTCCCTGGTCTGCTACTTTGGTCACCCAGTCAAATAAAATCTATTAGGTTCATCTGACATGACATTCCTGCTGTGAAACCATGCTGTCTTGGGTCCTGTGCCCCACTGGCCTCTAGGTACTCAACAATTCTTTCCTTCAGAAGTGATTCCATCATTTTCCCTACCACTGAAGTCAAACTAACTGGTCTGTAGTTTCCTGCCTCTGCCCTGCTCCCACTTTTGTGAAGTGGAATCACATTTGCCTCTTCCAGTCCTCAGGTACCATCCCCCCATGATTTGTTAAAGAGGGTAGTCAGTGTAGAGTGAGAGTAGGTATACTTTCCTGATTGCACGTACACAGAAATCATGACACTGAGGGGTCGCACATAGACACGCTGTCAATACTCCCGCTATGGACACCAGTTAGTGCATGCTGAGTGCAGAGAGACACAGAAAATAAAAGTGTGGATACAGATGTAATACCTTGCTGATACAGGTTGCACATATATTAGTACAGTGACAAGTTGCACTGTGTCAGGCAGGGAATACACCAACCTCCTGTGGAATAAGTACTGTATCTTGAGTGGACAGCCACAGTATAAGTATGTGATGCCACATGCAGACAAACTGGACACTCTGTGGTTTTAAGGACTCTTACAGACAATAGCCCCCTTCGGATCAGGGGATCATTACTGCAGAGTAACAGGCCAAGAAGCCAGAGTACATCAATGGCAAAGGTTACTGATATCAGCTACACAAGTTTAGACACTGTATAGTTCGACACCCTCAATGAGGCAATCATTCCACATGCAAACAAGAGACACTGGATGCTGAGTGCAGAACCACAGAGTAAATAAATCATGGATATGACAATATACTCCCTGACTGCAGGTGCACACATATTGACAGTGAGGAATGCATGAGTGGTTGAGAGAGGCAATGCCCTCACCTCTCAGACAAGAGGCAGTGTATTGTGAGTAGGCAGCCATAGGCAAACGTCAACATAAATGGCATCTTTATGTGATAAGAGTTGCACACAAGGTGTGATGCTGAGGAGTCTCAGGGCCTCACACAGACAATGCCACTCCCACTTCCCTCGCAGCATGGAGTTTATTGTCTCTGCAGAGCTACAGAGGAAGTGATACCATGGACAGCAATGGTAAATCTTACTAATACAAGGTCCAGACAAGTTAGGATACTAACAACTTGCATTTCTTTAACCAAGAAATTATCCCACCTTCCCACACCAGGCAGTGCATGCTGAGTGCAAAATTAAACAGTAAGTTTAACTGTCAATATGTATGGTATGCCTACAATGGTATGATGTGCATGGATGTTAGACATTGAGGACTTGACTGACTCAGGCAGGCAATGGTGAGCCCCCTGAACAGGTAATAGATCCTGAGTGCAGAACAATAGGTTAAGTAAACATCTGTATGTCACTTGCATATCACACTGATAACTGCTGCACACAAGGTATGACAGTGACTAGTTTGGAGGGTTGAAGCAGACTTTATTGCCCACACTCCTACAATCTGGATAAGGTAGTGGATGTTTAGTACAGAGGCACATGGCAAGTGAAGGCACAATTATAAATTGTATAGGTTACTGATAGTACCTCAACACAAGTTTGTGCACTGATCAGTTGCATGTGATCACTTAGGAATGTTTCTACTGTACCTCCCCACATGAGGAACTGGATGCTGAGTGCAGAGACACTCACTAAGTATATCTCTGGATAAGCACAGTATGCTGGCATGACACAAGGTGCAGATATGTACAATAGTGACTACCTGAACTGCATCAGGCAGGAATGATGTTACCCCCACCCACCTAGAACAGGTCCTAGAAGCTGACTGAACAGCTACAGCATAACTAAAGATTTGTATGTGAACCTCTGAACATGGGTACGTTAGCCTCCTGATGGCAGCTACACACAAGTCATGATACTGAACAGTTGGCAGGCAATTGTCCCATCTTGTGACAGTAGGCATTAAACCCTGAGTGCAGAGTCACATAGTAAATAAAGCTGTGAATACTGGCAGTACTCCTCTGTGATATCACCCGCACACATTCTAGGAGAGTACAGAGTTGACGTGCATCATGCTAGCAATGCCTATAACCAATCACCTCTCCCAGAACACGACTACATACTAAGTATGCAGCCACAGGCTAGCTAAGGAAGTGTACATGAAGGGTATACACCATGATAGCTGCAGAGAAGGTATAGGTCTGAGGAGTCTAAAAGCTCACCGAGACAATGACCCCCTCCTCCCACTCTGATAACATAGTGGATTTTAGTGCAGAGGTACAGCAACTGAAGACATAAACAGTAATGACATAGCTTCCTGATTTGAGCTCTACATAACCTAGATAATTGAGAAGTCATATGTTTCATACCAGGTAATGCTTCAACCTCTGCACACCAGGTACTGGGTGGTCACCACAGAGTCATACAGTAAGTGGAGCTGTGGATATCAATGGTATATCCATCATAATATGAGCTGTGCACATGTGAGGAAAGTGAGAAGTTGCACTGCTTCAAGGAGGTAATACCCTCCCATCCCAAAATAAGTATTAGATCCTGAGTGCAGAGCCATAGACTGACTAAAGATGTGTAGACCATTGCTATGTGTCTCTGATACCAGGTGTGCAAGTTGAGCCACTAATTAATTTCTAGCAGTCAGTCATACAATGCCTCCCACCATTGCATTATCGAGTGTATGCTCAGTCCAGCTTTACAGGCCAAGGAAAACCATGAGCATCAATGCTGCACCTTCCTCACAGCAACTCCACCCAAGTAAAAACACTGAGGACTTGCATGCCGTCAGCCAGCAATGGTCTCACATCCCTAGAACAGCTACTAGATCCTGAATGCATAGCCACAGACTAAGTAAAACTGTGCATAATGATGGCATACTTCTGTGGCATCAGCTGTAGATATATTAGGTAACTCAGAAGTTGTACTGTCTCAGTCAGGCAATGTCCCCCCATCCCCTCTCCCCAGAGCAGTTCATTGATGTTGAATACCGTGAAGAGCTGCATTGAAAAAAACAGATCAAATGCAGTAACACCACTTAATGGCGCACTATTTTGTTTTTTTCCTAACAGCAATAAATCAGTATATTGATCACTTTCTGTTAACAATGAATGTGACATGTAACCAGGCACTTGATAGTGTGGATGATACAAGAATATAGCCATATTTGCTGTGTTCATGGAACCTCGGGTGTATGCTGGTACCAAAGAACACATCAGGCATGGGTATATCTTGAGATCAGACAGACCCTTTTCAAGCTATACTAGCTGTTTCTATGTTTTGGCAATTAATGTAATAGACCAAAAATTCACCATTAACAAATCATTTGACAACGTTTCAAAATGTGCAAATAAAAAATGGCTCAATATATTGTATTCAGAGATTGCTAAAGTAAATAATAGTACCATTATGTTTAAATGTCATCAAGCTCTGTTCTTTCTCCTCATGGGATACTGAATTGCATAATAATAACAGAGTACTAATCTTGCAATGTGTAAAATATGACATCACCTAATAACACTGTGACAAAAACTTACCAGCATACTGAGATTGTCAGTGGATTTATTCAGCTGCTGTAACGGATTTGCTGTACTTATAACATTCGAAACATTTAAAGGAAAACTGCACCCTTATGTCTTCTAAATGTTATTTGTTTTCATGTCAGTACACAACTGTTTTCATGTTGCTGTTAAGGATGTATGCAAATGTTTAAGTCTGTTTTTCAGTTCATACTAGGCCCTGTGACTCCCCTGGCAGTCTTCATTTAATGGCTATTGAAATTGCATTGTTCTTGAGAGCTGCATTAGCATATGAGAACTCCCAGGGCAATCACAGGGCCTAGCATGAACTGTAAAATCAGACTAAAACATTTGCATATATCATTAACAGCTACATGAAAAGAGTTGTCTATTGACATGGAAACAAATAACATTTAGAAGATATGAGGTTGGAGTTTCCTTAAGACATTAATAAGACATACTTACCACCATGATGGCGCCTCCAAACTCTGTCTTCCTGCCTCCTCCCACTTAACAAAAGCTATGTCGAACCACTCCTGGACACTCCCGCGCATATCACCCGCCATGGCCTTTGCCTTGAAAAAGGCCTGGTGGGTGATCTTCCATTTCCTCCTACACTCTCCAGCAGATCTTGTTATGCCTTCTCTCTCCCCAAGACACAGCTAATGTGCACAAAAACATAGAAAAGAAAGTACAGTGAATAATTTTGTAATAAATAAACATGTAGATTTAAGTAATATACTACAACATCTGTTAAGAACACAGTATAATAGTATGAGTTTGATATGTGCAGATCTAAAATATGTGCACACAAGGTTTGCCTGCAGGTCAATTTTTGACGTCTATTAACTCTGCTCATATGTGCAGCTAGGAGGAGTATTCTGCAGCAACACATCACTTATATGCTTCTGTTTCATTGACCCTGCCTGTTGCCCTGTGCAATCCCATTTTTGAACCAATTTACAGTCCTAGTGGATACCACTTCTGCAGTTAATGCATAACACTGACCTAGTATCAAGTTTCATACGTTTAATTTTCCTTATGTGTATGTTCAATCTTATTATATCACTCCATAGACCCATGGTTGGCCGGCACCCAGCCAGCCACTGACCAAGACCAGGACACCCGCCTGCAGCTCCTTGGAAGCTGCTTGTCCCTGAACAGGGCTGCTCCAGCTCACCCATGGTCGGCCGGCACCCAGCCAGCCACCGACCAAGACCAGGACACCCGCCTGCAGCTCCTTGGAAGCTGCTTGTCCCTGAACAGGGCTGCTCCAGCTCACCCACGGTCAGCCGGCACCCAGCCAGCCACCGACCAAGACCAGGACACCCGCCTGCAGCTCCTTGGAAGGTACGGGACAGTGCAGCCAATTGGAACACGGGTGCTTCCAGCAAACCCACTCTGATTGGCAGGAGTTTTCCCCTGCTATAGACACCTGGCACTTTGTTAGACTTTCCGTAGAACTAAGCACATTTCTACTGTGTTATTAGGAGTTTTTCTACTGTATTAGCTGGATTGTAATTTCTACTACTATTTTAAATTGCTTACACCTCTTCTGTCTGACTGCTCTTCTTGCAGCCCCCCCCCATCCAAGCACTCTGCCTTAGTGCCGATAAGTCTAACTACTTTTTTTTGGCTAGTTTTCCATTAGCAGGTTATACAGACCTGCCACTAGAGGCATTCTTGGTCTTCTACATAAATCACTGTATTCTTTCGTGGGCAATATGGCCTGCATTATCATTCTACTTCTTTCTCGGTTCTGCTACAAGTGAACTTGAGTCTGAAGGGTGGATGGCCACTAATTAAGCTGCTCCTGATCTCCTTGTTCCCTTTCTGCTGTATTTTCTCATCTAGGTTTTAAATGGGTACCTAGGTGGGCAAATTTCTTGCCTAGAAAATATTGCACTAATACAAATCACAAGACCACTCAATCTGGGACCATGGCTCTCCTTATTGTGTTTTTATTGCTCCTAAGGTGCAGAGTTTTCAGCAATACAGTGCAATTTGAAGTACCTCAATGCAATTCAGTTCTCCAATGTACCTTATCAATACCTAATGTTATAACAGTCTACTGTGCAGACACTCTGTCATTCTCCTCTCCCCTTTTAGCCTATTCCCCCCCAGTTAGCCTACACCCCTTTGCTACTGTCCTCACCTACGTTTACCCAAGCACTTACATTGATCACAATCAACTGTCATTACAGTGGCGCCGCCTGTCGCAGCACGATATAGGTTGCCACGAAGAAATAAAAAGCAGTCTCCATTCTTATAAGCTCCTTAAAGAAAGTTATACTTCTGCTTCTTCTCTGCTCAGGAAATGTGGAGCTCAACCCTGGCCCCCTAGAACTTACCTCGCCTATCGATTTTGTTGAGGCCACAGGTCTCAAAATGATGATGGTCAACATTTTAAGCCTGCCTAAAAACTTGTATAGCTGCAAGCCTGGGCTGCACACGTTAACCCAGACCTTATCATAATTACTGAGTTGTAGTTAAAAGGCAACACTGATCAACAAATATCACTGCAGGGCTACAATTTATTTAGGGAAGATAGAGAGTCTAGAGGCGGGGTGTGGTTATCTATGCCAAATCTAAGTACTTGGTCACCAATATTAGTTGCAAATCTCTAGCCAAGGAATATGAGTTAGTTTCACTGAACCTTCATCTCCTCCTCGGAATGTATCACTATCCTAGGTGGCTATAGACCCCGCCTGGTGGTGATGAAGTCCTTAATCTTTGAAATCCATGTTCGAGATGCAAAACTGAAACAATATTTCTAGGAGATCTAAATATGGACTGGCTGTCACCTAAATCACACGGCCTCAAATCCCTTTGTGACGAGCTAGGCCTTGGGCAATTAGTCAGAGAACCTACTAGGAACAACACTCTAAATACTGCCAACAGTTCCATTCTAGATGTGGTACTAACCACCCATCCACACAAAATATCTCATTTGGCAGTGTTTCACAATGACATAAGCGATCATGGAATTGTTGCTTGCATAAGATCTCAAATTAAGGCCTGTCCTGCAACCCATCTTTATAACAAAAGATCCTTTTCGCAAATTCAGTGCAGTAAACTTCCTATCTGACCTGAGCATGATCAGATGGCAAGATCTTTACCTAGCCAAAGATGTCAACAAGGCAGCTTGCATCCTTAATGACAAACTCACTACAATAATAAATAAGCATGCCCTTTCATCAAAGTAAGGGTACGGAACAATTCCATTCCCTGGTTCACCTCGGATCTCAAGGCAGCCCTTATAGCTCGAGATAAACTCTGGGCTAAAGCTAGACATTCCAAAGAATCTTCAGATTGGCAGGCCTTTAGAACAGCCAGGAATAACTGTGTGAAAAAACTTAGTTCTGCTAAAACTAACTATTATATTTCTACTCTCGAACAAGCTAAAGGTAACCCTCATAAAATATGGAAGACTATCAAAGCTATAGAAGGACGGCCCATGGCCCCCTCTGTCCCAACAAAGATAGTTGCAAGTGACAAGATTGTGGAAAACAAGTCCCTAATCCTGGAGGAACTTAACTCCCACTTTGCCACAGCTGGATTAGCTTTGACTCTCACCTTATGCTGGTGCTGCGTGAGCCAGCATACCCTCCCGCCACATCTAGTCTTGCACCCAGTCCCTTCCAACTGCGCGAGATAACTTATAAAGAAGTAGAAGATTCTCTTCTTAACTTAGACACCAAAAAAGCGCACGGGACGATGGCTTGGAACCCTTTTTCCTAAGGTCAGGCTATGCCCATCTCACTGTCCCAATTCTCCACATCTTCAATCTTTCCATTACATCTGCTGCTGTGCCATCCTGCTGGAAATCAGCACATATCCTCCCTCTATTTAAATCTGGTGACCCATGTGATGTAAACAACTATAGGCCTATCTCCATATTGCCTATCCTTTCTAAAGTTCTCGAAAAATGATCCATATTCAGTTAAAATCTCACTTGGAAACCTTTCGCTCTCATTAACCCAGCTCAATCTGGCTTCCGGCTAATCATAGCACAATCACTGCACAAGGAAAAGTAACCAATGATTGGATCTCTGCTATAGATGCTAAGAAGGTAACTGGTGCAGTCTTTTGGACCTCAGCAAAGCTTTTGATACTGTTGATCACAAACTATTAGTCAATTGTCTTGCAAAGTTGTGCCACATACCATACCACCCAGTGGTTCTCTAGCTACCTAACTGGAAGATTCCAAAAGTAAAGGCGTTAGGCTTTTTTCTGCTGCCTTGCCAGTTGCAAGGGAGTCCCCAGGATCCATCTTAGGCCCTATCTTGTTTTTCTGTACATCAATGACTTAGATGCTAACATATCTACGTCCAATCTGCACTTTTTGCAGATGATACTGTGTTGTATACTTCTGGCTCATCGTTATCTGAAGTCAAGGGAGTGCTTCAAGTGGATTCACACAAC
Source organism: Neoceratodus forsteri (assembly GCA_016271365.2). Lineage (NCBI taxonomy): Eukaryota > Metazoa > Chordata > Ceratodontiformes > Ceratodontidae > Neoceratodus > Neoceratodus forsteri. The sequence continues at coordinate 216,655,054 of CM057453.1, forward strand.
TTGAGCATAAACTAATAAAGGCAAAGCTTCTGCTCAATGCTAAGAAGACTAAAGCGATGATATTCTCTGCAGTGCTGTCTCAGGCCCCCCAGTAGTCTTGCCCAAGACTTCATTGTCACCACGCTAAACGAGCCTCTGGAAGTTGTAACCAAATTTAAATATCTAGGTATCTGGATCAACAATAAATTATCTTTCAGTGGCCACATCGAAGATGTCTCTAGAACAATAGTTCTCAAACGTTGTCACAGTGAGCATCCCCAAATCCATGGAAAAGATTTTGAGCCTCCCCAAAAACTGAAATAATCTTGGGCTGCCCCAAAGAAATATAACATACTGTACTTTGTACAGTACACCACGAATACATTGCAACCCCTTTGAGTACTTGGCTCACACTCAGTTCTTTGTCTTATACTGTTGTGGAACCTTGGAAAAAGAGCTCCTGTGCTCAAAGGTGTTATCTGAATAACAAATAAATAAAATAAAAACATATTATTATTCAGCTTATTGTAACCCCCTCCCGGCCAGCCTACTTGCTCCACTATTTTCATTCTTGAACCATTGTTACCCCTTGTTGCAGTATCTTCATGGGTCAGTCTACTTTCTCAGTTTCCTCTCTCTCTCTATATACAGTGTGTATATATATATATATGAAATAATCTTCCTACATACTTTGCCTCTCCCCCTCCGTCCCTGCTCCTAAGCAACTTCTCGGGGATTGCTTTACTCTTTCCTGCTATTGCTCTTAGCACTTCTATGCTCAGCTCTTGTATTTGGGTTGTTCTGCCATCAGCCTACAAATTGATTACCCACTCATGAGTTTATTATTCATATTTGATTGCACTGTTGTTCACTGTGTATTTCTTGATTGTTTTGCAGTTACCTTTTGAAATGTATTCACTCCCTACCCTTCCCCTACCGCCTTAGCTCATTCACCTTCCCTTGTTACCTATTAGTACATAAATACATAAAATTCACTTACTATTATGCTCTTTCAGTTTGCTTCATCTCTTCACACAAAATATATAAACTCAAAATTTAAATACAGTAATTTTCAGACTTGCTTGAGCCTCCCTGGAACAGGTTGGGACCTCCCAAGGGAGTCTGGCCTCACCATTTGAGAATCCCTGCTCTAGAAGGTTAAAAGCAAGGTTAGGTTTCTTCTACAGAAATAGGCCCCTTTTCCCCCTTGAAACTCAAAACAAGCTTGTACAGGCCACTTTTCTCCCCCTACTTGACTATGGCGATGTAATCTATTCCTCCACCACTCTTGCAAATCTAAGTAAACTGGACATCCTTTATCACCGTGCGTTATGGTTCATTACCAACTCCCCTTACCGTTCGCACCACTGTGACTTATATGCAGCTGTTGGTTGGACATCCCTTACTACTAGACGCCTGCTCCATGCTGGGCTATGGACTCTTAAACTGCTCCTGCAGAAATTGCCAAGCTATCTCTCTTCCCTTATTAGTATCTCACATAGTGCATACTCGTTAAGAAAATCTGACTTTATTATGCTTGACATACCAAGGACATGGACTTCCTTTGGTAAACGTGCTATTGCATATGCCCTTCCCTCCATTTGGAACCAATTACAAACCGTATTGAAACTAACTAGCACAGTTTCAATAAACTTCTACAAATTGCTAAGTTCAGTCAAAATAAAAGACACCTGTATCTGTCATTAAGTCTCTTCCTTCCCCATGTGTGCCATATTTATCCACTGGTAAGGTATAATTGATTTGTCATATTAACTGCTTTCCCTTCCCCTTCTCCTTCTACTCCTGGCTTTATCTTTGCTTACGCTCCACTGCTACTCTATCAAATCTCTCCTCCCCTCCATATCAGTTGTAGACTGTTGTTTGTTCTAGCTGCCAAAATACTGTATATGTTGCACACACCAGTCATCATGTTTCATTTATCAGTATGCGACCTGTAAGTCGCTTCCCTGTCTCATATCAATGTTTACCACCTGTGGTCACCCTATGTGGTACCCTTGTATGTATATCCAGCCTGTATCATGTAACGTGTATTTCATGTATATGCTGTTATTACCTATCTGTGTTTGTACTTTAAGTGTTTATGTCACAGGACCTCCTTGTGAATAACCTTGCTCAATGGAGTTTTCCTGCAATAAACTTGAACTTGAAACTAATGTCCCTTTACCTCATAATTTCAAAGAGCACACCTGTAGCTGTGTTATTTGATGCCTTGAAAAGAGAAACTGCCACACAATCATGCTTGTACAAGCAAGTTTGCAGTGAACACTTGTTGTCAGAAATTGTCATGCTCAATAGCTACTAAGTCACTGCAAATCTGTGCCACTGTAATTACATACTTGTTGCACTTTTTGCACTCTTACTAGTAGCATCTCCCACTGGACAAAGTGAAACATGTGGCTGTGGCTTTTCTTGACTCTTGAAAACACCTATTTTTTTTTTTATATTACACATGAATAAAAGATTTAACTGCTGTATGACTCATGTTTACACATCTTTGCATTATGAGATCTGCTATCAGTGTCCTATATCTTAATAAACTGTACTACTATGACATAGTTCCACAGATATCATTATTGTACCATGCTTAATACATAAAAAAAGAAAAAAGTATTCATTAATTAAAATCATGACCTACCTTACCCCAGGTGTGTGTGAGGCTGAGGATTGTTGCCCTCATAACAAACCTAGGGTTTGCATGGTCCCTGACAGCCTGAACAATGGCCTGCACCTCTCTATTACTCCAGGATGTTGGCATATTTAAGGTCTGGAAAAAAATATATATGTTTGTTTAGAAACATTTACAATAAGATTTATTGTGGTTTGAGCATTTGTGTGCAACTCATTAAGGACATATATGCAGTGCAAGTGACATGCATTGGCACATTTGTGAAATGTGTGTATAACAGTATTTATGCAATAGGCGTGGACATAAATCTTATGTGATAAATCTGATAAATCCTATGTGATAAATCTGAGCTACTATGAGATAAATTCAAAATGTTTCATTTATACACATAGTAGACACATCATCACAGATTTATATACATAGTAGATATGTCAAAATTATCGGAACTCATTTAGAATGTTCAGATTCAGCACCAGTACTAACTATATTCAAATGCAAATAACTTTAAAAGGAAAAGATAGCATAGTGCTGTGAGCTTGAAAGTTGTGCAGCACAAAATTATCTACAAAATGAGTGGTATTTCATTTATAGATACCTTACAGATGTTTTATAATTAGCATACGTTTGCCCAACTGCAGATAGGACCTTTAGCCTCTGGGTGACAGTCAATCTCAGTACTAGCAAAATATACACATGTGTTATTGTTTATATTAAATTCGCCCATTCTCAACCTCGAAAAAATATATATTCTAAAAGTTTTCAAAGTCACAAAACAAATCTATGTTGCTAGATAATGTCAAATAGTCCCTTGATGGATCTTTTGTATGTAGCATCAAATCTGCCTTTCTTCACACTCAATATACTGTGTAATTGCTAACCATATAATTGAAGAATTCAAAGTTCAACATTATTCAACCAGTGGAATGCCCCCAACCGCCAGACACAGAATGGTAACATGGAATACATGAAGTTTTATAGATATGTATATATGTATGTAAACTTTGTATCCATGTTTGTGATGCAGGCTAGGAAATGGATGGATTATGTATTCAATGAGTTGCCCTTGCTGACAGGGACTTGTTTTAGATAGTGGTGGTGCTCTCTAAATGCAATGTGTACAACCAAGTCTCATCCTATCAGGGCACAGGGATTTCATTGCCCACCTTATAAAGATGTGCCAGTCAATGCCACAAGTGGTGTGTGATTCATCTATAGTGGTAGTGAAGATGATATGCATATCGACAGCTGGCGCAGTGTCATTTTAAAAGCAAGTAAAAGATCTATCACTAATGTAGTCTGGGTATGTGTTTCCAAAAGATAAGTGCAGTGCCACTAGACTTATTTAGGTGGTGTGCCATAAGCTAGCAACCACATTGTACACAGCAGGATGACAGTGTGCATTGTCTTCAAGTCCATAAAGCATTACCAGACAGGCAACAGCACTATACTGGTTGCCACTCACTGTGGCACCATGTGTTTTTGTGGTTTGCTTTCTTCATATGTGTCTTGACCACAAGAGACAGTTGAAGAAAGTTGTGTTGTAATAGTGGTTCTCTATATAGCCTTTTGCAGGCACAACTGCAGAAATATTTTAAACATTAGTGTTTGAATAGAGTTGCATCACCCACCCCTCATACCCTTGTCTCTAGCTGAGACAGCACTACCTAGAAAAAAACAGAATTATAAATACTCAATTGTAATAGTTCTTAAATCATCATTGAATGTATCATCGCTCACTGAGCTGCTATTTAAACAAGAAGAACCATGTGATTACTTACTTTTGAGCTGTTTAAAGATTAAACTAAAGAAACATTTTTTCTATTCTTTGCCAATCTGTTGAAACAAATAGATATTCACTGTTAGAAAACTGTCAAGAGCCAAGTAAAGCTATCAATATCTATGGCACACCTCACTGATATCATCTGCACACATGTTAGGACACTTATGAGCTGCGCAGTGTCAGCCAAGTAACCCCCCCCAACAGAACAGTTACTGGATTTTGAGTTCAGACCCAGAGCCTAAGTAAAACCTTGGACATCAACAGAATTTGTTTTATTTTTTATTTAGTTTTTGTTGACCAGGTAAGTGCACTAGACAAATCCTGCCTATTTTCAGGCATGACCCGGGGAAGGGGAATACAGATGAATGCCAACTGACTTTGAACCAGATTAAGCTGTTGGTGGTATTTTCAGTGAATGAGGGAAAATTGGCCGGGACACAGGGGAAATTCCCCTACTCTTTTTCGATAAGTGCCATGGGATCTTTAACATCCACCTGAACTACCACCAATCCAGGCAGATGGGACCTCGGTTTAACATCTTGTCCGAAAGACATGATATACCGCCATGATAAAAACTGCACAGATGTTAGAACACTGAGTAGTTGCATAAGATCAGCCACGCAATAGCTCCCTCCCCCAGAACAGGTACTAGATCCTGACTGCAAAATCACACCTCAACTACACTCGTGTAGAAATACAGTAAACCTACCTCATACCAGTTTCACACAAGTTAGTACACTGAGCAGTTGTACAGCTTCAGGCAGACCCATGGACATCAATGGCAAACATCCCTGAAACAAGCTGTACACATAGTAGGACACTCAGGAGTAGCACAGTATCATCCAGATACTGCCCCCCCCCCAAAATACGTACTGTATCCTGACTGCAGATGCTGAGGACATGTGAAGCAATTAACATTACTGTTATATCTCACTTATACCAGACACACACAACTTGGAACCCTAATGAGTTGCACAGCTTCTGCCAGAAAATACCTCCACCTCTACAGAGCAGGAACTAGACCCTGAGTTCAGACCACAGCTCAAGTCAACTGATGTACATCAATGATATATCTGTATGATACTAGCTATGCACAAGTTAAAATAATGAGGACTTGGATGGCTTCAAGCAGCAATACCCATACCCCCCCAGACCAGGCACTAGATACTGAGTTCAGAGCTACAGCCCAACTAAACCCATGAACATCAATGGTATACCTCCCAGATAACAGCTGCAGACATCTTAGAATAGTGAAGAGTTGCACAGCATCAGCCAGGCAACCCCCCTCAAAAAAAAGACCAGGTACAAGATCCAGAGTGCCGAGCCACATGAAAACTAAAGCCACAGACATAAACAGGATACCTGCCTCATACCAGCTGCACACAAGTTAGAACACTGACAAGTTGCACAGCGTCAGCAAGGCAATACCTCCCGTGCTCAGGTCAGGCACTAGATACTGCCTGCAGAGTCACAGCTCAGCTAAACTCATGGACATTGATAGTATTCCTCCCTCATACCAGCTGCATACAAGTTAGAACAGTAAGCAGTTTCATAGCTTCAAGCGGGCAATACCCCACCCCAGACCAGGCACTGGATCCTGAGTGCAGAGCTACACCACAAGCAAAGCCATGGACATCAATGGTATACCTCCTTGAAAGCAGTTGCACACATACTACGACACAGAGGATTGCACAGCAGTATCCAGGCAATCCACCCCCCAAAAAAAACACATACTACATCTTGAGTGCACAGCCAGAGTGCAACAAAAGCCAAGGACATTATTGGTATAACTCCTCATACCTGTACACAAGCTAAATCACGAAGGAGTTGCCTGGCCTCAGTGAGACAATCTCCCCTGAACAGGTACTCAATCCTAAGTGCAGAGCAACAGCCCAACTAAAGCCATGACATCAATGGTACACCTGTGTGATTCCAACTACACACCAGTTATGACAGTCATGAGCTGCATGGCGTCAGCCAGGCAATGCCCCTTTCATCTCTGAACAGCTACTGGATCACAAGTGCACAGTCACTGACCAACTAATGCCATGAACATCAATGGTATAGCTGTGTGATGGCAGCTGCACACTGTTAGGACATTGAGGAGTTAGATGGTGTGAACCAGGCAATGGGCCCCCAGAAATCAGGTTTTGAATCTTGAGTCTAAAGCCACAATTAAGCTAAACACATGGACATTAATAGTATACCTCCCTTATACCACCTGCATTACAAGTTAGAACACTGGTGACTTGCACGGCTTCAAGCAGACAATACCCCCAGACCTGGTACTGGATGCTGAATACACAGCCACAGCCTGTAAAAAACTGTAGACATCAAGGGTATACCTCCTTGAAAGTGGCTGCACACATACTACAACACTAAGAAGTTGCATGGTAGCATCCAGGCAATGCCCCCGCCCCCAAAAAAAACCATGTACTACATCCTTAGTGCAGAGCCAATGGCCAAGTAAAGACATGGACATCAATGGTATACCTCTCTGATACCAGCTGCACACAAGTTAGGACACTTAGGTGTCACAGAGCCTCACCCAGGCAATGACCCCCGAGGCCAGGTACTGATGCTGAGTTCAGACCTACAGCCTGACTAAACCCATAGAAATCTATGGTATACCTCCTGATAACAGCTGCAGACATCATAGAACACTAAGAAATTGCACAACATCAGGCAGGCAAAAACCCACCCCACAAAAAGAAAAGTACTAGATCCAGAGTGCAGTGCCACAGCCAAACTAAAGTCATTGACATAAAGGTATACCTCCCTCATACCAGCTGCATACAACTTAGAGCACTAAGGAGTTGCACAGCTTCAAGCAGCCAATACCCCACCCCCAGACCAGTCACTGAATGCAGAGTGCAGTGCCAAAGCACAAGTAAAGCTATGGACATCAATGGTATGCCTCCCTGAAAGCAGCTGCACATACTACAACCCTGAGGAGTTGCACGATGGCATCCAGGCAATGCTCCTCCCCAAACACATATTACATCCTTAGTGCAGAGACAGAGGTGAACTAAAGCTTTGGACATTAATGTTAAAACTCCATCATACCAGCTGCACAAGAGTTTGAACACTGAGGAGTTGTATGGTCTCAGCCAAGAAATGGTGCCCCTCCTATTCAACATGTATTGGATCCTGAGGGGAGACCACAGCCCAAATAAAGCCATGAATATCAATGCTATACCTGTCTGAAAACAGCTGGACACATTAGAAAACTGAGCAGTTGCATGGCCTCAGCCAACCAGTGCCTCCCCCCCAAACACATACTATTTCCTGAGTGCAGACCCACACCACGAGCAACCTATTAGCATCAATGGTACACCTCTCTGTTACCAGGTGGACACATGATAGAACACTGATGAGTTGCACAAATTCAGATAGGTAATGCCACCCCCCCCGACCAGGTACTGGATCCTGACTGCTGACTCACAGTGCAACTAAGGCCGTGGATATCAATATTATACCTCCCTGTTTTCAGCAATGCCCTGATGCTTCCTCAGATGAGCTACTGGGTTTTCAGTCTAGAGGCAGGGCTGAACTACACCTGTAGCCATTTACAGTTTACCACCCTGATAGTAAGTGCAGATATGTTACAACACTGACAAGTTGCAAGGGTTCAGTGAGGCATATCTCCACTCCCTGAGATCAGGTACTGGATTCTGAGTGCTGAGCCAGATGATCACTAAAACCATGCACATCAATGATATACCTCCCTGATAGCTACAGCAGGTACTGGATCTTGAGTGCACAGGCAGAGTCCAAGCTATAGACAATGCATGTGTATGTTGTGAAACATAGAAACATAGAAACATAGACTTTGATGGTAGATAAGAACTGCTTGGCCCGCCTAGTCTGCCCATTTCCCTACCTACAGGATAAGCCGCAGAGCATAGTTAACCAACAGCCTATTTCTTCCTACCCCCCACAAGAATTGCCTTATGTCTGTCCCATGTATTCTTGAATTCTCCCACAGTTTTAGACCCACAACCTCCTCAGGAAGGCTGTTCCATGCATCCACTACCCACTCTGTAAAAACACTTCCTCACATTGTCCCTGAACCACCCCCCATCTTTAAATTGTGTCCCCTTGTTCTTGCATGTCTCTTTTTCTGAAAGATGCTACCCTGTTGGACTTTGTTAATTACACTGAGGTACTTAAATGTTTCTATCATGTCTCCCACTCACTCCTTTCCTCAAGGGTATACATGTTAAGCTCTTTTAGTCTCTCCTCGTATGGCTTCTCTTGCAGACCCAGCACCATTCTAGTTGCCCTCCTCTGGACTGCCTCTGTGCTGTCTATGTCCTTGAGGAGATGGAGTCTCCAGAACTGGACACAGTACTCCAGATGGTGTCTCACCAACTGTCTATACAGAGGGATAACAACTTCCTGTTTTCTGCTGGTGATGCCTCTCCCTATGCATCCCAGTATACCCCCAGCTCTCCCTACTGTCTTCTCACATTGCTTGCTAACCTTATGGTCATCTGTTATGATTACCCCCAGGTCCCTTTCCTTTTTTGTTTTTGTTACTACCTCCCCCCGTTGTGTAATCTTCCACTGGGTTTTTGTTTCCCAGGTGCATTATTTTTCACTTCTTTGCATTGAATCCTAGCTGCCATACTTCCAACCATTCCTCCAACCTTGCCAAGTCCCTTCTTATCCTTTCCACACCTCCTTGTGTATCAACCCTGTTGCAGATCTTTGTGTTATCTGCAAAGAGGCATACTATTCCTTCCAGTCTCTCTGCAATGTCACTTATAAAGACATTAAAAAGGACTGGACCCAGTACTGAACCCTGTGGTACCCCACAGTAACCCCTCTTTCTTCAGAGTGGACTCCATTTACAATTACCTTCTGTGTCCTGTTGTGCAGCCAATGTTTGACCCAGGCTACCACACTGGGACCCACTCCCAGTCTGGTTAATTTGACTATTAATCTTTTGTGTGGGACTGTGTCAAATGCCTTGCTAAAGTCTAGGTAGGCCATGTCCACAGCCCCTCCCTGGTCTACTACTTTGGTCACCCAGTCAAAGAAATCAATTAGATTCATCTGACATGACCTTCCTGCTGTGAACCCATGCTTCCTTGGGTCCTGTGCCCCACTGGCCTCTAGGTACTCAACAATTCTTTCCTTCAGAAGTGATTCCATCACCTTACCTACCAAAGATAGTCAAACTGACAGGTCTGTAGTTTCCTGCCTCTGTCTTGGTCCCACATTTGTGAAGGGGAATCACATCCAGCTTCCTCCAGTCCTCGGGTACCACACCATCCTCCCATGATTTGTTAAAAAGGGTAGACAGTGGTTTCACTAGTTCTCCCCTTAATTCTTTTAGAATTCTGGGGTGAATTCCATCAGGCCCCACTGCTTTGTCCACCTTCAGTTTTAGGAGTTCTTTCAGAACCCTTTCTTCTGTGAAAGGACTGGGATCAACCCCCTGTTCAGAGCACTTCTGTTAATTGAATTAGGCACCCCCCCTCCTTTTTTGTGAATACTGAGCAGCAATATTCTTTCAGCATCCCTGCTTTTTCACTATCCCCCTCTGCCCACCCACAGTTCATTCTATTCAGCCTCACTATCCCTCTCTTTGTCTTTCAACACTCCCTGATGTACCTATAAAAGGTTTTATCCCCCTCCTTAACTGATTTGGCTATCCTTATCCTTTGTGAGTAAGTTGTTCTATGTTTTGACCAGTTAGATTGGTTCTTAAAAGAGCTGTTTTTCTCACAGCCTATGGCATGTGCTCAAGAGATATTATTATTCAGGTTCACAATTACAGAGTGCAAGGATGTCATTTTGAAGGTCCACAACAAAAATGTTGTTGCCTGTGCTTGAGAGATGCACACCATCTTTTAGATACAACCAATGTTTGTGATATGCAGTTTGGGAGTGATGTATGGTGTGCATTCCAGTCCAGATATTTGTATGTTCACCTTTCTAAGTGACCTTTCAAGTACAGGACAGTAATACTCACCTTTCCAGATAATTCACTGTGTAATATCTGAATACATAATTTTACAAGCAGGTAACATACAGATAAGATGCTGCAAGTCAGACTGTGCAGTTTCTATTACATCAATTGCCTTTTTGCTCCCCAAATCATTACCTCTGAGATGGATAAGGAGTATGTCTGGTACTGGGTGTGTCTTCAGCAGGTGCTATATGGTTGGAATCAGCTGCTCCCATCTCATGCCACCCTTCCCAAACCAAGATACTGAGCAGTGAGGTAGGTGCAAGTGACTGTCAAAATGACTAGCTCTACTGAAAACTGCCGCCCTTCTCACCAGGCTTGATCCCACAATCCATACACTAACTCTGGATATTTCTACCATGCTGAGTATAAACCTCTAATGACTCAGATGAAGAAATATCAGAAACATGTCTGTCTCTGAACACTACCAAGGCTAACCAGCAGAATGACTGGTGCTGAGCTCTATGTGTAAGACAAATGCAGTGAGAGACAATCACAACTAACATATAGGATAGTGCATGGAGAATGGTTGACAACAGGGCTATTCTTTCACCGAGTTGGCACTATGATGACGGATTACCTTGAGAGTTCAGCTCGAGAGGTAATCCGTCATCATAGTGCCAACGAGGTGAAAGATGCCCTGTTGTCAACTGTTCCCCATGCACTTTTCTTTATAGTGTATGGTGGAATGTCGTTTTTTGAGAAAAAAAAATCACTACAGCATGTTTCTGCTTCCAAACATTTTTGCTGGGTTACTGGAAGGAAAAAGTAACTTTACATTTTGAACGTGTTCACGCTTGACATTTTAACATTTCAGAACTTTACATTTTGAACTTTTTAACATTAAACATTAGTATTGCCGCTGACATTGCTGCTTTCGCTATGTGTCCTTTCTATGGAGTGAGCCCTAACTGTCAAATGCTGCTCGAGGACAGTGTGTGATGTTCGCAGTGCAGTAGAAAAAATCCTTCTGCTGCACTGCGAACATCAGTAGTGTGTGACTACAAGGTTTCGACAACGATGGATTTCGGTGAAGAACGACGTTCCACCATACACTATATTCTGATTCCAGATTGGCTAATAAAGGCAAAACAATTGTTGTTATGTCTGTAAAGGCTGTTTCTGTTGGTGTTTTGTTTATTAAACATTCTTTTTGCTTTGATGGAAGAATACTGCCTGGTCATTGGCCACAATTACTTGAAAACAATAGCCATTTCCATTAGTTGGAGTTAGTAGTCATTTTGGTCAGTGAAGCTCTTCTCCCTCTCTTTCTCAGCTAGCAGCTTGAGTGGTGAGTACAACCACAGCTATCTTACTGACATAGTTTTCAACAGTTAAATATTTCAGATATTTTTTATGCTCTGTTACTGTACTATAGTTACAGTTGTACTTATTCACTGGTCAGTATGTGTTTTCTGACAATTACTGATTTATTTTGTTTGTGGCACTACTAAGTTTATAACTGTCTGTGATTTCAGCCACACAGTTAATACTTTGGCATTGATTATCATTTCTTTAGTTAACAATTTTTGCATAGTAAGCAAAGAATGGAACCCCCACTTAACATTGTATATAGAGTAAAATATGTAGTTTTTTTTAATATGGTGGTTTAGCATAACAATTAATCTAGCGGAACAATGGGTGGCAGACAGATTATGTACAAGATCTGCTCTTTGTGTACAAAGGTTTAAAACCTAGTAGATGTCTTATTTCAACATAAAGGTCTTGCAAACAATATTTAATTTGGGGCAGTATAGTATGTTCTTGGTGAGATGGTCATCTGTGTTAGAACACTGTGCATATAATTAGCAGAAACAGCCACACAGAATAACTATTGAAAGTAAAAAACAACTTTTTTAGCAACAGATAGTAAAATCTTGATAAAACACTGCATAAATCATGGTAGAGTGCATACAATCCAACTTTATAGACATACTAATTGTTTTCACCTAGCTTATTAGTTAATTATAATGTTTTCAGATAATGGATAGTTGTGTATGTACAGTTATGTCCTGGAGCCACTGCTGTTTGTCTCACAGTCATAAAATCGTCACTGAACTGTTATTATTTCATTCTATTGGTTCCCAGAAGTCACATGGTGAAGTTAACCATTTCTTCGTTTGTGAGAATGCAAAATCTTTGATTGCAACTCGCATTGATCGTGAGGATCATTCGTGAGTGTGAATATTCTTTGATCGTGAGAATAACACAAGATTTCGATAGTGGAAGCTACGCAGTTTAAAAAAAATACATTATTCTCATAGTTTTAAACAGAGTGAGCAGCCATGAGTCTATCTATTGCTTATCAGATGTGAATATTAAAATAATAATCATTTTAAAGCGTTTTGTTTCATTTAACAATATTTTTGCGATCTTTGATCGAGAGCGTGCAAAGTCTTTGATCGCGGGGATCATCCATGAGATTACAAATTCTTTGATCATGAGAATAATGTGAGATTTGAATTGTGGAAAATGAGTAATTAAAAATATAATTTTTTTTACTGGTTTTTAATACACTATGTAGTCATATGTGTTTGTATTGCTTAGAAAATGTGGATGTTACAGTGCTAATTATTTTTGAACTTTTTTAACATTTTATGGAATTTTTCAATCTTTGATCTTGAGTGAACAAATTTTTTGATCATGACTTGGTTTGATCGCTAGGATCATTCACGATCTTACAAATTCTTTCATCGTGAGAATAACGCGAGATTTGAAATGTGGAAGATGACTAGTTTAAAAAAACATGTTTTTTCACCAGTTTTCAACACAGTATATAGCCATATGTGTTTTTATTGCTTAGAAGACATGGATCTCATAGTGCTAATTATTTTTGAATGTTTTCTAACATTTTATAGCATTTTTCAATCTTTGATCGTGACTCAGTTTCATCGCGAGGACTGTTCGCGAGGCAGCAGATTCTTTGATCGCAAGAAAAGTGTGAGATTTGGCATGTAGAAGTTATGTAGCTTTGGGAAAATTGAGTTTTTTACTTAGCTCAACATGTGCTTTATGGTCATATGTGGTTACATTGGGCATGAGATCTCTATTGAACAAAAATATTGTACTTTAGAAAATGAGCTTCAAAAATAAGAAGTTTCATTGGATGGCAGGGGTACATTAACTTTCAGTGAGAGCCCTATAACTTAAAAGTCCCAGCCATGACAATCATAGTGGGCTCATTGCTATTATCATTGTGCCCAGCCTGCTTGATAATCGGCTAAAGCACTTGGCATCCAGTTTTTAAAAAATTCCATTTTTTCTCTCAGTTAGAGAGAGAGATCTTACCCCCTCCAACACTACCAAAGCATACCTCCCAACTCACTGTCATGCCTTGGCAGTAGGGGGGCAGCAGGACATTGAACACCACAAAAAACGGAGGAACTATTTAACAATAAAAATACTTGAAACCTCAGTTTGACTATATTTTCTCGATTTCTTTTTTCTTTATTAAGTCCTGCATAAGAATGTCACAGTTACCCATATTCTAAGCACAATAATACCCTGCAGGGTGGGCGTCATGGGGAAAACCAGACCTTTCAGGGGCTATAAGGCCCTCTGGCTATAGCATCAGGCATCATTATGCCCCTGTGCAGTACATTTATTGCCCGATACTGCCCACCATGTCGGGTATAATTACTTGCTTGGATTTATTTTCTGATATTTTGTAAATAGTAGGCTTGCAAGTTGCAGTGCCATGTTCAGATGACAGTGTGGTACTTAGAATTCTTGTAAGTGCTTAAACATTGTCGTTGACATCATTTGATTTCACAAATATGACATTTGATTGTATTCAGTGTTGTAAATGACTTATGTCGTATGGACTTTTTATGGACCTATGCCGCATTAATCTTATACATGGCTTCTCATTCATTAGCACTAATACTCTTTTTTTCTTCTCTGTTTTGTTAGGAGATCACTACAGACAAGAAATTGAACATGTGATTGAGAGTTTCCATCATGACCATTTCAGGTAAAGTTAAAGGACACATAAGAAGTAATAGGTGTACTGGTGGTTCACTGTCATACCATGTAAAGACTAGAGGTATAAAATGTCAGCAGAAGAAAAAGACAATTTCTTCTGTTACATGTGGACATATCACAAGACATGCACATGTGAACAAAGACAACACCTCCCCCAGTAACGTAAAAATCAGTAGACTTTGTAAAGGTGCTGTGCACAAACAACGTCCAGCACTGTCAACAGTGAATCATACATCTGTGACACACAAAAAAAAGTTGAACATGTGACTTCTCCTACTGTACAGCACGGTAAACAAGTTGTTTTAGAAAACTTGTCCATCAAGCTAGAATTGATAATTTCATCTCTAGTATCATGAGATACAAAGGCAAAAAACTGTGCAATAATCTTGCATTAATGAAGTTACGATTGAGAGTAAGATGTTTTGTTAATGTGGCTGTTGCAATTAGTTCTCAGTTATCTGCTGCAATGATGTCAGTCATTGATAAATTAAGTACAAAGATTAAGGAGATGAGAAACAAACTCTTGTCTTTTGAACACTTGAATGGAGAAAATATCTCTGTGGTGTTTCAAGGAGATTGGTTGCACTCTGAACATTCAGAAGCATTCTTCTAGGAAGAGACACACCGTGTACACAATACTAATGTTACTTTGAAAATAGATGCACATGGTAAAGTTCAGAATATTTTAGTTGTTTCACATGAGAGCCTTGAGTTTGATGATGAGTCTGAAACTGGACAGGTTGCAAGCAACCAGAAGTCATCTGCTAAGAAGTGTCCATGTGACACTACCTGCAATGTCAGGGAAGAATCAATCATGTCAATTGAAACTTTCCTGTCAGCATTCGCTAGCACAAAGAAGTATATGCAACATAGCTTGATTGACACTGTTGACAAGTTTGAGATTCAGCCTCACACAGGCCTAATGGGTCATTCTCTTGCATGCTTGGAGAGCAGCAACTGTAGTGGTGTGTTTTATCACTTTCGCATGATAGCAGTGCAACACTCTGGCATACGCAGATTTGTACAAAGAATATATCAGGTGAGATCTGTTGTCTGAGACTATATGCACTTTCAAGCATTTCTGGATGATGGACATGTAGAAGCACTTGTGAAGTTCATCAAACAGGTGCATACAACCCATAGGTTGAGGTCTAATGCTCCTGTTGATGAAAATGCAAAAATGATGCACACATCAATAGCGCAGGAAGCTCAGCTTCTCAGAAATATTGGTTGTGAGTTTACTAAATTTGAAATTAGCAAGACAGAAAAATTCAATGTCATTTGCATATCATGTGAGCGCCTCTTCTATAAAGAGCAGTGTGTCAAGATAGACCTGCAGAACATTTCACGCTGCAATGTTATGTGGGGGCGTCTTCATGCATATCTTCTTTTAAAGACAGATTTTGCTGATGTTGGAACTGTGTCACTGTGTACTTACTGTTGAAACAAGATTAAGAGTGACACTTTACCTCCTCGATCTGTTCTTAATAGAATGAAAGTTGAAGCAACTCCTGCTGAGATAGCAGTCTTGAACTTGTTTGAACAGATTCTAATTCAGACCATGAAGCCATTTCAAACAATTATCAGGATTAATACAAGGATGCAAGACCTACCAAAGAAATAACTGGTACGGTCTCCGAAATGGTCTCCGAAGGGCTCTGTTGTATATTTGCCTTTGCAAGAAAATGTGAACACTATTTCTCAGGATAATAGTGTAGTAATCTTGGTGAATGGTGTCCCAACTAAGGCAAAAATAATATTGCAGGAGATACTTAATGTTGATAAGGTGAAGCATGCTTTCCGACATCTAAGGGAGCATAATGTTTTTTTTATATTGACATTGACATAGACACATTTGCTGGTCTTTCTGCAGTAACTGCTGTGGAAGACTCTGACAAAGCAACATTGGAGAAGGTTGACATCGTATCTGCACACAATGTCTATGAGCAATTCACCATACACCCATTGCAAGGGAAGGATCCCGTGATGGATAACATTGATTTGTATCAAATGAAGCAAGTGGAGGGCAATCCTGTAAGCATATGGGAGGCTACACTTGAGGCTCATTGTTTTCCTGATCTGTTTCCACTTGGTACAGGTGGGCGATTAGATAAGCAAGAAGTTTGTGTACCAGGAACTGAGTATAGGACCTCAAGAGTTCTACATAAGGATGGCAAATTTCATAGAAACATTGCGTACCTGTTCCATCTTCTTTGGGAAAGTGAACTTAGTGTCCTATCTGCTAGTATTGTTCATACATTGAGACTTGGTATAGACTTAAGTAATATGACAGCTGCACAGTTATTACACAAGTTGAAGAATAAAGATGAAACACTACAAGTCAGTCTTTCTTCTATTTTGTCCAGCATGTGTGGTACTAAAGAATATTGGCACAGATGGCACTCTGAGGTGATGTGTATGCTGAGAGAGTTTGGACCAGCAACATGGTTTGTGACACTGAGTTGTGCTGAATACTATTGGGATGATCAGCTTGATCTTCTCAGATGGGCAAAGTCTGATGTTGAGAACATACATGGTATGACTCTCAGTGAAATGTACTCACTCGATCCAGTGTCCATCTTTCGTTACTTCCACCACCGGTTCCAGGCTATTTTGAAGTTCATACTGTCTAAGTCGAATTCTCCTCCTCTTGAGGTTGTTGAACACTACTTCTGTAGTCACCATATTAAATATGCATGATGTGGCACCAGCATGCAGGCTGTTTGGGGAATAAGGGACGTACCTACTGATGCATGCCCTGTATTCGCCCAACGGTGACCACGCCTCCAAATTTGCTACTACCACAATATGTTGGCTGCGCATGTGCGAGCCAACATAAAATTTAAAAAGACAACAAATAATGATGAATATCTATGAAGAAGTGTTTTTTGCCCATCCCAGGAGCAACTAAATAACTCGGCCAAAAAATATTTAAATAGCTAAATAATAAAACTAATCTTAACCTTTTCTTATGTCTCTTGAGTATTATTTATATACAGTTGGTGCAAGAGTGGTACACTGTTGATGTCCATGTCTTTCATTGGGCTCTGGCTGTGCACTGACAATCCAGTAACTGGTCGGTGTGGTGCTGCAGGCATTGCCTGCCTCAGTCCATGCAACCCTTCAGTTTTTTAACTAGTGTGCAGCTGGTATATGGAGGTATACCACTGAAGATCATGCCCTCACTTGGGCTGTGGCTCTGCACTCAGGATCCAGTGCCTGGTCTGGGGGATGAGGCACTGCCTGGCTGAGGCCGTGCAACTCATGAGAATCATTACTAGCATGCAGTTGGTATCACAGAGGTATACCATTTATGTTAATGCCCTTAGTTGGGGTGTGGCTCTGTGCTCAGCATCCCATACCTCTTTGGGGTGGAAGGGATTACGTGGCTGAAGGCATGCAACTCCTCAGTGTTCTAACTTGTGTGCAGCTGGTATGAGGGAGGTATACCATTTATGTCCATGTCTTTATTTAGGCTGTGGCTCTGCACTCAGCATCCAGTACCTCTTCAGGGTAGGGGGAAGGGGCATTGCCTGGCTGAGCCCATGCAACTCTTCACTGTTCTAACTTGTATGCAGCCCATAAGAGGGAGGTATACTGTTTATGTCTATGTCTTTATTTTGGCTTTGGCTCTGCACTCAGCATCCAGTTGCTGGTCTGGGGGCATTGCCTGGCTCAGGCCATGCAACTCATGAGCATTATAACTAGTATGCAGTTGTAATCACAGAGGTATACCGTTCATGTTAATGACCTTACTTGGGCTGTAGCTCTGCACTCAGCATCCAGTACCTCTTCGAGGGGGGAAGGGATTGCGTGGCTGAGGCTGTGCAACTCCTCAATGTTCTAACTTGTGTGCAGCTGGTATGAGGGCAGTATACCATTTATGTCCATGTCTTTATTTGGGCTGTGGCTCTGCACTCAGCATTCAATTCCTGGTCTTGGGAAGGGGGGGCATTTCCTGGTTGAGGCCATGCAACTCATGAGTATAGTAACTACTATGCAGATGGTATCACATAGGTATACCATTGATGTTAATGACCTTAGCTGGGCTGTAGCTCTGCTCTCAGCATCCCGTACCTCTTAGGTGGGGGAGGGGGCATTGCCTGGCTGAGGCTGTGCAACTCCTCAGTGTTCTAACTTGTGTGCATCTGGTATGAGGGAAGTATACCATTTATCTCCATGTCATTATTTGGGCTGTGGCTCTGCACTCAGCATCCAATTCCTGATCTGGAGGGGTGGGGGCATTGCCTGGCTGGAACTGCAACTCATGAGTGTAGTAACTAGTATGCAGATGGTATCACACAGGTATACCATTGATGTTCATAGGCTTACTTGGGCTGTGGCTCTGCACTCAGCATTCAGTACCTCTTCAGGGTAGAGGGAAGGGGGCATTGTCTGGCTGAGCCCATGTAACTCTTCTGTGTTCTAACTTCTGTGCAGCTCATAAAAGGGGGGTATACCATTTATGTCCATGTCTTTGTTTGGGCTGTGGTTCTCCACCTAGCATCCAGTTCCTGGTCTGTGGAGGTGGGGGCATTGCCCAGCTGAGGCAAGGCAACTCATGAGTATCATTACTAGTATGCAGTTGTAATCACAGAGGTATACCGTTCATGTTAATGACCTTACTTGAGCTGTAGCTCTGCACTCAGCATCCAGTACCTCTTCAGGGGGGGATTGCGTGACTGAGGCTGTGCAACTCCTCATTGTTCTAACTTGTGTGCAACTGGTATGAGGGAGGTATACCATTTATGTCCATGTCTTTATTTGGGCTGTGGCTCTGCACTCACCATCCAATTCCAGGTCTGGGGGTGGGGGCACTGCCTGGTTGAGGTAGTGCAACTCATGAGTGTAGTAACTATTATGTAGCTGTTATCACAGAGGTATACCATTGATGTTAATGACCTTAGTTGGGCTGTAGCTCTGCACTCAGCATCCAGTACCTCTTGGGTGGGGGAATTGCCTGGCTGAGGCCGTGCAACTCTTCAGTGTTCTAATTTGTATGTAGCTGGTATGAGGGAGGTATACCATTTATGTCCATGTCTTTATTTGGGCTGTTGCTCTGTACTCAGAATGCAATTCCTGGTCTGGGGGTGGTGGCATTGCCTGGCTGAGGCTTTGCAACTAACGAGTATCATAACCATTATGCAGCTGGTATCACAGAGATATACCATTCATGTTAATGACCTTAGTTGGGCTGTTGCTCTGCACTCAGCCTCCATTACCTCTTTGGTGGGGGGGTGGATTGCCTGGTTGAGTCTGTGCAACTCCTCAGTGTTGTAACTTGTGTGCAGTTGGTATGAGGGAGGAATAGCATTTATATCCATGTCTTTATTTGGGCTCTTACTCTGCCCTCAGCATCCAAATACTGGTCTGGGGGGTGTGGCCATTGCCTGGTTGAGGCTGTGCAACTAATGAGTGTAGTAACTAGTCTGCAGATGGTATCACACAGGTATACCATTTATATTCATAGGCTTAGTTGGGCTGTGGCTCTGCACTCAACATCCAGTACCTCTTCAGGGCAGGGGGGAGGGGGCATTGCCTGTTTGAACCCAAGCAACTCCTCACTGTTCTAACTTGTGTGCAGCTCATAAGATGGAGATACACCATTTATGTCCATGGCTTTATTTGGGCTGTGGCTCTCCACTCAGCATCCAATTCCTGGTCTGGGGGGCATTGCCTGGCTGGGGACATGCAACTCATGACTATCATAACTAGTAGGCAGTTGGTATCACAGAGGTATACCGTTCATGTTAATGACCTTACTTGGGATGTAGCTCTGCACTCAGCATCCAGTACCTCTTCGGTAGGGAAGGGAAATGCCTAGCTGAGTCCATGCAACTCCTCAGTGTTCTAACTTGTGTGTAGCTGGTATGAGGGAGGTATACCATGTATATTCATGTCTTTATTTGGACTGTGACTCTGCACTCAGCATTCAATTCCTGGTCTGGGTGGTGGGGGCATTGCCTGGCTGAGACCGTGCAACTTATGAGTGTAGTAACTAGTCTGAAGATGGTATCACACAGGTATACCATTGATGTGCATAGGCTTAGTTGGGCTGTGGCTCTGCACTCAGCATCCAATACCTCTTCATTATGGGGGGGGCATTGCTTCGCTGAGGCCGTACAACTACTCAGTATTCTAAGTTTTGTGCAGCTCATAAGAGGGAGATATACCATTTATGTATATGGCTTTATTTGTCCTTTGCCTCTGCACACAGCATCCAGTTCCTGATCTGGGGGATTGGGGACATTGCCTGGCTGAGGCCATGGCAGTAACGCTAGCTATCCTACAAATCTCTAGCCACTACCAGGATGGAAAATGCTGTTCATAAAATGCAAATTGCACCATGCAATATCTCCACTTAAAAAAGGATTATCTGACATGTAAACATCATAATTCCCATGTACAGGCCATCTCGAGAACACCATCCAAATTTCAAGTAAAAAGACCGAACCATTTCTGAGATATTTAATGTTAAAGATTATTAAAATCGGCCTATCTGTTGCATTAAATCTGGCCATCTAGTCCTTCCCTCGCGATCAAAGATCGCAATCAAAGAATCTTGAGATCTATGAATTTGCAGGCTCATGATCAAAGAATTTGCAGGCTAATGATCAAAGAATAAAAAATGATGAAAGTCGAATTTCACACATAAATACATGAAACCACCAGCATGGTTCAATAAAACAAAGACCCCTGAGCAAAACCCATCCTAGTTTGTGTTTGTAGGTCACCCCTGGGCTTAGAAATGTAATTGTTTCATCTGGACATCTCATTGTGACCTCGTGATCAAAGATCGCAGCTAAAGAATCTTGCAATCAAAGAATTTGCAGACTCACAATCAAAGAATTTGCAGGCTCATGATCAAAGAATAAAAAATAGTGAGATTCAAATTTTACACATAAATACATGGAACCACCAGCATGCTTTGATAAAACGAAGCCCCCTGAGCAAAAACCACCCTCATTTGTATTAATAACCCACCCCTGAGCTGAGAAAAATGATTTTTTACAACTGGCCATCTAGTCCTGCCCTTGCGGTCAAAGATCGTGGTCAAAGAATGTCGCAATCAAAGAATTTGCAGGCTCATGATCAAAGATCATTAACGAGCCACAATCAAAGAATAAAAATGTTTAAAACTCTATTTTTTGACAGTTTTGAAGCAAACCATGGCCATGGCTCAATAGAGCAAAGCCCTCTGAGTAAATCCCATTCAAGCTTTGCTTCAGGAGTGACCCCTGAGCCAAGATATTTGAATGTTTCTGACAGTAAAATGAAAACAAGATGGTGGCCATCGCGACCAAAGAATTCTCATGATGAAAGATTCTTTGATCATGAGTCTGCAAATTCTTTGATCGTGATGAGTGACCTGATGTCTAAAACCCCATTCTTTGTTTGCAAAATAACCATACAAATTTTCCCATTGACTCATAATAGGAACTTAAAAGTTGAATAACATTTGAATGGATTAATATTTTTTCACCAAAGAAAAAGTGGCACACGCCTTTACCCATGCTCTTTCAGATGAGCCAAGTCACAGGTTGGCATGCCACACAATGGCCATGCAGCACCACAGACAAAATCCCAAAAACTTTCCACATAACTGGTGAAAAGTGCATATTTCAGCATTTTGGTGCGCAAAAATCATAAGCCCGACCAAAACAAAATTTGGCAGATCAAGAGTTCTACCATGCCCCCACTGTGTGCACTAAATTTCATGCAAATCCATTGAAAAGGTTCAAAGATATTAACACACAAAATTTCAAGTTTAACATAAAAGTGGCTTCATGACCCTAACTGCACCCCTATAATATATTTATGTGTATATATATATATATATATATATATATATATATAAAGACAAAGAACCTCTGTGCGCAAACACCGAGGCAAGGGTTACCCCAAAGGGCATTTGGCTGGGAAGCCAAGTTTCAAAAATACAAAATCACACATGCCCCCACAATGCAAGCATCATGGGCTGCATATACAAATCACCACAGAATGTTATGCTGGTCCAACTTTAAGCAGAATTGCATGGTGCCAAAGGCCTCTCACACAGTTTTGCAAAGGGTGCTAACAGAAGACATAGACACGTCTTGCGTCCTGCAGGACTCATCAGTATGCCTCGTCTGTTTGCACCCCAGTGGAATGGACCAGCTACCCTATAGGCAGTGTGCCTCGGATATATAGTGGTGAACCATTAAAATAAAAAACTATTAAAGAAAAGAACCTCTGTGTTTGCGCAGAGTGTTCTTTGTCTTTGAATAGTTTTTATTTTAATGGATCACCACTATATATCTGAAGGCACACTTCCTATAGGGTAGCTGGTCCATTCCACTGGGGTGTCAAACAGATGAGGCATACTGATGAGTCCTGGTAGGACGAAACACGTGTCTATGTCTTCTGTTAGCACCTTGCAAACTTGTGTGAGAGGCCTTTTCGCACCATGCAATTTCTGCTTTTAAAGTTGGACCAGCATAACATTCTGTAAAGATTTGCATGTAGCTCATGGTGCTTTGCATTGTGGGGGCATGTGTGATTTTGTGTTTTCTTGAAACTTGGCTTCCCAGCCAAATGCCCTTTGGGGTAACCCTTGCCTCGGTGTTTGCGCACAGAGGTTCTTTGTCTCTTTTATATATATATAGATATAGATATAGATATAGATATAGATATAGATATAGATATAGATATAGATATAGATATAGATATAGATATATATTTATATATGAAACAGCAGCAATATGGGAGATATGCAATGGTATTTAGGATTTGATGTAAAGTACCAGTGTACATTTGGGATACTACTGAGCTCAGTACCTCCATTCAAGGCTTTAATGATTTTTAGTTGCTTTTCTGCTATTGTTTTTTTCTTTTTTAATTTTACTTTTACTTTTCTGATTGCCTCACTTGTTACTTGCTGAGATTTATATTGGGCAAATTGTAAATACTCCTCAAGTTTGTGTATGTATTGGTTCCATGGGTAGGGTAGGGAGTAAACACTGAAATCAGCCTTTGTAGTAGTGCTGTACTGGGCAAAATGGGTGCCAGCTGATGTGAGGGAGTACTAGCGTGCATTTGGGACAGGGTTGGTATTATCAGATGATAGGGGAAGTGGCGTGTAATGTATTCTGGGGCATGTGAGTGTCTGAGGGGCAGGGATGTGAATGCTATTGGAGCAGAATGGGAGTCAAAGGTCTGGCTGTGAATCAAGGATCTTCATACTAAGGTGGGGAGACTGGTAGCAGATAGGAGGGGATGGGGATATGCATACTTGGGCAGAGGGATGTCTGCAGTGATATCATGCCGCCAAACAGATGGTAAGGAAGAGGAGTATAGATGGATTCTTTACAGCCATAAAAGAGAGACAGACCAGAAGGACACACAGAATGGAATCAGAAACACAGACTGATGCGCTCAGGTTAGAAAACACTTTATTTTCCATTTTTAGAGCATTTTGTGATTTTATTTCGGTACTGACATTCATGCATTATAGGTTCTGATTTGAATCAGAACCAATCAGAAGTAATCAGTACTATTACTGGGATCCTGGTTATGATAATAAGGATTAAGATCTTTTTGAGTCTGCCTATCCCTAGCAATGATCCAACCTCTGCAGTCAGTGTCCCACTACCCGCAAGGCATCTTTCTGTAAGGGAATGTGGGTTGGATTAATTAAAAGCCACATTAGCAGCTTTCTCTTCACTACCCGCTATTGACTGCTGGCCACATGGAGCTCTGCTGAATGAATGATGGGGAGCAAGGTAATTGTAAACTTCTGATGGACTTTCTAATTATAGGGGCATGGCCGTGTCCCTATAGTAAGGGTTGAGTAGCCTGTTTAATGTTAAACCTCAGATTTTGCACTTTAATAACTTTGAAACTGATAAATGGATTTAAATAACATTTGGCATGTGCTGTGCAGTGGGGTAGATCTCTTGATGAGGTGAGTTTCATTCTGGTTGTATGTGCTGATTCTGAGATATAGATAGTGAAAAAATCTTAAAAGTCACCACTTTTTGCAGTTTTGTCCTCATTGACTTGTACCCAGATGGTGTGGAATTTTGGTTTGAATTTTTTATAGTAGAGACAGCTTGGGTAACAGAACTGCAATGCATTTGTTTGGTGAATAAATATTAATCTGTTGACAAAGTTATTCAGTTTTTAAGTTCCCATTATTTTCAATGGGAAGATCTGTCTTCAGGATAGAGGGAGAAAGCTTGAAAAAAGAATTTGGCCTCAAAAAAAGGATTCCTTTTATGAAGGGCCATTCCTTTTTCTCCAGAAAAAAATCATTTTTCATGAGTGCCATCTTGTTGATTTTTTTTCACCAACTAAAAAGCATGGAAAATGCATAAAAATGTTGTCATTTTAAAAATCAAACAACAGAACATAGCTAAACAGGCCTCGGTTAGCTAGAGTCTGATGTTTGTTCTTACAATAAGGGCCAGAAACACTTTGTCTGGGCACCAAAAATCCCAGGTGCCCAGCTTAGTGAGAGCAGCCCTTCACTTGCATTCTCCATATGAGAACAGCGGACTTTCTTGACTTATGCAGCTGCAGATGTAACTTGTGCTGTTGGCTGCAGTAGGAGCTGTGAGCCAGTGGTTTACTGACCCCACAATCTGTCCTTTATTTTTTTGCTACCCCACACAAAGCCTAAAACTGAACGCTGGTCCTTACCCAGCACAAAGCCAAAAACTAAAGGCCAATCATTTAGTCCCTGACAGATCAGCTATCAGCTGCTTTTTTTTTTTTAGATTGATGTGTAGTTGTGTGTTGTATAGTTATTTTAGCACTGCATGCTTTTGACACCACCAAACTCCATGTTTCCTCCAAATCCCTCATTTCAGCCTGTTGGCAGTGCCCCCTTTTTTAGGCACCAAAGCTGAAAGCTTTCAGTTCACTATGTCAGAGTGCACACCACTTCTCTATTATCAGCCAGTCCAAGGAATGGGTATTAAGGAACATGGTATGTGATGTCCATGCTTCTGCCTCCCTAAGAATTCCATATCCCTCCAGGTGGCACTCAAGCGTGGCTTCAATTTCATACAGATTCAGATGGTGCTGAATCCAGCAGCTGGGGTGGAGAGTGCTCCTTAACTATCACAGCGAGCAGATGCAGAACTGGGCAGCAGGGGGAGACAACAAAGCAGAAAAGCAGGGTTTTCCAACTGCTCAACCACACAGAGGACATACATAAAAATACACTGCAATAATTATGAAAAAAATGATTCCATTACTCAGTAATCATGTTCCCGGAGTCGCTCATTAACTGAAACTTTGGACTGTAATTTACAATTGCTGTACCTCTCAAAAGTGCCAGCTTCACAAATGGGGAACATTAAGAATAATGCATGGGGAGGGATGTGCCAGGAGTTTATCAACACACCTGAGTTGTGTGATGGTAGTTCCCTGAGAGCAAAGCTGGAGAGGTGTGGAAAATCTCCTCAGACTGTGGGGTAGAAACTCATGTTCTATTTTTTTTAAACCTGTAAAACAAAAAAAGGGTACCTTGCCTATCAGTCCCCAACCTCCCATTCAACACTCACCACTCCCCAGTACACCCCCTCACTCACCTGAACAGGTCCCAGGTTCAAGACCCATTCTATGATCAAAGACACATCTTGCTGCTGGAACCAGTGACTGCAATGTGAGAAACTAAGGTTAATGTAGTTGAATGTATTTCAATGGGAATTACCATTTTTATGCATAACATAGCCATTTTTTTGAAATTTTGACCCCAAACTTTCAACATTGCCATTTGGTGACCCCACCTCATGAACAGTATGACTGTCATTATGCAACTCCTGTCCGAAAGGTGATTTCAGTCAGTTGGTGAAATCACCTCTCAGGCAGGATTTGACAACTTTTCCTGACCACGTTTGTGAGGTGTGGACATAAGAAGGCTATGTTGAAAATTTTGTGTAAAAATTATTAAAAATGGCAAAGTTATGACCATTTGTTGCATTTTCACTATACGTGATCATAACTTTAGACATTTTTAATATTTTGACCCCAGATTTTCATACTAACATACTAAAATGCCAGCAGAATAGGCCTAACGGTCTTTCATGTCTGCTCATTTGGTCAGCCCCCACCCTGGGTGCTGACCTTGCTGTCCCCCTCGCCTTCTCTGGCTTCTCCCTTCCCAGTTCCGGATATTCTTGCTGCATTGGATTTTGCTTCCAGAACCCTTCCCCTGTACCTGTCCCACCCCCTCTTGAACCCCTCCACTGTCTCTGCCTCCACCAGCCCCTAGGCAGTGCATTCCATGGCTCCACCACCCTCTCAGTGAAGTAGCACCTCCTCCTTTCTCCCCTGAATCTTCCCCTCCAGCTTCCACCCATGCCCTCTAGTGGCCCCTCCTCCTTCAAGCACCGTGACTGTTCCTCCCCTATTTACCCTCTTCATGTACCTGAAGACCTCTATCATGTCCCCCGGTCCCTTCTCTCTTCCAATGTGTACATATTTAGCTCTTTGAGCCTCTCCTCATAGGTCCTGTCCCCCAAGCCCCAAATCATTTTGGTTGCCCTCCTCTGGACCCTCTCCAGGAGGTTAATGTCCCTCTTTAAGTGTGGCCTCCAAAACTGCACGCAGTACTCATCATAGCCTTCTTATTACCCTACTTCATGTATGTCACAGCTGTCAATTTTCAAATCCTGGCCAAAATATGTTTTTGCACCTGTGGCATGAAATGGAATTACAGTTGCACAAAATTACATTTTGGCATAAATTTAAACATTTTCTATACTGGGTACAAGAGGTGTGGTAATAAGATGGCTATGCTGACACTTTGGTCACTGTTGGCCTACAAATGCAAGTGCAGGGCCCAGAGGGGTCTGTGCTTCCACAGGTACATATATATATATGCATCTATGGAGGATTGGAGCCCAGGGCCTGGAGGGCCATATGTTCCCACATGCAAATAAGTGTATGATTATACTATCTCAAGAAGTAAGGAAATAAATTGCAAAAAACATTGTTGATGCTCTAGTTAGGGATAAAGCCACAAAAGTAGGGAATTGTGGCATTAGGTTTTCCAAGCCTAACACCTCACCCTAATCCTGCATACACCAACAGACGGGGTGTGTGCCTTGGGGTTGTCAGTCCTAATGCTCACCTCATTCTCCTATACTGTACCCATCTTAGTTTATTTACGTGTGAAATGGGGTGAGTGTTAGGGCTGGTGACCTCAAGGCACACCTCCGATGCCTGTTGGAATGTGTAAGGTGGGACAGGGTGTTGTGGTTGGAAACCATAACACATTTCCCTACTTTTGTGGCTTTAACCTTAACTAGAGAATTAATAAAATATTTTACAATTTTATAGCATATATATAGTGATTCATACCCCGATGATAGAAAATGGACTGCTGTATTGCCTTTGTGGGCTTTAAGTCTGACATTTGCATTGTGTAAAAAATGGCCATTTTCAGTGTTACAGTTGGATCAGGGGAGGTTGATTGTCTGGTGGCATCCACCATGTGGCCTGGCCCAGCATGTAAGCTCAAACGCCCCATGATTGCAGTCCCCCTTGTGCTGTATGAGCTGTCTGCAAAGCCCGAACAGGATTCCTGTGTTTTCATGCCTGGACTTGAAATTAGGAGGTTGGTTAAAATGATGGTGCTGGTCATGAGCCTCCTAACTTCTGGCCAGCTGAGGGAGAAGAACTGACTCTGTGGCATGGCGGTTCCGGTCATGGCACCCATCAGACCTGGGAACTGCCACAAGCATATGCCTTTCCAACCGGCTGAAGGGTTACTGGCCTCTGCAGCAAGGTAGCCCACTTTCCCCCACGAGATCATGCAACCTGTGCTGAAACAGTCCCTGAGGGTTTGCTGCTTCTACTATAGCACTGATAATCAGCCTGCAGACACAAGGCAACTGGTGGTGGTGACGCATAGCCACGTTGCATCCCACTCAGCCCTCAAGCCACAATGTGGGGAAAATGACCTGCCACTTTAGGAAATAGACTACCCAGTACAACTGACAGGAAGAGGGAAGCCATGTACCAGCTATTTAGGCAACTGAAAGAGCCATTCTTCAAGAGAGGGTAGAGATGCTCACCTCACGCCATGTGCTCTGGTGCAGTGTCTGCCTGACCCAGCCTGCACATCTTGAAATGAAACCAGAGTCCAGAAAGTTTTGGTATTGGTACAAAATCAAGAGATTGTCCCATTTATTATCATGAAGGAGTGCTTACCCCAAGGCATATCCCTGGCTGCTGTCTGTGGTTTACAGGACCAGATCACCATAGCATCAGCAGATCTGCCAACAGAATCAGGTTAGGGGTTGTTGGTGGGGGAAGTACTAAATCATAGGCCCTCTGTACAACAGTAGGACAGGCTATGTGGGAACCCAGTACCCTAGGAATACACTAAGAAAGAGAGCATTCCTGATGTCCCCGACCCTTGCCTAAGTGTGGCTTGATTTGGCTTCCATTCTTATGTTGAACCACACAGTATGGTGATCATTGGTCTCCAGTTGGCATCCGCCTTGATATTTGCAACACTGTTCCTGTTAGTGAGGGCCAGGTCCAGTAATGTTCCATCACAAGTGGATTCCCTGGCTAGCTGCCTGAGGAATGCCCCCTGCAGGGAGCCAGGATGTCCCTGCTTCTAGCTGAAGCAGCAGCTGGGAGGCTTCAATCTACCTCCAGCAGATTGAAGACCCCCAGCAGCAGCAGCACCCCCCTTTTCTGCCTTTTTGCCAGTTGTCTTTGATCAGTACATTATATAAATTGTCCCCCTGTGTTGGAGGTCTCTTGATCATGCCAGTGAGGCATTCATTCATTTTTGTTAAATCTCCTGAGAAAAGAAAGTCAAAATTGTCAGTCAGATTAGTTTGATACAACTTCCTTGCAACAAACCCATGCTGCCTGTTCTCATGCAGCCCATTTGCTACTAGGAACTCGTCCAGTCTTTCCTTTAGAATGTTTATCAGTGACAAACTGACTGGCCTGTAGTTTTCATTGCTCATCTCTAGTCACAGTTATATTGTATGTAGGGGTACAGCATATTGCTATCCTTCATTTTCTAGGCCTTACTCCAGAATTTAGGAAGCTGTTGCATAGGTCAGTCAGTGGCACAGCCAGTACCTGCTCCATTTCCCTCAACACTGTAGGGTGTACCTTATCTGGCCCTGTAGATGTATTTATTTTTTGGGCTAAAAGCCCTTAGAGTATCCTGTCCATGACAATGAGTTCTGTGCACAACTCTGGTCCCCTTCTAAACACTGATCTCTTCTTCTAAGAAGCAACACATTGAATCCCTTACGTTTCAAAAACGGATTTGTCATTGGTTGAGAACCCATTACTTTCAAGAAAATCTTTTCACTTTGTGCTACTGTCAGAAATATTTGAAAACTAATTGCTAAAATGACATTGAGAGCTATAGTAAAGAAAGGGGCACCAGTGGAAACAGTATAGTTACTTAGTATTAGATTCCATCTCTCTAGTCTTGTTGTGACAGCATTGTCGTGATGCTCTGAGTGAGGACTAGACATTATGGGCCCGATTCTCAAAGGGGGCTGCGTTCGGCACAAGCTGTAGCAAACTGCAGCTTGCACCAAAGCCCCCTGCGCCAGGGACCCTGCACCTAATTCAGTTACAGGACATGTCCCAGAGCCTAAGTCCCCTTCTGTGCAGCAGCACTCCCCCCCCATGCATCCAATGCATGGTGCATGGATGTGGTGTGCTGCAGGCCCCTTGCAGTAATGCCCAACTGGTACCCCCTATCCCAATGGCCTCAATGCAGGCCAATGACTCTCCCGGTGGTGGTCCAGCCTCCACCCCAACAGATAGTGCCCACCCCATCCCCAGATAGTGCAGGGACCCAACATAGCTCTCCACACATCTCCGCAGAGGTCCCTGACTGTCCAGAATGTGCAGTGGACTGTACAGTGTGCACACTAAAATTAGCGTGTACACTGTACATTCTGCTGCACATTCTGGGCAGTCGAGGACCTCCGCAGAGATGTGTGGAGGGCTATGCTGGTCCCCTGCTCTATCTAGAATAGGGTGGGCACTATCTGTTGGAGGGTACTATTCCATCATGTGGGTGGCATTAGCGGAAAATGTACTGGAGCAGCATAAGGATTTGGGGTGGGATGGGGGCAGTACTAGTACCATGGGCTGCATCGGGGATGGGGGGTGTACATTACCATGGGCATGACATGGGCCCTGGCACCACTAGAGGACTGCAGCATAGTGCCGCATAGATGGGTTGTGCCCAGCAGAGCATTTTCTAAGTCCCCTTAGACCAGCCCTGGCTGGTCTAAGGGTATTTAGAATTCTGCCTTCAGGGTGCAGTTTGAGAATCCCATGCCAGGGCTGTGGCAGCTTGCATCTGCAGCAGTGCCTCTTGCACCTTGTCATAGCCCAGCTCTGGGCACAGGGATGGTGCAAGCTGTAGCAGGCAGCCTGCAGTCAATGCAGACCACCTTTGTGAATTGCGTGGAGGCAGCCATGGATGCAAGGTGCACCTTGCACCATATCTGTGCGGTGTGAACACCTTGCATCAGACACAGAGCTTTGAGAATCGGGCCCTATGACTAGAAACACACAGTAATTAAGTAATTAGCAGGACTGACTCTGTCCATTCTTGCCAGTTTATGCTTGAAGGTGCTGACTGGAATGACTAAACAAGCAGGAACCTGACACTGAACACCACTGTGGATTGGCATAACCCTGCAGAAAACTGAATAGCATTTTATTATGCTGTTTGTTTGGTCGCAAACACATAATAACATGTTACCTGTAAACATAAAGCCAGTTATATTTTAAATTGTTAATGACCTTTACAAGTTAGATCCAGCCACCACAACAAATCACATTTGGCATCATCAAAACTCAGAATAGTATATCCGATTAAACAATTGGAGTGATTTTCCTGTTGTTTTCAAAACACCAACAGTTGCCATTGTTAGGACTCAAATCTTGTAACACTCTCCTCAAAATGTTGAACTTCAGGACATTTCATTCTTTATCAATACAGCCATTTGCTTAAAAGCATGCTCTATTCCCCCTAGACCTCCTCTGTTCCTGTTGCTTTTCCTGCTTTTAAGTTATTCTCCTCTGCTGTTACATCATCACCTATTGTTATGGAAATTATTCTTATGTCTCAAGCAGAAACCGTGGCTTCATCCCAGGTAAAGCTACTTGAACAAATAAACTCTAACTCTAAAGGGTGAGAGCTTGTTTTCTTGCAACTGTCTTCAGTAACAACAAGATGGAGAAGACCAATGATTCTTGGAGATTATAACAATGAAATGTCATTTTTAAGACATGAAGTTTCATTAATTGCCCCAGTGATTGATAGTCTAATTTTCAGATTTTACCAGGATTCTACAGTCATTCTTTTAGTATGTGTATAAATATTCAGAATAAAAAAAGGCTTGATATACAGAGCATAAAATGAAGCAAACTTTAAATAGTACAGGAAGCAATTATAAGAAAAATGCAAGTTCTGCAGACTTACTTATCTGGTCAAAAATGTCAAATTCCATGACATTCTTTGTTTTTCCTGGTGTGCAGGCAGTCTAAAGTTCAGAGTTTAAAAATCAGTGGCCTTGAAGATGGAATGTCCAGAAATTCAGAATCGGGGGGAGGGATTTTGTGTGACTAAATTCTGCTGATGCTGTGAGTTTCTTACTAGAAAACAGAAATATCCTTTTAAGCCATTCCATTTTTTATTGACAGATGTATAAAATGAAAACAGTTGCTTTCCGTTTACATGTTATTTACAGCAGAGTTTAAGCTGCAGATAACATTTAAGAAGGAGTGATACATTTTTCTGTAAAAAATGAGAGATGTAATTTCAACTTTTAAAGTGTAAAAGGATTGGGCTGGGTGAATCAATGACAACATTTTCAACTTGTTTTGGTTGGCAGAACCAGAGACCATACATTGTGCTTGGAAAACTAATAAATATAAATTATAATGTGAAGAAGCATTTTTTTTTCACATGGAGAGTTGAAAATCCAAAGGAAACATTGGGAATGGAGAGTGCTGCATCTGTTAATCTAAAGCTGGAACACATTTCCATGAAAAATAACATTAGTGGGTAAAATATTCAATGAATTGGTCTGTATCTGTGCTCTGGATCCATGGTTCTCATGCCTTGGTATGACTGCAGTTATATGCACTGCGTCCGATATGGTATACCGTCAGAACCTTATTGGAATAATGGCGCAGTGAAATGCGTGCCATGGAAAGAGCAGGGGTGAAGACAACAACATGGACATTACAGTGTGGGGATATTATAGCGATTCACACCCCATGATTCTTTCGCCACCCGAGTTGCCTCCCCCCGTGTTGGAATAGTAAATTGCCCCCCAAATTCCCCCCCCAGAGCTGGAATAGTAAATTGCCTCCCGATTCACCCCCCCAAGTTGCCTACCCCAGAGTTGGAATACTAAATTGCCCCCCTCAGACTTCCTTTCCCCCCTGGAATTGGAATAGTAAATCAGCCACCCTCCCCCTCTGTGCATGTTATTTGCACTGTGTGCTTTCCTATTACAGGCATCAACCATCATTTCAGCGAAGAACTACGTCCTCACATCTCTCTTAAATTTACCCCCTTCCAGCTTTGTTGCATGTCCCCTTGTTCTAGTGCATTTTTCCTCCAAAAAATGCTTCCCTCCTGTACCTTATTTATGACATGAGGTATTTATAGGTCTCTATCATGTCCCCTCCCCCCATTCTGTCTTCCAGGGTGCACATATTGAGGTCCTCATAGGGCTTGTGATGCTGACCATGCACCATTTTAGCTGCCCTCTTCTGGACAGCCTCCACTCTGTCTATGTCCTTCTTCAAATGTGGTCTCCAGAACAGGTGGGATCTCACCAGCATGCTCTACAGTGACAACACCACCTCCCTCCTTCGCTGGTGATAACCCTCCCTATTCACCTCAGCAACACACTGGCCTTATAGTACCAACTGCCTTATCATACTGTATTGCCACCTTGAAGTCATCAGATAGGATTACTCCAAGGTCCCTTTCCTGTTCTGCGAACATTAATACATCTTCTCCCATTTTGTACTCTGCCTCTGAATTTCTGAGTCTCAAGTGCATGATTTTGTACTTTTCTGCATTGAATCCCAGATGCCATTCCCTTGACCAGTCCTTGAGTTCTCAGGTCACTGCACATTCTTTCCACCTCCTCTGGAGTGTCCACCCTATTGCAGATTTTAGTGTCACTCCCAATGCAAAGAGGTAGGCCTACCCTTCCAGTTCATCTGCAGTGTCACTTATAAAGACATTAATGAGGTCTGGTTCTAGTACTGAGCCCTGAGGCACACTGCTGGACATCCTTCCTTCCCTGGAGTAAAAACCATTTACCAACACCCTCTGTTATCTACCCATCAATCAATTTCTAACACAGTTTACCACCTTAGGACCCACCTCTAAGCTGCCCAGTTTCCTTACAATTCTTTTATGTGGAACAGTTTCAAAAGCCTTATTAAAATCTAAGTAGGCCACATCCACTGCCCCTGTTTCCCTGGTCACCTAGTCAAAGAAATCTAGTCATATTTGTCTGAGATGAGTGCCCCACTCCATGAATCCATGTTTCCTTGGGTCTTGTAACCTGCTGGATTCGAACATACAGTACTCCCAAATCCTTTCCTTTGGCAATGACTCCAGTAGCTTTCCCACCACCGATGTCAGACTGACTTTCCAATAGTTGCCAGCCTCCTCCCTGCTACCACTTTTATGAAGCGGGACTACATCTGCCCTCCACCAGTCTTCTGGAGCCCCTCCTGCTTCTAGTGGTAGTTGAATAAGGCTGTCAGAGGTGCAGCCCAAAGCTCTCTCAGAACCCTTGTGTGTACCCCACCTGGCCACATAACTTTGTTCACTTTCAGATTTGTGAGTTCCTTCAGGACTTTCTTCTCTGTAAAATGATTTGCATCACTCCTCTCCCCCCAGTGCTTCTGTTGCTCTTATATGGCACATTGCCTTCCCCTTCCTTTGTAAAAACTGAAGAAAAGTATTTGTTCTGAATATCTGCTTTTTCCTAATCCTTCTCTGTACAGTCCCCCAGCCCTTCTTAATCTCACAATTCCTCCCCTAGTCCACCTTTTTCACTAAAGTACCTACAAAATGTCTTATCAAATTGGAAGACAAAATCCTGCATTTTGATTCGTTGCTAGCCAGGAGTTAGAAATATCTAATGCACTGCTAGCAACATGTCTAGCTAACTGTGGCTCAGTAGGTAGCACACTCATCTATGAGGCTGGGAGATCAGAGGCCTGTGGGTTTAGTTCCCACATCTGGCACTTGGGTTAATATCCCAGTACTGACACTGTAATGCAGCATGAGAGGGGTGCTGCACTTCTGAGGTGCCGTCTTTCGGATGAGACGTTAAACCGAGGTCCCATCTGCCTGGATTGGTGGTAGTTCAGGTGGATGTTAAAGATCCCATGGCACTTTTCGAAAAGAGTAGGGGAATTTCCCCGGTGTCCTGGCCAAATTTCCCTCATTCACTATAAATACCACCAACAGCTTAATCTGGTTCAAAGTCAGTTGCCATTCATCTGTATCCCCCTCCCCTGGGTCGTGCCTGAAAATAGGCAGGATTTGTCTATTGCACTTACCTGGTCAAAAAAAACTAAAAAAACTAAAAAAAAAAAAAAAAAATTGCAGCTGCATTTTAAAAACTCAATATTGCGAGGCCAAATGGTATGTTTATTTTTTAAAGACCGCAACCCCCCCATCTAACCAGGAAGTTGCCCAACACTAAGCTGCATCATTCCCTGTCTCCCACAGTACTCAAATTAAACCAAAATTACCTATTTTTAACAATTTATTTGGTATGCTGAGTCTTTATTCTCAGCAGAGATCTGTGCCCCATCCTCCAGCTCCTGTCTGCGTCTTGCTTCTGATCTCTGCCCACCACCACCTGCCTGCCTGCCACTCATTTTTAGATTAAACCTGCCAGTATCAGTCCTCACTGAAAAAATTTTCTTGAACTTTTTTTTTTATTCTATGGCATTCTGTGGGCTGTGGTTTGTCAAACCCACCAGATGGTCCAGCATTCATTTGCTCCAGCTCCTCACTACCCTATTTTGACTGTAAGACAATTACCTTATTTTTTTATGCAGCATTTGCATGGGATAATTCTGCTTTTCTATCAGACTACTGCTGCTGTTATTCTTTAAGATGTTGTCCCATCTGTAACTGCCATTCGCAGTAAACCTGGAGATAGTTGTTTTTCTCAAGCCACTCACTATCAGCAAAACAAAGCATCTCCTCTCCTGCTACCGCTAATCATTAGTAAC
Organism: Neoceratodus forsteri; assembly: GCA_016271365.2. Lineage (NCBI taxonomy): Eukaryota > Metazoa > Chordata > Ceratodontiformes > Ceratodontidae > Neoceratodus > Neoceratodus forsteri. Next base: position 216,690,703 of record CM057453.1, read on the forward strand.
AGAAGTAATGGGAGACCATTTCTCCAGTCAAAGCAGGACATTCATCAAACCTTTAAGTATGTTTATCTGGAGCAGCCACAAGGAAGAGGGCGGGGGAGGGTTTACAAAGACTGCACTACAAAAACAAGTGGTCACAGTAAGACAAATGTCCTAAGACAAATAAAAAAAAAACACAGCAGCTTCACAGAGTCAGAGGGACTACTTTATCAGAAAAATTAAGTTACTTGAATTTATACACATTTAAACCTTTTTTTTTCCTGTGGTCAGATAAAAAAATGCCCATTTTATAAGTGCAATAAGCCACTCCGGGGTGTGCATTAGGCAGTTCTAATGCATGGCTTGGGGGTTGGATGCTTCATGCCTCACTACACCCCCTAGCCATGCATCAGAACTCACACACACCCTTCACGTCTTATTGCTTACTTATCACCTTTTGTTACCCCCTGGGCTATTCTTTCCTCAGTTTGCACCTTTGAATTACTCACCACTTTCCTCGCCTTCCACTATTTCTACTAAACCTCACTGTCCTCTCCAGCTGAGTCACTTTATGCCTCTGGAAAGCTATCTTTTTGGCCTTACCTTTTCAGCCACTTACTTTGCGAACCACAGCAGTCTGTTTTTCCTCTTGCTTTTGCTCAGTTCCTTTGCACAGAGGTTAGTTGCCTTCTCTATGCTTTCCTTTAGCTGAGCCCATGGTTCCTCCACACCACCCAGGTAATCAGCCTTTGCTAGTTGATCTCTGAGGCATCTGCACATTTTTTTTCCATCCTGATGTCCAGGACCCTTATCCTTGTGTGGTTCACTTCTACTGCCTTGCACACTGTACTGTAATCACTAGTCTCCAGGTGGCCTCCCACCTTAAGGTCTGCAAACCAAGAATTGGCACATCCCAAGTGAGATCACTGCAGCGAGTTCAGGATGTCCCTGTTTTGAGCTGAAGCTGCAGCTGGGATGCTTCAATATACAATTGGCAGATTAATGTCCCCCACCAGAAGCACCACTCCATTTTCTGCCATTGCGTTAATTGCTACCACCAGTGCCATATCTAGTTTCTGTCCCTGTGTTGGAGTTCTGTTGATAATGCCAGTGTGAAAAGTGGTTCAGTTTCCCCTCTCCAGGATGATTCACAGTACTTCAAACCCCTCCATTCTCCCTTGGATTCCCTTTGACTCTGTGAACTTGATACCCTCCAATACAAACAGCACCACCCCTCATGCCTTCCTACCCACCCTCTCTTTCCTTAACTGAGATTAGCTCAGTATGGTCATGTCCCATTCATGGTTTCCTGTGCCACAGTGTCAATCTGATGCTTAAAGATAGCCACCTACAAGTGAAAGACAAATAGATCCATACCTTAGGATGTGGAGCTAAATGTTGAGACTGTACACCAGAGATATGATGAGCACTTATAAGAAAGAAGACCTAGGAAGGAAAAAAAAGAATAGATTTTGATTGTATAGCGTCTGTCACACAAGCTATATCAAAAAACACTTTAATAATTATGAAGGGTAACAGCAGACATTACAGATACAGTTGGAGGTGGGGTGAAATTGAGAAATGGTAAGGATACAGCAGGGTGGGTTAGTCTGCATGGTGGCAGAACATTGCAGAGCAAACCAAGAAACCTCACATTCACAGTGCCACTGAAATAAGACCAGCAACTAAAATGATCAGTAAAAACATGCATTGTTGTTATTATACTCACACATAAAAGACAGATGCTAAGGTGTTGTGCATATAGACAAAATGTGTGATTGAAAACTCAGGATCAAAAATATGATGGGTAAGTTTGAATCACACAATGAGAATCTGAAGACATCAATAAAATGATCTGGAAAGGACTTTTATCTTATTCATGTTTTTTCAAATTTATCTTTTCTTATGTCTTAAGTGTATTTACCTGCATTTTTTTATAGTTGTGCACATAATGCAGTTTTATATCTTGTCACTTTAAATAAGTAAGGTGAGAGGTAGTGATGAGGTCACTCTCGAGAAGCATATAAAAGAAGCAAAAGATTTTTATCTAATTGCCCTGAATAAAGTGCCATAGGGGCACAAACTGCTGTTGGGTTACCTATAACATATTGTGGATTTGAACCTTTTGGCTGTATTCCAGGCACCTTAGCATTTGTCTTTTCTGTTTGAGTATAATAAAACTCTATGTTTTTACTCACCATTTTAGTTGTATGTCTTACTGTACTGCAATGGAACTGTGAGTGTGAGGTTTCTTCATTTACTTTAGTTAAAACAAGCTAGAGTTTTTGTACACAGATGCACCGCACCCACTGGCATCTGAATGCAAGTGCTTCCTACTGTATGCCAGCAGTTTTCAAAGCCGCATGTTATCGGCACTAATGTGCTTGATCAATGACCCTCCCTGCTATATTGTTATAATCAAATGTAATGTATGCAACTGTGTCACTAGGTGTGTTTTGTCTTCCACACTCTTCTTCCACATAATGGTGCCACTGATACTTGCTTCATGCAAGGAAGGACTTAATTGTGTGGTCATGTTATTTGTAGAGTAAATCTAATCTTCTAATCTTGCCCATTGTCTGCCCATACATCAAGTCCTCTGTGCTTGCTTGCCTGCTTGAAGCCCTAAAACAGTATGCAACCATGGTAATCTGTCTTCAGCTTTAATGCCATAAACAGGGAAATACCTTTTTCAACTTATAAATGCATGTCTGGTTTCTTTGTGTGTCATCAGGTGGTGGAGTAGAGTGGGCCATATACAATCTGATAAGGAACCACTGCATATTCTTGACACTTTGCATATGTTCTACTAACTGAAACTCCAGTCCCAAGTCAGTTAGTGTAGCACTAATAGTGATATCATAATTTCCTTGTATTCATCCGTCAACAGTGTCAAGTACACCTTCCTATTTCCTTAACAAGATACAGTCATTTACAATGTTTTGTTGTCCTGCAACACGAGTAAAAACACCAAAAGTGCTTTGAATCTACTGTGCATTCATTACATTAAAAGATGCACAATTTCATTAGATAAATAAAGGATTATGAGGAAGAAGGAAGGATATTATTTCTTTATGAGGAAGAAGGAAGGCACATTATGACATGTTAAACAATGCAGCAGGGTGCAGTATCTAAATTATTCAAAACTACTTCCACCCCCTCACAGAGACAAGGGGAAAATGATAACAATAACATCACCCAACATCACATCAGTCAAGATAATAGCACTGCAACTGTTATTCATGTTAAAGATTATATAGAACCACAATGTATGTCAGCATTAATACTTAAAAAATCAGTATTGCAGTTAAGCATTGGCCAGTGCCATCATTAGATGATGCGATACCTGAAGAAAAATATGTAGTTAAGACAATATTTACCTTCTTTAACAAAGACAGCCACTCACACAGTTGGGACAGAGTTTACAGTGCCTAAGGACTGCCGAGCTATGGAGGACTGCATCAAGAAAGGGCCTATTTAGAAATGTTCAGAAAAGTACACTTAAATTAACTTTGGAAAGAGGAGACTTTTTTTAACAAAGGATGTTTTCCAAATATAAATTGTTAGACTATAATAATGCATCAGATGCAGCTTTCTGCTTACCATGTCGAGCTTTTGGTATTGATACAGTAAAATATGACACAATATTCTCTGTGGAAGTGTTTAGAGACTGAAAAAAACTTTGGAGTCTGGCAGAGGTTACAGTACATAAAGTAATAGCAAACAGCATCTTGAAAATGTTGAAAAATGGAAACTCGATCTGATTACTAGACCTCTTAATGAGCACATATCTGAAAAGAGGGCACAACAAATACAGCTAAAATCAAAACAGAGAATATTTACAATGATATCACCCAACTTGTTGACATTACTGCTGTGCTGGCTGACTTAAGAGTATCATTTAGAGGCCATGATAACAAGAAGGATTCAAAGAACAGTGGTGTATTCAGAGAAATTGCATCTTTACTTGCACAATATGACCAGGTGCTAAAACAACATCTGGAATTTGCTTATAAAATTCCAAAGGGCTACCCAAGTTACCTATCGGCTCAAAGTCATAATGACTTAATCATGTGTAGTGGAAGACATGTACGTAATATAGTAACTGAGGAAGTAAAACACTCTGTTTATTTCTTGGTTTGCCATGATACAACTCCAGATGCTCCAAAACAAGACCAGTTATCTGTAGTGTTACATTATGTTTGCAGAGATGCAAAAAATCATGAATCATTAATTCATGTTATTCATGCAGAAACAGGAACAGGTGCCAGCTTAGCAGATTATCTTTGTCTAACATTGAAACAATGCAACCTTAGTATTTCAGATCTGAGGGGGCAAGGATATGCTGGTTGTACAGCAATGTGTGGGGCTTACAGAGAAGTTCAGGCTATATTTAGAGAATCATTTGACAACGCATATTATGTTCATTGCTATGCACATCGTTTACATTTGGTTGTTGTTGACTCATGCAGCAAGATTGCCCAGAGCCATAATTTCTTTGGTGTCCTTGAGCAGTTGCACACTTTCATTGAAAATTCAGCTAAAAGACACAATCTGTTTCTTGCTGTACAGGAACAGTTCTTAAGTGACAGTGTTTCACAAAGTTCATCTAGAACTCATATTCTCAAGTCACTTTCTGGAACTCGCTGGTCTAGCAGAATTGATAGCTGTTGAGTATTGTTTGCAACCATTGCTTCTGTAATGCAAACCCTTGCAAAAATTCAAGAAGATAGCTCTTTTGATAGAAAGACTGTTAGCAGAGCCATGGCCCTGAGCAGAGCAACAGACTTTCACTTCTGTTTCTATTTGATATCGTTTGACAAGATTTTGTCTGTTACAAATGTAGCCTCAAAATATCTTCAGTCCATTGAGTTAGACATATCTATTACAGCTGAGATGACTGAGGACTGTAAAACTGAGCTACTGGCCTTGAGGTGGGATGAGACTTTTGAGGAAATATGACATGAAACTGATATGCTATCTTCCAAAATAGACGTAGAGTACGTTGAATCATATATTAGGAAAATATCCCGATGAATCGATCAAATGTGACAAAATGCATCCAGTATAACTGGAAAAGATAAAGTCCACAGAGGATTCTACTAATTGTCTCCCTAGATCTTTGTATACAGGGAACAACTGACAGATTTATCTCTGAAACACTTCCATTTCTAAAAAACATTAATTGCTAACAAATCATTCTCTTGAAAAACTCAGCAACCTCAAACAGCTAATAACATACTACACAGGAGGCATAGATGCACATTTGATAGAACAAAAGTATAAACTCCTGATCCATAGACTGTCTGGAGAAACAACAACACCAGTCACAATTAGTGACATGTATCGCTTTACCTGTAATTCTAACCTGCAAGATGTATACTATCAAATAGAAACACTCTACAGACTGGGTCTCACTCTCACTGTAACATCATGCAGTAATGAAATAATTTTTCCCAGCTTTGAAATTCATTAAAAATCACTTAAGAACAACAATTCGCCAAGAACAACTTAATGGGGCCTATGCATGAAAGTGCATAAAATATGCCGAAAATTGATCTAGACAAGGAGCACAGCTATACAGAACCCAGGTGACAATCACTACATGGCATTCACAAATTATACTGCATGCAGGGGGCGTGGCCTGTGAAGACACATTGCAATCCATGCAGGCCGAGCAGGCAGTGTGTGAACATGCAGTAACGCCACTTGACTCCACCTTATAAGGACAGGGAACACCCCTCATGCAGGTACACAGCTGTGAATGCCACACAGCCAAATCAGCAATATGCAGTGGTGTAACAGGAAGGGGCCACACTGCAAGCAGAGGAGGGTGATGGTGGTGGAGGCCAGGGTGTGCACAGAAGTGGCCATACATGGGGTGGTGGATGCTCTAGGGTAACAAATTTCAGCAGGAGGCAGATCGCCACCATGGTCTCTGACATACAGCAGAACTGTGGCTGACTGTATGTTGCAGAGGCACTGGCAACACCTGCCAAGTTCAAGACCAGGATCTAGCTGGACATCCACGTGTCTGTAAATGCTGCAGGGTCCAAGGCAAGGATGTTAATGGTGATCGAGCATGAATGACATGACCCAAGGGTGACAGTAAAGCGTAAGCTCACCGGCAGTGGCAGGCAATCCGAGGAACAGGAGGGGGCTCACCATGCATGGACAGCCAGCTGAACCCCCTGTAATGACTCATCACAGAGATGCTCACTGACATCGCTGTCCATGGTGAGGTAGATAGGGTGGACACCATGGCAGGTAGAGTCACTGAACATGAATGTGGTGGAGCAACACCAGCCAACACTGTGGTTGCAGTAAGCTTCTTGTACAGTACAAATAGGTGGCACATGACCTGGAGAGGTGCAGCACACAACAGGGAATAAATGACCTCCACATTGGCACCAGCTGCCTCTGCAATGGGACACACCACAACGGAGCATGAAGGTACATATGCACACCCCAGGGTGGTCGTGTTGTGGGTGAGGTCTGTGTCAACCCAGTAACATGCCATTTGTCCCAAACAGGTGTGGATACAGAGACTGAGCCCACGGTGAAAATAGGGAGTGAGGAAGACAGCACCTTGACCCCACAAGAGGAGGACACAGGGATGGGGAGCGACACAGCAGCAGGGACAGACCTATTGCACACGTGACTGGCGCATGCAATGGATGTGCACAGACAAGACCCCTGCCCGGGTGCAGAGACCTGCACAGGCAGGGGTGCCATTGGTGGTGACAGCCCAACATGGGCTGAATGTGGCGCCGCACACAGATAGTGTTGAAGAGGGCCCATTTGACCACACCAGGCCATGACATTGGGCAGCATGGGCACACAAATACATCAAGGGACAGTACCGGCAACTGCAGCATCTTGAGTGTGACCGCCTAAATGCTCAGCACCCGATAGACCTGAAAAACCTGCATACATCCCTCTTTGTGGTGTGCTGTCACACTAGAGGGCATCCACGAGCTCATGCACATCCCACCGGCCAGTGCCAAACCAGCCCAGAACAAGCAGGCAGCATCTACTGACATGGGCATTCAATAGTCACTGCCAGCAGCACATCCAATTCTGCATCCAGAGGGAGACAGGCACACCTTGCCACACACCACGCCTGAGATGCCATGCCAGTCTGATGGTGGTGGTTGCAGGCAATGAACACACAGCCAACATCAGTGGACAGTGATGGCAGTGGCACGTCAGTGGGCATCATGCAGCAGGAGGTGGCAGACAATGCCATCTGTGAGGGCACAGCCTCTGACAGGGCCATGGGTGGCCATAGGAGCTGGCCAGGGCAACGTACATGACCACCGTGACTTTTACTCAGAAGCAGGTCATCGTCCCACCTCATGGGGTGGCCTGACTTACAGGGGACAGGGTAGCAATGTAACCCTGTGCACAGTTGCATGTCACACCTGATGTGGACACACACACACATGTCATGCCACGACTATGGGACAGCCACAGCAGGGTGATGGTAGCAGAACACAGGCTCATGCACACATGGGAGGTGCACTGGCATGGCATCAGCTCCAACCGAAACACACTTCACGAGGTGCACTCAAGTAAATCACTCATCATTGTGCACCACCACCCCACCCCCACCACATATGCTGGCCAGTCACTCATGTGCAGGGCCACCATGCTGTGCACCCTGCTGCATGGGTGAATGGCACTGTGGGATGCCAGGGCAGTGTGTTGTTACATGGGGTCCCGACACCCTTATTGGTACCCCCAGAGGTACACCATAGACAGCTAGCACTTAGGCATATGTTATACCAACATACAGGGCTAAGGGTATCTACCGTATAAGAGTAGGTGTCAGGATATGTATGCATATTATTGTAATGCACTTTGCTTTCTAATACACATACCCTTCAGGGTGCCTTCCTCAAGCAACTGGTGATGGAACCAGCTCGGCAGAAGGCAATACTGGACCTTGTGCTCACAAACAAGGACAGTGTGATGGGGGTAACAGTGGGGGAGCACCTGGGGAACAGTGACCACCAGTCATTGTGGTTTGAAATCACAGAAAGAGCAGAACCAAACCACACAAAAACACGTATCCTGGATTTTAGGAGGGCAGACTTAGGGAAAATGGGAAGATTCTTGAAATAGGCATTAAGGGGAATGGGACAGGAATCAGGGGTTGAGGATCAGTGGGAAGTATTTAAAATGGGGATTACAAGAACAACAGAATTATGCATTAAGCAGGTTAGCAAAAGGAAAAGGAAGAGGAGACCATTATGGTTTTCCAAAGAGGTAGTAAAGAAAGTGAAAGCCAAAAAGATTGCATTCAGGCAATACAAAAAGACACAGGCAGAAGGGGATAGGGAGAAGTACCAGGAGAAGCAAAGGGAGGTGGGGAGGTCAGTAAGGGAAGCCAAAGCTCAGACAGAAGAACACGTTGCAAAATCAGTGGGTAGAGGGGACAAAACCTTTAACAGGTACATAAGTGAAAAAAGAAAGACAAAGGGAGGGATAGTGAGACTGAAGGGGGAGGATGGGGGCCGCGTGGAGGATGGCAACAGTAAAGCTGACATATTGAACAGGTATTTCTGCTCAGTCTTTACTGAGGAAGAGGAGGGTAATGGGTTTGAAGGGAGTACAAGGGGTGAGAATGGTGGAGAAATGGACACAAGTCCCTTTAAACGAGAAAGGGTCCTGAAGGAACTGGAAGTAATAAGAGTTGATAAAGCAATGGGGCCAGATGGGGTGCACTCCAGGGTCCTTAAAGAACTAAGAGAGGTGGTGGCTGAACCTCTGGCTATCCTGTTTAGCTGATCACTGGAAACAGGGGAGGTACCCAAAGACTGGAGGACAGCAGATGTAGTCCCCTTATACAAAAGTGGGAACAAAGAGGAAGCAGGGAACTACAGACCAGTCAGCCTCACCTCGGTAGTGGGGAAGATCATGGAAGCACTACTGAAGGAGAGATTGGTGAAACATCTGATTGTCAATGGACTACAGGACCCAAGGCAGCATGGTTTCACCAGGGGGAGGTCATGTCAGACCAACCTCGTTGAATTTTTTGACTGGGTGACTAGGGAGGTGGATCGGGGAGGGCAGTGGACATGTCCTATCTGGACTTCAGCAAGGCCTTTGACACTGTGCCACATAGAAGACTATTACACAAACTGGGGAATATGGGTGTGGGCAGGACAGTAGTGTGGTGGGTAGGTAACTGGCTGGGTGGCAGGACACAGAGGGTGGTGGTAAATGGCTGTTACTCCACAGAGGGAAGAGTGATGAGTGGGGTACCACAGGGATCAGTGCTGGGACCGGTCCTATTCAACATGTTCATCAGTGACATTGGACAGGACCTAGAAGGCCGAATTTCACTGTTCGCTGATGACACAAAGCTCTATAACACAGTAGACGCACCAGAGGGTGTAGACAGAATGAGAAGGGACCTGCAAAAACTTGAAGAATGGTCAGGGGTTTGGCAGTGGAAATTCAATGCAAAGAAGTGCAAGATAATGCATGTGGGGCACAAAAACCCTGGCACAATATATCAGTTGGGGGGTGAGGATATAGCATGCACCAAGCAGGAAAGGGATCTTGGGGTTATCATCTCTGATGACCTCAAGGTAGGAAACAGTGTGACAAGGCAGCAGGTAAAGCAAATAGGATGTTGGGATGTAGGCAGGGGCATCACCAGCAGGAAAAGGGAGGTCATAATTCCGCTATACAAGACACTAGTGAGGCCCCACCTGGAGTACAGTGTACAGTTCTGGAGACCATACCTACGTAAGGACATAGACAGGGTAGAGAAGGTTCAGAGGAGGGTAACAAAGATGGTGCATGGATTGCATCACAAGTCCTATGAAGACAGGTTGAAGGAAGTGAACATGCAGTCCCTGGAGGAGAGGAGGGAGAGAGGGGGTATGATAGAGACATACAAGTATCTCACAGGGAGGAAAAGGGTGCAGGAATACACTATTTTTAAGTGAAAAAAGATGTTCCAGGACTAGAGGGCATGGGATGAAGTTGGAGGGAGGACGATTCAGAGGAAACATGAGGAAGAATTGGACAAGTGGAACACCCTGCCAGAGGAAGTGGTGGGGGCTGAAACAATCACAGGATTTAAGAATGCATGGGATAGACATAAAGGAATTCTGGAGGTCAGGGGTAAGGGGCAACAGACTTCTAGGAAAACATAAACTGAACTTACAAGCTCAAATGGGCAGACTGGGTGGGCCATAGGCCCTTATCTGCTGACACTGTCTATGTATCTATATGTATTTCTTGCTTATAAGATGTTAGGACACCTGTGTCCTTGTAATGATTATGATATATAAGTCGGCATTGCAGATTTATGTAAGAATTGCACTCTTTTGTTTCACAAAGTGATGACTACTACAAAATTGTATAATGTTATCTTGGACCGTGGAGACACCTCTAATTTCGCAAATAGGGCTCATCTCTGTAACTAGAAATGTTTCTATCTTACAGTAACCATAGTAAGTATCATAGGTATACAATGTGAGACATTACGTCTTCTACCTCGGAGACCCCTAGAGACACGAAGAATCCTCAAGGTATAGGGAACGCTTAACATTGGCTCCTGGTTCATATTGGTAAGAACTGCTTAGGGCAACTGTAATTATCCTTTTTGGCAGTAATAAACATGTTTATTACTCTTATGCAATGTGTCTGTGATTCCTTGCATTCCCAATATTGCCAAGAACCTGAGCGTGAAGTTTAGGCCTCCTGACCATGTGCAGGCAATGTCTGGTGTTTGCAAAGTTTTGCTCGTTGCTTTACAACTTTTCCCTTCTAAGTGAGGACTGTAGGTGTGCATTCCCACATCACCTCTCCCATTTGAAGACCACTTGTAATGACTTGCGGTGTCTTGTTGCTTTTCTGGGTGTGGTGATTCATGCTGACCTCTACTTTACCCACAGCAGTTATTAGGTTGCAAGTTTACAAGTGGACAGTAGCCCCACTGTGTATGAAGTGCTCCTGCTGTGGGTCGATACAAAGTATGGCACCTTTTTCACAGTTTGATTTTTTGTTCCCTCCTACACAATGGCCACTGTATCAAATATCTGTGCAGAATTGAGACTCAATGTCTCAAACTTCCTTACCTCCCATGGAGGCTGGGCTGACTTCACATGGGATGCAAGTCAATCCTAAAACCCTGTACTGGGGATTTCAACCCAGTATACTGAGATGAGGCAAACAGCCAATAAGAGCCAAGCTAAAGGGCTATTGGTCATGGCTCTCTATGCTGCTCTGGAAGCCTCTGAAGTGAGGTTTCGAACCCTTGAACTGCAAATCTCATCTCTTAAGCAAGAGCTGGGTTTGCAGGAAACAGAATGTGTGAGATTGCAGCAGAATTTGGAGTCTGAACTTCAAACTCTGTGAAATGAAAATGATTCACTTTTGCATCATTCTGCCCAGGCAGGAGAGCAGAAAATTTGTATGTTGAAGCAGGAGTGTGAAAGTTTGAGACAGGATAAGGGACAGGCTTTGAATATGAATGATTTGTTAAGTAGAACAAATGAACAGTTCAGTGGGGAGTTGGAAGAGATACAGGATGAGATAAACCAGGTACGTAATGACTTAGAAGTGGCTACTAGGGACAATTGCAAATTGAACGCCGCATACAGAGTGTTGCAGAAACAAATGTAAGATGAGGTTGATGTGAATGTTGCAAGTGTGAGTCATGCAGAATGTGAATCTAAGATGGCGAAACTGCGCCATCAGCGAGAGGTTCTGGCTGGACATGTTAAGGTAATGGGAGGCATAGCCCCTGCCTTAACTATGTCGTCTGAAGGAGAGGTCTCAGATGATGACATCACTCATTACAATGCTGAGTCACACCCCTACTATGGCCCAGATACCCCACCCCACCATCCACAACATGGTGAATCCCCATTACACTCACATCATGTCATAAGTCATCGACATCATGACGTGCATCATGGGCATCGCCAACATGGCAACCCCCATGATAGGGGGGAGCAGGCCCAACTTAGTCCCAACAGCACCACCAGTAGCTGTCATTTCTGTGGATGATAGGGAAAAGATTGAGGAAATGATAGATGGCGCTTTTAGGCAATGTGATCCTACCCATTCAGAACAAACGGACCCTCCAGATGTAGATCAGACAGATGCTGCAGGATGCTGCTACTTGGGAGGGAATGGTTCATACTGTGGCAGTGGTGGTAGCTCAGGCAGCCATAGATGGTGCCAAGGCAACCTACCTCCACCTGATCATCCCAATAATCCCCTACAAATTGCCTTCTCTGTTCAGCAAACAGCTGACAGTATCAGTCAGATGAGCCCGTCCCACAACCTCAGCTGTCACTTGGAAAAGGTGCGAGCCAAATGTGAAATGCTTAGTCTCACTGCAGACTACCAGGTCCAGATGCAAAGCCAGACCATTGATCCTGGACTGTAGGCCAAACTCCCCGATGCTATCCGCCAGGCCGGCAATGCCACCTTTGACAAAGTTACAGCTGAACTCATTTCCCTTTGCAGCCCAGGTGTAGCAGGGTGATTCTTGCATATCCTGTAAAACAGAATGCAAAGGAAAGTCCAGCGTTACTCACTACAGAGACTCTGGATGGCTCCACTGAGCAGGAAAACAACTCACACAAGAAGCTACGGATGTAGATCTTATTGAGTATAAGACCTTGTTCCTTAGGAACATGATCTCTGAAGTGAGAGAGAAGGTAGAGCCAACCACTTATCCCACCATGGAACGATTTGCCGACATCCTTTGGAAAACCGAAAGAGTTTATCAACTCTACATCCATGATCTGGGCTCCGGTTCCAAGAAAGTAGCTGCTGTGGAGCCTGCCTGAGAGGCCACAATGCACTACACGGTGGAAGGGCAGGCCCAACATAAACAGCCCTTCCCCTGGGACAACCAACATCCCCAGCAGGCCCAACAACAACCACAACAGCAGCAGCAACAACAACAACAATGGGGTGGGAACTGGAATTATCATAAGAATAAGAAACACCATAAGAATCACAAGAGTAAACAACAACAAAGACCAGGCCCTTCAGATAGGGAGATAGCTAAAAAGAATCTGAAGTTCAGAGAGCTCCTGGGACAAGTGCATTCTGTAGCAGATGTTGTTCCCGCTCAGGCCCTTGCAGTCATACAACCAGGAACCCAGGCCCCAACTGGCCATGGTGTTACCGGAAGTACAGGTCCTCAGGCCCATACAGGCCTGAAGCACCTCCCTATATAGCATTAGTGCAGCATGGTGAAGTGGTTCACAGGAGCCAGGCCCAACCTCTCCATGCTTCCTCTAGTACAGATTGACAATTAAAGGCCCCAGTCTGGATTGCAAACTAGCTGATCCTGGATATAAACAGAAGGCCCTGCACTGAGGCCGAGGTCGGGGGGGAAGACTACTTACAATATTACTGGATACAGGTGCAGCTGTGTCTGTATTACATGATGATCACTCAGCTACATCTGCTTGGTCCACCAGATGGAGGACCAACATGTCAGGAGTAGCTGGTACTAGGTTGCCTACATACCGTTCTCTACCTTTGCCTGTAGAGTTAGGACATATGAAAGCCTCTCACACCTTCCAACTAATGGTATTGCATGATCACCCTAGTATCACTGGGACTGACTTCCTTGCACCAACAGCACAGCTGTGTGGTGGATCTAGCTAACATGCTACTGATCCAGATTCAGGGCCAATATCATACCATTTTGATCCCTGATTCACGCATGGTGGCAACAATATCTGCCAACAATAAAGAGTATGGCGTCTTAGATTTGTTCAAGAACCATGAGCTTTTCCCAAAGCTCCTCCCCATCCTACAAAGACACTCAGAAGCATTTGCTACAAACAAGCATGACTGTGGCAGAATACACACTCTCATTGAAGTGCCAGGCCCAGCACATGAGAGGAAAAGGCAATATCCTTTCCCACCTGAGGGTCCTCTTAAGGAAACAATAAAATCTCTCCTCAACCAAGGTGTAATCAGAAAATGGGTCTCTACTGCCAACTCCCCAGTGTGGCCTCTAAAAAAAAACACAGGTGCGACTAATCAGGTCACCCCTAGTTGTGCTCCAACTGTGGCCTCAGCACCTGATGTGCTATGACTTTTGACCCCAGACCAAAAATGGTTCAGTGTTCTGGACATCTTCAATGGCTTTTGGTCACTGCCATTGGCCCTAAAGAGTCAATATAAGTTTGCCTTCACCTTTGAAGATAGACAATACACGCGGACCTGCTTACCAGAGGGATTCCATAACAGCCCTTCCCTATTCCATCTACACATGATGGATGCCCTTGATAGTTTCTCTACCCTCCAGTGTCTCTTGCAGTATGTGAATGCCCTGCTGTTGGCAACTGTCACACAGGAACAACACTTGGATCTATTGGATGAACTAATGACTCTCATCCAGAGAGCAGGCCTCAAATGTAGCCCAGCCAAATCACAACTATGTCAGAAAGAGGTACTCTTTCTGGTACTGAGAATAACTTATCAAAGCCGAAGCCCTACCTGGAGGAAGATACAAAGATTGCAAGACTTGCCATTGACCACCAGTGTGGCCACTCTTTGGAGGTTTCTAGGTATGGTAAACTATTCCAGGGATTTTATTTGTGATTTTGCTCATTTGGCTGCTCCTCTGTATGATTTACTGAAAAAGGACATTCCCTGGACTTGGGGTCCCATTCACACCCAGGCTGTGATGTCACTAAAACAGGCCTTGGCCTCGGCTCCAGCTCTGGTCAACCCCAATCCAGCATTGCCATTCCATCTAGAGTGTGCCACCTCTGACATAGCTATGTCAGCAGTGTTGGCCCAGAAGGTTCATGGCACTCTGAGACCCACTGCATATGTATCACAGCTCTTGACCCCAGTAGAACAGAAGTACATCCTTTGAGAAAGGAACCTTCTGGCCACCTACTGGGCTGTCAAGCACTTTCTGTATATTATTGGGTGCTCTCCACTGATTATTAACACCGACCACACCCCCAACTACCTTTCTGTTATCAGACAGAGTGAAGGATGGTTCAGTCTCTAACACTAGACTGACACACTGGTCACTTCTTCTCCAGAATAGAGACATACCTGTACAGGTACACCAAACCAAAATTCCATCCACGCTGGTATATGGACTCCTTTTCCAAGGAGAACCCCATGACTATACACTGCAACCACCTGATCTTCCAGATCCAGGTCCTTTCCTCCCCCTCCCCGCCACACCACAAACACTTGAGAACACCTCATTGTGTCATATTTTTACAGATGGTTCAGCTTCCTGCTATCAGGTAGAACAAATTGCAGGGATGGGTATCTTGGTAATTTACCCTTTATGGTAACACTGTTAAAATCTCAAAGTGTTGCAGTATGGCATCATCACAGTATGCCGAGATGGCAGCGGTGGCCTGTTCCCTCGAGTTCATCCAGCATGGGACTGAGGACACCATCATCTTCACAGACTCTAACTGGGTTTGTTCTTCTCTTACAGAATTACTCCCTTTCTGGCAGAAGAGCTCCTTCCTCTAGTTTGATGGCAGTCCAGTGAAGCACAAAGAACTGGTAATCTACATGCATTCATTGGCACAAAGGTTTGCACACAAACTCTATGTACACAAAGTTAAAGCTCACTCCATACATGACCCCTATCATGGCTTCAATGACACAGCAGACACCCTTGCCAAGGAAGGGGCCCGAGGGGGGGACACCTGGATGATGGACCATCCAGAAGCCAGAGTGGCTGTACACATAGCAGCAATCAGAAGGAAACCTGAACCCTTTTTCCCCTTGGACCTCTCAGCAGCTCAGAATGCTGGCTCTGAACTCAAAGAAGTGTTTAGATTCCTTGACAAAAGCACAGAAGAAAACCTACCTACCCATAACCCCTACCAGAGTCATGAAGGTAAGTTAAGCTTGTCTACAGATGACAAGCTCATCTGGTACCAACCAGATGACATACCACCAAGTTGTGGGTGGTCCCTAGACATCTCAGGTTCGAATTCTGCACCAAGTGCATGACACCCTATGGTGGACTCCAGGGAGTAGAAAATACCCTCCAGAGGCTTAAGACCACCGACTGGTGGCCTGGTGTCACCAAAGATGTTAAACAGTACAAAAACAATGGCCTTGTTTGTGCACAAAACAATCCCATCCCCACCAAGCAAAATGCAAAACTCCTACCACAAAGACATCCTGGTCCTTGGCATGCCCTTCAGATAGATTTTATTGGTCCTTTGACCAATACTAGCAGAAACAAATATGCTTATGTGGTAACCAACCTTTTCTCAAAGTGGGTTGAAGCTTTCCCCACTAAAACATGCACTGCAAAACCACTGCCAAAATCCTAGTAGAACAGATTTTTTCCAAGTGGGGTCTACCTCTTAAGGTAGACTCTGACAAAGTTACCAGTTTTACAGGTGAGTTGATGAAAGAATCACTTGAACTCCTGGGAGTTCAACTGAAGTTCCACATACCTCAAGATCCGCAATCTTCAGTTCAAATGGAAATTGCCAACAGACAGATTAAGAAAATGCTTTCCAAATTCATAGAGGACATTCCCAAGACCTGGGATTCCCTGTTGCCATTACTCCTTATATCAATTAGGGGTACACCCTCAGCCACTACCCAGTTGACACCCTTCAAGGTTATGACTGGAAGACAGATGAGATTACCTGAACACCTGTGGTTTGACCTGCACACCCCCACAGCAGACTGTGTGTCTGTAGACAGATATGTGGGAAAACTCAGACAAGACCTCATACACACACACTTGTATGCTGCCAATTGCATGGGAAAGGTCCAGCAACAGTCCAAAATATAGTTTGACAAACATGCACAAGAAATGGATTGGCAAGTTGGAGATCAGGTAATGGTCCTCAGACTTGCACATCCTACCCACTCCTTCTCCAATAAGTGGGAAGGACCCTACCCCTTTGTCAACAAGCTCAGTCTGGCAGTCTGCAAAAATTAAAAAAACAACAACAAAAAAAAAATATTATATATTACTCATTGTATATTATAAGGAAGAGGGATATGTGGGGAGTGGTGCAATGCACTGGCTGTGGGGCAGCAATTTTCCAGGAGACATTCTGGAACCTGTGTTGCTTCCCTATTTGCAGGCAACTGTCAGCTCTGAGGGAGGAGGTTGCCCACCTCCAGGCTGAACTGGAAAGGACTAAGGAGGCTTCCCCCACCCAAAGAGCACCAGTTCCACAACCACTGTCTCAGAGGTTGCCATGTGTGAAGAGCAGATGGACCTCAGTAGGTTCTGGGAGGCTGAGGTTGGTGGAACAGAGGTGTAGCCCCCGAGCTGCACCTCTACACAAATCATAGGTCAGTCTGGCAAATCAAGGTTCCTCTATGATGACACCCTCATTGGAGACCAAGAAGAATGCTGGGGACATCCACAAGGGAGACCCACAAAAGAGTGGCAAGGGACACCACAGGGGAAAGAAACAGCTTCTGATAGGGGACTCAATTGTTAGCGGTGTAGACCTAGGGAAAGGAGAGGAGAGGGAAGTAAGGTGCCTGCCTGGTGCCATGACATGGAGGGACAGGAAGCAAATCCTCAGGATTGCAGAAGCAGCATCACGGGAGAGAAAGCTAGATATCATTTTCCACCTCAGGACAAATGACCTATCTAGGCATGAGATCAGTGCAGTGCAGGATGAATTTGTGGAGTTGGGGAGGGGCCTCAGACAGGTAGCAAGCACGGTAACCTTCTCAAAGGTGCTGCCAGTCTATGGCAGGGGTGAGGCTAGGGTACTGCACACCTTGCAGTTTAATGAATGGTTGCAAAACTGGTGCAGATCACAGGGCTTTGGCTTCACTGGGGACTGGGGGGCCACCTGGAGAGATGAAGGTCTATACTGGCATGATGGTCTGCATCTGTCCAGGAAGGGAAACATGCTCCTAGGTGACAGGTTTAAAGGCTTTTGGCAAGCTTTAAACTAGCCAAGGGGAGGTGCTGATAGGAAACAGGAAGTTCAAGCCTCCCCACAAAACATGGCAGGTAGTAGGGTAAACACTGAGGTACAGAGCATGACAGAGGGCAGGACTGGGGTATATGGAAAAATGGACAAGGGCAATAACAGAAGGGATGGGTTAAAAAAGGATAAAGCCAACATTAAATGGAGGGCAATGAGTACCAATGCCCATAGTCTTGGAAACAAGCTTCCAGAGCTAGTAGCCCTGATGGAAGAGGAACACTTGGATATTGTGGCAGTCATAGAAACATGGTACATGGAGAACCATGACTGGTATGTCAACATACCAGGGTACACAATCTATAGAAGGGACAGAGAGGGTAAAAGAGGAGGTGGAGTAGCTCTCTACATAAGGGAAGGGATCAAAGCTACCGAACTAAAAGGTAAAGGGGGAGGACAAGAGGAACTCAGGGTCACCTTGGAGACAGGGAATGGCATCACAATCTGTGCAGGGGTTGTATACAGACCCCCATCTCAGGGGGAGGAAATGGACAAGAAAATGATAGAGGGCATTCTCAAAATGACTGAAAAAGGGGACATACTGTTGATGGGGACCTGAATATGCTAGATGTTAACTGGGTGGCATGGACTGCAGCCACATCCAAGAGCGGTCATTCGATGCCCTACAGGGGCATCACTTAGACAGCTAGTGTTGGAACCCCTCGGGAGGGAGCAATATTAGACCTGGTACTCTCAAATGGAGAGAGGATCACAAATTTAGAAGTCAGTAGACATCTGGGAACAAGTGACCACTGCACAGTGTGCTTCACAATAAACACAACCATGGAGACAAGCCATACAAAGACAAGGATACTGGACTTTAGAAGGGCTGACTTTGGCATAATGGGTGAATACCTGAGGAATGCATTAGCAAATGGCCAGAAAGGAGGGATGGAAGAACAATGGAGAAAAATCAAAACTGCCATCATGAAGGCAACCAGCCTTTGTGTGAAACAAATAAAGAAAACAAAGCAGAATAAAAAAAACACTATGGTTCTCAAAAGAGGTGTCAGGGAAGGTTAAGGAGAAAAAGGCTGCATTCAAAAAGTATAAGGAATCACAGATGGAGCACGACAGGGAACTGTATCAATTAAAGCAGAAAGAAGTGGGGAAGGCAGTCAGAAAAGCAAATGCCCAAACCAAGGAAAAGATAGCCAACTCAGTTAAGAAGGGGGATAAAACCTTTTATAGGTACATTAGGGAGCATAGAAAGGTTAAGGGAGGGATAGTGAAGATTAATAAAGGAGAGGGGAGGTGGGCAGAGAGAGAAACAGTGAAAAGGCAGAGATACTGAGTGAATACTTTTGCTCAGTATTCACAAAAGAAGAAGAGGAGGAGTTACCTAAACTAAACAGTAGAAGCACTTTGGATAGTGGGGTTGACACCAGTCCATTTACAGAAGAAAGAGAACTGAAAGAACTCCTAAAACTCAAGGTGGACAAAGCAATGGGGCCTGATGGGATTCACCCTAGAATCCTAAAAGAGCTAAGGGAGGACCTAGTGACACCACTAACCACATTTTTTAACAAATCATGGAAAGATGGGGTGGTACCTGAGGACTGGAGGAGGGCAGATATGATTACGCTTCACAAAAGTGGGAGCAAGGCAGAAGCAGGAAACTACAGACCTGTTAGTTTGACCTCAGTGGTAGGGAAAATGATGGAATCACTTCTGAAAGAAAGAATTGTTGAGTACCTAGAGGCCAGCGGGGCACATTACCCAAAGCAACATGGATTCACAGCAGGAAGGTCATGTCAGATGAATCTAATTGATTTCTTTGACTGGGTGACCAAAGTAATAGACCAGGGAGGGGCTGTGGATATGGCCTACCTAGACTTTAGCAAGGCATTTGACACAGTCCCGCACAAAAGATTAATAATCAAGTTAGCCAGCCTGGGAGTGGGTCCCAGGGTGGTAGCCTGGGTAGTAAACTGGCTGCACAACAGGGCACAGAAGGTAATAGTGAATGGAACCATTCTGAAGAAAGGGGTTATTAGTGGAGTACCTCAGGGCTCAGTACTGGGTCCAGTCCTCTTTAACGTCTTTATAGGTGACATTGCAGAGGGTCTAGAAGGAAAGGTATGCCTCTTTGCAGATGACACAAAGATCTGTAACAGAGTTGATACGGAGTTGAAAGCGATGAGAAGGACTTGGCAAGGTTGGAGGAATGGTCAGACATATGGCAACTTAGATTCAATGCAAAGGGGGCAAAGTAATGCACCTGGGAAATAAAAATCCAGGAGAAGAGTACACAATAGCAAGGGAGGTACTAACAACAACAATAATGGAAAGGGATCTGGGTGTAGTCATATCAGATGACCTAAAGATGGGTAAGCAATGTAAGAAGTCAGTAAGGAGAGCCAGGGGGATACTGGGATGCATTGGGAGGGGCATCACAAGTAGAAAAAGGGAAGTGGTTATCCCTCTATACAGACAGTTGGTGAGACCCCATCTGGAGTACTGCGTGCAGTTTTGGAGACCTCATCTACGCAAGGACATAGACAGAATAGAAGTAGTCCAGAGGAGGGCAACTAAAATGGTGAAGGGTCAACATCAGAAACCATATGAAGAGACACTGAAAGTGCTTACTATGTATACCCTTGATGAAAGGATGAACAGGGGGGACATGATAGAAACTTTTAAGTACCTCAAGGGAATCAACAAAGTCCAGGAGGGTAGCATCCTTCAGAAAAAGAGATGTGTAAGAACAAGGGGGCACAATTTAAAGTCGGAGGGGGGACGGCTCAGGGGTAATGTAAGGAAATTATTTTTCATGGAGAGAGTGGTGGATCCAGGGAACCGCCTTCCTGGAGAGGTTGTGGGGTCTAAAACAGTGGGGGAATTCAAACATGCATAGGACAGACAAAAGGCAATTATAGTGGGGGGTTGCAGGAAGTAGGCTGTTGGTTAACTAGAATCTGCAGCTTATCCAATAGGTAGGGAAATGGGCAGACTGGGTGGGCCAAGTGGTCCTTATCTGGTGTCTAAGTCTATGTTTCTATGTTTCTTTGACTCTTGCATAACAATAAACTGACTGACAAATGGTTACAAGCAAACCAGTTGAAACTGTATAAGGGAGTATAATTACTTTTCCTTATCACATTGGGCAGAATAGCACTAACCTACTAATGTTTGATATTCCTTTTCAGGTACACTGACAAGATGGCTATCTTGTTCCACTTTCTCTTCATCTCAGGAGTTATCCCTTGCATCCAAGGAATGGTAAAGCACCTCCTTCCTTGCCTTGATCCTCCAACATCTGCCCCAGAGGAAGTTTCCATCAATATACCTGGCAATTTTATTACTGTCCAGGAAGGTTCTGATGCCTACCTCACTGCCTCAGTTGTTGCTCCTGACAAATCTACCCTACAAATTGAGTGGCAAACCGCATCGCAAGGACAAACTCTCACTGTGGCCAAGCTCTCCAAGGGAACTTTTCATGGATGGCCCAATTCTAAATTATCCTCAAATAGTTCTCTGTCCTTGTTCCATACTGCTCTTAGACATTCTGGTTTATACAATATCACTGCCTTAATTGATCCCTCATATTGTAACTCTTTGTCTAAGGACTACGCCAGTAAATGTTGTGCTGTACTCAACATGGCCTCTGCTGCCATGTATGTCTCTGTGTTACCCCTACTGAGAAACAGCTTTCGGAATGTCCAAAGCTCACCCCTGGTCCTCGTAGTGGTCTTACAGCCACTGCACTACCTGGTACACTTATTAACAACTTACAATTCATGCATATACCTGTTTTGTTTAATTAGACTTATTGGAATATGAAAAAATGTGGTATGTGTCATACTACTAGCACTTCAGCATTTGACAGTACTTTACTGCTTGATAGTTTAGCAGCATTTCAGATTCGTACTCAAGACCCTATTGCCAAGGTACATACCACCGAGCATAAAGGCAACTTCAGGAAAAAAAACAAACTTGATGATCAAAGTCATAAACGTTATACACGTGAAGTTGAAAGTTCTTACTTCACCAGTACCACGGGAACTGTCACAGGTCTTTTTTGTACTGCTATGTCTACCTGGAACAAGGCAGACATTGCTGCTATCAAATCTCATTCAGCTAAATTCCAAACTGGTTTGATAAATGATATTTTACCCCCATTATTGCATGGTGTGGATGACCTTAGGAAGAAAGATACACTGTCAATAACATGCATGACATTGATAAGGCATTTGCAGATTCTAAAGACAAGGTTAACACACTCACTGTACAGAACAACAAATAAGCAGATAAACAAAACTTTGCTAGAGAAATTCTAAGTTCAGCCTATGGCTCATATATTATCACTACCATCAACAATCTCTTCTGTGATCTAGAATCTAGAAGGATCCCTGATATAATACATGAGTGACAGACATATTTCTAAATAGTATTGTCCACAATGTAAAACCTCTGGCTGTATTGCTATGTGTATGCAACAATATTTAACTATTCCTCTTTCCACAGCTAGGAATTTGGGTTTCATGACCAGACACCCTAATATTGGTCCATGTTTCACTTCTAAGAAATATTCTATCAAAGATACAATGTTTGTTTCTTTTGCTGTCTCTTTACCATGTTTTGAACCCATTACAGCTTTGTTTGACAAGCTTGCATCTGTTCACTCAATCGGTTACCTTGATGATGACATCTACAGAGAAGATCTGGACTTGCCTCCTCTACTGGTCTTCCATCCTTTCCTGGACACCTGGGTTGCCCCGTACATGGACTGCTGTGCTAAGAAGGGGTACATTTACCTGTGTTGATGTAATGTATTTGATGTTATTAAACCTGTATGTGGTTATTCTCCCGACAGTATTGATTGGTCCCTTTCCATGGATGATGACATCAGCACGAATGGCACAGAATGTTTGGACTCAGCATTGGCTCCAGACAAACTTTTCCAGTCTTATCGAGAGGAGGTTCATCGCCTATCAACATGGATTTCCAAGACCAGCTACACCTGCCCGGTACAGTTGCAAAAGTTGAGATTATCTACTGTTAAAATGCAATATAATTCTGATGGCGAGTACTGCATAGTGAAGAACTATTAAAGTTATACTTATGGAACACAAACATGTGTTATTAATGCCCCAAATTTCTGCTTTTTCCCGCATCAGAAGTCTGTCATTGGACATACAGTTATCACCCCCATACCTCTTATGGACGCTGGTATCATTGCTGATAACCCTGATTATCTGCTCACCATTTCTGAGTGTTTACCATATTTTAAAGTACACATTGATCCACTTACACTTATACTGAAATCACTTTTACACAGAAAAGACACCCACCTCATCCACATCAGCAATGATATGACTAAAGCTAATGTAGCTATTCTTGCACTTATTAATGATGGTGATATGAATGATGCATTGACTAACACTTGGTTAGAGATTACTTGAAAAGGTTTTGTTATTATACAAGCAATTTTGATCTTTTTGTTGATTATTATACTTTGCTGCCTACAGCGCACACTCTGTCAACACTGTGAGCAGCTGAAGTTCTTTTACAAGACTTGTGTGTCGGGTCTCTAAACAACACCTGCTCTCTCTTCATTTCCCTGTTTGACTGTGTTGCCTCAAGAGGCAACAAGGGGGGAATGCTACACGAGGTCTCTGCAGCCTTATTGGTACCTCCAGAGGTACACCATAGACAGCTAGCACTTAGGCATATGTTATACTAACATATAGGGCTAAGGGCATCTACCATATAAGAGTAGATGTCAGGATATGTATGCATATTATTGTTATACACTTTGCTTTCTAATACACATTTGTATTTGTTGCTTATAAGATGTTAGAACACCTGAGTCCTTGTAATGATTATGATATATAAGTCAGCATTGCTGCCTTTTGGTGATTTGTACTATTACACAGATTTATGTAAGAACTGTACACTTTTGTTTCACAAAGTGATGACTACTACAAAATTGTACAATGTTATCTTGGATCGTGGTGCCACCTCTAAGTTAACCAACAGGGCTCATCTCTGTAACTAGAAATATTTCTATCTTACAGCAACCATAGTAATTATCATAGGTATATAATGTGAGACATTACGTCTTCTACCTCGGAGACCCCTAGAGACACGAAGAATCCTCAAGGTATAGGGAACGCTTAACATTGGCTCCTGGTTCATATTGGTAAGAACTGCTTAGGGCAACTGTAATTATCCTTTTTGGCAGTAACAAACAAGTTTATTACTCTTATGCAACATGTCTGGGATTCCTTGCATTCCCAATATTGCCAAGAACCTGAGAGTGAGGTTTGGACCTCCTGACAGTGTCATGGCCGTGACACTATTCCAGAGCTGCATGCTCTGTTTGGTGTTAATGGTGGAGCAAGCCCTCCATTAGCACCATGCAAGGAAGGACTTAATTGTGTGGTCATGTTATTTGTACAGTAAATCTAATCTTCTAATCTTGGCCACTATCTGCCTATGCATCAAGTCATCTGTGCTTGCTTGCCTGCTCGGGGCCCTAAAACAGTATGCAATCACAGTCATCTGTCTTCTGCTTTTATGCCATTCACAGGGAAAGACCTTTTTTCAACTTTTAAATGCATGTCTGATTTCTTTGTGTATCATCAGGTGGTGGAGTGGAGTGGGCCATATACAACTGACAAGGAACCACTGTATATTCGTCTCCCTTTGTATATGTTCTACTCACTGAAACTCCAATCCTAGGTCAGCCAGTATAGCGGTAATAGTGATGTAACCATTTTCTTGTATTCATCTGTCAACAGTGTCAATTACACTTCCCTATTTCCTTAACAGGATACAGTTCTTTACAATGTTTTGTTGTCCTGCAACACCAGTAAAAACACCAAAAAGTGTTTTGAATGTAATGTGTATTCATTACAGTAAAAGACAGACACACAATTTCATTAGACAAATAATTTTATATCTTTATGAGGAAGAAGGAAGGCAATTTATGACACATTAAACAATGCAGCAGGGAACAATATTTAAATTATTCAAAACTATTTCCACCACTTCACAGAGACAAGGGCAAGTTGATAACAATAACATCACCCAACATCACATCAGTCAAGATAATAACAATGCAACTGTTATTCTTGTTAAAGATAATATGGAACCACAAGGTATGTCAGTGTTAATACTTAAAAAATCATTATTGCAGTTAAACATTTGCCACTGTCATCATTAGACGATGTGGTTCCTGAAGAAAAATAGGTAGTTAAGACAATGTTTACCTTCTTTAACAAAGACAGCTACTGACACAGTTGGAGACAGAGTTTACAGTGCCTAAGAACTGCCTAGCTATGGAGGACTGCATCAAGAAAGGGCCTATTCAGAAATGCTTAGAAAAGTACCCTTAAACAAACTTTGGAAACAGGAGATTTTTTTTAACAAAGGATTTTTCCAAATATAAATTGTTAGACTATAATAATGCATCAGATGTAGCTTTTTGCTTCCCGTGTCGAGCTTTTGGTATTGATACAATAAAATATGACACAACATTCTCTGTGGAAGGGTTTAGAGACTGCAAAAAACCTTTGGAGTCTGGCAGAGGTTATAGTACACAAAGAATAGCAAACAGCATCTTGAAAATGTTGAAAAATGGAAACGCCATCTGATTACTAGACCGTTTAATGAGCATTTATCTGAAGAGAGGGCAAAACAAATACAGTTAAAATCAAAACAGAGAATAGGTACAATGTTGTCACCTGACTTGTTGACATTACTGCTGTGCTGGCTCACTTGAGAGTACCATTTAGAGGCCATGATGACAGAAAGGAGTCAAAGAACAGGGGTGTATTCAGAGAAATTGCATCTTTACTTGCACAATATGACCAGGTGCTGAAACAACACCTAGAATTTACTTATAAAAATCCAAAGTGCTGCCTAAGTTACCTATTGGCTCAAAGTCAGAATGACTTAATCATGTGCAGTGAAAGACATTTACATAATACAGTAATTGAGGAAGTAAAATAGTCTGTTTATCTCTCGGTTTGCCGTGACACAACTCCAGATGCTTCAAAAAAAGATCAGTTATCTGTAGTGTTACATTATGTTTGCAGAGATGTCGAAAATCATGAATCATTAATTCATGTTATTCATGCAGAAACAGGAACAGGCACCAGTTTAGCAGATTATCTTTGTCAAACATTGGAACAATGCAACCTTAGTATTTCAGATCTGAGGGAGCAAGGATATGATGGCTGTGCAGCAATGTCTGGGGCTTACAGAGGAGTTCAGGCTAATTTTAGAGAATCATTTGAGAAAGCATATTATGTTCAGTACTATGAACATTGTTTACATTTGATTGTTGTTGACACATGCAGCAAGATTGCCCAGAGTCATATTTTTTTTGGTGTCCTTGAGCAGTTGCACAGTTTCATTGAAAGTTCAAATAAAAGACACAATATATTTCTTGCTGTACAGGAACAGTTCTTAAATAACAGTGTTTCACAAAGTTCACCTAGAATTCATATTCTTAAGTCACTTTGTGGAACTCACTGGTCTAGTAGAATTGACAACTGTCGAGTATTGCTTCCAACCATTGACACTGCAATGCAAACCCTTGTGAAAGTTCAAGAAGATAGCTCTTTTGATAGAAAGACTGTTAGCAGAGCCATGGTCCTGAGCAGAGCAATAGACTTTCACTTCTGTTTCTATCTGATATCGTTTGACAAGATTTTGTCTGTTACAAGTGTAGCCTCAAAATATCTTCAATCCATTCAGTTAGACGTATCTATTGCAGCTGAGATGACTGAGGACTGTAAAGCTGAGCTACTGGCCTTGAGGTGGGATGAGACGTTTGAGGAAATATGACTTGAAACTGATATGCTAGCTTCCAAAACAGACATAGAGTATGTTGAGCCATGCTAGAAAAGTATTCAGATGAATTGATCAAATGCACAAAATTAGTCCAGTACAACTGGTAAAGATAAAGTCTGCAGAGAGTTCTACTAATTGCCTCCCTAGATCTTTGTATACAGGGAATAACTGACAGATTTAGCTCCGAAACTTTTCCATTGCTAAAACATATTTATTGCCTAACAAATCCTTCTCATGAAAAACTCATCAACCTCAAACAGCTAATAACATACTACACAGGAGGCATAGATGCACATTTGGTAGAAAAAAATTATAAGCTCCTGATCCATAGACTGTCCAGAGAAGCAACACCACCAGTCACAATTATATACATGTATCACTTCATCTGTAATTCTAACCTGCAAGATGTATTTGGTGAAATAGAAACACTCCACAAACTAGTTCTCACTCTCCCTGTAACATCGTGCAGTAATGAAAGAAGCTTCCCAGATTTGAAATTCATTAAAAATCACTAAAGAGAACAACAATGGGCCAAGAACCTCTTAATGGGCCTTATGGATGAAGGTGGATAAAATATGCCAAAAATTGATCTAGGCAAGGTGCACAGCTATGCAGCGCGCAGGTAACAGCCACTATGTGGCATTCACAAATGATACTGTGTGCAGGGGGCATGGCCTGTAGAGACACGTAGCAATCAATGCAGGCCAAGTGGGCGGTGTGCCAACACGTGGTAATGCCACTTGACTCCACCATATAAGGAGAGGTAACTCCCCCCCCCATGCAGGTGCACAGCTGTGAATGCCATGCAGCCAAACCAGCAATATGCAATGGCAGAACAGGGATGGGCCACACTGCAAGCAGAGGAGGGTGATGGTGGTGGAGGCTGAGGTGTGCACAGACTTGGCCACACACAGGTGGTGGGTTCTCTAGGGCAACAAATTTCAGCAGGGGCCAGATCACCACCATGGTCTCTGACATACAGCAGACCTGCAGCTGACTGTATGGTGCAGAGGCACTGGCAACATCCACCAAGGTCAAGGCTAGGATCTAGCCGGACATCCAGGTGCCCATAAATGTTGCAGGGTCTAAGGCAAGGACGCTAATGGCGATCAAGCATAAATCGCAATACCTGAGGGTGACAGTGAAGTGTAAGCTCACCTGAAGCAGCAGGCACTCCGAGGCATGGGAGGGGGTTCACCACGCATGGACAGCCAGCTGAACCTGCTGGAATGACTCATCATAGAGATGCTCACTGACATCGCTGTCCATGGCAAGGTAGACAGGGTGAACACCACTGAACATGCATGTGGCTGAGCAACCCCAGCCAACACTGTGGTTGCAGTAACCCTGTTATACTGTACCCACAAGTGGCACATGCCCAGCCTGGAGAAGTGTAGCACAGAACAGGGAACAAAAGACCGCCACATTGGCACTGGCTGCCCCTCCAATGGGACACACCACAATGGAGCATGAAGGTACATATGCACACCCCAGGGTGGTCGTGTCATGGGTGAGGTCTGTGTCAACCCAGTAACATACCATTTGCCCTAACAGGTGTGGAGCCAGAGACTGAGCCCATGGTGGAGATAGGGAGTGAGAAGGACAGCTTCGCCACCCCACAAGAGGAGGAAACTGGGATGGATAGCGACACAGCGGTAGGGACAGACACACAGCACACGTGCATGCCCATGCAATAGATGTGCACAGACAAGCCCCTGCCCGGGTGCAGACATCTGCACAGGCAGGGTTGCCATCACTGGTGACAGCCCAATATGGGCTGAATGTGGTGCTGCACACAGAAAGTGGTGATGATGAGCCGACCGACCACACCAGGCCATGACATCAGGCAGCATGGGACACAAATACATCGAGGGACAGTACCAGCAATTGCAGCATCTTGAGTGTGACCACCTAGATGCGCAGCACCAGAACACTGTCACAGTGGAAAGCAAGATGGAGGTGAAGAGAAACCTGCATATGTCCCTCCTGCAGTGTGCTGTCACACTCGAGGGCATCCACGAGCTCATGTACATCCCACCAGCCAGGGATGAACTGGGCCAGAGCAAGCAGGCAGGATCTACTAACATACGCATTCAATGGTCACCACCAGCAGCACATCCAATATTGCATCCAGAGAGAGACAGGCACACCTCATCAAACACCATGTCTGAGATGCCATGCCAGTCTGATGGCGGTGGGTCACAGGCAATGTACACACAGCCAACACCAGGGGACAGTGATGGCAGCATCACGTCGGTGGGCGTCATGCAGCAGGAGGTGGCAGACAATGCCATCAGTGATGCCACAGGCTCTGACAGGGCCATGGGCAGCCATAGGGGCTGTTCTGGGCAACACATATGACCACCATGACTTATACTTAGATGCAGGTCATTGTCCCATCTCATGGGGTGGCCTGACTTACAGGGGACAGGGTGGCACTGTATCCCCATGCACAGTTGCATGTTACACCTGATGTGGGCACACACACATGTCATGCCCTGACCATGGGACAGCCACAGCAGGGTGATGGTAGCAGGACACAGGCTCATGAACACATGGGAGGTGCATGAGCATGGCATCAACTCCAGCACCCACCCAAACACACTTCACGAGGTGCTCTCAGGGACATCGCTCATCATTGTGCACCACCACCCCACCCCTGCCACATGTGCTGGCCAGTCACACATGTGCAGGGCCACCATGCTGTGCACCCGGCTGCATTGGAGCATGCCACTGTGGGATGCCAGGGCAGTGTATCATGGCCATGACACTACTCCGCAGCTGCATGCTCTGTTTGGTGTTAATGGTGGAGCAAGCCCTACATGAGCACCTGCTGGTCCACACAGCCACCAGCCCTTCCTGGCACTCAGACTGGCACAGTATCATCATCATCCACATCACCCCAGGAGGCATTGGAGGCATTGACATTTTCACAAGCTTTGCAACATTGTGTAGCTTGGCACACAACATAAACACCCTGCATGCTTTGGCAGAGCTCACCATGAAGATCCCGCTGGTATGGTCCAGACACCGGAACCACATTTTCAACTGGCCAATTGTCCTCTCCAAGACAGCCCTCATCCATTCTGTGCAGAGTTGTATGCCACTTCAGCAGGGGTTGCTGGGGTATGGAATGGTATCATCAGGTTTGTTCACAGTGGGTATCCGCTGTCACCTGCAGATGTGTGGAGAGACATGTCAGTGACATAATGAATGTGGCTACGTGTCTATCATTAACTTGTACGGTATGTGCTACTCACCAAACAGCCACCGGTCAAGACATCCGTCTCGTAGCAGCACACCCATTCTAGACCCATCCTGGATATAGAAGTAGTGCATTGAGCCAGGGTACTTGGCACACACATCCATGATAATGGCCCTGGCTTCACACACGACCTGGCAGTTTATGCTGTGGTAGCCCTTGTGGTTCCTGTAAGCCTTCTCGTATGCCACTGGTGTGAGAATGGCTATGTGACTGCCATCGATGGCACTACACACATTAGGCATGCTGTGCATTGCACAGAATGTGTCTTTGGTCACCCATACCTGCGCTGGTGTTGTTGAGAATGTGATGTGCTCCCCCAGATGCTGTAGGAGGGCATCCATCACCTGTGTGACTGCCCTGGACACTGAGGACTGGCACACACCAACTGTGTCACATGTCTCACAGTGGAATGACCCCGTGGCATAATAGCCCAGGGTGCAGAGCATTTTAATCTCCACGGTCATGGCATGTGACAGCCATGTCTATGGTTGAACAGCACCACAAATGCTGTTATACAGCCAGGTGATGATGGCCCATGGTAGATGGAACTGGTCGATACAGTGGGTGTCATGCATTCCCGATGTGTTGATGCATGTGTGGAACACATGCAGCTGTAGTACGCATCGTCTTCTCTACTCTGCAAGATCAGGAATGAGGTGTACATGCAAGAGTATACCTGATACATTACAATGCACACACCATGCTTCCTATGCAGTGGTGGGCCACTCACAATGCTCCCCTATGTACTGCCTTTTTGCGGGTGGTACTCCTTTAAGGGGGCATGGCCCTGTGGCAGTTCTGCACACCCGGACACATGATGGCACCATGTGCAGTCGCTTGTCTTGCATGCACCATACATCATGGAGGGCATCACGCTGCAGCAGAGGGCCATGTTCCCAGCACATCTGTTCCATGTGGTGGAGTCCGATTATATGGACAACTCGGGGTTCAGGGATGTATGCTATGCAGTGTGTCTGCTGTGCAGCAAGATGGGTGGTGGGTTGGTGTGTGTGCATGACTTGTGTCAGGCTCATGCATGTCCTCATACACACCCAAGACCAGTTTTGGATGCCCAGGTGACTGGAGCTCACACTACAGGTGCAGCCAGATGGTGCAAAGCTGTTCACCACCTCCAGGGTGGCTCACAGAATGTGTTTCCAGAGCTGGCTCCCATGATACATGATACTGAAGGGGACGGGGGAGACCTCTACTATGAGAACTGAAGATACAGGGCTTGGGAGGTCTATGTACCATCACCGGTGAGTATCCTGGGCCTTGTGGATGTGTGAAGTCCAGTGTGTGTGTATGTGGGTGTACTGATCACTCTCCCTTTCTCTTACAGCACTACAGGGGACCAGTGAGGCAGATGATGCTGCACTTTGACGGCAGACACCTGCCTGCGTCTGATGTCCAGGAGGAGATGGAGAATGATGGGGACAGCGAGGCGTCTATGCCGACAAGGCCCTGACTGGATGAGGGCTTGCAGGAGTGGGCAACAACGGCTGCCAGCAGAACCGTGTAATGCTGGCCTGGTATGACTATGGACTGGCAGAATGTGTGGTGGCTGTGCTGGGGTGGGCATGTGTGTGTGGGCCTGCTTCAGGGTACAATTCTGTCCACCGATGGACTGCTGTTCTTTGTGTACATGGGCATGGGGGATAGTGTGGTTGGGCTGCACATGGAACATGGTGCCGTTTGGGAGGGACTTCCTATGTGTTGGGGGACAGGCTGTGTTGTACCGGGGTTTGGGGCAGGCAGGTTGGCGACTGATTGTGATACTGTGGGGGCTGGGGTCCTATATGCTGGGTTCCAGGGTGTTTTTTGCCAGGGGGATGTGCCATGTGCACTGGGGTTATTCTTTGGGGGGGGGGTTGTGGGCTCTGTTATTGCTGTGCTATATTCAGTGTAATGTACATGAATAAATGGCTATGTGCAACTATTTGTGTGTTCACGGTCTCCAGTGGGGCTGCATGTCATGATGCTGAGCAGGCCCTGGCCAGTGGGGGGAGATGCCAGTTATGTGCCCATGTGCTCCCATTCAGTGGACAGTCCCATGCAGGTGCAGGCCTGCAGCTGTGGTGCCGGCCTATGTGCATGACACACTGTCATGCCGTGCTGACAGCCATGGCCATCACATGTGGCAGTGGTGTGTGTGCCTGCTGCATGTCACGTGTGGCTGCCACATGTACTCTGCCATACAGCATGTCCTATGGGCAACATTGTTGTGCAGCCATCATTTCACCAGGGCACATGCCGGCATGCATGACACAACTGGGCATCATGCCGGTGCATCAGTGTATGTCCAGCCATGTCTGCATTGATGCAGGTCACTGCCTGCAGACCTGTGCTAGCATCTTCCATGCAGTGTGCTCACCACTATGCTACCTTCTACTTGGCATATCTTATGTGGCATCACCTGTGTGATCTTCTGATGTAGGTGATGTCATGCATATGCATAGCATTTGTCTAAGCACTATGTTATGCGGTCACACCCCCAGGTAGCAGTGCCACGGAGTATCGGCGCTTCCTTCTGCACTCCTGCTGCGCACATGCTACCTGCCTTTGTGCATGCCATGTTGCTGTGGCATGCATGTCGGAGTGATGCAGCACTTACACAATGGCACTATGCGCGTTGTGTATCTTTCTTGCATTGGGCCCAATGACCTTATGGTTATTGCTCTGGAGGCTGAGAGAGCTCAGCCTGTAGAACTTCACAAAATCAGAGATTATTTCTGGAACTGAACTGACAGATGGTAGGTAACACAGTAGAACACAACTTCAGAGTGAGATGTATGTTCAAGAATGGTATTTTAACACTAACAGGAGTGACTAACAGTGAGGCAGACAGCTGAACAATGTGAGAAGAAAGGGCAGCCAGCAATAACAGCAACATTGCAAAAAGCAGTTCTCCTAAAAACAAAGTTATAGTTTGTGATTCATGGGGAAATGGAGAAAAACATTAACAGAACAAATACATTTCTGTTACTGTTTTCCTCCTATAACATACAGTTACACCATAATGCTGTTGCTGTCATCATTTAGGTGAATGCCTAACCAATAATCTAATTCTTATTCTGGACTTGCGTTGCTTGAGGAGGCACTCCTCCCTATGGATTATGGAGGTAGGAACCTCTCCTCAAGCAACACACATTATATTTTTCAGAGTAATACTGTACTTGCTCACTAATATTCATGCCAGCAGTGAAGTCCACTTGCATCAATAGGTGGAGCTGACTGACCCTTCACAATAGGGATATGATTTATTCAAATAGTTTTGTATCTAGACGGAGTGGAAAATATTCAAGTTTAGAACTCCATCGAGATGACTAAATGTAGACATGATCCATCACATTTAGGACAGTTTCTAAGTTGAAAGTTAATTTCTTACTGTTCTGTAACAGCATAGCATGCTTAGCTTGTCAACAAACATAATGACAACTGGTTACTATAGCACTTATTTCACTTGATATTATCTCAGTTAGATTAATAGTACAGAAATTTGTAAGCAGAAGGCAGGTAACCAGTATGATACACAGTTAATGCAGCTCATCACGCAACATGGTTTGCAGCCTAACTTTCAAATACAGAAACTGAGAAACATGCTGTTTAGCAAGTGGAAATGAGTTGGTTCACCTACTTAAACAGTATGTTTAAACACACTGTTTAAACACACTGTGTAAACATGCTGTTTAAACATACTGAGAAACAAATTGTTTAACACAGGGAAATGAACTGGTTCAACAACTTAAACAGTAGGTTTTGGGGGCTTAATATCAAGCTGGTTGCAGCACCACAACATTACAGAAAAATGAGATGTGTTCTATATCTTCATCATAGTGGTTCTCAACATTAATTGAACAACTGTTTACTAGAAGTAGAAGGAAGATACGATGCTTCATAAATAGCACATCAAAGTACTCAGCTGAGGTGCACTGCAGTCTCATACAGAGCCCGGAGCTGTTACACTACATAAACATACTGTTTGACTAGGGACCAAGGGGGTTGTTCTCCTGAACATTATGCTTTTTGTGTTATAATGGCCCTGATTAGGCTATGGTACAGCTCGTCTCAGCAGTTTAGGTCTTTCTTACAGTGTGCATAATTCTAAGATCTACTGTGGTTATTCCAATTACTGTTGCAGTGCGGTGTTGCCTATGTACCTCATCTAACCATGCACGTAGGTTGTACTGCAAGCCTAACATTACATTTGCTACTATTACACCACATCAACATAGTGTTTGACTACGGAACATGAAGTAGTTCACCTACTTGAACAGTATGTTTTTTACTTGGGTTGTAATTGCCCCTATCAGGCTGCACAGTACAACTCATCTAGGTAGTTACGTGTTCCACATATGGTGACACAAAAGACCCACTCTAATAACTTGTTCAAACTGATGTAGAACTACAGTCTCACCACCACATTAACTTCTTATAATTATGTACTGATCATATGGTGGGAATGGGGTGCCATACTAGGAGTTCTCTGACCTGGCCTTGGACTGGAAAATCAGTTTTGTTGTGGTAATACATTTACTGCATGACTAGTATGACTAGCACAGTGGAGCCCGTTTATAAGAACACCCCATTTGCCACAAAGAAATGTTCTTATAAGCGAGCAGTTCTTGTAAACGGGCTGCCTGGTTAAACGGCATTTTAGCAGAAATTCTCTATTCAGACCACAAGGTAGAGCATGCCTAATGCAATTTAACACAAAGCAAGCCACTTTAAAGAGTAGAGGAGGGAGTGTGAAAATGGCAAAGCAGTCGAGTTTAGCTATGACTACAATCCTAAGCATACATCACAGCCTGAAAAATGCAACACTCAGAAACATAGAAACATAGAATTTGATGGCAGATAAGGACCGCTTGGCCCACCCAGTCTGCCCATTTGCCTGCCTACTGGCTAAGCTGCAGATCCTAGTTAACCAGCAGCCTCCTTCTTCCCACTCCCACCCCCTAGAATTTCCTTATGACTGTCCCATGCATGCTTGAATTCCACCACTGTTTTTGACTCCACAACCTCCTCCAGAAGGCCATTTGATGCATCCACAACCCTCTTTGTGAAAAAATACTTCCTTAAATTACCTCTAAGCCGCCCCCCCATCTTCAAATTGTGCCCCCTTGTTCTTGCACACCTCTTTTTTTGAAAGATGCTACCCTCTTGGACTTTGTTGATTCCCTTGAGGTACTTGAAAGTACTAGTAAACAGGTGTATGAGAAGAGAGGCATTAATTGAGAGGCATACAACGGTAATTCTAGGCTGTGAAAGCATATAGTGTGTGGGATAAGATCACAGAACCCACTCAACGTTAAGATTAATTGATGGCAAGGAAATGCTTAGAGGAAACAGGCTTAATATAAGTGAAAAACAATCACAGCATTAAGAGACATTAATTCAGTGCTGGGATATTAGTGCAGAAAACAAACATTAAATACTGTAGGTGAAACTGATCAAACGAAGTGGAACAATTAATTCATAACTGCAACTTGATGACTGAACGGGTGAATGGGAACTGGAAACAATAGCCAGACAGCAGATTTTAAATGCTGATTCCTCACTGGAACGCACTGTGTGCTAAAGTTAATTAGCTCCCATTCACACCTAGCTGCATACCAGGGAAGGCGTATCGCCAGAGTTGAGGTATGACAGCTGACAGCTAAGTCAGTGAGTTTCTCTGACAGCTGACAATTAACTAGCACAGAAGTTGCAACAGAAAATGTTCTTTTTACTGGTCCAAAAGTGATTATAAATGGGCTATATAAAAATCGGTACAAGGGAGTCATGTTCTTATAACCAGGATGTTCCAGTGACCGATGTTCTTATAAGTGGGCTCCACTGTATAAACAAGTGATGTCTATGGCTCACTCAACAGCCTGTATATATTGCATTGTCATGAATGCCTCATCTGCAATTCAGTTATAAACTGATGACAGTTTTAACTAATGTAAGTAATACACAAAAAAGATTACACAATAAATAATCAGCAAGAACAGATGACTCGTCATTATTTTTCATGCATAACATTTATGGTATATGTTTAGTGCTTGTTGTACATTGAAATCAGTGGTTTCTAAATGTTGTGTAACAGTTGAAAGGTCAAACAATTTGTAATATCATTCTGACATCACATCTATTGTACAACTTTTTAGCCTTGTCCTGCACCCTGATTGGCTCACTCAATGAAGACCCACCAAAAATCACACAGCAAACATGGCAGGCGATTTAGCAAGTGCCGAGCTGTAGACCCACATAATGACAGACAGAGAGCCACATGTGGCTTTATGTCAGAAAACAAAATTACTTTTTTTTTTACTTTAGAAATGAAACTGTGGAGCCATAGAGGGATGAGGCCACCACAAGGAGTTTTCTTGGAACAACACGGTTTGGCTGAGAAGACAGAGCAAGTGGGAGTGGCAGAAGCTGGAGCAAGTGGGACTGGGAGCAGCACCAGAAACCAAAGAAAAAAAGATAAACATTTAGTAAGCCACTGATTTCCATCCACAATAAGCACTAACCACATATTATATGAAATAGTGAATTGGTAACCATCCACGATGGGTGTGTTTCCATTTTGGAAGTTGATGATATCACAGAGACCTCAATGGAAGCCCAGCCATGCTGTGGATGTTCACCCATACACTATTCTGTTTGTAGTAGATGACTGTTATTATATGACTATGCAAATGGTGCATTTCTGGCTTTTAGCAGGTGGTGAATCAGCTTGGAATAGACTATAACTACCTAGCTGATTCACTGTATGGTAAAAGCAACCAAAATGCAGCATTTCACTTCAGTTTTTACATTTCTTTGAAAACACGAATGGTCACTGTCCACAGACTGTAGAAAGACAGAAAAACATGTACCATTGCTGTATCATTATCATGGCATTTAGCATGTTGGGGAACAGCTTTCTGGCCTGCTAAAGGTCACCAAAATGCACCCTTTCACTTCAATTTTTCAAGATTTTACTGGGGGCACATGCCCCCTGACCCACCAAGAGAGGTTTGGATTTTGTGCTCTTACAAAATGTCTGGTTACATGATGCCCCTGAGAAGTTTTATGACTATATCAGAGGGAGGTGGGCAGAGGGACTTTGTCTACTTTAACAACACACTGTATGCTGATGTCTCCAACTCTAACAGCAGACCTCAGTTGCACTGGTGAACACAAGATTTCTGAAGTGATGGCATCATTACACTGTGGTGTTGAAATTCTCCATGTACCCCCACCAGTGTTGTCAGAGGCCCTGCAATCTCTCAACTCCATAGCACAACTGGGACTGCATCACTCTGCTAACATACAATGATAGGGGAGGTCTTTCATCCACCCATAAGCAGCTACGTGTTTAAAAGGATTTATCTCTTCTGAGTGCAAAAAATGTTTGCAAGCTTAATATGAGTCTGCATCATACCATGAAGACCCCATGTGCCAATTAGGTATAGAAGTAAGAAATAAAGTAAGTTAAGAGGAAAAAATAGTATACACAAGGCAAAGATAATATGTGTGTGTGTGTGTGTGTGTGTGTGTGTGTGTGTGTGTGTATCAAGGGACACCAAATACAATAACAAAGTTGTGAATAATCTGTAGAAAACATTGGAGAGGCCACAACTGGAAGACTGTGTGCAGTTTCAGTTTCCTCAATACAAAAATAATATAATGGCCCTGGAAACAGTGTAACATCAATTTATCAGCACAGCACCTGGGCTAAGGTGCAATACTGTTCTTAAGATATGACTAAAGGCTGTAAAAAATAGGCCTTACTCTCAGGAACAAAGAAGTTTGAAAATGGGTCTGATGTTCTGTAAATATTCCAGGTAGTAAATGGACCAGTAAGAGTAAACACAGGTACATTATTTCCATTAGTAGGCTACTCAAATATGGGGACATAGAGGAATCAAAGGATAAGCACAAATTCACAAAGGGAAGGGGGATTAGATGGCATTTTCCTGGAGAGTTATTGAAATACAGAATGCTTTGCCACAAATGACTATATATGCTGAATCTATTACAGCTGCTAAGATATAAATAAATGATTTACTTAAAAAGGAATCATTTCAAAAGGGATGGGGTATCAAAAGGAGAGAATAAAAATGTCCGAGAGAGGGGACTATAGTCCCTACTACAGCATATCCTAAAAGTGCTGAAACAAATCCTCCTGTGCTGAACAATCCTAACATGTCCTGGTAGTAAATGATGCATTGTGTTCTGATTATCTTTCTAGCACATTGCTTTTTTCATATTCAGGTGTGTGATTGGCTGTCACTGTCTTGCTAGTTCACCACTGGAAATTAGATCATTGATAAGAATGTTTTGTTTACATTTCCCAGTACAGAATATTGAAAAGAATTGGGGAGAAGAATTGGTTTCAGCGAAGCTACCGTCATCAGTGTTAAAAGAACTGTGATTCTTGAAAGAAGGCTTTGTCTAACAGGGCTTGCAACAAGGGTGGTTAATTTCACAATTTGTCATAGGTTGTACACTCTATCTTGCCATTTAATTCATGGTAAATCTGATGTCCTTCTCTCCTGCACTTCTTCACCTTTACCACCTTGAAGCCTAATCCAGTCATATATCTGATGTTAAAGACCTACTGATGCCTCAAAGAAAATCTTGAAAAGCATAATAATTTCAGTAGATACAACTCAGGCTCCATTCCATAAATATTCCATAGATTTCACCTACACATCATTTATTACTGAGGAATGCTACATGAATAAATGATCTTTATACATTAAAGTTCATCTGTCTCTGTGGCTTAACCCCTGCTTTGAGTCATAGTTCTCTGTTGTGACATCACAGTCTGTTACCACGGGATTAACTATGACGTCACTAGGACTGTAATATAACCTCAGGTAGATAGAAAGGATCAGGAATAGATGAACTCTTCAGGAGCAGAGATCCTGTTTTCATACGAATTACCTCATTATTCTTTAATGTAGAGTAAAAATACAGAACTAATGTGAAATACGAGCTGCACAGTGTCTTGGCTGATAAGCAATGTTGGGCCTGTTCTGTAGTTAGATGAGAGGCCTCCAAAAACAACTGGTGATGAAGGAATTGGTATTAATACTGCAGCTGTGCACTGGACACTCACCTCTTGTTTATAAACTATCATATCAATGCCCTAGCATGATGGTTGGGGGACACTGTGCTTTCAGGAGGTGCCACCTTTCAGGTAAGACATTAAATCAATGTCCCATCTTCCTGCTCTGGTGGCCATTCAGGTGGAAGCTAACAATTCCAAGATGCTTTTCAAAAAGAGTAGGAAATTCCCAAGGGGTCCAACCAAATTTCTTCCATTCACCAATTTACAAAAATCTTACCCTGTTCAGTGTTTATCAGCACCTGTGGTAGCTCTCTGCCCCCCCCCCCATGAGCCTGAAAACAGGAAATGTTCTGTAGCCCTCCTTTGTAGTGTAACCCAAGTAAATAAATAACTCTTCATAGCTGACACACTGCCATGGCCAGAGTTAGAGTAATGTAAACTAAGCCTGTGCATAGTGTCCTGTGTTCTGAGGGACATGTTGAGCAATGGTTTCTATTAATACATGTTTTTGTGCACTGACACCTCAGGCTAGCTAGGGCCAGTGACTGAGTGATTAGGGCGCTGGTGCCATGACTTAAAGCCCTGGCCATCTCTCATGTCTGCCTAATTAAATCTGTAATCCTCCAGGTTTGCTGAGAATTGTGTGCATGTGTGCACACCCAGGATGATGATGGATATTAAATTGGTGGTTGCTCTGTTTTTGGCATTATTATCTATTCATCGCATGGATGCCTTTAGTAGAAGTTGTGTTTCTCTGAAGCAGAGCACCAGTTACTGTTTGGGGAGAAGGGTCACTGCTGGGTCAAGTCTGAGGGGACAGGCTGGTTCAGTTTAGGGAGGATGGAGGTGAACAGTAGCCTGAGTCGGTCAAGCAACAAGTTTGTACCACCATCCAGACTGAGCAGCAGCACAGAGGAGCACAGAACAGGATAGCAGAAGTCAGCACTATGCAATTCATCCTAGTGGGGAATGGTAAGATACCAGTGGGAAATGGCAGAAAGAAATTCTGAGGATGGTGACTACTGACCATGACCTGAGTGTCTGCTTCATTGTGCCACTAAAAAATAACATTAAAACACATTGCAGTCTGGGGTCATCAGTGCTCAGTGCACACTAAGGAGCAGCTGCCGTAGGACTGTACCAGGAGGAGAGAGAACCAAATGAAGAAACTTGCAATAATATATTTGCAACCGTATATTCAACCTGAAAAAAAATGCAAAGGTACTGAATTTAATTGTTTTATCACCTACAGATTCATGCACATTTAATACTTGCTTGCAGCATGCTTGCCAACATTTTATACAGTACCTTGGCTGGCTGGCTTTGATTCCAGAATGAGCACAGAGTGTGTGACTGTATGTGAGACTGTGGAGTTTGTGGAATATAGATCAGATAAACATTTGCTTAGCTGTTGCTGATCATGAGGGGAGGTCCCACAATGCCTATGTTGAAAATTTGGTACAACAATTCCAAAAAATGCCCAAGATATGTACCAAAGTTGAAAAAACCCTTGTGCAGATGTGTTCCTGGTCCACAGAAGATTGTTGAGCTGGACTCTGGAGGTAATTATGGGGTGATGGGGGCGTGGGAAGGTAGGGTGTGCAGAAGTTGGGTGTGGGTTGGGGCAGGGAGCAGGACAGACCGTGAGGGACCATTTTCTTCTTTTACAGGTTAAAAAAAAAATTGCAGGATTTTTTTTTTACAGGGGCATTTGGCACACTGGGGTGGGCTCCCAGCATGCCACCTGAGTGTTTTGGGTGGTAGCCAATGGGGGATTGGGCGCCCCCTTCAGCACATACCAAGGGGGGGCAAGAGCCAAAGGGTGATTGGGCACCCCCCTCAACACATAACAAATGGGGGTGCATTATGCCGACTGGGAGTGGGTTCCCCCATCAGCACATAAACTGGATCAGGGCTTGCCGACAGGGGGATTGGGCACCCCCAAAGTCAGCATTGTGGCAGGAAGTCTGCAGCCATGTTTACGCTAATATTCCACCAGGGAAGGCATGTCAGGAGGTGTTGCTGCGTATGACGAGCTTTGCTCTCATTGCAGAGAACATTTCCTTAGATATGCTCACCACATTATGTATTCCTGGTGTGGTGCCTGCATGCTGGCTTATTGGGAATGAAGGATGCACCTACTGATGCGTGCTCTGCATTCGCCTAACAGTGACCACTCCTCCAAATCTGCTACTAAGGCAATATGTTGGCTCGCACACAAGCGCGAGCCAACATAAAAATTTATTCCAAGTTCATCCAAAAGGCTTTATTTCCTCATCAATTCCCTCACCACACTTTCTTGTTTTACACAGAGTAATATCTGTCCATCATATTCTTGTCTACTCACCTTGCTTATGTGGAGGCTGAAAACTTGTGAGCCCAGACATACATTAAGAAAATCAGTTTGCCCCTTACATTAGATTTGCTCTCCTTTGGGAATTGCTTTAGCCCAAATATAGAGATGATAATTTCAGCCTGTTTTATTCTAGCTGTACCTATGTTTATAAAGAACTTGGGGGAAAAGTTCCTTAAACTGGGGGATATCCCCAACTATAATGCTCAAATTAGCTAAAAGTATGACCTTCTGGATTACAGCTTTCAAGATACAGAATTGATCTGTAACCAGCAGGACCAATTCCAAGCCAGCTTTTGGTCTGGTAATGCTAACAATATATTTCACTAGTCTGCAGCTATCCAGTATAGAAGATAGTAAACCATTTATAGATTCAGCTAATTTTTCTTGTGTTTCATTTGGTAGGCATGTCACCTTACACAAGGGAAAAACAAAATCAGTGCTCAATGTTTTTGCCAGAAATAATTTAAAATGTTAATTCTGGCTGCTTGTAGAAGAATTTTCTAATGGGATCCCACTGCTGATGTACTCAGGGGGATTCTTCCCTTCTTTCAGTTCTACTTTAGGGCCACTCTTATTGTCAGATGCTATGAGGTTTGCACCTTCTCTGTTTAAATCCTTAAGGTACAATGTTTCTTTCTGTTGGTTGCTTCTTTTACTAATTTTTAATTTCAATGATGTTTTTTTTTGGCTTTATTCAAGATCCCCCTTCTTTGACTGTTGAGGTTTGGAATAAATCCCAAACTGAATCTGACCATTTCCAATATTAGTTTCTTTTTCCCCTGTATGGACTTCATTAATTAGCTTCTGTTTTTTCGAGTTTTTAGTGTGTGCTGGAGACAGTCACTTGGTATCAAATAAATCTGATTTGATATTTAAGTTGCTACCTGTCTCATCACAGTTAACTCTAGCAGA
Source organism: Neoceratodus forsteri (assembly GCA_016271365.2). NCBI lineage: Eukaryota > Metazoa > Chordata > Ceratodontiformes > Ceratodontidae > Neoceratodus > Neoceratodus forsteri. Next base: position 216,733,029 of record CM057453.1, read on the forward strand.
AGCTGGGCTATTTTCCTAATGATCCAATAGCAGTTTCCTGTAATTCTCCTTTCTGCCATAGAAATGGGTGTTTAGCAGCCATTTCTCTGCATATGCTGCTATCTCTGAGATTTTTGGCTGGTAGCATGATACATCAGATTATGAACTATAATCATTTAGATCTGATGGGGTGATTTCTATTGGAATTCCTGCCTCATCCATCAGCAACTTCAAAGAAGGTTCCAAGTTAGCAGCCACCTGCTCTGAAGTTGAATATCTGATTTTTGTAAGATTGGGGGGAATGGAATGGTTGTATATAGTAAGGGGTTTAAATTTTCTTCTGTGTCATGAACTCTAAGTTTATTAGAGGGGAGGTTCTGCACAATTGATTCCAGTTTAATTCTATTTTCTAAGCAGACCCCTTTAATGAATGAGATGTCATGTTTAATCTCAAATAGCTGTTTCACTAGGAACACGTTAGTGTTAAAAGGGTCCCTGAGAACAGCTAGCATATCTCTGGATATGCCCTCAATATCAGGTGTGTCCAGTGTTTTCTCCATTTCAGGGCTCATTGTCCAGGAGCTGGAACTAATGGGACTGCTTGAAAGCACCCCAAATTTTTCTTTAAATCTAACTTTGCTGATTTTGTCTTGAATGTCATCCCCTTCATTTACCCAGCTTTGTTCCTGCTCATTATCTGTATTATAGTTTCTATCATTTCTGTTACCAGTAGGTGATTTTATATCTACCCTTAGTAGTGTACATACATATCTGATCTGATTTACTTTCTTTGCTTCGTTTTACTTTATTTTCTTCTGCAAGAATTCCCTCATATTTATGACCTCAGAGTCCAGGACAGATAGATTGTGAAAAATTTCAGAAAAATCTATTTTTAGGTCCACAGACTGTCTTATGTCTAAAACCTGATTTTTTGCTGGTAGTAGGTTAGGCACTGTCCTACTGTTTATCATAGTGTTTAAGCAGGGCCTAACATTTTCCTCTGAGGGTATATTACTATAATGAGTCTGGCTGATGGGGCCAGAACTTTACCTTGCTTCAGGGGTATTAAAAAACTTGTGGATATCTTCATTATCTCTGCTAGGTGTAGATGCAAACTGAGATTGTGTTCTATTTCCCAATAAGTGCTTACTTATAAGTTCATTAGTATTTTTCCAAGTGTTTTTCCCTGTGGTTTTCCTTGTTTCTTTAGTTCTGGTTTTGCCTCCTTTGAATATTTTATTTTGGTTTTTACCTAGTACTTTTCAGGCAAGAGTTTTCAGTGAAAGATGACCTTTAGTTTTAACATTACACCGTTGCCCATTAGCTCCCCCATCCAATAATTTACTGCCATCAGAAACCCTGTTCTTACTGTGTGTGATGGCAGGCATGACTACTATGTAGTAACCACAATGGTAGACTAAACGTTAAGAATCAAATTCAGCAGGTTCAACAATAAATACAGCTAGATTTTAAAATTTAAGAAATATTGTCCACATATAAGATTCCACAGACAGCAACTAATAAAAAAGAAAGAAACAACAGTCATCCTTTTAAATCCAAGTTCCAGAAGTGCTTCAAATAATCTTCCATTAATCTCCATGCCCAGAGCCAACCACGCCCAGCTCATCTCTGTTCTTGTGTTTCTTAAAATTCTTAAAATTCTAATGCTTCTTAGTTCTTTCAGATCCAGTTTCTCTTTTAGGGTACTATTCACTTCCAACAGTAATTTTAGAATTAATAATGAATGGGTCGAGTAAGGCACTAGGGGATCATAAAAAGAAAGAATGCTCAGTGTCTTATATATCCAATCAGAAATGATAAGTGTCTTATACTTGTGCTGTTCTAATAAAAAAACAGAGTGTCTTCTGCATTTAAATAGTTTTTAAGAATTTACAGAATGCCAAGTCCAATGCCAAAATACACCTCCTTCTAATTAAATACTGCCCTAAAAAATAGTTAAACTAAAAATGATACCTTAAAAATACAAACATCAGTAGATAGCCCTAATATTCCTTACTTGTGATCATTTATCTGATAATTCCAGATTCCAAACTCCAAAGGATGGAGCAAGAAGCAATAGCTAGATGCTACAAGTGCTGCATGCTGTGCTGCTACAGTATTGAACAAACCACTTTGTTCTCTATTGCTCATTCAGAAGAAAAGAACCCAATTCTATTTTAAATCAAACTTCAAAAAGTAGATGAGAAAATCGTGTTGCAGAGCACAGTGCATCACTCGGATAAATCTCTGGATGCTTGGACACACGTTTCAGTGCTAGTGAGGTCAGATTTAAAAAAATAAGTTTATCATCTCAATAATAGAATTAGAATTGAGTAGAAAAATGTGCTTACAATATCATAAATCACAGGGACAGCCAAGCCGTAAAAACTGCAACAGCCAAATAGAGAACGCCAAAGTATCAAAGGTGCGCATGCAATATTTATATAGGTGTATCACATGAGTTCTCTGTGGTGTGAATTTTAAAGTCCAATTTGTAATCATAGCACCAAACATCTATCTGATTTGTTCAAAGGTAGCAATGTAGGGGAAAACACACACACAAAAAAAACCCGGAAAAAATCCCAAGCTCCTAGTCAAGCTAAGGGGCAGTGTCCAAAATCTGCTACTAATGTGTACAATCAAAGAAAAAAATACAAAAAACACAGCACTGCTGCAAAAATGCAATCAATATAACAATGTCACAATATCACTATGTTAGTAAGACAGTGGGCCTGGAATGAGTTCTGGATTCTGTGTTCGGATCAAATAGAACAACAATTAATGTCAATTAGAAGAATACTCCCTTTACTTGGAGCTTTCTCAACTCAGAATCCTGTAGTTTCCTCAGAGCACAGGCTCATCCGCTCATGGTTCCTGACAACTCCTTCAGTCGCTTTCAGCAGCAGTAAGTGTCCCAGCAGGGCTGTGCTGCAAAACTCACAGAAACTTCATCAGATTTTCTCTGACGGGATTGGAAGACCCCTCCTCCAATTTCAGGATGCAATTTGCTAGGGTGTCTTCCACCTCACCAACCTTCCACAGGGCAGCTTTCCCTCTGCAACCTCTGGGGCTCCTCCACCACTCAGATTCCACTTTGGGTGGGCTGCAGGGGAAAAACAACAGCGACAGAAGAAACACCAGATGCCAAGAGCAAAAAAGAAGGTCTGGAAAGGGCAATGAGTAATAAAATAGTAAATAATAAATAAGGCAACAGTAGTATGCCTGTCCTAAAACCAAAAAGTGCTTCTCACTGCTCCTGCTCCTGCAGTTCCTCCACAACCGCATAGCATGCCATCATCTTGGTCACCTTATCAAACCAGATCACATTAACTTGTATTCCCTGCAGGAAACCAAATTATGCCCCTATGAAGTGGCCAAGGTCTGCCATGAATGGGTGGAGTTGGAGTTGCATAGCTGTGCCCCCGCTTCTAAGGATGGGGTCTCAATGATAGTGCACAAAGCCCTTAGGTGGACACTGGCATTCTCTGGCCAATACAAGGACAGTAGGCTGGTTGTAGCACTCTTTCATACTCCTGAGGGCAAACTGGTTATTGCCAATGTTTATGGGCAAAACAGGGATGATCATGAGCAGTTACATGCTCTGCATCACTCCTTGTCAATTCTAGCTGCCCATGGCACTCCTCTCTTTTTGGGACAGGACTTTCATTTGGTTCTGGAGTTGTATATAGGCTGGAACTCTGGCAGGGCAGATCCCCAAAACAGGGCCCTCACAAGCCTCCAGGACTCAATGTCAGTAATCTCATTTAAGGACATCTGGCTCCTTCTTCACCCCAGAGTGCTAGATTTCTCTTACTTCTCCACCATGCACTCCACCTCCAGCTGACTTGATTTTCAGCTGGTGTCCTCTAGTACCACCTCCATGGTATAGACTTTGGGTATCACCCCTCTGTATCTATCAGATCACTCATTGGTGGAATTACTCATTAAGTGAGCGCTTGTTTCTCAGAAGTCTTTCTCCCAGCAACTGGACCCCCATTTGCTCCAAGACAAGAAGTTCCCTAACTGGCTCTTGAAAGAAATATCTTTCTTCATTGAGATGAATGACACAGAGGACACCTTAGAGTCTACACTGTGTAAAGCCTTTAAGGTCTTCCTAAAAGGATGAATTATGGCCTTTGCCGCAAGAGCAGTAAAACCTCTAAGGGCAGTTGAGGTAGAATGAAAATAACTTCAAGGTTGCCCTCCTACAGCCCTGAAGTCCCTCTGCTATGACACTTGTGTGCTCTCCATAGGAAACTCTCCACTGCCTATCCACCATGAAGGCAGAACCAGTGCTCCTTCACCTGCAGCACAGATATTGGGATGTCAGTGTGGCTGCTATCTTATAGGCTATACAGACAGCAGTTAGACAGACATGTCCATGATTTGAAGGACTCTGGTGGTGTGATGCAAACCCAGCCTTAGTAGGTTAACCATATTATATGTTCTTTTCATGAGCAACCCTATGCTTTGCATTGTCCTGTTGATTCAGCCAAACTGGATGCTTTTTTTTTTTTTTTAATTTTCTGTTTATTCGCCTTCCCTGCCTGCCAACCCCGACCCTTCAGGAGCCTCAAGGTAGACGTCCCTCTACCTTCCACCCTGCCCATATGACCCTCTGGAACCCCATGTAGCTTCGGTTGACCCCCTGAGTGGGGATGGGGCAGAGCCCCCTTACCCCATCAATCAACTTTCATTGATCCAGAGTCCATCGGGCAGGTGATGGTACATCGAGGGCATGTCTCTGGAGGCTCCATCTTCCCAGTGATGGCAGGCATTTTTCCACTTTTTCTCCCACTCCTTACAGTGTAGGACCCCTGATGTCAAGGCGCAAGGTGCCGATGTCATGCTGTATCATGGCAGCCTTCCCCTTAACATTAGGGTCTTGCAGTACTCTGAGCCTCTGCTCAGAGTCAGACAAGTGTTCGGGCTTATTGCCTTAACCATCCCCGGAGTAGGCGAGCTGTCGTGGGACGCTTAAGCCTAACTCCCCCTGGCCGGCCCACCAGCGACCCGAGTCTGCTCCCGAACCCAGGTCGCCGGCATGGAGCGAGGTGTGGCGTCCAGCGCCTCAACCCTCAGCACCACCAGGCCGGCACCAACTGGATGCTTTTTTGGCTGGTCTTCCCATTTCCACTTTGTTGGCGGAGCAGAAAAGATGCCTTAGATGCCCCTCTAACCACATAAGAAATTCAATCAGATATTGCTTTCCTTTCTCCCTACAAGCCCCCTGAGGCTGATGGTATTCCATTAGATTATATCAGCATATCCCTACATTGGTCTGCCCTATCCGACAATCCATTTTCCAGGAATCCCATGCTACTCTGGTTCTTCCCCCCATAACATGGGAAGCAGTCATTACAGTTCTTCCCAAAAAGGTTAAGGACCACACTCTTCTGGGGAGTTATAGACCAATTTCTCTAATCAGTTCAGATGCAAAGATTCTGGCTAAGTCCCTATCCTCTTGCATGGAACTTGACCCAACTCATTTAGTCCACCTCTCAAAGAGGGCTTTGTAAAAGGCCATCTGAGCTCTGACCACCATTGAGCAGTCATTCCTTAATGTCACTGTCTGGTTCTGCTCCTACTCCATTATCAGTGGTTGCCAATGATTTTGAAAAGATGTTCAGCTCAGTGGACTGGGGGTAGCTTCATGCTATCCTGAGTAGGATGGGGTTCAAGTCTCAGTTTGGGAGCTGAATTCAAGTGCTTTATTCATGACCCCCCCCCATTCTTACCAGCTGTGTCCACTTCCTTCTGTTTCCTTTGCACAGAGGCACCCATCAAGAATGCCTTCTTTCCCCTATGTTATTTGTCTTTTTCAATAGAGCTTCTAGCCATCACTCTCCAGCTGCATCAAGAGTTTCAAGACAGTCAGGCTGGGAACTCAGACTAATGGATGCTATTATAAGTGCATGATTTCTTGGAACTCCTCCTGAATGCCTGGACTGGGATGCCTATACTTCTGGATATCCTTCAATCCTTCCAAACAATATATGGTCACCTGCACCAATTCTGCCAATGACTGAGCTTCTACATCTGAATGACTGCTGTGCTTCAGATATTGCTGCCACGGTTAGGTTGTAGTGATACCCCATGGGTATTAAGTACCTCAGTATCAGGATCCTCCTTGACCTGGCAGGAGTAGTATCCGATAATTGTACTGTCCTGCTTTGAATGATGCAGGACGATTGTGACTGATGGACACTTCTCCATCAGTCCACAGCAGGGCTGATAGTGGCAGTCAAGATAATCCTTGCCCCAAAGTTACTACATTGCCTCTCCCATTTGGCAGTGGAGATCCCAGCCCATTGGTTCTTGAAAATGGAGGCCCTGGTTGGAAAGTTTCTTTGGGAAGGCAAGACCCCCACTCCCACTACAGTAGGGCTAATCTGAGGGTTTACTGCTGCTGGGTTGGCTGGGGACTGCCCAGAATCAATGTCTAATATGTGACATTGAGGTGTGCACAAACTTTGTCCAGTGCTCCACCTTCCAGGGTCTATGGACTCACTTTGTGTTGTGATTGAACATCCTCGTGCCCTTTCTGGCCTCCCTACAGCACGCCTGTTCTCCTTACCTGCCTCTGCAAGGTGGCTCCCCATGTCATCATGCTTGCACTCATCGAAGAAACTTGAGTCCTGGGTTCAATCTCCCCTCAGGTCACATGCCTTTATTCCCTTATGGAATAATCCGTCACCTATGGTTGGGGGTGTGGTGCTACAATTGGATATGTAGGAGGCATGTGGCATGAAGTGGGTCACTGATATATGGCAGCCCAACAACACATATCTGGACTCTTATGATAACCTTGTAATAACCTCATACTGCACTCCTGGCCTACCCAAAAAGGATTTCTGGAGATATTTGCAACCTCGGGGTACTATTTATGGTTGCCTCAAAAAGCTACCCTCCCATATTCCTAGCCACCCCTCCATTGGCCCTCCTATCTTGGTAGAAGGCACCCAGTGGTCAGGCACATTTAATTTATCATTCTGTCATGCAGGCTGCCCCAACCCATCTGAGAGTTCCAGATGCAAATGGTCTGAAACCATAGGTCTGAATATCTTGGTCTCCTCTGGGTCTCACCTTTGATCCCTCCTCCACCGGGCATGCCTCGACTCCAGGAGCCTTTCAGTTAAAAACAAGTTCATTCTCATTTGATGCTGTACCCCAGCTAAGCTCAAGAGATTTGGCCTTCTGAGCCACAATCACTTTTAAAGCTGCCAGTCTCCTGGGTCTAATCTTCTCCAAATTATGTGAGGGTGCCCTGATCTCAGCTCCTTCTAGGCCCAAATACACCACTGTTAAAGTGACATTGTGGAGCTGCTGCTCTCCATTTCTCCTCAACTGTATTTCCTTAGGCTCTCTCCCATGCCCCTGCATCCCTAGCCATCAGCTACAATGGCTACTGATTGTGAGCGCTGAGGCTAAGAGGCTCATTCTCCAAAGTTAAAGGACTACAGAAGTTACTATCATTTCTTAATGGCTAGCCGTGGTTAGATCCCTAGCCACTTCGGATAAGATGTCCCATTTTGCCCAAAAATCTCTCTGCTCACATAACATCCTGTGGTAACCCTTTCTGACCTCAATATACTCTCAGCAGGATCCTTTCCCCATCTGCCCAATTAGACGGGGCCCTAACTCAGATTTCAACTGGTGCTGTTCCTCAGTCAACTGTTGTGCTTGCCCAATTTGCTGTGTCTCTACCACATTTGTTATAGCCCTCAGTTGCTGTACTGTACTTCACAGTGGTTTGTACCAGGTACTGGATAACCTCTTGTGCCATATTGCTATACCTGCGTTTTGCTTTCTGGAGTGTATTACTGTGTCTTGTATTATATTTGCTTTAATAACATTCAAAAAAATATTAAATGAAAAAAAAATAATGCAATAGTAGTCCTACGCTCTCTACAATCCATTTATCAGGCTGGACATCTCACACTTCAAGAAATAGACTATTTCTGCTTTGATAAAACTTTGTCTGGATTACACCCTGAGATCTTGGGTTTGAATAAGACTGGCTTTTGTTTGTTTTTTAGTTCTCACTTTTCTTTTACCCTGCTATACAATGTATTCTTGGATTGGCATTTCTTACATTCCTACAGGTGAACATACGAACATACGAGGAAGCCAGCAGAAAAAGGCCATTTGGTCTATAAAGTCTGCTCATATTGCAGGGTCCACAGCTTGAGCTAATGTCCCTTCTCTCCCTCCCCACTCCTCCCATTCTCCCTACCCATGATCCTTACCTTCCCCTATGCCTAGCCCAGCATCTCTGAAAGCCGCCCACTGTCTTCAACAAGGTGACATCTTCCAGCAGTGCATTGCAAGTGTCCACCACCCTCTCTGTGAAGAAGTGCTTCATGACATCCCTTCTAAAATTACCACCCTCCAGCTTAAGACAGTGCCCCCTTGTGTTATGTTTACCACTCAGCTTAAAGGGACTTCCCTATCAACCTTAGTTATCCCTTTCAAGTACTAGAAGGTCCCAATGATGTCACCTCTCTCTCTACTGTCTTCCAGGGAGTACATGTTCAGTGCCCTAAACCTCTCCTCTGATGTCCCTAAAAGAAGTCTGACTGCTAAACTTTGAAAAAGTCCAGAAAAAGTTTAGAAAAGTCATTCTTGGCTTTAAAAATAAGTCTTACGAGGAAAGACTTACTTATTTGAATCTTATTTGAATCTTATGTCCCTAAGAACTCACAGAATCAGGGGTGATCTACTATTTATATTTGATGTCATTCATGACCCATACTAAATATGAACATATGAAGAAGCCAGAAGAAGAAGAAGGCCATTTGATGTATCAAGTCTACTCACGTTGCTCATATTCATATTGAAATCCTCCATAGAGCTTAGTTGTTTAGCATATTTCTTTTACAGCACTCTGCACCAGTTGGGCGATGTTTGGTTGCCTTTTTAATTTGGTTTGTGATTTTCTTTTCCTTTTTTTTAATTCTGTTTTTTCACCCTGCATCTGTCGTAATGTACTTCTTTCTTCAGCCCTTGTGGTCCCCAGGACTCCTTCCTCTGACTGCGTACCCCTGGCTGCCTAAACTAGGAAGCCATTGACTTACCACTCATAGTGGAGCTCCTCCAGGGGAGAAACTGAGAAACTTATTGTTTAACGAGGGGAAATGAGATGGCTCACCAACTTAAATAGTATGTCTTGGTGGCTTAATGTCAATGGGCCCATCAAGCTGGTTGCAGCACCACAACATTATAGAAAAATTAGGTGTGTTCTATATCTTCAACATAGTGGTTCTCAACATTAATTGCACAACTGTTTACCAGAAGTAAATGGAAGATATGATGCTTCAGAAATAGCACATCAAAGTACTCAGCTGAGGTGCACTGCAGTTTCATACAGAGCCCGGAGCTGTTACACTACAGAAACATACTGTTTGACTAGGAACCATGGTGTGGTTCTCCTGAACATTAGGCTTTTTGTGTTATAATGGCCCTGATTAGGCTATGGTGTAGCTCGTCTCAGCAGTTTAGGTCTTTCTTACAGTGTGCATAATTCTAAGATCTACTGTGGTTATTCCAATTACTGCTGCAGTACAGTGTTGCCTATGTACCTCATCTAACCATGCAGGTGGGTTGTACTGCAAGCCCAACATTACATCTACTACTATTACACCACATCAACATAGTGTTTGACTAGGGAACATGAAGTGGTTCACCTACTTGAACAGTATGTTTTTTTCACTTGAGGTGTAATTGCCCCATCAGGCTGCACAGTACAACTCATCTAAGTAGTTAGGTGTTCCACATAGTGTGGCACATAAGACCCACTGTAATAAATTACTGTAGAACTACAGTCTCACCACCACATTAACTTCCCATAATTATGCAATGATCATATGGTGGGGACGGGGTACCATACTAGGAGTTCTCTGACCTGGTCTAGGACTGGGGATCACTTTTGTTGTTTTAATACATTTACTGCATGACTAGTATGACTAGTACTGTATAAACAAGTGATGACTATGGCTCACACAACAGCCTGTGTATATTGTAGTGTCATGGTTTTAACTAATGTAAGTAATACACACAAAAGATTAAACAATAAACAAAGTATCAGCAAGAAAAGATAACTCATGTCATTATTTCTCATGCATAACATTTATAGTATATGTTTAGTGCTTATTGTGGATTGAAATCAGTGGTTTCTAAATGTGGTTGTGTGACAGTTGAAAGCTCAAAAAAGTTGTTGTACTATCATTCTGACATCACATCAATTGTACAACAACTTCTTAGCCTTGTCTTGCCCCCTGACTGGCTCACTCAATGATGAACCATCAAGAAACACACAGCCAACATGGCATGCAATTTAGTGAGTGCCAAACTATAGATCCATGTAGTGACACACAGAGAGCCACACACAGCTTTGCATCATAAAAGAAAATTACTCTTTTTTTTTTTACTTTAGAAATGAAACTGTGCAGCCATAGAGGAAGGAAGCCACCACAAGGAGTTTTCTCAGACTGACACAGTCTGACTAAGAAGACAGAGAACTGGAGTAGCAGAAGCTGGAGTGAGTGGGACTGGGAGCAGCACCAGAAATCAAAGGGGAAAAAAGGGTAAAAATTTACAAGCCACTGACTGCAACCTTATATAGGCACTAACCACATGCTATATAAAATAGTGGATTGGTAACAATCCACAATGACAGGTGTGTTTCCATCTCAGAAGTTGATGACATCATAGAGACCTTAACGGAAACACAGCTATGTTGTGGATGGTCACCCATCCACTATTCTATATATATAGTAGATGACTGTTATTATAGGACTTTTCAAATGGTGCAATTTTGGCTTTTAGCAGGTAGTGAATTAGCTTGGAATAGACTACAACTAGCTAGCTGATTCACTATATGGTAAAAGCAACCAAAATGCAGCATTTCATTACAGTTTTTACAACAGTTCACTGTCCACAGACTGAGCAAAGACAGAACAAAATGTATCATCGATCTATCATTATGATGGCATTTAGCATGTTGGGGAACAGCTTTCTGGCCTGCTAGAAGTCACCAAAATGCACCATTTCACTTTAAATTTTCAAGATTTTACAGGGGGCACATGCCCTCAGACCCCCCTAGAGAGGTTTGGATTTTGTACCCCTACAAAATGTCTGGTTACATGACGTCTCTGAGCAGTTCCATGACTATAGCAGAGGGAGGTGGGCAGAGGGATTTTGTCTACTTTAACAACACACTGTATGCTGATATCTCCAACTCTAACAGCAGACCTCAGTTGTACTGGTGACCACAATATTTCTGCAGTGATGGCATCATTGCACTGTGGTGTTGACATTCTCCATGTACACCCACCAGTCTTGTCAGAGGCCCTGAAATCTCTCAACTCCATAGCACAAATGGGACTGTATCACTCTGCTTGTATGCAATGGTAGCAGAGGTCTTGCATCCACCCAGGAGTGGCTACGTGTTTGAAAGAAATTTATTTCTTCTGAGTGCAAAAAGAGTTTGAAAGCTTAATATGAGTCTGTATCATACCATGAAGGCCCTATATGCCAATTAGGTATAGAAGTAAGAAATAAAGTAAGTTAAGAGGAAAAAATAGTATACAGAAGGCAAAGATAATATGTGTGTGTGTGTGTGTGTGTGTGTGTGTGTGTGTGTGTGTGTGTGTGTTATCAAGGAACACCAAATACAATAACGAAGTTATGAATAATTTGTAGAAAACATTGGACAGGCCACAACTGGAATGCTGTGCACAGTTTCAGTTTCCTCACTACAAAAGTAATATAATAGCCCTGGAAACAGTGTAGCACCAATTTATCAGCACAGCATCTGGGCTAAGGTGCAGTACTGTTCTTAAGATATGACTAAAGGATGTAAAAAATAGGTCATACTCTCAGGAAGAAAGAAGTCTGAAAATGGGTTTGATATTCTGTAGATGTTCCAAGTAGTAAATGGACCAGTGAGAGTAAACAGAGGTACATTATTTCCATTATTAGGTGACTCAATAATGGGGACATAGAGGAATCAAAGGATAAGCACACATTCTCAAAGGAAAGGGGGATTAGATGGCATTTTCATGGAGGGTTATTGGAATACAGAATGCTTTGCCATAAATGACTATATATGCTGAATCTATTATAGCAGCTAAGACAAAAATAAATGATTTACTTTAAAAGGAATCATTTCAAAAGGGATGGGGTATCAAAATGAGAGGATAAAAATGTCAGAGAGAAGGGACTACAGTTCCCACTACAGCACATCCTAAAAGTGCTGAAACAATTCCTCCTGTGCTGATCAATCCTAACATGTCCTGGTAGTAAATGATGCATTGTGTTCTGATTATCTTTCTAGCTCATTGCTTTTTCATATTCAGGTGTGTGATTGGCTGTCACTGTCTTGCTAGTTCACCACTGGAAATTAGATCATTGATAAGAATGTTTTGTTTACATTTCCCAGTACAGAATATTGAATGGAATTGGGGAGAAGAATTGGTTTCAGTGAAGCTACCGTCATCACTGTTGATTCTTGAGATGGCTTTGTCTAACACGGCTTGTTACAAGGGTAGTCAATGTCACAATTTGTCATAGGTTGTACACTTTATCTTGCCATTTAATTCATGGTAATTCTGGTATCTTTCTCTCCTACACTCCTGCACCTTTACCACTTTGAAGCCTAATCCAGTCATATCTCTGAGGTTAAAGACCTACTGATGCCTGAAATAAAACCTTGAAAAGCATAATAATTAGGTACAACTCAGACTGTATTCCATACATATTCCATAGATTTCACCTACTTATTTATTACTGAGGAACTCTACATGAATAAATTATCTGTATCCGTTAGAGTTCATCTGTCTCTATAGATAACCAGTACTTTAAGTAATAGTCCTCAGTTGTGACATCACAGTCTGTTACCATGGGAGTAACTAGGATATAACTAGGAGTGTATTATAATCTCAGGTAGATAGAAAGGATCAGGAATAGATGAACTCTTCAGGAGCAGATATCCTGTTTTCATACAAATGACCTCAGTATTCTCTAATGCAGAGTAAAAATACAGAATTAATGTGAAATACGAACTGCATAGTGTCTTGCCACCTTTCAGGTAAGACATTAAGCCAATGTCCCATCTTCCTGCTTTGTTAGTCATTCAGGTGGAAACTAACACTTCCAAGACACTTCAAAAAGAGTAAGAAATTCCACTGTGGACCGGCCAAATTTATTCCATTCACCAATTTACAAAAAGCTTAACTGTGTTCAATATTTATCAGCACTTCTGGCAGCTCTCTGCTCCCCCCCTCCCCATGAGCCTGAAAACAGGAAAATATTTTCTAGTCCTCCTTTGTAGTGTAACACAAGTAAATAAATAGCTCTTCATAGTTGAAACACTGCCAGGGCCAGTTATAGTAATGCAAACTAAACCTGTGCATAGGGCCCTGTGTTCTGAAGGACATGTTGTTCAAAGGTTTCTATTAGCACATTTTTTTTGTGCACTGCTGGCACCTCAGACCAGCTAGGTCCAGTGACTGAGTGATATGGGGAGGTCGCTGGTGCCATGACTTAAGGCTCTGGCCCTCTCCCACGTCTGCCTACCTAAATCTGTAGTCCTTCTGGTTTGCTGAGAATTGTGTGCATGTGTGTACACCCAGGATGATGATGGATATTAAATTGGTGGTTGCTCTGTTTTTGGCATTATTATCTATTCATCTCATGGATGCCTTTAGTAGAGATTGTGTTTTTCTGGATCAGAGGACCAGTTACTGTTTTGGGAGTAGGGTCACTGTTGCGTCAAGTCTGAGGGGACAGAATGAGTCAATTTAGATTAGCTGGAGGTGAACAGTAACCTGAGTCAGTCAAACAACAAGTTTGTGCCACCATCCAGACTGAGCAGCAACACATAGGAGCACAGAACTGGATAGCAGAAGTCAACATGATGCAATTCATCCTAGTGGGGAATGGTAAGATACCAGTGGGGAATGGCAGAAATAAATTCTGAGGATGGTGACTACTGACAATGACTTAAGTGCCAGGCTTCATTGTGCAACTAAAAAATAACATGAAAGCACATTGCAGTCTGGGGTCATCAGTGCACAGTACACACTAAGGAGCAGCTGCTGTAGGACTGTACCAGGAGGAGAGACAGACAAGTGAAGAAACTTGCAATAATAAATTTGCAACTGCATATCTGACCTGAAATAAAAAGACAAAGGTCCTGAATTTTATTTTTTTAACACCTACAGATTCATGCACATTTAATACTTGCTTGCAGCTTGCTTGCTAACATTTTATACAGTACTTGGCTCTGATTCCAGAATGAGCACAGAGTGTGTGACTGTGTGTGAGACTGTGGAGTTTGTGGAATATTTATTTATTTATTTATTTATTCAAGAGTTTAACCAGGCAGGCATACTGAGCGGAAGACCACTCGTTTCCAGATGCGACCTGGGGGAAACAGGGTGGGGTACATGAGGGAAGGAGCAGTAATTATACAGACATTCAATTACAAATGAGGAGGCAGTGTTGTGGGCCTATACAGTAGGTAGCTAAGGTAGGCTTGTTCTTATATCCAGATAAATGCAACAGGAAGATAGAGCTTTGGTGTAAGGAGCAGAGTGCCATCAATAGCTTATTGTGCTGGATTAGGAGGAAGGATTGGAAGAGAGGGAGGGAGCCCTGGTGGAAGTGTAGCTAACTAGCCGGTTAGATTTAAGGTGTAATTTTAGGCTGGTTGGTAGGCCATCAGGAAGTTAAGGTAGGCAGTTGAAGCCTCTTAGGGGGCAGGGTGGGAGCAAGAGCAGACCGAGTGGAAGTGCTCTGAGAGGCGAGTATTGAGGTGTTTGAGATTGTAGTAATGGCGGATATCGGCGAATATAGATCAGATAAACATTTGCTTAGCTTCTGCGTTTAACATAAAATCAGATAGTTGGATAAAAAGCAGTCAGCGCAGCAGCAGTCAGATTTACAACTGTGACTTACAATGTAAGCTGTCAATGAAATTGTAAGAGAGGTACAGTTTTTAATCGTCTGACTCTGGATATTGTTGCAGAAGGCAATTTTATTTTTCAACTGTCCAGCCTCTGTCTGCCTGTATTATTTAATTAAAATTTCAATCAGAGGTGAGTGAGGCACTGTGCTGGTCCTGGATATTAGGTCTCTTTTGTGTGTGTGTGTGTGTGTGTGTCTTATATATTTGTTTAATTGTTAGTTTCAGTCACTGCATGCAGCATCATCAGTTGTAGACTGCTAGCCTGGCTCTCCTGTGAAGGCTAATGGCTACAATTCCCACCAAAAACTGTCTGCAGTAGAAACTGTAATGCTCTCTTCCAGCCTGACTGACAAAGCACACATAGAAGTCGATGAATCTGCTGTTGTCTGTAATTCATGAGCGTTTATTACATTTTTCATTTTTTGAAACTGACTTCATCAAATAATCATATTGTGGGTGGTTTGGCCTGGGGACTATGTGTGTAAAAGTGCTGATGCTGGAAAATGTATGATGAAGCCTTAAATCAAATGCAAGTGATTTATAATTGTTCTTTATTGAAACTAGTGGCAACTATAAAGTTTTATCATTTAGTCAGTTGTAAGTATGGAATGTTTGCATGACAAGGCTTGGCTGCATAACCTCTATTGGTGGGGGGGGAGGGCTGGTTACTGTTGTGCATTTGGCCCATGGTAATGTAAATCCAGCCTTGCTCACTCCACCAGTTTGATGAATGTCTAAGTTCTTGAAATTATAGCTGCCAACAGCTTACAGGTCTTTTTTTTCAGGATGACAGACTCTTTCCTATGGTATCTCCTCTTGCTTGACTAAGGAGTCATAGTCCCTGGCTATGGGCAAATACATGGGGGTAATTCCACATTATCTGTATTTCACTGAACCCAAGTAATGTACATATGTTCTTTTTAAGTGTGTATTGAATGTCTCTTTTGAAGTCTTCTCCTTCAAGGAGAAGCAAATAGTACCTAATGCTGTGCTCCAAAATACTTTATTTTATGAAACCTCATCAAATACTGTATTTTACTGTAGACAGAGGCTGAGCCGCAAATCAATTTTATACTTAAGAATTTGAAACATGCCAAACAGTAAACCTTCTACTGTATGTTTACACCACCACAAAGATCAGTTTTGCAGTTATAAGAATGTCTCACACCCATTCTTAGGATATGAAAACTGCAAATTGAAGGTGAGTGGTTCTGATACCCTAAGAATGTACATGTGACCACTCTCACACCTGTAAGAGTAGAATCAGCAGAAGTATTTATATATTATTAATTTAGAGCAATATGTAATATATTAAAACATTTCCCTGACCATAACCATTTCCAGGGCAGCTGCACATGAGACACTCTACAAAATAAGAGTGTATAGTACATGGTTCAATATTTTGGGAATAGCTATAGGGTATTTAGTGCTTGTGTATCTTGTAATACTTTTTGTATCTTTACTCTATTCTCACCCTTGAGTAGTAGGCATTTGTTGGGAATAGAAGGCCCATGAACAATGGTGAGAAGCGTGCTGGAGAAGGAGGAGAGGGGATGGTGGTGGTCAAAAAATGCTCTTTAAGCAAGGGAGATGCGTTAGTGGAGGGTTTAAGTAGAGGTTGTGGGAGGAGCTATTCCCCACATTGAACCTCGAGCTTAAGCCCTCCCATTCAATGTTTGGGGAATAGTGATGGTATATTTGGTGCTTGTATAACTTGTTCTACTTTTCGTGGCTTTACTCTATTCCCACCCTTGTGTAGTAGGTATGTGCATAGCAATTTGTAGGGAATAGAAGGCCCACAAAAATACCTCCTGCAACTCATGGAGAGTACGACCCCTTCCACTCAGGATTGGAAAAATCCCCAGGTGGAGGAAATCTCTGAGGACCCATGGCTGTTGGTATGCCCATCCTCTGGGCACACTAAGAGGAGAAGGACCTAGGCTCTAATAACCATAGCTGTTTTGTGGAAGGTGAGCTTCTTGGAGAGATGATGGTCCATCTTCAATCCATGGACAAAGCAGATTGAATGATTATCCTGAAGTTGAAGAGTAGGTATTTTCTGAAAGAGTGTGAAGCAGGTCCAGTTGAAGAAGGGTGAATGAAGTCCAGATTTCCAAGATGATGAAGGATGCTTGTCCAAATGGTTTGCATGGGCATAATAAGCATGGAGAGTATGATTTGATCTAAATGTTACCAGTCAGTGAACTGTTGGAAATGCAATGATTTGTGAAGTCATAGGTGAATGATCTAACTTGTGTAAGGTTTGACTTTTGAGGTAAAGTCTGGCGGCAAAGAATTCAGTAGTGAACAATGAGGTACTAAGTAAGCATTCATGAAGTAGAAAATGAGTGGAGGAGAGTCTTTGAGTGCCTAATGGAAGTAATGCCATAAGTGATTTATAGATGAATAGAAGAACATTTTTTGATGTAGTCCAGAAGGTAACCAAATATATACAGAGAATGATTGGAAGTTCAGTATAAGGAATTGGATGGCTTATTTGGGCATGATGTCATAACTATACTTGTATATGCTCTGCTGGCATGCTGGCTGAAGTAAATACGGGGTATTTCTGTGGTGTGGTTGTCTGTGAGATGCACTGTGCTGCCTTACACTTGGTTAGGGTTACAGGTAATCCAATGCCAAAATACTTGACAGAAGCTTGGAGGCAGATATATGGAAGAGTCTGTAGGCTGGATTGGTTGTGAGGCAGAGTAGTGAGGAATGCCAGAGGATCTTAGTGCTATGGCTGATTAAGACCAATTGGCAGGCAAGACTGGGATAGTGAATTTGCCTTAACAGTTGCGGATTTCTGGATAGAAAATAGGAACAGCCTGTTCTTGGGGATAGTCTATACCAGAGAGATAAATGGAGATAATTCATGAAGGACAGGCTGTTGGGTCTGCTGGATGGGCGACTAACTCGACTAATGGTAATAGATGAAGAAATGTAGAAGATTGTATGAGGTATGGTGATGTCCAGGAGCTATAAAACAGTGGTTTGAATGGTATGACATTAGTAAGCAGCTAGACACTGGAGATCCAATGATGAATATTCTGGGAAGGCAGTTGAGAAGGTCTTAGGACAAGCAATGTCTGTGGAGGAAGTAGGAGTTAAGTAACGTGGTCAACAGAGTCAGTGGTGGTAGGAGAGGCTGCAGAAGGTAACGGGATAATGTCCGCGGTGGCATGAGTTATCTTGTGAGTCCTGGTATCCATAGCAGTGACACTGGATACTAAGTCAGAGCATAACAGAAGAATTTAAGTCTGTTCCATGTAGGAGGATAGCCTGTAAGTCATGGTAGACAGGAAAGTCCACAGTGACTGAATGGACAAGATTCATAGGGACTATCCAATAGAGAGAGATGGGAATATTTCTGCTGTCCTGCCGAATGAGATTCTGGAATGATCAAGGGGAGCTGATTGGGCAGTATAGAAAACTCTATGATTATGTAAAAGTTTATGAGGCATGTTATCCCAAGGATGTGTGCTAGAAGTAGTTTCTTCAGGTGAAATAAAGAAGTGATCCATTGAGTAGTGGGTGGGAGATGATGGAAAGGCCACAGTAGGAGTATAAGATGGAGAAATGGGAGGAGTAGTTGACTGGGTATGAAAACTGGCCAAAGATATGGTAGTTTGCCCAAGAGAGCATCAGCAAACAGGAAGAAGCCCCGAGCCTGCAAGGCTGAGATGAACAGGCAGCTATCCAACTCTGGAATGGAAGTCTGGAGTGAATCCTAATGGACTGAAGGAATGATCTGAGGACAGTGACCGGGCTAGGTGGGCCAGATGACATACAGTGTAGGAAGGAAGAGGCTCAGGTCAGCTCATCAGAGAACAGCAGCAGAATACAGAAAAGCTGTGGTAAGGCAGCAGGATGATCCATGGGAGGTCAAAGATTGAAGCTAAGCATCAAGAGCAACTGGGTTGAGATATAAGTCCCACATCTGATGAAGGCTGGAATCAATGAAAGAAAAGGATGGAAGGTACTGGAACGAGAAGGGCAAGGTTCCCAAATCTGAAGAATAAAACAATTCGTACAGCAGCCAGAAGGGGTGACCTGAAGCAAGGGAGTCCATGAGGCAGATGAACTGAATTGAGATAGAAACTGAACAAGCTGGCAAGATCCAAATTAGAAGTCAAGTATCATGGCCCATGGAAGTGCTGGATGGAGACTGGTTAGAAAGGAAGGAAGTCATTGGGAGCAGACAGGTTCTGTTTCTTGGCAGAAGCTGTAATCGGTTAGGTGGCAGAACATACAGGAGGATGGACAAGTACAAATGCCATTCCCCAGCAAGGGAGTTGAGGTAACATGCCTCTGACATGACACACCAGATACAGTATGATGGTGGAGACAAAATTGGCGAACAGTTCAGGACCAGCAGGGAGACGCAAGCGGTGGTGCAGTACAACGTATGAAGGGAAGCAGAGGATTGCAGAAACAAGCTTCCAGTCCTAGTAATTGAGGAGAGAACCAGTAACCAATACCACCTGGCAGAGGTAGGAACATATAGGCAACTAAGAAGATGAGATCTTGCTCCAGTTGGT
This sequence comes from Neoceratodus forsteri, assembly GCA_016271365.2. Classification (NCBI taxonomy): domain Eukaryota; kingdom Metazoa; phylum Chordata; order Ceratodontiformes; family Ceratodontidae; genus Neoceratodus; species Neoceratodus forsteri. The sequence goes on from CM057453.1 coordinate 216,752,523, forward strand.
GCAGCAATCGGGTCTGAGCCAGGACCAGTATGGAATCAGTGGAGTCATATAAATGGGCGACCAAACCAGGAAGCCAGAAGGTGAAGACCAACATGTGGTGCCTGCAGAAAAAGTTGGGATGTGAAAGGCAAATGGGTTTATGAGGCCCCGTTCTTGAAGGGAAGCAACAACCAGCAGCGAGTTTACAATACAGAAGGAGGAAACAGTCAAATGCAGTTTCAGACATCCAGCCATGGAGTCAGCATGCTAGGACTGTGAATTGAGGCTGCAGATCTTGTGGGATGGAGAAGGCAAGTCGAGCAAAGTCATGTTTCTGAAGGGAGGCAGCATCTGGGTATCAGTCTCAGAATGTGTAAGGTTGAAGCAGTGGAATGAAGATTCAGACACACATCTGTGATATCTGAGGTGGGATTATCCTGACCTGAAGCAGCTAGGCATAAACAGAATGAAGAGGGCACATGGGGTGAACAGTTCCATTTCCTAAGGGAAGTGGCAACTGGTATGAGGTAGAGAAGGCATGGTATAATTCAGTAGATTGTAGACATGGCTCCCACCCCTTGTAGTCAGGGCAAGCTAATCTTCACTTGATGCTGTCCAGCAGAGTTAGGGATGAATGAAGTCAGGTTGATAAGTAGTAGGGGGTAGTTAATGTAACAGAATCCAATCCCCGGTAGATAGGGAAAGCCTACATTCATTCAGCACCTCAGAAGGCGCAAGTTAGGGACAGAGTCTGGATTTCTGCTGGTATGGGCTAGCCGAAGCTCAGAATGCTGCTGTAGAAGAAGAGTAGATTAGGAACTGAGATGAGATGGGCATGATGAATGAAACACATGATGGGAAGAAGACGTAACATGATGGGAATCGTAGGCATGGAAACAGAAAGCACTGTAGAGAAGGTTCAGGCTTGGAAGCAGTATCAATGCAGGGGGAAGGAAGGCCCCACTGAACTAAAGCAGCAACCTGGGGAGAGAGGTAAGCAGATGCTGGTGTTTGGGGATGAAGGCAGTAGTGGTGGGTAGGCCCGGATGCCTAGGAGTAGAAGAATGGGAGCACAGGCCCACAATGCCCATCCCCCAACCCCATCACCCCCTATTCTAATTTCAACCCCCCCCCACACCGCCTGATGGAGAGATTGTCCAGGACCCTCCTCCCACCACAAGAACCATGCACAGGTGAAACAGTGGTCGCAGAAGCACCATGCCCTATGCTGCCAACAGGTGTCCATGGCAGGGAACAAGATAAAACAACCCCTCCACAACCCCATACCCCCCCTCCAAAGGTACTGTAGTGGAAGCATTGAAATATCCGCTCGAAGCACCAGTGCCAAGAAGGGTCAGTTGAGGAACTGACAGTGCACTGCGATTCCCCATGAATTTTGAGTGTAATCACAAACACAGGTGATGGTCACATATTACAGTAGGGTATGCAGTTGTGGGTTATGGTAGACCATTGCCAGGTAACATGCAATAAGCCCTCAGGGCTGCAGTAGGGTGGTGAGCAGTGAACAAGTATCAGGCAGGAGGAAATAGCTGAGTGTTTACTAGGTAGTCTGGTGCATCGCAGTGCCTCTCTGAGTCCAAAGGGCTAGACAACATACCTTAGGAGAAATGCAGGAGAACAATTTGGAATGTGGTCAGTGGTAGGAAGAGCCATAACAGGGCATGGCTACAGGGAGCAATGCAAGGCTTAAGTGATAGTTAGAGGACAAAAGACAGGGCGAGGTAGGATGATGCCTGGCCTAGGTGCAGTGGTATAGCTGCATAGCGGGGAGGAAAAAATGCAACACCTGATGCGAGAGGCTGTCATGGCCATATAGCAGAGTAAACTGGGAGAAAGTGCGAATAGCAGACAGTGAGGATTAAACTCCTGGAAATGAGACATCAGTAGTACGAGGTGATGTGATGGGTGGATGAGGCTGAAAGTAGGGTCGAAGATAGTGAAAATGAGGTAGTTACTGCAGTAAAGCATCATGGAGTAAGTGACATGGCTTTCAGAAGGAACCACATGGAGAGGCAGAGTGTAGTAGTTGGGGAGTCAAGGAGGTGAATGGGACACCCACAGGGATGTCCAGGAAGAAGGCATGCATCGGGAATAGGGAAGAAGGAAGCAGTAAAAGTCGAGAGGTACTGGGGACGCTCACAAGCATCGGTGGTAGGGGGGACTGACCGTGGGTGAGAAGCCCAAAAGAAAACAATAAAGGGGGAAGGACTCAGACACAGAGGAAGGGAGATGAACAAAGAATGGGAGTGGGGAGATGGAATGGGCTGCTGAGAGAGGATGTCAGCCAGGACACAGACAGCAGATAAGGCACAAAGAAAGAAAACAACGGGAAGGCAGGGGTGGTACAGAAGTCAGGGAAAGAAGAAAATGAAGCAGCAAGGTGAGTAGAACAGCACAACCACATGAGCCACGCAGGGAGCCCAGGGTGCAAAAAATGCTCCCTAAGCAAGGGAGGTGCGTTAGTGAAGGGTTTAAATAGAGGTTGTGGGAGAAGCTATTCCCCACATTGAACCTCAGGCTTAAGCCCTCCCATTACCCTTGCTGTGCATGGATTTCCATCCTTGCTAAAAACCTGTTGTACCATAGTTCAAAGGTCAAGGAAAGCTGTTGTGCTCTTCCGTGGTACAACATTTTAATTAGAAAAGAAAATTGTGTCACCTGCTGTTTCACTTTCATATCCCACATACACAGCAAACATAGATTCTCCTTAAACAAACTCTTCTCTTCTTTCATCATTTAAATAAAAAACAGAAATATACCCCTCACCAGTCTGGGTTCTGAGCAGCTGGGTGAGGGTGTTTTCTTTTTGTTAAAATAGTAAGAAATTAAACCTATGATTTCTTGGCAACAAAAAATAAACATGTATTTTTTTTCTTTTATGCTTCAAACCATACACTATACAAAATAACACATAGGCAACCAAGCACAACTTGACTGTGTTTTTATCTTGGGTACTGATGACATCCAAAACCTGACAAGCTTCCTTCTTGAGGTCCCTATGATGTTATCAGAAACCCGCGACGGAAACATTGCCGTTTTGTGCATGGCTGACTGTGCATTATTCTCTATAACATGCACAGGGGAAAGGAGCACTTCAGTTGGTCAGCAGCACTCTCTTTATTTATAATTATGTTTTCCATTTGCCAAACAAGTTATCAATGCATTTCAATTAAAACTGAAATGAGAGGCTGGTCCAGTGGAGGAGTGACAGCAGCATGCTGCACTGTCACCTGGGAGACGAGGGTTCATGTACAATCATTGAAAACCACATCACATCTGGCTGGGGCTTGGGCAGGTTGCAAAGGTGAAGTGGTTGGGTCCTAGGGAGGGTTAATGTGGTCTGCCCATTGTTTGTCCACCTCTTTCTGAGGACCATTTAGCACCATTTATGGTAATTGTGAAGGCAGCCTTACATGCACCCTTATGATGTGAGGATTGATGCAGCTGTGGTGACACTAACATTGGGCTGGCAGTGGGAGACAACAGGGAAATAAATGACAAAAGCAAGAACTAAAACTGATATAGGAGTGTCAGCCCACTGATGCACTGGCATAGCATTGCTGTGGCTTGTGGGAGACCTCAATTCTGACTTTCATTGGGGAGTAAGGGCATTGTGGAGGTGACATGCTTGCACTTGAGGGAGGGATAGCTCATCTGGGACATTGACTCCCACAGTGGCCTAATAATGAGCGTGAGTTGGGGAACTGTTGAAGCAGGCTATTTCTTATACATCTCAGGTTTGAAGATTATGTGCTGCAGTGCAGACAGAAAGCATAGTTAGAGAGTGTGTGAACCACGTGAAAAAACAAACAAAGAAAATACTTGTTTTTTAAAATAAAAATAGAACAATACAGAGAATAAACAATATCTAAGAGTTAAGGACAAGATGGATCTCCACATTGAGTTAGTGTGGTGACATCATTGGCACAAGTGCAAAGCTCGAGCGCCCTTTGATGTCACCACACTAATGAGGTGTGGAAAGCATGCATATTAACACTTATGTCTTTTTATTATGTATTATACAACAGAAAGCATGTTTCTTAATTTATCTATGAAATCTAATGTTTGTTTTCTCCCTTTCAGACTATTTATGGTTTGAATTTTTTTTTAGGGTTTGTGAGGCAGTATATGTGAGACATCCATTTTCCAGTAATGCATGATACAGTACTGTAGTTCATGCAGCTGTGTAATGGGGGTTGCATAGCTCACCTTCCAATCTGTTACTATAGTCAGAGTAAGAGATTGATTATGTCACTGTAGAAAGTTCTTCATAATTAAAAGTGTTTGAGAACAACTAATTCTAAATGTTTTAGTGGAGAAAATTGTCCTTTATGTTGTAAACAATGAATAACAACTTTTAAAAATCACCAGGGAAGTATGCTCTCTGTGTGTTATAAAATGAGTAATAAAATACAATAAATATTTTAAATGATTAGTGAGTGTTTGTGTGTGTGAACAGTGGTGGTAGGGAACAATGGACCAAATGGGAACCTAAAATGTTAGCTATCTCCGGTTCTCTACTAAACCCAGAGACATTAGACATGTAGCTCTATATTTCAGCATTAACATTTATATTTATTGATCTGTTTGTCATTTTTTTTGAAAAGGAACACCACAGTAAGCTATAACAGTTTGCTTCCACTTACATTTTATCCCTTACAGAAATAATTATATGAAAAGTTTTCATGCTGCACACATAAAACTATTCAAGTGATATGCATGCTGCAAGTATGATTTAAATGTTAAATTGGAACCGATTGCATCTATATGGCATGCGTGCAGCAGCAAGTGTGGAAACCATGATTTTTATGTTAAATTGGGAAAGACTGTATGCATGTGGCATGTGTGTGGTCACTGAAAACTGCACACATAACAGTTAAGTGACTTGCTCAGGATCACACCATACACAAGTGGGGATTGATGAGATTCAAACCCATGTCTTCATGCCACCAAGTTTCCTGGTTTGCAGTTCAATGCCTTTAACCACTAAGCCATCCTGTCTGCATACACATGGCTCAATTGTACTTTAATACATAATGTTATCTGAATACATCTTCATGCATGCAGCATGCTTCTAGCCACTGTTATGCTTTTCAGTTTTCTTCTCTCCCTCATCTCATTGTCACAGCTGAACTGTAGCACACATGCCAGTGGAAACACGTATGGTTTTTCCCACCCTCAATGCACAAACTTACTCACAAAACCACTTAATTAATTCTGTCTGGCCTGTACTCCTACTATTTTCTCTCCATTGCTTTGAGTGCTTCCATGGTAACAGACTTTAAGCTACAAATACCCAAGTCAGAATAACTCTACACACACACTTACATGGCCAATCCCCCCCATTGCATGCACACCCACACACACACACACACACACACACACACACACACACTGTAGCGGGTATGGCCACACTGCTACAAACAACCCACCAAGTATAAATATAAGTAACAATTCCCTTTCTTGAGTACTAGGGAGCCAGATGCAGGAGTCTTTAAGAGATGATATTCATGGGTCAGAGTGCTGGGGTGTCCCCCTTGAAATGAATGGAGTCATTTTCTATTTCCATTTTATATGTTATGATGGTGAGTTGCAGAGTAACATATGCCACTGTTCTACTAACAAGGCCTTGTTAGTGGAGCAGTGGCCTTCATTTATCTCCAACTCTCCATCAATTATGTATAAAATAGTAATACAAAAATGACCCCATTCATTTTAATGGTGCACACCCCTGTAGTTCCCTTTTCCCTTTGTCATAATGTGCCTGATCATGGGGAGTTGGAGGTCAGCTTCATGTGGTGGGGGGGCATAAGCCTGAGTATAGTGTGGGTCCAATAATCTGTGCATACCATGCTGCTCAAGTGTCCATGAATGCAAGGGACAGCTCTAGAATGTCTATAACATCTCTAAAAGGTACAGCTTATTTGGTTTGACTGAAAAGTGATATGCAAATCAGGAAACATTCAAATGTACAAGATTCATCAGTATATACCCCAGAGCAGTACATCAGATTTGGACTTAAACCCACCCAGTTGCTAACCATTTTTTTTCCTTCCTGAAGTTCTGCACCCCCTCCCCCAAAAAGAACATTGTCCTAATTTTTCTTCCCAACTCCATTCTATTCAATACCCATCCCCTTTGGGTCATGAAGCCTTCCAAAGCTGAAAAAACATGAAAAACACATCAATATTTCTGTCCCTTCTCCTTCCCCAATCCCCTTGTAAAAAAATTATTTACTTTTACTTACCTGGCCATATGGCCATGTCAGGAGGTCTAAACCTCAATCTCAGGTTCTTGGCAATATTGGGAATGTAAGTAATCATAGACACGTTGCATTAGAGTAATAAACTTGTTTATTGCTACCAAAAGGATAAAATCACAGTTGCCCTAAGCAGTTCTTACCAATACGAACTGGGAGCCAGTGCTAGGCATTTCCTATACCTCAAGGTTTCTTTGTGTCTCTTGGGATCTCCTAGGTACAAGACTTAGTGTCTCAGATTATATACCTATGATAATTACTATGATAATTACTATGGAGATAGAAACATTTCTAGTTTAAGAGATGAGCCCTATTGGTTAAATTAAAGGAGGCTCCATGGTCCAAGATAACATTAAACAATTTTGTAGTAGTCATCAGTTTGTGAAACAAAAGAGTACTTATACAGAGTCTTACATAACTCAGTGTAGTGGTACAAATCACCGAAAGGTGGCAATGCCGACTTGTATATCATAATTATTACAAGGACACAGGTGTCCTAACATCTTATCAGTAAGAAATACATAGAAAATACATAGAAGAATATATATGTATTAGCAAGCAGAGTCTATTACAATAACATGCGTACATATCCTTACATCTACTCTTGTACAGTAGATGCCCTTAGCCCTATATGTTAGTACAACATATACCTAAGCACTAGCTGTCTACGGTGTACCTCTGTGAGTACCAATGAGGGTGCAGGGACCTCATATAACATTCCCCTCTTGTTGCCTCCAAGGGCAACACAGGCAAATCCAGGGAAAGGTCAGGGAGAAGTGGCCATTTACAAACCTGACTCGCAAGCTTTGTAAAGGAACTCAAGCTACTCACAGTGTTGGCTCAGTGTGCGCCGTAGGCAGCATAGCATAATAATCAAGAAAAATATAAAAAATGCCTGTATAATAACAAAACCTTTAAAAGTCATTTCTTACCAGGTGTTAGTTAATGCATCATTCATATCACCATCATTAATTAATGAAAGGATAGCTTCATTGGCCTTGGTCATATTATTGCTGATGTGGATGAGGTGGGTATCTTTCCTGTGTAAAAGTTATTTTAATGAAAGTGTAAGTGAATCTATGTGTACATTAAAATATGGTAAGTATTTAGAAAGTGTGAGCAGATAATAGGGGTTACCATCAATGATGTCTGCATCGATAAGGGGGATGGGGGTTATAACGGTATGTCCAATAACAGTTTTCTGGTGTGGGATAAAACAAAAATTGGAGTATCAATAGCACATTTTTATGATCCATAAGTATAGCTTTTGAAATTAGTAACTACACAATATTCTTCATCGGAATTATATTGAGATCTAATAGTGGGGAGTCTCCACTTTTGCAACTGTACCAGACAGGTGTACATCATCTTGTAAATCCAAGTTTACAGGTGATGAACCTCCTCACGATAAGATTGGTAGAGTTTATCCGGAGCCAATGTTGAGTCTGAGAGATCTGTGCCATTTGTGCTGATGTCATCATCCATGGAAAAGGTCCAATCAATACTACCTGGAGAATAACCATATACAGGTTGAATAACATCAAATACATCACATCAACAAAAGTAAATATATTGTTTCTTCGCACAGCAGTCTGTGTGCGGAGCAACCCAGGTGTCCAAGAAAGGATAAAAAACCAGTAGAGGCAGTAGATTCAGGCGTTATCTGTTGATGTCATCATCAAGGTGCCCAATGGAGTGTACCAGTGCCAGCTTGTTGAACAAAGCTGTAGTGGGATCAAACCATGGTAAAGAGTCAGTAAAAGAAGCAAACATAGTATATTTTATAGAACATTTCTTAGAAGTAAAACAAGGACCAGTATTAGGTTGTCTAGTCACAAAACACAGGTTTCTAGCTATAGAGAGAGGACTGGTTAGAGATTGTTGCATATACATAGCAATACAGCCAGGGGTTTTACATTGTGGACAATACCATTTGGAAATGCATCTGCCATGTATGGTGTCAGGGATTCTTCCAGATTCTAGATCACGGAAGAGATTGATGATGGTAATGATAATGTATGAGCCACAGACAGAGCAGAGGATTTCTCTAGCAATGTATTGTTTATCTGCTTCTTTGTTATTCTGTGCAATAAGTGCATTAATCTTCTCTTTAGAGTCTGTAAATGCCTTAGCAATGTTGTGCATGTTGTATACAGTGTATCTTTCTTTCTGACAAAGGCCATCCACACCATGCAATAATGGAGTAGTATATTATTCACCAAACCAATCTGAAATTTGGCAGAATAAGGTTTGATAGCGGCAATATCTGTCTTATTCCTAAAAGACATGGCCATACCAAAGAGACCTGTGACAGTACCTGTTGCACCGGTGACATCAGAACTGTCAACTTCAAGTGTATTACGTTCATGACTTTGATCATCAGGATTGGGTTTTCTCTTGAAGTTGCCTCTATATTCAGTAGTATGGACCGCAGCAATAGGATCTTGAGTACAAATCTGAAATGCAGCTAAACTATCAAGCAATAACGTACTATAAAATGCTGATGTATTAGTACTGTGACACATACCAAATTCTTTCATATTCCAGTAAGTAAGAGTAAACAAAACAGGTATATGCATAAACTGTAAGTTATTAATCAATGAACCAGGGAGGTCAGTAGCTATTAGACCACTGCGGGGACCAGGGGTGTGCTTTGGACATTCCAAAAGCTGTTTATCAGTGGGTGGTAGCACAGAGATGTACATGGCAGCAGAGGCCATGTTGTGTACAGCACAAAATTTGCAAGCAGAATCCTTAGACAAAGAATTACAATACGAAGGATCAATTAAGGCAATAATATTGTATAAACCAGAATGCCTAAGAGCAGTTTGCAGCAAGGACAGAGAACCATTTGGGGATAATTTAGCATTAGACTAACCCTGGAAAGTTCCTTTGGAGAGTTTGGCCACAGGGAGAATTTGTCCTTGCGATGTGGTTTGCCACTCAATTTGTAGGATGGATTGATCAGGAGGGACAACCGAGGCAGTGAGGTAAGCATCGGAACCTTCCGGACAGTAATCAGACTATTGGGTATTTTGATCGATACTCCCTCTGAAGGAGATGCTGGATGATCAAGGTGTGGTAGGAGGTTCAGTACCGTGCCTTGGATGCAGGGGATAACTCCTGAGATGAGGAGAAAATGTAACAAGATAGCCATCTTGTCAATGTGTCTGAAAAGCAAAATCAAACATTAGTAAGTCAGTACTAGTCCGCCCAATGGGGTGAGGAAAAGTAATGAAGCTCCTTTATACAGTTTCAGGTGGTTTGCATGTAACCATTTGTCAGTCAGTTTATTATTTTGCAGGAGTCTAATTTGATAGACTGCCGGACTGAGCTTGTTGACAATGGGATATGGGCCTTCCCATTTATTAGAGAAGGAATGTGTGGGATGTGCAAATCGGAGGACCATTACCTGATCTCCAGCCTGCCAATCCACTTCTTGTGTATGCTTGTCAAACTGTATTTTGGATTGTTGCTGGGCCTTATCCATGCAGTTAGCAGCATACAAGCGTGTGTGTGTTTAAGGTCTTTTCTGAGTTTTTACACATATTGATCTACAGACACACGGTCTGCAGTGGGAATGTGCAGGTCAAACAACAGATGTTCAGGTAATCTCATCTGTCTTCCAGTCATCACCTCAAAGGGTGTGAGCTGGGTAGTGGCTGAGGGTGTGCCCCTAATTGCCATAAGGAGTAATGGCAGTCGGGAATCCCAGGTTTTGGGATTGTCCTCAATGAATTTGGAAAGCATTTGCTTAATCCATCTGTTGGCTGTCTCTACTTGACCTGAAGATTGGGGGTGGTAGGGTATGTGGAACGTTTGTTGAACTCCAAGGATTTCAAGGGATTCTTTCATTAACTCATCTGTAAAACTTGTCCCTTTGCCAGGGTCCACCTTAAGAGGTAGGCCCCACCTGGAGAAAATTTGTTCCACCAGGTTTTTGGCAGTGGTTTTAGCAGTGCATGTTTTAGTGGGGAAAGCTTCAACCCACTTAGAGAACAGGTCAGTTACCACAAGATCATACTTGTTATTTCTGCTGGCATTGGTCAAGAGACCAATAAAATCAATCTGTATGGCATTCCAAGGGCCAGAGTGTCATTGTGGTAAGAGTTTGGCATTTCATTTGGTGGGGATGGGGTTGTTTTGTGCACAAACAAGGCAGTTATCTATGCACTGTTTGACATCTTTGGTGACACCAGGCCACCAGGCAGTGGTCTTAAGCTTCTGGAGGGTGTTTCCCACTCCCTGGTGCCCACCAGTGGTTGTATCATGCACTTGGCACAGAAATGCAGACCTAAAGTGTCTAGGGACCACCCACAACTTGGTGGTGGAATCATCTGGCAGGTATCAGATGAGCTTGACATCTGATAACAATTGTAACTTATCCTCATGCCTCTGGTAGGGGTTATGTGTGGGATGTTTCTCTTCGGTACTCTTGTCAAGGAATCTGAACACTTCTTTGAGTTCAGTATCAACTTGTTGGGCTGCAGAGAGGTCCAAGGGGGGAAAAGGGTTCAGATTTTTTCTTGAGTGCTGTAATATGTATGGCCGCATTGGCCTCTGGATGATCCATCATCCATGTGTCCCCCCCTCGGGTCCCTTCTTTGGCAAGGTTGTCTGCTGTATCATTGAAGGCATGGAAGGGATCATGGAGGGAATGAGCTTTAACTTTGTGTACATAGAGTTTGTGGGCAAATTTTTGTACCAGTGAATGTATGTATATTACCAGTTCCTTGTACTTCACTGGGCTGCAGTCAGAAGACAGGAAGGCATTTTTCTGCCAGAAAGGAAGGAATTCTGTAAGAGAACAACAAACCCAATTAGAGTCTGTAAAAATGATGGTATCCTTGGTCCCATGCTGGATGAACTCGAGGGCACAGGCCACCGCTGCCATCTCTGCATACTATGATAATACGACCCTGCAACATTTAGAGAGCTTAACAGTGTTACCATAAGGTTAAATCACTAGGATGCCCATCCCTGCAATTTGTTCTCCCTGATAGTATGAAGTTGAACCATCGGTAAAAATATGACACAAAGAGGTGTTGTCAAGTATTTGGGGTGTGGCAGGGAGAAAAGGGCCTGAATCTGGAAGATCAGGTGACTGCAGTGTACAGTCATGGGGTTCTCCTTGGAAAAGGAGTCCATGAGCCAGCATAGATGGAATTTTTGTTGGGTGCACCTGTATGTCTCTATTCTGAAGAAGAAGTGATCAGTGTGTCAGCCTGGTATTAGAGACTGACCCATCCTTCACTCTGTCTGAAAGCAGAAAGGTAGTTGGTGTGTGGTTGGTGTTTATAATCATTGGAGAGTACCCAATGATATACAGGAAGTGCTTGAAAGCCCAGTAGATGGCTAGAAGGATCCTTTCACAAAGGCTGTACTTCTGTTCCACTGGGGTCAAGAGCTGTGATGCATATGTGATAGGTCTCAGGGTGCCATGAACCTTCTGGGCCAGCACTGCTGACATGTCAATGTCAGAGGTGGCACATTTCAGATGGAAAGGTAGTGATGGATTGGGGTTAACCAGAGCTGGGGCAGAGGCCAAGGCCTGCTTCAGTGATGTCACAGCATGGGTATGTATAGGGCCCCAAGTCCATGGAATGTCCTTCTTTAAGAGCTCATACAGAAGAGCAGCTTTCTGAGCAAAATCACAGATAAAATATCTAGAGTAGATCACCATACCTAGGAACCGTCGAAGAATTGCCACGCTGGTAGGTAATGACAAGTCTTGGAGTTTTTGTATCTTCTTCCAGGTAGAGCTTCGGCCTTGGTCAGTTATGTTTAGACACAGAAAGAGTACTGCTTTCTGGCATAGCTGTGATTTTGCTGGATTGCATTTTAGGCCTGCTTTCTGAATGAGAGTTAGTAGTTCATTCAAGAGATCCAAGTGTTGTTTCTGTGTGGTGGTTGCCAGCAACAGGTCATCCACATACTGCAAGAGACATTGGGGAGTACAGAAACCCTCAAGGGCATCCATCATATGCAGATGGAACAGGGATGGGCTGTTATGGAATCCCTGAGGTAAGCAAGTCCACGTGTACTGTCTTCCTTCAAAGGTGAAGGCGAACTTATATTGACTCTTGGGAACCAATGGTAGTGACCAAAAACCATTGGAGATATCCAGAGCACTGCACCATTTTAGGTCAGGGGTCAAAAGTCATAGCACATCTGGTGTGGATGCCACAGTTGGAGTACAACAGGGGGTGACCTGGTTCAGTTTCCTGTAGTCAATAGTAAGTCTCCAGGAGCCTGTGGGTTTTTTCACGGGCCACACTGTGGAGTTAACAGTAGAAATGCATGTTCTGATTATCCCTTGCATAAGAAGTGATATTATTGTTTCTCTGAGAGAAGGCAAGGCCTCAGTTGGAAATGAATATTGCCTTTGCCTCTCATGTGCTGGGTCTGACACTTCGATGACGGTGTGCATTCTGCCACAATCATGTTTTTTGATTGAAAACACTTCCAAATGCCATTGCAAGATGGGGAGAAGCTTTGGGAAAAGCTCATTGTCTTTGAACAAATCTATGACGTCATACTCTTTGTTGTTAGCAGATATTTTTGCCACAACATGTGAATCAGGGATGAAAATAGTGTGGTATTGACCCTGAATTTTTATCAATAGCATGTTAGCTAAATCCACCACACAGCCGTGTGGTGCAGGAAAATCAATTCCTATGATACTAGGATGATCTTGCAATACCATCAGTTGGAAGATGTGTGAGGCCTTTAAATGGCTAACTCTACCTGCAAGGGTAGAGACCAATTTGCAGGTAATCTAGTACCATCTACTCCTGACATGTTGGTCCTCTGTCCAATGGATCTAGGAGATGTGTCCAGGTGGTCATCATGTAATACAGACACAGCCGCGCCTGTATCTAGTAACACTATAAGTATTCGGCCCCTGACCTAGGCCTCAGTGCAGGGCCTTCTGTTTGTATCCAAGACCAGCTTGTTTACAATCCAGATTGGAGCCTGTAATTGTCAATCTGTACTGCTGGGGGCATGGAGAGGTTGGGCCTGGCTCCTTTGAACCACTTCACCATGCTGCACTGACGCTATATAAGGAGGAGCTTCTGAGTTCAGGCTGGTATGGGCCTGAGGGTCTGTACTTCCAGGGTCACCATGGCCCATCAGGATTTGGGTCACCAGTTGTACAGCTGCAAGGGACTGAGCAGGAACAACATCTGCCACAGAGCTCACTTGCCCCAGGAGCTCTCAGAATTTCTGATTTTCTTCAGTTAGATCCATATACGAAGGGCCTGTTCTTTGTTGTTGTTGTCTGCCCTTATTCTTCTTCTTCTTATTCTTATGATAGTTTTGGTTCCCACACCATTGCTGCTGTTGCTGTTGTTGTTGGGCCTGTTGGGGTTGTTGGTTGTCTGCAGGGAGGGTCTGTTTGTGTTGGGCCTGCCCTTCCACCATGTAGTGCGTAGCGGCCACTTGAGTAGGCTCCACGGTAGCTACTTTCTTGGAACAAGAGCCCAGATCACGAATGTAGAGTTGGTAGACTCTCTCGGTCTTCCGAGGGATGTCGGCAAACCTGTCCGTGTTGGGATAAGTGTTTGGCTCTACCTTTTCTCTTACTGCAGGAATCATGTTCCTAAGGAACAGGGTCTTGTACTCAATAATATCTACATCTGCAGCTTCTTGTGCAAAATGCTTTCCTGCTCGGTAGGCCACCCAGAGTCTCTGGTGGTAAGTCACTTGACTTTCCTTTGCATTCTGTTTTACAGGGTATGCAAGCAGCACTCCTACTACACCTGGTCTGTGTGCAGAAATGAGCTCAGCTGCAACCTCATCAAAGGTGGCGTTGCCGTCCTGGCAGATAGCATCGGGGAGTTTGGCCCACAAACTAGGATCAATGGTCTGGCATAGTATCTGGACCTGATATTCTGCAGTGAGGCTGAGCATCTCACATTTGGAACGCACCTTCTCCAAGTGGCAGCTGAGTTTGTTGGATAGGATCATCCGACCTATACTGTCAGCTATTTGCTGAACAAAGTAGGCCATTTGTAGGGGATTATTGGGCTTATCAGAAGGACGTAGGTTATCTCGGGCACCATCTAGGGTAGCCTGGGCTGCAGTATGAACAATGCCATCCTGAGTACCAGCCTCTTGTAGGAGCTGCCTGATTTGGGTTTTAATGGCCCGTTTACTTCTCTCAGGGATAGGTATATTAACTATTGCATTTTCAGTCATTGTTTCCATCTCCTGCCGGTCTTCCACATTAATAATGGCTATTACTGGTGCTGTCAGGACCAGGCTTGGGCCTGCTTCCCCCTTATCATGGGGACCACCATGTTGGCATCTCCCATGATGGGTGTCATGATGTCGATGATGTATGACATGGTGTGGGTGGGGTGGGGACCCACAATGTTGTGAATGGCTGGGTGGGGTTTCTGGGCCATAGTAGGGGTGTGACTGGGCATTGTACTGAGAGATGTCATCATCTGATACCTCCCCCTCGGATGAAATGTGTAAGGCAGGGGCTACGCCTACCATTGCCTTAACATGTCCAGCCAGAACCTCCCACTGATGGCGCAGTTTCACCATCTTGGTTTTACATTCAGCATGACTCACAGTTGCAAGATCCATATCAACCTCATCTTGCATTTGCTTTTGAAACACTCTATACATGGCACTCAATTTGCGATTGTCCCTAGTTACCACGTCTAAATCATTATGTACCTGGCTTATCTCATGCTGTAGCGCTCCCATCTCCTCACTCAACTGTGCATTCACTGTACTTAACAAGTCATTCATATGCAATACCTGCCCCTTATCCTGTCTCAAACTTTCACACTCCTGCTTCAGTATACAAAGTTCCTGTTCTCCAGCCTGTGCTGAATGATGCAAAAGTGAATCCTTTTCATTTTGCAGTGTTTGAAGTTCAGAGTCCAAATTCTGCTACAGTCTAATACATTCCATTTCCTGCCAACCCATCTCCTGCTTAAGAGACAAAATATTCAGATCAAGGGTTCTAAACCTTGCTTCGGAGGCTTCCAGAGCAGCGTAGAGAGCCGCGGCCAGCAGCCCTTTGGCATGACGCTTATTGGCTGATTGTCTTGTCTCTGTGTACTGGGTTGAAATCCCCAGAATAGGGTTTTCAGACTGACTTGCATCCTCCATGGGAGGCAAGGAAGTTAGAGACATTGAGTCTCAGTTCTGCACAGATATTTGATACGGTGGCCATTGTGTGGTAGGGAATGAAAAATCAAACTGTGAAAAAGGCGCTGTGCTATGTATCGATCCACAGCAGGAGCACGTTACACACAGTCGGGCTACTGCGGAATTTCTAGGCTTCCAATTCAAAGCTGCTGTGAAGTGGGTCGAGTCAGCATCGACCACACCCAAGAAAAAACAGCCAGACTTTGTAAGTGACTACGAAGTGGTTTGAAAATGGGAGAGGTGATACAGAAATTTACACCTACTGTCCCCGCTGAGAAAGGAAAAGTTGTAGCAACTAGTGAAAGCTTACAAACACCAAATATTCCCTGCATGCAGTCGTCAATTGTCAGGAGGTCTAAACCTCACTCCCAGGTTCTTGGCAATATTGGGAATGCAAGTAATCATAGACACGTTCCATTAGAGTAATAAACTCGTTTATTACTACCAAAAGGATACAATCACAGTTGCCCTAAGCAGTTCTTACCAATATAAACCGAGAGCCAGTGCTAATCGTTCCCTATACCTCAAGGTTTCTTTGTGTCTCTTGGGATCTCCGAGGTACAAGGCTTAGTGGCTCACATTATATACCTATGATAATTACTATGGTTACTGTAAGATAGAAACATTTCTAGTTACAGAGATGAGTCAAATTGGCTAAATTAGAGGAGGCTTCATGGTCCAAGATAACATTAAACAATTTTGTAGTAGTCATCAGTTTGTGAAACAAAAGCGTACTTATACAGAGTCTTACTTAACTCAGTGTAGTGGTACAAATCACTGAAAGGTGGCAATGCCGACTTGTATATCATAACTATAACAAGGACACAGGTGTCCTAACATCTTGTAAGTAAGAAATACACAGAAAATACATAGAAGAATACATATGTATTAGCAAGCAGAGTTTATTACAATAACATGTGTACATATCCTGACATCTACTGTTATACGGTAGATGCCCATAGACCTATATGTTAGTACAAAATATATCTAAGCACTAGCTGTCTACGGTGTACTTCTGAGGGTACCAATAAGGGTGCAGGGACCTCATATAATAGCCAGAACCTGCAGCCTGGCATAGTGTGCCACCGGCCCAGTTTTCAGTCTGCTTCCCCTCTCTCCTTCTGCCAGAAGCTGGATGTGGTCCACTACCAATTCACCTCGCAATCTGAACCCACCCAGCCTGCGTTGCGTGCTTCTTGCTTGGTTGCTGCCTCTGGCTGCTGCCGCACTGCACTGCACTAATCAAGGCCTATGAAGGCCACCCACCACCATTGTCACCACTGATGCTAAGCCTAGCTTGCTGCCCTGGGGATCTCTGCTTTTTTTTTTTTACAAGGTGAGCCTAGTAGAGTAAGTAGGTATCCTAGTCTTGAGTAAACTTCTAGCTCACCCTCTGCCCCTTCAGCCACCAAGGAAGACAGAGACTTACTAAGAGTAGAACAACAAAAATGTGCTGCTACAACACTGCTATTGAGAGTTCAGTGCACACGTACTCCTCCAAGCTGTAGTGTGCAGTCTGTCTACTCTGTGGCAGGAAAGACAGCGTCAAACTTGCAAGGCTCAAGGCTCATGCACTCTTTCTTGGCTGGAGCTCATCACATCACATTTGATTGTGCCTCCGCTAACAGGTGGAGATTGTGTACAACACAATACAGACACAGTCGCGTCTGGAGAGTACCTGCAGCGTGAGCACACACAGGCCAGGTTGGCACTTATTGTGCAAAAGATTAAATCCATAGTTAACGCCATTATTGCCACACCATAAGAACAACTTAGGCACAAATACGGGGGAGGGGGGTAACTGCCCCCCTCTGCCCTACTTAAATGACACCCTTGCTTAATGGTAGAAATTCCTTCTCAGGTGCCAATGCAATGGTTTCCACTGTGTTCTGAGGTACTGTACTGTATCACCATGTTTCTTGATGTGTCCTGATCGTCATGTGGGTCAGTGTCCCACATTGTCCCTCATTTTGAGTGTCAATGTCCCTCATTTCAGTGACCAAATGTGAGGTATGGTGCATGCTTTTAAGACCATACTCAGCAAAAAAGAGTGCTGAGCATGGCCATAGTGTATATGCTCAATACAGAATGACAAAGGGAAAGGAAGTGAGATGAAACAGTCATGGAGAAACACATTTGTAGCACTAAATATGGATAAGCAATTTGCATGGTCCAAAACAAAAAGGATAGGCTTCACAACACAGAGGCCCCTCTTCGTAAATCTGGAATGAGGGGTGTTGACTGGTTATATCCTAGGCATTTACTGCAGTAGGCAAACAATACTTTACAAATGAATGGTGATTTAATGACAAAAACCAAAAGCCATTAAACAACTTGCAAAAGGATCAGGTTTAACGAGTTTACCTAATTTTTAAGGGACTTCAACTAAAAATGTATTTTAATAACTCTAATTGCTAGCAGTAGTGTAAAAAATAGAAACTGATGTGTTTTTGTAGATGAGATTTACACCAGCTAAGCTGCTGCACAAATGGCAAGCGTGCACCACGTGAACCTGATGTGATGTTTAAATGATGTTCACATCAGCCGAACTGCTGCACTCAGGTAAAGCATGCAACAGGTGAACCTGGTGTAATTTTTTGAAGCTGTTCACACCAGATTACCAACTGCGCACATGTCAAGCTTGAAGCATGAGATCCTGAGTTGCTTTTTAGACCTGGTTTGCTTAGGTTCACTTTGCGTAAGTGAACTTCATCTACACATTGCACAATTAAGCATGTGGCATGCATTCTGAATGTACACAGCACATCTATATTTCTGTAAGAGATGGACAGTCTCATGGACTTCTTTAACTGACAGTGGGACTGCTGGACAGGACACTTGAAACTTGGAACACACTGGAAACACAGAAAACTTGTCAGCTCCTACAAGGTATACAGTAGGTTTATGGCCAGGAAATTCTGCTGATGACGTTTTTTCTACGTTGACAAGTATTCCACTGTTATGTACCTCAGTTAAATTATTGGAGTCTATTTTGGCTCCCATATCATGCCTCTGAAAATTAGGGGAAAAGTTGGCAAGGGGTGCTGCCAGGTTTAACAGGTGGAAAGAGTGGCAGCTGCAAAAAAAAAACTATATATATATTTTTTTATCAAACTTTAATACCCTTGATCTCATTTCTTATTTGTTCATCCCTTCCTCCCAAATTCCATTGAGATAAAATTATAAACATAGAAACATAGAATTTGATGGCAGATAAGAACCGCTTGGCCCACCCAGTCTGCCCATTTCCCTACCTAATGGATAAGCTGCAGATCCTAGTTAACCAGCAGCCTACTTCTTTCTACCCCAACCCCCTAGAATTGCCTTATGACTGTCCCATGCATGCTTGAATTCAACCACTGTTTTTGACTCCACAACCCCCTCCTGAAGGCCGTTCCATGCATCCACTAGCATCTCTGTGCATCCATGTTCCATGCATCCACAGCCCTTTCTTTCAGCTCCTATAGGAAAGTAGATTGAATCTGGTGTAGCAAAATGCTTATTATATCCCACTTAATAAAGGTGCATTTTGTATGCTGAACCCACTTGCTGTTTTCATAGTGTGTTTTATTATTGCCAGGAGATTAAGCCCTGCTTTAATGGATCACAAGGCCACGATGGGCTGGCCTCTATACAGCAGTATCAGAGCAGAGTATATTATATTGTTTATTTGTTTATTGGTATTTTGTTTAATTATTTTATTTATTTTATTTCATTTGCATTTAGAATAAGAGTGTTAGATTAGCATTAGTGAGTTAGTGTCTTTTAGTGAGGTAGTCATTGTCAGGCTGTGTATTGGGTTCAGGTAGCAGGGAAATGGCAGAGAATTCTGAATGTTGAATCCTGAGTTGCATTAACTAAATTGTTGTGACTGGGTTATCTCTTACAGTGTTTCCTGCTGATCTGGCCCAAAAGAATTGAAGTTTGGATGTGAGTTTTACCTGTGGAGTTGGTGTGATGGTTCTGTTCGAAGGATTGAGGAAGCTGCATCATAGAGAATGATAGAGGAGTGGATTTTGTTTGCATCTTAACCGAATCCTATAGCAGAACTGTTGTTTTGGGGAGCACGGTCGATTGTGCACTATTTGATTTGGTTCAACGTCGGATTGCCTTGACTCTGACTGAGGTGCTGAAGTGCTTTTGTGAACTACTCTGGGCCAGTCTGTGAAGTGTTGTAGGTGCCTGTTCTGATCTCAATCTGTCCTGGATTTTTCTGGCTTCCTTGCATTGGGAACCCTGTTCATGGGCTTTGTTGGGGCTGTTTGTTTCTCCTGGAGTTTGGGGGAGATGCCTCACTGTGTTTGCTTACGGCCCACATGGGAGTTGGGAGCAGAGCCTGCTGGAGGTCTGGCCTTTTGATTCTATCACTCCTAGGCTCCTGGTAGAGTCAGTCGTTGAGCTGGGTCTCACAGGAATCGAATTGTTGGGCCACTGGTGGAGCCGGGGGGGGGGCGGTCACCTCCTGAGTACTTGGGGGACTTGTGGCATCCAAAAGATTTTCCAGTGGCTGTGTTTGAGACTTGAAAATACAGACAAGGACCTCAGCTGGAGAAATTGAACTGGAGCACTGCATGGTTTGACTCTAAGATTGTTTATTCTTTACTTTTGGGCCGGACTGTTTATGTGGGCAGAGAGAGAGCCCTACGACTCTTAAAATTGCAGTTTAATTCTGTGACTTCCTGACTATTTGGCAGTGAGAGTGCTTAGAAATTGATTAAACCTCATGTAATTTTGTGAAATCCAGTGATATGTGAGAGATATTATCTGGATTAGTGTTTATGCATAATTCTGAGGAGGTGGGAACTCCTCAGGTTCATGACTCTAAACTGTTTTATAGTTGAATTACTGTTTATTTGCTTATTTTCACCTGCTGTTATGTAAGTGTTTATTAAGTTATTTGGGTGGGGTTATTATTAATGTGTTACTGGTATTTAGAAGTGTTCTGTGTGGGTGTTATTAAGTCTGTGTGTGATTAAGTGTGTGTGGGTGTGTGGGTGGGGAGTGTGGTGTAGCGTGTGTTTGTGGGTTGTGTTTTGGGTTAGGGTTTACATAATTAGCAGGGATGTATCTGAGAAGGTATGAGGGCCTGAGGCGGGCTAGGATAGTGTATGGGGCATCCCAGCTGTGCGATCTAAGGCCTTTTGTTAGCCTCCAAGTATCTGTTAGTACAGATAGGTGCTGTAAGGAGGTTAGAATAGGGAGGAACCGTGTGATTCGCTTGGGTCGGGGAGCCCCGTGCACTGCGGTTTGTGGTAGGATCAAGGTAGTGAGGTGTGGAAGACACCCTGGGATCAGATGGGTCCTAGAGAGAGGCCAGACATGTTTAGTTCCCATCACCAGGGTTCCCACTAGACCAAATGGGCAGGTAGCCAGAGGGGCTGCACTGTCCACCAATCCCCTGAGGGCGGTACTTTGCAATGCCAGATCGGTCAGAAACTAGACTGCAATTATTTTTTTTTTCCAATTCAAATTTTATTCAGTTTTATACCATTAAAGAGAGAAGATCTGTTGTTACAGACAAAAATAGATACAGGGATACATGTTAAAACAGAAAGATCAACTTCCCCCCGACCCGCCCTATTCCCCAATTCACACAAAACACAGTTACATCATGTAAAATTAACTATCAAGAAAGAAAAGAGAGAAACCTTTAGGGCTTCTGGAGAGAGTAAAGAGTGACAAGAGGGCCCCATATTTTAAGAAATTTCTGGGATTGATTATGTAAACCAGAAATTGTCCTTTCCATTCTCAGATTGGCCAACAGTTCTTGCAACCATTCAGACCAGTTTCTTAACCAACATGGCAATGAGGGTTATATGATATTTTCTGTTAGTAACAACAACAGAGGAAAGGTCTCCCAATATGCAGATCTCAGCGGCAAATAAATCCGATAGACCTAACAGAGGGTCGACCCTCTGCTTGATGGCTTCCTAAGGGGGGGGGCAATCCTGGGGCAGGCCCAGAAAATATGCAGTAAATTACCTTCACTCTGAAGACATCAAGTACATGTGGGTGAAGGAAGAAGTCCCAATTTAGCCATTTTCTGCGGTGAATAATTGAGGTTATGCAGGATTTTGAATTGCATTAATTGGAGCCTGTCTTGTATAATGAACTTGTGACAACTCTGCCACAAGGAGGGACAGATGATTTTTTGATTGGGAAAAAGGGAAGTCCAGAAGTGAGTTGGACCAAAACTGTCGGGCCATTTCCAGTCGTGGATTACTCCATACATCTTGGAAACCGCATGTGAAAGGCCCGCAAGGGAAATCAATTCTGTCAGATAGGGCAAACTGATAGATATGGGTGAAACTGTACCAAAGAATTTTATTATTAAGTGTCACAACTGGAATATTTTAAAGACAGCAGAATTTGGGATGTGGGCTTTATTTAAAAGTTCAGGTGAGGCTAGGCATGAGATGACAGTCTTCAGAAAAAAGTTAAGGGGGTGGTCTCCTAATTTCAGGATCCATTGTAATTGGAGAGGTTTGCCATCTATTGTTAGATTAAGGTTCCCCCACCAAGGTTGAGATGGGGCTATAGTATGCTTATATTTCAAAAAAGAGCAAAGCTGGGAATGAATTCTGATTGATAATGCAATGGGGTTGCCTTTGAATACTGGGGGCAAAGATTTTGAATTAACATATAAGAGAGCAGCCGGGGATAGTCCAAGCATTCGTATAAGGGACCGTTCTATTTTAAGCCATATAGGAGTAAAAGAACTTGAAGATAGAAGAGGATCTAGCATTAGCCACCTCAGATACTTACTTGTATGACTAGCCCAGTAATAAAGACCAAGGTGTGGAAGCCGTAGTCCACCTTTCATTTTTGGCACCGAGACCTTGTCATAGGCTAGCCAGTGTTTCTTATCATTCCAGATAAAGTCTGAGAGTATCAGGTGTATTTTTTTAAACCATACCAAAGGCAACCAGACATTGGAAAGATTTATTGGATAAAATAACCATGGGAATACATTCATTTTAATTATATTGATTTTTCTCCAGAGAGAAAAAGGCAGTAATGCCCATCTCTTTAGGTCCTGCCTGATAATCGAGATTAATGGGTCAAGATTCAACCTGATAAATTTGTTCGGGTCTCTAGACAGGTTAATTCCCAAGTATCTCAAGGAATTGGTCTGCCAAGAGAAACCCACCATTGAGGCATCTATCTTCATTGCTTTATAATTCAGGGGGAAAACCACTGTCTTGTCTCTATTTAATTTATAATTGGACAAGGAACTAAATTCATCCAAAACAGTGATTAGGGCAGGTACAGATGTATTGGGATGAGATAGCTGGAGGAGCAAGTCATCTGCATAGGCCGAAACTTTAATTATTTGATGGTGGATATCGATATCTCTGATCTCTGGATTAGCCGTAATCATCCGGATAAGGGGTTCCAAATAGATGTTAAACAATAGGGGAGATAAAGGACAGCCTTGCCTAGTCCCAGCATGTAATGTGGAGGCATCAGACATAAAACCACAGCAGACAACCCATTCTGTTGGGAATTTGTATAAAATTCTTATCCATTTTATGAACAGAGGAGGAAAACCAAATGCTGCCAATGAGTGAAACAGAAAGTTCTAATCAACCTTTTCAAATGCCTTCTCGGCATCCAGGGAGACCAATGTTGCAGGAAAATCAGCATCCCTGGAAGCCAAGAAAACATGCTAGAGGGTTCTGAGGTGATCAACCAAAAATCTGTCCTTCATGAAACCTACCTGTTCCGGGCCTATAATATCTGTCATGATGGGGCTTAGCCGATTCGCAAGAAGCTTTGTTAAAATTGTAAGGTCTTGATTCAGGAGAGATATCGGCCTATAACTTTGGACCCTGTCCGATGATTTACCTTCCTTGAGTATTAAAGTAATTAAAGCTTCAAACAAAGACCTATCTGAACTTTGTGCAGAAAGAACATGTTGAAATAAGGAGAGAAGGGATGGTGCTAGCATAAAAATTCGAAGACAAGCCATCAGGACCAGGTGTTTTGTCTGAGGGCAAATCTTTGATAATGCCAATTATCTCCCCCACAGTGATGGGAGCAACCAGGGAAACTTTCTGTGAATTTGAGAGTGTAGGTAATGAAGAGTGTTCCAAATAGGATAGCAATTGTGATAGAGACGGGGGTCATCCATAGGACTGTACAATTTCACATAATAACTTCTAAATTCAGAAGTTATATCTGATGGAGAGGTTCTCAAGGTATCATCAGTCTGGGAATGGACCGCAGCAATTAGTCTATGGGATTCAAGTTGTTTAAGTTTAAGGGCCAAGAGATGACCTGCTTTTTCTCCTTGGTCTAAATGGAGAGCTTAATTTTCAAAATAGTAAATTCTGCCTTTTCCCTTAATAGGTTTCAGATATGAATCTTTTAGCTTTACCAGTCTTTTCCTTGTTTGATTCAATGATTGGGGAGATGGATTATGTTCTATAGCTTGAATTTGGGCTAATAAAATTTTAAACTGCTCTTCCTGGGTTCTTTTTCTCTCGGCAGCCAACCCAATCAGCAGACCTTTAAGATAGGCTTTCAGGGAGCACCACTCAAAGTCAGGTTTTCTAGTAGAGTTAACATTAATGGCAGTAAATGTAGCAATGTGTTTGGTTATATATCGCATGTTATTCGGGTTCTTAAGCAGTTGATTATTGATCTTCCATCTCCCTCCTGCTTCGGGGAGAGATGTAAAGGAGATCAAGCAGGAAACCGGGGAATGATCCGAGAGTGGGCCTGAGAGTTTTGATGAGTCTAACACTCCGGGAATTAAAGATTGAGAAATAAGCAGGTAATCAATATGGGAAGATGAATGGTGAACTGGAGATGTAAAAGTATACTCTCTATCTGAGGGGTGGAAGGTACGCCAAATATCTGATAAGCCAGCTCCATCTAACAAGTCTCTAGGTGCCCCCTGTGCTGGACAGAGCCCTTTGTGTAGTTTACTTGAGTGATCCATGTACGGGTCGAAAATAAGATTTAAAAAAAAACCCTATGATAAGAGGGATATGTAAAATTGGGGTAAGAATATTTAGAAGCTGCATAAAAAAGCCAGGTGTGTCATTATTGGGACCATAAATGCTACATAACATAATTTCTCTGGTGTGGAACATTCCTCTCACTAAGATGTAACGTCCTTCCTGATCTGTAATGGTTTGATTAGGGGAGAATGGAATAGTTCTCTGTAATAGGATCATAACCCCACTACTTTGGGTGCTGCCCTCTGCCGGAAAGTATTAACCCATCTGCTGTCTGTGTAATTGAGCAGCCTCGGTATTAAGTAAATGCGATTCTTGCAGGAACACAATGTCTGCTGCCAGAAGGTTTAAGTGTTTGAGGATCTGATATTGTTTAATTTTGTGCCTAGTACCCTGTATGTTCCACGTGAGTATTTTTAATGCTCCAGCCACGAAAATTTAAGAAACTGGACTAGGTGCCAGATAGGTCAGAAAGGTCTCCCTCTGGAAACTGTCTCTGTGTGAATTAAACCCCCCACCTCCTCCCCAACCTCAGAATACCAACCCACATATTCAATAACCTATGAAAACTTAAGCTCCCTATCCAACCCACCCCCCTTACTTCTGTGCTTCACCTTCTGCATCATGCCCCAACACATTCACCTCTGTCCCAGCCACCCTAACAATACTTAACACTGTTACAGTATGTATATAATGATAAACAGTACTTAACATATACTAACGTATTAGAAACATTAACTTGAGAATATTAACTTGACTGGAGCATTTGGATATACTGGAAATAGTCCCCAATCCATTAAATTAAGAAGCAATTCAGGGTAACTCACTTCAAAAATAAAATAAAAGTAAGCCATCCTGCTGCTGGGGCATCTGAAAGTACTAAGCTTATTTTACTCTGCAAGTCACAGTGATTAACCATCAGTATCCAAAAAAACTACTCCCAAATTAAATAATTAAAAAGGGAGAGAGAAAGCAAATATTTTTAGTTAACATTGCAACTGTCAGATTTCTCACATAACATTATAACTGACTAATATCTGGAGCGTCTAAAATCCCCGAGTCTACCAGTTATGCACAAAACGAAATATATATTAACAAGGAAGTCCACAAAACCAACAGGGTCATATCTGAAAAAAACAAGTAGAAAGTTCTTCAAAGGGGTAAGAAGACACGAGTGCTATAATGTCTCAGAAACTGACCATAATCGAATGAGCAGAAGACACATCAACAGCAAACAAAATTAACCGCAGTGAAACAGACTGTCTTGCACTCAGGATGTCAGGGTCCCTCTAGCGGTTAAGATGTAACAACAGCTGGGGAATTCAACCTTAACAGTTCTGCTCAAAGATTAGAAGCAGGTATATCCCCAACACAGGAATTGCACCTGATTTTCGTCCCAACACATGGCTCGGTTTTAGGAAATGCAGAGAGAGTGTCTCAGACCACCAGGAAGCGATCAACCAACTTGTTTAGCTGAGAAATGAGCAATAATAAATGGCATAAGGAATACATGCCAAAAATAACATGGACATGCAGACAACCCAAAGAGAGAATATTCTCTCATCCAGCCCATATTAACTTGCCTCCTCTAACAGGGTATCATGAGATTACCTTCACAGGTTTTTAAACAGGTCAGGAAAGGCGGATTTCAGCTGAAGGGAGGCAGTTTCAATGTATTCAAAGGCAGACCAGGTTCCTTCAATTAGAACATGCAGCTTTGCCAGGTATGCCATCCTAAATTTGATCCCAGCAGCAAATAATTTAGTTACCACATGGTGAAATGCTGTTCGTTTAAGCCGGACCAATGCTGGGAGATCTTGGGTTATCCTCAGTTGTTTTCCTTCCCACATCACTTCTTGAAGCTCTCTCAATTTTTGCAAGAAATGCTGTTTTTCTAGGAAGTTAAGGAAGTGAAATATGACGGTGCCTGGAGGGGCACCCAGAGCTGGTTTTGGGTGCAGCGCTCCGTGAGCCCTCTCAATTATATATTTAGCCCCAAAAGGAGAGGGACCCACTAGTTTCTCCACCAACCTTTGAATAAAAGGAATCATGTCATGCCCTTCTTCCCCTTCAGGGAGACCAATTATGACAACATTATTTATCCTGCTACGTCCCTCAATGTCCTACACTTTCGATTCTAGTTTGGCAATATGCTGTCTAAAGGAGGTCAGTTTGGGAGCAATCTTATCTTGTTTCTTTTCCAGTGAGAAAAGCCTGGCTGCATTGGCTGAGGCTCTTTGAGAGACTCATCTAGTTTTAAATTCAGAGAACTGAAGTCGGACACCATTGTGTGGAGGTCGTCCTGAAACGGTTTGAATTCTTCCAGGAACCAATGCAAGGTTAGCAGTTCATTGTCTGTTCTGGTGGAGCTGGTAGTGAGATTAGTACTGGAACCAGAGGCCCACAGCTTCTTTGGGGCCTTCTCGGGGGTTACAGGTGGTGAACATTTAGGTTGGATTTTTTTTGCGTCCACTTCCATACTGCACCAGGAAATATATCTCCAGTTGTTCCTACAATATTCTGACATTGGTCAGTATAAGTTGTGATGCCCAATTAGTGCAAGGTACAACTTAAGAAGTAGTATATTGGAGCAGGTGACTGGAGCTCTGTTGGGAAGCTGCTAGTCAGCACGGTGCATCGCCGGAAGTCCACAAGACTGCAATTATAGCGGACTTAGTTTCTTCAGCCGATCTGGCTTGCATTATTGAGACCTGGATTGGTGACAATGCTGGCCTGGTTTTAGAGGCCGCCGTCCTGTCTGGATGTACCATGGTGCATTGCCCCAGAGTGGAACACAGGGGTGGGGAGTAGCTATCTGTTTTAGATCTGAACTAGGCTTCACCCTGCACACAGTGAGAGCACCGCATTGATTTGGATGTGTGGCCATCCATGGGGGTCTAGATGCAGGTTGCCTGATTCTTTTACATTTATCACCCTTCTGGGGCAGTGAGAGACTTTCTGCAGGAGGTGGCTGATTCCATAGTCAGAGAGATGTTGGAGGACCCCAGATGTTTAGTGCTGGGGGACTTCAACATCTGGGCCGACAACAAATCTTTTCGGCTTGGCTCTAACTTCCTACAGAGGATGTCTTCCTTGGGCCTTGCGCAGGGTGTTTCCTTTGTGACACATCTGGGTGGCCACATGTCAGATCTGGTGTTCTCACTGGGACTTGAGATTAATAGTCTCAGGACTGGTCGGGTCATTTGGTCCGATCATTACATGGTGAAGTTCTCGTTCAGGGCCCCCCCCAGTAGCTCTCCCCCTGTAGAGATGGTCAGCTATCACCCTTTAAGGGGTTTGACCCCTGAGGGTTTTCTGGTGGTAGCTGACCTATCTAGTGTGGCATGCATTGGGGGAGTGCGTGTGGCAGTGGATGCCTATAATAAAGCACTTGCTGGTGCGCTCTACTTCCTTGCACCATTCCATGTATAACCCAGGTCTTCTCACTTGAGGTCCCCTTGGTATGATGGTGAGCTCAAGGGGATGAAAACCTTGGGTCGGAGATTACAGCACTGCTGGCTGAAGTCTGGCCTGGAGGTGGACGAACTGGCCCTATGTGTGCACTATGGTGCATATCATGGGGCTGTCAACTGTAAAAAGGCAGAATTCCTGTCCAGGGAGATTGCTGCCAGGAGGAACTGACCAACTTTGCTGTTTTGGACTGTGAACATTCTTTTCCATCCCTCCTGTCCATGGCCGAAGGTAGCCTTTTCTAACCATT
This sequence comes from Neoceratodus forsteri, assembly GCA_016271365.2. Lineage (NCBI taxonomy): Eukaryota > Metazoa > Chordata > Ceratodontiformes > Ceratodontidae > Neoceratodus > Neoceratodus forsteri. Next base: position 216,780,640 of record CM057453.1, read on the forward strand.
GTGCAAAGAGTTTGCTCGGTTCTTCTCAGATAGGGTGTCTGCCATCAGACAGGGGTTTCTGCCAGTGGCTCAGAATTTGGCTGACAGTGGTCATCATGGGAGACTGGAGAGCTCTCCACTTGGTTGGGTTGAGTTTAGACAGGTGGAGGTGGCTGAGGTCATTGAGATTGCTTCCAAGCTTCGGCACACCTTTTGCGAACTGGACCCAGAGCCAACTCGTTTCTTAATGAGATGTGTTGACTCCATTGGCCCGGTGTTTGCCTTGAGTTTCCGGTGTTCCTTGTCAGAGGGGGACTTTTCCGATGTCTTGAAGGAGGCATTGGTGAGACCCCTTCTGAAAAAAACATCATTGGACCCTGAGATCAAGGCAAATTACCCTCCTATCTCCAATCTTCCATTTTTGGGTAAGATTGTGGAGAAAGTGGTGGCGCTTCAGCTCGAGGAGCATCTCGTGGCCCATGATCTATATGAGCCACTCCAGTGTGGGTTTCTTGTGAGGCATAGCACAGAAACTGCACCGGTTCAGGTGCATAATGACCTCCTTAGAGCTAGAGATCGAGGGGAAGGGACAATTCTTGTTCTCCTGGATCTCTCTTGATGGCTGAAATGGTGGACCATTGAGTGTTACTTGACCACCTAAAGGAATTCTGCGGACATGCCGGCACTGTCATCTGCTGGTTTGAGTCTTTTCTATCTAACAGGAGGCAGAGAGTAGTGATGGAGAATTTCTCCTCCTCCCCTAGCCACCTGTCATGCGGTGTTCCCCAGGGCTCGGTCTTGTCACCGATGCTGTTTGCCATGTATATGCTGCCCATGGGAGAGCTCATTAGGAAGTACATTCTGGATTTTCATTGTTATGCCAATGATACTCAGCTGTATTTTTCCTTTGCCCCAGAACATCTCATGCAGTGGAAGTGCTTAATAGTTGCCTCACTGAAATCAATGACTGGATGGTCTCCAGCTGGTTGCGACTGAACCCCGATAAGAAGGAGGTACTGGTGGTGGAGTTGAACAGAGGGCGTGATAGTTTGGACTCTAGCTCAGATGCAGGGCTTTTTCTTGGCTCTGTACCATTGAAGGCCTCCTCTACGGTGTGGAATCTGGGCATTATTCTTGACAGTGGATTGACACTTGAGTTTCAGGTGTCTTCCACTGTCCATACTAGTTTTTATCATCTGAGGAATATCGCCAAGATAAAGCCCCTAGTTCCACCGCAGAACCTCCCCACCTTAGTACATGCCTTCATGATGACCAGACTGGACTACTGTAATGCACTCTATCTCAGGGTCTCTGGCCTTACCCTGCGCCGACTGCAGCTGGTGCAGAATGCGGCAGCAAGGCTGTTGACAGGGCAGCCTAAGTATTGTCATATTACTCCAGTGCTGTGTCAACTGCACAGGCTGCCAGTTAGGCGGAGGGTCATCTTTAAGGTGGGTTTACTCACCTTTAAGGCCCTACATGGCCTGGGCCCTGGTTGCCTGAAGGATCTTCTCAGTACTGCTGTCTCAGTCCACTTCCTCCGCTCTTCCTCTAGGGGCCTTCTTGCGATTCTCAGGACGAGGTTAAAAACATCTGGCGGCAGAGCATTTAGTGTCGCCGCTCCCGTCCTGTGGAATTCACTTACTCTAGCTATTAGGGAGGCCTCTTCTGTGGAGGTATTTAAAGCCCACCTCAAGGCCTTCCTGCACAATCAGGCCTTCCCAGACTGTGCTTTATAGTCCTTGCCTATTTTTAAAACCTACGTCTAGGTTAACTTTGGCTTTTTTAGGTATTTGTTATTGCTGCTTAGGTTAATGTTTATATAAATTTTGTTTAATTGTTGATATGTTGTGTGTTAGTGCTTGATTATATTGTTATGTATTTTGTTTTATAATTTATAGTATTTATTTTTAATATGTTCAGCGCCCAGAGCCTCCGGGATGGGCGTCTCTTAAATAAAATCTGTCTTGCCTTGCCTTTGGATCTGTGGGGTTCATGAGCGGCTGGAACTCACTCTTTCAGGAGGTGAAATGTAAGACCTACCTTCAGGAGCAAGTTCAAGATGTAGCTACCTAATTAATAGATATCCATGTTCCTGTCAGTATGTGGATGCATTGTGGTTCACCACTCATGGGAAGTAGGGAATTAGGGACTTACACCAACAGAAGTGCTCAGTTGAAAGACATTGTCCTAAGCATAGTTGTTTTCAACAAATAGAAATCAAGACTCATATTTTTTTTTTTAATGTTCCTACAGAAAGGTGTTTTAAGACTTAGTGGCTACAGAGAGGAGGGGCCTCAGTTCACTACGATCACATAAACTGTTTGGTCCTAGGATGGTTTCATTATGGGTGGGGGCAGTATCACAATAGTTCTTTAATGGTAATGTCTGCTGTATTTTTTTAACATCTAAGTGTTTCTGCTCCTATGGCAAAGGCAGGCTGTGCTCCCCTCAGCCCTGTCCCCACCTCCCTTCCCCTCCACCAATGACCACCTCCCCAGGACTTAGCTGGCTGTGTACACCAATGTGAGTGTGTGGATGCATGCACACATTGCAGAAGTCCCACAACTCCCTCCTTGTCACTCTAGACCCGCACTGACACTAGGCCTCAACTCGATGGCAGTCGTTTGATGGAACTGACAGCTCTCCTTTCCTGGGAGGAGAGAGCTGTCCATTAGATGCTTGATCCTCTCCTGATCCTCTGGCTGACCCCAAGCAACCTGAGTACGGCTCTGAGCCAGGTCCTCCGCATGGCAGGTGGTAGTGTACTGCTACACCACTTGGGCTGGCTGTATTTTCTATATCTTAATTGTTTAGTTTGCAGACACGCTGCCAGTTTGTTTTACAGCACAAATATACAGCCAAATCTAATTTACCCAGAGTAGGGTTGTGGCCAGCCATGGGCAAGATAGCAGCTTGATCCACTAGTGGAGAATGGTCTAGAGTTAATCACCATACATCTGCCTAGTTCCCACTGCATTTCCACCTTGTTTTTAAGTAAGTCTGATAGCCCTCACTGCGGTGCATCGTTATTTTTTGGTCTTACATTTCTAGTCCCCCATCAGTCCTAGATAACCGCCCTTACTGATTCTGTGCTGCATTTCCCCTGTGGTCATCACAAGTGAAAGGCCTGCTCACATGATTTGCACTACTTCAGCTACGTCATCAGCTCAACTGTTTCAAGGCAAAGGCAGCTGTACCTGCCATGCCAATAGACTGCAATAACATTACCCTAATGCTACAACACATTTTGCAGGACACAGCAGAGATTAGGCATACAGTAGCACAGGCTAATCAGGACTTAAAGGATGCTGTCCTGAGGATGATGGACACAGAGCAGTGTATACAGTAACTGGGGGACCAGGATGATATTCGCAGCAGATGGCTCGTGGAGCAAGATAAGGCAATTAAATTCTTAATCTCCAAAGTGGATGACTTATAAAATCTTGCTAGATGCAGCAATCTTCAGTTGGTGGGCCACCAGGAAGGTGTGGAGGACAAGGACATTATACCATTTTTGTAGAATCTGATTACCACTATTCTCAAGGCCTCAAATTGCCCTCCCCAGAAATCAAGCAGGTGCATTGCCTCTTGAGACCCTGAACTAAGCCTGCTGATCATTCCCATCCTACCTTGATGAAACTTTGGTCTTACCCTGTGAAACACCTTGCATGGGAGAATGGCCAACTTTCAGGGGAAGGCTACCAGCTGTCTTTTTACCAGGACCTCACTGCAGAGCTCTCATCCTGCTGATGTGCCTATGACCCAGTCAAGTGGAATCCCTCTAATATTGGTGCTGTCACTATCCTCAGGTACCCTTCTCAGTTGCAGATTCAGGTTAATGGAGCAAAGCATCAGTTTAACAGTTTGGAGGCAGTGAAGGACTTTCCTTCCAGGCAGTGGCCCAGGTATCAGATTCCCACCTCCCCCTATGACTCTTATCCTCTCAAGCCACAGACCTCTGCCATGGAAACCTCTCCGCTAGGTGATATTATCTCTGGCAGTACCCCTGCTGAACCCAAATGATGATGGGCACTGGATTCAGGCAGCAAAAGCTACAAAGCTGAGGTCTGATGGAATATTGCAAGAGCAGCTGAATGCTCTGAACCTCCACTGTCCTGCTCCTCAGAGTCCTCTCTCAGCTTGACATGGTAGCCTCCTCACTGCCCACACAGAGCAGATACAATCACCTGCAATAGGCCACCACACCTGAAATGATACTGCAGGCAACCATACCTGAAATGACATGGGAAACTCCTGCATCAGTTCCAGTCCTGCAGCCTTCTGGAGGCACACTCATGCAGTTGACCTCTGCTACTCCTCTAGAGCCTAGATCTTGGGCCAACATGGCTTCTACACCACCTGCATCTCCTCCGATGTACCCTCTACTTCAGAAGATACCTGTTCCCCCTAGCAACAGAGTTCACTGCAAAAGCCAACCAGCTGAACTGTGACTTTCATTAGTTATGACTTGTGTGTTATTGGAAACCCCATATTTTAGACGTGTCCTTCCGACTGACTTCCTCCCCCCACCAAAGTTTCTTGCTGGCTGCAGGTTGTGTCTGTGACTGTGCCATTCTGATATTTCTCTCAGAGCTAGAGATCTGAGGTATTATATGGAATGGCTTGGTAGGGCATTGGGTTGGGGACAGTGGCACTTGGACAACTACTCTTCCTCTCTCTCAGCACTTGACATTGGGCCTCACTGAACTCTGTGACTGCTCCTGGACATTTGTGTATTGGGCTGGGGGTAGTTTTCCTGGACTTTGCTGCCTTTTCCCCAACTATGCTGTTTATATCATTTTGTCTCCATGCTGGTTGCATGTTTAATAGTTACTAATGATGTTTGTTTCCTAGTTGCAGGTTTGCATCTTCCCTCTCATGTCCTATTTAGTCTCAGGGAGTGTTTTTTTTTCTGCAGTACCTTGGTTTCCATGGTTACAGATCAAGTTCCCAACATGAAAGGACAGCACCTCCCTCCCCCCACCCCTCACCTATACTGCTTTTTGTCTGGCTGGTCTAGTGAGGAAGTGGGACAGCTTTACTTCTTGCAGAGCTGTGCAGTGACCAACCCTGCTGGCCCTCCCTTTATTTGCCGAGCTCCAGCAGCCTCACTCCCATGGAGACATTGTGCTGCTTTGAGTCTCATTTTCTCCATCTCCTCCATTTGGCCTGAGCTCCTGACTGCCACTGAGTTTCTCTGTCATGCCTTGTTGTGGATAGACTGATGTTTGCCAGCAACTTGAGCGCCTTTCCTGTGCCTTGCATGATTTTTCCTGGCCAGAGTCCTGCAACAGACCAAGTCTGGGCCATAGCTCCCTTATTTTTCAGGTGCTGGCTGGCTGTTCGGTGCCAAGAGATGACAGCTGTCTTTTCCTTTCTATACCCATGGTAGCTTCTAACTTATGTTCAGCCTGCTTCTCTCTCCCTCCCTCCTAACCAGAACCCCTGGGTTGTGGGTGGCCAGAGGATTGAGGGGGCACATACCTTAATACTTTTTAGAGTTTGGGTTACCTTGCTGTTTTATGGTCCCCCGTCCTTGCTAACGGGCCCAACAGCCCCAGTCCTAGTTCTCAGGTCCTGGCCAGTGCTTTCTCCTGTGCTTTCTGTTAGGCTCCAACTTGCAGAGATGTTCATGTGCATGGCAGTTATTTTTTATTTCATTCCTGGTTGTCACCCCACTCCTAGCTAGTTGTGTGTCTCTCCCTTCATTTCTAAGTATAGGAGAAACCCATTCTCCAGGTGCACAACTTCTCTTTCCTCCTTCTTTTTCCCTGAGTTGGTCTTCATACTTTCATCACTCCTTGTTTTCTCCATGCCATTCCCTTTTCTCTCTCATTTCCTCCCCTCTGTCCTGTGACCTTTGGGTCTTCTCCTCGGTGAACTTGCTATTTGCTCCTATATGGAATGCTGGCTCTCCCTGTCTCTAATCAGTGTTAATGCCACTAGTTATTTAGTTGTGAGTTTTCTCTCAGGCTGTTGTGCTTATCCCATTGGTTATTAGCCTTCTGGGTTCTGCTGTCTTTGCTGACATTGCCACCACTATATGGGTATTGGCCTTGGAAGCCGCAGTTGATCTGGCCCATTGGCCCTTGATAGGACCACTCAGTATGTGCTCATTCATCTAAATGATTGGTTCAGTTTGGTACTAATTTGTCAACTGTTTGTATTGTTACTGTTGTTATTGCTGTATTTCCTACCTCATTCCACTGCAGGAAACAGCTCTTTCAGATTATGGTCTTTCACTCATGGGGTACGTACTCACCATTTGTTGGGCACTAGCCAACATAACTGGGTCCCCTGTAGAATGTCCCTCCTCTTGTCTAGCTCCTTATCAATGCTGTTTCAGGTTCAGTTTATCCATAGCCCATTGAGTTTCATCTCCTGGAATGTGCACAGCCTGAATTCCCCGATCTAAAGGAATCGAGTTCTGACATGGCTTAAGGGCATGAAGGCACAGGTAGCAGTTTTGCAGGAAACCAAATAATGTCCCTCTGAAGTGGCCAAGGTCTGCCATGAATGGGTGGGGCTGGAGCTGCATAGCTGTGCCCCTTCTTCTAAAGTTGGGGTCTCAAACTCAGTGCACAAAGCCCTTAGGTGGGCATTGGCATTCTCTGGCCAATACAAGGACAGTAGGTGGGTTGCAGCACTCTTTCATACTCCTGAGGGCACATTGGTTATTGCCAATTTTTATGGGCAAAACAGGGATGATCCCGAGCTGTTACATGCTCTGCATCACTCCTTGTCAACTCTAGCTGCCTATGGCACTCCTCTGTTTTTGGGAGAGGACATTCATTTTGTCCTGGAGCCATATATAGGATGGAATTCTGGCAGGGATTATCTCCATAACAGGGCCCCTCACAAGCCTCCAGGACTTGAAGTCAGTAATCTCATTGATGGACATCTGGCCCTTGCATTACCCCCGAGTGCTGGATTTCCCTTCTTCTCCAAAATGCACTCCACCTTCAGCTGACTTGATTTTCAGCTGGTGTCCTCTAGTACCACCTACATGGTATAGACTTTAGATATCACCCCTCTGTAACTATCAGATCACTCCTTAGTGGAATTACTCATTAAGTGAGTGCTTGTTTCTCAGAAACCTTTCTCCTGTCAAGTCGACCCCCATTTTTTCCAGGATAAGGAGTTTCCTACCTGGCTCTTGAAAGAAATTTCCTTCTTCCTTGAGACAAATAACATAGAGAACACCTCAGAGTCTACACTGTGGAAAGACTTTAAGGTCTTCCTAAAGTGGTGAATTATGGTCTTTGCTGCAAGAGCAGTAAAACCTCTAAGGGCAGTTGAGGCACAATGAAAATAACTTAAAGGTTGCCCTCCTACAGTCCTGAAGTCCCCCTTCTATGACATTAGTGTGCTGTCCATATGCAGCTCAGCTGCCTATCCACGATGAAGCAGAACCAGTGATCCTTTAACTACAGCACAGATATTGGGATGGCGGAGTGGCTGTTATCTTATAGGCTATACAAGCAGCAGTCAGACAGACATGTCCATGATTTGAAGGACTTTGGTGGTGTGGTGCAAACCCAGCCTTAGTAGATTAACCATATAGGTTAACCATATTATATGCTCTTTTCATGAGCAACCCTGTGCTTTGCATTGTCCCTTTGATTCTGCCAAACTGGATGCTATTTTGGCTAGTCTTCCCATTTCCACTTTGTTGCTGGAGGAGAATGAAGCCTTAGAGGCTGCTCTAACCACTCAAGAAATTCCATCAGCTATTGCTTTCCTCTCTCCCCCACAAGCTTCTGAAGCTGATGGTATTCCGGTAGATTTATATCAACAAATCCCTACATTGGTCTTCCCCATCCTACAAGCCATTTTTCAGGAATCCTATGCTATTTTGGCTCTTCCCCCCACAACATGGGAAGTAGTCATTATAGTCCTTCCCAAAAAGGGTAAGGATCACACTCTTCTCGAGAGTTATAGACCAATTTCTCTAATGAGTTCAGATGCAAGGATTCTGGCTAAGTCCCTAGCCACTTGCTTGAAACTTGTTCTAATTCATTTAGTCCATCTATCTAAGGTGGGCTTTATAAAAGGCCATCTGAGCTCTGACCACCTTAGAGCGCTCATTCCTTAATGTCCCTGTCTGGTTCTGCCCCTACTCCAGTATGAGTGGTTGCCACTGATTTTAAAAAGATGTTCAACTCAATGGATTGGGGATACTTGCATGCTATCCTGAGTAGGAAGGGGTTCAGGCCTCAGTCTGGGGGCTGAATTCATGGACGTTATGCATGGCCTACCCCCTACCCCCATTCTTACCATCTGAATCCACTCCCCCTCTGTTCCATTTGCACAGAGGTACTTATCAGGGATGCCTCCCTTCTCCTATGTTATTTGTCTTGGCAATCGAGTTTCTAGCCATCACTCTTCAGTTGCATTCACAGTTTCAAGACAGTCAGGCTGGGAACTTGGACTAATGGATGCTATGATATGTGATAACCCATGAGGTGGGTGCATGAGGAAGGGCACTGTCCGTTATGGTGACTCCTTCCTGGCGCAATCTCTTATGGTGATGGGGAGGGTAGGGTGACCGGATGAGGCTGTGGGTGAATTGGGCAACAGGATGTCACTATCATTACATGCGGTGGGAGCCGAGCACTGGCGAGGGGCTGGGAGGGTGAGAGGCTGTAGGGAGTGGCACTGTGGTAGCTGTCTGAGCTGCATCATGGCATTGGGGGTTGGTGAGTGGATGTGGGGGGAGAGGTACTGGGTTCGGGTCCGGGCACTGGTGCAATTTAATTGAACCCGACCCGAACCTTTTTTTTTTCCTGCTTTCACCCCCCCCTCCGACATGTACCCCCTGGAGTTTAGAATCCTTAAGTAGGGGGTGCAGCTGGTGAAGCACCTCGCGAGGGGGGTTTGGGTGGGTGCAACCCCCCACCAGAAATCAATAAAACAGTGTCCTGGCACCATTGTCCTGAGGCGCCAGGGTTGTCAGAGTGCCAGAAATGTTTTCAGCTCTCTAGCTGAATGATAACAGTAATCACCTTTAGGCATTCGCCATTATCACACAAAACTATGATATGTGCATGATTTCTTAGTACTCCACCTGAATGCCTGGACTGGGATGCCTATAGTTCTGGACATTCTTCAATCTTTCCAAACCGCAAATGGTCTCTGCACCAATTTTGCCAAAGACTGAGCTTCTACCACTGAATGACCATTGTGCTTCAGATATAACTGCTCCTGTCAAGTTGCAGTGATCCCCCATGGGTATTTAGTACCTCAGTATCAGGATCCTCCTTGACCTGGCAGGAGTAGTATCCGATAATTGTACTGTCCTGCTTCGAATGCTGCAGGATTATTGTGACTGATGGACACTTCTCCATCAGTCCACAGCAAGGATGATAGCAGCAGTCAAGATAATCCTGGCCGCTAAGTTACTACATTGCCTCTCCCATTTGGCAGTGGAGATCCCAACCCATAGGTTCTTGAAAATGGAGGCCCTAGTTGGAAAGTTCATTTCTGAAGGCAAGCCCCTCCCCCAACTACAGTAGGGACAATACAAGGGCTTACTGCTGCTGGGGGGCTGGGGACTGCCCAGAATCAATGTCTAATATGTGGCATTCAGGTGTGCACAAACTGTGTACCGGTGCTACACCTTCCTGGGTCTATGGACCCACTTTGTGTTATAATTGAGAGTCCTCGTGACCTTACTGGCCACCCTACAGCACATCTGTACTCCTTACCTGCCTCTGAAGATGGGCCCCCACCGTGTCATCATGCTTGCATTCATGGAAGAAACTTGAGTCCTGGGTTCAATCTCCCCTCAGGTCAAATACCTTTATTCCCTTATAGAATAATCCCTCACCTACAGTTGGGGGTGTGGTACTACACTTGACTATGTGACTGGCATGTGGCATAAAGTGGGTCACTGATGTATGGCAGCCCAACAACACACATCTGGTCTGTTATGATAACCTTGTAATAACCTCATACTGTATTCCTGGCCTACCCAAAAGGGATTTCTGGAGATATTTGCAACTTCGGGGTGCTATTCATGATTGCCTCAAAAAGCTACCTTCCCATATTCCCAGCCCCCCCCCTCCACTGGCCCTGCTATCTTAGTAGAAGACATCCAGTGGTAAGGCACACTTCATTTATCATTCTGTCATGTAGGCTGCCCCAACCCATCTGTGAGTGCCAGATGCAAATGGTCTGAATCTCTAGGCTTGAATATCTTGGTCTCCTCTGGGTCTCACCTGTGATCCCGCCTTCACCAGGCATACCTTGACTCCAGGAGCCTCTCAGTTCAAAACAAATTCATGCTCATGTGATACTGTATCCCAGCTAAGCTCAGGCATTTGGCCTTCTGAGCCACAATCACGTTTAGAGCTGCCAGTCTCCAGGGGCTAATCTTCTCCAAATTATGTGGGGGTGCCACAAACTCAGCTCCTTCTGGGACCAAATACATCACTGTTATAGTGACATTGTGGGGCTGCTGCTCTCCATTTCTCCTCAATTGTGTCTCCTTGGGCTCCCTCCTGTGCCCCCGCATCCCTAGCCATCAGCTACAATGGCTACTGATAGTGAAAACTGAGGCTAAGAGGCTCATCCTCCAAAGGTAGAGGACTACAGATGTTCCTATAATTTCTTAATGGCTTTCCTTGGTTAGCTCCCTAGCCATTTTGGATAAGATGTCCCATGTTGCTCAAAAATCTCTCTGCTCATATCATATCCTGTGGGAACCCTTCCTGATCTTAGTATACTATCAGCAAGATCCCCTCCCCATCCACCCAAATAGAGAGTGGCCCTGACTCAGATTTCAACTGATGATGTTCCTCAGTAATATGTTGTGTTTGCCCAGTTTGCTGTGTCTATACCACATTTGCTGTAGCCCTCAATTGCTGTACCGTACTTCACAGTGGTTTGTACCATGTACTGGTACCATCTTGTGCCATATTGCTATACTTGTGTTTTGCTTTCTAGAGTATATTACTGTGTCTTGTATTATATATGCTTTTACAACATTCAAAAAAATATTAAATGCAAAAAAATAAATAAATAAAATAATGGCAAGAGTAGTCCTACATTCTCAGCAGCCAATTTATCAGGCTGGACATCTCACACTTCAAGAAATAGACTATTCCTGCTTTGGCAAAACTTTGTCTGGCTTACACTCCGAGATCTTTGGTTTGAATAAGACTGGTTTTTGTTTGTTTTGTGGTTCTCTCTTTTCTTTTACCCTGCTATACCATTTATTCTTGGATTGGCATGTCTTAGATTCCTCCATATAGCTTAGGCATTAAGCATATTTATTTTACAGCATTCTGCACAAGTTGGGCAATGTTTGGTTGCTGTTTTAATTTGTTTTTTGATTTTCTTTCCTTTTTTTAATTCTGTTTTTTCACCCTGCATCTGTGGGAATGTACCTCTTTGTTCAGCCCATCTGGCCCCCTTGCCTCCTTCCCCAGCCTACATCACCCTGGCTGCCCAAACTGGGAAGCCATTGACTTATCACTCATGGTGGAGCTCCTCCAGGGGCTAAGCAACATCAACTTGTTTCCTCTTCCTAGACTTTTGTCAAGCATCATTTGGATAGCAGTGTTGGCTCTGAACCTCTGGCATCATGCTGCATAAGCCAGAAGGCATTTCCTCTTGTGTACTTGGTTGCCTAAGAGGAGTGGGAATGCAGTGTCATCAGTATACCATAATACGCACTCCAGTGCATGGCACATAGACGTCCGCCACTCCCCTCCCACTACTTGTGTGGCTCCAGGCTCTCTCACCACTAGCCACCACTAGGGGTCATGAGAATGCCAGATGCCACAACTCTCCCTCCAATGGACTTGTGACCCTTCTCCCTTTGGCAGGCCCTTTGATGCTCTGGGCTTATTCCTGAATCCTGGAAGTAGCGTCATAAGTGATAGCACTGCTGCTGTGTTAGCAGGCCAGCCTGTGATTTTCTTTTAATAAAAAATGTTCCTACTCTGATGAAAAGTGCCATGGGATCCCACCATGACAGCTGTCAGAGATGGCAGAAATAGCCTCTGTTTAACATCACGTCCAAAGAACAGCACATCTCTTCTACAGTGCAGTACCCTAGTAATGCTGCACTACAGTGCAGTATTGGGTATCACTCCAAGTTTCAAGTATGGGTCTAGGACCCACAGTGTTCCAAGCTTCTGTCCCCTGACAAAAATATGCAGACTACTGATTCACTAACACTAATAATAGATCATCCAGCTATGCTAAGTGTACCTTATAAGACTAAAAAAAAACATCTTTCCTTTCACTTTAATTACTAGACTAACAGTTTCCTGATTTTTCTTAAAATGTTGCTTTGGTGCCTCAAGTGACCAAATGTTGGCTGCTTTTGTCACTGCAACTATGGATACTAAAAATATTAAAGACTTTCTGTAGAATGTTATGGTAGATATGTCCATTATAATGTCATCTGCAGAGCTCTTTTAGACAGATGGAAGCCCTTCTTGCCCTCATCATAATGTTGAAAGTCTTAAGGAAGAGGATCAAGGACATGGAGGACAGATGTCTGAGCTACACCTTTAGTAAAAACATAAGGTTAAATTTCTTCACCATATGATTCACCATACAATAAACAAATACAAGGATAATCCTCTGAGAACCAACTGAGTAAATGATCCTCCTTAAAAGACAGCAAATAAACCAAGAGCCATGACCCTTAAGCTCTTAAGGTTCCAAGTGAATGAGCAGATTGTGCAGTTGGAAGAAGAGGAAGTTTGTTTTTTCTGGCAGGACAGTGAAGTCTGTTTTTTCAAGGATTTCTTAAATCAGTTGCTCTGAGGTGAAAATGTCCCTATCATGGTTAAGCAAAATAAAGTTTTCACATCTAAAAGGACTATTGGAGGAAATATTTACATAAAGTTGATGCTAAGAAGAGGTGCCTTATAGATACTGTAGCGTATCTTACTTCATCTGGGGATCCAGTATGTTAAAACAATAACTGGCAATCCTCCATGTTACCATAAATAGATTAGACCTCTGTTTTGAGTCTCAGAAAAGGCAAGGGGCTTTGTGAAGCAGTCGCGGGCTAACATAGTCATTAGTACTCATGTTCCTTATAATGGACAAAACAGTTGAACAGCTCCAAAAGTAGCCTCTGATCCAGTAAATCCAGTGTGTGATGGGTCAACATTGCCTCCTACAAGTACACTCAGTACAGATGGTGAAGACTGGCAGTGGAAGCTGAAAAGAAGCACACAGCAGGCCAGCAGCAGGTTGAGACACATGGCAATTCCCATACACTCCAAAAAAGCATAGCCTCAAAACAAGATCAAAGGTTTCAATGGGTAAACCTTTCTAGTTTGCAAAAAGATTTGTTGGCATCGTTCTAACACATAAAGTGAGAAGGGCTACAACACCAATATTTTGATAAAGTGGCCAGATACAGTGAAGGAATGCAGAGTTTTTTTTTTTTGGGAGGGGGGTATCCCACTGCCCAAAATAAGGAACATCTCATATGAACAAAAAACAAACTATACATACAGGGCACACACACTGACATGTGGCCCAATAGGAACAGTCTGTTTACTGCAATGATGACATACAATACCTGTTTTCACTCCTTTTCAACTGTCTGTGACATTTGGGGTTAACACTGGCTTCTTCCTTTTGTTTTATATATCATTTTTAACTTGGTGGTCTTAAGCATTAGGGAGGCAGTATTATGTAGTGGTTAAGAGCACTGAGCTTCAAACCTGGAGAACTGGCTTTGAATCCCACAGCCACCATTTGCTTACTTTGTGTCCACAAGCTAACTTTTATTTTTATAAATATATTTTCTGTTTACTCCCCCTTCTCTCCGTGGTTGCTGCTCTCTTCTGGGTGTCCTATGCTCTCTCTGCCTGTCCCCTGGTACCTCCCGGAGGACCACCAGACCTGCCCCCATGCTACCTCAGCCTACCCCTCCGGGTGGGGGGGGAGGAGGGGGATCCCTGGACTTCCCCCTCCAGTCCATTAGTGATTGTCTGGCGGTCTGAGTGGCTCATCCTGAGAGCCAGGTTATGGTGTCTGGGAGTGGTATCCCTTCCTTGCTGGCATCTACAGGGCTTTTTTCTTGTTCTGGTGCCTCCTTCAGGATGTTGGCATGTTAAAGGAGCCAAGGGGTGGAGAACATCCCAATATGTAATTGCTCCAGCTACCGGCAGATGTCCTCCCACTCTGCTTCATGCTGTCCTGCTGCACCTCCACCTGTGGTCACCCTGGTGGTGGTAGAGCGGCAGGACATGCAACCCACCCTCCCTGGAGGAGGAAAGCATCCTGAGGGTGCTCAATCTTCTTCCCCCAGCTGGCTCTCCAGCTGCCTGAGTCCATTCCCGAACCCGGGTCACTGGCACCTCAAGCGGTAACCCTACCACTGCGCCGGCCGGTTGGCTACACCATAAGCTTACTTGACCATGACTTAACTTCCCTGTGATTCCAGGATGCACCAAGAAACAAGCCTTGGCTTAGTGTGCCTTTCCTGGCCAAAAACTGTGAAATAAATGAAACCAGATAATTCAGCTAAGTTGGGATACTGCATTTAATGTACCAGATGAGTTATTTTTCTGTTTTCCACTACTAAATTATGTGTTTAATTGTTTAGTTACCTTTAATACTGTAGAAGATAGCAAGGCATCCTGACTAGCCTAGGACTGTAGTGAGCCACAGTACTAAAGGACTGAAGGGTTGGTTTACTGCACAGTCTGGAGGAATGTTCTAAGAAAGAGTAGCTGCTAGGCAGATATGGCACTGCTGCTTGTTACAGTACCTTTGACATTTTTATGTCTGATGCACACCTATGCACCACACTTTTTGTCAGGAATGACTTGATTTGGGGGTGTGGTACTGCCGAGCACATTACTGTTCAAAATAACAAAGGCTTGTCAGTCCACACCAATGGCCAGCAGAGTGGTCTGTGACATCACTCGCTGTTTAACGGGCAGAAACTTTGTGTACTTCAAAAAATCAAGCCACTCTAATCAGAGATGGCTTCGGTCCTTTGATTTACATGAAGATGGTCAGCAAACAGCTGAGTAACTTTTCAAAGCAGGAGCCTGTCAAAATGAAACTGTCTATCGATGTCTGTTGTAGCTGCCCCTCCCCAGCCCAACCCATTTATTATAAAGACAGCACAGGGATGCCCAGTCCCCCATGCCAGCTGCTACCCCCACCTTGCCCATTTTAGTTAGGCAGCACCAGGGAGCCAAGACACGGTGCTGCAAAATATAACAGTGACATGCTAGCACCAAGTTTGGTCAACAGTAAACCTAACGACCATCCGTACAGCGACTGCACAATACTGATGCAGGTATTGTGCCACCCAAGCCCCCAGTGTTTTCTGCCCACACACCCCTCATGAAGGGGGGCTCTGCCTTCTGCACCCCCAGACTTTAGGATTCTCTACTGCAGATTGTAGTTGGTCTGGGAAGAGGGCAGGACACTGGGGGACTGCGAAACACGGAAATGGACCGTTACAGTGACTGTTGCTGGAGTGGTCATTTTCTGTGTTTCGACGTCGGGGTGTCTGGGCAAAAGGGGGTCACCCCAGTGACACTTGGGGTACCAGTCCCCCAGTGTCTGTCCTTCATCCCACATCTTTTCTTTAACTTTTTATTTATTATTTTAAACCTAAGCAGCACTGGGGAGCCCAATCATGGTGCTGCCAAATATAACCATGAGACTGAGGGTGCCCAATCCCCCAGTGTCCGTTCCTCATCTTTTCTGTATTTTGTATTTTTTTAAACCTGTAAAAAAGGAAATTGTCCATCAATGTCTGTTGCAGCCCATGCCATAAATTTCCCTCCAGCCCAACCCATGTTTTTATTATTAGAGCATGAGGGTGCCCAATCCCACATGTCAGATGCTTCTCCCCACCTTGCACCTTTTAGTAATGCAGTGATAGGGAGCCCATTCCCAGTGCTGCCAGATATAACAGTGACACTTGTGGGTGCCCAATCCCCCAGTATCACTACCTGTAATACAGAAAACCATCCATCGTAATTTTTTTTTTTTTACTTTGTAAACCTGTAAAAAAGAAAACTGTCCATGTATGTTTGTTGTACCATTATCTCCCCCACCTGGCCCTTCCACTCAGCACTCACCACTCTGCACCCCCAAGCCTTTACTTACTCACAAGAGGTCAATGGTAGCCGGCCCACCGGTGCAGCAGTTGGATTTCCGCATGTGACGCCAGTGACCTGGGTTCAGGAATGGACTTGGGTCTTCAGAGGGCCGGCCATGAGAAGGATTGAGTGTCCCATGACTGCTCTCCTTCTCGGGGGGAAGGGTATGGGATGTTGTAGGTGCAAGGGGGACACCTGGTGGAGGCCAGGAGTGCCTCAGCATACGTGTGCCAGCAAGGTCACAGAGGGGCAGGATGGATGCTGGTGTCATTGCATGTTCCCGCCCCTCTAGAGGGGGAAAAAATCCAAACCTGCCTCTCTCCACCTCAGTGATGCCCTCCTTTCGGCTGCGATCAGCTCCCCAGGCCACCTCCTGCCCTATCCCATTGTTAGTGGCACCTTAAGGGGTGGGTGCAATGTCTCCACCCTGGGAGGTAATCCAGGTGGTCCCAGGAGTATGGTTCATTTGGGGATGCCGCAGTCGAGGGGTCCGTGACCGGGTGGATGGCCCGGCAGAGAAAGGTGTGGCACAAAAAGTATAAATTAAAAAAAAAAATAAAAGAGGTCAAACGGTGTAATCCTCTCTAGACCTCAAACACGTCTTCACTGTTCAACACCAGATCATGAGCTAAGGAAATCAGTTATGCTGCTTAATGTAGTTCAATGGGGTTTTGAACTTAATAGCATAACTTGGCCATTTTGCAATATTTTTCCCCAAAATTTTCAGCATTCCTTTTCTGGGTCACCACCTCATGAACAATGCAAGGGCCATTACGTAAATCTATACAGAAAGGTGATTTCACAGTCACTGCACAGAATCACCTTTCGGGCAGGAGTTGAAAAGTGTCCCCATCATTATTTTGTAGGTGGGGTCACAAGAAGGCTATGTTGAACATCTGGCATTAAAACATTCAGAAACAATAAAGTTATGAGCCTACAATGAAGTTTGAAAATGTAAACTAATAATGTTGGTAATTTTCAATATCTTGCCCCAAATTTTCAACATAGCCATTTCTTTATATCACTTGATGAATGCGACAGCTGTAATTTTTTGAAATCCTGGCCAAAATGTGTTTTCACATCCTGAAAGTTGATTTTGCACTTGTGCAAAATCACCTTTTGGGCAAGAGTTGAAAAATGTCTCTACTATTGTTCATGAGATGGGGTTATAAGAAGACTATTTTGAAAATTTGAGGCAAAACTGTTAAAAAAACAAAGTTATGAGCCTATGATGGAATTTACAAATGCAGGCTCGTAACTTTGGTAATTTTCAATATTTAGATCCCAAACTTTTAACATAGCCATTTCTTCACAGCATCTCATGAATGGGACAGCTGTCATTTTTTAAATCCTGGCCAAAATGTGTTTTCACATTCTAAAATGTGATTTCACAGTTGCTGCGCAACATCACCTATCAGGCAGGATTTTAAAATGTTCTCTGTACTTGTTCATGAGATTGGGTCATAAGAAGGCTATGTTAAAAATTCAGGCCAAAAATGTTAAAACCAAATAAAGTTATGAGCCTGTGTTGGAATTTGTGACCACAGACTCATAACTTTGGTAATTTTCAATATTTTGAACCCAAACTTTCAACACAGCAATTTATGCACATCACCTTATAAACATAACATGTCATTTTAAAATCCTGAGCAAGATGTGCTTTCACACCTCTAGCGAGAAATGACATTTCAGCCAATATGCTATAAATGATACATGTCATGCCTATAAGGTGAATCCTAAAACAAACCTCTTCAAAAGTTGGGGTCAAAACATTAAAAATGAAAAAAAAATTGTTTCACAAGCATCCAATGTTTGGCTTTGACAAATGCTTGTTCATTACTGTTATTACTGTTGTAGAATACCCATTGGTGGCTCCCCTTTCCCCTCTTATTTTCAACTCTTGGCAGGGATACAGTTAATGCTGTATAGTGGGATCATGGTTTCTGAAGCTGAGATGCCATTAGTGGTGGGTGAAGTGGGTTAAATTTGCTCCACAAAGTGGAGTCTGTGAAGTGCTCTACAACACAAAGCGGAGTACTCCACGTTATAATGGAGAACATGAAGTCCATTGAAAACAATGACTTTGCATTACTCCACCTTCCCCAAACCACTTCTCCACCAATTTTAAGGCGAAATAACACTGAAATCAATGTACTTCACATCACTTCACCTTGTTATTGAGTTCCAAAGTGAATTTGCAGTGCTTCATGGGATTGCAGGTCACATGGGCCCTAGATTGTTCTGCACAGCCTCAGTTCTGTGTAGTGTGTGTATAGTGGAAGATGGAGACAGTTTCCTCTCAGAGCTCTGTCATTCAAATCCTCTAAAATTTGTTAAAAAAGCCTTTTTGAGCCATTTTTTTTTTGCTCAAAATTTAGTACATCGATTGTAGGAAACCCTGCTGTGCTCATATCATTGAGTATTTATTGTTTGTGTGTGGATTTTGAATGTTAATTTAGAACAGTAAGTCTGCGTACTGTGAAGTGTACTATGTGGAGGGGCATATCTGTGGTGTAGTTAAATTAACTGGGAGAAAAAGGCACTTTTTCTGTTTCGGTTATATTTTTCTTGTATAACTGTGTTAATGTACACACAGTAATATTTTCAGTAATTTTTGGCATTTTTGGCTGATTGCTGTGGTGCAGCAGTGTATAATTTCAGTTTGTTTAAAACATTTGGTTATATTACTAAAGGTTTTCAATTTGCTGCACATTACTTGTAATGTGTGTGAGTGTGTGAGTGCGATGCACTCGTGCTATTAAATCAGATACCATTTATTGTGCCACAGAGTAATTTCAGCAGTGTGAACCTGCTTCTACTGCACCTGCATTAATTTTTTGTACTGCTTGTGGTATCTTTACTGATAGTAGTGGACTGTTACTGCCATGCACTAACCCCTCTCCAAACTGGCAAAAGGTATTATTTTCCAAATTTGGATTTCTGATGGTGAGCACTGGTTAGGTGGTGTTGTTGTGCCTTTGCATCTGCATCTCTTTAGTGTGCAGTGCAATCTTAATCTGTCTGTGCATTTGGATCTCTTTAGGGTCCAATCTCCATCTGTTACTTAAGTCACAGTTGTTTCTTTGGCTTCCCTTCACAGTACTGGTGTTCAAGATCACATCACGAATCACAAAATTAATGTTTTGTAGTATCTCTCCAGGCTTCACCACTGTATCCATTGATATGAGTTTTCAAGCTGGTGAGTTTTGTGAACAGCCTGGTCATCAGGGAAGTACAGCTGTAGGAATTTGCGTTCCTAATACGCTTGTCAGCTCCAAGTCCG
This sequence comes from Neoceratodus forsteri, assembly GCA_016271365.2. Lineage (NCBI taxonomy): Eukaryota > Metazoa > Chordata > Ceratodontiformes > Ceratodontidae > Neoceratodus > Neoceratodus forsteri. The sequence goes on from CM057453.1 coordinate 216,800,008, forward strand.
AGAAAAATAAATTCATGTTTCATGGTCACGAATGCAGTCACGATTCAAGATCACATCACGAATCACAAAATTATTTTTTTTACTAGTTACTTGCATCATGTAGGCCTGTTTTGTAGTGTGTCTCCAGATTTCACCTCTGTACTCATTGATATGAGTTTTCAAATTGGAGAGTTTTGTGATACAGGTCATTGTCATTGGGGAACTACAAACATAGACATTTGTGTTCCTGTACAGCATGTGAGTTACAGTACTGTAAGCCATGTGATGTGTGGGGGCCCGGGGGCTGCCAATATATTTGTCACTCCTCCTTACTTCAGGTTAAGGAGGAATGACAATGAGAAGTCACAATCACAATAACAAGGAGAAGTGGGCAATTCATGCTGGCCACTCGGCATAGCGGAGTGATAACGCAAACTGCCCACTTTTCGGGCACTTCACCAGTGGAATTTAAATTGTCTGCATCTCTAAGGTGGGAGACTTTGCATGTATTGTTACACTCTTATTTCACTTCATCAGCACTGTAGAATTTTCCAGACACAAGACAGCAGCATTTTATGGATGAACATTTATTCTGGTGACTTTGTATGACCACTGCCCAGATGACTGAGTGTGCCATTAATTCTGGGAGACTTTGCATTTCTTGTTTCCTTCTCATTTCACTTCATCAGCACTGAGGAAAGTTCTGGAGACAAGACAACAGTAGCATTTTGGGGATCCACTTTAATTCTAGTGACTGTGTGTGTGTGGGGGGTTGCTAATATTGTTGTCACTCCGCCATACTTCACATTGAGGAAGAATGACAATGTGAAGTAGTATTAACAAGGCGAAGTGGGCATTTCATGCTGGCCACTCCATGAAGTGGAGTGACAACTCAAAGTGCCCACTTCACGTTCACTTCGCCAGTGAAATTTAAATTCGTTGCATCTCTAGATACCATACCAGAATCAATACTCCCTTCATACTTAAATATTAGACCCATGAGCTGTCACACTCTCCCTGTTGGAGCTCAACAATTCTTATGTTATGAAGGAGGAGGAGAGATTCCAATTTTAATATGGTGGTACCACTCCAGTAGTCATATTAATGAAGCAATAGATGGTGTAATATGCAGCACGTCACAATTTAGCTGGGTTCCTGTCTGTTGGATGTATCACATTGTATTCATTTTGTGCATTGGTAGAGGAATGGTGTGGAGGGTCTTGTGACAGTTCTCTGTTACTCTTACATCTTGGGTCACAAAAGAATTAGCTTGGTGTTCAATTTGCCATAAACACCAGATGATGAGAAATATTCCTTTGTGGGCCTGTTGGGAAAGATCAATGTTAACTATATGTTGTGTTTTAATTTTATTTATGAAATGTGCAAGAAAAATGATGCATCCTGATTGGCTGAGAGAGTTTGGAACTCATTGTCCTATGGACAGACAATCATCGTTTCAGGAACCCTTTCAACAACTAGGAAGCAGCACACCTATATAAATCTGCAGCCATAAACACATTCAGATGTTTCCAGATATTTTGCAATAAGCAGTATTTAAAGAGATTACCTCTAGTGACTGACAGTGGTACTGTGGGCAGGCAAGGACTTTCTCAAGAGATATCACATCAGGGTGACAACCGGACAACTTCTTAGTGCAGCATAGCTACTCCTAAGCAACTTAAATCATGAATGACAAGGATAAAGGAAAAGTGTGACCCACTGGGAATTGAGCACAGGCCCCCAGAATACCATCCCAGTGATCTAAACACCTAAAGATATGGGCTCACATTGCTTAGCAGGCCTCCTGGCCTTCCCTTGGACACACACATTTATTTTTCTAGTGTTGCATAATCTGCAACTAGGAACACATCAGGATGACAATCAGATAACTGTTCAGAGCAGTATAGCCACTGCTAAGCAATTTAAATCAAGAATGGCAATTCCATTCATGATTTAAATTGTTTAGCAGTGGCTATTCTAGTTTTGTTTGTACTTATGTCTCTGGAGTTGCTAAAATGTCATTACTACTCTATTGATAATCCATTGTTTATACTCAATAGCAATGAGTTTGAAGCATGAGAGTCAATGAGTTTCCTGATCTGTTTTCAATGAATTGTCATCTTTTTTGCATCTAATTATTTTTTTGTAATACTTTAAATAAATTAACATTTATATATTACATATCTAAACAAATCCAACCCATACAATTCACAAGTAAAATCCAAGACGACCACAATGCAGCTCATTATGCAATGAGTTAGCCAGTCACTGCAATTCAAGTTCAATGGTGATCATACTCAATGTAAGCTGTTAGCAGGTTACAATCAGGCTCTTGCCCCCACCAACCGGTTGCACTGCTGCCCTAGAAATTACTATGTCAACTAGACCATCGACCTGATGGTCATACTTGGGCTGAAAATGGCACGTGCAGCCAGTTTGCATAATTGCTGCTGACAAACTGCATCTAGTTGTCAAAATTGGTTACAATTTTGAAACTTATACCTGCTGTGTTAAAGTAAGCAATGGATGCAGAGCGAGCTGGATAAAGCCACATCTTATAGACATGCCTGCATCCAGGACTTTGAAAATACAGACCTCCAGTAGGAAATGAACAAAGCATATATGAAGGGAAAGATCATTGGGCATGCCACTAATCTTCACAAGTCTCATGAGAACAACCAAAATCACCTGGAGGCTTAATTTAATAGCAGGCATATACACTATGGATGATTCAAATTTCTCTATGGAAAAACTAGTCAGCCATCCTGAGGGTTGAGGCACTGGATGCCACACCTTGTCGCATGCTGGAGACCTGGGTTATGGAATGTACTTGGGTCACTCAGGGGTCAGCAGGGGGGAGGACTGAGCATCCATAGACAGCTGTCCTTCCTTGGGGAGGGGGGATAGTGTGGTGTGTTGTAGACTGACATCAAGCAGTGACTGGGTGTCGGCACAGGCGCATAACCCAGAAGAGGAGAAGGCACACGTCCAGGTCATATGGCTGCTCTGTGGAGGTGGGGCAGCTCCCTCACCCATTGTTCAGTTTGGGTGATCAGGTGAGAAAAGTGTAAAAGGCCAGGAGCCAATGGGGTCCATGATGACCTGACATGTTTGAGCCAGAAAATGAGTCCCTCCAAGGGAGGGCCAGAACCACCTATCAGCTCTGCAGAAGAGCGGTACAGTATAAATAAAAAGATATTCAAAATCAGCAGTCTCAAATATCAAATTAGTATCCAGTTATGTTGTATGCTAGGCATACGTATTGGGAGACAAGTGAAAAGTTTTGAATGGTACAGTATTGCTCTACAGTCTTTGTATCTAGACTGGTGAAAATGCATAGCAGTGATAAGGTATAAAGAGGATTTAGTTATTTAAGTATTTGATGACCAGCTAGATTCATTGCAAAACAGAATCCATTTTTGTTGGAAGACATGGATATAAAAATACAAGATAAATACTTTATAAACCATACGCAAGTGTAAAACATTCAAGTCAGAGGATAGGAACCACTACAAACTAACATAAAGTTTCTGTTTCAGCTACAATTACATTAAGAATTAGTGCATGGATACTCTTTCAGTTTGGACTTGAATAAAGTGTGGTGTTTTGATATTGGTTTGCCACTAGGACCATTGCCCTCTCTTAGGTTTGCCATGACCATCTCTCACTGCTCCATCAGATGTCATCTTGTTGGACTGTGTGAATAACTGAGTCAGACACATAAAATAAAAATATAGGGCTGTTTATTCATCACAGAATACTTCTGCCCATCATGAGGCTATGGCTCAGAGTGAAGTGTTTCCAAGAGCCAATGGAATGGCATTGCAGTGCCAAACAGTGCAACATTTTGTATCAGCAACAGTGTTCTGAGTGTTCTTCATGGGGTGTCAGCTAAACATAAAGCCCAATACTTAATGTTGTACTTCACATCACCCCTGTGGTCATGAAAGTGAGTACCACTCAAAAAATCATTAATATAAAAGTACAAACATGAAAACTATTGAGAAATATCATGCATTACATGACATAACCTGACCATAGGTCCCATATGTATGCATATAACCCTTTCTGTAAACTATTGTACATATTGTAAATAAGAATAAATACATAGGTGTATTCCACTGCTGGGGGGAAGGGTTCTGGACTACAATGGTTACCAGTTAGGGTGATACCAGTGGAGGTGGAACACCCTGGCAACCTGAAGCTTGGCTAAAGAGACAAGTGCCACATTGCAGTTCAGAGAGAAGGAAAGAGAGGGCAAGGGGTAGCAGTTGGAGATTACCAAACTACTATATGCCGATTTTCAATGAACTGTTGCAGAACATGAAAACAGAACATCGAACAGTCATTTTGAAGACCACATTCCTAAAGAGAAAAACAATGTTAATGCATTTGCGGTATCATTAGTAAACACTTGTGCATAAAAACAGCTACATTATGTTATTTACTGCAGAAGAACAATTTGCCACAGGCAGTGAAGAATGTCATTGGCAACAGAACAACGAGAACCAAGAAAGACAAAATTGTTGCACGAAAGTTGAAGACTTGCGTCAACTTTTCCAGTCAGTGGAAATTGTATTATGAGTCAGTTGAACTAGTTCTTGACAGGATGATGTAACATCCACAAAAGCAATTCAAGAGTTCTGCAAACTGTCAAACTCAAACCATTTGACTCTGTAAGTCAAGATCCATTGACACACATCTTGTGTCAAATCTTCTCAGCCTGGTACACAAAGGTTTACACAAGAGATTCCTGAGAAGGAGGGTTCTTAGAAGTCCCAGGGAGTTCATTTGAGTGAAGGTCAGGTGCAACAGAATCTGCCTGCAGAGAGTTAGAAGTGTGAATATTTCAAAGAACTGGTTTCAGATTACCAGGAAGAAGTTCTGTATTTGAAAGGATGGCAGGCCCAAGTGCAGCTTCATTATTGGGAGGACCGGGATAATCTGGGAGGCTGCTGTTCGGGTACCTATCCTTCAGATGACTTATGTGGACTTTGTTGAGTGCAAGCTTTCCATCTGATCTGGCAGTTTATAGAAGATATCCACCATGAGCTAGAGAGTGGAAATTACTTTGATGACAAGGGTGGGACCATTAGCATTAGAGAAACAAACAAGAAAAAAGGAAAACAACTGGAAGTGATGGAGTGTACAGACGATACAGAATCAGTAACTAGACAACAAAGAATGGCATCTGTTCTTAAATGTTGAGATAGCGATATGCAAAGAACAAAAAATCAGTATAACAGCTTGACTAACAGGAAATTCCCCTTTGACAAAATGATTAGAACTGGTGCCTCGGAGACCAGGAATGTCATGATCAATCCCAGGGTCTGATACTTACTCATTCAGGTCTTTATTTCAGTTTACAGAAGATGTCACCCCCTCAATCTGGAAAGAGGACATTGCAAAGGGTTATGACAAATATGTGTGGCTATCCTTCTGGTGATTGTTTCCAGTCCTCGATAGTTGAGGCCAGAGGTTGTGCCAATTTTAAAGCAGCAGTATTTGTTAGTCACCATGAACTAGCTTTTTCAGTATTAAGGTTTCTTCTCAGAAAAAAATCAATATATTCTCAGTTTCTTTTTGTTTTATTTCATATTGGAACTGAGATATGGGATGTTAACATTTTTGAAAGATCCAACTGCCATCCATGACAAAAAAAAAATTAAACATCTTCATACAGCGCTCTGCTGTTTACTGTCAGAAACATGTGGTACATACATAGATACGTAGAAGTTGTTGGCAGAAATGGACCTTTTTGGCCCACCTAGTCTGCCCTATAATCCTTACCTGTTATGGTGCTCAATGCCCTGACTGAATTCTGGAGCACCCCCGTCTTGCTTCCAGGATACCAATGTGTCTGCCTCATTCATTCTTAAATCTTGTAACTGTTTTGTCCCCCACCACCTCCTCTGGGAGGCTATTCCTAGAGTCCAATACCCTCTCCAAGGAAAAATACTTTTTCTTATTACCCCTGAGTTGTCCCCCTTCCAGCTTCATACTGTGCCTCTTTGTCTTTGAGCATCTCTTACTTTGGAAGATGCTCCCTTTCTGTGCTCTGTTTATACCAGTGAGGCATCTGAATGTCTCTATCATGTCTCCCATCTCCCTCCTGACCTCCATTTAATACATATTTAGCAATTTTAGTCTTTCCTCATTGGTCTTCTCATGTAGGCCCTTCACCATTTTAGTTGACCTCTTCTTCACCGCCTCCACTCTGTCTATGTTCATTCTCAGAAGGGGCTTCCAGAATTGGATGCAGTACTCGAGGTGAGGTCTCACGATTGTCCCATACATGGGTAATATGACCTCCATCTTTCTACTGGTGATATCCCTCCCTATGCATTTAAGCATTTGGCTAGCCTTTCATACCACTTGTCACACTGCCTAGTTTCTTTTAGGTCACTTGAAATGATAACTCCCAAGGTCTCTTTCCTGCTGCATTACTGTCAGTTCTTCCCCTCCCAGTTCATATGCTGCCCCTGGATTCTTCTGCCTTATGTACATGATCCTGCACTTTTTTGCATGAATCCCAGCTGCTCCAGAAAATTCCTCCAGTTTTAAAGGTTCTCCATCATCTTTTCAACCCGACCTGACATGTCCACCTTATAGTACACTTTTCATGTCATCCGTGAAGAGGCATACCTTCCAATCTAGCCCTTCCACAATGTCACCAATAAAGACACTGAAGAGGATCGGCCCCAACACTGACCCCTGTGGTACCCTATTCATTAACTCTGCCTCACCAGACTGTTGCAGTTGACTACCATCCTTTGGCTTCTGCCAGTAAAACAGTTCTTCACCAGTTTTACTATTTTAGGGCCCACCCCTAGGCTACATAGTCTGTTTATCAGTCTTCCTTGAGGGATAGTGTTAAAGGCCTTTCTGAAATCCAGATTAGCCACGTCCACGGCCCCTCCCTCATCAACTATATTAGTCACCCAGTTGAAAAACGTTATTAGATTTGTCTGGCAGGACCTCCCTTTGGTAAATCCATGTTTTCCTGGGTCCAACAGAACATTCATATCATGATACTCAATAATCCATTCCATAAGCAGTGATTCCATTACCTTCCCCTCTACTAAAGTCAGACTGACTGGCCTGTAATTTCCATCCTTTTCCCTATTACTACCTTTTAGAGTGGGACCACATCTGCTCTCTTCCAGTCACCTGGTACATCCCCTGTCTCTAACAATAGGTTGAACAGTGCCATGAGGGGTGCAGCCAACACTTCCCAGAGTTCCTTCAGCACCCTTGTGTGCACTGAGTCTAGACACATCCCCTTGTTCACCTTCAGCTTCCTCAACTTACTCAGGACTCTTTCTTCCATGAAGGGGCTGGTGTCCATTTCCCTACCCTTTATACCTCTGTCCTGCATCTCCAGCCATGTCCCCTCCCCTCTTCACTGAATACTGAGCAGATGTACCCATTTAGTTTGACTGCTTTTGACAGTACTCGTCTAAGTGAACCTCCCTTCCCCTTTCTTCCTAATTGTTCCTCCCTTTGTTTTACTCTGTTCACTAATGTACCTATAGAATGTTTTATCCCCCTTCTTAATTGTCTTAGCTATAGTCTCTTGTATTAACACCACTGCCAATCTAACTGCCCTCCCTGCCTCCCTTTGCCTCTTCAGATAACTTTCCTCATTCTCCTCCTTCTGAGTTCTTTTGAATTTTAAGAAAGCTACTTTGTTTGCCTTCACCTTTTCTGCTTCCTCCCTAGTGAACCAAATCAGTTTCCTCCTCCTTCTCCTGCTTTTGCTGACCTGCCTGACACATAGCTTGGTAGCACTGTCAATTCCCTGTCTTGTTGCAGACACTGTTCCTCTGCTCCCTTCTGTTCCCCCATCTCTGCCCCTTAGGCATACCCTCATTCTCACGAAGTCAGCCCTCCTGAAGTCCAGGACCCTTGTTTTTGTGTGGCTTGGTTCCAGCCCAGTTCTTAAATTAAACCTCACCGTCTGATGGTCACCGGTCTCCAGGTGATTTGACACCTGTATGTTATTAACACAGTCCCCATTTGTTAGTAACAGGTCCAGCACTGCACCCTTCAAGTTGCCTGATGCATGTCCTCTGCAGATAGTCCAGGATGTCCCTACTCCTTGAGGTTGCCACTGCTGGTAAACTCCACTCCACATCTATCCAGAAGGTTGAATTCCCCTATCAGCAGCAACTCTCCCTTTCTAGCCGTCTTTTGTATTGCTTGGAACATATCCCTATCCTCATCTTCTTTCCCCATGTGTATAATGCATGTGGGTTGTATACAGATGGTAGCAAATCCTAATACATCCACAGCATGCATCTAGTATGTGCATTCAACATGTTAACTAGACAGAAGACATTTTTTTTTAAATTGGGAGTGATGGCCATCTTTAATGATTTAAGACATTAATTCAAAATGAACTATAAAGGTTGTGTTTAAAATATTGGAGACATTAGAAATACGTTAAGGATGAATCTAAGGATTTCATAAGAACATTTTTTGATAAAAAAAACTATATGATAATTTGTTTTTGCCAACTAACAAACACTGCTGCTTTGGCCAGTATTGCCTCTATCTCAGGTATGAAAGTCAATTGTTATAAAACAGACATTATTGAATTTCAAACAATTCCTTATGCATGGATGTTATGTTGTAAATGTATTAAACAAACTAGGCTATACAGACTCTCAAATATCTGGGTATTATGATTTCTCCATATTAGAAGAATGGGGTTCCTATAAATCATAGCCTATTAATGTCTAATATTAAACTAAACTTAAAAAGTGAGCTAGTGTAAATGACAACAAACCTTTCTGATGAAAACTGAGTCTTTTAAAACGCTGGTTTATCTTTATTGTGTCTGTTGTATTGGTTGCCACCTGTGTCCATTTCTAAATGTTAAATTCCTCTGAAGATGAAACATTTGCTTAGTTTAGTCTTCTTCCATGTGCACTGGAAGCCATGCTGTTGCTGTTTGCTCTTTCTGAGAGAATATGACAGTGTGCAGCCTTTGCCAAAAACACAAAAGGAGGACACGCAAAGTGATAGTAGAAGACTCAGATACTTACTAAAATGCTGTAAAATCTTGATTTAATGGACAAAAACTTACAAATGAGAGCAGAACACAATATACCAGTGCGTCACATCTTGAGCGAGATGCTTCATTTTCTGCATTACAGCCTTTGCCACATTGCTTTGAATTACAACTCCACACAGTTGAAGAAGTATATTTTTAGGCAAAAGTAGAAAGGTCCTTGAACCTGAATATGTTCCCAGACAGCTGTTTGTTATCCAAGATTCTAGCCTCTATTAAATTACAGTCATGAAGTTTTTATGAAATAGAATTTTGAATATTGCTGGGTGTAATTGATATTACACCAGCAAAATAGCACAAGATTGCCAATTTTACATTCATTTATTTTTTTGGGGGGGTGGGAGAATACTGCCAAAATCTAATGTCATTATGCATTAACATTCTTCAGCTATCATTTAATAGTATCATTTGTTTATAAATTGTGCATTTTTAAAAATGTCAGATTTCAACAGAGACCCACAATTGTCCATTTAAATTCCTGCTGCTGTTGTTAATTGACTAATTGCAGTGCTTATGACTATGAAGAACAGCACAGCAAGCGTGCCATGCTGCAGCCTGCTACAAATGCCACATGATATCAGAATAGACAGGGCATGATTTCTGGTATTGTGGCTTATCACTCAAAACATGATTCCTTTTACCCTGTCACTGCTAACTGTAACAACCAGTTGCTCTTTTAAATTCATGCTCTTGATAAATGGTTAATTCCTGACTCATGATTGTAAATTACCACATTACAAACAAACCATACTGTCAGAAATTATGCAACTGCATATACACATTTACATTACATTGCTGTTAATATGGCTAAGATAAAGCAATACTTCCTCCTAACTACTGTACTAACTCAATATGAAAGCCTAATAAATAACATTTCAAAAATAAAGTCACTGGGGAAAGACAGCAAACAGGTTATTACAGACATACTGTATATCGTCCTGTTATGAATTAACTACGTCTCAATTTTGTTTTTTATTGTTTGTTTTTTTCCCAGGGTTACAGTAGTCATGACTGAATTCAAAGCACGTCTAACTACTGGGAAAGAAATCTTTTGAATACACAGAGTTCATTACCCAAGACTAGAGCATACACAGGGCAAGACAACCATAAACTATTGGAAAATGCTGCTCTACTACAGAAATGATATATATGGCTAAGGCTTAAACTTGATAGGGACCTCTTCTGGCCTTGTTGAGGACTTTAATTTCTCCTTCCATTTCTCCTCGGGTAGCTTATACCTGCCGATGGCTTTCTTAGACCTAGAGGAATGACAGCTGGGGGTGCCCTCAGTTCACATACTGGAAGGGCCATTGGTGCTGGGGGACCAACTAAACCATCCTCCATCATGCTGGTGCAGCATTTATGCCACTTGTTTCCCACCTCCTCCCATGGACTCATGCACACATGAGGCTAGCTTGAAGGGAGGTGCCTGATGGTACATGGTCACCAGTGCTGCCAAAGGCACCTATGCTATGTTACCATTAGGTGCTGCTACCAAAGGAGTGCAACAAGCTCCCTCCACCCAGGAAGAGAACATCCAGTGAGCACAGAAAACTCCTGATAACCTGGTTTTGAACCCAGGTTGTCAGCATATTCATATTTTGCAAACATTGACCAAGGCTATTTTTAAACACTGCTCCTTTCTTATTGCATACTGAGGGTTCTTAATTTGCACACTCTGGAATAGAGGAGGGAGAAGGGGGACGTGATAGAGACCTCTAAATACCTCGCGGAGTTGAACAATGTATAAGAGGGAATATTTTTCAGAGGAGAAGACGAATGAGAACAAAAAGACATGCAAGAAAAGCTCATAGCAAGAGAATTTAGGAAGGATGTGAGGAAGTACTTCTTCACTGAAAGACTGTCAGATGCTTGCAACAGTCTTCCAACAGAGATAGTGGGGCAAAAACAGTGGTGGGCTTCAACCATGCATGGGATAGGCACAAGAAAATTTTAGTTGGGAAGCAGGGGTTAGCCAATGATATCAGCATGGCTGTGGATATTAGCATTATAACTGGGGCAGTGTTTGTTGTCCTGATCAAGGCTTTTGACCTTGCTCTTGATCTAATGAACCCCCATTATATAAACATCCTTATGTAATGAACTGGTAAAATATCTCCTATGTAAATGCACCCTAAATGTTTTATTCCCAGTTTTGCAAACTCTTGATTATCTGAACTAATTTCATGTCATAGAAACATAGAAACATAAAATTTGACAGCAGATAAGGACAGCTTGGCTCACCCCGTCTGCCCATTTCCGTACCTAATGGATAAGCTGCAGATCCTAGTTAACCAGCAGCCTACTTCTTTCTACCCCCACTCCCTAGAATTGCCTTATGATTGTCCCATGCATGCTTGAATTCAACCATTGTTTTTGACTCCACAACCTCCTCCAGAAGGCTGTTCCATGCATCCACAACCCTCTCTGGGAAAAAATACTTCCTTACATTACCTCTGAGCCATCCCCTCTCTGTCTTCAAATTGTGCCCACTTGTTCTTTCACACCTCTTTTTTTGAAAGATGCTACCCTCTTGGACTTTGTTGATTCCCTTGAGGTACTTGAATGTTTCTATCATGTGCCCCCTCTCCCTTCTTTCCTCGAGGCTTTACATATTAAGCTCCTTTAGTCTCTCTTCATATGTCTTCTGGTGCATACCCTGCATCATTTTAGTTGCCCTCCTCTGGACAGCTTCCATCCTGTCTATGTGCTTGTGAGGATTGGGTCTCCAGAACAGTACACAGTACTCCAGATGGGGTCTCACCAGCTGTCTGTACAGATGGATAATAACTTCCTGTTTTCTACTGGTGATGCCTCTCCCTATGCATCCCAGTATCCCCCCAGCCCTCCTTACTGCCCTCTCGCATTGCTTGCCCACCTTTAGATCATCTGATATGACTACCCCCTGGTCCCTTTCCATTTTTGTTGTTGTTAGTATCTCAACCCCATTGTGTACTCTTCCCTGGGTTTTGTTTCAGGTGCATTACCTTGCACTTCTTAGCATTGAATCTAAGCTGCCATATATTTGACCATTCCTCTAACCTTGTCAAGTCCCTTCTCATCCTTTCCACCCACCTTGATCATCAACTCTGTTGCAGATCTTTGTGTCATCTGCAAAGAGACATACTTTTCCTTCCAGTCCCTCTGCAATGTAGCTTATAAAAACATTGAAGAGGACCGGTCCTAACACTGAACCCTCAGCGGTACCCCACTAGTAACCCCCTTCTTCAGAGTGGACTCCATTTACTATTACCCTCTGTGTCCTATTCTCCAGCCAATTCTTTACCCAGGCTATCATCTTGGGACCCACTCCCAGGCTGGCTAACTTGTATATTAATCTTTGTGTGGGACTGAGTCAAATGCCTTGCTAAAGTCTAGGTAGGCCATGTTCACAGCCCCTCCCTGATCTACTACTTTGGTCACCGAGTCAAAGAAATCTATTAGATTCGTCTGGCATGACCTTCCTGCTGTGAATCCATGTTGCCTTGGGTCCTGTGCCCCTCTGGCCTCTAGGTACTCAACAATTCTTTCCTTCAGAAGTGATTCCATCATTTTCTCTATCACTGAGGTTAAACTAACAGGTCTGTAGTTTTCTACTTCTGCCATGCTCCCACTTTTGTGAAGGGGAATCACATCTGCCCTCCTCCAGTCCTCAGGTACCAACCCATCCTCCCATGATATGTTAAAGAGAGTAATCAGTGGTGTCACTAGTTTTTCCCTTAGTTCTTTTAGAATTCTGCGATGAATCCCATCAGGCCCCATTACTTTGTCCACCTTCAGTTTTAAGAGTTCTTTCAGAACCCTTTCTTCAGTAAATGGGCTGGTATCAACTTCTGTATCCAGAGTGTTTCTATTGTTTGTTTTAGGTACCTCCCCCTCTTCATTTGTAAATACTGAGCAAAAATATTTGTTTAGTATCTCTGCCTTTTCACCATTACCCTCTGCCCACCCCCCCTTTATTAAGCCTCAATATCCCTCCCTTAGTCTTCCTTTGCTCCCTGATGTACCTAAAAAAGGTTTTATCCCCCTTCTTAACTGAGTTGGCTATCTTTTCCCCGGTTTGGGCCTTTGCTGTTCTGACTGCCTTCTCAGCTTCCTTTTGCTTTAACTGATACAATTCTCGGTCCTGCTCCTTCTGTGATTCCTTGTACTTTCTGAATGCTTTCTTTTTCTCTTGAACCTTCACTGCCACCTCCTTTGAGAACCATAGTGGTTTCTTACATCGTTTTGTTTTGTTTATTTGCTTCACACAAAGGCTTGTTGCCTCTGTGATGGCAGTTTTTATTATTCCCCATTGTTCTTCCACCCCTCCTTCCGGCCCATTTGCTAGTGCATTCCTTAGGCACTCACCCATTTTGGCAAAGTCAGCCCCCTTGAAGTCCAGTACTTTTGCCTTTGTATGGCTTGACTCTATTGCTGTGTTTATTGTGAACCATACTGTTCGATGGTCGCTAGTTCCCAGATGGCTATCCACTTCTACATCTGTGATCCTCTCCATCTCCATTTGAGAAAACTAGGTCTAAGATTGCTCCCTCTTGAGTGGGCTCCAATACTAGTTGTCTAAGGCATGCCCCCGTAGGGCATCTTGAATTACCCCACTCTTAGAAGTGGCTGCTGCAACTGCACTCCAGTTAACATCTGGCATATTCAGATCACCCATCAGCAATATCTCCCCTTTATCTGCCATTCTAAGTATACTTTCTATCATTTCCTTGTCCATTTCATTCCCCGGAGAGTGGGGTTAGTATACAACCTCTGTGCGGATTGTGGTGCCATTGCCTGTCTCCAAATTGACCCACAGTGCTTCTTCTCCTCCCTGTTTACCCTTTTGTTCTGTTGCTTTGATTCCTTCCCTTATGTAGAGAGCTACTCCTTCTCCTCTTTTACCCTCACTGTCCCTCCTGTAGATAGTGTATCCTGGTATGTTTACATCCCAGTCATGGTTCTATGTGTACAATGTTTCTGTGACTGTCACGATATCCAGATGTTCCTCCTCCATCAAAGCCACTAATTCAGGAAGCTTGTTACCCAGACTATGGGCATTGGTACTCATTGCTTTCCATTTTTTGATGACTTTACCTTCTGTAGCAACATCCCCCACTGACCTTTCTACCTGGGTCATTTTCTCATTTAGTACCCTATTTTGTAGGGGGAGACTGGGATTTTCCTGCTGCTTATCAGTGCCTCCCCCCTTGACTAGTTTAAAAGCTTGCCAATGAAGCATTTAAACCGATTGCCCAAAAGACTTGTTCCCTTCCTGGACAGATACAGACCATCCTGCCAGTATAGGTTGGTGTCCCTCCAGGTGGAACCACAGTCCCCAATGAAGCCAAACCCCTGTGCTCCATGCCATTTTTTCAAACATTCGTTAAACTGCATGGTGCAAAGTACCCTTGCCTCGCCCATGCCACTGACAGGCAGCACCTCTGAGAAGGATACTGTGTGTGCTACTTGTCTTAGGCCCCTCCCCAACTCTACAAAGTCCTTCTGCACTGCTCTAATCTCATGATGAGCCAAGTCATTTGTCCCTAGGTGGACAATGACATCCAGTGCAGACTCCCATGCAACTGTTCTTGTGATCCTAAGGATGCACTTCCTGTCCCTCCAAGCCATGGCACCAGGCAGGCACCTTACTTCAATTTTCCCTGTTCCCCCCAGATCTATCCCCTAATAACTGAGTCCCTTATCAGGAGCTGCTTCCTTTCCCTGTGATGCCCTCTACCTCCTTCCTGAGGGCCTCCCTTGTGACAGTTGTCTGCAGCCTCCTTAGTCTCCTCTGCGGGTGCATCCATAGGGGAACTATGCTGCCCAGAATGGTGTATGGATTGTGAAGTGGAACAACTGACTGAGTGTGCCTCTGTTCCACCACCCTAACCCTCCCTGAGCCCACTGTGGTCCAACTGCTGTGCTTTCTTTGCAACCTCTGAGGTAGTGGTGGTGGCTCTGGTGCTCCCAGGATGGGGGAGGTTCCCTTACTACTGTCCACTGCGTCCTGAAGACGGGCAACTTCCTCCCTCAGGGCAGATAGTTGTCTGAAAACAGGGCAGCATCTCAGCCTCCAGAAAGACTCCCCGAAGACTGCTGCCCAACAGCCATTACATTGCACTACTCCCCACATGTCTGTCTTCCTTATTTAGTTTTTTTTTAGCGTGTATGTGTGTGTGTGTGATTGGTTTGTTATATAGAAATATGCATTATATAATGTGTATGCTTATATTGTCAGTGCAGTGTGCTAGAGAGGATATGACAGTGATATGCACCTTGCCCTCTTGATGAAATGATGTTAGAACCCCAGGTATAAAGGAACTATTTCAAGGGGTGGGTGGGGTGAGGGGTGTGAAGGGTTAGGGCCTAAATTGTGCCCTCACGAAACAATCAGCTAAATGCTCTGACCTACCACTGTGATTAGTGCCTTCCTGTCAGCAAGATGCCCTACATGACAATGTCTCCCAAGCAGGATGGATAATTGAGATTGTACTTCACTTTCTCTACTGTGGTTTGTACTAATGATGGCATACATCAAGATTCAGTTCTGGGCTGAATATTATTCTCTTTTTTATTTATACTCTTCCCATGTCAGTGGTTATTGTGCTAGTCTGTTTTCCATAGATGGTCTTATATACACTACAGTAGTTCCAAAAGTCTGGATGGCCTAAAAATGTGCTTCTGTTGTGATGTTACAAAAAAAAAATAATAACTTTTCTGCACCTAAAGAAACTGGTGTTAAATTGCAGGAAAAAATGCTATCTTGTTCAGGTCCAAATCCAAGCTTTGTGCAGGTCACCTCAGTCTGTCTATTGCCTGTCTTGATGATCCCTCTTGACAAACTTATCAAATTTCAGTACCTAGGGGTCACCTTAGGTCCTTCCCTTGATTTCACCTCCCACACAGCAGTTGTCTGTAAGACAACAAACTCTAAACTGGGTTTTACTTACAAGGTTAAACATACCCTCATTGTCAAAGTCCACCTTGCCATTTCACAGTGTATCTTAATGCCCTGTCTAACCTATGGACTTTTGGCCAACCATGATGTCTATCCAAATGGGATGTTGTCTATCACAACATCTGCCACCGTGTCCTAGTAACAAACCAACCACCTCACACATCAATGTTTATAATGGCCTGGGCTCTTAATCCTCCTCTACAAAGTGCTTATTCCTTCTGGGCAGTTTTGTTGATGAATTACTCCAATCATTTATTCTCATCTTTCTTTGATTTGTTCCAGTATGTTTTTTGTGATTCTCACCTGATGTCCTGTGACAGGTTACTGCTGCTTCAGTCTAGTTCATCTACTAAAATGGATCTGTTTGAATTTTCCTCTTATGCCCCTTAGTATTTGAACAGCTTACTACTTAACATCAGGACTTCACCTACCACCTGTACGTTTGATTGACATGTTTTACTTTTTTTTTATTCATTCAGAAAAATGCCTTTGGTCACAAGTGCTCCTTTGCAAAGGTTACACATCTGAGTAAAGATATAAGGTTATACACAAACATTAAGAGAAAAAAAAAACTTCAGAGAAGAGTAGTCAGCAACAAACTATAGGATACAGTTAGATACAAGAACATTAGTTTGCTATTGTAGTATCAATAAAAATGTTACAGTGTGATTTGGGTGTGCAGATTATCTAGAACAGGAACATTGAAAAAACACCAACTCCAAACAAGCATAATCATTTGTTTTGGTATAACCTGAAGTACTGTATATCACATAGGCTGTGATCTGTAATGTCATTTGTAATGTTTTAAATACCTTTCTGTCTGTATTGTTGGTTGTGCTTCTGTTGTGTAACCTGTCTTATTGGATTGAGCCTGAAAATAGGGATGGAAATACCTAGTTTGTCTGCCTGATTAATAAAAGCTTAATAAGAAACTAAGTTACAACCAATGCAGCATCATCATTAACTAAGGCAGGAACAAAATAGATTCACATTTGTGAGATGAAATAAGCATGTTTGGTAACTTTTAAAACAGAACCTAGCAAAGAAATGAGGGAGCTATAATAAAACCAGACTTCCAACAATGAGTTTAGCATTAAGTGGAAAAGATCCAAGACTTACTGTACAATGTTTAAAGGCTGAGTCAATCTGCATACTGAACTCTGGAAACCCAGAAGAACTATAAATGCTCAGTTCTGAAAGGCTTTAATTAAGAGAAGATAATTAGAAGACATCCCATTTTACAAATCAACAAATCATTTTTGAAGTTTCAATATCAAATTTCAAAGGTCGTGGTCAATCTCATAGGAGATTTATAAATCATCTGCATATGATGATATGGGAAACCATTTTCTGCAGTGATGTCTTTAAATGGTAATATGCAGAACAAAGAGAAAAAAGTGAAGGGTGTTTTGGAACCCTGTAAGACATTTCATAGAACAAAGAAAGCAGCAGTTGTTTTGGCTTTAAGACTGGTCTTCCACTTAGGTTTACCATGTAAAGAGGAGTAGACCACTTTTTCTGCATTAGATGCTGCCCCTATTTACCTAGTAATCTCAGAACTTTCTCCACTTCTTCCTACTGGAAAGTATTTTGCTATGCTGCCATTGGCACTTGAATCCTTACCTGCTGAGAAAGGGGTCATCTTAAGAGATTAATTGACCTATGGGATGCTGTTACATATTGCATTAAGATGCTTTTTATATTCTATACCTTTCCATTTGGATGGTGGTGGCATACCTCTCTAACTTTCAGCATTTAAAATTATAGCACTGACCTTCAAAAATCATAGCAAAAGGCCAGGATGTGTAACATGTTCTTATTTCAAACAACAGTTTGTCTGCAAATAGTGGGACCCATATAGTTAGTAATATTAAATGTTTCTGTTTACTTAGTTCAATAATTTAATAGTTTGTGTGTCCAGAAATAGTTCTAACATATTAAGAAGATCAGTAAACCTATGCAGAGCAAGGGTTAATTTGAGTGTGAAAATCATAGCGCTATGCAAAATTCATTGCAGTTGAGCGGTATGGGTGGTAGTGGTGGTGGGGGGGGGTAAAGAAAGTGAGATAGAGAAAAAGAGAGAGAACTAATGATTGTAGCTGTTTATGCCAAGTTTAGATAAAGTGTGTCTGATTTTTTTTTTTAACCTTATATTTATCTGCCTGACCTACCTCTTCCCTCCACTCTCTCGGACATCATCATTGGACCCCCCCAGGATCCCCACCATGGTCTGCCACTAGAGTGCCTCAATCACACACATACACTCCCTTGAAGACCCCCAGTATACCCCCTGGGTAGGGGTGGAGAGGGGCCACCCCCTGCTTACCCCTCCAAACCAGCACTCTATATGTGTGTGTGTGTGTGTGTGTGTGTGTATGTGTGCAGATCTGACACAGCGGAGTCTGCCTTGATGAGTGGTCGGAAAAGTCCTAGGGAGGTGTCGTCACCTAGAAAGGATGAGGTGTTTTTCCGTTTTCTTCCCCCCTGATGTCGATGTGCAATGAGGGTCTGTGAGCTGGTAGGCACTCTGAAAATATACCTCTTTGCTCCTCTCATCTGTCAACAGTCACCCAATCCCCTTGCTGCTTCTCCACCTACCGCACTATCCACCTGGGCTCCCCTGGGTGGTAGCACTGCAACGGGAGCCTGCAGTCACCCCCCCACTGAGAAGGAGAGCTGCCATTGGGCGCTCTGTGCTTCTCTGCCCCAGCCAACCTCCGGTGACCTGTGCTCATTCCCGAACCTGAGTTGCCGGTGTGGTGCGAGGTGTGGCGTCCAGCGCTTCAACCCTCAGAGCCACCGGGCTGGCATATCTGATTGTTTTGATCCACTGTAGGCATTAAGCAAATGTTTGGGTCTATTAAATTCCAAATACCATACTTCAGTAGTTGGGATATTGAGTATTACACAAAATGACTGCTCCTTTTACACAGTTTTGAATATAGTACTGCAGTATCACTTCATGTAAAGGTATGCATTCTGTATAAGGTCTATGACTGGCATGCACATGGACTATTTGCTGACATGATAGGAATTTTATGCAGGTGAAAGAGGAGCACAGTAATGAGAAGGACATGGAATTGTTTGCTGTGTAGTTTATGCCCTATTATTAGTTAGCTCTGGATTTAGAATCCAAGAGGGGCAACTGACTGAAGGATTATATCCATTAGTGTTATTATTATTTCCATTATTATAAGTAGCCATTTCTTTTTGGTGCTGGATCTTATTTGATCAGCTGCCCAACTGAAATGCCTTCCTTTTAAGAGGGACTCCCACCAAAAGTGCTATATTGCAGAATTAGTATAAGTATACCCCTATAAATCTCATACCAAAAAGTAGGTTTCTGCATTACTTTGTTTAAAAGTTATGAGCTATTTTGTAACCATGATTTCTCTACCTATTCAAAAACTTCAGTTTCAGTGAAGAGCCACTGATGATGTCATGTTCTGAACTCACACTCTAGTCCTCCCTGTCAGCAACCTTATAGGACCTGCTTCTCTAAAGTTTAAGAAACTCTAGGTATAGCAATCCTTAAAAAAATGACACAGGGTTGGCTGCAGGAGCTGCACTTTAGAATATGTCAGAAGGTCATTTTGGAATGCAGCACTAAACCAAGGCATAGAATGTCAAGGTGGTGCACAATTTGAAAATGCTGGGGGGGACATGCAATTTTGGAATGTGACAGGGGCATGCCATCTCAAAATCTGTTGGGACAATCACGACTTTAATGCAACAGGGACACACATCGACAAATTTGGAGGGGTCTGGCAATATCAGAATATAGTGATGTGCACGCTGTTTCGAATGTGGCAGAACATACCATTTATTCTGATACTACTTGTCCCTGCCACATTCAAGAATTGTACTCACCCACCATATTTCAAAATTATGCATCACATCCCCACCACATTCCAACATTAAGCGTCAGAGCCACATTCTAAAATTATGCATCACTGCCATATTCCAAAATTGCACATCCCTTCCCAAATCCCAAATTATGCATCCCTGCCACATTCTGAAATGGCACATCCCCACTAAATTCCATAACTGTAGCTCCCCACCAAGTTGTGTTTCAATGCCCCATTCCAAAATTGTCACTGCCACATTCCCAAATTGTGCATCATGCCACATGCCAAAATTATGCATCACCGCCACATTCCAAAATTGAGCATCACCACCACATTCCAAAATTGAGCATCACCACCAAATTCTGAAATTGAGTATCACTACCACATTCTGAAAATATGCATCACTGCCACATTCTGAAACTATGTGTCACCACCACATTCTGAAATTGTGTCAATGCCACATTTTCAAACTGAGCATCACTACTGCATTCATAAATTGTGCATGACCACCACATTCTGAACCTGCATGTCACAGCCACATTTTGAAATTGTACGTCACTGCCGCATTTTAAAATCCTGCATTGCTGCCACATTCTAAAACTGTGCATCACCACCACATTCCAAAATTGTGCATCACTGCCACATTCTGAACCTATGTGTCACCGTCGCATTTTGAAACTCTGCATCACTGCTGCATTCCTAAATTGTGCATGACTGCCATATTCTGAATCTGTGTGTCACTTCCACATTCTGAAATTGTGCACCCTGCCACATTCTAAAATTATGCCTCATCACCAAATTCTGAAATTTAGCATCACTGCCACATTTTGAAACTGAGCTTCACCGTCACATTCTGAAAGTATGTGTCACTGCCACATTCCAATACTATGCATCACTGCCATATTCCAAAACTGTGCATCACTGCCACTGTCCGAAATCATATATCACAGCCACATTCTAAAACTGTACATGACCACCACATTCCGAAATTGTATGTCACCACCACATTCTGAAATTGTGCATCACCTCCACATTTCAAAATTGTGCATCTCTGCCACATTTTGAAATTGTGCATCCCTGCCACATTCTGAAATTGTTCATCACTGCCACATTCCAAAATTGTGCATCACTGCCGCATTCTGAACCTGTGCATCAAAGCCCCATTCTGAAATTATGCATCACCGCTACATTCCAAAACTGTGCTTCACTGCCATATTCTGATACTGTTCATCATTGCTGCATTCCAAAACTGTGTGTCACTGCTACATTCCGAAATTGTGCATCACAGCCGAATTCCAAACCTGTATGTCACTGCTACATCCCAATCCTGCTAGTCACCACCACATTCTGAAATTGTGCATCACCGATGCATTCCGAAATCACTCATCACCACCGCATTTTGAAATTGTGTGTCACTGCACATTCTGAAATTGAGCATCAGCACCACATTCTGAAATTGTTTGTCACTGCCACATTCCAAAATTGTGAATTACTGCCACATTCCAAAAGTGTGCATTACTGCCACATTCTGAAATTATGTGTTCCAGTTATGTTCTGAGACTGTGTCATTGCTACATTCCACAGTTGCAACCTGGTGACTTTTCAAAATCTCATACCTGCAGTATTTTAAAAATTGCACACAACGTTATTCTAAAGCCATGTTTGCCTCCTCAGTCCACCCCACCCCCACCCCATCACATTCTGTGTACCTTGCATCTACACATTATGGAAGTGCATGTGCTGTGCAGACCCCCCCCCCATGTCAGTTTTTCCTTTTCAGTTGTTCACTATAGCTGCAGTTTTAAGTAACATAGGGGAAATAAGTTATATAAGGTAGCTTGTAGGAAGAACTAGATTGTGAGTTCAGGAGATAACATCAGCAGCAGCTTTTCACTGAAACTGGCTTTTTTGAACAGGCATTGAATTAAGGGTTACAAAATGACTTGTAACGTTTAAATGAAATTATTTTCAGATCTGATTTTTGGCATGAGGCTGATTGAAGATATGCTGATCCAAATTCTGAAATTATTGATGCCAAAGATTTTAGCCTCAGTCCCTCTTTAAATGTTCTCATATCACAAAACAAAGTTATAGTCAAAGTGGTAGTAGTTGTTGTATTTTATTTCACATAACAATCTTTCATAACTTAGGGCACTAAAATCCAAAATCAGTTATAGTAAAGGTAGGGTAAATGAAAAGAAATGAGTGGAGATTCAAAATTTCTCACTTATCACTTGATGATCTTAGAAACAAAAGTCTGTCAAATCTGTGCAAACAATTCAGAAAACAGACAACTATGATGAAAGTGCATATCACAGAGGATAATGTATGGGCAACAGTGAATAACAATGCTGTGTTCACTTCGAGAGGTGCATTATACATAATCTTGGAAAGTCTGTCCCCACAATTGACACTTTGGATTACTCCTAACAATGTTTAAAGAAAATAAGAGCTGAAGTCCTAGTTGCGATAACTTCCATAGGATGGGGGCTACTGCCAAATATGTTCTGTTACTGTCTGATCATGAATGAGAGGGTGGCTCATGCAACAGTTCCTATCTCATGGATCTTGACAACCTGGTTAGGGTATGGGGTAGTCAGGTGTTTGTGGAGTTAATGAGGGTACAACTTATTCAGAGTTTTGATTGTAATTCAAATCACCTTGTATTACACCATCACCAAGAAGAAAGTCAGCCCAGTGCACAGAGTAATGGCATGATTCATTATGTCTATTGGACAGACTTCAGAAGCCTTGCTGCAGCCTTCTGGGCAAGCTGCAAATGATGGAGTTTACTACCGGTTAAGCCTGAAGTACAGAGAGAACAGAGCAGTACTCATGTTCTGAGGCTCGCAAAGATTAGCAGGATAAATACAGTGGCATTGTCATGCATATTTTTAATGTGATACAGCACCCTCTCACCACAACTGACCACTGAGATTCAAATGAGAGCCATTCATCAAAGACTAGTCCCAAACTGTGAACTTCCCTAACAGTCTTGAACTGAACACCATCAATATCTGGCAGCTGGAGGCCACACCACAGTGTTAATAACTGCCAATGCAGTGCAACTAATTGCAATGTTTTTTTTTTAACCATGTTTAATCACTAGCCAGTTGGAAGCCATCCAGTATCTAATCTCTGGTAGTCACTGTTATAGTAATAGATATAAGGCTGCCTTGCCAGGTGAAAAGGACAGCTACAACAAAGAAAATATGGCACACTCAAAGGAGAGATGTCAAATGCCCCCTAACAAAGACTATTTTCATCATCATCATCATTCATTTTATTGGATGGCAAATTCAGAGAGAATTCTTTTGTTTACCACTGTGTCCAAACATTAAAACAAATAAAGGATAATGTCTGGGGTTATGCTGTTTACTAGGTTGCAATCACCTTGAGCAGTTGCCATGCTTGTAAACCTCAAGAGCATAATCAGAGAGGTTTGCTGTCAGCATGACAACCACGAGAGGTGATTTCAAACTAGTAAACAGCATAACTTCAGCCATTGTCTTTAATAGTGTATGGGGTTTTTAGCAGGTCCTTGTTTTTTTTTAAAAAAACTTTTCACTGTTGTTGAAACTGAAGTAAAAATCATTGTATCAAATCCGGTTGGACAACAGTCATCATGTGGTAACTCAGGAAGAGGATGCATCAACTGCGTGGGACAGAGGGGTTGTGGAAGACATTCGTTAGCTGAGATGGGGATTCATGATCTCCAGAGGCCTCCTGTAGATAAGGGTGGGGGAGGTAAGACAAAAAAGCAAGAATACATTTTTTTAAGAATCCAGCCAGCTTTGTTGTGTGCTTGGTGAGGACATTGTGCCATTTATGTTTGTGTACTCTGCGACCGCATTTAAACTACCACTACTGATTATCAGTTCAAAACACTCGCATATTGTGTTCTAGGATTAGAATGCTGTCGGATGACACTGATTCCATCTTGTAATCTCACTGATCTGACATAGGCAAGCAAGGTTTACAGCTCTTACATCAGAACAATGATATTACAAAAATAATTAAAAGATACCAGGCTATTCATTATAAGGGCTCCTCATACATTATGTATACTGTACATAAATACATGATACAGATACAAGACTACATATCGTTTCAGGTTATAGTTTAAAAAGAAGTAGTCAGATAATCCAGCATAATCACATTGATTAAATGTAAATAGTCATCCAAACAATTTACAATGTTTATAAATTAGACTAGAAAGAGAAGCCCTAAAGTCTGCAATAGGCAACAGTGCATGTACATTTATCTTCCATTCGATAAATTCCCATGTTTGAGGTACTGTAACTGCTAATCTCATTTCACCATATTTTGATCTGCACCTTGGTGTTTGAAAAGGCTGAGAAAGAGTAGATCTTAGGCTATTTTTAGCTGATATCTTAAATTGGAGTATATTTAACTTGTATGAAGGTAAGGTTGTTAGGATAAACTTATATGTAAACAGATTCCAATGACGCTCTCTATGTTCACTCAAAGAGGTCCATGCTAAGCTAGTGTACAGTATGCATCGATATGTCCTATAAGGTAAACCTGTAATAAATCTCAGAGCACTATTAGATAATTGCTCTAGGGCATTGTTGAATTTATGTAAATATAATCCCCATAGTCTAAGATATGTAAAAATAATGAAGTTGCCAACTGTTTCCTCAATGAGAAATTAAAGTAAGCTCTATTTCTGTAGAAAAAAAAAACAACAGTTGTTTTAGTTTTACAGACAAGCTTTTTACCTGGAAATTAAAAGTTAATTGGCTGTCAAACATCGAACCTAAATAGCTGTAAAACTATACCCTTGAGATATTTACACCCAAAATGGATTTGATAAATCAGCTAGAGTCTAGCTCAGTTTTTTGTGTGAATAACATCTGCTGAGTTTTCATTCTTTTTTTTTCCAGTTGTTTAACCAAAGTATTCTCAAGTCTATCAGAGCTTTCTGAACACTGATGAAATCCGTCTGTAATGTATCTATAGCCGAATGTAAGTTATTTTTTTTGTGTGTGCGTGTGTGTGTGTGTACATGATCATATCATCAGCATTTTAGATAAATACTGGTCTCAGAAGATCAATTTTTAGGAAACTCATTCACATAAGGCAAAAACAAGAAAGGGCCTAACACACAGCCCTGTGGTATCCCTGTTTTAATAGTTACCATACTTGAACATGATCCTCCCAAGTTTTATGTTTATTAGTACAAAACATGTATATAAAAATATTTTTGTTACATGTAAAAAGGAAGACATACATATTAAACATAGCATATAAAAAACTCCTAATATTTTTCATTTAAAAAGGGAGGGATATAAGTTATAATCATTGCACACAATTTATCACACATATAACCAAAAGTCAACCTTAAGTATTACTCCCTCACTTCTGATTATTCCATATTTAGTTTTACCCCTCCTTAGCCTTTACCTCTTACTGAGGTTTTTATTAGCTATGTACTGAGATACCTGTTGTGCAAATTTTACTAATGCAAACATCAATGGTTCATGTGTAGATTTAAATAGGCTAATCGTTCTAGACCAAGAGTCTAACCTTTCTAAATATTCCAAGAGTGGCAGAATCCATCTTTTCCTGGATTTGCTAAAAATTGGGTACTCAAAAATTAAATGTGGGATCTCCCATTTACTATTTTCATTACAGTAGCACGAAACTAGTAAAGCAGCTCTACATATCATGTAGTTTAGACCTGGGTTAACTTGTTCTATCTGGAATCTGCAGATAGCCTTTCTCTGATTTATAATGTCACAGAAAAAAAATATTTTTTGTTATAAATGAATTTTTAATATTTTTATAGATACATAGACACTGTCAGCAGATAAGGACCTATGGCCCACCCAGTCTGCCCATTTGAGCTTGTAAATTTACTTTATGTTTTCCTAGAAGTCTGTTTTCCCTTACCCCTGACCTCCAGAATTACCTTATGTCTATCCCATGCATTTTTAAATCCTGTGATTGTTTCAGCCCCCACTACTTCCTCTGGCAGGGTGTTCCACTTATCCACCACCCATTCTGTGCAGAAATCCTTTCTCGTATTTCCCTGTGAATCGCCCTCCCTCCAACTTCATCCCATGCCCTTTAGTCCTTGAACATCTTTTTTGCTGAAAAATAGTGTATTCCTGTACTCTGTTCCTCCCTGTAAGATACTTGCATGTCTCTATCATATCCCCTCTCTCACTCCTCTTCTCCAAGGAGTGCATATTCAAGTCCTTCAACTGTCCTCACAGGACTTGTGGTGCAATCCATGTACCATCTTTGTTGCTCTCCTCTGAACCTTCTCTGTCCTGTCTATGTCCTTACATAGGTAATGTCTCCAGAACTGTACACTGTACTCCATGTGGGACCTCACTAGTGTCTTGAATAGTGGAATTATGACCTCTCTTTTCCTGCTGGTGTTGCCCCTGCCTATGCATCTCAGAATCCTATTTGCTTTACCAGTTGCCTTGTCACACTGTTCCCCTACCTTGAGGTCACCAGAGGTGATAACCCCAAGATCCCTTTCCTGCTTGGTACATGCTATAGCCTCACCCCCCCAACTGATATATTATTCCCCAGTTTTTGTGCCCCATTTGCATTATCTTGCACTTCTTTGCATTGAATTTCAGCTGCCAAACCCTTCACCATTCTTCAAGTTTCTGCAGGTCCCTCCTCATTCTGTCTACACCCTCTGGCATGTCCACTCTGTTATAGAGTTTATGTCATCAGCTAACAGGGAAATTCTGCCTTCTAGGTCCTGCACAATGTCACTGATTGAGACATTGAATAGGGCCAGTTCCAGCACTGATCCCTGTGGTACCCCACTGGTCACTCTTCCTCTGTTGAGTGACAGCCATTTACAACTACCCTCTGTGTCCTGCCACACAGCCAGATAACTACCCACCACACTACTGTCCTGCCCACTCCCATATTCCCTAGTTTCTTTAATAGCCTTCTGTGTGGCACAGTGTCAAAGCCCTTGCTGAAGTCCAGATAGGCCACATTGACTGCCCTCCCCTGATCCCCCTCCCTTGTCACCCAGTCAAAAAATTCAATGAGGCTGGTCTGACATGACCTCCCTCTGTTGAAACTATGCTGCCTTGGGTTCTGTAGTCTGTTGGCAACCAGATATTCCACCAATTTCTCCTTCAGTAGTGCTTCCATGATCTTTCCCACTACTGAGGTGAGGCTGACTGGTCTGTAGTGTCCCGCTTCCTCTTTGTTCCTGCTTTTGTATAAGGGAACTACATCCGCTGTCCTCCAATATTTGGGTACCTCCCCTGTTTCCAGTGATCAGCTAAACAGGATTGCCAGAGGTTCAGCCACCACCTCTCTTTGTTCTTTTAGGACCCTGGGGTGCACCTCATCTGACCCCAGTGCTTTATATATTTTCCCATCCCAGCATTCATGTATTGATCCTTGATCTTGTGTGAAAGCCACGTCTAAAAGTCTTTGAATAGTCTGGCTGCTAAATAAATAAATGCCCCATCTGGATGTAGGACATAGTTGTTTTCTAAACCCAGTTTATTTAAAGCAGTATTCAGTTTAACAATTCACATATCTGTTCCCCTATATATTGCCTCATATACTTCCAACAATGAATATTGGCACAGATTGGGAACCGTAGAGGTAATTATTTGAAACCAATAGTTTATTGCTCATTTTCCTATCCTTGCTGTAATGGAATATATTCCAGTTTCTGCTCTGATCATTGCACCATGGGTATACATGGAAACCCCCAGAAGTTTTTTAAGGAACTGATTTTGTTATCATTCTAATTCATTTGTAAGACCCAGAATTCCCAAAATCTCAGAAGCGCAAAGTAGCTGTGCATTGACCTTTGCCTCATAACATCTTATC
This sequence comes from Neoceratodus forsteri, assembly GCA_016271365.2. Classification (NCBI taxonomy): domain Eukaryota; kingdom Metazoa; phylum Chordata; order Ceratodontiformes; family Ceratodontidae; genus Neoceratodus; species Neoceratodus forsteri. The sequence goes on from CM057453.1 coordinate 216,827,705, forward strand.
TGTTCTACTTAAGAATTTTGTGCATAAGTATTAGCAAATCTTCTTATTGCTTGCAGTGATCTAATTGTTTTTTCCTTCATCTTTTGAATATGAGTTTTCCATGTTAATTTCTTAGAAAACCAGCCATCAAGGTAGCAAAACAGATTAACCTCTTCAAAATTGTTATCCTCTATTATCCATTCTTGGTTTCAAGTTCCCCATTTCGAATACTAACATCTTTATCTTCTGTGTATTTAATTCCAAATCAGTCCCATTTAGAGAACTTATTACTGATGTTAAAGCTCTTTTCAACCCCACTGGGGTCTGAGACAAAATAATTGCATCATCTGCATATAACATAATTTTTACTGGTAACTCATTTATTCTAGGGAAGGTATTGATTTTTTGTAATTCTTCTACCACGGTTTCTATATAAATATTAAAAAGTGTTGGCACCAGCAAGCATCCTTGTCTAACCCTGTTCTTAATTTCCAGGGGTCCTGTGCAGGAACCACCTTTACTGTAACTTATTGCTACATTGGTGTCTGTATATAATAACTTGATCATATTAACTAATTTATTTTCTATCCCCTCAATCTCCAATATCTTCCATAAATGCTTTCTGTTGATGCTGTCAAATACTGATTTAATAACCATGAATGCTGCACACAACTTTTTTCTGTTCTTTCTTATATATTTTTTTAATAAGTGTGAAAATTGGACTAATGTGGACCTTTGCTGTCTGAATCCTGCCTGAAAGAGAGATATTATATTATTTTCTTCTACTCAACACTCCAGTCTTGATAAAAGAAGCCTCTTGAAAATTTTAGAGGTGATAATAATGTAATTGACCTATAATTGCATGGGTCCTCTACTGTGCCTTTCTTATGTATAGGCAAAATCAGGCCCATGCACCAACTTAGAGGTATTCTTCCCAGCTTTACCAAATAATTGAACATAGGTGTTAATAATTCTGCTAACCAGACTGGGTCAGAGTGATACATTTCTGCTTCTATCTCATCCATACCAGGAGCTTTATTATTGTTTTTGTGCCCTATGTGCCATTGCCACCTCCGGCAGTGTAAAGTCACACCAGACTGTATTTATGGCGATATTGGATTCTGCAATATACTTAGTACTACCTCCAAAGTGGGATGCAGGATCTTGCTTAGTCCAATAGATTGTCTTAAAATGTGCTATCCATACTTTGGAGGAGATACGTGCTTCTATATTTAGTCTAAGACTGCCCTTCCCATGTGCCACTAAATTCCAAAATGACTTTGTGTAATTTTCCACTATAGATGCCAGTAGGGCCTGCCAGAGAAGAGCTGAATATTTTTGTTTTTTACTATTTATCAAGGCCCTGTATTCTTGTCTTAGATTAATAAAAGCCAACCTATCCTGTATTACTCTTGTAGATTGTAATATTTTTCCCTGCTTGGCAATTCTAGTTTTAGCTTCCTCACACTCTCTATTACACCACTTGGCTATGTCTTTTTCCCTTTTAATTTTTCTTACATTTCCATTTACATTGCTCTTTCTCAGTTTAGCTAGCAGCAGCTTTTCACATACCCCCAAACAGCTAGAATCTACTGCATCTGAGTGGCTAAGATTCTGAAGGGGGTGACTGTGCACTTTACTCCATTTAATACTTGCCACAAAAAACTCAATACTTGTCCTTTTTTCTTGCAGGAGAGAGTTTTCCTGTATACGGTTTTGCACCCTTACTTTTGTCTCTAATGTTCATCTTATCCTCTTCTTACTAATCACAAACGTCTTTTCATTTGCCATTATCATAATCTCCTCATTCTCTGTTCTTAATTTCCCAGCGAGAGACTGGGCTAAGTGGTCGCTATCCCTTACTTCTAATATATTCATCCTGGATACCCTAGCAAGGGAATATGCATCCACTATAAAATAGTCCGGGACACTTCCTATCCATTTACCCATATAGGTACATTTCCCATCTCTGTCTCCTGGGCATCTACAATTTAACATCCTAACACTTGTTGCTTTTAATACATTTAACTGAACTTGTCCTTGTTTGTTAACCTTTACATCTAGTGAAGTCCTTATAGGCATTCCTAGAGCATCATTTAGGTTCCAGTTATTACACGGGTCCTCCATTTGAGCTCCAACTCTTGCATTCAGATCCCCTCCCAGTATAATAGTAGTCCCAGGATATTGTGTTTTCAGGTGCAATAAGACTTCTTGTAAGATTTCCATTTTCTTAATAGTGTCATTCAGTTTAGCTTTTGGCACCAGGTACACATTTAATATAATGCATATAGTACCTCCATCTCTAAATAGCTCAATACCCAGAATATTATGGGTCTCAATCTTTACCACACACTTAGCTTCTATCCCAAGCCCATTTTTACCAAGGTACATATCCCACCTGATGTCCTCCCATAGATATACAATTTTTGAACAGGCACTCCCCAGCTTTGAAAGCCCCCAAAAAGGTGCCCCTTAGAGCTAGTTACCTATGTTTATTGCAATTCAATTATTGAAAATTTACAGATTAAATTCCACCAAACAGCATTTTTTATTTTATCCCCAAGACCTGCTATATTCCAAGATATTACCTCTAGGCCATTTTTATCATGCTGGAGAGTGAATCTCTTTTTTCAATTTAGTCAGTTTAGGTTCACTTTTGGTTCCAATGAGTAGAACATATTCCTCTTGTTATAAACAGTGATGTAGAGCAAAGATGGTCCCATTCACCCGTTTCCTTTCTTTTATCAGGAGCCCTTTTTATTTCTCTTGATCCACTGTTTGTTTAGAACTAGCTTAAGCTTTTAACTGTTGTACTAAATGTTGTGTTTCCACTACTTCTTTCCTTCCAGCTTCTTTTGTTATATCTTTAATCATCTTTATAATATTTTCCTTCTCCTTAGGCCCTGTTCTGCTAGCCAGCTCTTTTTCCTTTTTTGAGCCCTTGTCTGACCCCCAAGAGTAATGAGTCAAAATCCCAGTTGTCACGTCCATTTTTGAAGTAACTTTTCTCATTTTATTCTTTAGCTGGGTCAATATCTCAAGGAGCAGATGGTTGCCGTACACAATCTCAGCTTTCAGATCTTCCCATGAGTTATCATTTCCCCTCCCATATCCAAATCTGAATGATTTTGCCCCTCTACTGTTCTGCTATGTTAGCATTGCTTTGTCTCTTTTAAATTTCCCTAACAAGGGAGAAAAGAGGGTATGCTCTGTCTTTTTTTCCTTATTTTCCCACAGGTGGATAAGGTCTGGGGGGCACTTCGAGGGTGGGTCTAATTGAAACCTGTTAGTGTATGGAGTTAGAAAGGCCTCAAACTGATTTAAATAGGAGCCTGACCTTATTTCATGGTCCAGCCCCTGTATTAGCCTACTCCCAGATTTTCCTGTGCTTCTTCACGGCTCTTTATTCTCATCTCTTTCCTCTGTAGCACCCCTACTCGCCTTCCCATTTGCTTTCCCCAAGTGCTCCTGGGCATCTTTCTTTGCATCTTAAACCTCCTGAACTGGGCAGTTCTTTTCTATTGACTCTTTTTCTAATTCTCTGATCTGTTCTAGTAATCTGTTGTAGCATCAGATGATCAGTCATTTGTGTTTTATTTATCCCTTTTACTGGTAAGGAAGTTAGGGACACCAAGCTTGTGCTCAAAACCTCTCTTTTCCCCACCAGATCAATCTGATTCCCTGGGGCTAATATATAACTAGTAATTTTCCTTTACTTGCCACTAGTATTATTTTTTTTCTTTACCTCTTGTCTTTTTCCTTTCCCGGCAAAAATCCTATTTTTTTTCCCAGTTCCATTTTATTCTGCCTTGTAATCACAGTTATGTAAATACTTCACACAATTTAGTGCAGGAGATGCAGAAAATATTTAACATAAAATGTATCACATCTTAAGTCAATTTTCCTCATCTCCAGGACACCAGGCAATCAGCTAATACCAAGCAGTGATCTTTTATCAAGTTCCAAAAGTCCAGTTTACAGTCTTAATTTAAGTGCTTCAGTGAATATTCAGTCTTCCACTGAGCTTATAAATGTCCTGAGAGTTCCACCAAGATTGTTATAAATATATAAACCAATGATTTAACCATTTCCTTCTCCTATGAGTGGGACCCTTCTTGTATAACAGATAGATGATGATGAATTCCTCCCGCTCAATCTTTCAAGACAAATCAGCTTTTATGTCCATCTGTAATTTCTTTCTATATCAATATCCATCAGCAAAAGCATTTCAATATCTTGGGCAATCTCCACACAGATTTATATACCTCCCAGAGATCCCATAGTCCAGCCCTTATATTAACTATGAGAGGCATTTCTTGTTTGTATATTATCAGCCAGCACTTGTACTAAACAGGAAAGTCATAAAATAAGAAAGCATTTCTTCTGCCGTGGGAGAACTAACCACACAGCATAATCTGAAGTCCCAACCTTTCAGCCCAGGATGTACACCAACAGAGCACACCTAAAAACACGGGGTGGGTATTTGTAAAGCAAGCCTCTGGTCTCACCGATCCACCCTTTTGCTGCCTGTTACAAAACTCACATAAGTGATTATCTACTTTAGCAGACATGCTAATATTATGGGAGAGCGGATCAGCAAAGAAATAAATGAGTACTCAAAAATTCACCACCAGGAACTTTCTTCCACACTTGGCACACCTACAGCAATGGCAACAGTGTCATGCTCCTCCCACCTTCACACATTGCAACCAAGATGTTAAATATGACTAAAACAATGTCAGGGCTGCAGAACCCAGACCAAGTTACTTTAATTTATTAAGTTATATGGTGTGATCGACTGTGCTGAATGCTTTCAACAGGTCTATAAATAAGGACTGTACCCTGTGTCCTTTGTCAAAAGATATAAATACATCATCAGTTACTTTAGCAAATACTTTAGTAATGTTATAACCTTTATAAAACCCAATTGCAATTGTGAAATTATGTCATATTTAAAAAATTACTGAGTTATTTGGGCATGCAATAGCCTTTCAAAAACCTTAATACATATTGTCCATATTGAAATAGGTCTATATGAATCTGGAACAGTAGAATCACCCACTTTGAAAATGGGAGTGAGATGTGCTGTTTTCCAGTCATTATATAAGTTTGAAGTCTGGAAAGGAAAATTAAACAAGTAGGCTATATGCTGAGAGTATTTTTGATACAGTTTTATAGAATACTGGAAGAATATCACCACACCCTGCCCCTTTGCTTGCGCCCAACCTAATTAATTGTTTAAACACTTTGTTTTCCCCTGTTTCTCTGAATGAAAAAACTGGTACAGATAATATTTTTGAAAAGTCATTGTCAAGTGAAGGTGAAGCAAGTCCTAGATGCTCTTTTTCAAATGATTGCTCCTTCTCCAGGAAAACAGTGTTAAAGGCTTCTACCTGGTCCTCTGCACTACATGTCGTTCTATTGTTGTAGTGTAAAGCTATTGGTAATGGGGAAGTGGTGCACCCTCTTTTTAGTGAATTAAGACTTCCTCATATTTTCTTTAGGTTTTGATTTGGGTCAGAAAATTGATTTGTATAATAGTTCTGTTTAGCTCTTTTTATCTCTTTAGTACAAATATTTCTTACAGTTCTGTATGCTAAATTGTCTGCTGGATTCTTTGTTTTCCTTGCTTTGTTCCATAACTTTCATTTTCTTTTATTAACTTTTTCACTCCATTTGTGATCCATGGTGTCTTTATACTTTTGGTCCTTTTACTTATTAATGGTGTGTGCTTTTCAATAATTTCTAAAAATGATGTTTTAAAATAAGTCCACATATCCTGTGTAGTAGGGCATACATACATTAGTTTCCAATTAATAGTTGCAATGTCTCTTAAATATGCCTGGTCACAAGAGGAATCAAAGTTACATGTAATGACTGTTGTAACTGGTACACATGTTTTTAAATTATTCCTGTTGCATGAAACATAACAATGATCACTAATGTCAATCTCATGCACCGCTGATGTATAGCTACATGACATAGTTATTAAAATCAAATCTAAAAGTGTGACTTTATCAGGGTTATTTTTATTTGGTCTGGTTGATGAAGTTACCAGTTGTGTAAGATTTAATGGTGTAAATTAATTAAATATATCCAGCTGGGGTTTCATCATGTCCCAGTTTAAATCCCCCATCATAATAAGCTCATGATCAAGGTAAGGTGATATTAATGAACTTAGAGTGTCTGGTGTCTCAATACTAGCAGAAGGAAGCCAATAACACACTGCCATATAAAAATTAAATCTAGGAGATCCTTGTATTCATAGAACCAGCAGATCCAGCTGCCCTGGGATTAATTTTGTTACGTTTATCTGCCCCTCATAACAGTCCTTAAGGTAAATCACACCCCCCCATCCTGTCTTGTCTGAAAATGTTATAATGATATCATCATATATACAAGTTTTCCACTTTTCCATTTAACCAGGTTTCTGTCAGTGCAAAAACATCAGGACATGAACTAGATACTTGTGCTCTAATAAAAGCTATTTTTGGTAACAGGCTTCTAATGTTCAAATGTAACATCCCCAGGTTACTTCTGATGCAAAAGTCATCCATAGAGTAATTACTTGTAGTGAACTCAGGGCCCAGGTTTAAATGTACATTACCTGAAAACAAGAGCAGTAGCAATAAAAACTGTCTAGTGCAAACACACTGTAATTTAGCTAACTTACCAGATACCACACAGCAGCACAGTTGCTTCTTAGAGAATGTGTACAGATCGATGTGAGATTCCTGGCCAAACAATATACATGTTGGCTTATCCCTCAAATAATCAAACACAAGCAGAGTATACATTCAATAAGAATACTGGTGGCTTAACTTGTTGCTTATCATTGGGCTTTTCAATACAGCCCCCCACCACCCAATGTAATATTAAAAAAATAGTAAAAAAAATATATGTTGACATCATTACAAATACCTTCCTATGTAGTTTGGCAAAAAGAAATAAAGATAGTAGAAGACACAAGAATTTCTGCTAAGTGGAACTTGTGCCACCCTCGCTTACACTGTTTGCAGTCACAGGCTTTTCAAGTGCTGCACCCCGTCCCTGTCTCAACCTGCTGCTCTTTATTGGGCTTGCCACCAAGCCCCCCCTCCTACCAAGCAGCTGAGCAGAGTAAAGTAAGACAATGTAACTGTATTGCAGTCTAGTGCTGAGGATAACTTTCAAAAGAACTGTTCAGTGTACCTACTGCCGATGACTTTCCAGCAAACACAGTTCAAACTTTCAGACAAACACAGTTCAGAGCTTGCAGATGTCATCTTGGGCTTGTGATCTGCTCCTTTTGGCCACTATGATGCACTGGTAGAAGCATTGAGTCAGTTTCCATGTTTTCTGACTGGGTTATGCGAAAGTTAAATTGTAACTGTAAATAAATCTGGGCAACCTTTCATACCATTTCTATCATAGTGCCTAAGCACATCTGCAATTTTTCTTTGAGTGCATTATATTTGCTATGCTATGTTTTATGTTTTAGGGGCTACAGGTAGGGCCAGCAGAATTCTGAATTCTTCTTCATGTTATATTCTGGTAGTTCAAGAAAATTCTGCAGCATTGTTCTATAGCAGTACAAAAGGATCTTTTGTTTTCTTTTAAGGAGGCAGTGCAGTGCAGAGGGTTAAGGCTGTAAGCTGCAGATTTAGAGATCTGGGTTTGAATCCCACAGCTGCCTAGGTGCATACTGTGTGATCCTAAGCAAGTCACTTAACTTAGGTCGCATCTGAAAAGAAACTTCAACTTAGTGTGCTACTCCTGATTAAACAATGTTCCCTTTCCCTTTTGTTTTCCTTTTGTTCTGTTAATTGATTGATGCAGCACCTGTGGCAGTGATGCCACGAGGAAAATGCAGCAGAATCCAGCATGCTGCTGGCCTTTACTGTGCCTACCCCTTTGCTGTATCACCGCTCGCTCTTTGGAGCACAGAGTACATTTCTGTTTTTTGTGTATTTGAAAAGAAATATACTGCTGGGTATAATAATCATAGTAATGAAACTCCATGTTGTCTCTTCTTATGATCATGTCAAGTAGTAGCATATATGCTAAGAATAACACAAACAAAAGTACAGAACTTTGAGGTATGTCATAGATAATGCAACTGGGCAACACTGCTATGAAGAAGTCACCACTTCCACTACCTGCTTTCTGACTGCAAGGAAATATCAAAAGCATTTAAGACCAGTTCTGATCAGTCCTGTACCTCTAATATCTGTCCTCAAATTTTCAGTGGTCCACATTGTAGAAAGCATATGACAGATCAAGGTGAACCAGGATAGAAATCTCTCTGATAGCCATTACTATGTAGAGATCATTGCAAACTCTATCAATACCAGTCTCCATGCTATGTATTGCATGTACTGTAATTGCAGTCTTTTGCCCACACCATATTTGCTTTATATATTTGAATACATATTGTACCCTTACACCAGTTTGCACATAGAAATGAGTCTTGGCTCAATGTGTCTTTCCAGTATTCAACATAAAAATGAATAATGGTATATTCAACAACCTAATAAAAATGGCTTGAAGCTATCGCCCAATTCTTATGATCTTGGATAAACCATGGTTTTACATGGTTAGACCATGCTGATACAGTACATATTCATAAATCTTTGTATGTCTGGTTATCAGCTTAATGAGAAAAAAAATGAAGTCCTGATGTTAAATTTCTCCCCCGCCTTGGTTCTCCAGGGGTGCTTCCCATTTAAATGGGATCGTCAGAACATGAAGTGCATAGGTATCCAGATCACAATAATGGTGTTTAACTGTATGAGTCAAACTTTGTTCCCTTGGTAATTCATGCAGAAAAAGACTTGGGTCACTGAACTCTGCTCCCTCTGACATTCAAAGATTTGTGGTAACTATTGAAATAATGGTCCTACCTAAATTTTAATACCTTTTTCAATCACTTTCCTTACCTTATCAACCCAGCACCTGCATGAACTGGAATGGACTCAGAGCCCACTTTCTCAGGCAAGGTAGTCAACAGCAGATTACATTTTCCACTTTGCATCACTCTAAAGCACAATTTCTATTTTGAAACTTACTTGCAGTTCTGAAGTTTTAATTATTTGGCTGCCAAGTGCAGTTTCTTACTACATGCCTTATGCTGGAATCAGCGGCCTCTCACTGTGCTGTCACACACAGAGGATAAGCTGCTTTTTCTGTGAGCAATAGAACCTGCCTTTTTGTTGCTGTTTTACACTACTGCCCCATGTCATGCCTGCTGTTGTAACAAAATGTAGTTCCTCTTCTGCTTTCATATTCTGCCTCATTTAGATGATAACATGCCCTTCTTTTTTCCCAGAATGTAACACTATACATTTTTCATTCATCTCCCACATTTTAACCCCATCAATCACCCTGTTTAAACAATCTTTCTAAATATACTTAGGTTTTGACTCATTGCCTGCCAGTCCTTTTCATTTTGTATATACTTAAGGACTAGCTTATAAAATGTTAGCAGGATGGTTAGGCACAATTTTCCTCTGGTGAATGCCTTTGATTCATGAAACCCAGCTCATTTCACTTTCCACTATTTTCTTCCTTCATAAAGATTCTTCCATCTTACAAAGACAAACTGTAAGATAAGCCAGTGTTTAGTTTGATAGTTCTCTTCTATAACCCTTTTAAAAACAGTATCACCATCACCTCCCTCTTGGGGTGTATGTCATCAGGCCCTACTGATTGAACTGCTTTGGTTTTCATCAGTTTCTCCATCACTTTTTTGTAAGCAATTTACCCATTGTCCTGGTCATTATACTTTTCCATCTTTAGCTACCTTGCTTTCTCCTCCACTGTTTCCTTTTCACTATATACTGAATAACAATACATATTTAGTTATTGTGCCTCCATCTGTTCTTCTGTGATTCTTCCTCCTGTCACTAGGGCTGTGAGGAATGCAGAATTTCACCATTCTTAGAACTGATGTAGAAGGGCAATTCTGCTTCCAAAATGATTAGAAGAATTTCTTTTTTGATTAATCCATGTAAACAGTTTTGCATGGAAAATGTGTGAATTCCACTACCACTGGAGTTCTCCATACATTTTTAAGCATTCCACAGTATTCTGTCCAATTGGAATGACAATGTTCCACACAGTCCTACCTGTCACTATCATGAAGCCTAAAGTATTATTGGTTTTCCTTTTGCCATTCATGTTCTGTACCTATTAGAGATTGAAGAGAGACTCCTACATGTCCTTTCACTTGAGGGATCGGAGATGGTATTGTGGAGCAGGAATCCCCAGGGCACCAATTAGAAATTGCTGTAAAGGATTTTGACTCAACTGTTCTCAGGCCCATTTTTCCAGAACTTGTATTATGACCATCCTGCCACCATAATGTAATGAAAGTGTGGCCAATATTTGGTGGACTGTTCCATTTCTTCCTGGGCATCTGTGTGGTCAATACATACTGTACATACACATTAAAGACCATGCTTACTATTATCTTGCTTTTACAAAACAGGCTAGTAGGTTATAAAAATGTTTTTACCACATTTATACGCAAAGGATATCATATAATGATGTATATGATTACCATTTGAGCCCTGTAATGTGATAATCAATGTCTATGAAGTAAAATCAGTAATACTGGACATCATCATGGTGTTTGTTTACAATTGTCACTCTTGTACTATCACTAATACTGTGAAGTAACATTACAGATGCAGTTCATAAGCAAGGCATCTTGTTATTCTCAAGAAACCATAATGCCAGTGCACACATACTTTAGTACTTCTAAAGCCTTATATCATGGAATATAATATTTTTGCAGGAAAATCTCATCAATGAGTTTGTTCCTACTTTGATAATCTCTTTCCCATAAAATTCAAAGTTTAGAATTTTAACTTCCTGCTTACCTTTTGAACAAGTCCTTTTCTCGCCTGATTTTGAATCTGTTTATAAAAGTAAAAATAACCCTTTTAGGTTTCTACCAATATTTCAGAAGCAGTCATGTATTAGACCATGTAATTTTTAGTTTCTCTGAGCATTTCTAAACGTGTTTTTTACTTACATTTTCATTTAGGGAGCGGTGCATGACCTCCAAGATTCTCTTTTGTAATGGAGGTACCTCACTTGCTAAACACAGTTTAATTTAAATCTTCCTCCTGGACAGAATTGGGAGCAGAGCTGAGTGCATCACCAGGAATCATCCATGGATGCTGTGGTGCATGCACAAGCCCCAGGCATCTGATCTGATAAAAGCAACACCTCAACACAGGTGTCTTGCCAGTGAGGATGTACCAATATCAATCACAAAAAGATTCTAGTTTAACAACCACAATACATTTTGATTTTATATTATAAATATTTGTTCAGTCATTATATTGGATATGATCCTCTGTTACTATGGAGCACAAAAAGGAGGTCAGGGAGGTCAACTCTAGCAAGAAAGTGTACAGGGCATTAGTAAAATATACTAAAGACACTAACAAAATGACTGCATAAATGTCACATTTCTGTAACACATTCTAATTCTGCCAGTCCATTGTAAGATAAAAACTTATAAACAATGTAAAGCCCCAGTGGGAGGTTAGGGAGGTCATCAAAAGTAGCACTTAAAAAATGTTGGGTATTAGTATAATAAAGAGTGGGGAACAGTCACATTGGTACAAACATCACATTATATTCCTAGGAGTAAGTGCTCCCTAACTCGGGAACTATAATATCTCCAATGTACAGCTTATGTTCTGAATTTAAACTTCCTGCTCTATATGGAACATACATAAGGCAGGAGGGGGGATTTGGAGGGAGGGATATAAGACATATACAAGCTGGGGAATTTGGGGGAGGAAAAATTTAGAAGTGTGGGATAAACACATAAAGTAAATATGTACTAATGGAGAATAGGTAAAAAAAATATGGTATCCCATTTCTCTTGGTGCTAATACTCAATTGCTCAAATTGGCTATGTTCTAGCTCAAATAATCGGCTGCCAGCCAATAGAATCATTTAAGCCAATCCGAGGGTTAGTTGCCTTGAACCTGTCTATATAGTATGCTTCTCTAGTAAGTATTTTAGTTCTGTAGTCTCCAACCATTAGGCCTCGTAACCTTTTCAATGCCAGATAATCTCAGATGGGGTAGTTGATGTTTGTATTCAATTAAATATCTAGCAACCGGGATGTTAAATCTTGTCTTCTTATGTTACCCTTGTGTTCTGTCACTGCATCCTGAAGTAGTTATCTCTCAGTTTTCCCTATATACACTTTATCACAGGGACATTTTAAAAGGCAAATCACCCTTATTGTGGAGCAATTAATAAATTGCTCTAGTGATATGTCCTAATCTCTAGCATTGTTACAAATTTATTTGATTCTATAAGTGTTATTGCATTGAACACAATGTCCACATGGGTAATTCCCTTTAAGTTCTTCAGTACTTAAAAAGTGGGTTTGCCTTCCTTCTGGTGTTTTATTGTTAATTTTGACTAGCCTGTTTCCCAAAGTTATATTTCTTTTTGCTACTGTTAGTGGTAGATGTTGAAAGATATGTGCAACCACTGATGCTGCATGTATTACATCCCACGTGTTTATTCACTATCTTTTTACTGTGTAAAACAGATCATTATATGTTTTTGCCATTACCAGTCTCTCATCATTTACCCCCTGTTCCCTTACTCCTGTCTTCAAAATGTGCATTCTTTCTCTGTTCCTAATTTTTTTCTGTTGCAGTAGCCAGAGTCTGGGTGTCATATTCCCTCTGATGGAACCTATCGACCATTTCTTTCTGGGTTTTCTCAAATTCCTTTGAATTTGAACAGTTCCTTTTTGCTCAAACCATTTGTCATTATGGAATGGAATCTATCATTTTTTTGGGATGAAAACTTTCTGCATGTAAAACTGCATTTTTATCCATTTCTTTTCTATATAGTCTAGTGGCTAGTTTTCCTTTATCCTTGTAAACTGTCAAATCTAGATATGTGATTTCTGTTCTACTGTAATTCATAATAAAAAATTAATAGCGGCCGGCCCGGTGGAGCTGAGGGTTGAGGCACTGGACGCCACACCTCGTGCTGCGCCCGGCGACCAGGTTCGAGGCGAGCTCGGACCGTCGAGGTCGGCAGGGGGGGCAGGCTGGAGTGTCCGAGGACAGCTCACCTTCTCCCGGGGAAGGGGGGGTTCCTACATCGGCGAGCAGCGACCCCTGGTGGAGACTGGGGAGAGTGACAGCAAGCCGAGTCTCAAGAGGCTTGATTGGTTGCTGGCATAGGCCGGCAGCCTATCAGCCTCATGAGGCGGCTCCTTCGAGCGAGGAGTGGGGGGAACACTGCTGATGCCAGTGGATGCCGAGACGCATAGGCATGCAGCGGGGAGAAAAGTGGAAAAATGGATCCCCCGTGGAGCCTTGATGACAGGGGCACTGAGCCACAGCCCTAATGTGCCAGTGCCTGTCCACAACCCAGGACCTGGACAAGTCCCCAAGATTCGGGGGTCCTCCCGACCCGACCCCACCTGGGGGGTAATCCGAGGCATGTTGATGGGTCCGGTGGTGAGTAGGAGGGGTGCTGGCAGGGGCAGGACTTCATGGGTGCACTGGATGGAATGGCTCTGAGGGGGCTGGAGGGACTAAAAATAGAAATTTCAAAAAAAAAAAAATTAATAGCATCTATCAAATTCCATTATTTCATTTTCATTATCTGTCCAACCAACTTTAATAGAATTGATTAAGCATTTCTAAATGTGCACTTTATTGATGTATTGGTTATGTTCATGAAGAACATATTTACAGTAGATTCAAAATTACTGATATAGATATTTGCATAAGATGAAGCCATGCTTGACCCCACTGCTGTTTTCCTGATCTGTTAGTAGAATTGTTTTTCAAATTTAAAAATGTTTTGTATCAAAACTATTTCACCGTTTTGGTAATTAATTCATTCATTAGATAATTTTTGTTCTTCCCTTAATTTTTAAAAGGTATTTTTTAATACATCACATCCCTATCAGTGAGGTATAGAAGTGTATAAATCTTTGAGATCCCATGTGACCAATATACAATTATGGCTGTCCAAATCTGTCATTAAGTTCTTTTACCAATCCTTTTATGTCTGCTGAATCTTTGACATTTGATCTCATTTGTTCAACCAATGGCCTAATATGAAAATCCATAAAGATGGACAGGAGCTCCAGGACGGAGTTCACACCAGACACTACAGGCCTCCCTGGTGGGTCTCTTACATTTTTGTGAATCTTGGGTGATATGTAAAATAATGGGATAGAAGGGGTATTCCTAAATAGGGAATCTCTTTCCCATTCAGTGATCTCATTTGTTTCAAATGATCTTTCCAACGTGGTTTTAATAAGATTCTTAAAAGTGTCATTTGGGTCTTTATCCAATTCCACATAGTTTTTAGTGTCCTTTAACAGTTTGAGGCAAGTGCTCCTATAATGTGTATAGTCTATTACTATTATAGCCCCACTTTTATCTGCACTTTTTATAATGATATTTCCATCATTTTCCAATGTTCTCCAGGTGGAAAATTCTTTGGCTGATAAATTGTATTTAGATCTCCTGTCAGTGTTTCATTATTTTCTTAACAAATTATTAATATCCTTATTCACCATTGTAATATATGTTTCAATTTGATGGGATATTATTGATGGTAAAAACTGAGATTTTAAATGAAGTTGTCTACTTAGTGTAATTATTTTCTCCTGTTCCTGTAAATTTATTTCTCTTGGGGGTTGGGTGGCAAACACAATATTTTAGTCTCAGTTTCCTATAGAACCTATTTAAATCAAATTTTAATTCAAATTCACTTACAGGACTGTGTGGACAAAATGTTAAACCTTTACTTAATATAGCTATTTCCAAACTATTGAGTCCTTTTATTGAACTGTTATAAACTAGTTTATGCAATGGGGTGAACATAAATGTAATCTGATACATCTGGTTATCTGAGCAACTGTATGAATAAATATTATTTCTCCACACAGTTGCTATTTATCCACACAGTACTGAAGTACTTTCAGTCACAGTTAAAAAAAAATGGAGCGTTTAAATGCCATCACTCCACCACATCTGAGCTGCCTCCTTGTGTATACAACCTGGTACGAGAGACTAATCACAAACTCTTGTGCCTACTCAGTCACAGATACCTGCCATGAAGAAGCCAGCATTCAAGCAGCACCACCACTAAACAAAACAGTGGTTTATTATCCTTTGTTTTAAAAGTAACAGAAGTGGGAAAAACACAAATCATAATGGCAATTTCACATGATGATACAACCTTCAAGATCAAAATTAGTCAAATAATGACTCAATTAGAAAATGATACACATCCTCTCAAAGATTCAGAGCAGCCAGCTACCAGCATGATGACTGCAGGCTCCACCGCTGACTACACAGCAACCACAACAGACATCGAACCTGCTATAACACCTACAACATTCACAATGTCCATTGACATGGAAGACATTGAAAGCTTCATTGATAAATCAAAAAATATCAATACCACAAGAAAAACCCAGACTGACATCAACATATTCTCCAAGTACATAGCTAAGAAATTCACTGTGCACATACCACTGTACCAAATCCAGCCAGTTGAACTGAATCCGTATTTCTGCCACTACTTTATGTACTGTAAAAAAAAGATGACACTCTATATGAACCCTTAACCCTACATTCCACCTTTCAAAGTCTAGAAAGGCTTTTAAAAAACAAAAACTATATACACTCTCTCTCTACCTCCCCACTCTTTGGAAAAGCATGTCAGGTATTGCAAAGCAGGCAAAAAAACCTAGAATGTGAGGGAAAAGGCTCCAAACCCAAAACAGTCGATGAACTATCAGATGCCATAATAAACACCTTTTTTGAAGGACTACTTGGCCCACTCTCTGCCAAAGCCTTAATAAGTACTAAGTGGCTAACAATAAGTTTACACTTTGGAGTAAGAGGCAATACTGAAATGCGACAGATGACATGGGGAGACATAACACTTAAAAGTGATGAAGAAGGCAAGCGTTTCCTTGAATACACACAGGCAAGACAAACAAAAACAAACACAAGAGCTAACCCAAAAGACTGCAGGAAAGTTAAACCAAGATCCTATAAGCTTACTGCAAGCCCCAAATAAATGTCCAGTCCAAAACTACCAAGCATACTCCAAAACAAGACCACCTCAAGCTATGACTGCAGAATCACCTTTCTTTCTAGCTACCAACCACTATGCCACAGGAAACACAGAAAGCTATTGGTTCAAAAAGCAACCTTTTGTTATAAATAAACTGGCAAAAATAGTTAAAACTATGATTAAAAGATCATCTATCAACACAGACAAATGACTCACCAACCATTCAGTGAGAAAGCATTTAATTCAAAAATTAACAGACTCAGGAGCACCTACCACAGGCATTATCCAAATATTGGGGCATAAACAACTGCAAAGTGTAAATGATTATGCCAGGATAAAAGAAAAGCAGCAGAAAACGATTTCTTCCATCCTCAGTTCAGAAGCACTGCCCTCAATATCACAACAGCAAATCCAGCAGCTCTCTACAATCTCAAGCAATCTCCTACCTGGCTCAATTGTCATGAGATTAGAGGGAGGCCAATTAAGGGGGACTGTGAGGAAATTATTTTTCACAGAAAGGGTGGTGGTTGCATGGAATGGCCTACCTCAGGAAGTGGTGGATATGAATACAGTGCAGGGCTTCAGACATGCATGGGATAGGCATAAGGGACCAATACAGGTGAGTATGAATAGATAGGCCACTGAAAGAGCAAAGGCCGGTGGCATGTTTATAAGGTAGAATAAGAAATGGGCAGATTGGATGGGCCTTGCAGTCCTTATGTGCCGTCAACTTCTATGTTTCTATGTTACTCTGACAGATTGGGACCCTGCTTCAACAGGCCTTCAATAACAGTGAAGGCAATCACCTTCAACATAGTGCAAGGTAAGTCCCCCCACCAAAAAAAAAAATTAGCAGCTTACTACTTCTACTAACTACTCCAAATATTAAATTACACATACAAGCAAAAATCAAACCACAGACACACAGACACATGTAAACACAAAGAGAAATACCGCACAGAAAAAACAGCAAACTACTATCCATCCTAACTAGACATAAAAAGATTCAATTTTTAACAAAAATTATGTTTATATTAGACTACATACTTAACATATCAATTCTTTCCACTAAAGGTAACTTATATGACAACTACAAAAGAAAAAGATCTCAAGTCATCTCCTCTGACAGTGACACAGAATAAGGTAAGTACCCCTCTTACACCCACTTCATACATTACATAAGTAACAGCATAGCAACATTAATTCTTAAAAAACAACCTACTTATTTCTTCTTAACCAACAGCTAACAGAATCTCAACAGTAATTCTTTAACAATGTAAAAAAGGTATCCTCCCATCCCAAAACAAACCACCATGTGAAAATTGAGTCTTTTACCATATAAAGAATATTTATTCTCATCCCAGCACAAGACAGTATCAAAAGATTGATTCATTTTACTTTAGCACATCATTTTTTGCCACATTTCTACAAAAAATAGCACATGAAGATTGATTCTTTTTACTTTTGTAACATCATTCTTCATCACTCCTACAGGAAGCAGCATGATAAGACTTATCTTTTTTAATATATTTGCAACATCATTATTTTTTTTCTCACACCTACAGGAAACAGTATAGAAATATTGACTTCGTAACCTTTAACAAACCATATATATTTCTTCCCTACAGGACCAACCATGTGGAAATTGCTTCTTTTAGCTTCACACATAATTTTTTTCCCTCTCATTTTCTCCCCACAGCAGATACACCTCAAGATTAACATATTTCTCATACAGCTTAAATATCCAAATGAGATCTAGAAAAGTAGCTGGCTCTCTCAAAAAACCCCACCCCTTAACATCACCAAAAGACACATTGCAAAAATTCATTAATTCTTTTTTTTTCTTTTTAGCCTCAACAGATGACACAAGGGAAAACCTGCCAAGAAAGACACTCAAACAAAGCAATGAATATCCAGAAAGCACATCTGTGACAAACTCTGCAAGAAATATCCAAGAAACAACGTACAGCATAGCATCTCCTCTATGGACATGCCTACTACTAAAAACCCGACTCAGCGAAGACACTGTTGTCATGGATACCTATACAAAGCAAACTAAACACAGAGATTGTTACCATGGTTACTGCTACAAAAGGCATCTCCACAAGAAAAGTTTCAAAAATATGCCACTGTTTTTGTTATGACTATTGCAAACTTCAAATCAAAAGTTCCCACCTTCATTGCAATTGTTGCAATTGTAATATTAAAGAAATACAATTCCTAACATCATAAAGTTATGCTAAAGTTAAAAAAACACCAGTTTCACTTTTACTGTTTCAATTCTGTTGTACAACAAATAAAGCTTAAAACCAATATATATTCTATGTTGTTGTTTATCACTTTAAAGTACAAATAAAAAAAACTATTCCTTTAATAAAGTATAAAATTAGAAACTGACTTCTATTTAAAAAAGAACTTTTAATAAAGCATCACAACCTGAACATACCTTAACTCTCTTACTTGTATGATATCCAAAGTGGTCCCCAAAAAATAAAACACATAGCCCACACATTACTGCACATTTCCATACCATATACAAAAACAGTCCACATGGTGTGGCTTTTCAAAGCTGAAATTCACAGCAGATTCGACTCTTTACGGTCGTAATCCACACTCCCAAAACATACAAAACCTCAAAAAATGCAGACTCACCAAAACAATCCACGAAAAGGAGCAAAAGATCTCCCCTCCCCAAAAAATAAATAATCCACACGATGCGGCTCTTCGATGCTATACTCCCAAAAGTGATCACACCTCAACATCCACAGTCACCAAACAGTAAAGTTTCCATGATTCCTCTTCTCAAAAAAAAATCCACAAATTTAGAAATCCACATAAATCCAAATCGATAAGTCCAAGAAATAGTGTCTTTCCATCATCGCACGCATCCTTGACAAATGACGATCTCACCTCACAATGAACTCCACCCTCACAGCAACCCAAGCACTGCTATTCATTAGGCCTCCAGCACCGACTCCTTGTAACAGTCCCACGCTGCCTCCAGCTCCTTTTCCTCGACTCCACAAAATGCTGCAACTACCACAACTCCATGATGCGCACTGCAGTCATCCACCTCTATCAATGACAAGCTCCATACTGAATTCCATTGACACCACAAAGCAAAACCACACCCACCCACCAATCACAACCCAGAACACCGACAGAAAACCACACCCCTCCACCAATCAAAACATACCATGACCACTATCACCTAAACCAACAACCGATAAAAAGCTACTATACCATTCTATTAAAAAAGCAGAATCATGAACACACTACAGCCCAAAAACATTAAAAAACAAAATAGTCCATCACAACAAATAAAAAATAAAACTTCTGCAAAACAAAAACACACTAAAACCCTTCTCTTTATGTTCACATCAATTGTATAAATTGAACATGTGGGGGTGACAGTGTGATACATTATTTATTTAGTGCAGTTTTCATTGACTTCTTGTAACCATCACTAGTGGCTTCACCACTCATGAAGTTACTTGAGGTCAATGGAAACCACACTAAATAAATCATGTATCACACTGTCACCCCTTGAATATCCCTTATGTATCTCGGGTACCGTCAATCTGGACATCCTGACTACCCCAGAAATGTTTTTGTTGTCTCTTTTCTTTTCTTTTATCTTTTCAGTTAAATTTGTACATCAGCGAGCGTAGAAAGACAAAGGGAGGGATAGTTAGGCTGAATAGAATGAACGGTGGGTGGGCAGAGGGGGACAGTGAAAAAGCAGGAATACTGAACAAATATTTCTGCTCAGTATTCTCAAAAGAGGAAGGGGAAGTGCCTAATCCAATTAACAGATGCACTGTTGATAGGGGGGTCGATCCCAGTCCTTTCACAGAAGAAAGGGTTCTGCAAGAACTCCTAAAACTGAAGGTGGACAAAGCAATGGGTCCTGATGGAATTCACCCCAGAATTCTAAAAGAATTAAGGAAGGAACTAGTGAAACCACTGGCTACTCTTTTTAATAAATCATGGGAGGATGGTGTGGTACCCGAGGACTGGAGGAAGGCGGATGTGATTCCCCTTCACAAAAGTGGGACCAAGACAGAGGCAGGAAACTACAGACCTGTCAGTCTGACCTCTGTGGTAGGGAAAGTGATGGAGTCACTTCTGAAGGAAAGAATAGTTGAGTACCTAGAGGTCAGTGGAGCACAGGATCCAAGGCAGCATGGGTTCACAGTGGGAAGGTCATGTCAGATGAATCTAATAGATTTCTTTGACTGGGTGACCAAAGTAGTAGACCAGGAAGGGGCTGTGGACATGGCCTACCTAGACTTTAGCAAGGGATTTGACACAGTCCCACACAAAAGATTAATAGTCAAATTAACCAGCCTGGGAGTGGGTCCCAGGGTGGTAGCCTGTGTAAAACATTGGCTGGACAACAGGACACAGAAGGTAATTGTAAATGGAGTCCACTCTGAAGAAAGGGTGGTTATTAGTGGGGTACCGCAGGGTTCAGTATTGGGTCCAGTCCTTTTTAATGTCTTCATCAGTGACATTGCAGAGGGACTGGAAGGAAAAGTATGCCTTTTTGCAGATGACACAAAGATCTATAACAGGGTTGATACACAAGGAGGTGTGGAAAGGATGAAAAGGGACTTGGCAAGGTTGGAGGAATGGTCAGACGTATAGCAGCTAGGATTCAATGCAAAAAAGTGCTAAATAATGCACCTGGGAAACAAGAACCCAGGGGAAGAATACACAATGGTGGGGAGGTAGTAACAACAACAAAACAGGAAAGGGACCTGGGGGTAATCATATCAGATGACCTTAAGGTTAGCAAGCAATGTGAGAAGGCAGTAGGGAGTGCCAGGGGTATACTGGGATGTATAGGGAGAGGCATCAGCAGCAGAAAACAGGAAGTTGTTATCTCTCTGTACAGACAGTTAGTGAGACCCCATCTGGAATACTGTGTCCAGTTCTGGAGACCCCATCTTTGCAAGGACATAGACAGGATAGAGGCAGTCCAGAGGAGGACAACTAAAATGGTACACGGTCTGCAAGAGAAGCCATATGAGGAGAGACTAAAGGAGCTTAGTATGTATACCCTTTAGGAAAGAAGGGAGAGGGGGGACATGATAGAAACTTTCAAGTACCTCAAGGGAATCAACAAAGTCCAAGAGGGTAGCATCTTTCAGAAAAAGAGACTTGCAAGAACAAGGGAACACAATTTAAAGATAGAAGGAGGGCAGTTCAGGGGCAATGTGAGGAAGTATTATTCACAGAGAGGGTAGTGGATGCATGGAACAGCCTTCCTGAGGAAGTTGTGGGGTCTAAAACTGTGGGAGAATTCAAGAATGCATGGGACAGACATAAGGCAATTCTTGTGGGGGGCAGGAAGATATAGGCTGTTGGTTAACTAGGATCTGCGGCCTATCCTGTAGGTAGGGAAATGGGCAGACTAGATGGACCTAGCAGTCCTTATCTGCCATCAAAGTCTATGTTTCTATGTTTCTATGTACATTTTCCTGTTCCTCCAGTGCTTGACCCTCCAGTGTCTGAAGGGCCTATTTTTTGTGTGTCCTCTCTCATCTCCCCCATAGGGGATTCTCTTTTATACTGATACCTCTGTTGCCTCTCTGTCTGAAGGACTTCCTGTACACCCCCCCGCCTGGAAAGGATGCTCCCCTACCTCAATAGGTCCCTCTACCTATACATATATCTGTGTCACTGCCTGAGCTGTCAACAGATGACTCTGATTCTAAATTGTATTTATAGACTTTGTTCACAATGTTAGGATTATTTGTATATGTGTATACCTGATTATTTTTATAATCAATTAGATCTCTTTATAAATTTTTGTAATTTGGTAGTTCACAATTCTTATTCAAACTCCATCAAATGTTCATTCACTTTATCTATATACTCATTTAATTATTCTATGCTATGTGTAATTTTCACTTCCCCATCATAGTGAGTTATGTCTGTTTCAACTTATGTTTAATTCTTTAGTGATTGACTCAATTATTAACAGCATAAAGTCTTAGTAGCACCTATTACATACTTCATCCCATTTAACATCTAGTTATATATCAATACAACCCAAATTAGCCTCAACAAAAATATGCAGGCCCCAGATATGAATTTTTGTTTTAGGTAGTGTGTTAATGTAGGTGCATGCCATTCAGGTTTTGCCTGTTTCTGCTTTAGATATTCATATTGATTAGTAATGGAGCAAGAAGAGGTTGGACCCCCAAATTCTCTACTGTTTTTTAAAACCACTGAGAAGTCTTTGTTCATCTGTATCAGATATAGAAAATGGTAGTGACTGTTTATCAGTGACTTTATCCAATTCATTAAAATTCAACATATTCAAAAGGTAGAAGCACAAACTTATGTCCAAACAATGTCAGAGTCAAAATTATCCAAATAATTGGTAAAATGTCCATACAAAGTTCTTTATGATGAAAAAGAACCAGTCTTCCTCTTTCTGTGTCCAATATATTTACGTTCAAGTTGGTGACCCTCTGCAACTTGCATCCACCCAATGTAATGGAAAACTAGAATAAGGTAGTTGTCCAGTTCTGCCAACCCTGGTACAAAAAGAAAGTGTGCTTACAGGAAGGAGCTAGAACCATTCAAAAAGGGTTCAAATACACCATACCAGATTGGTCAATAAACCCACTCAACCAATATGTACATTTCAAAAAAAACCTTTACTCAATGTCATAATTTATCCATTTTTCTTAAGATACAGGACAACATAGCAGGCATTTCAGAAAAAAATCCTTCCTCAGTGTTGTACTGTATCATAAAATATAGATTTCATTTGTAGTATTTCTAATTCAAGAGTGTATACATATATATGTATGTATATATATATATATATATATATATATATATATATATATATATATATATATATATAAAAAGACAAAGAACCTCTGTGCACAAATGCTGAGGCAAGGGTTACCCCAAAGGGCATTTGGCTGGGAAGCCAAGTTTCAAGAAAATACAAAATCACACATGCCCACACAATGCAAAGCATCATGGGCTGCATATGCAAATCACCACAGAATGTTATGCTGGTTCAACTTTAAGCAGCATTGCATGGTGCCAAAAGGCCTCTCACACAGTTTGCAATGGGTGCTAACAGATGAATAGACACGTGTTTCATCCTACCAGGACTCATCAGTATGCCACATCTGTTTGACACCCTAGTGGAATGGACCATCTACCCTAAGATGGTCTGTCTGGGTTATGTTGTGGTGATCCCATTAAAATAAAAAAACTATTTAAAAGACAAAGAACCTCTGCGTGCAACCACTGAGGCTAGGATTACCCCAAAGGGCATTTGGCTGGGAAGCCAAGTTTCAAGAAAATACAAAATCACACATGCCCACACAATGCAAAGCATCATGGGCTGCATATGCAAATCACCACAGAATGTTATGCTGGTTCAACTTTAAGCAGAATTGCATGTTGCGGAAAGGCCTCTCACATAGTTTGCAAAGGGTGCTAACAGATGACATAGACACGTGTTTCGTCCTACCAGGACTCATCAGTATGCCTCATCGATTTGACACCCCAGTGGAATGGACCAGCTACCCTAAGACGGTCTGTCTGGATTATGTTGTGGTGAACCCATTAAAATAAAAAAACTATTTAAAAGACAAAGAACCTCTGTGCGCAAACACTGAGGCAAGGGTTACCCCAAAGAGCATTTGGCTAGGAAGCTGAGTTTCAAGAAAATACAAAATCACACATGCCCACACAATGCAAAGCATAATGGGCTGCATATGCAAATCACCACAGAATGTTATGCTGGTTCAACTTTAAGCAGAATTGCATGGTGCCGAAAGGCCTCTCACACAGTTTGCAAAGGGTGCTAACAGATGACATAGACACGTGTTTTGTCCTACCAGGACTCATCAGTATGCCTTGTCTCTTTGACACCCCAGTAGAATGGACCAGCTACCCTAAGACGGTCTGTCTGGGTTATGTTGTGGTGAACCCATTAAAATAAAAAAATATTTAAAAGACAAAGAACCTCTGTGCGCAAACACTGAGGCAAGGGTTACCCCAAAGGGCATTTGGCTGGGAAGCCAAGTTTCAAGAAAATACAAAATCACACATGCCCACACAATGCAAAGCATCATGGGCTACATATGCAAATCACCACAGAATGTTATGCTGGTTCAACTTTAAGCAGAATTGCATGGTGCCGAAAGGCCTCTCACACAGTTTGCAAAGAGTGCTAACAGATGACATAGACACGTGTTTTTTCCTACCAGGACTCATCAGTATGCCTCATCTGTTTGACACTCCAGTGGAATGGACCAGTACAATAAGATGGTCTGTCTAGGTTATGTTGTGGTGAACCCATTAAAATAAAAAAAAATATTTAAACGACAAAGAACCTCTGTGCGCAAACACTGAGGCAAGGGTTATCCCAAAGGGCGTTTGGCTGGAAAGCCAAGTTCATGCAGCCCATGATGTTTTGCATTATGTGAGCATGTGTGATTTTGTATTTTCTTGAAACTCGGCTTCCCAGCCAAATGCCCTTTGGGGTAACTCTTGCCTCAGTGTTTGCGCACAGAGGTTCTTTGTCTTTTAAATAGTTTTGTTATTTTAATGGGTTCACCACAACATAACCCATACAGACCGTCTTAGGGTAGCTGGTCCATTCCACTGGGGTGTCAAACAGATGAGGCATACTTATGAGTCCTGGTAGGACTAAACACGTGTCTATTCATCTGTTAGCACCCCTTGCAAACTGTGTGAGAGGCCTTTCGCACCATGCAATTCTGCTTGTAGTTGAAATATAACATTCTGTAGTGATTTGCATGCAGCCTATGATGCTTTGCATTGTAGTGAGGTGTGATTTTTATATATATATATATATATATATATATATATATATATATATATATATATATATATATATATATATACACACACTGTATGTATGTATATATATATATATATATATATATATATATATATATATATATATATATATATTATATTCTATGCAAAAAACTTTGTTAATGCATCATTTGAGGTTTACACCCAAAAAGGTCAGAAAAATGAAAAACTTTAAGTTTGCCTTCCCCGTACCTGTCAATCATCCCAAGACTGACAGATGACAGGGCGTGCATTGGGTTCATGAGCCCTAAATGTCACCCCATTCCATGTCTACTCATATTCACAAGGGATTGCAAAAAAAAGTGGGCTGCAATTTAGGGCTCACGATCCAATAACACATTCATCATTTTTCAATCTTGGGATGATTGGCAGGTCAGAGGGAAGGGGTAACCCTAAAGATTTTCTTTTCCTGACTTTCTGTGGTTTAACCATAAATGATGCATTAACAAAATTTTTTGGATAGAATTTCCTTACTTTTTGAGAAAGAATAAAAAACGAAGAACTTGTGTAACATGGTAGGAGCGTGGGCCTTTTGGGCCCTGCACTCCCACCAACCTATGTAACTCCTACACTATTTCAAGCCACCAGCACAATGCAAAACACCATCTGCAACATGTAAATTGCGTCACGCAATATTTCTGCAAAAATAATTTTCTGCGATAAGTAAAGATCATAATGCACATCTACAGGACATGCCAAGAACATCCTCCAAATTTAAATGCAAAAGACCAAACCGTGTCCGAGATATAACATTTTAAAGTTTGAGATTTTCATTTGTCAGACTGGCACAGTTCCACACTTGTTCACAATTAACAGACACAATGAATGAAAACTACATCCATGACAGTAAGACTATGTACCCTGTGAATCTCAAGCCACTGGCTCAATGCAAAACACTGTCTGCAATTCATAAATTCTGTCATGCAATATCTCTGAAAAAAGAATTTTCTCTGACAGGTAAACACCATAATTAACATTTACAGGTAATGCTGAGAACACCCTCCAAATTTGAGGTGAAAAGACCAAACCATGTCTGAGATATAACATTTTAAAATTTGAGATTTTCATTCATCAGACTGGCACAGTTCCACACCTGTTGACATTTAACACACACAATGACTGAAAACTACATCCATGACACTAAGGCTAGGTATCCTATCAATTTCAAGTCACCACCACAATGCAAAACACTGTCTGCAGAACGTAAACTGTGCTATGCAATATATCTGCAAAAAAAAATATTTTCTGACACCGTAATTTACATCAACAGGACATGCCGTAAACACCCTCCAAATTTCAAGTAAAAAGATCAAACCATTGCTGAGCTATTTAATGAAAAACATTGGCAAAATTGCCCTATCTAGTCCATTATAAAAAATCTGGCCATCTTGTCTCTATTTTGTGATCAAAGATCGCGATCAAAGAATCTCGCAATCAAAGAATTTGCAGGCTCATGTCCAAAGAATAAAAAGGGATGTAAATGAAAGAATTGAAGTAATTCCAGAAAACTACTGCCATGGTTCGACAGAACAAAGCCCCCTGAGTAAAACCCACCCTCATTTGACTTCCTCGGGCACCCCTAGGCTGAGAAAATAGATTTTTAAATCCGGCCATCTCATCTCTCGCTCGCGATGCATGATCACGATCAAAGAATTTGCAGGCGGACGATCCTACTAGGTGGGTGGGTTGGAATTGCCACCAGTATGCAGTTGTCCTGCGTGGCACAGTGGACAGAGTTTCACAGCCTGTGGGACACAGCGAAAATGAGTGCCAGGAGCAATGGCTCACTTACTTTTGCATTGGTCGCTTACTTTTGTCCAACTGTTGCTTCTTCATTCTGCTGTTCTCCATAGAATGCCTGATATTACTGTGTCAACCAAGTGGGTGGGTGGAGGGCAATTATCAGCACATCACATACTGGCATAGATACAACAAGGAATTCCAGGAAACCACTGCCATGGTTTGACAGAATGAAGTCCCCTGAGCAAAACCCACCCTCATTTGTCTTCCTAGGACACCCCAGGGCTGAGAAATTAGATTTTTTAATTCAGCCATCTTGTCCCTCGCTTGCGTTGCACGATTGCGATCAAAGAATGTCATGATCAAAGAATTTGCCAGCTCATGATCAAAGAGTTTGCAGGGTCATGATCAAAGAATAAAAAACGCTCTAATTTAATAAACACAAGGAATTGTGGTAAACAACCACCATGGTTCATCAGAACGAAACCCCCTGAGCAAAACCCACCCTCATTTGACTTCCTAGGGCACCACTGGGCTTAGAAAATAGATTTTTTAATCTGGTCTTTGTTGGAGGGTGTACCTTTGTTCTGGTTTTGGCATATGTTTGCATGCTGCACCTCCATTCACTGTAGCACTTCTTCTTCTGCCCATTCTGTGTTTTTTACCTAATACTGACACATTGTGCAAGACACAGTGTGTGTACAATAATTACTATGTGTCTAAACTGCAGCTGTTGTTGTCTACTGAGTCTTCAGTCACTGAACATCACCAGGATTATTTATGACTACTTTGATTCACTGAGTGATGGGCAGGTGGGTCACTAATCTCATCAGTATACCTCGATATTTCTGGACCCCACTTCGGTAACACCTGTCGGCTCACTACAGGCACAGTTCACTGACTTTTGCTAGCAGAGTGATTTCTTTTCATGTCATGCACACGAATGGTGAGGTAGGTGCTTTGCACCAACAGTAACATGAAACTTGAGATCTTTATTGCTACTTGCCAAATGAGGTTGGGCTCAGTAGGAGGTTAGCAAATGTTCACAGCCTGCGGGGACACGGGAAAAGTGAGCAGCATGAGGAATGGCTCACTTACTTCTGTGGAACTGTTGTTCCTGCACAGCACTGCTGTGCTGCATGCTTTCATCGGCTAGGCTTGCTTGCACTTTTACACACATCGGCAGATATTACTCTGTCAACTGGTTGGGTGGGTCTGAATTGTCACCAGTATGCAGTTATCCTATGTGGCGTGGTGGACAGAGTTTCACGGCTTGTGGGACATGGCGAAAATGAGTGCTGACAGCAATGGCTCACTTACTTTTGCATTGGTCACTTACTTTTGTCCAACTGCTGCTGCTTCTTCATTCTGTTGTTCTCCAAAGAATGCCTGATATTACTGTATCAACCAGGTGGGTGGGCGGAGGGCAATTATCAGCACATCACATACTGGCACGGATACAACATGTCATGTGCAGAATGGACTTAAATGACTTACCCATGTGAGTTTCTCACTTAGCGAGATAATTTAATGGCTGCCACTGAGAAACAAAAATGCTCTGAAATAACAAGTCCGAATCTCTGGCTTCCTATGCTGGCCACTGTTTACCACATCCAAAGGGTGACTGATTAACAGAAATTAATCAACAGTCACATGATTAATGTCTGCCAATCACATTGCACAAGCATGATTGCCCATGTTATAAAATAATATAGCCATAGACACAGAACAGCTGTAAATCAAAAATTAGAAGGAATTCCAGGAAACCACTGCCATGGTTCAACAGAACAAAGCCCCCTGAGCAAAACCCACCCTAATGTGTCTTCCTACAATACCCCTGGGCTGAGGAATTATATTTTTAATTTATGCCATCTCATCCCTCACGATCGATGATGCAAAGAATGTCTCGATCAAAGAATTTAACTCACGATCAAAGAATTTGCAGGCTCACGATCAAAAAGGAAAAAATGCTGAAAATCAAACATTTTAAGGAATTGAGGTAAACCACCACCATGGCTCAACAGAATGAAGCCCCCTGAGCAAAACCCACCCTCATTTAACTTCCTAGAGCACCCCTGGGCTGAAAAAAATTATTTTTAATTTGGCCATCTCATCCCTCACTCACAATGCATGATTGCAATCAAAGAATCTTGCGATCAAATAATTTGCAGACTCGCGATCAAAGAAATTACACGCTCATGAACAAATAATTAAAAATGGTGAATTTTGATTTTTTTGAGTGATTTAAACCAAACCAATGCCATGCTTCAATAGAATAAAGCCCACCTGAGCAAAACCCACACTCATATGTGTCCCTTGCCCACCCCTGAGATGAGATAATTGTATTTTTAGCTCACGATGCAAGACCGCAATCAAAGAATCTCGCGATCAAAGAATTTGCAGGCTTGCATTCAAAGATCGTTAGCGAGCTGCGATCAAAGATTTTAAAACCTTATAACTCTATTTTTTTACCAATTTGGATGAAACCAAAGGCATGACTCGATAGATCAAAGTTCCCTGAGTAAAACCCATCCAAGCTGTACTTCAGGAGTGACCCCTGAGCCGAGATATTTGTGTTTTTACTATTGGAAATCTAAAAACAAGATGGCTGACCATGCGATCAAAGAATTCTCAGGGACAAAGATTCTTGAACTGTAGGGCTGCAAATTCTTTGACCCCCAGGTGGGATGCGATGGGTAGAACCCAATTCTTGGTTTGCAAAACATACATATAAATTTTCCCATTGCCTTATAATGGGAACTTAAATGTGGCATAACTTCTGAATGCCTTAATATTTTTTCACCAAATGAAAAGCGGCATATTTGGCCATGAATGTTCTTTCAAATGAGTGATCTTGTACAGTGGCACACCACACAGCAGCCATGCAGGGCCACATCCAAAATCCCAGAAGCTACTTCCAAAAATGGATAATTTTGTAATTTTCAGCATTTTCATGTGCAAAGACCATAAGTCTGACCAAAACACAATTTGGCATATCGAAAGTTCTGCCATGCCCCACTATGTATACCAAATTTCAGGCAAATCCGTTGAATGGGTCCAAAGTTATTAATGCACAAACGTTTGACTTTAACATTCTGACATCTCAACCCTAAATATAGTGGCACGACCATGCCACTATTATATATATATATATATATATATATATATATACACAAAAATGGATAAAGAAAAGGCAAAAGGACTGGTTACAATCACCTAAATAGTATATATAGTATAGATTCTTTCCATCTTGTATTATTTATACAGAAAACTTCTTTCTAAAGATTTGTAATAAAAGAATACTTCAATGTAAAACTGCTCCCAACTTGAACCACACCAATTCTGCATACTTTAAAAAGAAACATAGATTTTGATGACAGATAAGGACCACTTGGCCCATCTAGTCTGCCCATTTCCCTATATAATGGATAAGCTGGCTATCCTAGTTAACCAACAGCAAATATTTGTAATATAAAAGCAACATTTATTGTGCTTGTTAAACTAGAATCTTTTTAAGTTTGATAGTAATACATCCTCACTGGCAAGACACCTATGTTTAGATGCTGCTTTTAGCAGGTTGGGTTCCTGGGGCTCATGCATATGCAGTAGCATCCAGGGATGCTTCATAGTGATGTGCTCAGCTATGCATCTGATTCTTGCCAGAAGGGTGCTTTAAATTAAACTACGTAGAGTGAGTGCAGTACCTTCATTAAAAAAAGAGAATCATGGAGGTCATGCACCACTCCCTAAATCAAAATGTAAATAAAAAACATGTTTAGAAATGCTGAAAGAAATTAGTAGTTACATGGTCTAATACACAACTTCTTCTGAAATATAGGTAGAGACATAAAAGGATTATTTTTACTTTTATTAACATTTACAAAATCAGATGAGAAAAGGACTTGTTGTAAAGGTAAACATGAAGCTAAAAATTCAAGACTTTGATTTTTATGGGAAAGTGAAAGAGAATCTGGAAAACACTTTGTACAGTAAAAGAAAAAGAGAAACTAAACTATTATAAATGAAGCAAGGAAGGTATACAAGGCAAGTTTCATTCAATTGAGTATGCAGAATTGGTGTGTTTTGAGCTGGGAGCAATTTTACATTGAAATGTTTTTTTATTATACATCTTTAGAAAGGCAGTTTCTACATAAATAATAGAAGAAGAAAATAATCTATACTAAATATACCATTTAGGTGAGAGTAACCAGTCTTTTGGACTTTTTGTTTCCATTTTTGTGTGTATGTATATATATATATATATATATATATAGAATAGATAGATTCGGTGTATATTACAAGGCAGTATTAATTCCTTCGAGAGTTCTGGGGGATACAAGAAACCTCGAGAGCAAAGCTTGAGAGGTTTCTTGTATCCCCAGAACCTCGAGATGGAATTCTGCCTTTGAAACACCAGAACCTATTTGTTATTTTTTGTAATATATGATGCAAGGAATTTTAATTTATTACTTGTGCCTGCTGTATGGCGCTGCGGTCTGCAGAGTTAGTAAGACTCCGAGTGTGTTTCCTGCTCCTCGCTCACCACCCCACCTGCTCCTACTCCCAGTCCCATTCCACATTTCTCTCACCAAAAAAGAAACAAAACTCGGTTCACACAGTAGTCACATCGGTAATCCTAACTATACTATTACGAGACCAGAAGTATAGTAATATTAATGAAGTATACTATTACGAGGACCGAAGTATACTATTATGGGACTAACTACTGTATTACAAGGAATTTTTGTATGTATTTTGGGGTATTATTTTCACTATCCATATATTAATATATATATATATATATATATATATATATATATGAGAGTAACCAGTCTTTTGGCCTTTTGTTTCCGTTTTTGTGTGTATGTGTATATATATATGTATAAAACTAATTCAAATATTACAAATTACATCTTTTTTATATTTAGATACAGTACAGCACTGAGGAAGGATTTTATCTGAAACATTTGCTATTTTGTCCTGTATCATAAGAAAAATGGATAAATTATGATATTGAGTAAAGATTGTTTTGAAATTTTCATATTGGGTGAGTGGGCTTATTGACCAATCTGGTTGAGTGTATTTGAGCCCTTTTTGATTGGTTCTAGCTCCTCACTGTAAGCACACTTTCTTTTCTGTATCAAGGTTGGCTGAACTGGACAACTACCTTATTCTGGTTTTCCATTGCATCAGGTGGATGCAAGTTGCAGAGGGCCACAAACTCGAACGTGTACATATTGGACACAGAAGAAGGAAGACTGGTTCTTTTTCATCATAAATAACTTTGCATGGACTTTTTACCAATTATTTAGATAATTTTAACTCAGACATTTTTTGGACATACGTTTGTGCATCTCTCTACCTTTTGAATATGTTGAATGTTGATGTACTGTATAAAGTCACTGATAAATGGTCACTACTATTTTCTGTATCTGATAGAGATGAACAAAGAATTCTCAGTGGTTTCAAAACCAATAGAGAATTTGGAGGTCAGACCTCTACTCGTTCCATTGCTAATCAATGTGAATATCTAAAGAAGAAACAGGTAAAATTTGAATGGCATGCTCTTATAATAACACAATACCTCAAACAAAATTGCATACCTAGGTGCCTGCATATTTTTGTTGAGGCTAATTTGGATTAGATTGATACAGAATTAGATGTTAAATGGGATGGACTATGCAATAGGTGCTACAAAGACTTTATGCTGTTAATAGTTGAGTCAATGATGAAAGAATTAACAAACGCTGAACCAGACATAACACTATGATGGAGGAGGGAAAATTAAATATTGTATAGAAGAAGTAAAGGAGTATCTAGATAAAGTGAATGCACATTTCATGAAGTTTGAAGGAGCATTACGAACTAACAAATCACAAAAGTTTAAAAGAGATCTAAACGATGATAAAGATAATCAGGTATACACATATACAAATAAACCAAACATTGTGAGCAATGTCTATAAATGCAATTTAGAATCAAAGTCATCTGTTGGCAACTCAGGCAATGACACCAATATAGGTATAGGTAGAAGGCACTATCGAGGTAGGGGAGCATCCTTCCCGGGGGGGGGTTACCTGGGCAAGAAGCCCTTCAGACAAAGAGGCATGAGATGTTACCAATATACAAGAGGACCCTCTATCGGGGTGATGTGAGAGGACACATAAGTATCATGCCCTTCAGATGCTGGAGGGTCAAGTGCTGGAGGAACAGGAAAAGAAATAGGTTTAATAAACAAGAGAAAAGAAGGGAGACAACAAGAAGTTTCTGGGGAGGTCAGGATGACCACATCGATTGTACCCAAGATGCATTAGTTTATAACATTTCAAAATAGAGAACTCAGTAGTTCAAAAATAGCTATATTAAGTAAAGGTTTAACATTTTGTCCACACAGTCCTGTCAGTGAATTTGAATTAAAACTTGATTTAAATAGGTTCTATAGGAAACTGAGACTAAAATATTTTTTGGCCACTCAACCCCCAAGAGAAATAAATTTACAGAAACAGGAGAAAAAAAATTACACTAGGTAGAAAACTTCATTTAAAATCTCAGTTTTTACCACCAATAATACACCATCAAATTGAAATATATATTACAATGGTGATTAAGGTTATTGAGAATTTCTTAAGAAAAGAATGAAACGCTGACAGGAGATCTAAATAGAATTTATCAGCTAAGGAATTTGCTATCTTGAGAAACTTGGAAAATGGTAGAAATATTATTACTAAAAGTGCAGATAAAGGTGGGGCTATAGCAGTAGTGAACTACACACATTATAGGAGCATTTGTCTCACATTGTTAAAAGACACAAAAAATTATCTGGAATTGGATAAAGACTTAACTGATGCTTTTAAGAATCTTATTAAAACCATTTTGGAAAGATTGTTTGAAACAAATGAGATCACTGAATTGGAAAGAGATTCCGGTTTTAGGAATACCCCTTCTATCCCATTATTTTACATGCTATCCAAGAATCACAAAAACTTGAAAGATTCCCCGGGGAGGCCTGAATTGTCTGGTGTGAACTCTGTATTGGAACCTCGTCCATCTTTATTGATTTTCATATTAGGCCATTGGTTGAATAAATGAGATCATGTGTCAAAGATTCTGCATAAATAATGGAGTTTGCCCCATTAAAAGGGCAGACCAGGTTGTACTGGTGCACCCCTTCCCCCCTGCTTAGGATGGTTGTGCTCAGAAGGGGAGGGGGAAGGAAGGGGAGGGGCTAACGGGCCAGAACAATGGACAGGAAAACAGGAAGGGGAGGGGCAAAGGGAGGTACATAAGGGACAGCACAAGGGGGCCTCAGCCACTTTTTGCTGGAGCTGTAATTCATCAACTGCAGCACATCGGATTGGCAAAATTCTTTGAGCTTAGTTCACCAGGTGTGAGAGGTAAGGAGACAATACAGTTGATAAAAAAAAAGAAAGGAGGGGAGGGGAGGAGAGGAAGTATATTTACAGCATTAAGAGTAAGCATGTACAGTATATAGCTAAGCAATAGGATGGATCCTGGGTAGCAAAAGAGATCACATGTGAAGTTGAGAGAGAGACCCAGGCCCATGGGAGATGATTTGGGGAGAGAAATTGCACGCACCTCAATGAGGGGGGGCTGCTGTGAAAGCCTTGGAATTCTTTAATATTTTGGGAGGCTGTTGACTGATTTTCCCTACTGTAAGAATCGTGATGCCTGGAAGACCCCTGGAAGCAGGGGAGGAAAATCACGAACCAGGGCCACGTGGTGCAATGCTGCGCGCCATTTTTATGATGGTTAGAAAATCCTTCCTTTGTTTTCACTTGGTAGCAATGATTTGCCCCCTTTTGTTGGTCGTTTTGGGATGAATAGAAGGCCTGGAAGAGGCTTTGGGGAGGCAAAGAGTGAGAGCAGGCAGGGGGCACATGGGGGGCATCTTTTCTGCAGCTAATGGCTGTGTGAGGGTTTTTTCTGGCTTGGTTTTGTTTTTCACTTTGCAGCAATGTGGTCCCCCTTTTTAGTGGCTGGTTTCTGAGGAGAGAGTGAGAGTATGCCGGGACCACATGGCGTGGTGTCCCTTTCGACTACTGATGGCGGTGAGTTTTTTTTTACTGATGACCTGGAGAATACTGGCAAATACTTCCTTGGTTGTTTGCTCTACAGCAATTTTGTCCCCTCATTGTTGGCACAAGGCGTGGCATCCTTTTCTGCCGATGATGGCTGTGTGAGGGTTTTTTCTGGTGGCCTGGAGCAGAAGAGCAGGCCTAGGGAGGCCTGAAGCATGGGATACACAGCATGACATCACAGGCCACTTAGGGGTAGTCATTAAGGCACTTGCCTTGTTTGGGGGATATGTCTGGCATGACGTGGCCTTTTCTTGGGTTGCCAATAAGATTAGGTGGCCTAGCAGAGGCCTTTGAAGCCAGGAGGAGCCAGATTTTCTGGAAAGGCATGGAGTGAGGCACACATTACATGGGAGGTTTGTAGACACATGTGCTCACTTTTCAGTGAGGGTAGAGTCTTGTCTGGTGGCCGAGAGCGGCACAGCAGGCCTGGGGAGGCCTGAAGTATGGGATACATGGCGTGATGTCACACACCGCATAGGGGTAGCATTAAAGCATTTGCAGGGTGGTGTGATAGGTATGGCATGATGTGGCACTCTCTTTTGGATGACAATAAGAGGAGGAAGCCTATCGGAGGCCTTTGAAGCTGGGAGGCTCAAGATTTGCTTAGAAAAGCATGGCACGAGGCACACGCCACATGGGGGGGTTTGCAGACTCATGTGCTCGCTTTTCCTTGTTTTTTTTTTTTTCTCTTTGCAGCAATTTTGCTCCCTTTGTTAGCCGGTTATGGGAAATTTTGAAAGTAGGGGGAATAGGCTTGAGGAAAGGCCAAGAAACAAGGGAAAGTGTGGGCAGAATGTGACTACATGGCGTGGCATCACACACCGTG
The DNA here is from genome assembly GCA_016271365.2 of Neoceratodus forsteri. Lineage (NCBI taxonomy): Eukaryota > Metazoa > Chordata > Ceratodontiformes > Ceratodontidae > Neoceratodus > Neoceratodus forsteri. The sequence goes on from CM057453.1 coordinate 216,863,315, forward strand.
AGGGCCTAAATAAAAAAAAGCATCACCAGACGTGTGGGCTGTATTTTCATGGCACTGGGGGCTTATCTAAGAGCATTGGGAGGGAAGACAAGGGGCTTGCGAGAGGCCTGGGTTGGGGGGAGGGTTTTTTGTGATCAAGACCTCGCGGGAGGTAGCCCACGTGGTGAGGAGGTTGCACGGGAAGCTGGTTACTCTATTTTGGCCCTTCCCCTCGCTGGGAGGGGGGCACTGCAGGGATTGGGGACTGGCAGGGGCAGGAAGAGAAAGGAATGGAGGGCCATGCAGCTGGCCTCGCAGCACGACCGCTTGCTATAGCAGGGTGCTGACTCAGGGTGGTTGGTCAGCCCAAAAAAGGGGGAGAGATGGCAGCATTCAAAAGGGGGAAGGCCCAAGGTAGGCCAGCATGGTACAACATTTTGGGGAGGCCCAAGAACAGAGGGAGGCACTGGTATGGATGAAAAAGGGAGTGCCGGGTTGTTCTCAAAGGGTACGATGGACAGCAGCAGGGAACCGATCAAACAAGATGGTGGCCTTGACTGGCGGCCAGGCTGTGTAAATGGGCCGGGGGCACAACGGACAGGAGGAAAGCATTCCTGACAGGACAGATATACAATTAACCTTGTTTTCTTTTCCTGTATTTGTTTTCACAGAACAAAGAGAAGAAGGGCAATGGCACCAAAGAAGAGCAGGCCATCAAAAGAGGAGGCTTACAAGGCTATAATTGAATTAGCGGAAAAGGCAAACAGGATGTGGGAACTGGTGGAGGGAGAGTAACCAGGGAGACCTGGGGAAAAGAGAAAAGCAGGTACAGGAAAGGGTGACAAGGGAAAACGACCAGCCAAAGGACCACATGGTACCGGGAGGGCACCGCCGGTGGTAGTGGGACCCGCCAAGACAGCTGATCCAGTAACCCTGCAGCCTATGGTCACTGTGTCACCGGTATCCCCCCAATCAGTGTGAGATCTCCCTGGTTGAACCCAGTCACGATGCCCAGAATGGGTTGCTCCCTCTGCAAAACCCAGTAGCTCACCCTCCTCCTCAACTGCAGGGAGAAGCAAGAGGAACCTTAGAAGACTCCAGGCAGCAAAGCCCGGACAAGGTCACAGGTAACACATCCAGTGCAGTGGGTGACAGTATAAAAGAATATATAGGGCAAATTGTAGTAGAACTAGGGACAGGAGGTATAGGGCAGATGGAATCAGCACTGGCAGAGATCAGGATGGAGAAAGAGGTGCCAGAAAGGAAGGAACAGGGAATGGAGAGAGAGAGAAGAGGGACAAGGGAGATAGGTGTGCCTGGAATGAGGATAGGCAAGCATGTGCCGCTGACCATGAAGGAGAAAATATGGAAAGGGGAATATGTGGACATATTCACTTTGGTGAGCCGGGAGGCTGCCGCCAAGTACGAAGAAGCTCAGGGCATATGTAAGAGTGAGATGGCAGCAGCTATAGTGCTTTTAGGTAAAAAAGAGGATGAAAAGTTCACAAAAGGGAAGACTTGAGATAGATGGTTCCTAGGTTTTGCCACTTTCTCAGCCATCGTCATGGAAAAGAGGCCGGAGTTAGGCATCCCGCTCATTACTTATTCTCTGATAATATGGAGGGTAAAGGCAAAGGGTGGGATGGGGTGGTTATACCATGATGAATCTTTTCAGCAGAGAATGGCAACATATGGGGACATGAGATGGGACACCAAACAGATAGATTTGTGGACAGATTACGTCACAGATCAGTCCCGCCTGAAGGTGAATGGGGCAAAAAGGGTTTTATGCAACAGAAATGCTGTTGGGCTTATAATGGAGACTTTTGTTCATGGCCTCAACGTCATTTTCAGCATGTGTGCTCAAGATTCGGGGAAGGGCACCCGGCAAGCAAATGTAGAACATCATGGGCCCAGGGGGCACAGGGGCATGGGGGTCAGGGATCAGGCCAAAAGTTTTTTCGAGATGGCCAAGGCTTTAAAGGCCAAGCATGGAATAGGGGAGGGTGGGGTAGGGGGAACGCGAATAGAGGGGAACAGAGCCACTGAAGGATGAAAGGTCGGGCAAGAAGAGAGAGAGAGGGGCTAGGGAGGAATGGCAGGGGACATGACAAGGAACAGTTTGGGATGGCCAGAACCCCCATCAAATTAAACATATGGTCAGTCTACCTAGACAAATATCTGGACACGAGCCTGCGGGATATGATTTTGAGGGGTTTTAACACAGGTTTTTCAATACAGTTTATTGGACCCAGGCGAGCAATGGAGGCAGCAACCACGGGTCAGTAAAAGGAAAGGAGGAGGTACAAAGACAGAAGATAGAAGAAATGGCAGCAGGTAGGGTAGAGGGCCCTTTAACACCCCCATTGCCAAACATGGATTTCACCATTGGGTCTGGTACCCAAGAAACAGGAAGGGGAATCCAGAGTGATTCACCACCCGTCCTATCCAGAAGGGGAGTCGGTGAATGATTTCATCAGTGAGGAACACAGTAAGGTGACATATGGAACACTAGAGGATGCGGTCCAAATGATCCGGGCCACAGATGATGCATGGATGGCAAAAATGGACATTGAGTCATCTTTCAGACTGCTTCCAGTTAGGAGGGAAGACTGGGATCTATTGGGTTTCAATAGTGGGGGACAGTATTATTTTAAAAAAGCAATGCCAATGGGTTGTTCCACAGCATGTGCTACATTTGAGGCTTTCAGCACCTGTTTGCAGTGGATATTTCAAGAAAAAATGGGTTATAGGATGGTCATCCATTATCTGGATGATTTTCTTTTCATTGAAAATGGGAAAATGGAGACACAGAGGATGCTGGGTAAGTTCCAGGAATTGTGTCAGGAGTTGGGGTTCCCACTGACACCAGAAAAAACAGAGGGGCCCAGCAGGGTTATGGAATTTCTGGGGATTGAGATAGATGCCTCGAACGAGGTATTTAGACTACCGGACAAAAAAGTAAGTAAACTGAAGGAACTAATCCAATTACACACCAGCAGGAGATGGGTACAGCTAAAGCTGGTACAGCAGGTGCTGTGGCACTTGAACTTCACATGCAGGGCCATCGGACCAGGAAGGGCATTCACAAAGAGTTTAGCCAGGGCTACAGCAGGGGTCACCAGATCACATCACTGGGTGGACCTGACGCGAGGTGTCAAGGAGGATTTTAAGATCTGGGAAGAATTCCTTAGGGAGTACAATGGGTGCTATTTCTGGCAGGAGGAGTGGCTATACAACACAGATCTGAACCTCTACACAGATGCTGTTGGGGGGCTAGGCATGAGGGGGTGCATGAGAGGTAGATGGTTCGCAGAACCCTGGCTGGTCAGTTGGGTGAAGGATGGGAAAGTGAGAGTAATAACATTACTGGAGATCATGCCCACATGGACGTGTACATTGGTCTGGGGGGAGGAATTACGGGATCAAAAAGTGACCTTTTGGTGTGACAATAGAGAAGTGGTGGATGTGCTGAACAACAGGGGAGCCAGATCAGACACAGTCATGCAGGTATTACGACTTTTAGTTTTAAGGGCATTGTAACTGAACATGTCGTCTACAGCGCAACACATAGAAGGGGTACACAATACTCTGGCTGACAGCCTTTCCCATCTGCAGCTGGACTCTTTTTCGGAGGCTGGCACCAGCAGCAGAAGAACTAAAAACACCCATACCAACAAACATCTGGGATGTTGGCAGGAAGGAGCAGAACTGTTATTTCACAGCTCATGGGTGCCTCGGACTCTGAGGGCCTACGATGGGGCCTGGACAGTGTTTCAAACATTCAGAGCAGAGCACCAGATGGAGGTAAATAGGCCACTCACAGAGGAGCAATTGGGAATGTTCACCGTGGAGCAGTGGCGGAAAGGCACAGCCCACACCACAATGGGAGTCTATCTGGCAGGGATTAGTGTTATCTGCAGTCTAAAAGGGTGGAGGGATCTGATGAAATCATTGCTCATCAGAAGAATGATGCAATGATGGAGCAGGTTGAAACAGGGACTAGCAGATAAAAGGAGGCCTATAGGGGAACAGTGGCTGATAAAGCTGAAGGACGTGCTCCCAGCAATATGCAGATCAAGGACTGAGGCCCAGCTATTTCACATGATTTATGTGGCAATGTTACCAGGGGCCATGAGTGTGAGTGAGGTGGTAGGCCATGGGAGAGAAGACAAGGAAGGGGGACTAGAGTGGGGGACATAACCTGGGGGTGATGGAGATACGGATCAAGATTAGGAGGTCTAAGATGGATCAAAGAGGGCAAGGTTGCATGGTGACGCTGAAAGGGCAACCAGTGGGTGCAATATGCCCAGTACAGGTTCTGTGGGTTTTCACCAGAGAGCATGGGAACAGGACAGGAAAATTATTTGCACACGGGGATGGGAGAAGGGTGACTGGCTACCAAGCCACAGCAATACTCAAAAAGGGCATGCAATTCATGGGGGAAGACCCAGCTAATTATTCTTCCCATTCCCTGCAGATTGGGGCTTCCTCACAGTGGGCAGCAGCAGGTAAGACAGTGAATGAGATACTGGAAAAGGGATGGTGGCGATCAGCCAGTTATAAAAGATACATCAGAGCACTGAAATAAAAAAAAAAATATATATATATATATAATATATAATAAAGAATATTGAGAAAGTGGTGCTCCTGGCTGGAACTGCAGAGCTGGGGGCAAGAAATGGTAAAGGGTGGGGGGTGGGTGTAAGATGGGGTGGGGATTAATACGGGAATGACACTATGAACATGGATAAACAATGAATTTTGCTTGCACCCCATAGGTAGAGGGAGGATCATGGAAGTATGGATCTGCGGCCATTCCTATATTTATTGGGCTGGAAAGAAAGCAGAGAAGAAGGCTGGGGAAAGGCAGCTATACCAAGATGTGAGAACTTGTAGGTTGTTTTGGTATGGCATACGGGGGATGAGATGGGCACAGCTGCTTCCCACCTTAAAAGAACTCAGAGGATGGTGGCCCAGGCCAGACCTAATTATTATACATCTAGGGGGCAACGACCTGGCAAGCAGGCCCTGGATGGACACATACTTACAAATAAAAAAGGACTTGGGGCAATACGACAGTGGTAGCCACAGGTGTGCATCGCTTGGTCAGATATGATACCAAGGAGGGTGTGGAGGCAGGAGCACAGCCACAGAGCAGTAGAAAGGGCCAGGAGAAAGATGAATAGGAGGGTTGGAACATTGGTATGGCAGATGGGAGGACAAGTGATACTGAGGGGGGTAGAAGAATGGGTAGAAGATTTTTACAGGTCACACGGGGTGCACCTGAAGGACAAAGCCATAGACATGTTCAATACAGAAGCAATGGGTTTTATAGAAGCATGGAGGAGACAGACAAACAGTGGGAAATAAAAAAAAAAGGAAAAAACAGAAAGAAGAAAGAATACAAAGGATCTTCCCTGAAGTAAGGGAGAGTGGTAGCCTAGATAAGGGGGAAGCCAGCCATCCAACGCAAGCTGGAGACTGGCTAGTGGGGAAAAGGGAGAGGAAGGGGGGAAGGAATAACACAAGAAGAGGAAGAAGATGAAGGAGAAAGTGGTCTCAGTTTTCACCGTTACCTAATGGGAAAGGAGAAGAAGAAGGCACCCAGGTTTTCACCTGGGGGAAAGATAATCAAAGATTGATATATTGATGGAATAAACAAAATGTTGAAAATATGATAATAAAGGAATTGAAATGGAATATGGAATTATAAATTTAAATAAATTAATTGCCAATCTGAGCACAACAACAGACAATGGTCTCTGTCTTTTGTGAGGGTAAAGGGGGGAATCCGGAACAATGGAGTTTGCCCCTTTAAAAGGGCAGACTAGGTTGTCCTGGTGCACCCCTTCCCTCCTGCTTAGGATGGTTGTGCTCAGAAGGGGAGGGGGGTAGGAAGGGGATGGGCTAAGGGGCCAGAACAATGGACAGGATAACAGGAAGGGGAGGGGCAAAGGGAGGTACATAAGGGACAGCACAAGGGGGCCTCAGCCACTTTTTGCTGGAGTTTTGATCCCTCTCACCCACCCTGCTAGGCAGAGCAAGAGGGGAAGACAGTCAAGATGGGACTGTAGGTGGGTCTGTTAAGGTGGACGACAAGCACATCCAGTTGGACAGTTTGGACTGCCAAAGGTGGATGGCATGTGATAATATGGTTATGGACTGCCAAAGGTAGATGGCAGGAGGTAAAGGGGGGGAAGCGGGAAGGGGGAGGGAAAAATGAATAACACAAGAAGAGGAAGAAGATGAAGGAGAAAGCGGTCTCGGTTTTCACCATTACCTAATGGGAAAGGAGAAGAAGAAGGCACCCAGGTTTTCACCTTGGGGAAGGATAATCAGAGATTGATATATGGATGAAATAAATTGTTGAAAATATGATAATAAAGGAATTGAAATGGAATATGGAATTATGAATTTAAATAAATTAATTGCCAATCTGAGCACAACAATAAACAATGGTCTCTGTCTTTTGTGAGGAAAAAGGGGGGAATCCGGGACAATGAAATTGGTAGAAGAACTTAGTGACATGGATTTGGACACCCATAATTCTATATTGGTCACATGGGATCTCAAAGATGTATACCCTTCTATACCTCATCAACAGGGATGTAATCTATTGAAAAATACATTAGAAAAATTAAGGGAAGAACAAAAACCATCTAATGTATTAATTACAGAAATGGCTGACATAGTCTTGATCCAAAACCTTTTTAAATTTGAAAAAACAATTCTACTTATAGATCAGGGGAACAGCAATGGGGTCCAGCATGGCCCCATTTTATGTGAATATCTGTATGAGTAATTTTGAATCTGAATATGTTTTTCATGAAAGCAACCAATACATCAATAAAGTGCACATTTGGAATCACTTTATCGATGATATTATAGTTGTTTGCACAGGTAATAAAAATTTAATTACTGGAATTTGATAGATACCTAAATAGTAGTACTGACCATTTATTTTTCATCATGAATTATAGTACAACAGAAATTCCATATCTAGATTTGACCATTTACGAGGATGAAGGGAAACTAGACACTGGACTATATAAAGAAATGGATACAAATGCAGTTTTACATGCAGAGAGTTTTCATCCCAAAAAAGTCCATATGGACAAATGGTTTGAGCAAAAGGAAACTGTTCAAATTCAGAGGAATTTGTGAAAATCCAGAAAGAAATGGTTGCTAGGTTCCATCAGAGGGATTATGACAACCGGACTCTGGTTACTGTAACAGATAAAATTAGGAATAGAGAAAGAACGGACCTTTTGAAGACAGGAGTAAGGGAACAGGGGATAAAGGTGGAAAGAGTGGTAAAGGCAAGAACATATAATGATCTGTTTTACACAGTAAAAAATATAGTGAATAAACACTGGGATGTACTACCTGCAACATCAGTGGGTGCACGTATCTTTCAATATCTACCACTAACAGTAGCCAAAAAAAAAAAGAACTTTGGGAAACAGGCTAGTCAACAATAATTATAAAATACCAGAAGGAAGACAAACCCACTTTTTAAGTACTGAAGAATTTAAAGGGAATTACCCATGTGGACATTGTGTTCATTGTAATAACACTTATAGAATCAAAAAAATGTGTAACACTGCTAGAAATGAGGACAGATCACTAAAGCAATTTATTAATTGCTTCACAATATGGGTGATTCACCTTTTAAAATGTCCCCGTGATGAAGTGTAAATAGGGAAAACTAAGAGATTACTTCAGCATAGAGTGACAGAACACAAGAGTGACATAAGGAGACAAGATTTAACATCCCAGGTTGCTAGACATTTTATTGAATACAATCATCATCTACCCCATCTGAGATTCTTTGGCATTGGAAAGGTTATGCCAGTCCCAAGGGGTGGAGACGACAGAACCAAAATACTTACTAGAGAAGCATACTATATAGACAGGTTCAAGGCAACTAATCCTCAGTTTGACTTAAATAATTCTATTGACTGGCAGATGATTTTTTGAGCTAGAACATAATCAATTTGAGAAACTGGCTATTAAATCCAAGAGAAATGGGATAAAATATTTGTTTTGCTTATTCTCCATTAGTACATATTTACTTTATGTATTTATCCAACATTTCCAAAATTTTCTTCCCCCAAATTCCCCACCTTGCATATGTCCCATATCCCTCCTTCCAAATCACCTCCTTCCAGCCTTATGTATGTCCCATATACTAACATACTAAAATGCCAGCAGAATAGGCCTAATGGTCTTTTGCGTCTGCTCGTTTGGTCAGCCCCCACCCTGGGAGCTGACCTTGCTGCCCCCCTCGCCTTCTCTGGCTTCTCTCTTCCCAGTGCCGGATATTCTCGCTGCATTGGATTTTGCTTCCAGAACCCTTCCCCTATAGGACAGGTAGTTTAAATTCTGAGCAGAAGCTGTACATTAGAGATATTATAGTTCCTGTGTTATGGGACACTTACTCCTAGGAATATAATGTGATGTTTGTACTGATGTGACTGTTCCCCAATCTTTATTATACTAGTATCCCAAACAAAAATGTTTTTAAGCGCTACTTGTGATCACCTCCCTGACCTCCCACCAGGGCTTTAAATTGTTTATAAGTTTTTATTTTATGATGGATTGCCAGAATTAGAATGTGTTACACAAATGTGACACTTATGCAGCCATTTTTAAGTTTCTTTACCATTTTGTACTAATGCCCTCTACACTTTCTTGCTAGTGTTAACCTCCCTGACCTTCGACTTGTGCTCCATAGTGTCAGAGGATCATATTCAATATAATGGCAGAACAAATATTTGTAATATAAAAGTGAAATTTATTGTGGTTGTTAAAGGGACACTGTCAACCCCCTTAGGTCTCAAGGTGTCCCTAGTTTAAACAAGCGTTTGTCAATGCCAAATTTTGCTTGCTGGTATTAGAATTGGAAATGCAGGAGTTAGACAGATGCAGAACAGGAATGGTAGTGAAGTATTGAACTTCACTTGAACCCCACCTCCATCCTGTAGAGACAGACAGGAATTGGGGTGAGTGTTTGGGTAGTCAGCCATGATGGCTAAGCCATGCCACCTCACCCTATTCTGCAGACATTGACATGTGTTGAGGTGTTCCTTAGGGTGTTTGGCTTTACAGTCACCTCATTCCATAAGGACATAAGGTGAAATGGGTGCAGGATAGGAGAGTGGGGTGAAGTCTTGGGACGAAGAGTCCAATGTACACCTCAATGCCTGTCATTGGCTGGGAGGTGGGGGTGGGATGGCATGAGCAGTACAGTCGGCAATCCAAAGGCACACCCAGATGCCTGTCTGTCTGTACAGGGTAGGACATTATGGTTAGAAACCCTAATGCCTCTGGCATTCATTGGTATTTGCAGTACAAATTTTCAACATGGCCTTTTTCTGACCCCACCACAGGAAAGCATTTGGGACCTCTTCTCATGAAGAGTGGCAGTGTGATTTTGTAAATGTGTTCCAAAAACTAACTTCCAACAGCAACAGTTCCATTCTGCTCCACATGTATGAAAACACAAATCGGGCAGGATGTGAAGAATAGCAGCTGCATCATCCATAGGGAGGTATGAAGAGATGGCAATGTTGAAAATCTGTAGTGGGAATATTAAAAATGCTCATACTACTGAGCATACGTGGAAACTGCATAATGCATGCATGTAACACAGTCACTTTATGGAGTTTTGTGACCAGATTTTCAACATAGGCATTTTACAAGCTGTGCTCATGAACAGTGTCACTGTGATTTTCTTAATCTGTCCCAAACACTGATTTCCCACAACAACCATGGTATTCTGTGCCAGAACTGCAAAAACACATTTCGACCAGGATGTGAAAAATGGCAGCTATACTATTCATAAGGAAGTGAGGAAAAATGGCAATGTTGCAAATCTGGAGTTAAAATATTACAAATGTGCAAAATTATAAGCGTGCGTGGAAACTGCTCAATGCACACTCATAACACAATCATTTTATGCAGTTTCATCACCAAATTTTCAGCATAGGCATTTTAGGACCTCTGCTAATGAACAGTGTCACTGTGATTTTTGTTATGTGTCCCAAACAGTGATTTCCCACAGCAACCGTGCTATTCTGTGCTGAAAGTGGGAGAATACATTTTGGCTAGGATGTGAAAAATAACAGCTGTGCTGTCCATAAGGAGGTGCAGACAAATGGCAGTGTTGACAATCTGGAGTGAAAATATTGCAAATGTGCGAAGTTATGAGTGTGCATGGAAACTGCACAACACTTGCTCATAACACAGTCATTTTATGGACTTTTCTCACCAAATTTTCAACATAGGCATTTTAGGATGTCTGCTAATGAACGGTGTCACTGTGATTTTCTTAATGTGTCCTGAACATGGATTTCCCACAGCAACCGCACTATTCTGCACCTGAACCACAAACACACATTTGGGCCAGGTTGTGAAAAATGACAGCTGCACTGTTCATAAGGAGATGCATAAAAATAACAAATTTGAAAATCTGGAGTGAAAATATTGCAAATTCGTGAAGTTACGAGCGTGTGTAGCAACTGAACAATGCACGCTCATAAAACAGTCATTTTTTTGATTTTTCCCACCAAATTTGCAGCATAGATTTTTTGAGAGCCCACCTCATGAACACTGGCACTGCTGTTTCATTACTCAGTCCCAAAAGGTGATTCTACACAGTGACCGCAAAATCACCTTTCAGGGCCAATTAATGCCATGATAGTGAAATAATTCATGAGGAGGGGTCCCAAAAACCCCATGTTGAAAATGTGGTTCCAAAATTCCAAAAAATGCATGAGATATGCATCAAAGTTGAAAAAACCCTATCTATCCCATTATACAGCTTACCATCATTTCCTCAGTTTGCGGTCAATTTGAAGAGTGCAGACATGTTCCCAGTCCACCGAAGATCATCACGCCAGACTCCGGAGGTAAGTATTGGGTGAGGGTGTGTGGGGAGGAAAGGTGTGCAGTGGGTGGGTGCGGGTTGTGGGGGGGCAGGGAGACCACCGAGGGACTGTTTCCTTCTTTACAGGAAAAAAAAAATCATTGCGGGATGGTTTTTGTTTTGCAGGGTCATTTAACTGGACATTTGGCACACTGGGATGGGCTCCCAGCATGCAAACCTACTGATTTGTTGGGGGGTTGACTGTAGATGATCGGGGATTGGGCACCCCCATCAGCAGAAACATAGGTTTTGTGTGTGTGTGGGGGGGAATTATGCCAAGAGGGAGTGGGCTCCCCTGTCGGCACATCCAGCAACTAGACAGACTGAAGCCGGTGGGGATTGGGGCCCCCATCGGCAAACAAGGACTGTTGGGGGGGGCACATGCTGCCGAGGGGGATTGTGCATCCCCTTAGCATGGGGATGCATAATACTGTTTGTGAACATGGCAGCAAGCCACCCACCATGTTCACAAACAGTATTAGGCTAGCTAACGTTCCGCCCTGCAATGACGGGTCACTCCCTCATTGCAGCACAATGACTGAAGCTGCAATGATGAGGTGACCCCTGATTGCTGTGGCAAAAACTTTTGTTCTCGGTGCACTTTTGGAGACCAGTGTCATTGGCACACTGTACCTCCATTCGTCCACCACTGCCAAGCCCTCAAATGCAGTGCCTCCCTTGGCTGTGACAGTGCCGTGCCTCTACAACCCACATCTCTCCTAAGCTGTCACATAATGTTTCTTGCACATATGCTCAAGCAAACATAAAAGCACATTTTATGATTGCCAACATTCTGTAAATATTGCTGATGTTGCTGGTAGTTTTTTTCCATAATATACTTTATTAAGTTTCCAATTAGTACTGTACAATATAAATTAGCAATCTATTCTAACATCCATGTAAAACATGACAGTATTATAAAGGTTTTTAAGTTCATGGTCATAAATTCCAACAAACAAACAGTAATTCATACAAATATAAATAGTTTCAGTACTCAGGTTATGGAGGAAATAGATATGAATTAAAACATAACAAAAACCAGTAACCATATATCTGAGCCTAAACAAAAGTAGAATTAAACATAACTAGAGCAGTTTAGTGTCTTAAGAGTAACATAACTAAAAAAAGTATATCTTTGCATTTGACATGGCCCTTGCGGATGAAGTTAATTTGAAAAAGGGTCCCCAGATATCAGCAAATCTATTTAATCTATCCATAAATAAATAAGAAATTATTTCATTGTTCGCAGTATAGCTCATCATATTTAGCCATTCAGATTGCAAGGGTACCTGTGGGGTTCTCCAATATTTAAGAATTAATCTTTTGGCACAAATAAAGGTGACTGAAATCCACAACTTCTGATCATAGGTAATGTCCATCTGAAAAGTGAAAATTCCCAGAATAAACATGAGTGGAGAATGTAAGGAGGTCTAAACCTCACTCTCAGGTTCTTGGCAATAATGGGAATGCAAGGAATCACAGACACATTGCATAAGAGTAATAAACTTGTTTGTTACTACCAAACGATAAATCACAGTTGCCTAAGCAGTTCTTACAAAATGTGAACTGGGAACCAATGCTAAATGTTCCCTATACCTCAAGGTTTCTCTGTGTCTCCAGGGATCTCCGAGGTATAAGATGCAGTGTCTTGCATTATATACTTATGATAATTACTATGGTTACTGTAAGATGGAAACATTTCTAGTTACAGAGATGAGCCCTATTGGCTAAATTAGAGGTGGCACCACAGCCCAAGATAACACTATATAATTGTGTAGTAGTCATCACTTTGTAAAGACAAAGAAAGCTCAGTTATACATGTGTTAGTGTAATAGTACAAATCACCAAAAGATGGCAATGCTGACTCATATATTATCATAATTACAAGGACACAATCGTCCTAACATCTTATAAGCAAAAAATACATGTATGTATTAGAAAGAAAATTGTGTATAACAATAATATGCATACACATCCTGACATCTACTCTTATACGGTAGATGCCCAATGCCCTATATATTAGTATAACATATACCTAAATACTAGCTGTCTACAGTGTACCTCTGGGGGTACCAATAAGGGTGCAGGGACCTCGAGTAACATTCCTCCCCTTATTGCCTCTCAGGGCAACACAGCAAAAGTAGGGATGTGGAGAGAGAATAGGTGTTGTTTACAAACCTGACGCACAAGCTTTGTAAAGGAACTCCAGCTGCTCATGGTGTTGACGCAATGTGTGCCATAGGCAGCAAAGCATAATAATAAGAAAGAATATCAAAAATGCTTATATAATAACAAAACATTGAAATGTAATCTCTAACCAAGTGTTAGTTAATCCACTGTTCATATCACCATCATTAATTAGTGCAAGGACAGCTTCATTAGCCTTAGTGATATTATTGCTGTTGTGGATGAGATGAGTATGCATTTTATCAGTGGGGAGTCACCACTTTTGCAACTGCACTGGACATGTGTAGGTAATCTTCATCATCTGTGTTGACAGGCAATGAGCCTCCTCTCAACAAACTTGGTAAAGCTTGTCTGGAGCCAATGTTGAGTCCAAAATGTCTGTGCTGCTAGTACTGATGTCATCATCCATGGAAAAGGACCAATCACAACTGTCGAGAGAATAACCACATACAGGTTTAATAACATCAAATACATCACATTGACACAAGTAAATATGTTGCTTTTTCGCACAGCAGTCCAAGTGTATAACAATAATATGCATACATATACTGACTTCTACTCTTATACGATAGATGCCCAATGCCCTATATGTTAGTATAACATATACATAAATACTAGCTGTCTATGGTGTACCTCTTGGAGTAGCAATAAGGGTGCAGAGACATTGTGTAACAAGACTGTGGTAGGATTATAGAAAGGAAAGCTTCACAATTTGCTTTTACTTCCTGCCAGAAATTTTTAAGTTTGGGGCATTCCCACAAGATATGCAACATGTTAGCATCCAAGGAATTACATTTCCAGCAGCATGTATCTGAGGTGAACACCATTTCAAAAAGTTTTAAAGGTGTTATGTAGAAATGATGTAAAACTTTGTATTGTGTGAGCTTACCTTGGATGTCCTTATACCATGGTATGCATGGTCCCAGATAGAACTCTAGTCATGGTCATCTATCTAGGTTCCCAACTCCTCTTCCTACTTCTGTTTGGTGGAGTAAGTGAGAGATGGTGAGGAGAGAGCAGATGTGAGAGATTTATAAATTCAACTGGCACCCCTTTTAAGTGGACCTTTTCTTAACTAGTTGATCCCACACCTTGTTGATAGGTAAGGAAAGATCAATCACAGAGAGATGATCTACTAGGGTATGTCTTAGCTGTAGATAGTAGTGAAAATGTAACCATGGAAGGCCAAATTTCTCTTTGAGCTTAGTGAAGGACATAAGAACTGCTGAATTCTTTTGTAGAAAGTCACCTATATAATTTATGCCCTTTTTTGACCAGGTAGTATTAGACAAAGGTACTCCCCCTCATGTTAAAGAGAGATTAGACCAAAGAGGCATTGATATCAGTGGAATAGAAGAATGCTTGGTTACTTTATGAACCTTTTTTATAACACGAAATGTGTTGTTTAAACAGGGATTGCCCTTGAGAGTTATGGGATTGGTAAGTATAGGAAGTCATTAAACTTATAAGGCTTTATCAGTTTGGATTCCAGCAACATCCATAAAGCAAATGGGAGGTAATCTTAAACTCGGGAAGCATAAGGGCAGAGGATTGCTTAAACATGACAGCCCTTAGTACCAGTCCCAGTGTGGAAGACTTAGGCCACCTAATTCATAAGGAGCTCGGAGTTTTCCCAGACTCAGTCTGGGACGCTTAGTACCCCATAAAAAGATTTTATCATAGAATTCACTTTATCCATAACTTTTTTAGGTAGTAAAACAGGTATATTTTGAAAAAGGTAGAAGATTTTTAGGGCAATGATCATTTTGACTGAGTTTACCTTACCCCATAGTGAAAGGTTAAGACCTTCCCACCTTCTCAGGTCTTCTTCAATACTACAAAATAGAAGAAGGTAGTTTATGTCAATCAATGAGTCCAGATTTGTCGCAATTTGCAACCCTAAATAAGTTATTTGATTCTTTACCCATTTGTTGTCAAAGATTTCTTTGATGTTTCTTAGAATGAACAGAGTAGGGTTTGGACATAATGCTTGGGATTTGTCCCAGTTAACCTCTAGACTCGATAAGGAACCAAATTTTCTGAGAAAACGTTTGAGGGCATTGTATGACTGTACTGGGTTAGAAAGAGTTAAGAGCAAATCATCAGCAAAAGTAAATGATTTATGCGTATATTTATTCATTATAAATCCAGATATTTCAGGATGATCGGCAATAGCTCTGATCAAGAGGATCAATAGCTAAAATAAAAAGGTAAGGAGATAAGGGGCATCCTTGCCTGGTTCCACAGTCCAAAGGGATTGTTTCAGATATTATTCCATTCGAGAGAATTTGAGACGAGGAATTTTTATATGGTAATGACACCCAAGATTGGAAACTACTACCACAGCCAAAATGTTGTTGGGCTAGAAACTTATAGTCCCAAGACAATGAATCAAATGCTTTGAATAAATGTAAAGAAAAAACTAATTAGGGTTCTCTAGATTTGTTAGCTAGCTACAGTATATTTATTAACCTTTTCACACAGTCAGCTCCTGACCTACCATGACTAAAACCCACCTGTTCCTTCCCAATAATATCACAAATTATTACTTGAATTCTAACAGTTAATACCTTGGCCAATATTTTATAGTCAGAATTCATCAGTGAAATTGGATGATAGCTATCACAGAGCAGCGGGTCCCTACTTTTTTTGTGTATGAGGGTGATCAGGGCTTGGGTAAGAAATTTTGGACGGGGATCTTGGTCCAAAGCTTTGAGATACATATTAAGCAAATGCTTAGATAACTTTGTATTCAGAAATTTATAAAAATCCCCTGGTAGTCCATCTAATCCTGGGGTTTTACTATTGGGAAGGGAGTCAATGGCCTGAGAAATTTCACCTAGAGATAAGTCTTTATCAAGCTGCTTTTGCCTATCCTTTGATATCTTGGGGGTATTAATGCCTACAAGAAAGCAAGATATTTTCTCAGTATTGACCTGTTTCAGGGAACAGATTTTTGAGTAGAATTCTTTGAACGCCCAATTTATTTCAGTATTTTTGTTAACTACCTTTCCGGTTGTGTCTCACATACCCAGGATATTATTTTGATCTTGTAGTTTTTTAAGTCTGTGTGCAAGTAATTTCCCCGCTTTTTCTCCCGATTCCCAATAACTTTGCTTAACGCAAAACAATGCATACTCTGCTTGTGCTGAAAGCATTCTGTTAATATCATACTTAACCAATGCAATTTCCTATAGAAGAGATTTGTCGATTAAGCCTGATGCACTTACACAACATTCAAGGTTTTTGAGTTTGATCAGATTATCTTCTAACAGTTTAGCTTTTTCTTTTTTCTGGGAAGCAGAGAAGCTAATGATTCTGCCTTGGCTAAATGGCTTGTATGCTTCCCAGAGTCAGGCACAGCTAACCTCTCCAATTGTTATTTATTAGAAAATATTCATTTGTTTCCTTAATAAGCCAGTCATTGAATTCTCTATCATGCAAGAGGGAAGTATTCATTCTCCATCTGAGTTCCTTTGGTCGTCCTGAACCCAAAACCAGATCCATGGAAATTAAGGCATGATCTGAGATAACTATATTATCTGAGATAACTATATTATCAATCTCAGCATCTAGGATTAAATTGACTAAATCAGCCAATACGCACAAAAAATCTAAGCGACTATAAGTGGAATGTCTATTAGAAAGAAAAGTTAAATCCTTATCATGGGGGTAGATCAACCTCCAAATATCAGATAGAGATAAAGAATTTAACAAATTATGCAAGGACTGATATGCTTTAGTGGGTGTTAAAGAAGACCTAGGAGGGTTCCTGTCTAATAGAGACATAGAAACATAGAATTTGATGGCAGATAAGGACTGCTTGGCCCACCTAGTCTACCCATTTTTCTACCTAACAGATAAGCTGCAGATCCTAGTTAACCAACAACTTACTTCCTCCTACCCCTCCCACTAGGACTGCCTTATATCTGCCCCATGCATTCTAGAATTCCCCTACTGTTCTTGACTCCACGACCTCCTCAGGGAGGCTGTTCCATGCATCCAAAACCCTCTCTGTGAAAAAATACTTCCTCACATTACCTCGGAGCCATCCGCCCTCTATCTTCAAATTGTGCCCCCTTGTTCTTGCAAATCTCTTTTTCTGAAAGATGCTACCCTGTTGGACTTTGTTGATTCCCTTGAGGTACTTGAAAGTTTCTATCATGCCCCCCCTTCTTTCCTCAAGGGTATACATATTAAGCTCCTTTAGTCTTTCTTCATATGTCCTCTGGTGCAGACCCTGCACCATTTTGGTTGCCCTCCTATGGACAGCCTCCACTCTGTCTATGTTTTTGTATAGATGGGGTCTCCAGAACTGCACACAGTACTCCAGATGGGCTCTCACCAACTGTCTGTACAGAGGGATAACAACTTCCTATTTTCTACTATTGATGCCTCTCCCTATGCATCCCAGTATCCCCCCAGCCTTCCTTACTGTCTTCTCACATTGCTTGTCCACCTTTAGGTCATCTGATATAATTACCCCCAGGTCCCTTTCCATTTTTACTGTTGTCAGTATCTCACCCCCCATTGTGTACTCTTCCCCTGGGTTTTTGTTTCCCAGGTGGATTACCTTGCACTTCTTTGCATTGAATATGAGCTGCCATACATTTGACCATTCCTCCAACCTTGCCAAGTCCCTTCTTATCCTTTCCACTTCATCTTGTGTATCAACCCTGTTGCAGATCTTTCTGTCACCTGCAAAGAGACATACTTTTCCTTCCAGTTCCTCTGCAATGTCACTTATAAAGACATTAAAAAGGACCAGTTCCATTACTGAACCCTGTGGTACCCCACTAGTAACCATCCTTTCTTCACTGTGGACTTCATTTACTACTACCCTTTGCATCCTGTTGCTTAGCCATTTTTTTATCCGGGCTACCACCTTGGGACCCACTCCAAGGATGGCTAACTTGTGTATTAATCTTTTGTGTGACTGTATCAAATGCCTTGCTAAAATCTATGTAGGCCATGTCCACAGCCCCTCCCTGGTCTACTACTTTGGTCACCCAGTCAAAGAAATCTATTAGATTCATCTGACATGACCTTCAAATCATGAATCCATGCTGCCTTGGGTCCTGTGCCCCACTGGCCTCTAGGTACTCAACAATTCTTTCTTTCAGAAGTGATTCCCTCATTTTTCCTACCACTGATGTCAAACTAACTGGTCTGTAGTTTCCTGACTCTGTCCTGCTCCCACTTTTGTGAAGAGGAATCACATCCACCCTCCTCCAGTACTCAGGTACCACCCCATCCTCCCATGATTTGTTAAAGAGAGTAGTCAGTGGTGTCACTAGTTCTATCCTTAGTTCTTTTAGAATTCCTTGGTGAATCCCATCAGGCCCCATTTCTTTGTCCACCTTCAATTTTATTAGTTCTTTCATAACCATTTCTTCTGTAAATGGACTGGTATCGACCCCAATCTTCAGAGTGTTTCTCTTGTTTGGTTTAGGTACTTCACCCTCCTCTTCCTCCCCTTTATTAAGCCTCAGTATCCCTCCATTGTTCTTTCCTCGCTCCCTAATGTACCTATGAAAGGTCTTATCCCCCTTCTTAACAGAGTTGGCTATCCTTTCCTTGGTTTGGGCCTTTGCTATTCTGACTTCCTTCCCAACTTCTTTCTGCTTTAACTGATAAAGTTCTCTGTCCTGCTCCTTCTGTCTTTCCTTATATTTCCTGAATGCTATCCTTTTCTTCTTAACCTTCCCTGCCACCTCTTTTGAGAAAGATAGTGTTTTTTTCCCTTCTTTGTGTTTTGTTGATTTGCTTTACACAAAGACTTGTTGCTTCTGTGATGGCTGTTTTGATTACTCCCCATTGTTCCTCCACCGCTCCTTCTTGCCTGTTTGCTAGTGCTTTTCTGAGGCACTCTCTCATTTTCCCAAAGTTGGCCCTCCTAAAGTCCAATGCTCTGGCTTTTGTATGGCTTGATTGTATGGCTGTGTTTATTGTGAATCACACAGTTTGGTGGTCGCTTGTTCCCAGATGGCTACCCACTTCTAAATCTGAGATTCTTTCTTTGTCCCCATTTGAGAGTATCAGGTCTAAGATTGCTCCCTCCTGAGTGGGTTCCAATACTAGCTGTCTGAGGCATGCTCCCTATTGGCATCAAGAATGACCCTGCTCTTGGATGTGCCTGCAGCAAAGGTGCTCCAGTTAACATCTGGCATATTCAAGTCCCCCATCAACAATATCTCCCCTTTTTCTGCCATTCTAAGGAAGCCTTCTATCATTTCCTTGTCCATTCCCTCCCCCTAAGATGAAGGTCTATATACAACCCCCATGCAGATTGTGGTGCCATTTCCTGTCTCCAGGGTGACCCAGAGTGCCTCACCTGCTCCCTGTTTACTCTTTAGTTCTGTTACTTTGATCCCTTCCTTTACATAGAGATCTACTGCTCCTCCTCTTTTTCCCTCCCTGTCCCTCCTATAGATTGTGTATCCTGGTATGTTGACATCACAGTCATGATTCTCTGTGTACCATGTTTCTGTGACTGCCACAATATCCAGTCAACCCTCTTCCATCAAGGCCACTAGTTCAGGGAGCTTGTTACACAGACTATGGGCACTGGTACTCATCACCCTCCGCTTTTTGATGGCCTTACCCCTTTTAGCCCCATTCCTGTCCTTACTGCCTTTGCCTTTTTTTTTACATTTGCCTCTGTCCTGCTCCCTAATGACTTCTTTACCTTGGTGTTTACATCACTAATTACCATGTTTTGTGGGGGGAGACTGGGATTTCCTTGCTTATTTTCAGTGCCTTCCCCCTTGGCTAGTTTAAATGCTTGCCAATGAAGCATTTCAACCTCTCACCTAGGATCCTGGCCCCCCCCCCCGGACAGATGCAGACCATCGCAGCAGTATAGGTCTGCATCCCTCCAGGTGGTTCCCCAGTCCCCAATGAAGCCATAACCCTGAGTGCCACACCAGTTTTTCAACCTTTCAATGAATTCTCTGGTGAGGCGTACCCTAGCATCACCCTTGCCATAGACAGACAGCACCTCCGAGAAGGTTACCATATGTGCTACTTGTCTAAGGTCCCTCCCCAACTCTACAATAATGGATCTATAACTTCGTTAAAATCACCTCCTAAAATTAAATTGTAGGTAGATAAGTTAGAAAATATATTGGCAATCAGATCAAAAAACCCAGACTGATCTGGATTAGGTGCATATATGTTGCATAATGCCACCTGCGTTCCATCAAGTAACCCTGTCAGAACCTGGAATCTGCCATCAGGATCAGCAATGTGTGAAGTTTTGACAAAATGTATTCCCTTTCTGAAAAGAATAGCAGTACCTCTTTTTCTGCAGTTATAAGAAGTAAATTCCACCTGGGAGACCCAGGATCTGGTGAGTTTAATCAATTCAGCAACATCTAGGTGGGTTTCCTGTAATATAGCAATATCTGCTTTTTTTTTGTTGAGATAAAATAGTACTTTTTTCCTTTTAATAGGGGTCCCTAAACCATTAACATTCCATGAAGCAATCTTATATGGTTGCATGCTTAATTCCCTAAGTGTAAATCACAGTGTGAATAAAAGTAGTATATCTAGGGTTGGAAGTTGTGGAGTAAGACATTTAATGTTATACTATCACTCTAAAAAAAACAATAAAAGCTATAACAGAAACAGAATAAACATAAAATTACTATCTAATATAAAGGTTAATAACCATAAGAACAAAGCTTTAAGATGATAATACAAGTACTCTGCAATGAACCAAGTTGTGAAACAAGGGACACTGATAGGATATCAAAATGATTCTACTCAAGGTCCAATCAATATCTGATTATGTAGCTAGATATCTTATGACCTGAAATGTAACAGAACTAGTAAATGAGTTAAGATAATTAATCAAACTAACAACACTAGTAGTAGTCCAATTTAAGACAGGAGAGCAGTAGGATGTAGACTACTGTGAAGCCAGATAAGTCCACTGAACAACAGTCCAAGGCAACACTGGCTCAGGTAGATCAAAGTTATCTTTGATCTTGTCTGCAAGAAAAGGTGATCCTTCCCAAACACTTGTATCAGGTGAAGATGCCCTTTATTAAATAGTTAAGATAAGAAAGAAAAGGAGTAAAATTGCAATGAGAGGGACTATCAACAAATAAATTGTTCTAGATATTAGTAAAATAATTAGGAAAGCAGAGTTATCTGGTGCAACTTTTCGCTAAGTCTATAAGAAGGAGTAATAATGTCTCCGGCCTCATAATGACACCCCAATGTCCAGACAGCCCCTTTAAAACCACTATAAAAATGGTCATATGAACAGATCGAAGTAGTTGTCAACCCCAGTACATTTTGTTATGTTGACATGCTGTGTTCAGACCATTCAGGAATTTTTACTCACATGTTTGGCATTCCATACAACAGAGGTATCAAAAGCCTGTGAACAAGCATATTAAGCCTTCTTTGCATCAAAAGCGCACATTCTAGACAAATGCCAGCACAGTAGAACCAGATAATTTGGAACAGAGATAGACTTTGTTAAACAACAGACACACATAAAAACAAATAAAAAAAAACAGGGATAAAGGGGCATAATCAATAGGGGAACTGAATAAACACCATGAATATTTTAATCTGCCCTATCTCATTGCAATAACATGACTAAAATCCCATATTTTTTTATAACAGCATCAAAGAAATCTTCTGAATAGCATCCTCCACCTGAGAGCAAGCATTTCAAGGGACAACCATAGGAGACATTGAAAGAAAGTGGTTACAGCTCCTCTAACATTTTTAATCTGCATAAGCTGAAAACTGGATCTCCAGCTTAAATGTTTACCAATCATTGATGCACACCTCCTGGGTGTATCAATGATAGATTTGGTTGGAGATGCAACATTTTCAGCTCTTTTGCCAAATGCAGCCATTTGATTCCAGCAGCACAAGGATGTTCCTCATGTGTAATGACTAAGTCTCCCCTGTATTTTCTTTTAACACTGAAATAATGTAAGGGAGTAGATGATCTTGTTGCACTAGGTTCCTGCATATCCATTCCCTGACCCATAAACAGTTCTGGTGAATTCTGGTTAGAGGAATGATTACTTTCTCTGCTACAGGATCTCTTTTTGGGATTATTCTGCAGGTTGGTAAGCCGAGGGCTGCTAGAAGGATGGGTTAAAGGTTTGGCTATTCTGAGTATTTCTTGACACTCAGAAGAGTATTTGACAGTGTGAACAGCCTCCAAAAACAGGTGAAGGGTTGTAGATTGATACATCTCTGGGGAGGGAGGCTTAATTAACCCATCAGCTCAGTGTAAGTCTGGAGGAATGGAACTGGATCTTCTAGCTTCTGGGGAAGGGTCAGGTCACAAGGACTCTGACCCGTGAAGTCCTTGCTCATCCCTTGAGTGATGATGGTTATTAGAGATTACAGCAGGGTTATGAAAGTGTAACTCCTTGTAAGCTTGAATAAACCCCCACACTTCTTATACTGAGGAGCATTTAATAAGATTTCCTTTCACGTCCTGAATAATTAACACTGCAGGATATTTGAAGTGGTACTGCAAGCCCTTGTCCCTCAGATGCTGTTTAGCCTCATAAAATTCCTTTCTTTTGGACATAATCCCTGCAGAAAAATCTTGAAATAAAAATATCCACTCGCCTCTCCATCTCCAGTATTTCTCGATCTCTAGCAAGCCTCATCACCTCTTCCTTGTTAGTAAATTTTAGAAAGTAAGTAATGAAGGGTCTGGATCACTGGTTTTGTAATTTGGGACCCAAAGATCTATGGGCCCTTTGAATGTCCAGGGGTTTGGGCCACCGGAAATGTAACAAATTAGGAAGAAATTTTTGAATGAAAGCAATGGTGTTTTTCCCTTCAGCTCCTTCAGAAACACCTAGAATCCTAATATTATTCCTACGACTTCTGTTTTCTAGATCATCAACCTTTTGGGTCAGAAGGATATTTGCTCTGACTGATGCTGTGTTACTTGTTCTAAGTAGCATACTGAGGAGGTTAATTCCATTATTTTATTGCTATTCATACCAATATGTGCTCCCATTTCCACACTTTGTTTAGATAACGTGGCCTAGGATTGCATGACATCAGTTAATCCGACCTTGATTTCAGATAACATGCCCTTCAACTGTTCAATATCTCCTTTGGTGGTGAAATTCTCACTATGACCATTTGAGGTGTCCTTCTTATGCCGCACTGTCCCCGGAGAGAGGGGTGACTGTGACCTCCCATTCAGCACGTTTGGCAACTGATTTAACAAAAAATTTAAATGGTAATGTAGAATTAATAAAAAGTTTGATCGGCGGTAGCAGGGTAATTAGGAGGTTGTCAACGAGGAGTGTTTATTAATGCCCGATTGTTCAAATGATGGCAAAAATCATTAAACCAGAAAGGATCACCGTGGAGCTTACAGACATAAGACCATCTTTTTTCAAGCACTGGCATGCATCTCCATGTAGCTGGTAGTTTGATTCTGATTTTTTTTTTCTTAAGAAAATGAAAAACCGACTGCTCAACATACTGGTGTTACCACACCAAAACATGTTTGTTTACATTCCTTGATCAGTTCCAACTGCATCTATTCTGGATTTGGGAACACCCACAACACAGTCTAGCCACTCATGATGTAGTGAGAGTTTAAGAGGCTATTGCATCATGAGACACTGCACTATTTAGAGGCATGTCAAATGTTCAGGAAGTTTTCTGTAAGAACAGAGCCAGGATTGTAAACAAAACAAGGTTGTTTACCAATATACATTAGCATGCATTTTAGTTCTACTAAACAAGGAGTTAGACAAAACAAACAGCAACATCAATGAATTTTAGAGAAGGTAAGCAATCACAAAATGTTGGTTTTTAGCTAGAAATACTATTATGAAAAACAGATTGACAGTGCCCCTTTAAACTAGAACCTTTTTAAGATAGTAATACATCCTCACTGGCAAGACACCTATGTTTAGATGCTGCTAATAGCAGGTTGGGCGCCTGGGGCTTGCATATGCATGTGCACAAGTGCTGTAGCATCCACGGATGCTTCCTGGTGACGCGCTCAGCTCTGTGCCTGGCTCTAGCCAGGAGGGAGCCTTAAATTAAACTGCGTGGAGCAAGTGCAGTACCTCCATTACAAAAGAGAATCATGGAAGACACGCACTGCTCTCTAAATGAAATTTAAGTAAAAAACACATTTAGAAATGCTGAGAGAAACTAGTAGTTACATAACCTAATACACTACTGCTTCTGAAATATAGGTAGAGACCTAACAGCGTCCTTTTTAGTTTCATCAACAGGTACAAAATCAGATAAGAAAAGGACTTGTTCTAAAGGTAAACATGAAGTTACAATTCAAAACTTAGATTTTATGGGAAAGATAAAGAATCTGGAAAACACTTAGTAATAGAATTTTTTTAGCAAGCTGCAACTGCAAGAAAAGATAAACTAAGATATTATAAATGAAGTAAGGAGGGTGTATGAGGCAAGTTTAATTCAACTGAGTATGCAGAGTTGGTGTGGTTCGAGCTGGGAGCAATTTTACATTGAAACATTCTTTTATTCCCCAGGTTTAGAAAGAAGTTTTCTTATAAATAATAGAAAAAGAAAATAATCTATACTATATATAACATTTAGATGAGAGTAACCAGTTCTTTGGCCTTTTCTTTGTCTGTTTTGTGTATATATATATATATATATATATATATATATAAACTGGAATTATAAATATTACAGATACAATCTTTTTTATATTAGGACACAGTACAGCACTGAGGAAGGATTTTATCTGAAACATCTGCTATTTTATCCTGTATCATAAGAAAAATGGATAAATTATGATTTTGAGTAAAGATTATTTTGAAATTTACATATTGGGTGAGTGAGCTTATTTTCTTAAATGAAGCATGGCATTAAATAAATGGGGAGGCCAGAGTGAGATGGAATGGTAGGACTGACTAATTAGTCCACCATCCCATGCTCCCATGCCACATGTGCACCAGTGCAGTAGATGCTGTCTAGAAATAATAGCATTGAACTCAGTGCCAGCACTACAGGAGCTGGGTCCCGTCTGACTCATAAGAGCTGGCAGTTTAAAATGCACATGAGTGTGCTTTGATCAAAAACAGATTTACAGTTTAAATAGTATTCTGGTGACAGCAGTGATTTACTGCATACTGTTGCACACATTCCTACTGTATATACTGAGGAGAAACAGTAAAACTTATCATTGGAGGTACATGAATGACAGCATGGCTGGTAGTCTCCTTCAGCCAAGGAAAACAACCAGGGTCTTTGTGACTTCTTTTTAAATATGCAATGTTGAGTCAGGCTGTGTGCCTGTACATCTCCTTGTACTTGTCCAATGGTCTGAGAGAATATCACAACCTCTGTAAACAGTGGGGCTAGTTACCCATGGCACATGTAGGAGAAAAGAGAGTGCATTTATGGTATGGGAATTACCATTACCAAAATATTGCATTCTTCTGATAAGATGGGTTTTTAACAAAATGGTAAGGTAGCACTAATGAAAAGAGAACAATAATAATAGTATGTATGCAGTACTTCTTCTACCTGTGCTGCCAAATGGCATATCTGCCAAGATCGGGGAGGTCGTGCCAAGAGTGACTTGCATGTCTTGAGGTATAAAATGTTTTGGCTTGCCAGGAGTCCCGTGCAAATGCTTAAACAAGTACAGAAACATAGAAAAATAGAAAATGTTGGCATATAAGGACCACCAGGCCCATCCAGTCCACCCAAAAGCACTGCATTAACATTGTTCTATTCACCTCAGGGATTTGTAAGCAATACAGTGTCATCAAATGTTCACATTATACACCAGAATAAGAGTTCATTACTTTTAGGGGAGTAGGGTTCAAGAAAAGTTGATATTATGGGCTCACAATTTATCACAGGCATTTTGGGGACAGATGTCCCTTACTACTGCTCCTCATACATCAGGCCAATCATACATGCAAGTATGCCGCACAAGCACAGATGATGTACAACAGACCTTTATGTGACACTCTCCTATCCCAATATGATTAATTGTGGTGCCCCAGTGCACTGTTCCAGTAGCTATTGGAACTACAGTTACCCCATAGTTAAATGGGCTATCAGATATTACCTTCTGCTTGTGACTAATTAGGCCTGCCATTAAAAGGCAGGCCAGTTTGTCCTGGAACACAGCCAGGAATAAAGGAAGAGGGTAGGGGGGATGGGGGCTACAGAAGTAGGGAAGGAGGGATGACCTCACGGAAGGGTCATAAGACCAAGCTTGAGAGCTCGCTGGCCATTGGCCGGGAAGGGGCCAAATAAGGGTCCTTGGGGTGTACTCACACCTCTCAACCTCCCTCATCACAAATCAGGGACAATGCTTAAAATGATCAGGGACAAATGACCAAAATCATGGACACATCTGAAAAAATAGTAATATTAGTTCCAGAAGCTGTGTACAACACGCTTCTTAATATAAATAGCATTTTCTTAATGAGAACTAGACTGTAACACCAATGGCTAGCATTATTTTATGACTCAGATCCCCATTCTTTAGTGACAGAAATGACAAATTTAGGAGGGACAGAAGAAATTTCAGAGACAAAATCTGGGACATCCCTGAAAATCAGAGATACTTGAGAGATATGGGTGTACTTAAGGGCATATAACTTACAGCAAGCCCTTTTTCTGCTGTAATATTCCTGAGACTGAATTACAGCACATCGTTGGTGGCATAAGGTTAGGCACGGAGTGTCTGGGGCCTGCTAGGTGGCTCAATTTGAGGGTGTCATGTTGTGGAGGTAATTAAAAAAAAATTCATAAGTTTGAAGCAGTTATAGCAAGCTAGTTGGTTGGTTGCTGGGGCATTGCAGTGGATATCCAGGTTGAGGTGCACTGCTTTTCTGGTAGCAAGGTTTTGGGGCCAGTGTTGTTCCTGGTTTGGTTTCTTGGGCATCTGTATTCCAAAGAAAAGTAAATAAGTAGGCATTTTTTGCTGCAGAGAAGCTTGTTACATTGGGTTTAGCTGAACGTGGAGTGAACGTGAGGTCCAGCGATATGCCAATGTGGTGGCTTGTGGTGGCGCCACATGGCACAATTTAAAATGCAGATGGATTCTTGCTTTGGGCCCGGAGATGCGGGATGTGGGTCAGGGCACCATGTGGCAGGGTATGGCCAGTGGGGATGGCCTAAGGGTTTTTTTCAGTGTTTGTTGTCCAAAAGGAATGCAAAGAAGTAAGCAGTCTGTGGCAGGGAAGTTGTTGCTCTTGGTCAGCTGGAGGGGAGCGAACGGGAGGTCCAGCGGTAGGCCACGTGACTGGAAGGGCAGCGGACATCAGAGGTTGGCAAAAAGGCCTGGTTAGTAGCGAGGAATACTGGTGGGGGAATGGATAGAGTGCTGGCTTATGGTAGCACTGCATGGCGCAAAATGTTAATGAAGGATGAACTGTTTTCTTTGGGCCTGGAGACGGCGGGCCGGCTTGTGGTGGCACCACACGATACAATTTTTAAATGCAGAAGGAGGATTGCTTTGGGCCCAGAGAGACATGGGCTGTGGGTTGGGGCACCATATGGTGGGGTAAGGCCAGAGGATGGCCTAAAGGGTGCTTGTGACTGAGCAGCAAGGCGCAGTTCCTCATCACCGCGTGGCATGGGTTGAACAGCGTGGATCCCTAGAGGGGCATACAGCCAACAAGCCTGATGGCATGGCAGTGCAATGGGGCCAAGAAGCGGACATTGTCTGTGTCACTTGGGGCCTGGGGGGCAAGAGCAGGGGGTTTCAACACCACATGGCAAGGCAGATGGTATGGTGAGCCTGGGTTTTGTTTGGCAAGGCCAGATAGTGTTGGGTGGCACTGGAGTCCAACACTGGTTTAGTGTGGGGCCTCTGAGGCCAATTGGAATAGGTTTCACTTGCTGTCTACCTCAGGGAGTAGCCCCAGCAAAGACGGGGGCCGGGTAGGCCTGGAGGCTGGTCCAGAGGACACAGAGGTCTTTTCTGCATGTAACGGTCACCATGTTTGGGACCACGAGGTTGCCCTGAAGAGGTAGAGAGATGAGGGAGAGGCCATGAGTGATTCCAGTGGGGTGGGGGGTTGTTTAACAGGGTAGTAGGCCAATGCATGGTAGGCACATGGGGCCGATAGTTTCAGCTTACATCTTGGATATGAGAAGGAGGGCAACAGGGGCGGGAGCTCCTGGAAGGGGAGTGTGTGCAGGTATGCTGAGTGGCTCAGTGGGTGGGAGTTTCATGGGTGATATGGGCTGCCAGTATCTAAAAAAAAAGAAAGAAAAAGGAGGCAGTATAGGGCAGTGGTTTAGGGCTCTGAGCTGCAACTTATGGAGACCAGGGTTTGATTCCCAGCCCAGACTTACATACTGGGTGACCCGGCATTGATGACTTAACTTACTTGTGCTCCCAGGGGTGCACCGGTGGGAGGTCATCCAGTTTGAAGGAGTTTTCATCTGCTCTGGGGGGTGAGGGAGACTCAATGTTGCCACTAACCTGGTGCAGTGGGGATGGGGGGGCCTTGTGCAACCAGTGAAGCTTTGTTGGTATGATCATGTGGTTCTTGTTATGTAGCCTAGGATGCAGTGGTAGAGATGGCACCCAAGAAGGCTCCAATGTCCAGTGCTACCATGTTGGCGGAAGCTTCAAAGTTGATGATGCACATGACACAATTGATAAAGGCAGCAAAGAAAAGGGAGGAGGAGGAGGAAGCCCAGAGGAACAGGAAGGAACTAGATGAGTGGGCTGGGAAAGGAAACAAAACACTGAAGAGGGTGGTGCCCAGCTCTCCGGATGAGCCCGGGGCAGGTGTGGGTCCCAACCTGGTCCCGGCAGGGCTGCAGCCAGATGAAGGTAAGGATGAGATAGATATGAGCAATGATGAGGACTTGAAAGAGTACATTGAGTGTTTGTTGGGGGACATGGGGGAGGAGGGGGTCTCAAAAATGGAACAAGCTCTGCAGGTCATTGAGAGAAAGGCAGGCAGGGAAAAGGAGGGGCGGGTGCCACGGGCGGGGTCCAGAAGCTGTACGATGGACCGCCTGGCTTTATGCTGGGTGACCATGTGCCAGTTTCGATAAAATAAAAAATTTGGAAGGGGAGTACATGGATATCTTCAGATTAGTGGATGATGAGACAGCCAAAAAGTCCAAGCAAAGGGAGTCAGTGGGCAAGTCAGAGATGGTGGTGGCCCTGGCGTGGTGGGGCACAAAACAGAGGAAGCCAGGTTTAAGGGCAAGAGCAATGATACGTGGCAGGTAGGCTTCCTGATTTGTAGTTCGTTGGTGCTGGAGAAGCAGCTGGACCTGGCAATCCCACTGCTGATGTACACGGAGATCATCAGAGATGCATACAAAGTGAAGCTAGGGTTTGGTTGGCTTAAGTATGATGAGGCATTCTAGAGGAGAATAGCAGTAAAGGGTGGCCTCCAGTGGGACTGCACCCATGCAGAGTTGTGGGTGAGGACACTTTCGGGTTCCACAGGGTGGCCGGTGGTGGAACAGAGATAGAGAATAGCACCACCCAGGGTACCAAGGCTTGCTTGGCGTTTAACTGGACATCGTGTACAAGGCCTAGCTGCAAGTTTAAGCATGTATGCTCTTGGTGTGGAGGGTCACACCCAGTGATGAGCTGTAGACAAGAGAGTGAAAAAGGGGGGCAGCAGAGCTGGCAGGCCCAGGAACAGCCCTTTTGAGGAGGGCAGGGGGAGGGGTAGGGGATGGGGAGTGGTGGGCCTCAGGACAGGTGGCTATATGTCCAACTATGGTTGGAATTAGGGCAGGATTTGAGGAGGGGAGGTGGGGCTATGCTTTTGCCCACACCCCCATCAGGTTAAGGGTAGTGGAAGAATGGACAGCGGGCTACCCTGACAGGTAAGGGGCGGAGCTGCTGAGGTCTGGTTTTAAAAGCAGTTTTCCACTGGATTTTGAGGGGGCATGGGTGAGGATGCGGCACGAAGAATCTGGGGTCAGTGAGAGAGAAGAATGATGTAGCCCGGGGAAAAATCCTGAAAGAGGTCAGGGCAGGGAGAGTGGAGGGGCCGATGCATGACCCCCCCGTGAGCAGTTTCGAGTGTCACCATTAGGGGTGGTACCAAAGAAGCAGAAGGGTGAGTTCTGGCTCATACATCACCTGTCTTACCCTGATGAGGGGTCGGTGAATGGAGGGGTCACGGAGGTGCTGAGCATGGTCTCATGTGCGTCTCTGGAACTGGTGGTGTAATTGATCTGGGCAGCTGAGGGTGCTTGGTTGGCAAAGGCAGACATAGAGTCCACTTTTTGCCTGCTACTGATCCACCCCATGGACTAGGACTTACTCGGTTTTCAATTCACAGATGGGCTTTATTTCGATGAGGTGATGCCCATGGGGTGCTCGGTAGCATGTTCCACTTTCGAGGCCTTCAGTTCATGGGTACAATGGGTGTTTGGGGTGTGGCATGGGCACAGGAGAGTGGTTCATTACCTGGACAACTTTCTGCTGATTGGTGCCAGCTGGGAGGAGGCCCAGAGGATGTTGACTGATTTCCAGGACATGTGCAAAAAATAAGGACCCTGCTGGCAGCTGGCAAGACTGAGGGCCCAGCACAGACACTGGAGTTCATGGGGATTGAGTGGACACAGAGGAGGAGTATTTCCGGCTGCCAGGGGACAAAGTGGCACAGCTACAGGGGTTGCTCCTGCTAGTGGGTGGGAGGTGGAGGATGCCACTGGTAAAGGTTCAGCAGCTGCTGGGGCACCTTCATTTTACCTGCAAGTCCATAAGCTTAGGCAGGGCTTTTATGAGGAGGTTGGGTAGGGTCACGGGGATGGTGAAACAACCCCATCACTGGGTGGATATAAACAAGGGAGTTAGGGAGGACCTGCAGGTCTGGGAGGTTTTTCTTGAGTCAAATAAGGGGGTGACTTCTGGCTGGAGGAATGGGCATGTAGCGCAGACATGGAGCTGTATACGGAAGCAGCAGGTGGTTTAGGGATGGGAGCATATTTTCCAGGGGAGCGGATCACGGAGGAATAGCCAGCTCAATGGCACAAATGGGGCTGGACCAAGGACATTATGTTCCTTGAGATCTTTCCAATCTGGGTGGCCCTGGAATTATGGGGCACCCAGATGGTGGATTGGCGTATCCTATTCTGGTGCAATAACAAGGGTGTGGTAGAGGTAATCGACAGGCAAAGTGACTGCAAAGAGTCCATTGGGTGGGTCTTAAGGTGTATGGTGTTGCTAGGGCTGTGTTTGAACCTGTCATTTAGGGCACAACACATTGAAGGGGCACAGAATGAGGGGACTGACTGTCTTTCTCATTTACAGATGGAGCGGTTTCATGAGTTGGAGTTGGCACCACAGGCTGTGCCTACCCAGACCAGGGTCCCAGACTGGATGTGGGAGATTGGAGGGTGATGGCCAGGGCTTTGTACTGAGGGTCATGATCAGCCAACACCCTGAAGGCCTACGAGGGGGCCTGAGCAATCTTCCAGGTGTTTCAGGCTGACAGGGGTTGGGAGACAGAATGGCCAGTCCATGAGGAGCAGGTTATGCAGTGAGTGGTGGAAAAATGGGAAGGGGAAGGGGGAGTGGCTCACGCCACCATGGGGGTCCAGCTGGTGGGAATTAGCTGGGCTTGCCAGGAACATGGCTGGGAGGATGCTACAGGTGGCAGGGGTCTCTGTGGTGCAGGCCATGGTGGATTATGGGAAGGTTAGGGGCCGTTGGCCTGGGGCCTGGTTCATACATGAAGATGGTTCCCCAGTGATGGGTTTTCAAGTGGGGGTGGTACTGAAGAAGGTGGTGGCATTCATGGGGGAGAACCTCAAGGAGTTTGCTCCACATGCCTTCCAGATTGGGGCAGCTTCAGAGGTGGGTGCTACAGAGGCAGGGGAGAGAGAGGTCAAGATGGTGGGGAGATGGACATCAAACTGTTACAGGAGATATATACATTGTTGACAATGGTTAATTTGTATCCCTTTTTCTCTTCCCACAGCAGGCTACAAGAGACAGGTCTGGATCATGGGGCACTCCTTCATCTACTGGGCAGAGAGGTTTGCAGCCACCACAAGGATTGGGACCCAGTTGCATCTGGGAGCAGAGCACACCAAGGTGCTGTGAAGGGGACTGAGAGGCATGCGTTTGTCACAGCTGCTACCATTGTTGGAAGAGCTTCGGGAGCACTGGGTCACACCGGACTGTATTATTGTCTACCTAGGGGGTAACAACCTGCAGGACAGTGCCTTGGGGGTCTCTGTTATGGGACAGTCTAGCAGATTTAGAGAAGGTGAAGGGTTGGTGGCTGCGGGTGGTGATTGGCTGGTTCAAGATTACATCCCGGAGGGTATGAAGTAGAGTGAAAGGGCTGAACGCAATAGAGGTGGCACACAAGTGCCTGAACAGAAAGATGGCTGGGGCAGTGATTGAAATGAGGGGTGCACATACGACATAGGGGTATTTCATACAAGCAGGAGGCAGTGTACAGGCAGATGGTGTACACCTGACTGAATTTGGCTTGGTCTTGTTCCTCCAGCCTTTTGGGAAACTGGTATGGGATATCAATAAGAAGGGGCCTAAGGGTTAACCCGCAAGGGGGGAGCCCCATCTTCCATAGAAAACTGGAGATGGATTAGTGGAAGGGGTTTGAAACCAAGGGGAAAAAAGGGGGGCATGCAGAGGGGGGGAGGGGTAGGTACCATGGGCTGAGGACACAGGAACCCAGGTGTAGGAGTAATGGGGGAGGGGGATGGATATAGAGCTAGGGGGTGGATCGTTGCATCCACACCTGGTGGGAGGGAGTGGTCTTGGTAAGGTGGTACCGAGTTTATGGTGATGAAAAAGGGGTAGCCGGATCCTGGTGTCTGGACCCTGAGAAGAAAAGCAGAAGAGGAAGACCACATGACAAAGAACCACCAGAGGGAAGACAGGACTGTTATGTCCTAGAAGGCATATTGGACTGTTATATCAAAAGATGTAAATACTTATTGTTGGACATGAATTTGGGATTTACATGAAATTAGATGATTGTGCCTTTTTAATAAATAGTGTCAGTGAGCATCTAAATGTGATAACTGAGTGACCTGAGTTATTCCTGGTTGGGGATCTACGGACAATGCACTTCATGGATAACCTTTGCCCTGTTCAGTGTCAGACAAATCCTTAGAAACCAGGAAATATGTTCTTTACATAATTTCTGCTGCTACCCCAGGTAATTACCCAGTCCAAGGTCTAAAACTAAGATGCACACTTTCACACACAATGAACAGATCTTCTTCTCTATGCTTTCTGAAACTAGAGGATGCACAATGGGTACAGTATATAAGAAAGTACCAGGTCATTAAGTTACAGGACATGTGATTAGAAAGAGAAGAGGTGAATCTGATGGAAGGTTACCACGTACATTATATATCTGCAAAATGAACTACAAAATTTGGTCATGCAAGTGGGGGACTGGTGAACTGATTGTGACAGAGGTATTCAGTAATACGGTCAGACTGGAACTGGACAGTCTGTATATTTTGGGAAGTATCCTGGGCAATAAGGATAAACCTACCCTGATCTGTATAAATGTGTATGTTCCTCCAAAGTTAACCAAGGTAATGGAAAATCAGATATTTTTAGAACTCACTGAAACCATAGAAATGTAATGGAAAACTTTGATTCCACTCCTATATGTATTATGGGTGATATCAATGCAAGAATTGCAGATAAAATAGAAATCTATTCTGATAAGTGTGGGATAGATGATTTATTATCTATACCAATTAGAGCCTTGAAGGATAAGAAACTAAACATAAGGGCAAGAACTGCTAAACCTTGAGGCAGATAATGGACTGAGAGTCCTGAATGGGAGAACAAAGGGGGATTTTAAAAGTAATTACACATTTCTACTTAAAAATGGTGGCTCAGTCATTGATATTGCCCTTATAGATATGTGGTCATTCAACAAAATAACAGAATTTGTGGTAAACCAGGAGTGGGATAGTGATTATGATCATGAGAAGCACTATCAGTGTCCCGGGGAAAAAGTCAATGATACCAATGAGCAAATGGTAATTTTAAATAAAAAAAAAAGATAAAGTGGAACCCTTACAGCTTTAATAAAATTAATAAGTTACTAAGAGAGAACATCATGGTTAAGGAGAAAGCTGCATCCATAGTCAACTTTGACAGTAATAATGGAAGTGATATATGGATACAAAACTTAGAACAAATCTTAAATATCATAGTAGAATCTCTAGGTAAAGAAGAGCAAGTTAAACAAATACAAGGAAAGGCGATAAAGAAAGGACTGTATGATAACAAATGTGAAAAACTTAGAAGGTTGGTAATAAAAGCAGGGAAATGCAGTAAAGAACCTAACAATATGGGGATAAGAGAAGCCTAGTTCAAACTCAGGAAAGAATATAAGAGACTTTTAAAGGAAAGAAAGACAATATAAGAACAAATTATGGGCAAGTCTACAAAATGCTATTGCAAATAGGGATTGTAAGTTCTTTTGAAATGTGGTGGCATTTAGCACTAATAATAGGGAAAGAAATACGGAAGGAAGAATTATGCCACAAAAGTGGGATGAGTATTATGATAAACTGTATGGGGGCACATTAAGAAAGGAAAATATAACAAAGGAAGAAAGGAGTAAGGTTGAACCCTGGCCCAGGGTCATGGAAGAAGTGCTATGGGCAATAAACAAGCAAAAATAAATAAAGTGCCAGGGGTTGATGGTATACCGGTAGAGGTTTTTAAAGCAAATCCTGAATGGTGGGCTAAAATACTAGCTCCCATATATTCATACGGAAATAATAACTTAAAAGTACCAAACAGCAGGAATGAAGGCCTAATTGAACCCTTTTTTATAAAAGGGGATAGGCTAAACATTTATACTAGAGTTATACTAGAAATATTAGAAGCTTGGATTACAGAACAGGATCTATTATCAATATATCAGACAGGATTTATAAATTATTATAGCACAATGGATCATATATTTGTCCTGAATTTTCTGGGTCAGAAATATATGGAACAAAATAAAGGGGAAATGATATTTGGTCTTCCTGGACATTAACTCTGCTTTTGATAATATCAACAGAGAGACCCATAGCAAATTCTAGAAGCTTTGAATATTGATGCAAGATTATTATTATACTGAACATGCTGCATATAAATACTTCAACCAGAGTTAGGGCAACAAGACAAGGGGTATTAACTGACACAATTCATATTGATAAGAGAGTTAAACAAGGCTGTTTACTAGCCACGGCATTGTTTGCAATTGATATTGAAACATTGGTCAAAAAATTAGAGAAGGTAGATAGACATAGTCCTCAGATTAATAAACAAAATATACACATTTTACTTTATGCAGATGATATTATCCCATTATCAAGAATGCCAATTGGCTTAAAAAGTGGACTGATTAGTACAGTCGAGCACTTGAAAGTCCTAGAGTTAAAGGAAAATGCAGCAAAAAGCAAAATAATGGTTTTAGGAAAAAAGGGAAATGTAGAAGGAAAATGAAAGCTTAGTACAATATTATAAGAGGTAGCAGAATTTACATACCTTGGGGTAACATTTAATAAAAATAGAACCTGGAAAGATCATGTTGCTAGAATAAAAGAGAATGGGATAGTCTCGGTGAAAGCCATTAACAGATTTTCAAAACAGTTTGGAGGCAACTCATCTACAGCAACGAGAACAGCTTTCAAAGCAAAAGTTAATAGCTTCTATATGGTAATGAAGTTTGGGGATTGCAGGCTTATATAAAATGTATAGAGACAGTGACATTTTTTTAAATTAGATTAACATTAGGTTTACCAAATGATACCCCTACTGTGATCCTTAGGTTAGAATCAGGGATGAAAAAAATGGAAAAACTGATATATACAGTAGTAGAACATTGTGCTGCTGGGACAAGATAATCAAAATTGAAGATGCCAGAGTGCCTAAACAGTGCTGGGAAGAAATAAAAAAGGCAGGACACACAAATGCATGGTTTAATGTACTTAACAATAAGTTGAGATATCTTGGCCTGGAACCAATATGGACACAGGAATCCCAGAGAAATGTGAGCATATATGTGAAAGAAATGAGACAAAGAATTGCAGATTTATATTATCAAAATGATATGGAAAAAATAGAGTTTTTACCAAGCATTAAATTATACAAGAGTTTAAAAATGTATAAGAAAGTAGAAAGTTATATTAAACTAGTGGAAAACAAAAAAGATAGAAATGTGATCTGCTTATTAAAGGTGACTCGTAAAGTCACAGAATCAACTGTTCATTTTATATACAGTAATGTGTGGGAGTAAGTTTTATGTCAAATGGCATGGTGTTTTGAAAAAAAAAAGAAATACCTAGTGTAGTTTTATAGATGTTCCAAAACCCCCATTTTCATGTCATTTTTCATGCAGTGCTCTAAAGGCAAGATCTTTCAGCTCCGGATAAGCGAATTAGGTTGTGCATCACTAACACCACTCCGGAGACTGCCAATCCTTTCCTGTGCTATTTGATGCTGTTCGCCTGTGTCTGACAGTGAGTGGTCTTGCCTTGTATAAATTTGCCACCTGCAGTCCACCCAGACTTTATTTTTGCAGACAGCTGTGTTCACAAGTAGAAATGTGACATTTTGTTATGGGTTTCTGTAATTTACTGCAAAAATGAAATAAATATATATAAAAAAAGAAAGATTCACATGTCATGTCTCTTTTCTGTCACTGCACTGGTATTGTGGCTCCTAATGCACACCCACTGTTACAAGGCTGATGTGAGGGAGAAGAAATTAGTAACAGCCCATTTGTAATATTAAAATAATTCATAAGTGTGCCTGGCATTATTTTGATAATTTAGTGCCTTATCTAAAGAGAATGTTCTGCACTTACTTTCCTGCAGATGTGGAAGTGTTTCCCAATATTCGTGAGTGGTCTCGATTTTTATTCACTGCATAAAATGGTTTGATCCCCCTTGCAGCACTGCAGACACTAATTTCAGACTGACATCAGGGTATCACATTTTGTTATCATGGCAATACTAATTTACTAAGGAAATGTGAAAAGTGTTATCTGACATTTCTTGAGGCTCTGTCATGTGCTCGCTCAGAACTGTCAAGCAAGTGTCACTACATGTCATAAAACTGATTTTTTTTTCTGCACATTAACAACTGAACTGAATGAGAAATGAAAGCCCAGTGTTGTTTTGTTTTTTTGGTCAAAGTACTGGCATACTGTACTAAACAAAGTAATATAAGATGTATTCATTTTATACTGTACTATGGTATGCCAGTCAGATTAGGCATTTTAATGGACACTTCGGGAATCTATCTTTCCCACCAGCAGTAATGTGGACCTCAATTTTGGAGGTCAATGTACCCATCAACTTTGAGGTTAGCTAATGGGTTTATGTATATGCCCTGATTTCAATAAAATAAAATATTCCATAAATCAGATGTTCCTGTGCAGATTAATTTTGTGTGTGAGAGTGTTTGTGTGACTTTTGAGTCTTTCTGGACACATAATTTTCTCATTGTAACATCAGTATCATAGGCAAAATAAAATCAGATCAAAAGATTTTATGCCATACCAGTTCTAAATATTAAATTGAACTGGTCAGGTGTCTGTGTGACTTTAGTCTTGTCATTTCTGCCATCCTGCAAATTTCATGAAGAATCAAGGTGATTAATAGTATTTTTTTCTGAAGCTGGGTATATAATTTGTATAGTAAATTGAACAGTAGTACTAAAACGGTGTACTGTTCAGTGCTGAATTGTAAAAATGATAAAAGTGGGAAGTCTTTTTTTACATTTCCCAAATCAAAGAAGCTTCGAAGGGCTTGGATCTTGTCATGCCGTAGGGAGCTTAGTTGAAAGCCTGGTGAAAGAGGAGTTTTGTGTGAGGATCACTTTGAGCCCAGTGATTTCTCCATGTTGCCAGACATTGCCAGGCAATGTAGTTACAAGAGGCTTGATTTGTAGAAAGATGCTGTGCCTAGAAGTGTTGAAGATCCTTCAAGGTGTGCCCAGATACAATCCAAGAAAGACAGCACTTATTTATGAATGTGAAGAGTTGATGAGGTATGTTTATTACAAGTTTTATAATGTTCATTTAGATTGCTACTTATGCTCAGAGTGCTGACTGGAGGTTGCCATGCTGATGATCCCCTGTTCAGAATTTCTGTAGTGGCATGCAATGCTTATTACTCCTGACTCACCTGGTGTTGTTACTGGTGTAGTGTTATGTTGTTTGTTGTTGCTGATTGTCACAGTGGCACTGTCTATATATGACATTCATGGCTTTGGCTGATGACCCACTCCGTAGCATTTTTTGGTGGTTGCACAATGAACATGTTTCAGTTGTGGTCTCTGCTGGTTTTAATGGGCCAGGTGGTTATGGTACTTACTTGTAGGCTTGTATATGAACATACGAAATTGCCAGCAGATACAGGCCTTACAGTGTGGCAAGTCTGCTAGATAGTGCACCTAGCAGGCCATATACTGCAGCTGCTCCTCACTTACCTCCTCCCCCCTTCAGTGACCTTCTCCCTTACCCTGTCACACAACAATTTGAAGCAACCCACTGTTCTACAGGATACCACTTCCTTTGGCTATGTGTTCCAAACAGACACCACCCTCTCCATAAAAAAATGTCTCCTCATTTCCCTCATGAACCTTTCCCCTTCCAGTCTCAGTTTGTACCCTCTAGTGTCCCTCCCAATCCTTAATTTGAAAATCAATTCAGTGGCCATTTGATTTATTCCATTCATGTACTTCAGTCAAGTCCACTCTACACCTCCACTCCTTCATGGATAACATGTTCAACTCCCTCAGTCTGCTCTCTTATAGCAAGTCCCATATCCCCTGGATTATTTATGTTCCCCTGTACAACACCTAACTCCAGTAACCAAATGTTTTTCTTCAGGTCCGATTTCCACAACTGCACTCAGTACTTCAGTTGTGGTCTAACTAATGACCTGTATAATGGCAGGATCACCTCCCCCCACTCATGGAGGGTATGACTCTGGCAATACAACTAAGCATACTGTTGCCCTTTGCAGCTGCCTTTATACACTGTGCTGAATTTATCATTGATCCTGTTGTGATCACCCCCAGATCATTTTCCCCTTCTGTCTTGGCTACTTGTATCCTCCCTAGCTAGTGGTGGTTCCTTGTGTGTTTTACACCATGATGTAGCCCCTTGCATTTATTGACATTGAACTACTGACATATTGTGAAATTCTGTATACTGTATTTTTTGCAACTCATCTCTGAAGTTGCTGGCACCAGTGAAGACCAATGTACAGATCTCCTTACAGATTCCATATGCGACAGTGTTGATGTTGATGAAATGTCACAATTGTTTGACTCTGGTGTTATGGATGTATCAAATGTATCTTTGTACAGCATTGGAACACAGGTTCAGCCTTTGGTATGTAGCTATTCAAAGAATCTGTTATTTGTGCTTCATATGACTGTTACATTTCTCATGTGCCTCTTTGTAGCCTTTATCCCTCTCCTCTTGATGGCAGAACTCTAACATTTATTGTGTCATCCTTGGCCTTTCTATGTATGCACAGACACTGAGGGTAGGTAAAGCAGTAAAATATTATTTGTGATTTCTGGGATCGTGAGTTTTATCATAGGATTACATGTACTGTTTCTCTATGTATATCACCCCTATTGATAGGAGAGGTGATATATTTAATGCCCCAGGATGCCCTTTCCATGTACACACAGAAAGACCGAAGCCAGGACATAAACAAACTAATATTTGTGGACTGTGGAGACTGTAAAACATATTGTGTGCCTCCTCATAATAGCTCTGTCACTCTCTCATATTGTTTGGACAAGTCAAAGATTTATTTTCACATTCCAACCTTACAGTGTAGAACAAACACTCGCTCTGAACACAATCAACAACAGTTTTATTTTGTTATTTCTGACACTCATATTTCTTGTGTGCCTCTCCGTAGTCACTATTTGTCTACCACTACTGTATGTGTCCATGTTGTGGTGCCAGTCTGGCCTTGCCCTGTATAGAAAGACACACTGAAGCATGAAAAAAAGAAAAATTAAAAACTAATATTGATCGATAGTGTGAAATGTGAAATATCTCATTGGCCTCCACCTATTATGTCTCTTTCCCATCTGGATGGCATAACTGAAATAATAATTTGGTCAGCCTTTCCCTGTCCATGTACACACAGATACACACAGGACATTGAAATAGTAATGTTTTGTTTTCATTAAGGTGAATGTAAAATTTTGTGTGTGCCCCCCCCCCCCACCAGTTCTGTCTCGGTCACCAATCAGGATGGCAGAAGTCAAATAGTTATTTTGTCATCATTTCCCTTTCCATTTACACACAGACATTGAGTCCATGGAAAAATTAGAGGATTTGTTGTTTTAGGCACTGTAACATTCTTTGTGTGCCTCACTGTAGTCTCTCTCTCACTGTCTCACTCCTATGGATGGCACATGTCAATCATTTCTATCACAGCCTACCCTTGCACTTTCCAACACACAGCCCTACTTAGACAATATAGTAAAAGGAACTATTTATTGTTAAATTTTAGGTCATGGTACGTTCGATGCAGACACGCATAGCCAGACTAAGAAAGTCGACTCAGTGCTGCACAGCATGCAGAGACATCAGTGTACAGGATGTGCCACTGCTGGTTAATGCATCCACCCAGACAACTATAAATGAAATGGATATATTACATATCAAAGAAGCTTCAACTCAAACACATTTCACCTAAGCCGATGATACATTATCTGTTGAAGATGTAGATATGTCCGAACTTGAATCGGGAGAAGAAAAAAAGAGACACAGACCCTGATTAGCATGTGACAGATACATAAATTGACAGCAAAGTATCTGAAATTGATGTATGCATGTGAGTCAGTTACTACACCAGCACTGACACCAGTATAACTGGTTTATACCTATTATCTACTCTTTGTTTCAACTAAATGTAGTTTTAACAACATATTATTAACTACTGTTGCCTGTTACTTTGACTGGGCACCATGCATGAAGCAGGGTAGTTGAGGTTCACCCCACATCCGCAGCACAGACAACGTTGTAGTAAATCCTTCATTATACAATGGTGTGTGAAAAATCCTGTAACCTCATTGATCAAAACACGTCACATGACTATAGGTAAATCCTGGATAACCCACGGCTGTGGAGTAGTATTTATAAAAAACATAATTAATCACATTTTAAATTTATTTTACACATGGGTCCACTATATAATCGCAATAAGACACTCCAGCATGTGAGTTATTTGGTGATTTACCCACTTCTTGTGTGGTTAAGTCACTCGACTGTGCCCCGTAACATACCACACAAGGCATGGGTAAATTTCCAATAATCCACGCCCTGTTGTGCCTTATTCCTTAATTATGTCTCTTTGGTGCAATGACTAGTATTGGCCAGTGGTACCTATCTATCCCCATATCCTCACCAACTGATCATCAGATACATGATAGTTGCAAGCACCCTATTTATAGAGTCTTGTTCCTACAATAAGTAGGAGTTTCAGTGGACAGCGTGTTGTGAGTAGGGTGCCATGTATTTGTGGTTGTGGCTCTGTTTGTGTGAGACCAGGACAAGGGCAACAATTTAGTCTGGTAGCCATATGTATCTGCATATTTGGCTGACATGAGTGTGCATAGTGTGTTACACTGCAACTGTGGATCATGTGGCGCCGTAGTCCTGTAGATATGGTGGGTTGTATTAGGTCTTTGACAAGTCGACATTTCATACATTGATGCATGGTTCCCAATGTTTACAAGTGTTAATCAATCTGTATATTATGAATGTCATTTGCCACTTATCAGTGCATGACTCAGTTATGAAAGTCCAGTGTAACATTGAGTCATGCACTGATAAGTGGCAAGTGATGTTTTCCTCAAATAATTATAAATGTATGCATCTGGACAATATTAATGATGTACAGAGTTTCAGGGTAGTTGGTGAGTAGGGCTTGCAGTCAACAATGTATAACTGGACCAGGGGGTTAATTTGTTAAGAAGAATTGAAGTTGTGAATGCATCTTTTCTGACTGTAAGCCTTTACTTTATATTAGCTTATGACCTACATATGCTTTCCTTCTATGGTTTCAATTTGTGCAACAGCTGGTCACTGTCCATCCTTGCTGGCATTGTACTTTGCTTTCACAATTTCAGTTCATCAGAACAAATTAACCCCCATGTCCAGCTATACCATGTAGACTGCAACCCAGACCCTAACCCCCCATAACCAACCCACATTTATGTTACATGAATATCACTTGCCACTAATCAGTGCATGACTAAGTTATGAATGTCCGGTGCAATACTGAGTCATGCACTGATCAATTGCAAGTGACATTCACCTCAAACAAATGCTAATTTATGCCTGTTGGGGATACATTCCCTGGAGAGACTTACGGGGTTGAATGGATTTGTTGCGGTGGGGCTTACAGTCAACAAGGTATAACTGGACATGTGGGTTAATTTGTTTAGAAAAACTGAAATTGTGAATGCATCTTGTCTGGTCGTAAGCCTGTACTTGTTTTCAACTTATGACTGACATCAGCTGTATACTTTCTATACTTTTACTTGTGAAATAC
This sequence comes from Neoceratodus forsteri, assembly GCA_016271365.2. Lineage (NCBI taxonomy): Eukaryota > Metazoa > Chordata > Ceratodontiformes > Ceratodontidae > Neoceratodus > Neoceratodus forsteri. Next base: position 216,905,964 of record CM057453.1, read on the forward strand.
TGTCTCTAAATATAGATTTTTTTAATGTGGTTATTGATTACTGGGTACATACACTAGACAAAGCAATGACTGCTTTTGGTTAGTAACAGAATTATAATTAGAATTCTACTTATAATACCAATAATTCCATTCCTTGTTATCCTTATTTAGCTCACTCACTCATTTATTTGTATCTTGTTAGGAAAGAAGAAGACCTACTAAACGCATGTTAAGTTCAGGGAGAAAGAAAATTCATAGTTTATGAATCTAGCTTGGCTGCCGCTTTTTCCAAGTGCACTGTTTGCATGTCAGAATGCAATGTATCAGTTGCACGGAGCTTTGGCTCCTTTGTGGCAATTAGGCGTAAATGTCGTTTTGGCCACAGTAGCATTTGGGAAAGTCAGACAAAGTTAGGCTGGATTCAGCTGGTAATTTAGAAATTGCATCGTCAATCTTTTTTGCAGGAGCTTTAAAATGCACTACATGTGTATAAAAATTGCAATATTCCTGTTATCACTACAAGAACATATCTGCTAATTCAGAAAACTTACATAATTTTGTCTGTAAACATGGTTTGGAGGAATGAGCAGACCAAGCTGTTCACAAGCATTACTTTGCCAATTAACTTGGTGGAGATGCCTGTTGTTGTTCTCCGGGCCATAATGCTAAATATGGTACTTACACATTTATGGATCATGACACTAAAAGGGTTATATACTCGGAGATGATTCAGGTATGCCATTTGTGTAGTATTTTATTATCAACCCTTTTTTGGGGGGTTTGCTATTGTTATCGGTGCATTACTTATCATTTGAGTTTGTTTTGATGTGCTTGATGTTCCTTACAATAGTGTAATGAAATATCAAGATCTAACACAATGGAGCTTGAGGGACTTAAACGTGGTGTGGCATTTATTTTGATGGAAGGAAAAACAGTTGAATCCATAACCACAGACTGCCACATGCAGGTACAGAAGTATCTGAGAGAGAAAAAACAGAGAAAAAATACTGGTACGATGTAGGGCACTTTGCTAAAGGTAACAATTGCATTTATTTCCCCTTCTCTGGCTATTTCCTTTGCAACTCTCAGAATGTGACAGACGTATTTGTCCACACTTTAGGTGTAGCAAAGAAAATTGATGCTGTCGTAAAGAAAAAAATCTGGAGATGATTTAATGCCCTGGTGTCACTCCATCAGCAATCATCTGTATTGGTGTGCGGCCACAAATGGTGGTGATGGCGATTTAGTGATTGACAAATGGACGAGTGTGTTAAACCACATGGTCAATGTCCACGAGAACCATGGTGAGTCATTTGAAAACTGTATTCGTGGCCCCTTGGAGGATCGTAAATGGCTTCATAGTGGTATGTTATGCATATGTGACTTAGTTTGTTCATATGTGGGTCATACACTGTTGACCAATACATTTATTAATGTTAATAATTTGTAACAGGTTTCAAAACACACAAAGATCTTGTGCTGATTGTGAGGAACAAATGGCTACCGAAAGATGCCAGATTTTCACCCAGAGAACAGACATCAGCTGTGGAATCATTCACAAGATCGTCACATATTTTGCGCCTAAGCCTGTGCACACTCCTTTGTTTTATTGTGTTATGCTACAGATGGGTTCTGATTTCTTCTGACCTTGATAGGCAATATCCAGAGTTATGTGGGAATCAGAACCATGAGGTGGCAAAAACACTGTGGTTATTCATAAAGTTACCAACATAGCCTATATTGAAGCAGCCCACTGTCCTACAGGTTACCACCTCTGCTGGTCACTCCACGAAACTCATCCTTTCTCCCTGTTATCTTTGCCACCAGGACTACATAATGGTTTTCGAAAGATCCTTCACCTTCACCTACTACCTCCTTCCTCCTGCTATCCTGATTCTCACTCCATACTCCTTGTCATTCATCACATCCCCTCCTCCTGTTATAACATTTTCTCTCATTAGGGTACTCTTCTGCCCTCTGGCCTTGGTTCCCCCAACATTGACCATAGGCCTGTAACCCCCAGTCTCAGTTCCCCTACTTTTTCCCACATCTCCATCTTTCACTGTGATGATCCAAGAAGTCCACTCCCTCAGCTCCTCTGCTATCTCCTTGTGCTGTTGGCCAATAACCCTCTGTGGCCCATATTATTGTATTTAGCATCTGTATAGCAGTCTTATCCCCTCTCCCCACTGCATGTTAACGTCAGAGTCACAGTAAATTAAACAGTCTCATAGTCCTGCTATGTTGAATTCGAGGACACTCACCTATAACACTTAGAGTGATACTTTACCTTCTCCACAGTGACCTGCCCTTTTTTTTTTGGATAAGATCATTTGTTGTTACCTTCCTCCATGCTCCATAGCGTACATGTTTGCTGTCCCTTTGAATTTTTCATTGTTCTACTGATCCTGGAGCACCTGTATAGCCAGATTCTGATACGTGTCATGGGATGGGTGGAGTACGGGCTGCCAGCCACCTGCATGCTGGGTGAGGGGGTTTATCTATGCTGTCACCCACTTCAGCCCTTGGTTGTATCGGGGCATTAATGCATGCCCCGGGTGCGTTATGAGGCATAAGGGCTTGCCCAAGTGACTTCAACCTGCTGGGAAGTGTATTAATGCCCTGATACACCCATGGGTTGGAGTGGGTTATAGCACTTATAAAACCAACTAGCTAATTGTAAAAATCAAAAAATCAAAAGCTTTTTACAATTGGCATGCCAACTGTTGGTCTACCCCGGAATTAATGAATGGTCAGGTGGCACTTTCTGCTCAATAGCAAGTTGTCATTTGACCTTTCATTGAAGGCCATTTTATAAACGTGGTTTGCCATGGGCTGATGGGTACTAGAGTACTATCAGCCATGAGTCTGGAGGTGAACTCATCCCCCACCTGCAGGCCGAGAAGGATTAACAAATAATTTGAAAATAAAAGAGACATTTTAAACTGTGATTCAACATCATTTTTAAATCTTTCAATATCTAACAGCTCAACACTGTAATTGTTTTCAAAGATATGTTGAATATAATAACTATTGGAACAAAGCAGTTCATGAATGAGGTTAATTGTACCATTGGCCATAATGTTTTTTAAAATTTGTTATGCTTCATATTTTCAGCATTGTATTATCAGCTCAGTACTTTAACGAGAATAGCAATCTGGCACAGCTGACTGATAATAATGGAGAAGCCAAATGGCGAGTATCTTATCCGAAGTACAGGAAGTGACAAAGCTTAATAAAGGAGGTCAAGGTTGCATGTACATACAGTAAGTATATCCATTCATGGATTGTTACATGTGCATGACTGCACCTGTGGAATACAGGAAAACAAAAAAATATCTTATTCGTAATTGTGTACTATGTACAGAAATATGTAGAAACATTCAGATGTCAGCATGCTGTACTGAGCATATGACAACTGACAGTACGTCGTATGCTGTGTCACTAGTAAGCAATAAGATATAACATGGTGTGTGTTACACAGTTGTAATGCACAATGAGGAGGCATAGTTATGCAGGCTGAAAGAGGCCAAGTGCATCCAGTCCTCTAGCAGTGCACTAGAACTGTCTAACACACCACTCCAGAGTGGCTTACTGCACTTATAAAATGGGTATGTGTATTCTAAATAGGGTTTGTAGATTTAGCAGTGCGTTAGGCATGTCTAACACACAGCTATCAACCAATCTGACTGTTTGTAATCCTTTGCCCATTTTATAAGACATACATTAACCAATCAATCATGATAATACCTTGTGTGTATGTTCGTGCCTCGCAACCAACAGAAAAGTACTATTCATTCACAAAATACACTGTAATTATAGTTGTCAGGTTCACAGTCAAGGATGTTGTATTTGGTTTGTAACTGAGTATCAGCGCTGCTTAGAAGTGAAGACTAGTTTCCTGTGAGTGCATGAATACAGGTTCAAGTCACAATGCTCATACTGAGAAGACAATATCGTGAAACCATCTGGCTAATGAATTAAGCAATAAGGCATGACCAGGGGGTTTGATTAACTGACTGGTAATCACACCATAGGGGTGTAATTTGGCATGAGGTGCATCTTATTGCCATATTGGCCCTTGACTGTGATTAAGTGACTGTTAATGAAACTCCTGTGACTGCCTTATTGCTATTATAAAATAAATATTCAAAATCACAATGCAGCATCCCAGCCATTCTGCAGTGCTAGAGGATAGACTGCTGACACGAAGCATAGTTGTCATGATGTCTTCCACCTGTCTGGCAATTGTTATTTCTTTACCTGCATTTTGTGATTGATTAAAATGGAATAAAAATTGTGCATATGTATACATTATTCCAGTACATGAGCTATCCCATGATGTCACCTGGTCACTTTTCTTAGCCTTGATTGACACTTACAAGTCGCAGGCAATACACACACAGTAGTGTCATACTTCATCCAACTTATTTAATGTTATTATTGCTACTTCATTCAACGTAGTCTAGTCAAAGGATGTAAAGCATGAAATGTAATAATAATGACAACAGTTTCATAAAGTGTCATTGAAATTTATTGATATGACTTTTGTTTCAATCAGATTATGTGTCAGAAGTGATGGAACTTATTGCTTCATTGAGAACAAGGTTTCCAAGTTACTGAGCAGCAAAAGCTACAATACAGGAAAGTCAAAAAAAGTACCTGAACCACTATCTGCATTATTTAAGAAGGTACCGATTGCAGATTTAGTTGAGCATCACTGCAGTCACTTCAACAAAGTATTGTAACATAATTTGAAGAAAAACGTTTCCAACGCAGACAGAATCACAGAGTAGTGTATGTTTGAATGCTTCTATGCACGGCATTCCATTAGTGGAATATTGGTGTTCTGCTGCATTACTGACATCATTATGTTGTTCAACTGCAGCAGTGCTGACAGTAATACAGCTGAACAATTCTGAATGCTGTCAAAGAGTAGCTTTCCTTGTTCTAGTGTAGCCGAAATTTCAATTTATAACATGTGGTTAGGAGCAGTTAGAGACATTATTGGTACAGCGTGATCACCTGACCTTTTGTTAAGTCCCCATGCATGCACAGCTGTCATCCTGCACATTCTCCATCTCAGAACCACAACAAAGTAACATCTGTCCTTACTGTCCTTCTACCCCCCCCAGGATGTTGGAGAGCTGTACCAGGATGGGCCTGTTTTGCATCTGGCTGCGGAACTCCTTACACTTGGTATACAGAGTGACAGGGCAAGACAGTGAGGGATTCCATCACACTGAGAGACACAGTAAATTTCTCATGATCATTTTCTATGTAGTCACACAGTGTTGTATGTAATGACATGTGTCCCCGATGTGTCCCCAGCAGAGAGCGATACGGGAGACTGGCAATCTCATCTTGCTATGTCTCTCCAAAGACAGCTGGATGAGAAGTTAATGGCACACACAGCACAATCTGCTGACAGAGAGCTACAGCTGCAAACTGCTGTGTGTCTCTCTGTGCCTCTCTGTCACTCTTTGTTTGTATCTGTGTACAGGAATAGTCTTGAGCAGGACAGCAAGAAGCAATTGACAGTGTCAGTCGAGGAGTATAACAGAAAGAGAGAGCACAGTGCTGTCAAGTTGAGCTGTCTGTAAGGATCTGGGCAGTACTGGCAGAGCTAGACAGCATGTTGCAAGACAGAGAAAGAGAGAGAGAGAGAGAGAGAGATCCGCTGCATCAGAAGGAGTCGTGGAGCAAAGTACAGAATTGCGGCACTGTGCTGCCTCTTATTCTCTCTCTCTCACTGTCACTGTTCAGTCTGATGGGTTTTGTGCTGCCATTCCTGTCACCTCTGGGTGCACATGATGTGCCCTCAATAGGGTGCCGTTCAAGATGTCCCAGTTAGGTGACATCATTTGTCACAGATGCACAGAAAATTAGAGTAGCAGTTTTGTCCAAACACTGAGAGAGAGAGAGAGAGAGAGAGAGAGAGAGAGAGATTGTTTTGGTGCCATCGACCTACAGACTGTGACAGTGTGCCCTTCCACCTATTGCTATACAGTGCTGTCTAAGTGAGCTGGTGACAAGGGTAAGGGCAGTATTGGCAGAGCAAGACAGAGGTGTTGGCACAGAGACAAAGACAGAAGAAATTACAAAATTGCAGGACTGTCTCACCTCTTGTTCTGTCTCTCACTGTGTGTCACTGTTCAGTGTGACTGGTTTAGAGCATGGACAACTTGGATCTGAGAGTGTGCATTGGTTGGGGTGGGGCTAATGAAAAGGCATGAGGCACTGTAGCTGCCAGTGTTATCCACCAGAAATATCACAAATTCTCTAAATAGTGTATGTGTGACAGTTCTGTGTGCATGCCAGCAATGCAGGATGCATTACTTGCTAGGGACAGCTTTGCAAGGTGGAAGGGTATACCACCTTTATTGCTGTTTAGCCAGCAAAAAACACCTTTCCTGTTATTTTTTTGTTGTTTAGGCATACCCCATGTTATAAGCACAATAACCTACTCCAGGATGTGTGGTTATTGTGGATTAATCAACACCCCTGGCTCTGTGAGGACACTCTGTCTCCAGCCTTGTGCCTCACAATGTACCCAAGGTGTTGAATAATCCCCAATAACATCACATCCTGGAGTGGATTATTGCTTACTTACATAATACTTGAACTTGGATAAACATCTTGATCACAGAGTCAGTAAAAAAATACAAAATGTTACATTTTCTAGTCTACTTAATATTCACCAAGTGGTTTTCTGTGATTTTCTGTGTTGTGACTGCCAATACACTATAAATAGTTGTGCATGAGTAAGCTTATACAGTACAAAGAAGGATGTTCTTGTTACTCCATGGTCACCTGGTAACAATGCATTCTCGAGGTAAGCTTTCCTATATGTGTAATGCCCATGCACTACAGTATTTGATGTTGTCATGCTTATTTATTTTATTTATTTATTTAAAACTCCAATTATAAATACCTTTGAGCTAGGGGCAGCTCATTTACAAAGGTTCCTCATCAAGGGAAAGGGTTACAATAAGGTTGGGAGGTATATACAACATTCATGGTATCAACGGTGGTACAGACAACATTCATGGTATCATCGGGAGCACAGCAAGTCAACTGGTAACTAAGTGGGAACAGTGCTACACACTCAAGATTACAAGTAAGCATAGAAAACCATAAGGTACATTTGAAGCAACATTGCTAATCAGAGGTGGGGGGAAGGGGAAGAGTAAGGAACGGGTAAGGGAGATGAGAGGGCAGAGTCCAGATAGAGAAGGAAAAGAAAATATGGTAGCCAGAAGCATTGTTGTAAGGTGAGTGGGAGGGGAGGCTAAGGTGGGAGAAGGGATAAAAGGGGGGAAAAAGGAGGGCAGATAAAGAGGAAGAAGATAAGGGAGAGTGGGGACCAGAGGGCCTGGACAGGTCCAGGAAGGGGGGGGTCAGTGGGATAAGACCAAGGAGGGGGTGAGGTAAGGGAGGAGGTGGCAGAGGGAAAGGGGAAATTGTTCTGTCAGGAGAGGTGAAACAAACAGGAAGCCAAGTAAGAGCATCACAGAGTGAAAAAATGTGGTATGAGGGTGCCTGCAGAAGTGGGAAACTAGCTGTAACAATCACAAATGCTTTTGGTAAGGAGATGCTGATGAAGCATAAGTTTAAACTGGGACAGACTAGAATGACTACTCAGTTGGTTACTTAGATTATTAAACAACAGGGGGCTCTGTATTGAAAGGATTGCTGGCATTAAGCAGTCCAGCAGTGGGGTACTAGAAGGAGGTCAGAAACTGAGGTACATGTGTGTTGGGTCTTAGGTGATTTGTTTAGCAGGCAACCAATGCTCAGGGGTAGTAATCCAAGTAGAGCTTTTTTGGACAGGAGGCAGTTTGATATTTGATCCTGTTATTTAGTTGGAGCCAGCCAGATTGAGCATATAACTCACAGGTATGAGTGAGGCGCGCAGCACCCGTAACTAACCTACAGGCTTTGTTCAGGGCCACCGTGAGTTGTTTAAGAGATGTGGAGGTTGCAGCACAGTATATGATTAGACCATAATAAATGATCGAGAGGACCGAGCTGTGAACTGCAACCTTCAGGGCTTCTTGGGTAACACTTCGTCTGTGTCTGAAGAGAAGCCCAATTCTGGTATTAACATTTCTGGCAACATTTTCAATGTGAGGCAAGAAGGTAAGGTGACTAACCAGGGTTAGACCTAGGTATCTGAAAAGCTGAGTTTGTTCAAGAGCATCTCCATTGTTGTTGGTGACAGTGAGTTGATGGGCCTTAAACTTATTCAGAGATGACGAAAACAGCTGGACTTTAGTTTTTTTGTAGTTTAGCACTAGTTTGTGATTATTAAACCATCTCTCTGCTTCTGTGAATCCTTGTTGAAGAATGTTTTCAAGAGCATTGGGATCCAGGTGGCTAGTAAAGATGCCACATCATCTGCAAAGAGGAGAGTATGCTGGTTGCAGACAGCTGGAAGGTCGCTCAGGAAAATACTGAACAATAAGGGCCCCAGGATTGAGCATTGAGGTACCCCTGATGAGACAGCCCTCTGCTCTGAAACTATGTGTTGTAGAAGCTATGTGGCTAGTATAGCATAAAAGCTACAATATCATAGCTACTACAGCATAACAACATTTTTAAATATCTAGTTTTGTATTGGAAATGTTTCATTGTACACAATAAGGATATTATGGTATAAAGAGGTTTTCTTCGTAACACATGACCTTGAGAGCGCAGCTCAAGACATGCTATATTACCAAAGCAACCTCGAGATACAAGAATATAACTTTTTTGTGGTATGGTTGCTCAAACACAATCTTTTTTATATATAGGCAGGGCCCCTACTTTTCTGTGGCACAGTGGGACCAAGTTCTGCAGCAAGACTACCATTTGCCGCAGAACTTCTGCGGTGGTGGTTTGTAATTTTTGCGGAAGTTCTGCAGCACTAACAAACTACCACACCACAGTGTCAGCTTGTCATCCTGACTTCACTTTCATGGCAGTAGTTATAGCAATCAGTCAGGATGGTGGAAAGCACAGTAACACTAGTTCAAAAAATAACAGACATAAAAATAATTTTATGCCTAAAAAGGCAAAACAAATGTCTCTCCCTTAAGGTCCTAGCCTGTTGCATAAATGACATATGCAGAGGGGATCTTATTTGATAAATAAGGTATTTCTATATGCATGCTATCTATCCCACTAATGAGGTTTCCAATGTCTATCACTTATATATTTGTATGTGCTTTCTACACCACTCAGGAGGTTCCCACTGTGTATCACTTATATATTTATCTGCAATCTGTAACATACATACAAATATGCGTGTGTGTGTGATGAGAGACAGAGATAGTGTGTGTGTGTGTGTATGTATATAGATATATATATATATTTTTTTTTTTAATTTCCATGAACTTGCATCCTCATTCATACAGGTCCCGTTGGAAATGGAATAGAGGAGTTATTGCAAAACTCATTTTTCATGTCAACCTGCTTTCCCTGACACACTGCATAACACCATCAGGCCATGACATGCATGTGAACCAATTGTGAGATACAGCTCTCTGGCCCATCACAATGTGCTCACCATGTGACAGAACACTGCACCATACCTTCCCAGGCTCCGAGCAGTGATGTGTTCCACCAATCCTTGTGGTACCCAGCCAGCTCCCAGAGCTAATCTCTGAACCTGAGTTGCCGACACGGAAACACAGCATGCTACCATCCAGCCCAACAGCTGTACCTGCACACAACATTTCTCAATAACTTTTAGGTGATTCTATCAACCAATGACAATATGTAATCAATAACCCTGGCAAAAATGCATACAGTGCAATTATTTATTTAACAGGTCTATTCTTTCAACAGGTCTACACATTATTATAGTTCACTTTTCTGGGCATAATTACTTTATTTTTCTTAAACATTTAGACAGTTAAATTCATTTTACCAGTTATTCATTTCAGATAGCGTCTCTATACCTTAAAGGCACAAATAGGTTTGTACAAAGTGAGGTATGGACTTAACAGGTCTGTACTATTGACAAGGTTTTGTTTAAGTTGACCCTAGTACTAATGTAAGACTGAAAATTGTATTAGGCTGTAATGCAGGTTGAGCAAATATCACCATGCATGATGTGCTGTGCCACCGTCTCTGGCAGTGGGAGCTGTGGTAGATAAGTGACTGTTCATTTCTGTTGCAGAATGCAGACATTTCATTAGCTAATGTATGATGTTATAACAATGATAACATCACATTCTGTACATATAGGGGGGTTTTGGATATAAAAAGAGGGGAAAGGAACCAGATTCTATGTATAAACAGAAATATTAATAAAGAAATCACCAAGAAGAGTGAATTCTTCGGCACCGCAGAAGTTCTGCAGTAGATTGCAAGTTCTGCTCAAAATTCTGTGGCCGCAGAATTCTAGGGGCCCTGTTATAGGGCAGGATTTACAAAGACCTTGCACTCAGTGGATCTCGGATGCCCGGCACAAAAGAGATGCACCCAGCACCAACTGTTGTATTCACAGCAGATACACCAGGGAATGTTCCCGATGCATCCCCTCTGCGAATACCACAGTTGCAGCCAGCCCTGGATGCACTGACACAACCCCCTGGGAGGGCTGGGAAAACAATCAGGCAATGCATCTCCTGATGTGCTCCACCAAAAGCTGACATTCACAGCCATGCACGTTCAAATGGGGCAATTAGGAATGCAAAGTGTAATGGGGCCATTTGCATGTCATTATGACTCCATTTGCATGCCCCATGCAGGGATGCACCCCAGCCTAGTGGGCCTGGTGATCTGCATGTTGGAAGTACAGTCACAAACCCAGCACCCCTCTCAGGGTATTGCCATCCCAAATCTGTTTCCCTGAATCCATGCTGTACACTGCAGAGGTAGATATTTGTACAATGAACCCCCCCTCCCTGCCCGCATCCCCATTTCCATGCCGTATACTGCGATGAGGGATATTTGTGCAAAGACACCCCACACCCCACCCTGAACTGCATGGATCACTGACAGCACTCCAACAGACCCCTGTTAGTCCAGGAGAACACCAGTCCCTGCCCACCCGGCTCCCCCATCCCTGCAGGCCCTGACAATTGGCAGGCAGCCCAATCCACTGGCATTCCGCCACGCCTGCCTGCCAACAGAGCTGTCTGTGAATGACAGCTACAGTACTACTGAAAGTCCATTGGTAGACAGGGTCCACCAATGGGCTTTCAGTAATACTGTAGCTGTTATTCACTGACAGCTCTGTCAGCAGGTAGCCATGGCAGAATGCGGGTGGGTTGTGCTGCACTCCAATTGTCGTGGCTTGCTGGGATGGGGGGAGTGGGGTGGGGAGAGAGTGCCTCAGTGGGTGGGGGCACCACTAGACTCCCAGGGTTTCACACGATGTTAGACCATATGACAGATCTGGTTCAAGGACGGGGGGGGGATACTGAAACACCAGAGCAGTGTTGGAGTTGGGTTTTTTCAACTTTATTTATGCCCCTCTTATACCGGTGTCCCTTAACTCTCTCCAGCAGGACTCATGGTACAGACTGTTCCAACCCACCTGAAGCACCAGACTCCACTCCATGGGCAAGAGCCCATCTCCCAACCACCACATGTGGCCACCCGACACCCCCCAGCTCTGAGACCCTGGGGGTGGGACTGCCAGCTCCACTGGTGCTCTATCTAGAATTTAGTGGAGCAACCAGGGGATGGAGGAAGTACCCAGGATGGAGCTGGATGCCCGACATGGGACATGGGGACCGACCACTGGTCCCCCCTTGGCTATCAGGTGCCGGGGATTTTCAAATTTTCTTGTCTCCCCCCTTGCGGAGCTTGGATGTGCAATGATGGCCAGTGTCCACTGAGCTCTGCCCCTAGTTCCATTTATCAGCATTGCCTTGTTCCTGGCTACCCCCGGCCATCACCAGGGGTCACTCAGGAGTGACGTGGTCCCTATAACCTCCCCCAGGAAGGGAGAGCCATCCAATGGATGCTCAATTCCTCCCCTTCCCACCAGCCCCCGATGACCTGGGCTTGTTCCTGAACCTGAGTCGCTGGCATGGCGAGAGGTGAGGCATCTAGTGCCTTAACCCTCAGTACCACCAGGCTGGCTCAGTGTTGGTGGTTTGATAAACCCTGCATTTGGGTCTGGGTGATGGGGGGGGTCGGTCACATCTCCTCTACTGCCACAGTGTGTGACATGAATCAGATGATGCAGGCAGGGATGTGGGTTCTGAGCTTTACACAGTACCACTATGCTGAGCGGCATGACAACGGGGATGTGGGCAGGGTGGGGGGAGCTGTTTGTACCTCTCAACAGCCACAGAGCATGGCATGCAACCATAGATTTGGGCAAGGTGGGGGGTGCATTGGCCTGCCAGGGTGGGCAGGCTGCCATGCTACTGTCTGCAGCACAGCAGCCTGCATGTGGATGGCCACCCACTTATGTATACTTGAAGCAGATTTATCTTTGGGAGGTGCACCTCTGGACTTGACTCAGGGATATACTTCCAAGGTGGGCTGTAAATGGGGTTCTGTACCATATGCATGGGCATGCCCCCTGCACAGCCCCTCTAGATGTGCTGCATATCATTATGTGCATTAAGTGGCACATCTGCAATGCATCAGCGCATCAGGGATGTGGTGGCACATTGGTCCCCTTTCAGAATCTCACTAGTGAGCAAGTCAGGAATGTGCCTGCTCATCTCAGATGCACTTGGCGCATCCCTTTTGAGAGTCCTGCCCATAATGTAAGGGCAGTTACAGAATACACAATGTCACAAAATCAACTGGTGTAGACAATGGATAATTGAAATTTCATTGAACATTTGTAACGGACACATTGCACAGCAGATATTTATCCAAATGCAAGTTTACAAACAAAACCTTCAAGATTAATTTGATACAGGACAGCAACTGTGTGGCAGCATTCAAATTTGTTTTGCTGTAGTGCTGACATCACTACTATAGCCAAACAACATACTTATGTCGGTATTGGTGCACAACAAGCATGTTAAAGTCATGAAATTACATGCATAACTGAATTTGTAAATAAACTATAGCCTTGTTGTGTATGTGTCCACATACACAGTAATATATGAGATGACTTTTCAAGCTAGCATTGAACAAGTTCCAAACCTTCAGCTGAAAAAACTGACAATATAGTTGTAATTATTATGGGCATAAAAGCTTAGTAGTTACATACAATCTAATGGCATCCTGTATGCATCCAAAACAGTATTATAGAGCTGTGGAATAAACTGTTGAATTAAAACCCATGTTATACAGATGTAAAAATTCTGAAATAAATCCTACGTTTGTCTTTCATCATTCATTTTAAACAGCTTGTGCATATTTATAAGATTACTCATTCATCCATTTGCTGTTTGTGAAAGCTTTGTGTATGCATGTTCTGTACATAAGAAATGTACAATACTGTGTGTTGCTTACGTTTGCATATGCTCTGATATAAAATTTGTCAGATACACATGTGGAGGTGTGGTGATTTAGCTAGCAATTAGATATCTACAAAACTCATATCCCTTTCATTTATTATTACATAACTGTACTTTTGTTATTTGAAAGGGATCTGTTACAGTCTAAAATGTTTAGCATACTTAGCAATGTATTCTTGTAACAGAGGTAACATATATTGTTTCCATGCGATCAGTAGTCCTGTGCAGATTACTGCACTTCGTGATGTGTATTAATGTTTAAAACATGCAAAAAAAAAAGCTTGTTTTTGCAACTGATGCATGTCTCCTATGTACAAAGAGCACCATAACTAAAAAGCAACTTCAGTACCTCAAATGTTGACATGCTTATTTCCTAAATAGTTATCAGTGTTTGTCATACAGGTGGCTTCAATTAAGAGTTTCATCACCTTTGTTCAGATCATCATTGTGCAGGTATAATGAAATTTAACAATGAACAGTAATACGGATTTCCACTATGAGATTGTACCACAAAGGTAACATCAAAAGACAATTATTATTTCAAAACATTGTGCACACATTGTTGTCAGATGATACAGTAGAATGCGTAACTACTACAACTTGCAGATATCACTGATTTAAAATTATCATAAAAATGCACAACAGAATTTCATCAGTAGACAAGAATTACTATCACATGCATTGCATATGTTACTCAGAACAGGAACATGTAACAAATATGAATGATAGCTTTATTTTTACAACAATGTAAAATAGTTACCAAAACTTTTATAGCATAACAAGTTGTGTCAATGCTTTAAAGAGCAACTGTAGTGCTCTTTATATCCCCCTCCCAGGAGAAGCACAAAGAACCCCTACCTGCCCACAAATCCAAACTATGTAGAAATTTATTTTTTCAGTGACCCGGTTTAGAAAGGGAAGAGATCATAGTTTTGCTCTGAGGAGCCCTGCAGTGAGGATCCCTTCCACTTCCTTGTAGCTCTGCAGAGTCCAGTCTGCCCCCAATCCACCCCACTGCTACCACATTTTGTGACATTAGTATATGAGGAGTGTGGGGGCACGCGCCTATAGATATGAATGGGGGATGCTTTTTAAAGTTAAATTTTCATACTTTAGATGACTGTTCAGAATAAATGATGGTGGCTGCTTAACTAGCAAGATCCTTGTTAGTTAAGCGGTGGCCATCATTTATTCTGAATGGTCATTTAAAGTACAGAAATTTAACTTTAAAAAGCAGCCCCCCATTCATATTTATAGGCTCACTCCCCTGCTCTTCTCATATACTGATGTCACAAAATGTGGTAGTGCAGGGGCAGATCAGAGGGAGGAGTGCACTCTTCAGAGCTACAAGGAAGTGGAAAGGATCTGCACTGCAGGGCTCCTTGGAGCAACAATACAATCCCTTCCCTTCCTAAACCGGGGCTCCAAAAAAATACATTTCTATATGGTTTGGATTTGGGGACAGGTAAGGGTTCTTTGTGCTTCTTGGGGGGGGGGCGACATAACAGTTGCTCTTTAAAGAGCTGTATGACTTAGTCTAATTAAATGTCAGTCAAAGTAAATCCTCCAGTGTCAGCTGTGGATACTTAAATCCACAATATTCTTTGGAAGGGAAACGATTGCGAATTGATGTAACTATACAAGAAGGCAATATCTTGCAAACAAGTGTTCTGAGTTTTCCAAAGATCCATCTCACAAATTGACGATAAGATAAATAATGGTACAGCCTGCAAATGAAAAAAAAAAGGATATTAAAAATCAATAACGGTAAAATAAAAGTAATACAAACGACAACAACATGAATGCCCCTGCAGACCATCAGTTGGCATTTTGATCACCCAAAACATTGATATTTTGACTTTTTATGAGGAAACACCACATGTGAATACACTGCATCATGGGTATGCACATACCTAATTGCCTGGTATCGCATAACTTCCCACAGTGATACCAGACAATTGATTTGTATACCCATGATGCAGGGCTTTCACATGGGGAGTGTTTCCTCAAAAAAAAAATTTAAACTAATACTATAAAAGAGATGTCTCCACAGTATTAAAGGAGATGTGACACTTGTTTTCTGACTAGCTATAAAATGTTTCAGCCATCTACAGGTGCTCATTTTTTCCCCACAATATCAATAAATAAGAGCCATTATAGAATAGCAATAATGCCCTCCAGGATGTGTGTCATGCAGGGATATGTCACTTCTCAGGTGTTGGACACACTCTGCCTGTAGCCTCATGCCTGACCACCTGAGGCTTGACATTATTCCAGCATAGCACACACCCTATCAGGCATTATTGCTTAATTCTCTGGTGGTGGAAGCACTCAACTTTGCCTTGTACCTCAACACACACAATGTGTGCCATTAGCCCACCATAACACCCCCTGTCATGCCTTACTGCTTAATTAATCAACAACTCAAGCCTCAGCTATGCACACAGGGTGCTGATTAATCACAAAGAACCACACACTCTGCAGTGTGTTATTGCTTACATAACATGAGGTGTCTCAGAATACAACAATTCCACCTTCCTGCCTGTCTTATTTATTGCATTCATGTACTTGAAGGCTACAGTAAGGTCCAACATATAACTCCTCTTCTTCATGGAGTACATGTTCAACTCCATGCACCTGCTCTCATAGGATAAGTCTTCTGGGATCATTGTAGTTGCCCTGCGCTGCTTGCACTACAACACCATAATGTCTTTCTTCAGTTACAGTCACAAGTAATGCATGCAGTACTCTATGGGCTGAATTTACCATGCTTTTCCCTGGCACAAACCAAGTCTGTCCCATTGCAAACTGTGATTTGTGAATAGCTGGCATACACAAAACCAAGTTTGAATGCGTAATCAGGGTTGGCGCAAGGGCACAGTAGGGAGGGGGGAAGAAATGAAAATAGAGTGTGAGTGGACTAGTATAGCCCAGCAGTACCACCCACAAACATTCTTTGTTTGAAATGGCATGTTCTGAGGGCCATTGCATGTAACAAAATACTGCTTTTAAAAACATGGCTGTACTCCACACAAACAAGATAGTGTTGCAGAGGTACTGCAACCTAACTCCCCAGTCTGATCACTGTCAGCAGGTAACCCCCCCAAAAAATAAACATTTTCAGTACTCTAGAGGGATTACCACCTCCCCTGGTCCTCATTCCTTGTTATAATGTTAAAACAACACATTTGCTGTTTAGTACAGTGACCTTCACAACTTCACGGTCATTGCTCCACGTTATAATGTAAAAACTCCATATTTTTCTTACTATAGTGTCCCTACACCCACCAAGAACATCGATCAATGATATAATGTAAATCAACCCCATTTTTCCACACCTTGGTGACATGTCAACCAAATGGGTTTTACCACAATGGATGTGAATGTTACCAGTCTGTAGGACATGGGATCTTTGTTGTCACTCTTGTGGAGGAGTAACAATTGGGCCATCTGAAAAGGAGGCATTTAACAGGCCTGCCAAGTCTTCTGTCATTACTTATGTCAGCTCCTTCAGAACTCAGTGGTAAATGACTTTTTTCACAGGCACCTTGTACACCCTCAGTAACCTCAATCACTGCAGTACTAAGCCCTCTGGGATTTCCCTATTTGTCACCGCCTCCACCCAACCCGTACCTACATCCTCCTCACTACTGACTGCCACAAGGCAAGGAGAGCTGGTGTGCCCAGGGTCAAAACTGTATGTAACCATATCACATCAAAAAATCGGATACTGGGGGATAAATCAATGGCCACACAGACCCTGTATACCAATGTGGTTGTAAATTTTATGCAATACATGTTCTAATCTATTATAAGCCATACTGTAACTTGATCAGGAATTATTGTGCATCAGAAAGAAAGCATGGTCAGAACATACTCATGGATCAGGTGCTCATCATCTTGTGGTCCATCATCACAGATGAAAGTGTAATAAGCTGCTTTGAGAACGTTCAAATCTAGACAATTTGAGTTGAAGCCTGTGGTTAAGTGATGCACTCATTACTTCCTTCCAAACAGCCCATAATAAGTGGGTAGAAATGGCAGCATATGTTCTTCCGATTGGTGGGCATTATTGAACAGTGTGAACATGTGCACCTGAAATACATAAAACAGAAAAATAGTCAGGTATCCAAGAATATTATTTTTGCACAATGAAAACTGATGTACTGCCATACATGTTATAAAAATATGCAGCACACATAATAATTGCAGTTATTGATAGGCACTGTTTGGAATGAGGACTCAAGGAGAATATGTGAAGCATGATTTGCATTATCTGACAATATGACACTGTATGACTTTGTCATAATGTCACAATCTGTGCCTTATAAAATAGATTGGTTGCATAAAATGTGCAACCACATTTGTTGAGTGTATCTGCAGAGCCATGTATCAACCACTCCTGATACTCATAATTGTTGAGAAACATGTAGTGGAATACTATGGAATGCAGGCAGCATCCATGGCTGAAATGATTGACAGTGTGACAGGTAACATTAAATGTTTAGGCTAAATAAGAGACGGACACCCCAGAAATATCAGAAAACCATCGACAGAACACCAAGAGGTGTCACTAAGATAATCTGCTTCTCTATATGAGCCAGGTTGGGGGGGTAGACAGTGGAGCCATCCATTGGTGGATTAGTGGAGAGTGTGACAGTTAACATTCAAGTCAAAGATATGTAAGGTAAGTCATACAGTTGGGATACAGTAATCAAAGGACTTATTACAAACATGATGTGGGGTGTTATTCATATGTAAGGGCCTATAGGCTAAACAAAAAAAAAATAATGGGAACTGGCTGAGGGCATAGCCAGTGGGTAGTTGGGATGCATATTGAGGGGTATCAACAGCAGTCCAAAATGATGAGATTATACCAATGTACAATTCTGTAATGACACAATATGGAGAGAAGTAAGTTAGGATGGAGGGAGATGAGCCATAATATGTTATAGAGGAGACATTGTGAGAGAGACATCTAGCGTTGAGAAAGGGAAGAGAAAGGAAAATGTAGAGGGGATAGCAATTGGTGTAAAGAGGAGGCAGTCAAGTGTGATGCAACAAAAGGAGTGAAATAGGGAGTGTTGTCTGGACAGGGTTCATTTGTAGGCAGAACCATAAACAGTGTCCTTGAGCACAGGACCACACATTACAGGAGTCCATCCTCTGTTCTGTGTGAGTACTTTGCTTGATGATTGAAATACTTCATCTTCTTTTGATGTCTGATTAGCAGCTGTTTTGTTTATGAAGCTGAAGCCCAACTATAGCATCAAAATATAAAATCTGATGGCAGATAAGGACCGCAAGGCAATGTGCTGACTGTAAAAGTTGCAGACCCTACTTGATCTCTGGCTTAAACTCCTCAGTTATAATGCTAGAGTTACCATATTCCTGTCCCATGCATGCTTGAATTTCACCACTGTGTTTGCCATAATAACCTCTGCAGGGAGTCTATTCCATGCATCCACCACCCTTTCAGTGAAGAAATACTTACTCATGTTACCCGTTAGTCTACCCCGTTCGAACCTCATGTCATGTCCCCTTGTTCCTGGGCATCTTCTTTTTTTTAAAATGCTACTCTCTAGTGCACTATTTATGCCTTTTTGATATTTGTAGATTTCTATCATATCTACCACGGCCCCTCCTATCCTACAGGGTAAACATATTAAGGTCTCCCAGTCTATTATCATATGACTTTTAGTGCAGGCACTGCACCATCTTTGTTGCTGTTCTTTGAACTGCCTGTACTCCATCTTTGTCCTTACAAAGATGCAGCCTCCATAACCAGAAATGGACAGAGTATCCCATGTTCCAGGACTCTCTGTTTTTAGGTGCATGGGGCACCAAACATGAATGGTGAGCTTTGTATAAGCCACAAGGTACACCTCAGAAACTAGGCTTGAATATTATAGGAATATCAAAAGGGCAAAGACAAGATTTGTACAAGCGAAGGCATGATTACAATACTTGTCTCAGGCATGGCTGCCACACTTCTCTCCTCTGAGTGCAAGGTCAAAATAAGGTGACATTGGAGCTGAGCCAGTGAGAAGCAAAGCCAAGATGTTGCATGAAGCCAATGAGAGAAAATATATATGAAGCCCTCAAGGGACACTGAGCAATGGGGTGAATGCCTGTAATATGGGAAAATAACTAGTATCCAGCACATATGTGGGGTGGAAAGGATGAAAAGGGACTTGGCAAGGTTGGAGGAATGGTCAAATGTATGGCAGTTTAGATTCAATGCAAAGAAGTGCAAAGTAATGCACCTGGGAAGCAAAAACCCAAGGGAAGAGTACACAATGGGGTGAGATACTGACAACAACAAAAATGGAAAGGGACCTGGGAGTAGTCATATCAGATGACCTAAAGGTGGGCCAGCAATGTGAGAAGGCAGTAAGGAGGGCTGGGGGGATACTGGGATGCGTAGGGAGAGGCATGACCAGTAGAAAACAGGAAGTTGTTGGCCCTCTATACAGACAGCTGGTAAGACCACATCTGGAGTACTGTGTACAGTTCTGGAGACCCCATCTCTGCAAAGACATAGACAGGGTGGAGGCTGTCCAGAGGAGGGCAACCAAAATGATGCAGGGTCTGCAGCAGAAGACATATGAAGAAAGAATAAAAGAACTAAAGACGTATAGCCTCGAGGAAAGGAGGGAGAGGGGGGACATGATAGAAACTTTCAAATACCTCAAGGGAATCAACAAAGTCCAAGAGGGTAGCATCTTTCAGAAAAAGAGATGTGCAAAAACAAGGGGGCACAACTTGAAGATAGAGGGGGGATGGATCAGAGGTAAAGTGAGGAAGTATTTCTTCACAGAGAAGGTTGTGGATACATGGAACAGCCTTCCTGAGGAGGTCGTAGAGTCAAAAACAGTAGAGGAATTCAAGAATGCATGGGGCAGACATAAGGCAATTCTAGTGATGGGTAGGAGGAAATAGGCTGTTGGTTAACTAGGATCTGCAGCTTATCCATTAGGTAGGGAAATGGGCAGACTAGGTAGGCCAAGCGATCCTTATCTGCCATCAAATTCTATGTTTATATGTTTCTTTATGCCAATAAGTCATGGAGGTGAGTGCCTGAAGCATGAAAGTGTAGTATTTGGGTTGGATAGGGTATATTGCTGTAAGAAGTACAAGGTATATGAGTGTTGCACACTTAGGGGAGGAGCTAGGCAAAGACCTAGGAATAGCTGCGTGAATTACAAAGGTGAAGCAGTGAGTATGAGCCAGGCAGAATGTACAGTAACTATATACAATATAATATAAATGCCCATGTAAGTGTTAGAGAGCAAGGTACAAAACACCCAAAAATGGTGCAGTACATCAGCCATCAGCAGAGCACAGCTTGCAGGAATACAGATTAGGGGAGGAGAGACCCAGGTGGAGTCAAGAGTGCTAATAGCCAGAGTAACAGTGGGATCACAGAAGCAGGGAAGGAGCAGGAAACAGGAAGCTCAGGTGTCATAACCTATAGTACTCTTCTTTGTTTTCCCATGACATCTATATTGAGTTGCATCATCTTTCACTGTTTTACAGTACATTTAGCTCTGTGGCATAGATAGGGATTTTGGAGGATGTGCTGAGCACTGATACGCCACAAGGTGCTGACCACCCACACTCCCCTGGCAGAGCCCTCCACTACAAGGACTTGGGACTGCTGGTGTCCTCCCACTCAGTAGATAAATTTGCAGGGACAGGGTATTTCTATGGCAGTCCTTGTCCTCTGGAACTCCCTTCTGCTAGTGTTCAGTTTATTGCATCTGACAGCCACTTCAAGGCAATCCGGAACTGTCTGTATAGACTAAGGGTATACAAGAAGGAGTGGTATACCATAAGGTAGGAAAGGCTTGGACACAATGATGACTAATAAAATACATCAAGAGAACATGGAGCATCAGCTCAGAAAAGGAGAAGAGAGATTATAAATACAGAAAGCAAAGAGACTTACAGAATAAGGTGCAAAACAAACACTGGCGTTTGGATGTAAACAGATGTCACAAGGGTGAGGTTAACAATGTACAGCATGACTAAAGAACCAACAAACATTCGCTACTCAAAATTACAACTAATGGTTACTACTAGAATATGATAATCTAGCACCGTACATCATAAAATCAATTTCAAACAAAAGATCACAATCTTTATGTGGCTATATGTCTCACCATTGTGATTCAGGCATGGCAGGCCCATCAGAATCAGAGATCCCAGGTTCAACCTCGGACCCAGAAGAAACTGTAGCAACTTCTGCAATTGACTCCAGTAATGGTTCAAATAAAAAAGGATGAATTATCCTGTGGGGTAAAACACTGATTTGACCTAAGTCACTTTCATATTCCGACTCAGGCCCACTACTGTATGATTCAGCCATTTTACTATGCAGCTATCAATATATGGCAGTATAGAATGCGACTGGCAGTGGTGTCAGTGATGTCAATATGTTAACGTGTCTAGAAGCAAGAAGTAAACTGCTTTTATGGTTGCATTCTTCACGAGTACTCAACTTCACTTTACGAGTGAAAAAGAAGTATTTTCAAATGCCAAACATCAGAAAACAACAGGTACAATATCTAATTACAACCTAATGCATAGTATATTAGCTCAGCAGTGAGAAATAATGACTATATTTGCTGGTAACCTTTAAGGCTTGGCTAATTAAAAAACAAATGTGATGGAATAGTTATTGGACTGGAACTAGAGAGGAGGAATTTTGCAAGTGTAATATAAATGAGCAGAAAACAGTGGCCCACTTATTATTGTATTATCCATTGCTGGAGACAATGTATTTTACCTTGTATTAAAAACAAATACAATACACTAGCGAGGAAAATAGAGACTTTATTGTTTTTTGAGAAACAAGTCAACTATTTTGCTGTGAACTACAAAAGAACCCAAGATCAAATACACTGGGGCATGTGTTATCCCAGAGGAAATTGGTCATACAGCCACATTTGAAAGAAAACACATATTGCACATACCTCAATAATGCAAAGCATCATGGGAATCATATGCAAATGCTCATTAATTAATTTGGACTGGATCAAAAAAGTTGTAAAGTTGAGCCAGTCAAAATTTATTCATGGCCATTTGCATATGCTTCCTATAATGCTTTGCATTATTGGGGTATATGCAATTTGTGTTTTATTTTGCTGTGGCCAAATGTGCACATAAAATGTTCTCTATGCTGGGTTTGTAATATGAGGTGTTTTTATCAGTGAAGCTGATTTTAATGTTTTATATTATTCATGTGATTGTGTGTTTTATACATGTTTTTAATAATAAAGAATCTGAATCTGCTTTCTGAATGTCATCTTTAGGGAAAACATCCATGTCCAAAAGCCATAAACACACATACCTTGAGGGTATGCTACCTAGGAATCCTACTTTTGACATCTCACTCTGCCAGCACCATTCCCTAATCCATCTGTACCTTTCCACAACACGGCATTCCATCTGCCAGGAGTACTGGAAAAGAATCTGAGACTTGTGGTCCATCAGTTCCACCAGTGAAACTCCCAAAGGGCAGTTGTGACACACTGGGAACCACAATTTAGTCCCCTGATACCCGGTGATGGTGCATCTCCATCTGGTAACCACAGCTCTTTAAAGGGCTTCAAGCCAATGTGATCCTGATACATGCACAGCTACTGAATCCCTCTTGGACCCAGGAGCAGAACTTCCATGCACAGTGATTTCCTGGGCCCTTCTGCACCTCTCTGTTGTTATGGTTAGAAGAAACTTGACAGGGAGTTCTGAACCACTCAGAGACTGGGCTCCTGCCACTGAACCAAATTCAGTGTACCTCCCCAGCCTCCTGATGGCGCTCCAGCATTTCAAAAGGAGTACAAGGCACTCCAAGCCTTGTACCTTGCCACTGAGCCAGAAATGGCAGGTCCCCTTCAGCCATCCCTTGGCCCACACCTTCACTCTGGCACTGAGTACAAATGTTACCTACTCCCCTCAGTCAAATTTCAAGAACTGTGTCAGCTGGGAAATCATGAGGCACTACTCTCTGCTGCCAAAACCTCCTCTTATATCCCTACCACCCTTAGTCTACTTCCCACTAGCTAAGAGATAAAGTGATTAGAACACTGACATCCTGTGAAATGAGAGATACTATGGTAAAAAAACACAATTTTTCCAGGGGAAAGGGTTGTTATATTTATATAATGACAGTAAATGAATGAGATAATAAATATTAATTATTCATGATAACCTGTGCATGACTGTGAAGGAGATGGGGCAGTGCAGATGGGGAGTTTGTTAGGGTGGCTGTAAGGGAACCCTGTTCATAAGTTAAAACTTCCAACAGTACTTATGAATCTGTCCAAATGTAAAACAGTGAAACCCAACTTAAAAGTCATGTGTTTCTTGAGCTATATATATATTAGGTAGTGTATCAGATTTAAATATATAGCAGGAAAGCAATTTAAAAAAATGAAGCCCAGTCTTCCTTCTCATTCCTTCTTGTTAGACCTGTACTGGGAGAAGAGTGGGTACTAGTCATCTCCAGTTAATTTTTCATCTTAAAAGCTATTGAGCACAATAAAACAAAATTGCAGCAAATTGGTATTACTTGTCAGAATATATTAACTTTAGTTCAGTTATTCTCAGAATATTATAAAAGTAAAGCAGAAGAAAATTACAGCAGATCTTTTTCAATATTTGGACTAAACCAATTTCATAACGAAACAAAAATAATTTGAAGATTAAGGTTGGAGAGATACTGGAATCCACTCTAAAAAAAATCCCTGTTTGGGAGAATGCATTAGAAAGCCTGCCAGATTGGAAGTGAATGGACTCATAACAATATGGGTTGAGGGGGATGAATTTGACTACCAACTAGTACATAAAATCAGGGAATTAGATTATCTTGTGATATATACGTATGAGGAACATAACCAAGAATGGGTATTGAAGCATATTGAAGATTCATCCTAATGGGTCCAATTGATTAAAACTGCCAATAGATTCACTGGACTGTACAGACTGGAAAATAATTGACTCCCTATGAAAGAGATGATAGAGGTTGTTGCCATGGAGAACAAACCCAATATGCTATCCTGGAATATTACTGAACTTAAAAATAATTTGGCTGATATGGATTTCATCTCATATATTAATACTTTTGACTTTGTTAATATACATGAAACATGGCTCAAGGGGAAAATCAATATAAATGGATATAAAACCTATTTCAAACAAGCTAAGCAAAACAAGAAATATGGCAGACGCTCTGGAGAACTCCTTACATTATGTGCAATAAATAAAAATGATAGAAATGAAGAATTAGAAATACATAGTGATAATGTACTGGGTGTTAGGATACAAGGCAACAACCAGGAAACTGTACTAATGAATGTGTATTTACCTCCAACAAACAAAAATAATGAGAGGAAAGAAATATTGAAGCAAATTGAAAATGTTTTAGATAAGGATATTAATAATAAACCATCCACAAGGTACATTGTTTTGGGAGAATTTAATGTGCGGGTTGGGAATTTCCTCACCAATTCAGATGATGTAGCTGATTTTTTATCCAACTGTAATAGAGAACAGATAAGGGCCGGGATATTCAAACTGCGCCAGGCTGTGGTGCAAGCCTGGGTGCAGCTCAACTTTGTTGCGCAGGGGTGTGGCCTGGGCGATATTCGACGGAGCTGCACTATGGCGCAGCAGCTTTGAATATTGCACCCTGGCCACCCCCACTGTGCATGGCGCAGTGGCACTGCACCAGTGCAGGTGGCCAGAGTGGAGCATGGAGATGCACTGGCACAAGTGCCATTGCGCCATGCACAGCACCTGTGATATTCAAAAGGGGACATGCAAATGGGGCCGTAATATATGCAAGGTGCACAGGGGGCCATTTGCATCTCATTACAGCCCCATTTGCGTGCCATTAGCATGCAGGTGCACCGATCCCCAATGACTTGCGCCTGGCACCCTGCCAGGCAGCAGCCATCGGGGACCGACGCCCCCTGCATCCCGATTGCGGGAATTCCTGTAATATAAAAAAATGTCTAATATCCCTGGTGGTCCAGTGGACCTCTATGTGCCCTGATCACGGGCATCATTGATAGAAACCCCCCAAGTCCAATATCCCTGTTGGTCCAGTGGATCACACTGAGCCCGATCGCGAGCATCATTAATAGGATCCTCCCAAGTCCAATATCCCTGGTGGTCTAGTGTACCCCCACCCACCCTCCACTGAGACCCATTGCCCCTCCCCCATCAGCGGTGGGTGGCAGCACCCACCCACCTGCCACCCAGCTGCCTGCTGACTGACAGCTCAGTAGGGCTGCATGCCAGTGGTTCACATGAGCAATGGGCATGCCACTACTTCAGTCCAGATATGTGGAATGAATTCATTCACATATCTGGACTGAGTATTATGGTATGGGCTGCACAACCATTGGCTCATGCTGTGAACCATGGGCATGCAGCCCTACCGAGCTGTCAGTCGGAGGGCAGAGGGGTGGCAGGCTGGTGGGGGCTGCCACCCGCCGACTGACAGTGGGGAGCAGGGCGGTGGGGCTCAGTGGGCAGGTGGGGTTGGGGGTACCCTAGACCATCAGGGATATTGGACTTGGGAGGGTTCCTATTAATGATGCCTGTGATCGGGCTCAGTGTGGTCCACTGGACCACCAGGGATATTGGACTTGGGGGGGAGGGCTATAGTGATGCCCGTGATGGGGCATGGGGGGTGCCGCCAGGTGTGGCAGGAACTCAGGTGGCCACCCACAGATGGTAGCTGCTGTGTTGCACCCTGCAATGTGGCAGCTCACTTGTGGGTGGCCATCACTTGTTCCTTTTTTTGGGGGCGTAGCTTTGTGCAGGCACAGGTAGGGTTTGCGCATGCATGACTCTGCATATCCCGGGCTGAATATCAGGCTGTGCAGGTTGTGCATGGGCACGCCCCCATGTGCTATATCCACATTACTAATGTGCTCCGCCAGACACCAGTGGTGCATTTTTCCTTTTGAATATCACCCAGGGCATATCAGTGAGTTGTGCATGATGCAACACTGTTGCGCATGTGCAACCCTTTTGAATATCTGGGCCAAAGTATATTATGAATACAATTGATAAAGTGGGTAACAAAAAAAGGCAGAAAACACTGTAAAATATTTATAGATATAAATTTCATTCTACTATATTGATGAACTCCCTTAGATGAAATAGGTAGCTACACTTTTATTAGCACCAAAGGGGCTTCAATAATAGATTTAGCTCAGATTAGTCTAAATTTAATCCCAGATTGCCTAAATTTGGCAGTAGTAAATAGAGGAGAGAGAAAACATCTGCTAATGGAGCTCAAAATCAAAATGGGGACAGAGCATCTGGGAAATAATATAAATAGACTGCTACAAATAACTAAGACCAAAAAATATACTGGATGGGATTTAATAAATAGTGATAGGTTTCAGGAAGTTTTGGAGGACAGAGGAATAATACAGAAAATGAAGGATTACTTAGATATAGAAATTGGCCTGGAATGTATAACTCCCTATGAAAATATAGTAGCCCAAATGACTGAAATAGTTGGAATAGAAGCAAAGATCTATAACATAAAGGGTGCACTTTGGTTCAACACAATTGTGCTTTGGCTAAGAAAATAATTAAACAACTTCGAATAGTTATAAAGTATCCTAGTGCAGATAACAGAAGTGAATTAAATAGATTAAGAAAATAATTATAACAAGACTATTACCACCCATAAAGAAAAATATAGAATACTAACAGGGCAGAAATTGGAAGAAGCCGTATTTAATAAGGACAGCAAAACATTTTGGAGACTAGTGGCTAAAGGGTTCAGGGATCACACCAAAAATGTAGAAGTAGATGTAGAACCTACAATCTGGGTTCAATAATTAAAAATTGTTTTGTTTTTTTTTAACCCAGAGGCAACAGAAGCCAGGAAGTCAAACAAAAACATTTAAACACCACTGGAAAATGAAATAAATTAAAATAGAAGAGCTTGCCAGCTCTATACAAGCATTTGCAAGGCATAGAGCACCTGGACTGCATGGCATCCCAATAGATGTTATTTTAAATCAGATTCATAAATGGGTCCCTGTTCTATTTAAATTGTCTGGCTATATCATTAGTACTGGGAAATTCCAAAAAGTATGGTCAGAAGCAATTATAATCCCAATTTTTAAAAATGGTGATAAACAAGATCTCACATACTATCGTACAATAAACTTGATAGACTCTGACCAAAGCATTTTTACAATAATTCTGAACACTAGAATACTAGGTTGGATACAGAAGAACAATGTATTTGATGAAGCACATGCTGGATTTATGGTTCACCACTTGACTAAAGATCAGTGATACATTCTGTCACACCTGGTCTATAAATATGCCATGGTTAGGGGTCAAAAACATTTTTGTTTATCAACTTAAAAGCTGTCTTTGACAGCATCAGTAGAAACCTGCTATGGGATTCACTAGGTAAAACAGGTATTAATAAAGCTATGCTGAGACTCTTGATTGTATGTTACAGTAACAACCATATTCAGGTAAGCCATAACATAAAGGGAGAAAAAAATTCAAAGGTTTCAGGGGAACAGGAGGGTAAGATAAAGCTGTGTCTTATCCCCTGTGCTTTTTAATTTATTTCTCAGCCAAATTTTCATCAAACTATACAAGTCTGACTTCCATATGCCAAGGATTGGAGATCGGTGCTGCCCTTATTTGGCATTTGCTGCTGATGTAGTCCTCATGTCTACTAGTTTTCTGGGGATAAAAAGAATGTTGAACAAATTTCAACAAGAGTTAAAAGAGTGCAATATGGATTCCTTAAACATAAATTATGATACAACTAAGCTAATGGTGTTTGTGAATAATAAATAAATATATATATATATATATATATATATATATATATATATACACTTAATACAGAGAAATCCTCAATAGCAGAGATGAGAGACTTCCATTATCTAGGGATAAGTATGTCTGGTAATATATCTTGGGACAAGCATCTAAAAGATCTAGAAATCAAAATCAAAAAATGTCTGCCAGCTATATCTAGTTTTTCACATAATTACAAGGGGAGCTAAATCAAAGGCTTTTTCAAAATAATCAATGGCAAAACCAGAACTCAAATACTATATGGAGCAGAAGTATGGGGAGTCAAATACAAAAAATAATGTAGAAAAACTCAACAATCTCTACTCTAAACATCTATTAGGATTACCACAGTGTGCTCCATCAGCTCTGGTTCGAGCAGAGCTGGAGCAGCTGCCTCAAGAATGTTTGATCTTGGAAAGAATAATTCTATACTGGATCAAAGCTTACACTATGCAAGAGCATAGACTACCTCAAAAATGTCTGGAGGAAGGGCTAAAATATCAAGAAAATAAAATTGCCTTTCCAATGATTATGGTGTCTGAAGTCATACGGCTTGTTGCAATGTATTTCAGATATATTTAGAAGACCTAATAGTGAAATTCAAATGTGTGTTTAAATAGAATAAGAGATTTATTTTGACAGAAAGATATGGAAAAGTGATCATATTTGTAAAATTAGTCATTGGCTATCAAGTCATAAACATAAGTTTAAGCTGGAAAAATATTTAATTCTTTCAAAGCATCCAACTTGTAGAAGGCCCTTTACTAAATATAGATCTGAGTATTATGTGAGTGAATGCTTTGGCTATATTGCCAAGAAAAATGGTGTGAGCTCCAGTGGCAAATGTCATTTTAATCTAGGAGAAGATGATATTGCCTATCTATTGACCCTTTGTCCACTATATAAAAAATATACAGAGGGTTTCTTGAGGGATGTATTGAGACAATTAAATTTAAATCCACAGAATCAATGAACTATCTGTTAAACTCCAGTTTAGTAAAGTTACTTGAAAGTATTTTGCTTCATTCCTCAAAATTTTTGAAATACAGATACTGCATTTATTAACAAAAGAATAGGGAACATTTTGGGGAATTAAAAAAAAAAAAGTATAATGAAGAGGGAAGTGTGGGCCATGGAGGAATGGCTACTGGAGAATCTGCAAATAATGGGAGAAGATATTGCAAATCTAGCAGTGGAAGACACATATATGTTGCTTCAATGATCTGAGAAAAACTTCAGAGAGTTAGGAAAATATGCTTTCAAAAGGAAATCATCTTTCTGTTCCCCACATACCAATCACCTAATAAAAGCTTGTGAAAAGGTGGTTTTGCTGGAATTGGACAAAGCATTGTCAAGTACTAACCCCCATACTTGTAGACATCTTAGAGCTGCCGAAGCATTAGACATTAATGAATTAAAAAGCTAAAACATGATCATAAAGCCTGCAGATAAAGAGGGCGATGTGGTTTTGATGACCGCTAAGTTACATAAGGCTGAGGTTTTGGAAGTACTAAATGTGAGCTTGAATTATAAACCAAAACCTTTCAGAAAAACTTTGCGCTACTAGAGAAAGGAGAAAATGTGGGTACTGAAAGTGAGGTACAATACAGTTATGTTTGGAATGACAGTCCTGTTGTATGAGTGATGCATATTTTGACTAAAATCCACAGGAATGTGTATATACCACCAGGACAACCAATTGTGTCAGGTGTGGGTTAACTGATGGATAGTCTTTCTGAAGTTGCAGATTTTTTTCTAAAGGACTGTAAACACAGGTTGCACACACATGTATGTGATGCAATGCCTTGTATCATGTACGTGTGTGTCTAGGCCTTTTGAAATTTGTTTATCTAGTAAAATATGTTTGAATAAATAAATGCTTGTCTTGAAGAAATTTGAAAACTTTAACTGGGGCCCAAATTAATTTTTTTTAGGGGTTGTTGTTGAGTTCTTATACACATGCATTGATCAGGACATGGGCGTGATGGCATGCAAACAATTTCTGAACTCGCATCCACTTAAGAAGGACTATCCTATTGCCTTTATTTTAGAAGCAATGTAGTTTATTTTGAGGTAATTATTTTGAATTTGACAATGATTATTTATTTCCCAAGTTATGTGGTACTGCAATAGGTGCAAGTATGTCACCATCATTTGTTTATTTTTTTGAGAGGAGATGGCTCTGTTTTAACAGAGAGAACAACTGCACACAGACCACATCATCAAGTGGCATTGATATATTAATGATGTGGTCTTACATGGTATGGTTCAGAGCAAGAAGCTGAAGAATTTGTGTCCTGGTTGAATATCAATGATTTAAATCTCAGATTCACTTAGATTCACTTCCACGGTGAACAGGAAAACAATCTTCTGAACATCACCCTTATGCTGAACCCACATAGTACTGTGTTGAGCTCTGCCTGTGAAAAACCCACTGCCACAATGTGCTATGTGTGGGTAGTGCTCACTCTTACAGTCTCATTAATTTAATTCTATATGGACAGTTGTCAAGATTATGGAGAAACTGCTTTTCATTGGTGAATTTTTACACCAAGGCTGAAAATTGTACCACTAAATTTGTGGAAAGAGGTTATGATGTGGAGGTTGTGAAGCAGGAAGCAAATAGGGAAAGGAGTTTAAACAGGCAGGATCTACTTAAGCCCAAGCAAAAGGGGTGTATGGCTAAGGACCCCACCTGATATAATACTAAATACAACCACAAATCAGGGCAGATTGGACAGATCATTAAGAAATACTAGCATATTTTAAGAAGTGATAGTAAATTATCAGCAGTGGTGGGGGGCAAACCAAGGATTTGTTTCAGGAGACCCTCTAGTTTGAGTGAGAGGTAGACTGTGATTATGGTGACCATGACTGAGCACTTTCAAAAAGGGTGACTCAATCACAACGCCTGTGCACAGGGTTACCGGGCAGGGAGGGAGACTGGATTGGGGGGGTCATGAATATAACAACAGGAATTCACTATATGTACACACACATGCGAGGGGGGGGGACCACACTGTGCGATGGGCAAAAGGGGAGGGAGGGTTTGTTGGGCATACTTTGGTGGAGGGCTGCCAAGCTGGCCCTGTGGTGTGGTGGGTTGGTTGCAGGCTAGGGTTGCAAGGGTGTCTGGTTCTGTTCTGGGTGCACAGCCCCCCACATAAAAGAAACAAGTATCTGGTGCCCTTTTGCTGTGTGCACTGGAAGTGTAGGTCACCAAAATTGATTTTTGGCAATGTACACTTGCCCTAACAGCGATCACTTTTCTCGATCGCCATTATGGCATAGAACTGTTTGAGAGATAAGTTGCTACACAGCTGTTTTGCAAGTCCAGTTTTGTTTGCTGCATATTGTAATTGACTCCAATCAACACCATATCGGATGTACAAGTGTGGTCATTTTTCTGCTTGCACATCCTATGTACAAGCAAAAGAATTCAAGTTACAAACAGTGGCTAGAGAGGTAGAAATGTGCTTATTAATAAATTGCAGTACTAATTTTGTGATTTATGTTCTCTAGTGCCCATACAACAAAATGCATGTTGGGCATGCCATTAGACTGTTATGGAAGAAAATGCAGGAGGATATCTATAGCAGAAAGAATCCCCTGTCTGTGACTCTGGTTAGCAAGCACTTCAGTAAAGTACATGGTGGTATCACTACAGGACTCAAATTCATGGGGCTGGAAGCAGTGACTGTAAGTAAAAGGGGAAGTAACAGGCTGAATAAACTGCTCCAGTGGGAGATATACTGGATGTTCAGCCTCAAAATCCTAACATCCATAGGAATAAATGAAGACTGGGATTTAAAACCCTTTCTATAGATGCTACTGTTGTTCCCTTGGTTCCACAGTAAAACTAAACATCTTATATAGATGCAGATATTATTCAGAGTAATCTGTGATAGAAACAAACATTTATTAATCTTTGCACTCAAGCTTCCTCTAATACTATGTGTTGGAGAAATCACTTCCTTCTATATCATCATTTATATGTTCTCATTATGTAATTTCCTCATTCTTTCCAGATATTTGGTGAATGGTGATCCTAAATCTATAGTAGCAGCTGATCCCTACTGTAGCTATATAAGCCCTGGTATGGGTGATAATAGCAGGAAAAAGGAGCACCATCCACTATTCAGGTTTGGCAACATAGAAACATAGAATGTTACAGCAGATAAAGACTATTTGGCCCACCGAGTTTGTCAATTTCTTACCTGCTTACACTATCCCCATGGACCCTACTTGATATTTGGCTCCCCTCATCCCAGCTTTCTACTAAGATATCATTATGCCTGTCCCATGCATTCTTGAATCCAGTCACTGTTTTTGCCCCACCACCTTCCCTGGAAGATTGTTCCAGGCATCCACCACTCTTTCAGTGAAGAAGTACCTCCTTACATCTCTCTTGAATTTTCCCCTTCCAGATTCATTGCATGTCCCCCTGTTCTCATTCCTCTTTTCTGAAAAGTACTGCCCTCCTATACCATGTATACCCCATTAGATATTTATAAGTCTGCATCATATCCCCCATCTCCTTCCTCTGTTTCAGGGTATACATATTGAGATCCATCAGTCTGTCCTTGTAGGGTTTCTGATACAAACCCTGCACCATTTTTGCTGCCCTCCTCTAGAAAGCCTCTACCCTATGTCCTTTCTGAGGTGCGGTCCACAGAACTGGACACACTACTGCAAGTGGTGTCTCAAAAGAGATCTATAAATTGGCAACACCAGCTACCTCCATCTGCTGGTGATACCCTCCATATGCACCCCAACATCCCACACTGGCCCTACCAACTGCCTTGTTGCACTGCCTCATCACCATGAGGTTATCACATATGTTTACTCCCAGTCCCTTTACTTTCTGGTGACTGTCAATATTTCTTTTCCCATTTTGTGCTTAGCTTCTGGGTTTCTGTGCCCTAAACACTATGATTTTGCATTTTAACATATTAAAGCCAAGCTGCCATGCCCTTGACTACTCAAGTTTTCCTTCAGCCTCTGCACATTCTTTCCTCCCCCTCTGCAGTATGCACCCTATTGCAGAGTTCATGTCATTTGCAAAGAGGCAGGCCTTCCATTCCAGCTCCTCTGCAGTGTCACTTAAAATATATATTAAAGAGGATTTGACCCAGTACTGAGCCCTAAGACACCCCACTGGTCACTGTCCCTTCTGCAGAGTGAGCACCATTTAACAGCACCCTCTGTTACCAATCACTTAATCAATTACTTACCCAGTTTACCATGGTTCCAAGTGATAATGGTGATCACAGAAAGGTGATCACTGCTAGGATGAGTGTGCATCCTCGAAAATCAATTTCGGTGCTGTACACTCCTGGCACAAAGTAAAAGGGTGCCGAGGACTTGCCCCACCAGGACCCCCTACTAAAGGATTCTCAACACCAGGGGGGGGTGCATGTTGGGGGGTGCAAATGCAAAAAAAAACAAATGACTGGGTGCAACAAAATGAACATGTACTCAGAACTGAACCTGGCACCCTAGCAATCCTAGCCTGCCACCCACACACCATGCCACAGGGCCAGCTCAGCAGCCCACTGCCAAACTGCACCTCACAAACCCTCCCTCCCCTTCAGCCCGTCGCACGGCATGCTCACTACCCCTCCCCCGTGGACATGTACAAATAGCAACATCCTGTCACTATATTTGTGGAACCACCCATCCAGTCGCCCTTCCTGCCCAATAGCCCTGTGGACAGGTGCCACAATTGAGTCACCCTTTTTAAAAGCACTCATTCGCAATAAACATTGTGACGGGCTACCATTTACCACCTTAGGACCCACCCCTAAGTTGCCAGTTTCCTTATGAATCTCTTATGTAGAACAGGGTTGAAAGCCTTATTGAACTCTAAGAGGGCCATTTTCACTGCCCCACCCTTGTCTATTTCCTTGGTCACGCAGTCAAGGAAATCTATCAGATTTATCTGGTATGTGCTCAGTGAATCCATGCTTCCGCAGATCTTGTAACTCACTGGATTCTAGGAACTCCAGAATCCTTTCCTTTAGCAGTGACTCCATTAACTTCCCCACCACCAATGCCAGGATGACTGGCCTATAGTTTCCAGCCTCTTTCTTGCTGCTGCTTTTGGGAAGCAGGACTACATCTGCCCTCCTCCTGTCTTCCAGAACCTCTCCTGTTTTCAGGGAGTTGTAAAAAGGACTATCAGAGGTGCAACCAATATCTCCATGAGCTCACTCAATAGCCTTGTGTGTACCCCATCTGACTACATAGATTTATGCATGTTCAGATTTGTGAGTCCCTTCAGCACTCTCTCCTTCTTAAAAGGACTTGTGTCTACCTACCTTCCCCAATACCCCAGTTGCTTTTATGTCTCCCATCCCCTTTTGCTTCCTTTGTGAAGCCTGAACAGAAGTATTTATTCAGAATATCTAAAATGCATTCCTTCAGGATATTTGCTTTTTCCTTATCCTCCTCAGCGCTGCCCCCCTTCCCCACCCGCCTTTCATAACCTGGCAATTCCTCCCTTTGTCTTCTTCTTTTCGCCTATGTACTTTAACTGCGTTTTTTTTTTTTTTGGTCAGTTTGGTAACTTCTGCTTATTTTGAACATGATGACAATGCAAATAATCTCTGCCTGGTGTACAGCATTGCAGCATTTTGTATCAGATGTAAATGTTATTTTCTGTTAGCAAGTTTGGTATGTTTTTATGTCATGGTTTGCCACTATACACTTTTATTCTGCTGTTCCTTTAAGTGGAGCCACTAACTTGTAAATGGACATCCAACTGGTAAGTCACATGGCCCACTCATAGTCATAAAAATAGGATATGTTTTCCAAGGGGCTCACACCTTGATGAAGACCCACCTGGTTGAAGCACCAGGGCACCTTCTCACTGTTACAGAGTTTCACAGGTGCTATTTTCATATGTGCCATAATAAATCTAATTCTTGTAGCACTTGGTTTTCCTGCCTGTTTTATGTGCATCTCATCCTCTTGTGTCGTTATGGTTTTTGGGGCTATCTGGAACAGAAGTAGCACTTAATCCTACACTGTTGTACACAGGCCATTTACTGTTTTTCTTTCTGCCTAGTCTATGAATCTGCCACATCTCTCAACATCTTAGTAGCAGATGGTTGTGTCACATTCTCCAGTCCCCAGAATCTGAGAGTGGATGCATTATGAGCAGCAGTTTAAATGTCTGATCACAGCTATCTGAATAGTGCAGCAGTGGCACTGCCACCTGCTATGCGAGAAACACGGGGTTGGGAATGGGACCAGGTCACTCAGGTGTTGACCCAGAAGGGGGGATTGAGCATCCCAAGGACAGCCCTCTTCCCTCAAGGAGTAGAGTTTATACATCCTACTGTTTGCCTGCTACACAGTGGAAGCTGGATGTCAATGCATTTGGGACTTGCAACCCTCGGTGATGATACGTGTGTGCACACCTCTGAGTAGATGCACCTGCACCATTTTATGTTTGGTAGCTCTTGTAGGGTAACTATAGAGGAAAATCCCTGACTACAGCAGGATGACACCTCAGGTCTTCCGCATGCCCCACACCACTGACTAGGCCTTCTGGACTGTGCTTTGATAGGGACTGGCCTCTGCATCAGTAAGTCTTAGAGACACTGATTAATAGGACATGGGGACCCTGAGATGAAAGGAGATAGTCAACATCTAGGGGCATACATACCTGAAGATAAAAAGATGTGTGCCCACTGGTGACATTGCGTACCTTCTTGAGACACTACTCTTGTATTCCGATAGCTGTGTCTTAAGGATTTGAACAGTTTTACTAATATAGGG
The DNA here is from genome assembly GCA_016271365.2 of Neoceratodus forsteri. NCBI lineage: Eukaryota > Metazoa > Chordata > Ceratodontiformes > Ceratodontidae > Neoceratodus > Neoceratodus forsteri. The sequence continues at coordinate 216,942,011 of CM057453.1, forward strand.
GCCTATGCACCAATGGGTGGGAAGTATGCGCAGTAGGCCCAGATCCTGCACAGAGGTCTCTGCACCTGTGGACAGGTGTGCACAGGCTGTATTCACCAACGGCTGCAATCAGTCCATGACCCTGCCCCCGCCCCGGTGTACAGGACTCCGCAGGACGACTAGGGGTGGATTCGCAGATCCAGATGGGCATCCAATTGGATTGCCATGCTGGGTCCCACAGTGGATTACTTACATGCTGAGGCACAGGTCCAGGTGCATGAATAGGCAACAGAGGCAACTGGATCCATGCGGCTATGCCCCATTGGCCAAAGGCCCCCTGGCCTTGCACATGGAGCACCATGGCCATCTGCCACACCAGATCACATCCCCTCACCATGGGCTGCCCCCACACTCTTCTAGCACAGCAACCCCCCTTCCCACACATAGTCTACCCCAGCCCTGGTTTACATTTGCTGGCCACACACACACACACACACACACACACACACTCCCAACGGCCCCTGTCTCCAGTAGTCACAGGCTTCCCCCCACACACACATGACAGCTCCCACCCCCAGTAGAAACAAGAATTTTCCCCTTGGACCCACAGGGGAGCCACAGCAGTACCTGACTCAAATTCCTTCCCAGGCACACTGCCATTCCTCGTGTTGGCCAGTGGTCCCCGATCCAACTGCTGCACACCCACATGTGGCATCATTAACCCCCAATTCACATACCTCGCTGCTAGTGCTGCAGACTGTGACAGCTAGGTACACAGCTCTTCTCACACCTCCTTGGCCACTGGCTGTCCAAGTGATGCTGGGAGCACAACATCTATATATATATCTGTGCACCCCTTGCATCACTTGGATGGCCAGAGGCCATGGAGGTATGAGGATGGCTATGCCACTGGCCATCACCGGCTGTGGCACCAGTGGCAAGGTATGTGGATTGGGGGTGACAGTGCCATGGAGGTGAGGGGAGCTTTGGACACCATTGGAGGAGGGGTTTACAGGATCAGGGCTGGGGTGATCTGGACACTTTGCACAGGGCAGGGCCATACACTCAATGGCATCTCTCGGGGGTGGGGTAGTCCCTGCCATAGTGATGGGGTACTGATATATGTTTGTGGGTGTGTGTGTGGTACAATGGGATGGGGCAGTGCTGTGTGGTGAAGTAGTGGTGGCAGGGGGGTGCCTACCTACTGCCGTTGATGGGGCAGTGCTGTGTGGGGATGGGGAGGCTGAATACTGGCAGGGATGGGGCATCGGCATGTGTTCAGTGGGCTGCCATTGTGGTGGGGGAGGGGGGCAGTCATGTGAGCCTTTTGAGAGTGCCTGTCATGTGGGGGGCAGTACAGTGTGGCTGGTCTGGGGGAGTTGTCAGTGGTGCTGTTGGAGCTTTGTGGTGTCCTCTATGTGCCGAGCTGGGTGCATATGGTCTTAAGGCAGGGTTCCTCCTAATGTAATGTGAGCCCTCCTATACACCTTGTGCAGCACTACTCAACTTGGTGTATAGTGCATAGTGCTGGCATGCCCCCCCCCGCCTCTACCCAGCATGTTGCTGTCCATGTGACAGGGGTTTCAGTTGCATAAGTGCTGTGCCCCCAGGTTAGTGCATCCTGCCTGGGGGCACAATGGGTGTGGAGTGGCTACGCACCACAAATATGTGGCCCATAGCCACTACACGCATTGGTGCATAGGCCCCACTAAGTTTATCACAGAAACATGTGAGAAAATACTGTGAGTAAATGGGTGGTGTCACAGGCGTTGTGGTTCTTGATATGAAAAAATCAGTCGTTGTATGGATTTTTTAAGGCTTCTTTTTTTGAGATATTGGAGCATGGGCACACCTGCCACAAGGATAGTTGCCATTCTTGAGTAGTCACAGAAGATATTCTAGTCTGTTCTGTTGTAAGATTACATTTATAATATGTATCAGTTTATCGTGGATGACAGTTTTTTTTTTAATGCGACCAGAGATCACTGGCGAAAGAAGTTAATCAGTTTACTTTGAGCCAGATTATCAAAACCCTGAGATTGCCGCAAATGTTATGGTGTACCAGATTTGCAGTAATCTAGCAGGAGCTTCTATCCCATGCAGCAACTGATGCAAGTGAGACTATCTTTTTGTGATCTAGCTTGCCTCAATATCTGGGGCCATTTTTCTGGAGCGTGCACCTGAGATTTGGCGCAAACTGCCATAAAGCAGGAAAACTGTCACAACTATGAGATTTGAACATTGGGTACAGTCGTGGCATATAGAAATGACATAGCTGTGAGAACAAAGTGTTGTAGTGCAAGGTCTGACACATGCACTGTACCGCTCTTTAAAATTCTGGCCCCTTGTGTCTGCAGTATGTACCCGTTCATGTCTAGAATGTTCCTACTCTTGCAAGTGTATTCAGTTTAGGCAGTGCTGAACATAAGCCATGTCAATATTTTTATTTGGATTGTTTTTTTATTATCATTTCCTCTCTGTTTATGTGGTTGAGCTTTCTGTGGTCTCCTGCACAACATTGGCCCTCTGGTCCTTTAGGAGGAACATGTGTTGTACTGCTTCTTCAAATTCCCTCCCTGTACTACAGTTACCTTCCCAAATAAGCTGTGAGTATGTAATGCTTTAAATTAATGCTAGATCATGCAGTCGCTGTCCACGTAATACAGAAATTCTGTCCACTGTTTTCCCATACAGCTTGCTTTTGAAGCAAGTTGCAGTGTGTATTAGTAGTAAGTCAAGAAAAGGTATCCCTGTGGTGTGGTAGTTTAAAATGAAGTCAAGATTAATGTCTAGTGTTAACAAAATCATGAAATTAGACAAGTCTGTCAATGCCAACTGACTATATAAGGTCATTAATGTACAATAGTGCCTCCAACACACTATATTATTAAAAAAAGAGGTTATTGTGAGGATACAGAATATGATCTGCTCAAATTTCCACATCAACAATTTTGCATAAGAGAGGGCCATTGAGCTACCCATAGCAGTCCCTCTTCTGCCCAAAGAACTTGTGTTCCAATACAAAATAGTCCCTATGTAAACCAATTTCCATAAGTTATAAAATAAAGGATATGGGAGGGAGTTCATTATGGTTTCCGTTTCTGAGAGATGCCCACTTCAATGCCTCCTTATTGAGAAATACAGGTGTAAATGGGTGTGCAGTAATGTGGGCGAGTGAAATTGAGCCACTCAATTTGAGTGACTCAGTTTGACCAACCGTTGGAATTGCGAGGTGGAAAATGTAGTGAGGAGTCGAGCTGCAGTCAGCTGCACCTACTATAGCAGGCTATAGGGCTGTGTTTGGCCATGCACTGCCAAGCTGGAGCTGGTGGACCTCAGTTTGGGTTCAGCTGTGGGAGAAATTTTTAAAAAATGTTTAGTGTTTGTTTTCTCCCCTATGTCTTCTCTCCCTCCCCCAAAATTGGTTATAATTCATTTTGGGGGAAGTACAGGGGCTTGCTCCTGCAAATACCAACATACGAACATACAAAATTTGCCAGCAGATAAAGGCCTAGAGGTCTATCAAGTCTACTCGAAAGTGCAGCTAGCACCCCTAAATGCCCTTTGATAAAAAAAACTAAATGGTGGTATGAGGGGCATAGCTGCTTACATAAACATTTTTTTTATACTGCCTCCAGTAGAGAGTGTAAGTGACTGTGCTGTTGAGGTGGTTGGTGTAATTTTGGTCACCCTTTTTGACGTTGGCACTGTTTGTTTCAGTGTTTGTGGTCGGTGAAGTAAAAAAACTTACCATTATCACATAAAACTGTGTAAAGGACCTGCACATACAGTAAATCATTTTCAGGATGATGCCATCCCAAAACTGGATTTTTTGAATTTAACTCCTTTATATTTTATAATGCATATTTCAGTCTTTTATATAGGTTTGCATTTTAAGGACCGATGGCTGCAAGAAATAACTACATAACTTGACAAGGATTCCAGAACAGAGCCAACACATGATACAACTGGGCAGCCACGATGGCTAATTAGGCCATTATGCCTTTTAGAAATTGGGTAAGATGCAAGGGTTCTTGAACAACCATGGTATAATGTCTTCTCCTCCCAGCTGCATATTGATTGCCAAGGATAGCACAGTACCTGTTTAATCTTTAATTGAATCTCTGAATGGAGGTCATACTCAAGTCTTATGTTCACTATTACTATCTTTCCAGAGAAAATCCTGTTGATATGTGTCTTAATACTGTATGATAACACTGCCTGCCCTCTTGTCAGCAGGTCGGATGGCGATACTAGAGATGAGTTACCAAGTTTGCTGAATGTTGTGTTGATGTCCCCATCAACCACATTGATAAAAACCTCAACAAAATCTAAGATACCATTTGTTGGATTGTATGAAGATTTGATGTTAAGTGCATGTCTTTGATCTCTCTTCTTGATACTTTCTGTGGTTATTAGGCCAGTAAACTGTGCCTCCACCTTTAACTTCAAGCTGAATACCCAGCCTGAAGGAGGCTTCTGGCCATGCTTACATTTCATTAACTCAAAAGTTGAGTTTAACTGTTTGAATGGGAGGCAGTATAGCGCAGTGGTTTACGACTCTGAACTGCAAATCTGGTGACATCCCTCAGACCAGACCTGGGTTTGAATCTCACAGCTTCCACTTGCATACTGTGTGACCCTGAGCAAGTCACTTAACTTCTCTGTGCTCCCAGGTAGCACCTGTAAAAAAGCTTTCAGCTTAGTTTGCTACTTCTGGTTAAACAACTAAATAAATAAAAAACTGTCAGCAGCACATAGCGATTACAGGAGCAGTATGCAGTAAACCTTTGCTGTCACTGGAGCACTGTTTAAATTATATCCATGTTTTCAATGAAAACACATTGATGTACACTTTAAGCTGTCAGTTCTCAGCAGCTGGGAGAACCAGCTCTGCACCAGTTCATTTGCTATTACTAGAAGTCAGCATCTACTACACCAGAGAACATGTAGCATTGGAACATGGGTAGGTGGACATATTAGAGTCAGTCCTGGTATTCCCTCTTACTATGGCTTCACCTGTTAGTTAATGGTATGTTTTACATGATTATGAGAAAATGCCACTACATAAATATTCAGTTTCAAAGACTATATGTACATTTGCCATACAAAGCAAATGTTATGCTTGATCACAATTTGTTTCTACAGTGACTACACATAGACTTAATTAGCCAGACAAATTGATACTATGAAGAAGCCCTTGAAGCTTGTTAGCTAAAGCTGCAATGGCTGAAAGTATTATACTGGTGTGGTAGTGCCATTATATTTAAGGCTGAGTAGGAAATTTAATGTTAAACCCCAATTTTTGCACTTTACACAACCATTCAACGGAAGTGCACAAAATGTTGTACACATGGTCTTGTATGGTTGATCTCTTGCTGTGCCATGTTTCATTCCAGTCAGATGTGTAGATTCTGAGATCCAGATAGTGAAAAAGTGATTTTTTTCCGGGGGGGTGTTGCTGTGTTTTCTTTTTTGTCAGCCCCAAAGCACCCAGATGATTTGGAATTTTGGTCTGAAATTTCAGGGTAGAAAGGGACTGGCCAACAGATGTGCCTTTCACTGGTCTGGTGAAAAAATATTATTCTGTTCCAAAATTATTCAGTTTTAAAATTTTGGTTCTAAGCATGCTCAGTAAAAACTTCAAGATAGTTGTGCGGAACGAACAAGGAACCCTTTTTTGTATGGGACCAATCCTTTTTCTTATGCCACCATCTTGTTATCGATTTTTCCAAAAAAAAAAAAATTCAAAACCCACAAACATGATATTCTGCAGAGAGATCAACATGTGTATATTGCTTATCAGCACCTTGTTGGGAGGATTCTACCCTTTCACTTTATCATTTTATTGAAATTAGAGTATATAAGAAAGCACACATCTAATACAATAGAAGTCTATCCTCCATGTAAGGTATAAAATATCACTTAACAAAACACAGTATTTAGGGTAAGCATATTGGAGAAGCCTTATATACATGTATTGATAATAAAACACAAACCTAGCCAGGATGTAACTGGAGAGCAGAAGGGTTACAATCAATAGGGTATTATAGGGTCAGAAATAGCAACCGAGTACAAAATACATGCTAGGGCAGGCTATGGGAAGGCATTCAGTAAATTGCAAAATGATAAATGTGGTAATATGAGCAATATTCAGTAATGGAGAGGTGAAAATAAGACAAAAGTGTGCAAGGAAAGAGAAGAGAGAAAAAAGCAATGAAGAAGTGAAGGAGAGAGGGTGAAACCAGGGAAGAAGGACAAAAAGAGGAGAAATCTGTGCACAAAGAGGATTCTACACTTAACTATTGGAAAAACGGCCCTCAAATGTGTTTTTTTTTATTTTTATATCCTTTTTCATGACTCACTTTCTCTTTTTTCAAATGCTTTTTTTAATACACAAAAGGATCCATACATACGGAAAAAAGATTCATCGCCATAATTATTTGATTTTTCCCTGGTATCTAGTGGCACTCCACAACCTCCAGTCACCAACCTCTTAATTATTTGTATTTTTTCCTGGTGTCTAATGGTGCCCCACCCTCTGATTGCCAACCCCACAATGAGTAAGTCTATCCCTGGTGTCTATTGATGCTCCCCACCCTCTGATCACCATCCTCATAATAATTAAGTCTTTCCCCGGTGTCTAGTGGCACCCCTTACCCTCTGATTGACATCCCCATAATTATTAGATTTTTCTCTGATGTCTAGTGGCATCCCCCACCCTCTGATTGCCATCCCAGTAATGATTATGTGTTTTCCTGGTGTCTAGTAGCATCCCCTACCCTCCAATCACCGTCCCTGTAATTATTTGAATTTTCCCTGGTGTCTAGTACCACTACCACCTACTGATTACTGTGCCCATAATGATTAAGTTGTTCCCTGCTGTCTAGTGGCACACCCCACACTTTGATCACAGTCCTCATAATGATTAAGTTTTCCCCTGGTGTGGAATTATGCCCCAACCCACCAATCACTGTCCCAATGATGTTTTGTCTTTCCATGGTGCCTAGTGTTATCACTCCCACCATTTGATCACCATCCCATTAACACTTTGTCTTTCCCTGATGTCTAGTGGTACCCCCACCCTCTGATCACCGTCCAGTCTGAAATAAAGAAAACGGTCCCTCAAATGTCTTTTTTAACCTATAAAATAGAAAACAGTCTCTCACCGATCTGCCCCCCACCCATATCTCCCACTCAGCACCCACCACCCTGCATCCCCACACACCCTCTGACACACCATTACTCTACTGAACAGGTCCCAGGGTGAAGATCCACTCTCTGATTGAAAACACATCTCTTGCTGCTGGAACCATTGACTTCAAAATAAGAAAGTAAGATAAGTGTGGTTCAATGTATTTTAATGAGGTTTTCTTCTTTGAAGCATAACTTTGCCATTTTTGCATATTGTGAACTCAAATTTTCAACATGGCCTTTCTGATACCCCTCCTCATGAACAATGACAGTGGAATTAAAAAAATCCAGCCCAAAGGGCAGTTTCATAGGCACTTGGCAAAATCACCTTTTAGGCAGGATTTGAAAAGTTTCAACACCCTTGTTCATGAGATGGGTTCATAAGAAGGCTCTGTTGAAACTTTGTGATCAAAATATATTAAAATGAAATAGTTATGCATATCTGTTGAAATTTAGCTACACTCGCTCATAAATTTGGTAATTTTAAATATTTTTACTACAAATTTTAAACATAGCCATTTCTTTACACCACCTCACGAATGCAACAGCGGCCATTTTCCAAATCCTGGTCAAACTCTGTTTTTACACCTGTGGTGCAGATGACTTTGAGGTGGTATGGCATAACATTTTGGTGGGGATTTTAAAATGTTCAGGACCGGGTTCATGAGGTGGGTTAATAAGAAGGCTATGCTCAAGATTTGGTTACTATTTTGCTCCCTGTCATTACATACAGTGGCCAGCGGAGGTGGTGAAAGGAGTGCTGTGCTGGTGGCCATTTGTGCTCCCCAATCCCCATTTTATGACTGAATGACTATGTATGGAAGGGGAGTGGCAGGTTGGTGTACCCAACCTGGTGTGGGCAGTGTGGGGGGGGGCACTAGACAAGAAGGGCATATTAATTATGGCTAGGGTAATAGATCGGAGGGTGAGAGGTGTCACTAGACACCAGGGAAACAATATCAATTATGGCCTGGGCAAGTCATTGGGCAGTGTTGGGGGTGCACTAGAAAAGAGGGCCATATTAATTATGGCTAGAGCAATCGATCGGAGGGTGCGGAGTGCCACTAGACACCGGGGAAACAAATTAATATGGGCCAGTGATACATAACACAGATCATACTTTCATTCCTCAGCTCAGCGTCAAATTGGACTGTGGAATGAATGTATGAATTGCAGAGTAATTGTATTAAGTTGCCAAAAGAAATTCCACAGAACTGATCTCTGACAGTGATCAGTTTTGTAGAATTTTTTTTCTGCAGTTTAATACATTAATCTTCACCATTCATACATGTATTCTGAATTTCTGGGACAGTTGCTAATTTGATTTCTGAACTTTTGCAGAAGTAAAGTCTGACTTTTGTGCAAATTCTGCCTGCTGAAGTTTTTTTTGCACACAGCTCTATTAGTCTTCATTCATGTGTAACAATCTGGATCAATCCCACATTCGTGTATTACATTCAAGTATTACTTACTGACGTCACTTAAAAGATATTGATAATCACATTATAGAAGTCAACAGACACTTGCATACTATATGGTGTCCTTTTGGTTAAAAATCTGGAAAAACAAGTATTTGTAGCATACTGGCATGTTTGGAGGAAGCAAGATGATATTAATAATGGTTTTGAAGTGTCTGTAATCAAGTTTGTATTTATTTAGGACCAATGAAATGCCCAGGAATAAGTGGCACTTGACACAAAATGTTGGCCTTATTGTCATTGTGTTATGGTGACAGGATAATCATAATAACAATTCTGGAGAACTTAGCTGCACTAGATCTGAATCCCATTCCTTTACATTACATTTGCATACTGTACCTTCTGTATTACATTATTACCATTACTAGTGAATATGCTACTGTCCCATTTCCAATCTTCTTTTGTCTTGCTTTGTCAGCACTTTACATTTCCTTACTTTCTACCTTTTACCTTTTGCCTCCCTGGTCTTGTCTGTTTTAAGCTTCTTGAATATTTTCTAGTACATCAGTATCTCATTGTTCTGGATTCCCCCCAATAATGATACTGAGTCAGTATGTGTTGGGTGCTCAGATCAGCAATTAATTTATAAATAGTACAATCTTTATATGTCCCAATATATTAATGATTCTTAATGATTTCCATTCCACCTAAAACATATTTGTTGATCCATACATATTCTTGTACCCCAATCATCCTTTTTCTTATTTTCATATATACAGTCAGGTATATCAATTAATTTCCAATCCTCTTTCATCTTCCTCCTCTTCTCCACCAAGATGTAGAGCCGGGGGCCAGTTCTTCTTCTTTCTCTGGAGGTAACAGTGTGTACCGATTACAGCTTTTCTTCCCATGCTGTTGCTGTTCTTCCATTTTGGGCTAATTTTTTCTCCTTCCTCCTCCCCTGCCCCTTTATTATATTTTCTTTTTCTCCCATTCCTCAGCCATCCACCTTGGCTGTGCTGAAACCAGTTACTGTGATCCATAATATTATTATTCTTCACAAGCCGCCCACTTTCGGCAAGACCCACACTAGTGCCCCGACTTCCTTCCCCTGTTTTCTGGTTGCGTGGGTGGGCAAAATTTGAGAGTAGAATGAAGAGAGGCACACTGCCTCCTTGCAGCTGCTTACATACCCTCAATGACCCCTCCCTTCCTTTGGGTCTCTACCAATCCAAAGACTACTCACTTCTTTCCTTTCTGCTCCCTCTTTGTGAGGTCATCTATGCCTCATGTCTCTTGTCTCCTCCCTGGTGAGTTACCCCCCAGAGCCCCCCCAACTTGTCTGGGCATGTTAGGTCCTTCTTGAACTGATCCACCTGGACAATTGAGTTTGTCTTTTAATGGCAAACCACAATGTCCTGGATCCCCCCCGCCAAGAATGAGACTGAGTCAGTATGTGGTGGGTGTTTAGATCTGCTATTAATTTATTAATAGTAAAATCTTCATCTGTCTGAATATGTTAATGATTCATAATGATTTCAGTTCCATGTAAAATGTATTTGTTAATACATACATCTCAGACACAAAGGGAAATCCTAGGAGGCATATGCCAAGTGTGCTCCAGCCCCTAGCCTTACTGTCTGCTGAGCTTCACTGATCTTTACTGACTGGGAGAGAGACCTCCTCTCCTCCAGTCTCTAGTTGTGCTACTAGGTGGCAGACCTTAACAAACTGATTGCTTTTTTTCAGCAGGAAGGAGAAACAAAGGTTCTGCCTCCCCACCCTACCCCCTAATCCCACCCACACCTGTGTCCTCTTCCTATATACTCTTGTAGGTTCCCCTAATTATCTGCCACTGAACATATTGTCTCTGTTACCCCTACAGTGTCTAGTGTCTGTCTTATCATCACATCCTCTAATTGTGCAGTTTTGTTGTTTGGACTCCAACCATTTATGAATACAAAATTCAATTTTTGGCCATTTTCCCTTTTTGTGTTGTCTGTTTTCTTGTTTCATTTCATTTTTGTGTTATTTAATTGAAGTGGTACTTTTGAATTTACCTGAACCTGATCAAAATTACCCAGGTGGGTTCCAAAAGATTATAATACATCCTCTCTCCATTAATTTAAATGGTCCTTTACCATCGCATTTAAATTTTACCTTAGTACTTGGTCAGCTAAACTAGTGGACAGGGCGTGGCATATGCACCCCTTACACCACAAGGGTCAGTGTGTGCCCCTCCTCCATCTCCAACTAGTTCAGCATTCATATGCTCCTATCATGCACACAAGCAACACAAAACACATACACAATGCAGCCAGGGTAAGCAGTCAACTAACCAGAATAAACAGTGTTGGAAAGCAATGTGCATCAATGCTTGTAGCCTAATGAACAAAATTCCCGATGTCAAGGCCATGATGGCAGAAGTGCAGTTAGGCTTGGTTGCTGTTACAGAAACGTGGTTCACTGGGAACCGCACATGGGATATCACCATCCCGGGGTACATGCTATTCCAGAAGGATTGAGAAGGTAAACAGGAAGGGGGTAGCATTGCACATAAAAGAGGAAATCAATGCAATAGAAATCCATATGAAGCAAAGTAAGGCAGAGACACTTTGGATTACCCTTGGGGCTGGAGAGAAGGCCCCAATCCGGATCAGAGTTATGTACAGACCCCCATCCCAGGAAGCTGATATAGATAAAGAGCTCATGCAGACTATCTTGAAGATGTCAGACAGGTGAGAGCAGCTGCTGGTAGGGGATTTCAATCTGCCAGATGTGGACTGGTCCTGATACACAGCATCCTCTGAATGAAGCAAAGATTTACTGTTTTCCCAGCCGGGGGGGAGAAGGATAGGGCATCCCACGGACTGCTCTCTTTCTCCGGGGAAGGGTGGGGAAGTGCCAGGTGCAAGATGGACCCCTGGCAGAGGCCGGGAGTCATGCAGGCACTGGTGCTCACATGCACTGGAGGCGGGGCAGACACTAGATGTCATTTCACATCCCTACCTCCCAGAGAAAAAAAATGAAAAAGGGATGGGTGGGTCCTCCATCTAAATGAAGCCCTCACTGGCCTTCAATTAGCCACCATTGCCAGCAGTACTGCCAACTAGATATTGGTTATGTGACACTGGAATTAGGGGAACCAGTGCTGTTGCCCCACCCTCTATAGGCAAGCTGGAGGTGACCGAGAGACAAGCTGACAATTGACAGTTGGTGGAAGCCCGGGGGCTGTGACCATGGTTGAATGCCGATGGGGGAACTGCCAGGGGAAAAAAAAAAAGATTTACTGTTTGCACTGCAAGGAGCAGGTTTACAACAGCTGGTGAATTCCCCTACCAGAGACAAAGCAATACTGGACTTGATGCTCATAAATAGCACAAAAGTGTCAGATGTGCAAGTAGGGGTCAATCTGGGGACCAGTGACCACAGGACAATCCAGCTAACTGTGAACAAGGTAGAAGATACCAGTCACACTAAAACCGAGGTTCTAGACTTCAGGAGATCTAACTTTCCTGAAATGAAGCATATAGTCACAACTATGCTAGATGGCAGAAACTTGGAAGATGTAGAAGACTGTTGGGAGGCCTTAAAAACTGCTTTAAATACAGCTACAGCTACATGCACCAGGCAGATCACCAAATCCAAAAGAAAAAAAAATCCACACTGTTTCACCAAGGAAGTTGCAACCAAAATCAAGGAAAAAAGGAGAGCTTTTGCAAAATATAAACAAACTAAAAGTGAAATAGAGAAGAATACAAAAACAAACGGAGTGAGGCAGGAAAGGCAGTTAGGAAATCAAAAGCACAGACAGAGGAGAAAATAACACAAAGGATCAAGAAGGGAGACAAAACCTTCTTCAGATATATATGGGAAAAAAGAAAGCGTAAGGGGGAATAGTCATGTTAGCAACAAAGGAAGGCAAGATGGCAGAGACAGACAAAGACAAAGAAGTTACTAAATGATCTATTTTGCTCGATCTTCACCATTGAAGACAATGGGAAGGATCCTACACTAAGTAAGTCAGTACACAACACCACAGGAACAGACACAAGACCCTTTTTAAGGGAAAGGGTACTAGAAGAACTGAATAGGCTCAAGGTAGATAAAGCAATGGGGTCTGATGACATCCACCCCTAGGGTACCGAAGGAGCTTCAGGAAGAACTCAGCATACCACTGGCTGAGCTCTTCAGCAAGTCATTGGAAAGTGGAATAATACCACAGGACTGGAAAAGGGCAACAGTAGTACCATTTCACAAGAGCTGAAGCAGGAAAGAGGCAGGAAACTACCAGCCGGTCAGTTTGACCTTGGTGGTAGGAAACATAATGGAGTCATTACTAAAGGAGTGGATAGCAGAAAGATTGACTCCAGGCACATGGCTTCACAGCAGGATGCTCTTGTCAAACCAGTATGATGGACTCTTTCAACTGGGTCACCACAGCAGTTGACCAGGGAGGAGAAGTGGACATTGTGTACTTGGACTTCAGTAAAGCCTTTAACACTGTCCCCCACAGAAGGCTATCTAATAAATTACAGCACACAGGAGTCAGTCATAAGATAGTGAACTGGATCAACAACTGGCTGCAAAAAAAGGATGCAGAGAGTGCTTGTCAGTGGATTACTATCAAGGGAAGGCAAAGTAACTAGCAGCATTCCACAGGGGTCTGTGCTGGGACCTATACTCATTAACATATTTATCGGGGATATTACAAACAACTTGAAGGGGAAAGTTCAACTGTTTGCAGATGACACAAAACTCTGCTACAGAGCTGACATGCAGGAAGGAGCAAAAGGTATGGAAGCACACCTGAAAAAACTTGAAGAATGTTCCAGGGATTAACAGTTGTAATTTAATGCCAAGAAGTGCAAGGTTATAAAGCTTGTTTATTTGCAAAAAAAAAAAAAAAAGAAGTGCAAGGTTATGCATATAGGAAAAAGAAACCCAGGAATAAAGTACACACTGGGAGTGCATCAGTTAGAGAAAACAAAGACAGAAACAGACCACGGAGTAGTCATCATGGATGACTTAAAGGTTGGAAAACAGTGTGAAAAGGCAGCACTGAGTGTGAATGGCATCCTTGGGTGAATTGGTAGGAGAATTACAAGTAGAAAGAGTTAGGTTATCATTCCTCTCTACAGGTCCTTGATGAGGCCACATTTAGAGTACTGCAGTCAGTTTTGGAGGCCCCACTTCAAAAAGGACATGGACCACCTGGATACAGTACAGAGAAGGGCTACAAAGATGGTGCATGGACTGCATCATGAGCCATATGAGGCAAGACTCAGGGAATTAATACTGTACACCCTTGAGCAGAGAAGAAACAGAGGGGACATGATCAAAATTTTTAAATACATTGAGGGAATCAACACAACATAAGCAGGAAACCTCTACCAGCAAAACAGGGATGTGCATACAAGGGTGCACATTTTACATCTGGTGGGAGGCAAGTTCAAAAGCAACCTCAGAAAGTACTTCTTTACAGAAAAGGTCATAGACCCATGGAACAGCCTACATCAAAAGGTAGCGGAATCAAAGACAGTACATGAGTTCAAACTCACATGGGACAGACACTGTGGACACATCAGGGTGCAGTCTAAATAGGGAGGGGAGGAGAAACATAGGCAGACTAGATGGATCTTGAGGTCCCTATCTGCTGACACAATTCCTATGTTCCTATGTTCCTGCTCATGCCCTTTCCTGTTAAAAATGCAACACATCTTTACCAGCCCAGTGGTGCTGAGGGCTGAGTCACTGGATGCCTTACCTTGTGTCATGCCAATGACCTGGGTTTGTGAACGAGCTCAGGTTATCAGAGGTCAGCAGTGGGGGGGAGGGCAGAGCTGGATTGAGCTTCTGACAGGTAGGCTGTCCTCTCAGGAGAGGTGACGCTGCTTCTCTTGGCCGATGGTGACCCCTAGTGGAGGCTAGGAGTGGCACAGGCATAGAGGGGCTGGGCACTAGGCCATTAGGGTGGGGGAAAGGGGTCATAACTGGGGCCGTAGGTGCATGCGCACCTCCACACACATGCGATCCTACTCCTGGGGCTCCTGGGTGAAAAACGGGAGGCAGGAAAATGCCTGCGGCAGCAGAATAATAACAGACTCCCCACTGGCTCTGGTCCTGGGCCAGGTACAAGGTAAGCACTAGCTATTCTGGGTGACGGGGCTGGGGGGGTCGGTCAGATGGGACCGGCCAACCAGAGGAGTATAAATAAGAGTAAAAAAATAAATAAATGCAACCCATCCTGTCTATAGAGATATTTTCTCTTCCAGAAGGTATCTACATATTTTCTTAATTTCACTTCCATCTATTAGTCAGTTTAATTGGCTTCATTCTCACTAATGTTTAAAAAGTAGTACATAAATGTATACATCCATAGGAAAGCTTTCTACAAGTTTGTGATGTTTTGTGAACATATTTACATTGCATGTTTTACAGTCAGCCAGTCCTTGCATCCCTCAGGGGAGGCGGCAGAGGAAGCTGACAACTCAGCTGCGGAGCACGGTTCCACCAACCCTAGCATATGGGAGAAGGAAGAAGAGGCTGCCGTGGAGAAATCAGGTGAAGAGGGATTGGAGTCTTCTGGATGAAATACTCCAGAAGTGGCAAAGACCCCAGAACCCGAGGACTCTGATGCTGAGGATGACGAGGAAGGTAGCAGAGTTCAAACTGAGGCAATGTCACCAGTGGTCCTGGGCACATCTGCCAAGTCTCCCCTGTGGTATACAGAGGAGGAGAGTCCTGCAGGCAGTGCAGTCCTGCTCCAAGTAACATGTAAGTATAATCATTGTTGCAACTGTCATTTGTATGTATTATAAAGATAACAAGCTTAGTGTTTAACATATTTAGATAACACTATAATGTATTCCTTAAGTTGAAAAGTAGTAGTAGCTCTAAGCATACTGGATGGTCTGTATGTCCATTATCTGTAAGTAGATTCTATCTTTCTGTGCTAAGTCATGCTGCAACTGTGCATTGATTGTGTTTCAGACTTGGTACTGGTATATTAGTTTCATAAATTGTTAGTAAAAAATTGTACATGTAGTTAAACACACATATATTTTGAAGACAAATTGTATTCAAGGATATTGTCCCTTGGTGCTAGCGGTTGTAGCAGATCATAATTTGCATGAATGTCCATACCAATATTGTACATAAACTTATCCACTTATAAGGTAAGTAATTATCTATAAGGCAATTGGTACTGTTGAAGTTGTTTATTAAATATCATAATATTGTATGCACACTAAGCAAATATTTAACAGCACAGTTTATTCTCACATTCATTGTAGCATCTCCTGTGCGCCCTGAGATGGTCACCTGAGCTACCTGTAAGTATATTCCACAATGACTACTGTAGCAATTTGTTAGTAGTTATGTTGTTGTGATTAAACAAGGTTAAACAACTATAGAGATGCAGACCTCTCAGCATATAAATATTTTAAATGCAAGCACCATCCTTCACAAAGGGTTATGACACATGTTCATGATGTGTAATAATTTCTTGTTCTTATCTGCATAGCAGTTCCGTTCACTAGGTGCAGCCCACACCCCACACCTGCCCAGACAAGTGTCTACAGGCCATGGTTCTGTTGTAAATTCTTGAAGAACAGTTAGTAATGCTTGTTCGGGGTAAAGATAACAAAGCAAAATATAGTGTTTCTTCCCACCACTCCCCCAATAACAATCTGTCACCTCGAAGTATGGTAACCAACTTGCTGGGGGTTGAGAAGTCTCTCCTAGGTTAGTTAAGCTGTATAGCTGTGTTGTTTGTTTTTTTGTTGTCCTATATAATAGCTGCAGGGTAATGTGACAAAAGCGAACAATGTTCTATCAACAACTGAAGCTGTAGAACAGTAATTGTCATACATTCTGTATTACAAAACTGATGCAATTAATTTGTAAGCAGTTTGGTTGTGTTTGACATGAGGGAGACTGCAGTCAGACAAGTAATGAGTATTACAGAAAAGTGAAGGGCTTATTTATTTAATAAATTGCCCTGTTAAACTGAAAGAGCTGCTGCATGTGACTTTTTTTAAAAACGGCTAACTGAGCACATGCTTCAATAATAAAGTATCAGAAAGTTGATGCTAGTAATGTGGAACTTCACAGGAAAAGGTTTGCAGTGAAATTGTTTTGTTGTGATATTGAGTCTCCTATTAACTGACATTTGGGCAGAAAGGATTGTGTACTGGTGTGGTCAGGTATCGGGAAGGTTAAAATGAAAAAAAAAAACTGTTAATGGTTATACTGAAAGCAGCTTGCAAGGAGGGAATCAATTACTTTGGCTATTGACTGTGTAGTGGTCTAATAAACATTTGATGCAGTCATCTGTGTCCTGGGTCAACACTAGTTATGTTGCACTGGAATAAGTAATGAGTCCAGTCACAGACTGACCAGTCAGGTACCAGACTTTTTTCTTGCCATTGTATAATACATGTTGTGCAATTTTTACACAGTGTAACAAGTCACACTTCAGTTTGTAGCTAACAGATAGCACTGCTACAGACTAGTAAAAACAGCTAGCTCTAGATACTTTTAAACTGAGAAGCTAGTGCACATATTGAGGTTTGAAGTGTGACACCACAAACCCAAACAGATAGTCTGAGGTAACCGTTACTACAAAGTACAAAATGTATCAGTATTTGCCAAGTGGCTAGATGCCAATTCATAAGTCTTAACTGGAAAATGTTGTCTCATAGAACTGTTATGGGTCATTTGGTATATGTATATTGAACACCTAATATGCAACAAATAATTACTGTATATGAAATGTGTGTCATCCTTCATTACAGTTAATATTTAAAAAAACAAAGTGTTAACACTTTCTTATGTCATTGTGTCTCTTCACGTATAATGTTGTGAATGGTAATAATGATATCTATCCATCCAAAACAGGTTATCATTGTACAACAACAGTTAACAGTATTCAACAGCCTTGCAACACCACAGTGGTATTTATACAACAATTTGCATGCTGCCAATCAATCTACCGCCAAAAAAATATTTGCTGCATGTAGTGTTTTGTGCACTGTGACATAGCATTCAGTACGTAGACTATTGCATGCTAACGCCTTCATCTCAGGTGTTGCTTTACCTTCATAACTAGTAGGTCACTGCTTAATATCCATTTGTGTTTTGCTTGTCTGCAATGTCTGTCCACATGCATGATGATTACTATGTGCATTACTGCATTGCATACAAAAGCAATTTGATACTTCAGGTTGTATGGTTGACAACTGTAGTATGATGGTAGGTCTATCTCAAGTAAAACACTGACATTGTTAATAAGTTTAATTTTATGTTACAGTCATTACAATTGTCTAAGACACAGTGAAAGACTATTAAATTGCATCTTATAGAATGCATCAGTATATGTGAAGAAAAGCTTTTCTAGTGATCATGCATTACGAAGTTAGCATACAGAGCTAACTGCCAATGTACAAAAATTAAGCAATCTGACAACCCATGAGCTGCATCACGACAGGCTAATGTCCCACCTTGGGTGGGTTGAAGCACGAGGCAGTAGCCTCATGCTTCAACCCACCTGAGGAGAGATGTTATCCCATCATAACATTACCCATGGAGTGGCATAGAATGCTTGACTGTGTTTCTATAATTGGTAATTAAGCAGCGTTATACAATTAACATACATTCCATCACTAATTATGCAATCTGACACTCCATGAGCTGTGTCATGGTAGGCTAACATCTAATCTCGGGTGGGTTGAAGCACAAGGCTTTTGCCTCGTGCTTCAACCCATCCAAAGTGGGATGGTATCCCACCATAATGCAACCCATGAAGTAACTGATTTCTTTTATGAGATGGCCCAGTGCTTAGTATTTCTGATGTATTTTTTAAACATATCACTTTCAGCTGTTCCATTCTTCTGGAATAATGACCCAGATGAAAGATTTTCTTGGCCGATCAGTAGCCAACATTCTCTTTACCCATTTCATAATTTGCTTCACAAGACACAAATTAACAACACACATATATTATAATCTTACTGTATGTTGTTTCTTGTTTGTCATTACAGCTCCAATCCAAGAGATCGATCTTGGACAGGAGACGGGGCAGTTCGTGGGGCAGCTCACTGTCCTGAGCACTTAACTCACAGAAGTCCATGAGGGTGTTAACAGTGTTCAGGATAACCTCACCAGTGGCTTTACTGATGTTTGTGGTGCCATTGGTGAGGTTAGTGGGCTGCTCCTCAAAGTGTTCAAGGAGCAGCACCATATGAACCAAGGTCTTCAGGACATAATGGAGGCCCGCCACCTGCATCCACCCCCACAACCATTTCCTATGGATCTTGGCAGCCTAGCAGCCATCCTCCAGCACTGACTGATCTTTGTGAATCCACAGCAGCATCAGGAACCACTGGCTGAATTGTTGGAGGACAACTCTGATGAGTTAGCCAGTGGGTCCAAGGCCCTGTCCCCATTCCCTGAAGGACCTTTCACTTCATAATGAGACTGTCACTCACAGCATGACCTAGAATAGATGCAAGCCTCCTGACCTGCTTGCAATGTGCATACTGTAAATTTTGCAAATATTTAATTCTAAATAATATATGTATATATTTTTTATGTTCAACACAATGTTTTTTTACTGTGAAATAATAGTTTTTTACTCTTTTTATTTCTCATATTTAAATTAATATATATTTAAAAATCTATTTAAAGATCTGAAAAATTAACCTTTTGACTGTGAATTAACAGTTGTTTGTTATGTTGCAACCATTCTTTTATTTTTTCACAATTCATATACATGGTAAAAGAATGTAATCAACAAAATTGAAAGTGTCAGTGTTTGTTTTTTTATAGTACAATTATATTGAAATGTAAGTGCTCAGTATTTTTCACTCATATATACTTTAGAAGATACTGTACATGTAGATTTATTCATACCTCTCAAGCAAACTATTTATATCTAAATGACACTTGAAGTAATCAGCTAGTGTATATTGAATATGCTGTATGTTAATGCTTATATGAATTATAACTTATTATTGTTGTATTCGTGGTGAGATGAGTTGTGATCAACTCAAGACCCTAAACAAAACAACAGTTGGGCTTTACATACTGTGAGTTAGATTATTTATTACTTTGAAGAAGTTCAACACAAAACAACACATTCAATCACAGCTTGAAAAATGAAAAAATAATTGGAAGGAATGAGTACTATCTAACTGTATAATGCATAATATCCCAAACGTTCTGCAGTATTACATCTTTAGGGGTGGGGTGTGGGTATGTGTATGTGAGGTCAGAGTGGGAGCTGCTTTACAGCAGAATAGCACAAAGCACACCAACATATGCACCATTATATTACATCTTTAGATGTGGGAATGAGTAGGTCGGGGGGGGGGGCCCTTCAGTGACAGCACAATACTGCATCGAGCACCACAATAGGTGATTAAATATCACAACTTTATGGGTGGGGTGTGGGTATGGAGAGGATGGGGGGTGGCTTCTTTACTGCAGTCTAGTAATCAAACTTTTTTTCTGGCATTTCTTCTGCATCATACTGTATATGGGTTGACCGTTTATTCTTCCCACTTGCACCAGGATTAAATCAGTGGGTGACTCAAATAGTCTCCATTCATTTATTGTCATTTGAATTTCTACTTCAGATCAAATTGAAGGGGTGGTAAAACATTGGCAAATGTTATTTGAAGCCGAGATATGAAATCTTCTTCAGACATGGATGGCGTAGTTGTGTGAGAAACATAACTGACTATGAAACTATTACTCCCCATTATGAAAATTCAGATAGACTTCTAAAATGATATGCTGTCTTCAAATGGCTGTCAACAGACTGGTTTCCCACCACAAAGTGAAGTTGTAATAGTATTAGTCACAGTATATGTACTTTGCAGTGTTATACACACCTCAAATGCTTTTCCAAAATACCATGTGAACAGTTACTAGAATTACCATTCACACTGTATATCGAAAAAAAAAAACATTTGCACAATTTTCAGAACACAAACCCTGCAGAGAAACAGTGGCTAAGATGGGACTTGAACCCTTAGTCTGCAGCATAGAAAAAATGTCACAATGTTTTTAGTACTGCTCTCACTGAGGCACTGGCATAATCATAGCATACATAGTAAACAGCTGTGAATAGACTGGTTTAAATAGAATTGGCTGCAGTATGTTTCAAAGCTTTGAAAACACATTGAGTCGTTGAAGCCCCGTGCGAATGGTTTTCAAAAATACCATTAGCATGGTATTTTATAAAGATGGTTCAAAGGTTTTTTGAAGACATACATTGCATGGATATAGCGACTTAGTTGGGATTTGAAACCTCAGCTTACAGCATTGAAAAAATATCCAAACCATTTTTTGAGACTACTGTCTGTGAGGCACAGACATAATTGTAACATATATAGTAAATAGCTGTGAAAAGACTGATTACAGCACTAAATTTACAATAGCATTAGTATATATGTTTTGCTGTGTCAGAAACAATTGTTCAAACACCATATGAACAGTTATCGAAAATACAGTTTGCAAGGTCATATATATGTGAACGGTGTTCAAAAACACCATTCTTACAGTATTTATAAAAATGTTTCAAATGTTTTTTGAAGACATGTGAACAGTAAACTATGAATGATAAACTGCTTTACCATTCGAACATTTACCATTCGAACAGTAAATTGTGAATGGTAGATGACATTTACCACTAGCAATTTAATGTTTGAACAGTAAATAGTATTTACTGTGTGCACTGCTGGTCTTGCATCTTTCACAAAAAAATCATTATAATTCAAAAACTATAATATATTTTTCACTAAACCATCTAAAGGCACACCCTTGGCACACTCCCCATCAATCTTGTAAATATCAGAGACAAATTAAATTCTATGTGAGCTGTACATAGAGCAAAAAATCCCATGTTATCTTATGGAAAAAAAAATATTCCTTTTTGCATTTTTGACCACTTTATGTCTCCAAAACCATAAAGGCTACCATCATGAAACTTTTCTTACCCTGGGACACTGGCAATGTGAAAGCATGTAGCAATTTTTGGGTTATATAGGTGAAAAATTACAGTTATTAAGGTGCAAAAATTGAATTTAACATTGAAAGGCTGTACCAACCCTAACTATAAGGGTGCTATCACGCCCTATATATTATACTGGCCTGATAGGGCAAGAATAGTTAGGGGTGTATAGCCACTTCTATGTTAAACCCAAAATGTTGCACTTTCATAACTTTGCAAACATTTGTCTGATCTACTTGAAATTTTGCATGTACGGTGTGGTGCCATAGATCTCTGGATGTGAACATTTTTATTCCAGTCAGACTTTCATTTGCAGAGCTGTGGAGCATTGAAACGTGAAAAATCCTCAACTTTTTTAATTCTTTGCTCGTCTCTACAGCCTGGATGGTTTGTCTGGCTGGTTTATACTTTTTGGGGTATATGGGGTCTTGGTCAAGGAAGTGCCTTTTGAAGATTTGGTGAAAAAAAAATATTTTCAAAAGTTATTAAACTTTAAAGTTTCCCATTATTGCCTATGGGAAAAAATAAATGTTGAGCTCAAAAGCTTTTAAAACCTTTCATGAAAGCAATTTTGCTTTTAAAAGCTTTTGAGATGTGCCAATTAATTTTCAAACTGCAGCCATCTTGTTTTCAGGTAGCAGCAGACAAAAACAGCTAAACATTAATAATTACTTACCCTATGTAAACACTGTCAGTAGTGTTTACCTAATTGGAGGCTGAGAAACACACTATGGGCATCAGAATTTGAATCTGACCCCCAGAAAAGCCATTTTTATGATCTGGCCCGGAAATTGTGGAAGAAACGGATGTGTCACTTTCATGAAAGTGTCACACATTTGTGAAAGTGACGCACCCACTTCTTCTGCAATTCCCAACACTAGGATCCTGAAAATGGCATTTCTGAGGTCAGATTGAAAGTCTGATGCCCCCAGTGTGTTCCTCAACTCTCAATTAGGTAAACACAACTGACAGTGTTTACCTAGGGGCAGTGAATAAGGAAAACTGCTCCCGAAGTGTTTCAGCTTTGACTGAGAATCCTGCATTGAAATGTTTGAAGCAAGATCCTGCATTAAATTTGTGTCACAGTCACTGACAATGGGGTGACCTATCTCAATGTCAGTATGCCACCCCCCCAATCCCACACACTTATGTGGCACACTGGGAGCCCACCCCAGTATGTCCAGATTGTTTTCAATATTTTTATCTATCCAACATAGGGATGCCCACTGCTGGTGTTGGATGCCTCTCCCAGCTCCTCAAGCCCACTTTCTTTACCAACGGGGGTGCCCAATCCCCCTGTAGGCAGCAAGTACCCCTCTAAAAAGTCATGTGGCACACAGGGAGCCCACTCCAGTGTACCAAAAAAACATCAATTTTTTGTGTACCTGTGACATAAAGAAAACCATCCCACAATGTATTTTTCCCCCTGAAAAGAAGAAAACAGTCCCTTGTCATCTCCCCAGTCCCCCTCCCCAATCTCCACTCTCCCACTGAGCTCCCACCTCACCACACCCCTGTAAACCCCCTTACCCATACTTACCTCTGGAGGTTAGGAGCAGCGATCTTCTCTGGACCGGGAACACATCTGCGCTCTTCAAAGCTGAACTGCAATCTGAGAAATCAAAGAAAGCCATATAATGGAAGTCAATGGGTTGGGTTCAACTTATGTTGATATCTCAGCCAATTTTTTTAATTTTGGCATCAAATTTTCCACACAAGGTTCTTGGGACCCCATCTTGTGAACACAGTCACTGTCTTTTCTTTACTCAGTCCTGAAATGTGACTTCACGGTCATTATGCAGAATAATTTTTTGGGACCATTTAATGAAACAACAGTGCCACTGTTCATGAGGTGGAGTCCCAAAAAGTCCATGTTCAAAATTTGGTGCAAAATGAAAAAAGTACTTTGTTACCAACGTGCATTGCGCAGTTTCTACGCACAATTGTAACTTCGCCAATTTTTAGTATTTTCACTCCAGATTTTCAACATTGCCATTTTTTCACACCTCCTTGTGAACAATACAGCTGTCATTTTTTACATCCTGCCCAAAACAAGTTTTTACACCTGTGCCACAGAATGGTGTGGTCCCTATGCAAAATCAATTTTTGAAACAGATTAACGAAATCACAGTGCCAGTGTTCATGAGTGGAGGTCCCAAAATTCCCATATTGAAAATTTGATTCAAAAATTCAAAAAAATTCACTGCGTTATGAGTGACTGTTGTGCAATTGTCTTGCGAAATTCCCCGTAGGATAACACTGTGACACCCATGGTGGCTTTCAAAGCCCATATCTTGAAAATGATTTGAGATATAAATTTTTAACTACCTGCAGCTTAGTTCACCTTTGGTTTCAAAGTCATGAATACCACCAAAGTGGAATTTTTTTCCACCTGCTAGAGTTACTTAGATATTGGCAAATTAGTGTTCCAAGAGTTCATGTTCATGTCTGTATGCCTGCTTTATGTCCATGCTGTCACATCTGCATACCACTATGCAAACATTTTCAGCATTAGGGGAGCACTCCCACAATCACATTACACAACATTTACAATGGAACTGATGTACATTTTTCCAGTAAACTGGTGTAAATGTTTCCAGTAAATCAGAAGAAGGCATCAGTGGAAAATGTTACTGAGATATTGGCATCCATGACACCTTTTGGCAACCATATCTCGAAAGTGGGTCAGAAAAGTGCCAGTAGTGTAGTGAAGATACCTTTAGTTTCACGAAAGTACCAGTAGTGTTGTGAAACTACCTTTAGTTTTGCAAAAATACCAGCAGTGTTGCAACACTACTTTTTAGTTTTTCGAAAGTACCCTATGTTAACCTATGGGAGTTTTGTGAAAGTTGCAGAATTTCATGGAATTAAAACCCCAAATGAACCAGTTTCTTTGCCATTTTATAGCAAAATAATGTTTAGGGCTTTTTTGGCTGAAATTTGCAGTGTAGCAAGTCCTGGCTTCACAGATGTGCCTTTTGGTGGTTTGGCCACAAAAGTGATGATGGTTCCATAGCTACAGTGCTCTGAAGTTGCCAGAATTCCCATAGGATAACACTGCAGTGCATGCTGCACCTTTTGGTGCCTGTATTATGAAAATGGTTTGAAATACGGATTTTTCACTGTGGTTACCTTAGTATACCTTAATGTGGACTAAGCCCCCGTAGAGGTTTTGAAGCCATGATTACAACTGCAGTGGAATTTTCTCCTTGGTTGCTGTGGTTACTGAGGTATTGCTGGATTAATGTTGCAAGGATTCCTTTTCATGACTATAGGAGTGTGGTATGCCTCCATACTTATGTGTAAGTGGGAGCACAGGGCTCAGAGGGCCCACACTCCCACATAAGCATATCATTATGCAAAAAAATGGGCAATGTAAGGGGAGCACAGGTCCTGAGTGAGAGCGCATGGCCCAGATGGCCCACGCTCCCACAAGCACATATCAGTTACATTACACATTCCCCCCAAAAAAGGGAAATTCATTGCAAAAAAAAAACTTAATTGCTGCATCACTTAGGGTTGATAGTACACCAACAAATGTTTGGAAATTCAGTGTTAGGGTTACCAACCCCTACCATCCCATCCCCATGCTCCACACAACAACAGGAACCGGGGTGTGCATTGTGGTCATTGGGCCTAACCTGGTGTGGATTGATAACTCTAACACTGAATTTCCAAACTTTTGTTGGTGTACTATCAACCTAACTGATGCATTAATTAATGCCATGAATATATATATATATATATATATATATATATATATATATTCATTGTAAACAACTTTGTTAATGCACTGGTTAGGGCTGATGTCACAGTGACAAAAGTTTATAAATTTAATGTTAGGGTTACCCCCCCACCACCCAACCCCTATCCTCCACACACCAACAGACGTTGGAGTGTGCCATGGGGTCATCAGGCCCAACTCTTACCTCATTTCATGTGTAATCAAGTTGGCATGCTACAGTATAGAAGAATGGGGTGAGAGTTAGGATTGATGACCCCATGGCACACTCCGTTATCTACTGGTGTGTGGAAGATGGGGGGGTGGGGATGGTAAATGAGTTAACCCAAACATCAAATTTCCAAACTTTTATCACTGCAACATCAACCCTAACTAATGCATTAACAAAGTTTTATTGCAATGAATTTCCTTACTTTTTGAAAAAGTGTAATGTAACGAATAAATAGTATGTGTTGGTGGGCGCACAGGTCCTGAGTGAGAGCGCAGGGCCCAGATGGCCCATGCCCTTCTCGTAGGTTATAAAGAGGCATGAAAAACTTGAATAACTTTTGAACGGATTAATATTTTATGACTAAATCTTCAAAAGGCACCAGTTCAACCCAGGCCACATACAGACAAGCACATTTGAATCTACTCTGATGTATTCCTCAGTCTCTATGCCCGACCAAAAAATGCACAAAGGTTGACCAATTTTCATGTTTTTGGCACTTTATGATTCCACAAATGTACACCTGACTGAAATGCAACTTTCCAGATCCAGAGAGCTATGTTCAGAGGCCACACATACAAACTTTCAGGCAAATCGGGTATAAAGTTGCAAAATTATTAAAGTGCAAACTTTGGGGTTTAATATTAAAATGGCCCTCCAACCCTAACAATACCCGCGCACTATATATAAGGCACCAGTTAGGATTGATATCACAGCAACAAAAGTATGGAAATGTGATGTCAGGGTTACACCCTACCACCCCTCCCCACCCTCCACTCACCAACAGATGTCGGGGTGTGCCATGGGGGTCATCAGGCCCAACTCTTACCCCATTCCATGTGTAAACAAGTTGACATGCTACAGCATAGAAGAATGGGGTGACAGTTAGGCCTGATGACCCCATGGCACACCCCAAAGTCTGTTGGTGAGTGGAGAGTAGAGGGTGGGGGTTGGATGGTAGAGGTGTAAATCTAACATCACATTTTCATACTTTTGTTGCTGTGCTATCAACCATAACTAATCATTAATGGAGTTATTTGCCATGAATTTCCCTTCTTTTTTAGAAAGTGTAATGTAACTGGTAACTGATATGTGTTAGTGATAGCGCTAGTCCTCTGGGCCCTGTGCTCCCTTCACATTGCCCATTTTTGTGTAATGGTATGTGTATGTGGGCACATGGGCCATCCAGGCCCTGTGCTCCCACTTACACATAAGTACAGAGTCAAACAGCAGTGCCCTAGTACTCCAAAGGAACCCTTGTAACACATGTTTGGCAATATCTTCATAACTGTGGCAAGCAGGAAAAAAAATTCCACTGCAGGTGTAATCTATGACTTCAAAACTTCCTTACAGGCCAAGTTTACCTAAAAGTGGACCAAGCTGTGGTTAGCGAAAAATCTATCTCAATTGTTTTCAAGATACAGGTACCTCAATGTTAGCCTATGGGAAATTTCTCAACTTCGGTGCACTGTAACTTTGTAACCCTTTTAAATGTTTTTACCAAACCATCAAAAGGCACATCTGTTGGGTGAGGGCTTGCCACCATGTAAATTTCATCCAAAAAGCCCCAGCCAGTTAGGTGCAGTGGTGTTGAAAAAAATGTTTATTTTTTGGTGCATTAGTGTTGCAAATTATGACAGTAAAGATGCAACAGTGTTGTGATTTGTGAAAGTTTCACAAATGTACTGTCATGATTTACTGGGGACCTGATTAAAAAAAAAGGTATTTCTAGGGGTCCTAGAAAAAAACTGATGGCACCACTATGTTCCTCAGGCTCTGTTTAGGTCAACACAACTGTCAGAGTTTACCTAGGGGCACTCGAATTTGAACTACAGATTTTATTCTTCACCACTAATTGAAACAAGATGGCAGCAGCATGAGAGTAAAAAGTGTATTTGTGACAGTAAAAGTGGTTTTGCTACAGCTTTGAGAGGCACATATATTTCCCCCATTGACTTCAATGTTAAAACTTACAAATTGAATTACTTTTTAACGGTTTAATATTTTTTCACAAAATCTTCAAAGGGCACATTAGAGACCCAGACTGCATCTTCCCTGAGGATTTCAGACCAGAAAAGCAAATTGTGTGGACTGTAGCCCCAAGCAAAGAAATGCACACAAAAAAAAAACAATTTTAGTGCATTATTTGGTGCTCTGCAGCTCCACAACTGCTCATCTGACCATAACACATCTCACCAGATCCAGAGATCTGTGGTGCCCCACTGCCCATGCAAAATTTCAGGCAAATCTGTCATATGGTGGCAAAGTTATTCAAGTGCAAAATGTGGGGTTTAATATAGAAGTGGCTGTGCAACCCTAACTATACTGGCACAACTGTGTGTGAGATTTTTTCTCATTGTTTTTTCTCCCAGTTCTTCCCTACCCCCTGAGGGTGCTGATGTGAAGGACTGATGTGCAGATGTATGGTGTTCTTGCACATGCAACTGTCAAGTGTCCACAGTGCCTTCCACACCCTGACTCCCTAGAGAAGCCATTCCACCTTGCTGCCCATGCTTCCACAGGCGGCAATGCTTCTGGGCATTACCTCCCAGTAACCCACCCCACCTGGAGGAGGAGAGCATCTGTTGGGATGCTCAATGCCACCTCCCCCAGCCATTCACTGATGACCCAGGTCCATTCGCAAATCCACATCACCAGTGTAGCATGAGTTGTGGCATCCAATGCCTCAACCCCAGTGCCACCAGGCCAGAAGTAATTGATATGTTTTTTGACACTCCGTATCTCTGCACCCACACATTCAACTGGAACAAAACTTGCCACATCAAGAGATCTTTGGTCCCTGATGGAGCATGAAAAATATCATGCAAATCAAGTGAACAGTTGTAAATTTATTAAAGTCCCACATTTTCAGCTTAACATAAAAGTGCAGAAGGATCCCTAATATATGGCTGCAAGCATGTCACTAATATATATATATATATATTTATATATCTATATATATTTTCATGTCAAAAAACTCAGTTTAATGCATCAGTTAGGGTTGTTCCACAGCAACAATAGTAAGAAAATTCGGGGTTAGGGTTGAAAGCCCCCCTTGCCCCCCCCTCAGCCTGCCCCCCTAACCAGCATCGGGGTGTGCATTGGGGTCATCAGCCCTAACTCTCACTCCATCACATATGTAACCAAGCTGAGGTATAGGAGAATGGGTGAGAGTTAGGACCGATGATTCTAACGCACCCTGATGCCAGTTGGGTGGGTGGGCTGGGGGCAAGGGCGCTTTCAACCCTAACACCAACATCCTCACTTTTCTCGCTATGGAACAACCCTAACTGATGCATTAAACAGAGTTTTTTGCCATGAATTTCCCTTCATTTTGAGAATGAGGACTATAAATAATGAATAGAATGCGGTGGTGGAAGCATGGGTCCTTCGGGCCCCGTGCTCCCACCATGTGATGTCTTCTGACATAGTAACAGTAACTGCAATGCAAACCCAAGTGCTAACAGTTATGCACATGGTGACACAAACGTAAATGGTAACGCAAACATTAATAGAAACGCAAGAGCAAATTGACGCCAAAGCAAACAGTGACACAAACGGAGATGCAAGTGCATATAGAAATGCAACTGGTAATGTGCACGATCATGGTATCACTATTGTAAATGCAAATGTTAACTGTTACAGCAACAATAACCCCAAAGGGAACAGAAACAGAAAGGCAAATGCAAGCGCGTATGGAAACACAAAGAGTAATGTGCACTGTCACAGTACCACAATTGTAAATACAAATGGTAACTGTAACAGCAACAATAACACCAAAGGAAACAGAAATGGAAACACAAACGCAAGCACGTACAGAAACACAAACCGTAATGCGCATGGTCACGGTACGGCAATTTGAAACGCAAATGGTAACGGTAACAGCAACAATAACGCCAAAGGAAACAGAAAAGCACATGCAAATGCAAGCACATATGGAAATGTAAACCATAATGCACATGGGCACAGGAAAGCAATTGGAAATGCAAATGGTAATGTTAAGCACAATGATGATGATGATGATGCAAAATGAAAGACAAATGCTAACGCAAATGGAAGGGCAGCCGCAAATGCAAATGGTAATGTGCACGGTGACACAAAGTGAAACACAAACAGAAACAGTACTGTAGAAACAAATGGTAAGAGTAATGCAAATGCAAGTGCAAACAGAAACACAAAGGATAACGTACACGGTGGCGTGCACGGGAATGTTAACGCAAATGGGTATGGATACAGAAGTGGAAACACTATGTGTAACCGTAACTGGAGCACACACCCTAGTTTTCCCCAACAGCTGCATAGAGAAACACAGTAAGTACAAAGAATCTATGCATAATAATGGGTCTCAGAGCAGAAAATGAGGAGTTGGAATACTAAATTGCTTATATCTGAGGAACCATAAGACGTAGAAAAAAAATCTATTTTTCGTATAAATTATGACTTTCCTGGATAGTTTTGCACTTAGCCACCACTTGGGGGACATTTCATTTTTCTGATGAAAAGTCCGTATCTCGCACCGTTTCCGAGATACGGGCCCTGAAAGCATGGCGGAAGCAGCAATGTAAGTCTATGGGAAAAAGCGTCAACTTTGGAGTACCGTAACTTTGCATCCCTGCAAAATTTTTTCACCAAACCACAAAAGGCACATCTGTGAGATGTTGGCTTTCTTCCCTTCAAATTTCAGCCCAAAAGACCAAACCATTGTTTTGTAGTAGGGTGGCAAAGAATTCCTGTCATTGTGGCCATAGTGTTGCAAAGTAGTGTCATGATTTGCAACACTTTCACAAAACAAAATCACGAAAGTGTCACAGGTTCGACACTACTTTGTGGCACTACTTTTCCCAAAAATATCAAAAACATATTTCTGGGGTGCTTAACCACAAAATGAAGACATGCCTAGCATCCTCAGGGCTCGACTAGGTAAACACAAAAAGAATTGTGTCCCTAGATGGTCCCAATTTTAAATGCCAAGCATTTCTGTGACCAATAACTGAAAAAAATAAGGCTGACTCATGACACTACGGGCGTCATTTGCGAAACAGAAAATTGCATTTGCGACACTGTCAGACTTTTTGTTAACTTTTCCCGTTGACTATAATAGGAAAATATTTTTTTGAATAACTTTTGAACCGTTCCATATTTTTTCACAAAATCTTCAAAAGACACATCGGGGATTCTGGCCGCATGTTCTCTGAAGATTTTGGACCTGTCGCACAAACCATGTGACCTGTAGGTGCGAGCAAAGAATGCACAAAAAAAACATAAATGTGCCCCAGAATGTTGCTTAATAACTCCACAGCTGTATATTCAACCAGAACAAAAGATGGCAGATCCCAAGATCTATGGTTATGCCCCAGGCCTGCCAAATTTCAGGCAAATCTGTTGAACGATGGCAAAGTTATTAAGGTACAAAGTTTCACCATTTAACCTTAAATGGGATATTCAATCCTAACTATGGTAGCACTACCGTGCTACCATAAAAATATATATATATATATATATATATATATATATAAACCATCTTCAACAAGGCCTGCCTCCTGGTCCTGGGAGTACACAAATGACTCGCTCTTGTGACCTATACAAGGAAACTGGCTGGCTCCCACTCCACCACAGACTCCAATACCAGGCCTGCCTCCTTGCGAAAAAGTCCCTGATGGGGTCCATGCCCACGGCTACTTCAGCCCTCTTTGAGCCTGCACAACCATCTAAATGTACAAGGAGTGCCTCCAGGACTGTTCTAACTGTTCCCTTCAAATGAACCACCTTGGCCAAAGATCCCTCTCCTACTGTGGGCCTAAATGGTTCAATGATCTGCCTGCAGACCTTGCCAACTCCCCCAGACTAGGCTACTTTAAAAATGGGCTTTGATCTCTTCTTGCCAGCAAATCTGACTGCCAGTGTTTCTGTTAACCCATGGCCTCTGAAGGCGGTTCTCACACCCATCAAATGCTACCCTCTCTCACTCCCACCCTCCTGTTCCACAACTGCCCACTTCCCCTTCCCACCTCCCACCACCTACTACCTCACCTTGACAAAGCCTCACCTTGGCTGCTA
Organism: Neoceratodus forsteri; assembly: GCA_016271365.2. Lineage (NCBI taxonomy): Eukaryota > Metazoa > Chordata > Ceratodontiformes > Ceratodontidae > Neoceratodus > Neoceratodus forsteri. The sequence continues at coordinate 216,973,627 of CM057453.1, forward strand.
AAACATGCATTTCTGCAGACTGGGAGCACCCCGTCTGAACTGTAACATGATTGTTAAACACTGTACTGCACTTAATTAGTGCTGCATTAATATGTTTCTCTGGAAGTGTGGTCCTGTTTCTCCTTACTTCTTGTACCCTGCTTAATGTTGTAACTGCACACTAATACCATTTGTTAGTTGATGTCTTTCTGTTCTGCAATGTTTCATCACCTGTAAATGCCTTGTATTCCTTGTTGACTTGGAGCCTTTGTAAACAAGCCCCTGGCTCAAAGGTATTAATCCGAATTTGAAATAAATAAATAAATATATATATATATATATATATATATATATATATATATATTACATATTACATTACCTGCCTGGTAGGGCAGGTATAGTTAGGACTGCATAGCCACTTCTATGTTAAACCCAAAATTTTGAACTTTAATAACTTTGCAACTGATTGTACAATTTACCAGATATTTGGCATGCCCGTTGTTGTGTTATGGATCCCTGGATCTGGAAATTTTCTTTCTGGTGAGATTTTTGATTGCAGAGCTGTGGAGCATTGAAAAGTCTGGAAAATTCTCAACTTTTGTGTATTCATTGATTGTGTCCACAGCCTGAACACTTTGACTGTCTGGTCTGAAATGTTCAGTGTATATGGAGACTGGGTCAAGGGTGTGCTGTTTGATGATTTGGTGAAAAAATATAAATCCATTCAACAGTTATTAAAGTTTAAAGTTGCCCATTATATCCTCTGGGATGAAAATATACAGTATGTTCCATGCAACAGTGACAGATTCATCTGAGAAAGCACCAAGAAAGAATCTTTTTCTGTCCAAAATCCTCAGTACTGCTGTGTCACCGCCATCTTGTTTTCAGTTAGGGATGGGGAAAAACTGCTGTAATTTAAATTTTACTGGTCCTTGGTAAACATTGACACTTGTGTTTACCTAATTGGGGTGAGAGGAACACAATATTGCCAATATGTTTTTAAAATAAGAAATGGAATTTTTTTTTATTTGCCTCACCTTACTTATGCAAATTGCAAAAGAACGGTGCAACACTTTTTGCAAAATTTGAGACAGTTTTGCACTGTTCTTACACAAATTTGCTGAAAGTGTCACAATTTGCTACAATACTGCCTCAAACATTGCCAATTTATTGCCACCTCACTGCCACTACATAGTTTGGACTTTTGAAATGAAATTTAAAGGACACTTGCACTACAGAAGTGCCTTTTGGTGGTTTGGTGAAAAAAATTGTATTGGTTCCATAGTTACAGTACTCTGAAGTCATGAATTTGACCAGTATGATAACATTGTGGCATCCACCAAAATCACAGTTTATTTGTCACCTCACTGCCACTACATGGTTTGGAGGTTTATCCTGAAATGTGAAAGGTGGTTAGCCATTGCACAACAGATGTGCCTTTTGCTGGTTTGGTGAAAACATTTATATTGGTTCCAGAGTTACAGCACTCTGAAGATGAAAATGTTCCCATAGGATAACATTATGTGGTGGCCGTGGCACCTTTCAGCACCTATATCTTGAAAATGGTTTGAGATACTGATTGTTCTGTAGGTGAAACTTAGTACACCTCTTGGTGTAGAGGTGTACTCAGCATGCAAGGAGGTGGCTAGGTCATGAATGCAACTGCAAAATAATTTTTTCTGCAGTTGCTACGGTTACTGAGATATTACCAAATAAGTGTTATGACAGTTGCTTGGAATGACTCTAGGTCTGTGCTATGTGTCTGTACTTACATGTAAATGCCCTTCTCAGGGCCCAGAGGACCCACACTCCCACCTATACATACCATTTATGCTAAACTTGGAGCACTGGGCCCTTCTACGCTATGCCTCTACTCTCATGGTTGGGTAGGTGTGAAAGGCCCAGAGGGCCTGAACTCCCACCTATGGGTACAATTATGCAAAACTAAAAACACAAGGCCCTCCTGTGCTATGCTTCTACACATATAGGTAGGTAGGAGTGCAGGGCCCAGAGGGCCTGCTCTCCCACCCATGGATACTATCTTGCAATACTGGGAGCACAAGGACATCAGTTGCTATGTCTCAACATTTAAGGAAGGGTGAGAGTGCAGGTCCCTGAGGGCCTGCGCTCCCAAATATGAATCCCAATATGCAAAACTGGGAGCACAGGGCCTTCTTGCGCTATACCTCTACAGTGATGGTTGGGTGGGAGCATAGGGCCCAGAGAGCCCATGCTCGCACCTATGGATACCATATGAGTAACATTTCACTTTCTCAAAGAAAAGCAAAATTCATTGCAAAAAAACAAATCAATGCATCAGTTAGGGTTGATTCCACACCAACAAAAATCTGGAAGATCGATGTTAAGGTTACCAACCCTCTCCACCCCACCACCCACAAACCAACTGGTGTCAGGTTGTGCCTTGTGGTTGCTGGGCCTAACTGTCTCCCCATTCTCCTATACTGTACCATCTCAGCTTCTTTACACATGGAATGGGGTAAGAGTTAGGGCCCATGACCCCAAGGCACTTGCTGTCACCTGTTGCTCTGTGGATGGTGGTGGGGGGTGAGGTGTTAGGGTTAGTAACACAAACATCAAATTTACAGACTTTTATTGGTGTGGAATCAACCCTAACTGATGCATTAACAGAGTTTTTTTCAATGAATATATACATATATATAGATATTATGGTAGCACGGTAGTGCTACCATAGTTAGGGTTGAGGAGCCATTTCCATGTTAAACCCAAAATTTTGCACCTTAATAACTTTGCAACTACCTGATGGATTTGCCTGAAATTTGGAATGTATGATCAAGACCCATAGGCCTTGGGATCTGCCAAGTTTCATATTGATCGGATATACAGTTGTGGAGTTATTAAGCATGATTTGTGCGTGCGTTTACGCTTTTCTGGAATTCTGTGGTCGCGCCTACAGGTCGTACGGTTTGCGTGACTGGCCCAAAATCTTCAGGGAATGTGCAGCTGGGGTCTCCGATGTGCCTTTCAAAGATTTCGTGAAAAAATATTAAACAGTTCAAAAGTTATTCAAAAAACAGTTTCCCATTATAAGTCAATGGGAAAAGTTAAAAAGTTCAACACTTTCGCAAATGCATTTTTACTTTCGCAAATGGGCCTCTTACATTCGCAAATCGGCCATTTTGTTTTCAATTGGTGATCAGAAAAATGGTTGGCATTTAAATTTGGGACCCATTAGCAATCTAATTTTTTTTGTATTCACCTAGTCGGGCCCTGAGGATGCTTGCCATGTCTTTATTTTGTGGTAAAACACCCCAGAAATATGTTTTTCAAATTTCTGGAAAAAGTCTTTAAAGTGCTGTGTTTCGCTCAAAGTGTCACAGAAACTTTACGAAAGCTGCAGAAATTGGACAGTAATTTTCTAGTCTGTGGGAAAATGACAGCAATTCTTTGGCACTGCACTGCAAAATAAACCGTTGGGAGTTTTGGGCTGGAATTTGAAGGGAACGCAGCCGACATCTCACAGATGTGCCTTTCTGTGCTGTATTGAAAAAATATTACATGGCGGCAAAGTTATGGCACTCCAACGTTGACAGTTTTTCCCATAGGATAACATTACGGCGCCCGAAGCATTACAGGAATCCTTTGGCACCCTGCTGCAAAATAACGGTTTGGTCTTTTTTCCTGAAATTTGGAGGGAAGACAGCCAACAGTACACAGATGTGCCTTTCAGTAGCTTGGTGAAAAATATTACATGGCGGCAAAGTTATGGCACTCCAAATTGACTTTTTTCCATAGGATAACATTATGGCCCCGACACTTAGAAATCATTTGGAGCCCTGCTGCAAAATAACGGTTTGGTCTTTTTCCTGAAACTTGAGGGAAGACAGCCAACAGCCCACAGATGTGCTTTCAGTAGTTTGGTGAAAAACATTACAGGAGGCAAAGTTATGGTGCTCGAATTTTCTTTCCCATAGGATAACATTATGGCGTTCGCCGCTTTCAGGGCCTCGTGATTCTTGGAAACGGTGCGAGATACGGACTTTTCGTGGGAAAATCTCTTAGCCCCCTAGTGAGACTAAGATTCAAATTAGCCAGGACAGTTGTAAATAGTATGAATTTTAAATTTTTTTCCTACGTCATACGGTTCCTGAGATATAATGTATTCAGTATTCCAAGATCTCATTTTCTGCGCCGATACTCATTATTTTGCATACATTATTTGTACTCACTGTCTTTCTCAATGCAGGTTTGGGGGAAACCTGCCTGTGCGCTTTACATTACTGTTACTGTTGCTGCCTTTCCGTCATGGATCCGCATCGCTTTCACTTACCATTGACGCCTGCGCCACCATGTGCTATCCTTATGCTTTCATTTGTGCTATGCTTTGTTATTTTTTGCCATTTCTGTCTAAAGTACTGTTTATCTTACTGTTTCACTTTACATCACCATGCCCATTGACATTTCTGTTTGCAGGAACCATGTTACTATGTGACAACACATCACGAGGCAGACCATTCCGCTTCACGCCTACCATGTGCTACTCCTTTCTGTTCTCATTCGCGGCTTGTGTTACCATGTGCGCCACTGTTAGCATTTCTGTTTGCATTGCTGTCCCTGTTACTATGCCACAACACATCATGCATGGCTGCACTTCCGCCGCTGCATTACATTCACTATTTCTCGCATTATCCTCAAAGAGGTATAGAGTCAAACTCATTTACGATGAGCCACCCATTGCGACAGTGAGGCCTGCAACCCTGACCCCCGCCCACCCCCAACCGCATTAAAAGTGATTGGGACCGTGGGTCCCATCTCTCACCCCATTCTCCCATACTTCTGCTGGGATTTCACATGTCATGGGGTGAGAGTTAGGGCTGATGATCCCAATGAGCACCCCAATGCCGGTTGGGGTGGGTCAGGGTCCAAGGGGGTTTCAACCCTAATAGCGCACTTTCACTTTTTGTCGCTGTGGAACAACCCTAACTAATGCATTAAACGGAGTTTTTTGCCTCTAATATATATATATATATACATACATACACACAATGGGCATGGGGTCAACATGTCACTGACAACACAGCATGGCAATAAATGCCACAACCAAATCAGAGTGTGCTGAAATAAGGTCAATAAAAACAATTAACTTGCACACCCAATTCATTGGAATGGGACTTTGTCTTTTTTTAAGGGTGGCTCCGGCCTCTCCCTTCCCGGACTGTAAATAACCAACTCCCGGGGGGATGGACTTTGAGGTTGGGGTAAAAGTTGGGAGGGGTGAAAATTAGTGTTTTTTAAAATGAAAAAAAGGTGCAACACCAGGAGACCTGGGGAAAACTGAATCTCAGTCCTAGGTCTCCTTCGCTGCTGTGTGTTACTGTCCTAGCCACTCCACCATGGGAGTGGCTCAGCCAGGCACAGCAGCACAGGCTTTTTAAGCCCTTCTTCTACTTTGTGGACAGTGACAGGGGTAGCAGTAATTGTCTACTGCTGTTATACCCCCTGTCGCTGTTAATGTTTCCGCATTTCACACAACATGGTTTTTGTAGTGCTCTTTTTGTAGTGCTATATTGACCTATACAATGTAGGTAGGAATTTGACTACTGAAATAAATCCATTATTTTCCCTACAATCTGACCTAAGTGAAAGATAAACAATATTATTTACCCAAAGGGTAAATGTCACTGTTTATATTTCACTTGCCTGAATCAACCTGTGACCTCCAATGTCATCAAACATGATATTCCATTTTGGCAAATACAAATTCAAATCTGCTCATGATTATAACCAATAGCAATCTACCATTTAAGCAGATAGCCCTGCTATCACCACCATCCTGCTTCCCTGCTTCCTGATTGATCCAACAAATACATTAAAAAATGAGTGTATAATCTTGTAACTACATCACTGAAATATTGACTTACAGTATGTTGTTTTTAATCTATTGCCATTATTTATAGCAGTGCAGTTCACGCTCAGTCTCTAGCTTTCTGATGCTCACTTGCAACTGCTCACTCATTTGCAACCACTTGCTCACTCTCACACATGCTGCACAGGGAGCCAAACACCATATGCTCTCTCGCTATGAACAGAGACTGTGCAGAAAATGCATTTACTTTTAGGTAGCACTAGTGTGATAACACATGCTTTGGTAGGTTTTCAAAAACAGCACATGTCATGTTCACCAGGTGGGGTCAAACAAAGGCTATGTTGAGAATATGGAGTGAAAATGAAGAAAAACAAAGTTATGAGTGAAAGTTGAAAAACTGCAATGTTCCTTCATTAGGTAATTTTTTTTTATCCCCAAATTTTCATTATAGTCTTTTTATAACCCTATTTCTTGAATATGGCAAGTGAAAGCTTTCAAATCAGGGCCAAAATCTGATTTCTCAGTTGCTCTGTAAAATCCACCATTCAGGCCAGATTTGAAAAATGTTATCTTCCTTGTTCATAAGTTGTGGTAAAAAAGGCCATGTTGACAATTTGGGTCAAAATATTGATAACAACAATGTTACGCATGAACTTTAAAAATATGGCAGTGTTCTCTCTCAACTTGGTCATTTTACTACATTATTTCATCAAAGTTTCAACATACTAGTCTTTTTATGACCCCACCTCATGAACCTGGTTGGTGAAATATTTCAAATCTACCTTCAAGATGGATTCAAGGAGAAACTACAAAATAACCTTTTGGACTTGATCTGAAAAAAAATCATCTACCTTGTTCATGAGGTGGGGTCCCAAAAAAGCCATGTTGAAAATGTATCACAAAAAATATTAAAAAAATGCCAAACTAATGAGTAAAACTTCAAAACTCATTGAAAAGACATTGACAGCACTCAATTTGTTTCCTCAGTTTGTAGTCATGCTTAAAGGAGCAAGATATTGTTTTCGTTAAGAATGGATCTATGCCAAGGGAATCTTTGTAGGTGAGCAAGGGTGTGAAGGGGTTGTGGGTGAGGGGGCTGAGTGGGGTGTTCAGGATAGAAAAGTTGAGGGATACAGCTTGATAGGGAACGGTTTTCTTTTTTTCAGGGTAAAAAAAGGAAAACTAAGATGTTTGTGCGGCAGTTTTCTTATTTTATGGGGTACCAGTACAGGAAATTGGGCCCCAACTGTCAGCATAGTCTTCAGCAGCACCAGGGGTGGGTACCCTAGTGTCACCAGCTATGTGTGGGGTGGGTGGTTCCTTATTCCAAATTGGGAGACACTGTCTGTGGCTCCCAGTTTGACAGTTTGTTATGCTGAAGAGAAAAGAAATGGAAGTGTCCCTTTCTTTGGGTTTGTATTGTTGCTTTACAGTGAAAATAATGGTTGAAAATTCAAATTTAATGGTATGTTCTAGTACATTGATTGAGTCTTGCTGTGATAGCAAACTGTGATGGGTACTAATTTATGACCATTGGTAGCAATGCCAAATACTAATAGCTAGTAGCTAATCTCAATCTATAATTTTCACTGCCATATGATAACTTGGGGATTACATACTCTCCAAATATGGATTTACTTATTTTACAACTCTGGTTATGTGCCAGTCCTCAGTTTAAATACAAAACAGAATTTAAAGATAATCCTTAAAACAAAAAAAGCTTGCTGGCCCAATGGCATGGAGGGCTGAGGTGCTATGTGCCTCATCTCTTCCATGCCAGCTAACCATGTTTGGAAGCAAACTCAGGGTAATTGGTGTTGGCTAGGGGAGGAGTGGATCAAGCATCCTATGACTGCTCTCCTCTCCAGGGGATAAGGATGGATGCTGTCTAGCTCCTTGGTCACCATCTGGTGGAGTTTGGGTGGCAGTAGTGGAATTAAGTGCCATAAAATGGAGGGTCCATGGTTCCTTAGCATCCATGTGCCTTCATGCATGCATGCTTACGTACCACAATGGCTAGGGGATGGGAGTAAAATGGAAAAGAAACGTTCACTTGGTGAAGCTCTGCCTGCCTGCCCCTGTTCCCACAACACCACCTGACCACCTCCCCCAATTCTTGATGTGAGTCACCAAGTGTGGGAAAGTTGGCCCTCCCCTGCCCAGCCCCACCATGGGGGGGGGAGCCGAATCCATGGGGGAATTCTTGGGCATGGTCAGGTGGGGGGTGGATGCCCCAAGAGGGTGGTAGGAACAGGGCTAAGAGCCAGCTGGAGCTGACATGCTGAGAGAAAAAGCTGTAATTTTGATGTTAGATAAAGCAATATGTGCCCACTCGCTTTAGCAGATAACTCATCTGTAATTGAAATTTCTGCCTGACCATTTTCTTTCAAATGCTTGGACTTTTAGACAGATCATGTTTTTCTCATTCTAGGGCATGGATCTGCTGTGTCTTCTTGTGATGAGGCTCCAACTTCAGACTTACCAGCAGTTAAGGTAAGGAATGATTGTGAGACTATCAGATTGCTGCAATCTGCTTCCCTTTTTTATAATTGTAATATACCTTTAAATATCACATTTCTGATGTCCTTAATATTTCCATTATAAATGTCAAACAGTTTTTCACTATTAATATCAGTCTCTAATACATCAGGAGGATCATTATAACGTGCTTCAAATACTGCAGTTCTACATGTTGTAAATCTTGTGGTGTTCAAAATTCTCCTGTGTCAGAAGCAGCTAGTTCCCACATAAAGTCATTACCTGGGTTTTCTTCCTCAGTTATATCCAAGATATTTACAGATTCAGAGCTAGTTTGAAGATCCGCAACATCATCCAGTGTCGGGCCACCCATGTTTCATACTCCCCACGTGTTATTTACCAAAATGTCATCCAGAGTCATTCTTTGAAATAACTTAGAGATTCACTTGGATAGGAAAATGGGCTGGCTTCATTTGTGGGGCAAAGCTGAGGCCTCTGGATAGAAGGGAGATCTGTGCTGCACTGAAATTGATATCAGTTAAGTTGATAACTTTTTGTGAACCTTCTTGCCCGCTCTTCTTGGTCCTCAGTTTTACTCTTCCTTGTATTCCACACTTTGTTTTACATTTTGTTTTTTTGTACAACTTTTTTTTTCTTTTTTGCTGCAAAACTCTCCTACTCTAAAAAGTGACAGACATAGAGGCAGCAAGTTCTTAATTTCCTTTCAAGTAGAAATTCTGAAAGCAGAATGAAAACTGCAGAATCGTATTCTGCAGATTATGTAAACCATAGAATCACTTTTCACAAACTGTGGAATATTATTCTGCAGATTACATGATCCACAGAATACTATTTCACATATTACATTAAAAAGGCTTTTCAGAATTATGTGGTATTAAAAAAGAAATTCTGAAAAGCACTTCAGAAATGGAATTGCAATTCCATATGAATTCTGCATTCTGCACAGCATGTAACACACTTTGTGTTAACTGTGTAGAAATTAAAATCCAAGATTTTTTTAAAGCACTACTTACATAAATTCTGTATTCCAATATTTTCTGGTGCATGTCAGAATAAACAGGTCACTATGCTAAATGCATTGCTGCTGTGAATTTTTCTGACAAGATTAAATGAGATGTGTTTGTTCCCCCAAGTTACATGCTGCTGCTGCTGCTAGTGGGTGCTGTCCTAAGCGAGTCTCCAAAGCAGCTGGTAAGATGCACTTTAGTGCCTGGAAAATAAAAGTGAATTTCCATGACTTGAAAAATTTGCATGATTCCCAGAAATTAGGTGTGGTCCCAGAAGTGTTATATGCTACTAGTGCTACTACTGCTATCTGGTGCTGCGCTGTGCTGTGTGGGTATCCATAGCAACTGTCAAGATGCACTTTAGTGCCTGGAAAATAAAAGTGAATTTCTATTGGTGGAAACATTTTCATGATGCCCAAAAATAAGATGATCTCCCAGGTGTGTTATATGCTGCTGCTCCTAGCTGGTGCTGTGCTGTTCAGATCTCCGCAGCAGCTGTTAAAATGCACTCTAATACCTGGAAAGTAACTGAAATCTCAAGACTGGAAAATTTTGCATCATGCCCAGAAATTAGATGTGCTCCTGGAAGCATTATATGCTGCCACTGCTGCTGCTAGCTGGTGCTGTCTTGTGCAAGTCTGCACAGCAACTGTCAAGATGCACTTTAGTGCCAGGAAAATAAAAGTGAATGTCTATGGCTGGAAACATTTACATGATGCTCAGAAATGAGATGTGCTCCCAGATGTGTTACATGCTGCTGCTGTACTTTGTGAATGTAATCTACAACAACAGAATCCAGGTGATGATCTTCAACTAGAGTATAACTTTGCCTTGTAATTACCTACTGTACCAGCAAAGATAAGTATTTTTTTTCCTTTTTTGGGTTGTGATGGTGGGGGGATTCAAAACCATTGTATTTCTAACCATCTTTTGTTACTGTTTCCTGTTTTTCACTTTGCACATATTTTATCATTAGGCTAATTGAATCAGGTTGCTGCTTGGGACTTGCTAATTAATTTCAGGCTGATTCATACCAGGAGAGGTAAGTATTTCTCCTTTTTTCTTAATCATATCCATCTCCATATGTCACTGTATAACTGCTGTCCTCTCCTATGTCTCTTGCATCAGGTGTTTTTCCAAAGTGAGACAATTTCAAATTGCACAGTGAGGTAGCAGCATCAGTTGAAAGATGGATATGTATGCTTGACACAAATGTGTTGCCTTTAGTAACACCACATACAGTGCTGGAGAAGCTGAAGGAGGAGGTCTGAGCATTACTTGGCAAGGTTCATATCAATGATCTGGTAGTGATTAGATGATGGCAATAGCTTGCTTGTTGTAGGAGGAGAATGAATTCATCTTGATGACTGAATGTATACAGATAGAAACCACTTAGACTGTGGCACACACCATATTGGGTTACAGTACACCTGTGGAAAGAAAACAAAATTAAAAAAACTAAAATAGAAGATGATAGGATATGTACTATCACATTGGTGATCACCTGGCCTTAAGCTGGAATGAAGGTGCCCCAGACTGAGGAGGCAGAGTTTTGGTCCCTAGATTAGAAGAGAGCAGAAGAGAAGAAGGCCTGTGAAGACAAGGGAAAGTTATGTAGCCCTTACTAAAGTGGCCACTGTAGGCAACTGACCACATGGACTGAATATAAATTGTCCACTCTAAGGATTACTATGTGTATCACTTGAGAAGAAAAAATAAATCATTTAGCCTGATTTTGCCACCGTTGTGTCAGCACGATAGATCTGTTGTCCAATTCTACTTATTCTATACCTGTCACCTGTGAAAAAAAGATAAATTATTCACCCTATCTGGCATGACCACTGTGCTGATTTTTACCTAACAAAGAAAAAATATATTGTCAGATACTTACCATCAAACTTGTGATAGCCATGATGTACACAGGCAGAACTGTGCCACAGAGAGTGGTGGTGGAGGAAGATGCATCTTCAGTCTATGGCTGTTGGTGTGCTGTCTGAAATGAGATGGGCACACAAGGAAAGAAAAAAATAAACATTCTAATGACTCAGAAGCAAGGCAGAATCCCCTCCTGAGTGACAGTGGAATCACAGACAGCAATGAGCAACAGTGGTGTGAAAAACAATGAAAGCAACTTACCATCACAGCAGACAATGTTGGCCTTTGCTGAAATTCTGGTCTTGCTACCTTGTTGGGCTAGTTGGCTGAAAGCTAGTCCTGAGGTCTAGTGTGCTGTTGATATGGCTGGCAAGCTGGCTGGTGGGATGGCTGGCAAGCTGGCTGGTGGAATGGCTGGCAGCCTGGCTGGTGGGATGGCTGGCAGGATGGCTGGCAAACTGGTTGGTGGGCTGGCTGGCAGGCTGGCTGGAAATTTGGCTGGCAGGATGGCTGGCAAGCTGGTAGGCTTGTGGGCTGGCTGATGGAATGGCTGCCAGGCTGGCTCACTAGCAGACAGGATGGCTGGCAGACTGGCTGGCAGAATGTCTGGCACTGTAGGATGTCTGGTAGACTGTCTGGCTGATGTAGTCTTCAAAGATTTGTCAACTTTGTCATGTGGACATTACATAGGAGAAGGCAGATTGTGTTAATCAGATGGATGTATACAACAGCAGCACAACTTGGAGAAAATTTTAACAGGAAAGCAAAACTGAATCATGAAGAAAAGGATTAAACTGATAAGAAGGAAAGAAGGGCTCTAGCTTGTTTCTGTTTATGTGCTGTAACCATCACCATCAAAGAAGTAGCCATGATAGTCTTTCAGACAGGAGTTGTCACACTGGAATTCTTTCTTCAGTACTGTGTTATCTACCTCAGTGGATGGCAATTTGTCAATGCCGATACCGCTAGGCTGTACTGGCTCTTCTTCGTCCTCACTGCCATCATGTAGTATAAACACAGCTGTAATTGTGTTACAAGGAATGTGTACTGTATACATTGAAATAAATGTTAGCACACTAACTTTTCTAGGGACAGATTTGTACTCCTGGCCTGCACAATGACCTCTGCTGAACTGAATACCCTCTCCACACTGACAATCGAGGGTGGACAGGTGAGATATTTGACTGCTATTGGGGTCAGTGATGGCCTATCAGTGACCTTACTACTCCAGTACAGCAGAGGCTTTTTCAATAAGCTATGGTGCCTGGTATTTACCAAATATATATTCACCATGTGTTGCACTGCAAGCAATCCTCCTCCATTTCTTGCATGTTTTCAATTCCCACTTTGCACAAAGTGAATTTATTGTAATTTTTTCCTGTTACCAGGCCTGTACTTTCAGCCCATTTAACTGAGATGATAACAACAACTGGTCTGTGATCACTTTCATGCTATGCCTTACATACCCGTGACCGTAACATCTGTGACTCATGAACCCATATTATTAACTGATTGGCTAAATTTTGTACCTGATTATGCCCACCTTCAAGTATCAGTGATAGGCCTGTTTTATGTCATGGGTTCAGCATGGTGCAATACCAAAATCTGTAGACTGCAGAATGCTGGAGACATGAGTACTGCAGTCATGTAAATGCAGCATGGGTTTTACTAAGCCTCAGCTTCCTCTATCGCTACCTAGCTTTAACACCTTCAGTACATTTAACAGTGTGTACCTCAGAGCCCTTAGAAGTAGGGTGGCCTGACTGATATAGGCAGTGTCCCCACTCACAGCATTTGTGGCATGTTCAAATGGCCTTACAGTTAAGATCAGGCCATCTGTTCATTCCCATTGATCTACTGTCAGAGACATTGATACTCCAGAGCTGTCCCGGGCTTGTATGCAGTGGCAGGTATTCAGAGATGGCTTTGTACTGCTTGTATATGCACTTGATCATGTAGAGTGTTGAGTTCCATCTGATGACAGCTTCCAGCTTCAGATGGTGCTGAAGCAGCTTGTCCTGGTTCTGCAGGTGCCTAAGATTGTCATGGGCCTCTCTGGGTGCAGCAAAGGGGGCACAAATGTGATGGGTCACAGTCGACATGGACTTGATTTCAGGATACGATATAAACTCCTGCACTACTAGATTAAGACAATGTGCCACTAATGGAACCCTGAGAAACCCACCATTACTAATGCATTTAATTACATCTAAGCCACTATCGCTCACACTGAAGCCCGATTTCAGGTAATGTGGGTGCAGCAACTCATTGTCTCAGTCAGGAGCAGGTCTAAAGTTTTCTGACCCATGTATGAGCCACTTACACTCTTCATTGCTAGTATGGCAGGCTGGCAAATACCCAGAATGTTGCTACCACTGCAGATGGGCTTCTTACAATTTTTCTCTATTCCAACATAAAATGCTGCACAGAGTACCTGTGCCAATGCACTGTAATACATAAGAGCTACCAGCTGTTTGGAAACTGGTCCACATATCCGTGCTAAGATTTATGTATCTATTGTTAATGCTGAATGCCACATCATATCACAATCCTATGAAGTTCCAGAATGGCACTGGTGGAGAACTAGGTTTATGATGGAATCTGCCTTTTTGGACAGACAAACACCATCAACCTTTGGAATTCCACATTCTCCACAGAAGAGAATGGCAATAGATAAGTTGTTAGTATTTAGGCTGTTGCTGCATTCAGTTCCTGTGCAATAGGATGAATGAGTGGGTATTTTGTATGATGGACATAGATACATAAACACTGTTAGCAGATACAGTAAGGGCCTATGGCCCACCCAGTCTGCCCATTTGAGCATGTAAGTTCCCTTTATATTTTTCAAGAAATCTGTTGTCCCATACCCCTGACCTCCAAAATTCCTTATGTCTATCCGATACATTCTTAAATCCCTTGATGGTTTCAGCACCCACCACTTCCTTTGTCAGGGTATTCCACTTGTCCACCAACCTTTCTGTGAAGAAATTCTTCCTCACATTTTCTCTTAAACACCCTCCTTCCAACTTCATTCCATGTCCTCTAGTCCTGCAACATCCTTTTTGCTTGAAAATAGTGTATTCCTGCACCCTGCTCCTCCCTGTATGGTACTTGTATGTCTCTATTATATCAACTCTCTCCCTCTTTTTCTCCAGGGAGTACATATTTAAGTCCTTAAGTCTGTCCTCATAGGACTTGTGATGCAATCCCTGTACCATCTTTGTTGCCCTTCTCTGAACCTTCTCTACCCTGTCTATGTCCTTACATAGGTAAGGTCTCCAGAACTGTACACTGTACTCCAGGTGGGGCCTCACTAATGTTTTGTATAGAGGAATTATGACCTCCCTTCTCCTGTTGGTGATGCCCCTGTCTACGCATCCTAGCATCATATTTGCTTTACCTGCTGCATCATCGCACTGTTTCCCCACCTTAAAGTCATTAGAGATGATAACCCCAAGTTTCCTTTCTTATTTGGTGCATGCTATTTCCTCAACCCCCAACTGATATGTTTTTCCAGGGGTTTTGTGCCCCATATGCATTATCTTGCACTTTTTTGCATTGAATTTCAACTGCCAAATCCTTGACCATTCTTCAAGCTTCTGCAGGCCCCTCCTCATTCTGTCTACACCCTCTGGCATGTCCGCTCTGTTACAGAGCTTCATGTCATCAACAATCATGGAAATTCTGCCTTCTAGGTCCTGTGCAATGTCACTGATGAAGATGTTGAATAAGACCAGTCCCAGCACTGATCCCTGTGGCACCCCCAATGGTCACCTTCCCTCTGTGGAGGGACAGCCATTTACTGCCAGCCTCTGTGCTGCCACACAGCCAATTACCCACCCACTGCATTACTGTCATGCCCACTTCCATATTCCCCAGTTTATTTAATAACCTTCTATGTGGCACAGTGTCAAAGGCCTTGCTGAGGTCCAGATAGGCCACGTCCACTGACCTTCCCTGATCCACCTCCCTTGTCACCCAGTCAAAAAATTAAATGAGGTTGGTCTGGCAAGACCTTCTCTCTGTGAAACCATGCTGCCTTGGTTCCTGTAGTCCATTGGCAACCAGATGTTCCACCAGTCTCTCCTTCAGTAGTACTTCCATGATCTTCTCCACTGCAGAGTTCAGGCTGACTGGTCAATAGTTCCCCGCTTCCTCTTTGTTCCCACTTTTGTATAAGGAGACTACATCTGCTGTTCTCCAGTCTTTGGGCACCTTCCCTGTTTCCTGTGATTGGCTAAACAGGATTGTCAGAGGTTCGGCCACCACCTCTCTTAGTTTCTTTGGACCCTGTGGTGCTCCCAACTGGCCCCATTGCTTTATCGACTGTTATTCCTTCCAGTTCCTTTAGGACCCGTTTCCTGTGTAAAGGAACTTGTGTCCATTTCTGCACCGATCCCACCCCTTGTACTCCCTTCAGGCCCATCACCCTCCTCTTCTTCAGTAAAGACTGAGCAGAAATATCTCTTCAGTATGTCAGCTTTACTGTTGTCATCCTCCAAGCGTCCCCCATCCTCCCCCTTCAGTCTCCTTTTTTGCTTATGTACCTGTAAAAGGTTTTGTACCCTCTACCCACTGATTTTGTGATGCACTCTTCTGTCTGAGCTTTGACGTTCCTTACTGACCTCCCTTTCCTTCTCCTGCTTTGTCTCCCTGTCCCCTTTTGCCTGTGTCTTTTTGTATTGCCTGAATGCAATCTTTTTGGTTTGCACTTTCTCCACTACTTCCTTGGAAACAACAATGGTCTTTTCTTCCTTTTCCCCTTCCTAACCTGCTTAATACATAATTCTGTGCTCTTGTAATCCCTGTTTTAAATTTTGCCCAGTGTTCCTCTAACCCTGATTCTCTCCCCATTCAAATTAGGGCCTATTTCAAGCATGCCCCATTTTCCTGATGTCTGCCCTCTTATAATCCAGGATACATGTTTTTGTGCTGTTTGGTTCTGCTACTTCTGTGATTTCAAAACACAGTGACCGGTGGTAACTGTTCCTCAGGTGCTCCCCCACTATTACCACTTTCACACTGTCCCCATTTGTGAGCATGAGGTCCAGTATTGCCTTCGGCTAAGTTGGTTCCATGACCGGTTGCTTAAAGAAGGTACCTTGAAGGGAGTCCACGATAAATCTGCTCCTGTTTGATGCTGCTGCCCGGAGGCTCCAGTCCATAGAAACATAGAAACACAGATTTTGACGGCAGATAAGGACCGCTTGGCCCACCCAGTCTGCCCATTTCCCTACCTATTGGATAAGCTGCAGATCCTAGTTAACCAGCAGCCTACTTCTTCCTACCCCACCCCTAGAATTGCCTTATGACTGTCCCATGCATGCTGAATTCCACCACTGTTTTTGACTCGACAACCTCCTCCGAAGGCCATTCCATGCATCCACAGCCTCTCTGTGAAAAATACTTCCTTAAATTACCTCTGAGCCACCCCCTTCTATCTTCAAATTGTGCCCCTTGTTCTTGCACACCTCTTTTTTTGAAAGATGCTACCCTTTTGGACTTTGTTGATTCCCTTGAGATACTTGAAAGTTTCTATCATGTCCCCCCTCTCTCTCCTTTCCTTGAGGCTATACATATTCAGCTCCTTAAGTCTCTCTTCATATGTCTTCCGGTGCAGACCCTGCACCATTTTAGTTGCCCTCCTCTGGACAGCCTCCATCCTGTCTATGTCCTTGCGGAGATTGGGTCTCCAGAACTGCATGCAGTACTCCAGATGGGGTCTCACCAACTGTCTGTACAGAGGGATAATAACTTCCTGTTTTCTGCTGGTGATGCCTCTCCCTATGCATCCCAGTATCCCCCCAGCCCTCCTTGATGCCCTCTCACATTGCTTGCCCACCTTTAGGTCATCTGATATGACTACCACCAGGTCTCTTTCCATTTTTGTTGTTGTTAGTATCTCACCCCCCCATTGTGTACTCTTCCCCTGGGTTTTTGTTTCCCAGGTGCATTACCTTGCACTTCTTAGCATTGAATCTAAGCTGCCATACATTTGACCATTCCTCTAACCTTGCCAAGTCCCTTCTCATCCTTTCCACCCCACCTTGTGCATCAAATCTGTTGCAGATCTTTGTGTCATCTGCAAAGAGACATACTTTTCCTTCCAGTCCCTCTGCAATATCGCTTATAAAGACATTGAAGAGGACCAGTCCTAATACTGAACCCTGTGGTACCCCACTAGTAATCCCCCTTTCTTCAGATTGGACTCCATTTACTATTACTCTCTGTGTCCTATTCTCCAGCCAATTCTTTACCCAGGCTGTCATCTTGGGACCCACTCCCAGGCTGGCAAACTTATATATTAATCTTTTGTGTGGGACTGTGTCAAATGCCTTGCTAAAGTCTAGGTAGGCCATGTCCACAGCCCCTCCCCTGATCTACTACTTTAGTCACCCAGTCAAAGAGATCTATCAGATTTGTCTGGCATGACCTTCCTGCTGTGAATCCATGCTGCCTTTGGTCCTGAGCCCCTCTGGCCTCTAGATACTCAACAATTCTTTCCTTCAGAAGTGATTCCATCATTTTCCCTACCACTGAGGTTAAACTAACAGGTCTATAGCTTTCTGCTTCTGCCTTGCTCCCACTTTTGTGAAGGGGAATCACATCTGCCCTTCTCCAGTCCTCGGGTACCACCCCATCCTCCCATGATTTGTTAAAGAGGATAGTCAGTGGTGTCACTAGTTCTACTCTTAGTTCTTTTAGAATTCTGGGATGAATCCCATCAGGCCCCATTGCTTTGTCCACCTTCAGTTTTAAGAGTTCTTTCAGAACCTTTTCTTCTGTAAATGGGCTGGTATCAACTTCTATATCCAGAGTGTTTCTACTGTTTGTTTTGAGTACCTCCCCACTTCCTCTGTAAATACTGAGCAAAAATATTTGTTTAGTATCTCTCCTTTTCACAGTCACCCTCTGCCCCCTCCCTCCTCTTTATGAAGCCTCACTGGCCTCCTTCTTCTTCCTTCGCTCCTAATGTACCTATAAAGGTTTTATCCCCTTCTTAACAGAGTTGGCTATCTTTTCTCAGTTTGGGCCTTTGCTGTTCTGACTGCCTTCCCAGCTTCTTTTTGCTTTAACTGATACAGTTCCCTGTCCTGCTCCTTCTGTGATTCCTTGTACTTCCTGAATGCTTTTTTTTTCTCTTGAACCTTCACTGCCACTTCCTTTGAGAACCATAGTGGTTTCTTACATTGTTTCATTTTGTTAATTTGCTTCACACAAAGGCTTGTTACCTCTGTGATGGCAGTTTTTATTATTCCCCATTGTTCTTCCACCCCTCCCTCCTTCCATGTCAGGAATATTGAAGTCTCCAACCAGCACCACCTCCCTCTTGTGTGCCATCATTTGGATGACTAGCATTAACTCCCTATCTGTCTCTTCCTTCTGGGATGGTGATCTGTAGACCACTTCTGTGTGGATAGTTGTCCTCGATTTACCTTTCCAGCTTAACCACAGTATCTCTCCCCCATTTCATTCCTCCTGGGTCTCTGTGGTCTTTATGCCATCTTTCACATAAAGTGCCACTCCTCCTCCCTTCCTGCCTGCCCTGTCTCTTCTGAATATGTAATAGTTGGGTATCGCCATCTCCCAGTCATATTTACCATTACACCAGGGCTCTGTGAATGCCACAATGTCCATTTCTGATTGCAACATGACAGCTTCCAGATCCTCCAGCTTGTTGCTAAAGCTGCTGGCATTGTCACACGTGGCTTTCCATGATGTAAACTCTCTGGACTGTTTAGCTGTTGTACTCTAGCCACCTCCCTGATTGTCCTTTGTCCCTGGTTCTCCCTGTGGTCTCTCCTTCTGATGAATTTTTCCCCCCTTTCTGCCTGTCCACACCTTGTGTGCTTATCTCCATTTTTTGCACACTGTTTTGTAGAGATATCCCCTCCTTCTGTTCACTGGTTCCTCGCTACCTATGGGGGGTGGGCAATTTGGTACCCTCCTTGTTGGTCTGCCACCCCCTTGGCTAGTTTAAATGATTATCCATGTAGCATTTAAAGTTATCTCTGAATGCTTGGATTCCCCTCCAGGATGGATGCAGGCCATCAGGACTGAATAAGCCCCCATCCCTCCAGGTGGGCCACCAGTCTTCAATGAATCCAAACCCTTCTTTGCAGCACCAGTTCTTTAACCATGTGTTAAAGTTCCTGGTGCATGCACCCCTATACACATGCTATGCAGTGTAGGCTGCACCTTTTGGGGTGTTGGAATAACATAAGCTGGATTCTGCACACTGGCAGCAACGCTAGAGTGGGTAGCATTTGACTCAGGGGGTCATGGATGCTGAATGAATGAATTACATGATTTTGTGTTTTATGGAATGGAGCTGATGTGCTTCAGTGAATGTAACTGTTGTTACTACTCAAACCACCACAATTAATATGGAAACTACTAGGCAATCCCATTTGTAGCTCAGAAATTTTAGCTGGGGACCCTCCAGTCTACTTGTTACCTTGGGACCTGGTTGTACAGTACAGCGGACGCAGTCGGAAGAGTAAGAAATACGTTTATTTCTACACGATGTTACGCGACCATTGGTGTTACATTGTCTTTGCCTTAGTAAAGCAAACATATATATACATGCACCCCTCCCAGCATATAATCACACATGCACCAGTAATGTTATTCCTGTTATAGAGTATCATGAGTAACAGGCAAAACATGTTTGTACAGGTTTGGGATTTATATCTAATACATGGGGTTCCTGCTAGACCCACATAAGGACAACACCATATATGTTTTTTTGGCAAATACTACTATACAAAGACTGGGTGGCTTGGCATGTCATGTGAGCCATAATGAGGGTTAGAGATGAGATGTGATAGGTAGACATATATTGCACGCTTGTGCAAATAGGGCAGATTGTTTAGGATGACGACATAGGTACACTAAATGGTTACAATCCCCCCGTGTACCTATAGAGGCAGCCAAATAACTCAGAACAATTTGGGTCTCCTACGCAATAGTGGAAGCCCTCCAATAGTGGTCCTATTATGGACCCTCTGGGCTGCTTTTCCCATAAGTATGCAGTCCAGAGACATTTTAGTAATTATAACATGGCTGCTCTAGCAAGTCCTGCTCCATGTAGCATTTGTATTTCTCGTCTCATGACTCTGACAGTGTCTTAGGCAGCATGCTCCAAACATTAAAATGAATACCAACACCAGTTGCAGCATCAGTAGGGCTTTAAATGACAGCAGGCCCCTCAATCCACCCAGTGTATTGTATATGAGGTGTTCACTATCAGCATCATTTAGTAATTCCTGAATTTTAAACTGTTATTTATGTGCTGAGTTCTCAATTTTGATTAGGTGTGTGTGTCCTTATGATCCAGCAGTTTTTGCACATTTAGAGTAAGAGGTGGTATGGGTGCTGCAAATGTGGGTGCATATTTATTAATTTGATATGCTTGATGGGGCGCTTGGGTGCTAATATTAATTTGGATTGGCTTATATCATGATATCTGGCAGAAAGTATAGTCTCCAATTTGTACATCACCTTTAGGTATAAAGCAGAACTTAGGTTGGGTAATAGAACAGGTTTTGTCATGATGTATTAATGTTTTAACATTTGTTAGTATATAGTATTGGCTGGTGGAGTTGTAGGTGGAGATTACATGCTGGGTGCTCCATTTTTGTATTTGAACTGGACACCGGACAGTATTGTTATTTGCCTCTGTAATAGACACTTCTCCACAAACTTGTTGATTTTGAGACATAACATAGCACTGGCAGACCCACTGACTGTTTATTTCCTCACAACAGTGTAGATTTGGTGCTACCCAGGACCCATTTATGTTTTGCACTAGTATGTCTGGTGGGCTAACTCGGTAGGTGTAATAGTCTCCTTGGAGTTGAACTAGGGAGTGGACCTTTATGACATTAGTATACCTTTGTTCATTATACTGTACTTGTGGTAATTTTACAGTGAGGAGTATGTTCATTGTGTCTGCCAGCGTACTGTTAAGTTTGAATCCTTGTGGCCTAACATATATTTTGGCCACTTTTCTGTCCCACCAAATAGGTGGGGCCCTTTGGTTAGCACAAGAGGCCAAACAGCGGGAGTCGTCGACAGCCCGACACATGGGACAATACCATAATTTGATTTGTGCATCCTATATTTGATCAGGTAACTTGTTACCTAGTTGCTGTAATAATTTACTTACAGTATTTAATACATAAGATCCATAAGCGGAGCAGATTATAGTTTTTCCTACAGTGTGGTTGCCCACCTCATTGTAATGTTCATTTATGATGTAATGTATCTTATTTTTAACTTGTTTAAACAAGTTAGCTATGTCTATGTCATGCATGTTATATATGGTCAGTCGTTCCTCAACTGCCAGTCTGGCTTGGTTAATTGCTAACGGTAGGAGGACTCCTCCCTCTTCCTGTTGATTTATGGTATTTTGGTGTTCTCGTATGGCATCCAGATTGGCTCGATTCCAGATACTCATTCCAGAACCAAAGAGTCCCGTTATATCACCCAACAGGTCTCTTTTCCTTCTTTTGAGCGAGCCCTGTGTCTGGTTGGTAATTATGAACCCCCTTCCCGCGCATGGAAGGCGCTGACAATATTTAACAACACTGTGGTATAAAACCTTGATTCATGTGTATTGGCACAATCACTTGTACTATTTAAGTCCCAACTAGAAAAATTAAAACTAACAGGTAATCTAACATATTGTACATTGTTTACAAGAGTTTGATCAGTGGGTGTTGACGTAAGTCCACTTTCCGGTCCTGCTGTGATGTTGGGACACTTAGCTGGATTATCAACCAATGTTATTTCTGTACTAGTATGGTTGGCGTAACAGATCATGTTAGTACAGGTACCATCACTTTTATGTCCCCACGTCTCTGTACACCCCACTGTTATCCTATCAAATGGGTTGCGAGTACAATAATATATAGTCACTTGGTAGGTGCCTGAGTCTTTGGGGGTTGTCTTCTCCAAAACCAGAGTTCCAGTTTTTGGCTCAACCCATCCTCAGTGGGGTGTGTGATGCTAGGCACAAGTATGTGTATTTATTAGTCCAATAGTCCAATTTACCTCTTGGCACCATCTCGAGGTTGCAACTTGAGTATTGTTTAATGCCCAATTTATTCTCCAGTACTTGACAGCAATTTCGTTTGGCTCCATGTCCAGTTTATTTTTAAGTAGGCAGAGTCCTTATAGTTCACAACTATATACTTGGTTTCGGTGGACACTTGTATTTCAGAAGACATTGTGCAGCAGTGGGTCACCACCAGCAGCAGTAACGTAAGCATGGTGCCAAAGACCTGGGGAGACAAATCAAATGCAATATCATTGCTTAGTCAGCTTTATCTGATACCTTTTTACATTGATCAATATGGACCCACAACTCTGGCCTTGTCTTTTGTATTTTCTTTTTGTTTACAAAAGCTATCCCCCCCCCCCATTGTTTTTGCACAATCTGGGGCACTGGCTTAATTTCTTTAGACATTCTTTTTATGTATACTGCAGTCTCTCCCAATTTTTTTTAACAGGATATAGGGTCCTAGCCAATTGGCATCATTCCAATGTGATTTTTGTTCCCAGTTTTGGACCATGAGTGTGTCCCCCTCTTTCGTTGGTGTAGCCCATCCCATAATGGGTTGTCTATAGTTAACATTCATTTCATGTGCCCTGGCCATGTTTTGAGCAGCAAATCCTAGGTACTGGTCCAATTGTAGTTGTTCCACAGACAGAAACTTTTCGCGTTTTACCTTATCACTAATAGGGCCGCTTGGAGAAGGCACATCTGCTGGGTGCGCTAACCTCATTTTTCACCTTATCATCAATTCGTAGGTTGTTAATCCAGTGCTTGCCTAGATGGTCCCTCTGACAGCCATTAAAATACCAGGCAAGTGATCCACCCAGTCTTTCCCTGTGTCTAAGATGCACTTTTTAATGCATTTTTAAGTGTTCTGTTCATTCTTTCCACCGTTCCCGAAGATTGGGGATGGTATGGTAGGTGGTATCTCTGTTGGACCCCAATTATTTGGCACATTGTGGCCATTACTTGGTTTACAAAGTGTGTGCCTCTATCTGATTCTATAATATTGGGGAAGCCCCACCTAGTGCACACCTGGTTATACAGGATTTTTGCCTTTGTTATTGCTGTATTGCTTTTGGTGGGAAATGCCTCCACCCATTTAGAAAACTTATCTATGATAACCAGCATATACGTATATCCCCCCTTTGCCATTGGGAGTGGCCCAACATAGTCAATTTGCAATGCATCCCATGTGCCATCTGCCAATGGCAATGGTTGTAACTTGGTTTGCCCCACTTGGGGTCTTGTTGTAGGCATATAAGACAGCGGTGTAGGCTGTCTGCAACTGTATTGTCCATATTAGGCCACCAATATTTAGATTTGACAATTTGCATTGTTTTATTGGACCCTCCATGGCCACACCAGTGGTGGTTTTCCATAACAATATCATTATATAGTTGACTTGGAGGTATCCATTTAAGGGTTTTATCATCCTCCTGTCTAAACGGGATGTTAGCTCTGATTTTAAATTTATAGTTGGTTTGGGGATCCTCCTTTGTTTGTGTACATTTATTTACAATCCAGGGATCCTGGCTTTGCAAATCTCCCAAATTTGTTTTGGGTAGCAGTTTATGAGTTTGCATTAGCACTGTGATGGTTGGTTTAATTTGTACAGAATGGATGGGGGCCTCTGGTTGGATTCCTTTCCAGGGGTTTACCATTTTTGCTGCCACTTTGGTGAGCTTATCTGCCTGTCATTTCCTAACTCTGCTGGGGTGGCATATTTAGAGTCAACGTGGGCCTTAACTTTTATGATGGCTATCCTTCCTGGCATAGTCTCACCCTCCTTTAAAGTAGCTTGTAGTAGTTCCCTATGTCTGACGTGTTCCCCGGTTGCTGTTTTCATACCCCTGTTAGCCCATATGGGTAACCAGGTGGTAAGTGATTCCACCGCAAACTGTGAGTCTGTATGGATGCCTAATCAACCTTTAGAGTTTGCCAGGATGGCCTCATAGCTTGCGACCAATTCTACAAATTGGGAGGAGTCTCCTGGTGACAATTTTACAAGTATTCCCTGTTTGTGTATGGGCCTCTGGTCCTCTAAGTAGAAGCACCCTGTGGAGTGGTACACTGCTGCACCTACATATGGGACTCCCTGTTCCCAGTATCTCGACCCATCCACATAGGCTACGTCATAGCCATGTGTGCCATGCCCATCTACAAATTGTGACTCTCTGGTTGCTATTTGCTGAACCTCCCCACAATCATGTGGCTCTCCTTGGTAATCCAGGTACTGTAACATGTGTGGTGCTGTCAATTTTTCCACAGTGATATTTTTATCCTGCAGGGCTAAAATCCACCTTGCCTGTCAAGTTAAACTAACTCCCTTGGCTTTGTTTTCTAACAACAGTTTTAGAGGGGTATGTGTTGTCTGTATTATGATAGGGTTGAAC
Source organism: Neoceratodus forsteri (assembly GCA_016271365.2). NCBI lineage: Eukaryota > Metazoa > Chordata > Ceratodontiformes > Ceratodontidae > Neoceratodus > Neoceratodus forsteri. The sequence continues at coordinate 216,998,290 of CM057453.1, forward strand.
CTAGTTATTGCCTCACTTGCTTGTATGGCCCATGCAATATCTAGAACTGTTCTTTCGCATATTTTAAAGCCCCTCTCTACCTCCGATAGCTGTCTATTTAGGTATGTAACTGGCACTGACTTTCCATTTGTTTTTTGCAAAAGTACAGCAGTGATTGTGTCATCAGTCACATTGGCATGTAAAATAAAGGGTTTTGAGTAATCTGCTTGAATTAAAGTAGGCAATGTCTGTAGGACCTTTTTCAACTTATTAAAACAGTATAACTCTTCTCCCTCCCAGATGAGCTTATAGTGCTCCTTTGGGTCATCTTTTAACATATTATATAATGGCTTTGTGATCTCTGAGTATCCTTCAATGTAATCCCTGCAGAAGTTTGTGATACCCAGTAATTTCCTTAGGCCTGTAATGGTGGTAGGTAGTGGTAGGGTTTGGATTAGTGCCGTTCTGGCGGGGTCTATTCATCTTCCCGGGGAGAAATAATTGTTCCTAAGAAGGTAACCTTTTGCTCACCAATTTGAGCTTTGTCTGGGTTTACTTTTAATCCACTTTTTTTAATAATCCTAGCACCCTATCCAGTAGCACCAGGTGGCCCTCATTTGTTGGACTGTGAAGCAACAGGTCATCTACTTATTGGATGACCGAGTCTCCTAACCCCTCCTCATCCAAAATTTGTTTTATGTACCTGTGGAACAGGGTTGGTGCTGAGTGGAAGCCCTGTGGTAGTCGGGTAAATGTATACTGTTTTCCCTTGAAAGTAAATGCAAACTTATACTGGTCCTCTGTCTTAAGGGGCAATGACCAGAACCCGTTAGCCAAATCTAGAACAGAAAATAACTTGCTCTTGGGCTGCAATTTGTTAAAAATCTCAGTGTTGGAACGAGTAATAGGGCTAACCTGGGGAGTTTATTTAAATTGTGGTAATCGATAGTCAGACGGTATTTTCCATTTGGCTTTAACACTAGTCATATAGGACTGTTGGCTGTTGAACACATGGGCCTAATGACTCCCTGTTGTAACAGTTGTTGGATAACTGGCTTAACTCCTTCTACTGCTTCCTTTGGTTTTGGGTACTGTTTGGTATGCCCCAGGCATGGGCCTTGCACAGCTATCTCTATGTTGCTTACCTGTCCACAATCTGTGCTGTTTTGTGCCCAGACCATCTTATGAATTTGTACAATTTGCTTAAATGTGGGGTGCTTTAATCGTGTCTCTAAATTTTTAACACTTGTGGCGGCATTTGGTTTTATTGAGGCTAGGGCATAGCTCTCTACAACAGTGACTGGTTTGAAACCTTTGATGTTTATTCTCTATAAACACTGATTACTAAGATCTACAATGAACTGGTGTTTAGTTAAACAATCGCTACCAATGATGTTGGCTTCTGTGAGTCCCCTCTCTGCCCATGTGAAGGTTTGACATCCCACAGGTGTACCTCCTAGCCTTATGTGCTGTGGCTGTGACCAATACCCCTCAGTGGTATGTCCTGTACATCCTTCTATATATATTGGTGGTCTTACGGTATCTAGGGGTATGCTGATATTAGTAATAGATACGGCTGCTCCGGTATCTAAGAGTGCTTCTACAGTATGGTCATTTATGGTAAGCCTAATTGTAGACCTCCCATGACTATCAGCATGTAAAACGCATACCCATTTAGTGTCAGGGTTACTGGAACCTCCAACTCCCTATTTCTCATCCACCTCACGTATGGCATTAAGCCTTTAGATCGTGTCATCATCATCCCGGGGTCCTCCCGTTCCTGTCTCTGGGACGCTTTCACGACTACTTGTAGGCGGTCGAGAAGATCCTCTACAGTGTCTCCCTCATTACTCTGCCTGCCCATCAACTGGCCTCGCCCTCTGTCCCTTCCTCTATTTTGCATTTGTCTCAGCCCCTTTCCTTCCTCTCCTCCACCCTTGGCCCCACACTCACTTTTTATCTGTCCTGTAAGCCTGCAGTTAAAACACATTAAGTTTAACTTACCGGCAGCTGGTTTTCTGCTGGGACCCTCATTAACTCATGTGGCCACTGCAACTTTAGTACTTTTTTTCATTAAGGTATGTCTCAAGTAATTCTACCCTCTCTTCATGTGTTTTTGACAGTTTTAACACAGATCTTACGGTAGAGTCAGAGTCATACACCCGGATCCACAAATCCCTAAAGGTTGGGTTCTCTTCGATGGCACATTTCTGTCCACCATTCCACTGGTTAATCTCGAAGAGCCTATGGATAAACACCCGTGACTCCTCCCATGTGGTCAGCTTTGTTTGTAATATTTTATCCCAATCAACCTCCTGCCTGGCTGATTCCCCCCCGGCTCATTTAATAGCATCTACTATCTCATTAAAATCTGCCCATGAATTGGGGTTTGTGGTTGCATCCTTATGCAAGCCCTGCACCTCGCTAGGCATTGCCTCGGCAAAGCGTGGGCTTAGTTTGAACATGACAATGTGGCAGACATCTTTATTAGTTAGTCCTAGGGTTGTTTGGGTTTGCTTTAATCTCCTCCTTAATTGGATCAGATCAGTCGTATGGTCAATAAATCCAATCTCTTGGATTAATTGTGTTAGCTCTTTAATGGTCAGGTATCGGACCTCTGGTTCTATTTTTGGTTCTTGATCCCCTTTCTGCCAGGTTACTGTTTTTTGCACTCCTCCCCTTCCTTAGCCATCTTCTGTGTATCTTCTGTGACTACCTCAGCCTCCTCTCCAGAGACTGGGATGTTGGCCCCTGGATTGGTGCCAGCTCTTGCCTCTCTCCTGGCTTCCTTGTCTGTGTCTAATAAGTCACCTATTTTATCTAATCTTTTTTTTACGTCCTCCTGTAACCGAGTATATCGGTCCACCTCACTCACATTGTCCCACTCTTGTGCATGTTTTCGACATAACTGATACCGATCCCTTTTTCCTTCTAACAGGAGTTTTGTCTCCTCGTATCTTTGTCATGTTCCTTCAGACATTGTACCACCGCCCGCGGTGACCATGCCCCTCATGGTAACTGGAGCCACCTTTACAACAGTCTTATCTTTGTCCTGTCATTTTTCCCTCTCTCTCTCTCTCTCTTCCTTCTAACTTACTCTGGCATTCTGCTAACAATTCTATTAGTTCCTTAACCTTCTCTTGAAGCTCATTGTACTCAAAACTACACTTATGCTCTCCGGCGGCTTATTCCTGAGACTGCTGGTCTATCTTTATTATTAAAAGGGAATTATCCCTATCCAGGAGGTAGTTATCACCCTGGACCCTCACCAGTTGCAGTTTTAATTGCTGATTCTTCTGTTGTAACTGCTCTGGACCTTGGCTTATTTACGTCTTTAAGCTATCTATTTCAGACCGTAATTGGGTCGCTATATCTTGTTGCTCATGCAGGTCCTTAAGGAGTTTATGCTATCAGTGAGTTACCTCTTGGCTACATTGCCAGAGACCTTGTACAGCATTTGCTAGCCTTTCTTTTTCATTTTTGGTCACAGAATTGCGATCTAACACTAACTTGTTAAAATGTTCTCGGACTGACTTGTCCTCTGGGGGGGCATCATATGCCCCCAATCTACATCTTTTCCCCAAATACTTATGTATTTCTGTCTCCATTGTACTAATTATGTTGCATTGTGTTTACAGAATTAACTCTGTGGAATCCTATCCAATGGTTTAATACTTATTTGTCTGCTAACTCTGATGAGGTATCACTCCCTTGTGCACCAGTAGTGATCTAGTATGGGCTAGTCTTATGACCCCCGTAGAGCCCTGTCTTGCAAGTAACAGTGGTACCTAGCCTATTCTTATGGTTTCTTTCCACACGTCTCTAAGCATACATTACCTCATGGAGCTAAGTGGTTGGTTGAGGTGATCAGTCTCTCTCGTGGCCCCAGGCTTTCTGAGGAGTCCACGCACTTAGGGTATTTTCTTATGGCGTGAACAGACTATGTCGAGGTCCCAATTTTGGTATTCTCCATTTAAAAAGTGAACTGAGTCATGGCACCAATTGTAGCCGAGGAATTTTAGCTGGGGACCCTCTAGGCTACTTGTTACCTTGGGACCTGGTTGTACATTACAGATGACATGGACGCGGTTGGAAGAGTAAGAAAGACGTTCATTTCTACATGGTGTTAGGCGGGCATTGGTGTTACATCCTCTTCACCTTAGTAAAGCAAACAAGCATATATATACATGCACCCCCCAGCATATAATCACTCATGCACCAGTAATGTTATTCCTGTTATACAGCATCATGAGTAACCAGGCAAAACATGTTTGTACAGGTTGGGGATGTTTATCTAATACATGGGGTTCCTGCTAGATCCATATAAGGACAACACCATATATGTTTTTTTTGGCAAATACTACTATACAATGACTGGGTGGCTTGGCATGTCACGTGAGCCATAATAAGGGTTAGACATGAGATGTGACACATAGACATATATTGCACACTTGCGCAGATAGGGCAGATTGTTTAGGATGATGACATAGGTACACTATATGGGGACACCATTGACTCCTCCTCCTCATCTCTGTAGTAGTCCTTTGCATGCACTTCTGACTTCACTAGGACTGTATCCATGCCACTTCGGAATGCCATGCTCAACAAGGATAATAAGGGAGAAGGCCCTCTTGCTCCAGCTTCCTTTTGGTGTTGAGTCCAGCATAAGTGCCTATACATAAGGTGCATGTGTGTTTCCCACCAGTGCCTAGGTGGCTCCCCTTTTTCCCACAGCTAGCGCATGCTCAAGATATCTGGTAGAAAGACATTGTTTCATCAGTTGGGTCCAGGTTATAAAAATCTCTAACTAGGGCTTTTGTATCCCTCATTTTTTCATGGCAGTGGACTGGGTACTGGGACATTGGAGGGGTGGAAAAGGATGTTTTGGGGGATGATTTCTACACTGCTGTGACAGTAGCTGACTGTGTTATTACTGACTCAACAGTGCTAATGACAACAACAGCTAGAGGACTAGGGGGAGGAGTTTTGTAATTCCTTGAAACTGCAGTGTACTACAGATTCATTCACAAGACACATGCTTTTTTCAGGTTCCCATCAAGGGTCCTGATCATTATTCCCATTCCCACTCCCACTGAGGCTGATAACCTCCTCCTCCTAATCCTCAGACCTATTCCACTCCTCCTTATCTTCACTTTCTCCACCCTTTAGTTTCTTCTCTGCATACCTATCTGCAACAGTCAGATTTCCTGCATCCAGTTGTGAGTCAACCTCACGCTCATAAACACCACCAACAGCAGTCATGGGAACAACATCAGCCACCTCACTGTCCTCAATACATTTCCAGAGCAAGAGATTTTGTGGGTTAATGGATTGATCCTTTTTTCGCTATCTCCACTTCCAGCAGTGCCAGCAGTCAGCAGCATTGATGCCACACATGTAGCAGAGAAAAATATGGCCACACCAATACACCCACCACTTACACCAACTACTCCTTTTCAAGTAATAGTACTACCGGCCCCTGATGAACCCACAACAGAAGCAGTCATTTTAGATAATATACCCTTCTGAACTAAAAACACTGCACTCTCCTTGGCAACATAGCCGCTGCAAGCAACTCAAACTTTAGTCAAACATCTCTTTCTGGGCATTTTTATTTGTAGATTCTGTAACACTGCAGTTAAAGTAAACAGAGGAAGCAGCAGAGACACACAAGCACCTCAACATAGCACTGTGATTTAAATAACATAACAAAACAGTTTACAGAGCTAACAGTAGCTACAGTAAAAACAACACAACAATAAGTTTTTTACACTTTTTTTTTACAATACATGACAGGGAATGAGGAGACATGCAAAATCTGAGGTAATTAAAAAGAAGTTACTGTCACTCTGACAGTAAAACTGTAACTTCAGTAACTAAACATAATATCGGTAATCATCATAGTAAAACCAGACTGATAAAAATAATTCCATAAAACACACCAAACTGTTCTACAGAAGTAAAACTACAAATCACAGAAAAATAGAAATCATAATTAAGAAGAAACACATTGAAAACAGCAGTAGTGCTCACATACAGGGCTGCCTTGTTTGCTGGTAGCTCCACAAGCACACTCCTTGTCTTCCATCATCCAGCCAGAATTCAATCTCATTTTTAATGTTTCCATCAAAATCCATGTATATCAAGTCTCAATTAACTCACTGTGCAGTACTTTATCAAAGGCTTTTGTGAGGTCCAGAAAAATGGCATCCACTGGTCTGAGCTGTTCTATTTCCTTACTGAAATTTCCATAGAACACTAGAAGGTTTGTTTGGCATGAACACCCCTTGGTTAAACCATGTTGCAACCTGTCCCTCTTTCCTGTCTTACTTACTATTTTATAAAAAAAAACCTTCATAATTCCCTTTGGGACCTTCCCTAAAACAGACGTCAATCTCACTGTCCATAGTTTCTTGTTTCCTTCCTGCTACCTTTTTTATAGATAGGCATCACAGTGGCTAACCTCCCAGAGTCTACCACCATGCCTTGTTCCAAAGATTTTTGGAAAATCCTGGTCAACGTTCCTGTTAATTTTTTGGTCAACTCCCTGACAACCCTTGTGTATATTCCATCAGGTCCATGGGCCTTATTCAAATTCAACTTCATTAGTCTATCCTTGATGTCATTAATCTCTAAAAGGATATGGCTATCACTCATCCCCTCTTGTTTTAATGTACCACGGTCAGATTTGTCATTAAAAACGTAACTAAAATAGTGGTTCTTCAGTTCATCTATATCTGCCATGTCCGCCACTAGCCTTATAATAGTTTTGATCCCTAGTACCACAATATCAGTTTAAGTGCTTATTGGGCAGTGGGCACCATGATTGTGTTTAACAGGGAAATTCACCCCTGATTTTAAATGCTAGTAGTGGTTATTTAGAGGCTAAATGAGTCACCATAAGAAGGCTTGTGGTGGTTATACAGAGGTTAAGTGAGTCACCATAAGTCACCTACTGAAAATCATGGCTTCTGCTTGTACTTCAGTCAAATACAATTAACTGTTTTGTTGATCATGTGACATTTAAAGATGCTTTAACTAAATTACTTTCTAAGATAAGAACTGTACTAAGATTATTTTAAAACACACCCAATTTTTAAATATTTTATTGCATTGATAAGTAAACTATAATAAAACAGTAAAGAAAGTCAACCATGATTAAACTGTGGCCAGTCTATTATTAAATTAATGGTCTTTTTCAATAGAGCAGGGACATTTGCTTAATGGGTGGAATGATGTGAACGCAGCTGTGCCTATTAAGAGGATTCTACTGTGGAACTGTTTTTTGCTATATGTGTAGCATCTCTGAAAAGTATCTTCTTAATTAAGTTTTATGCAGACTGCAAAGATGTTTACTTTAAGATTATTAACCATTATGTAATGCAAGGTGTAAGGCATTTCTGGTCCTTTCTCTTCCCATCATTTATTTGCATCCCATCTACTACGATTCTCTTATATGCATCCTTGTGTCCACATACCACAGACTTCTCACCACCTACTTTCACAGATTCTAGCCACCGCAAAAGGGCCGGATCCCTTTGGCTAAGGCTTTTATTAAATGCACTCATAAAACTTCTTCTATTGCTGCTTATCTGTGCAGGCAATGTGAAGCTTAATCCCAGTCCTCCCCTCCCTATCCCTACTCCCTCTGCCCTTCCCCAGATAAAGGGACTAAGCCTAATTCACATAAATGCATGTTGCTTGCTAAAGAAATTTGATGCAATACAGGCTTAGTTCAACCATACTACCCCTGACATTGTAGTGGTGACAGAATCTTGGTTGAGGCCTTCTACACTGGACTATGAAATCAACATCTCTTTGTACGATGTCTATTGGACAGACAGGTTATCAAGGGGGGTTGGGGAGGTAGCTCTTTATGTCCAGGACAGATTCACTACATCTGTAGTTGATTTCACCTCTGTTTCTCTGGAATTCAAATGCACTACTCTAAAGTTGCAACTATCCCCGTCAACTCCCATTTACGTCATTAGATGTTATAGGCCTCCTTCAGCAGGGAACAAGTTGTTGCAACACTTTCAAAATGTCCTAGGCTCCTTATCCTCTGAGGTTATTGTCATGGGTGATCTTAATATGGATTGGATCTCCTCATCATTCATACTTCTAAAAGAGCTTTGTGATAACTTTAGCCTGTCCCAACTTATAAGAGAAGCTACCTGTCCCAACTTAAAAAACCCAGATCAAAGCACATTGCTTGACATCATTCTAGTCAACAAACCCCATCTATATTCTCAATCAGGTAAATTCTTCAATGATCTTATTAATCACTAGGTTATAGCCTGTGTGTGAACCATCCCAAAGGCTGTCTCCTCCTCTAAATACATCCTTAAGAGAACTCAATGGTATTTTGATCCCAACGTCTTCCAATCTGACCTCTAATACACTAACTGGCAAGTCATCTACTTGGCCCCTTGGTAGCTGAAGCTTATGAAACCTTCCATATTATTATACTCAGCACCATTAATAAACATGCATCCCTAGTCAAAACCCACACAAAGAAAAAATCATGCCCATGAATCACTGTTTGCTTGAAAGAAGAGTTGTTATACAGGGACTCTCTCTGGAAAAGGGCAAGAAAACTCAAACAGCCAGCTGATTGGGCAGCCTTCAGAGCTGCTAAAAACCAATGCACCAGACCAACTAGAGCCAAGAAATCTGTCTATTACCACCCTGAACTTGAATCCTCATCCAACTGCACATCTAAATTCTGGAAAACTTTAAAGGAATTACAAGATCACAGCTCAGCTAGACTGTTCCCACTTGAGATGTCGAATGGTGGCTACTCTACCACTGACAAACAAAAAATTCTTGACCTCTTTAAGAACCACTTTGCCATAGCAGGCTTAGCCTTCAATGCCTCACTGGCCAGCATCCTCCAGTCACAAATGTATAACCTGAGCCCTGATTGCTGTGACCTAGTTTCACTTATCCAAGGCAAAGTCTTCTCTTTCAGCCCTGTCTCTGTGAAGCAGGTAGAGGACCTCCTACTTCAACTGGACACTAGGAAGAGCACATGCTCAGATTTTATTTAGCCGTTGTACCTTAAACTCGGCTACTATGTATTATTGCCCCCAATAATCCACCTTTTTAATATGTCCCTTGCCCAGGGCACCCTCCCTCCAATATGGAAAACAGCCCACATTATACCGCTTTTTAAATCTGACAACTCTAGCAACTTAAATAACTACTGTCCAATATCCATGCTCCCTATTCTAAGTTAATTGAAATGGTGGTTAATTCCCAGCTTAGGCAGTATCTAGAAGACTCTAACCTGATAAATCCAGCTCAGTGTGGTTTTTGACCCTGTCACAGCACTATCTCAGCACTTGCTAAAGTCACAAATGACTGGCTGACTGCCTTGAATGCTAGAAACTATGTATGTCCCATGTTACTTGACCTTTGCAAAGCCTTTGATGTGGTGGGCCACCCTCTGCTTTTGGCCACTCTAAGTTATATTGTGATTAACAACCTGGCCCTAAAATGGTTTTCAAACTAGCTCACTGACTGCTATCAGCAGGTCAAGCCGGGGGTTGACCTTTCCCCATTGAAAACCCTCCCAAAAGCTGTGCCCCAAGGGTCCATTCTAGGCCACTTTTATTCACCATTTATATAAACAACCTAAATTCCAGAATTGTGTCAGCAAACATTCACCTATTTGCTGAAAATACAGTGCTATACATAGCTAGGCCTTCCATGGAGCTTGAATGAAACGACCTTCAAACCAAATTTATTCATTTACAAAAAAAATTTTGCACCCAAAACTTCTCCTAAATATTAAGAAAATGAAGGTTAAGCTCTTCACCCCATCATTTAACACCTCAAAACCCTGCCCCTCAGTGTAGGACCCTCAAATTCTCACTCCGCTTGGAGATCCTCTGGATTATGTGGAATCTTTTAAATATCTGGGAGTCTGTATAGATTCTAAACTATCATTCAAATTCCACATTAAAGAAATCACAAAAAAAAAGCTAAAACAGAGGCTTGGGATTTTCTTTAGAATCAGGCATTTTCTAACTCAGGAGGGGGAAAAAAGGCTACTACAAACTCTGTTCTTGCCTCTCCTTGACTACGCCGACTTCTTGCATGGGTATGGTTCGAGTGTAGCCCTTTCCAAACTTGATTCCCTATATCATCGGGTGCTTAGATTTGTTACCAATGCCCCATGTTCCAGCCGTCACTGCCCTCTCTATACCACCGTAGGCTGGAGCTCACTTAGTCTCAGGAGACAGAGGAATGCAATGCTTTGGGTATATAACGCCACCAATATCAAGCTTCCATAATATATTAAGGACTGTCTGCCTGTTTGCAATCCTGGTAGCTACCTTTTAAGAAGCCTTTCTTATATTTTTCTTTTGATCCCAAAAACTAGAATGTGTTTTGGCAGAGTGGCAATAAGTCACGCCGTCCTTGTTCTTTGGAATAACACACAAAAAATACTTCAGCTCGCTACCCTGGTGTTGCTGTCCATCCTTAAAACCTTATTTTTGTGGTCTTGTAAAGAGACCTGCAACTGCTTCCACAAATGACTCCCATATTCCTGGCCTTGCCCTCCCATGCTGTCCCCTTGTTCTCACCTATATGCCTTTGGTCTCTTCCTAATGTTACAGGCTCTTCCTAATGTTACAGGCCTCACCCCTGTTTTTGTCCTAACTCACTGCATCAGTAATTGATGTACTTACCCTCCTTCTCTGGCTTTGCTTCCTTATTACCTTTTTATATTTTATCTATACGCTGCGTAGATCCTTCATACAGTATATACTATGAATATTCAGTGTATTTTCTATATATATATCATATCTGCCTCTATTGTAAACTGAACTGTCTGTATAGTGCACAGTTTACATACTGACTTAGATACCTTCCATGCCTCATACCTTATCTTATGTATTCTGTATGGTGCCTGTCAATGAGGCTTCTTCAATGTATTATGTTGACAGTATTATGTTTCTCCTTTGTGAACCTCTTCTAGGACAACCTCCAAAATGAGTTCATCTTAATGGTGCTCCACCTGGTAAAATAAAGATTTGATTGATTGATTGATCATGGTTCATGACCAACAGGGTGTTTGGATCATTTTACTTTACTGGTATTTGACTTACAAATATACAGTGTGGATTTAAATGTTCCAACACATACACTTCAAAGACACCATTATTATCTTCTGCCTCCTGACATAGCCTGGCTTTGCAAACAAAGAAGTTGCAGTTTAAATTTATATGTCATAAAGATGAGATATGCCTCTTCCCCCTTGTTCATTCCCATAATATGTTATGTGAGGCATAATTTATTATTTAATTTATTTGAATTTTGGTAACCTGGTAGGCCCACTGAGACAGAATGTCCCTTTTTAGGGGCAACCCATGGAAAAGGGTTACAAAGGGAGGAACAGTGATACAATAAATGATAGCACATGGTAAGTGTACGCAGGCACTTTTACAAAAACATACATAAACAAAGCAAAATGATACACAGGCAGTAAATTAAGTTACATCTTTAAAACAGGTATAAGAATAAAAGTCAGAGAATGATAACTAAGCAAAGCATGTGTACAATTAGGAATAACTGAATTCAGATTATACAGGCACAGCGAGAAATTATTTACAACTGACACCATCCACACAATCAAAGCATGACTTACATAGCACCAGAGCACAGCATAGTAAATAAAGGGATGAATAAGCAGGCTCAGGTAAGGAACCCAGAAAGAGGGCAAGAGAGCGGAGAGTGATGAGAGATAAAAGAGATCAGTCATCAGGAGCAGGTATACAGGTGAGTGGTGGCAAGTTGAGATTTGAGAGAATGCTTGAACAGATGAATGGAGGTGCAGGTCATGACAGTGAAGGGAGAGAGTTCCAAATAGAGGTACCCGAGAAGGCAAAGGCATGCTGACCCACTGTTAGATGGGGTTTAGGGATAGAGAACAAAGGTAAGCCAGTAGACTGTAAAGGTCTAGGTATGTGTTTATGCTAAAAGATGGGCAGGAGGCAAGGAGGAGTGTAAGTATGCATGACTTTGGAAGTCAGGCAGAGTGTGGAATTGCAGCCTGGCTTCAAAAGAAGGCCAGCCCAGTGAGCCAAGGACAGTGCAGTGGTGAACTCTGGCATTAGAGCCAAGGGCAAATCAAGCTAATCTGTGGTAACACTGTTTTAGCTTGTTAAGGGGGAGACCTGAGCAGAGTGGAGAATTTTGGCACCATGGGAGATAATTGGAAGTAGGGGGGAGGAGGCAATAAGAAGGCGGGAGGTGGGCATAAAATAGGGCTTCAGGCAGTACAGCATTCTGAGCTGTTGATAGAGGGTCTTGATCATTGAGGAAACATAGGTGTCAAATGTGAGGTGGGAGTCCAAGGTCAAGCCCAAATATTTAAAGAACTGAAACATTTTAAGAGGGTCTCCCTGAGAGGAGTAGATTAATAGGGGGGGTGGGGTAGGAGACTTGGGGGTCAGATGGAAGAAGAACATAGATTTAGTTTTTTTAGAATTAAGGGTACCAGGTCAATACCGCACATAAAATAGAGTGTGGCAGTAACTGTGCTGTGTAGAGCATGCTTGTGATTATAGTGACAGGGGAATAACAGTGGCAGGGAATTATTGCTATCCCATCGCATTGCACTGTAACTGTGTAAGGATCAAGTTACAGTGTGCTGGTTACCTGATTGAGCTGCTCCCCGGGTAGAATGGCTAGGCACCAGCACATGGTGGAACTGGGAAACCTGGGATTGTGGTTCAATTCCCCCCAGGTCTCCCTGTGTTACTACTTTTGAGGTTCTTTTTATTTTTTCTTTGAAACAAAAACAAAATGGACATCCCGTCCAAGTTGCTTTCAATCCCCTAACAATCCCTCCCCCCCGAGTTTGTCATATAAATCCTGGAGGTGTGGGAGGCAAAGCCCCCCATGTCAGGAAGTACTGGGTAAGAAGCCCCCCACAAAACATAAGTCAGACCATTGTAGAGAATGGCATGTGCTGTTTGTGTAGGTCACTGTTTTACCCAACCTTATTTCAGTGCACACCGTTTTGCCTGCGGCATCAATTGCCAAACTGTTTTTGTTTTGGGTGACAGGACCCCATGATGTTTTTAGCACCAGGAGGTTGTTAGAAAACAAAGTCTCAAGATTCAGGAAATCCTGCTGGATAAGGGGGTTTAACACGGCATGGTCAGAGGAAGACAGGTAGATGATGGCATCTTCAGCATAAAATTGAACTGACGCACCCCACAATGTTGCTGGAGTTTAGTGATAAATAAGGAGAATAGGAGTGGACTGAGAATAGAGCCCTGAGGGACCCCATCCTTTATGGCACTGAAAGGGGAAGTCTGGCCAGCCCATTTGACACATTGAGTATGGCCAGTAAGGCAGTTTGTGAACCAGTTCAGAGCTAGCTAGGGTATTGAGTCCAAAGGTGAATAATATATGCAACAGGAGATTATGATTAACAAGGTCAAAAGCCTTGGTGAGGTCAACGAATATTGCACCCGTCACAAGGCCTTTGGATGCTAAGGTTGCCAGATGTAACACTGATGAGGGCAGTGTGGGTACTACAGTATGTGATTTTTGAAACCCGTGCTGGATCATTGAGAGAGAGAGTTATTCAGTTCAAGATAAGAGTTAAGCTGAGCATGAATTATTTTTTCTAGAATTTTAGCAAGTGGGCAAAGGATGGTGATGGGACAGTAGACCACAAATAGAAAAAGGCCAGAGGAAACCACAAATAGCAAAATACCAGAGTATGCCAACATGGCAACAATGCTATGAGATCTATGTAGTGGATTACCACAAGCTTGTGGTGAGCAGACAGCAGTGCAGGCCAGTGCATGCCTCTATCATGATTTGAATGTTTATTCCACCCTTCTGAGTTCTGTTCTGGGCTAGCAATCCCATGCATTGCATGAATGTGGTAGACATATCATGTCTCAGTTTTCTTTTAGAACAGGAATCTGAAAATATCCCTGATGGTAAGTATGAGTTTAATACAAGGGTACTGTACTGTACTTTTTATTTTTTATATTGTTTACTGGATCATCACCAGAGCTTCCTGTCTCTGCCTTTGGCTAGGCTACCACAGTCTGACCAATCCAACCCCCCTGACCACTAATCAAGCTGAAATGATTCCTTCTCTGGTGATTGTTGTTTACTTGCTTGATCATTAGGTCTTCTGCACAAAGGTCATTCTGCCCCATGGTGGAACTACTGGAGGACATGGAAGAGAAATGTGTATGGATTGGTCTTTAGATCAAAGCGTAGACAGCAACATTTCACTGGAGTGGTGGACCTACTACATGGATTTCATTGCATTGATGCCATGGTGGCATACTCTGGTATTTTGCTATTTGTGATCTCTTCTAGCCCCTAAATGAAATGTGATTCATGGTGCATTATTTAAATTAGGATCTAATCATGTGGATGTGCTTTACGATTGCATCCTCCCTGCTTTTCTATCTGCAAGGCTGCACTGCTATCTGCTCCCCACCAGGCTTGTGGTAATGCAACATAAAACACTGCCATTTTTGCCAAAGGATAGTGGGAATTCAGCCTGGTTGTAAGATCCTACAACTTTACACACTTGCCCACCTTCAACCAGCCATCATTCCACCAACAATGCTCCTCATAAAATGTGTGTATTTGATGATAATTTTCTTGTCTGTGCTTCATCTCTTATTAGCCACCTCATCTCATGAAGTTACTCTGGCTCTGCCCTCATTCATCAAAGGTGATGAGGGCAGAGCCAGAGGAACTTCATCTCATGAAGTTCCTCTGGCTCTGCCCTCATCACCTCTGATGAATGCTGCAGTATAATGACCATGCGTAGACATTTTTCTCTAATGGTTATCTATCTATCTATCTATCTATCTATCTATCTATCTATCTATCTATCTATCTATCTATCTATCTATCTATCTATCTGTCTGTCTGTCTATTTATCTATCTATCTATCTATCTTATTTATCTATCTATGTATGTTTCTATCTATCTATCTATCTATCTATCTATCTATCTATCTATCCATCCATCTATGTATCTATCTATCGGTATTACATCAAGAAAAGTGAAGGTTATTCTGCCACTGTACAATGCACTGGTGAGGCCACACCTGGAGTATCATTTCCAGTTTTGGAGACCCCAGCTTAAGAAGAACATGGCACTGCTGTAGATAGTCCAGAGAAGGGCAACAAAAATGGTTCAGGGAATGGAGGGGATGAAGTATGAGGACAGGCTCAGAAAACTGAACATGTACACATTGGAGAATGATAGAGACTTTCAAAAACCTGAAAGGTTTCAATAAAGGGAACACTGATTATCTTTTCCAACTAAAGGAAGGAGGGATCACAAGAGGCTATAGCCTAAAGCTCTTGGAGGTAGGGAATTCAGAGTGGTGGCAAGAAGGCATTTTTTCACTGAAAGGGTTGTTGTACCCTGGAATGCATTGCCTGCAGAGTTAGTGACACTGGAAACAGTAGAAGGGTTCAAGAAGGTTTGGGATGGGCATAGAGGCAGGGTAAAGGTAAGGGGTAAGGCAAACACCACTATGGACCTTGGGGGTTAAGGGGAGAAAACTATGGAGGAGGGGGTAGCACAGTCACTGTGCACAAACAGTGAACTATATTGGGTAGCTGGCAAAAATGTATGTATGTATGTATGTATGCATATATGTATGTATCTGTCTTATCTATCTATCTATCTAGCCATCTATCTTATAGTGGTGTAGTCGCACCACTATTGTTAGGGTTAGTAGGGTGCTTAATGTTAAACCCCAAATTTTGCACGTTAATAACTTCGCAACCATTCATAAGATTTGCATGAAATTTTGCATGCACAGTCTCAGGGGTAGATCTCTTGAAGTGCCAACTTATTTTCTGATTGGATGTGCAGATTCTGAGATCTGGATAGTGAAAAAAAGTATTTGTTTCAGGTACTTACACTTTAAATTTTAATTTGCCAATAGGAACTGAGGTTTAATCACTTTCTCTCTCTCTCTCTTAGTGTCTTTTTCTGGTTTTTTTTTTGTGTGGAGACTGCTTTCTGACTTCATCTTTTATACAGTGTGCTCTAGCTAATACAAAGCTCTCACAGGTGGACCACTCTGGGGAGCTTACCAGTTAGTAGAAGGACACATCGCATCTCTTTTTAATGCAGTGATAAAGGGTTAGCAAACTCAGCTCAGGCAAATATATGGATTGTTTCATGTCACATTTCTTATAAATGTTTCATACATTTTACAGGGGAGCTCAAGGTGTGTGGCCCAAATCAGAATCAAACAGTTACAACATCAATGTTCTTCCACCTCCAAAAGCTGCTTAAAAGCCTACAATTCATGTAAGTTTATTCTATTGTCTTACTTTGTATTCTTTCCATCGTTGTAACATTTTAAAATGGTTCTCGGTGTCATCATTCAGCCGAATCATGATTAGTCAGACCACCAGTGACAAGGTGACCTACTCATTGGTCAGGGAGCTACACATTAAATTTTAACATGCCAATATCCACTCAGGGAGACAAATGGAGATATGGACAGAAGTAATGAGCAGAGGACACCTGAAACATACAGGAACAAGGAGCTACTAGTCATTGGTGATTCCATTATCAGAAATACTGACAGGGTACTCTGCCAGGGCAGGAATGAGTTCACAATGGTCAGTACTCCACCAGGTGAAGACATAGGAGATGTCCGAAAGCTTTTGCCAGGATTATTGGACAATACCCACAAACCAATCACTGTATTGCATGTTGAAGTCAATGATGTTGGGAAAAGAACACATCTGGACATATAGAGGGACTTTGAGGCAGTTGGAGAGGCCTTGAGGGTGGAAAGTTGTGACATCATGGTATCTGAGATCCTTCCCATCCCAAGAGCAGGTGCAGCAAAATCTAGGGCTATAAGGCAGCTAAAAGGGAGGATGAGAAGGTGGTGCCTTAGGAAGGCTTCACATTTATCCAGCACTGGGACACTTTTAGGGACCCCAGACTGTCTGGGAATGATGGCCTGCATTTGAACAAACATGGCAGCAGATTATTGGCTAAGGAGAATCAACATCAAGTAGCTGATACTTTAAACTAAGTACAAAGGGGGAAGATGATGCCTACCAGGCTACTCAGGAATCAGGAGGAGTTCCCAAATATCATAAAATGGCTAATGCAACTCCAAACTGGAAATGCCTGTCCCTTAATGCTAGGAGCCTCACACACACGTTTGATGAACTAGAGTGTTTGTTAAACATGAAGAATATTCATGTATGCTCCATAACAGAGACCTGGTGGTTACCTGAGGATACTTGGGATCATCACATACCTGGCTATGGCTTATATTACATGGATAGAGTTAACAAAAGGGGGGAGGAGTAGCCCTTTACGTATCTGATAGCATCTCATCAGAAGCCATTGAAGTGTCTCAATTGCCTGGAATAGAACATGTATGGATTAAGATAATGCCAGCAGGTAGCCCTAAGATCCTAATTGGGGTTATGTATAGACCTCCCTTGATTACCTCACAGGAAGATGAGGCTGTTCTTCACTTTTTAGACTCCCTAGATTCAACTGATAGGATGATTCTTTTAGGTGACTTTAATCTTCCCGGTACAGACTGGGAAAAGCAAATAGCAGGGTCTCCTACTGAATCAAGATACCTGGACACATTCTTACTAGCTGGCATTGAACAACATATAAACAATGGTACTGGGGGGACAACATATTGGACCTTCTGTTGAGCAATATGGGTGAGACAATTCAGCACTGCAGGGTAACCACCCCCCTTGGCTCTAGTGACCACTTCATGGCTACTTTTAAGCTGGAAGGACAAACAATTAATATACTAGGCTCTACAGTGGTTAGAAACTATAATAAGGCCAACTTTGACAGAATAAGAAAGGAGTTTTTGGAATGGGATTGGGAAAAGGAGTTTGTAAATAAAGCACTAAAAGAACAATGTGATAGTTAGGAAAATAAAATCACATACATGGTTAATAAACATGTACCGGTCAGGAGGAAATACAATAGATCAGGCAAATTTCCCACTTGGATGACCCCAAGAAGTAAAAGTATGATTAAAAAGAATAAAAGTGCTTCAACAAAGCCAGTAAGAGTAGGGGTGCTAAAAACTGGGAGGTGTATAAAAAGCTGTTAAGAGAAACTAAAAGAGCAGTAAATCAGGCAATTAAAAACATGAGCTGAATCTGGTTAATAAGGTTAAAGATAATCACAAATCTTTCTATAGCTACATTAATAACAAAAAGGGGGATAAAACTACTGTTGGGCCTATAATAGATCAGGATGGAGAATTAATAAATGAAAACCAGGAAATGGCAGGACACTTTAACACCTACTTTTCATCAATATTTAACGCCAAATCAAGGGAGACTAAGGATCATCTCAATAATGTAGGCAATAAAATCACTCTAAATAGTGTAAATATTAAAGAAGGATTGTTACATTTGAACTCCAGTAAATCTCAGGGACCCGACGGGATTCATCCTAGAGTCCTTAGGGAGCTGGCTAAAGTATTGGTTGAACAGCAATTTTCCAAACATCATTGGATATGGTGGAGGTGGCAGAGGTCTGGTGTAGAACAAACGTCATACCAATTCACTAAAAGGGGTCAAGGCAGGAGGTAGGTCATTATAGGCCCATAAGTTTGACCACTGTCTTGGGGAAGATTTTGGAGGCCCCCTACTTAATGACCAAATAGTGGAGTTTATGAATCTGGCAGGGGACAGTGACAATGCACAGCACAGTTTTAAGAAGGGCTTCTCATGACAAACACACTTTTAGAATGTTACATGCATGTAAGCAGGGCGCTGGATGAGGGCAAGGCAGTTAATGTTATAGTTTTGGACTTCTCAAAAGCATTCCATGAAGTCCCCCATGGGGAATTAATAGATGCCCTAATAAAGCGCTAAATCCCTGGGTATATTACTCACTGGGTAAATGCATGGCTGAGTGATAGAAAACAAAGGGTCTGTTTAAAGGGAGCATATTCGGAATGGCTGAATCTAGAGAGTGGAGCTCCCTAGGGATCGGTGCTGGGGTCTTGCTTGTTCAACGTGCACATACACTCACTAACTGGTGGAGGGAAAGTCTGGGAGTCCAAATTTGCAGAGAACACCCGGATTGGCACTAGCATTTACAACATCAGGGAAATACAGAAATTACAGGATGCCCTAGCTATGATGGAAAACTGGGCAAGAGAATCTAAGCTATCCATTAATAATAATGAATGTGCGGTTATGCACTTTGGTAAGAATAACAACAAGGGGGACTATGTTTTGAATGGGCAAAAGTTAAGTAAGGTCACCGAAAAAAGAGATCTGGGCGTTAAAGTGACAGATGACCTAAAGTTCAGCCAGCATTGTAGCCATATAATAAGGACTGCTAGTGGCATAGTAAATACATCAAGAAGCATATTAAAAGTAGAAAGAGTGAGTTGAGTGCACCATTGTGCGATTCATAGGTGAGGCCACATTTGGAGTACTGTGTCCAGTTCTGGTCACCTGGGTTCAAGACTGAAATCAAGATAGAGGAGAGAGAGAGTCCAGAAAAGGGCAACAAGGTCGGTTACTGATGTAAGGGACAGGAATTATGAAGGCAGACTGGAAGAGCTGGGGATGTACACAAGGGAGTATAGGAAACTGAGAGGAGATATGTGTATGGTCTACAGGGCAATTAAGGACCCAGTATTAGGGGCAAAACTGTGACTAACACTGAAGGAACAGCATTACAACACCAGGATGCACTCATTGCAGCTGAGGGGACAACACTTCAAAACAATAAAAAGGAAGCATTGGTTTAGCGTGAGGGTAATACCAGTTTGGAATAGCTTGCCTGGGGAGGTTGTTGCAAGTAATAGCATGCTAGGGTTTAAAAGGGAGCTGGACAAATATTGTGTAGCAGAGAACATTGTGGGTTACTTCAATAAGGCCAATGGCGAGCATTATGGACTAACGTCTTCTCTGCTCTGATATTACCTATGACACCAATATGATCTGAGGTCTCAACATGTTCTCTCTTTCTTGTGAAAAAAACACTCTCTAGCTTCATCCTTTTTATTATCTACCCTGGCAATAAGAGGCTCATAGGTGATAATGAGAAGCTTACAAATTAGGAGAAGGCCATACCTCTCATGTTCTTCATGCAATGGTAAAGTTCATCAAGCTCAAACCTGGCTTACACATCCTACATTTTTAACACATTTCTTATACATTTTTTACATTATGCACAGATGTTCCTGGTGTGTGGCAAAGTCAGAATCAGAAAGTTATAGTGCAGTATCAGTGCTCCCCCTCAAAAGCTGTTTGAATGCTTGCAATTCAGTAAAGTTAATTATAACATGGTTTCTAAAAAATCAAACCCCATTGGTGGAATCCCTCAATGTGGCCATGCATTACATGCCCTTTTTAATGCATCGTTCCATGGAGGGACTCATGGCAACAGCTGTCGGCACTCATTCCTGCCTTCTGAAGCTGAGGTCAGTGTGGCAGTCATTAAACAATCTGAGGAAGCGAGAGACCCCCAGCATTTAACATATGTGTTGAGCTGTTGTCAGCTGTGCCAGTTCATGTGGTCAGTGAGCAGTGGTACCATTGCTGTCCCCAAGCCATGTTGGTATTTGGAGTCCCAGTACACTGCAGATAGTGGAAGACACACTGAACAAGAGAAAGAGACACATAGCAAGACCAGGTGGGAGATATTAGTAAAGAGGTAGTGCAATGTTCTGGGTCGCTTTGTCTCTGTCTGTGTCTGCTGTTCCTTCCAGTCCTTGTGTGGGTAAGGTATTGGGAGTGAAGTACAGGCAGGTGGAGCACCCCCCCCCAGTGGAGCACCCCCCCCATCATAACACTGACATTGACCTGAGTAAATGACTGAGGTAAGTTCCCTGATGCCATGAAGGGAGAGAGTCAGAAGGGCGACCGGTGTTTTTCTGTGTGTCTCCATGGCAGGTACAGAGCAGTGGTGTTGGATGGCCATGACATGACAGATCAGATGTTGATAAAGCAAGAAGCAAGTGGGCTGTGGGCTTCCCAGTGTGGGTTTAGTCATGGAGCCACTGTGCTGTGAATTGTAGTAAGAGGTAGAGAGAGACAACGATTAGGAAAATGCGGTCATCAGAACAAGTGAGAGACACACACACAGAGTTACGGCTGGCTCGGGACAGCGGTTGAAGAGTTGTGACACTGTGTGTGTCTGTCATAAAAAATGTTGTATGTTTCATTGATGAGTGGGAAAATAGTTCTCCAAGCACAGCTGTGAAGGTACCAAATGCTGGGAGTGATGCATTAAACGCAGCCCTGTGGTCAGATGATGTTTGTTGGTAAATGCTGTTTCAGCACAATAGGTGATTTTCAGCACTGTATCTGGCTCATGTCACAGACTGCTTGCAACTGAGCTGTCTTGTGTGGGTGACATCAATGGGATAGTAATCCTGTGAAGTGGGTCAGCCGTGCACCAGTCCTTCTGGAGTCCATACTTATTACTGTGAGAAGCAGTCCATCAAAGCGAATGTAGCAGTGTCTCTGTTTAGGGGGGCTGAGAGAAATGTCCATGAATCACTAACCTGATGTATCAGACACAGCAAATGTGACACATCACATCAGAAGTGTATGTGTCACATTTGTGCCTGCAGAACAGCCATGCAGTGTGGTTTTATTTGGAGGGACTACTTTGCACGTGACAGGATACAGTTCCCTTTTCTGTGTTTTCACAGGGAAAAAAACTGTTTTTTGGAGTCAATTTTTTTTTTGCACAACCCATGTTATAAGTGCAATAACCCACTCCAGGGTGTGTGTTTATAGACATTTAGTGCACACCTGGGGAGCTTGGAGGTCACTTGGCCTGCGGCCTCTTCCTCACAGCTAAAGATGTAGTGAAGTTTAAGTTCGCTAGTGCAGCAGAGGTGAATTGGCCCACTCCACCTCAAAATATAGATATGTGAAGTGCCTATTGAAATGCAGTACTTTGCCACTTTACGTCATAATGACATTTCGTTATGATGACTCCGCGTTACTTCACTTTATTTTCTTTTAAAGGCAAAGTGAGTGAGCATTGTAACAGCCCACAGATCACATGGCTCACAATCTGCAGGTCACATGCTTCAGGCAGAAAGTTAATCATATAAGAGAGTGAAAGACTTTAATTTTTGCCTTACCTAGTGTGTTACAAAGAGCTGTGTTTGAGAGGAGACTGAGAGATAGCAAAAAATATAAACTCCGCTTTGAGAGGAGACAGAGAGGTAACAAAAAATATAAACCCCAGTTCTGAACCAGAGCACCTTCCAGGCTTGTGGTCCCCTCCCTGAAGCAGGAGGTAGTGGTGCCATGGGAGCACCACCTCCGGTGACACCTACCAGCACCGCCCACCACTGCCACCACCTGCCATGGCCCTGTGCCAGCAGCTCAACAGGAAGTGAGAGAGGAGCGACAGCAGTCACAGCCACAGCCACAGCAGCAGCAGATTACCCCATCCCTGGCACCAACTGAGCACCAGCAGAACAACATCTGGGCCCCCCCCACCTGTGCCAGTTCACCCCGCAACTCACTAGTGTGGGAGTTCTTCACTACACTGCCTGCAGCCACCAGTGTAGCAAAGTGTAATCTGCGTGGTGAGGTGGTGTGTTGTGGCCCTAAGGGAAGTCATCTGGGCACTGCTGTTCAGCGCACCCACCTATACGACCACCATCATGCTGATTGCCAGGCCAGGCTTGCAGAGCAGGGCAGCAATGCACCTGCTGGCCCTGCTGGGCAACAGGTGTCAGCACAGCCTGCACGTGGTGTCAAGTGGGGGTGGGCCAAGGATCAAGCAGCTGCTCCACAATGTGCAGGTGACGGTGGCAACCCTGCACTAATACCTGCCACACATGTTGATTTGGGCCTGATGTGGAGTGAGTTGGACCATGCGAATGACCAGATTTTTTTTTTCAATTGTTTAACCAGGTGAGACACACTAAGCTGAAAGCTTTTTTACAGGTACAGCCTGGGAGCACAGGGAAGTTAAGTGACTTTCTCAGGGTCACACAGTATATGCAAGTGGGGGCTGTGGGATTCAAACCCAGGTCTCCAGATTTGCAGCTTAGAGCCTTAAACCACTGCACTATACTGCCTCTCGGGTTTGACAGTGTGGAGCAGTTGTTGGAGTGAATGGAGGTACACCAACTCCAAAAAATAGGCATGCTTCAACTGCTGCTCTCACACCATAACATTGATCATTCGTTTTTGTTTGTCCTTGCACCCACCACCCTCTCCATGAAAAAAAAAATTCCTGACATTGCCCCTGATCCATTCCCCATCTTCAAATTGTGCCCCCTGTTTCATGCACATCCCTTTTTCTGAAAGATGCTACTCTCTTGTACTTTGTTGATTCCCTTTTGGTGTGTGATTTCATTGCAATTATACATATTAAGCTTTAGACTCCACAATATTTGGGAAACTGGTTAACTTGTTGTCACAGGTTGAAATTGGGGCAATACTCATGCCATCAGCAACTTCACTACTACCAGTGGGGAAAACAGAATATTCTACCAAGACTGTGCTATGAAAAACATAAAGAAATCCCTTTACCAGCATCAACTGTGCACTTCCGCTGCATACTACCATGCCCATGGCCACTCTTGCCACTGGCAACAGTGCCATAGCCAGAAGCATCTTTAAATGCACATCTCTTTACAGGCATTTTTTGGAATTACACAGAAAATTCACAACAAATTGAGATTTATGAAATTTGGGATGGATGGGAAGCCAAAAGACAACTGTGGCTTTCTGATGCAGATTAGGTACTAAACAGATGCAAATGCACAGACGCAGACTGCACACTATAAAGAGATGCAGCCACACAGGCACAAAAACACCTTAACCAGTGTTCACACAAATCAAAAATTGGTAAAATAAATGATACCTTATGTGGGTTGGGGGGGGCTGCAGTAGCAGTCCACTAACTAGATAGAAGGAAACAGTAAAAAATGCTGCAGATGGATAACCAAGTCAGAGTGCGATGATTACCGAGTGGCACAATAAAATGTGTCTGACTTGATGGCACACACACACACACACACACACACACACACTCTCACACTCACACACTACAGGTAATACACAGAAAATTTTACAGTGCAGTACACTATATAAGCAAATCTTTTAAACAGAATGAAAATATGCAGTGCACCACAACAAAAGTAAAAAAAATGATCAAAAATTACTTCAAGTAACACACACCACTAGTACAAAACAGAAAGACTGCCTTTCTCATGTGAATCTCACTCCACCACAGATATGCCCCTCCCCCGAAGCACACTTTAACAGTGCATCAGTACACAGGCTGAATGTTCTAAATTAACATCCAAAATGCTCACAAAAACAACCAACATTCGATATAAGCGCAGGAGGGGTTTCTACCATCGATGTACTAAATTTGGAACAAAATAATTGGATCAAAAGTGATTTTTTAAAGTTTTTTCGATTATTTGATTCTCAGAGCTCTGATAGCAAATGGTCTTCAGCTTTTCACTACACACACTATGCAGAACTGAGGCTGTGCATGACAATATAGAGTTCATGTGACATGCAATCCCATGATTCAATGCAAAATTCGCCTCATATAGCAATAAACAGGAAAAGCAAAGTGCAGTCCCTTCAAATCAATGTCACTTCACTTAAAAATTAAGGGAAGGCAGTAAAACAATGTGAAGTAGCATGAAGTCCATTGGAAACAATGCACTTCACATTCAAACTTAAAGGTGGAGTAGTTCACTTCATGTTGCAGAGCACTGCTCAGATTTGGGGATAATACACAAAGTGCTCTGTGTATTGAAGTGAGAGCACTTCACCCACTTCTACTCACAACAGTCCCCAGGCTTGCATTGAATGATTATAAACACACACCTTGTCATGGGTTATAGCCTACTTACATTTTCTTACTTTTTTTATTCCATTCTGTTAACATTTTAAAGGTTTTTTGGTCTCATCAAAGAAAGAGAGGAAGTGGAGGGATCTCAGTTAATATTGGTTAAGTTTAAACTGTTAGTGCCTAACCGATTCATAGGACATCTTGTAGTTGGGGATCAGGCTACTCATGATTTTGGTGAATGATAAGACCAAGAACCCATATCAAATGTTAAAATTATGGAATGAAGGCAAAGTAAGAAAACTGAGTTAACTTAAAAATATGCAGGTTTTCAAATAGCTTTCATGGAGCACTGGTACTGTAACTGTTTAATTCTGACTTTGGTCCTTCTCATCCTACATGTTTCTAGAGGTTGTCCTATTCCCTGCTGTACAGAATGGAAATATGTGCAGTAAAGTAGAAATGATACTAGTTTAAGGTAGGAAGAAATAATTTATGATTTTTTTGATAGATTATATTTATATGCACCATTTACAGTATTTCTGCATAGGAGAACCGGTGGCAGGTCCTGTCAGTGTTTTGGATTATATTTAAATCTGGAGGGTCTATAAAATGAAATTAGTCTCTGGATTAAAAATCGCTATTGATAGTAATATAGTAATATTAATGTGAGGTAATATCAGTCGACGTGGCCTTTGTGACCTCCCATGATCTTAGCCTTTACACTAATAGTTTTTAATCTAATTAGTCATTTTCTTAAATTTATTTTGTAGTGTTTTACAGCAATATATGTAGTGTTGGTTGTTCACATTTGAGGCAATATGCACACCATGTGTTGCCAATGGCAAATCATATATAGTCACTATAATGCCTTTAAATTACTATTAAAATGGTGGAAGTAAATCTTAGCATCTAATTGTGATGAGTATGTAAGATGTGAATTATTTATTTATTTATTTAGACAGCAGTTTGGAAAACCTTTGAACCATAGGCTCATTTACAAAGGTACCTTGTCACAGTAAGACAAACGAAAATATACAGTATAACAGTATAACACAGTATAACAGTAACTTAAGACATAGATACAAACAAGCTGGTACAGGTAGGATTGATGCAAACAATACCAGAGTTATGTTGTCCTTAGCAGCTTAGTAGTAAGCTGTGTCATTAGTATTGAGTACGGCTTTGACTAGTGGCAATTACAGCTTCGGGTGTTAACAAGGTGGTTCCATAAGGATGTTTTGAAGCACGATATAGTTGGAGCTTCGGAGATGGAGGGGGGCAGTGTGTTGAACCAGGAGGGGGCCCTAAAGCTGAAGGCTCTTTGGCCGTGAGAGGTCCTAGCTCTAGGAATAACAAGAGAGGTTTTCCCAGAGGTCTGAGTATGAACTAGTGGGACAGAGCGGTGGATGGTGGTGGTCAATCCTGATGGGGATAGCCCAAGGAGGGTCTTTTTTGTAAGGGTACAGGTCAGATATTTGAGGCGCTAGTCAAGATCAAGTACCAGCACTTTAGCGTACAGTAGACAGGTGTGTGTTAGCCTAGGTGCCCCAGTAATTAACCTGCAGGCCTTATTCAGAGTAGTGCGAATTTTATGGAGTGCGGTCTGATCAGCAGCACCATACACCGGCAGTCCATAGTCCACTAGGGACAGGATAGAGGAGGTGACTGTGAGTCGAAGAGCCTCTGGGGGGAGGCAGTGTTTATACCGATGTAAGATGCCCAATCGGATATTAGTGGCAGTGGCTAGGGCAGTGATGTGTCCATGGAAGGAGAGGGAGGGGTCAAAATGGATCCCTAGGTATTTATAGGAGCAAACTTGTTCGAGTGGGAAAGAGGACCCAGAGTGAATGAGGAGTTTGAAGTCACAGGACTTGTTTTGAGGATGAGTGAAGAACATGGTTTTTGTTTTTTTAAGATTTATCACCAATCTATGTTCCTTGAACCAGCCCTATGAAACACTCCATGAAAGATGAATCCAGAGAGTAGTTTTCACACAAGAAAGAGAGAAAGTGTCAGGACCGCAGCTCACATTGGCATGTTAATTAATTATGTGGGTGCTGTAATTATTACCACTATATATTCCTGCAGCTATGTGCAGCTTTCACCCCCTAAGGAAAATGGAGAGTGCCTCAAAGCACCAGAGGTAGTGGTAGAGTTCAAGTTTCAGTAAATCATTAGTGAAATGGTTATCTAAGTGAGCACTGTGTTCTTTTGTAGCATTTGTCACAATAGAAAGCCTTGCAGAGCAGCAACACTCCCCCAGCCTGTTAGCACACATTTTGTTTGGTGTTCACAAACCTGGGGCACCCCTCCAAATGATAAAAAAAGTATATGACGTGTGATAAAATCTGTTACTAGCCAGGATTGAGACTGCTAAACCTTTAACACTTTATTAAATATAGGAGAGGAGTGGCCTTCTTCTAATTAGCAAGCTCCCCAATGTTCCACTGTGAACATCTTATGGGCCAGAGCACACTCTATGAAAGATGAATCCTGAGAGTAGTTTTCACACAAGAAAGAGAGAAGGTGTCAGGACCGCAGCTCACATTGGCATGTTAAAATATAAAGTGTAGGCACCTGACCAAAGAGGATGTCTCCTTGTCAATGGTGGTCAGGCTAATTGTGACACAGCTGAAAGATGAGACCAAGAACCGTTTCAAGAGTACCTTTCGTGGTGCTAAAAAAGTAGAAAAGTGGAGCTCCCTTACCTAAATGGGAGCTCCACCATAATGTTTAAAAATTGTTTCTCTTAACCCCCAATGGAAGAGGAAGGATTGTAAGCTGCCCACGAAGGGCTAGCAGCTTGATTCCTTTACACAACCTGACTCTGTGATCTGCTCCTTTGCTGAGACTCTGTGACGTCTCTGTAGGTAGAGCATGGGGGTGTGCCCCATTCAGTTATGTGGGAGTATCTTTTTCAAAGCTGATTTCCCAGTTTCAGATTGGGTTGTCATTCTGATTGATGACAGGGTTGAGCTAACAAGGTTCTTATTAGTTGAACCCTGGCATCAATTGGTACCAAAACCCAATTTGAAATAGGGAAACCACCTTTGAAAAAGATGCTCCATTCAAGTCAATCAAACATGCCCTGTACACTCTCCCTATAGAGATGTCACAAAATGTCAGAGTATTGGGGTGGGTCACAGAGTCAGGAAGTGGAAAGGGATCATGCTGCCACCACCTCAGGGGCAAATTACAATCTCTTATTTTTCTTTTGGGGGTTAACAGAGAAAATATTTAAGCATTGTAGTGGAGTTTCCATTGAGGTAAGGGAGCTTCGAGTTTCTGTATTTTAGCAGAAAAAAAATGCTGGGAAGGTTCACTTTAAAATGTTAAAATGATGGAATGAAGGCAAAGTAAGACAACGGAAATAACTTAAATGAGTTGAAGGCTTTCAAACAGCTTTTGGGGTTTGCACTGGTACTATAACGGTCTGGTAGCCATTTTTTATGGCTGCGTAGTGAAGCTATGCTGACATATTGCAATTACACAGAGACAGAAAGGAGTCTGGAAGCATGTGACTGGATACCTAGACTGTGCCATTCCACAATGAAGTTGAAGCTTATGCAGTCCTTTACATTGACAACAGTGCTGCCCCCCCCCCACCTGATGTACTATGATTCTGCTCCATGCTCACTTTTGGTTGAGTTCTAGGTTCAGAGTTAACACTTGTTTTCCAAGAGTGTGGAAGCCTCCCTGCCGTCCCCATATTTATATGATTCTCTGTTGTCCAGTGGCACCCTGACTCTCCAGCCTCATATTCATATGTGTCCCTGGTGTCTTGATGCACTCACACTCAGTGTCCCCATATTTATTTGTTTCCATAGGGTCTAATGGCACCCCCACCCTCTGTCCCTGTATTGATATGTCTCCCTGGTACTAGTGGCACCCCCTACCATCTGTACCCATATTTATATGCTTCCCCAGTGTCTAGTGTCACCCTCTGCCTCCATTCCCATATTTATATGTTTTCCTGGTGTCTAATGGCACCCCCACCCTCTGTCACCATTTTCAAATGTTTTCATGGTGTCTAGTGGCACCACTGCCCTTCATCCCCTTATTCATATGTTTACCCTGTGTCTAGTGGCACCACTTGCCCTTTGATCAATGGCGCCATATTTATATAGTCTTTCCCTAGTGCCTATTAGAATCCCACACCTTCCGATCGATGGCGCTGTACTGTTTCTGATCTGAGCTCACTTCTGGTTCACTTCCAGGTTCAGAGCTGACACTTGTTTTCCAAGCATTTGGAAGCCACCCTGCTGTTCCGATATTTATATGATTCTCTGGTGTATAGTGGCACCCCTACCCTCTGTCCCCAACTCCACATATTCATATGTTTTCCTGGTGTCTAGTGGCACTGCCTGCCCTCTGATTACCAGTGCCATATTTGTATAATCTATCTCTGGTGTCTAGAAGCATTCCTTTCCTTGCGATCACTGGCCCTGTATCCAAATGTGAGCTGTAATAAAGAAAACCATCCCTCAATGATTTTTAAACCTGAAAAACAGAAAATGGTCCCTCGTTGAACTGCTCTCCACACACACCCTCCTCCCCCCACCCAAACCTCCCACTCAGCACCCACCACCCCACACATCCACATACCCTCATTCATCTGAACATGTCCAATGGCTTAGATCCACTCTTTGATTAATTACATATCTTGCTGCTTGAACTGCTGCCTGCAATATGAAAAACTAAGGTAAGCGCAAGTCATTGTATTTTAAAGGGTTTTAAAATATGAGACATAACTTTGTCATTTTTGCATATTTTCTCCCCGAAGTTTCAACAAGACCTTTTTTGGACACCACATCATAACCAGTGTCAGTGAGATCATGCAAATCAGCACCAAAAAGCAATTTTGAAGTCACTTGTTAAAATCACCTTTTTTAGTGGGATTTAACATTTTCACCACCACTGTTCATGCAGTGGGGTCATAAGAATGTTATGTTGAAAATTTTGTGTCAAAAAATATAAAATGACAAAGTTACTGTATGAGTGTATGTTGACATGTTTCTATGCTGACACATAACTTCAGTAATTTTCAATGTTTTAACCCATTGCTATATTTTCACACCACCTCATCAACATAATAGCTATCATTTTTGAAATGCTAGCCAACATGTTTTCTCACACCTGTGGTGTGTAATGACATTTTAGTGGCATGGAATCACATTTTGGCAGGGATTTGAAATCTTGCACCCATGGGGTTCATGAAATGGAGTAATGAAAAGGCTATGCTGAAAATGTGGTGTACAAATATGGTACAATGCCCAGGTAATGACTGAACATGCAGTATTTCATTTACTCATAAGTTTCCAAATTTTGAACTTTTTGACTCCAAACTTTCAACATACCCATGTTTCCATTCCGCCACATAAATATGACTAGTATAATTTTTTTTCAAATCCTGGACAAGATGTCTTTTTGCACCCATTGTGCAAAATGACATTTTGGCCAATATACTATAAATGCTACATATTACGTTTATAAGGGCAGTCTTTATGTGACTATCTTGAAAATGTGTGGTCAACATTAAAAAAATGACAATGTGTTAAGAGTGAATATGTAAAGAGTGAATGTGTGAAGAGTGAATGTGTACTGAATGTGTGATGAGTAAATATGTGAAGAGTAAATGTGTACTGAATGTTTGAAGAGTGAATGTGTAAAGAGTGAATGTCTAAAGAGTGAATGTACCAGGCCATGCACGTCTTGGCTGATGGAGTCTTCTCATAGCACACAGCCCACAGGCTCTGCACATCTGCAGCTGGTAATGCATCAATCACATTTTCAGCTTTCCTCAGATCTGAAGCAGCATCCCACTTTGTTACAGCTGCATCAGTACCATCATTTTGCAGACATACAGTATGGGCTCTGACCAGCGCTTTTCTTACCATGGACCTGTCATAGTAAAGCAATACCCAACACTGAATGGAGTTTTATAACACAGTGAATTAAAGCATTTTATAAAACCATAAAAGAAAAAACAGTTTCCTCATCACTTCCGAGGTTAAAGCTGGAATGTACTGAATATATAGCATAAGGACTTCTATTGTGTATACCTCCTGTATTATATATATTTTTTTTCTTTGTTGTTCTACATTTTATATCTTCTGTCTATGTAATTGTGAACTGTATGTGTATGTGCCTCAGGACCTCCTTGTGAATGAGCTTGCTCAACGGAGTCTTTCCTGCAATAAACTTGAACTTGAACTTCCAAAATAATAAATTCTGGGCAGTGCAATCTTCATCAAGAAAATACAGAAATTAAGTGATTGATTAAATATATCCTTCAGATGCTTCAACACCTGCTAATATATTACTTATATGCCAGAGTATTGGATTACATTTTAGAATGATACATTATTTTCTGATCTTAGGTTTATTATTCCGAATTCTCATTTATAATAATTTTTATTATTTTTTTTTTATTTAGCTTTTGTTGACCGGGTAAGTGCGCTAGGCAAATCCTGCCTATTTTCAGGCACGACCCGGGGGGGAGGGGGGATACAGATGCATGCCAACTGACCTTGAACCAGATTAAGCTGTTGGTGGTATTTTTAGTGAATGAGGGAAATTTGGCCAGGACACCGGGGAAATTCCCCTACTCTTTTCGATAAGTGCCATGGGATCTTTAACATCCACCTGAACTACCACCAATCCAGGCAGATGGGACCTCGGTTTAACGTCTCATCCGAAGGACGGCACCTCAGAAATGCAGCACCCCTCTCATGCTGCATTACAGTGTCAGTACTGGGATATTAACCCAAGTGCCAGATGTGGGAACTGATCCCACAGCCCTCTGTTCTAGATATTCCAAATAATTAGTATGCATGACTGGAATACTTATTACAAGGCATGCTGAATAATAAATCAATATAAATGTACATTCTGTACCATACATGAGATATCATCAGATACTGTAAAAAGATATTAAGTTGAATGCTATTTTACTCTACTCTGCTCTGCTCTGCTGTAGTCTATCCTACTCTACTCTGAGCCATAAATTCATGGCTGAATCTTTAGATGTAAAGTATGTGTTACAAATACAGTGTCAGAAGATATATTCATAGTCTTCTCAAATCCTTTAGGTGAAAGACATGCCCTTGAAACTATGCTGTTCCAGTACACAGAGGACTTTCATGAAGGCACAAATGCATCATTCTCAGAAGTGAGATATTCATGCTTTCTTATGTTGCTGCCTTTTACACACAAGTTCTACATTATTTGTTCTGTCTTCCATTATGCATTTGGTTAATTACAAGCTAAAACTGGATTTAATTTCCAGTGCCCACCTCTGCCTGTCATTACTCACCATTGCTCTCCTTACAAAAACACATACAGTACAGTGCTACAGAAAACTCTAACCTTTGATAAATGCATTCAGAGCACACATAATGCTTGTAGCTTTTCCACAGTTTTTCTGGCTGCATTTAATTATGTTATATGTTCTATCTCCAACCATGTACTGTACATCTGAGCAAAGTGCTTAATATCATCTCTGTAAACACCTTTCATCTTCTTTAGGCCCAAGGAAACAGATACTCTGGCACAAACCAATCACAAATAATCATACAACGGTAAAAATGTAAAACAAAACATATCACAGAAAGTCATCCCAATTATAACAATGAATCAAGGCCAGAAAAGTGATTGACTAAGACATAAAACATTTGTTCCATATAATTTGAAACAGGTAAGGACGCATTATCCTAACAATTATTTTCATGACTTGTTTTTTTCTACAGATACAGAAAGAGAGCTCACCAATAGCAGAAAGAAAAAAGTAATTGTCTCATTCTCTAATTGACAGTATCTAATGCATGAGCAGACCACACCAAAACGAATAAATACTGTAATTGTATTATGCAAGAAAAAAAGAGAATTTCATACATGGTGACCCAAGTATCAGACAGTAAACATGATGGCATTAAGATGTCTTGATGATCCCCCTCAGGAATCATGCTAATGGAAATGACAAATTGAATCATACTAGTGTACAATGCAGATTTCGTGGATTATGAGTGTTACTTGGTCTAGTAAAGTTACTCACAATTATGCATTCCACCCCAAAACCCCACCACCATAAAAAAGAGAATGTGCACATTAAATTCAATATTTGTATGGAACAGTAGAGACAAAGGCAACATAGTGAAAAGTATATATTATAACATTAGAGAACTGTGAGCTGAAAGCAGAACTCACGGCAGGCATGCTTAACCTGAAGACAACACAGGACAAACAGAGGAGAACCTTGAAGCTCACCTCCAAGACCTTAGCTATATATTAATTAAGGAATTTAATAAACTTGGTCAAAATGGTAACAAATGGAAATGCTGAAAACCATAGGGTCAACACATAAGGCTACATCAATAGTAATTCACCTCCTCATGTGTAGGATGCTGTTGTATAATCACCAGAATTAGAGAAATCTCAAGTGGTACCTTCTTTGTCTGTGACAAAGCTTCAGCATGTTACACACAAACATGACCTTGGAAGGGGTATATTTTCTTGGTCAATAAAAATACTAGGAAGGCTGGGATATACAGAAATGAATGCATTTGTTAGAACTACCCAACTTCAGTTCATAAAAGGGAGGTCATATCTAACATGCTTAAGTGATTTCTTCAGTACAAAAACATAAACAGCAGATGGAGAAAGGCAAAGCGTTATTACAGTACTGTACTTTGATTTCTAAAATGCATTTATTAGAGTACAATAAACATGGTTTATCTGAAAACTATTATGCATGGCATTGAAGAAACATTTTTGGCTTCAAGTGGCTTTCAAATGTTAATTAGGAGATTCATGACAGAGAGTGTCAGTAAATGGACAAAACATCCTATTGGAAGAAATAATTTATGGGACAATGGTTAGGCTGATGTTATTAACTGTGTGCATAAATAACCTGAAAGAGGGAAAAAATGGCAATACGTATTTTTGAGTTAGTTTGAATAAGTTTTTAAAGAGCACAATATTGCATGTTATCATAACAACTGAGCAAATTGATGGCATAGTTTTATCAAAACAGCACAATATAGTGTATTATATCTACTGGGGATCTATGTGATAATGGTGATCACCAATGGGCGATCGCTGTTAGGGCAACAGCACATCACTGAAAAAATATTTCAGTGATATACTCCCCAGCACATAGTAAAGTGGCCTCCTGCACCCCCTTACTTAAAGATTCTCAACTCCAGGGGGTACATGTTAGGGGTGCGCATACATGGCATAAATAAAATTTCGGGCCGAGCGGAACAAAAGGTACCTGTGCCCAGACCCAAACCCACCACCATTCCCGCTGCAACCCTGAACCCATCCACCATGCTACGATAGCAGCTCACCAGCTCACCATGGTGCCATCCCTACAACTCCTCCATCCCCTCCCACCCCAGAATCAGTGTGCTCACTTCCCCCCCCACACATGTAGGCATTTAGTGACAGGATGTTGCTATTTCATACATCCCCCTATCCAGTCACCCACCTTCCCCAGTCACCCCGATGAAAGGTGCTACAATTGAGTCACCCTTTTGGTAGGAGCCCAATCACGGTTGCCAAAGTCCAGGGATACCGACTACTGGTAGTGACATATGAATGCAATGAGCACTGGCTTCCCAATGGTGAGCACCTCAGGCCGTGTTTTGTTTTTTAGGCAAAGGTTATAATAAAAATAAATAACAGATGAAAAACCTAAAAGACAGTGAATGAGGAAAGGAATATTGAATAGGGGCTTGAAGCCTTTTGTGGGGTATGCATCTGCAGTTAGGAAAGCAAATCGTTCCTTTCATCTTTCAGATGAGATGTTAAATTGAGATCCCTATTGCCTTTCAGTTGGTTGCTCAGGTGGATATTAATAATCCCATGGCAGTTTCCATAGAGAGTGGAGAAATGTTGCAATTTTTCCTACAAATTTCCAACAATTTTACAATTTACCACATATTGACATGGCTTAATAATTCATTTTTTTTATTTTAATTTTACAATTTTTTTGCCAGGAAAGACACACTAATCCAAGGCTTGCTTCCAGGTACATTCTGGAAGCCTGGGGAAGTTAAGTGACTTGCTCAATGTCACACAGTATGCAAGTGGTGGCTGTGAGATTCAGACTCAGTTCTCCAGGTTTGTAGTTTGGTGCTCTTAAACACTATGCCATATTGCCTAAATAGCAATCAGTGCTTCTTGTTTTTCCTCCACTCCACTCTTGCCTTCTTTGATCAGTCTAAAAACAGGAAACATTACTTAGCCAGCTGTCCCCATTAAGAGAAACTAAAAGAACTCGAATAACAAATAAATGTAGTCCTAAACTTAACAGTGCCTGAAGCTGGAAATACCTGCTTTGTGAATTAATTTGTGACTTTGCTGCAGTTCAAGAAGTAAATGCGATCTGATGCAGTATCAGTATTTAACAATTGTCTTTTTGAGATTCAGGACTTGATGAGTGCCAGCTGGCTGAGATTAAATCCAGACAAGACTGAAGTTTTGGTGGTGGACCCAGGATGTTTGGTGATGGCATGCTGACTGGACTATCTCCAGGGCTATGACTCAGGGTTGTTCCATTAGTGACCTCACATCAGGTGCATAACCTGGGCATTATCTTTGATGACAAGCTGACCTTAAAATCTCAGGTGTCAGCCATTGTCGAGTCCTCATTTTATCATCTGAGGAACATCACTCGGGTGAAGCACCCGGTTCCTCCTGATGATCTTTCAACCCTGGTCCATGCCTTTGTGATGACCCACCTTGACTATTCCAATGCCTTTTACCTAGGGCTTCCTGGAGTTGATATCCGCCACTAACAGCTGGTGCAGAATGTGACAGTCAGGCTTGTGACTGGTACCTCTAGGACCAGTCACATTACACCTTTCCTCCTCGGACTGCACTGGCTGCCAGTATAGTGGTGGATCACCTTTAAGGTCAGCTTGTTGACCTATAAAGCCCTACACAACCAGGGACCCCACTACCTGAAAGATCTCCTTCATCCCTACTGCCCTTTCCACCCACTTTTATCCACCTACAAGGGATTACTAGAGATTCCCAAGGTGTGCTTAAAGACATCTGGTGCTCGGTCTTTCGCTTATGCAGCTCCCACCCTGTGGAATTCTGTACCTCATCGGGTGAGAGAGTGCCAGACCATCAAAAGTTTTAAGTCAGCCCTAAAAATGTATTTATTTTTACAAGCATTCCCTGGAAATTGATTTGACAATTGACTCTGTTGTTTGGATTTTATGGCTTGTTGCTATTTTTATAGTTGGATTTTATCAAGATTGTTAGTTGTTTTATCTGTGATTATTTATGTACAGCATCTTGGCTTTGAAAGGTGCTTTATAAATAAAGTTATTATTATTATTATTAAATCTACCTTCTGAAGTGCCAAACTGCAGTACTGAAATAACATTTCAAATTATGAATTTAATAATGTTCCTGATGAAGTGGGGCCCATAGATGTAGTTTGCAATGTACTGTGGGATTGGAGGTCACATGATACTGAAATCAGCTGCAGACCATTTGGACTCTGTGTTGATTGTAGTCTCTTGAAGACAAAGTTGGAGAGAAGACTGTCTTTGCTTGTCCGAGAAAAAGGAAAAACCTTTCAAAATACTCAAACTGAGTATTTTGAAACAATAATTAACAAAAAAATCTAAAGGACCTTGTGTAGCTAGATTAGTATTGTTTGTTGCTGGTTTTGCTAATTATTTACTTTAAAGTAGCCATTTTGTTTTGCTAGTGAAGCACTGCTGTGTGGATGAGTGGAGGGGTTTCATCTAGCAAGGCATACCAGAAAGATCAGAGACATTGAGCATTTTTATTATGAGCAATAGTCTGTGTGAAGCAAATATCTCACATTTGTTTTTCTCAGTCTTTCTTGCTAATTATTTTTTTTTCTGTGATCTGTGATTTCTCATTTTATTTCCATGGTACAGTTATCTGTGGTTAAGTGAAGTACTGTGTCAGTCTTCTTCTTTATTACTGTTGTAATGATTTCATTTTGAGAACTCTCCTAGTGTGTATGTATGTGTGTATATATATATATATATATACATATATATATATATATATATGCAAAGTCCTCAAGTCCCTCTAAACACTACCCACCCTTGACTCAACCTATGTTGCCCTACTACTGTAACTTGTCTCTGTTATTAACCAGAATGTATTTTTTGTGACCATTGTACTGTGTCACGTTCTTGAAAGTGTTAATGTGAGGTTTATGCTCATTGAATTGGATATGCATTACTAAGCTTTTCTGAGCAGTATATGAATCAGTTAGTTTCTCTCCATAACTATTGTACTATTCTTCTTACTGGTAGTCTGCCTTCTCATATTTAATTGTTAATGTACAGTATGTACTGCCATTTCCTGTTATCAATTGCCTTCACTACTTATGCCTTGTATGTGATGTATCAACTAGACTCATGGTGATTGTACCTTTTTCCTTGAACCTTGATGTATTTTATTTTTTTATGTTGACTGCATTGAATTGTACTCTCTCTGGTTGTGTCT
Source organism: Neoceratodus forsteri (assembly GCA_016271365.2). Lineage (NCBI taxonomy): Eukaryota > Metazoa > Chordata > Ceratodontiformes > Ceratodontidae > Neoceratodus > Neoceratodus forsteri. Next base: position 217,035,610 of record CM057453.1, read on the forward strand.
AAAAATAGGTATTTCTGAAGTCTAGCACACTTACTTGGTTATCAAAAACAAATAAATAAATAAAGTCCTTAAAGAGACAGTGTTACAGTAACTTGTTAATTACCCTGTTGTGTGTGTCTTGTTAGTCCCCATCATGCTAAAAAAACAAAACCTTTTTTTGGCTGTTGTACTGTAGCTACTATTAGCTTGGTAATCTCTTATGATCATGTTGCTAATCCATCAGGGGAGGTGTTGGCTGATGTTGCTATTTAGTTGTATTACAAGGTTTCTTTATTTTTTTCCCTTACAATATTATAAATCAAAACATATAAAATAACTGGGAAGAGATGCACAACTAAAGGAAGAGGTGCCAGGGAGGCAGTAAATAAGTACATAATATCTGTGAAGCAAAAAGGTGTTGCAGTTAAAAAAACCTTTCTCTGCAGTAGTGTCATTCATGGGATCCAGATCCAGTAGTAGTAAAGGTTTAGTTGATGGCACTGGTGGTGGCATTAGTGTGGCCACATTTTTCTCTGTCATGTTTGTGGCATCCATTCTGGTGGGAGTTAGGGGAGGGTGTGACAAGAGGAACAATCCAAGATTGTTGTTGTCCCCATGGCTCTTGGTGGTGGCAGCAATGAGCCAGGACATGTTTTCCATTCCCTAATGAGAGCATGGAGCATGGAGCATGGCCATCACTATGAATCAAAGCCTGAGGAGGAAGATCTGACATTTCTGAATGGCTAAGTGAAGTACTGTGTCAGTCTATTGCTATATTACTGTTGTAATAATTTATTTTTGATAACTCTCCTAGAACTTATATATCTATGTAAAGTCCTCAACTCCCTCTAAACACTACCTCCACTGACTCAACCAATGTTGCCCTACTGCTGTGGCTTGCATCTATTATTTATCTGAATGTATAAATTGTGATCATTGTACTGTGTCAGTTTCTCAAAAGTGTTAAATTGAGGTTTATGCCCATTGAACTGTATATATATTACTAAGCTTCTCTGAACTGTATATGCATCAGTTAGTTTCTCTTCTTAACTATCATACTATTCTTTTGCTTTTCTTACTGGTAGTATGCCTTCTCATATTTATCTGTTAATGTATGTACTGCCATTTCCTGTTATCAATTGCCTTCACTGCTTATGCCTTGTATGCAATGTATGAACTAGACTCATGGTGATTGTTCCTTTTTCCTTTAACCTTGATGTATTTTACATGTTGTAAGTTGCCTGTGGTGCTTTGTACTCTCCCAGGTCATGCCTGAAATAGGTATTTCCAATGTCTAGCACACTTACCCAGTTTTACAGTCAGAAAGGGCTAAATTAAGAAATGTGTATCTGACTAAAGATGATGAGAGAGAAAGCACCTGCAGAAATGAATGATGAGGAGGACAGAGCTAAAGCGGAAGAGCATATCAGCAGAACAGGGGATGATGGTTTGGATCCCCTATGGTAACCAGACAAGAAAAAGAGGAAGGGTGATAATGCTGAACATGTGGGGCTTTGCACACCACCATGTCACAGAACTACCAAAGTCCCCCCAAGTGCTACAACAGTTTTTACAATTTTGCCAGTCTTGAGTCCATTACATCATGTGACTCAACCAGCATCAAAGTGCATAAATCATCATAAAATACATCAATTTTCACCCTCCCCATTCCAGTCCCACCACCATGTAAAATCAATTGGTACAAAATCCTTGGTGTAGGATTTCTATATACTGGACCAGCACGTGGTTTTTGGTCAGCTTTGGCAAATGCAAGTTAGTCTGGAAAAAAAGCACAGCCATCTAGGCAGTGGTGGCCAATAGACACATACCTGAAGTCCAGGCACCTGTTTGGTTAGAACCAACAACAAAAGGAAGACAGAACAGGTGGTCCCTCCCACTTATTGTCTTCATTTGCCAAGGTATCTAGAGGCAGCAGGGAAATAGTTCCAATGGAGGGAGAGTTGACTCAAGAGACTACTACAGAGATGAGGAGGAGTCTGTGGGACTGCCTAGTAGAAGTCATAGCAGCAGTGTGGGAGAGTACTAGCACCCAGAGGCACAAAAGCACAGCAATACCACTGAACTAAACATCCCAAATCACTGCTTTCATATGAGCATCTCCTATGCATCCCCTGGAGTCAAATACTACCCCACCAGCAAAGCTGCAATGCTGAGTCTAGCTGTTTGGTAGCCCAACACTAACAAAGGTTTATCTATGCTGCATAGCATGTTTGAGGTTTGTGCCAGATATCCATCCAATGATGCTATTGCAGGTAAACAGAATGCAGCAGCAGCTGAAAAGCTGGCAATTGATCTATTGTTATTCTCTTTTGTGGAGAATGTGGGTTTTAGAAGATTAATGGTGCATGCATGTCCCAAATGGAAACTATGAACATATGAAAGTTGCTAGCAGAAAAATGCCAAGAAGTCTATCTAGTTGCTTATGTTGCTGAGTGATCTAGGTGGCAACTAGGGAGTCTGTCCCCTCACCAACTGCTATGCCCCCCTTTATGCCCACCTGCTTAAAGCTGACCTTCCCATTTACTGTGTCCCACCCTCTGTTGAATCTTTCCCCCATCTACAGCGAGATCACCTCCTCTGGGATCTCATTCCACCATGTAACCACCATCTCCATGAAGAAATGCCTTCTGAACTCTCTCATGTACCTTTACTCTCCAGCTTAAGACAATGTCCCCCTGTAATTTTGCTTCTTCTGAGACTAAAGAGGCTTTCATTTTACCCTGTTAATGCCCTTCATGTCCTTAAAACTCTCAGTCATTTCTCCCTCTGTCTCCTGTCTCCCAGTGTGTACACATTTAGGCACTCCAGTCTCTCCTCGTATGACCTGCCCTGCTGACCTACAACCATTTTTGTTACCTTCCTCTAGACATTCTCTAGCAGATTAAAGTAAATTTTCAGGAAGGGATGCTAGTACTGCACAATATAATTGAGGTGTGGATGCACCAGTGATCTATACAGTGACAAAATGACTAGTTCTGCTACTAGTTCTCTCAGCATCCAGGGGATTTATCAATCTTAAGGGTCAATAATCCTTTCTTCACCTTGTTCTCACTGATCCTTTCATCCGTGTCATCCCTCCCCCTCCATTCTAACTCTTGCTGTACCAGGTCACCCCTCTCCTTTGTGAAGACACAGCAGAAGTATTCTTTGAATACCTCTGCCTTGTCTCAACTGTCTTCCACCCCTCCATTTCTCTTTTATTGAACAATAACACCTTTCTTGACTCTCTTCTAGTTAATGTATAAAAAATGTTGTTTTTTAATCCTATCCGCTATCTGCAATTAATTCCTGGACCTGGCCAGATAGAATACTTTCCCCACCTCCTTTGCTTTTCTTTGGAACTCCTCCCTGTCCACACCCCTCTGAGTCCTCTGCAACTTCCTATAAGTGATTCTTTTATCCCTGACTGCTTGAGCTATCTTTGTGCTAAATCAACCATGTGCTTTGGCCCTGTCACACTCATAGGTGAGTGGCTCAATGACTTCTCTGATGATAGACCATTGCTGATCTATCCCCATCACTTCACTATAAGTGTCAGCGTGGCTCAGTTGGTAACACATCCACCTCTGGACCAGAAGGTCATGGGTTCTCATCCTATGCCGGGATTGGACTTGCACCTAAAAATCACTGGCATCCAAGTGCAGTATTAGGGGGTGCTGTACTGCTGGGTTTTGCTGTCCTTTGGATGAGATGTTAAACCGAGGTCCCTTCTGCCCATCCTGGTGTTGTCCAGGTGGAAGGAAAAGAACCCAGGGCACTCTTTGCAAAGAGCAGGGAACATTCCCGGTGTCCTGGCCAACATTCCCCTTCCCATAAACTGGTTCATGCAAGTATCCAGGCTGTGTGTAGGTGATAATGTATGATATGGCCACCACGACACATTCAGTCACTTCACTACCAGTCTAGCATTGCTTGTAAAGCGCTTTGGGATACTGTGTATGGAATGCGCTATATAAATGCTGATTCTTCTTCTTCTTCTCTTCTTCTTCTTCTTCTTCTTCTTCTTCTTCTTTCTTCTTCTTCTTCTTCTTCTTCTTCTTCACTGAGGCTCACCAGGTGCCCCTTAGCAGATTCACCATCTTCATGAAGTTCTCCCTTCTGAAGTCTAGGGTCTTGCTCTTGGTGTTTGCCTTCTTCTCAAGAACTTACTTCTCCACACAAGCCATTCCTGAACTTTATGGGACAGTGTCAGACATGGTAATCCATGCCCTGCTGCAAACATCACCATGCATACAGCTCAGTATGAATATGTGGATGAGAGACCAAACAGCTGGTAGCTCATATCTGTTCATTACCAGCACATTGGGGGCAGGTACCTGGGCTAGTTTTTGACTCTGGACAAGGGAAAATTGTACTAAGCCCAATTATAATGGTAGCAATACTATGGGTATTTGCCAGCAAATGAAAACTGTAACTGGATACAAACAGATCAGAAAAAGCTAGAATTCCTCCTGATTAAGATTGATGAGTGGCTGAATCCCCTTTCACAGAAAGCAGGTTTCTTTTCAAGCTATAATGGCTTGAATATAATGAAAAGCATCAGTGATTTGGGGTTTCTCAGTGTTCCATGCCTGGCACACTGTCTTAATGTCACTGTGCAGATGTTTCTAATACATCCTGATATCAAATCCAAGCTGACTGTGGTCTGATAGATCTGTACCCACTTTGCCTGTTCTGGAAAGGCTCATGTTCTTCTCAGACACCTGCAGATTCAGAACAAACTGCCTCAGTACTGTATGAGCCTGGAAGCTATCACCAGATGAAACTCAGCACTGTACATGACTGAGCATTTGTATGAGCAGCACAAAGCCATCTCTGAATATCTTCTGTTACATACAGGCTATGACAGTGCCAAGTATCAGTGTCACTCAGAACAAACCAGTGGTGACTAATAGATGGCCTGATCATGATTTTAAGGCCATTTAAACATCCATCACAGGCAGTGAGTGTGGTCGCTGCCTGTATCAGTCAGGCCATCCCTCTTCAATGCATTCTGAGGCAGACTATTGAATGAACAGAAGGTGGTGATAAGGGAATCTGTGCCTTAATGGAACATATGCTTCATGTCTTGCACTGCAATACCCATATTTCCAACATTATGCAGTATGCAGAGCTTGCGATTGCCACCATGCTGGACCCATGATATAAACATGGTCTCTCATCAATATTAGAAGGTTGGTGTGATCAGGTCCAAAATGTAATTGATCTTCTAATTAGATAGGTACATGGGGCACAGATGTTAAAGTCATAGTTATGTATTGCATAATATGAAAGTAAACTGAGACCAGGTGTTGATACTAACTCAGGTGGTATATTGGCTGCTGAAACATGAGAGGTAACAGAAAAAATAACTAGAAATCCACTTTAGATGTTTTGTACCAGGTTAGAATTGAAGATGTTGAGGAAAAGGAGGAGGCTGATGAGTCAACAGTTTTGCAGACAGCGAAACACATGGTGAATGCCTACTTAAGGGACACTACACATCTTACCATCACAGAACAGCCCTTGCTGTACTGGAGTAGGAAGATGACTAACTGTCTGACACTGACATCAGTAGCAATCAAATACCTAAACTGTCAACCCTCGAGTGTCAGTGTAGAGCAGATATTCAGTTTGAAAGGGATCATTGTGTGGTGTGGGGCAAACATACAAATCAGTCCCTTAGAAATGTTGGCATGCTAAGATTTATTAAAATAAATGTAGGACACATTCCATTTAACACAATCATGTCAGCGTCTCAACATGGGGGCTGTGGTGGTGAAGATGTACCAGAAGAGCCTAAAGTTCTTAGTATTATAAAATTACTTTCTACTGAGGTAGATGAAGCACAGATGGAGAAGAAATTCCATGTGGGGACAACTCCAGTCTGGAGGACTGTGAGGCTTTCTTCCTTGCTGAAGATGACTGAAGCATATCAAGTTTCAGATTTCAAGTGTTTTATTTAAATAGTCATACAGCCAATTGAGCAAACTCATTTACTGTGGCATCCTGAAATATGTACAAGTTACATGAAGGAATAAGTTACAAATGTACAGTAAAATGCTAGTAGCAGTTTATTTTATAAGTAAATAAAGCATATCACAGTACATTAGACATCATAAAAACATGCAAGTGTCAATGTATATGGCAAGAAGAGTTAAACAAGAATATCAGGGTACACAATGTAGGGAGCTTATCATGATATAGCTGCATCTCACATGGGAGATTGTTCCATAACGTTGAACTGTTATAAGTGAAAGATAATTCACCTATATGAGAGTTCACTCCTGGAACCTGGTAATTGAAACCTTTTGCTGATCTTAACCCTAAGTTAATGGAATCGTAAGACAGTAGTTCAGTAATATAGGAGGAACCTTTTTTCTGGCACAATCCACAAAAAAAATTAATATATGCAGCTGTCTCAGTTGCTAAAGAGGGAACCAGTCAAGAGCTTTTAACATACCACAATGGTGAATTTTCCTTGGTGCAAGCAAAATAAAATGGAAAAATTTGTGATACAGTATGTCTAGCCTCCGAGAGTGGGTTCTCAGCAAACCAACATACACAATGTCCACAGAGTCAAGCCAAGGCAGTGTCATAGTTTGTATTATTCTTTGTCTTACATCTTGAGAAATGTATTTTCTGTTACTGTACAGGAACCCTATGCTAATGTTAACCTTCTTTTCTAGAACATTTAAGTCCCTATGGAACCACCTCAAATTTGCTTTGGCCTGTGGTTGTCCCAAACCACCATGATCTATCATAGCACTCCTTTCTCCAGGATGTATTCCTGGACAAAATACTCGACTTCCGAGGCTGTTAAGTTGTTAAGTTGTAAATAGTGTTGTATCTGCTACATCTCAACTGTACCTATTGTACTGCTCTTTGTTGCTACACATGTTACTCTGCTGTGTACATACTGAACTAGACTATGACTTACTTGACTTGTAAGCTGTATTAATCTGTATTTATGTTGTCCTCTCATGACTTGTATGCTATCTGTAATCTGTACCATGGCGTGTTATGTACCTAAATCTGTAATTCCTGTACTCTCCCAGGTCGTACTTGAAAATAGGCAGTTGTCTTGTCTAGTGTACTTACCTGGTCAACAAAAGCTAAATAAATAAATAAATAAACTCATTTCAGATTTTCAACTAACCTTAGCTCCAAGTATTTGTAGCTTGGGGCATTCTACAGGTTTTTTTGACTAAACGTGAAAATAAAAATATGTGGATTTTGCCTTATTCTATGTGCAGAATCAAATTGTAAAACTTGGGTTTTTTTCGTTCATTAATCAGAAATCTGCTATCACGAAAGAAGTGCTGAATCTCATAGAAGGCCAACTGTTGCTTAAATTATTATTTAGTTAAAATTGTAATGTTGTGAGTTCTGGGTTCCAACTATACATGACACTATCATCTGCATAGAGGTGAACAGCTGTGTTAGGATGCTGAATATTGAGGTCATTCATAAACAGTGAAAAGAGGAGTGGCCTCAGGAAAGAGACATGGACCCCTCTTCTCACTCCTATTTTTTTTTAAGTTGATTCCTCTAAGAGAAACAAGATGATACCTGCTTGCTAGGTAACTAGCAAACCAGTTGACAAGTGTACTAGAAAAGTCCAGTCTTTTTATTTTGTTAAGTAGTAAACCATGGTCTAATTTGCTGAAGGCTTTGGAAAGGTTGATAAAACTTGCTCCTGCCACCATTCTACTGTCAGCTGCTCTGCACAAGTCAGTAGTTGTGCTGTGGTTTCTTCTAAAGTGAAATTGGATTGTATTCAAAATTTGATGAGTGATTAAATAATCAGAAATTCACTTTTCCACTAACTTCTCCAAAAGCTCGACACAACAGACAACAGCAAAACTGGTAGATACTTTGAGAGTAATATGTCATCTCCTGTCTTAAAAGTTTTCTCTTTTGCAAGTTTACATATTTCAGAGAACTCTCCATGCTCAAAATACCAGGAGTGGACTGGAGTAACCCAACAACCAGGAACAGAAGGGAGCAGGTACTGCTGGATGCCTTCCAGGACAGCTTCCTGCTGCAAACGGTCAGTGAACCAACCAAGTTAGGGAATACCCCTGATGTTGTGCTGGTAAATGGGGACGTTGTGAGAGAACTTACAGTAGAGGAACCACTGTCATGGAGTGACCACCACTCAGTATGGATCACATTGGATATGGGCAAGGAAGGAGTGGAATCTGGCACAAGAGTGCTGGACTTCAGGAGGGCCAACTTTGGGAGGATGGGGGAAGTGGTAAAAGGGTACCTGGCCAGACTTCAATTTAGTATGGACACTAACCAGAGGTGAGAACTCATAAAACTGGGGATAGTGGAGGCAATCAAAACCTACTGCAAGGCCCAGAGCAAGAAGGCTAGGGCTAGGAAACCAAGCTGGTTGAGCAAGGAGGTCATGGAAAAGGTAAGGAGGAAAAGAGCTGTCTTTAGGAGGTACAAGAAAACAGGGAGGGGGAGAACAGGGAGGAGTACTTGATGGAATCGAAGGAGGTGACAAGGCGGTAAGGGGAGCCAAGGCATCTACAGAACTCAGGCTAGCACAAGGCATTAAGAAGGGGGGAGAAGGATTTCTTTAGGCACATCAGGGAGAAAAGGATCTGTAAGGACCACATAGTAAAGATTAGGAAGGATGGTGGTTGGGTGGAAGCAGGGTGTGATAATGCAGAAGCACTAAATGATTACTTCTGATCGGTATTTACTAAGAAGAAGAGGGAAGTGACACCCAAGGGGAGAAGAATGGTAGAAATGGGGGGAGGGGGGACAGATGGGGAAATCATGGAGGGCAGAGTTTGGGAGGGTTTGAAGGCACTGAGGGTGGACAAGGCACCAGGTTCAGCTGGAATCCACCCCAGGGTACTGAAGGAGCTGGCAGAGGTCGTTTCGGGAAGTTTGGCAGACATATTTAATGCTTCACTACATTCGGGGTGTGTACCACAGGACTGGAGGATGACTCATGTGGTGTCCCTTGTGATCGCAAATTCTCTCACTGTAAGTATTACCTGAGCAACCACTCCCGTCGTCACGGGGCAAAAACCACACCACTGGGTTTTGTCTTAACGTCGCTTTATTTGATCAAATATCTCACACATGCATGTGGGACTTCTACAATGGAGAAGTTCCCTGATTACAATTTACAGTAGCTTTTATAAGCTAGATTTTGCACTTCTTATCTTGAAAATACCAACATTTCAGTATAAGCCAATCATAAGACAGCATAACAAGTTTTCAGCAATGTAAATAAAACATGCAATTCATTTCTTTCCGTTACTGCTTGATACATATGCCTGGGTCAAGCTGACCTGAAGAGACAATGAGTTTTACTCACACCATAACAACGTACAGCTTATCTTCAATGCCACTACGTGCTCTTATCTTTATATTTGCTCAAGCCTGCTATGCAGGCTGGTACAACCAGTTCTGCTCAGTTTTATCTAGCTGTTTTTACAAATGTACTTCAAGTAACCTCAGTACAAATTCTATAACCCTTAAAAGAACAAAACATGAACTCAGAAATGTCTACTACATTCATTATTACTTTGTTACAGCATGGCTTTTAAAGCAAGCATTGCTTCAAGGCATTTAATAGCAAATATAGCTTTAGGATATATAAAAATTCCCTCACACTCTCCCCCCTTTTGATACTATGTATCAACTAACCGATCCCTTTTACTTTTTTTTCGCTTTATATTTTGGTCACAATCTGGCTCATTTTGTAATGGAAAACACCCCCTCCAGTTTAATGGGGTCCTTTTGTTCGGGTTGTAGCAAGGGGGCAGGTGGGTGGTGTCCCGTGACACCATTGTGTTGCACAGGCATTGTAGGAGAAGTTTGATTAGGACAGTCAGTAGCCAGAGTGCCAATATGACCACTTAAAGTACTGTCACCCAATGGAGAAGAGTAGCACCCAGTCACCAACTACACTTGTAAGCCATGACCATGGGTCCCATATTTATGTAGAAAAAGCTTAGAAAATGCAAGGTTGGAATTTGTGCATATCTCGCCACGGCCTCATTTTATGCTTTTAGCTATTTTTTTTTTTCATTGTATAGAATTTTACAATTAACCCTTTTAAAGTCTTACACGCACACATATTAAGTGACATAGTGGTATTTTTACTTGCAGCCTTTTGCTACTAGATATACTAATTTACATGTTGTCATCATTTAGTCATTTACTAACCATTTTACCTTTTACTAGCCCTTTAGCAATTTACACTAGCCATTTTACACCTTTTATTTCCTCAGTTTTATGGTTAGCCAACTACACATTGTTGATAAAAGTTTGGTCACTGATTACTAAAACCTTGGCCACTGACCACTGTTAATAATTTTCACCTGAAGATAGGAGGCCCTGAGGGACTCGAACATTCACAAAAAATTGAACATAAATGTAAAGATATTAGTTAATAACTGAAGGTTACAAAAAAAAACTAAACATTTCTACTTTTAGACTGTTAGACTAGGTGACTAGGTATATGATTTAAAACTGGTTGCCAGCATACAGATAGTCAAGGCATTTATAAAAAGCATCCTGTTTTGGAGTTGGCACAGGGGTGGTTACAGATGGAACACAAATCATGAGTTTGTAAAACATAATACAGAATTGAGGGATGTCAACACCACAATTGAAATATGTGAAAAATGCTAACATGTGACACCACATATAACACAATATAACATGACAATTTTGTTGATGAAAAAGAGTTTATGGAATTCACTTTGAGAGTGAATAAGGTAGATGCTACCTTGTGTTGAGGTGTGGCACACCCTGAGAGCTTGATTGAAGAATCTGTTGATAATGTCTCTTGACAGATAAGTACTTATAAAACATAACAGTCCATGAAATTAACAGTTCATAAGTTCATACAAGTATTCACAGGTTGATGTAGTTACAGTACAGATGAAATGTCATTTGCAGAATGGTGGTAACCCCACAAGGCATATGAGGCAATGCAGACAGTAATTTAAAAACAAAACACCAGCATAGTAGAAAAGTCAGTGTTCATTTTGTGGCTAGCTGCTGGATGGCTGAGTAGTAGACACACTGGCCAGGGGTGCATTGAGTCCTTTTAATGGAATAGCCACACACACACACACACTGGCATGGCATTTGTTTTGTCGTAGTTGATTACACCCTTGCATAAAGAGTACCAGTCCATAAAAAGGTAACAATTGACAATAAACCATTAAGAACACAGTCCATAACAGAGCAATAGGGTTGTAGAAAGTACCAGCCATGTTTGGAACAAGCAGCAGCGAAGAAAATAGATGTATTGCTTAAGGTCAATTGAAGCAGAATCTTCTCGCTGGAGTTGGGGAGTGCCTTCCCAGACTTAACTTCATAGTAAGCAGAAACAATAAGCTTGATTGCAGAGTCTGAACTGACTGGACCTTCTTCAGTTGATTTAAAGTTCTACAAATAGGTGTAATTTTGCTGAAAACATTACACTTGCAGAGGTAAATAATAACCGGATTCATGCAATAGTCCTTATTAGGAACCAGTCAGGACAAAGATGGTGATGACATCAAAACTGTGGCAGTTGTTTTTCTTTTAAGGAAAAGATGAAGGTCTTGGCAACTTAGATGAAAGTATTACTTCTGTTGAACGTGGAGATCTTATGTGTGCCACACCTTGGAAACCTGCAAACTTGCAAAGTGTGTTAGACACTGAATTAAAAACACATAAATAACAATCTTTAAACCATTAACTTCTTTGTTTTGTAAAGAGTGGTGTGACAGAGCCTAAATTCTGGCAATTAGAAAGAGAAAAATAAAATTGGACATTCACCGCACACCTGGGGTGCAGGCCGAGGTTCAATTATACCATTTGACCATCTGTAAATCATGACAATGTTATGGTTACCTCCTGCTTTTAAATTACAGAAGCAGTTATGACAGTGATGAACATTATTTCCCTGTCTGTTGCAAGCAGGCCTGACTGAGACCTGAGTTATAAAATCTTGTAATGTTACAATACATAGATACATAGATACATAGATAGTGTCAACAGATAAGGGCCTATGGCCCACCCAGTCTGCCCATTTGAGCTTGTAAATTCAGTTTGTTTTCCTAGAAGTCTGTTTTCCCTTACCCCTGACCTCTAGAATTCCTTTTATGTCCATCCCATGCATTCTTAAATCCCGTGATTGTTTCAGCCCCCACCACTTCCTCTGGCAGGGTGTTCCACTTGTCCACCACCTGTTCTGTGAAGAAATTCTTTCTCATGTTTCCTCTGAATCGTCCTCCCTCCAACTTCATCCCATGCCCTCTAGTCCTGGAACATCTTTTTCGCTTAAAAATAGTGTTTTCCTGCACTCTGTTTCTCCCTGTAAGATACTTGTATGTCTCTTATTATATCCTCTCTCTCCCTCCTCTCCTCCAGGGAGTACATGTTCAGTTCCTTCAACTTGTCTTCATAGGACTTGTGATGCAATCCATTTCTGCACCATTCTCACCCCTTGTACTCCCTTCAGACCCATTACCCCCTCTTCCTCAGTAAAGACTGAGCAAAAATACCTGTTCAATATGTCAGCTTTACTGTTGTCATTCTCCACACGACTCCCATCTTCCCCCTTTAGTCTCACTATCCCTCCCTTTGTCTCTTTTTTTTTACTTATGTACCTGTAAAAGGTTTTGTCCCCTTTAACCACTGATTTTGCAATGTTTTCTTCCGTCTGAGCTTTGGCTTCCCTTACTGACTTCCCTGCCTCCCTTTGTTTCTCCTGGTACTTCTCCCTATCCCTTCTGCCTGTGTCTTTTTGTATTGCCTGAATGCTATCTTTTGGCTTTCACTTTTTTTTTTTTTTTTTGTTCTCTCTTTGAAAACCATATGGTCTTTTTCTTTTTTTTTTCTTGCTAACCTGCTTAATGCAGTTATAGCTTTTAAACATATTGTTCATAATAATATGCCTTTACACAATGCAATTAGTGGGACAAATACATATGTTGTTGGCCTATGCCAATTTAATAACAGTGCCTATTGCACCTGTGACAAGTGAAAAGGTCTACCTTTTTACCCTGTATAGTGAAATACTCAAAGTACTGAGTGGGGTAAAGCTTGAAGCATAGGTTTGAGTACAATCTAAATTTTGCATATTATAATTGTTAAAATTTAAAATGACAAAACCTGCATAGAGTACACTCATTCTTCAGGGGTACCTGTCAGCAATAAGACAAACGAGCATTAATTTTACTTTTGGTTCTGCTTTGGAACATATTGTAGGGTGGGTCAGCAATGCTGGTCCCAGTATTTAGGTTAGGTTATGAGCATTAAAACGTTATACATGTGGAACATTTTTCTGAATACACACATGATACAGTGTAGCAAGATGTATATCAAAACATTATAACATAAACATGAAACATAAGCATGTTTGTAATAGAACAATTTCAGTATTGAGCATAATGCATAATGCATAAAATACATTTTAAACAACACATATAGACTGTAAACTTAGCTTAGAGTCCAGAAATGTTAGAGTACTGTGAATTTACTGGTTGAAAAAATGCATTCATTGCTGTAAGGCAATGACAAAAGTTGTTTTGCATTTGTTTTAACAGGATAAGAAAGCTGAAAAGACAATTAAAAGAATGAATATGTGTGACATACATACACAACTTTACCCTCCAGCGTAACTGATTACTTGCTGAGGGCAGAAACCCTGTACTAATAATAGGTGTGAGATTTAACTGTTTGCACTAGAAAAACAGAAGGGCTTGGGCTGGGTTATGCTGTTAAAATACCTTGGGTCTTTTTTTTTTTTAAACCTGTAAATAAGAAACAATTATTGGCAAATATACATTTTCTTTATTTACCCCTTTGGGGGACCAGTGATGTACCTTGCAAACCTTGCAACCTTTGTGGGTACTACACTGGAAGGGATAGAGGAAAGGTAGCTAACCCCCTCCCCCCAAACTCCTACTGGTGCAAGAGACAGCTCGAAGTGAAAGAGACGGCTCGAATACTGTAGCAATAAAAAGGTTAGCTGTGGATGGTGACATGATCCCCACTTACTACACTTTAAATTATAACAAGATAATATTACAATTAGTTTAGTAAGTTTCATACCTTACTATAAAGATGGGGAACTTCTTTTTCTCTAGAAGAAAGAGAAGAAACACAAACAACAAAAACAAACACACACCAGTTTAAAAATAAAACAAGATTATTTCCATAGGATAAAAGAAGCCAAGCGTCCCTGGGTTCCCTTATCCTAAGCATGACAAAATGTCAGCTGAATTTATAAAAAATCCATATTGATGGTAATACCGTACGTACATATCTCTAGAATGCATTTTAAAAAGACAAAAAAATGATTACACCATGGTCACACATAAAAACAAAAGCCGTTGTTTTTAACTGTAGATGGTAAACTCTCAAAAACAGCCGTAATAGTCCTTTTTTCAAAATCGTACTATATATATATATATATAATAAAAATATGGGGAGATGATGAATAATCCTCCCTTCCAGCTGGAGTATTGCCTGTGTTGGCTGCAAGTCAGAAGCAGTGAGATAAGAAGAAAAGTTTGTTCCTCTTCACTTAGAATACTAGTTTTGCAATAAAAGTCAAATTACATGGTTCACTCTTGTGTGCTTTCATGAAAACACATTTTGTGTGAAAAGTTGTGCTTTAGGTATGGAATACACATCAAGTTTGAACTGGTAGTAATATAAAATGTTGAAACACAAGAAGGTCAAATAACGTGCAAAGGTCACAGTGTACATGCAAGGGTCGTTCAAACCCAGTTATTTATCTTTTAGTGTCCTTGAACACTACTGATATTAAATATCTTTACAATAAAACTGCTGGCCAAGACAGTACACACACATACACATACACAAAAAGAAATACTTAACACAGAATAAGACTGACATTGTTTCACACCAATTTGCTGAGGTAATGCCCATAGTTTCATTAGAAAACTGTACATGTTTTAGATATATGTGCTGCCTCCCCCTGTCTTGTAACACTGACAATTTTTAAATCAACACATTTATACATATCACCATGCCAAATCTTTCCAGAACAAAACACTTCTTAAACACATTCTAACTCCTTTCAACACCTTTAAAACACAACACAACGTACCATCTGTAAGTGAACACATCTTGTATAACATGGTTACACCTTTGGCACATAGCCAAAATATGGCACCCTGCCATTTTGCAAAAGTTTCTGGTTATAACTAGAAGTATGATAAAGCCATTTATAGCTGTTAACACATTACATCTTCACCTAGCAGTGGCTTGGCACATTGCTTGCAAACTACAAATCTTTCTGCACATTAGCATCTATATGACGCATATCTCTTCACCTTCAACACTACCTGCTTCACCCTACAACTACATACAAAAAGTTTTCACTGACCCTATCTAGGCAGCACAAATGTTCCATTAAAAATAAAACCAATTAAAACAGTCAGATATGAGGCAAAGAAGCTTCTCTTCTTTTTACTGTAACATGTTATGCAATCAAGGCAGTCAATCCTGTCTCACAACCTTGACAACAGAACATAATTACAGAACACAGATATAAGCTAGAAAATATGCACGAGAAAGAGCATTACCTTGTTTAGTATATGTATTACAGAAATAAAACAGACAGACATAAAACAACTTTGAATAAAAAATTCAGACTTACCCGGTGCCAAGGTATTTTTCTTCTTCTTTTCCGATACACAAGTCTGAGTAAGAAAACTGACTGCAGGACCTTCATGATAATTTCCAAACACTGCAGCTATTAACCCTTTCAAAGATTTTCTTTTGGCCATTTTAGTAACCTGCCAAACCAAGTCTTTTTCCAGAGCTCTGGTTTGCAGTTTAAAAACAAAACAAAAAAAATCTCTAACAGTACTAGGTTGAGATCCATCTGGTAGAGGTCCTGAGTACTTAGGTTTGGGACCAAATGTTTCAGCCTCTATAGGAGGCAAGGGAACTTGAAATTAATACAAAAAACTTGAAACTATACAGATAGGCAACATGGGGGGGGGTAGGATTTTCAAATCATCCTGTCTGTAGTCACCTACTGTGTGTACATCCACAGTAGTTTATTTTTCTTTCTCTAGATGTTGCTTATCGAACGTTACTTAATCAGCCGCTGCTTTTCTCCTAAAAGCAGCCTGAACTGTAAAATCCATCTTTGGCTCTAACAGTATATACTTGCAGCAAGCACAAATTACAAGTACAAAGGGCAGTGCAGTTGCCCTTGTAATTTGTTTGGTCAAACTTGTCAAACATACATTTTGCCGGTCCAGATAATACTAACTCTGGACCCAGCTATTTTTTTTTTCCTTGTTTCCCATATTATCTAGGCCTGTCCTTTATAGTGCACACTGCCCAAGGTATTCTTGTACTTACAGTGATGATGAGTGTCGCCAGCCCTAGGCGCCACGTCCTGATGGGGTTCCACAAAATGTCCTTCTTTTGTCCAAGGAAACAACCCAATCATGAGGTGACACGGATCGAAGAACTCATCCTGCTGACTACGCCAAAACTGTGATCGCAAATTCTCTCACTGTAAGTATTACCTGAGCAACCACTCCCTCGCCACGGGCAAAACCACACCACTGGGTTTTGTCTTAACGTCGCTTTATTTGATCAAATATCTCACACATGCATGTGGGACTTCTACAATGGAGAAGTTCCCTGATTACAATTTACAGTAGCTTTTTATAAGCTAGATTTTGCACTTCTTATCTTGAAAATACCAACATTTCAGTATAAGCCAATCATAAGACAGCATAACAAGTTTTCAGCAATGTAAAATAAAACATGCAATTCATTTCTTTCCCATTACTGCTTGATACATATGCCTGGGTCAAGCTGACCTGAGAGAGACAATGAATTTTACTCACACCATAGCAATGTACAGCTTATCTTCAATGCCACTACGTGCTCTTATCTTTATATTTTGTCCAAGCCTGCCATGCAGGCTGGTACAACCAGTTCTGCTCAGTTTTATCTAGCTTTCGGTTTTTTACAAATGTACTTCAAGTAACCTCAGTACAAATTCTATAACCCTTAAAAGAACAAAACATGAACTCAGAAATGTCTACTACATTCATTATTACTTTGTTACAGCATGGCTTTTAAAGCAAGCATAGCTTCAAGGCATTTAATAGCAAATATAGCTTTAGTATATATAAAAATTCCCTCATACCCTCCACAAGAGTGGTCCCAAGGATGAACCGGGAAACTACAGACCAGTGAGCCTCACATTCCATGGTGGGTAAGCTAATGGAGACTATCCTGAAGGAGAGGCTGGTGGCCCTCCTAGAGGCCAAAGGACTACAGGACAGCAGACAGCATGGCTTCATATGTGGCAGATCCTACCAAATCAACCTGGTGGAGTTCTATGACTGGGTAACTAGGCAACTGGACAGGGGCCATGCAGTGGATGTCCTGTATTTGGACTTCAGTAAGGCATTCGACTCGGTGCTGCATGAATGGCTGGGAAGTAAGTTAGAAGGCACAATGGCGGGTGCAAAGCTGGTGAGATGGGTAGGGAACTGGCTTCAGAGAAGACAACAGAGGGTGGTGGTGGGTGGGGAGAGTAGTAATGAGCAGTGTTCCACATGGCTCGGTGTTGGACCAGTGTTGTTTGGGATATTCATTGCAGACATATCATTGGACATCAAGAGCAAGATCAGTCTGTTTGCTGATGATACCAAGGAAGAAGCAGTGGTGGATGATTTAGGGGGATGGCAGGGGTTGCAGCATGATCTGGCAAAGCTTGAAACCTGGTCAGACACCTGGCAACTGGGGTTAAATGCCAAAAAGTGCAAGGTGCTGCATTTTGGGATGAAGAGCCCAAGGAGGAGTTACCAGCTGGGGGGAGTGCAGCTAGCTCAGACAGGGAAGGAGGAGAAGGATCTGGTGGTGCTTATTCCAGGGTCAATGAACAACTCGGCACAATGTTGAAGGCAGCTGCAAAGGCCAACAAAATGCCAGGTTGTATTGCAAGGGGTATATCCTCGAGGGGGGAGGAGGTGATTCTGCCGCTGTATAGGTCATTAGTTAGACCGCACCTGGAGTACTGCGTGCAGTACTGGTGCCCATATCTGAAAAGGGACATTAAGTTACTGGAGGAGGTGCAGTGCAGGGTGACAAAGATGATCAAGGGGCTGGGGGACTTATCATACAAGAGGAGGCTGAGGGAATTGAATATGTACTCGCTGGAGGAGAGGAGGGACGGGGGGACATGATTGAAACCTCTAAGTACATGAAAGGAATAAACAAGTCAGGTACAGAAGGGCTATTCAAAGTAAGGCAGGGGAGGGACACCAGGGACCATGATATGAGACTGGAGGGAGGAAGGTTCAGGAGGGAGATGAGGAACACTTTTTTACAGATAGGGTGGTGGCTGGGTGGAATGCATTACCTGCAGAAGTGGTATCCAGTAGAACGGTGGACTGCTTCAAAATGGGATGGGACAGGACAAGGGGGAGGGTCAATGAAGGGGAAGGGTGGAAGAGAGGGGCAGCTGCAGAATAAGGGGTGCTAGTTGCACATTCGAGCAGACTTGATTGACCTCTAGGCCTTCATCTGCTGGCAAATTTCATATGTTCGTATGACTTATTGACATATTAACCAAATAAGTCAGGGATGGCAAATCACTGGATCTGCATATTTTAACAACTTTGGGTGAAGTCCATCAATCCCTTTGTTTTTTTTGTATCAAGTTTCAAAAGTGCAGCCTGCACATCACATGTCAAGAACACACTTAGAGAATGTGAACGTAGTTATTGGGTGATACTACTTGTGGCATGCAGGTCCCACCCACTAGTGTATAAGCGGTGAGTTCAACCATCAGAGGTCTCATAAGTAGTTAAGGAGAGTGAAACATGATCCTCAGAGACCACTGGTTGCATGCAAGTTCCATCCATTTGGGTGTGTACATTGCAGCCACCAGTGATCTTGAAGTTCAAACCCAGGTCAGTAAAATAATCATTAAAGGTGTTAACTATAGAATTCAGGTTCTGTAAACTATAGCATTCAGGTTACCTGGTTTCCCCCCTCCATCACAAAATAATTTGGCACAGAAATAGTGGTGGTTGTGTTTAAACTTTTTAGTGTATTCCAAAACGTCATAGGATTTAGTTTTTTTTATTTCCTACCAGGTTGTTACTAATGTGAAGTAAAAGTATGTGTTCTATCGATCTCTTCCTCCTCATTAACTGAATTCTTTTTTTTATGATTCAGTTTTGCTTTCCTGTCACTATATTTTTCCCCAAGTTGTGCTGCTGTTCCATACATATATTTGATTACCTCCTCCTCCCTCTCCTAATTGATGCCTAGTGACAAACTGGAAAATCAGTGAATACTGCATCATTAATTGCCGAGTTTGGCAACTCTAACATTGGCTACCACCACCACCTCCACCACAAGTATCCAGACTGAAAAACCTGGAATCTCAAGCCAGCATAAATGCCACTGCTAGTCAGTTAGCCCAACCATCCATCCTCCAGCAATCAAGTCACTGCCTCCTCCTAGTTTGGCCTCTTTGTGACCTCAACATCCACTAACAACATAGGCTACCACCTTCTCTGCCAAATGCATCCAGACTGAGAAACCCGGGGTCTTAAGCCAGAGTAAATGCAGTTGTCAGGCAAACTTCTAATTAACCAGCTAGCCAAGTAGCCTCCAAGATGAGCTTCTAGCTTACCAGTCCATCAAGGCAGCAAGACTTGAAGTCCAGCAGGGCCCATCTTTGTCTGCTTTAATGGTAAGTTACTTTCACTATTGTTTAAGCTCCTTATCCTCACTGTTGGTGGTGACTCTATCCCTGCACAGGAGGGACATCCACCTTGCTTGCAAAACTTAATTTTTCTTTCCTTCCTTCCTTCCTTCCTTCCTTCCTTCCTTCCTTCCTTCCTTCCTTCCTTCCTTCCTTCCTTCCTTCCTTCCTTCCTTCCTCTCTCTGCAGGTTTGACCATTCATAGGGACAACTGGTAAGTCAGTTGCAGAGCCAAACAGCCCATTGGGCATATACTTAAGTTGCATCTTCCTCAATCTCTGCTCTCTGTGGCACCATCATGCTAGAATACTGCATGGCCCTCACTAATATGACAGTATCATTGCATATTATACATTTTTCTTTTGGTCATTTTTTAATTTTAAGATTTTCTTTTACAGGTACATAGTGACACGGTAGCCAAGGCAGGCTAAATCATTTCTGTTTTTTCTTCACAGATGACTAGTACAGTAAGAGCAGGAGTGGACAATGGATATACCACACAGCCACCATGGTGAGCAAGTCAGGCAAAATAATTTCTCTTTTTTTTCTTCACAGGTGACAGGAATAGTAAGATTGTGAGTGCACAACAGATATACCATCTATGCAGTCACCCACATTGACTAACTGAGTACAGTCTAAATAATTGTCTCTTATCTTCACAGGGCTCATGTCCTGCTGCCTTCTCATCTACCATGATAGACTTTTCCGCCTCCTTCTTCTCTGTCGGTGGCACCTTTGTGCCATTTTAATGCATGATCATCATCAATGTTATGGTAAGCATCCTTGTTTCCAGTCACAGGTGCAACATAATAGGGATGTCAGTTTACAACCCTAAATTCACTGCCTGTTCAGAAAAGCCAGTTTCAGTGAAGAGCTGCTGCTAATGTTATAACCTGAACTCACAGTCTAGTCTTCTCTGTCAGCAACATTATAGGACCTGTTTTTCCAAAGTTTAAAGATCATGTGCAATGGTTTTCACAAGTAAAACAGGCAGCACCATTAAATAAATATTACTATAAAAACTAAGTGTGTTTCAGGTTTTGTAACACAGTTGACAAATTCATTTTTTGTGCCTGTTGGTGTGGTCCATTTCTCCAGAGTTGCTGGTTGCTGAGTCATAGCACAGTGTTCTGAGGTTGGCAGGCTAGATAATTTTTGATGTAGTGAAAGGCTGTAATCATTTATAACTATCATTTAATTCAAGTAATTTCTCAGGATAGCACTTTAAAACAATTATCCCATCTCCCTGTTAATGGGAGTGGGAGTGGTAATGCTGTTTTGAAACCTTAATAATAGTTTCTATGCAGTAGCCAGCCCAGTGTTTTCTCCCTAACAGGCTGTTACTTGATCAATATTCAGGCTCATCTATTTTTTACTCCTCATTAAAATGATCATTTTACCAGGACTAACGCTTCCATCCCTAGTAGGAATTAACACAGATAAGGCCCTTATTAAAACTTATAGTAAATCAGACACTGACAACAGCAATAAAGTTACAAAACATTACCAATACTAGTATCAATACAATGTCCTAACAGGCACAGTAGTGTAACACCCCCAAATTATTTATTTATTCATTTACTTTTGTTAACCGGGTAAGCACACTAGACAGCCAAGAGCCTATTTTCAGGTGCAAAATTACATCAGCAGCCGGGAGGCATGCTGACTCAACATACAGCAATCCAGAAGAAATGGACCTCATCAACAAGGCACATGAGTAAAATATGAATTTGTCAACTGTGTTACAAAACCTGAAATGCACATAGTTTTTATAGCAATGTTTATTGAATGGCGCTGTCTATTTTACATGTGAAAACCACCGCACATGATCTTTAAACTTTGAAGAAACAGGTCTATAAGCTTGCTGATAGGGAGGACTAGCCTGTGTGCTCAAGTTATGACATCATCATGGCTCCACTGAAACAGGATTTTTTGAAAAGTTAGTGAAATCAGGGCTACAAAATAGCTCATAACGTTAAACAGAAGTAACACAGAAAAATACTTTTGGGTATGAAATGTATTGGGGGCATGCTAATTCTAATTGTGCAATGTAACACTTTTGGCCACACTCCCTCTTTTAAGTCAGTCCATCCTCTGTATCCAACATGAACAGCAGTTATCAACCTGATGCTACTGTCTGATTCTACATTGTCACACAGCTAAAAATGTCTAAAACAAGAGAAACAGGAGTGACAAACAAAGAGTGACATACAAATAACATTGAAGAACTCAAAAACAAAAATGGGGAAACATGAATACTTACCTACTCTGGTAGGAAACATTGCTAAATTAAATAACCATATCTGGGATGGACCCATTCAGCAACATAATTTCATAACCCTATTGATAAATATTGGACAGAGAGACACAGGAACAAAAGCTGTCAAGCAGTATATGGTTTTCAACCCCCCACCAGCAACCAAATATTAAAAACAAATACTTACCTTTGCTGGTAGGACACACAGTGATACTCAAATATCATTATCCAGGACTACTACCAAAACAGGCATTATCATTTCATGAGAATACATCAAGAATTTCTGGTCACTACAGTTCATCAGGATAAGTGCTGTGGCGGGGGACTAACACAGTGCAGAAGAAGCATATTAATTCAAAGAGTACATCTCATTTCCTTGCATCAAGAGAACATTGCCAGACAGAAGAAAGCATGTTACAAGAACTATGGGTGATGAACGGACACACAGTGCAGCACTTTGTAGCAGCATACAGAAGCCTAACAAATATATTCTGGTAATTGAGAAAAATCTTTGGAGCACAAAAGGTATGTTTTGCCTTTCTCACAATTTCCCTTAAAGTGTGTTACAGTGACAGTGATAGGGGGACTGAGACACAGCTCAGACCACAGTAGCAGCAGCAGAAGCCTGATATATGTATTCTGGTAGTAGACAGAAATTCTGGGAGCACAGAATTTATGTATATTGAGCTTTTGGCACCATTTTCAATAAAGTGTGTTACTAGGGCTGACACACAGTGTAGTTAGCAGTAAGTGCATTAGTACTTTACTACCATTTAATCATTTCTGGTTTTGGAGAAAATTGCAGGACATGAGAATTTGTTTTGTGCTTTGGCACTTGTGTCAAATAAAGTGCTTCACAAATACTCTCTGAGAGGGGGACTTGAACAGCACAGCAGTAGCTGCAGCCATTTGATAATTTCTGGTTCAGGAGAACATTTGGAAAATGAGAACAGCGAAAAAGTAGCTGTGTGGAGGCAGTGAATCAGGGTGATTGGGGGACTGATATAGCACAGCATCAACTGCTGCACTGAAGAAAACATTAAGAAACCAGAGAGCTTTTAATATGATGCTCTTTAAAAGCATTACGAAAGTAAACAACAGTGCTTTGCAGCAACAGCAGTTGAGAAAGAGAAAAGAATAACATGACTCATAATCAATGCCATTAAAGAAAATACAGCTAGAAAATAGTTTTTTGGGGGGGCAACACTTTACCTTATGTTCCCGTTACATTGTAACTGCATTGCAAGTGTAATGCACTTACATGCAACAAACATGTAAGTACAGTGTAATTATGCCGCTGCAAGCAATTAATAGTTACTTACTCTGCTGTTACATTGAAACTGACACTTAAAATATAGTGTGATTTTTTTTTTTAAAGAAGGAGGGCATGAAGACAGAAGTAAGTCACACAGTAAGGGAGAAAGATAGGAAAAGAGTGTATAATATTTTGCATTTTTAACATGTTTATATATTTTTTTTGTAAATGAAGAAGGGTGAAGCAAGACTAAGAGGAGAATGGAAAGAGTATCTGATAGCTAGAGCAAAGGACAGGGTGCAAAAGAGGAAGGATCAGTGAGAAGGACTGAAGAAGATTGAAAAATGCATGATTTAGGAAATATGTTTAAGGCCCAGATGGACGAGCACCTATACAACTGCAACAGAGTTTATGCATCCGAGCAAGCAACTTCTTCAGAGTTTCTTCCATGGAAGAAATGCTGCAGTGCAGATCCCCCATATCCACTTGCAACTGCGCTAACTCCCCTGTGATGGTTGTTGGCATTAGCAGTGTCAGTGCTGTCCCATGCCCCTGGCCGTTTCTATGGCTGCTGTTGTCAGGCTATGTGACCATCATGGACATGATGGAACTGTGTGCTGCCCTTAGTGTCACAGAAGGACCACTGTCACAACCATCACAACTCACTGCTACCTGTTTTCTAGCCTCCCACTTGCTCTTGAGGCAGATATTCATGTGGATATGTTGCTCACTGGTGACTAGATAGCTGCCCTTTTCCCATGACTGTCAAGAGTGTCGTAGTAGTAGTAGTAAAATCTTTATTTTTAGTTAAGATCAGTTGACAAGTTATACACCATTAGGTCCTGTTTACAAGGTGCTCCTGATATCAAACAATATTCTAAAATGTCATGTACATAACCACACTACGACACATCCTTTTTCCACAACAACATAATATATAAACAAAGACAAATACAACTATTCCCTCAGGTTTTAATAAAATCTTGTGTAGTGATGGAACCAAATTGCATTTAACTTCACTGTCATTGTTGTGTCCATGGTAAAACATTCCCAAACAATGGAAGACATGGGTTTCTTCCTTGCATGGGGCACTGGTGAGCCAGAAACGAAGAACTGGCATGTGGCTCCTCTGGGGGATCAGCCATCAGTGGTGGTACCATCGAATGGAACAGTGGTCCAGGCTACTGATGCACTGAGGGCTGCTTTTGCAAAGCTGGGGGAATTAGGCATTGCTGCTGCACTTGGGATTGCTGCTGTGCTGGGGGCTACTGCAACATTGCTGTGGAGGGGCTGCTGGATAACCCCTACCACTGCTCCCACCTCCAGTATCCCTAGCACAGGAGTATGGCTCCACCACAAGTCCAAACACGACAAACCTTAAACTTAATATAAACAAATGAGTGAGATAGACAGAGAGAGAGAGAGAAGAAAAGGTAAGTCAGATAAAAAAAAGAATAGAGCTGTATACCTAAAAGTTATAACTAAAGTAGGCAAAATATAGAAGAAACAAAAACTGAATTACTCTTAAGAATCCAAATATTTAAATCAGAATAAAAGAAAGAATAAAAAAGTTGTTAAAATAATGTAAATGGCTGAATTACATCAAACAAGTTGCTTAATAATCTTGTCAAGCTCCTGTCTCCTCCACTTACTACTTGTAACTAACACTGCAAAACTGAAAGTTAAGCAGACTAGCTGCATAAAGAAATGTACCATGTGACCTGCTGAAGAATTCCATGTGAGCTTGAGACACTTATTTACCAATAGCCTAATTCTGACAAAACTTCATCCAGATGTACCCAAAGGGTAACGTTACAGGAGAAGGTGCCAGGTAAAGTTGAAAAAGGTGAATTTCCTACAAAATACCAAGCATTTGCAAATTGATTCACAAAGGAGAAGTTAGTGAATTCACCTTAACTTCAATGGAAAATTAAAACTTCACAACATCTGTACCTAGGATGTGTCTGAATAGACAGAGAAAACAGGTTTCTATCCTGATATTGTTAAACGCAAGTTGGGGGAACTCATCACTGTGACCTGTACAAACAGAAAGGCTGGCTTCCATTAGAACAGAGATATCTATTTCATTTTGGTATTTTTGCAAAAATGGTGACCCTTGATTGTGTCCATACTTCTTTTCAATTATCTTTAAAATACATTAGTACTGTTTCAACCTTGTCACAGTTTCATATTCAGTTCAATTCCCCCAGAATAGAGACTTCTCTGGATCAGAAATCAATATTTAACAAATTGCCATCTTGTTTTATAATTCACCACCTTCATTTTTATCCTATACCAGTAATAGTACAGGTATTATGTTTTAGACACACTTTAAATAATTTTCTCATTGCTAGTTGTCAATGTAAATGCCTGATTAGACTTATTTGTCAGTGTAATTGTATTTTACATAATTGTTTTATCTGTCATTTATATGTTTGTTCATTTGTTGTATGTTCTGGTCACCCTTGTTAATGGGCCCTTGGCCCATGGTCTTACCAGATTTAAATAAATAAAACAAAGACAAATAAAACAAACTTGTATTTTTTGTATCCAATCTAGCAGCCTGTTCTACTAGTTAATTAATCATGGGATTATCTTTCATTATGCTGGTTGCCAATGAATCAGTAAAGGTATTTGTATGAATATAACTCAGAACATAAAGCCGAAGCACTACTACTGTATATGTCCTTAGTTGTAACTTAGATTACAATGCTCCCTTTAGACTATACTATATTACTACAGAAGTTTGTGAAAAGTGACATTTTGAGAAACTATGGTATGAAGCTATTTCGTTTATGCTTTTAGTCTAATTATATTTCATCAAAACCCACCTACTTCATACATGTGACTAAAATATGTATACATGCTGTGAGCTATTGATGTCAAACCTCATGCTGTTGATTTAATAAACAGCGTACCACCCACACCCTGTGTGGTCATCTTAAAATGACTCAAACAAATAAATCTCAGGTGGTGTAATGACAGCTCTGCTTCACATTTTTTTTATAGTGTCTTTTAATTCTAATAATTTTTATATGTAAAAACAAACCAGGGGCCAGATCCACAAAACTTTGCCCTCGCACAAATTCAGTTTGCCCCAAGCAATCTGGGTTTTGCACCAAAGTAGCATTCACAAAAGTTCAGTTTACAACCAAAACTGGTGTTGCACCCAGGAAAAGTTTTGAGGGGGCCACAAAGCAAATGAGAGCGGGGGACCTGCATATCATCACAGTCCCATTCACAGTGCATTTTCTTAATGCAAGGGCCATTGGCAGAGTTCCCTTTCATGGAGAAAATTCTGCTGACCGAGGCTTGGCAGTATTCCATGCAACCTTAGTGGCTGCCAGAGGTACTATTGATCGCTGTCATGTACAGATAAAAAAAACTCACCATCTTCCTGGTACCAATGGAACCATTTCCCTGCTGATTGCCATCTGAACCACAGAAAAAAATATATTTAAATATCCCTGGTAGTCTAGTAGTCCCTCCCCTCACTAATCGATGCTTGATAATGAAATACTGAGAGTCCCTGGTGGTCTAGTGTTCCGTCTTCTCACCAACTGACAGCCACAAAAGGAAAGAAGTGGTGACCTTGGTGCTATTGTCCCCCCACCTCCCTTTCAATTGTCAATCACTGGCCCAGTAGTTAAATAAATGACATTTATGCCCTGGTGCTTGTGGTCCCCCACATCACCAGCCTGATAGTTCCAAAATTAAAAGTTATTCCCTGGTGCTAGTGGTTGCCCCATCACAGATCACTGGACTGTGAAAGTGAAAGGCTGTCTCTTTGATGGTCCAGTGGTCCCTCCCCTGCCCTGATCACTGATTGCTGTCACCCAAAAAGAAAAGTATACTAATCCCTGATGGTAGTGGTTCCCTCACCCACCAGCTCACCCACCTGATGCATAAAATAAATCAGCCCTTGTTTTCTGTGTATCCATCCATCCATCCTGACCCCTGTATAAGTACTTGAAATAGTTCCCTGGTGGTCTAGCAGCTCCCCATTCCTATCCACAATCTCACATACAAGGAATGAAGCCATACCCTGGTGGTCTAGTGGATCCCCAACCCCTACCCTGACAGGGAGTGACCCACCACACCCCCCCCAGCCTGACCCCCAGCCAGTGACCAGTACAACCCTCCTCTTACAGCCCTCTTCTTACCACCACAGCTGGCCACTGACTTAACTCTCAGTGAGCGTGCACTGTATACAGTATGTGCTCAATGGATGATAGCTCACTCTGAGCTGTCAATCACTGTCAATGCATACGTACTGTATAAGGTATGCATTCATTGAGAACTCATTCAGTGGCCAGCCATGGTGGTGAGAGGAGGGCTGTGGTGGTTGCCAGCTGGAGGTCAGGCTGGGGGAAAGAGGGGTGGTGGGTCACTCCCTGACAGGGTGTGTGGTTGGTGTCCCAGTAGACCACCAGGATATGGTTTCCATTCCTTCCACATGGGATCAGTGATGGGGGTGCAGCAAGACCACCAGGGAACTATTTCAAGTACTTATACTGGGGTTGGGATGGGGAGGTATACCGGGCACCAGGGTTGATTTATTGTATATATTGTGTGGGTGGTTGGGTGGGGGAAGGAACCACTGGACACCAGGGAAGATTATATCTAAATTACTGTTTGGGGATAATGATTAGCAGGGACAGGGACCAGTAGACCACCAGGGACTTATATGTTCCTATTAACATGATGGCGCTTGGCAACTGAGGAGAGGAGGGGCCACTAGACCATCAAGAAATATCAATATTTGCCATCAGTCCAGCAATCAGCGATCCCAGGGTGGGGGGGACAACTACCAGCATGGCATACATTCCACTTTTTTTTTACTGCAGGGATGGTGATCTGCAATCAGGAAGGGAAAGGAACTGCTACCACCAGGGACTAGTGTACTTTCCTTTTTTAGGGATGGAGATCAGCAATCAAAACAGGGTAGGTACCACTGGACCACCAGAGACAGCCTTTTACTTTCATAGGCCAGCTATCTGCTATGGAGGGGGACCACTAGCACCAGGAAATAACTTTCATTAATTTAACTATTGGGCCAGTGATTGGTGATCATGGGGGGGGGGGGCAATGGAAACATGGTCACCTCTTGGTTTCTTTTTGGCCCAGTGATCAGTGATGGGGAGAACACTAGACAACCAAGGAAATTATTTTTACACACTTGGAACATCGATCAGTGAACAGCAGTGGTGGCACTGGACCACCAGGGACTGTGGCTGCATCAGGCAGTGGCTGGGGAGGGGGCATGCTAAGCCACCCACAGTTTATGCAAATTGGCCCATAATGGGCATGCAAATGGCCACCTAGTGCCTTGCATGCCCAATGGGCTCATTTACATGGGTATTTTGGTGAATAGGAAATAGCGCACCTGTGCTACTCACTGTGGGCCCATTCTCCTGACTGGATGTCAAAGAAGTGCTAGTGGGGTTAGCAGTGACATTTCTGGGTTAGCACTGCCCTGCCCTGGCCATATTCACAGTTAGATAGTGCAGTACGATATCTGACTGTGAATAGCACAATTTCACACCTGCACAACCACAAAGTATGGTGCAAACTTTTGCACTGTGCTTTGCAAGTTTTTTTGTGAATCCTGCCCCAGGTTTTTCTTGAGCATTTACTGCAAACATGGACTTCTCTGCACATTTCTAGTTTAGCAACTACTCACCATATTCTCTTCTCTGTCTCAAACAAAGTGGTGATGGGCAGCACAAGTCTGTGCTAGGTGTCGCTTCTGATAACCACAGTGTTTGAGCATGATATCATCACATATAATGCTATTGGAACACCTAGGGCATCCATTGCCTAGCAACCAGTCAGTAACACTGAACTGGTGCATGTTATAGCCTTTAACATAGGTATGCAACATTAAGTTCCCCATGGTATCTGTGAAATGTTTACTCAAACTTATTTCATACTCATTTCTCTGATTTACAAGTTGATTGTGTAGACTCCAGTTACCTCCAGATGCCTGGAATGTTGTTGCATTCTGTTGCTGTACTAAAACGATTTGCACCTGTGTAGAGCAGTGTGTGTGCTAGGGTGAAATCATCATGCACTGCATGTTAATAGGCTTTCTGATGTGGACATGTGAAAAGAGTAAATACAAGATGGAAAAGGATGGGCTATTGAGAAACCAGAGAGCAGAGCCCCTTGTTTGTTTCTGGTGATCCTACAGTTACATCAGCTGCTTAAAAAGCATAACCCTGAGTAGAAAGCAAGACTCGGCCACAGAAACTGCATGTTTGGTGTAGTAGAGATGGCCACCTTCAGCGAAACTGCCAAATAAACTGCTAAAATGATTGTGAGCAAGCCTAAAATGGCATTAGAGTGTGAGTTTGCAGACAGCCCCATTATACATCCCCCTCCAGCAAATGGTGGATCTATTTAGCTATTGCAGAACTGTGTAATAAAAAAGTGTTACTAACTAGTGCAAAAATACAAAACTGGAAACTTTGTTAACCTATGTCTAATGTAAAATGGCCCAGCTGTTTTCTAGCCTCAGAGTAAATCTTTACGAGGTAGGAGAAATGGAGATGTGGAAGTCAGGTGACATTGATCCAAATGGCACCACAGGTGGGCGAGTTAGAGGAAGCAACTGGAGTATTATAAAGCACAATCCGGTAGCACCAGGCTGCACGCAAGTAAGTGGGTGGGAGGGAGGAGCCATTGGCAGCATTGCTTTGCAGCCTGGCAGTACAGGTCTTCAAGCAAATGGGCAGGCAGTGGGGAGACAGCCACAAGAGCATTGCTGCAGTAAACAAGCACTGGCAGATGGAAGGGAGCCATGGAAGGATAAAACAGATTGCAGTGCAAAACTTTACCTTTCAGTTTCCCCATACAATATCTCCAGTCCAAATCCTGGTGCCAAAACTGATTTGTATTACATTGCCTGTATATCTGCTGAACTACCTCAGGCTGATTTTTCTGGGCATTGTTTTGGGGCATTACCAATAGAGGAAGCAAGTACTCAAGAGCCAGGATGACAAATATATTTTATGCCATGAGCTTAAGAAATGCAGACATAATGTGAAGTAGTGAAAAAACATACTATTGTACAAAAATGGATGTTACTCTCTTGTCTACATTCAGAGTACCCACTCCCTTATCAGAGTAAATTTATTTCATTTTGGGGATCATTTGAGTTGCCATAGAATGTAATGGCCATCACATAATTGAACAGAATCACTGCAAAAAATTCCATATAGTTTGGCCACAGCAAACTAAAGTCCTGCCATGAAAGGTAGGTCCACTTTGCCACAGTATACACAGGGCCTTGCTACAAGGCAAGATGACATAATGCTCCCAGTATCAGATCACCTGCTTCATTGCTTGCTATAGTATATTCAAAATGACTGTTCCACTGTAAATGAACTTGACTGAAACATACAATGTGTTTACCCCCCTCAAGTCCTGTTGCTGTACAAGATGGTTGGACAATTTGATCAGGAATCTAGAAACCCTCTCCCCCATTATTTTTCACTAGTTGATTAGGCAGCTCAAAAATAAACTAAACCATTTATTCTTAAAGCATATTTCAGTAACACCATAGAAAATAGAGTTTGTCAACAGAAAAGGACAACTTGGTCTGCCCAGTGTGCCAGATATTCCCTGCCTAATCTGTCTCCACAAACCCTAACTAGTCTTATAACATGGGTTGCAAAATGTAAGCAAATTGATTGGTTAAACACTGTCAGATGACTGTACATTAATCCCCAATATACGAACACTGAGTGTGAGCAGTCTATAGTCCAAATCCATACTTACTCAATACATAGGGATCTTATTTGTGTCAAGCCTCATGATGTGTCCAGAATTAAGTTAAAGTGACCCTTTCTGAGCAGTAGCTGTCATAGTTATGTACCGTGGTCATGATTTTGTGTATTACTAAGTGTTCTAGTCTTTCCCACCCACCCTCCTGGTGAAACACTGTTGTATCGGTGGAAGTTCGAGACGTGTATAGAGTTGCGAGTAGCTGATGGTTTATAATGCATGTACATTCACTTCTCGAAACATGGCCGTGTGAATTGTAAAGAATATCACAAGTGAACTTCTAAAAGTTTAATTTGCCCTTGTTCTTATATTTAGTAATACTGTTACTGTGTTTATTTTGTAGTCGAGACATACAGTACATCAGCTACTGTGTTGTGTAGCACCGATCGCTTGTTGTGGTAATTACAAAGCATGAACCACAGGAAGACCAGCTACTGCGTTGTGGTCTTCTGAGAGGCTGTTGTGGTGAGCTGCAAATGTCATGTACCTAAAAAATAAATAGTTGCATAGACAATGCATAATTTCTTTAGTACTAGAAGAAGAGGTTCAGCACCAGTTAAGTATAACAGCAATGTTATAATGTTCTCTTAAAAGTGTGCCAGAACGTTCTGAAAGACGTGCATGTTTCACAGAGAGACAATAGTGGGCGACACTTGTCATGGAAGTTAAGAGTTCTGTTAGAAAGTAGTAACATGTGCATTAATCTTATAATATTAAAGAGTTATACTTAAAAAGATGTTGAACTGTGTAGCTGAGTGTAAGCGTTATCAGTTCTTAACACGGTGCCAGCATTGTTGAAATGAGCGTCACAATTAATATGCAAGTTCCATATACCACCACCGTAAATGGCTGTTTACAGTTCACAATTGTTGATAAAAAAACTTTGCAGAAGGAAATCATTGATTCTGTATTATTGGTATAAACATAATCAGACAGACTGATTGATACATTAATTGTGTACCTGAGAAAATGAGCCTAAGTAAACAAAAACTATATTATTCACTGTGCACTCTTTGAACAGGTATAAGGACACCATTTTATAACATGGCAAAAATGTAATTTTTTCAGTTTTGCCAATAACTAAAAACATGTTTTAGCCCACGTTATAAGCACACTAACTCACTCCAGGGTGTGTGGTTACTGGGGATTAATCAACACCCTGGGTACTGTGAGGACACTTGGGCTTTGCCCTCATGCCTTACAACACACCCAGGGTGTTGATTAATTCCCAGTAACCACACACCCTGGAGTGGGTTATTGCTTACTTCTGCAACCCTCTCTCCTCCCTGCCTATTCACTAATATACCTCCATGTCTATCTTATGCATGCTTGAAGACACCCACTGTTTTTGAATCTATGCTGTCAATGATAGTCTGTTCCAGGCATCAACCACCCTTTCAATGAAGTAGTATTTCCTCAGATCATCTTAAACTTAATTTGCTCCAACTTCATTGCATGCCCCTGGTTCTAGTGCACATTCTCATTTGATAGAGTTGACTCTCCTGCACCCTATTCTCTCCAGTGAGGTACCTGAATTTATCTGTCATACCGCATAACAATGTCAATCAGGGTGCCAAGGCCCTTCATTACCTGGTGCACATGTATGCACAACAGAATGACCTGCTGTCCTCCCCACTGATCATAATATCCACTGGCTGTCTCCTTTAAATACTGGTCTTTCACCTCACGTGGCAATTACTTTTAGACAGGTGTGGACGGGGCCTATGGATATGGCATCATGCCACATATACATGTATTCTGCAACAGAGGTGCATACACCCCAGATAGCCTTGAAGGATGCCAAGGAAAAGGTCATCCAAGTCCATACCTGCATCTGTGCCCCCAGAGACCTTCATCCCATGCACACTGACCCTCAAGGAAAATGGTCATTGGGACCAGGACTGGGGTTACTGGTGGCTTGTTGAGCCATCATTAGTAGGTGTACCACCGTTTGCAATTCCACCAGTGCAGATGTCATGCTATCACTGCTTAAGTCACATGTCTTACTGTATTCAATTCAATGTCATGTGTCACTGCAAGGCTCTACTGCACGGTTTAAGACCATCGTGTTGCAGATGGTGCAGCCAAGGAGGTCCAATGATCAGCTGGCAGTGTATGACCCAGTGATGAATAAGGACACAGACGAGTGAACACCAATGGGTGAAGATGACGACTGGGATGGTGGAGTGGCTGGGGTATGGCTGACTTAATTGGTACAGGACCAGAAGGACCATGGCTGTGAAATGCAGAACAGGGTGCTGTGGCTGCCTACATGATGGTACTAGGTGGAGCATGAACTGGGATCTGTGAGTTAGGGCACTTTGTTCTGCTGTCCTAGAAGGGACAAAAAGGACAGTACAGAAAATGCTGCACCCAAGGATAGGGCTAACACCTGGACTTTGCCATATTATTGTGTGATATAACACCCCCTTGTGATGGACTAAGTACAACTCACAATTGTTATACACTGCTTCAGTACATATATGCCATATGGTGGACTGCATTTGTCAGTGGCTGTGTTGCAATTTTGGAGCGAATGGAAGGGTCAGTGCGGCTGATATGGGGAATGTGTATTCCACTCACAGAGAGACCGGTCTGTTCTGGTATGGCACAGGTGTGTTTTAGGGGTGGGGGGCTGGTATGATGCAGGTATGTTCTTGGGGCTAGGGAGCTAGTAAGAGGAAGGTGTGCTCCAAAGCAGGGAAGCCAGTATGTGCATGGTGTGTTCTCGAACAGATAGGCATTGCCTATGCTATGTGAGCATCTATATGGGCCTGGTTCAGGATGGAAGACACTTCTACAGCAGACTCCATGCATCTTTTGGTACAGGGTCCACTCTCCATCCACGTGGTGGTCCTTTTGGGGCTGTGGACTGGCATATGCAACTGGCACAGGTGCACACTGCTGAACATACCCATGACCTGTGTTCCATGTTCCAGCTTTGTGGAGGCCTCCATGTCTCCTCTGTGCACACTATGTGTGGTCCACTATGGATCCATCAGTCTTGCACATACAGTATACACATTTCAAGCAAAGCATGCTGCACACATGCACTACATGGTGTAGAGGGAGTGCTCTATGATGTGGAACAAGTCCTGAGTTTCTTAACATGAGAGCTTGCCTTTTAGATGTTTAGGGCACTTTGTTCTGCTGTCCAAGGAGGGGTAAGATTAAAGCTGTGGGGGTTCTTTCTGATTGCATAAGTGATCATTCACCCACCCTCTGAATTTGGAGTAGTAAGCCTCATAAACCTCCACCCCCTAGGGTTGCCCTGGTTCGTGACTTGTCCCAATTTGACCCTAATGCTTTTATCGACTCACTTAATAATGCTGATTGCAGCCCTATCAGTCCTCTCCCTGATGTTAATCATGCCTTAGACTTCCTTATTTCCAGCTTCACCCATGTTATTAACATCCACGCACCCCTAAAAAAATACAGGTCCAAGGGTGGAAAAGCCCCATGGATTAATAAAGAACTCAGGCAGCTCATGTCTACCCATGACCGTGCCTGGAAGTCCTTCAAAAAAGAGGTCAGACTTCTGACTGGCAAATTTATCAGCAACTCAGAAACAAATGCAAACACACCCTTCAGAAATCTAAATGTCATCACTTCAAATCAATCCAAATTAAACAACTCTGTGATCTTAAAGTATTCTGGAAGAAGGTCAACTTCTTGATCAAAGGGAAGAATGTTGCCCTTCCCAGCACTCTTACTGACCATGGCACCTCCCACACTGACCCCTGTCGATAGCCACAGGCTTCAATGAGTTCTTAACTGATCTCACCAAGTATATCTCACTATTTCCGGACTCTATTATGCCCACCTCAGCTCCTTTCTCTACTGTACCTCCAGAGGTCTGGCCTTATTTTCACCTTAAACTTGGCAACCCCTAAGGAGGTTTGAAGACTTCTTACCAACTTAAAAGAAGATAGTTCAGCTGTGTATGACACTCAAGAGCCAAAGTTCCTCAAGTTTAGTGCACCTTCCCTTGTCCACCCTGTACGTGATCTTATCAATAGGTCCTTCCTTTTCCGTATTGTCCCCGACAAGTGGAAAGTAGCTGTAGTTGTGCCTGTCCATAAGGGAGGGCCTAATTCCCTAGTTGAAAACGTCAGACCAATCTCTATCCTCTGCCCCCCTGGCTAAAATCCAGGAACGAATTGTATTTAATCAGCTTCAGTCCTATCTGGATCACAACAATCTGCCCTCCTCCTATCAAAATGGTATTAGAAAGAACTATAGTACTCTTACAGCCTTGTTAAAAGTAACCACTGACATCTTTCATGCCATGGATCAGGGTTCTGCATCACATGCCATTTTTGTTGACCTTAACAAGGTTTCTGACCTGGTGAACCAGCATCTCCTGCTCCGTCAGCTTCATTCTATTGGCTCTGATACCAGTTCCCTAGGCTGGGTCCATAGCTACTTATCCTGTAGAACACAAAGGGTTAAGTGGGCTGGTACACTCTCTAGTGTTAGACTGATATCACATGGCATTCCCCAGGGAACCATCTTAGGTTCAGTTTTGTTCTTGTTATTTATCAATGACCTGCCAAATCACTGCGGTGGGGCATCAGTGCATCTATATGTAAATGATGCTATAATATACTGCTCCTCGCCAGACCTTGGTCAGATAAATAATGATCTTGCCTCTCCAACTTTGCCAACCTTGAATGATGATTCATGAGCAATCAGCTTGTTCTCAACACTAAGAAAACAAAATGCATGCTGTTCGCTTGCCCTCCACCCCCCCTCCTTAAGTCAGCCCCCCTCACTCCATATTACTTCATCCAATGGTGACTCCCTTGATTCTGCTCTCACCTTCAAGTACCTGGGCATTAACCTGGACCCCTCATTCTCTTGTAAGGCACATATATCTAACCTGAGCACATCTCTGAACCAAAAGTTGGGTGTCTTCTACTGCATTTGCCCCTTCTTAACCTCTGCATCTGCACTAAGATTGCCTCTGCATCCCTGTTCCCTACCCTAACCTGTAGTGTGCCTCTGCTGCTCTCCACCAATGCCTCCTCTATGGCTCTTCTTACCCAAGTCTACACCAGGGTGGGTAGGTTTGCACTGGAGGTAAGTGCCAGGCACCACCATTGCGATGTCCTCACATCCGTGAACTGGCTGCCTTATGAATCTAAACTTAGGTATACTGTACCTCTTTGAGCTTTCTACATATGTTTGTGAACAAAACTACTCCTCCCTACCTGTCTAAAGTAGTTCACCTGAGACAAGCCCCCAGAGCTCTTAGGTCTGCCTCTCTCCCACTCCTCATAAAACCAAAACTGAAACTGGCAACTACTTGCAAATCATTCTTGTTTGCTGCCATGTCTGATTGGAACTCTCTGCCTCCCTCAGTCTTGTTTTGTACCTCCCTACCTCTCTTCCAATGGAACCTGAACTCTATTCTATCAAACCCTGCCACCTGATCCTGTTTCAGGTGAACCCCCCCCCCCCCGAATAAAGCTTCTGTATCTGTCTGGAAATGTGGGACATTATAACTTCTGTATCTGTTTGGAAATGTGGGACATATTCCCTCTTCGTACTTTTTTACCTTGATGATTGTATGAAACCTCTATCAGATGTACTCAGCCTTCTTAGTTTTTATCTTGTCTGAAACTGTTTTGCTACTGTGTGTACCCTATTGCTCTATGGGTCGCCCCTGAAAAAGGGACTGTAATTGTCTCAGTGGGCCCACATGGTTACCAGAATTCAATAAATAAAATAAAATAAATAGATGTTGTGTTCCTTTCCCCAGCATTAGAATGTTCTGTCCTACTGGGTTCACCTTCTACCATATACTCAATGTGGGTTGTTTCCTATCCTAAAACCCTTGAATCTGTCACTTGGTTGTACTACTGTTCAACCTTCCTAATTACTTAATACATTTTCTTCCCCTGCTATTTTACAATTGCACTGGACAACAGGAAAATTTGGTGAGGGGACACTACATACACCCTGGAGGAGAGAAAGGAGAGGGGGGATATGATGGAGACTTTCAAATACCTCACGAGTATAAATAAGGTACAAGAGGGAAGCATTTTAAAGAAAAAAAGATGTTCAAGAACAAGGGGTTAGGATCTGATGCTGGAGGGGGGTAGACTCAGGGAAAAGGTGAGAAAGTACTTCTTTACAGAAATGGGGGTGAATGCATGGAACAGCCTCCCTGCGGAGGTGGTGGAGGCAAACATGGTAACAGAATAAAAAAATGCATGGACTAGGCATAAGGGAACCTTAATGGTTAGGAAAGGATGTGTAAAGCAGGAGATCAAGTAAGGTCTGCGGCATTACAGTAGGAAGGTAAAATGATCAGACTAGGTGGGCCCATTAGTCATTATCTGCCATCAGTTTCTGAGTTTCTGTGTTTCATGTTAGTATGAATACTGGGTTTATTTGGTTACAGATTTAAGAGTGGGTTTTGCCCAAAACATTTTTCCCATTGCATTATATCTGACAGTTTCATCAATTCATCTTCACTTTTAATTATTTCATCCTCTGTTTGTGATGTATATAAACAGTGACTGCATGAGATGGTAGCCAGGTCCTTTTAAAATAATTCATATATTTTGTAGCCTGTGCACATTAAACATACTTCCCAAGCATTATATTAGATATCCAGCCAAAGTCCATGGTTAGCATTAAATCATGCTTTTATGATGCTGAGTCAAGTAGCACTACAAATGTGGTGAGATATGTAAGCAATAAGGCCCAACAGGGTGTGCATGTGCTGAGATGTCTGCTTAGCCAGGGGTGTAGTAAGGCACAAGGTCACAAGCTGAATGCTTTCAATCCTAGAAAGTGCAGTTATTTCAGCACAATACATATCCCAGAGTGCACTATTGTACTTATAAAATGGGGTAATATAAATAAGGAGACATCGGTGGTCCAAGCTGATGGTAAGTGTGATATGCTGATAGCACGTAGCAGCAGTGAGACAAAACAGTTTATTTATACAAACAAGAATTGCAAAAAGTTGAGATTGATGCACAGTAGTATGGGTGTTTTTTGTGTTTTAGGAGCCAGTGGGGCTTATGTGAAATTAGAGCTGATGGGACTGCTATGTCAGTTTTATGGAGAGAAGAAAATAGCTACCGATTTATTTTAGAAAGTAGGCTGGAAGATGGAGTTGTAATTAGACTAAATACCTGGATGACCATGCATTATTCTTCATTAATGCAAAGTCAGGTGACTCATTTTAGCCAAGAAACTTTAGAGGATTTGTATGCCCATTAAACAAGAGATGTTATAGTGGCTAACTTTTTGAAATGATTGTTTGTTTCTAGGCCTTAAAATGGGCAGGTGCACAAGTAGCAGACATAAAGTGTGGAGTCAGCTTATATAAGTCAGACTACTTTTTCTATGGAGTAACACATCAGAGTATTGCCTGCCTCACTGTCTTCCCTGGTGGACATTGTTGGTCACTGTATAAGTAGTAGTACGACCAGAATTATAGTGATGCAATTTCTGGTTTCCCTGAGTCTACATCAAATAAAATAAGCTTAAAAAGCAAAAAACAATAAACACTATAATTCCTGTACTCAATGGGGTGCAAAAGGCTGAAACAGGCACCTCACAGACATTTTCAGCTACCTAAACTAATTGAGATAGGACAGTGAGTTAACAATTGTACTTACCCATGCATTCCAGGGATACAGAAAGTTAAGTCCTACCATAGGTGTTCCTATTCTACTTGCCCAAAATGTTGTTGTTCTGAATGATAGCATGAGAGTAGAGAGAGTAACAGAACATTTTTTTAGAAAATATTTTTTTTTTCAAGCAACAGAGTAGAGGATTTTAGGTCAAAACAGAATTTTTTGCCACAGAGCTTTCAGCACCCCCAGGACAACAATTTAGTCAGTGTCCCCCTCTAAATAATAACATAGAAGGATAGTGAGGTTAAAGCAGAAATCTCTGATGGCATTACTGAACCGAAGACAACGCAGGGGACATTCAGAGGAGAAACTTGATGTTCACCTCAAAGATTTCAGTTATACAGCACTTTAATGAAGAAATTTAATAAACGTAGTCAACACTGTAAAAGAGGGAATTGCTGAATACCATAGGGTCAAAACATAAGGCTACATTAGTAGGAATTCACGTCTCCATATGTACAATGATACTGTATAAATACCAACATTACAGAAATCACAAGAGGTACCTGCTTTGTCCGTGACACAGCTTCAGCATGTGACTTTTGGCCATGACCTTAAAAAGAGTACATTTTCTTTGCATCAATAAAGATAGCAGAAATGATGGGATATACAGAAATGAATGCATTTGTTAGAACTAGCCAGAATCAAGTCACAAAAGGAAGGTCGTATCTAACATACTTAAATGAATTCTTCAATAAAATGACACAAGCAGCTGACTGGAAAAGGCAAAACATTACAGTACTGTACTTTTTATTTCTAAAAGGCAATTAATAGAGTAACATAGGAGGTGACATATCTAAAAAATTAGAAAGTATGGTACTGAAGGTTGATTAACTCAATAGCAAGAATGTTGCTCAGATGATTAATGCTAAATCCACTATAGTTTTTAAAGAACTGGCTAATATCTCCTGCTCTAGGAGTCTATTTCACATATTTTTCACACATTCCATAAAAAAGGTTTTTCTAGATAGTTTCCCTGAATTTACCTCTATTCAGTGACATGATGCACTCCTGTGCTTTCATCTTTGTGGGAGCAGTATCCAAATATCTTTAGTAATGATAGGACCTGGCTCCGGGCACAACCATAACAAGGCAAACAGAATCATGGCCTGTATCATAAGAATGACAAGAGTTGTTAAAATGCCTGTCAGACAGGCTACATCTCAAGAATTGTGTTCAGTTCTGATTCCTGTATCTAAGAAACTATAATGATATATATGAAGCAGTCCAGAGAAGAGCAACAAGGATGGCTGAGGTCTTGAAGAACATGAACTATTCAAAATGACTCGAAGTATTATAGCTTATTTCACTGGAAAAAAGAAGTCTTATGGGAGTCATTATTATGGCATTCACATTCCTGAAAAGGATAACACCATCAGATGAACAGAGTTCTTGTCTTCACAATATTCAGTATCCTCATGCACAATAATAATTGTAATGCTCATTGTCACTTGGTGTAGTTTTTTTTTAAATGTTACAAATATGCAGTCATCCAAAGAGTTGTTAAATAGTCAGTAGGTGGCATTGCACAGAAACAGTGCTGCACAAGGGTGTGCCTTCAAAGGCCTTCTAGTAGCATTGCAGTGATTAATGTGGTCAAATATTTCCTGAAATTTCTGTGATATCTTTTGAGAAACTCCTTCCATTCTGCAGTACCACATAGGGCCTCCAGGGAGAATCCCTTTAGAAATATCTGAAACTATCTTGAAATATCTGACTGTGTATATTAGCCAGCTGGCTAATTACAAAATGAAAGTCAAGTGAAAAGTGACAGTCTTAACTGTTCTTCACAGAAGATACTGATTTACATGAGGGAACCAGACATTGGGCACTACTGTAGTTGCCACCCCATATTGTTTTGACCTATATGAATCTTCTGCCAATCATTACGCCCAGGTCCTTTTCCTTTTGAGTTTCGGTCATCTCTAAGTAACTTAAGTAGTGTTTTGCCTTTAAATTCTTCTTTACAGATTGCAAGACTTTGCATTTCTCCATATTGACGTTCATGTGCCATCTCTCTGCCCACTCACCTCACTAGTCTCTCTGCATCTCATTGATCACCTTTTGTGATGAACCTACTCTTACATTTTTGGTGTTATCAGCAAATGTTTCAAACTATCTTTTGCCACTTGCAGGTCACTTATAAATGCATTAAGTATTATAAAGCACTAGAACTCTATTGGCCAATCACTGTTCATAACTAAGCTACCTGTACCTCTTATGAGTGTACAGTTGTTGTCTTGGGCATATCACTCTCTCTGTCTTGCATAATCCCCCTGCCACTGCCTCCACTACTGTCCTGCTGCAACTCTGTGTGAGAGAAACTGAAAAACACAAATACTTATTAGTGCATGGTTTTATTTTACTTTTAAATAACCAACACATTTTACTTATTTTTACATTGTAATTCCTGTTCCAGTGCATGGTTTACACATACCGTGCTCTCACAGACATAATCAACATTTAGACCATCCCAACTGAGCAGACAAATAACTACTTTAAAAATATTGTTTCTTGTCATATCAAAATAACTGCTGACAAAGTCAGTGAAAATCTGGTAATAAATAATATACATGTATTTAGGTGTAGTGATTTGTATCTTAGTTATAGAGGGGTGCTGGCCATGTGTACACGGTTTCCATGGTGACACGCTGGGGCCTTGGTTGCCCCCCTACTGTGTCCCTGTGTTGGTGTGCCCTTGGGTATGGGTGGGTGTTTGTCCATGCACTGTGTTGCATCCTGTGTGGTGCATGCTTCCATACACCACTGTGGGTGTCTGCATTGGCTGTTGTGGCCAGTGCTGGGTCAGGGTGTGTCCTTGGGAGGGTGTGCAGGGTGCTGTACCACTGGTGGTGGGGTCCAGGGCATGCCCTGTCACGTGTGGGGTACCTTGTGTGCTGACGCATGGTCGGTCTCTCAGCTGTACCTCGGGGGGGACGTGCATGGTGGCACTGTGTATGCAGTCGTTGCATCGCTGTGTGCTGCCACCCTCTGATGGGTGC
The DNA here is from genome assembly GCA_016271365.2 of Neoceratodus forsteri. NCBI lineage: Eukaryota > Metazoa > Chordata > Ceratodontiformes > Ceratodontidae > Neoceratodus > Neoceratodus forsteri. The sequence goes on from CM057453.1 coordinate 217,077,308, forward strand.
TCGTGGTGGGGCTGCCTTGCATGGTTCTGTGGTGCACAGGGTTGCATTGTCACAGTGGGGGTGGTGGCATGCATGGGGTGTCCTGCACTGGTGGATGCTGCTCCTGGGCAGGGTGTCTGGGGATCATGGTGCAGGGGGTGCTCTGCATTGGTGGGATAGAGTGGCACGGGGTGGTCGGCCTTCATTGTGTGCCGGTCACAGCTTGCCAGGGGGTGTGCTGTAGTACCATGCCCCGGCTGTGGGTTTGTTGCTGGTATCCATGGGCCAGTGATTATTCCTGCTCTCCACTGTTTGTGCAGTGCTTGGGGTGTGGGGGGCAATGTCTGTTCTGCTGTGTGCTCCTCTGCCCATTTGTGGCATGGATGGTGGGCCCCTGCATCCTGTCCTTGTGCATCCCTGGTTGTGTTGTTGCACAGCTGCCCTGCTCCATGGGCATCCCTGGTTGTGCTATGGTGCATCTGAACTTCTCCACTGAGCATCTCTGGTTGCGCTATGGTGCATCTGAACTGCGCAACTGCACATCCCTGGTTGCGCTATGGCGCAGGTGGTGCTATATTCAGTTGTGTGCCACAGGCGCATCTTGACCTGCACAGTTTTTGAATATCACGCTTCTTAAGCATGGGTGCAGTGGACTTGCACTTGCTCCTGCTATTGTGCACTTTTTGGGCATGTTTGAATATCTGGGCCTGTATTTCTTTAGAACAATAGCACAAATCCACCACATCTCATATTTAGTAACCACAAAATCTGAAGGCTGTGGAAAATAATAAATAAAAAATGGAATAAGTTCAGCAGCAGTAGAATTGAACTTGACTGGTTACAAAGGGACAGATAAACTTCACATTATGTGAGGGTATAGTGCTCCTTTAGGTAGAGTGGTCAAACAGCAGGGTCCGGTCTAATTACACCTTTCCATATTGCAATATATTTTTATTTTTTTGCACTTTTTTCCACTGGACACCCCATCTGAAATGCAGAAACTCATTTGTAGTGGTATCCCACCCCTGCCTTTTCCACACCTAGGTGGACGAGATCACTAAGAGGTTAAATGACTTTCTCAAGGTCACAGAGTAAGGATTTGGATCTAGTGGGGTTTGAAAATATGATCCCTGCAGAGGGCATTCCTCAGGCAACTAGTCAGAGAACCCACTTGTGATGGGGCAATACTTGACCTGATACTCACTAATAGTGACAGTGTTGCAGACATCAAGGTTGGAGGCCACTTGGGGACTAGTGATCATTTTAAAGTGTGGTGCAGTGTAAAGACAGCTGCAGAATCAAACCACAATATTATGAGGGTTTTAAATTTTAGGATGGCAGATGTTATCAAAATAATAATAATAACTTTATTTATAGAGTGCCTTTCTTCAGTCAAGGCACTGTACAATTTAAAACAGATGAATAATAAATCCTGAGAACTCAAGTTATAACAGGCAAATAAGATATAAATCTGGTTAGAACAATTTAAACTCCATATGCAAGATGCCATAAATACATTTACAAGGCCCTCTTGAACCTGTCCATGGTCGTGCACTCTCGAATCTAACAAGGTAGAGAATTCCATAGGGTCAGAGCCATGTACATGAAGGTACGGGCCCCTGATGTTTTAAGCCATACCCTGGGAATCTCAAACAACCCCTCATCAGCTGAGCAGAGAGGTTGGCCAGGCAGTAAGGATTCAGGAGCTCTTGTGGTAGCTCTGACCCAGTCTGTGCATGGCCTTATAGGTCAGACTAACCTTGAAGGTGATCCACCATTGACTAGGCAGCCAGTGCAGTTCACGCAGCACAGGAGTGAGGTAACTTGAATGAGGAGTCCCGATCAACAACTATGCCATAATGTTCTGCACCAGCTGCAAGCAGCGGACATCAACCCCCAGCAGCCCTAAGTACAGGGAGTTGCAGTAGTCTAGGCACGAGATCACAATGATGTGGATCAATGTCGGAAGGTCACCGGATGGAACAAGGTGCTTAATCCTAGTGATGTTCCTAAGATGGTAAAATGAGGACTTGATGACTGCCGACACCTGCGAATGCAGTATCAACCCATCATCAACCCCCTCCCCCCCAGGTTTCATACCCATTCAGAGGAAGGCAGTTGAGCACCTCCAAGCCGAAGTCCAGAAGACTGTCCCACCACCGACCCCTCTGTCCAGCAACCTGAATTCACCACCAACACCTCAGTCTTCTCGGAATTCAACTTCAACCAACTGAATTTCATCCAGTCCTGAATTTCTATGAGGCAGCTATTAAAGACTGAGATCTCACTATCCTGGTTAGGTGCAAAAGACAGGTAGAGCTGGGTATCATCAGCATATGCAAGATAAAAAGGTTTTGCACTGGGCTGGTGATGCTCTGTCTAAAAACAATTGATGCAAAACACAAAAGCTGAGCACTCACCACTTCAAATAATACGGCCACCAGAGATTTGAGCAAAAAAAATTTCACTTTATTCCATAATGACGTGTTTCGGATTATCTAAATCCTTTATCAAATGCTAAAATACTAATGATACACTCCATTTAAATACTGAAAATACACAGTGACGTCATAATGACGTTTAAAGTTCATTAATCATGATAGGCTAATTATTCACTTCAACATATACATGCCAATCAGCCATATTTATTCCACAGTCCCTAAAATATTTTTCCATTCAACTATAAGCAATTTAGATAAAACCCCCACTTTTAATATAACAACATAGACCAGAAGAAAAAAGGGGGAAGAAAAAGGGGAATGGAAACAAATGAAGGAATTTATACATTCATATGTTACTGTTAGAACATCCAGCAATCAACCAAAACTACATGCAGTATATACATATAGGAATATTATTTTCCTTTTTTTCTATAAAATGTTGTTGTTCAGTAGTAATTCTAAACTTTATCCTATCTATTTAATAATTTATTTTCTTCTTAAATAAGATTTCTTGTCCAAGCCTGAATTTAATCCTGGTTCTCAATTGGCACCTAACTGTAACGCAACAACTTTCTCAATTGCCTTCCCTACATAGGGAAGGTTAGAGATAGGTCTGTAGTAGGCAAAGCAGTTTGGGTCCAGAGCAGCTTTCTTAAGGAGTGGTGTCACCACTGCCTCCTCCAGGGAGCTAGGGAACTCACCCGACCCTAAGGCACACCAAACTATCATGGCAAGGACAGGGCTGATAGCATCAACACACCCCATAATCAGGCGTGTTGGACCCGGATCCAAATGACAGCACTTTGGCTGCATACCCTGGACAATCTGCACGATATCCATGATCCCCAGCCAGTCAAAAGATATCCAGGAAAACCGAGGGGAAGTGACCAAGCACTGACCACCATCAACCCCCATAGAGTGGGCCGGCTGGATCTCAACCCTGATGTTGGCCACCTTATTCGCAAAGAATCGAGCAAACTCATCACATTCAACTTGTAAAAATGCTCTTCAAGCCTGCAGACAGGTTGGGTTGCACAACCTGTCCACAGTTTGAAAGAGCTGAGCAGGTCGGTTCTGAGTGGCAGCAATCTCCCCTGACAGGAACTCTGCCTTCTTACGGGTGATTGCTGATTGATAGGTTTGATAATGCTCTATCAATCTAAGGCAGTCAGCTTCCAGGGCAGATTTCCACCAGCGTTGCTTTAACCTTTGTCCAACTCATCACAACTCCTTCAAGGTCCCATCAAACCACAGAGACCAAGGGTGGAGACAGAGTGAGAGGACAAACATGGATCAGAGTGATATAATCCAGAGCATCAGTAACAGCCTTATTATAGGCCTGAACCAGACTCTCTGGCCCTCACTTGCCCCGGAAATCCAGATAGGTCTAATACCACCACTAGATGATTAGGGTACACATCCCACAAAGGGCGGTATCTGACCATCTCTACAGGGGCAGGCCTATAAGGAGGAGCCTGGAAACTGAACCTCATAGTGTGGTGATCTGACCATCCAACTGGTTCCACCGCCAAGTCAGATGTTTCGATCCCAGGAGGAAAACCAGATCGAGTGAGTGACAGAGATTATGAGTTGTAGAGGTAACCAGACCTCAGAGCAGATGCAGACCAACTGAAAATGGGTAAATACTTCAGGGATGACATCATGGGGGGATGACCTAGGAGTGGAGGAACACTGGGCAAAGCTAAACGGGGTATAGTTAAGTTGATAACCTCTGCATCAAACAAGTGAACAAAAGCAAGAGGAATAAGAGACTGCTATGGGTTTTCAAAACAGTTGGCAGACAAGGTAAAGACTAAGAGAGTTGCATTCAGAATGTACTGTATACGGAGATACAGAGAGAGAAGGATAGGGAGGTGTAGCAGGGAAACAGAGAGATGCAGAGAAAGCAGTAAGTAAACTGAAGATAGAATAGTCCAGGCAGTGACATAAGGGGACAAGACATTTTTAATCATGTAAGTGAAAAGAGGAAGACCAGGGGAGGGATTGTAAAGTTAAAAGAGAAATGGGAACTGTGCAGAGAGGGACCAATAAAAGCCAGGCACCCTGAACAAATATTTCTGCTTGGTGTTTACACAGGAAGGAGAAGGGGAGGGACCAAAATAAGGTAATATGCACTTTGGGGGGGAGGAGGTGGGCAATAGTCCTTTTCCAGAGGAGAGAGAGAGTCTCCTGAAGGGCTCACTAATCTGAAAGTGGACAAAGCAATAGGGCCACACGGGGTGCATCCAAGGGAATTGAGGGAGCTCAGGGAAGTACTGACTGCAATTCTTATAGGCCTATTTAACAGATAACTGGAAACAGGAGTGGTTCCAAGAAGATTGGAGGAGGGCAGATGTAGTCCCATTTTGCAAAAGTGGTAGCAGGGAGGAGGCAGGTAATTATAGGCAAGTCTGACATCGGAGATGGGAAAGCTAATGGAAAAACTACTAAAGGAAAGGACTGTGGAATATCTTGAATCCAGTAGGTTACAAGACCTGAAGCAGCATAGATTCTTGAGGTGTAGAGGGGCGGTCATGCCAAACAAATATGACAGATTTCTTTGACGGGTTGAATAAGAGTTAAATCAAGGTTGAGCAGTGGATGTGTCACACAAAGATTTTAGTAAGGCTTTTGACACTGCTCCACATAAGAGACTAGTAATTAAGCTGGGTATCTTTAGAGTGGGTCCAACGGTGGTTAATTGGGTAACAAATTACTTGGGGTATAGGCAACAGAGGGTAGTGGTAAACAATGTTCACTCTGAAGAAAGAAAGGTGACCAGTGGGATTCCTAATGGATGAGTGCTGAAACTGGTCCTCTTTAATGTCTTTATAAGTCACATTGCAGAAGAACTGGAAGGAAGGTCGGCCTCTTTGCAGATGACACCAAAATCTGCAACAGGATGGACACTTCAGTGGGGTGGAAAATATGAGCAAAAACCTGAGAACACTTGAGGAGTTATCCAGGGTGTAGCAGATGGGATTCAGTGTGAAAAAGTGCAAAATAATGCATTTAGGTACAGAAACCTGGGGCGGTGTATAAAATCTGTGTAGTGGTACTGGCAACTACGAAGCAAGAAAAAGACTTAGGACTGGATATTCAAAAGGGTTGCACTATGCGCAATAGGGTTGCGCCTGTGCAAGTCCGAAATTGCACCATTCTGCAATATTCAGCAGGAGGCAGTTGCACCCCCCAAGTCATGCTGAGCAACAGCGCAATGCTAATGAAGGCATGCTCAACCGGAGGGGGAGGAACCATGCATAAACTGCACAGCCGATGTTGGCGGGCTGTGCAGAGTTGGCTCACGGGGCAACCCCCAAGCACCTGCACAACTCTGAGCTAAAAAAGGAGTAGTTGAGGGCCACCCACAGGTGAGCCGCTGCATTGCAGGGTGCAACACAGCAGCTGCCACCTGTGGGTGGCCATCCACTCTTCCTGTGCCCCCCGCAGCCTGATCGTGGGAATAATAGTAACCCCTCCCATAGCACTATCACGGGCAGAACACACTCCCCACTAGCCCGATCATGGGCAGATCACCTCCCCGACTGGCCCGATCGGGGCAGCATAAATAGACAACCCCACCTCGACTGGCCCGATCGCGGGCATAACTGTCAATACACCCCGACTGGTCCGATCCGGGCAAAACAAATTGAACCCCGACTGCCCTGATCGTGGGCATAACAAGCCAGCCCCACCCCTAGCCCGATCGCGGGCAGAGCGGAGTTCAACCTCCCCAAAGACCAATATCCCTGGTGGTCCAGTGGACGAAAGCCCGATCCACGGGCATTAAGTCAACCCCAGGTCAATTTCCCTGGTGATCTAGTGGCCCCCCACCACCCACCCATGGGCCCCACGCCCCGCCACCCCGTCAGCCGGGCGGCAGCACCCATCCGCCTGCCGCCCTGCTGCCGCCGACTGACTGCTCGGTAGAACTGCATGCCCATTGGTTCAGAGCAGAGCCAGTAGGTGTGCAGCCATGCAGCCTGAGCCGGTCAGATGTGAGATGTTCATTCATTCACATATCTGGACTGCTGCTCTGACGGCTGCACACCATTGGCTCGCTCTGAACCAAGGGCATGCAGCCCTACCAAGCAGTCAGTCGGTGGGCGCCGGGTGGCAGGCGGTGGTGCTGCCGTCCGCCAGCTGACGGGGAGGAGCGGGGTGGTGGGGCCCGTGAGTGGGTGAGGTGGGTTGGAGGGCCACTAGATCACCAGGGAAATTGGACCTGTGGGGTTGATTCTAATGCCCGCGATCAGGCTTCGTGGTCCACTGGATCACCAGGGATATTGGTCTTTGGGGGTTGAACTCCGCCTGCCCGCGATCGGGCTAGGGGTGGGGGCATTTCGTTATGCCCGCGATCGCCAGTCGGGTGGGTTTACTGTTCTGCCCACGATCGGGCCAGTCGGGGGTTATTCACTTATGCTATGCCCGCGATCGGGCCAGTCGGGGGAGGGAGATCTGCCCGCGATCGGGCTAGTTGGGGGGTATTTACTTCATGCCCATGATCGGGCTGCAGGTGGTGTCGGTCCCTGACGGCTGCTGCCTGGCAGGGCGCCAGGTGCAAGTTGTCGGGGATCGGTGCACCTGCATGCTAATGGCATGGAAATGGGGCCATAAGTAGATGCAAATGGTCCCCTCTGCGCCTTGTATAACTTATGGCGCCATTTGCATGTCACCTTTTGAATATTGGAAATTTGCACATGGTGCAATGGAACTTGCGCCACCGCATCTTGAATGCTCCACTTGACCACTTGCAGTGGCACAAGTTCCACTGCACTACGTGACAGTGAGTCAGGGTCGGGGCGATATTCAGCGAGTTGCTTCAATGCAACCTCGCTGAATATCGCCCAGGCCACACCCCCGCGCAACTTTTTTGAACAGCACAAGGGCTTGCACCACAGAATGGTGCAGTTTGAATATCCAGCCCCTAGTGTAATCATATCAGATGACCTAAAGATTGCCAGCCAATGTGATAAGGCAGTTGGGAGAGCTAGTGTGATGCTGGTGTACATAGGGAGGGGTATCCCCAGCAGAAACAGGCAGGTGATGATTTCACTGTATTGATTGCTGGTAAGACCTCAACTTGAGTACTCTGTTCAGTTCTGGAGACCACATCTCTGGAAGGACATAGACAGAGAGTGGGCAGTCCAAAGAAGGGCAACTAAAATTCTGCAGGGTCTGCACTAAAAGACCTATAATGAGAGGCTTAAGGACCTCAGTATGTACACCATGGAACAGAGATGAGAGAAATGGGATATGGCAGAGACCTTCAGATACCTTACAGTGTAAATAAGGCACAGGAGGGAAGTATTATGCAGAAAAAGCTCAAGTATTAGGGTACATGCTATGAAGCTGGAGGGAGTAGATTTAGGAGAGATGTAACTACATCTTTACAGAAGGAGTGGTGGATTCCTGGAATACCCTTCCACCAGAGGTGGAGGAGGTAAAGACAGTGGTGGGGTTCACAAATTCATGGGACAGACATAAGGGTATCATAGTGGAAAGGAAGGGAGGGATAGTGAAAGAGACAGAGACTAATTAGGATCTACAGTAATATTATAGGTACGGGAAAATGGGCAAACTGGGTGGGCCAAGCAGTCCCTATCTGCTGTCAAATTCTATGATTCTATGTTTCTTTGATCTCCTGGTTACAAAGCCAGTGTTCAAAATCACTAGTATACACTTCCTATATAAGGAATAATGTATGGGCGACCATACACAATGAGCTTATGTTTCCATCCTTGGGTTGAGATTCCAGCTTAAGAACCTCGAAAGTGAAGTTTGAGAGATCCTTGCTGAATCTCATTCCTGAGATGGAAACACAGGTGAGATGTGTATAGTCTCTCATATTTTATTTGTTGTAGTGTATGGTTTTAAAAATAAAGACACCATTATAATAGACTTTCTAAATTAGTTTACTGTAATGGTAATAACAGAGAGAACAATAAATTGATTATGAGTTATTTTAAGTGTAAACAGATACAAGAACTGTTCAGCTGTTCAATATTGAAGGATTTTTTTCAGGTTTTGAGTCCAGCATTTCCTAATTTTTATCAGTTTACCGGAAACACCAAAAAGGAGAGGTCCTGCTTGTTGCAGTCTTAGGGGATGTTTGTGATCTGATGTTACGCTGTTCACTAGTTTTTTTTTTTTTTGCTCTAGGATGAACTTTTCTTTTTCTGACATCCCTTTTGAATACACCATTGGCTGATATTTTTTTTAATTACTGCCTTTACAATAATGCTGAGGTAGAGTGAGTGGAGAAACTGAAAGCAGGCAGCAGGAGTCAGCAAGAGAGAATCGCAGCTGCACATAATGACAGACTGTGCACAATAAGGTTTTTAGAATGCGCACCACATTTTTAGAACAGCACAACAAGGTTTTTGAGCAGCGTGAATTTAACAATAAGCTCTAACCATACATTACATATCCATTGTCCACTAGTTTGAGCTGCACCTACATTTTTACACATGGGCCTTCACAACATGCCTTAGTTGTACAGTACATAGTGGCATAGTGAATGACTGTATGCCCTGTGCAGCTCCACACTTCATATTAAATATACATCTACTCCAACATAGAGACTGCAAACTCAGACCCATGTACACTTTTCTTAATCCAGTTACTGTACTTTCCATTTGCTTTGGTATTTGTACCCATAATTTCTAAAAGGCTGGTGTCACAGCTGTAAAATATGTCATTCTGAACCAAATAAACTATTCATTTTTGGGGTGAGATAGACATAGACAGAGAGAAAAGGGTGGGGGAACAAGAAGATCAAGAAGAAACATAGAAACATAGACCGCTTGGCCCACTTAGTCTGATCATTTCCCTACCTACTGGATAAACTGCAGATCCTAGTTATCCAATAGCCTATTTCCTCCTACCCCCCACATAATTGCCTTATGTCTGTCCTATGCATTCTTGAATTCTCACACAGTTTTAGATCCCGCAACCTCCTCAGGAAGGTGAACCCATACATCCACCACCCTCTCTGTGAAAAAATATTGCCTCACATTGCCCCTGAGCTGTCCCCCCTCTATCTTCAAATTGTGTCCCCTTGTTCTTGCACATCTTTTTTTCTGAAAGATACTTCCCTCTTGGACTTTATTGATTCCACTGAGGTACAGTACTTAAAAGTTTCTATCATGTCCCGCCCTCTCCCTCCTTTCCTCAAGTGTATACATATTAAGTTCCTTTAGTCTCTTCTCGTATGGCTTCTCTTGCAGATCCTGCATCATTTTAGTTGTCCTCCTCTGGACTAATTCCATATGTTTATGTCCTTTCGGAGATTGCATCTCCAGAACTGGATGCAGTACTCCAGATGGGGTCTCACTAACTGTCTGTACAGAGGGATAACATCTTCCTGTTTTCTGCTGGTGATGCCTCTCCCTATACATCCCAGTATCCCCCCAGTCTTCCCTACTGCCTTCTCATATTACTTCCTAACCTTAAGGTCATCTGATATGATTACCCCAGGTCTCTTTCCATTTTTGTTGGTGCTACTACCTCCCCCCATTGTGAAGAAGAGGAGGAAAGGAAAGCATATCTTCTTTTGCCTTCTGTCAATAAATGTGGTTTCTAGAAAGTACCAAGGCATCTGACTTGTCCGTCACCTCCATTTCTCCCAGCAAATAAACACAATTCACAGAAAGCTCCATCCTAAACTTGACGCACTCTATAGATATAAAGGTTGCATCCACTTCACTGCCTGCCATGACATGCTTACCAAGATGATTCTCCCCATTTTTGATTATGGTGACCTAGTCTATGGCGCTCCCCCTAAGTCCATGCAAGCTAGACTGTACCTTCCCTTCCACTCCTTCTGCCACTTTGCCCTTAACTTCCCTACCCACACCCACCACTGTGCTCCCTACACTTCTCCATCATCCTCCCTTCCCTGGAAGATCACCGTCTGTCCCACTGTGCATCCTTCACCTCTAAATTATGGCTCTCCTTTCTTCCCCCCATCTCAACTCCCTACTGTCTCCCTCCACCCCCTCCTCCTACCCCTCCAAAACTCTTGGTTTAACTCCCTAAAGCTCCCTGCCCAAAAAACTCTAGCTGGAAAATCACCCTTCTCTTTCCACTTTCCTAAACACTGGAATTCTCTCCCCTTAAATCAATCAATCAATCAATCAATAAATCAAAATCTTTATTTATTCAGGCGAGACATCATTGAACAAACTCATTTACAAGATGGACCTGATACATAGACATACAGATTAAGTGCAGTACACTCCAAACAATGTAAAGAGCTATACAGATTCAAGATATACAAGGAACACATAGGCACAATAAATGATTAGGTACATAGACATTCTTAAATAAATGAATTCAGGATGAAACTGGCTATGGGACCACCCCGGGTACAGGGCAGATACAGCCATACCATGGACTGAGGGTGGCACATGAGGTTGTCAAATCTGCCCACTGGAGGGTCGGGCAGGCAGGAGATACACAGGAGTAGTGGCAATGAGGCCACAAGGTAGGTGATGGGCAGTGTGGAAAGACAAGTGTGAGTGGGGGGACATTAGAGCTGGAGATTCTGGGGAGAATAGTATGGATGGTGTCATCTAAACCACGGCCAGTCAACGTACAGGATATTTAGTGGAGGTGAAAACATTTACAGATTTATTTAACTAAATGGCCATAGAGGGTCTTGAAGGAGGATATGCTAATTGGGGAGCTAAGCTTCAGAGTTATTTGTGCAGTATTCGATAGGGATCATAGCGCAAAACTTATAGCCATTCTCCCGAGACATGTTTTTAGCCTGGGTACCTTGAAGTAAATAAAGAATGAGCTTCTCAGTACAGAGGTTCCAGGTTCGCAGAGCAGGAGACAATCAGAGACGTACGGAGGAAGTTTCTTGGTGATGGCTTTGAGCATCCAGATTAAGGCATTTCTACTTCTCCAGAAGTGAAGGGAAGGCCACCCCATGCCTGTATAGAGAGCACAATGGTGGGTGGCATGAGGAAGACCAGTGATGAATCTCAGTGCCCTGTGGTACAACGTATCCAGTTTAGCAAGGTGTGACGTTGGGCAGTTGCTATAAAGGAAGTCAGCATAGTCGACCAGGGAGAGAAATACGGTTTGAACCAGCCGTTGTTTGGCATTGCTGGTGAGGTAGTTATTAATCCTAAAAAAGAGATCAAGCCTTTGTCTTAATTTTTTTAGGAGGTCTTTGATGTGGTCCATAAAGGAGAGTTTGTTATCTAGCCATACCACTAGGTACTTGAACTTGCTAACAAATTCTAGGTTTTTCACCCAGAATTGTGCTAATCTGTGGACAGTGCCAGCAGTGGCTGGGTTTGCATTCAGTGGGAAGGGAGAAAACAGCATAGCCTTAGTTTTCTTAGCTTTTAGTAACAGTTTTTTTTTGAGGAGTTGGGTCTGGAGAATGTTGAACTCCGATTGTAAGTCTTTGCAGGCTGTTTCAGGTGAGGGACAACTAAGGTAGAGGACCGTATCATCTGCGAATAGGTGAATCCTGGCTTTGGTTATATGCATATCAATGTTGTTCACATAGATCGCAATCAGTAATGGACCCAGGATCGAACTCTGGGGAACCCCTCTTAGCAGAGGTTTAAGGGGGGATAGTTCACCATCTGACTTAACTTGCTGCCACCGGTCAGAGAGGTAATCGGTGAACCAGTGAAGGAACAGTGGATCCAGACCTAAGGCCTTGAGGGAGGAGAGGAGCAGTACGTGGTAGACAGTGTCAAAAGCCTTGCTTAGGTCTAGAAACATAGCACAAACAAAATTCTTATTTTCCAGGTCCCAGAGCCAATCATAAGTGACTTTATCTAGGACCGTGATAGTGCTGTGCTGTGCTCTAAAGCCTGACTGCATGGGATTTAGAAGGTTCATAGATTCTACATATGTTTTCAATTGCTTGTTTACAATGTTTTCCAATCATTTGGACAGCGTAGATAGCAATGAAATTGGTCTGTAATTGTTTAGGTCACAAGGGTCCCTGGATTTGTACAGAGGGAAGACATGGGCTGTTTTCCATAATGATGGGAGGGTACCATGGGATAGAGAAAGATTGAAGAGGTGAGTAATAGGTGCAGACAAGACATGGAAGGCAACTTTTAGAAAATAAGGATCCAGAGAGTCGGCGCCTGCACTTTTCCTAATGTCTAATTTTAGTAGAAGTTCCTCGACCTCCTTCACAGAGGTATGCTGGAGGAAGAAAACTGAGTTGGAAGGAGGAGGTTCTAGGCTTTGGGGAGCCAATTGGGAGTGTATGGAGTTTGCAGGTGAATTGTCGAAAGCAAGGCCAGCAGTGGCAAAGTGGTTGTTGAAAGCATCTAGGATTTCCATTTTGTCACATATAGAGGCACTGTCAGCAGTGATCTTAGCAGGCAAGGAGTTGACACATGTCCTTAATAGATTTCCAAAATTTGAAGGAGCTCCTGGAGGCAGAATCCAGTTCTGTGAGGAAGTAGGAAGCCTTAGCATCTCTTGTCAATTTGGTGCATTCATTCCTGGCTTTCCTAAAGTTGCACCAGTCAATAGGTTCATTTATAGATCGTGGGTTTTTCCGTAGCTTGTCCCTATTCAATAAAACTGATTTGAGTTCAGGAGTGAACCAGCGACAGGTTCTTCCCCTTACCCTGGTTTTTACGAGTGTTGCATGTTTATTTAGAGCTGTAGTCATAATTTTGGAGAAGATCTAATAGGCCAACTGTACTGACTCGGCCAGGTAGAATTCCTGCCAACGCACAGAGTGTTTCAGCTCCTCAAGGAAGGCAGGCAAATCAAAGTGGTGCCTGTCCATCTTAAGGGTAAACCTGGACAGGGAGGGTGGGTTCTGAGCTGACCTTATGCTCGTAATGATACAATAATCACTAAAGTCTGTGAAAAAAACTTCTGCATGTGAGAAAAGGTGCGGTTTGTTTACTAGCATGACGTCCAGCAGTATACTATTGGCAGGGGGCTTTTTGTTGGGATGCGTGGGTTCTCCGATGAGTTGCATTAGGCCATGAGCATCACAGAACTCCTTGAGGGGTGCAGCAGCATGGGACAACCAGTCAAAGTTTAGGTCCCCAAGGATAATTGCTTCAGGTGGGCCAAGCTCGATGATGTTGGTTAGGTGGGTAAGGATTTGGGGGCCAGCAGATGGAGGTCTATAGCAGCCTATGACACATAATGCAGATGATGGGGATATCTCCAGCTTTAAGACCAAGCATTCGAATTGGTTGGCGACAGAGGAATATTCTAGGCATGTAACTGTGTATTTGTTTTTAACATATATGGCTACACCACCTCCCCAGTGGTCCTGTCAGCTCTAAATAAGGAGTATTCAGAGATGTTAATTTCCTTATCAGGCGTGGAGGATCTGAGCCAGGATTCAGAGATCACTAATACATCTGTCTTGGTGTGACACACCCAGGCCTGGATGAATGTGAACTTTTTTAGTAGATTGCATACGTTCATATGGAGGAATTGCATGCCTTTCAGGTCTGTATGGTCTGAGGGAGAGAAGAGAGTTTTTCCTGGGCCAGGATTAAGCTCAGCATCTCCAGAGCATAATAGTAGAAGAAGGAGAAGCTTCCTTAAGGTTGCAAATGATATTATGAAAATTGTTTTCCTTGTTGGTCTGCTACATATGGCAGGCCGAGTAAAGAGGGACCCAAAGTTGGACCTGGACCGTCCTGGTGCCTCAGACAGCAATACCCAGACTGTTAGGTGGAAAGGGGAGTGATTGCTAAGAGAAGTGATGAATATAGTCTGGGGTGTCAGTGTTACATCAGTCCCACCTCTGTGTGTGGATGTAGTAAGAGGCCGCAAGTAGGGGAGCCTGAGGGCACAAAGAGAGTTGTATAAGGAGAATTGATGTGCATGGCAGCACACTGGATGGATATAGTCTACCCTACTCCACAAGTGGGTGAGTTTGGGCACTATATAGGACATAAGTAGGAGAAGAAACAGAACACAGAGCCAGGAGGGCACCCACATGGTAGAGCCTTAAAATTGGTGGTTGAGGCTGGGGTCAGCGACCCTTTCCAGAAAGCTAGATGGGCAACCTACCCTGCTACAGAAAGGGATTCAACAGAGTAGGGATGGGAAGGACATTAATGTATATTTATGAATTATTTTGCTGAAATTCTGCCAGACGAGGCCAGAGGTATAGGGTGAAGGTTAGCGGCCTGTGCCGCTGTCAGTGTAAGTCAGGATCCCAGGAGTGACGTGCCACAATTGCTGGGTATAAGTACCTCACAGGGACCTTTGTCAGACTGGAAGTGCCAAGACAGCATCAATGGTAAGGATGCTAGACACAGGCAAGAACTTATCATGAAAAAAAGCAGTGGTCATCCAGAGACAAGGAGAAAGGGATACTGGGAAGCCTATAGGTCCTAGAATAGAGGATGAGGGGCATGGAAGTACAGAGGGTGGGGCACTAGCGTATTTAAGAAATGGAGAAGGTGGGGGATGGATGGGTGGGTGAAAAAGTATGGCTTTTGCCGTACCTTTCTGCTTGGAGTGTCTGGGCTTGTGGTCTCGGGCAGTGGCTATGGAAGTGCCGTCCGCCCGGGGGGGGACTGAGTCTCGCTTGGCTTCCGAGCTGGGAGCCCTGGAGGATTCTCTGCTGGGGAGAGAGGCAACAAGAGAAGGTTAAGTAGTGGCTGGGGACAAAAGGCCATGCAGTCCAGCTACAAGTGCAGATCTGCACAACAATTGGGCCGATTTCCCTTGGCGCCCAACAGTCTACAGTCAGGAAACACCACCGAGATATGGCTGCGATCACTTTGTGTGGAAACTAGGGGGCACAGTGGAAACAAAGCTTGCAGGTTTACAACAGAAACTAAACATTTTTTAAATTAGCCAAAAAACAGTAATTACAGCTTTTCTAGCAGAAAGTACAGCAGTAAAAACAGTAGCAAGAGATGGACCAATCAGGGCGAGGCTGGAAAAAGCGCTCACTTTCAGGTTGGCTGGCAGCTTTTGCCATACCTTTCTGCTTGGAGTGTCCAGGCTTGTGGTCTCAGGTGGTGGCTATGGCAGTGGCATCCGTCTGGGGGTCCGAGTCTCGCTCAGCTTCTGAGCTGGGAGCCCTGGAGGGTTCTCTGCTGAGGAGAGAGGAGACAAGAGAAGGTTAAGTAGTGGCCGGGGACTAAAGGACATGCAGTCCAGCTACAAGTGCAGATCTGCACAACAATGGGGCCGATTTCCCTTTGCACCCGGCAGTCTACAGTCAGGGGAACACCATCGCGAAACGGCTATAATCACTTTGTGTGGAAACTAGGGGGGCACAGTGGAAACAATGCTTGCAGGCTAACAACAGAAGCTAAACATTTTTTAAATTAGCCAAAAAACAGTAATTACAGCTTTTCTAGGAGAAAGTACAGCAGTAAAAACAGTAAACATTGAAACATAGAATTTGATGGCAGATAAGGACCACTTGGCCCACTCAGTCTGCCCATTTCCCTACCTGATAGATAAGCTGCAGATTCTAGTTAATCAACAGCTTACTTCCTCCTACCCCCCACTAGAATTGCCTTATGCCTGTCCCAGGCATTCTTGAATTCTCCCACTGTTCCTGACTCCACAACCTCCTCAGGGAGGCTGTTGCATGCATCCACAACTCTCTCTGTGAAAAAATACTTTCTAACATTACCTCTGAGCCGTCCCCCCATCTTCAGATTGTGCCCCCTTGTTCTTGCACATCTCTTCTTCTGAAAGATACTACCCTCTTGTACTTTGTTAATTCCCTTGAGATACTTGAAAGTTTCTATCATGTCCCACCTCTCCCTCCTTTCCTCAAGGGTATACATATTAAGCTGCTTTAGTCTCTCCTCGTATGTCTTCTGGTGCAGACCTTGCACCATTTTTTTTGCCCTCCTCTGAACGGCCTCCACTCTGTTTATGTCTTTGCAGAGATGGGGTCTCCAGAATTGCACGCAGTACTCCAGATGGGGTCTCACTAACTGTCTGTAGAGAGGGATAACAACTTCCTGTTTTCTACTGTTGATGCCTCTCCCTGTGCATCCCAGTATCCCCCAGCCCTCCTTACTGCTTTCTCACATTGCTTGCCCACCTTTAGGTCATCTGATATAATTACTATAGGTCTCTTTCGATTTTTGTTGTTGTTATTAACTCACCCCCATTGTGTACTTTTCCCTGAGTTTTTGTTTCCCAGATGCATTACCTGCACTTCTTTGCATTGAATCTGAGCTGCCACATATTTGACCATTCCTCCAACCTTGCCAAGTCCCTTTTCATTCTTTACACCCCACCTTGTGTATCAACCCTGTTGCAGATCTTTGTGTCATCTGCAAAGAGGCATACCTTTCCTTCAAGGAGTTCTCCAATGTCACTTATAAAGCTATTAAAGAGGACCGGTCCCAGTACCAAACACTATGGTACCTCGCTAGTTACCCTTCTTTCTTCACTGTGGACTCCGTTTACTATTACCCTTTTCGTCCTGTTTTCTAGCCAGATTTTTTTATCCAGGCTACCACCTTGGGACCCACTGCAAGGCTGGCTAACTTGTATATTAATCTTTTGTGTGAGACTGTGTCGAATGCCTTGCTAAAATGTAGGTAGACCATATCCACAGCCCTTCCCTGGTCTACTACTTTGGTCACCCATTCAAAGAAATATATTAGGTTCATCTGACATGACCTTCCTGCTATGAAACCATGCTGCCTTGGGTCCTATGCCACACTGGCCTCTAGGTACTCAACAATTGTTTCCTTCAGAAGTGATTCCATCATTTTCCCTACCACCGAAATCAAACTAACTGGTCTGTAGTTTCCTGCCTCTGTCCTGCTCTCACTTTTGTGAAGTGGAATAACATTTGCCCTCCTCCAGTCCTCAGGTACCACTCCATCCTCCCATGATTTGTTAAAGAGAGTAGTCAGTGGTGTTACTAGTTCTACCATTAGTTCTTTTAGTATTCTTGGGTGAATCCCATCAGGCCCCTTTGCTTTGTCCACCCTCAGTTTCAAGAGTTCTTTCAAAACCCTTTCTTCTGTGAATGGACTGGTAACAACCCCCCTATTCAGAGTTTCTCCCTTGTTAGGGTTAGGTACTTCCCCCTCTTCATCTGTTGTGAATACTGAGCAGAAATATTCATTCAGTATCCCTGCTTTTTCACTGTCACCCTCTGCCCACATTTCCTCCCCTTTATTAAGTCTCTGTATCCCCCCTTGGTCTTTCTTCACTCCCTAATGTACCTATGAAATGTTTTATCCTCCTTCTTAACAAGAGTTGGCTATCTTTTCCTCAGTTTGTGCCTTTGCTTTTCTGACTGCCTTCCCTGCCTCCTTCTGCTTTAACTGATGAAGTTCTCTGTCCTGCTCCTTCTGTATTTCCTTATATTTCCTGAATACTATCCCTTTCTCCTTAACTGTCCCTGTCACCTCTTTTGAGAACCATAGTGTTTTTTCCTTTGTTTTGTTTTATTGATTTGCTTCACACAAAGGCTTGTTGCCTGTGCGATGGCTGTTTTGTTTATTCCCCATTGTTCTTCCAGCCCTCCTTCTTGCCCATTTGCTAGTGCTTTTCTGAGGCACGCTCTCATTTTCCCAAAGTCAGCCTTCCTAGAGTCCAATACTCTTGTTTTTGTATGGCTTGACTCTATGGCTATGTTTATTGGGAACCACTCTGTTTGGTGGTCACTTGTTCCCAGATGGCTACCCACTTCTAAATCTGAGATCCTTTCTCCTTCCCCATTTGAGAGTATCAGGTCTATAATTGCTCCCTCCTGAGAGGGTTCCAACACTAGCTGTCTGAGGCATGCCCCCTGTAGACCATCAAGAATGACCCTGCTCTTGGATGTGCCTGCAGCAAAGGTACTCCAGTTAACATCTGGCATATTCAGGTCCCCCATCAACAGTATCTCCCCTTTTTCTGCCAATGTAAGGATGCCTTCTATCATTTCCTTGTCCATTTCCTCCCCCTGAGATGGGGGTCTGTACACAACCCCATGCAGACTGTGGTGCCATTTCCTGTCTCCAGGGTGACCCATAGTGACTCATCAACTTCCTGTTTGCTCTTTAGTTCTGTTGCTTTAATCCCTTTCCTTATATAGAAAGCTACTCCTCCTCCTCTTTTACCCACCTTGCCCTCCTGTAGACTGTGTATCCTGGTATGCTGACTTCCCACTCATGGTTCTCTGTGTACCATGTTTCAGTGACTGCCACAATATCTAGGCATCCCTCTTCCATCAAGGCCACTAGTTCAGGGAGCTTGTTGCACGGACTGTGGGCATTGGTACTCATCACCTTCCATTTATTTTTTTTATGGCCTTACTCCTTTTAGCCCCATCCCTGTCCTTACCACCTTTTTCTGCATTTATCCCTGTCCTGCTCCCTACCGACTTCTCTGCCTTGGTGTTTATCTCTCTAATTACTGTGCTTTGGTGGGGGAGGCTGGGATTTCCCTGCTCCTTTTCAGTGCCTCCCCCTTGGCTAGTTTAAAAGCCTGCCAATGAAGCATTTAAACCTGTCACCTAGGATCCTGGGTCCCCACCTGTACAGATGCAGACCATTGTGCCAGTATAAGCCTGCATCCCTCCAGGTGGCTCCCCCATCCCCAATGAGGCCAAAACCCTGAGCTCCACAGCAGTTTTTCAACCATTCATTGAATCCCATGGTGTGGAATACTCTAGCATCATCCTTGCCATAGACAGGCAGCACCTCCGAGAAGGTTACCGTACATGCTACTTGTCTATGGCCCCTCCCAACTCCACAAACTCCTCTTGCACCACTCTGATCCCATTTACAGCCAGGTCATTTATCCCTAGGAGGATAATGACATCCAGCTCCCTCCCTCGTGCAGCTGCTCCCACAATCCTGAGGATTCGCTTCCTGTCCCTCCAAGCCGTGGCACCAGGCAGGCACCTTATCTCCCTATCCCCTTCCTCCCCCATGTCTACCCCCTAATGATTGAATCCCCCACCAGAAGTTGTTTCCTTCCCCTGTGGGATCTCATGCCACCCTCCCGTGGGTCTCCTTTGTGGAGGTTCCCAGCATCCTCCTTGGTCTCCACTGCAGGTGCCTCCATAAAGGAACCACTCTTTGCCAGAACAGCATATGAATTGCGGAGAGCTAGAAGAGGAGGAATGCACCTCTGTTCCACCACCCTCTCTCTTCTTGAGCCCACCTTGGTTCAACCACTCCAAGTGCAAGAGAAGGACCAACCAGGTCGAGGCTGGAAAAAGTGCTCACGTTCTGGTTGGCTGGCGGTTTTTGCCATACCTTTCTGTTGGAGTATCCAGGCTTGTGGTTTCAGGTGGCAGCTATGGAAGTGCTGTCCGCCCCGGGGGAGAACAAGTCTAGCTCAGCTTCTGAGCTGGGAGCCCTGGAGGGTTCTCTGTTGGGGAGATAGGAGACAAGAGAAGGTTAAGGAGTGGCTGGGGACAAAAGGCCACACAGTCCAGCTACAAGTGCAGATCTGCACAACAATGGGGCTGATTTCCCATGGGGCCCAGCAGTCTACAGTCAGAGCACACCACCGAGAAAGGGCTGTGATCACTTCATGTGGAAACTAGGGGTGTTCAGTGGAAACAAAGCTTGCAGGCTAACAACAGAAGCTAAACATTTTTTAAATTAGCCAAAAAACAGTAATTACAACTTTTCTAGGCGAAAGTACAGCAGTAAAAACAGTAGCAAGAGAAGGACCAATCAGGGCGAGGCTGAAAAAGTGCTTGAGTTCCGGTTGGCTGGCGGCTTTTGCCGTAACTTTCTGCTTGGAGTGTCTGGACTTGTGATCCCGGGCGGTGGCTATGAAAGTGCCGTCCACCTGGGGGGACCGAGTCTCGCTTGGCTTCTGAGCTGGGAGCCCTGGAAGGTTCTTTGCTGGGGAGAGAGGAGACAAGAGAAGGTTAAGTAGTGGCCAGGGACAAAAGGCCATGCAGTCCAGCAACAAGTGCAGATCTGCACAACAATGGGGCCAATTTCCCTTGATGCCCGGCAGTCTACAGTCAGGGAACACCGCCAAGAAAGGGCTGTGATCACATCATGTGCAAACTAGGGGGGGCACAGTGGAAACAAAGCTTGCAGGCTAACAACAGAAGCTAAACATTTTTTCAAATTAGCCAAAAAACAGTAATTACAGCTTTTCTAGGAGAAAGTACAGCAGTAAAAACAGTAGCAAGAGATGGACCAATCAGGGCGAAGCTGGAAAAAGAGATTGGGTTCCGGTTGACTGGTGGCTTTTGCTGTACATTTCTGCTTGAAGTGTCTGAGCTAGTGGTCCAGGCGGCGGCTATGGAAGTGTTGTCCACCCAGGGAGAACGAGTCTCACTCACCTTCTGTGCTGGTAGCCCTGGAGGGTTCTCTGCTGAGGAGAGAGGAGACAAGAGAAGGTTAAGTAGTGGCTGGGGACAAAAGGCCATGCAGTCCTGCTACAAGTGCAGATCTGCACAACAATGGGGCTGAGTTCCCTTGGCACCAGGCAGTCTACAGTCAGGGAACACTGCTGAGAAAGGGCTGTGATCACTTCATGTGGAAACTAGGTGGGCACAGTGAAAACAAAGCTTGCAGGCTAACAACAGAAGCTAAACATTTTTTAAATTAGCCAAAAACAGTAGTTACAGCTTTTCTAGGAGAAAGTACAGCAGTAGAAACAGTAGCAAGAAAAGGACCAATCAGGGCAAGGCTGGAAAAAGCGCTCGCATTTCGGTTGGCTGGCGGCTTCTGCTGTACCATTCTGCTTGGAGTGTCCGGGATTGTGGTCTCAGGCTGTGGCCATGGAAGTCCAGTCCGCCCAGGGGGACCAAGTCTCGCTCGGCTTCTCAGCTGGGAGGCCTGGATGGTTCTTTGCTGGGGAGAGAGGAGACAAGAGAAGGTTAAGTAGTGGCCAGGGACAAACGGCCATGCAATCCAGCTACAAGAGCAGATCTGCACAACAATGGGGCAGATTTCCCTTGGTGCCCGGCAGTCTACGGTCAGGGAACACTGCCGAGAAAGGGCTGTGATCACTTCATGTGGAAACTAGGGGGCACAGTGGAAACAAAGGCTGCAGGCTAACAGCAGAAGCTAAACTTTTTTTAAATTAGGGAAAAACAGTAATTACAGCTTTTCTAGCAGAAAGTACAGCAGTAAAAACAGTAGCAAGAGAAGTACCATTAAGGGCGAGGCTGGAAAAAGCACTAGCGTTCCGGTTGTCTAGCGGCTTGTGCCGTACCTTTCTGCTTGGAGTGTCCAGGCTTGTGGTCTCGGGCAGCAGCTATGGAAGTGCTGTCCACCCTGGGGGACCAAGTCTCACTCAGCTTCTGAGCTGGGAGCACTGGAGGGTTCTCTTTTGGGGAGAGAGGAGACAAGAGAAAGTTAAGTAGTGGCCGGGGAAAAAGGCCATGCAGTCCAGCTAAAAGTGCAGATCTGTATAACAATGGGGCTGATTTCCCTTTGTGCCCAGCAGTCTACAGTCAGGGAACACTGCTGAGAAAGGGCTATGATCACTTCATGTGGAAACTAGGGGGCACAGTGGAATTAAAGCTTGCAGGCCAACAACAGAAGCTAAAAATTTTTTTTAAATTAGCCAAAAAACAGTAATTACAGCTTTTCTTGGAGAAAGTACAGCAGTAAAAACAGTAGCAAGAGAAGGACCAATCAGGACGAGGCTGGAAAAAGCACTTGTGTTCCGGTTGTGTGGAGGCTTTTGCTGCACCTTTCTGCTTGAATTGTCCAGGCTAGTGGTCTCAGGAGGAGGCTGTGGAAGTGCCATCCAACTGGGGGACTGAGTCTCACTCAGCTTCTGAGCTGGGAGCTCTGAAGGGTTCTCTGCTGGGGAGAGAGGAGACAAGAGAAGGTTAAGTAGTGGCTGGGGACAAAAGGCCACGCAGTCCAGCTACAAGTGCAGATCTGCACAACAATAGGGCCAATTTCCCTTGGCGCCCGGCACTCCACAGTCAGGGAAAACCATTAAGAAAGGGCTGTGATTACTTTGTGTGGAAACTAGGGGGGCACAGTGGAAACAAACTTGCAGGCTAACAACAGAAGCTAAACATTTTTAAATTAGCCAAAATACAGTAATTACAGCTTTTCTAGGAGAAAGTACAGCAGTAGAAACAGTAGCAAGAGAAGGACCAATCAGGCCGAGGCTGGAAAAAGCTCTTGCATTCCGGTTGGCTGGCAGGTTTGCAGTACCTTCCTGCTTGGAGTGTCCAGGCTTGTGATCTCGGGCTGCAGCTATGGAAGTACTGTCCACCCGGGGGGACCGAGTCATGCTTGGCTTCTGACCTGGAGCCCTGGAGGGTTCTCTGCTGGGGAGAGAAGAGACAAGAGATGGTTAAGTAGAGGCTGAGGACAAAAGGCCACGAAGTCCAGCTACAAGTGCAGATCTGCACAACAATGAGGCCACTTTTCCTTGGCGCCAGGTAGTCTACAATCAGGGAACACCGCCGAGAAAGAGCTGTAATCGCTTCATGTGGAAACAAGGGAGGGCACAGTGGAAAAAAAGATTGCAGGCTAACATCAGAAGCTGAACATTTTTTAAATTAGCCAAAAAACAGTAATTCCAGTTTTTCTAGGAAAAAGTACAGCAGTAAAAACAGTTGCAAGAGAAGGACCAATGAGAGCAAGGCTGGAAAAAGCGCTCGCATTACAGTTGGCTGGTATCT
This sequence comes from Neoceratodus forsteri, assembly GCA_016271365.2. NCBI lineage: Eukaryota > Metazoa > Chordata > Ceratodontiformes > Ceratodontidae > Neoceratodus > Neoceratodus forsteri. The sequence continues at coordinate 217,100,303 of CM057453.1, forward strand.
TTTGCTGTATCATTCTGCTTGGTGTGTCCGGGCTTGTGATCTCGGGCGGCTATGGAAATGCTGTCCACCCGGGGGACCAAGTCCCACTCAGCTTCTGAGCTGGGAGCCCAGGAGGGTTCTCTTCTGGAGAGAAAGGAGACAAGAGAAGGTTAAGTAGTGGTCGTGGACAAAAGGCCACGCAGTCCAGCTACAAGTGCAGATCTGCACAATAGTGGGGCCAATTTCCCTTGGCGCCCAGCAGTCTACAGTCAAGGAATACTGCCGAGAAAGGGCTTTGATCACTTTGTGTTGAAATTAGGGGTGGCCTAGTGGAATTAAAGCTTACAGGCTAACAACAGAAGCTAAACATTTTTAAATTAGCCAAAACAGTAATTACAGCTTTTCTGGGAGGAAGTACAGCAGTAAAAAGTAGCAAGAGAAGGACCAATCAGGCGAGGCTGGAAAAGCGCTTGTGTTCTGGTTGGCTGGCGGTTTTTGCCATACCTTTCTGCTTGGAGTATCCGGGCTTGTGGTTTCGGGTGGCAGCTATGGAAGTGCTGTCCGCACGGGGGGGGGGGAACGAGTCTAGCTCAGCTTCTGAGCTGGGAGCCCTGGAGGGTTCTCTGCTGGGGAGAAAGGAGACAAGAGAAGGTTAAGTAGTGGTCATGGACATAAGGCCACGCAGTCCAGCTACAAGTGCAGATCTGCACAACAGTGGGGCCAATTTCCCTTGGCGCCCAGCAGTCTACAGTCAAGGAATACTGCCGAGAAAGGGCTTTGATCACTTTGTGTTGAAATTAGGGGTGGCCTAGTGGAATTAAAGCTTGCAGGCTAACAACAGAAGCTAAACATTTTTTTAAATTAGCCAAAAAACAGTAATTACAGCTTTTCTAGGAGGAAGTACAGCAGTAAAAAAAGTAGCAAGAGAAGGACCAATCAGGGCGAGGCTGGAAAAAGCGCTTGTGTTCTGGTTGGCTGGCGGTTTTTGCCATTCCTTTCTGCTTGGAGTATCCGGGCTTGTGGTTTCGGGTGGCAGCTATGGAAGTGCTGTCCGCCCGGGGGGGGGGACGAGTCTAGCTCAGCTTCTGAGCTGGGAGCCCTGGAGGGTTCTCTGCTGGGGAGAGAGGAGACAAGAGGAGGTTATGTAGTGGCTGGGGACAAAAGGCCATGCAGTCCATCTAAAAGTGCAGATCTGTACAACAATGGGGCCGATTTCCCTTGGCGCCCGGCAGTCTACAGTCAGGGAACACTGCCGAGAAATGGCTGTGATCACTTTGCGTGGAGACTAGGGGGCACAGTGGAAACAAAGCTTGCAGGCTAACAACAGATGCTAAACATTTTTAAATTAGGGAAAAAACAGTAATTACAGCTTTTCTAGGAGAAAGCACAGCAGTAAAAACAGTAGCAAGAGAAGGACCAATCAAGGCGAACCTGGAAAAAGCGCTCTCGTTCCCATTGGCTGGCGGCTTTTGCTGTACCTTTCAGCTTGGAGTGTCTGGGCTTGTGGTCTCGGGTGGCAGCTATGAAAATGCCCTCCACCTGGGGGGACTGAGCCTCGCTCAACTTCTGAGCTGGGAGCCCTGGAGGGTTCTCTGCTGGGGAGAGAGGAGACAAGAGAAGGTTAAGTAATGGCCGGGGACAAAAGCCCATGCAGTCCAGCTACAAGTGCAGATCTGCACAACAATGGGGCCGATTTCCCTTGGCGCCCAGCAGTTGACAGTCAGGGAACACCACTGAGAAAGGGTTGTGATCACTTCTTGTAGAAACTAGGGGGCACAGTGGAAACCTAGCTTGCTGGCTAACAACAGAAGCTGAACATTTTTTAAATTAGCCAAAACACAGTAATTACAGCTTTTCTAGGAGAACGTACAGCAGTAAAAACAGTAGCAAGAGAAGGACCAATCAGGGCGAGGCTGGAAAATGCTCACATTCCATTTGGCCTTCGGCTTTTGCCATACCTTTCTGCTTGGAGTGTCCGGGCTTGTGGTCTCGGGCAGTGCCTATGGAAGTGCCATCCGCCCAGGGGGACTGAGTCTCGCTCGGCTTCTGAGCTGGGAGCCCTGGACGGTTTTCTGCTTTCTGTTTGGAGTGTCCAGGCTTGTGGTCTCGGGCGGCAGCTATGGAAGTGCTCCCTCTAAACTCTCCCTTACTTGTCTTCTCCGCTCACACACCTCCCCCTCCTGCCACTATTATTAATGTGCCTGGTCATGCTTTTCATTTACTCCTAACTGCAATGTTTACTATAACTGCTGTTATTATATATCTGCACTTATTGTATTTACCCTAATTGCCAACTCTGCATTTGCACTTATTGTGTTTTTCCCTGTACATTGTATTTGTAATCAGGTTCTTTCTATTGACATTTTGTACTGCACACATTGTAAATACCCATCTCTATTCTTGGTATGCTGCCTCTACTGCAAAACCCGACAGTGAACCCCCACAGCAAAACCCCCACCACATGTAAATCAGCAGTGACTTGGGGTTTTGCTTCGAGAGACTGTACAGCAATGGTGGATAAAGATCTAACTCCACTGTCTGTGAGATGTGGAGTTAGATATATTTAGTGTGGGGAGGGTGCAGCCTCCCCCCACATTGACCTTCAGGATGTTGATGATCGGTTGGTGGGTCATCACGGTTGGGGTTGTCGTACCATAGTCATGGATCCCTATTCTCTGCTTTAAATCTTTGTTTTGTTTCAATTGTACTATCTGTATTTTTTACAATTCTTTTTGTATGACTGTATATTTGATTTGTTCCCAATCCCCCAGACGCATCTGGAAATGAGCTATTTCAGCTCAGCATGTTGTTTTCTGGTGAAACATTTCAATAAATAAATAAAATAACTTGAGTAACCTATAACATTTAACCTAATATAGAATACACAGTGTGGCAAAACAGTGGTGAGTCCTCTTCTGGAATACTGTGTACAGTTTTTGGGGCCACATCTTTGTAAGGACATAGACAGGGTGGAGACAGTTCAGAGAAGGGCAACACAGATGGTGCAGGGCTCACACAGGAAAGCATATCAGGAGAGATTAAAAGACCTCCATATGTATACATTGAAAGAGAGGAAGGAATGGGGGATATGATAGAAACCTTTAAGTATCTAAAGAGCATGAAAAAGGTCCAAAGGGGAAGTACCATTCAATATAGAAGCAGTATAAGAACAAGGAGCCACAATATGAGATTGGAAGGGGGAAGGATAAGGGGAAATGTGAGGAAGATTTTTTTTTTCGCAGAAAGGTTGATAGGTGCATGGAATAGCCTACCACAGGAGGTGGTGGGAGCAACCGCAGTGGGGGAATTGAATCATTCCTGGAATAGGCATAAGGGAACCCTAGAGATGGGAAGGAGAGGCTAAAGCTGATGACCAGATAAGGATATCGGCTGCCAATACAGGTAGGGTATACAGGCAAACTGGATGGGCCTGGTGGTCCTTATCTGCTGACAATTTCTATGTTTCTATGGCTGATCTTTATGCTGCCTCCATATATCACCCTTGCTTCTATCTGTATTAGTTCCATTGCTATCTCCTCTTTATGACATGCATTTTCTTATCTGACATAAAGTTTTTAGATTACCTGATACCAAACTGTGCAGCCTCTGCATTATGCATGCAGTACAGTACTGTAGCTGTTAATGAGAGCTACAGTTGTCTTAGCTCATAAGAAGACTTGTACCTAGGTGAGGCACTGTATGTTATGAAATACGTTAAACAAGTCATGACACCAGATCTAAATAATCCACCCAGCCTGGGTTATGAGCTTAATGTCACTTGATTATTCCCCCAAACAACTGCTTTTGGTATTCTCTTTCCCTGTCAGCACTGGCTTATGTGATTGAACACGGAGATTAGTACAGTAGTAGCATAATCTTCTTGAACTACACACAGTGAATTTGATTATTTTCTTGCTCATGGTAGCAGCTAATATTCTTTGACTATATTTATGCCACATTTTGTATTAACACCATCTAAGCAACTTCTGCTAGTTATTAGAACAAAAAAAATTAAAACTTGCTTGATGCCTCGCTGTTTCCTGTTATTTTAAAAAGGAGTGCTTTTCATATTTAACCTGCAAAGCTGAAAACCCTGTGATATAAAGCTTGAGTACTATCATTCACATAAATATCTTCCAATATGACATAAAGAGCTAGACCCAAATAGGAGTTCATTATAGACTGAGGCATGGTTTGCCTGGGGGTGAGCTTTAACCACTGTTTGATTTGATTTTCCTTGTATTCCACCCATCATAACTGACGGTTCTCCAAAGAATTATACATTTAGTAGCATGGTGAGCAAATGTCCTTTGCTTCACCTTTAAAAGCTTGGGTTCAGATGTGATTTCCAAGTATCAGATAGCAGTGGCCTCTATTCTACCTCTAACAGAATGAAACCCCAAAACTAACCCATAATTTACCAACTAGCATTCTTTACTCTGAGGTCCAAGGTCAAATAAATGATGGAAATAAATCACTCTTCATAACTGGTGACCCTACTGGCCTAGCATAAAGTAAAGAAAACAGTTTTCCATTGCATTTCCCAGTGATGTGCCCTGCATGTGGTTTCATAAATGGATTTCTGTTTCCAGCACTGTCAATCCATCACCTTTCAGAAGCACAAGGGAAGAATACAGGACAAACATCTAAACTGAATGAGAACAAAGGAGGCATGTTATTATTTGTAATGTCCTGTTCCCCCATTATATTCCATGTCCTGCTAATTAATGTGTACTCACCCTCTGCTTGACTCCTGATGTCCCTGATTCAGTTCCTGCCATCCTCCAACTGTAATTACTGTATAACACACAGTACACTTGTTTGCAGTCTACATCACTGCATTGCTTAAATGCCCTTGCTTGCACATCTGTATCATTCCCTACTTAAATGCACTTTAAGATTTTTTTACTAATTAGCCTACTGCTTTTTCTGCACATTTTGCTACTTCTTCTTAATGTGTTTTGCATCCTCATTTTACCCTACCCCCTTGTCTCTGGAAAGTAGCTGTTTCACAGCTCAGTATGCTTTTCCTGTTTAATGTTTAATAAATTAACAAAAATGATCAAGACCACTTGCTTCACTGTGGTTCTTCAATCCTAACAATTTTTTGCATTGATCCTATACTTCAGTGCCAAATGTGATTGTTTAGGTGGTATGCATTATTCTTAACTGAGACCGAATGCAGACATGGGAACAAAGAAATGTAAGGGCAGAAAAAGATTTGGAGTCTGTCACAAGTCCACTCCGGGGGACAGGTCCTCTGCTCCCACAGTGCCAACCTTGAAATGCCATTTGTGATCAGGGGACAAACAGGGACACCCTCCTGTTCGTTTTGGGTCTGAACAAACTACTAGTCTCAAGCGCTGGGGTCAGTCATGAACCCTTTTAAGCTAGCATACCCAAGTAACAGGTCCAAATACCACACTCTCTTCAGGGAAAGCAGTGCAATAATTGACCCAATGGGCATACAACCAATCTGGTTCATCACCCCCTCACAACTCAGTTGAGACGCTGGTATTTTCTTACCTTGCTGGATCTTTATACAGATCCTTGTTAGTGTGGCTGCATATGGTGACACACTAAGCAATTTAACAGTTATGTCAGAATTATCAATACTGTTCCACCATTCACACTCAAAATGAAAACATGTGAGGCAGGTTTAAGGAAAAAAAAGTTTATTAAAATTAAAAACAGTAAATAAATACAGTACATAAAAGAGACATATATTTATTTATTTTTATTTTAGTCTTTGGTAACCGGTTAAGGCCCACTAGGCACAAGTGCCTGTTTTCAGGGGTGACCCAGGAGTACTGGGTGGTTAAGTGACTTGCTTAGAGTCACACAGTATGCAAGTGGAGGTTGTGAGAATCAAACTCAGGTCTAGTCTGCTGGATGTACCAAGCTCATTCACACCTCATATGCATTAAAGGTCATATGCATTATTAAATTATATACATTAAAGGTTATAGTCAGAAAGAAATGGAAAATTTAAAATTAAAGCATCTTGCAAATGATTTAGCTAATTCTACCTCAGTGTTGAGATGGCAAGGGGTTCACACTTGAATTGCCAGTCTTGGCAGAAATGGTCTCTCTTGAGTCCAGAAACAAGTGTCCCTTAGAAGTCCAGAACAAAAGTGTCTGTCATGGAAGATCAAACACAGAAGTATGCAATGTTCCCTCAGCAACTTGACATTATCAGGGGGAAAAGTGTCCCACCCAGCTTGGGAGGTCATAGCTGTGTTATGATGCTGGCTGTGAGGTCACTCTCATTCCTGCATACTGAATTAGTCACATGGCACTTCATAAAGCCAGATATTCCAATTATTTAAAAAAAAAGTCTGTTTTCTCCCAAGTGAATCTCAGAGTTTGGTTTATGGCAGGTTTAGAATTACCCCCTTTGATCTTCCAGGAAAACAACCGGGAAATACTTCTCATGTTAGGATGAATTTTCACAGAGTTCTCTTAGAAATGGCTTCCTTCTTGGTACACCATAAAATGCAACATTTTCAGTGATCAAAGCTCCAGATCTCCTAGAACATGAGTTTTTTAACAGTTACACAGGTGCTGGAGGATATGTGTTAAAACAGGTAAAGAAAACTATAGCCATCTAGCTCCAGCAAGCAATTGCCTTTGGGGTCAAAAGGTTAGACCCTTATAAAAGCTATTCTTTTCCCAGGGGCCTGCTGACCCTGCCATGTCTCATAAACAGAAATCCCATAAGAAAAACATATTTATAGCAAGAATACAATACAAATAATAACAGGCAGACAGCTAGTGCCGCAGAGTTCACCCAGTCTGCCCAGGAACACTGCCAATAGGCTGCTTTTGATGGCTCCTCCCTCGTCCTCCCTATTCCTCAGTCTTTCTTATCCTCCCCTGAACAATATTCCCTTTGTCACCATTCCAGCCATTCATATACTCAACAATGGTTTTTGAATTGATTACTGCATTTGCTAGGCTATTTCACTTGTTCACTAACCTCTTCATTAAAAAGAACTTCCTGTTATATTTTCTTTTTTTTCCCTGTCATATTTTCTGAACTAACCCTCCTATTACCTGTAAAGTGTGTGCCAGGAAGATAAACATTTGTAGAGTAGGAGCAGGTTTGGGTGCTCCATCTTTTTGGACCTGTACAGGTATTTCTACTTCTTTGTCATGTTCCTCTTTTCCTTCCTGTTCTGCAGGGAGTACTTTCCAAGCTCTTTAACCTGTCCTCTTAAGTCTTTTCCTGTACCCCCAAATCATCTTGATTAGCCTCCACTGTATTATTTATTATTTGTTATTTATTTAAAAGTATTTCACCAGGTAGGCAAACAGAGATTTACAAATAATCTTGTTTTTAGATGCAACTTGGGGGAGGGGGAGGGGGACAGGAACATAAGCAGCAAAACCCAAAATATACAATAATATGCTGTATAAATTATGTACATGTTACAACAATCGCAGGCATGGTCAGCAAAGCAAGGACAGAGGTACACTACATTAGCAAGCAATCAAGTTCAGTCACAGGATGACACAATCAGATTTTTGAAAAGCATTTTACCAGAGACAATACTGTTGGGTGAGCTGTTAACCAAGGCAGGTTTTTCTAAACCTGGGGGAGCCTATAGCTAAAATCAAGTCAGCTGGAATTTGATTTGTGCCTTGGTACAAGGAATTTATTACCAGAATGGGAGTAAAGCTGGTGTGTAGATGAAACAGTGGGGTGAGGAGGGTACACAAGTAATTCAGGAGCTTGTTAAGCCAGCATTTAAAACCATTAGGTGCTATGCATGAAGGTGCAGAGTGGCTTCGCACTGTGTATCTTGGATGCGTAGCCACCCCACACCCATTGTGCTCTATGGCTTATGGTCATATTGTATCTCAGTAATGCAAGGCTCCATCTTAGAAGCCTACCATTTGTCTTACCCATTTGTGCCAGCCAAATCAGGGGTTGTGATCTGTCTGTACTTTAAAGTGCCTCCCGTATAAGTATGGCTCTAACTTCTTCAGTGCCCTCACCAGTGCCAGGCACTCCTCCACTGTAGAATAAGCCTGCTCCCTGTGAAGTAATTTCTTACTGAGGTACACTATTGGGTAATCTTTCCCTTGGTTAGAAGTCTGGCCAAATACTGCCCCAATACCCATGTCTGAGGCATCTGTCTGGACTACAAATGGCTTACTGTAGTCTGGACTGACCAAAACATGAGCACCACACAGCACCTCCTTTAGCTATGCAAATGCTTGTTCATGGGCTGGTTCCCAGTTTACCCTTTTAGGCATTAATTTCTTTAGCAGGCCAGATAGGGGAGCATCCAGGGTACTGTAGTTTGCACAAACTTTTGATAGTACTCTTTGGTCCCTAGAAAACTCCTAACCTGCTTCTGTTTTTCAGGTCTGAGCCACACCTCTATTGCCTCAACCTTGGCTTGATTAGGATGGAGCTGTCCCTGCCCTATGTATGTTGAGACCCTTGGACAGCTGGTTCTAATCCCTGTATCATTTTTTGTGACATAAAAATGTGTGATGGACTGTCTGCCATGAGAAATGCTGAAGCAGCATGTGAGATCACACACACACACACACACACACACACACACACGCACACACACACAGGTTTTAGATACAAGGTGTTAGCTGGAAGGCCAGAAACTAATTACTGACTTTTCTAAATTAAATATAGCTTTAGCTGCTGAGAGGGAAATCAGTATCCCTTTTATGACGTTTTGAGGGGGAAACCAGGTTTAGTACACTGGTGCAAAATCATAAATGCTTTGGTGTCTTTGTGAGAGGGTATACTGCTCATAGATCAAAGAAATGTTATTTGAAAGAGAAAAATGAGTTCTGTGAGGATTACATAATTTAATATTTTGAAAAGACATCCTGTTTTTGTATAGATATATATTTTTTATATATTCTGACAGAGGATGAGCTAGGTGACCTCACACAAAGGAGCTGGCAAATAGAGTTTTCTTTAAGGAATATTCTGTTTTACTTCACAGGGACACTTTTATCTAGATTGTGACAAAGAAACATCTATGAGCACTTTAAGCAGGTATTTAGATAGAGAGACAAATCTAAGTATTGTAGTATGAATTACACTGTTAAAACCTGTTTTGTTTAAGAGATTTGTATGTCTTGTGATATAATAGTTCTGTATTTTATGTGTTACATATGTTTTATCTATTTTCGTAAAACTCTGTTTTTAGAGCTTACTTGGTCTGTCTTTGATTTCTTTCCTTTACAAGTAGAGTAAATATGGTTAAAGCAGACACTATACATAAGCTTGAATGTTGATACCAAACTGGAAAAACATAAGCGGTTTAAATCTGAGGTCTTTTATTACAGTTTTTAAGGGTTCATTTCTGTACACCTGGGTAGGTGCCTGTAGGAAAATATATTTTGCCCGCTGAAGACAGAATTATCTGAGCCTGTGCATTGGGTATGCTAGCAAGAGGTTCACAGTTTGAATCCCTCCAAGACTTGAGACCAAAGGTTGACTTGAACCCACAAAACAGACAAGAGGGTTACCTTGTTCTGTTAACTGTTCACAAGACTGCGCTCAGAGGTTGGCACTTTGGGAGCAGAGGGCTGACCTACTGAGTGGGTTTGTGACAGATTGGTTGGCAGCAGTGGCAACATTTTGGTATTACAAGCTTTTATTGTTCAGTGTGTCAGCTTGAGACCGTAAGCTCACTTGCAAAGAAAGAAAAAGGCAGTGATTTATTTTTAAAAAGGAAACAGAACTATATCACTTGGCGTACAGTCAAGTTCCTACCCATTTTATTTTTTTTCCTCTAAAGTGCAAGTCAGAGTAGCAGTAGTGAGGGAAGTTGACTTCTCACTACAGCAGGCACACTGTAGACTCCTTAAAGCAATTGTGCAGGGACAGAGGAGTCCCGTTTACGATGAAAGCTGGCAAGCAGAACCTCATAGATGCCCTGATGGTAGCAGATACCCACAGCAAAATGTCATGGACCATGACTGAAAAGGACCACACCTCAAGTGTGGCAGGGCTAGTGGCCAATGCAGTGTCCAGATCTGATAAGGAGGACAACAGGGCCACTGTCAGTGAAGGGCCACAGCAGCAGGGGAAGGTCACTAGTATCCTGAATCCAGAAGTACTCAGGCTGCAAATTGAGTTGAGCAATATGGAACTGGAGTTCCAGGAGAAGAGGGAGCAAGAGAAGTGAGAGGCAGACCATGAGGCAGAGCGAGAATGCCAAGAGGCAAAGTGGGAACAGCAGAAGGCAGACCGTGAAGAGCGTGAGCACCAGTGAGCTGCAGAAGAGAAGGCAGAGCGAGAATGCTGTGAAGCAGAGCGAGAATGCTGTGAGGCATAGGAGAAGAGAGAGGAGCGCCAGAGGTAATATGAACTAGAGAAGCTATGACTCCGACCAGCGGCACCAGAGCAGGTAAATGGCTTGGGTTTAACTGGGAATATAGGACTGGGTTACAAATTGAATTCCAAATTAATAGCTGAATTTAAAGAGGGGGAGGATATGGATGCCTTTTTAAATTCTTTAGAAAAATTTTGAATTCAGGCTAAAATTCCTAGAGAGTCCTGGAGCTTCCAGCTATCCCCGCTACTTACCGGGAAAGCTCAAGATGCATTGGGTCAAATGGACAATGAGGACAGTGATGATTACAGCAAACCTAAAGCTGCACTGTTAAAAACATTTGAAGTAACTGCTGAATCATACAGAGCTAAAATTCCATAAGCACAGGAGAAGCCTTGACATGAGCTACGAGGAGCTAGAGACAAAACAACGTCAGTTTTTAAAATGTTAGTGGGAAGGAATTGAGGCAAACTCTGTTGATAAAATTGATAATTTGATTTTATTAGAACAGTTTTTCTGGGCGTGCCCAGCAGAGCTGAAAACCTGGCTGGAGGACCGAGATCACAAAACAGTGCAAGAGGCTGCTGAACTCTCGGACCATTATGCCAAGAGCAGACCTGATCTGAGAGTGAATGGGGTGGGCCTGGCAGTGCAGAAGGGGAAAAGAGTGCCTTCAGGGCAGCTAAAACCCTCACTTACTCCACCGAAAATAGTTAGCCCCAGATTTCAGAGAAAAGAGTTCTCAGAGGTCAGAAATGAATGTTGGTTGTGTAAAGAAACTGGGCATATTGCCAGACAGTGCCCCAAAAAGGCGAGCAATATACAACAGGGTGTTAGAAAAGAAGCAGGTTGTTTGTGTGTCCCTGGAAGCATGCCAGTGAACATGAGGGAGCATATGCACCCAGTCATGGTGAATGGTGTACAGACACAGGGGTTAAGGGACACAGGGGCATCCCTGACATTGGTAAAGGGGGATCTGGTAGATCCTGGTCAGCTTATACCCAATAAATACATCACTGTACAGGACTTCACTGGTGAGGTGAAAAAAATGCCCCTCACTAGTGTTCTCTTAGAATAGGGTGAAACAGGGGGAACTGTGCAACAGGTGGCTGTTGCCAAAACCTTAGCAGTGGATGTGATCCTGGGCAACAATCTAAAACCGGGGATGGTATGTGCAGTTACCCATAGCCAAGTGGCAAGGGAAAAGTGTAGTTCACTGAACCCCACAGAAGCCATTGTGGAAACTACTAAGAGGCTGGTTCTCTAGCCTATGTCTTCTGATATGGAGACTGATGAAAAGGGGGTAGAAATTTCCGCAGTAGCAAGCAACCACACAGCTACAGAGGGTTACTCCAAAGGGTGGGTAACCCACTGTCAGAGGGTTGGGATTGACAGTGATCCTGAGTGCCCTGAGACTAGTGCTAGGGACCCTAGTTTAGCAACTGAAGGGGACCTGTCCCATGCCTTGGGACTGTGTGAGGGGTTTGCAGCTGCTCAGAGGAGTGACCCTAGCTTAGAGAAGCTGAGGGCTTGGGCAGACTCTGACAGAGCACAGGGAGGTGATGGCAGAAATAAGGTTTATTGGGAAAATGGACTTATGTATACTCAGGCAGTACAGACAGAGGGATGGATGCTAGGCAGGCAGCTTGTTGTTCTCCAGGGGTATCGTCAGCAGTTGCTCAAAATTGCACATGATATTCCCTTGTCTAGTTATCTGGGAACACGCTCACTATGCAGCGGTTAGCCCAGAATTTCTACTTGCCTAACTTCACCCAGCAGGTGTAGGAGTATTGCAGGTCTTGTCACCAGTGTCAAGAAATAAGGAAGGCAGGCAAGAAGATCCAAGCAGCCCTTATTCCATTGCCCATAGTGGACGAGCCATTCTAGAGGGTGGGAATGGATATTGTGAGGCCTTTAAATACCCCCAGCTCCTCAGGGAAGAGATTCATCCTAACTGTGGTGGATTATGCCACCCGGTACCCAGAGGCAGTTGCCCTATCCTCACTGAGGACGGACAAAGTGGCAGATGCCTTACTTGGGATTTTTTCTCATGTTGGGTTTCTGTAGGAGGTAATCACTGATCGAGGGGGTTCCTTCTTGTCGGACCTGATGAAATGTTTATGGGAGAAGTTTGGGGTGGTGCAGAGATGCACAACACCATATCACCCACAAGCCAATGGACTTGTGGAACGATTCAATGGTATCCTAAAGTCAATGCTCCAGGCATTTGCTGAACAGCATGGGAGGGACTGGGAGAAATACCTTCTCCACCTGTTATTTGCATACAGGGAGGTGCCCCAAGAGTCAACAGTATTTTCCCCCTTCAAACTGTTATATGGACGCCTGGTACGTGGGCCCCTAGACTTGATCCAGGAGGACTGGGAAGGCAAGCAAGTCACCCAGGGAACTCCTATTGTGGATTACATCCTTAGGTTTAGGGAAAGGCTGAAGGAGCTTATGGGGACAGCCCAGAGCAACCTGGCAGCTGCCCAGCAGAAACAAAAAGTGTGGTATGACAGCAGAGCCAGAGCTCATTCATACATGGTGGGTCAGGAAGTCATGCTCCTTATTCCAGTCCGGAAAGACAAGCTGCAAGCTAAGTGGGCAGGACCGTACAAAGTGGTTAGGAAGGTAAATGACGTGAACTACATTGTGGAGTTACCTGACAGAAGACAGACAGAAAGGATGTACCATGTCAACATGATGAAGCCATATGCAAATAGGGCTGACATGGTGTTTGCAGTGTGTAGTCCTGGGGAGGGGATGGATAAAGGAGACCTCCTTCTGGACTTGCTGGTAGAAAATAAGTGGGAGTCCTCTGTGGAGGCAGTAAAATTGTCTCCCCAGCTTGCCCCGGACCAGATCCAGAAAGTAAGGGAGGTTTTAGCAGACTTTGCCCCATTGTTTAGCACCAAGCCTAAACTAACCCCCTTAGCGACGCATGATGTGGAGACAGGGACAAAGACACCCATCCAGTGGACAGCTTATCAGGTATCAGAGGCTATCCAAAAGCACATTAGGAGGGAAGTAGAGGAGATGCTGGATTTAGGGATAATCCAGAGATCCCACAGCCCCTGGGTCTCACCCGTAGTCCTTGTGCCTAAGCCAGATGGCTGTACTCATTTCTGTGTGGACTATCATGGACTGAATTCAGTCACAAAGTCAGATGCCTTCCCGATGCCCCGGATGGATGAACTCCTGGACAAGTTGGGTGGGGTGACCTACCTTATGACAATTGACCTGACAAAGGAGTATTGGCAGGTAGAGTTGACAGACAGAGCTAGGGAGAGGTTGGCCTTCATCACTATGATAGGCTTATTTGAGTATACAGAAATGCCTTCCGGAATGAAGAATGCCCCGGCCACTTTCCAAAGGTTGGGGAACCAGGTGTTAAATGGTGCTGAGGAGTACGCTGTGGCATACCTGGGTGACACTGCCATCTTTAGTGCCAGCTGGGAGGAACACCTAACCCACCTTAGGGAAGTTCTGGGCAGGATACACAGAGCCAGGCTCACTGTCAAAGCCGAGAAGTGCCAGGTGGCCATGGGCAAAGTGGCAAACCTCGGGCATGTGGTAGGCGGGGTACAGCTCCATCCTAACCAAATAAAGATAGAGGTAATAAATGCATGGCCCAGACCAGAAACACAGAAGCAGGTCAGGAGTTTTCTAGGGACAGCAGGGTACTACAGAAAATGTGTACCCAGTTACAGTGCCCTGGCCACTCCCCTATCTGACCAGACAAAGAAAAGGATGCCCAAGAAAACTACCTGGGGCCCAGATTCTGAGGAAGCCTTTTCCTTTTATTTTTTTTTTTTTTACAATTTAAACTTTATTAATACATTTCCATTATAATGGGCAGTTACATCAAATCGAGGAGGTGAGACATACTTCTAGAACAGTAAAACTGCCCAGCCCTCCCTCCCACCCCATCCCCTTACAGCAGCACAAAATTAGATCACCCTAATGTGCAGTGCGTGGAACAATGATACTTATGGGTAAAACCAAAGTGTGATATAAGTTCAGTGAGGTAGCATGAGTATAGAATGAAGGGGGTCCCATATCTTGCTATATATCTCTAGTCTGTTATGAAGGCTTGCAATTTCCTTCTCTGTTCGAAGGTTAGTAATGATTTCATGTAACCATTCCTGAAAGGAGGAAACCGATTTTTCCTTCCAATGACATAGTACAAGTTTCTTAACAGAGAGTGCAACTATAGAGATGTGATATTTCCTAATTCTAACGTTAACAAGGGACATGTCCCCTAGAAGACATACCTCCGGAATGAAGTACTCCTGTAGGCCCAGTAGGGGATCAAGAAACATCTTAATTGTATTCAATAGAGAAGAAGCTTTGGGACAGGACCAGAACATGTGCAAGAGAGTAGCCTCTTCTTGCAGGCACTTAGTACATGTACTAGAATTCGAGAAGCCCCATTTTTTTAATTTGATAGGGTACAATACATATTATGTAGAATATGGCATTGCATGAGACGCAGCCTATCTTGGGAAACATACTTATGACAGGATCTCCATAGGGATTGCCAGTCCACTTGGTATTGAGGGAGGAGTGAATTCCAGAAATTAGTAGGTCCAAAGGTGTCCCCATACTTCTTATAGCACAGCACCCTGTATAGCTTGGATATTATGCCAGAAGAACCGGGCAGTTGGGAGAATTCAGGAATCGGAGCTGATACCTTCGGGGGGGGGGGGTGACTCCCCAGGACTACAATGAGAAGGTGTCTTAACCACATAACTTTAAAATGAGCTGAGTCTGGAATATGGAACTTGTCAACAATTCCACGTGAGGACAACCAGTGCCCTTCCCTGTCTACCAGGGAAAGCAGTTTTCCATTGCCTAGTTGAGGCAGGCAGTTTGAAGGAATCCAGTTTCTGCTAAGAGTGTAAGATGGGGAGTTCCAAATGGACTGAGCTAAGTCAGTCTGAGGGAAGTAATGAAGAAATAAACATAACTGTGTATATACTCTTAAAGAGGTATTTACTGTGGCACAGTTAACCATCTTTACATGAGACAACTTGCGATAAAATAGGTTTGAGGGGTCCAGGCGTGTGGATTTAATTGCGTCTAACTCGATCTTAAGCCACACTGGTTGTGCCACTTCAGGGCCTGGGGAGATCCATCTCGGACAATATGCCAGATGACTGGCCCAGTAATATAGTGCCATATGGGGAATCCTCAGCCCCCACCCCAGATTTTGGGGCAGCTAGTTTACGGTAGGCCAACCGAGGATACTTTTCTGCCCAGATAAATCTGGTAAATATACTATGCAGTTTCTTAAACCAGCGTATGGGGATAAAAGAGTTGAGAAGAGATAAGGGGTAATAAATTCTAGGAAATACATTCATCTTAATGATGTTTATCCTACCCCACAATGATATAGGAAGTTTAGACCATCTGTCGAGGTCATGTATAATAACCTGTACGAGAGAATCCAGATTATCTTTGACCCACTTCGAAGGGTTACGGGATAGTTTTATACCCAGATATTTAATTACTCTAGGAGTCCAACCTAAACCTAAGGGGCAAATATCATCCTTAAATACCTTGTGATTTAGTGGAAAAAATAAGGATTTACTTGCATTCAACTTGTAGTTGGATAACGCACTGAACCTAGCTATCTCGTTCAATAGGGGTGGTATCGAGGAAACCAGATGGGAGAGATTTATCAGCAAATCATCTGCATACGCTGTGAGTTTAATCTCATGATGCCCAACTCTGGTACCTTGTATAGAGATATTTTGGAGAATGTTTTGGATGAGGGGTTCCAGATATAGGTTAAACAAGAGAGGCGACAGGGGGCAACCCTGCCTGGTGCCTGAATGAAGTGAGAAATAGTCTGAGAAGGCCCCATTAGCTGAGATTCTTGCTATAGGGGATTTATATAGTGCAGCAACCCAGGAGATGAATACCAGGGGAAAGTTAAAGGCACTCAAAACCTTGAAGAGAAACTCCAATTGGCCCGATCAAATGCCTTCTCGGCGTCCAAAGAGACCAAGCCTGCAGGGAAGTCGGCGTCTCTGGAAGTCGAGAAGACATGGGATAACGTACGCAGGTGATCCGCTGAAGAGCATCCCTTCATGAAACCTACCTGATTCATACCTATTAACTCGGGTAGCACCACAGATAACCTGTTAGCTAGACTCTTTGAGAGGATCTTGATATCCTGATTTAGGAAAGATATAGGCCTGTAGCTCTGGACGAGGTCAGGGTCTTTATCCGGCTTAGGGAGGAGCACTATCAAGGCTTCAAAGAGATGGTGATCAACTTCCAACCCGGCTAAGATGTGCTGGAATAAACTATTAAGTACTGGCAATAGAAGATCCTGAAATGTTTTATAAAAAAGGGAGGAAAATCCATCTGGGCCAGGGGTTTTATTCGAGGGTAAACCACTAGTAACCTCAGAGATTTCCCCCTGAGTTATGGGAGAGACCAGAGAGGCTGTGTAATGTACTGGAAGGGAGGGTAGATGTGAGTCTGTCAGGTACTTCTCCACGTTTTCTGGGCTGGAAGGGAGCTCCATGTGCCCGCAAAGTGATTTATAGTATACTGCAAACTCTTGAACTATCTCTGAGGGAGATGTTTTCAGGGATCCATCATCAGAAGCCCTATTTGAAGGGATAAATCTTACTGTTTCTTGTTGTTTGATGCTAAGTGCCAGAAGGCGCCCGGCTTTTTTGCCTTGGTCAGTGTAACTAGCTTTAGTATGTATGATAGCTAACTCCACCTTTTCTCGGAGTAGTTCTAAGTACTTATCTCTCAACCCTAGGAGCCTCACCATGTCCTCCTCCGAGGAGTTAACCGAATCACTGGATTCCAGAGCCCGAATTTGGGATAACAAGGACAGTAATTCTCTCTCCCTAACTCTTTTCCTAGCCACCGAGAGGCCGATGAGAACTCCTCTCATGTAAGCCTTGAAGACCCCCCATATAATATCCGGCTTTGCACTATTTAAAGGATTGGACTGCAAAAAGCCCTCAATGTGTTCCCTTATGGTATTGCTATAATTAGGATCTTTAAGCAATTGGTCATTGAGCTTCCAACGTGTTTCTTTCCTTGATACATCATGAATTGAGAGATCACACAGCACCAGAGAGTGATCGGAGACAGGGTCAGGTTGTATCGACAAGGACTTAACCCCGGGCAGAAGAGTCTGAGAAATGAATATGTAGTCAATGCGGGACTGTGAACCATGTACCAGAGACCTGAATGTGAACTCCTTGGAATCAGGATTTAAAATACGCCAGACATCACAGAGCCCGCATTGATCCACTAATTCTCTAAAGGCCCTCTGACCTGGGGAGACCCCCCCGATACACCTCCCGACCTGTCAAGATTGGAATCTGCAACTTGATTAAAATTGCCCCCAGGACAATCCTTATGGGAGGGAAAGGCAGGATTGAATTTGTAAGTCTCATGAAGTACGCAGGGTCATCAGCGTTGGGACCATATATACTGCCCAGTAGCAGAGGTATTGACCAGAGAGTACCTATAACTAAAACGAACCTACCTTCGGGATCCCTGATTGTATGAGTTGGGACGAATGGTATGCCCCTCTTAATGATGATCATAACCCCACAGCTATTTGAGGAGCCTTGCGCCTCATACACTGTCCCCACCTGTTGCCTCCTCACTTGTGAGGCTTCTGTTTCTAATAAGTGCGATTCCTGTAGGAAAGTAATCTGGGTACGTAAAAGACTTAAATGTTTGAGGACCTGGTATTGTTTAGATTTTTTCCTTATCCCCTTGATGTTCCATGTTGCAAAAGTCACCTCCATAGCCATCTACTTAAAGATTCTGAGTGTACTAGAATCAGCCTTGCACTCAGGGTGTGTAACCTGAATAATCTAACCCCCCTTGTTGCTGCTGTAAGGTCCTCCCACCACCCTAGCCCCCGCAAAGCCCCAATTTAAACCCACCTAGTACACCCCCACCCCCAACAAGAGCACATACCCCACTCCTCCCAACCCCCACACTGTCGCAAGCAACGCTTAGCACAGCACTGGATCTTATCCTCCCTCCCACCCTCCAATGTATCCCTGTAAGTGCTCGCACTATAATTCAAAATACAAAGCAGTCAATAGGCTGCATTACTGAGGGCATAAAGACAACGAGTGGTCTCGGGCGTCCAGGACCTATTAACATCTGCTGGTGAATCCACTAATGAACGAGAGAGAAAGACAGAACTAGATGCCATAAATGCGAGTGAGAAAAAACATCACACTAGTCCTGTGAGGGAGATGAAAAAAGCCTGTTCCCTGCAGGGAACTATTTCTTGAACCAGAACCCGAGCGAAAAATAACATGGAGGGGTGAGCCCATCACTGAGATAAAACCTTAAAAAAAAAAGCCGGATGAGAAGTGAGATAAAATCCAGAGATGGGAAAAACCGTGGGAAAAACTACCTAGGGATTGTATGCCCCTAGCTTTAAGAAGCCCCCCCCATGAAACCAGCATGACTTACTGACAAAAACAATCCCTCTCAAGGCTGGGTGACCAGAATTGCATTAAATGGGTGAGCCATGCCCTCTTGGGGACATAACCTACTCCAGTCCACCATTCAAAGGCACCCTGAAAGCCCGGAACCGCTCGAAAATCCGAGTTCCCATCCTTCAAGGACGAAACCAGAGGCATAACCCAAAACCTAGCCCTGTGTGTTTCCCCTGAATACTGAGTGAGCGATGTTATATCTGATACAGTCCAAAATGAACCCCGCAGGAACCCCCCCCCAGAACTCTCCCTGTAACACTATTCCCATTAACAGGCCTGGGCCTGTTAAAAGTAAGGTCGAGCCTCTACTAGTAGACCAGTTTTATTAGGAGGCATAAGTTGAGTGAAGTCTGTCGCTGGAAAGAACACTGTCCACACAAAGATCCGAGCCACAGTTCGTTCTGAAGTTGCAGTAAGCCTCGAAGATCATGAGGCCCTCTCAGGTCGTGCAAAACAGTTCTGGCAACACTGACTTAAGGCTTAGTAACGCAGCATCAGGATCCTCAAAATTAAGCCATAAACCATTTACAGAGACTTGTAATTTCGCTGGGTACCCCATCCTGAACTTTAAACCAGCCGCTATAATCTTGGATACAATCGGGTGGAAGGCTTTCCATTTCAGTCGAACCGAACCAGGGATATCCTGAGCAATTCTCAGCTTTACCTTCTTCCATCTGACTTCTTGCAAGGCCTTGACTTTCTTTAAAAAATGCTGCCTTTCCAGATAATTGAGAAAGCTGCAAATGATGGGGCAAGGAGGTGCATCAGGTGGGGGTTTTGGTCGCAAAGATCGGTGGGCCCATTCTAATATGTAGTTTGGACCAAAGGGCGAGGGGCCAGCGACTTTTTCTACCAACTTCTGAATAAAGACAATGGTATTCTGGCCTTCTTCCCCCTCAGGGAGCCCGAGGATCACCATATTATTTCTCCGACTACGGCCTTCCAGATCCTTGAGTTTTGCTTCTACTCTAGACAACCTCTGTTTCGTTAGTAGGAGCTCAGGATCCATACTTTCAAGCTTTCTCTCGATCAAAAATATTCGGGCAGTGTTGTCTGATACTATCATGGAGACTTCCTTTATCTTTCTGGAGCGGGACTTCAGGCCAATTGCCATATCTTTCATCTCCTCCCGGAATGGTTTGAATTCCTCTAGAAATCTATTAAGTGTTAGGGGTTCTTGGTCCACAGCTTGACACGCAGATTCAGGCTTGTCTGGGCCACTCGAGGCTCAGGATTTCTTCGAGGCCTTCTCGGGGGTGGTGGGTGGGTATGTTTCTGTGGGGGCTTCTTCATGTAAGCCTCCATTTACCACACAGGAACCCAGTACAGGAGCGCACACTGTTCAGAGACAACAAGACTCTTAAGAAGAGGAATTAGATTAAATTTAACTATATTAAATAGCGATTTTGTATTCAGAAGGCAGGATCTCAGTGGAGGAGCATATACTCAGCACTCTGCATCACGTGATCTCCGAGGAAGCCTTTTCCAAACTAAAGGAGGCACTGTGCAGTGCTCCTATTTTGACAATTCCTGACTATAGCAAAACCTTTATATTTCAGACTGACCCCTCAGATGTGGGTATTGGGGCAGTACTGAGTCAGACATCCAGCCAAGGGACAGAAAACCCAGCAGTATACCTGAGTAGGAAGTTACTTCTCATGGAGCAAGCATACTCCACGGTGGAAAAGGAGCGTCTTGCCATAGTGCGGGCCCTAAAGAAATTAGAGCCATACTTATATGGGCAGCATTTTGTGGTGCAGACTGACCACAACCCCATGGTTTGGCTGATGCAGATGGCAAAGAACAATGGTAGATTGCTAAGATGAAGTCTTGCTTTACAAGGGTATGATATGACAATATTACATAGGGCTGGAGCCAAAAATCAGAACTCAGATGGGCTGTCTAGGGTCTATGAGGAGTGAAATGATTTGGGAAGCTCATCCCATGCAGGGGATAGAGCCCCCAAATTCAGTCTAGGTGGGGAGGTAGTGTGACCCTTTGACAGCTGGTTCTGATCCCTGTATCATTTTTTGCAATATAAAAATGTGTGATGGACTGTCTGCCTTGAGAAATGCTGAAACAACATGTAAGATCACACACACACACACACAGGTTTTAGATACAAGGTGTTAGCTGGAAGGCCAGAAACTAATTACAGACTTTTCTAAGTTAATTATAGCTTTAGCTTCTAAGAGGGAAATCAGTATCCCTTTTATGACATTTCAAGGGGGAAACCAGGTTTAGTACACTGGTGCAAAATCATAAATGCATTGGTGTCTGTGTGAGAGGGGATACTGATCTCAGATCAAAGAAATGTAATTTGAAAGAGAAAAATTAGTTGTGCTGAGGATTACAGAATTTAATACTTTGAAAAGACATCCTGTTTTTGTACAGATATGTATTTTTTTATATATTCTGACAGAGAAGGAGCTAGGTGACGTCACACAAAAGATTTGGCAAATACAGTTTTCTTTAAGGAATATTCTGTTTTACTTCACAGGGACACTTCTATCTAGACTCTGACAAAGAAACATCTGTGAGCACTTTAAGAAGGTATTTAGATAGAGAGACAAATCTAAGTATTACAGTAGGAATTGCACTGTTAAAACCTGTTTTGTTTGAGATTTGTATGTCTTGTGATATAATAGTTCTGTATTTTATGTGTTACATATGTTTTATCTATTTTAGTAAAACTTTATTTTTGGAGCTTACTTAGTCTGTCTTTGATTTCTTTCCTTTAAAAGTAGAGTATATATGATTAAAGCAGATACTATACATAAGCTTTAATGGTGATACCAAACAGGAAAAATATAAGCGGTTTAAGTATGAGATCTTTTATTACAGTTTTTTAAGGGTTCATTTCTGTACACCTGGTTAGGTACCCATAGGCAAAGATATCTGCCCCCCCCCCGAAGACAGAATTATCTGAGCCTGTGCATTGGGTATGCTAGCAAGAGGTTCACAGTTTGAATCCCTCCAAGACTTGAGACCAAAGGTTGACTTGAACCCACAAAACAGACAAGAGGGTTATCTTGTTCTGTTAACTGTTCACAAGACTGTGCTCAGAGGTTGGCACTTTGGGAGCAGAGGGCTGACCTGCTGAGTGGGTTTGTGACACATGTCACCTCTGCCATAGCCACCTGGGACTTTT
This sequence comes from Neoceratodus forsteri, assembly GCA_016271365.2. Taxonomy (NCBI): domain Eukaryota; kingdom Metazoa; phylum Chordata; order Ceratodontiformes; family Ceratodontidae; genus Neoceratodus; species Neoceratodus forsteri. Next base: position 217,122,256 of record CM057453.1, read on the forward strand.
TAGCTTTGACAGTGAGCCTGGACCTCTGTAACTTGCCCAACACTTGCTTAAGGTGGCATAGGTGTTCCTTCCAGCTGGCACTGAAGATGGCAATAACATCCAGGTATGCCACTGTGTACACTTCAGAACCATGTAACACCCGGTCCAATAAACTTTTGAAGGTGGCAGGGGCATTCTTCAGCCTGAAAGGCATTAACTTGAACTCAAGTAACCCTATCGGTGTGACAGAGGTCTCTCCCTAGCTTTGGCAGTTAACTCCACCTGCCAATACCCTTTTGCCAGATCAATAGTGGTAAGGTAGGTCACCCCTCTCAACTTGTCCAGTAGTTCATCTGTCCATTGCATTGTGTGGGCATCCAGCTTTGTGACTGTGTTGAGTCCACGATAGTCCACACAAAAATGAGTAGAGCCATCTGGCTTGGGAATGAGGACTACAGGTGAGACCCAGGGGCTGTGGGATTTCTGGATTACCCCTAAATCCAGCATTTCCTCCATCTCACTCCTAATATTCTTTAGGATGGCCTCAGACACCTGCTATTCTGTCTGTCATATGGGCACTTTTGTCCCCATGTCTACATCATGAGTCACTAAGGGAGTTAGTCTAGGCTTGGCATTAAACAAAGGGGAAAAGTTTGCTAAGACCTCCCTTACTTATTGGCTCAGTTCTGGGGTCAACTGGGGCTATAGTTTGATTGCCTCCACAGAGGAATCCCACTTGCTTTCCTCAATCAAGTCCAGAAGGAGGTCTGCTTCATCCATCCCCTCCCTGGATCACACATTGTAAAGACCCTGTCAGCCCTGCTTGCATATGGCTTCATCTTGTTGACATGGTACATCCTGTGGGTATGTCTCCTGTCAAGCAGTTCTACAATGCAGGTTATGTCATTCACCTGTCTGACTACTTTGTATGATTCTGCCCACTCGGCATGCAGTTTATTCATCCAAACAGGGATTAGGACCATGACTACTTGACCCACACTGTAAGAGTGAGCTCTGGCTTTGCAGCTATACCATACATTTTGCTTCTGCTGGGAGGCTGTCAGGTTGCTCTGGAATGTTCCCATAAGCTCCTTCAGCTTTTATCTAAACTTAAGGACATAATTCACTATGTGAGTTCCCCTGGGTGACATGCTCATCTTCCCAATCTTCCTGGACCAAGTCTAGGAGCTCACACACCATGCGTCCATATAAGAGTTTGAAGGGGGAAAACCCTGTCAACTCTTGTGACACCTCTATGTATGTGAACAACAGGAGAGGAAGGTATTTCTCCCCAATCTCTACCATGCTCTTCAGCAAATGCTTGAAGCAATGATGTAAGGGTACCATTAAACCTTTCCACAAGCCCGTTGACATGCTGATGGTAAGGTGTCGTGCATCTCTGCACCTCTCACACTTCTCCCACAAACACTTCATCAGGTCCTACATGAAGGTACCTTCTCGATCAGTGATAACTACCTGTGGGAACCGACATAGGAGAAAATTCCTAGCAAGGCATCTGCCACTTTGTCTGTCCTCAGTGAGGATAGGGTGACTGCCTCTGGGTATCCGGTGGCATAATCTACCACCATCAGGATATAACTCATCCCAGAGGAGTTTGGGGTACCCAAACATCCCACAATATCCATTTCTACTGTGCCCTCTGGAATGGCTCCTTCACAAGGGGCAAGGGAATTAGGGCAGCTTTTTCTTTTTCTGCCTGCTTTCCCTATTTCTAGGCACCAGTGATAAGACCTGCAACATTCCTTCATCTGCTGGGTGAAGTTGGGTCAATACAAATTCTGGGCGAATCATTGCAGAGTGTGCATGATTTGCAGATGTCCAGACATGGGGATATCATGAGTAATCTTGAACAACTGCTCACGGTACTCCTGCAGAATGACAAGCTGCCTGCCCATCACCCCCACCTATCCTTACATCCTGCGTATACAGCAGTCCATTTTACCAATACACTCTATGTCTCACGTCACCTCCCAGTGTCCCATCAGATTCTGCACAAGCCCTCAGCCTCTCTAAAGTAGGATCACTTGTCTGAGCAGCTGCAAAATCTGCACATTTTCCCAAGGCATGGGACATGTCCCCTTCAGTCTCTAAACTGGGGTCCATAGCTCTAGCATCAGGGCATTCAGGGTCACTGCCATCCATAACCCTCTGACCATCAGCTACCCTTCCCTCCTGAGAGTAACATTCTGTAGCTATTTTGTGAACTGCTACCTGGGGGAAGTTCTACCACCCTTTCAGCACTCCCCATTTCAGGAGACACAGGCTGGGGAGCCAGCCTCCCAATGTTTTCCACAGGAGCTTCTACAGGGTTCAGAGAACTACAAATGGCCTTTGTCATATGACTGCTAGTAACCACACACACACCCCTTTTGTAGATTATTCTGTATAATCACACTGAGGGTTAGATTGTCTGCCACAGCCACTTTCTTCAGCCTCTCTTCTGTTTCACCTCAGTCCAGGAAAACACTTGCTAAGGGCAGAGATTTTTCCTCCCCCTTAAATCCTCTTAAAGTTATGAACTGATTAGGTATAAGCTGTCCAGGCTCAACCAAATCCCCTTTTACCAAAGTAAGAGATGCCCTCATGTCCCTAAAACCATGGGTCTGCACCACATTCACAGTAACTGGGTGTATGTACTCCCTAATGTTTATTGGCATGCTTTCAGGGATACACAAAAACCCACCTCTTTCCAAGCACCACTTTACCCACTCTGTGCCATTTTAGGACACTGTCTAGCAAGATGCCCAGGTTGTTTGCAAAACCAACAATCATCATTTCTTTTATCAGGCAAATCCCTTATTTGTATCTTGGGGCTGCCCACTTTCTGGGTAGCCAGTGAGGGGTTTAGCTGCCCTGAAGGTGTGCTTTCTCATTTCTGTGCTTCCACACCTGCCCCACTCCCTTTCGGAGCAGGTCTCTTCCTGGCATAATGGTCCGAGAGCTCAGCAGCCTCCTGCACTCTTTTTGGAGCTTGGTTCTCCAGCCAGGTTTTCAGCTCTGCTGAGCAAGCCCAAAAGAATTGCTCCAAAAGTACCTCATTCTCTATTTTCTCTGTAGAGTCAGATTTGCCCCCCTCCCACCAGCATTTTAAAAACTGGCATTGCTTTGTGGTTAGTTCCTCATAGCTCATGTCAGGGCTTCTCCTGAGCTTACAGAACTTAACTCTGCATGCTTCAGGTGACAGTTCATACTTTTTAAGCAATGTAGCTTTAAGTGTTTCAGAATTACTACTGTCCTTATTGTCCATGTGACGCAATGCATCACAAGCTTTCCCGGTAAGCAGCGGGGATAGCTGGAAGCTCCAGGACTCTCTGGGAATTTTTGCCTGAATGCATACCTTTCAAATGAATTTAAAAATGCACCCTTATCCTCCCCCTCTTTAAATTCAGATATCAATTTAGAATTTAACTTGTACCCCAGTCCTGGAGGTCCAAATTCATCTCTGCTACTTACATCCTCTTGTGCTGGTCTTTGAAGTTTTAGTTTTGCAACTTCAAATTCCCTCTGTTGCTGGTTTTCTCTTTCCTCAGCCTCTCTCTCTTTGAAGCTGTTTTTATCTTTCATTTGCCTCTCTCTGATGTTGTCTTTCTTCTCTCTGGCATTGGTTTTCTTCTCTTTCCATCTCCAGCTTCCTGTGCTAGAATTCTCTCAGTTGCTGGGCTTTGAACCTCCTCTGCTCGAATTCCAGTTTCCTCAGCTCCAACTGTGGCTGGATCCCTTCCAGCTCCAGTGCCGTGCTAGCCTTCCCCTGCTACTGTGACTCCGGGTTTACTCCGGTCTTGTTGCCCTCTTCCATGGGACTGGACACTGCAATAGACTGTGGTATCACCACATCCAAGGTCTGGTCCCCTTCAGTCATCGACTGTGACCCCAGGTCCAAGGCAGTCGCTTGTGCATCGGCTGCCACGAGAGCCTCCATGAGGTGTTGTTTGTTTCAGCCCTCGCTCTGGATTCCTCTTTCCAGGCACAAATGCCTCAGGTATTCCACAGTGCAGTCACTGTAGGTGGAAGCCATCTTCTTCCCTAATCTACAGCTACACTAGCTTGCACCCAAAAAAACAAACAAACAAAACAAAAAACAGGTAGAGAACTTAAGAATGTAACCAAAATGATATATCTCTTTAAAAAAAGCCCTGCTTGTTTGTGTGTGAAATGTTACAGTTTATCAATCTGACACACATGACTGTTAACGCCCATGCCAACAAATAATTGCGCAGTATGTAAACAGATCTTTTAGATTGCACTGCTGCACTCCAAATTTGTCACAAATCCACTCAGGGGGTCAGGCCCTCTGCTCCCACAGTGCCCAACCTTAAAATGTGATTCGTGATCAGGGGACAGACAGGGACACCCCCTGTTTGTTTTGGATCTAAGCAAACTACCAGTCTTGAGTCCTGGAGTCAATTATAAACCCTTTTTAGCTAGCACACACAAGTAACAGGTCCAAATTTCACACTCTCTTCAGGGAAAGCAGCACAATACTTGACCCAGTGGGCATACGACCAACCTGGTTCACAACCTCCTGCCGACTCGATTGAGACATTGGTATTTTTTTACATTGCTGGATCTTTACATAGATCCTTGTTAGTGTGGCTGCATATGGTGACACACTAAGCAATTTAACAGTTATGTCAGAATTATCAATACTGTTCCACCATTCACACTCAAAATGAGAAAACATCTCAGGCAGGTTTAAGGAAAAACAAAGTTTACTAAAATTAATAATAGAATACAGTAACAATACAATATACTACAGGTATATATATATATATATATATATATATATATATATATATATACACACACACACACACACACATTAAGGTTACAGTCAGAAAGAAATGCAAAAATTTCAAATTAAAGCACCTTGCAACTGATTTAGCTCATTCTACCTCACTGTTTAGTTGGCAAGGGGTTCACACTTGAATTACCAGTCTTGTCAGTAGTGATCTCTCTTGAATCCAGGAACAAGTGTCATGTAGAAGTCCAGAACAAAAGTGTCTGCTTTGGAAGACCAAACACAGAAGTATGCAGTGTTCCCTCAGCAACTTGACAATATCAGGGGGAAAGTGTCTCATCCTGCTTGGGAGGTCATAGCTGTGTGTTGATGCTGACTGTGAGGTCACTCTCATTCCTGCATACTGAATTAGTCACATGACACTGCACAAGGCCAGGTATTCCAATTATAAAAAAAAAAAATGTTTTCTCCCAAGTGAATCTCAGAGTATAGTTTATGGCAGGTTTAGAATTACCCCCTTTGATCTTCCAGAGAAACATCCTGGAAACACTTCTAATATCAGGTTGAATTTTCTATCAGAAATGGCTTCCTTCTTGGTACACCGTAAAATGCAACATTTTCAGTGATCAAAGCACCAGATCTCTGAGAACATGAGTTTTTTAACAGTTACACAGGTGTTGCCAGATACAGTATGTGTTAAAACAAGAAAAGGAAACTAAAGCTATCTCTCTCCGGCAAGCAATTGCCTTTGGGGTCAAAAGATTAGGCCACTTTAAAAAGCTATTCTTTTCCCATGGGTCTGCTGACCCTGCCATGTCTCATAAGCTGAAATCCCATAAGAAAAACATATTAAAAGCAAAAATATAATATGAATAAAACAGACAGACTAGTATTGTCACAGAGTCCACTCAGTCTGCCCAGGAACACTGACATTGGGCTACTTTCGATGGCTCCTCCCTCTTTCTCCCTATTCCTCAGTCTTTCTCACCCTCCCCTGAACAATATTCCTTTTGTCACCATTCCAGCTATTGTTATACTCAACAATGGTTTTTGAATTGATGACTGCATTTGATAGGCTATTTCACTTGTTCACTAACCTCTTCAATAAAAAGAACTTCCTGATATATTTTCTTTTTTTTTTCCTGTCATATTTTCTAAACTCCCCCTCCTATTACCTGTAAATTGTGTGCCCGGAAGATAAACCTTTGTAGGGTAGGAGCAGGTCAGGGTGGTCCATCTTTTTGGATCTGTGCAGGTATTTCTATTACTCTGTCATGTTCCTGTTTTATTTCCTCTCCTTCACAGTGTACTTTTGAAGCTCTTTAACCTGTCCTCATAAGTCTTCCTCTGCACCCCCTGAATCATCTTGATTGGTCTCGACTGTATTATTTATTATTTATTTAAAAGTGTTTCTCCAGGTAGGCAAACAGAGATTTACAAACAATCTTGTTTTTAGATGCAGCTTGAGGGAGGGGAAGGGGGACAGGAACATAAGCAGCAAAACCCAAAATATACAAATATTATATAGTATATACAATAATATGCTGTATAAATTATGTACAGGTTACAACAATCACAGGGATTGTCAGCAAGAAAGGACAGAGGTACACAACATTAGCTAGCAATCAAGTACAGTCACAGTATAACACAATTAGATTTTTGAGAAACATTTTAGCAGAGACAATACTGTCAGGTGAGCTATTACACAAGACAGGTTTTTCTGAACCTGGGGAGCCTATAGCTAAAAGTAAATTAGCCTGAATTAAGCTTGTGCCTTGGTTCAAGGAATTTATGACCAGAGTGAGAGTAAAGCTGGTGTGTAGATGAGACAGTGGGGTGAGGAGGGTACACAAGTAATTCAAGACCTTGTTAAGTTAGTATTTAAAACCATTAGGCAGTATGCACGAAGGTGCAGAGGGCAACGCACTGCATATCTTGGATTCATAGCCACCCCACACCCATTGCACCCCCCACATGGGATGCACCAATGGCGGGTGTGCAGACCCAATGTATCTGATCCCCTACATCCATGGACTGTACCGCACGGGGTCATTCCCGGGGCTGCCATCACTATGTGGTATTCACTAAATCAGGAAGTTCTGGCCACATGGGAGTAGAGGGTGGTGCAGGGTTCAACAGGGTAGACACTGCCATAACCCTCTGCTTGCCTCAACAGCTGCCTAGCACCTGGCATGGTGGACCATGAAATGACCCTCCGTATTGTCATGGCACACTAGGCAGTGAGGGGGGTCTAGGACTGCCAGTCAGGTGAGCATCTGGCTCTGACAAGCATTTCCAGCAGGTGAGGGGAGGCAGTGGTGGTGCCAGGGAGAAGGGAGACACACAGCCCACCACTGGGTGCATGGGTCTGGGTGCATGCTGTAGGCATGCACTACCCTGAACCCACACATTGCTGCGAGAGGGACCCACTGTTGGACCAGGGAGGGGCAATTCATTGGATGCCCACCTGGGTCTGCAACTCTGCCCCTGCCACCCTGCAGAGTCCTGCACACTGGGGGGAGGAGCACCAGGGACAGGTGGCCAGCATTGGTGAATGCCGGTAGAGGTGCACCTGTATGCAGGGTCCACGGCCATGAATGGGACACATGACTTTTACGTGCACCCCTGTCCACTTCATGTATAGTGCCCATAGATAGCTAAGTGTTGTACTGTTCTGTAAGCCAGTGAATGTCAGCCCTGGATGTCATATAGCATACAATGATGTGTCCTGGCAGGGACATGGAGGATAAATCTACAGGGGCATGAAATAGGGTATCCAATTTACTTAGCTGGCATTTTGGGGTAGCATCATAAACCTCAACCTTAGAGTCAATAACAGGAAGGAATACATGCTCTACAAGGCATTTGCACATATGTAGTAAAAGGCAGTCACCCATGTCATAAAGGACACCAAGCCTCCAGTCGGATTTGAAACCAGATATTGGATATGGGCAGAAAAAACGAGTGAATTATCCAGTATGACACTAAGATATCAGGATTCAGAAACTGTAGATATGAGATACTGTCTGAAGTAATAACAGTTTGGGCAGGACAGGTAGCTAGACATTTTTTGGGTACAAAGAGCATGGAGATGGTTTTGGAGTGGTTGACAGTGGGAGTACTTTAAGCCTGAGGTTTGATGGGCAGAGCAACTATGTCACTCCCCCATCAGGCTTATAAGGCCACTCATCCTGGGGCTCTTTAGGATTCATTTCTTGTTGCAGCCAGAGGCACCACCTGTCTACCTTTCTTGTTCTATGCTCTTTCTTTGGGCCCTTGCCCATGTGTTTGTGGTCGCCTCTGGCTGCTGGCTCACTACTTCTCCCCCTCCCTTTGTTTTCTGCCTTATTTTGTGTCCCCCACCCACTTCTTCCTCCCTCCGCTTCCTCTATGGCCATCCTTTCTCCATTTCTCGCATCCTCCCTCCGGCCCCGTACCTTCTCCTTTGCCATGGGTGGCTCTTCCCCTGGGCTTCTCTGTTCTTTTCCTGTGGACACCGTGCCAGTCCTCCCTGGAGTAGCTGCTTGCAGTACTGCATGCTGTTTGTTTTCAAACTGCATCGCTTACCATGCTACTCTGTCTGTATTGCCATCTCGGTGGATCTTCAGCTTCCTGCTGATGCCTTCTTCGGCTTGCTGGTGCTTGGTGTGACATCACCTGCCAGCTCACCTCCAGCTTGTGACACATATTTGGTGGTGGTGATACATTTCAGCATGTCTCACAGATGCTGGACTCTCATCCATTTTTCCCAGTCTTCACCATTGCCGTATGCTTACGAACCACATCACCATCTTATTCATCATCTGGGAATCCAGAATGCAGTGAACCTACTATTCATACGGCTGGTGTTTGTAGCTAGCTATATTAACATCTGTATTCCTTTCTGCAGTAACTCATGATCTTCTCATATATTATCTGTGTTATGTATTATGTGCTTATATTCCATATTCCTAATTTCTTTCATTCCTGGGGAATCATGTTCTATCTGTACTCTGGTATGAATTCTATTACGGATGGGAGAGGATCCTTTTCATTTATAGAAGCATTTTACTATGCTTTGGACTGTGGCTATGAATCTTTACATGTGTCACCTCATTTAGCAAGTGGCAAATATCAAGACCAGGCCATTCTGGCACTCTGTTCTTTTTCCTGTATTGGAATTGCTGTAGCCTCGGTGAGCTACGGCAATTTAGCCTGGGAGGACTCAAGTTGTATATTGTGAGAACGTGTACAATCTCCAGGGCGCTCATCTGACCAGAATTTCATTTTCTTTCCCATCCATTATGTGACTCCAATGTGAAACCGGCTCCCTCCTTCTCTTAGCAACCAGTACTCTTGCTGGCCACACTGACTCAGTTCCATTGAAAGGGACTAAGTGCGATAAAAACCAAAAAACAATAAAACACCCTGCTCTATCTGTGTCTTTCTCTTCATCTCCTTAGCTACATCATGTGCATTTCTTTTTAGGTTTTTCCCTATCCTATCATCACCTTCTCCCACTTTCCTGTGGAGTTCTCGTCCCATACTGGCCTTTGAGAAGAGGGTTCCTGCCCTACCACTACTCATGCTTACCTCTCAAAGGATCATACGCTACCCCATCTTCTCTCCCCAGTTCTACATTGGCATTCATCTCCTTTCAGAGCACTCCTTTAGACATGCTTTGAGGTGCACTTATTCTGCTCCCTCCCCTTAGCTCTTTCGACAGGCTGTGATTTGCCTTCCACTACCCTGACCTGTTAACCATTGGCCAGTCTTCTCCCTACCATATGCGGATGTCCTCACCTCATCTGCTCTTCATGTGGGTCTCTTCCATCTCATCACCTCTGTCCCTTCTAGAACAGCTTTCCAGTGCTGGGTCCATGATACCTTGTCTCGACCTGCCCATCTATTGTCATCGCTCTATCGGTATACCTCTCATCATCTCCTATGCTCAAGGATTTTCACCCATCATCGTCTCTCATCTTTTCCTGCCTCTCTTTCACTGTGCTGTCTTCCAAGACTTCCCCGCATCATCGTCTTATTAGCCTCTGAGTCTCCTTTCTCACAGCATTTGATCAAGTATACCCCTCATTGGGTCTACTGCTACCTCATTCCTCATGCGGCCCTCCTGCCACATTCATCAATTTCCTGACTTCAGTTGTCTTTGGGCATACCTATCATGAATCATATGCCACCTCATCAAATTGTGGCCCACCTGCCGCATTCATCAAGTTCCTGACTCTGGTCATCATTTGGGCATACCTATCACAAATCATATGCCACCACATCGAACCATGGCCCCCTGCCGAATTCATCAAGTGTCAACTCCAGTTATCATTCACACCTTTTCTCATGTCAGCCATCACAGATTCACTTCACTCATGGCTTCACTCCTCATCTATCCCTGCTACCTAGATTCAATTCTGTCTTCACTCAAGCACCATGCCTTCCAGTCCGTCGTCCTTTGCTAAGGGCTGGCTGGAAGCTCTCCACCATCATTCAAGTTCCTTTTCAAGTTCATTGCCAAATCTACCTCCTTTTGAGGAGCCTACTTAATCACATCGCTCTATTCATTTCCAACTCTACCTCCTTTCAAGGAGTCTATTTAGTCACATTGCTCTGTTGAGCATACCACCATCATCAAAGTTCAATTTCAAGTCCATTTCCTGTCTCCTCTTCCTTTTCAAGTTCATTTCCTGTCTCCTATTCCTCACACTCACATCGATCAATTGCGCATACCTTTCATGAGGTCTTGTGCTACCTCATCAACCAGCTGTGCTCCTTCAGCACTCATCATTGTCCATCTTCATCATTGCCCATCTTCAAGTCTTCTCATATTGGACTACTGCACTCCTGCGGTGATTGTCATCAGTCTTCATCATCCTCAGTCTTCTCATGAGCACATCTGGGTACCCCTTGCTCCCCTGAATTCTACAAGGATCTACTCCTTCCCATCAACTCCTTGGCATAACCCTCTCGAGTCTCTGCTCCCTCAAGTTCCTTCTCCGATATGTGTTTTCTTTTGAGGTTCTCACTACTGAGTCAACATCTTCCCTGCTTATAGCTGTCTCCTTAATGACATACATCCTTAAATCAAACATCGTCAGCCTGGAGGGAAAGTGTCCTAGGCCTTGGATCCCCAGAAGTTTCCTCCTTAAAGGGTTTTTTTCCTCTCCTCCATGTCAATGGTCATAATATTAGTTAGAGCTAGTGCTTTCTTAGGTTAATTAGTTAGGTTCCACTGTTGGATGGAGGCAGGTGGTGGCCCCAGCTTTCCCCTCCCTCCTTAGGAAGTCTTCCCTTAATCATCTTCTCAGAATTCAATCATTAATTACCCTCACCTCTTTGATGTTTGACACCTGATTGGGTATTCTTTTTGGGCTTCTTCCTAAACTACCTATAGCCAATGCAATCATTCTGGAGACACCTGTAGGGGGGACCCATCCTCTAGGGTTCCTTGTGTTGTACCCCTACAGGGTGATATATCCCACAGATGGAGAGGCAGAAAGCCACAAAAGTAAATCAAGTTACACAAGTATCATCTCATCTGATCTAGTTGCATAAGCACATTGAATAGTAGTGCTTTAAGCCCAAGGTTTGATGGGCAAAGAAACTGCGTCACTCCCCTATCAGACTTATAAGGCCACTCATACTGGGGCTCTTCAGGATTAATTTCTTGTTGCCCACCATCAACCCCTCCTTCTCCAGTGGCTCATCTCTCTTACCTATGAGCTTCTTCCTAAACTACCTTTAGCCAATGCAATCATTCTCATGGCACCTGTAAGGGGGAACCCTCCTCTAGAGTTCCTTGCATCATACCCCTACAGGGTGGTATATCCCATGGAAAGAGAGGCAGAAAACCACCAAAGCAAATCAAGTTACACAAGCATCATCTCATCTCGTCTAGTTGTGTAAGCACATTAAACTAAGCAATTCATTTTTTTAATGGAGTTAAAAGTAAGAAATGCTAATTCAGGCAGTTAAAATATTTTATTTCTCAGATGTGCCGTGTGGTGGAGGGGGGTGCACAAATTCTGTTTGTTTGTTTGTCATATGCCTCAGACCAGTAGCACCCCTCAGTGGAAATGTAAATTGAATTTTGTGAGCAATGCAAAGGTTAGAGCATGCTAGTTTGGGAATTAGCTGAGATATTAGGAGGACAATAACCAAATGAGTAAAGGATGGTGTCATACATAGAAACATAGACTTTGATGGCAGATAAGGACCACTTTGCCCACCCAGTCTGCTCATTTCCCTACCTACTGGATAAGCTGCAGATTCTAGTTAACCAACAGCCGACTTCCTGCAACCCCCCACTATAATTGCCTTATGTTTGTCCCATGCATGTTTGAATTCCCCCACTGTTTTGGACCCCACAACCTCTCCAGGAAGGGGTTCCATGTGTCCACCTCTCTCCGTGAAAAGAATTCCTCACATTACCCTGAGCCATCCCCCAACTTTAAATTGTGCCCCTTGTTCTTACACATCTCTTTTCTGAAAGATGCTACCTTCCTGGACTTTGTTGATTCCCTTGAGGTACTTAAAAGTTTCTATCATGTCCCCCGTCCCTCCTTTCATCAAGGGTATACATATTAAGCTCTCTTAGTCTCTCTTCATATGGTTTCTGATGTAGACCCTGCACCATTTTAGTTGCCCTCCTCTGGACTGCTTCCATCCTGTCTATGCCCTTGCATAGATGAGGTCTCCAAAACTGCACTCAGTACTCCAGATGGGGTCTCACCAACTGTCTGTACAGAGGGATAACAACTTCCCTTTTTCTACTTGTGATGCCCCTCCCTATGCATCCTAGTATCCCCCTGGCTCTCCTTACTGACTTCTCACATTGCTTACCCACCTTTAGGTCATCTGCTATGACTACACCCAGATCCCTTTCCATTATTGTTGTCAGTAGTACCTCCCCTGCTGTTGTGTACTCTTCTCCTGGATTTTTATTTCACAGGTGCATTACTTTGCACTTCTTTGCATTGAATCTAAGTTGCCATATGTCTGACCATTCCTCCAACCTTGTCAAGTCCCTTCTCATCCTTTCTATCCCCCTTGTGTATCAACTCTGTTACAGATCTTTGTGTCATTTGCAAAGAGGCATAGCTTTCCATCCAGACCCTCTGCAATGTCACCTATAAAGACGTTAAAGAGGACTGGACCCAGTACTGAGCCCTGAGGTACTCCACTAGTAACCCCCCTTTCTTCAGAATGTGTTCCATTCACTGTTACCTTCTGTGTCCTGTTGTGTAGCCAGTTTGCAACCCAGGCTACCACCCTGGGACCCACTCCCAGGCTGGCTAACTTGATTATTAATCTTTTGTGCAGGACTGTGTCAAATGCCTTGCTAAAGTCTAGGTTGGCCATATCCACAGCCCCTCCCTGGTCTATTACTTTGGTCACCCAGTCAAAGAAATCAATTAGATTATTCTGACATGACCTTCCTGCTGTGAATGCATGCTGCTTTGGGTCCTGTGCCTTGCTGGCCTCTAGGTACTGAACAATTCTTTCTTTCAGAAGTGATTCCATCATTTTCCCCACCACTGAGGTCAAACTAACAGGTCTGTAGTTTCCTACCTCTGCCTTGCTCCCACTTTTGTGAAGGGGAATCACATCTGCCCTCCTCCAGTCCTCAGGTGCCATCCCATCTTCCCATGATTTGTTAAAAAGTGTGGTTAGTGGTGTCACTAGGTCCTCCCTTAGCTCTTTTAGGATTCTAGGGTGAATCCCATCAGGCCCCATTGCTTTGTCCACCTTGAGTTTTTGGAGTTCTTTCAGGACTCTTTCTTCTGTAAATGGACTGGCGTCAATCCCACTACCCAGAGTGCTTCTACTGTTTGGTTTAGATAACTCCTCCTCTTCTTCTTTTGTGAATACAGAGCAAAAGTATTCATTCAGTATCTCTGCCTTTTTACTGTCTCCCTCTGCCCACCCCCCTCTCCTTTATTAATCTTCACTATCCCTCCCTTAACCTTTCTATGCTCCCTAATGTACCTATAAAAGGTTTTATCCCCCTTCTTAACTGAGTTGGCTATCTTTTCCTCAGTTTGGGCCTTTGCTTTTCTGACTGCCTTCCCCACTTCTTTCTGCTTTAATTGATACAGTTCCCTGTCATGCTCCATCTGTGATTCCTTATACTTTTTGAATGCAGCCTTTTTCTCCCTAACCTTCCCTGACACCTCTTTTGAGAACCATAGTGTTTTTTTATTCCACTTTGTTTTCTTTATTTGTTTCACACAAAGGCTTGTTGTCTCCATGATGGCAGTTTTATTTTTTCTCCATTGTTCTTCCACCCCTCCTTTTTGGCCATTTGCTAATACATTCCTCAGGTATTCACCCATTATGCCAAAGTCATCCCTCCTAAAGTCCAGTATCCTTGTCTTTCTATGGCTTGTCTCCATGGTTGTGTTTATTGTGAAGCACACTGTGCAGTGGTCGCTTGTTCCCAGATGTCTACTGACTTCTAAATTTGTGATCATCTCTCCATTTGAGAGTACCAGGTCTAATATTGCTCCCTCCCGAGTGGGTTCTACCACTAGCTGTCTAAGGCATGTCCCCTATATGGCATTGAGAATGACCCTGCTCTTGGATGTGGCTGCAGTCCATGTCACCCAGTTAATATCTGGCATATTCAGGTCCCCCATCAACAGTATCTCCCCTTTTTCAGCCATTTTGAGAATGCCCTCTATCATTTTCTTGTCCATTTCCTCCCCTTGAGACGGGGGTCTGTATACAACCCCTGTGCAGATTGTGATACCATTCCCTGTCTCCAAGGTGACCCAGAGTTCCTCTTGTCCTCCCCTTTACTTTTTAGTTCTGTAGCTTTGATCCCTTCCCTTATGTAGAGAGCTACTCCACCTCCTCTTTAACCCTCTCTGTCCCTTCTGTAGATTGCGTACCCTGGTGTGTCAACATCCCAGTAGTAGCCACAGACATTGCCAGCTATTTCCAGATATATCACAAAATTTCAGAAGAGTTTCTCTCTGCTGCCCCACTGTGAAAATGCAGAAAGCAGGAGATATTTCTGGAAATATCACAGAAATTTTGGGAAATAGCTGGCAGTGTCTGTGGCTGCTACTATATGTGTACATGTGATTATTACAAGATTTTACACAATGTGGTAAATTGTTTACCAAAATATGAGGAGAGGCCCAAGAATAGAAATTTGTGGGATCCTAATAGTGGTATAAGATCAGGTATTGCCAGTCCAGGGGAGACAGATTGGCTGCAACTAGAGAGGTAAGATGAACACCAGCAAAGGGGAGGTTTGGAGAGGATAGAAGCAGCAAGTTTATTTAGAAAAAGAGAAAGGTCAACCATGTCAAATGCTTTTGCCAGATCAAAGAATATAACACCTGTCTGTGAACCCATGACTCTATTAGAGGGAATGAAATCAGTGAGTCTGAGCAGAGAGTTGGATGAAGAATGAGCTGTACAAAACCCAAACTGACATTCTGAAAAGAAAGACTTCACAGAGAGGTAGGCAGATAGTTATTAGCAACCAATCTCTCCAATAGTTTAGAGAGAAGAGGGAGGAAGGAGATTGGCTGATAGCTAGCAGGTGAATCAGTGTGGGGCCACCTTTGTGGAGGGGAATTACAGTGGTGTGCTTCCAAAGCAAAGGGAATATGGCTGAGGTATGGGAGTCATTAAAAATATGGGCAATTAGAACAGCAATAGCAAGGGTATCTAAATTCAGGAAGCTTTGATAGGATACCATCAGCCACAGATTGAGAACTTGGCTTGATACAGGATAGCTCATTAACAACCTCAGAAGGTGTGATGCAAGAGAAGGCAAAGTGAGCAGTACCTGTAACACTAAGGGATATACTGGGAGGGGGGCATTGGCTATACCCAGGAGGTGGAGAAGGGTAATTGCCAAGAACCCTTCCAGAAAATTGACATTTAGGGTATTAGCTTTAAAATGTGGGTTGGTGATCATGCCAGAAGTATAGCTGAGGCTGGTGATACCAAAGTCCGGATGTAAGGGGTTGAGCAAAGTATTTACTGCATACCAGAATTTGGTTGGTGTGAACTAACCATTAATAAATTTTGAATGTAAATGAGAGGATCAGGATTTCCAGAGAGTTTTGGTACATAGGATCCTGAATCTGCATTACCATTGCCTGTCAGCAGAAATACCAGAAGCTTTGTGTGTAGATCAGGCAGCATCTCTTAGTTTAGACAGTGCAACATACAGTAATTAGTAGATACCTAAGGGAGATGGTTCCCCTTAACCTGATCATCCTGACTAGGGTGTGGTTGTCGTAAATGGACAAAAATATGGAGGGAAAAATGGGATTGTGCCTTGTCAGGGTCAAGGGATTCAAATACCAGACTCTAGTCAACAGCCAAATCATCAGACAGGCAATCAGGCAGGGAGAATTTATGGAAGGCATTGTCCTTAATAATTTTAGGTGAGCCTTACTTGTTGTAATTTTATGAATACAGTAGGTGATACAGTGATCACTGAACAAATCATGTAGAATATCAGCAGCTCCAATACAGTGGGGGTGACAGAACAAGATCCAGTCTATGAGTGAGTGGTTGGAATACTGCTTTGAATCTGGTACGGTCAATGAATAATTGGTGTAGATTGAGGGCTTTGATTTTAGAGTGGAGATTTGAGGACTTATGCCTAAGCCAGTCACAATGTTGGTCTCACAGGATGAGTTCATGTCTAGGAGTATCGATATTAGTTAGGTGACTGGAAATATCATCAACAATGGCATCATTACTCTAACCAGGGGAGCAATAGATACCCATGTTGAACAGGGGGTTGGAATGGTGGAAGTAATTTTACCATAGATTAACTCATGGGACCAAATGATGGCCTCCTTGGAGGTGAGAGTAAAGGTAAGGATAGAAGATACATAAAGGGCTACCCCACCTCCTCTTTTTCCTCTATCCTGCCAGTAGACTATAAACCACTAAGAGCAATGTCAGAGGAGGCGATCTTAATGGATAGCTGGATTTAGGAGAGTAACAGAATGCCAGGGGTGGTCTGGATCACCCAAACTCTAATATGATCAGTCTTAGGAAGAAGCAGGCAGATACTAATGTAACACAGGTGGAGACCCTTTTGGGGGCTGTAGGTGGGGTCGAGTCGGAATTTGCTAAGGAGGTGACTGGGTTCTGTTCAACATCACCACTCAATAAGAGCAGAAGGTTTAACAGCCTCTTATCAGCATTGTTTAACACCCAGACAGCCAGCTTCTTGGTATGACCGGTGTGGAGGGGGAGAAGTGAATAGGAGTGGGATGGCAGAATAAAAGGTAGAAGCAAAGTGGAGTAACAGGGATATTGTTTGACCATGAAAAGCACACTAAGCAGGAGCTTGTTTCCTGGTGCGATTCGGGAGTACAAGGAAGTTATGCGACGTCCGCAAGGTTACACAGTATGCAACGGGTGCAGAGGGGATTCAAACCCAGGTCTCTAGGTTTGCAGCTGAGTGCCCTTAACCACTATGCTATACTGACTCAAAAGTAGTTGCCATTAAATAAGCCAGCATACATAAGGGAGTAAGGCAAAACAGATTTGGTGGGCATAAGAGTGGAAAGATGGGAACAGCACTGGAATGGGTTATAGACAATGAGGGCAGAGCATTAAAGGATGCAGAGAAATAACAGCTTGATTACAGTAGCTTTAATACACCCCAAGTGTCTTGACCTGTAAATAGTAATGGAAGCAAATATCAGGCAGCAATTTACAACTGCAGTAATTTAACAGCTAACAAATTACAGTTTCCACCAGGTACAAGCAGTAGACAATTTGTCACACTAAGGTAATAATATGAAATCCAAATTTTAAACTAAAATATCAGGACCACTCAGATAGAGTGGAACAAAGAGTGTACTGAGAACCCAAGCAGGGAGGCAAGTTATACTAAAGAACACCTATATATATGGGGTTGCAACAGCAAGTACTGAAGAAGAAGCAAGTGTCTGCAGATGCCAGACTACTGTAGCAAGAGATGAAGAAACAGCTAGCAGGAGCACAGTACCAGGGATTTATCAACAGTACTTAGACAGCAGGGTTTTGAGTCACAGCTCGGGCCATCATAAACATATCTGTGGGGGGTGGCAGCATCTCCTACTGAACTGCTGCCCTCCATTGGCACCCTCAGTATGATACCCTTAAATGTGGCATCCAGCCTCTCCATATCTTGTTTAGGTGTGGCCTCCAGAACTGTGTGCAGTACTTGTGATCTGGCATCACCATCAGTAAGTACAATAGCTCAATAATCTCCACTGTGGGACTGGTAAATGCCCACTTAATACACCACAGCATCCTTTTTGCTTTTACATATGCCTTACAGTGTTTGGAAGTGGACTTCATGTTATCTTTAATTATTATTATCCCTAAATCCCTTTTTCATTAGAATGTTCAACTTTGACTTCCGGTTCCACTACAGCTTCTAGCAGTAGCTAGGTGAGCCGCTACGCTTGATCTGCAAACTAAATCCTTGATAAAATATACAAAAATAGACAGAACACAACTGCAATGGCTTCCAGAGGATTACATAAGGACAGAGGGACGAGAACATATACTCCGTATTCATGGAGTGGAAAAGAAACTTGGGGATTAGGGCAAAATTCCCCTACACGAGGCTTGTCTGCTGGCATGCCCTCTAACAACTCAGCCCAGGCATATGATATGGATGAAGAGACTGAACATCTCTCCCGATCTCAGTTTGAAACCTATTAAGAGAGTTGCAAGACATGCGAGCTGAAAATAAATCAGAGTTTAAGCAGCTAAATCAAAAGATCTCAAGGGTGGAAAATCGAATGCAAGAGGCTGAAGACCGAATAAGTACCACAAAAGATAAATTGCTGCATATCGGATGCACAGGTCTCTGCATTATGCCACCACGCAATTACTACCGAACTAAAATGCTTAGACCTAGAAAGCAGGCCACGGAGGGATAACCTGCACTTGTATAGACTTAAGGAAGGTGGAGACGAAGGAGAAATGTCAGAATTCCTGATGGACATGCTTCAGGATGTTCTAAACCTGCCCCAGGGTTATGAACTTAAAATTGAGAGAGTGCATCTAGCCCTGATGCCTAAACCTAAAGACCCTACAGCTCATCCTCGCTCTGTGATCATTAAATTTCATAGCTTTAGAATCAAGGCAGATATTCTAAAAATGGCCTGGCAGCAAAGAGAGGTGAACTATCTGGATTTGCGCCTTTTTTCAACCATGATTATCCACCAAGCAAAGCAAAATAACAGCAGGAGTATGCCCCTTTAATTAAGGCACTTCAAGCAGAGAACCTGCATTTTCAAATGCCATATCCCTCCAAGCTTAGGTTTTTTTTGGAAGGAAGGCACAGAAACGTATAATACCTACCAAGAAGTCAGACAGGCCATGACGAAAAAGGGCATAGAAACAGCAGAATAATCGATGATGCAGGGCCAGAAGCGACAAGATCAAGACAGACCGTGGCAAACAGTGTCGGCGAAAAGGAACAAAATCCAAACTAACACAACCAGTTCAGAGTCAATTTCTTTATTTCTGGACTTACTTAAAAAAGCTCCCAGGTGTGTCGGACCAGGATCTTCATCAGATGGAGGACTGAAGTGGCTTTAACTGCTTGGGACTCAGTCGTTTTGTGGTTTGCAGTGAGTACTGTTGAATAGCCTCCCTAGTGCTAAACGCGTAGGGAAACTAAGCTAAACAGAGCCAACACCATGCCTTTGAAGGCTCTGAACCCAAGGGTTTTACTGATTCCTTCCCCTAGTTCAGTGTTTCACTATTGCACCCCTTTTCTTCCTTGTCCTTAATTTTTCAGTGAATGCGAGAGGCACTTGCCAGAGTTTGCCTTGGGGGCCTGAGTTAAATGCAGGTGAATTAAGAAGGGGAAACCGTGGTGGATATATGAATCTGGAGGGAAATTTCTAGATAATACATTCACTGCACCTGGACTCCCCCTCTCATTTCTCCCCCTCATTTAGGGAACGCATGCAGGGAATACCCTCATATTTTCAAATATGATTGAGAATCATCAGGCAGATTGGGCTTATAAGCAAAATAAGCCTTAACTATCTTAACAATGGGGTCTTTGGCTACCCTGATCCCGGAAGAGGTCCTCCTGTCTGGGAGGATTTTTGTCCTCTTCAACCTGCCCAAACCAACCATAAGGTGGGCACAGAGCTCACTTGTTATAGTAGACCTCCTACCTTGGGAGTTAAAATCTAGTTCACAATTTGATGCCCGTTTGGCACCACCTAGTTTGTTACTTACAATGTCAGCAGATCTTTTCATTTTTATTTACACTTTTGCTCTTGTACCTTATTCTAATGTGAAGTTGAGTTCTTTACGAAACATGCTATGGAAACATGGGGCTTTTATTATTAAGATACTACTAGGGGTCAATTTTGTTAAGAAAATGAAAATGCTATTAAAATGAGTTACACATTTTGCTCTTACAATGTCCATGGGTTAACTAGCCCAATAAAACATTCCAGGATTTTGTCCTCTCTCAGACGTGCAGGTGCTGACATCTTGATGCTCCAGGAAATACACTTATCTAACACTGGGCATTTAAAATTTGAATGCTTGGGGTACAATCAAGTTTTTGCCTCCTCCTATAAGGGAGGACAAAGGAGGGACACTGCTATACTGATTCCCTCTAGGGTTCTATTTCAGACTACAGATAAAATAATTTATAAAGAGGGTAGATATGTTTTAATAAAAGGGAAATTGAATGGGAAACCACTTATGATCGCTTCAGTGTATTTTCCCCCTAATTCTGACTTCAGCATTTACGAAGCATCTTGTTACAATTAACGCAGTGGGCTGAGGGTCCTAGTAAATGTGGGGGAGATTTTAATTTGAATTTGTGCCAAATGTATGATCTAGTATCAGAGAATCAAAGAATTTCAAAGCAAGTAAAGGGTCTGAGTAGATTGCTTAAAGACCAAGGTATGACAGGTGTCTGGAAGTACCTCAATGGCATGGGAAGCCATTACACTTTCTACTCACAGGCATACCAGACCTACTCCTCCATTGACTACTTCCTCATAAGAAAGGAACATGCCTATATGTCACAAAAGACATGGCAGGGTGATTTTATTCTTTCAGACCATGCCCCACAGTTTTTGTCTGTTAAAATTGATCACTTTCAGAAATCCACAGTCTGGAGACTCAATATTTCCCTTTTAAGGGACAAAGATGTTATCCAAGAAATTAAAGATGCAATCAAGCAAGCTATATTAGAAAACAATACCCAGGAAATTGATATTTCAATACTCTGGGACATGGTTCAGGCTATTTGTAGGGGGAAACTCATTGCCATAGCAGCACAGAAAAAAGGCTGACAGAGCAAAAAAGAAATTCACTGTTGGCTCCAATACAGGCCCTGGAAGATCAACAAATCATAAAGGTGACAGTAAGGGTCACCGATCAATTAAAGAAGTTAAAGAAATAACTTAATTCACTGTTAGATTATTACGCAGAACAAAAATTGCTGTTCCTCCGATAAAAATACTACGAGGGCTTCCCCCGCTCAATAAAGCTTTTGGCTGGGTGATTAAGAATGCAACAAACTAGGGCCACCATTACTTCTCTTAGACCCTCACCTAAAGACCCACCTCAGCATACTATAGCGGCCATATCGGATATATTTGTAAAATACTATTCAGCCCTCTATGCAGCACCCCAACCTCAACCCCCCACAGACCAGATCCACACTTTTCTCAAATCTTTAAATTTTTCCACTTTAACAACTACCACTATGGAACCATTAATTGCACAATTACACCTAAGGAAGTAGAGGAGACAGTAGGCCACCTTAAAAGTAACAAATGTCCAGGGAATTATGGTCTACAAGCGGAATTCTATAAAACTTTTAAGCAGGAGATCACCCCACTCCTTCACTGACTATTTGTGAACATAACTCAACCCAAGACCCCTATGCACCCATCCTGGCAATACACTATTATTTCAGTCATCCAAAAGCCTGGGAAAGACCCTTCCCTGCCTGGTTCCTACTGCCCAATATCTATCCTTAATATGGATTATAAAATTATGGCATCTATAATAGCCCATAGCCTAGCAAAATTAGCCCCAACATTAATGCATCAGGATCAATCTGGATTTATTCAAGGATGTCAAGCCCAAGACAATATTAGAAGAACAGTATATTTAATTGAACATATTGAAAACCAAAAAAACCCAGTCACACTACTTAGTCTAGATGCAGACAAAGCTTTCAATAGGGTGTCCTGGACTTTCTTAAAAGAAGTTCTAATATCCTTCCATATCACTCAATTTATTGACACTATTTTAAAATGTTTTCAAACTCCTCAAGCGTATATTAGATTAAATGGTCACTTATCCCATAATTTTTCATTACATAGAGGAACCAGGCAGGGATGCCCTATCTTCCCCCTTTTATTTGCCTTTTATATAGAGCCTCTGGTGCATTTAATTCATCAAGACCCTGCACTTCCTGGAATACATCTAGCCAGCACAGAGCACAAAATAGCATTGTTTGCGGATGATGTATTAATATATCTGGCAAACCCAGACACTTCTCTCCCACACCTATGTCATACTCTGGCACTGTTCTCCTCCCTAGTTGGATACACACTAAATACAACAAAAACTGATATATTGACCTTGAATTATACTCCTGGGGACCAAACCCCAAAGCTATTTTAATTTAAATGGGATACACAAGTGATACGATATTTGGGGGTTAACATTCCAGGTGATCTTAAACTAATATTCAAGTTCAATTATGTCCCCCTAATTAAAACTTTGAGAATGGATTTAAAGCGGTGGATCACATTACCTATCTCTTTCTATGCTAGGAATCAAGCACTTAAAATGAATGCTCTACCAAGATTACTTTATTTGTTTCAATCAGTGCCATGTGTGGTATCTTCACAGCTTTTAAATAAATGGCAAAAACTATTCTTGGACTTTGTATGGCAGGGGAAGAAACCTTGACTAAAATCCAAATTGTTAATGCTCCCCAAACACTTGGGAGGCATTGCACTTCCCAACAAACTCCATTATTGGTATGCTTCCCAAATGCATTTAGCTCTACTATGGGTAAATAAAAAATACACTACACATTGGAAGCAGCTAGATCTTGGTAGACATTTGCCCCTCCCCTTGACAGCAGTTCTCTTTGCTCCCCATCTGATAAGAAACATTCAAGGAGTCCTCATGGAAAGTACAGGCTCCATCCTGGAGGGATGGAGGAGAGGATATCCCTATAAAAGATTCACTAATAACAATTGGATATAGAATTGGTTCACTTGTAATCCAGCATTCCCTCCTGCATGAGAACATAAATGGTATGCCCTCCAGACCTCATGTGGGTTGAAGCACCATGGCAGATACTTTGAAACAACACCATGTTGACCTTCCCCGAAGCACAAATAAAACACAATTGGACCTCCAATGATTATATTCATTATCTTCAGATTGGGCACTGGATTAATGTACAGATAAAAATACAAAATTCTAGGTCGCAACAGGAAGAGGATACCAGCCCCTTCACTCACATTTGGACAGTCACTGAAAGGGATCATGCTATAACCTCATTGTATAAATTCCTAAATTCTTCCCAAAATCATCTTACAGAGATAATAAAAAGCAGATGGTAAAAAGACTTAGGCTCCCTGATATACCAACAGGACTGGCCAAAGGTTTGGCGGTCCACCTGGTCCACTACTTTATCACCCAGCTGGAAGGAGTACATCTGGAAGGTGCATGCTAGGTACTTTTTAGTGCCTTTGGTGTTAGCAATGCATAATCCAGGGGTGTCCTAAAGATGTTGGAGAAAATGTGGGGAAGCAGACACCTCCCAAGCTCATGTATTTTTACTCTGCCCTATGTTAGCACCATTCTGGCAGGCAGCTGTTGAGGTAATAGAGAGAGAGAGTGTGTTATCTATTCAGGTACCCTTGTCCCCTCAGAACTTATTATTGGGTATACCCCCGAAAACACTTGGAGATAAGGATACTAAATATCTGTGGTCAATCTGTTTGGCAGCAGCCTATAGATCTATAACTAAAAAATGGAGGCTTCCCATCCCCCCACATTATTAGATTGGAAGGTTACAGTAAACCATTATACAACGAATGGAACAACTAACACATAACCTGAAGGAGAGAACTGCAATGCACCAGAATCGATGGACAAGATGGGACCAGACTGGTTAACTAAATTTATATATGAGGGGAAAGATTAAGATTAAGAAGTCTGATAGCCCTATTAGATAAGATGAGATTAAATAAAATGTCTTTGAACATAGCCCTTAATTAATTAATTAAATAAATAAATGTAAATGAACAACAAAAAGAATATATGATATTGTAAGGATAAAAGCTGACAAGTTATGTTTTGAGTTTATTTGTAAATAATTATGATTGTTAATGCTCCATTTGTTTAGGAGCTGAAGCTATATTAATGTGAAATGTTGGTGTACTGAAAAACAATGCAATAAAGAAGTATTAAAAAAAGAATGTACAACTTTTACAAAATCAATGCTACATTCAGTTTGTGGGTTTCTATTGCCGATGTGCATGAGCTTGCATTTCTTTGCATTGAACTTCAGGTCCCAGATGCTAGACCACATTTGTAGTCTCTACACATCTTTTTGTAATTGTCTTAACCCTCTCCATACTGCCCCCCCAGAAAAACATTGTACTGAGATCCACAAAAAGATTCTCCTTCTCAGCTGATGATAATGCTGGTCCTAACACAGGTGGCTACCTCCTCAACCCATGTAGGGGGTCATTCATTGGATCTGATCTTTCTTTTTGGTATGGAGATCACTGATTTGGGGGTGGAACCAGTCAGCTGGTCTGACCACCACACCATAAGGTTCAGTTTCAGGGCCCCCCCAATTAGGTCTGCCCCTACGGAGATGGTTCGGTACCACCCTTTAAGGGGTGTTAACCCCAGTGACCTAACGGCGGTACTGGATCTATCGGGTTTGTCGGGTGAATGCATGAGTCCAGATGATCTCATACAGCTATAATAAGGCTGTGGGAGATGCTCTGAAAAAATTGCTCCTGTTCGTGTTCAGCCTCTCACCCTCCATCCAAGGAGCCCCTGGTTTGATGGCTCCTTGAAGGAGTTAAGGCGAATTGGCCAAAGGTTGGAGATAGTCTGGTAGAAGCCCAGCAATGATGCTGACAGGCTTAGGTTGATGGCACACTATGATAGCTATCAATCAGAAATCACACCGTAAGAAGGCAGAATTCCTGTCCAGGAGATTTCTGCTGCACAAGAACCGACTAAGCTCAGCTTTTTGGACTGTGGACAGATTGTGCAATCAATCTGTCTCCAGCCCAAAGCTTTTCTCAGCTAAGATGCGAGGAGTTTGCTCAGTTTTTGCAGATAAGGTTGCCAGCATCAGGTCTGGCATCGGTCTGACCTCTCCTTTGGGGACTGCAGTGATCGGCGGAAGTGGCATGTACTCGGTCCTGACTGGTCAGACTTTCGCGGCTGGAGTTGAGTGACATTGAATCATCAGACACTGCGACCAACTAGTTGTAGTTTGGATCCGGACCCTACACCCCTCTTAGTAGGATGTGTAGAAGTTATCTGCCCAATCTTTGCTGACATTGTCTGGAAATCCTTGGAGAGGGGGGATCTTTCCCGACACCCTCAAGGAGGCGGTCGTTCGACCACTCCTTAAAAAATCCTCCTTGGATCCAGATTGTCTAGCTAACTACCGGCCTATCTCTAACCTGCCATTTGTCGGTAAGGTTATTGAAAAGGCGGTTGCGCTGCAACTGGATGATCATCTTACTACTCACAATGTCTATGACACTGGTTTTAGGAAGAAGCATAGCATGGAGACTGCCCTTGTCAAGGTATTGAGTGATCTCCTAATGGCTAGAGATCGAAAGGCATGTACCATTCTGGTCCTTCTCGATCTCTCTGCTGCATTTGACACTGTAGACCATGTTGTGCTACTGGAACACCTGCAGGTTTATTGTGGGCTGTCTGGTACAGTCCTCAAATGGTTTCATTGTTACCTCACAGGCAGGTCTCAGAGAGTTGCCACTGGAAAATATTCCCATGGCGCTCATTCCCTGCCTTGTGGGGTACCGCAAGGCTCCATTTTGGCTCCCATGCTGTTTGCAGTGTACAGTATATACTACCATTGGGAGAAATCATCAGGTGATACAGCTTGGGCTTTCACTGTTATTCAGATGATACCCAGCTGTATCTGTCCTTTTTCCCCGGCCAGGGTGATGCACTCTCCGTGCTAAACAACTGCCTTACTGAGATCAGACTTTGGATGAGTTCCAGCTGGCTAAGACTGAATCCGGATAAGACTGAGGTATTGGTAGTGGACCCAGGTCGTCCGAGGGCGGGTTTGGGAGTTGGACAACCCTCAGGCTTGTTACTTGGTGGTATGCCGCTCCCTACCTCCGATCAGGTGTGTAATCTGGGCGTTATTTTTGATGAGGGGCTGACCTTTAAATCTCAGGTATCGCTGTTGTCAAATCCTCTTTTTACCATCTGAGGAATATCGCCCGGGTGAAACACCTGGTTCCGTTGGGTGATCATTCAACATTGGTCCATGCCTTTGTCACTACCCATCTTGATTACTGCAATTCCCTTTACCTAGGGCTACCTGGGGTTGATATCCGCTGCCTGAAGCTAGTGCAGAATCCGGCGGCCAGGCTTTTTACTAGGACATCTAGAACCAGTTATATTACACCTGTGCTCCGTGAACTGCACTGGCTGCTTGTTAGGTGGCGGATCACCTTTAAGGGTGGTTTACTAACCTTTAAAGCCCTACATGACCAGGGACCCGGTTACCTGAAAGATCTCCTGATTCCCTACTGCCACCTCCATCCTCTCCGTTCCGCCAACGAGGGATTGCTAGAGATTCCCAGGGTTCGATTGAAAATATCAGGTTCATGTGCTTTTGCTTTTTCAGCACCAACCCTGTGGAATTCTCTACCTTGTTGGTTGAGAGAATGCCCAACCGACGATAGTTTTAAAACTGGTTTAAAAACATATTTATTTAGTTTAGCTTTTATTTAAATATAGTTGATATATTTTAATGTTGTTTTAATCTATTTATGTATATGTTCTTATGCACAGCGCCTTGGCTCTGAAAGGCGCTATATAAATAAAGTTGATTTGATTTGATTTGATTTGTAGCCCTTCATCTAGGTTCTTTATGTACCTACAGTATGTAAGATATTCAGGACTAGTAATGATCCCTGTTGAACCGTGCTGGTCACTACCTCAGTTCCTGAGAATACACCATTTAGGACAACCCTCTGGATTATAACCTCCATGCGGCTCCCCAGACATCTAGTCAGTCCTTCCCTAGCCCCTTGTCTCATACTTTTTAGCAACCTTTAGCATGACATGGAACAAATCCTTTGCTGAAGTCCAGGTAAATGATGTTTACTACCTGGCCCCTGTCCACTGCCCTTGTCACTGAATCAAACAAGTCTATTTAGTTTGACTGCAACAATCTACCCCTCTTAAATCTGTGCTGTCTTTTATCTTACAGTCCCTGTGCATTGAGGAACCCCACTATGTTCCTTGAATATGGTTTCTGGAAGCTTATCAACAGCACAAAGGAACCCATGATCACTTTTCTGTAGTTCCTGGATTCTCTTTATCCTCACCTTTGTGGAAAGACACCAAAATATACTGCTGGCAGCTCTCTTCATCTGCTCCTAAGAAACAAGAGGTACTGGTGCATTGGAGGTAAACAATTGTGGTCCCCTGCACAACAGCTGAAGATGATATGAGCCAGGCTGTTATAGAAAAGTCATCCTTACATCTACAGTGGGACAACTGTTGAAATCAATAAAAATGGAGGGGATGGCTTAGTTCGTTGATGCAAAGGGTCTGCAGAATCATAGAGAATCATCTGAGGAGTGATCTCACAGGGGTGGGATATTTAAGCAATCTGCCCATCACAAGAAACTAGCCCCTTGACAAAAATCTACACGATCGAAGTGCCGGGGTCTCATTGTGGGATCTTTTGCCTTGTACATTTTTTATGTTATTTTGCTATTTGTGCACAGTGAACTGCAGTGTTCACGGCAACAGTGATGGCTTGGAGTGCTGTTCAAGTTTCAAGTTTAAGTTTATTTGCAGGAAAACTCCATTGAGCGCTCATTTACAAGGAGGTCCTGACAGGACAACAGTACAGCAGGCAGTAAAAATAACATAGACTACAAACCAATGTAAGACAACAAGAACATAATTCACAGTATGATGTTAATACAAATAAGAGAACAAAACATTTGGGACATAACGATACAAAATATACCATGAGAAAATAAGGAAGCAGTTAAAGAAAGGACAGGGTTGGGTGTTGTTGAAGAACTAAGTATGTGTGTGCTAACTGAATTATGACAGAGAATTACGATGTTTCTGTTAAGCATTTCTGGTTGGTGTCCATTGGGGCTAGCTGCCCTTGAACTGCACCCTGCCTGATTTACTGGTGGTGCAAGCAATTTTTTTGCTTCTGCCTAGTTGACTGCTTTCAGCTATGTGACTTGGACTCAGGGGAGCTCCTCTGTGATTTCAGGGAATTTCCAACTACTCAACTGTGAGAGACACAGGCAAGAACTCACAGGTATACCAGTTTGGAAAAAAGCAAAAGAACTGACATGAGCTCAGAAGAGGATATTGGCAGTCAAACAAATCCTCCAGTATGCATGATAGTTAAAAAAGACTTGTTAAAATGTAATGCAAGGTTGAAAGTGAGACCGGAAGCAGATAGGCACCGTACAACTACAGAAATGGGTGAGATTAACAAACTTTGTATGACACTGGAAAGAGGTCTTTTCAAAGAATTGAACATTACTCATAATATTTTGAGACTAGAGAATTATTTAGAGCAGGGGTTCACCCCTCGGGTTTTCTGGGTAACGGTTTTGCCCTGTGGAGGTTTGGAGGTGTTCATTCACTGGGAGGAGTGGGAAGCAGCTGTAGCTGAGTGTAATAAAAATTATTGGAGTCTCTAATTAAGGAAGACACACACAAGCACAGTGATTTGGTGAAGGAGATTAATATCACTAAAATACTGAAACAATATATTTAATGCCATCTGCCATCTCTTTGCTGAACCAGACAACGATCTTCAAAACAAGTCAGCAAAGCATAAATCAGAGTTAATTAAAAGGAAACAATTGAAACTAGAATGAGATTGTCCTGATTACGAAGAGGGTAGAGTGTAGCAGTGGAGAAGGTTAACAGAGGTCAATCAGCTTCTTGCAGATGCTTGTTGAACAAATGGTCATCCAGCAAAACCATCCCCAAAAACAATAAGAAAGCTAAGAAAGCTAAAACTAAATCCTTAGGTCCCCAATATAAGCAGCAACAATACTGTGAACATCAATACTTCGGAGATCATTGACATAGACACAGCAGCAGCACATAGTTCAAAGGGGGTGTCATTTTCCTACAAAACCGTGGAATGCTGAGCAAAGCAAAAAACAAAAGAAAAAACACAAAGGGGGAAGAGAGGAGGAAGGAAGCAGCACAGCTCCAGAGTTGTCAAAGTGGACCAGGAGTGGCAAATAATGAATCTAACATTTTATCAATTAACAGAGCAACTGTGAAGGTTACGGTAAAGGGAACTATCATTTGTACCCACAACAAAGCCTGATACATTTAACATTTTGTTGACTTACACAAGTTTTTTTTTCAGGAAGATTAATTTAAAAGACTTTTTTTGCCAAATATCTGACTTGTGATTTAAAAGTGTGGAGAGCAATGGATTTACAAGTGCCTGGTGATTATCAGCACCTAGGGGAACTCAATTCCCAGGTTGATGCAGTACTTTTAGATTTCTCCATGGATGAACATTTTGGCATCAACTGTATGGGTGGTGAATCAAGTAACAATGACATGACACAGTGTTCATTGATGGACTGGCAGAATTACTGAGCATTGGATGCACTTCTGAAAGAGGGACTAGAAGAAACAAGCAAGAGCACACAAGGTGTGTCTAATAAAGACACATAATTTGTATTACAGGTACGTTCCAGATTATACAGACCTAAATCAGACTTTTCACCATCCTTACCAAATCTAGCCATCACTGCATATGAAGGAAATGTACTTGAAGAAGTAAACAACATTTATAATTCACAGGTTTTTCATTTTAATAATCTATATTTTGGTGAAATGGAAGCATTGAAAGGCTTACAAAAAATTAGGACATGGGGGCTGATTCCAGGATGAATGTCACAGCTCGCAGGCATATGAGAGTTGCAACATTTGCCACTAAGCTGGGAACCCTGCACTGTATACCAGAAGTGGCAGGGTCCCGGCACATATGACTTGCAAGTTGTGCCAAGCAGAGTCCAACACCATGGGCATGGTGTAACAGCCCTGCATATTGCAAGTCACAGCCTGCTGCAGACTGTCCCCCAGAGCTCCCCACCCAGAACACCATGGCACACACCAGGGGTCATGGGAGGGGCTGAACAGGTTGCACATGTGTCTGGGGGGCACAGTGGAGAACAGACCCCTGGGGGTCCCTGACATTCAGCGTGGCAGGAATAGTCATGTCTGTTGGGGGCATGGGGCACAGAGCAGGACCTTTGCTGTGGTGCTGCAGAGTGGGCATCCATTGGATGGCACTGACGGATGCCCCTTAGTTCATCTCTGGGATGCTCTAAGAGAGCTCCACCAGTGTGGCACCTGGGATTGCAGATGTGGGTTATGGCAGCCGCCCTTCTGGAATAGGGTATATTTGCTGCCGTTACCAACCCTAGCACCATGTCATTGTTGGTTGTGGCATAGTGGGTGGCATATCCCACAGTTGGCATAGCCTGCAGCCAACAAGGCGCAAGGAACCTTTTGGAATAGGGACTAGCATAACACATGGTGCAAGTTGTGAGTTACGCCATAGGGTTTGGCATAACTTGGCTTGCACCGCTATACATTGTCCTGGAATTGGGCCCCTGTTCTTTAAGGGCTTACGTAAGTGAGGTATTGTAATTATAAAAACAAGGGACTTTTACAAGAGTAAGGTTTTGGAATTGTTAAATGATACTAATAATTACACAACATTACAATGTGATCCATTAACAATTTAAAAAAAAACAATGTTTTAGTTTGTTAGAGGGAGCACAAATTAACAAAACTATTACTGAAACAGAGTTTAAATGCCTATAGTCGGAATTTCTGTTAACACCAACATTATACTATATATACTTCCCAAAGTACACAAGAATCCTGAAAATCCACTAGGATGTTCCATCGTCTTGGGGATAGGTTCTTTGATTGGCAATTTGTGCAACTACCTGGATTTTTTTTCTTCAGTGCACCATAGTGTCACTGGGCTCTTACATCAAGGACACCATGCATGTCCTGAAGAGACTTGAACATTTTAATTGACAACTGGGATTCCTGTGGATTGGCATTAATGTTGAGTCCCTATACACTTGATTATAGCATATGGATGGACTTAAAGCATGTGGACATTTTTAACAGGGACTGAGCAAGGCAGACAGATCCAGCTGACCTCATAATGGAGGGTATGGAGTTTGCCCTTGCCCATAACTATTTTACATTTAGTAAGAACTACTATCTACAATGTTGTAGCATGGAAATGGAGGCAGCCATGGCACCTTCATATGCCAAGCTTTTTCGAGGACAGTGGGAAGAGGACAAGTGTTAAATGCTCTGTGTAACCCATTTTTTGTCAGCATTGTCATATGGTATCAATACATTGACAATGTGGTCTGTATATGGCATGGCACCAAACAGCAGGCATTAAAAATAATGGATTGACTGAATACAAGCAACTTGAACTTATGTTTCACTTGTGACATCAAGGACACTATGCTTAGCTTTCTGGATGTCAAGCTAGCAGTGAACTCCAAAAATAAAGTGATTAGTGTTGGCCACAGAATGCCCATGGCCACTAGTAGCCTTCTCCTTGCAACAAATTGCCACCCCAAGACACTTAATGACTTGGGGCCAGATTTTCAATTCATGGTGCGGGGCTTGCGTCAAGCCCTGTGCCATGACACTTAAGTTCTGGCAGTGCATCAAAACCATTCACCACAACTACACCAGATTTTATAATCTGAGGCGCAGTTACAACAGTTTCCACAATTTACAGCAGCTTGCACCAAATATCAGGTGCAAGCTCTGTGAAAAAGGCCCTCAGGATTGCCTCAAGCTAGACCACAAAAAGTTGGTCTAACATTAGGCAAATGCCACACGGGATAGAAAATCACGATCACTGGCCAGAAGAATACCGCAAGCCCTGTGTGTCACATGTTTGGGACACCAGTGGCTTGTAGCATTCTCAGAGTTTTGAAAATCCCGCCCTCAGTCTCTTATGGCCCATTTTTGCATCTTAGATGAAACTGTACACAGTAGTGTGTTTCTATACAGCAGGCTAATGATCTAAGACAGAGATGTTTGAATAGGGGTGCACACTTCAAGTCTTGGACAAAGCATTTAAAAGAGCAGCATCCAAGGATAGATCCACCCTACTTGCACCAAAAGTTATATATGAACCTGAATGTAAACCCACCAGTATCTTTTATCACTGAGTACAACCAAGTGTCAGGGAGAATTGGGAACATCATTACAAGATATTGGTCAATACTCACTAGTGATGTCACATTTCGAAAATGCATAGGTCCCAAGCCAAGAATTACATTTAGCAGGGGAAAAAATATTAGGGATAAGGTGATAACAAGTCCTTTTTTTCTTAAACCTCTAGTACACAATGCACATGGATACCAGTAAAACCAGTCAGCATACATAAGTGCTGTAACTGCAATAGCTGCAGGTTTTGACAACAAGGCATTTCACGTGCAAAGGATTGGTATGAACAAAAGGTGCAGATTAGACAGTTCATATCATGTGTGACCAACTTTGTCATCTATGCCCTCTGGTGCAACTACCCAAACTGTTCATAAATAGAACAGTGAGACAACTCAAGTAACACATAAATGCAATAGACATTTGTAATGTAGATCTAACTAGCCCAGTAGCAGAACACTTTTTATTAGATCATAATAATGAAACCATCAACTTATGTTTCATGGGTCTTGAACAAGTAAGGATGAACAAAAAGTGCTGCAATAGATTGAAGAGACTTTTCCGGAGAGAGAGTTACTGGATATTTTTCATGACTAGCCAGCAACTGATGGGTCTGAATAAGGATTTGGATTTAAAGCCTTTCTCATAAATGAATTTTTTCAAACTGTGTTTGACTGATGGAAAGAATCTGTTAGATTTACATCTGAAAATTTAAGTAATGGTTTCTGTGTGCTATCTTTTTCCTGGACCTTCAGGACTTGATGCAGTATAGGAGAGCACTGGATGTACCTGTTTTCCCCAGTGGTACAAATGGCAGCACCTAGGGGGCTCTGCTCCCAACTCTGTTTTGCCTTTGTTTGTCTGTTTTCTCTCCTTCCCCTTCACACTGCACTATCTTCCTCCTTCCAGTCTCCACAGTTTTTATTATTGTTATTTTTTTTTTTAATTTTAATCTTCTTTCTCTTAGTTTGTTGTCCATATTTAGTTCTTCAGGCTGGCTTTTAATTTCCCAGGCATTGAATGATGCATTGAGGGTAAAGTCGTCTAAATGTAAAGATAAATACAATACTTGTGGATGGGAATTCCTCATTATAAAGTTTTTTTCTATGATTATTTTTTATATTTTTCCCCTTATGAATTGAAAAACAAACAATTGTTAGAAAATATAAGTTGAAGATTATGGAATACTAGCAGTCTTTTATTAGAATTGCTGATGGTACATGTTGAATAATCATGTGTTTAAAATGATATGATGTAATTACAGTGAATCACCTGATGAGTAATCTCACTTGGGGGGGGGGGGTATTTAAGCAATCTGTCCATCAGAAGAAATTAGCTCCTTGACAAAGATCTACAGGTTCAAAGAGCCAGGGTCTCCTGGTGGCATTTTTTCTTTTCTTTGTGCATTTTTTTGTTATTTTGCAATTTGTGTATAATAAACTACAGAGTTTAGAGCAACATCAGCAGCTTGCAGTGCAGTTCTTTTCAGCATTTCTGTCTGCAGAACACCAGGCAGCATGGGTTCACTAGTAGAATGTCATGCCAAACAAGGCTGATCGAAGTCTTCAGTTGGGTGACAAAGGCTTTAGACAAGGTTCAGACAGTGAACATCCTATATTTAGACTTCAGCAATGTCTTTGACACTGTCCTACATGGATTTTTGGTTAAAATACTGGGTATCCTGGGGGTGGTAAATTATTTGGTGGATGAGAGATTGGCTGAGTGGGAGGATATACAGGGTAGTTCTAAATAGGCAACATTCAGAATTAAGGAAGGTTACAAACAGTATACCCTACGGATTTGTTTAGGGACCAGTTCTCTTTAACATATTTATATGTGACATGAGGGAGGCTACCCAGTGGAAGGTAAGCCTTTTAGCAGACAGTACAAAGTTCTGCAGAACAGTGGACATGGAAGAGGGGTTAAGAGTCATGAGGGATGATCTAAAAAGACTGGAGAGAGTGACAAGAGCATGGCATCTAAAATGTAATGCCAGAAAGTTGAAGGTGATGCACATGGGGGCTTAGAACATATCATGAATGAGGTAGCGGGGAACAGAACAACAGACAAAAAGGGCATGGGCATGATAATATTGAAGAGCTTGAAAGCACTGATAAAGTGCATCAGCGCTATGAGCAGGGCAAACAGGATGCTGTGATGCATAGGTAGGCAAATCAATAGCAGGAAAGAGAAGGTGATACTGTGTGTATTCAGATATGTGGTATAATCACACTTAGAGTGCTGTGTGCAGTTTTGGGGCAGCTAAGAAAGGATAGAGAGAGGCTAGAGATGGTGAAGAAAAGAGCAACGAAAATGACCCAGGGACAGCAGAAAATGTCATATTGGTGACATTTCGGGGACCACATTAGGAACATGTTATAAGACAGGTAGGAGAGGAAGGACATGATAGAGATGTTCAAGTACCTCATGAGAAAAACAGGGTAGACAGCAGTAAGATGCTCACACTGAATGGGAACATGAGCATCATGGGAATTCCATAAAGCTGGTGGAGGGATTCAGAAAAAAAAAAACATCAGTTTGTAATTTTTTTGGAAAGGGTAGAGGATGGTAGAAAAGTTAAAAAGGTTTCATCATGAGGTATGTATGTGCTGAAACAGTGAGAAGGTCATAAGGGTGTGGGGCAGGCAAATGGGAAGAGTACAAGTGGGCAGCAGGGGAGAGGAAGGGAAGGGCATGTCCATTACAGACAAGTTCTAGTGCTAGGCAGCTTTTTTGGCAGACTGTATGGACCACAAGACCATTTTCTGCTGCCAGTGTCTATGTTTCTGTGTGATAGTTATCAGCCTTGTGCTAAGGATTTGGTCAATATACGGTATATAGAACAGTGTGTGGATGACTATACACAACAAGGCTATGTTTCCATTGAGGGGATGTGATGACATCATATACTGTAGTATGCAACAAATAAAAAGGATGGAGGGGCTCGCTTCACTATACTGAGACCAATCGGGTGCTTGTAGCTAAGAATATACACTGAAAGTGCCGCGTAAGAAACAACAAGGTAACCCAGAAATTTCTACAGCACTATCCATTAGCAAGTACAGTATGCTTTAAAAAACACAAGAACAGCTTACCTTGCTTCTCTCTTCAATTTTATTGTGCTCAAAGTGCTCATAATCCTTAGCCATAAAGTTAAAGTGCAAATAAATCTTGCAGCGACAGTACTTCAGGTTTACGGTGAAATGTCAGCTGATTTCCTATGTGGCACCTGGTAACCCCAGGATACATGTAAGCTTCTGTCTTATCCTCTGGTAAGACTCTATTGCTGCTATGGATGCACCTGTTGGTGCTGGTGAGATACTTGTTTGTTCCTAGTTTTAATATGAAGTACTGTCACTGCATTATTTATTTGCAATTGTACTTTATGGCTAAGGATTATGAGCACTTTGAGCACAATAAAATTGAAGAGAGATGCAAGGTAAGCTTTTCTCATGCTTTTCTTAAGCATACTTGCTCATGGTTAATGCTGTAGCAATTTTCGGGTTATCTTATGTTTCTAAGGCGGCACTCATGACATCACTCTTTAGGCGTGTTTGGCATCATCACATCCCCTCAATAGAAAAATAATCTTGTTGTGTTTGGTTACCCATACATTGTTTTATAAAGTATATGGTTCCCTGAAATGCAGAAAGTTTAATTTCACAACATTCATACCTTGTGTTCACACTAGCACTTACTCTCGGTCCTCGTTACATTCCTGCTCTTCTCCATTCCCAACCCTGAAGATACCAGACCTCACTGTAGTCCCACTCTGCTCCGACCCTGTAACTGTTCCAATGATTTAAAGAAAAAGAAAACTGGCAAACTAATAGTTGGGACACACGGAGATGGCTATGGCACTCTGTGTCCAAACTATCTTAATGAACTCTTTGCCCGACTGCTCGCTAAGTGATGCCATTTAATGTGTATGTTTTTGAACAGCACTGTTTCAGCTATTTGGGTAGAACTTCAAGGCTAAAAAGTTTTTGTACTGTTGACGTGACATCAGAATGATAGTACAACAACGGTTTTGACCTTTGAACTGTCCTACACAAGATATGGAAAGTAATCATTTTCCGTAGATAATATAAGCCCTACGCACATATTATTAAACAGTGCCATCTAATCTTATTGTCATCATTCTGTTTTGATACAGTGGCTTGATACCTTCACTTTTCTAAAGCTTTTGTCATATGATATAGTTGTATATCCTTTACATTGATGATGCTAAATTCATGGCATCTCGTGGCCTTTATTCCTTAATGTGCTGTTTATTGTTTTGTGCCAGTAAGCAATGATTCCTATGTGTTTAGCTGCATTTGTATTGCCTTTTTTTCAATTTTACATATCTTGGTAAAGGTTCTGATTCAAAAAAATCTAAACGAAGAACTCTCTTCCAGACTTGGATCCTGAAACTA
Organism: Neoceratodus forsteri; assembly: GCA_016271365.2. Classification (NCBI taxonomy): domain Eukaryota; kingdom Metazoa; phylum Chordata; order Ceratodontiformes; family Ceratodontidae; genus Neoceratodus; species Neoceratodus forsteri. The sequence continues at coordinate 217,158,922 of CM057453.1, forward strand.
AGGATCAGGATACTTCTAGACTAAACATATCAACCCCTCACATTTCATATGTCATTTGCTGCAGCTGCATGGGCAGAGTCCTGCAGGTGTTTTGGGATCACATAACTACAGGAGAAGGGTCCATGAGCAGAAATGATCCCCATCTTCTCCTACAGTGATGCAGTCTGCTGTCCACATCACTGTGGTCACTACTGGTGTGTGGTGTTTTCTTCTCTCCTCTCCTCCATGGAAGTAACTCTTTGCCACAGAGTGCTTGCCCCCCAACCCCCATGCATTGCCTTCTCTTTCTTCCATAATTGCAGAACTGATGGTGTCCATCGAGCGCAAGATGGTGGCTCTGACTCAATCTGCACATGCACAAGTATCTCACATGCACAGGTCTGTTCTTGCCACAATCTTGCAAATTGCATACTAACGGTGCTGGTCTTTTCTCTGTTGCAGCTCCAATGCTGCTTTTCAGCTACATTCTACTTCCACTCTGAAAAGCTCCACCACTGCTCTGAAATGTTCTATGCAGCCATATCAGCTATGACCAGAATTTGTTAAGTACAGTAGTTACAAAAAAAGAGAACTGCGATGAGAGAACTCAGTAAAGCTGTGCATAATTTTCAAATTCCTCCTTTGCTGTAATTCCTCAGAAATTAGAATTCCATTGGCAGTAGAGTTCTAACATTTTGAAAGTGGAATGTCCATCACAAAACCATATTCATCAATTTATGTAAACCACGGCATTATTTTTCACAAATTTCAAAGTAATTAAGTAAGTATGACTGTTTCAATTGAGAGGAGACACTAACACCAGGGTGCATTGCATGAAATTGTTGGGTGGCAGGGTCAGGGTAACATAAGGAAGTTCTACTTCATTGAGAGGGTGGTGAATGATTGGAATAGTTTGTCTGAAGAAGTGGAGGGGGTGGCTGCAGTCACACAGTTCAAGCATGCATGGGACAAGCACATGGTTATACTAGAGTAGGTAGGGTCAGGGTTGGCAACCCCCCAGGAGATGGCACACTGAGGGGCTCCCATGGGCAGACTAGGTGGGCCATATGGTCCTTATCTGCAGGCTACTTCTATGAATCTATGAATATATACTGGAGAACACTGAAGTGCACATCGGATAAGTGCATATCCCACTTAAATGCACATTGTTTTCCATATCCCAATTTTTTTACTATTCATCCAATTTTAAATGTACCTCTTAATTGCATTACATGTAAGTGCACATTTTGGTTAAATGGTCATCTTTTTTTTTTACTTTTTCTATTGCTTCTCAGTCCAAACCAGATTTTAAGTGCACATTTTGTATAGTATCACCTTAAATAGTCCACGTCATCATCTCAACTGCAGCTGCAGTGCTATCTAGCATGGCCATAGTAAGAAAATGGATTTTGTTAAAAGAAAAGACTGACTATAGCCTTTCATTTAATTCATAATCCCAGACTGAATCACAGAAGCAGAAGATTACTGATTTTTTAAACAGTACTGTATTGTAGGACAGTGTGTAATGTCATTCTAACTTGAACACCTGGTATTTTATAAAGCACATTACAGAAACAGTAAAATGTGCCTGGAAGTGATTTTCTAGTTTAATACATAGCCCACTTAAGTGCACAAAAATCTTAAAACTTAAGTGGTCTCTACTGCAATAATATTATAATAATGTAATATTAATAATGTTATTCATCAGTTTACATAGAAATGCATTTCAGAATTCCTCAGAATTAAAAAAGAAATTCCAAAAACCATATTGAAAGAAGAACTGCCATTTCCACATGGGAGCTTCTGCATATTGCTCCGTTCTAGTTCCTAGGGACTGGAGAAGGGTGGATGTGGTCCCTCTTCTCAAAAGTGGGAGTAAGGAGTATACAACAGACTTGTCAGCCTGTAATTGGAAAGTTGTGGAATCAATATTAAAGGAAAGGATAATGGAATGCCTGGAAACAAGTGGATTGCATTATCAAAGGCAACATGGTTTCAAAGGGGGAAGGTCTTGTCTGACATATCTGATTGAGTTCTTCAACTGAGTGTCTAGGGAAGTGGATCAAGATGGAGTGATAGATGGGGCATACATGAATTTCAGGAAGGCCTTTGACACCATTCCCCATAAAAGACTAGTGAACAAGCTGGTCTGTCTATGAGTGAAACCAAAAGTAGTAAACTGGGTAAGGAGTTGGTTGAGTGACAGGAGTCAGAGGGTGGTAATAAATGGAATCTGATCAGGGGAAGTCAGGGTGACCAGCAAGGTGCCTCAGTGGTCAGTACCAAGCCTAGTCCTCTTAAATGTATTTATTAGCAACATAGTAGAAGGGCTAGAGAGGAAGGTCTGCCTGTTCATGGAGGATACAAAAATATGCAACAGGGTGGACACTCTGGGGGGGGGGGTAGAAAAAATGAAGAATGACTTGCAGAAGTTAGAAGAATGGTCAAGTAACTTGCAACTAGGATTCAATGCTAAAAAGTGAAAAATCATGCACTTGAGGCACATAAACCAGGGGGCTACTTACCAATTAACAGGGGAAGTACTGACAATCACCAAAGAAGAAAGGGACATGGGGGTAATCATTTCTGATGATCTGAAGGTAACAAAACACAATAAGATGGCAGTGGGAAAGGTTAGTAGAATGCTGGTGTGCATAGGGAGGGGTATCACCAGTAGGAAGAGGGAGGTAATATTAACCTTGTACAGGTCATTGTTAAGATCACATCTCGAGTACTATGCCCAGTACTGGAGGCCCCATCTCTAGAAGAACATAAGTAGGGTGGAGGCAGTGCAGAGGAGGGCAACCAGAATGGTGCAGGGACTGCAGCAGAAGCCCTATAAGGAGAGACTAAGGGAACTGAATATGTTCTCACTGGTGGAAAGAACAGAAAGGGGAGATATGATAGAAACATTCAAATACATAACAGGTATTAATAAGGTACAGGAAAATAGCATTTTCTGCAGAAAGCTGGACTCAAGAACAAGGGGTCACACTAAGAAACTGGAAGAGGGAAGACTCAGAAGGGATGTGAGGAAGTATTTCTTTACAGAGAGGGTGGTGGAGGCCTGGAACAGTCTTCCAAAGGAGGAGGTGGGTGCCAGAATGGTTGCAGAATTCAAGCATGCATGGGACAGATACATGGGGACCTTGGAAGTAGCACAAGGAGTGGGAAAACTACAGATCATGTAGGGGCTGTGGAGGCACAGTAGGCAGGGAAAATGGGCAGACTGGATAGGCTAAAGGGGTCTTTACTTGCTGAAAACTTCAATGTTTCTATGTTTTTAACTCTGTCCCTAATGTTTTTGTGTGTGTGACAAACAAAAAAATCCTTTTGGCTAGTCTAATAAAAGATATTAGCACAGCATAAAATACTGAAATTGATTCTAAAGAATCCAGCACCACAGACCTGCAAAAAGAGATAGTATACTTGTTTTCAAGAAGCAGAGAAGGGCAATCAACCCCAGAACGCTTGAAACCCATGAAAAAGAATAACAGAGCTATACAAAAGTCTTTATAGCTGAAACAGGCAATGACAGTCAGAATCAAAGTCTACCAGAAGACATGTTACAAATAATTCTTTTTAGTGCCATAGCAGCAATAAAGATGCTAGGCTTTAGAGCCATAGAATGTGCTGAAGTGTAATTTAAACTTTGTTGTTTAATTTATTTCTAGATCTCCATGGGAGCTCTTTTTACAAAAAGTGTTTTATTGATTGAAATGCATTTCCCTTAAAGGGCTGACATATCACACAATCAGAGGGAAACATACACATTCATTACTTATTTTCACCTAGCACTTGTTTAATATTTTGTAGATGTATTTTACCTTTACAGCCAGAGACACTGTTTAGGGAACTAGGTGTGACAGTAAAAGCTTGCTGTTTCTTGTTACGGGGAAATCTGACAAAACAAATCTTAAGGCAGTCTGTAGAAAAATATTATAATAATTGCCCTGCAATTGTATTGCATATTAAAGTCTGTATGCAAGTTGCAGATAAAGTAAATACTGTTAGCCTTCTCACTAGCTACTGTACTCATACTTAATAATTTTAGGAATTACTCAGAGAGACTTGAAGCATTTAATTAGTTGACTTCACAACCCAATACACAAGATTACTGACTATATTTTACAGGGACGACGAATCATGTGTCTAGTAAGCAATTATGCATTAATTTTACACTACAATATACAGCATAATAGTATGCTTTTATGCTTTTGCTCTCATATATTACCCTTGAATAATAATTACCCACCATCATTTCAGAGAGATCAATGTTTTGCATATATAACATAAAGCTTGAGTGCTTCAAGTCCACTAATCTTTGTTTTAAATTTGCCCTGCTGTGAGGCTCTTTGTTTAATTGAAACCACCCACTGTGCTTCTTTGGTCTGAGGCTAATGTGTGTATGTGTATGTTTGTGTGTGGGGAGTACATAAGCTATGATTATTTATTAAACAGGATTGAGTTGATTTGTGAAGGGTGCCACAAACTGAGCAAAGTAGCAAGTGGAATAAATTCATCAGTTCCTGAAATTTTCCAACACTGAAAAGTAAGGACTGGTGTTTTCCATAGCCATGATATTTTACATAGTGTAGGTAAAAAATAAAATGCAACCAGTACAGTAATTCATAGTGCTAAGATGAGTAAAATGCATTCTTATCACTGCCGCTGTACATTGTACACAACCTCTTAATATTGCAAGTCAGAGAAGCCAGACCTGTTTACGAAGGAATTCCAACTCTGTCTACAATGAATTAAGATACTGTACATAATGAAGATATTATTGACCTGTAAAATGTAACCTTATTTTTTTTTTTTTTTTTAAGGGTCATGCTACATATGTTGATAACATTGTCCTTTATCCAACAGGACAGCTCTTTTTTGTAGTTTTAATTTTTTTAGAGTATATTTTATTTACCCTGGGATAGCCAACTCATATGCAAAACCTTATTTTCAAGGTGGTGCTTCTGTACATTTATCCAATGTTGCAGCTCAGAGGGCTGAAGCACAGGGAAGTCAAATGACTTGCTCAAGGTCACATAGTGATTTAGTGACTATGACGGGATGCAATTAACCTGTGGTATTTGGTTCAACCATTTGGTGACTTATCCACAAGACCACACTCTCCTTCAAATTTCTTTTTTTCTAATGATCACATACAGTAGTTATCAATAATAACAGGCGTTAAATCATAGAACAGACTTAGAGCACTATAGTTCATTGATGGAAAATGAAAGAGTGTCAGGGGTACACATAAAAATAATTTATAAGTATATAATTACAGGAGCTCCCTTTTTCCCATAAGGAAACTGTGGTATTACTTGCCATAATAAAGGAGTGCTTATTATGGCAAACACACGCACAGTTTCCCTCACTCTGAGCATGTGCCCATCGGGGTTCTCCCTTCCTGATGCGATGCTTGCCTTCTTGCCATGAAGAAAACTGCCAGGCTAACTCAGCAGTAAGTTATTTATTTATTTTTTAAATCTACTAATTTTCAACATTGTGGGGCCAAAGTAACATTTTAAAAATACTGGAACACTTCATGGAAATAGCGCCTCTTCATTTCTGAGTGAACACGAAAATGGAGCACAGCTGCTCAGCTCTGCTATTTTATATAATTGCTGTGGTGAAAGAGGAAAACCCAGAAATTGTATAAAATAAAATATGGGACGGTGTGTAAACTCAAAGTTTACACAAACCCTCAGAGTCAGAAGCATTCACAAACCCCTGGAGCTTCACTCTCGGGGTTTATGTAGCATCTAACCCCTCCGGTGTGTGTAAACTTCTTGTTACAATACACACACCACGCCATACTTTATCCTATATTATACCTCAAATTCCCCCTGCTGGCTAGTGCTAGCTTGTTTCTAAAAGGTGCTACAATTTTAATTTGTTTCTAAAAGGTACTGCAGTTTTAATTAAAAATATGGATTTCCAAAGAAATTCACACATAGGCAAACTGCACCACATTTTTGTATGCAAAACTGTAAATAAAACAAGTTACAGATGATAGACCAGATTATTAGAGATGCTTGAATAATGCATTGCAATATGCCACTATTCTGGCAGATAGTACTTCTATCTAAATCCAGATCCATCCCAATTTTATTGAGTGTTTTAAAATGTTTCATCCTAATCCAACTTTTGTCCATTCCAGCACTGTGTTCCTGTGGCCTGCACTGTCCCAGTCTTCTGTGCCATCAAATGCCTAACAAATTATGTCCCCACCAATAGTGAAATCCAATAGATCAACCCCTTCACATATGGACTCTCTTTCCCCAGATCGGGTCTCAACTAGGAGGAATTAAATATCAGTCTCTGGTGATATTAGTAGCAAGAACAGGTATTGTCATGCTTAATATCATCTCCAGACTGTATGCTTGAAACAGGGGGGTGGGGGGTTGTATGCATAAGGGGAGATTTGATGGTGTGCCTTCCCTCCCCTTGAGTCACCAGGGGCAGCATTGCAATGATAGCTGACACACCGCAGACTGGAATCATCTTTCATCTGTTGGGATTTGCACTCAGCCTCTCACTGACTCAATTAAGAGCCCTGTCTCCGAGATTAACTCCCTGTCCCTAGCATTTAAATCTGCACCACAGACCATGTGGCTATCAGGCTGATTCTTTCATGGGCTAAATTTGAAGATAAAATTAGTCCATTATCTGGGAAAGATAATGGCTATGATGTCTGACATCTATTCTTTACCTGGAATAGATAAGACAAGCACACAGGAAAAATGATCCAGAAGACACACTCTGACCATTATCTCAAGTGCTTGTTACTGTCACCCTTGATTTATTATCCAAGCAACTCTAGCTAAAATACAGCACGTTGGTAAATTTATTTTTAATTTTTTTTATTTTAGCTTTTGTTGACCGGGTAAGTGCACTAGACAAATCCTGCCTATTTTCAGGCACGACCAGAGGGAGGGGGATACAGATGAATGCCAATTGACCTTGAACCAGATTAAGCTGTTGGGGATAAATTTGCTAAAATTTATTGCTGGAAGGACTGAAGAATTGGAAGATCCAGTAACTTGGCCATTGTCACTTTAATGCACCGTAATAAACCTGCATCTGCAACCACCTTACTAACAGCCAGAATAGTATTGTGCGGACCAGCAAGGTTCGACAAATGACCTTTGGGACTGTATGAACTTGTATTTTACTGAACTGGACTCTACTGCTATACAGTGACTGTAGTTGCAAAATGTCTTTGAAAAAAAACCTAAGCACGTGCAGTACCAGTTGTTTTCTCAAACAAACGCTAACTCAACTGCCTGTTAAATTGAATTTGAGCCATGTCTGATATGCATCATATTCTAGTTTTTTAAGCCTCAAGCATTGCTGATGTCAAATGAGCTGTTTTTTTATGAGTATTTATGATGAGTAATGTTTGAACTACTGAATCTTACTCTTTGCTGGTGTGGACAGTTTTTCTTGGAGGTGCTTTCTCACAAAAACTAGTGGCTAGGATGCTTGATTGAATCTATACTTCAGACACATATTAAGATGCTAGTCCAGCACTTTGGAGCATTTGTTTTTGAAAGATCCCTTGTTTTCCTTGTCAGTCCATGACAGATTAGTCACTGAAATAGGAAAGGATGTCGCATTTGAAGAAAACAGGTTATGATAATTGAGCATCTGTGCTGAAATGAGAGAAAAAGAAACAACCTTCTCCACCATCACCATTGTTGGCACCAAACAACACGGCCACAGTAGCAGCCATAGTTAGATGACCTGACTCAAAAATGGAATTAACAAGCATACGGGAATTCATGCAAAATATTGTTAAAGAACTGAACATCATGATAGAGTTTCTGAAGAAAGTACAGCAGTGTTTAAATTATTGCAGGTGGGGGAGGGGGTCATTTGATGTGGTCATGCTGTTAGCAGCTCAGTCTGAGGTACTCTGTCAGGACCAAGTTAAACTGGTAACATTCCTCCCTCCTTCAGCCATATATTCACCAGATATACAACAGCATTGTAGAAGAGATTCTAGCTGTAATGTATCCTTTGACACTGAGAGATTTACAACCTAAGACAAAGCATAAACTGTCAAACTCACCAGGGAGCAAAACATGACAGGATTCCATGATTTTAGAGGCCTACATGGAGTAGGAGAGCACTCATATCCTCTGAAAACTGCTTGCAATAAAATGTTTTATGGGCATGATAAATGGAGAATTAAAAAGGCTGGAGGATGCCTTCAGCGCAGTACAAGTGACAGTTAAATGATTGCACAGAAAAGTTGGAGAAGTGAAAGAAAGGTTGGGAGAACTGAAGACTGGTCAGGGGATGCAGACCACAAACTGTAGTTTGCGGAGAAAGAAATAAAAGTTTATGTCAAGAAATCAATTACCAAGAGCTCTGCAACCTCAGGAATATCATAAGAGTTCTTGGTATCTCGGAAAAGGATGAGGAGTATAATTTAACCCTTAGGCTGCAACCAGAATTAGAATGTATAAGAATTTTGGACTGTTATGTCAGCATTTTAGCAACAATCTCTTTGCTACCACAGATGCTACCACTAGCCACTGCAGCCAGGCTCTCAGAATAGGGAAAGCACTGGGAGATACCTAATATCCAAAGGTCTGGAGATGTGCGAAACACTTTCTTAAGCACACGAGCAAAGGAAAATATATTTTGTCCAATATGTTCATATGGTTTGGCAGGCCAGGGGTAAGAGGGACAGAATACCTCCTACTGATCCACATGTCCAATATGCATCTAAGGGAGTCAACTTCAGCTGATTAACAACTGCAAGAGCCCATCACCATAAATGTAATATTTTTTTCATATGAGTAGAGCTCTGCTATCTATACATGTTGTGTGGATGACCATCCAGCACTTTGACCACTGGTCCTCTGTTTTGGTGGTATTTAACTTTGCCTCCCACCTTATTCTAGCCCCTTGGGGCTGGTCTGATAACCCATTATTGGATATACTTGTAAATGTCCAGTGACTTAGCTCTACATAAGTGCAGCCAAGCTAGTCTGGGACCCCTTTGAGCATGCTCAGCAGTCATGAAATGCATGACCACATTGGTCAAATATAAGGGGAGCAATAAAGATAAAAAGAACAGGTCAGAGTCTAGCTTGGCAGGGGAGACAATTAACAAGGAACATGACTAGGGGCCAACCAGCCCCACCCCACTGGTGGCAAAGTACCGCCAGTCATCTGGGAGACCAAGGGCGGGGATGACTAGATTGGGCACAGTGCTTACATACAGGAACAAGTATTGCTGTCTAGTAGGTACTCTTGTAGCCCTTTTTGAAAGGACTCCAGAGATCTGGAGAGCTGAAGAGAGGGGGAGTGTTTGTTCCATAGCACTGGAGCTAAAGTTACCACCTGTCCTGATTTTCGCAGGACAGTCCTGATTTGGGCAGCTGTGTCCTGCAAAAAAACATGAAAAATACTAAACGTCCTGATGTTATAGTAGAAAAAATATTTTCTAACTTTCTACTAAATGTTGCAGAAAACTACAATACCTTAACTAAAACACCTTAAAATGATAAGAAACAATAGAAGCAACTAAGAAACTTCTGCAGTTATCCTTAATTCTGATTATATAGAGAAAACAAGTCTGTTGCATCAGTCGAGATTACGTACTGTCCTGTGAAAAATCATGTTTCAGTAAGAAATGTCCCACTTTGGGCTCTTAAAAGGTGGTAACCCTAACTGGAGCTGAGTAGGTAAATAATTTACTGCCGGCCACTGTCCTTATTATAGGCACCTCCAGCAAATTCAAGCCAGAGGTGCGCAACAGTCTGCTGGAGTTTTTGTTCTTAAGCAGGCCAGCCAGTCCCTCAGCAGATGATCTTGTGTCAGCTTAAAGGTAAGGCACAGTAGTAGGTACAGAAGCTGATGGCTCAGGGAAGGCCATTTTAAGGATGCCAGGACATCACAGTGGTGCCACTGGAGGTGCGTATTAGTGGTAAACCTGGTTATTCTGTTATATAGAGTTTGTAACCTACTGAGCTCCTGTTTTTGGAGCGAGTGCTGCATTGGTGCAGCGTAGGTAAGATTGAGGAGTAGGATGCTATTTGCAATAGCAGCCCTGGTTTCAGGGATCAGCTGTGAGCTCAGCGGATAGAGCAGCCCGAGCTTCTGATGTATGGTTCTGGTGACTTTGTCGACGTGGGGCTTTCAAGGTGAAGCCATGGTTCGGCATCATTCCTAAGTATTTAAATTGGGCTATGACCTCAATCACTGAACCCATGGCAGAGGCGAGTGGCAGCAGTGTACTCAAGTCAGGACCAAGAGACCTAGGACCAAACAACATTGCTTTCATTTTGGAGGAGTTTAGGAGATGTCTGTTGGCCTAGAGTCTGGTCTCCAGGAACAGGAAATCTTCCTGCAGGTGATTACCAAGGTCGGTTACACTGCCCAAGATTCTGTAGAGCATGGTGTCATCTGCATCTGGATTACAGAACTCTCCCCACAGTAAGAACTAAGGTCATTTACAAATAGCAAAAACAAAAGGGGGGCCCAGGATGGAGCCCTGGGGCACCCCTTCCTTAATGGAGAGTCGGCCAAGTACAGCATCACGACACTTGACCTGCTATGAGTGGCCAGATAAATAACTGGAGAACCAGTTTTGGGCATGCTGGTCTAGGCCAAGGTCCTTCAGCTTGTCCATAAGTAGGCTATGGTCCACCAAGTTGAAGGCCTTTGTTAAGTCAATGAAAACAGCTCCAGTGGGGATGCTTTTGTCAAGGACCAGAAGGATATCGGTGGAAAATTTGATCATGGCAGTGTCTGTGCCGTGCTTTTTCTGAACCCATGCTGGGTGCAGGCCAGCAACTTGTTTGCATCCAGGTAGTCTCGGAGCTGTCTGTACACTATCTTCTCCTGGATTTTGGCTAGTATTCACAGGAAGGATATAGGCCTGTAGTTAGCGATCTGCTCTTTGGGGCCCCCTTTGTGTATGGGAACCACATGGGCGTGCTTCCATTAGACTGGAACCGTCCCTTCAAGGAGGGATCTGTTGACAAGCCATGGGACCGGTAAGGCTATGGCTGGTGCTACAGCCTGCAGCAGTTGGGGCTCAAGACCTTCTGAGCCAGCAAAACCCCTGGTCTTAATTGTCTTAAGTAGTGGGAGGATGTCTTTTGGAGATGCCAACTTCAGGAGGAATACTGAGTGGCTATGCTCAAGCCTTCTGGCCCCCTGTTGGCTAGAATAGGGAAGTAGATCAGCCTTGTATTTGTCAAGGTCAGTGAAAAACCTGTTGAAGGCATCTGTGACCTCATGGCTGTCACTGAGAATTTGTCCCCCAGAGGAGATTGATAGGTGAAAGGTGGGGCCATTGCCCTTTAACAGGCAGTTGATTTAGTCCCAGAAGGACCTAGGGTCAGACAGGTTTGTCTGTTGCAGGGCCTTCACATATCCCCTCTTATCTATTAGGATCAGTTTTTTACACTGGTTCCTCAGTGCTCTATATGCAGTTCAGTCGGCCAGGAGACTAAACTCTTTATATTTGGCCCATGGCCTTCACGCTGAATCATCAGTGACCTCAGTGCAGGGTTGATCCATTTGTAGCATCGCCCCTGAGTTCTTAACCAACAAAAAGGAGCAAATAAGTTGGCAGTGGAGGAGAAGGTGTTTGGAAAAAATTCCAGGGCATCATCAATGGTGGGGAGAGACTTGATGGGGCTCCAGTGTACGCCAGAGACATACTGTTGGAAATCTCAGGGCGAGAACAGGGAAAAGTCTCTTGCTGTGATCAGTCTGGGTGGGGGTCTGGGCAGGAGGTTCTTCCACATGTAGAAGATTGGAGAATGATCACTGAGGGCATCAGTTAAGGTCTCTGCCACCCAAATGTTGAGGGAATTGCAAACCAGCATCCAGTCCAGGATGGCATGCCTGCCAGATTGTGCCTTGTGGGCAGCATGATGATCTGTGTTAGGCGAGCATCCAGGAGAGATGTTTTTAGCTTCTGCTCTGTGTCCGGTGTCCAATTCAGATTGAAGTCACCCAGAATAATTAGCTCTGCCTGCACCTGCTCAGCCAGGGTTCTGGTGAGGGTATCCAGTGCCTGGGAAGCAGCTTTAGGAGGGTTATAGAGACAACCTATTAGCAGGTGCTTTGCCTTCCCTAGGGTAATCTTCATAAATATATATTTGTAGTCCATGCATTCACTAAGTGACATGGGTATGAGGGAGACATCAAGAGTTTCTTGGAATATATATGAGTACACTACTACCTTTTTTGTTCTCTCTGTCTTTCCTATGGACAGTGTATCCTACTAGATCAGTCATGTGGTTTAGGATGTGGGGCTTCAGCCATGTCTCAGAAACTGCCAGCACATCTGGCTTGTATAGGTCTACATATCCTTGCACCTTCTGTATTTTGGGGTGCAGGCTGCAAACATTCACGTGGGTCAGCCTCAGCCCCTGAGAGACCCAGTTGGGATCGAGGATCCACCGTACAATGATTTGAAATACAGGGTCAGGTTGGGTTGGATGCCTCCTGACAGGAGTAGTAGTAGTAAAGGGACCAGCAGAAGTATTTTTGGTACACTAGGGGATGTTGACCCAGTTTTGGACCCTCAGAGCATTGTGTAGCACATCGCTTCTTTAGTTAACGTGTGTAACATCCACAGTAGTTTGGTTGCTTTGGTTGACCTTTGAGGTTGCTGGGCTGGCCCTTGGTATAGAGGCGCTACTTGATTCTGGTTGGAAGCTACAGTGGTAGCCAGTAAGTGGTCGGTTAAAACTATTAGGCAACAGTAGAGGGAGACCATTATAGGGCCACAATAAATTGTAAAGCCCATGGACTTCAGTGCTGTAGTGTAGCCCAGCCATGTGTATGAGATCAAACAAGGCAGGGGTTATTTCAGCTGATAGGGGTCCTGAAAAGAGGTAACTTCTAAGGCTGCTGCTAGCAGCAAAGTACTCTCTGACCAGGGGAAAAGCCTGAAGCTGGAGTGCCTAACTTACACTTACAGTTAAGTAATAATAACCTAAAAGATAACTTAATAACCTCAGGACATAATCCTAGCTTTCACTACAGTTAAGCAATAATGAGCAAGTAACATAAAGACCTCAAGAAAACATAAGCCCAATCAAATTAGTGAACCCTAGTACCACGGTGAAGTGCATTCATTGTCACACAACTCAATGTCTCAGTTTACCCAGTGGTTATTTGGAGAGACATGGAGGCTCAGAGGGAACAGTACATAATGATGTGCCCTTGAAATCACCAACTGGTCTAAGTGACAGTTTGATTGGAAAGTTCTACACCAAGGTATAAGAGGGGGAAAGCTAGATCCTGGATCTGTTACAATGATCAACCCAGAAAAGTGGAGTAGCCCCCTCTGCAGAAACTGTTATGGTGTGCAGCTTCCTAAGAGTATTTAATAGAGGTAAGGGCCAGGGTGGGTGTGCAGGCCAAAACAGCAGAGCTCCAGGGCCCACCCTCACAAGCAGTACTCAAGGAGGAGAAAGTTTGTTTTTAAGAGTCCTGGTGTAAGTGTGAGCTTCCTACAGATGTCTGGATGTGGCAAGGGGGAACGGAGATCCATCAGGAGATCAGCCGTGGCAGGAGAACTGTCAGCTGATTCAGGTGTGGTCCCTGAGCTCGTGGTGGTGTCTGATGGTTCCATGTGTTGGGGGAGCATCAGAACTCAGGAAACGCTGCTATCGAATCCCCTGCAGCAAATCCTGCTCTGTAGCAGTTCCCAGTGCAAGTCCTATTTATGTACAGCAGCGGGGTTTAAAATTGGTGCCTGTCCAGTTGTAGGAAGGTGACTGGATGGCCACCAGGTAGGAGGACCCCTACTTGAGGATAGCAGAACTCAAGGTCCACCCATGCAAGCAGTAATCCAGGAGAAGAAAATTTGTTTTTAAGGGTCCTGGTGTGTGTGTGAGCTTCCTGCAGACTTCTGGATGTGGCAAGGGGGAACGGAGAGCAGTTGGAAGATCAGCCAGAGCCAGGAGATCCATCAGCTGATTCAGGTTAACTCCCCCAAGGTTGCAGCAACATCCAGTGGTTCCAAGTGTTGAGGGTAGCAGCAGAAGTTAGGAAATGCTGCTTGCGGACCTCCTGCAGCAATCTGTGCTCTGTAGCAGTTCCCAACAAAAGCCCTATTTATTGGCAGCCATGGGGTTTAAAATTAGTGCCAGTCCAGTTGTAGGAAGGTGACTGGCTGTCCGTGAGGCAAGAGGACCCCACTTGAGGATAGCAGAGCTCCAGGGTCCATCCATGAAAGCACTACTCAAAGAGGAGAAAGTTTGTTTTTAAGAATCCTGGTGCGAGTGTGAGCTTCCCGCAGATGTCTGGATGTGGTAAGGAGGAATGGAAAGCTTTCAGAAGATTATCTGGTGCCAGGAGATCCATCGGCTGATTCAAGTGAGGTCCCATGAGTTTGTGATGGCGTCTGGTAGTTCTGTGTGTGTGGGGGGCTGCAGAAGTCAGGAAATGCTGCTCACGGCCCAGCAAGTCCATGCTATTTTTTGTATTTGTTTTGTTAGTATTTATATTTACTGTCCTTCTTCTATTTTTCCTGTTGTCAAAATTTAAATAAAGTATACTCAGGAGAGGTATATGACCAGGCTTTGATCGGCAGATATCTCAAAAAATCTTCTCTGGACAGCTGATAGCATGCCCTTAGAGTCTGAAATGTTTCCATCTTGTTAGAGCCATTGGTCCAAAGATCTTTGATGGCCCATATGCCTGACTGCTGCCACTTGGGCCAGGTTAGGTTACTGTTACCCATCTGCAACATGGAATTCTTCCAAATGGTGTGGTGTGCGACTGGAGCCAAGGGCACCTTGATCAGCTTAATGAGAATTTGCCAGGACTTAAGAGAGCTTTGGATTGTAACCAGCAGTGCTCATCTGCCTGGGTGTGGGGCATATAGAAGCGTATGGGAGGGACTCATCCCAGATGTGCCATTTCCATCCAGGTCCATTGTGGAGGTAAAGGGGAGGGTTCAGAAAACCAATTCAGGGTCTGTGCTGTTAAATAAGCTAACTTATATCCCTGGAACCAGGTTAGCCCTCACCCCCTCCCTCTAATGCATTCTTCACAAAACACAAGAAAAGGGATTGTTCTCAGTATAGAGGTGTGTAAGGCTATTCTCAGTCAATGCAATAACAAAAAAAACTCACAGCTCAATCCCAACAGATCTGTTCATTAAAAAAAAGGCACACAGCACCTGTCGTGTAAAGTATGATTACAATTTATTAATCTAGGTGCTCCCAAATCACACAACATATTGCTGAAGTGCTGGACTATGGTGCTATCCCTGTAGGCTCTTAGTAGGCTCCCAACAGATTTCATTCCTTAAAATGGAATTTTATCAAGAGTACTTTGGTTTAAAGAATCATGCGTAAATGGTGCATAATAGCTGAAGTCACAAAGGCTGTCACCCCTATGGCTATGATTAAAGTGACACAATTTAACAAAGTACTTTAAGAGCATACCAAGTCAAAACATCTGTTGCTGTGTAACATACTTGCTAATACAAATAAATACTAAGTATGATTAAAAAAAAGATAAATTATCAAATATTGTCAAAAGTGCATGGATTCCCCCAGCCATTCTATATATTCTTATAAATGGATTTGATTTCTCTAGGGTGCCAAATCTCAGACACAATAAGTTCTGAGAAAAACCTACCTCTGTGTAGGTACAGTTTTCAATGTTCTTAAAAGCAAGAAAACAGTCCATATATTCAGAGGGAACCCAAATCCTAAAGAAGAAATGTGACAATGATGTTCTGCCCATTCTGAAGTCTGACATTATTATGTGGTACTCTCTGGTGATGCTAGGAGAATCTGAAACACAAGAATGTGATGCACCTAAGAACTTTATTCCTCTTTATAATAGAGATAAGGACAGCACATTTAGTAAAAGATGTATACAAATAATGTATACAGATACAAAGAAAAACTACCTATATCTCATAACATTATCTGGCAAGTTACTAATATTTACATTTAAGTAACACAGACCATACAGTCTGGACTGATTTAATACCACAGGCATTTTTCTGACTTCTATACATGACAGCAAGGGTGCTGCAGACAACTTAAATAACTTGGTAAATGGTAACACCTGTCATATTTGGTGTGACACCTTACTAAACCCAGATATTTCAAAAAATCAAATAGTCACAGAAAAACAGCCACTTTAAAGCAACCGTTTAAGCCTGAGGTTAGTAGAGCTCCCAAAGTGTATGTCCAAAATGCCTCACATCTTAGTGTCAGATTTCCTATTCCTGGGGCCTGTGGACATCAATTCTATATGTGTAAATGTCCATGCATGATACCGTGTACCTTTAGTGAACTTAATATGCATGGCCAAAGAATTTTTCAAGTTTTCCCCTTCTATGTCCCTGATATGTTCACCAATGTGGATTTTGAAACATCGACTCATTTTCCCAAAATAAAAAGCTCCAGATCAACACTTTGTCATATACTGTATACCATATTTCAGGTATCACAAGTAATCAAACTCCTCACATAATACACTCTCCCAGTAGTGGACTTGGCAAACATTTTTCTTTTGTCCACATGCTTATCAAATTTACACCTGCCACACAAAATGCATCCACTATAATTTTTGTTTCTGTTGTTTGGTTGCAAGAATGCACCAGTACATTGCCCTGATACTGTGCTTGTCTGTATACAAATTGTGGTGGGTTGCAAACTGCCTTCTCTTAAACAGGATCTGCCTCTGTTATCCCCCATTGTTTTAAAAAAATCTACCTGATATGGCCTGCTTTTGGTGTGAAAGCAGTAATGAATTTAATTCACTTATTTGTATTTTCCTTTTGAGCCTCCCTAGGATTTATAAGACTGTTTTTGCCCTGTTCTCCTGCCCATTGCAAGACTATGTTAGCATCATTACTGCTGTAGCCCCTTACTAAAAAGCAAGGATATTAAGAGACTTGCTCATGGTCACACAATAAGTACTTCACTCTAGTGGGGTTTGAAACTGTGCTCACCTGATTCCCAATCCTGTGCTCTAACACATACACTGCACTGCCTATCTTTGGATTCAAGCATATCTTTTAAAGAACATATTAGTGCTACTCTAGAAATTTAATTGTATGTTGGGTGGCCTGTACTACATCAAAAAAGTATCCCAATCCTGGAAAAAAGATAGACACATTACTACACATTCTGTGTCAAACCTTGGCATACATGTGAATTCTTTCAGTGGGGTTTCCATTGAAAATATATTACATAGCCTTTAACATTGTCTGTTAATTTACTTTATAAGTCTTCAAAAATTCTCATGACTGCAAACTTTACAGGTTAGCAGGTGTGCTACCACCAGGCAACAGAAATATATCCCAATAGATAATTATGCTGATCTAGACAGCCTAAGGATGCTCAGCTCTAAAGGTGATATCATCCCTATTTGTGCTAAAATCAATTTATACTTTACAATTACTGATGATGGATCCTTGCATTTTTCCTGTAGTCAGATCCAATGCAGGTCAAAGGGGTTTCTCAAATGGCCCATTCCATCTGAAATAAATTATATCAGAGCTTAAGGTCAGTAGGAAAATGTTTAATATTTAAAACTGGCTTAGAGACCTACAAAGAAAAGAAATATATTTTGTTAATATGTAAAATATATCTATGTAAATCTCAATACAATATGTATGTAAATCTGAATATATCTCAAAACATTTTAAGATATATATGTATAATATATATATATATATATATATATATATATATATATATATATATTTATTTATTACAATAATCGGAAATACACCTTTGAGTCAAAGACTCCTTTGCAAAGGTTCCATGTCAGAGATACAGAGGATAACACAAGTACATAGTAGTTAGTTGACTAAAAACACAGTATAGGGCAACACATGCCCAGTGTCACAAGGTTAAAGAGTTACAAAACAGCAAAAGTTTAGGGTGAGGTAGCCTGACCTAACATTAAGTGCAGTGTGATCAACACACTGGAGGACAAGGAGGGATCACAGAAGGTCTCAGTTTGGAGGTAGAGAGTAGGGTAGGGGGTGAGGGTAGAGGCAACTAGGTGCAGTCACAGGATGAGAACTTAAGGAGCTGGTTTATCAGATTGGTTTTGAAGGGTCCTAGTGTGGGTTCAAGTGAGATGGAGGTGGGAAGCTCATTGAGTCATTTAGGGGCCCGCTATAGAAAAACCCTTTGGCACAGGGAGGTCCTGCAGTGGGGGACAGCTATGAGGGACTTAGGAGTACTTCTAATGGGCCTGTTTATGGGGGTCAGTTGTACAAGTGGGTGAAGCCCCAGGGGGGAGCAAGGTTGAATAGGGTTTTCTTGCCTAGGAGGCAGGTGTGATATTTAATTCTCCTGTCGAAGTTTAGCCATTGGGTAAGCCTATGTAAGTCACAAGTATGGGTGTATCTGTCACAACCCATTATCAGATGACATTCTTTGTTTAGGTTAATTTTGATGTGGCTTAGGGCAGTTGGGTCTGCAGAGCCGTATATTACTATGCCGTAATCCATTAGGGTGAGTACTGAGGAGGATACTGCCAGGCAGATGGCTTCTGGGGTAAGGCAGTGTTTGAGGTGGTACAGGAGGCCTAGCCATGTGTTGAGAGAGGTGGCTAGGAGCTGAATATGTGTGTGGAAGGAGAAGGATGTGTCTAAGATTATCCCCAAGTATTTAAATGTGGTAATCTGCTCTAGCGGGTCGCCCAACCAGTTGAGGATGCTAAGGTGTGTACCAGTGTGAGGACTCTGATGGTGGGTGCAGATCATTGCTTTGGTTTTTTTTTTGTGGTTAAGTATAAGCTTATGGTCCCCAAACCAGGATTTAGCTTCAGAGAAGCTGTTCTGGAGAGTGCGCTGGAGGGTGAGGGGGTGTTGGTGACTACTATAAATGACAGCGTCATCTGCTTGTAAGAGCATTTTACCAGTGCAGGCATTTTAAGTGAGTTAAGGAAAAGGCTAAAGAGGAGGGGGCCAAGTATGGAGCCTTGCAGGACACCAGAGAGGACGGGACAGCAGTCAGACAGAGTGGAACCATTTTTGACTCATTGGGCCCTACCAATGAGGTAATCTGAGAGCTGGGATATTGTCTTTTGGGAGAGGCCCAGGGCAGGTAGGTAGTTTAGGAGCAAGGCATGACAGACCACGTTGAATGCCTTTGTGGTCAATATAGGTAGAGCTGACTACATGCCCTTGGTCTAGGGCTTGGTGTATGTAGGAGGTGTACTTTTTGAGGGCAGTGGTGGTGGTGCTATGGCCCCTTCTAAATTCATGCTGCTAGGGGCATAGGAGATTGTGCTTAGATAAGTAGTCAGTGAATTGATCGCATATGATTTTCTCTGATGCCTTCGAGAATGGGGGCAGTGTGGAGATGGACCTGTAGTTATTGGGAGAGATATGATCACCACTTTTCAGGATGGGGGTTATAACAGCCTGTTTCCATGGTAACAGAAATTGGCTGAGGCAGAGAGGTTTGTTAAGGATTTTGGTTAGTGGGGGAAGAACTTCAAGGGTGAGTGGCAGGAGCTTTAGATCCAGGGTGTCATTACTGTGCCGAGACTTACCAAGGACTTTGGATAAGTATTTCCTGGTTTGATGAGGTGGCATGGTCAGAAGACAAAATTTGGGTATATTTGTTGGAGGAGGGGTGTGTGTGTGTGTAGGAGGGGTTGAAGAAATTGTGGTGTAGAACTTCACTGAGGTCAGAGAAGATGTTGTTTAGGGTGTTCATGATGGTCCAGGGATCTTGGATACTAGACCCATCAGATGATAGTTGAGCAGGGGGTGGAGATACAGTCTTCCCATTGAGTTATTTGATGTTTTTCCAGAAATCACAACCTGATCCCCAAGTGGAGATAAGGGCTTCTTTATAGTAGGCAGCCTTAGTCTGGCTAATGGTCCAAGTGCACTTTTTTCTAGCTTCTCTGTAGAGCTGCCTATCCATTGAGAGTCATGATTCAATGGCTTTGTGCCAGAGATTGTCTCAGTGCCACATCATGTCTAGAAGGGTCTGTGAGATCAAGGGGGTGTTCTGAGTTTTGCATAGAATTTTTAGAGGGGGCATAAATGTCGCAGGCTGGATTGAACGTGGTGATAAAGTGGGGAAAGTGCGGTGTCAACGCACTTGATTTTATCAATTGGGGTTCAGTCACATGCCCAGAGCTGTGACTTAAGCCAGGAGAGAGAGCCTTTTTTTCAGCTATTGCTGGTAAAAGGGAACAGGGGACTGGCTGGGGTTCTTGTTTGATCACCAGCAGGGAATATTTTTCTGATATACTTGAGTTTGTTGCAGAATTCATTGAGATGGGCTAATACTTGTCACATATTAAATGTATTATTGTTATACTGAGTTTTTCCTTTTTCTATTTTTTTTGAGGGTTTATAAGACTCTACAAATAAATTTTATTTAGAGTATCCAAAAGGTTATTTATTCTGTAAATTCTGCAATGAGAGTATCTTAACAGTGCATATATTTCAATGATATACATTGCAGGTGCAGTAGCACCTGTATATTGAAGTTGAGTAAGCATTTCTGTGTTAAATCCAGGTTTTTTCAACTTAATAACTCAGCCCCTGTTCAATCAATTTGCTTGAAAAAAATGGTAGATATGGAGTATTGATCCTGAAAGTTTTGTGCCAATCATTTTAGCAGGAGTAAAGTTATAGAGGTGCAAAAATTCTTAAATTCACTAAAATAAAGCCATTTTGTCAACACCTATAACTGATAAATTGTTTGCCGGACACCTGGAAACATGCTAATGTTGTCCCCATTTTCAAGGCAGGAGACCCCCTATCCCCAGTAAACTATAGACCCATTTCTCTGCTTCCACATCTTAGCAAACTGCTTGAGAAGCTTGTCCATGCCCAACTATCTGAACACCTCAATAAGATTAACCTCCTCTGCCCTCTCCAGCATGGTTTCCATAAGCATCACAGCACCTCCTCTGTCCTGGCAGTTTTCTCAAACCATATCCTCAAAAACATAGACATGGGAAAGGCTACAGGTGCAGTCTTCATCGACCTGTCGAAGGCATTCGATCTTGTAGACCACCACCTCCTTCTCTCCACACTTTGACTACTTGGCTGTGCCCCTGGTCCTGTAGCCTGGTTCCATAGCTACCTCACGAACAGGTCCCAATCCATGTGCATAGGCAAAGTTGCCTCAGTTTCCCTTCCTACAAGTACCGGAGTTCCCCTAGGATCAATTCTCGGCCCCCTTCTCTTCTCCATATTTACCAATGCACCACCAGCGGAGTGTCTAAACTGCAATGCGCTCCTTTACACGGATGACCTAGTCCTGTACCACAGTGATAAGTCCTTGGAGACCATCTCCTCCACCCTCATTGACAACTACCGGGCAGCCAAAAGCTGGTTCACATCCAGAAAACTCCTAGTCAATGGGGAAAAGATGAAGGCCATGCTCTTTGGATCTAAGCCCTTCCTAAACAAAACCATCTGATATAACATCGCCCTGACTGTATGTACACCATTAGGCCCCCCCACTTGAACAGGTCACCTCTTTTAAATACCTCGGTGTCACCCTCTACCCCTCCCTCACATTTAATGATCACACAACCCTGACTGTAAAAAGGATCAATCAGAAACTAGGCGAAGGTTTCCGTGCAATTCACCTGCTTTCACCTGAAGCTCGACTTGCTATTGCTCGAGGCAACCTACTCCCTCTCCTAGACTACTGCTCCCCCATCTACGCCCTTATGTCTATAAAGCAACACTCCCACCTAAACATGGCATATAATGCGATATGTCGCTGTGTTCTCAAAGCCCCCTCTTTAACCCACCACTGCATGCTTTACCAGTCCCTCGGATGGCTCCCTCTCTCGGCACACCTTAACTATGCTACTGGCTGCCTGGTGGATAGCACTCTCAGAAGTAACCAGCTATCTCCCTATGCCCCCCTACTCATACCTAGAGCAGCCACTAGACCCATGAGGGCCTCGTCCAATCCCAACCTTAAAGTTCCTCGTATCTCCATGGTGATGGGCAGCAAAGCTTTCTCTGTAGGTGCCCCCTCCCTTTGGAATAGTTTTCTCACTTCCATTCTTACATCTCCATCCCATGCGTCTTACAAATCTAACCTTAAGGCCTGGCTAATGGAAAAGTCCACCTGCAAATGCTCGCTGGGAGGTGTGGATACCCATAAACCACCTTAAATCTTCCATCTCTGTAGCCACTGCCCCCTTCTTCCCTGAGCACCGACAACACACATGACTCTCATGATGAATCACGTGACCTACCTGACATGTTCACCCTACTCAGCCTGCTCCAGAAATTTGACAGGACACAAGTGTCAACCTAGACTAGATTAAAGGCAGTCTGCCAGTTTTTCATACTGGTCCTTGTCTAGTTGTGCAATTGTTAACTAATCTGTTTGATGTTTAATCTGTTTCCCTCCTATCCCTGGCTATATTCTCTGTCTAATGTCACCGCCTGTATATATCATGTATAAATGACTGTTCTCACTATTCTAAAATGTTGTCTGACTGTGTACTAAAACGTAAGTTGTGCCCACTGTGATTTCCATGTATTGCCACCTTGTGGCCCAGGTCATGACTGAAAATAGTCCACTGGATCAGTGCACTTACCTGGTTACCAAAAACATACATACATACATACATACATACATACATACATACATACATAAATAAATAAATATACTTTTATTATACTTCCATAGCCCATGTGGAAAATCACCTTGAACCAGCCTCATGCAAATGTCACTGCCCACCTTACGAAGCTCACTACCCTGGCTATCATCGGAGAACTTTATATCCTAAGTGACCTTAACCTAAACTGGCTGGCCCCATCAATGACTTCTACCTGTGCCACTATTGAAGCCTTAAATCTCAGTCAACTTATCCATGAACCACTCGCCTAAACAAAAAACTTTAAAACATTCCCTGCTCAACCTTGTCCTCACCTCCCACCCACATAGAATAGTATCCTCTGGTCTCCTACCAGATTCTGTCAGTGACCATCACATGATCTTCATGATGCGTAAGATCCATTGGACTAAACACCTGCCTAAAATAATTCTCACTAGACCGTACACAACTCTCGACCTACAAACTCTGCTCTACGACCTCACTTCTATTGACTGGTCCCCTCTCTCCTCAATGGCCTCAGCTGACAAAGCCCTTGCCTCTTTCAACACCAAGTTCCTCCACATTTGGAATTTCCATGCCCCACTCCACAAAACAAGGGTCCGAGGTGGGCATCTCCTCTGGGTGACACTTAAACTTCTGGCATGCCAATGTTCTTGTGACCTTGCGTGGCAACAGTCTAAAGTCTCCCACTGCCATCATGATCTCCAATGCTACCATGAACTTCAGAATGGCTGTACTAAAGCAATCCACCTAGCAAAAGCTGAACACTTCAAATCAAACTTCCTATCTAATACCAACAATCTAGCAAATTCTGGAAGGACCTACACTTCCTCTTCTCTCTGGACACAAACCCTCTGCCCTACCCTCAAGGTCAACCAATCTGTCTATTCGGACCCTATGGCCATTGCTGAATGCTTTAACTCCCACTTTTCATCCTGTGCCTCTTCTCTGCTGAGCTCTCTACTAGGCTCCTCCAATGGTCTGGTGTCCTCTTCTCCCCCCCTTACCCCTCTCCTCTCCTATGCTCCTCATACCTCCACTCAGCCTTCTCAACCACCCCATTGCTGTGATCCCCCCCCTCCTCACCCTCCCTACCACTTCTAGCCCTCTCCAACTTCTCCTTTTCTCCTGTCTCTCCTGATACCACTCTCCAGGCACTGCTTGCTTTCAACCCCTCTAAAGGCTCCTCTCCAGATGGCCTGGATTCTAGACTCCTTTCCCTCTCTGCTCCTGCTATTGCCTACCCGCTCTCTCTCTCTCTCTCTCATACTAAACCTCTCTTTCCTGACAGCTACTGTTCCCTCAGTATGGAAACGTACAGTTATGTTCCTGCTCCCAAAGGGGGGGCGACATCTCCTCACCTGGCAACTACCAACCTATTTCTCTCCTACCTACCCTATCTAAACTACAAGAACACATAGTCCTCAACCAGCTCTCCTCCTTCCAATCTGACTCTGGGTTCTTCACACCATTCCAGTTTGGATTTCGGAAATCACATTCTACTACCACTTCTCTGCTGAGACTAACTGAGACCATCTCCACTGGCTTTGACAAAGGGCACATTACCTCAGCCATCTTTGTTGATCTGGTGAAAGCCTTTGACACTGTCTCACACCCTCTCCTCCTGCACTGCCTCTCAGCTGCTGGTCTCTCCCCTTCTGCCACAGATTGGTTCAGTGCCTATCTGTCCAGCAGGTCGCAATCAGTCAATACTGCTAATGTCACCTCTTCCCCCATGCCTATAACCACCAGTGTTCCTCAGGGTTCAGTACTTGCCCCCATTCTGTTTTTCATCTTTTTAAATGATCTCCCCCAGGTCTGCTCCTCCTCCAGCATCCCCATGTATGCTGATGACACGGTTCTATTTACATCTGGCAAATCTGTCTCCGATGTCACTATCAGGATCCAGTCTGACTTCACTAAAGTCCAACACTGGCTTACTTCTCATCAACTCTTTCTAAATGCCAAGAAAACTGTCTCCATGTCATTTGGGACAAGGCAGAGACTCACTGGGCTAAATTCCCTACCCACATTCCACACCCTGGATAGGACTGTACTCAATGACGCCTTCTCATTCAGGTATCTTGTTGCCTGGCTGGATAGACACCTAAATTTCTAAGTACACATTGAGGCCATTCTGAAAAAACTTAAGCCCAAGCTCGGTGCCCTTTACAGAAATTTCAGCTTCATCCCACTCGCTGCCAGGCAAGAGCTAGTATTGAAGATTATCTTGCCTATATTTGATTACTGCAACATAGTCTATGGTGCTGCTGCACAGTCCTCCCTAGCCAAATTGGACTCTCTCTATAATTCCTTCTGTTGCTTTGCTCTAGATGCCCCCCACCTCACCCATCACTGTGACCTCTACTGGTCTCTAATCTTCATGCTCCACAATCGACGTATGCTACATGGTACCAAGTTCATCTCTAAATTCTGGCTTGGTTCTCTCCTCTCTTACCTCTCCTCCTCCCTTAGTACCCCTCCACTGACCCATTACTCTCTGAGATCTGATGACCTATGCACCTTCTTTATCCCCAACAGAGCTACATCCTCAGCCCAAAAATCTTTTTCGCACCATCTGCCAAAACTGTGGAATTCTCTCCCTCCATAAATTCATCTCTCCTCCTCCTCCCTGATCTCCCTCACTTTGGCTCTACTCAACTACCTGACCACAAATGGTTCATGCTCTTGACTCCCTCCCTGTCTACTTGATCTTCCCTCTCCACATCTCCTCTTCCTCCCTTCACCTATTTGCTCTTAATTACCAATCACTTAATATGTGTGACTTGTTATTCATACTATCCTCCCTTGCTGTTATTGAGTCATCATGATTCCCCTGTACAATTAAACTGTAATACTACAGTATGTAATGTTTATCATGTATCGTATGTTCCTGACTCTGTTTTGTTTTGTAACATTTAAATATTTTTTTATTTTAGCTTTTGTTGACCGGGTTAGTGCACTAGACAAATCCTGCCTATTTTCAGGCACGACCCGGGGGAGGGGGATACAGATGAATGCCAACTGACCTTGAACCAGATTAAGCTGTTGGTGGTATTTTTTAGTGAATGAGGGAAATTTGGCCAGGACACCTGGGAAATTCCCCTACTCTTTTCAATAAGTGCCATGGGATCTTTAACATCCACCTGAACTACCACCAATCCAGGCAGATGGGACCTCGGTTTAACATCTCATCCGAAAGACGGCACCTCAGAAATGCAGCACCCCTCTCATGCTGCATTACAGTGTCAGTACTGGGATATTAACCCAAGTGCCAGATGTGGGAACTGAACCCACGGCCCTCTGATCTCCCGGCCTCAGAGGCGAGTGTGCTACCTACTGAGCCACTGACACTGCCAAATATATGCAAAATATGATGTATATCCCACTCCCCCTTCCCCCAGGATGTGCCATGAGATGAGCATTAATTTGCTCAGTGTACCTTTCCTGGTGAAACATTTCAATAAATAAACAAAAAACTCATAGGTGAGTCTTTCCACCCAAGAAAGAAGCCAGCTAATAGCTACAAACTTCCATAAGTTTTGAGAATAATAACAAGTCAAGCAAAAATGTTTTATGGTTTCCACTGTTGCATTACATTCAGGTTATGGACATGATCTCTCCTCTATCACCTTGTATGGATTGCTACAAAATGACAAGCATGGCTGTTAAAATGGCAATGTCTGAGCAAAGCTATTAAGAATTGAAGCATAGACACAAAAACTTGGCTAATAAACTTTGGTGCACAAAGAGAAAGGACCAGAACTTGATCGTAGTCGTGTGTGTGAAAACATTTGGCAATTGATTGCAGTGGTGAGTGTTACTACAGTATGTTATCCTAATAAATATATTTTTGTTCTAATGCCAAGCTCTGGTCCTTTCTCTTTGTGCACCAGAGTCTGATAGCTGTTTTTGTGTATGTCTATTGTTACCACTGACATTTCATTTCCCTTAAGAGCTCAGCCACAGTATGTCCTATATTCTTCTTGTGACTCTAGTATTCACCAATTGCTTTATTACTAACAAGTTTTTTTTTTTTTTACCAGGGCTGTGTGCAGTAACTTAAATTCAAGCTCCTGTGGACTAGTTCTAGCAATCACCCAATTGTGTAATTCTTTCCTGGAGTAAGACGCTATCTGTTCTTTCAATACCTGCTATTTAAACAATTTCAGGATGATGGCATTACTAAGACTGAAACTTATAACCCTTACTTATGTTTCAGAGGCTTATTCTGCCATAACATTAAGAAATGACCATATTCCTACAAATCCATGACTTAGCTGTTGAAATTCCTCTAGATAAAGCTATCTTCAATGTCCCAGACCAAACAATGTGTGTATAAACACCACTAGATTTAACACATTAACACCACCCATACTCTTAGGTAGATATGTCATTTCCCTGTTTATGGGATTAAGGTGGCTACCCTAGAGCAGTTGAAGAAAATGCTCAATAATTTAGTTTCCAACTTTATCGGTAATGGAAAGACCTAATTTATTTAAAGCAAGCTGGGAACTAAAATGTGCCAAATGATATACACCCATTTTTTTAGCCAGTCTCCATCTCTTCCATCTTCCACTTTTTGTTTACAGGAAGATAATATTCCTAACCACTTGACCTGAGCCATATCATCCATCTCCAAACTTAATTCCTAATATTTGATTAGATTCCTCTAATTTTTTAATACCAGCTACCTGCTTTGGTAAAGCAAATTATTCCCCTCATTTTATTCCAACGCATTTCTCTAAATTTAACCTAGTATCTGACATCACCGAATACTTTGCTATAATCTCTAACAGCAAATGCACACTTTGGTCATTGTTCACAAAGAGTCACCCATAAGTACACAAAAGAAAACATGGCAGTATCAATAACCATGTGCATAAAACAGCTAAATGGTAAATCACGATATGCCAAAATACCACAACTCAGAATTTGTGCGATTTACTGTTAGCACACCACGGACGCCATGGATCCATTGGGGGGGACAGAACTTGGAGATGGTGCAGCTTGAGGGATTTACTATTTCAACTGGGGACACAATTTGGGGGTGCAACTTGGGAGGAAATTTAGTATTCAACTCGGGAGACACAACTGGGGGTGAGTGCAACTCGAGTGGGGGACATTAACTATTTTAACTCAAGGGGGCACAACTGAGGGGATAAGGTCAGGTAGGGGGGAGATTTACTATTATAACTCTGGGGGGGATGCAACTAGATGAGTGACAGTGGGTGCAACAGACACTGAAAAAAAAAAAAAGAAACGGTGACAGACAGCAAAAAAAAAAACAAGCTCCCAGAATCAAACCCAGGTCTGGTGGATATAACAAACCCATTCACAGGCTGTTACTCTAACCTCTATGCTACACTGCCAGCACAGGTAGACAGCACACATTACTGAAATTTAACTAGTCGGCATCTGTGAAAATAGCTACATGAACAGCGCTATAACATCTGTGCTGTTTAATCCATGAAGCTGTTTTTACTCACATTATTTATGTCACAATGCAAGTCACTTCACTAACATTTCTGCACAATTCTGATGGTATACCATTCACAAGTACACACATATCGCCTCTATATGTAATTGTTTTCAACACCTCTTCCCCATAAGGTGAGTGAATTCCCTCTATCTGCTGGGACATAATGGTATGACTAATAAATGAGTCAAATTACATTATGTACAAAACAGGACCCTGGGGGCACCTCTGTCATACTCCCACTTTAAAAGCTAGGTCTTTCCCCATACTGCCTAAAATAAATGGAACCACTGATACACTGGCATAAAGTGTCTTAATCCAAGCAACAAATTCTGCTGGAATACTATATCAGAGCAAGACTTGAAAAAAATAATCATACTCAACCCTATCAAAAGCCTTAATTTGTCAAGTGATAACAAGTATCCAGATTAGTTACTCCATTTACATTATTTTCACACCTCTGGCATGATGAAGAGTTTTCCCTTATTTTCCTTGAGGGTACTGAACAAATTTTGACTGGGATGATCAGATACTTTGTGGCTTCTCATAATCTGTTATATAATATTTTTGTCAGAATTTTAAAATCAGCATTCAATAAACATATCAGTCTCCAATCCTGTATACTTGTCCCATTACCAGAAGTGAAGAAAACAATTATTGAGGGCCCTTGCAAAAGACAGAGGTTTTGCCTTATTATTCAAAAAAAATATAGAGACACTGAGGTTAGTAGGTCAGTCAGCTCTGTAGAAAAAACTATATAAAATGTATTAGGTATCCCATCCCACCCTGGTGATACCCACATTTTCACAGATTTTATAACAGAACAAATCTCCTGTGTAGTAATTTGAGCTATCAATAAGCCTTCCTCCCTTTTTGGTAGCTTCAAAGTTGAAACCTAAAAAAAATGAAATCTCATTTCACCCTACTATAGCTGTTCTATAAGTTTTTTTTTTTTTTTTAGTCAGATACTGATTTATCGCCATAATCTTCTTCTGATTTGTAGTTATACTCTCCCTCTGATCTTTTAAAGCTGAAACATTAGAAGCACACATCCTTTGCCTACATGATATAAAGGGGTCTCCATAACACATTTTTGGTGTCTCATAATTAAGTTCTGCTTCCGATGTGCTTGCCTTAACATATTGATATCATATTAATATTTTTTTATCTCAGTTTTTAGGGACTGGATTTAATCTGTAAAATTCCCTTCCCTGTTACTGGCTACTGAAATCACTTTTTGTAGTTGTTCTCTTGAATCCAAATCATGAAGATATTTCATTTTTTCTTCCCAAATTTCTGAAATACGTGTTTAATATCCATTTTAGTCTCATCCCACCATAAACCTAAATCATCATAAGGACAATTCACCAATTTTCTTGCCTGCAGAAAGAGACAAATCTCATGTACTTCTAGCAATGCCAAAATTAAAAAAAATATATATTTCTACCACTGCAGAGTTCCTGTTCTACTGTGTTGTGTGTCTAAAATAAGAAACAACATTAAGTGGTCTGCAAATTCCACAAGGATGGTCTTTACCTCTTTCATATCCAGTTGAGGGGAGACCAAAAATAATCTATGCAGGTTGTTAGAGTATCTCTGACATACGTTTTCCCCACAAACCAGCTACAGAAACATATTTTTCTAAAGCAATTGAATTGTAATATAAATGAACTCCAGTCATGGAACTAACCCCTTAGGCAGGTTGACGATCAATTCAAAATGGACACACAATGAACTGTATCAAAATATCATTTATTTTCACTTGCAATGCAGATGGACAAACAAATGGACCTATCCAGCCCAGAGTGGAACAGAAAAGACTCTTACATTTCACCTTCAACAAGGCTTTCTCAAAGATAGTGCCCCCTGCTGATGTTTCTACTTATATACCAACAGAGTACCAGAGTACTGGAAGCTGAATTAGAGAACTCAGAGGCTAGGTTTAAGGAGAGGGGGTATTCACATAGCTGTATATAAAAAAAGGTAGGGATGCAACAGCTATTCTAGAAAGAGATACTTTACTACTTAAGAAACTGCCTAGGGCTGAATCTAAGGATGGTCAAATGAATTTTGTTAGCAGTTTCTATGTCAGATCAGGCTAGATTAGAGATCTTATTTTCAAAAATTGGCCTATTCTGAGCGCAGATCCCCATTTAGTGGAAACTGCTAAGACTCCACCCAGAATGGCCTATAGGAAGGCAAATAACTTGGGAGACAAGCTTGTCCATTCAGCATATGTAAAAGAGAAGAAACGGCCCAGACATTGGTTGCCACCCCTACCAAAGGGCAATAACAAATGTGGCCACTGTAAATATTGTGCAGTTATGAGAGAGTGTGGCATGTTTAAGTGTCTGTCAACTGGGAAAATGTACAATATTACTAGATTAATAACTTATGACACTACCTACATAGTATATTTGGCCACTTGCTCTTGTGGCTCTTACTACGTCGGAAAGACAAAGAGAAAACTTAAAGAAAGAGTGGGGGAACACATCAGGGCAATTAAAAATAAGAATTTGGAGTATATATGGGCAACACATACGTTAAATATTGAAAATGAATGTGCCCATATTTTAAAATTTACTGGGATTGAACATATTGTCTTAGGTCCAAGAGGTGGAGATAGAGAGGGACTTCTAAGTAGGAAGGAACAGTTTTGGATATACACCTTGGAAGCCTATAAGGGAAAAGGACTAAATGAACATATTGAATTAGAGCCATTCCCAGAAAATAGACCTTCAGGATTCTAATGTGCCTTTCTGTTTTGCTGCCTTTCCTTCCCACCTTTACAGATCCTTGTGTTTTCCCAGAGAGATTTGCCAACACTAAAGGATCCACCTTTTATTCTAGCCATTTGGTAGTAAATACTGCTAATGGTATAAAATGATAAAACTGTACCTTTATTTGGTTAATTTTATATGAAGACCTAATATCTGTAATATTTGTAATATTAATCTCCTTTATTATTGCCTATTAGTAGAGAGTATTATTTATGGTACATTTTTCCCCTCTTCCCCCCCTTCCCTTTTTTCTCCTTTTTCTTTTCCCTCCCCTCCTTTTCCCTCCTTCCATTCCTCTCTCTCTCCCCTTTTCCCTTCCCCTTCCCTCCCCTTTGTTTCCCCACTCTCCATTCATCCTTCTTTTTCCATCCTAGTGCTTCTATAGTCTATTGTAGCTTAAACTATACAGTTTGTATATACTGTCTATTCTATCCTGTGTAAGCCTCCTTAGGAGAATTTCATCCCTTGACTTTTAGGCCTACATGACCACAGTATCCTTTTTATGAAAACTCTCCATAAATACTATTCCTTTTGACTCTATTAGCAGGTATATAGGTTTTACCTATAGTAAAGGATGTTAAAGGACAGTTGTTCTATTTAAATAAATAAATGAATAATATATGTCTGCTATAAGAGAGTCATTATATAAAGGAATGTTTTAAATAATGTGTTGTTTTGTATTGTTTATCATTTATATAGTGGTGATGTTGCACTTGATTTGTAAACACTAGTACTATATAAGGTGATGTTTATGTATGCACTGTCACTTTATCATGTGCCTTGTTTAATTGTCATGTGATTGGTACAGTATACTGTAGGTATATATGCAGCAACATCAGTAGGGGGCACTATCTTTGAGAAAACCTTGTTGAAGGTGAAACTTAAGAGAGTCTTTTCTGTTCCACTGTGGGCCGGATAGGTCCGTTTGTTTGTCCATCTGCATTGCAAGTGAAAATAAATGGTATATTGATATACAGTTCATTGTGTGTCCATTTTGAATTGATCCTTAACCTGCCTAAGTGGTTAGTGCCATGATTTGGAGTTCATTTGTATTTTATCTTTGTCACTGAGCACACCCATTCATTTTGGTGTGGCTCTGTAGTTGCACTTTGAATTGTAATATATTTTCTTACCACAAGCATGTCTCACAGAAGAAGCTAATGTGCAGTTGAAATCACCACCAAAATTTGTTTTGCTCTGTGAAAAAAGGTTGAATAATTACAAACAAAGCCACCCTTTCAGATTTAATTTGTGGACCATAGACATTTATAAACCTGCTGGTGCAATTGTGCCACAGGCTATCAAGGTCAGCACTCGGAATACACATCAATAAATACTCTTAAGACTTCATAGCCATTTACTTACTTACTTATCTTTATTCATTTTAAGGCAGGTGAAAGTACAAGCAGCTGCTATCTAGGTAGGCCAGGTATGAATGGTTTTGTTCGGATAGGGTAGTTCAGGTAATTTACTACCCTACCAGACTTAACAGTGCACTTTGCGAGTCAGGTGCTGTAGACACAGGTAACAGGTGGAGTAATGGGTACTTTATTAAAAACAGGCATTAGAGGCAGCCTGTGGGGTCCTGGGACTCTTCCAAGGTTGGAAACAGGCATGAAAGAGAAGTCTGTAGGGTTCATACAGCAAAAAGGAGCATATGACACCAGCCTGACAATCTGACTGGTCAGTGCTGATGTCTATGCTCCATGTCTGCTGTGTGAGTACACAGATAGCAGCAGACTTTCTCAGGAGAGAGAGGAATCAGCATTTGCTTTACAGCTACAGCCAATGTGGCAAAATTGAAAAAGTTAATTTAAAGAAGCAAAAACAAAGCACAAGTTTACTGCACAAAGGAGCAATGATTGGCAACTGAAGGGGGGATAATTGGGGGATCCAATGCAATGCTAGGGAGAGAAGGAGAAAGGGGGGGCAATCATTGCTGGCCTTGCAGCAGCTGTTATACACTGTTAGGTGCCTGCCTGGTCTGTGACATAGTAGCTAGTGTGTCTCATCTTTGCAGTATAGAAAGTCAATTTTAGGCTGCATTACACACTGTCTGTTGGGTGCCCTGAGCCCTGTCTGTGACATAGCAACTCTGTGTGTCTCTACAGTATAGCAAAAGTCATTTAGGCTATATTACACACTGTCTGATAGATGCTCTGAGACCGTAAGCTACTCTATGTGTCTCTGCAGTATAGTGAAAGCCATTTGTTACACACTGTCTGCTAGGTGCCCTCATGTGCCCCGTCTGTGACATATAGCTTCTCTGTGTGTCTTTGCAGTATAGTGAAAGCCATTTAGGCTGTATTAAACACTGTATGTTAGGTGCCCCGAGCCCTATATGTGATATAGCAACTCTGTGCATCTCTGCAGTCAGTGAAAGTCATTCAAGCATTATTTACACACTATCTGTTAGGTGCACTGTGCCCTGGCTGTGACAAATAGCAACTCTGTGTGTCTCTGCAGTACAGTGAAAGCCATTTAGGCTGTGTACACACTGTCTGTAGTTAGGTGCCTGAGCCCTGTCTGAGACATAGCTACTCTGTGTGTCTCTGCAGTATAGTGAAAGCCATTTAGGCAATTTAACACACTGTCTGTTAGGTGCCCTGAGCACTGTCTATGACATAGCAACTCTGTATCTTTCTGCAGTATAGTGAAAGCCATATAGGCTGCATTATTAAATACTGTCATTAGATGTCCCAACCCCTGTCTGTGACATAGCTACTCTATGTCTCTCTGCAGTATTGCAAAAGCCATTTAGGCTGTATTACACAGTGTCTGTTAGGTGTCCCAAGCCCTGTCTGTGACATAGCTACTTTGTGTCACTCTGCAGTATAGAGAAAGCCATTTAGGCTGTATTACACTATCCATCAGCCTGTTAGGTGCCCTGATCCCTGGCATAGCTACACTGTGTGTGATGTCTCTCTGTGGCATAGTGAAAGCCACAGCTGTGTCTACTATTTCTCATATTTCCCAGACTAAGTCTACTGAAAAGAAACACAGTGCTGGTACATGTGCAACTGAAAATGTTGTGGACAATACGAATCCTGACACTAATGAAGAACATAGTGACAATAATAACAAAAACAACACCAAAACTGGCATTAAATGTCCTTCTGAACCATAAATGCATGTTACAAATGAAATGATAGTAGAGTTTTGGAAATAACTAACAGGAGTTTCTCATAGAGGTACTAAGCATTTTGCCACATGTGCCAGGAGACTTTCAGCTGCTGAAGCAGCACGCAAGGAGGGGGAAGCATTCTACTCAAATATAACATCAGATGCTGAGGCAACAAATGCTGATAAACATGGTGGTGATAGTGGGGGCCTGTGAATGGGATAGCCCAGGATATGCTCCACCTGATAATGATAGCACTTCCAGTTCTTCTAAATATTGTGGCAATGTGTCAGGTACTTGTTTTGATGAGTGGGTTGGAGAGGATGCCACTGTAGGGCACGAGAGGCAATTGCAGAAAAAAAATCAATGCTAAACATAAGAATATGAAGACAACCATGAATGAGAAAAATTCACGTGAACAAGGAAATGGCAGTATAGGGTTTCCACCAGATTCCATGACTGTACAAGAGATAGTGCCAGGCACCATAGTACAAAGCATAAAGGGTAAATCTTTAGTGTGGAATTTATTTTATATTGACCCTGCAGACAACTTTCAAGCTGTATTCATTCTGTGCAGAATGAGTGTTAGTCATGGTATCAAAGCTGGACATTTTGGAACATCAGTAATGATACAACATACAAAGGCAAAACACCCAATTGAGTGGGGCAGGGCAAAGGACAGTGTAGTTGACATGGGTGCTAGTGGAGGTGGTGGTGACTGTGAAAATAGTGACAAT
This sequence comes from Neoceratodus forsteri, assembly GCA_016271365.2. Lineage (NCBI taxonomy): Eukaryota > Metazoa > Chordata > Ceratodontiformes > Ceratodontidae > Neoceratodus > Neoceratodus forsteri. The sequence continues at coordinate 217,193,608 of CM057453.1, forward strand.
GAACTGGAAGCAGGAACTGACACTGAATCACTTCATGTGTCCTTGCAATGTTCCCAGACAAACATAGATTGTTTTCTTTTGACACCATCAAGTACTGCAAAATCCCACAATAGTAATCCACCTGAAAAGTTGTGAAACATACAGTCCCCCAGCTTATAAATATATAGTCACTGTCATCAACTAACACTAAAAGAAAGTGTTGTGAGGACATCAAAATTTACCCACAAGCATCTGACATGCCAACTGTTAAATAATGACATTTCAGATCTGTTGGTCAATTGTCAGCTCCCTTTTGTTTTTGTTGCCCAGAAAGGTTTCCTCAAGTTCATGAATCCAGTTGAACCATGGTATATCATTCCCTCTCAAACACATTTCTCAAAAAAGGCTGTTCCACAGTTGTATGACTTAGTGTGTAGTGCAGTCAGTAAACAGTTGAAACTCTCTGAAGTGAAGCAGGTTAACAAAATCATGGATATATGGACCAGCAACTAAACAACTGACTACCTGACTATTACAGCTCATTGGGCAAGTTTTCAGTCAGAAAGTAATAATTCCCACTGTATGATAAGTAGTAGAAGCAGGCCGTATTATGTGTCACCACTTTTGAAGAAAACCACACTGCTGTGAATATTTTGCAGGACCTGCAAAATCAGTTCCAGAAATGGCTTACTCCATATCCCTTAATTCCAGGGTTCATATTATCAGATAATGGTGCCAACATAGTCAAGAATGTTAGAGATGGCAACTACCAACACATAATTTGTTTTGCACGTTGTTTAAATCTTCTCATCCATGGATTATTAAATGGAAACAGAAATGTTGAAAACCTGTTAAGTCATGCTAGAAACATATGTGGGAGTTTCAGACACTCTGTGAAAGCTCAAAAAATCCTGAAAGGGCTGTAAAGGTCAAGCAACCTACCCTTCCATATATTAGAGAAGGAAATTCCAACCTGCTGGAATACAACATTTTATATGTTTCAAAGGCTTCTTGAACAGAAAAAAGATGTACGTGACTACACCATGCAGAATAAAATAGGTAAAGTAGACAGCATGTTCATTTCCAGCAGCTGGACTCTGCTGGAATCTTGGTCACTTATTGGAGCCATTTGAGGCTGCCACATGTGATGTCAGTGCAGACAGTGCAACTCTGAGTCAAATTCTTACTCAAATCATAATTCTTCACATTTTCCTTGATGACATTAAGAAAGACTTTAAGTCAAAAGATGACACCATTGCTGTGCTGTTTTGCTGGCAGATGACGTGGATCAAAGACTATTGACTGACCATAGAATAAATGTTATGTTTAAGAATCACACCTATGTGTTGGCTAGACTGCTGGATCCCCACTTCAAGAGGAACATTGAAGCAATCCTTCCTGTAGGGGAAGACATTGAGTACTGGAGATATCTTCTACTAACCAAATGTGACAGTGCCCTACAAACACCATTAACTAATCTACAGCAGTCAAATCCTACTAAACCATCACAGCGCACCTCTGGTGCAGACAAATTCACAACTAACAATTCTTCATAGCCAGCAGTGTCATCAACAAGGAAAAGGAAATGTACAGCTACTTCTTGGGCATCCTATGTTCAGGATCAGAAAGGCAAATAACTTCTGAGTCACCTGCAACAACATGAACTGGTATCCTGTAAAGAAAGAGCAGATGGTTCATCTGCCAGACTGGTATACATCTCATGCAGCACAATGATCCAGGAGTACTTTTCAGACAGTACTGTGATTGGTCTAGAGGAAAACCCATTACTCTATTGGAAGCAAAAGAGAACAATATATGGAACCATCACCACTGCCACCATGCCAGCCACATGTGCCACATTAGTACTACTCTTAATTTTCTTTTGTCAGTCATCAATTTGTAAATTTGATCGATGTCCACCATTAGTATGATTTTTTAAAACAGTAACAGGCTCACTCAGAGCTGCTGCACCTCTCGTACCTGCCTCAGCAATGCCCATCTTTGGTATAATTTTTGGAAATAGCAGGAGGCTCACTCAGAGCAGCTGCACTTCTCGTACCTACCTCAGCAATGCCCGCCAGGGGTATAACTTTTGAAACAGCTGCAGGCTCACTAAGAGCAGCTGCACCTCTTGTGCCTACCTCAGCAATGCCCACCATGGGTATACTTTTGGAAACAGCAGCAGGCTCACTCAGAGTTGCTACATCTCTCATACTTGCCTCAACAATGCCTGCAATAGGTATAATTTTTGGAATCATCAGCAGGCTCACTAAAAGCAGCTGCACCTCTTGTACCTGCCTGAGCAATGCCAGTCATAGGTTTAATTTGTTGAAACAGCAGCAGGCTTGGTAAGAGCATCTTTGCCTCTCATACCTGCCTCAGCAATGCCCTCCATGGATATTATTTTTGGAAATAGCAGCAGACTCACTACGACAGCCTGTGCCTCTCGTATCTGCCTCAGCAATGCCCTACTGGGTATAATGGATTGGGGCACCTAACTGACAATGTGACAGTCCCAAAAAAACAGTCTTTCCATGATTTTTGTTATGGTCAGGGTTGGATAATTTACTAGTAGAACATGTCAGGTAGTGACAACCTGACCCTACCCGACTACTCTGCTTTTATCTAGTTTTTTTTTCTGGATACATTTGGAGTACCAGTGGGTTGTCTTGGTGGTTGGGTATTTTAGTACCCACTCATCCCTACTGCTAATCACAAGGTGCCCAAGTGCTTTGCTCATTGGAGCTTCATCAGGGTCAGATGTACAAGCTAAAAAGCACAATTAAAGTTGCTCAGATGACCTCCTGAGTTGACTCTTTGCACCTTAACAAAAGTTTGCTTAAATCATCAGTGACAGTAGTTAATAAAAATAAGCACTATCTACCTTTTCTAGGGATTCCTTATAGTGCAAGTATTTAAAGTTTCTGTATTAAACTGCACCATAGATTAGGCTGAAAATAAAATTTTAAAAAAGACAGTAGGCTGAAAAAGTCTCAACATTGACACATTCTTCCATTTGAGACCTCTCCTGTTTCTTCTTCTGCCTTATGCATTTATCTGTAGTTAGCAGGGGACCTGGCAATGACTTGAAGGAATGTGTGGACAATGTTTCAGAATCTGGCTCCCCCACATAAGAATCATCCCAGTTATTTTTCCCCTAACACAACTTCATACTTGTTAGATAAGAGAATGTCCTAGGCTCCTGGTACTTTTTTGGCTAACCGTGAACTTCTTCCCCTTGAACCAGTAATTTTAGTTCTATGCATGGTGGGGTGTATGGTTCAGGGACCCTCCTTTACCATTTCATCCTAATTCACTGAAGAAGGGGGAATGCTGCACACTACTTCATTAGTGGGGCTAGTTTCTCCTTCCATACAGAGTCTTCTTGTCCTGTTTCTAAATTATCAGTTACATTGTCTTGGGAAGGAGGTGTCTCATCTACAAACCCTACCAAGAGTGTTCTTTCATTCAAGGCATTAATTTTGCATGACAAAATTAGATCCTCAGGAGGTATTATTCTATCAAAAGTACTGAGGTCCAGCAAGTTTACAGTATTTCCTTGTGCAAGGGCAATCAGGCTATTATTTGGGCCCATGAAGACTATTTTTAGGCTCTTGCTGGTTTATCAGCTGGTCCTTCCCTCTAAGCATTTCTGACTAGGTCCTCCTGGTCAAACCCATCTGTCCGATTATGGGATGCTCAGGAACAGCTCTGGAAGACATGACCTCTCTCTTCACAGAGATTGCACCTGAACTAACTTCTAAAAGTCATGCTGACTTGACTGAATTTCCCACATAGACCACATCTCAGTTTGCCGCATGCACTTGAAAGGAGCAACCTGTCCCTACAGTTATAGCATGCTTTGTGTAGACTGGAGCAGAAACACATTCTTCTGCCCCCGCTAAGAGAAAAAAAAACTTTTTGGCAGATGTATAATTCAAGCCTATTACTCTTGCAGCTTTACAAAAAATACCAGACCCCGTCCAAAGGTACTTGATTCTATAATTGCCTCAGGTGGACCTAAAATATCACAGCATTATTGCAGCCAACAATGTATGTCCCCCACATTCACACCCTTGTTTTTAAATATTATTGTAATCTGTTTCACCATTGGATTAGTAAATGGGATTACTATAAAGGGGACCTAAAGGGGGGAGAAATTTACTTAATTATATTTCAACCAAAACTCCTCTAGACAGTGTGGTGATCTGAAACTAATGACAACATGATCTTCCACGGATATATGGATTAAGGCATGAATTTCAGAGGCCATGAATTTTAAGCAATCTTTCAGGAGCTTCCTTCCCAAAAAAACTCATCCTGTCTCATCTTTGTCCCTCACCTATGTCTGATTATCATAGCATTTTTCTTCTGTACAAATTTAGCTCTGTTCTTACATAAATCCAAAAATCTGGGTCCTTGACGAGGTGGAGTGGCTTGCTCCTGGGAGTCCCTGTTTTATTCTTCTGATTCAGACATGTCTGATTCCTGCTGTCTCTCCTGTCTAGGCTGTTTGGGAGTCTATTGGGATTCAGAGATTCTCTGGTTTACTGTTGCTGGCTATGTGTTATGCATAATATCCTCTGGTGCCTGAAGGCCTATTTCTTCTGTTATATTTGGTATTTAGATGTAGTTGAATCAATAATAATCCTGCTTTGATCTTCTACCATTGGACCGAATGGTTTCTACTCAGCCTCACCATCTATCTGAATATTTATATTATTATTCCTGTTGCTACCATCTATCTGAGAAACCCACCTTGCATCAGCATTAAGAACATTGTCCTTTTGCATCCTATATTAATTTTCACCTTCTCCACACCGCACGCCCCTGGTGCTTCACACCACACTATTTAATTTTAAAGTTTCATATTTTTACTCTGTACCTGACATTCCAAATCACTGATAGAAGTAGTTATCTCCATATCTCAGGCAGAAGCTGCAGAGCTTGTTCCTGGTTGTTCCCCTGTATCTGCCACTTTGTCCGGTGCACATCCTGGCTATGTGCTAAAAGTTAAACCCAAAGCCAGGTCCAGTAACCATTTTCCTTCACTGTTTCTGATCCATTCAGCCTCCAACATTGCTTTTAGAGGCAACCATGGAGCTTCCAGCTGTTGCAATTTTTGTATTCCAAAAGCCGTAGTTATCCTCCATCAAGCTGTCACTGGGTGGCTTTGATCTTCTTTCCTCAGTTAATTGTCATAATCAGCTGGCCTATTATCAAGACAGCACTGGGAGGATTTATACATTGACACACCCTTCTCCATCTGCACCAGGGATATGTCTTCTTTTGTATTTGCTGTGGCTCTTTGTTTGTGTACCTGCTGCTACTGTCTCTGTTTTAAAGCTGCTTTCCTTTTGGAATAGTGTTCCTTGTCTGCCTTTGGCCAGCATAGATACCTACAGCCATCTTTCTTTCAGTCATCTCCTGTTCCAGTTGTTCTTCAGCTGCTTCAATATCACTGGCAGCTATATATGGTAGGCACTCTCTTTTCATTTCTTCATTGATAGTGTTACCCACAAACTCAACTCCTTCAACAGCAGCAGTCATTTCATCTACACCAAAAAAAAAAGAATTATGAAATACAGTTCACATACAACAAAAAAATTTTAGTCTGTCATACCTCTGCAAAATATGTGGGATATCAGCCATGAGTGAGTATACTGTATTTTGCACCCACTTAACATCAACAAGGGATTTTAAAATGTGCAACACAGCTTCCAGAGAGTTGGTGGTGTTGTGGTGATGCGGGGGTGGCACTAACCACAAATGAGAGGGCAGGGGGTGCAGGATTGGAGGTCATGGGGGGAATATGCTGAGCATTAATGGAAAGGGGCCACCAGGACAGGGCTATGGTTGGGGAGGGAAGACGTCACTGACTTGCAGATAGAGATGTAGAAAAATTTAAATCCACCCATGAAGTAGGGGCAAAGTAGCCAATTTGCATTGCTCCACAGCAACTTGAAGTGCCCATAGAAAAATGCTACTTCAACATTTCATCTTACAGTAAGTACAAGGAATCACAGAAGGAGCAGGACAGAGAACTGTATCAGTTAAAGCAAGGGAAGCTGGGAAGGCAGTCAGAACAGCAAAGGCCCAAACTGAGGAAAAGATAGCCAACTCAGTTAAGAAGTGGGATAAAACCTTTTAAAGGTACATCAGGGAGTGAAGGAAGACCAAGGGAGGGATAGTGAGGCTTAATAAAGGGGAGGGTGGGCAGAGGGTGACTGTGAAAAGGCAGAGATACTAAACAAATATTTTTGCACAGTATTTACAAATGAAGAGGGGGAGGTACCTAAAACAAACAGTAGAAACACTCTGGATACAGAAGTTGATACCAGCCCATTTACAGAAGAAAGGGTCTGAAAGAACTCTTTGAAACTGAAGGTGGACAAAGCAGTGGGACTGATGGGATTCATCCCAGAATTCTAAAAGAACTAAGGGTAGAATTAGTGACACCACTGACTACCCTGTTTAACAAATCATGGGAGGATGGGGTGGTACCCGAGGACTGGAGGAGGGCAGATGTGATTCCCCTTCACAAAAGTGGGAGCAAGGCAGAAGCAGGAAACTACAGACCTGTTAATTTAACCTCAGTGGTAGGGAAAATGATGGAATCACTTCTGAAGGAAATAATTGTTGAGTATCTAGAGGCCAGAGGGGTACAGGACCCAAGGCAGCATGGATTCACAGTGGGAAGGTCATGCCAGACAAATCTGATAGATTTCTTTGACTGGGTGACCAAAGTAGTAGATCAGAGAGGGGCTGTGGACATGGCCTACTTAGACTTTAGCAAGGCATTTGACAGAGTCCCACACAAAAGATTAATATACAAGTTAGCTAGCCTGGGAGTGGGTCCCAAGATGACAACCTGGGTAAAAAAATTGGCTGGAGAATAGAACACAGAGAGTAATAGTAAATGGAGTCCACTCTGAAGAAAGGAGGGTTACTAGTGGGGTACCGCAGGGTTCAGTATTAGGACTGGTCCTCTTCAATGTCTTTATAAGCGACATTGCAGAGGGACTGGAAGGAAAAGTATGTCTCTACAGATGACACAAAGATCTGCAACAGAGTTGATGCACAAGGTGGGGTGAAAAGGATGAAAAGGGACTTGGCAAGGTTAGAGGAATGGTCAAATGTATGGCAGCTTAGATTCAATGCTGAGAAGTGCAAGGTAATGCACCTGGGAAACAAAAACCCAGGGGAAGAGTACACAATGGGGGGTGAGATACTAACAACAACAAAAATGGAAAGAGACCTGGGGGTAGTCATATCAGATGACCTAAAGGTGGGCAAGCAATGTGAGAGGGCAGCAAAGAGGACTGGGGGGATACTGGGATGCATAGGGAGAGGCATCACCAGTAGAAGACAGAAAGTTATTATCCCTCTGTACAGACAGCTGGTCAGACCCCATCTGGAGTACTGCATGCAGTTCTGGAGACCCAGTCTTCGCAAAGACATAGACAGGATGGAAGCTGTCCAGAGGAGGGCAACTAAAATGGTGCAGGGTCTGCACTGGAAGACATATGAAGAGAGACTTAAGGTTTCTGCATCCCTGGCCCCAATTGTGCAGCAGCAGCAGCCGCCGGCACCAACAACACCTGTGTCCACCCGCCTGTGCCTGGTCCTCCACACACCTCATTCATGTGGGAGTTCTTCACTACACTACCTTCAGGCACCAATGTAATGAAATGCAATCTGGGTGGTGTGGTGGTAGTGGGCCGTGGCACCAAAGGAACTTGCCTGGGCACAGGTGGTCAGGGCACCCACCTGTACAATCACCACTATGTACAGTGGCAGGCCAAGGTTACCAAACAGAGCAGGAATGCACCTGCTGACCCTGTTAGACAAGAGGCGGCAGCACAGCGTCCACCTGCACATGGTAATGTGAAGCGGGGGAAGGCCATGGATCAAGTGGCTGTTTCACCACAACAGCCTGCAGCAGGTGATGGTGGCAACCCTGCCCAACTACCTGCCACACAGGCTGATTTGGGTGTGATATGGAATAAGTTAGGCCTTTAACCACTGTCTTGACAATTGGAACAGCAGTTGGAGCAAATGTAGGGGCACCAGCTACAAATTATGGGGATGCCTCAACTGCTCTTCTCCCAGCATAATGTTGATCATTAGCTTTTGTTTGTCCTTGCACCCACCACACTCTCTGTGAAAAAATAGTTTCTGATGTTTCCCCGATCCGTCTCCACTCTATCTTCATATTTTGCCTCCTTCTTTGTGCACCTCTCTTTTTCTGGATGATGCTACCATCTTGTACATAGTTGATTCCCTTTCGGTACTTGATAGTTTCTATCAGGGCCCCACCTTTCCTTGCAGTTATACATAATGTCCTTTAGTGTCTCTTCATCTGGCTTCTGGTGCATACCTTGCAACATTTTAGTTGCCCTGCTTTGTACAGCCGCCATCCTGTCTTTGTCCTTATAAAGATATGCTCTCCATAACTGCACGCTGTACTCCAGATGAGGTCTCACCAAATATCTCTACAGATGGAAAAGAACTTCTAGTTTCTTACTTGATTTTAAGGTGATGCAGTGTATCCCGGTATACTCCAGTCCTCCTTATTACCTTGTCATATTTCTTGCAAACCTTAAGATCATCTGATACAGGTCACTTTCCATTTTTGTTGTTGTTAATACCCCCATTGTGCACTGTTTGGTGTATAATTTTAAGTTTGTGTTCTGTCTTTCTTTCTCATAACCTTGTTTACCCACCAAAAACTGTAAGAACACTGCCCAAAAACAGTTTAAAGAAAATAACCTAAAAAAATGGTGCCCTTCTCTTCCTTATATTCCTACTTAATAATTTCTGTTTACCAACAGGAAATATTTTTGGGGGGCTCAGTAACATATGGGCTCAAAACATATATGATAAATGATTGGATCCACTGTTGATAATGGTACAAATAATATATATGGTATATATTACTTATACCATCAACAGTGGACCACTGCTGCTTTTTGACAAACACCCCATGACAGAAATAAAACATTACTGAGCCCCAAAACAATATGTCCTGTTGGTAAACAGCAATCATTAAAATGTTTTGGCTGCTGTCAAAATGCTCCGAAAATGCCAGAGTCCAGATGAAGAGAAATTACATGATAAAACGTGATGAAAAGTCTCAATTATTTCCTGACACACTGATGTATACATGTACCCACTCTGCATATGTGTACCCCCAGAACTGGCTGCTGTCAAAATGTCCCAAAAATATCAGAGTCCAGATGAAGAGAAATTACTTGATAAAATGTGATGAAAAGTCTAAATTATTTCCTGACACAATGATGTATGCAAGCACCCACTCCCACTACAACTATGGCACCTGTTGCTGCTCTTGTACTTCCATCTTCTGCTGCTATGTTGCACTGGCTGGGCTGATGCACAGTATCTTGCCAAATAATGATAGCCACAGCTGACCATTGTGTGAACCATTGGGGTGATGATGCTATGGGGGACCAAAAGTCTGCTGTGCTGCCTGTAACAGGATGCCCTATACGTGTGTGCACTCATACTACCATTGGTAAGTTACTGTACCTTGCGTGTTTAGGTTTTTCCACAGAACCAGATACATACACAAGTTGTGGCCAAAAATATTGGCGCCCTTGCAGTTTTTCCTAATAATGCACCATTCCTTCCAGAAAATTGTTGAAATTAAAGAAATATTTTGGTATCCACATATGTATTTCTTTGGTTTGCAGTGGAATAAAACACAAAAAGCAGATAATTTTACTAAGTCTTAGCTTATTCCACACAGAAATCCTTAAATTGCCCAGACAAAATTATTAGCACCTTTTAGAAGTAGTTAGAAATATTTAGATTTCAAGCAGGTGATTCTCCTTCACTTTGGAATTGAACTCACCTGTGGTGAGTTGCAGGTGCCTGCAATATAAAAATCACTCATTCAACCAGTTTGAATAGAGAAAAGGACTTATTATCCTGTTTTGTGTCACTGTGTATACCACAATGAGCATGGAGAAAAGAAAGAAAGCCAGAGAATTGTCTGAGGAGGTCAGACAGAAGATTGTAACCAACCATGGACAATCTCAAGGCTACAAATCAATCTCCAGAGACCTTGATGTTCCTGTTTCCACCATACATAATGTTATCAGGAAGTTTAAGGCCCATGGCACTGTAGCCAACCTCCCTGGATGTGGCTGCAAGAGAAAACTTGATCGAAGATTGCAGTGCAGGATTGTTCGAATGGTGGAGAAAGCACCTCGATCAACTGCCAAACAGATTCAAGCTGACCTTCAGACACAAGGTACGACAGTTTCAACTCGCACCATCCGTCGCCAACTCAATAAAAAGGGGGTTATATGGTAGGAGGCTCAGGAGAACCCCACTGCTGAGAGAGAGAGAGACATAAGAAAGCCTGACTGGAGTTTGCCAAAACACACCTGAACAAGCCAAAATCTTTCTGGGAGAATGTCCTGTGGACAGATGAGACCAAATTAGAGCTTTTTGGTAAAGCACATCATCTCTATGTTTACAGAAAACAAAATGAAGACTTCAAAGAAAAGAACACCATCCCTACAGTCAAACATGGAGGAGGTTCATTGATGTTTTGGGGTTGCTGTGCTGCCTCTGGCACTGGGTGCCTTGAATGAGTGCATGGTATCATGAAATCTGGAGATTACCAGGCCATTTTGGAGTGCAATGTTGAACCCAGTGTCAGAAAGCTGGGTCTCCGTCGAAGGTCATGTGTCTTCCAGCAGGACAATGACCCCAAACACACTTCAAAAAGCACCCAGAAATGGTTCAAGACAAGATGCTGGACTGTTCTGAAATGGCCAGCAATGAGTCCAGATCTAAATCCCATTGAAAACCTGTGGAAAGATCTGAAAACAGCAGTTGGGAGAAGGCACCCTTCAAATCTGGGAGAACTGGAGGAGTTTGCACAAGAAGAGTGGTCCAAACTGCCAGTAGAGAGGTGCAGGAAGCTCATCCTTGGCTATAGGAAGTGGTTGATTGCAGTTATTTTGACCAAGGGCTGTGCTACCAAATATTAAGTCTAGGGTGTCAATAATTTTGTCAATGCTATTTCTTTTCATTTTCTGATTTAAAAGGATATATTAAATTCTGAATCAAAAACAAAGGTTCTGTAATATTAACAGAGAAATAAAGAATCGTGGAGACCAAATACTGTTGTTAATTTCAACTTATGTTTAGAAGAAATTGTGATTTATTTGAATAAAGTGCAAGGGCACCAATATTTTTGGCCATAGGCTTGTATATATATATATATATATATATATATATATATATATATATATATATATATATATATATATATATATATATATATATATATATATACCTACACATATAATCATTGCTGTTTTTTCTATCACAGGTCATCATACAGATACAGTCAAACTTCGGGTGTGCACTTTTTGGCTTGATGAGGAATTTTGGCATAGGAAAACTGTCAAGCCAGGAAAGGTAAGTATTTTTTTTTGAGGGGGGTGGAGTGGGGATATCATTTGGAAGCAAGTTTCATTAATGGTTTTATTTTGACTTCTTTACAGGTTTTCTGTGTATCCTCCAGATGGATTCATAAAAGTTGCATGCTTTCTTATTTGAAGAAAGCACTGATGGCAGCACACAGCACCAAAGTGTTACCTGCAAACAGACAAACAAGAAATTATTAGTACTTCATAGCACTAACACAGATACCAAGCTATTAGTAAGTCACACCAAGATCAACAAACAAGTTTCGTACATGTAACATGCACTGGTCACTGTTTTAACTTAAATTACATTACAAGACGTCTTGTCACAACCCGTATAAAACTTTGTTAAACTTCATGGCCTGCTGAAGTAAGCCAGTGACTGATATACATGAAAAATATAGTATGTGACGTACATGTCACCTACTTTGTATGATTTACACTGGCTTGAAAAAATGAAATACAAAAAAGACATGGTGAAATAAGATTCATATATTTACCTGAAACAGATATCCTATAGGTGGTTGTAGACAGTATTGCAGTACTACGCAGTCCTCCGGTCCTGGAGAGTGTTTGAAACTGTTAAAAGGTTAATAGGTAGATATAAGCCAGGAGGTCTATTTGACACTTTGATGGCTTGCCACTATTTAGTGGTACTTATGTTTACTCATATACCTCACTGTTAACCTGTAAAAAAGGAAAAAAAAGTTTACTGTACACGTTTCTCAAGTTCATCTATAAAATGGCAAAGGAAGGATTCCCACAGCTCAAGGAACTTCCATAGTATGACAAGAGAATAAATACTCATTTCAAACTACTAATAATAAGAAGCATGGTGGCTGTGGCTGGATGCGGGGTCCTTCTGGCAGGGCATGGGCACAGGAACACATTCCCTTTCACTGTTATACAATGTGGTGCCTTTGGCAGGCTGCGGGTTACTTGTGGTCATGGGCACATCAACACATTCCCTCTCACTGTCATACAGTCTGGTGGCTTTGGCAATCTGCGAGTTACTTGTGATCATGGACACAGCAACACATTCCCTCTCACTGTCAGACAGATGGGCGGGTGGCTGGATATGGTGTTTTGCAGTATTTCAGTCTCACTCAGGAGGAAGATATCTTTAATCAGCAGGTTTTGAGTGGCTACCACCTACTACAAAGGGACAGTTGTGTTTAAGAGGCTGACTGTGTTTGCTAATGACAACACACATTCTGTTAAGTGCAATCAGAAAATCTACCAAGGCGGGGAAGGTAAAATAGAATGATTGTGATGGGTCATTATTTGTGCCAATCTGAATTATGGAATGAGACTCAGTCAAGAAAATTGGTTTTACTTTATGAAAAACAAAAAATGTACCATTAATAAAATGTGACATCCTTTCAATCCGTTAACTTAAATACCAGCAACATCCACCTCACCCTCATCAAACAGGAAGCTGTCCTTGCAGTCATCAAGGTCTGAATTGTGCCCACTAGGGAATTCTTTCTCCATGTTTGCATCATCAGCCTCAATGGTAGGCTGTTTGATGCTGCCATCAGGATGGTCTGCTTCTCCCACATCATCAGCACAACCATCATTGTGACGGGGTATGAACACAGATGTGGTAGTTTGAGTGGGTATGTGACCTTCTTTCATTTTCATGAATGTCAGCATGCTGGCATTTGTTGGTGAGAGGTTGGTATGACGATCACAAACTATTGCCCCAGCAGAACTGAATACCCTCTCCACACTTACACTGAAGGGTTAACAGGTCAGGTACTTCAGTGCCACTGAAGTGACCTCTGGCCATTCACTCACCTTTCCATGCCAGTACAGCAAAGGATCATCAATTACTGACAGATGCCTGTTTTCAGCCAAATATGAGTCAACCATTTGCTGTGCTGCACACATTCCTGTTGTTGACTCATCCTCCTGTTGATCAGACTCAGCAATGTCACAGATTCGTACTTGGGACAAGGCACGCCAATGGGGGTAAATGGCAACTGTTTTTTCTGACACCCCCACCTGGCCCCAACTGCCTTACTGGATGTGCTTAGTAGTCCACAGGGTTTTATGTGATAAGGGTGAGTCCCTTACCGCGCCACTCATTACAGGTAGAAAATAATTGCCCACATCAAAAGAGCAACTTCCCTTTAGGAAGACTGCTGCAAACAGTGACAATCCTCTAAAAACATCCACTACCTCTTTTTTTTACATGGATGGATTTGCCCCCCACTCCCCCCAAAATAAGGATTCTCAACTATAGGGTAGTGGACTTAAAAAACATAGAAACTCCTCCTGGAAGCAAAAAAATATTGCCTGCACCGAGATTTGAACCCGGCACCACAGGCTTTAGGAGCAGCCACTACACCACATGGCCAGATTGGCAGGGCTTGGCCAAATTCTTTCCTTGAACCTCTCTCTCTCTCTCTCTCACAAGTGTAACACTTAGCCCTCAGTGCTACACTCGCTATAGCAATACAGAGCTATTTTCCCCCACTCACTCTACATACGAGTGGTATTATTGAGACACTCATATTGTAGCACTCAATAATACATGCTCATATGTGGTGCTACCATCCACAGTGACCTTCAGCCTTCTTTAGCTGGGGTTTGCTGAACTTGGCACATGACTTCTGTGCCCCATGAACCAATTGCACCAGTTGTCCACTGAGATTTTTAAACTGCCCAGGTCCTCCATCCAGTAAGGATGCAATTCCATGTTTGTATCATGGGTCCAGCATTGTTGCTATTCCGAATTCATCACTTTGTTGAATACTTGCAATGTGGTGATTGTAGTAGAATACTGTGAGCATGTCTTTAAGTAGTGCACTGCTTGAACTGTCTCTGGACACATCACGGCTATGATGCAGATTTAACAAAATCTTCCTCAGCACCTGCAGCAGTGGAATTGCTTGGCTTATGGAGGTAGCATTGCCACTCACTGCTTGTGTGGCATTTTCAAACGGCCTCAAAATTGATATAAGTAAGTCCATGAGGCACCACTGTTTGGTTAACAGAGACATTGAGGCCCTGCAACTGTCACGGCTAGTGTGCATGACCAAGTATCTGAGATTGCTTTGTACTGTTCATACAACCTCTCTGTCATGTAAATGGTTGAGTTCCTGTGCATGACAACTTCCAGCTTGAGGCAGTGCTGAGGGAAGTTGTTTTGAATCTGCATCTGCCGAAGTTGGTCACGGGCCTTTCCAGAGTGTGAAAAGTACACACAGATGTGGCATGCAACTTTCAACAATTCCTTGATGTCAGAGTGCAGCATAAACTCCTGGACCACAAGATTTAAACAGTGGGCCATGCATGGAACCTGAACAAAGCCACCATTGATGATGCATTTCACCCCAATAGAGCCATTGTCACTGGCTATAAATCCAGCTTTGAGGGACAGGGGGTTCAGCCACTCATCAATTTTGATCAGTAACAAATCAAGCATGTTTTCACCAGTGTGGGAACAGGCCACACTCTGCATTGCAAGCTTTGCATGCTGTCAAATTCCTAGAAGGTTGATACCATGTCAGTCTGCCTTAATTCACTGATTTCCACTACCGCCAGTGCAAACAACCCCCAGTACCTGTGCCCAATGTGCAGTAATACACAAATATGAACTGCCACTTGTCCACATATCCATACTTAAATGGATGAATGGGGAGGAGGAATGCTGAAGGACATGTCCTACAGAGTCGGTCACAGTCCGGTATAATTCAGGGACAGCACAGGTGGAAAAGTATGTCCTGGATGGGACTTTCCATGTTAGACAGGCATGTGCTGCAAAACACCGGAATCCAGTATTCTCCACAAAGGAGAAGAGCAAAAGATCAATTGCCAGCATTTCTGCTACAGCAGCATTAAGTTCACGTGACACTGCATGATTGGGTGAGTATTTCATGTTATGGGCAAAAAGACTCTGCAACATGGGCTGAGTTGTTACCTGTTTTGCACAGGGTGTGCCAAATGGCTCTGCTCTGTGAACAGCTCTGGGTGGGGTGCTTTTGACATGTGATGAAGAGGGATGCACAGGTGACAGGTCCACAAATGAAGTCATTTTCCCCATTTTAAGCACAGGGGTTGATGTTGTACTTGCACTGGACATACTGCATAGACCACCACCACTGCTGCTACTCTGACCACCACTTGATAACATTTCAAATCCTCCTCCTCCTCATGCCTGTAGTAATCCTCAGGTGTTTTTTCTATGCTACTACAGACATGGCTACTTGGCCTACTTACAGTCATGGAAGGGGATACCATGCTCAATAAGGTGGATGAGGTTGAACGCCCCACTATGGCATTAGCTCCCCTCTGGTGCCGAGTCCACAGTGCCATGTGCCTGTTCTTCATATGTGTATTCTGGCTCCAGGTGCCAAGATAACTATCATTTTAAAGTCAACTGATGAATGCTTGGCAATCCTGCCAGATTGCCACTAATTCATCATTTGCATCTTGTACAAAAAAGCCCCAAACAAGGGATTTTGATCCACTACTTTTCAAATGTCCCTTACGCTGCATATTGGACTCCACTTTTTTACGCACTGAAATGGGAGGTGTACTACATGATTTCTGTTGCTGGCCACACTTGGACTCTACCTGACCATGACTATCTACAGTATGATGATTACTGGGTCATCATCATCATCAACAGAAACCGCTACATCACAACTTTGAGGAGGGGTGATTTAATATGAACGGACTGAGACACAGCCACCTTTACTTTCTTTTTCTCTGGTTCCCAACTGGGGTCACTGAAATCATCATCATCATATTCATCTTCCACATCCACAATTTCTGCTTGGATGCTGTCCTGTGGAGAACATGTTCAAACCACAGCATCATTATGATCATCCAATATTTTTTCGCCACCATTTGAATCATTGGATGGCCCAGGCATGACCTCAGCAGCGCTGGAAATGTCAGACTATGAGTCATCGTCATCATGTTCAAGTACCTTGGGGATGGGAATGGGGATGTCGGGAATTGTGACATCAGCTACACTCTAGTTACAACTTTAGACTTCACAATATTTTGGAAACCAGTTAACTTGTCACAAGTTGAACTTGGGGCAGCAATACTCATGCCATCAGCAACTTCACTAACACCACCAGCAGCAACAACAGAATCTAGAATGATCATTGAACCAACTGATTGCACTGTGAAAAACATAGTTGGATAAATCCCTTTACTGGCATCAACTATGCTCTTGTGCTGCATACTACCATGTCCATAGCCAATCTTGCCACTGGCAGCAGTGCCATGGCCAGAAACCTCTTTGCTTGTAGGTCTCTTTGCAGGTATTTTTTTTTGATTACACAGAAAATTCAAAACAAATTTAGATTTCTGAACTTTGGGATGGATGGGAAAAACAAAAACTGTGGCTTACAGATGGAGATTGGGCCCTATACAGATGCAAACACAGAGATAGACTGAGACTGCACACTCAAGAGATGCAGACACACAGGCACAACAACACCTTAACCAGTGGTCACAAATTAAAAACTGGAAAAATAATACCTTTTGTGGGTTGGGAGGCACTGCAGTGCCAGTCCACTACCAAGATAGAAATGAAGCAGTAAACAATACCGCAGATGGATAACTGATTCAGACTGCAGCAATTACTGTGTGGCACAATAAAATGTCTGACTCGATGGCATGCATTGCACACACACCACACACTACAGGTAATGGGCAGAAAAATTAACAGTTCAGTATATAACCAAATCTTCTAAACAGAATGAAAATATGCACTGTACCACAACAATCAGCAAAAAATTATCAAAAATTACTTCAAGTATTACTGTGAGTAGATGAACACAGTGATACAACACAAATATACTGCAAACAGTTAGAAAGACTGCCTTTCTCCCTGTGAATCTTTCTCCACCACAGATACACCCCTCCTCCAAAGCACGCTTCAACAGTGTCTGTCAGTACACAGACTGAATGTTGTAAATTAACATTCAAAATACACACAAAAACAATAAACACTTGATGATCTAAGCACAGGTGGTTTTCCTACAGTCGATGTACCAAATTTGGAACAAAATAATTGTATCAAAAGTGATTTTTTAAAGCTTGTTCGATGGTTTGATTCTCAGACATCTGAGAGCAAACTGTCTCCAGCTTTCCTCTGCACACACTACTCAGAACTGAAGCTGTGCAAGACAATATAGAACCCATGTGACCTGCCATCCCTTGAATCAATGCAAAATTCACCTCAAATAGCAATAAACAGGCAAAATAAAGTGAAGTCCATTAAAATGTATGGTACTGTGTGTTAAAATTAATGGGAAGGAAGTAAGACAAAGTGAAGTAGCACGAAGTCCAATGGAAACAATACACTTCCTGTTAGGATTTTTAAGGCAAAGTAACTCGCTTTGCATTGCGGAGCACTATGCAAATTGGGAAACAATTCCTGAAGTGCACAGCGTAGCAAAGTGGGAGCACTTTACATGCCTCTACTTGAAGACCGGGGCCTGGGCACTGCTGGGGGGTGTCTTCTTGATGCCAGAGACAGGTGGGGCTACAGATGTGTTGGGGGGGTTACTCCTTACTGCCAGGACCAGGATGGGCATGGATGTGTTGAGAGGGTTACTCCTTGCTGCCAGTACCAGGCGGGGGCTCTGTGTGTGCATGGGCCTGGCTGCATATCACTGTTACAGAAGGGTACTCCTAGCTGTATCCAGTGGCCTCCTACACTCCCCTGTGCAGAGTACTATGTGCCTTTGTGACTAGCGTGTAGTGTGGATGCACCCCCATCACTTCCCCTCTACCACACTGGTGCATAGCTGCCCTTGCATCCATGGACTTGGAAGTGCACCTGGCCAGCCTATATTTGGTGAGTGCCACCAGGGATACTTGGGACCCCTGCTGTGTGGCATTCCTGCATACGTATGCCTACGTGCCTGGCTTTCCTGGTGTGTTGGTATAGTGCATAGGGCCCAATACTAGGTAATGATATACACCTTTGGAAAAGTGATGGTCATGCCTTTCCAAAAGTGTATAGCACAGGGTACTGGCATGCAAGGTTGAAAGATACATGTGTCTTAATTTGCATTGACATAATAAATGTAAAGACAATACATCAAGGTAAATATTAGTGTAGTGATAACATAAACACTGCATTGATGTTCCACAATCATTTTGACCTGACACAAGCTTTAATTAGTAAAAGGTCCTAACCCTAACAGTTACAAAGTTAAGCCCATTTTAAAGATACAGTAAATTCTTAGACAATGGCTAACACTGAAACTGTTTGGGTGACACATCATGTTTTTTAAATAAAAACTTGGAGAGATGTTACATGTCATGTTGATACAATTGTCATGAAATGCAGCATATCAGATTAGCTGTCAAACTGTTAAATGGAGCTGGATAATGCTTTTTATAACATCTGAACATTACATCAGATGATACTAGTAGTATTCTGTCTTGGAGAACCACAATCTTTTCTTTTTTTTCAAGGTTCTAAATATCTTCTTATTGTAACAAAAACAATCTATATTTTGTTTAAATGCAAGATACAGTGTGTAGAATATATGTTTGATGTAAGTTAGATATATTTCATATAATAAATATATTATTCACTTATTCATGATAGCCTTTAGTCAAAAGAGGGTATAAATGTACTTTATTTGTGATAAATATGAAACTATGAATATGACAGCTGTATAACAATTCATTTATTAAATTAACCAATTTAAAATATTTTTAAGAAATGTACAATAAATGCTTTCTGTTATCCTATGGCTATATTTGAATAACTTATTTTCATATTTTAAAAGAACAGGGATGTGCCGCTCACTGTCCAGCATGGCAGCACTGGCATACAGGTATGGGGGAAGGTTGGTAGTGTTGTTGGTGTCATGGGGGGCCACTAACCACCAATGAGGGGGCAGGATGGCTGGAATTGGGGATCATGGAGGGGACATGCTGAGCATTAATGGAAAGGGGCCACCAGGACAGGGCTATTGTTGGGGAAGTGGGACGTCAGTTTCTTGCAAACCAGGGCCTGGGCTCTGCTGAAGGGGCAACTTCTTGATGATAGGTGAGCCACAGATGTGCTGGGGGGGGTTATTTCTTTCTGCCAAGACTGGGAGGGGCACAGATGTTTTGGAGGGGTTACTCCTTACTGCCAGGATCAGGCAAGGGCTCTGTGTGAGCATGAGCTTGGCTACATACCACCATTATGGCAGGGTACCCCCAACTGTATCCCGCTCCCACCTATGCTGCCCCATGCAGAGTACAATGCAGCTTTGTGACTGGAATGTAGTGTGGACACACCCCCACCTGTCCCCCCCGGACTGCACTGGTGCATAGATGCATAGACATCCTGGGACTTGGAAGTGCACATGGCCAGTGCACATTTGGTGAGTGCTGCTGGGGATACATGGGATCTCTGCTGTATGGCATTCCTGCATATGTATGCCTATGCACCTGGTTTCCATGGCACATTGGCATACTGCATAGGGCCCAATATTAGATAATAATATACACCTTTGGAAAAGTGATGGTCATGCCTTTATAAATGTGTATAGTATAGGGTACTGGCATGCAAGGTTGAAAGATATATGTGTCTTAATTTGCATTGCCATTATGAATGTAAAGACAATACATTAATGTAAATATTAGTGCAGTGATACATAAACACTGCATTGAAGTTCCACAGTCATTTTGACCTGACACAAGCATTAATTAGTAAAAGGTCCTAACCCTAACAGTTACAAAGTTATGCCCATTTTAAAGATACAGTAAATTCTTAGAAAATGGCTAACACTGAAACTGTTTGAGTGACACACATTATGTTTTTAAATAAAAACTTGGAGTGATGTCACATGTCATGCTGATACAATTGTTATGCAATGCAACACATCAAATGAGGTGTCAAACTGTTAAAAGGAGTTGGATAATGCTTACTATAATACTGTCCACTGCTTTAGATGATACTAGTAGTATTCTGTCTTGGATAACCATAGTCTTTTTTTCAAGTTTCTATAAATCTTCTAATTATAACAAACACAATCTATATTTTATTTACATGCAAGATACAGTTTGTAGAATATATGTTTTATGTAAGTTGAACATATTTCATACAATAAATATATTATCCACTTCTTCATATTAGTTTATAGTCAAAGGGGGTATAAATAGATTTTATCTGTGATAAATATGAAAATATGAATATGACAGCTGTATAACAATTCATTTTTGAAATTAACCATTTTAAAACCTTTTTATGAAACATACAGTAAATGCTTTCTATTATCCTGAGTATATATTTGAATAACTTGTTTTCATATTTTAAAAGAACAGTTTACAAACAAAACACTCTTAGTTCTACTAGAAAAAAATGGCGAAATAATTTTGTATTGGGAACATTAGTTTACATACTGGAAGGTTAAGTACTGAGAACAAATTAAACACAATGAGGACCCCAACCTAACCTAAACAGCAGCCTCTTGTTGATGGTATAAATTTTGCTCTCAGTCTCTAGAAAATGTGACATGTAATCATTACTCACGGACGAAGGTGGCATCTAATGGGGTGTTAATGCATGGCTGAAACCGTTGTGGCACGAGGCCGGAGGCCGAGTGCTTACAATGGTCCAACCATGCATTAACTCCCCATTAGATGCCACCTTCGAAGGGGATTAATGCTCTTGTAACATGGCTTGTCCAATGCAACTTTCATGTGGATATTGTTTTCCTTGTTATAAGACACACATCACCAGTAGGAATTATGTAATTTACTGAATTTTGGTTTATATGTCCTTTTTTACAAGGCTCTGCCTAAGTGCGAGAAAGCGCTTGCAAGTTGCATTGCTGACATTCACTAACATAGCGTGTACCAACTTGTGAGACATTATGAGTTTCCTTTATGTTGCAACATACAGATAACATAATCTTATCACTTAGAAACCTCTTACTTGCGATCGGCTGTTTTACTCGTATGCCTATATTTCCACTGATATTGCTACCGTGGTGGACTGTGGGAGCTAGGTCTTAGCTGCATAGTTTACTGTTCCAAAGACTGAGAGGAGTTCTGTGACCTGAGTGTGCAGAGCTCCGCTGATCTTTCTGACCAACAGGCAGCGCTTGTAGAACAGCACACCACTTTTGCTCTTTTTATCAATGCCGTCTTTCAGGATCTTGTACTTTTGCTATCTCATTGTACTGGGATTATTGCTATTTGAATTTGGTACCCTTGTCAACTCCAAACACTACAGTTTGACATTGCAAACATATTTTTTGCTGCCAATTTCTCTGCGCACTACAACTGTATCGGCTACCTCCACCACACATTGCATTTCTCACTAATAGGTGGCACTCTTGACACATGAGGAGAACCCCGCTAAGTTCATATATGCAGTGTGCTTTGGTTTTCCTGCAGACTACTGCCTTTCACTCTCGTGCCACTACTCACCTTTCAACTGAGTCAGAGGGTGGATTACGTCACACTTGAGATTGGTTTGCTTTCTGCCCCCAAACACAGTTGCCACATGGTGCTGTACACTACTGTACTGCCTTGTTTGGACTCCGGTTGCATTTCCCAATGTCTTCTTCTTACGCCACCTATTGGTCAAACTTCTGCAAATATATACCGTGCTCAGTTCTTCACCGGTGCGCTCCACATTTCTGAGGCTCGTCTACACCCCTTCCTGAAGTCCAATATTTTGCTTTGCACGCTCCCGATGGCAACACGGCATTATCGTGCCATAATGCCGTGTTGCTCTTGTACCACCTGATGCTGTTAGCCCTTTCACCTTTCTTCCCTACACCTCTTATAATTTTGCCATGTTACAAACTGAGGTAAGTCCCATTAGTAAGTGTAAACAGAAACTTTGCTACCTTATGGAGACAACATGGCTGCTGTTATCAGCTATATCTGCACAAGTGACAAGGTATGTTACTTAGCTTTCCTTCCATAAAAAATAATAATAAAAAAAAAAATGATTGGACCTTACTACATGCATTCTTTGAATTCTGATGTACTATAACTATGCACTAAGAGTGCATTACAGGTCTAAATGTTTTTGGTTTTTTTGCATCGCAGTTCATTAGCAGTTGCTTTTTTTTTTCCAGGCTGATATCTAACAGTCATCTCATAGGCTGGTAGTGCCAAGCTCCATGTTAATAATCTGCCATTCTTACCACTCATTTCATTGTGCTACTTTAGAGGGCTGTAGTTAGAGATGATCTGGCAATTACATTTGTACTGGAAGCATTACACTCTGTTAAGAGCCCATAGAATGCTAAGGCACTTCTGCTCTACCTAGGCATATCCCATCTCCTGGGAAGCCAGATTCTAACTAAAACATGCAAAGGATGTGGGTGCTCTTCCCCATCACTTGCACATTAGCTGAGTAGAGCACCAAAACTTCATGGTGTCAAAAAGATGGTGACTGAGGAGTTGTTTGCTTGGGGACCAGCAGGAGAGAGCTGCAGACTATATCATGCAAGGTGCTATATGTTTTAAAAATGGTATGCTGTCTATGCTAGAATTTTCCTAGAGGGATTCTGTTTTATATTTTGGTATCATTTTTAGTGTGCTTAGTTTAGTGCTTTATATTTGTACTTGCTTACCCCTTCTGCAGAGTTGGAAGCCAAGGAACCCAGGGACCTAAAGAATTTAAGGACAGGTATTTTGATTGAAAAATCACTAGATTTGCAAATCTATCTAAATTCAGATGTTAATATTTTCATCCAGGAAAATGGAGGTGCCCAGAGTGTGAAACATGATAGTGCCAAAGAATCTCTTAATAACGATAATAGTTTTCAGGGATCACCAGGAGAAAAAAAAAGAGCCAGAGGGGCAAGGAAAACCTGAAAGTGAAAAGAAAGAAAAGCAGAAGTATCTGCTCCATATCAAAGAGGCCTTATTAGATCTCCACTGCACTATAGAGGGAAGGAGTTCAGTTGGGGAATGATCAACTGGGGAATTCTAACTATGTCTTTCAGAATGGGGGGACTATGAACAAGAATATTCAAGAGCCTGAAATAAGGGTACAGGTAAACAAGAGGAATGAAACTCACAATATTTTACATCTTATCTGACTGAAGATATTACAAAAATGAAGCACAACCACTATGCAGCTAACGTAATAGTTATGGAACAGTTGGTGATTCTGAGAAATGAAATTGAAACAACTCACAAAGATGTTGCAAAATATGGGGTGAGGATGGATGCTCTAATTAGAATGTTTAATGTCATTCACCCCCCCCCAATAATCTTCTTCTGTAGAGTGTGAAGGATCAGCTAATGAAGGAGATCAGCAGTGACCTGAAGTTTGTACTTGAATTATTCCTGAATCTAAATGGAGAAATGCTTTTATGAGAAAGAAGAAGAAGAAGAAGAAGAAGAATTACATACACCTGTGGTCAGGAAGAAAAGTGTCACCCAGAGAGAAACAATAAAGGGAACTAGTTTAAAATAGTTGAGTAGTGAACATCTCAGCCATGACAATAAATCCCACAATGAGAATAGATCCACAAAGGATAGTCTGCAGGACAGAGAGTCATCTGACCAAAATGAACACCCATTTATTGAACAGGATGGATGTAACATTATGATACATCTTGTGAAAAAGATGAATGAGGTACAGGATTTGAAAAAAGAGCGAAATAACCTTATGATAGAAGTGTACTCAAATGTTGAGTTAAGAGAAAAATTTCAGAAAGACATTGGGGAGTTGTCATATATATTCCTTCAATCTGGTCTCAATAAATTAGGAGGCATTGTCCAAGAAAAACAGGATAAGTGGAGAGCTGCAGATATGGCAGCCACGAAAAGAATGCACATAATTAGGTAGATGTTATGTCTGTGTTGAAGTCTGTTGAACATAAAATAATATTAATGTACAGAGTAACCTAGTTGGAAGCTATGCTTACCCAAAGTTAGATCATGCTAATCCCCCCAATAGGGATGTTCATGCTTTGCTCAACTCTAATAGCTCTGATTTGAAAGCTTGTTCAGAGGACATTAAACAGACCCTCCTGAACTGGATGGGGGAATCAAATTCCTCAGATATAAATATTAAAGAAATGTTTGTGAACATGTTCATGACAGACCTTGGTAAATCCTGGAGGAGGTCTTAATACAGTAAGATGGGAATGCAATGAGTACCATCAGGAATGCATATATGTGCTTTTGATAATCCCAGAATTTCAAACTGCATTTGGACAAACACAACTTAGTCCAGGAGACAGGTGCATTTATCTGTGTCTAGGTCAGAAAGGTTTGACGACTGTTTCTTATGTAAAAAAGTATGCAGAATCCAGATTTACAACTCTTATTCACTCAGTATTTGAATGTTTTCTTGGAAATGCACTTCTTCAATGAAAAAATTAACTATTGGTGAAAATTGGGTATATTTTAATTAATGGTTCCTTCTTTAATTTCAGTTCTACAAGCTTTTATTAAAACACTACAGACATCCTAACAAACAGCAACTTATGTATCAAAGGCTTAACATTAACATTATTAATTATGTTATTCTATATTTAACTTGAAACAATCAACTTTGTATGATGTGTTATGAACCTAAGTACAACAATCAGTATTCTTGTTCATTGTCTTCATTATCTGACATGGTAAGCAAATCTGTCTCATCAATATTGACATCACAGTCACTGTCATCATTTTCTTCATTTGGATTGTTGTCGTGTTCATTCAATTGTTTACTTAAGGCTGGTGGTACAACTTCACATGTGAACTACGTTGGCTTGTATTTGCTATCCTCATAGGTCTAGCCATTGTCCTTTGGCTTCAGTAATGTTGTTTCTGGTTTGTCTGCATTTTTCCATAACAATTAAATGTACTTTGCATGGCAGATGTGTGGTGTCAGAGTTGGTTTGCATGGTGGCAGCGAGCTTGCATCTGCTCTTTTTTTTTCTAAAGGTGCATCTTTGTCACTCGGTCGATACTTGACATTGAACATACTGTAGCGGGCTGTATTGATACTCTTTACTTTCTGTTCATACAAGGTACACACAAAGCTCTCAGTTGTAGCCTCAGTTTCTTTAGACAAGTGTGGACATCCCAGTTTTCCAAATGCTGGTGTATACTTTGTATTCTTTTCCATAATTGTCAGAGGTTGCACCTTCCCCTTGCCTTTGAACATTGGAAAATAGTCACACCCTGTCAGTGCATGGTGACCTGGTAGAGCTGCACACACAGGTCTGCTTAACTCTGCTGACAAGTGGGATACATCTATGAATCTTCTTGTGTTATGCCCTGAATGGCCAACGTCCATGTGCAGTTTGAGAGCATCATTTAGACTTGCATGATACAGCAGAATGACCAGAATATCAGTATCATCTGCCCTGACCACTACATGCACATCTCCACCCTCATTTTCACTGCAAATGTACTGTATTTGTTGCATGATTCTTGTGTCTGCTTCTATGTGTTTTTTTTTTAGGGCCTTGCACTCTAGTCTGAGCATATATCCAGTTTCCACTTTGTATGAGTAACAAGTTTCTCCTACTGCATACATGACCTTTTTATCACCTAGAACTTCACAGTACACATTGGAATTCCATGCTGTAGCTAGAAAACCTAGGAGTGCCATCTTAAATGAAGATGAAGACAGGGATCCAGCAAAATTTCTTGGTCGGCTTTAGTCAGGACCAGTTAAGAGACAGGAGAGTGGAGCAATGCTGTTTTCCTCTCTTTTCTTGTTCAAGACCTTTGACCGATGGTGACTTGTAACAGTCACTGACAAGGTGGACTTCATTTGTGGAAGTACAGCAAACAAGAGACAAGATGGATTTTGCCACACCATGTAATGTTGGTAGCAGGTTTGTAAGACTTCTAATCAAGAACACAGCATCAACCACAGTGGCATTTATAGCATTGGGGTGGCTACTTTGGACTCTGGTCTCAAGTTTCTTCAGTAGTGTTGACTTCATTGTTGTGTTCATTGATCCATCAATGTTTCCTAAGGAGAGGGGTACCGGGGTTAGCGGGTAGGAAAACACCATCAAAAGTTCAACTGTTGAAGTCGCAGATAGATATAGCAAGCATCCAAAGAGGTCTTGAGTTCCTTTCAAATTGATGATTTCCTTGTCCTTGTTCTTAATCTTCACCTTCATTGCATCATAAAAGTTCTTCAACTTATATCTTTTGATGGGTTCCTTGAACCTACTGCCTTTGGTAATTCATTTATCTCTAAACACATGATACAACCGAGTACCTATCTCAGTAACCTGTAACACTTCATTTGCTACCTCTTGTGATATTGCTTTTCCACTACCTATTGAATAAAGACTGCTGTCCTCAAACGCATCCCATAATGGATTCATGGAGGAGTCTATTGTGTTCAACAGCTGGTTTAGATCCTTTGAGTCTCATTTAATTCTAAAACTCTTCAGCTCTTGGCTGACTTCTTCATGGCTGGCAAGACCAACTTTTTCCATAAGACTTCCAACAATTTCACTTTGAGCTGACTGCAGAATGTTACACCTCCTTCTTGCATTAATGTTCTGTGTCAAAGAAGAAATCCTGGTTAGTCTTGATGTAGCATCAGCATTGTCTGTTCTGAGGTCAAGTCTACATCATTTCTACTAAACCCTCTCTTTGATCTTGCAATGGTAAATGCTCCATTATCATTTTTTTCCTTAGTCCAGGGTGGGTCACATCCATGTTTAACAAATTCATAAGGTATAGGTTCATCACTTGCCATAGTTGTGATGCCCAGTTGTGAGGTAAAGAGGTATCATCTTCTCCAAGCTATAAACAAAGAGAGGCAAGTCATTTGTCCTGATGGAATGGCAGAAGAGTTGGTACAACTCTGCCAAACTGCAGTACTGCAGACAAAATTGAGCAGTTGCGCCATGCTCAACACTGTGTATGGAATCTGAGAATGTTTCATATGCTTCCCTGAATGTCTTGAACTCAGCTGTATTCTCTAGGGCCACCACTTAGGAAGGCGATGAGTCATTAAGTAGCTTCTGTAGATGCTTTGAGATTGGGAAGTCTGACAAACCTTTATATTGTATAAAGCACTGTAAATGTTTAATTCTGAATGCCACTGATAGCATTGGATGAAGCCTCTTTGCCCAATTGAAAAATGACCCTTGAAGAAGTCCATTCATGGGTCCCAATGCCAATACACCACTTTCAACAAAAATGTGGTCTCCACCAGAACCATTCAGGAAGTATCCAAGACCATTGAAATATGCTAATTCTATATGGAATGATCCAAAACATATGAAAAATCTATCATTTACCAGGGACTTTGTGGACTGACTTTGTTGCGTAGGCTTTGCTATAGCCAAGTCATAAATAATAGGTATATAGTCCTTCTGGTAATTGTCCATAACTTTGATAGCAGTATTCATGGTGTCTTGCACGACATCAAGTCTTATATGAGGCTTTCCTATAGGGTGCATGTATGATATGATATGCTGTGGCAGGTCATCTACAGAAATGAGGGCATGCCATCCATGCCACATTGGAGTAACATCTACACATGCTCAAGATATCATCTAGGCAACATCCCTTCTGTTAGCTTGCATGAGGTTTTTTGGTTCAGAGTTTTCTGTCACCTTGTATTGATACTGTCTTATTTTTGGTTTTCTATATGTATGTGGTTGAATGTCTTTCTCGCCATTATCTAGAGCTCTTTTCTTCTGACACATTTGAATGTGCCTGTGTATAGTGCCTTATTCCTTTCATGCCATTGGCTACACTGTCTGTTTCTTTACACTTGGTAAATAGTCTTCATCAAAATCTTCAGTCATTGTCTTTGATGTTCTGCATTGTTTGCTCTTTGATGTTAAAGATGGCTCTGCCTGGTTGGGGGCATCAACTTCTGCTTACCTATGTTTGTTTCTAATGTTTGTGTGTTTCATATTTTGCTAGGTTTGGTCATCTGTGTGTGTTCTTCAATACTGGATGGTATGTTTTGGTATGCTATACCCACAGTGTCATGTAAAGTGTCATGACCGTCAAGTGTCTCTGTCATCGCATCATACTTGTTGAAATCCAAAGCAGTGACTAAACCTGGCTGTTTAGCAGTCCATATGGTGTAGCCATATTCTTCTCCATTTTGTTAGTTGGGATTGCAGTTTTGAGTTCCTCCACAACGTGGTAGCCGATACAGTGACCAAACCTGTTCAAAATAGTTAAAACATTCTTACTGCCTGTCATGGATTTAATACCCATGCCCAACAAGAAGCGTTTTTGTGGTTTGATTATTCCACTTGACACTGCAAATACTATGTCATCTGCAATAGATTGAACTACCCTCTCCTATCATTCACTGCTCACTTCTAATGAATGTGTGATTACAGCACTTAGGAATGTCTGATGAATGGGTGGCAGTTTTACATTTTCTTCTATTAAGTCTTCAACTTTAACTTTGGTTTTATTATGAGACTGTACCTTTAGGCATTCTAACAACTGTTCTCTCATGTGTTGAGCTGCTTGCTCTGCTTATGCTTCCCTCCAGTCAACCTGTTTCTTAGCAGACATGATGATTGTACCAGTTTTTCTACTTTTGGAATCAAATATGATTCCAGCTTTGAAGTGATCTGCCATGTTTGACTGCAAGCTCTGTGGATCATAATTTGTTCCATGCCCACTACACTCCATAAGAATGTCAGTGCATATTTTGTGTTGAGATAGCAATGATTCTTCTTGCATTTCATTAACAATGATGCACTGCACATACTTAACAAGTCTGGAAAAGGCAACCTGGTGACTGTCCCTCAACTAACTGTATTCACATTTCGAACCTGTGCCCTTTATTCATTCTGCCTTTTTTATATACTTGTTCTTACAGCTGTTGTGGTACTTCACTTCTTAGGCTATGAGATCAGTACTGCCTACTATCATATCCATTTGTTGATCATTCATTTCTTTTGCTGCATTTGTTATGTTGTCTTCTGCCCCATAAGTTACACACATTGTAGGATATTCAAAAGTCTCCTTTGACCCCTTAGGATTCCTTTTCTTGTATGATTTGCAAAATATACGTTGATTTTGGAATATGCCTGATGTAGATGCTGCAAATTCAGATATAGCACTATGAACTTGGGAGTGAAGCAGTTTTGCTGGATAACTTTTCATGGTGTCATTTTTTAAAGTTTCATCAGCTGCAAGTTTACCGGAACTCTTACATGTAGTGAAGTTCTTGTTGCAGATATAATGACACCCATGGCTGCTAGAGTAACGTTCAGGCAATTCAAGACACTCCATGTTGTACTTTGACAGTGTTTGACTAGAATGCCTTTCCTTTGCATCTACTACTTTCTCCTAATGAGCATCATCAAAAGGTAGCAGGTCTCCATAGTCTTTGCTAACTCTTGGATCAGTGTGTAGGATGCATCGCCTCTGCGGCTTGTGAAAAGTCTTGCTAGCCATATCTGAAACAGTAAATAAATTACATTAATAACAAACTAAACCAAGTCTATTAAATACATTAGATAAATTAAATAATTAAGTAAATTGAGTCTATTACATAAATGTAAAACTTTTACTTACTCTTAAGAAAGTGCATTTTCCAAGAAACAGTACAACTATGGATGAATAAGAGTTGTAAATCTGAATTCTACACACTATTTTACATAAGAAACAGTCATCAAACCTTTCAGACCTGGACACATACATAAAGGCACCTGGCACCTGCTCTAAATGTGTTAATCCACAATGTTAGAATAGATTTTGGGAATAGAGAGATCTTCAATATACCTAATGTTCATAAAAAAGGAGAGACCAGGCACTGCAGTCATACTGAACATGTTTGTAATGACCAGTCTTTATAAGGAAAACAGCTATAAATTAACAAAATCACTTTGTATGTTATTTTGACAGTGTCTTAGATCCCATGTGGAAAATATGTCATTATGTCACTGGTAAAGAGGGAGGATCAGGTGGATATAACAGCTAAAAATAAGGAAATTGCTGACAGGATACATGTAAGTATAATAATAGTATAGTAGATAACACAGGGCTATACCTAGCAGACAATTCTGCCTTCTGTAAGACCAGTCTAGTACATAACCCTAATGAAGAACCATTGGGTACCCAGTAAAACCATGCAATTGTACAGTAACAATTACATTAGGCAATTCCAATAGCAAATAGATTCAAGGTTCTGACAGGATATGAAATATGACTGTCTCAGGCAAACTTGGAATTTATGGGTGATATTTAGAACTTATGGAGGAGTCTGAATTAGTCTATGAGTCAGAGAAAACATGAGAAAGAATTTCTTCACAGAACAGGTGGTGGACAAGTGGAACACCCTGCCAGATGAAGTGGTGGGGGCTGAAACAATCATGGGATTTAAGAATGCATGGGATAGACATGAAGGAATTCTGGAGGTCAGGGGTAAGGTACAACAGACTTCTAGGAAAACAAACTGAACTTACAAGCTCAAATGGGCAGACTGGGTGGGCCATAGGCCCTTATCTGCCGACACTGTCTATGTATCTATGTATCTATGAGCAGGAAACTGTTCGTCTGACATGGAGTATCATTGGTATACATTTATTCTTTGATAATTAGGAATGGGTTAATTTTTTAACTAGAAACCAGATCAGATGTCTTTAAGAAAAAGGGCATAGTAAGAAGAAGAATGTGACCTTAAATGGTTATAAAGTTTCCTAAATACCAGGTAATCAACCCTCTAGATATGGGATACTGTCTGGAGAGTTGATTATACAGTATATCTTAAAGTTAGTCCTTTAAAATTGCTAAACCACGGATAGTGACAGACAACTGTTGGACTGCTCATCTTGGTTTCAGTAATATTAAACTGATCTTATTTAACATATATGATATATACAACACATCTGGGATGAATTAAAGTATGGAATTATGAATATGAAACTGAAATATCCAGAAATACACTTGCTGTTAGCAAGAGATGTGAATGCCAGGATTGGAAATTTGATGGGTTGGTTAGTAGTTCAATTTTAAATTGGATCCTTTTATGGCTCAGGAAATACATAGGAGAAGTACAGATGCTGAAATTAAACAGGCTTGCAGTAATCTTATAAGTATAATGAAGGAGGCAACTATCTATCCACTTAGAATAATGGGAGACTGATGGGGGTAATGTGGGACAGATTACATTCATTTCTGCTTTATGGCCCTCAGTAGTTGATTTGATTCTTTGGACAGGCAATGGAAATGTATGGAAGAGCTTAAATATAACTCCCAGCACTGGGCATGACCACTCTGTGGTAGATTTGAATACTATTAAGAAAATGTTTCCATGTATTTTAGTGGAAAGAGTAAGAAACTGCTATTTGCCACAATCAGAAAAAAAAGGAAAAAAAAAAAGAAAAAAGAACAAATAATTATGTGGGATTGCTCATCTGAAACCACAGTCCATGGACTAATATGGGACTTTTGGAGCAATAACCATTTGTAATTTAAGAGAGACACACAGCTATGGAAGCATGGGAACTGTGTTACAAGCTGTTTGAAGTCTAAGAAAGGAACTGTGACACTGTTGTTAAAAGAAATAAATCTCCTGCTTCTGGATGGTTTGACAATAGTGTAGGAGAGAAAAGGGCACATTTTCAAAACTGGTGAGAAAATTGAGGATACTAACAATAGAGAGTGTATTATGGATGTTATTTCACACAGGAAAATTTAAATTAGTCAGTAGAAAGAAACATTATAAAGAGCAATGGGATAACATTTTAAGGGCAATAGTGAGTACAGTAATGATCATAAATGTTTTGGGCTGATGATAGTCTTTGCAACTAATAACTTCAATCTCAGAAATGAAAAACACATAAAATCTGATGTATGGCAACTGTATCAGAAAAAGTTTTATTCCCCCATCCTGCATGGGTGCGGAAATAATTTTTATATATAAGAAAGGCAGTCAAGAATGACCCTAAAATGTTTTGCTCAATTAGACTTATTGATATTAGCTCTAAGATTTATAAACAAATCCTCCATGATATAGTCATTGACATAAGTAAATGCTGTGTGTGTGTGTGTGTGTGTGTGTGTGTGTGTGTGTGTGATGGCACATGTACCCTGCAGTCTGAGAAACTAGTGAAGGAACTGCAGGAGACGTGTTTGCACAGGAAGCCAGCCTACAAGCCCTTCTGGCTCAAAGAGACGTTTGCTGCATAACAGAGCCCCTTTAACAGAGAGCAGCTCTATGTCTGGGAATCCATCCAGCCAGCCTCAAAGCTAGGGACTGGTTGTCTCACAGAATGGTTTGCAAGCAGACGGTGTGGGTGTCAAGACTGTAAATGTTTTCAAGCACAGCTGGGAGAGAGTGAAGAGTGTCTTAGTTACTCAAGTCAGTAACAGTATGGAGGGGAGTGTGGGGGGTGAACAGGAAGGGATAGAACTGCATATGAATAATAGGTCACAGGGTAGAAAGGGAACAATGGGCAAATCAGAGGGACCCTTTGTCATTTTCTGGTATAATGTTTTATGTTTCTATGTTATGTTCCTATGATAACTCTTTAATACTCTCTCAACTGATAGAAAAATATGTATCTTTGAGAAATATATGCTGCATTCTTAAATTTCTCATTTGCATTTGATTTCATCTCCAGAGAAATGCCGTGGTATAAAATGAAAGAGTGGAGTATAGACTAGACTGTGATCACCATCTTGAGACTTGTATTCAGACACATAAGCATAGGTTTGTTTAGGGGTTGGGAACCGCTCTCTAGCACATTCCCAAAAAACTGAGGTATGAGATAGGGTTGTGTCCTGGTCCCAGCATTTTTTTGTGCATAATAGGAGAAGGAATGACAGATTCACTGAAATTTGAGTCTAACATATGTCTGGCTCTTGCATATGCAAAAAATGTGGTGTTTGCTCTCTGAGAAAGGGGCTTGCAACAAACACTAGATACATTAAATAATTATGCACAAAAAATTGAATTGAGTATTAATACCTCAAAAAGCCATGTTAAGGTTTTTGGCTCCAACGTAATCTCACAAAAGTGACATTTTGAGGCTTTTAAATTACAACCAGTTAAATCATATGTCTACTTGGGAGTTACATATACTGTCTGTTGTAAATGGTCTGCACATGGTGAAAGGTTAAGGGGAAAATAAAAAAAAACAACTATCTAAGAACTAAAGAAAGTTGACATTAAATATGGAGGTAATAATATCTGCCCACTTTCTGATTCTGCCATTGCAAAATATAAGGATCAAGCCCTATTTCTGGAGGAAATCCGGAACATTAAAGATAAATAACAACTAGAAAAAAAAACTTAAACCAGTTATACAGCAGAGCATTGGGTGCAAGTAAATCGACACCAGCTGCATGCGTAAGGGTGGAAATGAGCATTATAAAACTGGAGACTAAGCTTGATGCTAGGAAAATCAACTACTGGTTGACTTCAACTAGAATGTCCCTGGAACAACTGCCTAAGTGTTGCTGGAAAGAAAAACTGACTCAGAGTAGAACTGGATGTAGACCATCAGCATGGTTGAAAGAAGTATTAGCCGTACAAAACTTGATGTGGAGAGTTTAGCCAGATATGTAGACAGAGGGAAAACAAACACCACTAAGTCTAAAATAAAAAAAATAAAACAAATTACCTGCATAACTAGAATCATGGCATAATACATGATCTTGAAGTCATTAGTATATCTAAATTTTCACTATGACTTGCTAGAAATTACTGTAGGCATGGATATAGAAATATTTTGGATGTATGAGTTAACTTAGGATAAAGAAAGATGTACACAAAAATTAGGATGGACTTATTCTAGAGAAGTGTGTTGCATGCCAGACACAAAACTGGACTGTCTTGTACTGTATGGGCTGCACGCCCATTGGCTCTTGCTCTGCACCAATGGGCATGCAGTCCTACCGGGCAGTCAGTCAGCAGGCGACGGGGAGGCAGGCGGGTGGGATGCTGCCACCCGCCGGCTGCCGGGGGGGCAGGGTGGTGGGGCCGTGGATGGGTGGGGTGGGGACACTAGGCACCAGGGATGTGTCTGGGGGTTCCTAATACCATCCCACAATCAGGATTTACAGTCCACTGGACCACCAGGGATATGTTCGGGAGCTACATTGCTGCCCGTGATTGGGCTTGGTGGGAATTAAACTATGCCTAATTGGGTCAGTGGGGGTGGAGAGGGATTCTACGCTGTTTTGCCCGCGATCGGGCTGTGGGGGGCACAGGTAGTGGGTGGGGGCGGCCACAGGTGGCAGCTGCTGTGTTATGCCCTGCAATGCAGCAGCTTACCTGTGGGTACTGATTTTAAGCCTTTTTTTGTCAAAGTTGTGCAGGCGAGGTTGGGGTTGCGCCTGTATTAACTCGCATAGCCCGGCTGAATATCGGGCTGTGCAGTTCATGCATGGTTCCTCCCCCTCCAGTTCAGCAAGCATTCATTTGCATTGCGCTGTTGCTCAGCCTGTTTTCAGTGGTGCAACTGTCTCCTGCTGAATATAGCAGAATGGAGCAAGTTTGGACTTGCGCAGGCGCAACCCTATTGTGCATGGCGCAACCCTTTTGAATATCTGGCCCAATGTGTATTTATTGTGCATTTTTATTATCTTGTGACCCTGCTTTTTGTAATGATCTTTTTTAAATGATCAAACAAATAAAACTAAAATTGAAACTTAAATTTCAGTTTGATGCATCTGTTTGGACTATAAATTCCTTCACATAATGTAGGCTATTGAAAACAAGAACTTGGCATGAAGCCATTTAGAACTAGTGGCAACTGATCTCTTTCTAGCAGTCATATTTTTCTCTTCAGGATCTACTGACGTAGGTGCCTGTTGAGCTGGGGGGGTGACTTCATGGAACTTTTTCTCTTGAACCTCTGCTGCTCTTTCGAGCACTGTCTTCAATGAATCCCACATGTGCTAATCATTATGAGCTTTAAGCAGCTTTTCCAGCTCCTTGGATATCAGGTCCTTGGTCTTGCCAAAGTCAACCTTTTTGATATTCTATAATTACAGCCAAAGACTTGGTCAGCTATTTCCATATATTCACCAAGATTTCTAAAGATATTCTCTCATGTGGCCCTTTAGTGGTACTGCAGACAGGCAGTCAAGCAAGGAATTTCTATAGAGATATCACAATTACTGGAAATATCTGACCATTTCTTTCGCTGCAACTCTTGACCAAAGTAGTTAAAGCCTATATAGTCTTCCTTATCACCAGAGAGACGTTTACTTAGTTGTGGCCCTTGTCTAACATTGGTTTCTTCTTGTTCACACTGGAGATGGTCCCATCCACTCTGCTGAGAACATAGTTGAGGCTGACCTCAAACTTAGTTCCCTTCTGAACATGCTGGTCCAGGAAGTTAACCATAAATTTGGACAGAATCCCAGTCTTAGCCCTGCCATTTTCCCTCATTTAAATGCCAGAATATGCATGAGTAATCAAAGTTTCCAGGATAATCACTATAAGTAATTTGGTTGTTTGTGTATTTTCTCCAATCAGATGAGCATCATGTTCCAGTGTTCTCTCTGTGGGCATGTTGTACCCCCTCCCTGGTTGAAATGAATGTTTTAAATGCCATTTCCCCTTGCTCATTCCACATGGACTCTGTGATATTAAGTGCCCCTTGAAGTCCTTCTTGTCCATCACAGTGAATTCATCCTTTCCTATTGCAAAGAAACACCCATCCTCTTCCTATTTGGTCTATCTATTTGGAATGACCACTATCTTTCTATCCTGATGTCCCATTCAGTTTCTTTCCACCAACAGGTGTCTGTGAATATCATTAAGTCAAGGCCCTCAAAGTGTATTATGCCTTCAGATTTACACATTTTGTTGGTGACATTCCATATAATGGCCTACATGAAAGTGTGGGTAGTTGCCACTCTCTGCTTCCTGCTTCCCTTTGTCGGTCTTCAATCCTGTAACTCCTCTATTTTCATTTTCTTTCCTCTTTTCTTACCTTCCCTGCATCAGCTACCTGTACTTAATAATCCCTGCCCCAGTGTTCAATATCATGGGAACATTGAAAAATCTTAAAATCATGGTCATGAGTCACCCTGTGACTGGGTGATTGGGCAGTGTGCTAGATTTTGTGAGATTAAGGTTCAGAGGAAACCTTTGAGGGATTTTGAAAATCAAACATTTTTCCACATCTGAATATATCACCAATTATATGTCTGATTTCTAAAAATTTCTTAGAGGTCACCTCTAATCCTTAATCTCTCAGAATTCATGAATACACATCAGATCATGGCATTTCATTGGTAATGCTGGTGGCCTGAAAATCCCAAGTGAAGGCCATACCTCTCAACCTTTTGTCCCCCAAATGTGGAACATTGCCTGTCAAAATGTGGAACAAATGGGCAAAATGTGGAACACTTAATCAAATCTTTATCTAAGGAGCTCAAAACACTGTTAAAATGTTGCATTTATGTTCAGAAAGTCTGTTATTAATTGAATAATTTATTTTTTCCATCATTTACTATGGATTTTTGCTTTAAAATGTTGACTTTGAATGTGGAACAAGTCCTCACAATGTGGAACAGGGAGCTTTTTTGAAGTAAAATGAGGAACGTTCTTCGTAATGTGGTACAGTTGAGAGGTATGGTGAAGGCTGAAGTCCATAAGATGCCAAAAAACCTGCTTAGATAGATAGATAGACAGACAGACAGACAAACAGAGAGACATAGAGAGAGAGAGAGAGAGAGAGAGAGAGAGAGATAAACAGATAGATAATAATAATAAAATAATTTTATTTATAAAGCGCCTTTCAGTGTATCAAGGTGCTGAACATTATAAGATCATACATTCAAATTTCAAATACAAATCTTCAAAACATGTATAAAAATGTACCATAATAACATCAGACATTAAAACATAATAAATTATAATAAAATTACAGTCATACTGAAATTAGCTTAGATAGATAGATAGATAGATAGATAGATAGATAGATAGATAGATAGATAGATAGATATGAGCGTGGTTGATATGAAAAGGTTGAGTAGGCACCTTAATATTAAACCTCAAATTTTGCACTTCAACAACATTGTAACCGTTCAATGGATTTGCACAAAATTTGAAATGAGCTGTCCTGTGGAGTAGGTCTCCTGATATGTCAAGTTTTGTTTGGGTTGGATTTGCAAATCTTGTGATGCACATAGTAAAAAAATGCTGAAATTCTACTTTTTTTGCCTGTTTTTTTTTCTTGTCATGCTGCAGCCAAACTGTTTGGACTTTTGGTCTGACAATTTCAGGGTAGAAAGGGCTTAACCAAAGAACAAGCCAGCACTGGTTTGGTGAAAACAGATTAATATTAATCTGTTCCAAAGTTATTAAAATTTGAAATGCTGGGTTCTGAGCATGGTCAAAGTAGTCTTTTGGATAGCTGCATAGAACAAAAAAGGATTTTGCTCTGATGAAAAAGGATTTGTCCCCATCATGAAAAAGGATCCTTAGGAATTTGCTGATGAGTAAGGATTAAGACATCTAATGAAAAAGGATTTAAAAAGGTCATCCTTTTCGTTAGAGCCCCTAGTCCTTTTCCGTCAGCAAATTCCCTTTTTGTGGAATGACCTAATCCTTTTTCGTCATGACGAAAAAGGAATAATCCTTTTTCATCAGGTGAATTCCTTTTTTGTTATGATGAAAAAGGATTTGGATTTACTGGATAGATAGGGACAAAAGAAGGCACAAGGTCCATCGTGAATGTCCCCCACAATAGTGGTTCATTAGATTTTTATTGAGTATTGGGGTTTTAACCATATGTCTAACTGAGATTTAAATGTTTTGAAATTAACTGTATTAATCAGTTCCTGAGGTAGTGAGTTTCAACATTTGGCTGCTCTTATGGGAAAAAGTTATCACGTTTATTAGTGTTAGCCCAGTCCACTACGAGTTGCTGGTTATGAAGTCTTCCTGCTGTACATTTATTAGCTAAAGTAAGGCCACATTGTTCCATTAAAATTGGTGATTTAAGTAACCTATAGGTAAAAAGAATGTCCCCCCTATATCTTCTCTTGTTGAGGGGATATAGACCTGTTTCTCATAGACGAGTTTCATAAGTACATGTTTTGAGTTGAGGAACCATTTTTGTAAGCTGCCTCTGAATTTGCTCGAAGTGATTTATGTCTCCCTATAAATAAAGACTCCAGGATGGAGATCCATAGTCTAAATGTGGTCTAACATAGACTCTATATAATGGCTCTAGACAATGTTCTGACTTACTAATAAATGTTCTTCTGATTTGTTTTAAGAGTATATTTGCTGATCTTGCCACTTTATTACAAAGATTATTTAATGTTAATTTGTTGTCAATTATAATGCCTAAATCTCTTTCTCTAGTTGTTGATTTTAGCATAATATTATTTAAATAATAATTAATTCATGGATTTTTATTGCCAAAGTG
Source organism: Neoceratodus forsteri (assembly GCA_016271365.2). Classification (NCBI taxonomy): domain Eukaryota; kingdom Metazoa; phylum Chordata; order Ceratodontiformes; family Ceratodontidae; genus Neoceratodus; species Neoceratodus forsteri. Next base: position 217,232,351 of record CM057453.1, read on the forward strand.
GAGGACTGTATATTTATCAATGTTAAAAGTCATAGAATTAGTCTGTGCCCAGGAATCAATAAGGTGGAGGTCAATTTCTAATGATTTTATAGCTTATATGGTATCGACCCTTCTGACCAATTTCATATGGAAAGGTGATTATTTGAAGAAATCTTCATATCATTTATGAAAATATTGAATAGTGTGGGCCCCAGCACAGACCCCTGTGGAACTCCACTAGCAACTTGACCAGTATCTGAAAGGACACTGTTCATTTTTACTGCCTGAGTCCTATTTTGTAACCATCTGGCAGTCCAGTTGATTAAGAATGATGAAAAACCAAGTTTATATAACTTACTAATTAATACAGAGTATGACAGTTTATCAAATGCCTTGCTATAGTCAAGTAATATAACATCAGATGGAGTTTTATTATCCAGGTATTTACTTATATTATTATAAAATAAAATTAGGTTTGTAGTGCAGGAATGGCCTATTTTAAAACCGTGTTGAGTTATATCCTGGATACCTAATGTATGCATTTCTTTTTCAAACAGGGTCTTAACTAATTGCTCCATTACTTTCCCAGTTATGAACGTTAAACTGATAGGCCTGTAGTTTTGAAGATTTGATTTATTACCTTTTTTTATGAATGGGAATAACAGCAGTGCAACGCCAATCATCTGGGAAATCATTCTCACATAAAGATTTATTAAACAACAGCATTAATGCTAAAGCCAATGATTTAGCTGTTTCTCAGAAACAGAATTCATCCAACAAAAAAGAATTATAGGCAGGACCATCTGGTCAGAAAATGTCCTAATCCTTTTTCGTTAGACTCATTCCTTTTTCTTCAGAAATCATAATCCTTTTTCATCATGACAAAAAAGGATGATTATGTCTGATGAAAAAGGATAAAGGAGTCTATGTCCGAAATCCTTCTTTTTATTTTTTATTTAGTGACTTAGTGATAATTTTACCCCCATTGGGATTCTCCCTGGTGTCTTGTGGCACCACTCCCCCACTCTCATTGCCCTTATGTGCTTTTTCATTTGTTCCTTTCTTCTTTATTTATATATTTTTTACATAATTTCACCCTCAGCCCCCACCCTCCAAAACTCATTGACCCCCCCACCCCAAATTGGTGGTCAGTGTCTTCCTCAGATCCTTCTTGCTTTATTTTTTTTCCTGAAAAGAAGAAAACTGCCCATCAACAAGCCTCTCTGTTTGCTGAAAAGAAGAAAATCACTCATCAATGAGGCTCTCAGTTCCCTGAAAAGAAGAAAACCATCCATCGATGAGCTTCTCAATTCCCTGAAAATAGGAAAACCATCCATCAACGACCCTCACCCTCTGATGCCATATGTTTTTTTATTAAATAAACAAATGTTAATCCCTTGCCCCCCCCATATCATTCCCTGGTGTCTAGTGGCAGCCCACACCCTCCAGTCCCCATATGTATTTATTAATAACTGTTATCCCCATCCTCCCATATTTTTCCCTGGTATCTAGTGGCACCGCTCGACCCTCTGATCTCCTTGTGGTGGTTAGTAAAGGTCCTTTCTTTTTTTATATATTTTATACCCTCATTGGTGGTTAGTAGCTGCCCCTTGTATTTTTTATATTTTATAATAGTACCTGAAAAAAAGAAAACCATCCCTCAATCATTTTTTTGTTTCCCCAGTAAAAAAAAAAGTACATCACCAGTCTCACCTGCACCCACAACCAGATCATCCACTGAGCACCCACCTCTCCACACTCCTCTTGACACCCCCACACACTCTCACTCACCTGCAGAGGGCCCAGGTTCAAGATCCACTCTCCCGATCAAAGGCACTTCTTGCTGCTGGAATCAGTGACTGCATTATGAGAAACTGAAGTTAATGCAGTTCTATGTACAGTATTTCAATAGAGATTTCAACTTTGGTCCATAACTTAGCCGTCTTTTGAGATTTTGTCCCAAAATTTTTAACATGGCCTTTTGGTGACCCCTCCTAATGAACACTGCAACTGTCATTATGCAACTCCTGCCCAAAGGTAATTATGTGGTTTCTTGGTGAAGTCACCTTTTGGGTGGGATTTGAGTAATGACAGGCATATTATTCATGAGGTGGTGTTCCCAGAAGTCCATGTTAAAAATGTGGGGTCAAAATGTCAAAACATGGCATAGTTATGATGGTTCATTGCAATTAAGCTACGCACGCTCATAACTTCCTCAATTTAAAACATTTTGACTCCAAATGTGGAACATGCACTTCTTATTACCCCACAAAATATGTGCCTTAATTGTCATTTTTAAAATCTTGGCTGAAAAGAGTTTTTGCACCTGCAGCGCAGAAATGGCGCTGAAGTTGTACAGAACTATGATTCAGTAGGGATTTGAATTTTTTCTGCACTGGGTACATCAGGTGGGGTAATAACATGGCTATGCTGAAAAATCCATTGCTCTTGTACTACGGATGGAAAGGCAGGGCCCAGAGAGCTCTGTGCTTCTTCAGGAAGGTTCATATTTGCATATATGGAGGAATGGGAGTTCTGGGCCCTGTGCTCCCATAGCTATGTACTTATATGCTTCTATGGAGGAATCAGAGCACAGGGCCCAGAGGGCCTGTGACTGACAAGCACATTAGACTATAATTACACTATTCAAAAAGTAGGACAATTGTAAATCAATCTAGAATGACTCATTTAGAAGAAGTGACAAAGTAGGGAAATGTGGTATTAGGGATTCCAACACTAACACCCCAGCCTCTCACCCTTCACAGACAAAGAAGCATCAGGGGTGGCACTGAAGTCGTCAGCCCTAATGCTTACCCCATTCTCCTATGCTGCACCCACCCAGCTTATTTTCCAATGGAATGGTGTGAGCATTAGGGCTGACGATCCCAATGCCGTCCCCCAATGCCTCTTCATCTGTGCAGGATGGAGGGGGGGTGTTAGGGTTAGAAACCCTAATGCCACAATTCCCTACATTTGTTGCTTTAACCCTAACCGATGCATTAACAACGTTTTTTGCAATAGATAGATAGATAGATAGATTGATAGATAGATAGATGGTGAAAAGAATTGTGATTGTCCTTTCAGACCATTCCTATATTTTTTCTTTTTATTTACAATGACAATGACATTTTTTCTTTTCATTTACAATGACAAAAAAGTAATTTTTGTGAAATTATCAAAATGTTGTGGAATCTATCTAGATTCAAGTTCAAGTTTATTATACTGTTCAGAGTTATTCCAACAGGACAAAAGCAAATATACATCTAATTAAGCAATAATTATATAGAAATACAATATAACAAGAGAGCATATAGAACATTGTTGTCATCAGTCAACATTGATCATTTCAATAATTTATCAGGAGGTTGTGTTGAGCATAAAAGGTAATTGGTACAATATGATATGGATCATCAGTAACATTCAGCTGTCATCTACAATAAGGATTTACTGAATTACCCTTCTTATACCTGAACTTCAAGAAGTTACGCTTATAGAGTTCAAGTCTATAAATTGAGAATATTCTCCTACCATCTTAATTTAAAATGTGTCATATGGTATATGTATGGTTCTGTAGCAGATGTATCTTTGAAGACTTTTTCTTTTTTTTTTCTTTTATCAGAGCTCAATCAGGTTGTAGGGCCTGATCCATTATCCTTCTTTTTATTTTCTTAAAGTTGAACTCAGTAGGCACAATTGTTGGAAATTAATACTTATAGACCAGTTCCAATCGATTTAATGTATGCTGAACATTCTAAATCAAAGAGGATTGAAACATTTTCTTTATATATCATTGGTATACAGCCCCGACATTGACATGTTGACAGCGGAGTCCCCTACAGTGACAACAGCACCATGTCACTGTAGGGAACCCGCTGGCACCTGGCACTGACTGTAGGAGATCCTGTACCCCCGACTCAGCTCTGACTTGGAGTTGAGAATCCTAAGTGGGGGGGGGGTGCATGGGGCACAGCCTCCCTGAAGAAAACACTTGTTACTTCTGCAAACTGGCAGCCGACTGCATAATATTTTGTTGATGACCCGTCGTGGATCCTATATCATCTGTACACATTATAACCAGTCTCCTTTCAGGGAGGTATTATGTTTTAAACATAATTTGAGAAGTCTTTTGTCACCATTAATTTGGAATCCCCAAACCTCTACCTCTGTCCAAGCTAAGACTGATCGTGTTGACTGAGGTATTCCAAGCAACTTCCTATCAGCTTTTTTCAAGAGCATTTCAAAGGGCTTAATATTTGAAGTGGCCCAAATCTCGTAATCGTATAATATCCTACTGGTAGTTTTATTATTTATAGTTTGCAGAGTTGGATACTGATATTGGAGAACAAATATGTAGAAACATATAAAATCTGTAATTTGAGGCTTAGTAATGATTACATTCAAAAGATAAAAAAAAAAGTCTGGCAGGAAAAATCCACAATGGATCAATAACTGTATTAGAAAACTAATGAAAAAGAAGAAAAGAGTATACAGACAATATATACTAAGAAAAAATAAAGTACTTTGGGAGAAATTTCTGCTACTTCAAAAACAGTGTAAGAAGGAGATCAGGAGGGTTAAAACAGTTAATAAACATAAATCAGCACAGAACACTAGAAAGGATAATCATAAAGCCTCTTCCTTCACATATACAAACTTATTGAAGAAACTTCATTGCTCTGTTGGTCTACTAACATGACATGATGAAGTAATAAAAGATGGTTTACAAATGGTAACAATCTTTAATACATACTTATGCTGAGTACATGGAATGAAGACTCATCTGATTGAGAAACTTGATACTAGTTATAGTGAAAGCATAGCAATTACAACCGATGAAATAAAAACTAGGATAAATAGGTTTGCCAATAAGAGCTGCTCCTACCCTGTGGAACTCATTGCCTCATTATTTAAAGGAGGCCCTCTCAGTAGAAGCCTTTAAAAAGGCCTTAATGCATATTTATTCAAGCAAGCATTTTACTGAGTACATTTTAAATTTATTTGAAAATGCATTCAAAATTGTATGCTCCCAGTTGTGTTTTGTATTTTTATAATGTCTTTGTTTTAAATGTATATTTTATTGTGCAGTGCCCAGAGTCTGTGGAGGTGTGCATTATATAAATAAAATACAACATCACACATGCCCCCACAATGCAAAGCATCATGGGCTGCACATGCAAATCACCACAGAATGTTATGCTGGTCCAACTTTAAGCAGAATTGCATGGTGCTGAAAGGCCTCTCACACAGTTTGCAATGGGTGCTAACAGAAGACATAGACACGTGTTTCGTCCTACCAGGACTCATCAGTATGCCTCGTCTGTTTGACACCCCAGTGTACTGGACCAGCTACCCTTAAGGCAGTGTGCCTTGGATATATTGTGGTGAACCCATTAAAATAAAAAAACATTTAAAAGACAAAGAACCTCTGTGCGCAAACACTGAAGCAAGGGTTACCCCAAGGGGCATTTGGCTGGGAAGCCAAGTTTCAAGAAAATACAACATCACACATGCCCACAAATAAAGTATCTATCTATCTATCTATCTATCTATCTACCTATCTATCTATCTATCTATCTGCCTATCAATCTAAGAGGCAACCTGAATTACCAGGGGGCCCTGATGGGAATTACCAATGATGGGGAGGAGGGGGGAGGGGCAGAGCTTAGTGAGGTAACAGAATAGGTAGGCAGGCGTCATTGATGTAGGTACAGGGAAGGGGGACTGGTTGGTGGAAGGGACCTTTTTGGGGTCATGATTTGGAGGTCTGAAGAGGTTTAAAAAGGGAGTGCAGCCTGCAGGACTTCCTCTTTGCTGGAGATTCTTTAAGTTCTCAGCACATTGCTGCAACAGTTTGAAGACACCTTATAGGTAAGGCAGAGGCCTACAGGTTGGCATGGGGCCTACAGGCCATGTGGTGTCATGAATAGGCCTTTCTTTTAGCTGAATGTTTGGTTTAATATGCCGGTAGGGCAATCGTTTTAATGCATTAGCATTTAGTCCGAGGCGTCATTAGCTTTTTAACTGTGGTAGCTATTTGCTGGTTTAGATTATGGGGGTAGGTGGGGGAAGCAGGCACATTTAGCAGGGAAGTGTGGTTCTCCAGACATGGGGTGCAGATCCAGCATGATGGCCACTTTCAGGGATATTGAGGGTTGAGTATTTTATTGTTTGTGATAATTGATCTGGTACAAAAGGGTTCCAGAGGACAACTAAGCGAGGTCTCGGAGACTGGGTGGTGGCACTAGTTGTGGTGTGCCTACCACAGCGGATGGCAGCAGAACATGAGAGCAGGCACAACGGATCGCATCAATACTGTGGTAAGAAGGAGAGCAATGGGGAGTGAAGTGGACAGTGCCATTCCTTTACACTGATGGAGATTTTTTTTATACTGGAAGGTTCAATCTGTCAGCTGGAGGCATGAAGGGGTGCAGAGCATGGGTTTAAGATGCACGGTGATGGAACTCAGGGGAGCAGAGTGGAGGAATAGAATGCATGGAGAAGTGATAGGGATCAAGGGGTGCCTTGCATTTGTGCTGTGGACTGGGACTGGGGTTTGAAACGGGGAAGGTAAGCAAGGCAGACAGCCAGCCTGGTGGATGGCACATGCCCACATGGTGCTGGGTCTATGGTGGGGACTACGGCGAATGGACAGTTTTGGCCTCATAAACTGATCAGCCATTGTTTGGGGAGGTTAGGGGTTCAGGACCAGGCACCTAAATCAGAAACATCCTGTTATAAGTTATTTTAAGCAATAGCAGCCTCAAAGCAGCAGATAGCAGCATGGGTGGAATGCACATTACTCGAACCTCTAGGCTATATTAACAGCTCAAGGAATCTTGGAAGCCCCAATAATTTATTTATTTTTTTAAAGGGGGGACCTGTTGCATTACAATATTAACAGAAATTATCAGTCTTGCCTGACTGAACATGAGGGCATCATTAAAATACTGGGGCATTGGATGAAAGGGTACATAGTGGGAGGTTGTCTACAGATTGCTACAGAGTGTCACCCTGGGGGGTGTGGTGGGTGTGTGGAATGTTTAGGGCAGTGGCTGATGGGGCTGAACAGAGGGCAAGTACACAGCTCAGCAAGGTGGTAGAGTGCGGGGCCCCTGAAGGCAAGCTCAGTAGGATTATAAAAAACCAAAAAAGGAGAAAACATCACAGCAACAACATCCTGAATGTGGAGTGCTGGGTGCACTACGGAGCAGGCCGAGGGGGCCTGGGGAAGGGGGGAGGTCATGTCAGGGGAAACTTAGAGGGGAAGCTGGGGGCTGGGCATTCTGGGGATCTGACATGGAGGCCCAGCAAAGAGGCTGAGTGGTTGGATTGTTGGGGTCGTGGCACCAGGTGTAAGTACACCCATGCTTAGAGGGGGGCTCCAGGAGAGGCTGGAAAGATGCAGCTGTAAAATGGGTCAGGCTGGCTGGCTTGTGTGGGGGTGGCTGAGGCCGGGCTCAGGTGGCAACCAAAGCATGGAGAGGTCGGAGAGGTACTGCCACAGCAACAGATCGCTGGGGGGCTCACAAAGGGGGGGAAGCCCTGACAAAGGCCAGGACAAAAAGGAGGGCCCAGGTATTCACCACTCTTGCTTTCTATATATTCACTAGCAGGAAAAATGGCATGAAGAAAGCCCAGGTATCCAGTGCCAAATTGCTGGAGGACTCATCCAGGTTGATGGAAAAAATGACGGAACTCATGGAGATGGCCCGATGAAGGAAGGGAGAGGTGATGAAGAAAAGTAAATAGTGGGAAGCGTAGGCGAGCATGGGCAAGGAAGGGAAGAGGCCCCGAAGAGCAGTGCATGCCTCCTCACCTGTCCATTCACCAGAATTGGCAGCAGCACCATCTGGACCATGCCATAATGTGGGTAAGGGTAACATGGATTTGGGAGATGAGGGCAATTTAAAGGGGTATCAGGAAGGGCTACTTGGGGATATGGGGGAGAAGGGGCTAGAGAAGATGGAAAAGGCACTGCTGGTGATAAAGGCAGGGGAAAAAAGGGGTGAGGAGCCCATCGAGGGGCCAGCTGGGGGGAAGAAGCTGTACTAGAGCCCACCAGGTTTTACTCTGAGATACCATGTGCCCTTCTCCATTAAAGAAAAGATATGGAAAGGGGGATATGTGGATAACTTTGGATAACTTTGGTTTGGTGGACAAGGATATGGTTAAGAAGTATGAGCAGAAAGAGTCAGTAGGAAAATCAGAAATGGTGGTAGCATTGGCAGTGGTGGGGTATAAGGAGGAGGAGACCAAGTACAAAAGAAAGAACATAGACACATGACAGGCAGGGTTCTTGATATACAGTGTGCTTGTGTTGGAGAAACAGCCATGTTTGGCAGTCCCCATCCTGACATAAACAGCTACCATTCTGGATGCATACAAAGCTAAACTGGGATATGGATGGGTGAAATACAATGAGGCATTTAGGAAATGGATGGCCAGTAAGGAGGACCTGCAGTGGGATTGTACGCACTTGGAGCTGTAAGTGCAAACCCTGTCAGGTGCAGCAAGTGGACCAGTGGGGGAGCATACCAAGAACAGTGTGCCTCCCCCCGGTGGCTAAGACTTTTTTTGTTTCAACAGGTCCTCGTGCACATGGGTGAATTGTAAACTCTGGCATGTGTGCTCCAAATGTTCTGGTACACATCCAGTGATGAGCTGCAGGAATGAGGAGGACTGGAGAAGCCAGTAAGAGGATCAGGGTCAGGACCAGCCCTTTCAGGGAGGGAAGGGGGGTGGCATTGGAAGGGGCAGGGGAGGCCAGGGCAGGGAAGGATACAATTTTAACTACAGGTGGAATTCAGGGTTGACAGGAGAGGGGTGCTGGGGTTTTTCCCCAGTGTACAACCCAATAATTCTGGAGGTAGTAGAGGAATGGATGCTGGGATACCCAGGCACAGAAAGAGCTGTTTTTCTGTGCCAAGGTTTTAGACATAGCTTCCCGTTGGGTTTTGAAGGGGTAAGAAGAGCAATGAGGGCACAGAACTTGGGATCAGTAAAGGGAAAGGTTGAGATAGTTTGGAAAAAGATTCAGAAATAAGTACAAGCTGGGAGGGTGGAGGGCCCATTCACCGACCCCCCATCCCGTCTTTCAGATATGTCCTTTGGGAGTGGTGCCAAAGAAGCGGGAGAGGAAGTTTCATCTTATTCACCACTTATCCTACATAGAAGTTGCCTTGGTGAATGAAGGCATCCCAAAGTATTTGCAGGGGGTGCCTTACACATTTCTGGACAAGGCAGTGTTGATGATCAGGGCAGTCCAAGAGGCATGGGTAGTGAAGACGGACATTGAATCCGCCTTTCGTCTGGTGTCAGTGAGATCCAAAGATTGGGACCCTTTGAGATTTCAATTCAGCAAGGGGCTGTATTTTGACAAAGCCATGCCCATGGGTTATTCAGTTGCATGTGTAATATTCAAAGCATTCAGTTCCTGAATGCAGTGGGTTTTCAGGAAGAGATACAGCCACAGGAGGGTGGTACACTACTTGGATGATTTTCTGCTCATTGGGGGTAGTAGGGTAGAGACAGAGAGGATGTTAGCAGATTTTAAAGAGATGTATGGGACCATAGGTATATCGCTGGCAGAGGGTAAGACCAAGGGCCCTTCTCACAAGTTGGAGTCCCTGGGAATAGAGGTAGATATAGTACATGAGTGCTTCTGCCTACCGAGGGATAAGGTGACCCGGCTCAGGGGACTACTGGAGCAGGTGGGAGGGTGGAGGAGGAGGGTGCTGCTGGTATTGGTCCAGCAACTGCTGGGGCACCTTAATTTTGCCTGTAAGGCCATAAGCTGAGGCAGAGCCTTCACCAGGAGGTTGGCAAGGACTATGGGAAAGGCAAAGATGCCACACCATTAGGTAGATATCATGAAAGGGGTGCAGGAGGACTTGGGAGTGTGGGGACAGTTCCTGGAGAGGTAAAACAGAGTCACATTCTGGCAGGAGAAATGGGCCTACAACACTGACCTTGAGCTGTACATCAATGAATCGGGGGCCTTCGGGATGGGGCATATTTTAGAGGTGAATTGATTCCAGAAGCCTGGCTGAGCACATGGGGAGAAGCAGGGCTACTGAACAATATCATGTTTCTAGAGATTGCTCAGTTTAGTGGCTTTGAAAGTGTAGGGTGAGAGGATGAGGGTGAAGTGCATCTTGTTTGGTGTGGCAACAAAGGAGTGGTGGAGGTGATAAATAGACATGGTGGAGTTATGGACACAGTGGGCAGAGATATGAGGCAGTTGATCTTGTTGCGATTATAGCTGAAATTGTCATCTAGAGCACAACACATTGAAAGCATTCAGAATGACATTGATGACAGTCTTTCCCACTTACAGTTACAGTAAACAGGCTCCGGGAGTTGGCTCCATGAGCAGAAATACGCAGGACCAGGGTGCTGGACCAATTGTGGTGGATTGAAGAGGGAATTCCAGATGGCTGTACGGCGCAGTATGGTGCAGTGGGTTAAGGCTCTGAGCTGCAAATCTGGAGACCTGGGTTTGAATCCCACAGCCCCCTAGGTGCATACTGTGTGACCCTGAGTATGTCACTTACCTTCCTTGTGCTCCCAGGTTGCACCTGCAAACAAGCTTTCAGCTTAATGTGTCTTACCTGGTAAAATAATTGGTAAAAAAAAAAAAAAAGAACTCCTGGTTGGCTAACAAGTTGAAGGCATATGAGGGGCTGTGGGGGGCATTCCAGGACTTTAGAACTGGTGTGGGTGTGGCTGCACTTGCCACAGAGGATCAGGTGCAGCCGTATATGGTGAGACATTGGGAAGAGGGAATGGCCTACACCACCATGGTGGTTCAGTTGGTGGGGATAAGTTGGGGCTGCAGGGATAGGGGGAGGCTGGACACAACCATAGGCAAGGCCATGAAGTGGGTGCTTCTAGGTTGGCAGAAGGCCCAGGGGGGAGATGTGACAGGAAGAGGCCTATAGCAGTGCAACTGCTCATGAGGGTTTTTGAAGCACTAAGGCATGTCTGCACATCAGCAAAGGAGGTGGAGCTGTTTTGGGTGGTTTTTGTGGTCATGGCCAGGGAACTTTCAGGGTCAGTGAGGTGGTGGCCCAGAGGAAGCCTGATAAGGGCGGGAGTTTGCAGGCCAGAGACATCAAGTTTGGCCAAGCTACAGTGGTAGTGTGGTTAACCAAGTCAAAAACAGACCAAATGGGAAAGGGGCGGAGATAGTACTGCAGAGGTAGGCACTGGGGGAGGTGTGTGCAATGTAGGAATTGGAGTTTTTTCAGAAAACCTGTGGGGAAGGGGGGCATCTGGTTCCATCATGGGGATGGGAGCCCAGTAACAGGTTTCCAGGTCAGTGGGGTCTTGAAGAAGGCCCTAAGGTTTATCAGGGAGGACCCAGACAGTTTTGCACCCACTCATTCTGGATTGGGGTGGCCTAAGAGACTGCAGGGCATGACAAGTCAGAGGAGGAAGTGAAACATGTGGGAAGGTGGCAGTCCAGTTGTTACAAGAATATGTGTGGTAATGATGCTAATAGTTGTCTTGTCTAACCCTTCCTGGCAGGAGCAATACAGAGACACATTTGGATCATGGGGCACTCCTTTATCTATTGGGCCAAGAGGTTTGCAGTGATCAGGATTGGGGGAATGCAGCTATTGATGGACATGGAACATGAAAAGGTTCATTGGAAGGGTTAAGGGTCATGAGATGGGCCCAGATAATGCCGCTATTGGAAGTACTCAGGGTCTGGTGGAGTAGACCGGACATGTTAATCATACATCTGGGGGGAAATGATCGGGCGGAGACTCCATGGGGGCTTTGGTTCAGGCCATATCAACAGATTTGGAAAGGATGAAGAGATGGTGGCCGGGAGTGGTGGTCGGCTGGTCCAAGATCACCTCCCAGAGGGTTTGGTGGCAGGTCAGAGAAATGAAGGCAGTGGAGAAAGAGAGGAAGTGGCTCAACAGAAAGGTAGCCAGGCTAGTGACTGAAATGGGGGGGTGCATCTACAACACTGGGACATTTCTTTTGAAGTACAAGAGGTATACAGGTATGATGAGGTGCATTTGTCAGAGTTTGGCATGTGTTTGTTCCTGAGACCTTTGATGAACATGGTGGGCAAAGTGAAAAAGAGGGGCCCTAGGTACTAGTCCACAAGGGGAGAGCCCCATCTTCCAACAGCAAGCTGGAGATGGGTCAGTGGAGGAAAAGGGGCGGGAGCAAGATATCGTAAGGAGGGGTAGGCAGAAGGGGGGGCAGGAACAGCACAGGCTGGGGTCAAAATGACACCCAGGCATGGATTTAAAAGGAGGAGGGAAGGGATAAACTAGTGGTCGGCTCTTAGTGTCCAGACCTAGGAGGGAGGAGGTCCTGTGTAAGCTGATACCTGGTACTGGTGATGGTATGGGGGGCTGGATTTGGTGTCCAGACCCTGAAGGAAAGAAGCAAAAGAAGATGAAGATCATTAAGGAAAATGAGCAGAGAAAATAAAGAACACACTTTTAAAAAAAATATTTGGACTGGGCAGTACAATGTCAAGTGTAAATGAGATGTAAACATAATTGGTGTTTTAATAAACTGTTGCCACAGAGCATCCAGCAAAGCAGGTGTGCAGTTTTTCATTCCCAGATGGGATCTAATGACAAATCTGGTTGCTACTAAGAGGCAACCTGAATTGTCATGGGGTCTTGAGGGGAGGGGAGAGCTTAGTAGGTCACAAAATAGATAGGCAGGTGTCATTTGATGCAGGTACAGGAATGGGGGATTGGTTGGTGGGGGGAGACCTAGTAGGGGTCCTGAAGAGGTTTAAAATTGAGTGCAGCCTGCAGGACTTCCTCTTTGCTGGGGATTCTTTTAGCCCACCACCCTCCTGGAATATCAGGACTGGGGTAGGAAAATGAGGGCAAGAAGCCTGGGGCTGAGGTGGGGCAGCCAACACAAGTTAATAGGGGTCATCAACACAAGAGCCAGAAGCTGTGAAAGACAGCAGGGCTGGGGGCTAGCAAAACCCAGTTGGGCAGCAAGTGTCCCATGAAAAGTGGGGCAAGAGGAGGAAGGGGGAGGAAAAGGGTGGGAGCAAGGTACTGAAAAGGGGGTAGGAAGAAGGAAGGATGAGAAACAGAACAGCACAGGCTGGGGTCAAAATTGCACCCAGGCATGGATTTAAAAGGAGAAGGGGGTAGGGATAGACTAGGGATCAGATCTTAGTGTCCAGACCTAGGATGGAGGAAGTCCTGTGTAAGTTGATACCTGGTAGTGGTGATAGTATGGGGGAGCCAGATTTGTTGTCTGGAACCTGAAGGAAAGAAGCAAAAGAAGATGAGGACCATGAAGGAAGATGAGCAGAGGAAATAAAGAACAAACTTTTTAAGAATGTATTTGGACTGGACAGTACAATGTCAATTGTTAATGAGATGTAAATATAATTGGTGTTTTAATATACTGTTGCCAACGAGCATTCAACAAAGCAGGTGTGGGGTTTTTCATTCCCAGACGGGATCTAATGACAAATAATCTTAAGGCAAACTCTTCTCCTGGCCCAGATAAGATCTCAGCTGACATGTTGAAAATTATGTCCGAATCCCTAGTTACTGCAATAAAGATTCTATCTGAAGAATCTTTAAGAACTGGCAGGATACCACTAGAATGGAAGACTGCACATGTGGTGCTAATTCACAAGAAAGGAATTAAATGTGATGTCAGTAATTACAGACCAATCAGTTTAACCAGTGTGGTTTGTAAGATTTTGGAAAGCATCATAAAGAATAGATTAGAAATATCACTGGCAATAAGCAATCAAGTACAACATTGCTTTACTAAGGGCAGAAGCTGTGCAACCAACCTAATGTGCTTGTATAAGAAAATAAGTAAACTATTTGATACTGATTCCCCATGGGATATGGTATACTTGTATTTTAACAAAATGTTTGATCTGACCACACATTGAGAAATAATTAAGAAATTACACACTGCGAAAGAAAATAAGATTGTCAATTGGATCATTGATTGGCTCAATGATAGGCACCAAAGAGTAACCATTAATGGGGTTGTTTCTCGGAGGGGTAGTGTGACAAGTGGGGACCCCAGGGCTCTGTATTGGGACCATTTCTTTTCCAGGTCTTTATGTCTGATTTAACAGAAAATACAACCTGTTTGGTAATGAAATACGCAGACAATCCCAAACTGGGGAGACCATGTAATGATCAAACAGACATTAATTACATTCAAAATGATCTGGATTATATAGTTGCCTTGGCAATTACATGGGGGATGAAATTTAATACACAGAAGTGTTGTGTGATGCATCTGTGGAAAAATATCCCAAAGCTTATGTACAGATTAGGATTAGTTCAATTACAGTCATGCAAAAATGAAAAAGATCTTGGATGCTTGATCTCAAATGACTTGAGTACTTCAATACAAACAAATGCTGTGAAAGCAACAGTAAACAAGATGCTGTGGACAATAAAGAGGAATATTATATCCAGAGATAAGGATGTACAGTAAGGATGTACAGTAGCCACTCTATAGAGTATACGTTCGTCCGCACATGGAGTATGCCCTGCAGCTATGGTAACCTTACAAAAAGACAGACAGAGATAGACTGGAAAAGGTGTAAAGAAAGTTCACAAAGTCTATAAAGGGTTTGGAATACAAAGTACATAGTGAATGTTTACTGATGCTAAACTTGATGCATTTGGAAACTAGGCGTACTAGGGGAGACTTTTTATTCATGTATGATGTAATACAGAATCCAAACTTGCTGATGGAACCAGGAATAACATTAAAACCATGTGTTTGTAGGAAAAAAGTTTAAGCAAAATAAAAGGAAATTTTTTTATACAATGAGAGTGATGAACCTATGGAACTCATTGCCATTAGACTGCATTATCAGTAAAACAAGATCAAAATTTAAATATTAATTAGATAGACATATTTTATATGGCAGCCTTCCTTATTATTACCATGACTAAGCTATAGGAGTTATCATGCGCGTCTTGTCTTCTTGCTCCTAAAACATCCTAGTATGAACTCCTAGTATGAGTTTGATCTAAAGACAACTAGTTCAAAGCACTATGTAATCTACAGTGGTGTGTACACCAGGAGGTGTCGAAAACAAACCTATCAAGATGGTTATATAACATGTCTAATCTTACACGGTCCGTTTCCAAGGCCCCCTCCCCCCCATACACCACATCTCCACAGTCCACAATAAGAATAATCATATGATTTACCAGTTTTAGTCTTGAAGGCAGCAGCAGTTCTATTCTATTTTGTACAATATTTCAAGTTTTTGTCCTATTTTTCTTGTTAACTCATTTATATGGACATTTCATTTGCATTGGCTGTCGACCCAGATTCCTAAGTATTTGTACATATCTACCTGTTCCAAATGGATTCCAACCCTTGAAACTATATTTAAAGAATGCACACAGTTGAAATTGTCTTTCTTTTGTCCAAACAAAATCATTTTTGACTTGTTTATACTTAATGTCAATTTGTTTTTTGCAAAGAAAAGCTGCACAGCATCAAAGGCATCCTGAGGTGAAATCTGTAAATGTTGAATAGATGTTCCAGTAGAATAAACCACAGTGTCACCTGCATATAAATGTATCTTTAGATCTGGGCTTGTTGCAGCAAGATCATTTATATAGACATTAAAGAGACGCAGACCCAATATAGTTCCACCTGGAACCCCTGATATCATTTCCTTTAGTTCTGACTTGAAACATGCCAGGGCTACCTTTTTTAGATTCTATGTGATTAGGGCAACAATCAGATAGCACCTGTCAGAAGGGCATGGGCACAACATGGAAGGAAAGAATGAAGGGCCGCCCCGGCACTGGTGCGAACCTCAAAATCACAAACGGACCGGGTTTAAAATAAAAAAACGCCACCACCATCACTACATAATGCAGGACACCGAATGCACAAGACACAACAAAGGACAGCACCTCGTGAGGAGTACAGGGACAAGCAACCGCAATGATAAGTGACCAGATAGGACCAACTACCACCCCTGTCATTAACGGGAGCACAGCCGAAAAGGCACAGGGTGTAGTGAGTGACCTTGCAGGATCCACGTCACATGGTCAGCCAGACAGGATGAGTGTGAGGTGCAGTGGGAGACCCACAGCAGTGTGCACCATGGACGCAGGTGTGGTGGAGCACAGAGGCATGCTGGGTGGGGGGTGAGCACCAAATGTGGTATGGTGGGGGAGTCAGGGAACCAACGGCAGTATAGGATAGGACTGACACCACACAACAGAACAGGGCCAACAGTACAGCTGGTGGTACACCTGACTACACCTCTAGGTGGAAATTGTATGCCAGACTATGCAGGTAGTTGAGTGTGCTGCGCTGACCATGTTCAGCCATGATGGCCTCTCTGTGCTGGGTCAGGTCCTGGTATATCTTCTTCTTTGACACAGACAGCAGCTGCTCCATACCAGGATTGCTGAGCCACTGCTCTTCCTGGAAGCTGTCAAGAAACTTCCAGATGCTGGAGTGGCTGGCACCAAGCTGGGTGATGAATCCTAAGTGCCAGCCCTCCACAGCATTGTCCATCCTTGTCAGGCCTGCAAGTGTGGGCTCGTACATGTTCCACGATGACACCTGGAACAGTGGCCATCTCTGAGCAAACCCCCCAATGGGGCACCCAACCCATGTCACCTCCACGATTTCAAGGATGGGACCTAGGAGTTTCTTTTGGTCCCTGTAGAAGGGCTCATCGAGTAGCTCACCATATGCAGCCTCAACGGAGCACACAGGCACAAATGCCAGGGTGAGGACCATGCAGAGATGCAGTACAAACTCTGCATCCTGCAGTACCAGGCATACACCTCTGATGTGTGCTGGACCTTACAACAGATGGCCTGGTAGAAGTGAAATAAAAACAGCCCCTGAAGGCCAGCACTCTCCAAAATGGATACAAATGCACACCAGGCAGCCTACTCAAAGTCAAGGAGCACTGTCTTTGGCTGCCCTCACCCCACAAGCCAGCACACCTCTGTGAACACCTGCATGTAGGCCTTCTCCGTGCGGGATGACATCAGGATGAATACGGCCAGCACAACCACCCTGGATCGCATCTCATGCACCATATAGAGCTGCCTAAAGACTGGCAGTGAGCAGGGAAAGGGCCCATCCAGGAACCAGTCCTCACAACCTGCAAGGTACAGCAGGGATTATTGGGTGGCATACATCAAAACAATATCCCCTGCCAGCCTGCTGTCAAACTACAGGAAGGTGTCCTCCACCAGTGACAGTGTACTCGGGGGGTATACAGAGCTCTGCAAGGGTGGCTGATGTGCCAGGGAACCTCCTCTATGCCTGCCTCACATGCTGCACAATATGCTTAAGGAGTGGCAGTTCTGGCAGACTGCCAGCCACCATGTCAGACACACCGGTGGTGCACTATACAAGCACCTGTGAGGTGCCCTTCATGCTATTGCATGCCCATTCCTGAACCTGTACAAGCAATCCACACACACCAACCTCGCCTGCATCAGGGACATAATTGTGTAGGTGACCAGTGTACACCACATGGTTGGCCTCCTTGTGCACCCATGCAGTAAGCCCATATTTATGGTACTGTACACATCTCTAAAACACTTTGGACTTTACCTCCTTGTGCTTGTGGAAAATGAAACCACAATGGGCAAGGAGCAGTCTCACCTTTTGGCTCTGCAGGAATTGGATGTCTTCCATCTTCTTCTGTTGCTTATATTGTGGGATGCAGTTACATCTGCATGATGTCTCTTTCAAGTGCCTGGAGGGTCAGGTGGTCCCACACCTGTGTGACATGTGTGCAGAAAGGATGCCCCTCTAGGCTGCGGAGGCAAATACAAGGTGTTTGATAACTGAGCTGGGTTCCATAGTAGGGTGGGGTATAACGCGTGGGTTAAGAAACTTCAACCTGTGACCGCCAACCATGCAAAGGGATCAGCATGTGTGCACTGTGACTACAGTGGCTGTGTAAGACAACAGCTGTGAGTATTTTTTATGCACATTTGTTCTGCCTACCCTATGTATGACACTCCGTGTCCTGACCCCTGACTGTTCATGCAGCACTGTCTTCCTGACCTGGAGGGGTATGCTTGTGGCAGCTGGTGGGATTTGATCCCTCAACATGCAGACACTCTGCCCCCTTCTGTGTTTGTTGCTGACAACCACCAATGCATGCCACAATAGCGGCATGCTGATTCTCGGATGTCTGACTACCTTGGGCCCTCCTGGGACACCGCCCAGGCACAGGGGTGGTTAATACTGTAGTGGTAGGTGGAGAGGTGTATTGCACTGTGTGGGTGTGTCTGCAGTGGGAGGGAGGGTTGTTTCTCTGGGCTGGTGTATCTACTACAGTGGGCTGGTGGATGTGTTGCACTGGGTGGAGGTGTCTGCCTCAGGGTGCAGGTGGGTTGTTGGTCAGGGCAGGTGTGTCTGCTGCAGTGGGCAAGCAGGTTGTTGCAACCATCGTGTGGGTCCTCCACAGTAGGCAGGTGGGCCCATTGAAATGGATGGGAGGGTCTGCTGCCAGTGGTCAGGGGGTGTTGCTAAGGGCGGGAGGGTCTGTGGCAGTGGGTGAGGGGTGCTGCACTGCGCAGGGGGTTGTGCTGCTGTGCTCAGCTGCTAGCCTTGGGTTTCCATGGGTTTGTATGTGTACACATGTGTGAACATGTGTGTAATTTCAGTGTTCGTAGTTTTCAGAGTTACCCTTCTTGACGGTCACCCACTTGCCTGTTGTCCTCTATCTTGTCGCTATTTATGTGTTCACTGTCAGTCCCAGTCACAGTTATGATGTTCATCCTTATGCTGCCAGATACATTTTGGCATTCTCTATCTTCCATCAGTTCTTTCTACATTAGCCCTTCATCAGAAGACTACATCACTGGGTACCTACCTTTTGCATGCATTCTAACAGATAACTCTAAAACCAGTTTACAATCTCCTTTGAGATGCCCATACTGGATAATTTTTCTAATACTATTGCGTGGTCTGAAGTACCAAATGCCTTTGACAAGTCAATAAATATTGCACCTGTCCTCAATCTGTCTTGGAAAGCCTGCTTTATATCTCCAATTACTTTTAATAAAGCTGTTTGAGTACAGTGCTTATCCCTAAAACCTGATTGAGCCTGATTTATTAGTTTATTTTCATTTAGAAAAGCATTTAACTGTGTTGCAATCAACCTTTCAAATATCTTTTAACCGACAAGGAGCAAAGAAATAGGTCTGTAGTTGGAAATATAATTTTTTACCCATTACCATATTTCCATTCAACTGGAAATTCTCCAGTTCTTAAAGACAGAGTAAAGATATCCAAAAATGCTATTGTTTTCGCAGGTGATGCATATTTTAATAATTTTCTGGGTATATTATCCAATCCAATTGTTTATTTTCAACAATTCCACCAATACTTCCTTTGAAGTTACATTACAAAACTTAAATGATCTTTCTGGGCTATCTTGAGTTATATAAACAGGAACTGTATATAACTGGTTAGGTGAAATAACAGTTTTACTAATATCAGTACCCATATTTATGAAAAAAATTATTACAACTATCCGCTACTTTGTTTCCTAAATCTATGTTTTCCCCTTCTATCTTGAAACTTTTAGGAAATTCACTTGTACTGGGTTTATGTAAAGTATACGCAAGCCTTTGAAAATTCCTAGGGTTTAGTGTCATCTCATCTTCAAATGCAAATTGGTGTATTTTGTTTTTTCTTTTGAGGGGGCTAAACAGCAGAAAAACAGGGAATGTACAGCAAGTGTTGTTTTGTTTTGTTTTTGTTTCACACAAGACAGTAGCATTAAAAGAAATAAATAAGACAGGACAATAAACAATGCCAGACAACATTTGCTTTGGTGTTTCTCCTTTTTTCTATTGGGGCAGGAGGCCTGAATGGCAGCAAACTAGGGAATTTACAGCAAGTGCTTTTTTTGGACAACTCCAGTATTGCTACATTATGGGAATATGAGGGTACATGTTCAGAAACATTTATTCCACTTGTACTGTCCATAAGTCCAGGATGCATGGATCACACTCACTCCATGTGACGTGCTTCTTTGTTTTGCTAACTGCAGACTCAGAACTATTATGTTGTACCCAATAATATTTATGTACAGCCACCAGTTAGAGTGCTGAAACACATGACATGTACTCAGGAGAACTCAAACCTCTTATTTGTGTCTTTTGCATCATATAGCAGACACACCCTTCCTCTGAAGGTTCCTGCAAGACATCATCATCTCCACCAGGCTTATAATATCTTGAAGACAACTTTTACTAGATTGTGAGGAAATGTCTGTTCATTTTTATGAATGTAAGGTATTTTACATTCCTGTCGGAGAGGTAGCTTTGGAAGCACTAAATTATCTTTCTGCGCTGACACTGGAACAGGGCCAGGTTAAATTCTCAATTTCCAGAGCTGAGACAGCAGGCCAGTTTTCGAGTTTAAAGTTCTCCACTAGTCCAGTGGCTCATTATCAATGCCCAGCTGGTCTGTGTCATCCAGATATGAATGAACCTTATGAGCAGCAGACATGTGAACTTGTGTCTTGACCTCAGTTGGCTGATGCATGGAAACATGTGATGCAACAGGACCATAGAGGTTTTGTGCCATTGCTACGTGAGGATGATGTTCCAGTGGAAAGTGGAGGAGAAGATGGAGAAGAGTTGTTCTTCAGGTTTTTTTTCCCCCCCGATTCAGGCTTTTTCTCTGGATGTTTTTTGATCAACCAGTTTTGCACTTTACCATGATGAGTCACAACATAGCGATCCACATCAGGCTTTCCACATTGAAGAAATGCCACCATGAAAAGCTTGTAATGTGTATCTAGCACACTGCCTAGAATGTATGCTTCAGGGGTGTTAATGTGAAGCACCCTAGGATCTCTGTCAAACAACTCCAGTATCCAGTTAACCAGCTCTACTACCACAGACTCTGCCAATAATTCAAATTCCTTCTCAACATTGACTAGTGCCTGACGATGTACACATAACAGTGAATAATCTGTTTAAGGTAGGCATTTTCAGAGTTAATATCTTGCGTAGCATGCTTAAATGTTCAAAGAATTTGGATAACACTATCCATCAATATACACTGGGATGAACTCAATGACATGACTAAGAGTGTTTCATGATCATGCATTTGCATAACATAGTAATCGATTGGTTTATACTGCTCAGAAAACCTCTCAAGCATGTAGAGTATTGAGTTCCAGCATGCCACGACATCAAGCTTTAACCAGTTTTGTGGGGGTCCATTTGGCTTCTGTAGACTGCTGAGCTCTAATTGTGCCAGTGAGAAGTACCTGAGATGACTGCAATTTTTGTGACTGATAGCCAACATGCTTCTGACTGCTTTATAATGGAGAAAGGCCTTTGCAATCAGATTAAGAATGTGTGCAATGCATAGACATGATAAAAACAGCCATCACTGATTGCTTTCACAGCATTACAAGCATTATCACTTGCAGTGATGCCGGAATGAAAGCCATATGGCTTCAGATAGGATGCAATGCTTCGTTCATGTGGGTCAGTATTCTGGTATGTACGTGTCCCAGCGAAACAGTGGAACAACCAAGGAGTAGAACAGGTGACTGGCATTGTAGACATTGGCAGGCATCAGCAGAAGGAAGCAGAGAAATGGAGCACGCTGCCAGTTGACTAAGGCAATGAACCTGTTCACTACTCTGTAACAGTCACTACTGGGAAGGGCAGAAGATCAATAGTAGGCCAAAACTGGGGACAGATGTAACACCCCATTTAGATTTAAGCAAGGCATGGAGAAACACAAATAGAAACAAACAAATAAAGGGGAAAACTAGAAAAACTCTATCGGGGTAAGGGTATAAAAGAATTTCCAGATAACACAGGGAGAATAGAAGTTGAGAATGCAGGGAGCGATGCAGTGCAGTGGCTGTGGGGCAGAAGCTTTCAGAGAGACCTTCTGGAGACTGTGTTGCTGCCCCATCTGCATACACCACTCTTGGTTGAGGAAGGAGGTCACTAGACTCCAGGCCAAGCTGGCTAAAATTTGGGGGACCTTCTTCCCAACCCAGGGGCCACCAAGTCTGCCTCTGTCACATCAGAAGATGACCATGAGGAGGAAGGGCTGGACTGTGGTGAGCTCTGGAAGGGTGGGGGAGGTGGGACAGAGGTACAGTCCTCAACCAGTACCACTGCATAATTCCTACACTACTCTGTTGGAGTAGGACTGCCAAAAGGAGGCACCTCCAATAGTGACCAGGAAGGAAGTGGGGGCCCTTCATAGTGAAGATGCCAAGAACTATGGTAGAAGACCCAAGAGGAGGAGGAAGCAACTTCTAGAGGGGCACTCATTTGTGAAGGGGATGGATTTGGGAATAGGAAAGGATGGGAGAGGCAGGATAGGTTCCTACCAGATGCGATGGCCTAGAGGGATGGGCAGTGGATCCTGAGGATCACTAAGGCATCAGGACAGGAGGGAGAGCTTGAAGTCATTGCCCACCTGGAGATTAATGATCTAGCTAGAGACAGAGCTGGAATAGTGCAGGGGGAGTTTAGGGAGCTGGGGAGGGGTCTTAGGTATCTCACTCAGTGGCTTTCAGTGATGTGCCACCTGTCTATGACAGGGGTGAGGAGAAGGATCATCACACCAGGGGCTTCAACTCATAGCAGAAGGAAAGGTGCAGCGAGGAAGGGTTCAACTGTACTGGGGACCAGGGACCCATCTGGGAGAATAAGGGCCTATACAGGGGTGATGGCCTGCATTCATTCAAGAGGGCAACTGCAGTCCTCAGTAGACAGTTTAAATGTTACCTCGATAAACTTTTAAACTAGCTGAGGGGGTGGCAGTAGAAATCAAAGAGGGGGAAACTGGCTTCCCACAGGCTGAAATAGAGAGTAAGGAGAACCCAGTTGGGGAGGAACCCCAAGATACAAATTATTAAAGAAAGCAGGGTGGTAGAGGTAGAGGAGGAAGGAAACAGAAGCATTAAAAAGAGAGCGGAAAGGAGGGTGAGCAAAAAGGAAAAAAGGGGCTACAAACAGAGTGGAAACAAAATCTGGAAGAACATGTGTGCGAATGCTAGAAGCCTATGAAATATGATTCTGGACCTAGTGGTCATCATGGCAGAGTCCGACCTGGATATTGTGGCATTACCTAGTCATGGTATACTGAAAACCATGACTGGGACATGGCTATACCAGGCTATACTCTATTCAGGAAGTGGCTGGATGAAGACCACTTACTTCCAGTGGTGCTCACAACTTGATACCGAAACAGCAGGGTTGGAAGTTAGACACTCACCCAAAGAGAGCACAGCCAAGGATTCTGTGCAAATCTCTTACTTTTTATTCAAAACCACATGTAAAACTGTAGCAAAAGGACAAAGTACAGTTCTGTGCAATTAACAGGGAGGACTCACTGGAGCCCAGTGTTTTCCACCTGTCACTCCTGGGAAAGTATAACAGCAACAGAGATACTGGGAATACAGGAGGTGGCAGAGGTACTGTGTGTCACCCTGGAGATTAGAAATGGATCCACTGTTTGCATTGGAATGATCTATGGACCTTCAGCACAGTAGGAGGAATAAGATAAGGCACTGGTGGAAGCCACTGGCAAGACTGCAGAAAAGGGGGCGGTGTTGCTGGGAGGTTCAACCTGCCATCTGTAAATTGGAGCCTCTCAGCTGTGGCTCCAGCTAGAAGCAGGGACATACTGGACTGTCTGCGTGGGGCATTTCTCAGGCAACTAGTCAGTGAACCAACTTGTGATCAGGCAATACTGTACCTGGTACTCACTAACATGTATAATATTGCAGACATCAACATGGGAGGCCACCTGGAGACCAGTGATCACCATGCAATGTGATTCAGAATAAGGACTGCTTCAGAAACAAGCCACATAGGGGACAGAATCCTGGACTTCTGGAGGGCAGATTTTATAAAGATTGATCAATGCCTCAGTGATGACCTGGCAGGGGGAATGGTCTGATGGAGTAGAGGAATAGTGGGTGAAGCTTAAAGGAAGAATAGTAAAGGCAGCAATCCTCTGTATCAAACAAGTGAGCAAAATCAAAAGTAAAAAAGAGGCTGTTATGGTTCTCAAGAGAGTTGGCAGAAAAGGCAAAGGCTAAAATGGTAGCATTCTGAAACTATAATGTGATGCCGAGGGAGGATGGAGGGGCGTGTGACAGGGGAAGTAGAGGGAGGCAGCAAATGCAGTAAGGAGTGCAAAGGCACAGACTAAAGAAAGAATAGCCCAGGAGTTATGAAATGGGGATAAGACATTTTTTAGGTAGGTAAGTGAAAAGAGAAAGACCAAGGGTGGGATTGTAAGGTTAAAAAAGGAAGGAGGGGGACTGTGCAGAGGGGATCAGGAAAAGGCAGACATTGTGAACAAATACTTTAGTTCAGTTTTCACAAAGAAAGAGAAGGTGACGGTCTACAAAAAAGTAACAAGCTTTGGAGGAAGGGGGTTTCATGTCAAGATAGCAAACACGGGAACAGTGAGGTGCAAAACAGCACTACATTATAGTGACCGCTATATCAGTGACCCTTCTGCTTGCAGGGGGTGCCCCCCTTACTTATTATAACAACTCCGGGGGGGGGGGCAAACCTCGGGGGGACCATCAGTTGCTGACAGAGCACTCTCTGAAATTTGTGTGCTGTTTTGACACTCGCTGTTCTGTACTCACTGCCTTAATGGGCTACCAAGGGAGGGAGGTGGGCACTAATCATATTTTGGAGGAGAGAGTCCTAGGACAGAGTCCTGAAGGGACTCACTAATTTGAAGGTGTACAAAACAAGGGGACCAGATGAGATGCATCCAAGATTACTGAGGGAGAGCATAGAAATATTTTCAGCACCTCTGACAGTTCATTTTAACAGTTTATTGGAAACAGGTGTGGTTCCAGAGGACTGGAGGAGGGAGAACATATTTCCACTACACAAAATGTGGTAGCAGGGAGGAGGCTGACAATTATAGGCCAGTCAACCTGACATCAGTGGTGGGAAAGTTAATGGAATCACTGCTGAAGGAAAGGATTTTGGAATGTCTTGAATCGAGTGGGTTACAAGACCCAAGGCAGCATGAATTCACAGTGTGGAGATCATGTCAAACTTATCTGATAGATTTCTTTGACTTGGTGACAAAGGAGTTAGACCAGGATGGAGCAGTGGATGTGGCCTACCTAGATATCAGTAAGGCTTTCAACACTGTTCCACATGGTAGACTGGTAAGCAAGCTGGGTAGCTTAGGAGTGGGTACAAAAGTGGTTTCCTGGGTAAGAAATTGGTAAGGGGATAGACAACAGATGGTGGTTGTAAACAGAGTTCACTCCTAGGAAGCAAGGATGACCAGTGAGCTGCCTCAGGGATCAGTGCTGGGACTGGTTCCCTTAAATGTCTTTATAAATGGCACTGCAGAGAAAGGGGTGTTATCGCTGTATAAATCTCTGATAAGACCCCACATAGAGTACTGTGTCCAGCTCTGAAGACCACATCTGCAGAAGGACATAGACATATTGGTGACTGCCTAGAGGAGGGCAACCAGAATGGTGCAGGGTCTGAATTAAAAGCCCTATGAAGAGAGACTAAAGGACCTTAATATGTACACTCTGGAAGAGAGGAAGGGGGATGTGATATAGACCTTTAAATACCTCACAGGGGTAAATAAGGTACAGGAGTGAAGCATTTTTCAGAAGAAAATGTGCTGTAGAACAAGGGGACATGCTATGAAGCTACAGGCGGGTGGATTCAGGAGAGACGTGAGGAGGTACTTCTTCAGAGAAAGAATGGTGGATTCCTGGAACAATCTTCTGTTGGGGGCGGAGACAGTGGCAGGGTTCAAGAATGCATGGGATAGGCACAAGGAAATCATAGTGGAAGGGAAGGTGGAATGGAGAAAGAGCTGTAAATCAAGTACAGCCTGTGGTAATAATGTAGGTAGGGAAGAAAGGGAAGACTGGGTGGGCCAAGGGGTCCTTATCTGACATCAAATTCTTTGTTTCTATGGCAGATGTATGTGAGCCATGCATACCCTGTATGTTCACTCTAACATGCTGACAAGCACTGCCACTGTTACTTCAACTTCTCAGAGGGCAAATGGAAGATGGACGTGACTGCAATGCATAAACCAGGGAAATGGGCACAGTGTGTGTCATAATGCAAATAAATCTAGTAGCAGATGATGGGCTACTGATTCAGATATCTGTGATCAAGTGGATTCTGGGAACTGCGGAGTGGAACAATGCAGGGGACACAATGAAAGTGAGGTCATTATACAGCATTGGAAATGCCTTGGTGGAGTAATGATTGCGACTTGGCACTTTCTATTTGGGAGCAGCTTTTTCCATCTGATGTAGAAACCTAGGTTTCTCAATAAAGGAATATGGCAGCAGGTCTTGAAGCATCTGTGTAACTGCCATGTTTAGCTCTTTTGCCACAGGGTGCTTACAGTGTTATTTGGTGTGCTTGATTAATGTAGATTTAATATCTGGTTTTGTAAGCTTGGGAGTGAGACAGACTGTAGATGAGGTTGCTGTAGTAGCTTTAGGAGCTGTGGTCTTGCTGCGACAACTTTGTCCAACATCGACGTGGTTGAAAAAACTACTGAAACGAGAGGAGAAGGGCTTGGATTCAGCAGACTGACTGCCACTAGTATCAGTAGGCCTATGAATGAATTCAGTAAAGAGTTAAAATGTATGTACCCTTTTTCAGACTCATCAGGAACAAGCCATGAGTAGGCACAGATGCAAGCCACTTGTGCTGTGTCCAGCAAATGGCATGCTTTGTTTTAAGATGGCTATGCATCCCAGTTGTCCCATATTGTGTTCCTGCCTTACCCCTGCTAACCTTTGCTTTGCATAAATGGCAAACAGATACACTTTTGTCACTCTCATCCTCTGGAAAAAAAAAACACAAGGGATTTGTTGCTCATAAACAGGGTTTTCTTTGGTGGGGCTGATGAGTCCAGGGGTATAGGGTTGGGCACAACTGTTTCTTGTTGCTGCTGCTGACCACCATGTACCCTTTTACCTTGCAGTCCCTTTCCCTTCACATTTGATTGTTCCTCATGAAAGAAAGGCATAAGAGGGATTGCTTTCAGTTTACTCGTGTCACCACTTTTTTTTAGAGTGCTTAGGGAGGCTGCTAAATAGGGTCAAGTACTTAGTCATCATCATCTCCTTCATCACTTATGTTGGACTTTGATGTTTCTGTCACTGACACTAATGCCTGCTTATCCACCACCTCCTCTTCCTCATCTGCCTCGTCCTACTCCTCTTCCACCTCCACAGTAGCAGGATGTGCTGGCTCAGGCTGTTCTTCCTCCTCAGCCTCCATATCATGCACATTGAGCTCTGGCTCCTTTTTCTCCTCTTCCAAGGCAGTCAGTGGTCCAGGACTCCACTTAGCATTGTCTTTACTAACTACCATGGGCTGTGCACCCTCATCGCTCACAGTCCCTAAAACCTCCTGAGACATGCTTTTCATGTACAAAATACTGGATGACCCAACATTAGTGGGAGAACTAGGACTGACATATAAGGAAATTAAATATGACATGAGACCAAATAGGCACCAATTAAAAGGCACTGTGCCTGGAATGAAACTCAGAAAATATGCCTTCATACCAAGAGATATAATGGTATGGAACCAGCTTCCTGGTAACCTAGTTAATGTACCAAACTTGGCCATCTTTAAAAAAACTTGGATAATTTTATTCAGGAAGGTAACACAGGTTACCACCACTGAGCAGTGGGGACAGCACTCATGGGACTTGGCCTTCTATTGTCCTAACACCATAGTATTAACTATAAATACAAATAGAGTCCGATGACAGCTCCTGAGGCTCCTGTAACAGTCCTTTCCTCTGGAGAATCCTGAGACTGAAACATTAGTGCAGAGACATCCATGGCAATTTTTCTTGCCACTTTTGGATGCTGAGCAGCTCCTGTTGTGGGATCAAACTGCAAACCAAAAAAACTAGTAGCTGTGATGCCAACTCTTGCTAATGCTAATACAGCATGAGGCACAGCTGGAACTGCACTGTCATTGGAACTGAGAGTGTCGGAGACTGTGCTGCGGCTGCCAACATCTTCCCTAGCACCCTATGCACCTAGACCTGCAACTTATTTCAAAGATCCAGCAACACTAGAACCATCAGGACTTTTTCCACTTCCTCCTCACATTCCCTTGCCCGCCATGGTGTAATTTGTTTCACTCAGTAACACAATAGGAACCAAGAACTGGACAAAATGATGGATTTCAAAAGCAAACACAGACAGAAAGTACTACAGAGAACAGTAAGGATATTATACAGTACTGCTTACAAAAGTAATTCAAAACTACAGCAATATGTTTGCCTCATCACTGAAATTAAAGGGCCTGTAAGCTCCATTTGCATTTTATTCAGAAAAACAAACAAAAAAAAAAAAACAAGTAATTTTAGATGCAAAAACACTTAGAATGTGTAGCAGAAGGAACACAGATCTTTCTTCTTTAGAAATCAATTTTGAACTGAGAAAACATGCAGGAACAAACTGCTGTCATATGTCAGGGGCCTAGATGCTATAGAGATAGAACCCTCAGTGTCTACTGTATCTGTTACCCCCTGTGATGCACAGCTCATGGAATAACTGTAGAATGTAGCTAAGATGGTTCTCTCGTATCCACCACTAACTCTTTCAAATACCTCAGTATTACCCTGGACCTTGGCCTTGACTTTAGCCAACATATACAGTATCTAACATCTGTAAGACTGTCAATCTAAAAATAGATCTTGCCTATAAAATAATGTACGCTCTTACTCCCACTGCCAGACTTGCCATAGCAGAGGTAATCCTACTCCCCAGCCTCACTTACAGCCTCACTTCATGCTATCTTTCTAGTTCCTCAAACCTGGACAAATGGAACATGTCCTACAACGGCATATGTTGCTTTGCCCTACTCATCCACAGAATGACTCATCACTGCTCTCTGTACCCTAGCCTAGGTTTGCTGTCCCCTCCCTCTCAACACCTATTAGCAACTGGTTGTCTGATAGACAATATAATAAGATTTGCCAAACCAGTCACCCTTGCTGCCTTGCTGACCCCCCCAGAACCAATTGTACACACTGCGCTCCTCCGATAAATCTCTTCTCATGGTCCCCAGACACTCCAAAATTATAGGTAGATACAGGTACAAAAGAGAAAAAATAAGGGCAGAGGGAGGGATAGTGAGACTGAAGGGGGAGGACGGGGGCCACGTGGAGGATGACAACAGTAAAGCTGACATATTAAACAGATATTTCTGCTCAGTCTTTACTGAGGAAGAGGAGGGTAATGGGCCTGAAAGAAATACAAGGGGTTGGAATGGTGCAGAAATGGACACAAGTCCCTTTACACTGGAAGGATCTTAAAGGAACTGGAAGGAATAAGAGTCGATAAAGCAATGGGGCCAGATGGGGTCCACACCAGGGTCCTAAAGGAACTAAGAGAAGTGGTGGCTGAACCTCTAACAATCCTGTTTAGCCAATCACTGGAAACAGGGAAGGTACCCAAAGACTGGAGAACAGCAGATATAGTCCCCTTATACAAAAGCAGGAACAAAGAGGAAGCAGGGAACTATAGACCAGTCAGCCTGACATCGGTAGTGGGGAAGATCATGGAAGCACTACTAAAGGAAAGATTGGTGGAACATCTGGTTGTCAATGGACTACAGGACCCAAGGCAGCATGGCTTCACAAGGGGGAGGTCATGCCAGACCAACCTCATTGAATTTTTCAACTGGGAGGTGGATTGGGGAGGGCAGTGTATGTGACTTACCTGGACTTCAGCAAGGCAATTGACATTGTGCCACATAGAAGGCCATTAAACAAACTGGAGAATATGAGAGTGGGCAGGACAATAGTTCAGTGGGTGGAAAAATTGGCTGGGCAGCCGGACACAGAGGGTGGTGCTAAATGACTGTCACTCTGTAGCAGGGTGAAATCCTTCTACTGTATTTTTGATCAATGAAAATAGAGAATCAGTCCTTATGGGGCTGCAGGGAAGCCTTGCAGCCACAATAAGTGTCTGATTTAAGGTATCAAATGAAAATGAGAGCAAGCTGAGACCTGAAATATTCAGTGTAGGAACAGTCTTACAGCATGTCAAAATAAATGTTTCTTTCCTATCCTTTTGGCTGCAGCCTTTCTTCTATGCTACTTTTCTATCCTGTCTTTGCTGGACTGATCACCCAGCACTGAAACTTCAATACTCAGTCTTAAAACACACACACACACACACACACACACACACACACACGCGCTAAGTATACAAGAGCTGTCCTAGCACAGTTAGGGTGAAAGAAATGTTGAGTACTTTGGTGCTGTATTCCCCTGTTAAAATTCCATGTGCAAAATAGTGAACCTGGGGAAGAAAGTGCATAAAAAACGTGTTTTTGGCCCTATAAAATATTAAGTACTGAAGAACTACAGTAAACCACTTTTAGTTTTGTATGGAAGGTATCAGGAATCCCAAAGTTCTTACTGTTTGAAATGTACCAAACACATGTTTTACAAACTGCTACCAAATAATGCATTAGCAATGTCTTTTACATTATATTGGTTTAATTTGTATTTTCCTGATATTTAGTGAAATGTTTCTTTAAGCCAAAACTGTGCACATTGCTATATGTTGAGAAAAATGTACCTGTTTGGGAAATGTCTGACTCCATGTGCTTTAGTTTGTTGGCATCCATTTTGTAGATTACTATGGGCTCAGGCCGGCTGAACTCTGTGGGCTTTATAGAGGTCTAGCATGAGGGAGTCTGGGAACAAGAAATGTGGAATTTCCTGCCAGGAAGTTACTTTTTTGATTTTCTTATTGCTTTGTTTTTTGATTGTTTAAAAGCTGATATGTGTAAAAATATTATTTTTGATGTTTGCTTACTTTTCTGTTTGAAACCATCATATTTAAAATAGTTGGCAATATTTCATTAACATTTAAAGCTATGATTGACAGGTCATATGATCTTCAGCCCTATAAAAGAAACTGGCTGAGCAGAGTCTGGCAGATAAGATCTGAGCTGTGGAGGGAGCAGTCCTCTGTAGGAGTGAAACTGGCTGATACAAGAGGGGAGTAGTTGGTGCCGGAAGCAGTCTCAGAAATTCTGACCAGTGGTGGTGCTAGTCAAGGCTGGGATGTTTTGAACCAGAGCTGAGTTGAGCGGCTAGAAGGGTGATTGGTCTTCCTAAAGTATTGGCTGCAAAACTGCAGGTACAAGTAGGACCACCCTCAGGCACTGGAGTTGTCCCTGTGAGCCTACTGGCTGGGTGGAAACCAACGACCTATTAGCCAAGTTTTATTACAGTTGCTGAAGATCATCCTGACTAGGCAATCAGTATGAGCAACACAGAAGTTCCACATCTGCATTGTTGAACTGTTTATGGTATTTCCAAGTGTGTGAAGTCCTTCTGTAATAAAGTGCGCTGCCCTATGGGACATTTTAAAAGAACTTGTCTCGTCTTCTGTGTCTTCATCTAACCCACCCTCCCACACACTCCACAGAAAGAAGAATGACCAGTGGGGTACCACAGGGATCAGTGCTGGGACCGGTCCTATTCAATGTCTTCATCAGTGACATTGTCCCGGATTGACCCCTTTTCCTCCACAAAAGACAGACCACTTGTGTGTTGTTGTGCTCAGACTGGCAATTAATTTATTACATTTCACATTCATATTTACAAATACCATCACCAGTTTCCATTATTGTCTTTCCACAATTCCTTGTTTATATTGTATTAAAATAACCATCTCTGATCCCCCTTTTTCTTTCTTCCTCTTCTTCTCACCTCCCCATGTGAGAACCTGGCTGCCTCCTTCTTCTCTTTTTCTTTTGGGTAACAGTGAAAACTGAGACCACTTTTCTCTCCTTGTGTTGCTTCTTCTTCTCCTCATAATCCTTTATCATTCCCCCCTCCCCTCCCCCCTTCTTTCCCCCTTCTTCTGCCATCCACCTCTGGCAGTCCATCAACAACCAACCCTTACTGCCATCCACCTCTGACAGACCAACCCAGGCCCCAAATGTCCCTATCCCATTCTCTTTGATGGGTGTGTGGGAGGCAACAAAAAGTTCAGCACAAAAGGCAGAAAACCTCTGTGCTGATCATTATGTAACATACAATTTGGTCACATCCCCTATTCCACTACACCTATCCCTGCCTCATTCCTTGCTTGGCTCTTCTTCTTCTTCCTGTTTTCTGTCCTTTGTCCTGGCTACCTGTCCCTACCCCTACCCTTCCTATCTGAGCAAACCAACCTGTCCACAAGGTAGGGGTCCACCAGGACAACTTGGTCTGCCCCTTAAAGGGCAAACTTCATTGTCCCAGATCCCCCCCTTTTCCTCCACAAAAGACAGACCACTTGGGTGTTGTGCTCAGATTGGCAATTAATTTGTTATATTTCACATTCATATTTACAAATACCATCACCAGTTTCCATTATTGTCTTTCCATAATTCCTTGTTTATATTGCATTAAAATATCCGTCTCTGATCCCCTTTTTCTTTCTTCCTCTTCTTCTCGCCTCCCCAGGTGAGAACCTGGGTTCCTTCTTCTTCTCTTTTTCTTATAGGTAACGGTGAAAACCAAGACTGCTTTTCTATCCTTCTGTTGCTTCTTCTTCTCCTCATATTCCTTTATCATTCCCCCTTCCCCTCCATCTCCCCTTTTTTCCCATAGCCTGTCTCCAGCTTGTGTTGGATGAGTGTCCTTCCCCCTTTACAGCTCCAACCCCTCCCCCGCTTTATATCCCTTCCTGCCTCCTCCAAGCTTCAATAAAACCCATAATTTCTGTATTAAACATGTCTATTGCTAAGTCTGACAAATGAACACCAGCTGATCTGTAAAAATTCTCTACCCACTCTTCCACCATCTCAATATTACTTACCCTCCCATGCTCCTTATCAATGTCCCCACTCTTCTATTCATCTTCCTTCTGGCCCTATCCACTGCTACATGGCTGTGTTCATGTCTCCATACCCTCCTTGGTAGCATATCTGACCATGCCATGCTCACCCCTGGCCACCATTGCTTTATTTTTTCCAAGTCCTGCTTAACCCACAAATATGTGTCAACCCATGGCTTTCCTCCAATATCATTACCCCCGAGGTGTATAATGATCAAATCTGGGGTGGGACACCACTTTCTCATCTTTACCAAGGTTGGGAGTATCTGCGCCCATCTCATCCCTTGAATGCCACACCATACCAGCCGATGTTTTCTGACATCCTGGTGTAGCGGCTTTCCCCTGGCCTTCTTTTCCACTCTCCTTTTGGCCCAGTAATTGTAGGAGTGCCCGCAGATCCATACTTCCGTGATTCTCCCTCTGCCTAGTATATCAAGCAAAACATGTCTTAAAACCTCAAACCCATCTTTTCATGATTGTTCTCATTCTGTTTTTTTTTTTTTAATAACTACCCTTTCCCCTCCAATCCCACCCCCACTCTTGGGTTCTGTTACTGTAAGACAAAACACATGCCAACAGTTTAAATTCCATCATTAAAAACTCAGATGTATCTCTTGTAGCTGGCAGACCATCATAGTCCACTTTCCAGCATACTGGTCTCGGACTCCCCTTCTGCTGCCATTTTGAAGCAGGCCCTATTTGAAACAAATGGGAAGAATAACTACCTGGATCTTCACCCAGGATCTCCATGTCTTTTTTGAGTAAGGCTGTTACCTGTTAACTTGACACTTGCTTCCCATCTCCATGCACAAACAGACTCCCTACTTTGCTATAACGCTCTGCGGCATAAGCCCACAAAGTCTTCACGGGGCAGAAGGCCCCGTCTGGATGAGCCTTAATGGCTACTACACACCCCTTCCCCTCCTCATCCATCTTGGACCTTCTAATTAGAAGCTGTATTTTCCTTGTCCCCCAGGTTATATCTTCCCATTCCAAACCTCCTTTTTCATTCTTTCTGCCGCATCCCACTGCCACGCTTACCCTCAAGGCCCCCGCAAACATCACTAAATAAATCGTATGGAACAGCTGTGCCTCGTCCTTGGATTTACAAGGTGCAAGCAGTATCCCCCCTAATCTGGCCAACCACTGATCTGCTACTAGACGTCTACCATCCTTGTCCCTATGCTTCAACCTACTCCAACCCTGTATCATCCTCCGTATCAGCAGTGGACTCGTAGGATCCTTCCATTTTCTCAAATTACAAACCAAACTGATCCTTGCTAGGTACACCCCCATCGTGGTGTGAGCCATCCCTTTTTGCCACTGTTCCACTGTAAATTTCCCTAACTGTTCCTCCATAACTGGCTCACTTACCTCCATGTGGTGTGCTTCCCTGAATGTTTGCAATGCCCGCCATGCCCATTCATAGGCCCTCAAGGTCCGTGTCACCCATGAATTGCAGAACAGCATTTCAGCTCCCTCTTGCCAATGTCCCAGATGTTCATTGGAATGGGCATTTTTCGCTCCTGTGCTGTAGGTGCCAGCATCCAGAACCAGTCCAACTGCAGACAGGAAAGGCTGTCAGCCAGGATATTGTTTACCCCGTCTATGTGCCTATCTCTGAATGATATATTCAGTTGCAAGCCTCTTAATACTAACTGTCTCAGTACTTGCATCACTGTCTTGGACCTAGCTCCCATGTTGTTCAGAACATCCACCACTGTCTTGTTGTCACACCAAAATGTAACCTTCTGATTCTGCAGTTCCTCTCCCCATACCAGGGTGCAGGCCCAAATTGGCATGATTTGCAATAATGTGATGTCCCTCACCATTCTGTCTCTTACCCAGCTTGCTGGCCATGGCTCTGAAAACCATTTTCCTCTCAGATACCCCCCCCATTCCTAACCCTCCCGCTGCATCTGTATACAATTCTAGATCCATGTTGTAGACCCATTCTTCCTGCCAAAAGGAGCAGCCATTATAGGTGCTCAGGAATTCCTCCCATACCCTGAAATCCTCCTTTACTCCTTTTGTTATATCCACCCAGTGGTGTGGCCTCACCACCCCTGCCGTGGCCTTCGCGAGTCAACTTGTAAACATTCTACCTGGCCCAATTGCCCTGCAGGCAAAGTTCAAATGCCCTGTTACCTGTTACACCTGTCTTAACTGCACCCGCCTCCTGCTCGTGTGCACCTGGATCAGCTCCCTTAACTTTTCCACTCTTTTGTCTGGTAACCTAAACACTTCCTCCTGTGCATCTATCTCGATCCCTAAAACTCTAGGACTTTGCTGGGGCCTTCTGTTTTATCCAGTGCCAATGGCACCCCGAGCTCCCAGCTCAGCTCTTGGAAACTAGCCAACATCATCCATGTGTCCGCTGCCTAGTAACAGGAAATCATCTAAATAGTGTATGACTGTCTTGTACCCTGATCTTTCCTGGAATATCCAATGCAGGCAAGTGCTGAAGGTGTCAAAAGTGAAGCAAGCTATGGAACACCTCATAGGCATAGTCTGGTCAAAATAATACTGGTCCCCTACTTTAAAACCTAATAGGTCCCAGTCCTCTCTCCTCACTGGGAGCAACCGAAAGACAGATTCTATATCTGTCTTGGCCATCCACACATCAGGGGTCACCTGTATAATCTGTACTGCCTCTTCCAATGTGGCATAGGTGACCCTGCTATGCTCTTCCCCTATAAAATAATTAACAGACTCTACCTCTGGGAATAAGAAATGGTGGATCACCCTGTATTCCCCTGTTTGTTTTTTTGGGACTAGACCCAGTGGGGAAATTCTCAAATTGTGTAGAGGGGGAAAAGAATTCAGACCTTCCACCCTCCCTGCAGCTTTCTCTTTTTCTATTTTTTGTCTCAGGATGTCTTCTTTTCCTTGACTGACCCCAAGTTGTTAGCCTTCCTTTCCTGTCTTGGACCTTCACACTATAGAGGGAAACCATTTCTAAAACCTCTCCGTATGGCTTCTGCCATTTCACTATCTGGATGCCCCTTGAGCCACTTTTCCCAAACCTCTATCTTGATGGGGGTTTTGCCATCTGGAAATGCTCACTCCCCCAATACCCACCCCACCCCATTCCCCCATACCCTCCATGACTGTTTTTCCCTTGTCACTCCTTTCAATACACTTGGGCTCCCCTAGCCCCATAACCTCTGCCTTTAGCACCCATGTTCTATGTCTGTCCCTTAAATCCTGGCCCCTCCTGAAAGGGCTGGTGGCCCATCACCTGGGCTCCCACCACCTGGGCTCCATGGGTCCAGGTGTTTCTACATCTCGTTGCCAGGTGGGAACCTCCACATCTCGAGCAGGCGTGCCGGAACTGGCATTGCAGCCATGAACAAAATGCCCTGTTGTATCCCCAGCAGCACTTCTGAGGTATCCCCCCTTTCTAACTATGTCTCCCTCTGGTGTGGATTGATCAGTAACATAGTCTGTCCTCAGATCTAGCTGTTTTGTGTCCCATCTCACGTCCCTGTATGTTACCATCCTTTGGCGGAAAAACTCGTCATAATATATCCACCCTACCCCACCCTTTTGCTTCTGCCCTTCGTATGATCAGGGAGTATGTGATAAGTTGGATGCCCAGTTCTGGTTTCTTTTCCATCACTATGGATGAATATGTGGCGAAACCCACAAACCACCCATCCCATGTCTTTCCTTTTGTAAAATTATCCTCCTCTTTCTTCCCCAATAAAACCACGGCTGCTGCCATCTCACTCTTCCCTATATTCTCAGTCTCTTCATATTTTGCTGCTGCCTCTCTACTTACCAAGGCAAGTATGTCCACATACTCCCCTTTCCATATCTTCTCCTTTGTGGCCAGTGGCATGTCTTCCCCTATTCTCATCCCCGAGGCTCCTATATTCCTTGTCCCTTTTCCTGCTCCCTCTGCCACCTTCCCCCCAACCATCTCTTTATCTGACATAATCTCAGCCAGTGCATTTTCCATCTGCCCTAGTCTGCCTGCCCCCAGGGCTGCTATAATTGGCCCAATGTAATCTTTAGTACTCTCTCCTACAGAACCTGATACACTACCTGCTGGCTTGTCCACTCCATGCGACCTGCTGTTACCCATCTGTACTGTTCCAGCTTCTTGTGGTGGGACCACTAGCGGCAGCATCGGAGGCAGTGAAGCCATTACAGCAGGGGTGGGGAACCAGTCTGGGTTCTGGCATCGGTACCATGATTGGCTCCAGGGGAGGTACTAATGGTTCAGGCAGAGAGGGCTGCAGTGGTACTGGGCTACCTGCTCAAGGGGGAACCACCCATGGTGGCTGCTCCCTTTTTAGGCTGTGTGGCCTCCCTGCAGGTCATTTCTCATCACCCCCTTAACTTTTTTCCTCTTTCCACTTCTCCCCTGACTTCCCCGGTTTCATGCCCTCCACCAGCTGCCACATCCTGTTGGCCTTCTCTGCCAACTCCACTATTGCCATGTATGCATCCTCCTGTGATGGCTTATTCTTCTTCTGTGCCATTTCCCTCCAAAATTCCAGAAGAAAGCTGTGGATAAACTAACAAAGCATCTCCGTTAAAGCTTACCATCATTCTGTAGCTATCCATGTTTATTTATAATTTTATATTATTTTTCTCTTTTTCTTTTATACATTTTTGACCCTTTTTCAAAAGTTTGGGCCCTTGCCAGCTATTGCCCTAACCCACCGGCCCTCGTATGTGCAGCCAACCAGGTACCCCTATTCTTATTGTGTCATCCCTCCAGGCTCCATTCATGGGTTCCCGATGACTAATACCCTTGAGCCACAAAATTACCTCCCAATTCATATTCTCACCAAAAGACGCCCTTACAGGAGAAAAAAAAAACATGCACCACCATTCTGTATGTTTCTGCAAAATATTCCCCCTCCATAATGAACCCACCCTGGGCATGGGAGCCATTCTCATTCATACCCTCCCTCATTGTTCAGACCACGGTGTCTTCACCCCCCCACCACCTCTATTCTTGGCTCAGCCCTGTTCTTTCCCCATCACTCCTTTCCCTCCTTCTGTACCCATACAAAATGCCAGGGGCATATAACCCCAGCATGCCTTCCTAGGCCTTGCCACCTGCTTATAACAATGCCATGCGACGTGATGTCAGATGCCGAAATTTTGTAGGCCACGTGGCCTCCCGAACTAGGCCTTTCTGGCTAGCCGCTCCATGGTCCTTCTTTCTCCTGCTTTCATCTCCTTGCCATGGCTCCTGCTCTGTAGGCACGCCTTTTCTGCCCTCCATGGGTCAAAACCACCCACCTGGGTGGTCTATGACATCAGATGCCGAGTTGTGGCTGCGTGGCCTCCCGCTAGGCCCATCTGGCAGGCCCCAGTTCGATGTCTCTGTCTCTGTCTCTGTCTTCTCCCCCCTTCTGCCGAACCTGCATCCTCCACTCTCTAAGAGCATGGTCTCCTTCTCCTCCACACCTTGCTGTCTCTCCCTATGCTTGCTTTCCACTTTTATATACATATGTTTTTTTATTTTAAATTTGATTCTCATCCCAATGCTGTGCATGCACTCCTCTGCCTCGTAGGCTGCTGATTTCCACCATCACTTCTGCATGGCATGAAAAACACCCTTCTCTCACTCAATTGGCCTACCAAATGTGCACTCTGGGTCTGGAGCTCCACGCTCTCAGAATCTCCCTTTCATCCCCCCCCCCAGTTGCTACTCTGGCTGCCTCCTGCCTTGTTGCTTTACCTTTTTTCTTTGTCCTCCTTGCTAATGGGCCAAGGCCACACACAGAAAGCCATCAAACTTCTTCTCTGCTTCACACCATATATTTGTTATGTAAAGAGCTTCTCCTATAGTTTTTTAAGCTTGTTCCTTCATATTGTTCTTTACCTCTGCCTCCTGCCTTGTTGCTTTACCTTTTTTCTTTGTCCTCCTTGCTAAGCGGCCGAGGCCCCACACAGAAAGCCATGAAAGTTTTCTCTGCTTCACACCGTATATTTTCTACATAAAGCGCTTGTCCTATAATGTTTTATGCCTGTTCCTTCATATCATTCTTTATCTCCGCTTCTTACCTTTTAATTTGTCCTGGTAAGCAAACCTTTTTCTCAGAAAACTTTGAAAATCAAACTGCAATCCGAAGTGCTGTAGCTCTATTGATTACTTTAGCCAACAAAAACTTCAGAAAAAAGAGGCAGAAAACCTCTGTGCTGATCATTATGTACCA
Source organism: Neoceratodus forsteri (assembly GCA_016271365.2). Taxonomy (NCBI): domain Eukaryota; kingdom Metazoa; phylum Chordata; order Ceratodontiformes; family Ceratodontidae; genus Neoceratodus; species Neoceratodus forsteri. The sequence continues at coordinate 217,271,396 of CM057453.1, forward strand.
TACCATTTGGCCACATACCCTTTTCCACTATACCTATCCCTGCCTCATTCCTTTCTTGGCTCCTCCCCTCCCTGTTTGCTGTCCTTTGTCCAGGCTACCTGTTCCTCCCCCTACCTCCCCCCCATCTGAGCAAACCAACTTGTCCACAAGGTAGGGGTCTGCCAGGACAACGTTGTCTGCCCCTTAAAGGGAAAACTTCATTGCACAAGACCTAGAAGGCAGAATTTTCCTGTTCACTGATGACACAAAGCTTTGTAACAGAGTGGACACACCAGAGGGTGTTGACAGAATGAGGAGGGACCTGCAGAAGTTAGAAGAAGGCCCAGGTAACTACATGACTTTTAGAAAATGTAGAAGTTTTCCACAAAATTGCAGAACTTAACTGCAAGCATTTTCTAAACAGAGGAACAGCCAGACAAAAAAAAAAAATTGCTTCTGTTGACTTAAACAACATAACCTAGAAATTAAGTACAAACAGCAGAAAATGGAAAAGAAAATACAGAAATGGTGGATTTACAGCGAGTCCTGTACTGTGACTCTAAAAGTAGGGTGGTTAGAGTCAGTATATACATTTTAAAGTTACAATATCACCTACAGGAATGCAAACATGGGCCTAAATTGCTGGTAGAACAAGCATTCTACAGAACTGCACTGAGATTTGTGGAATGAATCACTGAACTACAAAATAAATGACAAGTAACTGTAATTCTGCAGTTCATGCAGACTATTTCCCCACCATTTGCCAATAAATACTGCAGTACTTGGTGACAATTTGTAATACACTTTCTGAAGATTCGGAATCTGCAAATGGCAGAATTTCAGAAAATTTCAGAAAATTTATGATTTTTCATTATAAATTTATGCAAAACCAGAATTCACAATTTTTGCCCAGCACTACTGTACACTGGATCCAACAGTAACCCTTTTTGACTGCAGTTTGCTTTAGAGTTCTCAGTTAAAGCACCTTTTAACCCCAGGAATACATCACTGAAGCCATACAGGAAGCATCATCTTCCAGCCATCGACTGACACCCAAGAGATATAACGTTGTGCTAATTAGAACTAAAGTTCAACCTCTGCATTGCAGTCATGCTCCGACTCCAGCCCCAATGTTAGATCTGTTTCTCTGCCTGAAAAGAGGAATTGCCCTAAAGTCATCATGCTCTCCAGATGTGGTTTATTCATTTTTATGTTGTTTTGTGCATAGGTGCAAGCAACATATTGTGGTAGTACCACATTGAGAGGTGTATCAGTGTTGGTGAATGCAGGGCACACTTTAGTAAGTGCATACCTCATCCCCCAGTTAGTGATGGGGCCCAATCCCCGTTGGCATCAACCCCCCCAACTCATGGGGCACACTGCGAGCCCACCCCAGTGTGCCCAACATCCCCCCCAAAAGTCATGGGGGAAACTGAGAGCCCACCCCAGTGTGCTCAACATTTTTTTTAGTTCACCTTTAAAGAAAGAAAACCATCCTTGGATGTCTGTTTTTGGTTTTTCTCTGTAAAAAAGAAAATCGTCCCTCGTAATCCCCTTAACCCCACTCCCCCAACCCACACCCAGCCTCTGCGTACCCCACCTCCCTGCACCCCCTCACCTCATACTTACCTCTGGAGGTCCGGCGCTGTGATTGTCTGTGGAGTGGGATGCATCTGGACTCTTCAAAGCCTAACTGCAAATGAAGGCATGTAGGCGTATATAATAGGCATCAGTGGGGGTGGGGGTGGGGGGAGTTCAACAGGTGGATATCTCAGACATTTTTTTGAATTTTAGCTCCAAATTTTCAACATGGGGCTCTTGGGATCCCATCTCATGAACACTTGCTCTGTCATCTCATTATTTGGTCCTGAAAGGTGATTTGCGGTCATTGCATGAAATCACCTTTTGGGACTGATTAACGAAACGACAGTGCTACTGTTCATGAGGTGGGGTCCCAAAAAGCCCATGTTGCAAATTTGGTGAAAATATTCCCCAAAGTGACTGTGTTATGAGCGTGCATTGTGCAGTTTCCACACATGCTCATAACGTCAACAATTTTTAATATTTTCACTCCAAATTTTCAACATTGCCATTTTTTGACACCTCTTTATGAACAGTAGAGCTGTAATTTTTCACATCTTGCCCAAAATGTGTTTTCATACATCTGGCACACAATGACATGGTTGCTGTGGGAACTCAACTTTCTGGACAGATTAACAAAATCACAGTGCCACTCTTTATGAACGGAGGCCCCAAATTGGCTATGTTGAAAATCTGGTTAAAAAAATCACCAAAATAATTGAGTTATGGGCATGCTTTGCACAGATTCTACGCACGCTCACGACTTCACCAGTTTTTCATATTTTCACTCCAGATTTAAACAGTGCCATTTTTTTACACCTCCTCATGAACAGTACAGTTGTCATTTTTCACATCTTGCCCAAAATGTGTTTTTGCACCTGTGGCGCCAAATGGCACAGTCGCTGTGCAAAATCACCATTCGGCTAATGAACTGACAGTGTCACTGTTTATGAGGTGGGATCTCAAAAAGCTCATGTTTAAAATCTGGAGTGAAAATACCAACAAGCGCCTGTAGAGTTAGGGTTTCCAATCGTGACGCCTCACCCTGTAGCGACTGACAGGTGTCAGGGGTGTGACTTGGGATCGTCAGCTGTAATGCTCATGCCATTCCACCCCAACCCCCACCCTGCAGCCAGTGACAGGCATCGAGGTGTGCCTTGGAGTCTTAGGCCCCAAAGTTCACCCCATCCTCCTATACTGTGCCCATCGCAGTGTATTTCCTTATGGAATGGGGTGAGTGTAAGGCTCGAAGACTCCAAGGCATACTGCAACAATTGTCAGTGTCTGCAAGGCAGGGTGAGGTGAAATGTTGTGAGCATTATGGCCGATGACCCAAAGGCACACCCCAATGGTTGTCAGTCTCTGCAGGGTAGGGGTGGGGTAGGGATCAGTTCGCTACTTCACTGCCATTCCTATTATGTATTTCTCTAACTCCTGCACTACTAATACCAATGCCAGCAAGGCAATATTCGACATTGACAAATGCTTGTTTATTACTGTTACAGTGTTTTAGTGTTTTTTTTTGATAACACTGAGTTAGAGTTTTATTTATTATATGTTATATACAGTATATATTTGTTCTGTTCTCACTGCAGTTTCTCCAGTTCCCAGGAACCAAAGAAGGCTGTGAGTTTGTGCAGTTCAAGCCTTTGGGGAACCTCTAATATTTATTTAAAAAAAAAGGTTTGCAACTTGTTTAAAACAACTGCTTTGACATTTTTAATTTGGTTTTATCTTTTGACAGTCACAGTTCCCACCTTTAGGGAACTAGACCAAAATTCAAAAAAGTCTACCAGCTTTTCTGTGCAAACCACTTATTTATTTATTTATGACTTTGATAACTGGGTGAGTGCACTGATCCCAGGGACTGTTTTCAGGCAAGACCCGGGCCATAATACATGGCACAGGGTGACAGTGGAGTACAAGGTAATAGTAATACACATGAAACATATTTGATACAAGCAACTATGGTAAAGATACCAGGGTGTCTGAAAGGGAGAACCTTGAGTCAGGTTATAGGAACAGCACAAATAAAAGATCTGCAAAGAAACTGTAGTGTAATACACCTTGGTAGTTTCACTTTCAGTGGCATACAACTCGTTCACATCTTTACAAATCATCAAAGGCAAGGTTGCTTTTATCAAACTGATGTTTTTATTTTGAATAAATGCCATTGTGTAAAAACAACCATTCACAGAAAAAGTTGAAACAGTAACATTACCACCAGTTGTCACCTTGTTGTAGACCCATGAGCATTGTTCCTGCAGTAAATGTATGTGTACATACAAATATACAGGAGTGGTCAGTAACATGGCAGCTAGGGTTCTACACCACGATGTACAAAGTACTGCACTTTGGAGCTAGGAACCAGGAGAGGCACTATCAGCTGGGAGGGGAACAGCCATAAAGTAATGAGGAAGAAATGGATCTGGGGTGATTATAACGGGCAGTATAAACAACTCAGCTCAATGCGGGAAGGCAGCAGCAAAGGCCAATAGGATGCTAGGGTGCATAGCGAGAGGAATTTCCTCCAGAAATAGGGTGGTGATTCTTCCCCAGTTCAGGTCTCTGGTCAGGCTACACCTAGAGTGCTGAGTGCAGTACTGGTGCCCATTCCTGAAGATGGACATCAAGTTGTTGGAAGGGGTGCAGCAAAGGGTGACAAAGATGATCCAGGGATTTAAGGGGAAGTCCTATGAGGAGAGATTAGCAGAGCTGAACATGTACTCCATGGAGGAGAGGAGGGATGGGGGTTATGATAGAGATATTTAAATACTTCAAGGGGATAAATAAGGTTAATATAAAAGGGATTTTCCAGCTTAGAAGAAGGAGGGATACTAGAGGGCATCAGTTGAAGTTGGAGGGGGAAGATTCAGGAGGGAAATCAGAAGGTATTTTTTCATGGAAAGGACGGTGGACAGGTGGACTGCTCTGCCCTAAGGGGGTGGTGTCCTGTAGAATGGTGGGTGGTTTAGCAGTGTCAGTGGCTCAGTAGGTAGCACACTCGCCTCTGAGGCTGGGAGATCAGAGGGCTGTGGGTTCAGCTCCCACATCTGGCACTTGGGTTAATATCCCAGTACTGACACTGTAGTGCAGCATGAGAGGGGTGCTGCACTTCTGAGGTGCCGTCTTTCGGATGAGATGTTAAACTGAGGTCCCATCTTCCTGGATTGGTGGTAGTTCAGGTGGATGTTAAGATCCCATGGCACTTATCGAAAAGAGTAGAAATTTCCCGGTGTCAGCCAAATTCCTCACTCACTAAAAAATACCACCAACAGCTTAATCTGGTTCAAGGTCAGTTGGCATTCATCTGTATCCCCCTCCCCCGGGCCGTGCCTGAAAATAGGCAGGATTTGTCTAGTGCACTTACCCAGTCAACAAAAAGTAAATAAATAAAAGAGGGGTTGGGATAGGGTGAGGGGGGATTATGATGAAGAGGGGTGGGGAAGGTGGGGCAGCTGCAAGTTGAGGGGCTAGCTGCACAATCACACTCAATAGACTGTAAGGCCTTCTTCTGCTGTCATTTTTGTATGTATGTCCGTATGTAACTAGGTGGTTTTAGTTAAACAACTCATGGTTCCGAGTAAAGACAGTCACATTTCTAGTAAATTTCTCCTCAGAACCACTATAGCTATTTTTCCGCAGGTTCCTGGCGTATGACTTCACCATTTCTGGGAGCCAACAGTGTTTTCACTAGGTCAGACCTTCAGTGTTTGTCATGACTGATAAATCTAAGAAAACTGAATCAACAGGCTTTAAAAATTGTACTAAATGTTTTCAGCTCCTGGCAATGGCAAACGACCATGAGTTCTGTTTATGGTGACTGGGCCCAGATAATTTTACAAATTACGAGCTCTGCAAAAGGCTTTACACTAAAACCAGAATGAAAAGGATTAGAAAACAAAGAAGAATATATGGCTTGTATGTCACCAAAGCACAATAAAGCTTCTGACTAAGTTCCTAATGATGGTGGAAAGCACACATTAGCAGTTTCCTCTCATCAGAAACAACAGCAGTCCCTGTCAAATGGGACAGAGAAGAAAGATAATGCCGTTCAGCCATCAGATAAGCAGGGTAAAAATGGTAAAGATACCAGGGTGTCTAAAAGGAGGAACCCTGAGTCAGGTTATAGGAACAGTACAAATAAAAGATCTACAAGGAAACTATGGTGCAACACACCTTGGCAGTTTCATTTCCAGTGGCATATAACTTGTTCATGTCTTTACAAATCATCAAGGGCAAGGTTGCTTTTAATAAACTAATGTTTTTATTTTGAATAAATGCCATTGTGTAAAACAATTATTCACAGAAAAAGTTGAAACAGTAACGTTACCACCAGTTGTTACCCTTGTTGTAGACCCATGAGCATCTTTCATGCAGTAAATGTATTAGCTAGTATCCTTAATAAGAATTGCACTTTATCAACCTGGCTCAAATAAATTATTCATTTTACAAACTTCTGAAATTCAGAGAGCAAGCATGGGGTGGGGTGGGGGGCAGAAGTATATGACACCACAGTGGGTTTGTAGTAATCACATTAAGCAGCCACACCTTGAATCCATAAAACATTGGTATATGATACAGTGGTCAGAACACACACTCGTGTATTTTTGAAATATAATTTGGTGAGTGAGCAGCTCTCTTTGGAGCTGAAAAAAAAATCAGCTTAGTTTGAAAATCACAGATATGACCACTCACATGTAATGCAAAGGACAGAGACCATTTGAAAAAACATTACACTTATTAGAAACATTAAAAGTTTTAATCATTGGGTAAAACAACAGGGACACTGGAAGTAGCCCATCCCCCTACCAATTCAGCTCAGGTACACTGTTGCACTCTCAGAATAAGCACAGTAAAACCTATCAAAATATTTGGAAACAGTGTGTTCTCTCAACATCATAGAATCAGAGAAGCTTGATGGCAGAAAAGGACCTTTCTGGCCCATCTAGTCTGCCCCATTTTGCCCCTACACCTCCCCTCCCCAGTTCCCACCCTCCCCCTGATATTCAGTCCCATATGCCTGTCCTTTGCCTTCTTGAATTCTTCCACTGATCTAGCCCCCACCACTCCATCTGGCAACCTGTTCCAGGGCTCCACCACCCTCTCCATGAAGAAACACCCTCTCACATTGCCCCTGTATCTTTTTATTTGCACTCTGAGGTTGTGACCTCTAGTTCTGGCCCCCCTCCTTCCTCATGAATAAACCTCCTTCCCCTACCTTGTTGATCCCCTTTATCCAGTATATTTTAAGGTCTCAATCATGTCTCTCCTCTCCCTCTTTGAATCCAGCATGTACAGATCCTACTCATAAGTCTTCCCCTGCATACACTACACCATCTTGATCACCCGTCTTTGAACCCTCTCCAATGCATCTATATCTTTGTGGAAATGTGGTCTCCAGAACTGAACCCCATACTCCAGTTGTGGCCTCACCAAGGCTTTGCAAAGGGGCATTATTACCGCCCTCTTTCTGCTAGTAATGCACCTGCATATGCATGCCAACATCTCATTGGCCTTTCCCACTGCCCTACTACAATGGGTTCCTACCTTAAGGTTTGAGCAGACTATGATCCCCAGACCCCTGTCCTGTTCCATTTCTTTGATTTTCTCCCCACATAGGGTGTACCCTGCTCTTGTGTTTCTGCTCCACAAGTGCATCACAGCACACTTCTTGGCATTAAATTTCAGCTGGTACTTCCAAGACCACTCCTTGAGCTTCTTTAGGTCTCCCCTCATGTGATCCACTCCCCAGGGTGTCCACCCTATAGCAGATTTTTGTATCATCAGCAAATAGGCACACCCTCCCCCTCAGACCCCCTGCAATATTACTGATATAGATGTTGAAAGAAATGGGACCCAAAACTGACCTCTGTGGTACTCCACTCTTCACTCTCTCCATCCTGGAGTGCACCCCTTTGAGCATCACCCTCTGCATTCTTCCTGCTAGCCAGGCCTTCACCCAGCTTGTTATTTTCCTACCCAGTCCCAGACGTTCCATCTTGCTCATCAGCATCCTATGGGAACAGTGTTGAAGGCCTTATTGAAGTCCAGATAGGACATGTCCACTGCCCCTCCCTCGTCAATTCCCTGAGTCACCCAATCAAGGAACTCAATTAAGTTCATCTGGCATGACTTCCCCTTCATGAAGCCATGCTGTCTGCTGTCCTGTAAGCCACTCTCCTCCGGGTAACCCACCACCCTCTCCTTGATTAGTGCCTCCATTACCTTCCTAACCATCGATGTGAGGCTGACAGGTTGGTAATTCTCCTTCACCTCCCGACTACCACCCTTATGCAAAGGTACCATGTCTTCCCTCTTCCAGTCCTTTGGAACTCTCCCTGTATCCAGGGACAGGTTGAAGAGTCTTGTCAAGGGTGCAGCCAGCTCCTCCTTCAATTTCTTGATCACTCTGAGGTGCAACCCACCTGGCCCCATTGCCTTGTTCACCCTCAATAGATCTACCTCAGCCCTGACCCTATCAACAGAGAATTGGCTCTAAAACCTTTTCAAATCTCTTCAATGAAGTATCATTATTTAAACAGACTATATATTCCAGCCCCACCTGTGATTTTTTAAGATGCAAACTATAGAACTGATTATGTTCAGCACTGAGAGACATGTCCTATACCTTCTAATTTTACCCTATGACATCATACTGCACATGGGGTCACATGGTGATGTTCCTGCTGTAGTGTGTGCCACATGAATCTGACTATCATTTTGAACAGTAAATCAGTCAGGCAACATCCTCTCCGATGTGCACTTCGGGGAGTAGCATGGACTTCGGCAGTGAGGTTTCTCCATCACAGGACTATATAATACTACAATTTCCTTTGTTCCGTGGTAAAGACTACACAAAAATGTGCATGTTTTTACTTAACTGTGACTACTACAGTATACGGAACATGGTGCACTTCCTTGGCCCATCCCTACCAAATTTCATTCCTTTCCTTTTGCTTAGGATATCTCTGTATCTGTATGGCCACAGTTCTAGTCACTCCTCACCCAGAACTGCAGGTCTTATGTGACCACATGTGGGGATGGGCAAGGGGCTAGAGATTCTAATCACTTTGGAATAAAACTGATCACAGAAGCGGTGACTATGTGTTGGAACTGTTCTGCACTAGTACTTCTGTGGACCTGCTTTGATAGTAGGGCCTTCCATTTATCCTTTTCATTTGGTTGTCAGGGTATAACAATCATTGTGTCATGCAAGAGAAATAGTTCATTTGCTACTGCCTTTGCAGTTTTTAAGTCCGATGGAAATAATCTCCAGGAAAATATTCAATTTAAGTACTCATGAAGAGAAAGGGATAGAGAATGGTACACATTAACACTGTTTCAGCACCAAGGCCAACGTAAAGCACTCTCATGGTCTAAACCAGTGTGCAAGACTATCACAATTGTTTTCTATTGCAGTGCTGACAATGGGTGTTTACTCACCTGGTAAAGGTGATTGTGTTGGTTGGCATCCATGGCACTCCAGACATTACCTCTGTTGTTACAACCTGATTCTAGTTTAATAATAAAGAACCTGTGGGCTTTAAGCCCATTCCTTTCCTAGTTCCATAGAGGAACTAAGGATTAATTAGCTTCTGTGGTCTGCAGTCTTAGCTAAGCGTTATAAAAGAACTAAGGATTCTCTGTGCTCTGTGGTCTGCAGTGAGGCCGAACGTGCTGTGGAGCAGCCTAAAGGGCGAAAAGGCCAAAAAGGGAAACAAACAGCTCAGAGGAGCTGAACGATAGCAGGAGAGGCTCTACGCTACAGAGAAGGCCCCCTCAGGTCCCAAACAACGCTGGCTTCCCAGAAAACGGGGAGAACATAAAAAATCACTTTTTTTTTTCCCCAGTCTCTCCATGCCTGCTAACAGAATGATATAAAACACTGCAGACCACAGAGCACAGAGAATCCTTAGTTCTTTTATAACGCTTAGCTTAGACTGCAGACCACAGAAGCTAATTAATCCTTAGTTCCTCTATGGAACTAGGAAAGCAATGGGCTTAAAGCCCACAGGTTCTTTATTATTAAACTAGAATCAGGTTGTAACAACAGAGGTAATGTCTGGAGTGCCATGGATGCCAACCAATCACAATGTGCATCTTCCATTCTCCACACTCCAAATCATGGGATTCTTCAAGCCATGTCTGCTGATACAGGAGGTTAATGTCACTGTAAGTTTACTTTCATTAACTAGGCTGAGACTGCCTAAGATCATTTAAATTGTAGTTTGCCATATAGCAATTTGAGCAGGGATGTATTCCAGACATAAGCTGTGAATAGCTAGGGTGTAAATTTAGCAAGTCACAAGGATCAGGAGGCATACATCTAGAAGTATTGTATGGTATAGACTTGAATAAGAGCTTGCAACTGACTTACACAGGGAAAATAAATGAACTGATAAACAGAAAATATCAGCAGTGCAATTCATTTTCTAAACAATCCAATATTCCTTCACAGTGAGATTGCAGCTCTTTGAATTCATTATACCAAAAGCAATCTCTGGAATCCTGAAAAAAGGTAATTGTAGAGAAATGGGATTTGATTAAAAAAAGGCTCAGTTTCACCGCTAAACCAATATCACTGAGCATTATTAAGCCAAATTAAAAAGCTTGCCTTTTCTAAAAGCTACTCCATCATTACATTTGGCATTCAGACACTCAGTCTTTGCCTGAGAAATAAAAGGAATATGTAAAAGCAGAGGGGCACAGCTGGTTCAGTACCTGTTTCCTGCCTTTTACATGAGAAACCTTTATTGTGACATATTTTTTCCCCTGGTGGAACCAGCACTTACGCAAAAAAGGACTTCAGCAGCCATGTACTATATCTTGTTTACCTTGGCAGCTCTTCATGTCAAGATGAAAGAACTTTAGATGTGAGACTGAAAAGTGAAATCAAAGTGTCAAATAGGCTTATTTTGGGGTGCACAGGGATTAACAATTCTGACTGAAAGATGTGATATTGCCTGTAGTAATAAAGCAAAATATTTCAGATGCTTTTTTTTACCACCTACTAATCATAAAGAACGCTTGCACTATAACAAGTCATTTAAAAAGGCAAGTCATCTCTGCTTCACTGATGTCTTCTACTGCTGGGCAAAATTATTAGTACTCTTGTGAAGCTGCGGGAATTTGCCGATTATACTTTAGTGCAATTGTCATGAAAATGCTCCAAAATCTGGTATGAATTCACCAGGTGCATTTTGTGAAAATATGCCATTTTGCTTTGAGATGGCACTTTATTTAAAAAGAAAAATGGCATACTTTCAGTGTCTTTTTTAAATTGTGCCATTTTTCTTGAAAATGCATCACCCGGCTTCCTGTCTATGCAGCATGAACATGTAGTGTGAGTCATGGAGTGTGAGGGTGTATGTTTGGTGAAGGAGACTACAGAGAGATACAGCAGTTTTACAGATAGCAAAATAGATAGATAGATAGATAGATAGATAGATAGATAGATAGATAGATAGATAGATAGATAGATAGACAGACAGACAGATAGATGGCTTTGGTCACTTGATGCGTTGGAGCAGGTAGGACACAATCTTTTCAGCTCCACCCCTCAGTCTGAGATTTTTGCTTATTTAACCTTCTAACCCATTTAATTTGTGAGCAGTTAGTGGCAGACTAGTGCTAGTGAAGTCATTTTCCTCTTACCTGGCTATCCGGATAGCTATATTTGTGCAGAACTGAGTGAGCAGATAGAATCTGAAATGCTGCCTGTGGGCCCGTCTCACACCCTGCTGCTCACACCAGAAAAGGCCAAGGCAGCTAAGAAGCCTAAAATGCAGCCTAAGCCCTTACTAGATCCAATGCAGTGCCCATACCTCTAATGGAGGATAAGTTTCTCTAGGAGCTCCCTCCCTTTAAGAAAGCCCTCCTCTGTATTACTGACCAGTTGGCTACCCTCCAAAAGGCATCAGAGGCTTTACCCAAAAGGATTGGTGACACCAAGGTGAGAATCAGCTCACTTGAGGACTGGTGGACCTGGTAGTAGGCTGACACGGTGGCCAATTGCAGGAAAATCTCAAAGCTGGAAGAGAAAATAAAGGACTTAGAAGGCCGCAGCAGGCAAAATAATCTCCTTCTGTTAGGCCTGCCTGAAGGAGCGGATGGCCAAAATCCAATTTTATTCATACATAAATTCTATGAGAAAGTGGCTGGACCTTCATCTAATGGTCCTAGCTATGTTATCGAGCAGGCCCATGGGGCACTACGACCCACTCCTCCACTGAAATCACCACCTCGAACACTGATTTTCAAACTGCTGAACTTCAGAGACAAAGTGCATATCAAGGCCCAACTCAAGGACACTAAAGATTTACTCTGAGAAGGTAAAAAGCTCTGGGTGACTTAAGATGTTCCCCCTGCAGTGAGGTTAAAAAGAGCAGAATTCAGTCCACATATTACGAAACTCATTGTGGCAGGGATTAACTTTAAAATGGTATACCAGACCCGACTGCAAGTTAATCACCATGGGGCTATGAAATCCTTTGAGTCAACAGCCCAAGCTAAGCTGGAGTTGCCTACCATGTTCCCAGACCTTTTTCAGGCCCTGAAATGACTATTTCTCAGGATATACAGTGGTCATAGTGTGTCTGAGGACCTTTTGAAAGTTATGGTTTTGAATGCAGTTAACACCATTTTGCTAATCTACTTTCTGATAACCTATTTCCAAGCTTAGACATAAGGACTGGTTTTACCATACAGTGTTCTCTGAAAGTGTGCTGGACTTTAGGAACCATGCATAGCGATGCTGAACTACAGCATGGTGTGGCCTGCTGGAGCAGGGCAGGGCTGTATGGGGTTTGGTGCAGGGAACCGGCAGGGGGAACTGGATGTGCTGTTATCCCAGAAGCAGTTGAGCCAAGGTAGGTCTGCACTTTTGTCTGCTGCTGGGGTGGGAGCGGCTTCAGGGGCAAGGAGGGTATCCCTCGGCCATTCTTCTGGGGGTACTCTAGGCACCTTCAGCAACTGCATAGGTGCCTAGCTATCCAAGGGGCATAATTTATCCTCTCCACACTCGAGGAACTGTCGCTAGATGCAGAAGGCCTAATGCTTGTTAGTCTCCTGGAGCTGACTAGGGTGATGAGGAGGGAGTGCGCTGCAGACATAATGTGGAAGCTTAGTGTGGGCATTGGTATCATAAGGTGGGTGGGGGTGGGAGGTTAGTCTTTTTTGCCTGTCCCCCCCCAACAGAAAACTAAAATGTTGTCTGCACTGAATCATGCTTTTTTGCACGGCTAGAGGGCAATATGCTGCTATGTGCTTGAGACACTGTTACTTCTTCTCCTTTTCTTCATGGGCAGCTCCAAGCCCTGTATCATGCTCATTTCCTGGAGGGGTCTGGTGGTGTGGACCCCTCTAATCTACCGAGGGCTCTAATATGCTATCTGTACCTGGGCCTTTGTGATGGGTGTAATTGCCTGTGAGTACCCTAGTGATGGTGGGGAATGGGTGGCCTGCTGGCCGTTGCTCACTTTAGCCTCAGCAGGGTGAAGGGTGTATTCTACTTGGTTCCTGGTGTACTGAGGGTGAGGGTGTCACTAGGACGGCTTCTTAAAGCACCCTGTGGTTCTCATAGATCAAGTGCACATGCTATTGCATCTGTTCAGCACTACAATTAGCAACTTGTTTACCCAGGAAAAGTTCTCCCATAACTGACTTCTGGGGTGGGGATAGGCCTGATTATATGTATACATCTGCTTGTTATCATACCTTATTTCCTTTTACTTAGCATGTTACTGTTCTTCTCAATTTGTTGATTTTGGGGTTAGCTCGGACTGGGGGTGGGCGGGCTCGCTCAGGATGGTGCTCATCACAGGCAGATTTGAGCAGGAGTGGCAGCCTTCAGGGCCGAGGAAAGTTATGTTGGGATTACGGGTACAGAGAACGTTATCATGTTGTTGTTAACTTGTTCAGAGGGAAGGGGAGGGGAGGAGAGGAGGAAGGGGTGTTGAGACCTCATTTGGGAATTGTATTCGGTCTGATATTTTGCTGTTTTTGGGTGCTGGGACACTGTTCACACATGGAGGGGTACACAGGGCAACTTCAGTGTCAGGTGGGGGGATGAAGAGGAGGGGCCTGGAGGCCTTTATAATACAGTACTCAATCAGGCGGAGACTTGACATCGCTAAATTTAAAGAGATAGCTAGATAGATAGATAGATAGATAGATATACAGATAGTCAGTCAGGCAGACAGATTGATATAGTGAGATATATACTGTAGATACATACATTTCTTTTATACATATGTATGGTGTTTTTGTATCTTTTTAGTCATTATCTTTTGTGCTGTATTGCTACATAATTAAAAAAAAAATGGGGGCAAAAAAAAAGTCAGCACTAAAGTGATTGCTGTATTCCTAGACCTTTTTGTCCATGTACCATAACAAATTTTTGGGATCAGTACCCTCCCGCTTCATGACCAAGAGGTATCTGGGCTAAGATGCAGAAGAAAATGAAAAGCAACAGAGGGGTGGAGTGTATCATCTGCCAGATAAAAAAGCTCATTGCCAGTGTACGCTTTCATGACCCTGACAGTTACTAAAGGGCTTCCAAGATCCAGGAGATCCAGTCCCAGTCCTGTCAGCAGTAAGAAGGAAGGAGGGAGAAGCTGCTGCCATTGAACCACTTTCAGTGCTATATTTTAATATGATTTATTTTCTGTCTGCTGTATTTTAGTATCAGGTTCAACTCTTATAGTAAAAGTCCTATAAATGTGTCCTATAACTAGCTCTAATTGCTCTCTACAATACCACAGACCCTTTACAATGGTACCCAAAAGCCTGTCACAATAGGGAATAATGTTGGAGACTGGCACACACAGCCCCTCTGCTTAGAACAGCAATTGATCATGCCCTTGTAGTGTAGCACTGCCCTTTCCTATTCTGTAAAAATATGATACTTTTGTATCTTAATATGAAAGTTTTTCAATTTTGGGTGAGGTTATTACTGATTAACCAGTATAAATATGAGCATAGCTCAGTCACCCCTCAGGCAGCCACTGTCTGAATAAAAAGTGACATTCACACACAATATAGGACAGTCCAAAGTGCATGGCCCGATTGGGGGGGGGGAGAGTTGCTGTGTATAGCACACCATGGGTACTCTGCACAGTCATTGGGTGGGGGCTGTGGCTCACACTATACACCAGTGCACAGTGAGGCTATCTGTATTACTCTGTTAAAGTGACTCTGGTGCACAGTAGCAAATAAAAAATGAATATAGAAATCATGATTCTATCCACCCAAAATTGATTTCCAGAATCTCTTTGCTTTGGTGACTTCAAAAGTAAGACGCTGAAAATATGTTACTTTATCAAATGTGATCATAAATAATTCTTAAATATACTAAACTTACTAATGTGATTTTTATGCTGCTATTATTTCATATAACAGGACATCATCTAACTCCTAAAGAGATAGCCACAGAGACAAAGGGGACATAAACCAGTAGTGTTCACAAAGGTGGTAAGTGTACTTTTCACTTATGCAATTCACTGAACATCTCCTGCCATACTGATGATATAGATGTGGCTTTTTGTCATTTTAAACCAATGACCCAGGTTATTGAGTGAGTCTGGGTCACGTAAGAGCCTCTGGGGTAAGATGATGAAATATCCCAGTAGATGCTTGTCTCATTAGAGGTGTGAGTGTGCCTGGTGTCCACTTAAGTTATCGCAACCAGGTTGCATTGATAAGATTCAAATGCATAGGACTGCAGTACTCTAAGACACATGTAAAGAGTTACAGGGCATATGAGAGGCAGAATATAAAGGGAGACAGTTTGAGTAGCTGTAAGAACATTTTTCCTTTTTTTTCCCAATTGTTTAAGCAGGAGTGGCATACTAAGCTGAAAGCTTGTTTACAGGTGTGACCTGGGAGCATAGGGAAGTTAAGTGACTTGCTCAGGGTCACACAGTATGAAAATGGGGCTATGAAATTCAAACCCAGGTCTCCAGATTTGCAGCTCAGAGCCTTAAACCACTGTGCTATACTGCCTCACCATTAGCTCCTTTGTAGTAGTACAAACTATGCTGGAATAAAGATTTGTTAAAGAATCTAAAGAACCCTTTCTTCAGTTACTATGAAACAAAACAAGACATAGGCAAGCACAGTTGGTGGTGCAGTCAGAATCAGAATATCAAGTGTGGTGTGGGGAGGCATTAACATAATAATAATCTAACTCCTGGGAGTGCATTATTGCTATTATAAAAACATGATTTTAAGAGAACATGATTAGAAGTGTACCTTTACAATATTTTCCTCATCAAGAGAGATTTCTAATGAAATATTCATCCACAAACTGTTTAATAATGCTTGTTCAGAATCAAAATGCATCATTCCAGTCATTCAGCAGTGATAGAGAATGTACTGTACATGATAGTGTAACAGAGATTTAAGTGTTTTAACAAGTTTCATTATGTGTTCCTCTGAGGAACATTAAAATGGCAAAAAACATACCTAGCAGTGCTTCACAATTTTATTCTGCACCCTATTTGTTTAGGAAGGGCTACTATTTTAGGCCTGCTGGACTGTCCAGGTAATCCCTTCCCTTCATGATGCTTGCCCTGGCTCTGCACTAGCATATGCTGTGGTATAAACACAGTGAGGTGCGAGACTGTACGCTCCATATTAGTTAATGGTGGCAATTCTCGATGCAGATTTTCTTGTGTTATTTAGCAATTGTTGACACAAGAAAATCATCATCTTAGATGTGCAACATTAGTAATATAATGGACCACCCTTTTCCTCTCGTCACTTGCATGCATCACACCATATGCCAACAAAGGGCCGGGGCAGGCCTCAAACAGGGAAGGGATCAGTTGGACAGTTACAGAGAGAGATAGAGAGAGACAGAGAGAGAGAATATGATTTAGTGATTATTTAACTTGTATGTCCCAAGTTGTTAACGTGGGTTCAGTAGTTTTGTCTGTTAAGCCATTGAACCTTGTAGTTCTGCAGGGGTCCATACTGGGCCTCTTTATTATTTCATTGTTTATTTAAAATTTACTTTCTGTGGTGGTACTTTTATGATCAGGGGAGTGGCACCACCACTAATACTATGCTCACTGCTAGAGAGAGCAAAGGAGTACTCCTCCCCCTCCACCCACCCACTCAGCCCTCCCTCCTCCTCCTGTATTGCACTGCTCCTGGTAGCATTTAACTTGATAAGAGAACTTTCACCCCCTGCTCTGGCTTCCTTCTGATGTTGCTGCAAGCACAATGGGTGCCTGTTTTTCAAGTGTGTGTGTTGGCCACCTAGGTGGCTGCCCTTTTCACCCCGACTAACACGTGTGTGACACAACTGACATATTGCGATGGTCTCATCAGCTGAATCAAGCATGTTAAAGTCCTGAACTAGGGACTTCGCACCTCTGGACTTCACATGGGTCTGGGGCTGGGAGAGCTAAGCAGAAGGCATGGAACTGTGTGCTGCTTTCATCACTTTATTAATATTACTTTTAGAAGAGGGGTGACTTAAGTGCTTGGGGACTTGTTAATACTGTGACCCTCAGCATCTGAATGGGCTGCATCACCCTTGTGCTTTTTCCCTTCTGGCTCACATAGGAAGTCCAACGTGTCATCATAATCTGCACCACCAGTGATGTCCTCTTCTTCCTACCTAGCACTGTCATCTTCCACAGAAACTTTTTCTTGCTCCATAACACTCTCCTCAGTGGTCTGACTTTCCATATCTCCCTGATGCACCAACTCCAGCTCAGCACTATCACCACCACCAACACCACCAGAAATGGGGACAGTCAAACCAACAGCCTTCTTCTCCTCCTGGACTACTATTCCTGTTTTGGTGTCTCCCTTCTTCTCACTTTCACCCACCTCTAGCATGGATGCAACAGATCTGGCTGAAAAAAAGTTTGCCACACTTATGCCACTGCTGCTTATTATTCCTTTGCTGGTACCTACCACGGAACCGGATCCCACAGAAGACATTGATGCAGCCATACATTTGCTTTGGGGAAGTGGAACTGCAGTACTACTTTCCTCGACAGATTTCTTTGCTTCCTCATCCCTCCTGGCACCTCTCACTTTACAGGACGATTTCTTCAGAGGCATTTTTACGTGATTACTCGAAATGTTTGCCTTGCTCTGGTATGATATATAACTAACTGTAAATAAAGCCTGCAGTACTGCCAACTAGAAATCAGGACAGGTATCAGCACTCTGTAATGTGACAGTAGTCTAGTCTATTAAAACAACACCATTTTTTTTTCTTTCCTCAACTGGAATTAAGCAACATGGGGTAACAGGGCAGGAGTAAGCAAATTTAAACAAAACAATGACAGACAACACCTCCTCCTATAGGGATCAGCAGTGTCTGGACAAATCAACTACTGTAATGTAGTAGTAATAGTTAATACAATTTATTTTTTTATTTAGTCAAGGGCAGGGGTAAAAAAATATCAGCTGAACAAACCCAGGCAATGCCTCCCACAATAGGGACAGGACCAGCACTCTCTGGGCAACTACTGTATTAAAATGTAGTTTTTTATACAGAATGGATAGTCAACTATGGTGTAACAGGGAAAGGGCAATGAAAGTAAACTGAATAACTGGCATGACGCACTGTAGAGAAAACCTACCCCAACAAAAGAAATTTGGAGATCAGCAGAGCAGTGTCAGTGGACAACTACTTTACTAGTAGTTACAATACCAAAAAAAATATATAATTTCTTTTCACAGAAAAATCAATAAACAACTGGAGTAACACAGCATGGGTAAGAAGTTTTAATTGTCACAAGTGAACAGCCAACAGAACTAAAAACGAATCAAAAGAAATCAGGAATCCGCACTGTGTCTTAAAAACTTTTGATTTTTAAATAGAATAACAGGAATGATATACCAACAAGGGTAACAAGGATTCAGGAGGAGTAACTTTTAAGATAAAGTGACCAAAAAAATACCAATATATAAGAAGAATAATACAAATAGGAACAGCAGCAGAAATACTATGAAACACGTCACTTAATAATCACACCAAAACCACTGAAATAAAACTGAAAAAACACTGAGAAAGACTTAGCAAAAATAACAATACTTCACTTAGAATTTGTGAGAAATCTGTTTTAAAAGATTAAGAACTCACCTTCCCTGCTTTTATACACCTACCTTCCCCCACTCAATTCCTTCACAGACACAGACAAAATTAAAGACACTATTTCCACTAAAAATTATGCAAAGATTGAAACAAAAATGAAATTTTCCTAGTAGCACTAGGACAAATGGACTATTTTGGGAGTGACTGGCTCTCAAAAAGATAGTTTTAAGGGATTTTACAGAGATTTTTGGCTGTGATCCACAATACAAGACTGTTCACCAACTCTCTCGACAACAGACCATCCTACAAACTGCCATCCACATGATATTTGACCTAATTACCTATAATGCATTGCAATTTGCATTCTGGGCTGAACTTTATAGGCTTTGTTGAAAAAAGCTTTAATTTTACAAAGTTTCCTTAAGTCCACGAAGTTCCACATAGTGACAAAGTCGAACTTCGCACTTGTGGAAAATGTTGCGAATTGCAGAAAATCCACAAATTATTTTGCAGAGCAAAGTTTTTTGCTCTTTGCACATCACTAAGTGAAAAAGAGCAGTAGTGCTCCAAGTCATGTTCCTTACTGTCTGGTCATGTTGTAGCAGTACTGTCACCATGCCTCGAGTGATGACTAGACATAATTATTGGAAACACATGGCAGTTACATAAATAGCAATAATGGCTCTGTCTTTTCTTGCCAGTTCATGTCTGGAGGTATTGACTGACATGACTAGACAAGAAGGACCATAAACCTGAGCACCACTGTAGGCTGTCTTATGTTTTTCATGTTAATGTGATACAACTGGTTTGAGTAGTAAAAAGGGGTATTACATGATATTGGCCATGTTTTGGGGGAACAGAAACATTATATGAAATGTAGCACACACTTACTGTATGCCAAGACATCCTTAAGGCCAATTTTGCTCCAAGAGGTTTTCCTTGAAAATGAGCATTTGATGCTTTTGCAGTTTACCCAGACAACAAATTTTAAATAAAACCTAAAAACAATAAAATAATGTACAGCGTGTCTAGCCACTTATGTATCAACATCTAGTGTTAAATGCTCACAAAGAAAACTTAGCATTGGTTCAAGAAAGAAAAAATGTCATCTGTTTTGCTTTATGCACTCAGTGTTCTCTGCCTTTGACTTTCTACTAGTACAGTAGCTTGTTTATATTCATCAAAACATCTGTCTTATTTAGCAATTTACAACTTGGATCTCAGACAACTGTCGTTCGATAAGACATAAGTGGAAGTGACTCAAAATGCATTCAACCTAACTTGCACTCATACAGTACATAATAACTGACTGGCAATTTGGCAAATAGAACTCAAGGGACATCTTAATATCAATGCTTTAGCTAGGAGCCCTTATTCTGGAATGGTTAATGGTTTAGTTAGCTCTTGCTATCAGAGCAAGGAGGCAGCTGACTGAGGCAGCTAGAATATTTCTGCTAGAACACTTTAATTAGAAGTCTAAGGTTCATCTTAAGGATCAGTGTAGGGATGAGGTTTAGAAGGGAGCAAGAGAATTGCAGGGACTGTGGGGCACTCTGCTCCAGGGTTAAGGTTTGGAGGAAGGGTTATTGCCCTCTTCTGCAGGATCCTTACAGAGTTGCATAATCAGCTGGTAGCAGTGAGGGAAGAGATAACTCTTCTGCAGCACTGGCTCAGCAGGAATCCACAATCCACACCCCCACTCCTCCAGAGGCCCACTGGTTCAGGGGGCTGTAGAGTGGTGGGGAGGGGGAAGAGTGGCGTGGGCAGCTACAAGAAGGTCAAGCAACTCCAAATCATCCTGACAGCAAATCCCTTTGCAACTCTGGAGAAAACTCAGGTACCATACTCCACAGTGGGGACTCTGGGTCGGTCACGGGAAATAGGAGTGTTGACCTGCTGGCACCCAGGAGTGAGAGTAAGAAGAATGCAGCTAGAAGAGTCTTAGTGGGAGGGAAATCTATGATCAGGAAGTAGACAAGCTGGTGAGTATGTGGGAGGAGGGCTGGAGGATGGTCAGGTGCCTTCCTGGGGCATCAGTCATCCAGGACATAAACAAAATAGGGAGGATAGCAGAGAGGAAGGGGGACCAGAGAATGCTGGAACACTTGACTACCAATGATCTAATGAACTGGCCTGTGGAGCAAGTGAAGTATAACTTCCAGAGGCCAGTGGACAGACTGCCAGGTGATAGCAGGTGGTAGCCTGTGATGTGGGAGACTGAATGTCGGTTACTGGCCATAAGGGTGACTGCACAATGGCACTGACAATGTGGGCAACCTTGGACTTCACCTCTTTCCCCAAATTGTGCCCCACCCCTGGAATAGGAATCTTAATTAAGGAGGGTGTGGGGGGCAAAGCCCTTGTGGTTGTGTGCCCTTATGACCAGTCACTGACATTCAGTCACCCTTGTCACATAGAACCACTGCAGGTACACTCAGACTCCATGTCCTTTTATGAGGTCCTCCCTGTGTGGAGTGGATGGGGGATGACAAGATAGCATGAGGAATGAATCGATAGAGGAATAAAATGTATTGCTAAAGAATGGTGTCAGGAAAAAAAGTACCAATTTGTGGAGGACTGGAGGGACTTCTGGGACAATAGGCTCTTTAAAGAGCTGGCGACATGTTCAAGTGAACTTTAACAAAACATAATATTTAGACACAGTCCAACTTGTATTTCCCATTAGTTCTGTATTTCTCCTCCCCATTATTTATTATTGAGGTAATTTGTACAAAAACTGGATCTTTGCTTTTGAAGAGTTAATCTATTCATGCTACTTTCTCACTACCTGAAGTCATAAAGCACTGCTTGTGATCTCACAATTACTCCCATGGCAACAGACTGTGATGTCACAATAGAGGATTATGACTTGGGAGTAAGCTATAGAGGCAAATGAACTCAAAATAAACTCTAAGAGACAACAATCATAAATTCATACACATTTTCTTAGTGATAAATTATGGAGAGGAGAAATATACAAAATATAAATGGAATTCAAGCAGAATTGTACCTAATTATAATGTTTTTTTAAATTTTCTTTGAGACGCCAGTAGCTCTTTAAAGGTGACAGTTGACACCTGACAAGAGATGGAAAGAGCTTTCTGGGGCAGAGGTTTGATGACTACATAAGACAGTTAAACTGACTGGAGTGGAACCTAGCAAGTCCTCCATCTACAGTATACTGAGAACTGATAGCAGTAAGGTACATAAAAATAAGGTTGAGGTTCAAAAAGGAGTAGTGGAAGAGACAAAAGTGGGAAGGCTGTCAGTGTCTGTAGCCAATGTAAAAATTGGCCCCTATGCATGATGTCAATGTGCCACATAGACTGGGCACATTGGCATCGCTATGACAGAATGCCATGGAAACAGGTCCCATGGACCCAACAGAGCATTCGCCGAGGGTGTGCGCTGTATGTACGTGCCTGTTCCCCTGGCTGTGCAGGGGTGGGCAGGGGGTGTGGCGGGGGTGTGACTGCACTCTGTGCCATTCACAAAGTTGCAGAGTGCTAGGCACGGGGGGTACACCTTTCACTGGGTAACACCCAGCAGTTAAGAATACGCCCCCCCAGGATGCCGCAGCCAGCTGCATTGTGTTAAAGTGGGGGCATGCAGACCTCCCCACTTGCTGCCTCAGCCCATGAATTTACAAGGAGGTCTGGGTCATCCAACTGAGCACCCACCTGCCACTAGATGTTGGTGTACATTGCACCCTCTGATGTGATCAGTGCCCCATGGGCTCAAGGGATCTGTTAGCAGACTAGGTCCTAGTGTCCCATCGGATGTGTGCCTGGTCCACGGAAAAGTCCTTCACATGTCTGTGTGCCGGGGGTGTGAGGCCATAGACAGGTGGCATCTGGTAGTGAATACCAGCCAGTGCACACCTGTTCACAGCTGCAGAACTCTGCAGGCAGGTAATGTGCCTCCAGCACATATTACCCACCCAATTTTCCATAGGGCCCCATAAGGAGGTAAGGAGAATGGGAAGAAATGCAGGTGTAGGATTACAAAACAGCAAAAGAGGTTCTGGATCTAGTTGGAAGGGGGTCTTCCTTAATGCCAGTTGTCTACAGAATGAAATCAGCAAGTTCCATGCATAGGTGTCAGACACTGAGCAGACCTAGTAGCCATCACAGAAACTTAAGCCATAGAGAATAATCACTGGGACTTGTCTGTTCCAGGTTACACAGTGTTTAGACATGACAGAGGGAAAGGCAAAGGGAGGTGCATAGCTCTATATGTCAGGGAGATTGCAGCAACTCTGGAGGTTGGACAGGTCATGGGAAATAAAGAGTCGCTGTGGGTTTATCTCATGGCACTTTCAGACAAGCAGATATGCATGGGGGTGATCTATAGACCACTAGGACAAGACGAAGGGAGATAGGGAGCTCAGAGAAGAGATGGCAAGGGGACTGAAGAATGGGGAAGTGGTGGTGGTGGTGGGTGATCGGAACCTGACAGATTTTGACTGGGACATTCCAATATCCAGGTGCACCATAAATCAGGCACTAGTGGATACAATTCAATGCAAACAATTGGTACAACAACCTACATGAGACAGGACTATCCTTAACTGAGTACTGATAAACAGGGAAAGGATCATAGATCTCCAGGTAGAGGATCACCTGGGGGCCAGTGACCATCATATGACATGGTTCAGCTTCTTCACTAGAACTAAATCATCCCATTCCAAGGCAAAAATGTCGGACTTCAGAGGAGCTAACTTCAATAAGATAGTCAACAGAGTTAAACTAGCCCAGGCAAGAAGAAATACAGGTGAAAGGGTACAGGCAAAGTGGGCACGCATTAAGGATGCAATACTTGAAGCAACATCCCATTGTGTTAAGGAGAAAAGCAAGAGCAAAAGAAGGAGGAAACCACTTTGGTTCTCAAAAACAGTAGTAGAAAAGGTCAGAGGTAAAAGGTGGGCCTTCAGGAAATATAAGGGAATGCAGCGGGATGAAGATAGGGAGGCATACCAAACTTTCCTACAGGAAGCAAGGAAGACAGTAAGACAGCCAAAGGCCAGAACTGAGGAAACACTAGCATGAACAATAATAGAAGGGGATAAGACTTTCTATAGCTACATTAGTGAAAGGAGAAAGTCCAGAGGGGTTATTGCTAAAATCAAAGAGGATAAGGGGGAGTGTGTGGAGGAGGACCAAGGAAAAGCATCTATCCTAAATAGATACTTCTGCTCAGTATTTAATGAGGAGAAGATAGAGCAGGTCCCACAGCTCAGTACCATGGACACGAGGGGAGGTAGGTATGCACAAGTCTCTTCACAAAAGAAATGGTTCTGAAAGAACTCGCTAAGCTCAGGGTGGACAAGACAATGGGACCTGATGGCATACATTCCAGGGTACTAAAGGAGCTAAGGGTGTAACTAGCAGAACCATTAGAAGAACTGTTTAGTGAGTCTCTGAGCATAGGAGAGGCCCCAGAAAACTGGAGAAGGGCTCATGTGATCCCGCTCCACAAGAGTGGCAGCAGGGAGGAGGCAGGGAATTACAGACCAGTCAGTCTTACCTCAGTAGTGGGCAAGATTATGGAGGCACTCCTTAAGGAAAGAAACTGCAACACCTGGAATCCATAGAAGCACAGGATCCAAGATAGCATGGGTTTACCAACAGAAAGGTCCTGTCAAACTAATCTCATTGATTTATTTGACTGGGTAACCAGAATGGTGGAGCAAGGGGGTGCAGTTGATGTCACCTACCTTGACTTCAGCAAAGCTTTCAATACTGTTCCACATAGAAGATTGATTAATAAGGTGCGTAGGCTCGGGGTGGGTCAGAAGTTGGTCAACTGGGTGGAAAACTGGTTGGCAGGCAGAAAACAGAGAGTGGTGGTATGTGATATACAGTCAGAAGAGATGCAAGTCACAAGTGGGGTACCTCAGGGATCAGTCCTGGGGCCAGTCCTCTTCAATATCTTCATCATTGACATTGCGATGGACTGGAGGGTAAGGTTTGCCTGTTTGCAGATGACACCAAGATCTGCAACAGAGTAGATGATCCAGAAGGGTTGGGCAGAATGAGAAGAGATCTGGAAAAACTGGCAAAATGGTCTGAAGAATGGCAACTGGGGTTTAATGCAAAGTGCACGATCATGCACATAAGGAAGTGAAACCCCTGAAGCTACTGTGTCTATAGGTTCGGAGAGGAGTTGTTGGCAATCACAAGGGAAGAAAAAGACTTGGGCATCATCATCACAGATGATCTGACATCATCCAAGCAGACCACTAAAGCAGTAGGTAAGGCTAGAGGGATGTTGGGGTGTATTAGTAGGGGTATCACAATTCATAAGATGGAGGTAATAATCCCTCTTTACAAGACACTGGTTAGGCCCCATCTGGAGTACTGCATGCAGTACTGGTGGTCACACCTGCAGAAGGACATTAACAAAATGGAGGAATTCCAGAGAAGGGCAAACAAAATGGTGCAGGGACTGCATCAGAAAACATATGAGGACAGATTAATGGAGCTCAATATGTATACCCTAGAGCAAAGGAGGGAGATAGGTGATATGATCGAAACATTCAAACATCGTAGGGGCATTAACAAGGTGAAAGAGTATAACATGTTTCAATACAAGAAAAATAACAGGACAAGGGGACACAGTATGAGATTTGAGGGAGGCCAATTAAGGGATAATGTGAGGAAGTTATTTTTTACAAAAAGGGTGGTGGATGCATGGAACGGCCTACCTCAGGAAGTGGTGGATATGAATACAAAGCAGAGCTTTAAACAGGCATGGGATGGTCATAAGGGAACAATACAGATGAGTATGAATAAATAGGCATTTGACAGAGCAAATGCCTGGGGCACATTCATAAGGTAGACAAAATGAGAAGACTGGATGGTCCTTGCGGTCCTTATCTGCAATCAGCTTCTATGTTTCTATGTTTCTATGCCTGTGGGTGCAACTGGTTAAGGAAGCCACCAAACAGATGGCCATTCTTGATTTGATGTTCACCAACTTGAAGATGGTTGGTAGTGTGAGGGTAGGGGATACACTGGGTTCCAATGGCCATAACTCCATTTGATTCAGACTGGCCCTCTGGACTAGAATACTCATATCAAAAACAGAAGTCCTAGATTGCAGAACAGCAGTCTTCAACCAAATGAGGGAGCTGATCTGAGAAAAATTGACCTGAGTGTGCAGAATTGGACATGTATGGGAAAGCTGGGGGCAATCCATGAGACTATTCTTGAGACAAAAAGCCATGCACAAAACAAAACAGGTACAAGAGACCAAAATGAGCATGAAGAAAACTTTTTCACCACGTGCAAGGAAACACAGGGGGAGGAACAATGAGGATTGCACCAAATCAAAACTAGGGAAGCAAAGAAGACAGCCTGGGAGGCAAAGGTAGACATGACCTGCATACTACGGAGAGTGTTAAGGTGGGAAAAAATTCTCCAGATTTAGTAAGTTAGAAAGGAAACAGTAATAAGGTATTGTTAGGCTACAGGAGGTGGAGATTGTACTAGAGGAAAATGAACAAAAAGCAGCCATCCTTAATGATTACTTCTGCTTTGCCTTCACATTCCTGAAGTGAGGCTGCCAGCATTTACCTGAGAGAGTCCAGAAGAGGCTTGAAGTCCTAAAGGTAAATAAAGCCCAATCGTCAGATGGGATGCAATCAAGTGAACTCAAGGAATTGGCTATGGCCCATATTTACTACCTGTGTTATCCAGTAAAATAAAACCATCAGATTGGTCTGATAAGACCTTCCTGCTACAGTTCCATGCTGCTTACTGTCCTATAGACCATTGTTCTCTAGGCAGTGCACAAGGTCCTCTTTGACCAGTGACTCTATCAGTTTACCCACTACAGATGTAAAGCTGAAAGGTCTGTAGTGCCCCGTCCCCCCCCCCACCTTATGTAGTGGGACTATGTCTGCTACCCTCCAGTCTTTCAGAACTACCCCTATCTGAACTGAGCTATTGAATAGCGCTACTGGGGGTTCAACCAGTTCATGTTACGGATTTACTCTATTTCAGTTTGAGCAAGGCTTTTGACTCAGTGCCACACAGAAGACTGCTGAAGAAGTTAGAGGACCCGGGTGCTGCCAGGGACATAGTTAGATGGGTAGGAAACTGGTTGAAGGAGAGAAAGAAGGTGGTGGTGCTAAACGGGGTCAAATCAGAAGAGAGGGCAGTCATGAGTGGGGTACTGCAGGGAACTGTTCCAGGTCCTGTGCTTTTCATTTTGTTCATAAGTGGCATTGGAGAGGGCATCTGGTGCAAGTTGTATCTCTTTGCAGATGACACAATGCTCTGCAGTAGGGTAGATAGTGATGAAGGGATTAAGGAGATGCAGAGCGACCTAGAAAGGCTAAAGATGTGGCATAAGGATATATGCACACCTATGCACCTAGACAAAAAAAAACCATTAAAGCATAATTGATATGAGGGCTTAACTGAGCACTACAGCAGTAGAAATTACCTGGGGGGCACTATTAGTGACTCCCTCAGTCAAGTCA
The DNA here is from genome assembly GCA_016271365.2 of Neoceratodus forsteri. NCBI lineage: Eukaryota > Metazoa > Chordata > Ceratodontiformes > Ceratodontidae > Neoceratodus > Neoceratodus forsteri. The sequence goes on from CM057453.1 coordinate 217,298,506, forward strand.
CTGTGACAAGGCCTATAGTAATGCTAATATGATTCTAGGGTGTATCAAAAGGGATATTGACAGCCAGAAAAAGAAGGTGCTACTACCTCTATATAGGTCACAGGTGGGGCTGCACCTGGAATACTGTTCTCAGTTCTGGAGTCCTCACCCTTGGAAGGACGGAACAAGCTGGAGATGGTGCAGAACAGGTTAACCAAGATGATTCAGGGACAACAGGAGAGATCTTACTTAGACTGTCTCAAGGTACTGAACATGTACTCACTGGAGACCAGGTGAGGAAAGGTTATGATAGAGATCTTCAAGTCTCTGAAGGGAATAAACAAGATGAACTGTGGGGAGCAATACAGCAAGAATACAGTCAAGAACCTGAGGTCATGTGGAGTCACGTGATGCACTCTCGGAAGTAGCAGCTATGTGATTTAGCTCCATCAGGTCTTCTGATTAAAATGACTTAAAAACTCCATACCCATTGATACTGTCATCTCTTTCAGGATTCTTTTGTTATGGAATATTTTTTTTATCTGTCTAGCAGTGTCGGAGATTTCTGAAGTGCAACCAATGGACAATTCACTGACTGAAGATTTGGGGATGGCTCCATCAATAGTACCTTTGGCATTGACACCAAAGTGGCCCAAGCAAAGCGATTCTCCCTCACCACCCCCAGCTCCTGAGCCTTCACAACTGACCACCAAAAAATACTTCTCAGAACTTAATTAAAAAAGCAGCCTTAGCTCTGATTGTAGATTTTCAAACCTTCAGACCTGCAATACAGCATCTTTCTTAGTGGGTGACACTGAAGTGCAGCTTATTTCTGTTGAAGACTGTCAATCAAGTCTCAAGCCTGAGGTGGTCTCCCCGCGGCAAATACTGGCCCAACCAGAAGAGAAAATAAAGGATTTGGAAGGCAGGAACCACAGCAATAACTTAGTCCTGCTCAGTTTGCCTGAATCAGAAGAGGGTCTCAATGCATTTGAATATGAAAATTCTGCTCTAAAGTTGTGGGACCTTCCCTGAATGGTCCAACTTACATAATGAAAAGAGTGCAGCAAGCCCTACGTCCTATGCCGACCAAGGGTGAACATCCCCTACCTCTGAATTTTAGGTTACTCAATTAATTAATTAATTAGATCATGTGCATATTTTTAAGAAGAGGTGAGATAATAATAATAATAATAGCTTTATTTGATCGAGCTCTTTTCACAGTATCAAGGCGCTTCTCGGGTACATACAAAATTCAATAAATATAGATAAAATCACAGAAAGTCAGGAAAAGCTTTGCTCCATAAAAATGTCTTCAGTGCCTGCTTAAAGTTCCCCACTGTCCTGCATTCTCATAGCTGATGGGGGAGAGAATTCCAGAGGGATGGGGCAGCAAACAGAAAAACACGAGCCCCAGATGAACTTAAGCTAACCCTTGGAATTTCCAGCAACCCCTCATCAGCCGAGTGGAGCTGTTGCTCAGGGGTGTAAAGAGTCAGAAGCTCTCTCATGTAGTCAGGATCAAGTCCATGTAGGGCTTTGTAGGTTAACAAGACTACCATAAAGGTGATCCACCACTGAACTGGCAGCCAGTGCAGATCATGCAGCACTGCAGTAATATGAGATCTCCTTGATACCCGAGTCAATAAACGTGCAGCAGCGTTCTGCACTGGCTGCAAGCAGTGGATATCAACCCCAGGAAGCCCTAAATAGAGGGAGTTCAGTAGTCAAGGCGCAACGTCACAAAGACATGGACCAAAACAGGCAAATCACTGGATGGAACAAGTTTCTTGATCCTGGCAATGTTCCTAAGTTGATAAAAGGCTATCTTGATGACTGCCAACATCTGATGATGAAGGATCAGCCCATCATCAAGTATCACTCCCAGGTCACACACCCATTCAGAGGTAAGGATCTGAGCACCCTCCAAACGTAAGCCAGAGGTCAGATCAGTCCTCAACTCCTCTGTCCTGTGACTCAGATCCACCGACAAAACCTCAGTTTTTCCTGCGTTCAACTTTAACTGGGTGGAATTCATCCAGTCTTGGATTTCAACAAGGCAGCTATTGAATACCGAGAGAGCACTAACCTGGTCAGGGGCAAAGGACAGGTAGAGCTGGGTGTCATCAGCATAGCAGTGAAACCTCAGCACATACCATCTTACAATGTCTCTGAAGGGAAGCATATACACTGCAAACAACATGGGGGACAGCACCGAGCCCTGGGGCACCCCCACAAGGCAGAGAGAAAGACTTGTAAGAAAACATTCCTGAGACAACTCTTTGAGTTCTACCAGTGAGGAAAGATGAAAACCATCTGAGCACTGTACCAGTCAGCCCACAGACGGACCTCAGGTGCTCAAGCAGGACCTCATGGTCCACAGTGTCAAAAGCTGAAGAGAGATCAAGGAGTACCAAGATGGAACGGTTTCTCCGATCTATCACCATCAGGAGATCACTGTGCACCCGAACCAGAGCAGTCTCAGTACTGTGCCTCTTAGGAAAGCCCAATTGGAGAGGTTTGTATATATTATGGATGGTTAAATGGTTCTCCAGTTGAGTTGCCACAACTTTCTCGATAACCTTTCCCACAAAAGGAAGGTTCGAGATGGGTCTGTAGTTCTCTAGAGTATCTGGGTCCAAAGAAGCTTTCTTCAGAAGAGGTGTCATCACCGCCTCCTTCAGGGAGCTTGGAAACTCACCCGATTCCAAGGAGCACTGGGCAGTCTGAGCTAAGACCGGGCCAATGATGTCACTATAAAACAGAATCAGGGAAGTAGGGCCCGGGTCTAAATTACAGTATGTGGGGTGCATCCCCTGGACAATCCTCATAAAATCAACGTACTCTGGCAAGTCAAAGGTACTCCAGGAAACACAGGGCATTGTGATTGAGCACCAACCAACAACATCCCACATGAACAAGTCTGACGGATCTCCTGCCTGATGTCAGCCACCTTATTAGCAAAGGATCGAGCGATCTCATCACACTCCATTTGCGAAAAGACTTGACCGAGCTGCAGACAGGCTGGGCTGTACAGCCTGTCCACAGTTTGGAAGAGTTGCGCTGGTCAATTCCAAGCAACAGTGATTTCCCTGGACAGGAATTCTGCCTTCTTACGGGAAATCACTGATTGATAGAGTTGATAATGCTCTAACAAAATAAGATGGTCGGCATCCAAGGTGGATTTCTGCCATCGACATTCTAACCTACGTCCCAACCTCTGCTACTCCCTCAAAGACTCATCAAAACCAAGGGGCCCTAGGGCAAAGTGGAAGGGGGTGAACATGGGCAGGAGGAATCAGGTCGAAAGCAGAAGAATCAGCCTTATTATAGGCAACAACTAACAGCTCAGGACCTGCGCTGGTCTCACCGAACTCCAAGAGGTCAATCACCACTACCAGGTCTTCAGGGACCATGTCCTGCAAATGGTGGAAACTGATCATCTCCACAGGGGCAGACCTACACAGGGGGGCAGAAAAATTGAACCTCACAGTGTAGTGATGAGACTAACCGAATGGTTCCACCCCCAGATCAGAGGCCTCAATCCCCAGGAGGAAAACCAAATCAAGAGAGTGACCACCAATATGGGTAGCTGAGGAAACAACCTGTGTGAAGCCCAGTGATATCATCAACTGGAGCAAGTGTTGTCCAAAAAGCAAGGATTCATCGTCGACCCAGGCATTGAAGTCACCCAGAACCATCAGTCTGGGTGACTCCAATGCCATGTTGGCGGCAAAGTCTGCTACTTCCTGCAGGAACAGCTTTTCATCCCCTGGTGGATGGTAAATGAGAGATATCCTGCAACCCATACCAGTTACCCCAGTTACCACAATGCACTCAAATGATTTGGCTTCCTCAACTGGTACAGCAGTGAGGCCCAATTCGGTCTTGAAACAGACCGCTACCTCCCCCGCGATCCAATCTCTGGCGATGTATCACAGAGTACCCGGGGAAATAGCTGCCTCCAAAATTGGGGCAGCATTTCCATCTAACCAGGTCTCAGTGATGCAAACCAGATCTGCTGTTCCAACAAAATCTGCAATAAGTGCAGTTTTGTTCTTAATGGATCTGGCATTGCATAACAATGCCCGAGTTGGACGATGTTTGTGAGCCGTTCTGGGTACTTGCCCACCCAAAACAGAGGTGTCCTTGGGTATGGGGACTAGACATGGACCACCACGTTCCAGACACCATTTTGACCCAGGGCATCTTCTGGTTCTAACAACTCCTATGAAAAAGAACCGCTCATTCGAACTCCAATGTCCAAGCCCGCCTGCCCACCCCTGCCCACACCCCCTGCAAGGAATCCCCAGCACCCGACAGTGCTGATAGATGGAGGCAAGCGGGGGGGAGAGAACAGGTGGATTGCCCTGAGAGAGGAGGACGAATAGCGCAGGACTGGGGGAGCAAGCAGGCACATTCCACAAAATGCCACCAAACTGTGGCAAGAACAACACAAAGTATCCTAATTTCCTCAAAACAGTTGAAGATATAGTTGCAGTCTAAACATAAAATGAAAAAGCTCCTAAAAAGCTTAAAAACAAAAAATATAATGCAAAACAAACCACAACACCCCAAAATCCCAAAAACCCAACAAAACAAAAAGTAAAACTATCAATAAACAAAACTATAAACAAAACAATAACAAATAAAATAAAATCCTCCGGCATCAGGAACTCTCACTAACTGGTGACCCCAAAAAACAACCCTTATCTAAGTAATACTAAGTAAAATAAACCTAATGAACCAAATAAAAGTCTGGGCTACAAAATACTTTCACTGTGGAAGCCCGGAGAAACTGAATGGTACTCTCACTACCATATGTAATTGCAATAAAATAAAATGAAATAAAAAATAAGAGAACCTAAAATGTCCAAAGTTAACACAAAATACTTATGAAAAAGTCATTGAAAGACATCAGAAAATCCCCAATCCCGGGCACTCTCACTGCCAGAACTTCAAAAAGGCACAGGGATTCTCAGTACAAAAAGTATGTCAACGATGAAAGGCAGATAAACCAACAACTCAGCACATAACCAGGTGGATAAAAACCCCTGGAACACTCTCAATGTTCTAGTAGGGGTTTTATATCATAAAACAGTCTGTCCACTGATAAAGTCTCCCAAGCATCTTTGGGACTGGCTTCATTCCCATAGCTATAACCCAAAAAAGTTAAACCCTAGCCTACCACCAGCCTACAACAGTTGCTACAGGACCTCAGCAGAACACAACCAAATTAGGTTCCCGGGGGTTCCCTAGAGGAAACGACAGCCACCCGCTGGCTCCCCAGTGATGGAGGTCCAACCCCTGCACTGTTACAGCCCGGGTAACAGGAATTCACCAGAAAGGGCAATAATAGCTGGAAATGTAAGCTCCAAAGTCCCCAAATCCAAATGAATTCCCACAAAGTAGTCCAAAAAACCAGAACTCCACCTTCATCCAATTCAGCAGTCCCTCTAAAAATATTATAGACTCAGGGCATTAAAACTAAATGTAAGGCCAGAATCAAATGCAGACCCTGGCCAATAGTACTCACAACACCAAGTAGGAGAGTAATCCATGAAACCAAAGAAGTCAAACACTGGTCGCACATATAATCCTTCCCTTATGTAGTCGAGAACCACTGGACCCACAAACATCTGGCGAACAGCTGGCAAACAAACCACCCGTCCTACACTCCAAAAAAGATCAAGTCTAATGTTAACACTGGGAGCCACAGTTAGGACAGTCAGCGTGCAAATCACCCGACCAGGATCCTGGAGGAGATGTTATGGAGTCAGCACTAAACCACAGTTGGGAAAGAGAAGGAGGGCAATTCACTTCACATCAGCCCACAAGTCCTCCACAAATTGACCAGATCCAGGGACAGAAAACCAATGGTCCAGCACTGACAGACAGGTAAAACTACAATTAAAACAAAACAATAAAATATTACTACAGATCGAAATACTTCAGAGCTTTAAAACAAAATAAAATGCTCACTGCAGCATTAAATCTTACAGAGCGAACAACAGCATGCCCAGCCTGGTGGCCATCTTGTACTCTGGGTGGGGTTTGACTTTGGTATGTCAGGAACCCTCCAGGTCATCCCATAGTGTCAGGAAATAATCCATACAATCTATGCAATGGGAAGGACACTGCCTCTGGCTGGTATAGGACTTGACTTTATAGGTGAGGCAGAAGAGAGCTGAATATCAGGCTATTACATTGAAGCTATAGGTTGCCCAGATTAAGCACTGAATGGTATATTCAGCCTATTTGAAGATTTTTACTACAGATGTCACTAAAAGGTTTGAGTTGGTCAGTCAAGCCACTAAAGAATTGCCTCTAATATAATTTGCTTGTTTTGACAAGGGACACGCAGCATTAATGCACGTTATATTTTTGTGGTGCAATGTCATCATTTTTCTCCAAGAAGTGCTTTCTGAGGGCATGCTTTTCAATGATGGGTTTTAGTGTTATTTTATGTAACCTGTGTATTTTGTGTCAGATCTAACAGTTTATTTGTTTGTGTTAACTGCTGGTCTAGTGCTGTTGAGGTATAGTGATATCTGTATTGTAAAGTGTGAGTTGAATTGGTTCCAGCTATTGTTTGCTATTCCATAGTTATTATCATCATGCTCCCTCTTGCACCCCTAGGACTCATCGTTATGTTATTTGAACTGTTGCCCTCCTGTTGGGATTTTGCTGTCTAGCAGAACTCGTTTGTTCAGGGAAGGCCTGTTATTTCCATTATTAAATAGGAGGCAGATCTATTAATTTTTTAGCTGCGCAGTTAAGATGGCAGTCAACTGTCTCCAGGTGTATTACATCATATCAGTAAAGTATGATATCTGAGGAATGGATGGAGTTGTTTTGACTGACAGAATGGTCCTGAAGATCCTCTACATGGAAAAATACTTAGATCTATTTTCTCCCAGCATTGGTGGACAGTTTTTTCCAGACTAAATGCAGTATGTGTTTTTGTAATATTTCAGAAATTATTACCTCTCCTTCCCATTTCCCATTTTCAGTTCCTTGGCCTTTGCAGTATAGTTATGGTTCTTTGAGGTTTGTTTTTGTTAATATGAGCCTAAATATAAGTCTTACATGTTGTTTTTAATCATTGTTTATTTTCGATTTGTAAAATTAGATTTATTTGACTTTGTTCCATGGTCAATAAAATGGGGGGGGAGGGGATTTAGCAGATTATCAGGTATAAGTATGATGTTTTCCTTGATGCTGTAATATGCAGAATGTGGGGGAACCTGGCGATTTTTATTATACTGGCATGGTAGCACCAGTATAGTTAGGTTTAGTACAGCATGTCAATGTTAAATCCCACATTTTGCAATGTAATAATGTTGGCATACTTTGACGAAAAAGCCTAAAATTTGTAATGCGCAGTCATTTCCCCAGAGTCTCAAGAAGTGGAAAGTTTTTTTTCCCTTGGATTAACATGGGATTTTTCGTCATCATCTACAGCCCAGATGGTATTAAATGATTACCTGAAATTTTCAGAGATGATGGTGTGTGTGTGCCAAGGGTGTGTCTTTGGATGGTTTGCTGGAAGACTTATATTAACAGTTTTGAATTATAATGATTTTTTGTGATAACTGCCAGACAGGCAAGTAAATGAAAATCTTTCAAAGTGTTAATTGTTAAGGATTTACTGCTCACGTTCAGAGAAATACTGTTTGCGATGTCAGCCTCTTGCTTTTTTTTCCAGTTTTATCAATGTTTTTCTTCTTACAAGGACTGCCTGGTAAGTAATGAAGAAGACAAATATTTAGGTCTCATTGACATACTTTGTTGGATTCTTTTATTAGTATTTTAAAATGAACACTGAAAATATCAGTTGGTATGGCAAGAATAATTTTGCCCATCACTCACTTACGTAAGGACCATTCAATTGGAAAATAACCATCTGCAGTTCTTTAGAGTTTGAACTGTACTGTTTGAATTAAAAAGACTGTAAATAGTAAAGATCCATGATAGTTCAAATTGTTATGGCTCCCTGGTGTCTAGTGGCACCCCTACCCACTGATTTCTGTACCCAAAAAAAATAATATATATTCATTGGTAATCTAGTGAGGCTGGGTCATAAGAAAGCTGCATTGAAAATACGAGGTTAAAATACACAAAAATGGCAGTTATGCCCATTAATTGCATTTACTTATTTATTTATTTGTAATGGTTTCACCAGGAAAGACAACTTGAGCTGGAAACAGCTCATTTCCAGAAGTGTCCTGGGGGAGGGTATACATAGGAGGGGAGAGCAAGTAACAACATAACAGGCAAATGTACAGGACAATATGCAGGGAGATAGACATAATGTAGAACACACAGTGCAGATTATTACACTCCTAGTCATTTACTGAAGCATACAGTACACACTGGTAATCCATGTAGGACAAACAACACTTTGATTACAATTCCAAACAGGACAACAATACATGATCACAGACATATAGTAATAAAGTAACTAGATAAGGACAAAGCGGAGAAGGAGTACACTTTAAAGTGCTTGGCATGACAAGGAAAGTGCAGGGGGTTGACAAGTGCTTAGGTTGCCTAATAGAGAGAAGGATGGTAAAAGATTGGAGGGTGGGAAGGGACAGGGTAGGGAGAGGGGAAAGAGACATGCCAAGAACAATAACCCTTCATGATGCTGAGAACCCTGCAAGGGACAAGGGCCTGGAAAGATGGCTGAGGGGAGGGAAGGGAAGAGAGCAGGGCAGGAGGGTGGAGGGAGGGGACAGCAGCATGTTGTTTACAGCACCCCTTCATGATGCTGGGAAGCCTGCAAGGGGCAAGAAGAGGGCAAAGTTGGGGAGGGGTTAGAGGGAGAAATGGAGGGGGTCAGAAGGATCTGGCAATATAGGCGGAGGGGAGAGGTAGTGGAGACAAGGGAGGGGTTAAGGAATAGCAGTAGTCAAGGCAAAACTAGGAATTTAGGGGAGGGTGGGAGGGATTTTGGAGAAAGGAGTAAGTAGGCTGGGAAGTTAAAAGTAGTTGCAGCAGTGAACTGCTTTGCTATGCACACTCGCAACTTTGGAATTTTTAAATATTTTGACCCAGAATTTTCAACACAGCATTCTTATTACCCCACTTCATGTGTGTCACAGCTGTAATTTTCCAAATCATTGCCAAAATATGTTTTTGTACTTATTTATTTTAGTTTTTGTTGACCAGGTAAGTGCACAAGACAAATTCTGCCTATTTTCAGGCATGACCCAGGGAAGGGAGATACAGATGAATGCCAACTAACCTTGAAACAGATTAAGCTGTTGATGGTATACTTATGGCATGGAATGGCATTGCAGTTGTGCAGGATTATGTTTTGGTGGGGATTTGAAAATGTTCTGTACCAGGTACATGAGGTGGGCTAATAAGATGGCTATGCTGATAATGTGGTCACCGTTAACCTATAAATGAAGCACAGGGCCCTTGCACAGCTGTGTGTGTGTGTGTATATATATATATATATATATATATATATATATATATGCATCAAGTGGGGTTGGAGTGCAGGGCCCAAAGGGCCCAAAAGGCAAATAATGATATGATTACTTTATCTCAAAACTATAGATAGGTGATAGTGCAGAGCCCTCTGGGCCCTGCACTCCCACAGGTAAATAATGCCTCAATTACACTATCTCAAAAAGTAAGGAAATCCTTCGCAAAAAGCTACTCTAATGCGTCAGTTAGGGTTGAAGATAAAGTAACAAATACAGGGAAAAAAGAAGTTAGAGTTTCCAATCCTAAAACCACTGCCTCACCCTTGAAGTGAATGAGGGTGGGAGGTTCCTTGGGGTTGTCAAGCCTAGCACTCAACCCATTGTATACATCTTAGCTTTTCTGTTACTGTAATAGGGTGAGTGTTAGGGTTGACAACCCAAAGGAAGACTCCACCCCTCATTCACTTCAATGGTGGGGCAGGGGTTTTATGGTTGGAAACCCTAACATCATATTTTCCTACATTTGTCACTTTATCCACAACCCTACTGATGCATTAATGTCATTTTTTTCAACGAATATAGTTATGGGTTGGGGGGGGTGTAGTTTGCACAGGAACAGCTGTCCTGGTTTGCTGTGAAGTTATAATGCTTTTTTGAGTAAAGGGCATTTAGATATGTTGGTTTGACATTTGCTGAATGCCAGCAATGCCTTGACAAAGTAGTATTTATGTTATTAATGTAGTTAGTGTTTTGACTTTGAGTTTGATTGGTTGGCTTTTTGTAAATAGCTAACCCCCTCTAATGTCCATAGCAGAAGGCCCAATGTTTTTCCTTTTTTTATTTTATGGCACTGCTTTACCTTGTTTTACTCTACTGCCACAGCTGTTCCTTACTATTAGTGCTTTTGTTTTTTGTTTTTGTCTCCCTACGTTTTTTTTTATTTATAATTATATATTGAGTTAGTAGTAGAGTTTTCTAATTTATAGGTCCTCAGTTGTTGGGGGGGGGCTTCATCAGATTATATACTCTAAATATGGAAGCTAGAAGCTAGAACAGTAGCTACATAGTGGTGACAAAAGTTTATATGTCCTCTTTCTTTCTTGGTTGTGTTTTGTGTTTGTTTGTTTGTTTGTTGTGAAGGATTAAGATTGGCATTCTTGAGTATGGGACTGGAAAGTTCAATGAAATCACTATTTCTAGGTGGACCTTTAAGGGGCTGCAGAGCTGTCTGCCTCTCATGGACTGAAAGAATAGGAGTGGGAACTTGGAACTGGAAGAGTACTTTTTTATTGCTACATGTCCTTATTGTTACTGTTTTTAATGGTTACTTATTTGTTTGGGGTTATTTTTTGGGCAGTTAGGATGGGGGTTTATGGCCATGCTAGATGGGTTAGTGCTATTATTGGGTCCTATATTATCCAGGATTATTTATTTTAGTTAGGCTATGAGAAGTCTTTGAATAGCCATTTTCCTGGAATATCAAAGGAGGGCAAACTAAAATCAAACATCATAGTATATTGAAGCATTTGAGAAAATGCAAGTAGACTTAGCTTTTCTGCAGGACAGCCATATGCCCTCGCATAAGATTTCTCTATTTAGAAGAGAATAGGTTTGTCAGGTTTTTGGTAGTGGGAATAGTTCCTGCCAGCTGGGTGTAGCTATTTTAATTGCTAATTGTCTTACTTTTTGCATTTTTAAAAGAGGTAGCTGACTTTGAAGTTAGATATATATTAGTGCATGGTTGCTTGGGGCATGCAGAGGTACTTCTGGGCTCGATGTGCTGCCCAAATGTTGATTGTCTGCCTTTTTTCCCTGAGCTGGCCACAATCCTGGCCCCATATGCTCACCTGTCTATAATTCTAGGTGGTGACTGGACTTAATATTTAACAATGAGCTAGATCAGACACATAAACCTGTGTTTGGGCTCTGACTGGCTCAGCAGGATCTCCAGGAATTTACTGATCAGCTGGGTCTTGTAGATCCCTTGAGAGTTTTACATCCCTTCGACTGTGAATATAAATTTTAATCTATCCCTTATAACTCACTTTCTAGGACTAATTACTTTTTAATTAGTAGACAAATAGTCCCCATATTGTATTCTTGTCAAACTGAAGCTATGGTTCTTTTACACCATGCTCCCATCTCGATAGTTTTAGACATTCTAACATTTTTCAGAAAGTGATCATACATGGTCCTTGAATAATGAATTAATTTGAGACTCAAAATCAGTTGACTGTATGAGAACCTTTAGCCAACAAACGGTACAGAACAACCTTGAGTCAATAACGTCCTTCACTCTTTTGCAGGGCACCATAAAATGTCAGTGGTGGGATGCGTTCTATAGACTGGCTACAAATTGTAAGAAGGTCTGGGAGATGCAGGCCTCTAATTTGCTCCATGACTTTCTGGAATTAGAAAGACAGTTATCTCCTAATTCAATGGAAGAGACATGACTATGACTTTCCCTACTTAGAGTCCAGTACTCTAATTACCTTTTATAACTAGCTGAACACTCTATTGCCAGTGCTAAAGTCTCTTATGTGGGCCAAGGGGAGAAAGCTAGCCAGTTATTGGCCTTAAGCCTTAGGCAACATATAACTGCCCATTGGATAAAAGGCCTACAATCTCTCTGTTAATCCCAGGCATATGGCCACGATAATTCATGACTATTATGCTTCCTTGTGTGCTGAGGATTCTAATGTAGTTGCGATGACTAGAGAGTTGTCTAATTTTTTCGTTGACATCTATCTTCCCCAATTATCAATGGCACAACAGTGAGGATTGGAAGGCCATATTCAAGAGGAAGAGGTGTAAGAGGCTATCTCTTCCATTCCGTCTCAAAAAGCTCAAGGCCTAGATGGCTTTACAGCCAATTTTTATAAACTCTTTATAGATGAGGTTGCCCCATTACTGTGTGTAGGGGTTGCGGAATAACAGAAGGACCAGACACCAAACTTCAGGTTCAACACACAATCTCTGTGTGATATTGTTTAAAATACAAAAGATAACTTTTGGCAATGGCATATCCCTTGTTCGATACATCAGTTTGCAGCAACAGACTATGTGTATCCTTCCTCTGCACTTAATTAGCACCTACAGACCCACTGATCTAACTTTTTAGTGAAAACCACTTCATCCCTATGTTTGTCATTTGTTTGGGTGATGGGGGCTCAGATAAAAACAAAACAAAAAAAAAACAAGGTAAAGACAAAGAACATCAGTGCAGAAGCATTGAAACAAGAGTTACCCCAAGGGGCATTGGCAATAAGCCAAGTTTCCAAGAGACACAACAGCACGCATACTCCATAATGCAAAGTATCATGTGATATATATGCAAATAACCATGACATTTCAGACTGGCTCAGTTTACAGCAGGAATCCATGGTGCCAAAGGGTCTCTCAAACAATCGGTAATTTACATGCATTTTAAATAACACAATAGGGTTTTTTCTGATATCTCTAACCCAGTAACTTAATTTTTATAATACAGTCACCGAGTACTTTTTACCTTTCTCAAAAACACCTAGTGTCATGGTATTTTCAACATTTACAGACTTCATACACACAAGGAATATACATCAAGGTATTTTATGACAGAGTGCTATTGCATACTACATCCAACCATGAGGAACACAGCCTGTTGTTTAACATCAGCTTGGAGGTCACAACAATAACCTCCCTGTACGAGTTCCTGAGAAGGTAAAGGAAAATTAAAGAGGATACTATAGCATAGTCAAGAAAGGGAAGGGGGTTCCCATAGTTGCCCAACCCTATGGATTAGAAATTGTAAATGATAGATTAGGCTAAGAAATAGAAGAACTATTGCAACAGATTTAAGAAAAGGTCAGTCATCAAGAATGGCAGGATCTCACTGCCACATACTGACACATCTTTTTAAATATTTATGTACTTATGAGCTCCAAGAATCTCTCCTTCTTGAGGCTCGCATAGTTTTGCTGCCCAAACCTGGAAAAGATGACGGAACAGCTATAGACTTATCTCTCTTAAGTGTTGATATGAAGATTTTAGCCAAGGTTGTGGCTGCCTGGTTGAATAAGATTTGGTCTGGAATAATAGGGCCTGAACATGTGGGATTCATGTTGGGGAGAATATTAAGTGACCATTATAGAAAAATTCTCCATCTGAGTTCCACATTCCAGGAGGCTGGTACTGTTGCAGTTCTGGTCTCCCTGGCTGCAGGAAAAAGCTTTCAATAGGGTTTCATTGTCATATTTATTTTCTATCCTGGGCTGATGTGGGATACCAGACTGCTTTGTTAAGTGGTTAAATATCATATATTATTCTATGACTGCCATTATTTTATGTCATGATGTCCTTTCTGACCCCTTCCCTCTTTCCCGAGGTACGAGACAAGGTTGTCCCTTCTCCCTCTTCCTTTTTAATCTTTACATTGAGCCTCTGACCTGTAAAATTAATTCACACCACTGCATCAGAGGCATTGCTTTAGGTACATAACAGTGTAAAATCTCTGCATATGTGGATGATGTTCTTTTGCATCTTTTGGATCCAGTGACCTCTTTGCTGATGGCTTCCAGGCTGATTCATCTTTTTTGTGCCTTTTATGGTTATAAATTGAATCTTACTTAAACTGTTCTACTCCTACTCTCTCCTCACATACATAAGCAAGACATTTTGGATCTTGGCCTTCAATAGGAGTCTTGTTCACTCTGTTATTTAGGCATACAATTGGCCCAAGATGTAACCTCCTTGAAAGCTCTTAACCTTGACCCTTTATTAAAATGAATAATACAAGATTTAAACAGATGGAAAGCATTGCATCTGACCCTATGGAGGACAGCTAATATTATAAAAGTGAATATTTTACCTAGATTGCTGTACACAAGGAAATGTTAAATACAGTTCTTCTGCCTACCTGGTTTAAGAATCTTTATTTGTTGATTTCTAAATTCCTCTGGTTGATCAAACCCCCAAGGAGAACATACAAGAAGCTTACTCAACCTCAGAAATATGGAGGCTTGCATTTTCCCCATTTCTTGCAATACTATTTCCTGTTGCATAGGGAAAATTACTTCCAGTGGTGCTGGCTTGAAGGGAATAGGGAATTGGAGTGATATATTCCATCCTGGTTATGGACTGAGAAGGACCTCTGCACTCAATATCATGTTTGCCCTTCATCATTATTTTATCTCCCATGCACACAGCTTCCTCTCAGTCTATGTCATACCCTGATTGCTTGGTCCTTACAAGGCTATGCCCAGATATGCAGACTCTTGAAACTGTCTTATGTGTTAGATACCCATCAACCTCTATTTGGTAATCTCAACCTTCATATAGACAGTAAACCGTTATTGACTTCCCAGTGGCAAAGGCTTGATATCCATAAATTGGAGGTGGTCCTGTCAGATGATGCTGTTATCTCTTTAGGTTTTGTCAAATAATACATTGCATATCTCAATTTTAAGGGTATACCATTATTGCTGTGATTGAATGTTGGTGCCACAACAAGAGTGATAGTGACAGGGGTGATCTTGATTTTAGATTGCCCCTCACTGATGCCATTCTTTGTGCCCACACAATTTCTGCCCCCTCCAGGACATGCCCACCCTGGAGGAGGTTATATTTAGCTTTGAAAGGCGCAGGGGCAAAGCCCCCAGCATTGGGGGTGCAGGGGTTGAAGCTCCTTGCAAAAAGCTAACGTTCCCGGAAGAGCACTTTGGTGCTGTAACTCCAGGGATAAGTAATGCCTGGTGTTGTAATACCAAGCAGCATTTTTACTGCACCATAGTCAGCATCAGCTATGTGATTTTTGCACCAGCATGGGTGAACCATTTTTTAGTACGCCATCCTTGGTCAAATAAAGTAGGTCTTTTATTTGAAACATTGTCCAACTTGTCTCAGCAATCTCATTCTATTTCTAACTTGTATAAGACAGTCTTTCTGGGACACAATTTCTGCAGTTGCATTTTACTGGGCTAACACTCTGGGTACCAATTACCTGGATGACTTTTGGTTTAGAATTTGGTCTGATATTTATAAATATGTTAAGCAAGATTGACTGAGACTTCAGCAATTTAAAATTTTCCACAGCCTCTATTTTTCTCCAAAGAAACTTTATCAGAAGGTTAAACAGACCTCTCCAATGTGACCTAGATGTAATAGTGAGGAAGGCATTTTATTACTTTTGCTTGCGCTCATGCGCAAGGAACGTCTTGGGAGAATGGGACACTTTGGAGGTGTGCCTCTCCTGAGCAATCCCCTGCTCCCTTGAGCAGGCGTGGCGGTCCTGCACCAATCCACACCGGTGCTGTGTATGACAGCGGCGGTCTTCTCCTCAAAGAAAACCACCACTGTGTGCTTGCACCATGTCACGCCCTCCCCAAATCTTTGCTGCCACCTGGGAGCCCACCCCAGTGTGGCAAACGTCCCGCGTCGTCTGCTGATGGGGGTGCCCAATCCCCCGTTGGCTCCACGGCCCTCCCCGCCATCCTAATGCCATGCTGGGCGCCCACCCCAGCGTGGCAAACATCCCGCGTCATCAAAGTACAAAAAAAAACAACCTGTAAATTAAAAACGGTCCCACGCAGTCTTCCCGCCCCCCTCCCACAACCCGCACCCACGCATCATGACCCTGCTTCCCCAACCTCCCCACCCCATACTTACCTCCGGAGCTCAGCACGACGATCATCGCTGAACTGGGAACACGCCTGCACTCTTCAAAACCGACCACTAACTGAGGAAATGCCGGTAAGCTGTATAATGGGCTAGATGGGTTTTTTTCAACTTTGTTAAGATATTCGAGATTTTTGATTGGCACCATTTCAACATGGGGTTTTGGGACCCTTCTCATGAATTATGTCACTGTCATGGCGTTATTCGGCCTGAAGGGTGATTTCACAGTCACTGCACAAAATCATCTTTTGGGCCAGATTAACAAAACGACAGTGCCAGCGTTCATAAGGTGGGCTCTCAAAAAGCCTATTTTGAAAATTTGGTGGAAAAATTCCTAAAAATGACTGTTTTACGAGCATGCGTTGTACAGTTCCTACGCACACTCGTAAGTTTGTTAATTTTCAATATTTTCACTCCAGATTTTCAACATTGCCATTTTACCACACCTCCTCATGAGCAGTATAGCTGTCATTTTTCACATCCTGCCCAAAACGTGTTTCCGCCCATGTAGCGCACAATGGCGCAGTCAGTGTGCGAACTCAATGTATGGGGCACATTAAGAAAATCAGAGTGACACTGTTCATGAGCAGAGGTCTTAAAATGGCTATGTTGAAAATTTGGTGAAAAAATTCCTAAAAATGACTGTTTTATGAGCGTGCGCTGCGCAGTTCCTACGCACGCACGTAAGTTCTGAAGTTTTCAATATTTACACTCTAGATTTTCAACATTGCCATTTTACCACACCTCCTATATGAGCAGTATAGCTATCATTTTTCACATCCTGCCCAAAACATGTTTCTGCCCATGTAGCGCACAATGGCGCAGTCGATGTGCGAAATCAATGTATGGGACACATTAAGAAAATCACAGTGACACTGTTCATTAGCAGAGGTCTTAAAATGGCTATGTTGAAAACTTGGTGACAAAATTCCTAAAAATGACTGTTTTATGAACGTGCATTGTGCAGTTCCTACGCAGGCTCGTAAGTTTGCAAATTTTCAATATTTTCACTCCAGATTTTCAACATTGCCATTTTACCACACCTCCTTATGAGCAGTACCGCTGACATTTTTCACATCCTGCCCAAAACGTGTTTCCGCCCATGTAGCACAAAATGGTGCAGTCGGTGTGCGAACTCAATGTATGGGACACATTAAGAAAATCACAGTGACACTGTACATGAGCAGAGGTCTTAAAATGGCTATGTTGAAAATTTGGTGAAAAAATTCCTAAAAATGACTGTTTTATGAGCGTGCATTGCGCAGTTCCTACGCACGCTCGTAAGTTCGTGAATTTTCAATATTTGCACTCCAATGAGTTCCAAATACCTAAACAGCACATAGAAGCAAGCAACATTCGGCATTGACAAATGCTTGTACTTCTTTGTCACTGATTTTTTTAAGCCATGTCCAAGTGCCAAATACCACTGCAAATACCGGCAAGCGAACGTTCGTCATTGACAAATGCTTGTTTCATATGTTATAGCACTGTTCCTGTATATGTCCCTTTTAGGACTCTATTTGAAGAAGTTTGGATCCTATTCTGGGCCTTCAGGAGGATTTCACCCCACAGATTTGTATACTCTGAGATCGTTCTGGGTCAATTTACTCTATGCTTAACAGCAAAATCAAAACAGTTCACCACATACAGTGAGGTGGACTAGCGTGACATGGTACAAATCCACTACAAGTCATAAATGTTGAACAAGGTTCTGTACCCTATCAGGCATGGCTAGTGGGGAGGAGTGACACAGAGATCAAGACCTCTGCTGGGGAAGTGGTTCACTGAGCAGCTACCGTGGTTCAGAGGGATGAGCCACGGCAGTGCAGGGCAGCTATGCATCTGTGGACCAGGGCTGGAATCCCGATCCCTGACTTTTGCAGACCACATTGTGCTTTATTTTTTGTCTCCTACCAGTGTTTCTCCACATCACCATGTTGCCCCCCCCCCATGGAATTGATTATATTAATGGGGGAGGTTCAGGGGGTACGTCGGTGAAACCCCACACAGAAAACAAACAAGTCTGTTACATTTTGTGTTGACTTTACTGTCAGCATTCTATTCCAGTGCTGGCAATATATCCACTGTATTTACAGTGCAGGACATTGCTGTGCTGTTTTTGTGTATGCCAGCATGACCCCGTGCCTTCCAAGATTATTGTCCACATCTCTGGAGGCCCACAAAAGAAACATAGAAACATAGAATTTGACGGCCGATAAGGACCGCTTTGCCCACCCAGTCTGCCCATTTCCCTACCTAATGGATAAGCTGCAGGTACTAGTTAACCAGCAGCCTACTTCTTTCTACCTCCACCCCCTAGAATTGCCTTATGACTGTCCCATGCATGCTTGAATTCAACCACTGTTTTTGACTCCACAACCCTCTCCGGAAGGCCATTCCCTGCATCCACAACCCTCTCTGTGAAAAAATACTTCCTTACATTACCTCTGAACTGCACCCCCATCTTCAAATTGTGCCCCCTTCTCCTTGCACAACTCTTTTTTTTGAAAGATGCTACCCTCTTGGACTTCGTTGATTCCCTTGAGGTACTTGAAAGTTTCTATCATGTCCCCCCTCTCCCTCCTTTCCTCAAAGCTATACATATTAAGCTCCTTTAGTCTCTCTTCATATGTCTTCTGGTGCAGACACTGCACCATTTTAGTTGCCCTCCTTTGGACAGCTTCCATCCTGTCTATGTCCTTGCAGAGATTGGATCTCCAGAACTGCACGCAGTACTCCAGATGGGGTTTCACCAGCTGTCAGTACAGCGGGATAACAACTTCCTGTTTCTACTGGTGATGCCTCTCCCTATGCATCCCAGTATCCCTCAGCCCTCCTTACTGCCTTCTCACATTGCTTGACCACCTTTAATTCATCTGATATGACTATCCCCCGCTACCTTTCCATTTTTGTTGTTGTTAGTATCTCACCCACCATTGTGTACTCTTCCCCAGGGTTTTTATTTCCCATGTGCATTACCTTGCACTTCTTAGCATTGAATCTAAGCTGCCATACATTTGACCATTCCTCTAACCTTGCCAAGTCCCTTCTCATCCTTTCCACCCCACCTTGTGCATCAACTCTGTTGCAGATCTTTGTGTCATCTGCAAAGAGACATACTTTTCCTTCCAGTGCCCCTGCAATGTCGCTTGCAAAGACATTGAAGAGGACCGGTCCTAATACTGAACCTTGCAGTACCCCACTAGTAACCCCCCTTTCTTCAGAGTGGACTCCATTTACTATTACCCTCTGTGTCCTATTCTCCAGCCAATTCTTTACCCAGGCTATCATCTTGGGACCCACTCCCAGGAGGGCTAACTTGTATATTAATCCTTTGTGTGGGACTGTGTCAAATGTCTTGCTAAAGTCTAGGTAGACCATGTCTACAGCCCCTCCCTGATCTACTACTTTGGTCACCCAGTCAAAGAAATCTATTAGATTCGTCTTGCATGACCTTCCCACTATGAATCCATGCTGCCTTAGGTCCTGTGCCCCTATGGCCTCTAGGTACTCCAAAATTCTTTCCTTCAGAAGTGATTCCATCATTTTCCCTATCACAGAGATTAAACTAACAGTTCTGTAGTTTCTTGCTTCTGCCCTGCTCCCACTTTTGTGAAAGGGAATCACATCTGCCCTCCTCCAGTCCTCAGGTACCACCCCATCCTCCCATGATTAAAAAGGGTAGTCAGTGGTGTCACTAGTTCTACGCTTAGTTCTTTTACATAGAAACATAGAAGTTGACGGCAGATAAGGACCGCAAGGCCCATCCAGTCTGCACATTTCTTTTTCTACCTTATAAATGTGCCTTCGGCCTTTGCTCTGTCAGTGACCTATCTATTCATAGTCATTTGTATTGCTCCCTTATGCCTATACCATGCCTGTTTGAAGCCCTGCACTGTATTCATAGCCACCACTCTTGTGGTATTTCATTCCATGCATCCACCACCCTTTTCTGTGAAAAATAATTTCCTCACATTCCCCTTTAATCGCCTCTCTAATCTCATGCTGTGTCCTCTTGTCCTGCTATTTTTCTTATATTTAAACATGTTAGACTCTTTCACCTTGTTTATGCCCTTAAGGTGTTTGAATGCCTCAATCATATCACCTCTCTCCTCCTTTGCTCAAGGGTATACATATTGCTCCGTTAATCTGTCCTGATATGTCTTCTGATGCAGTCCCTGCACCATTTTGCTGCCCTTCTCTGGACTGCCTCAATTTGGTTAATGTCCTTGTGAAGGTGTGGCTCCAATACTGCACGCAGTACTCCAGATGGGGCCTAACCAGTGTCTTGTACAGAGGATTATTACCCTCTTACGACTTGTGATACCCCTACTAATACACCCTAACACCCCTAGCCTTACCTACTGCTTTAGAGGTCTGCTTGGATGATTTTAGGTCATCAGTGATGATGATGCCCAAGTCTCTTTCTTCCTTTGTGACTGCTAGCAACTCCCCTCCCAGCCTATAGGTGGCTTCAGGGTTTCTCTTCCCTATGTGCATGATTTTGCACTTCTTTGCATTAAATCCCAGTTGCCACTCTTCTGACCATTCGGCTAGTTTATCCAGATCTCTTCTTATTCTGCCCACCCCATCTGGATCATCTACTCTGTTGCAGATCTTGGTGTCATCTGCAAACAGACAAGCCTTACCCTCTAGTCCATCTGCAAGGTCACTAATGAAGATGTTGAAGAGGACTGGCCCCAGGACTGATCCCTGAGGTACCCCACTTGTGACTTGCATCTCTTCTGACTGTATACCATTTACCACCACTCTCTGTTTTCTGCCCGTCAACCAGTTTGCCACCCAGTTGACCAACGCTGACTCCACCCCGAGGCTACCCAGCTTATTTATCAATCTTCTATGTGGAACAGTGTCAAAAGCTTTGCTGAAGTCAAGGTAGGCGACATCAACTGCTCCCCTTGGTCCACCACTCTGGTTACCCAGTCAAAGAAATCTATGAGATTAGTTTGACAGGACCTTCCTTTGTAAACCCATGCTGTCTTGGATCCTGTGCCCCTATGGATTCCAGGTGTTGCACTATCCTTTCCTTAAGGAGTGCCTCCATAATCTTGCCCACTACTGAGGTAAGACTGACCAGTCTGTAGTTCCCGCCTCCTCCTGCTACCACTCTTGTGGAGCGGGATCACATGAGCCCTTCTCCAGTCTTCTGGGACCTCTCCTGTGCTCAGAGACTCACTAAACAATTCTGCTAATGGCTCTGCTAGTTTCTCCTTTAGCTCCTTAGTACCCTGGGATGTATGCCATCAGGTCCCATTGCCTTATCCACCCTGAGCTTAGCAAGCTTTTGTAGGACTCTTTTGTGAAGGGAGGTAGTGTCACCTCCCTCCCCTGTGTCCATGATGCTGAGCTGTGGGCCTGTCCTACTTTCTCTTCAGTAAATACTGAGCAAAGTATCTATTTAGGATAGGTGCCTTACAGGGTCCTCCTCCTCACATGCTCCTTTCTCCATTAGCTTAGCAACACCCCCTCTGGACTTTCTCCTTTCACTAATGTATCTATAGAAAGTCTTGTCACCTTCTTTTACTGTTCATGCTAGTGTTTCCTCAGTTTGGGACTTTGCCTGCCTTACTGCCTTACCTGCTTCCCTTAGGGAAGTTTGGTATGCCTCCCTATCTTCATCCCGCTGTGTTCCCTTATATTTCCTGAAGGCCAGCCTTTTGGCTCTGACCTTTTCTGCTACTGTATTTGAGAACCAAAGTGGTTTCCTTCTTCTTTTGCACTTCCTTTTCTGTCTTAACACAATGGGATGTTGCTTCAAGTATTGCATCCTTAATGCTTGCCCACTTTGCCTGTACCCCCTCACCTGTGTTTCTTTTTGCCAGGGCTAGCTTAACTCTGTAGGCCATCTTATCAAAGTCAGCTCCTCTGAAGTCCCATATTTTTGCCTTGGAATGGGATGATTTAGATGTAGTAGCCAAACTGAACCATACCATATGATGGTCACTGGTCTCCAGGTGACCTTCTACCTGGAGATCTGTGATCCCTTCTTTGTTAGTCAGTACTAGATCTAGGATAGCCCTGTCTCTTGTGGGTTGCTGTACCAGTTGTTTGAGGCCCTCCCCCTGCAGGTAATCCACTATGAGTCTAGTTCTGGCAGATGTTCCTGCTGGTATTGACCAATCTGTATCTGGCATGTTGAAGTCTCCCATTATCAGAACCTCCCTTTAGCTGTCATGTTTTGTATATCTTCTAACAGTAATGTATCTATGTCCTCCCTCTGGTCTGGGGCCTGTAGACAACCCCAGTTCTTATGGCTGTCCCATTTCTGTTTCCAGGGTGACCCACAGTTCTTCTGGCTCCTTATGTGTATTCTGAATTTCTGTAGCTTTGATATTTTCATTAACATACAGGGCCACTCCCTCCTTTTGCACCTCGGTCTCTTCTGAACAATACATAGCCAGGTACTGAAGTCTCCTGGTGGTTACTGGTAAACCACGTCTCACTAATTGCTACTATGTCCAGTTTAGCCTCTGACATTATTGCCTGCAGGTCTGGGATCTTATTTCCCAGGCTGTGAGCATTTGTGTACATGATTTTCCATTGGCCAGATTTTGTGTGTTAGTTGTTGGGTGAAGTTTGGCATTACCCCTGTGCATTGTATGGGAGACAAACCTTTTTCTTACCTGGTGATGCAAATGAATGGCAAACATGCTGAATTCCTGTTTGACCACTAGCTGAGGGGAGGGGTGTTCTTCCCATTCGACGATGGGGTGCTGCACCCTCTCCCATTTGCTAGTTTAAATATTCTGCAAAGACGTCAAACTTCTGCCCCAATGCACTGACTCCTTTAGTCAGATGCAGTCCATCAAATTTAAAGAACTTTTGCTCCCAGAACTGTTGCCAGTTCCCTACAAATCTGTGTCCTTTTTCTGGCACCAGTCCTTGAGCCACGTGTTTAGCTCCCTATCTCCCTTTCTGACCTTCTGTCCATCTGCTCCCTCTCCCAGACTGGCAGGATCTCAGAGAAGGAGATGCCGGACGAAATAGATGATAGTTTGTCACCCAGCCTAGTCAGGTGTTCCTTGGTCTCCACAACTGACCGCGCTAGATCATTAGTCCCTATGTGTACTAGGACATCAATGTTTTCTCCTGCCTTGTGAACAATTTTAGCAATGCGGTCAGTGTCTCTCCATGATGATGTACCTGGGAGACATCTGACCATCACCCCTGGCTGGAGATGGGCATCAACTCCCTGAATCATGGAGTCTCCTATGATCAGAAGTTTTTTGGATTTCCTTTGTGCTTGTTTAGTTTTGGTTCCTGATTTGGGTGAGTTTTGTTGTGCTAGCTCCTGTGCCACAGTGTCCTGCTCTGCAGTGTCTTCTGCCTCTTTATTTGATTTCAGAGATAGAGGCAGATACCTGTTTGTAGTGTTTATATGGTTTTTGGAGGTAATGTGTTGGAGAGCAGAGAGTGATGGGGCACCTGATTTGCTCCTCCTAACCACCTGCCAACCTCCTGGACCAACTACCCTCTGCGGTCGAGGTTTTTCTGTTGGATGCTGGGGAAATGGCGGGTGGTTCTTATAATGTATTTCCTCTTCAATATGAAATTTGAGAAATTTTAGAATTCTGGGATGAATCCCATTAGGCCCCATTGCTTTGTCCACCTTCAGTTTTAAGAGTTCTTTCATAACACTTTCTTCTGTAAATGTCTGGTATAAACTTCTGTATCCAGAGTGTTTCCATTCTTTGTTTTAGGTACCTCCCCCTCTTCATTTGTAAATACTGAGCAAAAATCTTTGTTTAGTATCTCTGCCTTTTCACAGTCACCCTCTGCCCACCCCCTCCGCTTTATTAAGCCTCACTATCCCTCCATTGGTGTTCCTTTGCTCCCTGATGTACCTAAAAAAGGTTTTATCCCCCTTCTTAACTGAGTTAGCTATCTTTTCCTCGGTTCGGGCCTTTGCTGTTCTGACTGCCTTCCCAGCTTCCTTTTGCTTTAACTGATACAATTCTCAGTCTTGCTCCTTCTGTGAGTCCTTGTACTTCCTGAATGCTTTCTTTTTCTCTTGAACCTTCACTGCCACATCCTTTGAGAACCATAGTGGTTTCTTACATCGTTTGTTTTGTTTATTTGCTTCACACAAAGGCTTGTTACCTCTGTGAAAGCAGTTTTTATTATTCCCCATTGTTCTTCCACCCCTCCTTCCTGCCCATTTGATAGTGCATTCCTTAGGCACTCACCCATTTTGGCAAAGTCAGCCCTCCTGAAGTCCAGTACTTGTGCCTTTGTATGGCTTGACTCTATTGCTGTGTTTATTGTGAACCATACTGTTCGATGGTCGCAAGTTCCCAGATGGCTACCCATTTCTACATCTGTGATCCTCTCTCCATCTCCATTTGAGAGAACCAGGTCTAAGATTGTTCCTCTCGAGTGGGTTCCAGACAATTGTCTACATGCCCCCTGTAGGCATCTAGAATAACCCCACTCTAGAAGTGGCTGCTGCAACTGCACTCCAGTTAACATCTGGCATATTCAGATGACCCATCAGCAATATCTCCCTTTTCTGCCATTCTAAATATACTTTCTATCATTTCCTTGTCCATTTCCTCCCCCTGAGAGGGGGGTCTGTATACAACCCCTGTGCAGATTGTGGTGCTATTGCCTGTCTCGAAATTGACCCACAGTGCTTCTTCTCCTCCCTGTTTACCCTTTTGTTCTGTTGCTTTGTTTCCTTCCCTTATGTAGAGAGCTACTCCTCCTCTTCTTTTACCCTCCCTGTCCCTCCTCTAGATAGTGTATCCTGGTATGTTTACATCCCAGTCATGGCTCTGTATGTACCGTGTTTCTGTGACTGCCACGATATCCAGATGTTCCTCCTCCATCAAGCCACTAATTCAAGAAGCTTGTTACCCTGACTATGGGCATTGGTACTCATTGTTCACTATTTTTTGATGGCTTTACCTTCTGTAGCAGCATCCCCCACTTACCTTTCTACCTTGGTATTTTTCTCATTTAGTACCCTGTTTTGTAGGGGGAGGCTGGGATTTTCCCGCTGCTTATCAGTGCCTCCCTCGTTGACTAGTTTAAAAGCTTGCCAATGAAGCATTTAAACCAATTGCCCAAAAGACTTGTTCCCTTCCTGGACAGATGCAGACCATCCTGCCAGTATAGGCTGGTGTCCCTCCAGGTGGAACACCAGTCCCCAAGGAAGCCAAACCCCTGTGCTCTACACCATTTTTTCAACCATTCATTAAACTGCATGGTGCAAAGTACCCTCACCTTACCCATGCCACTGACAGGCAGCACCTCTGAGAAGTATACTGTGTGTGCTACTTGTCTTAGGCCCCTCCCCAACTCTACAAAGTCCTTCTGCACTACTCTAATCTCATGATGAGCCAAGTCATTTGTCCCTAGGTGGACAATGACGTGCAGCTCAGGCTCCCTTGCAACTGTTCTCGTGATCCTAAGGATGCACTTCCTGTCTCTCCAAGCCATGGCACCAGGCAGGCACCTTACTTCAGTTTTCCATGCTCCCCCCAGTTCTATCCCCCTAATAATTGAGTCCCCCACCAGGAGCTGATTCCTTTCCCTGTGGTGTCCTCTGCCTCCTTCCTGAGGGCCTCCCTTGTGACAGTTGTCTGCTACCTCCTTAGTCTCCTCTCCGGATGCATCCATAGGGGGACTATGCTCCCCCAGAATGGTGTATGGATTGTGGAGTGGAACAACTGACTGGGTGGGCCTCTGTTCCACCACCCTTACCCTCCCTGAGCCCACTGTTGCCCAACTGCTGTACTTTCTTCACAACCTCTGAGGTAGTGGTGGTGGCTCTGGTTCTCCCTGGATGGGGAGGTTCCCTTACTACTGTCCAGTGTGGCCTGGGGGAAGGTTCCCTTACTACTGTCCAGTGTGGCCTGAAGACAGGCAACTTCCTCCCTCATGGCAGAGAGTTGTCTGTAAACAGGGCAGTATCTCAGCCTCCAGAAAGACTCCCAGAAGACTGCTGCCCCACAGCCATTACATTGCACTAATCCCCACATGTCTATCTACCTTCTTGTTTATTTTTTATTTATTTATTTATTTTGTGTGTGTGTGTGTGTGTGTGTGTGTGTGTGTGTGTGTGTGTGTGTGTGTGAGATTGGTTTGTTATATAGAAATATATATATTATACAATGTTTATGCTTATATTGTCAGTGCAAGTATGCTAGAGAGGATATGATAGTGATATGCACCTTGCCCTCTTGAGGAAATGATGTCAGAACCCCAGGTATAAAGGAACTATTTCCAGGGGTGAGAAGGGTTTGGGGCTAAACTGTGCCCTCATGAAACAATCAGCTAAAAGCTCTGACCTACCACTGTGATGAGTGCCTTCCTGTCAGCAAGATGCCCTACACAACAATTTGACAGAGAAAATACCTTGCTAATCAAACAGATAAATCCAAACATCCAAGTCAGACACAGGTAAACCTCCCCAGCCCCAAAACAGCCTGGTGACTTGTGCTCTGAAAGCAGTCAGCCCCAAAACAAGTCAGCTGTGCACAAGGACAGACACAGTAAACAGTATTCAGTCCCTCTGGGTTTAAACTCTTCCTGCACTGAAAATCTTAACAATTGTAACAAAAGTAAAGCAAGGTCCGCCTCCCTCCATTGATTGAAAGACTGTCTTTTCTGATAATTCTAAGTTCCTTATTTCACCTTTCAGTTAGAAGTAGCCTCCACCTGAAGAATATTAACTTTCTTAATGAAGCTGCTACAGACCAAAGATAACTATAAATTGTAAGGTACACCTCCCTCTGTTATGAGCACAACTCACTTTCTTGCAAATCCTAACTCCAGTGTTGCAGCTTCCAGCCAGAGGTAGCTTCACCTGAAGAATATTAGGTTTTCTGATGAGCCTGCTATAAACCACTTGCTTATAGTGCTGTTGTTATCAGGTCTGTAAGACTCTTCCAAAGCTATTGGCTGATAAGTAGCTGTGATGTAAGCACTTCCTGACACAGTCTGGCCTGGCCTTTTAAGGCACACAAAGATAAACACACACAAAAAAACAGTTTCCACCCTCTGGGGCACTGGCTGGGTCAAATACACAGCCTGTAACCTGCACTCACTTCTGGACTTATGACAAATTCTTAGCCCAGTGAATAACTCACAGTATTACAAATATTGCAATGCAAACAGTCAATCACTAACTCCAATCAAGTCAGCTGTGCACAAGGACAGACACAGTAAACATTATTCAGTCCCTCTGGGTTTAAACTCTTCCTGCACTGAAAATCTTAACAATTGTAACAAAAGTAAAGCAAGGTCCACCTCACTCTGTTGATTGAAAGACCGCCATTTCTGATAATTCTAAGTTCCTTATTTCACCTTTCAGTTAGAAGTAGCATCCACCCGAAGAATATTAACTTTCCTAATGAAGCTGGTACAAACCAAAGACAATTGTAAAGTGTAAGGTTCACCTCCCTCTGTTGTGAGCACAACTCATTTTCTTGCAAATCCTAAGTACAGTGTTGCAGCTTCCAGCCAGAGGTAGCTTCACCTGAAGAATACACCTGAAGAAAAGCACACATCACTTTAATTTCTGCAGTGGCTAAACTGTTGATTTTGTGCCATTGGTTGGACCCATCTCCACCTTCATGGCTAGAATGAGTGTAGAAATGTTACAGGCCCTCAATGTGAAGAAATCCATTGCCTGTTTCTTCAAAGTTTATCATACTTACAAATTTCATTGGGAACCTCTACATACTCTTTTTTTGTTACACTGATTGCTGGGTTTTAATTATCTTTTTAACTCTCCTATTGAAGATTATTTACAATGGTTAACCTCACTTAGATGGGTGGCAGATAACCGGACCCACTTTGTTTTATTTTCTTTCATTTATAACCTGGTTAAGTATTCAGCATGGCCACAGGGAATGTGGGGGTGAGGGCAATACTTGTGTTAATAGTGTGTGTTTATTGATTTTGCAATTGTTGTATTTATTTGTTGATCTTGTTATATGTTGGTGTTGTGATTGTGTTGTTAAAAATTCAATAAAGTTCACCTAATTGCAAAAAAAAAACCAAAAAACCAGAACCGAGGTCGTAAGTGGAAACTGGTGAGGGAAGGTTTAGGAGGTCTGGGATGAAGTTCTCTTTTACAGAAGAGGTGGTGGGATCATGGAACAGTCAGCCAGTGGAGGTGTTGGGCACCAAAACCGTAAATAGTTTCAAGCATAGCTGGGACTGAGTGAAGGGTTTGTGTTTGCTCAAGTCTGTAGCAGTAGGGAGTAGAGATGCAGCAAATTTAAAATCTGCAGGTGAAGTGAACATGAAGTAGCCACTTCATGTTATCATAACTCTATGCGAAGTGACCATTGGAAAGTGCTCACTTCTTATTATGACTTTGCATTGTTATTCCACCTTAACGTGAAGTAAGGCAGAATGACAACAATATAGGCACTTTAGGCAGCCCCCCCCACACACATCACATGGCTTACAGTACTGTAAGTCACATGCTTTAGCCAGGCAGGAAGGATGTGAGTCATACAAGCAGATACTTTCACTTTCTCCTTTGCAGAGATAGAAGGAGGAAGAATTTTTTGTAGGACAGGAGAGTTTGTTATTAGTTTCTTTCTTGAGCAAATTTCAGAAAACCCCAAAGCTTTTTTAATAGCTAATTCTTTAGTTTTTTTTGTACTATTTTGTCAGTTCTTTTTGGTGACCAATTTCTTTGTTTTATAAGCTTTGTTTTGTGTGTGTGTGTGTGACTGTGTGTGTGCATGTATTTGAGACTGTGAGTGTGTGTGTGAAGTCACTTGTCACATGATGGGTCAGAGATGGAAAGAGTGTTTTATGCGATGAACCAGGGACAGACTGTGGCCCATGGCCAGAGTGGATTGTGCATACATTGTGGTCATAGCCGGGTGTCATTGGACCACTGCAGACTGGTCCTGCCTCCCCCCCAGAAGCAGCAGCACCACCAGTGCCACCGCCACATCCACCAAGTCTACCACCACCACCAGTAGCAGCAGCAGCTCCTGCAGCACCACCTCCACAGCAGCAGGTGGTGCCCAAGGTGCATGACAGTGCTGCTGGCACTACATCTGCCCCTCCCGTGCCTGGTCCCCCCCCCCACAGCTCCACAGTTTGGCAGTTTTTCAACTGTGTTGGGGGGACAGCAATGTTGTGGTGTGTCTGCTTTGTGGTATGCAGGTGCACCGTGGCTCCTGAGGGACACATCTGGGGACTGGAGGCCAGCGCACACATATGCTGAACCACCACAAGGTGGAGTGGCAGGCTGCCATCAAAGAGGTCAGGCCTCCACCTGCTGGCCCTTCTGTGGCAGTGGCAGAGGGTGCTGCTCTTGTGCATCACTGCAGCAGGAGGAGGAGGGCCACAACAGCAGCTGCTCCACCACTACCCCACCACTGCCACCAGCACCACCCTCTCCACCTCTACCTGGTTCCCCCCTGCACCAGTGGACTCCACCACAATGCCTGCAATGCAGGAAGACATAGCACTTTTGTGGGCTGTGGTGGAGGAAAGTAACGAGAGGGTGGGTGCTGTGCAGCAGCAGGTGGGTCACATCAAACAACACCAGCTACAGATAGGGTTGTTGCTTCATCTGCTGCTGGAACATCATGGGATCCCCCATTAGCTTGTTTTTCTGCACACTCCTCCCCCACTACTGTAGTGTTTTGTGTTTTGTTTATGTTTAATAACAGAGAGAGGGAAGGCCACACAGCATTAGTTTAAAGGGAAGCAGTCAGCAACAGTAGGTCCCACCCCCTACAAGGCTTAACCTCCAGTTAAGTCTTTTAAGTATGTTGCAGCATTTTTCTCATGCTGCAACATACTTTATTTTAATAAAGAAAAGTCAGTGACCCAGAAGAATGGCAGATGCTAGGTGGGCTCCATTATGTGTAAAGGTGTAACGGCAATGCACCATGTGCTTCAATAGAAAAGTATGACATGGTGCATCTCCACTACACCTTTCCTTTATACATAATGGATCCCCCATAGCATCCTCCATCCTTCGGGGTTGCAGACTTTTCTTTATTAAACTAAAGTATGTTGTGGTATGAGAAAAATGTTGCAACATACTTAAAAGGCTTAACCGGAGGGTAAGCCTTGCAGGGGGCAGGAGCCCCTGTTGCTGACTGCTTCCCTTTAAATATCTACATACACATAAAGTCATGCATGCTCCTTATTGCCGTGTTATTGTAATCCAGTGCCTCAGTAACGTTTACTTTCTGTTGGGGAGTGGTTGTGGAAAAGCTGGTGTGAGCAGTGCAAGCATGATGTGCTAAATTGCATTAGTACAGTCAGTGTTGTTTCATGTGTGTGCGCATGTGTGTGTATGACATCAGACATTGTGCAGCTTCTTGAAAACATATATTGCTGACTTCTTGCAGTGTTTGTGGTGTAAAGAATAGTGAGCAGAATAATGTATATTTTATTGTCACAATTATCATCAGCGGACTAAGTGATATGATACTTTTTCAAAGGCGTCTGGCCAAAGTGCACCTTAGTTATATACTGCACACATGACTTTTAGGAGAGCATGTGTTTTTTGTGCTATGATCTCCGCAAAGTCATGTGTGCACTGTGAGTGACTGAGGTGCACAGTAACCTGATACCGCTGAAAAAATATCACATCACTTACTCCGTTGGTGCTGATGGTACAAATATACTATACATCATATATTCTTTCTTATCTTTATTCTTGAGATACTACAACAAGTCACACCATATATATGTTTGCACAAAGCTGGACAATGTCTGCCCACACAGGAAAGAACACTGATGGCACACATGCAGTTTAGCACTACATACTTGCACTACTCAGTCATACTTTTTGTGAAACACTTCAAATCACAAGTACCGACACAATGTAAACATTACTGAGGCTTCAGAAATATGTATTTTTTGAAATAGACATTAAATAGATTTACCAAGTTACAGTATTGCACCCGCTATATGGGTGCCTTACCTCCAGGGAAATCTTTCTTGCTCCACATGGCCTTACATAGTGCAATACTTTTCTGGCCAAAAAGCTCATAATTTTAGTAAAGTTGACCTGGAGGACTTCCTGTTCTGAAGAGCCACCCAAGTTCTGCCCCCATGCTCAGCAACATTATGACATGATGCCAGGGAGAGCACGGGGGTGTGCTCCATTATAGTGAATGGCCAGTAGGGTTCCAGATGTTTCTTTACGTTATAATCATCAGTTTATGGTGAAACGTGGGCACATTTCCACTAACAAGGCTCTTGTTAGTCAAAATGCACCCACGTTTCACCACAAATTGACCATTATAACATAAAAAAAATGTGGAAAGCTGCCAGCCATTCAGTATAATGGAGCACGGAACTTGGGTGGCTCTTCAGAATGGGAAATCCTCCGGGACCCGATGTACCGGAATTATGAACATTTTTGCCAGAAAAGTATTGCACTATGTAAGGACATGTGGAACAACAAAGATTCCTCTGGAGGTTAGGCACCCATATATTGGGTGCAATACCATATAACTATGTAACTTGGTGAATCCCTTTAAAGCAGCAGTGCAACAATCTGTTGAAAATGTTGACATATTCTTTTATATGCTATTTTACATTGACACTTTACTTACATCCTGACTTATATGATACTATTCTTTCCAGTATTTGAGTCTGCTTTAGTACTTCTTTATGTCTGAAATAATAAAAGGTGCACTCCTTTTACTACGGTGTGGACCAGGTCATCGTCAGTATTTTCTGGTGTTTTTCTTCATCAGTTGTTATATATTACCTCTGTTGTAAAATTAGCAATTATGCAGCAGACAGTGTTTTATGACCTCACAGAACAATATTTATTCAAAAACAGCTGCACATAGTTATGAAAACCTGGTCAGAGCCATATTAAAAGGTGTGCTCCTTTTTTTTCAGACATGAGAACAAGTAGTAAAGCAGACAAAAATTGTGAAAAGAATGGTATCATACAAGTCAGGAGTTAACTAGTGGATGGCAATGTAAAGTAGCATAAAGAAGAATAGGTCAACATTTTCACCACATTGTTGCACTACTGCTTTAATTTATAATTTAAGTATGACATTGTGTGCTCACAATCACAACACACAAAATGCATCTGTCTTGTGTCCAGAAAATTGGCAAGTGCTGACAAAGTGAAATGGGAGTGTTGCACCACATGCAAAGTCCCCCAGAATTTATTGCCTAGTCACTCATGCGCACAGCGGTCACACAGAGTCCCCAGAATTTTTCTGCATTCCCAAAATGAATCTGTCTTGTATCCAGAAAGTTTACATACTCTGTTATGATGATGTACTCATGATGCACAGTGTCTTATCAAACCGTGTGAAGGAGGGATAACATGACATGAATCCATTCAGTGTTCCATCAGAAATGATGACTGTGAGAGAACTGTTGCTGGTCCAAAGTGTGCTGCTATTCCTGCAAATGCGATGTGATCACCTCAGTCGGATGAAAGGCTACCTTTGTGTACACTAATAGTAGCCTTAGTGAGCTGATATTTATATATATATATATATATATATATATATATGTATTTTCTAGGTGGGGTTGACTTTATAGACATGTACTCTTGTATTGTTTTGTGTCACAGGTCACAGATACTGTTGGTGTGCACATTCCAGTACTTGATGAAAATGTTTCTGTTGAAATTGGAAATGGAATACTCTCAAGCCAATGAAGGTAAGTATTTGTGGGGGGATATTTTCAAGTAGATCTCATTACTGGTTTCATATTTGGTTACTTCTTCACAGATTTCATCTGCATCCTTCTCCAGTCTGGTAATGATGGTCATGGTCATCGATTGAAATGACTTCTGCTTGTTGTATGCCTGCCCCAGCCTGCGGGGTGGACATGATGTTGATGAAGTTCTTTAGATAAGGCAACTATGACACAACAAAGCATCTGGAAGTTTCCTAAAAAAGAAATGAAGGACTTATTGCAACTTGATTGCAGCAGTAACACATTATGTTTAAGCCATGGCTGTTCCACGGGTTTCTGGATTAACACAGATAGCAAGCTGTCCCACTGCAATCAGCAGATCATAACTTAATTTAGTACCAGGCTGTGAAACAAATACACTGTTTCAGTGTGCCTGCATGTCAACTCAAGTTACATTTCAAAACCACATGTTGTCAAGTAACACAATCTGGGCCCAAATTTTTCAACACTGTCATGTCTGCACAGCTACAAATTTGGAATACAGTGCATGACATGTTGCAGAAATATTTTTTGTGACATACACATGGTACCTAGTTTATGAATCCTCAGTTGGATTTGTTGTACTCTTATGAAAAGAAAACGAGCAGATAAAATAAAATATATATACTTACCAGCAAGGATTGGAAATGGATATTCCATAGGTTCCTCTGGACAATACTGCTGCTGTACCATTGATACCAACTTTCAGTGAAGGAGAATCGTTTGTTTTTAACCTGTAAAAAAAACAAAATATGTTTACCATATGTGTTTGACCATTGCAGCTCAGAAAAGCAAAAAAAAAAAAAAATACAGCTAAAGGAAGTTGAATAGCATAAAAAACATTAGTACACATACTCACTTTATAGTTTTAATAGTAAGAAGCCTTGTGCCTGTGGCTGATGGATGTGGTCTCTTGTTCGACTTCCTGTGCCTTGGCATGGTCAATGTAATGGAAAAACATTATCAGAATTACACTGGTGGTGGGTTCTGGTGGTCATAGCTGTGGTACATGATGACATTCCCTCTGACATCTTCCCACATCTGGTGGTGGTGGCAGTGGCTAACAACTGTCTTATGGTGGTGATCCAGGGGGGCACAGAAACTCATTACCTGTGGTGGCAGTGGCTAAAAGTGGTCTCATGGTGGTGGTCTAGGGGGGCACAGAAACTCATTCCCTGTGGTGGCAGTGGCTAACAGTGGTCTTATGGTGGTGGTCCAGGGGGCACAGAAACTCATTCCCTGTGGTGGCAGCAGCTAACAGCAGTCTTCTGGTAATGGTCCAAGGGTCACACAAAGTCATTCTCTGTGGTGGCAGTGGCTAACAGTGGTCTTCTGGTGGTGGTCCATGGGAGCATACAAAGTCATTCCCTGTGGTTGCCGTGACTAACAGCGGTCTTTGGTGGTGGTCCAGGGGGCACAATAAGTCATTCTCCGTGGTGCCAGTGGCTAACAGCAGTCTTATGGTGGTGGTCCAGGGGGGCACACAGAGTCATTCCCTGTGGTGGCAGTGGCTAACTGCAGTCTTATGGTGGTGGTTCGGGGGGGCACACAAAGCCATTCCCTGTGGTGGCAGTGGCTAATAGCGGTCTTATGGTGGTGGTACCGGGGCTAGGATATATTGTGCTCTCTGTTACAAATGTGACGTGACATATGGAATTTGAGTCACTCTAAGTCAGATACTCATTTAACCTTATGAAAAAGAAAACAAGTATCATACAATAAATGTGACAGCCTTTTAATAACTTACGTTAAAACCTGCCAACATTAACCTCATCATCATCCTAATAAAGAGAGCTGTCCTCACAGTCATCTATGTCTGAAGTCTGACCACTGGGAAATTCTTTCTCCATTGTGTCATCATCTACATCAGTGGTAGGCCTTTTCATGCTGCCGCTGCCAGTGCCACCAGCATAGTCCATTTCTACGTCACCAAAACCGTGACTAGGCTGGGGTACGGATACTGAGGTTGCAGTATGAGCTGGTATGTGCCTCTCATTCATTTATATGAATGTTTCCAAACTGACATTTGCAGGAAAGAGGTTTATACAATGATCCCAAACTATTGCACCTGCTGAGCTGAATACCCTCTCGACACTTACACTAGAGGGTGGGCATGTCAGGTACTTCAGTGCCACTGCAGTCAGCTCTGGCCATTCACTGACCTTTCTGCTCCAGTATAAAAGAGGATCATCAGTTATTGACAGATGCCTGTTTTCAGACAAATATGACTCAACCATTCGCTGTGCTGCACTAAGTCTATTGGTTGATGCATCATCCTGTTCTCCAGAATCATTTATGTCACAAGTTCCTACTTGTGACAAAGCTTCCCAAAGTGGGTTAACGCCAACAGATTTTGATGACAGACCACATGGAACTGCAGTCCCCTTCCCCTTACAGGATATGCTTGATACTCCTCCAGGTGCACCTTCAGCCTGATTATGCTGCTGAGGTTTGCTGACTTCTGTGCCCCATGAACCAAGCACACCAGTTAGCCACTGACATTTTTAACCTGTTCAGACCCACCCTCCAGTACTGAGGAAATTCCACATTTGTATCATGGCTCCAGCATTGTTGCTATTGTAAAGTTGTCACTATGCTGAATGCTCAAGATGTGACGATTCTGGTCGAATACTGTCAGCATTTGTTTCAGCAGCACACTGCTAGCACTGTCTCCGGCAACATTAAGACTATGCTGTACATTCACCAATGTCTGCCTCAGCACCCGCAGAAGTGGAATTGATTGGCTAATGGAGGCAGATTCACCACTCACTGCCTGTGTGGCATGTTTAAAAGGCTGCAAAATTATTACAGAGTCCATGAGGCACCACTGTTCAGTCGTCATAGACACAGAGGCCCGGGAACTGTCACTGCTAGTGTGAATGACAAGATATTCTGAGATGGCTTTGTATTGTTCATACAACCTCTCTGCCATGTATACAGTGGAATTTCACCGGGTGACAACTTCCAGCTTTAAACAGTGCTGAGGGAGGCTGTTTCAGATCTGCGACTGCTGAAGTTGGTCACGGGCCTTTGCAGATCATGAAAAGTGAGAACAGATACAGCGTGCAACTGTCAGCATTTCCTTTACATCAGGGGGCTGCAGAAACTCCTGCACCACAAGATTTAAACAGTGGACCATGCATGGAACATGAACAAAGTCACCATTTGTGATGCATTTCACCACATTTGACACATTGTCACATGCTATGAACACAGCTCTCAGGGACAGGGGGTTGAGCCACTTGTCAATTTCCATTAGTACCAAGTCCAACATGTTTTCACCAGTGTGTGAACAGGTCACATTGTGCATAGCAATCATTGCAGGCTGCCGAATTCCTGGAAGATTGATACCACAACACTCCACCTTACTGCATTGATTAGTCACACTACCAACAGCACAAACAATACCTGGCACCTGTGCCCAATGTGCAGTTATACACAAATATGAACTCCCCGCTGTTTTGCCACTTGTCCACATATCCATACTTAAATGGAAGAATGGAGAGGAGGAATGGGGGTGGGGTGGAGCACTGACTGTGGATTTTTATGGCACTGCAAGCAGCAAAACAAAGAAAAAATACTACAATGGCAGTGCAAAATCATGCAACTGTAATGGCTAGCAAGTTCACACTGCTGCACCTGCAATTACAATGTGGCACAATAAAAGGTGTATTATTTGATGTCACACACCGCACACACACACACACACACACACACAATTTGTCTACAAGTAATGCGTAGCAAATTGAAAACTTTAGTACTATACCACGTATTTTAAACAACCTGAAATTATGATCTGCTGCACCAGATCCACACAACTCACAATCAGCGAAAAAATGTCAACAATTACTGACAGTATTGCTGTGTGTACATTAACACAGTCAGTTATATAACAAAAATATGTTGTACATTAACATTCAAAATCCACACACAAACAATAAACACTCGATGATATGAGCACTGGAGGGTTTCCTACAATCGATGAACTAAAGTTTGAGCAAAGAAATTACTCAAAAAGACTTTTTTAACAGCTTTTAGAAGGTTTGGATTACATACAGCTCTCAGAGCAGACTGTCTCCTACAGCTTCCTATACACACTACCCCGAACAGAGGCTGTGCAGAACAATATAGAGCCCATGTGACCTGAAATCCCATCAATAACTACAAAATTCATCTTTGGAACTTAAAAACAAGGTGAAGTGAGGTGAAGTACATTGTTTTCAATGCACTTCGCTTTTAAAATTGGTGGAGTAGTGGTCTGGGAAGTAGGAGTAACGCAAAGTAATTGTTTTCAATGGACTTCGCGCTACTCATCATAACACGAATTACTCCACTTCGCATTGTGGAGTACTCCGCAAATTCACTTTCTCTCCGTGATTCACTTTGTGGAGTGAATTGAGCCCACTTTGCCCACCACTAGTGGGGAGGGGAGCAGTGGGTGGACTTGGAAATATAAAAACCCATATGGACAATAGGCCATGGGACAGATCAGGAACTTGGACAGACTAGATGGACCTTTGGTCTTTTTCTGGCATCATTGCCTTTGTTTCTATGTTTCACAGTGCCATGATTTCCATGAAAGTAAAGAAGACTAAAAATGGGATGGGGATAATAAGCTCCCCAGTCAACAATGGCTATTTATTATTCAAGCTTCTTTGCAACAAGTAGGGATGGTTCAGCAGTGCTGGGTACTGCTCTGCTTGTGTGTGATGAAGGCTGTAAATAACTAACCACATGGATATGAGCAGTGATGTGAGGCTCTGTCCATTGGCTCTATTTATTTTGAAATTATATATATAATATACAATACCAAACAAGAATGCATAACCATGCAAAACAAAATAGATTTGGGAAAAATAAATTGCCTTCCACAAAACAGTTATGGGAGATATACTAAGAAGACAATAGCCTCCATTAAATACATATTTTAATAATCAGCATTTTATAAAAATATTAATCTGTTATATTTTTCCTTTTTCTTTTTATATAGAACACATTTGTAGAGAGGAAAGAAGTAAATCAATAGTCTACAGTGCAGAAAGTTCAGTGAATGATTCCCATAGCAACTTTAAAGTTCAACATAATGTCAGCTTTTATTTTCAGTAATTTAGTATTTGAACTTGCCAATTCTTTTTACTGCCACATAAAATCCCAAACATTGGCCCTTAGGCTAGGAGGTTTATCAGTGGTGTGGTCCTTCATTACAAGAACCATTCAATAAATGATTTGCAAAATAAATTCCTCTTTATACATTCAGTATATCTATTAAGCCATAAACATTAGTTTTTCACTTTGTTTCATTCAGAGAGTCAGTGAGGGCACTCACCACAAAAGCAGGCAGGTCAACCAACTTTTGTCCTTGGAGCTAAACTCCCTTCAGGTGTGCTGTTAAAATGTGTTGTTCCAATGCTTGGCTCACTGCCCTTTATGCTTTAGCACTGGAATACATGCCCCCGATGCCACCATCAGGCATCACTGTGGCAGTTAGCACATGCTGCCTCAGAATAGCTAGAGCGGCATGTCATGTTACACACATGGCATCATTGGAGCTCTGTAAGAGCTACCTCATGCCCCAGAGGCTCAGAAAGCAACTACTAGCAATTACAAGGTGGCAGCTGCCACTCATAGTATAAACATACTTGATTTCACAGTCCCACAGCTTTGAAACAAAATCACTTAGAATCAGCTACAATTTTATTATTTCAGTGTTAAAATAAAAACAACTGAAAGGAAAAAAAATGATTTAATTGGGAAAAGTAATTTTCATTTCGATAATAAAAAAAATTCTTGAACAAGTATCACTTTATGAAAGCAAGTTTTTTTCTGTTTTATATATATATATATATATATATATATATATTAGAGCCAAAAAACTCTGTTTAATGCATCAGTTATGGTAGTTCCACAGTGACAAAAGTAAGGAAATTCGGTGTTAGGGTTGAAAACCCCCCTTGGACCCCACTGCCTCCCCAACTGGCATCATGGTGCACCATGGGGTCATTGGCCCTAACTCGCACCCCATCACATGTGTGAAGAATCTGAGGTATAGGAAAATGGGGTGAGAGTTAGGACCGATGACCCCATGGCACACCACAATGCCGGTTGGGGGGTGGGCTGTGGAGGGTGCAAGGGGGGTTTTCAACCCTAACACTGAATTTCCTCACTTTTGTTGCTGTGGAACAACCCTAACTGATGCATTAAACAGAGTTTTTTGCCTCTAATTTCCCTTCTTTTTTAGAATGATGATGAGAAATAGTGAATGTAATGGAGCGGCAGGAGCGCGGGGCCCCAGCCATGTGATGTCTTGTGACATAGTAACAGGAAAGGAAATCCAAACAGAAGCACCAACAATGGTGCACATGGTAATGCAAACATAAATGGTAAAGGAAATGTTAATAGAAACACAAGCGCAAAGTGACGCTGAAGCGAACAGTGACGCAAATGGACATTGAAGCGTGTACCAAAACGCAACTGGTAATGTGAACAGTGATGGCAGAGGTATTTCAAATGGAAATGTTAAGTGTCATAGCAAAAAGAATGCGAAGGGGAACAGAAACGGAAATGCAAATGCAAGCACACACGTAAATGCAAACCGTAACGTGCACAGGCACAGTACCGGAATTGTAAATGCAAACGGTAAAGATAACAGGAAGAATAACACCAAATGGGAACAGAAGCGCGTACAGAAATGCAAACTGAAATGCGCCACGGTCACAGTACTGCAATGGTAAATGCAAATGGTAACGGTAACAGCAACAATAACAGCAAAGGAAACAGAAACGCAAAAGGAAATGCAAGTGCATATGGAAACACAAAGCGTAATGTGCACAGGCACAGTAAAGGAATTGCAAATGCAAATGGTAACAGTAACAGCAAGGAAGACTCAAAACGAAAGAGAAACGGAAACGCAAATGAAAGGGCTGACCTAAACAGAAATGGCAATGCACACAGTGATGCAAACAAAAATGCAAAGAGAAACAGTAGTGTAAATGCAAATGAAAACAGTAATGAAAACACAAGCGCAAATGACAACGCAAAGGGTAACGTACACAGTGGCGTACACGGGAATGTACACAGAAACGGGGACAGAAACGCAACTTGAAACAGTAACTGCAACAGTAACGGAAGTGCGTACCCTGTTTTTGCCGAACAGGTGCATAGAGAAACACGTGTGTACAAAGAATGTATGCACTGTAATGGGCATCGAAGCTGAAAACGAGCATTGGAAGTACTTAATTGCTAATATCTCAGCAACCGCATGGCATAGAAAAAAAAATAAAATTTCACAATAATCATGATTTTCCTGGCTAGGATTTTGTTATTGCATAGCCCAAAGGGCTATGCAACTTGCAACAATAAATCTGTATCTCACATCGTTTTCGAGATGTGAGCCCTGAAAGGCGTGGCATACGCCACCATGTTAGTCTAGGGGAAAAATGCCACATTTGGAGTAACATAACTTTGCAGTCATGCAATTTTTTTTCACCAAACCACCAAAAGGCACATCTGTGAGATGCTGGCTGTATTCTCTCCAAATTTCAGGCCAAAAGACCTAACCGTTCTTTTGCAGCAAGGTGGCAAAGAACTCCTGTTATTTTGGCCATAGTGCTGCAAAGTACTTTCGTGATTTGCGAAAGCTTTCACACAAATTTGTGAAAGTGTCATGAGCACAAAAGTACTTTGCAAAAGTACTTTTTCCAGAACTTTGAAAAACATATTTCTGGGGTGTTTAACCCCAAAATAAAGACATGGCTAGCATCCTCAGGCTCCGACTAGGTTAACACATAAAAGATTGTGTCCCTAGATGGTCCCAATTTTAAATGCCAAACATTTTTCTGATCACCAACTGAAAACAAAATGGCAGATTTGTGAAAGTACTAGGGCCATTTGCAACAGTAAAAAGTGCATTTGCGAAAGTGTTAAACTTTTTGTTAACTTTTCCCATTGACTTATAAAGGGGAACTTGTTTTTTGAATAACTTTTGAAGCGTTCAATATCTTTTGACAAAATCTTCAAAAGACACATCGGGCACCCTAGCCGCACATTCCGTGAAGATTTTGGACTGCTCATGCAAACCATGTGACCTGTAGGCATGAGCAAAGAATTCACCCTATAGCGTAAACGTGTGCACAGATCGTGCTTAATAACTCTGCAGCTGTATATCCAACCAGTACAAAACTTAAGAGATCCCAAGGTGTATGGTTCTTGATCGTGCATTCCAAATTTCAGGCACATCTGTTGAACAGTCACGAGGTTATTAAGGTGTAAAGTTTGACCGTTTAACCTTAAATGGGCTCCTCAACCCTAACTATGGTAGCACTATCATACTACCATTTTATATATATATATATATATATATATATATATATATATATATATATATATATATATATATATATATATATATATATATATATAGATATATATATATCTATATATCTATATATATAATCTTATACAATTGTGGAAACCATTATGCAAACTCGTAAAATATTAAACAATCAATATGCAGTAACCTTAAAACTGAGCAGTGGTAAGTGGGTTGGGGCATAGGAGGGGACCACATAAAGTATATCATTAGCAGAAGCTGACAAATGGATGGTGGAGCAACATTTACAAGATAGTCACCTAATCTTGCTCCTCATTCATCCCACATTTTTTGTCAAGTGCACCTAGTCTTTCTATCAAGTACACCTCACAGGTAAGGAGCTGGTGTTTCCAACTCCTAACCCCACCACTGTGCGGGGCAGTGCCACCCTTTCCACTCCATGAAAACACAAAGCTGTAGCTTGGTATTGTGAAGCAGGACTGTCACAACTATCATTTGCTTTATTGATTTACTGTTGCCTTGGATCTGCAAAATCAGCATGTGTGTTTTTCAAGTAGATGTGCCTTGAGCATGTTTATGTAAAGGGCTGCTGATTTTGCACTGAATTTTTTTCATTGGCTATTTATATGGTCATAAGAAGCATTTACAGAATACCTGACTACATAAAAAACAGCAACGTAGAATTTGTCAGCAGATAAGAAATGCTTGGTCCACCTAGTCTGGACATGTTTTTACTGCCTATACTGTTATTGCCGATCTGTTCTGATCTCTGGTTACTCCCCCAACTTTCCTACCAAGAATTTTCTTTCCCTGTGCCATGCATGCTTGATGCCAACCACTATTTTTATCCCCACTTCCACTGATGAAAGACTGTTCCAGACATCTACAACTCTTTCAGTAAAGAAGTACTTCCTCACAGCCCACCTAAATTTCCACTTCCAGCTTCATTGCATGCACACTTGTTCTCATATACCTTCTCTTCTGAAACATGTTACCCTTCTGTACCTTATTCACACCCTGAGAGGGTTTTATAGATTTCTGTCCTGTCCTACCTCTGCCTCCTCTCCTCCAGGATCTACATGTTGAGATCCTTCAGTCTCTCCTAATAGGGCTTATAATGCAGCCCTTGTACTGTTTTAGTTACCCTCCTCTGGACAGCCTCTACCCTATGTACTTGCTGAGATGTGATTCCCAGAACTGGACACAGTCCTCCAGGTGGGGTTTCACCAATGACTGCTCCAATATTAACACCACCTCTCTGGAGGCTGCCATAGTGCAGTCGGACCTGGACATGGTGGCCATCACAGAGACTTGGTGTAATGATAACCATGACTAGGAGATGTCCATACCTGGCTACAACATATTCAGAAGACACAGGGCAGGCAGGAAGGGAGAAGGAGTGGCACTTTATGTGAAAGATGGCATAAAGGCCATAGAGATCCAGGAGGAACAAAATGCTGGGAAATACTGTTGGTTAAGCTGGAAAGGAAAATGGAGTCAACCATCCACACAGGAGTGGTCTACAAACCACCAGCCCAGGAGGAAGAGACAGATATGGAATTACTGCTAGCCATCCAAAGGATGGTGGACACGGGGGGTGCCAGTTGGAGACTTTAATATTCCAGACGTGGACTGGAGCCTCTCAGCAGTAGCATCAACTAGGAGCAGATTTATTCTGGACTCCCTTCAGGATGCCTTCCCTAAGCAACTGGCCATGGAAACAACTTGACAGAAGGCAATACTGGATCTCGTACTCAAAAACGGGGACAGTGTGATAGAGGAAACAGTGGGGGAGCACCTGGGGGAACAGTGACCACCGATCACTGTGGTTTGAAATCACAGAAGGAGCAGAACCAAACCACACAAAAACATGCATCCTGGATTTTAGGAGGGCAGATTTTGGGAAAATGGGGACATGCTTGAAAGATGCACTAATAGGAATGGGGAGGGAATCAGGGGTGGAAGAACAGTGGGCAATATTTAAAACAGGGATAACAAAAGTGGCACAATTATGCATTAAGCAGGTTAGCAAGGGGAAAAGGAAAAGGAGGGCATTATAGATTTCCAAGGAGGTGGCAGAGAAAGTGAAAGCCAAAAAGATTGCATTCAGGCAATACAAAAAGACACAGACAGAAGGGGATAGGGAGAAGTACCAAGAAAAGCAAAGGGATGCAGGAAGGGCAGTAAGGGAAACCAAATCTCAGATGGAAGGGCACATTGCAAAATTAGTGGATAGGGGGACAAAATCTTTTACAGGTACATAAGCTAAAAAAGAATGGCGAAGGGTGGGACAGTGAAACTGAAGGAGGAGGATCGAGGCAGCATGGAGGATGACAACAGTAAAGCTGACATACTGAACAGATATTTCTGCTCTGTCTTTACTGAGGAAGGGGAGGGTAATGGTCTTGAAGGGAGTACAAGGGATAGGCATGGCATGGAAATGGACACAAGCTCGTTTTCACAAGAAAGGGTCCAAAAGAAACTGGAAGGAATGAGTCGATAAAGCAATGGGACCAGATGGAGTATGGCTGAATCTCTGGCAATCCTGTTTAGCCAGTCACTGGAAACAGGTGAGGTGCCCAAAGACTGGAGGACAGATGATGTAGTCCCCTTATACAAAAGTGGCAAAAAAAGAGAAAGCAGGGAACTACAGACCAGTCCACCTGACCTCGGTAGTGGGGAAGATCATGGAAGCACTACTGAAGTAGAGATTGGTGGAACATCTGCTTGACAATGGACTACAGGACCCAAGGCAGCATGGTTTCATCAGGGGGAGGTCATGTAAGACCAACCTTATTGAATTTTTCAACTGGGTGATAAGGAGGTGGTTCAGGGGAGGGCAGTGGATGTGGCCTGTTTTGACTTCAGCAAGGCCTTTGACACTGTGCTGCATAGAAGTCTGTTAAACAAACTGGAGAATATGGGAGTGGCAGGAAAGTAGTGCAGTGGGTGGGTAATTGTCTGGGTGGCAGGACACAGAGTGTGGTGGTAAATGGCTGTCACTTCACAGAGGGAAGATGGAAGAGTGAAGAGTGGGGTGCCACAGGGATCAGTGCTGGTCATATTCAACATCTTCATCAGTGTCATTATGCAGGACCTAGAAATCAGAATTTCCCTCATTCACTGATGACACAAAGCTCTGTAATGGAGTGGACATGCCAGAGGGTGTAGACAGAATGAGGAGGAATCTGCAGGAGCTTGAAGAATGCTCAAGGGTTTGGCAGCTGAAATTTAACACCAAAAAGTATAAAACGAGGCATATAGGGCACAAAAACCCTGGAATAACATATCAGATAGGAGTGAGGATATAGCATACACCAAGCAGGAAAGGGACCTTGGGGTTATCATCTCTGATGACCTCAAGGTAGGTAAACAGTGTGACAAGGTGGCATGCAAAGCAAATTGGATGCTGGGATGCATAGACAGGGGCATCACCAGCAGGAAAAGTGAGGTCATATTTCCACTTTACAAGACACTAGTGAGGCCCCACCTGGAGTACAGTGTCCCATTCTGGAGACCTTACCTATGTAAAGACATAGACAGGGTACAGAAGGTTCAGAGGAGGGCAACAAAGATGGTAC
This sequence comes from Neoceratodus forsteri, assembly GCA_016271365.2. Classification (NCBI taxonomy): domain Eukaryota; kingdom Metazoa; phylum Chordata; order Ceratodontiformes; family Ceratodontidae; genus Neoceratodus; species Neoceratodus forsteri. The sequence goes on from CM057453.1 coordinate 217,343,157, forward strand.
TGGGATTGTATCATGAGTCATATGAGGACAGGCTGAAGGACCTCAATATATACTCACTGAAGGAGAGAAGGGAAACAGGGGATATGACACGGACATACAAGTACCTTACAGGGAAGAGTAGGGTGCAGGAAAACCCTATTTTCCATTGAAAAAGATGTTACAGGAGTAGGGGGCATGGGATGAAGTTGGAGGGAGGGTGATTCAAAGGAAATGTGAGGAAGAGTTTCTTCACACAAAGGGTGGTAGACAAGTGGAACACCCTACATGAGGAAGTGGTGGGTGCTGAAACAATCACAGGATTTAAGAATACATGGGCTAGACATGAGGGAACCCTGGAGGTCAGAGGAAAGGGGCAATAGACTTCTAGAAAAACATAAAGTGATCTTACGAGCTCAAATGGGCAGACTGGTTGAGCCATAGGCTATCTGCTGACAGTTTCTATGTATCTATGTATCGCTTCTTCTGCTGGTGATAACCCTCCCTATACAACACAGCATCCCATTGGCTCTGACTACTGTCTTGTCATGCAGCCTTGCCACCTTGAGGCCATCAGATGTGATTATCCAAAATTTCCATTCCTGTTTAGTGACCATCAATTCCTCTTCCCCCATTTTGTATACAGCCCCTGGATTTCTTTACCCTAGGTATATGATTTTGCAATATGTCACATTGAAGCTCAGTTGCCATGCCCTTGACCACTCCTTGAGTTTTTCTCATGTCTCTGCTCATTCTTTCAAGCCCCTCTGGAGTGTCTCACCTATGGCAAATTTTGGTGTCATCTGCAGAGATGCAAACTGCACCTTCCCTTCCAGCTCTTCTTAAATGCCACCTATAAAGACATTAAAGAGGAATGGTCCTAGTACTGAGCCATGAGGTACCCCGTTGGCCACTGTCCCCTACTCAGAGTGAGTGCCATTTACCGTCACCCTCTGTAGCCTATCCATCAACTAATTTCATACCCAGTTTATCACTTTGGGTCCCACCCCCAAACTGCCCAGTCTCCTCACAAGCCTTCCATGTGGTACAGTGTCAAAGGCCTTGAAGATGTAGACAATGTTCACTGCCCCACCCTGATCTATTTCCATGGTCACACAGTTGAAGAAATCAATCAAGTTCATCTGACAAAACCTCCCCCCTCCCCATAAATCTGTGCTGCTTTTGGTCTTGTAACCCACTGGATTCTTGATACTATCCTAGTCTTTCTTTTAATAGTGGCTTCATTAACTTTGTCACCATTGACTTCAGACTGACTGGCTTGTAGTTGCCAGTCTCCTCCCTGCTGCTACTTTTATGAAACAGGACTACATATGCTCTCTTTCAGCCTTCTGGAGTCTTTCCTGTTTCCTGTGAGTTGTTGAATAGGGCCGTCAGATGTGCAGCCAGTACCACTCTGAGCTTCCTCAGCACCTTTGGCTGTACCCCATCGAGTCCTAAAGTGTTATTCACTTTCAGACCTTCAAGTCCTCAAGGATTCATTCTTCTGTGAATGGATTTGTGTCTAGCTCCCTCCTGCTAGTGTTTCTGCTGCTTCTGCATTGTCCATCCCCCTCTCCTTCTACTATGAAGGCTGAAAAGAATTATCTGTTCAGGACAGCTACTTTTTCCTGATCCTCCTTTGCACAGTCTCCCTTGTCCTTCTTATCCTCACAGTCTCTCTTCTTGTCTTCCTCTTATCACTTGTGTACTTAAGGTAGAACAAGAAAACTGCACTCAAGAGCCACAAAACTAAGTCACAGATATAAAATAATGCTAATCTAGTATTTTGTTTTAAAAAAAAAAAGAATAGTCTAGAGGGTTATCACCACAGCACTTCAACCTGCCCTAGTCTTTGTCAGGGGACTGTCCCTCAGTTCAAACCCATATTACTTTTAAAGTGTACATTTTAAAGAGACAGTGTCAATTTAAACAAAATAATAATCACAGTTATTTGCATGCCCCCAAGCCTTTGCACCAGAAGTGTAAACAATTAATTTGTAATAATAGTTGATCATTTCCATTAGATACAAAATTATTTACAGGAAATAGAGCAAAGGGAATGGGGGAGGAAACTATCAACTCTATCCAAGTGCTACATCTCCTCTGGGTGTCAAAACTTAATATATTGCCTAAATGATGCCATTATTCCAAACATTTATATTTATCAGGCAGTTAAATCCCAAAGAGAAAAATATCAAATATTGATATTAAAATATAAGAAATCTATTTGCTTGAAATGGTAACTACTCCATCAGTTTTTAATAATGACCTTCCTATCTTCCCCCTACCTTCCCCTTAGATATTTTTAGTGGGCAACTCACATGTTTTTTTTGCGATGGAAAATTATGTAACTTTGCCAGAACTTCATTAGCAAAGTAAAACTTCACTACATCTCTAATTATAGGCACCTACAAGGCCTATGCTCAGTATAAAATTCCCTATACTATCCCAGTATAAGATGAGGACCATAAGGTTTTGGTCTTACCAAGCTCAGGTTGTGGACTAACGCAGATTAAAGAGTACATGGTGGGACCATGTTTTGGCCACTGAGAAGATCTGATAAGTATCTTATGAATGCATGGAGGTGCCCAGCTGTATCCTACAGCCTCAGTGAGATTAAAACTGGTAATAATGCAGGGGGGTTAAAGGTGTGGCTTTCAAAGAAATTGCTGTATCCTACAACAAGAGGACAGTATTTGGAGAGGTTTCATAACCTGATGAAAGCTAAAAATGAAAGCGCTGTCCCTTAACCCACTGATGATCAGGAGGCATTAATACAAGCTTTTCCTGTTTTGACCCTTAGCCATATTGTTCTGATAGTAACCATAAGAAGTTTCAGTAACAAGGATGGAGAAAGAACAGTCTCTCTCTCTCTCTCTCTTTCTCCCTCTCTCTCTATCTCTCTCTCTCTCCCTCTTTTTCTCTTTCTAAGGTAATAGTGATTGAGGATCATGAAGACTCAGGTTCAATTGAGAACACTGTAACAACAAATGAAGGGGGATACTTCCATGTCTACAGGAGGTCAAGTGACATATCCAGAGATTAGACTAGACATATTAAATAAGAAAAAAAAAATGGATCATATAATTGCTGAGCATAGGGCTGATAAGATATCCACCAATGCGTATCAATAAGCAATGGTATATGGTCAAGTAACAGATGAACAACAGGTAAGAGGTTTTCTCTGATTTGAACTGTACCATGATATACTGTACAGAGTGGAACCTGAATGGTAGATAAGGATACTTGTACAGAGATACTTATTAGTAATCCCTAGATTTGCACATCTTGAATTACTAAGGTTGGTCCATATGTTCCCTACTACTGGCCATTAGTGAAGGGGGAAAATCCTGGAGCATATCCTCAATCAACTTTACTAGCCAGGAAAATCTGAAGAAATAACTATTATGTGCCTCTTGTCCTGATTCCAAAAGACATGACCCAAAAAGCACCACCCCAATATATTCATTTGCCTATACTAAACCCCCTCTCTATAAAGGACTGGAGTGGACATGCTGTGGCACCTGATAAATTGTGAGGCAGATAATGGATTAGTACAGATTGATAGTTGCAAAAGATCTGCCTAAGTTAATTTTCTGAGTGAGTTTGTCCAAAGACATTTTAAGTGATCAGAGCATCAGTTTTATTTCCCAACTTCTGAAGAAGTTCTGCACCCTGAAGAAAAAATAATTCACAAAAATGATGGCCTAGCTAAACAATAAAAAAATCTTAAAAGAGAATGCTGTTTAAATTTGTGACCACAGACATTACATATTGGACTAATTATTGTTTCCTGTGATGTTTGTTATTCAGGAAGTGTCCCACAAATCTAATGTTTTCTAATCCTTCAGGTTGTTATATGGATGAAAATTATCAATTGTGTCAAACTTACAAGATGTATTTACACCAGAAATATGTATTCTGGGCCAATACTCTGGGAAAGTCTCCAGTTCTGCCAGAGCTCACATAGCCTTGATTTCAGCAACAGTTAAAAAAATCATCTTGAGACACTGGTTAGATCCCCTCACCCCCCCACTTGCAATGAGTGGTGTAGAGAAATTTGCTTTGCCCTGCAAGCTGAGAAAAGTACTGCTGGAGTAAACCATCATAATGCCAAATTCAAGTGCTTATGTGAATCTCTTCAAACTCTACTGATGGTCTGTTAGCCTTAGATTCTCTGAGACCCCCCCCCCCGTCAGACCCTACAGTTTCCTGTGCAATACTACACCAAGCCCAGTGAGACCAAGGTATAGGTTACTGTCAAAGCAATCAAAACTGACTATCAACACTTATTCCAATGCTCCTTATTATGTGACTTTATTGGCAATGGGAGGGGGGGGATAGGACGATTTGTTTATAGGGGGTGAGGTGGGAGGGGGGGGTCCAGGGAATGTATATGTTTGTCTTTATGTTTGTTGTTTCACAAAAACCTGTTAGAGTCAATCTTATACACCTTCTGTAACAAAGCTTGTACTCTGGCTTGTGATGATGACTCAATAAAATTTATTGAATTATAAAAACTATTATTTGTGTCAAAATCAGTGAATTTCAGCAACTTTGTTTTGCCTTTCACCACAATTCTCGCCATTATTCACAGGCAAATTGGACAAATTCATCTGATGAATCTACACGAATGGCCAATTTGGGGGCAAATTAGGAGATTTGCATAGTTCGCTGAACAAATGTGACCAGTTTGCTGGAAAAAAAAGACCCAGATTGCGTCTGTAGTTGCATCCATACACAGCTACACCCCTTCTACCTTCAAAACATTCTATTCATGATATACCCCATCACCCACTGCCGCCCTTCTTCACCCCCAGCCTGGTGAATTGCAGCAAAGAAATCAAGTTAAGTTGGAGTTGGACAACTCTGAGATAGTCTGAACTGAAGTTCAATTAATACCTTACCTTTTCCTCACTCATGTGCCAAATACACACCCTATGCCTCCCCCGACGTGAGTCCCACTGAATAAGCCATTGTAAGCCCAACCACCCAACCCCCTCTGGCGTCCATTACCTTCCTCAACCCAACTTTACCTAGAAACAAAACAAAACAAAAAAAATTAGTAAAGAAAATAGTCCCATGGTGCATAGCATCTGCTCCATTCAGTGTCTATCTGTAATGGTCCAAATAAAGGGTGATATATTTGCTCCTAGAAAACCTAATTTGCTGAATTTCTCTTCAAGTGTAAGATTTGAAGAACCATAAAACATGATTATGTCTACTAAGCTTTATGTCTCAAGCTTTAAAGGTTTGCTGAGTTGCAAGCAGCCCAAAAAGTTGCCAAAATTAAAATTTTACATATTTCCACTTAATTTTAAAACAACTTATCTAAATGTTGCTAAATATGTAATGCTTGAACTATTATACCACATGAACGTGTATGCCATATTTCATACTTTGGAAACAGCAACAGGATCACTCACACCCCAAAAGGTGCCAATGGCTGAACACTTTTATACAGCTCAAAAACAAACAACAAAAAGAAAACAAAGAACAGTGCACTCACTGTGGAGTAATTAGCAGGACGCCAGAAGAAGTAAGGTTTCTGTACAAAAAAAATACACTGTGCTTAGCATTCTGGAATTTGTAAGGTGACCTGCTGATGGGAAGGGGAGAGGGAGTACAATCACTGAACCACGATTTTTTTTGAGTCAGCGGCATTTACATATTTCAGGAGGAGTCTTCAGTGTTTTTGTATTGCACAGTAGTTGCTGTCTGAGGTTTAGGAGTCCAGTGCTCGCATTTTGTGTACTGTTCAACAATTGCTCACTGAAACAGTTGCAGTTCAGAGTGCACATTATCTTTATGGGGAATTGGGAGTCTGTGATGTCAGGATTTCAAAACGTGCTATGCACTGACATGATACTGAAACAAAATCTATGAAGCCGATGGTTCTTCAGCAATATAAACACCATATTAAAATGCACTGTAAACATCGATAATAAAAAAGGCATACACACAGGCTATTGTTAGCTACTTCTAATTTATTAAACGGTAAAAAACATCAGTTAATCATTCCCTCTCTCCTTTAAACCCAGGTCACCTACTCAGCCTGAAGCTCTTGATCCTATTCTCCCTGGCCCCCACCTCGGGATAAAGCATCTTCCTATTGCCCTGCATTCAATAAATCCGTGTCTTCCAACAGCAAGTCAAAACCACCTCAAGAAGAACTGGGGGGCATAAAGGATGGAGCTGGTGGAGCAGCTGCGGAAAGCTGGTATGTGTTGGTACCCCCTAACCATAGCACTAACTTGTCAGATATGCAAGCAATAATACCCAACATGGTGGATACCATTGGGAAATACCAGACTGCCCAGGGGTGTAATGAAGCCAGACACCACAGGTGAAGGGCTCTATATCCCCTGGAAGGTCTGGTATTGCCCATACCACCCACCCTGGAGGGAATTATTGCTCTGAGAAAATGGTGGACACTGAAAAAAAATTGTTTAATAAAAAAATGTTATTACAAAATTGCTTTTGTAATAAAATAGTTCATCTGCCTATATTAGAATGATATGTCTTTTTTTTGAGCTGGTTGTCATGGTTACACATGCGTGCATGCACAATCACACACACACACACACGTCCAGCTTCTTTGTAGAAAGTTGAATTTCCCTCTTGTAAATGCACACAAAGACATACAGTCTGTGATGCTTTTTTTTGTATACTGGCAACAGTCTGTTGCCTCCACCCCCGTGTTGATTCTTGTTCGGGCCACTGGACGCCAAGATACAAAGATACAGTGCTACTGATCATTGCCCCCCCCCCGACCACCAATGAGAGAAGAACAGAAACGCTAGCATCTTCGTTTTTGTTTTATTCTTTATTTTTTTTAACTGCAGGCTTGACAGCTGGTAGATATGTGGAGGAGGGAGTCGCTAAAGATCAAAAAGCTTTGAATATTGTGTGGCAGCACGGCGGTCGGTGTAACTCAGCATATTTCACAGAAATGCTGTGTCTGCTGCAAGAAATGGTGAATAAACACATTAATAGTAACTTTGCTTTGGTTGGCTTGGTTGTTTTTTTTTAGTGCTGGAGTTCTAATGCCACAGTGGGAACTGGCAGGTAGCATTGAGATGGGACTGCTGTGCTGTATCAGGAATGAAGGTACTGCTGTGACAGCCTCAAGAATGAACACAGAATTTGATGGCAGATGAGGACCACTTGGCCCACCTAGTCTGCCCATTTCCCTACCTAATACATAAGCTACAGATTCTAGTTAACCAACAGTCTGCTTCCTCCTACCCCATTAGAAATGCCTTATGTCTGTCCCATGCATTCTTGAATTCCCCCCACTGTTTTTGAATTGTCATAAGTCATATGAACATCATATTAAAAAAGAAAATCAAGAAAAAAATGAGCTGTGTTTGTTTGGGTGGTGAAACTGGCAGTTCAGTGGTGGTCAGGGTTGTGCTGCCATGTTTTTGTGCTGGGTCTGAGTTAGCATTCCATCCCAATTACCGAGCTGGGAAAAAATGGCGGTTATTTGAAATAGCACAAGAGATAGGAGTTTCTAACTGAGGTATACTAAGCTGAGCACGATCGGCTCTCCGAAAGTTGCACAATGGAGAATTACAAGGCAATGGTAAAAGGCTATACTGTAAAGGGGAGAAAAAAAGCAGTAGAGCAAGAAATGAGCCCAGGAAAGTTTGTGTGCATTTTTCTCAGTCAGCTGGCATTTAACTACTGTGGATGGGGGAGGAGGGCTTGTATCTCTCGCTAAGCGAGACACAAATATGACAGTGACATCATATTGAAATTAGGAAGTTTAGCCAATTAGGAAGCAGGGTGGGCAGTACCATACTCCAGTGAGTGATGGGGCACTCTAGACTGGTACCTTTTATCTCCTGGGCACCTATTGAAAGTTAATGTACCCCACTGGCAAGGGTACTAGCCAATCAGATGCCAGGAAATAAAACGCCCATTTTCTAACACAAATTCATGGATTTATTTATTTTGTTTTTATTTACAAGGTTGTTGCATTAGGCAAAACGTTTGCCTATTTTCAGGCACAAACTGGAAGAACACAACATAGCAGGTAATCACAACTTTATACAAGAATAAAGAGGTGTATACATTTGCCAAGTAGTAATACAGAGAAGTAAATTATGGGAAACATTATACAGGAAATACTATGTGGAGGGCATGATGCAAACTTTAGGCAATGTACATCAGTAAGACGCACATATCAAATACAGGTGTAGGTTACACTCATTGGTATTGGCAATTAGCATAACAAACAAATGCAATAGCTCAGCAACTTACTGCTATTCCTAGCAGTCTACTGACAATTAGGTTGCTTGTTGGAATAATCCTTAACAGGTCACTTTAGGAATATTGTTTTGGTCATCTTGTCTTGGCCTTAGTAGCTTTTGCTACACAGTCTCTTTGGCATTTTTTCAGGCCCTATATTTTGTTTCAGCAAGTATCCTCTACCCTGAACCTGGTCAACAGCATCTTGACCTGTTTTCTAAAGGTGTCCTCTGTAAAGTACAGTTTCCTTGAATTCTGAGGAACTTGCAGTAGGCAATGTAACTCATCACTAACTGGCTGAGACTTAACTCCAACAAGATGGAAGCACTAGTGATCGAGCCTGGTTGCTAGCTTAATGTAGTTGCTGCTGGGCAAGGAACAGAGTTGTTCCTGAGCCCCACTCAGTTGGCAGCATCGGCTAAGGTGCAAAATCTAGGCATCATCCTTGATGATAGATTAACACTTGGGGCTCAGGTGTTGTCCTTCATCTTGAGTAATCTTTAACATTTCAGGAATGTCTGGATTAAAGCCTTATTTCCACCTGGTGACCTGCCCTCACTGGTGCATGCCTTTGTGACATCATGTCTTGACTACTGTAATGATCTATACTTCAGAGGTCAGTGGGGAGGATTCTCTGCCACTTACAGCTGATGAATAACACAGTGGCCAGGTTACTGACAGGCCTTACGAGGTCATGCCATGTGACCCCAGTCCTGCGTGACCTGCACAGGCTGCTAGTGAGGAGGAGCATCATCTTCAAGGTGGGCTAGCTCACCTATAAGGCCCTATATTGGGAAGGCCCTGGTTATCTGAGTGACCTCCTGACCATGTCTGCCCTATGCACTCACTCCTCTCCTCCTCTGAAGGCATCCTAGCAGTTCTGAGAGCCTGATGGAAAACCTCAGGAGATCATGCATTTGAGATGGCAGGCCTGGCCCGGTTCCTAACTTACTTCTAAAACCTTTTAGGGAGGCTCTGTTGGTGGAGGCTTTTAAGCATGGTCTGAAGGCACAACTATTAAGAGAAGCCTTTGGAAGCCACTTATAGTATGTTCATTACTGAAGTGCTGCTATTTTATTATGATGATTTTATAGAGTTTTATTGACTTATTGATTGTTTATTGTATACTGCTATTTTATGTTTTAATCATTTTTTGTTCACTGTATCTTTACCTCTGTAAAGCATCCAGAGCTTCTGGGATTTGGTGCTCAAGAAATAAATGTTAACTTACTTATTTACTATCATTTTATTGATGTGTGTTAAATAAATATATTCAGCACTTACTCCTTGACACGTTTCATATTTCTAGCTTTAAAGGGTTCAAGTTACAACATAAGTAGCCTAACTTTCATAATCTTTTTTTTTGCAAGTATGTAAACTGCCCAGTCATACTCCTGAGCTACTGTAGAGGGCAGAGGAAAAGGCTGGTGAGATTAATACTAAGGTTGGAGTCACAGGGGACTCTATTGTAAAAGTAGCTTGAGAGTTGAAGGGACATTGCAGAACCTTCATGCTCATGGATGTAAAGTGATTTTGCCTGCCTGCAGTGCAGGTCAAATGAGTGTGATCCAAAGTTAAGCATTGCTTGTAGAGGGAGTGACTGACTGTTGTGTACACTGTCATAGGAAGTACCAGTTCTGAGGACATGAGGAGATCACTTATTGAATTAGATATGTTCCTAAGATGAGAAATGTTTAGAAAGATCTTCTCCAAGGCTCTCATTATTCTGGCTCTGTGAAGAAAGGCAGTGACATCAATTAGGCAAGCTAACTTTTGTTAAGATTCTGTTAAAAGAGGGAAGATCTTTTTCTGGCAACTTAGAGGACATTCTGGGGAATAAATTGCCTGCATGCTCAGGATGTTCTGCAGTTGTGCCAAGATCTAGGCTGTGCAGGTCTTATCAATGGACATGAAGTCTGGAGGATTAAAATCAATGAATAAGGGGTGGGAAGGAAGCTATTGTATGTGGGTCACCAGTTGTAGGAGTTAGTGAAATGGGTTCACCAAGAAATAACTAGTTGAACTGAATAACACAAGAATAGTAGCTGTCTAGCTGGAGACAGGAAGTCTCAAGGTACAACAATTCCAACTTGAATGCTGGTTATGTAAGAATAGCACATGGTAAAACTGACTATCCTGAGTTCCTGATGTGATTGCATGTATAGGACTTAGAGGCAATCAGAAAGATGATGAAAGGGAAGAAAATATCTGGAGCACCAATAAGGAGGAATTCTGGCTACTGCAATGGGATAGTTCTGCTAGGAAAAACAACAGGTGGCTCTCTTTTTAAGGGAGTGTGTCATTGTGAAGAACAATAAGGATATGAGAGGAATATCAGCTTTGCTGAGTCTATCTGATTAAGTTAAGAGAGAAAAAACAGAAAGGGTCAAACCAGTCATCCAGGAAGAAGTACAGGACTGCAAATAGCTCATCTTAGCCTATTGGAAGTAATGATATGTACTTTTTGAGTGTTAACTTTGACAAATTGAATGGAGGCATTACCAATTATGCTAACATAAATGCTTGGGAAAATGTTGCCAATAATTTTTTTGTAATTCCACTGTATGTTTAAAACTACTAAATTATTTTTTTTCCAATTTTGTTACATATCATGATACACTGACATCTTATATGCATGACAAATGTCAAGTCTATACCTACAAGAGCAATGATGTTACAAATATCTACATTTTTACAAAATGTTCACTATATATCATACAACTACACAGTGGAATTGTTAACCCTCACAACTTAAACATTTCTAAACCAAGTCTCTCCATTATAAATCAGTTATATGACCTTTGGAAAAAATTATGCATGCTAATTTTCACATACCTAGCCCCAAAGGTGGCAAAGTTTGAAGCAGATAGATATTTTCATAAAATGTCTCCCCAAAATAAAATGCCAGATTTTGAGCCACTATATGTTTGAAAAAAATCATATAAACATCATGATACTCAACATTTTTTTTAACATTTTTCTTTATGAACTGATAAACAAGTCACAATGTCACAGTTTATGCTTCTAGCTCAATGTACAGCTGAAATAAGATGACTTAAAGAAATGTTAAATATTCTACAAAATTACATGGAATTTCAGTGCATGGACAATACTAACTGCATTGAGAGAAAGTAATAGGAAGTAATTTGGGTCTTTGTGAGACCGTCTAAGTTGTTATTTCTCAACACCATGAAAGAAATGTGTGTGTTTCAAGGGGAAACTCAAGAAGCTTAATGAATTGAAGCTCCTATAGCTCTTGTGGTTAAGAGCATGCCATGGAATTGCAAGGTTTCTGGGTTCGAGTCCCCATAGGACTCACACTTTTCATTATATTTTTACAATGGAATTCCAGGAAATTCATAGAATTCCACCAAAATTAAGTGAATTCAGAAAATTTGTAATTCTGCACAGCTCACATCATATCCATTACTGGTGACCTGGATAGCAGATCATTTTGGCAAGATTATTAAGATAACTTAGTTTGCTAAAGATCAGAATACTCTGTTATCTGATCTGGAAAAGGAAAAATATGAACCTAAAACTGCTATTATCTGGGGGTATCCTGGCAGCTCTGTGAAGGACAATGGACCCACAGTAATGAAACATCCTTAAAGTTGACTTGGAGTTTATGTACAGTACCTTAGATAAGATGAACCATTGAATAATGGGGATACTCACTGGACCATGCATGGAACAGTTCAGCCACTATCCAAGTAGGCAGCTTTACATCCTAGCCCCAACAGTATGCAGATTGTCAGAGCATTACAAACTAATGAGTAACAGTTTTTCTACAATACATTGCCAGTACCATCTAAAATTGTAATTGTATGTGAGAAGCCTGCTGGCAGCGTCACAGCTAACTCAGCATAACTGCTCTGCTTGCTAAAATCCATAACCTGATGTATTCTAATCCTGATCCAATAGTGATAGGCTTAAAGTCTATACTTTGTAAAGAAGTGGGACCTAGACGTGTTCTCCAGCTTCACCTTGTATGGAAAAATAATATAACTGCATCAGAACTGATAGACATTTTCAATCACTGTTGCCTAAATTGTGGAAAACACAAAAATATTAAAATTCAATTAATTAAAGCAATAAGAGTAAATACCTTTAAGTTATTTTCATTTTGCATTGGATTTCTGGAATTATAGAGTTATTTATGCAATGCCTTATGTTGCACTCATGCTGGAAACTAATCTGCTGTCGTGACTAGTGAAGCAGCTTTGTTTTCCTCAGGTAAACTGAATAAAGTAGCATATTTCAGAAACTGTTACACAGTGTGGGCTATGTGATGCTGCGAAGTGAATAGCTTGATCCTAATATATGCAGTGTAACTTGAATGCATATTTAATATTGATAAAACCCAGAACCAGGAACTCAAGAGATTTACACATGCCATTAAATGATCATGCAAATCTTTAAATGCAATTTTAGGGACTCAAAAATAGCTGCTTATAATTTTGAGGGGCATCTCCAGAACTTATCACAGTTGTAAGTTTGGCTCTTACCCCTTTAAATCCGGAGTAAGTATTACTCTGCTACAAAAGTGTGACTTTGCAGGAGCAACCAAGAGCAAATGTCAGTGTTTTGAATAAAGGCTCAATTTTCAATGGGTGGCTTGTTACTGTATGTAATCACACGTCACCACGTGTCCTACTGTACATACTGAATCTTGCATGTTCAGTAATCTGGCAGGTGTCTTTGCCCCCTTCCCCCTTGCGACTTTTGTATACACTTGATGTCCATGGAAAACTGATTTGGCTTGTAGTCTACTGGTTGACTGTGGGGCAAAAGCATGCATACAGCACCCTCTTCCAGATGCTCAGCACTTGTGGGCCTATTCTCATTTTCTAATGACTTGCATAAGATAACCAGCATAAGGTAAAGCCCAATTTCTATTGCAAGCAACTGCTGTAGATTAAACATGGGGGACCAGAATAAATCATGTTATTATGGGTTGCTTGTATAAAACTGAATTGTAAATGAGTAAAATCGGTATCACTAAACTCAACCTTGAACCTTTTGAAGAGGGGACTTTTGACACCTAGCATTTTCCTGATAGAGTATGTTCTGTGGCATATGCTAAGGAGGTGCTGTGGGGTGTCTGCATACTTGCCATTCACAGAATGTATACAGTGGCTTCAAGCTTTTATGTAATAAATAATCCATTAGAGGGCATGCAGTCATGCTCTGATATGCACAAACCTTGGTGTGTGTTCAACCACCCAAGGCTTGCACATATCACAGCATGACCACACACCCTGTAGTGTATTATCTGTCTTATAAAATGGCTAAAAATATGAGCAGGGGACAAAAATTAGTCCTTGTATGGCACAAATTAATGTTTCATTTACAGCAGGTGATCTGGTTGATCCTGCCATGATTTTTATAGGTAAAAACAAAAAGTGCTAAAAAAAGTAAATAGTTGATCCTGCCATTTTCAGACTGCCTTCTCTTTCACTTTTTTGTGGCAAACCAATGTCCCTTCTTTTCTTATGTATTCTCAAAATATGATGAGGTCTACCTTTCTACATTGGTTTATCATCATACTTGTAGTGTTTTTTGTATAGCAGAAAAAAATAACTAAAACGGTCTTGGAGTCATTTTGACCTCAGATTACATATGCAACAATTGCTTCTATCAGTTATATCTGTTTTTATTGTAATATGTTAATATTTTTGTAAATACTGTATGTTTACACTTTTTGTGTTTATATTTTAAAATAAAGTCATTTTAAAATATGCTAGTTTTTTTTTTTGAAGTATGACATACTATATGTGGGGAAATTTTGGCCCCAAGACCTTTATTGTTAAGTGCATTTTGGGAACTTAGGAGAGTTAACTAAGAATTATATTATTTTTATTGTAATGTATTTATATTTTTTAAATGTGTTTACACTTTTTACGTTCCTATTTTAACTCATGACTGATATATCAGTCCAGATTGACTATGTGTTCCAATTCTGTTGGCAGCCTAAGGGCTAAAATAAAGTCATTTTAAAATAATTTTAGTGTGTTCTTTTTAAGTATGACACATGTGGGTTCAGTGTGACCCCAAGACCTTTATTGCTGTGTGACACAGCTCTCATCAGATTTTGACAATTTTTTGTCAGCTGTCTGACATGCTAGGAATGAGGTAACTGATAATTCAGTGTGTTGGGGTATGCCTGTGAAGGACTGATGACTGAGCAGGCCAGCAGACTGCCTGTAGTGCCTGTGAGGGTCCCATCTCAGTACAGGTGGGGATATCCTTAAATAGGCTCCTGTCATCTGTGGTCACCTGAGAACTGATACCAGCACTGAAGGAAGGGAGAAGAAAAGTGAGCTCGGGGAGAAGTGTGTCCAGGGAGGAGCCCCATGGAGGAGGAGAGATCCTGGATTTGGCAATGAGATTCTTACCTCTTAGTACTCATTACTTTAGGGGGGAAGTGTATGTGTGTGTTTGTGAGTGTGTTTGTGTGTGTGTGTGTGTGTGTGTGTGCATGTGTGTGTGTTTGTGTGGTGGTAACATTACTTGCTGTATCAGATGACAGCTTTATTGTTTTATGTTCAGATACGATATCAGATACAATAGGAGATACAATTTCTGACATCAGAAGAACTGATTCCAAGAACTGTTCCCAATGTCTGAAATTGTATCTGATATCGTACTTGATTATCTATCTATCTACCTACCTATATATCTACCTATCTGTCTGTCTATCTATCTATCTATCTATCTATCTATCTATCTATCTATCTATCTACCTACCTACCTACCTACCTAAATAGATAATTTTATTTTTGGTGAAGCAGATGGGGGTGCTCTCCTCAGTATGTCTTCTTTCTCCCCCCTCCCCTCCAGGTTACCCCCCCCCCCAGTGGTTAGGTTAACGGAATCAATACTTCACTCAATGTCATAGTCAGCCGACAGGGAGAAACTGCAGATCATGTCTGGATGCAGTTTCCTAGCCCACAGAAAAGTCACACATACACACACACACACAAACACACACAGTTTGTATATCCAAGGGTTTAGAAACACACACACACACACATACACACACACACACACACACACACACACACACTTACTTCATACTGCTGAAGGTTTAGTGGTTTTAATCTTGTCTGCTGGAGAGGCATCTGCAAGGCCTGTAACATTCTACATAAGCCTAGTGTTGATCTGTTCAGCATGAGAAGGGTCATGTTCAGGTACCTGGAACTGGGAGATCGAAATCAGCTGTTTGGTTGTCCTAAAGTTTGACACTTGAAAAACCAAGGCAGATTTTGCAGATCATCGTGGTTGCCCTTTAAAGTGCCACATAACGTCTCATTGACTATTGAGGAATGTGACACTGTCAGTCCAAAGCAGAGTTGTCTGAAAGGAGCTCATCAACATCACATCAATCATTAGCCAGGCTGGTCATGACAGCGTTCTGGCTTGCTTGGTGGAAACTTTGTGTATTTGAAAGGAAAGAGCCAATCGACTCATAGGATGACTTTTCCATTTGATCTATGCTGCCCAGCATGCACTGCTGCCTGCTGAAAACTGTCATAGAACATAGAAACATAGAATTTGACGGTAGATAAGGACTGCTTGGCCCACCTAGACTGCCCATTTTTCTGCCTAACAGATAAGCCGCAGATCCTAGTTAACCAACAGCTTACTTCCTCCTACCCCCTACTAGGACTGCCTTATGTCTGTCACATGCATTCTTGAATTCCCCACTGTTCTTGACTCCACGACCTCCTCAGGGAGGCTGTTCCATGCATCCACAACCCTCTCTGTGAAAAAATACTTCCTCACATTACCTCTGAGCTGTCCCCCCTCTATCTTCAAATTGTGCCCCCTTGTTCTTCCACATCTCTTTTTCTGAAAGATGCCACCCTCTTGGACTTTGTTGATTCCCTTGAGGTACATGAAAGTTTCTACCATGTCCCCTCTCTCCCTCCTTTCCTCAAGAGTATACATATTAAGCTCCTTTAGTCTTTCTTCATATGTCTTCTGGTGCAGACCCTGCACCATTTTGGTTGCCCTCCTCTGGACAGCCTCCACTCTGTCTATGTCTTTGCGGAGATGGGGTCTCCAGAACTGCACACAGTACTCCAGATGGGGTCTCACCAACTGTCTGTACAGAGGGATAACAACTTCCTGTTTTCTACTATTGATGCCTCTCCCTATGCATCCCAGTATCCCCCAGCCTTCCTACTGCCTTCTCACATTGCTTGCCCACCTTTAGGTCATCTGATATAATTACCCCAGGTCCCTTTCCATTTTACTGTTGTCAGCATCTCACCCCCATTGTGTACTCTTCCCTTGGGTTTTTGTTTCCCAGGTGCATTGCCTTGCACTTCTTTGCATTGAATCTGAACTGCCATACATCTGACCATTCCTCCAACCTTGCCAAGTCCCTTCTCATCCTTTCCACTCCATCTGGTGTATCAACCCTGTTGCAGATCTTTGTGTCATCTGCAAAGAGTCATACTTTTCCTTCCAGTTCCTCTGCAATGTCACTTATAAAGACATTAAAAAGGACTGGTCCCAGTACTGAACCCTGCGGGACCCCGCTAGTAACCCTCCTTTCTTCACTGTGGACTTAATTTACTAGTACCCTTTGCTTCCTGTTGTCTAGCCAGTTTTTTATCCAGGCTACCACCTTGTGACCCACTCCAAGGCTAGCTAACTTGTGTATTAATCTTTTGTGTGGGACTGTATCAAATGCCTTGCTAAAATCTAGGTAAGCTGTGTCCACAGCCCCTCCCTGGTCTACTACTTTGGTCACCCAGTCAAAGAAATCTATTAGATTCATCTGACATGACCTTCCCATCATGAATCCATGCTGCCTTGGGTCCTGTGCCCCACTGGCCTCTAGGTACTTAACAATTCTTTCCTTCAGAAGTGATTCCATCATTTTCCCTACCACTGAGGTCAAACTAACTGGTCTGTAGTTTCCTGCCTCTGTTCTGCTCCCACTTTTGTGAAGAGGAATCACATCCGCCATTCTCCAGTCCTCAGGTACCACCTCATCTGTCCCCAAAGTTTTTTTTGTTAATTACACCCTGTAAAAGAGAAAACTGTCCATTGATATCTGTTGCTGCTGCCGCCATAAGTGTCCGCACAGTCCCTGCATAAAAATAGTGACCCTGTGGACAGAAAGCTACCCTTCAATATTTGCTGTCTGCTGACATGACCAGTGAATGCAAGTAGTCTTACTGTAGGTGCATACTAAAGACAAACAAAGTGGGTTGCCCATCTAAAAGGGCAGACTCAATTGTCCCAAGGCCATGTTCCAATAAGTGCGGGAAGCTCAGGGAACGGGGGGGAGGGATGTGGGAGGAGAGAACTAAAAAGGCTGTGAGGTCATGAAAGGGGAGGACCTGATAAGGTCATGGAATGGGTAGGGAAAAGGGGCTTGGTAAGAACAGTGAGGTGGCAGCAGGAGAGTGGCCCAGGGGAGCCATGGTGAGGCAAAATTGGGCCCATTTATAAGGGGCTGCACAATAGAGGGAGCACACAAAATTGCTCAAAGAGTTTTTTGCTCTGGAAGCACATCAGTTGGGCAGAATTTGGAGCCATTTGAGGCATTTACTAGAAGCAGATATTTGGAGAAAAGAAAAAAATTAAAAAAATAAAATATAATAGAAGAGAAGAAGAGATAGATAAGTTAATTATAATCAAATAGCGCTGGAGATCTGATCTGGAAGCAACAAGGAAGGCTGAGAGGAATTGGTAGCATTTGCAGTGAGTAATTCAGTTTTACACACTGAACAATGTAAGCAGCAAACTGTGATGTGAAGTATCAGCTTGGGACAGCGTTGTGAGTGCTGGTGCAGAATTTATGGGACAAGGGGAAATGACTGTGTAATGGAAACGATGGAACAGGCTGCGATTTGAAAATACCAGCTAGAAAACCTCACTCAAATGTTGGCTATTACTTATTAATTTTATCCCCACTGTAGTTTCAGCTTTATATATTACAGGTGGTGCCATTTTTTAATTTTTATTTTCATTCCACCTTCATTTTTGCTGGAAAATCACAGCATACCTCTGGGCAGTGAAGGGAGAGTAATTTGGGGAAGCAGCAGCGGTGGTGAGCAGCGAGTTTTGCAGTGCGAGAAAGGCCAAGATGGTGAATAGGCGAGGGGGCATTATGCTAAGAGAAGCAGTAGAGTATGGGGACAGAAGACAATGGGGGCTTTCATTTGAAGGGGTAGAGGGTTAAAAGGCAAGGGGAAGGTGAGATTCAGAAGGAGGTGCTGGAAGCTGGGCCTACCATGTGGGATGGTGTCTGACATCATTGCCATGCTGTGCAGGGCTGAAGGGTGAGACAGACACACAAAGAACAGGGGGAAGGATTACTGTTCAGTGCTGGTCCGTAACAATGTTTGGGCTACCAGCACCATTGAGGGGACAAGGTGGATCGAGAAAACAAGCTAAAGCATGGGGAATTGAAGGGCGAAATTTTAAAAGGGAAAGTGTTGAACGGGGGTATGCTTTGGCGTGATACAAGGGGAAGACAAGCCAGCTGTGTATAACTTAGAAGGAGTAAGTATAGTACTGCATTAGGCAGACCAAAGTGAAAGAAGCTGGTTGGTTGATGAATTTCATAGGGGAATCACAATGGACCATAGGCCCACCGCGTGGGATGGCGTCTGATGTCATCACCACACGGTACGGGACCAGGAGAACACAGAGGTTAGAAGAAAGGGGGCAGCCAGGGAATAATGTATGGCAGCCCACAGTTGTTTTGGATGTGCAAGAAAGGGGTGGCTTTTAAGGGGAAATGGAAATGGAAACTCTGCATGGCAGAGAGTGTGGGGCAAGGTAGAGCATGGAAGGGCCTTGGGCCTGATGAAGCAGGACACACGGGCCATATCGGGGGAAAACAGCACCACACAGAGTTGCATAAGGAGGGACAGAGTGCGGACAGTGGGAGGATGATGAGCTCCCATGGGCAGAAGGAAGACATAGTCCTCGGGAAGGCCAAGGAGAGACACCACGTGGCATGGCATCTGACGTCATCGCATCGTGGTGCAGGGACTAGCACAGAAGGGCAGCAACAAACAGGAGAGCTGGGGGTGCAGGAAGGGGGGGCCATTTTATTGCCACAGCATAAAAATTTGGGAGGGGACAGGGTGGCCACTAAGGACAGGTAGGGGTACGATGCTCAGCGAGAGAGACCAGGGAAAGAAGGCAGATGGTAGAAACGGTGAAGGTGCATAGGTGCCCAGAGAAATTCAGGGTGGGCGAGGCCTGCTTGTTGAGGATAAATGGGAAAGCAGAGTGACAAAGCAGGAAGGTAATGCAAGGAAGCCCACACCGCGGGTGTATCTGTGGGGGTGGGGGAGGTACAAGAACAGAGACCATGGCATCCGAGGGACAGGGCCTCAGCAGCCTGGGCTGAATTTAATGGTTTCAATTTCTTTCAGCAGGTACAGCAGAAGGATGGTACCAAAGAGAGTCAGGCCCAACAAAGAGGAATGCTACCAGGCTGTGATGGACCTGGTTGAGAAAGCGAATCAGCTACTGGAGGTGGTGGAACCAGATGGTGGCGAGAAAGGCACTAAGCAGAAGGGGAAGTCAGGGAAGGAGCAGGAGAGGAGTAAGAGGGTGCCCAGAAGGGAAGCAGTGCCAGAACCTAGGGTCATCATACCGGTGCCAGCACTGATACCAGTGGCCCTACTGGTTCCACCTGCTGACGACCTGACCTCCTGCACCAAACCTGGAACCAATTCCAGCACCAGTGCTGGATTCGCTGACGCCATTGATACCACTGACCCCACCAGTACTGGCACTGCCACCACATGCCCCGATGGCAATACCAGGCCCAGTAGGAATGGCCCTGCCTGGACCCAGCACTCTACAGCCTGGCACATCAGGTAACCAATTGGTGATACTGGAAAGCAGTGTCAAAGAATATGTGGAACAGATGCTAAAAGGTATGGGAGAGAACAGGGTGGGGCAGTTGGAGAAGGCATTAAGTGAAATCAAAAGGATAGGGAGAGAGGTGGGGATGGGGTGTCAGCCAGGGATTCCATGGGGGGTCAAGAGATTGGAGTCCTAGGGGTCCAGCTGGCAGACCACGTCCCTATGGCTGTGAAAAAAAAAAGATTTGGAAGGGGTAGTATGTGGACATCTTTGCCCTGCCGAATGTGGACATGATGGAGAAATATGAGGAGAAAGATAGCTTTGAGAAGAAAGACATGGTGGTGGTGGTAGTTATATTGGGAAAAGGGGAGGAAGATAAAACAGGGAAAGGCAAAACATGGGACAGTTGGTCCATGGGGTTTACCTATTTTACGGCCATAGTCATTGAAAAACGACCGGAGCTCGCCATCCCGCTCCTTATCTATTCACTAATTATCAAGATTGCATACAAAAAGGGGGGGGGCACACCTGGTTGAGGTATGCTGAGAAATTTAGGAAGAGAATGGCCCACTTTGGGGATGTGAAATGGGACACCAGACAGATAGACCTATGGCATAAGATATACACCGGGCCAACAGAGAAGGAGGCGGAAGGAGACAGGAGAGGGGGGACAGCAGCGAAGGCTTGCTTGGGATACAATAGAACCTTTTGCTCCTGGCCAAACTGTCAATTCAGGCATGTCTGTGCGAAGTGTGGGGGACATCACCCGGCTTTCAAGTGCAGGTACAGCTGGGAAAAAGGGACTGGCAGCCAAGAAAGCTCATACCAACAACTCTTTCTGGCCAGCCCAGGCTCTTTTCAGGGAAAATAGTGGGGGAGGGGCAGCAGGGGAGGGCAGTGGGGGTGGGAGAGGGCACAACTATCAAACCTGGAACCAGGACAATTGAGGGACCAGTGAGAGAGGAGGCCTGGCTGACCCAGATACCCATAAGGGCAGAAGCTGTAGAAAGGTGGGTGGGCGGGGCTACCCGGACAGGAGGCAGCCAAGAAATTGTGAATGGGATTTAGGGATGGTTTTAGTTTACAATTTCAAGGAGTGAGGAAAGCGATGCAGGTGAGGAACCTCCAATCCATATGGGGTAAGGAGGCCACATTGAAAGAAACAATTCAGAAGGAAGTGGCAACGGGAAAGTTGGAAGGACCATTTCCTTCCCCTCTGCTGCCAAACCTAAGGATCTCCCCATTGGGTATAGTGCCCAAAAAACAGCCGGGAGAGTACCGGGTGATATATCCCTATCTGACCCAGAAGGTGACTCAGTCAATGATGCAATAGGCGAGGAGGACAGTAAGGTTACATATGCCACGCTAGAGGACGGAGTGCAACTCATTAGGGCCAAGCAGAAGGCATGGTTAGCAAAAACGGACATAGAGTCAACATTTCGGTTACTGCCAGTGTGGCCAGCAGATTGGGACTTGTTAGGTTTCCAGGTGGGGGAGCAGTATTATTTTGACAAGGCCATGCCGATTGGATGCTCCATAGCATGCGTTACCTTTGAGGTGTTCAGTACTTGGCTGCAATGGGCATTTCAGGCCAGGTATGGACAACAGGCCATAGTGCATTATTTAGATGATTTCCTGTTTCTCGGAGAGGGTGAAAAGGAGACTGAAGTCATGCTGCAGGACTTCAAAGGGTTATTCCAGGAGTTGGGGGTGCACCTGGCAGAGGATAAGAAGCAAGGGCCAGCCAAATGATAGAGTTCCTAGGTTTGGAACTGAATGCGAGGCAAGAACTTTTCTGCTTATCAGAGAGAAAGGTGGAGAGATTGCGGGACCTATTGGGGAAGCTTGGCGGCCGTAGGAGGGTACAGCTCCAACAGATGCAACAGCTGTTGTGACACTTGAATTTTGCATGTAGGGCCATTGCCCCAGAATGCACATTTATGCAGCATCTAGGCTGGGCAATGAGGGGGCAACCCACCACCACTGGATAGATATTAATAAAGGGACCAGGGAGGATATGCAGATTTGGGAATATTTCCTGCAGGAATATAATGGACAGACTTTCTGGCAGGATGAGTAGCTATACAATACCGACTTGCAGCTGTACACAGATGCGGCGAGAGGAATCAGCAAGGGGGCTACTTCCTAGGAAGATGGTTTGTGGAATCATGGCTGGATGACTGGGTAAGAGAAGGGGTGACAAATGACATCACTTTCCTGACATTGTTTCCCATATGGGTGGCTATGCTAATCTGGGGAGGCGAGCTCAAGAAGAAGAAGGTAACATTCTGGAGTGACAATAGAGCAGTGGTGGAGGTATTGAACAACAAGAGGACCAAGACAGACTGGGTCATGAGGGTGTTAAGTAGGATGGCATGTCTAGGTCTGACCCTGAATATGTCATTCAGGGCCAGGCATATCGATGGTGTGGGCAATGTGATCTCTGATTGTCTCTCCCGATTGCAGATGTACAAATTTCAGACTGTTACACCTAGAGCAGAGGTCAAGAGGACCACCATCCTACATACGTATGGATGATAGGATTGGGGGAGCTGAAGCACTGCTCCACAATTCCTGGGCCCCCAGGACACTTACAGCATACAAAACATATTTATTTATTTATTTAGTTTTTGTTGACCAGGTAAGTGCACTAGACAAATCTTGCCTATTTTCAGGCATGACCCGGGGGAGGGGGATACAGATGAATGTCAACTGACCTTGAACCAGATTAAGCTGTTGGTGATATTATTAGTGAATGAGGGAAATTTAGCCAGGACACCAGGGAAATTCCCCTACTCTTGCAGTAGGGGGCCTGTTGCACAGCAAGATGTCTCACTCTACTGTTGGACCTAGTGTGGAATGGATGGCTGGGGCTCTGAGTGATCTGGAGACTGCATCAGAAGAAATGAGTATTCTGGGTGAAGAAACCGCTATGGGGATGGCTGGAATGCACCTGCGAGGTGGCCAGCAGAACGTCCAGAGCAGCGGTTCAGTAGTGGACCATTTGGGAGTGCCTTTGAGTCTTGAACAGAAGCAGCAGTGTTTAGCTGCTGAATTATTACATGTCAGTGAGCAACTGACCTCAGAATGTATGAGGCAGGCTGAGGATCGGAAGTGGAAATGATCGGATGTGTCAGCTGTTTCTGCAGGGTCAGGAGGAGTTACGAAGCTGCGCTCAGTGGAGGACGCTTCTGTGGTCTCCCCTGACTCGGTTCTGTTATCCCCACGATGGGATTGGAGTGCAGAAGAACCGGGGTCGTGGTCTCCGGATAAGGCCCTGCTTGCAGCAGGATGGATCCCTCTCTCTGACGGGCATTGGAAGCCCAATACAGGACATGTCACCCCTTTAATGGAGTAGATAAGTGATGATTTGGTTTCTTGTGATAAAACATTACCTGCTTTTCAACCAGAAGTTATTTCTACCAGGCAATTACATATTGAAGCAGTAGACCCTGACGACACCCCAGATGCATCCACTATCACTGACCCCACATCAGGATTAAACCCTGGGGAACCTGCCAAGCCATCTTATGCTAGTCACTTCCACAAACCAGTGGAACTAACAAAAAGAAGAAATGCGATTCACCTACACTATGTAGGCCCTCGTGAAAACCCCCCAGTTTTTTTGTGGGTAAAATCCTACTTAAACAGAGTACGGGGTTCTCTCCTTTGGAGGTATATGCACTCATTCATGTATAAGGGGAGTTTACGTTCGATGTTAGTTTTCGTACCCCTGCATGGTGCAGATATATAAATCTGAAAACTAACCCTTTATGGGCAGACTTTATAGTATTCCCCCTTACTAAACAGCCCTTCTGAGTCATCACCGTTCTATTTCGAAATGAGGGAGTGAATATCATGGACATTGTGCACCGGCTAGAAAAAAGATGTGATATCGAGGGCAATCCTATGCCCATCTTAGATGCGGAAGGGTTCTGGAATGGAGGGTGGAAATTTCGCATAATATTACATCATAATGACCAAGATTTGATTCATTTGCCCAACTGCTTTTTCATTGGTCAGGATAAGGGTTTTTTATTTTACCTTGGGCAACCAAGAGTGTGCTTTAAATGTGGCTCATCTAGGCATATTAGCGCATCTTGTGATATTTTGAAGTGCTCTTATTGTGGGGAAATGGGTCACCCTAGTGCCCATTGTTTTAAGCAACCTAGGTGTAATTTTTGTGATACCCCTGGACATATATATGATGATTGTCCCTCTGCTGCATGGAACACAGAGGATGCTGACTTTGGGGTGCAGGATCATTATATCCATCTGGCAGTGAAACAAAGTCTAGGTCCTGTGGGACCCAAAAATCCCTGACTTTAGGGGTACCTACTATTGGAAAGAGCCCTGCTCCTACCCCTTTGATCGAGGATGAAGATCAAGAAACCCACATTTTGGAAAATAGGTCTTTTTCACATGTGGGGTGTTCTCA
The DNA here is from genome assembly GCA_016271365.2 of Neoceratodus forsteri. Taxonomy (NCBI): domain Eukaryota; kingdom Metazoa; phylum Chordata; order Ceratodontiformes; family Ceratodontidae; genus Neoceratodus; species Neoceratodus forsteri. Next base: position 217,367,677 of record CM057453.1, read on the forward strand.
TGCTATTCTCAATACCTTGGCTTCAGATAACGACCCCCCCCCCCCGAATCCACTGCTAGGGGCATGGACTTTACTTTGGTGCAGGAAAAAAAAGGGAAAACCAGACATGGTGGTCTCAGTAGAAGATGCAAATAAATTTTCTGTATTGGCTGAGGCTCCCCAGGATTTAGATCCTGTCGACTCTCCTATTGATGGAACACTGGTGATAGGCTCCCAGGGAGACTGCTTAGATTCTACTGAGCATTTGGCTCAGGGACCTAAAAGTGGAAGTGTAACAAGAGCCTCGAGCAAAGTGAAATGAAGATCCTTTTTTTTTTTGCTTGATCTATGGATCCTTTCTTTTTTAAAGTAGCATCCTTGAATGTCAATAGCATTCAATCATTATGTAAACGATGCAATACCTTCTCATCTTTTTTGCATGTTAACTTAGATTGTATTTTTTTTTCAAGATGTACGCCTACATTCCACGGCTGAGAGGTCTACGGCCTCTGCTGCATGGCTTTGGGGAGATAGTATTTGGTCCCAAGGGGAGGACCAGTGTTCAGAGGTTGGGATTTGTGTTTTTTCTTCTAAAGTTAAGGTTGTGTGACAGATAGAGGTACTGCCAGGCAGAGCTTTGCTGTTGGACATAATTTGGACTCACCACTTAATTCGCCTCATAGATATTTATGCTCCTCAAACAAAATACGAAAGGGTACTTCTTTTTCAGTCCCTCTCTCCCTTATTACAGACATCTCATTTTGTGGTTTTGGGAGGGGATTTTAATGTTACTTTGGCCCAGTGCAACACCCCTGCCTGTAATAAGAAAGTATATTGTGATGCTCAGTGTCTGGCTTACCTGGTTAGTGATGTGGGCTTGATTGATGCCTTTGGTTCTCTCCCAATAAAAGAGCGGTATACATATTTTTGTGGCCCTCGAGCCTCTGTAATTGATTATTTTTTTGTTTCTGCTTTCTCAAATATTAAGTTAGCATTTCTTCAAGTTGTAGCAACCTCGGACCATAAGTTAACAGTAGTTATTAGTGATTTTCTTGAGGTTAGAAGGGGGCCAGGGACCTGGAAATTGAATACCTCATTACTCTATATTCCTGTAGTGTGTGAAGGCTTTCTAGCAGTACTACAGGTGAGAAAATCAGTATTTTTCTTATATGATGATATTTCTACTAGGTGGGAAGATACTAAAACAGAAATGCATTCCTTTTTTTGTACAATAGCACGGATTAATGGAAAATATAAAAATGATGAATTTGCTTTTTTAAGAAATAGTATTTCCTTCTGGACGTCTTTCAGACCCAATTTAGGGCCGGCAGACCTACAGAAAGTTAAAAGTCTTAAGAGTGAATTGGTGAAGAAACAATTGGAAGCCCTAAAATCATTAGAATATAAACAAAAGTACAGTATTAGTGGTAAAAGAAAAGATACATTGCCATTTGATTCTATTCAACTTCTCTGAGACTGTCATAATATGGAATATTTGATTACCTCTACTGATAGTACTGTGTATAACAAGGGGGATATTTTAAGAGAAATTACTTCCCATTTCTCTCAGATTTTTGATAGTCAACATTTAGCAGTAGATAAAACGCAACAGTGGTTGAGAACTCTACATCTACCCCAACTGCCACAGGACGTTAGCACTATTTTAACTAGCCCCATTTTACCGATAGAACTAAAAAATGTAATTTGGTCACTTAAACCTGGTATTACGCATGGGTCTGATGGTCTTCTGCACGAAGTCTATAAATATATTTGGGAAGTTTTAGGATCAGAATTTTGTATGTGTCTAAATGAGGGCTTATCCTAGCAAAAACTCCCTAAGAGCATGTTGGAGGGCCTTTTGATTTTGATTTTTAAGGGAGGATGTCGGGGAGATTTAAAACAATGGAGACAGATTTCGCTGTTGAATACCGACTATAAAATTTTAATGAAAGTTCTCAGTCAAAGATTAGGTACTATTAAAGATCTGGTAGTGCATCCATCCCAATATAGTAGCATACCGGGAAGACGGGTTCAGGATGGTCTAATTTTGGTCCAGGAAATCTTACATAAAGGAGACAATCAGGAATTATTTGGACATTTAGTTTGTTTGGATCAATCTCAGGCCTTTGATAGAGTCAAATATAACTATTTGTGGGAGACATTACGGTCCTTTCGATTTCCATCATTGTTTGTCACTTGGTTACAGACTTGCGATTCTGGTATAAGCCTGATCCCAAGTGTTAATGGATGGGTGGGTGATGCAGTTTTTGTTCATAGGGGGTAAGACAAGAGTGTCCTCTTAGTCCCTTACTATATGTCTTATCTCTTGACCCTCTCTTACATGCACTATATAAGACGGAAGCAATAACTGGACTGTTAGTGGGATCAGAAGATGAACAGGTGGCTGCTTTGGCTTTTGCAGATGATCTAGAACTTTTTTTGCAGACCAAACTTCTGCAATAGCCACTCGTGACCTTTTACGCGACTTTAATAATATTTCTGGATCCAAAATTAATGTACAAAAGAGTGGGATTTTGTCCTTAGGATATAATGCTGGTGATGTATCCCTTGTTTGGGGAATTCCTATAGATAGAACTTATAGGAAGATATTGGGTATTTTTTTTGGTGGGGATGATCCCCAAAGGTATAATTGGGAGCAACTTCTAACATGAGCTAAAGAAAAAGTCACACATTGGAATAAATGGCAGATGACCAAGGGAAAGCGGATTTATTTAATTAAAACCTTTTTATTGTCCCATTTTTTGTATCTTGCTGCTGTATTTCCTCCCCCGGTGAATTTGGAAGCCACAATTTATAGTGTATTCTTTCAATGTTTATGGGGTAGCAGGCTGAACCCTGTCAAGAGAGGGGTTACTTATTTATCTATACAAGACTGAGGGTTGGGTATGGTAAACCCAGTGGTTTTTTTCTATGTGACTTTTATATTTTTTTATTTTGTACCAGTGTTGACAAACATTGACAAGGTTTGGATCCCCTGGATGGAGGATGAGATTGGACCTCTTTTTAAGGATTGGGACCCAACTCTTCCTCTCCCATGGCAAACAAAGGTGGCCTACCTACCTGGACATGTTTCAGGTGTAATAAGCAAATTAAAAACTTGGAAAGTGCAGAAAAATTCCCTTTGTACACTATCACGGAAATCCCTATATAATTGGATACTAGGTAACTTTTATATTTCTCCTTGGTATACTGAATTATCTACTACCCAATCTTCTTTGATAAACCCTTTTATCTAGCAAAAGACTTCATATTATATGAGATTTTATTTGGTTATGTGCACACCAAAAATTAGGTGTCCGAGGGAATATAAAGCATAAAGGTATTACAGAACGTACATGTCCCAGAGGGGGTGTTTGTACAGATACTATAGAGACGTTTTCCCATTTTTTATTGGAGTGCCCATTTGCCATAGCCTTTTGGGAGTTTTTTCACAGGAAATGGCCTCTGAATCCTTTTCAAAGTCAACCCTCAAGGATCTGGTTTGATGGGGTACTACTTGGAGTATGGGTAAAATTTGATGTTATTACTATTCGCTTGCTGATGAGTTTTATTAGTTATCAACTTTGGTTAGCTAGGTGTGGCTGGTCTCTTTGACAACAAGTGTTAACAGGAGACCGGATAGCTTTATTGTTACAAAAAGCTATATTGAAGTGGCAGGCTACAGAATAGAATAGAGTTCTACCAGAGTTGTATAAATTATGGTGGAGAAACATGTCCTGGTTAGATACGGGGTGAGCGGCATTGTTTTGTTTTTTTATATTATTTTCATACAATACGCTTGGACAGAACCATAGGTAATGAAATCATAGTTTTCCTATTGTTGGAATATTTAGACTCATAAGGTATTTTTACCTCTGATAGAAAGTGTACTACTTTATCAGTATCATAGTATGATTCCTAGTGTTTACAGTTTATATTATGGTTCTGGTATATGGGACCTCTCTGGCATAAAGTCGAGGAGTTCGGCTTATATTATATGAATATTTTTTATTTAAATTTTGTTTATTATTTTTTATTGAGCAGCATATGAGTTGAGGGTTTTTTTTCTCCCTCTATCCTGGTCAATAGAATGGGGTAGGGGTGAGGGGTTGATCTCTGAGATCTTATGTTTTCTGTTTTTTCTCTTCATAAGATGTAGTATTTCCTTCCGAAGCTTATTGTTTTTTTTTTGTTTCTTTTCCTTTTTTCTTGTATAAATATGTTTCTACTTATGAATATGGTGACTTGAATTTTGAGAGTTAATCCACCCCGGCTATTCTGAAGCGGGGGGATAGGGATTTATGTCTAATTTTGGAATTTTTTGGTTTAAAATTCTTGTATGTGGAGACTCCTATTTCTGTTATTGATTTCTTTTTTATATATTAGTATGATGTAATACAACTTTGTCTGTTTTTTGTTGAGTTCTTAATAAAATGTTCCCCTACTCTTGCTGTGGGAGCACTGCTACCATGGATGAAGGTGTTTCAATTACTCATTCTGCTGGTGTACCTGTGGGTCTGCAGGTCTCCCAACCCACAGGTCCAGCTCAGGAGACCAACAATGTGGTTGAAGTAGTTATGGATATGGAGAAAGAACTACCTGGTATTGCAGTTGATTCAGCAAGTCCACCTACAGGTCTCTTTGCCTCAGATGAAGCTTGGCTGTCTAATATTCGAAAACAAAATAAAGAGCTCAGATATGAAGCGTTGGGATGAAAAACAGTCTCACACGCTATGGAACTGGACTCAACTGAAGTACAGCTGGAACCGCTGAACACTGATGATTTGCGAGCTGCTGTGCTGTTCCTGAGAGACTTACCTAATCTTGACATGGCAAATACAGCCCCAGCTGAGCGTACTGCAAATCGGCCTAGTGATATATGTCCATCAGACAAATTCCACCCGCCTGAGTCAGAGAGGGTGGAGAAGTGCATGACAGCTACTGTGCAGCATATCCTACTGACATAAACACCTCTGGACCTCAGTGAGAATGTCAAAACTGTGAGTAATCTTTCCTTCTTGCAACAAACAAATGCCTGTGATGCTTTGCCTGAGCTCGGTTTGCGTAAAGGAAGAAATAATGACACAATTCCTCTTGTCAAATGTGGGAGTTGCCCAACCTCCTTAGAACGCTCGCTTATGAATGCAGGGTGGAAAAGAGGTGAGTCAGGTATCTGGATTCCTGACTCCTCACACAGCCCGATACTGGGACAACCTTTTCCACAGGAAAACAATCCTTCTGCTACTGCTCATACCAAGATTATTAATGAAGGTGCAACCCATTTGAATTGTACAGACTGTTCAGATGCTTTACATGTTGATGATGAAACAGTTTTGCCTCCTTTTTCAGCATCAGCATCCTCAGAAACAGATGGCTCTGAGACACAAACTGCAGGGTGGGGTGATAGACCGATCTCAGATCATAATTTGCCTCAACAACAACAGAACTTATTTGAACAGTCTAAAAATGCTTGGGAACAATTTCGACAAAAGGACCCTTTTTCTGGCCCCTCCTTACAGAGGCGAAATGCTGTGTGAATAGAGTATTTAGGAGGTTTGGAACTAGCCCCAGACCATCTATATGTAGGCAGAACCTTGTTGAAAATGTCTTTAGGTTTCTTTTCTAATGAAATACATGCCTTGATTCATGTCTCAGGTACAAATGTTTATGATGTCAGTCTTAATACTCCACAGGGTTTAGATCATTTTTGGACCAAATATGATTCATTAAAGTACAGTGAGGTCTGGATACCTTTTTGTGTCCTCCCTTTGACTAAACCTTCACTTAAAAATGTCACAGTTCTTTTTAGAAATGAATCAGCATCAGTGCATGATATTACATTTTGGTTGGAGAAGAAATGTGATGTAATTGACTCCCCTCAACCAATTTTTGATGAAGAACATTTGAGGAATGGAGACTGGAAGTATAAAGTTAATTTAAGGAACAATAGTTTTGACCCCTGTTCGCCTACCGAACAGTTTGTTTTTGGGAAATGAAAGGGGCCACTGCTTTTACCCTGAGCAACAGTGAACTTGTTTTAAATGTGGGACTTCTTCTCATTTGGGTTCAGCTTGTGATAGGTTAAAATGCAATCTTTGCTTGTCTTTTGGACATTACAGTTCTGACTGTAAAGAAGATATGAGGTGCAATTTGTGTGTGGACACTGGCAATATGTATAGAACCTGTCCATGGGCCATGCAAAACCGCACAGATCATGTCAGTCAGGACTTTATAATAAAGGAAGCACAAAAATAGAATATGGCTAAACAAGGGACCTCTGCACATAAGCCTCAACCAGCCCCAACTAGGCCTACTACCCCTCCTCCACCATCTCTCCCACCCTCTGATGATATTGAGGTAGATGTAGTGGCAGGTAACACTGTACCTGAAGAACCGGCTGCTCCTGCGTCCACTGATGTTCAGCCAACAGTGACTGTGGCAATCCAGAAGGAGCCATGATAACTGAAGTAATTCCCCCTCCTCCTACTGTTAAAAGTTTAGCAAAGAAGCAAGGCATCAGGCAGTCTAGACCTCGATCTAAGTTTTCTAAGGCCTATGTTACTGAAGACGAAGGCTTGCTGTTGAGGAATAGTTTTAAAGTACTGTCCGGTAGCAAACCAGAATCAGAACAGGGGGGTGACTCTGAAGCTTCTTCATTGGCCTCACACACTTCAGAATCTGAAGATGACCTGCAAGTACAGAGAATTGAAAAGGACAGGAGGAAAAAAAATAGGTGTTAGAGTTCAGAGGAGTTCTAGGATAAAGAAACTACCTTGAGTAATCCTTCTGTCCCTCTCCACAAGAGTCTCATTCACTGCTTAGCATTGCTACAGTGAATGTGAATAGTATTAACAATGCAAAGCGTAGGCTAATTAGTATATCTATTTTGCAAAACTTAAATTGTGATATCTGCCTACTACAAGACACTAGACTAAATACAGACTTTTTGGTTAGGGCAGCGCAGAAACTTCGGTGTTGGGGTCCTTCCTTTTTTTCCTTTGGGACTGAAGTTTGTGATGGGGTAGGAGTTTTGTTCAGAGAAGATGGGTTTAAAGTTTCTAGGATGTAGATATTTTATTGGGGAGGGCTTTGCTCTTGGACTTTTTCTATAAGGGGGAAGGCTGGAAACTGATTAATATTTATGCTCCCCTTAAAAAAAAAAGGATAGGATTGATCTCTTTAATAAAATTAAGCCTTATTTGCTCACAACTAAACACATTATTTGGGAGGGGGATTTTAACTGCATGGTAGATAGACAAGATAGGGGTGGCATTACAAATACATTATTTTATGATTCAGATTATTTAAAGGGCATACTCAAGCACTGTCATCTGCAAGATTCCTTTAGACATCTACATCCTGAGGGTGGGCATACTTACCATTGAGAAGCTTTGTCCTCCAGGATAGACTTTTTGTTCACGCAGGAAAATTCTCATATACATAAGGCAGATACGATTCCATTAGAAACTACAGATCATGTGATTCTTTATGTGGTATTGGGAGGACTGCTAGGCCCCAAGTATGGTTGCCATTATTGGAAATTGAATACAGCTTTATTGAAGGAAGATAAGGTGGTTATGTCAGTCACTGACTTTTTAAGAGTGAGGATGTCAGTGGCTGTACTACATGATAATATTAGTTTCTGGTGGGAAGACACTAAGCAAAAATTGGGGTCCTTGTTTCAGACCTACTCTACCTGGTGTCACAATTCTCAGTACCAGACATATCTTAAACTTTGTCAACAATTGTTAAAAATATATACCATAATTAATACACAACATATAGCATTAACAACTACAGTAACAAACCTAAAATACGAGATGGTGAAATTACAATATTCCATGACAAAAGCTATGTTGAATGAACACAGAATTTGTTCACCAGGCAAAACTGGCTTTGGTGATTCTTTTAAAAGCTGTACACAGCGAGCATCTGATAGATTTATGACAGTTGTAAGGAATGTTGAGGGTAAATGGGTTACTGATGGCCCTGGTAGTTTAAAAACAGTCACAAACTACTTGACTGATATGTATAAAGCCCCACTCATTGCTGACTGGGAAATGAAGGATCTTCTTTCCACTATTGAAGTTCCCAAACTAACAGAAGAATATGTTAGAGACCTTATTAAGCCTCTCACTGTTAAAGAAATTGAGGGAGTTATTAGTCATTTAAAAGGTCACACCGCTCTGGGTATAGATGGCCTACCCTCTGAATTTTATAATATGTTTGCTGACTTATTGACGAATACTTTATCAGTTGTTTACAACTGGGTTTTGGGAAATTTACGTGTTGACTTTCATTTTTGTATCGCTGTCCAAATTCTGGTCCTCAAACATGGGGACTGAACTGATTTGAATAATTGGCGGTCACTTAGTCTATTAAATACCGATTATAAGATATTATTGAAAATTCTTCACAACAGGTTAGTGAATACGGCTTCGGTACTTATCTCTCTGGCTCAAACTTATACAGTACCGAACCAATTAATATACCATAATTTGTTATTGATAAGAGAATTGGAAGAACAAGGTAAAGAGGGTACCTTGCACGGATATCTTATGTCATTGGATCAGGAAAAAGCCTGTGACAAAGTACCTCATCACTTTATTTCCAGCACTTTACTTCATTATGGGATCCCCCCAATCTTTGTGACTTGGATAGATTTCTTGTACAAATATGCTCAAGCAATTCCCTTAGTTAATGGGATGATGGGTACATATGTTGATATCACACATGGGGTAAGATAGAGTTGCCCGCTTAGCCCTTTACTTTATATATTTTGTTTAGACCCATTATTACGGCTTCTCCAACAAGATTCATGTATCAGAGGTATCGCACCAGTTGGGGGAGGGATGGGGACATGGGAGATTGCACATGCAGATAATGTCTGTGTACTGGTAGCAGATCAAGATTCAGGAGTTAGAGCATTAGAGATGATATATCAGTATTCTAGGCCAACAGGAGCAAAAATCAATAGGAGGAAGAGTGTTATTTATGCTCTCAGTGGTACTGTAACTCAGACGGAGATATGGCAAGGGATAAAAGTGATGATGGGCCCTTTCAAATTTTTGGGGGTCTGGTTTGGGAGAGAAGACAATGGCTGTTTAAATTGAAAAGCTAAATTAGATATAGCACAGTCAAAAGTAGCGATTTGGAAGATTTGGCAACAATCAAAAAAAAGAAGGTAGCAGTTGCTAAAACCTTCCTTCTCCCTATATTTGTATTCATTAGTGCTATCCATCCACTGCCACGAGTTTATGAAGTATCACTTCTTAGTTTGTTTTTTTCAGTTAATTTGGGAAAACCATTTAAATCCAATAAAGAGAGAAGTATTTTATTTACCTGTGGGGAAGGAGGTTTGAACTTGCTTAATCCAGTAGTTTCCTTTTATAGTATCTTCTTTCATACAAATTTACTAGATCTTACTAGACCTAGCCTGGCCCTTTGGACTCTATATGCAAACCATTGGATTCGGCCAATCTACAAGATATGGGAAGCACAGGGAGTGATATCAGCTCAGGTTAAGACAAAGTGTGTTTTTTAGACCTGCCCTTGCTAAATAAAAAAAATGGAGGTTAACAATACAAATGGTGCAGCTTCCTACAAGTAAATTGCTTTATGACATGATAAACACCCAGAATTGTATCTCAGCAGTTGAATTTAAAGATATTGTCCCCATATACCACACATATGGGTTGGAATCATTGAAAGATAAACATATCCCCCAAGGATTTGGGATGTCATGTGGTTATGTTCACATGAGAAGTTGTTTGTTAAAGGGAATGCCAAGCATAAATGTATAGAAGAACACATGTGCCCTAGACTGTGTTGCATGGCACAAGAAGAAATCATGTCTCACTTTCTTATTCAGTGTTCCTATGTACATGAAGTATGGGCTACACTGGCATGTTTATGGGGGAATCACTATTGGCAGACTGTGACATATGCAGAAGTGGTTGGTGGTTTCAGCCTGCAGAATCTAGGGATGGATAGAAGTCTGATATGCCTGATATTTTCCTTTATTAAATTTACATAATGGCAGACACAATGCAAATATGTGTTACAACAGGTGTACCAAGACCCAAGGACTGTCATTAGCATGATTGAACAGGAATTGTATAACCAATGTATGTTTGAGCAACAGCATATGTCTCCCAGTGCATGGGTTCTCTGATGGATGTCTGTCCCCTTTATGAAAGACAAAATTGGCTGTTTCCTTTGCAAATGTTTTTGTTTGTTTTCTCCTTTATGTATCAAGATTGTTTTTGATGCTGAGTCATGTATTATTTGTATATACTTGTTTAGTTTCTCTAAATAAAATTTTCCACTACTCTGATAGTAGGGGGACCTCAGACCATCAGCAAGATGGCCACTTGGTGTTAGACGCCAAAGGAGGTGGATGTCAAAAAAGTGGGAAAGTTGGCCTCCTCTCCCGCTGACATAGAGTTAGAGGCTAATCTTGAGAAAGCTGACGAGTTCGATTCTGAAGAAGAATTTCATGAAGCATCTGTTAATGTGGAAGATTTCAGTTCACTTCCCGAACTGAATGGAGTAAAAACTTTGGACTGACAAGTAAATATTGAAGCCCCGAGTGTCACAAGTGAAAACATGCCTGCTCAATCTCGGCAGACTGCAGCTGATTGCTCTGTCAGCAGCAAGAACGGGTCTGTCAGTGTGGCAGATGACGCAGCTGCATCAAAGGCCCCAATGGGAAGCGGTGAGTCATTTGAAGTCTCTTCTATCAAGTTTTCTCCCTTTATGACTGAAAATGTTGCACAGGCTGGCAGTGAAAATGTTATAGCTAACATGTGCCGAAAGCCTAACATTTCTCTGGAAAAGGGTAGCATTTCCACTGCCAACTCTAGTATTGCCAGCTCACACAGTAAAACTGACAGGTCTCTGTCAGCTGAGGCAGAAATTTTCACTGCAGAGCCGGGCACTTCACTAAGCAGGATGGCAGGTTTTATTTTCAAAGCTCCAACTAGGATTTTAAATGAGACACCCTCTCCAACTATCTACCAGCAGAATAATAATTCAAAAATTGGAGCCTCTGAATTTTCCTTTAATAAATCAGCTATAAATGCAAACGATGGAATTACATGTGAATTATACACTGTTGTTGTTCCTATTGAGTCATCAGTTCCACAGATTAATACAGCTAGTCCGTCTTGTGGGCCTTGGTCACCAAAGAAGGCACTAGCCGGTGCAGGATGGAGGCAGGCTCCTACAGGTATTTGGATTCTGGATCCAGATTGGGATACTGACCTGCAATTTTCACAAGATTCACCCAAATGGAAACCTTAGGCTAATATTAATAATGTAAATGGAGGTTTACATAAAGATGAGAATGCAGGGGAATCAAGGCCTGTACAGGATTATGCTAATTCACCCCTAGAGAACTCAAATATCCCTGACACTGTGATTAAAGCACCAATTGTCACAGAATTACAAAATATTTCTTCTGACAAAGACACTAAGGAATTGCCTAAACAAAAACCCTTAATGTCTGAACTTTTCTCTAAAGCAAAGCGGGACCCTGTTCCCAGAAGAAATGCGGTTCGCTTAAGATATAAAGGAGGATTGGAACACCGGCCAGATAGATACTATGTGGGAAAAACCTTACTGAAAGACTCTCTGCATTTTACACCAAAAGATGTATTTGCTTTCATAAATATATCAGGAGTAGACAATTTCGATATTAGCTTTCAAAGCCCTTATGCATTAGATCTATTTTGGGAGTGTTATGGGCAGGTGAAGTTCTGTCCAGCATGGACCCCCTTTTTAGTTATACCTTTAACTAAACCATTAATAAAAGTTGTTACCATCATGTTTAGGAATGAGGGAGTCCATGTAGAAGATATTACTTTCTGGTTATCATAAAAATGTGATGTTTTGAGTGCTCCTGAACCATTTTTGGATTCAGAACAATTTTGGACGGGTGGTTGGAAATACAAGGTAAATTGAGGCAATCAGATACAGGAATAGAACATGTCCTTAATTCCTTTTTGTTGGGTAGGGACAGAGGGGTGTGTTTCTATGGGGGACAGCCGAGGGTGTGTTATAAATGTGGCTTGAAAACACACCTCTCTAGTGTATGTGATCAGCCTAGGTGTGACAACTGTGGTGAAGTTGGCCACATTACCATGCAATGTGCCAACCACAATAAGTGCGATTTATGTGAGGAATATGGGCACGTTTTTAGTGAATGTCCTTGGGCTGCTAAAAATAAAGCCTCTTGTATTAGCCCTGATCTCTTGATACAACAGGCCCAGGATGCTGTACCCTCCCACATGATAGGGACAAAGAACATGACCAGCCTGTTTTTCATTCTAACCCCTCTGCCAGTCAAGTAAATGAAATTCCAAAATCAGACACAAAACTACCAGAAGAGGTTGCACCTCAGACCTTTGCTATTGATCCCAAGGTATTAGCTCCTGTGTGTTATACTGATCCAGTACCTCTGGATAAGGATTCTTTAGTTCCTGCCCCCTTCCCTTCACCTTTGCCTCGTAGGAGATCCTCTAGGAAACTGTCCCCAAACTCTCCTTCTCCCTCTGTTACTTTTGAGTCTAGCAACTCATATGCAGCCTTATTCACCCCATAGGGTGACTCAGAAATGGATCTTGGTGATTCAGACTCCCAGAAATCCAATTTATCTTCTATTGTACCACCAATAGTGGGTTATGTGTGAAAGAAAAAGAAAAGACAGAAAAAATAATGACTTCACATCAAGGAATTGCTTAATGCATTTTAATGGGGATCTCTTAACATGCATAGTCTATTAAATACAGTTAAAAGAAGGGCATTATTCCTATACCTTCATGAAGAGAATATGACAATTAGTTTCTTGCAAGAAACATGGATGTACTCCATGGAACAATTGTCTGTTTTTAAAAAAGATTGGCCCTGGGGTCCTTCATTTGGTCATTTGGTTCATATTCTGCAGATGAGATTTGTATTATATTTAGCTCCTTTGATTTTTTTACTTGCTAAATTGATTGATCTCATACCAGGTAGGATTCTGATATTAGATGGAAAATGAAAAAATGTACAGTACAGGTTTATTAATATTTATAACCCTCAATCAAAAGCAGATAGGGTTCCTTGTATGAATGCTATTCGACCATATTTGGTAACATCTACTCCGATTCTTTGGGGAGTGGATTTTAATTGTAGTTTGATGCAATCCCCTCAGTCCAATAAGAAAATCTATTGTGACTCCCATGCATTAGAGTCAATTATCAAAACTGCAGGATTAGTTAACTGTAATTCTCACCTCACTTTAGGTTCAAATCATACTTACTTGAGAGGAAAGTTTCACACTATAATTGACTATATGTTTATCTCCCCCTTAATGAAGATAAATTCCTTTTCCATCAGACCTATAGAATTTTTGGACCACTTGCTATTAATTTGTTCATTTAAACCCACTGTTACTGCACCGCCCAAGCAATCAAGATGGAAATGGAACACTCTAGTTTTAACAGAGCCACAAGTTAAAGTTAATATTACAAGAATACTTCAGGCTTGCTTATCAGTGGCATTTTTATACTCAAATTTAGGAGAATGGTGGTCAGATACAAAACCAGATCTTAGTAGTTGGTTTAAACACTATGGTGTTATTAGGAAAAATACTAATTTTTTAAATTATTTATCATTACGGGAGCAGTTACAAAGACTTATCACACTTTCATATGCTTCCACACTGTATTATATAGAAAAAAATAAACAGCATTAAAAATAAAATGAAACTTTTTCAGTATGACAGAGCAAAAACAATGCAGGTTGTACTTACTAATTGCGTAAAGAAATCTCCTATAGGTGATGCCTTTCAGGCCTGCAAAGAAATAAAGGAATCAATAATGATTGACTATCTGATTGACTCTGAAGGTAATAGAGCAGTTACCGTAGATCAAATTAGTGACCTAATTGGGTCACATTATCAAACACTAGAACCACAGTCACCCATTTTACAATGAACAATTACTGAATATCTTAAAGCCATCAAACTCCCATCAACATCATCATGTGGGGCCTTAAAATTATTAGAACCCAGTTTGATTGAAGAAATAGGAAATGTGATTCAAAGTTTGAAAGTTAATGTTTCACCGGGGTTGGAATGGCTCCCCGATAAGTTTTATAAATGTTTTCAGACTGATCTAGCAAAATGTTTGCATCTATTATTTCAATTTTTTTTAGACACTAACACAATGTTTCCCTCCTTTACTGAAGGTTTACTAATACATTTGCTTAAATCAGGGGATAGGCACAATATAAAAAATTGGAGACCTATCACTATTTTAAACTCCAATTACAAAATGTAAACCATAATATTAAATAATAGACTAAAGCATTTTTCTAAACAAGTTATTATACCTTATCATTTTTGTGGGGTTCCAGGCAGAAGAATTCAATCTGCACGTATGTTACTTAAAGATATTACAGAACATTTAAATCTAACTGGCATGAATGGGGTCTGGTTTCTGCTGATTTTGAGAAAGTTTTGATAGGGTTCATCTCCCTTATCTTTTTTCAGCATTAGAATACTATGGAATTCCATGGCAATTTCTTCAGCTCATTAGACTTCTATATAAATTTAATTTGGTGTATCCATATGTGAAAGGGAAAACAGCTAAAAGTATACAATTACACACAGGTGTTCACCACGGCTGTCCCCTAAGCCCCCTTCTCTATGTTTTTCACTGGATCCTTTTTAGCATTCCCTTGTTAATTCACCTCAGTGGGATGGAATTATTGGAGAAGTTCCTCAGCAACAACTGTATCTGCAAGCATATGCAGGTGATGTAATTTTGTATTTTGCAGATTTTAATCAAATATGTGAATTTCTAATTGAATTCCAGAAGTTTGCAGCGGTTTCGAATGCGACATTAAATTTTCAGAAGACCAAAGGTTTATTGCTAGGAAATTCTGGGGTTGATGGATATTGTTAAAGAAAATATTAATATTACAAGGAAACGACTGAAAATGTTAGGTCTTCTTTTTGGCCCTCAGAGTCTGGTAGTTGAAAACTGGGAGTTAGCAATAGGTAAAATAGAGAAATTAGTTAATAGGTGGAAGCATTAGAAATTTTCAAAGCTTAAGCGCATATTTATAATAAAGCACTGTATTCTTCCTTGTCTACAATACGTAGCCATGATCTTTCCATTACCACCTCAACTAGAGACCAAAATTTATAGTTTTTTCTTCCAAATGTTATGGGGAAATAGGTTAAACCCTGTAAAGCGATGTAACACCTATTTGGATAAGATGGTTGGGGGTCTTGGAATGATTGACCCAATATTGTTTCTTAATACCCTATTCAACTACTATTAAACATGGATTAATACAGAGTATATATATTGAGTGGGTATGGGCTGATAGGGCTTTGGGTAGGTATTTTAAAGTATAGCATAATTTAGCTCCTAAATTGAATCCTCACATTCATATGCCTGAGTATTTTATGCTAGCTGTACAAAAATTGTATAACTGGCAGGTCACTAAGGACATGATACTAAATAATCACTCTTCTGTGTTATATAAATTGATTATGACTGCAATCCATCCTCAGGAGCCTTGTTTTAAAAATTGCCCATCTGCCCAGAATTTCATGGTAATGGCTCAACTTAATAATTCTAGGTTACCTCCTCATTTGTGGGAAACACAGTGGTTGATAATGTATGGATGCTTGAATGTACAGGGCAATGCAAAATATAAAGCAAAGCAAAAGAAGAGAGAAATTGTTCTTATATGGACTGTATTAATACAGAAGAGACAATGGAGCATTTCTTTTTATATTGCTCTTATTCCAGATTATTATGGATCTATTTAGCTAAACTCTGGAAATTAAAATGGTTTGCTGCACTTTCTTATAATATTTTAGTTTTAGGTAATTATCCCTCAAGTTTGTTACAGTATGATAAAAATACATTGTCAATTTTTTTTAGTTATGTGAGGTATTACCTATGGCAGGTGAGATGTCAAAGGGTGCTCTATCAAAGGAAGATGTCTTATGAATGTTATAGTACGTTGGTGGGAGGAGAATTGTCAAAATTATATTTGCAGGAAAACAGTTATTTAATTCAGAGAAAGTTAAAAAGTGGTGGGGGGGTTTCTTCATTTCATAAAGTTTAAATAATTCATTATGAAAAAGCATACTTTTTTTCTGGTTTCCTTTAGGTCTCATTTAATTTTGAAAGCATTCAATAGTTGTATGTGTATTAGTTAAATGTTGCATTCATTTATTTCCTTCTGTTCTGAGTTGTACCTTATGTCTTGTTTACAATAAAAACTCCCCTACTCTTTAAGTGTTATGGGATCTTTAACATCCACCTGAACTACCACCAATCCAGGCAGATGGGACCTCAGTTTAATGTCTCATCTGAAAGACGTCATCTCAGAAGTGCAGCACGCCTCTCATGCTGCACTACAGTGTCAGTACTGGGATATTAACCCAAGTGCCAGATGTGAGAACTGAACCCACAGCGCTCTGATATCCCAGTCTCAGAGGCAAGTGTGCTACCTACTGAGCCACTGACATTGCTAATATGATGGTCAGGTAAGTGGGGCTGTGACACGGATCAGATAGTGTGATTCATAGTAGCGGGCTGGAACCAGTGCATGGTGCATGCGACTATGGGGGTGCACCTGGCAGCCATAGGTCAGATTTGTGGGTTGCGGGGATGGGAGAACCCAACCAAAAGAAACCTGGTTTGCATAATGATGCAGGGCTGGATACAGGGAGAGGATAGGAAACAGGATATCAGAAAGCCTATATTGGGGGCCCTGATGGTGCAGTTGATGGGAGTACTACCCCAGGTATGCAGATCTAGAAATGAAGCAGTGCTCTTCAAAGCCCTGTACACTACCATGTATGGCGGAGTGTTCAGGGTGAGTGAGGTGGTGGGGCACAGCAGGAAGGTAGAAGGAGGTGGGATGCAATGGGAGGATATTGAATGGGCTGGGGAGGCAGTTGCCATGATGTTAAGGAGATCAAAGACTGATCAACAGGGACAAGGCAGTAGGATCTGGCTGAGGAAGCATCCCAGTGCAGACATTTGCCCAGTGGAGGTGCTGCATGTGTACATGGCAGAACACCTAAAAGTAGGAAGCACGGCACTGTTTATACATTGGGATGGCAGGCCAATGTCGGGGTACTAAGTGACAGCGGTGTTGCACATAGGCCTTAGGTTCCTAGAGGAACCAGTGGAGGGATACTCCTCCCACTCATTTAGGATTGGAGCAGCTTCTACCATGGCAGAAAAAGGCAGCATGCCTGGGGAGATCAAGGAAAGGGGCAGGTGAACTTTAGACTGTTTTAAAAAGTGTATACGGAAATTAACACAATAATGACATTTTTCTTTCTCTCCCTTAGCAGGTACAAAGAAGTGTGTGGGGGAGGGGGAGTTAGGTGAATGAAAGATGCAAGAGTCTAATCAATTTTCTTTGGATTATACAGGGAGACTACAGAGGATTGAGGTGTGGCTCTGTGGGCATTCCTTTATACACTGGGTGGAGAAACTGGCAACCAGGAGACAAGGGGGAAAGCAACTGTGTTTGGACAGCAACACCGTCTGGCTGGTTTGCAAAGGATGGAGGGCAATGAATTGGGCACAGCTGTTGCCAGAACTCAGGGACCTCAGGAAAGAGCATAAGCATCCAGACTTATTGGTGATACATCTGGGAAGCAACGATCTGGATACAAGGTCCTGGTTGGACATATTTTACCAAATAAAACATAATGCTGAAAAAATAAAAGAGTCATAGCCAGAGGTCACATTAGCCTGGTCTGAGATCATGCCCCGCAGGGTATGGTGGCAGGCGGAGAGCCATAAGGGGATGGACAGGGCCAGGAAGCACATGAATGCATGCATGGGCAGATGAATCAAGGGCATGGAGGGAATAGTCATCCACCATGGCATTTAAGAATGGGTGGACAAATTTTATAGGGGAGACGGGATACACCTCTCAGGTTTGGGCTTGGCGTTGTTCAACACAGAGATAGGGAACGCCATTGAGTATTGGCTGAAGCAGAGAAAGGGAAGGGTTTAAGGGAGGTCAGCAGACCGGGGGTGGAGGAGGAGGAGGGTAGGAGGGGGGAGAAAAAGGTGGGGAAGTCCACCGTCCATCGCAAGCTGGAGGTGTACTAGTGGAAAAAGGGGAGAGGATGACAGGAAAGAAAGGGAGGAAAAACGGAAAACAATCAAAGACACAGCATGGAGAAACCAGAGGCATGGGTACGGTGTGTACGCTCATACCCGTTAACAGCATAAGAGGAAGTAGCAGAGCCCCCCCAGGATGTACGTCTGGGGGGAGAAGAAATAGAAGAGAATGATAGACTTATCAATCATAGAATGTATCAGTTGAACAGAAATATAGATGTATGTAATGTATATAAATATAATGTGGAAATATGATAAATGGAAAAGTTGGAAAACGGATCATGTGATGACAATGTATTGTGAACAATGATTTGATGGAACAGTAAATTTATTGCCAAACTGAGCAGCCACATATAAGTTGCTTTGTGTCTTTATTGAAGGGGCTCTGGGGACAAAGGGTTTTTGATAAGCTGACATTGTTATTTAACTGTCTAAAGAAACATCCCCATCTTTCTGTCTCTGTTTTGCAAAGAGACGTGAAAATCTTGACATTTTCAAAGTGCTGATAACCAGATGTTATATGAAAATGAATAAAAATCTGCCTTGAAAACATAAGTTTCAATTAGCTTTTTCAGATTCCAGTAATATTTAGTTTTAGCTATTGTGGTTATCTGTAACTGATTGGTAGTTTGCTATTGTAATTGTTTGATCTTATTCTATTTATTCTGTATTTTTTATTTTATTGTTTTTTGTTCAGCACTGTGATCTCCAGGAACAGTGGTAATAAATAAAGTTGATGATGAAGATGATGAAAAAGGATTGGATGATGTCACTAATTTGTTTTTAATTATTTACCTTCTTGTGTGACATCAACAATACTGTGATCTCAGTTTCAGACTTTATGATTTTGTAATAAGAGCAATATCAGAAAGTCATTAGTTTTATTTTTAATATTCCTAATGAAGATGAATCATGGGCTGAATTGAAGTCCCACATTACTAGTGGAGTGTGTCGGCTCTTGCAGCAGATGTTTACAATTCTGCAAGACATCAGAATATGATTTAGAAATTTCTGCTTGAAGAGATTTTTGTTTTAATTTGAAATGCACAAAACTTCCCTTTCCCACCAACTAGCATCCCCAATACACACACACACACACATACACACACAACACACACACACACACACACACACACGTGGTTGCAGCCTGCGTTCTGTCTCTCACTACTGGTTCTAAATATCACTGTTCCAAAATGATCCCAGAAAACAGCATATACTTTATTTCTAGAAAATGGACTGTAATCAGTCCTAAATGAAGTGAACCATATTATGCAGACAGATGTAAGATTACTAGTTGTAAACTTCTTGGCAACGCTGTCTAAACATCTTGAAAACACCCTTTAAACAGGCAGTGCTAATGAGAGAGGAATGCCTGTCACAGAGGAATGAGATAAAAGCTGTTACTGGTGATGTAAGCAGAGAGAAATCCTATTATTTATTGCTTGGCTGTAGCAAGCTCAGTGTGAAACCGATTAGGAAAATAAGACGTGGCTGATCCTGTAACACACATAGCTCAAGTAAGAAAATATTTCATTCTGGTTCTGTGCCATAACAGTCTATTATGAAGCTGCATACAATTACAAGATAAAGAACCACACTGCACCATGTTTTTCTAACCATTTACTGTACCATAATATCACACAGTCTGCCCCCATTATACCACAAACACAATACATGCTGAAGGCCCAGTGTTTCATCTCTCTAACAATTCAAATAGCCTGATCATGCAGTTGCAATGAGTGTCATGGTGTGTTTTCCAAAAGTACCAATTCATTTTTACGTTCGCTTGCGCGCATGCGCAGGCGATCTTGGAAAGAATAGGACACATTGGAGGTGTGACTGTCCTGTGCAATCCACTGCTCCATTGAGCAGACGTGGCGGCCCTGCACCAATGGATGCGGGTGCTGTGTATGACCGCAGTGGTCTTCACTTCAAAGAAAACCACCGCTGCAATCAGTGCTGGCAGTGCCTCTGTATGAGCTGCCGAAACTGTTATAGCCGACGGGGGTGCCCAATCCCCCGTCGGCTTCAAGTCTGCACGCCCAAAGCTTTGGTGCCACGCTGGAAGCCCACCCCAGCGTGGCAAATCTTGTTTTGGCTGACAGGGTGCCCAATCCCCATCAGCTCCCGCGTACCCCCAAACAGCTTTCCCTGCTGCCACTGGGATCCCACCCCAGCGTGGCAAGCGTCCCAGCGATGGTCTGAATAAAAAAAAACCTGTAAATAAGACGTTCCATCGCTGTCTCCCCACCCTCCCACAACGCCGCATCCACCCACTGCACACCCTGCCTCCCCACACCCCCACCCCATACTTACCTCCAGAGCTCGGGCGCGATGATCATCGGTGGACCGGAACACGTCTGCACTCTTCAAAGTTGACCGTGAACTGAGGAAATGCCGGTAAGCTGTATAATGGGATAGATAGGAGTTTTTCAACTTTATTGCATATCTCAGGCATTTTTTGGAATTTTTGCACCAAATTTTCAACATGGGGTTTTTGGGACCCCTTCTCATGAATGCTGTCACTGTCATGGCGTTATTCACGCCCGAAGGGTGATTTCGCAGTCACTGTGCAAAATCACCTTTCCAGAATGATTAATGAAACAACACAGCCAGTGTTCATAAGGTGGGCTCTCAAAAGCCTATTTTGAGAATTTGAGGAAAAATTCCTAAAATTACTGGCTTTATTTAGCCGCAGACATGCAGTTCCTACGCACGTCAGAAGTTCACGAATTTCAATATTTTCACTCCAGATTTTCAACATTGCCATTTTACCACACCACCTTATGAGCAGTACAGCTGTCATTTTTCACATCATGCCCAAAATGTGTTTCCGCCCATGTAGCGCACAATGGCGCAGTCAGTGTGCGAAATCAATGTATGGGACACATTAAGAAAATCACAGTGACACTGTTCATGAGCAGAGGTCTTAAAATGGCTATGTTGAAAATTTGGTGAAAAAATCCCTAAAAATGACTGTTTTACGAGCATGCATTGTGCAGTTCCTAGACACGCTCGTAAGTTTGCAAATTTTCAATATTTTCACTCCATATTGTCAACATTGCCATTTTACCACACCTCCTCATGAGCAGCATAGCTGTCATTTTTCACATCCTGCTCAAAACGTGTTTCCACCCATGTGGCGCACAATGGCACAGTCGGTGTGCGAACTCAATGTATGGGACACATTAAGAAAATCACAGTGACACTGTTCATGAGCAGATGTCTTAAAATGGCTATGTTGAAAATTTGGTGAAAATATTCCTAAAAATGACTGTTTTACGAGCATGCGTTGCTCAGTTCCTATGCACGCTCGTAAGTTAGCGAATTATCAATATTTGCACTCCAATGACTTCCAAATACCTAAACAGCACATAGAAGCAAGCAACATTTGGCATTGACAAATGCTTGTTTTTACTTATATTTTTAGTACTCCTCTCTGGTGCAGCCAATATCGTCCACGTCTTGCCTACTCCCCCCCCCCCCAAACGCCTAATGCACTTACCCCTCTGCCTTTCAACGCTGAGCTTTCCTGTGGCACAGTACAGCCAAGCCTGAAAAGCACCTGTAGAAGAGGGGTTTGGGAGGGTGAGAGGGAGGGAGAGAGGGAGAGGGGAGATATATACAGTATATATGTATATTCAGGGATGTCAAGACTTTGCCTTAGCATGTTTCTGTCCCTCCTACAATTTGTTTCTGTGACTGAACAGTGGGTAACAGAGTTACAGACTTGCTCTTCTGCAGACAAAGTATTTTACACCAATACTGTTATGCTGTCTGCTTCAGGCAATAGAACCACTTGTGCAACTGTCTCTCTCTCATTTTACTTCTTTGTCACTGATTTTTTTAAGCCATGTCCAAGTGCCAAATACCACTGCAAATACCTGCAAGCGAACGTTCGGCATTGACAAATGCTTGTTATGTTTGCTGTGCATGTACACTCATTGAACATTTTGTCAGGAGAGTGGATTTTGAGGGGTGTGACACTGTCAGTCCAATTCAGAATGGTCCGCAAGGGGCTCATCAGTGTCACAGCAATCATGAGCCAGGCTAATCATGACAGCATTCTGGCTTGCTGGGGGAAACTGTGTATTTCAAAGGAAAAATCCAACCCAATCATAGATCAGCTCTTTAATTTGATCTCCGCTGCCCAGCAAGCATACCTGATCTGTCATGATCAGTCTGCTGAGGAATTACTTCCTATAACAAAAAAAAATCATCAATGTCTGTTGCAAGCACCGCGGTAACTGTCCCTCTCATCCAACCCTCCCTCCCAGCATTCCACGCACCACACCCCCCACCCACAAACATAACACTGACATTGGGGGGCCCAATACCGCAGTGTCACCAGCTGAAATAAAGAAAATCATCCCTCATAGTTCTTTATATATATTTATATATACTGTACCTTGTAAAAAAGAAAACTGTCCATCGATGCCTGTTTCTGCCATTACTGTCCACCCATCCTAACCTACCGCTCAGAACCCACAACCCTACCCACAAACATAATGCCAACACTGGGGATGCCCAATCCCCCAGTGTCACCACCTGCAATAAGGAAAACCATCCCTTGTTGTTTATTTTTAACCCTGTAAAAAAGAAACTGTCCATTGATGATTGTTGCGGCCCTTACTGCCCCCCTATATTTATTTATTATTTATTTAGTTTTTGTTGACCGGGTTAGTGCACTAGAAAAATCCTGCCTATTTCCAGGCACGACCCGGGGGAGGGGGATACAGATGAATGCCAACTGACCTTGAACTAGATTAAGCTGTTGATGGTATTTTTAGTGAATGAGGGAAATTTGGCCAGGATACCGGGGAAATTCCCCTACTCTTTTCGATAAGTGCCATGGGATCTTTAACATCCACCTGAACTACCACCAATCCAGGTAGATGGGACCTCGGTTTAACATCTCATCCGAAAGACGGCACCTCACAAGTGCAGCACCCCTCTCATGCTGCACTACAGTGTCAGTATTGGGATATTAACCCAAGTGCCAGATGTGGGAACTGAACCCACAGCCCTCTGATCTCCCGGCCTCAGAGGCGAGTGTGCTACCTACTGAGCCACTGACAAGACATCACTAGAGATGTGAGAAGTTGGGAAAATTCAATGAATTTTGTGCAATTTATAGATTATTTCACAGATGGAGATTGCAAAGTTTCACCCACGAAGGGCGGAATTTTGACCACGAATGAAGGAATTTCAATCAATAACGGTGGGAGTTCAAAATTTGTGCCATTCACAAGCAAAATTCTGCCATTTGTGGGAAACACTCTGCACTTTGCAGTGAAATTCCACCAAAAAAACACAAAGTCCGATTAGCAAATTTTTAGCCTATCTGTAAAATTTTGCTTATTGCTCTGCCAAATGAAATTCCTGACTTCACTGAAACTTCGACAGAGAATTTAATATTCGCTGCATTTTTATACCTCCCATTCATCACCCACCACCCCACACACCTCCAAGCCCTTACTTACCAAAAAGGGTTTCAATGCCATAATCATCTCTGGACTGCAGACACTTGTTCAGTCTTTAAAGCTGGACTGTGAAGTGAGGAAATCAAGTATGCGGTTCAATGTATTTCAATGGGTTTTATTTTGAACTCAGTGGCATAATCAATCAACTTTATTTAATTAAGTGCATTTCTCAAATTGTGACTCAATGCGCTTTACAAAGTGACATATTTTAAAATGTAATTCCAATCAAATAACATAAACTTACATATACATAAATAATAATTCATATCAGAACATACTAATTACAGTATAAAAGTTTGGTTAAATAAAAATGTCTTTAGCTCCCTCTGAAAAATGTCTACAATCTGGCTTTCTCATATATGATGAGGGATGGAGTTCCACACAATAGGGGAAGCTGACACAAAAGCACAAGCCCCACTAAGTCTTGGGAACTCCCAAAAAACCCTAATCAGTGGAGTGCAGGGAGCAGGTGGGCAAATAGGGAGACAGGAGATCTTGCAGATAACCTGGCCCTTGTCCATGTACTGCTTTGTAGGTCAGCAAACCAACCCTGAAGCAGATCTGCCACCTAACTAGCAACCAGTGCAGAGAGCACAGCACAGGTGTGATATGACATGAACTAGTCAGACTGGTCAATAACCTGGCCTCCACATTCTGCACTAGCTGTAGGCAGTGCAGATCTACCCCTGCTAGCCCCAGGTAAAGGGCATTGCAGTAATCCAGGCGCAATGTCACAAAGGCATGTTCTAGTGTCGGCAGATCAGCTGGGGGTATCAGGTGTTTCACCCTGGCTATGTTCCTCAAGTGGTAGAATGAGGTCTTGACCATGGACAACACCTGTGATTTCAGGGTCAGGCCTCAGTCAAAAACAACACCAAGGTTCCTCATACGATTAAAGGTAAGCAGCTGGGAGTCCCTGAGCCTAAGTCCTGAGACTTGACCAGACTGCACCCTCATCTCCTGATGATCAGGTTCCAGCAACAGTATCTCTGTCATATCTGGATTCAACCTCAACCAGATTGCCCTCATTGAGAGATCAAGGAGAACAAGAATAGACTGTCTCCCCCAATCCCTCATCATCAGAAAGTCATGTAGCACCTGAACAAGGGCAATCTCAGTACTATGCTTTTTCCAAAATCCTGACTAAAGTGGATCATAGATGTTGTAGGCTGTTATCCCACCAGAAGCATATTGGGCCCAGGTCCAAACTACATTAGGTTGGTTGTAGCTCCCAGATGACCCTCACATCTATTACCGTAACCTGGCTAAAGTTGGACCAGACAGACTGATTGCCTGTAACCTCCCACCCTTGACCACAATGCCCATTCGAAGGCGCTGACTGTATCTCTGATCTGATGGTGGCAACCTTATCCACAAAAAACAGAGCAAACTCACATCTTGACTGCAAAAAAACTCCCACAGATTGAATTCAGGCTAGATTACAAAGCTTGTCTGCTGTATGGAAGAGCTAAGCTGCTCTGTTTGCTGCTGCAGCAGTCTCCTGGGACAGGAACGCTGCCCTCTTACAGGAGATTGCTGATTGACAGTCCCTATAATGAGCCATTAATATAAGTGTGTCCACCACCAAACCAGACCTCCGCCAGTGCCACTTCACGCCCTCCCCCTCATCTCCCTGAGAGTCCCATCAAACCAGGGGGATCTCTGGTGTGATGTGAAGGGTCAAGCATGGACTGGTGCGATAGAGTCGAGGGTATTGGCAATCATCTATTAGAGGTCAGAACCAATTTCCCCTGCTCCTCGCTTGCACTTATTGCATCTGACAGGTTCAGCATTGCCATCAGACCCTATGAAGTCAAACCCCTTAAAGGGCAGTACTGAACAATCTCTTTGGGGAGGAGTCTTTTTTTGGGGGAGGCTTGAATGAGAACCTCACAGTATGGTGGTCTGAACATACAACTGGTTCCACTATCAGGTCAGAGACCTCCATTCAGAGTAAGAAGACGTGGTCCAACGAATGGCTGTGTAAATGGGTGGTGGATGTAACAACCTGTGTCAGGCCCAACGAACACATTACTTGTAGGAAGACTTGATCAAACTGCAAGAGTTCATCATCGACCCAGGCATTAAAGTGGCCCAGAATAATCCATCTATGTGACTCCAACACCATCTCGATGATGAAGTCAGTGACTTCCTATAGAAATTCCTTCCCATCTCCAGGTAGTCAGTAGATGAGGAGGATCCTGTAATCTGCACCCACATCCCCTGAACAGTGACACATTCAAATGACCTCATCTCTCCCACTGGAAGGGATGTGAGGTTCAGGTCTGACTTAAAACATTTTGCCACACCCCCACCCCTACAAGCTCTTCTTGGGCAATGTATCACTGAATACCCAGCTGGAATAGCCATTTCCAAAACTGGGTCAGCATTTTCATCCTGGCAGGTCTTGGTGATGAAAGCCAGATCAGATGTTGCAACAAGATCAACTATAATAGCTGTCTTGTTCTTAATCAATCTGGCATTGTACAATGCCGGCCAAAAAGTACAGGTCAGTAAGGCTGGTCCAGTCACCTGCGCACTCAATGTGGAGCCCTTGGGTATGTGCACCAGGTAAGGAGGACCCCTCTCCTGGGCCCATTTTGCTCCAGAGTGTCTCCTAGTCCCCACCACCCCAATCTGACCCCCCGCTATATTCCCCCATGAGCCCCTGCAAATCCCTGTTTTCTTCCACTCTGCACTATCCCCAGTGTTCTACATACTCCAGATGACAATGGGGGACAGTCGAGGGGTCAGAGACTGCGAATCCTGGAGGGGGGGTAACATTTTCTGTTGGGAGCCAAAGACCAAGACATCCCAATAGCTTTCCATTAAAAAATCCATCCCCAACAATTCATACTTAATAACAGATATTCCCTTATACCATACACTCTCACATGTACACCCACACCACTCACACTCACTTACTTCCACTCTTTACCCACTACTTTCCAACCCCCCCCAGCAACATTGATCTTTAATAAACATTCTTATTTCAGAGAAGCCCAGGAGTCCATGAAGCATCGACATACATACATACAAATCTACCAGCAGAAACTTTCCTTATGGTCTATCAAGTCTGCTCAAGTGCACTGCTGGTGCCACTAGGTCATAGTTGCCCTTCCCCCTCTCTTCCCTCTGGCAGTTTCTCATTACTTTTTACCCAGACACTCCCCATGCCCTGTTCCATGCTCTTTTGAAAGTATCCCTTGTCCTATATACCACCTCCTCCTCTGGTAGAATATTCCATTTTGACACCACTCTTTCTGTGAACTAATGCTTCCTCACCTCTCTCCTACATCTGCTCCCTCCAATCTTACCCCATGTCCTCTAGTGTCCCTTCCCTTCTTTAGCCTAAATAACCCATCTGTGTCAGTTTTGTTGAACCCCTTCAAATATTTGAATGTCTCAAACATATCCTCCCAATCCCTTCTCTTCTCCATGGTGTACAAACATAGAAGCTTCAGTCTGTCCTCATAGGGTTTGCATTCCATCCCCTGTATCATATTTGTTGCCCTACACTGCACCCCCTCTAGCAGTCTGATATCCTTCTTTAAATATGGCTGCCAGAATTGCACACAGTACTCTTAGTGTGGCCTGACTAAGAATCTGTACAGAGGCAGGATCACATCCTTATGACTGGATGAGATTCCCCTTCCAATACATCTCAGCATCTTGTTAGCCATGGCTGCAGCCTTTCTGCACTGGGAAGAGTTGTTCATGCTCTCTGTTGTCATCACTCTCGGGTTCTACTCTTCCTCAGTGACCCCAATCTCACCCCACACAACCAGTACTCCCTCCTCAGGTTCTTCCCCCCGAGGTGCATAACCTTACACTTTTTCACATTGAAGCCCAGCTGACACTTCGGCAACCACTTCTCCAGTCTGGTTAGGTCCCCCTGCGTTCATTCCACCCATCTCAGCATGTCAGCATGGCTCAGTTGGTAGCACATCCGCCTCTGGACCAGAAGGTCATGGGTTCTCGTCCCACACCAGAATTGGACTTGCACCTAAAAATTGCTGCCATCCGAGTACAGTATTGGGGGGTGCTGTACTGCTGTGGCATGCCATCCTTCGGATGAGATGTTAAACCGAGGTCCCTTCTGCCCATCCTGGTGTTGTCCTGGTGGGTGTCCAGGTGGAAGTAAAAGAACCCAGGGCACTCTTTGCAAAGAGCAGGGAGCATTCCCAGTGCCCTGGCCAACATTCCCCTTCCCATAGAAACATAGACTTTGATGGCAGATAAGGACCGCTAGGCCCATCTAGTCTGCCCATTTCCCTACCTACAGGATAGGCCTCAGATCCTAGTTAACAAACAGCCTATATCTTCCTGCCCCTCACAAGAATTGCCTTATGTCTGTCCCATGCATTCTTGAATTCTCCCACAGTTTTAGACCCCAACTTCCTCAGGAAGGCTGTTTCCATGCATCTACCCTCTCTGTGAAATAATACTCACATTGCCCTGAACCTCCCTCTCTTCTATCTTTAAATTGTGTCCTCTTGTTCTTGCAAGTCTCTTTTTCTGAAAGATGCTACCCTCTTGGACTTTGTTGATTCCTTGAGGTACTTGAAAGTTTCTATCATGTCCCCCCTCTCCTTTCTTTCCTCAAGGGTATACATATTAAGCTCCTTTAGTCTCTCCTCATATGGCTTCTCTTGCAGACCCTGCACCATTTTAGTTGCCCTCCTCTGGACTGCATCTATCCTGTCTATGTCCTTGCGGAGATGGGGTCTCCAGAACTGGACACAGTATTCCAGATGGGGTCTCACCAACTGTCTGTACAGAGGGATAACAACTTCCTGTTTTCTGCTGCTGATGCCTCTCCCATACATCCCAGTATACCCTCGCCTCCGCATTGCCTTCTCACATTGCTTGCTAACCTTAAGGTCATCTGATATGATTACCCCATGTCCCTTTCCTGTTTTGTTGTTGTTACTACCTCCCACTCATTGTGTATTCTTCCCTGGGTTCTGGTTTCCCAGGTGCATTATTTTGCACTTTTTGCATTGAATCCTAGCTGCCACGCCTGACCATTCCTCCAACCTTGCCAAGTCCCTTTTCATCCTTTCCACGCCCTTGTGTATCAACCCTGTTGCAGATCTTTGTGTCATCTGCAAAGGCATACTTTTCCTTCCAGTCCCTCTGCAATGTCACTGATGAAGACATTAAAAGGACTGGACCCAATACTGAACCCTGCGGTACCCCACTGGTAACCGCCTTTCTTCAGAGTGGACTCCATTTACAATTACCTTCTGTGTCCTGTTGTCCAGCCAATGTTTTACTAGGCTACCACCCTGGGACCCACTCCAGGCTGGTTAATTTGACTATCAATCTTGTGTGAGACTGTGTCAAATTCCTTGCTAAAAGTCTAGGTAGCCATGTCCACAGCCCTCCCTGGTCTACTACTTTGGTCACCCAGTCAAAGAAATCTATTAGATCTGTCTGACATGACCTTTCCGCTGTGAACCCATGCTGCCTTTGGATCCTGTGCTCCACTGACCTATAGGAACTCAACTATTCTTTCCTTCAGTGACTCCATCACTTTCCCTACCACAAAGGTCAGACTGACAGGTCTGTAGTTTCTGCCTCTGTCTTGGTTCCACTTTTTGTGAAGGGAATCACATCCGCCTTCCTCCAGTCCTCGGGTACCACCATCCTCCCATGATTTATTAAAAGAGTAGCCAGTGGTTTCACTAGTTCCTTCCTTAATTCTTTTAGAATTCTGGGGTGAATTCCATCAGGACCCATTGCTTTGTCCACCTTCAGTTTTGGGTTCTTGCAGAACCCTTTCTTCTGTGAAAGGACTGGGATCGACCCCTATCAAGAGTGCTTCTGTTAATTGGATTAGGCACTTCCTCCTCTTTTGGAATACTGAGCAGAAATATTTGTTCAGTATTCCTGCTTTTCACTGTCCCCATCTGCCCACCCACCGTTCATTCTATTCAGCCTCACTATCCCCTCCCTTTGTCTTTCTGCGCTGATGTACCTATAAAAGGTTTTATCTCCCTTCTTAACTGAGCTGGCTATCTTTTCCTCAGTTTGGGCCTTCTATTCTGACTTCCTCCCTGCTTCTTTCTGCCTTAACTGGTACAGCTCTCTGTCCTGCTCCTTCTGTGTTTCCTTATACTTCGGAATGCTATCTTTTCTTCCTGACTTTCACAGCCACCTCTCTTGAGAACCATAGTGGCTTTTTCTTTCATTTGATTTGTTTATTTGTTTTCATAAAGGTTTGTTGTTTCATATGGCAGTTTTGATAATTCCCATTGTTGCTCCACACTCCTTCTAGCCTGTTTGCTAGTGCTTTTCTGAGGCACTCTCCCATCTTGCCAAAGTCAGCCCTCCTAAAGTCCAGTACCCTCACTTTTGTATGGCTTGACTCTGTAGCTGAGTTTAACGTGAACCACACTGTTTGATGGTCACTTTGTCCCCAGATGGCAACCCTCTTCTAGATCTGAGATCTCCACTGCCCCTGCTTGAGTATGAGGTCTAAGATTGCTCCCTCATGAGTGGGTTCCAAAACTAGCTGTCTAATGCCTGCCACCTGTAGGGCATCAAGAATGGCCCTGCTCTTGGATGTGGCTGCAGCAAATGTGGCCCAGTTAACATCTGGCATATTCAGGTCTCCCATCAACAGTATCTCCCCTTTCTCTGCCATTCTAAGAATGCCTTCCATCATATCCTTGTCCATTCCTTCCCCCTGACATGGGGGTCTGTACACAACCCCTGTGTGGATTGTGGTGCCCTTTCCAGTCTCCAAGGTGACCCACAGTGCCTCCTCTCCTCCCTGTTTACTCTTTTGTTCAGTTGCTTTTTTCCCTTCCTTTACATAGAGAGCTACTCCTCCCCCTCTTCTCCCCTGCCTGTCTCTCCTGTAAGTTATGTACCCTGGTATGTTAACATCCCAGTCATGGTTCTCTGTGTACCATGTTTCTGTGACTGCTATGATATCCAGGCATCCCTCTTCCATTAAGGCCACCAGCTCAGGGAGCTTGTTGCCCAGACTACGGGCATTGGTACTCATTACCCTCCATTTCCAGATGGCCTTACCCCTTTGCCCCATCCCTGTCCTTCTTGCTTTTGTCACTTTCTCCATTTACCCCTGCCCTTCTCCCTATCGACACCTCCATGTTGGTGTTTGCCACACTACTACCGTGATTGTTTGGGGGCTAGGATTTTCCTGCTCCTTTCCAGTGCCTCTCCCATGGCTGTTTAAAAGCTTGCCAATGAAGCATTTAAACCTATCACCTAGGATCCTGGTTCCCCTTCCGACAGATGCAGCCCATCATGTCAGTATAGGCTTGCATCATTCCAGGTGGACCCCAGTCCCCAATGAAGCCAAATCCTGAGCTCCAACACCAGTTTTCAACCACTGATTGAATCCCATGTGCGGAACATCCTAGCCTCTCTATGCCATAGATGGGTAGCACCTCCCAGAAGGTTACCATGCCAAGCATTGACTCAAGGCCCCTCCCCAATTCCACAAACTCTTCCTGCACTTCTCTAATCCCTTTCTTAGCCAGGTCACTTGTCCCTAGGTGGACAATGACATCCAGCTCCCTCCCCTGTGCAGCTGCCCGGCAATCCTGAGGATTTGCTCCCTGTCCCTCCAAGCCATGGCGCCAGGCAGGCATCTTACTTCCCTCTCCTCTTCCTTGCCCAGTTCTACCTTCCTAACAATGGAGTCCCCCGCCAGGAGTTGTTTCCTTCCCCTGCAGGGTCCCCTGCCACCCTCCTGTGGGTCTCCTTTGTGGAGGTTCCCAGCATCATCCTTGGTCTCCACTGTAGGTGCCTCCATAGAGGAACCACACTTTGCCAGAATGGCATAGGAATTGTGGAGAGGTACAACTGGAGGGATGTGCCTCTGTTCCACCACCCTCACCCTCCCTGAGCCCACTGTGGTCCAACCGCTCCTCTTTCTTGGCAACCTCTGAGGCAATGGCAGTGGCACTGGTGGTCCCTGGATGGAAGAGGAGGTCCCAAATCCTGACCAACTCAGCCTGGAGATGAGCAACCTCCTCCTCAGCCCAGAGGTGCCTGCAGATGGAACAACACCGCATCCTCCAGAATATCTCCCGGAAGACTGCTGCTCCACAGCCACTGCACTGCACCACTCCAATCATGTCTTATTTCTGACCCTTAACTGTTTGCAATCCTTACTCTTTCGTCTGTTTTTTCTCTCTCTTACTTTCTGTCTGTGTGCCCTTTAAGCTCCTGATTGTCCTGTTTTGAGACAAGAATATCCTATATTTCTCAGTAGACCACTTACTTGTTCAGAGGCAGACCTCCAGCAGCTAGAGGGGGCTGGAGAGCTACTCTTGCCCTTCTAGGATGGTGGGTCCTTGGTGGTTCTGTGATCACTCACTTCCTGCCCCTAAACAGGAAGTTCCTGTTGTTAGTCAAATCCTGTGCCTATAAAAATAGAACTAGCTTTGGGTGAGGGCGTGGAGGTGAGGGAAGGAGGGCAATATAGTCCCAGTACAGAAGTTCAGTCACACAGCAGTCCTTTCTCTTGGTGTCTTCTGCCAAGCTATTAGCAGAATCTTTCCAAGGCAGTCTTTAAATGTAGCTTCCTTCTAGCTAAGCCACTCCCCCTGCTTACCAGCTCTTTCTACAAGTAATTTAAACCTCACAGCAGTTAAGTCCTTTCAGTCACCTGAGATTTACACCTAGAT
Source organism: Neoceratodus forsteri (assembly GCA_016271365.2). Classification (NCBI taxonomy): domain Eukaryota; kingdom Metazoa; phylum Chordata; order Ceratodontiformes; family Ceratodontidae; genus Neoceratodus; species Neoceratodus forsteri. The sequence continues at coordinate 217,399,966 of CM057453.1, forward strand.
GACTTTTCAGTTACCCATTCTGTTCAGTTAACCCAAACACACACTTTTTTTTTTGTTTTGTATGTTAGTTTTTTTACCCTAAATTAAAGGTCCAAATACAAAAGTTCTTCTATTTTAGTCCCAGTAGAGAAGTTCAGTCACACAGCAGTCCTTTCTCTTGGTGTCTTCTGCCAAGCTATTAGCAGAATCTTTCCAAGGCAGTCTTTAAATGTAGCTTCCTTCTAGCTAAGCCACTCCCCCTACTTACCAGATCTTTCTACAAGTAATTTAAACCTCACAGCAGTTAAGTCCTTTCAGTCACCTGAGATTTACACCTAGATGACTTTTCAGTTACCCATTCAGTTCAGTTAACCCAAACACACTCTTTTTTTTGTTTTGTATGTTAGTTTTTTTACCCTAAATTAAAGGTCCAAATACAAAAGTTCTTCTATTTTAGTCCCAGTAGAGAAGTTCAGTCACGCAGCAGTCCTTTCTCTTGGTGTCTTCTGCCAAGCTATTAGCAGAATCTTTCCAAGGCAGTCTTTAAATGTAGCTTCCTTCTAGCTAAGCCACTCCCCCTACTTACCAGATCTTTCTACAAGTAATTTAAACCTCACAGCAGTTAAGTCCTTTCAGTCACCTGAGATTTACACCTAGATGACTTCAGTTACCCATTCAGTTCAGTTAACCCAAACACACACTTTTTTTTTTGTTTTGTATGTTAGTTTTTTACCCTAAATTAAAGGTCCAAATACAAAAGTTCTATTTTAGTCCCAGTAGAGAAGGTCAGTCACACAGCAGTCCTTTCTCTTGGTGTCTTCTGCCAAGCTTCCCATAAAACTGGTTCATGCAATTATCCAGAATGTGTGTGGGTGATGATGTGCGATATGGCTGCCACCACACATTCAGTCACTTCACTACCAGTCTAGCATTGCTTGTAAAGTGCTTTAGGATACTGTGTATGAAAAGTGCTATATAAATGCTGATTCTTCTTCTTCTTCATCTACATCATCTACTACCTCTCCCATCTTGGTATCAACTGCAGACAGACTGATCTTGCTTCTAATTGGTTTGAGATATCTGATATGAACAGCCCAAATAATACCAAGCCCAGCACAGAACCCTGTGGCACCCCATTTGTCACAGGCCTAGGGGTTGACAGTCCCTCCCCCACCACCACCAGTTGCTGCCTCCCCTTTAGCCAATGAGACACTGAATTAAATACCTTGCTGAAGTCCAACTACAAGACATCCACTGCATGGCCCCTATCCAACTGCCTGTTCTACACTCCTTTGCACCCACCCCAAGCTTCCCCTGATATGCACTATTTGGTCCCTGCAGCATCTTTTCTCTCTCATATACTGTATCTGAAAAAGTCCTTCTCCCTTCCCTTAATGCCCTCAGCCGACCTTAACTCTCTGGAAGCCTTGTCCTCCCTTACTAGTTTGGTTACCTCTTTGGACCTCTTCACATGCTCCTCCCTGTCCTCCTCTTGAGACTCTGAAATGTCACTTTCTTTGCCCTCACCCCTTCCAATACTTTCCTGTTCAGCCAGCATGGCTTCTTAGCTCTGCTCCTTTTGCCTAGAGACCTGGTGCAAGCCTCTGTAGCTTCCTTCAGACCAAGTTTGATGATATCCCATTTCTGTTGTGCATCCATGCCCCGTCTTAACTCCTCAAGGTACCCTATCAGGATTTTACGCATCTTCCCAAAGTCTGCCCTTCTGAAGTCCACTACTCTTGTCACTGATCCTACAGATTCCCTGCACAAACTGAGTGTGAACCACACCGATTGGTGGTTGCTTCCTACTAGTGGGTCCTCCATCCAAAGTTCCCTCACTGCCTACCTATTCGAAAGTACCAGGTCGAGTGTATTATCTAGGCATATTGGCTCACTAACCAATTGTACCAGATGACTATCTTGAAATGCATCGAGTAATATCTGCACACTGGAAGTAGAGGTGACTGGGGTACACCAATCCAGCCCAGGCAGATTGAAGTTCCCTACAATAGCCACAGTCCCCTATTTACGTACCTGCCAGATTTGTTCTACTAACTCCCTATCCAGCTTCTTAGATTGAACTGGTGGTCTATACACAACCCCCAATCTCAGTTTTCTACTTCTAGAGTCAAGGAACTGCATCCATAGCACCTCCGTCCCTCCTTTCTCCCTCTTGTCTCTAGTGCATTTAATCCCATCTCTTACATAAACTGCCACCCCTCCCCTTCTCCCTCTCCCCACCCATCTGTCCTTCCTATAAATACTGTATCCTGATATCACCAGATCCCAGTCCTGGTGTTGGGTGGCAAAGGTCTCTGTCATGGCTGCTATGTCCACCAGTCCTATAGCTAAGAGAGCATGGAACACAGTTGTTTTGTCACACAGGCTCCTCACCTTCAGGGAAACCACTCTCCACCAAGTACCATTCCTATCTCCATCCCTGACCCTGTTAACCTAACCCCTCCCTTGTGGCCCACCACAGCAGCAAGCACTGTTGCTGTGGGGGATCAGCTCATTAAGCACTCCTTCCTAGTGACCCTGTAAACTAGGTGCACACTCGGCTCCCCTTCACCTAATATAAAAACCCCTTTGATGGTAAATATTCCACCAGCTTACACTTTAAAACTCCCTGTCCCTCCTGACTTAGGTGAAACCTGTTCTTTGCATACAAATTGTTGTTATCCCATATGATCCCCCAATCTCCTACCAGCCCACACCCATTGGAATAACACCACCCACCCAACCAGGAATTGAACTCCAAAATTCTGTCCTTCCTAGCTCTGCTCACCCTGGGAACCAGCAGCACTTCCAAGAAGGGAACTGAGCTCCCTATCTCTGTACACATCATTCCTAATTCTTCAGTTGTCTCCCTTACTGGCTCTCCATGCATCTCCCTAAATCATGAGTGCTGACATACACCACCACATGTGGTTTTTCTCTTCCCCAGCAACACACTTAGCTAGAACCTGACCCAACCTACCTATGGTCAAGCCTGGTACAGATTCTACCCATATCCAACTGTGCTGATCACCCTTCCCTCTCCATCTTATCCCCTTCAGGATAAAGTCCCCTATCACTACAACTCCCACCCCACCTGTACCCCAGAATGACTGTAGCTTCCTGTTGTTCTCTCCCCCATGCTCTTCAACTCCTTCTTGTTCCCCAGTACCTGGATACAGTCCCTTTGCTAGACCCCCTCCATATCCCCTTGCCTGCACACCCTGTCGACTCTCCCTTATTAACTCGGCCAACACCTAAGACAATCCTTTCATCATTGTATACCATGCCATTACTCCCTGGGAGCATCCCATCACTGTTGCCCTTGCCATATCCACCATCCCCCTGCATTTACCACTACCTTTTATACCTACCCCTCCCAATATCATGTACCCCTTCCCATCTGTTCTAGAGGCCCCTGCATACCCCCCACAAACATGCCCACCTGCCTCCTCCAGTTGAGCCTCACCATCATCTCCTTCTACTAATGACAGTGCCTCAAACCTGTAACCCTAGCATGCCTCCTACAGTTATCACCACTAATGCCATCTTGATACAGCCCTTTGTTGCAGCTTGGGGACCTTGTCCTCTCCATAGACACCACTTTCCCAGCTGTTGTGAACATCCAATGGGGTACCCAGCCTGACCCCACTCATCCTCACCTATCCCTTACATTCTTTAACTCTCCCTCCAGCCTACAGACCTCTGCCTCCAGGGCCCCTAGTTGGTGGCAAATGAGACATTCCCTTAGTCCTCATAATGTGCCCATCCAGACTGCCACTCCACAGTTATTACAATTCACTAGTCTGTCCCCCCTTGCTCCCCTTGCACCCCCCCGCCCCAATACCAGCAACCCCTCCTCTGGATCCACCCCCACCCTTTCCTCTCATAGCACCAGCTCCTGTCCTGCCACCATAATCCCTCCTGACCCACAACATTCCCAAGTAGCTGCATCTCTTTCCATCCCTCCTCCTTACATAGTTCCCTTGATTTTACTGTACACAGTGTATCTCCCTCCCCCCACTGCCTACCTCTAGGAGTAGTAATGTGATAGCCAGTTGTATTCATTGTGGTTAAATAACATTAGTTACAAAGTAAACACCCACACCTAAGCCTGCCTTATTTAGCTCAGTAGAAGAATTAACCTTCAGTACACACAAAAATAATATAGGAGGAACTAATAGCCATAGTATGAGGACATGTAGATACACTAAATAATTATACAGAAATGCAAGCAAACTAATACCACCCCCATCGCATTCTACCACTTGATAGCATCCTTTGGGTGGTATGGGAGGAGTGGGTGGTGGGAATTTTTTCCAGAGCACATAGTCACTGTTAAAACTAACTAAAAGAAAAACTTAACAGAACCTACAATAATTGCAGCAAATGCTGGATAACATAATAATCACTCAGTTAAACATTTAAGAATTATAAAATCAACAGTTCTCATTCAAAATGATATATCAACAGTTCTTATTGTTATACAAAGAGCAGTTACTTCACAGGGGAGCTCTACGAAAGAGGCACCAGAGTCACAAACAATCCAGGCTCAAAAATCCTCAGGGATCTCATCTCTAAATTGTAGATCTTCAGGCTGGTCCAGAAAATACAGACCTTATATCCCTCTCACTAGTCAAGGACTGCTCTGGTCCTGCCTTCAAGTCCAGATCCTGAAATGTATTATTGAACCCACAGAACCTCTCCAAAAATGATTATCCAACAGTACTGCTTCAGGCTTTCAGAAGGGGCCCCCTCACAGCCAGCTACCCCCCAGCACAAACCACAGTACCCACACAGCTGCTCTGGGTCAGATCTCCCCACAGGCTCAACAAAGCACTCCCCTGCACAGAAATCCCTCTTTACCTTTGACCATCCAGAGCTCAGACACAATTTCATTTATTTATGATTTCTCCTCAAACTGAGCAAATGTACCTTAAAAACAGGAGGTCTGAGAACTTCCGCACTTTTCTTGAGTTTGAGACAGCACACAATCTCCTAAACTTTGCCGGATGCCTGGACAGTGCCCTCAGAAAAGCTTACAGAGTCACAGCACTTTCTTAAAACAGCATTCCACCATCACTTTGGCTGTATGGCGGCACAGCAACTCGATTCCCACTTGAGTTCCAGCAACATCTGGACCAACCACTCGAAAAACTTCCCAGGTCACCACACCATCTCATGCAACTGACTGTCACACTCAGAGCTCCAGCGGGCTCCTGTCTTTTCTGAGGACATCAAATTTTCTTCAGTTCGCCACTACAATTGCAGAAGCAACCCGGCACCACTCAAGTTCTCCTCCACTTCCTCCAGCCAGTACATCAAAACTATGCTGATCGGCTGATGTACTGTAGGTAATACTACTTAATCTCTTTACAGACTAGAACCTCTCTAACAAATAAAAATTCTGGCTCATACTCCTTATTCAGTTCAAACCCAAACTACTCTCCTAATCCCTAAACTAACTGCTACTTAAAACTTAGCCATTTTTGAATATTTTTCCCTCAAATTTCCAACATTACTTTTTTGGACCCCATGTCGTAAACCCTGGGAGAGAAATTAAGCAAATCTGTCTTGAAATGTGATTATGTGGTTGCTGTGCGAAATTACCTTTTGGGGATGAGTTAAAAACTTTCTCCACCCTTGTTCGTGAGGTGGGGTCATAAGAAGGCTGTGTTGAAAGTATGATATTAAAATATTAAAGAACAACCAAGTTATCAGCCAACGTTGAAATTTGTGTTCACAGGGTTGTAACTTTGGTAATTTTCAATATTTTGACCCCAAATTTTCAACATCACAATTTCTTCACAGCATCTCATGAATGAGATAATGGTCCTTTTTCAACTCTTGGACAAAATGTGTTTTTGCATCCCAAAAGTTGATCTTGTGGTCACTGCATGAAATCACCTTTCAGGCAAGAGTGGAAAATTGTCTCTACCCTTGTTCATGAGGTAGGATCATAGGAAGGCTATGTTGAAAATGTGGGGTAAAATATTTAAAAAATCAACAAAAGTATGAGCCTACATTGAAATTTATGAATGCAGGCACATAGCATTGGTAATTTTCAATATTTTGACTGAAAATTTTAATCTTAGCCATTTCTTCACAGCACCTCATGACTGTGAAAGATGTAATTTTTCAAATCCTGGCTTAAAAGTGTTGTTGTACTTCTGGTGTGAAATCACCTTTTGGTCAGGATTTTAAAATGTTCTGTGCCCTTGTTTATATGGTGGGTTCATAAGAAGGCTGTATTGAATATTTGGGGTAAAAGAAGAGAAAACAAAGTTACAGTAAGAGTATACGTTACAATTTTTCAATGCACGCAGTACCAGTGGCAAACATTCAGCATTGACAGATGCTTGTTTATTTATGTATTACGTATTTATGTTTAGTTATGTATTATTACATTTTTTACTAAGTTTGTTACAGTCATCAGAGTAATGCACATGTATAACAACATCATGTCAATTACAACTTTTTAATTACACACACACTTTAAAAAACTGTGCTGTGAATCATTTACATGTTGACACATGGGACATTGTAGCACCTGCAGCACAGCATGAAAGGTTGCCTGCTTTTTGACTGGACTGGTGAATTCAGTCTTGCTGTAGGTGCATACTAAAGACACAATAAGAATTTTTGATAAGCTGTCATGATTATTTAACTGTCTAAAAAAACATCCCCATCTTTCTGTCTCTTTATTTTGCATAAAGACCCAAAAACCTTAAGGTTTGCAAACTGCAAATTCCCAGAGGTTATCTGAAAATGAATAAAAAAAGGATCGCTTAAGGTCACTATTTTTTTTATTTAACTTCTTTGAGTGTTGTTAGCAATAATGTGATCACAGTTTCAGACATATTATTTTTTGTAAAAAGAGGAATATTGGTAAGTTATTTGCTTTACTTAAAATTTTCCCAATTAGGATGACTCGAGGGCTGAATAGAAGTTCACATATTACTGTGGGCTGCGTTGGTTCTGGCAGCAGATGTTTACAATTCTAAAAGACATCAGAATGTGTTTTATGGAGATTTCTTCTGGAAATGCACAAAACCTCCTTTACCCACCCACTAGCATTCCCACCAACACACACACACACACACACACACACACACACACACACACACACACACACATGGTTGCAGCCCATATTCTGTCTCTCTCTCACCACTGAGTCTAAATATCACTGTTCCAAAATGATCCCCAAAAAGAGCATATGCTTTTTTCTAGAAAGTATACTATAATCAGCACTACATGAAGTGTACTATAATATCCAGGCAGATGTAAGATTAATAGGTATAAATGTCATGTCAACTTTTTATCGACAACATCCTCAAGACTGATCCAACCCCAATCTGGTTCCTCTAATCCATCCCCTGCCAGATATCTTTATATCAGGGGCCTCCTAAACTGAACATATGCAACTATTGTGTATGAATTGTACAAAATATTTATAACTATGACTGTATACAAACTGTAAAATCTGTGTAACTCTGTATGTCAGTATTCTGTAATGAGGTACCTTTGTAAATGAGCCTCTGGCTCAAAGGTTGTAAATCTAATTGTACAAATAAATAAAATAAAAATAAATAAATGCAGTCTAAACTTCCTGGCAGCATCCTTTAAACAGGCAATGCTAATGAGAGAGGAATGCCCATGAGAGATGAATGAGAGAACAGCTGTTACTGGTGATGCAAGCAGAGAGAAATGCTGTTATTTACCTCTTGGTAGTGGCAAGCTCAGTGTTTCTGAAACCAGTAAGGAAAAAAGAAGTGGCTGATCCTGTAACACAAAACTCAGGTAATAAAATATTTCATTCTGCTTCTGTGCCTTAACAGTCCTATTACGAAATTGCATGCAGTCATAAGATAAAGGACCACAGGCAACATGTCCCTCTAATCATATAAACACATGTACAGTGTTACAAAACAGACTATATTTCATAGTTCAGTAATTATTATTTATTTCCTGACCTTTTTGACAGCAACCCCACATTGCATCTCATGGGGGTCATGTATGTTGTCTGAATTTACTGTACCATAATATCACAATAGTCTGCCCCCCATTATACCATAAACACAATACACAATACACGCCGAAGACAAAGAGTTTCATCTGAGTGGTGCACATGTATAACATCATGTCAAGGGCTGTTTTTTAAATTGCATGCACACACACACACACACACACACACACACACACACACACATATACAAAAAACTGTGCTGCAAGTCATTTACATGTTGCATACATGAAGCTTCATTTGAACAGTTCACCCTCAGCTTTGTTTTATTTTTCTTATTAAAATACATAAAACTATAAAAGAAAAACAAGAACATTACGCATTTTATATTACTTTAGTATTTTGTACATCAATTGCAGTACAGCATGAAAGGTGGCGGGGGGGGCGGTATAATGGAAAAGGATAAAAAAGGACCCACAAGGAATTGGAACTTGTATGATTAGTTCCCAGATAAGTGTCAGACTGGGACACCAATTACAACTTATGTCTGGCTACTTGGATTGTTAGAGTGATGATTGGATATTTGGGATCAAAATGTGGGAGCCCACTTAAAAGTAAATATTGTCTGTTAGCTGCGCTATCCTGGGTAATTACAATCTAACAATGTGTAAAAGCAGAACACCACTGAAAATCAGACATTGCTTCTCATCTGCTCTAGCCTGGGTTAATGTATAGTAAAAATGAATACAAGCAAGACACAGTACAACAGCAATACTGGCAGCAAACATTCTGCATTGGCAAATGCTTATTTTATATGTTGTTCCTAAAAACTTGTGAAATAAATGAAAAGTTGTCAACTTGACATGTAAAATGGAATATGCAGTCATCTGTATGACAGTCATTATCACTAAGCACATTCATTTTTACCAGTTATTAGCAAGAATGCTGCAGCACCAGTATTTTGTGTTATTGCAAAGATGTGAATGAAGAACCATCAACAAGATGATCAATCTGACCTTTAATAACTGACTGTATTATAAATACTTACTGTGTATTGCAATTTCAGAGGTGCTGTTTTTTTCTTGTTGTAAAGATTAATGATGCGCATCCACCCCCTTTGATGTCATGCAGAAAACCAAATTGAACTTCTCTTATTTACGTGCTCTTGCCTATCATGACCTGATGTTGCAGTGTCTTTACCACTATCAACCACAATGCTGGAGTCATTTGGGCACAAAACTGACTATTACCCACCTTGCAGGTGTCATTTGGGCACAAAAGTGATACTGCGTGCAGACACAGAGCCAGCCAACCACCGCTTTTTTTTTTTAACATGCCACCCCTCCCTCCCTCCCATTATAGTTCTGAATCCAGCTCTTCTATTTAATCTCTCTCACCATAATGGCTGTCTGGCTACTGCTGCTCTACTATTTCCTGGCACCATGGGCACTGCTTGGAACAGCAGATGCATGAGTATGGATCATGGGAGGGACTGCAAGTACTGAAGGTGGGACCTGTGTATGGACTGTAGGTTCTGGAGAACAGCGTTCTCTCTGGAGGCTCTTACAAGCTGTCATTATGAATAGTAAGGGGACTAGAAAAGTCAGGGAGACACCAGAAGTTATGAGACCAAGGGGCACAATGCCAACTCCACAGCCCACCTTTCACTGACCACATCAGCACAGATCCAGTTTACTTACCTGCAAAAATCATGCTTCTCTCCTAGCTGTCTGACATCTGCAGCCAGATGGCATTTAATGTTTCCACCTATGGAGTGACTGCAGGGAGTGGTGGCCACAGCTGGGTTCCCTACTATGAAATTGGCATAGACCGAGATGGGATGGGGCTGTTTCCCATATATGTGTGTGTGTGTTTTTCCTGGTTTTGGGAGGGGAGCAGTGCAGCAGATACAAAATATTTGCATCATGATTGCTGACTTTTACTACCGAAGCCTTAGCCTGATGCAGGTATTTGCCATTCAGCATGACTGGAGGATCCTTTCCCTGGTGATGTAAAACTGACAAAATCTGATGACAGCTGTGTGACACAGCTGTCAACAGATTTTGACAGTTTTACATCAGCTGTCTGACATGCTAGGAATGAGGTAACTGATAAGCATGTGTGTGTGGGGGGGACACCCATGAGGTATTGATGCCTGAGCAGGCCAGATGACTGCCTGCGGTGCCTGTGAGTATCATTCCACAGTTCAGGTGGGAATCTCCTTTATTAGGCTCCTGACATCTGCGGTCACCAGAGAACTGACACCTCAGCTGGAGGAGGGGAGCAGAAAAAAGACAGCTCAGCGAGAAGTGTATCCAGGGAGGAGTTCCATGGAGAAGGAGCCACGAAACTGCTCATGATCCTGGATTTGGCAATGAGATTCTTACCCACTTAGTGCTCATTAGTTTAGTGTGTGTGTGTGTGTGTGTGTGTGTGTGTGTGTGTGTGTGTCTACTATAACATATAGCAGCTCTGAAAGTAAAGAGCCCTCAGGCAGCTAAATGTTTTCCCAATGGTAAATGTCTTGTAGATCTTTATTTATTTATTGAAAAGATTCACCAGGAAAGGAACACTGAAAAATCAACTAAAGTTGCTCATCTCCTGGTGCATTCTCTGGGAGAGGGGAAATGAAATAACAATATACATTTACAATTACATTTGGCAAGGGCCAATGACACAAACACATAAGATGGGTGTTATACAACGAGTAATAAACATAAGTGCTTACTTCATTTAACAAAAGTAGAAATGTTACAATGAAACAAAAGGTAACAAATGAAGGAGTATGAATTAAGTGCTTACACCATCAATGAGAAACTTAGTAAACAGCTATAGGAGAAACATGAGCAAGTAGGTATGCTGAACTGTCTGTGCATGCACAATAGAATACTAGAGGGGTGTAGTATGCGACTAGATGTGCAAGGGAGGAGACAAGCATCAGCTAGGGGAAGGAAGGTTAAGGTAGAATTGGAGAAAGCAGGCGTGTGGGTTGTAAGTATTGGGTAAGAGTAACGTAGTTAGGCAAACAAGTGTCATAGTTGACAGAATGGACGGGTGAAGGGGATTAGGAGCAGGTACAGTTGCTCAGAAGAAGTTGTGCAGGAAGAGGAGATGGAATGAGGGGTTAGACAGATGACAGTGTTATTGTTTTATGTTCTGATAGGATATCAGATACGATAAGAGATATGATTTCAGACATGGAGGGAACTATTTCCAAGAACTGTTCCTGATGTGTGAAATTGTATATGATATACCATATTTTCTATCTATCTATCTATCTATCTATCTATCTATCTATCTATCTATCTATCTATCTATCTATCTATCTATTCATCTTTCTATCTACCTACCTAGCTTAATTTTTAATTAGGCAGACCAGGGTGCTCACTGCTTCTTTCTCCTTCCTTCCCCCCGGTAGCTTGCCCTCCCCTTTCCAATGGTAAGCTTAGCAGAAGCAACCTCTCACCAGATGTCACTGATAGTCAGCTGACAGGGTGAAACTGCAGAGCATGTGCCTGGCTCATGCCACAAAGCACAGCTCAATAGCTCAGCAGATTCCCTGACTCCTTTACAGTATCTCATTACCTGCAGGAAAATAATTCAGGATTTACACATCTTCGGCCATATTATTATTAATAAAATGCTTGTAAAATACAAGTTTATTTTATTCTGGATTATGAAAGCTAAAACAATTTGATAGCGAGTGCTGTGGGAGACTGCAGTCAAGCCGCAGATTTAAAAATTAAACTAATTTACTGTACCCCTTAAACTACAGCTTGATTCCTTTCACTTTCCCATCCCTATTCGACAGCACTGAAACTGTTCTGCACATGCAGTACGTTAACTCCAAGATTCATAACACAGAAACACCCATTTTTCAAATGCAAATATAGTAAAAAATACAAAGCTCTTAAGTGTTACCCCCTCACCCGAAAATCCTTCCCCACCAACCTATACAACCATACAACATTTCACAATTTAAACATATATAGTTTTTTATTTAGATGACAGCAAAAATTCAGAAAAAAACACACCATTGAAATAAATGAGAAAATTGTATCTTGTTCACAATTCAATATCTCTAAAAATAACAAACTAATTTACACAATGCTTTTAGGGATTGTGGATTCTTCCAAGTACAACACATTCTAAAAGTTTCATTTAATATACAAAACCAGAACGGGTGGTGGACAAGTGGAACACCCTGCCAGAGGAAGTGGTGGGGGCTGAAACAATCACGGGATTTAAGAATGCATGGGATAGACATAAAGGAATTCTAGAGGTCAGGGGTAAGGGGAAATAGACTTCTAGGAAAACAAACTGAACTTACAAGCTCAAATGGGCAGACTAGGTGGGCCATAGGCCCTTATCTGCCGACACTGTCTATGTATCTATGTATATTTCTGCAAGCAGAAAACAAATAATCATGTTTAACATAGCACTCACAAGCCACCCTAACTAGAAGGATGCTACTGTGGTACTATAATGTTATATTATAGTAGTAAAGTTTGAGTATATTACTTTTTAGGTTCACTTGCGCACATGCACAAGGAACGTTGTGGGAGAGTAGCACACTTTGGAGGTGTGTCTCTCCCATCCAATGCACTGCTCCCTTGAGAAGGCATGGCAGTCCTGCACCAATGGGTGCAGGAGCTCTGTATGACAGCGGTGTTCCTCTGCTTCAAAGGAAAGCACCGCTGCCATACCTGAAACGCGCCCGTCCCCCCTCGCGTTATACGCACTCCCCGCTTGCGCATCACGCCGCCTCTAAAGCTGTTGCTGGGAGCCCACCCAGCGTGGCAAACATTGTTAATAACTGGGGTCAATCCCTGCTGGCTCCACGGCCCCTGGGTTATCCTTTGCCACGCTTGGGAGCCCACCCCAGCGTGGCAATTGTTCCCGAGAGTTTTGCCGACAGGTGCCCAATCCCCCGTCAGCTCCTCACCCCCCAGCCATCTTCTGCCATGCTGGGAGCCCACCCCAGCGTGACAAACATCCCACGGCATCGGTTTTGTTTTTAAAAAACCTGTAAAGAAAAAATGGTCCCACGGCGTGTCTCCCAGCCCCCCTCCCACAACCCGCACCCACCCACTGCGCACCCAGCCTCCCCACACACACCCTCATCCCATACTGACCTCCGTACTCCGGCGCGATGATCTTCGGTGGACCAGGAACAGGTCTGCACTCTTCAAAGGTGACCGCGAACTGAGGAAATGCTGGTAAGCTGTATAATAGGCTAGATAGGGGGGTTCAACTTTATTCCATATCTCAGTCATTTTGGGGAATTTTTGCACCAAATTTTCAACATGGGGTTATTGGGACCCCTTCTCGTGAATGATTCACTGTCATGGCGTTATTTGGGCCCGAAGGGTGATTTCGCAGGCACTGCGCAGTCACTGTGTGAAATCACCCTTTGGGCTTGGATAACACCATGACAGTGACATCTTTCATGAGAAGGGTCCCAAAACCTCATGTTGAAAATTTGGTGCACAATCCAAAATGACTGTTTTATTTAGCAAGCATGCAGTTCCTACGCACGCTCATAAGTTTGCGAATTTTCAATATTTTCACTCCAGATTTTCAACATTTCCATTTTATCACACCTTCTTATGAACTGTACAGCTGTTATTTTTCACATCTCACCCAAAATGTGTTTCCACCCATGTAGCGCACAATGGCACAGTCGGTGTGCGAAATCAATGTATGAGACACATTAAGAAAATCACAGTGATGCTGTTCAGGAGCAGAGGTCTTAAAATGGCTATGTTGAAAATTTGGTGAAAAAATTCCTAAAAATGACTGTTTTACAAGTGTGCGTTGCGCAGTTCCTACGCACGCTCGTACGTTTGTGAATTTTCAATATTTGCACTCCAGATTTTCAACATTGCCATTTTAACACACCTCCTTATGAGCACTGCAGCTGTCATTTTTCACATCTTGCCCAAAACGTGTTTCCGCCCATGTAGTGCACAATGGCACAGTCGGTGTGCGAACTCAGTGTATGGGACACAGTAAGAAAATCACAGTGACACTGTTCATTAGCAGAGGTTTTAAAATGGCAATGTTGAAAATTTGGTGAAAAAAATCCTAAAAATGACTGTTTTAAGAGCATGCATTGCACAGTTCCCATGCACGCTCGTAGGTTTGCGAATTTTTAATATTACCACTCCAGACTTTCAACATTGGCATTTTACCACACCTCCTCATGAGCAGTACAGCTGTCATTTTTCACATCCTGTCCAAAACATGTTTCCGCCCATGTAGTGCACAATGGCACAGTCGGTGTGCTAACTCAGTGTATGGGACACATTAAGAAAATCACAGTGTCACTGTTCATGACCAGAGATCTTGAAATGGCTATGTTGAAAATTTAACAAAAAAATTCCTACAAATAACTGTTTTATGAGCGTGTGTTGTGCAGTTCCTACACACCTTCGTAAGTTTGCGAATTTCCAATATTTTCACTCCAGATTTTCAACATTGCCATTTTACCACATCTCCTTATGAGCAGTACAGCTGTCATTTTTCACATCCTGCCCAAAATTTCTGTCCGCCCATGTAGTGCACAATGGCGCAGTCGGTGTGCGAAATCAATGTATGGGACACAGTAAGAAAATCACAGTGACACTGTTCATTAGCAGAGGTTTTAAAATGGCAATGTTGAAAATTTGGTGAAAAAATCCTAAAAATGACTGTTTTAAGAGCATGCGTTGCACAGTTCCCACGCACGCTCGTAGGTTTGTGAATTTTCAATATTACCACTCCAGATTTTCAACATTGGCATTTTACCACACCTCCTCATAAGCAGTACAGCTGTCATTTTTCACATCCTGTCCAAAACATGTTTCCACCCATGTAGCGCACAATGGTGCAGTCGGTGTGCGAAATCAATGTATGGGACACATTAAGAAAATCACAGTGACACTGAGCATGAGCAGAGGTCTTAAAATGGCTGTGTTGAAAATTTGGTGAAAAAATTCCTAAAAATGACTGTTTTACAAGTGTGCATTGCACAGTTCCTACGCACGCTCGTAAGTTTGCGAATTTTCAATATTTTCACTCCACATTTTCACCATTGCTATTTTACCACACCTCCTCATGAGCAGTACAGCTGTCATTTTTCACACCCTGCCCAAAACGTGTTTCCGCCCATGTAGCGCACAATGGCGCAGTCCACGTGCAAACTTAATGTATGGGACACATTAAGAAAATCACAGTGACACTGTTCATGAGCAGAGGTCTTAAAATGGCTGTGTTGAAAATTTGGTGACAACATTCCTAGAAATGACTGTTTTACGAGTGTTCATTGTGCAGTTCCTAGGTTCCTAGGTTTGCGAATTTTCAATATTTCCACTCCAGATTTTCAACATTGCCATTTTACCACACTTCCTTATGATCAGTACAGCTGTCATTTTTCACATCCTGCCCAAAACATGTTTCCGCCTATGTAGTGCACAATGGGGGTAACAAAAAGGTCATGCTGACAATTTATTGTGCAAATACCAGCAATCGCACAGGGCATTAGGGTAAAGCACCATACATGCCAAACACCACTGCAAGTACCTGCAAGCGAATGTTCGGCATTGACAAATGCTTGTTTTGTGTATGACAGAATATCAAGGTATAGCTTTCTGCTATAACTCCACTTAATAACTGAGCTGTCATACTGTATCATAGTAAACAATAGCAATACTTTCTTGTCATGTTTCACGATAACTATATGCATGACTAGATGTTAAAATTATAAAACATTATATAATGGCAAGAAAGAATCCTGGGCTCTGATTGGTCAGTTGGCCATCACAGCAGGGATGTTATCCTGGCATAACATCCCTGCTGTTCACAGGTCTAGTGCCATCATTATGGACATTATGGAGCATCTCTTTTTTTTCATCTCCTCTTAAGAAAGAAAAATATTTTTCCACACTAATAAAAACATTCTTTCAAATTATTTTTTTATTTTATATATAACAACAAGCCATTGTACAATAGGAATAATGCCCTCCAGGGTGGGTGTTATGCTGGGATAAAATCCCTTCTCGGGTGTTGGACACCCTCGGCCGATGGCCTTGGACCCAACCACCCGAGGTGGGATGTTATCCCAGCATAACACCCACCCTGTTAGGCATTATTCCTTTATCAGGCAAGGGCTGGTGAAGTACAGTATAGCATATTTCACATGACAGCAGGTTAAATAGAAAGAATACAATAGCTATATATGATCATAATACTAAAGTATGTGCTTTTTTTATTAGTTATTAGTTTATTGCAGACCAAGCAACACACAGGACACCAGTAGTCCCAGTGAAGAAGGTGCAGAGGGAAGCAGCCAGATAGATCTATCCCCCTCTGTGACTGGAACTGGGGATCGCTGCATGCTGGTGGCTCCGGCACAGAACACCAACCAGATGAAGAGCCCCAGCCTGGTCCATCCAGTCCATCTGGCATTGCAACAGAAAGCAAATCCCTCACAAAGAGACAGAGACCCTTGTTTGTTGTTGTGCTCAGATTGGCAATTAATTTATTTATATATCATAATTCTATATTCCATTTCATCATCTTTTATTGTTATATCTCTCAGAATTTAATTTATTTCCATCCATATATTAATCTCTGATCATCCCTCTTTCTTCCTCTTTTTCTCCCCCCAGGTGAAAACCTGGGTGCCTTCTTCTTCTTCTTCTCCTTTTCTGTTAGGTAATGGTGAAAACCAAGACTGCTTTCTCCTTCATCTTCTTCCTCTTTTCATGTTATTCCTCTTTCTTTCTTTCTTTCCTCCCTCCCCTTCTTCCCCCTTTTTTCCCCACTAGCCAGTCTCCAGCTTGCGTTGGATGACTGGCTTTCCCCACACTTAGGGTATTATTCTCCCTTACCTCAGAGAAGATCCTTCTTAATCCTTCTCTTTCCTTTTTTTTTTTTTTTTGATATTCCGTTTTTTGCGTGTCCCCTCCATGCCACTATAAAGCCCATCGTTTCTGTATTAAACATGTCTATGGCTAGATTTGACAGGTGCATCCCATCCGACCTGCAGAAATCTTCTACCCATTCTTCTATACCCCGCAGTATTACCTGTCCTCCAATATTCCTTACCAATGTCCCAACCCTTCTGTTCATCTTTCTCCTGGCCCTATCCACAGCTCTATGGCTGTGCTCCTGCCTCCACACCCTCCTTGGTATCATATCTGACCAGGTGAGGCTTACCTGAGGCCACCACTGCTGTATTGCTCCTAGGTCCCTTTTTATCTGAAAGTATGTGTCTACCCACAGCTTGTCCGCAAGGTCGTTGCCCCCCAAATGTATAATAATTAAGTCTGGACTGGGTCACTGTCCATTAAGTTCCTTTAAGGTGGGAAGCAGTTGTGCCCATTTCATCCCCTGGATGCCACGCCAGACCAACCTACATCGTTTCACATCCTGTACAGCTGCTTCCCCCAGCCTTTTTGTCTGTTTTCTTTTCAGCCCAATAAATATAGGAATGGCTTCAGATCCAGACTTCTGTGATCCTCCCTCTTCCTATGGGGTTTAAGCAAAATAATTATCTTATACATGCTCTTAGTTTCCTCACCATAGTATCCCCCCTGCCCTCCCCATCCCCATTTTGTCCCCACATCTGTAAATGAAAACAAAAGCAATACTTTAATTTCTTACTTCAGTGCTTGAATGTATCTCTTATAACTGGCAGACTGCCAGCGTCCTTTTTCCAAAATATCATTCACAGTTTTTCCTGCTGCTGCCCACTGTGAGGCAGCCCCAATCTGCAAGGAATGGAATAAATAATTAGCCGGATCCTCCTCCATGAATTGCATGCTTTTTTTGAGCAATGCTGTGACTTGATATCTGGTGACCCTTCTCCCATCACCATGCACAAATAATCTCCATGTCCTGGTCCCATACTCTGTGGCGAAAGCCCACAAAGCCTGCACTGGGCATACTGCACCCTCTACCTGCCCCTTAGTGTCACTATGCAACCCTGTCCCCTTTGATCCATTTTTGACCTCTTAATCTTGATCCATATCTCTTTCATCCCCTAGCTTATGTCTTCCCATTTTAATCCCCCTTCCTTGTCTTCTTTGCCATGGCCTACCACCTCACTCACTCTCATGGCGCCTGCAAACATTACAGCATAAATCGTGCAAAATAGCTGGGCCTCGGTCTTTGATCTACATATTACCGGGAGCACGTCCTTTAGTTTTGGTAGCCACTGTTCCCCTATTGCCCTCCTATTGTCTCCTGGCCCTTGTTTCAACCTGCCCCATTCCTGTATCATTCTTCTAATGAACAATGATTTTGTCAGGTCCTTCCACCCTTTTAGACTGCAGATAACACTAATCCCTGCCAAGTAAACCCCCATTGTGGTATGGGCTGTTCCTTTTTGCCACTGCTCCATGGTGAACTTTCCCAACTGTTCCTCTGTGAGTGGCCTACTTACCTCCATCTGGTGTGCTGCCCTGAATGTTTGAAACACTCTCCAGGCCCCATCGTAGGCCCTCAGAGTCCAAGGCACCCATGAGCTGTGAAACAACAGTTCTGCTCCTTCTTGCCAATGTCCCAGATGCTCATGGGTATGGGCATTTTTTGTTCCTCCGCTGTTGGTGCCAGCCTCCAAAAATGGTCCAGCTGCAGATGGGAAAGGCTTTCAGCCAGGGTATTGTGCACCCCTTCTATGTGTTTTGCTCTGAATGACATGTTCAGCTGCAAAGCCCTTAACACTAAACATCGCAATACTTGCATAACCGTTTCTGACCTGGCTGCCCTGTTGTTTAGGACCTCCACCACTGCTCTATTGTCACACCAGAATGTCACTTTCTGATCCCGTAATCCTCCCCCCAAACCAGGGCACATGCCCAGATGGGCATGATCTCTAGCGATGTTATGTCTCTTACCTTGCCGTCCCTTACCCAGTTAGCAGGCCATGGTTCTGCAAACTACCTGCCCCTCAGGTAACTCCCCATGCCTAGCCCCCTGGCAGTGTCTGTGTAAAAATCGAGGTCTGTGTTGTACACCCACTCCTTTTGCCAGAAAGAGCAGCCATTATACTCCCTGAAGAATTCCTCCCATACTTTAAAATCCTCTCTGACACCTTTTGTCAGGTCTACCAATGGTGTGGTCTGGTGACCCCGGCTATGGCCCTTGCTAACCTCTTTGTGAATGCCCTACCTAGTCCAATGGCCCTGCAGGCGAAGTTCAGGTGCCCCAGTACCTGTTGCACTTGTTTTAGTTGTACCTTTCTCCTGCTGGTGTGTACTTGGATCAGTTTTTTCAGTTTTTCCACTTTTTTGTCTGGCAACCTGAATATTTCCTTTGGGGCATCTATCTCAATCCCCAGGAATTCAAGCACCCTGCTGGGCCCTTCTGTTTTTTCTGGTGCCAGTGGAACCCCTAATTCCCTGCACAATTCCTGAAACTTGACCAGCATATGCTGTATCTCCCTTTTTCCCCTACCAATGAAAAGAAAATCATCCAACTAGTGGATGACCATTCTATAGCCAGTTTTTTCTTGAAATATCCAATGCAAGCAGGTGCTGAATGCTTCAAATGTTGCACATGCTATAGAACATCCCATCGGCATGGCTTTTTCAAAATAGTACTGACCCCCAATTTTAAAACCCAATAGGTCCCAGTCTTCTCTCCTAACTGGCAGCATTCTAAAAGCAGATTCAAGATCCATTTTGGCCATCCATGCATCCTTAGTAGCCCGGATTATCTGGACTGCATCCTCTAGTGTCACATATGTCACCTTGCTATGTTCCTCCCCGATAAAATCATTCACCGAATTCCCTTCTGGATAGGATAGGTGGTGAATCACCCTGTACTCCCCTTCTTGTTTCTTGGGTACCAAGCCCAATGGCGAAATCCACATGTTCTGCAATGGGGGGGGGGTATCAAATGGGCCCTCTACTCTCTCTGCTGCCTTTTTCTTCTCTATCTTCTGTCTCAACATTTCTTCCTTCCCTTTGACCGATCCCAGGTTGCTCGCCTCTCTTGCTTGTCTGGGACCCTCACACTGCAGTGAAAAACCTGTGCAAAAACCTTCAATAATCATATCCACCATTCTTTTGTTCAGATATCTGTCCAACCAGACTGTTCATGCCTCTAACTTGATGAGGGTTCTGGCCACCACAAACTGCTCTCTATCTTTCCTCCTGTTTTACCTCCCCGGTCCCTCCTTCTCATTTTTTCCTTGGTTTTTCCAGTCAGTGATTCTGACCTCCTCTACTCGTGTTCCCTTACCCCTCCCTCCCCTGTTCCATGTCTACCATTTAAACCCCTGTCCCTCTTGAAAAAACTGTTGACCTGAACTATGACCCCCATGCCCCTGTGCCCCTTGGGCCCATGTCATTCTGCATCTGCTTGCTGGGTGCGTTCCCCTGCATTTTGAACACGTGTGCTGAAATCGACATTGAGGTCATGAACAAAAGGTCCTGTTGTAAGCCTAGCAGCACCTCTGGGGCGTAGCTCCTTTCTTCCCCCACTTCCCTTTGGGTGTGGACTGATCTGTTACATAATCTGTCCATAAATCTAGCTGCTTCATATCCCATCTTACATCCCTGAATGTTGCCATTCTCTGTCGGAAAAATTTGTCATAGTATAACCAACTCATCCCCCCCTTTGCTTTTGCCTGCCTTATTATTAGGGAATATGTGATAAGCGGGATGCCCAGCTCCGGCTTCTTCTCCAGGACAATGGCTGAGAAGGTGGCAAAACCTACGAACCACCTGTCCCAAGTCTTCCCTTTTGTGAACTTGTCCTCCTCCTTCTTCCCTAACAGCATTATCACTGCTGCCATTTCACTCTTACCTATGTTTTTTGCTTCCTCATACTTCACTGCTGCTTCCTGGCTCACCAGAGTGAATATATCCACATACTCTCCTTTCCATATTTTTTCTTTTGTTGCCAGTGGACCATGCTCACCTATCCTCATCCTGGGTACACCTATCTCTCTTGTACCTTTTCCTTCTTTCTCTGTACCTACTTCATTTCTTTTCGGCACGACTTTCTCCATCCTAATCTCTGCCAGAGCCAATTCCATTTGCCCTAAACATCCTGTTCCCAGTGCCGACACAATTTGACCTATACATTCTTTTATACTGTCACCCACTGCGCTGGGTGTGTTACCTGTGACCTTGTTCAAGCCTTGCTACCTGGCGTATTCCTGGTGTCCCCTTTTGGCACCCTGTGGTTGAGGAGGAGGGTGAATTACTAGGGTTTGTGGAGGGAACACTATGTTCTGGGGATTTGGTCTGGGTTCCCCAGGGGGGATCCTGACTTGATCTAGGGGAGGTACTGGCGTTATCAGGTCTTTAGGCTGCAGAGGTACTGGATCAGCCACCTTGTTGGGTCCCACTGCCAGCGGTGGTACCCTAGCGGGACTGCGTGGCCTTTCAGATGGTCGTTTCCCTCTGCCCCCTTTTCCCGGGCCCACTTTCCTTTTCTCCCCAGGTCTCCCTGGTTCCTCCCTTTCCACCAGTTCCCACATTCTGTTGGCTTTTTCTGCCAACTTGATTATAGCCCTGTAAGCGTCTTCCTTTGACGGCCTGATCTTCTTTGGTGCCATGTCCGTCGATCCTTTTCACTGTGAAGACAACTGATGGGAAGAAAACAAGATTTATTAATTTATGTTCACTGCATGCCTTCTTGTGGAAAAAGGACCCCCCCCACAGCCAAGAAATGACAATTCCGTTTACCACTAAGCCCCTATACTACTTCCTTATGGCCCATCCCCTTGCACAGAGAAGCAGTCGACCAATATCGCCTTGTGCGTTCCCTCTTTTTTTTTGTTGCCCCCCTTTCCTAGGCCTTGAAAATGCTTAAACACGTTGCCTCATGGGGCTGCTAAGCCTTCCCAGGCCTCTCCATTCCCCCTACCATGCTCTGTCCCTCCCCCCAAGCCCTCCTGCTGGATGTTGGCTATCCCCAATGTTATTTCCCCACCCTAGGCCACGGTCCCTTTTTGTGATGATCCCTTCCTTCCATTATGGAAAAACCTGTTGCCAAATCACATCTCCTTTATTTTGGCCTCCTTCTGTCATCTGGCCTTTCTGGCGTGTGCTGTCATGCCCGTGGCTGGGCCCCTCAGTAACAGGCATCTGGCCCGCTCCCTTGCCTCGTGGCATCCAGGTGCCTTCCCATTTCATCTTCCCTCGAAAACCCCCTACCCAGTGCCCTGACCAAACAACCCTTACTCCAACCATAGGACTTCCCCTGCTACAGAAAATGGCCAAGCTGCTTTCTTTTGGACTGTTTCCTTGGTGTGTGACGTCATGCTCACGTGGCCTCTCGTCGCCCCCCCGCTAAGCCTTGTCATTGGCCCACCTTGAAGCTTCCCTGAACCCTTCTTCCATGGTCTGCCATGCTTTCCATTGCCCTTTTTGGCTGCTATGCCCTGCAGCATTCACCTCCCTATGTGTATGCACCTCTTCTATCCCCTGGCTCTCACTGCGCCATCCCAATGGGGCAGCGAGATTACAGCTGGCCCCACTGAGTTGCATCCTTAATGGGTAATGCCAGAGCCTAGAGAAAACATGAGGAGGGGGTGTAATCTCCCCCGAGAACACAAGGAGGTGGCCACGAGGTTTTTAGGGGTGGGGAAGGGGTCCGCTTTCAACCACGCAGTCCAGCTGGCATGCATGAGGCTTCCATGCTCTCCTTTCCACCCAACCACAAGGATGGACTGGGATCACCTCTAGCCCTTTTCTGTCCACCATTACTCCTTTTTTAGCCTCTGCTCCCTCGCGACTGCTGCGCGACGTGTGATGTCATGCCTTGTGGCCGACCTTGCCGGGCTCCTGCTCTCTCTGGTTTTGGGCCTCCTCTGGACCATCTACATTCTTTGGAATCAGAAAAAAACCCGCACAGACACCCAGACATTACCATCTAGCCTGCAATGCTACTGCTTTTATCCATTACTGCGATTTCAAAAGCTGGGTTTGAAGCCACAACCCTTAAACGTCTCAGCACCATGCCTTATCCACTGCACCACAGGAAAAGCCCTGATCCACAAACTATCTCCACACTTCCTATCTTGCTAAGCCCACCACTGGGCAGATGGTGTGGCCTTCTGCACAACTTTTTAAAACTGGACCAGCAAAACAGCACTTTTCCAACAGAACTGTGCCTAATTGCCTCTCGATTTTAAAACAACTACACATCTCCATACCACTGCAAAATTACTATCACCACTAAAACGCATGTCCTGACCCAGCGATACTATAGTTACCTCAAACCTAACCTAATGAATTGGACATTTTCAAAACAAAGCACAAAACCTCTATATACCCTAACCCATTAGTAAAACACATTCGTCCAGGCCAGCAATGCTAAAGACTTCCTTCAAAAAGCAGCTTATTGTAAAGCAGTCACAAACAATGTATTTTTTAAAACACTTTTTTTTTTTTTACTTCATTTCTTGGAAGCTATCTTACCTGCTGTACCTGCTGCACAAACCTCTCCAAATTGTTCTGCCAATCTGATGTGCTGCAGTTCCAATTAGATCAAAACTCCAGCAAAAAGTGGCTGAAATCCCTCTGTGCTGTCCATTATGCACCTCCACTTGCCCCTCCCCTTCCTGTTGTCTGGCCACAGTTCTATCCCTTGTCCCCTCCCCTTCCTTCCCCCCTCCCCTCCTGAGCACTACAATCCTAAAGAAAAGGGAAGAGGTGCACCAAGACAACCTGGTATGCCCCTTAAAGGGCAAACTCCATTGTCCCGGATTCCCCCCTTTTTCCCTCACAAAGAGGCAGAGACCATTGTTTGTTGTTGTGCTCAGATTGGCATTTAATTTATTTATATATCATAATTCCATATTCCATTTCATCATCTTTTATTGTTATATCTCTCAGAATTTAATTTATTTCCATCCATATATCAACTCCATTACCATAGTCTTAGTTTACATCATACTGATATAGCACCAGAAAAAAAAGAAGGCTCTCATAACTAATACATTGTCTTCACAGAAATCATTAACCTAACAGGTGAAGAAACTCAAAGCAAAAAAAAAAACTGCTGGCTTTTTTCCCTCATAACTAATACACTGCCTTCACAGAAATCTTTATCTTCACTGGTAAACAAACTTATCACCTGATACAAATCTTTATCCTTCCAGGTGAACAAAAAATGTGGGGGGATATCTATTATTCTTATAGTACTCATTAAGACCTTTGTTTTGATATACAGACTGACCCTTAACTGAGTGCAGGAATTGAGGGTGTTATGGCTTGTTAAAATTCCAGTGTTATCCTATGGGCATTTTATTTTTTTTTTATTCTTTTTTATATTGTCTCTAAATGTTTAAGGGGTGTATGTGTTATTCCTGAAGTATTCATTGACACCTTTTTTGACATACAGATTACCTCTTAAGGCATAATATTGAGGCAGTTATGCTTTCTCAAAGTTCAAATGTGGGAGAAAACTAAGTCCCAGTTCGTTTTTTTGGATGAAGTGATCCTTTTCATATGAATGAAACAAGCATATGGAAAAGGATCCTGTGATATGAAAAAAGAATCAGGAAAATAACAAAGTCCAAAATCTTTCTTTGTATAAAAGGATCCTTTTTCATATGAACCAAAACAAAAAAAATATGAAAAATGAACCATTAAAATGAAAAATGAATCAGAAAAAAAGTCTTGATTCTTCATTTTATGAAGGGATCCTTTTTCATATGAATGAAAAAAAAAACATACAAAAAAAGGATCCCTTCATATGAAAAAATAATTAGGAAAAAAATGAAGTCCCCATTTTTATTTCATATGAAGGGATCCTTTTTTGTATGGCAGAATTCTGGTTTTGTATTGCAGTATGAAAAAATGGAAGTGAGCCATGAAAAAGGATTGTAAAATGTAAAAACAAAACACATCTGGGATCAGTTTTCCAACACTTTAGTGCAGAATCCACCTAACAGAGTCCCAATCACCGTCCAATATACATGTGTTGGTGTCTCTCCAGGATGTCTTTTTTGGGGTTTTGAATTTTTTTTCAATGGAAACAAGATGGTTGCAATATGAAAAATAATTTTTCCTCACAAAAAAGGATTAACCTCATATGAAAAAGTAATTTTTTTTTTTGAATGGACCAAATTCTTTTTTCGTTCCAAGCAGCTGTCCAAAAGACTGTACTGAGGTTGCTCAGAACCACATTTTTAAAATGTAATAACTTTGGAAAGGATAAATATTTTTTCACCAAACCAATGAAAGATACATCTGAGGGTCAATCCCTTTCTACCTTAAACATTTCAGACAGACATTCCAAATTGTATGGGTACTAGGTGATGACAAAAAACTCTCCACCAAAAACAGCAATTTTTTGAATTTTTTTTGCTATCTGGATCTCAGATTCTGCACATTCAACTGGAACAAAACTTGGCATGCCAAGAGATCTAATCCCTCGAGCCCATGCATGCAAAATTTCATGCAAATCTGGAGAACAGTTGTGATACACTAAAGTGCAAAATTTGAGGTTTAACATAGTTACACATGCTCAGCACTAACTATTGTGGTGCTACTGCACCACTGTAATAACTGCACACATTGATTATCTGGGACATAACACTAAAAATTAGGGAATGGTTGCTTAAAATTGCTTTCAAGTTCAGCCAGCCCAGTGACACTGAGGGTTGAGGCATCTAGCCTTACCTCATGTCACGCCGGCAACCTAGGTTCCGGAATGACCTTGGGTCACCAGGAAGGAAGCTGGTGGGATGGTAGGAGCAGGATTAACCTCTCCTGGGGTGGACACTGTCCCTCTCATAGTCTCATCACCATCGGGTGGAGGTTTGGTGGTGGCACAGGTGGAGAGGGACAGCTAGTAGGGTGGGGTGCTCTACAGTGCCTGGCATTGAATGCCTCCACAGAAGTATGTCCAGCACCCTGGATGCATGAGGGAAGGGGTAAAAACTGGGAAAAAAGCAAAAAAAAAACTGTAAATAAATAAAAAATGTTGCTTTCAGGGATGCAAGTTTTTGTGTTTAGAATCAAAGCGTGTGCATGATTGTATAACTTACTTAAGGGTATTTAATATTACACCTTAGGCATATTAATTAATTTGCAAAAATCAAATTAATATGTGTATAAAACTTATTGTAATGTGAAATTGAAATTTATGACAGTGATATACCAAAGAGATGGTGCATGCCCTAAACACTGTACCTCTGTCCCCTGCAGCATGCTACAACTGGAGCACTAAAGTCATAGCATTTTTGGATGAAGTAGCTTGCTTGAAAAAAAGAGCCATTCTGGAGTTGAGTATGATTAAGAAGTACAGCACTGTATCTGACAATTATTTTCTGAAGTGTTAGAAAGACTCTACTGCAGTATGGTCAATTAAAGAGAATGGATGTTCACTGCATAACAAGAAAGTAATATATCATAGCATTTGAAAGATATATCCCACTTCCTTTTAAAAATGAAGGAACATTCAATTTCCAAATTTTGGGCTGATTTTTTTTAACCCTAAGAAGAACTGAAATCATCACTCCATTGTTCAGCATTATAGGGAGAATTCTTATTCAGAGGTACATTTCTAATTCACGGTTGAAATGTTTATTATTGCTGACATGGAGTGGTACTATCTTATGCTGAAACACTAGTATTCCTAGAAGGCACTTTCATAAAAAGAATTGCTGTAAAATACTGCCTCATACAGCATTTAATCTATAACCAACACATAAAGTTAGCAGTTATCAAAATAAACTGCAAATTCGGTCCAATTACTGTAGGGATTTATGTCAGCTGGTAGACAATTTCGCTGTCATCCGATGTTACAGCGACTCCTTTATGTCAACTGCATTTGTGGTCAACATAAAGGGACTCACAACAAACTTTGTTTTCTTCAGGGGCTTTGCCTGCTGAACACCCCATGAGGGGGGCTGTGCCTCCACACCCCCGCTGCATAAATAATCACCTCTGAGTCAGAGTTGTTTCACGGAGGGGGTGCAATACCTCCAGGAAGCAGTCTCAATGTCCCGTGCCTACAGAACAGCAACCTGACACTGTTTTTGCTGTAGTGTCGGGTGAAGTAAAACTTTTCAGTTAATTTATTTATTAAGCTTTTGTCCATAACATATAGTACAGTATATGTTACCTGAAGCAAGTAAAATCTCGCATTTTATAGTATGTAATACAGGTAATAATATGTATAGCATATTGTTATGTCAAGTTACCAATATACTAAATTGTGTGTAAAACACCCTAAAATAAAGGGTTTTGTATATTTACTTGACACAATGCATATCTAACAGCTTGTACTATAATGGAAATGTAATAGAAGAAAAGAAAAGAAAAAAAGGTCAACTTAACATGATTATTAATTTTGTACTAAACATAAGGAGCTGCATAGAAGGTTGATTATACAACTGAATCGATACTTGAAATATGTCTATTTAAAAAGAGAGAGGGAAAAATTAAACAATACTCATCACTTATGAGTTTGAAGAAAATTCAAGTAATCCTACCAGCACAGATAAAACTCATTGAGTCGGTCTGATATCAAATATGAAATTCTTTCCAGAGAGGCAATATAAGTCAAATTGTTTAAAATGTCCTTAAGAGTAGGTGTTAACTGAGTTTTCCAGTGAATTAAAGTCAGTCTCTTAACTTACATGAATAAGATCTGCAGCCATTTATGTTGGTATTTTGTTAGATTTAGGTTATTATTTATAATTCCTAAAAGGCAAAATTTAGGTTCGAATATGATGTCATGTCCGATAATCTTAAAGACTAAATTATGGACAGCTTGCCATAAGTTAGATATAGGTTTACATGACCACAGTATATGTAGAAGATCACCATTTGGTGAGTTACAGCGCCAGCACTTATTATTGGGTAGTAAACCTATATTGTGTAAATGAGATGGTGTTTTATACCATAGATGTAAAATTTTAAATTGAATCAACCTACTGCGCATATCTTTAAAGGAGTCATGACAAAGTTTCCAACAACTGTCCCAATGGGAGTCTGATATATTTACATTTAATATCCGATTCCATCTATCTCTAGCAAAAAGAGATTGGTTTGGTAATGTGTCTTTGATCTGATTGTGTATTTTACTGATTAAGCCAGAGGGGGTATTAATCCACATATTAATGTATGAAAGAGATGATACCGACTTATTAATTTGTTGAAGGTTAGAGAATATAGCAGTTCAAATTTGTAAATATTTCCAGAATTCTTTCCTAGGGACATTCCATTTTGTTTGAAGATTACTAAAAGAGTTTAATGTGTTACCATTGTCAGTCAAGATATCGTTCAAGAATAAGATGTTCTTGTACATCCAGAATTTGCAATATATTGGTTTGTTCTCTAGTAGGAATTTCGGATTACCCCAAATGGGTGTAAAAGGTAAAGGGGAGGGATCAGATTTAAGCCATTTATGCATTTTAAACCAATAATGAATGGATGCATTAATTATAGGATGCTTTTTAAATTTAGGGGATAATGTAAAGTAAGTGAAGCTATTAGGCGTATGTCCTGGAGACAGGGAAGCTTCCATATCATACCATAATGGTACATTATAATTAGGTTTAAAAAACCACTTAATAGTTTGTGAAGCTCTGAATGCCCACAAATAAGCCGTATACCATGGTAATCCAAATCCACCATGAGTCCAAAGAGAGCGTAATTTAATAAGGTTGAATCTTGGTATGCGACCTTCCCATAGAAAATTTCCTATAACTTTGTCAATATTGTTCAAAAGAAGGGGGGAGGAGATCTTAAGTGGAATACAAGCAAACAGAGAATTTTAGGTGTAATATTCATCTTAATTGCAGATATTTTGCCAAATAGGGATAGATTCAGATTTTTCCATTTATCTAAATCTGTTTTAATATTTGCAAGTAAGGGACATAAATTGCTGTCCCACATCTTATCTAAATCAGTTGATATTTTTTCCCTAAGTAGGTAATACCTAGTGGAGACGAGCGAAATCCAAGATGTATATTCATAATAGGCTTACAATATTTGTTTAGTGGTAATACCTCAGATTTTTGATAATTAACTGTAAGTCCAGAAAGCCTGGAAAAAAGATTGAGAGTATTATTAAGTGATTCCCCAGACATTTTTAAGTTTTCTAACAAGATTAGCATAGCATCAGCACATGACAGTGTTGTATATTGCGTATGTCCGATGGAAATGCCCTTTATATCATTACTCTGTCTGAGAGAGGCTGCAAGAGTTTCAAGAGCTAAGATAAAAAGAGATGAAACATAGAAACATAGACTTTGATGGCAGATAAGGACCGCTAGGCCCATCTAGTCTGCCCATGTCCCTACCTACAGGATAGGCCGCAGATCCTAGTTAACCAACAGCCTATATCTTCCTGCCCCCACAAGAATTGCCTTATGTCTGTCCCATGCATTCTTGAATTCTCCCACAGTTTTAGACCCCACAACTTCCTCAGGAAGGCTGTTCCATGCATCCACTACCCTCTCTGTAAAATAATACTTCCTCACATTGACCCTGAACAGCCCTCCTTCTATCTTTAAATTGTGTCCCCTTGTTCTTGCAAGTCTCTTTTTCTGAAAGACGCTACCCTCTTGCACTTTGTTGATTCCCTTGAGGTACTTGAAAGTTTCTATCATGTCCCCCCTCTCCCTTCTTTCCTCAAGGGTATACATATTAAGCTCCTTTAGTCTCTCCTCATATGGCTTCTCTTGCAGACCCTGCACCATTTTAGTTGCCCTCTCTGGACTGCCTCTATCCTGTCTATGTCCTTGCAGAGATGGGTCTCCAGAACTGGACACAGTATTCCAGATGGGGTCTCACCAACTGTCTGTACAGAGGATAACAACTTCCTGTTTTCTGCTGCTGATGCCTCTCCCTATACATCCCAGTATACCCCTGGCCCTCCCAACTGCCTTCTCACATTGCTTGCTAACCTTAAGGTCATCTAATATGATTACCCCCATGTCCCTTTCTTGTTTTGTTGTTGTTACTACCTCCCCACCCATTGTGTATTCTTCCCCTGGGTTCTTGTTTCCCAGGTGCATTATTTGACATTTTTTTGCATTGAATCCTAGCTGCCATACGTCTGACCATTCCTCCAACCTTGCCAAGTCCCTTCTCATCCTTTCCATGCCTCCTTGTGTATCAACCCTGCTGCAGATCTTTGTGTCATCTGCAAAAAGGCATACTTTTCCTTCCAGTCCCTCTGCAATGTCACTGATGAAGACATTAAAAAGTACTGGACCCAATACTGAACCCTGCGGTACCCCACTAGTAACCGCTCTTTCTTCAGAGTGGACTCCATTTACAATTACCTTCTGTGTCCTGTTGTCCAGCCAATGTTTTACCCAGGCTACCACCCTGGGACCCACTCCCAGGCTGATTAATTTGACTAATAATCTTTTGTGTGGGACTGTGTCAAATGCCTTGCTAAAGTCTAGGTAGGCCATGTCCACAGCCCCTCCCTGGTCTACTACTTTGGTCACCCAGTCAAAGAAATCTATTAGATTCGTCTGACATGACCTTCCCGCTGTGAACCCATGCTGCCTTGGATCCTGTGCCCCACTAACCTCTAGGTACTCAACTATTCTTTCCTTCAGAAGTGACTCCATCACTTTTCCTACCACAGAGGTCGGACTGACAGGTCTGTAGTTTCCTGCCTCTGTCTTGGTCCCACTTTTGTGAAGGGGAATCACATCTGCCTTCCTCCAGTCCTCGGGTACCACAATATCCTCCCATGATTTATTAAAAAGAGTAGCCAGTGGTTTCTCTAGTTCCTTCCTTAATTCTTTTAGAATTCTGGGGTGAATTCCATCAGGACCCATTGCTTTGTCCACCTTCAGTTTTAGGAGTTCTTGCAGAACCCTTTCTTCTGTGAAAGTACTGGGATCGACCCCCCTATCAAGAGTGCTTCTGTTAATTGGATTAGGCACTTCCCCCTCCTCTTTTGTGAATACTGAGCAGAAATATTCTTTCAGTATTCCTGCTTTTTCACTGTCCCCCTCTGCCCACCCACCGTTCATTCTATTCAGCCTCACTATCCCTCCCTTTGTCTTTCTACGCTCGATGATGTACCTATAAAAGGTTTTATCCCCCTTCTTAACAGAGTTGGCGATCTTTTCCTCAGTTTGGGCCTTTGCTATTCTGACTTCCCTCCCTGCTTCTTTCTGCCTTAACTGGTACAGCTCTCAGTCCTGCTCCTTCTGGGTTTCCTTATACTTCCGGAATGCTATCTTTTTCTTCCTGACTTTCACAGCCACCTCTCTTGAGAACCATAGTGGCTTTTTCTTTTGTTTTGATTTGTTTATTTGCTTCACACAAAGGCTTGTTGCCTCTGTGATGGCAGTTTTGATAATTCCCCAATGTTGCTCCACACCTCCTTCTAGCCTGTTTGCTAGTGCTTTTCTGAGGCACTCTCCCATCTTGCCAAAGTCAGCCCTCCTAAAGTCCAGTACCCTCACTTTTGTATGGCTTGACTCTGTAGCTGAGTTTAACATGAACCACACTGTTTGATGGTCACTTGTCCCCAGATGGCAACCCACTTCTAGATCTGAGATCCTTTCACTTCCCCCGTTTGAGAGTACAAGGTCTAAGATTGCTCCCTTATGAGTGGGTTCCGAAACTAGCTGTCTTATGCCTGCCACCTGTAGGGCATCAAGAATGGCCCTGCTCTTGGATGTGGCTGCAGCAAATGTGCTCCAGTTAACATCTGGCATATTCAGGTCTCCCATCAACAGTATCTCCCCTTTCTCTGCCATTCTAAGAATGCCTTCCATCATATCCTTGTCCATTCCTTCCCCTGACATGGGGTCTGTACACAACCCCTGTGCAGATTGGGTGCCCTTCCAGTCTCCAGGTGACCCACAGTGCCTCCTCTCCTCCCTGTTTACTTATTTTGTTCAGTTGCTTTTATCCCTTCCTTTACATAGAGAGCTACTCTTCCCTCTTCTCCCTGCCTGGCTCTCCTGTAGGTTATGTACCCTGGTATGTTAACATCCCAGTCATGGTTCTCTGTGTACCATGTTTCTGTGACTGCTATGATATCCAGGAATCCCTCTTCCATTAAGGCCACCAGCTCAGGGAGCTTGTTGCCCAGACTACGGGCATTGGTACTCATTACCCTCCATTTCCTGATGGCCTTATCCCTTTGCCCCATCCCTGTCCTTCTTGCCTTTGTCACTTTCTCCATTTACCCTGCCCTTCTCCCTATCGACACCTCCATGTTGGTGTTTGCCACACTTACTACCGTGATTGTTTGGGGGCTAGGATTTTCCTGCTCCTTTCCAGTGCCTCCTCCTTGGCTGGTTTAAAAGCTTGCCAATGAAGCATTAAACCTATCACCTAGGATCCTGGTTCCCCTCCCAGACAGATGCAGCCCATCATGCCAGTATAGGTTGCATCACTCCAGGTGGACCCCACTCCCCAATGAAGCCAAATCCTGAGCTCCACACCAGTTTTCAACCACTGATTGAATCCATGGTACAGAACACCCTAGCCTCCTCCTATGCCATAGGTGGGTAGCACCTCCGAGAAGGTTACCGTCGTGCTACTTGACCAAGGCCCTCCCCAATTCCACAAACTCTTCCTGCACTTCTCTAATCCCTTTCTTAGCCAGGTCATTTGTCTCTAGGTGGACAATGACATCCAGCTCCTTCCCCTGTGCAGCTGCTCCGGCAATCCTGAGGATTCGCTCCCTGTCCCTCCAAGCCATGGTACCAGGCAGGCACCTTACCGCCCTCTCCCCTTCCTTGCCAAGTTCTACCTTCCTAACAATGGAGTCCCCCACCAGGAGTTGTTTCCTTCCCCTGCAGGGTCCCCTGCCACCCTCCTGTGGGTCTCCTTTGTGGAGGTTCCCAGCATCCTCCTTGGTCTCCACTGCGGGTGCCTCCATAGAGGAACCACACTTTGCCAGAATGGCATAGGAATTGTGGAGAGGTACAATTGGAGGGATGCACCGCTGTTCCACCAACCTCACCCTCCCTGTGCCCACTGTGGTCCAACCGCTCCTCTTTCTTGGCAACCTCTGAGGCAACAGCAGTGACACTGGTGGTCCCTGGATGGAAGAGGAGGTCCCACAAATCCTGGCCAACTCAGCCTGGAGATGAGCAACCTCCTCCCTCAGCCCAGAGAGGTGCCTGCAGATGGAACAACACCGCATCCTCCAGAACATCTCCCGGAAGACTGCTGCTCCATAGCCACTGCACTGCACCACTCAATCATCTTTTTTCTGGCCCCTTAACTGTTTGCAATCCTTACTCTTTCCTCTGTTTTTTTCTCTCTCCTTACTTTCTGCCTGTGTGCCCTTTAAGCTCCTGATTGTCCTGTTCTGAGACAAGAATATCCTATATTTTCAGTAGACCACTTACTTGTTCAGAGGCAGACCTCCAGCAAGCTAGAGGGGCGGAGAGCTACTCTTGCCCTTCTAGGATGGTGGATCCTTGGTGGTTCTGTGATCACTCACTTCCTGCCCCTAAACAGGAAGTTCCTGTTGTCAGTCAAATGCTGTGCCTATAAAAATAGAACTTGCTTTGGGTGGAGGGAAGGGCAATATAGTCCCAGCAGAGAAGTTCAGTCACAAGCAGTCCTTTCTCCTGGTGTCTTCTGCCAAGCTGGTGAAAGAGGGCACCATTCCTGGTACCCCTTGCTAGTATAAAGGACTGTGACAATGTAAAATTTGTAAGTACCCTAGCATGAGGTTTTGTATAGAGAAGTTTAATCCAAGAACAAAATTGGTTGCTAAAACCAAATCAGGATAATACCAAATAGAGAAAATTCCAGTCCAAAGAGTCAAAAGCTTTTTCAAAGTCTATAGCAATGGCTACTGCCAGAGAATTAAGAGACTTGGCCCTGTAGATAAGATTAATTAGGGAGCGCAGATGGTCAGAGCCCATCCTACCCTTAACAAAGCCCACTTGAGATTTGTGAATTAGTTTGGGAATATATGGCTCTATATGGTTTGCCAAAATCTTAGCAAAAATCTTGCCATCTGTATTAAGTAAAGATATTGGACGATAATTAGCAATGATGGTAGTGTCCTTGTCTTTTTTTGGAAGAATTGCAATAATTGCATCTGTCATAGTATGAGGTAAATATCCTGTCATAGAAGATTCATGAAATACCTTACAGTACATAATAAAGGGCATAGTTGTTCAACAAAAAACTTATAAAACTCAACAGGAAAGCCATCTCCACCCAGAGAACGTCCAGATTTAAGAGACTGAATCACCTTCTTTACTTCTTCTATAGTGAAAGGTTTATCTAAGGAATGTATTACCTCCTGTGAGAGACAGGGGAGTGCTAGTTTATCCAGGAAAGAAGAGACATCTAAAGATGATGTTAAACGAGATGAGGAATAAAGTTTTTCATAGAAGGATGTCATTATCTGATTAATAGCAGATTCATTAATTTGAATCTTCCCTGTATGGTCTTTTAAAGCAGCAATATGACGTTCCATTTGTTGCATTCTAAGCCTATAGGCAAGTATTTTACTCCCTTTCTCCCCACCTTCCCGAAATTTTTGTTTTATTCTTAGTAATGCTATCTCTGTTTTCCTAGAGATTAGCTCATTAATTTTCATTCGCAATTGTAAAATTTCGTAGTGCAAACTAGACGAGGAATCAGGATGGGAGTTATTCGAATATAATATCTGTTTTGTTTTCAATAGATTTTCAAGATTATTAGTTTGTTGTTCCCTAAGTTTCCTCCTATGAGACGCATAGCTGATTATTTTACCCTGTAATGTAACTTTGAGCACTTCCCATGTAGTACCCATGGAAGTATCTTTTGGATCATTGAGATCTACAAATTCTTCTATTTGTGCTTTAATCCAAGGTAAGAATTCTGGATCTTTAAGTAATAAAGGGTCTAATCTCCATGTGGAGGACTTTGTTGGGGGGAGAGCCCCAAGTAAATAAAAGCTTAACTGGAGCATGATCCGATATAATTAATGGAAGGATATCGACTTCTATTATGTTGTCCGTTATTGCAGGAGAGGTTAACCAATAATATATTCTACTATAAGTCTGATGACGTGAGGAATAAAAGTATATTCTCTATCTCTGGGGTGGAGGGTTCTCCATATATTGGATAGGCCCAAGTCCCGCATTAACTGAGAAATTATAATTAAGCTTTTGGGGTGACAGTCTAGTGAGCCATTGCT
Source organism: Neoceratodus forsteri (assembly GCA_016271365.2). Classification (NCBI taxonomy): domain Eukaryota; kingdom Metazoa; phylum Chordata; order Ceratodontiformes; family Ceratodontidae; genus Neoceratodus; species Neoceratodus forsteri. The sequence goes on from CM057453.1 coordinate 217,434,998, forward strand.
CCTGTCCATGTATGCATCTAAGGTAAAATTAAAGTCCCCTCCAATCAATACTGGAGAGTTATCTATGTTTGATGTAATTAACATTTGAGTCGAATTCTGAAAAAATTGAGGGTTGTCTGAATTTGGTGCATAGATATTAATTATAGTTAATGGCCCTGAAGGGGTATCAAACGTTATAATAAGTCATCTACCATCCAAGTCTTTCTGAATATTAGAGGGTATCCATCTCAGTTTTTTATGTATTAATATAGCAACACCTCTTTTTTTTGTGGTGGCAGATGCCCCAAACACCTGACCGACCCAGTCACATTTTAATCTATCATTGTCTGCATCCAACAATTTAGTTTCTTGCAATAATGCAATTTGTACTTTGTGTTTCTTGAGGTGATTTAAAACTTGTTTGCGTTTATTCAGCACATTAAGTCCCTTGACATTCCATGTACATAATGCTAAATTAGCCATCTTATATTAAGTTATTGATCTACTATATAATAAATGTTGTGTCAGGGGACCATAATGCTGACTTATATTCAACAATGAGATACAGAACAGTTTATAGTAGATATTACTTATAGTAAAAATGTTGGCAGGCTTTTTTAAAGTTGACAGACTGGAAAAGTATATACTCTCTATCTGGTTCCCTTCGATGCAGCTCTCTCTAACCATTGTAATCCTAACATTATTAAACATCAAAAATGTGTAACAATAAAATAAGACAGTCATCTAGGATGTACAGAGAGGATAAGGTTGGTCTGAGTACAGGGAATGAGAAACAGAAAAGACTGAGACCAAGACCACCTCTCTGTATTCTAGGATGTAGCTTATCACTCAGGAAGTAGGGTAGCCCCAAATAAAATAAGGGAAAAATGCTATCCAAACTTTCTTAAAACAGTAACTCAACCAGAATATATCCAACAATATCTAAATACTGTGATTTGTGATAAACCCTGAAGTAGGGTAATGACTATTATGTGTCTTTACTCTTATAAAGTTAAAGATAGTGGTTTCCAATAACATTACTAAATCTAGCATCACCTCTGGTAAAGAGAGGACGAAAAAAATGTCTACACAAGTCCATTTATGCAGTTATAATGAATTAAATAACCTCTATATGTAAAATAGGGTATACAGATAATATATAGTATGCTAGCGCAGCATACTCAACAGTTGCTATGTCCTTAATCCAGCAGATATTAAGTGACAATAAATGCACCTTTATAATAGATTATCTATCATCTCTGTCTAACAAGGTGGAGTTCCCATTCGTTTTGCGTTGCAAGGTAGACGAAGTAGAAGAGAGATAGAAGAAAGGAGAAGAGGAAAAAAAAAATTCCCTAATTGCAAGGACATAAACGTCATGATATAAACAGAATTTCAAATGATTCCAGACTGTTGATCTATTAACTATTACTAAGGAAATTAAAGAGTTTACATTATATAGCAATCCTTCACATTAATTGATGTCAAGTGCAGCGATTTTGCCAAAGACTTCCTATGAATTTTTTAAACTCAAATCATATAAGTGCACTCTCCTGATAAGACCTTCTTATGTGACTGGAACATAGTAAAGATAATGTTTACATTGGAGTGCAGTATCAGAGAGATAGAGATTCCATGCTATATTGCTATATTGGAAGCTGATCCCTCTATGAACAACCCACCCAACCTCGTCCAAAATGCAAATTGCAAAAATATGACACCCCACTGTCAAACCCAACCATCGAAACAATATTACCAAGACACATTGGGGGGAGATTCAGTTCCAAGGGCACCGAGAGTTTACAGATGAAATGCAGCAATCTGTGGGTTGTCATCTGTCGCAGTTCACATATTCAAGTCCCACCACAGCCACTTTCATCCTAATATCTAAATAAAGACACCGAGTCTTCTTGTGTCTCTGCCCTTCCACGAACATAGCCAGGGTAGGAGATAAATCTTCAGTAACAAATATAAGAGATCGGGACACTAATTCCCAGATATCACGCTTATGTTTGCTGCTCCATCCAAAATATAGCGCAATGCGTAAGACAGTCACTGGGAAATTTATCTCGAGTATTTCGAAGGAGTGGTATCTCCTTTATACTTGCTCTTGCCATGGCGCTTTTTCTTCGGGGGCTCATTTGAGTTGACTGGAGAACTCTCGCCACCACTTGCCCAGGAAACATCTATTCGCTCGCGGTCTGCCTCATCCCTCACCGAAATACCCAACTCTGCCTCAGAGCCGTCACAGAGAGAAGGTAGATCTTCAAGTACTGCATATTTATTTTGCACAGTAACGTTTGGGATGGTTAGCTCCTCAGAAATAGATTTGGAGGCGTTCTTGCTTAGTATTTCAGGGCTGCAATTTCGTGTTGCAGATTGAGCTGTGTTGAAAGTTGACTTATTTTGTACCAGATTGTTCTGCCCCTTCGATGGCTTGTCAGAGGGAACCAGAATAATACCCGTTTCCTTCAAGGTATCCATATTGCGTATTTTATCAGTACTGGTATTTGTCGGGGGATCAGGTGTGGGTTGCGCTTGTCGGGTCGTGGAATCTCTATCACTGGTTACTGAGTAGTTATTCAAGAATGACATGAGAGACTCTGGGTTATAAAATTCCTTATATGAGTTTCCTATATAGATCCACATGGTTGCAGGGTACCTTAGAGTAAAGAGAAGTCCCATCTGGTGCATAGATCGTCTGGCAGCGGTATAGGCCCTCCGTTTCAAAGACAATTCTTTTGAGAAGTCTCGATATATATAGATGTTATGATCATGCCAAGTAAGTTGACCGATTTCCCTTGCTTTCTGCAAAATTAACTCTATATTGACGTAATTAAGGAATTTTGCAGTTATAGGCCTCGGTCTTTGTTCCACAGAGGGTTTTGGGCCTAATGATCAGTGAGAGCGTTCTATTATTAACTCAATACCGGTTTGGAGACATAGTATGTGTGGCAACTCTCGTTGTAGAAATGCTGTGGTGTTCTTAGCCTCCACTCCTTCAGGAAATCCAAATATCCGGAGATTATTTCTTCGGTTTCTATTTTCTAGATCCTCAATTTTTGACTGTAGTTCTTTAATCACTCGGTCTTGAGATCTGATAGTTGTTTTTAGATCCTGTATAGATTCTTCACTGAGACGGATTTTATTTTCTGTGAAAGCCAGCCTGGAACCAATGGTTTTCATCATCTGTGTATTATGCTGAGTAGCAATTTTTAAATCACTCATGTCCGTAGATAATTTGTTAAACATTTCTTCAATTTTCTCAAGTGGATTTGGTTGTTTATCAGAGTAGGCCATTATGAGGCCTTGCAGAGTCTCTTCAAGATCTACAGAAATGCTGAGGATTGTAGATATATCTTTTACAAAAATAATCACAACAGCTGTAATGTCTGTCCTTACTTTGTTCTCGTGGATAAGATGTTATTTATGGCTTAGATAGCAGAGGAATATGCTAGATGCAGTTTATTAGTGAGGAGCTCTGAAGTTAAGCCTCCATCTTGTTCGGTGTCAGGCCACGCCCCCTCAAGTAAAACTTTTGAAGTAGCATCTGCATACTCTACTGTAGCAGTGATCATAGCCATACATGTTCTACATTTCATAAAATGTTAGAAAGGCATACATCCTTCTCAGTTCCTATTCCCTACTATACAACCACTACCACTGACCAAGGAAAGTATAAAATAATGTCCTATGTGTAATCCAGGTTCAAAAAGATGGATTTCAGTTGAAGATAACTGCAAGAAAGGGGATAAAACATGCAGCTTTCAACCACAAAACAAAGGCACACATCGAAGTCAGTTGGAGTCCAGATCAAGTGTATGTTTTTTTCTTCCACACAGTATCTTCCAAGAAGGCTGATTAGCAGGTGCTGTGGCACTGGACAGTTATATCAGTTTGAAAGTGTCAAAATAGAATATTGGGTAGTACTGGAAGACTTCCTAGAGTTTGCAACATAGCTGTCGGCAGTTTCAGACAAAATTAATAGTTGCAATCTAGCCAATATAACTGCTCAAAATGTAAAATGGCAGTGTTAACTTACCTTAGAGACCCTCACAAGGGAACAGGAAATGAAAAGTATGAGAAACTAGATTTTAAAAGTGGGTGTTTGGTCTCTCTTCTTCCAGATACTGTACAGCCTTTGGCATTTAAATTAGTTTCAGCGGTCTTATGCTTCTGTGCCAGTGATGTATGTCAAATTTGTAGCACTGGACAAGCAATTTTTGGAGGGAACATCTATAATTTTCTTCCAGTATGATAAGATCAGTTCTGCATTCTAATTTTGTGACTCCCCTGAAATGAAAGCATGGTGTCCCCAATTTTGAGTCTTTTCCCAAAGCATTGCAACTCTTTATCAAAAATATATGCTGCTGAACAGTTTATTTTCCAATTGTGTGTACTGTATGTGTACAAATCAATGATAAATACTTGACTGTGAGTTTTCTTATGATGTATACAATTTCCTAAAAGGATGGCCTTTACATTAAATTATGATTATGCAAACACAATTTTTAAATCAATCTTTTGTATCCTTATAGATACATAGCATCACAGTCCTTGGGTAGTGACCAATGTAAAGGCATTTTTGACACTATAGACTTTCATCATCTCTTGTGTTTTCATACATTAAATGTTATACATTCTAGATAGCTTACTGCAAACATAGCTGCATGTTCCAAAGCAGAAGAACTAAAAAAAAAAAAGAACTGTCAGGTTCAGGCATACCCCTGTACTGATGCAGCTCTGTGCAAAGTCTGTGGAACAGACCTGGGCAAATCACATGAAATCACATAACTGATTAGATATTTTCTTTTATATATTTTGTTTAAATTATTTGGCAACATGCCTTTACAATTTAAAATACAAAAATGACATCCATTAAAAACATTTTGTAACTGGTACATTTAAAACACATTAGATAACATAATGACAATAGTAGAAGTTATGACAGTCAGAGTAGTAAAAATCATGATGGTTATTGTGACTGTATTTATGTTCCATCAAGAAAGATTTAAAATTACAATTTAATAGAGTCCATGTAACCAATCAAATTGTTTTGTATTACATGATCTTTGGAGTTAAACAATGCCAACAGAGGTATGTTTGGGGGGAAACTGAGGTTCCCCAAAATTGACCCTAACTGTTTTTTCCTGTGTTTCTCTAAAAATGAACAGATAAGAATTACGTGTTTTAGGTCATATGGTACCTGCATATTACACCTGCAGTGTTCTGTGTTATTACCACTGAGAGATTATTTAAATAAAATGTAATTACTTTTGAATAACTCTAATCTGAATCTTGTTATTATTCTTTTGTCAATATCATTAAATGCAGTTAAATAGGATTCATAATAATGATCGGTTCTGATTTGCTTGCACCAGTTTTTTTTATTTATTTCTGTAACTGTTTCATGTCTAAAGCAAAGTGAGTGTCTCTTATTTTTTTTGATCTGAAGTTTTATTTCTCTGAAAGGTCTATTATATATTTGATAAAGAATATCAATCATACCAAATTTAATTATTTATTTTATAATAGGCAGAAGACTTGGTTTGCTGACCAAGGCACCTGGCTTCACCTGAGCTCTATCCTTCTAAGATTGCTTGAAAGGACAGAGCAGAGAACCTTACCAGAGCAATGGAAAAGCATTAAGACTTTTTTTTGGCTAAGCAGATTTACTGTATGTTGTTATTTTTATTTTGTGCTCACAGGGATTGCTACTGTTTGTTGCTAACATTTCATTGCTTTATTTTTCTCTTATTCAGATTGTTGCTGGTATACCTTCTTCTGTATTATTACAAGGTGTGCCTGCAGGTGTGTGCTAACAGATTACTTCTGTAATCTTCTGATTCAAATTGTCTTTTGCAAGATATATCTTCTTTTACTGCTTTATTTTTCTCTGTGGCAAAGTGTTTCTTACAGGGTATATCTTCTCTGAAATTATTACAGGTGGTGCTTTACAGGTTTTACAGTTTTATCTAACATTAGGATAAGCTTTCAGGGTTACTGTATTTGTTGTTGACTGATTGTTTCTGCTCCTACCTCTTATTCTTTTATCCGTGGTTCTTCTTTTTTGGCAGGGGAAGGGCCCAGCCACTCACCCCCATCTCCAAACACCCCACACTACATTCCTTTTATAGGATACCACAGTTGTTACATTTCCTGTGGCAAAGCAGGAAGGGGCAGATCAGTGGGACATCTGCAAGGTGAGCTCATTTACAGGGCACTAGCAATTTAACTCGTTATGACAAGTTATATGAAAACAAAACACAAAATCAAACCATTACTTGCATTTTTTTTCCTCCTAATTACTCTGACCAGGTTATAAACCCAGCAACTTATCTGGAATGGATATCATTAACTGCAGGTACTGTGGAACACTTTTCAGAAGGACAGTCTTACAGGATTTAGGACACTGTCCTACATGATGGGCCATTGGATATCTTAGGGCTCAGCTCCAGGCAGCACAGGCAGAGATTGTGCACCTCAAATTTCATATTCAAAAGGTAATACATTGTAAGAACCACCCGCCATTTCCCCAACATCCAACAAAAGAACCTTGACCACAGAGGGTAGTTGGTCCAGGAGGTTGGTAGGTGGTTATGAGGGGCAAATCGGGTGCCCCATCACTCTGTGCTCTCCAACATATTACCTCCAAAAACCATACAAATGCTACAAACAGGTATCTGCCTCTATCTCTGAAATCAAACAAAGGGGCAGAGGACACTGCAGTACAGGACACTGCAGCACAGGAGCTAGCACAACAAAACTCACCCAAATCAGAAACCAACACAAAAAAATCAAAAAGGAAATCCAAAAAACTTCTAGTCATAGGAGACTCCATGATTCGGGAAGATGATACTCATCTCCAGCGAGGGGTAATGGTCAGATATCTCCCAAGTACATCAGCGTGGAGAGACACTGACCACATTGCTAAAATTGTTCATAAAGCAGGAGAAAACATTGATGTCCTGGTACACATAGGGACTAATGATCTCACCAGATGGTCAGTTGTGGAGACCATGGAACACCTGACCAGGCTGGGTGACAAACTATTATCTATTTCATCCAACATCTCCTTCTCTGAGATCCTGCCAGTCTGGAAGAGGGGGGGCAGATGGACAGCAGGTCAGAGAAGGGTAGATAGGGCAGCTAAACATGAGGCTCAAGGGCTGGTGCCAGGAAAAAGGACACAGATTTGTAGGGAACTGGCAACAGTTCTGGGAGTGAAAGTTCTTTAAATTTGATGGACTGCATCTGACTAAGGAGGGAGTCAGTGCATTGAGGCAGAAGTTTGACGTCTTTGCACAATATTTAAACTAGCAAATGGGGAGAGGGGTGCAGCATCCCATATATCGAATGGAAAGTACACACCTCCCCTCTCAGCTAGTGGTCAAACAGGGATTCAACATGTTTGCAGTTTATTTGCATCACCAGGTAAGAAAAAAGGTCCATCTCCCTATACGATGCACAGGAGAAATGCCAAACCTCACCCAACAACTAACATACCAAAATCTGGCCAATGGAAAATCATGTGCACAAATGCTGACAGCCTGGGAAATAAGATCCCAGACTTGCAGGCAATAATGTCAGAGCCTAAACTGGACATAGTAGCAATTAGTGAGATGTGGTTTACCAGTAACCACAATTGGGAGACTTCGGTACCTGGCTGTGTACTGTTCAGAAGAGACTGAGGTGCAAAAGAGGGGTGGAGGGCCTCTGTATGTCAATGAAAATATCAAGCTACAGAAATTCAGAATACACATATGAGCCAGAAGAACTGTGGGTCCACCCTGAAACAGGAAATGGGACAGCCATAAAATTGGGGTTGTCTACAGGCCCCCAGACCAGGGGGAGGACATAGACACATTACTGTTAGAAGATATACAAAACACAACAGCTAAAGGGGAGGTTCTGACAATGGGAGACTTCAACATGCAGGATACAGATTGGTCAATACCAGCAGGAACATCTGCCAGAACTAAACACATGGTAGATTCCCTGCAAGGGGAGGGCCTCTAACAACTGGTACAACAACCGACAAGAGACAGGGCTATCCTAGATCTAGTATTGACTAACAGGGAAGGGATCAGAGATCTCTAGGTAGAAGGTCACCTGGGGGCCAGTGACCATCACATGGTATAGTTCAATTTGGCCACTACATCTAAATCATCCCATTCCAAGGCAAAAATATGGGACTGGAGAGGAACTGACTTTGTTAAGATGGCCAACAGAGTTAAGCTAGCCCTGGAAAAAAGAAACACAGGGGAGGGGGTACAGGCAAAGTGGGCAAGCATTAAGGATGCAATACTTGAAGCAACATCCCATTGTGTTAGACAGAAAAGGAAGTGCAAAAGAAGAAGGAAACCACTTTGGTTCTCAAATACAGTAGCAGAAAAGGTCAGAACCAAAAGGCTGGCCTTCAGGAAATATAAGGGAACACAGCGGGATGAAGATAGGGAGGCATACTAAACTGCTCTAAGGGGAGCAGGGAAGGCAGTAAGGCAGGCAAAGTCTCAAACTGAGGAAACACTAGCACGAACAGTAAAAGAAGGTGACAAGACTTTCTATAAATACATTAGTGAAAGGAGAAAGTCCAGTAGGGGTATTGCTAAGCTCAAAGGAGAAAAGGGGGCATGTGAGGAGGAGGACCATGTAAATTATTTACTGAAGAGAAGGTAGGGCAGGGCCCACAGCTCAGCACCATGGACACAGGGGGAAGGGAGGTGAGCACTACTCCATTCACAAATGAAAGGGTCCTACAAGAGCTAGATTAGCTCAGGGTGGACAAGGCAATGGGACCTGATGGCATACATCCCAAGGTACTTAAGGAGCTAAGGGTGGAACTAGCAGAGCAATTAGCAGAACTGTTTAGTGAGTCTCTGAGCACAGGAGAGGTCCCAGAAGACTGAAGAATGGCTCTTGTGATCCTGCTCCACAACAGTGGTAGCAGGGAGGAGGTAGGGAACTATAGACCAGTCAGTCTTACCTCAGTAGTGGGCAAGATTATGGAGGCACTCCTTAAGGAAAGGATAGTGCAACACCTGGAATCCATAGGGGCACAGGATCCAAGATAGCATGGGTTTACAAAAGGAAGGTCCTGTCAAACTAATCTCATAGATTTCTTTGATTGGGTAACCAGAGTGGTGGACCAAGGGGGGGGGGAGTGCAGTTGATGTCGCCTACCTTGACGTCAACAAAGCTTTCGACACTGTTCCACATAGAAGATTAATAAATCAGCTGGGTAGGCTCGGGGTGGGTCAGAAGTTGGTCAACTTGGTGGCAAACTGGTTGACGGGCAGAAAACAGAGAGTGGTGGTAAATGGTATACAGTCAGAAGAGATACAAGTCACAAGTGGGGTACCTCAGGGATCAGTCCTGAGGCCAGTTCCCTTCAATATCTTCATTAGTGACATTGCAGATGGACTAGAAGGCAAGGCTTGTCTGTTTGCAGATGACACCAAGATCTGCAACAGAGTAGATGATCCAGATGGGGTGGGCAGAATGAGAAGAGATCTGAATAAACTAGCAAAATGGTCAGAAGAGTGGCAACTGGGATTTAATGCAAAGAAGTTCAAGATCATGCACATAGCGAAGAGAAACCCTGAAGCCACTTATAGGCTGGGAGGGGAGTTGCTGGCAGTCACAAAGGAAGAAAGAGACTTGGGCATCATCATCATCATCGATGACCTGAAATCATCCAAGCAGACCTCTAAAGCAATAGGTAAGGCTAGGGGGATGTCAGAGTGTATTAGTAGTGGTATCACAAGTCGTAAGAGGGAGGTCATAATCCCTCTTTACAAGACACTGGTTAGGCCCCATCTGGTGTATTGCTTGCAGTACTGGAGGCCACACCTTCACAAGTACATTAACCAAATTGAGGCAGTCCAGAGTAGGGCAACCGAAATGGTGAAGGGATTGCATCAGAAGACATATGAGGACAGATTAACAGAGCTCAATATGTATATCCTTGAGTAAAGGAGGGAGAGAGGTGATATGATCGGAACATTCAAACACCTTAAGGGCATTAACAAGGTGAAATAGTCTAAAATGTTTAAATATAAGAAAAATAGCAGGACAAGAGGACACAGCCTGTGACTAGAGGGAGGCTGATTAAGTGGGAATGTGAGGAAATTCTTTTTCACAGAAAGGGTGGTGGATGCATGGAATGGCCTACCTCATGAAGTGGTGGCTATGAATGCAGTGCAGGGCTTCAAACAGGCATGGGATAGGCATAAGGGAGCAATACAGATGAGTATGAATAGATAGGCCACTGACAGAGCTAAGGCTAATGGCACATTTATAAGGTAGAAAAAGAAATGGGCAGACTGGATAGGCCTTGTGGTCATTATCTGCCATCAACTTTTATGTTTCTATGTTTCTAATGTCTATAGTGAGGGGTTAGGAAACCCCTATCATTATACACTAGCTCCTCTTCAATACAATAGCCAGGCAGTCTGTGTTCAGGGAGCAAAAAAAGCTTTAGAAAATGATTCATGTTTTTTTCTGTTGTATAAGCTGACAGTGGAAGCAGTTCCAGCTCTGTTCTTATGATGGCAGCAGGAGTAGAATGAGGGACTCTCAGTATGTAACTACAAAGTATATTAAGCTGTGTTTCTAAGTGTTTCAATGGTTTAGTTGCCCACATTTTTGCTGTGTATAACAGACTTGCCTAATTTTTGCTTCTATTGTCTTCAGTTGTCTAATTGCAGATCCATTTCCCAGCTTATTATAGAACCTTTTAAAAGCATTAAATGAAGTTGTTGCTCTCTGATTTATTATTTTTAGATGTTCATTCCATGAAAGGTCTGATGAGAAATAGACACCAAATTAGGTGTAGCAAGTAATGGTTAGGATTTTGGCTTCATCTATGTAGATAATTGATAACTTTTGGTTATCATCAAATGCCATTAGGTTAGTTTTGTGTTAATTACTAATTTGTTATCCAGACACAAATTATAAAAGTAATTCACTTTTCTTTGAAGTCCCAAGAGTGATGTGTAGAGTAGAACAAGGTCATCTGCATAAGCTAAGAGTGACACTTTCTTGCCTTTTACATTTTGGGAGTGAAATTCAGAATCTTCCAGTTACTCTAGTATAGAATTAATATAGGCATTAAACAGGATTTGTTCTAATAGGCAACCCTGGCTAATGGATAGGTTAGTCTTTATTGTGTTAATTAAGTCTCCATTCTGATTGAATTGAATTTTCAGCCATGAATCTTTGTGTAGTCTTATCAGTACATCCAACAAAGATTTTTTTCCCATAGGAGGGTTCTACTAATCCAATCACAGGCAGATTTATAGTCAAGAAAGCGGCAAAAAAGTTTGCCCTTTCTAATTTTAATGTATTTTGAAGCTAAATCACAAGTACATAGCACTGATGTCCTGTCAACTGTCTGGGCCTAAACCCATTTTGATATTCATTTAGTACAGTCGGTGCCACTTATATTGCCCAAGGTTAATGTGGGCAGTCTGATATAATGAGCAGAAATTCAAAACCATTTGCCACTTCCTATTTTGCATGTTGAAATGTTGCTGCTTATTGTGATCTAAGGCAGTTAAGGGGGATGAAGAGAGGAGGCGGGAAATTGTAGGCCCATTAGCCTGACATCAGTGGCTGGCAAGGTGATGGAGAGTATTATCAGGGAAAGGCTAGGGGGGTTACTGGAGCAAACTGGGAACTTGGATGATAGGCAACATGGCTTTGTCACAGGAAGATCATGCCAGACAAATCTTGTTGAGTTCTATGACTGGGTGATGAGGGCCCTGGACCAGGGTAGGCCAGTGGACATCCTCTTTCTGGACTTTAGCAAGGCATTTGATTCGGTACCCCACAGTAGCCTGCTGGCTAAGCTGAAGGAAATGGGGGTAGGGAAACAGTTGTTAAGATGGATAGGAAATTGGCTGTCTGAGCATACTCAGAAGGTGGTGGTTGGAGGGTTAGCCTCATCCCCAAGGTGGGTTACTAGTAGCATTCCCCAGGGGTCAGTTCTGGGGCCACTCCTGTTCAACACCTATGTCTCAGATATCAGGAGAGGGAGCAGGAGTGAGATGAGTCTCTTTGCAGATGACTCAAAGCTGGGTGCAGTAGTGGATGGGGAGGAGGGGAGGGTGGCCCTGCAAGAGGACCTGGAGGCTCTGGATAGGTGGTCTGGAAAATGGAAACTAAAATTCAATGTGGGAAAGTGCAAGGTTCTGCACCTGGAAGTCAGAAATCCAGGCTAGAGGTATACCCTGGGAGGACACATGATTCAAGTCACAGATGGTGAGAGGGACCTGGGGGTAGTGGTAGATGTCAAAATGAACAACTTAGAGACCTGTAGAAGGGCAGCAGCAAAGGCAAATAGGATGCTGGGATGCATCGCCAAGGGGATTACCTCCAGAAAGGCAGAAGTGATCCTTTCCACTGTACAACTGCTTGGTTAGGCCACACCTCAAGTATTGTGTACAGTTTTGGAGACCACATTTAAAGAGGGACATTACACTCCTAGAGAGGTTCCAAAGAATGGCAACCAAAATGATCTGCGGCATGGGGGAGAGGACCAATGAGGAGAGGCTCAAGGAGTTCAACATGTACACTCTGGAGGAGAGGAGGGATGGAGGGGACATGATAGAGGTCTTTAAGTACTTGAAAGTTATCAATAAAGGAGGCCCAGTCAGGGTGCTCCAAAGGAAGGAGGGTGGGGCAACAAGAGGTCACAGGTGTAAGCTGGAAGAGGGCAGACTCAGAGAGGGGAGAGAAGGAGATGTTATTTCACTGAAAGGGTGGTGGAACCATGGAGTGCACTGACCAGGGAGCTGGTAGAGGCAAAGACTGTGGACAGATTTAAGATAGGATGGGACAGGTACAGGGGGAGGGTAAATCTGACCAGGCCCAATACAGGTGGAACATCAGGGACTGAGGACAGTATAAACCAAGGAGGAGGGACACCAAAATCGGCCCTCAGTGCAGGTGCTGAAAATCAGGCAGACTTGAGAGACAATTAGGCCTATTCTGCTGGCATTTTAGTATGTTAGTGTGTTATTATGTTAGCTACCTATTCCAGGCAACATAAGTTAGCCAAGTAGCAGATTAATACCTCTTAATTGCTGTCTTGCGGCTACTCACGCGAGTGATTATCTTAATTGAACATGATTAACCTGTAACAGCTGCACATGGTCTTTATAACTTTGGTGGAGGTCATGGAGTCAAAAACAGTGGTGGAATTCAAGCATGCATGGGACAGTCATAAGGCAATTCTAGGGGATGGGGGTAGGAAGAAGTAGGCTGCTGGTTAACTAGGATCTGCAGCTTATCCAGTAGGCAGGGAAATGGGCAGACTGGGTTGGCCAAGCAGTCCTTATCTGCCATCAAATTCTATGTTTCTATGTCTATGGTGTCTGCACTCAGCCATTTAGTGTTGACTCAAACTGTGTGGGATACTTTAACACAATGGCTCCAAAGCGAAAAGCGTTAACTCTTGCTGAGAAGGTAGAAATGCTTAAACGCATGGATGATCTATCAAAGCTCAGCCAGAGGGAGTTAGCCATGCAGCTGAACATGCCGAAATCCACTGTTGCTGACCTGCAGCATCAGTGAGATTTGATTCTTAAACAGTGGCATGAAAATTCAAATCCAGATCAGAAAAGGAAGTGGGAGCAACACCCCGTCATCATGTCTTACTGGTCAGCATTGTCAGTGGCTGAACAGGTGTGGGAGCCATTTGTCAGGAAAGTGGTCATGCAAACAAAAATCACCAGCTACTTCATGTAATACAGTGTACTGAGCTACTCATTTTGTTTCTTTTTGCTGATGTAGGCACTTATACTTTTCTTTAGCACCTCGATTGCACTCACGTGAATGTACTGTACTATATTACTAAATTACTGCACAGTAAAGCGCATATTCACTGCAACAAAGTCTGGTAGTCTTGTTTTTTTTCGATAAACTGACCAGTGCATATAACAGACATAAAGGGGTTTACCAAATGTGCTCGTTATATCCAGTGCCAACTGTATATTATTTGGTTCTAACCAGTTTTGTAATCTTGTCAGAAAAATTCTGCAGAACATTTTCTGAGACTTATTTGTGAGGCTTTTCCACATATACTTTGTCAGGTCCATAGGGTTGCCTTTCTTTTTATAGACAGGGAAAATTAGCCTTCCCCTCCATGAGTGTGGTATCTCATTCAAATCAAATCAAATCATATTTTATTTATAAAAAGTGCCTTTTTCAAACCAATGTGCTTGTACATACATTAAAAAACATTACCCTGAAGTAATCTGTTAAAGATGACATAGAACTGGAAGCCACCAGTCCATAAAATCTTTATATATCTCTACCACTTAGTCTTGTCCAGACATGATGCCTTATAATTTCTGAGAAATAAAATACTGTAGTTTCTGTCAGTTCTTCCTTATTAATAAATATGGCTCTTGGAGATTGTTCTAACTCCAAGTTAACTCTCATGATTTGCTATTACTCTTGAAAAAAAATAAAGGTTCTCATGATAGTTGTCCTACTCTCTAGGTGTAATTGAAGCTTCTATATGTTTTTTATATTGATTATACACCATACTGACTGCTGTCCAAAACCTCTTTATCTCCTTGTTTTGTACAGCTGTCCCAAGTTTTTTCCACATTTTATTTTGATAAGTTTTCCTCTCATTTTCTAATATGGATTTATATCTTTTCCTAGCTAGGTTACGAGTACGATGATTATGTATATTTGGATGCTTTTTCACTTGGATACTTGGATAGTTGGATGCTTTTTCACTTTCCTAACAAGATTGTTTAGTTTCTTCTTTTCCCTCTGGCAAATAAAGTTAAAACATTTATGTATTGTTTTTTGCCAGTTATAGTTTTAACTGGTTTTCAGGGTTCTTGCCAGTCCAATAAAGCAGTTTTAAAATTTTCCAGATTATAAGTTATTCTATTATGAATTTTGAATAGATAGTATGCTGTTACCAACTCATTAAAGTTCCTCCTTTAGGTCCATTCCAACATGTCCTGTGCATATTTAATATTTCGAACTCTGTGTCTGTTTGTGTTTCTACCATATCTTATTGTTTGTTGTTTGCATACTGGTTCTGAGAAGTAAAAGAGAGTGTGACGAATCTGCCCTATTTAATATTTACAATGTAATCAAATACTCTGCTGCAACTGGGTTTGCCCAAACCAAATTAATGGTTGAGGAGCCAATTGGCCAATTAAAAGAATAGGATCCCTCCAGATCCCCATCTATTATCCCATTTAAGATATAACACTCAATATTTTCCATGACTTTTAGTAGGTTCCTAACTCATGTGTTTAATTTTCTATCTTTGTTATGTCTCAGTAATTTAATATTTGGATTAAGCATAGCCAAACCATAATTTATTTCAAGATTTGTAGTAGAAAAACATTTTCAGTACTGACTCTTGCAGTAAAGTTTCCTATGATATTGATTATATCCATATGATAAGTGTCCATTATTAATTCTGTAAATCTAGCGTATTCAGTCCAGTCATGTGTATAGTGATATATCATATATATATATATATATATATATATATATATATATATATATATATATATATATATATATATATATATATATATATATATATATGATATACCACTATACACATGATAGATATACATTTAACAATATTAAGTTAAATTTGGGTGAATGCAAGACAAGAGGCAATATGGAATTAAGTTTACAACGTAACTGAATAACCTTAAAATCAAGGGACGTCTTAATGTAAGTTGCTATACCTGCTTTAGGTCTGCCGTATTTGTTACTTTTAACCGCAGGGAGAGCGTAGACTGCAGAGCCTGGAATTATAGAGAGTTCTGAACCAGCATACCAGGTCTCCTGTATACAGAGTACATCATGGGACATTAAGAATAGTTTAGTCTCAGGATCTGCTAGTTTCAAAATTAATCCCTCTGTGTTCCATGTCAGCACATGGATACCAGGCTATGGTCTATCATAAGTCTCTATTTTTTGTCAATTTCCCATTTCATTAGTTAATGTTGAAATCTGTTTCTAGTTTCTGCAATAGGTGAAAGAGGGTCTGTTGGGTATCTGGGGCTTCTAAGTAGTGCAGCGATCTCCATAACATATATTCCTAGGTTATCCAGTAGCAGGGCTTTTTCCAGAACTGCCTTAGCCATGCTCATGTATTTAAATGTTGTATCTATCTCTGATTGTGATCTTTCAGAACTGTTTAAATTTATCCATTCTATACAGTTCATTCCTAGATGTGCGTGTAGAATTTTAGAAAGAAAAATTACTAACTCTGCTTTTTTTCCTTATATTGTATTGTCTTGATACCTTCCAACCAAATATAGGTATTGATTTAGTTTTCCATGCTAAATATTTTTCTTGTTCATATTTTGATATTACCTGTAAAGATCTGCCATACCAATCATTTAGATTTTCTGTCTATTCCAAATTGTTATCTGTTGTGACTGGTACCATTTGTGGGGGAAGCATAAATATTCCTCATTGACTTAGCTCTGTTTCTTTATGCCAGATTTTATCAGCAAGCAGGGAAGTAATGCAATATATCGGCACACAATCAATTCCTTTTTGAGGGGTCTGGTAATATATATTTCATCTTTATTTTGGAGGATATTTACCTAGTTTACCAGATTGTCAACTTTTCTTGTGTTTCCTCATATAAATGTTTTACCACATGAACCCCTATTAAATATTCACTCTATGAATTCTGTGTTTTATTGTTAGCATATTTATCTTTCATGTTGATATTGGTGTGTCTATCCTCATTTTTTATGGTGTCCTCTTGCAATCTTGTATTAGCTAATTGTTGTGTCTGTGAACACTGTTTATTCCTGCTTTCTCTAAGCAGAGTGTCCCTGTTTTTATTTGTATTTATGTTAGTTGGTGGTACCTCAGCCTCCTCCCCATTCCATCTCACCCTTTTAAAACTTATTGTTGGCATCATGGGGGGAACTATACAGCTCTTGAGCATGATCATCACTTTCCTGAGTTTATCTCCAGTTTTGTCCTTCCTTATCTTGCTGTAGTCCTTCATAATTTAAAATTATAACACTATCAATGTCATTCCTATTACTAGGTTCTGTTTGTTCTTTAGATATGGCTTTTACCTCTTTACCCTTTTTACTCTTTTTGCTATCTGATTTCCCTTTGTTTTTTCTTGAACTTGCTTATTATTTTTGGGTTTCACCTTTTTCATTTTGTTGGTCTAGCTAATTCTTGTATTGTCATTACCCATGTCCTGTGAAATTTCTTTATTCTGTGGAGATGTTGCATAATGTGAAAACGGAGCAGGCAAATTAACTTGCATAGCTTTGTTCACTTTGTTAATTACAGTTTCCAGAATCATAGAGTCTTGTCGTAATACAGGAAACCATTGTGAAAGGTGCTCCTATATAACTTTATTATGGAACACTTCTGTATGTAGGTTTTCCAAATTTTATTTTTATTGCCAGAGGTCTTCAAAAATGACAACATTTGAATAGTACAGATTCTTGATAGTTTTAAGAATCTGTTTTGACAAAGCTGATCAGGAAGTGAAGTCTCCCTCATTGGCAAAATATTCTGCATCATACACTATCTTTGTTTCACATGCTACCTCTCTCTTGCCCGCTGCTTCTGAGTTCAGTTGAGTTTTTTTCTGCAGAACATTTTTGTAAGTCTGTGTGTTTCATAGTATGCCTAGTGGCCGTAGTCATGTTTTTAAAATCCTCATCCCATTTTTTTTAGGCCCTCAATTGTATAATCCAAATCATGTATTACTGAACTCAGATTTTCTTTTACTTTACCCTTACTAATATTTTCCATCTGTTTATGTATAGCCTGCACCTGAATTGATTGTGCTGAATTATTCTGTGTTTCAATCAAATGTATTTTTCCTTCCTGACAACAGTTAAGATACAAACTCTTTCCTTGCATATCCTCATATGAATCTATTATGTTAGAGTAGTCTAAGTAAATTGCATCTTCATAATTGTAACCTGTGTTTTCAGTTGTATCATTCTGATATAAATTCAGTGATATCCCTTCCTTATATGGAGAAGTTAGCCTGGGGGAACAAGAACCAAGGAATTAGTGTCCTTATCCATAATTAGGGTGCTATCTAAGCCTGCATGGGGTGCTGAAAAAAATGTGTCATTTTCAGCTGCTTAAGATTAATTCCTGTATCAGATGTGTTATCTATGATATCAGCCATGAGCAATGAGCCACTTAATGGCATAAGCATCTAAAATATCCTAATGCTTAAATGTCCAAGGCAATTTTTCAAAATTTAGTTTTGACAATCAAACCAAAATGGGCAGGATATAAAGCTTAAATAAACAAGTAAAGGAAGCACCATCCAATGGTCTGTATATTCACTCAACGTTTTATTGCATAAAAATTCGCAAAATAAAAAATGAGGTGGTAAAGTGCCATATTGTGCTGACCTCAACTCCTAAAAAGCCCGAACGGTTTCGCACATGTGCTCTTCATAAGGGACTACCCTGCACCTCTCATGAACTCCATTTTATAGTGTACCTGTTAAAGTGACAGTGCATAATAACCAAAAACACAAATATAAATAAAAAAACTACTAGTAGAGGTGCAGAAAACCCACTTTGCATCATAATAGGGTGTGCAAGGGTATATACTTTTGAATTTATATAAATTCTATTTGATGTTTTAAGGATTATAACATATACCAGTCCCCAAACTTCACATAATTAATGTTGCACAAATGCATATAAATGAATACCAAGTGGGATATAGCTGTAATTTTGCTTAAAATTAGTAATACATAAAGGCCTAATTACCCCTTATAATGTGGTCTCTTTTTTCATATGTCTTCACTATATCAGTATGATATATTGTGCATTCCAGTATAACACTGGATAGAAATCACACACATATATATATATATATATATATATATATATATATATATACATACATATATATGTGTGTGTGTATATATATATATATATATATATATATATATATATATATATATATATTCATGGCAAAAACACTGTTTAATGCATCAGTTAGGGTTGTTCCACAGTGACAAAAAGTGGAATTTAGGTGTTAGGGTTGAACCCTCCTTGCACTCCCCCACCCGCCCACCAACCGGCATTGGGGTGTGTGTTGGGGTCATCAGTCCTAACTCTTACCCCAATCCCATGTATAAATAAACCAAGGTGGTGAAGTATAGGACAATGGGGTGACAGGACCGATGACCCCGATGCACACCCTAATGCTGGTTGCTGGTGCAAGGGGGGTTTCAGCCCTAACATCACATTTCCTCACTTTTGTCACTGTGGAACATCCCTAACTGATGCATTAAATAGATTTTTCCCATGAATTTTCCTTCTTTTTGAGAATGAGGACTACAAATAGTGAATGGAATGTGGTGGTGAGAGCGCGGGGCCTGAACACACGTGATATTCGGTCACATAATAACAGTAAGTGCAACACAAATGCGAGCACAAACATTAATGCACATGGTGAGGCAAACGTAAATCGTAATGCAAACAGTAATAGAAACGCAAGTGCAAAGTGATGCCAAAGTGAACAGTAAAGGAAACAGAGATGCAAATGCAAGCACATACAGAAATGAAACTGGTAATGGTCATGGTCATGGTACTGCAATTGGAAATGCAAATGATAATGGTAACAGCAACAATAATGCCAAAGGAAACAGAAATGGAAATGCAAACGCAACTGCGTATGGAAATGCAAACCATAACATGCACAGTCCCGGTACTGCAATTGCAAATGCAAATGGTAACAGTAACAGCAATGATAATGCCAAAGGAAACAGAAATGGAAATGCAAATGCAAGCACATACAGAAACACATACTGTAATGTGCATGGTCATGGTAATGCAAATGGAAACGCAAATGGAAACTGTAACAGCAATGATGATGCCAAACAAAAGACAAATGGAAAAGCAAACGCAAATGGAAGGGTGGTGACAAATGAAAATGAAAATGCGTATGGTGACGCAAATGGAAACACAAACACAAACAGTAGTGGAAATGCAAATGGTAACAGTAATGCAAACGCAAGCGCAAACAAAAACGCAAAGGGTAATGCACACAGTGGCATACACAGGAATGCTAACACAAATGGGTACAGAAACACAAGTGGAAACATTAAGTGTAACAGTAATGGAAGTGCACACCCTGGTTTTCCCCAACAGCTGTATAGATAAACACAGTGAGTACAAAGAATGTATGCATAATAATGGGCCTCGGACCACAAAATGACCACTTGGAATACTAAATTGTTTATGTCTCCAGGAACCGTACAAATGTAGAAAAAAATTTAAAATTGTATTATTTATGACTTTCCTGGTTGTTCTGTGCACTTAGCCCCCTCTAGTGGGATCAAGCATTTTGTGGACAAAATCTGGATCTCAAGCGTTTCTGAGATACGGGTCCCAAAAGGTGCAGAGGATGCTGAGATGTTGGTCTATGGGAAAAAGCGTCAACTTTGGAGCACCATAATTTTCCATCCATGCAATATTTTTTCAACACACCACCAAAAGGCACATCTGAATGTTGTTGGCTATCTTCCCTCCAAATTTCAGCCCAAAAGACCAAACCAGTGTTTTGCAGCAGGGTGACAAAGAATTCC
The DNA here is from genome assembly GCA_016271365.2 of Neoceratodus forsteri. Classification (NCBI taxonomy): domain Eukaryota; kingdom Metazoa; phylum Chordata; order Ceratodontiformes; family Ceratodontidae; genus Neoceratodus; species Neoceratodus forsteri. The sequence continues at coordinate 217,455,582 of CM057453.1, forward strand.
TGTTACTTTCTCCATAGTGTCGAATAGTAGTGTTGCAAATCATGACACTTTTGCAAAAAAAAAATCACTAAAGTGTTGCAGGTGCGACACTACTTTGCAACACGACTTTTCCCAAAAATTTCAAAAACATATTCCTGGAGTGTTTAAGTCCAACATAAAGACATGCCTAGCATCTTCAGAGTCTGACTAGGTAAACACAAAAAGAATTGTGTCCCTAGAGGGTCCGAATTTTAAATGACAAGCATTTCTGTGATCAGTAACTGAAAACAAAATGGTGGATTTGTGACAATACCGGGGTCATTTGAAACACTAAAATCTGTATTTGCAACACTGCTAACCATTTTGTTAACTTTTCACATTGACTATAATGGGAAACTTGTTTTTTGAATAACTTTTGAACCATTCAATATTTTTTCACAAAATCTACAAAAGGCACATTGGGGACCCCAGCTGCATGTTTCCTGAAGTTTTTGGACCGGTCACACAAACTGTGTGACCTCTAGGTGCAAGCAAAGAATACACAAAGAAGCATAAATGTGCTATGGAATGTCGCTTAATAACTCTGCAACTGTATACCCGACCAGTGCGAAACCGGGCAGATCCTAAGATCTGTGCTATGGCTCCGAGCCTGCCAAATGTCAGACAAATCTGTCATATGGTGGCAAAGTTATTAAGGTGCACAATTTCACACTTTAACCTTAAATGGGGTACTCAACCCTAACTACAGTGGCACTACTGTACCACTATATATATATATATATATATATATATATATATTATGCCATTCCTGTGAGGATAAAAAAAGGCAAATATTTTCAATATTCTCAGGGTGGTCAGACCTACAGTGAGGATATCACATTTATCCTCACTGTAGGTAAATTTATCCACACAGTAGGTAGGGATTGGCTCATGTGGAACTCATTTGCATATTCAGCTGCAGTAGCAGTAGTAACTGTGTTCAAATGCGAATAATTTTAAAACGAAAAATGATACCATGATACTGTGAGCATGAAAGTTGTTCAGCACAAAAATATCTATAAAATGAGTGGTATTTCATTTATGGGTAACTTTAATTTTTTTTATATAATTAGCTGAAAAACAACAAAAGGTTTTTTTTTTTACTATTTTCGACGAACAAATGTAAATAACTTTAAAACACAAAATGATAGTATGGTACTGCGAGCATGAAAATTGTTCAGCACCAAAATATCTACAAAATAAGTGGTGTTTTATTTATGACTAACTTTTATTTTTTTATATAATAAATGAAAAAACAGCAGAAAATGCTATTTTGTTTTACTTTTTCTACAAACAAATGCGAATAACTTTAAAATGAAAAATGATAGCATGGTACTATGAGCATGAAAGTTCTTCACCACAAAAATATCTACAAAATGAGTGGTGTTTCATTGATATATCCCTTTTAGTTTTTTTATAACTTTTTGCAACAAACAAATGCATATAACTTTAAAATGAAAAATAGTAGCATGGTACTTTGTGAAAAAAGTTGATCAGGACAAAAATACCTACAAAATACGTGGTGTTTCATTTATAGTTTTCTTTTAGATTTTTTATAATCGGCAAAAAATGGCAAGAATTTACTTTTTTTTTCACTTTTTTGGAGGTATGGCATAAATGGAATACGCAACTACCCTACCGGAAATATTCTCGATATTTTTTGTTCTCGTGTCAGTTGATCCGATAACATCACTCATGGCTTCACCACTCATGATGTTATCAGGTCAATTGGCACTCAAACAAAAAATATCAACAATATTTCCAGTAGGGTAGTTATGTCCTATATATACACACATATATATATATATATATATATATATATATATATATATATATATATATATATGTATGTATGTATATATAAAAATATAATATACCAGCCAAGGACATATTAGACTTCAACATTCAAAAGGGGGGTTGGCAATAAAATATTACTGTGTATCACTCATATGGAGAACAGAAAACTCCCATCTCATTTAACACTCAAATTCAATTACAGACTCTGGATTAACACTATACAATTCAAAGAGATTCATTACTGAGTCTGGATGTGGAGCCCAATAGGGGTATCAACCCTAGAAGGGGAATACACTGAAGAAAATGGTCTGGATAGTCTTTTAGACTTGAGCACATATGATGTATTTCTGGAAGATCAAGAAGTGCAGAATCTGTATATGGTTAATAAATGTTGGACATTGCATAAATTCTAAAGCAATTCTACATTTACACCCCTCCCGCTATGTATACCTTTCAACAAGCTTGCTTAAATAATATCAACTGATTATATGAAGAGAACCAGGAGGAAAAAACGTTCTGTAATAATTCGAAAGAGGAGAGGGAGGCACTACAAGAACTGGAGAAGAATGATACAATAATCATCAAACTGGCCGATGGGGGGGTCAATAGTGAATTTTGGACATTTCTGATTATATTGCGGAAATAAGGAGACAACGCTTAGATTCCATACTTTATAAAAAATTACATGCAGACCCTACTTTGATTTTTAAGAAAGAGAAGAAGTCACTTTACATGAGGCACTCCATGCAGGGATTATTACTCATACAAAAGAATTTCTCATCCTGCATTTATACTTGAGTAAGTGTGCCCAAGGCTATCAATGTAATGGGGCTGGAGAGTGTATGTCTGCAAGATCTTGCATAGCCAAAGCATCTTGTCAATCCTTGCCTAGCTATGACCCTGGGTGACCTCTGTCATAAGTTGTACCAATAGCCCAGGTGGCACAAGAAGAAACTGGACTGTGCATTCCTGTGTTTGTTAGCTGTGTCATCAGTGGAGGAGTGGGTCACTGTCGGCAACCAGAGAAAGAAGAGTGGAGAATTGTGTGGAGCTGTGGCTGCAGTAGGCAGCAGGGTCAAGTTTGGTGATCAAAGGAAGGAGAGCTGAGATATTTGGAGCTGAATTAGCAAGAGGCACAGGTGGCAGTCTGCCGATGAAGCAGGGCCGGGCCGGCCAACCGCAGACAGTGGTGTAGGATCAGACCAATCAAGGAGAGAGATGTCAAGGCAGTAGGCTTTAAAAATAGCCAGCCAGACTGATAGAAGGAATAAAAGTGGGAGCAAGGAGCAGCCTGAGCAAAGAAAATCACTGCGAGGAGCTGGCTTGCAGCAAAAGAAATGGATCCTGCATTTCTCCACAGGGGACTTGGACTTCAACTTCGGTGGGTATGGGAAACTGACACAGACACTAAGAAATCCTTCATAAAGAGCTGAAATTGAGGTGAAATGAACTGGGTCGAGACTACTGACACTGGAGGTGCTGGGAACTTGATCTTGGGACTACTGATGCTGGAGGTGCTGGGGATCTGGACTTGAACTTGGTGACTTGGACTTGAATGTGGTGGCTATGGTTATTAATTCTTGATGCTTATGGTTTGCACATGCTTTATTATTTCTAAAAAGTCTTGACTGTGGGTTGGGGCTGAGGAGGGGGTGAGGGTCAGGGCCCAAAAAATACATAAGGGTGATTTTAAGACTGTATATCTAAGTATCATGGAAGAAATGGTAGGGCAGCACTGATGGAGGGACGACCAACGGAGGGGAAACTTTGGCAGGGAGGTAGGGTGCAGTGGCTGTGGAACAGCTATGATCCTAAATTGGGCTTGGAGGATGGGGGGTTGTATGATGTGTAAGCAGCTCACTCAGCTGAGAGAGGAAGTGGTGGGGTTAAAGTGGGGGTTAAATGGGGGGAAGCTGGGGAAAGGGTGTAGAGAGACAGGGACGGTATAAGCCAAGGAAGGAGTGGGAAGGGCTGAGCGGATTCACTGGATGATCAGATACACTGTTCCTGAAGTCAAGGGCTTGGGAGGGAGAGGATGGAAGTGGATCCAGAGGGGATAGACCAGAGGTGGTAACAAACAACAGCAAGTCCAGATTTAGGACAGGGACACCCCAGACAGGAGGAAAGGGGTCAGTAGGAACTGATAGCAGGAAGTCTAGAGGCACAAAAATGATGTCTGTAGCTAGAGAAAAGGGGTCAGCCAGGGATCAGGAGGAATGGAAGACAGTAGGCTCAGGAAAAGGCAGATGGATGCCCAGTATGAAGGACAATGCAGGCATAATTGAAATGGACCAGATGGAAGTAACTAATAGTTTTGCCCTCCTAGGTATTCTAGTCGAGGACATTGGAGAGGAAAGGGATCCAGCAGGGGCCATCAGAGAAAGGGGGTGTAGAACGGCTGGTGGATGTGGGTGTAAAGATCTCAGGTGCAGTGGGAGGGGGAGGATGGGCAGGCACAGCACATGCAGGAGAAGGGGTGGAGGAGGGGATGGGCACATTAGGGACACACCAAAAAGTGGTGCTAGAGGAACTGTGGCATAAGAAAAGGGTTAGGAAGAAAGCACTGGAAGAGCTGGAGTTGAGCTCCTGGGAGGCTGAAAATGAACTGTAGGAAACCCTGCAGGGTAGGATCTGCAGTAGGAGGCTGGAGCATGCACCGAGCAGGGTGCAGGAAAGGGTAAATATGCAGACAGGGCAGGTGGTAAGGAGGAAGACTTCCCCAAGTGGGGTACGGTGCTCAAATCCTTCTGCAAAGATAGGCAGTACAGGAACAGTTGGAGAGGGATCAAGCACAGTTGGCACAATCTTGCACAGTGATGCAGATTGAGGGAAGGCCATGAGCAGTTAGAGGGGGGTCAGGTGAATTTGGATCATGCTCAAGCAGTGATGCAGGAGGGGTCTGCATGGATGAAGGAAGCCAAGCAGATGTACAAGGGATTAAGAGGTACACGAGGGGGAATTGTGATGAAAGGGAGAGGGTGAAGAGGTACAGATGCTAGGTGCAGGTAAAAATCAGGATAGGCTAGGTGATGGGGAACAAAAGATGAGCAAGGGCAGAAACCAAGTCAAGATTGAACATGAGTAGGAGTCCAAAGGGAGCCAAACCCCATGACACAAAGCTAGAGACCAAAAGGACACCCAGGAAGCAGGGGGGCAGTAGAGTGGCACTCTTGGGGCACTCAATAATTAAGGGGCTAAAATGGGGAAGGAAGGGAGCAAAAAACAATGCAGTATGGGTACAGTGCATGCCAGGGATGACAGTGCTGGAGGTGAGGCATCATATTCCTTCCTGGAGTAAGCAGCAGGATGAAAAGACACATCTGGTGTTTCACCTGGGCACAAATGACTTGGAAGGGAACAGTCTGATGGAGGTACAGGCAAGGTTTGAGGAACTTGCTAGGTTCTGTAGGAGCAACCCTGTTTTTCCTTCCATTTCCTTTTCTGAGGTGTTGCCAGTACCAAGAGCGAGCACACCCAGAAAGGAGAAGATAAGGGCATTCAATAATTGGCTACAAGGTTGGTGCAGTTGGATGGGGTTTTGGATGGATAGGTGACTGGGGTCCTACATGGGAGGAGGAGGGGGCTGTATGCCCAAGACAGGTTGCACCTGAGCTCTTCAGGGGCAGCTGCACTAAGGAGTAAACTGGGGGACTTCATGGCAAGGAAGTTCAATTTAAACTAAATAAGGGGGGACTAAGGAGAGGGCCAACCTTATGTGAGGCAGACCAGAGAGGCTATCAGCCTCCTCCCCAAGTCACAACACTCATTAAGGGAACACTTAGCAGCAGGGAAGGAAGGGATGGGGCTACCTGTTGGAGGGCTTTGGTTGCAAATGCCAGGAGTCTGGGGAACAAAATGGGAGAACTGGAGGCCACCATGATGGAGGAGAACCTAGACATTGTAGCAGTGAGTGAGACTTGGTGGAATGAGCACTATGCCTGGGAGACGGTGATCCCAGAGTATCGGTTGTTTAGGAAAGATTGGGAGGGGAAGTGGAGGGGTGGCATTATATATCAGGGAAGGGATTGGGGCCATGGAAGGGCAGGATGAGGAGGGGGAAACAGAGATAATATGGATCACCTGAGACAGGGGACAGAGGTAAAACCTGCATGTTGGGGGAGTCTATAGGCCTCCTATGCAGGGGGAGGAAGGAGAAAGACACTTTGTAGAATCAGTAGCGTGGATGACATGGAAAGGGGACATCGTGCTAGTTGGGGACTTAAACCTTCCAGACATCAACTATAATAACTATAATCATAATTCCACTATACAAGACACTATTGAGGCTGCACCTGGAGTACACTGTGCAGTTCTGGAGACCTTACCTATGTAAGGACATAGACAGGGTAGAGAAGGTTCAGAGAAGGGCAACAAAGATGGTGCATGGATTGCATCACAAGTCCTATGAGGACAGGTTGAAGGCACTGAATATGTACTCCCTGGAGGAGAGAAGGGAGAGAGGGGATATGATAGAGACATACAAGTATCTTAAAGGGAGGAACAGGGTGCAGGAATGCACTATTTTTAAGTGAAAAAGATGTTCCAGGACTAGAGAGCATGGGATGAAATTGGAGGAGGATGATTCAGAGAACGTGAGGAAGAATTTCTTCACAGAACAGGTGGTGGACAATGGAACACCCTGCCAGAGGAAGTGGTGGGGGCTGAAACAATCACGGATTTAGAATGCATGGGATAGACATAAAGGAATTCTGGAGGTCAGGGGTAAGGGGCAACAGACTTCCTGGAAAACATAAACTGAACTTACAAACTTAAATGGGCAGACTGGGTGGGCCATAGGCCCTTATCTGCCGACACTGTCTATGTATCTATGTATCAACTGGGAGAACCAGACAGCAATCTCAGAAAGGAGCAGAGACATCTTAGAGGCTCTTCAGGGCATATTCCTGCAACAAAGTATCAGTAAGCCCACTAGGGGTGTAAACCTGTTGGATGTGGTCCTCACAAATGGGGACAGTGTGAAGGAGGTGGAGGTGGAGGAAGAGCTTGGCACCAGTGACCACAGGACTGTCAGGTTCAGGATGAGAGCGGGCAGGGACAGGGTTAGAACAAGAAGTAAGGTAATGGACTTCAGAAAGGCTAACTTTCATGGCATGAGGAAGGTAGTTGGAGAAGAAATGTTGAGGATAGGAGATGTGCAGGGGTGGAGGAATTATGGGCAGCCATCAAGAGAGGGGTATTTAAAGCCATGGACTCATGTATAAGAAGGGTAAGAAAGAATAGAAGACAGAAAAGACCTCTATGGTTCACTAGAGAGGTGGTGTTAGGGGTCAAGGAGAAGACTAGAGCATTCAAGAGGTACAGGAGGACACAAAAGGATGAGGACAGAGAAACACACAGAGAAAAAAGAAAGGAGGCTGGGCAAATGATAAGGATGGCTAAGGAGGACACTGAGGAGAGGATAGTGAAGCAGGCAAGGAGGGAGGACAAAACCTTCTTTAGCTACATTGGAGAAAGGAGCAGGGCACAGCATGGGATTGGAAGGATAAGGGGGAAAGTGAAACAATACTGGAAGGGGACTTCGAAAAAGCAGAGGCACTAAACAGCTATTTCTCCTCAATCTTCATGGAGGAAAGGGAGAGTAGGGGACCAGGATGTGGTGGAGAGGGTGACAGCCACAGGCAGGTGGCTGTGGCAGAATTCACTGCTGAAGGAGTAAGGGAAGAGCTGGGTAGACTTAGAGTAGACAAGGCAATGGGGCCTGATGGAATACACCAAAGGATTCTCAAGGAGGTGAAGGATGAACTGGCGCCACATCTATGGAGGCTGTTTAACTTGTCCTTGGTCACAGGGGTGGTGCCAATGGACTGGAAGAGGGCAGAGGTGGTCGCACTACATAAGGGGGGGCAGAAGGATAAGGTCAAAAACTACCATCCTATTAGTCTTACCTCGGTGGTGGGGAAGGTAATGGAAACACTACTTAAGATCAGGTTGATAGAATACTTAGAGATGAATGACATGCAGGATGACAGGCAGCATGGCTTCACCAAGGGAAGGTCCTGTCAGACTAACCTAATAGAGTTTTTCGATGGGGTGACACAGATAGTGGACCAGGGAAGAGCAGCGGATGTGGCCTATCTGGATTTCAATAAGGCCTTCGACACCGTTCTGCATGGTGGAATGGTACATTAGCTGGACAGACTAGGGGTGGACAACAGGATCACCAGGTGGGTGGAAAACTGGTTGAAGGGAAGGAGTCAGACAATGGTGGTAAATGGGACACATTCCAGGGAATGGGCAGTGACCAGTGGTGTGCCACAGGGGTCAGTGCTAGGACCAATACTCTTTAACATCTTTGTTAGTGACCTAGTGGATGGTCTGAAGGAATGGGTGTGCCTGTTCCCAGATGATACAAAGGTCTGCAATAGGGTGGATTCACCTAGTGGGGTGCAAGCCATGAGGCAGGACCTGGAGAGGCTGGAAAGGTGGTCTGACACCTGGAAATTAAAGTTTAATACACAAAAGTACTCACCGATGCACCTGGGGAGGAAGAATAGGAGGGAAACTTACTCCCTTGGGGGGTTGGTGATTAAGGAGAAGGAAACAGAAAGTGACCTGGGGATTATGGTATCGCGTGACCTCAAGGAGGGCAGCCAGTGTACCAGGGTGGTGGGAAAGGCAAATGGAATGTTGACCTGCATTGTGAGGGGTTTTAATAGCAGGAAGAGGGAGGTGCTAATGCCATTATACAGAACCATGGTTAGTCTGCATCTGGAGTATGGGGTGCAGTTCTGGAGGCCTCACCTATGAAGAGATGTTGAGCTGATGGGGAGGGTGCAGAGAAGGGCAACCAAAATAGTATGAGGGATGCAGCATGTACCCTATGAGAGAAGATTGAGAGGGCTGAATTTGTACCCTCTGGAGACTAGGACGGAGAGGAGGGACATGATTGAGACCTTTAAGTATCTGAAGGGAATAAATAAGGTAGAGAGTAGCAGCTTGTTCAAATTGAAGAAGGGAGTGAACACGAGGAGACATAGCCTCAAACTGGAAGGTGGGCAATACAGAGGTAATGTCAGGGGGTAGTTTTTCATGGAGAGGGTGGTCAAGGCATGGAACAAGCTGCCGGAGGAGGTAGTGGCAGCTGAAATGGTGGAGGGGTTCAAGAGGGCTTGGGATAGATTAAAGGGGTTGGGAAAACAGGGTGGAAGCATAACAGAAGAGGGGAGGTAGGGTGTTGGGCAGACTAGATGGGCCGTGCTGCCTTTCTCTGCCATCACATTTCTGTGTATCTGTGTAGTACTTTTGAATTTTTGAAGAAAATGTCCTGTTCATGCCACCATGTACATACTCTCTAAAGTACATACAAGTCTACAGAGCCCTCCCAGAAAACCAATTGTCTCTGGGATAGGTTATTTAATAGAGACACTATCTCAATATGTAGATTCCCATATTTTTGATATAGTACCGAGTCTGCCCTTGTAACTCAGGGATACTACTGAAGTATTGGGAATTCTAAATCAGATGCAAATAGAAGAGGATTGACTCTTGGTGCCTCTAGATGTGCAATCACTTCATGCTAATATACCTCATGAGAGGGGGGCTTAAAGACATTATGTACATGGTTGCACGAATTACTGACCTGGACAACAAATAGGTTGATTTTTTGATCAAGCTGGCAGAACATGTTTTGAAATATATTGTGTTTTACTTTCAAGGAGAATATTATCACCTGGTAAAGGGCACTGCCATGGGGGCCACATTTGCCCCTAACTGTGCTAACTTTTACCTGGGACAGTGGGAATGTGACATCATTTATGATGCTGACCAAAATCATTTTTTTTATAAAATTGATTTGTGCAGACATTTTATTGATGATGTCCTGACGGTGTGGTGCTGTACACGGTTGAGCTTGATCAGTTCATTGATTATCTACATACTGCAGGTCAAATGCCAATTTGAGGTTTTCTTTACAGTATGATCACAGAGAGGTTAATTTTTTAGATCCGAAAATTATTAAGAATCAAGATGGAACACTCTCTACTGATCTTTACAGAAAGGTTACAGATTGAAATACATTAATGTAGGCCTCTAGCTGTCATCCGCGCCACACCATCAGGAACATACCATGTTCCCAGTTTTTGAGTGTTAAGCAAAATTGCTCTAACAATTCTGACTTTCAGAAAAGGTCTCATGAGATGATTGCTAGATTTTATGAAATGGGATACAAGAAATTGGATGTCCTTAGTGCAGAACAATATGCCACAGAAACACCCAGAGAGAAATTGCTTGAGTATAGGCGTAAGTGTACTACCTTTGACAGGGTCAATTTTATTACACCTTATGAGACTAACATCAAATAGATTGAGGCCATTATACATAAACATTGGTCCATCATTTCCACTATTAGGGACTTGAGGGAAGTGGCCACAATGTTGCAATGAACAGTGTATCAGAGAGGAAAAAACCTCTCTGATATGCTGGTTCATTCCTTACAACCAGCACAGCAACATAAGATAACATGCCTCCCCCCACCCCCAAAGGGGTGCTTCTCATGTGGACACTGTAAGTTTTGAGAAGTTGTCACAAAAAATAAAGCTTTTACATCAGTCAACACAGGAAAGTCCTATGAAATTAAGGAATGTATTAATTGTTCAACATGTTCAGTAGTGTATTTGGCAACTTGTAATTGTACTGCTTTCTATGTTGGAAAACCATCTAGAATGTTTAAATAAAGGACTTGTGAACATCAGAGCGATATTAGAAATAATGATTGCAGATATGCCTTAGCGAGACATGCAAATAAGACCCCAGGATAGCATTCTTTTACATTTAGAGGTATAGAAAAGGTAAAAATAAGTGTTGGGGGGAGATCTGGAGAACAAGTTGCTGTGCAGAGGCTTTTTGGACTTTCCATCTCAGAGCAACTATGGCTCCGGATTTGAATGACCATTTTTACATCTCACCCTATCTGCAGAGTGGGAAGAGTGGAAATAAAGTAGCCAAATAATTAAATTGTATTGTGTGGCCTTTTTTTGTTTTTCCTTGGTCTGGGAGTAATTCATTATGGCCCAGTAGTGAATCTCTTTGAGTTGTATAGTGTTAATCCAGAGTCTGTAATTGAGTTTGAGTGTTAAATGAGATGGGTGTTTTCTGGTTCCACATATGAGTGATACATAGTATTATTTTATTGTCAATCCCCTTTTGAATGTCAGGGCCTAATATGTCCTTGGTTGCTATATTTTACATATATATATATATATATATATATATATATGATGTCTATGGAGTGTTATAGTGTTATACTGGAATCATAGGTGTCATTGGTATCATAGGTAATACAGAGCTAGTAGACCATAGTCCATGATGCTCGCAAATGTTAATTGTATCCCATTATACAGTTTTGTTGCAAATAAGTATCCAAATGTGTTTTAAATATAGCCATTTTTTCACATGTTACTACATCCAATGGCAAGCTATTCCAAATTTTACATACTCTTATAAGAACCAAGTACTTCGTTTTTTAGTTTTACATTGTTCTACTATTAATTGAAGTGGATGTGCCCTGGTGGTGCAGACAGTATCCCTTAGTTCCAAGCTCAACAACTCCCATAGATGATCATCATGTAATGCCTTAAATACTAGACATAGAGCACCCCTCATTCTGCGATATTCCAATGTATAAAGTCCTAGTTTCTTCAATCTAGCATTATAGTCCAAGCCTTTTACTTCATGTATATTTCTAGTGGCTCTCTGATGGATTTTTTCCAGTGTAGTTATAGAACCTTTATAGCCTGGTGCTCAAAACTGGGCACAGTACTCCAAATGGGGAGGATGAAAACAAAGGGAGCAGAACTTCACTACTTTTACTACTAATATGTTTGTTTATACAATGTAACACACCTGCTGCCTTCTTGAAAACTGTGTGGCAATGGAGCATAGGACTAAGATCATTGGATACTCTGTTACCCAGATCACATTCATCATCCACTATTTTTAAGATTTTTCCACCAAAATTAGAATTAGCATTGTGTTTTTTTTCTCCCAAAGTGCATTACAACACACTTATCGATATTAAAGGACAATTTTTTGGGGGTAGCCCAATTTTATAGCTCATCAAGGGCATACTGAAGGGTATCTATATCTCCAGGAAAGTATGATATATAATACTGATATAGTGAAGGCATATGAAATAAAAGACCGCATTATAAGGGGTAATTAGGCCTTTATGTATTATTAATTTTAAGCAGAATTGCAGCCGTATCCCACTTGGTATTCATTTACAGGCATTTGTGCAACATTAATTATGTGATGATTTGGGATAGATATATGTTATAATCCTTAAAACATCAAATGGGGTTTATATAAATATAAAAGTATATATCCTTGCACACCCTATTATGATGCAAAGTGGATTTTTTGCACCTCTTTAGTAGTTTTTTATTTATATTTGTGTTTTGGTTATTATACACTGTCACTTTAACAGGTACACTATAAAATGGAGTTCATAAGAGATGCAGGGTAGTCCCTGATGAAGTGCGCATGCGCAAAACTGGTCGGGCTTTTTAAGAGTTGGGGTCAGCACTATATGGCTCTTTACTGCCTCATTTTTCATTTTTCGATTATTTGTATAATAAAATGTTGAGTGAATATACAGAGTGTTGGATGATGCTTTCTTTACCTGTTTATTTGAGATTTCCATTTTGGAGGGCACATCTACGAGTGGAGTCTGTTTTTTTTGTTGATCAGGATATAATGCTGCCAGAATATCTGTCTCACCTTGTTTTTCATCTGGGATCGTTCAATAAAATAGTGATAAATATATATGTCTTCAAGTAGCAAGTTGTGAGAAATTTTTGAGTGTTCAGTCAGGAATATCAGTGTAACTGCTTCTATGCTCCTGTACTTAACTCATCCACTTAAAATGTCATGTGTGGATAGCCAAACCAGCTAACCAGCAGACCCAGATGATAAATCGAAGCTAAGCAAGAAACAGGTAACATGCCCCAAAACATCCAGAAAGCAATCTTATACAGGTACAGTGTAGGTAAGTTCGCAAGGAGGAAAGGGTGTACAGGGTGCAAGGTGTGAAAGAAGGTGCAATAGTTCTGCAACTTCTGCAAGTTCTGTTTTCTTCTATACTGCATGTGCAGTTTATGCAGTCATAGCAAGGAATGGTACTCCACACGGAAGTATAGGGCTATAAAGTCATCTGTTGCACACTTTAAAAAAAGAGAAAAAACATACCAGTGAATAACCTTAAATTTCTTAAAAGAGGCTTGGCTCAGTGGCAACCAGCAATCACATGACTGATTCTCTGCTGTGGTGTCAATAGCAATAGATCCCTAAACACCTCCATTCAGAAAAATCTGAAACACAAAATTGTCACACTGATGACACTAGGCTCCAAGCTTAGTTTGTGGCATAAAAAGCATGTATAATACTAATAAATGGTACTGTTCCAAGCTGACCTCCACCACTGGTGGACTCTGGAAAACAAATTTGCACATATGCAGTTCAGATGATGACTTTTCACCATTACCAGAAATACATTTATAAGAATACATGACTAGAAACTTTTAATGCAGTCTTTAAGTAAAATGTACCAAGGTTTTTATTAATTTGCCAAAGATGAGCTACAAACTAGACTGGAGACTTTAAGAACTATGTTACCAAAAAAAAAGGGGGGGGGTTATTATCTACTATTAGCTTAGTAAACTGTTTCTTATTTCTAATTTTTCACATCATGCTGGCAATCCCTCGAGGAAAGTGGTTGTTGCTGCTGAGATGGTTGAAGTAGTTAAGGAGTAGTTGGCATCAGTGACAGAAGCAATAGTGTTTCCAAATTTTTGTCTGTCACACCTCTGTGACATTCATGCAGGTGGATGCTGGGAGAGGTGGCAACAAGAGAAGCAGTACAAAAGTTAGCAGAGACAGTTGCCATTACTCATAGTTAAAGAAAACTCCCAACGGCGTCCAGTTTTAAGCTCTTTGTGCAATTCTATCCTCTCTTCACTATACTATTTTTTAATACATTGGTAACTGAGTAAGGCCCACTTGGCACAAGTTCCTGTTTTCAGGAGCAACCCAGAAGTATGGGGAAAGTTAAGTGACTTGCCTAGAATCACACAGTATGCAAGTGGAGGTTGTGGGATGAATTCCCAGTTTGCTGAATGTACCAAGCTCATTTGCAGATCATTACTCTCACCTCTAGTCTATACTGCCAGCCCCCTATTACTGTGGCAGGGTTCCATCACCTAGGAATGACAGTTTCACCACCTAGAAATCTAGATGTAAGTGTTGCACTATCTAAACATTTCCAGTTTTTGACCGCTGCATAACCTTTCCATTCATGTTCTGCAGTTGTTACACCTAATTAACAGGCACCTTTTTCTTCAACATCAACTCACATTAGTGGTACCCAGTATTGAATGATTTCATGATCAGTATTCCTAGAAATCATGTGAACAGCTCACCATATATAGGGAGAAGCAAGTGATTTTCTGACTGTTCCACAACAGTGTTAGTCCTGTCAAAATAAGCTTGGGGTGAGCTGTGCTGCAATCCAGGTAAAGGTTAGTTGAGTCTGAGTAAAGAAAATATGTTATCTTTTTCCATGCAATGAGCTGGAAGGCTTGTTACTTTATTTCAAGTGTACTTATAAGTTAGTCATATATGGTGCAAGAAATGTGGCAAGGGACCTATGAACAGACTGAAACAGATCCTCCAAAGCGGTAGATTTTCCAAATGCTGAAGTGCTATATCATACATTCTCCATCAGACTGGCAGCCAAAAAATTGTTAGAGTAGCTTATAGCTATAAAAGATTACTGGCACAGAGAGCAGCTATAGCCCACACTGTTCTTCTCCCAATGGTTGGGGATACACTGGAGGCAGCAGTTCTTCCCACATGGTAATATGACAGGTTCTCTGAAGAGGGACTTATGCTGCTGTCACGGGGAGGACACAGATGGTCTTGGGATGGTCTTCTGTTCCTCTTGGGTTCAGGAGGTGGCACAACCATAGGGGTCACGGGGCAAGTGTTGCAGGTAGAGAAGCAGGGTCAATGAGTGGTGGTATATACCATAAGAAATAGGATGTGCCTAGCTTCTGAGGATTCTTTGTGAAATCAGTGGAATTATTCTATAGAACTAATATCAAAAATACAATAATGAAGGTTCAGCTCCAGCGGTCCAGTCTATATTCTGTTTTTTATTGTATCTTGAACCAAATAAATGGACAACATTTCATGGCTATGCTACTTTTTCAGATTGGTGATATTCTATAAAGACAGAAAATTATATACTTATTTTTATGCTATTAATTTCATTTGCTGTGCTTATAACTTTTTGTTCCAGGCCCTTGTATTCATGTTGAACAGCATATATTTAATATAATACATTAATTAAGCATATTGTGTTTGGAGTATCTCTTTTTCAATAGTAATAAAGTTAATTCACTGTGCATAGTTTATACTTACCTTCATTAATGTGAAAGTTCCCATAATTACTGTATTTACATATCAAGCTACCTTAAAACCTATGTCACCTTAAAAGCAATATACTTATACCTCCACCAAGACTAAAGACTATTTACAAAAACTATTACAACATATCTTTTTTTAGAATGCATACATTCAATCAGTAATTAATAAGCATGACATCCTTTTCACAGTCTTTTGTTGTATAGTTTGAAAACTAATACAGAATAAACATATATATGATGACTGTAAATTACCTCTCATCTGTTTCTAATCTTTCAAAAATGTATTTCCATTGTTTTGAAACTGTAAATAAAACAGTAAAAAGTGTAAAGAATCCTTCAACATTCCCTTTTTAGTTTTAGTCTTACTTTGTATAATTCTTTGTTACTGACAAAAACAGTACCTGTTGCTCTAACGTTTATCCAGGGCTTCCCTGTTAACTCCAGTTTAAGCATTTCCTACACAAAATGCTGCTAAAAGAACAAATATCTATCATTGAAAAGAATATGTTTAAAACAGCTAGTTTTTATATGGTATTTTCAAGGAGATTGTTTTTACCTCAGCATGTGTCTCTATCTGTGCCCGTTTATACCTCAGCATGTTTCTCTCTTTCTGTTTCTGTTCCAGCCATCTCTCAATTTAGCAGCAATGGTCTAACCTGATTGCTTCCCCTCTGTGTATACTCCTCAAACTTCAAATGAATGTCAACTGCTACTAATCAGTCTATTTTCTTTCACAACTTAATTGTTTTTGCCATAGTGATAGCTGACTAGAAACTGAGCATTTTCTGGCCTTTTTCACTACAGTATTATATATTGTTGCCTTGACAACTGAAGGACCATGCTCTGATAATAAAAAAGTCCTTTCTAAATATAAATATTACCTTCCATTACTTAACCCTCACCTTAGAATTTCCATGTGCTAGCTAACTTTTCTAATCTTCCACTTAACTGCCCTATCTGCTGATTACAAACAAATAATGAATAACTAGTGGACTTACCTGTAATGCCACAAACCACTGCATAAACATTTACAAAAATAGTGAGTTGATGCTTACTAAAGAAGAAATGGTGTGATAAAACTTGAAATATATTTATATAACAGAAGATCCCACCACACTATTTATCAAATACTGTATCAGTGCCAATTATATATACATAGAAGGAGCCAGTTTGAGGCTCTCTTATAAGAAAGCCAAAAGGCTCCTTGAGACCAGATTAATATGTCCTACTTTGTGAAAATGTAGAAAAACACAGAACAATCAAGTTTCATTCATTCGCTTTCTAGATTCAGAAGTCTGTGCTGTTACTGTATTGTACTGTACTTTCTGTGTATCATCCAATGTTGTCTATACCCTTTTACCCCTCCCCCGAGGATGCATCTGGAATTGAGCAGTACTCTGCTCAGTAGGCCTTCCTGGTGAAACTCTTAAATAAATAAATAAATAGATCCACAAGGCCTCTCATTTTAATAAATCTGTATTCCTCTCTTATTCAGTTCTTAATTCTCTGATTTATTCTATTTCTCAAATTCTTAAAGACACTGCAGTATGTCCATTTGCCATAAAGTGTCTTACAACAGCAGAACATTCATCAGTTCATCTGTTAGTGCTTTTATGTTCCAATATTTGAGTCTTTAGAAGCATTGTAGCCTCTCACTATTTCAAAAACATCAGATTTATTTAAAAATATGTACTTTTAGTAAATTGACATAGTATCCTATTAATGCAGAATGTAATGAGCAGCACCAGTGGAGACATGTTAGAAAAGCCACACATTATATATTAATATATTAGAAACAAGGGTTGTTTGAAGTAGAATAAACTAATCAAAATAAATAAAGGTTACTATGTCCATGGAATGCAATTTTATAAATACAAAGATAATCTCTCTTATTTTCCATTAAATAGGAATGTTACATGATCCACAACTTAGAAACCTTTGGCTGGATTCTCAGAGAGACAAAAATTCCATAGTTGCTAAAAAATGTCTTGTAGCACTGCAAAAATTTAGTTGTGGCATATTCACAAAGAACATTTCTGCAGTTGCAAAAAATTGCAAAAGAGGCAAGTTGAGAAATTCAGCAAGTGCTGAAAATCTACAACATTTTTTCTGCAGCTGCTGAAAATTCACAGGGGCAGATCCACAGCTGAAGAAAAGGCTCAGCAGGCACAACAACAGGTGATCCAAATTAACTGGAGCAGCAGACGTTGATAGTCTTGCCATAGATGTGGCAGAAAGTACTCACAGAGACCAGCAGCCAATCCCTCCACTGGGACCACTGCAGCACCACTGGTTCCAGCAGAACCATGCCCCATAATGGCTATCTGTTACTGAAGATGAAATTGATGGTTGTGTCTCTCCTGGATGGTGTATGTTTCCTGCTTCAGTAGCACTCACTGCAGGCTTTTACCAGCTCTGTCTCTACTGCATGTGGGGCTCCTTTATGGGCTGCACTCTGTCTAGTGGTTGTGGTTTGTTGGCTTTCAATGAAAATGTGTGCTATTTTTGTTGTAACAACTGACACTTCTATATACCCACTGGTTTGCTGTTGCTTGGTGCCTGTACCTCCATTATAATTATATCTCAATTGTTGGCACACTGCACTGTGGTCAGGGAGAGTTATGCCTCACTCTCTGTGGTGCAGCATGTGTGCAACATTTTTTCCACAACTGTGAAAAAATATTGCCTGAGAATAACCTTTATGGGGATATGCCATACTTTTCAAAGGCCTTTTTTTCCCTCAGGAACTTTCACAGCTGCACTTTTTTCTGCAGTCCGCAGTTTATTTTTTTCCACAGCTGCTGAAGTTTTGTGTATATCACTCAGCACAATTTCCCCTTTTTTTCCACAACTGCTGAACTTTTAGGGACTTGAGGATGGTTTTGCACCTTCAGAGTGTTTTGAGAATCTAGCCCTGTGGATTTAGGTTGCATTGAAAATTTAAGTCTCCTTTTTATGGCTGTGGGCAGAGCTACAACCATATTACTTTAGCTTGAAAAGGGGTTTCAGTGGAACACATTTTTTTTGTAGTTTTCAATGTATCCTTCTATAACACTGCAAATCCCTATGGCGGTTGAAAAATACTCCCTTCTTTCTTTTTAAAAGGATGGACACAGAACTCCAACCTGCTTTTCTCTGAGAGCAAATGTGAACACCTTCTAAACAAATCTAAAAATCTTTAAAACTATTCAAGGTGCACAAAAACAACCAGCATGAAAGTTGTTCAGGATGAAGAGACTTTTCACATGAGGAAAGTCAATAATAAGAATTCTTTATATTTTGTAAAATATGGTCTTCCAAACAACCTCATTTTTTTTAATCTTTGAGTGAACACAGTAAGAGTGATGCCAAACAAATGTAAGTGACTCAGAAAGTGTACTAGTTACCAATATACAATCAACATGAACTTTGTTCAGGACAAAATTACCTTTCAAATGAGGGTAGTCACTAATCTTTCCCTTTCTAAAGGGACTAATCTAGTCCCTTTCTTCTGAAAGACCAGTTCAATTGGGTGCCCCCCAAGGGTCCATTCTCGGTCCATTGCACTTTACCCTATTCTTAAACTCCCTCCCTCAATCATGCACTGGGAAGCTCTTGCTCTATGCAGGCAATGCAGTACTGCTTTGGAAACACCCCAATCCTAACTCCCTACAATCCGCCCTACAAGGCTTTTTTAGTGAACTTGAATCCTAGTTTCATGAGCACCGCCTAGTGCTCAACTACAACAAGACAAAGTCGATGATCTTTGCCCACCGCCAAAGCCCACTCAGCAATGCTCCACTACTCATCTCAAACTCCTGAGGTCTCCTTCTTGAACAGGTCACCAGCTTCAAATACCTGGGTGTCACTTTGAACACCTTCCTCACCTACCACACACACATCCAATACCTTTCTGCCACTGTAAACACCAGATTAGGAATCTTACAGTATACAGGCATAAGCATTGCCTACCTCCGCAGGCCCTACAGTTCACAGTAACTTCCTCCGTCCTATCCTTGGTTGACCATGACATTATTATTTATGGTTCTGCCGACAAAACGGCCCTATGCAGCATCAACATTGCTCTCAATAAAGCCTGCAGACTGGTCACTGGGCGTGATAGAGACAACTGTGAGCTTTACAAACATGCTAACTGGCTCACCTTTGAAGATATGCTTAAATACCACACCACCCTCCAAGCAAAAAAAAAAATTCTCATGAATCTAGCTCCAAAAGGCCTCCTCCCCCTCATCCAGACTATCTCCCACAGAAGGGCCCCTAGATGCACCACTGGCACCTCTCTCCTAGTCTTCCACTGAAGGATCTCCCTAGGACAAAGATCTTTTTGATACAGGGCTCCTCTATGGCTAAACAGCATACCAGCCTCTATCTCCCTTGCCTCTAGTCTTGGCCAATTTAAATCTGGCTTCAAGGACCTCCTCCTTGTATCAGCCACCTGTGACTGCAACCGAGATGCCTCCACCATCTCCAGAGCACAAAAGGAAGCTCATTGCTAGCAGTTTATCTAGTGCAAATGAATGCTGTAAAGCCATAATATCAGGGATATAAATGCCCACCCTTACCCCTGAAAACATCCTCAGGTCCCTCAATCATAATTTGTATAAAAACTGACTCGGGGTTCAACTAGGACCCCCCAAATCTGTAATCAATCTTTTTGGTCACAGCTTAGACCAAAAAATCCACTTCAGGATCCTTGACTCAATGTATATACTGTACCTATGTATAATACCAATATATGTTATGTTTGTTCTTTCTGTACTGACATGCAGCCTTTGCAAAGGAGTCTGTGACTCAAAGGATTGTAATTCTGATTGTCTTCAATAAAATAAATAATCTGAATTCATTACATTTTTTTTAAATATAGCCATCTGAAAGGTGAAAATTGTGAAGAAAAATGAAAATGTGGGTAATCAGATGGCCATAGTTAAAAAAATATAATTAGTGCAGCTTAATGAATGGGGTCATTTTAAAAAATTTTTTTTGTCACATGCTGCCAATTACTTTTTAGTCTATTTCTTAACTCCTTCCCCACCTCTTGCTCAGGAAAGGTCCTCCTATATGTGAATGACAATGTTCTCTGCACCTGCCACACAAACACCACCAGTCTCCATGCCTCACTCCAGCACTCATTCAGCCAAACTGAGCACTGGTTCATGGAGCATAGACTAGTCCTGAACCTAAAAAAAAACACACCACCAGAGCAAAATGAGAAATGACCACCTGCATATCCTCTCCAGTTCCCTCTGACCCCTGGAGCAGGTCCACTCATATAAATACCAGGGGCGGGGGTTCTTTGATACAGCCTTCACTTTCCATGCACTCATGAACACACTCACATCTGCCACTTACATGCATATTGGTCTCCTAAATCACCGCAAATACTGCCTGCCACTGGAAGCCCTGCCCCTAGCCATCACCTCATCCACCATGTCCCTAATTGACTATGGACTGCTGGTCTACACTGCCATGGATGCCACTGCTATCAACAAAATAAAAGTGGTTATTAATATAGCATGCAGGCTCCTGTCTGGAGCATACTAAACAACACACATGTGCACCCTGTACTCCCTCACACAGATTCTCAATTTTAGGGAAAGGCTCCTCTAACAGACCTGTATCATGATCAGAAAGTCCCTCCTAGGGCTGACACTTCCAGGAGTTTCAGCCACACTAGTCACTGCTACCCCAACGGCCTGCACCTGCAGTGCAGATAAATCATCCTTAATCATCCCAAGAGTTAGGACAGCACTAGCTGAGAGATCTTTCCCAGTCAGAGTCCCAACCTGGTTCAACTCACTACCCACATTGATCACCTGTCACCCCAAAGTAGGTACTTTCAAAAGGGCCCTCAGGAGCCACCTCCTCATTTTCCACTCCTTCACCTGCCCACAGTGAAGTAGCTGCATCAGCTGTGACATCTCTAGCTGTGACAGTGCACTGACAAAGTCTGGCCTGCTCTCTTAGATAAAATAACAGCATTCCTAAGTAGCTCAGGGACCCATGTTAGCTACAACTCTGTATAGGCCATCATCTATGTAATCTCTATGCACTATGCATTAACAATGCATGATTGACAATCTCACCACTGTATCCAAGTAAACTTCTCTCTTAGTTAGATAGATAGAATAACAGCATGCCTATGTAGCCCAAGGACCTGAGTTAGCTGCAACTCTGTATATGCCATCTTCTATGTACTCTCTATGCACTATGCATTAACAATGCTGGATTGAGAATCTCACCACTGTTTCCAAGTAAACTTCAATAGTAGACACCTTAACTAGTATAGTATGCTACCTGATTGTGATAAACATACTATATTGCCTTATGTTGCTTAATTGTATTGTACTGTATCATCTAATGTACTGTATTGTATTATTTTGGTGCAATGTTACTGATGAGGAGCCATTGGAAATAAGTCTCTGACTCAAAAGTTTGTAATTCAGATACTCTCAAATAAATAAAAATACAACATACCCATATAAAGACAGCAAAAGTTCTAGCAAAAGAAAGCTATCCCAAGGTTAAATGACACTGACTTGAAAATTCATTCCCTGACAAAAGCTATAAACTAACTGAAGTTTCATTTTAAACCCCACTCTATGTGTGTGTGCGTGTGTGTGTGTGTGTGTGTGTGTGTCTGTGCTAGCATTAGTAAATGACAATGACTAAAAACCACACTGAAAAATAAGCTTAAAGAGAAGCTGACAACTTCAGGAGAACTTTAACAAAACACAATATTTAGATAAGGTTCAGTTTGTATTTCACATTAGTTATTCATTACTCCTCCTTATTATTTATTGCTGAGGTCAATTGCATGAAAGCAGAATTTTTGCCCATAAAGAGTTCATCTATTTCTGTTGCTGTCTCCCTACCTGAGGTCAGAATGCACTGCTTGTGACATCACAGTTACTCTCATGGCAACAGATTGTGATGTCACAACAGAGCATTATGACTTGAAATAGGGAGTAAGCTATAGAGGCAGATCAACTTGAAGTAACTGTGAGGGATAAAAATCAAATATTCGTGCACATTTCCTCAGTAATAAATAATGCAGAGGAGAAATCTAGAATATATATGTAATATAAACAAAATTTTACCTGCTTATTATGTTTTCCAAGGTTTTCTTTCAGGCGTTAGTAGCTCTTTCAGCAATACATAACAAATAATGCTAAAAGTCTTATAAATATGAAAATAACTATGTGTTAAGTAAAAAATAGGTTAGAAGACAACCTGCCTTTTTTGTAAATTAAGCATGCACCAGCTGTTTCACACAGTGGTGTCAATCAAATTTTACACGGTGTACTGTTCAGATACATTTTTCTTAAACTCTGTGTACAATAAGTCCATATTACTCATGAATAGTCAAACTTATACTGTCTTAAACATGATATATCTGCAATTTTGTAACAAGTGACTAGTGTATGTGTATAGTCAAACCCCAAACCTAACACATTGTAATTGAGATACTGTTATCCTAATATGTTCATGTGTCAACATATGTCCATATGTATCTAATCTGTTGTATAAAATTACAGTTCTGTAAATCTAAAACCAAAACAAAACACAACTGACAGCTTCAACCTTTATTCAGACACAGTTAAATAGGGATCCTTTAGCGGTATGCATATATTTTATGAAAATACAGACATTTCATACACCTGGACATAAGTAATCAATTCCTGTCCCCTTCAACTCATTCAGACCCATTGTGTGTTTAGAAAGCTGGAGACAGAACTCCAAACTGCTTTTCATTGAGAATCTTCTTAAGTCACTGTGCAGAATTGTAAGCAAATGTGCACACATTCCAAACAAATCTGAAGATCTTTAAAACTATTCCAGGTACACAAAACCAACCAGTCTGAAAGTTGTTCAGGTCAAAAAGACCTTTCAAATGGGGGTAGTCTCTAATCTTTTTTGTAAAATATGGTCATCTTATTACCTGTATTCCCATTTTTGTTTTTACAAAATTCATATTTCAGATGACAATTAAAAAAAAACACAAATAAACTATCATTTAGATACCCTCATTTGAAAAGCCTTTTTGTCCTGAACACAAAAATGTAAAATAATGCACTTGGGACAAAGAAATCCAAGGCCAAAGTATAAAATGGGTGGAGTGATATTGACAGTATTAAGAAAGCACACATTAAAAAAAACTTTTACATACAGTTGATTACTGTTTAACAATATTATGCATATGTGGCTGCCACTGTACATATGATGCAAACCCATAATCACATTCTCACTTGAAGCAAAAAGAGGTGGGTGTGGAGGCCATAACTGACTCCTTATTTTTGTGTTAAAGGGGTCAATCTTTTTACAGTAAAAAAAAGGAAAGGATTCATTTCCATAATGTGCAGACAAGCATGGGGACCACATTTTTTCAGAACATGCCACCTCCGGCAGCTACCATTTTAAGACTGCTACTTCCCCCACCTAGTACAATCGGGAAAATCAGAAGTAGTCTGTCAGCAAGAGTCTGTCTGAGATCAAAATTGCTAAGGCACATTTACCAGAAATTACTGCTTAGAAAAGAATGAGAATGTGACTGTGATGACAAGCAAATCCCAGACCAGATCTTTAGTTTGTTAATAGTCTCCTCCTGAGACTGATTTTTACAGCTGTGTGAGCCAAGCTCCACAGATGTTATGCCATCATCAGATTTGTATAAGAGCACTGTGGAAGCACTTAACTGGAGCACTATCTGATGTTCTGCCACAGTGCTCCAACATAGTTTCCAGTGTTTCTGTTTATGTAGCCCTTTCCTTTCTGCAGGCCACATAAACATGCTCACTTCCTGGTGCACTACTTTTCCCTTCCACAAATGCAGAAGTGACAGCCTCCATGTGCAACATAGTGGTGTGGACTTAAAGTGTGCATGCATGAGTATGAAGCATGCGTACTGTATGAAACCCCCATGCCAACTTTTGCTAGCTGGCACCCCCCTAAAAGAACTACTGCCAACTACTTGCATATAATGTTCTTTTGACAGAACTACACTCATGGTACCACCCCTAGCATTGAATTGTATACCAGGCTCATAATCTAGAGGATGGGGGTTGGGGGTACATACTAAAATGAGCCTTTTAATTTACAATCAGGTCTGGGGGAGAGGATGCTAGGCATATGCTAGACCTAACTTCTGTAGGGGCACCAATAACATCCACACTAGAAGCAAAAAGCAGAATGTTCAAAGCAGTAACTTGGATTTAGCAGTGTGGCTATATTTACAGATGTTATTTAAAGCAAGAGTGGTCCCCCAAAGGTTTGTCACTGAAACACAGGCACATTCTCTTTTGTAGGACACTTTGCTAGGCAGTATTGTTTTCTACAAACACATCTCTGTCTCTCTCCCAAAGTGTATATCTCTGGGATGTGCCACACACTTAAAAAACCTCATGGTGCATGCTTTTTGCCCAGGGAACAGTCGTGCCCATCCATGAACCACTTAGCCCAACCTGAAACTCCAGATGGCATTCCTCTCACCCTTTTCCCCAAACAGCCTCTGCCATTCCTTCAGGGTTACACCAAATAAGTATCCAATCCCCAATGAATTGCTAAAGACTCCAAATTTTAACTTTAAATTCAGCACAATCATGGTGAAAGGGGTCCTAACTGGTGTGCTGTAGCCTTATCTAGGGCACACACACACCTCAGACAACTCCTCAGAGAATAGTCTCAAATTCGGTACTCGCAGATTAGTGGTTCCTTCCTCCCAGTCATGTAAAGAACAAAAGGCACCTTTTTTTCTCTGGTAGCTGTCAGATTCTACTCATTGTTCTTCCTTAAGGCAACTGTGAGCTTCAGGAACTTCAGGGGATTACCCCTTGGATCCATAAGAACTGCATTCCATCTCACTCCCTGTTGAGTGAAACTAAAGAGTCCTGCAGGCAAACTGAAGATTTTACCAAACTTGGGTGGAAATACCAGGGCTCCCTTTGACAGAACCCCAATGGCAGACCTCCTGCTACTCTTACTGCCATACCTGAACTTACTGATGAACATTGTAAGCTACTCAAGAGCAACTGACTTTAAAAATGTTATGCTGCTGTGAGAGTTCTGATTGACATAATTATCCTTCTCTTAGACTAGCTGAGTAAACAATGATGTCATTATGTAGAAAGCCTCTAATGAGCTCCCCACAAGCTGCCTTTTACAGCCTGCCTAAGACTAGGACTAATGGGATTCTATTAACTCAAGGTGACCGGGTTGTTACACATAGTTATATCAGCACCACCATGTTGTGCAACCCTGAGTCTGTGGCAAAATGCACATGTATGCGTATCATGCATATACAGTACTGTAATAGCTGAATATTATAGCTGACTCTGGAGTAGTAAGAGCACAGCATATTCTTTCCACCACTCTTTCCACTCCTAAATTCTCTCCACAGCTATATTGGCTCAGACCAGATTTTGTTTACTATCAGAGCATGCTTCATCAGTTGCCATTGTAACAATTCACAATATAGGGCAAGGCAAGGAAACAACACCTCACTTGATAGAGGTACTATCACTAGGGCAAAAACAATTAAGCAGCTAGAGAAAATAGTAACTGATTATTAACAGCAGACATTCATTTGAAGTTTGAGGAGTATAAATAGGGGGGAAGCAATGAGGTCAGACCATTGCTGCTAAATTGAGAGATGGCTAAAACAAACACAGATAGAGACCCATGCTGAGGTAGAAACATTCTCCTTGCACAGACCATGTAAAACTAATTCTTTTAAGCATGCTCCCTTCAATAATAGCTATTTGTTCATTTGGCTGTATTTTGAGCAAGTGAAGTTTAAATTGGAGTTACCAAGGAAACCCTAAATAAATAGTAAAGCAGCATGTTCTATATTTGTCAGTAGCAAAAGATTACACAAAGGGAATGCTTAAACTAAAAAGGAATGTTGAATGATTCTTTACACTTTTTACTGTTTAATTTACATTTTCAAAACAAAGGAAATTAATTTTAAAAGATTAAAAACAGATGAGAAAGGTAATTTTATATCATCATATATATCTGTGTTCTATATTATAAAATGGCAAGAAAAATCCATTGTCTCTGGTCAATCTGGGGCAAGACCCGTGATGCTGTTCCAGTGCAACATCATGGCTCTAGTCCCATCACACACATAACCACATTATATGTCAGAAAAATCAGTCCACAGTCCATGTCCAAATTGTCCATTCTTGGCATGGCTGCTGTGGCTTCTGTCAGTACTTAAATCAAAATTTTCAAAAGTAAATCCCTACCTCCCACTGTAAAAAAAAAAATAGTCAGAAACACTCATCAAATAAATGAAAGCTTTCTACCCTATCACTGTAACACATTTCAGATACAGTAGCGCAGCTTTTTAAAAGTAAATTGAATGGTGTGAGGAAACTATTATTGCAATCGGCTTCATTGCTTCCAGCTCCACTTGGTATTGACGCTCCCTGCCCAGCCTAAACAGACTGAGTTAGGGTGTTTAAAATGCATTTCAGTAACCAGTTTTTCTATTGATGTTGTTTATTTTTTATCTCCTGGTACAAAGCACAAAACAACTATATCTGGAGAACCACATGCAGAATAGCTCTGTGAAGAACCTGTAGGGAGGGGTGGGCAGCTGGCCATAGGGCTTTCTGGCCTAAATCAAAAAGGGCAAGTTACTCACTGTTATTTGTTTGGCTGTTACATTTCTTTTTTCCTTTTCTTCTACAAATCACAGAACAACTTTACCAGGAGACTGACAGCCACAATACTGAGATATGATCAACAAGTGAGGCGAGTGTGTTTTTTCAGCTTAACATTAAAAGACAGATAGAAAAAGAAAGAAAGTTATAGAACAAAAGAAATATAGAGAGGGGAGAAGTCAATGATTGGGCATGATGAAAGGAAGGTTGGAGATAGACCTACAGTAACTTGAAAACAGCTCCATCTACTGGGCAAAATGAACAATCGGCACAACTATATTTGTCCAATTAAAAATTATACAACATCTAGTTTTAATAATCTATATATATATATATAAAACAAACAAGCCAGTTTATAACCACAATAATGCACTCCAGGGTGTGTGTTGTGCTGGGATGACAGCATATGTTGGTGTTAAATGCTCTCAGCTTGCAGCCTCATGCCCAACCACAGAAGGCATGACATTATCCCAGCGCAACACACACCCTGTCATGCATTATTGATTAATTTGTTTTCAAACAATATATCAAAACATAGTTTAAAGGGTTTCATGCTTACTAATTACTATTTGAATGTATGCATGCTAACAAAAGATATGTTGTCGTAGTTTTTATAAATAGTCTTTGGTCTTGATGGAGGTATAAGTATATCTCTTTTAAGGTGGCACAGCTCTTAAAGTAGCTTGATATATAAACAGTAGTTATGGGAACTTTCACATCAATGTTGTTATGAATGTAAGTGAAAAGTATGCAAAGTGAATTAATTTGTTCCTATAGAAGAAGATATGCTCCAGATAAAACATGCATAATTAATACTGTACATATTATTAAACATAGGTTGCTCTACATGAATACATTAGTCTGAAACAGAGTGTTAAAAACATAGCAAATTAAAATAGCAGTATAAATACAAGTATATAATTTTCCCTCTGTCTAGAATACCAGCAGCCTGAAGAAATGGCACAACCACAAAATGCTGTGCAATTATATTGTGGAAGATACAATAAGAAACAGACTGGATCTTGCAAGTTGAGCCTTCATTCTTACAGGGGTACAGTGATTTACTTATAGCAAGGGTGGCTGGTGAGTTCTATGTTAAACATGATTTTTTGTTTCCTGCTTGCAGAGTGATGGTTTTACAGATTTACATGAAACTTTCAGGATTTGTTGTCCATGGCAGAATCATCATTCCTGAAAAGTCTCATTTAAAATGGTTCTGTATTTTTATTAATATTAAAGTATGAAAAAATAAATTTCCATTGATTTCAATAGTAGTTTTTTTTATGAATGTTTGCTCTCCTCTAAAGAAAAAAAAATAGAAATGTTTGAATAGTGAAATTTTGTATGATTGTGTAGGTTGATGGGGAAGGATTTCCGGGGTGGATGGATGTTTGGGAGTTTTATATTTTTTAAGAGCTTAACATTTGAAAAGTCAGGTTTAGGCCATTGTTCTGTGGACTTGAGTTAAAGTACTGGAGACAAGGTGCTGCAGAGTTTTAGTGATGTTCAATGGAGGTCATAGTTTGTAGAGTTTTTGCTCTGATGTAGATAAAAAAACCTGTAAGCTTCTAAATTATGAAATTGCTGTGAGTTTCTAGATTACTTAGGAAGGATTTCCTAGGGTGATGAGAAGTTTAAAATGTGTGCAGTTTTTGAAATATTTGGGTTAGAACAATAGGTTTCAGTAATGCCAGTCTCAAAGTTAAAATAAGGTGCTGCAAGCTCAGAAGACGTCCATTGCAGCTGAGTGGAGGATATGTTTCAGTTTGTTCTGGCTGCATCGCAGCCATAGGCCAGCCTTACCATCATGCTAACTGTGCACCTGCAGGGTCCCTAGCCCTCAGGGGGCCCCACATCAGCTGAGGAGTCTTTAAGGCACATATAAACACCACACAGTTTGTGTCTTTTTACATCAGACTGCCACTGCCTATCCCCTCTCCTTTTCTAACAATAGAGTGTAAAAGAGGCCCAATATCACCCCCCCAGCTGTGCTTCTTTTGTCAGTCAGGAAATTGTTACCTCAGTGTGGTTCCTGATACTGTGAGATGATAACCCTTTTACCACACCCCACCTGTGCAGCTCAGATTGTGTTTTCCAAGCAATGTTTACCTCTGGCTATCGTTTTCCTCCTGCATATTCTGTCTCATCAGGGCTGACTAAGGTTTTTTTTTTCATAGTGCCCTATTCCTTGATGTCTGATTCTGTAAGGTGTTCTGAGAATGCCTCTTGTTAGAATTGCATTCTGCAAGTGATATTTGTTCCATTGTTAGAAGCAGCAGCAAGCTTAAGGTAGCAGCACAAGACGAGGCAGTCCCGGAGTTCACTCTCATAAGGTAAAGTCAAGACAAAAATTAAGAAAGGTGCAGGGTAGGGATCAGAGGGATTAAAAGTAAAAGCCATGTTGCAGATGATCCAGTACAGGCAGAGCACAGCTTTTTACTGGTGATTGGGAATCAGGGAATTGCAGTGGTTTATGGGTTCTGCTTTCCCAGTAATTGAACATTGTAATTTATTTTACAGCTCAATAGGAAAGGAACAGAGATACAACGTATACTGTAGGAGGCAGGAGAGCATGCCTGCTGATAGCTCCTGCCCTTTAGACTGCCACTGCTTACTCCCTCCCCTTATGTGACAATGGAGGGTAAAAGAGAGAGGACAATTATCACCCTCTTACCTCCAGCCATGCTCCTTTCATCAGTCAGGTAATTGTCACTTCAGTGCAGGTTTCTGATACTGTAAGATGATTCCTCTTTCACCACACTCCACCTGTGCAGCTCAGAATGAGTATTGCAAACAATGTTGACCTCTGGCTCTTGGCTCCCTCCTTGTACATTCTGTCTAGTCTGAGCTGGCTAAGATTTTTTTTCATAGTGTCTTGTTTCTTGATGTCTGACTCTGGAAGGTGTTCTGAGAGTCCCATTTGTTCCCTTGTTATAAGCGTGCCCCTCATGTGCCATTTGTTCTGTTTTTAGAAGCAGCAGCAGGCTTCAGGCGGCATCTTAAGATGAGATGGTCCCAGAACTCACTCTCATAAGGTAAAGCCAAGACAAATATTAAGAAAGGTGCAAGTTAGAGATCAGTGGGATTAAAAGTGAAATCACACTGTGGCTGGCCCAGTACTGGTGGAGCTCAGTTTATCACTGGCGATTGGGGAACTGGGGAATGAGAGTAGGGAATGGGGATCTCCTCTCCCAGAAATCAACCCTTGTAATTTATTTGCAGCCCAGTAGGAAAGGAGCTGCGAAGCAAGCTGTACTGTAGGAGGCGGGTGAGTGAGGCTGCCGACAGCTCCAGCACTTTAATATATTCTAAGCTCTTGTCACTACTAGACTATGGAGACACAGTCTACAGTAATGCTGTATCAGCAATAAAAAAAACTAGACATCATGGGCTATTGAATGGCCAGCTTTATGCTCAGCATCCCTCACATGACATGTCACTGCATCCTTTATGAGCAACATGAATAGTAGCTACTCAATGACTGGAAAGAATACCCTCCCAGATGTTTGAGGCTTGTTGAAAACCAGAACATTTAAAGGGTCAGCTGAGGGAACTAAAGTTTAGAGTTCCCCAGAGTACAACTGATAGGGCAGCATTTTTTGTTTTGTGAATGACCAACAACATGGAATTCCACTTTAGATCACATCTGGGCTCTGTGACCCTATTTGGAAATATAAAAGGCTAATTTATTGAATGGTCCAACCAGTCCCTAGCTACTCAAGGTAACTCAATTATTAAATGAATACCAGTGTTTCCATCATGTTGTACAAAGTTCAGTCTATGCTCTGTATAATACTAACGGTATGATTATAATTTTGCATATATGTATTGCACTTCCAGTTCCTTAACATAATGAAATGTTCAGGTAACCATCGTAAGTAGTTAAGATGCAGTTGCAATAAGCTCAGTTTGACAGGCATGTGAACTTCCCTGACCTTATTTCCAGTGACAGTAAAGAAAAATTCTCTGAATCTGATGAGATTCATGAAGACAACGTGATTTAGCCATGTACAACTAATACTGGTGATTCTTACAGTATATGTGATGTGGATTCATCTCCCTCAAATCATCTGCATTGAAACATAAAAACATAAACCATGATAGTGGAAAAAGATCAGAGGTCCATCCTGTCTCCCCATATTCCCTATAATCCCTGGAAACTTTCTTGGAACCTATTGATCCTCCGGGTTACTAACCCTCCCCATCAAGACCCCATTCTCCTCCCCCTAGGTCTTGTCACCCCAGGTGATCACTATCCCCTTAATTCTATCCCATGCTCGCTTGACTCCCCCAATTGTGTTTGTACCAACCACTTCAGTCAACAGACTGTTCCAAGGTTCCACCACCCTTTCAGTAAAGAAGTACTTCCTCACATCCCTCTTGAACCTCTTTCCTGTTAATTTCCATTCATGACCACATGACCTTGAGTTGGTATTCAGAGTAAATAATTCTTCTCAGTTTACCTTGCTAATTCCTTGAAGGTCTCTATTATGTCTCCCTTCTTCTGGTTTTCAGTGAGTACATATTTAGTGTGTTGAGGTACTCCTCATATGATCTGCCCTGTAGGTCCTGAATCATGTTTGTTACTCTGCACTGCACTGTTTCCAACCTATCCCTGTCCTTTCTGGGGTTAGGGCTGCAGACCTGGATGCAGTACTCCAGGTGAGGCCTTACCAGGGATCTGTATGGGGAAAGTATCACCTCTTTTCTTTTGCTATCAGTACCCTTTCTGATACATCCCAGGATCCTGTTAGCCTTGCTATAAGCCTTGTTGCACTGACTTGTTTGTTTAAGAGAGTTACGGATGATAACTCCAAGATCTCATTCCACTTCTGTAGTGCTAAGTCTCACCCCACCCATCCATTATTCCGTCTTGGGATTCCTTTTCCTTAGGTACATTTCCTTGCACTTTTTGGCACTGAATTTTAACTGCCAGACCTCTAATCACCATTCTAGGTTATGTAAGTCCCTCTGCATAGCCCTTATTCCCTCTTCACTATCCACCCTCCCACATACTGTTGTGTCATCTCCAAAAAGACATACTCTGCCCTGGATTCACTCATTAATGAACATGTTGAAGAGGACTGGACCCTGGACAGAACCCTGTGAAATCCCGCTCATAACCTCCCTTGCCTCTGATTTAACCCCATTTACCACCACTCACTGATGCCTCCCTTCTAGCCAACTACCCATCCAGTTCACTACAGGTTTAACTGCTCCCAGGTCTTCCATCTTTTTGAGCAGCCTTTGATGTAGTACCAAATCAGAAGCCTTACTGAAGTTGAAGTACTACAGATCTGCAGTGTGGCCCTTGTCTACTTCTTTGGTAACACAGTCAATGAAAAAAATCAAGTTAATCTGACAAGATATTCCTGCCATTAAACCGTGTTGTTTACTAACCTGGAGCCCATTGCTCTCTAGGAGGTTCACGAGGTCCTCTTTGATTAGTGATTCCATTAGCTTCCACATGATGCAGGTCAGACTGACAGGAATGTGGTTCCCTGATTCCCCCATGAAGCGGTACAACATCTGCCACTCTCAAATCCCTTAAAACTTCACTAGACTTTAGTGAGCTGTTGAACAACCCAGCCAGTGGTTCAGCCAGTTCTACTGCAAATGCCCAAAATATCCTCAGATGCAACCCTTCTGGTCCTGGGGCCTTTTTTATCTTAAGGGCTACCAGCCATTGCAACACACTCAATCAATCAAATTTTATTTATAATGTGCTTTTCAGCATATCAAAGCGCAAGTATAAAACAACATCTTACATAATAAATAATAACATAAAAACAATAAAAAGCAGCAATAAACCTATCCAAAAGCTAATCTGAATAAATAACTCTTCAGGGACACCTTAAATGATTCTGTGGACAGGCACTTTCTAATCTGATGAGGTAGAGAATTCCACAGCGTTGGGGTCATGAAAGAAAAAGCTCTGGCCCCAGATGACTGAAGTTGAACCTTGGGAATCTCTAGCAATCCCTTGTCAGTGGAGTGGAGTGGGCAGAGAGGGCAGTAAGGTGAAAGGAGATCTTTCAAGTAGCCCGGTCCCTGACCGTGTGGGGTCTTATAGGTCAGCAGCACAACCTTGAAGGTGATTCTCCACTGCACCGGCAGCCAGTGCAGTTTTCACAGCACAGGAGTGATATGGCAAGTTCTCGGTAGCCCAGTCAACAACCTGGCTGCAGCATTCTGCACCAGCTGCAGGCAACAGAGATCCATCCCCGGCAACCCTAGATATAGAGCATTACAGTAACCAAGATGTGAGGAAACAAAGGCGTGGACCAACACAGGAAGGTCA
This sequence comes from Neoceratodus forsteri, assembly GCA_016271365.2. Taxonomy (NCBI): domain Eukaryota; kingdom Metazoa; phylum Chordata; order Ceratodontiformes; family Ceratodontidae; genus Neoceratodus; species Neoceratodus forsteri. The sequence continues at coordinate 217,488,803 of CM057453.1, forward strand.
TCATGTGGAACAAGGTGTTTTATCCAGATGATATTCCTCAGATGGTAAAAGGAAGACTTGACAGTGGTAGATACCTGCGCCTTCAACGTTAACTCACTGTCAAGAATTACACCCAGATTCCGCACCTGTTCGGAAGGTCTCAACTGGTTACCTCCTAACACAAGGCCAGAGGGGGACCCAGGAGTCAACTTCTCTACACGATGGCCCGGGTCCACAACCAACACCTCAGTCTTATCTGGATTTAATTTCAAACAGTTTGCACTCATCCAGTCCTGAATCTCAGCAAGGCAGTTATTAAAGACCAATAAGGCATCATTCTGTTCAGGTACAAAGGACATAAAGAGCTGAATGTCATCTACATAGCAGTGAAAATTCAGCCCATAATGCCTTATAATGTCTCCCAATGGCAGCATATACACCATGAACAACATGGGGGAAAGCACAGAACCCTGTGGCACCCCACAGGACAGAGCAAAGGGAGCAGCGGAAAAAATTCCTGAGACTACCTTCTGACTTCTGCCTGTGAGGAAAGAGTAGAACCATTTAAGGACTGTCCCCAACAGTCCGCAGCATAGCCGCAGGTGATCCAGCAACATCCCATGGTCCACGGTATCAAATGCTGCAGAGAGATCAAGGAGGACCAAGATCGAACGGCTCCTCCGATCTCTCGCTATTAGGAGATCATGAAGTACTCAAACCAACGCTGTCTCGGTACTATGCCTCTTCCTGAAACTGGACTGGAGAGGATCATAGACGTCATGGGCGGTAAGAAAATCATCGAGCTGCAACGCGACTACTTTCTCAATAACCTTGCCCAAAAAGGGCAGGTTAGAGATCAGTCTGTAGTTAGCGAGACAGTCTGGGTCAAGGGAAGGCTTCTTTAACAGGTGTGTCATGATAGCCTCTTTCAAAGACTCTGGAAACACCCCTTGATCCAAACAGCACCAGACTATCTCAGCAAAGACTGGTCTGATCACATCCATCCACCCCACAAAGAGGCACGTAGGACCAGGATCCAAACTACAGCAAGTCAGTCTCAAGCCCTGGACAATCTTCATGATATCCATGATCGTTGGCCTGTCAAAATCTGACCAGACAGACTGAGGGCCTGCAACCCCACATTGATCACTGCCACGCTCATTAGAATGCATACCGCGGATCTCTGACCTGATCGATGACATCTTATCCTCAATGAACCGAGCAAACTCATCACACTTTATTTGTGAAAAGACTCTCCGACCCTGCAGACAGGCTGGATTGCACAGTCTGTCCATGGTCCTGAAGAGCTTAACTGGTCGATTTCTTGAAGCAGCTGTCTCCTGGGACAGGAACTCTGCCTTCTTATGGGAGATTTCTGATTGATAGTCCTCATAATGGGCCATCAATCTAAGTCTGTCACCTTCCAGGCTGGATTTCCACCAACAGCGCTCCAATCTTCGCCCCTTTCTCCTCAACTCCCTCAATGTCCCATCAAACCATGAGGACTGAGGGGGAAGGGAGAGGGGCCAAACACGGACAGGCACAATGGAATCCAGTGCCCTCAGCACCATATTATTATAGTGCACCACTAAGGCATCTGGTTCCATGCACTCCATAGGCCAATTCGATAGGTCCAGCACCACCATCAGACCCTCAGGGGTAACTCTTCTCAAAGGGTGGTACTGGATAATCTCCAAAAGGGGTAGGTCTCACAAGGGAGGTCGCGAAATTGAATCTAATGGAGTGATGATCAGAACACCCAACTGGTTCACCACCAGTTCCATGATCTCCATCCCCAGGGTGAACACCAGATCCAGAGAGTGACCGTGAATATGGATAGCAGCAGTAACAACCTGTGTGAAGCCCAACAAAATCATTAACTGGAGGAAGTTTTGACCAAAATGAGAGAGTTCATCAGTGACCCATGCATTGAAGTACCCCAGGACCAACCACCAGGAGGGCTCCAACACCAGGTCGACAATGAAGTCTGAAACTTCCTGCAGAAAAACTTTCTCATCACCGGATGGATGGTAGGTGAGTAAGATTCTGCTGCCCACACCTGCTCCCATGATACAATCAAAGGATCTAGGGGCCACCACTGGGACCTCCACAAGACCCAACTTCGATTTAAAACAAATAGCCACCCCCAACCCCTTCGATCCAACCTAGGGCGATGTATTACCGAATACCCAGCTGGAACAGCTGATCCCAATATGGGACCAGCATTTTCGTCCAGCCGGGTCTCGGTAATGCAAGTCAGGTCAGATGACTCAACAAGATCAGCAATAATTGCTGTCTTGTTTTTTATAGACCTGGCTTTGCATAACACCACCCGGGTTGGATGAAAGGCCCTGGAGGAGCGGGCCACTTGCCCACTTTCAATGGAACCCTTGGGTATGGGAACCAGGTATCGCACTCCCTTATCCTGGACCCATTTCACCCCAGGGCGTCTCCTAGACCCCACGACCCTTATCCACCCACTCTGCTCCCCCCTCACAGCAGAGGAATCCCCCTCCACCACTGCTGTGTGATCCCCAGGGCATGACAGCGCCTATATACCTCGGGTTGCAACGGAGGAATATCAAAGGGGCTCCGGTCCCTCAGCCTAGAGGGGGAATAGCACCTGACCACAGAGACCCAATCCCAGCACATGCTGCTAAATATTAAAAAACAAATATTAATCAATTGACAAATTTGATTAATACTATCAATACTGCAAGCTTATTTATCTTAGACGGCAGCCCCACTTCCCATTTCTAACACAAAATAAAACAAATCGTCCATTTCCCTTCAGACAAAACTCCCCAGAAAAAGTCTTAAACAGTCTAGATAAATTGTGTTTTGCTCCTAAAGCTCCTAAAATAATTTAAACAACAGTCCTTACCCCAATAAAACATATAAACTACCCCTTCCCACTAAAAGATGACTTTAACCAACCAAAAAATTAACAATAAACTAATACAATCGATCCCCTCTCATGGGAAGAAAAGAACACACAAAGAAAATTCTTACTCTCCCACAGCCCTCTCATAGCCCAGGAGGGGAAAATAACAAACAAACACATAATAAAACAATCCCCTCTCACAGGATAAACACAAATCAAAAACTAAAATAAAAATATAGGCACCCTGGTTCTTTCACAACCAGAAAACCAGAACAAATAAGATCAGGGAAAATGGTAGGAGGAGCCAAAATAATCCAACATAATCCATTGTAGGTAAAACCAAATATTTAGTCAACGACCTAGAGAGGAAATAATTCTGTCAACTTCAAGTTGGTGCTTTTCCAGTATGCAGGATCCACAGTCACAATAAGTCTCCAAAGTGAGCCAAAAAGTTTTCAGGGAAAGCCAAAACCAGGTGCAAACTAAGCCAGTGGAGAGTGGGGGCTCCTCTCCCCACACACCCCGATCCACCTTATCAGGTCCAATTATGCCCCCCAGGACCTGCAGCTACAAATACCCCTAGGCTGCACCAAAAGGACTGACCTGGGGATAACTTAGGAAACCCCCCACTAAGCCCCAGCTCCCTGGGAAGAAGTAAGACAGTTCCCACATGGTCCCAGTTGGCACCTAAGATTACCCAGGCAGAACTAAGGAGGGGGGGACTGAGACACCACACAAACAAACCACTATCTGAGCTCCACTTCTGGACAAAAAAATATAGAATTGCAAAGAAAAGAGGGGCTCTGATCAATGAACCAGGCCTCCCTCTCACAATACTCCAAGTCACCACAGGCAATCCTTTCTGCCAAATCCAACGTTGATTCAGCGTACAGCAATCACAGACCAATCCTTCTTTATCCATCAAGGGAAGGTATATCCATTTGATCAAAGTAGAGACTAATAGATCCAAAAGTCACAGCCATAAGCGCTAAACATAGCGTGTTAAATTCAATAGCTCAGAAGTTGGAATGTCATTGAGTCAGGGCCAAGTTCACCAAAAAAAGAAAGGCAGTCACCATGAAAAATTGATCCCTCAAAATGGGGGATCAACAAGTCCACCCTCCACTTCCCAGGCCATAGGCTGACTTCCGAACTAGCGAGAGGCGCACCACCTCGTTGTTACCGCTGCCGCTCCAAAGAAACAGCTGATCCCCTGGCCGAATGCCAACGAAAGGGCACCGCAACTTGAGCAAACAAATGACTCAAGTGAGTAAATAACTAAATTCTAATAAACAAAAAAAGCTCCTCTTCTCCGCTTCTCAGTTATAATGAGTCCGTATCCTCGACCGGCAAAAAACACATAGGAGGCGCAGAGAAAACGCCGCTAGGTATCTGAGACCAGGATGCCACAGAAAAAACAAAAGAAGTACCAAATGTTAAAACAACTGTACAATAAAATATATGCATTGAAATAAATATAAACTAAATGAATAAAAACTGGGCAACAGAACACAGAACTAGTCTAGTCCAGGCTAGTCCAGCGCGACCGCCATCTTCCTGCTAATAAGTATTGGATGCCTCATTTCTGTGACTCCCATAGGCACTGCTAAGATGTCACTTTTTGGTGTGGACCCACAGTCCTTCTTAGTGAATACTGAGCAATAGTAGTCATTCAGGACAGCAGCCTTTTGCCCATTCTCCTTTATTATTCTACACCCCTCAACTAGCCATGCAGTGTCCCCACTTCTTTCCTTTTTCACTGATATAACTAAAAAAAAAACAATTTTTGTCTATTCTTGACCACCTCCATGATAAATAGCTGTGTCTGCTTTCATCTCCCTGACCACCCTCTTTGCCTCTCTATTTTTCTGCAGATTACCCTCCCTTTCTGTCTTTCCCTGTTTGTCTTTGTATTTATAAAAGGCCTTCTTTTTGGCCCTAACCACTTCCCTTATCCTAGCTGATGACCATAGTGGTCTTTTAAACCTGTCTTGTTTCGATACTGTTCCTATGCTTGCCTTTGGTGCCTCTAGGATGGGTCCCTTTATTGCCCCCATCATTCCTCTACCCCTTTATGTTCTCCACCCTTACTAACTTATCCATGACCATTCTCCTTAACCTATCAAAATCAGCTTTTCTAAAATTGAGGATTTTGTTTTTTGATTATGTGTTGTCGGCCCCTAGGGACAATTCATACCACAGACAGCTGTAGTCGCTATTCCCTAGTGGCTCACCCACCATCTCTGAGCTGGTGAGCACCACATCAAGGATTGCATTCTTCCTAGTAGGTTCCTTAACAAGCTTCACCAGTAGACAGTCTTGGAAGGCTTCCAGTAATGTCTGACTCCTGTCACTCTTGGCCACCTGGACCTCCCAGTCAACATCAGGAAGGTTCAGGTCACTCACCACCACTACTTCATTCATTGCTCACCCTCTTTTAAATTCCTCCTCGAGTTCTCTGTCCCTTTCCTCCCCTTGCCATGGAGGTCTATGGATCACTTCTAAGTGTACTTCCTTGCTATGGCTGCCGTGAGTTGCACCCATACTGACTCAGCCTCCCCACTGCTACCCCTAATACTTGCATCTTCTGCCACTTCAATGCCCTCCTTGACAAAATGGGTACCGCCCCCACCAGTTCTTCTAGCCCTCCTGAACAGTGAATACCCAGGGATTGTCATCTCCCAGTCATTTTTATCTGTGGCCCACATTTCTGTGATGGCCACCTGGTCCACTTCAGTGTCTGCTATCAGCACCTGGAGGTCATGGAGTTTGTTGCCTAGGCTCCTGGCATTAGGGCATATCCCCCTCCATTTGTCCACTTCTTTAGCTCTGCTACTGTTCTTTTGATTTCCTTGTTTTGTTTCCTCCCTGTTTGTGCTTATACCTTTTACTTTCTTCCTCATTGGTATTCCTTCCCTTGGTTCTGAAAATCCTGCTGTATTCCCTGTACCCTCTTTGCAGTCACTGTGTCCTAGATGTGGGAGAGTTCTCTCTAGGATCCCTTTCTGCTCACCATCCTTCATGGATCCCATAGACCCAGTCTCCCTCACAATCAATTTAAATGCCTGATGTAGACATCAAACTTTCTGCCCTGGTGTAATAGCAACCTCTCTTGTTAGGTGAAGTCCACCACCCCTGAAGAGTATCCTGTCCCAGAAATCCCTCAATCCTGAACAAAATGGTAACCCATGTCCCAACACCACCCCTTAAGCCAACTGTTAATTCTTCTATTACATTACTCCTGATTCTGTCCTGTCTCCTCTCACTGTTCTACACAGGGAGGACCCCAGAAAAGGCCAGGGAGGTTGAGTGTGCTACCACTCTTTGCCCCAGTATCTGAAAGTTCCACTTTACTCTTTCTCTCTGCCAACTGGTTGGCCAGGTCATTAGAACCCAGGTGTACCAGCACCCCCAACTCCTCCTTCCCTCTCCACTATCCTTCCCTCAACTGAACCAGTGTCCCCGTTGGTGGAATCAGGAGTTTGAACCTCCTTTAGTTGTGTGAAGTGATTCACTGTCTGGATGGTACTGGGCTGAACAACCTCTTTATGGTTGCCCCCCCACTCCCTGCCACCCTTCACCCCTCTGGACCAGTGGATCTCTGGGGGAGTGGAGGTGTAGGGGGTGAGCTCCTGCTGAGCTGAGTGTATAGTTGAAATATCACTATTCTTCCTGCTACTAGCTGAGGATGGAGCTCTGCTATGGTCCTGCAGAAGGGGCAGTATGCCATCCTCCTGATCACATTCCTGAGGAAGAGATCCCCACAGTCCCCACAACTGAGTGCCTCATTCCTGAATCAAATCTTATAAGAAACTGTATTGGCGAGAGATAACCTTACTTAATATCACTTAGTTTAGATTGTACTACCCACCCAAATGAGTGAACCTGCTGTATGACCAACTATCTGTTACAGGCTCACTGTATAAGATACAGCTACAGCTACAGAGTATGATTCAGGTATCTAAAATATGACCCTGATGCTGTGAGATAATCAGGCTATACTACAGATATAGATGCGAGAAAAACAACCTTGAGAACTTGCAGAATAACAGCTGGTGGAATTAATTACTCACTGCTAGAAATAAAACATATGGAGTGCATCCTGCACTTCCATGGTACCAGGTCAATATGCTGTTTTAAAAATGTGGCAGGCAAAACTGTGCAGCATAAACAGCATGTGGTACAACAGCTACAGGGAACACTGTTGCTGATGTAAGAAATGGTGAGCAGTGGTAGAGCTACTGCACTCCTGTAGCTGTTGGCTGGAATGTAGTGTTGCAGAGGATAAGACATCTGCATGTGTGTGGTCCTCTGAGCAGGTGCCATGGCTCAGAGGGTAGAGTCACTGGCAATGGATGGTAGTGGAGTGTCTGTGGACTGGAGTTCTATTCTCAGTTCCAGATTTGCTGTGTTTTTATTTTTGTATTTAGTGTTGTGCGATGGGCAAGTCACCCCACCCACCCGAGTTTCTCCCAAACCCAGAGTTGCCTCCCTCCTCGAGGTGGTTATTTAAAGTTGGGTGGTTTGGGAGCTGCAGCCCCCTGTAACAGGGGGTGTGAGGGCAGAACTCCCCACAAAAAGCAATATTTTTCCTTTGGGGGCTTGGCATTATTACTGCTCAGTGTTTTTACCAAGCATTTCATTTGGTGTCGCTGTATTGTCAGCATGGTATGCTGCTGCTCTGTTTTTGTACACAACATTATGACCCTGTGCCCACCTCAATTACTCCCTTTAACCTTACATGAACATGTTATATAAAAAATTTATAGTATCTATTTAACTTGTATCATATCTTATTATCGAAATCAACATTTACTTTTTAAGACTTACAAAACACTGCTATTCTAAAATTGCATTTCTGGTATTCTAGAAATGAGTGTATTCAAGTGTTTATGCTTACAATGCATCAGTTTAGAGTAATGTAATGTAATTGACTCATCTACTTGAAATCATGACTCAAGGCAAATACTATCATTCATGTTCAATGTTTATTTAAAAACAATGCTCACAAATTGATGACCACACCATCAGTGTACATAACTTTACTGAAAATCTGCTTGGCTTAGTAATGTCATGATAGTGTGATAATTATGTGAAATATTAGTTTAACCAATGCAAAACTAAAGCAAAAAATGTTTATTGTTTTCAATTTTGAATTGTGTGGTGTGGAAACTGCAGCACAAAACTGAACTGGTGTAATTTTACAGGTTCAAATCCCACTACAGTCAGCCTCCAAGAGGAATGTGCATGTTGGGAGTACAGCGTAAGGTACAGTAGAGCAGAAGTTAATATTTGTGGGTACATGGTAACAGACCAGAAAGCAGCAAAGTTGTTGGAGGGTTGGGAGGAAATATTATATATCAGAAGACAGGAATGTTAGTTGAGGTAAATAATAGTAGGACAGAAAGCAGGAATGTATGGAAGGGTAAATGATAATAGATCAGGGGCCTGAAATTCAGATATGCACAAAGCATAGCGCAGAACTTTGTGCTGCACCTTGTGCTTACCCTAGTGCCTGAAGATGCTATTTCTGGTGGACTAGCACACCAGCACTATTCAACTGAATATACAGCCATGTCAACCCAATTTTAAGCCACTTAGCACTGCCCTGACAGGGTTCCTGAAGTACTCCTCCAGAATGGGTAGTGCTGGAATGCATTTTCCAGTATTTAAAGGGACCCATGCAAATGATCCCATAGGGCATGCAAGGCACTCAGGGCCCACTTAGATGCCCATTATGGGCTCATTTGCATGGGTAATGTGGCAGGTTAGCTTGGCGCCATCCCTCCAATCACCTGGCCTCAGCTATGTATACATATCCCTTGTGCTAGTGATACCCCCCCTAGATTGCCAGACTGTTCTATACATAAATTCACTAAAAATATCACTAAAAGCTTAATCTGGTTCAGTTTCGGTTCCTTACCATCTGTATCCCCCTCCCCCCAGTTGCTCCTGAAAAAGGGACTTCTAGGCCCAGTGGGCTTACCAGGTAAACAAAATTCTATAAACAAATAAATAAATACAAATATTTTCCCTGGTGCTAGTGGTAACCCCCTCCCTCAGATCCCAGCCCAGCCTTACAGTGTGATAGTCCTGTTGGTATTTGTAAGCCCCACTTCAATTGCTGGCCTGTTCTATACACAAATTTTGAAAGAAATGGTGCTAGTTGTACCCTTCTGTTGAGTGCCAGACTGTTCTTTACAATGAAATGATCCCTTGTGCTAGTAGTAACAACACCACCCCATTGATCACTGGCCAGTCCTTTACACAACTATTATCCCTCCAGTTGCCAACCCCTGCAGAATGTACAATATCCCTGGTGCTATGGGTAATTCCCCTCCCTCCAATCCCAGTGCAGACATACCGTTTGATAGCCCTGGTGGTAGTGCTGCCATCTCTCTTTCTGATCCCAGCCCCGTCATACAATGACATAACCTGACTGTTGGATTCCTTCCTGATCGTTGGCCTGGAAGTTCAAACAACCACACTCTGGTGTCCAGAGGTCCCCTCCATGGTATGAGGCACCCCCCACTCACCTTTTTCTCAGCGTTGGTGCTGTGGGTGCATAGGCACGAGGCCAGCCCACCTCACACTCGTCTGCCTGCCACCACACTGTATATCCAGACAGGGAGTGCACCTCCTATTTATAAAACAGGGTGATGTTTCCTCTCCTATAAATAAGAGGCATGATCCCTCTCTGGATATACAGTGGCTGGCTGAGAAGGTATGAGGAGGATTGTGCCAGTCACTGTAGCACCCATGGAACCAACACTGAGGAAAGAGTGAGTTGAGGGGTGCCTAGTGCAATGTAGGGACCACTGGATGTCAGGGAGAGGTTGTTTGAACTTCCAGGCTGGTGACTGAGAGGGAAATCCAACAACCATGTTATGGCATTGTATGAGAGGGCTGGGATCAGACGGAGATATGGAGGGCACAATTACCATCAGGGTTATCAAACTATACAGTGGGTCTGGAATCAGAAGGGAGGGAAGGGGGAAGGGAGGGAGGAAGGGCACCACTACCACCAGGGCTATCAAACTGTATGGTGGCACTGGGATTGGAGGGAGGGGGTTACCACTAGCACCAGTTATATTGTACATTCTGCAGGGGCTGGCAATCAGAGGTGAGTTACCACTAGCATCATAGATAATAGTTATGTATAGAGCAGGCCAGTGATCAATGGGGGGGTATCACTAGCAGAGGAATGTTTTTATTGTAAAGAATGGGCCAGCAATCAGTGGGGGAGCACCACTATCACCAGGGATATCAAACTGTATGGCTTGGCTGAGATCTTAGGGAGAGGGGTTCCACTGGCACCAAGGATAATATATATTTAATAAATGGGCCCGCAATCAATGGGGGGAGGGTTGTCACTAGCACCAGGGATAATATATATTTATAGACTGAGACAGTGATAGATGGGTGGTGCCATGAAACACAGTGGGTAGCTGTGCTCCCCAGTGGCCAACTGTCTAGGTGGCTGTATTACATCTGGCAACTGGCAAGCATTAGGGTTGCCTGGAGTTAAATCGGGATTTTGTTCATATTTACACTGTGCAAAAGGATGGCACTAAACCTTCCTGAGCTGTACAAAGCCACTGAATATGGGGAAGTGTGCAAATTCTTAGTCATGCCACTCTCCTTGCCTGTATGCATGCATTATGTTTTGCAAGGGTACTAACACTCTTTGCTCGCACAAAAGCCCACTTTGAATATGGGACTGCTGTGCAAACCCTGGTTTGTGCAGTAAAAGACCCATTGATGCCTGTGCAAATGTTTGAATATCTGGCCCAGAAGACATGATATCTGAGAATGGGAGATGGGGGCAATAGTAGATCAGAATGTAAAATGAATGAGTGGTAAACGTAAATTACAAGTCAGAAATGTAGCAGGTGGTAAAGGGATATCGGTAACATTGTGTGACTCAATAAGGGATCAGTTTGTGGAAAGAGAAAATACAGATATTTTTGACATTGACTGCACCACTAAGTGTAAATAAATAATATAACAATAACTTAATCACTGATTCTAGTAAAATATTCAGTCTGGGTTGAATATAGTGTATTTGTGAAATTGGCACTTGCAGTATCAGAAAAACTGAAGTGGCACAAGGTGGGAACAGTCTCAGTTTTTATACTGTAATTCACATTTGTGCTAGGATCAGACAGTAACTATTACAAGGCAACACATATCTCTGAGAGTTTCTGTTTGATTTAGAGTCAAAACATATAAAAACATTGGAATAATAAATGAAGTAAAATTAGTGATCTATAACAGCAATACTTAGAAAAAAACCTAGGATGACTGTTATTTGGCAACCCAGTGCCAATTTATGTGTGAGTGTAGGGAATGACACCATTTGTTAAAATTAGCAGTTGTGCATAGAGCAGCCAGAAAATCCAATCAAGCAATAAAGATATTTTTTTTCTGCAACAACAGCATCTTTTAAAATTAGTCTGCATTAAAACTATGAATTAAAATATTCCTGAATACACTGTAAAATTAATTCTTAATTGAACAAAAAAATCTGAAATGTTTCTTTTGCAATATTACAACATTCATGCAAAAAAGTCAGAAAAAAAACTCAGCTGTCAGAATGCCCTGTTGTGCATGTACTAATCAGTAAATATTTAATAATGGCTGAGAAAAACAAATTTGCAGAATTTCACAATTCCATACCAGTAACAATACTAGTGTAAAATATATGAGCAGTCATAATTTGTGGCTGTTCAACTGGCAGTCAATAAATTATCAGATAATAAAAAAAATGTCCAAGACACTACAATTTAAAATGTCTCCCTGCTAAAAACATGATTTAGACATGCCTGATTTTAATCAATTTGCATCAGGTTTTAGAACTGAAAGTCATCTTCCCTTCAAACCTTTGCAACACTCTGTGTCTGATTCAGAAGTAAGAAAAACTTGAGCTGTCTAAATGTATGCTTCTGCTGCAAGCTGTCATACAATCTTCTCTGCCTATTAATGAAACAAACAACCCTTTGGTAAATACAACTAGACATTTAGAATGACGTGGTTATTCACACAATCCTTAAACAGATACAAATAAGAATTATTCACACCTCATTCAATTGATTTCTTACTGCAGTGCAGGCATGTCCCTAGTAAGTGTAAGGAACACTGGCAATGTGCAAAGTCGATTCAACTTTGTGCTAGTCAAAAGAAAAATCTAAGATAAAAATGCAAGACTAGGTGAATGTTTGGAGTTAAGGGACAATCTATATCTCAAAAAAAGGTCTCAGTGAGTACTACAAGAATGACCTATAATACTTTCTCCAAAAAGTTATGTTCCATATAAAAAACACAAAAGGAAAAAAAAAGAAATATAAAAATCTTCCCGTAGGATAACATTACAACTTTTATCAAGGCTTAGCTCCTTCATTATTTGGAGTTAAGGGACAAGCTATATGTCAAAAAAAAGATCTGAATGAGTACTACAAGACTAATAAAAAATACCCCCCAAACTATTCATGGGGTATGTACTGCACCCCAAAATTACCCCCAAATTCACCATGGTGCCAAATCCACATATAAAGTATTCTTATCATCAAAATGCATAAAGGGTGTACCTCTCTTTGGACTACAGCCATAAGTGACCACAGTTGATCATGCATCAGAGCCAATGAAATAGAAAGGGGGATGACACCATGTTCTCATGAGAGTGCACCCACAGCATGCACATGTGTCATGTAGCTTCCTAATCATCAGAGGGAAATAGGAGAAACAGGGAAAAAACATCAGAGCAGGAGGATGTCTGCCCCCCCCCCAGCACAGGTCCCACACTGCTGATCACAGCACTTCTTCTCATAACACCAACTGAGTCTCTGTCTGGTGATAGCCTGCCCCCCACCAATGGCCCCACTATGGGGGCCAAACCAGGGTGCACTCTGGAAAAGTGAGGTAAGTCCAGGGGTAGTTGGGTGATGGGGTTGGGTGATTGCTCCTGCACTATGCTCTTGTCCTACAACTGCTTAATAAATAATAATCCTTATATTTATGTCTTCAAAATGATTTTCAGTATCAGTTGGCTCAGTTGTTTAGGAACACTGATTGATATCAGTTGAATTCATTTGGGGCTTCTTTGTTGAAACTTCTCTTGTAGTAGTTTTCAGACTTTGCTTGTACCTATGAACCCAAGTGAGACACTGCATCCCAATTCCCTGCAATAGGAAGTGCTATAGTAATTTCAGTATCTTGAACTGAACTTAATGATTCAGCACAGGATACAAGCAATGCAACTCCATTAGTAGGGAACTTTTAAGCAGAGGGGGGCGAAGTGCTCCCACTTCGCTATGCGGAGCACTTCGCGTATTATGCTCCAATCTGCACAGTGCTCAGCAATGCAAAGTGAATTATTCTGCCTATAAATTTGAATGTGAAGTGTATTGTTTCCAATGGACTTCATGCAACTTTGCCTTATATTATAGTCTTCCCCTTAATTTTAACGTGAAGTGCCATTGATTTTAATGGACTTTACTTTGCTTCACCTGTTTATTGCTATTTGAGGCAAATTTTGCATTGATTCATGGGATGGCAGGTCACATGGGCTCTATATTGTCTTGCACAGCCTCAGTTCTGTGTAGTGTGTGTAATGGAGAGCTGGAGACAGTTTGATCTCAGAGCTCTGAGAATCAAACCATTGCAAAAGCTTTAAAAAAATCACTTTTGATCCAATTACTTTGTTCCAAATTTAGTACATCGACTGTAGGAAACCCTCCTGTGCTTAGATTATTGAGTATTGATTGTTTCTGTGAGCATTTTGAATGTTAATTTAGAACATTCAGCCTGTGTACTGACAGCCACTATTGAAGTATACTTCAGGGATGGGTGTATTTGTGGAGGAGTGAGATTCACAACAGAAAGGCAGTCTTTCTAATTGTATTGTACTAGTAGTGTGTGTTAGTATATGTGTGTTTTTGAATACACAGTAATATCTGAATTAATTTTTGATAATTATTTTCTGTTTGTTGTGGTGCTGTGCATATTTTCATTCTGTTTAAAAGATTTGTTTAGTGTACTGCACTGTACAATTTTCTGTGCATTTCCTGTAGTGTATGAGTGTGAGTGTGTGTATGTGTGTGTGTGTATGCCATCAAGTCAGATACATTTTATTGTGCCACTCGATAATCACCGCACTCTGACTTGGTTATCCATCTGTGATATTTTTTACTGTTTCCTTCTGTCTTGCTAGTGGACTGCTACTCCAGCGCCCCCCAGACCAGCAAAAGGTATAATTTATTTTTCCAGTTTTGGATTTGTGTGACCACTGGTTAAGGTGTTTTTGTACCTGTGCGGCTGCATCTGTCTATAGTGTGCAATCTGCATCTGTGCATTTGCATCTGTTTAGTGCCCAATCTGCATCTGTAAGCCACAGTTGTTTTTTGGTTTTCCATCAACCCCAAATTTCAGAAATCTAAATTTGTTGTGAATTTTCTGTGTAATCCCCAAAAATGCCTACAAAGAGACCTGCATACAAAGATGCTTCTGACCATGGCACTGCTGCAAGTGGCAAGAGTGGCAATGGGCATGGTAGTATGCAGCAGAAGTGCATAGTTGATGAAAGCAAAGGGATTTCTCTGACTATGTGTTTCACAGCACAATCAGTAGCTTCAATCATGGTTGATGGTGCTGTTGTCCCCACTGGTGGTAGTTAAGGTACTGATGGCATGAGTATTGCCCCAAGTTCAACCCGTGACAAGTTAACTGATTTCTCAAATATTGTGGAGTCTAAGGATCAATATGTATAACAGCAAGGGGGGGCATGATATAAACTATCAAGTACCGAAAGAGAATCAACAACATACAAGAGGGTAGCATCTTTCAGAAAAAGAGATGTGCACAAACAAGTGGGCAAAATTTGAAGATAGAGGTGGGATGGATCAGACGCAATGTCAGGAACCATTTTTTCATAGAGAGGGTGGTGGGTGCAAGGACAAACAAAAACTAACGATCAATGGTATGGTGTGAGAGTAGCAGTTGAAGCATGCCCATTATTTGGAGTTGGTGCACCTCCATGCACTCCAACCACTGCTCCACGTTGTCAATCCAGTGGTTCACATGGTCCAATTCACTCCACATCATGCCCAAATCGGCATGTGTGGAAGGTATTCATGCAGGGCTGCCACCATCACCTGCAGGTTGAGGAGCAGCTGCTTGCTCCATGGCCTGGCCCAGCTTGACACCACTTGCAGGTGGAGGCCATGCTGCCACCTGTTGCCCAGCAGCACCAGTAGGCACGTTCCTGACATGTTCAGAAAGCTTGGCCTGCCAATCTGCATGGTGGTGGTTGTGTAAGTGGGTGCATGGACCACCTGTGCCCAGATGACTTCCCTTGGGACCACAGCACACCACCTCACCACACAGATTGCACTTCACTACACTTGTATCTGCAGGCAGTGTAGTGAAGAACTTACACACTAATAAGTTGCTGGGAGGACCAGGCACAGGCGGGGGGCACCAGATTTTGTTGCAGGCTGCTGCTGGTGATCAAATGGGGCCAGGGTGGGGAAACCTGCTGCTGCGGCTGCGACTGTTGTGGATCCTCCCTCACTTCCTGCTGAGCCGCTGGTGCAGGGGCTATGGCAGGTAGTGGCACTGGTGGGGGGCACTGGTAGGTGCCACCAGAGGTGGTGTTTCCATGGCACCACTACCTCTTGCTTCAGAGAGGGGACCACTAGCCTAGAAGGTGCTCCAGGTGAGATGCAAGGTTTATATTTTTTGCTCTCTCTCTCTCTCTCTCCTCTCAAACAGAGCTCTTTCTCCCACACTAGGTAAGGTGAAAGTGAAAGTATTTCACTCTTTTGCATGATTAACTTCCTTCCTGAAGCATGTGACCTGCTGACTGTGATCCATGTGATCTGTGGACTGTTACAATGCTCACTCACTCCACCTTTAAAAGAAAATAAAGCAAAGTAACATAGAGTCGTTATAACGTGAAGTCATTGTGACACAAAGTGGTGAAGTACTGCATTTCAATGGGCACTTCATGTAGCTATATGTTGGGGTGGAGTGGGCCACTTCTCCTCTGCTACACTAGTGATAGTTAAACTTCGCTGCCTCTCTACCCTTTAGGGAAGGTGATGAATAAAAGAAAAAGCTTTGTCAGTTTTGAAGCAAATCTCAAAGTCATGTGGAGTGTCTCTCAGTCCGTGAGACCAAAGATGTCTTACATAATTCTGACATTTGATTTCTGGGTGAGTGTGAAGCAGCGTTGTTTGTATTAGTGTTAACTGCTTATGAGATGAAGGCAGACTCAACCTTGCTGCACTATATGTTGAACCTCTTTCTCTAAACTTCCTCTTGACCAGGGTTGAGACTAGGTTTATCTGTTTATTTTAGTCATGCTATTGAAATGATATAATATTTGGGCTTATGCGCAACACCAGCATGGTGTGCATAGACTTGCCTTGGCACCATGCAGAGGTGCATACACTTGATCTGCCCACATGCCCCAAGTGCAGGGCATGCAGGATGTGTGGGTAGGGGCTGCATAGGCTTCCCACGTGCAGCTCCATGGACCCAACACATGGTGTGTACAAGGGGGCATGGCAGGTGACTGTTGCGTGCATGCATGATGACATGTACAATGCCCAGGTGCATGGTACTGGGTGTGGACACATATGCCATGGGGAGGGCTACCAAAAGAGGCCACTTAGCAGTGCTGAATAGCATCCTGGGGGGTCACAGGGATTGATGGTGCAGCTCAATGGTCACACACAACACTGTTGATAGAGGGTCCAGTCTGATAAACCCCAGGCAGCTGTGCCGCACCATGCAGGGGACCATGCGGTGAGTGGCATGGGCAGAGCACCATCCTAAGTTGCCCACAGCCACACTGTAACAGACCACAGGCATGCACACATGCCATGCAGCAAGGGTGACACACAAGACATGATGAACCGGCATAGGCACCATATGGCACCATCCATGTGAGTACAGCTCTGAGTACCAGGCAGCACCAATGGCAGTGTCACACCCCTTTGTGCCAAAAGCCATGGCCATGGCACATCACAACCAACAGTACCCTGGGGATGGCACACCTGCTACAGCTATGCTAGCATTGCTGCCTGTGGCCCCAGCCTATCCAGGACAGGTAGTGGATACCGTAGCGGCTGCATGCCTGCTGTCCATACCATGTCCCAACTGTCATGCAGGCATGGCAAACTGATGCCTGCTGCACAACACCCCAGACAGCCAGGACAGGGTGGTGCACAACACACCATGCATATGCAACATGCCTTCTGCCATTCCCAGCACAACAGGAAGGCAGGCATGTCAGCACAGTTGGCCGCATGCATGCTCTGCATGCTGCACAGGTGCCCAGGCAACCATGGGGCTCAGAACCATGGCAGCGGCATATGCTGTACCACCATACACTGACAACACCCCACCCCACCCGCAAACCTATCACATAAATCAGAAATCACACCACTGTAATGGACAAAACAGCTTAATTTAAAATCACTGGCAATGAAATAATGCCCTGTCAGGCACAAACACAAGGGTAAGATACTGTGAAATAACTGATTCATTGTCCATGGATGGCCCCTGTGCTGGGACTTGGCAGTCTGGTGGCATCACATTGTCGGGCACCGCCTGGTCCCCATGACCACCCCTCCGCACTGCTCTTGCTGACATCTGTGACATGCTCTGGCATCCTGCCTAGGCCCACCATCACCATACACCAGACTGATCCTCTGTTGTGCTGCAAATGGAAAAAACAGGCATGGTTAGGCTGCATGCCATGTGTATGGCACCTACCCCGGAGTCACCTGAGCGTGGTCACGGGAACTTCAGCATACCTCTCAACCACCTGCCACATGAATCAGGGCCACTGCCTTCACATAACAGGGAAAAAGATCCAGTTACAGGGACACAGCAAAATCACTGATAATCATCACATGGAATGCCATGTAGGCTAAGGGGATTACTGTGTAATGAATTATCTGCTGATTCACATGTCTGTGAACTGTAATGCTTGACAGTATACTGTGCTGTCAGTACCCACTGTTTGGACACATAAACACATGGTACACGAGGGACAGGGGGACAGGAAACAGGCAACAACAGGGACATTCCTGTGACACCGGGACAGTTGAGAGGTATGAACTGCAGTACATCACAGCAGTACTCACCATAGATGGCATGGTAACCCTCCATATCTCCATCCTGTCAGCACTGTAGTGCAGCTCCCTGTCCTCTTCCATAGAAACATAGAACATAGAACATAGACTTTGACGGCAGATGAGGACCGTTTGGCCCACCTAGTCTGCCCATTTCTCTACCTACAGGATAGGGCGCAGATCCTAGTTAACCAACAGCCTATTTCTTCCCACTTCCCACAAGAATTGCCTTATGTCTGTCCCATGCATTCTTGAATTCTCCCACAGTTATAGACCCCTCAGGAAGGCTGTTCAATGCATCCACTACCCTCTCTGTGAAAAAAATACTTATTCACATTGCCCCTGAACCGCCCCCCTCTATTTTTAAATTGTGTCCCCTTGTTCTTGCATGTCTCTTTTTCTGAAAGATGCTACCCTCTTGGACTTTGTGGATTCCACTGAGGTCCTTAAAAGTTTCTATTATGTCCTCCCTCTCCCTACTTTCTTCAAGGGTATACATATTAAGCTCCTTTAGTCTCTCCTCGTACGGCTTCTCTTGCAGACCCTGCACCATTTTAGTTGCCCTCCTGTGGACTGCCTCTATCCTGTCTATGTCCTTGCAGAGATGGGGTCTCAGAACTGGATGCAGTACTCAGATGGGGTTTCACCAACTGTCTGTACAGAGGGATAACAACTTCCTGTTTTCTGCTGGTGATGCCTCCCTATGCATCCCAATATACCCCCAGTCCTCCTACTGCCTTCTCACATTGCTTGCTAACCTTAAGGTCATCTGATATGATTACCCCAGGTCCCTTTCCTTTTGTTGTTACTACCTCCTCCCCATTGTGTAATCTTCCCTGGTTCTTGTTTCCCAGGTGCATTATTTTGCACTTCTTTGCATTGAATCCTAGCTGCCATACTTCTGACCATTTCTCCAACCTTGCCAAGTCCCTTCTCATCCTTTCCATGCCTCCTTGTGTATCAACCCTGTTGCAGATCTTTGTATCATCTGCAAAGAGGCATACTTTTCCTTCCAGTCTCTCTGCAATGTCACTTATAAAGACATTAAAAAGGACTGGACCCAGTACTGAACCCTGCGGTACCCCACTAGTAACCCCTATTTCTTCTGAGTGGACTCCATTTACAATTACCTTCTGTGTCCTGTTGTCCAGCCCATGTTCTACCCAGGCTACCACCTTGGGACCCACTCCCAGGCTGGCTAATTTGACTATTAATCTTTTGTGTGGGACTGTGTCAAATGCCTTGCTAAAGTCTAGGTAGGCCATGTCCACAGCCCCTCCCTGGTCTA
This sequence comes from Neoceratodus forsteri, assembly GCA_016271365.2. Taxonomy (NCBI): domain Eukaryota; kingdom Metazoa; phylum Chordata; order Ceratodontiformes; family Ceratodontidae; genus Neoceratodus; species Neoceratodus forsteri. The sequence continues at coordinate 217,508,094 of CM057453.1, forward strand.
CTACTTTGGTCACCCAGTCAAATAAATCTATTAGATTCATCTGACATGACCTTCCCACTGTGAACCCATGCTGCGTTGGGTCCTGTGCCCCACTGGCCTCTAGGTACTCAACTGTTCTTTCCTTCAGAAGTGACTCCATCACTTTCCCTACCACAGAGGTCAAACTGACAGGTCTGTAGTTTAATGCCTCTGTCTCGGTCCCACTTTTGTGAAGGGGAATCACATCTGCCTTCCTCCAGTCCTTGGGTACGACACAATCCTCCCATGATTTATTAAAAAGAGTAGTCAGTGGTTTCACTAGTTCCCCCCTTAATTCTTTTAGAATTCTGGGGTGAATTCCATCAGACCCCATTGCTTTGTTCACCTTCAGTTTTAGGAGTTCTTGCAGAACCCTTTCTTCTGTGAAAGGGCTGGGATCGACCCTCCTATCAAGAGTGCTTCTGTTAATTGGATTAGGCACTTCCCCCCCTCCTCTTTTGTGAATACTGAGCAGAAATATTCATTCAGTATCCCTGTTTTTTCACTGTCTCCCTCTGCCCACCCACTATTCATTCTATTCAGCCTCACTATCCCTCCCTTTGTCTTTCTACACTCTCTGATGTACCTATAAAAGGTTTTATCCCCCTTCTTAACTGAGTTGGCTATCTTTTCCTCAGTTTGGGCCTTTGCTATTCTGACTTCCTTCCCTACTTACCTCTGCCTTAACTGGTACAGCTCTCTGTCCTGCTCATTCTGTGTTTCCTTATACTTCCTGAATGCTATCTTTTTCTCCCTGACTTTCCCAGCCACATCTTTTGAGAACCATAGTGGCTTTTTCTTTCATTTTGATTTGTTTATTTGCTTCACACAAAGGCTTGTTGCCTCTGTGAAGGCAGTTTTGATAATTCCCCATTGTTGCTCCACCCCTCCTGCTAGCCTGTTTGCTAGTGCTTTTCTGAGGCACTCTCCCCTTCTTGCCAAAGTCAGCCCTCCTGAAGTCCAGTACCCTCACTTTTGTATGGCTTGACTCTGTAGCTGAGTTTAACGTGAACCACACTGTTTGATGGTCACTTGTTCCCAGATGGCAACCCACTTCTAGATCTGAGATCCTCTCACTGCCCCCATTTGAGAGTACAATATCTAAGATTGCTCCTTCATGAGTGGGTTCCAAAACTAACTGTCTGAGGTCTGACACCAGTAGGGCATCGAGAATGGCCCTGCCCTTGGATGTGGCTGCAGCAAATGTGCTCCAGTTAACATCTGGCATATTCAGGTCTCCCATCTCAGTATCTCCCCTTTCTCTGCCATCCAAAGAATGCCTTCTATAATATCCTTGTCCATTCCCTCCCCCTGACATGGGGGTCTGTACACAACCCCTGTGCAGATTGCGGTGCCCTTTCCAGTCTCCAAGGTGACCCACAGTGCCTCATCTCCTCCCCTCCCTGTTTACTCTTTTGTTCAGTTGCTTTTATCCCTTCCTTTACATAGAGTGCTACTCCTCCCCCTCTTTTCCCCTGCCTGTCTCTCCTGTAGGTTATGTACCCTGGTATGTTAACATCCCAGTCATGGTTCTCTGTGTACCATGTTTCTGTGACTGCTACGATATCCAGGCATCCCTCTTCCATCAAGGCCACCAGCTCAGGGAGCTTGTTGCCCAGACTTCGGGCATTGGTACTCATTACCCTCCATTTGCTGATGGCCTTAATCCTTTTTGCCCCATCCTTGTCCTTCTTGCCTTTTTCACTTTCCCAATTTACCCCTGCCCTTCTTCCTATTGCCACTTCTATGGTGGTGTTTACCGCACTTACTACCGTGATTTTTTTTTGGGGGGGTTAGGATTTCCCTGCTCCTTTCCAGTGTCTCCCCCCTTGGCTAGTTTAAATGCTTGCCAATGAAGCATTTAAACCTATCACCTAGGATCCTGGCTCCCCTCCTGGACAGATGCAGCCCATCATGCCAGTATAAGCTTGCATCACTCTAGGTGGACAACCAGTCCCCAATGAAGTGAAATCCCTGAGCTCTGCACCAGTTTTTCAACCACTGATTGAATCCTATGGTGCAGAACACTCTAGCCTCTTCTATGCCATACATGGGCAGCACCTCCAAGAAGGTTACCATGCGTGCTACTTGTCTAAGACCCTTCCCCAATTCCACAAACTCTACCTGCACTTCTCTAATCCCTTTCTTAGCCAGGTCATTTGTCCCTAGGTGGACAATGACATCCAGCTCCTTCCCCTGTGTAGTTGCTCCAGCAATCCTGAGGATTCACTCCCTGTCCCTCCAAGCCAAGGCACCAGGCAGGCACCTTACCTCCCTCTCCCCTTCCTCCCCCAGTTCTATCTTCCTAACAATGGAGTCCCCCACCAGGAGTTGTTTCCTTCCCCTGTGGGGTCCCATGCCACCCTCCTGTGGGTCTCCTTGTGGAGGTTCCCAGCATCCTCCTTGGTCTCCACTGCAGGTGCCTCCATAGAGGAACCACACTTTGCCAGAATGGCATAGGAATTGTGAGACATACAACTGGAGGATGCACCTCTGTTCCACCACTCTCACCCTCCCTGAGCCCACTGTGGTCCAACTGCTCCTTTTCTTGGCAAACTCTGAGGCAACGGCAGTGGCACTGGTGGTCCCTGGATGGAAGAGGAGGTCCCACAAATCCTGGCCAACTCAGCCTGGAGATGAGCAACCTCCTTCATCAGCCCAGAGAGGTGCATGCAGATGGGACAACACCGTATCCTCCAGAACGTCTCCCGGAAGACTGCTGCTCCACAGCCACTGCACTCACCATTCCCATCATGTCTTATTTCTGGCTCCTTAACTGTTGTTTGGAATCCTCACTCTTTCCTCTGTTTTTTTTCTTTTTTTCTTTCTCTTCTCTCTCTACTTAATTTCTGCATCTGTGCCCTTTAAGCTCCTGATTGTCCTGTTCTGAGACAAGAATATCCTATATTTCTCAGTAGACCCCTTACTTGCTCAGAAGCAGTCCTCCAGCAGCTAGAGGGGGCCGGAGAGCTACTCTTGCCCTTCTAGGATGGTGGGTCTTTGGTGGCTCTGTGATCACTCACTTCATACTCCCAAACAGGAAGTTCCTGTTGTCAGTCAAATTCTGTGCCTATAAAAGTAGAACTAGCTTTGGGTGGGAGGGTGAAGGGGAGGGAAGGAGGGCAATATAGTCCCAGTAGAGAAGTCCAGTCACACAGCACTCCTTCCTCCTGGTGTCTTTTGCCAAGCTACTAACAGAATCTTTCTAAGGCAGTCTTTAAATTTAGCTTCCTTCTAGCTAAGCCACTCCCCCTACTTACTAGATCTTTCTACAAGTAATTTAAAATGCACAGCTATCAAGCCCTTTCAATCACCTGAGATTTACACCTAGATAACTGTTCAGATAACCATTCAGTTCAGTTAACTCAGACAAACACACTATTTTTTTTGTTTTGTTTGTTAGTTTCTTTTTTTTACCCTAAATTAAAGGTCCAAGTACAAGAGTTCTACTTCTTTATTCCCAGTAGAGAAGTCCAGTCACACAGCACTCCTTCCTCCTGGTGTCTTCTGCCAAGGTCATGTACCCGGGAAATGACAGCCTCCATCTCTGGCATCTGGGGGGGGTGAAAACCATGCAGGGTGCCCCTTTCTGGCTGCTCCACCAAGTTAAACTCCAGGCACTGTGCTCATCCTTGCCATGTCCCCAGCATGTGTGCAGGCATGGCTCACCGATGGCCCACTGCAGCCAGAGCATCCAGCATGATAAGCCCCTGGCAGCTGTGTCACACCATGCAGAGGTCCTTGTGGTGAGTGGCATGTGCAGAGTGCCATCTCTAGGTGCCCATAGCCATGCAATAATGGGCCCAGGGCATGAACATACTGTGCAGCACAGATAGCATCCAGGCCATGCCAAACCAGGAATGGTACCATGCAGCACTGTCCATGTGCTTATGGCTCTGAATGCCAGGCTGCACCAATGACAGTGTTGCACCACTTCATATCAATGGCCATGGCTATGGCACATCACAACAGCAGTACACCAGGTGTGGCATGCCCACCATAGTTTCGCAGGCATTGCTGCCCATGGCCCCGATCCATCCCTGGCAGGCAGTGGATACTGCGGTGGCTGCATGCCTGCCATCTATGCCATGTCCTCAGCAAGGGTGCAAGCACTGCCCACTGCACAACATCCTGGATGGCCAGGATGGGGTGATGCACAATGCACATTGAGCATGCAGTGTGTCTCCCTGGCACAGTGGGTAGGCAGGCATGTCAGCACCATGGGCCACACACATGCTGAACATGCTGCACACATGCCCAGCACCCATGGGGCCTACTACCCTGGCGTTGGCATACACTGTACCACCATTCACTGACAACACCCCACCCTTCCCACACCCCCATCCCATGAATCAGTAAATACACCAGTGTAATGTACATAACAGCTTTATTTAAAATCACTGCCAATGAAATAACACCTTATCTGGCATGAACACAAGGGTAAGGTACTGTAAAATAACTGGATTCTCTGTTCGGGTGTGGCTCCCATGCTGGGGCTTGGCAGTCCAGTGGCATCATGTAGCTGGGCATTGCCCGCTCCTCATGGCCACTCCTCCTCACTGCTCTTGTTGACATCCATTACCTGCTCTGGCACACCATCCAGGTACAACATCACCATACAATGAACAGGTCCTTTGTAGTGCTGCAAATGGAAACATAGGCATGGTTAGGTGCATACCAAGTGTATGTCACCTACCCAGATGTTGCCCATGCGTGGGACCCCGCAACATACCACTAAACCACCCGCCATATGAATCAGGGCCACTGACTACACAGAACAAGGACAAAGCTCCAGTTTCAGGGACACTGGCAATCATCACATGGAATGCCATGTAATGTAGGTTAAAGGGATTACTGTGTAATGCATTATCTGCTGATGCACATGTCTGTGACCTGTAATGCCTGACAGTATACTGTGCTGACAGCACCCACTATGTGGACACATAAACACATGGTACATGAGGGACAGGGGACAGGAAACAGGCAATGACAGGGACATCAATGTGACACCCAGACAGTTGAGAGGTATGCACTGCAGTACATCATGGCCAGTACTCACCATAGACGGCACAGTAACCCACCACATCTCTGCCAGTCAGCGATGTAATGCAGCTCCCAGTCCTTTTCCATCAGGGTCATGCACTGAGAAAATGGCAGCCTTCATCTCCGATGTCTGCATGTGTGGGGTGAAAACCATGCAGGGTGCCACATTCAGCTGCTCCACCTGGTTAAATTGTAGGTGCTGTGGGTATCCTTGCTGGTCCTGTGTGGGAACAGAATAGGAAAGCCAAGATAGGCCCATGCATATCTGCTACACCCCACAGTACCCTCCAACACAGCTACTGGCCATGATACTTACCCCTGTCCCTGCACACTGCACAGTGTGCCAACTCCATGGGTGTTGGATAATGTATCCTCCTACAGCCTCCATAGGCACTCTTGGAAATGGTTGCATCAGTGCTTGCCATAATGCTTAGCAGTGTCGTGCATGCTGCATGATGCTTGGCACTACAGGCACGTGTGCCCACATGTTTTCACCACTCATGCTGGTCCACTGCGCATGTGCAACACACCACACCCCCTTAAAAGCACACACAGTTGTCCACAGCAGGATAAAGTGGATGCACAGGGGCATATATGGACATCCTGAAATGGCACAGCTGCACAGGATGTGTCCCAGAATGCTGATGAACATGCACCTGCTCAACGAGGAGATGGTGCAGTGGAGGCATTCCCATCCCCGGGCCAGGGTATTCAGACCATAGCTGGATGCTGCCACTCTGCAAGAGATACACTGCATTCAGCAGTTCTGGTTACCATAGCCCATGATTGAAGGTCTATGTGACATGGTCCATGACCACATTGCCCCACAGACACACTGGTCCGGGGCAATGACAGTCAAGACAAAGATGCTGTGTGCCCAGGCATCCTATGCTACAGGGTCCTTCCAGAGGCTGACCAACAATACTGTCAGTGTATGCCAGTTCTTAGTGTCACAGGCCATGGTGCAGGTCAAGAACACCCTGCTGGCACATATGCACACCCACATAAAGTTCCTGACAGGGGATGCAGACATCCATCAGATGAACCCGGCCTTCAGTGACATGCATGACATGCCCACTGTGTATGGTGTGGTTGACTGAGCACATATCACCACACTGGCACAGAAAATGCAGGAGGAGGCATACAGGAACAGGAAGGGGTTCCACAGAGTGAACTGCCAGGTCATGTGTGATTTACATGGACCTTTCACCAACGTATGTGAAGTACTCAGGATTGTGCCATGATGCATACATTCTGGATGCATCACACCTTGGTGCCATGCTCCATGCAGGGTACATTGATGGCTGGTTCTTGGGTGAGTATAGATGCAGCACCATTTGTGTGACCTCTGCCATAGGAACATAGAAACATAGAATGGGTTGGCAGATGGGATCTATGTGGATCATTTAGTCTGCCCATGTATACCCCCCCCCACCAAAATCAGGCTGCTGTGTTACGTTTTCCACACTGTCTTTCCCATGCCAGCTTGAATTCTCTGACCATCTTTGACCACACCACCTGTGGGGTGAGGCCATTCCAAGGCTCCACCACTCTTTCTGAAAAGAAGAACTTCCTTGTGTTGCTTCTGAACCCACCCACCCCCCTTTAGCCACGTTTCATGACCTTTGGTCCGGGTGCAGTTGTTTACCCGAAGAAGATCCTGTGCCTGTACCTTGTTGATACATTTTAGGTATTTAAGCATCTCTATTATATCCCCCCCCATCCCTTCTTTGTTCTAGTGAGTACATGTTGAGGTGTTTTAGCCTTGCATCATATGGCTCATGATGCAGACATTGCACCATATTTGTTGCCCTTCTTTGTATAATCTCTAGTCTTTCTGTGTCTTTTCTAAGGTGAGGCCTTCAGAAATGGACACAGTACTCCAGGTGAGGCCTCACCAGGGACCTGTACAGTGCATAATAACCTTCCTTTTTCTATTGGTCATGCCATTTCCTATGCAACACAAGATGTCTCTGCCCATTTGAGATGCCTTTTCACATTGCTTGCCAACCTTCAAGTTGTGTGCGATGATCACCCCACGACCATGCTCGTGTTTTGTTACTGTCAGTTATACCACATTTAGAAAGTAATTTCTCCTTAGATTGTGTCTTTCTAGGTATATAACCTTGCATTTTTGGGGTGTTGAACTTCAACTGCCAGGTCCTTGACCATTCTTCCAATTTCCTAAGGTCTGACTCCATCTTTTTAGTCCCTTCAGCTGAGTCCACCCTATTGCAGAGCTTTGTGTCATCTACAAATAGGCACACCTTCCCATTTAGGTCATCAGCTATGTCGCTGGTGAATACATAGAAAAGTATTGGTCCCAGCACTGATTCCTGTGGAACACCACTTGCAACTTAACCCTCCTCTGATAGGATGCCATTTACCAATACCTTCTTAGTCCTCCCATTGAGCCAATTTTGGATTCAATTTACAATTTTTGGCCCAATGCCTGTGTGTTTCAGCTTGTGTATTAGCCTCCAGTGTGAAATGGAGTTGAATGCCTTGATGTAGTCTAGGTACACCACGTCAACTGCATCCCTATTGTCCAACATTTTTGTGACCCAATCAAAGTATTCAATTTGGTTAGTCTGGCAGGATCTTCCTGCTGTAAAGCCATGTTGCTGTGGGTCCAGTTGTCCACTGTCTTCTAAGAATGTCACCATCTTCTCCTTTAGTGGGGATTCCATCAGCTTCCGTATCACTAAGGTGAGGCTGACTGGATGATAGTTTACCTGCTTTTTCCCTACTGCCACTTTTGTGTAGGGGTACTACTGTAGCTCTTTTCCAGAATTCAGGGACCTCCCCACTTTTCAGTGATTTGTTGACGAACTTCACCAGTGGGGCTGCTAGTTCCTCCCCAAGCTCCCGTAGTATTCTTGGGTGTAGTTCTTCTGGCCCCATTGCTTTTGTCGACCTTCAATTTCTTGAGTTCCTACCGGACTCTTGCCTCCATGAAAGAACTTGTGTCTGCCGCCTTGAGGTGGTGTGCTTTCCTGTGGAAAGATGGTCCTTTGCCTGCTTCCTCATGTGTAAAAACTGAGCAGTAGTATTTGTTCAGAAACTCTGCTTTCTCCCCTTGGTATTCTGTTTGCTGGTCACTGTTCTTAGCTAGTGTAATTATTCCCTCTTTGCTCTTTCTTTTCTCTCTCATATACCAGTAGAACATTTTGTCACCATGTTGGACTCCCTTTGCTATACTTTCCTCTGTTTGAGTTTTTGCAGTCTGAATTGCCATTTTACATGGTAATGTGTGGCACTGCTTTTTGTTCCCTGCTCAGGAGACAGTGGCTCCCATTGTGTCTGTACCTCATGACACCTATCCTGGCATGCAGCTGTGCAGCCAAAGAGACCTACAACCATGCACATAGGAAGACACAGAACACTGTGGAGAGGATCTTTGTACTCCTGAAGATGTGGTTCTGGAGCCTGGCCATACCAGGGACCACCATGCTGTCACTGAGAAAGGCCTGCAGGGTGGTCACCATGTGTGCCATGCTACATAATATGGCCCTGCATTATAATGTGCCCATACTGGGGCCACAATAGCAGGATGATCCACCTGGTGATGTGGTGGAGGCATGCCGTTGCCTGGAGACAGTTGGCAGATGTGTAGCATGGGTGGCAGTTGTGCAGGGCACATTCCAGTGGTATCCTGTTCTCCAGGGGTGGCCCTGGAATTGCCTATTGTGCACTTATGTGGGGCCACAAGTGGATGTGCACCCATTACACATGTGCAACCGTGGCCAGACATGCTCTGGTCATTGCGGCAGGGCACTATGTGTGTACAGCGTACAGTGCAGTGCAGCTGTTGGGTGCACAATGATGATGATGACTCACACTGAGTGCACTCATGTGGGTGTGATGGGGTCTGTGCCTGTGTGGCTACTACAGGCATACAGCTCATGTGGCCAGCTGTCCTGTCAAAGGTGGGACATGTCAGTGGGTGTGTCATGCATAGGCAGACATGTCCTGATAGCACCTCTGGGTGTTAATGTGTCACACCTAATGGCTGCCTGGCCATGTGGTGCTGTGATGCCATGTGCCATTCAGGGTGTGTGGCAATGGCCATTCAGTTAGGCATGGGAGGGCCATGTACAGGGGAGGGGTTGTGTACATTGTGTTTGTCCTGTACATCCATGAAGTGTGCATGAGGAAGGGTTGTGTGAATTGTGATTGTTTTTTACATCAGTGGAGTATGTGGTGGTTTGCAATCTCACTGTCCCTGTGAGTTTGTGGGCTTGGCCTGCAGCCTGACAGAGGTACGTGTGCCCTAACTTCGTGAGGGTGCCTGATGTCTGCTGTTGTCCCAGGGGTGTCTGCTGCCATGTGTTTGCTCCATATTCATGTCTGAAGTGGCCTTCTCAGCCACAGGACCTTGGCCTAACACCTGTTCAGCCCTCTCCCCCTCTGTGCCCTCTGTTCTTTGTTCCTGTGTCCCCATGCTGTGCGCACTATTGGGGTGTATCTCTGCTGGCACAGTGTCCTGTGTTTTGGCCACCTGGGCACTGTCTGAGTCACTTGGCTGTGTCCCTGGAGCACACTGTGGGCTGGACATGCTGGTGGCCACCTGTGTGCAGTCTGTCCCATCACGGGTGGTGTGTGGTGCATTTCTGACCAGTAGGTTGGTTGACCATTCACTCAAGGGTGTCCATAATGTGATCGATGCCATCATGCATGCCATGCACCTCAGTGGTCAAGGCTACCAGCGCATCTGTGTTGTGGCACTGTTCCACTAGCCTGTCCACTTTGAGCTGGCACAGCTCCCTGTACCTGTCAACTATGGTGGCATGCATGTGCTCCATTTGTCTCCTTCCAGGTACCCACCACAATGGGCCTTCATCACCACTGTCCTTGTTGGCAGGCAGATCATGACCAGCCAGGACCATGCCATCCAATGAACATTGTTCCTGCTCTGGTTGTGCTAGTCCAATGCTGGCCTCATCGTGCCTTGCCATGTCTGACATCTGGGTGTGTGCTGGTGTCCACTGCTGTTGCACCCACAATCTCAGTCAGTGATGGCCTCCTGTGTCCTCTCATCAGCCACATCAGGGGTGCTGTCTACCTCTGTATCAGTCTCCATCTGGGTCTCAGGATCATGCTGTTTAGCTGTGGGGGAAAGGGGCATGTTAGAACAGCTGGGCACATGTCATGGGGTGGCACTCACAGGAGTGCATGGGACACAGTGACATACCTGTGGCATAATCCATCTCCCTGGTGTCATCATCTGCCAGCTGCTTTGTGGGTCCATCACTGTGTACCTCAATTGATTGGGCTGTGGGGGGAATGCACACCTATTAGTCACATCCTGCTGGTGCAGCACATGGGTTCCCATGCCTGACCACCACCTATGTACCATCCACGGTGTCCACCCCTTGTACATCTCTGTGGATGCCAACATCTGTTAGGGTGGCCACCACCATCCTCTCCATTGGTGTGAGTTGGCTGTCCTCCCTCAGGGACCTGATATCTGTGCCTAGGTGTGCCCATGTGGCTGCTGCAATCTTCTTTTTGATCGTGACATGCAGGTCATCCCATTTGTGCTTAATTGCCACAAGTGACCTTGCCTCTGATCCAGTGGCATTGACAGTGCTCTGGATTTCAAGCCACAGCCATGCTTTCACCTCAGGTGCTGTGCTGAGTGACTGTGACCCATACAGGTGCCACTAGTGCATCCGGATGTCCATTACCATGGACACCACCTGACCCACTGTAAAGTTTGTGTCCCAGGGATGGGCACTGCCCCATATCCTCACACAGCCTGGACATTGGCTGGCTGCTCAGCCCCCTGACAAAGCCTTAATTGACAAAGCACCAGGTCACCTTGACACACACTGTTTGTTGATCCTGGAATGTCTGTAATTAGTTAAAATGTATTGCACCACCGTGGGTTTCAACCAAGGGAATAAATCTGCTGATTTCTTTAAGTAACTGTCTATTTGTATTTGTGCAACATTTCATTGGAGGTTACACTCCTGGCTCTGGAGTTTGTGTGATCCTGTCTGCTAGGCTGCTTAGCCAGCCTCTTCATGCTGCTGTGGTGATGGGCTTTGACCATCTCCACCACTCTTGTTTTCCCCATTCCCTATGCTTACCTACCTTGCACACTATTCACTTCACTGCCACTGCATGGGGCAGGGGACCATTTCCATAAATGGCGGGGTCAAGGGGTGGTCCTGCATGTCAATGGCACACTTCTGTGTGCTGCACGGATTACTACGTGGCCTCCCCCAGATCGCCTTTTGTGTCTGTGTGGCATGCATGGAAGTACACGAATGCTGCTACGCTTTGAGGTTACATTGATTTCAGGCATAGTTTCAGCACCTTTGTGCATAGCCCCCAATGTCATTTCACTCTCTCTCTAGTGTGACTGAGCAGAACTGCACAGTTATGCTTCTGCTGGAATTCTGTGGAATTTTGTGATTTTCATGGAGTTCTGCCCAAGCAGAATTAACAGAGTACTGTCATTTGTTTTCCATGGAAAATGTCAAAAGTCCACAGTTTACTTTGATGTCGATTCTACATGTGATTGTAATAACTGCTGAAAAGAAAATCTTTATTTACATTAACATAAACTTTCTGCAGTATACCGTGATGCCAATTCTATAAGACAGAAAAACTGTGGTGAAAATATACATAGTTTGTGTTACCTTTAATAAAAAAAAAAAATCATGGCTGACATTGTTATGGCTTATTAATCCTACAGTTTTCATACAGGAGGAATTTCACAAAATTAAAATAAAAAATAATTCCATGGAAAAATTCAAAAGCAGATGACAGGTTTGAAGGTATTCCTCAGGCTGGATTTATAATTTTGGACAGCCGTACTGGTTAGCTGGTTACTTCATTTTTAGCCATCTTGCCAGAAGCCCCAAGGGAACATTATCTCTTGTGTGACAAACCTAGGAGCAGTTAATGTTTGAAATGAAATGTGAAGATACAATTTGCTATTATGTACACATTTGGATATAACAGCAGTTTACCCCTATGTCCAATGTTTAAGCTAGGATATAGCCAAGTCTAATTTTCAAAGTCCAATTAGTTATGTCCAATTTGCAAAGTCCAGATATAAATGATCCTAGACACAAGTGTGATACAAGTGTAACTTGGTCTGTCTTTGACATATATGTCTAGCATTTTTATATCACAAATTTAATGTAAATGTTGAGGAAGTTTTTTTAGCCAGCCCTCCCACTCCCTGCCCACCCAATAACTACAGTATACAATCTATAAGAGATACTGATTGGCTGACATCACAGGCAGCTCAGGGTGACTAGCAGCAGATAGCTCAAAGGGTGTGTGTGCAATTAATGTACCTTGGAGTTGCTGGCCTGGGTTGAGGGCCCAATACTGCACTGGAGGATTGGAAACTAAGCAGGAGTGGTAATGATTGACCTGGGTGATGTCATCAGATATGGGGAGAGGGGTGGAAAGGAGAGCAGGGAGAAAAAAAAAATGCAGCTCTTAAGAGTGTGTGTGCAAATAATGCATCTGGGAGTTGATAGCCTGTGGATAGCCTATGGGTGAGTGTGTAACAGTGCTGTGGGAGACTGGTGACTAGGTTGAAAAAGTAAACACTGCATCTGGGTAGTATTATCCTCAGCTAGAGAGAGAGAGAGAGAGAGAAAGAGTGGGAGAGGGAGAGAGAGAGAGAGAGAGAGACAGAGAGGGAGATTTTCTAGGGGATTGAGGTTAAGGTATATAAATATTAACTGTGCAGAGGAATACAGCTTCCGAGTCACTGCTTAAATCAAGCGTCAAGTGATTCATTGCTCCAAGTAAAAGGATTCCTTTATTCATGCATATTAGAACAAAGCAAGCACCATCTGCAAGTTGAACTAGATGTCACTCGCAAGAAGTCAAACATTTTTGCTCCTCTCACACTTTTTTAAGACTGTAGGTATTACTGTGTAGTAACTCCTTTTAAAGTACCAAGTATTAAGGTCACAGTACACTAGTGAAAATCACATGATATAGCAATCAGCCATAAAAAGTGCAAACATGCAAAAACAGACACCAGGCATAAATACATAAATATGTAATCACAATGTGTACAATTCAAAAACAGTAATAAAATAAACATTTAATATAGAAAAGGGATAGAATGAAATAGGAAGGAATCAAGTGGGGAGGAGAAGGGGGGGGGTGATTTAAAGAGAGAGATTCCAAATATCTAATGTGTACTCCCTGGTTACAATTTAGGCTAAACCAACACTATTATTATCTTAGTTTTTATCTTGTGCTGTGTATGCAAGTATAAATGTTACATCATAATATCAAGGGAAAATACTTATAACTTCCCACCTGATGAGAGAAAAGAGTAAAGAATGGAGGAAGGAGGACAGGATGAGTAAGAAGGTAGAAGGAAAAGAATGGGAGAGGGAACAGGAAAGAAAGGAATATAAAAAGAGGGCAGTCCTGTCATCCAATACATATAATAATTATTACTTGTGCTTTATCAATTTCTAAATCACTAGGATAAACTTGGGGCAGTGTCAGTGGCTCAGTAGGTAGCACACTCGCCTCTGAGGATGGGAGATCAGAGGGCTGTGGGTTCAGTTCCCATATCTGGTACTTGGGTTAATATCCCAATACTGACACTGTAGTGCAGCACCGGGGGTGCTTCACTTCTGAGGTGCCATCTTTCGGATGAGACGTTAAACTGAGGTCCCATCTGCCTGGATTGGTGGTAGTTCAGGTGGATGCTAAAGATCCCATGGCACTTATCGAAAAGAGTAGGGGAATTTCCCTGGTGTCCTGGCCAAATTTCTCCCATTCACTAAAAATACCACCAACTGCTTAATCTGGTTCAATTTCAGTTGCTTACCATCTGTATCCCCCCCTCCCCCTGGTCACCCCTGAAAAAGGGACTTCTAGGCCCAGTGGGTTTATCGGGTCAATAAAATTCAATAAATAAATAAAATAAACATCAATAGTTAGAATATAAATTCATATCAGAAATCAAAGCAAATATTCTTTCTTTCTTTCTTTCTTTCTTTCTTTCTTTCTTTCTTTCTTTCTTTTCTTTCTTTCCTTACTCATTTTCATAATTACATTTTTTCACTTATTAATCTGCAACATCACTTAATCATTCCAATAAAGAGAAAAGCTGGAACTATTAATTTAGACCTGGCAAAAAGTATGATCTGAGTTTATATTGCCAGAGCATTTCCTCCGGCACAGTTTCTTACCTAAGTTTCCACCTCTAACATTTTCAAATACCCTTTCAATCATCTGAAATTGGAATGTATGGTCCTTACCACATGAGGCAGTATGCTGAGCTAAAGCACTTATATTATTTCCTTTTTTAGTGGTCCTAACATGCTGACTGACTATCTTTGAATTTTTGTCTCATTTTACACACACAAAATGAAGAACACTTTTTGCATGTAGCCAAATACACAATGTTCACAGTATTACATGCTGCAAAATCACAAATTTAATAACTGATATCAGTAATAGGATCCCTAAACTGCTTTTGCACCAAAATGTACTTGCAAAAATTACAATGTCCACAGTAGAATGTTCCCAGTGGTCTGTTAGCTCCCAAACATCTATTTCTTTCTATGGGAAAGTCCCAATACCTACTCTGTACCAGAAGATCTCTTAAATTGCTATCTCTATTGTGTACTATTTGAGGTATGTGTTTTGCCAGTTGTTAGAATATGCCAATTATGCAAAATGATATCTTTAACCAAATATGTTTGGGGTGAAAAAGTTGTAATGAAATCCAGAGTGCAAGTGTTAAAATTCTCATTTCCCATCCTAGTACTATGTATCAACAGACAATCTCTATCCATGGTGTCCACTCTTCTCTTCACTTTCCCCACTTTATTTGGTTCATAGCTTCTTACTACAAATCTACTTTTAAGTTGTGAAGCATGGTTTTGATATATCTGGTCATTAGTGCAATTCTGCTTAGTTCTCAAAAACAGTCCTGTTGGAATATTCTTTGTGATATGTGATGGATGACAACATTTGATAGTGCAGAATAGAATTTGTACTTGTTTCTTTCCTATACAATTGTGTGACAGTTTCTTTAGTTGGCCCCTTAGATAGTATAAGGTCCAGGAAGTTAACACTGTGCAGAACACAATTAACTTCAAATTTAAGGTTACTGTTGTTTCCCTCCAAATAGTTCACAAAATGTGATAGTTCTTCAAATGAACCCTTCCATATGAAGAAGAGATCATCAAAAAATCTCTTGTACAAATCGATCTTATTTATAAATGGGTTGTTGTCAATGTAAATAAATTACTCTTCACAACTGACCATGTATATAATTGCATAAGTAGGGGGCCATTGCTGCCCCCTTTCCAGTTCCATTCTTTTGCAAGTACATTCTGTTTTTAAACATAAACACATTACATTTTAGAACTTTTTCAGTTAATGAAACCAGAAATTCCACAAACTAATATGTGCAATTCATTCTGTTAGCATGTGTCTCATTGCCTCCAATCTGTCAGTATGGGGGCTATTCGTATATAAGGCTCTAAAATCCATGGTAACTAGAAAGTAATCTGGCTCAGTTTCAATGTCCTTTAACATGTTCAGCAGATCTGTGGAATCTTTTAAAAATGGACGCGTATTCAGTGAAACAGTTTTGATATAATGATCCACAGACTGAGCTAATGTATTTGTAACTGAGTCCATACTGGGTACAATTGTCTGAGCTGGAGGATGATCTAATGACTTGAGAACTTATAATGAGCCATATAGGACAGGATTCACTGGATACTTCACTTCTAAAAATTCCAAGCTATTTTGATCTATGATGATATGACATAATGCTTCACGCAATAAAGTGTCAATTTCTTTTATGTAACTTTCCGTCACATCCCCATCTAAAGGAATGTAGAAGGCAGTGTCAGAGAGTTATTGCTTTTTCATAGTCTGCCTTATTCATTAGTACAATTGAGCCCCCTTTATCAGTGGGTTTAATAATTATATTTGAATTATTCTGCAAGTTCTTAATAGCTTGATTTTCTGCAATGGAGCAATTGTAATAACGTGCTTTTGGTAAACTTAAAGTTTCAAGTTCCTCAAAGCAAGTTTTCTCAAATGCAGAAACACTCATATTAGCTGGTGGTATGAATTTGTATTTAGGTTTTAAACTAGATGCACGTTCTGTCAAGATAGTTTCATCCACAGTGTTGTCAGTCATATTTTCCAAACTGTTAGATACGATTTTATCATTGTGGAAAAATGCTTTCAAATGCAATTTGCATGTAACTTTATGAAAGTCTACTACTGTGTCAAAAATATTCAAATCCTGTGGTGGTATGAAGGAGAGACCACATTGTAAAACATTAGTTTCTGCTTCTGTAAGTATTTGATCAGAAACATATATGACAATGCCATTTTCTTCATCTAGTAATGGTATCCTTGTCTATTCCCCCATCCCATCTTTAGGTCTGACATCCTCTCCCTCTGAAACCCTGCCCTCTTCCTCCTCTTACCTCTGGTACCTCTTCTAATGTGTCTATTCTGACTCAGGCAATGCATGGACTGCATCTTACTTGTGGTTCTGGTAGTAACGTTACTAAATTTACAGTGTCAGTGGCTCCGTAGGTAGTACAATCACCTCTGAGGTTGGAAGATCAGAGGGCTGTGGGTTTAGTTCCCACATCTGGCACTTGGGTTAATATCCCAGTACTGACACTGTAGTGCAGCATGAGAGGGGTGCTGCACTTCTGAGGTGCCATCTTTCGGATGAGACGTTAAACCGAGGTCCCATCTGCCTGGATTTTTGGTAGTTCAGGTGGATGTTAAAGATGCCATGGCACTTATCGAAAAGAGTAGGGGAATTTTCCCTGTCTCCTGGCCAAATTTCCCTCATTCACTAAAAATACCACCTACAGCTTAATCTGGTTCAAGGTTGGTTGGCTTTCATCTGTATCCCCCTCCCCCAGGTCATGCCTGAAAATAGGCAGGATTTGTCTAGTGCACTTACCCAGTCAACAAAAACTAATAAATAAATTCTGTACTGTTATTCCATTGTAAAAGGTACAGACATTGGAGCATTGTGTTACATCTGCATGGATACAATGGGGGGTGGGATAATTTGGGGCTTGTGTTCTGTGGCCTTGAGTAGTGGATTGTCTCCTGTGTGCCTCTTGATTCAAGAGGATGTCCTCCTGACCGGAGTCTAAACAAACATTACTGGATGTAGTATCAGATTCTGATTCACTTGTGTATGTATCCTCTGCCACTGATGAATGTGGTTGAGTATATATAGTATTTTAATTTTGAAGAAAGGACTAATATGGTTTTTTAGTTTGTTTCCAACTAAATATCCATCCCTCTTCATAGTCTCACCTATCTCATTCAAATTTGTTTCTTTTAATTTTTTCTATTTTCATATCTTGCTTTTTTATCATTTCTTCCAAAACCTTTCTGTAATTTGCATATTTTGGAAGATTAATGAATATTTGCACTATTTGTTCTTTCTAAAGTAGTTCACTTTTGATTTCTTTTTCCAAGTTTTCAGCGTCTCTTAAGATATAAGATATTAACCCAGCTGAGGCATATAACAGGTATTCTTGCCACCCTGCTAAAAACCATCTCGTATCAGGCCAAACGCAGGTTGTAAAGTTAGCCTTAGGCCTCATGGCACTCTCTTCTCAGTTAAATATGCCATTAATGTTATTCTCTGCCAATAAATATGGCATGCTTTCAAAGCCGTTCTTTCAAGCTGGATAAACGCTGTTTTAATGTCCATAGGCCTTCCAGTGTAATTCATGTTAGAAGCAGACTGGGAAGAATATTGTGACTCATGGCTATGATTAAGAAGGGGATTAGCTGTACCTTCTTGAAAAAACAGGGATTTTACAAAATCACTAGAAAAAGCCTGGTGGGAAGGGGTGTCCCTGCTAGTTAAATCATTTGCAACAGTGTTCTGGGGCAACATATTTGCAGTCAGAAAAGGCAAGCAGTGTGTGGAGCTGCCAATTCAGGAAAAAGAAAGAGAGCAGCCTTGCGGCTAACAAATGAGACACTATGAGACTGGAGGCACAAAAAATAAAGCACTTATTGTCCAGAGGAATACAGCTTCTCAGTCACTGCTTAAGTCAAGTTTCAAGTGACTCATTGTTCCAAGTAAAATGATTGCTTTTTTGGTACATTTTAAAACAAAGCTAGCACCATCAGCAAGCTGAACTAGACGCCCGTCCCAAGAAGTAAAATGTTATTGTGTGCCTCTGATGCGAGTGATGCAGTGCAGCAGCTGGGGGCTGGCAATTTTCAGGGAGACCTTCTGGAGACCGCAATGATGCCCCATCTGCAAGCACCTCTGTAGGCTGAGGTAGGAGGTTGCCAGATTCAAGCCCAAGATGGCGTGGGTTAGAAGGACCTTCTCTCCCACTCAGGCATCACCAAGTCCACCTCTGCTACCTCAAAAGGTGCAGGGAAGGAGGAGCAGCTGGGCAATGGTGGGCTCGGGGAAGGTTATGGTGGTGCAACATTGGCACATCCCACATCCTGCACCACTACAAAACTCCTATGCCACTCTGACAAGGCAGGACTGTCCCACAGAGGCACTCAAAACAGTGGTTGGGATAGATATGGAGGTCTTACATGGAGGAGACCCCAAGGAGGGAAGCAGAGGACCCCAGAGGAGGAGGAATCAAATCCTGGTGAGGGACTTGATAGTAAGGGAGGTACAGCTGGGGACAGGTAGGGATAAGAAGAGGGTGTAAGGGGCCTTCCCATTGCATCGGCTTGGAGGGATGGAAGGAGGATCCTAAGGAATGCTGGGGAGGAAGGGAGGGAGGGATGAATAACTTTATGTCACTGATCACTTGGGGAAAAATTACCTGGCTAGGGAGGTGCCAGAAACAGAGAAGGAAGAGTTCAGGAAATTGTGGAGGGGTCTAAGTCAAGCAGCACAATCTGTTATTTTCTCTGAGGTGCTATCTGTCCATGACAAGGGAGATGACAGGAGGATCCACACCAGGGACTTCAAGATATGGCTCAGGAAATGGTGCAGAGAAGAGGGATTTGAATTCATTGAGGACTGGGGCTCCACCTGGAGGGATACAGGGCTGTACAAGGGTTACAGCCTGCATCCATCCAGGAGGGTAATTGGGATCCTCAGTGACCATTTTAAATGCTACATTGATAAGCATTTAAAATAGCTGAGGGTGGAGGCAGAAAAAGGAAGAAAGACATAGTCTGTTCTCCCCCCACCACACTCACACTTACAGTGTCAGTGGAAGGAATCCCGAGGGTGAGAAGACACAAAAGGAGCAAACTCAAATAAATAACCAGGAGTGAGATGAAGGGAGAGAGAGGAAAGAAAATAGTGGAGGAAACGTGGGGGGGGGGGGCAAGATGAGGGGAGGCAATACAAAATGGAGAGCCATATGTGCAAATGCTCAAAGTCTTGGAAACAAGATGACAGACCTATAGGACACCCTGGCAACAGCAGACCTGGACATAACTGTAATTACGGAGACCTGGTGCAATGAAAACCAGGACTGGGATGTATCCATAGCTGCGTATGCTCTATTCAGGAGGGACAGGGTAGGAAAAAGGGGTTACTACATTGAATGCTCCAACTGCAACACAACAACAAAAGTAATAATAAAATAAAAAACTTTACTTAGGTAAAGGCATAGTATGTCATCAAGAATATGGCCATAGATGTATCCTGTGCCTCATGATTTTTTTCACAGGGGGGTGGGGTTGATTACAATTAATATGGCAAATGAATATGTAAACCCACACAAGATGATACTCAGCATGTCAATATTTCATTATATATAAACACTCCAAAATAATGAATATTAAACACAGATAATTAATATGTAGAAACACTACTTCAGGAAACTCTTACTTCAACAAAAAGCAGGTTCTGTGAAAATGTTTCCAAGCTAAATCCTACAAAATCCAAGAATAATGAAACTCTAAGGACAGGGTAAATCATAATCATTACTAAACAAACGAGGTTTTCATAAAAAATATTTTATCAGTTCATGACGGGCACCAATAACTCACAAGAAAATGCAGCTCAAAAGGTAACAAAAAAAGGAAAATTACAAAACTTGATGTTCAGGGATAGGCCGTAAAGTTATACAGCAGCACAAAAAAAAATCCACTTATCATCAAGACAGCTACAATTAAACAGGAACAGGGTGTCTGCAAAATAAAAAAAAATGAGACACCCTGACATCCACCAATAATAAAGTAGAAGCAGTGATGGAATCAGGAAAAAAAACACTGTGTCATGATGCAAATGTGGTGGCCAAATCCTATGAACGAATGGCTGCAAGCAGTAAGGTGTAGAGTTTGATAAACCAATCACTGCACAATCACTTGAATATGAACTGGATAGGTATACAATTACCCTGTAAGCAACCATAAGGACTTGGTGTAGTGGTAAAAAAAAATATATATCAGAATGGTGTATCAAAGAAGGCAAGATCCTACAGTCCAGAACGTTATAAGGTCAGACTTACTGTACAAGGTAATACAATAGAGATCTCTTCGTATTTTGTATGCACTACACTGGGCTCCTGGAAATATATTTGCAAAAAAAAAGCAATCAATTAGCACATTCCTTTCCACTTTAGAGGAATGCCATATTACAATAGGGGAAAAAACAGGATGATAGGGTGATTACTCAAGTACAGCATATTTGCAAATATGCATGTCTTGCACTGGGATGAATGGCGACAACAATGTCAAGTCATGCCCCTGAGTCCCAAATGGCCAGGACTGGTGTAACATAATTACAGCTCCTGAGATGGAAAATTAAGTTCCAAATAGGGGACCCACCACTAACAATATGTTATGCCAAAGAAAAACCTTTTTTTTAAAGTTTTTCCACGATCAGATAGGCATTCAACCAGAGCAGCATGAGCACAACTCAAGGTTTTTCTGTTATGGGCAGAAAGATGATGGAAGAGATAAATCACTTGCCGGTATAATGGCCAGCTACAGATAAGTAAAACAAAGCAGGTCTGGCAGGAATGGGGTGTAGTAGGGGGAGATGAAAATTGTGAATGAAGTGCGATTACTATGATGGGCAGTCGACTGTCTGCCACTGGACCACTGACATCTACTGCTGAATTACAGTAGTCTGCCATCAACGATGCTACCGATGTAAATGCAAATACCTCTACACATCCTGTAATTCAATCCTGTTTTGAAAATTGACATCTAAATAAATAAAATAATAAAGAATAAGTTTATTGAATATTTACTTTGAACTGCTATACCCACAAGAAGGGTGAACGTGAATGGCACCACTCATTTGACAGCTGAATGAGTCAGTCAGTATGGAGGCTGTGACATCATACTGTCTCATGGCTAGCTGATCATGCTGAGAGCTGCAGACAAAGCTGACCACTGAAGCTGCAGTTTTCAATGGGTCTCCATATAGAGTGAATTGGAAATGAGCTGTCTATGACAGCAGTTAAGATGTAGTGCTGATGTGTAAGTAATTGCATACTGCCAATGGCAGTATGCAAATTGCCTGCTGATGGCAGTATACAAATTGTCTACACCTCTGTACACCACTGCATCTGAACTTCTGTCATAGACAGCTCCGACATTCATTGGTGCAGTGTGGCAGTGCCTGCAAAAAGGAGCAGGGCATTTGAAGCGGGGGGTGGCACACCTACGAAAACTCGCATGATGGCACTATGTTTCTTGCACATGTGTGCAAGCAAACATAAAAATGAATGGGACTTTAACTAGATCTGTAAAGATTTCACAAGAGATGGTAATTTAAATTACAGTAGTACATAATTGTTTTTTAATTGCCAACTTTTACTAATTGGGAGTTTCATCTGCTCCTTGAAATGTTTTAGGCTTCAGTAATCACTGATTTGTCTCTTAAAATAAGACATCCAGAATTCAGTTCAATTGAATAGCTAGAGGTGATTCACTCATTTTGTTTCTGTTTAAATTGTAGTCATTCATTTTATGCCCTCTACCCACCAACCCTTGCATTTACTGTAGGTCCACTGCATTAAAGTGTAAGCTGTTAGGCTTTGCGGGGTTGTGACTTCTGTAGTTAGGTAGTGGGCTGTAATTAATGTAGTGTTAGCTAAAATATGTTTTCAGACAGTAAGGGACTGTTAGATCACTGATTCCACTATGAGCAAAGAGAATTTATTAAATACAAGGCTATGATCTGGAAGACAGAAACACAAATCTGATAAAAGATACAAAGTGGGCATAACGAATATTATTCTGCCCACATGATATGTTAGTGTTAGCTTAAATATGTTTTCAGACAGTAAGGGACTGTTAGATTATTGACTCCACTATATAGTAATAATTCAATACAGGGATCCTGGTGGGACCTTGTTGCTGGGGAGGTTGGGGTGATTTTGTCAAACATTTTCTAAAAAGGACATGTTTTGCCAGTACACTGTCACCTCTTTCTACAGTTCAGGTTTGAATGACTATTTTCCTTTGTCTCTTCCTTGCAGAATGATAGATTATTGTCTTTAATTGTACAGTATAATCATTATCTCCCATTAATATAGCATGTAGCTGTGGTGGAATAATATTCATTATGCTCAGTTTGTCTTTTATTATATGTTTGTTTCTGTCTTCCAGGTCATAACCCTGTTTCTTACCAATTTTTTGTTCTTATCAAGTTGGTGAATTGCTGATAAGGGCATTGAAACTATACCCTGGATGAGCAGTATACACATATTTCTGCCCCGCCCCCCCATCTTACCTATAGTGTCCTCTTATCCCACTGCTTGTCATCTATAATGTTTTTGAAGCCTATGTATTGGCATTATTATTAACATTAGCAAGTATAAGACAGATATTTAATTTTATTAAACTATTTGCAAGAGTTCACAGTAGATTGGGCTAGTCATATCTGTAAGCTATTATAACATATACAGCCCAGTGTTTTAAACAAAATATTTAGGGAACCAACAACATGATCTTTAAAGAATGTAGATTACAGCTTTTACTGAGTAGGTGTCCATCTTGTGTTTTACCTGAAGTGAAGGCGTTATAACTTTCTGCAAAGAAGTATGTCTCAGAATGCATTGAACCTCTGGAGTACTTTATTGAAACTAGAGCCAGTTGTATTATGGTTCTCACATGACAGGGTCATTTCTACTGGTATAGTTTCCAATTCCTGATACGTGTACTCATTTCTGTGTGCAATTCTTATCATAGTTGAGCATTCTTTTTTATATAAATGTTATTGTCTTTTTCAGTGAAATGGTTGAGCATTCAGTCCTGTCATGCAAAATTCTGCTGACCAAAAAAAAGATGTTATTTTATTTACTGTTTACAGTACCAGGGACAAGTAGGCAGTACTCGATGAATCATGACAGTGACGTTCCCTGAGTGACTGCAGAATTGAAAGAATTCGGCCTGCATTACATTTTTGTTTGTAAAGACGATAGAAATGTCAGCTCTGCAAGGCAATCTTGGATGAATGGCTTGATGTCCCCCTCGTCCTCTAGCCACGCTGGCACACACACAATTCAGATGTTCATTGCCCACATTTGATTTTCTAGGTGCTCTAAATGGTATCAAGTTCTCCCTGTCCATTCCACTGCCAGTTGTAAACATTTTAAAAACAAGTGGTGTACACTGAAAGGTGAAAATAAATGTTATTTTTAACTCATAGTGCTGGCCATAGTAACTACAGAACGCTGACTACAGAAAGAAACAGAGGCCAAGAGACAAAGAAAGAGGTAATTAAGTTCATTCGTTCCCCCATCAATACAGAGAGAGGGCAAAAAAGGGCAAGAGAGAAAGGGAGGGATTGGATTTTGTTCTTTTCGTTTGTGTCCCTCTCACATACACATAATGTAGGGCTCTTGCCACGCGACATGAGAAACAAGTTAAAGTGATTGGGAGTTGACACAGTTATGTAGAGGAGGTGCTTTCACTTATGTTAGCTGAACACTTACAACTTTACTTTAATTTTGTAGTTTTCATATTTTTTAAAGCACCATTTATGTCGTGAATATGTCAAAACACCTGGAATAATCACTGAAGCAGATATGCGACTGTCTCAATATTGTCTGCTGCAGGGATTATTTGAAATTTTTTTCTGCACTATCATGAAATCCATTACTGTTTAAAAAAAGAACTTTGCACAGTGGTAAGCAGCTTGCATTCAAATTCCAAAACATTTAGAAGAGTCAACACAGACTTTATCTCAAAACTGCATTTTCCGTTCCTCATTCAGTTTTGATCTAATAAACTTCATTTGGATTTTTCTAAAAGTTGCAGCTCCTGTGTTAATTGTTGTTTTTTTCTTTGTTTTCTGACAGTAGTTGGACTGTACCCTGGACATTTCCTCCCCACTTGGAGCAGGTCTCCACCCCCAGGTGGGCTTTTAAAATAGTTTATGGTGAAAAAAATGTCCCGTGTGGGACATTACTTTTTGTAATCACCTATAGCATGTGTCAGCCCTGAAGGGCATTCTTAAATTATGTTAAAATCCCTGTTCTGACCTGACCTCAGCCCAGGAGGGCATTGTAAATCTTAAACTCAACACTCATTAGAGCAGGTCTCTGGCCAGGGAGGCATTATTAATGTACAAATAGTTAATGGTAAAACTTTCTTCAGTGGCTTGGGAACCAGTCAGGACAGGAATTATTTATTTATTTATTTTATAAATTTTTTTATTCTATTTTTTTTTTTTAGCCTAAGCCCCCTGAGAGCCATAGAGGGGCTACAGTTAAACATCCTGGCTCGGAGCAGGTCTTAGCCCTGGAGGGTATTCTTCAAGTTAAAATCCCTCTGAGCAGGACTCAGCAGAGGTTGCCAGCATGGGGGGGGGGGCAGGAAACTGGACTGTCAAAACAGTGAGTAGAGGCTGTATATATTCTTTATTTTATTTAGCATAGAATTCAGCTGAGGAAGCACCTACAAATAATATTTTACTTATGGGGCTCAGTTTAGTACGAATGAGTGCCAGCCAAAACAGAAAGCACAACTTTTGGAACAATCAACCCAGAATTTATTTGCTTAGACTGTATGAGGACAGAGAGGGGCTTCTATTCCTAATACAGTTTTTAGCTAATAAACTCCATTTGTATTTGCAGATTTCTCATGTCCTGGTATTTGCTAGGATATGCTGCCATTATCTGTACCCTGCAGCATTACTAGAACATACTGCATTATTCTTTTTCCACCCAGGAGTTATTTTTTTCCCTTAAATAGCAGAATGGAGCCCCAGAAAGGTTTCCATTAAGTGAAACTTTCCCTTACCACTTGGAGCTGGTGTCAGCCAAGGAGGGCATTATTAATTTTAAAACAGTTAATGATTAAAAAAAAGTCCTGTGCTGGGACATTTTGTAACCTCACATTTTGTGGGTCTTAGCCCTAGAGGACACTCTTAAATGATGGCAAAATCCCCGCTCTGATCTGCGTGAGCCATGGAGGGCATTATTAATGTTAAAATTCCTGCTCCATGGATTGGGTCTCAGCCCCTGGAAGGCATTATTAATTTAAAAATAACTAATGAGCAGGACATTTTTTTTAATTTCTCACAAATAGTGGGTCTGAGCTCCAGAGAGCCATGGAGGGGCTTGAATTAAACATTTCAGCTCTGAGTGGGTCTCAACTCTGGAGAGTATTCTTAAAATCCCTGCACTGAGAGGGCCTTAGCACAGGTTGCTGGCATGGGGGGGGGGCAGGATATTAGATCTACAAAAAAAAGCTGCATGTATTTTTCATTTTACTTCATATTAAATGCAGTCCAGTAAGAGCCGGCAAATAAAATACTTCAGTTACGTGGCTCAGTTTACACTGAGTGCCAGCCAGGATGGAACACAAGAAATGGGAACATTTGTAAGCCAAAGGGATTCAGCAACCGGGGACATCTCAGCCCAGGTGAGCATTATTAATGTAAAATTAATCAGGTATTTGTAAAAAAAATTGTCTGTGCCGGCGGGTGCCTGGCAGGATGGGGGCTCAGACCAGGAAGAGCTTACATTATTTACTGTGCAGGAACTGGTCACTGCGCCCATTAGTTTTTACAGTTCTCACTCCAGGGTCTCATAGTTGGGATGCACAGTGCCCAAGTTCTGTGCTGACCTGAGCCATCAAGCTGACTTCCATGGAGAGTTCAGTGGGTAGCAACATGGAACACACAATTAAATTTGTAATGTAAGTGAGACCTATTGCTGTATTACTGTCCCATACTGTGAGCTCCATTTCCACAGTTGTCTAAAAGTTCACCCAATTGTCTCTTCATTTTCAAACATGCTTTCTGGCTTAGTGAAGTATAACAAAGTAAAACATATGTTGGTCAAAATAACTCCTTTACACAGCAATACTAGTCTGCAAGTGTCTACCAACTTTAAACCTTTGAAGTGGCTGCCCTTATTAAGGGCCAGCAATTTTCTTCATGGGGAGTCCAAAATTCAAAAAGATCAAAGACACTCCCAGTCACTTAATCTTAGTCTGTTATTTATTCTTTAGAATTTAGCTAAAAGCTAAAAGGATTTTCACAGATGGCTCAAGCTATACTGTGGCATTGAAGATGAACTCCACCTGGAGAAACGTGGTGGTGGCTTGGTAAGCATATAGCAACTTTAAATGTTTAGAGTTTCTATACGTTAGTAGGCACTGGTATTGCTGCTGACTGGACTTACTTTGTCCAACATATATTTCATCCTTTTTTCAATTTGATTAAGCCAGAAAGCAGATTTGAAAATTAAGTGGCATTCTGGTGATGCCAGGAGATGTTTAAGGATGATTCCTGTCTTTTACAATGGATTTTAGCTGAATATAGGTTTCTGCAGTGAATCTGGGTGAGATTGAGAGCAGTGTGGATACTTGAAAATGATATTAATTTGTGGCATAGAATGTCGAAGTTAGACTCCACCTATAGAAAAGCGATGATGGCTTGGTAAGCATAACAGCTTCAAAAAAAAGGTTCAGAGTTTCTATAGGCTTGCACACTTTGGTATTGCTGTGGAATGGACTTAATTTGCTCAAAATATATTTTATACTTTTTTGTACTTGACTAACCTGGAAAGCACATTTGAAAATTAAGAATCTTTTGGGTGATACCGGGAGATTTTTTTATGAGATTATTTCCTGTCACTTACACTAGATTTTAGCTGATTTTGTGTGTGTGTGTGTGTGTGTGTGTGTGTGTGTGTGTGTGTGTGTGTGTGTGTGTGTGTGTGTGTGTAACATAGGTAGTAAAGAATTATAGGTCCATCAGGTGACCCCTCTTCCTGAATATTATAGTATGCCAAATGCAAATCCTGAAGACACCTTCATATACTTTGTTGAAAGTAGAACCATTCATTAACCATCTGTGTTTTAACCAATGGAAATGTGGACTGTGCAGTATCTGCCCTTACTGTGAGGAGTTACATATTAAACATAATCAAGTGGGTTTTGTTTTGTCGTGATCTGTAGACATTGCAGTTGTGCATGTGTGTGTGTGTGTGTGTGTGTGTGTGTCATTAGGATTTTTACAGATTTTACTGGAAGAATGTGTTTAATTTATTTCAGTTTTAATTATTTAGTCCAGCTGTCCTGCTCAAGATAAGCCTGCTGCTCTGTAGACTGGAATGTGCTCTGGAGAGCAGAGGGATTAGGGGAAAAAAAGTAGTTTGAATGGTACGCAGCTGTTTTGCTTGGTAGCTCACAAATAAAAGTTTAATGCAGTCTGATCACCCACCCTATCAGCTTGAAAGCCCTAAACCAAGCAGCCAGATGAACCAAGGGTCTGGGACTCCCACAGCAGTGATACGGGACAGGAAAGAGATAAGTGAGAAAGCCGCAATGAAGAATTCTGTGACAGGTTGTGGTCTCTCTCTCTTTTTCAGTGTGCCGGGTGTGCTGGTATGAGAGAAATGTGATCCCCTGTGATATATGTGCCCAACATAAGTTATTCATTCAGGAGTAGCGATAACAGAACATTGTTTCACTGCTAATCACTACAACTGGGTGGGTCTGGTGCATCTCTCTCCTCCGTCTTTGTGATTGTCTGGCAAGTGCGGAGTGTTTCTGCAGGCATTCGGGGGAGTGCAGCAAAAGTAAATAAAAACTTATTTGGCTTAGTGTCCACAGTTTTTTTTTCCACTGCATTTCCTACCTATTAATCACTAACCTGCTCAGCAATAATGGCTATTTCCTGAAGGGTTCTGTTTACTTTACATACATTAACATATTGTTAGTTCATTACAGTGATGTATTCTACCCCTCCTCCTATCCGCTCAACCAAATAGCAAATACAACTGTTTTTTTTTCTTAAGTCTGATGAATTTTTGCTTTCTAAAGTAGCATAACAGTCTCAGATTGCATCAGTAAGCACCGAACAAGTATCAAGGACACTGTAAGTGCAGGTCTTGCCAGTGCTGGCAGTTGGATGTGGGGGTGGGTGTGTGGTAGTAAGGGCACTCTAGGACCTGGCATAAGATCACAGTGAGATGGTAGGGTGGTGGTGGTCAATGAGGACTGGTATTACTCCCCAAATCAGCAGTTTTTCATGTCCACCTATAATAATCTATGCAGTCTTGTCACAGTCTCTACTTGGTCATCATGTCTAGCATTAGTTTTCCAGGCAAGATTTCCTTTCAGATATTAATCATCTAAGTAAGGTGTCACTGAATGGTCTATGAGTACTGGGAGTCTGCTGTATTTTAAAATACAAATAGGTGACTGAATAGTAAAAGAGATTATTCTATTTTGACATGTTGCACTCCTCTGTGTGTGGGGGGTGAGGAAAGCAATGGATCACCACAAATGCATACAATACGCATCGCAAATGAATGTTTAACTCAACACACACACACACACACACACAGTTTTAAACTTTCAAATAACTGAATTGATGTCTCACCTATCCCATGTTAAGGAAACTTTAAATAAAGATGAGCTGTACCCAAAAAGTGAAAAAAAAAATAAATGAGACCAAGCAGACACAAGTACTTTTATGTCAGAGACCCACATAAACAGGATGCTGCTCTAAGCATATTCCATCATCACCTGCTCATGTGGACGAGATAGCTGAAACAGGTATTTTTGGCGTGGAGTGTGATGTAGGAAACCAATAGTAAAATACACAATAATAATGGCAGGATATAAGTAAGGAATGCCATTATTTACAAGGTAGGCAATCAAATGTCTGAAGCTCATGAGTGA
The DNA here is from genome assembly GCA_016271365.2 of Neoceratodus forsteri. Lineage (NCBI taxonomy): Eukaryota > Metazoa > Chordata > Ceratodontiformes > Ceratodontidae > Neoceratodus > Neoceratodus forsteri. The sequence goes on from CM057453.1 coordinate 217,537,260, forward strand.
AGTGCCCTTTACAGTCTGAAGATTCTGCATACAGTAGCATTTAGAAACGCTGTTTTTTTTTGGTACCGAATGAGTCTGTATTAGTAACTCACTAAGGAATCAGAAACACCGATATTTCCCTATCCTCCAACATTTTCTGAATATTACATTTAATATTTTGGAATAAATCAACACACTGCAGTGGTATTTTGGGGCAGGACCCCCCCTCAACAAACACCCAATATCTTGATCGACATTAATGTAGCTATGGTTCCTGGAGTAGCATCCCCAGTCCTGATAGCAATCCCTATTTCCAAACTTCTTTAGAATCAATAAATAACATGAACAAAAGCTCAATTGTGGTGGACTGATGATACGCCTTCCCATCCTCGCAACCACACAGCTTGTTACCAAAGTTCCCACCTATGATCTGTACTGGGAAATGGGAGAAGGCTGCAGAGTGATTATAGTTTATCAAGTAGGGATGGGAAGGCAGATTAACACTTGCTCACCAGCAATGTATTTTCCTTTTGGAAGATCAGTGATTTTTTTTGGGGGGGGGCATAGAACATACCACAAGGTCAGATAACGCATTACTCTCTGGAGAGTCCTTTGATCTTGGGTGAGGTTTGAGGGGAGCTGCTCCATCATGGATTTAAACCAATCATAGATAATTAGTGTGTGTGTATATGTGTGGGGGGGGTAATGGGAAGGGGCAAAACTGCAATAAGACTTATATTTATGGTATCATCATGATTTTGGTATATTAGAAACTTTTATGACGCTAAGTCTAAAGACCCAGTCATGTACAAAAACAGTAGAGTTAATGCATAGCTGTGCCACATAAACACCACTACCCATAGAAAAATTCAATGCAAATGAGGGGACCGCAATTGGATAGCCTCCCCTACCAACATTACCTGTAAACCATTTGACCAATCGAATTGCAGAAGACAATATTAGTCCTCTGACATGATAAGTGGATACAACTAAGTATGATCAGTTACAGTCACTCTTCAGCTTTTGAGCCTTCAAATATCTGACCGAGATCCCCTCCGAGCACTAAGAACCTTATATGATGCTTATTTTTTAAACATTTTTACACTTATGTCATTCCTTATTGAAATCCACCCACTCGCCCCAAGATACAGGGCCCAGCAGATGTCAGACACACTGAACTGAGAGATCATTTGGCTAGGTCCTGCAAGCAACAGTCCAACTAAAGGCGGTGAGGGTGCAATGGGAGGACGATCAAACAGTACTGTATGTTTTGATTAAGTAGACCATTTTCCCAGCTGGTGTATTTTTAAATCAAATCAAATCAAATCAAAATTTATTTATAAAGCGCTTTTCAATAAATCAAAGCGCTGATACAAAACAAGAAATAAAACATCAACAATAATAAATAAAAACATAAAACAGTAAAATAACCATATAATAAACTAATGAACTAATAAGCTCTCCTTATGTTTCATTTTCCATTGCCCAAGTTATGGGTCAACCTTTCATATTTGCAACCGTTACCAATGTCTGTCACTTTATGTAGATTCCTGCTAATGGTGCAATATCATTCATTTGGGACTACTCTCCTATGTTAAGTCAGGCACTCTCCTACTCTGATTAGCCCCTATTTGGGAAAATTCATTGATGTTACATGCCACTATGGAATGAGTGTATGGTAATCGAGAAGCAAAGAGCATGGCTAAACATCGGGTTGCAGCAATTACCAAATCCAGTAGAAGCAGCTGAGTGGCTACTGCCTTTCTCAAAAAAAAAGCAAAAAACACTGGTGTAACCTCAACTGCAATGCCCTTGATTTCCCTGCCCAAAAAAAGATGCATAATCCTTCAAATCAAGATACCACTGACAATGTGACAAGGATAACAAGTTTGAGAGATTTTGTTTTCTCAGTGATAATGGTTAGACTTAAATTTGTGGAGCAAGATCCTAGACATGAACAAGTATTGAAGACGAATACTCAATGTGGATGGAGAGAGTCAACAAAAATGTGTTAGTTCTACCAACAAATTAAAAAGACAAAAATATCACTGTGTGCTGTTGAAGGGTTAGTGCCACAATATACACAGACATGGCAAATTAAATAAAATAAAGTACCTGAAAAAAAATGAACACGGGTGCACTGTATAACACCAAAGGTAGCATAAGTGTATGGGAGGGCAGATTTTTTGGGGTGATGAAATTGAACTATAAATAGAGGTGTCACCTTATGGATGGGAATGCTAGCAATAGTCACAACTTTAGGACTGCTACAAATAATATTTTTTTTATATCTTTTCACCATAGTTGATTGCATACTAGTTCAGTTTATGATTTTTTTTAACGATGTAGAACATCAGGCTGAGATAAAAACTGGAAGCATACTGAAGTAATACAGGATAGTCGAAACACTGATGAAAATCAATTCAGAATTTCATGCTAGCAACAAAACCATTCAAATAATACCAGGATTTCACTTCATAGGCGCTTAATTGCTTACGAACTAGATAACTACATTTTCCAAATACTCTAGTACAGTGTCAGTCTCCTGTGGCAACTGCTCATCACACCCACAGCATTTGGTCATGAGAATTACTCCTGTGTGAGCAAAGTGCATATCAAATAATGTAAAACATAATGTGGTGTCTCAACCACATGTAAACAAACACTGTTACAGGATGGTTGGTGAGCGGGCTGCCAAAGATACAAACTGAAAACAAAGAAAAAGAAAACAGACTGGGTGTAGAATAGCATATGCACTAATGGCAATCTGTAATTGAGACTACCCCTGGTTCTGAATAATTGAGTCTGCTTGTAAACATAGACATTCACTGTAACACATGCAGTGTCGGACAGTGTCCCTCGTCCAGGAAACTGAAAGTAATTTTTTCTTAATCTTTACTTTTTATTCTGTAGATGTGGTACTATTCTTGCCACTTATTAATAACGGTGGAAGTGATAACAAGATGAATGGAAGTGAAGTGTGCCTAAACAAAATAACATTATGCAACAAAATACCATTTGCCGCAACAATCAAGGAGGCCCAGCATTGCAGCGTCAATTTCTCATCTGCATGCAAACTATTCAGAAGGGAGCAAGAGGCTGATGCTGCAATGACTGGTCTCTCTCTGATTGCTGCAGCCAAATTCTTTCAAGTTGGTGGCAGGCTTGCAAACTAGTGTTACTGCCAGCCTGCACTACCATTGGTGACACAGAGCCAAGCCCACAAAAGCAGTGGCGGCATTGGCACCAACAGTGCCACACCTCTACAACCCACATCTCTCCTAAGCTGCCACAACATGTTTCTTGTGCATGCGCACAAGCAAACATAAAAATGGCAGTTGTTGAAAATCTGGATTGAAAATATTACAAATGTGCAAAATTATGAGGGTGAGTGGAAACTGTGCAATGTACGCTCATAACACAGTCATTTCAAAGATTTTCATCACCAAATTTTCAACAGAGGCAGTTTAGGACCTCTGCTTGTGAACAATGTCACTGTGATTTTTGTAATGTGTCCCAAACACTGATTTCCCACAGTGACCATGCTATTCTGTGCCAGAAGTGCAAAAACACATTTCGGCCAGGATGTGAAAAATGACAGTGGTACTGTTCGTAAGCAGGTGTGAAAAAATGCCAATGCTGAAAATCTGGAGTGAAAATATTACAAATTTGTGAAGTTATTAGGGGGCATGGAACCTCCACAATGCACACTCATAAAACAGTCATTTTTTGGATTATTTTCACCAAATTTGCAACAAAGGCTTTTTGAGAGCCCACCTCATGAAGAGTGTCACCGTTGTTTCATTAATTGGTCCCAAAAGGTGACCGCAAAATCATCTTTAGGGATGGAATAATGCAATGACAGTGACTGTATTCATAAGGAGGGATCCCAATAACCCAATGTTGAAAAGCTGGTGGCAAATGTTAAAAAAAATGGCTGAGATATCCACATAAATTGAAATAATCCTATTTATGCCATATTACAGCTTACTGGCATTTCCTCATTTTGTGGTCAGCTTTGAAGAGTGCAGACATGTCCCCAGTCCATGGAAGATTGTCTCACTGGGCCCCAAAGGTAAGTATGAGGTGAGGGGGGGTGTGCAGAGGGTGTGCATGGGTCATGGGATGGGGCATGACAGGCAATGAGGGGCCATTTTCTTTATTTCAGGGACAAAAATAATAAACAGGATGTCACAGGAAGGTTTTTTTTTCAGGCTTCATTTGTGCACACTGGGGTTGGCTCCCAGTGTGCCGCCTGCATTTTGGGGAAGGGGGTACTTACACCGACAAGGATTGGGCTCCCCATCAGCAAATAAAGACCATTTGGGGGCATGATGCTGAGGGGGATGGGGTGCCCCTTTGGCACACAACAAATGGGGGGAACATTATGTCAATGGAGAGTGGGCTCCCCTGTCACCAAATTAAATGGGTCCCTGGCATGCTGACAAGGGGATTGGGCACCTGTATAGCCACCAACATGTTCACAGATATGTTACACCAGGCAAGGTACTGCTCTGCAATGATGGGTCACTCCCTCATTGCTGCGGAATTACTGATGCAGCAATGATGAGGTGGCCCCTCATTGCAGCAGCCAAATTGTTTCAAGTTGGTGGCACTTCTGCAGAACCAGTGTCATCAAGACACTGGGCCTGCATTGGGTGCACACCACCAAGCCCACAAATGCAGTGCTGAAATTAGATGCCACAATGCCACACCTCCACAACCCACTTCTCACCTAAGTTGCCACATAATGTTTCTTGCACATGCATGCAAGCAAACATAAAAAGGGGGATAAAACATTATTTAGGTGCATAAGTGAAAAGGGCAGAAGCAAGGCAGGGATAGTAAGACTAAAAGTGGAAGGAGGAAGTGTGTGGAAGAGGACAAGAAGAAAGCAGACATACTGAACAAGTACTTTTGTTCAGTTTTCATGAAGGAAAGGGTAGAAGATGGCCACAAGTAGGGGAAAAAGAGCATTAAGGAAAAGGAGGTAGACGCTAGCCATTTTACTGAGGAAAGAGTCTTCAGGGAACTAACAAAACTAAAAGCAGACAAGGCAATGAGGCCAAACAGGGTTCACCCTAGGAAACTGAAGGAACTAAAGGAGGAACTGTCTGTACCTCTGATGACCCTGTTCAATCTATCAATGGATATAGGGAAAGTTCCAGGGGACTCGAGAAGGGCAGATGTAGTCCTGCTACACAAAAGTGGTAATAGGAAGGAAGCAGGAAATTAGTGACCTGTAAGCCTGACCTCAATGGTGGGTAAAGTTATGGAAACACTAATAAAAGAAAGGATTGGGGAATACCTTATAACCAGTGAATTAAGGATGTGAGGCAGTATGGGTTCACAAGAGGGAGATGTTGCTAAACAAACCTGATTGGGTTCATTGACTGGGTTACCAGAGAGCTGGATCAGGGAGGAGTGCTGGATGTGGCCTTACTGGATTACAGTAAGGCCTTTGACACCCTTTTACACAGAAGACTAATAAACAAGCTGGACAGCCTGGGAGTAGGGACAAAGATATTTAAAGTGATATCTTGCTGGCTAAATAACAGGACTCAGAGGATGGTGGTAATTGGGGTTCACTCAGAAGAAGGAAAGGTAATGAGCAGGGTGCTTTATGGGTTAGTACTGGGACAAGTCCCCTTCAATGTCTTTATTAGCAACATCGCAGAAGGGCTAGAAGGAAAAGTATGCCTGTCCATAGATGTCTCAAACATCTGCAGCAGAGTGGACACCTTGGGGGGGCGAGGAAAGATCTGAAAAATCTGGTGACTGGTCTGGGGTCTGGCAACTAGGCTTCAACTCCAAAACCTGCAAAATCATACATATGGGGAACAGAACCCAAGGGCAATGTATAATTTAGGGGGGAGGTGGTTACAATTACAGTACAGGAATGGAACCTTGGGACAACATAACTGATAACCTGAAGGTACTGTAGCAAAGCAGTGTGTTAAGGCTGTGGGAAAGGACAGTAGAATGCTGGGGTGCATAGGGAGAGGTATCTCCAGCAGAAAGAGGGAGGTAGAGTTACCCCTGTATAAATCGATAGTGAGGCCTACCTGGAGTCCGTATAGAGTTCTGGAGGCCCCATCTCAGGAAGGACATAGATCGGGTGAAGGCAGTACAGAGAAGGGCTACCGAAATGGTGCATGGCCAGCATCAGAAGCCATATGTGGAAAGACTCAAGGAATTAAATATGTACCCTTTAGAGGAATGGACAGAAAGGGGAGACATAATAGAAGCATTCAAATACCTCAAAGATATTGATAAGGTGCAGAAGGGTGGGATTTTGCAGAGAAAGAGATGCTGAAGGACAAGGGGGCATGATATTGAAGTTGGAAGGGGGAGACTTCAGGGTGATGTGAGCAAATACTTCTTCATGGAATGGGTGGTGGATTCTGGAAAAGCCTCACAGCAGAAGTGATGGTCGCGGAAACAGTAACAGGATTCAAATATGAATGGAATAGACACAGGGGGACCTTAGTGACAGGGCAAGGGAGGGGGTTGTCTGGAGATCTATTAGGGTCTGCTGTGACACAGTAGGTAGGGTCATTTAGGGCAGACTACATGGGCCGTGAGGTCCTTTTCTGCCAACAGATTCTATGTTTCTAAGAATCATAAAACATCCTGAAATGCTGCAAGTAAGTTGAACCTTAGAAACATAGCTTCACTAAGACACATTGTAGACTAAACATACCAGGTCAGTTCCTATCACTGATGAAGCTACTTTAGGAGCTGACTCCATTTTATGACTTTTGACAACCCCCCCCCCCAGGGATCTTGACAGGAAAAGTCAGGTCTCAATAAATGAAGTTGCTGTGACAGGGTGCTGAAGTTAACCGATTAGTTTGATCTGAATCTTTGAAACCGAACACTCCCGAAATGGCTTGCATCAGAGCACTTCTATCTGTTTGAAAATGAAACAAGCAAGCAATTCATGAATGATATAGCATCATTTTCACGTATCATTTTTTTGTATTTCAATCCAAAATCCTGCAGCTGCAGTATGATTAAGAATTGTTAAAGAAACAGCTTAGAAATGGCCCAGGGGTGTAGATGGCTGATGCCCTGGATGCCTTGCCTCTCATCACACTGGTGACCTGTGTTCATGGAAGAAGCATGGGTTGCAGGGGTCAGTTGGGGGGTGGGCTGGGAGTGGATGGAGTAGCCGCCAGGCAGTTTTTCTCTCCTGGATTGGAAATGTAGGCCTTCCTGGCTCTTGCCTACCACCAATTGGAGATTCATTGGCAGCTTTGGGCAAATGGGGGGCTAGCACTAGGCTGGGTGGGTGAAGTGGGGCAGTTTTGGTTCTGGTGTGCATGAAAACCTCCATGTGCATGTGTGACTGTGCATTGCCGAGGCCTCAGGGAGCAACCGGGAGACAATGGGAGGAAAACCCCCTAGAGACAGAAAGATGACCCATCCCTTGCAGACCACCACACCAGTGGCAGGGCACATAGCATGGTACTGTGGCACAGGACACAAGCACAAGTTAAGTCCTGGAGGAGCCGGGTGACTGGGTTGGGGGGATCGATCAGAAGGGGGTAGCTAGGAAGAGAGAGGATAAAAAACTTCTATGAAAAAATAAAATAAATTGTTTAGTTGGGTGCCATCCATGCTGTATCTGGCCAGTTCCACCATGGCTGCATAATGAAGTTAGTGAAGTTGTGTGGAATTGTTAAAGAGGTATGGAGAAACAACACAATGATTTGTAGGTAGTAAGATAGGTTTTAGTTTCTGTTCTAAGGAAGGCATACACATTATTAGGAAAATATATGGAGGTGTACATTTTAATGGAAGAATAGGAAGCTTACGAAAGAACCCCAGAGCAAATGCCACTGATGTATGTGTTATCCCAGATGATATTGGCCAGACAGCCAAATTTTAAAGGAAACACAATTGCACATATCCCAATAACGCAAAGCATCATGGGAGACATGTGCAAATCCCCATGATGGTACAGAAGGTGGCAGTACATGAAAAAGTAAAGGCTGGCATATGTTCAGCCTTGGGATTATTTACACATATTTTTTTTTTTGTTAAGAGAAACAGGGTTTTTGTCCATGAGGTGATGTAAGTTATATTTAAGCAATGTGTTGATGTTAGGAATCCAGGTGTAATGTTGATGCACTGTTAGAGAAAATGTGATATTAACTTTCAGAGGTGGTTGCTTTTGATGAGGTCTATGCAGAAGTGGAGTACAAATATACACAGTTTCATAAATATGTGCTCAGAGTGCAGGCAAATGTGATATGCAGGTTTGTTTAGAAATAGGTAAAAATAGTGATACATGCAATTAATAGAAAGATAATTACAAAGACAGTGCTGTAAACTGAGAAGCAGCTTGTGTAGGTGCATTCATCATGCTAGCCAAGATATGCTCTGGTTGCCTTCCATAAGGCTAACCAGTGGGATAAGTAGGGGAAAGGGATAGAAATCTAAAATAGAACCATTTAACCCATTTGTGATTTAAAGTTGCATGACAGAAATGTGACTTCCAGAACTGGACACCATATTCCCAATGAGGCCTCACCAGTGATCTATACAGTGGCATCACCACCTCCTTTCTTCTGCTGATAATACCTCTCCCTATGCACCACAGCATTCCACTGGCTCTCCTCACAGCTTTGGTACATTGCTTAGCCTCCTTTAGGTCATCCAATATGATTATCCCAAAATCCCTTTCCATGTTGATGACCATCAGTCCACCCCATCCATAATCATTCCCTGGGTTCCTGCAACCCTTCCTTATTCAGCACACAGTTAGCACATCTGGACTTATTCACTGCATATGCATCTCAATTGCTTAGGGGTCCTGACCATGTTCACCCTTCCTTAAACCAAGCTAGCTGCAGTATGTCTAGCAATAACATGAAAGGAAATATTATGCATATGAAAACTTATTACTTATGCTGTACATACCCTAAGACTCAAAGTGTGTCTCCTTTGGCTGCCATGATGCGTGTGGTTAATTCGAAACAAAAGACAATTTAACAAGACACTGGCCTCCTCCCGGAGCTATTAAATAATAGAGCCTCTGCACTCTGGGAAGATTGCCTGGGACAAGATGCAATAAAAAAACCTGACTAGCAGGTTCCAGGGAGTATAAAACCACCAGGAATGTTAGAAAACAATTCCCTTCCCTACTCATTCACAGGTGTCAATCAATGTATTTGTTAGCTATGCTGGTTCATCTTCTTGCTTCCCTCATAGTAAAAATGTGAAATACATTTGTGTTATTTTAAATGAGTGATAAATGGCATGTCCAGGGGGATGGCAGCTCTGATTGTCAGTTGTTTCAACATGATAGATCCACCTCATGCCCCTCCCATGAAAATGAAAGCATACTGCATGCAACAGACCTTTGGAACATCACATTTTTTAATGTCAGCTCTGATCTGATTAGTCATACTTTTTTCCTGGTTCAGTGTATAATATCAGTGAAAAGAAAGTAGGAAAAAAAATACTCAGCCTTTTGCTTCTACAAGTAGTTGATAATTGCAGCTGGTATTTTTGACATGTGCAAGGCAACTCCACCCACAACTTCCCTAACACAGACAAATGGCATTTGTGCTCACTGATGTGTTAACATCCTGTTTCTAGTGTCCCTGATAAAATTAAATAAAAAATACAGTTGAGATTTTTTTTAATGTCAGTTCTGATCAGAATAGCTTTTAAAATCACCAATTGTTTTCTTGTTCAATGTTTTCTTCTCTCATTTCACTGATAGTACAAAATGAGCTATAGCTATTTCTTCCAACAATACATGAAAGAAAACCCTATGATATATATAATTGTTCTGCAAAATGTATCCCTTACATTTTTTCCTTATTTGCAAGACAGCATATATTTATCCTAACAAATCTGTCCTACTGTCACATTCAAAACACTAACCCCTACCTTCTTGCCACATATAAACTCAATTATATTAAAACAATTCTAGGAACTTATCCATTATTCATTCCCCAGTCCCATTTACAACAGTGCCACACTTATATATAATACATACTTCTCAAATTTAAAGGAAAAAATCCACTTTATCATCAAAGGGCTATGTTTACCAAGTACTGTGCTCATCATTACAATAATTTGAACCCCCTTCCCTGCAAAAAGTGCCCTCACATGAAACTGCATGTTTAACTGTAAAGACAATTAAAACATGTATTTCTAAATGCATTACTAACACCAATGCTTTCAAAGTTTTGAAACTACTAAAAAACACAAACTCTCTCTCTCTCTCTCTCTCTCTCTCTCTATATATATATATATATCTATATTGAATATGGTAAACAAATATTGTTAATCCCAAAAGCTGAACTTTATGTTTTCAGTATATAAATGTTTAAGAAAAACCTGTGGTTCTGTCAACTTGAATAGAACACTGTAGCCCAGATATTCAAAAGGGTTGCGCCATGCGCAACAGGGATGCGCCAGCACAAGTCTGAAAATGCGCCATTGTGCGATATTCAGTGGGAGGCAGCTGCGCCCCCCAAATCACAATGTACAAGAGTGCAATGGTAATGAATGCATGTGCAACTGAAGGGGGAGGAACCATGAATAAATGGCGCAGTGCGATATTCAACAGCATGCGCCATGCACAATAGGGGATCAAACAGAAGTTGCACAATAGCGGAAATGATGCAAAATAAAAAGGAACAAGAGAGAGGCACAAGAACGCTACAGGAAAGCCACATGTGGGAGTGAGCTAACTGCAACCAGGAACACAGTACCTGTGAGCAGGACAGGGCAGGAGCAGGACAGATCACCTGGAAACCACATGGAACATGGAAGGAGTGGGGAGCCTGTGCCACTGTGCAGGAAGAAAGGGGGAAGTGCCACAGAGGACTGAGGGCACTGACAGTGGGCAGGACGTCCAATACAGGGAGGTGTTCCTGGTGCAGGGGGAGTAGCAGTAAGGACAGCGGGAGGAATGGTAATACAGCTTCTGGGGGGGTAACACAAGCCAGGGACATGGCCAGTGCCACCAATCAGATGGAGGCAGTAATGAGGGGTATGAGAAGGCAGGCAGCAGGGAGGCATGGCCATGGAAGGGCCCATCAGCGGTATGCCCCCAACAGCCAGTACAGAGCCCACACCAGCTTCGAGCTGTACAGTGACACTGAGATCATGGGCCGGTACTGCCTGAAACAGGCAATCCTGAGGTGACTCTGTGAGCTGTGCAGTGATGTGATGCAGGCACCCACACGATGGAGCCATGCTCTGTCAGTGGAGACCAAAGTGACAGCTGTCATGTGCCTGCTCACCACAGGTACCTTTCAGAGACCAATAGGGGACACAACAGGCATAACCCAGTTGGCTGTGTCATGCCTACCCACCCAATTCCTCAGCACACTGCTGCCACATGCTGTGGAGTACATCCGTTTCCCCAGCACACCGGTGGAGTGCACAGCACTCACACAGGAATTCCACAGGGTAGCATGTATGCCTGGCATGCTTGGGGCCATTGACTGCACCCATGTGGCCATCAGCATGCCACCTGGCCCCGAAGAGGCAGCATACATAAATCAGAAGAGGTATGCAAGCATCAACTGCCAGGCGGTGTGTGATGCCAGGGGGCGCATAACCAATGTCTGTGCCACGCACCTTGGGGGAGCACATAATGCCTTCATCTGGCACCAGTCTGCACTGTGCCACAGGTTCAAGAATGGGACATCCCCACTGGCCACCTAGTGGGTGAGTATGCAAATCAAGCAGAAAAACATGGATCTTGGGGGGGCATAGTCAGAGGTGACATGGGTACTGGCCTAGATGGCCCATGGCAGGGCAACGTTGATCACCAAACTAATGTCCACCCTCTAGACACAGGTGACAGTGGATACCCACTCCATCCTGGACTGCTCACACCATTCCGGCTGCCAGCAACCCCATTGCAGCAATGCTACAATGAGGCACATGCACCACACACAATGTCATCGAGTGGGTGTTCAGGATGCTGAAGGCACGTTTCTGTTGCCTGGACATGTCTGGCGGTGCCCTAGAGTACAGCCCCTCAAAGGCCAGTGGGCTATTCCTGGCCTGTTGCATCCTGCACAACATGGCCAACAACTGTGGGATAGCTGTACAGGTCGAAGAGGGGGACAGTGATGGAGACGATGAGGATGCTGGTGAAGATGGTGATGGGCAGCCCCCCCTTGGCCGAAGGGACCCCCGACTGATCCGGATGGTGCAGTTGCACTGGACACCATCACAGAGGAGCACTTCAACCAACCCAGGTAAGTCATGGGGCCATGTGCAACCACCAATGGCAAGGGCACAATCCACAAACATGCATGGACAAACCCCAGGGGTGCATGTCATAAAGGGAATTGGTTGAGCATGGAACCGCACATGCCATCAGTGATGGGCAAGGTTTAACACGGCACACAGTCACCCCCACACACCCCCACAAGACATGCACAAAGGGTAGGAGGCACGCTGACCCCAACCGCCACCCCTAGCCACACACACGTCCACAGACCACCACGCCCAGTGCCTGCCATTGTGCATGTGTCAGACACTGGGCACCATTGCACAGTGGTGGACAGTGCAACGCAGGCATCATCATGCACACGCCATAGCGGCCAGTAGCCAGGAGTGTGTGCAGATGGAACATGTATGTGTGTGTGTGTGTGTGTGTGTGTGTGTGCAGGGCCGAGTACCCCACCCATGCATTTCACTTTGAACAACACACCGCACACAGGGCGGTGTCAGAGAGTAGCCTTGGTGGGAGACAGGTCAGTCATGCGCCACAGTGCCACGGCCACCACAGATGCATGGGTGGCCCCGCTGAGACCCAACAGCAGTGATAGGCTGACCAATGGCCTCAAGGGGTGGCACTGACAGTCCCCTAGGGGTTCCACTGTGTGAACGCAACCGTTGTCATGCAGGGGTCTGCAGTACACTGAACATGCCTGCACCAGGCGTGCTCGGGATGCCCATAGCTGAACCCAGTGTCGACAAGGAGGGTGTCACATGACGCCGGGAATGGAGGTGGACATTGCACTGCACGGTGTCTGCGACACATGGGCAAATAACTGTGTGCCCACTGTGGCCATGACAGCTGTGATTGTCTGTGTCAGCTTGTCAATGGTGGCAGTCACATCCTCCTGCAGCCAGTCCATCCCTGCCAGGAGCAGACTGGTGTCCCTGCTGCACCATTCCTCTGCCTGGCGCAGGGCCACACTGTGTGAATCCACCGCCATCACAAGCCGCAACTGCTGATCGACGGAATCATGGAGTATGCGGGTATGCTCATCCAAGAGGTCATCCGCCTGATCGGCATGCTGTCCCTCATTGTGTTCACAGCCCTGATGGGCAGCACCCCTTGAGGGCGGGTGCTGCACACCAGGACCATGCCTGGGCATGTCTTCAGGTGGTGCACTGACACCGCCCCCTGACACTGTACCCCCGTGGCTATTGGCCGACTTCTGACACTGCCCTCTGGCTGCCACTCTCCAGGGCTCAACGGTACTGCTGCAGTGGCTGCAACAGTCCCACTGTCCTGGACACTCACCAGTGCTGCCCCACTGGTGCAGACAGGCACAGGCTGGGACTGTGATGTCACGCAGGCCTCCACAGTGGTACCACCCACAGCTATGCCCGTGCTGTAACCTGCTGTGTGGCCATCCTGCGGCCCACATGTATCGCTGCCCATGATGTGAGCTCCATCATCATCAGTGATGGATCCAGCACCAGTCCGAGTCTCAGCATGCTGGCATCAATGGACACTGGCACACTGGGACATGGGCAGGGCCTTCTCCACACCTGCTCCACCAACATCAGTCCAGACAGCCAGGCAGGCCCACTGTAGTCCTGACCCTCGGACACCTGTGGAGATGGACGGGCCCTCCTCTGTGTCCATGGTATCGCCCTCAGTGGATGAGCCCACCACTGCTGACCCATGTAGATGCTCAGGAGCTGTAAGGGAACACAGTAGCATCAATGTATCTGCCCTACCCTGTGTCATCCCCCCCAGTGACAGATCAGGACCTACCATACAGTGACTGGCTACCACCGATCTGGAATCCACAACCTAGAACACCCTCGATGGCACAACGCTGCATGCTGCCAGCAACCCACTCTTCTTGTGGGGTCAGGCATTGCACTGCCGGCTGTCCCCCACCGGTCACAGTCCATGCTGCCCTGATGGCAGCCACCTTATCCTTAATCCTCCTTCTGTCCATGCCCACCTTCTTCTTGCACTCCTGCATGGACCGCTGGTGGCTGCCATGCTGGTTGACGGCACACACCACCTCTCCCTATGCAGCAGCATGGGCCATTGGTATTCCCCGCTGTCTACTGAGCAGCGGCTTCTGGTCAAGGTAGGCCTCAAACAGGGCATCTGTTTCTGCCTTGGTGAAGTTTGGCCTCCTCTTTCTCCCACATCTATGTTCCTCTTCCTCCACCTCATGATCGCTCATCATTGATCCAATGGGAATGACAGGTGTTACCTCTGACTGTGCAGTCCCAAGCATCTCCCACACACCACAGTCCACACTCCCAAACAGTATGCAACTCATCACAATAGGTTGCAATACCAGACTATGGCCTCTGCAGCCCAATGTTGCATTTATATAGTGCAACGCATGCAAATGAGGCATGGCACAATTTTAAGTGGATGCTAATGCAGTATCTGCGCCATTGAATAGCTGATGAGCTGATTTGCATATGCCGGCTGAATATCGCGCTGTTGCACCTTGCGCAATTGTGTTGAACATACTCAGGCAAGGGTGCATTTCTGTGATGTGTGCAGTGGACACTGAACGGTACATGCCCGGGGTGCTGATGCTGACACCTGCCACACTGCTGACATGCTGTGTGCAGGAAGCAGTGCAGGGCACAGCCACCATTGTGCCAGTGGTGCTACTGCGCTGTTCACATGTATGGTTTTCTGGCACTGGGGCACTGTAGGTGCCATGGAGCCACAGCACGGTAAGCTGCTACAGGAAGTGCCACACAGGTACCCTACCATGCTACACGCGGTGAGTACCAATCACCCTGTGGCGGTCTGTGCACGAGAGACCCCTGACCCTGTGCCGACCTTTGCCCCTAGGCGCCATGCATCCACATGGGTGCACCTCTATCACGCTGTTCAGTGACAGCGGGATGGAGAATGGCAGCGCAGTACCATGCAGCATCCGCACTTGGTGGACGTGCATTACATAGCACCATTTTGGTATTGAATGCTTGAAGGATGGCATGGAGATGGGCACCAATATGGAACCAGGTCAAACTGGCCAACCTAGTGTCCCTGGTGGAGCCCCATGCTGCTGCTTTCTTTGGGGAGGCACCCCTGGACAGGGCCAGGAGTGCCGTGTGGGAGGAGGTGGCAGTGGCTCTGGGGGAAGCGATGGGCATACAGTGCATGGCAGAGCAATGCAGGCACCACTATGGGGACCTGCAGCATAGGGATCCGGACAGGCTTGCCCACCTGCAGTCACATGCCAGGAGGGGTGCGGTTCCACAGCCAGATAGGTGCCCCATCCATACACTGTTTACATCCATACGGGTATTGCAGTGGCATGTGTCCAGCACACGGGGGGGCCATCCAGTGTGGGCCGTGGTGGTGGTATAGGGATGGGGGAAGATGGGTATGGCTGTGTGGGATCACACAATCCCCAGGGGTTGGGGGACTTTGCTACCAGATTGTACTGATGTTCCTCTCTCCATGTTTGCACCCTAGGCCCTGAGGAGTACCGGCATGCCAGGGAGGGGAAGCTGTGGCATGAGGCACATCATGCTGCAAGGGTGACCGTTCAAGACCAGCGCAGGGACCAGCCTGATGATGGTGAGTGCATTACATACAGGATTTTTTGTGCATGCTGTGTAACAGGGTGGGCAGTGGGGCATGGCCACCATCCATTGACACCACTGCCATGCACACAACATGGTACAGTCAGCACTGTCAAGTGGCACTGCATGTCTAGGAGTGTGTCAATGGTGGTCCATCGTGCACCGGGTACATGGCTGTGTCACTGCCTTTGCACCACCTAGCCATGTCACTGTACGGCCACGGTGGTGCTGTGCGGGACTTGGGTGGAGGGTGTGTGCAGTGGTCTGCATGGTTGTGTGCACCTGGGTGGGCAGGTCTTGTGGACATGATCACTGTGGGTGGTCGCACACCATCACAGAGGCACGTCCCACGA
The DNA here is from genome assembly GCA_016271365.2 of Neoceratodus forsteri. Lineage (NCBI taxonomy): Eukaryota > Metazoa > Chordata > Ceratodontiformes > Ceratodontidae > Neoceratodus > Neoceratodus forsteri. Next base: position 217,553,390 of record CM057453.1, read on the forward strand.
CTGTATGCCATGCACAGTGGGTGGGCTGCAGGGGGCTGTGCATTCACACCTATTGACTCTGCTCTCTTGTCCTAGGTAGATGGTGGTTGCAGACCATAGAGCAGATGCTGCAGGAGATACTGCACTTGTCCAGGGCCTCACTGGAGATTTTGCAAAGGACAGACCATCTGGGAGTCCGAAAGAGGCATGGCAGGAGGCGCCTTGAGAGCGGGGAGCAGGGATCCTGCTGAGCATGTTTCACCCCATGATTTCTCCTACCCCCCTGGACCCACCTTCACACACCTCCTTCCCTCTACCATTTGTTCACCCCTGCCCCTTACCCACCCCCACCTGGTTTGTGGCCCTCCCCCCAAGCTTTTGTACATATATGTAAATAGTTGTTTTCGATCTTTTAAAATACATTTGCTTTGTTATGCCTACTGTGGCGGTCTCTGATTTGCAGTGGGCTAAAGGTGCTCAGCTGCAGTGGTGTGCATGGTGTCAGGAGTGGTGCAGTCATGGGCGTGTGTGTGTGTCCATAGGGGAAATGACTATGGTGTGGGAGTAGCTATCAGTCACTGTCTGTGGTTTGTGTTTTGTTCCCTGTGCACTGGATGACTGTGTGCAGTGGTCCATGGTGCATGCACTGTGTCCATGGCACACCTGTCAGACTGTCCATGGCCTGTGCAGTTGACACTCTTGCATGTCTGTGACATGCATGGTCTGCTGGCATGTCAGTGGTGGCTGTCCATGCTGGACAGCCACTGTACCCAGCACAATGCTGGGTTGCCTTCTGTAACTGGTGTGGTGCATGTCTGCCTCGGGTGGCACTGTGGCCTCCACTGTTGTTGTCCCACCTCCATGCTGTTGCTTGTGTGTGTTGCAGGGGATGTGCTCCACTGTCTGTCACTTGTGATCCGGGTGCATGCTGGTGGTGTACAGCTCCATGGTGCCTGCACAGGGTGGCTGGCACTCCTGTACCATGGAGGGGTGCTGGCCGTATGTACACGGTTTCTGTGGCCACACACTGGGGGCTTAGTTGCCCCACTACTGTGTCCCTGTGTTGGTGTGCCCTTGGGTATGGGTGGGTGTTTGTCCATGCACTGTGTTGCATCCTGTGTGGAGCATGCTTCCATGCACCACTGTGGGTGTCTGCACTAGCAGTTGTGGCCAGTGCTGGGTCGGGGTGTGTCCTTGGGAGGGTGTGCAGGATACTGTACCACTGGTGGTGGGGTCTGGGGCATGCCCTGTCACATGTGAGGTACCTTGTGTGCCAATGCATGGTCGGTCTCTTAGCTGTACCTCGGGGGGACATGTGTGGTGGCACTGTGCATGCAGTCATTGCATCTCTGTGTGCTGCCACTCACTGATGGGTGCTCGTGGTGGGTCTGCCTTGCATGGTTCTGTGGTGCACAGGGTTGCATTGTCACAGTGGGGGTGGTGGCATACATGGGGTGTCCTGCACTGGTGGACGCTGCTCCTGGGCAGGGTATCTGGGGATTACGGTGCAGGGTGTGCTCTGCTTTGGTGGGATGGTGTGGCACGGGGTGGTCGGACCTCCTTGTGTGCCAGTCACAGCTTGCCAGGGGGTGTGCTTGGGCACCATGCCCTGGCTGTGGGTTTGTTGCTGGTATCCATGGGCCGGTGGTTATTCCAGCTCTCCTCCGGTTGTGCAGTGCATGGGGTGTGGGGGGTGATGCCTGTTCTGCTGTGTGCTCCTCTGCCCATCTGTAGCATGGGTGGCGGGCCCCTGCATCCTGTTCCTGCGCATCCCTGGTTGTGCTGTTGCACTGCTGCCCTGCTCCACTGCACATCCCTGGTTGTGCTATGGCACAGGTGGCATGATATTCAGTCATGTGCCGCAGGCGCATTTTGACATGTGCACTTTTTGAATATCGCGCTTATTGAGCATGGGCGCAGTGGACTTGCGCTTGCTCCTGCTGTTGCACACTTTTATGGTGCAGTTTGAATATCTGGGCCTGTGTCTGTTGTTTTCCCTTGGGAGCTGTAGTTTCAGGCACTGCTTAAGTACTCTTTCCTTCTGAGACACCAGGTGGCTCTGATAATCATTTGTTTCAAGGGTTTTTAAGGCAATTTGAAGGCATTAAGTAACTTCTTTTCTCCTAGTCCTTAATAAAATGCAGGGGCTCCACAACTCTATCATTCCACAGACTTGTTCTGTTGCTTGGTCCAGATCCCAAAATAGTGTTTCTTGTTCCAAAATGATAGATCCACCTCAAGCCCCTCCCACATGAATCAAAAAAAAGGTGGGGGTGGATCATTAGGAGCTTCTTGAGTGGAGGGGGGATCTTACTCTCCAGAAAAAATTAACGCTGCCTCCCACTACTCAGGTCCCAGTTCTTGTACTGCCCATTTAAGAAAGAAAACAGTACCCTGCAACCATTGACTAACATGAAAGAGTATTTATTTGAGGGAGGAAAACATTTCTTGGAGGATGGTAATGCAGAGGAGACTATTTACACCTTCAGTCAGTTCCACGGACAGAAAACATGACACCACTCCTTTTGTACATGCAAAACGTCTGCAGACTCCGCCTACTGCAGCAATAAAAATACAGGATGAACAACTTTATGCACAACCATTGTTTTCTGCATTCTCAGGGTTCTGATTCCCTTGGATGTCTTGAACTTCACTCTCAAGATCAAAGGGAATCAGTACTCCTCTGTGATAGAACACACTGGTTGCGCATAGTTGCCCATCCAATATTCTCTATGTTAATGATGTACTTCATATAAAAATAAACATAAATATCAAATAAGTTGTTTAGAGGCCACTGCATTTATTAAAATGTTTTACTGTGGCATGTGGTTTGTATTTAAGGGTAGCTTGTATTAATAGGCAACTTCAGTTCAAAGATGTGTCAGTATTAGAAGAATAGTGGTACTGTACATGGCTCTATTGACAAAAGTTATTTCTATAAAAGAGCATTTTAAAGAGGAACATGATGTCTTTTCTGTGCTGTCTGCAGATACCCCAAACTATGTGTAATCTATTCTTCAAGTTGGTGGAATAAAATACATTTTTTTATTAAAAACTTCATGTGGGTGTTGGACCTGGTGCAGAGGCTTGACCTAGTAGTTTTAATATTAGTGGCAAGGTAGTCTGTACCGAGAAACATGTCTTTAATTTGCATGTTGAGAACTGAAAGACTTATGCATTACATTCCTTCGATGACACTAAGGGGCTGCAGCTCTCAAAATGGGGTTGCAGAAAATCTAGAGGTTGAGTTATTACAGGCAGTCTAATTAAAATTGCAGTACAGTGCTTATGTAGCTGCATCCCAGCTGGTTCTGGCAGGGTACAGCTCTAAAAAGGCTTACAGAGAAATGGTAACTCCATATCCACATTTGGGTATTTATTGCACTAATAGAACCTTTACGAGAGGACATTGATGAAGATTTAAAAAAATAGGCTTTTCTTGCAGTTTACAATAAAAAAAAGTTAATTTGGAACAGTTAGCAAAAAGTTCCCCCCCACCGAGGTTTGAGGATTGGTCCCAATGTTCACTCTGTGTGCAGAAACATTTTGGTATACTTGCAGTTTAATGTTGTATAGTAGATTGTATCAGATGAATGTTTCTTAGCCCTTCCGGCCATCTGTACACTGGAGGCAGTGCACCCGTCATTAGGTGCCACATAGTGGAATTTGATGCCCCCTCCCTGAGGTCCACTTCCCCAAAAAGTTAGAATATTTAGAAAGGGGAGGGTGTGAGGGGCATGGGGGGGTGCAGTCCCCTCACAAAAAGAGAGGATGGTGACATCAGGACGTAGCACCCTAATGACTGGGCACACTGCTTCTGGTACCCTGTATAGGTGGAACCATTTCTTAGATCTAGGCTTACATCTTCGCTTACTATAAATCCCATAATCCCCTGCAACTGACATCAGAGTAATGGGCAGTAGTGAGAGATTCAACAACTTATAGTGCATGTTAAAGCTTTTATAATCTCTTATTAGACCTTTTTCAGGTCTGCTTTTCTCCATTGAAATATAGAATTTGATGGCAGATAAGGACTTCCTGGCCCATCCAGTCTGCCTTTTTTTCCCTACCTGCAATATTTCTGCAAACCCTACTTGATCTCTTTCTCCCTCCCTCATTCCTTTGCACTCCTCTGTGAGCATGCATAGCTCCGGGAGGACTGTGGGATCAGCAAATGAAAGATTAGTGCCTATAAAAACTCAGTCATGCACTGCAGGCTATTGAATCTCTGATTGCTGTCTACTACTCTGATGTCAGTTGCAGGGGGTTCTGGGATTTATAGTAACAGAAGATGACAGCCTAGAACTAAGTAACTTTAGTTTGATAACTCTACTATACTACTGTAAATAGTAAATAAACCAAAATGTTTCTGCACACAACGTACTCACTGGGATGAACCCCACACTTAACTGTGGGTCCCTTAGTGCTGACCGTTCCCTTTTAAAATGTCAGCAGAACACAAACTGACTACAGATATTGCACAATCTCAGCTGGCAGTTTAAGCTCACTGAAGCTGATGATAACATATAAGCAAATATTTTGAAAATTACTTTCATCACAGAGGATAATATAGCCTCATTAGAAAAAATGGAATAGCAGGTGCTGAGGATTTCACTATCCCTACCAGACAATTAATCCTTTTTACAGGCAGTCCCTGTTAAGACAATATAGAATAGTATGTTCTATAGTTTCACTAGCCTGAGAAACGTGTTTGCATGTTTTCCTTACCACTCATTAAGTTTGGATGAACTGGGGAAAGCAGTGTAGTAGCCTACTGGTTGCATATATATAAACAGTAATTTTAATTCTGTATAGTCCTGCTGTTCACCTGTATGGTAATTAGTTTATTAGGGCTGCAGGTAGTCAGAGTCTGCAGCCCTGCTGTATTAGATCTAAAAATGGCCTAGTGTGAACTTCCTTTTTGGAATTTTGGGAATATCCATCCACAACTGCAAACTAGTGTGCTTCCCCTTTGATTTTTGTTATTTACTACTCTGTGTAGTACCTCAATTTAACCCTTGCAGGGCTGCAAACTGAGCATCTGTCCAGCTCAATCATACAGATTCATTCTAGTTCTTTCAGCAGCCTAGGGGTTCACTCATTATCTGGAAGCATAAGGGAATTTCCCTTATTGAAGCACTGAAGCAGTCAGGTAGACTACATTGTCAAATTATAGACAGTGCAGCTCAGCTCATACCTCTCAACCTCCCTCATCACAAATCAGGGACAAGGCTTAAAATAAAATGATCAGGGACAAATGACCAAAATCCAGGACAGATCTGAAAAAATATTAATATTAGTTCCAGAAACTGTATACAACATGCTTCTTAGTGTGACTAGCATTTTCTTAATGAGAGCAAAACAGTAACACCAATGACTGGCATTATTTTGTGATTCAAATCCATACTCTTCAGTGACAGAAATGCCAAATTTAGGAGGGACAGAAAAAAATGTCTGAGGCAAAATCAGCGACATCCCTGAAAACCAAGGACAGTTGAGAGGTATGTACTGGGATCTGAGACCATTTCCTTCTGTTTTTTTTTTCTATTCAACCTTTATATATTTGCTATCCAGTGCTAGTGAAAGGTGGGGGCTTACAACAACTCTGTTTATTCACAGAATCGGGTTCACTGCTGAGTTTTCCACTCCGGTGTATTTAATGCTTATAAAAGATACAGCTGAGACAGCTCTGGACAGTAAACTAAAGATCTTTGTTTAGCCACAGGAACAGATACAGTGCAGTCTTCCTTCACCTACTCACCCACTGTTATGAATTTAATGCTGGTAAAAAGTGGATAAAAGGGGCTGGCCCAGTGGCACTGATGGTTGAGGCACTGAACACCACACCTATTGCCATGCTGGTGACCCGGGTTTGGGAATGGACTCGAGTCACCAAGAGGAAAACTATTGAGCACTCGATGGCTTGCTCTCCTTCTCCAGGGTGGGGTGGGAAGCTTGCCCTGCCGCTATACCGCCACCACCTGGGTGACCTCGAATGCTGCTGGTGTGGACGGGGAAGCAGCAGGGATGGTCGACGTCAGCAGATGACAGAAGCAGATGTACATCTCTGTATGCATCTGCCTCATTGGTCCTCATTGCATGCCAACATCAAGGGGATGGACAACAGGACAAGGAAAACGCCTTTGTGTCTGCTCCAGGTGACAGACCCACAGCACCATGACCACATGAGGAACCGGGGGCAGATTCCACTGTGCACACTCCAGAATTGAGATTTGGGGGAGATTGGGATCCTTCCCCATCCTGCCCAAGGGTTACCAGGGGCTCTAGATGTAAGAATGGAGCAACACACCCTAGGAACAGACCACCTGGTCCTCAATGTGTCGTGTAGTGCTTGGGGGGTTTTGAGAAAGGGAACAAGCACAGAAACAGAGAGAAGGGATAAAAAGAATGTTAAAAAAGTGGATAAAGCCCTCAGTTTATCCACAGGCACCATGGGGGGCAAGTTCAGTTCAAACTTACCCACACTGTGATGGATTTAGTGTTGGTAAGAGGTGAGGGACTGACTAATCCACAGAGACAGCTACAGTGTGGGGGAAGGGACAGTGATTAGTTTCCACACTGTCTGCATTTAGTCCTGGTAAATGACGAGGGACTGCCAAACCTGGGGACTAAAGCCTTTTGTTTGTCTACAGTGACTGGTACAGTGTGTGACTGGTGAACAGTAAGGGACTGGCACCACTGGAGACTGAAGCCCTCTATAAATCCACAGGGGCAGATGTAGTGTAGAACAGACAGTTCAGGGTTTCCACACTGTGATAGACATAGTGTTGATGAAAGGTAGCAGATTCACAGCACTAGAGTCTGAAGCCCTCTGTTTATCCACATGTATAGGTACAGTGTGGGCAAGGACAGTGCAAGGTTCTCGCACTTATGGTTTCAGTACTGGCAAAAGCTAAGTGATGGTCAACACTGGGGACTGCACTGCTGTCTTCATGTTCACAGTCTCTATCAGCAGGTCATTTTAGAAGGCCACCACCTTCTGGGACAAAATATGCTTCCTAATATAACCACTAAACTTACTATCTGTGACCTTCAGAGCATGCCCCTGTGTCCTGCTGGAGAATATATCCATATGTTCATTCCTATCAATACCCCTGAGAATTGGAAGACTGAGAGCATATCCCAGCTCAGCCTGCTGTCCTACAAGGAGAAGATGGTAACAACTACTAGTAAATATAAATGTTGATATTATCTGTTAGATCCTTCCAGGTATTCCTGTTTTGAAAATGTGGCTTAACAGTGATATCTAAACAGAAAGACAACCAGCAAATTTGTTTTTATTTTCAGTATGAACACATTCTCTTTATTGCTGCAGCAAATGTAAACACTGGAGGAAATACAGAGAAACCAATAGAGGGAAGCTTAGAAAGGATGTCAGTAGGCATTTTATGCAACTGCATAGATATGCAGAATTAAAACATGCTACATAAATTCACTGCCACTAAGCAAGTGGCAGGTGGGGGTTGTCAACACAAAAAAGGGGGCTTGGTCTGCACTCAGACAGAATCGAGAAGGTCATTTTTCCTATGTGGGAATGTGACCCACAGGGTGTAAAAAGTTGTGGTTATTGAAAATATAATGGATCATAATGGTCTACAAAGCACATTTTCTTAAAGCAGCAGTTTTGTCATCAAGGAAGAAAAAAAAAGGTGGGTCACAATTACATATAAACATATGAAGAAGCCAGCAGAAGAAGGTCATTTGGTCTATCAAGTCTGCTCTTATTGCAGGGTCCACAGCTTGAGCTACTGTTCCTCCCCTCCCTCCCCACTCCTCCCATCCTCCCTACCCATGATACTTACATTCCCCCTACTCCTATCCCAGCCTCTCTTAAAGCTGCCCACTGTCTTCAATGAGATGACCTCTTCCAGCAGCACATTCCAAGTGTCCACCATGCTCTCTGTGAAGAAGTACCTCCTGACCTCCCTCCAAAACCTCCCACCCTCCAGTTTAAGAATGTGCCACCTCATGTTATGGTTGCCACTCAGCTTGAAGGGACTTTCCTTATCAACCTTATTTATCCCTTTCAAGTACTTGAATGTCCCAATCATGTCTCCCTTCTCTCTCTCCTGTCTTCCAGAGAGTACATGTTCAGTGCCCACAGCCTCTCCTCATATGCCTTGCCCTGCTAACCCACTATCATCTATGTTGTCTTCCTTTGGACCTTCCCCAGCAGGTTAATATCCTTTTTGAGGTGTGGGTACCAGTACTGAACTCCGTACTCTTAATGCGGCCTTACCAGTGACCTGTACAAGGGCAGTATAACCTCCTTTCTCCTCCTACTGCTCCCTCTAGATATGCATCCCAGCATCTTGTTTGCCATTACTGCTGCTTTCTTGCATTGCATAATGTGCTTCAGGACACTAGTGATCATCATTCCCAGGTCCTTCTCTTCCTTTGATGCAGATACTCTGACTCCACCCAGGTAGTATTCTGTGCTGGGATTCTTGGCTCCATTATGCATAACTTTGCATTTCTTGGCATAAAGCCAAGCTACCAGATCCTGGACCACCTTCCCAGCTTTTCCAGATCCTTCTGTAGGTCCTGTATCCCTTCAGCTCTGTCCACTCTCCCACAGATCTTGGTGTCATCTGCAAATAGTCATATTTTGCCCTTAATACCATCTACAATGTCATTGACATTGAACAACATTGACCCCAGCACCAAGCCCTCTGGATCCCCACTGGTTACTGGAATTGGCAACTATCTGACATTTTTCACAGTCTCCAGCTCAAAAATGAATACTGACAGAATTTATCTTGCTGCAGTATAAGACCATACTAAAGAATTCAGCATCTATGTCAAGCTGTTTTTTCTCTGCTTGACATATGTGTTGCATTCTTTCAGCAGGGTCTTTATAGAGTACAGTACCACAATAAATATTCTTGACCTTACCTCACTTTCATCCAAGTGCAACCTAACCACCTTTCTTCCCTGATATCATGATATTCAGTGTTTGATTAAGTAAAGTTGTTTCCAAATTTCCACCCTGTGGACCAAGTGAAACTTTTTTCAATGCCATAAATAGACTAGCAATGCGTTACCGGGCCTTGAATAAATTTAATATGGGGTGGTATTACACTTTGCACATTCCAGTGTTCTATGATTCTAATATGTTCACCTATTAAGTTATGAGTCTATTTTGAATTTTGAAAATGCAGACTCATAACTTTGGTAATATTCAATATTTTTGCCACAAATTTTCAACATAGCCATTTTGGTACAGCAACTCATGAATGTGCCAGCTGTCATTTTTCAAAAAAATGAGAACGAGGAAATCCATATGTGCATATCTTGTTATAGCTACAAGTGTAGTCACAATATGACCTTACTGTTTGTTAGTCAGCTGATCTCCCAGTGCTTTACACCATATAGCTGTAAAATGGATAGAAGCAACTCCCCCAAGAAAATGAGCTACACTTAGTAGATTAATTGTAAAAGAAACACACAATGACAGAAACTGTATGTATCTCTTATTTCAACTGAACAATTAATTTCAACATGCACCTCATGCCCTTCTTGTTCATTAAGCCTTTGAAGAGGCATCAGGGGTTCAGTGCATTACATTCAATGCAAATCAGTCTTTGGACAGTGCATTGCTGTGGCAGTAACTTTGAAGTATGCTCCTGTGTGAACACATTTTCATATATAATTTTGCAGATTTGCATACTGTTTAAGTCTTCACTTTTAGATTGTGCACTTTTCAAAATTATAAATGATGTCCCAGTTTTGCTGACTGCTAAACAAAAAGACTATGATTGAATGCTGTAAGTAGTATTTGCAGTCTTGGAATCTCTTGGCTTTTTTTTTTTTAAAAATTGCTTATGTACATACTATTTAGTATGCATGCAGGGAGCAGCAGGGTGACAGTGGAAGTCATCTTTTACTTGGAAATAAGGATGCTTTTCCTTGTCAGAGAAATGGCCTTAACACACATTTTTCTTCTGATTTACTGTCAGATTCTAGTTTCTCTGATGAGAATGGCCATGAAATTGCCTGCATGGATCACTGAAGAACAGTATGTGGCTGCATTTTTAGTAGCATGTACTAGCCTCCCTACCCCTTCCCACACATATACACCAAATAATTCTTCACACTGTAATGCAGCTTTCTTGAGATGTATGGTCATGGGTTTCCTTTTTTGATCTGTTCACTTTGTGTCTGACCATCAAGAAATGTGTGTTCAGAAGACTGAATGCACCTGATTTTTCTTTCTCATTTTGTAAGTGAGACCCCACACCTAGGAATGTATAAAAAATAGCTTTTTTCAGTGATATGGTGGCTTAAGCATGTGAGCCCAGGAATCCCACATGGTGGCCAGCTGGGGACTAGTATGTGACTGAGGTGTGATGCACAGCACCAAGGGAGAGTGCTGACTTGTAGTGTGCAAAGTTGGCTAACTTCACTTCATGGATTCATTTGTAAATTCACTGCAATTCACAAAGGTAATTGACTTACAAAGCTAGAATTTGCAGTATAGGACTAACTTCATGAATAATGAATTTGGTAACTCTTTTCATTATTTCCTTACCCCCCCCAGGTGACTGCGGGCAGGTCTTTTCACTCTGTCTGATACTTGAGAATGTCCATCACTCACCCCCATACAGACGAGCCCCATTTTTACCATGGATTCCCCCCATAGTGGGGCCAGGAAGGGGAGGGCCATCCTCCCTCCACCCAGGGACCACTATTCAGATTGGGGCTTCCCATGATCCAGTGATGGAGCAGGACACTGGTTGGCTGTAGGGGTTCATGGAGCCTGTAGTCACCTTTTTCAGATTGTTTGCCCCTCCCTTTTGTGGCCTTGAGTGCACACACATGGAGGTGTGTGTGCACCAAGTAGCCACATTTCTTGCTTCGCTAACTCCTGGTGTTGTCACCCAACCTCCACCAAGAGGCAGTTGAGGAGCAGGACAACCTTCCTCCCTCCCTCCCCAGAAACGGATATCCATCACTGGATGCTCAATCCTCTTCCTCCCCTGCTGATTCCCAGCAACCCAAGCTTGCTCCCAAGTCTGGGTTGTAGTGTGGTATGAGGTGTGGCATCCAGTGCCTTAATCCTCAGCCCACCAGGCTGGCTGAGAATTTGGTAACTTCACCAGCAAAGTGGGGTCCACAGGTGAACTTTACAAAGTATCATGGGATTGGAGGTCACATGGTTCTGAAATGAGCTGTGTGCCATGTTATGGCTCTGTCCAGTACAATCTTATGAAGTAATAGTTGCTAAGATGTCTGTCCCTGCTTGTCTGATCAAAAACAAAAAAAAAATGAGCAGTTGTTTAAAGCAAATCACTCACAAAAGATATCTAGAGTGCATTGTGCAGCTAAATTACTGTTGTTTGTTCATAGTTTTGTAGATTTATTTAGTTGAAAATGGTGGTTTTGTTTTATCTAGTTAAACGGTTTTGTGTGTGGGAGTACAGTGTTTCAGCTAGCAAATAAGTCAGCCTACTGTCTGATTTCTTTTTCTCAGTCCTTAATTATTTTTGTCTGTGGTTTGTTATTTGTCATTTTACTTCTGTATTTCAGTTTTGTGTGGTTAAGTGAATCAGTTAACAATCTGTTTCTATACTGACCATAGTTATCATTTAGTTCTTGAAGTGATGGTGTTACTTACAGTATCTTGCTTTGAATTACCCTTATTGTGAGTGTAATATTAATCCTTGTTGTATTAAAAAAATAATAAAAAAACAAAAAAAAAACCTGTTTGGGTGGTTTAACTGTAGCTATTAACTCAGTAAACATTTCTGTTCTGATTCAGACCACACTGCTAATCCTTCTGGTTAGGTGTTGCATGCTGCTGCTGGTATTTAGTTTTATTGCCATGTATATATTTTTTCTTGCAATAATAACAATTTAAATATCTAAAATGATTGGAAATAGATGCTACAGTAAATGGATAGGTGGTAGTGAGACAGCCAAGAAGGGCAACAGTTCTGTGGGACAAAAGGTTTTTGCACCTAAAACAAACTCTGGTAAGTGCCAACATGGCTGCAGAAGTACTATAAGGGACAGATACAAACAGTGTGAGTGTAACTGAGTGACGGAGTTTTTCCATTTTATTTCCTGCCAGAGGGCTCCTTCACAAACAACAAATCCTGCCATTGATACAGCAATTGCACCCGCCCATTCCAGTCTCTGGCAAAGCTCCTAACTGCTTCCATCACTCAGTACATCCGCATTCTTTGTGTCGCTCCCTTGTAGCACTAATGCAGTTGTGTTGACTCTGACCAGAACTTGTTCAGTGTGGGATCTGCTTTGATCCAGTTTTACAGTTGAGGGTGAGTGTAGTACAGGGAAATCAAATGATTGTCAGTGGTTGTGTTGGTATTCGAACATCATATCTCCTAGGTTCAATACTAGCACTCTATGAAAGGTAGTTTTAGACCATTTTAGTCTTTTACCCTAACAAACAACCTTTTTACAATCTGTGATTCCTGAATGTCTTGCTTACACTAGGTCTGAATAGAAAAGTTGTGCTATTGTTCCAACACAACCCCACTGTACTGAAATATATATCGAAAAACAACACAGATTGTTCCTAATTTTTTGATACATACGGAACCATCACTGCATTTCCATGCAAATTTGGTTATCAGGAAAAAGAAACTGTATTCAATAAACTATTGAAAAGATGCTAGCGTTTGTCTTTGAGTACGCTGACACATGGGTCTGTTGCCATGGGGGAGGGCAACTTGCATCACTAGCTAAGTTGCCTGTTGAAACAGCCCATTTCAGAAGAGTCTCATTTTCAGTATGGGATCTGCTTTGACCCAGTTCTACAGCTCTGGATGAGTGGAGCACTTGGAAAGTCAAGTGACTGTCAATGGCTGGGGTAGGATTTGAACACCCTACCTCTTAGATACAATACTAGAACCTTGTCAAAGAAAGTTTTATCACATTTCGGTATTCATTTTACTCTCAAAACAGCATTTCTAGTGCCAGGTCCAGCATGTGAGCTGCAGCAGTGGCCCCTCACTTTGCTGAATTAATCTGAAATATCTCACTGTCTTAACACTAAACAGCACAACCATGAAACATCTCATTTTAACTGCAGTATCTGCAGAATAGCCTGGAGCTTCCAGCAATAAGTTGTGAATGAGCTTGGTACATTCAGCAGATCTGGGTTTGACTAGCGATGCAGAGAATTTAAAATTTTCCAGCAAAGTTAACGCAAAGTGGGCACTTCGCATTGTCATTCCATTACATGGAGTGGCCAGTGTGAAAGGCTCACTTTGCCTTGTAATTATGACTTTGCATTGTCATTCTGCCTTAACGTGAAGTAAGCAGAAGTGACAACAATATATTCAGCCCCACACACATCACATGGCTTACAGTACTGTAAGTCACATGCTTTAGCCAGGCAGGAAGGAAGTGACTCATGCAAGCAGATACTTTCACTTTCTCCTGTGCAGAGGGAGAGAGAAGAGGTAGTTTGTCTTAGTGGGAGCAAAGAGATAACATTTTATTATAAAATAAAAACCACAACAGCTTTTTTGAAAGCTATTTTGTTGAATGTGTAGTGTTTTTTGTACTCTTATTCCCATACCCAAGTGCATCACTATTTTTGGTGGGCAAGTAGCCTGGGCTGCCCCGGAAACCCGTCCAACTCGAGCGGTGTTATGCAATGCCAGATCAGTTAAGAATAAGACTGAAATTATTGCAGATCTTGTTGGAACAGCTGATCTGGCCTGCATCACCGAGACCTGGCTAGATGAAAATGCTGGCTCCATGTTGGAGGCTGCAATTCCCACCGGGTACTCGGTGATACACAGCTCGAGAGTGGACCGCGGTGGGGTTGGCGGTCTGTTTCAAGACCAAGTTGGGCCTCATGAGTGTACAAGTTGAGGATACTGAATCTTTTGAGTGTACTGTGGTAGCAGGTGTAGGTGGTAAGATAGCTCTTGTCTACCATCCACTCAGGGACGAGAAGCAATTCCTACAGGAAGTAGCAGATTTCATGGTTGGTCTGGTGTTTGAATGGCCCAGACTGATGGTTCTGGGTGACTTTAATGCCTGGATCGATGATGAACTCTTGCAATTTGGACAGCACTTACTCCAGCTGATTACAACACTGGGCCTCACACAAATTGTTACCTCTGCTATCCTTAAATATGGTCACTCTTTTGATTTGGTTTTCCTCCTGTAGATTGAAGCCTCTGATTTGCGGATGGAACCTGTCAGTTGGTCCGATCACTACACCGTGAAGTTTAACTTTTCTACCCCCCTCCATAGGCCTGCCCTTTTGGAGATAGTCAGTTACCGCCCTTTATGGGATGTGAGCACTGAAGGCCTAGTGGTGGTGACTAACCTTTCAGAGTTTCCTGTGGCAAGCTTGAATCCAGAGATTTTGGTGTTTGCCTATAACATGACCATGTCCATGGCCGTGGATTCAATTGCTCCAGTCTGTGTTCATCCTCTCTTCCTTTGACCCTTGGGCCCCTTGGTTTGATGGGACCCTGAGGGAGTTGCTGCAACTAGGAGGAAGGTTAGAGTGGCTCTGGCAGAAATCCACCCTGGAGGACGGCCACCATAGATTGGTAGAACATTATCAAGCCTACCAAACAGCAATCTCCCATAAGAAGGCAGAATTCCTGTCCAGGAAGATTGCTGCCACTCAGAAATGACTGGCTCTGCTCTTCTGAACTGTGGACAGGCTCTGCAACCTAGCCTGTCTGCAACTCTGAAGAGCCTTTTTGCAAGTGGAGTGTGTTGAGCTTGCTCATTTCTTTGTGAATAAGGTGGCTGACATCAAGGCAGAGATCTTCTTGACTCTGTGGGTGATGCTGTTGATCGGTGCCCGGTCACCTCACCTCGTGATTCTGGAGTACCTTTGACCAGTCAGAGCTTGTGGATGTCATGCAGATTGCCCAGAGTATGTGCCCTACATACTGTAGTTTGGATCTGGGCCCAACTTCCCTGATTATGGGTTGTTGTGATATTATTGGCCTGGTCCTGCTACAGATAGTCCAGTGCACCCTTGATTTGGGTGACTTTTCAAGTTCCCTGAAGGAAGCAGTGGTGACACCCCTCCTGAAGAAGGCTTCTTTGGATCCAGACTCTCTGGCCAACTACAGACCAATCTCAAACCTTTCCTTTATAGGGAAGGTTATTGAGAAAGTAGTGGTGGAACAGTTGGAGAATGACTTGACCATCCTTGACATCTATGAACTGCTCCAATCTGGTTTTTAAAAGAGGCACAGTACTGAGACTGCACTGGTTCTGGTGCTCAATGATCTCCTGATGGCAAGAGATCAGAGAAGCAGCTCCATCTTGGTGCTCCTTGAGCTCTCTTCCACTTTTGACACTGTGGACCATGGTGTGCTGCTTGGGTGCCTGAGGTCCATCTGTGGCCTGACTAGTACAGTCCTCAGGTGGTTTACAACTTTTCTCACTGGCAGAACTCAGAGAGTGGTGTCTGGGATTTATTCCTCTGACCCACTCTGTCTGTCATGTGGGTTCCCTCAGGGTTCAGTGCTGTCCCCCATGTTGTTTACAGTGTATATGCTGCCCCTTAGAGACATTGTAAGATGGTATGGGATGAGGTTTTACTGCTATGCTGATGATACCCAGCTCTACCTGTCTTTTGCACCTGACCAGGATAGTGTTCTCTCAATATTTAACAACTGACTTGCTGAAATACAGGATTGGATGAATCTGAGCTTGCTAAAGTTGAACGCGGAAAAGACCAAGGTGATGGTCATGGATCTGGGTCCACGGATAGAGGGGATGAGGGCTGGTCAGTCCTCTAGACTTTGTCTGGGGGGGCTCCCAGATCCTTGCCTCTAAATGAGTGTGAGACCTGGGGGTGCTGCTTGATGATGGGCTGACACTATGATCTCAGGTGTCGGCAGTCATCAAGTCTCTCTTTTACCATCTTAGGAACATCACCAGGATCAAGCACCTTGTTCCATCCAGAGATCTGACTACATTGGTCCAGTCCTTTGTGACCTTGTGCCTTGATTATTGTAGCTCCCTGTACTTAGAGCTACCTGGAGTTGATATCTGCCACCTGCAGCTCATGCAGAGCGCTGCAGCATGGTTGTTGACAGAGACTTCTCAATCTTCTCATATTACCCCAGTGCTATGCAATCAGCATTGGCTGCCGATTCGGTGGCAGATCATCTTTAAAGTCCGATTACTGACTTATAAAGCCATACACAGACTTGGCCCTGACTACTTGAAAGAGCTTCTTTTACCATATTGCCCTGAGTGAAAGCTCCAGTTGGCTGACAAGGTGTTGCTGGAGCTTCTGAGGGAGTCTTTAAAATCTTCTGGGGCCCGTGCATTTATGTAGGTGGCCCCTACCCTCTGGAATTCTCTACTCCATCAGCTGCAGGAGTGCACAACTGTGGGGGGAGGATTTAAACAGGCATTGAAAACTTTTTTATGACATCAGGCCTTTAATGGGATGGACTGAAGGGACCGCAACAGATTATCTTATTGTTGTGTTTGCTGATTTTATTATTGTTGTTTTACCCTTATTGTTCGGTGCCTTGATACTTTGAAAGGCACTTCATTTAAATAAAGGTTATTATTATTGTTGTAGACAGTTCATTTGTTCTTTCTGTGATTTCTTTATTTTTTTTACTTTTATAAGTTTTTGTGTGTGTCTGACTGTGTGTGTGTGTGTGTGTGTGTGTGTGTGAGCCTGTGTTCTGTGTGTGATTGTTTCATCGACTGTCTTGACTCGTTGTCATTGCGTGGACAGAATGAAGGAGGGAGGGCATGTCAGTGACTTTGCCAGGGGCAGTGGGACCACATCCATGTGGTAGCATTGTTAGCAGGGGAGGAATGTGCACCCATGGTGGGGGGCATGACTAGGTGCTTTTGGACCTTTATAAAATCTTAGGTACCCCGCGGAAGCAGCAGCAGCACCAGCACCACCACCTCCCCTCAGAAGCAGCAGCAGTAGCACCATCACCACCAAGTTCACCACAACCAGCAGCAGCAGCAGCTCCAGCAGCACTTCCTCCACAACAGGATGTGCTGGAGGTTGATCACTGCCGTGTCCAGGCTGCTAGTGCATCTGGCACTCCCCTGCCTGGTCCTTCCCTGCAGCTCCCCAGTTTGGGATTTTTTGACTGTGTCGGGGGGGCAGCAGCCTGGTATGTTGCCACATCTGCAGTGTAGAGGTGCACCGTGGCCCCCGGAGTGGACACCTGGGGACTTGCGGCCAGTGCACACACATGATAAATCACCACAAGGTGGAGTGGCAGGATACCACAGAATGGGCCAGACCTCCACCTGCTGGCCCTTCTGTGGCAGTGGCAGAGGGTGCTGCTGTGTGTTGCAACAGCAGCAAGAGGAGGGCAAGAGGAGCAGCAACTGCACCAGCACCACCCACACCACAACCACCAGCAGCTGTACCACCACCAGTGGACCCCACAGTGCCTGCTACTCATGCTGACCTTGCTGTGTTGTGGTCGGCAGTGGAAGAAAATAGTTAGAGGTGACTGCTATCCAACAGCAGTTGGAGCACATAGTGTGACACCAGCTGCAGATTGTGTTGATGCTTCATCTGCTGCTGGACCATCAGGGGATCCCACATTAGCTTTTTTTTCAAGACACCACCCAACCCCCACTGTGTTACACTTATAATCAAGGTTAAGAATGTGTACCCTCCCTGATGTATTTCCGGTGCCTCAGTAATGTTTACTTTCTGATGTGGAGTGGTTGTTGAAAAGCAGGACTGATCAGTGCAAGTATAATGTGCTAAATTGCATGTGTGCACTGTGCAGCCAGTGTTCTTTCCTCTGTGTGCAGACCAGACACTGTCCAGATTTGTGCAAACATATATATGGTGTGACTTGTTGCAGTATGCAAATAATAAACATAAGAATATATAATGTGTATTTTGCTGGTATCATCATCATCAATGGACTAATTGATATGATATTTTTTCAGAGGTCTCTGGCCAGAGTGTACCTTAGTCATGCTCACACAGTGCACACATGACTTTTAGGAGATCATATAGCAACTAAAAATCCTGCTTTTTAACAAACTGCACCCAACAAATGTAAAGTACTGGTGATGGTGAGGCACCCAAAATATTTGATGGATGGTGTACAGACACTATAAAGTCAGAAAATATATACGGTCCAGTTCACTCACTGCCAAATGCCAACACACTGTGCTACCACAGTTCTTCTTTTCATTTTTTTATTCTGGAATAAGTGATGTCTTAGTCATTTAGAGTGGCAGTGTCAGTTTTTTATTGAGTTGATGTACACCATAACACAACACGGCACCAGTGGTTGCACATTGTGGTGGCAGTGGACTGCAGGACCTGTTATATATTCTGACTTTAAAATGTCTGTACACCATGACATATTTTGGGTGCCTCAGCAATAGTTAATGTCTGTTAGGTATGGTTTGTTGAAAAGCATTATTTTTTTAGTGCTGTTATCTCTGCAAAGTCATGTGTGCACTGTGAGTGATTGAGATGCACAGTGGCCCAAGACCACTGAAAAAATATCATATCATTAACTCCCCTGCAGATGATGATGGTACCAATAAAATATATGTTATATATGCTGATCTTTATTCTTTACATTCTGCAACAAGTCACACCATATATATATGTTAGCACGAAGCTGGACAGTGTGTGGTCTGCACACACAGGAAAGAACACTGACTGCACACATGCATTTTAGCACAGTATACTTGCACTGCTCAGTCATGCTTTTGGACAAACACTTCACAACAGAAAGTAAACATTACTGAGGCTCCAAAAAATATTACATTTTTGAAATAGACATTAATTTATAATTTATGACATTATTTGCTCACACACAGTCATCAGAATTTTTGTGCATCTCCAAAATGCAACTGTCTTGTGTCAAGAAAATTCCCTAGTGCTGACGAAGTGAAAAGAGAGTGTAACAAGAAATGCAAAGTCTCCTAGAATTAATGGTGCACTCAGTGGTCACACACAGTTGCCAGAATTAATGTGCATCCCAAAAATGCAACTGCCTTGTGTACAGAAAATTCCCCAGTGCTGACAATGTGAAATGGGAGCATTACACCAAATGCAAAGGGTCCCAGAATTAATGGTGCAATCAGTCATGTGCGCAGTGCTGACACACAGTCCCCAAAAATTTTGTGCATCCCCAAAATGCAACTGTTTGTGTCAAGAAAATTCCCAGTGCTGACGAAGTGAAATGGGAGCGTTACACCAAATGCAAAGTGTCCCAGAATTAATGGCGCAATCAGTCATGCATGCAGTGCTCACACACTGTCCCCAGAAGTTTTGTGCATCCCCAAAAATACAACTGTCTTGTCTCCAGACAATTCCTTAGTGCTGACGATGTGAAATGGGAGCATTACAAGAAATGCTGCTGCTGTTGCAATTACATGCTGCTGTGTATTCACCTTACTGTGATGGTGATGTGAATGAGATGATGGTCTGTGTCTTGCCAAACTGTATGAAAGAGGGATAATGTGAATGACCATTCAGTGTACTTAGTCCATCACAAATGCTGACATTGAGAGAACTGTTGGTTGCCCAAAGTGTGCTGCGATCACCTAAACAGGAAGGGTGCCCTTTGTGTATACACCAATAGTAGCCTTGGTGAGTTGATATATATATATATATATATATATATATAAAATACAAAATCACACATGCCCACACAATGCAAAGCATCATGGGCTGCATATGCAAATCACCACAGAATATTATGCTGGTTCAACTTTAAGCAAAATTGTACAGTGCCGAAAGGCCTCTTACACAGTTTGCAAAGGGTGCTAACAAATGACATAGACACGATTTTCATCCTACCAGGACTCATCAGTATGCCTCGTCTGTTTGACACCCCAGTGGAATGAACCAGCTACCCTAAGACGGTCTGTCTGTGTTATGTTGTGGTGAGCCCATTAAAATAAAAAACTATTTAAAAGACAAAGAACCTCTGTGCTCAAAGACTGAGGTAAGGGTTACCCCAAAGGGCATTTGGCTGGGAAGCCATGTTTCAAGAAAATACAAAATCACACATGCCCACACAATGCAAAGCATCATGGGCTGCATATGCAAATCACCACAGAATATTATGCTGGTTCAACTTTAAGCAAAATTGTACGGTGCCGAAATAAATATATATATATATATATATATATATATATATCATGCACATATATGTATTATCTTGGTGGGGTTGACATAAGTATACTTTTACTCATTGTACTGTTTTCTTTCACAGGTCACGTACTGTTGGTGTGTGCATTCCCTTGCTTGAAAAATTGCGACGTTGGAATAAGAAATGGAATACTCTCAAGCAAGTGAAGGTAAGTATTCTTTTTTGGGGGGGGGATTATCATATTTGCAAGTAGGCCTCATTAATGGTTTATTGTTTGGTTACTTCTTCACAGATTTTATCTGCATCCTTTTCCAGTCCCACAGTGATGGTCATGGTCATCACAGATTCATACGACTTCTACTTGTTGCATGTCTGCCAGCCAGCCCAGTGGGGGTATGATGTTGAAGTTCTTTGGATAAGGCAACTATGACACAACAAAGCATCTGGGAATTTCCTAAAACAAAAAATGAAGGACTTATTACAACTTGATTGCAGCAGTAACACATTATGTTTAAGCCATGACTGTTCTGCCACAGGTACATGGATTAACACAGATAGCAAGCTGTGAAGCCACAAGTACACCAAATCGTCAGATCACAATTAAATTTAGTACCAGGCTATAAGAAATACACTGTGTCAGTGTCCCGGCATCTTAACTCAAGTTACATTTTAAAATCACATCTTGTTAAGTCACACGACCGGTCACCTGGGTCAAACTTTTTTCACCGCTGGCATGGCTGTAGCTGCAAACTTCGAATACTGTGCATGAACCATGATGTGTTACGCAAATATTTTGTGACATACATGTCACCTACTTTAGGAATCATCAGTTGGATTTTTTGCACTCTTCTAAAAAAAAAAAGGAACAGATTAAATAAAATTGATATACTTACCAGTATGGAAATGGATATCCCATAGGTTGCTGTACACAGTAAAGCTGTACTGTTGATGCAGACCTTCAGAGAAGAAGAGTAGTTTGTTAACCTGTAAAAAAACAAAATAAGTTCACCATATTTGTTTGACCATTGCAGCTTGGAAAATCAACAGGAAACAAAACACACAGTTATAGGAAGTTGAATAGCATGAAAAACATTAGTACACATACTTACTATAGTATTCATAGTAAGAAGCCTTGTGCCTGTGGCTGATGGATGTGGTCTCCTGTTTGACTCCCCCTGCCTTGGCATGGTCAAAACATGTAATGGAAACCATCATCAGAATGGTGGTGGTGGGTGGTGGTGGTGGTGGTGGTCATAGCTTAGGCACGTGATGATATTCCCTCTCACATCTTCCTGCATCTGGTGGTGGTTGCAGTGGCTAACAACAGTCTTATGGTACTGGTCCAGGGGGGCACACAATGACATTCCCTATGGTGGCAGTGGCTAACATTGGTTTCATGGTGGTAGTCCAAGGGGGCACATGGTGACATTCCCTATGGTGGCAGTGGCTAACAGTGGTTTCATAGTAGTGGTCCAGGGGGTCACATGGTGACATTCCCTATGGTGGCAGTGGCTAGCAGCAGTCTTATGGTAGTGGTACAGGGGCCAGGATATATTATGCTCTGTGTAACAAATGTGAAGCGACAGTGACATATGGAATTTGAGTAAATCTGAGTGGGACACTGATTTAACTTTAACAAAAAGAAAACATGTATCATGATACAACAAATGTGACAGCCTTTTAACCACTGAAGTTAAAACCTGCCAATATTAACCTAATCACCATCCTCATAAAGAAAGTTGCCCTCACAGTCATCTATGTCTGAGTTCTGACCACTGGGATAGATGGTCCATTTCTACATCAGCAAAACCATGACTAGGCCGGGGTAAGAATACTGAGATTGCAGTCTGAGCTGGTATGTGCCTCTCATTCAATTTTATGAATGTCAGCAAACTGACATGTGCGGGAGAGAGATTTGTATGACGATCTCAAACTATTGCACCTGCTGAGCTGAATATCCTCTCAACACTTACACTGGAGGGTATGCATGTTAGGTACTTCCATGCCACTGCAGTCAGCTCTGTCCATTCACTGACCTTTCCACTCCAGTATAAAAAAGGGTCATCAGTTATTGACAGATGCCTGTTTTCAGACAAATATGACTCAACCATTCTCTGTGCTGCACTACGTCCGTGGTGGATGCCTCATCTTGTTATCCAGAATCATTTATGTCACAAATCCCCACTTGGGACAAACCCTCCCAAACTGGGTTAACACCAACCAGTTTGGATGACAGACCACCTAGAACTGCAGTTCCCTTTCCCGTACAGGAGGATATGCTTGATACTACTCCATGTTCACCTTCATCCTGATTATGCTGCCGAGGTTTGCTGACTTTGGCATGTGACTTCTCTGCTCCATGAACCAAGCCCGCCATTTGCCCACTGACATTTTTCGCCTGTTCAGGCCCACCTTCCAGTACTGAAGCAAGTCCACGTTTATATCATGGGTCCAGCATTGTTGCTATTCCGAAGTTGTCACTACACTGAATGCTCAAGATATGATGACGATTCTGGTCGAATAGTGTCAGCATGTGTTTCAGCAACACACTGTTAACACTGTCTCTGGCAACATCAAGGCTATGCTGTACATTCACCAATGTCTGCCTCAGCACCTGCAGCAGTGGAATTGATTGGCTAATGGAGGCAGACTCACCACTCACTGCCTGTGTGGCTTGTTCAAAAGGCCTCAAAATTGTTATTACAGAGTTCATGAGGTGCCACTGTTCAGTTGTTATCTACATGTAGGCCCTGGAACTGTCATGGCTAATGTACATGATAAGATATTCTGCCATGGCTTTGTACTGTTCATACAACCTCTCTGTCATGTATAAAGTGGAGTTCCACTGGGTGACAACTTCCAGCTTCAAGTGGTGCTGCGGAAGGCAGTTTCGATCTGCAACTGCCGGAGTTGGTCATGGGCCTTTGCAGAGCTTGAAAAGTGAGAACAGACATGGCGTGCAACTTTCAGCATATATTTTATATCAGGTTGATGCAGAAACTCTTGCACCACAAGATTTAAACAGTGGGCCATGCATAGAACCTGAACAAAGCCACCATTCGTGATGCATTTAACCACATTTGCCCCATTGTCACTTGCTATGAACCCAGCTCTCAAGGACGGAGGATTCAGCCACTTGTCAGTTTCAGTCAGTGCCAAATTCAGAATGTTTTCAACAGTGTGTGTGAACACGTCACATTGTGCATAGCAATCTTTGCATGCTGCCAAATTCCTGGAAAATTGCTACCATGACACTCCACCTTTCTACACTGATATTCACACTACCAACAGCACAAACAACACCCAGCACCTGTGCCCAGTGTGCAGTTATACACAAATATGAACTCCCCAATGTTTTGCCACTTGTCCACATATCCATACTTAAATGGATAAATGGAAAGGAGGAATGTTGAAGGGTATGTCTTACAGAGTTGGCCACAGTATGGTGCAACTCAGGGACAATACAGGTGGAATAGTATGTACTGGATGGGACTTTCCATTTTGGACAGGCACATGCTGCAAACTGCTGGAACCCAGAATTCTCCACAAAGCAGAAGGGCAAAAGATCAATTGCCAGCATTTCAGCTAGAGCAGCAGCATTAAGTTCATGTGACACTGTATGATTGGGTGGGTACTTCAGCTTATGTGCAAAAACACTCTCTAATGTGGGCTGACTTAAACATTTTACATGGGGTGTGATGACAAATGGTTCTGCCCTGACAATGGCATTGATAGGGGCTGGAGTGTGGACGTGTGATGAAGACTGTTGCACAGGTGTTGAAAAATCTGCAAATGAAGTTATTTTTCCAGATTTACAAACAGGGGTTGATGTACCACTTGCACTAGACATACTGCCTTGACCACCACCACCACTGCTACTCTCACCAGCACTGGACAAGATTTCTAAATCATTATGCTTCTCCACCTCATCATGCCTGTAGTAATCTTCTGCTGTTATGTTATCACTACTGCACACATTTAATTTCCTACATGTTCTTACAGTCATGGAAGGTGATAACATGCTCATTATGGTTGATGTCGAGGGTGAATGCCCCACTGTGGTATTAGCTGCCATCTTGTGCTGGATCCACAGTGCCATGTGCCTGTTCTTTAGATGTGTATGCTGTCCCCCTGTGCCCAGATGGCTCCCCTTTTTACCTCACCTCATACGCAGATGGCAAACCTGGCAGATTGCAACTGACTCATCATTTGCATCTTGCACAAAAAAATCCCAAATAGGGGATTGTGATCCCCAACTTTTAACATATCCCTGATGCTGCTTATTAGACTTTGTTTTTTTAAGCCCTGAAGTGGGAGGTGTGTCATATTATTTTTCAGGCCAGACACACTTGGACTGCAACTGACCACCATGACAACCTATCATTATTACTGGGTCATCATCATCATCATCATCATCTACTGAAACTGGTGCTAATTCAAAATGTTTTATGGGGGGAGAAGTTAATGCAAACAGACCCAGTCGCATCCACCTTGAATTTCTTTTTCTCCAGTTCCCAATAGGGGTCATTGACATCATCATCATATTCATCAACATCATCCATATTCACACCTTCTGCTTGAAAGCTGGTGGCATGTGGACTGCATGGTGCAACCACAAAAATATCAGCATCATTAGATGCATCATCGACACTACCATCACCTGATATTTTTTCACCACACTGTGAATCATTGTATGGCAAGTGCATGACCTGAACCATGGTGGAAGAAATGTGACAGTGTGATCAGAATCCTCATGTTCATTTACCAATGGATTGGATGTTACTGGGGAGTATGACATCATCTACACTGTCACTCACTCGCATTGCTTCACACTCCACTATGTTTTTGGACAGGGTACACTGGTCAGAAGTGGCACTTTAGGCAGCAATACTCATACCATCACCAGCAACTGCACTAACACCACCAGCTGGGACAACATCATCTCCTCCAAGTATGAGTGAAGGTACCAATTGAGCAGTAGAAAACATTGAAGGAGAAACACCTTTCCTCACATCATCAATGCACTTCTGCGACTGTGTACTACCACACCCACAGACAATCTTACCACTGTCAGCAGTGCCATGGTGAGAAACAGATTTGCTTGCACGTCTCTTTGTGGGCATTTTGGGGGATCAACAAGAATATTCTAAACAAATTTAGATTTTGGAACGGTCACTCTGGGCTGCTGGATGTGAAAGAAAACAATTGTGGCTTCAACAAGAGATACAGACGCAAAGTCACAACAAGTTCAACAACACCTTAAGAAACCAGTGGTGCTCAAGTCACAATTCAATCTGGAACAGAATACCTTTTGCTGGTGTGTGGGGGGGCAGATTACAGTAACAGTGCAAAACCAAGCTACTACACTACAAATTTACGCATTTAGTGGATAGCAGGTTCACACTGCTGCAGTTACACTGTGGCAAAATAAAAGGTGTATTATTTGATGTCACGCACTGCACATACACACACTCACACACACACACTTTGTATAAGCAAATTGAAACTTCAGTAATATACCATGTATTTTAAACAACCTGAAATTATGCACTGCTGCACCAGGTCCACAACACAATCAGCAAAAAAATGTCAACAGTTACTGAACAGTTGCTGAAAATATTACTCTGTGTACATTAACACAGTTATACAAGAAAAATATAACCAAAAAACAAAGAACTCCTTATTTCTCCAACTTAAATCTAGCTAGACCGCAAATATGCCCCTCCCTGAAAGTAGACTTCCACTGTCTGTCAGTACACAGACAGAATGCTGTACATTAACATTCAAAATACACACACAAACAATAAACACTCGATGATATGAGCATCGGAGGGTTTTCCACAATCGATGAACTAAAGTTTGAACAAAAAAAGTACTCAAAAAGGCTTTTTTAACAGATTTTAGAGGGTTTGAATTGCAGAGAGTTCTCAGAACAAACTGTCTCCTACAGCTACCTACAAACACTACCCTGAACTGAGGCTGTGCAGAACAATCTAGAGCCCATGTGACCTGCAATCCCATTAAGCACTGCAAAAATTCACCTTTGGAGCTCACCAACAAGGCAAAGTGATGAGAAGTACATTGATTTCGATGTACTTCACCTTACAATTAGTGGAGTAATGGTTTGGGGAAGGCGGAGTAATGCAAAATCAATGCTTTCAATGGACTGCGCATTCCTCATTATGATGTGAAGTACTCTGCTTCGCATTGCGGAGTACTTCACGGATTCTGCCTTACTCCATGAATCACTTCGCAGAGTGAATTGGGGCCACTTCACCTACCACTAGGTTTGATACCCAAAACCTCCAATTGCATACTGTTTGACCCTGAGCAAGTCACTTAACCTCCCTGTGCTTCCTGGTGACTCCTATAAATGGGCCTTGTGCACAGTAGGTCTTATCCAGTTAGCAAAGAATAAAAAATAATTGTAAAATCTCAGTGGTCCCTAGACTCCAGAAAGCAGGCCTAAGTTCAGGTAGCTTTGCTAGTGCAGTTATCAGGTGGGTTTAAATGTGATTTATGCAGAAATGCAGCATTTGATCATATGAACAGGTCCCTATATCCTTTTCCCCCTAATTTTGCAGCTGGGGGTAAATGAAGCACAAGGAAGTCAAGTGGCTGTCATTGCCTGGGGTGGGATCAAACATCATATCCCCTCGGTACCATATTAGCATCTTACTAAAGGCAGTTTTAGCACATTTTAATATGTATTTTCCTCTAACAAAAAAACCAAAAAACTTTCTACAGCTTGGGATCCCTCTATGTCTTGCTTACACCAGATTTGAGTAGAAACATTATGACATTGTTCCAACAGAGCCCTAGTGTACTGAAATTTAAAAGTAAGAACAATTTTCTTGGATACACGTGTAACTACCACTGCATTTTCATGCAGGTTTGGTTATAGGAAAGTTCTTTATTGTAATATTTATCTTTCAATACACTGCAGTCACTGGGGGGGGGGGGAGTTACAACTCTTGGTAAGCTGCCTGTTAAGAAAGACCAATCAAGAAGGGTCTCAGTTTCAGGCTGGATCTGCTGTAACTCAGATCTATTGGTGGGGCTGGGGGAAAAAGTGAAGCAAATGGAAGTCAAGTGACTGTCAGAGGTTGTGGTGGGATTTGAACACCACAGCTCTTGGCTCTGTGCACCACCACTCCACGATGCTAGCTTCCAGGTGCCTGATTATAGAAACAACTTGTTCCTAGTCACATGACCCTGATGATGCACTAGCAGTACTTCTTTCAAGCTCCCTCACCTTGCTCTAAAAACCGTTCCAAGAACCCCAACTTTTGATAATTTCTGGACTGTATTCTTTTATGGATACCTCGGAGAACTGTTTTGGCGCACCATGACAGTGACTGAATCCCAAATGGAGGAGTCTGTACAGCAAAATCTTCTGCTCTCCTCTCCTCTGATGGAGAGGAAGACTAAGATGAGACTGTAGAGGCCAAGCCCCCTTGGCGGAGTACCTCTCCACTTTACTCTGCCCGTCCAGTGTCAGAAGACTTGTCACTGGCCCAAGTCTGCATTGACCTAGCAGCTATAAAGCAAGCAGTGTTTACTTTAGTTGAGGAGATGAAAGGCTTAAAACCTACCTTATGAGAGCTCTCTACTCGGATATCTCACGCAGAAGATAGCATCTCTTCACTCAAGGATCACCGCGCCCGGCAAGATCCTGAAATTGTGCAGTTGCATCATTCCCTCACAGCCTTAGAATCCAAAGCGGATGACCTTGAGGGGAGAAATAGTCACAGCAAGCTGGGTTGTCCCCAGGACAGATATATATGTAGGAATTTATTGATATGTTTGATCTCATTGACCCCTGGAGAACTTTCTATCCTTTCAGTACCACACAAGGTACTATCCCGAACAGACTTCTTTCTTATCAGTAAATACCTCACACCTGATATCTCATATAGTCAAATACAAGCCAGGGTTGTCTGAGACCACTCCCTGGTTACCTTTAGAGAGGCAGCGAATTAAAATTGTGCTGGCAAAGTGCTCGCAAAGTGAGCACTTCACATTGTCACTCTGCTATGTGGATTGGCCAACATGGAAGGCTCACATCACCTTTTAATTATTACTTTGAATTGTCATTCCATCTTAACGCAAACTAAGGTGAAGTGACAACAGTATTGGCAGCCACACACACACACACACACACACACAGTCAACAGAATTAATGTATATCCCCAAAATGCTACTGTCTTGTGTCCAGAAAATTCACCGGTGCTGACAAAGTGAAATGAGAGCATAACAAGAAATGCAAAGTCTTCCAGAATTAATGGTGCATTCAGTCATGCATGAAGTGGTCACACACAGTCACTAGAATTAATGTGCATACCCAAAATGCTACTGTCTTGTGTCCAGAAAATTCCCTAGTGCTGACGAAGTGAAATGAGAACAAAACAAGTAATGCAAAGTCTCCCAGAATTAATGGTGCACTGCAAACGCACAGACAGATTAAGATTGCACTGCACACTGAAGAGGTGCAGACACAAAGGCACAACACCACCTAACAAGTGCTCTCAAATCACAAATCCAAATCTGGAAAAGAATACCTTATGCAGGTTGGGAGTGGGGTAGTGTACAGCAGTAACAGTCCACTACCAGTAAAGTTACCACAAAGCAGTACAAAAAAATTCATGCATGTGCGGTGGATAGCAGGTTCACACTGCTGCAATTACTCTGTGGCACAGTAAAAGGTGTCTGATGCACTCATTCCATCCTGATGATGCCATATGGCATCATAAAAAAATATACCTCTTTTTCCTGATGACACTATATGGCATCCTAAATCATGTGCTGTAGTGCCTGATGACTCCGATTGGCATCCATATCTTTCTCTTGGTGCAGCTCAAGCATTTGTTTACATTTGATTAATTGAGTTGTACCAGCCAATAAGGGACATTGTACCCTTACTGATTTTACCTAATACAATATGCATTCCCACTGGCTATTTTTGAGAAAACACGCCTTAATACATAAATAAATAAATTTACTATTTTTTGCATGTGCTGTGAAAAATGTTTATTATGTTCATTCTGCCATTAGTTTGTCTTGTAACAACAAATCATCTTGTTTTAGTGTAACATGTTAATCTGATCAGGTTGACGATATAATTAATTTCATAACTTATATTTTTTTTTATTTGAGCAATCCGATTGGCTGTCATCAATCTTGGTGTATTTTTTATGTCTTTTGGGGTATTCTTCTACAATAACTTGTTGTCACTAATATCATGATTGTTATAACTATTAGTCCATTTATACCACTAAGTGAGCTGAATATTTCTGTATCTGTATTTAAAAATTGAGCTCTGTGATTGGTCAGATTTTCTGACATCATCACTTCTGAATTTAATTTGTATAAAGGGATTGTCTTAGATGCAGGCACCATTCCCCTGATGAAGCCTTAGTTGTCGAAGCACCAGGGAACCTGCACGCAGATCTTTTTGTTGTGCCTTCCACTATTCTATTCAATGTGTGTGCCTGAAACATTAGACTAAATCCTTATTTAGCATTCAAGCAAGGACTCGTATTTTTTCACAACCGTCACTGGAGGGAAACTGGCTCTCCGGGCTCTGGAGTGTACAGTGATTTATTTATTTTGTTGATGTTTCAGTTAGGGATCACTGCCCTCACCTGCACCCACCCTAACTCTGTAGTGTGGCACCAATTGGTCATATTGATCCTCACTGTTGCCATGCTTCCTCTATGCTTATTGCACACATCACTATTTCCATTAACCAGTCAGAGCACACACTGGTGCAGGAAGAGCATGGTGACTGGAACCTTAGTTTCAAGATGGAGGTGTTGCTCTTATCCTAAAATACTCACTTCATTTTGGTGCCAAAACCTCGATTTGAATGCTGCATTTACTTTATTTGTTTTTATTTTTATTTATAATAAAAGTTTTCATAGTTGTCACTTTGTTCATTTTGGGATAATTTCTGGTCATCCTGTGTGATCACATCCTTTGGATCCGGCTGGCATTCCTGATGGGAGAGAGTGTTTCTTGAGCATGTACTAGATGAGGTCACATGAATTCAGCACCTTTTGTTACTTTTTAAAGAGTTTATGTTTGGATTATGGCTATGTTAAAATCTATGTAGCATGTTGCTCCCTGCATTATGGATGATAAGCAGGTTAGGGTCAGTAGCATGTTTGTCTCATGCTCTGCACTTGAGTTTTCTCCCTAATATGCAGTTGCTGATTGTTTAAAATGAAAAAAATAATGGTGTTGCCTTCAACTTATCTGGCATCAGTCCAGTCCCAATCTCTGATGTGCTGTAAAGGCCAAATCAGTTTTGAATCCCTCCACAGTCACTGGTGTTGTCAATGGACTCATATGACATCAGTCCAGACTCAACCTCTGATGCACTGTAAAGTGTTCTTCAGGTTCAAACCCCGCCACAGCCACTTGTAAGATCTATCTTCTTATCATGCATCAGTCGAGCCCCAAACTGTAGTGAACAGTGAAGTGCCTTTCATGTTCAGATCCCTCTACAGCTGATGGTGTTGTCCATTGACTTACCATGTATCAGTCCAGACAAATCCCATAATGCACTGTGAAGTGCACTTCATGCTCAAAACCATCCACATCCACTGGTGTAGCCCATCAATTTATAAGACATCAGTTCATCCCCAATCTCTGATGCACTGTGAAGTATTCTTCAAGTTCAAATCCCTCCACAGCCATTTGTAAGATCTATCTCCTTGTCATGCATCAGTCAAGCCCCAAACTGTAGTGAACAGTGAAATGCATTTCAGGTTCAGATCCCTCCGCAGCCAATGGTGTAGTTCATTGACTGATCTGGTGTCAGTCCAGCCCCAACCTCTACTGCACTGTAAAGTGCTGTTCAGGATCAAATCCCACCAGAGTCATTGATTTAGTCCATCTGTTCATCAGTCTTCAGTCCAGCCTTTATCTCTGACACTCTGTGATGTGCATTACTGATTTGGATCCCTCGTCAGTCACCATAGTGATTTATTCCAACACTACCCTCAGATGCACTGTAATGTTCTGTTCAAGTTTGAATCACTCCACAACCACTTGTTTAGTCCCTTGTGCTCATAATGCTTCAGAACAGCCCTTACCACTGATTCACTGTGATGTGGTCACTGCCAATGTATGGCTTATACAGTCCATTCAAATGAAACATAGCACATAGTACACATGTGTACCAATGAGCATCACTCCATGGTGCAGGCATACCCACACTCCTTCCCACCCACACAATGTGCCATATTAAGTAATTCAACATATCACATATGTATGCAGGCAAACCATGTGACAAAGCACATAGTACACAACCTTTACAGGTGCCCATGTCATCACCTTGTATGTGTGCCCACAATGTCTCTGCATGGCATATGAACACCATTACCAGATGCAGGCAGCCCCACCTGCTTCTTTACAACTGAGTATACCCCAAAGATGGGTGCCAATTCATGACACAAATGAATGCAGTGCCTATGAGCATCATTCTTTGGTACAGGCACACCCACCCCCTTCCCCATGACACAGTATACCCCAAATTACCAGTGCTTTTTCAGCAATTTCATCATCCTACACATATACCCATAATGTAGCTACAGTGTCTGTTAGCACCATTATTACTTGCATACAGCCCCTCTCATTTCCCCAGAATTTATGAAGTGCATCTGAACATGTATTATGAAGGCAGGACACCCCCCCACCACCACTATCTATCACACAGTGCTTCATCATACAGTCATTCCCTCACCATAAACTATCCCATAATACAACCCCCCAAAAATAAACTATGCCAGGAAATTAAATAATATATGCATTTATGTAACATGATGTTTACTAAAAGACTGTGAACCTTTACATTAACAGCTTGCTTCATTTACAGTATGATAAAGCAAACAGCACAAATAAAATACAGTTTCCCATACTTATTATGGGATTTTATTACAAAAAATATAATTAAATCATTTATTTCAATGAAATTACACATTTTAACTACAGCAAATATGCAATTAATCTTAGAGAGACCTCCAACACTAAAAATGCATCATTTCCTGTGTCAGCTTACTGACCTATACTGGAAGTGTTATTCCTATTTACATCACTTGATCTCACAAAGCACTTCCTTCCTGCATCACTTCCTGATATGTCTTTCTAAGGTAATATGTAAATATGTTCTTATTAAACTAGGGGAAAAACAAAAAAAATAATAATCAGATTCATAAACTAAAATCAGTGGGTAAGAAGAATTAAACACTGCAAAAATTCCAACCAGTGGAGTGGAACAAAAAGCTCAAACTGTAATAACAAGAGATTCAGATATTGACTTCTGACTAAAAAAATATTGAAAAACTTGCAAAATTTATATTTAGACAATGACAGATGTTTATTATATATTTTTAACAATTTTAACCAACAGTTTTACAGACATTTTATATGTTTGCATGACTACGTAAACAGAACATAATTCTGTTCAGATAAAATCATCAGAATTTATTAAAATATGAAAACAACCTTACACAACATTAAATCCAGTTAAATAGACATTACCAAACCTCACCCATTTTCAAAACCTTTTTGTCCTAAAAAAACTTTTCTTTTACAGTTTTAAAATTGGATGTATGGTTTTTAAGATATTTAGGTTTAAGGATAGTGTGTTTTTATGAATGCTGCAGATCTAAAACCCCTTCAGGAACACAGGTGTTCTAGCAGCAGGCAGAAGGTACCTGAACATTCTAAGTGACAATAGGATAGAATGAGTTAATGGCATGCATTGCACACACACTCACACACACACTACAAGTAATGCGTAGCAAATTGAAAACCATTGGTAATATAACCAAATGTTTTAAACAAACTGAAATTATACAGTGCTGCACCACAACAATCAACAAAAAAAGTTCAAGAATTACTGAAAATATTACTGTGTGTACATTAACACAGTTATACAAGAAAAATATAACCAAAACCGAAAGACGCCTTTTTCTCCCAGTTAATCTACCTACACCACATATATGCCCCTCCCCCAAAGCAAACTTCACAGTACACATACTGACTGTTCTAAATTAACATTCAAAATCCACACATAAACAATTAACACTTGATATGAGCACAGAAGGGCTTCCTACAATTGATGTACTAAATTTTGAGAAACAAAATGACTCAAAAAGGCTTTTTTAACAGGTTTTAGAGGTTTTGAATTGCAGAGCTCTTACAGCAAACTGTCTCCAGCTACCACTACACACACTACCCAGAATTGATGCTGTGCAGAAAAATCTAGAGCCCATCTGACCTGCAATCCCATGAATCACTGCAGAATTCGCCTTGGAGCTCAATTACAGGGCTAAGTGATGCAAAGTACATTGATTTCAATGTACTTCACCTTAAAATTGGAGGAGAAGTGGTGTGGAGAAGATGGAATAACACAAAGTCTTTGATTTCAATGGACTTCGCGTTCCTCATTATGACATGAAATACCCCACTTCATGTTGTGGATTACTCCGCAGATTCCACATTACTTTGTGAATTACTTCATGGAGTGAATTTTAGCCACTTTGCCCACCACTAGTTACCTTGGATTTTGGTACCTCTTCCTTTCCCCAATGCCCCCATACCTGGTCCTTGAACAATTACTTACTACAGGACCCAGAAATTACAGCCCATTTTAGGCAGTACACTGGACACAATCATTAAGCTTAATAAAGATGCCTCCCTTCCTCAAGACATTATTTGGGGCTGCCTTAAAGGAGGGGGGAACTTATACATTTTGTGTCCCTCAGGAAAAAGAAACAAAATGCACAAGTACACAGCTGGCTCCAACAAATCAGATCTATTGAGCATACCCTCTCCAGTTCCTTACTGGACTCCATAAGGGAAAATTTGGCACAATTACTGGCCCAGTACTCGAATTATCTTTTAAATAAAGTTGATAAAGTGGCAGTCAGACTAATGGCTACATACATTGGCCAGGGTAATAAAGCTGGCAAGCTTTTAGCCATTAGAATCAAACAGTGCTCCAGCTCCAAATGAGTATCCTCCTTGGATGACCCAGAGACAGATTTACCAACAACAGACCACAGGCAATGGCTTCCATCTTCTCTAAAATCTATCAAACACTTTATACGGCCCCTCCATGTGATCATACCAGTATAACAGCCCAGGATTTATTTCTTGCTTCAGCTCACCTACCCCAAGTTACCGAGGCCCAAGCCCAGTCCTTGCTAGGCCCAATAACGGCATCAGAGGTAACCTCTGCAGTTTGTTTTCTGCCCCTCAAATAAGTGCCAGGCCCTAATGGCTTCACTGTGCTGCTCTATATAGACCTTGTAAAGCCACTCCTTACCAGTCTCTTCAACTATTGGAGCACTCATACCCCTACAGATAAGCCGCTATTTGAGGCTTGTATCATGTTACTGCCCAAACTGGGGACAGACCTTACTAAGCCAGAAAGTTATCATCCAATCTCACTGATTAATAATGACATTAAATTATATGTAAAAATATTAGCAACCAGATTGTCCTCAGTGTGGGTCTCTCTCTCCCCTTAGACCTGAGCAGGCCAGGTTTGTGGCAGGCAGGAACTCGAGAGACCATTTTAGAAAATGTTTCCATCTTTTTTTCTACATCTGGGGAGACTCACTGTGAAGCTGTGTTGGCCTTCCTAGATGCATAAAAAGCATTTGACTGAGTTTTCTGGTTATATCTCTTTAGAGCTCTGGAAAATACAGTTTCCACATAAATTTATAAACATAATAAAAGTACTGTATGCCTTCCCCTCTGCACAAATTCTGTGCAATAACGAGTTATCCAATACTTTCCCATTGTCCGGAGGAACTCGGCAAGGGTGTCCCCATCCCCTTATCTTTTTAATTTATATCTCGAACCATTAACCAGAATGATAAATATATCCCCTCTTGTTAAAGGTACAAATATAGGACAAGACTCGTGTAAACTATCATCATTTGTGGATGATATTTTGCTCCATCTCTCAGATTGGGCTGCATCCTTACCATAGGTTCTAAATATTATTTCTAACTTTGGTATTTTTTCTGGTTATAAACTAAACCCTTCTAAAACAGTAGTCTACCCTATCTAGGCTTCCAATCCCAAATCTCAGTGCCTCCAACTAGATTTCAATATAAGACCTCAGCACTGAATTATTTGGGCATTAAACTCTCTAAAGACATCTCTAAACTTAAAGCTTTAAACTTAGACCCGGTGGTCCAAAATATAGAGAAAGCAACATCTACCACTTTCTCTATGGGGCAGGGCAAATTTAATCAGAATGTGTGTTCTTCCTAAACTGCTCTACCCTCTTGGTATGTTGAACCTATGCTTATCAAAATAGTGGTTTATGAAGTCATCATCTGCCTGCACTGTCTTTTTGTGGTTAGGTAAACTTCTACGTACAGCATATTCAAAATTGTGCAGACTATACAAGTATGGTGGGCTGCAGTTGCCAGATTTCTTTAAATACTATCTCACCTTGCATGGTGCCAAATATTTTAGATGGGGAGAAGCCCTTCCTGCATCTACCTCCCTCACTCCCTCCCTCACTAGTTGGTTGGTCATAGAGCAATTTTTGACCAAAAAACACAATATCTCTCTGAAATCATTACTTTATATTGCCTATTCTAAGCTTCATGGAAATCTGCATTCCTTCCCCATTGTCTGGAGTGTTAGAGCTCACTTACAGTTATGTAGATGTTTAAAAGTTGCTCCCACCAAGGTATTAGCTCAACCAGTATTTAACAACCCCAACATAAGTATAGCTGGTTAACCTATTCCATCCTCTTGTTGGCATCTGTTATCTACCCTTAAAGTGGGTGATATGGTTATGGACAATAAAGTTCAGCTCTTTGAACATATGATAAGGTGTTTTGAGATCTCACCAACCTGATTTTTTTAAATATATGCAACTGAGTAATGGTGTCAAGCATTTTCTGGGCCCTGGGCCTTGGGTTAAAGTATCTTGCTCCCCTTTTCAAGAATGCATCCAATGTGCTGGTAAGCAGAAGACAATATCAGTTATATATAAAACTCTGCTCCTCCATGACTATGATTTGGTTTCCCCTGTTGCCTAATATTGGCAAAACCTTCTTGAACTCGGCTGGTCTAGCTTGCAATGGCATTTGGTATGGAAAAATATCTACACCTATATTAAACAAGACAGCCTTAGACTGGTGCAATTTAATATACTGCATAGCCTTTATTTTGCTCCTTATGCCTTTCCAGAATGAAAAAAATGATCCTCCCCACAATGTCTCAGCTGTGCACTGACTGATGGCACCCTATTTCATAAACTATGGGAGTGTCCACCTATCAAACAATTATGATCAAGGGTCCATGCAAACCCCCCCCCCCATTTGGCCTCAAAAAATATTTTACTCTACAAATATGTCTCCTTGGGGACTATTCCACAATTATTACTTCTGCCCAAAAGTATCACATAACCCCTATTTTGTTAGTGATCAGACTTCTTGTAGCGAGACAATGGTTGGACTCGTGGACACCTTTTCTCTCTGAGTTGATACAAGAGTGTTTGATGGCCATGTCAGCTGAAAAGGCAATAGGTACTTATAACTGTACTCTATCTAGAATCACAGCATGTTGGACAGAGCTTTATACTTTTCTTAGTATTACCTGACTTTTTCTTCTCTTTAAATGTTACCATTCTAAGGGTTGCTGAAATGAATGCACACGGGGGGGTGGGAGGTGGAGTGGGAGGTTTGGGAGAGAGGAAGGGAGGTAGGGTGGGGGGTCGGCTTGTTCTTTTTGTTATCATTACATTAAGTGTTATTACTTTTTGTTATTGGTCTTGATGTTTTTGTTTCTTGTTAAATCTTTGTACATCTGAAAACTCAATTAAGTATACTATGTTGCAAAAAAAAAAAAAGAAACAACCTGTTCTTGATCTCATTGATTCTGCCCTAGCAACGGTAAAATTTTTAAAGATTCCCAACATC
The DNA here is from genome assembly GCA_016271365.2 of Neoceratodus forsteri. NCBI lineage: Eukaryota > Metazoa > Chordata > Ceratodontiformes > Ceratodontidae > Neoceratodus > Neoceratodus forsteri. The sequence goes on from CM057453.1 coordinate 217,590,429, forward strand.
ATTCCAGAAGGTAAACTTTATTTTGCTCTTGATCTAGAGGGATGATGACAATACCCAAATTTTATAAGAAATGCTTTGTAAATCCGGAAGATGTTATGTCTTATCCAATCCATTCTAAATCCAGAATAGGTTATGCTCCTCCAATCCATTCTTTTTAGATGCAGTTTATTTTACCAAAGACATCACAACCAAGAAACAATGTCTCATGAAATATCTGAGCTAAATAATAAAAAGTGATCAGAACTCACAACTGGTAGATCTAAATTGTCAGTATTATTGCAGTGAAGTAATATGATATTTGCAGTAAGAAGTGAGATATGTAGTACACTAAATAACAAACCTGTGCCATCACATTGAAGACTGAAGATAAACTACCAATATAGTCAAGGGTTAAAACTCAGATTAGTAAACTTGAGAGCAGTAGGGGTGTGGAAATGTGGAGTAATTAAACAGCTATGCTCAGAGAGACAGGCATGTGAAATTGAAAACACCTCAGTCTCATGTCTGAATCTGCATTAACCAAGCTGTAGCTAATTTCTCTGTTTTAATGCTGCTTTACTAAGTTAAATAAACCAGATAATGATATTTGAGACAGGGAAGTAACAGCTGGCTGACTTGAAAAGAAAGAAGCAGTTTAAAATTATTCCTTTATTTACAATAACAAAGTGTTGCAAACGCTTCATGCTAATGAGAGCACAAGAAGGATTCTCTCATTAGTCTGTTGCGGGGGTGAATATTGAGAATCAGTTTCACTTTTTAAACAACAAACTCCACACTTTGAGAAAATGTATTTTGTCATTCATGCAAAAATTAGTAACTCCTTTTCAAGAATCAGTTTAACTCTGCTTTCCAGGCTGCAGAGAGAGAGAGAGAGATAGCAATGAAATGATAGCCCAGATGTAGTGCAGGCAGGTTGACAGGACATGATGGAGAAGGCAGATACAAACAGACCACAGCTTTAAATGAGATAACCTGGACCAAAGCACTGATGTATGTCCACTCTGAAGCACTAAGAGAGGAAGAAAGTCACCTTATCTTGTCTGTCTCTCTCTCTCTCTCACACTCCTAGTGATCCCTAAATGCCTGCAGGGCTTCATCCATGCAGCCATAAAAAAATACCTCTGCTATAGCTTTCTTCATCCAGGGGCTTTGGGGACAGTAGTAGTAGCAAAAGAGTAGTTGTTGGAAGTGGCATTGCCAAATTATTCTCTGCCACATCTGTGGCATCCATACTGGTGGGTGCTGGGGGTGGCGACAAAAGGATCAGTCCACTAGGTAGCAAAATCTCTGGCTCAGGAACAGTGGTGCTGGTGTTTCCATGATTGCTGGTGGTGGTGACACATTGAGCTTTATCTGAATGATAGGTTCCCATTCCCAAATGAGAGTGTTTAGCTTTACCATGAGTCAGAGTCTGAGTAGAGAGACATGACTGTTTTGCAGTCAGATGAGATAACATTTTAAACAGTTTCTCACACTAAAGATGATAAGAAGGAAAGAGATTGTAAAGTGAAGAGTAAGAGGACAGAGCTCAGGAGGAATTTATCAGCTGCTGGGGAGGATTTAGACCACTTTAGGAACCACCTATGGGAGCCAGAGAAAAAAATAAGTAAGAGAGATGTTGCTGAACCTGTGATCTTTGCACACTATGATTATGTCACAGAATTATCAAAGACCCCTCATATTACAACTGCTATTCCTGTTACTACTGTTGAGACAATTACACAGCATTAGTCACCCACTGTCTCAGTGCAGAAATCAACAGAAAAAAAACACTCAATGCCCCATCCCCGTCCCAGTTCTACCACCATGTAAAATTAAGGTGTACAAAATATCTAGTTTGGGATTTTTACGTACTGGACCCAGATGATGAAACAGTCACTATCTGCCAGCTGAGTCAAGCATGATTTAGTTGTGGATAAAAAGGAATCACCTAGGCACTGATGTCCAACACACACACCCCAGGTCAAGACACCAGTTACGCTGGACTCAGCACCAATGGGAACCTGGTGCAGGGGGGCCTTCTCCCTTATCAGCTTCATTTGCTAAGGCATCTCAAAATGGCATGAAGACAGTCCTGGTTTAGACAGGGTTGACTGAGGAGGACTACTACAGAGAAAAGGAAGAATCTGTGTGATTGTCTAGTAGTGATCATAGTGGCAGAGTTAAGTTAAGTACTAGAATCAAAGGCACCAAAGCACATCATCCCTAGTTCACAAAACATCCCAAATCATTACTTTCTTTTGAGCAGCATCTGGGAATCCCCCTGAGTCAAATGCTACTCCACCTGCAATGCCACCAGGCCAAGCCCAGGTGTTTGGTATCCCAGTACCCAGAAAGGTCCAGTCCACACTGCATAGCATGTTTGAGCATCATGGCAAATACGCATCCAATCATGCTACTGCACAAGAACTGAATGCAGTAACCACTGAAATGCTGGCAGGTGATCTACTACCATTCTTTTTGGTGAAGAATGTGGGATTTAGAAGGTTAATGGTGCATTCCTGTCCCAAATACAGTAGCAGATTCCTGCACAAACATACTTCTCCACCCGTACAATTCCAGAACTTTATGGGACTGTGTCAAACACAGTAATGCATGCCCTGCTGCAGTCAGCATCCCCATACATACTCTCAGTATGGATATGTGACTCAGTGGCCAAACAGCTGGTAACTCTTATCTGTGCATTACAGCACACTGGGCACAGGCACTTGGGGTGGTATTTGACTCTGGCTGGGGGAAAAATTGTGCTATGCTCAATTGCAGTGTTAGCAACACTCTGGGTGTTCACCAGCATGCCATGATGGCAACAAAAAGTGTAACTGGATCACTCATGGGTCAGAACATTTTAGAATTACTCCTGATTAAGACTGATGAGTGGATGCAGCCTGTGGTGGTGGTGCCATGGGGGAAGGAGCACAGGGGCTTCAGAGTGCTTTGGAGTTGGGGGATGGGGAGTTGCTAACTATGAGACACTTGTTTATCAGTGACTAAACCTTGTCTTGGTGTACCCCAAGGGTAAAGTTAAAGGTGAAGTTGCCAGATGAAGTTGACCAAGGCAAATTTCCTATTAAACAGAAAAAAATACACAGATTTATCTCTGAAGGTGAATTTGGCAAATTTGTCTTAAATTTGCCAGTGAATTAAAACTTTGCAACGTCTCTAATGCTGACTACCTGGCATTTGCACACCTCTTGCTGGCATGCCATGGTCAGGGATTGTCACTGGATGGAAAGCATCTGCTCACTTACCATTCCAAATGCAAGTAGCATCCATGGTAGCCCCATTTTTAAGGTGGTGGACAGAAGGAACAGGGTGCAAAATGGGGGATGAAGAAAAAAGGAATAACTACAGCACTTTATTTTTTGCTTAACATTCTTCTCAACCACATCACAAGTAGTCTGCTGTCCACAATGGAGAAACTAGAATAATTTATGTCTCTTGAAATCAGCAAGTAGCAAGATTTCTGCCTAAAGTTGTTAACTCAGATTGTACATGTGCTGTGAGAAAAAAATATATACATTATATATTTTAGGTTGCAATGATTCTTAAAAGGTTACAGTCTTGATAAAGAAACCCTAACACATGACCTCATAACCAAACCAAATGCAATACTAAAACTTTTATACATTTTGAAATTAGTCATTTAAAGAACAGAATTAAGCTGCTTCAAGTTAAGACAATCACCCCCTAGGAGTCCAAGGCACTTGGCTTTACCTTATGCCTCTCTACATCTTGATAATTGGATTGGCTTTTGTTCAGTTAATCCTAGTCATGACTGAAACCCCAAAGATTGACTATTTCATCCTAGTTTAGCAAGCATACATTCAACAGAGTGGAATAGCATTTTTCAGAAGTAAGGTTATCTGTTTTTTTAAGTGGTAAGGTGCTCCATTTTCAGGAGTGGTCAACCACACCACAGAAAACATAGTGCAGCATGTTAATTAGAATGCTGTCATTTTAGAGACATATTTGTACATGCAGAGCTCTTCTGTCCAGCAAATGCTGCATGTTTGGATTAAAGGCTGTGGCAATATGCATAAAGTGAAGAGGCACAGTGCACCACAGCCGCAACTGGTAACAGTTATCCGGGAGTAAACTGAACAAGCATATTCCAGACAGATGTATGTATTAAATACTGGCTGTCATTTTCAAATATTAATATTGTAATGACCACATAGGGCAAGCAAGGTGTTTGGAGGCCATTTGTATGCTATTAAGGCTATTAGTAGCCCATTTTACTGCCTCTATGCATTTGAATGTATGGAGGCATTACACAGAATGGCAGTCATTGCCTTCTCCCTGACCTGAATGCCTCTAAAATAAAATCTCTGGCACATTTGTACCCCCCTTCTCTCCCCAATCCCCTGATATGTTGCTGTAGCTAGTGGTACCCCCTCCCACCACAATTCCTATTGGGGCATGTATATTTCTACATTCTATGCCATGATAGTCAAGTGGCCTCCCCCTTTCTTACTGATTTATGCTGGAGCAATAGAACATCTCTCTGGAGTCCCATGGTCCCTCCCCCAGTAGCCTACTGCCCTTTTCCCAGCAATGCTCTCCTCTTGGACAGTGGCTGGCATTTACCCTCTGCTCACCTGCCTGGCTGGTCCCAGTTTGTCGCACCAGTCCTGCAGCAATGTACTGCTAGAATGGCTTGAACTGTAATTTTTTAAGAACATCTGCACTGCATGGAGCCAGGGCCACAGGGAAGCAGTCTGACATCCTGAATTACAAACGGGCCAGGAATAACTATATCTGAATAGCCAAAAACTTATGCTACAAGCAGGCCCTAGCCAAGAACTCAAATGATGGACATAAATTCTGGGAAAACTTAAAAGAGGTCACCAAATGTGAGCCCAAAACAGCCCCCACCACGGTCAGCATTGATGGATCCCCCATCCTTGATGCTAAATCTATAGCCAACATGTTCAAGCTTGCTTTCACTGACCTCCGTAATGTCTTCCCTACCAACTTCTTCTCCTTCACCAACTCTGCTGCTCCTTCACAGACCCCAGTGCATCCCCCTCTTTTTGCTTCAAGACTATTACTATCAGGAAAGCCAGGAAATACCTGCGTAAGGTGCTCAGTAAGGGGAGATACAGTGGAGATAACCTCGATCTGAAACAATTCTTGCTCTATCTGGAAGAAATCCTGTCTCCCGTTACCCTTATCCTCAACCTATCACTCCGGTTCACAATATTCCCTCAAAAATGGAAAGCCGCAGTAGTTACCCCCGTGTACAAGAGCGGGGATTGGGCCATGCCCGAGACCTATAGACCCATGTCTATATTTCCACCACTCTCTCAAAGGCCCTGGAATGAATCATCATGGACCAACTTATCAAATACCTGGACAAACATAAGCTCCTACACACTGAGCAGCATGGCTTTAGGGCAGGGCACAGTACCACTACAGCCCTCCTGGAATTCACAGGCTTCCTCCATAAATCTCTCGATCTTATACAGCTTGCTGGGGCAATCTATATCAATCTAACAAAGGCCTTCGATATGGTCAATCATGCCCTCCTAGTTGACCAACTCACTGCTACAGGCCTTGCCCCTGAGGTGCTTGCATGGTTCCACAGTTACCTGCACTGCTGCTACCAGCAAGTCAGGATAGGTACTGTCCTCTCAGACAGCAAACCTGTCTGCTCAGGCATTCTGTAGGGGTCAATACTGGGTCCCCTCCTATTCAGCTTATTCTTGAATTGCTTCCCCCAAGCCAGATAAGGCCGCATCTTCCTTTATGCAGATGATGCAGTTGTCTTCTCAAAAGGCTCAGACCCCAGTGCCCTTGAGCAGCAACTACAGACCAACTTCTCCAGTGCAGAGACATGATTCAAAGATCATAAATTGATAATGAATTATAAGAAAACAAAAACCATGCTGTTTTCCACCTCTCTAAGCAAACACAAATACTACCCACTATCAATAGGGCTGGCAGTATAGCCTAGAGATTAGAGGAACAAGGTGTGAACGAGCTTGATATATCCAGCAGGGCAGACCTGAGTTTGATTGTCACAACCTCCACTTGCATACTGTGTGACTCTGAGCAAGTCACTTAGCCACCCAGTGCTCCCAGATCACCCCTGAAAACAGGCAGCTGTGCCTAGTGGGCCTTACCCAGTTACCAAAGACTAAAATAAAAATAAATAAATAAATAAATATGCAATAGTGGTGGGGTTTCCCATGAACTTGTTCAGCACTTTAAATACCTTGATATCACTATTGACAACTCACTCTCCTATACTCTCCATGTTGACAACATGGCCAAAGCTATCAACAAGCACATAGGGTTACTTTATCATCACAAACATAGCCTCTCTCCTGAAGCCCTCAGCATAACTGTTCACAGTACTGTGGGTTCCCTAGTGGACTATGGGCTACCTATGTATGGTTCTGCCACAGATACTGCTCTCTGGTGCATAAAAAGTGCGCTCAACAAAGCCTGCCCGCTCACCTTGAGTGTGCACTGACTGACTCACACCTGTGATCTCTATGCAAGGGCACACTGGCTCACGCTCAGTGGCTGACTAAAATATCAGTCCTGCCTTCTGGCAAAAAAGATCTGCCATGGTCAGCTACTGCCAGGGGTCCAATAACTTCTGATTCACAGGCAGTAATCCATGGCACACCCGTAACTCCAAATACCAGTCCTTCCTAACTCCGAAATGTCGAACATCTCAAGGACAAAGGTCCTTTGCTTATTGTGCACTGCTGTGGTTCAACTCCTTCCAGGAGAACATTATGCAGCTGCCCACACTGGGTACTTTCAAAACAATCTTGAAGCTCCTTATGATATGTGAATCTCGATGTGCCTGCCATCACTAGCACCACCTTTCCACCCCCATCACTACTTCCATCCCCTGCCTCCTCAACCCTTCCCTGTCTCCCCTGAGTAGACCCTCCTGCACCCCCACACACCTAGCAGCCTCTCCCTCTGCCTCCAATCTGGTCACCTCCATCTGCTCCTTACTGCTATACTGATATTATGCTCTCCTTTTGCACATTGCACTTGGGCTCCTCCCCTTCATCCCCTTTTTTCTTTTTTTTCCTTTAGCACTTAGCAACACTCCAAACAACCACTTGTTTGCTGACAACTGACTGGTTTCACCATTGGGTACTGTACATTTTCTGTTTTCCTGTGACCTGTACTGTGTTTGATATATAATCTTGTTTGTTTACCTTTGTATTTCTGCAATCCTTTGTATAATTTCACCTATCTGTTGTAGTGAAATGTCCTGACGTGGAACCTATGTATAGAGCTCTGAGCTCAAATGATTTTCTGAGTACTGAACTAAATAAATAAATAAATTAATTAATTAATAAATAAATACTTTTAATGTTTAAAAGTAATCACCTGTTACTTTTTCTATCAGAGGTACTTTGCTTTTTGTTAGATAAAAGATTTTCTACCCTACAATAATAGCTGCAGTGTTTAGAACAGCACTGATGTACCGTATCAGCACTGTTATTTCACCAACATCACAGCCGACAATGAGAAACTACTCACATAGAAACATAGAAACATAGAATTTGATGGCAGATAAGGAATGCTTGGCCCACCAAGTCTGCCCATTTCCCTACCTAATGGATTAGCTGCAGATCCTAGTTAACCAACAGCCTACTTCCTCCTAACCCCCACTAGAATTGCCTTATGTCTGTCCTATGCAATCTTGAATTATCCCACTGTTATTGAATCTACAACCTCCTCAGGAAGGCTGTTCCATCCATCTACAAACCTCTCTTTGAAGAAATACTTCCTCACATTACCTCTGAGCCATCTCACCTCTATCTTCAGATTGTGCTCCCTTGTTCTTGCACATCTCTTTTTCTGAAAGATGCTACCCTCTTGGTCTTTGTCAATTCCCTTGAAGTATTTGAAAGTTTCTATCACATCCCTCCTCTCCCTCCTTTCCTTGAGGATATTCATCTTAAGTTCTTATAGTATTTCTTCATATGTCTTCTGGTGCAGACCCTGCACTATTTTGGTTGCCCTCCTCTGGATAGCCTCCACCCTGTCTATGTATTTGTGGAGATGGGTCTCCAGAACTGCACACAGTACTCCAGATGTAGTCTTACCAACTGTATGTAATGAGGGACAGATTTGTCACAAGTGAGTGATAGTACAGTTAATAAGGTCCAAATTCTGAGAGGTATGAAGCAGTAAGACATTACATACTGTAAGTCCACCTCCAGGAAGACTTCTCTTCCATTCAACGCATAGTTATCCATCAGGTGGAGAACCACCTAATTAGTGAAACAAAAGCAAAACATAAAATAGAAACAAAAAGTACATACTGCACTGGCTACTCTTAAATAAAAAAAATTTCTAGCAACTGGATACCATCAATGATACCTAATACAATGTGCATACTTCTGCCACAGAGTGATAACCCAGAAATAGAACATTATGTTAATTGTGGAATGTACAATTAAGATCAAACTCTGCATTGTGGTCATGCTGCCCCTACTGGCTTAAGGCCATATTTGTTTCTCTGTTTGAAGGGAACAGTCACCCCCAAGACATCTCCAGACTTCTGGTCATTGTAAATTCCTTTGTATTACTACTGCTTAAGTTTAGAAGTTATTTTGTTTAGTTTTTTATACTCTGTATTAGGTTTGGAATTTTTTAAATAATTTGTGAATATTAGCAGTTCTCTGTTTCCTGACTGGTTCCCAGGAACCAAAGAAGAGTGCTGTGAAATGTGTTTCCCACCTGAGGGAACCAACCACATTTTGTGGAAAAAAAAAATCTTCAATAACTTTTGTGTTCTTTATATTTAAAGCAGTTTTACACACTTCTGGATTAAAATAATTAAATTTGTCATGCTTTTATGTTTAGCAACTGAATGACCATTTTTATAGGCTCTATTAGTGTTTGGCATGATGACTAGGCCTAAAAAATGACTCAAATGTGTTAAATATTGCACTTTTTGCCAAATGCTTTGTTTAAAGTACCTATGAAAAGATCACAATTGTAAATACTGTGCACTCTGTTAAAGGTTTTGCACAAAATCTCAAAACAACAGGGCTTTAAAAACAAAAGAATTTATGATGTCTCAGTTTGCCTCTGTGTCAGCAAAGTGCAATGAATGCAAAGAGGAAGTTCATAGTGATGGTGGAAAGCACACATCAGAGGTGTAGCAGTAGTAGTAAACTTATTTTTGAAAGGATAAGGCATTTAGGTCATATCTGATCTATTTTCAAAGTTGTCATTTTGTGGTTACATAAAGTACAAGGATACAGTAATATGATAATACTAAAATACACTTGAAAATATGTAAGCATACAAAAATGCCTATGTCAAAACATAATCAAAACCATATAACAGAAAGCAAAATACAGAATTAAACATATAAGGAGTAAACTGCAAAAACCATACTAATTTTATAGCTCACAAGCACAACAGTCCTTAAGTCCAGTTGATAATGCATGTGTAAATGATGCTAGCATCATAGTATTTGTAGTCTTAGATGTAACCTCATTCCAAAATTTAAATGTGTTGTATTGGATGGTCATGTCTTCATATTAATTGCACATTTGGGGAGCCAGTACTCCTCTGTGAACAACATCACTTAAGGGATAATGATGTTCTTATCCAATGGTATTAAATCTCAGATTTCCCTTAATCAGACTTTTTTTGTTTGTTTGGTTTTGGTTTTTTGCACTTCAATGTGCTTACACAACTTGCTATGATGTATGCTTGTGTAACTTAGATACATTGTGGCTGTTCACCTCTCTATCCATGGGATAAACCACCTTATAGGAGTATGATGATGAGGAATCCTAGGGGAGGGTTCCACCCCTATAGGTGCTGTGGGAATGATTCCCTTGGCTAAAGGTAGCTTAGGAAGAAACCCACAGAAAGAGAGACGTGCCACTGGAGGAGGAGGGGAGGATGGTGGGGCAATGAAAGAAACAAATTCTGGCACTAGCCAGGAGAAGCAACCTTTAAAGGCCTAATGGGGCTGATGGGACAGTGGTTTGTTGTTCCACTCATTGAACTACAGGCATAGCCTTGTAATTCAATGTGCTTGTGCAACTTGATATGATGTATGCTTGTGTAACTTAGATACATTGTGGCTGTTCACCTCTCTATTCGTGGGATATACCAACCTATAGCAGTATGACAGTGAGAACCCTAGTGGAGGGTTCCACCCCGATAGGTGCCACATGAATGATTCCCTTGGCTAAAGGTAACTTAGGAAGAAGTCCAAAAAGAATACCCAAAAGGGTGTTGAGTATTGAAGAAGGTGAGAAGTCAGAAGATATCAAGGATGGAAATGGAGGTCGACAGGCATAAATGGGAAGGACAGGAGAGGAATGAGAGATGATGAGGACAATTAACAAAATGAAAGCTGACAAGATGCAGAAGGGGAGACTTCGTAAGGGGAGAGGGAACAGCAGGGGCTACCATTCGACTCCATCCAACAGTGGAACCTAACTACGGAACCTATGAAAACACTAACCCTGTCTAATATTATGACCATTAGCACAGATGTGAGGAAAAAACCCCTTTGAGGAGGAAACCTCTGGTGATCCAAGGTCTAGGTCACCTTCCCTCCAGGCTAAAGAATATTTTGGTTAGAGATGGCTAAGCTACTGCAATTTAGAGTCCAGACCTATCCTTCTAACAGGAATGCTGTTGAGGGTTGCAAGCTATTTTTCTGCAACTAGATGTCCAAAAGCAAAGGAGGAGAGAAATGAATGCTGAGGCACTCAGCCAGCCTACATGAGCATATGAAACAGACCAGCTGAACCAGAGGCAGTCAGATGGAGAATGGAGTAGAAGGTACCTCAGAACCTCCTTGGGCAGCTGAATGGGCCCTGATGATGACAGCCCCACCCCTCACAGCTGAAAGTCATAATTCTGCATCCAGAGGTGTTACCAAAATGAGGGAAGATTGAAGGTCTACCCTGAGTGAATACATTCTCACTATGAGACAGGGAGAAGGACCCCGCTCCAAGCTTTGCATGCTCAAGATGCAGACTTTGTGGGTGCAGAGTGAGACCATCAGCTACAGGCTTGCCCCAAACCATGGAACAATGGACACAGATTGCACATCTCTGAGTGGAGAGCAGGTCCAGTTGAGGTAGCATGAGACCCATTTGAGGGGTAGCATAGGACCAACATGATGGGTATGCTCGATTAGTTGATGTAAATGAGTAGACCTACAGAGAGGTCAGATTGAGTGAAGGAGACCCTGACATGGGCCCTGAGAAGGCAGGTCACAGTAGCAACCACAGGAGTGCATGGCAACTGGATCCATTGAAAAACCAAATCAGGAAGGGATCAACCTTCATAAGGGAAGAATGAGAACAGCTGGATGAAGCTGGCAGCAGATTGGGAAGGTACTAAGTACCAGAAGTAGTGAGATTGGAGCTATGAAATTGAAATGGACAACTGGAGGTGTGAGGTGGCTATATGAGGTTAGCTGATAGAAGGAAGCCTGAAGGCTGGTAAGGACTGCAGAATGGGAATGAATGGTACAAAGGGGGATAGACTGAGATGGATTGGCAAAGCCCATAGACTCGATGGGTTGAGAAATCAAAGTGGGAGGAAAGGATATTCCAGAATGAATGACAATAGATGATGGTAGATTGAAAGCCTTGAGGACTGGAATGGTTTAAGGTGAAGTATGAAATGGACATTGTACGAGAATAAAAAGAAGCATGGAAAGCCAGAACGGTGAAGGTGCGATATGAATGGACTATGTAGGATAATGGAGTGAAGCCTTGAAGGCCGGTATGGGTAAGGTGAGTTGTGAAGGGGATGATGTATGATGGTGGAGTGGAGGCCTTGAAGGCCAGTATGGTTATGGGTAGGTAAGATGTCAAGTAGGGTATGGAGAGGATGAAATTCAATAACAATGGAGGTTTGAAATGGAGTAGAGGATATATGAGTTGAGTAGTCCAGAACATAGGACTAGAGTAAGAGCAGGATACAAATAGGTATGGTAATGGCAAGATAGGGAAACACCCCCCAAAATAAAGCACAGAATGAGGAAGGAGAAGAGTTGAAGGGCATGGGCCAGAGATAAGGATGGTAAGGCAAAGCTAACAGCTGATGGTCGGAGTACAAAGAACAAGGAGAAGAATGAGGCAGCATGGTGGTAGGAGGAACTGCAGGATCTGGACAGGAAGGATGAGGTTCAAGAAGAACAGAGACTGATGGACAGAGGAGGACAATTCAAGCTGAATGATATGGAGAAGAGGTGATGGTCAAGGGAATGGAGGAGGTGGGGGTGTGATAGACAGGAATGCTGGAATTCCCACAGTGGGCTGGAAGCACTGCAGGCTATAGCAAATGGAAGGAGTCAGAATGAGCTGTAGGAGGCTGTAATGTGAGGGTAGAGCAGACAGAGTGGGAGATGGTAGAAACTGGCTGCCTGGAGCCACAGTGCCCACTGGGATGCAGCAGTCCCCCACCATGGGAAAAACATAGCCACCAACTAGGCACTGTGGCAATGACTGGCCAGAATGTAAAAAGAGAAGAGAAACTGAGTAATGACCAGGAGCTGGGATGGGGCCAGATAAACTAGTAAGAGAAGATGAATTGATTAATTATCAGGACCTGGAACATAATGGAATACCAGCATCTGAAGCAGGGCTGACAGGTTGTGGGGGGAAGGTAAATATGAGCTAGCAGTGAAGATTACTGAGAAAACCAATAGAAGCTGAGGGTCCTGAAATGTAGGACTAGAAAAATGAGTATGTGAGTCAGGCAGGGGAGGACAGTATGCAGGAAACCCCAAAAGGATGGAGAGGCAGGACAGGTGAGAAAAACACTGGCTAGGTGAATTTGACTGAAAGATGAGGACAAACAAGTAACACTGAGGGAAGGCTGGTGAGCATCAAGAAAGAGAAGGCATAGCACTGCAATGGAGCAGAAGGGTAGAAGTGCTGATAGTGGGGGCCGAGCAGGATTAAAACCAGCCACCTGGTAAAATGGTGGAAAGCAGGGTGGACATCCTTGGCACAACCCCCCCACCCAGGCAGGGGCAGTGATAGCAGGAGCCGGGGAAAGCAAAAGTCAAGAGCAAGAGTGCCAGGTGCAGAAATGAAGACAACAGCTGGAGGAGAAAAAAAGAGTTCCAGCCTATGTCAAGTCCTCCCTGGCAAGAAAGCCAGAGCTGCAGAAGAACCAAACCCTAAAAGCAGTGACATTCAGGGGGGAGAGAGCAGACTTGAGGCTACAGACTCACAGCAGAGGAACTAGCAGCAGAACGAGGTACGGGTCTGAAGGACAGGGGGCAACCACTGAACACAGGGCAGCATAGGATCCTGAGCCACTTGGCGGGGTGGGAGAGAGAGCAGGCAACAGAGTGGAGGAGGAAATGAAAAGCTACAAATGGAGGCATGAGGGGGAGGTCAATGTGAACAAAAAGCTACAGAACAAGCTGAGGACAGGGGAACAAGCAGCCAGAGGTTTAAGGTAAATACAACAGGACCAGAATGAAGGAAGGCAGTGCTTCAAGCCGCAATGAAACAAAGGAATCCTGGTATTAGCCAGGAGGAGTGGCCTTTAAAGGCCTGTTGGGGGAGTGGTTTGCTGCTCTGCCCATTGAACTACAGACATAGCCATGTAATTAATAATTTTTCTCCCCTTGGCCCCAAGCCACCTTCTGGACACCAGCCACCTAAGTCCTTCAACTTTCCTCCACAAGTTACGGTCATACCAGCACTTGGTGGCCAGGACTAGCCAGTAGCTGGGGTCAGTCACAGCTCAGGAAGCATTTTCCCAATTCATTTTCTGAGGCATGGCATGCAGTGCCACCAAGATATCTCCACTCATGCTTCCAGGCATGGAGCATAGGCAGCCACCACTCCCTTCACCATACATCAACAGTCCTCAATTACCTTAACCCCAGCAGAATTTAGGGGCCAGGTGAACACCAAGCCCAGAACCCTTCCCTCCACAGGAGAGGAGAGGACAGCAGTCCATCAGATGATTTATTCTCTCCCTCCCTGGATGACCCCTAGCAAGGTTTGCTCCTGACCTCAGGTTGCTAGCGTGGCACAAGGTGTGGCATCCTCAACCTTCAGTGCGACCACATAAGTCAAGCCATGTTTTATTTTATAAACTAATATTCACTATTGTTTCCTTCACTTTAATTCAAGAGTGTCCTACCTTAACTGCTGAAACATTGATGGGTAATGAGGTGATGTCTTATGACAAATTGGACTAATCAATTATAAGAAGTATGTAGGCTTTCAAAATCTGTTGCTCAGCATATCTATAAATCATATTACCATATTCAAGAATGGAAAAAAAATAATTGAGTAGCAATTGTGTTTTTCATCTTCTATGATAATAAGGATGTCAATCTTGACAGAAGCCCTTATCTAGCATTCACTTTTTTAGCTACGTTATTGATGTGGAAATCAAAAGAAAGTGAATTGTCCAGGTTTACACCCAAGTACTTATATTGTTTAGCTACAACCATTTTCTTATCTTTATTAACTTTGTCTTGAAAATATATAAAACAGAGGCAATAGCATATATCATTGGTGTACAATATATATACTGGAGTTTCAAAAAACATGACAGTCAACAACAAAGAACTGAGCCTGACTGCTGGTAATAATAAAGCTGGTGATTAACCACAGTGGTCAAAATATTGCTTTTCAGTTCATATTAACAATTGAAAAACAAACAAACAAAAATAAGGGATAATACCCCAACAATAACACAAACCAAATCAAACAAGCTATGCAATATTTCATTATCAAAACAGACTATGTCAGAATGTTCACATGGTGCTATTGATCCAGCATTTTAAGGTATGAAAGCTGGGTCTATAGCTGATACATAAGAAACCCAAACAAAGAGCTAATATCTTGGGAGGCGGTTATGGAATGTAAACACCATTTTTTCTGTCTGGTATATTTTGTTTACTATGGCCAGCCATTGCTCCCAGGCAAGAGATCCTTCATGAAGCCATAATCTAATCATTGTTTTATAAGCTGATAAATAATAAAACATACAACAGGTGAGAAAAATTAACCCTAGCCATAAAACCCTTGGTGTGGAATAAGCAACAATACCAATGATGCGGTTAAGGAAGGTAACAGTGAAAGAATATGGCAGAGGTGAGTTTAAATGTCTTCCCAGAAAATCATTAATTTGGGTAGCTCCAAAAATCATGTACCTGATTTGCATGGTGTTCACCTTATTTTCTCCAACACGATCCCCATGCCTCACCCATCTAAGTTGCTTACGTCACTGAAGTCTAAAAGTAGCTACTCCAGTACTTCCAAGAAAATTGTCCCTGTATTCTACAGGAAGTAGCCCTTCTAACCTGAAGAACATGTTTAACTCACAGTTCATGACTGATAGCAGCATGAAGGTTCTCATTCCATCTTTGAAGTATGATTGTAATATTATGATACTCTGCCTCTCATAGAGCATGATAAAAAATTACCAGTCAGATGATCCCATTCGTCTCCCCTGAGTTCTCCTATAAACATTTCACTAAGTAAAAACAAGTGGTCCAGGAGATTCTTTTTGGAATCTATTATAGGCCACCAAATTGTAATAAAGAAATAGATGGAAAAATAAATGATGAAATTGCCGATGTAGCAACAGAAGGAGATGTTGTAGTGGGAGACTTCAACTATCCAGATATCTGTTGAGAGAATGGCAATAGTAAGAATGTGAGCGGTGGAAAGTTTGTTCAGGTAATGGAAACAGTTGGATTTGAACAGCTAATATATAAACCAACTAGAAGAGGAAATATCTTGGACTTACTGTTAACGAATAGACCGGATATTGTCACAGGAATAAAGATAAGAGAACTTCTAGGAAATAGCAATCGTGCTATAGTGGAATTTAAAATTAAAAATAAAATTACATGTGTTAAAGGGAAAACAGTGGCAAAACATTATAATAGAGCAGATTTTAGAAATATTAAGAAGCATTTAGGGAAATGGAAGCAAAATATAGAAAAAAAACAGTAGAACAAATATGGGATTAATTGAAAAATAAAAGTAAAGTAATAAAAGCTTGCCAAAAACAGAAAAAAGCATTTAGAAGAATGAAAATATCAGAAACAGTGGATTCTGTAAAACATTACAGAAATTGTGTAAAGGAAGTTAAACAGATTATAAAATTTGAGAGAAAAAATTTGGAAGCAAATTTGGCTTACATAACGGACAACGGGAAATGTTTTCATGCATATATTAACCAGCAGAGGAGAGGCAAACAGGATATAGGACCATTAGAGGTAAATGGTAAGGAAATTAATGATCTCAGTGAAATGGCTAATGTATTAAATTAATATTTTGGATCAGTTTTTGAGGAAGGGAATTATGTAAAAAATGTGGTAGTGGATACGAACAATCAAAATCTGGATATGGTTACTACTAAAGAAGAAGCTGAAAGGATAATAAATAAGGTAAAAATATATAAATCAGCAGGACCAGATATGTTACATCCAAGGTATATTAAAGAAGTATTACCATTAATATCAGAAATTCTATTGTGGATATTTAATGAATCCTTCAGGACTGGTGAGGTGCCAGAGAACTGGAAACGAGCATTTGTGGTGCCTTTATTTAAAAAGGGAAAAAGATCTATAGTGTCAAACTACAGACCAGTGAGCCTGATGGCAATTCTGGGGAAAGTAGCTGAAAATATATTAAAAGTAAAAATACAGGTTAGTATGAAGTTATTAGGTAATGCGGATAATAAAACAACATAGATTTAAAAAAAAATAGAGCATGTGGAACAAACCATTTATGCTTTTATGAAAAGATCAAGGAGGAATTAAATAATAATACACCAGTGGATATAGTATTTTTGGATTTTCAAAAGGCCTTTGATAAAGTGCCTCATGATAATCTGATTATGAAATTAAATAAAATGGGACTAGATAGTCGAATTGTTGTATGGATAAAGAATTGGCTAAGTGATAGAAATCAAAATGTTAGAGTAGTGGGAGAGTTATCTGAGTCAATAAAGGTGAGAAGTGGCATCCCGCAGGGTTCTGTTTTGGGCCCCATATTGTTCTCATTATATATTAGTGACTTACATAAAGGGATTAGTAATCAATTAGTGAAGTTTGTGGATGACATCGAGCTGGGGGGACCAGTAAGAACAATAGAACAGCAAAAAAGGTTGAAAAAGGATTTAGAAAAAGTGGAAATTTGGGCCAGACAAAATAAGATGAAATTTAGTTTAGAGGAATCAGGGGTAATGAATCTAGGAAAAGAGAATAGAGAAAAAAAAAGGGTATATACTTAATGGCAAAGAATTAAGTAAAGTTACAGAGGAGAAGGATTGTGGTATAATAGTTGATAGAGAACTAAAATTTGATAAACAAAGAATGGTAGCCATACAAAAAGCAAATAACATGGTAAGAAATATAAAATGTAGTGTTAGGAATAAATCTTTGGGATGCATGGTACCAATATATAGGTCTTATGTCAGGCCATATTTGTACTATGGCTCCCAGTTGTGGAGTCCATATACAAATAAGGAAATAGGGAGGGTGGAAAGAGTGCAGAGGAGATATATCAAGATGATAGGAAATGTAAATAAATATGAGTATAGTGAGAGATTACAGAGGACAGTATTGTATATGTTGGAACAAATTAGGGAAATAGGAGATTTAATGATGATGTTTCGAATAATAAATAACCATGAGTTAGTAGAGGAAATGGGTATAAAAATGAAAGAAAGGTTAAAGGGGTTGAGAAGTCATGACAAACAAATCAAACTAAAGACCGTAAGAAAAAATGGAATATATTATTCTTTTGCTAATAGAACAGGGAGATTATGGAATACACTGCCAAGAGATGTGGTGGAAAGTAAAACACTGTAAGAGTTTAAAAAAGGAATTGATAAGTTTTTTCTTTGGGAGTAATGGATGTGGACCCACTATAGTGGGGAACAGTTCACATGGACCTATTGATCTTCTACTGTTTTATATCAAGTATAAATACCAAGTATACATACCCTTGTGGTGCCTTGTTTTAACAAGCATGTGCAAATTTAAAGATAGTGAAAGCCCTCCTTATTACAGTTAGGCCATATTTCTCCTGCAAGGCCTTAGAAAGCAATAAACATTGTATGTCCAAATATTGAAAACTACAGTGAAGCCCACCAGGATGAAGCACAGTGTCACAGGTTTCCTGCATGACAAAAGGGATTAACTCCCATTAAAACTGCATTGTTTGCTGCAGTAACACTACTACAGACTTCTGCAGAGTTGGGATTCATCCACGTGGGCTTCACTGTATGTCTAAGGTCCAATCTCTGCCACCCATAAAATATAATGTCCAGGTTTGCAGAAGCAAAGCTGGCATCATATGATATATGACAGCAGTGAAGCACAACCTGTCCAAAATTCAGCATCGATGTCACCTTACACCACAGTCATAGAGTGCTAGCTGTGTTGTTTTAGAAGTGCCAGAGGGGAAGCAAGGGTTGACCAAAAAGGTACCCTTTAATATCATGTAAATCATATAAATGAAATTCTACATGTATTCTTGTAGAGCCATTATTATTAGAAATCCAATAATATAAAACATGTTACTGCAAAGCAAGTGTGTATTGCATGAGATTTGGAAGACAAAGTCCACCCTGTTCCCTAGATAACTGAAATATGAAAAACCACCTTGCCAAATAAAGCATGAAATAAGCTTATTCCAGAAGCAGAAATAATGAAGGGAAAGCATAAATGGCAGGGTTTGTAGAAAGTATAATACTCTGGGTAATAAATTCATCCTAATGGTATCCAATGTGGCAAACAACCTCAACCGTAAGTTAGTCCACCTCTCTAAATCTGATGTTAATTGCTGTGGAAGGGGTTCTGAGTTGAGTAATTCCAAATTATGGAAAGCAGCTGAATCACCCATGACAAGCCTCAATGTTTTGTGTAGGTGCGCTTTCTCAAGAATACATCTGAATTGTAGCACAGATGCTGCTTTTGAAGAAAGTGCATCATATTTGACATACAGATTCAGGGAACATGAATACTTTGAAGAATGTATTGAAAGGGCATATATCCATGTAAAAAACGCTGATAAGAAAGCCCTCTTAACTCTCAATCCTCATGTGACACATGATGACAAGTAAAAGGTGTAACTTTGTCACAACTTACATACTAAGTCAAGTGCGGTTGAAAGTATCTTATGTAAAACATAGCACATATTGAGTACTGAGTCTAAATTATCCACATGGGTACAACAGCCCCCCTTGGATGGTATATAGAAGGGAAATTAATTTGGCTAACAAAGTCACACTTGGGTTACAACCACTATCACATTCTATTAAAACATAGTTACCTATATTTCCATCTGGGTGTTATGCTTGTGGCAAATGCAAATTTTGCGAGTTTATCATGCTATCCAAGACCTTTTTGAATCCCCATATGAGTGAGCAGCATGTGATCTCTAAATTCATTAATTGTGGTACCACACATGTAGTATATATTGCCACTTGTGCATGTTCAGCGTAATTATGTGGGTCATAAAAAAAATAAATTCAAAGAGAGGGTGTGGGATCATGTTGGAGACATTGCACGCAGGGTTGATGAATATGTCACTGCTGTCCACACTCACTCCTCTAGGGATCCCGATTTTCACAAATGGTCATTTATTGCCATTGCAACAGCAGTTCTAGGACCAACTGGCAGTGATTTAGTCAAGGTTTTGGAAAGAAGAGTATGTGTTCAGATACAGACGTTAGGAGAGACAACGGGTATGGCTCTTAATGAAAAAATAGATCTGACAGCTTATTTATCAAATATTTACTCTTTATATGAGATTTACTGCCATATTGCTTCTGCATTGATGTGTTCTGTATGTTCTGTCAAGTTTTGTGCAGTAATGTCCTTGTTTTGTCTTTTCTCTTGCAGATTTTTGAGATGCAATTGGAGCGTTTTACTGTTTCAGATCAGACAAATCAGCATCATGCTGAAGCAGGAATATGGATTGTCCAAGAAAATAGATGTTTAATATTATGTATTGTATTTAGTATACATCAGAGTTTTGTATACTTTGTTTTTTCTCCCCTGTCCCTTTAATTGACACAGTTTAAAAAGGTGATGGTTGGTGAGAGACTCTGTCTCTTGACAAATCACACCTGTGCAAAATGTTGAGGCTTGTCATGGGTGAGTCAGCTGCTACGTAACTCCGTTGGTACATTAAAACTTTGTGAGGCATTTATTTTTGGATTTGAGTGCATTTTGTCTCCCCTTGATTGATTGCTAAAAATAATGCATTGTGGTTACTGAGCTGCACTTTCCTTGTTTTCCCAATTCAAAATTATCTAATTTGTAGGGTATGGCAAACCCCAAATATGTAATGATTGTTCTGTGCAATCAGAAAGGAAACCTCAATTGTACTAAGTGGGTAGGAGTACAATGAAATAATGGCAGCTCAGTTTTCTGCAGACTTATCTTAAAGCGAGACATCTCCCCCAAATTACCCAAAATCTCCTAGGCTGCTGTAAGGAACTCCTCTGGGGACAACAAGGTAAGTAAAATATCATCCACATGCAGTGTAAGATAAAAGATCTCCTCCATAGGAATGCCCTCTCCCAACATGCCACAGTTATCATCAACAATATCAAAGCATTAAGAAAAGATATTAACACCTTAGATAACTGGGCTATCATAAATAATACGGCATTTAATGAAGATAAATGTGTTGTAATGCATCTTGGTCCTAGAAATCAGCATATGAAATATTATATAAACAATAAGGAATTAAAACATGTTAAAACTGGAAAAGATCTTGGAATTATGATTAATGAACAATTAATCCATGGGAAACATTGCAACACATTGCACCAAGGACAAACCATATTCTCACTTCCATTAAAAGATCCTTTATTTGCAGACAGAAGACCTGTATACTGTCTGTGTACAATTCATATATTATGCCCCACCTGGATTATGGAGCTGTCTTTTGGGCTATGTACATTTCTAGAGATAAAAAGCTTTTGGATAACATCCAAAGAAGAACTACTAAACTTATTCCTAGAATAAAATTCCTGTCCTATAAAGACAGATGCAGAGAATTACAACTGTGTGCTCTAGAAATTAGATGCCAGAGAGGAGATCTCTTATTATTGTTCAAAATTTTGCATGACAAACAACTTATGGAGGATTGCAACATCAAATATGCAAACAAAGCCAGACCGGTGGTGTGGAGGGTTGAAGCACTGGATGCACAGCTCGTGCCACGCCGGCGACCCTGGTTTGGGAATGAGCCCAGACCACTGAGGGTCAACAGGGGAGGGAAGAGATTGAGCATCCGGATGGAACACTCTCACTTCCCTGGGGAGGGCTTGGGGTGCGCTCACTCCTGGAGTGACCTCTGGTGGCAGGCTGAAGATAGATGATCATAGCAGTGCAGTATATGTTGGAGGAGGTGGAGCCACAGCATTAAGTTGTCTTACTGGCTAAGCTCCATGAGGGACAGCCACTAACAAAAAATTGAAAAAAACCTGGCTCAAAGAGGAGATGATGAGGGCGCCAGGGATCCCCCGCTCATCCCCAATGCTGGGCCAGGCCACACTTGGGATCCATGGCCAACTTCCTAGAGGGATGGACCATCTGTTTCCAGATAGTTCCACCGAGGGAGGGTGGGCCCTGTTCTGGGGGGTGATCTGGAGAGCTGAGAAGTCCCTTGAAGGAAGGGTGAACCAATGTGGATGGCCACGTCGGGGAGTAGAAGTGGTAGGATTGTGTGGGCATCTCTGAAGGATGCCTCGGAGAGCCAGGTGCATAAATAGAATTAAAAAACAATATATAGATATACAAACAAACCAAACACACCTAGGTGTAATAACAAACATGCTATTTGTGCAAAGTGTATTTAGAAATGAAAGAAAGCATTATTACACTATTAGGGCAATAACACTGTGGAATAAATTGCCACAGACTATAGTCAACTCAACCAAGTTTGAACATTTTAAAAATAAACTAGATAAATACTATATGAGTCTCCAACTTTATTGACCCACATGGCATGGGGAGATAGACTTGATGGGTCCTATGGCCTTCTTCTACCTTAGTAAACCATGTAAACTGTGTAAACATGGCACAGTTACAATCAATTTCTGCCCTGAAATTTGGAAATTTCTTTCCTTATTGCCTTTATGATTAGTGTGTTTGTGGTGGAAGGTATTACTTGAGTTTTCTTAATACTCAGGGTTAATTTAGATTCACTAAACCAGACCTGAAGAATTACATGGTCAAGTTGGACTATAGCCTCCATTTCTAAATGGCGGTTTTCATTTGCAAAAATAACTGCATCATCTTCTATGTACAATCTGATTGCTCTATTTTTTATAAACGGTGGCAGATCCTTAGCATAAATTCAGAACAACAGAGGTCCAAGAGTTTAACCCTGTGGTACACCTCTTTGTAAGTTATCCTTTTTGACAAATGCCCATTCATAGTAACACACTGCTTCCTGTAGTTTAAACAGACTGAGAACCAGGTATTAGTACCAGAAGCAAGCACATTTTCTTCAACCTAGCTATTAAAATGTCATGACTGACCATATCAAAGGCTTTGGACAGGTCAACAAACACTGCTTCTTTGGAATCTCCGCCATCCAGTGCACTTACCACCAAGTCCAAAATGTGCACCAGCACAGTGCCCGCCGAAAACCCTGTCCTAAAGCCTGATAGGCAGACAGTCAGCTTTGAATACTTTTCCTAGTACTCACAGAGCTGAGTTTATACCGTTTGTTCTATTAGCTTAGACAAAGTGGACAAGAAGGCAATTGACCTGTATTTTGATGACACACCTGGCTCTCCCCACCTTTAAAATGGGCACTACAGTAGGTTCTTCTCCTCATAAGCAGCTGACTCTGTCAAAGGGGACAGATGAAAAAAGACAATGCTGCTAGGCCATCAGAATGGCATGGTTATGATGGTAAAGACAGCAGGGTTTCTCAGATTCCAAGAGGCAGAATCTTGACAAAGGTTAAAAAAAAGAGCCTTTGAGTAGGTACTGGAACCAATGCCTGCCTAGAAAAACCAAAAAGAGCAACATGTTGTCACTCTTCCTGCAAAGAACAGGAAGGAGACAGTGGAACAAATACAAATGCACTTAACAGATGTAGCAGTTTTCTCCAGGCCTTCAAGGACATGGAACATTTATGTAATGTGCCTGCCAATCATGGCTCCAATTCCAGAACAACAGCCTCAACTGGAGGAGACAATTTACTAAAAAGAGGAGGAGGACGGTGAACCTATCGAACCAAAAGTTTGGTCCCCTCCTAGAGTTATTGAGGACGATGCCTCTTACTCCTCTTTCACTAAGCAAATGCTTGATACCATCATCACCTCCTCTTGTGAAATAGAGGAGTATAAGTAGGCTTTGGAATTCATGAACATGATGATACTAACCCCTACAAAGAGGCTGCTGGTGCAAATACGCAAGTCTCTTAAGAAAGTCACTTCAAAATCCAATCTGCACCAAATGCTGTAGCCGATATTAATAAGAAAACTGAGAAAAAGTATCAGGAGGAAAGTCAGCAGGTAGACACGTGTATGCCCATCTTGATCATGAGGGAGTGGTGCAGACAGTTACTTATGAGAATGCAAAGCTGCCTCACACTGCATAGTCTCCTAAAATGGGTTCCAAAAATCTGGATACCATGCCCCAAAAAGTGTACACAACAGCTTCACTGGTTGTAACAGGGGCAGCTTAGTTGGTCTTATTTGGCCAGTGGGAAGCTGAGGTGCATAGGGAAAGGTATCACCAGCAGAAGGGAGGAAGTGATATTGTGACACTATAAATCATTGGTGAGACCCCACCAGGACTACTGTATCCAGTTCTGGAGACCGCATCTCAAAAAGAACATAGACAAGGTAGAGAATGTATAGAGCAGTGCAACTAAAATGGTGCAGGGCCTGCATCAGAAGCTCTTTGAAGAGAGATTAAGGGGCTGCAATGTGTAAACACTGTAAGGGGGGGATGTATGATAGAGAGCTATAAATACCTGACAGAGTTGAACAAGGTATGGGAGGGGGGCTATTTTTCATAGGACAAGGTACATAACAGTAAGGGGATATGCAATGAAGCTGGAAGGGGGACATTTAAGAGGGATATGAGGAAGTAATTCCTAACTGAAAGAGTGGTGGATGCCTGGAACAGTATTCCAGCAGAAGTAGTGAGGGTGAAAACAGTGGTGGGCTTCAAGCATACATCAGATAGGCACAAGGGGATCTCAGTTGGGAGATGGGGGGCACCGGGAGATCGGGTAGGGGCTGCAGTGAAAGTTAAAGGCTGGTGAAAAAAGAGCAGACTGGGTGGGTTAAGCAGTCCTCAGCTGCAAACAAATTCTATGTTTCTATGTTTTTTATGCAGCTCAATATCAGAGAACCATGTGGAAAGCAGTGCTGACACTGAGGGACAAAGTGGATGGCAAGGTGGCATAAGACTTGACTGCAACTGCAAAGTCATCCCAATATGTAACAAAATACCAGTTCCACATGGCCATAGATGCCAATGAGTGAGCATCAAGAGTCTTGTCACATGTAATGTTCCTTAGGAGGTTTGCCTAGCTAAAAGCATAATCCTAACTGAGGTTATCCAAGCAAAATATGTCAGATTCCCATTTGAGGGAAATTATTTACAGCAAAACAGAGGCATATATGAAAAAAGTGAAAGAGTACAGAACCACTACACCTACAGTACCACAGGCCTTATTGAAGGGAAGATAGGGACTACTACCAAATACCCTACACTGGCTATGAATAACAACCACAGAAATGGTACCATAGGTGTGAGGGCAGAAGGAGAACAAAGAGTCCTGCAACATCATCCCTTACGCCACAGCCAAAACAAAACCCTTGAAAATATTTCCCAGGTATCCAGTCAGTCATTGCCAGTGGGAGGAAGGCTGATACGCTACTTGCATGAATGGAAACAATGCCCCCACAGAGAATTAGGTCCTGGATGTAGTGGTTCAGGAACTGTCTCTGTAATTTCAGAAGTTTTCCAAACTGCAGAGGCCCAAAACACTTTCCAGCTCATTCAACAACACAAAAAAAAACTTTGTTGAAACTGGAAATAGAGAAATTACTGCAAGCAAAGGCAGTAGAATGGGTCTTTGCATCACAATGTGAAAAGGGCCTTTTTTCAAGACAATTTCTAACACATGAGAATAGTGTAGAATGGTGAGCCATTCTAGATTTAGTGCACCTTATCAGATATATCAAGAAAGAAAAATGCTATGAAAGGAGATTTAAAGAGTTCAATATGTACATCCTGGAGGAGAGGAGGGAGAGTTGTGATATGATTCAACCCTTTAAATACATCACAGGGGTTAATAAGGTACAGGAGGGAGATATGTTTTGGAGAAAAAGATGCTGCAGAGCAAGGTGTCATGATATGAAGCTGGGAGGAGGTAGATTCAGGAGAGATGTGATGAAGTACTTCTTCACAGAAAGGGTGGCAGATTCTTGGAACAGCCTTTTAATGAGAGACAGCGAGAGCGAAACCAGTGGTGGGTTTCAAAAATGCCTCAGCTAGGCAAAAAGGAATCCTAGGAGGAAGAAAAGGGTGGAAGAGACAGTGCTGTAGATCATGTTGGATCTGTAGCAAAAGTGATGTGATCATAATTAAAAAGTGGACAGACTAGATGGGCCCTTCAATCATTATCTGCCATCATTTTCTATGTTTCTATGTATGACTGGTTATCTGATTCAAATGGATACGGTGTAAAATTATGAATATGCACAATGTCAAAACTGTAAACCGTACATAATTCATGTTATACTATGCTATATGCACAATAATCAAACGGGTAATAATATATGCATTGAACAAGGGAGAAAAAATCAAGGGGAACACATGTGAAGCAATGTACTACTCACAGAGTAGTGACACCATGATAGGTACACACTGTATGTAGTTACTGTATTTTGATGGTACCCAGCTGTATACCAATGTTGAGTTAGATACAATAAGGGCTTTTATTTATTTTTGTTTTATTTTTAATAATCCAAACGTTGTCTACACAGTAGTGACACATACCCATGGTTGTTTCTTTCAATTTGCAACATTTTTGTTTTGTTTTTGTTTCTTACCAATTTTTTCATTTTTGGGAAATCACTTGTAATTTGGCTGCAATTCTGTTCAACCAATTAACTTTTGGTTTACCTGTGCATGTCTTTTACAAGATAGTACTGTACAGAAGGGTGAATAACACAAAACAGAAAAGGAACCCCGGCTGGTTCTCAGGGGAAGTGTTAACCACCATGAAAGGAAAAAAAAGGTTGCCTACATGAAATACAAAGCATCAAACACAAATGAAGATAAGGGGGCATACAAAGAGAAACAGACGGAGGCGAGTAAGGCAATAAAGAAGGCTAAGGCACAGACTGAGGTAGAGATTGCAGAGGGGGCACAGCAAGATGACAAAACCTTCTTTAGATTTATAAGGGGAATAAAGAAAACAAAGGGGGGTATAATTAGACTAACAGCAGAGGATGGAAGCTTGGTAGAGCAGGATGATAAAAAAGCAGAAGTCCTAAACTGGTATTTCTGCTCAGTTTTTACAGAAAAGAAAGAAAGAAAATGACAAGAACTAGTCAGAAACTGCAACAATGGATTGTCAGTTGATATAAACCCCTTCACAGCAGAACATGTCCTGGAGGCACTTAAATTAAAAGTTGATAAGATAATTTGATCAGATGGTATACACACCAGAATCAAAAACTGGGAAGGGAACTGGCAGCAACCCTTTTTACAAAATCACTTCGAAACAGAGAGGTTCCCAGAGACTTGAAGAGAGCTTCAGTGGTCCCACTTCACACATATATTGGTGCAGGGAGGAGGCAGGGAATTGCAGTCCAGTGAGTCATTTTATTTTTATTTATTTGAGCATCAGTTTACAACCTTTGAGCCAGAAGCTCATTCCAAAGGTACCTTGTCACATTGAGGACAAATACATTACATTACAGGCTCGTTGTTACATCACATTGAGGACAAATACATTATATTACAGGCTCATTGTTACATCACAGAGTTTCAAGTTGTAATAAAATGACAACCAATTAAATTGACAGCCATATATAGTTACAAATATTTGTAGAGCGAAGGAACCATTCTAGTTACAGTGGTGCCGCTCATGCGAGCATTGTCAGTATGTGGTGGACTAAGTCACGACTAGTGACAGGTGCAATCACATGCATTAAATAGCTGGTTCTGCAGCTGGTTTGAAGGTGGAGATAGTAGTAGTGTCAGAGATGGCTGGTGGAAGCGCGTTAAACCAGGCTGGGGCTCTATAACAGAAAGATCTCTGTTCATGGCTTGTCATGGTTCTAGGGATCAGAAGGGTGATTTGCAGGAGGTTGGGTGATAATCAAAGGGTTTGGCTTGGCGGATGGAGGCTGGCTGGAACAGGGAGGATAGCCCGAAGGGTTTTTCGTGAATGAGGTTGGTTTGGTATTGAAGTCGTCATTCAGATTTAGTAGCCTTGCAAGTCATATAGCTGACATGTGTGAGTGAGCCTGGGCCCCTGTACTAAGCCTACATGCCTTATTCGGGACAACGCAGATTTTGTTGAGGGCAGTTGAGTCAGCCGCACCGTAAACAGGTAGGCCATAGTCCACCTGGGACAGTATCAAGGATGTAACTGCTAGTCGGAGGGCAACAGGGGGGGACAGTTTTTATGGCGGTAGAGGATACCTAGCCGCACATTAGTAGCAGAGCAAGTGCCTCAATATGGGTGTGGAAGGAGAAGGCAGTGTTGAAGCTGATCCCAAGGTACTTGTACAAGCGGACTAGTTCAAGGGGTTGCTTGGAGCTGGGGAGGATGTGTAGTGGGAAGTTACTGGCTTTGTTTTGAGGGTGGGCAAAGAGCATTGATTCGTTTTTTTTTGAGACTGATGACAAGTCGGTGCTCTTTGAACCAGGTTTCTGCATCATTGAAGGTGAGTTGTAGGGAGTCCTGGAGGGCGCTGGAGTTGCAGTTGGTGGCAAAGAGGACAGCATCATCTGCATATAACAAACTTCTACCAGTGCAAGCACTGGGTAGGGTGTTTAGGTAGATTGAGAAGAGTAGCAGTCCCAGGATGGAGTCCTGGGGGACACCTGAGCGGATGGGACAGGTTGTAGAAAGTGTCCCATTGATTTTGACACATTGGAGGTGGTCAGATAGGTAGCTTGTGCACCAAGAGATTGGCCCAGAAGATAGGCCAGTATGGGAGAGGGCTTCCAGTAGGAGGGGGTGGGAGACAGTGTTGAAAGCCTTTGAGAGATCTACAAGCATTGCACCAGCTAGGGCACCGGCATCCAGGGAGGAGTGTATGAAATTTGAAAACTCAATTAGAGCTGTTCCAGTACTGTGCTCTGCCCGGAAGCCGTGCTGTTCTGGACAGAGGATGTTGTACTTGGTTAGGTACTCAGTGATTTGAGAGGCCACCAGCTTTTCAAGGGCTTTGGAGAGGGGTGGGAGGATGGAGATAGGTCTGTAGTTCCTTGCATTAGACCTGTCACCGCCTTTGTGGATGGACGTAACTATGGCCATTTTCCATGCAGTTGGGAATTGCCCCAGGCAGAGGGATTTGTTGAGTAGGGTGGTGAGCGGAGCAAGTACCTGGTCCAGCACCTGACGGAGAATGCTGGGGTCCAGGGAGTCGCTGCCAGGACTATTGCTCTTTAAAGCTTTGAGCAGGTGCAGTCTGGCTTCCTGGATGGTTACCCTGCATAGATGGAAACAAGGGCATTGGATGACAGGGGCCGGCCAGAAGAGGAGAGGGTCAAAGAAATTACTGGGGAGAACCGAGCTTAGGTCCGTGAAGGTAGTATTTAGGAATTTGGCTATGCAGACCGGGTCAGTTGAGGTAGTCCTGTCCATGGTGATCTGGGCTGGGGGGTGTGTGGGCACTCCCATTCAATTGTTTAACGTTATCCCAGAAGGTTTGCGCACACCCCCTGGAGGAGGTGAGTGTGGCCTGGTAATGGTCAGCCTTTGCTTTAAAGATAGCCTAGGTGCACTTGTTCCATGCTGCATTATAAGCCTGTCTGTCAGCTACCCGGGCCTGTTTTAGTGGCAAGATGCCATAAGTTATCCCTGTGTTTGAGCAGTTGATGTAGGGCAGGAGTAACCCAGGGTGCACTGAGCTTTTTGGTACATGTTCCTGTAAGGAGTGCATAGAGGTCACAGGCTTTGTTGAAAGTCTGGGAAAAGAAGGTGAGAGCTGTGTCTATGTCAGGAGCATGCTGTATGGGTGACCAGTTAATCTGGGCAAGAAGTCATTTGAGACTTTTAGCCCAACAGGTCTGAGGCACCTGCGGAGTGTGGGTTGGGCTTTAAGTAGGGGGGGTGGGGGTCGACCAGCAGAATAGGATTGCGGAGTGATCACTGAGTGTGTCTGGGAGGACCTGGATATCTTGGATTTTTTTTGGGGCAGTTTGTGATGATTACATCTAGAAGGGTACTGGTACCTCTCTTGGAGTTTACTCTTGTGGGTTGGGAAATGAGTTGCGTCAGATCCATAGCCACCAAGGTATCTCGGGTGGTGGAAGAGGAGGCACTGAGCCAGTTCACATTTAGGTCCCCCACAAGGATGTGATCAACCTTGTGTTGGAGGGTAGCGAGATAATCGGTTAAGGATAACATCGCCAGAGTTTGGTGCTTTGGTGAAATGTATGTCTTAGTGAGATATAGGGAGCCCCTGGTGGGGTCAGGCATAAGTTTAAGGGTGAGTGCCTGAGCCCCATTTTCAAGAACCGGGGCAGAGAGTGCTAGCCCAGTGAGTCCCTGGTATAGATAGCACAGCCTCCCCCACGTTTGCCAACACGATCCCCTCGGTATAGGGTGTATCCAGGTAGTGAGACAAAGTGGTCAGGAGTGGATTTTGACAGCCAGGTTTCTACCAGAGCTATGACATCTGGTTTATGCAGCATGACCCAGCATTGGAAGAATCAGATTTTTTGAGTATGCTGCATATATTCATGGAAGCTATATGGAGACCGGCGGTCCCAGTTGTGGGGCTGGTCTGGGTAGGCCTGGGTTGGGATGTATATTGCCTGTGAGGAGTAGTAGGAGGATCATGACTGTAACTAGGGGGCAGAGTTTAGTGATGTTTCAGTGGGTATTTGGGGTTGGGGGGCCATCAGGGAGGAGGGGATGGGTAGGGTCAGCACGGTCAGGAGGGCAGGGGTGATTAGTTACCAGTGGGCACCAGGGTAAGCAGAGGGGAGGTAACCTGGGCATGGGTGCTGTGGGTAGGGGCACATGGTCATTGTAGGGTGGGATCTTA
Organism: Neoceratodus forsteri; assembly: GCA_016271365.2. Lineage (NCBI taxonomy): Eukaryota > Metazoa > Chordata > Ceratodontiformes > Ceratodontidae > Neoceratodus > Neoceratodus forsteri. The sequence continues at coordinate 217,620,675 of CM057453.1, forward strand.
TTATATCCGGGGGAATTGATGCTAGGGCTGGCATACTGGATGGGCTTCCTGGTAGCTGGGTTGTAGGTACCAGGGTAAGTAAAAGGGGGAGGCATAGTAGGAGAGGGTGGGCTGACATGGTGCTTGCCGTAGCAGCAGGGCAGAAAGGTAGAAGTATTTTGGGTGCTGTTCAGCAAGTGTAGATACTTCAGTCATAGGGAAAATGATGGAATCCCTGCTCAAGCAAAGAATAATAACATTCCTGGAAGACAGCATGATCACAAACAACAAGGGTTAACCACAGAGAGGTCTTGCCAAATGAAACTTGTTGAATTTTTAAACTGGGTAACAGAGACAGTGGATAATGGGGGAGCAGTTGATATTGTGCATCTGGACTTTAGCAAGGCCTTTGACTCGGTCCTTCAGAGGAGGCTGGTAAAGAAACTATTCTATATAGGGGTGGGTCAGGAGGTGGTAAACTGGCTGAAAAATTGGATATATGGTAGAACACAATGAGTGCAGGTGAATGGTATATTATCAAAAGAGGGCGGTAATCAATGGGGTGCCCCAGGGCTCAGTGTTAGGGCCCCTGCTATTCAATATATTGATAGCAGACATTTGTTTGTTTGTTTGTTTATTCACTTAACGGGTAAGCACACTGGAAACAAGTTCCTTTTACAGGTGCGACCCACATATATTGCATACAGACAATACATAATCAAACATACATATACAATGCAGCAAATTGCAGACAAAAATGTCTTTGTTACGTATAAAATTCATAAAAAAAATTCATAAAAAACAGTTACAATTAAATTGAGATTGAAATACATCCTTAATGCATCGGCAAACTTTTGACAGAACACAACCACCTAATATCTTGAGGAATTTCATTCCAAATGAATGGAGCAATATAAGCAAAGGATCTTTGTCCACTTTTAGATTTCATAAAAGGAATCTCGAGAAACCTACTGTCTGACCTATGTCTAGAATAATTACCATCAATATGGTCTCAAAACTTTGAAATACTATGTGGAATTCCAGAGTCCATAACTTTATATATGAACTTGGCACACAGTATTGGAAATTTAATGAAACCGTAACCAGCCCATTTCTTTCAAAATCACACAATGATGAGATGACTTAGAACAATTTAAAGCAAACTTAGCTATCAAGTGAAGTAAAGTGGATTTCTTTGAAATCACTGTCGCAGAAGCAGTGTTAGTAATCATAGCTGCATAGTTCACAACAGGAAGTAAGCAGCAATTTGAAATAACCAGCCTAGACTCAGGAATAAGAAATGAACGGATTCTGTACAAAGAACCTAATCTACAATGTATTCTTGAGGTAACCCTCAAAAAATGAGATTCATAACTTAGATGAGAATCTAATAATACCCCAAGATATTGAAATGTATCAACATAGTCAAACAGTAATCCATCAAGAGATTTAACTTCCAAAGTACCAACCTCAGATCTCAGTCTAGGTGGGGTACCAAAAACCATCACCTTTGTCTTAGATTTGTTTAAGAGTAATTTACAGGCCATAAGTGAAGACTGAAAATTGCACATTTCCTCTGTTAAAGAAACACCTAGATCTCCAAATGACAAACCCTGCGTATAAATTACTGCATCGTCAGCGTAAAGTGTTAAAGAAGCATTATTAATCACACTTACTAGTTGATCAAAAAACAAAGAAAACAAAAGTGGCCCCAAAGTAGAACCTTGTGGAACCCTTACACTTAACCATTACAGAGTCTGATACAGCACCCTATATTTAACCCTTTGAAACCTATTTGTTAAATAATCCCTCGTCCAGTCCAAGAAAGACTCACCAACTCCCAATGACCTAAGTCTAGAAATCAACAATTGGTGATCAACTGAGTCAAATGCCTTGGTCAAGTCCACGAACACAGCACCCGTCAGACACCCTTTATCCATGCCATTAAGTACCGCGCTCGTGAACTCGACCAAGGCAGTCTCAGTACTCCTTCCCTTTCTAAAACCATGTTGGTTCTGAGACAATAATCCAAAACGATCCACATACCCAATCAACTGATTATAAACTATTCTTTCCTGAACTTTAGCTAAAGCAGACAAGATAGAAATAGGTCTGTAGTTACAAAACTCATGTTGTGAACCAGATTTAAATATAGGAGTGACCAAAGTATGTTTCCATATATTAGGTATAGTACCTGTAACAAAAGACAAGTTGAAAATAATACTAACTGGAAGTGCTATAACCGAGGCAGCATCCGCCAATAAACTAGGACATAAGCCATGAGAACCAGCTGAGCTGTCCCTCTTAATACAACGCAACAACTTCTCTACCTCCTTCGGAGTAGTAGTCCTTAAGTACAATTTAGGATTAACTGTAAAATCTTCAGTCAATCCCAAATAGTTCACCTTGGACTGGTCACTAAAGGAATCAGACAATGTAGTAAATTTCAAATTAAACTCGTTAGCTATCTTCAGTTTTTCAGATAGACTAGAGGGGAAGGTGTGCCTGTTCCCAGATAACATTAAGATTTGCAACAGGGTGGACTCCACAGAAGGAGTTCAGAAAAATGAATCAGATCTAGAGAAACAGGAGCAGTGGTCCAGAGCATGGCAGCTCAAATTCAATGCCAAGAAGTCATGCTCCTAGGAAGAAATAACCCCAGAGGGGAGTAATACTTGAAGGGGGAGACTAACTGCAACAAACCAAGAAAGAGACCTGGGGATCATGATATCAAATGACTTGAAGGTGGGGAGACAGTGAAAGAAGGCAGCCCTAAAGGCTAGTGGTATGCTGGGATGCATTGCAAGGGGAATCACAAGCAGAAGGAGCGAGATGGTATTGCCACTGTATGAGGCTCTTACATAGAAACATAGAAGTTGATGGTAGATAAGGACCACAAGGTCCATCCAGACTGCCCATTTCTTTTTCTACCTTATGAATGTGCCATCGGCCTTTGCTCTGTCAATTTTCTATCTATTCATACTCATCTGTATTGCTCCCTTATGTCTAACCCATGCCTGTTTGAAGCCCTGCACTGTATTCATATCCACCACTTTCAGAGGTAGGCCATTCCATGTATTCACCACCCTTTCTTTAAAAAAGAACTTACCTTACATTGCCCCTTAATCGGCTTCCCCCAATCTCATGCTGTGTCCTCTTGTCCTGCTATTTTTCTTATATTGAAACATGTTTGACTCTTTCACCTTGTTAATGCCCTTAAGGTGTTTGAATGTTTTGATCATATCACCTATCTCCCTCCTTTGCTCTAGGATATACATATTGAGCTCCGTTAATCTGTCCCCATATTTTTTCTGATACAGTCCCTGCACCATTTTGGTTGCCCTTCTCTGGACTGCCTCAATTTGGTTACTGTCCTTGAGAAGGTGTGGCCTCCAGTATTGCATGCAGTACTCCAGTTGGGGCCTAACCAGTGTCTTGTAAAGAGGGATTATTACCTCCCTCTTCCGACTTGTAATACCCCTACTAATAAACCCCAACTTCCCTCTAGCCTTACCTACTCTTTAGTGGTCTGCTTGGATGATTTCAGGTCATCGGTGATGATGACACCCAAGTTCTCTTCTTCCCTTGTGACTGCCAGCAACTCCCCTCCCAGCGTATAGGTGGCTTCAGGATTTCTCTTTCCTAAGTGCATGATCTTGCACTTCTTTGCATTAAACCCCAGTTGCCACTCTTCTGACCATTTTGCTAGCTTATCCAGATCTCTTCTTATTCTGCCCACCCCTTCTGAATCATCTACTCTGTTGCAAATCTTGGTGTCATCTGCAAACAGACAAACTTTACCGTCCATCTGCAATGTCACTGATGAAGATATTGAAGAGGATTGGCCCCAGGATTGATCCCTGAGGTACCCCACATGTGACTTGCATCTCTTCTGACTGTATACCATTTACCACCACTCTCTGTTTTCTTCCTGTCAACCAGTTTGCCAGCCAATTGACCAACTTCTGACCCACCCCAAGCCTACCCAGCTTATTAATCAATCTTCTATTTGGAATAGTATTGAAAGCTTTGCTGAAGTCAAGGTAGGCGACATCAACTGCTCCCCCTTGGTCCACCACTCTGCTTACCCAGTCAAAGAAATCTATGAGATTAGTTTGACAGGACATTCCTTTTGTAAACCCATGCTGTCTTGGATCATGTGCTCCTATGGATTCCAGGTGTTGCACTATCCTTTCCTTAAGGAGTGCCTCCATAATCTTGCCCACTACTGAGGTCTCTTGTCTACCCACACATGTAGTACTTTGTCCAGTTTTGGAGACCACACCTCAGAAGGGATATTGATAGGATAGAGACAGTGCAGCATAGGGCAATGAAAATGATACAGGGGTTAAACCACATAACATATGAGAATAGGCTGAAGGACTAAACATGTACTCCCTGGAGCAGAGGAGAGAGGGGGTGACATGACTGAGACTTTCAAGTACATCAAGGGCATTAATAAGGTAGAGACACAGGAGTTATTTCAGGTCAAGGAAGGGAGTAGAACAAGGGGGGCATGATCTCAGGCTGAAAGAAGGAACGTTCAGGACCAATATGAGAATTTTTGTTTTCACAGAGAGGGTGGTAGTCACCTGAAATGGCCTGCCTCCAGAGGCAGTGGGAGCTAAAACATTTTGGGGCTTCAAGAGTGCTTGGGACAAACACAAGGGTACCATCCCCCAGGTGGCAAATATTGTTGGGGGGGGTGAAGATAGTATACCTTGGGCAGATTAGATGGACTTTACTGTCCCTTCCTGCAGTCATCATCTATGTTTCTATGTATTAGTGGCAGTGGCAGAATGTTACCCTTAGGACAGGTGGTGGTGTGCATTTGAACAGATGTAAAAATTGTGACACTGCATTTATATGGCAAGTAAAAATGGTGTACCTGATTTTGAGCATTTGTCTCTTATATTAATGGGCAGTGTTCGTCATTTTTGTCCTGGAAGAGTGAGAGGTATGCATTCTGGGGTAGTTAGGTGTTGCAGCTGACACCCCTACAATTTCTTTGTAATCCCCTATGATGTCCCTTGCAACCCCTGGAAACCCCTAAAACATTGGTTGCCTAGCATTTACCCCTCCTACAAATACAAAGTCATGAGAGTTCCTTTGCCACTAAGAATTTGCTAGGTCATGAAAGGGTTAATATAAACCAACTCACCAGACAGGAGTAAATCTTTGCCACATATGCACAGTTAGGAGAGAGAGAGAGAGAGAGAGAGAGAGAGAGAGAGAGAGAAATGTAATTTGGACCTCCTCTGGAGTTATTTCCTCTGAATACTGTAGCATAGTGCTATACATTTGAAAGCTTTTTGGTTGTCTGTTGAAAGTTAAGTTAGTAAATGATTTACCCTCCAAAGAATAGCAAATCACATTTCAATAATAAATAGAGCTAATAAAACAGTAAGTGAACATACTAAATCCTGTGTTAAAACAGGTCAAATGGGCTTCCAATGTTTTCTTTAAACAAATGCTTGGCACAGTTATTTTAATGTATTTAAAATTTGATAACGGGGAAAGGCACAATGAGACAAAGCTCATTTCCAGTTGTGACCTGGGGAATAATTGGGTTGAAGAGTTGCAAAATCACAATCAAACAATAGTGCGCAATGCAACATAATATAAGTACAGCAAGACGTAAGTTAGATGAAAGAACAGCAACAATTCAAAAACAACAGTTCAGTACAAAAGTTACAAACATGTTAAATATAACAGAGAATGAGTGATCAAAAGATAATATAACACCAATTGGTATAGGAGGCTAGTGCTTCATTATATTGGAGGCAGTAAGTACATTAGGAATACAAAGTTGGGGAAGTAGACAAGGGGAGGGAGGAGGGAGGAGGGGCTAGGGATAGTCTTAGCTAGGAGGAAAGAGGCAGGGTAGAGGAAGGGCATGAGCAGTCAGAGCTAGGGAGAAGACACAGAAAGGACTTAAGGGAGGAAAGTGAGTGGGAGTGACTTGCTACCTTGGTAAGCTGATTCCAGAGAGAAGGAAGGAGATAGGAAAAAGCAGGTGTCCTAGCCCTTGAGCGAAGGTGAAGGAGGGAGAAAGAACAAGTATCTCTCGATCTAATGAAGTAGGTAGAAAGGTGAGTGAGCAATAAGCTAGAGGAGAGATAAGAAGATAGTGTCCCTAACCAATATGTGGCTATTAGGGAGGCAGTGTGTACCAGGCACCTGTGGTATAGTGGTGCAATAAAAAAAGAGGTGTAGAGGAGACAGTAGTGATTGAGGAGAGGATAAGAGGTTGTACATATGGTTATAAACTGGAGAGCTTGCTCTCTCTCTCTCTCTCGAACTGAAGTGTGTACCTCTTCTAGTGTTGGCTGTTGATATGGGAAATGGAACCACTTCTGTGCTAGCTTTGACTTTATTTATTTAGTTTTTGTTGACTGGGTAAGTGCACTCAACAAATCCTGCCTGTTTTCAGGCACGACCTGGGGGAGGGGGATACAGATGAATTCCAACTGACCTTGAACCAGATTAAGCTGTTGGTGGTATTTTGAGTGAATGAGGGAAATTTGGCCAGGACACCGAGGAAATTCCCCTACTCTGTAGGCGGGTGGCGCTGTCCGTCTGTCTGCAGAGATGGAGGACCTCAGTTTGAAGGAGGTAGCAGAAGAGGATGGACGTGGACTTGGAGCTCAGGAGCTCATTGCACTATCTTCTATATTGGAAGGAGAAGGTCAGCTTGTAAGTAGTGACCAAGCAGTGGTTTTGGATTCACCTGTCTCTACATTGTTAATGGAAACAGAGATGTCTGCAGAAGTGCAACTACAGAAGGAATTGGATAGAAGAAAAACCCAATTGTTAGACTTGATAAATATAGCAGAAAGAGACTTTCATACCTGTCAGCAGAAGTTGGAAGCTGAAAGGAATAAACAGAAACGTTCTATGGCAAGTCCGCCTTAGGATGGGAGCAAGAAATTGTCTTTTACTCCGTCTGTGGAAGTGCAATCTAAGGCTGAAGTTTTGTCTATATCGTCAATGGTTTCTTCAGGAGGAACCTGTCCGGTTTCTGAATGGACTCTAGGAACGGCTTTACAGCAAGCAGGATGGCTCTGGGAGGCAGGTCATTGGATTCCGGATCTGCAAATCCCTTTGCTGGTTTTTCAGCTGCAGTTTGTCTGCCTGAGTTGGGTGCAGTGGTAGAGTCTTCTTTCTTGGATTCTTCTATTGGTGAATGGCCTCTGTCCTGTCCTTCTGCGACTGTGTGTCTCCAAGGGCAGGTAGGATAGTTGGAGGTTCAGCCTGGCGTGGTGGACTAGGGGTTGTTATGCAATGGCTCTGCAGTTTCTGACATTATTTTGGATTCACAAACTGAGGTTTCAGATGGGCTACATAAAGAAGGTGAGTCACGTAAGGTCCAGCCGACTTCGGTCGACACCTGTATAGGAACTGCTACTGAACCTTTGCAAAAGAATGGTGACTGTTCTGTCAATCTTGATTCTGGGCTGAAAACTTATGCTGGCTTATTTCGGAAGCCTGCTGAAGTGGCGAAATGCCGGTTTTTGGTCAGACTCTGCTATAAGGGTAAAGCCGCTATAGTTCCAGACAGAATTTGGGTTGCGAAGACCCTTTTGGTGGATTCTTTAGCATTTTCACCTTTCAAGGTGTACACTTTTATTCATCCTCCAGCTGAACACACATCTGACATTAGTTTTGTGACCATGAAGTCTCTGGATAAGTTTTGGAGGAAATATTATGAAGTTAAAGACTCTGAGGTTTGGAAGTATTTCTTGGCAATTCCTATAACCAAAACCAACTATTAAAACTGTGGCTTTTCTTTTTCACAATAAGGGTGTTAATGTGGCTAATATTATATTTTGGCTAGAAAAAAGATGTTCAGTTTTTGATCACCCAAAACCCATAATTGATGAGAATGGTTTCTGGACAGGGGGTGGACTATAAGGGTTCAATTATATCAGACAAAGGAAGGTATTCAGCACCTTCCAAGTTCATTTTTTCTGGGTCAAGACAGGGGAATATTGTTCTATGTAGGCCAGCCAAAAAGCTGTTATAGATGTGGGTCATTGCAGCTTTTAAACACCTCATGTGACCAAGTTAAATGTTTTCAGTGTGGTATGCTGGGTCATGCAGCAGCTTGTTATGTGGCTCCCTCTGTTTGTCATTTATGTGGGGAAGAGGGTCACTCGTATGCTGAATGTTCATGGGCTACCCATGATAATGAAGCTTCTTCAGATCAAGAGTATTTTTTATATAGGGCAAGAACCCCCCTCCCCCCAGGAATCTGAATTGGGAATTATAGATAGGGGTAGACGCCATGGTAGAGGGAGGGAAGAGGTATATGGAGTGTAAAAGAAAGATCCTCAATAGTTCCATCTCCAGTTGAGGCTAATTCTTGTTTCCAGGAAGACATGGAAGTGACTTCATCCCCTCAGACTGTGGTAGATGGTGGGGAACGAGAAACCCCCTTTGTAACTCTACTTGGTTCCCCATTAAAGGAAAACAGAGGAGTTTTTTCTTCTGTTACTTTAGATAATGAACATCTTTCTATACCTTTGTTTGTGAACGTGCCCCAGTCTAAGAAAAAAGATAATGTTTCTCCCTCTGTAGGGGTGGAAAGAGCAGAAGGCCTTATGGTACAAGGGGTACCTCTATCTCCTTTACCACGATCAAATCGTTTCACTCTCCTCTCCTCTCTTCTTTGGGGGAACAAATGGAGCAGGAGAATCCTCTGGTTGATGTTGAACTATCTCAGGAACCTGTGGAAATGGTAACATCAGGTATGCAATTACCTCCTAGGAAGATCCCAGATGTTAATAAGCAGGTTACGAGATCCAGTGGAAAAATTATAAAACCTCCTTCCTGATTCCTCTTCTCTATGGGTTGCAAGTCTAAATGTTAATAGTATTAAATCTTTAACCAAGCGACTTGCAACTTTTGGAGTATTGACACATTTAAAATTTGATGTGTATCTATTACAGGATACTAGGTTGAATACCTCAAATGAGGTATTTCAGGCAAAGCGTAATTGGCTATGGGCCAGTTCCTATTGGTCAATGGGAGAGAACACTTGTAGTGGGATAGGGATTTGTTTTTTAACTTTAGATGTGCAAGTATTACGAGTGGTCGATATAGATCCTGGGAGGCTTTTTTCGCTAGGCGTAGTTCTTCATGGCCTACAATGTAGACTTATTTATTTTTATGGTCCCAAACTGAAGGCTTCAAGAATTGCTTTACTGAAACAAATACAACCTTTTTTATATACAAGTAGTCAATTTTTTTTTGTGGAGATTTCAACATTAATTTACATCATAGAACTGAAATAGGTAAACAATATTGTGATAAAGTTTTTCCAAAAACAGTTTTGGCACAAGCTAATTTAGTAGATGCACATGCTTTAGGTGGTTTGAAAGCAAAACTGACTTTTTCCAAAGGTTCATTGAAATCGAGAATTGATTTTATTTTTATGCATAAATCTTTATTGATACATAATGTAACAAATTTACCGATAAAAACTTCTGATCATTCCTTGATAGGAGTTAGTATAGAAAATCCCCCTAGACGTAAATGCAGTCCCGGGGTATGGTGACTTAATTCTTCCCTTTTAACATTACCGGGTACAGAATTAGACTTAAAAATTATTATACAGGATCAACTTACAATATTAGATTTATTTGATAATGTGGGGGAATGGTGGGTAGATTTTAAGAATTTTTTGATAGGATATTTCCAGACATTGGGTAAATCACAAGCTAAAACAAAGCTGGAGGAATATTATGGGTATAGACATACATTATGTCTATAACTTTCCCGACTGGAGGAAAGGGAAGAGGGTTTGACTGAGGAGATTGCACAGGTTAAACATTTAATGAGTCATTATCAATATAATAGAATGTCTTCATTAAACAAAGAACAGTCATTTGGAACTCAGGGGAAACCCGCTTTTGTTAACCCCTTTATGGCATATACAGACCGGAGAGGGAAGTGAGTTTTTGAATATTTAAATAATTCTTCTGGTAAACCAGTTTTTGATAACAAAAGCATAATGAATATTCTTGATGACTATACTGAGTCTAAATTTGGTAAACAGGTAGAAGACTCTGATTTTTTACTGGACTTATTTCAAGCTGCAAGTCTTCCACAGCTTTCTGAGAATTTGCAAATGACAATGATTGGGAATTTTATGGGGATGGAATTGGAAGGGGTTATATCATCTTTAAAAGCAAATTTATCTCCAGGATCAGATGGATTGCTTGGAGAGTTATATAAAATGATATGGCGATTAATGCCCTTGACATTGATATCTTTATATCATTTCTTTTTGATTGAGTTTTTTTTACACTCACAAATGAATGAATGATTGTTAGTTTTTCTTTATAAATCAGGAGATCGGGCAAATTTTAATAATTGGAGGCCTCTCACACTATTAAATGTAGTTTTTAAGATTTTTTAAAAATTATTGGGGAATCGATTATCTTTAGTGATGCCAGATTTGATTTGTCAACATCAGTATGGTTCTGTACAGGGTAGACGTATTACAGATGCTTTATTGCTAATTAGGGAATTATTTGATATACATACTGCAAATAAGGAAAAAAACTTTAGGATATTTGGTTAGTCTGGAACAGGCTAAAGCATTTGATGAAGTTTCCCATGACTATTTATGGCATTGTTTACAGGCTTATGACTTTCCAGAACCATTTGTACAGTGGATTAGATTGTGCTATGTTTTAGCTAATGTCAAACCATATGACAATGGAAGGTTAGGATCTTGTCATCAGATTTTGAAGGGGGTACGACAAGAGTATCCGCTTAGCCCTCTTTTATATGTTTTCTCTTTAGACCCTTTATTAAGACTTTTGTTAGGGTCTCTGAATCTAAATTGGATAAATGGGGGTTTTGGTAATTTTCCAAAATTATTGGCTTATGTGGACGATCTTTGTTTATTTTTAAAGGATGGTAATTCTATTATTTTAGCTTGTGAATTAATAAAAGAAGTTGGTAAAATAACTGGCGCACGGATTAATTTGAATAAAACACATTGTTTATGTATAAATGGTTTTCCTCCAGAAAATGAAATTGTGGGAGGTTTCCCTGTAGATATAGTTCCTTGTCAAATATTAGGAATATATTTCAGAGGTAATAAAATGGTGAAATATAATTGGCAAAAAGCTTTAGATAAAGGACAAAAATAGGTGACAAATTTGAATAGATGGAAATCATCTAGATTGAAATGAGTGTATATGATAAAAACTTTTTTGCTTCCTCTATTTTTGTTTTTAAGTTCTGTTTTCCTTTTACCACGAGCTTTGGAGTCGCTATTAATGGGATTTTTTTGTGTGGATTTTGGGGGAGCCGTTTAAATCTGCTTCGACGAAAAGTACTATATTTATCAATAAAGGATGGGGGAGTTAAGATGTTAACCCAGTATTATTTTTTTCTCAGTTTTTTTATATTGTAATATTGTTCCAATAATCAAAGGGGGTACTCAAGATTGGAACTGTTTTGTTTATGGACAGGTGTCCAGTGTTTTATTAGATTGGAAATAGGGATCTTTTCAACATAAAAATAAAAGAAGTCCTAGATTGGCAAAGGTATGGGAAGTTTTTTTTGATAAGATTAAAATGTGACAAATCAGTTGGACTTCCATTACAATAGTTGAAAGAAAAACTTTTTATTTGGAGGTTCTCCAAAGGTGTTTTTTTGGAAATTCTGTTTTCTAACTTTTCCTCTATCCATCAGAAAGATACATCAAATTATATCTCTGATCCAAGAATACCTAAACTTATTTGGGATACAGTACGGTTAGCTCTCCACAATAATGTTAATGTATGCAGTAATCAAAAACATAAAAACCTTCAGGATAGATATTGCCCAAGGGAGGGGTATATTGAAGTCTTAGAAACAATGTTGCATCTTTATTGTGATTGTTCATATGCAAAGAAATTCTGGGATGTAGTTAAAAACCATTGGAAGAACAATATTTTAGTTTCTCCAGCTTTGGAATTATTGTTTTATGGGATCTCTAATATATCAATGACTACAGAAAGTCGCAGTACTTTAAGAGTAATATATGGTCATTTACTGTACTGGTTATGGATAAGTAGATGTAGATTGTTGCTACAACAACAACATATTTCTCCTGAAGAGTTATTATATATGGTAAATTCTGATTTAAATTGTTTACAACACACAGAGGCTTTACATTTAATTCTACTTTTTGGGATCAATTATGGAGTAATTTTGAATTTCTATAAAGTGGGTCAGAATTAGTAGTTTCAAAAGGTAAAAGGGGGACTAGAAAATAACTTCTTATTGTGTTATGTGTTTTTATGTTTGGACTGTATATTTTTCATATTTCTTTAGGTTAGATTTGAGCTATGAGTTTAAATGCTCTTATAAATTGGATTATATATTATTAATGGAATGAATTTGACAACTATAAAGGTTTTCTCAAAAAAAGGAGGAAAGAAGAAAAGGGGGGTAGGGTAAAGGGGGGACAGCCTCGCAAGATGTAAAATTTGTTTAATCATGTTTATAATGTTTTTTCTTATGTGTGAATTAATACTTATTTTAAGTTCTGTTTTTTTTAATGATGCGTTATGAAAGTTATTTTTATGTGTAAGGTTATTGTATGAATTTATACTTATTTATGTTTTGCATCTATCATTCTTTCTTATGGTTTTGTGCAATGTACTACTGATTTGTACATATTTTGTTATGATTTTGTTTTGATTTTAATAAAAATTCCTCTACTGCATTACTGGCAGTAGGGGGACTTGCTGCTTGTGAGTTGGATCACTTGTGGTCAGACTTGGTGGAGGATGGACATCGTTGAGAATGGAGTGTGATTGGGTTCTACTATAATGATTGAATAATCTACTGATAAAGCTGATAGTCAGTGTACTGATAGAGACCCAGAAAATGGTGTTATTTTTGTTTCTACCGAAGATTTAACGGTATCTGCCTCACTAGTGAGAAATATGGAACTTTCTACAACTGTTGTTATGGAGGACCAGCAGGAGCAGCTCAAGCTACAGCTTGCTGAGCTTGCACAGGAGCAAGAATGCTTAAGGAAACTGCTGCTTTTGTTGCACTCTGAGGCTTCACCTGTCACAGCTCTGCCTCCGGCTATCATTGATCTGGACTTTAAGTCTGTGCATTCAGTTCTCGACAAGGATCAGTCGGGTGAGTTGTTACAAGTGTTTTCTACCTTAATACAGCCCAAACAGTCTTTATGTACCTCCTCGCTGGCTGGCAGTCGAGAATCCGAAGTGATTCATTGGCAAGAGCCATTATCAGAATCAGGATCACTTGCGGTTACTCCCGGCTTACCACAGGTTGCTACAGTGACTTCCAATGCCCCGGATGTGTCTACCTTGGAGCACGGAGGCTCCATTTCCACCAGGCAGGCTATTACATTGCCTAAAGAAGCAGGATTTGTTTTTCATGCTCCTGTCCAAATGTCCTCTTCAGCATTGCAAAATACAGCAGTAAAGTGTGTTTTTCAAACAGAACCACTAAATCAGGAGGGAGTTTCTGAATTCTCTTTCATGAAATGAACTCAGTCTAATCATGAGAAATTTGGGGATGAAGGGAAAGAAAAAAGAGCAGCTGTGATTTTTTCCAAAAGGAACTTAGGGACACTAGAAGGGGCACAAGTAGACTCTTCTCCCATTTGGGCAGTGACTGGTCCTCTATCTTCGGCTGCTGTTCCACCTTTACAACTCCTGACTGATGAAACATGGTGCCCTGCTGACATATTACAGGATAACTCTGAAACTGAGAAACCCCTGATGTCAGAATTATTTTCTAAAATTAAGAAAGAAGCTGCACCACGCAGAAATGCTGTACGACTGTGATATAAGGGGGGTTTGGAGGTCAGGCCTGATAGGTAATATGTAGGAAAATGTTTATTAAAAGATTCTTTGCATTTTTTTCCTAGTGAGGTGTTTGCGTTCATAAATATATCAGGAGAAGATAACTTTGATATGAGCTTTCACTCAGTCTATGCCCTGGATTTATTTTGGGAACGGTACAATCAGGTGAAATTGTCTCCCACATGGACTCCCTTTTTGGTGATTCCTTTAATGAAGCCCTTAATTAAATATCTTACAATAATGTTTAGGAATGAGGAAGTTCATGTGGATGATATTTCATACTGGTTGTCTCAAAAATGTGAGATCTTAAGCTCTCCTGAAGCCATATTAGATACAGAACAGTTCTGGACAGGGGGATGGTGGTTCAAAGTTAAGCTCAGGCAAGCTGATACTGTGATAGAACATATTCTAAACTCATTTTTGTTAAGCCAGGATAGGGGGGTTGTTTTTATGCTTGGCAGCCCTGGGCTTGTTATAAATGTGGTTCCAGAACACACTTGTCCAGTTCATGTGATAAGCCTCGATGAGATAATTGTGGTGAAATTGGTCATATTGCCTTTCAATGTGCTAATTTTACTAAATGTGACCTGTGCGAGGAGACTGGCCATGTTTTTTCTCAGTTTGTCTGGGCTGCAAAAAGTAAAGCATCCAGTGGTAGTCCAGATCTTTTAATTCAAAAAGCTCAAGACCCGGCCACAGGCGTTATCCAGACAGCCCCTGTTGACACAGGAGAAAAAGTTATCCCTTCCTCACATCCTTCTCAGGACACATCTGAGGTAAACACTCTTTGTGTTCCGGTTAAGATTTCTCCCCTTCTTTCTCCTGTCTGTTATTCTGCACAAAAGAAGTGTTAACTCAGGATTCTTCTGATAATCCACCAGTTATTCAAGCTAGAAGGTCCTCCAGGAGCCTTAAACTTCCTCTTGCCCCCCTCCCCGGGAGAGATGGAAAACAGTAATCCCTTTTCTGTGTTGTCTGCACAGTGGGGTGATTCAGAAATAGATTTTCTGGTGCCTGATTCTCAGCCTATACAGGATATACCCCATCCCCTTTTCAGGCACAAGAAGGTTATAAGGGTAAAAGGAAAAAGAGAAGGAGAAAAGATGGTTGACCCTCAGGTTTCATAACTGGCTTGCTTTAAATTAGGTTCCTTGAATGTTCACAGTTTATTGAACTTTAGAAGAAGACAGGTGATTTGTGACTATATCCATAGTAACTTTCTGGATGTGTGCCTACTACAAGAAACTTGGATGTATACCCTAGGTCAGGCCAGGTTTTTCCAAAGAGAATGGTGTTGGGGTCCATCTTATTGGTCCTTTGGACAACAAATGGCAGATGGTTTGTGATTTCTTTTTAATTCTTATGATTTTTCTTTGATAAAAATTAATTGACTTAATCCCAGGGCAGTTGATGATCGTTGATGGGGTCTGACATTCCATGACATGCAGATTTATTAATGTATACTGTTCACAGCTAAAAGCTGAACGAGTTGCAATTTTTCAGATGATAAAACCTTTATTACTGACTTCCTTTGAAATCTTTCTTTGTGGAGATTTCAATTGTGAGCTCAAATCAGTAGGAAGCAAACCCATGGGTAATGGGAAAAATATGTATTGTGACTCTAGTGCATTATGTCAACTAATAAAGTTGTCTGGGTTGGTCAATAGTAGCTGCCATCAGCAAGATGGTCCAAAATTTACTTTTAAAATACACTTATACACATCCACTGTAGATTACATTTTTCTTTCAGATAATCTCCCCTTTACTTTTTACACCTTCCTGGTGACCTTTTCAGATCACATGCTCCTTCAGTGTAATTCTTCCCCTAATTCTTTACCAAAAATCCAGAAAACACAATGGAAACTAAGTGCCCTTTTGCTAAAATCCCCTGTAGTATTACCTAATATACAATTGTTACTTCTTGCTTGACTTTCAGTCTCCTTTTTATATGATGATTTGGGGTAATGGTGGAGAGACACTATGGAAGATTTGCATGGTATGCTAAAAATTCAAGGGAGGTCCAGGGAAAATTTGAAATTTCTTCATTATTTAAAACTGCGTCAGCAGTTATATTATTTAATTTCTATTGCAAATACCTCTAGAAGTGAATTTTCTTCCCAAATAATAGCCTTAAAGTAACAAATTCAAGATGTGCAATATAATAGAGCTAGCACGTTGCAGGTGCTTTTTCAATATGGTGTGAAAAAGCAGCCTCAATGTGATCCTTATGAAGCCTTTAAAAAATATAAGGCTAACACAAATTTGGTAGCTCTTTTTAATCAGGAAGGACAACTTGTGCAGGATTCTAAGGGCCTTCATGCTTTTATAAAGACATTTCTACTCTCTCATACACTGGTGGTGCCCCCTAGAGTGGAGGATATGAGAAAGTTTTTGCAGGAGATAAAACTTCCAGATACTAGATTTAATAAATAATTTTTAATTAGCCCCATTATACATGCAGAAATAGTAACTGCTATTAAATCTCAACAACTATGGACTTCACCTGGGATCTATTGACTTACTTCTGAGCTATATAAAGCCTTTCCTTCTGAATTTTCTGACTCTTTAGAAATTGTGTTTAACTTTTTCTATCCACTGTGGAATTTCCTGTTTGGTTTTCTGAAGGGTTATTAATTTTTCTTTATAAATCTGGGGATAAAGAACTCTTAGATAATTGGAGACCAATCATGATTCTGAATTCTGATTACAAACTTTTAACAGGGATTCTGAATATTCGGCTTAAACTATTTGCTGCCACTGTGCTTTCCCCTTCTCAATATTGTGGGCTTCTGGGAAAAAAATTCAACATGCCCATATAATTCTCAGAGATTTGATAGAGCATTTTGGTTTGTATAAACATTCTGGATGTATTATTTCCGTTGACCAAATGAAGGCCTTCGATCGGGTTTATCACCCCTTTTTATTCATGACTTTGCAACAGTATGGGGTTCCAGAAGTTTTTTTTAAATTGGGTGAAATCACTTTATAATAATGCTATTATCCATCCAATCATTCAGAGAGAAACTGGGGATGGGTTCTATGTCCCCACTGGGGTGCACCAAGGATGTCTCTTAAGTCCCTTATTATATTCTTTTATAATAGATACATTGATTCAATCACTCTCACAATCTCCAAGATGGAAAGGGGTCCTAGGACCTCCTTTTTTGGAAGAACTACATGTGCAGGCATATGCTGATGATCTTTCTGTGTTTTTTTTGCAACTATAATCAAGTGGCATTATTTTTGGATTTTATGGTCTCTTTTTCTTTTGTTTCCAATTAAAAAAATAATAAACAAAAAAGCCAGGGTTTGTTTATTGGGGTCAGCCATCAGCCAGAAATTATATTCAGGGACTCCAAATCTCCTCAGATCATATTAAAATTCTAGGATTATTATATGGGCCTCAGAATCTTCCAGAGTTAAATTGGGAAAAAGCACTAGCTTCTATAGATGGTAAAATTCAAATCTGGAAACACTGGAAAATGTCAAAATTGAAACGTGTACAAGTAATTAAACAGTTTTTAATTCCGGGTTTATTATACACTGCCATGATATTTCCATTGCCAGTAAGGCTGGAAACAAGGATATACAGTTTATTTTTTCACATGGTATGGGGTAACAGACTTAACCCTATTAAAAGACAATACACATATCTTGCAAAAGAAAAAGGGGGCTTAGGGATGGTGGATCTGGTTATTTTTTTTCATACACTATTTCTGGTACAAAACATTAGGGTGGGGTTGTTGCCATCTTCATCTAGATATGGGTTATTAATAAAAAATGTGTTGGCTCACTATTATTCTGCTTGGCTTACGAGTCCTCCTAAGCCCCTTCAGAAATTATTAATACCACAATATTTTTTGCCACTAGCAACAAAAACTCTTTAAATGGGGTTTATTGGCTCAGGTAGTAAAGGACAATAAAGGACCACAATTACATAATACAGTAATGTTATTACTATATCCGGTTGAACCGGCTTTTAAAAGCTGTCCTTCACTGAGAACTGTGAAGGTACTCCAACTACCAAATAATCCTACATTGCCAGAATATATGTGGGAATTTTTATGGCTCACAGTCTATGGAAGAATTGGGGTTGGGGTAATGCAAAACATAAAGCTTTAAATGAAAGAACTTGCCCTTTTTTAGAGTGCATTGCCCAGGAAGAAACAGTGAAGCATTTTTTATTTTCTTGTACATATGCAGTTCTCTTTGGAAATTCCTCGCTTCAAAATGGAATATGAGATGGTTATTGTATTTGGATTATGACACACTGGTTTTGGGTCACTTTCCTCAGCTAGGGAAGACTTATAATTTAGAGACTTTGCAAATTTTTTGCTGCTGTTTAACATATTATTTATGGCAGGCTAGATGCCAATGGGTTTTGTATCAAAAACTGATGTCTTATGATACAGTAGGATTGTTGATTCATGGGGCTATGGAAAGGATTTTCCTTAAAGATTTAGGGTTTTCTACCGCTAGAAAGGTGACAAATTGGGGGAAAGGATTCACAAGGTTTATGAAATATAAATAGAAGAGAATAGTATTAATTATATTTTGTATTTGGGGAGGGGTGGGTTTACATGGGTGTGATTGTTCTCTCATTTGTTACTGCATGACTGTAATATCTATTTTGATTTGGTTTTTATTTTAATTTTTTTTCTGTGTGACTATAATACTTATTTAATTTTTTTTTATTTGATTTGGGCATGAAGGTGTGTGATGTAACACTATTGTAATCATTTGCTTTTGATGTTATATTAATAAAACATTCCCCTACTCTTTTCAATAAGTGCCATAGGATCTTTAACATCCACCAATCCAGACAGATGGGACCTTGGTTTAACATCTCATCTGAAAGACAGCACCTCAAAAGTGCAGCACCCCTCTCATGCTGCACTACAGTGTCAGTACTGGGATATTAACCCAAGTGCCAGATGTGGGAACTGAGCCCACAGCTCTCTGATCTCCCGGCCTCAGAGGCAAGTGTGCTACCTACTGAGCCACTGACACTTTGGGATGAGGGAAGGAGAAAACTGTTGTTTTTTTTAGCCTATGAGAAGTTTCTAATTGCACTGTGGCAGACAGTTTAACTGCTTCAAAGGAGTGGTATAAGATGCTTTTTTGACTACCTGGGTACACTAGCTGTCAGGGCACTTAAAGCAGGCATGACAAGAGACAAACACGTTGAAAAAAATTGTGTTGGAACTGGTCTACTGAACAGAGACAGTGGAGTGCTTAATTCTTCTGGTGAAGTGACAATACTGCAACCCCAACATTGTTGTTCACTCAGAGTGAGGTGAGCTGCTTTCCTCTGAGAGCAAGATGACTGAAGAGCCTTGCACCTGAAGCCATAAAAATTCAGGATAGCAACACTGGGCACAGTCATTCCATTCCCATAGTAAGGGGATTGGTGGAATCACAGGATTCAAAGGATGCTTACTTCCACATTCTAGCAGCAAAATAGTAAAAAGCATCCACAGTAGAAAAATGCACCAAGACTCACAGATACATATAGTCTTAAATATTACATTTATTATGAAAATAACAAACACGCAATAGCCAATTGACCTCTAATAAATACATTAACATTTCCACTGACTAGCTGTCAGGCTTCTTCAAAGTGATCTATACCACAGCAGAGTAAAATGCCTATTTTAAACACATAGGGGGAGATGCTCCACCTCACTTCCATCAATAGTTGTGCAAATTCAACAGCATGTGATTTATATTGTTAAAAAAACTGTCATACACCATTGTGCAACATATAGATTGTACAATTATGAACAATTTATATTAATTAAAAACAATTACATATTGAGCTCAATACACACCATCACATTTTTCCCTTCCTTTTTTCATTTTTTTTCACCCAATGGGTTTATTTTTCCTTTTCTTCACCACTGATATGTTTATTTTTCCTTTTGAATAAAATTTTAAGTTCAAAATGACATTTTCACTTTATGTGTCACTCCCCATGCTGGTGTGCTTGGTCTCTGGCTCCCATTTACTTCTAATAAATTGATCTAGTCCAAACAGTTTTATCATGTTCCACTCCTCAATAATTTTTTTTCAAGCACTGGAATAGTGTAAGTAAAAAAGTAACCTCAGAGAGAGGGCATTCCCTTCCTACAGCAATCACCTACTAAGGTTCTGACAACAGATGCTTCACTCCTAGGGTAGGGAGGCCACCAAGAGGACCTCAGGTTAAGTGGCATCTGGAGCCCTCAGGTGACTCAGGAGTACAAAATCTCCTCAAGCTCAGAGAAGTACTGCAGGCAATGCTGTCATTTTCCTCCCATATTCAATATCTTCATAGGGCACATTGCAGAACAGCTGGAAGTAAAACATGCCTTTTGCAGATGGAACCAAAATCTGCAATAGGTGAACACTAAGGAAGGGGTGGAAACAAATGTGCAGGGATCTTGAGAAACTCAAGGAATGGTCACCAACATAGCAACTGGGGTTCAATGCCAAAAAATGCAAAATAATGCACCTCAGGTATAGAAACCCAGACACTGAATATAAAGTGGGGAGAGGGAGGTATTAACAGTCACTAGACAGGAACGAGACCATGGGATAATCATGTCTGACAACCTCAAGGTGGCAGGGCAGTGTGACAAGGCAGTGGGTAGGGCTATTGCATAGGGAGGGGCATCTCCAGCAGGATGAGGTAGTGTTGCCATTATATTACTCACTGGTGTGGCCTCACCTTTAGTACTGTGTTCAGTTTAGAGGACCACACCTCCAACAGGACATAGACAGGGTAGAGGTGGGCCAAAGGAGGGCAACTAAAACTGTGCACGGTTTGCATGAGAAGCCCTATGAGGTGATATTAAGGGATCTCAACAAGTACACCCTGGAAGAGAGCCAAAAAAGTGGTGACATTATAGAAACCTAAAAGCACCTCAAAAGGGTGAATATGGTACAGGTGAGTACAAGTGGTAAGTCTATTTCAGATAATAACAGGTGCCAGGATCAGAGTGTCTCTAATGAAGGTGGGGCTGGGATGGGGATTCATGAGCTATGTGAGGAAATATTTCCTCACCAAAATGGTAGTGGATGCCTACAATAGACTGCCAGCTGAAGTGTTGGTGGTTGGAACAGTGGGTAGCTTCAGGCATGCATGTGATAGACGTAGGTGTATACCAGATAGGTGATAGGGAAATGGGAGGGTCGATGGAGATCAGATAGGTTCTGCAGAGACAGAATAGGTAGGGAATATCTGGGCAGACTAAGTGGGACAAAAGGCCCTTTTTTTCTGTCAAATTCTGCGTTATCATGTTTCTAGTGCAAATATTTCACTGTCTTGATGTAAAAAGGGCTCTGGGCTGCTACATGGACCAGGCAAAGGATATCAGGCCTGATAGCACACAACTCTTGGTTACCTATGAAAAAGTTAGCAAAGGTTAACCAGCAGCCAGGAAGGCTGTCTCTCAGATAATCTCTTGCATACACTTCTCTTATGAGAAAGATGGTAAATGACCACCCTGAGATCTATGGGCACACTTTACAAGGGGCTTCTCTGCTTCTGTGGCAGCTACAAGGGGCATTCCCCTTCAGAAAATTTGTAAAGCAGTTAGAGCAGAGACAGCCACGGTGCAATGCTGTAATCTGCAGTAAATGACATCACAAAATATTGCAGTAAAGAAGGGCTTAATTGCCATTGAATTATGCTGCTCTCTGCAGCATTTTGTGGTATACTGAAACATTACCGCATTGCACCTGTCTGGCAGCTCTCTACAGTACCCACAAAACAGTACATAACTTCACAAAGCACTACTATCTGCCATCTAGACATTCAGATCAGGATGGATGTCAGTTTTGGAATTGTTGTCTTGCAGAACCTTTATCCTAAACAGATTCTAGACTCATCCTCCCAAAGTACTGCTAGTGAGTCTGCATATTGTATTAGACATCATAGGCGAGTGGCAGACATCACCGATTTGGTCAACTTAATGTACCATTTCTACACACACACACATCATACATCATTTGAAAACTTATGTCTACCTTAAGATGAAGTATGATGTGGAGCAGTCAAGTGGTGCCAATGAGTTTGCTCTATTCTTTGACAACAAAGTGTCCTATATCACGACTGAGATCTCCTCCAGTGCCACTCATGGATCTTGCATGTTTGGACAAGGGATGTGTCGGGGGAACCTGTCCTACCTGGGATTAGTCTGATCCAGTTGGAGTGAAGGAGGTGGCTGAGTTGGTCTTGAGGCTGCGACCAACCCATTGTCATCTAGACCCAGGTCCAACCTGACATTTGGTTGGTTGTGTGGACCTGATTGGATCTGTGGTTGCTGGGATCATCCGGTGTTCTTTGAGGAGTGGGGACTTCCTGGTGGCCTTGAAAGTGACATTGGTGAGACCTCTTTTGAAGAAACCCTCATTGGACCCAGACTGTCTCACTAACTACAGACCGGACTCAAACCTCCTCTTCTTATGGAAGGTTTTAGAAATAGTGATGGACATTCAGCTTGAAGCCTGTCTTGTCTCCTCAGCCATTTTTTAGTGCTTTCAGTATAGATTTGTACCTGGGCATAGCATGGAGACTGCCCTGGTGAATGTGCTTAACAATCTCCTAATAGCGAGAGAAGGAGCAAAGTGTCCCGTTCTTGTTCTCCTGCATCTCTCTGTGACATTTGATACCGTGGATCATGAGGTGGTTTTGAACTGCCAATGGAACTGGTGTGGATTTACCAGCATGTCATCAGCTGGTTTAGATACTACCTCGTGGACAGAGCGCAAAGGGTGAAGACTGGGTATCCTTATTTAACCCAATGTCTCTGCACTGTGGTTTTATCAGGCAGTATGGTTTGGGTTTTCATTGTTATGCTGATGATACCCAGCTATACCTATTATGTGCACCTGGAAACCATATGGTGGCCTCTATGTTTAACACCTGCCTGGCTGAGATCCAGAATTGGATGACTCATAACTGGCTGTGACTCCCAGACAAGACAGAAGTAATGGTGGTGGATCCTGGCCAGCGAAAGGATGAGGGAGGATTGGGAAATGATCCTGGCTTGAGGCTAGAGGACGTCCCTTTGATCCCCTCAAATCGAATTAGGGATCTGGGTGTGTTCCTTGATGATGGTCTGACACTTGATGTTCAGGCGTTGGCCATCGTCCAAAGTGGTTTCTGTCATCTGAGGAACATTGCCTGTATCTGTGCCATCAGTGACTGAAGACCTCACCACTTTAATGCATGCCTTCATCACATCCAAGATGGACTACTGCAATGCTTTCTACCTAGGGCTATCTGGAGGCAATATCCACTGTCTGCAGCTGGTGCAGAATGCACAGGCCAGGCTGCTGACTGCTGCAGCAAGGTCAGATCATATTACTCCTGTCCTCCACAGACTGCACTGGCTACCGATAAAGTAGAGGATTGCCTTCACAGTCGAGTTACTGACCTGCAAAGCCCTACATGGCCAGGGACAAGACTACCTGCAAGACCTTCTGGTTCTTAATTGCCCAACCAGCTCTCTCCATTCCTCCGAGGGTTGCCTCCTAGTGGTTCCCATGGCTAGGCTGTGGCAGTCAGGTGACCGGGCTTTTTCAGTTGCCATGACAGCCCTGTGGAACACACTGACTAGTTATCTAAGGAGGCATACTCAGTTGAAACCTTCAAAAAGGGCCAGAAACCATTCATATTTGAGCAAGCATTTGAGCTGTATTATTAGCGAATATAATTATATGTTTTTATAACTGTCCTGATGAAAGATAGATGTTTTATATATTTTGTTTTTAAACCTAATTTTAATTGTTTATTTTGAATTTATTTTAATTTTATTTTTCTGCAGGTTGATTGCTGTTGTTCTTACATTTTATGTTTTTATGTCTTGTTAAGTGCTTAGAGCTTTTGCAAAGGAGCACTATGGAAATAAAATGTCTATCTATCTATCTATCTATCTATCTATCTATCTATCTATCTATCTATCTATCTAGCCTTTCAGCAGAGGGAGGAAGCAGTGCTGGAAGGGATTGACTTGGTCCCTTAATGTGGGACTCCCTCTTCCAGCATCAATGTGGATCCGGAGCAGCTGAGCCAATAGTGCTACCAGAAGCAGCCACAAAGATCACCAGTAGCATGACTTGATAGAGAGAGAGGGACAGATTTGGCCACAAATTTTCCATGTCCAGGGGGTACCAATCAGCCACTTAGATTGAGAGCAGCAAGCAGTGAATCCAAGGCAAGCTAGGAGGCCCCAAGGTCCAGGGGATCCTTCCTTACAAACTGCAGTGCAGCTTAAGGTTTTCCTTTCAATGGAAGGAGGAAACAGCACTGGGAAGGGCTGACTTGATCCCTTAACTTGGGACTCCTTCTCCCATCATCAACATGGATCCGGAGCAGGTGAGCCAAAAGCGGTACCAGAAGCAGCCATAAAATATGGCAGTAGAGCGGCTTGGGAGAGAGAGAGGGGGACAGATCGGCTGCAGATTTTCCATGTCCAGGGGCACCATTCAGCTGCTTGGATTGAGAGTGGCAAGCAGTGAATCCAGGGCAAGCTAAGAGGTACCAAATTGCCCAATCAGAGACATGGGTGCCTCCTTTAAAAACTGCAGCACAGCTTAAGGTTTTTCTTTCAGTGGGATGAGGAAGCAGCACTGGGAGGGGTTTACTTCATCCCTTAACTTGGGACTCCTTCTCCCAGCATTGATGCAGATCTGGAGCAGCTGAACCAAAAGCGCTACCAGAAGCAACGTAAAGCATGACAGTAGCACAGCTCGGGAGAGAAAGGAGGACAGATCTGGCTGCAACTTTTCTCCCACCCATCCCCCACCCCCGCAACCTGTTAAATATACAGAGGTGGGGCACAGTTTTGAATAACGTGAGTTGAGGGTGGAGCAAAAAGAGAGAGCATCTTCAACACATAGCACTGAGGGCTGGAAGGAAGCAGAGCAGAGGCTGAACCAATGAGGAACAGACCGGAGGGATAAAGGGGGAGCATCTCATCTTCAGGGAAAAATCATTTTGCATTTATGTAAAAATGTACCCAGTGGTGGAGAAGCCTAGAGATTGTATGGTTATGGCAGTGAATGTGTGATGGAATCTAAAGTAATGCAATTGTAGACACTGTTGTGGGTAGGAAAAATAGAGGTACCTGTAACTACAGTGGGATAGGGGTACTTGAGGTAAATTGCAGTTTTAAATAGAGCAAAAGTGTGACTTACAAGTAATAAATTGTACTCAAGAGTTGTGTATAGGGGGATAAGGTACTTAGAGGTAACAGCAGAGGGATATGGGTACTTTGGTGTCAATTGTAGTTTAAGGTAGTGCAGAAGTGTGACCTACAGATAATAATTGCTCTCAAGCATTTTGTACAAGGGGGAAAGGTAGTTAGAAAGTCACTGTATTTAAGATTGCACTACAGTCAATCAATCAATCAATCAATCAATCAATCACTTTATTTAACCAGGCATAAACACCATTGAGCAAGCTCATTTTCAAGGTGAACTGAAACTTTACTTCTCCAAAAGGGGTTAAATTTTGTTCCTACGCCTGTAGTTAATGAATTCAGGATATTTGTGGATTTGCAAAAATTCTTTTGGAAAATTAAATTAAAGTATTTTTTTCAGCAAAAACAACTGACAGTAATCATGGGAGGAACTGTAATAGAAGAACCTAGGAATATTGAAGATTTGGATCTGCTAATTTCAGCTATAGAAGCACCTGCACAAACTATAATGAAAGAACCTCATATAGACATAGAATATGAAATTAGTGACATTGACGCTGAATATAATCTGGCAGAGCTGGAAAGACTTATAACAAATGAACAAATAGAGACTGAGATGTGTCTTCCTCAGTCCCAGCCTGCAGGTAATACTATGTTGAATGCTGGTGGATTTATTTCAACTTTAAGAAAAAGTACATTTTCAGGTGCATCCACCTTTAGTCCCAATGTATTTAACTCCAGCATACATGCTTTTGAAAAAGTGGTTAATAAACAGGTAGAGGAAGTTTTGAAAAAACAAGCTAAACCTAGATACTATAATCTCACTCATAGTGAGAAAACAGCTTTGGATTGTCTATCTAATAATCATGATATTACTATAAAACCGGGAGACAAAGAGGGTAATATTGTAATAATGGACACTGTTCATTATAATGACATAGTGTATTCTTTATTAAATAATACTAACAATTATTGCAAATTGCCATCAGATCCCACTCAGATTTTTAAAAGAGAACTGTTTCAATTGCTCAAATATACTGCTGATAGTGGCTTGATATCAGAGAAGGAATATAATTTTATCTGGCACGATAATCCTACTATTCCCAGTTTTTATATTCTACCAGAAATTCACAAAAATATATCTAAGCCACCGGGGAGACCGATAGTCTCAGGTTGTAACTCTTTAACACAAAATTTGGGTAAATTTATAGATTTCTTTTTCCAATTTGAAGTCACCAAACTTCCTTCATACATTAGGGATAGTACATCAGTACTTAACATTATGAAAGATATACAGTGGAAACCAAATTATCAATGGTTAAGCATTGATGTTGAATCTTTATATACTTCTATTCAACACCAAATGGGCCTTAAAACAATAAAGTTTTGGATGGAAAAATTATCCAAAACAGAGAATATTCCACATGAATTTATTGTGGATGTTACTGAATTTTTGTTGACACACAATTATTTTGAATTTAGAGGAGAATTTTATTTACAGAAATGTGGAACTGCTATGGGAGCCTCAATGGCACCTAGCTATGCTAATTTGTTTCTTGGATTCTGGGAAAAAGATGTTGTCTTTTCTAATACCAATCCTTTTGTTAATAACATTGCACATTGGCATCATTTTATTGACAATGTTTTATGTGTTTGGGATGGTCCCATTAATATTATGACTGAGTTTGTTGATTGGCTTAATGACAACACATTTAATTTAAGATTTACCTATGTTACTGACCCATGTTGTATTTCTTTTTTGGACTTATGCCTTTATGTTAATGAGGATTTAAACAAAATAGAGACCAGAAGTTTTAGAAAGGATACAGCTACTAATTCATTGTTATTTATTAGTAGTGCCTAATTCTATAAGTCTTAAAAATTCAATTCCTTTGGACAAATATTAAGACTTAAAAGAAATTGTAGTTCAGAAATTGAATTTATGAAACTAACTGAAGAACTGATAAGTAGATTTGAAATGAGGGGTTATGACAAGGAACTTTTGATGCAAACAAAGGATAAAGTACAACAAATAGATAGGGATGATCTCCTAAGGAATACAAATAAAGCAAACACAGCATGGGGAGATAAAATACCTTGTACATTTGTGACAGATTTTAACCATGTAGCAGGCCAGATTGGTAATATTATACACAAAAATTGGTCCATCTTATTGGGAGATAATGGTAGGCTCATCTGTGGGTCCTAAACCTAGAGTCACTTTAATAGAAGTGAAAATCTTAGAGATAAATTAGTACACAGCCATACTCTATATTAAGAAAACCACTGGCATATGGTTGTCACGCCACTTAATGGTTTTACAGATGCAACAAATGTAACATCTGTAATTATGGGGTACCTTCTAAAGAGTTTATCCATCCTATGCTAATGAATGTCAAGGCTGAGATTAGGAACTTATTACATGCAATACCCTTATGTTGTTTATGCTTTATGGTGTACATGTAATTTAGTATACATAGGCAAGACGGTCAGACCCTTAAAATTAAGAATACAGGAACACATTCGATCTATTATAAACAACAAGCAAGATACTCCTGTTGGTGCCCACTTTTCTGTTGTACACAATTCAAAACCAGAGGATTTGAAATTTGTAGGGTTGGAACGAGTATCTCAAATGAGGAATGGTGGAGATAGATCTAATCTATTATTGCAGCATGAGAGCTTCTGGATTTATACTATGCACAGTGTCAAACCACAAGGTCTTAATGACAAATGGGATTTGAAACCCTTTTTGAAATGATGAAATAATGCCTTTTTTTCTTTAGGTTGGAGGGTAATAATGTTGTTTAAAAATATTATAAATTTCTTTTAGAAATTATATAATTTCTTGTTTCTTTTTCTTTTAGGATAATTGGACACCACCACTGACTACTCTCCAGCTGTATAGTCCTTACTTTCTGGGAGGTCCTACATTTTGGTTGCCTTGTATACTTTGGTTGCCTTGCATATAATCTCTCTCCTTTTCTCAGGATATGCTGGAGGTTTGGTCTCTCTAATATCTGTGGCATCCTGTTTTTATTTTCTTTTTTTCACTTGTATTCTGTATTTTATATGTTTGGGTATTGACCATTATTTGATGTTTGTGCTGTTATAGCACCATCTAGTCACTTAATATAGGTTTAACATGTTATGCAGACTTCAAGTGTTATTGGTACCATGTGTATTTGTACTAATTGATTAATTATCATCAATTCATTTGCTATATAAAGGCTATGTTTAGACTTTGACCTTTACCCCCTGATGAAGACTCATTAGTGAGTCGAAGCGCTGGGGCACATATGCGCTTTGTCTTTTGTTTTGTTTTGCCTGTTGGTCCTAAGTGATCAAATAAATTTATTTTTGCATATCACAGCGTTGGCTTTTGGACCTGGATTTATCTTGTAACAGGCTACTAGTGTGCTGGATTATTTTGGTCCTGTTCGTTCTGGGTTGGCTACCCTGTATTTTTCAGCACCACCCCACTAAGCCTTGGCTCTCAGCATGAGTGTGTGTGTTTTTGGTCATTTTCAAGGTGGTCCTGGGCATTAATACAATAGAGTAAACTTCATAAGATTACAATTACGGTGGACAATGGTGCAAAAAAAAAGAAAAAAAAAACATTGTGAAGGTGCTGGTCAATATGGGCCTATACATACTGGTCAACATAATTAACATGCAAAGGTACATAATGATAAGCTTTACTGAAATGAGAAGAGACAACAATCCCATATAGTCTCCACTATGTAAGAGCTCAGACCTAAATGATAAAAAATAAGGGGTAAGGTATTGGTGAACTGGTGGTACATGTCAGGAAAGAGGAAAGGAGATTGTGGGTGTCATGGGGTGGAATGGGCATCCTTCACATGGGGGGCACTGGTGGGTGACTTAAGGGATGGGTAGGATGATAGGATACAACAACTGTGGAGTGCAAATCTTTCTTAAAATGCCATGGAGGTGCTGGCCCAGTGGCTTGGAAGGCTAAGGCAGCTATGCCTTACCTCCTGCCATGCGGGCAACCTGTGTTCTAGAGTGCAAGCAGGTCATTGGGGGCTGGCTGGGGTGAGAAAGGATCAAGCATCTGAAAGACAGCTCTCCTGTCCTGGAGAGGGATGGGAACAGAGATCGGCATTTGCCTGACACCTAGCAGAGGTTAGGTGTTGGCATGCCAGGTCCTGTACAGTGTGACACTGAGGGGAAGCAGCCAATGGGCATGCTACAGTGGACACATGTGTGGCATGGCCATTGTTGGCATTGCATACTCTCCTCCAGTGGTAAAAAAGCAGAAACTGTGGTCCAGTCAAGCAGCATGATGGCCGTCCACCACAGGTGCTGCCCCCAAGAGGGCACCACCCAAACACTGGATCTGGTCCTGGTGGGTTGAGTTGGGGACTCCCCACCACCTTGCCATGGAGAGTAAGCTGTGGGGGTATGAAAGGGGAGTGCCTGAAGGTTGGGGGAAGGGGCTGAGTGGATGGCTAAATGGAAGGGTTCAACTGGGGCCAGGACAGGAAAAAATAGAAAGAAAAATAAATAAATAAATAAAATGGCTTGGAGGGTGGGGATGATTGGTGTGCAGGCAAATAATGCAGCTTATGAATGAGATTAGAAGTCTACAGGAGGAGCTAAGGAGAATCCAGCCAGCTACAGTGGATAACAGCCGAACAACTGGAGAAAGTTGGAGAAGAGCTGAAGAGTGAACTCAAATGTTAAATGGTACAGATGGGTGAAGGAGTGGGAAAAGGGTGGTGGAGGGGAAACAGAGATGGGGAATCTGACACAGAGGGACCCATGTCAGGGGAATAGAGATGGGGATCCCGGGTCAAAGGGCAAACAAAACCAGAAATGGGGGGATGGAGGAGGGATGGAGGATGGAGGGATGGGGAAACAAGTGGAGTAAGGGTAATTGCAGAGGAGTTCCAGTAATAAGAAGGAGGAAGTAAGTGAGAGTGAAAGATCATCAAAACATGGATTCACAGTACTGGCAGGTCTGGATGAGGTGATTGGTGGGCACTTCGAGGTAAAACTGAAGAGGAAAGGGGACATGGAACAGGAGGACCACGACTAGGAGGATATCAAGCAGCAGAGGTAGAAGGGGAAATAACAGTTGGAAGGAGGAGGAGGTGTCTGGAGGAAGAGGTTGGGATAAAGGGGACCAGAGAGGTAGGCACAAGGAAAGGAGGGGGATCCTAGTGCTGGGAGACTCATTACTAAAAGGAGTAAGATGGGGAAGCAAGGAGGAGATGCACAGTCATATTAGGGTGGAGGTCATGCCAGGAATGACAGTGGAAAGGGTGGGTCAGTCTGTCCTGAATTATGCTAGTAGGGGTGGGGAGAAACCACATATAGTTCTGCATCTGGGGACAAATGACTTGGCAGGGAGTAAGGTAGAGGAAGCTCAGAGAAGGTTTGAGAAGCTGGGTCCATTATGTGAGAAGGTAGGAAGATCAGTAGCTTTCTCAAAAGTACAGTACTTCCAGTGCCCAGAGCAAGCACGGCAAGGAAACTGAGACTAGAGGAATCTAACATACGGCTAAGATCCTGGTGTCAGTCCAAAGGGTATGGGCTGGTGTGTGGGTGGGGAGGGACCTGGGAAGACAGGGCCCTCTATGCTAAGGATAGGCTCCACCTAAGTGAGGTGGGCAGGAATGTATTAAAGTAGAAGACGGGGGAGTACTTAGCAAAAAGGAAGGGCATTTAAACTAGGAGTGGGGGTTGGCAAGTGGTCAGGAGGCAGGCAGAAATCACAGGATGGGAAGCCAAATGAGCTTACCCCCCATAACAGAAGAGAGGGAAAAAAGGGGGAGAACTACAGCTGATGATAGAAGGGGAGAGCAGTGGGGGGGAGGGGGAAGGAAAAAGAGAGAAAGGTTGTCATCTTGATCGCTAGGAACCTGGGAAACAAAACAGCAGAAATACAGGCGCTCATGGCAAAAGCAGGGTTTGGACATGGCAGTCATCACCAAAACATGGGCCACCCAGTACCAGCACTAGGACCTGGCAGTACCAGGGTATAGGATATTCCGAAGTGATAGAGAAATTGGGAAAGGGGGGGGTGGCACTATATGTGAGGGATGGGCAGAGGTGTGTTCATGGCGATGGTGAGGAGGGTGCACATCCAGGATTCAAAGAATAGGACTCTCAGGATGGAAGTAGTGTACAGGCCTCCCTCTCAGATGGAGGACTTAGACAGTGAACTAGTGGGACAGATCAGAAGGAACTGCAGTAAGTGTAGTACGGTGAATGTGGGGGACTTCAACTTGCCAGGAGTGGATTGGAGTAACCCAGTCACTGCTAAAGGAAGGGAGCAGGTACTTCTGGATGCATTCCAGGATAGCTACCTACTGCAAATGGTCAGTGAGCCAACACGGTTAGGGAACACCCTAGACCTCATGCTGGGTAATGGGGAGTTCATGAAGGAGCTGTGGGTAGAAGAACCACTGGCAGGAAGTGACCACCACTCAGTGTGGTTCACATTGAGCATGAGTAAGGAGGGGGTTGAAACAGATACAAGGGAGCTGGATTTCAGAAAGGATGACTTAGGGAGGATGGGGAGATAGTTAAGGGGTATCTGGCTGGAATCCAAACTAATATGGACACTAACCAAAGGTGGGGGGGGTCATAAAGCTGGGGATTGAAGAGGCAACTAAAACCTGTATCTGGGTCCAGAGTAAGAGAGCCAGAACCAAGAAACCTAGTTGGCTGAGCAAGGGGGTCATGGAAAGAGTAAAGAAGAAAAGAGCTGCCTTTGGGAGGTTCTAAAAAACAGGGAGGATGAAGGACAGATAGAATTACCTGAAGGTATCAAAGGAGGTGATAAGGGCAGTAAGGGCAGCCCAGGTTTCTAAAGAGCTTAGGCTGGAACAGGACATTAAGAAGGGAGAGAAAGATTTCTTCAGGTACATCATAGAGAAGAGGATTTGCAAGGACCACATACTGTCGTGAAGATTAAAGATGGATGGGGTGGGTGGAAATGGGGGCAGAGCAGGCAGAAGTGCTCAATGAATACTTCTGCTCGGTGTTTGCTAAGGAGAAAAGAGGGGGGATACCAAGGGGAGGAGGGAGGGAAGACACGGGGGTAGATAACAGATGGGAAAATCACAGAGGGCAGGGTAATGGAGGGCTTGAGGGCATTGAAGGTGGACAAGGCACTAGGGCCAGATAACATTCACCCCAAGGTGCTGAAGGAGCTGGCAGAGATCCTGGCCGGGCCCTTGGCAGACCTGTTCAATGCCTCCCTGGACTCAGGGACTGTATCTCAGGACTGGAGGATGACTCACATGGTGCACCTCCATAAAAGTGACCCCAGTGATGAACCGGGAAGTACAGGCCAGTAAGCCTCACATCTATCATGGGTAAACTGATGGAGACAATCCTGAAGGGAAGGCTGGTAGCCTTTCTGGAGTCAAACAGGCTGCAGGATGATAGGCAGCATGGGTATGTCATGGGCAGATTTTGTCAGACCAACCTGGTGGATTACTATGACTGGGTAGCTAGGTAGTTGGACAAGGACAATGCAGTGGATGTCCTGTACCTGGACTTCTGTAAGGCATTCAACTCAGTGCCACATGGGAGGCTGGGAAGCAAGCTGAAGGCAACAGGGGTGTGGGAAAAGATAGTGGAATGGGTGGTAAACTGGCTACAGGGAAGACAACCAAGGGGGGTGCAGGTGGTGGTGGTGGGGAGCTCTCAGCTCAGAGGGCAGTGACAAGTGGGGTACTGTAGGGCTCGGTTCTGGGACCGGTGTTGTTTGTGTTATTCATATCAGACATCTCAATGGGCATAAAGAGCAAGATCAGCCAAGACACCAAAATTGGTGCAGTGGTGGATGACCTACAAGGGTGGTAGGGGTTGCAGAATGACCAGGCTAAATTGGAGACCTGGTCAGACACTTGGCAGTTGGGGTTCAATACCAAGAAGTACAAAAAAACAAGGAGGGGCTACCAACTGAGGGGTTCAGCTAGCCATGACAGAGGAAGAGAAGGATCTAGGGGTGATCACTATGGGTTCAAGGAACAACTCAGCACAATGCAGGAAGGTTGCTGCTATGGCCAACAAAATGCTGGGTTGCATAGCCTGGGGTATATCATCAAGGAGAGGGGAGGTGATCCTGCCATTGTATGGATAACTGGTTAGGCCATACCTGGAGTACTGCATACAGTACTGGCAACCATATGTGAAGAGGGACATTAAGCTACTGGAGGGGGAGCAGCACAGGGCAACAAAGATGATCTAAGGACTAGGGGACATTCCATACAAGGGCAGGATGAGGGAGTTGAACATGTACTCATTGGAGGAGAGGAGGGACGGGGAGATATGATTGAAACCTTCAAGTGCATGAAAGAAATAAACAAAACAGGCATGGAGGGGCTGTTCAAGTTAAGAGAGGGAATGGACACTCAAGGACATGATCTGAGATTGAAGGGGGAAGGTTCAGGAAAGTGAAGAGAAGACACTTTTTTAAGGAGAGGTTGGTGTTGGGGTAGAACATGTTGCCTTCAGAAGTGGTATCCTGCAGAACAATGGTCTGCTTCAAAAAGGGATGGGACAGGGTTAGGGGAGGAGCACAGTATGGGGGGAGGAAGTGACAGCTGCAGTATAAGGGGTGCTAGCTGCACATTCTAGCAGACTCTATAGACTTTAAGGCTTTTATCTGTTGGCAAGTTTGTTCGTATGTTCATATCTATCTATCTATCTATCTATCTATCTATCTATCTATCTATCTGTCTGTCTGTCTGTCTATCTACCATAGAAATGAGGCTAAACAATTACACCTTTAACACATTAGACTGACCAGTTTGAAATATTTGCATTAATTTCTGTTAGTTTAATGATGCTGTGTATTGTTTCAAGACATAAAATACAATTTCTTTGTGACCTCAAAGCATCCCAAGAACAATCTAAAGGGTAACACAAACTCTAATAATACACTTGTACAGGTATCATTGAAATGTAATAGCACTGGTGACATTTCTAGTCAACATCATTATCATCAACTCTTTTATCATCATGATGTCCGTCTACAGTGCATAGGTTACCACATTCTTCATTGCCTTGGCATGTACACAGTGCTGTGCAAACAAGATAGTTCTGACTACAGACACAGTTGATTGTGCAGCAACCCCTACTGGTACGGGAACACATAAGGTCTTATAGAGGCTCAGATGCCATTGGGTCCTTGAAGAATACAGGAAGTAGTTCATCATTCACATTTTTCCGTCCATGTTACAATGGTGATCCAGTATCTGGTTTACCTATGTGCAAAGACATCCAAATATTTGTTTGCCAAGATACTCTTTTGACATGCTGTTCAAAACTGTCTTCACATGGTGGG
Source organism: Neoceratodus forsteri (assembly GCA_016271365.2). Lineage (NCBI taxonomy): Eukaryota > Metazoa > Chordata > Ceratodontiformes > Ceratodontidae > Neoceratodus > Neoceratodus forsteri. The sequence goes on from CM057453.1 coordinate 217,655,024, forward strand.
AGTTAGGCCAGTGACTTGTCCTTTTTGATGGCTAGATTGAGACGTAAGCAATTCAGATCTCTGTGGGTCTCCTTTAATTTCTCACTCTGGTCATACAGCACTGACTACTAACTTCCTTGATGCAGAAATTGCAGCTTATTCATCACTCTCTCCCAATTTAGCAAGAGCTGTGAAACAGTAAGTTTCCATTGTTCTGACATCATTAACACATATTTTTTTTCCCCCAATACCAAATAGGGATGACACAGAGTCACATCCTGTTTATGTTTGTACAGCAGAAAGTATGTTGCAGAAGTCAGGACTGAGTGCATCACAAGTTGCATACACAGGTATGAAGCAATGCTTGTCAGTTGTGCTGGTGATAGTGCATGTTTCTATTCACGTTATCTATGTGTTCCATTTTTGGGATTCTTTCACTAACAGATGAGTTCCATGATTGCCCAGATATTTTCTGCAGTAATACAATTCTTACCACAGTGTGGCTATGAATTACACAAAAATTGCAGAATTCATGGATAGTGGACTATTTGACAGAATTCCATGAAAATTGTGGAATTCCATGAAAATTCTGTGGAATCCACAAAATTCGCACAGTCCTAATTGGTACCACCCTTTATACAAAACTGACATACAGGAGTAGTCTGTTGGCAAGAAGTTATCACCCCAGTCATATATCCCAAAATATACCAAAAGGGTAGTTGATCAGAGCCCTGAGAAACTATACAAACAAAGTGGATTTTGAGGTACAGAAGAGGTTGCACATTCAATGCTTCCAACAAAGAGGCTATGATAAGGCCCTGATAAAAAAAAAAAGCTGTGAATGCTGTTGATCACATTCCTGGGATAACTACCTTGACACATACATGTAGTACCCAAAATACAGCAAGCAAGTTATCAGGAGACTGGATTTGTGACAAGGTATAGCACTAGAAGTTCTGAACTAAAAGAGATTTTAATTAAGAAATGGGCTATTTTACAAATTGATGAAAAAATGAAACAACATGTAGTGAAGATAGGATGGTCAGGTCCTATTTACCTCAGGAGAAAAAAAAGTAACACTTTATCGTCCATGCAACCACCAGTTGGCACCAAAACATTTGGTAAAGTGTTTATTTATTTCATTTTTGTTCACCAGGTAGGTGCGCTAGCAATAGAAATGACTATTTTCATGCATGACCCTGGAGGTTACAGAGTGGAATGACATAAAACACAGAAACAAAACAACATTTTACAGTAAAAATACAATATGGTGATGAGAGCAAGGTACAAAACAATGTGATTCATGACAAAATATATGATAAGGCAATTTGTTGGCAGGTGCAGGACATAGATCACATATTTACAAGAAATTATCATGATGCAAAGTTTGGCAAGAGGTTCATTGAAAACAAACAACCACATACTTGCAAGCAACTATCAGGTATAGTGAGCTGGGAAAATTACAAACTATACAATGGGGCTTTAAAAACAAGACACCTGATTGGTTGACTGGTACCTTTTCAGCATTGTAAAATTCAGCATTACCAATGCAAAAGGTGCCAGCCAGCTACATCTCACTAACTGAAAAAAAAAATGTTAAATCATTCTGAGCTGCCATCTTGTTTTCTTTGGTAAACGTTGCCTGCTGTGCCACTCCATTACCCCATAATTCATAATAAAAAAAAAAAGCCAATTCTGCCAGAAAAAAGCCTTTACATTTCCCTCTACACCTTTCTGGCAGCATACCCGGAAGCTAAACACAAAACCACGATCTCTGATGCCCCACTCGCAGCACTGAAGACACCTCGCTCTCTGCCTGTTTCAGCCCGACACCTGTTCGCAACATGTTAGCAAAGCTGAGAGACACAAATTAAAAAAAAAACAAAAACACTGAAGCCTGAAACCTTGCCTTCTGTCTTTCTCTGTAACTCAGCAGAAACATACATTTAATTTCCACACTGCGCTCTCTCCTTTCATTCGGGGAACAGAAACGTTTTAAACAAGCGAAGCTTCACAGCCTCTCTTGCTTTCTGAGCTTCACCCCGCTGACCTCTCGTTTGCTGACCATTACAGCCCTCTCTTTCTCTCTCATGTACAAATTACTCTCTCTCCATTGGAGAGCAGAAATATTTTTAAAAAACAAACCTTCGCAGTCTATCTCTCTGTCTCTCACTCTGCAGTATGCTTGATCTTATAAGCCAGCACAAATCAAATGGCTCTCCTAGCTTACACTTTTTTTAACCCAAATACACTGGGCTATTTTTTCTAGTGTAAGAACAAATTAAATACAAACTTATAAAAAATGAAAAATAATTATTTTCCTCTTCATTTTTGAACAAAAAATTAAGGGGGACATTGTATAATCACAATAAACCACTCCAGGGTGTGGTTGATGCTGGGATTACCCACACCCTGGATGGTTTATTCACTCAGTCTGTGGCCTCATGACTGAACCACAACAGCCGTGGAAATCGTCCAGCATCACCTACCCTGTAAGTGAATTGCCCACATAACATGTAGTAGGCAGATCCTTAGGGAGAAACATAGTCACACGGTTTAGGAGACAGGGCACAGAGAATTGCAAGTAGGAGTTTTTTGGCAATGCTTACAAAGATCTAAGGAGTAGAGAATTATTTATAGTAGGACAGGGTAAGAGATTTGAGATAAAAAGCCAAAGAGGAGAAGTGCAAGTTGTGTGGGGAGACAAGTAGACAGGCAGGGGGAGGATTAAGTGCAAGGCATTTGCAGGCGTTCAAGATAAAAGATCTTATTCTATGCCACACCACTGCCCTGGTGTATTTCCTGATGTGTGTATGTGTTTTTTTACTATATTGGGGGGACCACTAAAGAAGTCTGGATCTGAATAAGCGGACACTTAAGGGCATTGGAAAGAAAGGATATGTCTTATGCTATAGTTCAGTATGTAAACAGCTGCAGGAATCCTAATATTAAACAGGAAGTGAAATTCACAGGACTTGAAAGAGTCAAAATGGGACCCCCAGAGGAGGTACTTTGAAACAGATTATAGGTCACAGGGATAGTTTGGGAATCTTTGTTTTAAGATCCAGAGAAGGAAATGGTCTCAATGATGATATAGGCATGTCAGCTTTCTTGTAATGTAGTGGATGTGATTTCCAAAAAAAATGCAAGCTACAAAATGTAAGTTGTAAAATGTATATTTGTTTTTTTACAACTTTGGATCAATGTGTATAAAACGGAAGGAATATCTGGCCCTTTAAAATAGGCTTTGCCTTCAGCACAGATCCCCACATCAAAAACAACAACACAAAAAAAAACAGAAAAAAAAGGACTTGAAACATCAGTTTTGTTGGGATAAATAATGGGGCCTGTTTTTTTAGTACCAAACATATTGGCATACTGATGCGCTATATATTTAACCCTATCAGGCTGAGGTACTTAAAATTGACCATTAAATAAGGTTGTTTTGTTGGTGGTATTAAAATCAGTTCATTAACAAGCAGCATTTAATGAATATAAGGATCTCTGCTTCAAGTAAAGTAGATACAAATGTTTTTCATCATGCAATTAATCGAATTTACATGTTTGTTCACATGAATAGAAGGTTGTGTTTGCATTTATACACTGTGGATTTTTCAGCTAGCTATCTCTGATGAAGCCTGGTGGATAACCGAGCAAAACATAAGAGTTTTGTAGCCTATCTGCTACCATAACTGTGTCTGTGAGCCAGACATTTTGCAACTAGCAATTTATAATAAAGTAAGTTTTTAAATGAGTCCTGGACAAGATGCTGATTTCTTGAATGCTGCAGTTCTTTACTCTGAAGCTGTCATTCCCCCGCCCCGTACGGTAGTGACCTTCCCCCTGACTCTGTCTCACCCCTCTTAAAACTGCCCACCGACTTTAATGACGCCACCTCCTCTGACAGTGCTTTCCACCCAGCCACTACCCTTTCCATGAAGTAGTATCTTATTTTCCCCTTGAACACCCCCTACACCCTAGTGTATCTCCTTCTCATTAATCTAAAAATCCCCTCTGTACTAACCCTGTTTATGCTGCTCATATAGTTGAAGGCTTCAGACATGTCCATTCTATTCCTCTATCCTCCAGGGAGTACATGTCGAGCTCCCTCAGTCTGTCCTCGTAGGGTTTATCCTCCATTCCCATGATCATCCTGGTTGCTCTGTGCTGGACCCCCTCCAGCAGCTTGACATCTTTCTTTAAGTAGGTACATCAGAACTGCATGCAGTACTCCAAGTTCAGTTTGACTAGAGACCTCTGCATTGTAGGATAACTGGTGATTCCATTGGCAATACACCACAACATCTTATTAGCCTTAGCTGTTGCATTCCTGCCTTGTGCTGAATGGTTCATTTGCCCTGTGATTATCACCCCAAGATCCTTCTCCTACTCCACAGGGGATAAGTGTACCTTCCCCCCTCCCCGAAACCTTTAACAAAACCTTTGGTTTCTGGCTCCCAAATGCTTACATTTCTACTTCTTTGAACGGAAACTCAACTGCCATGTGTCTGACCAGTGTTGGAGTTTATCCAGGTCCTCCTGCAGTCCTAGCCATCCCTCTGTGTTATCCATCACTGCACCAATCTTTGTGTCATCTGCAAATAGGCTGATCTTATCACTAAGCCTATCTGTGATGTGAGCAATAAAGACGCCAAACAACACTGGTCCCATCACTCAGCCCTGTGGAAACCCACTTGTTACAGCCCTTAGAGATGAGATTTCCCCCATTACAACAACCCTCTGCTGCCTATTCAGCAGCCAGTTTTTGACCCACTCCACCATCATTTCCCCTACCCCAAATGACCCAGTTTGCTAACCAACCTCCCATGTGGCATTTATTCAAAGTCCTTGCTGAAGTATGAGTTTAGAACATCCACCGCCAGGCCCCTGTTGATTGCCCTTGTTACCCAGTCATAGAAGTAGACCATGTTTGTCTGGCAGGATCTACTCGAGACAAACCCATGCTGTCTGCTGACCTGGAGACCATTGTGCTCCAGAAAGGCTACCAGCCTCTCCTTCAAGATAGACTCCATGAACTTCTCCATAACAGAAGTGAGGCTGACTGGCCTATAGTTCCCTGAATCATACTTGGTCCTACTTTTATTGATGGTCAGCACATGTGCTATTCTCCAGTCTTGGCACATGCAACCAGTCCTCACGGAGGTGCTGAACAAGTCTGCCAATGGTCCTGCCAGGACTTCTGCCATCTCCCTCAGCACCCTGGGGTGGATGCCACCTGGACCTGCTGCCTTATCCACTCTCAGGGCTCTGAGTCCTTCTAGCACTCTTTTCTGTGGGATTACCCTCTCCATAAGTTCTTCCCCACCTGTACCCTCTGCTCCCTTCCCCTGCGGTATTGGATCCAGCTTCTCCCTGGTAAGCACAGAACAGAAGTAGCCATTCAGCACTTCTGCCTGCTCCACCACCTTCTCCAGCCAGCCCCCCATCCACCTTGATCCTAACAATCTGATACTTACAGCTTCTTTTCTCTCTTATGTGTTTAAAAAATCCTTCTCCCATTCTCCTATCCCATGTGCCAGCCTATGCTCTCTTGCTGTCTTGGCTGCCCTGACCAATCTTCTCACCCCTCTTGATTTCTTCATGTACTGCTCCCTATTATCCTCCAGTTTTGACTTCCTATATTTTCTGAAAATAGCCCTTTTTTCTCTAACCATCCCTAACACCTCTCTGCTTAACCAGCTTGGCCTTTTAGACCTAGTCTTCTTGCTTTGAAGCTTTGAACGTGAGTGTGTGGCCTCTACTAACCCATTTTTGATACTCCTCCATTTCTGATTGGCATGTATGTGTGGTTGGACTGTAGTGATGTGTCCCTCCAGTATGTCCCTCATCCTGCCAAATTCTGCCTGCCTGAAGTCTATCACCCTAGTCCTTGTACTGGCTGTCTCCTTCCTCATACCAAGTGAAAAACACACTGTGTGGTGGTCACTCCCTGAAAAGGGATCCCCAGCCTCAAACTCATGTACATTCTCACAATTTGTCACATCAGCTCAGGGCTAAACTCAGGGGACTAATCTCTCAACTACAGTGTGATTCTTTTTTTTTTCATCTTCTGTCAAGCAGTAAGTCAACAGAACTTGTAGGGGATGAAACTACAAACTACTAAACACCATTTCCATCTACAAACCAAACTGTCACTCACATTTAAAAATGGATGCAATAGAGAAAACACACCCCAGCAATTACATAAAACAATGTATGGAGGAGAGTGTATAAATGAGAATTTAATGACCACAATCGGTGTGGGATGCTTTAATAAACTCCTCATCTTCACCCTCAAGGTTTATGTAGCATCCCACACCTTGGGTGGGCATTAAATTCTCATTATACACTGACCTCCATACATTATTTTATATGTAATAGTTTTTTTTATGATTTCAACTACTGGTATCAGTGCTGCACATGGCTATTGTGATGTCATCGTCATTGTGAAAGCTGCCTTCTTATTGGTGCAATATGCTTTGTGATATACCCGATTTTGGAAGTTTTATATTATTTTGATATTCTGGTCAGCACTGTGACATACCCAGCTTTGCAAAGTAATTTTATCTTACTATGTTGAGTCAGGATAGCAATTTTTATCTTGCTATTTATCAACACATGCATGTTTTATAAATATGTAGTCATCAATCACATAGAACGATGGCTAGTCACATCACATGCACTGCAATTTACTAACAGTTTTCAGAATCATGATAGGACTGTAGAAAAGCATTAACATTCTGCATAGCAAACATTATTAACCCTGTGGTTTTGATCTTGGACTGAAGATTAAGTGCACAGTTTCAGCAATTTCTAAAATATTCCTGCAGTTTACATTGCCATGTTGTTTTCTCTTGACAAGACCATAAGAGCATGGCATGGTTTACATGCAGTAGGGGAATCAAACAGTCACATCACTTTCATCTATTCTAGTAGGACTAAGTTAAGAGAATTGCTAGAAGGTCATGGGACTGTCAGAAGAAATTGCTCCTTTCAACATAAAATCTATTGTATCTAAGGAGAGTAAAGTTCATTCACAAAACATTGATTTCATAGGACAAAGGTCAGAAAAATGACAATACTCCACAATATGCAATTTCCAGATATTTTTTTTTGCTTTTAGCACATTTAAGCTACATGCACATGAGCAGTTTTAACAGTACTGTATTTATGATCTGTTTTACAACTGTTATCAATAAACCTGCTACATGTTGATCTAAAACAATGAAATTTCCAGCAACTCCTGCCTACCCTATCATATATCTGATAGCATGAATAGTATATGTGCGGTTGCATATGTGTGTGTGTGTGTGTGTGCATGTAATTGGGCACTTTCAATTGGAGATGTACTGTTAGCTACTAGATATGGTTATTTAATGCATTTTTCAAAAAAATAGAACAGCTATTACAGATTAGATAATAACCATCCAGGGAAATTATTTGCGTGCTAAAACAGCATTTTTGATGATAGCGACATAATATAGACAGAAGACTGCATTCCTGGGTTTCTAGAACTGTGATACATTAGCACATAAGAACTACCTGCAGCTGGACACTGGGCTGTCAGTCATGCTGTTTCTATATGATCAGAAGCTGTCAATGCAGATACAGAGACAGAGATGTTTGTTGACAAAACACACACAAACAAAACAGATCACTTTGATCAGGCAGCTGACAGAGGAAGTGATTATAGTGATTGCAGTATCAGGGAAATAATATTTCATAGTGTTCAATGTTACTGGAACTCTAGGAGTATAGAACTAGGGTGCATTCTTCCCAAGCAATATATCCACTACAACTACATCCTTCCTCATGTACCTTGCCCAAAGTTATCCATTTCATATTTTTTTATGTTGTATGTTTTTATATTGTATTTTTTTCCTTCTGCCTGCTGTTAGGGAAGAGCCTACTTCAAATCTATGGGCAAAGGTTAAGAGTTAGGAAGCTGTTATCCAGTGGTCAGTTGCCAAGGGATGCTGTTAAGAGTGTGAGGCACCCTATTAGATAACTGATACTATTTGCAGTACCAGCACCACCAAAAAATAAGCAGAAGACATGATAGATGAAGTCAATGTACAAGACGAGGAGAAACAATGAAGTAATGTGTAACTTGCTATAAAACAGTTACCGTTCTTGTCAGGTTCACAGATGAGGTACTCAGCCAAATGGATCCTGTAATCCTTACTGGTGCAGTGTTTTGAGATCTGACCAAGCATTTTGACCTGGTAGATCACATTGATCTCTTAAACAAGCTAAAAATGTTGGGCATTTCATATGCTTATCTCACTTAGTATTTTCTGACTACTTAACTAGTTATGCCTGAACTGTAAAATAAATGTGTTTCTTTTCTGCTGGAAAAAGGTAATGTGTTGTATTCTGAAAGGGTCTATTTTATTTACAGTATTCAGTGACACTCCTGTGCCTGGACTTAAAGCAGAAATATTTGTTAGTAGGCAAAACATTTCATAGTTTTTTTGGCAAAAATGTATTTCTGACATCCTTAAATTCATGCTCTGCTTATTTTTAGTTTTCTCTGGTATTGTTAAAACAGCTTTTACAGTTATTTTTTTATAATTAATGACTCATGTCATTAGAGATTGCCGACAGTGGCACTTTTTTAAAAATCTCTTCCATTGAGGATACCTGTTGGATGTATATGCTAGATTCGAAATGGGGATGTAGTAGGATGATGCTGCCACATGTTTCTAATGGTAAACAGCACGATACTGTACCAGGATAAGGAACAATGTATTGGAGACAATACACAATAAGCCTGTGTTTCCATCGATTGGTTGAAATAACAGCATATAAACCTCGAGAGCATAGCTTGATGGGTCCATGGTGTTAGCTCAGTCCTGAGATGTAAACACAAAGTGAATTGTTTATTGTCACCCATATTTTATTTGTTATACTATATGGTTTAAAAATAATTTGTATGCAGCACATTCCTGCACTTCCTTTCCTCTTTCCCATTCACAAACCTCATTGTTTGTCACAATACTGAACTGTTCTTAAATAAGAAAGGAAAAACAAACATGTCTCACAAATGATAGCATTTCAAATGCTGTTTTTCTTCTGCGCATGACAAATTCTTGTCTGCCTCCCTTCCTACTGAGAGGACCGAGTATAACGCAGACATAGTAAATACATAGCAGGAGCATGTGTGAGGCACTGCATGAAACCCAAATCAGTTTCTATAACTAATGTCAAGAACACTTGGGCTTTATTGCACATTGAGGAATCATAGAAAAGGAAAAAGGGATCCATTCCTGTATTCAGCTCAGAGGCGTAGTAGACAAAGTGAAAGTGGCAGGAGTGAGCACAATGGTGAGCGCACCCGCAGGTGAAACTGACCAGCACTGTAGAGAACTGAAAGTGGGAGTGAGCATAAGGGGGAGTGCAAGTAAAGCTGATGCTAGAACATGCAGAACAACATTTAGAGTGTGCACAACTTTTGAGCAGTCACTGGTTTCCATGCTCAGTAAGCCCTAACAATACACTAAAATTGCAAAAAACTGCATTAATGCTCTAGTTAGGGTTACAACCACACAATAGTAGGGAAACGTGGTGTTAAGGTTTCCAAAGCTAACACCTCATCTCCACCCTGCAAACACCAACAGGCATCACAGGGGTGCCTTGGATCATCAGCACTAATGCTCACCCCATTCCATAAGCAAATAAGCTGAGACTGCTAGAGTATAGGAGAATTTATAGGGCAACAGTGACCAAATTGTCAGCATAGCCATCTTATTACACCACTGCATGTACTGTAGCTGGTAAAGAAAATTTCTGAATTCCTGCCAAAATGTAATTCTGTGCAACTGCAATGCCATTCTGCGCCACGGGTGCAAAAACACATTTTGGCCAGGGTTTGAAAAATGACAGCTGTAACATATATGAGGTGGGGTAATTAGAATGCTATGTTGAAAATCTGTGGTTAAAATATGTAAAATTTTCAACTTTAAGAGTCTGTTTAGTGAAATTGCAATGAATGGTCATAACTTTGCCATTTTTACCTATTTTGACCCCATATTTTCAATATAGCCTTCTTATGACCCCACCTTATGAACAAGGACAGAAACAATTTCCAAATCCTACCAGAAAGGTGAATTCACCAAGTGAACACAAAATCACCTTTTGGACAGGAGTTGTGTAACAACAGTCCTAATGTACATGAGGTGGGGTCCCCAAAAGTCCATGTTGAAAATTTGGGGCCAAAATGTAAAAAATAAATAAAATTAGTCATCATTATTAATTATTATCATTACTTTGATCATCCATTTTTTTAAGTAATATATTTATTTCTGATCTAGGCAACATTTAATATTTAGCTATAACCTTGGAGAAATCTGTGAAGAAGATTCTTTTTGTTTTAAATGATTTTATGGAACTTCCCATACAATGCAACTTACTTTTATGCATTACAAATCTCCTTTTATGGCTGCAGTAGGCATAGACCTGTAGATGTCTTGCAATGACAGTAGAGAAAAGGGAGATTACTGGGTACCAAACTGACTGTTTAAATAGTAGAGGTGAATGGCAATCACTGCTAGTTCACAGCACTATTTTGTTTCCTAGGTCCTGGTGGAACATGGCACTGTCTGCTGTGTCCAAGACTGCCACATGGAAATCTGTGCACATGCATGATGATTCACGCATTCTCTCGGAACTCTGTGGGCATGGCAGCACAGTCCATCATGCCTCTGGAGTTCCAAACTTGTTTTCTATGTGACAACAGGAGCTGTTATTTATTTATTTATTTAAGAGATTACCCAGGCAAGCATACTGAGTGGGGTCTTCTCATTTCCAGATGCGACCTGGGGTTACATAGAGGATACACGCAAGAGCATACATTTCGATACAATTTTGCTAAACATGGTTCGGTCCTAGACCCCAGTATATATAGTTGGCTATTGCTTGGTTAAAACCTAAGTTACTCAGAGTGTAAACAGGCAGAGAACATGCAGGTTTTAGTAGGTTGCTGATAGTGTAGTAACTGTCAGGGTACAGTTAGATGCCCCTTGATAGCTGGTCTGGGTAGTTGGTGACAGTTGCATATGTGTAAGAAATGGTCATGGAGGAGCGGTTTAAGGAGCCTTGGAATGGGGGAGAGCTTGATGTCTGCAGGGAGATCATTCCAGAGTTTGGGCAAGCGATATCTGAATGCAGATTGGCCCTTCAAGGAGTGCATGAAAGGTATCTGGAGTAGCCTGGAGTCAGAGCTTCTGAGTGAGTAGATAGGAGACGGTTGTGCTGTCAAGACGGAGCTGAGATGGGGGGAAGTTAGTCCAGAATTTGGCTATGACATTTGCGTAGTGTATCTGACAGTGGGCTTGAGTGAAGAGAGATGTAAGGTGCTGTAAAGGTCACAATGATGGGTGGTGGGGGGGCATTTGAGGATGAAGCAGCAGAAGGAGTGAAAGAAGGTGTCCAAGCTGGCCAAGGTTGAGGAAGGTGCTGAGCTGTAGACCACATCGCTGTAGTCAAATATAGGGAGGATTATTTTACGTACTAATTCCCTCCTGACCGTGGTGGGCAGTCACGCTTTGTTCTGATGAAGAGCTCCCAATTTCAGGCGTAGTTTTTTGTGGAGCGAGTCAATGTGGACAGAATAATCAAGATGTTGATCAAGCCAAACTCCCAGGTATCTAAAGGAGGTGCAGGCCTCCAATGTGGACCCGTCCAGGGTGTGGAAGGTGGGGGAAGCAGCGAGGCGGGAGGGTCTAGGTTATGAGCCGAAGGTTAGGGAGACTGTTTTATTTGAGTTAAGGACTAATTGATTTGCCCTGAGCCATTTTTGAATGGCATCAAAATCCTGTTCGAGGACTGTAAACACATCCCCAGAGGAGGGGCCAGAGGCATATAGAACGGTGTCGTCTGCATACATTTGTATGTCTGAATTCGAGCAGGACAGTGGGAGGTCATTTAGGAATATGGAGAAGAGTAAGGGGCCCAGGACCAAGCCTTGGGGAACCCCCATGGTGACTGGGAGTGGAGGAGATACCTGTGTTCCAATTTTTAACAACTGTTGTCGGCCCGTCAGGTATGCCTGGAACCAATTAGTGGCTAGGCGGGAGAGGCCTGCGTCTTCTAGTTTAGTGAGTAGCTTTGGGTGGGAGATGATGTTGAATGCCTTGGCTAGGTCTATAAAAATGGCCGTGATGATATGTCCCTTGTCCATTCCAGAGGAGATATCATTTGAGAGTTTTAGAAGTGAGGTGATGGTGGAGTGAGATTTGCAAAAACCCCGATTGATATGGGGTAAAGAAGGAGGTAGAGACAAGGAATTGTGTAAGTTAGGTAAGGGCTAGGTCTTCCTGTAGTTTGGACAGAATTGGGAGAAAGGAGATGGGGTGGTAATTGCCAGGGGCAGAAGGGTCTCCACCCTTTGGTAGTGAGATGATGACCACCTGCTTCCAGGTGGCTGGGATTTGTGCAGTAGAGAAAGAGAGGTTTAGGAGGTCGGCTAGGGGGGTGGCGATGGCAGGAGCTGATAGGTGTGGGAGTTTGGCATCAAGTCCTAGAGGCCATTTGCCTTTGTTGGGGTCAAGAGAATGTAGTGCATGAAGTACTTCTGCAGTTGTGACAGGATGGAATTTGAATTTGGGGACGGGGGATGGTGGGTTTGTGGGGAGTGGCTGAGTGTGGCTGAGGTGCATTGGTGGTTTGCAAGGAGTGAAGCAGCACAGCTAGTGAAAAAGGTGTTGAAAGTTGAGGCAACTTCACTAGGGTCTGAGACAGTGTTGCCATGGATAGTTAAGGTTTGGGTGAGTGGCTGGACTGGGGAAGTAAGCAGGGTTTTGATGGATTTTCAGAATTCGGAAGGGTGGTTGAAGTTGGAGGAGAGGGCCATCCTGAAATAGCTCTTTTTTGCCCTCTGAATGGCTTTAGTGCAGAAGTTACGGAGGGTCCGATATCACTGCTTGGCTACCGGGGAACATGTTTGCTTGTGTTTTTTCCAGGCCTGGTCCCTAGCTTGACAGCTACTGATGATGTCAGCTATGACCCATGGGAGATGGGAGCCCTTGACCCTTGTGCATCTTAGTGGGGTGTGATAGTCCCATACTGTTAGCACATTGTCTCTGAACATGTCAAAAGCGTTATCAATAGAGGTTGACCGCTGAATGAAAGACCAATCTACATGGGTGAGTACATTTAGTAGGGACCGTAAACAAAGGGAATTGTATGCTCGTGTGAGGAGTGTCCTTGGGTGGTGGTGGTTTGACCATATAAACCATATGGTGATGGCTCAGGGAGTCAGGGAGTAGTCTGGCTTTTATTATCCTCTGTGGGTGTGTTGTGAGGGCCCAGTCTAGGAGTGAGTGGTTTTGTGTTTTTAAGTTTTGGTGAGTGGGTTGATCAATTTGCTGGGAGAGGTTTAGGGAGTGGATCTTGCTCCGTATTTTAGCACAGTCTTTTCCTAGCCAGTTGTAGTTGAAACCCCCGAGGATATAAAGCTCTCCTGCAGTGGCAGCAGACTTTAGAGTAGCTATGTGGTCAAGGACGATGGATGCAGGGGTAGCTGGGGCACAGTAAGTCCCTGCTACATATACTGAGGAGGAGTGAGGTAAAGAAAGTTTAATCAGCAAGGAATCTATTTGGGGTGTGGGACCTGGGATCTGGACAGGGGTGAACTGGAGCCCTGTGGATATGTATATGGCAACTCCTACCCCTTTCTTTTTGCCATGTCTGTCCTGCCTGATTACTGTGTAGTCAGGGAGGGCTATTTCAGAGTCAGTATGGTGTGGTTTCAGCTACATCACAGATATTATGCAGATGTCTGGGTGGAGGGTTTTGTAGTGAGTTGCTGCTCGGATACCCTGTTCAGGATGCTGCAGATGTTTAGGTGAAGTAATCTAAGGCCCTTGGGGAGGGTAAGTGGTGTTGGTTGTGACGTTGGCCCGGGGTTAGTTTCAACGTCCCCTACCAGGAGGAGAAGGAGGGTGACATAGTGTAGAGAAGCATACCTTGTATTTCTGGATTTGAGTTTATGTTGGTTTGTTTGTGGGGTGTGGTGGGAGACCCCAGTAGCTATGGTGCACAGGGCCGGTAGACCAGTAGAGAAAGAGGGAAGGAGGATGGAAGATCTTAGGGTCCATGTTTGGGTGGGCATGCATGTCTGGAGCATGGAGGTGGAGGCTGATGCGAGGCCAGATATAGGGGGCTGGCTGTAGTGAGGGTATAGGTTAGGGTCTTGCTGAGACTGGGATGTTGGGGGGAGTGAGGTAAGAGGGATGGCTAGGGAGAGTAGTGGTATGAGGTGCAGCAGCATGGTTGCTGTGTGGAGGAAGCAGTGAGCAAACTTCTCAGTGTAGCACCCACTAGTGGTGAGACACTATAATCTGCTAGTGTGAAAGTGGGCTGATAGGCTCTGGCACATCACTTGACTCAGCCTATAAAAGGGAGTGACGACTAAGGGTGGTGGTGGTGGGGCGGTGGGGAGCCGGCGCACAGTGCCAGCGGGGTCTACAACGAGCAAGCTTTTCTTGTACCAGCTGTGTTGCAGCTGGCTTGGTGCCAAATCAAACAAAGAGAATTGCAGCGCGGCAGTCCTCCATACCTGATTCGCCTCTTGGTATGGTTTTGGGGGGGTCCTTTTGCACTCTGTGAGGAGGGTGCTTTCCTTAGCCCCTCACGACCTGCTGTGGAGAGGAGAAGGCGAAGGTAAATTTATAGCTTAGGAAAAAGAGAGAGAAAGGGGGCGGAGTTCATAGAAACAGCAGGTAAGAGTTACAGATGGATTCAGTTACTTATAATTCCCCGGTAACAGCTACGACCTGTTTTCTACACTGCACACCCTCCCTTGAAGTAAATTAAACATTAAATGTTCTACAATCAATTGCCAGATGTTTGGAAAATGGCAGAGAAAAAAGTTCAGCACACTCTCCCTTAAAATACTAGCAGAAATGCTGTTAAAAGCCGTGGCAGGTTATCTTATTCCAGCACACCCTCCCTTAAAGTACTAGCAGAAATGATGTTAAAAGCCATGGCAGGTTATCTTATTTTGCTCTAAAAAGAAACAATCAGTAGGGCTATGCTGAGAATAATTGTGTTTTAAGTCCACACGGTACACAAATACAACGAGCAAGCTGTTCTTGTACCACCTCTGTTGCAGGTGGCTTTGCGCCAAATCAAACAAACAGAATTGCAGTGCGGCGGTCCTTTGTACCTGACTTGCTTCCCGGTACGGTTTCAGGGGGGTCCTGTTGCACTCTGTGGGGAGGGTGCTTCCCTTAGCCCCTCGTGACCTGCTGACTTGCTTCCCGGAATAGTTTTGGGGGGGTCCTGTTGCAATCCGTGGGGAGGGCACTTTCCTTAGCCCCTTGTGACCTGCTGACTTGCTTCCCAGTATGGTTTGGGGGGGCCTGTTGCACTCCGTGGGGAGGGCACTTTCCTTAGCCCCTCGTGACCATGCTGCAGTACACCCCACAAACCCTCCCTCCCCTTCCACCCATTGCACGGTGTGGTCCCTTCCCACCTCCCCCATGCATGTGTATACATAGAGACATCCTGTCACTATATTCGGCGAATCCCCTATCTGGTCACCTTCTCTGCCAGGTAGTCCTGTGCAAAAGTGCCATTATTAAGGCACTCTTTTTGAAAGCACTCAATCACTGTCACCTTGTGCTCTTGGCTAATAAAGATCTGTGTGTAATGAATCACACTGCAAGCAAGATAATGATATATATCGTTTCTGAGATTTCTTTTGCATTTTGAGCTGCTCCATGTTCCCGCCCTTGGCCCTTCACTACTCATCAACACTGTGGGAGGACTGAGGTTGCCACAGAGTTGCATTTATTAGTATCAAGCAGCTTTTATGAATCTATTTATTCCATACTGTGTGAAGAAAGCAATAATTTAATATGTATAATTCAACAGCTATCATTAACAATGTGTCCATAGTGGTATCCCATGCACAAAGCGATAGTGATTGAGTGCTTTCAAAAAGGGTGACTTAATCATGGCACTTTTGCACAGGGCTACCTGGCAGAGAGGGTGACCAGATAGGGGATTCACCGAATATAGTGACAGGATGTATCTATGTATATACATGCACAGGGGAGGTGGGAAGGGACCATGCTGTGCAACGGGCAGAAGGGGAGGGAGGGTTTGTGGGGTGTAGTGCAGCAGTGGGCTGCCAAGCTGGCCTTGTGGAGTGATGGGTTGGTGGCAGGCTGGGGTTGGGAGGGTGCCAGGGATGGTCCTGGGTGCGCTTGTGATTTTTGCCCCAGTTAGTTTTTTTTTTTGGTATTTTACTTTTGCAGCCCCCCTGACATACACCCCCTGGAGTTGAGAATCCTTAAGTTGGGTGATGCGAGGGGTTCAGTCCCCACATAAAAAAAGAAAACCTGCATCTTGAGTGCCGTTCTGCTGTTTACTGCACGACTACATCACCATTTTTGTTTGGTGATGTAGACTTGCCCAAATGGTGATCGCTATTCTGCTGTTGCCATTATCACATGGAAACATCTGTAGCTGTTTGGAATAGCTGTCTGACACTATAGTACAACACGGTCATTGCCAAATACTCCTTATACTCCACTCCACGCCACTCTATGCACATTAACAGAAATCTGGTTGTAAAAAACTGATGTTTGCAGACAGAACTCTGGGGACATCGCAGCGTAGTCCGCAGTGGCCCAGAGTTCCCCTGTAGTTTTGTGCTTGTTTTCTATGCCTTAACAGGAGCTTTTGGCTAATAATGATCTGTGTACTGAATCACACTGCAAGCAATTTAATACCTCTCTTGCTAAGATTTCTTTTGTATATAGAACTGCTCCATATTCCCCCTTGACCCTTTACTACTCATCAAAATGGGGCGATGAAGTTATCACAGAATTGCATATATTAGTATGGAGCAGCTTTTATAAAACTTTTTCTTCCATACTGTAGAAAGAAAGCAATAACTTAATATGTATACGTCAAAAGCTATCATTAACCATGTGTCTGTAGCTGTTTGGAATACCTGTCTGACACTGCAGTGCAACACGGTCATCACCAAATGCTCTTAATACTCTGCTCCACTCTATCCACATTAACAGAAATCTAGCTGTTAAAAAAAATTATGTTTTCTGTCAAGCTGTTTTGCACTCACAGCTTTCATGTCAGATCATGTCAGATTGCATCCTCTGCATAATACTCCATACATTACTCGAATTCATATACAGTACATTAACCTTTTTTGCTGCATTTCCTTTTTTTTCAGGAAGCAGAATGAATGAAAGTAGATGCATAATTGTTAATAGGGCTGGGGGTGGCAGGGCAGCTTTTTTCATATTAAGATATGAGTCATTCATTAGCATTAGTCTCACGCACCTTTTTGACTAATACTCCTATGATAGAAGAACCTTCCAGTCAGAATTGTCTTCCTTTGTTGCTCTGCGCCCATGCATGTCCAAGTGCTTGCAGATAAGAACTGAATACCAACCAGAAGAAGACTTTAAATGAATGTTTACTGATGTCAGTCTTCCTATAGCTTTAGGACATATTTGACTTGGTGGATCAGCAGGCCTGCTGCTAGGGTATGATTATCTTCATTTTTAATTGATTTAACTCCAGTTACTAGCTAGTCCTAATAGGATTTAGTGTGTTAAAATGGTGTGGGTAAAATTCTCGATTATGTTGAGTATTTAAACAATTTGGTGTATGAATTATTGTCTCTGAATAGATTATTTTTATTATTGACAGTGCAAAACCAAAAAGATAATGATATGGTTGTAAATGAACCTCACTCACCCAACAACAGCAGGTTTAATTCAGGTATCAGGTAGTCCAGTCGTGTAAGTTTGATTTCAAAGGAATGTTACAACGAGAATTGCAGTACCTCCTTTCCTGCTGGATATGTAGTTTGTTAAGACACAGCAGAAACAATGATGCATTCTTTAGTGCCACATGTTGTATGTTATCAGGTTCTTTCTTTTTAAAAAACAGGTGTTTGACTCACTGGAATCTCAGCCTGCACCATAATTGCTTTCTAGTAGTATTTTAAATATTTACCTTTCTTAAAGTTCAGATTTTTTTCCACAATGAATTCATTGTCAACTGGCAAAAACTTGGAGGTAAACTAACTGGTGGTATTCTGTTCTTGTACACAAGCACTCAGCTATGCTCAGGAGTAACAAAAGATTGTGATATATTAATAATGGTATACTACGGTGTCAGATGGCTATTTCCACCAGCTACAAACACATGATTAATAATAGCTATTGACTGCCTCATATTAAGGGATTCCTTTCCTCCTACAATATGGAAGAATTATGATGTTTCAGGACAGCTGTTTCATGTTAATATATACAGTTCTGTGAGGATCCTCACCTCAACTACTGTTTACTGTGATGGACTTCTGATAATGGCTGCTTAAAATACATATTAAATGCAGGTGACACGATAGCTTGACTGAGTGTGGAATGTTGGCGGGATATGAATATGGAGTTGACCTGTTTACTAAAGAAATCTCAGCAAAGAAAGATATATTTAAACTTCTTGCAGTGTGATTCAGTACACAGAGATCATGATTAGCCAAGAGCTCCTGTTAACATGTAGAAACAAAATCTGGCCAGAGCCAATATGGCTGCAGCTGAGGAATTTGGTATACAAATATTGTAAATTACCAAAGTTACAAGCGTGCATTTGCAAAATGTAACATAGGCTCATGAATGTGCTGTTTTGTAATATTTGTACATGACATTTCCAATGTATCCTTGTTATGACCCTACCTTAAGACGAGCAGACAAAATGTTCAACTTCTGACTTAAAGGTGTTTTTGAGCATGGACTGTAAAATCAGCTTTCAGGATACAAAAACATATTTTGGGCAGGAGTTGTAAAATGACAGATATCACGTTTATTAGGTGCAGCAAATAATTGGCTAAGTTGAAAATTTTGGGTAAAAATATTTAATATTACTGAACTTACAGTATAAGCCAGCATTTGCCAAAATCAACGTAGGCTTAAAACCTTTTTTGTTTGTTAATGTTTTTAAACCAAATTTCCAACATAGACTTTTTATGATCCCACTTCATGAACAAGGGCAGACAAAATGTTCAACTCCTGGATGAAAGGTGATTTTGTGCAGGGACTGCAAAATCACCTTTTGGTATGTAAAAAAAACATATTGGCCAGGATTTGAAAAAAATACAGCTGTCACATTCATGAGGTGTTGTAAAGATATGGCTATGTTGTAAATTTGGGGTAAAAATATTGAAAAGTACCAACATTACAAACCTGCATTTGCAAAATTCTACATGTGCTCATAACTTTTTTTTTATATATTTTTGCAACACATTTTCAGCATAGTCTTCTTATGACCCCACCTCATGAACAAAGGTGGAGGAAATTTTCAGCTTGTGCCTGAATGGTGATTCTGTGCAGGGACTGTGAAATACCCTTTTGGGATGTAAGAAAAAAAAATTGACAGGATTTGAAAAATGACAGCTATCAGTCATGAGATGCTGTACAGATAGGGCTATGTTGTAAGTTTGGGGTAAAAACATTGAAAAGTACCAAAGTTATGAGGCTGTGTTCACAAAATACAGTGTAGGATCATGCATTTGTTATTTTTCATTATTGTTTACACTAAATTTTCAACATGGTCTTCTTATGGCCCCACCAGATGAACAAGGGCAGAGAAAATGTTCAACTCCTGCCCTAAAGGTGATTTCACCCAGGGACATCAAAACCACCTTTTGTGACAGATCTGCCTAATGACAGTGACATTGTTCATGAGGTGGGATCCCAAAGAAAGCATGCTGAAAATTTAGGCCAAAATATGTAAACATGCCCAAGTTATGGTACTAAGTTCAAAACCCCATTGAAATACATTGAACTACATATCGGTGTCTTCAGTTTGTGATCCAGCATTGAAGAGTGAAGATGTATCTGCAGTCCAGAGATGGTTATGGTGTTGGACCCCCAATGGGTAAGTAAGGGATTGGGGGATGTGGGGTGTTGGATGCTGAGAGAGAGATTCTGGTGGGGGGTAAGGAATGGCCACAAAAGACATCTATGGACTATTTTTTTTTACAGGTTAAAAAAAAGAGACCAATACACAATTGTGATACTGGGGGATTGGGCACCCCCAATGTCACAGTTATGTGGAGGAAGACATCACTGGACAATTTTTTTTACAGGTAAAAAAAAATAGACCGATGATCCCTGATCACAAGACTGAGGGACTGGGCACCCACAGTGTCACAGTTATTTGGGGGAACACATTGATGGACCATTTATTTTTACAGGTGAAAAAAAATCAATGATCCCCAATTATGGCACTGAGGGACTGGGTGCCCGAGTTGCACAATTATGTTTCTGGGGGGGTTATTGAGAGGGAGGGTCAGATGGGCAGAATTTTTATAATACAAAAAGATAAATAAATGTAATAGGCAGTAACAGCAGAACACGGCCCACTCTGCCATGATCAAGGTGGCCGCCACATGCTACTGCATATATATGTGTGTGTGTGTGCAGTAGAGTGTGGCACCCATCTTGGACACAATGGAGTGTGCCGTGTTCTGCCATGACCGCCGGCATTGTAAAGTAGTGCAGTGTTGCTTTGATAGGGACAACTTGGGTAGACTGCTTCATGGATGCAGAGGTGACTGTGATGCAAGTCCAACATCTTGCTCATTCCAAAAGAATGTAGAGTTCTTTTTCTCAAAGTAAAAGGTCTGCAGGGCTCTGCCCACTGCAGCTCTAAAAAGAATTTACATCAGCTGAACAGATACCCTATAATGAAGAAAGAACATCTTTTGTGATTTTGAATTAATCGGTTAAATTAGGTAACATTATAGGCTGGAATGGGCAGGAATTCATCAGAATAAAATATCTGTGACTAGTAATAAACCTCTCAAGCTGCAGATAGTGAAACATGATCATAGATACAAAATACAGGCACTCAGTATTGATGCTTTTTTGTTAATTGTGACACAGTGCATATGAAGGTAGTTATCATCCCTTGAAACTCAGAACCAGACTGTTTATTTAAATAATCAGAGTATCCACCTGATAATAATGATAATATTTTTATTTGTAATGCGCCTTTCAAATACCAAGACGCATTCCAGTAAAATATAATACAAACAAAATATACAAACAGTAATATAAAAACTATTAAAACAGATACAGCAATTAATCAGAACCACCATAGGCCCTTTCCCATAAAAAGTATTTGAGAGCCTGTTTAAAGCTTCCACGGTCGTACACTCCCTTATCCAATGGGGTAGAGAATTTCAAAGGAAGGGGGCCATGAACATAAAAGCCCGGGCCCCAGCTGATTTTACTATAACCCTAGGAATCTCTAGCAACCCCTCATTGGCTGAGCGAAGTGACCTCACAGGGCAGTAAGGAATCAGGAGTTCTTTCAGGTATTCAGGGCCCAGGTCATGCAGGGCTTTAAAAGTCAGTAATCCAACTTTGAAGGTGATCCACCACCAAACTGGCAGCCAGTGCAGTTCCCGCAGCACCGGAGTAATATGAGAATATCTAGGAGTACCTGTAAGTACTCAGGCTATATAATTCTGCACCAGCTGCAGGCTGAAGATATCAATCCCCAGAAGCCCAAGGTAAAGTGAGTTGCAGTAGTCCAGGCGTGAAGTCACAAAGGCATGGATCAAAGTAGGCAGATCACCAGATGGAACAAGGTGCTTGATTCTGATGATGTTTCTCAGATGATAAAAGGAAGATTTTACCACTGCTGACACCTGGGAATAAAGAGTCAGCCCCACATCTAAGATCACCCCAAGATCTCACACCTGTTCAGAGACCAGCAGCTCGACATCCCCACAAAACACATCAGATGGGGAGCTGGCCACAGGTCCCCCTATCCGGTGATCCGGATCCAATACCAACACCTCGGACTTCCCAGAATTCTACTTCAACAAACTGGACCTCATCCAATCCTGGATTTCATTCAGGCAGCTATGAAATACTGAGATAGCTCCTTCCTGGTCGGGTGCAAAAGACAGGTACAGTTGGGTATCATCTGCATAATCGTGAAATCCCAACTCATACCATCTCACAATGTCTCCGGGGGGAAGCATGTACATCACAAACAACACGGGGGACAATATAGAGCTCTGAGGAACCCCACAAAATAGAGAGATGGGATCAGAGGAAAAAAACTCTGACACCACACTCTGAGTTCTTCTGATAATGTACTTTTACATCGTACCGGGTCATAATGTCGTACACTTAGCATATGGCATTATGGCAAAACCTGGACCTATGCGCTCTCCAAGTTGGACCACCCCAGAGTTTGAATCTTTAGTGGGGGGTCCGGGGGTGCAGCCCCCATAACAGGGTGTGTGGATGTGGAGCCTCCACAGAATAAAAGAAAACAAGTAATCATGCAACACTACTGTGCCACATGGTATTCTGCTGTGCAACACATTAACCCCGTGCCACTTTAAATGGATACTAAGTTCTGAGATTGTTTTCTATGTGTTAACAGGAGCTCTTGGCTAATAATAATCTGTGTGTACTGAATCACGCTGCAAGCAATTTAATGATATCTATTTTTACTGAGATTTCTTTTTTTTTATATAGGGCTGCTTCATATTCCCCCCCCCCCTTGAACCTTCACTACTCATCAATATGGGGGGTGGGGGTAGAAATTGTCACAAAGTTGCATATATTAGTATGGAGCAGCATTTATAAAACTATTTCTTCCATATTGTAGGAAGAAAGCAATAATTTAATATGTAGACATTAACAGCTGTCATTAACCATGTGTCTGTAGCTGTTTGGAATAGCTGCTTGACACTGCAGTATAACACGATCATTGCCAAATACTCTTAATACTCTACTCCACTCTATCCGCATTAACAGAAATCTAGTTGTAAAAAAATGATGTTTTCTGTCGAGGTGTTTTGCATTCACAGCTTTCATGTCAGATCATGTCTTGTATGATTTAAATGAATTTATTTTCCAATTAAAATCATTAAATACCTGGCTGTGTTTCCCTCCACATTTTTAATCAGAACAATGAGGGGCAGAATGGGGGAAAATCCGGTGCTATCAAGTAAGTGTGAAATTACTGCTCATGCTCCTTAAACTCATTTAAATTCTCTAACTCTGAAGTGGTGGACAAACTGCGGGCTAAGTGCAGGTCAAGTGAAAGGGGAGTTTGTGAAGGGTGACAGACTTCTCATTACAGTTGGTTGATATCAGCATGTGTTCCCGTACTGTGCCTTGATCATCTACACCTGGAGTGAGGAGCAACATAAGCTGCCTAAGTGACCATCAGTAAGCACCAGTGTACTACTGTGACTGTTATCCCACTGTGTGCAGCCTAAATATCCTCAGTCGGCTAAGTTTGTAATCACTTATCGTATTGTGGTGTGTGCCTGCATCTGCTGCTGATTGAATTGGATATAAACTGCTGCTTCATTTCAAACTGAGTGTCTGCACTACTACTACTAACTGTTCTGTTACGTTACTGCTGTAGCTACCTCTCCTGGATCTGTTTTAATTTGTCACTGTGCTTTCACTATATTCCCTGCTAATGTCCTACTGAATGTCTGCTTTTACTTCCCATTCACCAGTTTCCTGTGTTCATATTGGACTGTACACATCTAACCCATTTGAAATGCCTGGGTAGTAAGTGTGTGTCCTGCTCAACTGAACAACTGCCAACCAGCCTCTCCCTCTGCTGATTGGTGGTGACAGCCCACGAGGTGGTTATTGGCAGGTGGGTGGTGCCAGTAGACACCACGGAATACATATTGTATGACAGGTAGTGGGGTGTCACTAGACACCAGGAAATGCAGATTTTTTTTTTATATATAGACAGCGACCAGCAGGTGGAAGGGTGCCATTAGACACCAGGGAAAATGACATCTCACAGCTAACACTGCAGCTGGCAGCATGACTTCAGCTGTGGCTTCGGAAGTCAAGAAATTCCCAATGTTCTTATATAGAGAATGTAAGGGTAGCACTCCTCTCACTCGGCTGATCACTCAGTATTTTGGGTACCCTGAAAACCTATTTGTGCCCGTTATTTAAAGAAACAAACATCAGAATCTAGCGACATGGGTCCTGCTTAGCTAAGTTCTGATGTTTGTTTTTAAAAATTCCAGCACATTTATGTATTTTCCATGTTTGTTAGTTCATGGAAAAGATGAGCAAGATGACAGTTGGCACGGCACAAAAATGTTTGCTACCCTGCCAATTTAGTGCTGTGAAAGCAAAAATCGGCATTTGCGGCATCAAATTTTTACTTTCACTGCAGGACATTATCTGAAAGCCCCTACTGGACATGCACAGGTCAGAAAACACTAAATATAAAAGTCTTAAAACTCGGGAATATTTTTTCACCAGACCTGTCAAAAGCATTACTTGGGGCATGACACATGTCTCCTGCAAGTTTGGGGACAAATTCTATACCATGTAGGCAGTAGGGGACAGCAAAATCATCAAAAAAATAATACATTTTAAGTATAGGAAAGAAGTTTGACATTTACAAAAAATGGACACATGTGGATCTCAGAAACTACAAGCTGCCCTCACACAAATGTCCACAAATTAAGATCTTGCCTCCTAGACAGCATATAGAGAATTTCAGCTCATGTTGTCAAAAAGAGCCAAATATATTAATGTGCAAAGTTTAGGGGTTTATCATTGATCAGGCTACTCAACCCTAACTATAAGGGCACTATTGCACCCCTATAATATTTAATTGTTTTATGGCGGATATGGCATGGGAGTTGGAACTTTTAAAAACTTCAAGACTCCATATCTTGGTTCAGGAATCAAAGAAAATGAAAAACAAATGTTATCTTGATATTTTGCCAAACATTATTGCTGAAAAAAAAAAATATAAGGTCACTAAGAAATACTGCTGCTTTAACTTCTATTATAAGTGTATGGTATTATACTTTACTAACATTCTAAACCACTCAGGAGCATTAATTCAATATTACAGCCAGTTTCTAGACTACAAAGCTGACTGCCTCTTATTAAATTGGTTCTAGAAAAAAATTATATTATACTGTGTTATTTGTTTGATTCAGAAGCATGTTGAGTGATCAGGAAACTGTTTTCCTTTTGCATGCCTTTGAAGGGTCTGTGTTTGACTTGATAGGTTCAATACACCCCCTCTGGGTTTATTTAGATTCATACTTGAATTACTCCTCACTAATGCTTCATGCATATCTCCTCAAAAAATACACCAGGAACTAGATTTCCTTTATGAACTGAAAAATGTTTTGACCATCTGGACACCTTAATTATTTTACACCAGAATGTTTACTGCAAATGTTTACTAAGTAGGTACTGCAATTGGCTAAGCCTGTGTTACTGCTCTGAATAGATAGAGTGCTTTATATAGTAGAAATGAGATGTTTTCATTACCAGAGACCCGTAAGGAACACTACTACACCACAAGTGACGTTATTCTTTATGGAACATAATTCCAAATATCATCTGCCTCAGTTTACTTTGAGGCTCTTGGATACAATAATTACAGATTGTTTACTGCAGCTTGTCAACTGAAAAAGTATAGCAATAATGCTAGGAGGTCAGTGTCCTGTCATTGCTAGGAGGCTGAGTGGTCTAATGGTTATAGAACCAGCTTGATAACTGCAAGCTTACAGGTTGAAACCCTGCCAGAGTCAAATACAATGTGTGACCTTGGGCAAGTCTCTTAAATTTTCAGTGCTCAAGTCCACCCAGATGTAGAAATGGTAAAAGCAAGACATAACTGAATTTGAGATGTTGTGTCACAGCTGGTATATCCTGGGTGACTAAATTGTAAAATAAAATCATTTTGACTCTGCCCCATTACTAGCACCATGCTTTGGGTCCCTTTATGTGCATCAGCATGTGCAATGCACATTTGCATACCAGAATCCAGTAGGTTGGATTTCTATTCCCCACTGATTCAAATCTAACAGTACTCTTAGGCATTTAAACACAGCACTAAAGCACTGTTGTTGTGATTGCCAATGTGTACCTCTTCTGATACCTGTTGATTTGTTCTGTCTACAATTTCTGCTGCTTTGTCTCTCTAAACAACCAGAAAAAGTCATTCCTGTAAAAGGAGTGCATTGTTCCAAAGAGCTTAAATGTTTAACAAACTAAAATAATAATAATAAAAAAAGCTTACTCACCTTAAATATACTTCCTGATGTCATATATGCTACTTATGAATTGGATATCAAAATCTGAGCAATCTGATTGGCCAGTGACTGTATGTTAACATGGCTAACACACAGGAATAAGCCCTGGCAATGCCCACTGGGCATTGAGATGGGTGATGCTGTCCACACATAATTTTCCAAAAACAGATAGCCGCCATCTTGTTTTCAGCCAACAGTGGTGCCAACCTAACAAAACAAGTAAATACCTCTGACCTCCTATTCACTTGCCCTCAATCTTTCAAAGTTTCCAACTCCAACTTCAACACAGAAAAGTACCTGTGTTACAAAGCATAATGAAAGAAAAAAAATTGCGAGTGACATAATCTGTTCTGAAAGCACCCACCTTTTCCCTCGCTTGCTCACAGTTCTCCTCAATGACCAACCTGCCAGCCACTACCTACTTCCATCTGTTCCTCCCATTTAACAAATTTTCACCCCCACATACTGTGTACACAGTCATAGATGGCCGTCTTTGTTTGATCGCAACACATTTTAATAGGGAAAAAAATGTCAAGATTTCTTCTGGTTCTGCCCGCCAGCCCACTCACTCGCAATACTTTTCAATGAATGTCGTGCAACCCGATCAATACATTTTTTATGCCAAAACTTTCCATTTCTCCTTGTTGCTCCTATCATGCTGAAGTTCATCACATCCTTACCTCTGTAGTTCTGAGCTGCATTTCTGCACCCAATTTTCCCCATATACTACCATGTCCTCCTTTGTGCTGCCTGCTGCCCTAACAATATAGAAATCAATAGAAACATAGAGGAAAAAAGCAAGCATCGCATTCACTACCACCTCCACATACCAAAAGGAATTTTGGGGGTAGTGTATCACTACGACAAGCACACAAGTATAAGAACTACAACTACAGCAGCCTTCCCAAGTCAAAAGTCCTCAACTCCCTCCAAAAACACAGTAAACTGAAGGTGGAGAAACTATTTTATTTAAATTAAAGAAAAAGATTTAAGTTTTTTAATTACTTAATGCTGCTTTTTCACCTTTCGCATGCATCTATAATGTAGATGGCGATTTCATAAGTGCAATAAGCCACTCCAGGGTCTGTGTGTTAGACACTTTAAAACACAGATAGGAGGCTGGATGAACTTGGCAGGTGGCCTTGTGCCTCTCTATGCCTCCTAGCCATGTGTTAAGGTGTCTAACACACACCCTGTCACATCTTATTTATTACATAATCAGTACATAATCAGCTAAAGGGAAGCCAAGGCATTTCAGGCCCAGAATAAGTAGCACACAAGAGGCTGGAGATAAGAACTAACCTCAGTGTTGTAGGGAAGGAGGTCCAACCTTAAACATTCATTTGACAGATTGATGCCACAATTACCACTTGTGTCTGCAACCTGTAGCTGGCACCTCTGGGCCATTCTAGCTAATGTGAATTTTTTAATTTTTTTCATTGGCAGAATACACCATGTACTAAAATGTTTCACTTGTCGGTATGGCTGCTAAATTATGAAAAAAAGAAATTCATTTTAAAATGACAGAATGAGAAATGAATAAAATAAAATATGTGTAAAACACACAAAACAATACTTAAACATCAACCAAACCTGTATCTCAAAAAAGTTCAAGTAAAAGTAACCACACACCTTCTTTCTGCAAAAATAAAGCATTATTATGTGTTGAAGACTGAAGCAGAAATGTGAAAACTGGCTAATGATCACCATCACAAGTACTGTTAACAGGAAAATGAGTAGATGCTTGTGCACCATGGTTCAGACATAGAAAGCAGCAGCATAGTTTAACAGTTATGATACTTTTTAATCATTTCTGGAACTGTTACAGTTGTTACAATTTAGATCACTGCCTACAGTACAAACCCAGTACATTAGTCAATCCTGGGGTACTGTTTGAGCTGGAAGTAGAGGGATACGACTATATGGCCTTGGAATGGACCTACTGTATATGGCACTGAAAAGTGAACAGTAACGCTATACTGTCACTGTAAAACTGTGCGGTATGATTTGTGTGCAGTTTAATCATTTTATTTATACAGTTTGTACATTGATACACTACATGCATTTGTGCAGTACAGGGACAGCACCACTTATTTGTGGGCTGATGCTAGCCTTTCAAAACTAAAATAGAAGACTGATATTGATTTAATATACAACAAGATTTGTTTATTTTATTCTTAGGAATTTGTTTTTAGTGGAAAACTATGCAAAAGCACTACAGTATGATAACTGTATAGTTTGCATGTTCTAAGTCTGATCAATATGAATGAAGGGGGCTCTTATTTTCATATGCTAACTCCAATACTGTTCTTTGTGTTTTTTTAAACAATACATTTGGTTTTAAATGCTAAACATTGGCCATTCTATGTTTCATTGTATTGTAACCCTACCAACACCAATTATCTTTCAGAGGAACCAAACTGGCCAGGGGGAAGGAGTCGATAGTCACATTATAATTGCCTCTGTATTTCTGGAATATCTTTATTGTTTACAGGGATATTTCATGTTCAGATCTGGTTCATCAAAAGCCAAGCCAAATATTACTCTTCTTGAATCCAAACCACTGAACAATGCACTGATTCACCTGTTCAGAAACATCTTGACCTACTGGCATCATCATGGATAATCAGAGGGTCCATCAGACAAAGGAAACTGATGACATTTAGAACACACTGGCCACAGAAGTTGTGTG
Source organism: Neoceratodus forsteri (assembly GCA_016271365.2). Taxonomy (NCBI): domain Eukaryota; kingdom Metazoa; phylum Chordata; order Ceratodontiformes; family Ceratodontidae; genus Neoceratodus; species Neoceratodus forsteri. The sequence continues at coordinate 217,683,808 of CM057453.1, forward strand.
CGAATGTCTTAATTCAAGTATTCATCCAAATATTCATATTCAGGGAGCAAAATATCTGGACATTCATGATTAAGGTATTCATTATTCATGTCTGAAATGAAAAGAATAAAATACTTAAAACATTTTTCTTCTCCACCAGGTCTGCTGTTCAATTAGCCCCTTCCCACAGTTCATTAAAATAGCAGCATTTGTTAGTACCATATAGTTGTTTTCAGGAAATAATGTTTACCTGGCAAAAATATCAAGATAGTCCCATTTTTTCTTTTGTTTTCTTTCATTCCTGATCCAAAATACTGGGGACCTGATTCTAGAAATCCCAGATGCATCTGACATAAAATATGTAGATGCACAAATTAGGCTGAAGCTATTGTGACATGCAACTTCTGCCCAATTCTAAAATATTTAAGACTTACTCCACGAATCATCCAGAATATCACAAATGGTGACATGTGTCATATAAAAGGGTGCAACTCATAAGACAGGCATAAACACCTCCAAACACCAGTGATTCAAGACCAGGCCACAGAACACAACCCAAACATGGCACAAATGGCAACTGGGAGGAAGAGGAGAAAAAGAAACTTCAGCCATGATGAGGTTAAAATTTTCATAGCTGAAATAGACAAGCAGCCAGGTCTACTGCTAAGTCATGGAGGAGAGAAGGTCAAAAGAGATAATAGGAGGAAGGTATGGGACACTGTGGCCAGGAAGGTGAAAGAAGTGGCCTCCCAGAGGAGAACCATCCGGGACCTTCAGATGAAATATAATGACCTTAAGAGGCTTGTCAAGCAGAAGCTGGTACACAACTGCCACTGTGCCCAGGTTACAGGTGGTGGACCAAACAATCAGTGGTCACTGACCACCATGGAGCAGAGGATAGCCAGACACCTTAGCCAACACAGCATCAATGGGGACACTGACCTGGACAACTTCAGGCAGTGGAGCAGCACAGGTATGTGGAGTGGTGAGCAATGCACACAACATGAATGTGCTTATCAAATGCTGTGAATGTGAATGCCCTGTGGGACAGTGTCTGACTGTGCATGGGAAGGTTGCTGTGTGGGAATGAATGTGTGCAGCAGTGGGACATCCCAGTCCTAAGCCAAGTACATGAGTGAGAATGGGCAGTGCCACCATGTGGAATAGGGATGGTAGGTCTCTGACACATTGGACATGTAGATAGCCATGCACAGGTCTGGCTGTGGTACTGCAGGGCCACCACAAACAGCCATGTGCATGGTGTGCATACAGTGGCGTGAAAAAGTATTTGCCCCCTTCCTGATTTTCTCTATTATTGCATATTTGTCACACTGGATGTTTTCAGGTCTTTAGAGAAAATGTAATATTAGATAAAGGGAACCTGAGTGAACAAATAACACTTTTTTTTACTTATTTCATTTATTTAATGAAAAAGTTAACCAACACCAACTGGCACTGTGTGAAAAGTAATTGCCCCCTAGTTAAATCAACCCAATTAAAAGGATAATTAGAGTCAGCTGATTGAACACAGCCAGGCTTGATTACAGCCAGCTCTGCTCAATATAAACCTCACTTATTTTGACCCTTACCATCGGAGTCACGTTGCCAGCACAAAGATTCAACCAGCACATTATGCCACGATCAAAGGAAGTTCCTGAAAAGATCAGAAAAAAATGTGTTGCCCTCTATCAGTCTGGAAAGGGTTACAAAGCTATTTCTAAGGCTCTGGGACTCCATCGAACCACAGTGAGAGCCATAATCTCCAAATGGAGAACACTTGGAACAGTAGTGAATTTTCCCAGGATGGCTGGCCTGCCAAAATTACTCCAAGGGTGCAGCGTAAAATCATCCAGGAAGTCTCAAAGGATCCTAAACAACAACCAATGAACTGCAGGCTTCGTGCCTCAGCTAAGGTCAGTGTTCATGACTCCACAATCAGAAAGAGACTGGCAAAATGGGCTTCATGTGAGAGTAGCAAGGTGGAAACCACTGCTAACCAAGAAGAACATAAATGCTCTTCTCTCATTTGCCAAGAAGCACCTGGATGATCCACAAGCCTTTGGGAAAATGTTCTATGGACAGATGAGTCCAAAGTGGAACTTTTGGATGACATGGATCCCATAATGTCTCATGAAGCAAACACAGCATTCCACAGTAAGAACACCATACCAACAGTCAAACATGGTGGTGGTAGTGTGATGGTGTGGGATGTTTCTGCCTAAGGACCTGGATGACTTGCCAAATTAAAGGAACCATGAATTCTGCTCTGTACCAGAAAATTCTTAAGGAGAATGTCCCGTCATCCTTCCGTCAGCTGAAGCTGAAGCGTAGTTGGTCATGCAGCAAGACAATGATCCAAAACACAAAAGCAAGTCCACATCAGAATGGCTAAAAAGAAGTAAAATTAAAGTTTTGGAGTGGCCTAGTCAAAGTCCAGACTTAAACCCTATAGAGATGCTGTGGCAGAACCTGAAACGAGCAGTTCATGCTCGAAAACCTACCAAATGTTACTGAATTAAAGCAGTTCTGCAAGGAAGAGTGAGTTAAAATTCCTCCACAGCGATGTGAAAGACTGATATTGAATTATAGGAAGTGTTTGGTTGCAGTCATTGCAGCTAAATGTATGAACCAGTTATTATGTAAGGGGCAATTACTTTTTCACACAGTGCCAGTTGGTGTTGGTTAACTTTTTTCATTAAATAGGTGAAATAAAAAAAAAAAAGTGTTATTTGTTCACTCAGGTTCCCTTTATCTAATATTACATTTTCTCTAAAGACCTGAAAACATCCAGTGTGACAAATATGCAATAATAGAGAAAATCAGGAAGGGGCCAAATACTTTTTCACGCCACTGTATGTCATGGTGGATAGGCAGACCTACAGTACCTGGTCATGTTGTGGGTGGTGTGGTGTTGGCCAGAGGAACCGATGACCACCACCCAGATGCAGGCCATGTGTGGGGATGGGGGGCCAGGGAAAAGATGTGCAACATGCATTCACTACCCATGATGGGGTGGACAGGAGCACTGACACTGATGTGCAACACTCAGTAATGGGACAAGTATGTGAGGGGCCATGGGCACATATGTGCCACTCTCAGTCTCTGGACATGTGGGAGGGGTAGGGCACAAGCACATGCCCAACAGTCGCAGTACATGTTTTGAGGTACAGGGTGTGGTGTTTGGACTGAACTGAGGTAGGAAGCACATCGGATAACAGGCTATGGGTGCAAGAGGGGGTTGTGTTTAGCAAACACTGACATCATGTCCATCCCACAGGGCCTGCAGTGGGGCCAAAGGACAGCAGGGCCAGTGGTGCAGGCCTGAGTAGCATTCAGCAGCCCAGCAGGGAAGGCCAGGACATGAGTGATGACAGCAGCACAACATCGACCACCACCACATCAGATACACCTGTGGAGGTGGAAGACAGTGATGACAGTGCAGGATCGGTTGCCAAGGAGAGTGCCATAGATGAGGAGGAGAATGAAGGACAACACAGTACCCAGCAGGGGCATGATGTGGGTGCTGATGACCAGAGCCAAAGAGCTGACAGTGGTGAAGAGACCGTTGAACAACAGAGCATCAGTGGAACTGTGCTGACAACTTGGCAGTGGACAGTGGCACGGGAACAGAGCTACAAACAAGAAAAACACTCAATTGTCAAATGTAGTAGAAAAAAGTGCATTCAAAAGGTTCATATATATTTTTTATTATTATTGTTAATTAATATAGTCTTCCAGACTTTGAAATTCTGTGATGTTGAGCTCCAATAAATTTTTAGTAACGTTTCAGAACACAAGGTCCTTCATCAGACTATGGAACACATTTCTAAGAATAAATCAGAAAGAATAAACATAAGTTTTAAATCCTTAATTCATTGCACTTATGCAGTATCAAACAACTTTTTAATACAAATATTCATCAATTTCAGAACTATTTCAAGTCAGTTGTAAGTCTTTAAATAACTCAAGTGGAAATGAACTGGATAATGAACAAAAAATATCTAGGTGTGTTTGCCTTGGGGGTGGGGATATTCCTTATGGAAGAAGAAAATGTTATAAATCTAAGATAATTTCATCATATTAGCCAGTATATTTAAAAAGGTAGACTTATCAAATAAAAGTTAATGAATGCATCTTAGTTCATGCCTTTCATAAAAGTTAATGAATACACCTTAGTTTGTGCCTTTCATAAAAATTAATGAATGCAACTTAGTTTGTGCCTTTCATGAGTAGCATCACTATAGGTCCTCCGCGTCAGTATCAAACCTCAATATATTCTATTTCAAGAAAAATATAAGGACCAATGTAAGATGCTGACTTTCAAAAAACAAGTGCTTTTTACTTCAAGTTTTAACTGAGGAAAATCCTCTTACCTTTTGGTTTAACTTCCTGAAGAATAAAATGGATAAATTAATTCCAATATGGCTCGATGTCTGTTTAAAAATTGTCGATATCACAAAGAAGACCCGCTGCCATTAGCAGACCACACTAACAGGCTTCTCAAGTGCACCTAACATCTTTACAGGTACAGTCTAAAGAAGGAAGGGCCCGGGCCATCTAGGTGTTCACACAGAGGCGTACTGACGTCACTAAGTGACAGCACCTACTGTGGCCCGTTCAAGTAATTGAAACTCTCCATATGCTTAACAGCAAGGGGAGTCCCCATTCCAAAATGTACTTAACTTAGTACTGATTTTACATAAATTCAAAGGTGAAGAACACAAAACTAAAAATACATGTGATTTCACAATCGTAGGGCTAATGTTTTTTCACAACGTATGACTCAATACAGGATTGCAGTACAAACAAAATGAAATGCAAGAGGCAGAGGGAGTAGAAAAAGGATTAGGACAAAGGGAACACAGAGGTCATGAGATAGAAAATATTTCATAATATTGGCCATGTGTTGCTATGAAGAACCGCTATATAAAAAAATACAGGTGGTTTGAAAAGGCAGGGGCACAAAGTGTATGCTAAGAAACGTACTACCATGACAACCAAAGTAAAAAATGTCTAAATGAGTGTATATTTAATATAAATGCAAATATTGGGGAGGGGAAAACCATGTGTGGGGGAAGTAAGTGAGGGAATGAGGATATGGACATGAGACTACAATGGAAATGTGTAATGGGGGTGGTATGAATCAGAGGAATATTTAACTATAAAGGAAAGGGAGGGTGCGGGGGCCCGGGGAAGAGAGAAAAAATGGATGGAAAGAGTTAGGAGTGATGGGGGTTAAGGGGGAGAAAAGATGAAAAGTGAAGTATTATCAAAAATTCATGAAAACAAATGTGAACATAATATGATCAATTTCCATATCGTAATGCAGTTATTCATAAATGATCCAGTTCAAAGTTTCATTCACTCCATGTATTGGCAGGTGTGTTCTTAGGGTAAAAATCCACCATGCTTCCCACTTTAATAGAGCTGTTTCTCTGTTTCCTCCTGTTGGCAATTCTTGTATTCTTTCAGTTCCACAGAACTTCGGACTAGATATCTGATGCTGTCTCTCAATGAAATGTCTCACTAAAGGAGCCCTCCAATTCCCTCTTCTAATGTTGCTCTTATGTGGGGAGATCACGTGATGCATCTGTGAGATGAGCAGCTCCTAGGCCGAGCTTCCACTCCAGTTCTCATCTACAGCCTAAAAACAGTTACCCAGCCTTAGTTATTCGCCTACCGTCCAGCGGACAGTGCTCTTAAAAGCTCCTGGCATGATCAGTAAGCAGTCCGGATGGCTGGCATTGAGAAAATTAGACCAAAGCGTCTGCTCCTGGAATTGGGGCCTACCACTATAATGGAGGTTGAAATGCGCCAGGCTTGACCAAGGCACATGCCCCTACAAACCCCTGAGAAAGGGCCGAAACGAGCTAAGGGACAGTCGGGGAGCTCCTCGAAATCCACTGCCCCCCCCAACAACTCAACAAATGCTGACTCCGCTTTCTGAGCAAAAGTTCATGGGAGAATTACAGCCATTTAAGGAGGCTCTACAAGAGATCACTGGGGAAATCAGATCACTCGGAGGGGAACTTTCGGACACAAACTGGGCCATCTCGGATGTCGCGGCCTGTACTACCTCCTGGGATAGTTGGAAAGACAGAGTGGAACTTGAAGTAACTAGCATGAGACAGCAGCTACATAAAACAGAAGCCAAATTAGAAGACCTGGAAGGCCGAAACCCCAGGAATAATATTATAACCTTCGGCCTTCCAGAGGAAGCTGAGGGACTCACCCCAATCACATTCCTGCAACAGATGCTCACAAAAATTGCCGGGCCTTTCCCCAACAATATCATCTACATAACAGAGAGGGCTAACTGTTTGTTGTGCCCCAAACCAACAGCTGGGAAGCCCCCAAGGCCAATGATTATAAAATTCCTCAATTTCTTGGATAAAACACATATCCTTGAGCACATCAGGAGCCTTCAGCATGTACTATGGGAGGACCATCCCTTGAGATTTGCTCAGGACCTACCAGCTACAGTGAGACAGAGGAGGTCAGAGCACCATCCCTTAGTTTCTAAACTAATCGCAGCAGGGATTAAGCATAGGTTACAGTATCCATCTCGCCTGTCCATGTTGCACGAGGGAAATGGCACTCTTATGATACCGCACAACAAGCAAACCCAGCCTTGAATTCTCTGCTCCCCGAATTATTTACCACCTGCTAAGATTACTGGAAGAGGATCTCCGTGGGAATTTTTTTTTACTCCATTCACCTGAAAAGGAGGATGGCTCTTCTGGGTGACTGTGAGCACTTTGGTAAATATCCATGAGAGGGCGACAAAGACCATGACTTCGAGGAGGAGAAGCTGTTGGTATTCCCTGGTCTTCCCATAACTCAATCCATAGCAAGCTTGGCGATGGATAACCTGAACTGCATCAACATTTATCAGGAAGGACCTTTGATTAAGTGATAAACAAGCTGGTAAGCCTGTTGCTGAAGAAAACCAGCCTTTTTGGAGTTGTACTTTCCCCCCTGTGGCCTTTGCTCTTCCTTTCCATGCAGGAGTGCTACATGATGGCTTAGTCTTATTTAGTCAGACCGCAGGAGGACAGAAGATTCTCACCATGTGGACATGGCCCTGTTTTACTTTTTTGCATCAGGCAATGCAATTTGTTTAAAGGGGAATCTCCCCATTTTTTTCCTTTCCTTCTTTTCTTTTGGGCACAATCAGGAACTTACATGTACAATCTCAGACTGACTGCTCAGACTATCTGACTGAAATATAAGTCAGAGGGGAGCGTGTTCTCAGGTGTTTTCATTTATTTCTTCTCTTTTTTTTCCCCTTTTTTCTCCTCCTACACCAAACTTGCAAGTTTTTGGGCTCAATATGTCACCCATTGTACTGCTCAGTTAAGATAATTTTTTACTATGGTAGTTGCATTAGTTTGTTGGGGGCTGGGGCGGGAGACAAGATCTGTGGACCACTCTGCAGTCTACCCAGTGCACCATGTTCCAGCACAGGGTGGAGGAGAGTACCAGAACATGTGAAATTGCCTGGTCTCAATGGGTTGCAATAATTATGCTTCTGGTGCTGTCAATCACTTGAGTCTATGTATCCATGCAACCCATTAAGGATACTGACTACCTTGTTATGGGAAGGAGGAAATGGTTAAGGGGAGTGGGAGATTGGGTTAGTTTTTTTTTTTAGTAATTTGCATTCTTCTATTAAAAAAAAACATTTCTGTGTCTTTCATAAATATATTTGTATCATATGGTGGGGAGGGGGGTTGGGAAGGGGGACTACAATTACCTGGATACTGGTTTTAACATTATGGAAGTGGAATGGGGAAGGGGATATGCACCATTCACCACTGGATGTTGATACCAAAGACTATGGGGGAATTGGAACTTACCTGTACGGGGTTGATTTTCTCTTGAGGAGCTCTATGGTACATTGTAATTGGTCATGGCAGCACCCTTAAAGTTCTGTTCATGGAATGTCAAAGGTGTCCAATCCCCCACTAAAAGAGCCAAGATCCTTTTGCATCTCTACAAGCTCAATGTTGATGTGGCTTTTCTCCAAGAGACACATCTACCCACAACACAGATCCTTAGTCTAAGATGAACATGGGTCAGTGTAGCACTGGGGGTGGGTATGGACACGTGCAAATGTGGCGTTGCTGTGTTGGTACCATGACTGATATCTTTTAAATTGTTACAATCAGTAGTCGATCCCCAAGGAAGATACATATTGCTTAGAGCTATTTTGGTCCACATGTAGCTTGTATTTGGCTCTATTTATGGTCCTGTCGGGGATGATCCGCAATTCTTTACTAATCTTTTGACCAGTCTGGATCCCTGGTCTACCCTTCCAATACTAATTGATGGGGACTGGAACTTAGTCCTTTATAACAAACTGAATAGATCCAACTTGAGATGTTCCTCCCTCACTCCCGCACAATTGGCGCTAAGGGAAATGATGGAGTCCCTGAGCTTAGTGGACCCTTGGGGGATCCTCTTTCCTTCAAAAAAGTACTACTCATTTCACTCCCTGCCCCATAATAAACTATCAAGAATTGACTACTTTTTGGGGGGGACCGAGCACCTATCAATGGCACAAACCTGTGATTATCTAGCTAAAGTGATATCGGACCACCACCCAACTCTTTTACAATGGTCAGTACCTACCTCGACAGATCATGATAAAGTCTGGAGGTTCAACTCCCAATTACTAAAATCTGAATACCTAATAGAGCAGTTTAATAGTTTTATAGAGAATGTCTATGAATACAGTGCCCCTACTATGCCAAAACTGGACATATTATGGGGGGAATTGAAGTGTTCACTGAGAGGATAGGTCATTCACTTAGCCTCAATCAGGAAAAAGAAAACCTCCCAAGAATCCTCCCAACTATTACAACAAATCACGGTATTAGAACAATCCCTCACTGCTTATCCCAACCCAGTAGAATTTGAAAAACTAGAGAGCCTCCATTTCCGATATAATACCCTTCATAGTGACAGAGCGAAACACCTTTTTAACCAAGGAGACAAAGCTGGGAAATTGCTTGCAATGAGACTCAAGGTGCAGGTTGCAGATAGAATTGTCTTAACCATATGAGACTCCTTGGGTACCCTTCATATGTTTCCCAGGAACATTGTCTCCTGCTTCTAAACTTTCTACCAATCTCTTTACTCATGTTCCCCCATACCTTTTAAAATTACTGAGTTAGACCAATTTCTCAAAGGTATAGATCTCCCAAGACTGTCTCTGCACCAGATCTCTATTTTGCAAGCTCCCCTGACACTAACTGAAGTTTACAAAGCCATTGATACACTCCCATTAGATAAAGCGCCAGGCCCTGATGGCTACACACCCAATTTCTACAAATCCGTTAAAGCCCAATTAGGTACTAAACTCCTCGACTTCTATAGTTTTATCTACAAGCATGGCCTTTCAGACCACTGTTTTACTTCCGCCACTATTGTGGTGCTTTCAAAGCCAGACAAGAACCCTACAATGCTGCCAAATTACCTTCCAATATCCCTTATAAATGTTTATTTGAAGATTCTAGAAAAATTCCTAGCCAACTGACTGGCCCAAGTATGGCAGACTCTGCTAAGTCCCGAACAAGTGGGCTTTGTGGACGGACGCTTGTCAGCGGATCACCTGTGTAAAATTTCCTATCTTTTTTCTGCGTCCAGAGATTCCATTATTCCCTCAGCTTTGGTATCCCTGGACGCAGAAAAAGCCTTTGATCGAGTGTCATGGGACTACCTATTCAATTTACTTCCAAATTATCAAATCCCGGTACAAGTGGATAATTGTTCTTTACTCCTATCCATCAGCCTGCATTTTCTGTAATGAAGTTCTTTCCTCTCCCTTCACATTATAACAGGACACTCAATAAGGATGCCCCCTTTCCCCTTACTTGTTTAACCTATTTTTAGGGCCCCTTATCAGGAAAATAAATACATCAACCTTAGTCACTGGTATCCCAATCAATCACCTCCAATACAAATTATCAGTGTACGCAGATGATATTTTACTTCATATTACCCATCCGTCTAAATCTATACTGGCCACATTGGATATTATGTAGGAATTTGGGCATTTATCTAACTACAAATTGAATTTGTCCAAGACAGGGGTCATGCCGCTAAACAGTCTGACTTTAAAAGCTGGTATTCAATATCTTGGACTTTCCTGGTTTAAGGATAAAATGAGATATCTGGGCATATGTCTATCTCAATCTAATTCAGAAATGAAGCAATATAATTTAGATCAGATAATAGCACAAATTAAGACTGACCTGAATCATTTCGGCATTATTCCCTATTTCCCTGTGGGGATGAATTAATACTATTAAAATGAATGTTTTGCCCCTTTTGTTGTATCCTCTTCAGTTGTGTCATCAATACCTCCCTAAGGGCTGGTTCAATCATGTTCATGGAATTATATCCAAATCTATTTGAAAGTAGAAAACCCCTAGTAGGGTGCTGTTTAAACTACAGAGATCAAAAGAACTAGGAGGCCTACAAGTCCCCAACATTTATCTTTATTATCTTTCCATTAACTGTTCAGTTGTTTCACAGTGGTTGAATTCTGCCTTGACCTCCTGCTCGGAACCTTATGTCCCACTGTGGTTACAAATAGAGAAGTCGCTCTGTGTCTCATCTGGTATAGATACCAGGACATTACCATATCTTCCTCTTAATAAGGTTCTGGGACAGCTTAAAATCACTCCATTATAAGAACCCTTCGTACTCACAAGCAACTAAAGAATATGTTAAGATGTTCTATGGAAAAGGATTCCTCGCAACTTATTTTGGATAACCCCAATTTTAAAATTGGAGGAAGAGTTATTAATCACTTGTTTTGGTTGGGTGGAATGGGGAAAAAAGTTATAGACATAACAAAGAATCATAGGTTGTTAACATTCCCAGACATAATGGTAAAATACAACTTGGCTATTTCTTTCTGTTTTAAATATCTTCAAATTTCCCAGATCTTAATATGGCATTTTAGTAATGGCCCATGGGACCACCATATGGTTGGCCCCATCCTTAGTACACTACAAACACAGCCTACCTCTCACCTAATTTCTTTCTATTATAAAGAACTGCAGAAAATAGTGATGGAACTAGATGGTACCCCTCACTATGTATGGGATAGGAGATTCCCTTCAACACCCACGTTCTCCTGACAATGGTAACAAATCTGGAATAGGCTATATAAGGATGTTAAGTGGGACCGCTACAGAATGCTTCAATTTCAGATACTATAGGATCTATATTATACCCCTGTAAAACTTTGTAAAATGGGAAAGCTTCAGTCAGATTTGTGCACCAGATGTGGGACCCAGCGAGGCACCCTGTTTCACGTTCTCTGGGAATGTGATAAGGTGTCCCCCTTCTGGGAAAGTATCTGCTCTAGACTTGACCCTTTATTAGGACTGCAAAATGCTTTTCAACCAGAGATTTACATCCTAGGGGACTCGGGGGAAACTCTTATTGGAAATCAAAGGAAACATATGTCTTTAATTTCCTTATGTGCTAAGAAAGTGATATTATGCCACTGGATGGACCAACAAACCCCCACGTATACAGAATGGCAACAAGAAATCCTTTTTGCTCTACAAGCAGAACACCTCCTAGCAGCATTTCTAAAAGTAGTATGAAATATCAGAAGATCTGGGTTCCTCTGCACACCCTACTAACCACTTTGCATTTCCCATACCCATACATATGGTTGATTTGGCTCCACTAAGCTGAATCCAGTGGACATCAACTGTTCCAACAACAACAACCCATATTGTAGATTCACTGAACTTATCCCTAAATACATGCAACATAATCTGAATTACGTTGAGGTTTCCCCTTTTTCTCTCTCCTTCTCTTACTTGTTTTCTCCAGTGGTGAATAAAATCTGGGGTGTGGAGGGTACAGGAGGGAGGATATGCTGGGGGGAGGGGAGGGGTTCGGGTTTTTTTTTCACCATTAATTTTCTAATAGTAACATAAATTACTCCCTTCTAATATGTCAGATGTAGGATACCGATCTGCAATAATGGTACAATGGATCTAAGTTGCTGGATTATTGTCTTTAAACATTTCTATGTAATGGTGGTTTGTGTATAATTTGTTAAATGATAAACATAATAAAGCTTACTAAATCTGAAAAACAAAATATTGCTCTTATGTTCAGTTATGTGCATTTTCAGGGGTCTGGTGGTTTATCCAATGTAATATAATACACAGGGACAAACTATACAATAAACTACATAATCAGAATTACAGGTGATAAAATCTCTTATGCAATGCTCCTTATCATCCCAGGTGCTTCTAATTGTTTTACTTTTTTTGCCATTATTACAATGGACACAATTGCCACAAGGAAAGAAACCATTTATCTCACTCCTTAACTAACTCATACCTTCTCTATCCTGTTTCCAATGTTGTGTTTTGATAATTTTGTTTTGAATTGTGGTTATCCTCCTTGCAGTGACCCAAGGTTTATGTTTCAATATATTTTGGCCAGTCTCACTGGTTTGTCATATATTACAATTAGATAAAATGATGTGTTTAATTTTGCCAAAGCTTTCTGAGTACTGGGTAGACATAGTGATTGTCTCCAAGGGAGGGTTTTGAACATGGAACCTTGTCTAAAATCAGACTACCAGGTTCCCTATAATCTACTCTCCTTCTTGTTGTTTGTAGGGATTCATTTGAGTACTACCTTGTAACAAATCTCTGTGTTAACTCATTTAAATTGGCTTCACATCTATCTGGAATATTACTATTTCTCTTCTCCCTAAGCATGTGACTGTATGGAATGTTTTCTTTTAAATTTTTTGGGTGAAAACTTTTGGATTGGTTGTAGTACAGACCCTTGAGGAACCCCACTCATAACCTTCTTTACCCCAGAATGTACTCCATTTACCACCACCCCTCTGACTTCTGTCTTTCAGCCAGTTTTCCACCCATCTAGTTATTTTCTGTCCCAACCTTAGGTTCTCTGTCTTATTTACCAGACTATGGTGAGGGAAATTGCCAAAGGCCTTACTGAAGTCCAGGTAGGCAACATCGACTGCCCCTCCTTGATCAACCACCTTCGTTACCCCATCAAAGAACTTCTATCTATTTTGTTTGGCAAGATTTCCCACTAGTGAATCTATGTTGCTTTTCATCTAATAGTTTGTTGTCCATAAGGTATTTTGCCACTCTTTCCATTACATAGAAACATAGACTTTGTTGGCAGATAAGGACTGCTTGGTCCACCAAGTCTGCCCATTTCCCTACCTACAGGATAAGCTGCAGATCCTAGTTAACCAACAGCCTATGTCTTTTTTACCCACCACAACAATTGCCCTATGTCTGTCCCACGTATTCTTGAATTCTCCAACAGTTTTAGACCCCACAACCTCCTAAGGAAGGCTGTTCCATGTGTCCATCACCCTTTCTGTGAAAAAAATACTTCCTCATATTGCCCCTGAACCAACCCCTCTATCTTTAAATTGTATCCCCTTGTTCTTGCACATCTCTTTTTCTGAAAGATGCTACCCTCTTGGACTTTGTTGATTCCACTGAAGTACTTAAAAGTTTCTATCATGTCCCCCTCTCCCTCCTTTCTTCAAGGGTATAAATATTAAGCTCTTTTACTCTCTCCTTGTATGGCTTCTCTTGTAGACCCTGCACCATTTTAGCTGTCCTCCTCTGGACTGCCTCTAACCTGTCTATGTCCTTGCGGAGATGGGGTCTCCAGAACTGAGCACAGTACTCCAGATGGGGTTCCACCAACTGTCTGTACAGAGGGATGACAACGTCCTATTTTCTGGTGGTGATGCCTCTCCCTATACATCTCAGTATACCCGCAGCCCTCCCTACTGCCTTCTCACATTGCTTGCTAAACTTAGGGTCATCTGATATGATTAACCCCAGGCCCCTTTCCATTTTTGTTGTTGTTACTACCCCCCCCCATTGTGTAATCTTCCCCTGGGTTTTTGTTTCCCAGGAGCATTATTTTGCACTTCTTTGCATTGAACCCAAGCTGTCATGCTTCTGACCATTCCTCCAACCTTGCCAAGTCCATTCTCATCCTTTCCACACCTCCTTGTGTATCAGCTCTGTTGCAGATCTTTGTGTCATCTGCAAAGAGGCATACTTTTCCTTCCAGTCCCTCTGCAATGTCACTTATAAAGACATTAAAAAGGACTGGACCCAGTACTGAACCCTGCAGTACCCCACTAGTAAGCCCTCTTTCTTCCGAGTGGACTCCATTTACGATTACCTTCTGTGGCCTATCGTCCAGCCAATGTTTTACCCAGGCTACCACCCTGGGAGCCACTCCCAGGCTGGTTAATTTGACTATTAAACTTTTGTATGGGACTGTGTCAAATGCCTTGCTAAAGTCTAGGTAGGCCATGTCCACAGCCCCTCCCTGGTCTACTACTTTGGTCACCCAGTCAAAGAAATCAATCAGATTCATTTGACATGACCTTCCCACTTTGAATATTTGCTGCCTTGGGTCCTGTGCCCCACTGGCCTCTAGGTACTCAACAATTCTTTCCTTCAGAAGTGATTTCTTCACTTTCCCTACCCAGAGGTCAAATTGACAGGTCTGTAGTTTCTTGTCTTTATCTTGGTCCCAATTTTGTGAAGGGGAATCACATCCGCCTTCCTCCAGTCCTTAGGTACCACACCATCCTTCCATGATTTGTTAAAAAGGGTAGTCAGTGGTATTTCTAGTTCTTCCCTTAGTTCTTTTAGAATTCTGTGGTGAATTCCATCAGGCCACATTGCTTTATCCACCTTCAGTTTTAAGAGTTCTTTCAGAACCCTTTCTTCTCTGAAAGGACTAATATCAACCCTCCTATCAAGAGTGCTTCTGTTAATTGGATTAGGTGCCTTCCCCTCCTCCTCTTTTGTGAATACTGAGCAGAAATATTCGTTCAGCAGCCCTGCTTTTTCACTGTCCCTCTCTGCCCACCCACCGTCCATTCTATTCAGCCTCACTATCCCTCCCTTTGTTTTTCTACGCTCCCTGATGTACTTATAAAAGGTTTTATCCACCTTCTTAACCAAGTTGGTTATCTTTTCCTCAGTATGGGCCTTTGCTAATCTGACTTCCCTCCCTGCTTCCTTCTGCCTTAACTGGTACAGCTCTCTGTCATGCTCCTTCTGTGTTTCCATATACTTCCTGAATGCTATTTTTTTCTCCCTGACTTTCCCCGCTACCTCTTTTGAGAATCATGGTGGCTTTTTCTTTCATTTTGATTTGTTTATTTGCTTCATACAAATGCTTGTTGCCTCTGTGATGGCAGTTTTGATGCATCCCCATTGTTGCTTCACCCTTCCTTCTAGCCTGTTTGCTAGTGTCTTTCTAAGGCACTCTTCCATCTTGCCAAAGTTAGCCCTCCTGAAGTCCGGTACCCTCACTTTTGTATGGCTTGACTTTGTAGCTGAGTTTATCATGAAAAACACTGTTTGATGGTCACTTGTTCCCAGCTGGCAACCCACTTCTAGATCTGAGATCCTCTCACTGTCCTCATTTGAGAGTATGAGGTCTAAGATTTCTCCCTCACTAGTGGGTTCTGAAACTAGCTGTCTGATGCATTCCACCTATAGGCCATCGAGAATGGCCCTGCTCTTGGATGTGGCTGCAGCAAATCTCCAGTTAACATCTGGCATATTCAGGTCTCCCATCACCAATATCTCCACTTTCTCTGCCATCCTAAAAATGCTTTCTATCATATCCATGTCCATCCCTCCCCCCCACATGGGGGTCTGTATACAACCCCTGTGGGAATGTGGTGTCATTTCTAGTCTCTAAGTAACCTGCAGTGCCTCCTCTCCTCCCTGTATACTTTTTTGTTCAGTTGCTTTTATTTCTTCCTTTACATGGAGAGCTACTCCTCCACCCCTCTTCTCCCCTCCCTGTCTTTCCTATAGGTTATGTACCCTGGTATGTTAACATCTCAGTCATGGTTCGCTGTGTACCATGTTTCTGTGACTGCTACGATATCCAGGCATCCCTCTTCCATCAAGGCCGCCAGTTCAGGGAGCTTGTTGCCCAGACTATGGGCATTGGTACTCATTACCCTCCATTTTCTGATGGCCTTACTCCTTTTTGCCCCATCCCTGTCCTTATTGCATTTGTCACTTTCTCCATTTACCCCCTGCCCTTCTCTCTATCGACATCTCTGTCTTGGTGTGTAGCTCAGTTACTACCATGATTTTTTGGGGGATGCTAGGATTTCCCTGGACCTTTCCAATGCCTCCTCCCCCCCTTGGCTAGTTTGAATGCCTGCAAATGAAGCATTTAAACCTATCACCAAAGATCCTGGTTCCCCTCCTGGACAGATGCAGCCCATCATTCCAGTATAGGCCTGCATCACTCCAGGTGGACCCCAAGTCCCCAGTAAAGCCAAATCCCTGAGCTCTGCACCAGTTTATCAACCACTGATTGAATGCTATGGTGCGAAGCACCCTAGCCTCACCTACGCCATAGACAGGCAGCACCTCCGAGAAGGTTACCATGCATGCTACTTGTCTAAGGCCTCTCCCCAACTCCACAAACTCTTCCTGCACTGCTCTGATCCCTTTCTTAGCCAGGTCATTTGTCCCTAGCTGGACAATGACATCCAGCTCCCTCCAATGTGCAGCTGCTCTGCCAATCCTGAGGATTCACTCCCTTTCCCTCCGAGCCATGGCGCCGGGCAGGCACCTTACCTCCCTGTCTGCTTCCTCCCTCAGTTCTGCCTTCCTAACAATGGAATCCCCCACCAGGAGTTGTTTCCTTCCCCTATGGGGTCCCATGCCACCCTCCTGTGGGTCTCCCTTGTGGAGGTTCCCAGCATCATCCTTGGTCTCCACTGTGGCTGCTTACATTGAGGAACCACAGTTTTCCAGAACAGCACAGGAATTGTGGAGAGGTACAGCTGGAGGGATGCACCTTTGTTCCACCACCATCACCCTCCCTGAGCCCACTGTGGTCAAACCGCTCCTCCTTCTTGTCAACCTATGAGGCAACGGCAGTGGCCCTGGTGGTCCCTGGATGGAAGAGGAGGTCCCACAAATCCTGGCCAACACAGCCTGGAGATGAGCAACCTCCTCCCTAAGCCCAGAGAGGTAACTGCAGATGGAAAAACACCGCATCCTCCAGAACGTCTCCTGGAAGACCACTGATCCACAGCCACTGCACTGCACCACTTCCATCATGTCTTATTTCTGGCCCCTTCACTGTTGCTTGAAATCCTTACTCTTTCCTCGATTTGTTTATTTTTTCTTCTCTCCCTACTTACTTAATGCCTCTGTGCCCTTTAAGCTCCTGATGGTCATGTTCTGAGACAAGAAGTTCCTATATTTCTCAGTAGACCCCTTACTTGCTCAGAGGCAGACCTCCAGCAGCTAGGGGGAGCTGGAGAGCTACTCTTGCCCTTCCCTGATGGTCAGTCTTTGGTGGCTCTGTGATCACTCACTTCCTGTTGCCAAACAGGACGTTCCTGTTGTCAGTCAAATCCTGTGCCTATAAAAGTAGTACTAATTTGGAGGGGAGGAAAGGAGGGCAATATAGACCCAGTAGAGAAATCCAGTCACACAACAGTCCTTCCTCCTGGTGTCCTCTTCCAAGTCTCTGGCAGAATCTATCTAGGGCAGTGTTTAAATCTAGCTTCCTTCCAGCTAAGCCACTCCCCCCTTAACAGATCTTTCTACATGTAATTAAATTGCACAGATAACAATCCCCATTCAGCCACCTGAGATTTACACCTAGATAACTGCTCAGATAACTATTCACTTCAGCTAACTCAGACAAACACACTAATGTTTTTTTTGGTTGTGTTTTTTTTACCCTAAATTGAAGGTCACAGTAGAAGAGTTCTACTTCTTTAGTCCCAGTAGAGAAGTCCTGTCACACAGCACTCTTTCCTCTTGGTGTTCTCTGCCATTAGCATCTCCATCACCTTGCCCATCACTGATGTGAGCCTGACAGGTCTGTAATTCCATACCTCCTCCTTGTAGCCTCCCTTGTGCAGTGGTACTTCATCTGCCATTCTCCAGTCACTCAAAACACACCCTGTATCTAGGGACACATTAAATAACTTTGCTAAATGTGCTGCCAACTTATCCCTCAACTCCCTAAGACCCTTGGATGAAAACCATCCAGACCCATTGCTTTGTCTACCTTTAATTTAGTTCTTCCTTAACTCTTCCCTCACTTAATGGGCTTTGATCCACCCCATACTCCTCTCCTTCCTTCTTCTTTAACTCAGGTCCCATTCCATCCCATTTCACTGTGAATACAGAGCAAAAATAACTATTTAAAACCTCAGCTTTCTCAAAGTCCCCCTCAACCTTAGTTCCCACCTCCCCCCTCAAACTCACAAGTCCCAGTCTTATCCTCCTCTTTTCCCCACATATCTATAAAAGGGTTTATCTCCTTGTCTGACATGTTTATCAATGCTGTCTTCTGTTTCTGCTTTTGATCTCCTAATCAATTTCCTGCCTGTCTTTGTCTATCCTTATAATTTACTCCATCACACTCTGAGTTTTCTTATATCTTCTGAAAGTTATCCTTCTATCTCTTATTGCCCTTACAACCTCAATATTAAGCCAAAGAGGCTGACTTATTTTCCTGTCTTTCCTGTCCTCCTTATGCATATTTCAGTTGCATTTAATAATGCCTCCTTAATACATTTCCACAATTCTTCTACATCCTGAATATGGTTACTGAATTTAATTTCTTCATTGAACATCTCTCTCATTTAATTAAAGTTCACTGTCCTGAAGTCCAGAACCTTCGAACTTGTCTTACTTGTTATATTCCCTATCTGTATAATGAAACTTACTGTGTTTTAATCACTTGTACCCAAACACTCTCTGACAATAACCTCTTCAACACTATCCCCATTTGTGAGTACCACATCCAAAATATTTTTCCCTATTGTGGACTTCTTAACCAGCTGATGTAGAAACAATCCCTGCAGTTCTTCAAGTATCTCCCTGCTCCTGGTTGCCTTTGGGATTCCCATTCTACATCTGATATATATATATATATATATATATATATATATATATATATATATATATATATATATATATATATATATAATTCTGGTTTGTTGCACCAGCATAGTTAGGGTAAAAGTGCACTTCTATGTTCATGTTCAAAATCTGAGGGTTAATAACTTTGGAATCGTTAAATGGATTTGCATGAAATTTGGCATGCACACTATCTAGGGGAAGTCTCCTGACTTGCCAAATTTGGTGGGAATCCATCAAGTGGTTTCTGAGATACAAAGTGTTAAAAAAACAGAAAAATCGAGATCATTTGACAATTCTTTGCCATCCTGTATCTCAGAAATGGCTTTATGTTGTGGGCTGAAATTTTCAGGGTAGAAATCCCTTGGGGTCCAGATGTGCCTTTTGAAGGTTTGCTAAAAACATATTAATCTGTTCAAAAATTATTAAAGTTTTAAATTTCCCATTATTTCATATAGGAAAAGTTAAGTGTTTAGCACGAAAATGGACCATTTCCGTAAAAAAGTCCACTTACGAAATTGAGACCACATTGCTTAATTTTTTACGGTTAATAACTTTGGAACCACTCAATGGATTTGAATGGAATTTGACATGCATAATCTCCAGGGGTAGGTCTCTTGGCATGCCAAATGTGGCTGGGTTTTGTGGTTTTTGAGATATGGACTGTCAAAAAAGTAACATTAATGGCCATTTTCAAAAATGAATCATCTTCCCTGTCCACTGACACTTTCTCTGCTGACGGGGTGCCCAATCCCCCTCTTGGCATCATGTATGGCCCCTCAGACTCATGTGGTACAATGGGAGCCCACCCCAGTGTGCCCATATTTATTTTTTAAATAAATTATCCTATTGCTACAGAAAACCATCCCCGTAGTCTTTTATGTAAAACAAAATACCTGAAAAAAAGAAAATAATCCACTCATCTCCCCACTTCCCCTCCCCCATTCTGACCCTCCCTCTGCGCACCCACATCCCCACACACCCCCCCCATACTTAAATTCCAGAGGTCAGGATAGGTGATCTTCTCTGGACTTGGTCACATCTTCATTCTTCAGAGCTGAACTGTGATCTGAGGAATCAAGGTAAGCTGTATAATGGGAGTCAATAGGGGGTTCAACTTCTGTTGCTGTCTCATCAATTTTTGTAATTTTTGCACCAAAATTTCAACATGGTGTTCTTGAAATCCCACCTTATAAACACTGACACTGTCATTTCATTTCTCAGACCCAAAAGATGATTTTGTGGTCACTGCATGGAATCACCTTACAGGACTGATTCAAGAAATGACAGTGCCACTGTTCATGAGGAGGGGTCCCAAAAAGCTCATGTTGAAAATCTGGTGAGAAAAAGATCCAGAATATCTGCATTATGAGTGTGTGTTGTACAGTTTCATTACACGCTTGTAACTTCACCAATTTTTAATATTTTCAGTTCAGGTTTTCAGCATTGCCATTTTTTCATACCTCCTTACGAACAGTACAGCTGCCATTTTGCACATCCTGCCCAGATCATGTTTTCACACCTGTGGCACAGAATGGCACAGTTGCTGTGCAAAATCAACTTTTGGAATGGATTAACAAAATCACGGTTGTACTGTTCATGAGGGGAGGTCCCATACTGTCAATGTTGAAAATTTGAAATTACAAGCATGCATTGTGCAGAAAAACTCAAGGTAGAAACTTTTTAATGTTCCTTTTTTCCACTCTACTTTCTCACAAAACTCTATTACCTTTGCTGCAGTCAAACTGTATAATGACTTACCGGACATTCTCATAGGTTGCACTAAGTTGTCAGTATTTAAGAGACTGCTTAAGTGTTAGTTTTTAGATAGAACTGTTTGTAATTGTTATGACTGATTTTTGTCCATCGATTGATATGTCAGATATGTATGTAAGTGTTTTAATTTTTATATTTGTTATTATTTATTACTGGACACCTGTGAAAATAGGCATTGCTCCCACAGGCCTTTTCAGTGTAAAATAAACATGAAATGAGATGAAAATTTCTACACACACTTGAACATCACCAATTTTTCCTGTTTTCAGTCCAGATTTTTAACATTGCAGATTTTCCACAGTACCTCATGAATAGTATAGTTGTCATTTTTCAAATCCTAATGAATATGTTTTTCCACAACTGTGGCACAAAACTGGTGTTACAGTTGAGCGGAATTACATTTTCATGGGGGTTTAAAAGTTTGTTGTACTGGGTACATGTGGTGAGTAGCTAAGAAGATTATGTTGAACATCTGCGGTGAATATTATTTGAGATGATGCAGTTATGACTATTTGTTGCAATTTCAGTACACCTGCTAATAACTTAATGTGTGGAGGTGAAGGGGCCCAAGACCCCTGTGTTTCCCAGCTAGAAACATATGTGCATCTGTGGAGACATGGAAGAGGACCCTGCACTTCCACTGTGACATATGGACACTGTTGTATTATTTGCATGAAGAGATGGGAGAGCAGTGTCCAAAGTACCCTGTACTCCCACCATCACATATGGACACTGTTATACTACCTGGATGGAGATATGGGAGTGCAGGGTCCAAAGGGCCCTGCACTCTCACTGTGTCATATGGACAGTATTGTACTATCTTGATGGAGGGATGGGAGTGCAGGGTCAGAAGGACCCTGTGCTCTCACCATGACTTATAGACAGTGCTGTACTATCTTGATGGAGGGTTCAGACCATGTGCTCTCACTGTGACATATGGATACTGTTGTACTATCTCGATGGAGGGACTCCCACCATGACATATGGATACTGTTGTACTATGTTGTACTGTCTGGATGAGTTCAGACCATGTGTTTCCACCATGACATTTGGACACTGTTGTACTATCTGGATGGAGGTATGGGAGAGCAGGGTCCAAAGGACCCTTCAGTCACACAGTAAAATGATGATACAATTATATTATCTAAAAAAAAGGGAAATTCTTTGCAAAAAAAACTCCATTAATGCATCAGTTAGGGTGAATACCACAGCAACAAAAGCATGGAAATGTAGTGTTAGGGTTTCCAACCTTAACGCTCCACCCCCAGGACTCCAACCCCTACCATCCCACCCATACCCCCACCTTCCACACACCAACAGGTGTCAGGGTGTATCATTGGGTTGTCAGGGCTATGTTACACCCTGTTGTCCTATACTGTAATGTGTAAGCTTGTTTACATGTGGAACATGGTGTGAGTTGGACCTGAAAACCCAATGGCACACCCCAATGCCTGTTAGTGTGTGGAGGGTGAGATGGTAGGGTTGGGAACTCTGAGGGTGGGGCGTTAGGGTTGAAAAACCTAACACCACATTTCCTTGCTTTTGTCTCTCTGATACTAACCCTAACTGATGCATTAACAAAGTTTTTTTTTGCAAAGAATATATATATATATATATATATACACACACACACAGACATATATAGCAGCTAATGCCCCCCCACTGACCCTATGCCTCAAGGAGATTCCAGGATCAGTCAGATACTGACCTATGCCCCCTGGCAAGCCACTGTCCCACATGTCTGCATATAGAGGCATACTGGTCAGGCATAGGTTCATAGGGGGCACACACCAAGAGTGTGGATGCTGTGTAGTACCCAAATGGTGTGCATGTGGTGTGTAGGGGACACTCCATGGCTTTTCCAGGACCTCTGTACATCTGGAGGGTCAGCACACCATTTGAGGATTGGGCCCTGAATATACATGCTGCTGCAGATACACAAAACCTGGTAATGGAACAAGATACATACTGAACATTGCACTATAATGATACAGCTGTCAAGCTTCATCCTACCTTGCCCCACTTGCTTTGTAGCTTGATCAATAAGAAATAAAAAAGTATATATGCAGGTGCACATTGAACATCATTTTAAAATAAGAAAGGTGAGGAATATTCTATAAAAATACAATGCCTTTATGGGTCTGCTCTAAACAGGGAAATGCAGCAAAGCACTGGCCATTACGAGTTACAAGAAGGCTGAAGATAAACTACCAGGATAATCAAGGGTTAAAACTAAGTTTTCTCCCTATGTAAATTGGGGGGGTGGGCTACAGAGCAAAAGTGCATGAAATAGCAAGTAATGTCAACAATAAAAAAGAAAGTATGAGGCACACAGCTTCATTAACTTAAATAGTTAATATAAATATCTTGTTTAAAAGACACATTTTCTAATAAACCATCACTGCAACAACTAGGTGTGGCAGGCTGGCTCAACCAGTGGAACAGAAGAGGTGTGGGTGTGTGTGTGTGTGAGAGAGAGAGAGAGAGATAGAGAGAGAGAACTGTACTCTGTGTAGAAATGCATGCTACTGTAATTTGAGCTCACGGTGACTAATCTGTTGCAGTGTGGCTGGGCAAAGGCATTAATTTTTAAAAGAAGGCAGTGGCCCAGATATTCAAACTGCGCTCAAAACTGGCGCAACAGCAGGAGCAAGCACAAACCAGTTGCGCAAATGCGCAACAGGTGCGATATTCAAACATGGAGCAGAGCAAATTGCGCAAGCAACCAACGTCTGAATATCGCACATACTGCGCCATCGCGCAACCAGGAAGGAGAAGCTGAGCCAAAATGCTGCGCTATGGCGCAACCATGGAAGCTCAGCTGAGCAGTGCAGAGCTGCCATAGCGCAAGCACAGCCCCCAGAGCAATGGAACTGCACATCCAGGGAGGCAGGCTGGGCCCACCGCCAGCCATGCCACACATGGGCACAGGAACTCACTGCAGAACCCACACCACACTGGCACACCCCAAGCACAGCATCACTGGGGTGGGACGGCTGATCCACATGCCCATGGGGACAAGCCAACTAAAGCATAACAGAGCCATGATGCCCCAGCACAACCACTGGCAGGCAGAGTGCCACACCAGGGGTTGACAACCACAGTGCACATCAGTCCCCTGTACGCACAGCACAGCGTGCACCGTGCCCCCAAGACGCTCGCATGTGCAGTGACAGGCACTGCAGAAAACACCATGCACCCCGTGCCACACGCCAACCCCATGCTGCAGAGAAGCAGACCACCCAGACCCACCCTGTCACCCAGCAGTGGGTGGCAGCAGATGGCGCAGAGCAACAGAAAGGCAATGCTATGCTGGTGATACCTCCCATGGACACACACACACACACACACACACACACACATATATCCAGGACCATAGTAGCCCAGATGGCATGTACACCCCTGCAATGGAGCACCCAGAGCCAGTTGCAAAGCAGACACCAACACAGCAGTTGTACCAAAATAGTATTTTATATTCAAACAAAAGAGGTAACAAAACAGCTAAACTATGTACAAGTTGGGGGGCCGGTTAAAAGGCAGGGGTGTGCAAGGGAGGAAAACAACTTGGAGAGGGAAGTCAGGGTGAAAGGGATGGGGAAGGGCAAATAAAAGGTGGCTACGGCCCAGCAGGCTCCTGCTCCCTCCCCTGCCGTCTTCCCCTCCTTGTCTGTGCCGTTCCCTCTGTTGCTGTAGGGCTTGCAGGAGCTCTGTTGTCGCCGCCAGCTGTGTCAGGCGCTGGACATCGTGGCGCCATGCGCCAAAGCACACCGAGGCTCAGGAAAATGGGAACACAGTCAATGGCTGAGACTGACCACAACCCTGAACACCACCCAACCTGCAACCCAGCTTAACCCAATGTGCTGCACATGTGATGGCATGCACCCACCCACAGTGAACATGCACATGGCCATCACAAACAAGCGGCACCAGCCATGCGCGCACCACCGCCCACACACACTGCCCACGTCAATCACAGTACAAACTAGGCTGTCATGTGATGTTGCAACATGGTGCGATGCCAGTCACACAGCTATGTGCCCAGTGCATGCCTGGACCACCTGTGATGCATACACAGACGTGTCGTGATGCTGCACTGTGATGCAGGTCACCTGTGTCACGCCCTACATACATGGATACATAGACAGTGTCGGCAGATAGGGGCCTATGGACACCTAGTCTGGCCATTTGGCCTTGTACGATCACTCTCATGTCCTATAAGTCCATTCCCCTCACCCTGACCTCCAGAAGTCCCTCATGTCGAGCCCACATACAGATCTCCGTGACCAAGTCAGCCCCCACCACATCCTCTGGCAGGGTGTTCCACTCATCCACCACCCATAATGTGAGGAAACACATTCGCATGTTTCCCTTAAACGAGCCCCCTCCAACTGCATCCCATGCCCTCTACACCTGGAACATCCTCTACACTGACAAATATTGGTTCCTGCACACTGTTCCCCCCTGTACAATACTCGTATGACCCCATCATATCCCCACACCCTCCTCCCCTCCAGGGAGTACATGTTCAGTTCCGTCCAACCTGTCTGCATAGGACATGTGATGCAATCCATGCACCATCCATGTCGCCTCCTGTGAACGCTCTCCACCCAGTCGCTGTCCATACGCAGCTATGTTTTCCGGAACTGTACACTGTACTCCAGTGTGGGGACTCACTAGTGTTATGTATAGTGGAACTACTACCACCCATCTGGTTGTGTCCATCATGGTTGGTGGTCCTGCCCCCCCAGCATGCAATAGCATCCATGACGTAATGATACTCACACTCCTCCAGCAGCTCAGTCTGCCGCTGCTGCTGCTGCTGCTGTTGATGCTGCTGCTGTCGCTGCGGGCCGACGGCCTGTGGGACTGGGGCCCTGGCATGGCCCACATCAGCCACGTCCGGCGCCGTCACCATCCGGCCTGTGGGAGACATATGGTGAGACAAACATCAGTGTGACTCAAAAGCAGAGTGCCCCCTGCCCCAGTAAGACTGCCTGCCCACACAGCCATAACCATCCATCGCACAGCTGCACACACTGACACACCGATGCACAGCCACCCAGGCACACACACACCCCTACAGAGAATATAGGTGAATAGATGGTACACTCACGTGGCCTAGGCACCAGGCCCCACCTGGCATGGGAACGCAGCCGTGCTAACAGCTCCAGGTCCCTCCGGTGGAGATCACTGACCCAGTGCCAGCACTGCTCCGCAGACCGGCCCCGGCCAGTGACCCCCACCAGGTCAGTGGCCACTTGCTGCCACACATGGGTCCTCGGTCCGGTGAGGGGGGCCTCACCATACAGTTGGTCATAGTGGGGCTCCACTAGGGCCACCAGGTTGGCCACCTCAACTTGGTTCCACGGCACCGCCCTCCTCCTAGCCATGGCACCAACTTTACAGCAGGCAATATGGCGCCCCGCTGCGCTGTGACCCCACGTGGAGTTGTTGCGCAATAGACCAGCACAGGCACCTATCGTGCTGTTCGCACAGCGCCATCACTTTACATGGCGCTGTAGCCAGACAGCCATTAGGATGTGTACATGGCATGCACTCAGCGCCAGGGGTCAGAGGGCATACCCAAGGTCACGGCACTGATGCAAGGCTACGCACAGAGCCATAGGATGCATAGGTATCCTGCGCGACTGCGAAGCACAGCACCAGTGCCACAGGGGACTATCCCGCAGAGGTGCCACAGTGCCATATAGTGCCCAGTGCTGCAGCGCCACTGGTACAATGGTGGCCATGTCCAGAATAGCCTATCGTGCTCAGCAGTTCTGCAGCGCGATCGACGCATGCGTAACCCATCTGGGCATGCGCAATGCAGTGTAGCACACAACCAAAAACATGCGACATCGGCTCAGCCGGACCTTCCCTATTGCGCTAAGCGCATTTACGCGATATTCAGCAGACATATGCAAAGCAGGCGATCAGCCATTCAAAGGCGCAGTGGCGCGATTAGCATGTCATTAAAGTTGCGTCACACCTCATTTGCATGTGTTGCACTATAAAATACGACACTGGGTTGTGGCGGCCAGATTTGGTTGTTGCAGCTGAGAGGTGAGTTACATGCTGTGTGATGCTCAGGACAATGCACATGGGCAGGGGTGCTGGAGGGTGTCACGGGATGAGGGGCTGAGCATGATGAGGGCACTTAGAAGGGGCAGAGGGCACCTTTCCATCAGTATCTGCCAGGCAGCGAGGAAAGGGGGCTTCTGCCCCGGCCTGCAGCTATGCTCATGGGGAAATGCTGTGGACTGCAGAGTGACAGGTGTCCACTTCCACCCATACAGATCAGCATGACTGACGAGAACCAGGCCGAGGTGTGGACGGCGGGCGGGAGGGGCCGAACTTCACCACAGCAGAGACCGAGGCCCTCTTCCAGGCCTACCTGGAGGATGAGCCGCTTTTGAGTGGGCGGAGGGCACCCTCAGCAGGCAGCTGCATGGGAGGGGGTAGCTCTGGCCATCAACCTGCACGAAGCCACACAGTCCTGCAGGAGTGCTGCAAGAAGATGGGGACTGACCGCAGGAGGCTGAAGGAGAAAGTGGCAGCCTTCAGGGTGGCACATGCTGCCACTGGTGGGGGACCACCAGTGGTGTTGCAGCTGACCCCGACCGAGGAGACACTGGTCGCGGCCATGCAGCCGAGTGCCATTGCGGGTGTTCCTGGTGGAGGATTCCAGACAGGTGGAAGCCCATCACTGCACGGTATGTCATGGTGATGTTGTGGGGCGGCTGTTGTTCACATGCACTCACATGTACTCTCTTTCTGTTTCAGATCCTGTTCGTCTGCAGGAGACGGTGGTGGTGGGTGCTGACAGTGAGGCAGACCTGCTGGACCAGGAGGAGGGACCTTCCACCTCCGCCAGCAGCCTGCACGCACTGCAGCAGCAGGCCGGCTGGGCTGACAACTCCGTCGGCAGTGATACGGGTGCAGGGGGTGCACAGCCTGTGTCACAGCAGTCTGGCATACAGGTGTGCCAGCATGCTGTGCCTATGGCAGTGGCACGCACCGGCACTATTGAGAATGGCAGGCCTGCAATGGCCAGTGAGAGGTGTGTGTCCCACGAGGGACACACGGCAGGCCAGCACATGCCCCCGGGCCGTCCAGCTCCACACCTGTGTACCAGCATGCTGGCACAGTCACAGGCTGGGCCTGTCAGCACTGGTGGGGCAGCACCGGTGGCTGAGCAGGTGTCTGGCACTGTTGACAGCACAGGGGTGGAACAGGTGGACCTGGGGGCTCAGCAGTTGGAGGGGCAGCAGCAGCAGTTGCACACCAGGCCTGGGGGGACAGCGTCAGGCAGTGGCACTTGTCCACCGCCCTTGGATCAGCCCATACCTGGTCCTGGCAAACAGTGGCCACCCTCAAGGGGTGCTGTGCACCAGGACCATCCACACCCTGGGGTCACGATGCCATTGAGAGCAGTACCCTTTGAGCGTGCACACCCGCCTGCTGCAGGAGTCGGGTACAGCTGCAGGGGCAGGTTGCAGGTCGTGGAGGCACTGACTGTGTCCGTGGAGCGCATAGCGAGGTGTGCTGGACTGGGCGAGATGGTCCATATGCGGGCGGATGTGACCGCTGCCATCGACAGGCTGACCCAGGCAGTGGTCTGTGTGGTGACCGCATTGACCACACTGTCTGGTGACCCTGTACCACGCACCCCACACAGTGCACACTCCACTCCCCGTTCCCGGCATCGTGCGACACCAGGCCTGTCGACGCCGGGTTCTGCTGTGGGTATCCCCCTGGTGCAAGTTTCTTTCGCGGGATGCAGACCCCTGTGCGGGCAAGGTCACGGTCACGCACTGGGACCCCTGGTGGTGCAGTAGTGCCACCCGATGTAGCCCTGCGCGGCCTGCCAGTGCTGCTGAGCCGCGGCGGGGCTGCGCATCCGTGGTGGCGTGGGACAGTGCTCCCTGACTGAGCTGTCTCCCAATGCAGGCCCTGTCTGGTGCTGCCCTGTGCAATGTGTGTCATGGTGGGCAGTGCACGCTGGGTGCTCTGCTCACCAAACTGACACACGGACCACCTGCACACTCTCCCAACTGCTGTCCACAGGTGCGTTGGATGATGATGCCTGCATTGCACTGTACACCAAGGTGCAAGGTTGCCCAGGTCCTGACACACGTACGTGGACAGTCCAGGTGGTGAGGGTGGTTGGTGGTGCTGTGTGATAGCGTGTAATTTCCACATTGCTGTGCTGCTGCCCCTGTATGCTGTCTGGTGTGTGTGTGTGTGTGTGTTTATTTGAGTGCTCACCCCTCTCTGCTAATGTGTTGGTATGCGTAGACCCTTCAACTCCCCTGACCTTCATGCACAGTGTGTTCCCCTGTGTGCCTGTGGTTTGCGCATAGACAGTGTTGCCTGCACATGTCCCCTTGACTTACCTGTGTTATACGTAGTGCTCTTCTGCAATGGTGTCCCGGTGCAGCTGGGCCTGCCAGGTCAGTCGGGGTCCCTCCATCCTAGGGGCGGCTCATCACCCATATCACCGGGCGCCACTGGCGTCCCATCGCTGTCCCCTCTTGAACCTGTACGGCCATCCATGGTCTTTGGCCATGTTGTGCAGGATGCAACAGGCCAGGAATATCCCACAGGCCTTTGGGGCTGTACTGTAGGCTCCACGAGGTGTCCAGGCATGAGCGTGCCTTGAGTATCCCGAACACCGCTCTATGATGTTTCCGTGTTGCAGCGTGTGCTCTATTGAAACCGTAGCTGCGCTGGGGTCGTGGGACACCGTATGGTGTGAGCAGCCAGGGACGGAGTGGGTATCCACAGTCACCTGTGTGGAGATAGTGGAGATCAGTGTTAGGTCAGGTCCATATTGCCCATATCCTTGTGTGCCACTACCATGGCACCTGTGTCATTCCCACCCTTGCACAGAGTTTGCATTCCATACATGTGTACTCACCCACTAGATGACCCGTGGGGATGTTCCACTCTCGAATCGATGGCACAGTGCAGATTGGTGCCATATGAAGGCATCATGTGCTCCGCCAGGGTGTGTGGCACAGCATTGATGATGCTTCAGTGGCATCACCACCACCCTGGCAGTTGACACTCGGTAGCCCCTTTGGTTCTGATATGCTTGCCCGTCGGGCCAGGTGGCGTCGAATGGCCACATGGGTGCAGTCTATGGCACCCAGCACGCCAGGCATTTGTGCTACCCTGTGGAACTCCTGCATGTTTGCTGTACACTCTGCCGCGGGTGCTGGGGAAATGGATGTACTCTGCAGCATGAGGCAGCAGTGCGCTGAGGAATTGGGTGAGGATGCGTGACGTGGCCGACTGCGTGACGCCTGTGGTGTCCCCTGTCGGCCTCTGGAAGGTGCCCGTGGCAAGCAGGCACATGCAGGCTGTCACCTTGGTCTCCACGGACAGAGCGTGACTCCGTCGTGAGGGTGCCTGCATCACATCACTGCACAGCTCACTGAGCCGTCTCAGTATTGCCCTGTTCAGGCGGTACCGGGCCACGATCTCAACATCACTGTACAGTTCGTAGCTGATGCGGGCACGATACCGCCTGTCGGGGGCATACCGCTGACGGGCCCCTCCACGGCCACGTCCCCCTACAGCATGCTGTCTCACCCCCCTCATTACAGCTTCCATGTGGAAGCTGACACTGTCCATCTCCCTGGCTTCTGCCCCCCCAGCTGCTGTTCCTGTGTTACCCCCACTGCCCCCACTGCTGCTTCCACTGCACCGGGCACCCCCACTGGCCTCTCTGTCCTCCAGGACCCACTGTCCCTCTCTGTCCTTCCTGCTCCTGTCTCTGTCTCTGTCTCTCTCTCTCTCTGTCTCTCCCCCGGTTTGCGGCCTGCTCGAGTTCTTGCGCCGCTCCCTTGAGCCGTTTTATTTTGGCTCAAATCCAGTACTGCGCAACTTCCGGCTGAGCCACTCTTGTGCATTGCGCAAGTGTTCAAATATCGCATTGCGCACTTTATGCATGGACCGGCCCCCTTCGGTTGCACATGCCTTCATTTCCATTGCGCTGTGGCTCAGCGTGTTTTCGGTGGCGCAACTGGCCCCTTCTCAATATCGCAGAATGGCGCATTTTTGGAGTTGCGCACGCGCAACCCTGTTGTGCATGGCGCAACCCTTTTGAATATCTGGCCCCGTGTGTTTTAATGTTGGCAATGTTCACACTCTGGTAGGCTAAAACAGAAGAGGTGTTTGTGTGTGTGTGTGTGTGTGTGAGAGAGAGAGAGATAGAGAGAGAGATGAGTGAGCAATGAAATAGTGTGATGTAATGCAGGCAGCAGGGGTCACAGGGGGCCAGACACAAACATACCACTGTCATAAATGGAGAGAATGTGGAGTTATGTGACTCACTTCCAGTCAAAACACTACATGGAAGATGACCCTCTATGTATACAGTCACCTGCTTCCATAGTCCTTCACTCTTCTACATCACAGCAACACATTCGCATGGCTCCACCCTTGCAGTCATAAAAATGACTTACAGGTGCAACACAATTCTTCATTAAAATGGCCCAGCCTGGTTTTTCATAGGTATTCTTTGCCTGTTATTAACACTTTTTTTGTCACTAAAATGAATAGCAACACAGCAGACACTGCTGTGTTATTTTATGGAACAATAAGTGTACAGAAACAACTGAGATGACATATTTCTTTCTTTCTTTATTTTTTGATCTCAGATTATAATACCTCTGAGCACAAAGCAGCTCTTTTACAGAGGTTACACATCAGTGAGGAAGGGTGATAAACATACAGGGAGGCAAACAAATGCAGTTTCTAACCAAAGGCAGTCTTGTAATACAAATGATCTAACATAAAAAAACTCACTAGTTGCAATGTCTGTACAATGCAGATATAAGCAGACCTATCAGACTGGAAAAAGAATATACTGAACAGAGAGAGGGGGAATGAATAAGAGGAATCTAAACAAGAGAAAAATAAGAATAGAGGAGACAGCCAAAAGCCTTGTCAAAATTCTGAGCAGGGTACTGGTAGAAAGGGTGGTTGAGGAAAGCAAGGGAGGGACAGAGAGGTAGTAGGTAAGGAAGGAGGAGGAAGATGAATGGGGAGGGATAGAAGGCAGAGAAGAGGGAAAGGATCATACTTGCTAAAGTGGGAAAGTGTGTTTGGGGGGGTTACCCCGTGGGTAGAGGTAGCCTTGGTGAAGCAGTAACAGGAGCTATTAAACATGAGATACTGATGGAGCATCTGTTTGCATGGTCCTAACTTTGATAAGTTTGATATATCTCTAGGAAGTGTATTTAATCAAAGAGGTGCCTATAGGCAAAGTATCATTGTCCTTGTGATAGAAACAGATAGAACCCTTATATGCACACGCCTTTTAATATTTCAAATGTAAACAATTTGCTAAAGCAGACTCAAAATCTGGAAAGAATGGTATCAAATGAAACAGGAGGTAATAGGCAATCTAAAATGGAATAAAAAAGTATCAGTCAAAGCTGTTTTCTTCCTTAAACAAACTTTGTATTAAAACAAAACAAAAAAAGCCATTTCAGTTAAAAGCAGGTCTTCTCAGCATACTAAAATGCTCAATTCTACAACAAAAAGTCAGACACACATGCATATCACATGTGTAAACTCCACAAACAAGTTTGACAAAAATAATGTTAGGTTTTGGATATATCAAATGTTTAGAATACCAGTGCAGAGATCCTCCAACGCAAACATCCAACACTTTTTCAGTACTTGAGCGTATCAAGCATATGCACCCTCATATGTACAGTCATGATATGGAACCCCTAATAAAGAGATATACACTCACAAAAGGACCTACACAGTAATTGATAATACAATATAGTGAAAAGGATAGGAGTAAAGAAGAAAAGGCAATGTACAGTAATTAAAACATGTTTTTAAAAAATGTCATACTGCATGTGCCTGAATTTAATATGCAGGCTCCATTTTAATACAATAACAATAAAAATAGTGCAAAGCCGCATACTATTAATTATTTACAGTATTTGTACTTAGAGAGAATTTCTCCTTAATTATTCAAGATATCATATATATTTTCTGAGGGAGGCATCCAAAAAGTAGACTGAATGGGATATTTCTCACTTGAGATACAGTACTTGAGAGATGCTGAAAACTATAATGCAGATCAATAATATGCAGAGCCAATACATATTAAATCAAGAGTAGACTGCAGATGGAGGCGCAATTTATCACTGAGGTCTGAGGGAGGTTAAATATTGCTGATGTATAATGAAAACATGGCTACCCTTTTAAAAGAGCACTGTTCATATATCCCCTTTAAGTTCCAGATTTTCTTTTTCAATATTGCACACTTGAGTTTTAAAGTATAGCTTATATTTCAATGGTTAACTCCCAATATGCTATATGAAAGTGAGATGTGGGGTTGCTCAATAGTTGGTAGTGTTAAATGACTACCAAGTAAATGCCTAAGATACTCATTAAACACATATTTGTTTTTAAAGGTCATAAACTGATGCATTACCCATTAGAACCCGAATACTTGAAACAAATGTAATTTTTCCTGGTTTAAAATTGTGCATATTTCTCCTAGTAGACATCCACATTTTTTGCTAAAAGAAAGCATTAAGTTATATTCTAAATGATGGTAAAATATTTACTTTACTAAAAAATATACTGTATGTTAAACTCTATTGACTGAAGCCATGATTGTCTACAAAAAGAAAAGTTTTCAACATGCAATTATTTAAATCATGAAATTGTATATGCAGAAAAAGAACTAGAGTCAATTGAGTCTGCTAAGTCCCTACCTTAGTCCCTACTAGTCCAGCTCTGGTGTAGCTGATGCAGTGCTCCCAATTTGCATCCCAGTAAAGTTAGAAAAATGATTCCCACTTGATCTCTCTCCTCCTCTGGCATTTTCACCCTACCCATTTATCTATGCCACCCTCTCATGAAACCTGTAACCATCTTGAGGTTAACACTTCCACAAGAAGATGTTTCCTTATGTCCACCACCCTCTCTGTTAAGATGTATTTCCTCACACTGCACCTGAATCCACACCACTCCACCACTGGCTTATAATTATGTCCTCTTGTCATAGACCCCCTTACATTGCCATAGCAGTTTCTGACAGCTCATTCTGTTAATTTCCTAATCATTTTGGTTACTCTCCTCTGGAACAGTTCTATTCTTTTTAAGGTGTATGTTCCAGAATTCCACACAACACTATAGGTGTAGCCTGAGAAAATATCTATAGAGGGACAGGATTAATTCCACCATCTGTTAGAAAAGGGCCTGCATATGCACTTTACCATCCTGTTGGCTTTCCCATAGTTGTAATACACTGTCAGTGTTCCTGAGGATGTCTCTTATGATAAATTGATAACAAAAAGCATTACAGGATGAATACATAAAATTGACCAAGTGGCTGATCCAGAATAAGCTGAAATTAAATGAGGAAAAGACAAAAATGATGTTGTTTGGAACACCACAGAGGTTGGCTGGGGGTGTGGGGAGACTTGAGCATCAAGGGAAGTAATGGAGAAGAAATGTCCAGAGTGTTGTCATTCAAGTACCAAGGTGTCTGTCTGGACCATACTTTAAGCCTTCTTGGTCACTTGAACAAAAACTGGAAAGACAATAAATCAAAAGTTTGGTTTTCTATATTGAAATATTAATGCCCTAACTAATGAGGTCTGAATGGTAATAGCCAAACAGATATTGCTACCAACTTTAGATTATGAAGCAATTCTTGTTATGAATCAGGGAAGCTGATTTATTTCTAAATACTAAATAATTCTGAATAGTATCTGTCAATTTGGTCTAAGGGCTCTAATAAGGACCACCATTGTCTCTTGTAAGAGAGGAAGAATATCTTACCTCCTCAACAGAAAATAGAGTGCAGTGCTGCTGCTGCTTTTTCATTTACAGTTTACCAAAGTTAATTGCCACAATGTCTTTCCCAGAAATTTATTCAGCATATAGGTTTGTATATGACAAGGAAAAAATGGACACTTTCATTTATCCAAATTTATCAAAAATAGCCATAAGTCAGTGTTATTTTACTTGGTATGCTCCTACACTGTTAAATAGCCTATCAGTATTAATTACGATTGCAAATAATGTAATGCACTTTAATAATCTGCTGAAACCTCACTATGCCAAAACCAATCTTGGTTCCTGCGATAATCACTGAAATGTGCAATATTTGTCTATTATATGTATGTATTGTGTTGTATTTATTGTTAAGCATGACTGAAAAAGGGCTGTGCCCAGTTCACTTTCTGGTTAAAATTAAAAAAACAAATAAAAAATAAAACCCCTGGTCCTCTTGAGGGGCCCAGCCTAACCTGGCCCTGCCATCCTAGAAGTATAGAAAATGTAGGCTGAAAATGATCAAGTATCTATCCAGTCTGTCCTGTTTCAGCCTGACTTATAGTAACCTGGGACCTAGTACCTAGATGGGATGATTACCCTCTCTTTTCCTCACCTTCTGCCCAATTTACTGCTTTCCCTCACTTAATGATAGCGTTTTTTTCAAATTCCTTTGCCCCATGTGTATAACCTTGCACTTCTTGGCATGAAATTTGAGTTGTGAGATCTTTGTCCACTTTACCAATTTCTTTAGTCCCTATTTCATGTCTCTAAGCACTTTGTCATTAACCACCCTGACACATACGGTACAATATCATAGAGTCATCCTCATTGAGTCACATTTTGCACTGGGCCTGTTTTTCTGTATCACATATGAACCAATTGAAAAGTACAGGATCCAGAATGACCAGTCAACCTCCCATCTTCACAACACCTCTCATTGCACTACCATTTGGGTTTTTCCCTCTGAACAGTCCTTTACCCACCTTTTCACACCTTACCCAAAGACTGGCTGTCCAACATATTCACAAGATCTATATGGGGCTCTGAGACAAAGCCTTGCTTTAATTCAAAGAAAGGATGTACACTGCCTAGCTCTTGTCTACACCATGAGACTCTGCATTAACAAAGTCTTTGGGGTTCATTTGGCAAGACATCTCTTTCTTAAAATCATGTTATTTACTGTACTGGAGACTGTGATTCTCTAGGAAATCTACAAACCACATATTGATATGAGAATCCAGCAGTTTACCTACCATAGATGTCAGGCTCACCAGTCTATAGGTGACAAAGTCTGCCAACCCTGCTCTTATGGAGATTCACATTCTTCTCCCTCCAATCCAAGGGTACCCATATTGTTTGATAGTGAGCAATTTAAAATGTATGCCCAGGGTGTTGCTGGAGCCTGCCCACCTCCCGAACACCTGGAGATACAACTCATTAGGTCAAGGTGACTTCTGCAGCCTCAATTTCCTCAAACCTTTGAACACTCTGTCCTCAGTAATGGTCTTCATCTTAGTCTCCTCTCCAGATTTAATGCTGCATTCAATAAGTTGCCTTCCTTCTTAAAATTTGAAGGTGAAGCAACACTATTCATTTAATATGTCTACAGTCTTTTTGCTCATCTTGCTCCACCCATATTTCCCCTTCTTCAACCTTTTAATTCCCACTGTATTATTTCTCTTCTCACTGAAAAACCTAAAAAAATAATTATTTTCCTTCAACGTTTCTGCTATACTGAGCTCTGTCCTTACCTTAGCCCTTTTCATTGCATTACTTGCCTCTTTCAGTGCATCCAGTTAGTAGGACAACTCAATATTGTTGCTGTGATGTTAGTGAAGGATTGCTGCAACAGGCTTCTTTTATGAGTTAGATTTTTTGGCATGTTATTTTTTGGACATTAGAGACCCTATCTTCAACATGCCATGACCTGGAGTTGTTTATATTAATAGATGGGGGTGCAGGGGATGGAACCCCCCACAATATGGCATGGGTAGCTATACATGTGGGGTTTTGTATGTTGACTTGGTGTGCCATAATGTTGATAATGTTTTATTTGGTTTTACATACAATTGGTAGTTATGCAGGTCACTCACTGTGCCAGATGGAAAACTGTCATAGTGCCATAGCTGCTGTCAGCAGAATGTTTTCACTGTGATTTTTGTTGGAAGATTGACTGTCACTACAGAACTGGGTGAACCTCTTTCAGTTTGCAAAGTTAAAGCTCATTTCTTGTCTGTGACTGCTTGATCTTATACAGTGCCTTCTGAATGCTGGTTCTTGGACTGGACAGCTTCCCCACTTCCTTAGAAAACCAAATCAATTTATTGTGCCTCTTTTCATTCCCAACTTGTCCAAGGAATGTTGTAGATATCTTTTGGATCCCCTATTTGATGGGGTTCCTTTTATTTTCCACCGCATTTAATTAACTGGTTTCATTCCATCTGGAATTTTGGTACTTCAGTTGTATATCTGCTCACCAGCTTTGTCAACTGATTCCCTAGAAAATTTGTGATGGTTCCTTTGAATTGAAAACCCTTGCTTTTCAATTAATGTTCTGGACCCTAGATGAGAAGCTTCAAGAGGTTCAAGTGTATTCACATAGGTGAAGAACAGAGGCAGTGAATACTTCCAACCCAGTAATCTATGATCAAAGTTGTTTTCTTTTATTGCTGTGTGGAGAAAATGCTGCTTATCTCCTATATCCAGATATGTCATCTAGAGCTGTGGGGTTTTCTCCAGCTCACTGCACAAACTCTGCTGCCTGAAGGCCTCATACTTACTTGGGAAAGTGACAATCTTATCTTCCTGAAGCAGTTTATGGAAGTCTATCAGCTGAGGTGATGATCTGTTCAGGACAAGCAATACTACAGGGGTGGCATTCAATTCTGTTGAATAATCTAGAAATCAGTATAAGGCAGGGTTCAACCTTAACATTGTTTTACTAGCCCTGAACCTAGTGTAAATTGGCCAGGGCAAGTGCAGCTTACCCTCTACTTGTCCGTCTTGACTAGTTCAGGTTTTTCACGGGTGTTAATAAAGTTGAAAACATCCCTGCTTTAGCAGGCTGTAGTCCTTTTGCTAATCTCCCTCAGTGTTCCAGGTGGCCTTGTGTGATTAACAGCTTATTAAGAGTTGCAATTATTAGGCAGTTCAAGAGGGGATCCAACAAAAGACTTGATGCGAGTCATTATCACTCAATTGTTAGGACATTCAACTAGTGTGCATGCTGTGGTTAAGGGTAGAGTGGTTAAGTCACTAGCTTCCAGTTTGTTGAACTTGTCTTTGATTTGTCCCACAATATTAAGACCAGTGTGCCTCATTTCCCAACCTTTTGAGTGTCTGTATCCAACACAGCAGTGGCAGAATGCTATGATGTATACACGGTCTGCCCAGCCAGGTGGTCTGTCCACTCTATACTTTCTCTGGACACCACTGCAGACTAGACTCTGAAGTAGCCATCCATAGACCCATGGCTGCCATTAATGACTGATGTAGGGTTCACAGCTCCTCTTAATGGATCACACCACTCAATGCCATCCATGCAGTACCACCCAGCATGTCATTTCAGCCTAAAAACAATGCTTTGGTGCATGTATGGTACAAAGCAAAACCTTAGCAAAATATATAATTTGAAAGGTTAAAATAGGTATTCCTGGTGTGCACAGATCATCCTACATGGAAAGAGAGGTAGTACAGCATCATGCCTGTATACTGCTCCTCATTGACTGATAAAAGGACAATGTTATGAAAAATCTGTTTTTGTTAGGGCAGAGCATGTTATATCAATACTTTTGTGCCTGGTATATATAAACAGATATGTCAAAGTTTCTTATATCCCAAGCCTTCTGTTGGTTGTTTAACTGTCTCAAAATACATCCTAAAACTTCCCCTGGCTCACTTCACAGTGTAAGAAAGCTTCCAGAAGTGCAGGTCTGGTTAATCACAGGGTGGGGGATAAGAGTGTCTTTCTCTGCCTGATTCTGTACATTGCCCTGCTGGTCAGGTTGGGACTGTGGTGAGGTGCATGATGATGATGTTGGCTATTGTGTGTGCAGAGCTAGAACTGCTTGATTGAACATCTGCTATTATGGCATTCTTTAGTCTGCTGGGGGAGGGGGTGAAGAAAGAGGAAACAAGGGGCACATGGTAAAAAAACAGTGGGAGTACACACTGCATGTGATTGTATTGCAGTCTTTTTTGCTGGGGCAGGAAGCAATGTGGGAGCAGGATAAATATGCAATAATTGGAGTATTTCTTGGCTTGCATTTTTCCTGTATAACCAATCAAAACTGATTATTATTATTGTAGGCTAGTGCAACAATCCATTGGCTAGTGCAATTTTTAATCAACTTGTCCCACTGGCTAGTGCAAAAATAAGTTAAGGTTGACCCCTGATCTAAGGCATCTGCAAAATGGTCATGTACAGTCCATGCCCAATTGTAATGTTTCCCAGGCAAAACTTCCTTTATGCTGCAAGAGGCACAAAGACCAGCCTGAAATACTATGTCCTCAAAGTCACTGCTACCAATTAACTGTTCTATAATGCCAAAGTTTTCCAGGAATAGGTGGAAATCTCCCAAATTATTTATGACATTGTGGAACTGATATGGGAAATTCCACACAACATGATATGCCTTTGCTACTTCTCCAACATCAAGTGTCAGGTGAACATAGGGTATATTTACTTGATGACTTATTTCTTGTCGTTGTATGAGGTATTCAACTACAGTGGCATAAACAGTGATGGGTTTATGGATGGGTGAAAGATATGTGATAACTGTCTTCTTTGCTGAACTTGAATGATTGTTACAAACTAGTGTCAGCCATCCAGTAAACCTTGGGACAAGCTGATCCTCCTTATGTTTTCAGACTGAGTTTCCATAGCATTAGCTTTGCCTTGCCAATATTTACCAGTGATGTTGGCACAGTAGACTTAGGCATATTGCCAAATGTGGTTTGCTCCTTCTTTGAAGTCACCTGTCGATGTTCTAATTCCTTATTGTTAGATACAATTGTCCTTTCTGAGTGTAGAATTTCAATAGAATCTTCTTGGAGAATGGTGCCTTCAGATTCTTCCTGGTACACAACACCATGTGTATTGTGTATTTTTCCATGTCCAGTTACTGTTTCAATGTTCTGATCAAAGTTGTCCATCCAGAAAACTGGTAAGACAACAGAAGACTCTAAATCTGGCTGAAGTGGCAGTAACAGACCTTGCTCTTGAAAATGCTGAGAAGGTTCCGCTAAACCAGTTTTAATTTCATACACTTGGTCATAACTGCAGCTATTTTCCAAATGAAACAGGATGCACAATGGCATTTTCTATCCAGTCATATTGTGCAGCACCACTCCAACAAGTGTATGTTTTGTAGCGAGAAACTTGTTGCATGTGACACCATGAATTAGGTCTTCTGAGAAGGACTTTGACAACTGGAAAACATGTTCAATCTCCGTATGTTTG
Organism: Neoceratodus forsteri; assembly: GCA_016271365.2. Classification (NCBI taxonomy): domain Eukaryota; kingdom Metazoa; phylum Chordata; order Ceratodontiformes; family Ceratodontidae; genus Neoceratodus; species Neoceratodus forsteri. The sequence continues at coordinate 217,723,831 of CM057453.1, forward strand.
GGGGACTTTAGTACCTATGAGAAAAATGATTGAACTGTCTCTGGGGGCTGTCATTCTTTACACAGGACAGCATCCACTGTTGGTGGCCATGGTAGTGAAGGTGCTGTCTCTACAAATCTCAAGATATGTTCATGCAACAAGGAAGCAGCATGCTTGATGACTTGATTGTCACCCATTCTCAAAAGCTCTGTGACTGATGCACAGCCAGTAAATGATTCAGCACTGATTACAAATAGTGGTTTTGGAGGACCAGCTGTTACAAGAAATAAAAGTTAATCCCCATATTTATTTTTCAGTTGGTTTCTAAGTTCATAACGGTATCATCAATCTCCTACTCTGATGCCTGAGATTTTTTTAAACACCTTCATTGAAACAGCTTGGTATCTTTGAAGCACATTGTCTTCAATTACATGACAAATGATTTCAAAACCCAGTTCCATCTGACTGCTCATTGTCATCCTCATCATCACTTCTGTTCTGATCATCTGGGGTCCTGTCCCTTGTGATTACTGTATAATTTAGGTAGAACTTGTCATGATTATGAAACTCCCATGCAATGAGTTCCTATATCTTAATTTTTGTGAGCATTACTTAGTCATCATGTAGCTCTGCCACTTTTTTCATTGTGACTTCAGCTGTTTTTGTGACAATAACAGTTGGATATTGCTTCTTCCCCTTCACTTTGATTACATATTTGTTACAGATTCCACATGAATCAGGAAACAACATTCAAGATGATGAGGCACAAGGAATGCCATCCCTGAGATGATGATGTGAGCTATGTTCAGCAGCATCTGCATGTTTTCCAGATTTTCTGATACTCTTGGCTTTTATGAACTTTTGATAGCATTGTGTATGGTAGCCATGCTTAGCTAGTTAGGCATTGGAATTGATGCACATTGCTCATCATAATGATTTTCACCACCTAACTGGGTTTGAATATCTTTGTTCCCTACAAGTGTATAGCAACTTTTGTCACTCAGAGTAGTTATTTTAGAATCTCTTGTTGTCAGAGGAGGGTAATGCACTATACACTGCAAGGTCCCAGGATTTTCCTTTCCACATTTCTGCTTGACAGAAAGTTTAGAGACCTCTTCGAAGAATCTGAAATAAAAAGAAATGCTGTGTTAGTATATATATACAGTGAAGCCTGTCAGAATAAAGTGCAGTGTCACAGGTTTCCTGCATGACCAAATGGATTAACTTCCATTGAAATTGCATTGTTTGCTGCAGTAACTCTACTGCAGAATTCTGCAGAGCTGTGCTTCATCCTCATGGGCTTCACAATATAAATATATATATATATATATATTTTATATAAATAGAAATACAAAATCACATATACCCCCACAATGCAAAGCATTATGGTCTATATATGCAAATCACCACAGAATATTATGCTGGTTCAACTTTAAGCAAAAATGCATGATACCAAAAGGCCTCTCACACAGTTTACAAAGGGTGCCAACAGAAATATATAACATAAACACACACATATACATACATACTGTACATATGCCACACATATATATATATATATAGACACACAGAAGATACGGCATGAAGAACTCAAAAAGTATACACTTGCTAAAATTTTGTCTATTAATGGTGTCTTCCCTTTTATCAATTTATCCTCTTTTATTACCTTAAAACTTGACAACCACATTTGCATTTCATCGCAGACTCCTTACCCTTAAGACAACATAAATTATATTATAAAGTGCAATAAATCCTGTCTGACAAGATAAAATATAAGAATATTTTGAAATTTCACAAGAAATTAAGGGGTTGTGGTTGATATTTAACCCTATAACTTTTAACATTAATCCTTTGAGGTACCGTACGGGTATGCATCTTAAAGCTTTAACTCCTGCCTGTGCATTGAGACCACACTTGAATGTATATTACACTTACGTTCGTAGTAATGGCCCAAGAATCTGCATCAAGTATGTGGAGCTCAACATCGCAAAATTTGTCAAGATGTCAGTGCAAAATTGATTCAAACTACCATTTTGCCCCAGCGTTCATGCAATCAACAAACAGAACATACATTTTGGGTATATCTGCTACATTAAACAACCATCAGCATTTATTTAGCTTTTAGGTGGCACCCTGGGCCCAATTCCAAGAGAGCAGTTAGAACATGACGCAATCTATACTGTTGCATAAAGTTACACCCAAACCCTTGCAACATGTGAGCAGCACCATATTCAAAAACAAAGGCCAGTTACAATGGAGAACGACCAAATTACGCATGTCACAAGTTGAGCCTGCAACACAAAATGCAATACGCAACAGCGTAGTAGAGGTTATGTATGTCATAACCCAACACCCATATAAATGTGCACAACTCGTAGACATGTTGCAGACTGTGATGCATGCAGAAATGATGGCGCAGGCAGGGGAGTAACCCAGAGGCAGCATTTGCTGCACAAAAGCAGAAATGCAATTTCATGAATGAAGAGACAGATGTGCTCCTCGATGAGCTAGAAGCAAAGGCTGCTCTTCTAATGGGCAAGGGTGGGGAGTGCGAAATGCACAGAAAGCACAAGAAGGCTTTGGATGACATTGCCAAAAAGGTCAATGCAGTGGCCAGCACCAAGCACAGTGTCAGGAACCTATGGAAGTGGGTAAATGACCTGAAGCACCATGCAAAGGTGAAGAAGGCATTCAATAGGCAGCAGGCAGAGGCCACAGGTGGTGGGCCACAGGAGGAGAAACTGTTAAACTTCCATGAGGAGAGGGACACTCACCTTACTGAGACAGCACAGCATCCATGGAGACACAGACATGGACACAATGTGGATGGCAGCAGGGACAGGTAAGTGGAGGACCAGCTGATCCAAACCATCAAAAGGGAGGCATAGTGTGTGGGCCGGGGTACACTGGTGGTGCAGCAGAGCAGCACTGTAGTGCACGTGGGCCTGCAACCCCCCATGACAGCATGGCACATAGTGCAGCAAATCCATGTGGAGAGCATGGGTATCTGCCAGTGGCCAGGAGCAGGGTGATAGGGACACTCATGGCAAGCATGAGGGGGCTGTGTGTCCATGGAGTCTGGCCATGACTTGCAGGCACCACCCCATATCAGCACTGGGCACTGTGGCATGTGCCACTGGTGCGTGGGACAGCAATGCAGGAGTGGGCATGGTTGCATGTGAATAGGGCAGGACATGGCTGGGTAGCACTGATGCACTGTCATTCCCCCACAGGTACAGAAGCAGCAGACACAGTGATGGAGGATAGTGGTAGCATAGGCAGTGAGCCAGAGTGGGACAGCACCCAGCTGAGCATCCCACAGGCCCCTGCATGGATGACCCTGGCAGTGCAGATACGGTGGAACAGTTCACAGACCCGACACCTGTGATAAGAGAGCTACAGACAGTGGCAATACACCAGCAGGAGGATGATGGACTGGACCTGTGTGACCTGTTCAGCATGGGCAGTATTGTGGACCACATCACCCAGGACCTGAGCCTAGCCCCATATGACCACATGGAGGTGAACCTGAATGAGTGGTCACAGTCCCTGCAAGACACCTGCTTGGACATACCTATGGACTACTCTGCATTCTGCAGGATAATGGTCACAACACATGAGGAGCAGTCGAAGATGCTTGGTTGCATCCTCCTCAGCATAAATGCCTACCACATGACAATGAAGGAGGACATGGGCACCCTCATTGGTGCAACTGAGTCCAGGACATTTACCACACAGGTAGCCATGGAGAGGCTGGTGGATGCCATGGTCACCTCTCAGGCCTGTGTCAGGGAGCAGACACAGGCACTCACCTGACTGGCCATGGCCATGGCGGGGTCACTGGCACAGTAAATGCAGCAGATGGACATTATAGCCAGGGCATTACACAGTGCACTGATGGCCCATCCTGTGAGCCACACACAGAGGAGAGATGCTACAATACAGGCAACACATGTGGAGAAACAACACCAGCAGGATGCCAGGAGACATACCACCACAATGGCAGGGGGCACACCACCACTTCCCAAAGATCAGGCTGTGCCACCAACAGCCCTGGGGGGGCAAAAATGTGTAGCAGCTACCAACACCGCTACCACCTCCCCCACCACCATCAGCACCACCGTCAGCACCACCACCTCCACCACAGTCACCAGCAACACCACCAGTGGCATCACCAGTGACACCACTGCCACTGTCAACAATACCCATGCCACCTGCTGCCATGGCCATGGGACATACTGCAGTAGCCACCAGCTGCAGGACCAGTGCAAGGTGGGATGTGGGAGCACCTGTGGACAGTGCAGGATAGGTCACATCAGAGGTGGCATCAGCAGCACTGGTTGTGGAGGACTGCAGAAAACTCACAAAGGGACAGGGGACTGTATCAGGACCAGCACCTGCTGTCACAGGAAGGCGGGGCAGGCATTGGAAGACAGCGGTGGTGCAGGGACACATGGACAGTGGGGGATCCGCAGCCATGTAAAAGGGGAAGGGTGGGCAGAGTTGTGCTGCAGGGGTGGCAGCACCAGCAACACAGGGGGTTGCACAGGGCAGAAGTGCTGCCAAGTGCAAATGAACCAAGCAGCTGCAGCAGCAGGAGGACTAATGACCGTACCTGTATGGTACACTGCTGCAAGGGGTGGTGGGCACTCTACATACCAGCACAAGAGGAGGGCACTGTGTGTGGATGTGTGGTGTGTGTGCAGTGTGCATGTGCGCATGTGTGTGTATACTGAGTGCAGTGTGGGAGTGGATGATGTGAAATGTCACTGGGTGTGAGTTTGTGCATTGATGGGGGTTGCACCAATGTACTGTACCACTGTCACCGTACCACAACTTGTACATAGTAAACCTTGTTCACTGGCTATTTGTGTGGTGTCACTCTTTCTCACAAGCTGTCTTAGGGCCAGCTGCATATAGCATACAATAGGTGCCTGGGATGTGTGTATGACCCATGTCACACATGCACATGTGCTTCTGCAAGTCGCAGTAGCGATGCTCATCAGATATGCAAATGCGCCTACAGAAGCCAGTTCAGCAGCATTGCAATGTCACTGACTCAAGGTCAAACATGCAGGCTACTACTGAGGCCTGCAGTAGCATAGTACGCAAATGCAGTTTGCCTATACGCATGCCACATGTGCGCAGCGCCACTGTAGGACAGACGTGGGGCATGGATGTGTGCCATGTGCTAGCTGCATTCGTGAATAGGCAGCCCAACATTCACACTGCACAGTGGCTGCAGAGACAGGGAACTGTGAGGAGGCCCAAAGTGGGACTGTACAGCTGCTACCCAACACTGTGTAGGATGATATATCACCCTGTGAGGTGCAACAGATCTGCTCTCCCCCGACAAATCCAGGGGTATATACAAGGGTGTAGGCAGGCATACTCACTGTACACATTTGTGTACAGTGTTGTTGAGTGCCTGTCACAAACCACATGCCTTGCTGTTCACATTATCATATCAATCTGATTTATTGCAGCTAGTGTAGGCCACTGAGGAGGGTCTCTGTTCAGGCTTCTGTTGTGTAGGAGATGGATATACAGTATGTATACCCTATTTAGAGATTAGAGGGCTCATCTGTCTCACTAATCTGATTTGTTTAGAAGGGGGCAGTATGTGGAGGGGATGTGTATGCAGGTAAATGGGGGGGGTAACTGGTGCATAATGTGTGTGCAAAACAGCAATGACTGGCTACACCCCTGGGTAGGATTGTGGGCTGTAGTGCTGTACCCATTGCTACTGTATCCTATCAATATAAGGTATGTTAGCTAAGGTAGTACATGCATGTAGCATGTAGGGGATTGCCACACTATGGTGTTCTCCACTATTATGTCATGACATGATGTATGTGTCATGTTGCCTTGCAGGATATTGCAGCCTGCATCAGGACTATCCTGTGCCAATAGTGACAGGTCATGACCCTAGGCAGATGCAGCAGAAGTGGTGCAGACAGGGCCATGTCAAAGTGGCATGGCCCCAAACCTTACTGCAGTGGATACCACCCAGCTGGTAAACCAGCTACAGCAGTGGAGCACCACACTGCTCCCACCTGGATGCAAGAATCACATCCATGCTGAGAAGTACAGCACCTGGAGGGAAATTGGAGCATGCCTGGGTGCCATCAGTGGCATGTCATGTAGTACCAGGCAGCTGAAACACCATTGGCAAGACCTTGAGATGCAGGACCCGGACATCCTGCAGCACATGATGCCATGGTGTTTCAGCACGCCTGAGTGCCATTAGTGGCATGTCATGTAGTACCAGGCAGCTGAAACACCATTGGCAGGACCTTGCGATGCAGGACCTGGACATCCTGCAGCACATGGTGCCATGGTGGAGAGGAGGGAGGACCAGCCAGGCCACAGGTGCAGGTGGGTATGCCATCATGTAGGCAGACACTGGTGCCATACTGACACAAAGGCAATAGCCAGCAGTGGTACATGTCTGTAACTCTGTTCCCCATCCCCACAGGTACAGGACGCAGCATCATGGACCAGCAGGGGTGACAGGAGGTGGCGACCCAGTGCAGATAGCATCAGCAGCAGTCAAAGGGTCACTGGAGGTCATGTAGATGCATGCACTGTCTACCATGTGTCGTGGGCATGCCGCCTGCAGTGGCAGGGGGACTGTGTGCTGCATGGGCATGTAGTTAGTCCCCATGTGGCACTGACCTACTCCTTTGCTACCGTGCAGGTGGGTGGAGCAGCCTTGCCCCAAGGTACTGGGCACTGCTGTTGGCCATTGCCAACCCGAAGGCCCAGGATGCGGCAGAGTACATGTGCTGTACTCAACACTGGTACCACAGGATCTATCCCATGCCACCATCGTCAGAGGAGGAGGAGGTGGACGAGGGTGAAGATGCCATGGCACTACAGGAAGCAGAGGACTGGCTGGTGGAGGTGCTGGTGGCAGGGGACCAGCCAGTGGAGGTGCATGTGGTGGAGGACCAGCCTACAGAAGTGCAGGTGGCAGAGGACCAGCCAGACACAGAGGGACCAGATGGTTACCTGGAGAGTACAGCATCGTCCATGGAGGGACACACTGCAAAGGATCCTGTTGACAATGCACACCAGATAGGACATCCAATGGTTCTGCAGCAGGAGGTGCAGGTGGTGGAGGAGGGCATACCACTGGCAGAGTGTGCCAACCACCAGGCTGGCCCTGTGGATATGGCTCCACTGCACCCGGATGGACACGAGGATGGACCTGTGTCTCCTGGGGGATATCCTGGCCCACAGGCTGGGGATGGCCATTGACAGCCTGAGGTGGTGCAACTAGGGCAGCAGGTGGTGGGTGACCAGAGGCTGGTCCTGCTTGTGGCAGCCATCATGGCGGATGTTACATAACTGCATGTCTCCCTTGGGGCACTGCTAATAGTGCTGCAGAATCGTTAGGACAGCGCAGTTGTGGACTGGGCCACGGACTGAGGCCATGGACGCTGGCACTGCTTTGTGCCTTGGGGGTGGGGGATGTACCTGCTGTATATCAGGGTAGCCAGTGGTGGGGTACTACTATTGTTTGCATCCAGAGCAGGAGGGTGGGGGCTGTATATACTGTTCTGCATTAGGGAAGTATATAGTATTTGTAGGGGACTGCAGATCCTGTTGTGCCTGGGTGGGGGCAGTACATGCTCTATGGGGGTGGTTCTCTCTGCTGTATGTTATTGGGGCTGAGGGTAATGTACATTTGGGCTTAGTTCGGGGCTGGGTGGGGTTTGTACATAGCGGTGGATTTTGGTTAAGTTATTGGGGGGGGTTCTGATTCCTGTTGATATTGTTTGTGTTATTGTGTTTTCATATACTACTGTTCTGTGTTTGTTATGTTACATTAAATGATATCTTTGCAGCTCTGGCTCTGCACATCTGTCTGTGGTCTGCATGGGCATGTGCCTGTGTTTGTGTGTGTGTGTGTGTGTGTGTGTGTGTCACTGTGCACGTGTAGGCACACATGTGGCAGAGCTGCGCTATTGCATGTGTGTCCATATCCTGCACATGGTATCTGTGTGCTGGCTGTCCTTCTCACAGCCTAGGGCATGCACCGGTGAACATGCCTGCATGGTGCATTGTGTGTGCAGCAGTGCTGTGCTGAGTTCTGTTCACTTGCCACCACACTGCGTATGTCATGCTTGTGTGGTGGCCATGGCCCATTATGGCACCATTCCACCCAGGCGCATGGTGGGCCCTATGGGTGGCACCGGTGGCACAATGCAATGGTGCATGCTACCACCATATGTCTGCAGGTCTGCACCACCTGGTGCTGTGTCCCTGTTGTGGTTGCACTGTTATCGTGCTTCAGTGGCCATTGCAAGTGCATTGTGCCTGGTGATGCCATGCACTCGTAGTTGTGCCTATGTCCCGTATGTGGCCCACACCCACCTATGTCTGCATGTCCATTGGCCATGTGTTCTGTGGTCCTCTGTGTGTGGCCCATGGTCCTTTGCTCATTCACAGCTGTGCCTGACAGATGCTGTATGACACACATGGCCACTGTTACAGCTCCAGTACAGCCATGTGTATCGCATGGCACCTGGCAGACAGTATCCCATCCTCCTGTGGCTCAGTGACAATGCCAGGGGTGCCATGCCGTTGTTTGAGCTGTGTTGGACCACACTGTGTCCCTCATACTGCTGCAGGTGCCACCATGGTGGTGGTGGTGGTGGCCATGTGTTGCCTCTGAAGAACTGATATATCAGCTCCTGTCTTGCATCGTGTCCTAGTTGCACCACCTTGCAACATGTGTCCTGCCATGCCTTCAGGATCTCCATCTCCCTCCTGTGGTGTGCCTTTCTCCTGGTTGGTGTCATGCATTGGTACATGGTGTGCCAGGGCAATGTTGTAGAGAATGCAACAGGGGAGCACTATCCTGCAGGCCATCACAGGGCTGTACTGAAGTTCACCCCCTGAAGGGTTGAGGCGTCAAAAGTGGGACTTCAGTAGGGTGAAGGTACACTTGATGACTGCTCTTGTGCTGGTGAGAGCCTCGTTGTATCTCTCCTTTGCTGCCATCTGGGATGTCCACATAGGGGTCATCAGCCATGGCATCTGGGGGTATCTGCTGTCACCTGTTGGGGGGAGAGGTTAGCTGTCTGTTGCTGAGTGCAGCATTGTCATCAGTATCTGACTATCCTCTGCATGGCATGCACTGCCGCATGCACATGCTCACACATGCAGGCATGCACTCTCAGTCACATACACATCCTTGTCTGTGTCCATGTACTACTTGGGCTTCCCTAAGCATTGTGTGACCCTCCCAGGCCCCTACGTGTTGCATAGTGTGTCAGTCTTGGCCCTCCCTGCATCCTGTGTGTGCCGTGCCATGTGTCTGTGTGGCCATCACATCTGACCACTGCAGGGCCTGTGTGCCCTGTTCCCGTTGTGCCACTGTATCCACTCACACCAGCATGTACTGTGTGCCACTCACATACACACTGCCACTTGCACACATTTGCAGGTGTCATTCCTCCCCTCCCCGTACATACCTAAGAGCCATCCACCAGTGATGTCCCCTCTCTCAAAAGCCTCCTGTAGCCCACAGCTCCTCTATATGTGGGAGTCATGGCAGGATCTGGGGTACTTGGCCACCGCATCTAGAATGCGACATCCACTGTCACATACCACCTGGATGTTCATCGAGTGGTACCCTTTCCTATTTGTGTATGCATCCCCATCCTCAGTTGGGACCCTGAAGGCTACATGTGTGCAGTCGATGGCACCTTGCACATGGGGGAACTGTGCCATATTGTAGAACACCTGCTTCACATGGAGCTGCTGTTGGGCATCCCATGGGAAGCTGATGTGTTGCATGGTGCGCCATATGAGGGCCGCAAGGAACCTCCTCAGGTTCTTGGACACCGTCGACTAGGACATGCCCACTGTGCCCCCTGTGGTCATTTGAAATGTGCCGGTGGTGAGGGAGCACGGTGTTCTCTAACACACACCTTCCGTGTCAGTGGGTGGCCTTTGTTGCTAGTGCTGCATAGGTCCCCACTCAGGTCCTGGCATAGCTCCCGAGGCAGCTCTTGGTGAGCCTGTAGTGTGCTATGCACTACTCTTTAATCAGCTCCTCAAAGGATTTCTGGGGGTGTCTCAATCTCTCCACCAGTGGCCTTGGTGCCATCTTTGGCTGCTGTGGCTGGGTCCACTGGGTCCTGCCACGGCATCTGGCATGCCTGCATTCTCATTGCTTCACTAGCATAATGCCCAGAAGGGCTGATAGTGATGACATGTTGTGCTGTGTGTTACACTACACTGCCATCTGCTGTCTGACTATGTGGGGGGGTATATATGCTTGTGCTCTGGCTAGACCTGCTATTCTTGGTCTATATTACATCTTCCTCTTCTGGCATACTTACTTATGCCTCCTGTTCTGTAATTGCATTTCCATCATACTAGTGTGTTAAACATGCCGCAAGCAGCAATATGCAGTGGAGCATGCTTTGTTTGGCGTAACTGTCATAACTTGTGTTTGGCATAGTGGTTGCGGCTTGCAGCGTAAGTGTCATTTTGGAATTGAGCATGCTGCAAGTCGCAGGTGTAACTTGCGGTTTGTGCCATTCAGGGCTGGCGTACTGCATTTACGTCTGGCATAGCTGCTATGGAATCAGGTCCCCCATCTTCATCTACACCTTGTCTATCCTTCAATGCTCCTGTCACTTTTCTGTGGCTCCTCTTCTCCCCCCCTTTCTTCTGTGAATCCTGAACAAAAGTATTTGTTCAAGATATCTGCTTTTTCTTGGTCCCCATCCACACAATCCCTTCTTAGTCTTATGATACATTGCCTTTCTGTTTTTGCTTATATATGTAAAAATGACTTGTCCCCTTTCTTTACTTCTTGGGCTATTTTCTCCTCTGTTTGCACCTTTGTGCTCATAAATGATTTTCCTGCCTCCCTGTGTTTGTGCAGATGCAACTCACTGTCCTTCTCTTTCTGTGTCTTCTTATACCTCCTATGCTAACTTTTTTGCCCTTACCTTCCCAAACACCTCCTTAGAGAACCATAGAGTTCTCTTCTTCCTCTCAGATTTGCTTACTAGCCTGACACAGAGGTTTGTTGCCTTCCCTATGCCTCTTTTAGTTTTTCCCAAAGTCCTCCACTACACACATATCCCCCCCAACCAGAGCATCCCTGTGGCATTCCCCCATCTTTTTATAATCAGCCCTCCTGAAGTACAGGACCCTCACCCTTGTGTGGCTCTAATCTGCCCATCCTTATATTGAACCACACAATATGGTGATCAATGGTACCCAAGTGTCCACCCATTATGACATCTGCAACACTGTCCCCATTAGTACAAGGTCAAGTATTGTCCAGTCATGAGTGGGCTCCCTAAATAGTTGCCTGAGGAATCCCCCTGTAGGGAGTCCAGGATGTCCCTGTTCCTAGCTGTACCTGCAGCTGAGATGCTCTAATCTACATCCAGCAGATTGAAGTCTCCTACCAGCAGCACCTCCCCATTATTTGGCATCTTTAGGGTGGCTTCCCCAAGAACCATATCCTACTCCAGCACCCCTATGCTGGAGGTCTGTAGATAATAGCAGTGCAAATAGTGGCTCCATTCCCCATCTCTAGGGTGACACACAGTACCTCCACCCCTCCCTGTATTCCCTGTACTTCTGTCACTTTTATGCTGTCTCTTACATAAAGAGCAACTCCTCCCCTTTTTTCCTCCCTGTCCTTCCTGAACAGAGTATAGCCTGATATGGCTATATCCCAGTCATGGTTCTCAGCGCACCATGTTTCTGTAATGGTGACAATGTCTAGGTCAGCCTCTGCCATAATGTCCTCCAAGTCTGACATTTTATTTCCCAGAGTTCAAGTATTGTGGTACACATGGCCTTCCAAATGTGAGTGCCACCCTGCTTGACAACTCCCCATTTTCCATGTTGCCCACTATTCTTACCACTTCTGTTCACATTCCCAACTCTCTTAATTACTTCTAACTTGTTTTTCTTTCCATTTGGTACCTTTGCTGATTTGTCTTCCTTAGGGTTCTCCCTGCCAACTACTCCAGTTTGTGTGTGGGGGGCAGTTTATGTCTCCCTGCTTCCTTGCATCCCCCTCTGCTAGTGTCAACTTTTGCCAACGTACAATTAAAATTCACTGAGGATTGCAGTTCCCCTCCTGGATGGATGCAGACCATCTTCCCTGTTTAGCCCTATGTTCCTCCAGGTGTGACCCCAATCCCCAATGCAGCTGAATCCCCTCTTCTCTGTGCCATGTCTTAGAAACATAGAAACATAGACTTTGACTGCAGATAAGGACCACTTGGCCCACCTAGTCTGCCCATTTCCCTACCTAGAGGATAAGCTGCAGATCCTATTTAACTAACAGCCTATTTCTTCCTACTCCCCACAAAAATTGCCTTATGTCTGTCCCATGCATTCTTGAATTCTCCCACAGTTTTAGACCCCACAACCTCCTCAGTAAGGATGTTTCATGCGTCCACCACCCTCTCTGTGAAAAAATACTTCCCCACATTGCCCCTGAGCTGTCTCCCCTCTATCTTCAAAATGTGTCCCCTTGTTCTTGCACATCTCTTTTTCTGAAAGATGCTACCCTCTTGGACTTTGTTGATTCCACTGAGGTACTTAAACATTTCTATCATGTCCCCCCTCTCCCTCCTTTCCTCAAGGGTATACATATTAAGCTCCTTTAGCCTTTCCTCGTATGGCTTCTCTTGCAGACCCTGCACCATTTTAGTTGCCCTCCTCTAAACTGCCTCCATCCTGTCTATGTCCTTGTGGAGATGTGGTCTCCAGAACTGGATGCAGTACTCCAGATGGGGTCTCACCAACTGTCTGTACAGGGGGATAACAACTTCCTGTTATCTGCTGGTGATGCCTCTCCCTACATATCCCAGTATCCCTCAGCCCTCCCTACTGCCTTCTCACATTGCTTGCCAACCTTAAGGTCATCTGATATGATTACCCCCAGGTCCCTTTCCATTATTGTTGTTGTTACTACCTCCCCCCATTGCGTAATCTTCCCCTGGGTTTTTGTTTCCCAGGTGCATTACTTTATACTTCTTTGCATTGAATCCAAGCCACCATACTTCTGACCATTCCTCCAACCTTGCCAAGTCCCTTCTTATCCTTTCCACGTCTCCTTGTGTATCAACCCTGTTGCAGATCTTTGTGACATCTGCAAAGAGGCATACTTTTCCTTTCAGTCCCTTTGCAATGTCACTTATAAAGACATTAAAAAGACTGGACCTAGTACTGAACCCTCATGGTACCCTCACTAGTAACCCCTCTTTCTCCAGAGTGGACTCATTTACAATTACCTTCTGTGTCCTGTTATTCAGCCAATGTTTTACTCAGGCTACCAACCTGGGACCTCTCCAAGGCTGGTTAATTTGCCTACTAATCTTTGTGTGGACTGTGTCAATGCTCATAAAGTCTAGGTAGCCAAGTGTCCAGCCCTCCTGATCTACTACTTTGGTCACCCAGTCAAAGAAATCAATTAGATTCATCTGACATGACCTTCCTGTTGTAAACCCATGCTGCCTTGGGTCCTGTGCCCCACTGGCCTCTAGGTACTCAACAATTTTTCCTTCAGAAGTGATTCCATCACTTTTCCTACCACAGAGGTCAAACTGACAGGTCTGTAGTTTCTTTCCTCTGTCTTGGTCCCACTTTTGTGAAGGGGAATCACATCAGCCTTCTTCCAGTCCTCGGGTACCACACCCCCCTCCCCTGATTTGTTATAAAGGGTTGTCAGTGGTGTCACTAGTTCTCTGCTTAAATATTTTAGAATTCTGGGGTGAATTCCATCTGGCCCCATTGCTTTGTCCACCTTCAGTTTTAGGAGTTCTTTCAGAACCCTTTCTTCTGTTAAAGGACTGGGATCGACCCCCCTCTCCAGAGTGCTTCAACCATTGGTTGAAGCTCATGGTACGGAGTACCCTATCCTCCCCCCTGCCATAGACAGGCAGTACCTCAGAAATGGTCACTGAGCTTACTACCTACCTAAGACCACTTCCCCACTCCGTGAGCTCCTCCTAAACTATCCTGTCCCCATTCCTAGCCTGGTCATTTGTCCTCAGGTGGACAATAATGTCTAGCTCCCCCTCAGATGAATCAACAGGAAAAGTAGGTAAAATCTCAAACTGTTAAGATCGAGCCTAGTGCTGCAATCCTATAACATGGACACTGGGAACTGCAGGGGGTCACTGCATGGGGATGCAGATGGTTTATCTAAGCAGTAACCAGTGGCCAACTAAAGAAAAGGTGTACCTTAAGGAATTAAATAAATTGTTAAAGAAGAGAGATAACTATGGCATAGCAGGTGGCGAAAACCTACTAAGAAAATAATAATAATAATAATTTTTATTTATGTGGCGCCTTTCAATTATCAAGGCGCTGTACATGAATAACAATTAAAACAGTTAAATGTCATTCGAAAAAAATTCAGCCAAACCAAAACAGTTAAACCAATCAATATTTTGAAAATGCATTTTCCCAAAGAAAGGTCTTCAAACCCCTCTTAAAACCCTCCACAGAGGTGCACTCCCGCAACCGACAGATTAGAGAGTGTCAAAGGGTGGGGGCAACATAAAAAAAGCCCGAGCACCAGAAGATTTCAAATTCACCCTTAGAACCTTTAGCAACCCCTCGTTGTCTGAGCGGAGTGATCGATCAGGGCGATAGGGAACCAGGAGTTCTTTCCGATAGATGGGGAACAGATCATGTAGGGCTTTGAAAGTCAGCAAGCTGACTTTAAAGGTGATCCGCCACCGAATTAGCAGCCAGTGCAGTTTGCACAGCACCGGAGTAATATGACAGGATCTACTGGAACCCATCAAAAGCCAGGCTGCAGCATTCTGCACTAGCTGCAGGCGATGGATTTCAACCCCAGAAAGCCCATAGATAAAGGGAGTTGCAGTAATCCAGGCATGAGGACAGGAAGGAATGGACTAAACTTGGCAGGTCAGCAGATGGAACAAGATGCCAAACCCTGGTGATATTCCTAAGATGATAAAATGAAGTATTGATGACTGCCAACACCTGCAAGTGCAGTGTCAGCCTATCATCAAGAACTACCCCCAGGTTCCACACCCATTCAGAGGTCGGGAGAGAAATGCCTCTAAGAAATATTCTGGAGGACACACCACCACCCGACCCCCCATCTGTCAACCAGGGTCCAGAAAAACATCTTTTAGGGTTGCTAAAAAATATAATTTCCTTTCTCTAAGGGAATTCTCTAGTGGGAATTCATCCACGCTTGGATGCAAGCCAAAAATGAGAAATTATAAAACAAGGGCTAATACTGGGGCATGTAGCAAGACACAGAACAAGAAGGTAAGGGAAGGGTGAATAAACCTAGCTGGTTGAATCAGGAGGTCATAGAAAGGGTGAGGGCTAAGAAAACAGCATTTAAAAGGTTCAAGAAATCCAGGAGTGGGGAGGACAGATAAGTGTATATGAATAAGTCCAAAGACTAGTAAAGGCTGCCAAGGCATCCAGAGAGCTGAGGTTGGCACAGTGCATCAAGGACAGGGAAAAGGACTTCTTCAGATACATAACGGAGAGAAGCAACTGCAAGGACCAGATCATGAGGATTAGGAAGGATGGGAGTATTGGTGGAGAAAGGGATGTAGCAGGCAGGGTCACTAAATGAATATTTCTCTTCTGTGTTCACAAAGGATAAGGGCAGGTAGCAACCACAGGGGATGGGGAAGTTGTGCAGAGGGGGGAAGGGGAACAGATGTAGTAATTACACAGGACATGGTGCTGGAGGGGCTGAAGACACTGAGGGTGGACAAGACACCAGAATCAGATGGCATTCACCCCAGGGTGCTTAAAGAGCTGGCGAAGGTCTTGGCAGGGCTGCTTGCAGACCTGTTTGATACCTCCCTGGACACAGAATGTGTACCACAAGACTGGAGGATGGCTCATGTGGTGTGTATCTACAAATGTGGTGCAAAGATCAACCAGGCAATTATAGACCAGTAAGCTTCACTGTCATTGTAGGGAAACTAATGGAGACAATCCCGAAAGAGAGGCTGCTGAACTTTTTGGAAAACAATGGTCTCAGGACAGTCATCAATATAGGGTTGTCTTGGGTAGATCCTGCTAGATCAACCTAGTTGAGTATTATGACTGAGTGATAAGGGAACTGGACAAGGGCCATGCAGTGGATGCCCTGTACTTGGACTGTAGCAAGGCCTTTGATTCAGTGCCACATGGGAGGCTGGGGAGAAAGCTGGAATATGTGAGGGCCGGAGCAAAGATGGTCACCTGGATCACAGACTGGCTGAATGGATGGCAACAATGGGTGGTGGTGGTGCGGGTAGTCTCATCCTTAAGGGCTGTGATGAGCAGGGTTCCACAGGGCCTGGTACTGGCCCAGCCCTGTTTAGAATATTCATAGCAGATATCTCACATGGGATTAGGATCATGATCAGTTTGTTCACCAATGATAACAAGATGGGAGCAGTGATGGACAACATTGAAGGGTGGCAGGGGCTGCAGGATGACCTCACTAAGCTGGAGGAGTAGTCATAAATGTGGCAGTTGGGTTTCAATGGCAAGAAGTATAAGGTACTGCACTTCAGAGCAAGAAACCCAGGGAGGAGCTACCAGTAGGGAGGGGTTCGATTGGGTACCACCAAGGAGGAAAAGGATCTAGGGGGTGCTCATAATGAGGAATATTAATAACTTAGCTCTGTGCAGGAAGGTGGCAGCAAAAGACAACAGGATGCTGGGGTGTATTGCGAGGGGAATCTCCTCCAGAAGTAGGGAAGTGATCCTACCCCTGTACAGGTCACTAATTAGGCCACACCTATAGTACTGCCTGCAGTACTGGCAGCCATTCCTGAAAAAGGATATCAGATTACTGGAGGAGGTACAGTGCAGGGTGACAAATATAATCTAGGGTTTGGAGGCAAACCCAATGAGAAAAGGCTAAGGTAGTTGGATATGTATTCCCTGGAGGTGAGACGGGAAGGGGAATATGATTGAGACCTTTAAGTACTTGAAGGGGATAAACAAGACTAGTACAGAGAGGATTTTTCAGTTGAGGAAGGGGAGGAACATGAAAGGGAATGGTCTCAGATTGAAGGGGAGAAGATACAGGAGAGAGAAGAGGAGATTTTTTTTTCATGGAGAGGGTGCTAGATAAGAGGAACACTCTACCCAAAGAGGTGGTATTCTGTAAGACAGTGGGAAGTTTTAAGATGGGATGGAACAGGGTGAGGGGAAGGTGACTGTGAAAAGGGGAGGGGAGGGTGGTGCAGCTGCAATGTAAGGGGGCTAGCTGCACAATTGAGCAGACTCAATAGACAGTGAGGCCTCTTTCTGCTGGCAGTGTTGTATGTTTGTATGTAACACCTGGGAAATATTTTTCTCCTTCTTATGCTACTATATATTTTCTCTGTAAAATGCTATAGTTGATGTGGGAGGTATGTCGGGAATGGAGATGACATTTTATTTCAGTTGTTGTCTTATGCTGGAGAACAAGTTGGATGTGAACAGCAGATTACCTTTTCTCTAAAGACTCTTTGTTTTGGGCAAATGACAAACATGCCAACATACGGACATACAAAATTTGCCAGCAGATAAAGGCCTAGAGGTCTATCAGGTCTGCTCGAATATGCAGCTAGCACCCCTTATTCTGCAGCTGTCCCTCCCTTCCACCCTTCCGCTTAATTGACCCTTCCCCTTGTCCTAACCCATTCCCTTTTGAAGTAGTCAACTCTTCCACTGGATACCACTTCTGCAGGTAACACATTCCACCCAGCCACCACCCTCTCTATAAAAAAGTGTCTCCTCATCTCCCTCCTGAACCTTCCTCCCTCCAGTCTCATATCATGGCCCCTGGTGTCCCTCTCCTCCCTTACATTGAACAGCCCCTCTGTACCTGTCTTGTTTATTCCTTTCATGTACTTAAAGGTTTCAATCATGTCCCCCCGTCCCTCCTCTCCTCCAGTGAGTACATGTTCAACTCCCTCAGCCTCCTCTTGTATGATAAGTCCCCCAGCCTCTTGATCACCTGTGTTGCCCTGCACTGCACCCCCTCCAGTAGTGTTTATGTCTGCCATAACTCATGGCACCAGTTGGGATTAGTTAAAATTGTCTACTTCTACTTAGAACTTAGTTAGATCTCAGGTTACTCTGTGTGAATCCTGTCTTGATTACATGTTTTTCCATTTTGGCAGGGCTTTATTTCACATAGCCATTTAGTGTGTATAATCATGTACCACATGTAAATATTGTGCAGTATTAAATGTTATTTTTATATACTTCTTGCAGTCTGTGACTGAGCTTTTAAGATACAGATAACCTGGTGTATCTGGCAAGTCCATGATCCATTTTCAAAGACACAGGCTACTCATCTTATTAAAACAAAACATTCTCAGCTGTTACTTAAGGGAGGGTCATGTCATTTGACCTTTGGGAAAGGTCACTGTACTGTGTAAGTAGTGGCTGTGGTGGGATTTTGTTTTTCCACAAAGTAGTTTTTCCTCCTCAGCCTTCTCTGATTGGTCCCCATCTGGACCAGCCTCCCTGGCCCCATCACCTGACTTCTCCGGCAATAGGACACACACAAGACTGTGATTAGAAAATCCCAGACATTGGTGTGAGGTCTGCAAGAGACCAGGCCATCACTGTGCTGTAGTTGAAGGGATTTCCATCCAGTTTTATTCCCTTTAGTGCCCTGACACATTATGCATGCTCCACCTCCACAAAGATGCCTCTGACTTGTAAATGCGGGTTCCCCTTCCACGGCTGTCCCACAGTGCTTCCACCATGATTCCTCTATATTGCAGGCAAGCCATGAGACAGGCAGGGACATAGCTATCTTACAGGTGCTCAATTCCCTCTCTCTGTCCAGCCCCAAGTAACCCAGGACAGATTCTGTGGTGGGGTTTTGACCTGAAGGTACCCCAAGTGAGAGTTAGGCAGGGTGGTGGCATCATTCCAATGTGAACATTGAAATGTCTGAAGGGTTGTGAAAACTGGTAGCACTGAAGAATAGGTTCTGGGAGAGAACATGTCTGTGACAGTAACAAATATTTCAAAATGTACTGTATAAATCAGAGTACTGTATGTTCACCAATAATTGCCCAGAAAAGCATCTGCATAAAGTGTTATTAGGATAAAAGATATTTCTAATTAATGAGGTGTCCCTGATTCAAATCATTTTGCATGTTTCTCCTTATTCCTCAGTTGCCTTTTTGAAGAATGAGATGTTCTTGTCTGGGGCTAGAAAAGTCTGTATTTTAAATGAAGAATGTCAATGTATTTTACTATCAGACATTAAGCCAAGAAACACAGTAAACAGTATAAACAGGCAATAATCTCTACAGAAAAAAAGCTCAAACATATGAATACTAAGTTTTCTGATATTAAAATTTATGATTCATTACATTCATCTTGACATTGCTTGAAACACTGCAAAGCAGATCTGTGGGGTTACTTTTTTTTCTTTTTTCTGTGCTTCAAAAGAAAGACTTTCACCTTGTCCTGGGGGAAGATTTTTAGGCAAGGATTTTCAAATGAATGTATGCAGCACTCATGTCCACATTTCTGATGCATGCAGCATATCAGCAGATGTAGCGGGATGCTTGCATCATATTTTCAAACATCCTGGCACATATGGGACAGCTTACATGATTTCTGGCAAACAAACAAAAAAAATATGCATGCATCAAACTTCTGATGCGTCATTCTCTGGGCTTACATTGTGGCAACTGCATTCAGACGTTAGACTGCCGTTTAGGTGGTTCAACTATCTGAACAGATGTCACATGGCCATGGTCAGAAGATGGATGCACATATTTGAAAATCCCAGCCTTAATCTGCATTGAAACAAAGACACTTTGAAAAAGCAATAGAAATGACCTGGAAATATATAGAACTCATTGCAAGAGATTATCATGTTCGCTTTATAAATTTATTTATATAAAGACTAAGTAAGGTTGCAGAAAAAAGGTATCTGACTCTTTAAAACAGAAAATTCATGATTAAAATTGGGAATGGTCAACTTTAATAACATAGCTCCACTGACTTTTAACTTTCTTCAGACTCCTGGCTCATTATATTTCTTGTGCGTAAAACTGGCAGGAGCATGACAATGACATTTTAGCATGCACAGAGCCTGCTCCAAGCATTTTAATTGGTTTAAACTTGTTTGTAGCATCTTTACTGTATTAATTTATTGCTTTAGTTTTAGTCAACTGGAACCTTTGCCAGATGGTAATATAGTCACAGAATACTGAAAAGGAGAAAGATAATATTTGCATGAAGCAAATAGGTTTTTCCCTTTAGGAACTGGAGAATTATTTGTGAATAGCTTCACTACAGACCTGAATTAAATATATGGATTTCAAGCTTCTTGGCGATACTAATTTTGTTCCCTAGAATGTCTTCACTGGCAATTATGCTGAACACCTTCCAAAACAGAACAACAATGTGATTAATTGAATGTATATGTGAGGGAGTAATGGCACAGGATATGTGAATCCCAATGTGTATTCATTTATGAGGTACAGTAAAGCACTGGTAACCACATCCCTCTATACATGCAAGAACATCCTTAGGTAAGAGAAATAATTTGGCAACCATATTCCTTTCTATCCTTGATCACTTTGGGGACTGATTGCCACCTATATCTGCGTATTGTCAATTACTGTATCTTAGGTCTGTATGTCTCAGACAGACGTCCTCCAGTATAAAACCATTTATTCATTTTACAACATAGTAAAGGAAAAGTTCTATTTGCAGATACCTCGCAAGCTTTCTTCAATTCACTTTTTTTTGCACATACAAACCTAAACATCAAAGGTCTTCAAAGCAACAAAATACAGGCATGTCCTGTTAATGGCCAAAAATTGTGCAGCACGTATGTCCCAAATTACTGTGTCTGATAATTTAGTAGTAGTATAAGCCAGTAATCCGGAGTCCTAGCTCTCAGCTTCCATGACTGCTCAGCTACATGAGGGAACAAGGCTATATCAATTCAAATCTAGCACAGCTTGCTAGAGCTCTGATTAAGATTAATCTCATCCAAAATGTCAGCAAATGGGTGCATGCACATTGGTCATGCTCACTGTCCCTGTCACTTGATCTGGAAGTAAAAAAAAAAAAAACAGCCTGAACAGTCTTGGTTTGGCTATTTCCTATGCTACTTTTCTGATTTGGATTACTGACATCTTTTAACTTGCCTTTTCAACTGTGAGAGCTGCAACTACAGCTCTGCAATAAATGGACATGTTACCCATAAGATGCTGGATTACATTTTTTTTGGAGTTCTGCTCTGTTTGTCTAGCGTGCTTTGTTAGGTTTGACTTGATGAATTCAGTAATTAAACCCTTTCAGTACATCCCATATTTGTATTTCAGTTCAGAGTTTCTCCCATTTTGTGTCCATGGAAGAAATATTTGCTGAATGTGGCCCAGTGTCACTATAAAGCATCTATAAGCAATATCTAGTAATACTCACCATCCACTGGGGCTTAGTTTAAGTTTATTTTACATGTGCAGCATAAACTAGGATTTAAACTACCATAGGGCTGGGCATGAAATGGTCTGCTACAAAACTAATTTTCATTCCACAGTGACCAAATCTGATAAAAAAAAAAATACTTTCCCATACACTGAAGGTCTGGAATAGTTTTGATTTTGATTTCGACATTTTATTGTAATCTCTTTTCCAGCATTGCTGATGCAGTCTCCTACTGCTGAGGAGCAAATCAAGTCATAGATTACTTTACTAGGATGCACTAGGTAACACTGTAAAACTACAGAGGTGGCAGTTAGTGTCTGTTTGCATTTTTTGTTGGAAACCAAAAGAAGAGATTCAGTTTGCTGTAAAGCAGGCAGGATGCATGAGTCAGAATTTGGGAGCAGAAAAAAGCAACATGCAGAAAGCAGGAATACACGAGAGATTGGTAGGACATGGTACAGTAGTTACAGGGGAGAAAAACACAGAAAGATATGCAGTGTACGAAGAGTTGGGTCGCAGTTGTCATAGGTGAAGAAGTCTAAGGAGAGGAGTATTATTCTGTGCCATCTGATAACATGTACAAAGAAATGCCTTAACAGTGCCATAGAAACATAGAAACATAGAATTTGAAAGCAGATAAGGACTGCTTGGCCCACCCAGTCTGTCCATTTCCCTACCGGATAAGCTGCAGATCCTAGTTGACCAGCAGCCTACTTTTTCCTACCCTCAACCCCTAGAATTGCCTTATGACTGTCCCATGCATGCTTGAGTTCCACCGTTGTTGATTCCACAACCTTCCTCCGGAAGGCTGTTCCATGCATCCACAACCTCTCTGTGAAAAATGCTTCCTTACATTACCTCTGAGCCTCCATCTTCAAATTGTGCCCCTTGTTCTTGCATACCTCTTTTTCTGAAAGATGCTTCCCTCTTGAACTTGTTGATTCCCTTGAGGCACTTGAAAGTTTCTATCATTGTCCTCTCCCTACTTTCCGCGAGGCTATAGATGTTAAGCTCCTTAAGTCTCTCTTCATACGCTCTTCGTGCAGACCCTGCACCATTTTAGTTGCCCTCTTCTGGATTGCCTCCATCCTGTTTATGTCATTGTGGAGATTGGGTCTCTAGAACTGCACGGAGTACTCCAGATGGGGTCTCACCAGCTGTCTGCACAGAGAGATAACAACTTCCTGTTTTCTAATGGTAATGCCTCTCCCTACCGCCACCCCGGCCCTCCTTACTGCTCTCTCACATTGCTTGCCCACCTTTAGGTCATTTGATATGACTACCCCCAGGTTCCTTTCCATTTTTGCTGTTGTTAGTATCTCACACCCCATTGTATACTCTTCCCCTGGGTTTTTGTTTTCCAGGTGCATTACCTTGCACTTTTTATCATTGAATTTAAGCTACCATACATTTGACCATTCCTCCAACCTTGCCAAATCCCTTCTCATCCTTTCCACCCCACCTTGTGTATCAACTCTGTTGCAGATCTTTGTGTTGTCTGCAAAGAGACATACTTTTCCTTCCAGTCCCTCTGCAATGTCACTTATAAAGACATTGAAGAGGACCGGTCCTAGTATTGAACCTTGAGGTACCCCACTAGTAACCCCCCTTTCTTCAAAGTGGACTCCATTTACTATTACCCTCTGTGTCCTTTTCTCCAGCCAATTCTTTACCCAGGCTACCATCTTGGGACCCACTTCCAGGCTGGCTAACTTGTATATTAATCTTTTGTGTGTGACTGTGTTAAATGCCTTGTTAAAGTCTGATACATTAGGATATTGTGCCATCACAATATCGTAATATATCAGGGACAAGAACAAATATCAGGGACAAGTCAGAAGTGGAGGAAATATGAGAAGGTATTAGGGAAGCAGTCTGTGAGGCAACCAGGCTGTGCATCAGGACTGTAATAAACACAGAAAGGTATAAAAAACCCTTGTGGTTTTCCCCTTCAGTAAGAGAGGCAATCGGGGCCAAAAATAATGCATATATATTGTTCTGGCAGCAAAAGAGAGAGAGATGGAATGGGAGGATTATATTCAGAAAAGCAAGGAGGTCAAGAGAATAGTGACTGATGTGAAGACAGCAAAAGGAGCTGCAGATTACACGTGGGTTTAAATCGGGGGAAAATAATTTCTTCTGCTGTATCAGTGAGAAAGGGAAGAAGTGGGGAAGGAATTGTAAGGTTAAAGGTTAAGGATAAGATGCCTGAGGACAATGGGCAGAAAGTTGAGGTTCTCAATGAATACTTCTGCTCGGTATTCACTAGGGAGGAGCAAGCAGAGCCTACTGCCAGACAGTGGTATCCGGGCCACAGCCAGGTGGATCCAGAAAATGTGCATCCAGGAGTTCTCTACTTTCAGGGTCAGGAAGGGACTTTAAGACATCGGACCCAACAAGGCCCCAGGCACTGATGGTTTGCACCCCAGAGTGTTAAGGGAGCTGGTGGAGGAGCTAGAAGCCACATTTGTGCACCTGTTCAGTAGGTCACTTAAGTCCAGGATTGTACCAGGTGATTGAAGGGTGGCTGACATGATGCCACTCCATAAGTGTGGTGATATAGAGAAGACAGATAATTATAGGCCAGTCAGCCTCACATTAATAGTGGGCAAGGTGATGGAGACACTTATTAAACAAGATCTGGAAGAATACCTCAAAGTTAATCACCTCCAAAACAATAAACAGCATGGGTTTGTGTTGGGCAGGTCATGTCAAACAAACCTTAGTACTTTCTTTGACCACATGACCAGGGATTTGTATCAGGTCCTTGCTGTGGATCTGCTTTACTTTGACTTCAGTAAGGCATTTGACACAGTCCCACACAGGTGCCTCATAAAAAAGTTGGAGGACAAGGGAGCAGCAGAGCAAGAAGTGTAGGGGGAGGGCAAAACTGTCTGGAAGACCAGAAACAGAGGGCAGCGGTAAATGAGGTAAGATCTACTGAAAGACATGTCACTAGAGGGTTGCCTCAGGGGTCAGTCCTCTGGCCGATCCTTTTCAGAATATTCTCTTGTCTGTTCTTTTATACTTCAATTGACTATATTCTTTTACACTTCCATTGACTGTATTGTTAAACTATTGTTTTAGTCCTCCTGTAACCGAATCCTCCGGGTCACATCTGGAAATGAGCCTTGGCTCAGTATGCTTTTCCCAGTTATCAACTTTAAATAAATAAATAAATATTTATTAGTGACATTGCCCAGAGTATAAATGGCAACATTGCCGTGTTTGCCGATGACATGAAATTTAGTGGCAGAGTGGACAGCATGGAGGTGAGTCAGAGAGCTACAGGAGGATATTAAAAAGTTGGAAAGGTGGACACACATAGGGCAATTAAAATTCTATGCTAAGAAGTGCAAAGTGATGCATCTGGGTAGAGCTATAGTAACCAAAAGACACAATACTGGCTAAACGGGGTCAAACTTAGTTCCTCAACAGAGGATCTGGATCTGGGGGTCAATAGTAGGGACAACCTCAAGGAGCAAAGTCAGTGTAATAAGGCTTGCAGCAAGGCCAGCATGGTACTGGGATGTACTGAAACAAGCCAAAAGTTGCTCCACTCAAAGTAGGAAAGACACACACAATTGATGAAATCAGAAATAAAGTCTTTTTTTCCAAATTAGATAGTGTGCTCAGACACTCACGACACACCACTATTGCCCCAGTGCTTCGGGTCACGACCCTTCATAAAGGGGCACAGTTGAAGGGAGAACACATTAACTTAAATACCAACAAGTCATGAATAAACATTAGAACTAAATAATAAGTAAAATAAATGAAAATTCAAATAACATAAAAAATCCATGTTTATGACTGTAAGTGATAAGTCCAACAGTGAATGGTTAACTATTAAAGAAAAAATCTAATAAAAACTACAATAGTTAATAAACTAGTTCACATAGCCAGATGCTGGGACTAAATCACAGTGAAACAAAAATAAAAGGGAACCCAGAGTAAAAAACCAGATACATTTGGTATTTAATTCAATAGGCTGGTGGGGAAAATTGGCAATATAGTCCAAAGGAACTGGGCCATTCTGTTAAGTGATCAGGAAGTATTTGAAGCAGTAGGGAATAAACCAAGAGCCTCATTCAGCAGGGCCTGCAATATACAGTAAAGGTTTTGGTTGAGCATAACAGATTACCAGTCCACTCCCCTCCCTTTTTCAGGAACTGTCTGCCCTCATCACCCCCAGTTTATTTTAAGTGCAAAAGATAAAATATAGTTACATATGCACAAATAGGGAATAGATTTCAAAATCCCCTTCTTGGGAATGTTTCAGTAGAATTAGAAAAACGTATTACTTGTGATACAATGTTCACTGCCTTTGTAGTTGGTGTCCCTGCAAAAGGATTTATGAGAGACGGACTGCTAGACCACACAAACAAAGAATGCAGGAACATGTGAGGTCCATTACCAAAGATAGACAGGATACCACAGTGGGAATCCATGTTTACATTCGCTTGCGCGCATGTACAAGGAACGTCTTGGGAGAATAGGACAGTTTGGAGGTGTGACTGTCCTGTGCAATCCACTGCTCTGTTGAGCAGGCGTGGCGGTCCTGCACCAATGGATGCGGATGCTGCGTATGACAGCGGTGGTGTTCACTTCAAAGAAAAGCACTGCTGTGTGCTGGCAGCGCCTCACGCCCCACGCAAAGGTTTGGTACCACGCTGGGAGCCTCACCCCAGCGTGGCAAATCTTGTTTTGGCCGATGGGGTGCCCAATCCCCCGTCAGCTCCACATCCCCTGAAACAGATTTCCCTGCTGCCATGCTGGGAGCCCACCCCAGTGTGGCAAATGTCCAGCGTCGTCTGAATACAAAAACCCTGTAATAAGAAAACGTTCCATCGCTGTCTCCCCACCCTCCCATAACCTGCACCCACCCACTGCGCACTCTGCCTCCCACACCCCTCACCCCATTCTTACCTTCTGAGCTCGGCGCGACAATCTTTGCTGGACCGGGAACACGTCTGCACTCTTCAAAGCCGACCGCTAACTGAGGAAACACCGGTAAGCTGTATAATAGGCTAGATGGGTTTTTTTCAACTTTGTTGCATATCTCAGGCATTTTTTGAAATTTTTGTACCAAATTTTCAACATGGGGTTTTTGGGACCCCTTTTCATGAATGATGTCACTGTCATGGCGTTATTCGTGCCTGAAGGGTGATTTCACAGTCACTGCGTGAAATCACCTTTTGGGCCTGATTAACAAAATGACACTGCCAGCATTCATATGGTGGGCTCTCAAAAAGCCTATTTTGAAAATTTGGTGGAAAAATTCGTAAAAATTACTGTTTTACAAGCGTGCGTTGCGCAGTTCCTATGCAGGCTCGTAAGTTAGTGAATTTTAAATATTTTCACTCCAGATTTTCAACATTACCATTTTACTACACCTTCTTATGAGTAGTACAGCTGTCATTTTTCACATCTCACCCAAAACGTGTTTCCACCCATGTAGCGCACAATGGCGCAGTCAGTGTGCGAACTCAATGTATGGGACACATTAAGAAAATCACAGTGACACTATTCATGAGCAGAGGTCTTAAAATGGCTGTGTTGAAAATTTGGTGAAAAATTTCTAAAAATTACTGTTTTACAAGTGTGCGTTGCGCAGTTCCTACGCACGCTCGTAAGTTTACGAATTTTCAATATTTTCACTCCAGATTTTCAACATTGCCATTTTACCACACCTCCTTATGAGCAGTACAGCTGTCATTTTTCACATCCTGCCCAAAACGTGTTTCCGCCCATGTAGCACACAATGGCACATTCGGTGTGCGAACTCAATGTATGGGACACATTAAGAAAATCACAGTGACACTGTTCATGAGCAGAGGTCTTAAAATGGCTATGTTGAAAATTTGGTGAAAATATTCTAAAATGACTGCTTTGATGAAGGCAGTGCTATGAAGTTCCTACGCATGCTCGTGAATTTCACAAATTTTCAATATTTGCATCCAATGACTTCCAAATACCTAAGCAGCACATAGAAGCAAGCAACATTCGGCATTGACAAATGCTTGTTTATTTTTGCATTCTCTTGCATGCATGTGCAAGGAAAGTTTTGGTACAGTACGACTTTTTGAAGGTGTGTGACCCTCCTGTCCAATGCAGTGCTCAGTGTAACGTGTGCAACCCTACTGCACCAATGGATGCATGAGCTGTCTATGACAGCAGTTTGGCTGCAGTGGTCTTCAGTTAAAAGAAAAGCACCACTGCAATCAGCGGTGGTAACGTGTGTGTATTTAACATATTGATGTCACCCTTTTCCCTCTGGCTGCTAATAAAATCCCTCCCACTTCCTCCCTCTGCTGCCATCTACCCTGCTCCCTTGTTATTGCCCCCACCAAACACATTGTATGTGCAGACAGAGTGCCCAGTCCCCATTGTCTCCAGGTCCCCCCCAACAAACACCCAGGTGGCATGCTGGGAGCCCACCTCGGCATGCCCATTGTCCCTGTAAATGGGAAAAGTGTCCCGCAACATCTTTTGTTTTTTTAAAACCTGTGAAAACAGAAAACCATCCCTCGCTGTGTCTTGTGCCCCCTCCCCAAACCCACACCCACCTTCTGCATACCCCACCTCCTCCTCACCCCATACTTACCTCCGGAGCCTGGCGCAATGATCTTCAGTGGAGTGGGACACGTCTGCACTCTTGAAAGCCGAATGCAAACTGAAGAAATGATGGTAAGCTGTATAATGGCATAAAAGTTTTTTTTTTTCAACTTAGGTGGCTATCTCAGGCATTTTTGCAAATTTTGGCACCACATTTTCAACAGGTGGTTCTGGGACCCCACCTCATGAATTCAGTTACTGTCATGTGAGTTATTCGGTCCCCAAAGGTGATTTCATGGTCACTGCACAAAATCACCTTTTGGGATTGATTAACTAAACAACAGTGTCACTGTTAATGAGGTGGGATCCCAAAAGCCTATGTTGCAAATTTGGTGCAAAATGTCAAATGATCAGGTTATTATGCAGTTGCGTAGTTTCCACACACTCATAACTTCGAGAATTTGAAATATTTTCACTCCAGGTTTTCAACACTGGTATTTTTTCACACCTCCTTATGAACCGTACAGCTGACATTTTTCACATCCTAGCTGAAATGTGTTTTTGCACATCCAGCGCACAATGGTGTGGTCACAGTGAGAAATCAATGCTCAGGACAGATTATGAAAACCACAGTGACACTGTTCATGAGCAGAGGTCCCAAAATGCCTATGTTGAAAATTTGGTGACAAAAGTCCACAAAATGACTGTGTCATGAGCGTTCATTGCGCAGTTTTCATGTACGCTCGTAAGTTCGAGAAATTATTGTATTTTCACTCCAGATGTTCAACATTGCCATCCCTTCACACCTCCCTATGAATGCTACAGCTGTCATTTTTCACATTCTGCCCAAACTGTGTTTTTGCACATGCGGAGCAGAATGGTGTGGTCGCTGTGGGAAATCAACGTTCAGGAAAGATTAACAAAATAACAGTGGTACTGTTCATAAGCAGAGGTCTCAAATGCTTTTATGAGGTGGGGGTAACAAAAAGGTCATGCTGAAAATTTGTAGTGCAAATACCAGCAATCGCACAGGGCATTAGGGTAAAGCACCATAAGTGCCAAACACCACTGCAAATACCTGCAAGCGAACTTCCGGCATTGACAAATGCTTGTTCAGAGTGTCATAACTCTGATACTGATTTGATTTAATTTATGGACTTGCAGCATGTTAAGATTAAAAAGACTGGGAGCACTAGAATGAATTACTTGCTTAAAAAAACAAAGCTTTTGGATCTACACACTTAGAAGTGTGAAACCATTCGGATTGAATGACTTTTGTGATCTAAAACCCTATTTGATCGATAGATATTTTGTAACCATGCTTTTTTTTAAATGTATACTGTGACAGTTTCTCTCTTTTCAGAAGTATATTAACATATTTTGTTAGGGATCTCTTGGATTTGTTCATATGAGCTGATTAAATTACAACCCCCTGCATATGAGGAATACCCCTTGCTGGTTTCCCAGATTTTGATACAAACATGTTACTTTTGATTCTGTGATGCTTCTTTCTTTGTACTTTTTAACAGTGTGTTCTCTTTCTTTTAATAGGACATACCCCTACCTATCTCAACCCCTCGGAGGTCTGAGCTGATCACAATGGATGGCAGATCGCTATTATCTCAAGCTCTAACTCTTGTACATTGATTTAGTCACAGCGTCTGGATGTATTAACTAGTTTAATCACCTATTGTAGTTTTGATTTGATTTTTTTCTTTAATAGACATTCACTGTTTCACTTATCATTTAGAGTCATAAAAATTGTTTTTTTGTGTTATTTGTATTTGCATTTATATTACTTAATATTCATTAGTTTTAATGTTTATTCATGACTTGTTTGTATTTAAAGTGATGTGTTCTGTTAGCCATGCCCACTGATGAAGGGTTACAATCCATAGCACTGGGACAAGAGTGGTGTGCAGTGACTGTCTGAGCACACTATCTAATTTGGCAATAAAGCCTTTATTTTTGATTTCGATTGTTTGTCTTTCCTACTTTGCGTCCAGCAACCTTTGGCTTGTTTCATTTGATTGGGTTTGCTACTCTTTTGCTGCACCTACCAGACTGAGTGATCACAATTTTCCATTTAGAACTGTACTAGGATGTATTGGAAGGGGTAGAAATAGTAGCGACAGGAAGGTGATGCTGCCCCTCTACCACTCCTTGGTGAGGACTCACCTGGAGTACTGTGTCCAGTTATGGAGGCCTCACCTTAGAAGGGATATTGATAGCTTGGAAGTGGTTCAGAGAAGGGCAATAAAGATGATACATGGCCTTCAGGGAGTCACCTATGAGGAGAGACTAAAGGCTTTGAACATTTACTCATTGAAACCAAGGAGGGAAAGGGGAATATGATCAAAACCTTCAAGTTCCTTAGAGGCATTAACAAAGTGCCACACACCATGCTTTTCACCAGGAACACCAGTTCTACAACCCAGAGACACAAGTGAAAATTAATAGGTGGGAAATTTGGGAGAGACCACAGAAAGTATTACTTCTCAGAGAGGGGGTGGAGCCATGGAATAGACTGGCACCAAGAGTGGGGGCTGCAAAGTCAGTGTTGAGTTTCAATCACATGATGGACAAGGCTTGGGCACAATCACAGCATAAGAGATGGCTAGGCTGGACATCTCTGAGAACAGGACCCTGGTGGGATAGTAGGTCCTGGGAAACCATGTTTGGGCGGGCTCGATGGTCTACAGCTCCCCTTCTGCCACCATTTTCTATGTTTCTAATACACATATGTATTCACCCTAATCTCTGGTCAAACACTTGTAATGCATTAAAAACAAGAATCCCTATATACCCAATGTGTAACATACATACTCTCAAGCTTACCAACTGAGACACCACTTACACAAAAAGCACTTTAAACAAGCAAAAACAATGGTGAAAGAGTGTTTTCTTTTTACAACCCAAATCTTTTCAAAGAACTTTCTTTGGAGCACTGTATCTTTGGTTCTCAACAGCATGTTATATGTAATGTCTGTTCAGCTAAATATTACAGCTGCTTTTCAATGTGTTTGCATAACATACCTTTTAACTGCTATGAATTGTGCATAGCGCTATGATTTTCACACTCAAATTTAACTTTGCTCTGCCTAGGTTTATTGATGTTCCTCATAATGTTAGAGCTATTTCTGGACTCACAAACTATTAAATCATTGAACTAAGTTGATAAAAACATTCCTTATCACTAACTATATGGGGCCCACTATCTGTAGACATATTATTGTTTAAAATGAGAAAGTGCTACACATTCTGGCCCTTTGTTATAATTTCTGAAGTTTAGTTCTTTGATTTTTAATGCTGAGAAGTTGAGAGGTAAGTTGCATAATAATACTGTATGTCTTGTTTGTTCAGTATTGTTGACTTTGTACTGAAGCATGTAACTGCACTCTTCTAAACCCAGGAATGGCTGCAAATAGTATTCCATCTTCTTTTCAGGAAAAGTAAATAACATAAGAAAAATAAAGTTGTACTTGCACATGACTTTCTTATTAATTACTAGAGGTGTGTAAATAAGTTATGTTGAATATTTGGCTGCATATTCGTATTTGGGGTCCTAAACATTCAGGTATTCATTATTCATATTTTTTATTTTTGTGTGTACAAAAAAAAATGAAACAGCCCCCCTCCTTCCTAGCCCAATCCTTAAATACACAACCTATGTTCCCCTACCCTTTTGCTACAATCCCAATCCCATCTTTTCCCCTGCAGCAACCTAAAGTTCATATCTTGTAGTGTACATTATAAAAACATCTTGCAATGGCAACCAGCATAATCCATTCACCTCTATGGTCAGTCACCATCATAGAACTCATTTTTTATTTTATTTTAGTTTTTGGTACCTGGGTAAGGCCCACTAGGCACAAGAGCCTGTTTTCAGGGTCAACCTGGCAGCACTGGGTGGTTACGTGACTTGTTTAGAGTCACACAGTATGCAAGTGGAGGATGTGAGAATCAAACCCTGGTCTGTTCTGCTGGATGTACCAAGCTCATTCACACCTCATTACTCTAACCTCTAGGATTTTCCCACCCTGGCAAAACCCTCGTCTCCCCTCTTCCATCCCATCCCCCACCAGAACCCAATTTTTCTTAAAAGAAGAGTGGTTAGCACAGAAGAAAGCAAAAAATACACCCAGTCTCTTTTTCACAGCCATCCATCTTCTACTGAATGAAAGCTCTCCCATACTTTTGCACAGTACAGTTAGCTGATCATGTAGTCAGTTGGTTTTACTATATAAGCAAGTGCATAATCACTTTCATTCAGTAGAGGGCTGTTAGCCATGGAAAGGGGGTTGTATCAGTCACCTTCTTCAATGCTAACCACACTTCTTTTAAGAAAAAAATGGCTGCTGGGAGGGAGGAGGGTGTTGGGAGGATGCTGCCAGAATAAGGCAATGAGAGGAATTTCGAATAAAAAAATAGAAAAAGAACATGGTAGCTAACTGTGGAGGTGGCTTATTGTGCCTGCCACCCATTGTGAGAGCTTTTTTTAATATACTGTGCAAAATATGACATTTTGATTGCTCAGGGGCAAGAGTATGGGATTGGGATTGTAACAGAGTTGGGGGGATGGAGGACAGGGGCTGTGTTTTTAAGGACTGGGCAAGAGATGATTGTGGGGCTGTTTTTTTTTTTAATAGTATTTCCAAAATAGGAATAGACATGAATAGTGCTACTATTCATTATTTATATCTGAATAATGAGTAGTGCATTCTTTGTGGTATTAAAAAATACTATTCATTACTTGTACACCCCTTTCAATTAGAATAGGAAGCTATAATGCTTTGCATGCACTAAATGCTCAGTATAAATAGGGTGTGTATTTAAGCAAGCTTTACTATACCATAATTAACTGCACATCACTTTGTTGCATAGTATCACAGTGGAATGAACAGTACTGTGCACAATGTGTACTGTTAGACAGAATGATCTAGGAGTTCAAGTATCAAGGCTTTGAACTGCCTGTATCTACTATAGGTGCTCCTGTGTTAATCATGGAATTTAAGATGGTAGCATGCACGGCATATTTGTTTCTGCTTAGTGCATCTTTTCTATCATGTCCAGTAATGCAGCTGAAGTAGAAACCTTGCTCTGCCAAGGAAGGCCATCCCTGATATAGACAAGAACTAGGAGTAAACAGTAATTATGGTTAGGCACTTGGTTTTTGGGGGAAGACTGCAGGCTGTTCAATGTCAAGGAACCCTCCATTAGGAAGCAACACTGGCATCAAGTTATAATGGTATTAACCCATTAACATTCCTGCCTCAATTAAAGGCACTGCAGTGCATTAGGATGCCAGCATTAGGATGTTAAGACACTATAGCACCAAACCCTGAGTTTGCCACACCATCCCCAAGGTCCTCCCTTCTAGGGATAGGAATATATAGTTAGGGGGTGTGGGGCACATAGCACCCCCACAAGGGGAGCACGGGGGGGTGCAGACCCCTGAAAAAAGAGTTTTCAGCAATATTGTCAGTCGGCGTTGTAGTGACTTGGTGCCCTGACATTGGCACAATATGAGGGTGGAACCAATTAAATGTATGGCCATGAATGATTATGGGGGAACGGACATATAAGGTCTATAACAAATAATTTCTTAACATTGGTTTATATATTTTCTTCAAACTTAAAAAAAAGAAATAAAATGGATATAATGGGGAACAGCGACCCATACTGTAGAAAGTCACCCATAATGTATCAGTGAAACCATTGGCTATATGAATGATGATTTCTGTAATACTCTATTATTTATAAATTATATTATAGCAGTTGTGGCACGTTGACCTTTTAATACACTCATGTGGTAGGATGGTGGACATTTAGATTAATGAATTGTTGAGTAAGTATATATTTTTGTTTATTCCCCAACCTGTTGTTTTATGCATCTTTTTTAATGTTATAGTTTAATAGCCCCATGTGCTTCTAAAATGGACTTTTGTTGAAAATGTAGGGGTCCTGCACTGCTTTTGATGGGCTAAAGTAACTATTGGAATCTCTGGAAAAAAATATCAGTAGTGACAGCTTTATTTCTTGCTGTCAGTCTTCATTTAATTTAACATTTTTTGTTTTCCTGGTATATTTTTTTTTTTACTTAATACCTACTACTGTATGTTATCCATAATCTTGGTTTACAGTGCCCAATCACTCTCAGCATGTACAGCCATCACCACCACAAAAACTAATATTGAAAAAACAGCAAGCCCTCTTTCTGCCTGCAAATTTGTATTTTAAGTATTATTTTCTCAGTGAAGGAAGAATGCCACTTTAAGGAAAACTATGTAAAGCTCTTACATTCTCTCTCTCTCTCTCTCTCTCTCTCTCTCTATTGATATATGCATTGCATTGCATTTCTGCAGTATTCCCTTTATTGTTATTACTAGGTTCATTTTTGTTGAGAAAGGATCAGTACCCCCAAAAGTTCATCCATCCCTGCTGGTTAATACTTTTGTGATGTCACAGTTTTTTCTGTCACAAGTAGTTCTTCCAAAACAATCTGCGATGTTACATTGAGGAGATTAGGTCTTCTCACAGAATGAAGTTGCAGAAGCAGATGAACTTCAGTGAAGAAGGATCCTAGTGCCAAACACATTTTTGTAGTAATGAAGAAAAAAGACAAGCCAAATGCAGACAACATAGAAAATGTAAGAGTAATGGGGTCTAAAGGGACAATTACTACACTTGGACATAACATGGCAGAAAAGCAGTTGAAAAGAAGAGTCATGCATAAGATTAAAAAAAAAGTGCCAGGAGTGAAGAAATATTCAATTTGTTTGGTTCCTGTTCAGATTCAGAGCTAAGTAACATGGGTATGTAAATATTTGTGTAGGGTAGGCTAACATGGCATTACCAGAATATATATCTCCTTTTTAACAGGCTTGTACAGACACTTGTTTAAGACTCCTCAAGGTGCAGCCACTTTCTTGGCCAAACTCATCATGCTGGAGCTACTGTAATTAGGTAAGTACTACAATTAGAAGGAGAAAGCCAAAGATGCCGGTCAGATGAACATCAGTACATAGGAGTTCTAAATTGACTCCAGGAGCGAAGAATACCCAAGATGTTTGGTTTCTATGTATCTCTCCAAAACATACGCTTAATTTATATTCAAAGCTTCAGACCCAATTCAAGACATTATAGGTATAGGTATGCAAATCTGTGTGCAGAGTAGGCTGACAAGGCTTCACTAAAATAAATATTACATTTTCATCAGACTTTTTAATATTTGATCAGGTATATGCTGAGAACAATAGACAACTATTCCTAATTCAATGTATGATTCAAATTGTCTCAAAACTGGAAATATTACTGAAATGATTTTACAGCCAAGTGTATATTAAACATCAAATATATATCCACATTTATATTTAAGCATTTTACATATTCAGTAATGTTAATAAAGACCTGAAAAAAAATTGTATGTGCCATTTTGTTTAAAATTCTGCCTAAATAAGAGAAGACATAGAGGGATGTTTATCTGTGAAAAACATGATCCATTTTAAACTGTTTTCAATAAATCCTGGTCTTCTAATTACCAAGGTAGAACAAATGTTATTGGCAGGTGTGTTTTTATTTGACTGAAATATTGACAGGACTCAGACAGTAACCTTGACTTATCTGAAAGTTCAGGCATCTAAAGACTCAGTAGACAGACTTCCCTGAACAGGCGTGACCTGTTGACATCAGTAGACATTGCCTACAAAACTCTCTGTCCTATTCAATCAAGTAAGGATGTTTTTGACAAACAGACTAATACAGATTGCTGTCAATAAGCCATGCACATGTGAAAGCAGGCTGAAATAAGACATTATGTAGGTCATATTAATCACAGGTCCAGAAAATTGTATATATTTCATCTGAATTTGAGAAATATTCAATAGCTTATGGAACATTTAAACATATGTTTTGAGAATGTCCTTGGATTCATAGATTACAGAAAGATGGGATTTCTGAAGTAGCAATTATGTTGCATTGACTAGGAGAGAATGTTATGAATCCTAGCAGTCTCCTTTTGTGCATAGAGAGGATTCAATAGGTAGTGTCAAAAGATGAAGGACATTCTTCCGCAGTTGCACATTTTGTTGATTTATTTTATTTAAAAATTGGTGACCGAGAGAAAGCACACTGAGCAAAGGCTTATTTCCAAGTGTGACCTGGGGGGAAAGAACAGAGTAGGCAAATACATAGCATAGACACAATACACTGTTAAATGCAATTGCATAGCAATGACTCAGTACACAGTTACAATAAAGGGAACTAGAGTACATGATTAAAACAGCAGTAAGTACAATGAGAACAAGCAGCAAAAATCAGGCAATTCTGCCACATTTATGCTGGGGTAGAAGGCAAATGTCAGGGGAATGAATTTGGATGGGGAAAACAGAAGCAGAGGGAGGCAAGTAATTTCAACTGGTACTTAAGGGAAGCAGGGAAGACAATGAAATAGAGGGATAATTGGAGTAGGTTCCACAGTGAAGTGAGATTATAGGAAAAGGCTGAATGTCCTGCCTAGGAGATGGGATGAACAATGATAAAAGTGTGATGATGACTGGAGATGAAGGAACAGGTGGAAAGGGGAATGGCAGAGAAAAGGGAGGAGAGGGAAGAGGGAAGAAACACAAACCAGTATTTGGATATGAATGATGCACAGTAGTTCTGAAGATGTGATGGTAGAGGAAGAATGGATAAGGAGGAATAGAGTGAGAAATGATGTGCACAAGAAGGGGAGTTGCTAGTAAAATGAAATAATGCTTTACAGACAGTGTCCAATATGGGCGGGGAGGTGAAGGGAGCAGGGCCACAGACCACATTTGCATAGTGAAAAACCTGGAGCACCAGCTTATTGACAAGCTCAAGGTGTACTCGTGGAGCAAGACAGTGTTTGTTGTAGTACAAGCACCAAGTTTAGGATCAAGCTTGGCGTGGATGGCGACTATGTGGAAAATGAAATCAAGTTTGCTGTCTAGCCACACACTGATGAATTTGAATGAATGAAACTCTTTAAGAGAGGTGCCATCCAAAGTGGAGGAGATATGCAGAGTTGGGAGTCTGGACAATTTTTGGTTGGTGCCAAAAGACATGGACAAAGGTTTTTGTGTGTGTGTGTGTGTGTGTGTGTGTGTGTGTGTGTGTGTTGGTTAGATTGAAACCAGTGCAGAACATTGTGTAATTCTTGCTGGAACATTCTTTCCATGACTCTAGTGGAGGGAATGGGGGGGTTAAATAACATTGACATTTGCATACATGTAGATATGTGAGTTTTCACAAGCTGTGGGGAGGT
Organism: Neoceratodus forsteri; assembly: GCA_016271365.2. NCBI lineage: Eukaryota > Metazoa > Chordata > Ceratodontiformes > Ceratodontidae > Neoceratodus > Neoceratodus forsteri. The sequence goes on from CM057453.1 coordinate 217,761,107, forward strand.
TCCTAAGGAAGGTAGGGAATAGGATGGGCCCCTGGATGGAGCCTGTGGGACCCCAACCTGCATAGGAGGTGGAGGTGATAGAGCACTACCAACTTGCACTCACTGCAGACAGCTAGAAAGACAATAATGGAACCAACCAGTCAACAGCAGGAGCTTAGAGGCCAGCAGCACTCTGCTTATCTAGGAGGAAATGGTGGGACACTGAGTCAAAGGCCTTAGCCAGATTGATGAAAATGGCAGCTGTGATATACCCCATACCCATCACTGAGAAGATAAAATCAGTTACATGCAGCGTCACCATCAGGGAGGAGACAGTGGAACGATGCTTCAGGAAGCCAGACTGGAATGGGGAGAGGAAATCGATGGAGTAAATAAAATGATACAGTCTAGTGCCCACAAACTTTTCCTGCTGTTAAGCAAATAAAGGGAGGCAGGATATTAGCTGGAAGTCACCCAGGGTGGAAGGGTCCTCACTCCAATGTGGAGTGGAAGACGTTTGGCCAACTTCAAGGACTGTGGTACAGCACTGAGGGAGAAGGAGAGGTTGAATAGGTGAGTCAAAGGATGTGCTATGGCAGGTGTAGAGATTTGGTGTAGATTAGGATCCATTAGGTATATATTACAAAGAAAGGGATATTAGATAATGATTGCATTCCTACAGTGAAGCAGTGGAAGCATATTTCATATAACAAAGTAGTAATAGAGAAACATTGCATAGATATGAAGGGTCATGACAGCAAAAAATACTGAAATATAGTGTAGATAAGTTGTAAAAAATATCATTAATGCTCTAGTTAGGGTCAAAGTGACAAATGTTCGGAAATGTGGTGTTAGGGTTTTCAACCATACCTCCCAAAAGCATGCAGGAGAGTTGGTGTGGAGTGTGCCTTGGGCTTCTCAGCTCTAATGCTCATCACATTCCATTTGTAAATAAGGTCAGATGTGGAGACTTTATGAGATGGGGTGAGCATTAGATGGGATGGGGTGAGCATTAGGCTTGCGAATCCCAAGGCACACACCACACCTGCTTTCCTACCTGCTTTGGGGGAAGGGTGTTTAACTAGAAACCTTAATACTGCATTTCCCAGATTTTATCACTTTGACCTAACTGGAGCATTTAAAAGGTTTTTTTTCAAATAATGCCCTTACTTTTTAAGACAACATATTCTTATTCTTATTTTACTGTAGGAGTGCAGGGTCCTTTTGGACCCTACACTCCCAGGTATACATCATTTTCTCAGCTTTTATTTTACTGACATTTGTCACTATCTTGATATTCACTGCCCCCTCCATCATACATTTGTTCCCTGTTCCCATTACCATTAATATCCCCTGGTGTGTAGAGGCACCCCCCCACAGTCAAATTTCAGTACATATTTTATATTAACATCTCATTGGTGTTTAGTGGTACCCTGCACCCTTCAGTCCCTATATTTATAATATAGAAAATCCTCGTTGGTGGGTAGTGGCACCCCCCCACCTTCCAGTATTCATATATTATATAACCCAGGTGTCTAGTGGCACCCCCACATACCATCCTCCATATTTATAATATAGAAAATCCTCATTGCTGGTTACTGGCACCCCCACATTCCCTGTATTGTATAACCCAGGTGTCTGGTGGCACCCCTATTGTACAATCCCATATTTATAATAATGTAATAGTACATTAGTGACTCGTGTCACCCTTCACATCTACCGCACCAGACAGCGCATGCCACATGTTCTATAAATCCATGGAATGGTGGCAAAGTTATTAAAGTGCAAAATTCAAGGTTTAACATTAAAGTGCCTACTCAACCCTGACTATACGGGCATGGCCATTCCCTTATAATACATAAAAATATTCTTTGCAAAATGCTGCTTTAATACAACATTTAAGGTTCAGGCTAAAGTGACAAAAGTAGGAAAATGTGGCTTTAAGGTTTCCATCCCTAAAATCCCAACCCACCCCTTAAACAAATCAGGGGTGGAGTCTTTCTAGGGGTTGTCAACCCTAAAGCTCACACATTAGGTGTGTATGTTTCTGAAGTGTATAGAATGGGGTGAGCTTTAGGGTTGACAACTCCTAGGAAGACTTTGTCCCTAATTTGCTTTAGGGGTGGAGTTTGGGTTTTATGGTTGTAAACTCTAGAGCATCATTTTCCTTCTTTTGTCACTTTAACCTGAACCCTAAATGTTGCATTAATGCAGTTTTTTTGCAAAGAATTTCCTTACTCTTTGAGAAAGCAGAATTGTATCCTTATTTGCCTGTGGGAACTTCCATCCCCTCCAAAGATGCATATATGTATGTTGCTATGGAGGTGCAGGGTGATCTGGGACATTTGATTCCATTTGAAGGACAACATCAACCAAATTACCATCAGCGCCTTCTTATTATCCCACCTCATTAACCCAGTACTAAAAATGTTCAAATCCCACCAAAACATCATTCCACGTCAGAGGTATGAAACTACATTTTGCCCAAGATTTAAAGAATGACAGCTGCCATGTTCATGAGGTGGTGTAAAGAAATGCCTACAGTATGTTGAACGTTTGGGGTAAAAACATTTGAAAGTATGAAATTTACAAGCCAGTGTTGTATAATGTCAATGGATGCACACAACTTTTCCATTTTAACATATTTTGACCCCAAATTGTCAACATACCCTTCTTATGACCCTACCTTTTTATGTTATCTCCAGGTGTGGAATTATCACTCCACATTTTCCACTGAGGCAAAAGATCTCAGCAAGTATGCTGCATTCATAAGTACTGAACCTTCATATTGCACACTGGGCTGCAGAATGCAACACACTTAATTTCTATTGTATCCAAAGCCTTTCAGGCAATATAGGGAAATCATTACATTTTTATTTCCAGAACATGGGAGAAGGAGTTAGCTGTATAGATAGAGTCAGAGGAGTGGGAGAAGGGCTGCTTAGAGATGGGAATGGTCACTTCCTTGCATTTTTGGCAGGAATATGCCTGGAAAAAACCTTATTGGGTTCTTTAAAACATCACATGACCACCAGGTATGTGAGGAACAGAAGCAATAACTGCTCGTGAGCACGTGGCATCTCATCAGCACCACTTACATGTATAATGTGGTTATGCCCACAAATACAGTGCTTGCTGTTGCAGCTGGAGGGTGCCATTGCAGAAGTACTAAATGTCATGGCAAGTCACTCTCCACAAATGTACTTATTCCACATTTACCATAGGGGCATGAAGGATCAACATATTAAATACCTCCTGGAAATTATGGTAGCTGTAGCTAAGAAATGTCTCAAAGGGAAATGGCTGACTCCACAACAAGTCACTTTAGATCAGGGGTTCTCAAATGGTGAGGCCAGCCTCCCTGGGGAGGCCCCAACCAGTTCAAGGGGAGGCTCAAGCAAGTCTGAAAAGTACTGTATTTAAATTTTGAGTTTTATATATTTTGTGTTAAGAGATGAAGCAAACTGAAAGAGATAATAGTAGGTGAATTTTATGTATTTATTTACTATTAGGTGACAAGGGAAGGTGAATGAGGCAAGGCTCATTTCAGGTGTACCCAGGGAAGGGCAGGTAGTGAATACATTTCAAAAGATAACTGCAAAACAATAAAGAAATACACAGTGAACAATAGTGCAAACAAATTTGAACCATAAACTAATAATGAGTGGTGGTAATTGATCAATTTGTAGACTGATGGTAGAACAGCACAAATACAAGTGTTGAGCATAGAAGTACTAAGAGCAATAGCAGGAAGGAGCAAAGTAATCCCAGATAAGTTGCTTAGGAGCAGGGAAGGAGGTGGAAAGGCAGAGTATGTAGGAAGGTTATTTTGTATAGAGAGGAAACCAAGAAAGTAGTCTGATCCATGAAGGTACTATAACAAGAGGTAATAATGGTTCACGAATGAAAATAGTGGTGCAAGTAGGCTCACCTGTGGGGGTTGGGGGTTACAATAAACTGAATAATTAATATTTGTTTATTTTATTTATTTATTATTCAGATTACACCTTTGAGCATAGGAGCTCTTTTTCAAAGGTTCCACGTTAGTATAAGACAAAGAACTGAATGTGATCCAAGTACTCAAAGGGGTTTTAATTTATTCATGGTGTATTGCGTAAAGTACAGTATGTTATTTTTCTTTGGGGAGGCCCAAGATTATTTCAGTTTTTGGGGAGGCTCAAAATCTTTTCTATGGATTTGGGGAGGCTCACTATGACAAAGTCTAAGAACTACTGCTTTAGATCAATAGAGAGCAACAGACAATTACATATACAACATGGAAAAAGTTCTATTTAGTCTAAATGGAAAAGCAGGGTGTTTTCTTCTAGGAGAAGCACCTGAGTTATAGATGTGATGCAGCACGACAGAATCTTTGTGTCTTAATCAGCTGTCAGGTAAATCACAATAGCCGCAAATGATTCAGACCCAGTCCCTGGCAATGCTGGATTCATCTTGACTACACAGGGCAGCGTGAGGATAGCTATAAGAGTTGAGTGGCCTGAGGTGCTCAGACAAAGTTAGGATGAGAATTCCTAAGGGCTCTGATTCCTTCACTGGTCCCTCCTAGATAAATGGTTTCTTTGCCCCATTGCATATTTCTAGTGTTTAATAATATTGGGAAAATAACCAGAGAGCAACAAGAGGTGATGCCTCCATAACTGCACCAGGAGGCAGATGTCGCTATTTCAGTTTGGGTTAAAGTTCAATATTTCCTGTCACCAAGAAATTTTACTGCATCTCCATGATTGTAATGCATGTTTGTATGCACACAAAAATGTCTGTTTTCAATAAAAAGATATTTACAAAATAAAAGTGTAATTGCAGTGTGTGGTTTGTTATTAAAAGAGCAGAAATATAACATATGTTTCATGATCCCACCAGCAGCAGCACCACTCAGATTTCCCACTTAATGTGTTTCTTCCTTCCTTGCCCTTCAGGGTAGCTTATTTTGCAAGTTGGTTAACATACACCAAGCCACAACCAATTGGAAAACCTGCCCATATTTGAGCATGTCCGGTGACAAAATTATTTTGCAAGTTTGTTAACATATAGCAAGCTATGACTAATTGATATCCGTCCCCTATTTGAGCATGATCTGTACCAAAGTTGCAGAAAAGAAATACTGCAAGTCTGCTTTAGCGCTAACTATTTTTGATACTGTACTATAAAAATGTCCTTTGTATCTGCCCCTATTCAAACAACAGACTAATTGAGCCATCTATTCCTCAATGTGCTGTAGTATAATGTCAGCTTACGTCAGTTGTGTGCAAAGTGAGTGATGCGGATGCAGCCACAGGGTATGTTCCTTTAGTTATAAAAATGCAGACATTATTATCTGCATATTGATGCAGCACAATAATATTCAGACTTGGTCCACTGTTCTCTTAAGCTGGAGCATCACTGGCCCCTTGAAATGGATCTCTCTGTACTGCTGGACTGTCAGCAGTCTGTATGTAATAACAGAATGCACAAGGAAAACCACACTCACAGAGTGAGTTGGGAAAGGTAGCACTCTGCTAGCAGTATGGAGTAAAGTAAAAGTAAAAATGCTTAAACCAAACTAAGCAAGGAGTCTTCAGCACTTCACCACAGCACTTCATCTATTCTCCAAGCCACTTCATCAACTTTTATTCATCTTCTTACTGCTGGCAGAGTGCTACTTTTGGTATTTTTTTGCATGTAATAACATAAACTTATTGTCATCCTCTTTGTTTTTGAGAATAATACATTTTAATTAGAACATTTTACAACCAGAAGTCTACCAAGCTGCCAAGTGAAAATAAAACATTACTTTGTAGCAGATGACAGTTGACCAATATGTAAGCGACTAAAGGGAATATGAAGCAAGAGAACAGAGCTCTGTCAGCAAGGATTCATAAAACAACAGCGTCTGCCCAAACGATTTCACTCACTTGTGATGATAAAGCAAAATTATTGAAAGAAGAATCTGTGCCAGCAAGGAAAGAGAAAATGGCAAGCTTTTTGAAACAATGTAGAAAAAATAAAAATTATTACTGGGACAGCGATTGGAGGGTGTAGATTGCCATTAGACACCGGGGATACATAAAATGTCAAAAAGGATAGCAATCGGAGGGTATGGGGTGCAACGAGACACCATGGAAATATAACAAACTCAGGGATGGCAATTGGAGCTGAGGGAGCTGTTTCCTTTCTGTTTTTTTACCATCAGCTTGTGACCAAATGATTTGGGATTTTGGTCTGAAATTTTCAGGATATAAAGGAATTGTCCTACAGATGTTTTCTTTGCTAGTTTGACAAAACAAATATTAATCTGTGCTAAATTTATTTTCTTTTAAAATGTTGGGTTCTGAGCACGCTCACAGAATATGAAAACCTGTGAATCACGAAAAAGGATTTAAAATGCAAACCCCAAATGTATTAACTAAATAACTTTAGAATGGACTAATATTTTTTTTTCACCAAACCAACAAAGGAAACATCTGTGGACCAAGCCCTTTAAACCCTGAAAATTTCAGACAAAAATTCTAAACCCTCAGGCTGTAAGATGATGGCAAAAAACAACAACAAAACACTGTTTAGAGGACATTTTTCATATCACGGAATATGAAAACCCAACAAGCAAGTCACAACAAAGGATGTGAAAAAAACAAACAAAATAAAAACATCTTTGGGGGATCCTTTTTCTGACATTTAACTGCAGAATCCACCATACAGGGTCCCAGTGACAAACATACATATGTTGGTCTCCCTCTACAATTTTATTTTTGTCCATTTTTAATTGTTTTTTAGAACAAAAATGAAAAACAAGATGCTGGCATATATAAAAACTCCTGAAGAAAGATACTTAATCAAAAACTTCATATACCTATTTTTTAAGGTGGACTGCGCATGGTCAGAACCCAAATTTTTAAAACGCAATAACTTTGCAAAAGATTAATATTTTTTTTCACCAAACCAGCATGGAAAATCCTTCTGAGCCAAGCCCATAATACCCAGAAAATTTCAGACCAAAATTCCAAACTGTCTCGCGTATGTGATGGCAAAAAAAGAAAACAGCAAAAATCAGCAATGTTTTATATATTTGCACTATCCCCATCTCAGAAATTGCACATCTGACCAGAAAACAACTCAGCATATCAAAATATTTACCCCTTATAACTGTGCATGAAAAACTCTGTACAAAACCGTAAATGGTTACAAAGATATTAAAGTGCAAAATTTGAGATTTATCACAGAAAGTCCTACTCAATCTTAAATCTAGTGTTGCTACCACACCATTATAATTATAAGAGTGCAGTAGTGCACCTATAGTTAGGGTTGCATTGGCTGTTTTTCTCTCACCCCCCCACACAGACACACACTCCCTCACACACCTTAACATACTGTATCCCATTACATAGATCCAATCTCTGATCAAACGCATGTCTTGTTGCTGGAATGGACAACTGTAATATGAAACAATAAGGTAAGTCCAGCTTAATGTATTTCAATGGCGATTTGAACTTGTATTCATAACTTTGTCATCTGAGTATTTTTATACCAAATTTTCAACATGGCTTTTTTGGAAACCCATCCTCATAACCAAGGGTGGTGGAATTATTCAAATCTGGCTTGAAAGGCGATAAAACTGTCACTTTGTGAAATCACTTTGTGGGTGGGATTTCAAACTTTTTATTGCCTTCGTTCATGAGGTATGGTCATAAGAAGACCATGTTGAAAATTTAGGTTCAAAATATTCAAAAACAAGAAAGTTATGAGCGTACATTGACATTTTTCTATGCTTGCTCGTAACTTTAGTAATTTTCCATATTTTGGCCCCAAATTTTCAACATAGCCATTTTTTCACACCATGTCATCAATGTGATAGCTGTCATTTTTCAGATTCATGTCAAGATATATTTTCACACTTGTGGCATGGAATTATGATTCTGCAGGTACTTGAAAGTTTTCACCTATCGGGTTTGTGAGGTGGGGTCATAAGAAGGTTAAGCTGAAAATTTTATTTACACATATGTGAAAATGACCAATATATGAGTTAACTTTGCAATCTTTCAACATTCAAGGACCTTTGGTAATTTTCAATATTTTGACCTTTGACATAGCTATTTTTTCCCATCACCTCACAAATGTGACAGGTATTCTTTAAATCCTGGATGAGATGTGCTTTTGCACTTCTGGTGCAAAATGACATTTCAGGCAATATACTACAAATGCCACATATTTTATAAGAGGAGTCATAAAACAACTATTTTGAAAAAATTGTGATAAAAAAAATAATTACAGTTGTGTCTAGTGCTAGTCTTGACCACAATGGGTATGCTTTGGTATCCCATCCCATTGAGCTGAGTTAGTGGACAAGATCAGTGACTCAGCTTGATGGGGTGAGGGTGAGGGGCTGGCACTTATATGAACACCCCCTGCCCCCTACCAGCCAGGGAATGAAAACTGCAGAGTTGACTGCATTGGCCCAGGTACAATATAGTTAAGACAGCTCTTCTCTTGGCATAGGGCCCTGCATGTCTGCATCTGTGGTTGGCAGAGGGCCTCTGTATTGGTTGACTGATGGATTCTTTGCACTGTGCATCTGTATCTGCAGCCATATGGAGGTGTAGGGAACAGCAAGCACTGCACTTCCACAGCCCACAGGACAGCTCCATAAATTCTTGACATCTGTTGTTACACAGAATTGCAGGGTGCTTGGCATTGTATAAATAAAAAGAAAAAGACATAAAACTTGAAAAGATTAAACAATCATTTCCATACAAAAAATAAACATAAAAAACTAACATTTATATTTTTATTAAATAATCTTTTCCATACAAAAAAAAAACAAAAACAACATGTAAACCTAACATTTCTATTTTATTTTTTAATTTCTTCAATTTGGGGAAGATACCCCATGAAAACAAGCATTTGTCAATTCTGAATGTTGTCACTCTGGCATTGTCATTGGCAGTGCCAGAGCTAGAGATGCATAACAGGAATCACAGTAAAGTATTGAAGTGACGTCAACCCCACCCACACCCTGTAGAGAGTGAGAGGCATTGGGGTGTGCCTTTGGGTCATCAGCTATAACGCTCATGCCATTGTACCTCACCCTACCCTGTAGACACTGACAAGTGTCATGGTGTGCTTTGGGGTCTTTGGGTGCTATACTTACCCCATTCCAAAATGAAATGCATGGACGTGGGTGTAGTATAGGAGCATAGGGTGAACTTTGTGGCCGAACAGTGCAAGGCACACCACGATGCCTGTCAGTGGTTGTAGGGGGGCACAGGGGGTGAAATGGCATTAGCATTACATCCGATGATCCCAAGTCACACCTCTGATGCTTGTCAGTCTGTACCAGATGTGGTGCTATGGTTGGAAACCCAAACACCGTAGGCATGTGGTGGTAGTTTCACTCTACACTTTCAAAATGGGCTTCTTGTCAGGCCACCTCATGAAAAGTGGCACAATCACTTTGTTAGCTGAAAGGTGTTTTTTGCACAGCAGCTGTGGCATTTCGTGACAGAGGGATGAAAACACATATTTGGGCAGGATGTGGAGAATGACAACTGTATTGTTCATGAGGAGTCGTAAAAAAATGGCAACGTTGAAAATTTGGAGTGACAATATGAAATATTGGTGAAGCAATGAGCATGCATACAAACTGCGCAACACACGTCCCAATTATTTTTTGCAGTTTGGTAGCCACATTTGTAACATAGGCATTTTGGGTCCTCCCCTTATGAACAGCAGTGCTGCGATTTTGTTAATCTGTCCCAAAAGTTGATTTCCCACAGCGACCACGCCACAGGTGCGGAAACACATTTTGGGCAGGATGTGAAAAATGACAGCTGTACTGTTCATCAGGAAGTGTGTAAAAATACCAGTGTTGAAAATCTGGCATGGAAATATTGCAAATTTCTGAAATTACAATGGTGCGTGGAAACTGCGCAATGCACGCTTGCAACACAGTCATTTTATGAACTGTCGGCATCAAATTTTCAACGTAGGTATTTTAGAACCTCTGCTCATGAACAGTGTCACCATCATTTCCTCAAATTGTCCTGAAATGTGATTTCACACAGCGACCATGCTATTCTGCGCCAGAAATGTGAAAACACATTTCGGGCAGGGTATGCAAAATGACAGCTGTACTGTTCATTAAGATGTGTGGATAAATACCAATTTTGAAAATCTGGAATGAAAATATTACAAATTCATGACATTAGGAGCGTGCGTAGAAACAACACAATGCATGCTCATAAAACAGCCATTTTTGGGAGTTTTGTCTCCAAATTTGCAACATAGGCTTTTTGAGAGCCCCCCCCCCCCCCCCCCATGAACAGTGGCACTGTCGTGTTGCTACTCAGTCCCAAATGGTGATTCCATGCAGTGACTGCAAAATCACCTTTCGGGACTGAATAACACCACGACAGCTCCAGAAGTCATGAGGAGGGGTCCCAAAAACCCCATGTTGAAAATTTGGTGTCAAAATTCCAAAAAGATGCCTGAGATATGCATCAAAGTTGGAAAAACCCTATTTATTCCATTATATAGCTTAACGACATTTCCTCAGCTTGCGGTCGACTTTGAAGAGTGCAGACGTGTTTCCAGTCCACCAAAGATTGTCACACCAGACTCCAGAGATAAGTATGGGGTGGGGGGGTGGTGAGGCATGGTGTGCAGTGGGTGGGTGTGGGTTGTGAGAGGGGGGCAGGGAGACTGCCGAGGGACCTTTTTTTTACAGGGGGAAAAAAAAGAACATCGTGGGACCATTTTTGTTTTCACAGGGGCATGATGGGGTGGGGTCCCAGCATGCCAACAGCGTCTTTTTGTATGGGTGGCAGCTGTAGCCAATGGGGGCATGGGCACCCCCATCAGCACACAACAAAAGGGGGGGTAGCTGTATGCCGATGGATTGGGCACCCCTGCTCTACACACGCGAAAGCGGGGTGGCAAGAGCTAAGGGGATTGGGCAATGGCCTTAGCATATAACAAATGGGGGGGTTCATTATGCCATCAGGGAGTGGGCTCCCCCATTGGCACATACATTGGGGCAGGGTAAGCCAACAGGGGTATTGGGCACCCCTGAAGTCGGCAGTTTGGCGGGCAGTGTGCCACCATGTTTCTTTTGCTGGGCAAGCACGTCAGGAGGTCCGCTGCATGTGACTAGCTTTGCTCACATTGCAGCGGACCTTTGCTTAGATGCGCTAGCCACATTATGTATGCATGGTGTGGTGCCAGCATGCAGGCTGATTACGGAATGAGGGATGCACCTACTGATGCGTGTCCTGCATTCACCCAACAGTGACCATGCCTCCAAATTGGCACTACCACAAGATGTTGGCTGCGCAAGCACGCCAACATAAACATGTTAATTTGGGAGGTGCAGCTCCTTCCTCTATTTCCAAGTGACCAGTGTAAGCAAGCTCCTCTCACTGGTTGCCACAAGAAATGGAAACTGCTGCTTCTGGTGTGATGTGGGAGGGGACAAGTGGTCACTCTATTTTGCTGCCAGAGGGAAACTCTGGCAGCTCTGCCTGGAGTGCTGGTCCATGTGGCTGGAGGTGAACCATGATTTCATGGAAGAGAGTGGCCAGGTCAGTGTTGTGCTTGATGATCTCTTCCTGCATCTTGTGCTCCTGGTGGACAGAACTGCAACATTTTCAAAGAGCTTCTGGATGTCATCAGCAGGGAACATCATGCATGAATGTCCTGTAACAGAAAAAAAAGAATGTAAATAGTTACATGAACAATCAACTGTACTGCAATATCTAACTACACTGTGAGGATTCAGGCTGAGAACTACTGTGACAGATTTATTCAGATACAGCCATATGATGGTATAAGAAGACTGTCAATGGAGTTTGTGTGTGTGTGTGTGGGGAGCGTTGTCTCTAAGGCCCTGTCCACACTACATACCACAAAACCCTCTGTAATGTTATAGAGGGGCTTAACCATTACTGCAACGGTTTGCATTTACACTGGTAACATTACAGGAGGTGTTTTCATTACCATTGTTAAAACCACATAAGAGGTGGTTTCAACAATGGTTACAAAACCAGGTCTGCCCCATAACGTTACTGGTTGTAGCGTGGACGCGTGAGTGTGTTGCTCCAACTGGCCCTCAGTGCAGCATGAACTGAATTGTGGGATAGGGTGCCATCTGTAATGGTCCTACAGCACCCACAATGTGGATGCTCCATCGCGGTGCCACTTCTTTGCCAGGACTGTTTGCCGGCAGTGTGGGCACACTGTGACAGTTACCATCCGTACTATTTTGGAACTGCTACAATGTATTAGTGGTGTAGTGTGGACGGGGCCTAACTGTGTGTGTATGCGTCTCTAATGATCTGCATGTGCGTTTGTGTGTGTGTGTATGTGTGTGTGTGTGTCTGTGTAACTGTGTGTCTCTGTCTGTCACACAGTGTTTGGTTTAGTGTGTGTATGACTGCATATGTGGGGTGGTGCATTTTGCAAGTTTGGATGTGTTTGTTAATGAAGACTTATAAAATAAACATAGTATGTGAGAAGCCCATTCAGACACGAGCATGTCTAAAATACATTTTATACAACTGTCTCTTGACTACTGAAGTATAAATAAGATATTAGAAAACCTGAAACCTCTCTATCTAAAGTATCTCTATATATTTATCTGTTTCTGTCTCTGTCTATCTGTTTATCTGTCTATCTATCTTTCTTGCTATTTATATAGATTGAGAGTTACAAAACACACACAGTACAAGTAAGCAGCATGAGTGCCTATATGCTGTATTCTATATTTATCCAGTATCAGTTTCAAGAAAGTAATTTTGATGTCAGTTGTATAATGAATACCTTAGTCTTGGTGCAAATTGAAATGGTGGACTATAATTAAGTTATACTGTTTGTTACATTATTGTAGGTGTATGTGTCAGTGAATACAAGCAGAATAAAATATCTAAAAACAATAATTGTGAAGAAAGACCAAAAATATAAACCATTAAACTCATGTGTAACTGATGCGGCATGAATATAAAAACATAATTGTCATTTGATCTCCTCTAGAAATGAAACACACCACCAACTTCTAGCTTTTGGATGCTCGCATGTCAACAATTTATTGAATAAAAATAATGTTTAAACGCACATAAGTTCATAAACCACACATTTCATTTCAGTCCATTTCTTTTCATATTTCCTCATTGTTCCTTCATTTTAGTCCTCTTTTGCCTGATTCTTGTCTTCGGGGATGGAATGCCAGATCTGACCCCAACCCCATCACCAATACCAGATACCAGCTTAAAAGGACCTCCACCCCTCCAAGGTCAGGACACTATGATCCAATCTCTACCACCACCACCCGTATCCCTCCCCCTTTTAAGTCCACATCTGGTTGCCTTTGACCATAGCCCGTGTTGTCCTGCACACCTCCACCTTCTGTTTGCCCTCCCTTTACCCATCTCTTCCTCCCCCCTCTGCCCTTCCACTGACTTATCTCTAGCCAAGTGAGGGAGAGAGGGGATAGGATAGAGACATACAAGTATCTTACAGGGAGGAACAGGGTGCAGGAATACACTATTTATAAGTGAAAAAGATGTTCCAGGACTAGAAGGCATGGAAAGAAGTTGGAGGGAGGACAATTCAGAGGAGACGTGAGGAAGAATTTCTCCACAGAACGGGTGGTGGACAAGTGGAACACCCTGCCAAAGGAAGTGGTGGGGGCTGAAACACTCACAGGATTTAAGTATGCATGGGATAGACATAAAGGAATTCTGGAGGACAGGGGTAAGGGCCAATAGACTTCTAGGAAAACATAAACTGAACTTACAAGCTCAAATGGGCAGACTGGGTGGGCCATAGGCCCTTATCTGCCAACACTGTCTATATATCTATGTATCTATGTAAGATGGAACTCCCCTCTTGTGGACTAGTACTTTAGGCTCCCCCTTCCTATTTTCCTACTAGGTCTACCAATGGCAGGAGAAAGAAGCACATCACAACCTTTGAGAGGTGTACCCTGTCTGATCTATAAACCCCATATGTGTCAAAAGAAATATCCCAGTGCTGGATATGCACCCCCCAGCTCTATAACCAATTTGGCAACTTTACTGTTGAGCCATTTCCATCCCTTCTCCATGGATCTGACCTCCCTGGCATGCCATCATAGCCTTCTTAAGGTGACCTCGGGCCAGACAATCACCATCCCCAGCCACCATCCTTTCACCCTTTCCAGGTCTGCTGTTATGGCCTGTAATAGTGCTCCCCATGGGGTCTCACTAAATCATTACCCCCACAAATGTATTATTATCATGTTTGGCCTGCACCATTGCATCCTTAGTTCTTCCAATAACGGCGTGAGCTGGGCCCATCTCATGCCCCAGGCCCTTTTCCAATGAAGCCTTGTCCATTCCAAATTTGTCCTCAGCTGCATCCCACCATGCCTGATTGCAGCATACCTTTCAGCCCAATAAATAAAAGAATGCCCCATGATCCAAATTTGCCTCTGTCATCCTCCTGCAGGGGAAAAAGAAAATGCTTGTTCAGTCACTTCCTGACATATTTCTTTTAACAGCTGGATCTCCACTGCCCCACCCTCTTCACTTCCTCCTCCAACCCCCCTCTTGCCAATACTTCTGATACCATCCCTATCCAGAAGAAATGGGGGAGAATTGCTCTGGGTCCTCCCCCCAAAATTTCAAAGCTTTCTTGAGGACCCCACCCACCTGGAATCCAGTCAAAGGGCTACTGTCTCCATTCTGGAACCAGGTCCCTTCCCCAGCTCCCTGGATTCTACTGTATTCCTCCATTTCTTTAACTGGGAAAGCCTCCCTGGACACCTGCCTGTGTAGCACCACTTCTTCCCCTTTCCCAAGCTGGTTGATTTTCAATCTGGCCAGTCAGATCACCACCGTGCCCTGCCCGAATTGAACATTTTCCTCCTGTAAACCACCCTCAAATCCGCTTTCCACTGCACCCCTTCTCTTATCAAGAATGCCCCTATTGCTATGATCATGAAAATGTCATAAAATAAGCAAGCTTCCTTGGCTGATGTGCAGATCTGCTGCACTGCTCCCATCAACAGCGCCAACAGCTGTTCTATGATGGGCCATAATTTGTCCACCCTCCTCCCTTGGCCCCTCTGCCATCCCAATAGCATCTGTCACACTGTTCTCCCTTTTGATGGGTCAGACCATGTCCTGTCATTACACGCCCATCCAGTCCCTGCAAGCTGGACCCCATGGTGGTGTGGGTCATTTCCTCCTCACACTTCCTCACCATGTATTGTTTTACCTGGTCTTCTATGGCCAGCATACTTACCTCTTGTGGCCAGCATACTTACCTCTTGTGCCAACAACTCTTGGAACCCCCCCATGCCTCGTGTAAGCCTTTATCATGTTGGCAGACCAAGTGCTCCAGTACAACCATTGGGCTCTCTCATCTCAATCTCTCACAGTTGCTCCAGACCCTTGGTCCTGTGTACTGCTGCTTGCGGGGCCAAGCTCTGGAACCTGCTTAACTGCAAATGGGAGAGACTATCAGCAGTCTCATTCTATATATCATCAATATGCCGACCTTTAAAGGATAAGTTCAACCATAACCCCAATAGTACCAGATGTCTCATGGTCTCATGAGGTTGCCCACTGTATCCATAACCCCCCCTTGCCTATTAATTACCACCACCACCCCCCCTTGTAATTGTACCAGAACAGTATATGCTTCCCTCACATTCTGTCCCCCATACCACCAGTGCCACACATATGGGAAATATCTCCAGAAAAGTAATGTCCTTCAGTAAACCAGTCTCCTTCCAAGCATTTGGCCAGTGCTCTGAGATCCAATCCTTTTTAAAGTATGCCCCCATTCCCAGCACTCCTGAGGCATCTGTTTATGACTTGATATCTGTATTATAGGCCCACTCCTCCTGCCAAAATGTAAACTCCATTGTAACCTTCCAGAAAAGCTGCCCATACCTGCAGATCCTCCCATACACCCTTAGTAATGTCTACCCAATGACAGGGTAGCTTCATCTTCCTTGTGGCCCACACCAATCTCTGAGTAAAGGCTTGGCCTGAGCTTATGGCCTTACAGGTAAAATTAAGGTGCCCCAGTAGCTGTTGTAGCAATACCAGCGGCACCCTCCTCCTACTCCCCACCTGTTCCAATAGGACCTTAAGCCATGCCACCTTGTCCCCCGCCCCAGAAGACAAAAACATCTGTGAACCGTGTCAACCTCTATACCAAGAAACTCAAGTTTCCATGCCAATTCCTCGGTCTTCCCCTCTGCTAGCAGAATCACTATTACCCCACACGTTTCCTTAAAATCTGCTAGTATCCCCTCAAGTTTCCCATTTCCCTGCTCCAATCAGCAGGAACGCATCCAGGTAATGTGTTACTCACCTGTGTTCATGCTTCCAACCAAATATCCACTGGACCCAGGAACTGAAAGCTTCAAACGTGGAACAGGCCACTGAGTACCCCATTGTCATGACCTTGTAGAAGTACATCCCCCCATCGAACTGAAAACCCAGAAGGTCCCAATCTGTGGACCTGACCAGCAGCAACTGAAATGTGGACTCATTGTCCATCTTTGCTAGTCACCCTTCCCCCGACTGCCTTGATCAACACCACTGCTTGGTCCAATGAAGTGTAGGACACTACTGTTAGTCCGCAGGAATCCCATCATTCACTGAGGCCCCATCCAGATATGACAGATGGTGGATGAGTCTAAACCTGATTGGCTGCTTCTTGGCTAGCACACCCAGTGGAGATATCTGAAACTCAGCACGGGGGGTGCCTTGAATGGACCCTCCATCCTGCCTGCCTGAACTTCCTTTTGAATCTTTTTCTTCGCTGTCTCCTCCTTCCCTTTTAATAATCCCAACCAAGTTCTTCACTTTGATTCCTTTTTGCCCCGTCAAAAAACCTTATGGGAAACCCACCCTGAAACCCTGATGTAGCAAAATCCCCTTTTCCTTGAATGGGTATAGCCACATTCAGGCCATGGCCACCTCCTTGACAATGGGGTTTTTTGCTAATGCAAAACTACATCTTCCCCTCATACCTAGGCCCTCAGTTCCAACCGTGATTAGAATTGTAACCCCTCCTGTTGTGTGCCCCTTTTCCTCTACCACTTAAGTTCTCCCCATGGCCCCACCTGAAAGGACTGCTCATTCCCTAGACCCCCTTGCTGGCCTACCTCTTCCCCTTCTGACTGGCAGCTGGACACTGGGTGCTGCCCTGAGCACTTCAAAAACATGTGTCTGTACTTGCAGTTTTCCCACATGCATGAAGCTTTGTTTGTAACCCCAGCAGTCTTGGCTGCTAGGGTGGGGGCACTCTTCCTACTGGTTCCACTCTAGTCTCCCTTGATGCCCCTGATAGGGTCCCTACCCACATTTCCAGATGGGTACAGTCCCACCTTAGGTCCTCTTTTGCTACCATCCTTTTCCAAAACAACTTGTCATACTTGAGCCAGCCATACCCACGCTTATCCTTGTAAGCAACGCAGATGATGGCTGTATATGTCAGGAGAGGAATTGCCAACTCCAGCTGTTTCTCCAACACCAGGTCACTATAAATCAAAAATCCTGCCTGCCAAGTGTCAATATTCTTCCCTTTGTACTTAGCCTCCTCTTCCTTATGCCCTACCACAGCCAAAGCCACCACCATCTCCGATTTTCCCAAGAATTCCTCCTGATCACCGTACCCCACAGAAGGATTATGAATAAGCTAGAGAATAGAGGATTTAGTGAAAAGACAGTCAACTGGATTGCATTCTGGCTCAAGGATAGGACACAGAGGGTCTTAGTTAATGGTGTTTAGTCAGGGGAGGGCAAGGTGACCAGTGGAGTACCACAGGGTCAGTATTAGGCCCCTTCTTCTTCAACATTTTCATCAGTGACATCACTGATGAGTTGGAGGGGAAAGGTCACACACAGTTTTGGAGGCCTCGCATGAAGAAGGCTATCAATAGACTGGAGGTGATGCATAGAAGGGCTACAAAAATGATGCAGGGTTTGCATCAGGAGCCATATGAAACCAGACTGGCCAACTTACAGCTGTAATCACTTGAACAGAGAAGAGACAGGGGGGGCATGATCAAAATGTTTAAGTATATGAAGGGAATTAACATGGTGCAGAAGGAAAACCTGTTTCAGATTAAATCAGAGAGTCATACAAGAGGCCACAATCTACAACTTTGTGGAGGTAAATTTAGGGGAACCATCAGGAAGTATTTTTTTCTGAGAGGGTGGTCAACCCTTGGAATAGCCTACTGCAAGAGGTAGTAGACTCAAAAAATATAAGGGAATTCAAACTTCTGTGGAATAAACACTAAGCACAAAAAAGTAAATTGTCTAAGAGGAGCAAGGTAGACCAAAAACAGCATGGAATCATTGCCGGAAGATCTTGTCAGATGAAGCTGCTCTGGTTTTAAGATTACATAAGCAGAACACTAGATGACGGGAAATCAGCAGATATTGTCCAGCTTGATTTTAGTCGGGATTTGATACTGTGCCTCACTGGGCCATATCTTGCACGTTAGCCACTCTAGGCATTAATGAACAACATACAGACTTGGATCCATAACTGGTTGGTAGATTGGACACAGAGTGTCGTTGTAAACAGATTTCTGTCTGATGAGGGATGGGTAACAAGTGGGGTGCCACAGGGCTCAGTTTTTGGCCCTGTGTTGTTCACAATGTTTGTCAGACATGGGAAACAATTTAAAGAATAAAATACCTAAATATGCTGACAACACCAAGCTGGGTAGCCCATGTGAATCAACTCTGAAATCCCTGACTATTCAGCAAGACCTAGACAAAATTACCCAATGGGCATATAGGTGGGGGATGTCATTCAACATAAACAAATGCTGCATCCTGCATATGAGCAAAAAGAACAAAAATAAATAAATACTTTCCATGTAATAGAGTACTTAATAGCTCCGGCACTGAGAGAGACCTAGGTGTTTTAATTGACACTAATATGGACTTTGGTCCCCAGTGTACTAACACCATTAGCAAGGCCAACTGTGTATCATATGCTATTAAAAGAAATATTAGGTGTAGATAGTCCAGGGTGTTAATGCCACTGTACAGGTCATATGTGATACCACATCTTGATTATTGTAGCCAGTTATGGAATCCTTATAAGAAAAAAGACATACAAAGAATAGAAAAAGTACAACACAGATACATTAAAATAATAAATGAGACAAAGACAGAACCATACCAAGAAAGAATTAAGCAGTTGGGACTGTACACCTTTGAATTGTGAAGGACAAGGGGTGATTTACTTTTATTCTATGAAATCATTAAATCTAATGTTTTATCTAACGAAATGAAAGTAGAGTTCAAAGACAACAAGTCCATTGCTAGAGGACATATCTTGCATGTAAAAAGCAGTAGATTTAGAAGCCTAAAAATTAAGTATTTCTTCACTGAAAGGGTAGTCAATCTATGGAATAGTATACCAGAGGAATTCGTTTCAAGTAAAAATTAAACAATTTTTAAATCCAGACTTGATATATATGAAAAGGAGGTAAACTGGAATACTACTACAGTGTGTAGGAGCTGACATGGGCCTCGGCCTTCTTTTGCTCCTGCTTTCATTAATGACATTTCATTAGTAACATTAGGAGGGGGTAGGTATTCTGGGCAGACTAGATGGATCAAAAAGTCCCCTTCTGCCAGCAAATTCTTATGTTCTTATGTTCTTACTTCTTTGATGTATCCTCACCTACCAGCTCAAAAATGTCCACATACTCCCATTTCCAAATCTTCATCTTAAGGGAGTGGGGACATGATCACCTAGAGTGAAACCTTTTTTTCCCCCTTTCTTGTCCTCACCTGCCCCCTTAATTTCCCCCTCCCCCCTTAAGCTCTTTGGTCACCTTCTCCATTTTTTCTAGACCATTGTCTCCTAGCGTCGAATTTGTCAAGTCATTTTGTAAGATTCCCTATTTATCCTTCACAAGATTTAGGGAAAAAGTCCTCTAAAATTATTTTTGTTATACCCACAGAAAGAGGCCAGTTCCTATTACAGTACTTAAGTGCCATCTGGTAGATTTTCAACCACACTATCAGATGAGACAACCCTCTCTGGGTAGCAGTGAACACACTAATAAACAAAACAAAATCCCTAACTAAAGGTTTCACAGTTCTCAAAGGAGATTTTTAAAAATCCTTAAAAATCCTTTGACTAATTCAGTGCTACTACTGTATGTCCCCGATAAGCAGTTCAAGATACTCTTTTAGGTCTCCCTCCTTGGATAAATCCTTATTTCCCTTACCCCCCGGCAGTGTTGGGATCCGCTGGTCCTGGTGTGGGTTTGGGCTGAGGAGTGGGTGGTGGTTGTGGTGCAGAGCCATGCAGCCTCTTTCCACCCTTGCCCTGGCCTCTCCACCCCTCCAACTCCTTCCTTTTCTTGGTCACTTCCTCCTCTTCCTCTACCCGAAGTCGTGCTACCTCGATGAGGTATGTCATTTTCTCCATCAGCTTGAACACCTCTTCCTTCAACTTGGTGCTGGAAGCCAGGACTGTTACTCTTTTTGGTGTCATCTTCTGCAAGTGAATAAGATAAAAAGGTGAATGACTCGCACATTCCCTCGCACCATCCCCTCACTACCTGCCTGCTCCCCCCTTGTTTTTCCTCACGTGTTCCACACCCCCATGCATTCTGTGAATTACCTTGAGGAGTGCTGTCTGCTGGCACTCACCCAAGTCTTACGCAGTGATCCACCTCCCCTCTGGGATTTTATTGCTATAAATCTATACTTAATCTAATAATCTAATATTTATATATACATACATATATATATATATATATATATATATTTGCAGTGACCAGGGGCTGCCTTGCAGGCCACCTTGCTACATGGCTGCATCCCGTCTCATGACCAGGCAATAAAGAAACAACAGCACTAACAAAACAAAAAGAGCACTCAGAATATATTCTGTCCATGCATCCAGACACCGATGGTATTAGGGGTTAGTAGGTTCCTTCAAATGGCACAGGAAAAGCCTGAACACAGTGATGCTGGTAGACAGTGCCCAGTACTCTATGATATGAAAGAACCCCTGATGGACCCAGGCCAAGTTGGCAAAATGTGCTGCTGAAGCAGACCGACATATGAAACTGTAAACACTGTGTTGTGGCTCCCCCCTTAAGTATATAGGCTGCTAGAAATGTGTTGAATATAACGTGATATGTAGCAATGGATACCACTTTCAGCCACTTCTTTATACCACCTCCCCCTTTATGTTTTCATTTGTGTTTTTATATATATATATATCCCCCTGCTTACCTGTGAAATTAATGCTCCCCCTCCCAAATGGCACACTCACCATTTGGACATCCCCTCTTCCCTTCCCTCATTCCTTTTGAACATGCACTGCATCCATCTTGTCTGCTGCGGTGCCACATGGCTTCAAAAATTAGGGCCTCCAAATGCCCATGGCTCCCCTTGCTATAGCCACACTGGAATCCCCTATTTAAACCTTGCCGCTTCTTATCATGTGGCTGAACCATGCCAGAGCAACCAGAAACACACCCTGCTTCCCGATCATCCCCCAACTGTGGAAATCCTGGTGTGGGTTGTAAACAACCACTTCCATCGCAGCACCAGCCCCACCATCCCAGATCTGCCGCAGTCAGCCAACTGCTCGCTGCAACAGAGGAAAACCCTGTGCCCATTTCCTTTGCTTTTGCACAAAAACAAATGCCGCCCGACAACAAAGGTGAAGGGGACAACGGCCCACCTGGAGCTCTTGCAAACCATGCTGCTTCACCTGTCCGATCATGACCAGGACTCCAGTGTTCATCTGTGGTGCTGGGGACAAAAGGCCTGGCCACATGGATGCCTGCCAGGTCCTCAGCCACCTGCAACATGCATTCTTTCCAACATCACTTCAAAAGCTCTGGTCACACATCAAAATATGAAAACACAGCCGCAAAAGCAGCTACTGGCTCCACAACATCCTGGCAGCCTCAGAGAAGCAACCAGGTCTCCTGATGCTGGCCATTGGCCTAAACAAGTGGCAGGGTAGCAATGGACCTGTACAAACCTCTGACTTTGCCCCCATAGGGAAAACAGTCATTTTACAAATGGTGCCATAAAAATGCCAATGTTCCAGCCCTCAGCTTCAAACTTGCACAATCTGTGTTAACAAACCCTGAACCCCAGCTGACAGTGTCCTCTGGAACCCGATTCTCTGTTACTACATAAACAAAGTAGCCCCAGCTCCCTGCCATTGCACTGGGACCTCCTGCTCTTTGATTTAAATCCCCATCCTGCTCCCTTCCCTTGAAAATTTCAAATAGTATGAATTACAGATATTTCTTTAAAAATGTTCCAGTACAACCCACATCTTGTTAGCCCTGTCATAAATAACCCCAACCTCCTGTAAAAAGTTCACCAAATACTGCACATTAACTTCACAACTACTATACCAAGGCATAGCAAAATCCATGTAGATCAGAGGCCTGCTCTGGCCTACAACCCTGTACTTTACCCTGAGATTCAACTTCACCTGTTGCCAACAGGGAAAGGCCTAAGAACTTGTTGCATCAAATTCCCAGCAGAAAAGGGAGATCTGTGGTCTTGCAAAACCTTATAAAACCATTCAGGACTGCTTCAGGATCCCAGCTAGGCCCCACCTCCAACCAATCACCTTCCTGGTGCTGTATCCACATCATCCAACACTACCCATGACCTCATTGCTGATGTCACCAAACCCCTTCCCCTCCCCACAGCTGCAATCTATGCTCCCCTGTCCTACTACCATGCACATTTCCATCTGGGCCAACTGACAATTCAGATTGCCTTTTAGTGGCAAACCTATTTGTCAGTGACATGGAAATCTGAACCAGCTGATTGTAGCACTGTTACCAAACAGCAGGTGATGAAAACAGTTACAGAATTTGAAGTTTTAACTGTAAATATATTTTTTCAGAAAGCTAATCACCCACAGATATAATGAAAATAGTTTTACATTGGAAATTTCCTATTCCTAATTTCTGTAATAGTAAGCAGTTCCTGGGATTCCATTCTGGTTGCCTCCAACAAAGTACTCCCAATGTACACTGACAAAAAACTCTCTCTCCCTCATTCTCTCATCTCTGTCTGACTGTCTGTCTGTCTGACTATCTATCCATCTATCTATTTATCTTATCTGTCTATCTATCTAATGTAGACCAGGGTACCCATTTCTGGTACCATTACTTTCTACCCTTCCCCTCCAGGTTGCCCTTCTGCAGGGACTTCTAAAATGTGGGGCATCACCGTCATGTCCCACTCACTATTTTTGGTGGGCAGGCCACTAATGAATTCTGCCCCCCACTTCTATTAATTCATGCCGCTATAAAATATAAAGAAGCAGTGCAATAGCAACATTTCCATTTCTGAACAAAAGAAACTGCTGAATTTATACAGCTGCCATTCTCGGTCCCAATAAAATTTATTTTTTGCAAATTTTAACTGTTTACTGTTCAGCCATGTCATTTACTTACTGGTTGTGATAGCCAGTAAATGAAATGGCTGTATTGCAAGCAATACTTACAGTAAATGAAATGGTTGAATTGCAAACAATATTTGCAAAATAGATTTTACTAGGACTGAGTGTGACAGCACAATATCTGCCAGTATCTGTATGACATTATGTGGTATTAAAATGTCTTGATACTGCCACTTCAGGTCTGTGAGTACCAGGGACCACGTTATGAATGCATGGCAGTTGCCAGTCTGCCTGAGCAGCTGTGCCAATTAGACCTTATTCTAGGTGTACAATCTCATTTAAAAACATAATATCATTTAAACTGGTAGAGTCAGGAGCCCCCTCCCATGCCCATTTTGTAAAATCCACCACTGATTTGATATTTCTCTATTAAGGCTAGTAGCTCACTGGCTGACATATGATGTGTCTAGCACAACCTAAAATACTTAAAAAATTAGGCATACATAAAAGCGTCACCTTCATTCATCCATAAATATTGAGAATCCACATGAATCACAGATTCCATACACAGCAACATAATCTATACATGTGACACCAGATCTCATATAGATTATGATTGCATTGTCTTCCAAAATGTTCACTGTTATGTTTCTGACACAAATACATCAAGCTGCAATGTCTTTTTTTTCTACAAAACCAAAAAAAACATTTTTTACTGCAGTAACATCCAGAAAAATATGGAGCTTCAAGCTACGAAGTTGTCAGTATGCAATAACACTGGTAGCTCACATGACCTCAGTTTGTAACATAATTATCTGCATACTTTATGGAAGTCCAACTGAAAAAAAGATCAATGCACCCTGATTTATTTCAAAACCATACATAAAATGTATCATTTATCACACTAATATCTTTATGACCTCATAAATAGAGATCCAATTTTCTTACAGTTTTCTATACTATTATCTTTGTGATTAATTGGCATTGCTGATAATTAGAAAATATTATTTTAATCTTCTAAGTATTATTACTGTCTATCATTACATTACTATTGCCTGAAGAACTATGTAGTTGCATAATGAATACAAAAACAAAATAAAACATAACTACATCCATGAATAAATAAATGAACAAGCAATCACAACATATCTAACTTTGGGTACAAGCATCATGTGTCTACATACATCATGGATTACAGAGTACAGTGTCTGTAGTTTAACAAAAAGTCATACTGGCAGTTGCCAGCATGAATTATTAATTTTAAAGGTACTTTCAATATCTGTGCTAGCACTTGTGTCAGCCTGAAAAAGAAATAGCCATTTTGCTGTATATGGAGTTTCACAGAAGGTGTGTGTGGGTGTGGGGTGTCCAAACTAATAGAAGGGACTCTTAAATGGTCAGTAGCCATAAGCACTTGTCCTGATTTTCACAGGACAGTTCTGATTCGGGCAACTGTGTCTTGCAAAAAAAAACATGAAAAATACTAAATGTCCTGATTTAATAGCAGGAAAAATATTTTCTAACTTTCTGCAAAATGTTGTAGAAAACTATAATACCTTAACTAAAAAAACCTTAAAATGATAAGAAATAATAGAAGCAAATACAAAATGCAATATTTAGCCTTAATTCTGATTACATAGCAAAAATAAGTCTGGTGAATTGATTAAAGTTAAGTACTGTCCTGCAAAAAATCATATTTCAATAAGAAATGTCCAACTTTAGGCTTCTTAAAATGTGGTAACACTTACACAGACATACATTACCTCTGTAAATAAGGCTTTATAAGAGTAATTACAAACATGCACATTCATTTCTTTTTCTCTTTAAAGCCCCAAATGGCTACCTTTTTTTTCTTTCATTTTTTTCTTGCAGGTTGTGGGTCCTTTTAAGCCCCAATGGGCTAATTTTCCCCGCAGCTCATTGTCTTTTTAAGCCACAAATGGATGGATTTTGTTAAGTCCTGCAGCTTACCACTAAGCCAGCTATGCACAAGTTAACTGAAACTTTCCTGTGCAAGTCATTATCTCAGCTTTCTATACCAGTTCTGCAATAGCAACATCTGTTGATTTTGGTCATGTGTGATCCCAAATGTCTTGAGTGAATTAATGTTCACCAGATATGTGTACAGTATAAAATAACAATTAAGGTTGTAGTTAGTAAATAGGTTTGTGAGTGTGGAGAGAGATAAGGGTGTAACACAGAGGTGTCCCCATCTACTAAGTCTATAATAAAGCATTCACATCTTTCTTTCTTTCTTTCTTTCTTTCTTTCTTTCTTTCTTTCTTTCTTTCTTTCTTTCTTTCTTTCTTTCTTTCTTTCTTCCTGCCTTCCTTCCTTCCTTCCTTCCTTCCTTCTTGCCTTTATGTATCTACCAATCTATCTAATTTCTAATACAGGCAGACCGGTTGCCTACCACCAATACCATTCTTTCTTCCTTCCTGTCTCCCCTCCCCTCCAGGTCTACCCTCCACAGCAATTATTTTCAAATAATACATCCTAAGGAGTTCCAGACACACTGGTAAATGCAGATTCAATACAACAACTTCCTTGACTACAAAAGGTGGATAGAGCCATTTGAAATCAGGTACTGTATTGCAACACACATCTTTTAATAGAGATCACATTTGAGTAGCACATTTGAAATCCTGTTTTTTTTTGTGATAGGATCTTTTTGTTTGTTTGTTTTTGTTGACAAGGAAAGGAGGGCTAGGTATTTCTGTGTATTTTCAGACTTGTCCCAGGGAAAGGGGGTGATATAGATGATAACCAATTGAAATTACATCAGATTAAGCTGTTGGTAGTATTTTCTTTTACTGAATGAAAGAACTTTGGCCAGGACACTGGGGGAATTCCTTTACTCTTGGGTAGGGGGAGCCCTTGTCCATTTGTCTGCTTGCAGAGATGGCCACTGCAGAAGGAGAGAGGATGGAGGCAGTTGGAGCCAGGGAGTTTGCCTCCACCCTGGTCATTTCCTAGATTGAGGCAAGGAACACAGAAATGGAATTAGAACAAATGTTTTCTCCTGAGACAGAACCTGAAATAGAGATTGCAGTTAAACTGCAGGAGCAGGCACCAGTGGAAAAAGAACTAAAAGAGCAAACAGAGTTTTGTGCACAGGACAACAGATATTTGCTGTCAGAACTAGAGGTGAAAAAACAACAATTGTTGGATATGCTAAATTATACAGAGATGGCTATTCATTGAGACAACCAGCACCAGAATCTTGCAGTGGAGCAGAGACAGCAGCAGGAAGTAAAACTAACAAGTCAGATAGCAGAACAGCTGAAACTGGTAAATGATGTTGCAGGATGATCAAAGGATTCTGCTGCCAAACAGTCAACACCTGCTGACAAAGAATGGAATCTGAGTAAAACTGAAGTGGGGAAGGATGCAATAAAAAATGGAGGAGAAAACTAAAGACTCAGAACCTGAAACAGAATCAACACTTCCAAAATGTTTTAAAAATGAAGGAACAGTTGCACAGTTAACTATGGTGGATGCACCACTAATGAGATCAGTAGCTTGTAGTAGGAAAATGAGATAACAAACAAAAAACAGAGTAATAAAAAAACTTTGGGAATAAGAAGACCTGCAGCAAATAAGCCATAGAAAACAAGTGATTGGTCACCAGAAACAGCATTACAAGCTGCAGGATGGGTCTTCAATAAAAAAAAAAAAAGAATTTGGGAGCTGGATGAGGAAGATAAGTAGTGCAGAAACATAGGCAAGATGCAAAGGTTATAAATGACAAGACAGAACAAACATGCAAAAACATGCATATCATTAATATTGAAAGAGCTTCCACTTTTGAGGGGCTTCTGCAATCACTAACATGGTCAAAACAGATAGACAGCAACAAAAAGAACAATGGGGAAAAGAAAGACAAAAAAGAAGATACAGAGTGCTGTGCACCACATAGAAGATTTGCAGACTTGTTTGTACCCTGGTGGTTACCAGTCCCAAGGAGAAACACAGTAAGATTAATCCATAAAGGAGGCCTTGATCAAGTATCTGACACCGTATACTGTATATAGCTCAAACTTTGCTAAAGGACTCCATGAGGTTCTTTGCATCAGAGATATATGTCTTAATTCACGCAGGAGATGCTAACTTTGAAATTAGCTTTAAGACTATTACAGAACTGGATAGGTTCTGGGCAAAATATAATGAAATGAACAAAACCCCTTTATAGTGCCCATTTTTAGCAGTGCCCCTCACAAAACCAATGGTGAGAACTATCACAGTATTGTTTAACTAGCATTTGTCACTGCCGAATGTTTGCTTGAGATATTGGCATTGGTACTGCATGAGTTAGAGAGATGCATAATAAGAATGGCAGTGAAGTATTGAACTAACGCCAACCCCTACCTCCACCCTGCAGAGACTGACATGCATGGGAGTGTGCCTTTGGGTCATCGGCCATAACTCTCATGCCATTCCACCTCACCCCACCCTGCAGACACTGACAGATGTCATGGTGTGCCTTGGGGTCTTTGGCCCTTGTGATCACCTGATGTTATAAGGAAATAAGCTGATATGCATGCAGTATCAGAGAATGGGGTGAACTTTATGGCCAAAGACCCCAAGGCATACCTCAATGCCTGTCAGTGGCTGCAGGGTATGGGTGGGGTGGAATGGCATGAGCATTACAGCTGACGATCCCAAGCCACACCCCTGATGCCTGTCAGTTTGTACAGGGTGAAGCATTAAGGTTGGAAACCCTAATGCCCATGGCGTTTGTTGGTACTTTCACTCCAGATTTTCAACTTGGGCTTTTTGGGACCCCGCCTCATGAACAGTGGCACAATCATTCCATTATTCAATCCTGAAAAGTGATTTCACACAGTCAATGTACCAATTGGTGCAACAGGTTTGAAAACACATTTTTGGCAAGATGAAAAAATTACATCTGTACTGTTCATGAGGAGGTGTGAAAAAATGGAAATGTTGAAAATCTGGAGTGAAAATATGTAAAAGTGGCTAAGTTATGAGCTTGTATAGAAATTGCTTAATGTACACTTGTAACACAGTCATTTTTTTGAATTTGTTCACCATATCTTCAACATGGCCTTTTCGGGACCTCCCCTCATGAACAGTGGCACTGTGATTTCATTAATGTGTCCCAAAAGTTGATTTTGCACAGCAACTGTGCCATTCTGTGCCACAGGTTCGAAAACACATTTCAGGCAGGATGCAAAAAATGACAGCTGTACTTTTCATAAGGAGGTGTGAAAGAATGGTAATGTTGGAAATTTGGAGTGAAAACATTAAAAACTGGCAAAGTTATGAGTGTGCGTACAAACTGAGCAACACATGCTCGAAATGCAGTCATTTTGTGTTGTTTTTTCACCAAACTAGCAATATAGGGAAAGGGGAAATTGTTTAACCAGGAAAGGCACACTAAGCTGGAGCTTGTTTCCAGGTCCGACCTGGGAGCACAAGGAAGTTAAGTGACTTGCTCAGGGTCACACAGTATGCAAGTGGAAGCTGTGGGATTCAAACCCAGGTCTGGTCTACTGAATGTCACCAGATTTGCAGCTCAGAGCCTTAGACCACTGCGCTATACTGCCTCCTTATGGGCTTTTTGGGACCCCACCTCATGAACAGTGGCATTGTTGTTTCATTATTTGGTTCTGAAAGGTGATTCCATGCAGTGACCACAAAATCACCTTTCAGGACTGAGAAATGAAATGACAGTGCCAGTGTTCATGATGTGTTGAAAATTTGGGACCAAAACTCCACAAATTGGCTGAGATATTAACCTTAATTGAAAACCAGCTATTTACTGCCATTACAGGGCTTACCATCATCTCTTCAATTCCCAGCTGGTCTTTGAAGAGTGCAGACGTGTTCCCAGTCCACAGACGATGGCTGTACCTGACCTCTGGAGGTAAGTATGGGTGAGGGGGTACAGAGAGGTGGGATGCACAGAGGTCGGGTATGGGTTGGGTTGGGGGGTGGCCGGAATGATGAGGGACAGTTTTCTGTTTTTTTCATGTTTAAAAAAATAAATATGTCATGGGCTTGTTTTCTTTTTTACAGGTGAAATAGTACAAAATGGATTTTGGCACACTGCAGTGGGATCCCAGTGTGCCAGATTAGTGGAAGGCAGGATCAATGCTGACCCAAGGATTAGGCACCCCGAGGCTGGCTGAAAAAAGGGAACATGGGGGGCACATCTGACACCAGGAGTGGGCATCCCAGTGTTGGAAAAAGATAAGAATTACTTTGGCACACTGGGGTGGGCTCCCAGTGTGCCACAATAGTGGAGGGGGGCATGCTGACACAGGGATTGGGCACCCCAATGTCAGCTTTTTGGGAAGTGTGTAGTGGGCAGCAGGAGCCACCAATTATGCAAAGCAGTTGCACAACTCTTTATTTATTTATTTCATCATGAAAGGCATACTGAGCAAATGAGTTGCTCATAAGTTCAGCCATGTGCATTACTGTGCATTGTAATGCACTTGGTTGGAATGAGCCTGGTTGCCAGGAAGGGGGGAGAGATCTGTCACTGCAATGATGAAACTGTCCGTGATTGAAGCGGCAGACATCTTTCAAGTCCGGTGCTCACTCTGAAACTGCCATCATCCACAGCTTCCCTGTTGACTGGTGGCCAAGGGATGTGCCCCTGGAAGTGTTTGCCAGATTGGCCACACCTCTGTAATACTCTACTAATCTCAATATGTTTCTTGTGCGCTGCACACGCAAGCAAACATAAAAATGAGGGGGTAAATATTTCAGATATTTTGTTTTGGTTGAATCAGAAATGTGAGGTGGTAGATACCCCGTACCAATAATAGATTCAGAACAGATTTGGATGGGGGTTGGAGAATAAGGGAACACTTAAAACAAACTGACATGGTGTAATGCATCTTCCAGGAAGTTTTTTTTGGGGATAAGGGATAGAGGATATTTATTTCACATGAGGCTCTATTGGACACTTGGTTAGTGCACGCGATAGGACAAAGTGCAGTCACTGCTCTGAATATGGGTATATGAGCATATAGCAACAGAATGCCAGAGCACTTTTAAGTGTAATCTTTGTGAAAGGAGAGGGCATTCATATGCCAAATTCCCATGGGCCTCCCACAATAGAGGGGAAAGCCTTTCACCATAAACACTAGTCTCACAAACACAACAAAAAGGGTCACTCCAAGTCTCTGAAAAAAGTTTGGAATCAATGTTGAGTAGTATAGATACACCAGAAACTGCTTTTGGTATGCAGACAGAAAACGTAGAGAAAGAAAGAAAGTGAAACAGTGATGATTGAAAATGAAGCAGAGACAGATGCAGAAACAGAGCAGGAAATGGAAGAAGAGGTAGTAACAGGAGAAGTAGGTTAAGAAATAGAACTAAAAAATAACTAAATGAAAGTAGAAAACTACATGGCAGAGATACAAATACCCCCTTCCCCCTCAAGAACAGATGACTTTAAAACAGTGATGGGCAGGAAAGGGAAAAAGAAGCGACCAAGAGAAGAATGGAAGCTTAGGAAAAAGGAGAAAAAGCAGAAAAATACTCCAGATCTAGCTTATAAAAACAGATTGAGTGCATTGAAAAAAAAAATAGATAAATTGCAGAGACACTGACATAGAGGGAGAATAATCTGTAGACTCCTTGACAGCTACTTCCCAGAAAGATACCTCTGACCAAGAGGAACGGACCCCAGACCTACAAGTAGAGATGTGGTGAAATTCCAGCAAAATAGTGAATTTTGCCATGTGAAACATTTTGCAAAATTTGCAGATTTCACTTGCGAAGTTCATGGGTGTGAAATGTGAAAGTCCGCTGGCGAAATCACGAATTTCACTAGCAAAACACAAAATTTCATCCATGAGGGGTGGAATTTCACCAGACAGTGGCAAAATTCTACCTCCCATGGGCAAAATTCTGCATTTCATAGGTGAAATTCATGATTTCTCTGGCAGAATTTTGCATTTTGCACCTGGAAAATATTTCACTTAGTGCACGAATTTCAGGATGGAGAACAAGATCTCAAAACAGACTAAATTCATGATTCTGACACTCCCCCCCCAAAATAAATTTTTCTTAAACATTCATGGCTACACTGGATATAGCTACTGTCAATGTGAACAGTATTAAGGAGTATTAAAGCTATTACCAGTAATGACAAACCTTTCCACTGTAAATTTTCAGATTCTGTTCCTGCAGGACACAAGAATCAAAACAAAACATGAAATAAATCCAGCAACAAGATTGTGGATAAAAGGCCCTTCCTATTGATCCATTGGACTTGAGAGATGTGATAGGGTGGTGATATTGTTCTATGAGCCTAACTTAAAATTTACTAAACTGATAGAAATAATTAATGTCTGGTAGAGCTATGCTATTGGACACAACGTACAATGCACAAAGAATAATAATAATAATAATAATGCTATACACCCCTCAAACTAAAGCAGCCAGGGTAAATCTATTTAAAGACATTCAACCTTTTTTGCTCACTTCAAGAACAATGATAAGGGCAGGAGATTTCAGTTGTGGAATAGCAAAGAAGGATACAAAAATGTTATAGTGACACTAATTGTCTAAATGAAATTATGAAAACTGCAAAACTAAAGTATGCCTTTAGACAAATACAGCCAGCTGGGGGGAACACATATTTCAGATTGTACCTGTCAACAACAATTGACTATGTATTAGTCTCTGAACACTTAAATATAGTACCCAGTCAGGTAATTTGTTATGAATATACTGATTATAGGATGGTACAATGTACTCTACAGTGGGAGCAGGCTCCAACTCATGGAAAGGGAATATGGCCAATAAACAACAGCACTTTAAACAAAGAACAAATGATCAAAAAGTGGAATCATTTATGGGAAGCAAGAGCATCAGTTATGTGATTTTATGATAAGGGAGCTTGCCCTCCGCATGGAAGGGCAAGGCTATTTGTCACGGGCAGACCTCCCCCCGTCTTTGTTATTGCTCTATAGAGCAGTTTTGGGTTTTGGGCAACCAGATACAGGGGGAGGGGGAATGGGGAAGGGGACAGATAGCCAGGGGAGTATGGGGGAGGTGGCTCAGGTGACAGATGGCAGGTAGGGACTGGATGATCCCAAAGGAAGAGGGAGGGAAGGGGTGACAACAAGAAGAGGGAGCATGGCCCAGCAATCCCTTTTTGGTTTGCTGGCCTGGAGATTGCAGGGTGCTTCTGTTTCTGTAGCTCATATTAGCGCCCAGGACCAGCATGCAGAGTTGGTTTTGCCCCAAGTTAAGAGTGCATTTTTGAAGCTGTGGGGCAGTCGCACTCATTGCATTTTTTTGTGCGTTGGTGGATCCGTTTCACAGGCTTTTTCCCAGGACCAGCTTTTTTTCATCTTACTCATCAAGTTCTCATCTTGCATGGCTGCGGCTCGCTGAGGCCAAAGTGGCCGAAGAGGAGCAATGAGTTTTTTCCAAGCAGGGAAGCTTTGGTCTGTCCAGTGGCCCCAGTGCAGGTAGGTGGGGTAACAAAGAGAGAGGAGAGGCTCAAAACCTTTGAAACCACCAGAGGAGGAGGAACACTATGGAGGGGCACTTTCTTGTGCTAGAGCTTGGTCTCCGTTCCAGCGGAGCAAAGCCACGGAGTGGGCCGGTAGGTCAAGGGGCCCCTTTGTTTCAGAAAAATCCAGTGACTCCTCCCAGCTTGAAAGGGATTCAGGGCTGTTGTTTTAGTTTAAAAAAAAAGGGGATACAGGGTGAGTGAAAGCGGGGCTTGGTACATGACCACAGGCGGCAAGTTTGATTTTTTCCCTGGTGGGGCTGGACAATTCAAAACTCATGGCAATTTTCTGGTGATGTTTTCCCTTCCATACAGGGGGACTAAAATGAATGAGGGGGCCAATTATTGAAGCAGATATCGCGATACTGTTGTGGAGCACAGTCTGGGCAAGATGCCAGGCCATGTGGCAGGTGGCTATTTTGGTCAGGGCCTGGGACTGTAGCAACACAGGAACGCCAGAGAGGACAATTGGAATTTCTGTTTTGTGGAGCTGCCATTAAATCGCTAATAAGGCATTCTTATCCTTACCATCATAAACTGTCTAACAGGATAAAACATC
Source organism: Neoceratodus forsteri (assembly GCA_016271365.2). Classification (NCBI taxonomy): domain Eukaryota; kingdom Metazoa; phylum Chordata; order Ceratodontiformes; family Ceratodontidae; genus Neoceratodus; species Neoceratodus forsteri. The sequence continues at coordinate 217,794,559 of CM057453.1, forward strand.
TTCCAGATTTTGTAATAAATATACAGTAAATAAGCTTCCAGACTAAAGTCATATTTATACATTGGTACCAATATGATGCTTTACAGGACTTTAAAGTCATTAAGGTCTCATAACAGAAAACTGATAAAAATGTTTGCTTCAAAAATGCCTTACCTGTCCCTGATATTACTAACCCCACTGGGAATATTCAAAAAAACTTGGAACTCACTTTCATGCAACTTTAAAACAATATATTTCCATAATGATTTTCTATTGAAATGGGTGTACTTAATCTTTTCCAGTAGAGAATGTTCGGGGGCCTATTCTTATTCAGTGTAGTGAGTTTTGTTCAATTTATTCACATTAATAATTCTGCTAGCAATTCCAAGTTTGGTTTGCTTAGTTCAGCCAACACATAGCTATTAGTAGTCGAAATAGTTTTTTCTGTAATATAATCTTATAGTATTTCATGAGGACCTCCTCTTTTCCTGTCAGGAAATAGTGCGCCTACATTTAACTTTCATAAAAAATTAGTGAATTTATTTGAACCTCTCCAGCTAGAAGAGCAGCGTCTAATGGGCAGTGTCCATATTTGTAATTGACATGTATTTGGGATTGCTTAATTAAATTTGCCTTATAAAACATAGAAACATACTAACATAGACTTTGATGGCAGATAATGACCGCTTGACCCACCTCGTCTGCCCATTTCCCTACCTACTGGATAAGCTGCAGTTCCTAGTTAACCAACAGAACACTTACTTTGTAGCATGCTAACTCCTCTCTATGTTGTTTGCAGCATTTATATTTTCACAGCTTGGCAAGATGGAGCCCCAAGAAGAAGACGATCTGGGAGGAAACCATGCAGCAGTGGGCCCAGATGATGGAGCAAGCCATGAAGCCTCTGGACGCCATGGAGGAGGACGAAGGGGGGGTCTGTACCAGGTACACAAGGGAGGAAGAGGAAACGGAAGCAGAGAGATGCGGCAGAAAGAGGGAGGGGGTCTCAGGGGAGGAAGTGGCCAGCCCAAGAGTAATAATTTCCGGACACCCTGGAGGTCCCAAGGTCGGCACCATCCCCAAGCCCCTCTCATCCACTGCCTAGGCCCACAGCTGACACACACCCCAACCCATACCGGTTCTGAGACCCCCTATGCTGGACCAACCTCGGGCACCAGGGGGAGGAGTGGGAAACCCAGCACAGCCTACAACTCCTCCAGAGTCAGTTCCATCAGGCTCCACACCATCAGGTACAGTGGACAAAATGGTCGAAGGTACCATCAGGGAATATGTTGAGCAGATGGTAGGGGCCATGGGTTTGGGTGGAATGGTACAGTTAGAGAAGGCATTACAAGAAATTAAAAAAGGGAAAGAGGTTAAGGGTCAGGGAGAACCAGCAGCACCACAAATGCCCATCCACTCTACTATGGACAGGGGTCCACCAGGGGTGCGTTTGGGCAACCATGTGCTATTAGCCACACAGGAGAAGATCTGGAGGGGGGGGGAATATGTGGACATGTTTTCACTGGTGACCAAAATGAGTGCAAAGAGTCAGGAGGGCAGGGACAGTGTGGGGGAAAAGGGTATGGCCACAACGATCATGCCATTAGGGAAAAAGGACAAGGACAAGTCAGAAAAAGGGAGGATGTGGGATACATGGACGGTGGGATTCACTCATTTCAGTGCAATTGTACAGGAAAAGAAACCAGAGCTGGCAAAGCTGGTTTTGGCCTATTTCCTGATTGTGTGCAGTGCATACAGGATGAGGGGTGGAAATAATTGGATTCAATATGCTGAGATGTTCTGCACCCAGATGGCTATGGAAAGGGATGTTCATTGGGACATCTGACACTCGGACATTTGTTCAAAACCATGATGGTACTGGAGGTGGAAGGGGACTGGGGAAAATTGTCAAGTGGGGGACAAAAATGCTGTTGGGGGTTCAATAGGGCATACTGCTCATGGCCTAAGTGCTGCTTCCGAAATGCCTGCTCTAAATGTAGGAGAAGCCACCCCGCCTCAAAATGCAGAACCCACCTGACTTACACTGGAGGTTCCTCCCACAATCAGCACTGGGAAAATTCTATAAATCATGGAACTCACTTTCATGCAACTTTAAAACAAAATATTTCCATAATGATTTTCAATTCAAATGGGTGTACCTAATATTTTCCAGTAGAGAACATTGGGGGGGGGAGGGTGCTATCCTTATTCAGTGTAGTTAGTTTTGTTCAATTTATTCACATTAATAATTCTGCTAGCAATTCCAAGTTTGGTTTGCTTAGTTCAGCCAACACATACTGTACAGTGCCTTCAGAAAGTATTCACCCCTCTTGGAATTTGTCACATTTTGTGATGTTGCAAACTCAAATTAGAATACATTTATATGGGATTTTTTTGTCACGTATCTACACAAATTACTCTATAATGTCAAATAGGAATAAAACTTCTGGAATTTTTTGTACATGTAATTTAAAATAAAAACCTGAAATGTCTTGATTTGATAACTATTCACCCCCTTTGCTATGACACTCCAAATTGAGCTCAGGTGCATCCAACTTCCTTGTGAGATCACTCTAAATCTTGAATGGAGTCCACCTGTGGTCAGTTCAAATGGTTGACATGATTTCAGAGGAAATACACCTGTCTATATACGGTCCCACTGTTGACAGTGCATGTCAGAGCAGAAACTCTACCATGAAGACCAAGGAGTTGTCCATAGAACTCCGTGATAGAATTGTGAGGAGGCATAGATCTGGGGAGGGGTATAAAAACATTTCTAGGGTGTTGAAAGTTCCCAGAAGCACAGTCAAGTTCATCATTTGGAAATGGAAAGATTACGGAACCACCCAGACTCTTTCTAGAGCAGGCCATCCTCCCAAACTGAGCAACTGGGCAAGAAGGAAGTTGGTCAGGGGAAGTGACCAAGAACCCAATGATCACCCTGACAAAACTACAGAGTTCCATAGCTGAGATAGGAGAACCTGTCCAGAGGACAACAATCTCTGCAGCACTTCACAGATGTAGCCTCTATGGGAGAGTGGCTAGACGGAAGCCACTCCTGAGAAAAGGCCACATAATAGCATGCCTGGAGTTTGCAAGAAGTCACGTAGCAGACTCTGAGACCATGTGGCAAAAGATTCTCTGGACTGATGAAACAAAAATTGAACTCTTTGGCCTGAATGCAAAGCGCTATGCCTGGCGCAAACTGAACACAGCTCATCACCCCGTGTAACACCATCCCTACCATGAAGCATGGTGGTGGCAGCATCATGTTATGGGGATGCTTTTCAGTGGCAGGGACTGGGACACTTGTCAGGATATAGGGAACAATGAATGGAGCCAAATCCAGGCACATCCTTGAGGAGAACCTGCATCAGTCTGCACTAGACCTTAGACTGGGGTGAAGATTTACGTTCCAACAGGACAACAACCCCAAGTATACGGCCAAAGCAACATTGCAGTGGCTTCAGAATGAGAAGGTGAATGTCTTTGAGTGGCCCAACCAAAGCCCATACTTGAATCCCATTGAGAATCTGTGGAAGGACTTAAAGATTGCGGTTCACCAACGCTCCCCATCCAACTTGACAGAGCTTGAGCAAATCTGCAAGGAAGAATGGTCGAAAATCTCCAAATCCAGATGTACAATGCTGATACAGACATAAACAAGAAGACTCAAAGCTGTAATTGCTGCCAAAGGCACTTCTACAAAGTATTGACTCAGGGGGGTGAATACTTAAGTAAACAAGATATTTCAGTATTTAATGTTTCACAAATTTTTGTAACATAATAAAAATATTTTTGACCCTTTAAATTGTTGAGTATGCTGTGTGAATCAAGGGGGGGGGACAATAATTTAAATGCATTAAAAATTCTGGTAGTAACACAACAAAATGTGACACAATCCAAGGGGGTGAATACTTTCTGAAGGCACTGTAGCTATTAGTAGTCAAAATAGTTTTTCTGTAATATATGCTTACAGTATTTCATGAGGACCTTCTCTTTTCCAGTCAGGAAATAGTGCCCCCACATTTAACTTTCATAAAAAATTAGTGAATTTATTTGAACCTCTCCAGCTAGAAGAACAGCATCTAAGGGGCAGTGTCCATATTTGTAATTGAAATGTATTTGGGATTGCTTAATTAAATATGCCTTATAAAACATAGAAACATACTAACATAGACGTTAACGGCAGATAAGGACTGCTTGGCCCACCTCGTCTGCCCATTTTCCTACCTACTGGATAAGCTGCAGATACTAGTTAACCAACAGAACACTTATCTTGCAGCATGCTAACTCCTCGCTATGTTGTTTGCAGCATTTATATTTTCACAGCTTGGTGAGATGGAGCCCAAGAAGAAGACGACCAGGGAGCAAGCCACGCAGCAGTTGGCCCAGATGATGGAGCAAGCCAAGGAGCATCTGGATGCCATGGAGGAGGACCAAGGGGGGTCTTTACCTGGTATGCAGGGGAGGAAGCAGAAGCATGGGGATGTGGCAAGAAGAGAGAAGGGTCTCAGGGAGGAAGTGACCAGCCCAGGAGCAATAATTTCTGGACACCCTGGAGGCCCCAATGTAGGTGTCATCCCTGAGCCGCTCACTTCCACTGCCTAGCCTAACAGCTGACCCACACCCCATCCCAAACCGGTTCCTGGACCCCCTATGCCAGACCAATCTTGGGCATGAGGGGGAAGAGCAGGAACTCTAGCAGAGCCTACAATTCCTCCAGAGCCAGTTCCATCAGGCTCCACACCATCAGGTATGGTGGACAAAACGGTTGAAGGTACACTCAGAGAATTTGTTGAGCAGATGGTAGGGGCCATGGGTTCCAGTGGCATGGCACAGCTAAACAAGGCCCTACATGTAATTATAAAGGGAAAGAGGTTAAGGGTCAGGGAGAACCGGCAGCACCACAAACACCCATCCACTTTACTATGGAGGGGGGTCCACCGGGGGTGAGTTTGGGCAACCATGTGCCATTAGTCACAAAGGAGAAGATCTGGAGGTCGGAATATGTGGACATGTTTTCACTGGTGACCAAAAAAAGTGCAAAGAATAAGGAGGACAGGGACAGTGTGGGGGAAAAGTGTATGGCCACAACGATCATGCTATTAGGGATGAAGGACAAGGACAAGTTGTAAAGGGAGGACGTGGGATACATGGACGGTGGGATTCACTTATTTCAGTGCAATCGTACAGGAAAAGAAACCAGAGCTGGCGAAGCCACTTTTGGCATATTTCCTGATTGTGTGCAGTGCATACAGATTAGGGGTGGAAATAACTGGATTCAATATGCTGAGATGTTCTGCACCCAGATGGCCATGGACAGGGATGTTCGTTGGGACATCTGACACTTCGGACATTTGGTTCGAAACCATGATGGTACTGGGGGGGGTGGAAGGGGACTGAGAAAAATTGTCAAGCGGGGGACAAAAATGCTGCTTGGGGTTCAAAAGGGCATACTGCTCGTGGCCTAACTGCTGCTTCCGACATGACTGCTCTAAATGTAGGGGAAGCCACCCTGCCTTAAAATGCAGAACCCAACTGACTTACACAGGAGGTTCCTCCCACAATCAGCACTGGGAAAATTCTATAAATATTGGAACTTACTTTCATGCAACTTTAAAACAATATACTTCCATAATGATTTTCAGTTCAAATGGGTGTACTTAATATTTTCCAGTAGAGAACGTTGGGGGGGGGGGGGGGGCTATCCTTATTTAGTGCAGTGAGTTTTGTTCAATTTATTCACATTAACAATTCTGCTAGCAATTCCAAGTTTGGTTTGCTTAGTTCTGCCAACACATAGCTATTAGTAGTCAAAATTGTTTTTCTGTAATATATGCTTATAGTGTTTCATGAGAACCTCCTCTTTTCCTGTCAGGAAATAGTGCCCCCCACATTTAACTTTCATGAAAAATTTGTGAATTTATTTGAACCTCTCCAGCTAGAAGAACAGTGTCTAATGTGCAGTGTCCATATTTGTAATTGAAACGTATTTGGGATTGCTTGATTAAATTTGCCTTATAACACATAGAAACATACTAACATAGACTTTAATGGCAGATAAGGACTGCTTGGCCCACCTCGTCTGACCATTTCTCTACCTACTGGATAAGCTGCAAATCCTAGTTGACCAACAGAACACTTATTTTGCAGCATGCTAACTCCTCACTATGTTGTTTGCAGCATTTATATTTTCACAGCTTGGTGAGATGGAGCCATGTAGAAGATGACCAGGGAGGAAGCCATGCAGCAGTAGGCCCAGATGATGGAGCAAGCCAGGACACTCCTGGATGTCATGGAGGAGGACCAAGTGGGGGTCTGTACCAGGTACACAAGGGAGGAAGTGGAAGAATGGGGATGAGGCAGGAAGAGGGAAGGGTCATGGGGGGAAGCAGCCATCCCAGGAGGAACAAATTTTGGACACCCTGGAGGCCCCGAGGTCAACGGCATCCCGAGCCCCTCACTTCCACAGCCTAGGTCCACAGCTGACAGACACCCCAACCCGTACCAGTTCTGGGACCCCCTATGCCGGACCAACCTTGGGCACCGGGGGAGTAGCGGGAACCCCAGCAGAGCCTACAACTCCTCCAGAGCCAGTTCAGGCTTCACACCATCAGGTACGGTTGACAAAATGGTTGAAGGTACCATCAGGGAATATGTTGAGCAGATGGTAGGGGCCATGGGTTCAGGTGGCATGGCACAGTTAGAGAAGGCCCTACAAGAAATTAAAAAAGGGAAAGAGGTTAAGGGTCAGGGAGAACTGGCAGCACCACAAATGCCCATCCATTCTACTATGGATGGTGGGCACCAGGGGTGCGTTTGGGCAACCACGTGCCGTTAGCCACAAAGGAGAAGATCTGGAGGGTGGAATATGTGGACATGTTTTCACTGGTGACCAAAATGAGTGCAAAGAATCAGGAAGACAGGGACAGTGTGGGGGAAAAGGGTATGGCTACAACGGTCATGCTATTAGGGAAGATGGACAAGGACAAGTCAGAAAATGGGAAGATGTGGATACATGGACAGTGGGATTCACTAATTTCAGTACAATTGTACAGGTAAAGAAACCAGAGCTGGCAAAGCCACTTTTGACCTATTTTCTGATTGTGTGCAGTGCATACAGGATGAGGGGTGGAAATAATTGATTCCAATATGCTGAGATGTTCTGCACCCAGATGGCTATGGACGGTTATGTTTGTTGGGACACCCGACACTCAGACATCTGGTTTGAAACCATGATGATACACGGGGGTGGAAGAGTACTGGGGAAAATTGTCAAATGGGGGACAAAAATGCTGTTGGGGGTTCAATAGGGTGTACTGCTTGCGGCCTAACTGCTGCTTCTGACATGTCTGTTCCAAATGTAGGAGGAGCCACCCTGCCTCAAAATGCAGAACCCACCTGACTTACACTGGAGGATCCTTCCAAAATCAGTAGCCTTTTCGAGGGGCCACTCCGTTTTTTGCAGAGGATGGGGCAGGAGAGAGTGATGCCAAGGTTTTAAAGGGAATCATGGTGGAAGCAAGTCAACAGCTAAATGTTCCATGGATGGGAAGGTGGGCTCTGGAAAAGGGGGGAGAGGGGATTTTCCTTGGTGGCCACCCCGGTGAAGGTGGAAGTTTTGGAAGCATGGTTAGACATCTACCCCAATGATCGAGTGCAAAAGATATTGGGGGAAGTTTTCCACAGGGGCTTTAGTCTATGCTACAAGAGACAGCAAATGGCAATGGCAGACAAAGAACCTGTGCTCTATTAAGGGACATGAGAATCTTCTTCAGGAAAAAATCGGCAAGGAGGTGCGGGCAGAGAAAGAGGATGCCCCCGTTCCTCAATCTCAGGGTCTCACCACTGGGACTTGTCCCCAAAAAGCAACCATTGGAAATTAAGATGATTCATCTCTTGTCCTACCCAGCAGGGGGTCAGTGAATGACTACATCAGAGAGAAGGATAGCAGGTGTCATACGCGACACTTGACAAAGCGGTCAGGTTGCTCCAGGTCTTGGATATTCTGTGGTTGGCCAAAACTGACATCAAGTCAGCATTCTGCCTGCTGCCAGTCTGACCTGAGGACTGGGATCTGTTGAGTTTCAGGATAGGGGAGGATTATGACTTTGATTAAGCCATTCCAATGGACTGTTCCATTGTGTGTTCGGCCTTCGAGATGTTCGGCTCCTGGTCGTAATTGGTTTTCCAGAGGAAAGGCAGCCCCAGGGCAGTCCTACATTGCTTTGATGATTTTCTCTTAATGGGAGAAGAATACACTCGGTTGGAAGGAATACTGAACCAGTTTGGGCGATGTGCCATACCCTAGGGGTACCACTGGCACTGGACAAAATTGAGGTGCCTAGTTAGTGTAAAGAGTTCTTGGGGATAGAGATAGACACAGTTACAGGGGTATTCCAATTACCGGAAGGAAAAATCACTCAAATAAAGAAGCTGCTGAGAGTGGTATGGGGCCATAGGAAGGTCCCCCTGTGCATGGTACAGCAGTTGATATGCCATTTAAATTTTGCATGCTGGGCAATTATGCCAGGGTTGGCATTTAAACACCATCTGGCAGAGACAACGTGGAGGTCCACAGATCACATCATTGGGTGGACATCAAGAAGGGTGAAAGGGACCATCTGTGGGTGTAGGGGCAATTTTTGGAATGCCCCACTGGCATTACATTCTGGCAGGATGACTGGCTCTTTAACACAGACTTGGAGCTATACACTGATGCAGCAGGAAGTGTGGGGATGTGGTGTACTTTAAAGAAAAGTGGTTCTCAGGGCCCTGGCCAGAATGGTGGGTTGTCCAGGGCCTGGGCAAGTATATTACTTTCTTGGAGATTTTACTGATTTGGGTAGTTACTCTGGTATGGGGGGAGGTGCTGAGGAACCAAAAAATCACATTCTGGTGTGACAACCGAGCAGTAGTGGAGGTATTGAATAGGCAGATGGCTAATTCAGGGAGGGTAATGAGGGTGGTCAGCAGTTAGTTTTGCAGGGTTTATGCCTAAACTAATCTTTTAAGGCAATGCGCATTGAGGGGGCCAGGAACATCTTATCTGATAGCCTTTCCCGCCTACAAGTGGAACATTTCAAGGCAGTTTCCCCAGAAGCAGAGTGACACAAACAGCCTGGGAAATTGGGTGGAAGGAGCTGAGCTGCTCTTTCTAAGTTTGTGGGTGGCAAGAACATTGAGAGCACACTAATCATCCTGGCATAATTTTCAAAGCCACCAGAAAAAATGGGAATCCAGGTAAGTGAGCCAGTAATTGAGGAGTAAGTAGCCAGGTTTATGGTGGACAGTTGGAGGGGAGATATGGCAGCCTTGACCATGGGGGTGCACATGGCAGAGATAGGTACCATGTGCAATCTAAAAGGCTGAAAGGACCTGGGAAAAGACAACCTTGTGAGGTGGATGATACATAGCTGGTAGCAAATCCAGGGAAAAGCACTGGACCGGCGGTGACCCATATCGCAGCCCCTGTTGGGGGCAGCTGGTGGCAATCCTGCCATTGGTATGCCGGTCCTCCTGGGAAGCAATGTTGTTTACAGTGGTGTTCACCACCCTGTATTATGGAGTCTTTAGGGTAAGCGAGGTGGTAGGTACAGAACAAAACAGGAATGGGTGGTTTCAATGGTAGGACTGTTCCTGGACAAGGAATACAGTTCAGCTGACAATTAGATGGTCCAAGACAGACCAGATTGGAAAGGGGGAGACAATACAGCTGAATGGTGACAGGGACCACCCTTACATGCCCTGTCTCAGAACTATGGCATTATGCCACAGTACGCTCACCCGGCAGGAGGCCTGTTTATACATGGAGATGGGTCCAGAGTCACCAGCATCCAGATGGTAGCAATACTGTGGAAAGGCTTGATCTTTCTGGAGGAAGACCCAACTAAGTACTACTTCCATTCATTCAGGATTGGTAGGGCTTCCTTGGCAGTGTCTGAATGTATGTTGAGGGAGGGCATCAAAAAGTTGGGAAGATGGAGATCAGCCTGTTAGAAATCATACGTCAGGCAACTGTCTGAATCAGACTAACACTGTTTTCTCTTTGTTCCCCGGCAGGTGATGGGGATCGAGTCTAGTCCATCCCTAGGACTTCTTTTTGGGTATAAAAAAAAACCTTCAGAGGGTGACTAAGGGAAAAGGGGTGGGGGGTCATCCTTGAATGGGGTGGGGTGGGGTAGGACAGAGTTTGCTTTCTTGGTAATTTACCTTCCTCTATCTTGTAGTTGCCCAGGTGGAAGCAGGAAGCTGCAGGTGTGGATCTGTGGCCACTCTTTCATTTATTGGGCAGAACGGATAGTGGCAGTAGAGCAGGGGGAGGCAGCTTTATCATGATTGGAAGAAGGTGCCTCTGCATTGTCATAGCATTACAGGAATGTGCTGTGGACAGTTGCTACTGTGTCTGCAAGAGTCGAAGAGAAGCTAGCCACACCAGATCTGTTTGGTGATTCACCTCAGGGTCAATGACCTAGGCACACACCGATGGCTGAACATTTACTTGCAGATAAAAAAGGATATGGACATTTTTGAGGATGGTGGCCCAGGGCCATGGTGGTATGGTCAAAAAATGGTTCCCAGAATGGTACGGCAGCATGCTCAAGACCACAGGGCTGTTGAGAATGAACTATAGTGTAGCAGGCCTCCTATGCAAAATGATTGGGGGGAGTATCAGGCATGAGAGCAGTAAGGAAACTGATGCAGAATATTATAGGCCTGATGGGGTACACCTCTCCAACATGGGGCTGGATCTCTTTAATGCGGAACTGGATTTAGCCATAGATGGTTAGAGAGTGACTAAAGGTATCAGTGGGGCTAGGGATCGGATATGGGATTAACAAGATGGTTGAAGAATGAAGGGGTGCTGGGGGGAAGACCACCATCCATCGCAAGCTGGAGGTGGTCTACTGGGAATAGAAGGGGAGGGAGAGTCTGGCCTAGGGCATACACCAGGGCTGGGAGTGAGTGTAGCATTGACCTTGGGTCCAGAGGGCTCTGGAAGAGGGTTTGCTTGTGTACACATGAGCCCAGAATGATGGAAGGGAAAGAGAGGAGCTGGCATTTACATCCAGCACAAAATGATATGGGGGGGTCTGAGGTTTACACCTGGTCCCAAGAAATGTCCAATGATTGATGTTATGAAAAGAAAAATAAATATGGAAATGGGATGTCTATGGATTATTTATATATGATGATGTTGGATTTGTTGAAGGAAGCCAAAAGTTTGTATGAGTAAAATGTTAATAATAAAATGAAGCTGCCTGAGCACCAACAATACCTGTGTGAGACTGTTATTGGTCGGGGGGTGGGAAGGGAAAGAGGCTGATCTGAGGACAAGGGAGCTTGCCCTCCACATGGAAGGGCAATGCTGTTTGTCTCGGGCAGCCCTCTCTCATCTTTGTTACTGCTCTACAGAGCAGTTTTGTGTTTGGGCAGCCAGAGACAGGGAGGGGTGGGGACAGGTAGCCAGGGGAGTATAGGGAAGGGGCTCAGGTGACAGGTGGCAAGTAGGGATTGGATGATCCTGAAGGAAGAGGAAGGGGAGGCATGACAACAAAAAGAGAGAGAGCATGGCCCAGCAAGCCCTCTTAGGTTTGCTCGCCTGGAGACTGCAGGGTGCTTCTGTCCCTTCTGCCCACCCAGAAGCAAAGTGATAAGAGGGCTGGGAGTCACAAGCACTGAGAGAGGAAGGCTGGTCAGGTGGGATCGGTATGCCTGCTGAAGGTTTACAGCAGTAACTGCCTGGGATGGGTGAGGGAGGGGATAGAAGAGGAGGGAGAACCAGCCTGGGGTTTACACCAGGTCCGGGAGTGAGTGTATTTGGGGACCTCGGGTCCAGAGGGCTCCAGAAGAGGATGCGGTTGTGTACACATGAGCCCAGAATGATGGAAGGGAAAAAAAGGAGCTGGGATTTATATCCAGCACAAATGATATGGTGGGAGAGACTGAGGCTTACATCAGGTAACAAGAAATGGCCAATGATTTATGTTATGAAAAGGAAAATAAATATGGAAATTTGGTATCTATGGATTACTTATACATGATGATGTTGGATTTGGTGAAGGAAGTCAAATGTTTGTATGAGTAAAATGTTAACAATGAAATGAAGCCAAGTCAGCAACACCAATACTTGTGTGAGACTGTTATTGGTCGAGGGGGTGGGAAGGGGAGGAGGCTGATCCAAGGACAAGATAGAAACCTGGTGGGAAAGCAGTAAAAAAGGTATTAATAAACTATTTAGTACATTCACAGGAAACAAAGCAAGCAAAGAATATCTAAAGTACCTGCAGTTAAGAAATCAGTTTCAAATCTTAATATCCAGAGCAGAGACTGAAAGATTAGACCTTAATCAAAAATTTAATAACATACAAAATAAAATGAAAGAGTTGCAATATGACAGAGCACAATCCCTCTATCAGGAAATGAGATTTGGCACACAATGTATAAAATAAACCTCTGACCCATTTAGAGACTACAGCACAAGGACAGAAAAGAGATCAATTCAGACAGTTTAGGCATCAGAGGGGCACATAACAGCCACTAAAACAGTCATAATGAAAGCCAATGATAGTTATGTGAAAGAAAAATGTGGAACTATTGTAAATATACAGAATAACACACAATTATTGAATAATCTAGAGATTTCTAAATTGACACAAAAGGGGAAAAAACAGCTGTAATGCACCTATAACTACATCAGAAGTACTGAATGGTACAGGGAAATAAAAAAAAAAAATACTGTACTACAGAAAGGTGGACTAAGTACATAATTCTAAAAAAAACATTTAAAGATCAACTGGCACCTGCACTAGCAAACCTGTACAACTGCTGTTTAACTGAAGGACAACTAACACCAACACAGTATGAGGCCCTACTAATATTAATACATAAAAAGGGAGACAAGGTAGATCTTGACAATTGGAGACCACCAAGTTTATTGAATATGGATTATAACATTTTTGCCAAAATATTGCAAGAAAGATTAGCAACCATAGCAGAGAAATTGCTGAGTCCTTATAAAACATGCTCATTCAAAAACAGAACAGTTCAAGATGCACTGGTGTGTTTAAAATACTTTTTCACAAAAGGGAATTAGTTGAAACAGTTGAGGTACTTGTTAAGCATTGACTAGGAAACAGCCTTTAACAGGCTCTCACATGGATATTGGTTTAAGGTGTTAGAAACCTACAACATCCTCTCACATATGTAGGGTGCCATCACAGAGGTAACAAGCCTTTGTGTGAAACAAATAAACAAAACAAAATGATGTAAGAAACCACTATGGTTCTCAAAGGAGGTAGCAGTGGAGGTTCAAGAGAAAAAGAAAACATTCAGAAAGTACAAGGAATCACAGAAGGAGCAGGACAGAGAATGGTATCAGTTAAAACAAAAGGAAGCTGGGAAGGCAGTCAGAACAGCAAAGGCCCGAACAGAGGAAAAGATAGTCAACTGAGTTAAGAAGGGGGATAAAACCTTTTTTAGCTACATCAGGGAGCGAAGGAAGACTAAGGGAGGGATAGTGAGGCTTAATAAAGGGAAGGGGGTGGGCAGAGGGTGACGGTGAAAAGGCAGAGATACTATACAAATATTTTGGCTCAGTATTTACAAATGAAGAAGGGAAGGTACCTAAAACAAACAATAGAAACACTCTGGATACAGAAGTTGATACCAGCCATTTACAGAAGAAAGGGTCCTGAAAGAACTCTTAAAACTGAAGGTGGACAAAGCAATGGGGCCTGATGGGATTCATCCCAGAATTCTAAAAGAACTAAGGGTAGAACTAGTGACACCACTGACTACCCTCTTTAACAAATCATGGGAGGATAGGGTGGAACCTGAGGACTGGAAGAGGGCAGATGTGATTCCACTTCACAAAAATGGGGGCAGAAGCAGGAAACTACAGACCTGTTAGTTTAACCTCAGTGACAGGGAAAATGATGGAATCACTTCTGAAGGAAAGAATTGTCAAGTACCTAGAGGCTAGAGGGGCACAGGACCCAAGGCAGCATGGATTCACAGCAGGAAGGTCATGCCAGATGAATCTAACAGATTTCTTTGACTGGGTGTCCAAAGTAGTAGATCAGGGAGGGGCTGTGAACATGGCCTACCTAGACTTTAGCAAGGTATTTGACTCAGTCCTACACAAAAGATTAATATACAAGTTAGCCAGCCTGGGAGTGGGTCCCAAGATGATAGCCTAGGTAAAGAATTGGCTGGAGAATAGGACACAGAGGGTAATAGTAAGTGGAGTCCACTCTGAAGAAAGGGGGGTTACTAGTGGGGTACTGCAGGGTTCAGTATTAGGACCGGTCCTCTTCAATGTCTTTATAAGTGACATTGCAGAGGGACTGGAAGGAAAAGTATGTCTCTTTGCAGATGACACAAAGATCTGCAACAGAGTTGATGCGCAAGTTGGGGTAGAAAGGATAAGAAGAGACTTGGCAAGGTTAGAGAAATGGTCAAAAGTATGGCAGCTTAGATTCAATGCTAAGAAGTGCAAGGTAATGCACCTGGGAATCAAAAACCCAGGGGAAAAGTACACAATTGGGGGGAGATACTAACAACAACAAAAATGGAAAGGGACCTGGGGGTAGTCATATCAGATGACTTCAAGGTAGGCAAGCAATGTGAGAGGGCAGTAAGGAGGGCTGGGGGGATACTGGGATACATAGGGAGAGGCATCACTAGTAGAAAACAGAAAGTTGTTACCCTCTGTACAGACAGCTGGTGAGACCCCATCTGGAGTACTGTGTGCAGTTCTGGAGACCCAATCTCTGCAAGGACATAAACAAGATGGAAGCTGTCCAGAGGAGGGCAACTAAAATGGTGCTGAGTCTGCAGCAGAAGACATATGGCGAGAGACTAAAGGAGCTTAATATGTATGGCCTCTAGGAAAGGAAGGAGAGGGGGGACATGATACAAACTTTCAAGAACCTCAAGGGAATCAACAAAGTTCCAGAGGGTAGCATCTTTCAAAAAAAGAGGTGTGCAAGAACAAGGGGGCTCAATTTGAAGATAGAAGGGGGGCAGCTCAGAGGTAATGTAAGGAAGTATTTTTTTCACAGAGAGGGTCATGGATGCATTGAATGGCCTTCCAGAGGAGGTTGTGGAGTCAAAAACAGTGGTTGAATTCAAGCATGCATGGGACAGTCATAAGTCAATTCTAGGGGTTGGGGGTAGAAAGAAGTAGGCTGCTGGTTAACTAGGATCTGCAGCTTATCCATTAAGTAGGGAAATGGGCAGACTGGGTGGGCCAAGCGGTCCTTATCTGCCGTCAAATTCATTGTTTCTATGTTAGAGTGGCTGGAAAGTCTTTATTACAGTGCAAGCATTATCCCATACAATAATTGATGGGTAGGAAAAAATAACAGATTTAAAAGAGGAGCAAGGCAAGGCTGTTCTTAGTCCTCCAGTATATGTGTTTGGGTTGGATCCACTATTGTGATTAATACAGAAAAATTACTGGATCATAGGTATATTCCTTAACACATATACACCAGCAATAAAAACATTAGCTTATGCAGATGATGCGGTAATCACAATTCAAAAGCAGACAAAAGAAAAAAAATAGCACAATTCTTAGAGCAATTTACAAGTACTTCAGGTTCTAAAATTAACTACACTAAAAGTATAGGCTGCTATATCTGTACTGTAGGTACTTCACCTACAAAAGTATTGCAGGTATACAATGTCTCTAGAAAGCTGAAGCACTCTCATACCCAATAATAACCGGACCCAGAGCTTTAAGCTCTGGGTCTGGTTATTATTGGGTATGTGAGTGCTTCAGCTTTCTAGAGACATTGTTTGATATTTGGCTGAATGCACCACAGGTTCCAAGTGCATGGTTCATTTGCTAAGATATTGCAGGTATACCAATGCATGTTCAGGACATTAATTTATTAGGGATTACATTTGGCAAACAGCAAATGGCAAAAACAAATTGGGAATCCGTCCTGCTTGTGGCAGGGCATAAGGTCAACCAGTGGAAAAATAGAACAATCTCAATACTAAAGAGAGTATTGCTATTAAAAAATGTAGTCAGACCTACATTTCTCTATGTGAGCTACATATTTCCTGTACCCCAGGCTTTGGAGACAAAACTTTTAAGTGTAATTTCCCAAGGGTTTAGGAGGAGCCGGCTGAACCCAATAAAAAGAAATACTACATATAGGACTAGGCAAGAAGGAGTTTGTGGTATGGTGAACCCAACAACTTTCTTTTATAATAGATTCATTACAGGATTCAATATGGCTCCCGCCAGGTGAGCTGTTTCACTTCAGCTCATGGTCGTGTCTGGACAAAAGTTTCTTTTCTTGTGATTCCGGAGGATTTCAAACCATTAAAATGGATACAAAATGGAAGTATAGAGGTTCCTCATCCTCTGGGAAACATTTGTTTGTCTGTTATGGTCCACTAGATAAGTTTTTCAAGATTGGAATGTCGAGCCCGGGAAGTGAAGGGAGACAGGCTGAGGCTGCAGCGCAGCCTGTGAACCCTTCCCCAATGGCAGTATCAAAAATGGTAGAACCTCAGCAGTCAGCTCGTCAACAGCGGTTTGGCATTTTTGGAGAAGAAAGTGATAAAAACGTATTTTCATCAGGAGTTGAACTTTTACAAACAATCTCAACTGAACAGGGAGTAGATTCTAAAGAAGCAGGTGTATTCACAGAGATGCATGGCCAAGACTGGGAAATACAGATGATTCGAGCTCTTGAGAATGTAAGCTTGTGGATGGCTAAGCTTGATGCCAGATTTGCCAGCATGGGATCATCTCTTCAACTGCTGCATAACAAAATGAAGGAGCTGGAGTTAGAGTCTCATTGAACAACAGAAGAAGTGGGCAAACTTAACAAGCATTTTGAGGTGTGTGAAAATAAAACAACGGCAATAGATGCTAAAGTGACTGGTAATATTGTTGGACAGATTGCTGTTCATAGGAAACTCAAAGCATTAGAGAATGCCAATAGATATAAGAACTTAAGGTTCCTGGGGATTCCAAATTCGTGTGATTCAGAGTTTACTGAAACTAGAGAGTTAATTAAAAATGTTTTGCAGGAGACTTTTCAATTGCAAGAAGACAACTCACTGATAATAATAAAAGCTTTTGGAGTTGCAACCAAAAGAAGAACAAATGATCTTAAACCTCCTATTTTAGTTCAGTTTGTATTTGAGACTGATCGTGAATTAATTCTAAAGTTAGCCCATTTGTGTAAGAATTTGGAGTACCAGGGAAATAAATATTCGATTTTGTCAGATTATGCTATTGCTACCCAGGAGAGAAGAAGTCATTTTCTTTATTTAAAAGAGGATTTCTTGGCTATTGGCACAATTTTTGTGTTACAATATCCTGCTAAAGTTAAAGTTAAAAGCATATATCAAGGTCAGACATATATTGTTTGATCCAGATCAACTGACAGACTTTTTGAGATTGCAAAATAAAGAACTTAAAGCGGTGGACTCAATGAATTCAGACTTGGATCTAGTTGCTGCAGCTACTCAATTTGATACCAGATTTAAAAATGCAGAAAATGTAACTTTAAATAATTGAGATCAGGGAAAAGGAAAAGAAAAAAAAAGTGTTTCTCTTTTTTTGTACAGTTTCAGTTATAACGACTGGACTGTTGAGGTTGAATTAAGCTACATTTTGTTTTCCAGTTTTTTTGTTAACAGCCACCAAGTGTGAAAAGGAAATAACGTTTATAAATCTGTGATTGAATCCCTGAGATGTGGACTGCAACACAATGTATGTGAGATGGTGTGTATATATTTAAAAAATCTATAGAAAAATAAAATGTATATTAGATTCATTACATATAACATTGGTACAGCATGCTGACCAAATGAGAAAATATGTACTATAGAGATTAGAGGATGATTAGAACCCTATATGGCAAATTGGCAGGCAAATACATTTTTAGCACTGAAACAATATGAAGAAACACATGATCATATGTCAGAAGTATATAAAAAAAATTAAAACAATGGAAGCTCACTAAACAAAGTGTGATGACTTATAATAAGAAATGTTTGTATAAGGAAATCCTAGTGTCTAATTATCACTAGAAATACCATATTGCCCTGGGGATGGCACAGACAAGTAGTGAGGTACCTAAACAATAACATAATCCCAGCATTTACCTGGGATGCACATTGGATTAGTATACATGGGTTCTTGGGAGAATGTGGTACACATAAACATTAGATAGCTAAACATTACTGTTTAAGAGAAAGTTGTATACTGCAGGTGGAAACAGAGGAGCATCTGCATTTATTATGTCCCTTTATATTGCAATTTTGGAAATTCTTGGCCCAATGTTGGAGTGGACCCCACTACAAAAAACAAGTTATAAAGAAATAGTATTGGGGTTATATGACCAGAAATGAGGAAATATCATTTAAAAATGCAATACAACTCATAGAAGATCTCCTAAAGTATTATATATGGCAAGCTAGATGTGGTTGGATATTTCAGCAAAAACAAAATACTAGTATGGAATTAGTGAGAAATGTAGACATTGAACTGCTGAAGTTTTATAAGCAAGGAGAGAAACATGTACCTTTACCTGAACACAGGAAAAGATGGAAACATATTGACTTCTTGGATACAGGTTAAATAAGCTTATGTGATGGGACTTTATAAGTAGTAAAGAATGTGAAGGCAAAGATACCATGTGAATAATGGGAATTTCTTGAGAGAGGAAGACATATTGTATGTAAAGTAAGATGAAGTAGTCTAGTAGTAGTTTATTGTATGAAAAGTAAGGAAAGACGAAGGTCATGTTGTTTGCAACCCCTCAAAATAAACTTAAATCATATCAACTAACAATCCGTAATAGTGTCAATACACCATTAGAAATAATTCAAACCTTCAGATAACAAAGGCTAGCCCTTGACTGCTCCTTTTCTTTCACCCACCATGTTGACCACGTCATCAAAGCAGTCAAAACTTGAATAGGCATACTGCACAATTACAAACATTGCCTGACAACTGAGGCACTCTGTACTGCTGCCAACAGTAACATAATCTCCATCATAGACTATGGTCTAGTCATCTACAGAGTTGCATCAGACACCACACTTAAAAGGGTTACCCCTGCATGAAACAAAGCCTGCAGGCTAGTCATAGATGAGCACAGACTTATGCATACATGTGGCCTAAATGCTCAGTCCTGCTGGCTGCACCTTGAAGGCAGGATAAATACCAGACCTGTCTACTAGCAAAAAAAACCTGTCTAGGTCTAACCCCAACAGCCCTCCAGCACCTCATCACCCCAATGTCCAACCCCCACAGGACTATGGGCAAGTCCAGGCAGTCATACCAGGTTTGATTCCAGGGACAAAGGACTTTCACCTACTGTGCCACCAGCTGGCTTAATGATCTCCCTAGGGACATCCTCATCGAGCCAAAGATTGGTCAATTTAAACACAAGCTTCGCCAACACCTCACAACTCTTAATGGCAGTTACTACACTCCTTCCGCTAGTTGCTATTAACTGTCAGCACTTACACTCTGCTTGCCTTGGCCTTGCCCCCTCACCACCACCCTCACCCACACCCTAGACCTATCCCACCTCCATGACCCCATGTTTCTCTCACCCTCGCACCATCTCTAACCTCAACAAAGCCCCCAGGCTGCTCCTAGCTTAGTAACATGTACTAAATTCTATAATTGAAGTGTCACTCTCAAACTGACTGTAATACGTTTAGCTCTCTATGTATCCTGCCATTTTTTTTGTCCCATCTTGTCTTAATGTATGTTACCTGTTTTGCTCAAACATGGAAACTTTGTAAAAGAGCTTTCACTCAAAGGTGTTGTAATCCGAGATCTCAATAAATAAATAAATATAACAAAGTGGTATAATGCTTTAACTATTTAATAGGTGTAAAAAATAGTTTATTCTTCTAATTTGTTCTTGTTCCTGATAGAGAATATATATTTTTTGTTGGGTCTTTTATTCTGTGTATTATTTGTCAAGTAATGTGACTGTATTCTGTAATGGTTGGAACAATCAATAAACAAATTCCCCTACCCTTTTCAAGAAGGGCCATAGAATCTTTAACGTCCATCTGAACAACCAGCAAAACAGGCACACGGGCCTTGGTTTAACGTTTCATCTGAAAGACAGAACCTCAGGAGTGCAGTATCCTCCTCATGATGCACTATAGTGTCAGTATTTGGATTTTTAACCCAATTGAATGGTCTCATATAGACACAGTCAATGCAAATTGTATTTATTTTGCTGACCAGGTGGGTACGCTGATCCAAGGGACCATTTTCAGGCAGGACCAAGACCATGAAGATGGCACAAAAACATTGTAAAAAGAAAACAGGTACAAAAGGCAAAGTGACAGCAAGTCGTTACAATACATAAATGACTCATTAAGTAATGTGATACAAATGGTACATATTTGTGCAAAACTGGGTATAAAGTGACCACAGTACAGTCAGATCCAGTGCACAGAGGTTCAGTGGCAGTTTAGTGCCCTACATACTTCAATACACAAACAAAAATTTCCAAAGACAATAGGCTGCATTCATGAAGGGTGACAAAGGGCCTGCATCAAGCCCTATGTCAAACACAGTGGTCAGAGCAGCTGTGCCAAAACATCTGCCAAAAAATGTGCCTAATTCAAGAAGACTGGGCACATTTATGACAATTGTCTTGATTTAAGCAGCTTGTGCTAACTATTTGGTGAAAGCCCCACAAAACAGGTACCTAAGATTGCTGCATGCTAAACCAGAAGAAGCAATTCTAACTTGTGGCAATTAACACACAGGAGCAAGAATCCCACTCGTCAGCTGGGGAATGCCACATGACCCATGTGCCATATGTTCAGTGCACCTGGGGCTTGTGGCATTTCCAGGATGTTTGAGACTCAACAACAATATGTCAAAAGCAACAATTGTGCGTAGGTTCTTCACAACTATAACTGCTGCAGATCAGAGGAAGTGGTAAACATTTTATTCCTCAGCATACTAAGCATGGGGATGTGTTATAGAGTTACTGGATCTGTTTGGGGCAAAGGAAGCTATTTGTAAGTCTCCATCACAATGAAAGGGGAGAGTCAGCCTGTTACAATAAGCTTGATGGAAAATGACTGGAAATATCAAAAACTTAAAGATGGTTGATCTCTGTTTAACTATGCGGTGAACACACAAAGTATATAGAGGTGTGCAGTTCTAGGATATTGAGTCATAGTTGGTTCAGATCAGGGAGTGAGAAATCTGAGAACTATTGGTAACTGAAAAATAGCTATGATCTTTATAACTAAACCCCCAAGTCGAAATAATAGAGTGTTGGCTAATGTAGTTTAAAAGTGAATGGGTTTTATTTTAAAAGAATGTTGTTACAGTATTTATAGAGCAATAGGCAACATCAGTCTGCATACAGGGGTCAGTTGTACATATTGGGGTGGATTCTCCAAAGGGTGGGAATAACGAGCCAGAGACAAGTATTCCACCTGCGTAGCCCTGAACTGCATGGCCCCTTCTGCAGCCCCACCCCCCAGGCATGCAGGTGTGTGGGGGCTCTTTGTGGACACAGGCAGCCATCCAATGGGGTGCCCAGATCCCATCCACCACTGGTTCCCTTGTGCACATGGGGCATCATGGTTGTCAGACTGCTGCAGTGTGGCTGTGGCATTGGGGGGGTTTGTACCAGCTAAGTCTGCCCCTGGAACATGCAGCTTGTGCCCCCCCTTGTCCGGCACTCAGTGCTCTCGAGCATAGCATGGATCTTGGACATGCTCCCTGCACTGCCCCCTGGACCACCCCATATGGAGATTGAAGGTTGGCTGGGGAATCTGCGATGTATAAGCCCCCTGCCTCCTTGATTAATTGGACACAGGGGCAGCAGCTGCCACAAAGTGTCTACGCGTCTCCAATACACAGTGCGTAGACACACTGCACCATGGAGTAAAGGGCCCATTGTGACTCAGAAGTGTGCTAGCAGTTCCTCTCTGTACTTAACAGTACAATCAGAAGCTAGCCAAACACACAAAAATAGCTGTGTAGACTGTTTTTGTGATGCTTCCACTGCTCCACAGATCAAGGTACAATTTTGCCATTATTTCTTTCCCTTTTTGCAACCCCCTGAGAATTTAATCAGCAACATTTTAACATATCCATTTTTTTACATGCAATTAAATGCAGCATGAATGTTTAAAGGTGTGTACACAGCTATCAGATCAACTGTGCAAATGTCTGCCCCAACAGCCTGTACAAACACAAGTACTTAACTACTGTAATAATAAAAGAAAAGAGATGAAAGAGTTCTCCAAGTATTTCTGGTATGAACAAGATCTATAAACACCAGAAATCAAAATATTGTTGAGTGGAATACAGAGTGCATCTGGCCAGGGAAATCTGCAAGGGAAAGAAAGGTATTGCATGCACATCATATCAAATAGCTTATTATAATTGTGTAACCTTTTAATGGAATCCCAACTCCAGCAACACAGACAATATGGTGGGGCATAGTTTGGTAATATGTCTGTTAGAAACTGTAAGATTGATCTCAGTTATTCACCAGCATGATTCTTCTGAGAAAGATAACTTTTAGCAAGTGCTTAAAAGGCTTCATCTGGTACTGGTACCTGAAAATGGATATGATCCAGTGTTTACATATGTTTAGAAAGGGAGCCACTGACTATCATCTGTGGGATTGTCATTAATATAATTATTAAAAGGGGTACACTGTTAGCTGAGAAAAAAGTTATCAAATGTTTTATTTCTGTTAAAGGCACTGTCACCTTTATCTGTCATCTTTAACTGTACCAGCTGACTAAATGTTCAGTATAAACTTGTAGTGTACTTAGAGAGGGCCTGAGGACCAGCTTATACTTCTCACTTTCTTCCGTGCAGTACAGATTGTTCAGACAAGCACACAGCAGATACTCTGTGTCACCTTACTCATATGAACATAACTTTGCTATTTGTTCTTTGACACATTTCTCTAACTACTCATTAGGATGAGTAAGTTTGTGTAACAAGCATCTGAGGCCTGAAATCATTAGTGTATTTTAATAATTGTAAATGTGAGGGGGAAACATAAACAACCAGTTGGTGAAATCTGTATTTAGAGGGCTATTTTTTTTCCAAAACACAATTAATTATATAACCCCCCTTGTTTCTGATCATGTCTGAGTTGCCATTCCTGAAATAATTTAGTTAAGAGGAAATGAGCTAGTCCCAATAGAAAGAGTATATAAGTCGAGTTTATGTAGCCCGTGCGATCCACAAGTCATTTGGAAATATCAAGAGCTCATTTAAGGCTAGTTTTCTGTATTAGCCCCCACTGAGATATTGATGCAACAGTCAGGGACCATGGCCCCTCTCTCCTGGCTGCCCCATTAGAATTAACATTAAGACATACACAGTCAGAATTCCAACATATGGGTAATAGAAGGTGTTTTTAAACTCTGCTAACATAGATTTGTGAAGGGGAGTTAATATGATTTGAGAGGGGGCTTGTCAATGAGCAATCAATAAAGTAATAATGAAAATGTTATGCTACATAAAGAATCCAACTAGACATTAAAAAAAATCTTTGGCAGGTTATTAACGTGGCTCCATTACCAAAAAAAAAAAAAAATTCAACTTTATAAATTAAGATTTAAAATGTTAAATAAAAATCCATGGGGTACCAAACACCACAGATAGCAGTCAACTAGTTGTATGATATTGTTGATTGTAGCTGTCAACAATAAAAACGTATTAATGTGTATTTTTAAGAAATCAATAATGTGTGGCATTGCAGCTGACAACGTCTCTCAGAGAGTCATTATTTTGCACTGCATTATGCCCAACATCTTTAAATGTTTTGTTACCCAGGATAACCCAGATGAGATGCAACATGCTGATCCTAAGCATCTTGGTCCCAGTGGGGTTCTGCTTCTACCCATTTCCTCTGCTGGGTTGTCTGGAGGACTGAGATTTTAAGCGAATTGTCTAAGATTTTCCACTGAGTAAGTGACCAAATCAGGTGTTCTAATCAATAGACCACCCTGCCTCCTGATATATAGATAAATAGTGTGAGAGAGAGTGAGAGAGAGAGAGATAGGTAGATAGATAGACGGACGGACAGACAGACAGATAGATACACAGACAGACTCACAGATGAACAGACAGACAGACAGATGGATGGACAGACAGACAGATAGATAGATAGATAGATAGATAGATAGATAGATAGATAGATAAAGTCTCTTTCCTCAGTTTGTGTGAAGAGTGAAAGATGGTGACCATAGGAGGGGTAATGGTGAGTGGGTTATAAAATCCCTACCTGATCCCCCACAAGTGCAATAAGTGAAACACTTCTTTTAAGATGGTACATTGTTTGTTTGGTTTAAATAACAAAATCTTAAAGGTATAACCTTTAGATTAAATGAAGATTACATTCTGTCTGATTGAACTCAATTATTTTTTCCAAATGTGGCATGTTGTCTCTTATCAAGCAGGCAACAGCTGACTTCCCACTGGTCAAATATTCTACTGCAACATGTCTAAGTGAGAATACTAGGGGCCAGATTCACAAATCTTTGCCCATGTGCAAGCCCAGTTTGTCCAGCACAAACTGAGATTTGCCCAGAGTTGCTAATCACAAAGCTCAGTTTGCCCCTGCAAAATAGGTCTGCACCCATGCAAAGTTGTGATGGGGCTGCAATGCAAACAAGGGGGATGAGACCTTCATATCCCAGCAGAGAAATTCACTAGGTTTGTGCTCCACTCAAGGACCTATTGTGAATGTCCTTGCATGGATAAATTACCGCCGACCAAAACCTAGTGGTAATCTGTACAACCCTAGTGGTTGGTAGAGGTACTGTAGTCCCTCACCCCCACCCCATTTTCCAATCATGGTCCCCAAATAAATGAATGCAATCACCAGTAGTGTAGTGGTGCCTTCCCCTTTCCCCAACCCCATATGAAAAAGAATGTTCCGTAGTGTAGTAGTCCCTCCCCTTTCTCCAATCACTGTTCCCATGTGAGAAATAAGTTTACATAGTTTCATGGTCCCTCCTCATTCTCTGATCACCCTCCCCAACAAATAAATCCATTCTCTGGTAGCTCAGTATCCTTCCCCCTCCCTGATCACCAATTGCCATCCTTAAATGAAGAAAACATATTCCCTGGTAGTCTATGGTCTCTCCCTTTGCCCAATTGCCAACCTCAAGTGAATATTCATTTGCCATCATGTAGCAGTCTCCACCCCCTCCCTCAGTCACCACTTGCCATCACCAAATAATGTACAGTTATGCCCTTGTAATTCAAGGGTTCCCCCGATTCCCCAATGATCATTGGTCTTGTAAGAGTAATACTGCTTCCTAGCTGTCAAGTGCATCCCCAACCCCATCCAGTATGCTCCACCACCCTTCCCTATCAAGACATGGACAGTGACCAGCACAGTCCTCTTCCCACCTCTATCGCTGGCTGCTGACTGAGCCTTCTGGAGCATCTCCTGTATACAGTACAGCTTATTGTCAGTGATTGGTCAATCAGAGTCAATGAGCCATACTGTATACAGTATATGCTTCAGAAGTGCTCAGTTGGAGGCCAGTCTTGGTGGTGAGGGGAGGGCTGTGCTGGTCACTGAGTGCAGCTTGGGATGGGGAAGAGAGGGATGGTGGAGCACACTGGATAGGGGTGGGGGGTTGGGGTGCACTAGACTGCCAGAGAGCAGTATTGCTATTACTGGACCAGCAATCATTGGGGGTGTGGGGGAGGGACCCTAGAATTACAAGGACATAACTGCACTTTATTTGGGGACAGTGATTGGTGACCAGGGAAGGAGGAGTGACCATTACACTATGGCAAATGATTATTCATATGGAGTCAGTGATTGGTGAGGGGGGAGGGACAACAGACTACCAAGGAATAGGTTTTCTTCATTTGGGGATTGTGATCGGTGATGGGGGAGGGATCCTGAACTACCAGGGATCATATTTTGTTCTCTGGGAGGGTGATCAGAGAACAGGGAGGGATAACTATACTATGGAAACTTATTTCTCATATGGGATCAGTAACTGGGGAATGGGAGGACACCACTACCCTACTAGGAAGTATATTATTTTATTTGGGATGGCAATCGGAGAAAAGGGAGGGAGAGGGACCCCTACACTTTGGAAAATTCTTTTCTATATGGGATCAGCGATCAGAGATGGGGCAGGGACCCTAGACTGCCAGGAAATGCATTTATGTATTTGTGGACGATGATCAGCAGATGGGAGGGACTAGACCAGCAGAGAATGCAGCTGCATGGTGCATGGGATGGTGGGGCGAGCAGCGCTAGGCCAGCCAAAGGCCTTGCAACTGGGCCCATAATGATTTCAGGCCTATCTCAATTTTGAATCCTCTCGGTAAGAGTCTTGAAAAAATTGTGGCAAATCAGCTTTCAGCCTTTCTAGAATCTAATGAAGTTATTTTCCCTGAACAAAATGGATTCCGCAAAAAACATGGAACCAAGACAGTGTTGGTCGGGTTCATAAATGCTGCCCTTAGGTGTTTTGATGATGGTTTTATGTTAGGGGAGATATTTGTGAAGCTGACCAAGGCCTATGATCTTATTAATAATTTTTTTGTTATGTTCCAAACTTGTTGGCCTTGGCTTTTCTAACAATGTAGATCTCAGTATATTAAAGTTGGTACCTCAGTCTCTTCAATCCACATCATTGACACCTGGGTTCGTCAGCACTCAGTTCTGGGTCCCATCCTGTTTTTGGGCTTTGTTAATTCTTTACTACCTCTATGCAAGTTGTGTGAGTGTCTGCTATATGCGGATGATTTAATAATTTTTTTCTAAGGCAAAAACAGCATTTCAAAGATCTCTCACCATTGAAAAGGAGTTTATAGAGCTCTGTAACTGGATTGAAATGAATTTGTTAATTCTTAATACTAAAAAGACTAAAGTAATACTATTTGCAAAGATTATCCATCTTTAACAATTCATGATGCAGAAGGGAATATTATTGATCAGGTTCATGAATTTAAGTACCCGGGTGTACTATTAGATCCTAGTCTATCTTTCTCTCCTCAGGTAAGGGCGATTTGTAGACAAATCAGTTGTAAACAATGTGTTTTATGTAAGTTAAAATGGTGCTTCTCTTTGGAAACAATGAGGTCAATTGCTGGAAGTATTTTATTACTTCACTGATTATTGTGCTGGGTTGTATTTTAATCTAGCTGTAAAAGAAAATAAAGACCTAACAATAGTTTATAATAATCACACAGGAGTGTGGTGTGCATATTTTATTGAACACATCCAGAGGTGAGGAAAAAATAAGTGCCTCAGCTGGGACTTGAACCCAGGCTGCTCAGATCATCTTAGGTCTTTCCCCAAGTATCCACCATTGTCTGATATACTTCATGTTGGTGTGGTTATCTTCAAGTGCTAGAGTCCAATATTTTTTTAGTTGCCTGATTTATAAGTCCATCTGCAAAAAAAAAAATGGTTCCTTTAAATAAGCTACTCACAATTCGAGACACCTCAACAAATTTGCGTTCCTATGAGGGTTCTATCTTACAGTCTATTCCATGAAATTTAAAACCAGGCTCTCTTTCATTATCTGCTGTATCACCTCATTGCTGGAATTTATTTCCAGAAGATGTACGAGCTGCCTCCTCTTTACAATGTTTTATCTCAGTTGAAATTTTATTTATTAGAAATTGATGTATGTAAGTGTTTCAAAAATGCTTAGTGTTTCTTGTTATTCATGTGTACTTGTTTGTATATTGTAATTTATGTCAGGTCTGACCTGAAAATTGACTAGTTCCAGTGTCATTACCTGGTGAACAAAATAAAAATAAAATAAGAAATAATGGGCATGCTAAGGGCCAATTGCACCTTGCATGCCCTATGGGCTCATTTGCATGGCCACTTTCATGAATCTGGACTTCGCTCATGTGCATTATTATTAGCAGGCCATTCTCATGGCTGGCTGTGTGGGGAGTATTACTGAGGTTCTTGCTGCTTTTCCTAGATTAACGCTGCCCCTGCCTGCTCCATTCCACAGATGGATAGCGCACCATGCTATCTGACTTAATAGCCTGATTGCCCACCAGTGCAACCGTGGGGTGCAGTGCAAACATTTGCACAACATTTTGCATTTCTTAGTGAATCTTGTCCCATGTGGTCATACAGCTGGAATGACAAAATTAAAGTTGTATTCACTGCTGGGATGTGAGCTCAGGAGATAAGAGGTTCAGATTGAATCAGTCAGTAAATAAAACAACTCAGTGGACACAAAATTAAAATGTTAAATTCTACTCCTGCAAGAAAACATGAAAGTCCCGGTTTGTGGTTAGTGGTGATGAGTGGGGGGGGGGGCTATGTTCAAAGCTGCAGGCAGCTCCTTATTTATTAAAATAAATCATCATTCACATGGCATGTAAAACTGAGATACTTTTTTCTCTTGCAAGTGAACTCAAGAGTCTCTGTTTGCCACTGGGGGAGCTTCCCATGAAGGTAGCATACCAGTGCTATTCATTTGTGTCATCTGAAAACAGTTGTGTATTGTTTGTCTTACCTGATGATAACTATCTGCAATTACTTGTGTGGTCTTGTGTTTCTACAGTAGTGCACTTATAGTAAGGTTGAGTAGGAGGTTTAATGTTAACCCCCAATTTTTGTACCTTAATACCTTTGACTGTGTGTGACAAAAAAGCTAACAATTTGGCATGTGACACTAGAATGGTAGAGTCTCAAGACATGAATAGATCTGTGACATCATCTTGACTGGTTTCCGAGATACAGAATCTAAAAAAATGCAAAAAAAATTGTGTTAAATGTTTTCATTTACTTAACATGTTTTTTGTTTGTTTGCTTTGTTTTTCTGTCCTGCTTAGCCTAGATAGTGCAAACATTTTTTCCTGAAATTATATGGTAGGCGTTTCATAAATGATGATGATTCATAAATGATGAGGTGTTTCATAATGATTGGATCTCTGCTACAGATGCTAAGAAGGTAACTGGTGCAGTCTTTTTGGACCTCAGCAAAGCTTTTGATACTGTTGATCACAAACTATTAGTCAATTGCCTTGCAAAGTTGGGTGCCACATACCATACCACCCAGTGGTTCTCTAGCTACCTAACTGGAAGATTCCAAAAAGTAAAGGCGGAAGACTTTTTTTCTGCTGCCTTGCCAGTTGCAAGAGGAGTACCCCAAGGATCCATCTTAGGCCCTATCTTGTTTTCTCTGTACATCAATGACTTAGATGCTAACATATCTACGTCCAATCTGCACTTTTTTGCAGATGATACTGTGTTGTATACTTCTGGCTCATCGTTATCTGAAGTCAAAGTGCTTCAAGCAACAACCGCACAACTTGAGCATAATTTAATAAAGGCAAAGCTTCTGCTCAATGCGAAGAAGACTAAAGCGATGATATTCTCCGCAGTGCTGTCTCAGGCCCCCAATACTCTTGCCCAAGACTTCATTGTCACCACGCTAAACGAGCCTCTGGAAGATGTAACCAAATTTAAATATCTAGGTATCTGGATCGACAATAAATTATCTTTTCAGTGACCACATCGAAGATGTCTCTAGAAGGTTAAAAAGCAAGGTTAGGGTTTCTTCACAGAAATAGGCCCCTTTCCCCTTGAACTCAAACAAGCTTGTACAGGCCACTCTTTTCTCCCCTACTCAACTATGGCGATGTAATCTATTCCTCCACCACTCTTGCAAATCTAAGTAAACTGGACATCCTTTATCACTGTTCGTTATGGTTCATTAACAACTCCCCTTACCGTTTGCACCACTGTGACTTATATGCAGCTGTTGGTTGGACATCCCTTACTACTAGACGCCTGCTCCATGCTGGGCTATGGACTCTTAAATTGCTCCTGCAGAAATTGCCAAGCCATCTCTCTTCCCTTATTAGTATCTCACATAGTGCATACTCGTTAAGAAAATCTGACTTTATTATGCTTGACATACCAAGGACGCGACTTCCTGTAAACGTGCTGTGCATATGCCCTTCCTCCATTTGGAACCACTACAAACCGTATTGAAACTAACTAGCACAGTTTCAATAAACTTCACAAATCACTAAGTTCAGCCAAAATAAAAGACACCTGTAACTGTCATTAAGTCTCTTCCTTCCCATGTGTGCCATATTTATCCACTGGTAAGGTATAATTGATTTGTCATATTAACTGCTTTCCCTTCCCTTCTACTCCTGGCTTTATCTTTGCTTACGCTCCACTGCTACTCTATCAAATCTCTCCTCCCTCCCTTATCAGTTGTAGACTGTTGTTTGTTCTAGCTGCCAAAATACTGTATATTTGATTTGATTTCATTTGATTAAATCAAATCACACCAGTCATCATGTTTCATTTATCAGTATGCGACCTATAAGTCGCTTCCCTGTCTCATATCAATGTTTACCACCTGCGGTCACCCTATGTGGTACCCTTGTATCTATATCCAGCCTGTATCATGTAACATGTATTTCATGTATATACTGTTATTACCTATCTGTGTTTGTACTTTAAGTGTTTATGTCACAGGACCTCCTTGTGAATGAGCTTGCTCAATGGAGTTTTCCTGCAATAAACTTGAACTTGAACTTGAAATAAAAAAAAAAATGGTTCCAGAGTAACAAGCATTTTTTGAATAACCATCAAGCTCAATCTGTTAAAAAAACACCAATATCAGCAGGGACACTGGTTTACCGGGATTGAGAAAGGGCATATTCCATTTTGCACATTTTAAAAGACGGTATTGTCACCGGTGTCTGCTAAGCCAAAATCCGGTTTTACTGGTATTTGGTTCTCTGTACTTTATTTAACAATTTTTAACTCTGTTAACATGCATTTTAGCAATTTTGACCTCCACTGTTGCACATCCTTCCATTCTTGTACCAATTTAAAGTTATTTTAGGTACAAGATGTGATGGCAGCAGCAGCACTACAGGCCCCATCCCTAAGGTGTGATGGAAGCAGCACTACAGCCCCATCCCTCAGATGCGATGGCAGCACCAACACGGCACTATGTCCCCATCCTCAGGTGTGATGGCAGCACCAACAGCACCACGGCCCCCATCCTTCTGGGGTGATGGCAGCAGCAACATCACTATGACCTCTCTCCCACAGGCATGATAGAGCAGTAGCACTGTGGTCCCCATCCCTTAGGTGTGATGGCAGCAGTACTATTTTCCCCATCCACCAGTGGTGATGGCAGAATCACTACAGCCCCACCTCTTCAGTGTGATAGCAGTAGCAACAATGCAGTCTGCATCCCTCAGGGGTGATGGCAGTAGGACAGCACTATGATCCCTTTCTTCAACACCCACACCCACATGCACAAGTTACAAAATGACTTGGTCTCTTTGCTTGTTAGAACTCAGCTGTGAATTAATCTGAACCATCACCACTAAGGTGGACTACCTTTGATTTTTCCTATCTATAATTTAACTGCCTGAATTGGATTTCTGCCTGTGACACCGCTGATCAGGGTTAGGGAACAGACTTGGGTGTTGGAGGGCCAGCTGGTGGGTGAAGGCTGATTGTCCAACGACCACGCACCTTCTCCTGGGAGGAGGGTGGGTTCATGGCTCAGCATTTGCTGGCCCCTGGTGGAGGCCAGAGGCACAACAACATGCCAGCCTCTCACTGCAGGAGGGAGCATGACTGACATCAGCTTGTGCCTTGACATCATGTGGCCTGTCAAGAAAATGGGAAAACACCTGCTGGCCAACTGAAGGACAGCTGTTGGTCCTCCATAAACTGGAAGCCCCAGAGTGTGTCCGTTCTGACCCCTGCCATGCTAAGAATACAAGGAAGCTCTTTGGGATAATTCTCCTTCCTGGTAGCCTCCCACAGGGTGAGGGCCCACTCAGTGAAGGGTTACTTTGGGTTACCTGGTAGCACAGCACTAAAGGGCAGTGGATGGTGGTCGGAAGGGGCCTTGGCAGGCCTGAAGGAGTGGATGGCCAGGGTAGGAGGAGATAAACAAAACTGCTTGAATTTGCTTTTTGAAATAAAGTGTCTTCACCTAAAAATCCACAAGTGATTAGTGGAGGACCTTCAATGGATTCATGCATCTCCCAGACATGTGGATGCTTTTTTTTTATATGGTGTCCATGAAAGGGTGTCTCCCAGTTTTCATGTCTTTGTTCAGATGTGAATTGAGCACCACTCTGCCCACCAGCATCATCACAGCCCCTGGGGTCTTACCTTCTGTGTGTCATTGACTGTGCTTTCAAAATCCACTGGCCAAACATATGTACACTTAAATACTTAACTTTTGCTTTTTGTTGAAGCAGTCATCAGAAAAATGTTTGTTGTCACAGAGACTGAAACAGCAGGTGGGAGAAAAGGGGCAAATCATCCAATTCACCTAAATGGGGTGCTGACTGTAAAGTCTTTTCGTAAGTAGTAAGGCAGTTTCTTCTTTGTGAACATATTTTCATTCAGGCTAGTTTTCATTCAAACAACTGAGGATTTTGGATGGCCCTACTGATTACAGTATAAACTTGAATAAGCTAGTTGGTAACAGTGATCCTATGTTTAGCAATCTACAATCTAGATGCTCATATGCAAACAATACAATGAAAACCTGACTAAAATCTAAAACAAGCTTATAAAACACATAAATGTATCTGAACATTTACCTTTACCTATACAAAATCATTGCAGTCCAAGTAAACGCAGGCAAATTACGTGGTACCCTGACTACTATTCTATGATGTAATAAACATATATTGGTATTTTTTATATTCTTTGTAAGGAGGTAAGGCCCACTAGGCAGAACTGTCTGTTTCAGGAGTGACCTAGAAGCACTGGGAGGTTAAGTGACTTGCTTGGAGTCGCAAAGTATGCAAGTAGAGTTTGTGGAACCAAACCCAAGACTGCTGGATGTACCCAGTTCAATCACTGTTTGTTACTCTAACCATTAGGCATGGGTGATTAAACTGAATGGCTGATTACAACAAAGCAGTGCAGATAATTTCTACTGACTCTATATGCAGCAAAGCAGAAAGAATGCAAAGCACATCAGCATTCATTTTAAGATGCTGAATCTGGTTAGCCCACTGCGCTGCAGTAGCACTATTGCTTGCAATGCCAGTGACCCAGGGTCAGAAGTGAACTCAGTTTGCTGGAGGTCTGGCCAGGGAGTAGGATCGAGCACCGGGAATGCTCTCTCCTCCAGGAAGGGTGGGCTGCAGGTCCTGTTGCTTTACCACCACCTGTGTGACCACGGATGGTGGTGCAATGGTGCTGCAGAGTGATCAGGAAGGAGGACGCTAGCCAGGATCTGGAGCAGTGGCATGTCTCTATGTGACCTACCTCCTTGAACTCCTCTAGTGCAGATGCCCTCAGGGACAGAGAACAGAAAACCAGGAACAATCACTGTACATCGGTCCACTGGCAGAAGGGACCCAGGTGCCCCAGACTTCATAACCAGGCACCAAGAGGGACCCACTGAGCTGCCCGCCACACACTAACTGGAATGTGAAGGGGTGACCTGGGGTTCTCTCCTTCCCACCTGGGGGTACAATCCAGGCAGGATAGGAAGGCCCACAGGAGCTCCTGAGCATTACCTGGCGTGAAGCTAGGGATACCCAGCCTAGGGATCTCTGAAAAGTGGAGATTGATGCTGTGAGAAGGGGACATAAAAGAGAAATAAAAAAATTAAAAAGATGCTGAAATCTTAGAGATTCTGTGCAGTGACATGCAATTTCCGTGAGGCACCGGTACAAGAATTCAAAATCCGCATACCAAGCAGGATTCCGTGATTGTTACTGGTGTTACCGGTAAAAATGGAAAACCAGGGTCCCTGAATATCAGTGCTTATTTTCATGATTTACTTGTCATTTTTTGTCATGAGAATAACATTATTGTGGCAGCTGCCATCTTGTTTTTTAACTTGAAAATATTGAAAATACACAAAAATTATTTCTTAAAATAAAACATTGAATGTAAGTAAATAGGACCCATTTACCTAGATTTGTGTGTTTGCTTTATGAATAATTTTTCTGGGCACCTGAAAATCCTGGGTGCCCAGCTTAGCCAAAGGAGTCATTCACCCATGTTCTCAGTATGAAAACAGTGGGACTCTATTGAAATCTCAAGCAGCTGCAGGAATCAATGACCAAGAGATGAGGGGTAGGAGAAATAACCTGCATCTGCTTGGGGTCCTGGAGCAGTCTGAGGGGTAGAATTTGATTGATTTTCTGCTTCTCCCTAAGCTTATAGACCATTACTAAGATTCCCCTTTTGAGATAGACAGGGCACACCAGTTTCCCTCAGGTTGTCCTCCATCTCCAGCCTTTGATCACCCCAGACCAATCATTTTGCGGCTGTTGTGCTATCAAGATAGAGAGACCATTCTGGCAGGTGCCCATTGGAAGAAAGAACTAACGTGACAGGGCACCAAACTGTTTCTTCAGCTGGACTACCCTAAATAAGTAGTAGATCAGAGGAAATATGTTAATAAGATCCGTGATCTTTCCCAGGAGAGAGGGAATGAATGCATTCTTACTCGTTCGGCAGTAATTAGAATTTTTCATGGTAAGGCAGTGGAATCTTTTGACAATCCTACAAATGCCAGATATTTCTTACTCCAGCTGGGAACTAACACTGGAAAGTCCAGCACCATCAAGGGATCCTTAAATGCTTTACCAGCTAATCCTCAGTGGACACTCACTTCAGCACCCCTTCACCATCCTGAAGCTGCCCTGTCCCAGCCTGCTGGCTCCTTTGTTGGTACTCCTACTCCCCCAGAAGATTCCAAGACTGAGACTGATGACAATGAATTCATAGACCCCTCCCACTGCCCCGCCAGAGAGATGGGTTGATCCATCAGCTCAGACTGTTGCCTAGACTGAAATCTCCCTTACATGTGACTGAGTGCCTCTGAATTTAACATGTTTGGGGGCCTCTCCTCATTGATGGTGTCGGCAATCCCTAGAGGTGCCAGTACCATTGAAGGGGGATCTGAACTGCTTGCTATTTTTCTAACTAAATTACACTTTATAGCGAACTGTTTTTCCAGTGTGAAGGGGGACTAGTTTGTATGTTCTGCTCTTAATTCAGGGACCACATATTGTTTATTTTTATTTGCTCACATGGTTGGGCTGGTTATTTTAATGTCCACGTGTTTTTTTTTTCTGGTTAAATTTTCCTGACTCCACAGTACACTTAAGTAGTTTAAATCATTATTATTGTGCTGTTGTTTTTGACTGAGTTTATGGTGGGTTCTAATTTAGACTGCTAGATGGCATGTGGTTTCCACTATTGAGGGTAATGTATTTTACTAATGGTCCCCATAGTTCCTTAATAAACTATGCTGTCTTAGTTACAAAGTGGGTACTATGTAATTTTATGGAAAGTATGAGAAGGAGGAGATAGTGGGGCACTTTGTACCTGATTTCACTTGCCTGCAGGGACAGCTTTTTGCAATATGTCCATTTCTACATGACAAAAGTTGCACAATGTCCCTTTTTCTTTGATGTCTGCTAGTGTGTCCCTGCTGGTTGGTTAGCAGTACCGTCATTTCTGTTTTGTGAGATGCTGATTTGTGGTCTAGTCCATTGTTCTCGTGCTGCTGTTTTTGACTGGGTTCATAGTGGGTTCTAATTCAGATCACTAGATGGCATGCAGTTCTCCCTATTGGGAGTAATGTATTTTATTATTGGCCTCCACCTTTCCTTAACAATGTGTGGTGCTCTATTATATAATGGCAAGAACATTTCCTGACCTCTGAGTGGTCAGTGGGTGCCAGGAACAGTGATGTCATTTCACAATAACATCACTGTACAAAGTGCAGGCAACCACATAACCACAAGACAGAGTCCCAAATCCTGCCTCCCCTGCACAAGTTACCATCACTCTGAGCCGCCACAGTGAAAATGACTTCAGCAACCACCCACAGGACATCACCATTCCCCAAGCAGCCATTCCGTGGATAAGTGAAGCACTCAAAAGAAATATAACAGTGCAGCATACAAAATAAATGTATTTTTCATGTTCACTTTGTTCTCTGAAGTCAGCGGCATCAGTGAACTGCATAGACAGTAAATGCCATTAGCGCAAGACACACCGCTCAATATGGAGCAAAAAGGCTGACATGAAAAGTACATTCGCCACTGAGAAAAGTGTATTTTAAAACAATCCTATGTGCTAGCAAAAAAGCCACGGCTCTAATCCAAATGGCTTCTCCCTCCCCGGTTGACATTTCGGCTGTGACAGCACATGTACGCTATAGCGTCACATTGCATGGTCACTCAGCGACAATCTTCCCACTCCACTTCCTCATAACCCACACCTTTTCCTGCACTCAGATCTCTCAACATTTGGCCTAAAAAATTAATACAGACATCAAAAACAACAAGGAGGCTTGCACTCGGAAGGTGGTGCATTTACCAAACAAAAGTCATTCAAGGAAGTTGAAAGGGTAATGCACTCACTATCACCATAAAAGACTCTCAGGCTGCTACTTGAATTAAGTTAATCTACATTTCTCCCACCTCAGGTTGGGCTTCATTAGAGAGTAAAGTGATTCAGACAATCACATTATTTATACACATATGAAAATCAATTAGCCACTCACAGGTTAGTATTTCAAAAAAAATATAACCATTCACTTAACTCTACTAATTACTGTATTTAATGGCTATTACATCTAATCCAGCAAACCCACAGTGACAAAAACAAAGCTATTATTCCCTTCCTCCAATTCTTCACCACTTCTGCCCCCCCTTTTTTTGCTCATCTGCACTTTGATGGTTTCCACAATCATGTTTGCATAGTTGTCACTACAATAATTAGAAATGAACTATTCTTATTGTTATATATGTTCTTTCTGGATGTACTCCTGTAGTTAATAATTTTCAATAAAGTTTGAATAGCAAAAAAAAAAAAAAAAAAAAGAAATGAACTAGGGTAAAATGCTTTTTATCTTAAATACAGCAAATACTTATCTATTTTTCTGGTTCTTGTCCTAGGTCCTCCTGACCCCTCAGATACCTGAAGGGAGCTTTGCAAACCCCTGGTGGATTGCTGAAGGATCTATTAAAGTTCATGATTGATTTAAAATTTGATCAACAAAGTGTAGCATCACTAATTTTTTATTTAATTTACTTAACAGCTTTGTTTTTGTAACTATGGGTTTGCTGGATTATATGTTGTAACCATTATATGCACTAATTAGTAGAGTTATCTGATTGGTTATAATTTTTGAAATACTGACCTGTAAGTGGCTAATGAATTTTCATATGTGTATAAATAATGTGATTGTCTGAATCACTTTATTCTCTGATGAATTCCACACTGAGGTGAGAGAAATGTAAGAATTATCATGCACTGCAGCATGCAGCTAGCATGTGCTGCAAATAGATTAACTTAATTCCTTTTATGTGTGATGAGTGCGTTACCCGTTCAATTTCCCTGAGTGACTTTCATTCGGTAAACACACCACCTTCCGAGTACAAGCTTCCTTGTTGTTTCCTAGTACACTATCTTTGGGATGTGCACCGGTTTACCAAGAAAAGCCACCATAAGACAGAAATACCTCAGCTGGAGCAGCATTATGAGAGTACCCTCTGTACCAGAGGACACAAGCAGTGAACCAGGAGGAGCACCAGAAAATATCTACAGCTCTCTTTTTTCCGAGGAGAAGAATCCTTTGACAGGACTTCTGCCTATCACAACAGAAAGGGGAATGGCTTCTAGAAACTCACCAGACATCCCTGGAGCAGGTAACACCATTAAAGATGTTTTATTTTGCTTGGAGAAACTTGTGACTAGGGCTAGAGGCCTACATCGGCAGATGCAAACGATGACTGTGTATGTTACTGTTAACAGGGTCCCCAGCAGTTAAAGAATTTTAAAACACCCAACATTCGGTCAGGACAAACCCAATTGTATTGAAGAATGGGAGAATATTCTAATGGAAGTGTCCATTAAGCTTATCAGATTGATAATTATAGATGGCCTTGAAACACAGGAGAAATTAAAGAAGGGATTGGATGTGCAAGAGACAGCTGTATCAGCATACAAAGAGCATTTGAACTATACAAAATGTCAAGAAAAGTTCAAAGAATAGCTTAAGTCATATGACCTGAGAATACAGGCCCAATAAAAGAAAAACATGCATAAGGGACTATAATGATTATCAAAGGGGCCTGGTGTTTAACTGGAAAAAAAAATGAACATGCCTCCTGCTGAATCAACCTCAGTTCCTAACCCACACAATCAGGGGGCAAAAATACTACAGATGGGGGAAAACAAAGGGACTACACCACAGTCTTTATTTAGGCACACAGAGAGACTTGACTACAGCACATCAGAGAGTGCATCCGAACCTGAGGATAATGATAACACGGGGCCTTTTTTAGGGGTTCCTCCTCCTCCTCCTCCTGGGGTTCTTCCCAGGAGGAGCAACAGATGTACCAGGTTCCAAATACCAGCAGCGGGCCTAGACACCCAAAGAGGAAGAGAAGGATGTGCAGTGGGCAGAGGAAGAACAAAAGGTTGAGGCAGAGGCAACTGGCAGACTAGGGGAAGGACCATCCGCTATTGACTGTAAGTAACATTTCCAGTACAAATTTATCAGCTATTGAAAATTATGTTTTGTCTAAAGGTTTGCCATTTGTCCCCACCCACAGGATCAACGAATTGCAAGCATTTGTTGATATTAACTTGTTTGCCAGGAAACTTAACCTTAAAATTTCTTTTCACAGGATGGAAACAAAAATGTTGGCTCTGAAAGGGAGTGGCAAGAGGGGGAGAATGAACAGGAACAGGGGGACAAGGAAATGGGTGATGAAACTATAACTATAACAAGGTTTAAACCACAGTCCACTTTTGCCCCCTCCCCCCACCATAGCATCAGCACCTTTCTGGACTGCTGCACCAGTGACCTTTCAAATCTATTTAGCACTACACCTGTCTTATCACATCCTAATCTCACTAAGGAAAAAAAGGGAAGCATTGCACTTACTAGCCCAGAACCCCGATATAGTCATCAAACCAGCTGACGGGGGGGCATTGTAATACAGGACAGATCTCAGTACACACAGAAGATAGAAAGGCAACTCACTGAAAGGGAATTTTACCAACTCCTGAGTTTTGACCCCGCTCCCATGATAAAACAAAAAACTGAGGCATACCTCTTGGAAGCATTTTGCTCCAGACTTATTGACACAGACGAACTACACTTTTTCTCAGTAGAAAACCCCACTAAATATGCAATATACACCCTTCCCAAGATACTTCAAAATGCCACTACACCCCAGACTGTCCCATTATCTCTGAGATAGGCTGACTCACTGAGCCACTATCAAAATATGTTGATAGTTGCATCTGTCCTATAGTCCCACAATTGAGAAGCCACATAAGAGACGCAGGGCATTTCTTATCTATTGTAAAGGAAATGCAAGTGGAACAAAAATGGATAATGGTGACTTTGGACATAGATGCCCTATACACCAACATCCTCCATGATGGGGGCTGGATGCCATGGAACAGTATCTACTTTCCCACAGAGACACCACATAAAATAAGATCAATTTTCTGTTGGATCTTACAGATATGGTTCTTAAAAACAAAATGTTTTTGTTTGAAAACAGGAACTATAGGCAGGTCAAAGGAACAGTTATGAGGGCAACACTGGCCCCCAGCTACACAAACCTGTATCTAGGAGCATGAGAGGAGAAACATGTCTATGAAAATCTATTTAACTCATACAGAAAACACATAGACCTGTATAGACACTTTATTGATGACATTTTTTTCATGTGGAAAGGTTCAGTGGAGGAGCTATCTGACTTTGTTTCCTTTTTGGAGGGGGCAGGGTCTAACACTAATTTAAGGTTTAAAATGAAGGCAGCTAGGGATAAGATTGATTTTTTGGATGTCACCATACACAAAACTGGAGATGGATCCCATGTGACAGACCTATTCAAGAAACCTACTGACAGGAACAGCATTTTACATGTCCGCAGATGTCATTCAGGTCATGTAATTAGGAACCTCCCAAAGGGCCAGTTTGTCAGAGTGAGAAGAAATTGTGGATGTGATGATATGTACTCAGCAAGAGCAGATGAACTCTCTAACAGACTCAGATAGAGACGTTACAGGGAAGAAGATATTGTTAAGGCAAGATGAGTCACAGTAATGACCCCCCAGGAATCACGTTTGTTGCTTAAAAAGAAAAAGAAAAAGGGAGATGATACGAAGACTTTTGTAACAACATTTGGTAGAGGTACTAAAGAAGTTGTTTACATAGTCAAAAACAATCTCAAGATTTTTTGAGGCACTCCACAGCTTCAGC
Source organism: Neoceratodus forsteri (assembly GCA_016271365.2). Taxonomy (NCBI): domain Eukaryota; kingdom Metazoa; phylum Chordata; order Ceratodontiformes; family Ceratodontidae; genus Neoceratodus; species Neoceratodus forsteri. The sequence goes on from CM057453.1 coordinate 217,834,816, forward strand.
CCTTTCTCACCAATCCCATTAGAATATCCTATGAAAGAGGTTCTAACCTTAGGGACCAATTGGTACATAGTTACTTGCCCCCCCCAAAAAAAAACACATGGGTATCCCACTAAACACAAGTGAGGAACCAAAAAATGTGGCAGTTGTAACACATGTAGTCTCTTGCAAGTTGGTTCTTAGTTTAAAACCCCTAAAACTCAGAATATGTGGAAGGTCAAGGGTCACATTAATTGTAATACTGAAGCGGTGATTTACCTGATTACCTGTACCTGTGGCCAGTACTATGTAGGGAGAACTAAGAGGAAATTTAGATCCAGGGTCAATGAACATTTATTAGCTGTCAGAAACAAGAATGAGAAATATGCCATGGTGATGCATATCAACTCACAGGCTAACAAATCAGAACACAGGTTAAAAACTATGGGTATGGAAGTTATTCCAAAAACGTCAGAGGAGGTAATGTGGAAGTTGTTCTGAACAAAAAAGTGTAGGCATGGATATACAGGCTGGGTGCACTTAGACACCTGGGTCTGAAAGGCAAATCCGAGATTTCTCCATTCTTGAAAAAATAGAACATTCTCATGCTGATGTCATCAGTTAAAGTAACCTTAACGTTAATGTTTATGTCTCCTTTCCCTTCCCCCATGCTTCCCCCTTCCACTCCCCTCCCCCTTTTTGCTCACCTGCACTTTGATGGTTTCTACAATTATATTTGTATAGTTGTCACTAAAATAAGTAGAAACGAAGGTAACATGTGTTTTATCTTAAATACAGCAGATACTTATCCATTGTTCTGGTTGTTGTTGTAGGTCCTCCTGACCCATCAGATACCTGAAGGGAGCTTTGCAAACCCCAGGCAGATTGTTGAAGGATCTCTTAAAGATCACAACTGACTTAAGATTTGATCAACAAAGAGTAGGACCACTAATGTTTAATTTAATTTACTTACTTGCTTTGTTTTTGTCACTATGGGTTTGCTGGATTAGTGTAGTAGCCATTATATACACTAATTAGTAAAGTTAACTAATTGGTTATAAATACATTTTTGAAATACTGACCTGGGAGTGGCTAATTGATTTTCATATGTGTATAAATAATGTGATTGTCTGAATCATGTTATTCTCTGATGAAGCCCACACTGAGACGGGTGAAACATAATCATTATCCTGCACTGCAGCGAGCAGCCAGCATGTGATGCAAATAAATTAGCAGCAGCCTGAGAGTATTTTATGGTGATGGCGAAAGCATTACCCTTTCAACTTCCTTCATTGAGTACAAGACTCAAATCACTTCCTATTTGTTTCTTTCTGTGCAGTTAATAAGCCACTGCAAGGCAATTTTTAAACTCCAGTTGTAGAAGTGAAAGAAAACGTATGATGCCTACTGGGATTCAAACCCAAGGACCCTGTCATTCCGTGGCATGCTCTTAACCACTTGAGCTATAGGAGCCCCAAGTCATTAAGCTGCACAAGTTTGCCTTGAAACACACACATTCCTTTCATGGTGTTGCAAACAGCCACTAGCCAGTGCTGCAAAAAAGCAACTAGCCAGTTTCTCAAGACTCAAATTACTTCCTATTTCTTTCTCTCTGTGCAGTTAGTAGGCCACTGTAAGGCAATCTTGAAAATCCAGTTGTAGAAATAAAAGGAAAAGTGTGACTCCTACCAGGATTCAAACCCAGGGACCTTGCCATTGGATTGGGTCTTCTTTTGGCACATGCTACAGAGAGCCCTGAACATCTGCATTTGTTCATGCAGGCCCTAAAGTGAATAAAGATACAATTCCACTATCTTAAAAAAGAAAGGACATGCTTTAAAAAAAAACTGCATTAATGCACCAGTTAGGGTACAAGTTAATGCTACAAAAGGAGGGACATGTTGCATTAGTGCTTCTTACCCTAACTTCCCAACTCCCCCAGCAGCAAAAGAACAAGCCCACACAAGCAACCACAGACAGCAGTCATCTGTTAAGAAAAACAAGATACAACTCTTTCCAGATGACACAAATGTAGTAGCAGAGACGGGCTGCCTTTGTGAATTTGTGTCTGAGTCTGCATAAGCACAGGCACCATAGGGTGTTGTGCTTATGCAGCCACATCTGTGTGTATATGTTGTACAGCATGTTCCACAGTCAGAAATTCCCATAGGGCCTGCACCTCTGCAGACAGAGGTACTCATATGTGCTATATAAGGTACATCACTAGATACCGTGAGCGTGATCCAGTGCTTCACCCTTTTCTATATAAAGTTATGTAACTGACAACCTACTACTCTCTTGAACAATTTCTAGATCTAATGCTGAAACCACGATACCCAAATTGCAACAATACTTCCATCTATGTAATAGCAGGCCCCACAGGGGCCCACCCTTCTGGAGACAGAATTCAGTGTGTACAGTATGTCTTACATCTGTAGCTGAAGATATGCAGGCCCCTTGGGGACCTGAACTTCTGCAAACAGAAGATCTGTTGCAATTTTAGTATCATGGATTTTGCGGATCCTGTGCTTCTTTAAAAAAAAAAACTCAAAAATGGAGTTTACATACACTTTCAGCAAAACGTGCCTTGTTTAAAAACTTTGCCAGCATGTCCTTTACCATACTGAACACTACTTGGACACATTGCATTACTACATCAATCAAAATGAAAGTGATTCAATAGGACACAATTTGAAAATAGCATACAGACTTGTTGTTCTAATGTCCAAGAGTGAAGTTGTTTGACAGAGCTTGAAAAAGTTGGAACCCCTGGTCTCAATAATGATCCCTGTTAGCAGCAGGCCGAACATGATCCAAGGACAGAGCAATTTTGGAGGCTGGCGCAGCTCCTTCTGTGAAAGAGATTCAGTAGCTGGCACAAGGTACAACTGTAATTTCTTCACAAAAATAAGTTTTATATTCTTGCGGTATTCCAGGTAACTTGAAATCTGAGCTGCCCACTTCTGTGTAAACACGGGTGCCATGAAAATACTGCCAACTGGTGGGAACACAATCTTTGAAAATCAGATAAACTCTACAACTGATTCATCAGCTGTTGCTGCAGTATTTGAGATTGTGATACCTGGTACTAAATCATTTTCTAGCACTGAAGGTTTTTGATAGTATGGCGATCTATTGCAGATGCATCCTAAGTTTGATGTAGGATACATTGATAAGGGAAACTCTAGCCACATCCCTTGTAATTGCCTTCAATCCCAAATGCAGCAAAGTCATGTTAAAAATCACTCTGCTTTTTTTATATCTCTGTAGCAATTATTGCACTGCAATACATCTCTTGGGCTAACTTTGTGGAAGAATCACAGGGACAGTCTCAGGGAAGGGAGCTCTGCTGTTCTGCAGTCTCCTGTGCCTTTAATGCAATGTTCTGTCATGCATGGTAACTCTGCAGTTGCTGGTAGCAGTCCCTTCCTCCTAAATATCTTAAAAGGAGATTAAATATGTGCCTGCAATAAGTCATTATTTAAAGTCAACATGTAAATGCTAAAAACGTGAGAGAAATCATATTTTTGCTTGTATGGACAGGCACATATTTGCATGAATGGATAAGCATATATTTGCTTGTATGGATTTCTGTTCTATGTGGTGTGGAGAGCTAGGGAGCTCACTGGGATGGGAATGAATTGATGGGAGTGGATTTGTGGAGGAGCGAGTTGACGTGGGAGTGAACTGGTGGGAGAGAAATTGTCAGGAAAGACTTGATGGGAACAAATTGCCATACTCCCAACAGGATCAACTAGATAGCTTCTTTTTTAAAGATTTCTTCTTTTTTTACCCATAAAATCATGGCAGGATCAACTCGATAACTGTCAGCTATCAGTTTAAACCTATTGGGATCATCCCAGAACCAATAAGATCACCTACATGGTCTACTTTTTGCACCCCCCCCCCGAAAACATTTGCCGCCATTCTATAAGATAGATAACCCACTACAGGGAGTGTGGTCATGCTCTGATATACCCACACCTTGGGTGGCTGAACGTACTCCAAGGTGTGTGTATATCAGAGTGTGACCACATGTCCTATAATTAGAGTTAGGCTTGAATAGGCAGTTTAATGTTAAGCCCCAAATTTTGCACATTAATAAGTTCGCAACTGTTCAATGGAGTTGCACAAAATTTGGAATACACTGTGTTGGGTGGTTGATTCCTTGATTTGCCAAGTTACATTTCAATCAGATTTGAGGATTTTGCACAGTGAAGGGTCAAAAAAACACATTTTTTGGTGGGTGGTGGGAAATGTCAGGGTCATCGACATTGTGTTGCACGTTCACCATTTGGACTTTTGACTTGACATTTTCAGACAAGAAAGAGGGTATCCTAAGGAACAAGTCAGCACTGGTTTGGTGAAAAACTAATAATCTTTTCCAACATTATTAAATTTTGACATTGTGGGTTCTGAACATACTCTGTTCAGTCTTTGGGATAGATGCACAGTTTCAATAAAGGATTCCTGGTCATGAACGGCTGGTGAAGAGGGATTCAGAAATCTTGCAAAATCCCTCTTCATGGGAAAGATCTATCTTTGTCAGCCACCATTTTGTTTTCTCACTTAGCGAGGGGAGAAAACAAAATGTTGTGATGCCTCCCATTTTATTTTTTTTATTTTATAGCTGAAAAATAAGAAAACAGTCCCAGACATTTTTTTTATGCAGAATCCTGCATTGAAATTTCAATGCAGGGTCCTGTGTCTAACTTCTCTATGGTTCACCAACACTGGGGAGCCCAATCCCCATGTTGGCATGTATCCCTCCCACACACTATTGTGGCACACTGGGAGCCCAGCCCAGTGTAATGAAATAATTTTATATTTAATTAATTAATTTCTGTTTCTCACACTGGGATGCCCTGCCACTCCCATATACATTCATTGCCTACATTGGGGTGCCCAATCTTCATGTCGTCATGTATCACCCCCACTAATGTGGCACACTGGGAGCCCACCCCAGTGTGCCCAAATGTGCTTATTTAAAAAAAAAACTGTTGAATAAGGTAAACTGTCCCCTAATTTCTTTTTTCACCTGAAAAAAAGAAAATAGTCTCTCATTATTTCCACCACCACCCTCTGCCATCCTGACCTTCCCTCTGTGCACCCACCTCCCCACATTCCCCCTTACACCTTACTTACCTCTGGTGGTCAGGCGCTGTCATCTTCTGAGGAACATGACACAATTGCAGTCTTCAAAGATGAACTGCAAACCAAAGAATCAAGATAAACCTTGTATAATGGCAGTCAATGGGGGTTTCGATTTGTTGGTATCTCAGCCTTTTTAGGAATTTTGACCCCAAATTTGCAATATGGGGTTCTTGGGACCCCGCCTTGTGAAAACTGGCACTGTCATTTTGTTACTTAGTCCCAAAAGATGATTTTGCAGTTGCTGCATGGAATCACCTTTCAGAACCAATTAACAAATCAACAGTGCAATTGTTCAATGGGGGGGGGGAGCCCATGTTTCAAATTTGGTGAAAAATATCCAAAATATGACTGCATTACAAGCATGCATTGCAGTTTCCACGCACACTCATAACTTTGCCAATTTTTTATATTTTCACTCCAGATTTTCAACATTGGGGATGGTTAACAAAATCACAGTGCCACTGTTCATGAGGGGGGTCTCAAGAAGCCCATGTTGAAAATTTTATGAAAAGTTTCCAAAACATGACCATGTTACAAATGTGCATTGCACAGTTTTTACGCATGCTAGTAACTTCACAAATGTTTCATATTTTCACTGCAGATTTTCAACATTACCATTTTTCACACCACCTCATGAATAGTGCAGCTGTAATTTTTGAAATCCTGCTAAAAATGTTTTTCCACACTTGTGGCACAAAACGGCATTACAGTTGTGCAGAATTACAGAATTACATTTTGACAGGGATTTGACAGTTTTCTGTACTGGGTATATGTGGTGAGGTGGTAAGAAGGTCATGTTGAACATTTGGTGTGAACATTACTTAAGATGCAACAGTTACGACTACTAGTTACAATTTCGCTACACCTGCTTGTAACTTAATATGTGAAAGTGCAGGGGCCAGAGACCCCCTGTGTTTCCACAGCTAGATACATATGTGCATCTGTGGAGGGATGTGAGCACAGTGTCCGATGGACCCTGTGCTCCCACAGTAAACTAAAGATACTATTATGCTATCTCAAAAAGTGAAGCAATAAATTGCAAAAAACTTCATGAATGCATCAGTTAGGGTTGAAGCAACAAAAGTAAGGAAATGAGATGTTATGGTTGAGCCCCTAATGCCCCATCCAACCCCACCATCCCACCCACCCACCTCCACAGACCAATAGGCATTGAGGTGTGCCTTGGGGTAGTTGGGCCTAACTCTCACTTCATTTTCCCATACTGTACCATGTTAAATTTCTTACACATGGAATGGGGTAAGGGTTATGCCCGATGACCCCAAGGCACATCCCAATGCCTATTGGTCTATGAAGGTGGGTATAGGGTGGGTGAGGTTGGTTGGGTGGGTTTAGGGGCTCAACCCTAATGTCTCATTTCCCTACTTTTGTTGCTGCAACACTAATTGATACATTAACAAAATTTTTTTGATATATATATATATATATATATATATATATATATATATATACACATACACATTATGGTAACACGGTAGTGCTACCATAGTTAGAGTTGAGGAGACAGTTACATGTTAAACCTAAAATTTTGCATCTTAATAACTTTGCAACCATTCAATGGATTTGCCTGAAATTTGGAATACATGATCAAAAACCACAGATCTTGGGATCTGCCAACGTTCGTACTGTTTGGATATATGGCTGCGGAGTTATTAAGTGTGATGTGTCCGAGCATTTACGCTTTTTTAGAATTTTTTGTCGTCTCTAGAGGTCGCATGGTTTGCGCGACCGATCCAAAATTTTCAGGGAATGTGCGGCCGGGGCCCCCGATGTGTCTTTTGATGATTTTGTGAAAAAATATTAAACAGTTCAAAAGTTACTGAAAAAACAAGTTCCCATTATAAGTCAATGGGAAAAGTTAACAAAAAGTTCGACAGTGTCGCAAATGTAGTTTTTACTTTCGCAAATGGCCCTTTTACTGTCACAAATCCTCCATTTTGTTTTCAGTTGTCATCAGAAAAATGCTTGCCATTTAACTTTGGGACCCTTTAGCAGCCTAATTAGTTTTGTATTCACCTAGTCAGACCCTGAGGATGCTAGGCATGTCTTTATTTTGGGGTAAAATACCCCAGAAATATGTTTTTCAGATTTCTGGAAAAAGTACTTTTTCAAAGTACTTTCGCACTTGCGACAGTGTTGAATGAATTTGTGAAAGCTTTCACAAAGTTCGACAGTACTTTTCCAGACTGTGTGAAAATGACAGCAATTCTTTGGCACCCTGCTGCAAAAGAACAGTTCAGTCTTTTGGGCTGACATTTGGAGGAAACGCAGCCAACACCTCACAGATGTGCCTTCCAGTGATTCGGTGAAAAAATATTACAGGGTGGCAAAGTTACGGCACTCAAAAATTGACACTTTTTCCTGTAGGATAACATTACAGTGTCTGCTGCATTACAGGAATCCTTTGCTGCCCTGCTGCAAAATAATGGGTTGGTCTTTTGGGCTAAATTTGGAGAGAAGAAAGCCAACATCCCACAGATGTGCCTTTTACTGGTTTGTTGACAAAATATTACAGGGAGCCAAAGTTATGGCACTCTGAACTTCTCTTTTTTTCCCATAGGATAACATTATGGCGTTCGCCATGCCTTTCAGGGCCTGTATCTCGGAAATGGTGTGAAATACGGACTTTTTGTCAGAAAAATGCTTAGCCCCCTAATTGGGGTTAAGTATGAAACTAGCCAGGAAAGTCTTAAATCACATGACTTTTAAATTTTTTTCTATGTCATACGGTTCCTGAGATATAAGCAATTTACTATTCCAACTCCTCATTTTCTGCTCCAAGACCCATTATTATGCATACGTTCTTTGTACTCACTGTCTTTCTCTATGCAGCTTTTGGGGGAATCTAGCCTGTGTGGTTACATTACTGTTATCCTTACTGCTTCTGCTTGTGGTTCTGTAACTGTTTCACTTACTGTTCCAGTCTATGTCACCATGTGCTTTACCCTTTGCATTTCCATTTGCATTTGCACTTGCGTTTGCATTATTTTAACCATTTCTGTCTACAGTCCTGTTTATCTTTCTGTTTTGCTTTGCATCACCATGTGTATTACCATTTGTGTTTGCTGGCACCGTATTACTATGTGACAAGACATCACATGATGAGGCACGCCCACCGCCACATTACATTCACTATTTCTCATTATACTTCTCAAAAAGAAGGGAAATTAGAGGCAAAAAACTCTGTTTAACGAATTAGTTATGGTTGTTCCACAGCGAAAAAAAGCGAAGAAATTCAGTGTTAGGGTTGAAAGCCCCCCTTGGACCCCACCGCCCACATCCCCAATCAGCATCGGGGTGCGGATTTGGGTTGTCGGTCCTAACTTTCACACCATTCTCTATACCTCTGCTTCTTCACACATCTGATGTGGTGAGAGTTAGTGCCGCAACCCCAATCGCACACCCGATGCTGGTTGTGGTGTGGGCAGAGTCCAAGGGGTTCTTTCACCTTACCACTGAATTTCCTTGCTTTGTTGTTGTGGAATAACCCTAATCTATCGAAGAATTGAGTTTTTGCCATATATATATATATATATATATATATATATATATGGCAAAAACTCAGTTAATGCATCAGTTAGGGTTCATAATACAGCGACAAAAGCTTGGAAATTCATTGCTAGGATTCAGAACCCTTCCCCCCCACACACACACATACATGCAAGCAGGGGAAGGGCAAAGGCAACACAACCAATCAAAGACAACCATCATCAAGTAAGAGAAAGAACATAACAACTCTCTAAACATACCACAAGAGACATCCATCATCGTGGTCCACCGACTGTATCAATTCTGCTACCATCCCAGTGTCTTAGGGGTACACATGCATGCTGGGCAAGCATGGGTGATGCCCCATATGATTCACTCTATCAAGGGTGAGGGGCTAAAAGTATCAGCAGCTTCATCTATCTGTGGTACCACACTGCCTTTGTTTTTCATCATATCTACAAAGACTGTACTATCATGTAAATGTCATGTAAGCACAACATTTATCAGCATTACAGTGGTATTACAGCATAATTAGCACTATCTGTTAGTCATGCATAACTGAACCTGAAGAAATAAAATTACAGTTATTATAAAAAGATTCTCAGAAATACTGCAATGTTATTGGTCGTTACAATACCAACAGCTTTACTTTAATTCCCTTTACATTGTCTTGTACAGCCTGATCACTATGGCACATTGATTCTTCCTGTCAGCATTTCATCCTTTAGCACTAATGAATCACTTGAATGATGCACTCGGATTTGGAACCAGCATTCTTAAACTGTTGGTGGAAGAATTATTTTGGTTAACTTGTCCCTTAACATGACTAAAACATGTAAAAACTATACTTTTAACATGTTTCTTTTGGAATTTTTTTTTTATAATAGTGGTAAGGCACTCCTAGGATTTTTGTAACAGTTAATTAATCACATCTTAGCCATATGGCACTCGGCTGCACCTAATGCCAAGTTACTCCATAAGTGGTGAATAACAGATTGTTATTCTAACTCCTGGTGATGCCTTATTGATTATCACATATGTGTGGCTGCTGGAAGATGTCATCATCTTCATCTATCAGTGGTAACACATTGCCATGTGTGGTAGTACAGTACACATGTCTCTCAATATGTACTGATCCAGAACTGGCAGAGAAATGTCTCCATTATGTGATGATGGGCTACAGGGACCACCATCATCTAATGGTGGTACTTGCATATCAGCACTGCACTTTTACACATGACAGTGGAATGACAGTAGAATAACATCATAATTACTGCCTGCCATATATTGGTAATCCAAGGTAAGCAAGCTTGAAAAACTCAAATTACAGTGAACAGTGTATATGGGGTTTTTCAACATCTGCACAACTTCATCTATTTCTGGCAGCACATTGGCATGTGGTGTTAGGCAGGTCCCATGTCTGTGGAAATTTACATATCTTGCACTGACAGGCAAATGTCACCATTACATGATGGCATAATACAGAATTCCCTGAACCACGTGCTCCAACATTATGTAATACTAACACTTGCATTCAGCCACAGTTTTTTTTTACGTTAGTGGCATAACAGCAGACTTACTGCCATTTCTGCCATTTCTTATTTGTCCAAGTTAACTGCACCAGAACAAATCAAATTACAACAACAAATGTGTATAGGGGCTGATTAAAGCTGTCACCATCTATGAATAACTTGACACACACTGTAGTTAACTTTCATTTACCTATTGGATCGCAGGTCCCTGCCGGGTCTGCACTATCATACTTCATGATGTAACTTATTTCACTGCAGCACATGAAGTGGGGTATCACCCATGGTTGTCCAGTGTGTGTGTATACCCCCAAGACATGGGGATGGAAACAGAAATTATATAGTTGGTGGATCAAGATGATGGATATATCTTGTGGTGTGTGTAGAGAGTTGTATGTTCTTTCTCTTACCTGATGATGGTTGTCTCTGATTGGTTGTGGTGCCTTGGCCCTTTCCTTGTTTGCATGTGTGTGTGGGGGGTGGGGTGGGGGGATGTGGAGATAGGGTTCTGAATCATAACAATGAATTTGGAAGCTTTTGTCAATGTATTATTAACCCTAACTGATGCATTAATGGAGTTTTATGCAATTATATTCTTTGCAAAAAACTTTGTTAATGCATCAGTCAGGGTTGAAGTGACAAAAGTAGGGAAAGGAGGTGTTAAGGATGACACTCTAACAGCCCCAACACCCCACTATCCCACTCCACCCCAACCCTCCACAGACCAAGAGGTGACGGGGTGTGCCTTGGGGTCATCAGTCCTAATTCTCACCCCATTCCATGAGTATGAAAGCTGACATAGCAGTATAGGAGAATGGGATGAGCTGTAGGCCCAATGACCACAAGGCACACCCTGTCACCTGCTGGTCTATGGATGGTGGAGTGGGGAGGGGTGGTAGGGTGTAGGGGGTATTATGGAGTCAGCCTTAATGCCTAATTTCCCTACTTTTGTCACTTCAGATCTAACTAGTGTATTAAAGAAGATTTTGCAATTAATTTCCTTACTTTTTGAGAAAGTGTAATCTTACCCTTATATGGTTTTGGGAGTACAGGGCCCATCTGTCCATAAGTGCACAGACATTGTAATGAACTGTCATCTTGCAGTAGTACTGCATAATGGATTGCCCAGCAGTCCAAGTACTGCATAATGGTATTCATATGTGGAAGTGCACTCCCACCTACCTATAATTGCAGAGATACAGCGCAGCCCTAGACACATTTGCTGCAAATGGTGCAATATCTCAGTAACCATAGCAACTTTGGAAATAATTCCACCGCAGTTGTTATCATTGACTGGTAACCTGCATACATGCTTAGTACTCCTACTAAGCTGCACTTACCAAAAAATCCATATCTTGAGCTGTTTTCAAGATATAGGTATCGAAATGCACCACATTTGCCACAATGTTATGCAATAGGAGATTTCTCAATTTCAGAATGCCATAACTATGGAACCAATGCAAATGTTTACACCAAACTATCATATGTCACATCTCTGGGACACCCTCTTTCCTCTTTCCACCCTGCAAATTTCAAGCCAAAAGTCCTAACCATTTATTTGCAGTGAGGTGCCTAAGAAACAGCAATCTTTAAAAATCCCTATCCATGAGCTGTCAAAATCCTTGTTCATGAGCTAAATCCCTGTTCGTGAGGTGACAAAATCCCTGTTCTTGAGACAATCCCTGTTCACGAGATAGGGCCATCTGATCATCTCCTCATGAACAAGGATTAGCTCATGAACAGGGATTTTGACACCCCACAAGCAAGGATTTTGACAGATCATGAACAGGGATTTTTAGGGCCATCTGGCCATCCCCTCTTGAACAGGGATTTTGACATCTCATGAAAAAGGATTTCTCATAAACAAGGATTTTGACACCTCACGAACAGGGATTTTGACAGCTCACAAACAGGGATACCTTTTATGAATCCCTGTTCGTGAACTGTCAAAATCCCTGTTCATGAGCTGAATCCCTGTTTGTGAGGTGTCACAATCCTTGTTCATTAGAAATCCTCGTTTGTGAGGTAGGGCCATCTGGTCGTCCACTCACAAACAAGAATTTTGACACCTCACAAACAGGGATTTTTATAGCTCATGAACAGGGATTCCTTTTTATGTTTGCTTGCATGCATGAGCAAGAAACATATTGAGGCAGCTTGCTGTAGTAGTGAATTGTGGAAATCTGGCAGTGTTGTGGCCAGTGTCAGCAGTCCATTTTGGGGCTGGTCTCTGTGGTGCCAATAGAAGAGCATGCTGTTGATGACAGCAGTATTGTAGCATGCCAACAACTTGGAGGAAACTGGCCAATGCAATTAGGGAGTGCACTGTCATTTAACAATCGGCTGTTTTTGATGCTGGGGCAGTCCCTGATTCCAGCATAAATCACAGCTTACCTAGTCTGGTGTTCCATTTCAATAAACATGGCTGTGGCTGTTGCTGGCCACCTCTCACAGTCCCCATGAAAGCTGACGGGGGTGCCCAATCCTTCTGATGCCCCCTCCCCAGTTCATTTGCCGACAGGGTAGCCAATTCCCTTTCGGCATAATGTTCCCCTCATTTGTTTTAAATAAACATGGTGGTGGCTGTTGCCGTCCACCTCTCACAGTCCCCATGACAACTGACAAGGGTGCCAAATCCCCCTGTTGGCATGCCCCCTTCCAAGTTCATTTGCTGATGGGGGAGCCCGATCCCCATTGGCATAATGTTCCCCCCATTTGTTGTCTGCCAAGGGGGATGCCCAATCCTCCCTTGGCTCATGTGCCCCAGCAAACACTCTGTATGTGCTGATGGGGTTCCCAATCTTTGTTGGCTACAGCCCCTCCCCAACAAACTCCCAAGTGGCATGCTGGGAGCCCACCTCAGTGTGCCCATTGTCCCTGTAATAGAAAAAAAATCCAGTGAGGTTTTTTTTTTAAATCTTGTATAAACACGAAACCATCCTTCATTGTCTCTGGTGCCCCCTCACCCAACCCGCACCCACCATCTGTGCACCCAACCTCCCCACACACCCCTCACCCCATACTTAACTCCAGAGCCCAGAGCGACAATCTTCAGTATAGTGGGAACAGGTCTGCACTCTTCAAAGCCAACTGCGAACTGAAGAAATGCCGGTAAGCTGTATAATGGCACAAATGGGGTGTTTCATCTTAGGTGGATATCTCGGCCATTTTTCCAAATTATGGCACCACGTTTTCAACATGGGATTTTTGGATCCCCATCTCATGAATTCAGTGACTGTCATCCGGTTATTTGGTCCTGAAAGGTGATTTTGCAGTCACTGCATGGAATCACCTTACAGGACTGATTAATGAAATGACAGTGTGACTGTTCATGAGGTGGGCTCCCAAAAAGTCAGTGTTGCAAATTTGTGAAAAAATTCCAAAAAAATGACTGTGTTGCGAGCGTGTGTTGTGAAGTTTCTACACATCCTTATAACTTCGCAAATTTGTAATATCTTCACTCCAGATTTTCAACATTGCCATTTTTTCACACCTTCTTATGAACAGTACAGCTGTCATTTTTTGCATCCTGGCTAAAATGTGGCTTTGCACTTCTGGCATACAATTGCTTGGTCTCTTTTGGAAATCAGTGTTTGGGACAGATTAAGAAAATCACAGTGACACTATGAGCAAAGGTCCCAAAATGCCTATGTTGAAAATTTGGTGATAAAAGTCCACAAAATGACTATGTTACGAGCATGCATTGCGCAGTTTCCATGCACACTTGAAACTTTGAGAATTTGTAATATTTTCACTCAAGATTTTCAGCATTGTCAATTTTGCACAACTCCTTATGAACAGCACAGCTGTCATTTTTTACATCCTGCCCAAAATGTGTTTTTACACATCTGGTGCAAAATGGCACAGTCGCTGTGGACAATCAATGCTTGGGACAGATTAAGAAAATCATATTGACACTGTTCATGAGCTGAGGTCACAAAATGCCTATGTTGAAAATTTGGCAAAATAATTCCACTAAATGACTGTTACCAGCATGCATTACAGTTTCTACGTATGCTTGTAAGTTTGAGCATTTTTAATATTTTCACTCCAGATTTTCAACATTGCCAACTCTTCACATCACCCTATGAATGGTACAGCTGTCATTTTTCACATCCTGCCTGAACTGTGTTTTTGCACATCTGGTGCAGAATGATGTGGTCACTGTGGGAAGTCAACGTTCAGGATAGATTAACAAATCACAGTGCCACTGTTCATGAGCAATTGCTTTCATGAGATGGGGGTCACAAAAATGTCATGTTTAAAATTTGTAGTGCGAATACCAACAAATGCCTGAGGCATTAGGGTTTCTAACAATAATGTTCCACCCTATACAGACAGACAGGTGTCAGGGGTGTACCTTTGGATTGCTGGCTGTAATGCTAATGCCATTCCATCCCCACCCCTGCCCCCGCCTCCACCCTGAAGCCAGTGACAGGCATCAAGGTGTGCCTTGGACTCTTCAGCCCCTGAGTTCACTCCATTCTCCTATACTGCACCCATTTCAACATATGTCCTTATGAAATGGGGTGACTGTAAAGCTGAACACCCCAAGGCACACCTCAGTACTTGTCAGTATCTGCAGGATAGAATGAGGTGAAATGCCATGAGTATTATGGGCAATGACCCAAAGGCACACCACAATGCCTGTCCATCTCTGTAGGGTGGAGGTGGGGTTGCCGTGAGTTCAATACTACACTGCCATTCCTAGTCTGCATCTGCTTAACTCCTGCACATTCAATGCTAATATCAGCAAGCAAACATTTGGCATTGACAAATGCTTGTTAGAATCCCTTTTAATGAGCCGCATGCCTGTTCATGAGGTGTCAAAATTCTTGCTTGTGAGAAATCCTTGTTTGTCAGATAGGGCCATATGGTCATCCAATTTTTAAACGTGGATTTTGGCAGCACACGAACAAGCATTTCTGGTGAACGATTTTGATACCTAACAAACAAGGATCATAAGCGAGTGGTGAACAAAGTATTTTAAAATTTAAAAATGGAAATTTTTTGAGTAAACTAAACAAAACCAAAGCCATGGGTTTGCAGAGGGCATCACCCTGAGCAATCCCCATACTTTAATCTACACAGAAGACATCCCTGGGGCAAGTTACATGGTTTTGTTTGCCCACAAAATTGAAAACAAGATGGTGACTCATGAACAGGAATTTTTTTTCATACGAATAGGGATTTTACAAATCCCTGTTCATGAGCTGTCAAAATCCATGTTCATGAGGCAAATCCTTGTTCACAGTTTATACATCTAATCAAATTACTGAACTGAGCATGCTCAGAACCCAGAATTTCAAAATTGAATAACTGTGGAAAGGATTAATATTTTTCAGCAAACTGATGCTGGCTTATTCTTCAGGGCTACCTCTGGGAAAATTTATATGTCAGGCATGAAAGTTGCAATTTGCACAAGTTACATAACTAGCATAAGTTACTGTTGTATTTTGTGCAAATTACATAATTTGCACAAAATACAACCGTATCTTGTTCAAGTTATGTAATTTGTACAAAATAAAACATATTAAACCCGCCTTTAGACCATAATATCTTTGAAACCATTTTACAGATCTGCACAAACCTTAGCACGCATAATCTCTCTTGGAAGATCTCCAGACTTGCCAAATTGTGTGTGAATAGGTATTATGGTTTATGAGACACAGAGCATCACAAAATCCTACATTTACTGTTTTTTTTTACATTTCTTTGTCCACCTGTATCTCAGAAACGGCTTTAGGTAGTGGTCTGAAATTTTCAGTGTAGAGTGCCTTTGCCTTACAAGCCTTCACCTTTTGAATGTTTGGTGAAAAAATATTAATCTATTCAAAAGTTATTAAATGTTTAATTTCCCATTATTTCCTGTGGGAAAATGTATATGTCGGGCAGGAAAGTTGTAAGTTGCGCAAGTTGCATAACTTTCACAAGATACTGTTGTATTTTGCACAAATGACATAATTTGCACAAATTACAACAGTATCTTCTGCAAGTTATGTAATTTGCGCAAATGGGAGTGCATGGTCAGAAGAGCCCTGTGCTCCCACTGTAACATAAGGATGCTTTTATACTGTCTCAACGGAGGCATAGGAGTGCAGGGTCCAAAGGATCCTGTGCTCCCACTGTAAAATAAGGATACTGTTATAATATCTCAGGGATACTGATGTACTATCTCAATGGAGGGATTGGAGGGCAGGGTCTAAAGGACCCTGTTCTCATACTGTAAAATAAGGATACTATTATACTATATGAAAAAGTAAGGAAATTCATTGCAAAAAATGTTGTTAATGCACCATTAGAATTGAAGCATAAAAAGTATGGAAATGCAATCTTAGGGTTCCCAAGCATATGACTCTGCCCTCACCCTTGGCTTACAACCCAAACACCCCTCCCTCACACTCAGCTTCCAACCCTAAGACCCACCTCCAGCCTGCATGCCGAAACAGGTATGAGGGGTGTGTCTATAGGTTGCTAACCCTAATGCTCACCCCATTTCAACAGTTAATAACATGACATGGGTACAGAATAAAACAATATGATGAGCATTAAGGTTCACAACCCCAAGGCAAACCCTTTACACCTGTTCCTGCATGCAAGGTGGAGGTGGGCTTTAGAGTTGGAAGCCGAGGGTGAGGGTGGGGTGTTTGGGTTGGAAGCCTGATGCATTAACAAAGTTTTTGCAAAGAATTTTCCTTCTTTTTCAAATAGGATAATTGTATCTTCATTTTACCTTCAGACCTTGCATTCCCATCCCACCATCCAGATAGTACAACAGTATCCATATGTCACCGTGGGAGTGCAGGATCCTTTTGATCCTGTGCTCCCATCCCTCCATCTAGGTAGTACAACAGTACACATATATCACAGTGAGATCCCATCCCTCTATCAAGATAGTACAACAGTATCCACATGTCATGGTAAGAGTGCAGAATCTGAAGAGTGCAGGGTCCTTTGAATCCTGCACTCCCATCTCTCCATTGAGATAGTACAACAGTATCCATATGTCACAGTGCAAGAGAAGGGTCCTTCAAATCCTGCACTCCCATCCCTCCATCCAAATAGCACAACAGTGTCCATATGTGATGGTGGGAGTGCAGGGTCTGATAGTACAACAGTGTCCATATGTCATGGTGGGAGCACAGGGTCCTTTGGACCCTGATCTCCCATCCCTCTACAGATGCACATATGTATCTAGCTGTGAAAACACAGGGGTCTCAGGCATCTGTGCTTCCACATATTAAGTTATTAGCAGGCGTAGCGAAACTGCAACAAATAGTCACAACTGTGTCATCTCAAACCATTTGTCACCCCAAATGTTTAATATAACCTTTTTAGCACCTCACCGCATGTAACCAGTACAACAAATTGTCAAATCCTCATCAAAATGTAAATCTGCACAACTGTAACACCATTTTTGCACTAGGGTTGTGGAAAAACATTTTCAGTACAATTTTAAAAATGACAGCTTTACTATTCATGAGGTGGTGTGGAAAAATGGCAATGTTAAAATCTGGAGTGAAACTAGGAAAAATTGATGACTTTACTAGCATACATAGAAAATGTGCAATGCACGCTCGTAACGTGGACATTTTTTGGAATTTTTTCACCACATTTTTAACATCAGTATTATGGGACCTCCCCTCATGAACAGTGCGACTGTTTGTTCATCCATTCCAAAAGACAATTTTGCACAGTGACTGCGCCATTCTGCACCACAGGTGCAAAAACATGTTCTGGGAAGGATGTGCAAAATGACAGCTGTACTGCTCATAGAGAAGTGTGAAAAATTGCAGTCTTGAAAATCTGAAGTGAAAATATAACAAATTGGTAAAGTTATGAGCTTGCAGTTATTTTGGGAATTTTTTCACCACATTTGCAACATAGGCTTTTTGGGACCCCACCTCATGAATAGCAACACTGTTTTTTCATGAATCGGTCCTGAAAGGTGATTCCATGCAGTGACGGCAAAATCACCTTTTGGGACTGAGAAACAAAATGACAGTACCAGTGTTCATGAGGTGGCGCTCCAAGAGCCCCATGTTGAAAATTTGGCAAAAATTCCAAAAATTGACTTAGATATCAACATAAGTTGAACCCCCCATTGCCTCCCATTATGTGGCTTACCTTGATTCCTCAGATCGCAGTTCAGCTTTGAAGAGTGCAGATGTGCCCTGGTCCAGAGAAGTTCACCAATCCTGACTCCTGGAGGGTAAGTATGGATGGGGTGGGTGTGCAGAGGCAGGGTGGGATGGGGAGGGAGTGTGATATGACGATAGACCTTTTTCTTTTTTTCAGTGCTTTAAAAGAAAATAAGACTATGGGGACTGTTTTTTATAGTAACTAGATAACTTTTTAAAAATAAATATGAGCACACTGGGATGGGCTCTAAATGTGCCTAATGAGTCTGGGGGAGGTATACATGATGCTGACATTGGGATTGAGCACACCTGTCAGCACTGAACTTGTGGTCATCTGAAACTGGGAGTGGGCATCCAGGGTCAGAAAGGGTTACAAATATTTTTTCCTATATTGGCATACTGGAGTGGGCTCCCAGTGTGCCATAATACTAGGTGGAGGGATACATATTGACACAGGGAATGGGCACCCCAGTGTCGATGGAGGGGCACAGCAGTTTGATGCAGGATCCTGCATCAAAATGATTGCAAATTTTGATGCAGGATTCTGCATCAAAGAAAATACATTGTGGGACAGTTTTATTTTCCAATAGGCTTTTAAATAATGTTGGACACACTGGGGTGGGCTCCCAGTGTGCCAAATATATGTGTGTGTGTGGTGGATACATACCAAAATAGGCTTTGGGCACCCCATGTTAGTGGCAACAACTGTGGGTCTTCCTTGACTCTGTAGCCAGCAGCACAAGTTCCACCTGAGGCTGCAGAAGTCAAGGAAATATTGTTTTTCTCATACAGAGAATGACTTACAAGCCATTCTCTGTATAAGCTGGCACCCAAAAAAAAATTGTTTGGGGCCAGCTGAAAACCTCTCAAAACATCTGAATACACATAAAGGGGTCATCTTTAGCTGTTTTCTGATTTTTTGTGTGTGTGTTAAAAAGTTCAGGACTTTGACATTCTTGCTAAGTGGCAAACAAGATGGTGGAAGCAACACAGCTCAATTGATCAAACCTTTGTGATCTGTGCACACAATACCAGGCTTCTTTACAAAAAGAAGTTGGTATTGTGTGCACAGTATACCTATTGTGTGCACAATACCAGCCATCTTTGTGAAAAGAACCTAGTATTGTTCATACAATACTGTGCTGTGCAAACAATAGCATCTTTCATGCGTGACATATACATTTTCCCATAGGAAATGATGGAAATATTTTAAATGACATAACTTTTGAATGGATTAATATTTTTTCACTTGACCTTCAAAAGGCACGCCTGTGACCCAAAGGCTTTCTACCCTGAAAATTTCAGTCCACAACATAAAGCCATTTTTGAGATCCAGCTGTAGAAAAAAAATGTGGAAAAATCCAGATTTTTATGTTTATTCAACACTTTATAGATCAAAAACCACTCAACAATTCCCATGAAATTTGGCAAGACAAAAGAACTACCCCTAGAAATTATGCAAGCCAGTTTTCATGTAAATCCATTGAATGGCTCCAAAGTTATTAAGGTTCAATGTTTGCACTTTAACATAGAAGTGCACTTTCACCCTAACTATACTGGTGCACCCATGACAGTATATTATCATGGCAAACAACTCTGTTTAATGCATCATTTAGGGTTGTTCCACAGTGACAAAAGTGGGGAAATTCAGTGCTAGGGTTGCCACCCCTTGTACCCCAAGTCCACCCCATCCCCACCAACAGGCATCAGGGTGTGTGTTGGGGTAGTCGGCCCTAACTCTCACCCTATTCCATCTGTAAATAAGCTGAGGCAGTGCAGTATAGAAGAATGGGGTGAGAGTTAGGGCCGATGACCCCAACACACACCCTGATGCCCGTTGGTGGGGACGGGATGAGCGTGGGTTGCAAGGGGTGGCAACTCTAGCACCAAATTTCCTCACTTTTGTTGCTGTGGAACAACCGTAACTGATGCCATGAATTTCCCTTCTTTTTGAGAATGTGCACTATAAATAGTGAATGGAATGTGGTGGTGGGACAATGTGATTTTTTGTCACTTCACTGCACAAAAACTATATGAGCGACTGAAATGAAGACATGTACCATGTCACACCATGTGTCCAGATCTGTGTGTACATGGGTTCAATGGTTGCACAGTGCCATGAGCAAACAACGTAACATGCACAATTCAGCAACCATAAGTGCCAGCAGCCCACAAATTGGCACAGTGAAAGTTGAATTATAAATATTTGTACATTCCAAATGCCAGGCAAATCAGACAGATGGTTCAGAAGTTATTGAAGAGTAATAAACCAAATTTTCATGTGTCAGAGTGCTGTAATTCCACACCTGTTAATGTTTTACTCATGAAACCACTGTAAGGCACCTACGTGCCACTAGGGCTACCTGCACTATAAATTTAAAGGCAGTAGCACCATGCAGAATGCTATGCACAAAACATTAACTGCATCACACAGTATCCCTATAGCATATTATTTTTCAAACATGTAAACAGGATAATTCACATCTCTAGGACATCCACTCAACAACCTCCAAATTTCTTGTGAAAAGACCAAACCGTTCCAGAGATATTCAATGTCTATATTTCTGTACCTTTAAGACGTCTTCTAGCACACAATGGCTGAAATTGTTGCTGAAAATGCACTAAAATGGCGGACCCTGGGGATGAAAAACCACTAACTGCAAAGTGGGCCAACTTCAAATGGGTATAACTCTAGCATGGAACAACATTGCTTCTCCAAATAAAAACTGGCATGTTCCCCGAGCTAAGGTCCTTCTATTTGCCATGTTTCAGACCAATCAGCAATACACTGGCTGTGCTATGCATCAAGGAAGACAGTGCAGAAAAATAGCAAAAACATGTTTTGCACTGCACTATGCAAATGCAAAATCACAAATGGTAATGTTAATGCAAACAGAGATGGAAACAGGTAAAAAAATACTAACGCTAACGGTAACACAAACACAAACAAACAGTAATGCACATGGTGACGCAAACATAATTGATAACACAAACGGTAAAAGAAACGCAAGCATACATTTTAATGATAGCAGAAATGGTAATGCAAATGCTAACGGCAACAGAAATGCAAATTTTAACGAAAACAGTAATGCAAATGCTAACACCAACAGAAATGTAAACGGTAGTGGAAATGCAAACGGTAACACAAACGCAAACAGAAATTCAAATGGTAACAGCAATGACAATACAGAAGGAAACAGTAATGCAATCGACAATGGAAACACTACTGAAAATGCAAATGCTAAGGCCAACAGAAACGTATACAGTGACGGACATGCAGACAGTAACAGTGACACAATTGGAAATGCAAATGATTATGGTAACATCAACGATGACACCAAAAGGAACAGTAACACAAATGCAAATGTAAGCACATACGCAAATGCAAATGATAATGCACACGATCACGGTAATGCAATTGGAAATGCAAATGCTTACAGAAACACCAACGATGACGCCAAAGAAAACAGAAATGCAAATGGAAACGCAATCAGAAGCGTGTACGCAAACACAAATGGTAATGCACAAGGTGACAGAAAAGGAAATGCAGACAAAAACAGTAATGGAAGTGCAAATGGTAACAGTAACACAAACAGAAGCGCAAACAAAATGCAAAGATTAATGCACACGGTGACATACATGGAAATGCTAACGCAAATGGTTATGAAAACGCAAGCAGAAACGTTAAATGTAACAGTAACGCAATGCACACACTTTTTTCCCAAAAAGGTGCATTCAGAAGCACAGTGAATACAAAGAATGTATGCATAATAATGGCCCTCGGAGAAGAAAATGAACACTTGGAATACTAAATTGCTTACATCTCAGGAACTGTACGACATAGAAAAAAATTTAAAATCTCATATTATTTATGAGTTTCCGGGCTAGTTTTGCACTTAGCCCCCTAGCACCAAACCTTCATGATACAGGCAAGATGTCCTTAGGTAATGCCTTTAAAAGGTTCCTTGAAAAAATATTAAATGGTTTCAGTGTTATAAGGCTTTAAAGTTTTGTGCTTTTCTCTTCTGAGCATGCTCAGTATGGTTCTTGTGGTGTAACATTCTGACACAACACCAAAACGTCTGTATTGCAGGACCCTTTTCTGGTTTCTCACCACTTGCTTGGCACAGCACAAAACTTTTTTTGTGCCATGAGAGCCACTATCTTGTTGCTTTTTTCCTCGAACTACCAAGCAAGGAAAACACGTAAAAATGCTATCATTGTAAAAAACAAGTGCCACTACATAGCTAAACAGGCCCAGTTTATCTATATTCTGATGTTTTTTTTTTAAATAAGGGCCAGAAATTACCTCTCCTAGGCACTCAAAATCCACTGTGCCCAGCTTAAAGAGAGGAGCCATTCACCCATGTTCTCTGTATGGCAACTGCAGAACATTCTTGATGTCTGTAGCTGCAGCTGAAAATCATGATGTGGGCTGCAGTGAGAGCAGTAAGCCTCCATTTCCCTGGTGTCTAGTTGCTACCCCAATTGCCATCCCTGTATGTGTGAATTATTGCCCTGGTGTCTAGTGGGACCCCCCACCCTCCAATCACCATCCTATAATTTAGTCTTTCCCTAGTGTCTATTGGCAACCCTCACCCTCCAATCACCCTCCCTGTAATGTTTTTTTTCTTTCCTTCATGACTAGTGGCACCCCTAACCCTCCAATCACCATCCCCATAATGTTGTAGTTTTTCTCTGATGTTTAGTGGCAACCCTCACTCCTGATTGCCATCCCTTTAGTATTGTAGTCTTTCCCTGGTGTCTAGTGGCACCCCCCTACCCTCTGAACACATCCCCATAATGTTTTTCTCTTTCCTTGGTGACTAGTAGCACCCCTCACCCCCTAATCACTGTCCCCATGATGTCTTTCCTAGTGTCTAGTGGCAACCCTCGCCCCTGATTGCCATCCTTGTAATATTGTAGTCTTTCTCTGGTGTCTACTGGCACCCCCATCCTCTGATCACCATCCTTGTAATGTCTGTGTCTTTCCCTGGTGACTAGTGGCACCCCTTCACCCTCCAATCACTGTCCCCATAATGTAGTAGTATTTTCCCTGGTGTCTAGTGGTACACTCCCATCCTCCAATCACCATCCATATAATGTTGTAGTGTTTCACTGGTGTCTCATGGCACCTCCACCCTCTGATCACCATACCTGTGATGTTTCAGTCTTTCCCTGGTGTCTAGTGGCACCCCTGACCCTCTGATCACCATCACCATGATGTTTTTGTCTTTCCCTAGGAGTTAGTGGCACACTCCAACCTTCAATTGCCATCTACATAATGTTTTTGCATTTCCCTGGTGTCTAGTGGTGCCCCCTCCTAATGATCGCCATCCCCGTAATGTTTGTAGTCTTTCTCTGTTGTCTAGTGTCACTCCCTTCTGATCGCCGTCTCTATCTGACATAAAGAAAACTGACCTTTTTTTTAAGCTCCAAAAAAGAAAGACAGTCCCTCGCTGATCTTCCCCCTACCCCCACAATTTCATTTATATGTTTGTGGGTTTCTTTTATTTTGCAGACAGTCCTGGGATATATTGCTTTGGTTATATATAAATATTGTAAAGATCAGATATTAATTTAGCTTGCAAAACTACAAACTTAAAAAGAAACAAAACTGTGCTCTCCCACTCACCAGAGCTGACTGTGCTACTCAAGGATCCACCACAAGGCAAAGGCTGATGTTCTGTGGTTCAGTTTATTCAAACATCCATAATGTCATGGCAAAGTGCAGGAACAACTTGATAGTGCAACTAGGGTGCCCCAACATTTCTGGCTTGCACATTTTCTCAAGGGGCCACCTTGGCAACAGACATCTCCCTTTAATTAGCCTGTACTCTTAAAAAGACAGTAGCACCATGGTTATTATGTGTGGTGAGTTCGTAAGTGCTAAACACAGGTGATAGTGTATAATTACCACACCCCTAGAATAATGTAGAGAAAGTTTGTTTTGCTTTTTTCTATTATTCTGTCGCTTTCTCCTGTCAGACCTCGGGTAACAAAAGACTCGATTAGTGGTAGAATCCCTAAATGCCTTAATCTGACTTTGGTCTGCATCTTTCTTCACATCAAAAGTGTATCTCTTGAAAAGGATCCATTAGGAGAACTATTTACAGTATCTACTGAACAAGTGAAAAAAATAAAACAAGTGAGGGTTAAAAATATCAAAAGGGAGCATGACATTTAAGAGAACAGCTCACATCATACAATTTTCCAATTTATGTAAAGGTACTAACATACTGATATACTAAAATGCCAGCAGAATAGGCCTAATGGTTTTTATGTCTGCTCATTTGGTCAGCCCCCACCCTAGGAGATGACCTTACTGTCCCCATCACCTTCTCTGACTTCTCCCTTCCCAATCCTGGATATTCCTGCAGCACAGGACTTTGCTTCCAGAACCCTTCCCCTGTACCTGTCCCACCCCCTCTTGAACACCTCCACCATCTATGCCTCCACCAGCCCCCTGGGCAGTGCATTTCATGGCTCCACCACCCTCTCAGTGAGGTAGCACCTCTTCCTTTCTCCCCTGAATCTCCCCCCTCTAGCTTCCAACCATGCACTCTAGTTGCCCCCCCATTCCTTCGGAGTATCCTGACTGCTCCTCCCCTATTTAACCCTTTCATGTACCTGAAGACCTATATCATGTCCCTCCAGTCCCTTCTTTCTTCCAATGTGTACATATTTAGCTCTTTGAGCCTCTCCCCATAGGTCCTGTCCCCCAGGCCCCGGATCATTTTGGCTGCCCTCCTCTGGACCCTCTCCAGGAGTTCAATGTCCCTCTTTAAGTGTAGCCTCCAATTCACATGTCTATGATAACATTATCTGTTAAAAAAGTCATACTTAAGTATTGGAAGGATGATGTTAGCTCATCATTTCAAGAATGGGCTCATGAAAGCCTTGCCAATCTTCATACTGAGAAAACTATGCAAGTCTCTATAACAGGCAACAGAGATATAAGTGTATCTGGAATCCCTTTTACACTCTAATTACTGTTGGTATGTATGGATAAGTGAGATGTTGGTAATTGCTTGTCTCAGTTCAATCATGGCTCATTGTAATATGATATTATACTATATTATTTTATTGTACTGCTGTACCGGGGGGGGGGGAGATGGGGCAGAATACGGCCTGTATTGTTATCATGCTGCGAAAGTGTCATTAATTCAGTCCCCTGTACTGTGGAAAACTTGTTAATAAAGTTTGAATTGAAAAAAAAAGTGTAGCCTCCAAAACTGCATGCAGTACTCGAGGTGCGGCCTCACCAAGTAGTTATACAGAGGGAGTATCACTTCCCTCTTTCTGGAGGTGATCTCCCTAGCGATGCATCCCAGCATCCTGTTGGCCTTAGCTGCTGCCCTCCTACAAGACTCAGAGTTGTTCATCTTGACATCCACCACCACCCCCAGGTAGGGGAGATATTAAAGAGCTGTCAGATTTTTTTCCACAAAACAGATCTTGTCTCTTACTCTGTCATCTCTAGCCCCTCAAATGATCCAAACAGCACCATGCAACTTCCCATTTAAATGCCATGCAGACTTTCCTTGCCTGCTCCTGGCTTTGCTCACCACTGCCACAACTACCAACAGCCCCTTCTGGGCACAGCAATGTGGCTGGAAAAGAGGGGAAAATCTTTTGCTGCTGCCAGTCAACTCTTCCTCCTGCTCCTTGGCCAGTCTGAAGCATGACTTGCACTCCTCAAAAAGATTGGTGGTAGCTGCGGCTGCAGACCTTGGCAATGCCCAGGAGGCACTGCTCTCCCAACCCAGCCATGGCAGCAAAATTAGCATGGAGAAGTTTTTCTGTACCTTCCTGGTGGTGCAGTGGAACAGACAGCTGGGTTTCCAGTACGACATACTTATCTTCACCATCAACAATTCTGGCAGAGTCTTGTTCTCAGCAGCCTTCAATCAGATGCTATCCCCTGTGGTCATTGAACATCTGGGGTGTCTGGGGCTTAGCAGGAATTCTGGCTGTGCATGGGCTGCAGCTGGGCCCAGGGCAGCAGGGCTTGGGGTAGAGATGGGAAAAGTGGCCTCAATTCACTCTGCGAAGTGAATCGCGAAGTGAAGTGGATTCACGGAGTGCCATGCAACGTGAAGCGGAGTACTTCACATTACAATAGGCAACACGAAGTCCACTGAAAACAATGACTTTGCGTTACTCCACCTTCCCAAACCATTACTCCACCAAATCTTAAGTCGAAGAACATTGAAAACAATATACTTTGCCTCACTTCACCTTGTTTTTAAGCTCCGAATGTGAATTTTGCAGCGATTCATGGGATTTCAGGTCACATGGGCTCTATATTGTTCTGCACAGCCTCAGTTCAGGGTAGTATATGTAGGAAGCTGTAGGTGACAGTCTGCTTCGAGAGATCTCTGTGATTCAAACCTTCTAAAAGCTGTTCAAAAAGCGTTTTTGAGTAATTTATTTTACTCAGACTTAGTTCATCGATTGTAGGAAATCCTCCTGTGCTCATATCATCGAGCGTCTATTGTTTGTGTGTGGATTTTGAATGTCAATGTACAACATTGGGTCTGTGTAGTAAAAGACAGTGAAAGTGTGCTTTGGGGAGGGCTGTATCTAGATGTAGGTAAATTAACTTGGAGGAAAAGACAATTCTTTCTGTTTTGGCAATATTTTTCTTGTATAACTGTGTTAATGTACACACAGTAATATTTTCAATAATTCTTGCCATTTTTTTGCTGATTGTTGTGGAGCAGCAGTTCATAATTTTAGTTTTTGTTATATTACTGAAGTTTTCTGTTTGCTACGCATTACTTAGTATGTGTATGAGTATGTGTGTGACGCGTAGAATCAAATCTGACACTTTTTATTGTGCCATATAGTAATTTCAGCAATGTATTGTGAACCTGCTATCCACTGTAGCTGTGTGATTTTTGTACTTCTTTCTGGTATCTTTACTGGTACTAGTACTAGTGACTGTTACTGCAGCAGTGCTGTACACTCCCCCCCATGGCTTGCCCCAACTGGCAAAGGTATTCTTTTCCAGATTTGAATTTCTGATGGTGAGCACTGGTTAGGTGTTGTGCCTTTGCACCTGCATCTCTTCAGTGTGCAGCACAATCTTAATCTGAATGTGCATTTGCATCTCTTTAGGGCCCAAACTCCATCTGTAACTTGTCACATTTATTTCTTTGGCTTCCCTTCAGAGTACTGGACTGGTGTGGTGCATAATTCTGCATAAACATTGTACTCATTAGTATACGCATTTAAGTCAGGACCATCATCACGTTCACGAGTCACTCGTGATACAAATCATGTTCTTCATCATCACGGTCACAAATGCAGTCACAAATCACAATTCATGATCACGCCACTCACGAATCATAACATTAATTTTTTTTACTAGTTACGTGGATGTATTGTAAGACTGTTTTGTAGTATCTCTCCATGCTTCACCACCCGACCATTGTACTCATTAATGAGTGATTTTAAGTCAGGGAGTTTTGTGCCACATCTCATCTGGGCCTTGGGATGTATAGCCATAGGCATTCATGTTTCTTCATCATCACGGTCACAAATGCAGTCCAAATCACAATTTACGATCATGTCACGAATCACATTAATTTTTTTACTAGTTATTGAATGTATTGTAAGCCTGTTTTTTAGTATCTCTCCAGGCTTCACCATCCCACCATTGCACTCTTTCATAAGTGTTTTTAAGTCAGGGAGTTGGACAGTGTCTGCAGTACATATACTATCTGGAAAGAAGACTGACTGCACACATGCAGTTTAGCATAGTATACTTGCACTGCTCAGAATACAAAGTGTCACACATATAGAAGACAACAAAAAAGGGCATAATTGCATACAAGGGTCAGGGATGGTGGAGGAATACATTTTATAACACAGCAAGGAAGGTGTTAGGGGCACATGGTATGAGGAAAAAAAACTAACGTGGGAACCCATGGTAATCCAGCAGCAGTTCCAGCATGGACATAATTTGAAACTGATGTCCCTCTATGTGATTCAACCGCTGCTCGACAGCACTCACCTTCTCATTGTTCTCCTCGACAGCACTCCAGAAAACTGCCACGTCAACCTACATTACACGCAGTTCTCTGGGGTCCACACATTCTACAGGCTGACTTGCTGGTGGTGGTGGTGGTGGTTTGGGTGCTGGTGGAGCTCTTGCCCTCCTCTTCTTAGGGCCACCACCATGCACAGCTGCACCCTTTTCCACAGAAGGGCCATCAGATGCAGGCATGGCCCATTCTGTGGCAGCCTGCCACTCCAAGTGGTGGTGATTGAGCATATGAGTGTGCTGGTCCCCAGCCTCCAGGTGTGTCCCCAGGGGCCACGGTGCACCTCCACCTCACATAGGTGGCACCTGACCATGCTGCTGTCTCTCTCAACACAGTCAAAAAACTGACAAACAATGGAGGTGCAGGGAGGACCAGGCACAGGCAGGGGAGGGCCAGATGAACTGGCGGCCGGCTTGTCATGGTGCTTGGCAGGGTTAGGATCCATACCTGGGCCCAGGGGCACAGGCATATCCTGCTCCAGAGGACCTGGTGCTGGAGCTGGTGCTGGATGTGGTGGTGGTGGTGTTGGTTCAACTGCACCAGAGTCAGGAGGCGGTGCTGTTTCTGCTTCTGAGGGGGAGGGACACTCAGAATTTTTGATCAGTTCAACAGGAACCAGCAGCCATGCTCACCACATATGCACACAACACAATGCCTACTAGTACCACACTCTCCCAGAGCTGCCCCCACCCCAGACATTCCCTCAGACCCTCACCCTGGTCCATCTCTCATACTGCACTCCCTCAGTCTGAGGAATGACTCAGTAATGGTGACAATGTCCAAGTCAGTCACTGCCATAACAGCCACTAGGTCTTGAATATCATTTCCCAGACTTTTAGCATTTGTGTAAATGGCCCTCCAAATTCTGCTATCACCCTTCTTGTTATCCCCCCTTATTTCCTTTTACCTACACTCCTTATCCCTCTGCCTTCATTCCCTTCCCTCTTCATTTCTGCCATTCTGCTTTTCCTGTCATTAGTTGACCTTGGAAATTTCCCTCCCTTAGGGTTCTCCCTACTGAATACTTCAGCTTGTGGGGGGGGCAATTTATGTCTCCCAGCTTTCTTCCTCCACCACCTTTGGTAAGTTTAAATGCTTGCCAATGTAGCATTTAAACTCTTTACTGATGACTGTGGTTCCCCTCCTGGATGGATACAGGCCATTACCCCTGTATAGGCCTTTATACCTCCAGGAGGGAAAAAGTACCAAATGTAGCTGAACCTCTCATCTCTGCACCACTCTTTCAACTGCATGTAGAGAGTCGACTACTAGAAAATGTTCTGGTGTCCAGACATAAAGTTGAAATTCAAAAACAAAAATAATTGGGCAGCTCCGAAGGGATGACATACACTCAATTTTAAGTTAAGTGGTGTTCGTCATATTTATTGATTAAAAAAAGTTAAATAGCAGCATAAAGATCACCACATCAACACCAATGTTTCATATTTTTCCAACGCTTTACCAAGGTGTGCTCTGAGTATCCTGCCTCATTTCTTATATACCCTAAACTAGTTACATGGTATATGTAATTACACCTATTTTATCCAAGATATTTGTGACATCACCACTATTCTTCTCATTACACCATTACATGTCTTAAGTGTGAGAGTACTCAGACACCAAACCAAATATATGCAGCACAACAAACTTCTATATTACACATACATATTTAAAAACATCCTGAATGAAAAATAAAAATGTTTCATTCTTTCTTTAAAAATGCTTTTTTCTAAGTAACTTTTTATGGTGTTTCTTTTAAAAATGGAAGTAAACTGAAGTTCTCATTTAACCCCCATCTAAACTGGCTCTCAGTATGTGCTGCCATTTATTTTCCTTTTGTAGCAATTTATTATTTAACTCACCCCCAGACCTATCTTCACTTTTACTAGACCTTAAAATTAAAAAAAATATGCTAATTTACTTTTTGTATTGTGTGCAGTGCTAAGGCATTTTTAATATCTTTTTGATCAATATTTTGTAAATGTTCTGATATTCTTGCCTTAAAATTACATTTGGTTTTCCTCACATTAAATTGTTTGCACTTACTGCATGTTGCTGCATGAACAACATGACTTGAGTTGCAGTTAATAAAGGATTCAAGTTCATATACATATCCAGTTTTGGGATATTTGAATCCAGTTCCTGTTTATACATTCTGGCAAAATTGGCAGATGACTCAGTCAAAAATTACACTTGGAAAATTGATTTCTGGTCTAGTCTGTTCCGAGTACAAAATGCTAGTCACAATGTCACCAATATTTTTGCCTCTTCTATGGACCATCCAGGTGTGTGTGTGTGTGTGTGTGTGTGTGTGTGTGTGTGTGTGTGTGTTGGTGACTTTACTCATTTTGGGGTCTGTTTTCAAAATACACCAGTTCTTCTTAATTATAGATTCTACCTTGTTGCTCTGGGGAGTGAAATTAAAAACAAAGTTACGTTTCTGACTATTGTGTCTTTTTCAGTTGTAATAAATCTTCTCTAGACATCTGTTTTAATTGGTTTCTTGCTTTCTCTAGGCATCTTTTATTATATCCCCTATCTAAAAAGTATTTCATAACTGTTTCCATATTTTCGTTTAGAGCTTCCATGTCAATTTAATTCCTTTTAACTCTAATTAGTTGCCCTTTTGGGATACTTTCTATCAAACTTTTGAGATGGCAACTATCATATCTCAAAACTGCATTTCTATCTGTTATTTTTCTGAATAAATTAGTTTCTATGTTTCCCCTTTCATCTTTCTTAATGCTTAGGTCCAAGAAGCTAATTTAATTTCGGTCAAAACTCAGTGTGAATTTTGAGTTATCATTAGTTGCTTCTAAATATGATACAAATGCTGGTAAGTCACTTACTGGCCCTCCCCATATGAGGAGCAAATCATCGCTATAATGCCTGAACAGTTTAATGTACTTCAGAAAATGATTCATTTCACAGTACATGCTGAGTTTCCCATTTGGATAAATAAATATTAGCATAATTGGGGTGAACTCCACCCCCATTATCATCCCCATCACCTGTGGGTAGAAGCTGCCACCAAACAAAAATGTATTAATGTTAAAACTGTCTCTGTCAATGTAAGCAAGCATTCTATAAATGCATTACTGTATTTACTTTTTTCTATGTCAGTATCCCGTAGGGTTTCCATCCCCCCAATTAGGAATATTTGTGTAAAGTGCTGTGATATCTCATCTCACAAATACTTTATCTCCAGTCATTTGCATTTCTCTTAAGATATTCAGTAAATGTGTACTGTCTTTAAGAAAGGCAGGCCCCATTAATTATTTTATATGGCAATCTACATATTTTGCCAAGTGTCCCATTAAAGAACCTATACTGGCCACTATGCGGCGAGCTATGGGACTATGCAAATTTGTATGTATCATTGGTAATCCTTATAAAGAAGATCTAACTTGAATGGGGCCATTAGAAACTCATGTCTGTCTAGAGATCACATCATATATCAAAATTTAATAACGCAGAGAATCAATATTATTTTTAAAATCAGCAGTCATATCTTTAGACAATGTTTTTATATGTGACAGACAATTGTTTGTACATTTCGCCTTGTTACTTTACTTTGTCTAAAATTACTGTTGCCCTACCCTTATCAGCTGCTTTGATTTCAACTTCATTGCTAGTGGAAACAGTTTTCAAAGCTGCCTTTTCTTTAGCTGAGCAGTTGTTAAAGCTACATCTTTCATTTCTTGCAACTATCTCTTCAATATCCAATTCAAAAGCTCTTGTAAAAGTTAGGACTACAGGGGTTTGGGGGTATATATAGGGGATACATGATGGGTAGGAGTGGAATATGGAAAATATTCTCACTCCTGCAGGGTGAGGCATGGATATCTTATGAATGCCAAAGGCATGAGTGAGATATCCATACCTCATTCTGCAGGAGTGAGAATATTTTCCATATTCCATGATCTGCACTTCATGTGTGTGATTTATACAATAAGGGTTCCAGTTTTGTTAGAGTTTACTGTTGTTATTTAGGTTTGTTTCCATGATATGTGGTGTTATTTTGTGCTGGAGTTGCTCTCCGCATGTGTTAGTCAGCTTCGTGATTGATAGGAGTTGTGGTTTTTTGATTGGTTTCTTAGAGTAGATTTTCACTGGTGGATGTGGTGACTGGGATTAGTGTTAATGGTGGATTTTGTGAATGACACCTGTTTGTATTTTGTGAGTGGTTATTCTGCATGTTGCGAAAGGAAGGTGTTAGTACCTTGTGACTGGTTGTTTTTTCTGTGCGTGTGGTTGAGTGTGTATGTTTTGGGGTGGGACTACAAGATGTAGGGAAGTTGAGAGAAGCAATGTAGTGCAGGGCTTTGTTGTGTGTCAGTGTGGGATGTAGATTTATTTTTTATTTATTTGAAAAGCTTTACCAGTTAAATCATCATCTGTCTCGCTAATTGGAACTCATCTTGCAGTCTCTGGATTAGCTGAAGAGGAATGGTCACTTTTTCCCTGTCCTGGCAATTGGAATGCAGCTGGCAGTCTCAGGATGCTCCGAACAGGTACTCAGTCCCTCACTTCCTGCTTAGTTACTTTTGTTTTTGTGTAATTTTAACTCATTTACAGTTTGCGGGTTCATAGTGGGTGTGCTGGTTTGCTGAACTATGTGATTTTTTATACGCGTTTCTTTTCCAGTTTCTTTACTGGAACATGTGTGAGTTCCTGGTTTGGTTCAACAAGGAGTTTTGGAGAGTTTCAGCACTAGAAATGTCAGCCCTTTATCTTTATTGTTATATTGCTAAATACTGAGTGTTGCAGCTGGGAGGACGGTGTAAAAAGTACTGGCTGGGGGACTTGACGTATGCACTGTGAGAATAAATGGCCCAATGATGTAGCTAGTGTGTGTATAAATGAAAGATTTTACTTTTAAACCTATAGTGTCAACGTCATCAGCCCATTTATTACACTGGGGTGAAAATAACAGTATTTATTTGAATGATTATTCCTTCACCCCATTGTATAAATATACATTATATATATATATATATACACACACACAATATATATATATATATATATATATACACACACACACACAGTATATTTATAAAATGGAGGAGAACATCCTCCTCCAAATCCAGTGTTCTGATTGAATAAAACACATCACATGACTGTGCATATATCAGAGCGCGACTGTACACCTGCACTTTTACCTTCACAATGAACAATTTTACCATTTTATAAGACAGATAACCCACTCTGGGATGTGCAGTCACGCTCTATATATGCACACCTTGGTGGTTGAGGCACTACCAAGGCATTCGTATATCAGAGCATGACTGCACACCTTAGAGTGGTTATCTATTTTATATATATATATATATATATATATATATATATATATATATATATATATATATATATATATATATATATATATATATATATGTGTGTGTGTGTGTGTGAGACAAAGAACTTCTGTGCGCAAGCACTGAGGCAATGGTTACCCCAAAGGGCATTTGGGCGGGAAGCCAAGTTTCAAAGAAATACAAAATCACACATGCCCCTACAATGCAAAGCATCATGG
This sequence comes from Neoceratodus forsteri, assembly GCA_016271365.2. Classification (NCBI taxonomy): domain Eukaryota; kingdom Metazoa; phylum Chordata; order Ceratodontiformes; family Ceratodontidae; genus Neoceratodus; species Neoceratodus forsteri. The sequence goes on from CM057453.1 coordinate 217,868,714, forward strand.
GCTGCATATGCAAATCACCACTGAATATTATGCTGGTTCAACTTTAAGCAGAAATGCATGGTGCCAAAAGGCTCTCACACAGTTTGCAAAGGGTGTCAACACACAGAGGGTTTTCTGAAATTACTCCTAATGTTGTCTTTTAATGTTGTTTCATTGGTTATTATATGTCTGTCCCCAAAATGAATATCTAGATCAAGTTTTTGTGTAAAACTATGTAAATCCATTATAGTTTTAAATTCATTTATTTGATTTGTTAGGAAGTAATTTAAACACTTGTGTCAAACTCTTGTCTCAGTTTCAGTTAGTTCAATAATTAGAGATGTTAATAACCAGATTCTCTACTACCTTTGATGCCATATCCATGTTCTCCTGTTGTCTCTCTTGTGTCCTTGATGACTCCATTGGCCACCTCTTCTGCCTCTTACCCCTTGTTCTTCTTTTATTTCATTACAAAATCAAATGAAGCATGGGCTCCTCTGTGCTGCATTGGTCTCCTTGTTCCCATGTTCCAGGTTCACTCCCATCTTCTTTATCCAGCTCCCTGTAGTGCCTCATGACTCCTTGCTGATAGCCCCTCATGGGCCCTTGTCTCCAGCCTCCACTATTTGTACTAATTGTGTTAGAGGATTCAGAGAAGGGTCAGGGGAGCAGTTCTCCCCCTCTCTTCATTAAAAAAGGATCCTCTGGTTCCTGTTGATCATCAAAGTCTCAGCTGCTTGTATACATATCAATTGGTTCCTCTCTGGTCTTTAATATGGATCTGGGATTCATTTCATATTTGTTATTATTTTCCCCCTGTAAAAAATTCTCCTCTCTAGGTAATCCCTGTGGTCCTGTTCACATTTTTTCTTGTTTTCCTTAATCCTGTAATCATAGTTTTTAAGAGTTTTATCTAATTTAGATCTATACTGGGCATATTCAAAATGTGTTGCAAACTGTCTGACTGATGCCTTTCTTTTATTATCAATTCCTTAATGTCTTTCTCCTGTTGCTCAGTATCATTCTATATTATCTTAATATTTTATTTTATATTTTTTTTATATAAAAATTTGGTAACCAGGAAAGGCACACTGAGCTGAGGCTCATTTCCAGGTGTGACCCGGGAGATGGGGAAGGGAAAAAATACATTCGATAACAACAAAGCTTAATATACACTACACTTGCTTCTAGACTTTGCGTTTGCCAAGTTTTCAAAGAATCTGCCTTGTCTTGGCCAAATACAGGTTGCAATGTTACCATTAAGCCCCTAGGGTCTCTAGTCACCCTCAAATACACCATTAATGTTATTTGCTGCCAATAAATGTGGTGAGCTTTTAAAATAGCTAATTCCAGCAAAATAAATGCTTCTTTTATATTACCTGAATTATTCAGGTTCTCTGGTTCTTGAAAGTCCCTCTGTGCAGTGCGTCCCTTGGGTATTTCATTATTTAAGACTGTATTTCTATCCCTTTTCTTAAAAAAAACAGGGCTTCGACATTAACAGGTTCCTCTTGGATTGTTACAGGTATGTTATGGGGAGCAACATGCTCGCTGTCATGAAAGATAAGTGATATGCTGCTATTGAAGTTCACCTCATTAGGTTCTCCAGAAGCCATAATTCTAGGTCAAAAGCAGTCTCAGTCATTTTTCTGTGCTAAGCCAGGAAAATTAATAATTGCAAGTAGAGAGGTGGCTACTAGAAAATGTTCTGGTGCCCCGACACAAAGTGGAAATTCAAAAATAAAAATAGTCAGGCAGCTCAGAAGGACTAACATACACTCACTTTAAGTTAAGTGATGTTCTTCATATTAATTGTTCAAAAAAAGTTAATAAATAGCAGCATAAAGATCTCTACATAAGCACCAACATTTCATGTTTTTCCAACGCATTTTCAAGGTGTGGTGTGAGCATCCTGTCTCAGTCCTTATATACCTTAAACTAGTCACATGGTATATTTAATTACAACTATTATATCCAATATACTTGTGACATGACCACTATATATCTTGTTATATCATTACATGTCTTAAGAGTTTAAGTACTCAGACCCCATATATATCATATACAGCTCAGCAAACTTCTGTATTACACATACTGTACATAATTAAAAACATCATGAATGAAAAATAAAAATGTTTCATTGAATCTGTAAACATGTTTTTTTTTAGAAAAAGCTGTTTTAGAGATTCAAGTGAAACATTTTTATTTTTCATTCATGATGTTTTTAAATATGTATGTGTAATATAGATGTTTGTTGTGCTGTATATACTGTATTTGGTATGATGTCTGAGTACATGCACACTTAAGACGTGTAATGGTGTAATGAGATGTACAGTGGTGATGTCACAAGTATATTGTATTTAATATATGTATTTACATATACCATGTGACTAATTTAAGGAATATAAGGACTGAGAAAGGATTCTCAGACAACACCTTGATAAAGCGTTGGAAAAATGTGAAACGTTGGTGCTTCTGTGGTGATCGTTATTCTACTACTAATCAATTTTTTTAAAACAATAAATACAAAGACCATCACTTAACTTAAAAGTGAATGTATGTCAGTCCTTCTGAGCTGCCAGACTTTTTTTTGTTTTTGAATTTCAATTTGACTTCTGGGCACCAGAAAATTTTCTAGTAGCCACTTCTCTTCTTGCAGATGTTCTCTTTCCTAGCTCTGCACAGAAAAAGGATTGAGACTGTTTTTCACCCAGAATTATGACTTTTTGAATACCTAATGAGGTGCACTTTAATAGCAGCATAGCACTTATTTTTCAGGACAGCCAGCATGTTGCTCTCCGTAATATACCTGTAATAATATACCCTGGTTTTTGGTGATACTCCATTCGAGATTGAACTGCAGGGGCAGGCTGGTGGCTGTGTGTTTTAGATCAGAATTGAGCCTTACTGGTGTACCAGTAGAGGTAGCCAGATCTTTTGAGTTTACTATAGTAGCAGGTGTGGGTTGCAGGTTCATTCTCATCTACAGTCCACCCGGGGCTGAGAAATTGTTCCTGCAGGAAGTGGCAGACTTCATCGTCGATGCAGCATTGGAGCCACCAAGGCTGATGGTCCTGGGTGACTTCAATGCCTGGGTCAATGATTAACTCTCGCAGTTTGGTTAAGACTTCTCCAACTTATGTCATTATTGGGGTTCACACAGGTAGTTGCCTCTGCTACTCATAATAGGGTCACTCACTTGATCTGGTCTGCCTCCTGGGGATCGAGTCCTTTGATCTGGTGGTGGAGCCAGTTGTATGGTCCAATCACTACACAGTAAGATTCAATTTCAAGCTCTCCCTTATAGACCTGCCCCTGTGGAGATGGTCAGATACTGCCCATTGTGGGGTGTAACCCCATTGGAACTCTTGGTGGTATTAGATCTATCGGGAGTTCTGAGGGCAGGCAAGGATCCAGAGAATCTAGTTTTGGCCTATAATAAGGCTATCACTGAGGCTCTGGATGCTATCAACCCAATCCATGTTCACCCCATCTAGCTCTCCATCCTCAGTCCCCTTGGTTTGATGGGACCAGGAAGGACCTGAGATGGGTAGGATGAAGGTTAGAGTGTCGCTGGTGGAAAATGACCCTTGATACTGACCACCTTAGATCGATAGAACACCATCAAAGCTATCAATCAGCTGTCTCATGTAAGAAGGCAGAGTTCCTGTCTGGTGAGATAGCTGCTGTTCAAAATTGACCGGCTCAGCTCTTTCAAACCATGGACAGGCTGTGCAACCTATCCTGTCTACAGGTTCAAGGAGCATTTTCACAAGATAAGTGTGATGAGTTTGCTCAATTTTTTGCAGATAAGGTGACTGACATCAGGGCTGAAATCTGTCCAGCACCCTTATTGGGGGTTAGTGGTGGTCAGTGTATGGTCACCTCCCCTCAGTCTTCTTGGATATCTTTCAACCAACTAGAGGTAGGGGATATTGTGAGGATTGTCCAGAAATTTTGGCCAACTTGCTGTTGTTTTGATCCAGGCACTATACGCCTATTATTAGGGTGTATGGAGACTATCAGCCCGGTCCTCACAGAGATTGTTTGGTGCTCTTTAGACCTGAGAGAGTTCCCTAGGTCCCTGAAAGAGGCAGCAGTGACACCACTTCTTAAGAAAGCTTATTTAGACCCAATCATCTGTGCAAACTACAGACTTATCTCTAACCTTCCCTTTCTTGGGAATGTGATTGAGAAAATAGTTGCGCTGCAACTGGAGAACAATCTTACCATCCATAATGTCTTTGATCCTCTCCAGTCAGTCTTCTGGAAGAGATATAGTACTGAGACCACTCTAGTTCTGGTGCTCAATTATCTCCTGATGTCGAGAGAGCAGAAGCACCTTTTCATCTTGGTGCTGCTGCATCTCTCCTTAGCGTTTGACACTGTGGATCATGGGGTTTTGCTTGAGTGTCTGAGGGTCATCTGTGGACTGGCTGGTCTAGTTCTTAGATGGTTCCATTCTTTCCTAGCCAGCAGGTCTCAGAGGGGGGTGTCAGGAATTTTTTCCTCTGGACCATTCTCTCTACCATGTGGGGTACCTCAGGGCTCAGTGCTATCCCTCATGTTGTTCACAGAGTATTTGCTGCCCCTCAGAGACATTGTAAAATGATACGGGCTAAGTTTTCACTGCTATGCAGGTGACACACAGCTCTATCTGTCTTTTGCACCCAACCAGGATAGTGCGGTCACGATGTTTAACAACTGTCTGGTGGAAATTCATGGCTGGATGAAGTCCAACTAGTTGAAATTGAATTCTGGGAAGACTGAGGTGTTGGTTGTGGACCCGGGGTGCTGAATAGAGAGGTTGGTGGTGGGGTTACTGTCTGGGCTTTGGCTCGATGGTGTACAGCTGCCCACCTCTGAATGGGTGCATAATCTGGGGGTGGTAGTTGAAGATGGGCTGACACTATAGGCACAGGCATCAGCAGTAATCAAATCTTCCTTTTACCATCTTAGGAACATCATCAGATTTAAGCATCTTGTTCCATCCAATGATTTGCACATGTTGATCCATGCCTTTGTGACCTTGTGCCTTGACTACAGCAAGTCCCTATACTTAGGGCTTTCAGGGGTTGATATCCACCACTTGCAGCTGGCTCAAAATTCTGCAGCATGATTATTGACTGGGACTTCATGTACCAGTCATATTACTCCTGTGGTGCGTGATCTGCACTGGCTGCCTATACAGTGGCGGACCACCTTCAAGGTCAGTCTTCTGACCTATAAAGCACTACACAGACTGGGACTGGGTTACTTTCAAGAGCTCCTGGTCCCTTACAGCCCTGGCTAACTTCTCCACTCAACTGAAAAGGGGTTGTTAGAGGTTCTCAGGGTGTGGTTGAAGACATCTGGTGCCAGGGCTTTTATGTTCATGGTGCCATCCCTGTGGAACTCTGCCTTGTCAGATTAGAGAGTGCAGGACTGTGGAGAGGTTCAACACCAGTTTAAAAATGTATTTATTCAAACAAGATTTTAATATTTGAAGTTTTAGGAATTCTGAGAATTTTTAATTGAAGCTGAAGTTTTTATGTGAGCTTAGTGAATTGTTTTATGAGTTTTGTATGTAAAGTGCTTTGATGTCTGAATTGCGCTATATAAATAAAAATATTATTATTATTATTATTATTATTTACAATCCAAGAGGAACCTTTTAATGTGGAAGCCCTGTTTTGTTAAGGAAGGGGATATAAATCCAGTCTTAAATAATGAAATACCCATGAGATGCATTGCAAGAGGGACTTTCAAAAAACAGACAACCGAATAATACAAGTATTTTAAAAGAAGTGTTTCTTTTGCTGGAAAGAGTCATTTTAAAAGCATGCTGCCTTTATGGGCAGTGACAAACATTAACAGCATATTTGCAGGTGAGTAGAGACCCCAGGGGCTTAAGGATACCATTTCAACCTGTATTTGGCCTGGACAGGGCAGACATTTTGAAAACCTGGCAACACATAACCTGGATGCAAGTGCAGAGTATACTAAGATAATAGTGAATGATGCTGAGCAACAGCAGAAATACAGTAAGGAACTGATAATAAAGAAAGGCAGCAGTCAGACACTTTGCAACACATTTTGAATATGCCCAGTATTTATCTAAATTTGAAAAAAATTGTTTAGAACTATGATTACAAGATTAAGAAAACCAGGGAGAAGAAATTTGAACAAGACCACAGGGATTACCTAGAGGGGAGAATTTTTTACCTGGAAATAAATAGTAACACATATAAAATTAACCCCAGATCCATATTAAACACCAGAGATGAACCAATTAATAATGTGTATTCTAGTAACTCAGACTCTGATCATCAACAGCAACCAGAGGATCCTTTTTTAATGCAGATGGGGGAGAATTGCTCCCCCACCCTCTCCCCAAACACACTAATACAATTAATACAACTAGTAGAAGCTGGAGACAAGGGTCCATGAGGGGCTATCAGCAAGGAGACATGAGGAACTATAAGCAATTTGATGAACAATGCGGGAGTGAACCTGGAACACAGGAATGAGAAGACCAATGCTGCACTGAATCTATCAGAGATTCCACGAAGAAAAGGAACAAGGGGGAAGGGGAGAAAGAGGTGGCCAATAGAGTCATCAAGGGTTCAACAGAGAGAATAGGACAACTTGGAGTTAGCGTTAAAGGTCTAGAGATTCTGGTTAGTAACATCTCTAATTATGAACTAACTGAAACTGAGACAAGAGTTTTACACAAGGGCTTAAATCACATCCCAATGAACCAAATAAATTAATTTAAAACCATATTGGATTTACATAGTAGGTAAGCAATAGGTAAGGCTAGGGGGAAGTTAGGGTGTATTAGTATGGGTGTCACAAGTTGTAAGAGGGAGGTAATAATCCCTCTTTACTAGACACTGGTTAAGCCCCATCTGGAGTACTGCATGCAGTACTGAAGGCCACACCTTCACAAGGACATTAACCAAATTGAGGCATTCCAGAGAAGGGCAACCAAAATGGTGCAGGGACTGCATGAGAAGATATATGAGAACAGATTAACAGAGCTCAATATGTATATCCTAGAGCAAAGGAGAGAGAGGTGATATGATCGAAACATTCAAACACCTTAAGGGCATTAACAATGTGAAAGAGTCTAACATGTTTCAATATAAGCAAAATAGCAGGACAAGAGGACACAGCATGAGATTAGAGGGAGGCCGATTAAGGGGTAATGTGAGGAAGTTATTTTTCACATAAAGGGTGGTGGATGCATGGAACGGCCTACCTCAGGAAGTGGTGGCTATGAATACAGTGCAGGGCTTCAAACAGGCATAGAATAGGCATAAGGGAGCAATACAGATGAGTATGCATAGATAGGCCACTGACAGCAAAGGACGATGGCACATTTATAAGGTAGAAAAAGAGATATGCAGACTGGATGGATCTCACGGTCCTTATCTGCCATTAACATCTATGTTTCTATGTTTCTATAGTTTTATATGAAAACTTGATCTACATAATCAATTTGGGGACAAAGATATAGTAACCGATGAAACATCAAATGGCAACTTTAGGAGTAGTTTCAGAAAACCCTCTGTATATATATATATATATATATATATATATATATATACCCTCAAATCACAGGCAGTCCTAACTTTTACAAGAGAATGAAAGATGTAGATTTTATAACTGCTTGGCTGAAGAAAAGGCAGCTTTGAAAACCCTTACCACTAACAATAAAATTGAAATCAAGGCAGCTGATAAGGGTGGAGCAACAGTAATTTTAGACAAAGTTAAGTATCTAGATGAAATGTACAAACAATTGTCTGATGTCATGTATTGCAACAAAATGTCAAAAGATATGACTGCTGAGTTTAAAAATAATATTGATTCTCTGCTTTATGAATTTTTGATAAATGATGTGATATCTAGACAGACTTATACGTTTCTAATGGTCCCCTTTCCAGTTAGAGCTTCTCTGTATGGATTACCAAAGATACATAAAGACATGCATAACCCCTCCACATTCTTCATAGTGGCCAATATAGGTCCTTTAATGGAACATTTGACAAAATATGTAGATTGTCATATAAAAGAATTAATGGGGTCTGCCTTTCTTAAAGACACTATACATTTATTGAATACCTTAAGAGAAGTGCAAATGCCTAGAGATAAAGTATTTGTGACATTAGATATCACAGCACTTTTTACATGAATATTCCTAATTGGGGGTGGAAGCCCTAAGGGATACACTCATTGAAAAAAGTAAATACATTAATGAATTTATATAATGCTTGTTTACATTGACAGAAACAGTTTTAACATTAATACATTTTTGTTTGATGGCAGCTTCTACCTGCAAGTGATGGGGATGGTAATGGGGGTGGCGTTCACCCCCAATTATGCTAATATTTATTTAACCAAATGGGAATCTCTAATAGGCCGACTATCCTCAAATCCCTTAATAACCACTTTACTACTGCAGGTTTAGCATTTGATACCTCCCCGCCAGCATCCTCCTCTCGCAACTTGATGTTCAGGACCAAAAAGTTCCAGCCATCAGCACTGTGTTTTCCCTTCAGCCTGTATCCTTGAAAGATGTTGAGGAACTTCTGCTACAGCTAGACACCAGGAAGAGTACTGGTGCAGACCACATTCACCCATTCTTCTTGAAACTCGGTCATTACGGCCTGACTGCACTAATAAGCCATCTCTTTAACTTATCCCTTTCTCAGGGTGACCTTCCTCCCTTATGGAAAACTGCACACATCATCCCCTCCTGAAATCCAGAGACCCTAGTGACCCTAATAATTACAGGCCCATCTCCCTTCTTCCCATCATGCCTGAACTGTTGGAGAAAATCATGAGTAATCAACTCAAGAACTAACTGGAATCTGCAAATCTCCTCAGTCCATTACAATCCAGGTTTAGATCACTCCTTATCACCATCTCGGCACTTGCAAAAGTGACTAAAGACTGGCAATGCAACTTGGATGCCAAGAATTTTGTATATGCAGTATTTTTAGACAGAAGTATGGCATTCAGTACTGTCAACCATGATCTGCTTCTAATGTCCCTGCTGAGCATTGGTCTGGACTCTTTATCATTAAAATGGTTTTCCAGCTATCTGTCAGGTCAGCCCCAATAGGTAAAAGCAAATGATAAATTTTCTCCCTTAAAACCTCTGTTAAGAGGTGTACCACAGGGATCAATATTTGGCCCTCTGCTTTTTGCAAGATATACATAAACAAAGTGGATGCCAACCTCAATATTGCAAATATACATTTATTCACAGATGATACGGTACTCTACCTCAGCAGACACACTCTAGAGGCATCATCTACAACAGGAGTTCAATCTACAATTCCAGTTTCTGAATCAGAAACTCCTACTGAAGGCTAAAAAGACAAAAGCAATGCTCCTCTCACCATCTGTGCACATAATGAACCCCGCTTCACAAGGACCTCTTCATCAGATCTCCACATTCCTAAGTGAATCTTTGGATTACATAACTAAGTTCAAATACTTAGGGGTCTGGATCAACCATAGCCTGTCTTATAATGACCATATAGAAGAACTTATAAAAAAGCTTAGACAGAGGCTTGGTCTCATCTTTAGGATTAATCACTCACCTCGGAAGCTAAGAAGCGTTTAGTCCAACTCGCCTTCTTAACACTGTTAGACTATGAGGACTTCCTTTAGAGTCAAGGCCCTGCCTCATCACTGGCCAAACTGGACACGCTTTATCATAGAGCCTTAAGGTTTATTACCGGCCTCCCCATCACTACACATCACTGCTCCCTGTATACCACTGTAGGATGGACATCCCTCAAATATAGAAGACAGAGGAATACCGTCATGGACATTCAGAGCTGTTTCTAAGAAGCTGCCACAATATGCCTTGGACTGCTGCCCTTAAGCAGGGTAGGTCATTATGCACTGAGGAGTGCCTCGTATATCTCCTTTGTCATACCAAAGTTCAGATCATAGTTTGGTAGGTTATCCCTGAGCTAAGCATTACCCTCACTCTGGAATAAGCTGCAAAAATCATTGAAACTGGTCTACCCTATCAAACTATCATCATTCAAAACTCTTCATGCTCATTCTTTCAAAGAATCCTGTGAATGGTTTACCTGACCCCACCATATTTCTTGAATTGAGCCTCCCACTATAAGTTATTCTCTGACTCCTACACTCTAGTTAGCACTGACCCTTATTCATTCTATTTTCATATCCCCTCCAGTACCTTGACCCTGTACCCTGTGACACTTCTCAAGTGGTCTTAGCAGTTCTTTGAAAGCAGAGATCCTTATGGCTTCCAGTGCCCAGTTGGCCTTCCTCCTTCTACCCTACTCTCTACCTTCTCCCTTATAGGCATCTGCCCCTTCCTTTCTCTCTATGGCTCTATCCCACTTCTTCCTACCTAAACTAAAGAGCCTCTCTGCACCCTGTAAACTCCTTTCATCATGTATCTCTTTTGCCCTTCTTACAGTGCAGCAAGTCTTTTATTTATATTTTGTACATATTTTGAACATTCATTTTACAAAGAATTAGTACTGTTATACTTGTGTTCATTGTTCTTCTTTAATGTATACTGTAGTTTAACTTGTATTATGTTCTGCTGTGTTTGTAACCTGTATCGATGTCAAGGTCCACCTCAAAAATGAACATTTCTCAATGGTGATCATCTGGTTAAATAAAGATTTGATTGATTAATTGAAACTCAGCAAGCACACTGTAAAATGAATCCCTTTCTGAAGTACATTAAACTGTTCATGCGTTATATTGATGATTTGCTCCTCGTATGGGGACAGCCAGCAAATGACATACAAGCATGTGTATCATATTTAGAAGCAGCTAATGAGTAGAGATGGGCAAAGTGGCCCCTATTCACTCCGCAAAGTGATTCTCAGAGTGAAGGTGAATTCACAGAGTACTCCGCAACACGAAGCATTGTACTTTGCATTATAATGGGTATTGCGAAATCCATTGAAGACAATGACTTTGCATTACTCCACCTTCCCAAACCACTACTCCACCAATTCTTAAGGTGAAGTACACTGAAAACAATGTACTTCACCTCACTTTGCCTTGTTTTTAAGCTCCAAAAGTGAATTTTGCAGTGATTCATGGGATTTCAGGTGACATTGGCTCTAGATTGTTCTGCACAGCCTCAGTCTGAGGTAGTGTGTGTAGGAAGCTGTAGAAGACTGTCTGCTCTGAGAGCTCTCTGTGATTCAAACCTTCTAAAAACTGTTAAAAAAGCCTTTTTGAGTCATTTATTTTGCTGAAACTTTAGTTCATCGATTGTAGGAAAACCTCCTGTGCTCATATCATTGAGCGTTTATTGTTTGTGTGTGGATTTTGAACATTAATGTACAACATTCAGTCTGTGTACTAATAGACACTGGAAGTGTGCTTTGGGGGAGGGGCATATCTGTGGTTTAGGTAGATTAACATGGAGAAAAACACAGTTCTTTCTGTTGTGGTAATATTTTTCTTGTATAACTGTGTTTTTTTGCTGATTGTTGTGGTGCAGCAGTACATAATTTTAGTTTGTCTAAAATATCTGGTTATATTACTGAAGTTTTCAATTTTATACACATTACTTAGTGTGTGTGTGAGTATGTGTGTAACGCGTGTCATCAAATCAGACACCTTTTATTGTGCCACATAGTAATTTCAACAATGTGTAGCGCTATCCACTGCAGCTGTGCGATTTTTGTACTTCTTTGTGGTATCTTTACTGGTACTACTACTAGTGAGTGTTACTGCAGCAGAGCAATACACTGCCCTTCCCCCCCGTGGCTCACCCCAACTGGCAATGGTATTCTCTTTCCAGATTTGAATTTCTGATGATGAGCACTGGTTAGGTGTTGTGCCTTTGCATCTGCATCTCTTCAGTGTGCAGTGCAGTCTTAATCTGTCTGTGCATTTGCATCTCTTTAGGGCCCAATCTCCATCTGTACTTAAGTCACAGTTGTTTCTTTGGCTTTCCTTCAGAGTACTGGACAGGTGTGGTACATAATTCTGCATGAACATTGTACTTATTAATATGCCTTTTTAAGTCAGGACTATCATCATGAGTCACTCATGATACAAATCATGTTCTTCATCATCACGGTCACAAATACAGACACAAATCACGATTCACGATCACGTCACAATTCACAACAATAATTTTTTTACTAGTTACTTGGATGTATTGTAAGCCTGTTTTGTGGCATCTTTCCAGGCTTCACTACTCCACCATTGTACTCATTAATACGTGTTTGTAAGTCAGGGAGTTTTGTGCTACAGCTCATTGGGAAAGTACAGCCATAGGCATTCGCGTTTGCTCAAAAGTTAGTACATCGATTGTCAGAAACCCTTCTGTGCTCATATCATTGGGTGTTCATTGTTGTGTGTGGATTTTAAATGTTAATTAAGAACAGTCAGTCTGTGTACTGTGAAGTGTGCTTTGGGGAGAGGCGTATTTGTGGTGTAGGTACATTAACTGGGAGAAAAAGGCAGTCTTTCTGTTTTCGTTATATTTTTCTTGTATAACTGTGTTAATGTACACAGTAATATTTTCAGAAATTCTTGACATTTTTTTACTGATTGTTGTGGTGCAGCAGTGTATAATTTGTCTGTTTAATACATTTGGTTATATTACTAAAGGTTTTCAATTTGCTACACATTACTTGTAGTGTGTGTGAGTGTGTGTGCGATGCGTGCCATTAAATCAGACACCTTTTATGGTGCCACAGAGTAATTGCAGCATGGTGAACCTCCTACCCACCACACCTGCATGAATTTTTTATGCTGCTTTGTGGTATATTTACTGGTAGTGGATTGTTACTGCCGTGCACTAATCCCCCAACTGGCAAAATGTATTCCATTCCAGATATGGATTTGTGACATGTGTGCACTAGTTAGGTGCTGTTGTGCCTTTTTGTATGCATCCCTTGACTGTGTAGTGCAGACTTCATCTGTCTGTGCGTATGCAGTGCACCATTAATTCTGGGATACTGCATTTCTTGTTACGCTCTCATTTCACTTCATCAACACTGGGGAATTTTATGGACACAAGACAGTAGCACTTTGGGGATGCAGATTAATTCTGGTGACTGTGTTGGTGTGGTGCTGCCAATATTTTTTGTTACTCCATCTTACTTCCCATTTAAAGTGGAATGACAACGCGAAATAATAATAACAAGGTGAAGTGAGTCTTTCCTATGGGGCACTCTGCATAGCTAAGTGCCAACTCGAAGTGGCCACTTCACATTCACTTCACAGTTGGATTTTAAATTTGCTGCTTCTCTACTAATGAGAACTAAAAATTCACACTGAGTTTTGATAAGAACGAAATTAGCTTCTTGGACCTAAGCATTAAGAAAAATGAAAGGGGAACAATAGAAAACAATTTATTTAGAAAAATAACAGATAGAAATGCAGTTTTGAGATATGATAGTTACCATCTAGAGAAGCTTGATAGAAAGTATTCCAAAAGGGCAACTAATGAGAGTCAAAAGGAATATTATTGACAAGGAAGCACCAAACAAAAATATTGAAACAGTTATAAAACACTTTTTAGATAGGGGATATGATAAAAAAATGCCTAGAGAAAGCAAGAAACCAAGTAAAACAGATGTTTAGAGAAGATTTATTACAACTGAAAAAAGAAACAAATAGAAACTAACTTAATCTTTAAGAAGAAATGGCATATTTTGGAAATGGAACCCAAGTTGAATACAGTTACCAACACCTTCCCGGATGATCCATAGAAGAGGCAAAAATATTGGTGACATTGTGACCAGCAGTTTTATTCGGAACAGACTAGACCAGAAAACAATTTGCCAAGTGTAATTTTTCACTGCTGCAACTGCCAGTTTTGCCAGAATGTACAAACAGGAAATGTATTCAAACATCCCAAAACTGGACATGTATATGAACTTGAATCCTTTATTAACTGCAATACAACTCATGTTGTGCATGCAGCAATGTGCAGTAAGTGGAAATAATTTTATGTGAGGAAAACCAAATGTAATTTTAATGCCAGAATTTCAGAACATTTACAAAGTATTATTAAAATAGATATTAAAAATGTCTTAGCACTACACAATACAAAAAGGAAATGAGCATATTTTTAAATTTCAAGGTCTAGAAAAGTGAAGATAGGTCCACATGGTGGTGGGTGGGATTTAGATAATAAATTGCTCCAAAAGAAAAGCAAATGGCAATACATACTGAGAGGCAGTTCAGTTGACTTCCATTCTTAAACGAAAGAAGATAAAAAGTTACTTAGAAAAAGGCATTTTTATATATTCAATGAAACATTTTAATTTTTGTTCATAATGTTTTTAAATATGTAGGTGTAATACAGAAGTTTACTGTGCTCTATATATTTGGTACGGAGTCTGAGTACTTGTACACTTAAGACATGTAATGTTATAATGATATGTATAGTGGTAATGTCACAATATCCTGGATATAATAGGTGAGATTAAATATACCATGTGACTAGTTTAAGGTATATAAGGACTGAGACAGGATACTCAGACCACACTTTGATAAAGTATTGGAAAAACATGAAACATTGGTGTTTATGTGGTGATCTTTATTCTGCTATTTAACTTTTTTTAAACAATAAATATGAAGAACATCACTTAATTTAAAAGTGAATGTATGTCAGTCCTTCTGAACTGCCTGACTATTTTTGTTTTTGAATTATCACTCCTTCAACCATGAGTTGGTGCTCCTGGTACAGAGTATCCTATCCTTCCCCTTTTGTAGACAGGCAACACCTCAGAAAAAGCCGCTGAGTATGCTTCCTACCTAAGACCCATCCCCAATTCCCTGAACTGCTCCTGCACTATTCTAGCCTCATCCTTAGCCAGGTCATTCATCCCTAGGTGGACAATGACATCTACCCCTCCTCCCAGCCTGCTGCCCTAGCAATCCTCAAGATCTGCTTCTCATCCCTTGGAGCCATGGTGCCAGGTAGGCACCTATCTCCCTCTAACCCTCCTTCCCTTCCTCCCTGTCCAAAAATATATCCCCTTCACAATGGAGTCCCCTTCCAGGAGTTACTTACTCTTCCTCTAGGATCCTCTACCACCCTCCTTGGGGTCTCCATTATGGAGGACCCCCACATCCTCTCTCATCACTACTGCAGGTGCCTCCATGGGACTGTCCAACCCTGCCAGAGTGGCATAGGAATTGTGTAGTGGTACCATATGGGGATGTGCTTCTGTCCCACCACTCTCACCCTTCCTGAATCCACCTTAGTCCACCTACTCTTCCTCTCTGGCATCTGTTGAGGCCACAGTGGCAGACTTGGTGGCCATTGGGTGGGGGAGGAGGCTCCTCAAATTCTAGCCAACCTGGCTTGAGGTCAAGCAAACTACCTCCCAGCCCAGAGAGGTGCACACAGATAGGACAGCACCTCAGTCTCAAGAAAGTCTACCTGAAAACTGCCACCCCCCAGCAATTGCACTGCGCCACTCCCAGCATATCTATTTTATATCCTGCCTGCTTTTGATTTCCCTGCATTAAACCCTTTTCCAACCTTACCTGAAGATAGGGTGTTTCACCTCCTCCAAATCTTTTGCTAGACCCTAGCACTCCTTACTCCCTTGCAGCATGTGATCAACAAGAGTTTAACAGGAATCTTACCACAGTTGTCCTGCCTCCCTGCAGAGGAGTAGAGTGCCTGGCTACCAGCTGACTCATTGGGCTGACTATGGTGGGCTGACACCAGTGTGCTTTCCTTATCATGTTTGTCCTTTCTGCAGGGGGCCACAGCTCGGGGGGCTGCTTGGTGGTTCCTTCCTTAAAAAGTAGTTTGGAGCTGTGTGGCTTTCAGTGGAGCACATAGATTGGTGCTCCGAAGTGTGAGGGGTATGTCAGCCTCTCTTGACTGGCTCCTTCAAAATACTCTTGAAGCTCTGGTGTCCCAGTCTGGAGATCATCAGAAAAATACAAGTAAGTAAGTAGCTCTTGTTGTAAAGGAAGTAGTGCCCAGGAACAGGCACTCCCCTCCATGTAGCTCTGCTCCTGTGGGTCTTTTGTCTGGAGTTCTGGTGGCATTCAGGGCTTTAAATCCTATACCACTTCCTGGATTTTAAGGAAGTACATGGCTTGGTGCTCTAAAGGATGAGGGGCATGTCAGACTATCTTTATTGGCTCCCACCAAATCCTCTCGGAGCTCTGGTTTCCCTGTCCAGAGATCTGCAGAAAAAAATAAGCAAATAAATAGCTCTTTTTTGAGGGAAGGTGTGCCGAAGATGAAAACTAAATTCATCTTAAAACTTCAGCAAAATCAATTTCTGAATTTGGTGGTTATCAAGAAATGTTACATTGATTAGGTACTGCTGATGTGAAGGGTGCTCTAATAGCACATTAGGACAAAGCACATTTTCTGGAGCTGGAAGGACACTACTTTCTTCAACTGAGCTGTGTGAGAAATTCTATATTGCACTTGATATCTGCAACAAACATGCACTTTTGCTTAATTCTGTGTGAGGTGAAACTAACTACCCTTGGTAATTGCTTTTTATTCACATATTTATTTAGGGTTTAACCAAGAAGGGGCTTGCAAACTCTGTTTATCTTGTTAGTAACTTCAGAAAGATTTAAATACTGCATTTGGGTAGGTCCTTGGAGGTAGCTAGATTGTCTACTAGGATTTGCTGACAGTTAAACTATTTTTAAATGAATTAAAGGTGGCTGAGGAGTTGAAAAAGAAACTTGCAAACTCTGCTTATCTTGGAAGTAACCTCAAAAGTGTTTGAATACTGCATTCTGGATGTCCCTTGGGGGTAGCTGGATTGACTACTAGGATTTGGGGACAGAAACTATTTTTAAATAATTTACTGGTGCGTAGGAGTTTGTGATAGTTAAACTCTTTTTTTAACAAAGTTACTGGGGTTAAGGAGTGGTCACAGAAAAACCTGCAGTGTGAAACAGGAAAAGACAGTGTTTCATGCAACAGAGGGTGGTGGATCTAGGTTTTACATTTGTTTGTTACAATTCTTAAGATTTTCAGTGCAGGAAGAGTTTAAAGCACAACTGACTTATTTGGGGGCTGACAGCTCTCAGAGCACAAACCACCAGGCCTGTTTTGGGGCTGGGGAGGTTTACCTGTGTCTGACTTGGATGTGTGGATTTTTCTCTGTCTGATTAGCAGGGTATTTCTCTTTCAAATTGTTGTGTAGGGCATCTTGCTGACAGGAAGGCACTCATTGCAGCAGTGGGTCAGAGCTTTTAGCTGATTGTTTTTGAGGGCACAGTTTAGGCCAACCCTTCCCACCTCACCTCACCCACCCCTGGAAATAGTTCCTTTATACCTGGGGTTCTGACATCATTCCTCAAGAGTGCAAGGTGCATGTCACTGTCATATCCTCTCTAGCACACTGCACTGACAATATAAGCATACACATTGTATAATATAAATATATATCTATTTCTATATTACAAACCATTCACACACACACACAAACACACACACACACAAAAAAAATGTGGGGAGTAGTGCAATGTAATGGCTGTGGGGCAGCAGTCTTACAGGAGTCTTTCTGGAGGCTGAGATGCTGCCCTATTTGCAGACAACTCTCTGCCCTGAGGGAGGAAGTTGCCAGTCTTCAGGCTACACTGGACAGTAGTATGGGGACCTTCCCCCAGGCCACACTGGACAGTAGGAAGGGAACCTCACCCATCCAGGGAGCACCAGAGCCACCACCACTTCCTCAGAGGTTGCAAAGAAAGCACAGCAGTTGGCCCACAGTGGGCTCAGGGAGGGTGAGGATGGTGGAACAGAGGCACACCCAGTCAGTTGTTCCACACCACAATCCATACACCATTCTGGGGGAGCATAGCTCCCCTATGGATACACCCGCAGAGGAGACTAAGGAGGGTGCAGACAACTGTCACAAGGGAGGCCCTCAGAAAGGAGGCAGAGGGCACCACAGGGAAAGAAAGCAGCTCCTGGTGGGGGACTCAATTATTAGGGGGATAGAACTGGGGAAGCAGGGAAAACTGAAGTAAGGTGCCTGCCTGGTGCCATGGCTTGGAGGGACAGGAAGCGCATCCTTAGGATCACGAGAACAGTTGCACGGGAGTCTGAGCTGGACATCATTGTCCACCTAGGGACAAATGACTTAGCTCATCATGAGATTAGAGCAGTGCAGAAGGAATTTGTAGAGTTGGGGAGGGGCTTAAGACAAGTAGCACACACAGTATCCTTCTCAGAGGTACTGCCTGTCAGTGGCATGGGTGAGGCGAGGGTACTTTGCACCATGCAGTTTAACAAATGGTTGAAAAAATGGTGTGGAGCACAGGGGTTTGGCTTCATTGGGGACTGGGGTTCCACCTGGAGGGACACCAGCCTATACTGGCAGGATGCTCTGCATCTGTCCAGGAAGGGAACAAGTCTTTTGGGCAATCGGTTTAAATGCTTCATTGGCAAGCCTTTAAACTAGTCAAGGGGGGAGGCACTGATAAGCAGCAGGAAAATCCCAGCCTCCCCCTCCAAAACAGGGTACTAAATGAGAAAAAGACCAAGGTAGAAAGGTCAGTGGGGGATGCCGCTACAGAAGGTAAAGCCATCAAAAAATGGAGAGCAATGAGTACCAATGCCCGTAATCTGGGTAACAAGCTTCCTGAATTAGTGGCCTTGATGGAGGAGGAAGATCTGGATATCATGGCAGTCACAGAAACATGGTACACACAGAACCATGACTGGTACATAAACATACCAGGATACACTATCTATAGGAGGGACAGGGAGGGTAAAAGGGGAGGAAGAGTAGCTCTCTACATAAGAGAAGAAATCAAAGCAACAGAACAAAAGGGTAAACAGGGAGGAGAAGAAGCACTGTGGGTCAATTTGGAGGCAAGCAACAACACCACAATCCGCACAGGGGTTGTATACAGACCCCCCCCCCAGGGGAAGGAAATGGACAAGGAAATGATAGAAAGTATACTTAAAATGGCAGATAAAAGGGAGATATTTCTGATGGGTGATCTGAATATGCCAGATGTTAACTGGAGTGCAGTTGCAGCAGCCACTTCTGAGAGTGGGGTTATTCTAGATGCCCTACAGGGGGCATGCCTTAGACAACTAGCATTGGAGCCCACTCAAGAGGGAGCAATCTTAGATCTGGTTCTCTCAAATGGAGGTGAAGAGAGGATCACAGATGTAGAAGTGGGTAGCCATCTGGGAACTAGCGAACATCGAACAGTATGGTCCACAATAAACACAGCAATAGAGTCAAGCCATACAAAGACAAAGGTACTGGATTTTAGGAGGGCTGACTTTGCCAAAATGGGTGAGTGCCTAAGGAATGCACTAGCAAATGGGCAGAAAGGAGGGGTGGAAGAACAATGGGGAATAATAAAACTGCCATCACAGAGGTAACAAGCCTTTGTGTAAAGCAAATAAACAAAATGAAACAAGGTAAGAAACCACTATGGTTCTCAAAGGAAGTGGCAGTGAAGGTTCAAGAGAAAAGAAAGCATTCAGGAAGTACAAGGAATCACAGAAGGAACAGGACAGAGAACTGTATCAGTTAAAGCAAAAGGAAGCTGGAAAGGCAGTCAGAACAGCAAAGGCCCAAACCATGGAAAAGATAGCCAACTCAGTTAAGAAGGGGGATAAAACCTTTATAGGTACATCAGGAGCAAAGGAAGACCAAGGGAGGGATAGTGAGGCTTAATAAAGGGAGGGAGGGTGGGCAGAGGGTGATCGAAAGGCAGAAATACTTAAACAAATATTTTTGCTCAGTATTTACAAAGGAAGAGGGGAGGTACCTAAAACAAACAGTAGAAACACCTCTGGATACAGAAGTTGATACCAGCCCATTTAAAGAAGAAAGGGTTCTGAAAGAGCTCTTAAAACTGAAGGTGGACAAAGCAATGGGGCCTGATGGGATTCATCCCAGAATTCTAAAAGAACTAAGGGTAAAACTAGTGACACCACTGACTACCCTCTTTAACAAATCATGGGAGGATGGGGTGGTACCTGAGGACTGGAGGAGGGCAGATGTGATTCCCCTTCACAAAAGTGGGAGCAAGGCAGAAGCAGGAAACTACAGACCTGTTAGTTTAACCTCCATGGTAGGGAAAATGATGGAATCATTTCTGAAGGAATGAATTGTTGAGTATCTGGAGGCCAGAGGGGCACAGGACCCAAGCCAGCATGGATTCACAGCACGAAGGTCATGCCAGACAAATCTGATAGATTTTTTGACTGGGTGACAAAAGTAGTTGATCAGGGAGGGGCTGTGGACATGGCCTACCTAGACTTTAGCAAGGCATTTGACACAGTCCCACACAAAAGATTAATATGCAAGTTAGCCAGCCTTGGAGTGGGTCCCAAGATGACAGCCTGGGTAAAGAATTGGCTGGAGAATAGGACACAGAGAGTAATAGTAAATGGAGTCAACTCTGAAAAAAGGGGGATTAGTAATGGGGTACCGCAGGGTTCAGTATTAGGACCAGTCCTCTTCAATGTCTTTATAAGTGACATTGCAGAGGGACTGGAAGGAAAAGTATGTCTCTTTGCAGATGACACAAAGATCTGCAACAGAGTTGATGCACAAGGTGGGGTGGAAAGGATGAGAAGGGACTTGGCAAGGTTAGAGGAATGGTCAAATGTATGGCAGCTTAGATTCAATGCTAAGAAGTGCAAGGTAATGCACCTGGGAAACAAAAACCCAGGGGAAGAGTACACAATTGGGGGTGAGATACTAGCAACAACAAAAATGGAAAGGGACCTGGGGGTAGTCATATCAGATGACCTAAAGGTGGGCAAGCAATGTGAGAGGGCAGCAAGGAGGGCTGGGGGAATACTGGGATGCATAGGGAGAGGCATCACCTGTAGAAAACAAGAAGTTATTATCCCTCTGTACAGACAGCTGGTGAGACCACATCTGGAGTACTGCGTGCAGTTCTGGAGACCTAATCTCTGCAAATACATGGACAGGATGGAAGCTGTCCAGAGGAGGGCAACTAAAATGGTGCAGGGTCTGCACCGGAAGACATATGAAGAGAGACTTAAGGAGCTTAATATGTATAGCCTCGAGGAAAGGAGGGAGAGGGGGTCATGATAGAAACTTTCAAGTACCTCAAGGGAATCAACAAAGTCCAAGAGGGTAGCATCTTTCAAAAAAAGAGGTGTGCAAGAACAAGGGGGCACAATTTGAAGATAGAAGGAGGGCAGCTCAGAGGTAATTTAAGGAAGTATTTTTTCACAGAGAGGGTTGTGGATGTATGGAACGGCCTTCCAGAGGAGGTTGTGGAGTCAAAAACAGTGGTGGAATTCAAGCATGCATGGGACAGTCATAAGGCAATTCTAGGGGTTGGGGGTAGGGAGAAGTAGGCTGCTGGTTAACTAGGATCTGCAACTTATCCATCAGGTAGGGAAATGGGCAGACTGGGTGGGCCAAGCAGTCCTTATCTGCCGTCAAATTCTATGTTTCTATGTTTCTATGTAATAGACCTGGACCATTTTATTAGGTATAACAGCAATACTAAAATGAACCTCAAAATCACTAGTGTCATCAGCAAGGCTTCAGTAGAATTATTCAACCTAAGAATCTCAAAGTCTGTGAAAGGGTTGAAAACTACCTTCCATAGGAAAGAAAAAGAATGCCATATGCTGCTTGAGTACTTGAGTTGCCACCCAAGGAAGTTGTTTGAGACTATACAGTACTGGTGGCTAAGATGTTCTGTGTGCCCTGTAACTGTAGCAGCCATGTATAATTTGAAAGTAAAGCAAAATGAAAGGGGAACCCTTTTCTGCAGAGACACTATGCACCTGATCTATCCTTCACGTCTATATTCGAGCTAACATTCTCCACAGGAACAGTTACTGATGACATTAATCATGGCTGGATAACCCCAGTGTTACTTTTGCAACTATATACTGTAGGGAGGCAACACATGTAGCACCTACTATACACAGACATAGACAAGCTGATAAGACTTTCAACAAAATATGTATCAATACCCAGGATTAGTTACAGGTGAGGTACTAATCTTGAAGATAAGCTATTCTAAAGTTTTCCTTTGGGAGACTCAAGAACCAGTCCTAGCCACCAGCATTTCCTAATGGCAATTTCCATTATGTTATGTCCATTTTAGGAACACTAGAGGCACAACCAACTTTATACATCCAAGGCCTGGAAATGGTGTTGAAATCATATCCTTCATTAATTGCATGACAAGAGATGTAGCAAACTTGTTGCACACCCCTGTTGTATTGGTTATGTGGCCTAGACCAAGCATAGTTTGATACAGTGAGTGGGGTCTCTCAATGCAGCATCAAGAAATGGCAACTTGATCTATTCTATGGTGAGACATTTTATTGAAGCAGGATATAGGTCAAAAACTAATCTGACAATGGTGTGGCAGGAGGTAAGGTGTATAGTGCCATAGCCCTCCAGGCTACTGGACCAGGCACATTTTGAATCTTGCACTTCAAATTAGAACCTTGACTGGCAATTCTGTTTGAAGTGATCATGTATGCAGCTCTGGCTGGCACACCCATATTCTGAACAGGTATGTATAATTTTAACTAAAGCATGGTTGCTGGTTTTGCCTATCAGCTCTGAGGAATACGATTCTGAGCAAAGGGATCATGTACACAGCTCTGGTTAGCACACACATATTCTAAATAGGTATGCATTACCTTAGTAAAGCAGGGTGGCTGGGTGTGCCTATCAGCCCTGAGGAAGGCTTTGCTATAATGTCAGTGTTACATACACCATGCATGATTTGCATGTACTGTCTCCAATCATGGTCAGGTCCAAACATCATGTGTTGTTCACATTTTATTTTCAGCACTCCGGGATCGAGTCTCCCGCAGATGATACCTAGAATGAGGCTGTACAATACAGAATGACCCACTTCATACTAAGGCAGGCTCCAGGTGAATTATTTACATGCCATCTGAAACTAATGAATTTGTGATGCCTTCACTTCTACATAGAGGTGCAGTTTTTGGTTTTCACTGATCTAAGGGCATGCACCAAATATGCAAATTGAGTTACAAGCCCAAGTGTAGCATTTGCTTTTGTTTAGAATTTTTAATAACCCACCCCCAACAATTCACCACAAATGGTGTTAAATAGTTGGAGTATTGCCAGTTTATCAAGTTGAAGTCAGGATAAAGACTGGAATGAACACTTTAGTCACTATGAGAGCATGCGTTTTTGAGAAACCTGGCTAACTAGTGAGAATAATTTTTCATTAATGAATATACCACATTTTTCAATGTAGTACCTAAAAGCTGTCCTTTGGGAATGGTATCTGGGGAGTATGACATCTTATGTAAAGGTGACCTGTAGATTTAACTTTATTACCACTGTTGCAAAGGCTGGTTGGCATCTGATTATGTCTTTACAGTGTGGGGCTTCACAGTGGATTCTGTAGCATGTACATGCCTGCTAATAATTCAATATTTTATCATGAAGTTAATGTGTCTGCATTATAACAATACATTACTTGTATTTTTGAATCACATAAAGTACAGATGGTCATCATATTCTCAGAAGGGAATTTAATTCTTAATATGAAAGTTCATTAATTTAGCAGACACATCAAGCAACTATTCATAATGAAATGGTCTCTCATAAAAGTTCTTTAAATCTAAACATTAATGAACATGTCATTTGATTGAAGTAGATTTTGAATATGAATAATCTTATACAGTGGGTCCTGCAATGGTGGCCAGTGCAGTGACATTATGCAAAATATCCAGCTATATTTCAAGAGTTCCTTACTCATTTAAATGGATTTCAGTGACACATTTTGATGTATTTAGATATTATGTCACAGGCTAGCACTCTAATGGTATGGTTAAGGGGGACTTAATGGAGAATCTGTCATGTGTTTGGGCAATGGTGAATCTACTGCTGATCTTGCAATTTGCAATTGCCTTCACATTGATTAGAACATGCTCTGCATATTATACTTATTACATACAGGCCTGAAAGTAACCATTTCCTTAGATTAACACTGTTTATTAGAAATCATGTAGAAATAAATTATTTATAATAAGATGTTGTGAAATAACCAAATGGAGTGCTTACCTATACCTATATAACACACAGAAACTCTTATTCTGAAATTATACTATATAATACTTATTTGCAAATTTGAATGAATCTTCTGCATGTAGAATTGTGATAATTTTCATATCAATTTAATTTTAATTTCCTCTTTCTTATATGAAGTACAAACAATATCACCTATGTTCAGAAGTTAATTTGATAAGCGGTGTCATAAAGCTAAAAAGGATATATTAAAGAAAATGTGCTGTACATGTTTATTTTCATCTAGGGTAAATTTTAAATCTTTAAATTAGTCTAGAAATGAATGTACAAAATGTCTCAAACATAATTAGTTTAATCACAAAATGAAAGCTTGGGAGAAGGTTCATGATTTAATTAAAACAAATATAGTAAACTGCTTCTGCAATTGTAGTCTAAGACTCTGAAACCCTTAAGAATAAGATACCATCACACATACATTATAAGAAATTAAAAGTTGTGTTCTTTTGGAGGACAGTAATCACCTTCAATACTAAGCACTGAGAAGGTTTCTTTTTCTACGATTCTGACCGAGAAAAAGGTGTTCATTGCTACAATATTATTTGTTTCTCTGTAATAGACATCAAGGCAGGACAGAATACCAGCACACTTATATAAGGCTAATCCAGCATGATGGAATATTGATTTTACTTACTTTTTCAATCAATGTATTCTTCCAAATGATATCCCAAATGGATAGCATGGAAACTTCATTGTTCCAGTTTATAAAAAAGCATTTGGCAATGTAGAATATTTGCCACTGGTATTGCTGTTGTAGAGTCTTGCTTTTACACATTTTTACTATATATTTACCCAGGACAGAGCAGATGAGATGCAATGTTTCATTTTCAGTGGTGTCCTGTTTTGACTCACTGCTGGACTATAATTATCCAGGATAGGGCAGCTGAGAGGCAATGTCTACTTTTAAGTTGCTCCCACATTTTGACCCCAAATGTTCAGCAGTCTTTTTATGATCTGACATTATGATCAAGACAGGTGGGATTTTTAAAATCACATCTAAAAGATGATTTTGCTGTGCAACTGTGGAAACAATTTTCAGAGGGGATTTGAAAATTGACACCTGCCATGTCCATGAGGTGGGGTAATACAAGGGATATGTTGAACATTAGGGGGCAAAATCTGCAAAAAATAAAGTTATGAGTAAATGTTGGAACAATTTGTTTACTCATAACTTAGTTGGTTTCCACATTTTACCCCTCGATTTCAACATAATCTTTTTATGACCACTCTTTCTAAGCATTACAGGTGTCATTTATAAAACAATGGCTAAAAAGTCATTTTGCACCACAAGTGTTAAAACATGTTTTGAGTAGGATTTGAGAAATGACAATGGTTACATTCACCCCCTCACTGCTCTTGTACCAACTCCCCCTACCCCCATGGTAGTACCCCCAATACTGCAGACATTCATGATAGAGTGTGTGTCCCAAGGTTGCACAAACAAACTTTACTACTGACTGCTGCCTACCAACCAAGACCACACTGTGTCGCTATACAGTTTGTATTTATTGTCAAATATTCTACTGCACCATATGTTTTGCTTCCTACCTTCCTGACTAGGTGTTTGCACTACTTGTAAATACTCAGTACTATGTAATTACCTGATCTTTTATGAATGTGTAAAGTATTTTGTATTCATATTGCATCATACTTATCATGTTTACCCTATGTATTTCCCCATAACCTGTAGCCCTGCAACTAGGCTCCACTTGAGCTGACCAAAACTGTACTGTCTCCTGTATTGTCTCCTTTGTCCCCAAATGACTTGGAACCTTTGCAAATGAGCAATCTCTGCACAAAGGTTGTTTCTTCATATTGCAATAAATAAATAAACAATAAATATTGAAAAGTTGTTGTTAAAATATTGAAAATTACCACAGTTACAAGCGTGCATTGAAAAACTGCAGCATAAACTCATGAATTTGTTGTTTCCTCATATTTTTACACCAGATTTTCAGCATAGCCTTCTTATGACCCCAGATAGCATTCTTAGTAGCCCACCTCATGAACAAGAGCAGAGAAAATGTTTAAATCCTGTCCAAATGGTTATTTTGCACCACAAGTGTGAAAACACATTTTGGCCAGTATTTGAAAAATGACAGCTGCCACGTTCATGAGGTGCTCTGAAGAAATGGCTATGTTGAAAATCTGGGATCAAAATATTGAACATTTCCAAAGTTATAAGCCTGCATTTATAAATTTCAATGTAGGTTCATAATGTTGTTTTTTTGTTGTTGTTTTTTTTTATATTTCTACCCCATATTTCCAACATAACCTTCGTATGACCTCACCTCATGAACAAGGGCATAGAGAATGTTCAACACCTTACTAATAGGTGATTTCACACAGTGACTGTGAGATCACCTTTTGAGACAGACTTGGCATTTTTCACTGCCATTGTTCATGAGGAAGGGTCATATTGAAAATTTGGCACAAAAATATTCAAAAAATAACAAGTTATGCCAGTAAAATCAAAACCAAGAAGAAATACATTGAACCATATACCTGATTTCCTCAGTTAGTAATCCGGCGTTCAAGTGTGAAGTCATGTCTGTGATCCAGAGATGATTAAGACATTTGATCCTCAGTAGGTAGGTAAATAAGGGGCTTGGGGGTGGGGTGCTGAGTGAGAAGGTCAAGTGGGGGGGCAGTATCAGTGGTGGCCACAATAGACATTGATTGACAGTTTTCTTTTTTATAGAGTATATTAAAAAAAATTAAGGATGGTTTCTTTATTTCATGTGGTGACATTGGGGATTGGGCACCCTCACGGTCAGTGTTATATTTATTGGGAGAGGTGTGGGGTGGTGGATGCTGAGTGGGAGGGACAATTAGGGGAACAGTAAGGCGGTGGTAGCAACAGACATTGATGAACAATTTTCTTTCTTACAGGGAATATTAAAAAACAATTAGGGATGGTTTTCTTTAGTTCAGTTGGTGACACTGGAGAAAGGGCACCCCCAGTGTTGGTGTTATGTTTGTGGAGGGGATGTGGGGTGGTGGGTGCAGAGTGGAAGGGTCAGATGGGAGGACAGTACCAGCTGTGACAGCAACAGGCACTGATGGACAGTGTTCTTTGTTACGGCGTATATTAAAAAAACTACAAGGGATGGTTTTCTTTCTTTCAGGTGGCAACACTGGGGATTCAGCACCCCAACAGTCAGTGTTATGTTTGCGGGGAGGGGTGTTGGGGTTGGGTGCTGAGTGGGAGGGTTTGATGGAGGGACAGTAAGGGTGGTGGCAGCAGCAAATACCAATAGATGGTTTTCTTTTTTGTATGGACAGTCTTCAACAGGCTGATCATTACAGACAATATGGGCTTGTTGGGTGGTGTAATGTAGAGCAAAGGAAAGAGCCAACCAATGATTGGATCATCCCTCTCTCTCATGAACTGCACAAAAGTTTTTGCCCAGCAAGCCAGAACATTATCATGATCAGCCTGGCTGACGACTGGAGTGACACTGACAAGCCCCTTGCAGACCATACAGTGTTGGACTGGCAGTATCATGCTCATCAAAAAAAACACTCTTTTAACAAGCTGCCAGTGTGCACACTGCAAACATAAAAAGTGATTGAAGGATCCTGTGAACTACTGAAAAATAAGCTTGATTATTTTGCAGTTTTTTTAGTAGCTATATTAAATTGATTTAAAAATTGGATAACTAAAAATATTTATGTGATAGCACTCAATTAGGTGATGTATACAAAGGTATAATTAGCTGGTGTGCATAGTTAAATGCCCAAAGCTAAAGGCCAAGGTCTTTAATCTTACTCAAAAGCCAGTTTTCCAAGTATTTGCTAACCAACTAAATGTTATTACTAACACAAACCTGGGAGAGTTGAAACTTGAATTTTAAAAACTATGTGGCAGTTGAAGTGGAATGTTCCACTTGACCCTCCCAGTTTGCCATGTGTTCCCTGCCTAATCTATCTCTATTGATCCTAACTGGCCTCTGCTGACCCTCCCTCCTACCTTCCTATTTACAAATATACTCCTATGTCTATCCCATCAATGCTTGAAGCCTGTCACTGTTTTTCTTCCACCACTTCCACTGACAGTCTGTTCCAGGCATCTAACACCCTTCCAGTGAAGTAGTACTTCTTTACATCCCTGTTTAACTTCCCCCCTCCAGTTTCATTTCATGCCTCTTGGTCCTGGTGCTCTTTCTCCTTTGAAGGAGACTCCCTTCCTGCAGCCTTTTCACCTCTGTGAGATACTGTAGGTCTCTCACATGTCAATGCTCACTCTTTTGTCTTTAAGAGTGTACTGTACATGTTGAGATTCCTCAGACTCACTTCACAGGTCTTCTTGTATGCATAACCCCTGCACCATTTTGGTTGCACTCCTCTGGAAGGCCTCCATCCCTTCTATGTCATTTCTGAGGTGCAGCCTCCAAAGCTTAATATAGTATACCAGGTTGGGTCTTACCAGTAAGCTACATAGTGGCAAGACTACCTCCCTTCTCCTGCAGGGGGTTTCTCTCTCCCTATGCAACCCAGCATCCCACTAGTCCTACCCACTGCTTTCTTATACTTCCTTACCACTTTGAGATTGTCAGTTATGATAACCCCAGGGTCTTGTCCTGCTATGTAACTGTTAATACCTCCCCCATCCTATATTCATCTCTTCCCCCCCATGCCCTAGGTGCAAGATTTTACACTTTTCAGCATTGAGCCCCAACTGACATGCTCCTGACCACTTCTCAAAATTCCCAAGATCCCTACTCATTCTCTTCACTCCCTCTTAAGTGTCCACCCTATTGCAGATTTTCGTATCTTTCATTTATTCTGCAATTTCACTTACGAACACACTGAAGTGGCCTGTCCCAGTACTGAGCTTTGTGGTGCTCCACTTATCACTCTCTCATGATTAAAGTGAGTGCTACTAAAATCCTATGTCTCTATCCATTATCAGGTTTCTATCCCAGTTCACCATTTTGAATATCACCCTTAGGATACTCAGTTTCCTAATCAGTTTCCTGTGCAACAAAGTGGTAAAGGCCTTGCTAAAGTCCATATTGTTCCATTTCTTTTGTGGATTAACAGTTGGTAAACCATCATTGGCACATCTTAACTGTG
Source organism: Neoceratodus forsteri (assembly GCA_016271365.2). NCBI lineage: Eukaryota > Metazoa > Chordata > Ceratodontiformes > Ceratodontidae > Neoceratodus > Neoceratodus forsteri. The sequence continues at coordinate 217,897,828 of CM057453.1, forward strand.
GATAATCTATCTTGGAAGTGTCTGAAATCAGGAGTAATTATTATGGGTATGTCTTAAATGTGGATTCACTACTGTGGGTGTGTCTAACATGTGGTTAATCCACAAGGAAAATGGTTGTACTAGTAGTTTGTAGGCTACTAATTGTTGTTTTGTTTTTCTATTTTTATTTGCTTACAGTGGGTATGTGTTGTATAATATTTTATAATCATATTAAACTGATTCCTGAGAGCCTTTTTCTGCTATGTATCACTGTTATACCATTATGCATTTATTTGGATAATGTATTCTAAATCATAAGCAAATGGTCTCTACAGTCTCCTTTGATATTTCTATGCATTTGATTCAATATTTAGGACAAGACTACCAACATGTTATGGTATATGACTTAGGAATTCATGCTAATATTCTTATGATGATTAAACGTCTTTATAGTTCTACCTGGTTTCAAGTGCATTATGGCAACAATGGAGAGTTATCTGAAATAATTAATCAGTTTTGGAGTCAAGCAGGGTTTCATTCTAGCTCCCCTGCTATTTAATCTTTACATTAATGACTTACTGTTCAGACTACTGTAGATCATAACACGCTTAATACTGCCAAAAATATCCATTATATTTCACCCACAGTTGACCAATTCAAATGGTATTTTACTCTTCTCACCAACTTTGAATGAATTATGATGAAAATTAAAAATTCTGACAAAGCTTTGTGAACAATTGAAGCTGGTGAACAATACTGAGAAAACTAAAAGGTTTTTTGGGGGGGCACTTAAATCAAAATCTAATTGCCTCATTAATAAAGAGAAGGTCAAGGTTGTTACCATTTATCTCAATTTTCAAACAATGGAAAATGGTATAATGTCTAGATAATACAAATAGTAAACTAATACAAAGTTTGCTGCTTTATCTCAATTTAATTATCTTTATTGTGCATACTCCATTAAGAGCTTTATATAAGATAATAAAACAAAACTTAAAAGTATCGCCCTTTATGTGGCTGAAATTTGGGTTATTAATAATTTAGACAATATGAATTCAACTAAAATGAGGCTCCACAAAATCCCTTCTGCCCATTTCTTGTGCTGTCATAGTGGGAGTCCAAGTGGAAATAAAAGAAACCAAGGCACTTTTTGCAAGAGTAGGGAGAGTTTTATTGAAGAAAAATCATGCTTCACATAAGATCATCATACATTAGGTGCAACTGATATAAAATATATTAGTAGGTTACCTCACACACCCAGTATAATATTTCCATAAATGCAAAAACTTATTATACGGTAAGATTTGTCATTTCTGATAATACAAAGATTGTACCTGTTTTTAGATATGTGTAAAGAGCTCTTGTTGAGACCAGTACTGTTTCTGCACCATCCAATGACACCTGGCCTGCCAGGCATAGTACTTTATGATGCCAAAAATTACACTCAAGGTACTGCTATGGTATTTAGTCTACATCCCTGAATAATGACCTAAAATCAAAATATCATATGCCATTAGACAGTATGTAGAACACCCCACTGCATGGGATAAAAATCTTCAAAAGGTGACTATATACAGACAAGTAGGAAACAAGTTCTCCTGGTTTTCAAAAATGCCATTGCAGGTACAGTATCTCAAGGCTGAAAGCTGTTTGTGTTATAACCTTAAGCTGTCTCTGACATGTCAACCACATTATATCCACATCTGTTTAGGTATCTGGGGATCTGTAAGCTATAGTACTGTTACCAATGTTGTTTGCATTGTTCCTCGTAGAAAAATCACGGGGTCCATGAAATAAGCTTCCATTATATAGTGATACAAACCTTCCCTGTTTTGGTTATTAAAATGCTGTGGTGCTAACCACCATAAGTTAACCTTTTTAAGTGCTGATGACATATAGTTGTGCAGTTTATCTCTCTTTAATCAATTATGAAATGTCTATTTATTAGTTTTCCACAGTCCCATAACTGGGTCAAGCCATTCATCCACCCCGTGTGTTCACAACTTAACCTGATGTGTAGATGAGGCTGAAAAAGCAACAAAAATTAAGGAATAAAAGAAAACTAACAGGTTAACCATCTTGAGACTACCCTTGTTGACCGAAAGATACGTAATATTTTTATGGATTGGATGAAGCCTATTGCCCAACGATGCCTGAAAAAATAAACTGTATTACTTGGTTTCAAATTCCTACAAGGGTGGAAAGACATGACTCAGATCCAGAAATAACAGAACCATCAATGTTTTAATTAAACTCTTTTTTGTTTTGATAACTCGATAGCTTCTCAAAGACCTATCTTCCTTTTCCCTTCCCAAATTCAGTCTTACCAGTTTACCTTATCCAACTCACCCGTACCAAAGGTAATCACTAGAATTTTAATGCTAGTATCCATTGAAGGGATATCACAAATATGCTACAAACCTAAGTCAGTCTGAGAACCCAAGTAAAAAGCTTTACTCTTATGTATATTAATCTTGGCTCCCAACACCCAAGTTTATTGATTCACTACTGCTAAAGCACCCTGACGAGATTGTATACTGTCAACATATAGGCATTAATCATTCACATAAGCTGTCACTTTTAAGAGAGGCATGGCAGGATCAATCGAGATAACATGTACCAGGGGAGATAACAGTAGTTTGTGAATTCAAACATTTATACAAAATACTTATAACATGGGGCTGAGTGGACACCCCAGCCCACACACCGCTAGCTATTTCAACCCTGGATCCCAATGTTTCATTAATCAAGGGATGAAAATGTGCCATGGTACATAATAACTTTATCCACTGTATGAACACCTCAGTTATTTGATCTACTCTTTGTACTTCATAGAAATAAGTATGAGACACCCATTCAAAGGCTTGCTCCTGATTAAGTGAGATTATGAAAGCTGTCAACTTCTGCAAGTGTCCTCTAGCCATCACCTCCTCTAAACCTGAATTAAATTCTGTGTCATGGATCTTCCAGGAATAGCACTGGTCTGGATATGAGCTATAAGGGTATCCACCACTTTGCTTTGCCTTTGTCCTAGTATTTTAGAAAGAATTTTCAAATCCATAGTCAAAATGAAAATAGGTCTTGAATTTAGAGATGTGCGAAGTCTGAAAACTCATTCCTTGGAGAGTTATAGTTTATTAAGTTTCAGTGGCTTTTTTTCATTTCTTTAATGTTTGTTACATATTCCTATTATTGAATTTTCCTGTTGTCATGGTTTAGGGGGAGTGGAAATAGTCTTTCCATAGCAGACAATGTTAATCATCATGGACAGTAGTAAATGTCAAGTATGGTCATTGGGGCCAAGGTTATTGTTGGTTCTGTTTGGGGTAATTTTTGCTGGGAGAGGGATCTTGGTGACAGAAGATATTGGGGGAGGCCTCCTCAGCTTTTTGGTCTCTTTCACTTTCTGGTCTTTGGAGGTATTTTTGGAAGGTCTTAGTGAACATTTTTGTCTGTATTTTAGGAGGCTGTTTATATGGTCGGTGGATACATTTTTGGGGGGCAAACAGAACACATTTTCTTCTAGTTTTTGTTATGTTTCCTAACTGGATCTCGTCTAATGTTGACACTTTCTTTGACAAGGTACACAGAGCACATCTCTATAATGGGCAGATTAGAATTGTATTTATATGCTACTATGTGCTCTTTTCCTTTATAATATATTTATGATTAGTGGGTAAATGGCTTTATCTTACATGTTTGTCACTTGAAATATTAAAGGGACTAATGACAAGAGAAAAAGATACATGATCTTATGCCATTTGAAAAGGTTGCAACCTGGTGTGGTCTTTATACAAGAGACCTATCTGCACCAGGAGGACATTAGTTATTTACAGAGAAAATGGGTGGGACAAGCTTGTGGGGTGGAACACAGTACTAAGAAGGGTGTGTGGCTATTTTAATTGACAGGAGGATTCCTTTTCAGTTGCTTCAAGAGTGCTGGGATCCTGAAAGATGTTTCCATTTTCTATCTGGGCAACTGGGTCTTACCAAAGTTGTGCTGGGTTCCGTATAAGGTCCCAATGTGGATTATCCCTGTTTTTTTTTTCCCAACCTGCTCTCTCACTTAGATTCCTTTGTCCATCTGCCCATCATCCTTGGGGGGGGACTGGTATCTGGTTCTGCAGAAGACGTGTACAGGTCAGATTCTTGCAGACAGGGTTTGTCTCCTGGGTAGTGTGGTCTAAAGGATTTCATCAATGCACTAGCCCAAGTGGACCTGTGGTGCACCCGCTATACTGGCATGAGGAAATACACTTTTTTCTCCACTTCTCATGATTCTCAGTCCTGGACTGATTTTTTTCTGACTAGCAGAGAAAGTCTGCCAGGAATCCTGACCTGCAAGATTCAACCTCTGGTCCTTTCGGACCATGCTCCATTTTATTTGGAACTTTCTATCGGTGAGAGGGAGGAGCAGAACAGAACCAACAGACTAAACCCTTGCCTTTTTCGGGCTCCCAACATTCTAACAGCTATTAAAAGTTTTTTGACAAATTGTTTTTGGGACAACGTGGGTTCTATGCAAGCTGTTGACATTTTATGGGGGGCTGCAAAGTGTGCTGTGGGGGCAAAGTTATTTGGTTGGCATCAAAAGCCAAGAAACAGAGCACAGAGAAAGTAATCTCTTTGATCACCCAAATTCACTCCTTGGAGCATCTCCTATCTCCTCAAACTGATCCTACCACTTGATTCCAATTAAATTCCCTCAGAGTGCAGTGCTATGGTGTTTTGTTGGAAAATGCTGATTTAGCCCTCCAGCATACAGAAATCCTCTACCTTGAAGCAGGGGAGCATGCAGGTAAGCTCCTAGCCTTAAGGCTTAGGTGAATTGACTCCTCAAAGATGATTTCTAGCTTGCAACCTGTTCCTGGAAGGGAGATTCTTATGAACCCTCATGAAACTGGGCATGCTTTTTGAGAGTTTTATAACTCGCTGTATAGCTTTGATCCTCTCTCTCCCAACAGTGGCAGGAGCAGATTGGCTTCTAACTAAGTTCCCTTCCCCTTCTTCAAATTACAGTGCAGCAACAAGAATTTCTTAAGGCACCTACTAATATTTTGGAGGTATGCCAGTGATTGGGTCCCTTTTGAAAGCTAAGGCCCCTGGCCCTGACAGGTTTGTTAATCATTTTTATGTTGCATGCATGGACATTTTAGCTTCCTTTTTAATTAACCTTTTTGGTTATCTCCTATCTCTTGGTCTCTCAGATATTGCTTTTACCAAGGCCTGTCTCACCCTAATCCACAAATCAGGCAAACCAGAGCTTTTAACTGGTAGTTGTTGTCCAATTTATTTAATAAATTCTGATTCAAAGATTCTTGCCATAGTTTTATCCAACCATTTACTTCAGGTTTGGGGTGGTCTTATTAGTCCAACTCAGGTTGGGTTTGTAGCTGGTCATAACTCTAGTGATCATCTGTAGAAGTTGCTTCATTTGATCTCTATGTCAGGGCATAACTCCAGCAGCCATGTTCACCCTAGACATGGATAAAGCTTTTGTACATGTATCCTGGCCATTACCCTTCAACAGTTTGGTTTTTGTTCAACTTTTTGTGATTGGATAAAGGTCATGTACTCACACCCTTCCACCAGGATCAGGTGCAATGGAGCCATGTCTCTGCTATTTCCTCTTCAATAGGGCACCAGACAGGGTTGCCCCTTTCTTCTTTTTTCTTCAGCTTGTAGCTGGAGCCCCTCCTTTACAACATCCATCATAACCCTCATATTCAAGGGATCTCGGAGACGGACTTTGTCTATAATATCTCCGCTTATGCGGACAACCTTTTATTACATTTAGAAGACCCCCTGTCTTCTTTTCCTGCTGTGCTCAAGTGGATTCAGAGGTTTTAGCAGGTTGTGGGATATAAATTAAATTTAAATAAATGTAAAGTATTTCCCCTTAATTTCCTGGTTCCTAAACACTGGATCATTGAGTTGGGTCTCATTTGGGAGCCTAAAGTAATTACATATCTGGATATCCAGGTCACTCGGTCTCTCTCAGCCCTGTTTAAAGAAAATCAGCTTCCTATTTATCAGGAGATTAAAATGGACCTACTGTGGTGGATGTCTCTTCCTCTTTCTCTATCTGAGGGAGGGTTAGTGTGGTAAAAATTACCACCCTCCAGTGGGTCTTATATCTGATTTTCATGTTTGGCCTCTTCCTTCTGAAATTCAGGTTTGTGAACTTTCAGATTTTAATTACTGACTATTTATGGAAGAAGTGCACACCACAGCACGCCTATTTTAAACTGGCCATCCCTAGGGAGAGATGTGGTTTACAATTGCCTAATTTCTTTCTGTACTATTGTGCATTACATAAACACAAGCTATTTCAATGGGATTGTCCTTTGGATACCCCCTCAAATTCCACGTATTGTCCCCTTTGGCTGTCTTTTGAAACTCAGCTCTTCAGGCAACACCGTATACTCCATCGTAGTCCCCTGTATTTGTTGTCTACCCGCTTACCACTGCAGCTTCATTCTACTCTGCTAATGTGGTCCCTTAAGGCTCTTAGACAAATTGGGGGTTCCCTAAAATTAGAGTGGAGCAAGGATTTGTCTCAACCAGTTCTTGGTAACCCAACCTTTTTAATTGCCAATTGTCTGATCACGTTTAATTTCTGCCCCCCCGCAATGCCTCTGTGTCTTTTGGGTCACGAAGGCAAATTTCTTCCTGCATGCTCCCTACAGGAGCATCTATCCATACCATGGTTTCACCCCTTAAAGTACCTTCAACTCTCTAAAGCAGTACTTGGCTACCTTGGCCCTGGCCCATGGTCTTCACAATCCCACTCTATTATCCAAGACCTCATATACCTAGCTACTCAGCCTCACTCAGTCTCAAAGTTTTTTTTGTTCTGCTTACCAGAAGCTTGATCCTGGCAGCCTATCTAGACTGTGCTTCTATTGGCAATAGGTGCTAGAGCTCCATCTAGAGGTGAAGGTGTAGTAAGCTTTGTGGAAATGTTAATTTAAATTTATTAAACAAGACCATTATCACCTTTTGCAATTTTGCATTTTGCATAACATGTATTATATGCCATTCAGATTGTGCAGAATGGGTAGATCCACCACTACAACTTGTTCCCGCTGTGGCCTTGCTAAGGGTAACCTCAAGCACATTCATTGAGAGTCTGTTAAAGTAACTCCTTTCTGGAATGCCATCCAGAATTCATTGGACACTCATTTAGGGCTGGACCCCTTTTTTACTCCACAGATATTTTTGGTTGGATTTTATCCACATGAGTTATTTGGTCCATGTATTCCTCATATGTCCTTGATTTCTGCCACTGCCAAGATAGTAATTTTATGTCACTGAATGGATGATTCCATGCCCTCATTCCAAGAATGGCATCAAGAGATTTTACAAGCTTTAGAGACCAAAACATACATTGCCTCTGCTCCCATCAAGATTGGTATGACAGTTTCTGATCATGTTGAGAGTCACTCTATGCTCTGATTTCTGTTTCAACAGGCCTCTAGGTCAAAGCAGGTTGCACTGGTGGTCTTATCTTTATTTTTCTCTTTCTTTTTGCATTTTACCTGGTATGTTCACATGCTTCTTTTTTCCACCTTTGACACTGATGTTTCTTTGTTTGCTGGGTGGGTGGGATGGGAGTTGGGCAAGGGAAGCATTTATTAATGTATTGTTTATCTGTTTCTGATTTGTTGTTATGATGTTGCATTGTTCTGGTTATGAAAACTCAATAAAGCCTATTAAATTGAAAAAAATTCACAATGGATATCAGGGATATTTTTAATCTCAGTAGAAACAGGACCACAAGGGGGCTCTGTTGTAAACGGTCAAGGAAAGCGTTCAAGAATGAGGTCAGGAGACACCTTTTTACAGAATGAGTAGTGTTTGGGTAGAATTAGCTTCCATCTGAAGTTATCAATCAACAGATGTTGAGGGTGTTCAAGAGAGGGTTGGAGCAGGGAGAAGGTGTTTGTCAGGATTGGCATGGAAGGGGGAAGGATCCACTGTAAACTCCTGATCAGGAGTTCTGCAATCAAGCAAACTTGATAGACCAAAAAGCCTTCTTTTGCTAACTAGTTCATATGTTTGCATGTTTGACACAGACACCAAAGACTGAATGTGAAGGGAGAAGTCTAGGTATTGGTCAAGCTGAACATCATGGAGGTACTTATACTCAGATACAGGCATCAGGGTGATAGCATCAGCAGTTTTATGTCCAGGGAAGGACCACTCAACAGGCATTTTTTGGATCCAAATAACAGAGACAGTTTTTTTTTTGCCTGATTAAGAGCCAAGCAGTTTATTAAAAAAAAAAAAAAAAACAGCTGGAGAGGTTATCAAAGTTTGATTGCAGGGCAGCCAATGTATGATCAGGAAGAGTATGTACAGTTCCAGAAAGTGTTGCAACTGATGTACATGGCCAGCCTTCAAAATAGTAGAAGCCAGGTATAACAGTACCTAGATATCACCAAAAACTACCCTAGGTCATAGAGGTCTGATTGGTTGTATCTATCCAAGTGCATTGGGTGGAATCCAGCCAGCCACACGCCGTCCACCTGCCCACCTAGGAGCCATTCAAATCAGCTCCAAGAGCACCTAATCAAGCTACCACCACATGCTCTTGCGGCCGCAGCTGGAGAAGCCAGCCAGCCATGCGCCCGCTACCTTTTCACCTAGGAGCCATTCAAATCAGCTCCAAGTGTCCCTGATCATGCTACCGGCACATGCTCTTGCGGCTGCAGCTGGAGAAGCCAGCCAGCCATGTGCCTGTTACCTGCCCACCTAGGAGCCATTCAAATCAGCTCCTAGAGTCCCTGATCAGGCTACCGGCACATGCTCTTTCAGCCATGGCTGGAGAAACCAGCCAGCTGCATGTCCTCCACCTGCCTGCCTAGAAGCCACTCAAATTGGCTCCAAAAGCCCCTGATTGGGCTACCACCACACACTCTTGCTGCCGTAGCTGGAGAAGCTAGCTGGCCACGTGCCCTCCACCTGCCCACCTAGGAGCCATTCAAATCGGGTAAGCCTGTTCTCAAACCTCGGGGAATACCTTGGAGCCCCGATTGGACAACGACTCTCTGGGATCACTAATGATTGGCTGCTGCTTTTATGGCTCTGCCTGTAATTGGTCGCCTAGAGACACTGCTCTCCTCAGCTTTTCTCTGACCTGTTTCTTGCCCTGGGCACCTACACCCACTTGCGGTTTACATGCTTGAAGTGAATTTTTCAAATGTGATTGCTTGATGTTGGGGAAATTACAGTACAATGTAGAACTGCTAAATATTTTGGGACTGCTGTATTGCTTAAAGCTATTAACTTTGGCTGCTTTTCTCTTTTTTTACTCCTAATCTAAACTTCCCTTAGATACTCACTCTCTCTCTCTCTCACACTCTAACCTATTCCTAACATAGCCCTGGGCTAAGCGGCACTGCTCTAAATTGCGTAGCCATCTGATCCCTGCCCTTCACCCTCCATCCTCGCTTTGTCTACCTCCTTCTTGCAAAATCACACCCCCACCCTCAGATTTAGCTATTGTGCTCTTCTCTGGCTCATTTGTCCTGTCAGTATTTATCTAAACCCCCTACTTTATTTTTTCCTGCTCCAAGAGCCCCTGATCAGTCTACCAGCACATGCTCTTGTGGCCATGACTGGAGAAGCCAGCCAGCCACATGCCCTCCACCTGCCTGCCTAGGAGCCATTCAAATTGGGTAAGCCTGCTCTCAAACCTTAGGGAATACCTTGGAGCCCCAATTGTGCAGTGACTCTCTGGGATCACCAATGACTGGCTGCTGCTTTTATGACTCTGCCTGTAATTGGCTGCCTAGAGACGCCACTCTTCTTGACTTTTCTATGACCTGTTTCTTGCCCTGGGCACCTCCTCCCACTCGCTGTTTACATGCTTGATGTGAATTTTCTTCCCACACCACCCACCCTGACCCTGGCCTCTATTAAATGCCCTTCTACTGAGAGCTAGACCAACCCTCTACCTGCCTATTGGACAAAGTAAGATCAGCCACGCCTGTAGTCTAGCCCTCATCCCTAGAAAAGCCTTCCTTCTTAAAGAAGTTGTTACTGAACAGTCCTGTCAACCTTGTGCATGACTCCAGTACCAGGAGACAATTCTTTATTAAAAATGCCACATGTGGATACTCTCCTATATAGTTTCCTCATACTACTAAATTTTGCCCCATTCAAAATGTCAGTTTCCAATCTGCACCAAGGCCAAAATTCCTCCTTTGATGACTATCAAGATTTGTCCCTTCTTAATAAACCATGGCAACACACAGCAGGGACAACTCCCTTTTGGTCGTGCCCCTCCTCACACCAGGCATTGACCAGAGAACACGTGTGCCTCTGACCTTGTTGGCCATAGCAGTTATCTATGCATTATCCCTTTCAAATTGCAATACAGCCCATAAAATAGCCATCACTAAACCAACTTGTGCCAGACGAAGCAACAAAAGACTACTGAGCAGGCTAAGAGATTACCTCAAAAAACTACTACTACTTCTCCTACTCTGCTCAGGAAACATTGAACTAAACACAGGCCCACCCACTCCTCTGGACACCTCTGCAGACCTCCCATGATACAAAGATATTAGCTTTCTTCACATTAATGTTTACAGTTTACTGAAGAAACTCAACCTCATACAGACTTGGACTCTACATGCATTTCCCAATTTCTTTATGATAATGAAATCCTGGCCATTGACCCCAGACAAATCTATCAACATACTGGGATACAATACCTACTGATGTGATAGACCGTCTAGAGGAAGGGGAGTCGTAATATATGTTAACAGCAAATTCGCAATCAAGGTTGTTGATTGTACCTCGAAGGCTAAAGAATTTGAATGCCTGGCACTAAAATTATCTCTCTCCAGTGAGAAGACACTCCTTATTGCAGCCTGCTACTGACTGCCTTCTGGTGGCATGGCCCTCCTACCACATCTCCAAAGCCTAATTGACTCAGCTAACACTGAGTATATTCTACTGGGGGATTTCAATCAAAACTGGAATGATGACAGCTCCAAGAAGCTGAAGGATCTTTGTGATGCAATTAAACTGGTGCAAATGACACCTGACATCACCAGACCTAACATAAAAAATCCTGAGCATAGCTCCCTCCTGGACCTCATGTTAGTAAACAAGCCTCATAACATTTTTCATACCGGAGTGTTCTTCAATGACATAAGTGGCTACTGTGCTACTGCCTGCAACAAAGACTCTCCACAAATAAAACTGGCCACCAAATTCAAATTGAAAAGATGCCTGAAAAAGTTCTGCCAGAACACTTTTCTGAAAGACCTAAGCAACATCAGATGGCAGGATTTCTACCTAGCTCCCTCCCTTAGAGAGGCATTTAATATCTTTCATAACCTCTTAATGGGACTAATAGACAAACATACCCCACTAAGGCTGACCAGATCGAAAAAAATAACCTCCCACCTGGTTCTCTCCCATCCTGAAGAAACCGCTTAAGGACAGAGATTACTGGTGGAAAAGAGTGAGGACATCTCACCTGTAGGCAGATTCATTAGAATTTTGCACCTCTAGAAATGCCTGCACCAAACTAATTAGGTCTGAAAAAGCTAGATATTTCCAAGCAGAACTAGAAGCCAACAAAAATAACTCTGCCAAATTCTTGAACGTCCTCAAAGAAGATGAAGGTTATTCTACTGACACATCCCTCCCAGCCAGAATTGTTTCCACTGGAATTACCTACACAGACAGAGCTGCTATATTAGAGCAGTTCAATGAACACTTTGCCACTGCAGGGCTAGTCTTTGACACCTCGCCTATCAACAAACTCAGCCTACTAAGGGACTCCACTGCTGACTCTAATGTTAATTTTAACCCTAGCCAACCTCATCTCACCCCTTTCAGCTTTCATACAGTCATGTTTAAACAAGTAGAGGACTTCCTTCTGTCTCTGGACACTAAAAAGAGTACCAGTGCAGACAATGTTGAACCTTACTTCGTAAAGCTTGGCCATTTCTTCTCGACCACCCCCATCACCCATTTATTCAACACCTCTCTGAAGCAAGGAGAACTACCTGTATCGTGGAAAACTGCCCACATCTTACCATTATTCTAGTCTGGGGATCCGAGTGATCTGAACAATTCCAGCCCATTTCTATACAATCCGTTCTGTCAAAACTACTTGAAAAAATTGTCAATGCCCAAATTAGAGAACACTTGGATTTGCAGAAATTGCTAAACCCGGCACAGTTCAGCTTTAGAGCCAAACATAGCACAGTATCTGCCCTTGCAAAAGTAACCACAGACTGGCAAATTGCCCTGGATTCCAAGAAGCATGTGTTTGCCCTTTTTCTTGATCTTAGTAAGGCCTTTGATACTGTGTATCACAACATCATGCTTACAGCACTGAGCAATATCGGTCATGATAGTCCTGCAATCAAATGGTTCACCAACTACCTCACCAACAGGTTACAAGTCAAAGCTACAGGAGATCTGTCTCCACAAAAATCTCTTTTACGAGGTGTCCCCCAAGGCTCCATACTGGGCCCAATCCTGTTTGCAATCTGTATCAATAACTTGGACATATATCTGCGCACAGCTAATGTACACTTATTTGCAGATGATACTGTACTCTGCACCACAAATTCATCCTTGGACTTGGCCCATGACAACTTACAGCAAGACTTCATTACTCTCCAATATAACCTCATCAAACACAAGCTTCTCCTTAAAGCCAAAAAGACTAAAGCCATGATTGTCTTGCCAAAGGCAGTCTCCAGACCAACACATATTCCACAGATTCTAACATTTTTAGATGAACCCCTTGAAATAGTTGAAGCCTTTAAATACCTGGGGTTCTGGCTGGATAATAAGCTTAACTTTCTGTGCCACCTGAATGAAGTCTCAAAGAAACTAAGAGAGTGGTTAGGCTTATTCTATCATATTAAACATCTGCTTACCTTAGAAGCTAGAAAGGGACTAGTACAATCCACATTCCAACCCATACTAGACTATGCTGTCTTTCTCTACAGTCATGCTCAACAAACTCGACACTCTTTACCACTGGGCCTTAAGATTTATCCTTAACCTACCCCTTAGTACTCACCACTGCCTACTGTACCAGGAGATGGGATGGCCCTCACTCTCAACTAGGAGGAAAAGAAATGCTCTCCTCTTGCTCTTTAGAGCACTGTCTGATAATCTTCCTGCACACACGTTGAGCTTCTTTGAATGGGCCAAGGGATCTTATGGCCTGAGACACTTCTCCATACTTTGTTTCCAGATTCCTAGAGTGAAAACAACATATGGCTAGACCACAATCAGTTTTTCACTCCCATCACTTTGGAATGCCATGCAAAGCTCATTAAAGCTTTCCTCACTTCCAGGTCTATTCACATTCAAAGCTCTGCTAGCTGAATATCTGAAGAAAACATGCAGTTGTTTTAGCCGACTCTGAACCCTTAGCCTCTGGTTCCTCCCATGAATCCTACGTTCAGAATCTCACTCACCTCTCATCCCTAGTAAGGGATACCCAGCACTTACTAGCCTATCCCCTCTAATCCTGGCCCTCTTCATCCTATCCCCTCCCACTAACACACCCTTGCTCCCGTCTTTTCCTCTCTCTACTTATTACCAAGAAAGTGGAGACAGTCTAGGATTGTCAGCTGTTCTCTCTCCAGTGAACTTTTTATGACTTGTAACTGCATGCACCTATGTCAGACCTGTATGTATAGGCCTATATTGACCTTCACCAGCACAATGTTTTCACATTGTTGATTACTGCATCTGTGACTATGTATTGTGTTGCATTAAGGTCCAGAACCATGTTAAAATGAGCTTGCTCAATGGTGTTTATGCCTGGTTAAATCAAGTTGATTGATTGATTGATCCTGTCATCCATTCCAAAATATGAAGGCAGGCTAGCGGTATGGAACTTAGAGGAGTGAGGGGAGCAGTCTGAGAGAGAGGCAGCCCGAAGCATGACTCAGTTGCGCATCCAGTAAGGCCCAGTTAGTATAATGATATTGGGCTCAAATGGTGGTGGGGGGGTAGCCCAGGCAAAATGTACCTCGTTAGGCAGCAGTGCACCATATTGAATGTGTAGCTGACACATCGAGGTCCTTCCATTTGGAAAGGCTGTTGTAGGTAGTGCCAAAACATGGTGTGGTTTGGGGGGACAACCTTGTCATCTCCATCTCATTTTCCCTCCTCCTGCAGAGTTAAGCAATAGATTTTATATGAAAGCTAGAAAAAATTATGTGTTCAGAGTGATTTATGTAGTTGTCTTATCTTTTTCTTGTAAATGTTGTAAACAAAACCATTTGGTGAACACAATGTTTGAATACAGTCGGTATACAGTCTCAATTGGGTGAGAGGTAAGTGAAGAGGCATACTGAGAGTCATACTCATAAAGGTTAGAATTACAGAAGGCACAGAGCCCATTTGAGTACATCCCCATTAAAATGGGCATTGTTTAACCCTTTTTCCCTGTTTAACAGGTAATTATCAAATTTCCTTTTGAAGAGACTGAAGTTATTCACTTCTGCTATCTCTCTAGGGAGGGAATTCCACTGGGAAATTATTCTCTGTGTGAAATAATTTATCCTATCATTACCTCTTGGATAAGAAAGCATAAGCTGGAAATCATGGTTTCTAAGAGCAATTTTCCTCTGGTTGAATATTAATCCTTGGAAGTACAATCAGTAATCCAGTTCACATTCTGGCACCACGTTGTCCAGCCAACTGCCAGTCTCACCGGTAAATAGACCCCCACAATGAGGGACTAAAAGTAAGGTCAGCCTTGCAGGCCCCACACCAGTGACTGGGTGACCCCCACAGTCCTGTGACACAGGAAGATAGTGGGACATTAAATCCTGGAGAAGACGAGTGATTGGGCTGTGTGGGTCAGTCAGAAGTGGATAGTCAGGGCAGCTCAGGAGATAAAAAAATATTGAAAAATATAAGCAAACTCAGAGGCAGCAATGCAGGAGAGGAATGAATGTTCTCTGAATTCTGACAGGCAGCACATTACAGGGCAAAGGTAGCATTATTACATGCATCATCATCCAATTGCACCCCATTGGCTGTGTTGGGATGGCTGAGAGAATGTCATGCCAGCTTGTTCAGTATGCAGGGTTATGGCCTTCAGGGACAGAGGGTTAGCATGTATCATCAGAAATATTACTCAATGTCTGTTTGAAGGCTAAGAGTGTGTTTGTGTGTGAGGGGTGCTGGCACCAACACTCAATATGAATGGGCAGCAGATATGGAAAGAGAATGGACTTTAGAGAAGGGGAGGAGCAGTGCTGTTAGAAATAGCCACTGTGCAAGCAAAGCACCCTTGTTTCCCTTCCGCATTTCCAAGAAGTCAGTTTTCACCAAACAGAAGGCATGGGGAAGAAGGTTATTCTGTGGTCACATGAGGGTATGGAGATGAGGGAAGTGAGGGGACCTGTAAAGAGAAATGTGTCCTGAACCATGGTTCAGCTGCTGATCCTGAAATGTCCAGTCAATATAATGACCATGGGCCCTAACAGGGGCTATGGCCAGTGTATGATGCACCTTGGTACACATGGAGGTGTTGAAAAAGGATGGCAAGTTGGTTCCTCAGGATAATGACATTTGTAGAGTCTCTGGTGTTCACTGAGCTGAAATCTGGTTTGGTTTGATATGCTGACCTTGTCTTCTAATTCTAGGTTTCCCTCCTTCCATGGAGATAAACAACAGGTTTGCAAGTGCAAATTAAAATAAAAGTTATGCATTTGGAATGATTCACATGAATTTTAACATTAACTTTTGTTGTAATTGTTGGGAAAAAGCCATGGGGTGAACTAAATGCCTGAATTTCATTTGTGACCAGCATCTGATGCTCTCAAGTTGTAGCTAAGTCAGGGAGGCATGGGGGACAATAGTCATGTAAGACGCTAATTTTGTCTGAAAAATGAAAGCTTATCAAGATTTTAAAGCATCCATTTTAATCTTGGCTAGAAGCCAAAATCACAATGCAAATCATACATTATTCACAACCATGTATCTAAGAAGCACACATCCTCTAAATCTGTAAATAAATTTCACATTGATTGGGTTTAATACCCTACTATTAAAGACTGCTTCCCCTGTCTGCACAGAATACATACAATAGAATTGCATGCACAGATGCAGAATCTACAATTCAATTCATCCCCAAGCCCAGGCACTTCTGTGTTGTGGCTTTCCAATGTGTGGTATTAAGGCAAAAACTAAAAGAAAAGGCTTTATTTAGGTTTAAAAGAGGGTGGTGTATTAAGGTCAGATATAAACCATTCACTGAACAATACTGTACGTGTGCAGTTTGTGATTATTATATTTCAGGAAGCACCTACCTCCTAAGACTACATGAAACAGTTCCCCAAAGAGGTTGCAGCAGGAGAAGAAAAAAATCTATTCCACTTTTCTCTGACCTCACAGCAGTGATCTTCCTTATAGTGTGACTACAACACTTACTCTGGTCTCACTGGAAAACACAGCTGTTGAGAAGTCTGGAATGAACTAACCATATTCATTGCCTCAGTCAGGGTGGAAGAAGATAACATTGTACAAACGGGACATTGTCAATCCTCTGAAGACATTAAATGGCTCTTTTTATTCTACTTATAAGTCTGAGTTCACACTGCATGCCAAACTTACTTTTTTAAGTGACCTTTCTTAATGTGTTATTTTAATTAAATATATTTCAGACTGTTGACTTGACAGTGCAGCAGATTAAGCCTAAAACCTTATTAGGTCTGTTAGTAAGAACGAGAACATGTTTGTCCTTCCACCTAATTTCCCTTCTAGGGCCCTGCCCTCTTTCATCTGTGGTCTATTCTGGCAAGGGCAAAGGAAACTCTCACAAGGAGGTTTTCCAAATGGAGATGCAGAAATCCAACCTTGTACAGTATAATGAGTTGCAGTTGTTTTAATTTGTATAGCAAAAGGTTAGAGTCTAAAGTTGTGCCTTGGACTTCTCACATCCTGAATTAAAATATGTCCTAATTCTACAGACAGTCTAAGGGTTACACCACATATGTATCATAGAGTTATAATAGGCCACATAGCCAAAACTCCAAATTTAGACTATAAGTACATAATATCTGCTCTTGTATTGTAGCACTCTTTTTACTGTCACATTTCATTGCATTGCAAGATATTACTTGAAGTATGGTACTTAAACAATAAGGAGCAATTAGGGTTATTTTAATGTTCTGTTAATATACATTAGGGCATAATGTGGCTCAAGGTGCAACTGGGTGCCATATTGACCTCAGGGATAATTACCTGGACACCAGCATAACATCCCATAATGCATTATTGCAATTATTATAATTCCATCCGGGTGTCTTCAAGTTTGTCATTTTTTTTGTCATCATAACAATTATTCTTTAATATAGAGGCTAAATATTCCTTCCACCAAAGTTATACAGTACATATGGTGCATAGTAAGTCTCTTGAGTCATACACCACATTTCTAACATGAGTTTTTGCTCATTTTCTTTTTATCAACACTACAAAAATAAACCTGTTGATGCAGTCACCCCTTGATGTAACCCATTATATAGCAGCATATTTATATATAAAAGTGTTCTATTGCATTAGATGTTGAATAATCATCCCAGCTAATAGCTGGGAGGTTGAAGCCACCCATCAATATGATCTCTCCTCACTCAACAACCTGTGAAATATGTTTTGTTTATTCTATATGATCTTGCTAAGTACTGTAGTGTCTAGAGCACAAGAGCATACCCCTATTGTTATTGTTATTCACCCTACCCATACTTAATTATCTGTGCCTAAAGTAGTTCTTCATTTTTAGGGCTGCAGTGGGATGAGCCCTGCAGTCCTTTTACTTTCAGAAAATGGACTCCACATTCTTTCTGACAGAGCAACAGTTTAGAACAATAACAATTTAGAGTTACATCACAGTCCTGTACGCAGTCTGTGAAGCCATCCACTGCCTCAATGCAGTCTTCTCAAAGGCATTAAATTTTTTGTTATGCGGGACTGGTCTTGCTGCACACACTCTCTTTATGTTGGAGCACCGGAATGAACCCAGCACTTTGCCCTTCCTCTGGGTGCCTCTCTCTCAATCAGCACCAAAATTCCCCATGGAGTACTTATAGCCATGGTGCAGCTTCACTGAGGAGGCAGTAGATATGCTTCACTTACTTCACAGCTCCGCAGAGCAATTAATGTCTGCCACAGAAGCAGGAGCTTGTTTACATCAGACAAGGAAAAAGCCTTTTCCTTTCCACGATCATGAAATCCCCCACCCATACACTACTGCACATGTGTGGTTCTGCTTTTTTAAATCAGACAACAAAGTACTGTATGCAAAACCAACAGCTCAAGGTTTCACAACTGGTAAAGAGAAATGTATTAAAAACATTTTTGTTCCACCTATTTACCTCATCATCATGGTGGAATAGCCTCATCATAATAATAATGGAATGAACATTTCCTGATCATGAAATCCCCCACCCCTCCACTGCCATGCTGTGCAGTTCTGTCTTTCTTACATGAGATGAAAAATACCTCTTCCTTTCCAGTTCTGCCCTTTCTAGTTTAAATAGCAACAGCACTCTTTTTTTGTAGAGTGAAACAGGACATGGGAGAACTGATCGTAAAAATCATATTTGCTTCTCTTACGATGGCTAATACTGCAGCAGGTTTCATTCAAAGCTGAACAGTTACACTTTGATCCAAGTTCCCAACCCCAATCTTACCTTAACTACAGGGCCTTCAAAGTATACTCGGAAGTTTGCATGGCATACAACAGTTAATATTGATGGTGTTTGCAGCTCTAGTTGTCTGTACCTGTAATAATTAAAATGATAAATCCTGGAATCTTTAAAGTTTATGAATAAAAAGACGACAGCCCACTTTGCAAGACGGGACAGTTTTTGGAAGTTGGTGCTGCCATAATCAGTATACTTAAATCTCCTAAAAGAAAACACTAAGTCTTTACAGAATCATAGAATTCTTTCTGTATAACTGTTCTCTCTCTTTTTACCTGTGATAATTTGCTTGAAAATCAAGGTTTTCATTTTTTCCCCCGATGTCTTCTGCCAGTTATGTTGGCTCCTGCCAGCTGTCCAGGACTGCAGTTGTATCCCTCTATGTGTCAGTTGTGTGTTTCATTCATTGTAAGTGCTGCAAGGTCTTTTTCCCCCTCCCGTTGTAAATTGTTGTGCTGTCATGCAGCACAGTAGTCTGTATGCAGTCTTATTGTGTGGATCTTTCTACAGTTGATTATTTTGGCCAAATTCAAATATTTTAAGCAGTCCCACTACTTATGACAATAGTTCACTGTCAGTGTGTGCACCATGTTCAGGAGCTGCTGAATGAAATTTGACATTGCAGTTCTGTCTGTCAAAAGGGGTTCATGGACAGGACATGATGTGAGCTCACTTATCCCTAAAATATCCAGCCAAAAGCAAAGGGGAAAATGACTACCAGTAGTCAAAGTAAATCAACAACATTGATAGAAACAGCAGCCTGAATAAGACTGAATTTCACTGCTGACTGCAGTTGCTAACAGCCAGCAGGAGCCAACACCACTGACAGAAGACATGGGGGGAAATGATGAAAACCTTGAATTTCAGTCAGCAACTCCAGAACAGGGGACACACACTCTAACACTGTACCAGTGTCAGAATTAGTAGAACTGCATAAAATATTTCAATTTGATCACCATAATCACCTATAGACAGGATTACACAATAAACCTTCATATAGACTACTGCACTCATGAAAATGCCGATGTTTACATCGGGAGGGAAATTAAAGATTGAAAAAAAGAGGAAAAAAGAATAGAAAAAGGCCGTACAGCACTCACAATAACTGAAACACACATCTGACACATAGAGGGACACAATGCAGTCCCTGACAGCCAGCATGAGCCTTCTCAACTGACAAAACATGGGGGGAAAAGAACAAAAACCTTGAATTTCAAACAAATTGTCATAGGTAAAAGGGGTAAGTTAGACAAAGGATGCCTGCAACATTTACATTTACTAAGGTCCTGTGTGTATAGAAATTCAGGACTGCATTTCCCGTTACATAGCTATCCCATATGATAGCCAGCCTGCTAAAAGTGGGTTAAAAAAAGTCAGCTAAATATAGCATATAAGGAAATGATCACAATCATAGAGGCACATTATAAAAAAAGGGCACTAATCACTGGAGTTTTATTAAAAACCATTACATTTCACCAAGTCTTCTGAAGAAAAGTAAATGAAATATAAAAAAGTTGTACTTGTTGTAAGTTAAAGCATTACATATTCACCCGGATGTCATTAGCTGCCCTCTATATCTATCATCCACCAGCATCTTCCCTTGTAACATCTTCATTGAGTCCCATTATATTCCAGCTCTTTCTTCTGCCAATTTGTACACCCCACCCGATCAAACACAAGCTAGCTCCATTGTTTAGATGTCAACATTTTCATTAACATTAACATTTTCATAAAATACCAGTAGTAATAACATAAGAGAAATAAACAGTCTCACGTTCTTTAGTGGTTTATGCAAGATCGTAATGTTTTCTGCCTTGGAGTTACATTGATTTTACTTTCACTGAATTAGAGCAGGTGCCTTTCTGAGTAGGGAGAGCAGAGGCTAACAGGAATCCCTTGTCATTACGTGCTGGTAAGTTTCATGATCATACATTCAATCAGTCCATCACTGAATGCAACTGAGTGAGGAAGGGAAGCCTATCAGCCTGTGTTTGTAAGTTGTAATTCACAGTAGCTGCAGCTGAATGTGCTCCAATCCATCAATAAACAAGGGAATGAGTGAGGGAATAAGGTCAGATGAGCTTGATTGGTGTGGTAGTAAGAAACTATTACACCTCTGTTATCTACCACCTTCTATTATCCACCAAAAATGGGTGCACCAATGTTGGCAAATAATTGAGGGTGCACTGTATTAATCTAACAACTGCATTTCAGATATGAATTGGTAGTAACACATATTTTTCATCATGCTGCGCTGACACCTGTAACACTTTAGACCACATTTTCACCACAGCTTATATTACTTTTTGGTTCCTACAGCCCCATGTTCTGAGGCGCTTGCTCCTCTGTCTGTCAGTCTGTCTGTCTGTCTGCATATCTGTCTGTCTCTCTCTCGATCAATTGATCTGTCTGTCTGTCAGTCTGTCTGTCTATCTATCTATCTATCTATCTATCTATCTATCTATCTATCTATCTATCTATCTATCTATCTATCTATCTATCTATCTATCTATCTGTCTGTCTATATATCTATCTATCCTGTCACTGCATTGTTTGGGGTGGAAGCAGATTTCCCATGACCTTACAATCCATATGGACAAACAGAAGTGCACAGTTAACCAGCTTTCAAACTGCATGGTTCCCCCAAATTCAGAACACTGATGTGTCCTCCACCATGACTAGCCAGATTTAAAGATGGAAGTCAGTAACTGTTCATGGATCAGCATGTTGTTGTCTCCAGGTGGGGGGAAGGGATTCTGGAATTAACACAGCAATCTGGAAGTATGAGTGGGTCAAGAAGGATAAGTTAGGAGGTTGAATCCTCTTTTAAATAAATGAAACCTTACAAAATATAAAACAAAGAAATCACAATGTTTATGAATTAAAAACAATACAATTGTGTGGTATTAGTAATGCTAAACGTGATTTTGTTTTTCCTTGGCTCTCAGAATGTTTCTGGTCAGGATGAGAGGCAGCACACTGTGAAGACAAATTGGCCAACAGTACCTTTAAAAATGAATGGTCACCACAGTGTGTCTAATTAGAGCCTCTCATCTGGAGCGGTGTGCATTCTGTGATTCTGGGATAAAAAATATTTGATCTGTGTATAGGAGAGATTACACTTAAATTGCAATTGTTTCTGTTTTGGTGAAAATTAGTAACGTGCTGTTAAGCACTTTAGTAAACAGCTATACAAAATAGTGATTAGAAGGGTAATCAAGTATTTAATTGATCTCTAAGACAACTGATTTATGCTGATCACTGATTGGACATTGAATCACACTTCATTTGTAACACCTGTGGGTATTAAATGTATAAAAGCAAGGTTAGACACATTTTATGCCTCACCCCGATGAAGAAGAGGTCCTGGTGGCTTAGAAGTGCTGGTCTGTTTTGTTCTTCATTGATATGTGAACCATTTTATTGTATATTGTAGCATGAAAAATGAATTATTACTGATTTTTTGCTTCTTTTTAAAATATGAAGAATTTTTTTTTAAATGTTAGCCTGGAGTGCTGTGTATTTCTTATTCACTGTTCAGTTATGTGTATGCTGCAGTCTGTTGCAGCACAAGCCTTGCAAAGTTCCACTCCTTCCAGCATAAATGAGGATATAATTCCATCTCAAAAATAAAGGAAATTCTTCACAAAAAAACTATGTTAAGACACCAAGAAAGGCACGTCAAGAAAGTCAGGAAATGGGGTGTTGTTAAAGACTTTGTCATCTGAATCTTCAGGAAATGGGCTGTTAGGGTTTTAAACCCTAACTTCCCACCCCGACCCTGAAGACAGCAACAGGAAAAAACATTATGGTTTTGTCTCTCTTGCATCTTTGTAAATCAGCTGTAGGGTGTGCCATGGGGTTGCCAACCCTAATGCTCACCCTATTCTCGTATATTGTACACATCTCACCTTATATACTGATGGAATGTTTTGAGCATTAGGCCTGACAACCCCAAGGCACACTCTGCCCTTAATTAACAAAGATACAAGACAGGGGAAACCATAATGGTTTTCCTGTTGCTGCCTGAAGGGTGGGGATGGGGATTTAGGGTTGGAAACCCTAATGCCCCATTTCCTGACTTTTCTAGCATGAAGCAACCCTAACTGGTGCCTTAACATAACTTTTTTGCAAAGAATTTTATTTCTATATTCCCCTGCAATGGGAGGCAGTATAGCGCAGTGGGTTAAGGCTCTGAGCTTCAGATCTAGAGACCAGGGTTTGAATCCCACAGCCACCTAGGTGCACACTGTGTGATCCTGAGTAAGTCACTTAACTTTCTTGTACTCCCAGATTGCATCTGGAATCAAGTTTCGGTTTAGTGTGCTACTCCTGGGTAAACTACGTTCCATTTCCCTTTTCCCTTTCCCCAATAAAGAAAAACATTCCTCTATGTCTGAAGCTGGTGCCCCTGTAACTGATCCCCTCCACTCAATCCCCCCTCTGACCACACCCCCAACAAATCTAACAGTGCCACTGGATGTGCCCATTCCCCCAAAGTCACTCATACTAATTTTTTCCTTTTTTAATGTTATTAATATTTATTGCCTGTACCCCCCACCTGACCCTCCCTCTCAGTACCCACCACCCCAACCACCCCCAACCCCCTGAAACAATACTGACACTGGGGGTGCCCAAGCTTTTTTTAAATCACTGTAAACTAGAAAAATGTCCATTGTTGTCTGTTGTACTGTTAGTCCCCCCACCTGACCCTCCAACTCAGCACCTGCCATCCCACCCCCCTAAACCCTTAGTTACCAGTGGGGGTCTGACACCATCATCTTCTCCAGATCACAGAGGCGTCTTCACTCTGCAACACCGAACCACAAACTGAAGAAATCAGAAATGCATTTCAATGTATTTCAGTGGAGTTTTGAACTTAGTTCACGAAAGTTCAGCACTCCATAGATTCAGAGGTCCACTCGCTGGCAAAGTTTTGTACCAAAATGTATTGAAGTGACAGCATAAATTACATGCCAGTGTAGTGAAAATGCTCACTGGCCACAAAATACCCTGGCACTTCGGGTCTTCACTGACTCTTCATCAGGGGGTGTGGCTATTAGGAGGATTTCAGACCATTTTATAGTGTGCTCAATTAACAGGTGACTATTTAAATTCTTTAATCAATCACCAAGCCCATGTAAAAAACATTTAAACAATAAATATAAAAAAGACAGACAACTCTTTTAAATGTAAACAACAAACACTAAAAATGAAAGAAAAACATATAACCACTGATTACTGTCCTCTATGAAATTTCTAAATCTCCATGGGTAAACCTCCTGGGTGGCATAAATAAAACCTAATTTGTATATAGGAACGTCAATTAACATTCTCATTAATATCACAGCACTTTGCTTTAATACTTTAATAGGGCAACTACCACAGGAATACAAGAGAGAAGGGTGTTTTCGATATTGAGTCCAGGCACATTTGTACTCACACACACCATCAGGTAGAACAGAAAAAGCCAGAGTAAGAAACTGGATGCTAGTTCCTGAAAGAAAAACAAAAACAGGAATAATCAAATATTTATCTTAATAACTTTATAAAACAATTTTATGTATATTAGTTACCATTAATGTTTATCTTAATCAATGCTTTCTGATTGCTAATTCTAACAAAAGAGAAGAAAGGAAAATAAAAAAGGGATTAAGGAAGGTGGAAGGGCTTGGATCGGGGGGGGGGTCACCATAAATATACCCTTGAGAATTCATCAGTTATCTGCACATCAAAACACTCAGAAATTGGTTAATATTCCTGTTTGAAACTTTGTACATTAATATCAAAATTCAGAATCCAAAATGCAATGTTCATTCTAGAAGATATGGTTTTAAGTCCCAGTTCTCATTCAAACCGAATTGTTTCACACTTTGTAGTGAGAACATCCAGTAGCTCTCACGTTTTAAGAGTGATTATGTCTGTTTCCACCCTTTTCCATCAGTGGAATGTGTTCTAGGCCCATGAACCACAAGCCTGCTGGGTCACTGTTCTGATATTTCTGAAAGTGAATGCCCACAGGAGTATCTTGTGTAGCATTCCTGATAGATCTAATGTGTTTTTGGATCCTTAGTTTTGCACTTAGTAGAATAACTTGGACATTTTTCACTATTTTTGCCATCGATTGTTAACATACCTTTTTTGGGACAGCACCTCAAGAATAATGTAAGTGACGTTAGGTACAGTAAATCTGTCCCGAAAGGTGATTTTGCAGTCATTGAGCAAAATCACCTTTTGGACAGGGGTGTAAATTTTTCTTGACCATTGTTCAAAAGTTGGAGTCATAAGAAGGCAATGTTGAAAATTTGGTGAAAAAATATTTATGTTATTAACCTATGCTGAAGTTTGCAAATTCAGGCTCATAACTTTGGTAATATTCAATATTTTTGCAACAAATTTTCAACATAGTCATTTCATTACAGCACCTCATGATTGTGCCAGCTGCCATTTTTCAGCTTCTTCTCCAAAAGTGTTTTAGCATCCCAAAAGCTGATTTCACAGTCCCTGCATGACATCACTTCTTGGCCAGGAGCTGAACATTTTCTGTCTTTCTTCATGAGGTAGGGTCATAAAAAAGGTTATGTGTAAAATTTGGTGTGAAAATATTATAAAATAAATTTATGACACTGCATTACAATTTGTGAATGCAGGCTCCTAACTTTGATAAATTTCAATATTTTACCACAAACTCTTAACCTGCAGTCCTATCAGCTGTGGCCAGACTTTGTTTACTGTTTCTGCAGAGTTCATGATTTTGTCACCTTCAATATTGTTTAAAATGTATAATGCTACTCCACAATGCTTTCTATTACATCATGTCGGTAGAGTCTAGACCCCTGAATATGTTTGCTCAAGCCTGAATGTTCCATTCACCATCTTTCTGAGATGGCTGCTATGTCTATGTCCCTTTCCTCAATTATCAGCTTCAAGTTCAGTTTTATTTTTGTTCAGCATGATAATGCTTCTTTCATTAAGTGGGAGCATTTTAAGGCTGTTTTTCTTTGTGTGTTTCTTTGCTCTCAGTTCCACTCCCTTATGGTCATTATTCCTGTCCCCTCTCTCCTCTTTCTTTAGTTTAAATTATTATTTACATTATCATAAAAGGTGTTACCCAGAAGTCTACTTCCTTTCCTGCTTACTGTAGGTGCACACCATCATGTCTGAATAACTCTTTATCCCCATAAAGGTTCTCCCAGTGTTTAATGCATCTGGTTCCATTTTCTAGGTACAATTTTCTCAGCTAGCTATTGTCTGAGTTTTTTTATTCTCACCTGTGCTAGGTCTTGTGACTGGTAATATTTCATAGAAGATAACCTCACAATTGTTCTTATGTAATATTTTGCTTAGTTCTTTAAAATCACATTGAGTTTCCTCTTTCTCCTGCCTCCCAAAATTATTTGTGACAGCCTGAAATAGGACCAATAAATTAACATTTGCTGGTTTTATGTCTGGCAAACTGTTCCCAAAGTCGGCATGGCACCTGGAAAACAGTCATTATTTTTTATCATATCATATTTTATTATTGTTATCCACAATACAGTAAACTTTTCCAGAGTAGCAACTATTCAGAATCATACATCAAGTAGAACAGTAGGTACATTCTCCAATAAATACACAGTTCAGAAGAGCAACCAAAAATGTGCAGTGCATAAGTCCCAGGAGGGCTAACCATAACTCTACCTAATCAAGTAAAAGGTGCCCTGCCACATCAAGAAAAAGAAAGCCTGAAACAAATTACAACTAGCTTAACGGTAGTGAGCTGGAAAACAGTTTGAAGTAACAGTTTCCTTGTTGCCCCTTGCTGAGTACTTATCTTTATACTTAACAAGCGAGTCACCCAATATGTGAATTTGTTTTGGGAGATACGCCATCCTTTCCTATCTCTCTTTTCTTCACTGTCAGTATTTCCAGTGATTGGTTAGTACAGACAACACATTTTCTAAGTTACTTTTTTTCTATGGACCACTATGCAGTCTTTAAATTTTTGTCTGGTTTTACCCACATAAAAGCTTCGACTTTCACAGATTGCCAAATATCATTCTAGTGGTATTGCAGTTTACCAGTTACTGAGTTTCAGATAATTCTCCTGTATCTGGACTGGGGAAAGAGTTGCTCACACATAGACCATGGTAAATTTTTCATGAACCATATCTTTGATTGTCAGTTGGTAAAGAATGTTATTGCTGTTTAACTGTTGCCAGATGTAAACTATGTACCATATGATCAGCTAAATTCTGGTCTCTATTATACATTATTCTAGAGGTCAAATATGTAAACTCAGTAAGTTTAAGTTCCAACTATAATATATGCCAATTTCTCCTTATAACGTTTCTACTAGATGTGACTGTGGTATGTAAGTAATAATATTTAGACACTGGCTACTGTTATTAACAGTATGGCTAAGTGATGAGTGATTCTTTTGCATTAGCAAATACCTCTGCTGTGTTACTACACTGTACAGCATATCCAGTATTGGAAAAATATTTTCCCAATATACAAGCCCTCTCCTGGTATACCACATAAGTGCCACAGTTACATTTAACTGAATATATTGCCCCTTGGGATATTTTCAGTGGTGTGCCTAGGTTGATTTGATATAAAATGTATCAAAGAGTTACCATCAGTATCTTTTCAATACAGATTGTATGCACGCCATTGTCCAAATCTTTGAAAATCATCAAATCCAAAGAATGCACCATGCTAGTGCTCCAAGTTAAACAAAATAATAAATTTGGATTTACGTTCTCCAAGTAGGAAACAAAGTTTTCCAATTAACTGGGAATACTTTTCCAGATAAGGACTATGTCATCAACAGAGTGATAAAATAAATCCACCTTAGCAAGAAAGGGTTATGTTCTCTAGATAAGATGTGCTCTACCTCCCACATGCTGATGTATATATTGGCCTAACTGGGAGCCATAGAGGCTCCACCCGGTGCAAATTAAAGGCATCTTTGAGTGCAATAATATCCTTGGCATGTGGGATGTTGGTATAAACTGCCTGCATGTCACACACAGACAAGATGATATCAGACTCAAAGTGTAGGTCCAACAAAGCTGTCAAAATGTCCCCACTATTATGGATATACGTTGTACAACTCATGGCTACAGTTATAATGAGCAAATCAATGAACTAGGATAATAATGACTCTGGAACAGACTTGATACTGGTCATAATGGGCCTCTCTGGTGGATTTCAAAGGTCCTTTTTGACATTAAGGAGACAATAGATTGTGATCTGTATTAGTTACTTAACAGTAAGCAACTCATACGTGTCTTGAGATACTACATAGGGCATCAATAGCTCAAACAAATAGATATCAGTTCATTATTTAACATCTTTCAGTAGGGTCAAGGAATAGTTCCCTGCAACCTGTCTTATCTGATAGTTGTCATTCCACTTCCATTTCATAACTTCTGCAGTCCATTAGCATGATATCCCTGCCTTTATTGGTTGGCTTGATTACAAATTTTACATTTTCTTCTAGTTTATTTAAAGCCTCTCTTTCTGCTAACATACAATTACTGTATGTTGGACAGTCATATTCTTTGCAGAGCTGCTCTATTCTTTCTTGCATTCTCCTTTGAAAGCCATAAAGAGAGTTTGTTGAGCACATGAATGTTGATTCTTTTTTTTTATATCAGAACAGATGTGATCTTCACACTGATGTTATCATTTACACTTCCATTCATAATCACAGGTGTGTCCCTTTCCAGCACTCCTTTTTGTACTGTATATTTGTAATGCCCATATCTCACTCTTTAAAAGAAAGCCTTCAGGTTAAGATATTGTGTGGGCTTTTTTGAATCAGAGAGTGTCTCAAATGGTTTTATTTCTGTTGGTTCTTCTGTTGCTCTGACCCCGGTGATGGTATCCTGGTCACTACTAAAATTGTCTCCCACTTCTTATATAGCCTCCTCCTCCCCCCAGTTACCTATGTGCCTCATCTGCTTTTTCTTCTCAAACCTGACTATTCAGTGGCATTTCATCAATGGGTGCTGTGGTAATTGTATTTGCTGTGGCCTTTGGCTAGGTTCCATAAATAGTACCACTTGGGTTGGGGCAGGCTGCATTGGCTGTCCCCTAAAAAACGAGGCACCAACAATTTATTGTTTGAGATAGTTTCTGAATCAGAGCCACTAGTATAGGTTTCTTGTTGTAGTAACAGTGTTCTTTTAAGTAGGGGAAGGGGATACGAGTTCTGTCCTTGCTCCAACTGAAGATTACTTGTAGTCAGTGGTAGCCTCTAAGTAGTCAAGCCTGTCACATTCAATTTTGTGAAATTTGATTTTATTCTTGTATCATATAGGGCAATAGTGTTTTTTAATTACTGTCTATAATCTGAATATTCTGTGGCATTAGAAAACTGTCACACTTGTTATTTCTTCTCAAGGACAAAACTTTTCACCTCTGCCTCTTTTTCTGTGGTATCACTTAGTACCAAACAACACAAGAGAAGTCTGCTCCACTATCAATAGCCTATGCTCCAGTGCGAAAATGATAATTAAAAAAACATAGGCACTAGGCTTCAGTTGTGACAATAATTTAATGATTTAGAAGTGCAAATGCCTAAAAAAAGCATTCAACTGTGGCCGTGGCCTTGCACAAGACAAACAGAACTCCTGACCAGATTTCACCATTAGACTTTCTCAAGGGATGCTGGTCAAAGGAGGCATTGTGGTTTAAAAGTAGTAAATAACCAAACCCCAGTCAATGCAGTTTTAAGGGCACAGAGACTAGCTCTATCTTACTAACTTTTAAAGTGCTATACAATAAAGTGCTATATACTGTGTGTGACTTAAAAACAATACTTATCCAACTGGATAGGCTCAATCTTTAACAGCATATGAACACAGTGAAAACAAATTCCCTTTCAAATATAGACAATGATTCAGAGTAGAGCTTATACATTCATCAATGAGTATACACATGCATATTTCCATTATTCTTACTTATTAATATGTAAATATTCTTGAAAAGTGTCCCTCAGAACAATATAACATTTTTATCAGAAACATCTCTAAATAATATAAATTACTACATGATTTGCCTTGACTTTTAGCTCTCTATATATGTATATAAGAGATATATACCTTTGCACATACATGTATATTGAATCTACAAACATAAATATATACTCTACTATATCTATTCATCCAAACATGTCTTTTAATTTAAATGCAGGGTCACCAGCCACAATTTTGAACTACATCTAAGATGTACATCATACAAATAATGGGTTATTATCATTTCCAAAATATAAATAAGAAAAGCAACTAAAAATTAGGGCACATTCATTTGATAACAGTTACTTCAGGTAGCTGTTTCATAGAAACATAGCAACATAGAATTTGACGGCAGATAAGGACTGCTTGGCCCATCTAGTCTGTCCGTTTACCTATCTGATGGATAAGCTGCAGATTCCAGTTACTCAACAGCTTACTTCCTCCTGCCCACCACTAGGATTGCCTTACACCTGTCCCATGCAGTCTTGAATTCTCCCACTGTTCCTGACACCACATCATCCTCAGGAAGTCTGTTCCATGCATCCACAACCCTCTCTGTGAAAAATACTTTCTAACATTACCTCTGAGATGTCCCCCTCTATCTTCAAATTGTTCCCCCTTGTTCTTGCACATCTCTTCTTCTGAAAGATGCTACTTACTTGAACTTTAATTCCCTTGAGATATTTGAAAGTTTCTATCATGTCCCCCCCTTCCTCAAGGGTATACATATTAAACTGCTTTAGTCTCTCCTCATATGTCTTCTGGTGCAGACCCTGCACCATTTTGGATGCCCTCCTCTTACCAGCCTCCACTCTGCCTATGTCTTTGTGGAGATGAGGTCTCCAGAATTGCATGCAGTACTCCAGATGGGGTCTCACTAACTATCTATACAGAGGAGTAACAACTTCCTGTTTTCTATTGTTGAAGCCTCTCCCTATGCATCCCAGTATCCCCCCAGCCCTCCTTACTACTTTCTTACATTGCTTGCCCACCTTTAGGTCATCTGATATAATTACTCCTAGGTCTCTTTTGATTTTTATTGTTGTTATTAACTCACCCCCCATCGTGTACTCTTCCCCTGTTTTTTTTCCCAGATACATTACCTTGAACTTCTTTGCATGGAATCTGAGCTGCCACATATTTGACCATTCTTCCTACCTTGCCAAGTCCCCTTTTCATTCTTTCCACCCCACCTTGTGTATCAACCCCGTTGCAGATTTTTGTGTCATCTGCAAAGAGACAGATCTTTCCTCCCAGTGCTCTCCAATGTCACTTATAAAGACATTAAAGAGGACTGGTCCCAGTACTGAACCCTGTGGTGCCCCACTAGTTACCCTCCTTTCTTCACTGTGGACTCTGTTTACTATTACCCTTTGTGTCCTGTTGTCCAGTCAGTTTTTTATCCAGACTACCACCTTGGGACCCACTCCAAGGTTGGTTAACTTATATATTAATCTTTTTTTGTGAGACTGTGCCAAATGCCTTGCTAAATATAGGTAGGCCATATCCACAGCCCCTCCTTGGTCTACTACTTTGGTCACCCAGTCAAAGAAATCTATTAGGTTTGTCTGACATGACCTTTCTGCTGTGAAACCATGCTGCCTTGGGTTCTGTATCTCACTGGCCTCTAGGTACTTAACAATTATTTCCTTCAGAAGTGATTTCATTATCTTCCCTACCACTAAAGTCAAACTAAGTGGTCTGTAGTTTCTTGTCTCTGTGCTGCCCCCATGTTTGCAAAGTGGAATTACATTTTCCCTCCTCCAGTCCTCAGGTACCACCCAATCCTCCCATAATCAATGGGAGTGTCAGTGTCAGTGGCTCAGTAGGTAGCACACTCACCTCTGAGGTTGGGGGATCAGAGGGCTGTGGATTCAGTTCCCAAAATCTCACATTGGCACTTGGGTTAATATCCCAGTACTGACACTGTAGGGCAGCATCAGAGGGGTGCTGCACTTCTGAGGTGCCATCTTTCGGATGAGACATTAAACTGAGATCCCATCTGCCTGGATTGGTGGTAGTTCAGGTGGATGTTAAAGATCCCATGGCAGTTATTGAAAACAGTAGGAGAGTTTTTATTGTAATAATAAACATAGATAACAACACAGAACATTAAGGTAGTCATGAAAAATATATCACCTTAACATAAAAGAAATCTCCTTATCCTTGGGAAAAAAACTGTTATTTATATACAAAAAAATACTAAAATTTTAAAAAGTGAGTGAAACCTTTCCACCATTTCATAAGTTTATGTGAAGTAAACATCCAAGAGTCTTGCAAATATATTTTTGAAAGCTCATTTGAAATTAAAATACTATACCATTCATAAGACATTTTTCTTTGATAAATGACCCATTGGCTTCTTGCCTGCAATGAGAAATATCTCACACAACAAAAAAATAAAGATAACATACTGACATGAAAATGAAAAAAAAAACTAGGAGGATAAATTCCCAACACCAATATATCATACATGACAGAAGTAAGCCATTTGAAATTCCACAATTTTGCCTAATAAACCCACAAGCCTTTTGAATAAGAGCACTGTAAGAAAAATATGCCATTGTTTCTTCAATATTTATACAATCCATATAAGGGCAATTCCTCTCTTCTTTGGCGTTATACTTTGTGTTCCACTGAACATTAAGACGACCATACAAGATCAGCCATTGTGTTTCCCACTGTTTCAGAGGCAATCTAATATTATTTAGCTGTGCTAATACCTTAGAATTGAAGTGTGATGGGCAATTCTTAAAACAAGGGACTTGAGGATGTATAACCTCCATTTCCAACTAATACATAGTCTGCATACTATTATTCACAATCATATCTTTAATGATTTGCCATCTATAAAATTTTTGCACTGCTGGTCTGAAATACAAAGGAATATGAACATAAGAATTCATTTTAGGAACTAGATTGTGCCAAATTTTAAAATATTTACCAAGGGCCCTAATAACCCACCCCTGTGCAATACTTACTGCTGGAGCCAATCCACATTTAATAGAATTCATAAAAAACATGGTGCATAGAAATACAATTGGGTCTATCATCCCCAAAAAACCCTTATTTTTTTACCTGAATAAGTATAATGCCTCTTTACTGGTTTTAAACGATTCCCCCACAGCATTTGAAAAAAAATACTATAGGTTTTGGTCTCCAGCTGAGATGGAAGAGGGAAAATCATAGCCACATATTGCAAACAGGGTATAATAAATTGTTTTAAGATATGTATGTGTTTCAGCTTAGAACATTTCCACTGCTTCCATTTATTTACTTTTTTCCCAACATTCTCAAGCATTAAGTTCCAATTCTTAACTGGCAGATTTTGGGGACCAAAAAGAATTCCCAAAATCTTATGTGGGCTCCATGAAATGCAGATATCATCCTTTACCACCTCAGCAGGCCCCATTGCCTCAATAAACAAACCTTTAGTTTTTTGCAAATTCAGTTTAGCATTTGAAACTATAGAGAAAAGTTTAAAAGCTTCCAGAAAATTATGAATTTGATCTTGATCCAAAAAGTATAATATCAAATCATCCGCATAGTCCTGTGAATGTAGCTGACAATCAAAAGTATCCCCTATAATTCCTGTCCACTTTGGTGAATTAACTAAAGACTGTAAAAGGGGTCCAGCAAGAAAACATATAGAAGGGGACTCAGGAGGCAACCCTGACATACCTCAGTCTTTAAATGGAAGCTCTTAGCTGTACAACCTTTGGAAAAAAACGGCAGACCAAATTATACTTGTATAACATTTTAATAAGTTTAATCATTTGTGGAGAAACCCCATAGCTTTCTAGTGCTAAAAATAGGAAAGGTAGATGAACTCTGTCAAAAGCTTTCTTGAAATCTGCAATGACAACACGTCCAGATTTACCAGCTAGTGATAAGTGTTCGATGACATCTCTTATGATGATCAGAGCAGACTGAATTCTGCTATCAGGAATTCCACAAAATTGGTAAGGAGATATAACACACTTGGCATATCCTTTTAACCTATTATTTAAAATGTTGTAGTTAGAATTTAACAGGGTAATAGGCCTCCAATTCATTATATCATTCCTATCTCCTGATTTAAACAAATGAATTAATAATCCTTCAGTAAATGAAAGGAATATAGAATTAGTATCAAGAAAATATTAAACAGGATGAGAAGACATTCTCCTAATTCTTCTTGAAAACATTTATATAATTGATTAGAAAGCCCATCTTTCCCTGGTGAAATATTTGGCTTCAGCTTTTGAATTACCTCATTACTTCCTCACGATTATTAGGCCCTAACAGTTTTAAAGCTTCTGTTAATGCTGTAGGATGCTGGATTTTAAATAAGAAAGTATTGAATCATTGAGAATAGGGGATTCAGTTTCTAAGGACTGATAATGTTGCTTAATCAGATCCCTTAACTGCTCAGTTGTTGTAGCTCTAGAACCATCAGAATTGATTAGAAAATCAATGGTGGAAGATTTTCTCAAGGTTTTACAAGCCTCAAAAATATCACCTATGGGAGTTTTTTTACACCATTGGTAAGAATGGCTTGTAAAGTCCTAGCTCTGTCATACTGATATAACTTCATACTAGATTTAAGTACTTTAATTTGTTCTGAGTAGTCTTGTCTACAAGTGTATGCAATTGTAATGAGCCTCTGTAGCTGTTGTCTAAGAGATAAGTACTTCAAAAATTATGATCTTTTGCTATTACCCCTTGTTTTTTAAACCATTTGCAAAGACCTATTTTTGTCTCCATCCACCATGCTCCCATATCGGTGTATAAAAAAGCCACTGATAATTGAGCTCTCAAAATACATTTTATACCAGTCTATATGTGAGGGAAATCTAGGATGGAAGTATTTAGTTTCCACCTAACCTGTCTACGTTCTGTCAGACCTACAGATTAAAAAGTACACAATAAAAAAAGGTGATCTGTGAATTCACTAAGTTTCATTTGAAAGGATTTAACCTGTACAGATGAGAAAACTAACATGTAATCAATTAAAGATTGAATTTTCCCTTTCCTAAATGAAAACCAGGGTCCATGACAAAGGGAGGAAAAACAATTAAGCAAACCAGCCATCCTAATTATGGAGTCAAGTGCATGTGAATCACAGTAGATTTTTTTATTCTGCTGAGGTGTTTCAATGACACTACAATTAAAATCACTGCCCCATAACACCTTAACAGAGGTAACCAAGAAAGGTTGCACTGCCTTCCTATATGCTACTCTATCCGCTTTAGACTGAGAGTTATAGATATTGATAAACCTGTAACATATGTTTTGCCATTTCCCATCCAAGATCATAACTCTACCAGGAATACGATCTATTAAGTTATGAAGTGAAAAATCAAAGGAATTAAATAAAATGCCTTTACCATCTGCACTATCTGTCCCAAATCACCAATAGGAAGGCCCCCAGGGCCATTCTCTCTTGAAAGCTGATAATTGTTCTATTGAGTACATCCAAGTTTCCTGTAAAAAACAAACTGAAACAATTTGGTCATGAATATATTGAAAAAGAGCTTGCCTTTTGATAGCATTTAAAAAGCTATGGGTGTTCAATGGTCCCCGTGATAATAACATTGAAGTGCTTTATAAATACAGCAACCCCTATTTTTTCCTTTGTCTTCTTTTTTTTTTCCTTATAATTATCTACAGACTGGGAGATGGTGGACAGAGAGGATTTTTGAGAGTCTGAGTCTCCCAAATACATTTTTGTTTCCCCCCATGGAGTGAATAAGGCCGCATAAGAATTACTTGATTCTACAGGGAAGGATGGGGAGATTTTGGGATGCAAATTCCTAGAAGATCTCCTGCGAAGCAATGGAGATGAAGGAATTGCAACCTTTGAATCATTCTCCGGGACTACTGGATCTGCATCAGTATAACAAACTGGTGTAAACTCCAGAATTTCTGGAGGTCCCATACAAGATTTAACGTCCTCATGAGGAATTGAAAGAGAAGATTGATCTTTCATCAAAGGTCCTGTGGAAGAAGGCCTAGTAGAGGGATCAACCTGAGGTGAATCCTACCTTGGGGGGAGGGGAGGAGAGGGGAGCCTGCAGCATCCTGAGCTTTCTGAATTAAAAGGTCAAGGCTAATACAAGAAGCTTTTTTCTTGGCAGCCCAGGGACACTCCCTAAAGACATGGCCATGCTCTTCACAAAGATTGAATTTAGTATGGTTTGCACATTGCATGGTAATATGCCCAATTTCCCCACAATTATCACATCAGTGTTGATCACAGACGCTGGAGAGATGAGTCCTAGAACCACACTTATAGCAAGCTCTAGGCTGCCCCCCATAAAAACAAACCCCTTTATCTCTTCCCAGCAGAAAATAATTAGGTATGTGTTCAGAACCTGAATCTGATTGCCTTAGTTTAATTTTATATTTCCAACCCCCTATCCAAAATTGCTCAGAATCAAGGATAGGTTCTGGGGCACTTAATACTTCACATTTTTGCGACCACCAGAAAGTAATATCTTCCACATGGGCCTCTCATTTTGAAACATCACTGTTACAAACTTGATCAAGGGCTTAGTGAGGGGGATGACCAGAAAAGGGGTCCATGTGGGAGAAAACTTGACCTGCCCATATCTTTCCCAAAATAGGTCTAAAGCATGTGATGTCCTAAAACTGACATCGAAGTTGACCTCTCCAGAAATGTTTATAAAGGTGAACACATTCTTTGGTGAAAACTGAAGGGAGTCTTTCAGTAAAGTTTTTCCAACAAAGTATCTGTCTGGCCTATTCTCCAGGCCTCCTTTGTAATGTATGTGAACTGCATTCCGCCTTGAAACTGCCTCCCATTTAGCATTAGAAAACAGCTCAGACATTAAGGGCTTTTGTTCAGGTGGAGAAGAGTCATCTAATGAGGGAGAAAAAACTTGAGGAGGAAGACCAAAATCATCCTTGGGAGCGATGGACTGTAGAGCCTGTGATTCTGAAGGCCTGGTAGTGGAATGGGGCGTGGGTACATAAGACTTCCTCTTGTTGGTTAAACCCTCGGTACAAATGTCCGCTATTGTACCAGGTTTCCAGGCAATGGAATGTTATGAAAGAGAAAGTCAGCATCCCACCAGGGTCAGGCATCCAGACACCAGATGGAGCCTTCTTCAATCCAGCCCATGCTAGGGCTTTACCCGGTGTCCAAGACTCCCTGGTTAGATCAGAGGCAATAAGCGCAGGACATGGATTAAAAGTTAGAGGATTGGATTTGTTAACTGCAAAATCATTTTAATCCTGCTGCTGGGTAGACTTTTTGGAAAACAGAAACTCTGTAACCTCAACCTGCGTCTCCACAGTGGACTGATAAACTACAGCAGGGGAGGAAACAGACTCATTACCAGCCAGGTTTTTCAACACAAATCCCACCAATTTACTTAGTGGTGTGTTTATATCCTGAATAAATTTAGCGGATAGTGAAGCTTCGTGAACCTCTTGTTGGTCCACTGCAAAAACAGTTTCAAAGACAGTTTTTTCCTCGTTTTGCAAACTAACAGGCTTTAGGCACTCATTGAAACCAACAAAATTACTGCCAGCCTGCTGTTTGACAGCGTCAAAGTTCAAAGGGTTCAGATTGACAGGAAAGCTTAAAGCTGACTCACCTTGCCCTGCGGGGCCTTCAGAAGGTTGATTATCAGCTGTCGTGTTGACAGACTTAGCAGCTCTAATGACAGGAAGCACCTTCAAAGGTTGCAGCTTCTGTATCGATTCCATGGCTTCTGCTTGCTGAAAGGGACCCATTCCAGTTGAACCCATTCCATTTAAATCATCAGAATTGAGGAAAACCTCCTTATTATATGCAGTAACCTCTTTAGTAGAGATTTTAACTATTTTCTCCATTTCCTCTGCGGAAATGGGAGCTTCATGAAATTCATCATCCAAACTGGCTTCCATGCATCACTGTAGATCAGCCTCTTTTGCAAGAACAGTGGGAGCTAAGGCAAGCTCTCCCACTGTGCAGACAGTCTCTTCCTCCGGTGTCCAACTTCGAGTGGCCATCATGCAGACAGCCTGCCACCCTACTGGCAAGAGATGGGGAATTTCTTCGGTATCCTGGCCAAATTTCCCTCATTCACTAAAAAATACCACCAACAGCTTAATCTGGTTCAAGGTCAGTTGGCATTAATCTGTATCCCCCTCCCCCGGCTCGTGCCTGAAAATAGGCAGGATTTGTCTAGTGTAATTACCGGGTCAACAAAAACTAAATAAAAAAAAAATAAATAAAATAATTAAATAAATAATAATAAAAAAATGTATTAAAGAGAGTAGTCAATGGTGTTACTAGTTCTACCCTTAGTTCTTCTGGAATTCTTGGGTGAATCCCATCAGGCCCCATTGCTTTGTCCACCCTCAGTTTCAAGAGTTCTTTCAAAACCCTTTCTTCTGTGGATGGACTGGTATCAACCCCCCTTTTCAGAGTTTCTCTCTTGTTTGGTTTAGGTACCTCCTCTTTCGTTGTGAATACTGAGCAGAAATATTCAGTCAGTATCCCTGCTTTTCACTGTCACTCTCTGCCCACATTCCCTCCCCTTTATTAAGTCTCTGTATCCCTTCCTTGGTTTTTCTTCACTCCCTAATGTACCTATAAAAGGTTTTATCCCCCTTCTTAACAGAGTTGGCTATCTTTTCTTCAATTTGTGCCTTTGCTATTCTGACTGCCTTCCCTGCCTCCTTCTGCTTTAACTGATAAAGTTCTATGTCCTGCTCCTTCTGTGTTTCCTTATATTTCCTGAATGTTATCCTTTTCTCCTTAATCATCCTTGCCACCTCTTTTGAGAACCATAGTGTTTTTTTCCCTCATTTTGATTTGTTGATTTGCTTCACACAATGGCTTGTTGCCTCTTCGATGGCTGTTTTGATTATTCTCCATTGTTCCTCGACCCGTCCTTCTTGACTGTTTGCTAGTGCTTTTCTGAGGCACTCTCTCATTTTCCGAAAGTCAGCTTTCCTGAAGTCCAATACTCTTGTTTTTGTATGGCTTTACTCTATGGTTGTGCTTATTGTGAAGCACATTGTTTGGTGGTCACTTGTTCCCAGATGGCTACCCACTTCTAAATCTGAGATCCTTTCTCCTTCCCCATTTGAGAGTACCAGGTCCAATATTGCTCCCTCCCGAGTGGGTTCCAACACTAGCTGTCTGAGTCATGCCCCCTGTAGGACATCAAAAATTACCCTGCTCTTGGATGTGCCTGCAGCAAAGGTACACCAGTTAACATCTGGCATATTCAGGTCCCCCATCAACAATATCTCCCCTTTTTCTGCCATTTTAAGGATGCCTTCTATCATTTCCTTGTCCATTTCCTCTCCCCGGATGTGAGGGTCTGTATACAACCCCCATGCAGATTATGGTGCCATTTCCTGTCTCCAGAGTGACCCATAGTGGCTCATCAACTTCCTGTTTACTCTTTAGTTCAGTTGCTTTAATCCCTTCCCTTATATAGAGAACTCCTCCTCCTCTTTTACCCACCCTGTTCCTCCTGTAGACTGTGTATCCTAGTATGTTGACATCCCAGTCATGGTTGTCTGTGTACCATGTTTCAGTGACTGCTACAATATCCAGGCATCCCTCTTTCATCAAGGCCACTAGTTTATGGAGCTTGTTGCACAGACAGTAGGCATTGGTACTCATCACCTTCCATTTATTTTTTATGGCCTTATCCCTTTTAGTCCCATCCCTGTCCGTACTGCCTTTTTCTGCATTTACCCCTGTCCTGCTCCCTACTGACCTCTCTACCTTTGTGTTTACCTCTCTAACTACTGTGTTTTGTTGGGGGAGGCTGGGATTTCCCTGCCCCTTTTCATTGCCTTCCTGCTTGGCTAGTTTAAATGCTTGCCAATGAAGCATTTAAACCTGTCACTTAGAATCCTGGTTCCCTCCCGGACAGATGCAGACAATCATTCCAGTACAAGCCTGCATCCATCCAGGTGGCTCCCCAGTCCCCAGTGAAGCCAAAACCCTGAGCTCCACACCAGTTTTTCAACCATTCATTGAATGCCATGGTGCAGAATACCCTAGCATCATCCTTGCCATAGACAGGCAGCACCTCCTAGAAGGTTGCCTTACATGATACTTATCTGTTTCCCTATTTTGTGTTTGAGAACCCGGGGAGATTTAAACCATCACTCTAAAGTGCCATAAGAAAACAATCTAGATCTGGTACTAGTTGAAAGAAAGGGAGTAAGAGAATAAGAAAAAGGTGAAGAAGGGGAGTAGGAAAAGAATTTTAATTTTTTGTTCTGTTTTAGGTTTGGTAATTCATCCTTCTGATTTTCAACAGTCAGTAATCTGTTACATAATCCTTCTCCTTCTTTTTCTAAAAATTGGCATAATGTCTATTTTTTCATTCAAACCCGGGGGGTAATACCCCCCAAGTTGAAAGATCCACATAGACTCTCTTTCGAGAAGGAGAGCATCTAAGTCACCACCCTGTCTATTCAATTTGTCATGGACAATGCCACTAAATTTGAACTCATGTGTTTCCATCAGTGGTGCCGCGTTCACATGGGCAGCCAAAGCATTCATACAATCTCCATTGTTTATGGCTCTTACATGTTCACCAACTCTTAGCTTAAAAAAAATAGATGTTATATCCACATAGAAGCCACACTGGGCTAAATACACCACATGTTTAGTATCACATGAAATAAAGTGTCTGATCTCAAACACTTTATTAGCATTAGTACTTGTAAATGTTGTTGTTTTTACCATGTACAGGTAATATTTACATCAACCACACCTGTGGCCACCCTGTGGTGGCTGCGGAAGCCAAGTCCTAGGTGCCAAATCTGGCAGCCGGTAACTATGTGTGAGAGAATCTGCCAAGTTGTTGGATCTTTTATAGCTGAACCTTAGGAGTGAAGGTCTTTCACCCTCTTGTTGAAACACCAAATCAGGTCTTATCATATCCCAATGTTTAGTAATGATTTGTCTAATTTCTGCTGAATTATTCTTATAGGTGCTTACAAAATTAAGGAGGCTCTCATCCATGGGACTCCTCCCACTCCCTCTCATTGGGGTCAGCAGGTCACTTCTGGCCATCTGACCTACTGTCCTTTCTGCTTTTTTAAGGTTCTCCAAATTATAGTCCCTATGCCTGAACCTGTCGCTTATCTCACCCTTCTTCATATCATAATCTTTCTCACTATTTCAGTTGTGCTTCAAATGCATAAACTGGGATTTTGGGATATTTAAAATTGTGTGTTGGGGTGGAAATTTGTAGCATAAAGGATGGTACTGCGGTCAGTTGGTTTCCTGTAGAGACTAGTTATGATCATACCATCAATCCTCTTTTTGATCTCTAAATCTAGGAAACAGACCTTCACCCTGCTGCATTAGCTATGAATTTAAGATTTCTGTTTGTGCTTTCAAGCCACAGAATTAATTCACTTAGCTCTGCCTCACTCTCTTTCCACATTTTTATGTGTTTGCACTATTAAATTATTGTCAAAGCTGAAGCCAATTGCCCATGTTTTTTATCAGTCAGTATCAGCCTAATAAGGCCTGCAGATGACTCTATGACTCTAGTAAGTGGACTTGCCAATGTGCATGGATGTGATCTCTGCCAGTTACAAATGGAGATTGTATGACTATTTGTAATCCTTTAGGTATGCAATTTACTTTTAAATACACCTCCAAGGACACTTGTTGCCAACATAGATGACTGGCATATAAAACAGCCCATTCTACAGTAGCTGTATGTATTCTTCATTGGTTGAATGGTCCCAATTATGCATTTGTGCTATTTGCTCTGTGAGATCTGAAGTGGTTGCTGTTTGTGTTTGAGCAATTAACAATTTGTTTTGCTCCCCTTCTTGTTAAAATACTGACTCCACAA
This sequence comes from Neoceratodus forsteri, assembly GCA_016271365.2. Lineage (NCBI taxonomy): Eukaryota > Metazoa > Chordata > Ceratodontiformes > Ceratodontidae > Neoceratodus > Neoceratodus forsteri. The sequence continues at coordinate 217,939,360 of CM057453.1, forward strand.
ATGTATTGGGATGGCTAGATACTATTGGGGTTCTGTAACTACTGTCATGATTCACTGACAGCCATGAGACATTCTCTTTTGCTGTAATCTTTTGCCTGTGCTCTGGGAAGAAGATGATTAGATGGGTAGCAAATTGGCTGGGGAACAGAGGCACTGGTGGTGGCAGAATTATCTAATAACAGGGAGGTCACCAGTGGGTTCCCACAGGACTCAGTGCTGGGGCCAGTGTTGTTTTATGTATTCATTAATGATATTGTGGATGGCATTAAGGGCACAATGTGCCTTTTTGAGACTGACACCAAGCTTTGTAGTATGGTGGACATGACAGAAGATATACAAGACCTATAGGAGCAGCTCAAAACACTTGAGAGGAGGTCTGGTATTTGGAAGCTTGGATTCAATGCCAAAAAATGCAAAGTTATGTACACTGGAGCCATTAATCCCAGGACAGAATACTATCTGGGAATTATTATGACATCTGTAACTGAAGAGATCTTGGAATGATGATCACTAGTGATCTAATAAACTCCATTCAGTGGAGGAAAGCAGAAGCAAAGACTAATAAAATGTAATGGTGCATTGTCAGGGGGACCAGTGGTAGGTGAAAGGAGGTTATACTGCCCTTGTACAGGTCACTTGTGAGACAACATCTGGAGTATGGAGTTCAATACTGGTGCCTAAATCATAAAAAGGACATTAATATGCTAGAGAATGTACAGAGGAGGGCAATGAAGATGACTGCAGTTCAGCAAGTGAAAACATTTGAGAAGAGGATGAGAGAGCTGAACATGTATTCCCTGGAACAGAAGAGGGAGAGAGGGAACATGATTGAGACTTTCAGATACTTGAAAGGGATAAATAGGATGGATAAAGAGGGATTCTTTAGTATATGTGGCAACCATAACGCAAGGAGGCACTATCTAGAGCTAGTGTATTGCCTGTATCATATTAGTTTTCAAAAGCAGTCAACCATTACCTTTTATTACTGGAGTAATTTTTCTTTTCCATTTGGTTAATTAAAAGATTGTTTACCTGATGTTAGTAGGTATGGTGTGTGGAACAGCACTCTGTTTGACAGCTGACATATCATATCTATCCCCCCACCACATCATCAGTAATATGACCTCACTGACTGTGACATCACTGCTGCTTTGGAACAGGCACTCAGTAGCTGCCAGGTTAGACACCTGTGATGTCACTGTCAGTGAGATCACAATGCTGATGATATAGTGGGGGGGTGGATAGAGACAGATATGTCAGTTGCCAGGTTGGGAGCTGTTCCATACATCCAGCACAATATTATCAAACAGAAGACTTTCTAGTGAGCAAAAGGAAAAGGATAACACTTCAGAAATTAAAAGTTACAACTGCCTACTTCATTAAATTTGTATCATTTTCCTATCCATCTCTTTTGGTTGCACTAGCTGTATCAATTGGATGTGGGAAAGTTTAGACGGGAATCTAGAAAAGATTTCTTCACTGACAGAGCAGTGAACAGTTGAAATGTGCTGCTGGAAGACAAGGTATTTTGTTCATGATGGAGGGAAGCTTCAAATGAGGCTGGGATCCAACCTAAGGAGAGAGCAATGGTCATGGGAGGGGTGGATAGAAAGAATGTAAGGATATAGGGGGTTGGGTCAGCAGCTCAAGCTGTGGTCCCTGGAATATGAGTAGACTAGAGAGACCTAATGGCCTTATTCTGCTACCTTTTTCCTATGTTCTTATTCTTGTTTGTGTTCACCAGGAAGAAGATAACACAGAACACAACAAAGGTATCCCATGGAATATAGTACTGGAGCCATAGAATAAAAAAATTCAAGAGTCAAATGTAGAGCTTGGCTCGCAGACCAGAAGAAAATAAATAGATCTCACCTTTTGAGATGTAGGCTAGGATGCTTTATTATGCAAAATGTGCTCATAAATCCAGCAGTATGTGCTCCCAAACACTTGCTGATGATTTACAATAAAGACTTGCACTTTTTTTATGGCCAACATCATCACAGTGCTACTGGCTTAAATATATGTGCTCATTAAAGTGACAGTGCTACAATTAATTGTACAATTGTGATTTGTAAACATGTGGATAAACCCAACAAATGAAAATGTAAATAAAGCAAAGGTGACTCACCTACCCAATACATTTATATTCATAATATCCAAAACACAGACATACTGTATGCCATAAATACCACATAAATGCATACAAATATACTTAAATGAAGTATTTTGAAAAATAAAATCTGATTTAGAACAGGAAAAATACTGATTGTAACTTTGTTACATTTTACATCCAATCATCCTAGCACACCATTGAAAATATCCCCAACCAGCAATATATTCAGCTTATACAAAATGGTGATATTTCTATGGCATATGAGGAGGGGGCTTGTATATTGAGAAAACATTTTTGCCAGTAAAGGATATGCTGTATGGTGCATTAACAGTGCAGAGGTTTTTGCTAATGAAATAGATCGCACCACACCTTTGCATCAAAGCAGAGGTCACATGTCTAGCCATGCAGTTGGTAGCGTTGCCAACATCTAAAATTTGTTACTGCTCACACACCATAGTCACATTTAGTAGAAAAAGTTATAAGAAGAAACTGGTTTATAATACAGTTGTAACCAAAACTTAGTGATTGTACTAATTTGACCCGATCATGAAATATCGTGGAGGCCAGAATTTATCCAGCCATCTGGTACATAGGTTACATAAAGCAACTGTTATAGAGTAACACCACCATTTACCAGCTGGTGCTCACAGATGTGGCTAATGCAAATTTTGCAACTGTCTGTGAGCAAAACTGTCCCCAATAAAGATATACAGAAAATATTTGAAACTCAGAAATTTGTAAAGTGCAATAGCACTAAATGGCTTATTTGACAGTCTGTGAATGCCAGAGCTTTTATGTTGGAAAGACTAGCCAAAATGTATAGACTGTATAGGGGAACACTTCGGATCCATAGGAAAAGAGTGACTTAGAAAATGTGCTAGCTGTACATGTCTGCAAAACAGACAACAAAGACACACTTTTAAATCTTATGGTGTTGAAGTTGTACAAGTGAGTTGCGAGAGGTGCACACACAATTTATTACCCTAAAGGGAGGCCTTTTAGCAATTTAGGCTACAAGCACACGTGAGTTGAGGATTAAATGAAGCAATACAGATAGCAACCTGTTTTTCAATATAGTCAGATACCTATTAGTGACTTGTAGTCTCCTATGTGTCTGATAGAATATGCAATGTCTTTCAGCATTTAGACAGTGTTAGGTTGCTAAGTACAAGCATCTATAAACAATGTTCTGAATTGTAATTACTTTAGATATAGAAAATATGGAACAACTGTTATATGTCTCCTAAATACATTTATATATGAGCTACTTAGCCAATATACAGTATGGCAATATTTATCCTGTTGTACATCAATTATTTTCAAAATATTGTGTTTAAGTATATTTTTATGTATTTATTTGGTACTCATAGTAATGAATGTGTCTATGTTTTGAATATTATGACTGTAAATGTATGGGGGGGCATCATTGTTTTATCAAAATTTTGAATGTATTTGTATTTTTGCACATGCTTAAAAATCACTATTATACAATTAATTGTAACATTGCCATTTCAATGAGTACAGGTATGTAAGTCAGCATCATATTGACAATAGCCTTGAAAAAAAAAAACAGGTCTTTGGCATGAAACATCTGCAAGTGTGTGGGAGCACATGCTGCTGGATATACAAGTGTATTTTGGACAATAAAGCATCCTATATTACATCTTAAGAGGTGAGATCATTTTATTTTCTCCTGGTGCTTGAGTCGAGCTCTGCTTGTGATGGTAAAATTTCCCACCCAGTCTTACATCTTTACAGGATAACCACAAAAAGCTCTCAGAATAACTAAGCAAAATGTGGGCGCCAGAGGCTGGGGTTACCTTAACAAAGAATGGGGCTCATATTAGCAAGAAGTTGCTAAAGCCACAACCTCCAACAAGTAGAGGAAACATTGTGGAAGGTGATAGTTAGGTACTTCAAGACCCCCCTAGTCACAGTACACTTTAGCTCAAACAACAGAGATGAATGATAGATGACTATCTAATATCAAATCCCACCATGAACATATATTACAGAGCTGTCTGGTTTTCCATGGGTACTAGGGAGAGGTAGCAGACACAATAGAAAAGAGTTTTGAAATTCCAACCCTTCCCCCCTTCAATATTAGATATCTTCTCTGGGGCAATGCCTGATAGGAATTAGATCCAAAATAAAAACATACCTTTATAAAAATCCTCATTGCAGTGGTATCAAAGGCCATCACCCAAAAATGGTTAAAGCAAATGCCCCCAACAAAGGTGGGATGGCTGTTGAATTGCAAAAATATATTACAGATGGAGATGGTCACAGCTAAGCTCAGGTTAAATGTAGAAAACAAATCTAATAAACGTTTTGCCCAACCCCTCTTTGATTATTTTGAAAACTCTGAAAGGGGCCCCACCTTTGAGCAAATTGGCCTAGAGAACTAGGAAACGTAGAGGGGGTCCAGATAAAGGTCTTTTCAGAGAACCATAGTCAAAAAATCAACCTCTGGCTTACCTGTAAGGCTGGAAAGGGAAAAAACTAAATATGTTACCTGTATGCACAGCTGTTTTGTTTTTCTTTGCTGCTTATGATTTACTTTATGTCTTCCTTAGAGAGATAATCAACTTAATTTTGTACAGACCAGCTGAATGTGATGTTTTTTTTTCAGTTTTTGTTTCTGTTATTTCTGATTTGTATACTGATTACTGATATTTCCCATGTATTGGTACTGTGTGGAGCTGTTTCTGTATGTTGTATGCTGAAACTTGAATAAACTCTAATTTGCAAAACACTGGTATACAAGTACATTTATGTGGTTTGGAAGACAGTTAGGGAAATGCCAACACTGTATACAGTAATCCTTCAAACACTGAGGAGTACCACACCACACAACTACAAAATTAGGGAAATTTTGCCTGTAACATAGCATTTTCCTAAATTTCTAGCTTTCAGTTTCAACCCTACCGTATCCACACATAGCTTTTTTGCAATTAATATATATGTTTTTTACATCGTTTTAAGAATGCAATGTTATAACAAAACAATGCATAGTGTTGCTGTTTTTTTAAGGATATTTTGCATGGCACTGTGGATCTAATGGTAGTACATTTGGCTTCTGTATGAGAGATCTAAATTTGCACTGCATCTCTGACTTCCTTTCTCATCTCAGTTTAGTGTTTGGAGATCTACTATATGGAGGCAATGCTGTCAGACTCCATGGAAAGACTATGGTTCATGCACTGTATGTGTGTATCTTTTGGTGGGAACTTGAGGAAACAAGTTGCCTCTAGTGGCCAGGTTATGTTAGCTGCCCCCAGAGGCCAACATTGTGTCATCATGACCATCAATATATTGGTTGGTGGGTGGGTCCATACACAGGAAAAATCTTGGCTTTCACCAGAGGCAGTCTTTTGTAGTCTACTCACGGCACTGAGTAGACAATGAGAGACTGCTATAGTCCACTCATGGCATTGATTCTGGACTGTACAAAGCAAACTTCTCATAAAAATATAGTCCAAGAAGTAGGCTGGTACCAAAACAGGTGAAGGAATTTACAGAAACAAATGACCACTCACAAAATGACTCAAGTTTTTAAAAATATTTTTTTTTAATTTTGTGCACCACAGAAAGCACCCTAACCCACCAATGTTTTGGGGTGTCCATGTACCCCTTCCTCAGAACAGAAAGCATTTCTAATGGTTAAACTCCAAGCACATGCTTCAATCTTTCCTTTGAGATGATTTACATGTGTGCCACCTTCATTAAGTTAAAGTTTCTTATTCCTTTCTGGCTCCTGTTAAATGGTGTAGAGCAGAAGCACAGCCCAAGCAAGTACCTAATGAAGGACAAGTTTGTGTGTGGTGCAATGCAGTGGTCTTGACAGAAGACAGTGTTAAGAGTGACCAGTACACCTATAAGACTTGACTTGGGGAGACTGACAGAAAGACAGAAGAATGTACAGGTAGATGAGGGGTATAAACAGAAAATAATAAAGAAAGAAGTCAGAGGTATTTGCTAAGTGCTATGATAATTGTAATAGAATTTAATGAGGCACCATAGCCTAGAGGTTAGAGCACTGGGCTATGAATCTGGAGACCCAGCAGACTTTGGTTTGAAGCTTCATAACTGCCACTTGCACACTATAGGACCACAAGCACGTCATGTAATCTTACTCTGTTCTGAGGACATAACTGCAGGTAAGCTTCTGCTAAGTGTACCTTTCCAGCAAAATAAATTGTAATTCTAAAATACCTGTTACTTCTCTCTTATAGTAAAGGGTTAAAAATAATTCCAGCAATACACACTGAGCAGATCAACGTTGGATGCTACCCTGAGTTTGTGATTTTCATAATACAATTTTAAAAGAGAGTTTTACTTTCAGATTATCCTCTTTTAAGAAATGTGAATACGAGTTCACACAAAGGATTTAAATTTACATCTCTTGGTTCATAAATTTGCCCTCAAACCACGAAGCAGTATGAAGACATTTCCTTTTAAAAATGCAAAAAATACATGAGATTTATCAAGATTATTGCTTGCATATCTGTTTTTATACTTTTTTTTTGCAAAACCTATGAACAGCACAGTGTCAGTAGCTCAGTCAGATGCATGGCCTCCTCTAGAGTCAGAAGGTTGTAGGTTCTAGCCCCACAACTGAAGGCAAAACCAGTACTGTAGTACAGTAACCATCCACAATTTTTTCTTTAATCTTATGATATTGCGAATAATTTTATTTTGCATGAAGCAGGGAATTTTTCTTGCATGAATTTTTCATGCAAGTAAAATGTTGTAACCTGTACTTATTCCTTGCATATAATTCTTACATGAAAACTTGCATGCAACTTGTAAATGGCAGCATATATTTTGACATGTTGAACCAAATTATTTACAAAGTTCTTGTCTTTCATTGGTAAGAGTAGTAGGAGTAACCTGAGAGAATGCAGGGAGGGTGAGAGACAGCTAGGGAGAGTGACATTGTTCCACATTGTTTGTGGACAAATAAAGAAAGCAGTCTGGCCTACTACTCAGTTATAGTGGGAAATACAGTATGAAAGGAATGAGCATCAAATGATCCTAGGGATTAGGAGGATGGGATGGAAAGTTTAGGAGAGAGAAGCACTAAGAAGGAACAGTGGCAAGCCAGTACTTGGCTAGTAAGAAGGAACAGTGTCAGACATGCCTGACCTCAACAGAGGGTAGAGAGATTTTGAAATATATATATATATATATATATCTATATATATATATGTATATATATATATATATAGATATATATATATATATATATATATATATATATATATATATATATATATATATATATATATATATATATATATACCGTGCTACCATAGTTAGGGTTGAGGAGCCATTTCTATGTTAAACCCCAAATCTTTGCACCTTAATAACTTTGCAACTGTTTGACGGATTTACCTGGAATTTGGAATACGTGATCATGAACCATAGGCCTTGGGATCTGCCAAGTTTCATACTGGTCGAATATACAGCTGCAGAGTTATTAAGTGTGATCTTTGCGCTCATTTACGCTTTTTCTGGAATTCTATGGTCGCGCCTACAGGTCGTACAGTTTGTGCGACTGGCTCAAAATCTTCAGGGAATGTGTGGCTGGGGTCCCCAATGTGCCTTTTGAAGATTTGGTGAAAAAATATTAAACGGTTCAAAAGTTATTCAAAAAACAGTTTCCCATTATAAGTCAATGGGAAAAGTTAACAAAAAGTTCGACAGTGTCGCAAATGCATTTTTACTTTCGCAAATGGGCCTGTTACTTTCGCAAATCAGCCATTTTGTTTTCAGTTGGTGATCAGAAAAATGGTTGGCATTTAAATTTGAGACTCTCTAGCAACCTAATTCTTTTTGTATTCACCTAGTCGTGCCCTGAGGATGCTTGCCATGTCTTTATTTTGTGGTAAAACACCCCAGAAATATGTTTTTCAAATTTCTGGAAAAATTACTTTCACAAATTACTTTCGTGCTCACGAAAGTGTCGAACTTTCGTGTGAAAACTTTCGCAAACTGCGACAGTAGTTTTCCATCTGTGGGAAAGTGACAGCGATTCTTTAGCACTGCGCTGCAAAAGAACTGTTGGGAGTTTTGGGCTGAAATTTGGAGGGAACGGAGCCAACATCTCACAGATGTGCCTTTCAGTGTTGTATTGAAAAAATATTACATGGCAGCAAAGTTATGGCACTCCAAATTTGACATTTTTTCCCATAGGATAACATTACGGCGCCTGACGCATTACAGAAATCCTTTGGATCCCTGCTGCAAAATAACGGTTTGGTCTTTTTTCCTGAAATTTGAGGAAGACAGCCAACAGCCCACAGATGTGCCTTTCAGTGGTTTGGTGAAAAAATATTACAGGGAGGCAAAGTTATGGTACTCCGAACTTGTCTTTTTTCCCCATAGGATAATATTACGGCATTCGCCGCGCCTTTCAGGGCCCGTATCTCGGAAACGGTGCGAGATACGGACTTTTCGTCAGAAAACAACTTAGCCTCCTAATGGGGGCTAAGTACAAAATTAGCTAGGACAGTTGTAAATCATACGACTTTTAAATTTTTTTTTTACGTCGTACGGTTCCTGAGATATAACGTATTTAGTATTCTAAGTTATCATTTTCTGCCCCGATACTCATTATTATGCATACATTATTTCTACTCACTGTCTTTCTCTATGCAGGTTTTGGGGAAAACCAGCCTGTGCGCTTACATTAATGTTACTGTTGCCCTTTCTGCTTGCGGTTCCGTACCCGTTTCACTTACTGTTGACGTCTGCGTCACCGTGTGAGTTATCCTTTGCGTTTTCATTTGTGCTTGCATTTCTGTTGATTTTTGCCATTTGTGTCTACAGTACTGTTTCTCTTTCTGTTTCAGTTTGCATCACCATGCCCATTGACATTTCCATTTGCAGGCACCATGTTATTATGTGACAAAACATCACGTGGCAGACCGTTCACGTCTACGCCACCATGTGCGTTACCCTTTCTGTTCTCATTCGCGCTTGTGTTACCATGTGTACCACTGTTAGCACTTCTGTTTGTGTTGCTGTTCTTGTTACTATGCCACAAGACATCATGTGGTGAGAGGGCCCCTCGCTCCCTCCGCCGCATTATGCGGCAGGGGCGCGGTGCCCAGAGGGCCCCGCACTCCCGCCGCTGCATTACATTCACTATTTCTCGTTATCATTCTCAAACAGAAGGGAAATTAGAGGCAAAAAACTTTGTTTAATGCATTAGTTAGGTTGTTCCACAGCAACAAAAGTGAGGACATTCACTGTTAGGTTGAAAACCCCTTGACCCCCCCCTCCCCAACCGGCATTGGGGTGTGCATTGGGATCGTGGGTCCTAATTCTCACCCATCTCCTATACTTCTGCTTCTTTAAGAAACCAGCCTGTACGCTTACATTAATGTTACTGTAGCCCTTTCTGCTTGCGGTTCCGTACCCGTTTAACTTACCGTTGACGTCTGTGCCACCATGTGTGTTATCCTTTGCATTTTCATTTGCTCTTGCATTTCTGTAACTTTTTTGCCAGTTGTGTGTACCGTACTGTTTCTCTTTCTGTTTCACTTTGTGTCACCATGCCCATTGATATTTCCATTTACAGGCAGCATGTTACTATGTGACAAGACATCATGTGGCACGACGTTCCCGTCTACTCCACCGTGTTCGTTACCCTTTCTGTTCTCATTCGCGCTTGCGTTACCTTGTGCGCCACTGTTAGTGCTTCTGTTTGCATTGCTGTTCCTGTTACTATGCCATAAGACATCATGTGGTGGGAGTACGGGGCCCTATGTGCGTTATCCTTTGCGTTTTCATTTGCGCTTGTGTTTCTGTTATTTTTTTTGCCATTTGTGTCTACAGTACTGTTTCTCTTTCTGTTTCACTTTGCGTCACCATGCCCATTGACAGTTCTGTTTGCAGGCACCATGTTACTATGTGACAACACATCACGTGTCAGACTGTTCCTGTCTATGCCACCATGTGCATTGCCCTTTCTGTTGTCATTTGCGCTTGCATTACCATGTGCGCCACTATTAGCGATTCTGTGTGCGTTGCTGTTACTGTTACTATGCTACAAGATATCATGTGGTGGTAGTCGCGGGGCCCTTTGGCCGCTTCTACAGCTGCTGATTACATGCTGGGAGCGGTGCGCAATGATGTGTTATCCTTTTGCCATTTGCGCCACGCTTTCGTTATTTTTGCCATTTGTGTCTACAGTACTGTTTCTCTTTCTGTTACACTTTGCGTCACCATGCCACTGACACTTCTGTTTGCAGGCACCATGTTACTATGTGACAACACATCACGTGGCAGACCGTTCCCATCTACGCCACCGTGTGCATTACCCTTTCTGTTCTCATTCGCGCTTGTGTTACCATGTGTGCCACTGTTAGCATTTCTGTTTGCGTTGCTGCTCCTGTTACTATGCCACAAGACATCATGTGGTGGGATGCTCCTGCCACTGCATTACATTCACTATTTCTCGTTATCATTCTCAAAAAGAAGGGAAATTAGAGACAAAAAAAACTCAGTTTAATGCATTAGTTATGGTTGTTCCACAGCGACAAAAATGAGGAAATTCGCTGTTAGGGTTGAAAACCACCCTTTGACCCCCACGCCCACCCCCCCAACCAGCATTGGGGTGCGCATTGGGATCGTGGGTTCTAACTCTCACCTCATTCTCCTATACTTTTGCTGCTTTACACACGTGATGGGGTGAGAGTTACTTCTAACGACAACCAATGTGCATCCCGGTGTTAAACCATGTTCAGTAAATGGTTTACCTCATCATGTATGTCAATAAAAGATTAACATAAGGCTGTTAGAATGTTTGCAGGGAATTACAAACCTCCATTTAACACATCACGTGGCAGACCGTTGTCATCTGTGTCACTGTGTGCATTGCCGTTTATGCTCTCATTTTCACTTCTGTTACCATATGTGCCACTGTTAGTGCTTCTGTTTGCATTGCTGTTGGTGTTACTATGACTCAAGACATCACCAGTAGGGTCGGGTAGGCAGTGGAGCACCCAATGTCAGACAAAGTTAGGTAGTATATTGTAATTGTAGGTGTTGATGACAACACAGATGTATTTGTAAACTGAAGCATACTGTATACCCTCAGCTTGTATATGTACAATTGTGTTCTATTTGATCTACTGTTTGCTTTCCGGGTCACCCCTGAAAAAGGGATGTCCGGGGACTTGTGGGCTATACGGTTATTAAAATTCAATTAAGCAATAATGCATGATGCAGGGTTATGTTAATGGTCTGTAAATCACCTTCAAGGGGTGTACTGTGGCACGAGGTGTAGCCGAGTGGCATATGTCCGATAGGGTGATTAACTGACTATTATCATTGCCATTAGTAATGCCTTATTGCTATTATTTTAAAAATGTTTTTAAACTGTTTAAAAGCTTGTTCAGGAAATGGTTAACCTCTGTATGTATGTAAATAAAAGATTTACAGAAGTCTGTTAGAATGCTTGCAGCCGGTCAGAAAGCTCAGTTTCTGAGACCCTTTTTATAATTAATTAATAAGGCATGACAAGGGGTTATGTTAATGGTCTGTTAATCACATTCTAGGGGTGTGCTGTGGCACGAGGTGTGCCCGAGTGGCACATGTCTCTACAGGGTGATTGACTGACTGTTAACACAATTCTTGGGAGTGACTTATTGCTATAATAATGAAACATGTTTTTAAACAGTTTTAAACCTTGTTCAGTATATCGTTAACCTCTTCATGTATGGTAATAAAGATTAACATAAGGTTGTTAGGATGTTTGCAGCCAATGAGAAACCTCCATTTTGTCAGACTCTGAAGTACACGTAGTAGTGACTGAATGGTACATGTATAGTCACAGCTGTGACCTGTTGGGTGCTGATGTGTGGCACCTTGGTATAGTAATAATGACTGCATAGGCACAGGAAAAGTAAGTACATTGCTGAGTTTTTTACACTGTTAGGAATTCTGTCAAATGTGACATGCAATGTTCCACATTGTTGCATATGCTGTGATACTGACTGTATGTCATAGGTACCGAACAAACTGATGGAGGTATAGTTGTAGCAGTATTAGTTAACATTGATTTGTATGCTTAAGTCATATACACTTATTTTTATGTCATAATGGTATTTAAAGTAAAGAGGTGACACAGGTGGTTATGGTTTGAAAAATGTATTGCCAATTTGTCAAATGGAGAAAAGGTCCAATCAAGAGTGAAATTTAGTTAACAGAAGCAGTCTCACAATACAATCTTTGTATGTGTGCAAACATTGCCTGTCATATATGTAAATGTGTAAGAATAATAAGAACTGTATAATATGGATTGGAGTAAGTATGTGATATTATAGGAAACTAATCAGGTGTTGTGTGTTTCTAGTCATGTTTCAATATTCACTACTCTCTATGTGAGGAAGTAGTTTCTGACATTCGACCTGGAATTCTAATAGTCAGGCTGAAGCTGTGGCGCTTCATTATATATTTACTATTGAATGTGAATACAGTTTGTAAAAAAATGTAACTTTTTTAAAAATGGTTGTATGTTGTAATTATGTGTAGTGCATTACTTGTGTGGTATGTTATTAAGGCAATGTCAGTAGGTTGTGAAGTGTGATTACACACATGATAGACAAGTGTTTTGCTGTAATTGTGTGACTGCTAATGTGGATGTTCCTGGGGTGGGCAAAAAAACATATGCTCACTGTCTAAGTAATACAGTATACAAAAATGTTAGTTTTGTGACATTTGATTGGTGTTATTTAATAATATGCCACTGACTAGGCGCAAATGGAAAATTCCCACCTGACCCCTCAATTGAGGCGATCATAAATATTGTCAGGAACAGGTATGCAGTGTGTTGTGATCAGTAACAGTGTCTGATTTACAATTGTCAATATTTTTTACATACGTTAGAATTACTTATGTGACAAGTTTTAAAAATATAATATTTTTACATGAACAAATGACATATTATCAATTCTTACATTGGCTTCTATGTAAATTCTTAACTTGTAAATACTAAAACTGTGCATGGAATGCATTTTTTAACAAACTTATGGTTAATTAAATGTAGTTAGTAAAGTGCTGAATAATATGTAAAACATTCACTTGTACTTTAGTGTTACACTAGTATTTTTAGTACAGGTATCAAACTAGTTATTAACAATGTACACCTGAATACAAATGTTTATATTATGTACAAATAATTGCAAACACATGTAAAAGTCAGTAAATGCGATTCTGCAATTGGTTCTTATTTACAGTTGTGTAATTCAGCTTCTTGCATTATCAATAAAGGTAGTTATTTTTACATATGTACAATACTAGTATTTCGCATGAAGGCATGATAGTTCTACACTGTTGCATGGTGACCGAATGATGTTCTCTATATGTCAAGAGTCAATAGACAAATTGAAGTGTTGATAGACAACTTGTGACAGAGTGGAATGTTTGCTGAATGTTAGAAGTGTTGCTCAGTTATTTACGATAATAACTGAGAAGTTCTCTTTGTTTGCAAAGAGTAACAGCTTATAAGTCATATCAATTTGTTGTTATGTATGAGTTAATACATGGATGCTTAAAGATATGTACAGAGGAGGAGAGCAGTAAGTCCTCAGTTTTTAGATGTACAATCTTTGATACATATGTAATCATGGTTTCTCTAGTGACTGTGAATATTGTTGGCGCTGATTGAAGCTACTACAACAATTTTCATGTAGTCACTGATCCACACAAGATCTTACATGTTACAGTGTATGGAATGTCTCTGTCAGAATTTCATTTTGTTGAAATTGTATGGTTTGTTTAGAATCGTACATTATACAACATTGTAATGAGGTATGAATGTTTTTGGGACAAAGTAGTCATGTTTAAAATGTAACATGTTTTGTCCTATTCTTCTGAAATATGAAGGTTATCATAATTCTTCAATATTAGAAGATCAAATGGAAGTGTTGGTAGACAACTTGTGACAGAGTGGAATGTTTGTTGAATGTTAGAAGTTGCTCAGTTATTTACGATGATAACTGAGAACTTCTCTTTGTTTGCAAAGAATAACACTTTATAACTCATATAAATTTGTTGTTATGCATGAGTTGATACATGGATAATTAAAGATATGTACAGAGGAGGAGAGCATTAAGGCCTCAGTTTTTAGATGTACAATCTTTGATAGACATGTAATCATGGTCTCCCTAGTAACTGTGAATATTGTTGGCACCGATTGAAGCCACTACAGCAATTTTCATGTAGTCACTGATCCACACAAGATCTTACATGTTACCGTGTATGGAATGTCTCTGTTAGAATACCATTTTGTTGAAATTGTATGGTTTATTTAGAGTCGTACATTATACAACATTGTAATGAGGCATGAATGTTTTTTGGACAAAGTAGTCATTTTTAAATGCAACATGTTTTGTCCTATTCTTCTGAAATATGAAGGTTGTCATAATTCTCCAATATTAGAAGATATGCATTTTTCAAGTGTCATGGCAGTCTCTGTTTAAAACTGCTTGTAGAGTCGTCACACTCTAACCATCCAGTTCTGCACCTTAGTAACGAGGTGTAATGCCCAGAATGTATGGATTGACCATGGTGATAGATTATACTGTGAGTGTCAAACACTGATTGGTTGAAGACTATTCTACTAGCGGTGTAATCTGTGATAGGAGTATCAACTCTGAGCCCGTTGGGGTCAAATCTGTGTAACATAAGCAACAGATATTGAGATGAACTCCTGAGACGTATGGACTGAGTGCATTTGCCTCCACACCTTCCACAGGCATGACTACATTCAGCATTGGTGAATAGCTGTCGAAATTTGACACTTTTGGTTTCAGGGACAAAGAGAGTAATCCACAGCATGTCTTGTGTGGTTTCACACTGTGAATTGCCACATGAAACACATACATATTTTGTAACATATGTTACTGTGAAGTACTGCCGCATTGGGGTGCCATCTTCATCCAGGTTGTTTATGAAAGCCATCATAAACTCAGTAGTGTCTTGCTGTATGTCTGCAGCAAACGTACTACATCCAGCATATGTAGCTAACACCTGTCGTAGTGGTGTTAGTGACTGTACATTGTTAGAGTGGTCAGAAGTCATGTTGATAATCTGCTTCAAAGCGTTTGATAGGGGATTGTCTTGTGAAGCAAATATTGCCTGCACAAACTGTGGCATGTGTAGAAAAACTTGCATAGCTGAGTTAGCATAGCAGTTTACTCTACTGCTGTTGTCAAAGACTGGTACAGCAGCTACACCAACTGATTTCTGACGAATTGCTAGTTGTGAATGTTTACTTGAAGTTGTGGCCTTTGCTGAACTCTTTTTTGTTGAATCACTTTTGGAAGCTTGTTGCTGTTTGTTGCTACTTCTAGCTGTGACTGAATTGTGTGAGACAGACAGATATGTAGGCAGTGGTATTAAATACATTTGTGGCTGATGTAGAGTACGTAACCTGTTGTACTCAAGAATACATCGCTTGTCAACTCGTCTTTTCTGAGGTGCTATACTAATGATGTGCAATCCAGAAAGGCTCGGACATGTGAAAGTGCAACTGTAGCTCTATGCCATCCTTGAAAATGTCTGTACCTATGTCTACCATTGCTGAATCCAAACTCAATCCCTGAGATTTGTGAATGGAGACAGCATATGCAACACATAATGGGAACTGTTTTCTGTTTACATAGACATCCTTAAAAACCTGGAATTTAACACAGGTTCGATCTATGTGTACAGACTGCTGCATGTTGTCAAAGTGCACTACAAGTGTCTCAATATATGTCTTCCATGCAACTACTAAGTGTGGTATGTTGTGTGCAGCTGCAATCAAGGATGTGTACGTTTGGTGTACGTGGCCTCAGTTTTGCTGTTGATCTCCACTGAGCATGCAGTACCTGGTCAGGTGGGTGGGGATGTCTCGTAGTACATTTAGACAATTGTTTGTTATTTCTGTCACCTGCTGCTGGATGTCTGTCATTGGTTGTGTTGACTTGATCCTCCCCCATACTTGCATATGTGTGTGTGTGTGTGTCTGTGTGTGTGTGTCGTGCTGGGGGGGGTGAATTCGGAGTTAGAGTTTTCAACCCTAACAGCGAATTTCCTCACTTTTGTCGCTGTGGAACAACCCTAACTGATGCATTAAACGGAGTTTTTTGCCATGAATATATATATAGGTACCAATATGCTTCTCAAGAGACAAAGTGTGACAATCAGGTTCCAAAATTTATTTGGGCCAATTGTCATAACCATATCATATTTACATTGGGTGCATGAGGTAGTTTTTTAGTCCCCAATATAAAGACAGTTCGTAGTTCAGAGGTGGTAAAAAATGGGATTAAAAGTTCTCACAAGAGCAACGTAATGTGAGTAACATCGTATCCTTGACAGCAAATTTGTCATATTATCAAACATATATTTTTTGATATTACTATGTCTATGGTATCTATTTAGGTAGCATAATATCTAACTTTTCAGTTTTTTATCATAAACTTAACTTGTTGGTAATTATGCCACAGTACATTTCATGATCACAGTATGCTCAAATCTGGACATGTTTAAATTTGGCTACCACATTCATGTCCTTGATTTTCTAGCCCATTGTTTTTTGCACAACTATATTACCCTCATAGGAAAAGACAGAAATCACTGAATTTTCAGAAAGTGAATTATACTTTATTTACAAGGGTTTTTTCCACAGGATGTCATGTGAGCAACTCAGACTCCACAGGACGTCACGTGAGTAACACAGACATGACACAAGAAGTCACATGAGTAACATGGACACCAGAACAGTATTATCAGTTTCATACCAAGTGTCTCACTAAGTCATATCAAAAGTTATTTCTAATGTTCAACCAAAAAATGATTGTCATACTATGGATATTTGGTATAACATTTTTTGAACATTTTGAAGATTGTACTGTAGTCACAACATTATATTAACTTAAGATATTCATATTCACACATGTTTTATGTTACAGTGTAGTATGGACTGAATCTCACCTGGTCTGTCTATTATATATAACAGCTGGTCCCAAGCCTACAATAACAGAGAGGGAAACCAACTATATCTTTATGAGATGAATGGTGGTGTTTGGGATTAATGCATGCCCTTGCTGCTTGTGATATTCAAGGCTGAAGGCAAAACACTTTAAGTGTATTAGTGACTTATAACATGGGGTAGATAAAGGCAGGTTAGTGGTAAGCAACCATCAGGTGACCATTGCTTACTCCACAATGTATGACAGCTAGTGGTGAACCATCTCTGTGAGAGATCAGCCTGTGTTTCTGTTCTGATCTTGTTATAGTGCAAAATTGCAGTCTATGGAGCAGCCATTACTATCCCTGCTTATTGAGTGAGAGCCAAGGCCTGCCATGTAGTCCCAGGCAGCGCAGCAACAGTAACTGTAGTGTTCAAAGTTTGTAGTCTTGCTTCTTACCCAAGCTTGTTCCCAGAGTGAAGTGTGTGGACCCCACAGTCATTTTTCTGTCGCACAGCCAGATTGACAGGCACATCCCATAGTTGTGGCATAAAGTCTGATGTAACAGTGTGAAGAGAGGGAGACTCCCCCAATGATGTAATGATCTGAAAGTGAGCTTTATGTTGGAGGACAGAGAAACAGAGTTCCAGCAATACCTGCAGGCTTTGAGTCCAATTAGTTGCCATTTCTTAATTGGTAGAATAAAGTCTGGTAGACTGTGTGACTGCACTGCTGGGGAAAATGTTTACTTGCTTGACATGCATTAATGTAGCCACAGACAGAGCAGCTAAGCCAGTAGATGTATAGACACCATGTCTGTACCACAAGAGGCAATTCCATATTTTGCACTTCAGAGCTACTGTGCTGTCTCAGAAGGCATATCATGCACAACAAATGTCAGAGAAAGCATAGCAGCACTTTCCTTCTGACATTTGTATGTGCATGGGGACTATTTTTTTAGGCAGCAGAATACAAAAATTTGCATGTCTTTTATAAAAGAAGAAAAAACATGTATGTTGCTTTCTCCTTGTTTTGTAGTACACCCTCTGTTTTAAGTGTAATAGCCTACTCCAGGGTGTGCGGTTATTGGGGATTAATCAACACACTGGGTATTACGAAGGCACTCAGCCAGCAGCCTCATGCTGCACAATGCACTTGGGATATTGATTAATCCCTAATAACTGCATACCCTGGAGTGGGTTACTTCCTAGTAATAGAACTATGCCCTTGAGTGGGTTGCTTCAATCTTAAAATGTGTATTAAGAAATGAAAATGAAATTAAAAACTGACTTCAGGGGCCAGATCCTCCAAAGCTTGCCCATGTGCAAAGCCTAGTTTTTCCACACAAACCCAGATTTGCACAGATGTCCATATTCCAAAGCCCTGTTATGGGCAAACAAGGTTTGTGTCAAGGAGATTTTCTGAGTTTGGCACAATACAAATAGAAAGTAATGGACCTGAAATCTGGTGAAGTCCTGTAATCACAGAGTGCAAGGTAATTTTGCATGGTCCCCTTGTATGGTGCAGATATACACAATTATCCCTGCTACTAATGATGCCATCCCCAAGATCACAGCCACAACTGAAGACACAGCCCCTTCCTGTTGTCAAATGGACCGCTCCGTGTTACCATCACTCACTGTGTCCACAGCATGGTCCTACAAGTGCATATGGCAACCAGTGCATTTTGGGAGACGGTACATTTTTAGGTTTCTTTAACTATTGGGGTGAATGTCAGTAATTGTTTGATATGCCATGCTAGGCCCTCAGCCTATCATGCAGCACATGGCATACCAAACAATTACTGTGATTCACTGCAATAGCAAAGTAAGCCTAAAAGTGCACACCAAAACCTGAATGAAAAAAAAAAAAGAAAGAACAAAGGGTAACATTTTTACAGTCACTGACAGCAATCATCCCAGTAAGGAAAAAACTGTATTTTTCTTCACTTGTACTGCAATGGAAGCCATTTAAGGCACACCGTGTAGCACATAGCCCAGTTACTGAGATACGTGCAACAGCAGCCAAATGAGCCTAAAACTGCACAAAAACAATGAACAGGGTTGATGTTTTTGGTGACTGCAACCCGGTTACCATCAATTACAGTCATTTTACAATCATTTTTGGTATTTGTGCCCTTTTAGGCTCGTTTTACTGTTACAGTGCATCTCAGTAATTGTTTAATGTACCTTGCTAGACTCTTGGCCTAACATGCAGCACATGGCACACCTAGTGATCACAAAACATGTTGCTGAAATGTAAATGGTTCTGTGCTGGCATTTGGGTGCTCAGTGTTGAGTCGTCGGGTGCAATATGTTTTTTAAAAAAAGTTGCCATCTTATTAGACTCCTTTGGATCTGAGAAGTTTGTGGATTACCCAACGCTTGGTTTACTGCTGCTGTTATTTGCTGTTACTTGCTTTTCTGCTGCTAAATGGCTTTGATGCACTTGCACATGAAATAAATGAGTACTGTGAGTGCATTTGGAGTGCTGACCATTTTTCTGTTCTAGAGAAGTGTTTTTTCAAAACTAAATATGATATTAACCAGGATTCCTTTTTAAGTTTATTAGATAAGCAGGTAGTTTAAAAGAGTTCTGGTGTTCTGATGCCTCCCGCACAATATAAGTCCCTAAATAGATCAGGTCTACACAAACTGAGCACCTGCAGAGACCAGGTCCTATTCATTTACTCCCCAATACAGCATGTATTTTATTTCTCATTACTGAACTCTCCAAACTGTAGATATGGTGTTCTGATGCCTAATACAAAATGAGCCCCAGCACTAACCAGGTCCAATTGATATACTCCCCAAAACTGCAATTTTTTTGCCCAGTACAGAACAAACTATTTCGCAGCAGTAACATCAAAGGGGCCCCTGATGAAGAATAGGATCACACAAAATGCCCCCCTCCCACAGGGACCAGCCACACAGAATGATCCCCATGTACAGACTTGGTCTATAGAATAGGTAAATATGTATAACCATTTAATCTAGGAAACCTGCAGTTGTTCAACTTTAAAATGCTTTATAATCAACTCTATCTGCCCCTACCCCACCCTTCAAACCCCAAGTCCAGCATCTTGAGACCATGATGCAAGGTCCGACTGCATGTCTCTGTATTTCCCAAAAAGCAAATGTATACCTTTACAATCTGCAGACATCTGACACACCGGGGAACAAAAGAGAATCTGAGATGCACAGAGAATAACCCACTGTAGTGCCCGTAACGTGCATAACTCCAAACTTCAGGAGGACAACATGTCTTGTCCAGAATGTACATGGCAGTACAAAGAATGCAGACCCACAAGCTCCACAGCTTTAAAGAGCCATGGGGTGATGACTGAAGGTGTCAGCATACATTTCTGGTTCTCAACATTCTGGGCTGGTGGAGGAACCAATAGTAACGTGGGCTACAAAAGGACACAAAAATAACATGCCATGGGAAAAGGGAATTTTCTAAATAAATGAGTTATAACAAACTGCAAGGTTTTGGCAGCATGTCAGTAACAAAACGAAGGTCACCAAACACAATAATGCTTTTGGACCACAGTTCATGCAAATTAAAGGCACAGTCTGCTTAGGATGAGGTACTAGATGGACACTACATGTAATGAACATTACAGCGGTATAAAATGATTAAATAAAAGGCAAACACTTTTATTCTGTACAGGGCGTTCTAGGGAGAAGCTTAAATTAAGTAATTAGATAACACATTAACAACAGTTGGGTTTCTAAGGCACAATAAAGGGCTGAATTTAAATACTTAAATTGGGAATGGAAGCAATGTCACAAAATGGAACCCTATTTGAAGCGGTACATTGATGTTTGTGATAAAACTGAAAGAACACAGTGGAACCAAACTGGGTCATGTTATGTTTAATATCTCTCCTAATGTGGGACTACAAATTAGGTGCGTCATGTGAACCTTTTAACAATTCAGCAAAAAGTTACAGAGTGTCAATGTGCAGTAGGTATGAGTCTCTCGAATACTGTATTCATGCTATATATATATATATATATATATATATATATATATATATACACTACTGTGTATATATTATGGTAGTACAGTAGTGCTACATAGTTAGGGTTGAGTAGCACTTTTAAGGTTAAAGGGTCAAATTTTGCACCTTAATAACTTTGCCACTATTCAATGGATTTGCTGAAATTTAGAAAGTGTAATTGGGCATGTTAGATCTTGGGATCTCCCAAGTTCCGTACTGGACGGATATACAGCTGCGGAGTTATTAAGTGACAACCAACTGCATAATTACGCTTTTTTGCGGTTTCTTTGCTCTCACCTACAGGTTGCACGGTTTGCACAACTGGTCCAAAAACTTCAGGGAATATGCAGGTGGGCTTCCCGATGTGCCTTTTGTAGATTTCATGAAAAAATATTGAATGGTTCAAAAGTTATTCAAAAAACAAGTTCCCATTATAAGTCAATGGGAAAAGTTAACAAAAAGTTCAACACTTTCGAAAATACAGTTTTTACTTTTGCAAATGGCCTTTTTACTTTCACCAATCCACCACTTTGTTTTCAGTTGGTGATCAGAAAAATGCTCAGCATTTAAATTTTGGACCCTCTAGCAACACAAATCGTTTTGTGTTTAGCTAGTCAGAACCTGAGGATGCTAGGCATGTCTTTATTTTGAGGTTAAACACCCTAGAAATAAGTTTTCAAGTTTCTGAAAAAGGTACTTTCGCAAAGTAGTGTCGCACTCATGAAAGTGTCACAAATTTTTGCAAAAGCTTTTGCAAATTGAGACACTACTTTTCCACGCTATGGCAAAATGGCAGCAATTCTTTGCCACCCTGCTGCAAAAGAATAGTTTGGTCTTTTGGGCTGAAATTTGGAGAGAACGCAGCCAACAATTCTCAGATGTGCTGTTCAGTATTTTGGTGAAAAAATATTACAGGGTGGCAAAGATATGGCACTCCAAAGCTGACACTTTTCCCCATAGGATAACATTACGGCGTCCACCACATTATAGGAATCCTTTGCCGCCCTGCTGCAAAATAACGGTTTGCTGTTTTGGGCTGAAATTTGCAGGGAAGAAAGCCAACATCCCACTGATGTGCCTTTTGGTGGATTGGTGAAAAAATATTACAGGATGGCACAGTGACGGCACTCCAAATTTAATGCTTTTTCCTATTGGATAACATTAAGGTGCCTGTCGCACTTTTGGGGGCCCATATCTCGGAAACGGTGCGAGATACAGACTTTTCATCACAAAAATGCTTAGCCCTATAATGGGGACTAAGTACTAAACTAGACAGGAAAGTCATAATTCATATGAAATTTACATTTTTTTCTACGTCATACGGTTCCTGAGATATAAGCAATTTAATATGCCAAGTCCTCATTTTCTGCTCTGAGGCCCATTGTTATGTATACATTCTTTGTTTTCACTGTGTTTTCCAATGCATTTTTTGGGGAAAAGAAGGGAATGATCTTTCGTTACTGTGCCAGTTAGTGTTTTCAGTTACATTTCTGTTACCTTTTGTGGCACCATTACCATATACGCCACCGTGTACATTACGCTTTGCATTTTCGCTTGCGTTTGCGTTTGTGGGTTGTTTGGCATTATTGTTGCTGTTACCATTACCAGTTTCATTTGCAATTGCGGTACCATCCACGTGAATTATGGCTTGCGTTTTCACACGTGCTTGCATTTCTGTTTCGTTTTTGTTTCCTTTGGCGTTATTTTTGCTGTTACTGTTACCATTTGCGTTTACAATTGCGGTAACATGGCTGTGCGCATAACAGTTTGCATTTCTGTACTTGCTTGCATTTGCATTTCTCTTTCCTTTGGCGCTATTGTTGCTGTTACCATTACCATTTACATTAACAATTGCGGTTCTGTGACCATGCACATTACGGTTTGCGTTTTCATATGTGCCTCTGTTCCCATTTCCATTTCTGTTTCCTTTGGCATTATTCTTCATGTTAACTTTACCATTTGCATTTATGACTGCAGTACCATGGCTGTGCACATTATGGTTTGCGTTTATGTGTGCGTTCATGTTTCTGTTTCTGTTCCCTTTCACGTTCTTTTTGCTGTGACACTTAACAGTTCCATTTAAAATATCACTTCCATCACTGTTCCCATTATCAGTTGTGTTTTTGTACATGCTTCAATGTCTGTTTGCATCACTGTTCGCTTTGGCGTCACTTTGCGCTTTCGTTTCTATTAATGTTTCCTTTACCATTTACATTTCAGTTACCATATGCGCCACTGTTGGCACTTCTGTTTGTGTTGCTGTTCCTGATATTATGTCACAAGACATCATGTGGTAGGAGCGTGGGGCCCTTTGAGCCCCATGCTTCTGCCGCTGCATTACTTTTACTATTTGTCGTCATCATTCTCAAAAAGAAGGGAAATTAGAGGCAAAAAAATCCATTTAATGCATCAGTTAGGGTTGTTACACAGTGACAAAAGTGAGGAAATTCAGTGTTAGGGTTAAAACACCCCATTGGACCCCCCAGCCCACCCCCAACCGGCATCGGGGTGCTCGTTGGGGTCATCGATCCTAACTCTCACCACATTCTCCTATACCTCTGCTTCTTTACACATGTGATGGGGTGATAGTTAGGCTGATGACCCCAACCGCACACCCCAAATGCTGGGTTGGGAGGTGGCTGGAGTCCAGGGGGTTTTCAAACCCTAACTACTGAATTTCTCACTTTTGTCACTGTGGAATATCCCTAACTGATGCATTAAGCTAAAGTGTTTGTTCTCCAATATATATATATATATATATATATATATATATATATATGTATATATAAATAAATATATATATATATATATATATATATATATATATATATATATATATATATTAATTATAGGGTGCAGTGGCACCCCTGTTTTTAGGGTTGAGTAGGCAATTCTATGTTTAACTTGAAATTTTGCATGTTAATAACTTTGGACCTATTCAACAGATTTGCAGGAAATTTAGTATGTGTGATGGGGCATGTTAGATCTCTTGATTTGCCAAATTTCATTATGGTCAGACTTACAGTTTTTGTGCACAAAAATGCTGAAAATTTCACTTTTCGCCAGGTATGTGTGTAGTTTTTTTGATTTTGTTCATGGTGCTGTACGGCCATCATGTGGTATGCCACTTTACGACTTGGCTTCTCTGAAAGAGCTTGGGTGAAGGAACATGTCACTTTTCCTTTGGTGAAAAAATATTAATCCATTCAAAAATTATTAAAGGAGTAATGCACGACATGGTGTGAGTCATGCTGGGATAACACCATGCCTGGGGTGGTTGGGCATGAGGACACAGGCCGAGTGCATCCAATACCCCAGGCATGGTGTTATCCCAACACGAAACACACCCTAGAGTGCATTATTCCTATAATACAATGGATCATGTATTTTTTTTAAAGAAGAATATGAAAACTTTTATTAAAACTGTATTTTTCTGTCATGTTTTGAAAGTGTAGGAATACTTAGGGAACAAATAGTGCTGGATATGTTTTTCCAATAGATGGAGCTGCTGTTTTGTTACTGTCAGTCTGAGGATCTGCCTTCGAGCCCCACCTTCCTTATTGTGAACCTGTCTGCCTCTCTTGTATTTTTACTGTGCACGCTGATAGAACAACAGCTCATTAAATTAGGAGTTTTTAAATGAACTGGTTTGAAGCCATCTGTACAATTGGGTCAGCTGTCCCCATTCCGATCAGCATGCCGTAGCAGACTGAGTGCAGTGTTCAAAAGTAGGGACACTGCACTTCAACTGAATTACTTGTTCTCTTCAGTTTTGTTCTCCCAATACAAAAGATATGCTAACTGTACTGGGAGAATGTAAGTCAGACCCAAACTAAACAGAATTTTAATGAGCCAGGGGTGAGGGGAGGAGATGTTGCACCAGCCATCTTCTGGTTTTACAGACAACATACATTTTTTCTGGTTCTACTGAGAAGGAAGAAATATTGGGTACTAAACGGCAGCCCATCAAAGAAAAAACAGGTGAGTTGCATGTTTTAAATGTTCATTGTATTTCAAAGCCACATGTCTAGCTGTGCACACTGTTCATGGCAGTTTTTTTTAAGCAGTTTCTAAGTCGAGTGGTCAGCTACCCACCTCACCTCACACATTGTTCAGAGCAGCTGAGTGGGCAGTGCTGAATGCAATGGTAGGGAGGGCTGTGGGGAGATTTTTTTTTAATGTTTAATGAGGTCATCAGTCTGATGTGGCTATTCCATGGTGTTACTGTATGCCAGGATAACACCACAGGTCATATCCCACACTGACCAATGAGTGCCCGAGATTCTTTCATGCCATTGTATAATAAAGTTTTAAGTTCCCATTATAAGTCAATGGGAAAATTTATATGGTTATTTTGTGAAAGAAAAATGAGGTTTTGGCCATCTAGTCCATCCTCAATATCAAAGAATTTATAGGCTTGTGATCAAAGAATCTTTGACTATGAGGAATTATTTGATCGTGACAGCTGTCATCTTGTTTTCAGCTTTCAGTTGGAAAAACTCAGATATCTCAGCTCAGGGATAACTCCTGAAGTAAAACTTGGAAGGGTTTTGCTCAGGGGGCTTAGCTCTATTGAGCCATGTCTGTGGTTTCTTGTAATGTGGTCAAAAAATAGAGTTCTAAAGTTTTAAAATTTTTGATCACAGCTCGCCAACAATCTTTGATCACGAGCCTGCAAATTCTTTGATCACAAGATTCTTTGACCATGATCTTTGATCGCGAGGGTGTGACTAGATGGCCAGATGAAAAAAATCTAATTTCTCAGCCCAGGAGTGACTTATTAAGCAAAATGAGGATGGGTTTTGGTCCAGGGGCTTCGTTCTAGCAAGTCATGGCTGTGGTTTCATTTATTTTTGTGTAAAAATTGACTTTTACCATTTTTTTATTCTTTGATCATGAGCCTGCAAATTCTTTGATCACGAGATTCTTTGATCGTGAGGGAGGGACTAGATGACCAGATCTGGAGGGACCAGATAGCCCAATTATAACAATTTTTTAAATTAAATATCTCAGAAACAATTTGGTCTTTTCACTTGAAATTTGGAGAGTGTTGACAGGATTCCATGTAGATGTGAATTATGGTGTTTAGGTGTTGGACAATACATTTTTTGCAGAGAAATGGCATGGCACAGTTTAAATTTTGAGGACAGAGTTTTACATTGTGGTAGTGGCTTGAAATTTATAGGGTATCTACCTTTACTGCCATGGATATACTTTTTAGTTGTTAGGTGTGTGAAATGTAAACAGGTGCAGAATTCTGCCACTCTAATGAATAAAAATTTCAAACTTTCAAATGTTATATCACGGAAACGGTTTGGTCTTTCCAATTGAAATTTGGAGGGTGTTGAGGGGATGTCCTGTACATGTGAATTATGGTGTCTGGATATTGTAAAAACATTTGCTGTGCAGATATTGCATGCTGCACCTTATGTTTTGCATATAGTGTTTTCCATTGTAGTAGTAGGTTCACATTTATAGGGTATCTAGTCTTGTTGCCATGGAGGTAATTTTCAGTGCTTAGGGTCTGACATGTAAACAGGTGTTGAATTATGGCAGTCAGATGACTGACATTTTGTTTTGTTTCTAGGTTGTGGGTCCCATGCTCCCACCAATATGCGGCTCCCAGCAATACATATGATATTCAGTACTTGTACTCTTACCTTAGGCAGAAATTTGCATGTTGGTGGGGCACGGCTCCCACCAACTTGTGCAATTTTATGTTTTTCTATTCTTTCTAATAAAGTAAGGATATTCGATGCAAAAAGCTTCGTTAATGCATCATTTATGGTTAAAATACTAAAAGTCAGGAAATGAGACCTTTAGAGTTGCCCCCTCCCCCCTCGTGGACCTACCCATCATCCCGAGATTGACAGATGATGGGGTGTGTCATTGGGGTTGTGAGGCCTAAATGTCACCCCATTCTTCTTTACTGTGGCTTTTGAATGTGATTACACATGGAATGGGGTGACATTTAGGCCTCACAACCCCAATGACACACCCCGTCATCTGTCAATCTCAAGATGATGGCTGGATCCATGAGGGGAGAGGGAGCAACCCTAAAGGTCTAATTTCCTGACTTTTTGTGTTTTAATCCTAAATAATGCATTAACAAAGTTTTTTGCATAGATATGTATATTATACTAGTGTGGTAGCACCAGTATAGTTAGGATTGATTAAAGGGTGTTTAATGTTAAAGGACAATCTTTGGATCTAATAAATTTGTTGGCATTGCTTGTTTAGGTTTTGAGATACAAAGCATTAAAAAAATTGACGGTTTTGCCATTTTGGGCTGTTTTTTTTCCCTCACCTGTATCTCCCAATTGGCTTTAGCAAATGGGCTGACATTTTCAGGGTAGAAAGCCTTGGCCTCAGAGATGTGATTTTTAAAGGTTTGGTGGAAAAATATCACTTTGTTGTAGTGTTCTGAAATGTTCTATTAGCCATTATTTTCTATGGGGAGAAAATAGATGTCAGGCATGAAACAGGATCCTGATTCAAAGGAGCCATTTGGACAGGGATCATGCTTCAGAGGAGCCATTTGGACAGATATCATGATTTGAAGGAGCCCTGCTGAGAACTGTGTAATGTACACTTTCTGTAATCAGTGCCTTTGAGAGAGAGACCCCCCAAGGGGTTTTCATCTCCATCCTGTTCCTTCACATGGACAGTTGGGTAGAGGTGAACAGTGTGATGCTGACTCTTTGGGACATATCCTTTGCTCGAGTTGTCCTGGTGGTACTCCCACAGACACAGAGATAGTACAGAGTGTAACACAGAGCATTGTTTCCTGTTCATCACCCCCAGCAGGGCCGAAGCACAATCAGCAGTTGGGAGAGGGAGAGAGAGAGAGAGAGAGAGAGACAGTGAGGTGTGTAACCACTGTCAGAAATGGAGAGCAGCAGAGAGTTTCAAACAGGCACAAAGTCACTCATTCAGTGAATGGGGGAGAAACAGAACACGATGGCTGGGATAGAAACAATGACAGTCAACAGAAGCCCCCCTCACCAAGCGGGCTGACTGTCTCCAGTCCCCATCCAGAAAGGGTGGTCAGTACACAGCTGGAGACACAAAGCAGGAGCCACACAAGGTTGGTGTCTGTGGAGCATGGCCAGGGATGGATGGTCAGAAGAGAGAGAGAGAAACATGGAAGAGTGTTGTTGGAGTACCAGTGCAGGCATTCCTGTGTACCTAGAGAGGCAGAGTGCGAGAGACCAAAGGGAGTGGGCATTCTGGTGAGTCATGCGGTAGCTCACCTGCCCCCCCACACCCACACACTCCCCAGAGAGACCAAGCCACATGCAGTGACAAGCAGATGTATGCCATGTGCTACTCACTACTACTACAGCTGCTAACTGGCCCCAGGTGCTGTAAAATCTGCTGACAAGCAGTTCCATAGCAGTCAGCAGCTCCCCCAAATTTTGATAGTGATTCCCAACCTGACACCTATTCACACCTGTGCATAGCAGTACTGTCATGCCTCCAGCACTTGTACAACTTATTCATGGTGAGGAGAAGGGACTGGGATAGTGGGGGGATGCAGCAGCAGTTCCTGTGTGTAGGTCATGTTTAGGACCCAACACACAGGAAGCTGCTGATGTTTATGGAAGTCTTGAATGGCAGTGGTGGAAGAGGGGGCTGTACAATACTGGGCCAATTGCTGGTACTGATGCATTGATATATCAATCAATCAATCAATCAAAAATGTATTTATAAAAAGGCGCCTTTCTAAAAATCAAGGTGCCTGTACATCTCATAATAAAACAATATTAATAAAACAATAAATTAACCACACTAATAATATTTAAAAATCATTATATGCTTGTTTAAAAAGATATGCTGATTCCTGAACGTGACTGTCATGGGCTACCCATACCCCATGGGCTCTGCTTCCTTTACACTTGTGGTGTGTTTCTAGGGTGAGGGGAGCCTCCTAAATGGCTTCTGTTTTTTTCAATGGGATTTAAAGACAGGGATTAATTGGCTCTGGAGAGAAGACTTGCACCAGTAATGGAGTAGGGGTCGGATGTATATTTTTTATTTGTAACTTTTTCAAGTCATTGAGGCCGGTTGCTTGCAGATGAACCACACTTGGATTGGCAGTTTGGATCCCATGCAGCCATGTCCCCTTACTGGATGTGGAGTGACTCTCAAGCCTGCTTGTTCAGTTCACATGTATTGCAAGACAGTGTGGGACAGTGGGGTGCCTACCCCAGCGTCCTGAAATATTTATGTAAATGTTTTGCCAACAGCGGGGTTCTCAATCCTCATATCAGCACTAGATCCCCCTGCTGCCAGAGTGGGACACTAGGAAGCCCACTCCCAGTGTCCTGAGTTATGTCCACCCCCTCCCAGGTACCATGAGACACTGGAGAGCCCATCCCCAGTGTCCCAAAAAATGGTTCTAGTGTTCCTGTGAAAAAATAAAACAGTCCTCCAACGTTTCTTTTTTAAAACTGCTGTAAAAATTAAAACAGTCCCT
This sequence comes from Neoceratodus forsteri, assembly GCA_016271365.2. Classification (NCBI taxonomy): domain Eukaryota; kingdom Metazoa; phylum Chordata; order Ceratodontiformes; family Ceratodontidae; genus Neoceratodus; species Neoceratodus forsteri. Next base: position 217,968,930 of record CM057453.1, read on the forward strand.
CATCATCTCTGCTGCTCCTCTCCCCCATCCTGACCCTCCCACTGAACAACCTACCACTCCGCACCACTCCTTGCCCTATACTTACCAGTGGAAGTCAGTGGCTGTCATCTTCTGTGGGCCGGGACACATCTGCACTCTTCAAAGCCGAACCATGAACTGAAGAATAAAGGTAAGTGCTGTATAATAGCTGTCTATGGTGTTTTGAATTTATGTTGCTATCTCTGCCATTTTTAGGTATTTTTGCATCAAATTTTCAACATAAGCTTTTTGGGACCCCACCTCATGAACACTGACACTGTCATTTTGCTACTCAGTCCCAAAAGGTGATTTTGTGGTGGCTGTACATAATCACCATTTTGGACTGAGGAACAAAATGACAGTGCCACTCTTCATGAGGTGGGATCTCAAAAAAACAATGTTGAAAATTTGGTGCAAAAATACCAAAAAAAACCCGAGTTACATGAAGTCATTGAAATTTTACTACGCACATGTGTAACTTTGCCAATTTATAATATTTTCACTCCAAATTTTCCACATATGCATCTTTTAAAACCATCTTATGAACAGTATACTGTTATTTCTCACATTCTTCCCAAAATGTGTTCTCTCACCTGTGGCACAGAATGGTGTGATCACTGCACAAAAAATTACCTTTTGGGATCGAGTAGCAAAATAACAGTACCACTGTTCATGAAGTAGGATGACAAAAAAACAGTGTTGAAAATTGGCAGCAAAAATAACAAGAAACGCTTGACTTAAACACAGTCCTTGAAGTTTTCCTATGCACACACATATCTGGCTAATTTTTTATATTTTCTCTCCAAACTTTGAACACAGCCAATTTTTCACAGCACTTCATGAACACTGCAGTTGTCATTTCTCACATACTGCCCAAAACATGTTTCCACAGCTGTAATGTGGAATGCCATTTTTGCTATGGATTAAGAAATGTACACCTATGGAGTTTATAAGGTGGAATGAGAAGAAGACTGTTGAAAAATTGGGGTCTTTTTAAATAAATCAAAAAAGTACAGAAATTAACTGCAAACAACTACATCGATACACTAGTTAGGGATGATATCATGAATTTTAAAGTATGGAAATGTGGTGTTAGGGTTTTGAATCCTGAGACCCCACCTCACCCTCCCCCAGCCAACCCTACCACCCCATCCCACCACTGCACCCTCCACAAACCAACATGCATTGGGATATGCCTTGGTGTCATCGGCCCTAATGGTCACCAAATTCCATAAGTAAATCAGCTGAGATGGACACCATTTTATAAGGCCCTGAAAACATACTTATGGACTCAAGCATTTAATGAGTGAATCTGTCTACTTAGCTTGTTAATTGTTTTATATATTTTAAGACTGTAATGGCTGAAGCGTTTTTTTTTAAATTTGCAAGGCGCCTTGGCATTTGAAAGGCACCAAAGAAATAAAGAATATTATTATTATGTTATTATATGAGAATGGGGTGAATATTAAGGCTGACAACCCCAAGGCACACATCAATGCCTGTTGGTATGTGGAAGGATGGGTGAGGCAGTAGGGTTGACTGGGGGAGAGTGGGGTGGGGTGGGGTCTTAGAGCTAAAAACCCTAACACCACATTTCCATAAATTAAAAAGCATGATATCAACCCAAACTAGTGCATTGATGTAGTTTTTTGCAATATATATATATATATATATATACACACTGTATATACAAACACATATAGTAGGGTATGGTAGTGCCCTATAGTTATGGTTGCATGGCAACTTCAATGTTAAACGCAAAATTTAACACATTAATAACTTTGCAACCATTTGACTGATTTACCTACAGTTTTATATACACCATCCGATTCCATAGATCTCTGGATCTGACAAGTTTTTTTCCATTTAGTGGTACAGCTGCGGAGCTGTGGAGTGCAATAAAATGAGAAATGTATCATTTTAGTGCAAATTCTTTGCTCATCTGTAAGTCTGAAATGATTTGGGGTTCTGGTCTGAAATTGTTAGGGTATATGGGATCTGGGCCACTGCCTTTGGAAGGTTTGGTGTAGAAATAGTAATCTGTTCAAAAGTTATAAAAGTTTAAAGTTTCTCATTATAGCCTAAGGGGAAAAATATGTGTATGGCTCAAAAACAATGTTTGTTTTCGCGATAGCCCATTTTACTGTCACAGATGGGTTTAGTAGTTTTGTGCTGCTGTCATCTTGTTTTCAGTTAGTGATGCAGAAAAAATGCTGTAATTCAAAAAATACTGCCCCTTGGTAAACACCAGCAGTTAAGTTTACCTAATTGGGGCCCAAGGAGCATGATCCTTGCATTATTTTTTTGATTAAATGACTGGAAATATTTTTTTTTAATGTGGCCTTTGGATGTTTTGCAAATTTGCAAAAGTACTTTGGTGAAACTTTCTGAAATTTGTGAAATATTCACAAAAGTACTTTTGCAAATTTTGTGAAAGTTTCATGAAAGTGGCGCAAAATTTGTGAACGTTTTGCAAATTTGTGAAAGTACTTCCAGACATTTGCTGTTTCTTTTTCACTTCACTGAAAATAAATGGTCAGTACATTTGGACTGACATTTGCAGTGTAGAAAGGGCTTGCCCCACAGATGTGCTGTGTGCTGTGTGTTTTGGTAAAATTGACATTGATTCCACAGTTATAACATTCCAAAGTTTAGAAATTTCCCATAGGATAACACTGTGGTAGTTGTGGTACCTTTCGGTGCCTATATCTCAAAAATGGTTCAAGATACTGATTTTTTGCTAAACTCTGCTTACTATACCTTGTTCATGCAGGTTGCCAGGCTATGATTACAACTGCAGTGAAGTATTTTCCAATGCGCCTATGGTTACTGAGATATTGTGCCATTTGCAGCACAAGGGTTACATGGAATATCACTAGGCCTGTGCTATGTTTCTATACTTATGAGCAGATGAACCCTGTGCTCCCACATATGGCTACCACTATGCAATAATGGAAGTGCAAGGCTCTCCATTATGCAGTATTGGGAGCACATGGCTCTTGAAGGCCCTGTTCTTTCACAGGGAGATGAGGATTCATTACAATGTCTCTACACTTATGGATAGATAGGAGCACATGGCCCATAGGTGCTTGTTCCCGCTATTAAATACCATAATGAAGTGATGGCAGCATGATGGGAGGGCCATGTGCACCCACAGGGAGATGAGGGTTAATTGCAATGCCTCTGCAGTTCTGATTACATAGGCCTTGCACTACCACATGAAAATCAGAGACAATTACAATATGCATGAATGGGAGCAAGGAACCTGGAGGGCCCTGTGCTCCCACAACACATTGATGGGAACCCAGGGCAAGATTACACATTCTCAAAAACAGGGGAAATTCATTGCAAAAACTCAATTAATACATCAACCATGGTTTGTATTACAGCAATAAAAGTATTGAAATTTGGTGTTAGGGTTACCATCCCTACCATCCAACCCCACTCCCACCACCCTCAACACACTAACAGGTGTCAGGATGTGCCTTGGGTTCATTGGACCTTACTCACACCCCATTCTCCTATGCTGTACCATCTCAACTTCTTTACACATGGAATGGGGTGAGAGTTAGGTACAATAATCTCTAGACACATCCCAACACCTTTTGCTGTGTGGAGGTGGGGGGGGGTAGAGTGGGGTGGTAACACTTACACCAAATTTCCATACATTTGTTGCTGTAATAGAAACCCTAACTGATGCATATATATATATATATATACACACAGAGAATGGGGGTGAAAGCAATATGAGTGAGATAACTTCAGTTGTTTCCACTGCAGTGAAATAATTTACAATGACATCACTGGAGTTAAAATAACTTACAAATATACCTACTCTGCTGATATCATCACTCACTCACTCACACTCTCCATTCAACATGCTAAATTGAACTTCTCCACAAATCTGTTTCTCACTGTTTCTTGCAAGTAACTCAATTAACACTGCAAAGTACATTCAGCTGTTCCCAACAGTGTGTGTAAAACTCCCAACCCATTATTATGCTACTGTCATTTTCAAGAAAGATTGCATTCTAAATCACAGTGCCTTACAGTTTGTTTCTCACTACTTGCTGACACTAATTCAGTTAGCTCCGCCAAACACATCCACCTGTTTCTCATAATGTTTGTAACACTCCTAGCCCATTCAGAAACACTTACACACACTGAGAACACACACAAGCAGTGCTCTCAGTACAGCCTAGAGATTAGAGTAATGAACTTTGGGCAAGCTTGCTACGTCCAGCACACCAAACCTGGGTTTGATTCTCACAACCTCTATTTCCACACTGTGTGACTCAGAACAAGTCACTTAAGTGCCTACTGCTTCCAAGTCATTTCTAACAACTTACCCAGTTGACAAACACTAAAATAAATACAGAATAAACAGGAAAAGGATGCAAAAAAAAAAACAACACTCCTGAAGCTCCTACCCCATTGCATAAATAGCACACATATGTGCAGATCATGGAAAATATTGTCACTCCTGCAGAGTGAGCTGTGCATTTTCACTCTACAGGAGTGAGAATATTTTGCATATTCCACTCCTGCCCATCATGTATCCCATTTTATATATATATATATATATATATATATAATGGTAGCACGGTAGTGCTACCATAGTTAGGGTTGAGGAGCCCATTTACATGTTAAACCCAAAATTTTGCACCTTAATAACTTTGCAACCGTTTTCTGGATTTGCCTGAAATTTGGAATACATGATTAAGACCCATATGCCTTGGGATCTTCCAAGTTTTGTACTGGTCGGATACACAGCTGCAGAGTTATTAAGCATGATCTGCGCGTGCGTTTACGCTTTTTCTGGAATTCTACAGTCGCACCTACAGGTCGTACGGTTTGTGCGACCGGCCTGAAATCTTCAGGGAACATGCAGCCAGAGTCCCCAATGTGCCTTTTGAAGATTTCATGAAAAAATATTAAACCGTTCAAAAGTTATGGCAGTCTGAACTTCTGTTTTTTTCCCATAGGATAACATTACGGCGTTCGCCGCACCTTTGAGGGCCAGTATCTCGAAAACGGTGTGAGATATGGAGTTTTTGTCAAAATATTATAGGCTACATATAAAACTAGCCAGGAAAGTGATAATACATATGACTTTTAAATTTCTTTCTATGTCGTACGGTTACTGAGATATTAGCAATTTACTATTACAACTACTGATTTTTGTGTTCCGAGAGTCATTATTTTGCATACATTCTTTCTACTCACTGTCTTTCTCTATACAGCTTTTGGGGAAAACCAGCCTGTGCACTTACATTACTCTTACCATTACCATTTCTGCTTGCGGTTCCGTACCCGTTTCACTTACTGTTCACATTTACGCCACCATGTGCGTTACCCTTTGCGTTTTCATTTGCGGTTACGTTTGCATTGTTTTTAACATTTCTGTATACAGTACTGTTCCTCTTTCTGTTTCACTTTGCATCACCATGCGCATTATGATTTGCGTTTGTGGGCACAATGTTACAATGTGACAAGACATCACCCCACGCTCCCGCTGCATTACATTCACTTTTCTCATTATCATTCTCAAAAGAAGGGAAATTAGAGGCAAAAACTCTGTTTAATGTATCAGTTAGGGTTGTTCCACAGCGACAAAGTGAGGAAATTCGGTGTTGGGTTGAAAACCCTTTGCTCCCTCAGCCCACCCCCCAACTGGAATCGGAGTTGTGCATTGAGGTCATCGGTCTAACTGTCACCCCATTCTCCTATTCCTCAGCTTCTTTCCACATGTGATGGGGTGACACTTAGGCTGATGGATCTACCGCACTCCCAATTCCAGTTGGAGGTGGGCTGAGGGGTGCAAAGGGGTTTCAACCCTAACATCGAATATATCTATCTATATATATATATATATATATATATATATATACACAATGTGTATATATATATATACACACACACACATATATCAGGGATAAGGAACATTGTTTAACCGGGATTAACAAACTAAGCCAAAGCTTGTTTCCAGATGTGACCTGGGAGCACAAGGAAGTTAAGTGACTTGCTCAGGATCACACGGTATGCACCTAGGCAGCTTTGGGATTCAAACCCAGGTCTCCAGATCTGCAGCTCAGAACCTTAACCCACTGCACTATACTGCCTCCTTAAATATATATATATATATATATATATATATATATATATATATATATTATGGTAGCACGGTAGTACCATGATTAAGGATGAGGAGCCATTTCTATGTTAAACCCAAAACTTTGCACCTTAATAACTTTGCAACCGTTTGATGGATTTGCCTGAAATTTGGAATTTATGATCAAGAACCATAGACCTTGGGATCTGCCAAGTTTCGTACTGGTCAGATATACAGCTGTGGAGTTATTAAGTGTGATCTGTGCGCATACGCTATTTTCTGGAATTCTGTGGTCATGCCTACAGGTCGTGACGGGTTTATGGACCGGCCCAAAATCTTCAGGGAACATGCAGCCAGGGTCCCGATGTGCCTTTCAAAGATTTCGTGAAAAATATTAAGCGGTTCAAAGTTATTAAAAAACAGTTTCCCATTATAAGTCAATGGGAAAAGTTAACAAAAGTTCAACACTTTCGCAAATGCATTTTTACTTTCGCAAATGGGCCTGTTACTTTCGCAAATCGGCCATTTTGTTTTCAGTTGGTGATCAGAAAAATGGTTGGCATTTAAATTTGGGACCCTCTAGCAACCTAATTTTTGTATTCACCTAGTCAGGCCCTGAGAATGCTTGCCATGTCTTTATTTTGTGGTAAAACACCCCAGAAATATGTTTTCAAATTTTGGGAAATACTTCATAAACGCTCACAAAAGTGTTGCCAATTTTTACCAGCTTTTACCAAGTGCGACAGTACTTTTCTAGGCTGTGGGAAATTGCAGCAATTCTTTGGCACCCGCTGCAAGAGCGGTTGGGAGTTTTGGGCTGAGATCTGGCAGGAACGCAGCCGACATCTCACAGATGTGCCTTTCAGTGTTGTGTTGAAAAAATATTACACGGTGGCAAAGTTACAGCAATCCAAAGTTGACAGTTTTTTCCAGAGGATAACATTACGGCGCCTGACGCATTACAGGAATCCTTTGGCACCCTGCTGCAAAATAACGGTTTGGTCTTTTTTTCTGAAATTTGGAGGGAAGACAGACAACAGACCACAGATGTGCCTTTCAGTGGTTTTGTGAAAAAATATTACAGGGAGGCAAAGTTATGGCACTCCGAACTTCTCTTTTTTTCCCATAGGATAACATTACGGTGTTTGCCGCGCCTTTCAGGGCCTGTATCTCGGAAACTGTGAGAGATACGTACTTTTCATCAGAAAAATCCTTAGCCCCCTAACAGGGGCTAAGTACAAAACTAGCCAGGACAGTCGTAAATCATATGACTTTTACATTTTTTTCTACGTCATACGGTTCCTGGGATATAACCTATTTAGTATTCCAAGTCCTCATTTTCTGCTCCGATGCCCATTATTATGCGTACATTCTTTGTACTCACTGTCTTTCTCTATGCAACTTTTAGGGAAATACAGCCTGTGCGCTTACATTACTGTTACCGTTGCCCTTTCCGCTAGCAGTTCCATACCCGTTTCACTTACCGGTGATGTCTACGCCACCATGAGCGTTATCCTTTACGCTTTCATTTGCGCTTACGTTTCTGTTATTTTTTGCCATTTGTGTCTACAGTACTGTTTCTTTTTCTGTTTCACGTTCCATCACCATGCCCATTGACATTTCTGTTTGCAGGCACCATGTTACTATGTGACAACACATCACGTGGCAGACTGTTCCTGTCTACGCTACCGTGTGTGTTACCCTTTCTGTTCTCATTCACACTTGCTTTACCATGTGTGCCACTCTTAGCGCTTCTGCTTGCTTTGCTGTTCCTGTTCAGGCCCTGCGCTCCCGCTGCTGTATTACATTCAATATTTCTCGTTATCATTCTCAAAAAGAAGGGAAATTAGAGGCAAAAAACTCTGTTTAATGCATTAGTTAGTGTTGCTCCACAGCAACAAAAGTGAGGAAATTCGGTGTTAGGGTTGAAAACCCCCCTTGGACCCCCTGCCCACCCCCCAACCGGCATTGGGGTGCGCATTGGGGTCATTGGTCCTAACTCTCACCCCATTCTCCTATACTTCTGCTGCTTTACATGTGATGGGGTGAGAGTTAGGGCTAACATTTAATGTACCCCAATGCTGTTGAATGAGGGGTGACTGGGGGTCCAATATGACCTGCAGTTCCTCACTTTGTCACTGTGGAACAGCCCTAACTAATGCATTCAATGGAGTTTTTTGCCTCTAATATATATATATTCTTTGTGGAAAACTTCATTAATGCATCAGTTAGGGTTGTTTCCACACAGACAAAAGTGTGGAAATTCAATGTTAGGGTTACCACCCCACCCCCATGCCCCCATCCTCAAACCCCTAACTCGGCAGTCACACACACACACACACGCTACCAGGGGCAGGGCCAAGGCAAGGTAATCAATCAGAGACAACCAGCATCAGGTAACAGAAGTAACATAGAACTCTCTAAATGTAGTGCAAGGCACATTCATCATCCTGGTCTAATAACTGTGTGAGTTCTGCTGCCATCAGAGTGCTTAGGGGGCACACACGCATGTTGGGCAACCATGAGAGATGGGCAACAGTAAGCATCTTTCTGTTACAAATATCAATAACAGGCTGTAAGCAGATGCCTATATTTCAGTTTCATTAACAAATGATGAAACATACAATATGTCATCTATAGATGGCTTTATTGGAAATAAGAGTTTGGATAAACCTAGCAATAGTCATTGGATGTTTGCATATTTCTTTCTGATAGTGTGAGTCAGTCCTAATAACAAATGGTAGTAAAAATAAAAGTAATGCTTTGTAGTATAGTTTATAAGCAACATGTGACAGCAACAGTGGTAACATCCAAAGCTAACCATAAAATGCTGCTAATGAGTATTTCCAGGTGACGCAGCGGTATAACAACATGTGATCACACTAGTTTCATACCTGAGCAGTATCTGAAAAATACTATGTATGTGTCAGCTGTTTCTATCCTGCTACCACATGCCTATGTGGCAGCAGCGATACCTGCAGCAAGCCAATTGTAGAATTATGACACATAAAAATCAAAATTTACAAAGTTTGTGTGGACTAAGTTTCACTGTATGGAAAAGATATGCCAGCCATAATGAGTCATCATACTGTGCTGGCAGTATAGACTCGATCAAATGTATTTTTTTTTTTTTTTACATAGTGTTATGTGAAATGAGTACAGTGTAGTGATTGTAGTGCTTATAGATGTAACTGAGTTGTATTGTGTCTTACAGTCTTGCATGGGTCTTGCATATGTGTGTTTGGGGGGGGGGTGGGGGAAATGCCGAGTTAGGGGTTTGAGTATGGGGGCCTGGGGGTGGGTTGGTGGGGAGGTAACCCTAATGTTGAATTTCCAAACCTTTGTTAGTGTGGAAACAACCCAAACTGATTCATTAACTGAGTTTTTGCAAAGATTTTCCTTTCTTTTTGACAAAGCGTAATATAATTTGTAAATTATAAATAGTAAATGGTATGTGTTAAAGGGCCCCCATGCTCCCACCAACCTGCCCATTTGTGCATAATGATATGTGTCTGTGGGAGCATGGGCCCTCTGCAAAACACAGTCACATTGAACTATTCCACCAATGAGTTGGTTTAGCATTGTTTTTTTACAGTTGGCAATGCACTGGCAGCTCATACTGCATTGTTTTTTTACATTTAACCAGCTCTAGAGCAACGTTTATAACCTGTATTTACTACTCAGTTGGAATGCAGCTTAAGACCAATCACAATGCAAAGCAAAACTGAGATGTCACTTTTAAGAAACAGTTTGTGTAAGAGTTTATACTGAATCTATCAACACTTATGCAACTCAGTCAGAAATGCTAAAACAACTCATTGGTGGAACAGTTTAACGTGATTTGTACTGTACTTTCGCAAATCACGAAAGTTTCGCAAAAATAAATCCCGAAATGCTTGCATTTGCAAAAGTATTCGTGAAAGTACTTTTTCCTCAAAGTTGGAAAAGGCATTTCTGGGGGGGTTTAAACCCCAAGAAAAGATAGGACTAGCATCCTCAGGACCCCACTAGGTAAAAACACCAGTCAGTGTTTACCTAGAAGGTCCCAATTCTAAATGCCAGGCATTTTTTTGTGTCACTAACTGAAAACAAGATGGCCTAATCATGAAAGTAATAGGGCCATTTGCAAAAGTAAAAAAGGCATTTGTGAAACTTTCATGATGCACAGCTAATATTCCCAATTGACTATAATGGGAAATTTGTTTTTTGTATAACTTTTGAATGGTTTAATATTTTTTAACCAAATCTTTGAAAGGCACATCAGTGGCCAAGACTGTGTCTTCCCTGAACATTTCTGACTGAACAGACAAACCATGCAGGCTGTGGGCGTGAGCAAAGAAGCACACAAAAGGTCTGGTTTTTTTTGTGTGTTTTTGGTGTTCTGTAGCTCGGCAACTGTAACAGAACTTGCCAGATCCAGAGAGCTATGGTATCAGACCACACATGCAAAATTTCAGGCAAAACCTTCCTATAGCCATGAAATATGAACAGAAGGAGTCAGTGGGGAAGTCTAAAATGGCGGTGGCTCTGGCAGTGGTAGGCCACAAGACAGAGGAGGTGAAGTACAAGGGAAAGACCATCGATAATTGGCAAGGGGGTTTCATCATCTACAGCACACTAGTGCTGGAGAAGCAGCCAGAGCTAGCCATCCCCTTGCTGATGTACATGTCCATCATCAGCAAGTAAGCAAAATCAGCAAATCGGTATTTATATAGCGCCTTTCGATATCGAGGCACTGTACAAGTATAAACCATAATATTCAAACAAATAGCAGTATTAATTTAAAATCAGTCTAGGAAAGCCAGTGAAAATAAATACGTTTTTAATAAAGATTTAAAACTACTGATGGTCAGGCATTCTCTTAACTGATGAGGTAGAGAATTCCACAAGGTTGGTGCTGCAAATGAAAAAGCACGAGCTCCAGATGTTTTAAGATGAACCCTGGGAATCTCTAGCAATCCCTCATCGGTGGATCGGAGGGGATGATTGGGGGAGTAGGGAGTCAGGAGATCTTTCAGGTAGTTGGGTCAACTGTTCATGTAGGGCTTTAAAGGTAAGCAAGCCTACCTTATAGGTGATCCACCACTGAACCAGCAGTCAGTGCAGTCCGTGCAGCACAGGCATTATGTGACTGGACCTAGAGGTACCAGTCAACAGCCTGGCTGCAGTGTTCTGCACCAGCTGCAAGCGGCAGATCTCAACCCCCAAACAACCCTTGGTAGAGGGCATTGCAGTAGTCAAGACGTGTAGTAATGAAGGCATGGACCAATGTTGGAAGGCCACCCAGTGGAACCAGGTGTTTCACCCGGGCGATATTCCTCAGATGGTAAAATGAGAATTTAATCACAATTGACACCTGAGATTTCATGGTCACGCCATCATCAAATATAACACCCAGGTTCAGCACCTGATCTGAGATAGTGAGCAGGACACTGTCAAGCCACATGCCCGACATGTGCCCAGGCCCGGAACCCACCCCCAGGTGACCCGCGTCCACAACCAACATCTCAGTCTTATCTGGATTCAGTTTCAGCCAACTGGAGCTCATCTAGTCTTTGATCTCAGAGAGGCAATTATTTACCACAGAGACCGCATCAACCTGTCCAGGCACAAAGGACATATACAGCTGAATGTCATCTGCATAGCAGTAAAAACTCAAGCCGTATCACCTGATGATATCTCCCAATGGTAACATATACATTGCGGACAACAGGGGTGCCAATATGGAGCCCTGTGGCACCCCACAGGAAAGGGAGAGGGAATCAGAGGAATAAATTCCAATAATCACCCTCTGAACCCTTCCTATGAGGAATGATCAAAACTATTTGAGGACTGTACCCAACAGTCCACAGAGAAACCGTAGGGTCTCCAAAAGCACCCCATGGTCCACAGTGTCAAAGGCTGCTGAGAGATAAAGAAGACCCAAGATGGTGTGAGCCTTTTGATCTCTCACCATTAGGAAATCATTTAGTACCCAAACAATGCCAGTCTCTGTGCTATGCTTCTTCCTGAAACCAGACTGAAGAGCTTCATAGACATTGTGGGTTACAAGGTGATCATGCAGTTGCAACACAACTACCATCTCAATAACCTTCCCCTTGTACTTTTCTGGATCATCAGGATCCAAGGAGGGTTTTTTAAGGAATAGTCGATTGACTGCCTTCTTTAGGGGAGGTCTGGAAAGACCCCCCCCAAGGATCTCCATACAATTTCTGCTAGGATAAGGCAGATAACATCGACACACCCCACTAAAAGGGGGGTAGGGCCCGGATCCAAACTACAACAGTTTGGGTGCAAAGTCTAGACAATCTTTACAATGTCCATGAATTCCGGTCAGCTGAAATCCGTCCACACAGACTGGGTGCTCACCACCTCCTGTCAACCTCAGTAAACCCCTCATAGAGACAGCAGGGCTGATTCTGATCCTGATATTGGCAACCTTATCTGTGAAGAACTGAGCTAGCTCATCACACTTAATTTGTGAAAAAACTCTTCCGAACTGGAGACAGATTGGATAGCACAATCTGTCAACAGATCAGAAAAATTGAGATGGCTGATTCTGTGTGGCAGAAATCTCCTTGGACAGGAACTCTACCTTCTTATAGGTGATTTCTGATTGATAGCCCTTATAATGTTCTATCAATCTAAGCCTGTCAGCATCCAGGCCGGACTTCAGCCATGCTCTCTCCAGCCTATGACCAAGTTGCCTCAACTCCTTCAAGGACCCATCAAACCAAGGAGACCTGGGGCAAAGAGTGAGTGGTCAAACACGGACAGGAGCAATCAAATCTAGGGCATCTCCCACTGCCATAGTATAGGCTAATATGAGGTCCCCTGGACTTGTGCTATTGTCCAGCAATCCTGATAGGTCCAGGACCACTGCTAGACCATCTGGGGTAACTCCCCTTAAAGGGCGGTAGCAGACCATCTCCGAAGGGGTAGGTCCATTTGGGGGAGCCCTGAAACTGAACCCTGTGGTATGATGGTCAGACCAACTGACTGGTACCACCCCCAAGTCAGAGATCTCCATCCCCAGGAGGAAAAGCAGATCCAATGAGTGACCCCCTCTATGGGTAGAGGAGGTAGCCACCTGTGTAAGGCCCAACATTGTCATTAGTTGGAGGAGATTTTGACCAAATGGTAAGGGTTCATCGTCGACCCATGCATTGAAGTCCCCCAGAATTATCCATCTGGGAGACTCCAATACCATGTTGACGATGAAGTCTGCAATCTCCTGCAGCAATAAACCCCCATCACTTGGTGGACAGTAAATGATGCGTACAAGGCAAAGTTCGGGTATGGGTGGCTCAAATATGATGAGGCATTTCAGAAGAGGATTGCAGATAAAGGGGATCTGAGATGGGACTGTACCCACTCGGAGCTGTGGGTGAGGACCTTCTTGGGGGAGGGGCGGGACTGGAGGTGAGCAGGCAAGGAGGACCACTCCTGCTGCCTCAGGGTCCAAGACCTGTTGGGGTTATAACAAGGCCACCTGCACATGGGGCAGTTGTGTGTCCAATATGTCTGTTCCAAATGCAGGGGCTTGCACCCGGTCTCCAGCTGCAGACAAAATAGCAACAGAGGAGGACCGAACGGGGGACAGTACTATGATCAGTCATTTTGGGGTGCCTGGGGAGACAAGGCAGGGGCTGAGGGGGCAGCCACAGGGGGCAGCACTATGCCTCCAGAGGGTGATGTTAGCAAGGTGCCCAAGGGATGGTGGTGGGGTTACACGCTGGCATGTACTCCCATTTCTCTAGCGGTGGTAGAGGAGTTGACTGCAGAATACCTGAATAAAAGGGCAGCAAGATGCTCTGGGAAGGTTTCTGGGAGGGTTTTCCACGGGGGGTTTCAAGCAGGGCAGGCAGAGATGTGGGCCAGGAATCTCAGGTCAGTTAAGGGGGAAAGAAGGGATAGCTGGGGCCAAGATAGAAAAAGAGATCAAGGCAGGCAGGGTGTAGGGCCCATTGGGGGTCCCCCATGTGTACATTTCTGAGTTTCCCCATTGGGTATCATACCCAAGAAGGCAGACCTGATCCATCACTTATCCTACCCCGAGGGCTAGTCGGTGAACGAAGGCATACCAGATCACCTTTGGGCAGTGTCAAATGCCTTTCTGTAGCAGGCCATAATGCTGATCAAGGCAATTGAGGGGGCATGGCTAGTGAAGATGGACATCGAGTAGGAATTTTGATTCTTACCCATCAGGTCTGCAAATTGGGACCAGTTGGGTTTTCAATTCCAAAGGAGCATATATATCGACAAAGCAATGCCTATGTGGTGCTTGTGGTTTGTTCCACCTTCAAAGCATTCAGCACCTGGGTGCAATGAGTATTCAGTGCCAGGTATGGGCACACGATGGTGGTGCATTACCTGGATGATTTCCTACTCACTGGGGAATCAAGAACAGAGGTGCAGGGGATGTTAATAGATTTTGAAGAAATGTGCCGGAAGATAGGGATACCACTGGCACAGGGCAAGACAGAGGGCCCCTGCCCGGAGGTTGGAATTCTTGGGCATAGAGGTAACCATGAAGGAGGACTGTTTTTGACTGCCTGGGATCAAAGTGGTGCCCTTAAAAGGCTTGCTGGCCCACGTCATGGGGAGGAGGAGGGTGCCGCTGGTACAAATGCAACGACTGCTGCGGCACTTTAATTTCACCTGCAGGGCCATAAGCCCAGGAATAGCATTTACAATGAGGTTGGGAAGGGTGACAGGGAAGGCAAAACTTCCGCACCACTGGGTGGATGTGTCAAAAGGGGTTTGGGAGGACTTCCAGGTATGGAAGAAGTTTCTCAACAGCTATAATGGGGTAACATTTTGGTAGGACAAGTGGAAGCAGAACACTGACTTGCAGCTGTTCACAGACACTTCAGGTGCCCTGGGAATGGGGGCATACTTCCAAGGGGACTGGATGTCAGAAACTTGTCCAGCACCCTGGGCAGAAGGGGAAGTATTGAAGGACATCAGTTCTTGGTGATCTTCCCGATATGGGTGGCCCTGGAAGTGTGGGGGTATAGGATGAAGGGGAAGTGAATCTTGTCTTGGTGCGACAACAAAGGGGTAATGGAGGTCATTAATAGGCAAGGGGAGAGGACAGAGACAGTGGGTGGACTTCTCAGGTGTATTGTCTTGTTGGGGCAGCAACTGAACCTATCTTTCAAAGCACAGCATATCGAAGGGTTGAGGAATGAAGTGGCTGACAGACTTTCCCATTTACAGCTCAACAGGTTCCGGGAGCTGAGGCCTCAGGCAGCACCACACAGGACCAGGATACCGGACTGGTTATGGGAGGCTGGAGGGACACAGCCAGAGTGCTGTACCAGGGCTCCTGGTCAGAAAACACATTGAGGGCCTATGAAGCAGGGTGGGAGAGGTTCCAGGTTTTCAGAGGGAAGCACAGGTTGGTCAGGGACAAGCCAGTCCTGGATGAGCAGGTAAGGAGGTTTGTAGTAGAACAGTAGGAAGATGGACTAGCCTACACCACCATGGTGGTGCACTTAGCGGGCATCAGCTGGGTATGTCAGGAAAGGGGCTGACCCAATGTAGCAGCCAGCAGGACAATAAAGCACATGGTTTCAGGTTTGCAGAGGGGTCAGGTGGCCAGGGTGAACAGGTGGCACCCCTTTAGAGGGCAGTTGCTTGAAAATGTCTTATGGGTAACTCAGAAGGTATGCACTTTGGCTCAGCAGGGGGCACTACTCCGGGCCGTGTTTGCTGTTATGGTGGCAGGGGCATTGGGGGTGAAGAAAGTGGTGGCCCCATGAAAGACAGCTGCCAGGCAGGTTCTGCAGCATGAGGACATCCTATGGGGTCATGACAGGTTGGTCATTAACCTGGCTAGGTTTAAACTGGACCAAAGAGGGAGAGGGACCAAGGTGCCATTGGTGAGGCAACCGCAGTCTGCCAGCTGTGTAGTGAGTGCACTGGAGGCATATGGGAGCACTTGAGGAGGGGCTGGGAGGGGCCTTGTTCAGATGTGGGGATGGCTCCCTGGTCACCGGGTTTCAGGTAGGGGTGGTGCTCAGGAGGGCCCTGACTTTCATCGGGGAGGACCTGGGTGAATTTTCCCCACATTCTTTTTGGATTGGGGCAGCCACAGAGGTAGCAGAGAATGGGGCTGCTGTGGAGGAGGTAAAGAAGGTGGGGCACTGGAAGTCCATCTGCTATAGGAGGTATGTCAGGTATTGACAAAAGCAATTCACACTGTTTATCTTGTTTTCCATGGCAGGTTCCACGAGGAAAATCTGGATAGTGTGGCATTCATTCGTATATTGGTCCGAAAGGTTTGTGGTCGCCACCTCCAGAGGAGCAGAGCTGCAATACAATACCGAGCACACCAGGGTGCTGTGGAAAGGAATTAGAGGGATGAGATGGGTGCAGCTCATGCCACTAATGGCGGCGTTAAAGTTGCAATGGGGCATGCTGGATTCGATCATTATACACCTGGGAGGCAATGATTTTAGGGGCCTGCCATGGGGTGAATTGGGGCAGAACATCATGGGGGACTTAGAGAAATTGAGAGGGTGGTTGCTGAGAGTGACAATCGACTGGTCCGACATCACCTCCCTGTGGGTCTGGAGGGGGATTAAAGACGTCTGTCTGATCAAGAAGGTCAGGAAGCATCTGAATAGAAGAATTGCAAGGGCAGTAATCGAGATGGGGGGTGCATCTGCAGCACAAGGACATTTCCTTCAATCAGCCTGTCGTGTTCAGGCTTGAAGGAATGCACTTGTCAGAATTTGGCATGTGCCTATTCCTAAGGCCTATTGGAGATCTAGTGAAAAAGATAGCCAGCAAAGGTTTGAGATACTATCCCACAAAGGGGAAAGCCCCTCCGTCCATCACAAGTTGGAGGAGGGGCAGTGGAATAAAGAAAAGAAGGGCGGAGGAAAGGAAGAGGGGAAGTGGAAGGATACATGGGCTGGGGACAAGGAACCCAGATGCGGTGATAAAGCGGGAAGGGGGACAGGTCCAGGTGCCAGATTCAGAAGTGTCCATGCATGGAGGAAGAAAGACAGGATAGGTGGAACTGGAATGGTTCTGGTGTGTAGGAGGGGGCCAGAGTCACAGTGTCTGGGCCCTGAAAGTCAAGATGGAGAAATGACCAGAAGAAGGACAGAGGCCGGAATCAGGAAAACTTTGAAAGAATTTATCTGTGGAATGTGAAGTAATAATATTGTGGATGTAAATATATTCTTTGTGCCAAAATAAATATTGCCAACGAGCAACCAAAAAATAAAATAAGTGTAGCATTCGTCATTCCTGGGAGGGGTGCAGGGGACAATAGGGCTTGCCACCAAATGAAGGATCAGGTAGAAAGCGTGGAGCTAGTGACATCACCAAGCAGGTGAGGTGTAATATGACAGGGTGATGCCAGAGCCCCAGGGATTAGCTGGGAGGCAGAGCACCAAGGGTTCCTGCCCATGGGTCCTGTAGGGGTATATTAGGCCAGGACTGAGGCAGGATGACCTCTTTTTGCTGTGAATTTTTCCACCCTCCCAACATTATTAAGGAAGGTGCTGGGGGGCATTGTTGGCACAAAGATAGGTGGAGGGCAGGTTGAGTGCCCTAGAGGTCCTGGGAAAAGGGCCAGTGTTTCATTGCTGCGGGGAGGCAGCCTCAGACCAGGGGACTGGGTCATAGTCCCATGGAAGGGGAAGAAAGAAAAGGGGGAGTGGGGGAAAAGGAAGGGGGGGTAGGATACAAGGGCTGGGGACAAGGAACCCAGACATGGTGGTAAAGTGGAGAGGGGGATTGGTCCAGGCGCTGGATTCAGAAGTGCCTGGGCCTGGAGGTTAAAGGCCGGGTAGGTGGAACTGGCCAGGTTCTGGTGTTAAGCAGGGAGCTGGATTCACAGTGTCCAGGTCCTGAAAGTCAAGATGGAGAAACAACTAGAAGAAAGACAGAGGCCAGAACCAGGAAAACTTTGAAATAATTTATGTGTGGAATGTGAAGTAATAATACTGTGGATGTAAATATATTCATTGTGCAAAATAAATATTGCCAACAAGCAACTGAAAAGTAAAATAAGTATAACATCAGTCATTCCTGGGAGGGGTTCAGGGGACAATAGAGTTTTGACCAGCATTTTTCATGATGTTTGGCACAACTTTATTAATATCTGCCACCACCTTGGTTCCAACAAGGGAGCATTCTGTTGTGTTTGTCAGGGTTACAAACAGTTGCGTTACATTTTCTAATTACAGAATCCCCCAAAATGATCGTCTCCCTTTGCTCTATGTTTGAGTTACTGACATCTGAAGCATCTGAGTTTGTGTCGATTAGTGTGCTGTATCTATTTTGCATTTGTATGTCTGTATTTTAAATGGCTTTTCTTTCTTTTCTATTTCCCTGGCTGTGTTTTACAGTAATCCAGCCATCATTGTCACTTGATGTTTCCCTACTCTTTTTACAGCAGTGTGTATACACATTTTGTGATTCATTTTCACAAAAGTCTCTATCCCTAGTCCTTTTTTTCCCTGCAATTTACTGCATCAAATTCTGATTGTCTTGTTCAGCTGCCTGTGATGTGCTTGCTTGCTCAATGTTTAGTACCTCTCGTAGGTTTCTCAAATCATTCATAACATTATTTAGTTTGTATTTATCAGTTTCATATTGTATTCATCTATTGCATTACAGTTGCATCCACACTTGAGTCGATTTTTCGGCATACATCCCACATTTACTGCTTTGTATCAGTGAGCCATCCTGACACATCTATAGTAAAACCATGCTGACTGTGTCCATTTTTAGTCAGTGTAGTGTAACATCTAGGGCCTGTTACATAGCTGTATTTAATATACTTTTTTAAAGACACTCACTTAGCGATGGGCCACCTAACCTCTGAACATACCATACATGCTCTGTAAACATGTGTGTCTCGGCATGCATCTAAGTGTTTAATGAGGCACACACCCCGCTTATAGAGGGGCAAGATTTAAACAGTAAGTTACCTGGAACTCGTGCCAAGGTTACAGCACTCCTTACAGCATTAAATTATTTAAAAAAAGAAATAGTTTCACTCCCTAATACTTCCTTATTGTCTGTTTGTCACCCAGAGGCTACACTTAGCCCAGTTGAAATAAAACGCTGCAGTTGTGTAGCATCTGTAGTTCATAGTGGCTTCACTACAAACTACAATCCCCAGCCTTCCTGCCTAGTCTGATATCAGATTAGACTCCCGTTCCTAAGCATAGCTTTTGATTTAAAAACAGATATATCAGAGTGCTGTACAATAAATGAGCTGGTGCCTGTCTCATGATGCAACGCCATCTCACAGGTCACCTTGATTCTTCAAATGTCAATGCTGCCCCGCTCACAGAGGGACAAGATGTAAACAGGACATGACCCGGAACTCATGCCGCGGTCACAGCACTCCTTTCACCAGTAAATTATTTAAAATAGAAATAGTTTAATTCCCTAATATGTCCTTCGTGTCTGTTTGTCACCCAAAGTCTAGAATTAGCTCAGTTGAAATAAAATGCTGCAATTGCGTTGTATCTGTAGTTCATAGTGGCTTCACCATGAACTACAATCCCCAACTTTCCTGCCTAGTCTGATGTCAAATCAAACTCCTGTTCCTAAGTATAGCATTCAATTTAAAAACACAAATATATCAGGGTGCTATACGATAAAAAAAGCTGGTGCCTGTCTCACAATGCAAAGCTGTCTCACAGGCCAGCCTAGATTCCACAAATGTTAACACAATGTTAAGTTGCCTTCATTAGACAGGCCCTGGCAGAATCAGACAGATGAGAGTTTCCCTGGCTGTTTTTGTCAATTCCAGCTAGACACAGCCTTTCCACTCAGTGCCTGCCCTGATTCATTGGTCATAGTGTGAATATGTAGCTAGCACTCCTATACTGGAGGCTGTTATCCTTGCCCCTTCCTACCATGATTTCCCTTATACCTATGGGAGCTCCCCTTACACTATTACCGGGTATCCAGGAATGGATCTATACAGGACAATTGATGTTTTTGTAAGGTGGCCAGTGGTGATGTGCATTACCTTAAATGACAAGCTTGCGCAACTATTTCCCCAAAACCCAAAGGCCATTCAGTTGTTTAAACTGCTCAAAACAACCCCCAACAATTTGGTGTGTGTAATCCAGCCCAATAGCCAATTTACAGACAGACACAAACAAACAAACAATATTTTCCCTGAAGCAGGGCAAACCCAGATGTTACTTATGGTTTTCCAAAGAGAAGGCTCATTGTGTGTCAGGTTTTGGGCACTCTGATCCCTGCGATACATCCAGATCATTTGGGCTCCATCTTCAGGCTCACTTCACCTCTCAGTTGCTGGCTTCTCAGATTTATTCTGGATGGTTTTGTTGTCTTTTCCTACTCCTTCCTTAACTACTGAGGCCCTGTACTGATGCACATGCCCAGCATTCGAGCCCTAAGGGCAGCAGCAGCATGACACTTGGCTGTAGTACCTGTTATGCAACCCAGAACAGCTGTCCTGTATTTCAGTGTCTCTGTTGCATGCTGTCTCTTCAGCATAGTCATGCATGCTGACTTACAAGCAGATGACACTTTTTTCCTCAACAGAACTCTGCAGCTTCCTTCACAGTTCATTCCAAGTTACAGGACCTGAAATGGCGCAGCTCTCCTTCTGGTTAGACTGCAGGCCTAGTTTCACCAAGCTGTCTCCCAGATCTGACAGCCTCCAGCACAGTTCCTTTCTGAAAGTAGAAAGGAGAGTGCAACTAATCACACTGAGTCCTGCAGGAAAACAATAGGCACTCAAATTGTAGACATACGCTGTAGTAACAAAAGACTTTATTAAGTCTCCAAAAATGGCTGAAGGTGCAGCACTTAAACCTCAAGAGAACTGAGTGTGCCTAGTTGTGTTTTCCTCTTGAACTTTAATTTAGATTGCACCCCCTGATATCTATGAGTGTGCAGTTCTATACTATAATCTTATTAAAGCAGCAGTTTTGGGGCAGCTGACGTTGGTCAAAAAGGTTGTCAGTAAAATTCCACAGTGCCCTAGAGGTTCAGAAAAGGTGTCAGAATCCACTGTTCTCCCATGCCCAGAAACTTCCATAAGCTTGCTTGGGCTCCCATCCCTCACTGGCCATCACAAGGGGCATGGGTTACAATAATGGCAATGACCATGCACTCCAGGGGCACTGGCTTCAGTGTTATAGTTTCAAAGGGGAGGGTTAGGTAGGTTCCTCTGGTTGTAGTGGAGTAGTGGCCAATGGTTTACTCCTGTGGCAGTCACCAACCACCTTAGATGTGTGGTGTCGGTAAGTCACAGCACAAAAGCTGCATAGCGCAGGAGGAACAGATGTGCTGTGGCATTTGTCAGATCCTGCTACTCCATTCCAATACCATATCCCTGTAGGTCAGATCCCAGGGGCTAGAGAAGTCAGGCAAAGGATGGCAGCTGGCTGGATTCTGCCTTGGGGACCTTTAGGTAATCTCGAATTTAGAATCAGGGTTACTCAATAAACACTTAACAGACATCCATCTCCTGAAATGGTTCAGATATCTAAAAACATTGAAAGTGAATAAATGTATCCTACTCCATAACTACCTCAGCTTTTGGATTTCACTTTCCTATGCAGATTTGCCACAAGTATGGGATTGGCCACAGTTGAAATCCCAAAAACTGTGCATCCAGCTGCCTAAGGCACAGAAGATAGGAGCTGACTCACAACATCAGTATTTTGATTGGCAGTGGCACCCAGTCCAATGATGAATGGCAGCTCTACAGCAGGAAACACCAAGGCACATGCCCTTTCAATAAAATGCCATGCCCCAGTTGGTGCCCTATGTAATGCAGAGATACCCCTAGGAAGATATGTTTATTTATTTTATTTTTCTTTACTGGGTAGGTGTGCTAGCCATAGAAATGACTATCTTCAGGCATGACCCGGGAGGTTACAGAGTGGAATTACATAAAACACAGAACCAAAACAAGGTTTTATAATAAAAATACAAGCAAGGCGATGAGAGAAAGGTACAAAACAGTGTGATTCATGACAAAACATGAGATAAGGCAATTTGTTGGCAGCTGCAGGACATAGCTTACATATTTGCAGGAGTTATCATGATGCAAAGTTCAGCAAGAGGTTCATTGAAAACAAACAACCACATACTTGCAAAGAACTATCAGGTATAAGTGGCAGGGAATATTACAAAATAACATATGGTAGGCAGATCCTAAGGGGAGAAACATTCATTCGTTTTGGGAGTGCAAGTAGGAGCTTTTGGTAATGATTACAAAGATCAAAGGAGTTGAGAATTAGTTATAGTAGGACAGGGCAAGGGATCTGAGACAATAAACCAAAGAGGAGAAGCACATCAAGTTGGGAGGGGAGACATGTGGACAGGCAGGGGGAAGATTAAGTGCAAAGCATTAGGTAGAAAGCAGATCAAATGGACAGCAATGAGAGTAGGAGTGGTGCTAAGGGGTGTTGAAGCAAGGGCATCAATTAAAGGAGTTGAGGAAGCTATGGAGCTCCTTTTTAAAGGCATTATGGGAGGGTGCTTGGTGGATTGTTAAAGGGAGGGTGCCTTTGGTGGTGCTACTTTTGGGACACATAAAAGGGATTTTCCAGCTGAGTGTAGGCCATAGCCGGACATCTGAGGAACAAGTAGATCAGCTAAGGTTTTTGGATTTTGAGACCGCATTATACTGTCAATAGTCAACCCAAGGCAGTAAAGTTTAGCAGAATTTGATGACAGCCACTTTAGACCCGAGTAGAGGAGGCAGTGGTGTTTCCGCCGATGGGAAAAGAAACAATAGTGACAGATATTATTATAGGTGACATCCTATCTATGGAGATTGGATTTAGGTAAGGCAGTATAAGTCACAGTTCCATATGTTAGGCTGGGTAGAAGAATACAATGAACAATGGCAAGCCTTGTTGCAGGGGTTAGTGCATATCTGGTCCGGTACGCTATACCTAATTTAGAGTCAACAGATTTACACAAGTTCTGGATGTGAAGATCAAAGTTTAGGGATTAGTCCAGTGTTACCCTAAGGTAGTTAAATGAAGTCACTGAACCAAAAGGGGAGCCATCCAGATAAGAGACTATGAAATTATTTTGGCAAGTTTTGAGTCTAGAATTTGTCCCAAATAGCATGGATTGGGTTTTGGCCTCATTAAGGACTAGTTTGTGATGTAAGATCCAGGCTTGAGTGCACTGAAGGTCAGTGGGGAGCCACAGATTGATGTCAGAGATGTTTTTCATGCTGGTGAACAGGACTATATCATCAGCGTAGAGGAGGGAGGAGGTGGAAATAAGATTGGAGGTGATGTTATTGATAAATACAGAAAATAGCAGTTGCCCCAAAATTGAGCCTTGTGGTACACCAATATTCACTGTTGCCAGGTCAGAATAGATTGAATTGTATTTTACAACTTGGACCCTGTTTGACAGGTAACTATTGAACCAGTTGACAACATTATGCGTGAAGCCCAAAGACTTCAGGGTGGCAAGGAGAATGGAGTGGTTCACCAAATTGAAGGCCTTCGTCATATCTATGAGAACAGCTCCAGTTAGAAGGCCTGAGTCCATAGCAGTGAGTGTGTCTGTAGTAAACTTAAGCAGGGCCATGGAGGTGCTATGGCCTTTGCAGAAACCATGCTGATCGGTTGTGAGAAGGTCATTTTTAAGAAGGTATTCAATGGTTTGTGTAGCAACTAATTTTTCCAGGATTTGGCTCAGAACCGAGAGGATGGCAATGGGTTTGTAATTAAATGGGTCTTTTGGGTCACCCTTTTTGAAGACAGAAGTGACCTTGGCTATCTTCCATATGTCAGGGACAATATTTTGACATAAATATAGAGTGAAAAGTTTGGCTAAGGAAGCAGCAATGAGCGGGGCTGCTATTTTTAGTAGTCTGGGTTTAAGACTGTCTGAGCCTGTGCTTTCTGAGATTGAGCTAAGTAGTTTAGAGACCTCCTGTGGAGTGATAGCCTTAAAGTAGAATGAGGGGCCAATGACTTCCTGGCTGGAGGTAGCAGGAGGGCAGTGGTGTTGTGAGGCAGGGAAGGAGGATGTGTATTTATTTAGATCTGAGAATTGATTGTTAAACAAATTAGCTCTGGTCTGAGGGTTGTTATAGTGAGTACTGTTGAAGACCAGGTCATTTGGGGTGGTGAAGCGGGTCGACCCTAGGAAGGTTTTTATGTGTAATCAGAATTTTTTGCGGTTGTCAGAGGCACTCCCTAATAAGCTTTTGTAGTATGAGCCTTTGGCCATTCTTATTTCTTTTTTGCAGGCATTCTGCTGCTGCCTGATGGTGTTATAATCGGCTGGTATGCCAGAAGACTTAAAGCAGCTCCAGCTCGTGTCCTTTGCGTTTAAGCTTAGCTAGTAGTTCCTTTTTTAGCCATCTGGTTTGTTTCCCCTTAATTCTGCAGGTAATGAATTCTGTCAGAAAAATGTTGAGGTCAGACTGTACATCACTGGTATTGTAATGATTGGACCAGTCAATGTTAGATATGTCAAGTAGAAATTGTTGTGTATCTAAATTAGCATAATCCTGGAAAGTGATGTAAAGAGGTTGTGGGGGGGGGAGGTTGCCAAGCTGCAGATGCAAAAGATAGGGGAATAGTCAGTGATAGCATCTGCAAGTGTGCCAGCAGCTTGGATGTGTTCAGTATGATTTGCTGGTACCCAGTCAATCAGGGTGCTAGAGGTTGAGTGGGGAGCAACTGTAATGGACATAGTGATCAGCTGATGCAGATTATGGCTCTGAATTTTGGAGATGGATGAGACTTGGCACTTCCCTAACCAGTTTAGGTTAATATCGTCGAGAATGACAACTTCATTTTTACCAGAGAGTGTTGAACATATAATTCAGTAGTTCATCAAGGCAGGCATGGTCACTGTTTGGGGGGTTGTAAGCACATACAACATGTAACTCTTTAGCCCCAAGGATTAGAACTGCATGTAGAGATTCACAGTGGGTTGGGAAGGGGAGTCAGTTCTTATGGTGGTGAGGTGTAGGTGTTCTTTGAAGTAGATGGCACCCCCTCCTCTTTTGGGGGATTAGTCTGTCCCTTCATAGGAGGCCATACTTGGGTATGGAATACAAGGAGTCAGAGCCATATTTCCCCTAGACAGAGTATGTCTGGGTGGTAGAGTGTAATCCAAGCCTCAAGTTCGGCAAAGTTGTGCTTGCGGCTTCTAATGCTGTGATGTACAATAAGGAGCCTTTAGAGTCTACTAGCAGGGAGTTTGATTGAGAAAGATGGTGTGTCGGGCCCGGATTGGTTTTGATATCACCAGAGAGAAGGGTTGCCAGGAGCAGAATATACCAGAGTTTCCGGTGAATAAAAAGGTAAGTGGTCAAATGATGAAGGAAGCATCTTTTGGGATCCTAAGTGGTTAGATACATAAAGCCCTTGTGCACTAGCAACAGGGTCAGGTAAGGCTGTGTGGGAGAAACAGTAGGAGTAGGTTGGAGAAATAGAAGTCATCCACAGTCTGCTTTGTAGCAGAGTGGGCCAGACTGCTGTTGCTGATAGTAACAGCCGACAGGAAGAACAGCAGTAAGACCTCTGCCTGGATGATCAGGAGTCCTCAGCAGCTCAAGATACCAGGTGTCTGCTTCAACTGGTATCAGTACGATTTGAGTACAGGAAGAGCACAATTAGAAGGCATTGAGTGTAAAAAGGTGCTTTAATGGTTATCCTTGGGGATTGTTTTTTACCAGAGTGATAACTTTCTGTTTGTAGGTGAACAGTTTCAGTGTGGGGAACCCCTAGTGGTCAAGCAATATAAGGTGCTAATGGAAAAATAGGCACTTAGTCATCTGACTACACAGTGTCCATATAAGGCAGGTCCACCCAGGGTGGGTGGGGAGCTGGCACAAAGCACTGGCAGGGTAAGACTATAGGCTGAACCAGCGGGGTGGTTGAAGGCTGCTATCGGGCATGGGAGGCTTGGTCTGCAGTTTCTGTTCATATTTCTAGCCAAGCTCCACCAGCATGGAAGTGGCACAGGGGCAGACATTCAAGTCTTTCTGCTTTTAGAAGGTGAACTCGGTCCGGCTCAAGAAACAGGCAAGAACCACGGCTCATGCCCAGGGAATGGCCCTTAGAAAGAGCAGTGTCCAGGGTCCACTGGAGCAGAAGAGGGAGGAGTAAATATTAGGTGTTGCACTTTTAACAGGAGAGACTGCTGTTGCTGTCCTCTAGTGGCTTTGCAGTATAATTTGCAAATGGAAAAGTAGGCACTTAAAAAAAAAAAGGAGTGAGGTGGCCTTTCTTGCCTTTCTTGCTTTACAAAAAATA
Source organism: Neoceratodus forsteri (assembly GCA_016271365.2). Lineage (NCBI taxonomy): Eukaryota > Metazoa > Chordata > Ceratodontiformes > Ceratodontidae > Neoceratodus > Neoceratodus forsteri. The sequence goes on from CM057453.1 coordinate 217,995,327, forward strand.
AAGATTGTCTCAGGGGAAGAAGTGCTGATAAGCATCTTTAATGAAGCAAGGTAAAATGGAGACCAGCCAGAGAGAAGTTGGTGATACTGAGATCCTCCAATCAGAGTGTTGGCACTGAAAATTCAAAATGTCCAAAGGTTATACTGCTTTCCGACCTGCAGCTCCAGGTGAGCCACCAGAGCATGGTTTAGTACAGGCATGGCTAGTGGGTCCTAATTCAGCTGTTTCTGTATATTCTGGACCCTGCAATGAACTGGAGTTTAGAGTATCTCAGGTGGCAGCTACAACAGGGGGAAGAAACCACACAGTCTGCTGATTAGCAGGAGCAGGACCGCGGGTCACTTCCCAGGGCAGGCTTGTAGCTTCTCCTCCGGTGGCGAGGTCCGAGCCCCAGTTGGGCATGGCACATGTGAGGGGGAGAGGAAATGAGATGGTTTAAGTAGGCAGGCAGGAGAGGGGTGGTTAGCTCAAACAAAGAAATACAGTGGGCTAAACTACTTAAAAGGAGGAGGCTAAAATATAGGGTGGGCAAAGAAACAGAAACAGGGAGGAGTTGTAAGAGTGTGAAAGAGCAGGCAGGTGGGAAAGCAAGAGGCAAGGATTCAGTTGTAAGCTTAGAATATGAGGCAGTGCAGTACAAGGTCTGTTAAACTTAAAATTCTACAGCTTTACACACAGAACTGATTCTAAAAAGGATTCAGCTATAAGCTTAGAAAATCATATGAGCAATTTGTATTGGTGCTCTGGCTGCCAGCTGTTGTGTCCCCAATGTGTTCTGGTAACCAAGAGAGGCTGGAACTACTACTGCCAGTGTTTCAATGCTGATATGTCCCTTAATTCATAAAATAGCTTCAGTTCTGGCACCACTGGTGCCTTGTAGTTGGTTGGCTGTGGATGTTGCCCTTTGATCCAATAGTGAGCATCAGGAGACAAACGTATCTGCCCTGAATAGTGTTCTTTATATTCATAAACCTGACAAGGTCAACTCAAACTGATTTACTACTGCCTGTCATATTCAGCAAAATATGCCAATTCCTCTAGATGACATATTTTTTGATTTTATTATTTGTATTGTTTGTCTAATTGTTGTAGTTATGACGTGGAACCTTTGTAAATGAGCTTTCAGTTCAAAAGTATTACAATCCAAGAATTAAATAAATAAATACACAGTGGCTGCCTCAATCAGCTCTGGCTGCACAAAATATGTCCTGCTCCCTTGTTGCCAGCCCTGTGGTTTATTTGTATATTTAGATCTCTATCAGGTCATTGCCCATAAAACTGAACAAAAAACTACACTCTTCTATCTTTTTGTAGATACTGTAGTAATTCACTAAGGGGCATTCAGCCAAAAGTTACAAGTGCTTAAGGGAGCACACATCAAAGTTTCATGAAAGTAAAGCAATTTACCAAATCACATCAGAATACAAGGCTAACATGGAAAGAAAAATGGGGGCATTTAACAGTATAAAAATATTTCCTATCTACTTTAATAATGTGATTCACTAGTCAAGGTAATAATCCAATATGGAGAGGATAAAGTATAGTGCTGAAGGCTGAATACTTTATTTCCACAAGGCAATATATTTTTGTTTTTGAGGATAGCAAATCCGCTGTTATGCTATTCAAAAAAAGACATTTTTGTGTTGTTTCTGAGCCATACTTCATTTAGACTGCAAGGTAAAATATTAGTATTACTAGTGTAATTTTTATGAGAATAAAATGACGTACATTTTTTAAAGGGTGCACTGTTTGCAACTTTCCCTTCTGATTGGAGGAAAGGGTCCACATGTAGTTTTGTCATGCTTAATACATTGTGTGCCTAATTCCCGCTCACAAGCGATGGGTTCAAAATGTTTGCACCATAAGTTTGGTTCCAGTCCCTTGCCTGTGTCCACAGAACCTATGTTTAAAGGGGTAAAAATCCCCTGCCATGCTAGGAGGCAGAATAGTGCAGTGCTTTAGGGATCTAAGCTGCAAACTTGGAAACCTGGGTTTGAATCCAACAGTCCCCACTTCCATACTGTGTGACCCTGAGTAACTCAATCAGTCAATCAATCAATCAAAGTCTTTATTTAACCAGGCGATCACCGTTGAGCAAGCTCATTTTTGAGGTGGACCTGGGTTTGTTAACAAGGAACAAGGGACAATATACATGGGATGCAACACACAAGAAAATAGTAATAATACAAATAAAGTGAGATACAATAATACAGTATATACAAAGTATCAGCAGGTAGCATTGACAGTAGTGTATGTTTGGAACAGAAGATACAGCTAGTTTTGGGTAGGACACAATTTTTCATAAAAGTAAAGAAATATACATATCAGGTGCACTGAACACAAATAAAACCTAATATAAAAAGATATATAGTGATACGGTATGGAGAATTTAGAGCTGGGACCAGGGTCAAAGGAATGTGGAAGAGACAGATATGGGGGTAGAAAAAAGGGAGAGGAAAGAATCTATTATAGATGTGATCACTTAACTTAACTCACTTAACTTCCTTGTGCTCCCAGGTCGCACCCAGCAACAAGCTTTGGCTTATTGTGCCTTTCCTGGTTAAACAATTTCCCCTTTCAAACTGCACTTCAAAAGTGCACTTGTGCATCGAAGGGGGCAGTATTATGCTGTATCATGTTCAAATGCATGGCGACCTATGCTGGGCTGATTACACCTTTACAACACCCTCTGTGCATGTATATCTTTTAAAGGCAGGATGTAGCAGCTCTACATAAATCAGCAGGGGATGAAGAACAGTGAAGAACCAGTGCATCAGAAGATATGAGTGAGGGAACAGGGCTAGGGTGGGGGAGCCACTTGACCCTTTCAGCTGGAATGAGGGAGATAGGCCACTTGATTATCAGGGAGAGGATGAGGAACCAAATGACATTTTTTATCGAGCTAACAAGTGTGCCAGAGGTACAGGTCAGTGGGATGGGGACACTGTGTACATGGTTGACATACAGCAGCACCAGCCAGGATGAAGTGCAATACAGCTACAGTATATCACAAAATGCTGCTGCATACTGCAGGGAACAGTGTAATTCAATGGCAATTAAGCCCTTTTTTACTGTAGTATTTTGTGACATCTTATTTATTGCAAGTTACTGCACTGCAACATGGCTGGCTCCACTGTATCATGCATGTCTGTGCATAGCACTGCACCATCCACCAATGTGCATTCCACTGCTACTGTGCACAAACTAAGTTTATACACAGTAACAATTGGAATGTTTAGTAGTAATAGAAGTAGAAGAGATTATTTCTATATGGCACCCTTCCCCAGAGGCTCAGAGTATCATTACAGCAAGAAACAGCAGGACAACATACAGAAAACAAATGTATAAAAATAAAATGTAAGTGACATAAAATCCCATGGATTAGGCAGTCCTAATTATAGCAGTGTTGTTTCATACTCAGTCAATAAATATATATATATATATATATATATATATATATATATATATATATATATATATAAAATTATATAAGTGATAGTTATCTAAACATTTCCTATCCTTGAGGTACCACTGAGTCACTCAAGTTATAATTTGCATTGACTGTAATGTGATCCTGCCTCATTCTGCATCAGCATAACCAGGTATACCTCAGTACTGAGAAACATTTCTATGACTACCACTATAAGATATGTATATATATATATATATATATATATAATTATAGGGACACAGTCGTGCCCCTATAGTTAGAGTTGAGTATCCTGTTTAATGTTAAACCTCGGATTTTGCACTTTAATATCTTTGCAACCATTCAATGGTTTAAAAAAAATGGTATGTGCTGTCCTGTGGAGTACATCGCTTGACATGGCAAGTTGAGTTCTGGTTGCATGTGTGGATTCTCAAATCCAGATAGCATCAAAAAGTTTAACGTCACCACATTTTGCAGTTTTTTCCTCATCTCCTTGCACCCAGATGGTGTGGAATTTTGGCGTGATGTTTTTGTGGTGGAAAGAACTTGAGAAACAAAATTGCAGTGCTTTGTTTGGTTCAAAAATATTAATCTTTTGCAAAGTTATTTAGTTTTTAAGTTCCCATTATTTCCTATAAGAAGTTAATTTTTCATGATAACGGTAAAAAGTTCAACAAAGGATTTGATCTCATGAAAAAAGGATTAATTCTCATCAGATCCATTCCTTTTTTGTGAGGAAAAAATCATTTTTCGTGAGGAAAAAACCCTGTTTCGCAAGACACCATCTTTTTTTTTTTTTTACCAACTAAAAAACGTGGAAAACATGTAAAAATGCTTTCATTTTACAAAACAAACGCCAGAACCTAGCTGAATGGCCCCATTTAGTTAGATTCTGGAGTATGTTTTTTACAATTAACCCCAGAAATACTTTTCCATTGCACCCAAAATCCCGAGTGTCCAACTTAGTGACAGGAACTTTCTGCTGCATTCCCTGTATGAGAACAGCAGATATTATTTCATACTGCAGCCACAGCTGAACTCCTGCTGGCAGCTGCAGTGTCAGTTATATGCTCCTTGTTTTCCCCGGTGTCTAGTGGCAGCCCTCACTCCCTGATCACTGTCCCCATATATTCTCTGGTGTCTAGTGGCACTCATTACCATCCAATCGCCATCCCCTACTCCCTTGATCATTTCATTTTAAATATCTGACACTGGGATGCCCACCCCTGGTGTTGTATGCCCCTCCAAAAGCACCTTGTTTAATATTAAGCCTACATCAGGGACCCAGTTCTGGTGTTGGCATTTAGTGACCCTCCCCAGCAGTGAGGAACACTGGCGAGCCCACCCCCAATGACATAAAATATATTTATTTTCTTTATTTTGACCAAAAAGAAATAAAACAGTCCCCCAACATCTTTTTTTGTTCTGAAAAAATGAAAATGGTCCCTCGTCATCTTCCCTGTCACCCTCCCACTGAGCAGCCATCACCCCATAACCCCCTTACCCCATACTTACCACAGAAAGTCATAGACTGTCATTGTCTGCACTCTTCAAAGCCAAACCACAAACTGGGGAATAAAGGTAAGTGCCGTATAATGTATTTTAATGGCATTTTCAACCTATGTTTATAACTTTGCCATTTTTTAGAATTTTTTTCGTAAAATTTTAACATGGCCTTTTTGGGACCCCACTTCATGAACACTGTCATTGTCATTTCATTAATTGGGCCCAGAAGGTGATTTTGCAGTCGCTGCACAAAATCATCTTTTAGGACATAATAATAAAATTGTACTATGATTGTTCATGAGGTGGAGTCCCAAAAAAGTCATGCTGAAAATCTGGTAAAAAAATTCCTAAATATGGCTGAGTTATGTGCGTTCATTGAAATTCTTCTATGCATATGCATAACTGGTATTTTTCAATATTTTGACTCCACATTTTCAACATACCCATTTTTTCTCACAACCTCATGAATAATACTGCTGTCATTTTTTGCATCCTGTCTGAAATGTGTTTTTGCACCTGTGGCATGGAATGGAATTTTGGCACAGATTTGAACATTTTCACTTATGTAGTTTATGAGTTGGGGTCATAAAAAGACTATGTTGAAAACATGGGGTCAAAATATGAACAAATGCCAAAGTTATGACCATTCATTGCAATTTTGTTACACCCGCTTGTAACTTCAGAAATGTTAAATATTTTTACTTCAGATTTTAAACATAGCATTCTTATTACCCCACTTCATGCATGTCACAGCTGTCATTTTTTAAATCCTTCCCAAAATGTGTTTTCACACCTGTGGTGTGAAATGGTGTTGCAGTTGTTTAGAACTGCATTTTGGCAGTGATTCGTAAATTTTCTGTACCTGGTACATGAGGTGGTGTAATAAGATGGCTATGCTGACAATTTGGTCACTGTTGTTGTATAAATGGATGGGCCCTGCTATTCCACAGCTACATACATATATGCATCTATGGAGGAATGGGAGTGCTACCACAATAAAATAAGGATACTATTATACTAATTCAAAAAGAAAGGAAATAAGTTGCTAAAAACTTTATTAATGCTCCAGTTATGGTCTACATGACAAAAGTTGGAAAATGAGGCATTAGGGTTTCCAACCGTAATATCCCACCTTCCAAAACCATTTCCAGACAGCAGGTATGGGGTGTGCCTTGGTCTTCTCAAGCTTAACATTCACCCCATTCTCATATAGTCTAGACATCTGACCTTATTGACAGATGGATTTGGATGAGTGTTAGGCTTGAGAAGCCCAAAGCGCACCCCACACCTGCTCTCCAGGACAGGATTAGGAGGGTAGGGTGTTAGGGTTGGAAATCCTAATGCCTTGTTTCTCAACTTTTGTTGCTTTGACCCTAACTGGAGCATTAACAATCATTTTTGAGATATATATATATAGTGGCGCAGTTGCGCCACTAAAGTTAGGGTTGAGCGGCCACTTACATACGAAAGTCAAAAGTTTGGACATTAATAACTTTGGACCCATTCAATGGATTTGCCTGAAATTTGGTACACATGTTGGGATGCACTAAATATCTTGATTTTCCAAATTGTGTTTGTGTTGGAGTGCTGGTCTTCGTGTAAAAAAGCACTGAAAAATGCAAAATCATCCATTTTTGAAGGCACCTTTTGGCATACTTAATGTGGTCCTTCACGGCCATCATGTGGTGTGCCACTTTGCAATATGGCTTGTTTGAAAGGACTTTGGTGGCTGAACATGCCACTTTTTGTTTGATGAAAAAATATGAAGGCATTCAAAAGTTATGGCACTTTTAAGTTCCTATTTTAAGTCACTGGGAAAATTTATATGTATATCTTGCGATCAAAGAATGGGGGTTCTAACCATCTGGTCTCGCCTGGCGATCAAAAAATTTGCAGCCTCACGGTTCAAGAATCTTTGTTCCTGAGAAATTTTCAAAATTCTTTGACCGCGAGGTCCGCCATTTTGTTTTCAGCTTTCCAATCACACAAACACAAATATCTCGGCTCGGGGTCACTTCTAAGGTAAAACTTCGATGAGTTTTACTCAGGAAACCCTGATCTATCAAGCCATGGCTTTGGTTCCATCCAACTCAGTCAAAAAATAGAGTTGTAAACTTTTAAAATCTTAATTCGTGGCTCGCTAGCGATCTTTGATCGTGAGCCTGCAAATTCTTTGATCGTGAGATTCTTTGATCGCAATCTTGCATTGTGACCTAAAACACTAATATCTCATCACTGGGGTGGTATAGGGACACAAATGAGTGCTTGTTTTGCTCAGGAGGGTCCGTTCTGTCGAACCATGCCATTGGTTTGGTTCAAATCGGTGAACAAATTGCATTTCAACCTTTTTTTATCCTTTGATCGTGAGCCTGCAAATTCTTTGATCGTGAGGCTGCAAATTCTTTGATCATGAGATTCTTTGATTGCGATCTTGCATCGTGAGTGAGGAACGAGATGGCCAAATTTAAAAATCATTTTTCTCAGCCCATGGGTGCCCTAGGAAGTCAAATGAGGGTGGGTTTTACTCAGGGGGATTCGTTCTGTCAAACCATGGTGGTGGTTTACTGCAATTCCTCCATTTTTTTTGATTTATTAAATTTTTTATTCTTTGTTTGTGAGCCTGCAAATTCTTTGATTGTGAGGCTGCAAATTCTTTGATTGTGAGATTCTTTGATCATGATCTTTGATCGCAAAATAGGGACAAGATTGCCAGATTTCTTATAAAGGAATAGATAGGGAAATTGTGCCAATCTTTGACATTGAATATCTGAGAAATGGTTTGGTCTTTTTACTTGGAGGGAAGAAAGGCAACATCCCACAGATGTGCCTTTTAGTGGATTGGTCAAAAAATATTACAGGGCGGCAAAGTTACAGCACTACAAAGTTGGCACTTTTTCCCATAGGATAACATTATGGCGTCCACCATATTACAGGAATTCTTTGCTGCTCTGCTGGAAAATAACGGTTTGGTCTTTTGGGCTGAAATTTAGAGGGAAGAAAGCCAACATCCTACAAATGTGCCTTTTGGTGGTTTGGAGAAAAAATATTACAGGGTGGCAAAATGACAGCACTCCAAAGTTGACGATTTGTCCCATAGGATAACATTATGGCATCCGTAGCGTCTTTCAGGGCCCGTATCTCAGACACAGTGCAAGATACAGACTTTTTGTCAAAAAAATGCTTAGCCCCCCATTTAAAACTAGCCAGGAAAGTAATAATTCATACAAAATTGTAATTTTTTTCCTACGTCATACGGTTCCTGAGATATAAGCAATTTAGTATTCCAAGTTGTACTTTTCCGCTCTGAAATCAATTATAATGCATACATTCTTTGTTTTCAGTTAGTTTTTTCAATGTAATTTTTGGGGAAAAGAAGGGTGTGCCCTTTTGTTACTGTGGCAGCTAGCATTTCCAGTTGTGCTTCTGTTACCATTCAAATCACTGTTCCCGTCTATGCCACCGTGTGTTTAACTGTTTGCGTTTTCATATGCATTTGCATTTCTGTTTCTGTTGTCTTTACTGTTGCTGTTACTGTTACCATTTAAGTTTACTATTGTGGTACCGTGACCTTATGTGTAACAGTTTGCGTTTTCGTATGCGCTTGCGTTTCTGTTTACTTGGGTGTTACTGTTGGTGTTACTGTTACCATTTGCGCTTACAATTGTGGTACCGTGAATGTGTGTGTTACCAGTTGCGTTCTGTATGCACTTCTGTTTGACGTCTCTATTTAAGTAACTGTTTGGTTCGCCGTCACTTTACGCTTGTGTTTCTATTAACGTTTGCTTTGCCATTTACGTTTGCTTTGCCATGTGCATTACTGTTGCCGCTTACGTTTGCTTTGCAGTTCCTGTTACTGTGTAACAATACATCACATGGCAGGAGTGTGGGGACAGAAGGGCCCCGTGCTGCCGCCACTGCATCCCTTTCATTATTTATCATCCTCATTCTCAAAAAGAAGGGAAATTAGAGGCAAAAAACTCCATTTAATGCATCAGTTAGGGTTGTTCCACAGCAAAAAATGCTAGGAAATTCAGGGTTAGGGTTGAAAGCCCCCCTTGGACCCCCCAGCCCACCCCCTAACTGGCATCGGGGTGTGCGTTGGAGTTGTCAGTCCTAACTCTCACCCTATTTTCATATACCTTAGCTTCTTTACACATGTGATGGGGTGAGAGTTGGGGCTGATGACCCAATGCACACCCTGATGCCGGTTGGGGTGGGCTGGGGGTCCAAGGGGCTTTCAACTCTAACCCTGAATTTCCTAGCTTTTTTTTCTGTGGAACAACCCTAACTGATGCATTAAATGGATTTTTTGTCATATACTGTATATATATATATATATATATATATATATATACACACACATATACAACATGGCACATCTTGAATAGAAAGGTATTACAAGCAGGATGCTGTTCCCCAAACACCTAGAGGAAAAGAAAGGTATTTAGGCCCCTTTTAAAGGACTCCACTGAGTGACCTCTGTCAGGGTCCATGGGAGTGAGTTCCAAAGGACCAGTCCTGCCACATCAAATGCCTGGTCTCTCAAGGTTTTCAGTCTTGTCCTGGAAATCACAAGAATGCCCTCATCAGTGGAGTCGAGATAAAACCAACTCAATGGATCAATCTTGAGATCCCCTACTTCAAGCCGAAGAGTGAATACAAGGTCCAACTCATGGCCATGTAGGTGGGTTACTAAAATAGTAACTTGTGCAAGTCCCAGGGACTCCATACCCCAGAGCAAATCTTGACCAAATTGTCATTGATTGATTTATTTCAGTTACCTAGAATAAGCCATCTGGGTGACTCCAACACTCTGTAGGCAATGAAGTCTGGCATTTCCTACAAAAATTGCCCTTCACATCCATTATACATCCTTCAAGTCTGGTATACAAGTAGATTCTTCAACCTGAACATGGACCCCCACGCACTGCCATGCATTCAAATAATGAGGTATCCCTTACTGGGTGCATCACCAGCTTCAATTCAGTTTTAAAACAGAGCCACACCCCCGCTATGATTCTTCCTCAAACAGTGCACAAACCCCATCAGGATGACTGACTCCAATATTGGGACTGCATTGTCACCAAGCCAGGTCTCCGTGATGCAAGCCAGATCAAAAAGAAATGCCAGATAAAGTCCAGTATGAAAGCAGTTTTATTCCTCATCAGCATGGCATTGCATAGCACTGCTTGAAGAGGAAGAATACAGATTGGCAGGCTCCTCGGCTGCCTGCCCCTTGGTCCAGTGAGACCCTGTCTGGGAAAAAAACATGTCTGGCCTCTCTCAAGGTCCAATTTCACTCCAGGGCATGTCCTAGTCACAATTATCCCACTATGCAACCCACCCCAAAAGCTGTCCCCAATCCAACTCTCCTCAATGCTTCCTCACATCACTCACCTCCATGCACTAAAGAATAGCCACCCTTGGCAGGGTGGGATCACGGAAGAGGCACAGATCATGGAAGAGGGCCAGTGAGTAATTGAGTCTGGGGGCCTGTTGGTGAACATATCTTACATCTACCCTGCACTAAAAAAAAGCAATACCAACTGGTAATTACCAAAGTCACCCACACAAACTCTCAAAAAACACATCAAATAACACCGCACACCCATCCAGCAACACACAAATGCATCACTCATACCTCAGAGACCCCACTCAGGCTTAACAAACCCAGAGTTTATCCTGGTAAAATAAACTTGAACTTGAACAGTCATTCCAATATACATATGAACATAAAAACATATGAAGAAGCCAACAGAAGGCCATTTGGTTTATCTAGTCTGCTCATACTGTAGGGTCCGCAGCTTGAGTTACTGTCCCTGACCCCTTCCCCATTCCTAGAGTCTGGTTTCATTGACTTTTTGTGGTTCTGGTTCAATTTGGGTTTGTCAAATTAGAGTTCGAGTTCGGTTAGCTTTGCTTTGTTTTTAGATTTTCAGTTCACGAGCAGAGCCACTGTAATTTAGAATGCACTTACACTTTAGCTACGTGTGCATGAGCTTGACTTGGTTATTGAGAGCTATGGTGCTCAGGTGTGTGCTGCAGTTTTCTAGGGAAATGCTGTTTCCATCACTTGAGTCAAGTAGCCTTACTTCTATTTAAAGTAACACTGATAAAAGGAATAATTTTCTATTTCAGCAATAAAGGAAAGAATGGGACTGTATTTTAACTACAGTAATAGCCACAGACATTGTCCAATATTTTCAGATATTTTGTGAAATTTCTAAAGACTTTCTCTCTACTGCCCCTACTGTGAAACTGTAGAAAGAAGATTTCTCTAGAAATATCACAGAAATTTCAGCAAATATCTGACCATGTCTTTGGATACTACTGTACATAAAGCTTGCATGGAAAAGGCAAAAACACGGATCAAAATTTGTAGCAAATGGGATCCAAGGTACAAGAGATCAAAATTGAGTAAAAGGAACCTTGTTAACCTAAATCAAGACAGAAAACAATGAAACACTTTTGTAAATGAGCAGCAGTTTTATTATAATAGTATTTTCGACAAAAGATCTACATTTCACGTCACACTTGTCACTTTATCAAGATCTTGATAAAGCATCAAGTGAGAAGCAAAATGTAGATCTTTGTGTCAGGGGTACTACTACTATAATAAAACTGCTGCTTCTATTATCAAACACTGTTTCATTGTTTTCTGTGAGGTTTGGGTGAGCTAAGGGTTCCTTTTACTTCGAATGTACATAAAGCTACTGCCCACTCGTTCTCCATTCAGTGCTGCTTCTAAATTCCTCATACCACAGATCTTGAGCCAAACAAGCTTCTACTCCACCTGCAGCCCTGCAGATGTATCCCCCCTCTACCACCTATACCAGCAGCACCCATGGCACAGAAATCCATACATAAACACATGAGTTAAAGTAGACAACTACAAGTAATGTCCTGCTTTCCTGCCTAGATTGACAAAAAAAAATTATAATACCAATGATGGCCACACTCAGACATTACAAAGGGTTGAATCATGGTCAGTGGTGAGAAACTTGACCTATTCAGTTTCAACAAACTGTAACAGAAACTCAAACCTGCCTTGCCTCCCTGACCATCCTAGTCTCCTTCATTGAAACTGGGACTCAGTTCATGTTTAGTTTGGGTTAACCAGGGCTTCATAATTAAGGGTTCTAGTTTGGTTCAGTTTACTGAAAATACCTTAGTTCACGTTCAGTTCAGGTTCGGTTCACATACGATCCTGGACTCTACCCACACTCCTCCCATCCTCTCTACCCATAATCCATACCTTCCCGCTATGCCTATCCCAGCCTCTCTTGAAGCTGCCCTCTATCTTCAAAGACCACCTCTTCCAGCAGGGCATTCCAAGTGTCCATCACTCTCTCTGTGAAGAAGTGCTTCCTGACCTCCCTCCTAAACCTGCCCCTTCCATCTTAAGATTGTGCCCCTTCATGTTATGGTTACCACTCAGCTTAAAAAGACCTTCCTTATCCACTTTATTTATCCCTTTCCAGTACTTGAAGGTTCCAGTCATGTCCCCCTCTCTATCTCCTGTCCTCCAGGGAGTAGGTTCATAGGTGTATTATAAGTCAGTACATGTTCAGTGCCCTCAATCTCTCCTCATATGCCTTACCCTGCTGAATTGCTATCATCTTTGTAGCCCTCTTCTGGACTTTCTCCAGCAGGCTCAGAGCTGCAAATCTGGAGACCTGGGTTTGAATCCCACAGCCTCCACTTGCATACTGTGTGACCCTGAGCAATCACTTAACTTCCCTGTGCTCCCAGGTCACACCTGTAAAGAAGTTTTCAGCTTAGTGTGCCACTCCAAGTTAAACAATTGAAATAAAAAAAGGTTAATGTCTTCTCTGAGGTGTGGGTATCATTACTGATGTCCATACTCTAGATGTGGCCTTACCAGTGACCTGTACATGGGCAATATAACCTCCTCTCTCCTACTACTGATCCCCCTAGCTATGCATCCCATCATCTTGTTTGCCTTTGCTGCTGCTTTCTTGCACTATGTGGAGTGCTTCAGGTTAGTAGTGATCATCACTCCCAGGTCCTTCTCCTCCTCTGATGCAGATACTTGGCCCCAAGTAGTACTCTATCCTGGGATTATTGGCTATAATGTGCATAACTTTGCATTTCTTCCCATTTAAGCCAAGCTTCCAGATCCTGGACCACCTCTCCAACTTTTTCAGATCATTCTGTAGGTTCTGTATTCCTTCATCTGTGTCCACTCTTCTGCAGAGCTTTTGGTCATCTATAAATAGGTATGATTCCCTTCATGCCATCCCAAATGTCATTGATTAACACTTTGAACAACACCTGCCTAGCACTGAGCCCTGTGGAACCTCACTGGTGACCTTTCAGGTGCCAGACAACTCTCTCCCCACAACCAGCATCTGGATTCTGTCCCTAAGCCAGTTTTCCAGCCACCAGGTCATCTTATCCCCAACCCTGAGATTCACCAACTTCCTGATCAACCCCTTGTGGGGCACAGAGTCAAAGGCCTTGCTGAAATCCAGATAGAGGATGTCTACCTCTTGGCCCCTGTCTACTGTCTTAGTGACCCAGTCAACAAAGTCAATAAGATTCATTTGACACAATCTCCCCCCACCTCCATGAACTCATGTTGCCTCACATCCTGGAGACCATGCTACTTTAGAAATTCCACCAACCTTTCCTTAAGTATGGTCTCCATGAGCTTTCACACAATTGAGGTCAACCTAACTGGTCTGTAAATCCCTGAGTCATGCTTGGAACCACTATTCTGGAGTGGCACCACATGTGATGTTCTTCAGGCCTGTGGTATTGTACCATGCCTGACTCTAGTGAACTATTCAATAGGCCTGACAGTGCCCCTGCTAGCACCTCAGCTAGTTCCCTTAGTACCCTTGAATGTACTCTGTCTGGGCCTGGTGATTTGTCCACCTTCAAATAATGCTAGCAGTCCCTCCCTCATGCTATCCTCCTCTATCACTACATCTGTATTCCCCTCCTCATCTGCTTTTCTTCTCCCTCCTAAAGGCATTTGTACATCCTTATCCTAGGTGAAGATGAAACAGAAGTATTCATTTAGTATCTCTGCTTTCTCCTGATATTCTCCACCCACTCTTCCCTTTTCTTATGTCTAACAATCCCATCCTTCTTGTCCTTTTTATCACATATAACAAGAGAAGACCTTCTCCCCCTTCTTAATTCTTTCAGCTATCTGCAGCTCCTTCTGTGCCTTAGCTCACTGAACTTCCTTACTTGCCTCACTAGCAAACCTTAGGTAATTTTCCCTATTCACCACTCTCTTGGTCTTCCTGAATTTTCTGTAGGCTAACCTCTTATCCCTTAAATGCATGGGCGACCCCAAAACTGAACCAGCTGGGAAGTTTGGCCCTTGTGCTCTTCCCCCTGAGCCTAACTCACTCTTCTGTGGCAACTTGTATTACTTCCTTAATGATGAGCCACCTTTGGTCCACCCCCATGTTTGCTCTGATGCCTGCCAGCCTGCCAGTGCAGTGGCAAGCTGACTGCTTGCGATGTCGATGTCCCATGTTGGGGAATGGACCTGGGAGTCAGAGGGCCAGCTTGGCAGAGAAGGATAGAATGTCTAAGGGTCAGTGCTAATTCTCCTGGGGGGGAGTGTCTGGCATGTTGGCGACATCTGGTGGAGGCTGGGGGCATCACAGGAAAGGCTGGTGCCTGGTTGTATGGGAGGTGGGACAGACTGACTTCCTCAGGCTAAGGAATCTTGTAAGGGCAATTAGTAGGTGGGATTCACTGCTGCTGTAATAGGCATGGTGTGCTGAACTTGTATTCACAAGGACTTGTTACAAAAATAAATCTTTTATTGATTTTGGATCATCTGTCAGTGCTGAAGTTTTGGATTTAATAATTGGACTTTATCTTGCACGTCAGGATATTGGAGCTGCTTTGTATTGATTTAATATAACAGAAATAAATCAAAATGATAACAATAAATTGGATGGTGGTGCACAGCAGGCTATTCAACTCAGTCCATCAAATCAAAGTACAGCAATGATGAGTCCAAAAAGTGTATTTGATAAAATGTCAAATTTCTAGTGAACAAATCTCTAAACATACTTTTTTAGATGTTGACTCTTCAACTGTCACTCAAAGAGCTCAGCAGACCACGTGGATGCTCCTCACCCAAATCTCTGCCACAGAAAGGGAGAACAGGAGCAACATAGTCAGGATATTATATCTAGTCAGAGAATATGAATAAAAAAGTGAGAAATACAGAACTTACTTAGCAGTCAACAAACGCAGAGAAGATGCTTCATCCATCTGTATTTTCATCACAGTTCTTGATCCTCCATAGCACAGAGTTGTTTCCTCTTTTGGCAACCCCATTTCTTAGCACCATGGTAGATCTCTCCTTTGCCTACTCTCAGTGCTGGCATTCACTTCCCAAGAATCAGCTGTCTGGACAAAGCTCTTCACTCCCCTGGTAACAGGGAGAGTTTAAATTAACTGCTGTCCTCTCCCAGTGGCACAGATGGCAGTCTTCAAACTCCATTCTTGATCCTGATGAAATGGCCCCCACTTCAGCTCACCACAGTTCATTGGCACTCTGCTCCCCAATAGGCAACCCATAGGAAGCCCAGATTACATGTGGTATGGGCATTTCCAGGAACAGACAGCACTTGCATCAGAAGACTCCTCAGGAGTCCCCAATTCAGTACCATGCAGAACACAAAGCAGACTGCTGCATTGGTTGCAACCACCAAATGGGCTGAGTAAGCAGCCCACAGTTCAAGAAACATTCTTCTCACCACACTGAGCAGTGAAACGCTGGACGCTAGAACCATGCCTACTAATGCTGGAGGTCAAAAGCTGGAGGCGCCAACAACAAAGAAACACCAGCATCTCCACAAACCAATGGGTAATGAGTAGCAATAACAAGTGCACCACAATCCCTAAACAAAAAATAATAAACCTACCTCTCCTATCGCTCACTCAATTAAAACCCTAGCTATACTGAAAGTATCTCTACTACTGTAAATTAACTAAAAGAGAGGTTACTCGGAGGCAAAGTAACTCACACTGTTATGCCATCACAAATCCCCAAACCATGGTTTATACTGTAACTAAAAACTAAAACATATGTTGAGCTTTGAAGCAAAGCTCAGGATGACCTGTCCAGCCAGGTGGCCATCTTACAAGAACTCTGGATTCCAACTGATGTGTCAGAATTAATCTTCCTGGTACATACAGTATATCATACTTTGAGTACAGCAAAATTGTTGTGAGTCACAACAGGGCAATTGGTGCTCACAACAGGGCAACTGGTGCACTCCATTTTGTGGCTCATAACAATTGAGACTGAGAATTGGGTCCTCTAAGTCTAAGGGCTAATTTAACTTTCTCAATCAGTTCATCTTATGACAATTTTTTTTTTTCATTTGTAGTCTTCAATTTTAGTAGCAATGGCCTCTCCACTGACTAGGCCATGTCAAGAAATGGAAATCTGAGTACTAACCATTGTAACCAGATTATTTTAAACATAAAATATAATCAACATTTATAGAACCATATTAAAAATAACATAAATAAATATTAAATGGTAAATATGCATTACAGCACTACAAATAAACACTTGAAAGTTAGAGGGAAACAAACATAAAATTATGTTTTCCAATAGATGTGCATTCATTATGTAAGAGTGTTTCAAAGGTTAATATATAAATAAAACATGCTGAGTGTAATAACCTTTATTGCTATTTATTTCTTAAAACTGCCAATGATCTCAAAACACAAAACACTAATTCAGCAACTCCTCAACATTAAATTGCTTGCAAGTGGAATATATCTAAGTAGAAAAGAAAAAATAATACACTTGAACCATTCAAAGAGAGTGAACAATGAATTTTATGAAGGATAGTGCTTTTTAAAGCATAAGAAGTAAAAGAGCTTTATTTATAGTTTGTTTTTATGAAATATGATAAATAATTCACTCTTTATTTTACTTATACACACTTTGCGCACCCTACTGTATAAATGCACTTACTGCTTTAAAGCCAAAATGCCTCTTCTGTGGGAACCATTCTCCGTTCTGCAACTGTTCATTTGGAAATGCCATTGGAATAATGCTGGCTTAAGAACTTTCATTAAAATCATGGATTCAGAACCAATAGATTTGGTGAGTAGGATTTACTGAAGGTACTGTAGCAAGCTCATCAGAGTGAGTCACTCTTTCTTGTGAGGTAAAACCCTTAACAAACAAGACTGTTTGCTTCAATTGGATAACTAGCATCTCAAAATGAGAATAAATGAATATGAAAACTGGGAAAGAAAATATTGAAGAGAAAATAATTCTCTGCACAGATAGGACTTTCAACCACTGTGTTTTTAATTTTTTTTATTTTCTTTAATTAGAAATTCTGCTTCAGATACAGGAAGACAACCAGCTCTACATATATGTCACAGTTCATAAGCTGCAATTAGTCCATATACTGGGCTCTAACAGAAGAATAAAAACTACACTAATTCTTATTTTCTTTTTCAAATTAAAATGACTTTACCAACCTAACAATTGTGTGAGGCTTGGATTCTGTGATCTTGAATGAGTTGTTATATATATATGATCTCCAGGGTGGGTGCCCCTACTCTTTAGGAATATGTTCAGTCCATTTCTTTGTCTTCTGAGTGTTGTTCAGTGTCTTCTGCAACAGTCCATCAAGCCCATCTTTCTGAATATTTTCTCATCCAATCCTGCACCCTGAATGTGATCCATCCCATCTCCGCTATCTCCTCACCCTCTCCTACTGACTCTGTAACTGTAATAGGGTCTGTCTATGGCCATTTTCTACTTTTGAGATATGTGAGAGGTATTGTCTAGCTATGGGGCAAAAGTCAGATTCCAGTCACCACCGCATATTAGATCCCACTGTGCTTTTTTTCCATGATCAGAATAAGCAGTTTTTTAAAAAAATGGAATAATCAGCACCCCATGGTTAACCCTCCCACAATACTATATTTCCTCCAACATGTCCACTTGATGAGTGTCTTAAGTACTCACCTAGGTGCCGTTGTTACATCTGGGTAGCCCCTGCAGCAAGTCAGAGAAAACAAAAGACAGATATCCAGTCACTGGAGGATGTGGCAGTGATATTTTGGGAAAGGAGCCTTAATGGGGTAAAGATCATCTAGGCTGCAGTACTGGGGATTCCCATCAGGTCAGGAAAAGGTTCAGCCCTGTTGTGGTAGATGGTATTTATGGCAAAATTGCACAGTCCAGTGTCAGTGGGGGCACTACACCCGATGATGTGACCTTTCAAGTGTTCTGGTGACTAGCTGACTTATGTGGTGCATTTTGGTGAACTTGTTGTAGTAGAGCCCTGATCTCACTCATGATGTGCTGCACAGCTTTACATCCTTAGTATCAGATGATTTGTAGGCACACTAGGTTTCATTCACCACCATTTGGAGGTCTCTGAGCTGCCTGTTGCTGCTGCTTGTGGGGTTCTAGCAGGATTCCATGCTCTATAAGGGCTACAGTGGCCTGCTGGTGGGTAGCATTGGCCTTTACCCTGTCCACCCCAAAAATGCACATCTTATTTATTTATTTAGTTTTTGTTGATCGGGTAAGTGCACTAGACAAATTCTTGCCTATTTTCAGGCATGACTCAGGGGGAGGGAGACACAGGTGAATGTCAACTGACCTTAAACCAGATTATGCCTGTTGGTGTTTTTTTTAGTGAATGGGGGGGAAATTTGGCCAGGGCACCAGGGAAATTTGTCTACTCTGCCTCCAGGGAGCCTTGCTTCCTGTGAGCGGTTGGATGCCTACTTCCTCTTTGCTGCTGATGAAGTCTGAGGAGGAAGACATGGAGGAGTGTTTTCATTTGGCAGCAGAAAATACTATAGTGAGTATGGAAGTTGAAACAGTCACAGATATATCTCAGGATGTGAGAAAAGCTCATGGAACAAATTGTTCGATTGATGCCATGCAGAGAAGCAATCCTAATTTATCAAGCTCATATCTCAAGTGTCTAATGATGGTTCTCCCTCACAGCAGATGGCAGCTGGTGAAGCTGCACCAGCAGATGAGTGCTCATTAGAAAGAGTGGAACTGGCAATGGAAATATTGCACCCTAAGGCAATGGATATGCTGCAACCAGCGGCAGTAACTGAGGTTCATGACAAAAGCAAATGCCTGTCAATACAAGATCAAACTCCTGTTGGTTAACAGATTGGACAAATTTCTCTAAAGCAAGACAACCTGAAAATCTTCTAGGAGAAGGATGCACATATTGACTTTAATACTTGGTCACTGGAGAATGCTCTTTCCAAGGCAGGCTGGAAACAAACTCCCAATGGCAGATTGTTGCTAGATTCACAGTGGGAATCACTGGTGGTCTCACAACAGACGGACAGCCCCAGAACTATACATAATGATATAAACATCAACAACTTCAACAACCCAGGGGTGAGTATAGAGGTTTTTCATAGCACAGCAGCCTCAGCTTCCAGTGGTTTACATGGTACACCACTTGAAAAAAAATGCACGCATAAATGATGAAAATTTACAAAATAATGCTACATAACAGTGTTCTGATCCAGGTACCTCCCGAGACTCACAGACTGGCCTTGGAACACACACTGCCAGAGCACAAGCTGCTGTAGCTACTAACAGTCTTGAGGGCTCTAGAGATGAGGGGTCAGATGCAGACTCCCCCCCCCAGATGATCCTGGGGGCCCTTCGGCAAGACGCAGACCCACATTTTCAGAACTTTTTTCATAATAAACCACCTCAAACACCAAGGAAAAATGTTGTTTGACTTCATTATAGAGGTGGGCTGGTGGAGCGCCCTGATAGGGTTTTTATAGCCAGCAAATGTTTAATACAATCTATGCTGTTCCAACCCTCAGACATTTATACTTTGATTCACATCTCTGGTGAAGATGTTTATGACATAAGCTTCCACCAGCACTCAGAACTTGACAGATTCTGGACAAAATACAACATGTTGTGAACAACTCCATTATGGGTGAATTTTGTGGCTAATCCACTGCAAAACCATTGATGAAAACAGTGACTATAATGTTTAGTAATGAGGGTGTGAACATTAACGATATCTTCTTCTGGCTGCAGAAGAGATGCACTGTCTTAGGTCAACTTGAACCTATCATTGACTCAGAAGGAATATGGACTGGTGGATGGTGTTTCAGGGCTAAACTTTTTCAAACTAACTCCACAATTCATCATATACCTAACAGTTTTTCTTAGGCCGGGACAGGGATGTGTGTTTCTATGCTGGCCAGCCTAAGGCCTGTTACAAGTGTGGCACTCCAACCCACTTGAGTAGCTCTTGTGATTGCTTGAAATGTGCCCTTTGTGGGGAGTTTGGGCATGTCAGTATGACATGCACCAAACTCTATAAATGTAATTTATGTGAAGAAATGGGTCACGCTTGTCACCAGTGTCCCTGGGCTGGGCAGAATAGGTCAGATGGTATTAAGCAAGAAAATCTTGTCCACACAGCACAGGACAATGCTGCACCCCAGCATCCTTTTGGGCAAACTCCTGGCCCCTTGAGGCCCCCTACACCTACAGAGCCTACCCTACAGAAGTCACAGGGCACTTCCAGTCATACAGATTCTCAAACCCCAAGGCCTGCTGACACTGATATTTTAGATCCTGGGCCTACTGATACAACATTGCCTACCATGCAGTCCATTTCTGTGCTACCAGCAATGCCCCCACCCTCAGAGTTTCAGCTACCCAAGGCTAGAAGGGTGACAAGGGCCTCTATAGAAAAAAAAATTGGGTCAAACCATCTCCGATTCCCTTACAAAACACCTTCCAGGCTTTATAGAAGGAAGGTGACTCAGACTTTGAATCTGATGTTTCCTCAAGATCTGAGCCAATCTATGACATGGAGGAAGACTGACCCTCTGTCCCTTTTGGTAACTAAAAAGAAAAACGGGAAAGAAGGAAAAGCACCTGAAAAAAGTGACTGCCAGGAGTGATACTGGGAACTCATATGATTTTCCTACATGGCAACCCTGCGCTTAACTTCAGTCAATGTGTGCAGTATAAAAAACTGCAAAAAAAAAATAGATTAACTGCATTGCATTATTTCCAGCATGCTGCATTTGACGTCATATTCCTGCAAGAGACTAGGTTTAACTCCATTTTCCTCACTGACCAAGCAAAAAAGGCATGGATGTGCAGCCCCTCTTTCTGGTCATTTGGTACAGATCCGGATGATGGCCTAGGTATTTTTTTTAGAGGTGCTTGCTTTTCTTTACAAAGATTAGTTGATATTGTACCAGGCCAAGCCTTCATTTTAGATTGTTCATTTAAACATTTTTCT
Source organism: Neoceratodus forsteri (assembly GCA_016271365.2). Lineage (NCBI taxonomy): Eukaryota > Metazoa > Chordata > Ceratodontiformes > Ceratodontidae > Neoceratodus > Neoceratodus forsteri. The sequence goes on from CM057453.1 coordinate 218,016,567, forward strand.
CTGTGAATTATTAATACTTATACACCCCAAACTAAGGATGCCTGGGTTGATCTATTTGAAAATATTAGACCATACTTATATACAGTTAGACATGTTATTTGGGGGGGGGGGATATGAACTACAGACTTGCTTTAAGTCAAGGAAAGCCCTGCAGAAAAAAGTTTACTGTGAATCTCATTCCCTTCAATCCATAATTAACATGGCTAATCTTTCTGATGTTTTTATAGAAAACTGCATACTGATTCAGGGTATACTTACTTAAGAAATCAGTATGCTACAAGAATAGACTATATATTTTGTTCAAGGCTCCTGAATCCACAAAAAGTCTCTTTGACTCCATGTGAATTTTCAGGCCATGTAATTATTTCTTGCCTCTTCAGTTTAAGTATGATACCACCTTGTTTTTCTTCATCATCTAAAAGATGGAGAATGAATATTTCTGTCCTAAATCAAGAAGAAATCTGCCTAGAAATCAGTCAGTTACTCTTGGAAGGTGGTTACCCTTAATGCTAGGAGCCTTGGGAGGAAAACTGCAGAGTTACAGGTGCTCATGGCAGAGGGAGAGGTGGACATTGCAGCCATCAAAGAAACATGGAACACCCAGTAAAATGACTGGGACCTGTCTATACCAGGGTAATGGTTATTTCATAGGGACAGGGTGATTGGGAAAGAAGGGGGTGGCGGCACTATATGGGAAGGAAGGACTGAAGTGTATAAGGGAGTAAGGGGAGCAGGGTAGTATGGAGTCACTTTGGATGTAAATCCAGGATTCCAAGAATAGGATTCTCAGAATGGGAATGGTGTACAGGCCGCCCTCTCAGACGGAGGAGTTAGACAGGGAACTAGCTGGACAGATCAGGAGGACCTGCGAGAAGGGTAGTGTGGTAATTGTGGGGGACTTCAACAAGCCAGGAGTGGACTGGAGTACCCCAACAACCAGGAATAGAAGGGAGCAGGCACTGATGGATGCCTTCCAGGACAGCTTCCTGCTGCAAATGGTCAGTGAACCAACCAGATTAGGGAATACCCTTGACCTTGTACTGGCAAATGGGGAGTTTGTGAGGGAACTTATGGTGGAAGAAGTGCTGTCAGGGAGTGACCACAACTCAGTATGGCTCACACTGGATATGGGTAAGGAAGGACTGGAATCTGCCACAAGAGTACTGGACTTCAGGAGGGCTGACTTTGGGAGGATGGGAGAAGTGGTAAAAGGCTATCTGGCCAAAATTCAACCTAGTATGGGCACTAACCAGAGGTGGGAGCTCATAAAGCTGGGGATAGTGGAGGCAACCAAAACCTGCTGCAAGGCCTTTTTTTATTTTTTTGCAGATAAGGTTGTCGGCATCAGGTCCGGCATCGGTCCGACCCCTCCTATGGGGGACTGTGGTGGTCAATTGGAAGTGGCTCGCCCACAGTCTGTCTGGTTAGATTTTCACTGGCCGGAATTCAGGGACATTGTAAAGATCATCCAAACAATGCGACCAACTAGTTGTAGTTTGGATCCGGGTCCTACACCACTTTTAGTAGGTTGCATAGAAGTTATCTAACCAATCCTTGCAGACATTGTCTGGTAGTCTTTGGAGAGGGGGGGTTTTCCTGACCCCCTTAAGGAGGCGGTAGTTCGACCACTCCTTAAAAAATCCTCCTTGGACCCAGATTGTCTAGCTAACTACCAGCCTATCTCTAACCTGCCATTTGTTGGTAAGGTTATTGAAAAAGCAGTTGCGTTGCAATTGAATGATCACCTTGTATCTCACAATGTCTATGATACTCTCCAGTCTGGTTTCAGGAAAAGGCATAGTACAGAGACTGCCCTTGTTCCGGTATTGAGCGACCTCCTAATGGCCAGAGATCAAAAGGCGTGTACCATTCTGGTCCTTCTTGATCTGTCTGCTGCATTTCACACTGTAGACCATGGAGTGCTATTGGAGCGCCTGCGGCTCTTTTGTGGGCTGTCTGGTACAGTCCTCAAATGGTTTTGTTCTTACCTCACGGACAGGATTCAGAGAGTTGTCACTGGAATTTATTCCTCTGGCACTCACTCCCTGCCTTGTGGAGTACCACAGGGCTCCATTTTAGCTCCCATGTTGTTTGCAGTGTATATGCTGCCATTGGGAGAAATCATCAGGCGATACAGTCTGGGTTTTCACTGCTATGCAGATGATACTCAGCTGTATTTGTCCTTTCTCCCCAGTCAGGGTGATGCACTCTCTGTACTTAATAGCTGCCTTGATGAGATCAGACTTTGGATGAGTTCGAGCTGATTGAGACTCAATCCGGATAAGACTGAGGTGTTGGTTGTGGATCCAGGTCATCAGGGGATGGATGTGGGAGTTGGACAACCATCAGGTTTATTACTTGGTGGTGTACCACTCTCTACCTCTAAACAGGTGCGAAATCTGGGCATTATTTTTGATGATGGTCTGACCCTGAAATCTCAGGTGTCAGCTGTCGTCAAGTCCTCTTTTTTTACCATCTGAGGAATATCGCCCGGGTGAAACATCTGATTCCCCCGGAGGACCTTCCAACATTGGTCCACGCCTTTGTCACTACCTGTCTGGACTCCTGCAATTCCCTCTACCTAGGGCTACCAGGGGTTGATATCCATTGCCTCCAGCTGGTGCAGAACGCGGCAGCCAGTCTATTGACTGGAACTTCTAGAACCAGTCATATTACACCTGTGCTCCACGAACTGCACTGGCTGCCGGTTTGGTGGTGGATCACCTTTAAGGTTGGTTTACTAACCTTTAAAGCTCTACATGATCAGGGACCTGGTTACCTGAAAGATCTTCTGATTCACTACTGCCCCCTCCGTCCTCTCCGTTCTGCCAACGAGGGATTGCTGGAGATTCCCAGGGTTTGATTAAAGTCATCAGGATCTCATGCTTTTGCTTTTTTCAGCACCAACCTTGTGGAATTCTCTACCTCGTTGATTGAGAGAATGTCCAACCGTCGATAATTTTAAAGTTGCTTTAAAAACATATCTTTTTGGATTAGCGTATCTCTGTTAGTCATGGCCGACTTCTAAATGTTTGGATTTTATTAATTTTAATATTCTGTACAGCGCCTTGGCTTTGAAAGGTGCTTTATAAATAAAAATTGAATTGAATTGAATTGAATTGAATTGAATTGAAAGAAGGCTAGGGCTAAGAAACTGAGCTGGGTGAGCAAGAAGGTCATGGAAAAGGTAAGGAGGAAAAAAGCTGCCTTTAAGAGGTACAACAAAGCAGGGAAGGGGGAGGACAGGGAGGAGTACCTGAAGGAATCAATGGAGGTGGCATGGGCAGTAAGGGGAGCTAAGGCATCTACGGAGCTTAGGCTGGCACAAGGCATTAAGAAGGGGGAGAAGGACTTCTTTAGGTATATCAGGGAGTAAAGGAGCTGTAAGGACCACATAGTAAGGATTAGGAAGGAGGGGTGTTGGATGGAAGCAGGGTGTGATAAGGCAGAAGTGCTAAATGATTAATTCTGCTCGGTATTTACTAAGGAGAAGAGGGGAGTGATACCCAAGGGGGGAGGAATGGCAAAAACAGGGGGAGAGGGGGTGACAGAAGGGGAAATCATGGAGGGCAGAGTTTGGGAGGGTTTGAAGGCACTGAGGGTGGACAAGGCACCAGGCTCAGCTGGCATCCACCCCAGGGTACTGAAGAAGCTGGCAGAGGTCCTTGTGGGACCTTTGGCAGACCTATTTAATGCCTCACTACACTCAGTGTGTGTACTTCAGGATTGGAGGATGGCTCATGTGGTGCCCTCCAGAAGAGTGGCCCCAAGGATGAACCAGAAAACTACAGACTGGTGAGCCTCACATCCATCGTGGGTAAGCTGATGGAGACTATCTAGAAGGAAAGGCTGGTGGCCCTCCTAGAGGCCAAAGGACTACAGAACAGCAGACAGCATGGCTTCATATGTGGCAGATCATGCCAAACCAATCAGGTGGAATTCTGTGACTGGGTAACTAAGCAACTGGACAGGGGACATGCAGTGGATGTCCTCTATCTGGACTTCAGTAAGGCATTCGACTTGGCAACGCATGGGAGGCTGGGAAGTATTTAGCAGGCACAGAGGTGGGTACAAAGCTGGTGATATGGGTAGGGAACTGGCTTCAGGGAAGGCAACAGAGGGTGGTGGTAGGTGGAAAGCTCTCACACCCAAGGGAAGTGATGAGCAGTGTTCCACAGGGCTCGGTGTTGTGACCAATGTTGTTTGGGATATTTATTGGAGACATATCATTGAACATCAAGAGCAAGAACAGTCTGTTTGCTGATGATACCAAGATGGGAGCAGTGGTGGATGACCTAGTGGGGTGGCAGAAGTTGCAGGATGATCTGGCAAAGCTTGAAACCTGGTCAGACATCTGGCAACTGGGGTTTAATGCCAAAAAGTGCAAGGTGCTGCATTTTGAGGTAAAGAACCCAAGGAGGAGTTACCAGCTGGGGGGAGTGCAGCTAACCCAGACACAGGAGGAGAAGGATCTGGGGATGCTCATTACAGGGTCAATGAACAACTCAGTACAATGTAGGAAGGCAGCTGCAAAGGCCAACAAAATGCTGGGTTGCATTGCAAGGGGTATATCCTCAAGGAAGGATTAGGTGATTCTGCCACTGTATAGGTCATTAGTTAGACCACACCTGGAGTACTGCATGCAGCACTGGTGTCCATATCTGAAAAGGGACAACAAGTTACTGGAGGGGATACAGTGCAGGGTGACAAAGATGATCATGGGATTGGGGGACTTATCATATGAGAGGAGGCAGAGGGAGTTGGACATGGACTCGCTGGAGGAGAGGAGGGACAGGGGGGACATGATTGAAACCTTTAAGTATATGAAATTAATAAATAAGACTGGTAAAAAGGGGCCGTTCAAGGTAAAAGAGGGGTGGGACACCAGGGACCATGATATGAGACTTGAGGGAGGAATGTTCAGGAGGGAGATGAGGAGACACTTTTTCACAGAGAGGGTGGTAGCTGGGTGGAATGCATTACCTGCAGAAGTGGTATCCAGTAGAACAGTGGACTGCTTCAAAAGGGGATGGGACAGGACAAGGGGGGTCAATGGAGGGGAAGGGTGGAAGGGAGGGGCAGCTGCAGAGTAAGGGGTGCTACCTGCACATTTTTGCAGACTTGATAGACCTCAAGACCTTTATCTCCTGGCAAATTTCATATGTTCGTATGTTTTTTTTCAGACAAACAACTAAGTGTCTTTATGATAACCTGTAGCATTGGAGGTCTGACACAAAGACAGATATTAAGAATCTACTAACCTGTTTAGGAAAAGTCAAATCTAATTCTGAATACCTGTTATATTAAGAACATAGAAACAGATTGTATAAATAAATTTCATTATTACATGATAACAGAGTCAAATTCCAGATCCAGATTACTGAATTCAAAAATAAAATGTTTAGCTACCAATATGATAGAGCCACCTCTCTTGATGCTGAAATGAGATACATTACAGAATCTAAACCTAGTTCTGACCCTTTTCAGCACTAATCACTGAATTGCATTATGATGGCTGTGTAAAAACAAAAGATTTAGATATTCTTAAAATCAAACAGAAACATTTAAAAACTAATTTTTCAGCACCTTATGACAATAGGAATTCACTCCAAACCTTGCTGAGTAACCCTTCACCTATTTCAACAGAAAACCAGAAGCTAATGTTAAACAACCCTATTTCAAACCAAGAAATTGAGATGACAATCACATCCCTGAAAGATTCATCCTCACCAGGGCCTGACGGGATATCCAGTGTGTTTTTCAAAACAATTCTTAACAGAACTACTGGATTCTCTCCAGCAGCTATAAAATGAATTAATTTTAGATACAACTTCAGACACTAACTTTATGGAAGCCATTTTAATATTTCTATATAAAAAAAGAAATAAAAAACACTAACAAATTAGAGGCCAATCAGCATGCTGAACGTGGATTACAAAATCCTGTCTCAAATTCTCTGTCATTGGTTACAATTAGTCAGCAGTAGTTTAATTCACCCTGCTCAAACCTGTTGTATCCCAGAAAGGAATATTTCCCATAACCTATCTCTATTAAGAGATATTTTTGAATTTGGCTCTCAGGAAAAACTTCATGGTTATGTACTTTCAGTGGATCAGGCCAAAGCATTTGACAAGGTCTCCCACTCCTACCTTTTTCAGGTACTATTAGCTTATGGCATTTCAGACAATATGATTAAATGGTTAAAATGCTATATACAAGTGCAAGGTTAACACCGTACATTATTTATTTATTTATTAAATTCTCGGATTACAAATACCTTTGAGCAGAAACTGCTCATTTACAAAGGTTCCACGTCAAAGGATGAGGGTCAACATACATACAGAGGTAGTAAAAGAATGCACAATAAACAACCAAAACAACTAAAAGAAAAAATAATGATACTCAGTTATAACATACAATGTGATAATATTCATAAAATGAGCAGCTTGAGTAGGCAGCTGGCTACGGTAACAATAAGAGATAGAGGGCACCATAGGCAGTTAGTATTGCAGGCATGCGACCAGGAGAGGAAGTTGGCAGGCTAATGGGCCACTGTCCGATGGTGGTGGAAAATGTCTTGTACCAGTGGAGATGTGAAGCAGGAAAGGAGTCACAAGGAAGGCCCAGTGCCAGAGGGAATGAGATTGGGAAAGGGCGGGCTGTGAGACATGAGTGAGCTGGGAGGTGTTTAAAGAGATCTCTGTTCAATGAAACAGTCACATTGAGTGGTAGAGGTGAGGTAAAGTTTGAGATTCCTTTTGAAGGGTCCAAGTGTAGTAGAGGAAAGTGCTTCTTTATTGAGGGAATTGAACCATTGAGCGGCTCTATAGATAAAGGACTGCTGACCCATGGAGGTACGACATCTGGGAACCTGAAAGGTTAGAGATTGGGCACCACGTGTTTGTTGAGTGCCACTGTAGGTAGTAAGGAGTGAGCTAACACCAGGTGGCATGAGACCAAGGAGAATCTTTTTGGTAAGTAAGCAGTAAACATTAACAGAATATTGGGAGAATCTGTTCAGATGAATATTGATATTGCACAGGGATGCCCTTTTATATACTTTTGCTCTGGACCCCATAGTACGTAATATTTGAAATAATAATAAAATAATTGGCCTGATACCTCTCCCAAATGTGGCAACACAAAACATTGCTGCTTATGCTGATGATTTATGTATTTTCTTGTCATCTCATGAAGTAGAACAAGAACTGCAAAATGAATTTTCCCAATATGAGTAGTTCCCAGGGTCTGTTATAAATACAGATAAAAGTAAAGCACTCTGGGTGGGATATGCTCTTGAACAGGGACCAATAACTAATATTATTGGCATCCCCATTGTTGGTCCTACCATTCCAATTTTGGGAGTCCAGTTTGGACAAGGTAGTTTACAGATTCTAAACTGGGATGGCAAGATTAAAATACGTGACACAAAAGTACAGCCTTGAAAAAATTGGGAATTTTCCTAGAAAAAAAGAGTCCTCACAATAAAGAAATGTTTATTGCCCATATTTACATATCTTTGTTTCATTTATCCCCCCCCCCATCTGTTTGGAGACCTGACTTTTCAGCTGTTTTTTTCAAATGCTGTAGGGTAGTAGATTAAACCCCATCAAAAGGGACTTTACCTATCTACCATGTAAAACTGGAGGTTTAGGAAAGGTAAATCCGCTAATCTTTTTTTTTAAATCCTTTATTTTTGCAAATCTACTCTATCCTCAGGATGGGGTAATGTTTCATAGCCTTTGTAACAATGGATATTTGCCTTACTGCATGTTTTTTGTAATAAATAGGATGAACTTCCCTTAAAAATCATAAAAAATGACTCAGTCCCAGAATATGTTGATTCTGCTATATGTAAAATGAAGCAATGGAAGGTAAATAAACAAGCTATCACTACTTTTTCTAGAAAGCAGTTATACTCACATATTATGGCTTCCCAAGGGATCAGTCAGGTAGAATTTCCTAAATGCATGACCTCAAAAATTCCTACAGTATTAAAGGTGTTAAATGATAAAAGAATCCCTGTAAATGTCTGGGATATCATCTGGCTGAGCTGCCATGGCAGACTGGGAGTGAGAGGCAATTTAAGACATAAATCTAGTGAAGAAAGATATTGTCCTAGAATAGAGTGCATTCAAGTTGAGGAATCACAAACACACCTTTTTTAGAGTGCCCTAATACTCAGCAACTATTATTATTCCTTGCCACTAGAAAGCAATCACCTTACTTAAAATATCTTACATACCAAAATTTAGTACTTGGAGATTATACAGAGCATATCCTGAAATTCGGCTACAGTCAAGGCAAATTCTTTAACTAAGTCTGGTCTCCCAACTAGTCTTAATCAGCCATAGCACCAAGATACTATGCCATCCTATACTAATCAACCTCACTACTAATTCAGCATATCGACTCTTCATCATATCCGCATCCAAGCTTCTCCAGGTCTTTTGGCATCAGAGTACCTGTAATCTTAACCAACCTTATGCCACTACAGAGCATCTCCCAGACAATCAACCCCCAGAAATACCTGCACTTACTTCAAGCAGCATACCAGCAGAGTATTTACAATTAAAACATGACCATCATGACCTAAGAAGCATCCATCCCTTATACCGAATTTCCAATCATTTCCACATACATCAGGTTACCATCTGGACTGCTTCTGCAAATCTTCTCCTATTCGTTTACTTACCACTTAAGGCAGTACTCCCATCAGTCACTTAAAAAACTCTTGTCTTCTCATTTCTACTCTGTGATGCTTACTTAGTGACTTATCATTCACTGATACATTCCTTACCTGCAGACTACCTTGAATGTCAAACCTTACATGAATTGGATCATGCACCCATGACTTTACAAATTATTTCAAGTCCCACTGTTTACTGTCTGATTGTATATCAATCCTATTATGCTGTCCTGACTCAATACTCCCATACAGTTCATTTGGACATGTATTTTTCATCACCACAGAAATATGGACTACATTAGCCATTTGTCAACTGGATCTTCTCCACACCTAGGATTCTACCCCTCCTTTGCCAAAGAATTGCCATTCATCCTCAGGATCATAATTCCGTTTTTGTTGTCCATGGATTGAGAATGAACCATCATCTCCAGGACACTAAAAGACTCTTTTTTACTACTCATTTTCTATTTCATGGAAGCTTCCTTAGTGACCCCTTGCTCATTACTGAATTCCTAGACCATACATTTATAGTCATAACCTTCACAAGATGGATCATTCACCAGTGACTTCTTGTACTGTAGCATTTCTACTGTTCCCTGCCTAGTAACTTATCAATCAAGTCATGTACCTTCTGCTCATTACACCCTTGCAATCCCTTGGCAAAAGCATCATTCATTGTCTTGGAAGCTTGGACTTCATTCGCCCTCCTTCACCTGGATCTACTTTACACTTCACTTCAGATTCCATCTCTCCTTCAGAAAAGACCTACTCTCCAACCTCAGGATCATTGTTCAATCTGCATCATCATGGATCAACATCATCTGCCAAGGAAGCTCACATCCCACAAATTAGCTATGGTTACTAGAACCTGGGTCCTTCTCCTCTTAGTATGTCCAGAGGATGAGCAGTCCACCAGCCATGGGTCCTCAGAGGTTTCCTCCACCTGAGTGGGTTTCCTCTCCTAAGTGCCAGGGGATCATACTCTCTGTGAGTTGGAGGAAGTATCTTTTGGGGCCTTCTATTCCATACAAATTACTACCTACATACCTACTAGTCAAGGGTGGTAATAGAGTAAAGCCACAAAAAGTACTACAAGTTACACAAGCACAATGTACCCCTTCTCTCCCCATTGCTATTCCACAAACATTGAATGTGAGGGCTAGGTCACAGGTTTGATGTGGGGAATAGCACCTCCCACAACCTGTATTTAAGCCCTCCACCAATGTACCTCCCTTGCTTAGGGAGTGTTTTTTGTCCACCACCATCCCATCCTCCTCCTCCTTCTCTAGTGCTTTTCTCACCCCTGTTCATGGGCCTTCTATTCCCTACAAATTTATACCTACATACCTGCTACTCAAGGGTGGGAACAGAGGAAAGCCACAAAAAGTACTAGAAGTTACACAAGCACTATATAACCCATCTCTCTCCATTGCTGTTCCACAAACTTTGAACCTAACTCTGCACTGCTAACCTGTTGGCAGAGTCAATGTTACATAATCCTTCTGTTAGCTCTATATGGGATGCAACACTTACCTGTTTACAGTATTGTTAGCCATTGTAAATTACTGCCCTCGTATGTTCATTATCTTCTGTAACTCATCACTATTTACAATGTCTTGATCCACTGTACAAATCTGTACAAATGTTTTGTTTGGACTTACTGTATGTATATATGAATGTACTGTGTGTATACATGTATATATATATATATATATATATATATATATATATATATATATATATATATATATATACATGTATGTATGTTGTGTGTGTGTTCCCTATACCTTCTCCCCCAGGATGCCCTGGGAGATGAGCAACTTGTTGTTCAGTGTGCCTTTCCTGGTGAAACATTTCAATAAAATAAATCAATAAACAAAAAAATATATTGCATTATTATTAACTAGATTAAAAATCTACTCTCAGTTGATATTAGAAGGGCTAGAAGCCTGGATCATAGCTGAGCATTTCCTATCTCCCTTCCAGTGTGGATTTTGTAAGCATTATAGTACAGTAGACCTTATTTTACATCAAATTATGTATTGGATAAATATTTTCTGCAGAAAAAGACAAAAATATATGCATACTTCATTGACATTAAATCAGCTTTCAATAGCATTAACAGAGCAATTCTGTGAAACATGTTACTATACGAAGGAATTGAAAAATGGTTATTAGCTATATGGCAGTTACTTTATATGAAAACACTGGCAAGAGTGAGGTACACTAGGGATGGAGTTTAGACAGGTCCTTTACAGATAAAGTATGGTGTCAAAGAGGGTTGCGTCTTGGCTCTAGCATTATTTAATTTATATATTGAGTGTGATACAATGGCTGCTGTGGAAACATTTCCTCCATTGATCAAAAATGAGCATTAAAATATTAGAATGTGAGGATGACGCAACACTACTGTCTCGCATACTATTAGATCTGAGAATGAGCATGTTGACAGTAATAAGTCATCTATCAGAAATTGGTTTAAAATGAAAAAAATACAGAACAGTTACATATTTACGTACATATTTAGGAGGCAGTATAGCAGTGTGGTTAAGGGCACTGAGCTAAAAATCTGGAGAACAGGGTCTGAATCCCATCAGTCCCAACTTGCATATTGTGTTGCCCTGTGTATGTCATTTAACTTCCTTGTGCTCCCAAGTTGTCCTGGAAACAAGCTTCGCTTTAGTGTGCCTTTCCTGGTTAAACAATTTCCCCCCTTCTCCTCCCATCAGCAAATCTTCAAGAGACTCTCTTTAATCAGGCCACACTATGGAACTATAGCTGCCATGCATTAGGACCACATGGAAACTTTTTGCAAGCAGTCCACTAGGGACCACAAATGATGACATCCTATGTTGGCACTTCCCATATAAATGTGGGCAGCCCCTTCCCAACTCTTTTCCCTGCCAGAGATCATGCTTGGAGAACATCCCTACAGGGAACCAAGAGAGAACATATGGCTCTGCCTACTAAGTGAAGCAGGAAGTAACAGGTAAACTTTCCTGGAGAAAGAGACAGGAGTTACAGAGCTCTAAATCCTCAGGGGGATGGAGGGTGAGCAGCACGGCCTGATGAAAGAGATTCTTTAGAAAATCTTCTGTTATGGTAAGTGCATAAGTGTTTTATCTTCTTGGAGGATATATCTTTCGTCAGGTCACACCTATTGGACAAGTACCAAACAGTACCGACAACATAAAAAGACTGGGTGGCTGGAAGCCACAGGCCTAAGAAAGGAGATCTTGAAGCACTGCTAGGCCAAAGCCTGCCCTTTTTTGGGAGACAATATCCAGACTAGAGTTTAGTGAAGATGTATAAAGTACTCCAGGTTACAGCTGCACAGATCTCTGCACCCAACACATTCTTAAAACAGGCAACAGAAATGGCAATGCCTCAAGCTGAATGGCCACGAACAATCCCAGGAAGTTCCTTAGCATACTTCGTGCAACAGAAGGTAATACAGTTAGCCAGCCCTTTGGACAGGCACTGTTTAGAAATGGGCCCACTCTATTTCCTTAGAGCAAATGAAACAAAAATCTCTGAGCACTTCCTGTAGCCTTCGTATGGTGTATATAGTACCTAAGTATTCTATGTACATCTAAAATATGGAACAACACTTCCCCTGGTTTGACATGCTCAGAAAACTAAACTGGCAAGTGGATGGTTTGATTCAAAGTAAACTCAGACGCCACCTTTGGTAGAAACTTAGGACTGTTATGTAAAGACACCCTGGGCTTGATTCAGAGATGTGCTTCACTGGTGAAAACCCTGGCTGCTCCGAACATATGGCACATGGGGCTTGCGGTCATCAATTGGGAGTCACAATCCAGTGGCCCATTTGCCATGAGTTAGCTATTTGCTGGTCTAACTTTGTGGCAAACATGGGACCTTTTTAAGGGATTCTGCCAAACAGCTGGTGCAAGCAGTCGTAAAGTAGGAAAAGTGTTGCAAATGCATGTGGCCTTTCTGAATTGGGTGCAAGATGTGTCAATGAGTTTGGTGCAGTTGCAGGTTTGACGTGTGGCTTGATGCAAGCCCAGTGTCAACAATTCTGAATTGAGCCCCCTCTCTGTCTGTGAAAAATTAAATAAGGCTGCTCACACATTAGAGCCTGAAGCACTGAAATTCTTTTGAGCAGAAGTAATCTCAACTAAAAATAATGCTTTCCAAGAGAGGAAGCATAAGCCACAAGTTGCTGGTGGCTCAAAAGGAGCCAAAGTAAGCTTTTCTTTATTTTTATGTTGATTGTGCACATGCGCAAGAAACATGTTACATCAGCTTTCTCCACAAGCAGGTTGTGGAGGCATGGCACTGTTGTGCCCAAGGCCCCCACAGCATGCAAAGGCTTGTCCCCCATCCCCCAGTGCCGTGGCACCCTGCTGCTGACACTAGTTCAGCCAGTGTGCCACAATCTTCTAAAAAATCAGCCACTGCAATCAGGGGCTGCCTCATTATTGCAGCGTCAGCCATCCACTGCAATGAGGGAGCAACCCGTCATTGCAGGGTTGGATGTAGGATCCCTCATATTGTTTGTGAACATGGCAGCAGCTTGCTGCTGTATTCTAAGCAATGTTAACCCATGTTTATTTGCCAAAGGGGCCCTCTCCGTCAACATAATGTAACCCCGGCTTTATTGTCTGCCGACGGGTGCCCAACTCTTTGGCAGTAAGGAATTCTCCCCTTTGTTGTTTGTCACGGCATGCCTAACTCCCCATCGGCAGAAAAGAATTCCCTGCTCTTTTATTGTTTGCCAGTGGGGTTGCCCAATCTGCCATCGACTACAGCTGCCCCTCAAAAACAAGACTCCGGTGGCACACTGGGAGCCCACCCCAGCATGCCACATGCCCCTTTTGTTGTTTGCTGATGGGGGTGCCCATTCCCCATTGGCTACAGCTGCCCCCTCAAAGCAAGACTCTGGTGGCATGCTGGGCGCCCACCCCAGCGTGCCACATGCCCCTGTAAAGTTAAAAATGGTCCAGTGACTTTTTTGGTTTTTCTTTTACCTGAAAAAAGGAAATGGTCCCTCGTAGTCTCCCTGCACCCCTCCCACAACCCGCACCAACCCACTGCTCACCCTGCCTCCCCACAACCCCCCTCAACCCATACTTACCTCCGGAGCTCGGCGCGAAGATCTGCGGTGGACCGGGAACACGTCTGCACTCTTCAAAGCTGACCGCGAACTGAGGAAATGCCGGTAAGCTGTATAATGTATTAAATAGAGTTTTTTCAACTTTAGCACATATCTCAGGCATTTTTGGGAATTTTTTCACCAAATTTTCAACTTGGGGTTTTTGGGACCCCTCCTCATGAATTCTTGAACTGTCATGGCATTAATCGGACCCAAAAAGTGGTTTTGCGGTCACTGTGTAGAATCACCCTTCAAGGCCGATTAATGAAACGACAGTGCCAGTGTTCATGAGGTGGGCTCTCAAAAAGCCTATGTTGCAAATTTGGTGGAAAAAATCCAACAAATTACTGTTTTATGACCATGCATTGCGCAGTTGCTACTTACGCTCATAACTTTGTGAATTTACAATATTTTCACGCCAGATTATCAACATTATCAACATTGGCATTTTGTCACACCTCCTTGTGAGCCGTATAGGTGTCATTGTTCACATCCTGGCTGAAACGTGTTTTTGCACTTCAGGCACAGAATAGCACGGTCGCTGTGGGAAATCAGTGTTCAGGACAGATTAAGAAAATGACAGTGACACTGTTAATGAGTAGAGGTCCTAAAATGCCTATGTTGAAAATTTGGTAATGGTACTCCATAAAATGACTGTATTACAGGCGTACGTTGCTCCACAGCCATCCACAAGCAATGGCATAAAGGATGAGCTCCACCTCTGCAGAGATGACCTCAAACATGTGTGTTAGCTAGCTGCATGTGTGCCTGAAGCTGCACTACCACCTGGACAACTACAGGTGGCAGGCAAGCAGGCGGTCACACAAACCATCCCTGAGGGAGGAGAGCAGTTCCAAAAGATGCTCAATCCTCTCTACCCCAGCCAGCCCCCGAACAACCAGACTCCATTCCCAATCTCAGGTCACCGGTGTGGCAGGAGTAAGTCTCCAGTACCACAGCACTCCATGCCACTGGGCTGGCTCCTTGAGAATGTTTTGTTGAACATAATTCACAAAACCAGCCACCCTGAGCCAGGAATACCTCCTGAGGCATACTCTTGAGGCTGCTGCCCTGTCAGAAGCATCCAAGATATCATATGTGGAATATAGGAGATGTTTGCCTATGTTTGCCTCTGCTGTTAAGAGTTCTTAGCAGCTTCTGCTTATGTGCCCCCCTCCAGGATGGTCTGGGTAGCTGCTTTAGCCATCTTCCACACCGTATGTTGGGATTTAACTGTATGGGCCTGTTAGTTTGCAATTCTCAGGCCCAGAGAGGCAGAGACAAAGGTTCTTTTGCTGAGAACATCAAGCCTCCTGTGCACCTTATCAGAAGAAAGAGAACTAAGATACTTTGGTGCCTTAGATCTGTCATAAGCAGCATTTATGACCACAAAATCAGCCTCAGGTTGTCCTGCAAAAAAGGGACTGCATGATGGATCTTGATAAATCCTCTCTGCCTTCTTAGTTTTAACAGGTATCATGTTGGGCCTATGCCAGGCAGCAAGGGTGGCATCCTCCAATACAGGGAGGAGGAGAGGGATGATGATTGGTGGGGAATCAGCCATTTCTAAGAATTCAATGAGGTTTTTCATAGTAATGTCCTGTTCTTCCAAGTCAAATTCCATGGCACTCTGTAGTTCATGCATCATGGTGATAAAAGTGGGATCTTCAGGAGGGGACATGGGTATGAATAATATAGAGTCTTCACTCCCTGTGGATACAGTGAAACTGATCCTCTCATAGCAGCCCATATAATATTCTCCCTCCTCCTCCTCTTCTTCCTCCTGCATAATAAGGTCAGGATTGTATTCTTGGTCCTCATCAATATGTTTGATGGGACACATAGAGGGATCAGGCGAATCCATCGACACCCAAGATGAGAGATGGTGTGTAGGCTTAGAGGCATCAGTGCTGGGGTTTGTCGTGCAGGCTCAGTTGAATTATCTCTTGGTACAGGTAGAGGAGGTAGCAGTCATTTAGGTATGTCCACAAAGAGTGAGAGTACTGCCTGCACATCAGTACTTGTGTGGTCAATGGGAACTGTGGATGGTGTCAACAAGGAAGACACAGCCCCCAATGTTGATAGAACTCCCAGCTTTAACAGGCCTGGTGGAGCACATAGCCTGCCCAGACCTGGGGTGGTTGATGGTCTGTGTGGCTGATGGTGGCATAGCTGGAGCAGGAAATGGCACTGAATTGGTTTCACTGGCATGGAGGGGTGACCGTGAGTGAACTGGGGAGGCCTTGTCCTTGCTGAACTCCCTGTCCCAGTCCTTATGTTTGTGCTGCTCTGAGGTCTTCTCCAGGAACTTGAATGAATGAGTGCCTGCTGAGTTGGTTGGTGACATGGTGGAGCTCTATTTCTGGAGCTGTTTCTACATTCCGGTTATCTGCTGCTTCAGAATGTCCATCTCTAAAGCCTTCTCTCAGTGTCGCAGGGCAGCAGTGCTGAATTCTCAGCAGATATGGCAGGTCTTCACATTATGGGCTGAGACAAGGCAGCACATGCAGATGTCATGCATGACAGTATATTTTGTTCACCGCATTCACAGTATAAAAATAGTTTCAATGGCTCTTTAGTCAGCATACACAATGCCAAAAATAATTTTATAAAAAGTGATAGTTAACTAAGGTGAGAAACGTGAGAAAATAGTTGACTATAATGGTAGTGTTTCAGTGTGGGGTCCGATGAGCATGGTCAACAGCAGGAAAAGAACTGCGGAAGGAAGGGGCCACCCACATTTATACACAAAGTGCTGATGTAGGATGTCATCATGGGTGGCCCCTAGTGCACTACTTGCAAAAAGTTTCCATGTGGTCCTAGTGCTTGGTGGCTATAGTTACATAGGTGTGGACTGATGAAAGAGATATCCTCGAAGAAGATATATTTTGGAAAAAGAATTAGGAACATCAAGGAATGTGTCAATAATGGTCATCAGTTCAAATTCATATATTTTGGGGTAGTATATGACCAACGTTTGAGTTGGAGTCCTCACTACTAACACATACAAGACACTGCACAAAAATATACAGTGGACATTGACAGGTTTGCAGGGAACTTTACAAGTAACTCATTTTAGGCTATGAAAATTGCCTTTGTCACAAAAGTCATTACCAAATATTTTCAGCAGTGAAGTGTGGGGCATTCTTAAAAAGTTTCCAAATATATAGAATCAATACAAAAATTCTTCATAAGAACTGCCTTCCAATTACCCAGGGACATCCCAACCATTTTTATGAGAGCTGAAGCAGGGATGGTCTATTTAAAGGTAAAATTAAAATCTAGCATCATACGTTATTGGAAAAGAACTCCCAAAATTGTATTGGGAGGATGGCTCTAAAGATTTGCAATGAAATAGTTAATTGAAAGATATTCTTAGAATGTTTGGTTCACCACAGCTATGATTCTATGATGCGATTATAAAACATAAGCTTCTGAAGCCACTCAAAGAGAAAAATATATTTATGTACAAAGAATGCAGTAAAGAATCCATGTAATAGACCACAATAAGCTGTATAGCAAAGATAACATTGAGATAAAAATGGAAAAATTATTGGAGTTCTGTGAGAATAAGGTCAAACTCAATATACTATATACTTAAAGAATGGGGGCTTGATATTCGAAAATAGGCAAAGCGGAGAGCAAAGTTTTGTCCTATGCATGTCCATTGCCGATGACCCTGAGGATGCTACCTTCAATTGGATAGTACATTGACATGATCCAACTGAATATATGGGCATGTTGATGCACTGCTAAGCCGAGTATTGCCCTGACATGGATCCCATTAGTGCAGGGAACAGCACCACCAGACCCAATGTTGACAGAGAGCTCTTGGTATGATATTCAGATGATCCCATACAAATGAGCCTATCAGACATGTAAGGCACTACCAGTCATTTGCATGCTCATTATAGCCACATTTGCATGGGAAGAGATGGCAGGTTTTCACCCCTGTGACCAGCTCTACCTCCATCCTGATTGTGCAGTCTTGTCAACTGGAAGTATTCTTTGGTGTCTTCTGCCCCCCCCCCCACACACTCTCTGATTGCCATCCTGATGTAGTGAAAATCATCCCTGCTGCCTTGTGGTACCCCCACCATCCAATTATCATCCTTGGTAAATTAAATTTCCTTTCTTGGTGTCTGGGGTTCCCCCAACCATCCGATCACCATCCCTGGAAAATTAAAAATCCTTCCATGCTGCCTAGTGATTCCTTCCACCCTCCAGTCACTGTTCCCAGTAAATTAAAAATCCTTCCCTAGTGCCTAGTGGTTCCCCCAACCTCTGATCCCCATCCCTGGTAAATTAAAAATATTTACATGGCATCAAGCAACCCTGTGCATATTGGGCACTGACAAACCTTCCCTGACAACCCACCCCTTCCTTCAGCATTGGTGCTGCAGATCCCATACAGTGACCAGAACAGTTCTCTTCTCACCTCCTCAGCTGGCTGCCATATAGACAGACATGCATCCAATGTGCTGTACTAGATGCACATCATCTGTGTTGTATAGATAGTATGGCCTGTGTACTGTGCAGGGAATGTATGGCCTGTGTAATGTACAGGTCATGCACTCCCTGTACAGTACATAGGCTGTGCTCACTGTACAATACAGAAGATGCACAACCAGTACAATACATTAGATATGCACTCCTTTCTGTCCATATGGTGGATAGCAGAGAAGGTGAGAGGAGGGCTGCACTGCAAGGGATTTGTGGCACCAGTGCTGAAGGTAAGGGGGGTTGGCAGGGTGATTTTTCAGTTCCCTTGGTGCACAGGGGCCATTAGATGCCAGGGAAGGATTTTTAATTTAATGGGAATGTCAATTGGAGGGCAGGGGGCCACTAGGCACCAGAGAAAAATGTTTAAGTTATGGACTTCCGGTGATGCACCTGATGATGACAGTTGCACCTTGAGGAGCTTTGGAGTGGGCAACACTGAAATCCTCTGTTTTCAGTTATTTACCTTTTCTATCCATCCATGTTTTGTCATTATTACTCACCAGACCACTCTGTATGTGGCCTGGCTGGCTGTTCAGACTTACTGACCAAATTCGGTAGAGCAAAATGGTCCCTGCAATAGCCCTCAGATGTTGCTCCAGTGTCTCCACTCTCCACATGCTGGCAACATATTAAACAACACAAATATGATTTACTGGTGCATTCACCCTCTAGTCAGGAGACTGACTCCATTGTATTGGAACACTTTATTGCCTAACTTACCTTTGTTAAGCTGATCATAACTGCCTGTGCAGAAGACCTCAAAGATGTTAAGACCTCCCTGGATAGTTTGGCGCACCAGGTTTCAAACATAGAAGCATGGGTTAGCTCTAAAGAAGATGTCTCAGCCAGGGAAGAATAGGCCACCATTGAATTGCTACATAAGGTGTAATGACTGGAACAAAAAGTTGACAATTTAGAAATCACAGCTGTAGCAATAACTTCCTCATTGTGGGCATCCCTGAGGGTGCCAAACAGAAAGATTCTATCAGCTCGTCAAAAGTGTATTTCTTTCTATTGCTACCTCCTTGGATTAGGGCTCAGCATACCCCATTGAATGAGCACACAGAGCCCTTCATGCTCGTCCTCCACCTGGTGAAAGCCCTAGACAACTTATTTGTAAACTCTTGAATTTTCATTATAAACTGAAGATCCAAAGGGCTGCCTGAACACAAGATATACTTAGCTGGAATGGACATTGATATTTTCTCTTTAATGACTTATGCCAGGCTGTGAGGGAATGCAGGAGGGCCTATAAGGATAGAAAAGTTAAGCTTTATGCTGGACACATTAAATTTTGAATCCTGTATTTAGCTTGGCTACTCATTACCTTGCCCCCAGGTGACCAGTCATTTGATTCTACAATCGCCTCTCATTAGCATCTGCCACACTTGCTCCCTGCTCTGTTTTCCCATATTCACACATAAAATACCTATAATGGACACAAAGCATCAGAATCAGGATTTCAGAACATTTCTGCTTTACTGATATATTTGATATGGTGTGTCTGAGTAATCTCTGCTGTACCCAAGGGTTAAACTGGGCCGGAATGCAATGAAGCTGAGTTCCACCACCTCTGACTGCAATCAGTCATTAGAAGAATGCACAGGAATGCTAAGCATTTTCTCTTTCACTTTCTATTTCTCTGCAGTTTCAATCCTGCCTCTGAAACTCTGTCAGGGAGAGTTAAAAACAAACATCTGGCTTTTTTCATCCTCCCAATTAGCAGAGGGTGCTAGAGACACATAATTAAGTGTAAAGGAAGGCAGCTTTTGACAGGTACAGAGAGGGAACTACAAGGTCAGTTGTATCATGTGTGAGATAAAGAATAACATCATGATGCAGCAAAGTGATAGTTTGTACCAGTCACGGAAGGATGGGCACACTAAGCATTTCCCAGACAATGCCGGAATAAAGTGACCACACACATACCTTGCTATACAGTCAGAGAGAGTGAGAAACAGTGAGGTACAATTGTGCAACAGTTTGTGATTACAGTGTCTATTTTAAGGTAGGTAGTAGCTTTTAAGTTTGTTTTATGTTTTCAGTATCTGAAACATTTAATTTATTGCAGAGACTTTACATGTGGTTAAGTAGTTGTTGGAGAACAACTGCTTAGGTACAGAAAAACCTCAGGACAGGGTTGGGGGGGTATGATGGAGATTCCATTGCTATTTACTTTGTCCCTGAACAAATGACAAAATTCTGGTTTGCAGTGCTCATATATTTTATTGTTGTTGCGTTGCCTTAACTGTTTGCTTGCTTTTTTGAGTACATAAATGGGATGAAATTTGAATGGTGACCTACATCTAAATACACTGTGGGCAGGATTCTCAAAAGTGATGCACCCAGTGCATCTGAGATGCGCTGGCTCATCCCCAACTTGCAGACTGGAGTGATCCTGGCATGGGGCAGATGTTCTGGTGCATCCCCAATGCACCAACGCATGACAGATGTGCCGCATATTGCCTATAATGATTTGCAACGTGTCTGGAGGGGCTGTGAAGGGGGCATGCCCATGCATATGGTGCGCAGTCCCATTCACAGCCCAATCAGGAGGCACATCTCTGGGGCAAGTCTGAAGATGCACCCCAGAAAGATAAGTCTACAAAAAGTAGACTTATGTTGCATACCACCCACAGGTAGGCTGCCATACTGCAGACAGCAGCATGGCAGCCTGCCCACCCTGGCAGTCCAGTGTGCCTCTGCCTCCTCACTCACATTTCCATAATGATGCCACTCCTTGTGGTGATCCAGTGGTAAGAACTGACCCCCTTCCTCACATGCATCTCCATTACAATGCTGCTCCCTGTGGCAATAATGTGATAAGAACAGAACCCCCAACCCCGAGCCAAATGCACCAGCAGTCCATAAGATCCCCCCATAGCTCAGCAGACCACCTCCCCACACACATTCAGGCATACCCTACCCACTCTGCTCCCTCTTTCACAGCATATTTCCACCATCAGCAGGCAGTTCAACTCACCCTCATACCTCCACAGCTGCCCACCGACAGAGCTGTCTGCTAATGACAGCTACTGCACATCCTTCAGCCCATTTTTGGACCCTGTGGACCAATTGGGCTTGCATTGTGTACTGTACACTGTCGTTCAGTTGTCAATGACAGTGTACAGTACACACTGTAAGCACATTGGTCAACAGGGTCTACCAGTAGGCTGCAGGATGTACAGTAGCTGTCATTCACAGACAACTCTGTCGGTGGGCAGCTGTGATGGTATGAGGGTTGGTTCAGCTGCCCGCCGATAGTGGGAATATGCTGGTATGGGGGGAGCAGGGTGGGTAGGGGTGCCTGAGTGAGTTGGGGGGTTGGTGGTTTGCTGTGCTACAGGGGGTTTCTTATGGACTGAAAGAGCCAGTGCATATGGCTCGGGGTGGGGAGGAGGGGTTCTGTTCTTATCACATTATTGTTGCAGGGAGCAGCACTGTAATGGAGGTGCAGGTGGGGAGGGGGGAGTTCAGTTCTTACCACTGGATCACCACAGGGAGTGGCATTATTATTTAGATGCAGGTAAGGGGTGGCACACTAGACCACCATGGATACATCCAGGTGTGAATGGGATGCAGTCACCTGGGGTGGGCAGGGTTTTTTATGGACTGGATGGGGCTTTGAGTGTGGACCTCAGACCTAGCATGGTGTCTGGCACATTCGGAAGGGTGCAACCCTGCACGGCACATGCAAATGGGACCACAATGAGATGCAAATGGCCCCATTGTGCTGTGCATGTCTAATGGCCCTATTTGCATGTTGATGGCACTGAACAGCAACTTTGGGTGCAGCTCATCATGCAATGCGCTGTCCCATTGTATTCCTAGCCCAACCAGGGGGTTGCACCAGCACATCCAGGGCTGGGCATAACTGTGGTATTCACAGTGGGGATGCACCTGGGGCATTCCCTGGCAGATCTTCTGTGAATAGCACAGTTGGTGCTCAGTGCATCTTATTTGTGCTTCGTCATCTGAGGTTCACCGAGCTCAAGTCCTTCGTGAATCCTTCCCTGTGGTTTTAGTTTGTGTCCTTCCTAATATTATTTTTACTAACAGTACTAAAATAATGTATTTTATGTGCGAGTCCATTTGTTTCATTGGCAATGTGGAATTCTTTAGTGAAGTGTTCTTATTTCTGAGACTACTGGCAGGCAGGTAAAATATTCATGAGTTTTTTTTTCTTTTATTAGTTTTGATAGATAAACAGCTAGCTAGATAGATAGAAGAACAAAACTTTATTTTTCAGCAGGATGAAACTTTTAGGACCAACATGACCCTGTTTAACAAAGTCACTTGGCTAGAAAATATAATGTGATTTGCACCAGATGATGGAGAGATTAAAACAATTACTGTGCATTTTATGCATTTATTGCTTTGTTTGAAAATATATGTGGATGGCAAAGAAACTGAGAAAAATATCAAAATGTAGTGTGTTTTTATGTTTGCTTGCATGCATGTGCAAAAAACATAGTGCCACCAGACGAGTTTTTGTAGACGTGGCACCCCCACTTCCAAGGCCCTCAGCGTTTTTGCAGGCACAGCTGCACCGCACCAATGAATGCCCCAGCTGTCTATGTCAGCAGTTCAGATTGCAGTGGAATACAGTTGAAAGCAAAGGACTGCTACAGTCAGCGGTGGTAATGTGTAGGCAATTTGCATACTGCCCTGCCATCAGCAGTATGCAAATTTCCTCCACATCACTACTGCTGATTGTAGCAGTGGTTGTATGCGTGTGCCCCCCCCGTTGTGTGCCGAAGGGGCGTCCAATCCCCCTCGGCTCTTGCACACTCCTCTCCCCAAGCTCACTGTATGTTCGACACGAGTGCGTAATCCCTGTCGGCTCCAGTACCCCTCCTTCCTACAAAAACAAACTTCCAGGTGCCATGCTGGGAGTCCACTCCAGCATGCCAGAAGTCCTGCGTCCTCATGTGCCCCCCCACACTGTATGGTCAACAGGGATGCCCAATCCCCTGTAGCTCCCTTGCCCTACCAAAACTTCCAGATGCCACGCTGGGAGCCAACCCCTGTGTGCAAAGGTCCCACGTTGTCCATCTACAATAAAAAAAACCCTCTAACAAAAGAAAACAGTCTCTTGTTGACTCTCTTGCACCCACCCTGAATCCACGCCCACCCTCTGTGTACCCCACCTCCCCACACCCCCACTCACCCCATACTTACCTCCAGAGGCTGGCATGATGATCTTCAGTGAAGCGGGAAGATGTCTGCACTCTTAAAAGCCGACTGCAAAATGAAGCAATGCCAGTAAGCTGTATAATGGCATAAATAGGGTTTTTTCAACTTTGGTACATATCTCGGTCATTTTTTTGAATATTTGCACCAAATTTTCAACATAGGGTTCTTGGGACACCTTCTCATGAATTCAGTGACTGTCATTTGGTTATTCCATCCTGAAAGGTGATTTTGCAGTCACTGTGTGTAATCACCTTCTGGGACTGATTAATGAAACAACAGTGTCACTGTTCATGAGGTGGGCTCTCAAAAAGCCTATGTTGCAAATTTGGTGAAAAATTTCCCAAAAATGACTGTTACGAGCTGCATTGCACAGTTCCTATGCACACTTGTAACTTCAAGTATTTTTACTATTTTCACTCCAGATTTTTCAACATTGCCATTTTACCATACCTCCTTATGAACAATACAGCTGTCATTTTTCACATCTCACCCAAAATGTATTTTTGTACATGTAGCACACAATGGCACGGTCGGTGTGCAAAATCAATGTTTGGGACAGATTAAGAAAATTTCAGTGACACTGTTCATGAGCAGAGGTTTTAAAATGACTATGTTGAAAATTTGATGACAAAAGTACATAAAATGACTGTGTTATAAGCGTGCATTACGCATTCTCCACGCACCCTCATACATTCATGAATTTGTAATATTTTCAGTCCAGATTTTCAACATTGGCATTTTTCCACACCTTATGAACAGTGCAGCTATCATTTTACACACCATGGCCAAAATTTGTTTTCTTATTTCAGGTGCAGAATAGCACGGTCACTGTGGGAAATCAGTGTTCAGGACAGATTTAGAAAATTATAGTGACACTGTTCATTATGGGTGTGTGTTGCACAGTTTCTATGCACACTCATGACTTCTCGCCAGTTTTTTATATTTTCATTCCAAGTTTTCAACACTACCATTTTGTACACCTCCTCATGAACAGTATAGCTGTCATTTTTCACATCCTGTTTGAAATGTGTTTTCGCACCTGTGGCACAATATATCTCAGTCGCTGTGCAAAATCATTTTTCAGCTAATGAACTGATAGTGTCACTGTTCATGCGGAGGGGTCACAAAAAAACCATGTTGAAAAATTGAAGTAAAAATACCAAGAAACACCCAGGGCGTTAGTGTTTTTGACCATAATGCCCTACCCTGTAGGGACTGACAGGCATCAGGGATGTGACTTGGGATTGTCAACAGTAATGCTCATGCCTTTCCACCCCCACACCCACCCCGACTCTGCAGCCAGTGACATGCATCAAGGTGTGCCTTGGATCCCCTGGCCCCAGAGTTCAACCCAGTCTCCAATACTGCACCCATTTCAGCATGTTTCCTTATGGAATGAGGTGAATGTCAAGCCCAAACACTTCAATGCACACCTCCACACTTGTCAGTGTCTTCAGGGTAGGGTGAGGTGAAATGCCGTGACCGTCATGGGCGATGACCCAAAGGCACACCTCAATGCCTGTCCATCTCTGCAGGGTAGGGGAGGAGTTGGTGTCAGTTCAATACTTCATTGCCATTCCTATACTGCATCTAACTCCTGCACTTCCACTGCTAATGCCAGCAAGCAAACATTCAGCATTGACAAATTCTTGTTTGTTTCTGAGTTCTTCTCTTAAAGTAGTTTTGTGATGGACCTGAAACTTTCAAAACAGCAGGGGGTATTACAGCAGCTGTTGTTCTGTTTAGATTGCCCCTTACACCCTGTCTTCATGATCATGCCCCATCCCCATTCTGAGTTACTGTAACAACTTTTTATGTTTGCTTGCACTCATGTGCAAGAAACATAGTGCCATCATCCGAGTTTTCAGAGGTGTGTCACCCCCTCTTCCAATTCAGTCAGTGTATTGGCAGGCACGGCCCCAGTCCACCAATGCATTCTGGAGCTGTCTATGACAGCTCCAAATGCAGTGGCATACAGTTGAAAGGGGGAGCTACGCTTCAGTGAGCAGCGATAAGATATCGCCTGCTCATGCGCAGCTCCTCCTACACACACACACACACACACACAGAAATGCACGCACGCATACTGCATGCTGCCCCCCCCAGGCACACACGTATAGCCGACGGGGGTGCCCAACTCCCGTCAGCTGTGCTGCTCTCCCCAAAAGTCTTCCACATGCCACGCTGGGTGCCCACCCCAGTGTGGCAACTCATAGAATAGCCAATGGGGGTGCCCACCCCCATCGGCTCCACTGTCCTCACCCCCCCAGTACTGGGTGTCACACTGGGAGCCCACTCCAGCGTGGCAATAGATGTTATGGCCGACGGGGATGCCTAATCCCCCATCAGCTCCACAGCCCCCCAGCCATCCTTGTGACACGCTGGGAGCCTACTCCTGCATGGCAAACATCCCGAGTCGTCAATTTAAAAAAAAAAACAACCTGTAAATTAAAACAGTCCCACGCAGTCTCCGGCCCCTCCCACAACCCGCACCCACCCACTGCACACCCTGCCTTCCCCACACCCCTCACCCCATACTTACCTTCTGGACTCGGGCGCGACGATTCGTGACCAGGAACACGCTTGCACTCTTCAAAGCCAACCGCGAACTGAGGAAATGCGGTAAGCTGTATAATGGGATAGATAGGGTTTTCAACTTTGTTGCATATCTCAGGCATTTTGGAATTTTGCACCAAATTTTCAACATGGGGTTTTGGGACCCTTTCTCATGAATGCTGTCACTGTCATGGTGTTATTCGGACGAAGGGTGATTTCATGATCACTGCGTGAAATTCACTTTTGGGACTGATTAATGAAACGACACTGCAGTGTTCATAAGGTGGGCTCTCAAGAAGCCTATTTTGAAAATTTGGTGAAAATTCCAAAACGACTGTTTTACTTAGCATGCATTGCGCATTTCCTATGCACACTCGTAAGTTCACGAATTTTCAATATTTTCACTCCAGATTTTCAACATTGCCATTTTACCACACCTTCTTATGAGTAGTACAGCTGTCATTTTTCACATCTCACCCAAAATGTGTTTCCGCCCATGTAGAGCACAATGGCACAATTGGTGTGCGAAATCAATGTATGGGACAAATTAAGAAAACCACAGTGACACTGTTCATGAGCAGAGGTCTTAAAATGGCTATTTTGAAAATTTGGTGAAAAATTCTAAAAATGACTGTTTCTGAGAATCGTTGTACAGTTCTCGCATGATCGTGAGTTCACGAATTTTCAATATTTTCACTCCAGATTTTCAACATTGCCATTTTACCACACCTACTTATGAGTAGTACAGCTGTCATTTTTCACATCTCACACAAAACCGTGTTTCTACCCATGTATGGCGTTACAATGGGGCGCGGTCGGTGTCTTGAAATCAATGTACCGGGACAAATTAAGAAAATCACAGTGACACTGTTCATGAGCAGAGGTCTTAGAATGGCTATGTTGAAAATTTGGTGAAAAAATTCCTAACAATGACTGTTTTACGAGCGTGTGTTGCTCAGTTCCTATGCATGCTTGTAAGTTTGCAAATTTAATATTTTCACTCCAGATTTTCAACATTGCCATTTTATTACACTTCCTTATGAACAGTACAGCTGCCATTTTACATATGCCTCCCAAAATGTGTTTTCGCACATGTAGTGCACAATGGTGCTGTTGGTGTGCCAAAGCAATGTTTGGGACAGATTAAGAAAATCACAGTTGCACTGTTTATGAGCAGAGGTCTTAAAATGGCTATGTTGAAAATTTGGTGACAAAAGTCCATAAAATGACTGTGTTATGAGTGAGCATTGCGCAGTTTCCAAGCACCCTCGTAAGTTCATGACTTTGTAATATTTTAAGTCCAGATTTTCACCAGTGGCATTTTTCCACACTTCCTTATTTACAGTACAGCTGTCATTTTTCACAACATGGCCGAAGTGTGTTTTCACACTTTCAGCGCAGAGATGCGTGGTCGCTGTGGGAAATCATTGTTCGGGACAGATAAAAAAATCACAGTGACACTGTTCATGATCGGAGGCACCAAAATGCCTGAGCTGACAATCTGCTGTAAAAAAATCCCCAACCTAATTATATTACGGGTGTGCGTTGCACAGTTTCTATGTACGCTTGTGACTTCACCATTTTTTTAAATATTTTTACTGCAGATTTGCAACATTGCCATTTTTACACCTCCCCATGAACAGTACAGCTGTTATTTTTTTTTCATCCTGTTTGGAATGTTTTTGCATCTGTGGTGCTAAATGCCGTAGTCACTGTGCATAAGCAGCTTTCGGTTACCAAACTGATATTCCCCCTGTTCATGAGGTGGGATCACAAAAAAACCATGTTGAATATTTGGAGTGAAAATACCAATGAATGCCTGAGGTATTAGGATTTCCAACCATAACGCCCAACCCTTTAGAGAATGACAGGCATCAGGGGTGTGACTTGGGATTCTTGCCTGTAATGCTCATACCATTCCACACCCTGCAGCCAGTGAGAGGCTTCGAGGTATGCCTTGGACTCTTCAGCCCCAAAGTTCACCCCATTCTCCTATATCGCACCCATCTCACCGTATTTCCTAATGGAATGGGGTGTGCATAAGGGCCAAAGACCCCAAGGAACACCGTGACACTTGTCAGTGTCTGCAGGGTGGGGTGTGGTGAAATGGCATGGCCGTTATGCCTGACAACCCAAAGGCACACCCCAATGCCTGTCACTCTCTGCAGGGTGGTGGTGGGGGTTGGCTTCAGTTCAATACTTCACTGCCATTCCTATTACGCAGCTCTGTTACTTCTACACTACCACTGCCAATGCCAGCAAGCAAACATTCGGCATTGACAAATGCTTGTTTATATTTGAAATAAAACAAATTATCCTTTTTAATATGGCTTGATGTCCCAGGTTTTCAACAGTACTCTGTTGTTTTTGAACACCCATGGTTAACATACAGTAAGTTTTCTTGTGACTAAAATTAACTAGTATGCATCACATACTGTTTCCTAACTTCATGGTAAAATAGGTGTAGAAACACAGCTGTGAATACCCATGAAAACCTAGTGCAAGTTGAGCTATATTACAAATAGCGCACCTTTTTAGTATTTCAGATTTAAAACAAGTATTTGTCAATGCCAAATGTTGTCTTGCTGACATTGGCATCAGTAGTGCAGGAGTTGAACAGATGCATAATAGGAATGGCAGTGAAGTATGAAAGTGATGTCAAACCCTGCAGAGACTGACAGGCACTGAGGTGTAGCTTTGGGCATCGGCCATAATGTTCATGGCATTTCAGTTCACCCTACCCTTCAGTGCGACAAATATCATGTTGTGCCTTCAGGTCCTTGGATGTTACGCTCACCCCATTCAGCCATAGAGCTCATGGCATTTTACCTCACCCTATCCTGCAGACACCGACAAGTGCTGATGTGTGCCTTGGAGTGTTCGGCTTTACAGTCACCCCATTTCATAAGGACATACACTGAAATGGGTGCAGCATAGGAGAATGGGGGAACTGTGGGTCTGAAGAGTCCAAGGCACACCTTGATGCCTGTCAGTGGCTTGAGGGTAGGAGGGATGGTATGGACTGAGCGTAACAGCTGGCAATGCAAAGACACACCCCTGATGCCTGCCAGTCTGTACAGGGTGGGATGTTATGGTTAGAAACCCTAATGCCCTGGCTGTTTGTTGGTATTTGCACTACAAAATTTGCAACATGGCATTTTTGTGACCACCACCTCATGAAAGTGTTTGGGACCTCTGCTCATGAATAGTTGCACTGTGGTTTTGTTAATCTGTCCTGAATGTTGATTTCTCACAGTGACCGCGCCATTCTGCACCAGATGTGGGAAAACAACATTTGACAGGATGTGAAAAATGACAGCTGTATCATTCATAGGTAGGTGTAAAGAGATGGCAGTGTTGAAAATCTTAAGCGAAAATATTAAAAATGCTCAAATTTACAAACATAAGTAGAAACTGCGCAATGCACACTCATAACACAGTCATTTAGTGAAATTATTTCACCAAATTTTCAACATAGGCATTTTGGGACCTCTGCTCATGAACACTGTCACTATGATTTTCTTCATCTGTCCTGATCATTGATTTCCCTCTGCAACTGCACCATAGCGTGCCACTTGTGCGAAAACACATTTCGGGCAAGATCTGAAAAATGACAGCTGTACTGTTCATAAGGACATGTGCAAAATTAATAATGTTGAAAATGTTGAGTGAAAATATTACATATTGTCAAAGTTACGAGTGCATGTGAAAACTGTGCAACACACACTTGTAACATAGTCATTTTATGGACTTTTGTCACCAAATTTTCAAAATAGGCATTTTACGACCTCTGCTCATTAACAGTGTTGCTGTGATTTTTGTAATCTGTCCTGAACACTGATTTCCTACAGTGACCTTGCAGTTCTGTGCCGGTAGTGTGAAAGCACATTTCAGCCAGGATGTGAAAAATAACAGCTGCACTGTTCACAAGGAGGTGTGAAAAAATGCCAATGTTGAAAATCTGGAGTGAAAATATTACAAATTGGAGAAGTTACGAGTGCGCTTGGAAACTGCTCAACGCATGCTCATAACACAGTAATTATTTGAAATTTTTTCACCAAATTTGCAGCATAGACTTTTTGGGGGACCACTTCATGAACATCGACACTGTCATTTCATTACTGTGTCCCAAAAGGTGATTCTGCACAGTGACTGCAAAAACACCTTTTGGGACACTTATAATGCCATGACAGTGACTGAATTCATGAGGAGAGATCCCAAAAACTCAATGTTGAAAATTTGGTGGCAAAAGTCAAAAAAATGGCTGATATCCACATAAGTTGAGAAAACCCTATTTATGCTATTATACAGCTCACCGGTATTTCTTCAGTTCACAGTCAGCTTTGAAGAGTGCAGACATATTCCCGGTCCATCTAAGATCATCACACTGGGCTCCAGTGGTAAGTATGGGGTGAAGGTGTGTGTGGGGAGGCAGGGTGCACAGATGGTGGGCGCGGGTTTGGGAAGGGGCCACCAGACTCAACGAGGGACCGTTTTCTGTTTTACAGGGTAAAAAAAAAAAAGAAAAACATTGCAGATTTTTATTTTTTTACAGGGACATTTTTCATGCTGGGGTGGACTCCCAGCATGCCACCTGAATGTTTTTTTTTGGGGGGGCTGTAGCCAACAGGGGATTGGGCACCCCCGCCAGCCATACAGAGTTGGGGGGTTGCATGAGCCAAGGGGGATTGGCACCCCTCGGCACACAAGAAATGGGGGGATACATTATGCCAACGGGGACTGGGCACCTCAGTTAGCAAATTAACTTAGGATGAAGCATGCTGACAGGGGGATTAGGCACCCCCGTCGGTTTTCAGAGGGACTGTGGAAGGTGGTGGCTATCCCTCGGCTTCTGTGGGGACTATGAGAAGTTGACGGGGAAGCCGCTGCCATGTTGCTTGATGGGGACACCAGACAAGGCAAGCAGTAATTGGCTGCTGCAATCAGAGAGCGCCACAGGGTGCTCCCTGATTGCAGCTGCTAATTTAATTCAAGGTGGTGGCACATTTCTTAACTGCTGCCATAGACAGCGTGCTATGCCATTGGCGCCACAGAGCCCAGCTACAAAAAGCAGTGGCGCCATTGGCTACAGCAGGACCGCACCTCTGAAACCTGCTTCTCCACTGAAGCAACCACATTATGTTGTCTGCACTGCGTGTGCAAGACAACATAAAAAGGATTAAGGCAGACTCAAAATCAAGAAAGGAAGGTGTCATAAGGGGCAATCTAAAAGAGAATAAAAAGTATATGTCAAAATGTTTACCATAACATACATTGCTGCTTTAATATTCTAAGGTATACCATAATAGCCAACTCTAAATCATTGGTATTTTCATGTGATGCTGTGATGAAGCAGCTTTTAGATTCGCTGTTATTTCCAGCCACACATGTGACATGTAGTTGATTTTCAAGTTTTTTTTTGTAAATTTTCAATGTAATGGTTGTAGCGAACAATATTCAGTGTTGCATACAGGTCCATTAGCATGACACATGCAATATTTTTTATTTCAGTTTATTCTTTTTGTCACTGGGTAAGTCCCTTTAAACACAAATGCCTGTTTTCAATGGAAACCTGGGAGCACTGGGTAGTTAAGTGGCTTGCTCAAAGTTGCACAGCATGTAAGTGGAAGTTGTAGGAATCAAACCCAGGTCTGCTGGAGGTACCAAGCTCATTCACGGCTTGTTATTCTAAACTGTAGGTCTAGGCTATACTGCCAACACCACTGAATACTTTAACTCTGTATTTAATTTTGCTTTGCCACGATCCCTATATTGAAAGAAAATTGTGTACAGTTTGATCATCATGGTTTCAATGGAAATAAGATCATGTCAATGTTATCATACAATGCTCATGCTCTTAATTTGCTGTGACTCCACCTTGTTAGCTTGTTTTGGATGTACTTACCATTAGAATTCATTTTTCCTGGGTATATTTTATCCTGTATGTAACTATCCCTGCTAGACTATGTTAACCTGTTGACTGCTGCTATCCTCCCTGGACCACCTGGGATATGAGATGCTGCATCTCATGGGGTTATACTTGTTGGAGTAATTTCAAATAAATAAATAGGGAAGTGGAGTGGTTCAAAATATACGAGAGTATACCAGTTATGGCATGAGTGTGCTGCTTTTTTTTCTATTTGCATTTTAACCCTTTTGCTTGCATGATTATAGTTTAATGCATATGTATTAGTTTAGAAACTTAATAAACAGTTAATCTAAATGGCAAAGGTGAAAGTGTGATCATCGCCTATCTTGTGCATGCACACGGGTATTGCTTACTAATTAGTGACATGCTATATTGATGGTGGCAGTTATGACATCAGAGCTCCACCACCTCTGAAATTCCAATTTAACCTCTGATTGTACCACTTAATCTATATATATTTTTTGTGTTTGGCTTTGATATTTATGTGGATTTTATGGAGAGAGCCTTCCTATATTGGTTTGGTTTTATTACTTATAATTAATCTGTGTTACTGGGAACAGGATGGGTGACTTGTTTGTCTACAGATGAATATGCTTTTGTACATGGCATTTTCACATCCCACAAAGTCCTAGCCCTGTGTTTCATTCTCCTTGACTGACACCATTTTGGAGCAAGTTATTTGGACTGCATCATATTCTACCTGCGGATGTGTTTCCACCATTAACAGGACTGTTGGAACAGAGGCTTCATTTTTCCGTGGCAGCACTGTTTGCCTACTGAATTTTTTATTGGACTTATTTATTTTTATACATCTGATTTTTTTTTTTTTTTATTTAGTTATTTGATAACCAGGTAAATACTCTGGTCCCAGAGACCATTTTCAGGCATGATCTTGGCCATTCAGATGGCACATAGCATGTACATTAAACAACAAATAACAGGGACAATGGCAACAGTCAAGGCATTTACAAATAGGATCAAAGTAACAGATGTAGCTAGCATTAAACAGGTGTCAGCAGCAGATATATGATATGATACAGAAACATAAGGCAGATTCTCCTCACAGTAAAATAGCATACCATTGAGTAATGCCAGTCAACAACATTTAATTTGAAAAGGTACATTGAGCTCCAGATAAGAATTTATCCATGAAGTGCTTCTTGAAGATAGGGGCAAGACAAGGGGTTGAAGATTTTCCAGTAGAGAATTTCAGAATTTTGGTGCAGCATATGAAAATGCTTTATGACCCATTTCTGAATTAAGTCTGGGATATTCTAGCATGTAGCTAGAGGAGGACCTAAGCTGTCATCTACTAACCCTAGGAGCTAGTAAGCCTGCCAGAGTCGATTAACTTCCCATCTGCTGGGTTTTGGGAGTAAATAAGCTCAAGAGTTGGTCCCTTCCGTCCTGGGGAGAGAGTCAGCCTAGTGTCTGGTAAAGTTGGCAGTGGTGGGTAAGATAAGGGGCTTGAATAACAAATCTACAGATGTTATTATATGCCATGCTTAGCTGACTGAGTAACTGAGAGGATGTTTGGAATATAATGGGGGAGCAGTATTCCAGAAAAGGGAGTATGGTACCCCTCCCTACCGCCAGTCTGGCTTCCGTGTATAGGAGGTGTTTGAGCCTATAGCAGATACCTAGGCATTGAATTACTTTTCTTATCACTCAGCCTATGTGTTCCTAAAATGTGAGTGAGGG
The DNA here is from genome assembly GCA_016271365.2 of Neoceratodus forsteri. NCBI lineage: Eukaryota > Metazoa > Chordata > Ceratodontiformes > Ceratodontidae > Neoceratodus > Neoceratodus forsteri. Next base: position 218,050,263 of record CM057453.1, read on the forward strand.
GTCGAGCAAGACTGCTAAATATTTGATTTCAGTAATCTGCTCTAATAAAGAGGAGCTATCTGAGAACAGGATGTTGAGTGAGCCAGTCTTAGTGGCAATAAGCTTTGCTAGCCTCCGTTTGGATCTGAAGATCATGCATTTGGTCTTCTTTGCATTAACTATAAGCCTCTGATCCTTGAACCAGTGGATCACCATGGAAAAAATCCATGTTCACGGTGTGAGATAACCAGGAGGGGCAATTATAGCTGCTGTAAAGGATCAGATTGTCCATGTACATAATCTTCTTGCAGATGTATTGCTCAGTCAATAGTGGATTTATGAACAAGGAATACAGCAGGGGATCTTGTAATGACCCCTGAGGAACTCCCGTACGAAAAGGAGAGGACTTGACAACACACTGCCAAGATGAACTAGTTGAGTTCAATTATGCAGATAATTTTCAACCCAGCTTATTGAGTTGGAGGAGAAGCCAAGGTTGGTCAATTCCTTCATTAATATTCTGCCATCTACCATGTCAAAGGCTTTTGATAGGTCCATGAATATCTGACCTGTGAGTTGCTCCCTATACGCTTTCTGAAGGACATGGTCCTTACATTTTGCAAGAGCCGTGGTGGTCCTAAAGCCTTTCCTAAAGTCATGCTGTTCCATAGACAGCAGGAAGTATTCTTCTATATGTTTGGTACTCCAGGACTAATTCTCCCCCGACAGGGTGCCCCGCTGCTAGTGGCACCGGCCTGAATCTGTGCCAGCCACTCCTGGAACCCCTACCCACTACCCAGACTCAGGACTAATTTGCCCCTGACAGGGTGCCCCTCTGCTAGTGGCACTGGTCTGAATCCATGCCAGCTGCTCCTGGAACCCCGACCCACTGCCCAGACTCAGGTACTCCCACTTGAATCTTAAGGAGCTCCAGCACAGAACCTCATGTTCTGATTGGCCACCTTGCTAGGACCTGACTTCTCATTTGATGCCGCCATTTGCAGACCTGTTCTCATTGGACCGGCTCTCCACTGTAATTTTGGTGCTTTGGCGTTTCATTTTTAAACTACTGAAATTGTTTCTATAATTTTAAACTGCTTCTACAACCCTGTATTTTGTACTGCTGCTGGTGCTTCAGTGCTTTTTATTCCTAAACTGTTTACTGCCTGTTTGCTAACTGTTTCGAGTTTGCCTTATGTTGATGGGTGTTTTTGGCTGTGTTTTTGCTGTGTTGCCTAAATGTTTCTGTTGATACAGCTGCATGCCTGCTACATCTCTTAAACTGCACTTTGTGTCCCCTTCTTGACTTCCATCTCTCAGTTGCTTAAACTCTTTTTCATTCCCTGCCTCTTTAGCTGCCCCCATCTCCCTTCCCCCTAACATGCTAATTTTTGACTCCTCTGGTCATTGCTTTCATCCCCCCCCATCCAGCTACATCTATTCCCCTTTGTTCTTTTGTCTCTGGGAAGTTGGTACCTCATCCCCGGCTCCTGCCCCCAACAATTTCTTTTCTCTATCTACTCTCTCCCACCCTCTTTATGCACATACTCCCACTTTCTTTTGTCCCATCCCAGAGCTTCCCACCTTCAGCTCCACATTTGCTATCCTGGTGTATATTACTGATTGCATCTCTCTCCTCTCCCTCTCCAGGACTAATTTGCCCCTGACAGGGCGCCCCGCTGCAAGTGGCACCAGCCTGAATCCATGCAGGCTGCTCCTGGAATACTGACCCGCTGCCCAGACTGAGGTACGTCCGCTTGAATCCTAGGGAGCCCTGGCTCAGAACCACAAGCTCTGATTGGCTGCCTTGCAAGGACCCAGTTCCTTATTGGATGCTGCCACTTGCAGGCCTCTACTCACTGGACTGGCACGCTGCTGTAATTTTGATGCTTTGGTGCTTCATTTTTAAACTGCTGAAACTGTTTCTATAATTTTAAACTGCTTCTGTAACCCTGTATTTTGTCCTGCCTACCCTCCCCAGCTGCGACCACCCTCCCCGGCCCCGACCTCTATTAAATACACTTCCCCCACCTTAGCACCACCTCTCTCTCCTCTTATGCTTCCCATTAAGACCTCCTCTTAAAGAGACTTGAGGTCCATTGCATCTTTACCTTACTGGTGTTCAAGCTTAAGTCCCCCCCACAATACCGTCCCCGTGGCAATTGCTAGTCAACAACCCAGCCCCCCACCAGTTACCTCTCAGAGCTATCCACCTAAGATATGTGCCATAATGAAACTCTTACTTCCTCTGGCAGTAGTTATCCTCCTGTCAGGCACACTTCAGTTAACCGATCTGTCAGCCTTAATACTTTCCCTTGGACAGGCTGAACTCCTCCACTTCTCAGAAGACATACTGTCCCCTTTTCCCTCTCTTCAAGCTGTCTGGGTCTTAAAATCTCTCAGTGCCATTACACTCTGCCACCTATCAAACCGCAAGTGTCATCTGCTAGGTTCCTCCCTGCACACCACCCAATCTCTCCCCCCCCCCATTTCTCCCACCTGCTATAACCCCTCCACATTGTACTCCCTCTGCTTTTATTGGCTGTGGATATTGAACCCAACCCAGTGCCTGTTGCCTTGGCCTCTACACTTTCCAACACTAATGGGATTGCAATCTACCACCTAAATGCAAGGAGCCTGTTGTCAAAGCTAGATCACATCAAAGTCTGGATATCCCAATACTTCCCCCACGATATCTTCTGTATCTCTGAGACTTGGTTATCTGCTACAATATCCGACTCTTCAGTCACAATTCTTGGATACTCTATTTTCTGATAGGACAAGGGTAAGCATGGGGGTAGTGTTGCCATCTATACCCACAACTTCCTTCTTGCATCCATCATCTCCCAGGAGGTCACCCCAAAATCCCATGAGATCCTTCTCTCCAAGCTAGTGTTCCTTTCCTCCTCTCCCTTTTTTGTCACAGTTTGCTACTTCTCTCCTAGCACCCCTCCCCCTCCTTGGTCGCCAAACTAGCTACTCTAACATCCTCAGCCACCTCAGGTGAAATACTAATCCTGTGTGACTTCAACATTAACTGACTCACACTGCATTTGAAGGCCATCATCCATGAGACTAAATCCCTTAACCTCACGTAGCTCATTACCGACCCTACCAGATTCAATCCTCACTCCCTCAACCACTCATTGTTGAACTGGATTTTAACCACCCACCCCCAAATATTCTCCTCAGCTGGTACCTTCCCTGTAGACTTCAATGACCATTGCATCACCTTCTGCATCAGCAAGCATCGCCCACCCCTGCCCCGCCCAAGTATATGTGGTTCAGGCCTCTAAGGTCCCTCAACCAGCAGGCTCTACTGTCTGATCTCTACCTGGCTGACTGGCCCAGAGTCTTCACTGCTTTGGACATTGACTCTGCACTGGCGACTTTCAACTCTACCTTCCTAGGTATATGGAATTATCATGCCTCTCTAAAGAAGTTGCATCTCTGGCGCAGGCATCTCCCCTGGATCTCCCCAAAAATGGTGAAGTTTTTCAAGGCCAGAGATAAAGCTTGGAAAGTATTTAAAGCCTCCTCTAATGACTCTGACCTTCAAACATACAGAGCATTGAGGAATGCAGGTACTTAGGCTGTGCATTCTACTAAAGCTGGATTCTTTCAGTCACAGCTTGAGGACTGCTGTCCCACCACAGCTGCCTTCTGGAAAACTCTCCACTCCCTACTCGGCTCTGCTCAACATGCTCCACCTCCATGTTCTGACCCCACAGATGATGGCACTGGTGCAGTAGCCACTTCCATAAACCACTTCTTCACTGCCTGTGCCTTACCTCAAGAGCAAACCCCCACACCATTATCCCTTCCACATAGACACCTATATGTCCTTCCCCAGGACAAGTCAGTTATCAAACCCCCCCATTCCACCAATTCCACCAGCACAGGTGCTAACTCCTCCTCTCACTCACCCAACCACACCTTTCCCCCTCTCACTGATTTAGAGGTACGTTGTGCCCTCAAATCTCTGAACTCCTCCAAACAAAGCCCAGATGGAATAAATCCCATTCTCTTGAAAGTCTCTGCTCCTGCCATAGTACATCCTATTACACATATCTTCAATCTCTCCATCTTCACCTGCTCCCTGCCTAAGGCCTGGAAATTAGCCAAAGTCATCCCACTTCACAAAGGGGGCAACCCATCCATCTCTAGAAAATAAAGGCCTAACCCTTTCCTTCCCTCTCTCTCCAAACCCCTGGAATCCCTCATCTCTAAAAGATTAAACTCCTTCCCTGCCTCCAAGGACATTCTGACACCACACCAGTCTGTCTTCCATCACCTCCATTCCACATCCTCCTCCTCCCTTCTCCGCCTCACCAATTTCATCCACTCGGACATGGATAAGGGCCATCTGACACTTGCCATCTTTATAGATTTGGCCAAGGCCTTTGATTCTGTGGCCCATAATCTTCTCCTTGAGGATCTCTCAGCCATAGGACTATCCACATCATCTACTGACTGGTTCAAGGCATACCTCACAGATAGGTTTCACTTTATCCAGCTGGGGGAAGCCAAATCAGCCCCACTCTCTATTCTGGCTGGTGTTCCACAGGCATCTATCCTTGGACTTACTCCATTCTCCATTTTGGTAAACAACCTCTACTCCACCTGCTCAGTATCCCAGGTTCAAATGTATTTGAATGATACTGTTATCTTTGCTTCTGGTCCCTCCCTTCCTAACCCATGCTGAACCCATCCTCCAAGTCGATTTCATGAACACCCTAAGGTGGCTTGAAGATAAATTGCTCAAATGCAACACCAAAAAAATGGTTGCTATGGTCTTTGGTTCCACCCAGAAACTAACTAAAATGACATCTCCTCCGTCCCTTTATGCCCTAGATGGCTCTAAAATCACAGCTGTTGACTCATATAAATATCTGGGAGAGTGTCTGGATTCCAAGCTAGACTTCTCCCTACACCTGTACACCATCCACAACAAACTGCATCCAAAAGTAGAAATGCTTCACAGACACAAGGATAGTCTATCCTTCCCTATCAGAAGGGAAACAATTTCTAAGCTTATCCTTCCCTCGTTCAACTACGCTGACATGGTCTATAGTTCAGTGCCACAATCCTCCCTGGCCAAACTAGACCCTCTGTTCCATGCTTACTGCAGATTCACCTCAAAGCTCCCATACCTCACTCATCACTGCCTCCTCTACCAATCAGTCTCCTTGCCTTCTCTTGCTAATCATTGTCTGGTTCATTGTACAACCCTTATCATTAAGTTCTGGTTCAACACCCTTCCACCCTACCTCTCCACCTTATTTACCCCAGCTCCTAGTACTGGCTACTCCCTTCACTCACATGACCACCGTTCCTTTGCCCTGGCCACACCCTGTATGCTAGCTGGTAAAATAGCATTCGCCCATCCTCTCACTACCCTCTGGAACTCCTTCCCCCTCTTTGTACATAACCTGTCTACAGTGCTGTCCATCAAGAATTATATCAAGCGCCTCCCACCCCCTCCATGCCAATGTTTCAACGCTCCCTAATGCAAGCTATCTCCAGCAACACTGAGCATTCCCTGCTATTATTCAGCCAACTCCTGCTCCTACTCCTACCCTGTTTGTCCACTACTTGTTGCTGTGTCCACCACCTCTACTGCACTTACTTGTGCACTCTTGTCTGCTACAAAGCACCTTATTGCAACTTATAGCCAATGTGCTACTAAGCCCACTTGTTTAAATTGTATATTACTAGGTAAGCTAATAGGCCCTACTACATGTATTTCCTGCAACTGCTGTAACTGTGTTTACTATAACTGCCGAATTTCCTCATGTATGCCTGCTTATCACCTGCTGTTCTTCCCATCTGTATTATTTAATTGCATTTGGTTATGCTTACTTGTAGAGTTCCCTTATCCCCTACCTTGGGTCATACCTAGAAATGACCTTTGGCTCAGTGTGCCTTTCCCGGTTATCAACTTTTAAATAAATAAAATATTCTGTCAGTGGACTACCTTCTCAAGGATTTCCCCCATATGTGATTGTATAGACACTGGCCTGTAATTTTCTGGAAGGTGAGGATCGCCTGACTTGAAAATCAGGACAATTCTAGCTTTCTTCCAGAAGGCTTGGACAGCAGCTTTGGTCAGTGATAAATTTTTGATGTGGGTAAGTTGTTTAGCGATGATGGCTGTTGCTAGTTTAAGGAACTTAGGGGACAGTCCATCACTTCCAGTGCTGCCCGAGGTGGGTAAATCCATAAGTAGGAAATAAACCTCAGAGTGGGGCATCACCCTAAAGTAGAATGGGGGCAAGAAGGCCCCATGTTTGGTGAGACAGGTTCTTGAAATGATCCTTTCTGTTATTTCACTTGAGCTCCATAGAGGCATGGCTATGTCTACAGAATAGTTTTGCTACTCGGGCGGCAGACACACAAAATCTTTTTTCTTTTATTCTCATTTTAAAAGACATTTGATACTATTTGTTCTGGACCAAGTTTTGACATTGGCTTGAATAATGGTTATTATAGGTTATTATCTGTGTTTAACATTTGCATTTAATTGATTTTTGGGGGGGCTGTCCTTGTGTCATATTTGTTATTTCTCTTATTTAATGTGGTAACAGATAGTTTGCTTAATGTTTCCTTTTAATTACTTGCACTAATGATTGCTTAATATTTGTCTTACTGGTTTTTCATTGTTTCAGCTTTGGACAATGAAGTAATCATTTATTATGTAGTGCTCCATTTTCCTATGAGGGCTTTGTACATTGTTGTAAGGTCTTCTGTTTATACATGGTATGTAAAGGTTAGGAGTACCATGTCCCATTGCATGACAGAAGCCCCCCCTCTTCTACCAACCTTCCTATCCTATCCATATCCTAGATGGTGAATAGACCAGGAAGGCATCTGACCACACCTCTTCCCTCACCCCTCTCCTACCACCTTCTCAACCCCTCTATTTGTAGTGTCCCTTACAACTAACATACTCCTATCTTTCTCCTGCTCTCACCCATGGGTGCCATCAATTCATTCTGTCTACAGTAGCTTTCTCAACTGGATCCAGTAACTGCCTGACAGAGTGAGGTATTTGCTCCTCCAAAATGGCTCATCTAATACTGCCTTTATCTCCCTTCAGCTTGTGAAACTTTATTATACAGTGAAGAGGGTTTCACATACAAACTTTTTTTGTTGAGATGATGATGACTGGTTAAGCATGTTTTTTTGGCAAATTAGTTTAGCTATGCCTTCATGTGCAGCCCAACAGTAATTAAAGCAGCAGTGCAATGAAGCAATATGCAGTTATAATAACGTACTGTGTTGTAAAATTACTGTACCAGTTGTTTCCTGTCCTTCTAGTTGTCTGATGGCTTCAGATGACTTTGGAATGTGCATATGAGCTGAGCTGAGTCTCACAGACCCTTGCCAGGATCACCATTTTAAACTGTTGCATCATGGTTTGTTTTTGTACCCCGAGGCTTGCCATGATGCAGCAGGATGTATCCCATCATGCAACAGTTTGTTGACATTCATACGCGCTCCTGTGTATCATTGTCTGTCAGTATGGCAGTCCAAATGAGTAGTAGCACAAACTCATCACATTCTGCTGACTCAGAGTCACAGTGAACATGTTATTTGTCCACAAAAAATATGCCAATGCATATCCTTCATGGGGAATGTAACCCGGGAATTTATGTTAGTGAGCTTGCCATATATTTTGAAAGCTTTCCTTTTGAGGTCGATTGACAGTATTAATCAAGCACTGTACCTCCGTGGTGGATGTGAATTGGATTTGACAGTGTTGAGATTTGTGGGACACTTGGATTGGGCAGTGGTACATGAGTCAGCGTACTGTATAGTACTGGCAAATGAACATACTAACTTCGCTAAATAATTTGGCAAGAGTTTTGAATTGCTACCAGAAAAAGCTTAGTAAAAGCTGGCGTTCAAATGGGGGGGTTTACTCCAGCGGTCAGGCAAGCTACTGAATTCAGAATACAAACTGTAAGCCAATTACAAAGGTATTTTTCAGTAACTGAGGGAAAAAAAAACTTAAACGGCTCCTTTGTGACATGTCATATGCCTTCTGACTCCCCCATTGCCACCTGTAAGATAGTTGACTAGGCTCACGGTCATCCCTCCTCCAGCCGGTTGGCCACTTGGTTTGTAATGTTACTCTGTATTGCTAACATGAAGCAGGATAAGTTATCAGTACCATAACAGCACTCTTCATATACTAATTCTAAAGTCTCCATGTCTCAGCATCTCAGTTAGCTTCCGTTTTCTGTCATGGTGATTTCCCAGCCTGAGCACAAACCGCTTGCTCTTCATGTTAATGATTTTTTTTTTAAATTTAAACAAGGACCTATCAGTAAACTGTGAGTTTCAAGGTGCATGCCCTAAGCACCATAACATTTTTTTAAAACCCTGACTCGACTCTGGACCAAAGTGCTGCTGATACTGCAGGCCAAACTGTACAGCGACTCTCTCCTGAATCAAGTCCACCTCACCTATCAGCAACCTCCCCTCCGCCCACTCGCCCTGCACTGCAGTCCTGTGTACCCCGAAAACAGCTGGGAACTTTCAGTACACACAGATCCACACATAAATTAATAAATAAAAAAAAAATAGCAGCTTTCTTACTCTTTCCCCAATTCCAGTATTGAGTGAAACCAGGGAGTAAATAATTACCAGGAAGTGCCCGACGCCCATTCGTAGCATCGGCGACCTTTCAAAATGACTTGTGCCACTCAACTGCCAGCTCCTTCACAGTCGGTCATGCAGACATCGCCGATCGCTATACAGTCCCTGTCTAGGACTCCGGATCCGCACAGATGATGAAAGATTCTTAGCACTAACAAAGATAAAAAAAAGCACATCCTTTTGTTCCAGGCCCAGAATATGGCCGGTGAAAAAGATGTTATGAAGCATGGTTGCTTCCACACCTGCCAAAGTGCACAGTAATGGAGTGTGAGTTGGTATGTTCTTGCATTACAAATCTGTCATGGCTCCTACAAAATAAACAGAGCCGTAAAAGATGCAGAAAGTGCACAGGCAAAGGCTTCCTGACCCCAGGAAAGGCATTGTGGCCCTAGATGAAAACAAACTAAAAAAATTACAGTATTTTTTTATGTCAGCCCTCACTCTCATAGCATTATCTGGCACTGACAGTCACACTGCTTACCCCAATTTTTACACCGGGCACTTCCACCAGCTCACCTCAGCTGACATACACCTCATTATCTACACAACTGTAAAAAAAAAAAAACGGATTAAATAATGACCATTTCTCTGACTTTTTTTTTTATTGTTTGGGGGGCAGAAGTGTCCTTAATAGTGTGCCTAGCAATAAGGAACTACTTTTGCAGGTGTAAGAATATGCATAATAAAACGTATTAAAAAATTAACAAACACAACAATTTTCTTAATTCTTACTTAAAAAAACTCAAGGTGGGACATTGTGTAATCGCAATAACCCACTCCAGGATGTGGGTGATGCTTGGTTTACCCACTTCTGTCATGGTTTGCTAACTCTGCCTGTGGCCTCATGACCGAACCACACCTGGTGTGGTTAAACCCAGCATCATCCACACCCTGTTGGAGTCAGCATCAGTATGTTTGCTGTGTTCACAGAAATGGGGAACGAGTGATTCTCAGAGGATCAGCAGGGTGGCTAGCTATGGGAAAATGGAGTGGTGGGCACACTCATTTGGTTGATGGTAACGGATAACAGACAGGGATGTGCACAACTTCAAGTGAAAGTGCTGGCAGTAGTGGTGTACATGAAGAGGTAGTGCTGATAGGTCATATGAAAGGTGCATAGGTAATAGTGGACAGGGCCAAGTGGGAGTGAGGGGAAAGTTGATGTTAGCATGTGTTTAAGAGAGTTGGGGGAACACACATGGGGGGTGGGGTGGAGGTGGTGGTAGGGTGGTAAGAGGGAATAAGTAGAGTGATTGTCAGTGTCAGTGGCTCAGTATATGGCACAGTTGCCTGTTATGCCAGGAGATCCGAGGGTTTGAATGTTCATGTCCGACATCTATCATTTGGGTTAATATCCCATTACTGACACTGTAGTGCAGCATGATGGGGACCAGCACTTCTTAGGTGCCATATTTTGGATGAGATGTTAAATTGAGGTCCCATATGCCTAGATTGGTGGTGGTCCAGGGAAATGCTAAAGATCCCATTGCACTTATGCTATTCACAAGTGTACATGATGTTGTGGATGAGCCTGCACGTTTTGGTACATGGCTGCAAAAGTGATTCGTCTGGTGGACAGAAGTGTTCGTAAATTGGATACTGGAGTGAATGAATATGATGTGCGAATAGGTGGATGAATCAGTCATTTCCTGGGGTGTGACTCTAGTGCCCTGTGCAAGTATTTCAATATAGTGTATATAGTACTGCTGTTATGCATGGAACTCCATGCCTGGAATATGCTTGTTCTGCTGCATTGATAACATTAATGTGTTGTTCTGCCACAGTACTGATGTCACTACTGCAGCTGAACTATGTTTAAGTCTTGCACATTGTTGCTTTCCTCTATGTAATTCTGTGATAAGGCAGTAATCTATAACCTCTTGAGACATTACAAGCCAGTTTCATTATGAAAAAAAAAAAACACAATGCACACATTTCATACAATACCGCTATGCATTGTAAAAAATACAGGATGTGCAACTTAATGCACAACCTGTGTATTCTCTCACCTGTGGGTTCTGACACCCATGGTCCACTTGAACTTCGCTAATGAGCTCAGAGGGAATCAGAACCACTCCACTGTAGAGCACACTGGTTGTGCATAGTTGTCCATCCAGTATTCTGTATGTAGGGAAGCATATCATCATGTTGTCCTGCTGTGATCTCCTTCCCCCCCTCCCTGAAGTAGCACTGTTTGTGTGATATGAGGCCTACTACTGGCTCCCACCATATTGCTGTCCACCATTTATTTAGGTAGCCTGATCCTGGTGTTCAGCATGCTCTTGTACAGGAAGTAAGTTTTAGCAATGAGCCACAAGGGGGTATGGGTTATCGGGGTATTTACCATGGCTGGAATGGTTTACCCACGAGGTGCAGTTGAGAGGGTAAATCCTTGCCAGCCATGGTAAATCCCCCGATAACCCACGTCCTCCGAGGGGCTTATTGTGATTATACCAAGGTACATTTTTAAATATAGCAAAATTCGACAGTGTCATATTTGAGTGTCAGATTCCTAGCCACAAGTCCTTTATCTTTCCTGAACATAGTGTGGCCTTCATGGTTTAGGTCAAATCATGCCTCTGTTTGGCTAATGACTCAGTACTTGCTTCCAGTTCCACATGATACTTCATCTAGCATGGACTGGATCTTGTGCATTTCAGTCCATATGCTCACGGCATACTTCAGACCCATCATTTACTTCAATCCCTCTGCTACCTCATTTGTCAGATCCCCCCAAGAAGCCTCATTCTCATCAGAACTGTGTAGTGGCCCTTGATCTTATACCGCTGCTATTTCACTCCTTTCTGTATCTGCGGACTAACCTTTTATGCAGCTCATCTAGAGTGGAACTGGTTTCTAACCCTTTACCACTGTATAATTGTAAATCTCATACTGAGTGTATGTTGTCAGATATATTCAGTATAAGCAATATACCATTACATAGTGTGGGTATGTTGGTGGATGTACCACAACTGGTGTTGTTTGGTCACGAGGCACAGCTGAGTGACTTAACAGTATCAGAAGTGCTAAAAGTAACACGTACTACCTGCCTTGCATTGTATACTGGTAGCATGCAATATGCACTGTCTAATTAGGGGTTTTGGTTGTATATTGATCTAACACCTAAAATGTTCACAGTACACATTTAGGAGGATTGCACACAGTACTGTGTCTTTGGTGGCATAAATGTATGGGCATGTAGTATGGTATCAATGGACTTGATGTAAAGTAATTAATTTATGATGCTGTGATTTGTTGTTTATATCATTACAGGTCAAGTTCTGATTCTTCTTAGAGCACTGCAGTATATGAGCCAAATGTTACCAATGCTACCGGACAGCAGCAATCAGTTGTTCGCAGAATGGGTAGAGGACATAGTTGAGTTAGGACACTTGGTGGATTCCATGGAATAAGAGGGAGGCATAGATTTTCATCACATGCATTTGTGTTGTTTGGTGCCAGCAGTGCTGATGTTGATCCATCTACTCAGGAGCATGAAATTCAGGTGTGTGCAGATTTTCATGATTCACATTGTTGTGGATGTCACGTATTGTTTGCACAACACATTTGTTGTATTTAGACAGAAGGGGTGTTACATTGGAGTGTGTCAATAACAGTACCAGTTTGTGTTAGTACTGAGATAGTGTTACACACATTTGGGATAGGCAGACCTGTGGAGTAGAAAGGGGCCTATAGTTGAACATGGGTATATTGTCAGTGGGAGAGTGTAGGAAATGACGGAGGGAGAGAGATGTATGGAATTTGTAGAGAATGGTGGAACCATGGCTGTCTCATGTCCATGGGGTTGAAATGTAGTTATGTCTGGGTGTAGTAGGATGAATAGAAATGGTGTTGGAGGACATGTCTGAGACCAGAAAGAGCTGGGTGCAGGGTGGGTGCCATTGGTGCAACTGGAGTATAGTTTGATGATATCAGGCACTGCAGGGGCACTGAAAGTGAATGAGGTGCACAGGTAAGTGAGGAGTAAGTGGGGGGGTTGTTGCTTGGATATTGGGATAAACATGGGGATGGAGTAGATGCCATGGCAGAAAATGAAGAGGATAGAGAGGTGTGATCAGTGACAATCAACATTGCTAAGGACATGACAGGTAGTAAGTTGCCATTAGTGAGTGAGGGAGTCTACAAAGTGACATGGTGGGATGTGGGTGTTGGGTGGAATGGGATTTATAACCAGAGTAGTAAAATGGAGTTGGTAAGACTGCATTGGATGAGGACAGGGGTAGTGTATCAGTTGACTGGACAGGATCAGAAGTAAAGGCTAGAGGTAAGGGTCATGGATGAGTGAGGGAGCTGCAAGTGTAAAAGTTTGCAGTTGGTTGTACTGCATCATGCTATAGTCTCACTCGCCATTGATCAAGTGGGTGTGGTACAACAGTGAAAGTATGTATCTCTTGAAGTTACAGTTGGGACCCAGGGTGGGATTGGGATGATTTGTGGAGGTTGCCAATAAAATATATTTTTATATTACTCTAAAGCAAACAAAGAGCAAGGTAGGCATTACAGTGTCCAACCATATCAGTGAATGTGTATATGGGCCTCAAGGAGAGAATCACACCAGTAAATCAGAAAATATATCCACACCCTGTCATGGTATATTGAGTGTTTACTCATGCCTTCTGTGGTGTGTCACCAGGCACAGCCAAATGACTTAACAATACATGACGTGGCTAAATTCCCAAGAACTCATAACCTGGAGCTCCCTATTATGATGGATTCATGTGTATAAATAAAATAAATTTAAAATGGCTTCAGATATGTTCTTTATAAATGCAAGTCCTCAGCATGGGGTACTGCAGGATTTACACACAGGCATGTGAGTGGTGTTGACCAATGAGGTAACAAGATTTTAACATCCCCCTGTATTATTAGGCCTTATACAATGGTGTGTGACAGTCCTGTGAAGAAGGTATGCAATATAGTAATACTTTATATACAAGGAGAAAAGGTGGGAAACACAATTACATAGGTAGAGGCAGACCCAAACTGCTCAAAAAAATCAGTTGCTGTCCCTCTAATTCACTGGTTTAGCATTTTTTAATGAGCTGCTATGCAACCAATTTTACCATCATCCTTCAACCTAAGGCTGGGCCAATTTATTATCATATTTAAATAAAATAACATACTATTATGAACTCTTTATTCTTAGGTCTTTCATAGAGTATTAAGGGTTCATTTTGTACACCTCCTTAGGTGCCTGTAGGCAAATGATATCTGGCCCCCTCGAAGACAGAATTATCTGATCCTGTACATTGGGTACACTAGCAAGAGGTTCCCAGTTTGAATCCCTCTAAGACTTGAGATGAAAGTTTGATTCAAACCCACAAAACTGACAGGAGGGTTACCCTGATCTGTTCACTGTTCACAAGACAGCTCTTGGAGGTTGGCACTGTGGCAGCAGTGGGCTTGACCTGCTGAGTGGGTTTGTGACAGGTTGTTGATTGATAAGAGTACTACCCAGCTGCTGCAGTTACTCTGTCCAGGCGTTTCATGCCTAAAAATGCTCCTGGTGATGTGTTGTTATCAATCAGGGTGGGCGGCATTAGACTACAATTGCATTTCCTGGAGGGGGGTGTGAGGCCTACTGCCGCGTACTCACGCTCAGTCCTTAACAAAAATCTATGCAGTATAAAAACATGTCCTTGGAAGTATATGAACACTTAACTGGTCCCCTCCTTGTCCTTCTCTCTTGGAATTACTTGAGCAATCCCCTTACCATCGTTTTATCCATCCTCTTAACATAGGTCATGCACTGTTCATCTCTGTGGATATTATACAGTATAAATAGAAAGTGTGGGCATAGCATGTTATTTTCACTGCTGTCTTCATCACTCTGTAATTGTCAATAACATGAAGTGTCACTCATTTGTATGCCTCTTTATTCGTAATATGTATTATTTATCTGTATATAGGAGTTAATAGCAAATATAGATGTTGATGCTCTTCAAAGTTATGCATTGCAGCTCATGCAGCGACAGCCCAGTGGAACATTCAGTTTGTTACATGATGCTGGATCCGAAATATCATTTGTAAGCACACCTGATATATCCGTTAAATGGTATGTCTGTGGAAACTCCAGGGAGATGCCCACTGTAACTGAAAGAACCTGTTGTGGGAAGGTTCCTGATAACTGTGCGTCAAGGACACATACGATGGAATTACTATGTTTATCTGAGCCCATGTTGGCAATAGCTGTAGCTTATCGAAATGATATTTTTGGATTAGCTGGTCATATGCAGCATGACTACAATAAAGAAATGCGTTAAACTGCATATCACCAATTTATCTTATGGCAGCATGGGCGTCTGTGTTCAGACAATAGGCTGTAATTCCTTCGTGCTGTGTCTGGCGTATAAGGGACAAGTTCCCAGATACAAATGGTGTGTACGTGGGTTTCTTGCCAAATAGGCTGTCATAATAGTTACAGTATCATGTTTGTTTTTTTGTGTTAGGTTACATATATTGTATGTTGTATACGTTTTGGATAAATTTGAAAAGAATCCTGTAGTATATATGTTATTTCTCTATCAAGTTGTCCTCCATATTGCATTATATTTTTTGTTGTCCAGTGGCACCACCCCTCCCCCCCATGGAGTATTGGCAATCCATACATCTTGTGGGTTAGGGGTAAACAGGAAGGTGAACAGGTGTGAGTAAAGCATAGTATGCTTGGGCTGTAGTGCCCTGAGCTTCGAGCAGTGGGTGGGAAAAAAAAATCCTTAAATGATAGAGGAATATGAAGTAAACACTTAGGCTTTTTGACATTTGAGATGTACTCTGGGTCAAAAATGTTGTTAATTATTCTTGCTAGTCAGCCAACTTTGTGCCCTATTCAAAACCTCAAAGACCCAATAATGCCCCATACCTATGCCTGTGACCTTTAATGACTTGCTCTCCCTTTATCAGCACTTCCCCAGTCATGTTCATCCAGAGAGATACCAGTGTAGTCACAATGGGATACAAATGATGTATCTCTCCATGGGGGGGGGTGCAATTTCTACTCAATGATGGAGTTAAAGCTGGACTCATTGTATCATAGCAATATACCCATCTAAGGAGCGGATATGCTGCTGTATGTACCACTTGTGGTGCGGTTCTGTCACTTGCCTGTGTCTTGTGGGCAAGGCACACCAGGCATGGTAGATCCACCTGCATACCCACTCCCTGCAGTGGTATATTGCTGAAATATTCCCCATGTTTGTCTCCATCGTATCCTGATTGTGCTCGGCCTTCTGTAGCAACAATGTCTGTCGCAATCTGAATATTGGGACTGTGTGTAACTTGTAAAAGCTTTCACAATAATTTGTATGCTTGCATACATACATACATACATACAATGGTGCATGACAAAGTCTATGGTTGCCAATTCACATAGGTGTCAATTTTATTGACATGTACTGTTACATGCACTGCATGCACTTACATTTGGCTCAATGCTAATTATTCCTGTTATTTTTTGCAGAACAAATTGCATATGGTAAATTGTCTGTATACTCACAACAAAAAAGCAGTTTATGAAGAGCAAAACATAACATTTTATGTAGTACAGTACTATATTTAGAAATAAAATAATAAAGGTCTAGTGAGTACTGTATTAAATGAAATTAAATATGTAACTTTTAAGAAATATATGTCTTGACATCCATGTTGTACAGTAAGTAACTGCAATGGTAAACTGTTATATTGACATTATCAAGTAAACAGTGGTTAACATCTACGTAGCACGTGCAGTTTGTTTTTGTTGTTCAATTGCTGTTAACACTGAAGTTCAAAATGATTGTTTCTCAAGGTACATGCTGTCTTACAGTCCAATAATAACATGCACAATAGAAGCTACTCAATGTGTGGTCCCTGATCAGTGGTCAAACTTCTTTTCATTGAAACGTGGGAGATGTTACACCAGAAAATTCACATTTCGTACACAGTTCTCAGTTGTTCCTGCAAGCACAATATTTTCTCGGTGCGTGATTTTATTCTCCAAAACCAACTGTGCCACTTCAGGGGGATGCACACGAGCAGTGGTTGTTGCAATAGTTTGAGGATGCATCGGAGGCAGTTCTTTTATTCTCAACAGGGGTTTGGGGTCAGCAAATCATCTTTGTACAATGTCCTTCATTATGTCCTTTATATATATGTACTTCTTGGGTTCGTTGATTGCAACAGCTATCCATTGTTTTGTTTTCTTTGAGTAGTGATATGTGTGCCTAAGCAAATGAATGAAAACAAATCAGTATCAGTAACATTGAACAAGTAAGCTGGACTCCGTAACCAGTAAAAACATAATTTTTTCTGTTCTGTTACAGTGAGAACTGCACATGTAAATGGGCTTTTGCTGCATACATAAATTCAATATGGCTATTTTTTTCTATTTATACACATTAACCTCATCTTACAATTGCTGCAACACTCTGCAGCATTGGAATTCCAACAGCCTTACATCATCACGTGGCATACTGTTTACAAGTGTATAGGGGAATGTTTCTATGTATAAGATTCCAACCCTGACAAAAATCTGTTTTACCACGATACCTAATGTCATTGAATGTTATTATATCCTACTGTGGTACAACAGCAATTTTGAAACTCAGTACCCTGAATGGGTTAGTCTATTTTTGAGAGCTGAATTACTCATGCGTACATTTTTCAAACACTTCTGACTCTGAATACTGTCTGGAATGATGCATTGTGATTTTGGAATCGCATTTGTAAACTGTTACTTGGATCATTATGCTAAATCACACAACTTTGTTTGGGGGAAGGGGACTTCTCATTTCAAGTCCCATACACTGTACATGACAATGCTTGATGTGCAGGCGATAATCATGATGTAATCATCTCTCATGGTTGCTAGATCAATGGTAAACCACTCGAACTTTGCTTTTGAGGTATAATGATGCCCTATCAACCACTAGAGGTGATTACACCATGGTTATCACATGCCCATCAGGCATTATCTTCTATGTTAAGCTGACCACTATGTATGCCTTGTTGCTTAATTTAGTGAACAGGGACTTAGAAAATTAATGAACTGTCAATCTAGTCATAACAAGCAATTGTATGATGCCCACACATGGCAACTACCCATAGCATCAGCAATCATAACAAAGTCACCATCTAATTACACTTTTAAATGTGGGTATATATTCCATGAGGGATGTAGTACGTATACAGTATTTCTAGAGACATTGATAATGTTGCATACCTGACTTGTCCATTTTGGTTCAACAGTGGCTGGCGTCCAATATGACTGTTGTGGTCTATTACAGCTAGTTTGTTACATGTTTCATACCCTTCATAGCTATGAGAAAATATATAGATGGAACACTTATATTCTTTGGCAACTTTCATTCTAATATTGTTGAATGATCAGCTGGACAAGTCAAAACAGTGATACTGCAGCATATGCAATGGCAGTTTCAAATAATGGTGCTTGCCAGTATTGTAGAATCCCAAAAATGAAAACTTTAACAAGAACTGCTATACATATTGCAATATGGTATTACACTTTCAAATTATTCACATTTATTTACTTAACTATGACTATGTGGCATCAACACATAGATACCCGTAGGACTATCTTTTGGATGCATACATTAATATTAAATTATTGAAAGTCTCCAACTCTGCAGTGGTTCTAAGAAAAATGTGCATTCTGACAGTTAGCAATATAAGAGATGCACACATATGAGATTACATTTAATATTTCATAACATTTACAAATGACACAGCCGTTTACATTGATTTTGTTGTTTCATCACTTATATCCATTTGTATCCCTAACACCAATACCCTATATTCTGTCATATGATAGTAGCAGATTTGCAACTAGACATTCACTCTGTATGACAAATCAGGAGATGAATTTACACTGATTAGATTATGTCACTCAGAGTCACAGTCATGTGTGCACATGTAAGTTGCGTATTGGATCACTACTCATATCTATGAAGTTGAAGTCAGTACTAGCAAGTCTGCAAATCGCCTACACTCAAAAGAAGAACACATAACATAGCTGTGGTGAATATTGGTGAACACCACATATATGTCTGTTCTATCGGGGTTAAGATGGATTCTGCAAAGAATGGCGGTATAATCTACACGAGAAATATGAATACATACTGAAGCATTTTCAAATGGATGACAGTCTAGGTGCAACAAGAAATCTCTATACATTGTTATCAATTACTTACCTGGCATTGGTAAAATATTGAAATTTACCCTCTAGCCATCTGTCGTACACAACTGTGCGAAGAGCAGTATGCAGTGATGAGTTCGGGAACGAGCCACCTCTTTTCGTCTGGAAGGTCTTCCATGTTGCTGTGTAAACAACCATCAACTTGTCCCGGGAAAAATATCTCCCAGGAATGCGTATTGACAACGTGATGGAGTAATCCTCTCCATATTGACTTTTTAATACATAGAAAACAAAGGAACATTTTCAGTACAATAGATTAGTTACAGTCATCCTGCAGGAGACTCACAGATACTGCAACAGAAATGTAAATCATTATTGACATTACTTATCACAGAGAAATTAATGATGTAAATATTGCACAAATTCCATTTCTGTTCATTCAAGTGGCAGGTCTCACAAGTGCACTAATCCGGTCATTGAAAATTCAAACAGGCATGTACGCCATGACATTGCTTACAGTGTATGTTTACTACAGATCATTTCAAACTGTACTATACTAGTGAGCTATTATGCCTAATAATTTATTACGCATCTACAACTAGTTAACTTTTGTCAAAGGTGAAGGAAACCTGTTAAAAAGGTAACAGTGGCTCACAGCAAGATGGCTAAGTTGTCCTTCGCAGTTAGTACACACAAACCAAAAGTGGTTTGTTATACCTTGCAGCCAAGGTAAGAGATCTTTGTTCTGCTTCCCAGCTGATACCTGCAGTAACACCAACCATATACATGCAATTAAATGTGCTATTGTATGCATGATACACACATCAACAATCGGCTTAATCTGAATTCCATCAAAATAAATAAAAGGATACCTATCAGCATGTACTGCACTGATTTTCACAACATAAATACACAGTAACAGTAGCACATTTACTTTTGAAGTCTTTTATTCATAGCCTTACTTCTGTGCCACAGATCTAACTGATGCTGTATCGCTGGATAATTTCTCTATTGGAGTACAGTACAGATAAAGAGACATTATACACAAGACAATGTAACAGTACCAACTAGTGTTATTTTGTCATTCACATTCACCACAAAAATTAATACATTATGACTAAAAAGCATATGTCAAACAGTAGTCTGACTGAGAATATGCAAATCCTGCACAAAATGGAGAGACTAAATTCATATGCCTTACGTTTTATAATGTTTATGGAGACCTTATTATTATATGTGACCCAGCAGACTACAACATAGAATGGAGGCTGGTCCATCTCTAGCAGTGCTATGTCCTTTTTGAGGTGATGTCTCCAAAGCTGTACACAGTACTCGAGATGTGGCCTGCCAAGGAATTATACAGAGGGATGTTAGGACTATAATTTCCCATCACCACCCTAGACCCCCCTTTGTGGATAGGCACCACATGAGCCACCCTCCAGTCTTGAGGCACACATCCTGTCTGCAGAGAGGCATTGAATTGAGGTAATTCAGTAACTTATTATAATAATTAATTACACAGTCTTGGTGTCCCATACAGTACAGCAAATCATTTTGTAGTCTGTGTTAAACAATTGTGCTTAGCATAGAGGATTGTATGTGGGCAGACATAGACAACAAGGATAGTCTTGCATCGACAGGTTTCATTGGTAACAGATGACATTGACAGCACAGCTCGAAAGGTGGTCTGTTACCAAGGGAACCGTGAGATACGATAACATCTTTTTTGTTGTATGCCTGTACATAAACAATCTTTTCTAGTGTATGGGCAGTCACAGCATAGAAAAGTACACAACCCCAGCCAGTGGATACAATGGAGAATGGTTCTTTAAACATTTGCTTTTTAGAATACCATGCTTCACATCACTCGACCATACACTATACACTATTTCAGGTGGCTCTTAACCCTAGTCCTTACAACAGCCACTCTGAATTGTGTTATGTTTCAGAAACAGACAGAACTGGATATACTTCAAAAATACTGAACTACAACAATTTCTCATACTCATCAGTGACAATATTTGAACATGGGAATCCGTGACGATCTCCTTGATCATTACATCATTTCCAATCAGGTTCTTCAGACCTCAGTCAAATGCTGCAACCTCCTTGTTTATTGATTTACCTGCTGCTTCACGAAAGTCAACAATTTGAATATCTATAATCTGCTTAGAGTTGTACTCCATGATTGTATAAGTCTGATACTTTGTGGAATGACCGGGACTATCGTTTCTGCCATCACCCATGACTACTACATTTTGGTCAAGATTTGCCAGCAAGTTAGCCTGCATGTTATCCCAGTATGTGTCTACCGATGGATAAACACAATGTGTCTGGACAGCATGAAATACTGTCTTGGAAACAGGCAACATGTTCATAAAATTAAGCAGAAGTGCAACTTTTGTATAATTATTTCCTGACAATGTTATACTGGCAGACAACATGAAATTTCCTAATGTCATTTGTTTCACCAGAGGTTGTAAATACCAATACTTGGTGTGGCCACTGTCGCATCAGATTTTTATCTGGAAAGCTGTTCCAATCCTGTTAACTGTGAAATGTACTTCTCTGTGACATCCTCTGGTGTCACATGACTGAAAAGCTTAACGAACTAAAGATAGAAGGCAATTTTCATAGATGATTCCTGCTTTAATTGTATGCAACTAAGTAGTGTCTCTGAATGGTTTGTCATGTGATATGCTGTCTACCTGTACATAACATTCATCTGTAATCAGCGGTTCATATTCAACATAGTCATCCGTAGCAGAATCACTGCAAAATATTACAAATTGCATGACTTTTTCAGACAAGAAAAACATCAACTTAACTTTGGGTAAGTAAGTTGGTATAATACCAGGATAGCACTCACCTATCAGGCACTGGAACATAAGAAGAATAACAGTTGCAATCTTCAGCTTCTGGTATGTCTTCTTCAATTTCAATGTCTTCAACAGGAGTGTCAGACCTGAAAAGCAGTACAGTGATATAGTGTATAGTGGAATGCTGTTATGCATGAAATTCCATGCCTGGAATATGCTTGTTCTGCTGCAGTAGTGATGTCATTATGTTGTTATGCTGCAGTAGTGATGTCACTACTGCAGCAGAACCACTTGGGATCCTGGCACATTGTTGCTTTCTTCTATTTAATTCTGTGGTGACAATATTCTAGAACCTCTGGAGACTTTTCAAGTTAGTTTCTTTATGAAAAAGAGAGAAACAAAACACAAAGCACACATTTCACATAGTACTACTACTATACACAATAAAAAATTCAGGATGAGCAATGTTATGCACAACCTGTATGTTCTGCCACCTCAGGGTTCTGATTCCCATGGACCTCTCGAGCTTCACTCTCAGGGTCAGAGGGAATGGTGGCAGAACACACTGGTTGTGCATAGTTGCCCATCCAGTATTCTCTACATTTTTAAAACCTTGCTTGAAATCTCCACTACCCTGCTCAAACAATCCAACTTTAACACATATCTACCACTGTATGCTATTCTAGTCGATTGTTTGCATCTTCATACATGTCATTTACATATAGTATGGCTGGCTGTCAACTTTATGTAATGACATGAAAACAGATCTACAGGTATATGCCAGTCACATTCCTCCATTTGCAAAACACACCAATGTTGTATAATGTTGCACAGTTACTATGATACATACAGTACAGTGGCTACCTGTAGTAAAGCACAGAATGTCTTAAGCCCACAACCTAACCAACAATTGCAGTAATTTATACCATAAGTGATGCAGCTTAGGCTTGTTTCAAGGCTGAAAATGTGATGTTGCTAGGGATAAGTTATCCATCATTTTGTTGACAATATTTGTCTGGGTGAAATACAATAATATTGCCAGACAATCAGAGTCAAAGCATTCAAATTTGCAAGACCACCATATCACGTTCTCCTGCTACATGCTAAGATGTGACACTCAAAAAACTAATACCATCAGCCATTCCATATCGTAGTATAATTCAACACTATCCACAAATTCACTTATTTCATATGAACCACACATTTACTCACTATATACATACGTACATGTTAGCGACATAATTTCCACAGCATGAGTACAAAACAGGCATGGAGGACAGATGAGTGGTCACTTTTCCAAAAGATGAAATTGGTGAACTCACAGGGCTTATTTGTTGTGATGATGAATGTTCACTTGAGACTGCAAATATATATTAAACAATTAATTGACTATTTAAACTTTGATAATGACTGTTGCCATCTCAAATGTTTCCTTTTCAAACTTACACAATTGTGCTGCAAGTACACATCATGGTATTAAATAAAAACACCTATGTTACTAATAATGTCTTTCTAGTTGGATATTGACGATTATGCAATGAGATCCAAAAATGGCAGGTTCTGGTTGGTCAACTGGCACATCGTGACCACTGTAAATCCTCCACAGTACCAACGGGAAGAGGAGCCAGTTCCCCAGTAAGCCATACAAATGCATTCACATGGAAATTCCTTTGACATCTGAAAAACCAGGAGAGGCACAGAGGGAACAGACATTAAACAAAGTCTTAATGACTTCTCTGCCCTCCTTCTCCCCCCCAAAAAAGTAGACCCTGACACATTTAAATAAAAAAAATGGCCCATCAAGTTCTACACCCAGTTGTACCTGTACATCGCTATATTCATCCCAAATAAAGCCTTCATATGTTCGCTTTATCAAGAGCTATTAAATGTCAATAAAACAAAAGTTATTTATTTTACTCAAATGCAAAATACAAGGATATAGTGTATAGTGGGGTATTTTTCTGTATATAATTCCATCCCTTTCAAATTGCTGTTCTACCACATTTTCAATGTCATAGAATGCTGTTACTCCCTACTGTGGTAGAACAGCATTATAGAATCTCTAGAGACTGCACAACTCAGTTTCACTTTGAAAGCAAAATAACTTACAACACACATTTTTCACACAGTATTATACCATATAAGAAATACAGGATCAGCAACTCTATGAACAACCAGTGAGTGTGTTGCCACCTTGTGGTTCTGATTCCAATGTACCTCTTGAACTTCTCTCTCGAGGCCAGATGGAGTCATAATCCCGCTGTGTCAGAACACACAGGTTCTGCTTAATTGCCCATCCAGTATTCTCATCAGTATATTGAATAATAGCACATTACCATGGCAAGGGTGTGGGTCATGCTAGGATTTTCCCACACATTGCATGGTGTTTCATGAGGCACAGCACAGTGACAATCACATAAGAAGATGATATATACCCCTATATAACCCCCACCTTGTTGAACTATATAGCTTAGATATACCATGGTCCTACTTTTTTTTTTTTGTTTTCACAAAGAACATCACTGGATTTGCATACAATATGATACAATTCACAATGCTCACCACTGCTTCTCTCAAATGGTATCTTTTTTTCACCACGGGTAGTCTTCGATGATCTAACAGCAAACACAATCAGATAAACTATTACTTTACTATCAGCTTATTTTCTCACCACCGCAGCTGCAAAAATGCACATGCATGCCCACGTTCGATGTTGCTGTGCTGTACCAGTGACGTACTTGTTGCAGCACAACAGTATCATGATGTACAGAGGGCAGCACTACAACACTGTTCCAGGCATGTATTCCATATGAAACAGCATTCCACCATACACTATAACCTTGCTGTGTATGGTTGCCCATAAAAAGGTCTCTACACAGATGTCGAAAATAATTAATTTTACCTATTTCATGTAAAAATTATTAAAAATAATTCATTTTCTGTACACCATTGATAGAACAGCACCAGATCTGATCACTAGATGGACCACAGCATGTATGCAAGGTTTTTTCCCTTTCACCTCAGGTCGTTGCACTGCTACTTTAAGTGACACTCACTGATAAAATAGTATAAGAAACATAGCAAGTTGTTCGTCACTTTTGAATTTCTTTTCCTGTTTCAAGGCTTTCCAAGCAGAAGCTGCATCACCCAGTTTAAAAGATGCAGCGCATCTCTTTCTATCCTGCTGTAGTTTTCTTTGTTTTGCAGTAGTAGGTGAATAAACAGTTGGTCTACCTCGTTTCTTCTTTTCAGACATTTTCTCACCTGTGTTGACATGAACAAGAACTTGTGCAATCAACTTACATGCACATACATCTTGAATAACAGATTAACACATAGATACATAGACACATAGAAAGTGTCAGTAGATAAGGGCCTATGGCCCACCCAGTCTGCCCATTTGAGCTTGTAAGTTCAGTTTGTTTTCCTAGAAGTCTGTTTCCCCTTACCCCTGACCTCTAGAATTCCTTTATGTCTATCCCATGCATTCTTAAATCCCGTGATTGTTTCAGCCCCCACCACTTCCTCTGGCAGGGTGTTCCACTTGTCCACCACCCGTTCTGTGAAGAAATTCTTTCTCATGTTTCCTCTGAATCGTCCTCCCTCAACTTCATCCCATGCCCTCTAGTCCTGGAACATCTTTTTCACTTAAAAATAGTGTTTTCCTGCACCCTGTTCCTCCCTGTAAGATACTTGTATGTCTCTATCATATCCCCTCTCTCCCTCCTCTCCTCCAGGGAGTACATGTTCAGTTCCTTCAACCTGTCTTCATAGGACTTGTGATGCAATCCATGCACCATCTTTGTTGCCCTCCTCTGAACCTTCTCTACCCTGTCTATGTCCTTACATAGGTATGGTCTCCAGAACTGTACACTGTACTCCAGGTGGGGCCTCACTAGTGTCTTGTATAGTGGAATTATGACCTCCCTTTTCCTGCTGGTGATGCCCTGCCTATACATCCCAGCATCCTATTTGCTTTACCTGCTGCCTTGTCACACTGTTTCCCTACCTTGAGGTCATCAGAGATGACAACCCCAAGATCCATTTCCTGCTTGGTGCATGCTATATCCTCACCCCCAACTGATATATTGTGCCAGGGTTTTTGTGCCATATGCATTATCTTGCACTTCTTTGCATTGCATTTCAACTGCCAAACCCTGACCATTCTTCAAGTTTCTGCAGGTTGCTTCTCATTCTGTCTACACCCTCTGGTGTGTCTACTCTGTTACAGAGCTGTGTGACATCAGCTGAACAGTGAAATTCTGCCTTCTAGATCCTGCTGAATGTCACTGATGAAGATGTTGAATAGGACGGTCCCAGCACTGATCCCTGTGGTACCCCACTGGTCACTCTTCCCTCTGTGGGTGACAGCCATTTACCACCACCCTCTGTGTCCTGCCACCCAGCCAGTTACCTACCCACCACACTACTGTCCTGCCCACACCCATATTCCCCAGTTTGTGTAATAGTCTTCTATGTGGCACAGTGTCAAAGGCCTTGCTGAAGTCCAGATAGGCCATGTCCACTGCCTCCCCTGATCCACCTCCCTAGTCACCCAGTCAAAAATTCAACGAGGTTGGTCTGACATGACCTCCCCTGGTGAAACCATGCTGCCTTGGGTCCTGTGTCCATTGACAACCAGATGTTCCACCAATCTCTCCTTCAGTAGTGCTTCCATGATCTTTCCCACTACCGAGGTGAGGCTGACTGGTCTGTAGTTCCCTGCTTCCTCTTTGTTCCCACTTTTGTATAAGAGGACTATATCTGCTGTCTTCCAGTCTTTGGGTACCTCCCCTGTTTCCAGTGATCGGCTAAACAGGATAGCCAGAGGTTCAGCCACCACCTCTCTTAGTTCTTTAAGGACCCTGGGGTGCACCCGATCTGGCCCCATTGCTTTATCAACTCTTGTTACTTCCAGTTCCTTCAGACCCTTTCTCGTGTAAAGGGACTTGTGTCCATTCTGCACCATTCTCACCTCTTGTACTCCTTCAGACCCATTACCCCCTCTTCCTCAGTAAAGACTGAGCAGAAATACCTGTTCAATATGTCAGCTTTACTGTTGTCATCCTCCACGTGGCTCCCATCCTCCCTTCAGTCTCACTATCCCTCCCTTTGTCTTTCTTTTTTCACTTATGTACCTGTAAAGGTTTGTCCCCTTTACCCACTGATTTTGCAATGTGTTCTTCTGTCTGAGCTTTGGCTTCCTTACTGACTTCCCTGCCTCCTTTGCTTCTCCTGGTACTTCTCCCTATCCCCTTCTGCCTGTGTCTTTTTGTATTGCCTGAATGCAATCTTTTTGGCTTTCACTTTCTTTGCTATCTCTTTGGGAAAACCATAATGGTCTCCTCTTCCTTTTCATCTTGCTAACCTGCTTAATGCATAATTCTGTTGTTCTTATAATCCCATTTTAAATACTGCCCACTGTTCCTCAGCCCCTGATTCCTGTCCCATTCCCTTAATGCCTCTTTCAAGTATCTCCCCATTTTCCCAAGTCTGCCCCCTAAAATCCACAATACGTGTTTTGTGTGGTTTGGTTCTGCTCTTTCTGTGATTTCAAACCACAATGACTGGTGGTCACTGTTCCCAGGTGCTCCCCACTGTTACCCCATCACACTGTCCCTGTTTGTGAGCACAAGGTCTAGTATTGCCTTCTGCCGAGTTGGTTCTATGACCAGTTGCTTGAGGAAGGCACCCTGAAGAGTCAAGGATAAATCTGCTCCTAGTTGATACTGCTGCTGAGATGCTCCAGTCCACGTCTGGAATATTGAGTCTCCAACCAGTACTACCTCACCCTTGTCTGCCATCCTTTGGATGGCTAGCATCAACTCCTATCTGTTTCTTCCTCCTGGGCTGGTGGTCTATAGACCACACCTGTGTGGATGGCTGTCCCCATTTTCCTTTCCAGCTTAACCCACAGTATCTCTCCCCATTTTGTTCCTCCTGGATCTCTGTGGCCCTTATGTCATTTTTCACATACAGTGCCACTCCTTCTCCCTTCCTGCCTGCTCTGTCTCTTCTAGATATGTTGTTGCAGGTATGGCCATCCCAGTCATGGTTATCATTACACCAGGTTTCAGTGATGGCCACAATGTCCAGGTCTGACTGTACCATGACAGCCTCAGATCGTCCATCTTGTTGCTAAGGCTCCTGGCATTTGCACACATGGCTTTCCATGATTTGACCTCCTAGACTGCTTCACTGTTCTACTCCAGCCCCTTCCTTGGTTGTCATTTATCCCTGGTTCTCCTTGCTGTCTGCCCTTCTGCTGAATTTTACCCTTTTCTGCTTATCCACCTCTTAGGCACTAATCTCCATCTTTTGCACACTGCCTTGCAGAGATATACGCCACTCCTCTGGTTCACTGGTTCCACTGCTAGCTGGTGGGGGTGAGCAAGTAGGTATCCTCCTTGCTGGCCTGCCACCCCTTTGCTAGTTTAAATGCTTGTCAATGTAGCGTTTAAACTTATCATTGAGTGCTTGGATTCCCCTCCAGGATGGATGCAGGCCGTCAGGCTTGAACAAACCTCCATCCCTCCAGGTTGGTCCCCAGTCACCAATGAACCCAAACCCTTCCTCACAGCACCAGTTCTTCAACCATGAGTTAAAGCTCCTGGTGCATGCACTCCTGTGCTCTCCCTTGCCTCTCACAGGTAGTACTTCTGAGAAAGTGACAGAAGTAGCTACTTGCTTGAGACCCTTCCCCAGTTTCCTAAACTCTTCCTGAACTTCCTTTGGCTCCCCATTTGCCAAGTCATTGGTACCTAGGTGGATAATGACATCCAGCTCATCCTCCCATCTTGCCTTCCCTTCCCAGTGATCCCCAGGATATTCCTTCCATCCCTCCATGCCGCATAAGAAGACATGCATAACCATGGCATGCAATAGCACTCACAATAGAACATATACTGAATATGCAGTTTGGGTGCATCAGTAGTACATACAGAGATTAGTGCCACTGTGAAACAATTTACATCAATTCCTAAGCTTCCATGACCGGGTAACTTCTGGATGCATGATCACCACCCTCTTCTGTAGATGACTGTATCCTGCATACCCCTGATGCAACAAATGCTAACCACATTACAGGGGTAAATACACTGACTTGTATACCGAGTGCATTTCATGAAGGTAGTCACACACTGATGTGGTATTGAATGTATTACATTACAGGGGTTGAACCCAAATGTGGCTACTGAGTGTATTGCAACACATGCATCAAAACCCTGACATGCCTACTTAATGTGTCCCTATCCAGTGACTGATGACTAAATGAGATGGCACTTAAACATCACTTAAGGCAGTTCTTTTGTCAGGTAGGAAGTATTAGGCTGATGGATAACTAGGATCTGCAGCTTATCCACTACTTACTGAAATTCACAGACTAGGAGGTCTGAGCGGTCTCTACAGTATCTACCATCAAAGACTATGTTTCTAGATGTATTGCAGTGTGCATTACAAACCCCCACCATGGCTACTGAAGGTATTACTACATGGGACTCAAACCACTACATTTTTGCAACATGCAGTACAGTAAATGTCAAACCCACTGCTCAGCTTACAGGCCTTTTTCACTTGCTGTACACTTGCCTTTTTTATTCTGCTTCCCCTTCAATGACAATCTGCCCTACAGGGGAAAGGGATTAGAAAAGACACAGTGAAAATCCAACTGATATCTTTAACTCAGGGTCATATACTTTTCAGATAGAAAAACAAATGAATTGCAAGTGCTCAGTTGTTGTATTGATACCAGACGGTCATTCATTTGTGTCTGCAACTGAGTGCATGAGTGTGTCATTCTTGCATTATACTATTATTATTTCTATCATTTTAGTAAATGCTACTGATCGGGTAGGCCCAGTGAGACTGCCAGTTCATCATTTAGGAACGGGGGGGGGGAGCACAGATATTAACCAACTAGAGTTCAGCCTAATTAGTCTACTTATGGTATTTTCAATAAATAGTGGACAATTTCTAAATATACATTCAGCACAAAAAATTTGACAGAATCCTACAATTTGATTGGCTGGCTGTCACATTTTCAGCATTGTATATCCTCCAGTGCACCAAAAGAGTGCCAGCCACCAGTCAGCCAAATTAGTAACCCCATCGAAAATCCCTCCAACCATGCCAAACACAGCACTGGCATGAAGGGGAGAACCAGGAAAAAGCAACTTGGGCTACTTGAAGTTCCACCTGCCTTCACCTAGCCCATACCACTACTGGACTGCTGTCCTCCAATCCAGATGTATTCTCCAAGGGAGAGGAGGCTGGCCTTCTTCTCATGACCCACCATGGGCAGGATTCATGGTGGATTCTTGGGGAAAAAGCAGGTCTAATAAGGTGGTTACTAGTCAGTGAAGATAGAGACTGGGCTGATAGCCAGTCTGAGACTTGTCAGGAAAAAATCTTTATGGAGGAAAAAAATTGAACAAGGTCATCATCTTTATAAGTTAATACAGTATGTCAACTTCAAAAAATACCCTTCCAAAGCTCTTTTATGCATCCAGGCCTGTCTAACTGATATTTATTTTCTCTTCTATTAGTTTGTTTTGCATGACTGGTATTTCCTTATTTTTTCACATATTTGTCTACCCATGGTGAAACTTGCTTGATTGAGATTACTCATATAAGATAATTATTCTTCTATTTTTGGACAGAATATCTGTGATTACCTTCAAACCACATCAAGGAATAAAATGGATCTGAACGATTCAAATGTGGGTGGGCCCTATGCATATTTTTGACAAATATGATAGCACGAGTGAAAGTCCATTCTTTTAGCATCTTCTTTGCATTTATTAAGATTGGATTTTAAGTATATTTCAAGGTTTTTGTTCAGGGCTACTTTTCATATCAATTTCCTATTTTTTTAAGGAAACAAGCATTTAAAGAACAAGTTAACAATTAGTTAGCTTAGTTACTTTATTTTTGTTTACAAGTGTAAGTCAAGTAGGATACAATGCTCCCATTTCTAGGGATGATCTGGGTTTTATAATAAAGAACATACAGTATAAGTTGCATAGGATACATGGTAAAATATTCAAATATGAAAGAGACACTATACTAAGTTAAAATCAGTAACACAAGTATATAAACACTGAAGATTAGAAGAGGTAAAGTAGTGGGATATGTAGTTAGTAAACCTACCTAACAGATGAAACCTAGTTACAGTAAGTAATACAAAAACAGTAACACCACAATATACATGATTAATCAAAATGTTTGTGTCATTGGACTTGAACACATTACATTTACAGTCTCCCCAAAAGATATATGGTAGAGTGTTACTCCATTTGAGGACATAAGAAAAGGCTAGTTGCCCACAGGCAGTCTTCATTTTGGCAAAAAACAAGAGTTTAAAGAAGACAGAAAATGGTTCCCTATTGACAGATGTTTATAATGTTCCCATTTACAGAAATGATATTCATAAGCCTAAATGATCCATATGTAACTGTACCTGAATAAAAAGTGATGTGAATAACTGTATCTTACATTGCTTTGTTTTTATGGGCAGCATTCTGTTATAGTTCTCTTCATGAAATCCTTGACCTGGAGTTTTAACATAGAAACATAGAATTTGACGGCAGATAAGGACCTTTTGGCCCACCCAGTCTGCCCATTTCCCTACCTAATGGATAAACTGCAGATCCTAGTTAACCAACAGCATACTTTCTCCTTCCCCAACCCCCTATAATTGCCTTATGTATGTCCCATGCATTCTTGATTTTCCCCACTGTTTTTGACTCCACAACCTCCTCAGGAAGGCAGTTCCATGCATCCACAACCCTCTTCATGAAAAAGTACTTCCTCACATTACCTCTGAGCCATCCCCCCTCTTTCTTCAAATTGTGCCTTATTGTTCTTGCACACCTCTTTTCCTGAAAGATGCTACCCTCTTAGACTTTGTTAATTCCCTTGAGGTACTTAAAAGTGTCTATCATGCCCCCTCTCTTTCCTCAAGGGCATACATATTAAGCTCCTTAAGTCTCTCTTCATATGTCATCTGGTGCAGACCCTGCACCATTTTAGTTGCCCTCCACTGGACTGCCTCCATCCTGTCTATGTCCTTGCAGAGACTGGGTCTCCAGAACTGCACGCAGTACTCCAGATGGGATCTCACCAACTGTCTGTACAAAGCAATAACAACTTCTTGTTTTCTACTAGTGATGCCTCTCCTTATGCATCCCAATATCCCCCAGCCCTCCTTATTGCCCTCTCACATTGCTTGCCCACCTTTAGGTCATCTGATATGACTACCCCAAGGTCCCTTTCCATTTTTGCTGTTGTTAGTATCTCACCCCCCCCCCCATTGTGTACTCTTCCCCTGGATTTTTGTTTCCCAGGGGCATTACTTTGCACTTTTTAGCACTGTATCTAAGCTGCCTTACATTTGACCATTCCTCAAACCTTGCAAATTCCCTTTTCATCCTTTCCACTCCCCCCATTGTGTATCAAAACATTGTCATGATTTGTGAAAAGAATTCTAAGCATGGTTCTGATAGGACAATAGCTCATGTTTAGCATTCTGTACACAAACCATGACATAGTAAAAACTCCAAATTACTGTTCCATGAAGTGGACACTGCAGAATGTTGTCCATAAAAAGAAAATAATTGAAAACACAGTTTATGTACAGCACTTTTTGTTAAAGTACTGTTAAACATGGCTTATTTTGAGGTGAGCCTTTCATTTCCCTTACCAGGAGCATTGCTAACTGCTGCCAGTTAGCACACATTTCCTGTCCCTTTTAAGTTATTATTGGAAATATAATTTACTGTAAATAGATGATGCATTTTTCTTTTTGTACAAAAGGGACATAATTTACTTATTTTTCTATGTTTTACATTCCCACAACAACCATATGACTGAGATTAGTCCAAAGAGCAGAGAAAACTCATATGAGATACTAAACTGATATACAGACTTACAAAGAAGCCAGCAGAGGAAGGCCATTTGATCCATCAAGTCTGCTCGTACTGCAGGGACCACAGCTTGAGCTACTGTCCCTGGCCTCCCACCCCACTCTTCCCAATCTCCTTCCCCATGATCCTTACTTTCCCCCATGTCTATCCCAGCCTTTCTTAAAGCTGCCCACTGTCTTCAATGAGATGACCTCTTCTGGCAGCTTATTCAAAGTGTCCACCACCCTCTCTGTGAAGAAGTGCTTCCTAAACTCCCTCCTAAACCTCCTACCCTCCAGCTTAAGACTGTGCTCCCTCATGTTATGGTTGCCACTCAGCTTAAAGAGACTCTCCTTATCAACCTTATTTATCCCTTTCAAGTACTAGAAGGTCCCACGCATGTCCCCTCTCTCTCTCTGTCTCTCCTGTCCTCCAGGGAGTACATGTTCATTGCCCTCAACTTCTCCTCATATGCCTTCCCTGCTGACCTGCTATCATCTTTGGGGCCCTCCTCTGGACCTTCTCCAGCAGGTTAATATTCTTTTTGAGATGTGGGCTCCAGTACTGAACTCCATACTCTAGATGCGGCCATACCACTGACCTGTACAAGGGCAATATAACCTCCTCTCTCCTACTACTGATCCCCCAAGATATGCATCCAAGCATCTTATTTGCCTTTGTTGCTGCTTTTTTGCACTGCATGGAGTG
Source organism: Neoceratodus forsteri (assembly GCA_016271365.2). Lineage (NCBI taxonomy): Eukaryota > Metazoa > Chordata > Ceratodontiformes > Ceratodontidae > Neoceratodus > Neoceratodus forsteri. The sequence continues at coordinate 218,083,487 of CM057453.1, forward strand.
CTTCAGGTCACTAGTGATCATCACTCCCAGGTCCTTCTCCTCCTCTGATGCAGATACTCGGACTCCACTTGGGTAGTACTCTGTTCTGGGATTCATGGCTCCAATATGCATAACTTTGTATTTCTTGGCACTGAAGCCAAGCTGCCAGATCCTGGACTGCCTCCCCAGCTTTTCCAGATCTTCTTGTAGGTCCAGTATCCCTTCAGCTGTGTCCGCTCTACCGCAGAGCTTGGTGTCATCCATAAATAGGCACATTTTGCCTTTAATACCATCCCCAATTTCATTAATGAGGACATTGAACAACACCGCTCCCAGCACCAAGCCCTGCAGGACTCCACTGGTTACCTCTCTGATGCCGGACAACTCTCCCCCACAGCCACCCTCTGGTTCTGTCCCTCAGCCAGTTTTCCACCCATCTGACCATCATTTCCCCAACCCAAAGATCCAGCTACTTCCTGATCAACCTTGTGTGGGGCACAGAGTCAAAGGCCTTGCTGAAATCAAGATAGAGGATATCTACTGCTTGGCCCCTGTCTACTGTCTTAGTGACACAGTCAAAGAAGTCAATCAGATTTGTCTTGATATGACCCCCCCCCATGAACCCATGCTGCCTGTCATCCTGGAGAGCATGCTCCTCTAGATATTCCACCAACCTTTCCTTTAGTATGGTCTCCATGAGCTTGCCCACAATGGAGGTCAGACTGACTGGTCTGTAATTCCCTGGGTCATCCTTTGGACTGCTTTTGTGGAGGGGCACTACACGTGCTGTTCTCCAGTCCTCTGGTACCATTCCTGACTCTAATGAACTATTAAATAGGTCTGCCAGTGGCTCTGCCAGCTCCTCAGCCAGTTCCTTTGGTACCCTTGGATGTATTCTGTCCGGGTCTGGTGATTTGTCTACCTTCAATGCCAGCAGCCCTTCCCTCACTCTATCCTCCTCTATCATTACATCTGTGTTCCCCTCCTCCCACTCCTTTTTTCTCTCCTGAAGGCACTTGTCCATCCTTCTCCCTGGTGAAGACAGAACAGAAGTAGTCATTTAGTATCTCTGCTTTTCCCTAATTATCCTCCACCCACTCCACCCCTTCCTTAAGCCTAACAATTCTTTCCTTCTTGTCCCTTTTCACACTTATATAGTGAAATAAATCCTTCTATCCCCTCTTAATTCCTTCAGCTATCTGCAACTCCTTATGTGCCTTTGCTCACTGGACTTCCTTACTTGTCTCACTTGCCAGCTTTAGGTAATATTCCCCATCCTTCTCTCTGCTGGTCTTTCTGAATTTTCTAATGGCTAACCTCTTTTCTCTTACTGCCTGGGCAACCCTAGAACTGAACCAGCTGGGCACTCTGGTCCTTGTGTTCTTCCCCCTGAGCTTAACAAACTCCTCTGTGGCAACCAGTATTCCTTCCTTAATGATGGACCACCTTTTATCTCCCCCCCATTTCTACTCTGATGCCACCAGATGGCGCCTTAGCACTTCTCCCATTTCCCTGAACTTTGCCCACCTGAAATACAAGATTTTGGTCTTAGTTGGGATGCTTTCCCTGCCCATATCCAACTGGAACCACGCTGTGCAATGGTCACTTCCACCCAGTAGCTCCCTGACCATTATTTCCAGTATATGCTCCCAATTTGTGTGCACCAGATCAAGAATTGCCTCAGCTCTTGTTGATTCAGCAATGTCCTGAGTCAGGAACCCATTCTGCAGTCCTTCCAGGATCATCTGACTCCTAGTACATGTTGTGAATGGTATGCTCCAGGCCACCTTGGGCAGGTTGGAGTCCCCCACAATTACCACCTCTACTTTAAACGCAGTTTCCAAAATTTCTGAGCTCAATTTCCTGTCCCTCTCCTCATCCTGACTATAAACCACCCCAACCTCACCTTTCTCCCTCTATTGGACCTTAATTGTACCTCCACCTCCACTTTCTCTGATTCCTCCCTCATGCAAGTAATTATCTCCCTGATATAAACTGCTACCGGTCCCCCCTTCCCAACTACCCTGCCACTCCTGTATAGTTTATATCCAGGGGTCGCAAGGTCCCAGTCATGGTGTGATGTTGCCCAAACCTCAGTTACTGCAGCTATGTCCACCCTCCTGTCTGCTAAAAGTGCCTGCAGGTTGTCTAGCTTCTTTCAAAGACTTTGCACATTTAGAGAGACCACCCTTCACCTAAAAGCTGATGATTCTTCTCTTCCCTCTATTCTTCTATTCACATTTACCCCCTCTGTGTGCACCCCTCCATGTACCCTTGTTATGTGTTCCTCACCCCCTCTACCCTTTTCTAACTGTGTTCTCGCCCATTCCACCTCTTCCATCCAGACCTCTTAAATCACTCTGAGGGGAGGTTCACTGACCTCCTCCTCTCAGAGACTGCAGGCCTGCATGCCTGCTGCCCCCTTAGTAGTTTAAATTAAGTGTGGTTGTTATGTTTTCCCCCAGTTTGTCCCTGAGTACCCTGAAAACCCTCCCTACTGAGGTGTAGCCTGTCTGGTGAAAAGAGTGCTTTGTTTGACTAGGTCTCCTCCTAGTCCTCAATATGGATAACATCTCCTCCCTGCACCATTTCCACAGCCAGTCATTAAAATCCTCTATTCTTCTTTTTCTGGCTGTGCTGGCCCTTCATACTGGTGTCACCTCTTAGTAGGCCAGCAAACTTGCTTCCTCCCTGCAGATCTTCCCTAATTCCTTAAACCTACTTTGTACTACCTCAACCTCCTCCCCAGCTAGGTCATTGGTTCCCAAATGTATAACTAAATTAGGTTTTCCTCCCACCATCCTTACTTTCACCCTTATTCCTGGGCCCACCTTCCCTGCTGTCATCCCTGGCATACAAACAACTCTCCTGCTTATATTTGGGTCCCCTTACCTTCCCCAGTGAAAACCCCTAATTATGGAGTCCCCTATGATTGCCACCCTTCCATCCCCTGCACCTGTGCTCCCTGTAATTTCTTTCTTACCTTTGGTACTAGCTGCTTCCCCACCTAACTGCTCCCTCTGCACCCTGGTGAACTTAACTCCACATCCACAATTTATCCCCTTAATTGTTTTTCCATTTCCTACTCTGACCCTCCCCTTCTGAGTATCTGTATACACTTTCAGTTTTCCCTCCCACCTTCCTTTCCTTCCCTTTTCTCTCCCTCCCCCATCCTTCACTCTGTTTTGCCTGCTGCCTCTTCCCTGCCCATCCTGATTAGTTCCCTCTCCCCTCCCCTGTACTCCTACTCTCTGCCCTGGCTCAATCTGACCTCCTACCTCACCTCCTGCTGCCCCCTCACTCCTTCTAGACAGTGGTGCAAATCTATTCAATAATGGCACTCCTTTAGAATTTCCCACCCCTGATGCTACTCTCACATTCCCAACATTCCCCCTTACCACTTGCCATTCCTCTACCCTGGGCTTACTGCTCCTCTGAGAAAGAAATACTCCTGTATACTGGGTGCTCCTCCACACTCCCATATCCTGCCTGATGCCCTCACTCCCCTGGGCATCAACCCTCCACCTTTCCTTCCACTGCTCTGCTCTGCTGACTTCCCACACCATCCTCCCCAGCTCCCATCTGAGCAGCCTTATTTCAGCCCTTAGTTGCTCCAGGCTCTTACATACAGGACATCCTCCTTTACTCCTCAACATCCCCAGAAAGACTGCTGCCACACAGCTATCGCAGTTTAGCACTCTCCTGCTTCCCATACATGCACTTATTCCCCCATGTACTCCCAGCCCAGCTTCTCCTAGCCTCCCATTATACAAAACTATAAAATAACAAAAAAATTCAAAAGCATGTAAATTTCTGTCTCACTTTATCATGAAAATGTAACAACAATCTCAATAATCTAGAACTCAGTAGGCTGCTACTTCCAGTGTACTATCAAAATTAGAACACTATGCCAAGGAAGCTGTTTCTTAGCAACCACCTGATTCTAGCTCAAAAAATATTTTTTAATAAATGCCTTTTAAATTATCAGCCCAGAAATCCAATGAAACAGAGACAAACAAAGACACAGTACCACCTAAACAACATGCCACCACCCAGCAACAAGTCAGCTAATCCTGGTGACGAGGACAACCCCACAAAAATCTCAAACAAACTGTCTACCTGCTGAACTTAAACAAAATGACAATGAAACCTACACAAGCTATGATTCACTACAGAACAAACATGCTGACTATACTGTTCCCAACTAATATGAAACACACATCTTCTGCCTTCCTTTAGGCAAGACTACCTTCATTCTCAGACCACAACCTGTACACAAAATAATATTTAAGAACTTGAAAAAATATAGAAAACTTTTACTGAGCTATGGGAGCTTCATACTGGCACAGCCACTCTGCTGCCAGCATTCCTCATACCTCATAATGTTGTTCCTTATGCCTTTTTCTGTGACTCTATGAGTTGAATTTAAAAATCTCATGAAAAGTTGTAAAATTTGTGAATCTACCCCAGTGTCCTGGCCAACATGCCCCCTTTTAGTACCACAGGGTAATGAGACTCCCCTCTCCCCGACACACCTGGAAGGGAGCTGTCACAGCTTAGTGTGTCTATGTTGTGAAAAATTACAATTAAATAAATGAATAAAAGCACATGCAACATTTTATTTTGCTATGGCTGTTGATGAGTAATCAATACAGAGGATATTCCATGGGAAGTGCAAAAATTAGCTATTGATTCCTTTGGGAATATTAACATAATTGCTGCCAAGAAGGAATGGTAAAGGGGAAGTATAGCCATGAATATGAGACAGTAGTGATGGCAGAATTCCAGATGTGATAAACATATTGTTTCTGCACACCCTCATGGAATGTCCAACTTATACCATGGCAGCCTATGGGGCTGGAAAACTGACATGTCTGACAGCTACAAAAAACATAGCATGGTCTGTAGAGCAAATAATATGTTAGTACAGAATAAAATGTTTTATTCTGCACCATTATTCATCCCTGCCATTGTAAAAATGAACTTTATTCACAGAATTCAACTCATAGGCAACATTTAGCAGTAGCAATGATGAATGGATTTGTAAACAGTGCCAAAATACTGAATGTTGGATTTCTAACGTGGAAGAAATGACAGTAGAATAGAATAGAATAGAATAGAATAGAATAGAATAGAATAGAATAGGTGGTTTAATATAATTTGTTTCAAGTAATCTGTATCATAAAGCACTTTACAAGCCAATTCATGGAAATATGGTGTAAAGCCCACAATCGAAGGTTAAGGCTATTGTTACTTTCCTTGGGTTAATTCTGTGCACTGTTTTTGTGTGGTAGTCCAGTGGATATGTGCTCAGTGTTGCTTAAAGTCACAACAGGCAGAAAGGGAACACCTACTAGATGGCAACTATTGTGTCTTCTAAAATGCAGCATGCTGATTCCTCATCACTATCAAAATAATATTGCCATCTAGCAGCGATACAACATGCAATAAGAAGTAACATGTAACAATTTACTAAACTGCCTGGGTGCCAGAAATTCAGATCCAGGATATTCATACAATTTTGCTACTGAAGCAGAAGCAGAGAGGGCATCCACACACTAGCTAGTTACTAACTGTTAGGGAGAAAATGTATTCAAAATGATGAAGCCACCTGATACAGAGTAATTCTAATATGCAGGCAAATGCAGCATTCAAGGTGTATCTGCATTTCACTTCAAGACAAGAATTCAACAAAGGAAATCAGATTTTTTAAGGGTTTGTCTTATCTTGCTATATCTGTAAAATGTATACAGAAAATAATACAGTGACTAGCAAATGCTGAGGAAGTTTGTTTAGAATTGATATGTATTAATTAAACTTTGGACATGTGTCACCTATTTAACTGGACCTATCATAGTCAAAAACAAACAGGAATTTACTGTTTGGAGTGAAAAATGTTCCCTTTTGCCATGATGGGCATAAAGTCACAACTAGTTAAAAGTGCTATATTCCTGCTTTGAGATCTAATTCACATTCTCACTTTTCCAACATAGCCTGAAATAGATAGTTTTTGACCTAGTTTGCAGCAGGGATGGCTGGAATATACTGTAAAGGAGGCTAGCTGAACTGCTCTAGGTCATGCTGAGTGGTCAGGCTGGAACAGAAAACTGAATCCCTTTGTTCACAGTCAATTGCTGTACATGATACACAATACTTCATCCAATTAATATCCTATAAGAAATCAGCAGCTACGTATTACACTGCATCTAATAAAGTTCCTCTTGTTTATGCTGAGATCATAATCTAACATTCTACTCAGGCAGACCTGAAAGTCTTCCTACTGTATGTTAGAAAAAAATATTCCACAGTGCTGTTTTTTTTTTTTCTTCATAAGAAGATTTCACCTTTCATAATGTGATGGTTTTTATCTTGGTTCAGTTAAACCTTTTTGCCTCAAAAATGAGGCAGCACCTTTTTAACAATGCAGAAGAGATGAGTTGAAGAAAGGACCTAAAGTGCACATCATGTTCTTCAGTCAAAGTCCTTGACGGCTTAAAGAGTATGAAGATAACTTACTCAGCAGTAGTCTTGTCAGCATTTGAGAGACACTGACAGCATGAAAAGCTAAGACACTGCAAATTATTGCAGTCAGTTTTCAAATGAAAAAGTGTGATGCTCACATGTTCTAACACTAAGTCTCCTTGGCTTTATAACTAGCAGAAATATTTAAAATATTTCATTTCAAATATTGGCAAAAATATACAGTAGTTAGATAATAAATCTGTTAAACCCTACCCCCAACCATTTTTTCCCTGAGGAGTAATGAACATGTTCTCTGGAAAGAAGGCTCTTGACACTTAGAGCACAGAGCTCTTAACCTAGAGATGTAGGCTTCAATCTTACCCCTGACATTTACTGCGTGACCTTGAACAAGTCATTTAACCTTCATGTGTTTAATCTCTATCTCTCTCTCCCTCTATCTCTCCTTCCCTTTCTCTCTTTCTGTGCTTACCTTACCTGAGCTTTGTTTAACCTCCCTGTGGTTACTAACTAATAGATGCTTTAACAGTTCTTGACTTTAAATTAGTAGTAGTGGCTTTATTCATACAGTGCCCATTCCGAGGGACTTTGAGCATTTTACAGATGTAAAATTCATGAAAGTAAACAATTTACAGAACACCTTAATAAATAATTCATAAATAAAATAACCACAGAAATAATTGAGCCTATTAAGTAGTGGCAACCCAATTTGAAGGCAGTTGACCTAAACCAAAAGCCTCCCTAAAAAGGAAGGTATTGGGCCACCCTTATAGGCTTCCACCAAGATTTCTTACAGTTTCTATGAATGTTGATGTATAAAGCCAAATTAATTTTTCTCTGTTATATTTACATTTTCTGTTTACTTACTATTCAGGGAAATAGTTAAGGGTAATTGGCATAAATTACTACCCAGGACATTGTTTACCCCTAGCAAAGCGACATATCACTTTTCATTAGGTCTACATGTTCGCACATGGATTATACTATATAAAGTTGTAATGTTATCATCTTGAACTGCATACATAAATTAACTCTCTAATTGTCTATTATGCATGGTCTTCCAAAGATTTCCCAAATAGGTAACAATAAAAGGGCTGAAACACCTTGAATTCTTTCTCCTAAAAGAGAAGAAAATTATGGGAAACATGACTGAGGTATTTAAAATCATGAAATGGTATACAAATATAGGCCAGAATGGACTGTTCATCAGAATTGAGGATAGCAGAACAAGAGGGCATCAGTTCAAGTTAGCAGGTAATACAAGTCAAGAGGGACATACAGTACAGAAACATTTTCTCATCCAAGAATGATTGGTTTGTAGAATGCATCACCAAGGGAGGTGATAAGAAGTAAGTAAGTAAAATTTTATTTACATTAAGCGACCTTCCCAAGCTAAGGGAGCTTTTACAGTAAGTCAAATCAATAAAATCGCATTACAAAACAATAAAATCAGACATTCATACAGTACACTTATTATGTACCAGCAAATGCTCGGGCAAAAAGGAAAGTTTTTAATTGTTTTTTAAAACTTTCAACAATTAGGCATTCTCGTATCTGATGAGGTAGAGAATCCCACAGGGTTGGTGCCATATAGGCAGAAGATCTACTTCCAGACATCTTTAGATGTACCCTGGGAATCTCTAGCAATCCCTCATCAGAGGAGTGAAGAGAATGGGCAGGACAGTAAGGCACCAAGAGCTCTTTCAGGTAGTGAGGTCCCAAATCATGTAGAGCCTTAAAGGTCAATAATGCGACCTTGAAGGTGATCCGTCACTGTATTGGCAGCCAGTGCAGATCAAGCAGCACAGGTGTCATATTGCTAGATCATGAAACTCCCATCAACAACCTGGCCATCACATTCTGCACAAGCTGCAAGCGGCAGATTTCCACCGCCGGCAGCCCTAGATAGAGGGCATTGCAGTAATCAAAACAGCTGATGACAAAGGCATGGACCAAGATGGGAAGATCTTCCTGTGGAACCAAGTGTTTCACCCGGGCAATATTCCTCGGATGAAAAAAGGCAGATTTGACTACTGCCGACACCTGCGTCTTCATAGTCAGGCTTTCGTCAAAAATCACACCAAGGTTACGTACTTGGCCAGAAGCAAGAAGCGGTGCCCCCCCAAGATATAAACCCGAGGGCTTCCCAGTTCAAGCCCCTGTTGTCCTCCCTCCGGGGTCCACAACCAACACCTCAGTTTTCCCTGAATTCAACCTAAGCCAACTAGCACTCATTCAATCCTAAATCTCCAGGAGGCAGTTGTTAAACATTGTGTTGGAATCCGACTCCTGATCAGGCATAAAAAAGACAGGTAGAGCTGAGAATCATCAGCATAACAATGAAAACTCAGCCCATACCATCTTATAATATCCCCCAATGGAAGCATATACACCACGAATAACATAGGGGACAGTACTGACCCCTACGGTACTTACACAGGGCAGCCAATGAGGGGCCAAGGTGTAAATTCCAGATACCATTGTCTGAGATCTGCCCCCCAAAAAAGATAGAAACCAGCTGTGGGACTACTCCCTTCAGACCACAGAAAAACCACAGGTGGTCGAGCAATACCCCATGATCCATGGTGTCAAATGCTGCTGAGAGATCCAGGAGAACCAAGATGAAACGGGTCCTCCGATCTCTTGCCATCAGGAGATCATTCAATACCTGAACAAGAGCCGTCTATGTACTATGCCTTTTCCTGAAGCCGGATTGCAGAGGGTCATAGATACTGTGGTTGGACAACTGATACTCCAGTTGCAGAGCGACCACCTTCTCAATAGCCTTCCCTACAAAAGGAATGTTAGAGACTGGTCTATAATTTGCTGGGCAGTCGGGGTCAAGAGATGGCTTTTTCAACAGGAGGTGTACTACTGCCTCCTTTAAGGGATCAAGAAAGATCCCCCTCTCTAATGACACCACCACTATCCTAGCCAGGACTGGGCTGATAACATCTACACATCCCACCACCAGGTGAATAGGGCCTGGGTCCAACTTACAGTAGGTGGGTCGCAGAGTCAGGATAATCCTCACTATATCTATTACTGCTGGTAGTCTGAAGGTAGACCAGTACAAGTGGGTGTTAGTACCACTCAATTGATCAGTGCAATGTCCCATAGAAGGACACTGGCAGATCTCATCCCTGATGGTGGATACCTTGTCAGCAAAGAATTTCGCAAATTCCTCAGACTGTTCCTGTGATAATGCTCTACCAGTCTGGAGACAGACTGGATTGCACAGTCTGTCCACAGTCTGGAAGAGCTGAGATGGTCTATTTCTTGCTGCAGCAATTTCCCTGGACAGGAACTCTGCCTTCTTATGGGAAATTGCTGATTGGTAGAATTTATAATGTTCTAACAATTCTAGTCTATCCACCTTCAGTTGAGTTTTCTGCCAGCATCTTTCCAATCGTCGTCTCTTCCTCTTCCACTCATGGACCTCCACATCCAAACAGGGAGCCCCTAGGTGAAGAGTATAGGGAAGAACATGAATTGGAGCAATGGCATCCAGGACCTCAGTCACAACCCTATTATAGGCTAAGACCAAAGGTCCTGGATCCATGCTATCCCCTGGAAAATCTGAGAAGTTCAGCTCCATCATTAGGCCTCCTGAGGTAACCCTCTTAAAGAATGGAACTGTACTAACTCCTTGGGGGCAGGCCTATTTTGGGGAGGCGGCAAATCTAAACCTCTGGGCGTAATGGTCAGACCATCCAACTGGCTCTGCCTCCACATCAGGTATCTCCATCCCCAGATGGAACACCAAGTCCAATGTATGCACCCCCTCATGGGTTGCAGAGGTAATTACCCATGACAGGCCCAATGAGTCCATTAATTGGAGCAGGTTTTGACCAAATGGCAAGAGTTCATCATCAACCCAGGCATTGAAATCCCCCAGAATTAACCATCTGGGAGATTCCAGTACCATATCGGCGATGAAGTCTGCAACCTCCTTCAGGAACAACCTCTCATCCCCTGGTGGATGGTAGATAAGAAGGGTCCTGTAGCCTGCACCTGCACCCACTATGCATTCAAAGGAGTTGGTGTCACCAACTGGCACTTCCCTGAGATCCAGATCTTGTCTAAAACAGACTGCAACCCTCCCGCCCCTCCAGTCCACTCTCGGGCGGTGAATCACCGAGAACCCAGCTGGAATTACAAGAGTCCAAAACAGGACCAGCATTTCCATCTAGCCAGGTCTTGGTGATGCATGCCAAGTTGACTGAGGAAACAAGATCCGCAATCACTGCAGTCTTATTCCTAATCGACTTGGCATTGCTTAACGCCGCCCAAAAGGGATGGAAATCCAAGGGTGATCCCACTTCCTGCCTGACACACTCCAAGTCAGTACCCTTGGCTATGGGAACTAGGCAAGGAGGACCTCACTCCAGTACCCATTTCACCCCAGGGTGTCTCCTAGCACTCACTGCCCATATCCATTCTCTTCCCTCCCATCCCTACAAGAGTTCCAGGATCCCAGTATCTTTCTACATTTTTATCTCATAATGCCGAGGTTTCGACATCTTGCATGAACCTCTCCCATAAGTGGGGGTGGTTCAAAGGGACGGAGATCCCGAAGTCTTGAGGGGGAGTACTGCTTAACCATTTTACTTATACCCCAACACATATTTTAATAAATAGAGATGGTGATCAGAGCTGCAAGATCAGGCTTGATAACTATTTTATGGGAGAAAGGGATTTCAGGTTTTGACTGGTAGAATGACAAGGATGTGAACTACTGAGCCACATGGTCTCAATTAGTCTTATTTATGTACCTAATTTATGTAATATTGACCAGAATGTTGACACAATAAATTTTATATTTTTTAACTATTTGACTAAGATCTTGCAATTTCTAACAAGTATCCTTGCTGTTTCTTAACTATCAATGTTTACTGCACCACTTGTTATTCTTCCAGACTCTTGTGTTCTAAATAGGAACACATCAGAACACAATGTTTGCTTATGAGGAGACTAAAATGTGACGTGAGGCCTATTAAAACACCCTCCTAGCCATCTAATGTTTAAAGCCCAGTGATCACTAAGTTATTTATTTCTAATTAAAGTAAACAGTCTGAAGCCCTATCTGGAAATTCTTGCCAAGCCAGAATTAAGAAGAGCAGTGGCTAGTTTTCCATTTCAAACATTCAAATCAAACATTAATCAAGTAAGATATATATAAAAAAAACAAAAAACTATCTAATCCTGAATCTGTTCACTGTGATTGTGGACCTAGCTCACCAAATAACACTCTACATGTTGTTTTGGTACAACATGCTCACGAAAAAAGGAAGGCCAGGGAAAACTGGTAGGGATTTTCATGTATTTATATATATATATATATATATATATATATACACACACTCATTACAGTATTCCTCCCTCAGGAGGATATCATACAAATGTTACTAAAGCTATGACATTTTTTTTTCAATAATCTTTATAAGATTCTTAATAGAATAACCAAAATCAGGAAACACTTGAAGTTAATGAAGATAACCTGCACTAATTAACATCTACTAGATTGTAAATATAACTGCTGAAATAGTTCCTTTTTGCTTGTACTCTCCCAGGTCGTGCTTGAAAATAGGCAGGGTTATTGCATAATGCACTTACCCAGTCAACAAAAGTTAATAAATAAATATATAAACTATCTGGTAAATTGCATTTTGTTAATTGGTTTTATTCCGTACTGTTAGGGGGGCATATTAAGAACAGTAGCACTACAAAGAGATAGAAAATGTAAATGATATTGTAAAGTTTTATGACTCTGATACTGAATTTAGACATATATGATGGTATATACCATTTCTTCTCTCTGATTTTTTTTTCTTTTCTTCTGTGAAACTAAAAAGTACCAGAAGGTTAGCAAGCTCATTGGTGCAGCAGCAGCAGCAACCTGAGTTCAGGAAAACACCTCAGTCTTTGGAGGGTCAGCCAGGGGATGATGGGTAAGCATCCTACCAGATATTTGCCTCCATGAAGGAGGGATGGATCCTGGTCTCCATCACAGTACCACCACCTGGGTGATCACATGTGGCAGTGCAGGCTAGAGCAAACTGTAGGGAAGATGGAGGTTGTTCCTCTGAGATATCCTGTGTCAGCTGTACCACCTCCATGATGTCTATGGGCTGGGGAGAAATAGAAGAAAAAATCCTAACCACATGATAATGCCATCCACCCACTGCAGGTACTGGATTGCTGAACAGGCTCTCAGTCCACATTAAACCATATCCTCTGACTGGGGATGAGGAGTAATCTGCACCTGCGCTTTCCATTGGGGGTTATCCATGGGGGAATAAGGCGTGTAGGTTAAGTCCCAGAGGTGGCAGGTGATGCAGATTTGCAGAGCAGCAGACTGATGTGGGCTGGTCAGGCACTGGGGAGAAAAAGTGAAGCAAATTAAAATAAGGGGGAGGAAGGAGAAAGAAGTTACCAGTCAAAAATAATACCATGTGGTTTAATTTGAACTGAGCATGGCTGTGTTCCTGGTGCATTGCAAAGATGAGGTTCTCGGACTAAAATATTACCATGCGGTTCACATTACATGTAGACTGAGTTTTGCTGGGTTCCAGGTACATGACTGAGATGAGGCACTTGGCTGGAAATGGTATGCCACAGCACAGCTATGGCATTACACCAAATCCAGAACAGTGACACAATCAGTTCAACACCCACAGTGTCGAACGGATTGTCGGAGCACTGTACAGTTACAGCACCACTCCAGTGTTGCCCTCTCTCCTTGGTAAACCCCAACCCCCAATGTTGTTTATATAAAAGTCTGGGAGTGAAGGGGACATAGCCACCATCTGGAGGGTGTGGAAGGCCTTTGCCCCCTGCAAACAGTCTAAATGTGTCCAGGTGCTTGGGGTGCTATGGTGGTCAGTTGACACATTTGTCAGGCAATGTGGTCACCATCAGCAAATTAATGTCGCTGCACTATCCTTCGACAACTTTGTTGTTGAACCAGCTTGGTGGAACCACTGAAAATATTACCATGGGGTTCACATGTCAACTGAACTTGGTTATATTCCAGATGTATGGCTGAGATGAGGTTCTCTGCTGAAAATATTAGCATATGATTCACATACTGTATACAGTATACTGAGCTTGTTTGGGATCTGGGTGCATTGCTGAGAATCGATGCTTGACTGAAGATATGACTATGGGATTCATGTGTGAACTGAGCTGTGCTGTGTTCTGGAGGAATGGTGGAGATGAGGTGCATAGCTGAAAATATTACCATGGGATTCCCATGTGAACTGAGCTTAGCTGTATTCCTGGTGCAAGACTGTGATATAAGTGATGGGCTGCAGGGAAGGATGCACAGGCTTCCCAGCATTCTCAGCCCCTGCTACATTGTCAGTGAGTGGAAGACACTCAACTGGCCTGCTGTCAAAAGAGAGGATGACACTGTGGTATCCCCTTCCTTTGGGGTCCAGGACAGGGGGAACAAGAGAAAAGAAAGTGGGAAACAATACTGAAAATGTTAGGACTTTAAACAGACTTAACCTACAGAAGGGGCAGACCACACAAACTCAACTCATTGACAACTCTGTCTTTGTTGTCCTCCTCTTTGTCTGTCTGTCTAGCTGTCTGTCTGCCTCTTTCTTTCTCTTGCTCCCTCACTTCCTGCCTTTTAATGGAGTTGAATATTGGAAATTCTCAGTAGTGTACCTGATTCACTGAAGAACAAGAAATGTTTACATCTCAGTCATGTAATAGTTGGCATATGCTGTACACTTAGGTCCATTTTAAAAATAGTAATAATAATCAAAGTACCAATGGTACAACATTTGTCAAAGAAGGTCTGTAAAGTGAGAAATAATTACATGGCTGGCAGAAGGCTGATAGATTTCCCCATAAAATTAAAAAGGAAGTAGCTTGATGGTTGGGATCTGAAACACAGCATCTATAAAGCCTCAGGGCAAAACAAGTACAAGGGGACACATAGATATGCCTCCCCCATCATTATTAAAATTTGTAAGGGGGAAAAGCAAATGGTTGGGTTGATTTTTTTCTCTTCATACCCAGGGCCAGCCTTAGAACTCAAGATTCCCCTAACAATATGTGTTATGGCCCCCCCACTCTATATTCAGTACTGTAAATACCATATAAAACACACATCAGTAAAATAATTTATTAAATTAGTTGTTGGAAGTGGCAGTTATGTTTTTGTTTTTTAGCATCATAACGTATTCTGTACTGATGCTGCTGGTGAGTTTTCATGGATGCTCCTTCATTTTTACCTCTGAATTAGATAATACCAGCCTTTCAAATGGTGGTGTTGGTCTGGAGGTCATTTGTAGTTTCGAAGACAGGTAAGTAGTGCAATGGCTGCTGCTTTTTTATTGCCTCAAGTCCGGGCAAGTTCTAGAGGTCCCTCAGTTGCAATCAAACTTATCCACTGCTCGAGCCAGTCATTTCCACTCCTGAATGTGACATTAGGAGAGGCCCACAATGCTGTTAAATGCCAGGTTTTCTATTCTTGCTTAATGTGCAACATGCAGGCAAACATTAAGGAATGCATCAATGCTTGTCTAAGTCAGCAATGCCTTCTACTCAGTACCACACAGAAGGTTGTTTGGCAAGCTGAGGAACCTGGGGGCAGGGGAGAAACTAGTGGGGTGGGTTAGGAGCTGGTTGTAGAATAGACAGCAGTGGGTAGTTGTAAGGGGGAGCTCTCCAAGCTAAGACCCGTAACTAGTGGGGTACCACAGGGGTCAGTGCTTGGCCCTGTTATAGTCAACATCTTTATCGGGGACATTGCAGATAGGATCAAGAGTAAGATCAGCCTGTTTGCTGATGACACAAAGATATGTGCAACAGTTGACAGTGAGGAAGGAAGCCAGGAACTCATGTAGGATCTAGCAAAACTTGAGTGCTGGTCAGAGGTGTGGCAGTTGGCAATAAATGCTAAGAAATTCAAGGTCATGCACCTCGGAGGCAGATACCCCAGGACCGGCTATTGGCTAGGGGGTGCAGGTATCAATTTTGGAGCAAGAGAAGGACCTTGGGTAATAGTCACAGGGGGCATGAGGGTATCAGAACAGTGCTGGACATCATCAGCAAGGACCAATTGCATGCTAGGGTGCATTGCCAGGGGTATTACCTCAAGAAGAGAGGAGGTTATCCAGCCTTTTTAGAGTTCACTGGTGAGGTCGTACTTGGAGTACTGTGAGCAGTACTGGTGCCCTTACGTAGAAATGGTTGTAAGACTACTGAAGGGGGTACAGCATAGGGTGACAAAGATGATCCTAGGTCTAAGGGATAAATCCTATGAGGAATGATTGGGAGAGCTCAACATGTATTCCCTAGAGGACAGAAGGGGTAGGGGGAACATGACAGAGACCTTTAAATACTTAAAAGGCATAAACAGGATCGAAGTGGGAGGATTGTTCCACTTAAAGGGATGTAGGATCATGAGGGGGTATAGTCTGAAGTTGGAAGGGGTAGTTTCAAGAGGGAGATGAGGAGACACTACTTCACAAAGAGGGTGGTGGCTTAGCGGAATGCACTGCTGGAGGAGTTGATCACACTGAAGACAGTGGACAGTATTTAAAGGGGATGGGATAGAGTCAAGGGGAGGATAAGTATAGATAAGGACAAAGGGGGAGGGATAAGCCAGGGGAAGGGAGGATGGAAACAGAATGGGGGAGCAGCTGCAGGAGAAGTAAACTGCTAGCTACACACTTGGGCAGACTTTATAGACCTATGGGCTTTTTTCTGCTGGCCCTTTCGTATGATCATATGTTTATACATTACGTATTAGTTTATATATGAATTTTAACTAAGTGCAGAATTCCCCCACACCATAAACAGCAACAGTGGAATGATGTCTCTGCAACTGAAAGGAATGATTCCTACAAAGTTGCATTCAAACCTACATAAGCCTCAGCCACAACAAATTACTGTAAGTAGACTGCAAAACAGAACTAACAGTTCCATGATGTGAAAACCTACTCCATACCCTTAAAGCCTTGTAACTGACATCAGCAATGACACCTAACAATTTCTTTCATGCAACATAAACTGCAGTGAGAAAGAAAAAATATGCTATACTGGGAATTGAACCTAGGCACCCAAATACTGTCCTACTGCTTTACCATTGGGCTATTAGTTTCAGCCTTCCCCCTCCCTTGTAGTCTATCTGCTGTAGAGGTTGTCTAGTTCTGCCCTTTGAAAGGGCTTTACACTGAGGGACTGTTGGCATGCTGGACACCTTGGAAGTGTTGAAGGCATGTGCTGGAGGGCCAAAGGCAGTAGTGGTGGCCTATAATTTGGCCTTCACTGGGGCCTTTGACCTCCTAGCTCCAGTCCATGTACACCCATTGGTGTTTTGCCTTGGTTCACTTTGGTTTGATTGGATGCTGAGGGTGATGAAGGCCAATGGGTGAAGGTTGGAGCATTGTTGGAGAAAGTCCAGGGCCCAGGAGGATAAACTTGTTCTGATGTCTCATTACCATGAGTATGAGAAAAGAATCACCCCCTATGAAGGTAGCTTTTCTGTCTAGGGAGATTGCTGCTGGGAGGAACCGACTGGTTCAGTTCTTCCAGATGGAAGACAGGCTTCTTCATCTGGCCTGTCTGGAGCCCATTAGAACTTTTTTACCTGCAAAGTGAGAGGAGTTTGCTTGGTTCTTCTGGAAGGGAAGGGGAAATTGTTTAACCAGGTTAGGAACACTAAGTTAGAGCTTGTTTCCAGGTGTGACCTGGGAGCACAAGGAAGTTAAGTGACTTGCTCAGGATCTCACAGTATGCAAGTGGGGGTTGTGGGATTTAAACCCAGGTCTCCAGGTTTGCAGCTCCATGCTGTTAACCACTATGCTATACTGCTTCCTTCTCAGACATTCTGCATTCTTCTCAGACAGGGTGTCCTCCATTAGGGCTGGGATTTCTCCAAGTGGGTTGGTACAACCTCTCAGGGTGGAGCCTGTGAGTCTGTGTCAGGATCAGTGGTGCTCGGGAGAGTTTCAATCAGTGATGGCAAATGAGGTATGTGAGGTGATCTCTGAGCTGCGACCAACCTGGATCTAGGCCCAACGTGACTACTAGTGAGTTGAGTGGGGCAGCTGGGTCCAGTGTTCACTGAGATTGTCCAGTGCTCCTTATCAGAGAGTTTTTTTTCTGAAGTCATTGAACATTGCTTTGGTGAAGCCTCTGCAGAAATTGGACCCAGACATCTTGGCGAACTACAGTCCTGTCTCTAACCTTACATATTTGGGAAAGGTTATTGAGAAGGTGGTTGCACTACAGCTCAAAGCACACCTTACTGCTTTAACATCTGTGAACCTCTCCAGTCTGAATTTAGGGCAACGAACAACACAGAGATGGCACTGATCCAGGTGCTTAATGACTTGTTCAGGGCGAGGGATAGGGAAGAACGGTCAGTTCTTTTTCTCCCCAATCTTTCATCAGTGCTTGATACTGTGGACCATGGATTGTTGCTGGAATGACTCAGGAGATATGTAGGACTCACCAGCAAGCTCATTGGCTGGTTTGAGTCCCATCTTAAGGACTGGACTTAGAGGGCTGTGATTGGGGAATACTCTTCTCAGCTGGAGGCCCTATTCAGTGGGGTATCTCATGGTTCAGTCACATCACCTATGTTGTTCACAGTGCACATGCTGCCTCTGGGTGAGAATATTAGAAGGTATGGGCTTGGGATTCATTGTTATACTGATGATACTCATCTCTACCTGTCCTTTGCAACTGGGACACATGGGGCAGTCAACATTCTTAATAAGTGCTTGTTCAAGGTCCAGTACCGGATATCACCGAGCTGGTTGAGACTAAACCCTGAGAAAACTGAGGTACCAGTGGTGGAGCCATGTTGAAGGATGGGAGTGTATGCTTCCAAGGGCATGACTGGGCATTGACTCAGCCCCTCTAGGTTATTAGCCTCCACCAAGGTGAAAAATCTGGGAGTAAGCCTGGACAACAAGCTAACACTGGAGGCCCAGGTGGTGGTGGTTGTCAGGAGTGGCTTTCATCATTTATGTAATATCAGTCCGATTAAGTCCCTTGCCCTGCATGACAACCTGACCACACTGGTACATGAATTCATGACCTAGAGGCTTAACTACTGCAATGCTCTATACCTTGTGGTCAAGGAAGGGGCACTGCGATGCCTGCAGCTGCTGCAGAATGTTGTGCCCCGGCTGCTGACAGGCTACTCAAGGTCCTGTCATGTATCGCCAGTGTTGGGTGAGTAGCATTGACTGCCAGTGAAGTGGTGCATCTTCTTTAAAGTGGGTCTTCTGACCCTGACCTACAAGACCCTGCACAGTCTGTGCCTGGGTTACCTGTCAGAGTTTCTGAATCCTCATGTTCCTAGTTACCATCTCTGCTTTTCCAATGAAGGCCTCCTGGTAGTCCTGAGGTCAAGATTAAAATCATCCGTGGTGAGCATTTGAGGTGGCTGAGTGGTTCCATGGAATTTTTTGCCTAGGATTCTGAAATGGGCCCCCTTGGTGGAGGCCTTTCAACTGGGTCTGAAAACATTTCTAAGTAAGCATTTTGGGATTAAATGAGTATATCAGTTATAAATATTCAAATTTGTGCTTATGATGTTTTAATTGCATTGAATAGTGTTGAAAGTACTCAGAATTTATATATTTTATTATTTTTTGTAATGGTGCCTTGGGCCTCAAGGGAAGGGCGTCATAAACAAATAAAGACACTACTACTACTATTAGTTCACAAAGTTCATCATAGGACTTGCAACCAGACTTGCTTGCTATAGTATGATTATGAATATCTAGTGCTGGGTGAAAGTTGTGAATTCTGCTTTCATGGAAGTTTAGCAAAATTTCTGAAACTTTGGTGGAATTTTCCACACTTTCGCCTGTGGCAAAATTCT
The DNA here is from genome assembly GCA_016271365.2 of Neoceratodus forsteri. Classification (NCBI taxonomy): domain Eukaryota; kingdom Metazoa; phylum Chordata; order Ceratodontiformes; family Ceratodontidae; genus Neoceratodus; species Neoceratodus forsteri. Next base: position 218,102,808 of record CM057453.1, read on the forward strand.
GAACTTCCAAAAATTTACTGCAAATTTTCACCTAGTATAGCGGTAGTTACTCACTAATAATGGAACTATAGCCATGAACTGTAGAATTAAAGTTTTTTGCCATTTATTTTACAAGATAATTTATTTATCTGCAATTTGCAATATAATTCTGTTTTTTTTTTGTTTTCACCAGCAAGGTATGGTCATGTCTATTTTTGTTGAGGTGGTATTTAAATTTTAGGATCACACAGTGAGTCTAACCACCTAACCTGTAGAGCACTATTACTGTAGTGCCAGCAAATCAACCATTTTTTTATTTCAATTTTTCATTTTTTCCATCACTCCTGGTTTTATTTCCAGTTTCTTCTTTTGAATCTCACAGAACCCAAGGATTGCCTGCATTTTCTATTCTGCCATACTGAGCTAAATTCCACAGTTTAGCACAGTAATTCCACTGAAAGTTCAAATTACTCTGCATGTAGCTGTGCAGTCACATGGGGTGCAGAGGGATGTATTGGGTGACAGCACACATTTCTTGCTGCATAGCTTTTTACTTCAGAAATGTTTTCTGAAGGGGATAGAACTGTTCATTCTGCTGCACACTTACAGCCTTTTTTTTACTTAGAACCTGCTGTTTTCTTGCTTACTACAAGAAAACAAGAGCTACTGTAGTACCTGTACTTTCATTGCTGAGGCAAACATATTGCTGCAGATTGTATTTATTATGATTATTGAATACTAGACTTATTGGTAGTCTCTGTAATACTCTGTTGTTTCTTATTGTGGTATTTTGTGAAGAAAACACATCACACCATGATGGGCAAGAGAAAGAGCAGAGGACATGGCAAAAGTCCTGTTGTTGGTGGATCTTTGAAAATAGTGTCACATGGAGGTTCAGAGGGTGCAGGGGAAGGTGCTAGTGAGCGCAGCACAGTCAGTGATACTCAGACTTCCATTGGCAGTGCAGTACCAGCAGTGCACCATGCTGTGCTAGTGTCATCTGAAGTTGACATCAAAGGTGCTTTGCAACATAGTAGTCCCACAGCATCTGTTGCTCAGCATGCAGAACTGGCAAGAAAAACTGCCATGGATGTTGCTGCACCATTGCATCATTCCCAAGAGTCTCAGGAGGAGGAGCAATCACAAGAGTCTCAGGAATTGTCTCAGGAGCTGCTAGGGACTAGAAACGGTGAGGGTGTGCGTCCAATGGCAGTCAGTATCTGAAAGGATGATGTTAAGGGGGGTCCAGGACCATTATCTGTCCTGGAAGAGGAGGAGGAGAAGGAGCTGGAGCAGAGTGTGCTTGAGATGAAGGCTGAGAAGGAAGAACATCTTCAGTCTGAACATCCTGCTACTGTCGAGGTGGAAGAGAAGGGTAGTGAGGAAAAGGAGGTGGGGCATATCCAACCCTTAGAGTCAGTGCCAGAAATGTCAGAGTCAAACATCAGTGATGACAGTGATAAGGGAGGTGATGATGACCTAGCACTTGACTCTATTTGGCAGCCTCCATGAACACCCATTAAAAAACATGTTGTCAAGGGTAAAGGAAAAGCAATCCCTCTTATGCAGTTCCCTCATAAGGAATAAGCTGATGTTAGGGGAAAGGGCGCTCAAGTTAAAAGAGTACATGCAGATAAACAGCAGCAGAAGCAGCAACAGGCAACAATTTTGCCCACCTCTACACCCCTGGCCCTATTCGCCCCACCCATGAAAATCTGGTATGTCAATGGAAAGTCCCTTGTGTTGGATTTTTTCTTAGTAGATGAGGTAAACAACAGTGTGGCTGTGAACAATATATGCAAATCAAAAATTAGAAGGAGTAAGCCAGAAACAAACTACGGGACAACTGGTGTACATAGTCATATGCAAACTAAGCATCCCATTCACTGGGCACAGCATAAGTAGTTGGCATCAATGCCCACTTCTGATATTATACCTCAACAATCTGAAAGAGAGGGTCCTGGTGATGTAACATTTAACCCTTTACTGTGTTCCACCCCTAGCTGTGCAGATACAAGTGGTAGTAGTCAGTGTGCTGAACTAGAGTCCTCCCCTTCTCATATGCAGAGTTTTTTCCATTGTGTCCCTGCTGTCAGGCAAGGCAGCCACAGCAGCAAGAGCAAAACTGCTAAAACCTGTCCACTATCCTTTCTTTGTCCCAAAAACAAAATGATGAAACCAGGACTTCAGTAGGAACCCAAGGCCCTGTCCTACCTGGGAATTAAAATAACTTGTCACCTAAACCAGTTAAAATCCTTAAATGTGGACCCCGTCATAAAACAAATTGAAGGGGACTTAAATATGTGGCATCAGCTACCCTTATCGATGTGGGGGTAGGGCCAATGTTATACAAATAACCATTTTGTCTCGCTTGCTCTGCCCTCTAAATATGTTCAATATTTTCTTCCTAAAATCTGGTTTGTCAAACCTCATTCAGTCTGTTCAGCCTTTCTTTGGTAGGGCAAACTCCCTACATAGGTTGTATAACAAATTATGTAGGCCACATCTGATGGGAGATCTACAACTTCCAGATTTTTACTGTTATTACTTATATCTAAATGGGGCAAAGTACTTTCAATGTGATAATCCAGATGGCATTATTAATCCCTCCCCAAAATGATTATCAATTGAACGCACCTTGACTGAGGCTTGTCATTTCTCCCTGGCCTCTTTGTTATATGCTACTCTATCCAGCATCCCTAAAGAGCTCTGAGGAACCCCCATCGGATGTGACATCAAGGCCCATTCGCAATTATGTAAATTGACAAATCTTTCTTACCAGAAGAACCTTAGCCAGACCCTTTTTAATAATCCCAATCTATGTATCTCGGACACTCCATTATTACCTAAACACTGGTGTGACCTGACATTGGATACCATTAGTTAGCTTATTAACAGGGACAAAATCAGCTGGCCCGGTGGTGCTGAGGGTTGGGGCGCTGGATGCCACAACTCACACCACACCGGTGACCCGGGTTCAGAAATGAGCCTGGGCCGTCGGGGGTTGGCAGGGGGGAGAGAGAGGATCGAGCATCAGGAGGACTGCTCTCCTCTCTCTGAGGAGGGATCTGGGGTTGCTCAGCATCCTGGCGACCCCCGGCAGAGACCTGGGGTAATGTAGTTATGCCAGCTAGAAAGAGGGATGGAAGTGGGGCAGATGTAAGCAGGGAAGCCTTGCGCAGACATCATTGCATGCCACACTCCCAAGGGGAACAGAACCAAGGAGAAAAATCCCTTTGCTCTAGTGGAGATGAAGGGGATGCCAGGGACGTAGCCCACATCCTGACTGCCGGCCAAGTCATCTAGAGGACTCCAGGCCTGACCCGACACACCAGTTATGATCTCTCTAATTACAGACAGGCCATTATGGGAAGACAGGCCCACCCCTGGAGGGTGATCCAGGGGGTTAGATCTGCCTGGGTGATCGAGGAAGTCTCTCCAACAAGGTTTCAGGCATGGGAGTAGAGGCTGGGGTTGAGTGCATACCCTAGAAGGATGCCCTGGCTTGAAGGTGAATAAATAAAGAGTACAAAAAAAAGAGAGACAATATTCTTTCCATTGTCGAGTTTATCGAAAGGTTTTCCACCAGCCCTAAACAATTCTTCAAACTCACACAAGTCTGCCACTGCTTGCAGAATTTCCTGCCCCATTGTGTCTTTACCAGGAGATTAACCTGCAATCCTGGAGCTTATCTAAGCCAACTGCTTTTTATTGGAAGAATTCTCTTCCTATGGACTGTCTAGAGTCCTACTAGCATACTATTTGATCCGATCTGTACCAACTTATTAAGCAGGACCATCTTAGGCTTTTACAGTTCAATATTTTACATGACCTTTATTATTCTCCCTATACATTATTTAGAATGGGCAAGTTAGTATCACCACTCTGTCAGCATTGTGGTAAAGAAGATGGTACCTTGCATCGTATGTTGTGGACTTGCCCCAAGATAAAAGCCTTTTGTTCCTTGCTACAGATGAAAATTTCTCCTTTTTTGGGGCATTCTAAATATTTTGCAGTTGAGGTCTGCCTACATGGGGATTACACATCTACTCCCTTAGTTAAAGACAAATCGCATATGGCATTGATTTCATTAGTTACTAAGTTGCTCATCATAAGACACTGGAAGTGCAACTGGATGCCCTCATATTCTGAATGGCTCCAAGAATTTTTAACTGCCTTAAATGCAGAGTGAACAGTTGCCCTGTGTAATCATGTTTGGCACAAGTTCCAGGCTTGTGGTCATCATTTCATTCTTACATTATGCATAGACCTTAATTTCCCTCTTCATTTTAGTCACTCTGTCCAGCTGTCATTTGCATTGAGCCCATAGATGTTCTTTTGTGTACACCAGGGATGTCTGCTTTCTTTTCAAATTCTTCCTGAAGTTTAGCTATCTGAATATAGATAATTGATGGTTTCATGAGAGGGTTGGGAGGTTGGGGGGTTGGAGGTTTTGTTCTTTTGGTTTTATTAAGTTTGGTTTGTATAGCACCCCTTTCTCTGGTTTTTATTGTTTGTTATGTATAGCTGCAGTTAGATTCTCTTTTCTTGTGTATTGTTTGTTATATTGTTAATATCTTTAATAAAGTATTGTTTGATATATTAATATTTTTAATAAAGTATACTTAATTGTAAAAAAAAGAACTGCTAAAACCAGTACTGCAACCTCCTCCACAGTCCATCCCACTCTCAAGCTTAAGCAACCTGATAATAAATCTGCCTTAACCAAGCACACCAAATACCACTGTAAACACCGTCTGGCAAAAGAGCTGAACACTGTTGTTGCAAAGATGCTGGCAACAGACTTGCTGCCATCTTTTTTGTTGAGAAGCCTGGGTTTCTACAACTCATGGAAAAAGCTGTACCCAAATACAAAGCGCCAAGTTGAACTTATTTCTCCACTAAGGCTGTTCTGACACTTTACAATGACCTTGCTTGCATTGTGTTGCATGCAGTGTCCCACTCTGCAGTACCCAGCATCCATTTTGATACAAATATCTGGACTACAGTCCCATTGTCTGCTATTCAGTTTTATGTGCATTGTGGCACACTGGGCCTATTTCCCTTGGGTTTATGCCTTGCACCCATGTCCATCGTCCATTTGCCCTCTGAGAAGTGGCAGTATTAGTGTTGGTCCTCGTCAGTATGCCACATTGAGTATGCAGAGCATGGATAGTTCATATACATTTGCCAGAATACTTACCTGAACTAATGAGGCTATTCTGTCCTGACTGAAGCTACAGTGTATGCTGCTTATGGTGGACTGATTGGTGTTATTTTATTATGTTCTCCGAAAGCGGTGTCCGCAGTTGCCGACGGTAGCTGAAACAGGAGTTTACACAGAAGTGCATCACATCAGCTAGTAACATAGCAATCCTGATATGCATTGCAGCATTTTTTATGAGTACAGTACAGCCTCATTTATGGTGTCTCACAGTCTAAGTGCAGTGGTGCTGTGATGAGCTTAGTAAACATTTAGTGAGATGTCAGCCTTTATTTTCCTGGGCTTTTTATGAGTAGAGTACAACCTCATTAATGGTGTCTCACAGTCTTAGTGCAGTGGTGCTGTACTGTGCTTAGTAAGCATTTAGTGAGAAGTCGGCCTTTATTTTCCTGGGCTTTCATTTGTGGAGGGAATTGATGTGTGGTGTGTGGGGCGGTGGGGTGCTGGGGTGGTGTTTAAAACTTTATTAAACGTTTTTTACTTCACTTTAAAACAGATGCTCCTTTTTATTCTTTGCTGAAGAAAATTGTTATTCTGGTTTGCACTGAAGTCACTGACCCGTATTTTTTCCATCTTTTTTCAGTATGTTGAAGCAGCTCCCAGTCAGGCTGGATACCCATTCATTGTAGCATGGCAAGCGAAGAACAGTCAATGTATGCTTAACATCACTGGCAGAGACTGTGCAGGGTTTCCTTCTCATCTTTGTCCTCATCTTCAGTTACATCTCCCAGAAAGGCGAAAGTAGATGCTGGCATCATGGATGACAAAACACAAGCCACTTCATTTTGTTTGTGCTCAGGTTCTGGATAATTTTCCCCTAGTCTTGACAGTGCATCAAATTCCACTTCAGACAACCCATCAGGTGCAGGGATTGTGTCTTCCGCCATGGCATCTACAACTTCGACTACATCTTCTTTTTGTTCTGGAGCAGAATGGTCTCTATGCTTAAACTCACCCTTTTTAAAACAGTTCTGTATTGCTTGTTGTGAAACAGAGTCCCACTCAATTTATAGCAACAATGCAGCATCCAGCAGTGTTGTGTTTAATGCATTCCACTGCTGTCAGCTCTGCCACATTATCCATATCTGCCAAAATTCAGGCATGCCTTTCATGCACATAGTGCCTCTTCATGGAGAAAATTGTCCCCTGGTCCAGGAGATGGATAGTTGAGGTGGTATTAGGGGTTAAAAAGACTAGCTTAATGTTCTGAAGGCCATGAACATCAGTATGGCCAGCAAAAGTATCACGCAGCAGTGCTATTTTATGCCCTCTAATCTTACTGTCCCACCCCCTAACCAACTCAGTTAATATCATGCCAGTCATCTATGCCTTGCAATTGTTGCATAAAATTCTGGCAAGTGGATGACCCCACAAAAACACCTGGGCTGTGCTGACTTTCCCATAATGAGAAGCTGGCATTTGTCAGTGTAATACATATTGCAGCAGGCCATTACAGACACTCGCTACTTTGCCTTTTTTTGTCCGAGTGGAGCGGATTCCTAAAAACTCATTATTCCCTGCTCCACACACCTGAAAGACAGGCCAGTCTCATCTACATTGTAGATTTTGGATGGACCATACTCACACAGTAAATCCAGCAGAACATCCTGTACCCACAAGCTGCCTCAACCTCATCAGCATTAAGCTTTTCGCCATGTGCAAGTTGAAAGCAGATTTTATTGCAGAATTTCCATTGTTGGAGCCAGCCATCTGTTGGCTTTCAATCTTGATTGCCAAGAGCCACAGCTAGCTGCTTAGCTTTTTGTATCAACAAAGGGCTGCTAACCTTGGCATCTCAGCTCCGGACATCAGTAAACCAGATTAACAGGATGTTCTCGATCTCCCGGTCCTTACTGTCTCTCTTCCTTTTCCTGTAAGGATTTTGATTTGTATGCCACTGATACAGAATACTCTCTCTCTCTCTCTCTGATGCAATAAATTGGAGACAGTCGATTTTGGGATGCCAAGCCATTGTACAATGTCCCGTACACTTAAGTTTGGCAGTGTATCAATCTACCTCAGCAATTCAACTTTTCTTGAAAGGGGAATTCCTGGACATCGGGAGGAAGCCATAACACAGCACCTGGCTACAATGTCACAGACAGAGGATGAGAAGAGGGTGAAATGAGTGGTAAGCATTAGTCACACATTTATAATGCACCTAATTAACACATACTTAAGCAAACCGCCAGCAAGTGCTGTTAAATTAGGTGTGAATTAACTGTGCAGTAGAAAAAAAAGAGGCTGCTACTGCCGTATTTTAGTGTCCATGGTACCCTGGGTGCATAGTCCACATTAATCATATGATTTTACATTGTGGCTATGGGAGATTTTTTTGGCATGGAAATATTGTCCACAGAAAGAGATTGTGCACAATGTGGCGCCCACTGTACTTGGGTTCCATGCTTGCAAGTGACAATGCACAGAATGTCATTGAAGCAATCAGTGATGGCTGTTTTTGTAATGTCCTATGCTTTTCACATGTCCTTAACCTGATTGTGAAGGCCTTTCTCAATCATAAAGCAGTCAGTAGCATGCTGACTGTCAGTCTCAAAATCTTCAGCCATTTCAGTCACTCCTCACTGGCAAGATCTGACCTCAGAAGTCTACAGAAAGCTAATGGAGTACCACAACACCGGCTAATGCTTGATGTAGTGACACACTGGAACTCAATTATATATATGATTGAGAGGCAATTTGAACAGTACAAGCCAATCAATGACTGTGCCATGCTTATGAGTGATCATGAAACACAGTTGGCCATGTCATTGAGTCCATCCCAGTAGATTTTGATAAATAATGTCATCCAAATCCTCTGAACTTTTGAACATGCTGTACAGGTTGTTAACTCTTTAAATGCATGCCTGAGCCAGATTATATCATGTACTCCACCAGGCACTGGTCAATGTCAGGGGGCAATCTGAATTGTCAACAGACTCTGTTGGAGTAGAGCTGGTTGACTGGATCATACAGTTGTTTGATGATGATCTCAGGGTGATTCATATTAACACCTCTGAGACATACATGCTGGCAACATTGCTAGATCCATGGTACAAGCATGTCACGACAGCTCTTTTTCCAGGTGGGAAGGCTAATTTGGATCACAATGCTGTGATCATTTGTGGCAAAGTCAAAAATCGGATGATGGTAACGCATGCAGAGAAAAGGGCAAAATCAGTATCTGAAGACAAACCTGAAGGAGCAACAGCCCCATTGAAAATATCTTCATCATCCTCCTCCTGTACACTGGCTGCTTCTGCCCCCCCATCCTCATGTAGCAGTGGTACAAACCCTTTCTGGACCATGCTGCATCAGGTTGGTGTTTTCACATGCCAAGCAACTGAGGGCAACACACAAGTGCAGCTGTCTGCCACCCATATGGTTTAATCATACCTGGATGACCCCATAGCAACTGAGCATAGATGATGAGTCATTGGAGTATTAGTGAAGTAAACTGGAAATCTGACCTGTTCTTGCAGCTCTGGCCAATGAGTACCTAACTTGCCCCTGTGTCAGTGTTAGCTCAGAAAGGGTATTTCATGCTTCATGTACCATTGTGACTGACTGGCAAAGCTGCCTGTCTGACAGGGATATTGAGTACCTCACATTCATAAAAATGAGCTCACATTTCCTCCCACCACAGTACAAAATGTCATCAACTGCAAGAGATCATGATCCTGCTGAAGAAGATGATGTGGAGCTGGAATCTTCAGAGGAAGAAAGAATCTGTCAGTGCCATCTGATGATGAAGACACAACTGAGGTGTTTCAGTTCACCTGAGTATGAGAAATAACATGTAGTGTGCTACTATTATTGTCAGGTGGCACCCAAATTGTGTGGTGAAGTAACGTAATAGTTATACAGTGTGTGATTGCAGTTAGCAGAAAAAAGATGCATGTCACCAAGAGTTAGTGTTACAGATTCATCTTTAACTGCTGGTTTGTATGTTATAACAAAAGCTGGAGAAAGGTTTCTGATTCCAACCTGATTCAGAATATGTACCCTCAGATTACCACACTTCTGTTTTCTGAACACAGCAGTATTTCAGTATTTGTAAATTTCCTAGTTGGCCTCTGTTTTGGCCCCCCCTTCCCCAAAAAGAAAAAAGATAAAAACAAAAACATTTGTGTGGGCAATGTTATTCGCCATTTACTGTTTCTGCATCTCTGATTCTGCAACATGTTTCCTGAAAAACACAGCACTATTTCTAGGTGTCCCAGTTGGCCACTATTTAGGCCTCCTCCCCAAAAATAAAAAAGGCAATGACCCCCCCCCCAAAAAAAATGTGTGGACAGTGTTATTTGTTCTCTATTCCTAAACTGTCATAGTAATAGAGATGATGAGCTGACCACATGGATTCAGAGTAAAACCAGTGACCTACGTAGTCATTGCCTGTTACAAGACTGATCAGTGCACCACGGCAAACAATAACCACGGAGGCACCAGTGACACTGGGCAGTATCACCTGCATCTCCCTTCCTAAATGTCATACTAACATTATTCAGCATTGAGAGCATGGCCTATGACTTGCACTGCATAAATATGTAGTCGTGGTATTGTTTCACTCAGGCTGATAAATGTACTGGCAAACAACAGCCATAGAGACATGAAAAAAAGAGCCTGTCAAGATCACTTCACCGCCGGCCCGGTGGCACTGAGGGTTGAGGCATCAGCCTTACCTTGCGTCACATCAGTGACCTATGTTCGGGAGCGGACTCTGGTTGCCGGAGGTCGGCCAGGGACAAGAGGATCAAGCATCTGATGGACTGATCTCCTCTCCTGGGGAGGGAGGTTAGCACATCCTGCAGTTCTGGCAGCTCCCAGTGGAGACTGGGAGCATTGCAACTAGCTGGGCACTTACGAAGGGTTTTGGGGTTTCGGCAGATATCCTGCACACAGGTGTGGGAGCATGCCAGTCGTGCATTGGACACCATTGCACATCTGCACCCCAAGAAAAATTGAAAAAGACCATGGCACCTGGGTAGGCGAAGGCGGAACCTACAGATGGTACCCACGCTCATCACTGGATCCATCCAACTCACCCTTACTCCAGCCACCAACTAGATTATAGCTAGAGTGCTGGAGGAGTTGCCAGTCTCACCTCAGGGGACTCAGAGATGGAGGGTTGACAAGGTTGGGGTGGGGTACAAATGCATCCTGAGATGGATGTTCTGTTGGAGGATCTTGGGAAGAGAGGGAGAAAGCTGGTTCCAGTGTCCATGCTGGAGAGATAGGTCCAATAGGGCCAGTGAGAGGGAAGCAAAACAACAGTTAAAAAAAGATCACTTCACCTCCTAAAATGTCAGAGTAACAGTATCAGTGGCACTGGGGCAATGTGTGGTGCACCTGGTGCAGCGCGTTTGACAGACACAAACTCAATACGCTATTTATATGTACTCACAGTGTGGTTAAAAGTGACAGTACCATGGAAAAATGGTAGCAATCCTTGTTAAAAAATTGTGGACACTGGAAATTTAATTAAAATAAAACTTGAGTGGAACAGCAACAGGCATCGCACTGTGAAACAAAAATTTGGCAATGTGAGTCAGCATGGTGGTGTGAAGGGGTGAGGCATTGGGTGCCTTACCTCCTACCATGCTGGTGACCCAGGGTCAGGAACAGACTTGAGTTGCTAGGGGGGCTGGGGGGAGAGGAAGGATTGAGAGTCCCAAGGATGGCTGTTCTTCCTCGCGGAAGGGGTTAGTGGGGCACATTGCTTGTCTGCCACCCATTGGTGGCTGGGCAGAAGCACATTCACATCACTACATAGGGAAGTAACCCTACATTCAGAACACTGGGGCTGTATCCGTGGAAGCAAAGCTCAGACATTGTACCCATTGCATGTCCATTGGCCCAGGGCAAAAACTGGGAGAAAAACCTCCCCAGGCAGCAGGATGAATCCAACTCTATGCAGGCCCTGCACCAGTGGCCAGGGACAACCACAGTCAGATGGTAGAGGACAGTGGTGAAGGTCAGTCCTGGTGGAGCCAGGTGATAGGGCTGGAAAGCGGGTGGGTCAGAGGGGGCCTTTGGAGCAAATCAGGAGCATAAACAGGGTATAGAAAAAATAAATCTGACAATATGACCTCACAAGATATCATCATATCAGGATACTGCATGACTTGATGTTATGTGTGTAGTACTCATTCATGAAAAAGTGATGAAAGTCATGCTGATCGGACTGCTCGGCCATAGCCTATGGGCTTGAATGAACTGCAGCACCTTATCATAGAGGAGATTTACTGATACAGCACTCTGACTGTCATGGTTTCCTCTTCAACGCATCACATCTCCTTCGACTGTCACACAGGTTAATAAAAATAATCTTTTGTGTGTGGGGGTCTACTGATGATTCCTGACTTTTCTTGTTAGTATTGCAACACCATGCAATGTTTATTATGTTATTGGTATCCTATCCATTCCTCAAGTCACCACAATCTCTATGCTGCTGGAGTGCTTGGTAAGCTACTTTCCTGCCTCCTCCATTCCCTTTCTGACCTACTCTCCTCTTCCTTCTGCCGCTCCCCCTCCCTTCCTCTTGAGTCCCTGGCTGCCTTGAGATGATAAAACATACAGCCAAACTATGGGACTCACAACACTCAAGGTGTCTGGTGTGGTGTGTGTAGCTAAATAAATCACGTAGCGAATGGGGGGGTTACTCCAACCATGCTACAGCACTGACTAAATGCACCCAAATAGGTAAACAATATGACTTAGACAGCTTACCATACACTGAAGTCTTCTTTATTATATATCCAAAAGATGCTGAAACACGTAGCCAAATAAAGTACAAGACAATAAAGCAGGCAGCGACAAAACTTAGTCTGAAAACTCAGACAAACTCACACCGGCACCATTCAGTGCATCCGCAGCAGTCCCTGGCAGCATGGACTCAACGTGCACACCATGCTACATTGACAAATCAGCTGACTTTTCTCTGAGGAAGCCTTTTTGGTGAAATGTCATCTGATCGGTCTATGTAGCACTTGCACTTTATAGTTCAGTAAAGAGATAATCATCATATATTATATTGTAGCAGAGAAGTAAGTCTCCCTGTATTCTTCTTGACTCCAAGAACATCAGGTTCAATTCCCTGAATCGTTCACAACAGGGTAATGTTGTGTTCATTTGCTGTACAGCTGTCCTCTGCATATGAATATGACATTATGATTATCCCTTGTATGATTCATCAAGTGGCTCTTTGAAGAGGGTGTGGCTCAAGGTACAGTTTAACACTGTTTACAGTCACCTAATCTATTTTGTTGCACTTGCTTCTATACTGTAGGACACACCTGGCAGAAACATAGAAACACAGAATTTGATGGCAGAAGGGGACCAGAAGATCCATCTAGTCTACCTGATATGGTTAACTACCCCCCACCCTTCTATCTTTTTTGTGAAATGATACCTTTCTGCCTGTCCCAGGCATTTTTTAACCCATTTACCATTTATGGCCTCAACCACTTCCCAGGGCAGGCAGGGCCATAACTGATAAGTGTTTACTGTTTTTAAAAGAATTGTTTGTAAATTGTTATAGTTCTTTAGCCAGGTCCATGTCTTGGATTCCATCTACTGCTGCTGCCATTATGATTTTACCCTCCTCTGTGCATGGACTATCGCATGGACAGCTCAGGAAGGTAAGTAAAAGGTATCATAGCAATTAGCTGTATTATTTTGACAGGTGACTGAGGTGCTCAAGCTCATTACAGTCGACTGCTAGCAGGGGAACTGGGTGGCTGTGCTACCATACTCTGGAAGTGGGGTGGGGTTTAGTTCATGTGCACTTTTGTTTGAGCTATTGTGGAAACAGTTTAAGAGGAACGTGAGTTCTCGGCACTATTTCTTCACCTAGGGCGTTGTTGAATGTGAGCAACAGCTGGGAGGAACAAAGTCAGGGGAACCAGAGGACTCTAAAAACACATATAAAAAATAATTTAAACAACTGCTACAAATAAAATGCAATGTGCCTACAGGCAGTCTCGAACCCAGGTCCATGAGCATTGCAGATGGTATCTGAATCCACCATGCCAAGTAGACATCTCAGTAACAATACACTAAATTCTCCTATTTGACCCACATACCCTGCAGTCCCCAGACATCTGCTCTCATTATTTTGTCACTCCACAGTCACTATTCACTTACCCTGCTATTTTCTCACCCTTGCTATTCCTTCAGACATGTAAAGTGAATCACTCAGATTTGAGTTGCTCAGTTTACTTCACCAATATTGTAGGATACCAGCTGCAACAAAACATTCTGATACTAAAATATTTATACAAAGATAAGAAATCTATATATTTTCAGTACCTTAGAGATTTGTTATATCTTCCAGCAGGAAGCTTTATAAAATGTCTTCATCTTTGAGAAATGACTAAACTCATGTCTGGAAACCTAGATCCTTACTTCCATCCTCCCCTCAATTATTTTCACTTGATGATTATATCTTCAGACAAATTAATAGGGAACATATACACTTTAGCAAGCGATGGTATGGCCACAGAGTTGACATCATAAGAAAATGCCTGGGAATTTGAATTATGTATAAGATTATCAGAGCAACAGTAGGATAATTTGGTATCATCAGTTATGTTAATCTCACAAAATTTAAGATAAAGACAGATCCAATTTAATGTGATGCACAGAATTTAATATACATCTGAAAGACTAAATAAATGTAATGAATCAATATCTGAGTTCTGTCCCACAGGTCTTGGAGCTATAGGCACTGCACTTCATACTGTATGTGCTATATATACATTACTTTCTCAGTACTGGGAGAAAATATTTGAAAAGCTGTCCAATATAGTTTAAAGGAACATTTCCTTTAATCCTGAAATTATTATGGTGGACTTCCTAGATGGCATTGATTTAAATGAACATTTATATAAACTCCTTCTCCTTATGATAATAATTGTAAAGAAGGCAATTTTACAACAATGGAAAGATCCAAACCCCCCTTTATTTGAGATATTTTTGAATATGACTGTGGATGTCTCAAAATCAGAATGAACAAACTAGTTGATGATTGGAGACAAGGAATAATTTGTGATAATGTGTCAAGCTTTTTCAGAGGTATTACAAAAAAAAAAAAATAGCCACCATTAGATAAATCTTCTACTCTGTCTCAACTTGTCCTTTATTCTTTATATCTCATGGCTTGGGTTGTTTTTGACAGACAGGCCACTTACTTGGGCAAATGATGAGTGTGTCTGACTAAACTGAAAAGGGCCTTCTTCATCTATAAAAGGATGCCCTTCCTAAAGGAAAGGCCTGACATGACCAAGACACTTCTGTACCCCGCCGAAAAAAAAACTTTCAGCATGTAGGAGCAAGTCCTGCCGGAGGTTTCCCTGCCCTGGAGCAAGCCGAGCCACTGTCCGTACGCCCACAAGCCCTGTTGGAGGGTTCCCTGCCCCGGAGCAAGCCGAGCCGCTGTCCGTATGCCCACAAGCCCTACCGGAGGGTTCCCTGCCCCGGAGCAAGCCGAGCTGCTGTGAAATTGAACGGGAATTTCTTACCTGATAGATCAACTCAGCCAATTTTAAGCTCCATCCTGGGTCAGTTTATTCACTGCTGGGTACAGACGGTGGAGCAAAATCTAAATATTGTATGAGCTTGTGCAGGCAGCTACTTAGATGACTGTTACAACGTGTTCTGCCCCGCAGCTGCTACGCGGCTGCTCCCACCTGCCTACCACACCCACCCTTTCTCAGCATTGTTATATAGTGGTCCCTGCCCCGCCTACTGTAGAACGTGACCGCCTACTGTAAAACGTGAGGATTTTAACTATCTCCTCACTTTCTCATTTGCGGCCTATACCATTTCGCTACTAGAGGGCTCTCTGAAACTTCTCCAATCTTATCAGTATCTCATTTCTCTGTCTGCATTTTCTGTTTTGCAGTTAGTGTTTTCTGCCCAGATTCTTCTGATCTGTGCAGCGTTTTGGTTCCTCTTCAAAGAGCTATCTAGCTGTCATATACCTTATCCTGACTATGGCATACTCCTCTTTTAACTATATCACTCTAAATCCCTGTGCTATCTCTCTATTACTCCCCATTATGGCTCTTCTCCAAGTGTTGCCCCTGTCCTGGGAGGGCACCTCTTCACACCCTAAAGTGCCTTCCAACAAGCGTTCACTATCCCAGTCGCCCCTTGCCACCTTCCCTCTTTTTGTCTCAAATAGGATCACCTACCATGTTGCTTTTATGCTTTTTAACTCCCCTCCTCTAAACTCCTCCCTGCCCTCACCTTTCTTCCACCGTAAACTGTGGTACCTGCTCCTCCTATCATTAATAGTAGCGGGAGATGTTGAACTCAATCCAGGTCCTGCTGTTAACATTCCCCATTATGATACAGCATGGAAAGACTTAAAAGGGCTGCGTATTGTACACCTAAATACCCAGAGTCTTCTCCACAACTTAACTGAACTAGAGGGCTGGATTACTCAATATAACCCTGACATTCTGTGTCTCTCTGAAGTCTTGCTAAAACCCTCCACACCTGATCACCTGTGTATTATACCCAACTACAAAATACTCTGGCAAGATAGGTCTACATCTAAACGTGGTGGTGGTGTTGCCATCCTCTTTAAAGCTCACCTATCTCTACACCGTAATGTCTCTCTCACCCTCTCTCACTGTGAAGCCATTCATACTACCCTACAATTAGGATCAAAGAAACTGCACATAGTGTGTGCCTATAACCCCCCTATTGGTGGCATCGCTGGACTCAAGGAACTATTATCCCAGGTGAGCACAGCCGTTGGTCGTAATGAGGTCCTTATTTTGGGTGATCTAAATCTAAATTGGGCTAGTAAAGTAAACCAGTCCTTTCACACCATGGTACATAGCCACAACCTCCACCAATTAATCACAGACCCAACTAGGGTCATGGCCCCCCTCGTTCTAGTTCACTAAATTGACTGGGCTCTCACAAATCGTCTTGACAATATAGTAGCTGCCGGCACCCTGGCAGATGCTATAAGTGATCACTCCCCAATCTTCTGCATCTGGTGTTCTGCTAGACAACCATCTCCTCCTCACAAACTCATCACCTTCTGTAACCTGGTCAATCTTAATCAGGCACATTTTTTGCTTGACCTCTCAATTATTGACTGGTCTCCCATCTTTGCCTCCTGTGATACTCAATTAGCCCTTGACTACTTCCTGACAAGGTTTGGATACCTACAGGACATCCATGCCCCCAGAGTCACACACTGCATATGGGGAACACAAACAAAGTGGCTTACTAAGGACATTCTTACTCAACTCAGGACAAGGGATAAAAGTTGGCGGCATTTCAAGGCCTCAGGGCTACAAGCAGACTTTAGTGACTATACAGCCAAGAGAAATTCCTGTAAAAGGAATATTTGCTTAGCTAAAAGCTCCTTCTGTAAGGACGTGTTAATGAAATCTGCTGGTGACTCCAAGAAATTCTGGTCCATCATAAAAACTCTCCTTGGAATAAACAATACACCTACCACAAATGACATGCTGATAAACAATATTCATTGTAATAATCCAGTGACCATAGCTAATACACTAAACTACCATTTCTCAGACCAATTGAGCTTTTCGGCCTCCTTCCCCCCTTGTCCCCTCACCTCCAGCTCCATTGACACAGAACCAGCTCTCTCTCTCACCCACCTTTCCGGCTTCAGACCATCACCAGACAAGAGGTTCTAAAGCTGTGACTATCCATCTCTGACAGCACTAGTACTGGTGCAGATAGATTGGAACCAAGGCTACTGAAAATCACTGCCCCTCTCATTGCCTCCCCTCTTACAAAAATCTTTAACTTATACATATGTCAGGGTATGGTTCCCAACATCTGGAAGATGGCCAGAATCACTCCTATCCTTAAGAAAGGTGATCCTCAAATCATGTCTAACTATTGACCTGTTTCCATTCTCCCTGTACTCAGTAAAATCCTGGAAAAATTAGTAGCAACCCAAACCACAGCATACCTCCAGAAGCATAACCTCCTTGCTGTTTCCCAGCATGGCTTCCACAATGGCCATAGTACTACCACTGCCATCCTAAAACTTGCAAATGACATCTATGGTGCAATGGAATCTGGCTCTTTGACAGGTGCTCTCTTCATTGACTTAACCAAGGTGTTTGACCTGGTAAACCACACCCTTCTCCTTGCTAAACTCCAGTCGTTTGGTTTCTCCACTGAAACAGTTGCCTGGTTCAAGTGCTACCTATCCAACCGGATGCAAGCTGTCATCTTTAACTCTGCCCTGTCCAATACTTCTCCCATACATATGGGAGTTCCTCAAGGCTCCATACTTGGCCCGCTACTTTTTTCTATTTTTATAAATCACCTCCCATTATGTGCACCTGACTGCTCTTCCCTGCTGTATGCGGACGACCTTGTCATTTACCGTAGTGGAAGTAACATCATGGACATAAACCGCTCACTTACTAATGACTTCTTAAGTATTCAGTCCTGCCTAATTGAAAACAATCTTCTTCTTAATGCTAGCAAAACTCACTCCATGCTTTTCGGCTCTCCAGCTAGACTCTAATCTAATCGAAACTCCTTTCAAATTTGTGTGCTGATGGTTCCTCGGTAGTTAGCGCTAGCTCCTTCAAATACCTGGGTATCCTCCTTGATGAATCCTTGGACTTTGACCTCCATGTCACCGCCACCTGAAAATCAGTCAACACAAAAATTGGAGGTGCCTACTATACTAGCTATGCCCTTACGCCATCTGCTCGGCTTGTAGTGGCTCAAGGCCTACTGCTCCCAGCCCTTGCTTATGGCTCAGTCATGTACCTTGGAGCATCAAAGACCTCCCTACATAAATGGGACACCACCTATAATAACATCTGCCGCTATGCCTCTGGATGGCCACGTTTCAAACATCACTGTCAGCTGTATGCTGACCTAAAATGGCCCAACCCTTCTGCCCACCGGCTACTGGCCCTTGGCTCCCTACTTGATGATATAACTAGATCAGGTCTCCCTAAATACCTCGCCTCCTTGCTACACCCTGAAACCCCCTCCTATGGTCTCCGATCTAGTGACAAGGCACCTCTCTTCATTCCCAGATGCAAAACTTCTATAGGTGCATGGGCTTTCTCCTACTCAGCCCCTAAGTATTGGAATTCTATCCCTCAAGCAATTCGCCTTGCTACTACCCATGCTGGTTTCAAGAAACTCCACCGTGAACATCTACTGGCCTATAATCCTTGCACATGCTTCCGTCCACCTTGACCCTTTCAATCCTTCCACCTTGTTCTTTCCTCACCTCCTCTTTCCTCTCACCCTTCTCCTGTTCTTCCATCTCCCTTCCCCCTCCTCCTTCCTTCTTCTATATTGAGCCTTGTAATGGCACCCACCATTTCTAATGTACTTTCCAGCCATTTCCAGCACAAATTTGTTAGCAATTGTTTTGTTTTTTCATTACAGTACTGTTTATATTTTTGACATTATCTTACTCTGTTTCATCCAGTTGTCAATTGTTTGTATTGCACTAAATTCCATTTTGTATATCTCTGCCTTGTGCTGCGTCACATTGTACAGCTCATGTATTTTTTTTTCTCACTTGTATTCTCCCGGGTCGTGCCTGAAAATAGGCATCTGTATGTCTAGTGCACTCACCCGGTTACCAAAAGCAAATAAATAAATAAGTAGTGTGACTGGAACCTCAACTGCCTTAAACTGTGTAAGAATTGGTCCCATTGGCCCTGAGGGTTGAGGTGGTGGATGCCACACCTCACGCCATGCTGACAACCTGGATTTGGGAATGAGCCTGGGCCGCCGGGGGTCTCAGGAGGGAGGGCTTGCCATCCTATTCATCAATCACCCTCTGGTGGTAGCCAGTGGGAAATGTGAGCAGGAAGGCACATCACTGATGTCCATTGTTGGTGGGGTGGAGGGCAGGGAGAAAAGGGAGGCAAAGGAGCTGGCAGACTCCATTAAGGCCACACCAGGCACCCCGTTCCAACTCCCCCAATATGTGGATTTTACTCTGGGGGTTGGGGAGAGCCGGTGCCCGTTCACCTTTGCCCTGTCAGTGGGGGGAAACCTATGGGGGATTTAGGAGGGTGTCGGGCACAGAACGGTGTGGCCGGAGACTGAGTCCCTACTGAGGGAGGGGCCAGAGCCACCTGCCAGGCTCCCAGGAGGAAAAACACCTGAATGAAAAAAAAAGATTGTGCAAGAATTGCCAGAAACCTTTTTCTTCTTCTTTGGGTCAGGAGACTGAAGTCTGGATAAAGACGGCTTCTATTACCAGCAAAACAGTACTAGTTGGACCAGTCTTTGTCTCTCAGGAATAGTTTTAAAGATTATTATGATATATCTTGGTCTTGTTTTCAAGTTGGCAAAAGAAATAATTGAGCATGCATGTTCCTTGTTACTAGTGACCACCTGGTTCAAGTTATGATGGTTAACAGGTCTAAAGATGGATTCCACAAGAAGTGTGTGGGGGATTCAATGTCAAATACTGTTGTCAAAGGATTTTTGACAGCAGCCTTTAATTCCACATTTGGAATAGAACACAGGAATCCAATAAGCCTGAGATTTCCTCTTATTTTATGATTACCCAATCTCTCAAGCCTTGCTGATTGAGCGAGCTGTTCATGAAGAGCTGCATTGACTGCACCTGTGAGGGTTAGAGTATGTGCAGCAATAGAGCAAATTTCTTTATTGTTTAGTTTAGTAGCCTTCTCTGCACTCTCAGTCCTTGACTCAATTGCTGCACATCTGTTAGATATCTCAACAAGCACTGTCTTGATCCTCTGGTTTGATATACAAACCTCTGCCTGTAAGTCAGTGAACTGCATAAAATTTGAAATGAGAGTTGGCTTAGTATGCTGCTTAGGTTTCATACTTAGTTACCATCAGTTCCATTATTTTTTTATAGTTAAAATTGTTATTGTTCTTTCAACAACCACTATTACAACCACACAGCCATATTAGTATTACAGAGAAAGCATGAAATCTTGATTCTAACATACACACTTTGGGCATAATGCTTTCAGCCGGAATAACAACAATCAATAATAACTACCCCAAAACCCACAACTCAACCCCCCCATCCCACACCCCAATTGTAAGAGATAGGAGGGAGGGTGCAGAATAACCGTAGGTTAAAGGTGCTTGCTTAAAGAACCAAATCTTCTTAACTAGACGGTCTCCAAGTCAACAGAAAATGCTCCAACTGTCCCCATAAAGAAGCAAAGTACTTTCGTTTACCCCTCATATCTGCTATATGTTTTTCAAGTTGTATAGCCAGCGCACATTCCCTGTGCCACTCAACCAATGTTGGGACCTTATCCGAGGTCCAATGTCTAAGGATTAACAACTTCGTTACAGCTGAGACCAGGGAGACTCGCGCTCTCCAGGCTTTGGGAGTGGCCACAGGGAAGGCACCCAGTAACCAAATCTCGGGGGCATCCAATCTGGGAGAGCCAAGGATAGGGCCCAGCAGGGTACCCACAGATCTCCAAAGCCTTTGAATCTCAGGGCACTGCCATAATAAGTGGTATAAGGTTCCGTCTTCTTTTTTGCACTTCCCACAAAGAGGTGAGCTAAGCGCACCCCTTCTATATAAATGGGTGGGAGTCAAGTATAGGTGGTGCATAATGTTAAAATGTATCAATCTTAGCCTGTCTTGCTTAATATATCTATACGCTGTGCTCCAAAGTGCTTGCCATACTCTCGAGGAGGCACTTATATTCAGGGCCTCTGCCCAATAATAACATATTCCAGAGGGGAGTCTGTGATCCCATTCTTGGAGAAGTCTGCGGACCTTGGCTACTGCATGCTGTTGCTTTGCTGTCATTAAAAGGGTGTGGACATTTACCCTTCCCTCATCAGCCAAACAAACCAAAGAGAAGACCTGGGTCAAAGCCTTACCGACCTGTAGCCATTTATAAAAATCGATATCCGTAAGACCCCATTTTTTTTTTAGGACCTCAAATGGACAAGGTCTATCCTGATTCCAAAAATCAGCTACTGTCAAATTACTTATCTGAGGCCAGAAAGCTACAGAAACAGGAGAACCATCAATTTTAATTTGTGGATTATCTAAAATGGGTTGGGAACCACATGACCACCAGTGGGCCCCAAAATAACGTTGCAACTGATGATAGGCTCTAAAGGACCATCCCATAGGGTTATTTTTAAAAGATTTGGGTAAACTAGTCAAAGGGGCGAACAGTAATGCATATAACGAACATTTAGCCCTCTTCGCCAGAACCCGTTCAATGTCCAACCAGAGAGGGGTATAAGCTACTCTTGTCTGGTCCCCCTTCCAAAAGGCCAATTTACTAACATGTTGGGCTAGGTAATACATAAAGGAGGAAGGGGCAGCCAATCCACCTTTAGACTTAGGAGCCGTGGAGTTTAAAATATGATCGACGGTAGCTTTACTTTGCCACAGAAAAGAATTAAATAACTTCTGTAGCTTCAAAACCAGTTCTTAGGTAGGTAGGTTCCTAGCATGTCTAAAGGATAAAGAATCTTTGGAAGAACCATCATCTTTATAAGATTCAACCTACCCCATAAGGATAAGAAACTGTGCCCCATCTATTAAGATCTTCCGAGATCTCTTGCACTGTGGGGCCTAAATTATCTCTAAACATTTGAGTGAAATTCGCATTGATGTGTATACCAAGTATGTAATGGATTTGGTTTCCATGCAACACCTAAATCCTGTAAGTCAGCTCTCCTCATGAGGTGATTTAGAGGAAAACTTTAGTTTTAGCACATTTTAATTTATATGAAGATACTCTAGAAAGCAAATAATCTCTTTTAGTATAGATGGGATCGAGGTCCTGGGTTTTCTATATGTAATAGCACATCATCTGCATATGCCGAGCATACATAACTAGATTCCCCTATTTGTATACCTTCAATCAAAGGATTCTTCATAAGCCTACGCAGTAATGGCTCTAGATACAGGTTAAATAATAAAAGGGACAAAGGGCAGCCCTGTCTAGTGCCAAGCTCCAACTTGAAGGCCGGTGACAGAAAACCATTACATTTCACCCTCGCCGAAGAGCAAGAATATAGGATTCTGATCCAACTTAGGAAATTTGGGGGAATACCAAAAGCCGAGAGGGAGGCAAATAAAAAAGGCCAAGATACTTGATCAAAGGCCTTTTAGGCATCAGTAGTAAAGTGCCGTTGGGATTTTGGAATCTTTAGCTACTGCAATAAGATGGATAAAGCTTCCTCATATGGTCATGGGATAATCTCCTTTCATAAACCCCACTTGTTCCCTGCACACGAGTCGATCCATCACCTTTGACAGTCTATTAGCCAAAATTTTTGCAAGTATTTTAATGTCGGTATTAAGAAGTTTATATTGGCCGGTAGCTGTCTAAACTAGATGGATCCTTACCGGTTTTAAAATTAGGAAATTGTAGCCTCCATGAAACCCGAGTCAGAGATACCAGAATTGAACCAGAACATGAAAGTATCTAGTAAAATTGGTGAGATATCCGCAGAAAAGCTTTGTAAAATTACTGGGAAACCATCGGGCCTGGAGATTTATCAGCAGGCAACTGATGGATAACCTGGTGTATCTCAGAGATTACAATTGGTGCTTCTAAGATCTTGGACTCGGCCTCTGACAACTTTGGCAAGTACGCTTCATTTAAGTAAGCTGCAATTTCTGAATCAGAAGAACTAGAGTCGGCTTCCTGTGCATATAATTTCTGGAAGTATTCCCCGAAAATTTTTGAAATTTCTCTCGGGTCTGTACAGATCCAATCCCCTTGATCTACTCAAACACCTGTTATGAACTGTGATGAATCAATTTGTTTTACACGCCATGCTAGGAGTTTGCTAGCTTTTTCTCCTATATCTAAATATTGCAGCTTAGCTTGAGAAAGAGCAAGTTCTGCTTGTTGGAAGACTATTTCCGAGTATTGGGCCTGTAATTGGTGTAACTTGATCAGTTCCATTATTAAACAGCAGATATTTATGGGTTACACAGATGCACACAACAGAATAATTAATATCAGCTGCAGATAATTAAAGGAAAAATTCCTCTGAGGGGATCTGTAACACTAAAAACCACAACATTGAAGATTGAGTTGTTTGTACATTTTCCTTAAATCTAGAGTCTGAATTACTTCATCATAATTCTGTATCACATTTGTTTTTTAGTGTTATGCATGGTTCCTTACAGAATATGTGGTCTCTGTAGCTCATTGTTTCCATGCTACCAGTGCTCATCAGTTCAGTACTTCCAGAACAGGGTTAAGCACTTTTAAACTGGAGAATTTACTGAGTACAAGCAGCAACAAGAAAGAAAGCCATGGAGGCCAATTGTTTGAATTTAAAAGCATATGCACAAGACTGACCAGTGGGCCTTTGTGGAACCATAGCAGAAGGCTGGAGAAGAGCATTCAATTTTAATACCAAATACAATGTGATGGGATATGGGGGATGTTCCCTCAGCTGGATGATCGGGGGGGGGGGGATGCAATGTTAATAACAAAATGAAAAGGGACTGAGATTTGGGGGTTGTGTGGATAGCATTCTTGAATTTTTTTTTTACCAATTATTTTACCAGGTGAGACACACTAAGCTGAAAGCTTGTTTGCAGGTGCAACCTGGGAGCACAAGGAAGTTAAGTGACTTGCTCAGGGTCACACAATATGCACCTAGGGGGCTGTGGGATTCAAACCCAGGTCTGTAGATTTGCAGCTCAGATCCTTAACCCACTGCGCCATACTGTCTCGAATTGAGGTGTCATTGTTCATAATTCACAACAGTAACTATAGGGCACCATTGAAATCAGCTTCTACTCAATATTTTTTCCTATTTTCTTATCTGAACAAGTATAATAAATAAATTTACATTTTCAACAGACTACTGTTAATTGTGTCTTTAGTAAGTGCTTTCTGTTTATGTTTGGCATGTATTCAAACATCCTTACATTTTTGTATGTGGATTGAGGGTAACAATAATTATATAACTAAGTATTATTATTTTTTTTTAATTACAGTACTTAGTCTGCACCATTTTCTCCTTTCATGACAGTTGCCCTTGTGCATCCCAACTTTAATTCTGAAGTGCAGTACACTAGGTACATTGTGACTATAAGCATAACCATTTTTTTTCTATGTACTCTGTTATTTTACCTAACTATACCTATAGCCACATAATGTGGTGATCTGCTCCATTTCTAGAGATCCTCTATGGTGTTTGGTGTTGGTCAGAGCCTGAGGAACTAGGGGATTATGAGTAATTTCAGCTGAGAAAGGAGCAGGAAGTTAGAGATGTATGCTTGCAGTGAACAGACTGTGTTCTTCATAAGTGCTCTTAAATTTATATAAAATTGAGCTGTACGTCTTGTCTACATCTAACCAGTTATCCAAGAACAGTAACAAACATTACATTATCCCTTGAGACCCTGTCCAATAAATCATAGAAACCTGCTTGTTGGTGCCCAGGTTGGCAAACAGCTGTATTCCATAAATTATGCACTTTTTTATCCTTTTATTGTTCTTGTTCATCATCATATTCAGTTATTTCTTTTTACATATCACAGTCCTCCCTTTTCTCCTGCACATTATTTACACTCCTCATTTTTAATAAACATTTTTCATTACATTTTTGCATTTTCATTAATTCATTCATAATTCATTATCATTATCTTCCTTTTCTCCTTATCCCCCCAGATGTACATCTGGGGGCTGGTCTCATCCTTTTCTTTTCTTCTCCAGGCACTGGTGTACACCAATGCCTCTTCTTCATTGGTAGATGTTGTGGCCTTCTGTGTCCACCTGCCCCCTCTCTTTATCCCAACTCCCTCCCCCCATTCTTATCTTGTCTTCCATACTTTATTTGCATTTGCTCATGCCTTGGCCATCCACCTTCAGCTGTATCTACCACACTTTATTTACTCATGCCTCAGCGGTCCACCTTCAACTGTATCCTGTATAAGGATGGGTGAAAGTGTGGTTTTTCACCCCCATGGAACTTCCACGGAAATCAGGGAATGTTTGCAGATGTTTCTGAACTTCTGCCTGTGGCGGAGCAGAAAACTTCCTTGAAAGTTATGAACAAAATTTCACCCAGTGTCAAATGAAAGAAGCCCTGGTGTCTAGTGGCCCCTCAACCCACCCTCCCCACAGGTACACAATTAAATATTCCTGGTGGCTAGGGTTAGTGCCCACAGCCTGACAAAATGCTCTGATGCCCTGGTGGCTAGTAGTCCCTCTCCTCCTCCTGTTCACCCCCTGAAAGTGTATAGTAACCCCCACATCTCTGTCCATACTTTAAAAAAAAATTGCCTGGTGGTCTAGTGGTTTCCCAACCCCCTTCCCATCCCGGATCCCTAATTTCATATTATTTCTTATTATTTCCCTGGTGGTCTACTGCAGCCACCCATTTTAGTAGCGGGCAGACCAGCTGACCCTCCTCTCTCTGCCATGACCAGCCTGTCCACTGAACTGTCAATGAATGAGCGTGATCCTGTATAGGAACACATTCATTCATTGACAGCTATGTGGGCAAGGCAGCCATGGAGGAGAGGAGGATTAATATGAGTCCACCTGCTGCAGTTTATGATGGGAGTGGGAGTGGGGTGATGGGACACCTGATGGGGTGGGGGTGAGGGCACTAGACCACCAGGAAATAAAATGGGACTGGGGACCAGGGATGGGGAGGGGGGATGGGAAACCACTAGACCACCAGGTAATTTTTTTTTTAAAACAATAGACGGAGATGGGGGAGGGGGTTACTATACACTTCGGGGGATGAATGGGTGAAGGGGAGGGACCACCAGCCACCAGGGCATCAGGGCATTTTGTCAGTTTGTGGGCACTGTCATGCAGGGTATGTAGGGAGGGATTGCTACTTAAAAGGAGATTTTTTTTTAAAGTCGGGCAGGTGATCCGTTGGAGGGGACAGACTGGTAGATATTGTTCCTTGTTTTTGGTGGAGTGGGTGGGAGAGATCGCACACCAGGGATTACCGGGGATTCATTTAGGAAGCTTTCTTTTTAAATATAGGGGAGGCAGAATTTCAGTGAAAGTTCAGAAATAGATTTCCAAACTTTCACAGAAGCGAAAGTCTGACTTTTGCTTCAGTTCTACCTGTGATTTTTTTTTTTCACATACCACTAATCCGGTATGCACCTGCAAATCCTGTATATAACCCCTTCCCATCTTGTTACCTATAAGACATTTGAATCAAACCTGATCCATAACTCATTCATCCCTGTTTTTAGTTGGGTTGGGTGGGAGGTAAATTAAAGCAGCAGCAAAACTGTTAGCTATGCAGGCTTGGGGAGTAGAATATAAACCCCCCATTGTGACACCCCCCGTCCCGTGGTCCAGTCCCCTTCTTCAATTCTTTCTGCTGCCACCTCCCCTTCTGTGACCTCTCTATGAGGTCACCAGCCCTTTCTTTTTACTTCTCTTAACCACTCCCCCCTACCCCACTGTCTTTCTTGCTGCCACAGGGCAAACCCCATTTGGCCAGGGCCCAGTGACAACAGGGTCTGCCTTTAAACCAGGCAAACCTCATTGACCCTTGAGACCCAGTCCAATAAATTACAGAAACCTGCTTGTGGGTGCCTAGATGTGCAAACAGCTTTATTCCATAAATGATTCACTTTCCATCCTTTTATTTGCTCTTGTTCATCATCATATTCAACTATTTCTTTTTTGCATATCACATTCATCCCTTTTCCCCTCCACATTATTTATACTCCTCATTTTTAATATACATTCTCATCATTAAATTTTAGCATTTTCATTAATTCATTATAATTCATTATCATTATCTTCCTTTTCTCCTTCTCCCTCATATGTACATCTGGGGGCCAGTCTCATCCTTTTCTTTTCTTCTCTAGGCACTGGTGTACACCAATGCCCTTTCTTCTTTGGATGATGCTGCAGCCTTCTGTGTCCACCTGTCCCCCCAACCCCTTATCCCCCCATTCATATTTTGTCTTCCATTAGCATGCCCCAGCTTCGAGGATGGTAGGCTTCTCTTCTTTATAGGGGTCTCTTTCTCTCTTATCCAGCTTTCAATACAATTCTGCTATCTCCACATTGAACATGTCTTTACCCAACCAGACAAAGTAGACCCAATCTCCCCTAAAACAGTCATCATACCTTTCCTGATCACCTTTCCAGCTCACTCTACCCCCATCCCTAGAAATAAGGCCCCCTCCACCGATTATTATTGTGTTTTTTTTTTTGTCTCTGTCATAGCCTTATGGCTGTGGGCATGTCACCAAACTCTTCTGTGTACCACATCTGATCACATGAGGGTGGTCCCAAGCAACCATTTTTTGACTCACATAATGTCATCCTTAATTTGATAGTAAATGTTAAGCCAGGGCTAGGACCTAATGTCATTTCCACCTAAATAGCTGATTATCATATCCAGCTCCGGTTGGGTCTCCCTAATGTTCTGCAAATTTGGTAGTAGTGGGCCCATCTCATCCCTCTGATGCCATTCCATCTTAAGTTACACTCCCCGGACTCCTGGTATAAGTGCCGTCCCCCTGGTCTTTGTGTCGCTGTCCTCTCCACCCAGAAAATAAATGAGTGTCCACCAAACCAAATCTCTAATTTCTTCCTTGCCCCTGTTGATACCAAAAACACTGGTAAGTATATGACTGACCATTCCCTGCACCCACCCCACCCTTCTCTTGTCTGCTCTGCTTGTCTTTTTTTTGAACCTGCAAAAAAAACAGAAACATTGTTACCACATCAGTCATTTGTAAGTGTCACATATCTTTTGTAGCAATTTGACGTCCAATGTCCTAGCACTTTCAACTCCTCTTTAAAACCCCCTTTCCCTGCAACTTCAGAGGCTGCTCCGATGCGAAAAGAGTGGGAAGTGTATCTTTTTTGGGTCTTTCCCCAGGAACTCAATGCCCTTTTTTAACAAGGAGACCACGTGTGTGCTTGTCACTGCTTTCTTCTCCCAATGTTTGAATAACAGCCCTGTTCTCTTTCCACACACTGCAGAGAAAGCGCAGAGTGCCTGGGCTGGGCAATTAATCTTGGTCAGAACCTGTCTCGGTACTTTCCTTTCCCCTTGCCCTGTCTGATCCATCTTTGACCATTTAAAATTTATTGCTACCTCTCCTTGGTACCTTATTACATCCTCCCAATGTAGACCCCTCATATCGTCTCTCTTGCAATACCCCACTACCTCACTGACCCTAAAGGCCCGGTGCCACATCATTGTGTAAATTGCAGTGAATAATATAGCTTCATCCTTAAATCTGTCCACCCTTGTCATTGCCTGTACTAGACCTGCTAACATAGCCTCAGATATGGGCCACCTCTTATCCTCTATTTTTCCTTTCATCCGTAACCAACCTTGCATCATCCTTCTGACTCACATGCTCTTTGTGGTATCCCTCCCAACCCTTTATGCTGAAGATTAGGCTGATAGTGGACCAATGCACCCCCATTGTTGTGTGTGCTACCTCTCTTTCATGCCCTTGAATCACAGATTTTCCCAATTGGTCCTTGGTGGCTTCCCCATTTACCTACCTATTTTGTCCCTCTATGAATGCCTGAAAAAAACTGGCCAGAAACCCTTCATATGCCTTTAAGATCCTAGGTGACAAGAGTTACAGAATAGCAATTTGGTCCCTTCCAGCCAATTTCCAAAGGAATGGCAAGGCAAGGCAAATTGTATTTAAAAAGACACCCAATCCCTGAGGATCTGGGCACTGTACACATATCAATAAACAATAACAGTTCAATAAAACCAACAATACAGTAAAACACAATAATAATTAAAACTAATTTAGATCTCACACTTAAAAAAAGTAAAAATAAATCCGAAAAGCAAAACTAAATACATAACTAAATAGCTGGCCTCGGGCAAAGCTGGAAAAGCAGAAGTCAGACCACGGCAGAATTATAGGACAACATCCAGGAAAGCATGATTATACAAGAAGGCCTTGTGGTAGGTCATGAATACCTCTACTGAAGGGGCCTCCCTTACAGCTGGAGGAAGCAAATTCCAGAAGATGGGGCCGGCAACACTAAAAGCTCTGTCGCCAGCCTTTTTTTAGCCTCATCCTGGGAATCCAAGGATGTCCCTAGGGCAGAAACAGATGGAGCAGACTGAGACAGCAGCTGTAAGATGGTCCACCAGGTAACTAGGGCCCAGGCCGTGTAGGTCCTTAAAGGTGGATAAGCCCACCTTAAAGAGGACCTTCCACCTGTCCAGCAGCCAGTGCAGTTCATGCAGCACCAGGGTGATGTTCCCGTACTTAGACTGCCCTGTCAGTAACCTGCCAGCTGCATTCTGCATCAGCTGCAGCTGACGGAGGGAACCTCCCAAGACCCTGAGGTAGAATGCATTACAGTAATCAAGCCTCAATGTCACAAAGGCATGCACCAAGTTGGGGAGATCTGGGGTGGAACTAGGGGATTTATTCTGACAATATTCCTCAGATGGTAGAAGCTGGTATGGACAACGGACAACACCTGGACTTCAAGCATCATTCCACTGTCCATAATAACACCAACGTATGCACCCTAGAGGAGGAATTCAATGGTACAGATCCAAGAAAAAGCCCTGTCTCTGCACCAGAGGCCATTCTATCATGCCTTCTCTTCAACTCCACCACTGATACCTCTGTCTTGTCAGGTTCAGTCGCAACCAGCTGAAGGACATCCAGTCATTTATCTCAGCAAGGCAAGAATTTAGCAGGTCCACTGCATTGGAGAAATTCCCCCCATCATTACCCTTTGCCTTCTTTTGGTGAGAAAAGACTTAAACCAGCAGATGACAGTCCTGGTGAGTCCATGGAATTCCCTTAGGTGGTCGAGCAACACACAATGGTCCAGCTTGCCAAATGCTGAGAAGAGATCGAGGAGATCGAGAATTGTTGCCTCTCCTCCATCTCTCGCCCTGAGGGGATTATAATGCACCTGAACTAACGCAGTTTCTGTCCTATGCCTCTTATGAAACCCAGACTGGAGAGGCTTGCATAGATCATAGGCCACAACATGCTTCTCAAGCTGAAGCACCACAGCCTTCTCTACAACCTTACCCAAAAAATGGAGGATTGAAGATGGGATGGTAATTTGCCTTGACGTCAAGGTCTAATGATGGTTTCTTCAGAAGGGGTCTCACCAGTACCTCCTTAAAGGCATCAGGAAAAACTTCCTCTGACAAAGAACAGTGGACAATCAAGGCAAACACTGGGCCAATGAAGTCGAAACATGCCATCAAGAAATGTGTCGGCATCTGGTCCAGTTCACAAAATGTGTGCCTCAGCTTGGAAGTAAACTCAATGACCTCAGCCACCTCCACCAGTCTAAACTTTCCCCAACTAGGCGGAGTGCTCTCTGGATGCCCAAGACGATCACTGTCAACCATGGAATGGCTTACTGATGGAATTCCTTGCCAGATGGCAGACACCCTGTCTGAGAAGAATTGAGAATCTCTTTGCATAAAACATCAGAAAAGGCTTTTTTCGGCTGCAGGCAGGCAGGATGTAAGAGCATGTCTACATTCTGAAAAAGCACAATTGGTCAATTCTTCTTGGCGCAATCTCCCTGAACAGGAACTCTGCCTTCTTTTGGTTGATTGCCCCCTGGTACACACCATAATGTGTATGAAGGGCCGGTTTATTTGCTTCCAGCCCGGTCTTTTTGCCAGCAGGTCTCTAACCTCTGACCCTTAATCTTCATCACCTTGAGATCCCCTTCAAACCACAGGTACCTTAACTGAGAAGATTTGAGTTGCACACAGACCGGTGGTAGGGAGTCGAGTGCATCAGACATTGCCTTATTGTAGGTGGCAACTGCTGTGCCCTTACCCCTAATGCATACATTGCCCACACTAGAATGTTGATACCGATGTCCTCTACCCTTGAAGTGATGGCCCAGAAACCTGTCCAGCTGCAGATAGGAAAGGCTGTCTGCTATATAGTGTTGTCACCCCTGCAATATGCCTAGCACTGAATGATATGTTAAGACTGAGACCCTGCAAACAAAACTATCATAAAACTCTCATTACAGTCTCAGACATGGCCCCCTGTTTGTTCAGCATTGCCACTACTGCTTTGTTATTGCGCCAAAAAGTAATCATTTGGTTCCTCAACTCTTCCCCCCATAGCATTGTAGTGACCCATATTGGTAATATCTCTTAACAGTATCATGGCCATTAATAAACCTGCCTTTTCCCATTCATCTGGCCATGCATCTGACAACCACCTCCCTCTAAAATACACCCCCTTTCCTAACCCCCCTGCAGCATCTGTGTACAAATCTAAATCAGTGTTAACCACCCAGTCTTCTTACCAGAAAGTTTTTCCATTGTAATCTTTAAAGACAACTTCCCAAATCTCCAAGTCAGCCCTTGTCCCTTTAGAGATGTCTACCAAATGATGTGATCTAGTATCCCTTTCTGTTGCCCTGGCCAGGTAGAGTGTGAATGCCTGTCCTGACCCAATATCCCTGCAGACAAAATTTAAATGTCCCATCAGCTTTTGCACTTGCCTTAGTTTTAAACTTCTCCTTCTCCTGGTCACTTAGAGCTGTTGCTAATGTCTCTCTTCTTTCTGGTTTGCCAAGTGGAACTGCTCTGCCTCAGAACCTATTTCTATGCCACATGTTCCATCGTCTGGCTCAGCCCTACCGCCTTGTCAGGGGCTAATGGGTTGCCCAGCTCCTGGCATAGTTCTTGGAAGCACTGTAGCATGTGTTCCATCTCTGCTTTGCCTCTGCCCATCAGTAGAAACTCTTCAATATAGTGTATCCTGACCTGTACCCATACATGTGATGGAAAAACTCAGTGCAATTAGGTGCTAAAAAGTTCAAAAGTGGTGCAGGCAATAGAACAGCCCAGGGGCATGGCCTTGTCAAAATTAATAGGATTCCCCCACCTGGAAGCCCAATAACTCCCAATCCTCCAGGTGCACTGGTAAACGTCTAAAAGCTGATTTGATATAAATTTGTGTTAGCCACACCCCTTGGGTGACCATAATTACATAGAAACATAAAAGTTGATGGCAAATAAGGACTGCAAAGCCCATCCAGTCTGCCCATTTCTTTTTCTACCTTATGAATGTGCCTTCAGCCTTTGCTCTGTCAATGGCCCATCTATTCATACTCATCTGTATTGCTCCCTTATGCCTATCCCATGCCTGTTTGAAGCTCTGCACTGTATTCTTATCCACCACTTCCTGAGGTAGGCCGCTCCATGCATCCGCCACCCTTTCTGTGAAAAAGAACTTCCTCACATTACTGCTTAATTGTCCTCCCTCTAATCTCATCCTGTGTCCTCTTGTCCTGCTATTTTTCTTATAATGAAACATGTTAGACTCTTTCACCTTGTTAATGCCCTTGAGGTGTTTGCATGTTTTAATAATATCACTTCTCTACCTCCTTTGCTCTAGGGTATACATATTGAGCTCCATTAATCTGTCCTCATATGTTTTCTGATGCAGTCCCTGCACCATTTTGGTTGCCCTTCTCTGGACTGCCTCAATTTGGTTAATGTCCTTGTGAAGGTGCGGTCCCCAGTACTGCATGCAGTACTCTAGATGGGGCCTTACCAGTTTCTTGTAAAGAGGGATTATTACCTCCTTCTTCTGACTTTTAATACCCCTACTAATACACCCCAACAACCCCCTAGCCTTACCTACTGGTTTAGTGATCTGCTTGGATGATTTCAGATCATCGGTGATGATGATGCCCAAGTCTCTTTCTTCCCTTGTGACTGCCAGCAACTCCCCTTCCAGCCTATAGGTGGCTTCAGGGTTTCTCTTCCCTGTGTGCATGATCTTGCAATTCTTTGCATTAAACCACAGTTGCCAGTCTTTTGACCATTTCGCTAGTTTATCCAGATCTCTTTTCATGCCCACCCCATCTGGATCATTTACTCTGTTGCAGATCTTGGTGTCATCTGCAAACAGACAACCCTTACCCTCCAGTCCATCTGCAATATCATTGATGAAGATATTGAAGAGGACTGGCCCATGGACTGATCCCTGAGGTACCCCACTTGTGTATTGCATCTCTTTTGACTGTATATAGTTTACTTCCACTCTCTGTTTTCTGCCCGCCAACTAGTTTGCCACCCAGTTGACCAACTTCTGACCCACCCTGAGCCTACCCAGCTTCTTAATCAATCTTCTATGTGGAACAGTATTTAAAGCTTTGCTGAAGTCAAGGTAGGTGACATCAACTGCTCCCCCTTCATCCACCACTCTGGTTACCCAGTCAAAACAATCTATGAGATTAGTTTGACAGGACCTTCCTTTTGTAAACCCATGCTGTCTTGGATCCTGTGCTCCTATGGATTTCAGGTGTTGCACTATCCTTTCCTTAAGCAGTGACTCCATAATCTTGCCCACTACTGAGGTAAGACTGACTGGTCTATAGTTCCCTGCCTCCTCCCTGCTTCCACTCTTGTGGAGTGAGATCACATGAGCCCTTCTCCAGTCTTCTGAGGCCTCTCCTGTGCTCAAAGACTCACTAAATAGTTCTGATAATGACTCTGCTAGTTCCACCCTTAGCTCCTTTAGTACCTTGGGATGTATGCCATCAGGTCCCATTGGCTTGTCCACCCTGAGCTTATCGAGCTCTTGTAGGACCCTTTCTTTTGTGAAGGGACTAGTGCACACCTCCCTCCTCCCTGTGTCCCTGGTGCTTAGCTGTGGGTCCTGCCCTACCTTCTCTTCAGTAAATACTGAGCAGAAGTATCTATTTAGGATAGATGCTTTTACATGGTTCTCCTCCTCACATACCCACTTATCCCCTTTGATCTTAGCAATACGTATGAAGGGCCAGTTTATTTGCCTCCAGCCCGGTCTTTTGCCAGCAGGTCTCTAACCTCTGACCCTTAATCTTCATCACCTTGAGATCCCTCTGGACATTCTCCTTTCACTAATGTATCTATAGAAAGTCTTGTCACCTTCTTTTACTGTTTGTGCTAGTGTTTCCTCAATTTGGGCCATTGCCTGCCTTACTGCCTTCCCTGCTTCCCTTATGGAAGTTTGGTATGCCTCCCTATCTTCATTCTGCTGCGTTCCCTTATATTTCCTGAAGGCCAGCCTTTTGCCTCTGACCTTTTCTGCTACTGTTTTTGAGAATCAAAGTGGTTTCCTTCTTCTTTTGCACTTCCTTTTCTCTCTAACACAATGGGATGCTGCTTCAAGTATTGTATCCTTAATGCTTGCCCACTTTGCCTGTACCCCCTCACCTGTATTTCTTTTTGCCAGGGCTAGCTTAACTCTGTTGGCCATCTTATCAAAGTCAGCTCCTCTGAAGTCCCTCATTTTTGCCTTGGAATGGGATAATTTAGTTCTAGTGGCCAAACTGAACCATACCATGTGATGGTCACTGGCCCCCAGGTGACCATCTACCTGGAGATCTGTGATCCTTTCCCTGTTAGTCTAATAATAATTATTTGCACTGCCCCCTCTAATGTGGCACATGTCACCTTGCTATCCTCCTCCCTGATGAAGTCATGTACTGAGTCTCCATCTGGGTAGGATACATGGTGTATCACCCTAAATTCTCCTCGACACCCTAAGTTTCTGAAATGCAGTTCCTTGAAAGGTCCTTCTACCCTACCCACTTTCCCTTCTTTTGTATTTTCTGCTCTAACAATATCTCTTTTCCCTTTATGAATCCTAAATCCCTATCTAAAATACTTACCCTGGGTCCTTTAAACTGCAGTTTAAACCCTCCCCGAAAACCATCCACAGTTTATTTTTGGCTGCCTCCCAGCCTGGGTAGTCCTTGATCTAGTTCTCTAAAAAGTCTATTTTTACAGGTGTTGTCCCTATTCAGTATGTGTTTGGTACTATGTGTTCACTGTATTTTGGGTGTGGTTCATTGACCCTCCCCCTGTATCCTTTACTCCATTGTTGGCCCTGTTAGCCCTCCTGCCCCCCACAAGGGCTGGCTACCTTGATTATTGTTGCCCCCCCATTCCCATTATTGTACCAGTTAGTCATGCACTTAGATGCTGGATGGTTGCCTCTGCACTTCAAATAGGCATGTTGAAATTGACACTGTGGTCAAGAGTAAAATGCTCTGTTGTTCCCTCAACAGCCTTTTTGCAATAAGCTCTTCTTATCCCCTTCCCCTTCATTGCTACCTGTACCAGTCAGACATTGCAGCCACTAATCGGATTGCTGGGTATCCTACTTAACGTTCCCAAATGTTGACATTCGCTGGCAAAACTGCTCATCATATTGCAACCAATTCTTATACCCCCCCACACAGTTTAGCCTTTCTTATAATCAGTGAATATGTGAGCAGCTGTATAGCCAACTCTGTCTTCTTTTCTATCATGAAAATAATAAGTAATGAAACCGACTGACAAGGCATCCCATGTCTTCCTTTTCATGGGTTTAGCTCACCTACCCTCATGCCTGGTGATCCTATTTCCCTCGTACCCATCCCTTTCCCTGCAGCCACCCAGTGTTCATCTTGACCTCTTCCTCCTTTCCTTTTGTGATTTTGGCCAATGCCTTTTTGAATTGGCCCACCCCATCATCACCCATTGATCCCAACATCTGTCCCATATACTCCTTAATTCTGCTGCCTATATTAAAGGCTTCATTACCTGGTTTAGGGAATGGCTTCAGTACCGGTTCCGGCCCTGGTGCTGCTGTACCCCATGGTATGTATTGTCTGTGGGCTTCAGGGGCATGGATGGACCTGGAGGGAACCAGGCTCTGGCAGGTTCATTGGCTGTGGGGGTAGTGGATGCGGCAAAAGGCACAGGAGTGGGCTCTGGAATTTGTTGAGGGTTAGGCTCAGGCCCTGGGGGAAGAGACACAGGCATTTCTGAGTCCCTGGGTGCTGGACATGCCAGTCTTCCTGGTGGCCTTTTGTTGCCCTTATCCTTCTTCCCCATTTCCACCTTCTGCTTTTCCCCTTGGCTGGTCCCTGTGCCCTCCACAACTTCTCAGATTTAATTTGCCTTGTTCACCAGGTCCACAATAGCCTTGTACACATCTACCTTCGTCATCTTGCATTTCTTGGGTGTCAACTTATGCTTGTTGTGAAGGCTGAAAAATAAAGTTAAACAATTACCCACTGATATTCATAGCTTGCCTCATGTTCTTCTCTTTTTTGTTTTCTAACATCTGCAATTGGTATACACCAGTGGTCTGCCTCAGAGTACTAACCAGTGCCACCTTATTCAAAGTGCGCCCCCCCCCTTGCTGCCCAAGCCAGGTGAAAAAACATTTTGAAGCAATCTTACCCCCTTCTATGTCCTTTTTCTGTGTTTGCATAACTCTAAATTCCTTTTTATGTTCCCACTGACTAGTAGTGACCCTCCCTCCCCACCTCATGTCTCTGCATTCCCTTCTGTACCATAATGCAGCACTTGATATAGGGCTGTCTCCCCTGTGATGCTGCTTGAAAAACTCTTTTAAACACCCCCATGCCCTATGGCCTTATTAGCTTTTTTGGAGGCCATACCCCTTTTTTTGTGAACTGGCTGAGCTCCATCATGAAGGCTGAATTTAAGATGGTGGAAGCGTGGCCAACTCGCAGTAATGGATGCGCTTAAAATGGCATTCGCAAGTCATAATTTAAACCCAGTGGCCATGAGGCCTAATCCTGCTGGTGGCCTCAGTCACCATAGCGGCTGCCCACTGATAGTTCAAACATGGAGGCCAGGCTATCTATCGTGGATCGCAGACGAGCTCAACATGTCGGCCACCTGCTTCCCCTTAAAATGGCGGATGCACAGTTGCTGTTCTACAGCAGTTACATAACTCCTATAATGGCCCTGTGGCAATACTCTGTGGGGCAAGCCAACATTATGCTGAAGGTTAGAAAAGCAACACAATTAATGATCAGCATGGCAAATAACTTATTAACTGGCGAATCTTTTCGCGCAACCCATGAAACCTATTCAATGACAAACATATCAGAAAGGCTGCGGTCCACTGTCAGATGCTAAACAAATTTTTTTTTTCTTGTTATTTAAAACCAAATGCCATGTAGTCTCCCTGCCTACTCACCACTTGGTGGCACGACCAAAAATCAGAACCCCCCCACCTGCAACTCCCACGTGGCGAGTTTCATTCAATTTAAACACCCATATTTTTTAAATTCCTTTTTCTTTTTTCTGTCCTGCCCACAATATCCCACATGATTCCAGCTCACGCTGCCTCCCTAATGGGAGGCCACACTAAACCTGTAGCACACCACAGGGCATGTGGTCCTGCTCCCAGTGGAGGAGGTCACAAAAAAACGTGCAGCTCAGACCGGATGGCCCAAATCAAACACTGGAGCATTCCTCCCTGGCCTGCATTCTAACTCTGGGCAGTGACGACTCTGTTAATAATTTTTTTTTAGTCCACTGTGCACCTTAGTCTGCCGCATCCACCGATCAGCAAAATGAAGAGGCTGCATACACCACAGGGTTGCGGCTCACTCCCAGACCTTACTCTCCACCACAAATGCTACCTACCCTGCACCACAATGTTGGAAAAATGACAGCTTCTCTGAATCAGCAGAATGTGCATAAACTTATGACTGCTGATGCATTCAGCTTGTTTGAGAACTAGGTAAAATATGCCTTACCTTGTTCCTTCCTCCTCAATGCTCACCAATCAAAATGCAGAGAATCTGAGGTAAAACAAATTAACTTAAACAAATAAAAGTTTCCACTGGATTAATCTTACAACAGACAACTGCAAAAATGCACTAAAACTACAATTAGCTAGTTGCCAATTTGGTTTTCCAATCTGAATGTGCTACTATTAATTTAAAACAATTGCAAAACTGTGAGCTCTGCAGGGATGGGGAGCAGAATATAAACCCCAATTTTGACTCCCCTCCATTTCTCCATTGCCCAATCCCCTTCTTTGATTCTTTCTGCTGCCACCTCCCCTACTGTGACCTCTCTATGAGGTCACTGGCCCTTTCTTCTTACTTCTCCTAATCCCGCCACCTCCCCCACCCCCTGTCTTTCCTGTTGCCACTGTCCCAACCCCCATTGGCCAGGGCCCAGTGACAACAGGGTCTGTATTTAAACTGGGCAAGCCTCATCGTTGACAAGTGCAAATGACTCACAATTAATTTTCACCTAGTCATCAGTAGCACAGAAAACACAAAACTCCTCTAACCTGCCTAACCTGCGAACTTCAAGATAGGCAAAGTGAGTAATAGGATAATCATGCTTATCCTCCCTGAGGTTCCACAAACACACCAAACAAAAAGCGCAAAACAAACTAAGGGCTTTAGCATCCAATACAGCTCCCTTTTCCTGTGCAAACCACTGCAAGCCCAACACTGACAAAAACAGTATGGCTGCATACTGCTTTTTAGGATTTCATAAGTTTGTCATGTGGAGTGGAACTATTGGTTCATTAAGAAAAAAAGAATTAGTGGTATTAAACATCTCTGGTGGTGCCAAAAAATTTACTCAGCGGCCCAGATATTCAAAGGGGTTGTGCCTGGCACAACAGAGTTGCACCTTGCAACCCCGCATTGTGCCCTGGTGGCATATTAAAAAGGCTGCCCATCACAGCGCAACTCCCAATGCGCTGGGGCACAATGTAATGCTATGCAGCACAGATACAGGGGGTGTGCCCATGCATATGTGGCACATCCCTATATTCAGCCCGGGATGTGCAGAGCATACACTGGTACAACCCTGCATTGCACGGCATAAGGGGGCTCAAAGTTGAGCCCTTGCAGATTAGGCACAACTCCTGGCCACCCAAAAGCAGGATGCAGTATTGCAGGGATCAATACAGCAGTCCAACCTTGGGTGGCCACCTGCCCACCCAGAACTCCATCCACAAGCACACACTGAACCCGAACCCCCCGCCCGTAGTCACGATTGTAGTAAATGTAAATTACAACAGTCCCTGATAGTCTACTGGCCCCCCTCCCTCCTGACTCCCAGATCATGGTTCAACACCCACACAGATGTCCCTGGTGATCCAGTGACACCCCACCCCTCCCACCAGAGGGACCCCTTGCCCACCCCCCCCCCATCATCGGCGGGTGGCTGCATCCCACCAACATATTGTCTGGCCACCGGCCAAATGACAGGTACAGTATGGGCTGTAAGCCCACTGCTCTCCTGTGTGGATCAATGGGCTTGCAGGGCATACTGTACTAGACAGTCCCAAGTATGTGAATGATTCATTGACATATTTGGAGGGGTAGGGATGCCAATGGATAACCAGGGATGTTAATGTGGGTGTTGAACCATGACTGAGGACTCAGGAGGGAGGGGGATCTACTAGACTACCAGGGATTGTTGTAATGTACATTTACCATGATCATGGCAATGAGTGGGGGGGTTCAACTGGACCACCAGGGTCAGTCATAGTACCATGTATCGGGGAATAGGGGGAACCACTAGACCACCAGGGATGGTCATGTATATTATTTATCGGGGCATCTGGGACTGGGGGGAGCCACTAAACTACCAGGGATTTCATTGTATACATCTACCATTTGATCATGGCTATGGGGCAGGGATGCACCGGGATCCCCACAGCTCACGTCATGCTATGCAGGGTGCCAGGCACAAGTCACTGGGCTGCCCTGCACAAGGCATGCAAATGGGGTGATAATGACATGTAAATGGCCCCATTTGCACCTTGCATATATTATGGCCTCATTTGCATGCCCCCCTGCTGAATATCACAGGTGATGCACCTAGCGCAACTGCACTTGCACTAGCACATCCACATGCTACCTATCTGTGGCTTGCACCAGCACAGTGCCACTGCACCATGCACAGTATGTGTGCTGCCTCTGCCATATTCAACAGTGCTGCACCATGGTGCATCCCTGTAGAATATCACCTGGACCTGGCCCCAGCGCATCACAGTTGTGCTGCCCCCAGGCTTGCACCACTGCCTGATGCAGTCTGAATATCTAGGCAAGCATGTACACTGGGTGGAAGACACAGTTTATGACACCTTTAAGACCCTGCCTGATACAGGTGATGTGGCAGAATATAGCCCTGCTGTAGTGTTGTGCCGAATACAGAATTCTGCCAGCAAAATTAGCACAGAATGATCATTCCACTGGTAGAATCTCTGCTGTAATTGCACTGGTTCTTTTGTGAAATTCCAACTGCTGCAATACACAGAATAACATTAATATTAATAATAGTGATTTTATTTATATAGCACAGTTCAAAACATCAACATGCTTTATATAAAAACATTATAAATAAATTACATAAATACATCAAACTTCCAGTTAAAATTCTCATAGATAGAACAGCTTCACATAAATATAACATCAATTAAAATTCACAAGAAATCAAATGTTAAAAGCTTGTCTGAATAAATATGTCTTTAAATCAGTCTTGAAGCTCTCCACAGTCCTGCATTTTCTAATCTGATATATTCCACAGAATAGCATTTTTTTCTGTGGAAAATCATTCCAAAATCATTCACATGGAAAATGTTGAGATCTGCACAATAATATTCTGCGGAACAGATTTTTCTCCCATGGAAAATCTTTCAGCAACCATTTTCATGGAAAATACTGATATCTGCAGAACAAAATTCCTCAGAAATGTCTGGAAAAACTCATTCCTTATTTTTCTTCTGCAAAATTCTGCTATTCCATTTCTAGCAAAGTTTGGCAGAATTAGTGGGTAATTCAAAAATTCCAAAAATTTTTGTTACGCTAGAATTTAAAAATTTGCACATCACTACCCTACTGTACAGAATTTCACTGACTATTTTATACTGAAGAATAAATAAAGAGACTAAAATCTATATGTTTCAGAATGAGATATAGCAGTTTGCCAAAATGCTGGATTCATCTCGCTCTCAGCAGCTGAACAAATTATGGCCACTTGAGAGTTTACCAACATGAACAGAGAACTCAATTCTTATATAATGTTTAATTGTACTTCCTGCTGTGCATATTGCTTGGCCCTGAAAGATAATTTATTTATTTATTGAAAATGTTTTACCAGGAAAGGCACACTGAGCAAAAAGATGCTTGTCTCACGGTGCGACCTGGGGGGGGGGTTACAGAGGAGGCAGGTATACATACAATAGTCGAACTTATAGTAGCATAATATGGAAATGTACATAGTTGGGAGGGATTACATTTGAACTATTACATAAGCGGTGCAGTTCAGCACATTGCAGGCACAGCAAGTACAGATTATACAAATCATGGTTACACAATGAGGTAAACAGTACAGGACATGATCTTAAG
The DNA here is from genome assembly GCA_016271365.2 of Neoceratodus forsteri. NCBI lineage: Eukaryota > Metazoa > Chordata > Ceratodontiformes > Ceratodontidae > Neoceratodus > Neoceratodus forsteri. The sequence goes on from CM057453.1 coordinate 218,144,160, forward strand.
GCAAGGTATACAATACAAGGGTACACATTGAGGCTAAACATGAAATAAATAAGTGCCAGTTACAGAACAGGGGTAGTAGTACCAGAATTTGAATGTAGTAACGGAGGTTGAGCTGCAGGGAGATGCATAAAGTAGCAAGGAAGGATTTGGAGAGTGAGATGGGGCAGAGAAGGAGAGTGTAGAAATGTAGGTGTATAGGGGAGAGGACAGGGTGAGGGGGGAGGGAGTGGGGAAGGGGAGCTTAGGTTGATTGGGAAGGGGAGAAGGGAGCAAATTGCGAGTGAGGGGTAGGTAACAGAGAGGGTATAAGTGCACAGGGTAGCATATAAGCCAGACTATTAGGTGTGGCCAGGCTGCTGGTCAGGCATGGGGGAGGGGGGGAGGCGCCAATGGGAGGGTGGTCAGGGGCAGCAGCAGTTAGGTGCAAGGAAGTTAGAGAGGGCATAGGAAAGGGAAAGCTTGGATGAAGAATGTCAGACCTGAGTGGGTAGGCTATTCCAGAGTTTAGGGAAGAGATAAGAGAATGCAGATTGGCCGGTGGTGGTCCTATGACGAGGGATGAATAGTAGGCTAGGGTCAGTGGATCTGAGGGTGTGTGAGGGGGTGAGTGGGGAGGTTAGGGTGGAGGCGAGATAGGGAGGGAGGGAGCTGAACCAGAAGTTGGAGATGAATTTAGCGCAATGAATTAGGTGCCGGTTGCTCAGAGAAGGTAGGGACAGGGAATGATAAAGCATGCAGTGATGTGATCGAGGGGGGGCATCAAGGGCAAAGTGGCAAAAAGCATTGAAAAGGGGGTCTAATCTGGCTAGGGTGGTCTGTGCAGCGGAACTGTAAACTACATCACAGTAGTCAAAGGAGGGTAGAATCACTTTCTGAACAATTTTGCGTCTGACAGGAAGAGGGAGACTAGTGCGGTTTCCATAGAGGGCTCCAAGTTTTGGGCGCAGTTTGGAAATTATGGCATTGATGTGAGTGGAAAAGGAGATGTGGCGGTCAAGCCAAACCCCAAGATACCTGAAGGAGGGTACTTCTTCGAGGACGGTGTTATTTAGGTGTGGAATCTCAGAGGGGAGGTGAGTTTCGAAAGGCGCTGTCTGGTGCCGAAAGTCATAGAGTTGGTTTTCTTAGCATTTAGGGAGAGTTGGTTGCTATTGAACCAGTGTTGGATTTTGTTGAAGTCAGTTTGAAGTTTGGAAGCGACTTCTTCATGGGTCCAGCCGGAGGTGAAGAGGACTGTGTCATCTGCATACATGTGTATGGTGGAAGAGGAGCAGGAGTTTGGTAGGTCATCTAGGAGGATGGAGAAGAGGATGGGGCTGAGAACTGAGCCTTGGCTGGAGGTGATGGAGGGGGGAGATGCGGTCAGCTATTTTAGTGGATTGGGTTCTGTTTAGAAGGTAGACACTGAACCAGTTAATGGCGGATTCAGCTAAACCAGCTTCGGAAAGGCAGGATAGTAGGAGAGAATGGGAAACAGTGTCGCAGGCTTTTGTGAGGTCGATGAAAATAGCGGCAGTGATTAGCCCTTTGTCCATTCCAGCGAGGATGTAGTCTGTGAGTCTGAGCAGGAAGGAGGTAGTGGAGTGGTGTTTTCTGAACCTGGACTGGAAAGGGGTGAAGAAGTTAGTTTCAGCGAGGAAGTGGGAGAGTTGGGATAGCACAAGGTGTTCCTGGAGTTTTGCTAGGGTGGGGAGGAGGGAGATGGGGCGGGTGACTGGGGACCCATGTGGAGGGATGGAGGTTTGTTCAAGCCTGACGGCCTGCATCCATCCTGGAGGGGAATCCAAGCACTCAATGATAAGTTTAAATGCTACATTGACAAGCATTTGAAATAGCAAAGGGGTGGCAGGCCAGCAAGGATGGTACCTACTTGCTCACCCCCACAGCTAGTAATGGAACCAGTGAACCAGAGGAGTGGCTATCTCTGCAAAGCAAGTGCAAAGTTGGAGATTAGTGTCCAAAAGGTGGATAAGCAGAAAAGGGGCAAAATTCAGCAGAAGGGCAGACAGCAGGAGAACCAGGGATAAATGACAACCAAGGAAGGGGCTGGAGTAGAACAGTGAAGCAGTCTAGGAGGTCAAATCATGGAAAGCCATGTATGCAAATGCCAGGAGCCTTAGCAACAAAATGGAAGATCTGGAGGCTGTCATGGTACAGTCAGACCTGGACATTGTGGCCATCACTGAAACCTGGTGTAATGATAACCATGACTGGGAGATGGCCATACCTGGCTACAACATATTCAGAAGAGACAGAGCAGGCAGGAAGGGAGGAGGAGTGGCACTGTATGTGAAAAATGACATAAGGGCCACACAGATCCAGGAGGAACAAAATGGGGGAGAGATACTGTGGGTTAAGCTGGAAAGGAAAATGGGGCCAGCCATCTGCACAGGTGTGGTCTATAGACCACCAGCCCAGGAGGAAGAAACAGATAGGAGCTGATGCTAGCCATCCAAAGGATGGCTGACAAGAGTGAGTAGTACTGGTTGGAGACTTCAATATACCAGATGTGGACTGGAGCATCCAGCAGCAGCATCAACTAGGAACAGATTTATCCTGAACTCCTTCAGGGTGCCTTCCTCAAGCAACTGGTCATGGAACCAACTCGACAGAAGGCAATACTGGACCTTGTGCTCACAAACAGGGACAGTGTGATGGGGGTAACAGTGGGGAGCACCTGGGTAACAGTGACCACCAGTCATTGTGGTTTGAAATCACAGAAAGAGCAGAACCAAACCACACAAAACACTATCCTGGATTTTAGGGGGCAGACTTTGGGAAAATGGGAGATGCTTGAAAGAGGCATTAAGGGGAATGGGACAGAAATCAGGGATTGAGGAACAGTGGGCAGTATTTAAAATGGGGATTATAAGAACAACAGAATTATGCATTAAGCAGGTTAGCAAGAGGAAAAGAAAGAGGAGACCATTATGGTTTCCAAAGAGGTAGCAAAGAAAGTGAAAGCCAAAAGACTGCATTCAGGCAATACAAAAAGACACAGGCAGAAGGGATAGGGAGAAGTACCAGGAGAAACAAAGGGAGGCAGGGAAGTCAGTAAAGGAAGCCAAAGCTCAGACAGAAGAACACATTGCAAAATCAGTGGTTAAAGGGACAAAACCTTTACAGGTACATAAGTGAAAAAAGAAGGACAAAGGGAGGGATAGTTAGACTGAAGGGGAGGATGGGAGCAGCGTGGAGGATGACAACAGTAAAGCTGACATATTGAACAGGTATTTCTGCTCAGTCTTTACTAAGGAAGAGGGGGTAATGGGTCTGAAGGAGTACAAGGGTGAGAATGGTGCAGAAATGGACACAAGTCCCTTTACAGAAAAGGGTCCTGAAGGAACTGGAAGTAATAAGAGTTGACAAAGCAATGGGGCCAGATGGGGTGCACCCCAGGGTCCTTAAAGAACTAAGAGCGTGGTGGCTGAACCTCTGGCTATCCTGTTCAGCCAATCACTGGAAACAGGAGGTACCCAAAGACTGGAGGACAGCAGATGTAGTCCCCTTATACAAAAGTGGGAACAAAGAGGAAGCAGGGACTACAGACCAGTCAGCCTCACCTCGGTAGTGGGAAAGATCATGGAAGCACTACTGAAGGAGAGATTGGTGGAACATCTGGTTGTCAATGGACTACAGGACCCAAGGCAGCATGGTTTCACAAGGGGGAGGTCATGTCAGACCAACCTCATTGAATTTTTTGACTGGGTGACTAGGGAGGTGGATCAGGGGAGGGCAGTGGACATGGCCTATCTGGACTTCAGCAAGGCCTTTGACACTGTGCCACATAGAAGACTATTACACAAACTGGGGAATATGGGTGTGGGCAGGACAGTAGTGTGGTGGGTAGGTAACTGGCTGGGTGGCAGGACACAGAGGGTGGTGGTAAATGGCTGTCACTCCACAGAGGGAAGAGTGACCAGTGGGGTACCACAGGGATCAGTGCTGGGACCGGTCCTATTCAACATCTTCATCAGTGACATTGCACAGGATATAGAAGGCAGAATTTCACTGTTGCTGATGACACAAAGCTCTGTAACAGAGTAGACACACCAGAGGGTGTAGACAGAATGAGAAGGGACCTGCAGAAACTTGAAGAATGGTCAAGGGTTTGGCAGTTGAAATTCAATGCAAGAAGTGCAAGATAATGCATATGGGGCACAAAACCCTGGCACAATATATCAGTTGGGGGTGAGGATATAGCATGCACCAAGCAGGAAAGGGATCTTGGGGTTGTCATCTCTGATGACCTCAAGGTAGGGAAACAGTGTGACAAGGCATCAGGTAAAGCAAATAGGATGCTGGGATGTATAGGCAGGGGCATCACCAGCAGGAAAAGGAGGTCATAATTCCACTATACAAGACACTAGTGAGGCCCCACCTGAGTACAGTGTACAGTTCTGGAGACCATACCTACGTAAGGACATAGACAGGGTAGAGAAGGTTCAGAGGAGGGCAACAAAGATGGTGCATGGGTTGCATCACAAATCCTATGAAGACAGGTTGAAGGAACTGAACATGTACTCCCTGGAGGAGAGGAGGAGAGGAGATATGATAGAGACATACAAGTATCTTATAGGGAGGAACAGGGTGCAGGAAAACACTATTTTAAGCGAAAAAGATGTTTCAGGACTAGAGGGCATGGGATGAAGTTGGAGGAGGACAATTCAGAGGAAACATGAGAAAGAATTTCTTCACAGAGCGGGTGGTGGGCAAGTGGAACACCCTGCCAGAGGAAGTGGTGGGGCTGAAACAATCACGGATTTAAGAATGCATGGGATAGACATAAAGGAATTCTAGAGGTCAGGGGTAAGGGGAAATAGACTTCTAGGAAAACAAACTGAACTTACAAGCTCAAATGGGCAGACTAGGTGGGCCATAGGCCCTTATCTGCCGACACTGTCTATGTATCTATGTATCTATGTAGTTGGATGCAGAGGTAGAGTGACCGCCGTTGGGGAGGGGGGGTTGTATAAAAAGCACAGTCTCACAAACTGAACCCCCCCTTTTAAGAATGTTGGAATTAGTAGCCTTGATGGAGGAGGAACATTTGGATATCGTGGCAGTCACAGAAACATGGTACATACAAAACCATGACTGGGACGTAAACATACCAGGATACACTATCTACAGGAGGGACAGGGAGGGTAAAAGATGAGGAGGAGTAACTCTTTACATAAGGGAAGGAATCAAAGCAACAGAACAAAAGGGAAAACAGGGAGGAGAAGAAGCACTGTGGGTAAATTTGGAGACTGGCAATGGCACCACAATCTGCACAGGGGTTGTATACAGACCCCCTTCTCAGGGGGAGGAAATGGACAAGGAAATGATAGAAAGAATACTTAGAATGGCAGAAAAAGGGGAGATATTGCTGATGGGTGATCTGAATATGCCAGATGTTAACTGGAGTGCAGTTGCAGCAGCCACTTCGAAGAGTGGGGTTATTCTAGATGCCTTACAGGGGGCATGCCTTAGACAGCTAGTATTGGAGCCCACTTGAGAGAGAGCAATCTTAGACCTGATTCTCTCAAATGGAGATGAAGAGAGGATCACAGATGTAGAAGTGGGTAGCCATCATGGAACTAGCGACCATCGAACAGTATGGTTCACAATAAACACAGCAATAGAGTCAAGCCATACAAAGGCAAAAGTACTGGACTTTAGGAGGGCTGACTTTGCCAAAATGGTTGAGTGTCTAAGGAATGCACTAGCAAATGGGCAGGAAGGAGGGGTGGAAGAACAATGGGGAATAATAAAAACTGCCATCACAGAGGTAACAAGCCTTTGTGTAAGCAAATAAACAAAATGAAACGATGTAAGAAACCACTATGGTTCTCAAAGGAAGTGGCAGTGAAGGTTCAAGAGAAAAGAAAGCATTCAGGAAGTACAAGGAATCACAGAAGGAGCAGGACAGAGAACTGTATCAGTTAAAGCAAAGGAAGCTGGTAAGGCAGTCAGAACAGCAAAGGCCAAAACCAAGGAAAAGATAGTCAACTCAGTTAAGAAGGGGGATAAAACCTTGTATAGGTACATCAGGGAGTGAAGGAAGACCAAGGAGGGATAGTGAGGCTTAATAAAGGGGAGGGAGGGTGGACAGAGGGTGACTGTGAAAAGGCAGAGATACTAAACAAATATCTTTGCTCAGTATTTACAAAGGAAGAGGGGGAGGTACCTAAAACAAACAGTAGAAACACTCTGGATACAGAAGTTGATACCAGCCCATTTACAGAAGAAAGGGTTCTGAAAGAACTCTTAAAACTGAAGGTTGACAAAGCAATGGGGCCTGATGGGATTCATCCCAGAATTCTAAAAGCACTAAGGGTAGAACTAGTGACACCACTGACTACCCTCTTTAACAAATCATGGGAGGATGGGCTGGTACCCGAGGACTGGAGGAGGGTAGATTTGATTCACCTTCACAAAAGTGGGAGCAAGGCAGAAGCAGGAAACTACAGACCTGTTAGTTTAACCTCAGTGGTAGGGAAAATGATGGAATCACTTCTGAAGGAAAGAATTGTTGAGTATCTAGAGGCCAGAGGGGCACAGGACCCAAGGCAGCATGGATTCACAGAGGAAAGGTCATGCCAGACAAATCTGATAGATTTCTTTGACTGGGTGACCAAAGTAGTAGATCAGGGAGGGCTGTAGACATGGCTTACCTAGACTTTAGCAAGGCATTTGACACAGTCCCACACAAAAGATTAATATACAAGTTAGCCAGCCTGGAGTGGGTCCCAAGATGACAGCCTGGGTAAAGAATTGGCTGGAGAATAGGACACAGAGATAATAGTAAATGGAGTCCACTCTGAAGAAAGGGGGGTTACTAGTGGGGTACCGTGGGGTTCAGTATTAGGACGGTCCTCTTCAATGTCTTTATAAGCGACATTGCAGAGGGACTGGAAGGAAAAGTATGTCTCTTTGCAGATGACACAAAGATCTGCAACAGAGTTGATGCACAAGGTGGGGTGGAAAGGATGAGAAGGGACTTGGCAAGGTTAGAGGAATGGTCTAATGTATGGTAGCTTAGATTCAATGCTAAGAAGTGCAAGGTAATGCACCTGGGAAACAAAAATCCAGGGGAAGAGTACACAATGGGGGGTGAGATACTAACAACAACAAAAATGGAAAGGGAACTGGGGGTTGTCATATCAGATGACCTAAAGGTGGGCAAGCAATGTGAGATGGCAGCAAGGAGGGCTGGGGGATACTGGGATGCATAGGGAGAGGCATCACCAGTAGAAAACAGGAAGTTATTATGCCTCTGTACAGACAGCTAGTGAGACCCCATCTGGAGTACTGCGTGCAGTTCTGGATACCCAATCTCCACAAAGACATAGACAGGATGGAAACTGTCCACAGGAGGGCAACTAAAATGGTGCAGGGTCTGCACCAGAAGACATATGAAGAGAGACTTAAGGAGCTTAATATGTATAGCCTTGAGAAAAGGAGGGAGAGGGGGGACATGATAGAAACTTTCAAGTACCTCAAGAGAATCAACAAAGTCCAAGAGGGTAGCATCTTTCAAAAAAGGAGGTGTGCAAGAACAAGGGTGCACAATTTGAAGACAGGGGCAGCTCAGAGGTAATTTAAGGAAATATTTTTTCACAGAGAGGGTTGTGGATGCATGGAACGGCCTTCCGGAGGAGGTTGTGGAGTCAAAAACAGTGGTGGAATTCAAGCATGCATGGGACAGTCATAAGGCAATTCTAGGGGGTGGGGGTTGGAAGAAGTAGGCTGCTGGTTAACTACGATCTGCAGCTTATCCATTAGGTAGGGAAATGGGCAGACTGGGTCGGCCAAGCAGTCCTTATCTGCCGTCAAAATCTATGTTTCTATGTTTCTATGTTTCTCATTCCAGACTTCACAAACAGAGACAGCAAGATGACAAAAAAGTTTCCCTACAGATATGGTTGCCACCTATCTGTTTTTTGACTGGATAATCTGGTTTTTAGGGTCCTTATCTGGTCATCCAGTTTTGATTGAATGCAGTCTGGTGTTTGGGCCATTTTGACTGCTCATATACTCTTAAAACTAATGAATCAAATCATTCACTGTTTTGACTGTTTTGGCTGCACTGCATGTCCATGTTACAAAGAAGTTCTGATGTCACAGTCATTCAGACCTGCCTTTGTTTGTAAAACCAGACTGTCTGAGAGGTGTGAAGCATGGCCATTAAGATCATTAGCAGTAAATTAACCTAGTTTTTTCCACTCTGAATTTTAAGTATGGTCTTTTACTGCTATGACAGGAAACAACTTTTACACCGTTATGTGCTCTCAAGTGTTTCTTTTTGTTTGTCCTATATTCTGAATCACGTAGAGATTGATAAAACCTCTTAGCAGAAGCATTGACCTTTTGCTACTTATTGATACTGTCTCAGCTTATTCTAGTGATCAAACAATCAATTGCTTGTGTGCCTTAAGCAATCAATTGCCATAGAAGAAAACAGTCCCAAACTGAATTCCCTCTCCACAGTCAGTATTTGTCATCTCAGCAAGCATACAGGCACTCTCATACTGACTCCCTCCACCCTTCTCTCTTATGCTGTCTCTCACATTAGTCATCATTCACCTCAGTATCTAACCCACATGGCCACACCACACCACTTCTCAATCCCTTCCAACCATCTTCTTCTCCTTGGTACCAGCTTTCCACCAGACACTGAGTGCACACCAACCTCAGTTTATATAAGCCTGACATGACAATGATAATGATGATTATTCAAAAAATTAATCAGCTGGTCTGGATCAGAAAAAAAACTTCCGGTGTCCACAGTAACATGGGCTTGACATGGATATAATAAGGCAAATTTACCATTTATCTGCTGCACTTTTGCTCAGTATTGAAAGAAACCTCCTCGTGGGCTAGAGTCTGGGGACTAACATTGGGGTAAATATAAACCCTTACCCCACAGGAAGTCAGTCTCCCTTTGATTCTAGCTTGCTTAATTACCAGCTCCCTGTCACTTTTGATCACAAACTACATACAGTAAGTATGGTTTGGGGCTTAATTGAAGAAGTAGTACAGGTGATGTATCTGCCAGCATTTTAATTTTTAGGATCAGAGGAGAAATTTCTGTTGACAGGGAAATGAAAAGCTTTTGTTAATGCTGGCATTGTTTCAGAGATACTGTATGACCGAGGCATTCAGTGAAGAACCACTTTACTACATCCCAGGTAACTGATTTGTCATTCTCTAACAAAAGTAAGCCAACCGGTCATAAGTTATTTTTACAAAATGGGTTCTTATTCACAAATACTAAGTGATTTATGGCTTGTTGAATTGTAAATGTATAGAAAGAAATGTGATTCTTTTTCATATGAATGAAAAAGGCTGTACAAAAAAAGCAGAAGAAAGGCATGAAAAAGGATGTGAAAATAAAAAAAGCACATTAGGGAGGCATTTTTACAAAAATTAAATGCAGAATCCACCTAACAAGGTCCTGATGAGCAAGATACATGTATTGGTCTCTTTGCAGTATGTCATAGTTGTGGGTTTTGAACTTTTTTTAAACGGAAAACAAGATGGCAGTATACAAAAAAGGATTTTCTTCTAACAAAAAAAAGATTCATTGATACAGAAAATGATCCTTTTTTGTATTGCCAAATTATTTTTTCATTCCATACTGCTATCCTGAAAGTGCCTACTGGGCATGCTCCAATTTGAAAATGTAAAAAATTAATAGCTTTGGAATGGATTAATATTTTTCCACAATCCAGCAAAAAAGGTTCATCTGTGGGCCAAGCCCTTTCTACCCTGAAAATTTCAGACCAAAATTACAAACTGCCTGGGCTCTAGGGGTGGACAAAGAAACAGAAAAAGCCCCCCCCCCCAAAAAAGTAACTTTTTTCACTATCTGGATCTCAGAATTTGTATATTCATTCAGAATGAAAGTTGGCACATCAAGAGATCTACCCCATGATCCACACATGTAACATTTTGTGCAATTCTGTTGTATGGTTGCACATTTATTAAAGTGCAAAATGTGGGGGTTAACATTCAACACCCTACTCAACCCTAAATACCCTGCTGTATGACAAATAAGGTAACTATGGTTCCATTTTGACCACAGTTACCTTCTTCGTCATACAGCAGTCTCCAGTTCCAGCAACAAGAAGTGTCTTCAATTGGAGAGTAGATCTTCATAGTGGTAGCACTTCAGGTAAGTTAGGGTATGCAGTAGAGTCTGGGGGTGTAGCATGGTGAGTGCACAGTGGAAGGGCTGGTGGGGGTGTGTGATCAGCAGTGGACTTCTTTTTTGCAGAATTACAAAACAAAATTGTTGATATCTAGGGACCATTTTATTATATTCATGATAAGAGAGCAATGGTAGGGCAGGGGGACCACTAGACACCAATTAATTTTATTTTCATTGTATGGAAATTGGAGGGTTGAAGGTGCCACTAGACACCAGGGATATTATATGTAAATCAATGGGGACTGAGGCACGGTTGGAGGGTGGAGGTAACACTGGACCCAACTAAAAATATTTATTTATTTATTTCAGGTTTTGGATTAATATCTTTGAGCCCAACATGGCTCTTTTACAAAGGTTCAAAGTCATGTAATACAAACAGACAAAACAAACAAACAAACAATAAACATATTACGATGATCAGAAAGTATCACAATTGGTAGAGTCATGCTAACACATTGTAAAAGATGTTAGACAGTTACAGTTGCTATAGGAGGGCATATTAAGGCTTAGATTTGCTGTTTGGTTTCTAGGTGCTGGTAGTAAGATGATAGCAGCCCAATAGGGGTTTGCCCATGGGGCAGGTTGAGAAGGGGTATAATTACAAGAAAATTAAGTGATTTGGTGAGACAGTCACAGAGGTTTGATTGGGCTAGGAATAATCAGAGCTAACTTTTGAAAGGGCCAATCTTTTCAGGCTCTAAGAGGGAAAAAAGTGTGTGGAAATCAGAGGGTGGGGGGGTGCCATTAGACACCAGGGCTATTAACTGCAAATTAATGGGGACCAAGGCACAATTGGATGGTAGGGGTACCTATAGACACAAGGGAGGGAAAATAAATAACATGGTCAGGCAAAGAGGTCTGGGGGTACCACTGGATATCAGGAAAGATATAAAATTATATATATATATATCTATATATATATATATATATATATATATATATATATATATATACTGTATATATATAAATATATACATATATATATATATATATATATATATATATATGGAAATGGTAAGTGGACTGCCACTAGACAGATGTCAGGGATACATATAAAAGAGTAATAAACTGCAGGGAGTGCAGGGCTCAGAGGGCACTGTGCTCCCACAGGAAAATGAGGATATAATTACATTATCAGAGAAGTTACATATGGATGAGAGTACAGGGTCCAGAGGACCCGGCACTCTCATAGCCAAGTAAGGATATGATTATACTATCTCTAAAAGTAACAAAATAAATTACAAAAAAATGTTGTTAATGGACTAGTTAGGGTCAAAGTGACAAAAGATGGGACATATGGCATTAGGGTTTCCAACCCTAATACTCCACCTTCCTCCAGCTAGTAGAGCAGGTGTGGGGTGTGCCTTGAGGTTCTCAAGCCTAACGCACCATTCTCATACAGTGCACACATCTGACCTTATTTACAGATGTAATGCGATGAGCATTAGGCTTGAGAAAAACAAGGCACACCCCACACTTGCTGCGCTGTCTGGAAGGGGTGGTGGAGGGTGTTAGAGTTGAGAACCCTAATGCCACATTTTCCAGCTTTTGTCCCTTTGACCCTAACTAGTGCATTAATGAAGTTTTTTTTTTAATTTATATTATAGGAGCAAGGTAGTGCCCCTATATTAGGGTGCAGTTTTCACTACTATGTTAAAATGAACATTTTGAACTTTAATAATTTCAGAACCATTATACTGATTCACATGAAATGTCACATGCACCATCAGGGAACAAAAATCTCTTGATGTGGCAAATTTAATTTTGGCCAGATGTGTGAGTGTGGAGGTACGGATTGTCACAAAAATTTGAATATTACCACTTTTGGTGGAATTCTTTGTCACGGCACTGTGCAAAAATGGTGCGGAAGTTTGGTCTGAATTTTTTAAGGTAAATAGGTCTTGGATCACAGATGTACCTTTTGAATGTTTGGTGAAAAAATATTAATCTGTTCCAAAGTTATAAAGTTTTTAAATATTTTCAAGGGAGCAGTTAGATGTCCCGCTTGAAAAAGGATCCTTTGTCGCAAATGGGTAATCCTTTGTCACTAATAGCTAATCGTTTGTCTCAAATGGGTAATCCTGTCTTGTGCTGCTGCCATCTTGTTTTCAGTTAGTGAGGGAAACAAAGTTAAATTGCCCAAAAAATATAGAGCTTTGGTAATCACAAATACTTCAGTTTACTTAATCGGGGCCTTTAATATTCGATTCTGGGGTTAGTATTTTCATTTGTTGTTGAGAAATATGTGTTTTTATTCTCTGGAAATCCTTTTCCACAAACATGAAAAACCTATGCCATGAAAGATGATCCTTTTGCAGTTTTGGAAAAGTTTTTCCCCTAAGTGCAAAAAGGTAATAGAGCAAAAGATTACTTTTTTCACAACTTGCAGAAAAGGATTTTTAGAGAACCTGTTTCTTTGTTGATGTGCTGTTCTTTTAAATTTAATCCCTGGTAGTCCAGTGGTCCCTTTCCTCCCTTTCTCTGATCGCTGTTCCTTTCTTTAAAACTTATAACTGCTGGACTGCATTGCTCCATCTCCCCTATCCAGGCAGCAAAGCAGGTGTGTCGTGTGCCTTGGGTTTCTCAAGGATAACGCTCACACCATCTCATACAGTGTGCACATCTGACCTTATTTATAGATGGAATGTGGTGAGGGTTAGGCTTGAGAACCCTAAGGCAAACTTGCTGTGTTGACTAGAGAGGGGGGTGGAGTAGGGTGTTAGGTTTGGAACCCCTAATGCCATATTTCTCAGCTTTTGTCCATTTGACCCTAACTAGTGCATTAACAAAGTATTTTGTAATTTATGTTATAGTGGCATGATAGGGCTCCTATATTAGGGTTCAGTCTTCACTTCTATGTTAAAGAGAACACTTTAAATTTTAATAACAATACAACCATTTGACCGTTTCGCATTAAACTTTGCATGCACCATCAGGGAACAAAGATTTCTTGACATGGCAAGTTTTGTTCCAGACAGATGTGTGCATGCAAAGGTATGGATTGTCAAAAAATGTTAAAATTACCTACGGCTTCAGAAAAGTAGTCACAAGGATGAGAATGTGTTGCTATAGCAACAGTTGCTGGGGCTTGCATCTACTTTTCTGAAGCTGCTGACTTGCTCGCTCATATCTCTCTACAGTCGGCAGCTTCTTTGAAAGAACACTAAGTAAACTTATGGTTAAATACTGTACACAGATTTCTAACTTTTTGAACAGACAGTACCTTCCTGTAAACCTTGCCAGCACGTTATTTAGCAATATTGAGAGCACTCGGTCATACAACATTGCACCGCTAATGACACTGCATGTCAGGTCTCTCTCTACAATCAGAAGTTCTTTAAAAAAAACTATGTAAAGTTAGAGTAAAATACACAGTTCTTTTTACCTTTTTAAACAGACAGTGCCTTCTTTTAATTCTTTGCCAGCACATGATTTCGCTGTATTGAGAGCACTTGTTCAGATTACATTTGACCAGTAAAAGTGAAAGTGAAAGTAGTTGTACCTAAGACAATGTCAAATATGGCAGGATCAAGGAGATAAGTCTTTAAAATGACATAAGCTGCATGTTGCTTTGGGGTGGGGATGTCGTTGGTTGTGTTGGGGGGAACATGTGTAAGTCACCTTGTGGGGGGCCAAAACAGGAGTTATATGAGGGGTCGTGTTGAGGGAGGATGTAAGGGGTTGTGTTTTGGGGGGGTCCCAAAACATATGTTCTATAAACAGAATATGACATGACCTGACTGAAGATATCATATTTATCTTCACTCAAGGCCAATTAACTCAAGATATCTCACTTGTGGCTTTTCCACCTCATGAGATAGCATGATATCATTGGCCTATTGTGAAGATAAATGTGATATCTTCAGTCAGGCTCATGTGTATATATATATATATATATATATATATATATATATATATATACACACACACACACGCATTGTAAAAAGCTTTGTTAATGCACCAGTTATGGTTGAATGTATACACACTGGAAAAAAAAAACTTTGTTAAGGCAATAGTTATAGCTAAAGCAACACAATTATGTAAAAGTGGTATTAGGGCTTGCAACCCTAACACCCCACCCCACCATGCAGAAAGCAACAGGAAAAAACATTATGTTTATACCTCTTTTGAGTCTTCAGAAATCAGGTGACCATGTGGGGTGTACCTTTGGGTTGTCAACCTTAATGCTCACCACATTCCATCACTAAATAAGTTGAGATGTGTGGAGCATACAAGAATGTGGTGAGCATTAAGGTTGACATCCTCATGGTACACCTCACACCTGATTTGTGAAGACTCATGATAGATGAAACTATAATGGTTCTTCCTGTTGCTACCTGCAGGGTGGGAGTAGGGTATTAGGACTGGAAACCTAACACCACATTTTCCTACTTTAGTTTCTTTAACCATAACTGGTGCATTAACAAAGGTTTTTTTGCAATGAGTTTCCTTAGTTTCTGAGATAATATAACCATATCACCATTCAACCAGGCCCTTCTGGATCAGTGTGAAATATCCATATTGCTGTGGATGCATACAGACATGTTAGTGTGGAAGCACAGGGACCTCTGGGCCCTGTACTTGCATTTGTGCCAAAAAATAATTAATTTGCTTGGCTGTATGGTTTGTTCAACTTCAAATGTTATCCTATGGGAATTTTCATGTTACACATTTTTAATATCTCCATAAATTGTTTTTGCCGATATTATGTATTATTCTTGTAGTACTGTACTCATTAAGACCTTTCTTTATAGATCTTCCCTTTACTCCAAATATTGAGGGAGTTATGCCTTGTTGAAGTTGAAATGTCGTTAAAGGTCCAAAATATCTTTGTATGAAGGCATCCTTTTTCAAATGAACAAAAATCCCATATAAAAAAGGATCCCTTCATATGAAAAAGAATTGAGAAATAAAGTCTAAAATCTTTTTTCATATGGGGCATCCTTTCTTGAATGAATGAAACAAAAAACATATGAAAATGATTTCCTTCATATCTAAAAAAGAATTAGAAAAAAACACTAAGTTCAAAATCATCTTTTTTCTTATGAGAATATCCTTTTTTGTATGAACAAAGATAAAAATACAAAAAAGGTTCCCTTCATAAGAAACCAGAATTTGATCTTGATTTTTTTCTGATTCTTTTTTTGTATGAAGGAGTCCTTTCTCATATGATTTTTTCATTGATATGAAAATGGATGCCTTCATACAAGAAAAGAATTAAAAAAAAGTTCAGATCATTTTTCATATGAAGGATCATTTTTCATATGGCCAAATTCTTTTTTTGTATGTTCATAAAAAAAAAGAAAGTAGAGTCACAAAGAAAGATTTAAAATTAAAAATTAAAATTCATTTTGAAGAACCAATTGCAAAATCCACCTAACAGGGTCCTGATGAGCAAGATTAATGTGTTGGTATGTGTCCAGGATGTAATATTTTGGGGTTTTGAAAAATTATTTTGGAAAAAAATGGAAATGATGGTGGCCATACAAAAAAGGACTTATTTGTTGATGAAAAAGAATTACCCCCATACAAAAAGGATCCTTTTTTATATGGACCACATTCTTTTTTCATTCCAAGCAGCTATCAAAAGACCATACTGAGCTTGCTCAGAACTGAAATATTAAAATGTAGTAACTTTGAAATGGATTAATATTCTTGTCTCCTAATCAATGAAAAGCACAACTGTGCTCCAAGCCCTTTCTACTTGGAAAATTTTAGACCCAGATTCCAAACAATCTCGGTGCTAGGTGATGACTAAAAAAGCAGCTATAAAAAATAGTTTTATTCCCCTTTTCACTATCCACATCTCAGAACTGTCACATCCAACCAGAATGAAACTTGTCAATTCAAGATACCTACCTTCCGAAACCATGCATGCAAAATTTTGTGCAAATCCGTTCAATGGTTGTGAAGCTAATGAAGTGCAGAGTTTGAGGTTTAACATAGAAATCCCTGCTCAACCGTAACTATAGTTATGCAACCTGTATATTCAAGGGTACTGCCATTTGTTTAAAGGTTTAAAGTATCATATATGATTATGAAAATTTGCATGGTATTTATGTATTGCCATGTATCTGTGATTCAGCCCCTGAAGAAGAAGCCATTACCTCCAAATCTCTAGAGGGAGTTGTCTGTCTGTCATTAGGCCTACCACTCTGTTTTGTATAAGCATTTGCACTTCAATAAATTTGCACTTTTGTAGCTCCTGAATGCACTTTTTTTTTTGTTCTCTTGATTAATTTGAACCCCATCATAGGGGAGGTCTGGGCAATCCAACAAGAGTTCCATGCTGATCTTGGTAATGTGTGGAAGGTCAGATTGCTGAGTTCACTTATAGTATATAACAAGCAAAAGCAGCACAAGGAGAAATGAGGGACATGCAGCCTGGATAGAACAATAGTCTACTGTATGTGTGGTATGTGAAGGCTAAGAAGCCTCTTGCTTCGTTATGGTCTTATAAGAACTTGACCCTATTGTTTAAATTACAGCAATTTTTTTCATTTGCCATTAAATGAGCCCAAACTCAGCCCATTAGGCACTGTCCTCAAAGCTGGCAGATCCAGTAGCAATGCTGTTCTTCATTATCTTCTGCTTGCTAGTAAATCATAAAAAAAGACTGGCAGAAAATGGTAAATACTATGTCATGTTACAAAAAGATATTTCATGTGAGGTATATAAGTTGTACCTGGACAAGTTGGCAATGATCATGCTCCCAATTGCCAGGTGTACAGAAAAGAAAAACAAGCTTCCCTTCCTGTTTAAACACTTACTGCCCCATGCCAACCCCACTAGCAACATCACCATACAACACAGAATTGTTCAGAAGAAATCCTCCTCTTCCTGAATTTGTTTTTCAGAATACTTATCATTTGGAGAGGAAGGAGAGCTGCAGTAAAGCCAGAGTACTCACAACCACTACCACCAACATGTTCCTTCAGTCCCTTTTTTGCAGATACAGCTGGCAGCTCAGTGGAAATTGGGAGGAGAAAGTGGTTGTAGATCATCCTGGCTTTGTTCTGAACTGCAACTAAATAGCCCTGCAGTCCTGCATCAATATAGTGACAATCCCACTCTGATTGATCATCAACCACCATGTGACAGTAGCCAATGGATGCACAAGCAAATAAGAGGACTCTTTTCTAGTTGCATCCTCACACAACTTGTGGATTGGCTTGTGAAAAACAGCAATGAAATGCTTGCAAAATCTCAGGCAACTGAGATGCTGTACCACTGGAAAAAACATCAGTTGGGTGAAGGGGAAATAAATGGAACAACATCCCATCCCCAATTGTATGTACTGGCTAAAATGTACCAGCTAGGTCAGTTTACTGTCAAAAAAAGGTAAAATAAGGCTGGGGCAAAAGAAAAAGCACCCGCATGATTTCACAGTGTGGGGGGGGGGTTATGGCCAGTCTGCTGAACCCCAGTTTAGTTATCCCTGACTCAGACCATACAGAATAATGATTTATTGTAGCTGCTGAAGCATTGTAAATGCAAATAAATCATTTATGCCAATGTTTGCAAGTTCATCAACATTTATAAAATGGGTAGGGAATTTGCTGTGTCCTGATTGGCAGAATGGGTTTGGAATCCACTGCCTTAAGGGGTGTCAACTACCAGGTCAGAAACCTTTCTGGCAACCATGACACAGTGCAAATATGCATCAATGCCTGATACAAAATCTGTTCGCATACAATAGACAAGTATTCGGTTGCCCACCCCCTGCAGAACAAATATACTGTATTTAAAACATTTTGGTCACACGTCATCGTAAATGAGCATGTTGCATATTCATGAAGGCTGCCCATCTCGCACATACATGCTGGATACTGCTGAAACTGAGAGGATATCCCTGTCTTCTCAAACGTGTCATCTGCTCATTTGTGAGGGTGAGCATCATGCCCGGTAACTGAGCACTGAGAGGAAGATAACAGCTCTAACACTCTCACTCTCCCTCTCCTTCATCATTGCCTAGTACCTAGCCTGTCATCTGTTTCTTACAAACTATAACAAAACAAAAGGCTGCACAGTGCTTGCTCCCTCTTTCTTTACACGTGACAGCACTGGTGCTATCTCTCTCTCACTTTCTGTTGACAACCAGCGGCACAGCACTCAACTGAGTTCACTTCCCCAATTACAGCCACACAGAGCTATGTCTCCTTCTTTTTCTACATTTTGATCTGCAAGTGTGAAATCACTGAAGCAGCTGTAAGTCGCCCTCACTGCTGGTATGCCACTACCCCCCATCCCATTACTCATTTGAGGAAACTGTGTAATTCTTTCTGGGTGCCTTTGTGACTCACAACCACTGTTTCTGTCTCTCTCTCTCTTTCTCACTTTCCACCTCAGTTGCTCTCTCTCCCTGCAATCCAAGACAAGTTTAAAATAAAGTGATTAACAAGGACAACAAGACTACAACATAATAAACAGATGTTGATACAAAACAAAGGATACACTGCTCACAAAATAGTTGGGAGAAGCTTCAAAAGGAACTATTTTTTTTATTGTACTCTAAGTGTTATTTTTTTCTATATGTATTTTTACCATTTTTTTTAACCAGAAAACCATTTTATAAGTGCAATAAAACACTCCAGGGTGGTGGCTGTCATGAGTTAATGCACTTCCCGGTACTGAAGACACTCAGCACAAGCACCTCATACCTCACTGTGCACTTGAGTGTGTATTATCCTGTGGCAATCACCACCCCTTCATGTCTAATTGCTTACTTATTTCCACTTTAGGTTGGTCACAAAGCAGATCTTAACCAGCTGAAGAGCAGCCTGCATAATTGCTGATGACATCATAATGGCCTCTGCTGCATTCAAATTAGAGCAGTAAAACTAATCACAAAAATGGTGCAATCTTCATTAAAAGAACGAATATGAAAGTTGTATAATTTAAAATACATTGTATAAATAGGACACTCAGTGGCCGCACTCAGAATATAACATTTATCATCACTTTTGAGAGGACATGACTTGTTAACTCAGTCATGGCTTTGCCACTCATGAGTTATGACCCTGCCCTCTCACCCATGAAGATAAATGTCATATTCTGAGTCAGGTCATTGTGTATCCCATATTTATGAAATAGGAGGCTAAATTCTGTACTATGATTGGAGGGATCAAGTCAAATAGCCATGCTTTAGTTCATACAATGCAGTAACACAGATCTACTGCACAGTAATTCACTTTCAGTAACAAAAGATTTTCATCAATTTAGTTGTTTTATTTTATGTCGTTTACTTTTGACTATAGTATCCCATTCTATAAGAGCAACATATCACAACAGGATGTGTGTCATGCTGAATTATACAGTAACTAAAATTGACAGAAGAATTTGACTGGCCAAAGAGAATTCCAGTTTGCATAATTATCTCACCATAAATGCACAGGAGATGAATTCTTACCCAATCAAAAAACATTTTACAAGTGATGTAGAACCTCCTGTCATCTGATGTGTTTGTACTGAAATTTGTGGAAATTGTTTAAGCAGTCTGAGTGATGAGGGGCAATATAAAAGTAAAATACTACTACTATTACTACTACTACTATAGCATTTCAGGGATTTCTAATTATGAATAATGATTTCACTTCTCAAGTGTGTTAAAGGCATTTATCATATGGTCCTCCTGAGGCACAGATATGATTGGGCAGTGCGCATCACCTAACAGTGAGGTAATGCACATTATCAGCACTACCAGGGTGATGAGGTCCATCCTGCTAAGGATCAAGGAGTAGAATGGTCCCTCTTTCTGGTGGCACGCTGGAGAAATCAGCAGCAGCCATTTGTAAAAGCAGTTAAGGGGAACAGACTTGCCTGTGTACCGCAGCTGTGTTGCTGAATCATGCCACACTATTCAATGTTCCAGGTAGTTCTGTGCTGTCTCAGTAGTTCCCCAGAGTGCCCATCACCACCCCTTCCCCACACCCATCCACAGTAACCCCTCCAGGTTGGTACCCACCTGCCTGTCCCGTGGACCTCCATGCACCCAGGCCGTAGTGAAACCAATCATGTCCCACTGGAGGTGCAGACCCAAGGTGGCAGTACAATCTGTGCTGTTGCAGGGTTAACATAGTGAGCTCACTACTGTGTTTTTTTCTGACCCAGCCGCCCCATACCTCAATGTGCACATGGTATGAAGGTATGTCAGTTCATGGACAGAGCTGGTGGAGGGGAGAGACAGAGGCATGGTACAGGCCAGTGATCCCATGCCACAAACTGGGATCATATTTGTTTCATCTGTGTCTCTGCATGGTGACTTGATGCTGTCTCGGTGCTGGCCTCTGTGTGTGTCTCAGTGCTGGCCTCTGTGTGTCTCTCTCTCCCCCAGCACCAAGCACATTACTCCGCACTGTGCACAGGACCAGTTACGGCACTCACTCCCTGTCTCCCAGCAGAGACCTGCCACTGTGTGACTGCTGGGCTCAATCAGGTTTGCAGTCCGCCACTGTGTTTTTCTATCTCTCAAGTGCAGTCTCCAGCTGACAGCTGATATGGATGATCATGGATCTGCAAGTACGAGAGTCGGGTGGAGCTACACACTTACACCTATGTGGCAGCTTTGTGTTTTGGTCTTGCGAACTGTCCCAGTTAAAGGTGTGCAGAACAGAATGTCACACAGGGAGCACAACTAGACACATGCTGCTAGCAAGTGCAGATCATCGTGGGAGGGGAGCATGAATGAACCTATGCTCTGGATCCATGCTGTCTGTGTGTCTCTCTCAGTTTCTGGCAGGGAGGGTAAACAATGGAGAAGTGCAACTGTGGAACCATCAGAGTAGGACCGCCACCCATAAACCCCATTCAAAACAATGCTGTTGATCATAGTGATCACGGCACAGTTGCCTCCTGCCATGATACTGAGGCAATGACCCCAGCTCTTCACAGTTTCCACAGACAACAGTCAAGCCCACCAAAGGGAATCAGAAATTCTTCACAGTATTTAGCAGTGGCAGAACAGGGAAAATGCTGCCTGATCGGTAGGCAGCATTGGAAATGGTACAATTATGTGACTGAAATACTGGAACTGCTGACATACACAGGTGTCCTCAGTAGTGGTGGTAATTAATGCATAGCTTCTGAAAGCAGCATGTCACTCTAAAGTGCTTGTAAATGCGGGACTTCTCTTGACACACACACACACACACACACACACAGCAATGTTACCAAATGGGTAGAGCAAGACAGAGAGAGCTGGTGCTCAATAGAAAATTGCTGCCCTGTGAACCCCCCCACCCCCATGATGATCCTGCTGTCTCCACATGTAACAAAGCAACTGTGCCATATGCTACAGAGAGAGAGAGAGATAGCCATAGCATACTACAGTGCTCTTGGGGCACAGTTGGTGTGTGTGTGTGTATGGGGGGGAATTGGGGCTGTCCATGTTTTAGGGTGTGTATGACTGACTGTTATGCACAACAAATGCCACAGATCCTATCACTAGTGTATATGTGACATTTGTATGCACATAACAGCTATACAGGCTGCACTATTTGTTAAGGACTATTTTGCAAGGTGGCAGGATATAGTAATTTTTTTCCTGTTTAAACAACAGAAAAAACTAGGGTTTTTATATTTTTTGCTGTTTAAACATAACTCATGTAATAAGTGCAGTAACGCACTCCAGGGTGTGCTGATAAAATGGATTAATACATACCCTAGGGGCTGTGACAGCACTTTGGCTGTGCCCTCGTGCTTCACAATGCCCCTGAGGTATGCATTAATCCACATTATCAGCACACCTTATTTATTTATTTATTTGCTTTTGGTAACCGGGTAAGCACACTAGACAGCAAGTGCCTATTTTCAGGTGTGACCCGGGAGAATCACAGGGTAATTACATAAAAGAGATACATTGACAACATTACAGTAGAGGAGCGGACATGCTCCAAAAGTGATACAGAGTATCAGTTACAGAGTAAACATTTTTCGGGTGCAACCCTGGAGAAT
The DNA here is from genome assembly GCA_016271365.2 of Neoceratodus forsteri. Lineage (NCBI taxonomy): Eukaryota > Metazoa > Chordata > Ceratodontiformes > Ceratodontidae > Neoceratodus > Neoceratodus forsteri. The sequence goes on from CM057453.1 coordinate 218,166,310, forward strand.
CACAGGGTAACTACATAGGAGAGATACACTGACAACATTGCAATCAGGAGCAGACATATTCCAGTAGTGAGACAGAGTATCAGTTACAGAATTAACATTACAATAGAGAGCCGAACCATGCGTTAATGCTTACTTGGCTGTGCCCCATGCCTAACAACACACCCAAGGTGTGCAGCAACTCACTACTGTACAATTACATGCACTGTTGTATTGTATTGCTTTTTTAATGCACCACTCTCACCCGGGGTAATTGATGCCACTACTAAGAAACAGATACATACTGTAGGACACAACATTGATTTCAATACATTTATATCAAGAAACCATCAGTTCATTGATTTTGCACCATGTTCTCTGTAAAGGGTGTAAAAGAAAGCTAGGAATGCTTGGTTTTGCAATGATGAAGAATTTCTGCCTCCCAGTTGATGCTCAAGATGTGCATGTTATGGATGTGATAAATTAAGAATCCAGGGCACAATGCTGGTCACCCATTCATACCCAGCTAGAGAAGCTTTGTTAGTGTTGACCATGGATGTACCGTCTTTCTTTTCCCCAGAGATAGGACTGATACATTTGGGTGGAGAAAAAGGCTGAGCACCAAAAATCTGCACAGGGCCATTTGATACCCTTCACAGGTCTAATGAAAGTATTAGAACATTTCAATTGTAGAATTTCAGAAAACAAATCTCGCCAGATGTGCACATAAATTTCCATACTCAAATGTACTCTATGAAGTACTCACGTTTTACAAGTAATAAGAAACCCTGAATACTTGCAGAGGCATCATTCTGCAGCCCGCATACACCTTTAAAACAGCAGTTCATATACTCACTGGAAAATGATTGTTTCAGTAGCTACTGTGGAAATTGGTCACTAAGTTCTTTTGACTTCAAATAATCCACTGGTGGTAGGTTACTGGACAGGATGGGACGATGTATGATAATAATCAATGTGAAACCATGTTTTATTCTAAAATGCAAGTGTGTCCACATGACAGATTTTTGGGCTGCCTTTTAGCACTACAACTATCACTTCCATTAGCCAAAATTATACGTTTTGTGTTCTGGAAAGCAGATCTAGTGTATAAACAGTGCAAAATTAAATTGTATGAGCAGCTCCCCAATCAGATTAGAAGAGAGCTCAAAACTGTATTGCAAACTTATTTTTTAACTTTCACAGAGTCCAGAAAATGAATAATTGGCCAGTTGAGAAGTAGTAGCTCCCTTTACACATAAATAATGATTGCCTACAGTGTAAACTTGGAGCATTTTTCAAGATTTCCCAGCAGAAAGTGCCACATATCTTTAATGTAAGATTCCACAATCATGAATATTTAATTTCTACTAACACAGTCCCTGGTTCCCACATGGATTTAACCCTAAAACTTGGCCCTGCTTTTATTTCTCAAATGACTTCTTACAGATTTACATTTGTCTTGCACTGATTTAATATTGTATTAGCATACACAACCCCTCCCCCCTTTCTTTTCTTTGGTTCAGGAACTTCTCTGGAACATGCAGTCTGGTGAGACTTGCATTTTTAATGCTTTAGTAGGCAGAACTGAGTGACATTGCAAGAGTGCTTGCTCTCTTCCTAATCAGCTATCAGAAATGAAAAAATTATTCTGCATTCACTGATTTTTTCAGAAGCTGTTGGAAAGTCATGGAAAAGTACCGTAACTTTTTAGTAAGCTATAGCCACTCCACCACTTTAATTTTGACATCACAGCAACTTATGGCTGACACAGATCTGCAGAGGAGCCTCTGACTAATACGACCCAGCAGGCATCTAAAGTGTACTGAATTTCTGACCACCAACTGTCCTTTTCATGAAAACAAAACAAAGGAAAAAATAGAAATACCCAGCACAGCAGTTCCTAAACAGTGAAATGAAGAATTAATTGGCAGCTAAGGCAGCAGGATTTAAGCAGAGAGCAAACAATTCAACAGAAAATAAAGCAGCATGAGGGAAAAGGATCTTTTATGTATAACATGCATGAGCACATTACAGAAATGAGACAGCAAAGTAAACACTTAAAATATTTATTTTGCACTAGGTAATAGCACATTAAATAATACACTTACAGTCAATAAGATCTGTTTCTGCCAGGAGAGACAGTCTTTTCTTTTTTATTCTACATTGTTACTTTGTCAGTGGTAATATTTCCCAGAATATCTAATATGAAATACAAACTGTAGTGCAAAATGGATGCTTTAGAAACTACTATGTGATTAAAAAAAATCTTAGCTCAGTGAAGAGTTTTACTGTTAGAATTGTAAATGACTAGAGTACATTTTATGCCAGCACGGTGACCTTAAATGCTTGTATGGATCCGATGTTAAATGTATTTATTTATTTGTAATTTTTAACCAGGAACGGCACTCTATGCTATGATTGCTTATTTCTGTGTATTTCCTTGGGTGGGTGGGTTGCATGGGTCTGTGCTTTTGTCAGGATGAATATTGACCATGGTAGCTTGAGAAACTCTCCTACTATTCTATTCTATTCTATTTTTCACTGAATTATCGATTTTTGTTTGCCCTGTTTAACAATTTAGGTTCTAAAATCTTATTCTTCCTACCATTGAAATTACTATAGACTAGGCTAAATAATGCTATAGCTCTTGTTTACAGTTACTGTACTTCAATTGTACCACTGTTTTGTTTGCATTATATTGTATTTAATTTCATCCACTATACCTTTTACATTGTGTGCTGTCCTACCCAGGACCTCTTTGTAAATGAGCTTGCTCAACAGAGCCTCTTCTTGGTGAAAAAAATAAACTAAAAAAAATTTCGTTGGTAAGTGCCCTGAGATCTTTAACTTGTCCCACAGCACAAATCAACAGCTCTGTGTGTGGCTGAGCTTCAGACCATATCATATAAGTAAACCACAATGTCTGAGCTCTGTAGCTGCAAAACAAACAACAACCATACAGTATTAGTATGTATAAAGTGTTTTTGTTTGCTTGTACCATAGAAATACTTTCACCTTGACAGCGAGCTGAGATTGGCAGAAGGGACCTTGAATTAACACCTTATATGAAGAATGGTGCCTCAGCAGTGGAGTACCCCACTGTACTGCGCTACAGTGTCAGTTAAGGGTATTGCCCCAAAACCTGCATCTGGTAAGGGGTTAGAAACCACAACCTTCTGATTTTTCTGGTCAGAGATGTGAGTATGCAATCTACTGAGCCACTGACTTTGATGCTAAATAACAACATGCATCCGTAGGATTGAGTAAAACTAAATGTACTGCTGCTGACATAGTTGACTATGATGCTAGATATGGGTAGAACTGGTTCAAAAACATGTTTTCCTTTAATCCTGATTTAGTGTAAAGATTAAAATATAAAAAAAGCTCCCCTTAGTGATGTCACAGGAAAAATAATAAAAATAAAACTATTAGACCCAATTTGGCTTATGTGTCATAGTGTATAAATTGAACAGCAAAAAAAAAACCTGTGTCATAACTGGTCATTCTTTTTTCCCCTTAGGAAAAGGTGTTCATAATTGACTGTTATGACCCATGAGTTATTACAGCAAACACATACCCAACCTTTCTAATGGGATGCTAGTGCTGAATGTTCAACACACAGTTTTTCTCACAACTGTTTTTAATCACTAATCAAAATAATAATGTTTCTTCATGACAAAGTCAGTCTATGTCTTCATTTCCACTATAACACATCACATCATCCTCTAGAAATGCCCTCTGTCTTTTACCTCATCACAGGAACCCGGGAAACCATTGACAGTAACAACCTAATTAGCTTAGCAGCATGAAAACTTGGTTTTCTCAACTTTATGGATTGTGAAAAAAAAAACAAAGACATTTAATTTATTGGACTTTTTAAACAGTTACACACTAGTTGGTTTTGTGAAAGTTGTGATTTTTGGGTGGAGGAAGGAAGCTAGACAAATGTACTATGTGGGTGGGGTGATTTTAAGAATAAATTTTTTTTAAACAAAAAAAAAGAACTGTCATGTAAAGTTGGGGAGGGGGTTGGCAAACTTCACTATGCTATGCATAATCTGACGTTCCCAACTTCTCACGGACTTCGGGGGATGTTTTTTTTTTTTATTTATTTTTTCTCAACATCACATTTTGACAGGGGTCTTCCTTAACTTTTTTTTGCACTAGCCAGCTAGGCTAGTGAACCAGAGATTGCACTAGCCTGCAGTCAATATGGTTCACATTGATTTGTTAAACAAAAGGCAAATAAAATCAAAATGTATCAAGCACGTGTCTGAATTTATTTAAAACCTAAATTACAAATGAACTTTGTAAAATAAAATACTTCATATATATATATATATATATATATATATATAAAACAGTCAGTGAAGTCAGTGTCTTAATGTCATTGTCTTAAAGCTCTTAATATAAAAGTCAAATGATCCTTAAATGTTGCTGGATTGTGCGATGTCAGGGGAGTGTGGGTCACTCTCAAACACACTTGTATCACTATCACAGTCACTCTCGGCTCAGGCAGACCACTGGGACAAGGCTGAAAAGAACAGCAGATGTCAGAATGCTGGTTTAACCTCCCTGTGTTCCAGGGCTGTAAACTGTTAGTCTCTTGTTTGATTAGCGCCACAGTCTCTCACTGTTCTGACTGCACCCTGGTGTGAATGCTGGCAAATCTAGTGATGTTTTACTTTGGGGGGGGCATACTTGAGGGTCTGTCTTTGTACCATTACTGCCCGTGAAGATAGAGACCAGCAGTTATAGTCACAATGGAGGAGCCTGTTTTTTCACTGGTGCATATTTGTTGCAGCTGCTGCTAGTTTTGGAAGCAGCTTCTCAGAATAATGATGACCACAGTGTGACAGAGTCAGAACAAGGTGTCTTACTGTTCTGACTGCTCCAAGTCCCAGCTCCTGAATTCTGCAGGGAGTTGACTGTTCACTTTGGGGGGTGCTCCTGTCCCATTTTTCCTTTGGAGGACCCCATTTCCTCACTTGCGTATATTATCTGCTGCCACTGCTGCTTTGCAGCTTCTCATATGGTGACCACAGCACAGACTGACAGGAACAAGGCTAAAACAAATGGAACGGTGGAGATGAGGTCAGAGTGCATTACTAGCTAAGCTAACTTTATTTCAGCTTCAGTAGTCTATCTTGAGTTACTTCCGACCCAACGTTATGGCACAAATGCTGCCCTACAACTAGTCTTGACTTAAATACTGAGCTGCTTGTCTTTAATTATGTATAGTTTGCAGTCTCACTTTTCCAGCCACGCTGTATCCTGAATGCTGCTGCTGGGGTGTTTTTCAGTTTGACTTGGGGGGGCTCCTTTGTGGTCTCAGTCAGTTGTCCGATCCTCCTTTTCTTTTTGTCTATACTTATTTGCTCTCTCACTGCTCTGACCGTGCTTCATGCTGGTGTTTGTTTTTTCTTTGCAACTGTACAATCGCCACACAGTACAACAGGCAGAGAATGGAACTTTAGCTTTCCACTGGAGGAACTGCACTAGTCCAACTGGGCAAGTGAAAGAGATCCTGCACTAGCCCATGGCAATCTGCTCTAGTACCCAGACTAGTGAATGAATATTAAGATCGACCCCTGCTCTGTGACCCATTTAGCTGAAGTTCAAATTTATAACATGTCTAGTAATAACAATGCAAATTAACATGAAGACAGGACCACTGACCCCTGGATGAGATCAGCACTGATGATGATTACACCTGACATATTACAGGCCACTCGTAAATTTAAACTTTGGTTTGTTGAGAAAAATAATTTGTGAACTGCAATCTTATCTAAACTTTTTTTTACCAATTTTCACTTACTGTATGTCAGACATTTACAAAATTTAGGTTCCATACTTTTGATTCTAATCTTTTAAAAGATAGATATGCAGGGAGTTCACAGAACTGTGAATCTATGATTTGTGGGTGTAGGCTGAGTGTCTCTGAAGATACAATACATATTCATTTTCCAGACATTTATTATATGTATATTATATCCTTTCCAGCTTATTCCTGAATAGTCTCCCTCAAGTCAGCCAGTGCCACGTCCTACTCTATGCTGATGATGCAGTCATCTTCACACATGGCTCAAATCCTGTTGAACTGGAGCATCAACTTCAAAGGGATTTCAACCTGTCTTGAGAAGTGGTTCATAGACCATAAGTTAATTATGAACTATAAGAAAAATAAGGCTATGTTGTTCACCAGCCCCAGAAACAAGCATCGTGACTACCTTTTATCAATATGTAATGTTGCTGGAGCCACCCTTGGACTGGTCCAACATTTTAAATACCTTGGGATCACTATTGACAACTTGTTTTCCTACACTGCCCACACTGACAACACCGCCAAAGCAATCACCAAACCTATTGGACCCCTCTATCATCACAGACACAGCCTGTCCCCTGAAGCTCTTAGAATATCAGTCCACAGCTCAGTGAGTTCCCTTGTTGATTACGGCCTACCTATATATGGCTCAGCTACTGACACTGCTCTCCGTCACCTAAAAACCACCTTAAACAAAGCTTGCAGGCTAACCCTAGGGGCACCTAGGCTGACCCCCACCTGCGATCTGTATACCAATGCACAGTGGCTCCCTAACTCTGCCTGACTAAAATTCCATACCTGCCTCCTGGCAAACAATGTCAGCCTTGGTACCCTTCAACCTGGGGTAAACCAACTCCTGGTGCCCTGTATTAATCCATGGCACACTCATAGCTCAGAGCACCTGTCCTTCATTACACCGAAATGCTGCACTTCCCAAGGACAAAGGTCTTTCACGTACCGAGACCCACTCTGGTTCAACTCTCTTCAGGAAGACCGCCTGTGATAGCATACGTTTTGTGTCTTCAAAGTACACCTCAAATGACGCTTGTTAAATAATGCCTGGTGCAACTGTCACACATAGCTACACCTCCACTCCTCCAATACTGATACCCTTAGGTACCCCCTCCCTTTCCCACTGCCTTCCTTGAGCCCTGCACCCCTCCCTCCCACTTACCTCTCACCCTTACCCCTACTTCTTTCCCTTGCCTTTACACAAAACTCTCTACCACTCACCTTCCACTCTGCTTCCTACCTCCCTTGAGACTACTTCTTCCCCCATGCCTTCACGCCTCCACCACTCACAGCTGCCTTTCTCCCTCATTGCCCCACCTCCACCACCTGCCCCCCACACACCGCTCCAACCTTGCCCAGTCTCATTTCTCATGGTATCACCTGCACTCTTGGCACTTGGGGCTCCTCCCCCCTCACTTATCTCCTCTCCACACACCTGCCTCCACTGACAACTGACCAGTACTTACCATCAGTCATCTAAAACCTGTAAGTCTATTACTTTGTCCCTACACCCTCCTTCCTTATTGTCTTGTCTGCTTCACTATTACAGTGTAATTTTTATTTATGCTATTATGTTTGTATTGTTTACTTGATGTGGAACCAATGTAAAGAGCTCTGAGCGCAAGTGGTTAATTCCGAGACTGTAATAAATAAAAATAAATAAAATATATTATAGCTTGTAACATAAATAGTGGCTAGGTTCTTTCCTGGCAAAATCTCTAGGTCCACCTGCAAAGCAATTAAATCTTCTTTTGACTGGCATGGATCCTATATTGACTCTGGAGTATGCAGCCTTTAAGATTTCTGATACTACAGTATAGCAGGTTAAATTTAAGGTTCATACTCTGATTTTATAGTATGTACATATTTATATGTTATATGATGATAACTGTTGTTGATGTTTAACTGCATTGCTGTACAGAACTATTTTATCCATGTAGGTTTTTCTCCTTTTGGGGCACTAGGCAGGTTCCGTTCAGGTTCTCTCCTCGAGAGGACTCATTCCACTCCTCACCTCAGGGGCATCATTTTACCTGCCCCAGTGCTTCCTTTTCCATTTTCTCCCTGTTACCCAGAGAGCCCAGTACCCAGACACACTTGCACTTGAAGGCATGCATGTGCTCTGAGGCTCCGGTGACAGCCTCTTCCTCCCACCCAGCCTAATGCTAGGTCCCTCCCCTATGCTTGGTACAGCCATTGAGCCTCCACGTGGTGGTGGCCAAGAGCCAGAAAAAACCCACATCCCACCCCAGGAGAGGAGAGCTTCCTGGCAGCAGCTCAATCCAACTCTTGGCCCTCTGCCCAGATGACCCCCAGCAACCCATGCTCATTCCTGAACATGGGTCGCTGGCATGAGAAGAGGTAAGGCACCAGCACCTCAGCCCTCTTTGTCATTGGCTTTACTGAATGAGTTTAAACTGACATTTGGTAATGGCTTTTTAAGCTGATTGAACAAACTTGACTACTACTACTACTAATACTACTACACCTGGCATCATAATCTTTGTTTGGTACATTGGAATCATTTCTACAACAACAGATTATAATGTCACATGCAGAAGATGTTAAGTGCAGACCAGCAGTTAGAGCTAATGAAGTCTAGATGACAGCAATCCTGTGTGTATGTTGATGCACATAGTTTAAAAGAAAAAGGTGAACTTAAACAAGCTATTATAGTGGTACAGTAGTATAATGGTTGAGTAAACACTGTTATATTAAATCCTAATTTTGCACCTTAATAAAGGGACCATCCCTGGATGGAATAACATGAAGTTTGGCATGCTTGTCAGCTGTGCCAGGTTCTCTGGATCTTGCAAATTAAGAAATGTTCAGTTTAGCAGTTTAAATGTTTTAAAGTTTGAAATTACATAAAAAAAAAATATGGTTTCTAAAAACCTTTTCATTGCTAACTTGATAGTACAAAAGTGGCTGTGAGTCAAAACCTGAAACTTTCTGGTTCATTAAAGTTCGACCCAAGGAGGATTCTTTCACACAGGGCTTACACAAAAATTTGTAGCTTTTAAATTATTTAAAGAATAAAAATGACATTTTCAAGCATGCACAGTTAATTATTTTCAGGGATTTTTTTGTAAGTGGAGTTTTGAGACACTGATGCACATCACTTTTAGGATTAGTCAGCCACATTCATAAGCTGAGACTTATGCTTTCATAAGCCTTAGCAGTCAAGAATGTGGAGAAAATAAGAAAAACCTTTGCGCATCAAAAACTAGAAAATGTGCTGTAAGCTAAATCTGAAACTTATGTGGTTGATATTGTAATGTGTATTGTTGAATCTTCAAATGTTATTTTTTAAAGTAATAGGGCTCAATTTAAACTTAGGTGTGCCACAGATCCTGCTCGCGATTCTGCAAAAAGATGGGTCCTGGTACCAAAGTCCCTGAGTTAGCCAAAAGCCAACCTGTGTGTCATAGAAGCAGTGCACAGTAGGGGAATGCAGCAAGCCACAGGGAGGGGCCTGTGGCAGGAGAGGACAGTGAAAGTGACTTGTCAATCGGTCACCATGGTGGGTCATTCTGAGCATGCAATGGTTCATGAGGAGGTGAGATGGGTTGGGATGGGTTGAGGGGGTGGCAACTGCCCCCAGCTGAGCCAGTGCATGGCCACCACAGCTCAGTGTGGGTCCATGTGGAGGGGGCAGATGCATCAGTGCCAAAATAAAGAGGGTTTTGTGGGCTTATACATGGCATAGACCAAAGTCTACTCCAATGGTGGTCTAGCATGGGTTGTGGGCTGTACAGGTGCCTTCCCTGGGGGCAACAGGGTCACCCCCACCCAACAATGGCTCCAGGTTAGGCCAGACCTGGGCTGGTCTAACAGTAGGGTATTTGTGTCCATTAGGGGAACTTGCAAAATCCCACTGTAGGGGATACTGCAGCCCTGCCCTGATGCAAATCCCTTTCTGCCATGGCTCACCAGTGCAACTGTCACAAGGATAGTGCAAGCCCGGATAGCAGAGGCAGTTCCCCAACTGATGCAAGGTGCCCTACAAAATCAGGACTGGTGCAAGATACTGAGCAAGGAGGCCTTTGCACCATTTCACTCTGATGCAAGCCCCTTGCAAAAGTCCTGATCTTTTGAAAATTGGACCCAGAGTTTTTAAGCTATTCATGAAATTAAATTGTTTTGGAGTCACAGAAACAGGTCCTGCTTTTGTCATCTGTTTCCATGGCTCTCAAAGTTAGTTTCCTAAGTCTCAACACATCACAAAACTGGGAAATAACAAAAACAAATGTAGCTTGTGTGAAAGTAAGAGCTTGTAGATTGCATGAAAAAGTGCTGTTTGTCGCAAGAACTGGAGTTTTCATTCAAGCTTTGTGAAATTGAATTGTGGCAACCAGACACCCATACCAACTGGCTCAATATTGACCCCCGTTTGGGTTCTTTACACTGGGTGCCCAATCCCAGTTTCAGGCAATCCGTACAACTCCCTACCCATTAGCACCCATGACTCTCTCCATCTCCCATACAAGTTTTAACTGTCCCAGTCCCTTAACCCACTTAGCCCCATGTCTACACTCCACTCCTAGCACTGGCACCCATGCTTTCAATGAATGATCCCATTCTGGATGACTGGCACAACTCTTCCTTCACTTCAGTCAGTCACCATCAACAAAAGAAAAATCCCTTGAAACAAATTAAGTTCTTAAATGCAGTAGCCACACATGCATCAGGAAGGACTTAATTCTCTTCAGTTTGTTTTTGTTTGTTAGTTTTTTGTTAATAACCTGGCCATTTTGAACCAACCCTCTCACAATGATGTAAGAGGCAACTTGTAAATCTGTCTTGAAATGTGTTTTGTGGGTTGACCCTCAGAAACACATATTGGGTCAGATTTACATGGAACCACTTATATGGTTTCTTGGGATGTTAAGGGGGAAGGGTGGGATGCATGGAAGCCAATGACTGGATGGAAAGAGTTTTTTTTTTTCATATACTGGATTGGAGTGGGAGGGTAACAGTACTTTACTTGGACTGTGAACAAGGGTGAGGGAAGTATTTTACATTCTGGTAGCTAGGTTCTTGTCCATGAGTTAATTAAGCAATAAAGCATGACAAGGTGTGTGTTATCATGTAATAACATCACTCCTGGGTTGGGTTGAAGCACGAGGTGAAGCCAAGTGCTTCCATTACCCCAGAAGTAACATTATTACACAATAACACACACCTTGGAGTGCCTTATTGCAATTATACAATGGCTCAATGTTATACAAAATAAAAAAAAATGTTTTTAGTAGATTTGTAGTGTGGCAATATGTCTTTGTTTCTGAAAAGAAAAGCAAACAATGCAGATCCTGTGGCAACAAATCAATACAGTGATGCTATTGTGTAATAACATCACTGTCTCAGGCACACACCGATCAATCAGAATACAGGAAATTTCCTTGCCATTGTATAATGTGTATTATGAACTGGACATCGTAAATACGGGAAGCTGATGGGCAGAGAGGTTTTTGAAGCCGTGATGATATCAGGCTACATCATCACAGCTTCAGAAAACCTCCGGCCACCAGCCTCCTCACTGACCGTGCAGTCTTCTTCATCTCCAGCAGTCCACAGCAAGTCAGACTTCCAGTCATCCGCTATTTAAAAACCAAAAACGAACTCCCACCAGCTGCGCACATAACATAATTCAGCACAATGGAAGCCGCTGGGAGCAATACTTTCAAAAGCCACATATCCAGCAGCATGTCAGTGGCAGCAATGGATGAATAATTTTTTTTTCTCTGAAAAGGACAAATGACAGACCCGCGCATTGTAGTCATTCTCACACAAACCGCGGCTCTCCCATAAAAAGAAAGCTACGTCCCAGCCACATAGAAAAAACTGCCAGTCTTGTCCCAGACATTCCTAACCATTGTAATAGTAGCTCTTACAATAACAGTCCCAAATGAATCACACCAAGACTCTACCTTTTTCTCATTTGTTCACCATTGGCTTGCCTCTCCAACTTCTCACTCAGCTTACCAGTCCTCAGCACCCAATTCCCAGAACAAAAATAATAAAAATAAAGTGTACTGTGAATGGAGAACACTTTAAAGAAAGAAAACTGCAATGATAAGGAGTGGGTCACCCAGTCACAAGAGCTCCACTTCCTCTACCACAGCCAACAATGCCACCTGCTGCCCAGAGCCCTCCAGGAACTATTTTATTTAAAGGTATTCCTCCAACACCCCCAAAACACATTTTTAAAATGTTTCTATTTTTTTTTTACTTTAAAAAATATGTTAACCACTTCATAATAGCAATAATGCACTCCAGGGTGTGGGTATATCATGGGATATCGTCACTTCTCGGGTCATTGGATGCACTCAGTCTGCGGCCTCATGCCTAACCACCTGAGGCGTGATGATATCCCATGATATACCACACCCTGTTGTGCATTATTGCTTAATTACACCACACTTCCCATAAGGTCAGTAGAGAATAGTGGAGAAGGATGAGGAGCATGAGACGGATGCTCTATGATTAGTGGTGAGTGAAGTGGCCTCAATTAATTCCGTGAAGTAATTCACAGTGAAGGCAAATTCAAGAAGTACCCACAATGCGAAGCAGAGTATTTCACATTATAACAGGTAAACGCGAAGTCCATTGAAAACAATGACTTTGCATTACTCTGCCTTCCCAAACCACTACTTCACAAATTTTAAGGTGAAGTACATTGAGAACAATGTACTTCACCTCACTTCATCTTGTTTTTAAGCTCCAAAGGTGAATTTTGCAGTGATTCATGGGATTTCAGGTCACATGGGCTCTAGATTGTTCTGCACAGCCTCAATTTGGGGTAGTGTGTGTAGGAAACTGTAGGAGACAGTCTGCTTAGAGAGCTCTCTGTGATTGAAACCTTCTAAAAGCTGCTTAAAAAGCCTTTTTGAGTACTTTTTTTTTGCTCAAACTTTAGTTTATCGATTGTAGGAAACCCTCCTGTGCTCATATCATCAATCGTTTATCATTTGTGTGTAGATTTTGAATGTTAATGTACAACATTGAGTCTGTGTACTGAGAGACAGTGGAAGTGTGCTTTGGGGAGGGGCGTATCTGTGGCATAGGTAGATTTAAGTTGGAGAAATAGGGAGTTCTTTGTTTTTTGGTTATATTTTTCTTGTATAACTGACTGTGTTAATGGTCACACAGTAATATTTTCAGTAATTGTTGAAATTTTTTTGCTGATTGTGTGTGTTGTGGTCTTGACCTGGTGCAGCAGTGCATAATTTCAGGTTGATTAAAATACATTGTATATTACTGACATGTTCAATTTGCTATGCATTACTTGTAGACAAATTGTGTGTGTGTGTGTGTGTGTGTGTGTGTGACATCAAACAAAACACCATTTATTGTGCCACACTGTAATTGCAGGCGCAGCAGTATAAACTTGCTATCCACTGCAGCTGCATGATTTTGTACTGCGATTGTGGTATCTTTTCTTGGTTTTGCACTGCCATAAACCCCCCCCCCACTGGCAAAAGGTATTCTTTTCCTGATTGGATTGTTTGTGACTTGAGAGCACCACTGGTTAGTTAAAATGTATCTATTGTTGATGCCACGGTTGTTTTTTTGGCTTCACATCCAGCAGCCCCCCATGGCCCCAGACAGAATAAACATTCCAAAATCTAAAATAGTTTAGAATATTCTTGTTGATCCCCCAAAATGCCTGCAAAGAGATGTGCAAGCAAAGCTGTTTCTCATCATTGGAACTGCTGCCAGTGGTAAGATTGCCTGTGGGTGTGGTAGTACGCAGTCGCAGAAGTGCATTGCTGATGTGAGGAGAGGAATTTCTCCTTCAATGTTTTTTACAGTGCAGTCAGTAGCTTCACTCATAGTTGGAGGAGATGATGTTGTCCCAGCTGGTGGTGTTAGTGCAGTTGCTGGTGATGCTATGAGTATTGCTGCCTCAAGTTCCACTTCTGACCAGTTTACTGTGTCCAAAAATATAATGGAGTGTGAAGCAATGCCAGTGAGTGGCAGTGTAGATGTTGTCATACTCCCCAGTAACATCCCAGTAACCGAACATGAGGATTCTGATCATCATGTCAATGATAGTACACAATGTGGCATTTCTTCCACCGCAGTTCAGGTCATGAATTTGCAATGCAGTGATTCACAGTGTGGTAAAAGCATTTTGGGTGATGGAAGTGCTAATAATGATGATGTTGCTGTGGTTGCAACATGCAGTCCAGATGCCAGCATCCAAGCAGAAGATGTGGATGATGTTGATGAATATGATGATGATGTCAGTGATCCCTGTTGGGAACTGGAGAAAAAGATATTCAAGGTGGCTGTGTCTGGGTCTGCTTGCATTCTCCCCCATAAAAAGTTGTGAATTATCAGTTTCAGGTGATGATGATGATGACCCAGTAATAAAGTTAAGTAGTCGTGGTGTTCAGTTGCAATCCAAGTGTGTCCTGCCTAAAAAATTATGTAGCACATCCCCCACTTCATGGTTTTAAAAAAATGGAGTTCAATAAGCAGCATCAGGAGGGACATGTTAAAACTAGAGCATCACAATCCTTTGTTTGGGATTTTTTGTGTAAGATGCAAATGATGAGTCAGTTGCAATCTGCCAGGTTTCCAGGTGCGTGTTACACAAGGTCCCTGCACCCTAATTGGTACCCTCAGAGGTACACCGTAGACAGCTAGTGCTTAAGCATACATTATACTAACACATAGGGCTAAGGGCATCTACCGTACAAGAGTAGATGTCAGAATATGTACGCATATTGTTGTAATACACTTTGCTTGCTAATACATATATTCTCGTATGTATTTTCTGTATATTCGTACTTGTAAGATGCCAAGGCACCTGTGTCGTTGGAATAATTATGATATGTAAGTCGGCATTGTCACCTTTTGGTGATTTGTACCACTACACTGAGTTATATAAGACTCTGTATAAGAACTCTTTTGTTCACAAACTGATGACTACTACAAAATTGTATAATGTTATCTTGGACCGTGGAGCCTCCTCTAATTTAGCCAATAGGGCTCATCTCTGCAACTAGAAATGTTTCTATCTTACAGTAACCATAGTAATTATCATAGGTATATAATGTGATACACTAGTCTTGTACCTCAGAGATCCCAAGAGACACAAAGAAACATTGAGGTATTGGGAACGCTTAGCACTGGCTCCCAGTTCGTATTGGTAAGAACTGCTTAGGGCAACTGTGATTTTATCCTTTTTGGTAGTAATAAACAAGTTTATTGCTCTTATGAAATGTGTCTGTGATTACTTGCATTCCCAATATTGTCAAGAACCTGAAAGTGAGGTTTAGACCTCCTGACAATTGGTGACTGTGGCAGGACATATTTGGTGTTTGTAAGTTTTCACTTGTTGCTATAACTTTTCCCTTTTCCCACGGGGACAGTAGGTGTACATTCCCATATCACCTCTTCCATTTTGAAACCAGTTTGTAGTCACTTACAAAGCCTGGCTGTCATCCTTTTGGGTGTGGTCGATGCCGACTTGACTCACTCCATCACAGCTTTGAATTGTAAGCCTACAACTTTTACAGTAGCCTGAATGTGTATAAAGTGCTCCTGTTGTGGATCGATACATAGCACGATGCCTTTTTCACAGTTTGATTTTTCATTCCCTCCCACACAATGGCCACTGTATCAAATATTTGCGCAGAACTGAGACTCGATGTCTCAAACTTTCTTACCTCCCGTGGAGGCTGGGCTGACTTCACACAGGATGCAAGTCAATCTGAAAACCCTGTACTGGGGATTTCAACCCAGCACACAGAGATGAGACAATCAACCAATAAGTGTCAGGCTAAAGGGTTGATGGTCGCGGCTCTCTATGCTGCTCTGGAAGCCTCCGAAGTGAGGTTTCAAACCCTTGAACTGCAAATCTCATCTCTTAAGCAACAGATGGTTTTGAAGGAAATAGAATGTGTTAGACTGCAGCAGAACTTGGAGTCTGAACTCCAAACTCTGCGGAATGAAAAGGATTCACTTTTGCATCGTTCAGCTCAAGCTGGGGAATAGGAACTTTGTATGTTGAAGCAGGAGTGTGAAAGTTTGAGACAGGATAAGGGACAGGCATTGCATATGAATGATTTGCTAAGTGCTGCAAATGCTCAGTTGAGTGAGGAGATGGAAGAGCTACAGAACAAGATGATCAGGTACGTAATGAATTAGAACTGCCTACTAGGGACAATCGCAAATTGAGTGCCATGTATAGAGTGTTGCAGAAGCAAATGCAAGATGAGATTGATATGGTTGTTGCAACTGTGAGTCATCCTGAATGTAAAACCAAGATGGCGAAACTGCGCCATCAGTGAAAGGTTCTGGCTGGACATGTTAAGGCGATGGGAGGTGTAGCCCCTGCCTTACACACGTCATCTGAAGGAGAGGTATCAGATTATGACATCTCTCAGTACAATGCCCAGTAACACCCCTACTATGGCCCAGAAACCCCACCCAGCCATCCACAACATGGCGGGTCCCCACTACACCCTCACCATGTCATATGTCATCGACGTCGTGATGCCCATCATGGGAGATGCCAACATGGTGGCCCCCATGATGGGGGGGGAGCAGGCCCAGGCCTGGTCCTAATGGCACCACCGATAGCCGTTATTAATGTGAAAGATAGGCAAGAGATAGAAACGATGATTGAAACTGCAATAGGCAACGTACCTCTTCCTGAGAGAAGTAAGAGGACTATTAAAACCCAGATTAGGCAGCTTCTGCAGGAGGCTGGCACTCAGGATGGTATTCTTCATACTGCAGCAGAGGCTGCAGCTCAGGCAGCACTAGATGGCACCCACGACAATCTGCCTCTGCCTGATCGACCCAGTAATCCCCTACAAATGGCCTACTCTGTTCAGCAAATAGCTGACAGTATTGGTTGGATGAATCCATCTGACAACCTCAGCTGTCACTTAGAAAAGGTGCATTCTAAATGTGAGATGCTTAGCCTCTCTGCAGAATACCAGGTCCAAATACTAAGCCAGACCATCGATCCTAGTTTGTGGGCCAAACTCCCCAATGCCATCTGCCAGGATGGGAACGCCACCTTTGATGAGGTTGCAGCTGAGCTCATTTCAGCTCACAGCCCAGGTGTAGTAGAAGTGATGCTTGCATACCCTGTAAAACAGAATGCAAAGGAAAGTCCAGCGACTTACCACCAGAGACTTTGGATGGCCTGCCAAGCAGGAAAACACCTGGCATAAGAAGCTGTGGATGTAGATCTTATTGAGTATAAGACCCTGTTCCTTAGGAACATGATTCCTGCAGTACAAGAAAAGGTAGAGCTAACCACCTACCCCAATATGGATAGGTTTGCTGACATCCTTCAGAAAACTGAGAGAGTTTATCAACTCTATATCCGTGATCTGGGCTCCGGTTCCAAGAAGGTAGCTGCCGTGGAGCCTGCTTCATAGGCCATGACGCACTACACTGTGGAAGGGCAGGCCCAACACCAACAGGCCTCTCCAGCTGATAACCAACACCCCCAATAGACCCAACACCAACAACAACCGCAACAGCAACAACAATGGGGTGGGAACCAGAATTGGCATAAGAATAAAAAGCATAAGAGTAAGGGTAAACCAAAACAACAAAGAACGGGCCCTTCATATAGGTAGATAGCCAAAGAGAATCGGAAATTTTGAGAGCTCCTGGGTCAAGTGCGCTCTCCTAGCAGATGCTGTTCCTGCACAGGCCCTTGTGGCAGAACAGCCGGCGACCCAGACCCCAACAGGTCATGGGGATACTGGAAGTGCAGGCCTCCAGGCCCATACAGGGCTGAACCCAGAAGCTCCTCCCTATATAGCATCAGTGCAGCATGGTGAAGTGATTCACAGGAGTCAGACCCAACCTCTCCATGCTTCCAGCAGTACAGATTGACAATTACAGGACACAGTCCGGATTGTAAACAAGCTGGTCTTGGATACAAACGGAAGGCCCTGCACTGAGGCAGAGGTCGGGGGCCACCTACTAGTAGTCTTGTTAGATACAGGTGCAGCTGTATCTGTATTACATGATGAACATCCAGACACATCCCCTTGGTCCACCGGATGGAGGACCAACATATCAGTAGTTGATGGTACTAGGCTACCTGCATACCGCTCTCTACCCCTACCGGTGGGGCTAGGCCATCTAAAGGCCACACACACTTTCCAATTGATGGTAATGCCTGATCATCCTAGTATCATAAGAATTAACTTTCTTGCACCACATGGCTGTGTGGTGGATCTAGCCAACATGCTACTGATACAGATTCAGGGTCAATACCATACCATTTTGAACCCTGATTCACACATCTTGGCGACAATCTCTGCTAATGACAAGGAATATGACGTCATAGATTTGTTCAAAGGTCATGAGCTTTTCCCAAAGCTTCTCCTCATTTCGCAATGACATCTGGAGGTGTTTGCAATTAACAAACATGACTGTGGCAGAATTCACACTGCCATTTAAGTGCCAGGCCCAGCACATGAGAGGCAAAGGCAGTATCCTTTTCCAACTGAGGCCTTGCCTTCTCTTAGAGAAACAATCAAGTCACTCCTCAAGCAATGAGTAATCAGAACTTGCATTTCTACTGCTAACTCCCCAGTGTGGCCTGTGAAAAAACCCACAGGCACCTGGAGACTTACTATTGGCTACAGCAAACTGAATCATGTCACCCCCAGTTGTTCCCCAACTGTGGCATCAGCACCCGATGTGCTATGACTCTTGACCCCTGACCTAAAATGGTTCATTGCCCTGGATATTTCCAATGGTTTTTGGTCATTATCATTGGCCCTTAAGAGTCAATATAACTTTGCCTTCACCTTTGAAGGAAGACAGTACACGTGGACTTGCTTGCCGCAAGGATTCCATAACAGCCCATCCCTGTTCCATCTGCACATAATGGATGCCCTTGAGAGTTTCTCTACTCCCCAGTGTCTCTTGCAATATGTGGACGACCTGTTACTGGCAACAGCCACACAGGAACAACATCTGGATCTCTTGGATGAACTACTGACTCTCATCCAGAGAGCAGGCCTGAAATGCAATCCAGCAAAAGCACAACTATGTCAGAAAGAAGTACTCTTTCTGGGTCTGAAAATAACTGACCAAAGTCAAAGCCCTACTTGGAAGAAGATACAGGGATTGCAAGACTTGCCATTGCCTACTAGCATGGCAACTCTTCCAAGGTTTCTAGGTATGGTGAATTATTCAAGAGATTTTATTTGTGATTTTGCTCAGAAAGCTGCTTCTTTGTATGAGCTACTCAAAAAGGACATCCCATGGACTTGAGGCCCTATACACACCCAGGCTATGATGTCACTGAAGCAGGCCTTGGTCTTTGCCCCAGCTCTGGTAAGCCCCAATCCAGCACTACCATTCCATCTGGAATGTGCCACCTCTGACATTGCCATGTCAGCAGTGTTGGCCCAGAAGGTTCATGGCACCCTGAGACTCATTGCATATGCATCACAGCTCTTGACCCCAGTGGAACAGAAGTACAGCCTTTGTAAAAAGGAACCTTCTGCACACCTATTAGCATGTCAAGACTTTTCTGTAGATCAAGTACCTCTCCACTGATCATTAATACCAATCATACTCAACTACCTTTCTGCTCTCAGACAGAGTGAAGGATGGGTCGTCTCCAACACCAGACTGACACACTGGTCACTTCTTCTCCAGGATAGAGACATACAGGTACACCCAACAAAAATTCCATCTATGCTGGCTCATGGACTCCTTTTCCAAAGAGAACCCCATGATTGCACACTGCAGTCAACTGATCTTCCAGATCCAGGTCCTTTCCTCCCTGCCACGCCACAAATACTTGACAACACCTCTTTGTGTCACATCTTTACTGATGGTTCAGCATCTTGCTTTCAGGGAGAACAAATTGCAGGGATGGTCATTCTATTGATTTACCCTTATGGGAATACTGTTAAAATATCTAAGCGCTGCAGTGTAGCATCATCACAGTATGCAGAAATGGCAGCGGTGGCCTGTGCCCTTAAGTTCATCCAACATGAGACAGAGGACACTATCATTTTCATAGATTCTAACTGGGTTTGTTGTTCTCTTCAAGAATTTCTTCCTTTCTGGCAGAAGAACTCCTCCCTCTCCTCTGATAGCAGCCCAGTGAAGTACAAGGAAATGGAAATATACATACATTCACTGGTACAAAAGTTTGCACACAAACTCTATGTACATAAAGTCAAAGCTCATTCTCTTCATGACCCCTACCATGCCTTCAATGACACAGCAGACACCCTTGCCAAGGAAGGGGCCCGAGGGGGGGGGCAACTGGATGATGGACCATCCAGAGGCCAATGCAGCCACACAAATTGCAGCACTCGGGAAGAAAACTGAACCCTTTTCCCCTTTGGACCTCTCAGCAGCCCAACATGCTGATACTGAACTCAAAAACTCAAAGAAGTGTTCAGATTCCTTGAGAAGAGTACCAAAGAGAAACTTCCTACACATAACCCTTACCGGAGGCATGAAGGTAAGTTACACTTGTCACCAGATGACAAGCTCAACTGGTACCAACCAGATGATTCCACCACCAAGTTGTGGGTGGTCCCCAGACACTTCAGGTCTGAATTCTTGCACCAAGTGCATGATACACCCACTGGTGTACGCCTGGGAGTGGAAAATACCCTCCAAAGGCTTAAGACCAACGCCTGGTGGCCTGGTGTCAATGAAGTTAAACAGTATATAGACAATTGTCTTGTTGTGCACAAAACAACCCCATCCCTACCACAGCGAAATGCCAAACTCTACTATACTATACCCTGCCTCTTTGGCACGCCATACAGATTGATTTTATTGGCCCCTGACCAACACACCAGGAGAAATAATGGGCATGCTTCTGTGGTAACTGATCTCTCTAAGTGGGTTGAAGCTTTTCCCACTAAGACATGCACTGCTAAAACCACTGCCAAAATCCTGGTAGAAAATATTTTCCAGGTAGGGCCTACCTCTCTGCTGTAGACTTGACAAAGGAACCAGTTTTACTGGTGAGTTGATGAAAGAATCCTTGAACTCCTTGATTTGGTCAACAGTAGTTCCACATACCTTACCACCCCCAATCTCTCAGGTCAAGTAGAAAGAGTCAACAGACTTGATTAAGCAAATGCTTTCCAAATTCATTGCGGACAATCCCAAAACCTGGGACTTCAATGCCGCTATTCTTATGGCAATTAGGGGTACACCTCAGCCACTACCCAGCTTACATCCTTTGAGGTGATGACTGGAAGACAGATGAGATTACCGAACACCTGTTGTTTAACCTGCACACCCCCACTGCAGACCGTGTGTCTGTAGACCAATATGTGGAAAAACTCAGAAAAGACCTCATACACACACACTTGTATGCTATCAACTGCATGGGCAAGACCCAGCAAAATCCAAAATACAGTTTGACAAACACACACAAGAAGTGGATTGGCAGGTAGGAGATCAGGTAATGGTACTCCAATTTGCACAGCCCACCCATTCCTTCTCCAATACAGTGGGAAGGCCCATACCCTATTGTCAACAAGCTCAGTCCGGCAGTCTATCAGGTTACACTCCTGCATAACAATAAGCTGACTGACAAATGGTTACATGCAAACCAGCTGAAACTGTATAAAGGAGCTTAATTACTTTTCCTCACCCCATTGGGCGGAATAGTACTAACTTACTAATGTTTGATTTTGTCTTTCAGATACACTGACAAGATGGCTATCTTGTTCCATTATCTCCTCATCTCAGGAGTTATCCCCTACATCCATGGCACGGTACTGAACCTCCTACCACACCTTGATCATCCAGCATCTCCTTCAGAGGGAGTATCCATCAATATACCCGATAGTCTGATTACTGTCCAGGAAGGTTCCGATGCTTACCTCACTGCCTCGGTTGTTGCTCCTGATAAAGCTACCCTACAAATTGAGTGGCAAACCATATCCCAGGGACAAATTCTCCCTGTGGCCAAACTCTCCAAAGGAACTTTCCAGGGTTGGCCCAATGCTAAATTATCCCCAAATGGTTATCTGTCCATGTTACAAACTGCATTAAGACATTCTGGTTTGTACAACATTACTGCCTTTGTACTGTAATTCTTTGTCTAAGGATTCTGCTCGAACATTTTGTGCTGTACACCACATGGCTTCTGCAGCCATGTATCTCTCTGTGTTACCACCCACCAATAAACAGCTTTTGGAATGCCCAAAGCACACCCCTGGTTCCCATAGAGGTCTAACAGCCACTGCCCTCCCAGGTTCATTAATTAATAACTTATAGTTTATGCATATACCTGCTTTGTTTAATCTTACTTACTGGAATATGAAAGAATTTGGTATGTGTCACAATACTAATAACTTCAGCATTTTATAGTTCATTATTGCTTGATAGTTTAGCTGCATTTCAGATTCATACTCAAGACCCTATTGCCGGGGTCCATTCTACTGAACATAGAGGCAACTTCAGGAGAAAACCCACTCCTGATGATCAAACTCATAAACGTTAGACACGTGATGTTGACAGTTCTGATGTCACAGGTGCAACAGGTACTGTCCCAGGCCTTTCTGGTACAGCTATGTCTATTTGGAATAAAGCAGACATTGCTGCTATCAAATCTTATTCTGCTAAGTTCTCCACTGGCATGGTTAACAATATACTACCCCCATTATTGCATGGTGTGGATGGTCTTAGTCAGGAAGAAAGATACACAGTACACAACACGCAAGACATTGCTAAGGCATTCACTGATTCGAAAGACAAGATTAACGCACTCATACAACAAAACAACAATGAAGCGGATAAACAATACATTGCTAGAGAAATCCTCTGCTCTGCCTATGGCTCATAGATTATCACTACCGTCAACAATCTCTTCTGTGATATAGAATCTGGAAGGATCCCTGATATCATACATGACAGATGCATTTCCAAATGGTATTGTCCACTATGTAAAACCCTTAGCTGTATTGCTATGTATATGCAACAAACTCTAACCATTCCTCTCTCCACAGCTAGGAACTTGGGGTTTGTGACCAGACACCCTAACACTGGTCCTTGTTTTACTACTAAGAAATGTTCCATAAGAGATATTATATTTGTTTCTTTTGCTGCTTCTTTACCACGTTTTGATCCCACTCCAGCCTTGTTCGACAAGCTTGCACTGGTACACTCCCTTGGGCATTTGGATGAAGACATCTACATAGAATGCCTGGATCTACCGCCTTTCCTGGATGCCTGGGTGGCTCCGCACACGGACTGCTGTGTGAAAAAGCAATACATTTACTTGTGCTGATGTGATGTATTTGATGTTATTCAACCTGTTTGAGGTTATTCTCCAGATAGCATTGACTGGACTTTTACCATGGATGATGACATCACCAAGAATGGCATAGATTCCTTGGATTTGACTTTGGCTCTGGATAAGCTCTACCAATCATATTGTGAGGAGGTTCATTGCCTGTCAACATGGATTTTGAAGACAGCCTACACCTGCCCTGTCCAGTTGCAAAAGTGGAGAATCCCTAATGTTTGCTCTCAGTATAATTCTGATGGGGAGTATTGTGTGTAACTAACTTTAAAAGCTATACTTATGGATCTGTGACTTGTTATTGATAACCCCAATTTTTGTTTTGTCAACTACCAAAAGACTGTTATTGGACATACCGTCATAACCCCGTCCCCCTCATAGATGCAGACATTATTGATGATAACCCCGATTATCAACTCACACTGTCTGAATACTTACCATATTTTAATGTACACATAGACCCACTCACACTTACATTAAAATCACTCTTAAACAGGAAAGACACACACTTCATCCACATCAGCAATAATATGACCAAGGCTAATGCAGCTCTCCTCTCATTAATTAATGATGGTGACATGAATGTCGCATTGACTAACACCTGGTTGGAAATTACTTTTAAAGGTTTTGTTATTATACAAGCATTTTTAATCTTTATTTTGACTATTATGCTCTGCTGCCTATGGCGCACACTGCACCAACACTGTGAGCAGCTCGAGTCCCTTTACAAAGCTCATGCGTCGGGTTTGTAAATGACCACTGCTCTCTGGTCTTTCCCTAGATTTTCCTGGGTTGCCCTTGGAGGCAACAAGGGGGGGAATGTTACATGAGGTCTCTGCACCATAACTGGTACCCTCAGAGGTACACCATAGACAGCTAGTGCTTAAGCATATGTTATACTAACATAGAGGGCTAAGGGCATCTACCGTACAAGAGTAGGTGTCAGGATATGTATGCATATTGTTGTAATACACTTTGCTTGCTAATACATATATTCTCCTATGTATTTTCTGTGTATTTCTTACTTTTAAGATGCCAAGGCACCTGTGCCCTTGGAATAATTATGATATGTAAGTCGGCTTTGCCATCTTTTGGTGATTTGCACTACTACACTGAGTTATGTAAGACTCTGTATAAGAACTCTTTTGTTCATAAACTGATGACTACTACAAAATTGTATAATGTTATCTTGGACCATGGAGCCTCCTCTAATTTAGCCAATAGGGCTCATCTCTGTAACTAGAAATGTTTCTATCTTACAGTAACCATAGTAATTATCATAGGTATATAATATGATACACTAGTCTTGTACCTCAGAGATCCCAAAAGACACAAAGAAACCTCGAGGTATAGGGAATGCTTAGCACTGGCTCCTGGTTTGTATTGGTAAGAACTGCTTAAGGCAACTGTGATTTTATCCTTTTTGGTAGTAATCTTGTGCAATGTGTCTGTGATTACTTGCATTCCCAATATTGCTAAGAACCTGAAAGTGAGGTTTAGACCTCCTGACATGCATGTGAGTCGAGGTAAAAAGGGGAGCCATCTGGGTGCAGGGGACAGCATACACATCTTAGGAACAGGCACATGGCACTGTGAACCCAGCACAAGATGGCAGCTAATACCTGTACCACAGTGGCGGGTTCACCCTCATCAACCATAAGGAGCATGTTATCCCCTTCCATGACTGTAACATCAAGTAGAAAATTAAATGTGTGCAAGTAGTGATGAAATGAAAGCAGAGAATTACTACAGGCATGATTGAGGTAGAAGAGCAGAATGATTCTGAAATCTTGTCCAGTGGTAGTGAGAGTAGCAGTTTTGGTGGCGGTGGTGGTGGTGGTCAATGCAGTATGTCTAGTGCAAAGTGATACATCAATCCCTGTTTGTAAATCTAGGAAAAATTACTGCATTTCTGGGTTTGTCATCACCTGTGCAACCATCTTCATCACACATCCACACTCCACCCCATGTGATTCACAGAGCAGAACCATTTGTCATCACACCCTGTGTAAAACATTTAAGTCAGCCCACGTTACAGAACATTTTTGCACATAAACTGCACTACTCACCCAATCGTAGTGTCATGTGAACTTAATGCTGCAGTAGCTGAAATGCTGGCAACTGATCTTTTGCTCTTCTCCTTTGTAGAGAATTTTGGGTTACTGCGGTTTGCTGCATGTGCCTGTCTGAAATGGAAAGTCCCATCCAGGACATACTTTTCAACCTGTGATGTCTCCAAGTTGTACTGTACTGTGTCTGACTCAGTAAGACATGCCCTTCAACATTCCTCCTCTCCGTCCATCCATCCATTTAAGTATGGATATGTGGACAAGTGGCACAACAGCAGGGAGTTCATATTTGTGTATAACTGCACACTGAGCACAGGTGTTGGGGGTTGTTTGTGCTGTTGGTTGTTTGAATAATCAGTGTAGTAAGGTGGAGTGTGGTGGTAGCAATCTTCCAGGAATTCGATAGCATGCAACGCTTGCTATGTGCAATGTGACCTGTTCACACACTGGTGAAAACATGTTGGACCTGGTGCTGACTGAAACTGACAAGTGGCTGAACCCCCTGTCCCTGAGAGCTGGGTTCATAGTGAGTGACAATGGGTCAAATGTGGTGAAATACATCATGATTGGTGGCTTTTTTGGGGTTCCATGCATGGCTTACTGTTGAAATGTTTAAATCTTGTGGTGCAGGAGTGTCTGCAGCACCTTGATATAAAGGAAATGCTGACAGTTGCATGCCGTATAAGTTCTCACTTTTCATGTTCTGCAAAGGCCCTTGACCAGCTTCGGCAGTTGCAGATCCAAAATAACCTCCCACAGCACCGTTTGAAGCTGGAAGTTGTCACCCGGTGAACTCCACTTTATTCATGGCAGAGAGGTTGTATGAACAGTACAAAGCCATCTCAGAATACCTTGTCATGCACACTAGCTGTGACAGTTCTGGAGCCTCCATGTCTATGACGACTGAACAGTGGCACCTCATGGACTGTGTAATAATCTTGAGGCCTTTGACCACGCCACACAGGCAGTGAGTGGTGAGTCTGCCTCCATTAGCCAATCAATTCCACAGCTGCAGGTGCTGAGGCAGACATTGGTGAATGTACAGCATAGCCTTGATGTTGCTAGCAATGTGTTGCTGAAACACATGCTGACAATATTCGACCAGAATCATCACATCTTGAGCATTCAGAGTAGTGACAACTTTGCAATAGCAACAATGCCGGACCCACGATACAAATGTGGAATTGCCTCAGTACTTTAGGATGGGCCTGAACAGGTAAAAACTGTCAGTGGGCAACTGGTACACTTGGTTCATGGGGCACAGAAGTCACGTGCCAAGGTCAGCAAACCTCAGCAGCATAATCAGGTTGAAGATGAACCTGGAGGAGTAGTATCAAGTATATCCTGTAAGGGGAAGGGGACTGCAGTTCCAGGTGGTCTGTCATCAAAAGCGGCTGGTGTTAACCCAATTTGGGAGGCTTTGTCCCAAGAGGGGGTTTGTTACATAAATGATTCTGGAGAAGAGGATGATGCATCAACCACTGGACTTAGAGCAGCACAGCGAATGGTTGAGTCATATGTGTCTGAAAACAGGCATCTGTCAATCACTGATGATCCCCTTCTATACTGGAGTGGAAAGGTCAGTGAATGGCCAGAGCTGACTGCTGTGACACTGAAGTACCTGACATGCCCACCCTCTAGTGTGAGTGTTGAGAGGGTATTCAGCTCAGCAGGTGCAATAGCTCGGGATCACCGTAAAAACCTCTCTCCTGTAAATGTCAATTTGCTGACATTCATAAAAATGAATGAGAGGCACATACCAGCTCAGACTGCAACTTCAGTATTCATACCCCGGCATAGTCATGGTTTTGCTGATGTTGTACAAAGAGACCATCCTGGTGACAGTGGCAGCATGAAATGGCCTACCACTGATGTAGATGATAACACAATGGAGAAATAATTTCCCAGTGGTCAGAATTCAGACATAGAAGACTGTGAGGGATTTCTCTCTGAGGATGATGATGAATGATGATGAGGTTAATGTTGGCAGGTTTTAACTTAAGTGGTTAAAAGACTGTCACATTTCTTGTATGATACATGTTTTCTTTTTCATAAAGTTAAATCAGTGTCCCACTCTTAGTGACTCAAATTCCATATTTCAAGTGGCATCACATTTATAACATAGAGCACATATATCCTGGCCCCTGGACTACCACCACCAGAAGACCACTGTTCCCCACTGCCACCACAGGGAATGTGATCGTGTGTCCCCCTGGACTACCACCACCAGAAGAATGCTGTTCACCACTGCCACCACCACCAGATGCATGAAGATGTGAGAGGGAATGTTAACATGTGCCTCAGCTATGACCACCACTACTACCCACCACCACCATTGTGACAATGTTTTCCAGTACATGTCTTGACCATGCTAAGGCAGAGGGAGTCGAACAGGAGACCACATCCATCAGCCACAAACACAAGGCGTCTTACTATTAAAACTGTAAAGTGAGTATGTGTACTAATGTTTTTCATGCTATTCAACTTCCTTTAGCTGTGTGTTTTGTTTTCTGTTGCTTTTCTGAGCTGCAATGGTCAAACACATATGGTCAACTTATTTTGTTTTTTTACAGATTAACAACAAATGACTCTCTTTCATTGAAGGTTTGCATCAATGGTACAGCAGCAGCACTGTCTACAGGAACTTAAGGGATATCCATTTCCAATCCATATTGGTAAATATTTCAATTTTATTTCATCTGTTCCTTTTTTTTTCATAAGAGTGCAACACATCCGACTGATGATTCATAAACTAGGTGACATGTGCATCACAAAAAATATTTCTCCAACATATCATGCACTGTATTCCAAATCTGTAGCTGTGCAGCCATGACAGTGTTGAAAAAGTTGGACCCCAGTCATATTACTTGACAAGATTTGGTTTTAAAATCTAGTTTGATTTGAGATGCAGGGACAGTGACACAGTGGCACAGATATTCAAAAGGGTTGCACATGGCGCAACAGTGTTACACCATGCACAACCCTCTGATGCACCCCAGCATGATATTCAAAAGGGGAAAGTGTGCGGCACAAATCCCGATGTGCCTGAGTGCATTAGTAATATATACAGGCACAGGTGGGGGGGGCATGCCCATGCATACTATGCACAGCCTGATATTCAGCCAGGGATTTGCGGAGCCATCCATGCGCGACCCCTACCTGCGCCAGCACAAAGATGATCCAAAAAAAAAAAGGAACAACGGATGGCCACCCACAGGTGAGCTGCCTCATTGCAGGGCACAGCATGGCAGCTGCCACCTGTGGGTGGCCACCAGAGTTCCGGCTGAACCTCTATGGTGGTGCTCCCCCCCATGCCCGATTGTGGGCATCTGTAAAAATAGATTAATCCTATATCCCTGGTGGTCAGTGGACCACTGCCCACCTGATCACGGGCTTAAGTGTGTAAAAATAGATAACTCCTACATCCCTGGTGGTCCAGTGGACCGCTGCCCACCTGATCGCGGGCTTAAGTGTGTGATAATAGATGACTCCTATATCCCTGGTGGTCCAGTGGACCGCTGCCTGCCCAATCATGGGCTAAGTAAACAATGGAATTAATTCTATATCCCTGGTGGTCCAGTAGACCTGTCCACCCGATCGCAGGCTGAATTAAAAAAATAATAACACTATTATCCCTGGTGGTCCATTGGACCCCCCTCCCCACCTGCCCACTGCTCCCTACCGCACCTCTCCCCACCCGGTGAATGGATCAATATCTGGAATGTGTAGTATGGTATGGGCTGCAAGCCCATTGGCTCATGCTGTGGACCAATGGGCATACAGCCCTACCGACGGTGTCAGTCGTCGGGAGGCAGGGCGGCAGGCGGGTGGGGAGCTGCCGCCCACCGCTAACCGGGAGAGAGTGGGGTGGTGGGGATCAGTGGTCGTGTGGGGAGGGTGATCCACTGGACCACCAGGGATAATAGTGTTATTATTATTATTTTAATTCAGCCTGCGATCAGGTGGACAGGTCCACTGGACCACCAGGGATAGGATTCCATGTTTTTTTTTTTACTTAAGCCCGTGATCGGGTGGGCAACAGTCCACTGGACCACCAGGGATATAGGGGTTAGCTATATTTTCACACTTAAGCCTGCGATAGAGCAGACTTCGGTCCACTGGACTACCGGGGATATAGAATTAATTCCATTGTTTACTTAGCCTGTGATCGGGCGGGCAGCAGTCCACTGGACCACCAGGGATATAAGGGTTAGCTATATTTTCACACTTAAGCTTGCAATCAAGCAGACTTCGGTCCACTGGACTACCAGGGATATAGAATTAATTCCATTGTTTACTTAGCCCGTGATCGGGTGGGCAGCAGTCCACTGGACTACCAGGGATATAGGATTCGGCAGTACATTTATTTTAATCCCATGATCAGGTGGCCAGCGGTCCACTGGACCACCAGGGATATAGGATTATTTTGTTTTTTTAATGCAACCCATGATTGGGCTGTGGGGCAGATTGCCACGTTGCAGGGGTGTGTTCGTCTACAGCTGCTGCCTGGCAGGCAGCAGCTGTCGGGGACCAACACCCCCTGCAACGGGATCAGTAACGTAAATGAATAGACGACATGCAAATGGCCCCATTTGCACCTTTGTATACATTATGGACCCATTTGTATGTCGACTTTTGAATATCGCGGTTGTTGTGCCTAGCGCACTGGAACTTGCGCTAGCACATCCTCATGCTCCACTCTGGCCACTGGCACTGGTGCAGCGCCACTGTGTCATGCACACTGCGGGTGGCCAGGGTGCGATATTCAATGATGCTGAGCCATGGCGCAGCTCCGTTGAATATCGCCCAGTCCACACCCCTGTGCAGCCAAGTTGAGCTGCGCCCAGGCTTGCACCACAGCCTGGTGCAGTTTGAATATCTGACCAGTGTATTTGTTACACAGCTTGGTACTTAATTAAACTCTGATTTGATGATTTCGCTGGGACAGCTTGCTATCTGTGTAATCCAGATACCCATGGTGGAACAGCCACGGCTTAAACATAATGTGTTACTGCTCCAAACAAGTTGTAATAAGTCCTTCATTTCTTTTTTTAGGAAACTTCCAGATGCTTTGTTGTGTCATAGTTGCCTTATCTAAAGAACTTCATCAACATCATGCCCCCCCGCCGCAGGCTGGGGCAGACATGCAACATGCAGAAGTCATTTCAATCGATGACCATGACCATCATTACCAGACTGGAGAAGGATGCAGATGAAATCTGTGAAGAAGTAACCAAATAACAAACCAGTAATGAGATCTACTTACAAATATGGCCCCCACCCAAAAAAAACTATTTACCTTCATTGGCTTGTGTGTATTCCATTTGAAATTTCAATGCCAAAATTTCTCATCAAGCACTGCAATGTGCACACCAACAGTTTTTGACCTGGTGATACAAAACTATACCATGAGTACATGTGTATATATATATATATATATATATATGTGTCAACCCATCACCTAGAAAATACATATATATCAACTCACCAAGGCTACTATTAGTGTGCACACAAAGGGCACCCTTCCATCCGGTTGAGGTAATCGCAGGAATCGCAGCACACTTTGGTCCAGCAACAGTTCTCTTACGGTCATAATTTCTGACAGAACACTGAATGGATTCATGTCATGTTATCCCTCCTTCACATGGTTTGGCAAGACACTGTGCATCATGACATCATCATCACAGTATGTCAATTTTCTGGACACTAGACGGTTGCATTTTAGGGATGCAGAAAAATTCTGGGGACTCTGTGTGACCACTGCATGCATGAGTGACTGCACAATAAATTCTGGGGGACTTTGCATGTGGTGTACCACTCCCATTTCACTTCATCAGCACTTTGGAATTTTCTGGACACAAGACAGTTGCATTTTGTGTGTTGTGATTGTGAGCACATAATGTCATAATTAAATTCTAAATTAAAACAGCAGTGCAACAATGTAGTGAACATTTTTACCTATACTTTTTATGCTATTTTAGATTGCCAGCCAGTAGTTACCTCTTGACTTGTATGATACCCTTCTTTTCACAATTTGTGTCTGCTTTAGTACTTTTTCTCATGTCTGAAAAAGTAAAATGAGCATTCCTTTTAGTATAGCTAGGACCAGGTTTTCATCACTATTGCAGCTGTTTTTTGAACAAATATTGTTCTGTGAGGTCGTAAAACACTGCTTTCTGCATAATTGTTAATTTTACTCACAACAGAAGTGATATATAAACAACTGATGGACAAAAACAGCTGAAAATACTGATGAAGACCTGGTCCACACCATATTAAAAGGAGCTCATTTGTATTATTTCATACATGAAAAAAAGTACTAAAGCAGACTCAAATACTGGAAAGAATGGTATCATACAAGTCAGGAGGTAAGTAAAGTGGCAATGCAAAATAGCATAAAAAAATAGGTCAACATTTTCACCAGATTGCTGCACTGCTGTTTTAATGTCTATTTCAAAAAATAAATATTTATGGAGCCTCAGTAATGTTTACTTTGTGTCGGGACTCATGAAGTGTTTGTCAGAAAGCAGGACTGAGCAGTTCAAGTATGCTGTGCTAAACTGCATGTGTGCCATCAGTGTTCTTTCCTATGTGTGCAGACATACTTTTGTATTGAAAATCATGGTGTGTCACTGCACCTTTACACATAATAGAGCCCCCATAGCATCTGCAATATTTCTGGGTTGCTGACTTTTCTTTATTAAAATAAAGTATGTTGTGGCATGAGAAAAATGCCACAACATATTTAAAAAGCTTAACTGGAGAGTAACCCTAGCAGGGGGGTAGGAGCTCCTGTTGCTGACTTCGCCCCTTTAAACTAATTCTGTGGCCTTCCCTCTGGCTGTTATTAAACATAAACAAAAGACAAAACACTACAGTGGTGGGAGGGGTGCTGAAAAGAAAGCTAACAGGGGATCCCCTGATGGTCCAGCAGCAGATGGAGCATCGACACAATCTGTAACTGGTGTCACTCTATCTGCTCCAACTGCTGTTGGACAGCACCCACCCTCTCATTGCTTTCTTCCACCGTGGTCCACAAAAGTGCTATGTCTGCCTGAGTTGCAGGCATTGTGGGGTCCACTGGTTGGGGGGTGCACCAGGTAGTGGTGTTGGTGAGGGTGGTGGTGGAGCAGCTGCTGTTGTGGCCCTCCTCCTGCTGTAGTGATGCACAACAGCAGCACCCTCTGCTACTGCCACAGAAAGGACAGTAGGTGGAGGCCTGGCCCATTCTGTGGCAGCCTTCCACTCCATTTTGTGGTGGTTCAACATATGGGTGCACTGGCCCCCAGTCCCCAGATGTGTCCCCCGGGAGCCACGGTGCACCTGCACACCACAAAGAAGACATACCACAAAGCTGCTGTTCCCTCCGACACAGCTGAAAAACTGCCAAACTAGGGAGCTGCAGGGGGGAACAAGCACAGGAGGGGCAGAGGCAGTGCCTGCAGCATGGTCATGCACCTGGGGCTCCACCTGCTGCTGTGGAGGCAGGGCTGCTGAAGCTCCTGCAGCTGCCACTGGTGGTGGTGAAGGACTTGATGGATGTGGCCCTGATGGTGCTGCTGCATCTGGAGGGGGGCAGGACCAAAAACTCTGGAGCAGTCGAACACCACCTGGATATGCCCCCCCACGCGTACGCTCTGCTCCCCTCCTGCCTTGGGCCACATACTGTCCCTGGTCCATCGCAAAAAAAACACCCCTTCCCTCTCTAACGCAATGAGTGACTTTACACACACTCACACAACACAGACGTACATACACACACAAAACAAAATTTATAAAACAAAGAAATTGGTCACCAAAAAGAAAAAATCAACTGACAAAACAGTACAAAAAAAAATTCGCTTTTAAAAAAGCTTTTATTTTTTTTGAATTTGCTCAAGAAACTTATCAAGAACTCTCCTCTCCTATAAAAAATGTTTCCTTCCTCTACCTCTGCAATGGAGAAAGTGGAAGTATCTGCTTGTGTGACTCACTTCCTCCCTGCCTGGCTAAAGCATGTGACTTACAGTACTGTAAGCCATGTGATGTGTGGGTGGGCTGCCTATATTGTTGTTATTCTGCCTTACTTCACGTTAAGGCAAAACAACAATGCAAAATCATAATAACAAAGTGAAGTGAACACTTTCCAGTGGTCACTTCACGTACCATTATGATAATGTGAAGTGTCCACTTTGCGTTCACTTCGCCGGCAGAATTTAATTTCGCTGCATCTCTATCTATGATGGTGGGGATGGGGGAATGCTTTTAAAGGTTGCAACTGGGGGGAAGAATGTGGTTAAATTCAATATATATGTGTGTGTGTGTGTGTGTGTGTGTGTGTGTGCATGCATTGGGGTAGTTTCAATGTTGGAATATGATTTATTTTAAGTCATGTAGTGGCACTTCTCTGGCAAAGTACTACATTACATAGCTATTGCTTGGTGAAGTGCCCACTTTGTCAGGTGAACATCTATGTGAAGTGACATTTGCAGTCTGCAATGTTAGGAAAATTTGCTCAATTTGTTTGAGAAGCAAAGTTTCCCAACTTCTCCTACCTAAAGGTATTATGAAAACAGGGAACTACATATAAAAAAATATATGATAATAAGTTGAAATGTGTTTAAAGGTTTTATTTTCCATAATTTCCTCAGTGACATTTGGGGCTTTTTAACGGGATACTGTCACTACCCTACCTCCTTGGGCCACAAGTCAGTAGTTTAGAAAAACACCCTTTATAATTTCTCATTGTAGGTACATTGCTTTTGTATATGTAGCATTATGTTTTTAACCTGTACACTTTAAATTCATAAAAATGAATGACTATTAACCATAAGTAAAGAAATAAACCATGACAGAGTGTGCATTATAGGATATCAATACACACACCAGGGGTCTTGTAAGGCATTGGGACAAAGGCCGAGTATCCTGATGCCCCAGGAAGTGCATTAAAATCCTATGAAGTGCACCCTGGAGTGGCTTATTAAACTTATAAAATAGCTCTTAGTATTTTTTTTGTGGGGGGGGAGTGAGATGTAACACCTGAATGTGCATTTATAGAGTTTTAATGCACAGCCACGTGACATCTCTTGGCCAATTAAAATTCTAGATTTTTTTCTTGCCATTTTATAATGCAAAATACACTTTTCCTTTTAGTTCCTGATCTAATCCTACAGTATATCCTTCCTGAAACCTGGGAATGCCCCTACACAATTTGACTATTCAAGATGCAGTGAGAGAAAAGTCCTGAATTATGAGCAGCTAAATTACAGTATGTGAGGACGTCCCTAAGGTTCAGGAATGAAATGAGAGGAAGGGTTTGAAACAAAACACATTTTGATAGGATAGCCTAATAGCCAGT
The DNA here is from genome assembly GCA_016271365.2 of Neoceratodus forsteri. Classification (NCBI taxonomy): domain Eukaryota; kingdom Metazoa; phylum Chordata; order Ceratodontiformes; family Ceratodontidae; genus Neoceratodus; species Neoceratodus forsteri. The sequence goes on from CM057453.1 coordinate 218,200,815, forward strand.
TATTTGACTTTTTCTAAGGAAATGAAAGCAGATAAAACAATCAGTTGCAACAACAAGTTCTTCCAACTTAATTTTTAAATGACTATGTGACTTAAGAGGCTGACAGTGTCCTTTAATAAAACAGGTTTTAATGTTTCAAATGCAAATTAACAGCTAGCATGTGTTTATCATGTAATTAGTTTTCAGGTATTTTGGCATGGTTTCATTTTTTGCCATCACTTGGAATTTAAAAATATGGGTAGTACTTTCAGATTCCAGGCTGTATTCATACTGCCATCTGTGCCCATTTTCAGCTATGTGCAGTACAGTTGCCCCACACATGACTGTAGTGTGTAGGGCTCTGTAAATGCCTTTCCCAAATAACCGAACCAAATATTGCATTCTAGCAACCAAATATTCAGGTATTCAGTATCCGTTATTTGGTATTTGGCTGTGTGTGTGGGGGGGGGGATAAAATTGACCTAACCACACACCTGGGTGCCAGGACTTATTTCCTGGCCATCTGCATAGCCATTTCAATCATATCCCACTCACCTCCTCTTTCCCCAAAGCCCCAGAGACTGCCAACAATAAATATATTACACTGTCAGTTCCTGGCACTTAGGTATAGTGAAATATGGATAATTTGGCATTATGAATTTCATTTATGTAAACAGTACTGCAAACAGCTCCCAAAAGGCACACATGTCCTCTATGGTACAGCTCATTACCAAACATTTCAGTGCTACCAACACAGATGATGGGTAAACTTTGAGGAAAGGGAAGACTTTAATATTATTTCCTGGTATTATCCACTGATTCATCTGTTCTGGGAAGTGGTAAGATACACCAGTGCATCAAATATAGACCTACCCAGCACAATTGAAAGAGATGCCATGCCACTGGGTGCAAGCAAGGGTTAATCTCTTGCAAAGTATACTTATTTAGTATACTGCTAGTTGCTACACACAAATCAGTCAAAAAATGACTAACAAATAGAATGCCAATATCAAGAGTGGCAACAGTACATGCATTCAATTTGCTGGAATACACTTACAATAACTGGTTTCTGTTAGTCATAAGCTGGCTATCATGACTTACAGTCACAGCCAAAGACATGGCCACATATATCTTGAAGTTTCTGTGACATTTCTAGAGAAATCTCAAGCTCTCTGCATTTCCATAGTAGGGTCAGCAGAGAGAAACTCTTTAGAAATTCTGCAAAATATCTGGCCATGTCTGTGGCTACTACTGTATAACATGGGGTATGCAGAATCATTTACCTGACTGGTGGAACTCCATCAGGTGAATGTGCATTAAGGTATGCTGATCAAACAGTGACATTTCAACATCAAAAGACATTACAGTGGCAAATTGATTTTACTGCTATAATGAACCTGTGGGTAGTGGTGGGTGAAGTGAGCAAAATTCGCTTCATGGAGTAAGCTATGAAATTCTGTCCATTTCGTGGAGCGAAATGTGAAATATTTCTTGGTAGAATGGCAAAATATCACCCAGCAGAACAGCAAAATTTCACCTTCTGTGGCAAAAGTCCGCCTTCCGTAGCAAAATTCTGCCCACGGAAGGTGAAATTTCACCTGCATTAGGTGAAATTCTGCCTAATGCGGAAAATTACATGAATTATTCTGCATGGTGAAATTGGCCACTTTGTCGCCATTCACCAGTGGAAATTAAATTTGCTGCATCTCTGCTGTCTTTGGGTTTGAACTCCTCTCCGAATCAACTCCAACTCGAAGTTGATAATCATTAAGTATGGGGGTGAGTGCAGGGGGCAAACAGAGTGTCAATCTGATGGATTTATGTCAACCACGCAAGTTGCAGTTGACATAAATCCATCACTGCACTGTTGGTTAGAAAATTTGTTTTTGATCAGGCATCGTAGACCCATGCATTAATGCACAATATATGCTCAGCTGGTGTGAATCGGTATAACAAGAATCTGTGGGCAGAGCAAGACTCATATAGGTGAGCAATTCAAAGTTAAAGGCAGCTATTAGTTAAGTGAGAGGAGCAAGAGTGAAGATCAGTCCTCTAACATTGTGTCTGCCCCCCTCCCCACAGCATTTGCCCCTGCTGTTACCATTGGTGGCTCTTACTTTTCCTCCTGTCCGGTCCTGATGGTTTTGTGCCCACCTTGCTATTCATGGCTGTTGTTTCTCCCTTCCTCTCCAGCAGCATTTGTCCCTGGCAGTAGCACATACAGCCATTCAGAGACAGTGAGAGCCAGACAAGGAGTCCAGGAAATACAAGTGAATGTCCTGCACTGTCCTATCTGTGGCTTCTATGTTTCCAGAATTGACTTTCTGATGCTTCTGTCTTTTCCTGTGCAGTAGCTGTCAGCCGAGTAAGAAAAGTAACATGCATAGATATACAGAGCACCACAGGACACTGCACAGACAGGGAGAGAGAGAGAGAAAGAGAGAGCAGAATCAGAGAAGGGTGACCCACGGCCACATTCAGGGGCAGTGAGAGACAACAGGACAGTCAGGGCCCCCCCCAATCCACATGATGCACACTCACTGCTCCCTGCTCCCTGTCCTCTGGTCATGGACAGAATGTAACAAAGCAGCTACAATTTCATGTCTCGCTCTCTCTTGCTCTATTTGTGTCTGTGTCACTGAGGCATACAGCACTTTTAGAACTTCAGTTCTGTGAGGGAGAGTGAACTGTGCTCCCATCCCATGCTAAGCATTGCATCTGTCAGAGAGAGAGAGAGAGAGAGAGAGAGAGAGAGAGAGAGACATGATCAACTCATTGGTCCTCTGACAAAATGAGCGAGAGAAAGAGAGAGAGACAGAAAGACAGACAGCGAGACACTGAATTCAGCATTGCTGCACTGTCCTCTCTCCTCTCTGTGTGTTTAGGTGTGCAGTCTCTCCGGTGTGGTTTGTGTTGTGTGTGAGTGAGTGGGTAACACTGGTGAAGCGGGAGAGAGAGCCACTCAGCAGTGCAGCACCATGCATAGAGTTCTGGCTAAAATGTTTACTTCCTTGGCGTTCATCAATATATACAAGTATGAAGAGATGCAGCCCCATTGCAGAGAAGATTGTCTTACTGCAGTCCTTGCCACCTCGTGACTTAGTTGCCATTGCCATTTGTTAATGTGTAGTAGTAGTACAATTCCCATAGGTGCTTACCACGCCATGCCTAAAAGCAGCTGTGTTTGTCTCACACAGCTTGACAGGACAGAGAGGTATGTTTTCTGTACTGTACTACACACAGAGATATGTCATGTCATGCCAGTAAATGTCATGTTCTGCAAATAAATGTTACTGCTTTGGTGTCTGAACAGTCTCCTTCTCATTTGTGCACACAGGCACACTGTGCAGTATATATCAGTGGCATTGCAACAGTGGCACTACTTTGTGTGGGGGAAGGATACTTCGTAAAATCTTTACTTTTACATAATTTTATATGAGTTGCCTTTTGTTTTATAACACTATACTAACCCCATGTTATAAGTCCAATAACCCACTCAGGGTATGGGATTATTGGGGTTAATTCAAATCCCTGGTGCTATGAGAACACTCAGCCTGTGGCCACATGCCTCACAATGCTCCCAGTGTGTTGATTAATCCCCAGTAACCCCATACTCTGTTGCAGGTTATTGCTTACTTATAAAATGGATCAAGTTGGCATAACATGGGTAAAGTTGTCCACCACAAACATTGCTTTCTAATTGGATGAATCAGGCCACCTACCATGACTATATGTACTCAGAAATGCATAGTACTGAATTTTCTATTCCAAAACATACAAAACTAAGCCATTTGTTGTCACAAACCTGTACAATAGTAATGGCAACAGGATGCTCCAAGTTTTGTTTTACTTTTCTAAACAAGTCTAGGCTGGGCCCTAAGCAATGCACATTTTTAAGTTGCTACCATTCAATTGTACAAAAATGAGAGACCTAACCTACAGTCCATACTGGAGTGAAATAAAAGGATAAGAGAGAGAGAGAGAGAGAGAATGGTCAGCAAAAATTCTACTACTAAACGAAAACAAAATAATCATTTGAGATATTCCACTAAAGTGTGTATGAACAATAGTACAGAGAAAAGGGAATCAACTCTGACAGACCTATGAACATGAACTCTTTGATTAATTGCACTCTACTTTCACAAGTTACGTATGTTAAAATGTGGTTAGTATAGTGAGAAGGCAATCAGGTGGTGGGTTACCTGGTTACCTTAAAATAATCCCCCTGTGTGCCGACAGTAAAAGCCACAGGCAAGATCTGTTGGGGGAGGGTGGATTACTGATTAGTGACCCCCCTTTAGTCACCTTACCATTAGTATGCAGTATAACATGACAAGGTGATTTCATTTGTTTCATTTTTTTTAAATTAAACATGCTTACATCACCTATGTGTGCACCCTGCATAACACAACAGCATGATGTGTGTAAGACATATGTGAATACAGCTCATCAGAACACAAGATTTCTGATTCCTGTTTTACAATTAACTGGAATGTTTTTGTTTCAAAAAGTCAGTTTGTAATAATATAATGGGGAAATACAGTCACCTCACAGGTGTTCTAACATTATCAGAGGTCTGGATAGAGTTGCTCAAATTTACATCAGTATTCTAGGAGCTAGTGCCCCCCCCCCCCGCAAAAAAATAAAAAATAAAAAATTATGCATGTAGTATTTTTTGATGCAGATAGTTGCAAATCAAGGAAGCTGTTGCAAAGACATGACAGCATTTGACAATATGGCTCCCTAGTTTTGGTGCAGTCAGGTGGATGCTTTGGAGGTTAAAATGGCCTTTGCATCAGCATCCAACCTGACTGAAAATCTTGCCCAATATGCATGAAACAATGAGACTTGATGATCCATAAGAATTTATTTTTCAAATGTGTAAGTAGAAAAGGAAACTGAGTTACAATTAGAATATATAAATTTCCATATTTGATGAGCAATGCTGCTAGAGCACATTGATGGAAAAATATACTTTTGACATTTTAATCTATGACACATTTTAAGTGGAATATTTGGTACCTTGGGGACACAGATTTGGTGTTTGCAAGAAGTCAGATGTGATCAACTTTGCTGAATGACTGTTATGGGGAGTGTGGATGAAAGATAGAACCATTTAACTTGCTCTCTTTATTCATGGAGTTTGCACACATGTAAGATGTGCACTCTGTTGCTGATGTCACACACTAGGGTGTGGCTTGCAGTTTCCACTTCTGACCAAAAATGAGTGTCTCTCCCTATGGGATTGTCTCTCCCCAGAGGAGGCCTGCAGAGTGGGGGGTTAAGCTTGGGGTAGCTTGGTGGATTGCAGTAGGGTATTCCTCAGAGATGGAGGCAGGTAAGACTATAGGGCAGCATCAAATGGGAAAGGACTCTCTTTAAAGGTACTGCAGGGGTGCATTCAGTAAGGCAAAAATCCATCTAAGCAAGGGCAAAGGGTCTAGTAAATTCGCTAGATATAAGCTGGGTCAAAAAGAAAGAAAAATAGATAAAATACATAATCTTAAGACTGATTGTGCCCCAGGACTAAACATCGTAACTAGTAAAATGCTCAAAATTTTGGGTGAATCAGTAATAGAACCACTGGAAATAAGTTATCTAAACTCTTTAATAGAAGGAAAGCTGACGCAGGACTGGAAAAGTGCTTATAGCACCCCCATTTCCAAAAAAGAATCCAGATTAGAAATGTCTGGCTACAGACCAATTAGCCTAACCTCTGTTCCAGGAAAAGTACTGGAAATCATCATCAGAGATGAAATTCTAGCTTACAAAGAATAATTACCCTACAAAGATAGTAACCAGCAAGGATTCTGTAAAAACAGGTAATGTCTGACAAATTTACTCAGCTTATATGAGACTGTAAGTAGGGAAATGGACATCAGCAAACCTACAGATGTCATCTTTTTGAACATTAAAAAAGCAGTTGACTTTGTACCACACTGTGCATTGACAGAAAATGTGAAGAAAATGAGTGTCACACCTATTATAATACACTTGATTGAAGTCTGGTTGAATGATAGAACCCAAGGGGCCGGATATTCAGATCGTGCTGGACAGTGGTGCAAGCCTGGGCTGTGCTGGGGCCATGACCAGGTGATTTTCAATGGTGATGCGCCATGGCTCAGCACCGTTGAATATGGCAAGGTCAACACACATACTGCACATGGTGTAGAGGCACTGCACCAGCGCAAGCCACAGAGAGGGAGCACGGGGATGTGCCAGTGCAAGTGCAGTTGCTCTAGGTGCATCACCCATGATATTCAGTCGGGGGCTTGCAAATGAGGCCATAATACATACAAGGCACAAATGGGGCCATTTGAATGTCATTATAGCCCCAATTGCAGGCATTGCGCAGGGCGGCTGTGTGGAATGTGCCTGGTGCCTAAACTAGCAGCTGACAAAAGGGGTGGGTCTCAGGTGGGCAAGTGTACCCCCTCTCCCCCGTATGCCCGGTTGTGGGCTGTTGTAAACTATAAAGATATACCTGGTGGTCTAGCGGTACCCCCTCATATGCCCGATCGTGGGCTGTTGTAGAAATACAGATTTACCTGGTGGTCTAGCAGTAGCCCCCCCCCCCGTATGCCCGATAGTGGGCTGTTGTGCAGATAAAGAATTACCTGGTGGTCCAGTGGTACACCCTCCCCACCCACCCACCCACCCACAGAGGGCTCCCAGTCACCCAGCACCCACCCCATCATCAGCGGGTGGCAGCACCCCACCCTCATACCGCCCGGCCTCCCGCTGAATGACAGCATACGGTATGATCTGTAAGCCTATTGGTCCACAGTGTGGACCAGTGGGCTAGCAGACCATACTGTACTACACAGGACCAGATGAATGATCCAACAGGACATGGTGAAACATTAAAAAAGTAGTTAGGAAGAGAAAGGCAGATGCTGTTATATCGCTTTATAAAATGGGTACACAATTTCCTGGCTTTCAATTGGCTAAGAAGTACAATTTGCCATGTCCTTATCAGGACATATTCTGGCAATTGGTGCTACTTATGCCAACCAGGATGCAGCACACATAGAGATAAATCCATGCCAGAAAGCTTTTTTCTAAAGAAAACCTTATGCCAACCGTGTGGCATAGTAAACACTTACGATGCCCTAAACCCTAAAATATATTTCTCTACCCATTTCAGTACATATTAATCACCACCCTACAAAAACACCACATTAGGTTTAAAAACTATTGTTTCTTCATCAATGGGACACTGTCAACCCACTAGAGTCTCAAAGTGTCCAAAGTTTAAAATACACATTTTATGATTGCTAACATTCTGTAACAATTGCTGATGTAGCTGGTAGTGTGATTATGATTCTTATTTTTATTTTATGAAGTGAAAAACAGACTGTCCACCATACTGGTGTTACCACACAAACACAGGCTTGTTTACATTCCTTGATCAGCTCCAACTGCATCTTTCCTGGACTTGGGAACACCTACAACACAGTCTAGCCCCTCATGATGCAGTGGGGGTATAGGAGGCTATTGTATCATGTGTAACTGCACTGTTTGGGGGTGTTTCTAGTGCTCAGGGAGTATGCAGTAAGAACAGATCCGGGTTTGTAAACAAAGCAAAGTTGTTTATAAATATACATTATCATGCATTTTAGTTCTACTAAACAAGGAGACCGACAAAACAAAAAACAGCATTAATGAATTTTAGAAAAGGTAAGCAATCATAAAATGTAGGTTTTTAATTAGAAATAATATGATGAATAACAGGTTGACAGTGTTCCTTTAACTGACCTGCTTTGCTGTTTTTCTACGTTTCTTTTTTAATGGACCTGCTTTGCATTTTTTTGTATTGCATCCTTGGTCTTCAGTATTGCTGTAGCTCACCCACCATCCACATGTCAATCAGCCAGGTTGCAGACAAAAAATCTTTCTTTTTAATAAAATTAGTTATTTGGCATGAAAACACATCTGTTAAACTGAGCGGCCCAATGAAACTGCAATGATCAGCAAGCCGCTTGCTCATGAAGCGCAAAGCAGAAACTGTTCCATGCATCGGCTCCTAAGAGACACGCTTGCTCCTGCTCAAGTTGGTTGCTCAGTCGCAGACACACAGGGTGATCTGTTAATCCAAGGGCAATGTCCAATACATCATTCATAACAACAACAACAAAAATAAAATAAAATAAAATAAAAAAGTGAACAAAATAGGTTGTCTGGCTGTGCGTGTTTGTGTGTGTGTGTGTGTGTGGGGCTGCCTGGAGGAACATCGTGAGACAAGCTCAGTGGCAGTGAAACCAGCCACTTGGTTGCTCCCTCTGTTGCTCCCTCTGTTGCTCCATGCCACAGACAATCCCCTCTGACAAAAAGAAAAAAAAAATACTTGGGGAGAGCAGGGGGCAGGGGGAGAGACAGGCAGACATTACCTTACCTAAAATCTTAAAAATAATGAATTTTGGAATGTTTTGAAGCTGGGCATCAAAAGGTACTATTTTCTTCAAACCTGGTTTTCTTCAAACCAGAAAAAAAAAATAAAAACATTAGTAAATAACATCTCACTCTTCAAACTGTGCTAATTTTATCAGAATCTGTATTGAACATTTTCTACGTTTTATAAGTAGAATAAGATACTTCGAGGTGTAGTTTATAGGCTGATAAGAGAACTTCCCAGTTGCTAAAGGCACTTGGTACAAGAAACCAGTGCCTCATTATGCAACTGGTTTGTGTTGTTATAAGCTCATAAGCCACACCTTGTCATGTCTTATTCCTTATTTACAGAGCTTATATACAACACTTGCAAGACTACAGGATGAAGTTCTTGGCCCCCTTTTCCTAAAACTCATCATCCATGCCATTGCCAAGCTCCTGGCAACAATGTTTAATCTTTCATTCACCTCCTCAACCATACCCACACTATGGAAGCAAGCCAGGAATGTCCCCATTTTTAAGTCTGGTGATCTGCTACTAGTTGATAACTACCACCACATCTCCATCATCTCCAACCTGAAAAAGGAACTGCACCAGCAGATCGCTGAACATGTGGTAAAGTACTGTCTCCTCTGTCCCCATCAACATGGCTTTAGAAAATGAAACAACACCATCACAGTCCTGGCTTGTTTCACAAATCACATTTTCTGGAACAAGGACAAAGGCAAACTCATTTGTGCCATTTTTGTGGGTCTCACCATGTCCTTTGACCTGGTTGACCAAAACATCCTCCTACACAAATTTAACAACATTGGTTGATATGCTAAGTCCTCTGTGTGGCTCCAAGACTACCATCTCTGCTTGTACACAAGCAGTCTGTTCTGGGGTCACAACATCCATCAGCAGGGAGGTAAACACAGATGTCCCCCAAGGATTTATTCTTGACCCATCCTGTTTTCCCAGTTTGTTAATTCCCTTCCCAAGGTCTATATCATGTGCAGCTCACTACTGTATGCTGACAACCTTATCTTACACCATAGTACTAAGACCCCGGCTGAATTCTCAACCATCCTCACAAACAACTTTGGTGCCACTCTGAAATGGATCCTAACAAACATACTCCTAGTTAATGCCAAGAAGACTAAGGCCATGTTTTTGGCTGAAAATCAAGGTTAATTAGGGCAGGGAGTAACACTAGCACTTTTACCATCCTATCCCCTGATGGCTCTCCCATTGATTCAGTGACTTCCTTCAAATAATTTGGAGTCACTCTCGACCCCACATTGACTTTCGCTGAGCACATTGATCATACCATCCAGCAAGTAAACCAGAAACTGGGGTGGCATAAAGGATTACCTGACCTCAGAGGCCAGATTTGCCATTGCTCAGGGTACCCTCCTCACCCTGCTTGACTATTGCTCACCATCTACATACAAACCTCATCTGCAGGACTTTCCAGGATAAATTCAACCTATAAGTATCTGTAGGTTTGCCCTGATGGTACATTATTCTACTCATCACTACCCTAGGGTGGCTTTCCCCCAGGAATGTTGTGACTACCTACTAGGTTGCCTTCTTGATAAATCTATCAGGAACAGTGTGGTGTTCCCCTTCTCTACATTACTCAAGCCAAAGACCTGCCATCAAGGCATCTGGAACTACTCTAGCCTCATGTTAGAGTGCCCACAGGTCACAGCATGCATGGGTACCTTATTTGTTCTTCTATCCACTTTATTTGTATCAGTTCCTTTGTACTCTATTACTGTCCCATCTTTGTGGCCAAGGCCGTGCATGGAAATGGTCCTTTGGATCAAAACACACCACCCAGTTAACAAATAAATAAATAAAGCATGTTCAAAGTGAGACACTAGAAAAAGTGAAACATTGAGTGACAAAATCAATTAAGAATATAAGGGAGTAAACATATGAAGAAAGGTTGAAAACTACAGAATTAATGTCCTTACATATAAGGCAGGCTATAGATGACCTACTGTGTGTATATGATGTTGTAAATGATCCAAAACTGATGCAATCTCATGGCATTAGATTTAAACAAGATCACATGGGCACTAGAGAGCACCCCTTACAATAACTGATCAAGGTTTCAAAGGTAAAAAAAGAAAAGTTATTTTTTTACACAGAGGGTTGCAGAGATGTGGAATGACTTGCCACTGGGCACTGGTACAAGTACAGTTAAAATAGCATATAAGAAAAACTTGGATAGAAATACAGTATGGTGTCCACAAATACTTTGCAATACTATAACTGAAATAGTTGGAGGAACAGTTTGCATGTGGTATTTGCCCTTTCCTGCTTCACAAACCATAGTATAAATCAAACTAAAGAAAATGCTGCACTTAGCGTCCTGGCAAAAAGGCATCCAGCACATCCAGGGCATCAAATGAATACAGACTACAGACAATTCTGATAAGTCAAAAAGTATTTTATTGATATATAAAACGTTAGAGTTGAGCCCCTAACTCCCCCCACACACACCCTGCACCCCCATCCTCCACAAACTGACAGACGCCAGGGTGTGCCATTGGGGTTATGTGGCCCACCTCTCACCCCATTCCATGTATAAGCAGGTTGACATGCTACAGTAAAGGTGAATGGGGTGAGAGTTAAGCCTCATGACCCAATAGCACACCCTCGGTGTCTGCTCAGTCTGTGGAGGATGGGGTTGCGGGGTGTGTGGGGGGTTAGGGGTTCAACTCTAATGTTTAATTTTCTCACTTTTGTTGCTTTAAGCCTAACTGATGCAAAAAACACAGTTTTTGCCATGAATTTCCTTACTTTTTGAAAAAGTGTAATATAAATAATAAAAAACATGTACTGGCAGGAGCGTGGGGCCCATGCATCTGTCTTCTGCATAGCTACAGAGCCATACAGCAGCCCTACAGGGGAAGAAACCCTTGTAACACTAATTTGCTGATATCTCAGGAACCGTAACAGGTAGAAAAAAATTTAAAGTGTTGTTGTAACAGCAACAGTAAGTAATGCACTCAACAGCTAATGACTGAACCTGTATCTCACATCGATTATGAGATACAAGCACCAAAAAGCACTGTGCAGGCACTCTTTGAACACTTGTGACACTAATTTGACAATATCTCATTAACTGTGCCACCCACATAAAAAATTCCACTGCAAGCTTACTCTATGGTTTAAAATCTTTTTCCAATAGCATAGATCACTTAAAGGTGATCTACTCTGTCAGTAGCGAAAACTCTGTATCTCGCTTCATTTTTCGAGATACGGGCACCGAAAGGCATGACAGACCCTGCAATGTAATCCTGTGGGAGAAAATCTCAACTTTGTGATGGCATATCTATGGAACCACTTAATTCCCCAACACCTAAGCAGCATAATTCACACCTGTAGGGCATCCCCTCAACACCCTGTAAATTAAAAGTAAAAAGACCAAACCATTAATAAGCTATGCAATTTTAAAATTTTTACACCTTTAAAAATTCTTCACTTGTGGGATAGCAAAATCCTGGGCTGTCAGATCAATCCTAGTGTGTGAGCTAGCAAAATTCTAGTCCACGAGGGAACATCTGGTCTTGCCATCAGGGCCATCTGTTCATTCCCAGGGACATATGGTCATGCCCAGGCACATCTGGTCACAAAATTCTGGCTTTCTGGTTGTTTCCTGATGGACAAGGCTCACAGACAAGGATCATCTTGCAGACCAGGATTTTGTAGGCTCATGGACTAGGATTGTTAGCGAGTTGTGAAAGAAGAATTTTCAATTTTTAAAAAGCTGCTGTTTGACAAAAATGAACCAAACCAAAGGCATGGCTTTGTAGAGGGTGTCACCCTGGACAAAACCCATGCCTTATTTGGCCCAAATGTCATCCACACACAAAGCTACGGCATTTTGTTTTGCTGAAAAACTGAAAACAAGATAGTGGCTCACAGACAAGGAATTTTTATGATGGTGCTAGGATTTTCCTTCGTGAGGTGGCAAAATCCTTGACCATGAGACCATTCTTAGGTGGCAAAAAATACGTATAAATTTCAGAGTGAACTGCACATGCTCAGAGTTCAAAAATTAAATAACTTTTGAATGGATTAATATTTTTTTACCAAACCAATGCTGGATTGTTCCTTCATCAAACTCTTTCTACATTCCAAATTTCCGACCAAAAGACCACATGGTGTGGTCACAGCGCCATGGACAAAAAACACATCAAAACATGCAAAAAGTGCATTTTTGGGCATTTCACTGCACAGTAACCATATGTCCAACTGAAATGCAACTTGGTAAATTAAAGGATCTATCATACCAGACCACACATTCCAAATTTTGTGCAAATCCATTGAACGGTTGCAAAGTTATTAATGCACAAAATTTGAGGTTTAACTGTAAAGTGCCTACTCAACCATAACTATAGGGACATGATGGCGCCCCATTTTATATATATATATATATATATAGATATGGTATATATGCAGGGTGCTTGTTGGATAACCAAGTTATCTGAACAGTAGCCTGTGACCTCAAGTAACCTCATGAGTGCTGCAGCCTTAAGTAAGATTCACGAGAGGTCACAGGCTACTGTATAGATTACTTGGTTATCCAAGAGGTGCCTGCTACATATTGGATTTATTCAACAGGTGTCTATGGGTTTTCTTTTTGTATGGTTGCAGTGTTTTTTTACATTGTGTTGGAACATTAGGGTTTTTTTTGTTTTTTCACTTTTTCTAACCCCACTTTCTGCGTTCTGTATGTTTGGTTCATACCACATTAATGATGTGACAATGTCTTTGCTGATTGGTGGAGGGTAGAGGTTTCAAAAAAATTTGAAAAAATGGATGCGTTCAGTGATACCTAGTGAAAGTGGTTTTGTAGGAGTTGCTCAGGTAGTTTGTTTCCCTGGCATTTGTTTCCTTTATTTATTTTTTTTTGTTTACAAAAGAAGTTTCTGATTTTGTGGCATAATGCAGAGGAAGTGTTTCCATTTGAGCAGGAGGAGCTTTTCTTACACTCTGGTACGGAGTACAGAAGGTATGCCATTTGAGCAGATGGAGCTACTACTTACACTGTGGTGTGGAGTACAGAAGGTATGCCGTTTGAACAGGAGGAGCTGGTTCTTGCACCCTGGTGTGGAGTACAGAAGGTATGCTTTTTTGTAAAAATGGAAGGAAATGGAGAAAGAAATGTTGTTTGAAAAGTTTGAAAATGGTGAAGGAAGTGCTGTTGGTGTGCAGTTGGTGGGGTTGGCTTGAAGGATGTAACCTGTGTGATGAGGGAAACAGAGAGCGCTGGAGAGGGAGTGGGGTATGGGGTAGTTGTTTGTGTTAAAGGTGGTTTTATAAGGTGTACTGGGAGAAAAAAATGTCTGATGTAGAGGAAAAAAGAATAAGTGTACAGTAATTTGTTGGTTCCTTGCATTTTGGGAGTGTGTGGGGGTAACTGAAGCTGTACAGTTTTGTTATGTGGTACAGTGGGAAAAGGTAGTGCTGGCAGGTGGGGGTAGTGATGTAGTCACTGTGTGGATAAATGAATGATGATGTAATCACTATGTGGATAACTTTGAGTTATTCTCATAGTGATTACATCATAGCCATTTATTCTCACAGTGACCAAGATAAATGGAGTTATGATACTGTTTTTATTATGACACCTGTTGCATAAATAAGGGATATGCAATGGAAGCAAGTGTAATAAATGATTTATCTGCACAAGAGCAGTTTGATTTCGGGTAACCTCACGAGTGGTGTAAGCCACGAGTGTATTGTCCAAGGTCAAACTGCTCAAGTGCAGATAAATCATTTATTACACAAGTTTTCCATTGCATATTCAATTTATACAATTCTTTTGTTTTTGGTTTTGTAGGGGGCATTTGTTAGTCAAAAAAGTGAATGAAAATTGAATTTTCTGCCATTTTTTGCTGATTATAGAAAATCTACAAGGAATCTAGAAACAAAACACATCTCATTTTGTAGATATTTTTATGCTGAACAACTTTTGTGTTCAAAGTACCATACTATATTTTTTGTTTTTATGTTATTTGCATTTGTTTGATGAAACAGTGCACACAACTTGAATTTTTTGCTGTTTTTCGCTAATCCTGAAAAAACTAAAAAGTATCTATCAATGAAAAAACACTCATTTTGAAGATATTTCTGTGCCAAATAAACTTTGTGCTCACAGTACCATGCTATCAATTTTCATTTTAAAGTTTTTTACATTTGTTTGCGGACAAAATGAAAAAAAAATATGAATTTTCTGCTGTGCTTTTGCTAATTATCAAAAAATCTATAAGGTATCTATAAATGAAATACCACTCATTTTGTAGATGATTTTGTGCTGCACAACTTTCATGCTCATAACATTATGCTATATTTTTTGGTTTTAAAGTTATTTGCATTTGAATATAGTTAGTACTGGTACTGGGGCTGAAAATTCTAAATGAGTTCTGGAGTGATTGTAACATATCTACTATGTAAATAAATCTGTGATGATGCATCTACTATGTGGATAAATGTAACATTTTGAATTTATCCCATAGTAGCTCAGATTTATCTCATAGGATTTATGTCCATGCCTATTACATAAATATATATATATATAGATATATAATATTACAGTGGCACAGAAGTGCAGTTGCATGGCCACTTCTATGTTAAACTCAAATTTTGCACTCTAATAACTTTGCAACTGTTTGACCAATTTGACTGAAATTTTGCATGTGTTGTGTGGTGCCATAGCTCTCTAGATCTGGCAAGTTTTGTTCCAGTGAGATGTGCAGTTGCAGAGCTGCGGAGTGCCAATAAAGGTGAAAAATTCAATTTTTTTAGCAATTTATGTGCTCAGGGCTACAGCCAAATGATTTGTTTTTCTGGTCTGAAATGTTCAGGGAATATGAGGTCTGGGTCACTGATCTGCCGTTTGAAGGTTTGGTGGAAAAAATATTAATCCATTCAAAAGCTATTAAAAATTTAAGTTTCCCATTACAGCCTATGGGGAAAAAATATGTCAAGTTTGAAAGCACTGTTTACTTTCACAAAAGCACTTTGCACTGCCTCAAATGGGTTTTGTACTTTTGTGCTGCCGCCATCTTGTTTTCAATCAGTAACAGCTAAGAACATTGTAATTCAAAACATACTGCCCCTCTGTATCACTAAAACTTGGGTTTACATAATCGGGCCTGGGAAACACAATCATGGCATTATTTTTAAATATTAGTGGCCAGAAATATGTTTCCGCTTTTTGGCCATTGGCAATGACACAATTTGCAGCACTTGTTTTGTGAAAGTCCCACAAATTGATGCAATTTTCATGCAACTAATGGCACAATTGCACAAAAATTGCCGCAAATTGTGACACTTTTTCATGAAAATTGTCAATATTTGCAACACTACCTCAATGGGAAAAACCCATTTGCACCAGTACAACCTTCCAAAACCTTTTCTGGGCACTTTTTTCCCAAAATAATGTTGGATTTGTGTTCCTTAGCCCCCATTTAGGTAAACACCTATTGGTGTTTACTTAATAAAATCAGTGTTTCTCCTTTTACTGCATCTAAGGGGCTGAGGCATGTTTTATTTAAAAAAATAAGTTTGTGCCAACATCGGGGTGCCCAATCCCTGTGTTGGCCTCCATAACAGAGTGGGACACTGGTAGCCTACTCCCAGTGTCCCAAAAATATTTATTTTTCTTTAAAATGCATCTGCTGACATCTGGGTGCCCAATCTCCCTGTCAGCAGTAGACATCCATCCCCCTGCCACCTGACCAGTGTGGTACACTGGAGAGCCCACTCCCAGTGTACCAAAAAATGTGTTGTACATTCCCGGTTTTTTTTCTTTCCAATATCAGGGTGCCCAATCCCTGTGTTGGCACTATCACCCTCAACAGTGTGGGACACTGGGTAGCCCACTCCCAGTGTCCTCAGTTATGTTTTATGCCCCCAATATCGTGAGATACTGGGGAGCCCCCCCAGTGTCCTGATATATTGCTTTTTGTACCTGTAAAAAAAAAGTCTGTGACATCTTTGTTTTAAACCTGTAAAGAATGGGTCAGACCTGTGGTGCTGAGGGTTCAGGTGCTGGATGCCACACCTCATGCCACACTGGCAACCGGTGTCCAGGAATAAGCATGGGCCACCGGGGGTTGGCAGGAAGGAGAAGAATTGAGCATCCGGAGGACAGCTCTCCTTCTGCGGGGAGAGGGTTTCCAGCAGTCAGTGTTAGCTTGGCCCCTAGCAGTGGCTGGGGGCTGCCATACTGATGCTGCAAGATGGGGGGGTCAGGAGCAGTGCAGATGCTTAATGGTGGTGCACACAGGAGTGTGTGCAGTGACATTGCAGGTGTCATTGCACGCTTCACCCTGACAACAAGAAAATCCAGGAAAAATGCTCCACAGAGGATGAAGGGGGAGCTTGCAGGCCTCATACCTGGCCAGCCACAGCACAGAGAATGCTTGATCCAGTCTCAGAGGGGAGGGAAGGGGAGGAGAGGGGAGGGGCCCCCTCAAACACCACAGGGGGGCAAATCATGGGGCCATTACTGTGCCAGCTGGTGGACGTTGGGGTGACAAAGCTGGGCTGCCCCCAGAATGTGAGAGCTGTGGGGCAGGAGTGCAAACAATTACAAAAAAAGACTCTAAAGAAGAAAACAGTACCACATCGTCTCCCCATACCCCCTCCCCATTCTGACTCTCCCACTGAGTAACCCACCACCTCACCACCCCTTCTCCTATATCTACCACTGGAGACCATCAGCTTCAATCTTCATTGGACTGGGACACGCTTGCACTCTTCAAAGCCAAACTGCAAACTGAACAATCAAGGTAAGTGCCATATAATGGCTGTCTATGGCATTTTGAACTTATGTTGATATCTCATTCATTTTTGTGTTATTTTAATAGCAAACTTTCAGCATGGGCTTTTTAGGACCCCACCTCATGAACACTGGCACTGTTAATTCATTACCTGGTCTAGAATCACCTTTCCAAACTGAGTAATGAAATGACAGTGCCAGTGTTCATGACGTGGGGTTCCAAAATCCCATGTTGCAAATCTGGTGCAAAAATACCCCCAAAAAAAACAAGTTACAAGCAGTCATTGAAAGGGTTCTATGCAGCTCGTAACTTTGGAAATTTTTTATATTTTCACTCCAAATTTTCAACATTGCCATTTTTCCTCACCATCTCATAAACAGTACAGCTGTCATTTTTCACATCCTGCCCAAAATGTGTTATTTTGACTGTGGTGCAGAATGGTGCATACGGTGCATTAAATCACCTTTCAGGACTGATTAATGAAATGGCAGTGCCAGTGTTTATGAGGTGAGGTCCCCAAAAGGTGATGTTGAAAATTTGATGAAAAAATTCCTAAAATTGCCTGTCATGTGTGTCCATTGAATTAATTCTACGCATGCGCTTACCTTTGGAACTTTTCAATCTTTTGCTGCCATCTTTTCAACATTGCCATTTTTTCACACCACCTCATGAACAGTACAGCTGTCATTTTTCAAATCCTGTGCAAAATGTGTTTTCACAACTGTGGTGTAGAATGGCATTGCAGTTGCACATAATGCATTTTGCCTTGCATTTCACAATTTCTCTATGTACCTGGGTAATTGAGGTGGGGTAATAAGATGTCTATGCTGACAATTTGGTCACTGCTGTTTGACACCTGTGGTTCCATACCTACAGACATATGTGCATCTACAGAGGGATTGGCACACAGGGTCCAAAGGATCCTGTGCTCTCACAGTAAAATAAGAATAATAATATACTATCTCAAAAAGAAGGGAAATTCATTGCAAAAAACTCTGTTAATGCATTAGTTAGGGTTTCTATTACCATGACAAAAGTCTGGAAATTTGGTGTTCGAGTTACTAACCCTACCACGTTCCCCCACCCCTCACCCTACACACACCAACAGGTATTGGGGTGTGCCTTGGGGTAGTCAGGCCTAACTTTTACCCCATTCTCCTATACTGTACATCTTAACTTGTTTACACATGGAATGCAGTGAGAGTTAGGGCTGATGACTCCAAGGCACACCCCAATGCCTGTTGGTGTGTGTAAGTTGGGGTGGGTGGGGGTGGTAGGGGTGGTAACCCTAACAGTGAATTTCCAGACTTTTGTCACTGTATTAGAAACCCTAACTGTTGCATTAACTGAGTTTTTTTGCAATTAATACATAGAAGCAGGAGGGAGCAGAGGGGAAAGCTTGCAGATGTAAACTTGTGCTGGAGATCAGATGGTTGACCTGGAGGGATGAAGAGAAGGGCGAGGAAGGACATTGGCATTAGTCAGCAGGTGAAAGTGGGAGTGGGAAAAGGACAGCAGGAGTGGAGAAGACCTATCTCCAGGCAGTCAGCCTGGCAGACTAAGGAAGGTGCTGATGCCAGGCTGCTGCTTGGTGCTGGACTTGTGCTCAGCCTTCTCATTTGATGTGATGGCTGGTGACCTTGATTTTTCAACCACCCACCTACCACCTTGTTAAATGCTCAGGGCAAACCACTCCCAGGAGTGACTGGCCAGCCAGGTGTGGAGGAGGGGGCTTGCTGGATAAGTGAAGGTGGAGCTAGTAGTGTTTGTAAACAAATTCCCTTTATGTGTTGCTGGGAGCTCTCTAAGTGCTGCTTGTAATGTGCACTATGGGAAGGTCATACAAGTGAACTAAGGGTCAGAGGAGGGTAGATAGTAGCAAGGGGTATAGGAATTGTGAGGGTAGGGTGAAATATAGCAGCCATATAACAAGGACAGGGGAAGAAGAAAGAAAAAAAAGGATCTGAGGGAGGGAGAATGGAACAGAGGGAGCAAAGTGGGGGGTGGGGTAAAGGACCCAAGGCAGCAGACTGGGACAGACAATGGAAGAGATGAGATAGGGGTCAGGCCTGAAAGAGGGTTGGGGCAGAATTAAGGGATAAGGGACCAGGGAAGTGGGGGAGCAGAAGACATAGAGGAGGAAGGATTGTGAGTTGCAATAACTGTGGGGTGGCCATATTTATTGACACCCTGTGGAGAATGGAGGGGTGCCCAGTCTGTCTAAGGCTGGGACAGCTGGAGAACAAAATCTTAAGGCTAAGGGAGGATGTGGCATGGTTGATAAGGAGGCAGGTCAAATCAGAAAGGGAAGGGAATGGGGGAGGCACAATGCGCAACCAGGAGAAGATAAAGGGTGGGGAGGATGGGTGGAGGTTAGGACAGGAGCACGGGGGGTGGCACAAGTAAGGGAGAAAGGGGTGCCAGAAGATTAGGAACAGAAATAGAGGTAGTAGGTAACATTACAGGCTCAAACGGGGACGGACCTCCAACAAGGTTTTCAAAAGGCGGGAAGAGCAATGGGGGGATGACGTCCATTGGAACATTGAATGGCTCTGCTGGGGGAAAGGATGGAGAACTAGGAGCAGCAAATGAAGAGGGGCAGGAAGGGCTGAGTAGAGGGGAGATCACTGGGGGAAGGGAGAAAGTGACAAAAGGTGGGAACAATGTGAAGGAGGATGAAGGAGAGGAGAAGGGGTATGGAGGAGGGTAAGAAGGGAGGTGTCTTGATATTAGGGGATTCGATACTAAGAGGAGTCAGGTGGGGCAGCAGAGGGGAGAGACACAGCAGAATCTGGGTGTAAGTGATTCCAGGAATGAATGCAGAAAGGGTAGGGCAATCAGTGCTATGGTGTGCAAGCAGGGGAAGGGACAGAATTCACCTAATAATGCCCTTGGGGACAAATGACCTGGATGATGGGACAGTAGAGGAAATGAAGGGGAGGTTTGAGGAACTGGGACCTCTTTGTGAAGGATCAGGAAGATCAATCACCTTCTTGGAAGTACTTCCTGTTCCCAGGGCTAGTATACAAAGAAAAAAGAGAATACAAGAGTTTAATGACTGGCTGGGAACTTGGTGTCTGGAAAAGTAGTACGGGCTGGTAGAAGAGTGGGAGGGACTTGGAAGAATAGCAGTCTTTATGCAAAGGATAGATTGCACCTGAATGAGAAAGGAAAAAAGGTACTGAAGGAAAGGATAGAGGGACATTTAAACTAGTTGTGTGGTAGCAAGATGGATAGAGGAGTACAGAGGTCTAGAGATGTGAAACCAAATGGGCTAACCCCCATAATAGCAAGGTAGCATGAGAAGGAAATACTGAGGGATCGGTCATAAGGGGAGTGGGGTGAGGGGAGTCAAGGACAAGGGTTGGAGGTTGGTAGCACTAAATGCAAGGAGACTGGGGAATAAGGGGGTGGAACTACAGGCCCTCATGTTGGAGGGGTGTGTGTACTTGGTGGCTGTAACCGAAACATGGACCACCAAAATCTATGACTGGGACATAACAGTTCCAGGGTACAGGCTATACCAAAAGGATAGGAAGAAGGGGAGAGGTAAGGGGGTAGTGTTGTATGTAAAGGAAGGATTAAAGTGTGTATGGGAAGATGGTGAGGAGAGGCATGCAGAAGCTCTGTGGGTACAGCTCCAGGATCCCAAATAAATGTCACCAAGTTTGGGGCTGGTTTACAGACCACCATCCCAGTCTGAAGGGGAGGATAGGGTACTGGCAAAGCAGATCAGGAGGAACTGTGGGAAATGGGGTGTGGTGACGGTAGGGGATTTCAACCTGCCAGGGGTAGAGTGGGAAACACCTACCACAATATGCAGAAGGGAGCGGGTAATGCTGGAAGCATTCCAGGATAACTTTCTGGTACAGTTGGTCAGCAAACCAACTAGGGAAGGGAACATCCTGGACCTCATGCTGATGAACAGGGAATGGATGAGGGATGTGAGGGTGGAGGAACCACTAGGGGTGAGTGACCACAAGATAGTCTGGTTCCAGTTACCGTTGGCTAAAGAGAAGGGGACATCTGGCACAAGGGTGCTGAACTTCAAGAACGTCAACTTTAGAAGGATGGGGGAGGTGGTGCAGGGGTTTCTGGACAGAATTCAGCCAAATATGGACATACACACCAAAGGTGGGACCTGATAAAATGGGAGTTAGTGGAGGCAATGGATACCTACTGCAGGGCCTGGATTAAAAGGGCTAGGGGGAAGAAACCCAGCTGGATAAGCAAAGGGGTGTTAGATGGGGTGAGGAGGAAAAGGGCAGCATATAAGAGATTCCAAAAATCAGGGAGCGAGGAGGATAGGGAGGTGTAGCTGAAAGAAGCAAAGGAAGTGACCAGGGAGGTAAGGGCAGCCAAGGCATCAAGAGAACTCAAGCTGGTGCAAGGCATTAAAAAAGGGGAGAAGGATGTCTTTAAGTACATCAGGGAGAAAAGAAGTTGCAAGGACCAAATTGTGAGAAAAAGAAGGAAGGGGGATGGGTGGAAGAGGGAGGGGAAAATGCAGAAATGCTTTACGACTACTTCTGTTCAGTCTTTACGAAGTAGAAGGGGGGGATGGTTCCCATAGTGGGAGGAAGGATAGAGAAAGATGGAGTGGGGATGACGGATGGAGAAATCACAGTGGAGAGGGTGTGGGAGTGGTTAAGGGCATTGAAGGTTGACAAGTCTCCTTGACCAGATAGGGTGCATCCAAGGGTACTGAAGGAGCTTGCAGAGGTCCTGGCTGGCCCATTGGTAGACTTATTTATTACATCTCTACACTCAGGGTGTGTACCGCAGGATTGGAGACTGGCTCATGTGGTTCCCCTCCACAAAGGTGGATCCAAGGATGAACCAGGGAACTATAGGCCAGTAAGCCTGATGTCCATAGTGTGGAAGCTAATGGAAACTATCCTAAAGGAGAGGCTAGTGGCACTGATGGAGGTCAGTGGGATGCAGGACAGGAGGCAACATGGCTTCATCAAGGGCAAATCATGCCAGACCAACCTAGTGGACTGCTATGACTAGGCAACTAGGCAGATTGATGGGGGCCATGCAGTGGATATGCTGTACTTTGACTTCAGTAAGGCCTTTGATTTGGTATCACATGGGAGACTTGGAAGTAAATTATGGAGCATGGGGGGGCAAAACTGGTGGGGTGGGTGGAGAACTGGCTAAGGGATAGGCAGCAGAGGGTGATGGTAGGAGGGGAGTTCTCATCCCCCAAGCCTGTGACAAGTGGGGTCCCACAGGGGCCGGTGCTGTTTGGCATATTTATTGCAGACATCTCGGTGGACAACAGCAGCAAGATTAGTCTGTTTGCAGATGACACCAAGATGGGGGTGGTGGTGGATGACCAGGAGGGGTGGTGGGAGCTACAGAAGAATCTGGCAAGGCTTGCGGCATGGTCGGGCAGATGGAAACTTGGGTTCAATGCAAAGAAATGCAAGGTGATGCACTTCTGAACAAAGACTCTGAGGAGAAGCTACCATCTGGGGGGGTGAGAATAGAAGTCACAAAGGAGGGGAAGGATCTAGGGGTGCTCATCATGGAGGCTATGAACAATTCTGTGTAATGCAGGAGGGCAGCAGTGAAGGCCAGCAAAATGCTGGGATGCATAGCAAGGGGCATAACCTTGAGAAGAAGGGGGTGATTCTGCCTTTGTATAGATTGTTGGTTAGATCCCATCTGGAGTACTGCGTGTAGTACTGGTGCCCATATCTGCAAAAAGACATTAGGCTGCTAGAGGGGGTGCAGTGTAGGGCAACAAAAATGATTCAAGGTCTGGGGGAGTTACCATATGAGAACAGACTGAGGGAGTTGAACATGTAATCTCAGGAGGAAAGGAGGGACAGGGTATATGATTGAGACTTTCAAATATATGAATGGGACAATCAGGACAAACCCAGGGGGTCTACTCAGGAGGATGGTGGGGAGAGACATTAGGAGACATGACATGAGATTGGAGGGGTAGATTTAGGAGGGAAATGAGGAGGCATTCCTTCACAGAAAGGGTGGTGGCAGCAATGAATGCACTACCAGCAGAGGTGGTGGCATGTAACACAATGGAATGCTTCAAGAATGGATGTGACTTGACAAAGGGGAAGGTATTAATAATAATAATAATAATAATAATAATAATAATAATCATCTTTATTTTTTAAGTATCTTTCATAATATCAAAGCACTGTATTGTGTGAATAATAAAACTGCAATAAAATCAGAAATACAAGCAATAAACGTCAGTAGGGATACATCTAATCAGGTTAAAACAGGATAGGCCTGGTGCCACAAATAAGATTTAAGCGCCTCTTTAAATCCCCCCACGGTTGAGCACTCACGAAGCTGACGGGTTAGAGAATTCCAGATGGCTGGGGCCATGTACATGAATGCATGGGCCCTGGAAGATTTCAATGATATCCTCAGAATCTCCAGCAACCCCTCATCAGCCAAGCGGAGCTGTCGTTCAGGGCATTAAGAGACCAGGAGATCTTTCAAGTAGTCTGGGCCCAGTCTGTGTAGGGCTTTGTATGTCAGTAATTCGACTTTAAAGGCGATCCACCACTGAACTGGCAGCCAGTGCAGATCACGCAGCACTGGTGTAATATGGGAGAAATGGGACGTCCCCATCAACAACCGGGCTGCAGTGTTCTGCACTAGCTGCAGGTGGCAGATATCAACCCCAGATAGCACTAAGTAAAGGGAGTTGCAATAATCAAGGCACGAGGTCAAGAAGGCATAGATCAATGTAGGAAGATCACCAGATGGAATGAAGTGCTTGATCCTGGAGATGTTCCTAAGGTGAAAAAAGGATGACTTGACGACTGCCGACACCTGATGTCGCAGTGTCAGCCCGTCGTCAAGCACCACCCCCAGGTCCCTCACCCATTCAGAGGTAAGGATCTGGGAGCCCCTCAGAAAAAGTCCAGAGGGCTGACCAGCCCTCAACCCCTCTATCCAGCTGCCAGGATCCACCCCCCATCACCTCTGTTTTTCCTGCATTCAACTCAACCAGCTGGAATTCATCCAATCCTGGATTTTAGTGAGGCCGTTGTTAAATATTGAGAGAGCACTATCCTAGTCAGATGCAAAAGACAGGCAGAGTTGGATTTCATCAGAATAGCAGTGAAACATCAGCCCATACCATCTTACAGTGTCTCCAAGGGGCAGCATATACACCGTGAACAACATGGGGGACAGCACTGAGCCCTGAAGAACCCCACATGACAGAGAGAGAGGGTCAGAGGAATAAATCCCAGACACCACTCTCTGAGTTCTGCCAGAGAGGAAAGATTTAAACCAACTGAAGACTGAACCAGTCAGGCCACAGATGAACCTCAGGCACTCAAGCAGCACCCCATGGTCCATGGTGTCAACTGCTAATGAGAGATCACGGAGTACCAAGATGGAGTGGTTTCTCTGATCTCTAGCCCTCAGAAGATCATTGAGCACCCGAACCAGCATGGTCTCGGTACTATGCCTCTTTCAAAAACCAGATTGGAGAGGTTTGTAGATGTTATGGATGGTCAAGTTGTTCTCCAACTGTACTGACAATACTTTTTCAATAACCTTCCCTATAAAGGGAAGGTTTGAGATAGGTCTGTTGTTGGCCAGAGAATCTGGGTCCAAAGAAGCCTTCTTCAGGAGGGGTGTCACCACTACCTCCTTCAAGGAGCTAGGGAACTCACCTGAATTCAAGGAGCACAAGATAATCTGTGCCAGGACCGGGCTGATAATATCACAACAACCCATAATCAGGAAAGTTGGGCACGGATCCAAATTACAGCACATAGGGTGCATACTTTAGACAATCTGCATGACAACCACAAAAGACGGCTGGTCGAATGTACTTCAGGAAGCATGAAGGACAGTGGCTGGGTGCCGATCAATAGCATCTCCCATAGGGTGGGTCAAGAGGATGTCAGCCCTAATGCTGGCCACCTTAGTCGCAAAGAACTGAGCAAGCTCATCACACTCCAATTGTGAAAAAGCTGTCTGAAACTGCACACAGGCTGGTTTGCACAGCCTGTCAACAGTTCAAAAGAGCTGAGCCAGTCAGTTCTGAGTGACAGCGATCTCCCCGGACAGGAATTCTGCCTTCTTAAGGGAAATCGTTGATAGGTAGACATGATAATGCTCCACCAACCTAAGAAGGTCGGCATCCAGGGCGGATTTCCTCCAGCGCAGCTCTAACCTTCAACCTAGTCTCTGCAACTCCCTCAGGGTCCCATCAAACCAGGGGGCCTGAGGGAGGAGGGAGAGAGGGTGAACACGGACTGGAGCAACAGAGTCTAGCGCAGTGGAGATGGCCTTATTATAGGCCAACACGAAAGCCTCTGGATTCATGCTTGCACAGGAAACTCCGAGAGATCAGTCATCACCACAAGGCCTTCAGAGCTTGGATCCTGTAAAGGGCAGTAACTGACCATCTTCATAGGGGTAGACCTAAGGAGGGGGGTGCAAAGATTTAACCTCACGGTTTAATGATCGGACCAACCAACAGGTTCCATCCACAAATCAGAGGCATCGATCCCCAGGAGGAAAACCAAGTCAAGTGAGTGACCATGTTTATGAGTAGCAGAAGAAACAATCTGTGTAAGGCCCAGAAATGTCATCAACTGTAGGAAGTGTTGTCCAAATAGCGAGAATTCATCATCAGCACAGGCATTGAAGTTGCCCAGGACCATCAGTCTGGGCGACCCAAATGCCATGTTGATGACAAAGTCTGCTACTTCCTGAAGGAATCGCTTCTCATCCCCAGGTGAGTGTTAGATGAGAGCTATCTTACAACCTACACCTGCTACAATGGTGCACTCGAATGATTCAGCCTCCTCAACTGGTACATTCATGAGGCCCAATTCAGTCTTGAAACAGACCGCAACCCCCCTCCACGGTCCAAGCTCGAGCGCTGTATCACCGAGTACCCAGTCGGAATTGCAGCCTCCAATATGGAGCAAGCATTTTCATCCAGCCAGGTCTCAGTGATGCACACCAGATCAGTTATTCCAATAAGATTCACAACATGGCAAGCTTTTAAACTAGTCAAGGGGGGAGGCACTGATAAGCAGCAGGAAAATCCCGGCCTCCCCCTACAAAACAGGGTACTAAATGAGAAAAAGACCAAGGTAGAAAGGTCAGTGGGGGATGCTGCAACAGAAGGTAAAGCCATCAAAAAATGGAGAGCAATGAGTACAAATGCCCATAGTCTGAGTAACAAGCTTCCTGAATTAGTGGCCTTGATGGAGGAGGAACATCTGGATATCGTGGCAGTCACAGAAACATGGTACACAAAAACCATGACTGGGATGTAAACATACCAGGATACACTATCTACAGGAGGGACAGGGAGGGTAAAAGAGAGGAGGAGTAGCTCTTTATATAGGGAAGGAATCAAAGCAACAGAACAAAAGGGTAAACAGGGAGGAGAAGAAGCACTGTGGGTAAATTTGGAGACCGCCATGGCACCACAATACGCACAGGGTTGTATACAGACCCACTTCTCAGGGGAGGAAATGGACAAGGAAATGATAGAAAGTATACTTAGAATGGCAGAAAAGGAGATATTGCTGATGGGTGATCTGAATATGCCAGATGTTAACTGGAGTGCAGTTGCAGCAGCCACTTCTAAGAGTGAGGTTATTCTAGATGCCCTACAGGGCATGCCTTAGACAACTAGTATTGGAGCCCACTAGAGAGGAGCAATCTTAGACCTGGTTCTCTCAAATGGAGATGAAGAGAGGATCACAGATGTAAAGTGGGTAGCCATCTGGGAACTAGCGACCATCGAACAGTATGGTTCACAATAAACACAGCAATAGAGTCAAACCATACAAAGACAAAGGTGCTGGATTTTAGGAGGGCTGACTTTGTCAAAATGGGTGAGAGCCTAAGGAATGCACTAGCAAATGGGCAGGAAGGAGGGGTGGAAGAACAATGGGGAATAATAAAAACTGCCATCACAGAGGTATCAAGCCTTTGTGTAAAGCAAATAAACAAATCGAAACGATGTAAGAAACCACTATGGTTCTCAAAGGAAGTGGCAGTGAAGGTTCAAGAGAAAAAGAAAGCATTCAGGAAGTACAAGAAATCACAGAAGGAACAGGACAGAGAACTGTATCAGTTAAAGCAAAAGGAAGCTGGTAAGGCAGTCAGAACAGCAAAGGCCCAAACCGAGGAAAAGATAGCCAACTCAGTTAAGAAGGGGAATAAAACCTTTTATAGGTACATCAGGGAGCGAAGGAAGACCAAGGGAGGGATAGTGAGACTTAATAAAGGGAGGGAGGGTGGGCAGAGGGTGACTGTGAAAAGGCAGAGATACTAAACAAATATTTTTGCTCAGTATTTACAAAGGAAGAGGGGGAGGAACCTAAAACAAACAGTAGAAACACTCTGGATGCAGAAATTGATACCAGCCCATTTACAGAAGAAAGGGTTCTGAAAGAACTCTTAAAACTGAAGGTGGACAAAGCAATGGGGCCTGATGGGATTCATCCCAGAATTCTAAAAGAACTAAGGGTAGAACTAGTGACACCACTGACTAAACTCTTTAACAAATCATGGGAGGATGGGCTGGTACCCGAGGACTGGAGGAGGGCAGATGTGATTCCCCTTCACAAAAGTGGAAGCAAGGCAGAAGCAGGAAACTACAGACCTGTTAGTTTAACCTCAGTGGTAGGGAAAATGATGGAATCACTTCTGAAGGAAAGAATTGTTAAATATCTAGAGGACAGAGGGGCACAGGACCCATGGCAGCATGGATTCACAGCAGGAAGGTCATGCCAGACAAATCTGATAGATTCCTTTGACTGGGTGACCAAAGTAGTTGATCAGGGAGGGGCTGTGGACATGGCCTACCTAGACTTTAGCAAGGCATTTGACACAGTCCCACACAAAAGATTAATATACAAGTTAGCCAGCCTGGGGTGGTCCCAAGATGACAGCCTGGGTAAAGTTGCTGGAGAATAGGACACAGAGTAATAGTAAATGAGTCCACTCTGAAAAAGGGGGTTAGTGTTGGGTACCACAGGGTTCAGTATTAGGACAGTCCTCTTCAATGTCTTTATAAGTGACATTGCAGAGGGACTGGAAGAAAAGTATGTCTCTTTGCAGATGACACAAAGATCTGCCACACAGTTGATGCACAAGGTGGAGTGGAAAGGATGAGAAGGGACTTGGCATGGTTGAGGAGATGGTCAAATATATGACAGCTTAGATTCAATGCTAAGAAGTGCAAGGTAATGCACCTGGGAAACAAAAACCCAGGGAAGAGTACACAATGGGGTAAGATACTAACAACAACAAAAATGGAAAGGGACCTGGGGTAGTCATATCAGATGACCTAAAGGTGGGCAAGCAATGTGAGAGGGCAGCAAGGAGGGCTGGGGATACTGGGATGCAGGGAGAGGCATCACCAGTAGAAAACAGGAAGTTATTATCCCTCTGTACAGACACGCTAGTGAGACCCCATCTGAGTACTGCATGCGGCAGTTCTGGAGACCCAATCTCAGCAAAGACATAGACAGGATGGAAGCTGTCCAGAGGAGGGAACTAAATGGTGCAGGGTCTGCAGTGGAAGACATATGAAGAGAGACTTAAGGAGCTTATGTATAGCCTCGAGGAAAGGAGGGAGAGGGGGACATGATAGAAACTTTCAAGTACCTCAAGGGAATCAACAAAGTCCAAGAGGTAGCATCTTTCAAAAAGAGTGTGCAAGAACAAGGGCACAATTTGAAGATAGAAGAGGCGGCTCAGAGGTAATTTGGAAGTATTTTTTCACAGAGAGAGTGGTGGATGTATGGAACGCCTTCAGAGGAGGTTGTGGAGTCACAAACAGTGGTGGAATTCAAGCATGCATGGGACAGTCATAAGGCAATTCTAGGGGTTGGGGGTAGGAAGAAGTAGGCTGCTGGTAAACTAGGATCTGCAGCTTATCCATCAGGTAGGGAAATGGGCAGACTGGGTGGGCCAAGTGGTCCTTATCTGCCATCAAATTCTATGTTTCTATGTTTCTATGTTAATAACTGTGGTCTTGTTTTTAATTGATCTGACATTGCATAACACAGCTCGAGTTGGACGGGTTTCAAGGGCCGCCTCGGCTACTTGCCCACCAAACATGGTGGTGCCCTTGGGTATGGGGACCAGACATGGTGGACCACTTTCCAGACTCCATTTCGCCCCAGGGCATCTTCTGGATCTGACTACCCTGATGTGAGAGTCCCGCTCATTCACCCTCTGATATCCACACACCCCACCTCCCCCACCCCTCCTACGAACAATACCCAAGGCTCTACAGCGCTGGTAGGTTGACAACATCAGAGAAGGGGGGGAAATGGGTGGAGGGCACAGAGGGCAGAGGATGAATAGTACAAAACTGGGGGGGCAATAACACATTTCCCAGGCTTAATCAAAACAATATGCATCAAACCTATAAAAGACCCCTAATGAACCAAAAATAAAGTAACACCCAACTCTATAATTTACATTTAGTAACACAAAACAAAAATAAATAAAAATAATGTCACCCAACCCTAGACACTAAAACAAAAAAATTAAATATAATAAAATAAAGTAAAATAGAATAGACCCCCTTTGAAGCTGCGTAAATGTTTCAGTCCAACACTCAAAAAAAAGTCTCGGAAAAGCCCAGTCAGACTGAGATAAGGCCATACAAAAAGCCAACAAGTGGAGATTCAATCAACATGAGGATTTCCACTTTAAAAGAAAAAAGTAAATTAAGCACCAATAACACCATAAAATAAATAAAATAATATAGTAACACTTAAGCAACCCCCTGTCACTGGGTATGCAACAGTGAAAAGAAAGCACACCTTGATGAAATTCAGATCCCCAGGCCCTCTCACCACCTGGGGATACAAATAGATAGGGGGCTCTCTCACTGCCCGTAATGAAAATCCAGTAATCACCTCGGGGGGGGGAAGGGAGGCGGGAGTGGCAGCTGCTGAGTAGGGGGACTAGCTGCAGACTTGAGCAGACTCGATAGACCATTATGGCCTTTTTCTGCTGGCAATTTTTGTATGTTTGTATATATTACTGCTGCGGTAGTATCAATACAGTTAGGATGAAAGGCAACTTCTATGTTAAACCTGAATTTTTGAAGCTCAATAACATTGGAACTGTTCAATGGATTTGCATGAGCTACGGCATGCGTAATCTCTAGCTATGGATCTCCTGTCATTCCATATTTTGCATGCATCCCTTAAATGGTTGAAAAGTTATTGAACTTCAAAAATCCCAAAATTTACTAACTTTTTCTTATTTCTTTGCCGTTCTGTATCTTGGAAATGGCTGTAGATATTGCTGTGAACATTCTTTTGGTGGAAAGACTTTGGTCCACAGATGTGCCTTTGGAAGGGTTGGTACAAAAATATTAATCCATTGAAAAGTTATTTAATTTTGTTTTTTTCCTATTATTTCCTACAGGAAAAAGTTAGATGTCCCATGCAAAAGTTTTTGTGCAATAGTAGGAGGCCATAAATTTGCAAAAGTTTTCATGGAATTTTCACAGACTTGTTGAGACTTTCACAAATTTCTGAAAGTACTTTTAAAAATGCTGTTTCTTTGCCACATCACTGCAAAAAAAAAACAAAAAAAAACAGTTAGGTCTTTTGGGCTGAAATTTGTAGGGTAGAAAGAGTCTGCCACACAGATGTGCCTTTTGCTGGTTTAGTGATAATATTTACATCAGTTTCATAGTTATAATATTCTGAAGTTTGGAAATTTCCCATAGGAAAATATTGTGGTGATTGCAGTACCTGTTGGTGGCTATATCACAAAAATGTCTGAGATATGGATTTTTCTCTAAACACAGCTTAGGTGTGCTAAGCAAATATGCAGGTTGCTAGGCTATGATTACAACTGCAGTGAAACTTTTTTTTCAATGTTCCTATGGTTACTGTGATGTGCCATTTGCAGCACAAGGGTTACTTGGAATGTCTCCATGCCTGCACTCTGTCTCTACACTTATGGATAGAAGGTAGCGGAGGGCCCTCCATTATGCAGTAATGGGAAAACAGGGCCAGGAAATAAGGGTTAACTGCAATGTCTCTACATTCCTACAAATGGATACAATTAGGGAGTGATGGGAGTGCAGAGTCCAAAGGGCCCTGCACTCCCACAGTAAGGTGAGGGTTAATTATGATGTCTGTACACTTATGGTTAGATGGGAGTGCAGGGCCCTTCAAGCCCAGTGTTCTCACATGAAAATCAGGGACAATTACAATATGCAGGCATTGGGTCCTGTGCTCCCACAACAAGCTATGGACTGATGCTCCCACAACCAAATAAAGGTAAGATTACACTGTCTCTAAAAGTAAGGAAATTTATTGAAAAAAAAAACTCTGTTAATGCATCAATTAAGGTGAGTACTACAGCAACAAAAGGAGGGAAATTAGGCATTAGGGTTTCCAACTCTAACACCCCACCCCCACCTCCACCCTGCAGAGACTGACAGGCATGGGTATTGTGCTTTGGGGTCATCAGCCATAACACTCATGCCATTCCACCCCCACCCCAACCCTGCAGACACTGACAGGCATCATGATGTGCTTTTGGGTCATTGGCCCTAATGCTCACCCCATTCCAAAAGTAAATAAGCTGAGATGTATACAGTATAGGAGAATGGGGTGACTGTGAGGGCCAATGACCCCAAGGCACACCCCAATGTCTGTCAGTGTCTGCAGAGTGCGAGTGAAATGGCATGAGTGTTACGGATGATGACCCCAAGGTACACACACCATGCCTTTCAGTCTCTGCAGAGTGGGGGTAGGGCCTCATTTCCCTCCTTTTGTTGCTTTAGTATTCACCCTAACTGATGTGTTAATGAAGTTTTTTGCAATGAATATATAAATATATATATACATATACATATATATATATATATATATATATATATATATATATATATATAGTCAAGTCACTAAAAACGGGCACATCTGTGTAAGTAGATTCTGCCCATTATAGGCACAGAAATACAAAATTACTCAGCTTGCATTTTAGTTCCTATTAATCCCCACAACTCCACCAAATGCAAAATCAATGTAGATAATAAAATGCTTTACTGTACTCTAATCAGTGCTTTACTTGCTATGTAGGTAGTTTGCACTACAGTACCTGTACTGTCTTATCAGTATCAGCATATAGCAAATAAAAACTTGCCTCACATTTTTAATTCACATTGACCACTGCATAAATCAGTGTAAATAATATGTAGTGCAGTATTTTACTCAGCATTTTAGTTGTTGGGCAGGTTACCAGCTATAACTTTAGTTTGCACTACTGTCTTCTTGCTCTGGAGCATGTTCATGTAGTTAGCCTCAATTTTTTTCAGAATAACTATGTCTTCTTGCTCTGGAGCATGCTGGCTTTCCACTGGTATTTCCTCATTGTGGCAGGATTCTTCAGAAGCAAACAGTTGCAGGTACACTAATCGCCATTAATTAGGTGATAATTGTTATCTCTGGAGTTGAGCAGTCACACTTGACAGCTGTGGACAGTACACTTGATAGCCCTGACAGCATGTCAAATTTCCCACAATACACAGCAGGCAATGACTGGTAAAAGCAGCAGCAATTTGCATTTCAGTCAATGCAGATGGCAAATGGCAAGTGGGTTTTGCCCGATGTATGCAATTGTCCGCATTAGCCAAGGGTGATAGAAGAGGAGCCGACTGTATATATATATATATATATATATACAGTATATATTTATCTCTCTCTCTCTCTCTCTCTATATATATATATATATATATATATATCTCCTCTCTCTCTCTCTCTCTCTCTCTCTCTCTCTATATATATATATATATATATATATATATATATATATAACATTCTTAGGGAACCAGCTAAGGCCCATTAGGTACAAGTCCTGTTATAAGGTGTGTGCCAGGAGCACTGGAGATGTGACTTGTTCAGAGTCACACAGTGTGCAAGTGGAGGTTGTGGGAATCAAATCCATGTCTGCTAGCTCTATTAAACTCACTCACAGTTCATTACTCTAAACTCTAAGCTATAAAAATCAGCACAAACAGAAAACAGATGCAGAAGCAGTGGCCCCCAAATGGCCAACCAATGTTTCATACCAAGAAAAAAAAAAAGAAACAGGGTGGGGAATGGAGACAGACCCAAAGTGCTTCAAACAAGCATTTTTAATGTCTATCTGAAGTGTCATGTATTTGCGTTCTATTAAAGATTGTTTTTGCTTTCCCTATTTATTGTTACCTATAACTAAAGTGTCACACCTATGACTAAGCTTACCTGTGTAACTCACTGTCAGCAACTGATTTTTCTCTAGTCTGTTCTACACTTAAGTCATCTCAATGTTTTGTAGCCGAACTGATGGTAACTAAATGCTCCTGCATAGCTGTACATAATTTGTGCATTACTGTGTTGTCTGCATCTGTTCTGTCTTCTTTATGACTTATGTACCTGTATCTACTGAATGTAACTAACTCTGTGTTGTCCCTGAAAAAGGGACCTCTAGGCCCAGTGGTCTTACCCAGTTACCAAAATGCCATAAATAAATAAATATATATTTGCTTGCATGTTGTTGTACTGGGTCCTGCTTGTACACATTTTCAATATATATTTACCCAAGATAGACCAGATGAAATTTAATATGTAATTTGCAATGGGGTTCTCATTTTGCAGTTTTACAGTTGTAGAGGTGAGATACGATATCTCATTTTAGTTGGGGTCCTGCCCTTTTATAATGCAATTTTCTAGGATAGCTCATCTTAGATGTATCATCTCGTCTTCAGTGGGATTCTGCTGTGGGTTCCTATTTTTACACAGTTTTGCAATATAGTTAACCAAGATAACCCAGCTGAGATGCAATATCTTATTTCTGACGTGGTCCTGCTTTGACACATTTTTATACTGTATTTATCCAGGACAGTACAGTTCAGATATTATATTGTTTTCAATGGGATCCTACTTTTGCCAATTTTTACACTGTATTTACTGAGGAGATCACAGCCAAGATTCAATATCTTATTTTCATTTCGGCCCTGATTTTACACATTTTTATCATTTTTTTTTTTCACCCAGGATAGCCCAGCTGAAAGACAAGCTACTTTTTCAGTGGGGTCCTGCTTTTATAATGTATTTTTCCTTGGACAGAGCAGCATAAATGCACAGTTCAGTGGGGGCTCTGCTGTACTGGGGTCCTGCTTTTACATATTTTTACTGTATATTTACACAGGATAGATCAGATGTGATTCAAAATCTCATTTTCAGTGGTGTCATGCTTTCAACATTTTTAGATTGTATTTACCCAGTACAGGACATCTGAGAGGCAATATTTAATTTTCAGTGGGCTCTCAATGACTCCAAATTTCCAAAAGTCATTATATGACCTGACATTATGATCAAGGGTTTAATTTTTCAAATCCCATTCGAAAGGTGATTTCACAGTGCAACTGCAAAAATATGTTTTGGAGGGGATTTGAAAGAGGACACCTGTCATGTTCATGAAGTGGATAACACAAAAGGAAATGATGAACATTAAGGACAAATATCTGCAAAAATAACATTTTGAGTAAACGTTGGAACAATTCAGTGTTTCTTCATAACTTATTTTTTTTATACATTTTGACCCCTACATTTCAACACATTTTTTTATGACCCCATGTTGTGATCAAGACATCGGTTTTTTTTTAGATCATGTACGAAAAGTGGTTTCACAGAGTGACTGAAAAACATGTTTCAAAGGGGATTTGAAAAATTACACCTGTCACGTTCATCAGGAGGGGTAACACAAGAGCTATGTGCACATTTGGGGCCAACATCTGCAAAAATTGCAAAGTTATGAGTAAACACTGAAAACATTCTTTGTCTTCTGGTAGGTTTGTTGGTTTTTGTCATTGCTGACTCCAAATTTTCAACTCTGTCTTTTTATGACCACACCTTATCATCATGGCAGGTGGCATTTTTTAAATCCCATTTAAAAAGTGACTTTGTGGAGTAAATGGGAAAACATGTTTCAGAAGAGATTTGAAAATTATATGTTCATGTGGTGGAGTAACAAGAGGGCTATGTTAAAAATTGGGGGGTAAAATCTGCACACAGTGCCATGTTATGAGTAAACATTGAAAACATTCAACATTTCTTCATAACTTGTTTTGTAACATGTTGACCCCAAATGTTCAACATAGTCTTTTTATGACCCCCTCCTTCTGATTATGACAGGTGTCATTTATAAAATACTGGCTGAAACATCATTTTTGGCCGCAAGTGCAAAAACACATTTAGGTCAGGATTTGAAAAAATGGCGCCTGCTGTGTTCATTAGGTGGTGTAAAAAAATGGCTAAGTTGAAAATTTGTTGTCAGAATATTGAAAATTACCAAAGTAATGAGTGAGCATTGAAAAATGCCAACATACCTTTATAGCATTCTTCCTTTATTTTAATAGTCTGACCCAAATTTTCAACATTGTCTTCTTATGACCACCTCATGAACCCACTATGTAAAAATGTTCAAATCCAACCCAAAAGTGATTTTGCAGTGCTCCTGTGAAATCACCTTTTGGGCCAGGTTTGAAAACATTCATCTACCTTTTTTTCATGAGATGGGGTCCCAAAAAGTCCATACTGAAAATTTTGTGGGAAAATATTAAAAAATGTCCAAGTTATTAGTACAAGTTCTTAATGCATTGAAATACACTGATGCACTTACATGATTTCTTCAATTTCTGGTCCAGTGTGGAAGAGTGAAGATGTGCTTCTAGTCCAGAGAGGATTTTGGCATTGGAGCCCCAGTAGGTAAGGGGTGGGGGTTGAGGTGGTTGCTGCTGACTGGGTGGAGGTTTTGGTAGGGTAACGGTGGGGGGGGTGGCAGTGGCAACAGACATTGATGAACTATTTTCTTTTTCATAGAGTGTAAAAAAAATACACTGAGGGTTGCTTTTCTTTATTTCAGAACCGTCACTGGGGCTTGGGCATCCCAGTGTCAGGTTTATATTTTTGGGACATGGGAAGAGATAGG
Organism: Neoceratodus forsteri; assembly: GCA_016271365.2. Lineage (NCBI taxonomy): Eukaryota > Metazoa > Chordata > Ceratodontiformes > Ceratodontidae > Neoceratodus > Neoceratodus forsteri. The sequence goes on from CM057453.1 coordinate 218,236,964, forward strand.
TAGGTGGGTAGGATGCTTGTCAGAGGGTGGGGTCTTTTTAAAAGCAGTATAACATGGGCACTGGAAGCAAACAGTGAGGTTGGAGGAATACTTGGCAGAGGGTGTGATTGTTTAAAAGGTTCATGGGAAGTGATGGAGAGGTGGGATGGATACTTGCAGAGGGTGGTATTATCTAAAAGGCTGCAGTCAGTTGCACTGTGGGGGGGATGAAGAAAGGGATGATCTGTATGCCAGTCAGCTGCTTGCTGGGCAGCATCATGCAGATCATAGGAAAGAGCCACACTGTGATCTGGATGGCCCTTTTCTTTAAAGTTCATGAAGTTTCTGCCCAGCAAGCACTTAAAGAGTGCCATGATCAACCTGGCTGATGATTGGTCTGATACTGTCAAGTCCAATGCAGAACACCCTGTATTAGACTGACAGTGACTGACCCCTCAAATCCACCATCCTAGTGACATGCAAACTTTGTGCAAGAGCAAACATAAAAACAGTCCAGTAGTTCAAAAAAGCACATGCAGTGGAACCAGTAATGGGTGAATGTATTCAGGAGAAATCTCCTTCTGGGATACAAATATTCTACTGTCCAATCATGAAGCTCTAGAATTTTTACTAAGTGAGTATTCTCATTTTCAGTGGCCTCTGCAGCACTAAGCAAATCAACTATTACAGTCTTTTGGCAGTTTTAATGCTATACAAGTGAAATAAACTGTCTACTAAATCTAATGGAACTTCAAATGTCATATTATGTGGAACATAACTTATAGCTAGGTCAGGTACTCATAACTCATCTCTAGTTATAGAAGAACTAAATAATTAAAAGGCTACTTAATAAAACAAGTACAGAAATGCAATGTTTCATCTGAGAACCTGCTGTACAGTATATCATAAAATGACTCTAAAGATCATTTATATTAATTCTAAAACCAATGAGGTGTCTTTTTGGACGCCGCAGATGAATGTACAGAAAGAAGGGTGTCCTTCAGTAATTTATTTAGAATTCTGATTAACGAATCCATATTTGGGGGAGCAGAACCACTAATACATTATATTGAATCCGAAAATGAAACAGTTACATGTTTAAGAGATATCACAGCTTGTTGTAGTATCTGAAAGTGATCTGATTTGTTTCTGTCAGAGTTAATAGCAAACGTGATCAGCCAATTCCAAAAAAGGAATCAATGCCTCCTTCATTAGGGGGGTGAGGGTAGAGACACTGTAGGTACAGGTGATTAAAGGGGAAGTGCAAGGTACGGCTAGTGTACAATATACAACCAAAAGCCTCAAATTGCATGAATAATCTTCTTAGGCATGCAAATCCATCTGTGTGTGTGTGGGGGGGGGGAGTGGCAAGGAAATGTCTGACCTTTTTCCTATTAAAATCCACAAGAACAAGATGTTGAGTGGCTGAGTAAGGGAACAAGCTACAGCATGTTGTGCTAGCTGCAGGTGTCTGATCTTACTGAGTGCAGTACACAACTTGAGTCAACAAATGGCTGCACCACTGTTTTCACATCTTCAGCTTCAAGGAAAGGTGAAATCTGACAATAATAAATGCAACCCCTAACTGCAGTCAATACTTGGAATTTCAGGGTCAGATGTTTATGAAGAAATACTCTCAAATTATAGATTTGTTTTTAACACAGGCTGAATCCCATACATGTTTGGCAGCTACTGTTGCTTCAATTTACTGGGAGCATACAAGCAGATGGAGTTGAACTTACTATTGGCAGATATCTTTAAACTAGTTTTATTGTTGTAGTTAGTGTAAAGATATTAAGCAATTGACCTAGCAATCTGCAATGACTTAGAACAATATGTGTGTCAAGGCACCAGGGGACATAATATATTGGATTTGGTCCTCAGTAATATGAAAAATGAAATAATGGACTGTGTATTTAGAGAGCCTCTGGGTCTGAATGACCATAATATGGTGGAATTTAAGATTCTAAGAAATATACCTACCTATAAAGGGGTTACCAAAATTGAATGCTAGAGTAAGGCCGATTATAATGCAATGAGAAACTTATATGAGTAGATTGAACTGGGATAAAGAATTTAGAGGTCTGAGCATTCAGGAGATAGGGACAGAAATTAAAAATAAAGTGGAGTGTTGCTCTAAATGATACACATCAGAAATAACAAAATATAATAAGCAGGGCAAAATTCCATCATGGTTAAACAATAAAGATAATAAATATATTAGAAGAAAAAAAATGAGCATTTAATAAGTATAAGAAGAACCCATCCGACAACAAATGGCAAAAGTTTAAAGAAATGGCAAAAAAATGCAAAACATTTATAAAAAATGCTAAGCAAAATGAAGAAGTATGAATAGCAACCATGACAGCTGACAATAGAATGACCTTTTTCAGTTATATTAACAAACAAAGAAAATGAACGATAGGAACAGACCCATTGTGTGTGGAGGGGAGTTTTACCTCTGATGAGCAGATTATGTCAAACATCTTGTATAAGTACTTCTTAAGTATTTTTCAGGACAAAGTGAATATTAAAAATGCAATAAATCATACTGAAACTGAAAATAGGAAAATAATAAACTTTGACAAAGCTAATATATTTGCCAAACTTAATAAACCGCGAGTGAATAAATCACCAGGGACAGATGGGTTACCTGCACAAGTAGTCAAAGAACTGGCTACTGAACTCTCAGGACCCTTATCCATGCATGGCATTCACCCTAGAGTACTGAGGAAGCTGGCAGAGGTCCTTGTCGGGCCACTGGAAGGCCTGTTCAATTCCTCCCCGGACACAGGATGTGTACCACAGGACTAGAGGATTGCCCATGTGATGCCCATTCATAAAAGTGGGCCAAAGGATGAACCAGGGAACTACAGGCCAGTAAGCCTCAACTCGATCTTGGTCAAACTCATGGAGACCATCCTGAAAGAGGGCTCATGAGCTTCTTGGATGCAAATGGTATCCAGGACAACCAGCAACACTGGTTTTTGGCAGGCAGATCATGCCAGACAAACCTGGTAGAGTTCTATGACTGGTTGACACAGGAACTGGACAAAGGCCATGCTGTGGACATCCTGTACTGGGACTTCAGTAAGGTCTTTGATTCAGTGCTGCATGGGAAATTGGGGGGGGAGCTGGAGTATGTGGGGCAGGACCAAAAATGGTGACCTGGATCAGGAACTGGCTGAGGTAGAGACAGCAAAGGGTGGTGACAGGGGGGAACTCTCATCACTGAGAGCGGTGACAAGTGGGGTCCCACAGGTATCCGTGCTGGGACCAGTACTGCTCAGGATTTTCATTGCAGATATCTTGAATGGGATCTGGAGCAAAATCAGTCTGTTTGCAGATGATACCAAGATGGTAGCTGAGGTAGATGACATGCAGGGGGAAAGGGGTTGCAGGAGGACCTGAATAAGCTGCAGGAGTGAGCAGATAAATGGCAGCTGGGGTTCAATGCCAAGAAATTCAAGGTTCTGCACTTTGGAGCCCAGAGCCAGGGGAGGGATTATCACTTAAATGGGGTTCAGTTGGCTTGCTCCACAGAAGAGAAGGACCTAGGGGTGATCATAGCAGGGAGAATGAACAACTCTGTTCAATGCAGAAGGGCAGTGGCAAAAGCCAACAAAATGCTGGGGGTGTATAGCTAGAGGGATCTCCTCCAGAAGTAAGGGAGGTTATCCTGTCCCTGTATAGGTCACTGGTTAGGCCCCACCTTGAGTACTGTGTGCAGTACTGGCACCCATTACTGAAGAAGGACATCAGATTGTTGGAGAAGGTACAGCATAGAGCTACAAATATGATCCAGTGATTTGAGAGCAAGCCATATGAGGAAAGGATGAGGGAGTTGAAAATGTACTCTCTGGAAGAGAGGAGGGACAGGGAAGATATGATTGAGATCTTTAAGTAGAATAAGGGAATAAACAAGACTAATACAGATAGGATTTTCCAGAGGAGAAAGGGGTGGGACACAAGAGGACACCAACTGAGACTGGAGGGGGGTAGATTCAGGAGAGAGAGACGAGGAGACATTTTTTCACAGAAAGAGTGGTGGACAAGTGGAACTCCTTGCCATGTGAGGTAGTGGCCTGCAAGATGGTAGACAGCTTCAAGAGGGGTTGAGATAGGGTAAGGGTAAGGGGTGATAGGATGGGGGGGAGGGAGGAGCAGCAGCATTATGTGGTGCTAGCTACACACTCGAGCAGACTTGATAGACCGTGAGGCCTGTTTCTGCTGGCATTTTCATATGTTCGTATTTTCATATGCTATTTAGTGAATCACTGAAGAGGGGGGAAGTCCCAAAGGACTGGTGTACAGCCAATGTCACACCCATTTACATAAAAGGTAACAAATCTGATTCCCACAACTATAGACCCACTGGTTTAACTTGCATAATAAGTAAGATCATGGAAGAACATATTAAGGAACATCTTGAAAAATGTATTAGAACAACAGGTCAAATGGACACATCCCAGCATGGCTTCACTCCTGGGAAATCATGTCAGATCAATCTTTTGTGTTTCTTTGATCAAGTAAGTAGGGATTTGGAAACCAGTTTTCCAGTTGATGTGGTGTACATGGATTTTTCTGATTTGGTCTCACATGCTGAACTGATTAACGGCCTCTTAGACTTTAAAATTGAAGCATCAGTTGTTACATGGATTGTAGCCTGGTTAAATAACAGGCAACAACGTGTTAACATCAGGGGATTTGTATCAGAATGGGGGGAGGTAACTAGTGGGATGCCCCAGGGCTCTGTCTTGGGCCCAGTTTTATTCAATATCTTTGTATCATCATTACAAACTTCTAAACATTCATGGATTGCAAAGTTTGCCAACAATACTAAGGTTTTTGCCATTATACAACAGCATGAGGATATTATAAGATTCCAAAAGGACATTAATAGAATAGACACGTGGGCTGATCAACATAAAATGAAATTTAATATTGATAAATGTGCTGTGATTCATTTCGGGAAGAATAATATGTTAACTAGCTATACATTAAATGGAACAACACTACATAGAGTTGAAAGTAAGAAAGATCTAGGGATCTTGGTTACTAACAATTTAACATTACATACAATGGAAGTCATCAAAAGAGCTAATAGAATGTTAAAATGTATACTGCAACACATCAAAAGCAGAGACAGCTCAGTGATATTACCACTCTATAATACACTTGTGAGACCCCTTTTGGAGTATGGAGTACTGTTTTAGAGTTCGTATCACAACAGAGATGTAAAACTGCTTCAAAGAGTACAGAGGAGAGAGAAAACAAATTTTAAAAATATCTGTAACTAAATTACAAAGAAAGGGTTGAAAATGTAACAATATATACACTTGAATATCGTAGATTAAGAGGTGATCTCTGCCTGGTATATGAAGCATTTAAAAATCAGGATCTCTGTGAGTGTATAAGTTTGGAAAAGAAAGAAATAAACATAAGCACTAGATCCCACAGCTATCACAGGTGAACATTATAACACTAATAGCAGAGGATCTTGGATTAATCAAAGAGTAGTGACCCCTTGGAATGGACTCCCATCTGAAGCAGTGGATAGTGACTCAATCACTGCATTTAAAAATATGTTAAATTCATATTATGCAGTCATGCAATCCCCATTCAGGACAACTAGGTGCTGAATGGCAAGACTTTTTGGCAAAAGCTATTGTCTTTTACTTACACTTATGAAATTTTATGAAATGATGATAAGAAAGGAGAAGACCAATGTGCAGGCTGCATAAATGAAACAAGAAGACAGATACTTTCAAAGTTGTGTGGTCTCTGTAAATACATACAGTTAAAAGCCTCACATCCAGCACACAGCATCATGATTATGCAAAGCTTTGTTGGGGGGGGGGGCTAGGAAATGTCTCAAATGGCACAACTTTCTGATTGCTATATCACTGCACTGACCTCACAGAGAGAACTCACATACAATAAAAATTATAATATTCTTTAAAATCTACACTAAAGAGTTCACATCAGTATAAGAGGTGTTGCAAGCTATCACTTGCTGCCTAAAAAAGACAATGACTTGTCAGTAACAGACAGAATTCCCTCTAGGGCTCTGAAAGAAACTAGATGAGCGCTAGTAGAGCCTGGCACATTTCTTTAGAGAATTGGTAGTAACAGGTTTTGTGCCTTAAGACAAGAGGGTGGCAAATATGTTTGTCTCACACAAAGTATATGAGAGGGAAAATCTGGGAAACTACAAGATGATGAACCTGACATCAATAGTGGGGAAATGTCTTCAGACAATTGTAAAGTGGAAATACTAGCTTCCTTAGAGGAAAAAGTTTATTGTATCAGAACCAGCATGGACTCACTGCAGGCCAATCATGTCAGACTAACTTAATAGTGATCTAAAGAGGCAGTCAGATATGGGAACAGGAAGAGGGAGGGGGATGTGCTCTGCAGGAACCTCAAATCCAAGATTTCCTAGCACAGGGTCTAAAATCATGTGGTGGTTACAGGTGCAAGATGTGAAGGGGGTGCCAGATGTAATACTATAGACCTACTGCTCTAGGATGCAGCATTTGTCTGGGCTAATCAGACTTCCCAAAGTGCTGATTACCATCCAGAACAAAATAGAGGGCTAAGATACCTGGAACATCTTTGAATTATAAAAAAATGTTACTTCATGTGAAAGGGGGTACTCACAGCACTTTGCTGGCAGAGAGCAGGAAAGCCCATGGATTGCCAACCTAACTTGGTTTCTGGGCATAGGGGTGGCCAAAGGCTGTGCATGTTGCCCATGAGCTATGTTTAAGTGTCACTGGTGAGCAGAGCGTCTCAGGCTTGAATCATGCATGACTGAATCTGGCCCCCACATAGAAATGTAAGACAGAGGATAAAGGTGAATAAAGATAATGAAGGACTTCTTGCAAACATGTTCTATTGTTTGTAAAAATATAAGAAAAAATTGTTTGCTCTCAAAAACTCCTCTTCTTGAGTTCTTAAAACTGTGTGCTTGTATAGCAAAAGTATTTGGTTATAATAACTACAATAGCATGGGAGATTAAACATAACTCCCGTACTATTTCTCTGTTCAGAGGTCCATGCAGCATGCAAGGCAAGCAGCATAACCTTGTTACAGTCTCTCTCTCTCTCTCACTGAGCATGATTTCTCATTTGTTTATTTAGAATTTTACACTTCAGGATATCCATGTTTAGGCTAGTGACTAGTTTCCACGTGGATCCTGGGGGAACAGTTAAGAAGCAGTAGCTGAATCAACTAACAATGTTTGTCTAAGCATCGGTGTTATATGTGCAGTTATACTCAAAAAATAATCTGCAGGGACTACATACAACGGCATAGGGTAATAAAGCTTCAGTATACTGAGAAAATTCAGGTAGAGTACATTAGATCTGAGAGGAATAGAGGAACAAGGTGAGGAGTGTTACAGCCAACACTCTTAATGCACTGGACAAAGAATGGACCAGTGAGGAAGGATTAGTGGCACATGCAGATGGATTGCAAGTGGTAATAGTAGTAGTAGTAGTAAAAGTTTTATTTCTGATACCAGAAACAGGATAACCCAGTTTAGCCAAAGTTATTTTGCAATGGGGTCCTACCATACAAAAGTATCAAATTCCACACTAAAAAGTACTATAACATACATATAAATAAGTTCATACAAAAACAAAATAACAATTATACAATAAATGCATATCACTCAAATACAACAACTTTTTGGAGAAAGTGCAGCATTTTCAAGCCAAGATCTTAATGCATTCAATGATGTTTTATTAATACACGACCTCAAGTGTCCTGGCAATAAGTTCCACAATTTTGGGTCTTCATATACAGTATATAACAATGTTGGCCCCTCGCTGTTCTCATGGATGGCACCCTAAAACTTATTTCCCCTGCAGATCTCAACCCCTCCTTAACATTCCACTCCTCCAATAATTCTATTAGGTAACTAGGTGCTTTTTTGAAGTGACAGCAAATGGGTCAAACATTGTACATGCATATTATGCCATTCCATCAGAGATATCCAGTTTAGAGCTCTATAAAGAAAACAATGGTGCATATTCCAAGGTGCATCTAAAACAAAACGTGCATATCTATTAAAAATTACATCTAATCTTCCCAGTATCACTCCAGCAGCTCCATTATACACCACATAACCATAGTCAATTTGAGGTATTATCATGGAGTTCACAATTTGTAGTCTAACTTCAGACGAAAGAAAATCTCTAAGTTTATACAACACCCCCAATTTCTTGTTTAGTTTTTAAAGCAGGTTATCTATATGAAAATACCATTTACAATGGGAATCCAGCCAGACTCCCAAATATTAATAATAGTCCACAAGAGCCAAGCTACACCCCTCCAAGGTTTTTATGTTTAAATTCAACAACACTTTTTTGTTAGAAAATAACATTACCTGTGACTTTAAAGGATTCAAAACTAACCCATGTTCCAAAAAAAATGTTTCCAATATATTACAATTTGTTTGCAGTTGTTCCTGTATTAGACTGATAGAGTTTCCTTCAAAATACAATATTGTATCATCAGCATACAAATAGTGTTGGACATTGCTCATTAGATGTACAACACCATATATATATATATATTAAACAAAACAGGTTCTAATACTGACCTCTGTGGTATACCAGATTTGATATTCAAATAATTAGATTCAAAATCACCCAATCTAACCCTCTGCTGGCTGAATGTAGATGTTTTAAAGGAGCTGACAGCTGAGGTGTCCTTAATGTTATCAGGGCGTATGTTCCAGGTGGTAGTGAATCACAGCAAAGGCCTTGTCCACTATGGGTCTGCATGCCCTAGGTACTCTATAGTGAGCTGTGACATTGTGAATGCAATAGGTAAAGTGGTGTAGGTTTAACAAGTGGGGTGTTTAGGAATGAGGGATAGAGACCTTGTGTACATGTATATAAACAGGTAGGGCAGTGTAGGTCTAACAAGCGGGGTGCTTAAGAAGGGTGGATAGAGATCTTGTGTGCATTAATATATCAACATAATCCATCTCAGGTCATGTCACTTTTCAGGTGACAGGAGGCTAAGACCACTGTACAGTTTGAATGGTGTTCTTTTTGTCAAATACAACTACAAACATTTACTGACTGTTAAAAACAAGAGAGACCATATGGAGTGGTATTGCTTGCACCTTCCTATAGACTTCATTTCCATAATCCAGGGCCAGGAACAGTGAGTAAGTATTACTTTTCCTGCTGTGGGTGGCCAGTACTGTAGTCCTGATCTGATAGAGGTGGCCAAGTTTGTTGTGGGTTCATCTCAATACTTGTTAATATGTTTTGTGAAGCTTAATGTTTGTGTTCACCATACGCTCAAGTGTTTAATGGCTTGTACCATCTCCAGCAGAAGGTTACTGTGGGAGAGAATGCATAAGTTCTGTGCATTTTGTGCCTTTCCATACAAGACCATGACTTTAGTCTTGGTGCTGTTAAGGAGCAGGCTGTTTTCTTCAGCCAGGTTTGCATTTTATCGAAGATGATCTGTAATGCAGAGTTGAGGTCATCTGCTGAATTGGCCTTTGAATATATTGTATGAATGTGTTGTTAGCATATATCGTTTGTGAATACTGGCATAACTTGAACAAGCACAGGGAAGATTATTTACAAATAAGCTGAATAACAGTGGACAAAGAATGGACCCCTGAGGTACACAAAGTTCAAGGGGTCTAGGAAGAGAAATCACTCAGTTGAGTTTGACTACCTGGTATCTGTCTATATGGCAAGCCTTGGGCCAATTCAGCACAGTCTTGGATAGACCAAGATGTCTCGGTTCATGCAGCAGGATAGCATGCTCCACTGAATCCTTGGTGTGATAAATGCAAATTGCCACTGTGTTATGGCCTATGTCTATTGTAGTTCCTATGTCATCTAATTATTTTAGTAGCGCTGTCCATATAGAAAGATTCAGGTGGTAGACCAACTGCACATCTAAAAGTAGGCTAACGTGTAGAATGACGTCTAACAGCTGTGTTTGTACAAATTCTCACGCATCTTTTTGAGAATTGGTAGAACAGAAATGGAATGGTAACTATCTGGGTTGCCTGAAGAACCAGATTTGAGAACAAGCATGACTGCCACCTTCAAGACAGCATGGATAAGTCCAGCGTACAGGGAAAGGATGAAGAAGCAACTGGTACCACAATTTGTGCTGATGCTGTTTTTGAGGAAGCTGAGGTCCACAGTGTCAGATCCCACACTCTTTTAAGCATCAAGGTTCTTTAGTAATGTCCAGGCATCCCCTGGCCTGATTTTGATACATTTGAATGGAACTGGTGCCACGCTGGAAGGACATAACTTGGTACAACATAAACGGGGTTGGGTCTGGTGGGAAGAGTGGTAATTGGTTGATACTCGGAGTTTATAGCTGGAGAATGTAAATTAAAGTTATCAGCTGTTTCAGCATACCATGAACATTTCCCATCACGGTGGAATCATTTGAACAAATTTACTTTTGTGTTCCTGATTTGCAACAATCTTGGCTGCTCTGTTTCAAGAACTATGATGGGTTTCTTTTGGTAATGTATGGCTACCACTTTCTTCAAAGCAGCAGTTCAGCAAAGTCAGACAACAAAATATGTTCCTACCTCATATATCTGTAAAAGATTCCAGACATTTTCCAATGCTAATTTACTGTAACATTTTCCAGTTCTATGAGAATTAAAGTATATTAAAATGTTTCAAATTTGTGTTTTGTCAAGAACAACTATGGCAGCTTCCTTCAGCTAAGAAATATTAGAAATGCCATTGTGGGCCTGACAAGGTTTGTAATTGAGGAAACATGTACAATGACCACCATAGGAAGTCCCTAGACAAGCAAATTGTATCAGTGTTCAACTATTTTTTATGAACTGTAGCAGGAAACTAGCTGTTTTGAAAAAAATATTTTTCATTGCACTGCTAGAAGTCAGAGAGACTCTCATCCTTATGCATTAACCTTGTGGTAATATTGTTTGAAGACGATTCAAATAAAATGCTTATTACTTTCAAGAATCAAATTGTGATTTACAGCATGAAGCTCTGCCAGCTTAACATGTTTTGTGTAAATATTACAAAATGTTTTAAAACAAAGATAATAAGGGAATGATCATGCTTTCTAATATTTCCAAAAATTGTCAATGCCTTGATTTAATTCATAATGGAAATGTGAAAAAGAAAAAGTGTGGCACAATGGGCTTTGATTTAATTCAGTTAGCTTGGACATGATTCAGGAAAAATGAGTACTTTTAACCCCTCAGATTCTTCAATCGAGAATGATTACAGTATCATACTCTGTCAGAGATGACCTTTGAAAATATTGTACTGCAAGAAACATCAGGAATAATGTGGTCTTCATTGAATTTTTCTACTGTAGTCCAAAGTTACAAAGTTTCCTAATGTTTACACTGTGGGGTATATACGAGGGCCTTTTAATTTTATTCACACAATAAATTATTTGGCAGCCACTAAATATATCAGGTAACACTCCAGAGGCAATTACTTTGTGAAGATGAGGGGACAGAACCCACTCAATAATGAATTAATTTAGAGATTTCACATGCAATATGCAAGGCTCAGAAATAAGCTGGGTCAGTTGGAAAAAGATAGAGATATATAATGCATGAACATTTCTGCCCACAGAACAACAACTGTGCCTTCAGGCAGAAATTGTAATCAGAATAATGGGATGGTGGTCCAATGGACATACACACTGCTTAGACTTGAACAAATGTTTGCTTATTATGGCTCTTTTCTTCTCAAATTTCCCATTGCTTGGATATGGACTGACTAGTAGCCAAACATGTCCTTTTTTATTATTGGCCCTTGACCCCTTTTGAAAGTGAGATCACTGCATTCAGAACATCAGCTGCAAGTGGTAATTACACCGTCTCACTTGTGGGCTGTTGATGATAGATTATTTTCAGTTGCTGCATCATCTTTATAAAATAGACTGTCAGACAGAATCAGAATTCACCCTTTTCTGAATCTCTTAAACTCTTATCTATGGATTTTTTTTCTCACAGAGGCCCTCAAATAATTTTTTGGCTAACTACCTAGTGACCACCTGTGGCAGTTCCATCCTTTAGGTGGAACCCCATTAGTCCTCTTTGCAGCTGTTCTCAGCCACTGCAGGGGAATGGGGATCCTCTGGAGGTGGGATAAAAACCACAGTGGAGGTATCAGGTAGAATGAAGGGGGACTGGGGTTAGAAAACCAGGAGACGCCCAGAGAGGGTTTGTTCACTTCCACAGGGCTTTGTTTAATATCAACAATCTGGCAGCAGTCAGAACAGCCAGGTCTGCTCCTCTCCTTTGAGCCATTCTTTGTAATGCACGGTCGCTAAGGAATAAAACAGCAATGATGAAGGATTTCATCACTGATTCTTTGTATGCATCATGGAGACCTAGTTAGGTGATGATTCTGGTCCTGTTCTGAAGGCATCTATCCTGTCCAAGTATTCAGGAGTCATTGCCTGAAGTGGGATTATGGTGAGGGTGGCCTTTTGTTTTAAATACACATTGAGACTCACTCCATGGAAATTTTCAGGTGTCTTGAATATGTGCCAGTTAGAGGTGCTCCAATTATTGGTTGAAAAGTCATTATCATATACCAACCTCCAGTATATGAGGGTGATTTCATGCAGGACCTGGTGGATTTCATCATCAAATAGGTGTTGAATGCTCCCAGACTACTAGTGCTGGGGGAATTCAATGCCTGGGTCAATGATGAAACTTTTCCTGTGTACAGATGGGTTCTCCAGAACTTTTTACATTTCTGGAGACCTCATCTCAGCAAAGACATAGACAGGCTGGATGCTGTGCAGAGGAGGGCAATGAAAATGGTGCAGGATCAGCACCAGAAGACATATGAAGAAAGACTAAAGGAGCTTAAGATGTATAACCTTGAGGAAAGAAGGGAGAGGGGGGAATATGATAGAAACTTTGAAATACCTTGAGGGAATCAAGAAAGTCCAAGAGGGTGGTATCTTTCAGAAAAATAGATGTGCAAGAACAAGGAGGCACAATTTGAAGATGGGGGGGATGGCTCAGAGGTAATGTGAGGAAGTATTTCTTCAGATAGAGGGTTATAGATGCATGGAACAGCCTTCCTGATGAGGTCATAGAGTCAAAAACAGTGGGGGAATTCAAGAATGCATGGGACAGACATAAGGCAATTCTAGTGGGGGGTAGGAGGAAGTAGGCTGTTGGTTAACTAGGATCTGCAGCTTATCCATTAGGTTGGGAAATGGGCAGACTAGGTGGGCCAAATGGTCCTTATCTGCATTAGATTCTATGTTTCTATGTTTCTATTGGTCAACAGCTTCTCCAGTTGATGACTTCACTGGGTGTAGCACAGGCAGTTGCCTGTGGTACACATCAACATTTTCACACCTTGGACCTGATCTTCTTATTGCATCATGACATTAGTGCAGTCAGGGTTGATCTGGTGGTTTGGTCAGGTCATCATTAGAGATGGTGCAAAGATGAACTTTACCTGTGAATTTCATGCAACATGCTGAAAATTCATGCTTCACAGAATTTGCGTAGTTTTGGCTGTCCATCAAAATTTTGTTTCACGTGATTTTCGCAATGCTTTTGGTGAAATTTGCTTTTTTTCCGTGAAGTGAGAAATTCGCAGGCAACTCAAGTTTTGCAGTGGAATTTGTGAAATTTTCGGCCACAAATTTTGTGAAATCGCTTCACAAAATCTGTGAAATCCGTAAATTACCTCGTGGAGTTAATTTCGTGGACCTGACACATCTCTAGTCATCATGCAGTGTCATTCCTCTTCAGGGTCCCCTGTCTAACTACCCCCTGACATAGAGGTGATCTGGTGTTATCCTAAACATAATATGGAGCCTCACAAATTCCTGGAGGTACTGGAAGTCTCAGGCATGATGCCTGCTTATGCACAGGAAGCTGAGAATGCCAAGAAGCACTGTATATGGCTTTCATGGCTGCCTTAGACTCCCTAGCACTTTATTGCCTTGGTCACTTGACATCCCATCAGAGCTCATCATGATATTGTGATGAGTTGCATCAGTTGAAAACAAGGGGTGGGCACTGGAGCATTATTTGTGAAGGCCATGATTTGTGGGATACAGGTTGGCACTGTGGACTCACTATGGTGCATTTCAGGGGCAATCGCCCTGAAAAAAAAACAGAGTTCCTGTCAATGACAATTATTGCAGGGAAGAATCAGCCAGCCTAGCTATTCCACACACTAGACAGGTTGATTAATCTCTCTCTTGTATATGATCTGCTCAAGCTTATTCTGCAGAAGTGCACAAGGTGTTTGGTAGACTCTTTTCTAACAAGGTGTTCTCCATTTGATTATTTCCTTAAGCAGTCTATCATGGATCAGTTGTAGTCAGCTAATGAGAGTGATAAATAATCTGACAACCTGGGCTGAGTTTCAATCAGTTGTTGAGGATGAGGCGCTCTGAGTGATCTTGGGTTTGCACCATACCTGCTGAATATTGAACCTTGAACCAAACTGGCTGCTTTTGGGCTGACAGGAATTCCTGGTCCCAGTTATCACTAACATTATCAGGTGTTCCATGAGGGAGTGCTTCCAAAGTACTGGTGCCATGATCCTTGGTGCAGGATAGGTGTAAACAGACTGGAGCGGCCATCACCGACACACCAAGAGATCCAACCTGAAAGCTGCAATCTTGGGCAAGAAGCAAAAAAGACAACAGAGTGCTGTAGCTGAATTTAGTCAAGTAGTGCTAATTGCACTTCAACAGTCAATACACCTTACAGCATCCACATAATGCTAAAGTGCAGAATAGATAACTTGATGCAAAGTTAAAAGGTCTGGCTGCCAAAATAGCTCCTGTATACTGACTAGCCCTAGCACTAGGTACCCTGATGAAAACTCTAGCCAGAGTTGAAGTGCAGGGCTAGTGCTAGGTGGTAAACTGAAGCTATTTTCACAGTATGACTTTTAATTTTGTGCCAAGTTGTCTATTCTGCACTTTGGAATTATGTAGATGCTGTAAGCAGTATTGACAGTTAAAGTACAGTTAGCGCTATTGTTTGGCTACAGCACTCTGTTAGATCTGTTCATTGAGGGAGATAGTTTTTCTATCTGCCCTGTAAAGGGTAGTAGTTAGATCCATCCTTAAAAGTTTCAAACATTCACATTTTAGGGAAGATTATTGAGAAGGTGGAGGTGGTGCAGCTTGAGGTTCACCTGAAATAATATGACATCTATGAGCCTCTCCAGTCGGGACTTTGGCCCCATCACAGCTGGCCAAGTTGACCTATGATTGCCTTATGTGAGGGATCAAGGACTATGTTCTGCCTTGATCCTCTTGGATCTCTCATTGGCGTTTGACATGGTTGGCCATGGGGTGATATTGGATCACCTGAGAAATTACGTGGGACTCTATGACACAGTTTTGAGCTGGTTTGAATCCTACATAACTAGAGGAATGCAGCAGATGGCTCTAGGAAACTTCATTTCTGGAGTATCTGCACTCTCCTCTGGGGTTCTTCAAGGCTCGACCCTTGCCCCTGTGTTATTTTCTGTGTACATGCTGCTACTTTTGGGTGAGATCATTAGATGGTATGGTTTCACTGCTATTTATATGATACTCAGCTATACCTGTCTTACACTGATGATAAGGTTCCAGCTGCAATGGCTGGATGGCTTCCAACTGGTTGTGTTTCATCTCAGGGAAGACAGAGATTATGATTATTGAATGTTATGTGCCACGGTCAGCGACACCACCACAGCAACCTATATCTCTGTCAACAAAATTGACAGTTCACTGACAGGTCGCCGTGTTGGTGTACCTGAGACAGGGGCACACTGTCTCCTGATCCTGCATCCCCTCCTCAAATCAACTCTGACTTGTAGTTGATAATCAATAGTATGGGGGTGTGGGGGGGAAGAGCCCCCTGCATGAGGGGTGCAGTGGGGCAAAGCCCGCTGATGAAAAAATGGACTGGGAGACAATCAAGATTTATGTCAACCACAACTTGCAGTCAACAGAAATCCTGTTGCTGTGATGCCAGTCAATGAATGTGTTGTCAGACTGGCATTGTAGAAACTTATCAAATTAGATCAGCATGTATCAGCAATGATGGGTATTTTGCTGGCATTTCCTTCATTGGGTGGCCAATGACTCAGAGCTGTGAATGTGGTAAAGAATCAGGGTAACATTGTGGACTGCAAATTAATGCTAGAGCAGCGGGTGTCAATGGTATTCTGATCCTGCTTTACCATGTATGTAACATCACCCAACTTAAACCACATCTGGTACCAGCTGATCTGGTGGTGGTAGTCAATGCCCTTGTCACCTCTGGGCTAGACTATTGCAATGTTCTGTACTTGGTGTTATCTGGAGGTTTGATAAAATTCCTGTAACTTGTTCAGAATTCTGTGCACTGGCTGATTATGGGAACTTCTTGAATGGACCATATTACATCGATCCTATGTGCTCTGCACTAGCTGCCAGTATGGGGTGCATTACTGTTAAGATATGTTTGATGACATTCAAGACCTTATGCTGTGGATACCAACTATTTGAAATATCTCCTGGTGATTTACTGCCCAACTCACCTCCTTCACTTCTCCTTCACCCCTCTGATGTGGGCTCACTTGTTGTCCCAAGTTCTCACTTGAAACAATCTGGGCCAGAGTATTTGGCATGGCAGCTCCACTGTTGTGGAATTTGTTACCTGGGAGAGTTCACTCAGCCCTCATGGTGGTGGCCATTACAGTCTTCCTAAAAACCTACTTGTTTGCATTAGCTTTCCCAGAAAGTAAATATTGCTTTATTTATGAAAACAAATCTCTATTGTTGGTTAAGGTTTTGTTAATATTTTTATTGATTGCATAGCACCCTGAGCGACTGAGATAGGGAGCTTTATAAATAAACTTTGCCTTGTCTTGCCTAATGTTATTGTTGATCAGTGTTTCATTGACTTTGTATGTTGGCTCTATGGCTATAATATGTGGCACTCAGAGTTGGATTTCCAAATAAGTGCCATATAAAAGATTATGATCACCATCATCATCATCAAGTTTACATACTAGTCGGTTTGGAATTTGAAATTGGAATCATGCCTCCTCAGTCAATAAACAAGGGAGACAAAAAGGCATAAGAGCACATTAAGGAAGGTTTGATTGGCAAGTGGAATAGGGAAAATACTCCCAAACTGTTGTGGTAAGTTCTGAGCCTCTGGTCTGCAAATCCCACCAGACTGCAACCATTTTCAAACCAACTTTTGGTATTGTGATAGCTGCCCACTGGAAAAGCAGAATGTATAGCCAAACTCTGGATATATAGACCTGCTGGCATGCAATGGATGATAGGTACTGCGTGCATCCAAAAAGGGATTCTGGACTCAGGCCAGTCATGTTTGGGATCCAAACCCCTTAGAAGAAATGGATATTTTGAACACAAGGCCACTCTGCATCAAGAATTTATGATGCAAACTGTATTGAATCCAAATCAGAGCTTGGAAAACACTACTTCAACCTGACAGTTTCAACAGTTTTGGGTTTTCATAACTGCAAATAAATTATTACAGCTAAAACAAATATTTATATTAATTTCGTCAATAAAAGATCATTTAACACATTCTGCACCATGTTAATAACACTTGCAATAATAGGAGGTTTCTCATGAAATCCTTTTTTGAGGTGCCTAACACTAAGAACAAAGTACTGTATGTCTGAATTTATATTTTCCATCTGGAAAAGTTAAGGCAATTGCATTATTTTGCAAGCAGTACCATCTAAAAAACCTCATGAGTATTATAAGTAAAGTGAAGATTTATTAGAAATACAGAAACATAGCTTGTGTCAGCAGAAAAAGAACCAGAGTTCAGTCCAGTCTCTCCAATACCCTCCCTAGTTCCATTCTCAACCTAGCCCTGAGCTAGATATGGTGATCTGATAGCCATAAAGGCTGATCATCACCCCCTTCCCCATGTATTCCTTCCCTTCTGTTGCCTGTGGATCCCACTTATCCTTCAAACCTGTACCACCCAAGTTTAAGTCCTATGACTGTCTTGGCTTAACCACATCTCTGGACAGTCTATTACATTAGTCCTCCACCAGCTCTGTGACAAACTTCCTTACATCCTTCCTGAACCCCTCTCATCAGTCTCCACCAATGACCTCAAGTTACTGTGTTCTTATTTATTGTGAACTGGTCCTTACAAATATACCTTTTTGATTCCTAGCAAGAATTTTTATATTTCAATCACATCCTGCCTTTCTTTCCTGGTCTCAAGTGTATAGATGTTATGGTCTGCCAATCTTTCATCATATGATCTTCTCTATTGCCCCTGGATCATCTTTGCGGCTTTCCTACTTATAGTTCAAACGCAGTCCCTGTCTTTTTCAAGGTGTGAAGTCCAGAACTGCATTCAATACTCCAGATGTACTGTAGCTGTACTAGGCACCTTTACAGGAGCAGTTTCACGTTATGCTTCCTACTATCAAATCACCTTTCAACACATGCCAGCAACCTGCTTTCGTGTATGCTATATTGCACCGTGCACTGGACTTGAAGCTGTCACTAATTACAGTTATGTAATAGATATAGTCAGATATTTCCAGATATTTGGAAAGAAATTCCCTCTGGAACCCTCAGTGGTACTGCAGGCTGGCAGGGAATTTCACAGAAATTTCAGGAAATATCTGACCATGTCTTGTCTGCAACTGTATGACCCCAGATTTTTCACCTCAGTTGTCTGCACCTCCCATACCCCCCCCCCCACACACACATACACTATCCAGCAGTTTGTTTTAGGGTTCTTTCTATAAATGTGCACCATACTACACCATTTTGCATTGCACTTTAGTTTCCATAATCTGGACCACTTTTCCAATTTTTTCTAATCTCTTCTCATTTTTATCTATCGCTCTCCTTAGTGTACACACTGCCTCAGATTGTAGTGTTATTCTCAAAGAGACTCAACGTATTCTAGATATTGAAGAGCATCTGTCCCGGAACCAATTCCTGCATTACCTCATTTGTGACTCCTCTGGTTGTGCCCCATTGACCCTCATTGACCTCGGGTTGACAGCTCCCCTTAAAAGATGTGGATCAAGTTAGTTTGGCACAATCTCCCTGGTAGAAAGCCATGCTGACATTTCTTCTGCAACCCATTTTCTTCCAAGAATTCCACACTTTGTTCCTTAATGAGGATTTTCAGAAGCTTTCTTATAATCGAGGTTACAGTGGCCGGTTTATAATTTCGAGGGTAATCCCTGTCTATCTTTTGTGAAGCAGCATCACACTAGCTACTCTCCAGTCTGCTGGAACCACCCTCCAATCCAAACAATTAAACAGATTTATCACTGGCACTGCAAGTGTCTGCCCCACTTTCCTTCAGCTCTCTAGGGTGAAACCTGTCAAGACCCGGTGCTTTGCACATGTTCAAGATTTGAGATCCCTGGTCACCCTATCTTCTGAGACTGGTCCTACCTGCAGTCCTCTCAACACTGTTCTTCTGCCAGCACTCTGTACTTCCATAGTGACCTCCCCCAGCTCCACAGAACAAAAGCAATCATTTAGTAAATTAATGTTTTTCCCACCCTCCTTCACCAACATCCCATCCCTCTTTATACTAATAACAACTTCCTTAGTTTTCTTTTTCTCTAATACACAGTACCTAAAGAAGACTTAATCTCTCTCTCTTGGCCCCCTCTGCTATTCTCAGCTCCATCTCTGACTTGCTTTTACTTACCATTATTCTAACCGCTTTCATTTGTTTCAGCCCTCAGCTACCATTTTGGGTCTTACTGTCTCTCCAACCCCATGGGAAAACCAAACTGAGTTTTTATGCTTTCTGTTCATTCTGACCTGTCTCATACATGTTGCCATCACCTCCATTACACCCATCTTTGTGACCTCCCATTTTGCTTCTGCCCCTTCCACTACCACTACCCCTACCAGTTTGTCTTTCATAGTGTCTGCCTTTCTGGAGCAACGTGTTCCTGTGACTATGTTGAACCATGATGATGTATTGCAGTCACTGGAACCCAGTGGTTCCCTCACTTCTCTTCTCTGACTATCTCAGCATTTGGCAGAACCATTTCAGGGTCTGTCCCCTATCTAGTTGACTCTCTGACTCACTTCATTAGAAAGCAATCTTGCATAACATTCACCAACTCTGACTTCTTGGGTTTCATGTCAAATGGGTGAAAGTGGAACAACAACTGCTAAAACAGCTTATGGATAATGCCAAATGGCAAATTCAGTGATGTCTGTTTTTGTGGGGGGGATTTAACCCCCTACCCCCTTACTAAATATACTAACTCTGGGGGGGGGAACCTTGGAGGGGTACAAGGACATCATCGGCTTTGTCATTCGGCATTATCCATAAGCTGTTTTAGCGGTCGCCGTTCTGCTTTCACCCTTTTAACATGCTACCGACTTCTTGCATTGCTAGCAGCTGGGATTACCCACTCCATATTTGATATATTTTGGTCACCCTCCATCACCAAATTCCTTCTATTTATTTATTTATTTAAAAGTTTTACCAGGAAGGCATACTGAGCAGAGTACTGCTTGATTCCAAATGACTAATACCTTCCTGTTCTTCTCCCTTAATTCTCTGTTCCCATCCTTCTCCTAGACTGGTAGTCTGTATACCAACCCACTATGACCCTGATCTTTTTATCCCCTTCTATAATAAGTTGCACCCAAACTGCTTCCATTCCATGCTAATCCCCAAAGCAGTATCTTCCATGCGATTTATGGTTTTCAAACATACACTACCACCTCCTCCTTGCCTTTTTGTCTGCTCTTTTTGTAGAGTGAGCAGCCTGGTACTGCAAGGTTCGAATTGTTCTTTCCTGTTGCCCCTGTTTCCATTATTGCTAACAGATTCATCTTAGCCTTTGTTGCCACAACCTTGAGCTCACTCATTTTGTTCCTGAGGATTTCAGAATTTAAGCAGACCACCCTCCAGGATCCCATCTACTACCCTTACCACCATACCTTACCAAGAAACATAACAAAACCAGTAGCCTAGTTTGTCATGGAACAAGGGGTGTACCTACCACAACTATGGTTAAACCTGACACAACAAGCAGGGCACATAAGACAATAACTCCAAAGCAGAGTACATCTGCTGCCCAGATGTGCCATGCTCATTCCTTGCATTATTTTGACACCATTTCCATATGATCCCCAGTGTAGTGTCCCAAAGCTGAAGGACCTATAGAAATGAAGTCAGTGACCATTTAGTGCCCACTAAGAATACTGGGGGTAGTAATGTGGGTTCAAGGGGGCCCATTGTGTAGAGTGTGGGGACACTGGAGGGAACAAGTGGTTGTTTGGGCTCTCTGCCCACTGTTTAGCAACACTGGCAGTATCCCCAGTAGTTAGGTGCCCCTTCTAGTAACCCTGCACTTCCTAGCCACAGCCTGTGTGTTTCCCTATAACAAACCAGTTTTCCCAGTAGCCAAGCATCACTGTTCTCCCCAAGTAGCATAAGCATTGCCACAGTTCAGCCACAAAAATAACTCTTTTGCAGCACAGTAATCTGAGCCCTCCACCAGAAGTCAAGTCTGTGCTATGTTTTAAAAAGAAAACACATTGTTTTTTCTGCTCGTTGCCTGATCTCAGGCAGAACCACACCCAGACAGGCAGTGCGAGGTAGGGAAGGCAGCCACACATTGGAACTGCTGCCTTAGTCCAGTGCATGGGCAGTTTAGGAACCCACAGGAGCAGTTGTGGCCCATGCTGAGGGTTTAAGAATTAGAACTTCGAGCTGTGTGAAGTACCCCAATTGACTATTGGGGTTGCTTGCAGTCAGAACCAGTGAGGGAGATGGACACAGGGAGTAATGGTGAACCTTAGACTTACCTTAAGAGAGGATGGAGTGGGGACATTACCTCCTTCTGTGGTCCTTCTCTCCATTCAGATTCTGCCTGCATCAGTGTCCCAGTCACAGTGGTGAGATGTATGGCAGCTCAACCCAGTGGCAGCAGTCCCTCCAATCCTCTAGCAATGACAGCAGCAGCGATCATGGTCCACCCCTCATTCCTTAGCTGATCACTGGTTTAAGTTCATCCTCCTCAAACCCTGCATCATTGTAGGAGCAGCAACTCCCTAAGGACCCCACCAACTCCAGTTCCTGGTTGGGGTGGTGAGTGGGGTGGTGGCACCTTTTGGCAGTGCAGATCACCAGAGAAAGGACAAAGTTGTTTATTTACTTATTTTTTTATAGTTAGTTTATTTATCCTCCTCACAGGTGGCCCACCATCATGCTTGGACCCCCAGCCCCACCCCCTGCTCGTAGCTTACCTTCTGCTTCCTCCAAAGCTTTCCCCCATGGCAGGGCAGCGGGGATCACTCAACCCCCTGAAATAGATCCAGTGCAGAGGTTACCACTTGTTCATGGGAGATTGGGGCCTGCATGGATCAGTTTTCATCCTGCCATGCCTAGGACACTTTCCTCCTCCATGTTCTCCCCTTAGGAAAGGATGCTTGCAATGATGCCCTATGAAAAGAGTGTGCACAAGTCTGCATGCACTCTTCTGAGCATCTGTCTCTTCTCCTACCTCTTCTAAAGCATCAGTGCTCTGTCCCCCAGCTGCCGCAAGGTGCCAGTCAAGCACTGACTGTTGGTGGCCCCCCTCCTGGGAGAAAGAGAGCAGTCCCTTGGACGCTCGATCATTCTCCTCCCCTGCCAACCCCTGGTGACCGGTGCTCATTCCCAAACCTGGATCACCAGCATAGCGTGAGATAAGGTGTCTAGCACCTCAACCCTCAGTGCCACCTGGCGGATCATTTATTTACTTATTTAAAAATAAACCAGTTCAAACAATGCTGTCTAGAGTGGCTGAGACCACGTGGGTGGGCAGGTGCTTCCTCATCCCAGGACAACCATACAGGCATTGAGAAGCCAGCTTCACAGGTGCAAGGTTGGGCCCAACATGGCCCAGTGTCAGAACTACCCATGGGGTGGGATTAGTGAAAGAGCTCCATAGACGTGGCGCCTTAGGAAATGAGTCTATGACTCAAAGGGTTGTAATTCTGATTTCCTAAATAAATAAATATATAAGAAGCTAGAAGATGGAGCATGTCAGAACACCCTCACAGCCACCCTTGGTAAGGAATAATTAGGGCCCCATAGGAGCCAGAATTGTGGGCTTAAGCAGCCAAAGTACCAGTGGCACAGTAACAGCAGCCCCACAGGAGTAGCTGCAATCTGGTTAGGGCAAAGCAAGCTCCATAGGAGCTAGTGTTGAATTTGTGTGACCTCTTTATAAAATGAACTACCTAAATTTGTGTGCCATCTACACAGAACAAATTGCCTTTATTTGAATGGCCTGTACATGAAGCAAACTGCCTGAATTGTTGTGTCCTCTGCATAAAATAAACTGTGTGAATGTGTCTGCCCTCTGCATAAAATGAACTGCCCAAATTTGAGTGTCCTCTGTGTAAAACTAACAGCATAAATTGTGTGTGCCCTCTGTATAAACAGAACTGCCTGAGTATGGGTGCCTTATTTATTCTAAATGAACTGCCTTTAACCTGAGGTACCCTTTGTTAGACTGCCTATCCTTTCTCATTGTCTCATCTGAACTGTGTGATCTACAGTACAAAGCCCTGCACTGATGTACAGCTGACTTCACATTGCTTTGTGAATTGGTCCAGTGATCAGTTTGTCAAATTGATAGTGCTTCACAGGAAGAACGATTCTCAGCCTATCCTGCCTAAATCTATGAAGAACCTTAGTGCTAACTGGTGTACTCACTTCTGAATGAGCTGTGTTAACCTGACATCAATATAAAGAGTGTGCCTGCATAAATACATTCCAGTGTGTACAAGAAAGCGATGATGCTTGTTTTGAATAGAGACTTCATTGAGACTGCATTGACTGTTCTTACTTTTTCCCATACATGCCTCAGTCCAGGGCCAGCCATTGATACAGAGGTTAGGTTGTAGTCAGGCAAGGTGACCTCCTGTCTTTTCAGTGCATCAACCCATCCCACTAGAAAGTAAAGGCAGGTTAGGAGCAACACTGGCTCACTGACTACGGACACTGACATATAGTGGAGTGGGGGTTTTCTTTTCAGGGAACAGTGAAAGTGACCAGATCCAGAAACAATGAAAGTGTCCAGACCCAGGAGCCAAAAAGACAGATAGAACCAGGAGTGACAAAAGTGGCCTGATCCAGGACCAGCAAAAGCTGCAAGATCTTTGGAATACAATTTGTGTTTCCAGAAGACCATGTTAGGTGATCTGCCATGACCTTCTCACCAACCCCCAGAGGATCTGAGAAAATAAATTAGTTTTGCCCTAACTTGTTCAGCAGTCAGTCATGACCTTTTTATCAACAAGTTCTATGAGTGCCTTCAGCCTGGTGGTGTGACACAACCTTTTCCAGACAGCCAAGTTCCTCAAACTAGGGGGCAAGGTTTACCTTCTGCTGGTTCCACATTTTGCCATGAAAAAGATTTTCTGGCCTGTTCTGGAGTCACATGTCCTGAGCTCCATCTAGTACATGACCCCTCTTGAAAGCATACCCCTGTGTGCACCTTCACTGGGTTGTGAAATAACAAGCCGTAGGTTATTGAACCAAATGTCTTCACAAAGGTTAACAAGACAATAAGTTCAGGTTACCCCTGGCCAGGCTCATTAGAGTTTAATAATCTATGTAGAGTGACTGTATCTGTTTAGAGTACAGATATTGCTTAGAGCATCTGGTATTGCCTTAGGGTATAGTAATTTACAGATAACAAAAGTGGTGCCATTTTACCAGTGGCTTATTTTATGTTGTTTGTCATGACACTTGCACTACCCTTCCAACAATAAATATCTTTAGTTGTATCCGAACATGTGCTTAACTCTCTTTGTAACTTCAGAGAAGATTCAGGGCTTGGGGAACATAACAAAACCAGTAGCCTAGCTTGTCATTGCACAAGGGGTGCACCCATGGTTAAACCTGGTGCAACGAGCAGGGCATAAAAGACAGGGAGTCCAAAGCAGAGTATGCTTCTGTCATAATGCCTTTCAGATAAGTGAGTGCAAGTGGTTCCACTAGAAGGACAGGAGAAGGAGACCCTGGTACCCAGATGTCACCACTCCCTATTCCTTACTATTTTGGCGCCCCATGGTTACCCAGGTACACTGGAGAATCAACAGATCTCACCATCATTAGCTTGGGAGAGTTTAGAGCCAAGATAAAGGTCGTGTTTATGCTATACAAGATAGTGGATCACCAAAAGGAAAAAATTCTATTTGGACAGATGGAAAAAGCAGGACAGTGGGAAGTAGTATCATGGGCGGAAAAAAAGAAGACCATGGTTGAGCATAACCTGATGAGACTGGGATGCAGATTCAGCACTCTGTCACTGTCAGATTTAAAGATAAGCTTCTTTGCTAGGATTCTAGGACTCAGGGAAAGTCTTAGAGAGTATTCACTGAGTTTGCAAGAGGCACTGAGGGCTATCAAGTGTTTGGACCCTCAAGATGTGCAAGATTCTAATAAAGTTCTTACAGATAAGTTAATTGAAGGAGTTTGAAGTGACATGCTAAAAAAGAGAACTTGGGATTCTGCACATGCAAGCTCCAGATGATACCTTCCTAGACCTCAGAGAGAAGGCAATCAAAGTTTTTGGGACCAGCCAGTCTGTCAGTGCAGTAGTAGGACTACCACTCAGGATGCTGGCAACCCAGGTTCAGGAACAAGCCTTGGTCATCAGGGGTCAGCCAGGGGGAATAGGATTGAGTGTCCAAGTGGATGCTGTCCTCCTGCCAGCAGGGGGAGCTGCATCCTGCAGCAATACTGCCACCTGTAGACGTACAGATGGCAGTACAATCAGGACACAGGAAAGGAGTGATGCCAAGCTGCGTATTGCATTAATGTGTTAATGCATGTTCATTTTGGGGACTGAGTCAAAATGCTGGCATCACTATGGGGGCAGGGGGTTCAAGGCTCAAAATGAAAATGAGGGGAACTAATAAAAATAAACATCTTCCCATCCACCTATAGCTTCATGAAGTCTGGTATATCCAGACTGATAGGCAGGTACATCTGCCATGCCAGAGCAGAAGGGGTGTCGAAACAGGGTATAAAAATATTTTTTTTTGGACTGGATGGTCGATGATGATGCCACTATCTGCCAGCAGAATGAGACAACACCACCCCAATGTAGCCCAGAAATCCTATGCCCAGAAATTGTTATGCCAGAGTCACAGTGAAGAGTTGGAGCAAGACCTACTGACGTCCCCCACTGCCATGAATGCTACAGTCTGGGAAGTGAGCACACTAGAAGCTAATATGCTGTAACATAGACATCAGAAAGGCCCACCAGAAGGGACAAGCCTTCCAATCCAAATGCAACCCAGGAGATGCTGAAGCAGCCAGCTGAACTAAAAGAATAACAGATGCATACTGCGAGGTGAGAACCCTGAAAGAGGTTGGAGGAGAGAACTTGACCATTAAGCAGACAGATAAGGAGAAAATTGGCCACCACAAGGGAGGAGAAGTCTATGAACAATGGCCCAGTGACCGATTTGATGACCATTGCAACCCCACATGCAGGCAATGTAGAACCAGTTGACATATGGAAGCAAGACATGACCAGAGGCTGACTACAATGAGTTTAAACAGGGAATCCCCGAAGCAGAGGACTAACCCTTGGGCAGAGCAGAACTTGGCCCAGCATGTCCTGACAGACACAGATTCAGGGGGAAATGTTCAATTGTCCATGTGAAGATCAATTGCATAGAATTCCAGGCAGTCATGAAAACTGGCTCACATGTTACAACCATCCAAAGTAATCATTTTCTCTGGCATTGGCCAAGTACCCAACTTCAGAAGCCACCAAAGAAATGGATCAACATGATCACAAGAATTCCCTATTTGGAGTGCCCAGAAACTAGCATTTAACTGGGAAACACCATGTGACAGGATCAAGGACATATTATCAGTGACATCTCCACCGACAACTTACTGCCAGTAACTGTGGGACTTAATTTTCTCCAACTTTGTTATCAAGAACTTTTGAATGCCTTGAATCAGCAAAGCAACACAATTGTTCAAGCTTGAGAGATAAGCAGTGGCAGCAAATTACTGATGTGATATCAAGCCATTGACAGGTTGCAGACAAGGAAGGGGAGACTGGCAAGGTGTGAATAATTGACAGACAGGAAGTTCAGATGTGTCCGGAGAGAGACAGTGCTCTTATACAAGGTGAAAGCAGGAATCTAAAGGCACTGCTGGAACCATGCTCCATCTCAGAAGACAACCTGGTGATAATTGCCCAAAGTCTGGTGGCAGTCAAGAAGGGAGAGGTACCAGTGAGGGTACTCAATTGTGGAGGCATAGGGATATGGATGTACCTAAAATGACCCATTTAATGACTGCTACAGATCAAACCTGATGATGCTATTGCTAAAGCAAGTTCCAGAGTCCATACAGATGCTCTGTATGCAAACTGTTTTGCCGTAGCTGCAGACATCTCTAACAAGATTGCAGCAGAAGCATAGATGGAGGAGATCAATCTAGATGCCAACACCATGAAGGAAGATCAGAACCAAGAGGTGGTCAAACTGATCCAGAGATACTAAGGCACCTTCTCCCAGCATCCTCTCAGTTTTGGATGTGCTGAGTCTGTACAATACTCAAGCAATCAATCAATCAATCAAATTATTTATCCAGGCGAACACCATTGAGCAAGCTCATTTACAAGGTGGACCTGCATTACACAAGTCAAGTAACAATGCATTTATATACAGACAAATAAACAGTAGATGCAAGAGTACAACACTACAGGTAAGCCTGCAA
This sequence comes from Neoceratodus forsteri, assembly GCA_016271365.2. Lineage (NCBI taxonomy): Eukaryota > Metazoa > Chordata > Ceratodontiformes > Ceratodontidae > Neoceratodus > Neoceratodus forsteri. The sequence continues at coordinate 218,264,707 of CM057453.1, forward strand.
TAGACAGGATAAGTAAAAATACATTTGGGTTCAGGTAAAAGACAGTCGGTAAGGGTATACATAACAATAAGGTAGCAAGTCAGTAAAAATTTATACCAGATACAACAACATACAATTAGTATTCCTGTAAGGTAAAGGCATTATAGTCCAGTGAAGAGATTAGTTGAAGAGGATGCTACAAGCGAAGAGACATACATAGTCAGTTTAAAAAGACCCAGGCATACCAAGGGGGGGGTGGAGGGGTCTGGAACCGGGATAATACTAGGAGTGAAGGAATGAGATGCTGTGGGTACACAAGGAATAGGTGGGTGAGGGAGGGAGAGATTTAGAACAGTAGATAAGTAGATGGCTTAGGGACAAGTTATGCACTGATACAAGAAGGAAGGAGAATGGAAAAAGCAGGGAGGATGTGGAAGGGGGGTGTAAGTAAGCTAGGATCATTGGAAGCAGTTGCAGGCTTCTGTAATGTATTTTGAGTATAAGGTCTTAAACACAGTAGTACTAACAGGAGTCCTCAGTTTCAGTGATTTCTGTAGCACATTCCAGAGCTAGGATATTTGGAAGCAGTTGCAGGCTTCTGTAATGTATTTTGAGTATAAGGACTTAAACACAGTAGTACTAACAGGAGTCCTCAGTTTCAATGATTTCTGTAGCACCTTCCAGAGTGACGGTAGAACAAATCCTATGGCAGCTCTCCCAAAACATGTTAGGGCTTTGGGCACTTTCAGAGAAATCAGTGAACAGCTTCTTAGGGCATAGGTTCCAGGCATATTGAGAGTCAGGAAATCAACAATGTACTACAGAAGTTTGCCAGTGATAGCTCTGTATGTCCAGAGAGCTGCATTTTTATTTCGTCTGTATTGTAGGAAGGTCCAACCTACAGCCGCATATAAAGAGCAGTGATGGGTGGAGAAGGGAGACCAGTGATGAAGCACAGGGCTCTGTGGTAAAGTATATCCAATTTACCGAGGTATGAAGTAGCACATTGGCTGTATATAAAGTCGGCGTAATCAATTAGGGAAAGGAATGTAGACTGAACTAACTGTCTCTTGGCCTCTGTAGTTACTAGGCGGTTTAACCTGAAGAACAGAGCTAGTCTCTGTCTCAGTTTTTTTAACAAATCCTCCAGGTGGTCTGCAAAGGAGAGTTTGAAGTCTAGCCAGACCCCCAGGTATTTGAATTTCAGCAAAGATTCCATGGTTTCTCCTAGGAGGGTAGTGATGGGGGGTAAAGCAGGGTAGGCTGCATGGTTAATAGGTGAAAATAGCATTGCCTTTGTCTTTTTGGTGTTAAGTATCAATTTTTTACTAAGGAGCTGGTATTGAAGTATGTTGAAGTCAGCTTGCAGGTCGCTACAGGCAATTTCAGGAGTTGTACGGCTTAGGTAGATCACTGTATCATCTGCGAACAGATGCATTTCATTTCCACTGCTGACTACCCACCAATGCAAGCAAGGTTCAGACCAATTTCTCCCACTATATAAAAACCAATGAAATAAATGCTTAAGGAGTTTCAGGATGCCAAGGTCATTCTGAAGACTCACAGCCCATGGGTGTCACCAATAATTCTGGTTAAGAAGAAAGATGGCAAGCTGAGATTCTGCATCAATTACCAAAAACTGAATCAAGTGACCAACAAAGTTGCCTACCCAATCCCTAGGTTTGAAGACTCACTTACTGCTTTAAAGTTAGCCTTACTGTTCTTGATGCTCAGCTTAGCCAGGTAGTATTGGCAAGTGCCAACTGCTCCAGCTGACCACAGTAAAACTGATTTCATCATACCCATGGAGTTATATGAGTTTATCAGGATGCTGTTTGGACTATGCAATGCACCTGGCACCTTTCAGCAATTAGTAGAACACTATTCAGACAGTCAAAAAATGTTGAAATAGTACTGTTATACTTGGATAATATTATCATCTACTCACAGATCTACCAGGAGCACCTAAGTAACCTAAAAATTTTCTTTGAATGACTTGCATCCTAGTGCCTGAAGAGAAAGCCTTCTATGTGTCACTTACTGAATGACCAAGTCAAAAACCTGGGACACATGGTCACCTCTGTATGACTATATCACCAGACCCCAAAATGATTTGAGTGGTTTGAGAATGACCTGTCTTAACAACTGTCTGAGATGTGAGGAAGTTCTTGGGATTTGTGGGTTGCTATCGGAGATTTGTAAAGGACTTCTCCAAGACTGCAACTCCACTGCATGTGCTCCTAAGAGGAATCAAGAATTAGAGAATTACTCAAAACACATCAGTGAACTTGGCAATAGCACAGCAGAATGCCTTCAACCAGCTAAAGCACATCCTAGCTGCGGCACCCAGTTTCACCTATCCAGACTACAGTAAACCCTTCTGAGTGAATAACAATGCCAGTAACTGAAAAGTGGGAACTGTACTGGCAAACAGCAGGACTGGACAGAGCGGGTCATAGCCTATGCCAGCAAAGGACTCCGTGGTTCTAAGCAAAACAACAAAAGGTATAGCTCTTTCAATTTGGAATTCTTGTCATTATTGTTTGCAGTAACTGAAAAACTGAAGGTCTACTTAGCTGTAAAGTCATTTACAGTATACAGTATACACTGATAACAACCCTCTACCTCATCTGACCAAGGCAAAGAAGGAAGCACTGGAACAACAGTGGACATCCCAGTTAGCAAATTATGATTTCACCATCCATTATCACTGAGGCCGGGCAAACACCAATGAGGATGCCATGTCCCACCTACCTTCCAAAGATGATCCAGAAGAAGATGGAACTCAGCAGGAAAACCTAGAGATGTCTCCATTCCTCCAGATACCACTTGAGGTCATACAAGCTTGTTGTCAGTGCCTACCTCAAAGTGTGATAGATGAACCAGGAGCTGGACCTGCAGAGCTGAAACAAGACTGGTTTAAGTTTGCTTTGTGGTGCAAGCTGAGCTGTTGAAGCTGCAGTGATGCTGCTCTGAGTTGACATGTAACCCTCTGCATTGGTGCGAATTAATTTTGGGTGTTTTAGCTACATGTCACTAGGGGTCAGCCAGCAGCACTGGCAGCACTTATACTAGTAGTAAGTAATATGATGATGATGATAATGATGATGATAATCATAAATCCAGCCTAACCCCTACACTCCTCGGCCACTTCTGTTTTGCCATCCGGTGCCACATTTCAGACTCGCAACCTGTTGCAAGATGAAGAGAAAAAATATCATGCCATCAGGCGTAGATCATTATCAATGCAAAGATGAATCAGTGATTAAGTGCTACAGTATAGATAGGAAGAGTATTTCTTCTATGAGTCAAGACCCAATATTATATTGGGATAAATACTGTGTGATGTGGAGGTAAGTGAAAAAGTCTCCTGTCTGCAGAAAAAAAAATCCTCTCTAATGTCAGTGAAGGATTTCAGTGTACCTCCAACAAATAGATCCCTCACAAAACATAACCCTCTTTTACCCCATCTTGACAGTGCTTGGTGTAAGGGAATATTATAACTCTCATCTGTCTGCATATCCTTATAGGGCCTGCTAGGGGTGATACTCCATTTGAGTGGCTGATATATTTATGGGCACCCAGCAAATTCAAGCTAATTGTCTAGCATAGGGGTTTCCCCTTTAAAGTGGGAGAGAACATATTAAGTAAAGCTGTTAAAAGATGACCATGGAGTGGACCGGTCTCATGACGCTCTTCTTCAAGTGTCAACCAGTCTGGTAGCCTCCCCTCCAACACCCTTCACTAATAGAGCCAATTGAGCTGCCCAGTAGTGATAGTTCATATTGGGCAGTCCTACCCCCCCCCCTTTTACTCAGAGGAAGCTGTAGAATATTCCTATATATGTGGGTGTTTTTCCCTCCCCAAAGAAAGCTATGCAAGCCCCCATTAAGTGATTTAACACATTTTTCAGAAACACAAATGGGTAAATTCTGAAAAAGATAAACACATTTGGGTAGTATGTTCATTTTATAGTATTATTCTGGCCTATAGGACTGAGGGTTAGCTCTACCCAACACTCACAGTCAAGTTTTATAGAATTAAGCAGTGTAATATAGTTGTCATGAAACATCATGGGACCATTGTTGGCAATATTTACTCCTAAATATTTTATCGCACTGACCATTTTCATATTTAAGGGATTGTGTGTCAGGTTTGTGTGTGTGGTCCTGGACCCACTGGCATAGCCTCACTCTTAGTCCAGTTTATTTTGTAGCTGGAAATGCTGTTATACTCAGATAAAATTTGATGGACTCTGGGAAAACCCTCACTGGACTTTCCCAGGTATATCAAAAGGTCATCCGCAAAAAGTGATATTTTGTAATGATGACGGCCAGTTCAATAACCTGTTACCTGTGTGTCAGCCCTTATTGTCAAAGCAAATGGCTCCCTGCCTGGTTCCTCTAGTGAGGAGAAATTATTTTGTAAGCCTGCCATTTACTAAAACTTGGGCCATAGGTGACTGGTACAGTGTAGAGATCCATTTTAAGATATTTTCTCCCAAGCCAAATTTCATGAGAGCAGTAAAAATGTACCTCCACTCCAAACAGTCAAAGGCCTTCTCAGCAACTACGGCCAGTATTGCAACCTCAGGATTGGAGTGCCCTCCTGCCCAGCGCCAAATACTATTCATTGTCTTTCACACATTATGCTTGCCCTGGTGTCCCTGTATAAAGCCAGCCTGGCCAGCTTGAATAATTGTTTGGAGTACCAGCTCTGGTTGGCAGGCTAGAACCAATGCTATGATTTAATAGTTTGCTGTGAGTAGAGAAATTGGTCGATACAATCTGCAAAGTGCTGGGTCTTTACCAGGTTTGGGGAGAACAGTAATGGTGGCTGACCGCATAGAAGGGGCACTGCACCACTCCCCAGACACTCTGATATCATATCACAAATTATTTCATGAAACTCCTCACTAAAGATCTTTTAAAAATCATTTGGGAAGCCGTCCGGTCTCAGTGCCTTGCCCCCTTTAAGGTGTCAAATTGCTTTCAAAACTTCCTCTCAAGTAATGTCTCTCAAGTAATGTCTCAAGCTACAATTGTCAGCTGTGTGTGTACAAATAGGAGAGAGGTCCACAATACATTTGTCTACTGAGAAGGAGATGGTGGCTTCTGGATGTCTGCCTGGATAGCAGCCAGACATATAGCTACAGATCACTGTATCTTCTCAACATTGTTTGGGTTGCAATTTGCAAGCAAATTAATCAGCTGTTTACTCAGTATGCTTTTCTTGCACAACAAATTTTATAAGCATAGAAACATAGAATTTGTTGGCAGATAATGACTGCTTGGCCCACCTAGTTTTATCATTTTTCCCTGACTATACTGTCACTAGAGACCATACCTGATCTCCAGCTACCTCCCCTTCCTGTTTTTCTACCAAAATTCCTTTGAGCCTATACCATGCATGCTTGAAGCCTACCACTGTTTTCACCCCCACCACCTCCATAGGAAGACTGTTACAGACATCCACCACTCTTTCAGTAGTGAAGTACTTCCTTACATCTCTCCTAAATTTCCCCCTTCCAGCTTCATGGCATGCCCCCTTGTTCTTGTGTACCTGCTGCTCTAAAAATTATTTTCCTCCTGTACCTTATTCACCCCCGTGAAGGTATTTATAGTTCTCTATTATGTCCTCCTCTCTCTCCTCTCTTCCAGAGAGTACATATTGAGATCCTCAGGCTCTCCTCATAGGGCTTTTGATGCAGCTTCTGCACCATTTTAATTGCCCTCTTCTGGGCAGCATCTTTCCTGTATATGTCCTTCCTGAGATGTGTTTTCCAGAAATGGACAAGATACTCCAGGTGGGGTCTCACCAATGATCTATACAATGGTAATACCACCTCTCTCCTTCTGCTGGTGATAACCCTCCCTATGTACTCCAACATACGGCTAGTCCTACCTACTGCCTTGTTGCATTTCCTCACCACCTCAAGGTCATTAGATATGATTACCCCAAGGTCCTCTTCCTGTTTAGTGACTGTCAATGCCTCTACCCCATTTTATACTTAACCTCCGGGTTCTTGTTCCTTACATGCATTATTTTGCACTTTTTCACATAGAAACACAGCTGCCATACCCTTGACCACTTCCTGAGTTCTCTCAGATCTCTTCATTCGCTGTACCCCTTCCGGAGTGTCTACCATATTGCAGATATTGGTGTCATCTGCAAAGAGTCATATCTTCCCTTCCAGCTGTTTTGCAATGTCACTTATAAAGATATAAAAGAGGTCTGGCCCAAATACTGATTCCTAAAGTATCCCATGATCACTCTTCCATCCCCAGAGTTAGTGCCATTTACCATCGCCCTCTGTCCCTTATCCATCAACCAATTTCGTACCCAGTTTACCACCTTGGGACCTACCCCTGAATTGCCCAGTTTCCTTAAAAGCCTCCAATGTGGTACAGTGCCAGAGGCTTTGCTGACGACTGAGTTCACCACATCCTCCACCCCTCCCTAACCTATTTCCCTTGTCACCTAGTCAAAGAAATAGATCAGGGCCATCTAATATGACCTCCCCAAATGAATCTGTGCTACCTCAGGTATTGTAACCCACTGGACACTCCATTAGTCTTTCCTTTGGAAGCATCTGCATAAACTCCTTCCACCCCTTGGGGGGGGAGCAATGACATCATGTTGACTGGTCTATAGTTGCCAGCCTCCTACCTGCTGCCATTTTTTATGAAGCAAGACTAAATCTGCCCTCCTCCAGTGCTCTCACCCCAATCCTGTTTCCAGTGAGATTGTTGAATAGGGCTTTAGAGGTGCAGCCAGTAACTCCTTGAGATTCTTCAGCACCCTTGTGTGTACTCTGTCTGGTCCCATAGGTTTATCCACTTTCAGATTTGCAAGTCTATTCAGGACTCTTTCCTTTGTGAATGGACTTGTGTCATTCTCCTTCCCCACAGTGGTCATGCTGTTTTTTGTGCTCCATTTCCATCCCCTTCCACTGTGAAGCCTGAGCAGATGTGTCTTTTCAGGATATGTTTTTTCCTGATCCTCCTCTGCACAGTCTCCCCCACCCTTTGTTAACCTCACAATCATTACCCTTGTCGTCTTCTTATCACTTATGTACTGTACCTAAAAAATATCTTGCCTCCCTTAACTATCCCTTTGGCTATTTTTTCCTCAGGTTGAGGCTTTGTGCCCCTAACCGCCTTCGCTGCTTATCTTTGCTTTCTTGGTACACCTTCCTATCCTTTTCCCTCTGTGTCTCTTTATATCTTCTGAATGCTACCCTTTTAACCATTACTTTTTCAGCCACTTCACTTGAGACTGAGAACTGTAGTGGTCTATTTTTTTCTCCTGTTCTTGCTCATTTATTTCGCACAGAGTTTGTTGCCTTCATCATGCAATCTCTTAATTTGACCCACTGTTCTTCCACCCCACTCAGGCAATCCTCCTTCCCATTTGACCATCTCTGAGGCATTCACGCATTTTTTTTTTTAAATGAGCCTTCCTGAAGTCCAGGACTCATGTCTTTTCATGGCCTGCCTCTGCTGTCATCCTTATGTTAAATCACACTGTACAGTAATCGCTAGTCACCCGATGTCATCTCACCTTGATGTCTGTAATACTGTCCCTGTTTGTGAACATCAGGTCAGGTATTGCTTTTTCCCCATCATGAGTGGCCTCCTTTTCTAGTTGCCCCAAAAATGATCCCTTCAGGTAGTCTAGGATGTCCTTGCCTCTAGCAGAGGCTGTGGTTGAGAGGCTGCAATCTACTTTACATCCTGCAGATTGCAGTTCCCCACCAGCAGCCCCTCCCCTTTTTCTGCCATGGTGCTGATGGCTCCCCATTGCCTTATCTAGTTCTAACTCCAGTGTTGGAGGTCTGTATATCACCCCAGTGAGAATGGTGACTCTGGTTCTTGGCTCCAGGGTGACCCACATAGCCTCCAGCCACTCCTTTCCCCCTGGTTTCCTTGCATTTCTGTAACCTTGATACTCTTCCTTACATATAGCACAACACATCCTCCCTTCTTCCCCACCCTGTCCTTTCTGAACTGAGTGTAGCCTGGTATGGCCCTGTCCCAGTCATGACTTCCTGTACACCACGGCTCAGTAATGGCCACAATACCCCAGTCCATCTCTGCCATGATGGCCTCTTGGTCTGGAATTTTATTTCCAAGACTCCTTGCATTTGTACAAGTGGCCTTCCACACCTTGCTTCCACTCCGCCTGCAGCCCCACATTCTTCCCTTGTGCCCGCTTCATTTTCCTCTCTCTTTTTTTAACGTTTCTTCCCACCCACCATGTTCTCTCCTTTTCTTCTGTTCTCATTATCCCTGGGGAATTTTTCTTCCCTTGGGTCCTTCCTTCCTACTGCTTTAGTCTGTAGTGGGGGATAGTTTAAGTTTGTCTTTCTGCCACCACCCTTATCTAGTTTAAATGTTAATCAATGTAAGATTTAAACAGTCCCACTAAGGACTGCAATTCCCTACCCAGATGGATGCAGGCCAGCACCCATGACCTCTGTGTAAGCCCTTATACCTCCAGGTTCATCCCTAGTCCCCAATGTAACCAAATCCCCATTCTCTACACCATTCCTTCAACCATAAGTTGAAGCTCTTGGTGCAGAGTACCCTATCCTCCCCTCAGCAATAGACAGGCAGCAACTTAGTGAAAGCCATCCTGTACGCTAATTGCTTAGGCCCCACCTTAGTCCCTTGAACTCTCATTGCACAATTCCACCCCTGTCCCCTGGTAGGTCATTAGTCCCCAGGTGGAAAATGACATATATTTCCCCTCTGCCCTGCCACCCAAGCAATCCTCAGGATCTGCTGCCCATCCCTCTGAGCCATGGCACCTGGTAGGTACTTTACCTCCTCATCCCCCCCTTCCAAATCTTCCCCCTTAACAACTGAATCCCAAACCAGAAGCTGCTTTCTTGTCTGCTGGCATCTTTTACCTTCCACCTTGGGGCATCCCCTGTGGAGGACCCCCAAATCCTGCTGTGCTACTACTTCAGGTGCTTCCTGCTGGCAGTCTCATTTCACCAGAAGAGTGATGGAATTTTGTACTCGCACAGGCTGAGGAATGTGCCACTGACCTGCATGCCCACCCTCCAGTAGCTTACCATGGTTCAGTCAGTCCTCCTTCTCCTAGACAACCTCTGAGGTAACAGCAGTGTACTCGGTGGCCCCAATGTGGGAGAAGATGTATTCTGGATTGTAGCCAGCTTGACCTAGAGATCAATGACCTCCTCCCTCAACCAAAAGAGGAATGTGCAAATAGGGCAGCACCTCAGTCTCCAGAATACCTCCCAGAAAACTGCAGTTCTGCATCCATTGCACTGCATCACTCTCATAATTGACTTTTTGTATTGCTGCCTACTGCTACAATTATACCTTGCCTCTATTGCCCCTTTCCTGTGTTTGGTTCCTTCCCACTTACTCCTTGTAAAGGTATTTACTTTATCACCTTAATCCAGATAGGGTATTTTCTGTTCTTTTCCCTTTTTCCCTTTCTTTCTCCTTTACTTGCTTGTCTATATCCCACTCTGCATACCTCTGCCTCCTTACTTTTAACTAACTCTCCCCTTTATGCCTTTCTTGAACAGTTTTTGCACCCTACCATAGATGCATTATCACTCCCATTGCCAGCTAGAGATTAATGAAGTTGGGAAAACTCCACTCCACAGATTAATTCATGGATTTTCCTCATTTCAATGAGTTAATATATGGTGCAAAGCCCAAATTTGCCCCCCCCCAAAAACTCTGCAAAATGTGGAATTTGTTTCTAGTATTTAGTGGTCTCCTTCCTCTAATCACCCACCCACGTAGAATAAAATTCCTGGAGTCTGTGGACCCCCTCCGATCACCATCCCAAACTCCACAAGTCTAATTTAATTCCCTGGTGTCTAGTGTCCCCCCTTGCTGATTGCCATCCCAAACTCCTGATGTCAAATTCAGTTCTCTGGTGTTACCACTGCTGGATGCCTGACTGACCTAGAATGAATGAGCGCATGCTTGTACAAGTACATACTCATTCACTGACAGCCCAATCAGGTGGCTGGGGGTGGTGGAGAGTGGAGGGCTATGCCAGTCACCTGCTCAGAGTCAGGGTGGGAGGGAGTGGGGTCGGGGGCACTATCTGTCAAGGTAGGTGGTCCACTAGACACCAGGGAATGGACAATATCTGGGGATAGGGGATGGGGATCTGCTAGACATGAGGAAAATATAATTTTATTCTCCATTGGGCCAGCAATTGGTGTAAGGGGACCCCTAGACATCAAGAAATTTAATTTTATAATGGTAGTTCAGGATTGGGATAGGTGGGGGATGGTACTAGACTCCAAGGAATTTTCACTTTAAAAAAACCCAAAGCAAGGTAAAGTTACAAATGGCAAATTTTTAATTAAACCGGACAACTCTGCGAAATAATCCATGGAGACGGATTTGGTAACTTCACTGGAAATTCACCAGTGAATTAAAACTTTGTTGTATCTCTGCTCCCAGCTGCAGTACCTGTCACTTTCCCCATGGATACTTCCTACCCCACAACCTGCAGTCCCCTATACAGTTAACAGTAAGCTAACAGGTACCCTACCTTACCTTGTCAGTCTGACAATCTTTTTTTTTCTACCCACTTACACTGTTATTTTTAGTAAGGAGAGAAAAAAAAAATATATATAGTTAAAACTGGGCACTTAGACTCCTCTCTGTCTGCAATTTCTGTACCCCCAGCATAGGACCTCAACTTATTTTACATGAATAAATGTCTAAACTGCTCATTTAGAGTCTAGCCATGAACAGTATACTTTAAAACTACTGCACTGGGAGCCAAGTAGGGGTCGAATGCAGTGCAATGGTTTATGTTCACAAACTGCTCCTTCAGACACAGAGCTTCATACCTGCTCTGACACATTTTACCTAGCTCCAAGTTAAATAATTTGGCAGCAATCTGAGACTTTAAAAGTCCACTGCTCATAGAAACAGTGAGACCTTTTCTGTTCTGCCCCTCTGGTGATGCTTCTCCCTCTCCTTGCAAATCAGGATGCAGTGAGGTTTAGTGGTTAGTGCTCTGGCATGGGAAATGTGACATCACAGTTTCTTACTTCAGCAGAGTGAAGTTCTCACTGTTGGATCTTGGGTAACATCACTTAATCTCCCAGTGCTCCAGTCCACCCAGCTCTGGAAATGGGTAGCAGCAGAACCCCAGAGGAAACAAGATATTGCATCTTAGCTGGGCTACCCTGAGTATACAAATTGTAAAATTAAAAAAGTGTAAGGGCGCACTTAATCACGTAGAAGTCTGCAAACCATTTCCTTCCTACAGAGACAGCAGCAGCAAAGCATCTATGTTGCTAAATGTAAAAAAATGTGCTAAACAGCAGCTCCTGCCTGTCACACAGTAAACAAAACATAAACTGCAGTTTCTTTAACTCATTACTGTTTTTTTAAAGAAACAGCATCAACAGGCTATTTTCTCTCTCATTCTGTAAGTGATAGAAACAAATCCTATACACTGATGGATGGAAAGCTGGGATTTAGCAATTACAGAATAAAAGTAAGGAGCCCACAAAGTAATGTTGTTCATTAGAAAAACATGGCAACAACTGTAATTAGAGATGTTCAAAGTTGAGAATACATAAATTTGACAGAACTTTGTGAAGCTGGCCAACATCACAAAGTTCAAAGTGCTGACTTTGCAATGTTTTTCTGCCAGGCAAAGTGACACTTTTTCTACAAAGTGACCAAACTACACTCAGAAAGTTGCATCTTCATGGAAAAAAGTGCCACGTTGCCTTAAAAAACATTGCAAAGTCAGCGAAATCAAAGTTGGTGATGCTAATAAGAACGTTACAAAGCTTTGTGACGTCAAAGTTTCGGAACTTCGCTGCAACTTCACTGATGAAGTTTAACTTTGTTGAATCTCTAGCTGTAATGTTATCTGTTTCCTACAGTTCACTTATCCTTGGTAGTTCATACCTGTCTTTTTACTGTTTTGTTTACACTGACTGCCTTTTACCATTGCATATATTTGTCTCCCTGTACAACTCCTCTTGTTCACACCTGGAAATTGTTCTTAGCTCAGTGTGCTTTCCACTATGAAGAAAGAAAGAAAGAAAGAAAGAAAGAAAGAAAGAAAGAAAGAAAGAAAGAAAGAAAGAAAGAAAGAAAGAAAGAAAGAAAGAAAGAAAAATGGATGCGGGCCCAGTGGTGTAGATGGCTGAGGTGCCATGGGCACTTTTCCTCATCCCACACCAGCAATCTGGATTCGGGAATGGACACGGGTCACTCAGTGGTCTGCCAGGAGAGGGAGAATTGAGCATCCCTAGGACTGTTCTCCTCCCTCAGGGAAGGGTGGTATCTCAAGTAAGCAACTTGACTGTCGTCTAGAGGAATCTAGATTAGAGATGTTGTGAAGTTTTACACTGCCTGCGAAACTCCATCCAAGTTGCCAAATTCACCTCTGTGAAAAATTTAGTGAAAGTGGCCTTTAGCGACAAAACGTCCGGGGCTAACTTTGAAGTTAACTACAACTTTTGTTACTAACTTTGAAGTTACAGAAAAAAATGGTTTGTCAAAGGATTCACTTCCTGCAAGTCACATGAGAGACTCCAATCAGGCAGGAAGTGAATGTTTCAGTTTCTGAGTGAAGTAGCAGACAGAGCAGCAGAGCTCAGACAGATTTTCCATACTAATATCTTTAACTTTGATTGTTTTTGGTTGTAATTCTTTTCTTTCTTTATCTGTATTCTGTATAGAGAACTATTGTTAGTATAATGTTTATTTTTATGTTTGCTTGCATGCATGTGCAAGAAATATTATGTGGCAGCTTAGGAGAGAAGCATGTTGTGGAGGCGCGGCACTGTTACAGCCAACAGAGGCGTTGCATTTGGGGGCTTGGCACTGGTGGACCAATGGAGTCACAGTGTGCTGATGACACTGGCTTCGAAAAGTGGCACAAACTTGTAACGTTTTCACTGCAGCAATCGGGGCCGCCTCATCATTGCAGCACCAGCTATTCCGCAGCAATGAGGAAGTGACCCGTCATTGCAGGGCGGAACGTTACCTAGTGTAATATTGTTTGTGAACGTGGTGGCAAGCCGCAGCCACGTTCACAAACAATATTATTCAGTCCCCACTGCCGAGGGGATGCCCAATCCCCCTCGGCAGCATGTGCCCCCCCCAAAACAGTCTTTGTTTACCGACGGGGGCCCCAATCCCCTCGCTGGCTTCAGTCCACTATCCCAGTTTAATTTGCCAACAGGGGAGCCCAATCCCCATCGGCATAATTCTCCCCCCCTTGCCAGTGTAATTTGGTGATAGGAGAGCCCACTCCCCATTAGCATAATGCCCCCCAAAAATATTGGTTTTGTGCCAAGGGGGTGCCCGATCCCCCTCGGCTATTGCCCACCCAATATGTGCTGATGAGGGAGCCCAACCTCCCGATCGGCTACAGCTGCACCCAAAAGAAACACTCAGGTGGCACGCTGGGAGCCCACTCCAGCGTGCCAAATGTCCCTGGCTAAAAAAATAAATGTCCCGTGATGTTCTTTTCTTTTTTTTTTTCTTTTCCTGTAAATCAGAAAATGGTCCCTCGTTGAGTCCTGTGGCCCCACCCCCAACTGTGCCCACACTCTGCACACCCTGCCTCCCCAAAACCTCCCTCACCCCATACTTACCTCTGGAGCCCAGCACGACTATCTTCGGTGGACCGGGAACACATCTGCACTCTACAAAGCCGACCGTGAACTGAGGAAATTCTGGAAAGCTGTATAATGGCATAAATTGTTTTTTTTTCAACTTTGGTGCATATCTCAGGCACGTTTGGGAATTTTGGCACCACATTATCAACATAGGGTTATTGGGACACCTCCTCATGAATTCAGCCACTGTCATGGGGTTATTCGGTCCCGAAAGGTGATTTTGCGGTCACTGCATGGAATAATCTTTTGGGACAGATTAACGAAATGACAGTGCCGATGTTCATGAGGTGACCTCTCAAAAAATCTATGTTGCAAATTTGGTGGAAAAAATCAAAGAAATTACTGTTTTATGAGTGTGCATTGCGCAGTTGTTACGCACGCTCGTAACTTCACAAATTTGCAATATTTTCACTCCAGATTTTCAACATGCCCATTTTTCCACACCTCCTTATGAACAGTACAGCTGTCATTTTTGACATCCTGGCCGACATGTGTTTTCGCACTCCCGGCACAGAATAGCACAGTCGCTGTCAGAAATCAGTGTTCGGGTCATATGAAGAATATCACAGTGACACTGTTCATGAGCAGAGGTCTTAAAATGCCTAAGTTGAACATTTTGTGATGAAAGTCCATAAAATGACTGTGTTACGAGCGTGCATTGCTCAGTTTCCACATGTAAGTAACTTAGCACATTTGTAATATTTCACTCCAGATTTTCAACATTGCCATTTTCACACCTCCTTATGAACAGTACAGCTGTCATTTTTCACATCCTGGCCAAATGTGGTTTTGCACTTCCGGCGCAGAATAGCATGGTCGCTGTGGGAAATCAGTGTTCAGGACACATTAAGACAATCACAGTGATACTGTTCATGAGCAGAGGTCCTAAAATACCAATGTTGAAAATTTGGTGATGAAAGTCCATAAAATGACTATGTGACATGCATTTTTTTTTTTTAAATTTAATTTTATTGATTTGAGAAAACAAAACAACAACAACACAATACAAAACACATCAAGGAAGTACAAAAAAAAATTTTGGAATGAGCGGTACAACCAAAGAACCATCCCTTCCCCCCCAAACATATCCAAACCCCATACAAAAAAAAAGGAACACAAAACCCCGACCCCAAACCCCGATCCATCCACAATCCCATCAACCCACCTATCAAAATACAAGCAAACAGTATGTACGATGCCGAACCTTCACCCCCAACGAATAACTCTTCCCCTCCCCTCGGTGCACCAACAAACATCAAACAATGTCTGGATAAAGCTACATATCACCATCATTTCCAAATCTTGACATTGGTTTAAAAGCAAGACACTCCTAATAACCAGGGTTGATATAGTTCTTAAACTAAAAGGCAGATATAAGGAATCGGGTCTAAAGTTATATAAGTTAAATCAAGTCAAACACAGGGCTTGGAATTTACTCCATCTCCACTGAAAAAGGTCCAAGCAACATTTAATACTCGCAATCAACCTTTCAGACTGGAGATATGAAGCCAGTTCAGTCAACCAATCAGCAAATGACAAGGCCAGTTGGTCAGTCCAGTGTCTTAACACCAATTTTTTAACAGCCATAGACACCAAAGCCATATAATACCTACGCTCAGCACTATCTATATGGGAAAGATCACCAAGAATACATATCTCAGGGGAGAAATAGCCGGACAGACCCAGAAGAGGATCAAGATAATCCCGGACCAGAGACCACAAGGGGGCGACTTTAGGACAGTCCCAAAACATATGGATTAAGCTACCCTCCCCCTGCAAACACCTGAAGCACTTTGAATGAGAGACCCTCTTAAGCTGAAAGAGTTTAACAGGCGTATAGTAGAGATTATTAACAATGTAATATTGTGTTAACCACAACCTATCCTGAGTATGATATCTATAAAGATCTTTCCAGATGCCAGACCAATCCAGGGAGATATCAGGAAGAAGGTGTGCCCACACCCCCGAGCCTTCAACCGCATCCAGCAAGTTATAATTCAGAAGGAAGGAATATATCAGAGAGATAGAATGGGACTGGGAAGCAAAATTGATAATTCCAGAAAGAAAAGGATAAATGGCCGAATCCTTAAAGGTGGTACCAAATCTCCGACCGATCAAATGTCTCAATTGATATACTTTAAAAATATCTCTCCTAGGTATATCAAATTTCTCCAATATGTCACCGGAAGAAAGAAGTAGGTCCCTGCTGAAGAATTGCTCAAGTCTGACCTCTCTGATTTGTGGTAACCAATCCGGGGTAATCCACGAAGTACCCAATTTAACATTGGGATTACGAACAACCGGTTGTCCCAAATCTGAAGTGGCAGAGACACGGAAAAACTTTAAGCATTGCACAAGCGACTTAAGAGCAGCCATCATCACACTGTCCGACACCCAATATGAAAGTACCTTTGGGGATAAGTAAGGTAAAGCAAATTTATCTGGTTTGATCTCAGAGAGAGAGGCACGTTCAAGTTGAAGCCAGATTGGACAAGATGAATCTGATTCAGTAGAGAACCATCTTCCCAACTTAGAGAAATGGCCCGCCCAATGGTACAACAGGAGATTGGGTAATCTAAGACCCTCTTTCTCCCTATGAAGAGATAATTTAGCATAGGAGCACCTAACCCCTTTCCCTTGCCACACGAAATTAGAAAAAAGCACATGAAACTGTTGAATATAAGAGATAGGAAGCCAAAGGTTAACCAAGTTCAGTGGATAGAAAATCCGAGGGAGAACATTCATTTTAAGAATATTTATTCTACCCCAAAGTGAAATAGGAAGAGCTGACCAGCGCTGTAAATCTTGAGAAACTGAGTTTTTGACTCTGTCCAAGTTTAACTTTCTCAAAAGAGAAAGATCAGTAGAAAAATATATTCCTAAGTATTTGATAGATCTAGGGGCCCATTTCATCCCAAAAGAGGAAAATACGGACTTTTGGGTGTATACATTAAGAGGAAAGATTTCAGATTTTGAAATATTCAACCTATAACGAGAAAAGGTACCGAACCTCTCAATTATACCTATCACAGCCTTCAAGGACTCGGCCGGATCCACTAAATGTAAAAGAATATCATCTGCGTAAGCAGAGAGAACCAGTTCCCTTTGATGCAATCTAAGACCTTTGACCTGGGAAGAGACCTTAAGCCTAATAAGTAGGGGTTCCAGGTACAAATTGAATAATAAAGGAGAAAGGGGACATCCCTGCCTGGTACTGGTATATAGACGAAAAAGGGAGAAGAACACCCCATTGCAGTAAATTCTGGCAGAAGGGCTATTATAAAACACCCGAATCCTATTTAGAAAAGCAGGCGGAAAACCCATTCTCTCCATAACTGCCCAGAGAAAAGACCAGTCCACACGGTCGAAGGCCTTTTCAGCATCAAGGGAGATCAAAGCAGCTGGATACGAAACGGATTGAGCATATTGAGAGATATGCGACAAAGTCCTCAAATGATCAGCCGCCGATCTGCCAGGGACAAAACCGACCTGCTCAGGGCTCAACAGACCAGACCAAACCCTCTTGATTCTTTCAGCAAGTATTTTGGCCAGAATTTTCATATCATAGTTTTGAAGAGAGATTGGTCTGTAATTGGCCGGATCTGTGTGAATCTTATCAGGTTTGGGGATTAAAACAATTGTAGCTTCGAACAATGAGGGATCCACATGCGGAGCTACTGATAAGTACTCATATAATTTAAGAAGAGTAGGTACCAAATCCTTGGCGAAGGCCTTATAAAAATTAGCCGGGAGACCATCGGGACCTGGTGTTCGGTCGGGAGCGAGGGAAGCAATTGATCTCTCAATCTCCTCCGCCGAGATTGGAGCCAGCAACATAGCCTGATGAGCCTCTGATAAGCAAGGGATATCGATCTCCCTCAAGTATTCATTTAAGTCCGAAGGGGAGTGCGATATAGGGGATTTACTATAAAGGTCCAGATAATAGTCCTTAAACATACGGGCAATTCCTCTGGGTGAGGTGACAACTATACCGGATGAAGAAATTAAAGAAGGGATAATCCTGGAGCTTTCCAATGCCCGTAACCGCAAGGCCAGGATTTTACCGGATTTCTCCCCTTGGTCAAAGTACTTGGCTTGGGTTTTTAGTAAACAATATTCCGTTTTCTCCTTCAAAAGATCTAAGTATTCGTTCTTAACTGATAGAAGTTCTTTAAGGTCAGTTAAAGAAGAAGTTGAGGAATATTTAGCCTCCAAATCCCTGATTTTACCCATCAAAGATAAGGAGTTTGCCAGCCCTTTTTTCTTTCTAAGGGAAGCCAGTTTAATAAGTTCGCCCCTAAGATAACATTTCAGGGCAGACCAAACCATATCCAGCCTCGGAGTAGAGTTGAGATTATCTACCAAAAAGAAGGAAATCAGGGAACTAATATCAGACACATTTTGAGGGTCCTTCAGCAATTGAGTGTTCAGGCGCCAAACTGAATCTCGGGAGAAATCCGGGGCCAAGGAAAGCTTAATCCAGCCAACAGCATGGTCCGATAAAATAATTGGGTCAATACCAGATAAACAGAGATTCGGAAGAAAGGAAGTACTAACTAATACCATATCCAACCTAGATTTGGTACCATGCGACTGAGAAAGGAAGGAAAAGGCTCGAAGAGAAGGGTTGACATGTCTCCAGGGGTCACATAGACCCAACAACGATCTCAATTCTGAAAAAGCTCTATGGGCCAGGGAAGGAGGGCACCTATCCTGAGGATCTCTATCTAGAATGGGTGAGCAGGGAATATTCCAATCCCCACCCAGTATAAACTGAGCAGGAAGAAAGTTAGTCAATTTGTCAGCAAGGGACATGAAAAATCCCGGGTCACCCCCAACCGGGCCATATATAGAACCCAGAACAACATTGTCCCCATTAAGAGAACCTTTAACCAACAAAAACCTCCCTTCTGGGTCTGACACAGTCATCTCTATAGTAAATAAAACATGTTTCTTAACCAGAACTGCCACCACTTTACTAAAACAAAAATTACCCGCAAGATAGGACTGGGAAAAGCCAGAGCGAGATAATAGTTTGGTGTCACCAAGGCTGAGATGGGTTTCCTGCAAAAAAAGAATATCAATTTGCAGTAGTGAACAATGTTTAAACAACTGCAAGCGTTTGACCCGATCCCTAAGTCCGCGTACATTCCAAGAGGCTATTTTGAGAGTATTCATAGCCATTTTAAATACAGAATACAAAATTCAAATATCCAGACACAATCAGAATTACATGTAAGAAAAAGGTGCACCCCAAAAGGAAAGACTGGGAATATCATATAGTACCCAGACCAACCAAGCTTTGGCCCCAACAGGGAGAACCCCCCAATTTTCATCCCCCAGAAACAGCACATTAACCTAAATTGGGGGATTAAGCTGTTCCCACTATATATCCCCGTCCACTATTATTAATAGCAAAGTAAGCCCCCATCCAAAACAGTCCCAAACAAGAGTTACAGAAGACATGTTCCCTCCCATAGCAGCACACTCTAGTAAACCAAATGTCATATAAAATACCAGGGAGAGCATTCATCAGGCCCGACCCCCCCCCATCCATTAAAACCCAAGCTCCCCATAATAAACGAGAGACCATACAAAACATCAGGAGTAACAGTCATCAGTCCCACCCCCAGCCCACCCAACAAAGACCAAAATCCCGAAACCCAGAACAAACTAGTCGGTAACAGGAAGACCTCCTCCTCCCCTCCCTAAGTCCAGAAACCCAACATAGCCTACGAAGAGTCAAATCAGTCCCCCCACCCACAAACAACCAGTACCTCAAACAAACCAAAAAATAACTATATACAACGAGTGGCCCGAGTATAGTAAACATATAAAGTAATCTAAGGCCTAAAGCCCCGAACCACCCAACCCCCAATGCGAACCTCCGACTCCCCAGCATAGAATACAAGAACCAGCACGCGAAATGGTTCCAGCATAAACCGATGACAGCAAACATCCACCATCCAAACATAACACACCCCAACAAACCCAATACCAGGGAGAGGTTAGCCAACCCCCCAACATATGGCTCGCGATTCCACATCCAGCAAGCAGGCATTCTTAGTCCCAAGCCCCCGGCCCACCCCCATGCAATCTGAACCACTGAAATAAGCAGGCAAAAAGGGGGAGACGTTAAAAGGAAACCAGATAGGGAAGGGAATAAAGATATGACAACTCCTTCTTACAATAAAACCCCATCCAACTATATATCTCCCATCCCCACCCCACAAACCAAGAACAAGACCCAAGGAATCAGGGACAAAGAAACCAAGCCAGGAACAGCTTCCCAAAATAGGAGACATTAACCCATGAGCTTGATAGCACATGAGGCAGAGCGCAAAACACAATCTCAGAGAAAAACAGATCTGTATCTACAAGGCTCAGCGCCACCCTGTGTCCATCATTCCCACAGCTCTGCCACAAAAAAAAAATATCTATTGAGAAGGACAGAGTACAACCTTTGGGCAAATCCAGAGCCATCTCTGAAAATAAAGGACCGCCAAGCGGCGCTCGTCGAGCCCCAGCATAGCCAAACGACCCCCCAGCGTCTACCTCAGAAAAAAAACATTTAAAAATTATCCACTTACCCACTATCCAGGCAGTCCACAAAAGAAAAGCCTAGGATTCAAAGGAATCAATAAGGCACTGAGCCCCCAGAAAAACACCAACTCAGAACCGCTGTTTCCAGAGGGGCCGGTAGGATAGAGGAACCAAACCGGTCCGGCCACCAGGAAGTTTCCCCCCAGAAACAGTGATCCAGCAAGAAAAAGTTCCGTCGTGGGGAGGCCTGAATGGGAGCAGCGAGGGGGCTCCCAGCCATCCGAGAAAACCACCCCTCGCAACCCGAATCAAACCGAACAACCCAAAGAGGAGAGACAGGGAAGCAAGGAAGCGAGAGAAAGCAAGAAAAAATCAGAGGCAGAAAAATGGGACTGGAGAAAAAAGGTAAGACCAAGAGACACCCCCAAACAGCCGGCACATTAAAACAGTGAACATTTAACAGAGAAAGCCAAAATACAGATATTTAAAGCAAAGGAGGTCATAACCCCACAGGGTCAACATAATCCTATATTAAAATAAAAAGGAAGTCCTTTCAGCCGGTCGACTTGAACAGGTCCGGTAGTTTAGTTGCCAGTTCTTTGAAGGCCGCTTCGGGGGAGTTAAAACTAGTAGCCATGCCTCCAACAGTGACCTTGAGAACCGCCGGATATATCATCCTAAAGGGGATGGAGGCAGCTATTAGCTTCTGCACTACGGGATGGTAAGCTGCCCTCTTTTACCGGGTTTCTTTAGGTAGATCATGCGTGATCCGGATTCTAGATGTGCCCCAAAGGATCTCTTTAAGTTCCCGCGATTTCGTGTAGATGTGCTGTCTTTCCAGATAACTTAGGAATTTAGCAATAATGGGACATGGGGGGGATCCAGACAAGGGCCTAGGTCTTAGGGAGCGATGGGCCCATTCAATATGATAAGAGGAGCTGATAGGAGATGGGCCCACGACCTTGCTCAGGAGCTTCTGTAAAAAGGCCATCAAGTCCGGTCCCTCTTCCATCTCAGGTAGGCCCAGGATTATTAAATTATTCCGGCGATTGCGCCCTTCTAAATCTTCTGTTTTAGCTTGCAATTTTTTAAGCTGAAGTTTAAGCTCAGTGACTTCACTTTCGGTTTTTGTCCTCCACTGCTCGTTGAGAAAACTCGGGCCTCCACATCAGAAACTCTAGTAGAGACAGAGGAGAGATCGCAATGCAGGGACTTAAGCTCACTAGTCATTTCCTTCAAAATATCCTTCAAAGGAGTGAGCTCCTGGAGAAACCTATCCTCCGTTAAGGGAATGGCTTGTTGCATTCTGTCCCCAGTTTGCTCCGACTTAGCAGTACCCTGGTTACGTTGTTTCTTTGCAGCTTTCTCTGGGGATGCAGGAGGTGTGTGCCTGACTGAGGTCTGCTTCCCATCCACCTCCATCCCAAAGTTATTAACAGTTATTTCTTCCACAAAAACTCGATTTGCGATAGTAGGCAGCTTAATCAGATGTCTCCTGGAGAAATTTCTTGTTTAAATGCCAAGATGATTCAAAAAGCAGGCAGGAAAGGTGGCTAGAGGGGAGAGCTCAGAAAACCACCTGCTGCCTAACTAGATGCCATCACGTGACCTCCCTGTGTTACATGCATGCGTTGCGCAGTTTCCACGTATGCTCAAAAGTGCAAGCATTTTTAATATTTCCACTACAGATTTTCAACATTGCCATCTCTTCACACCTCCCTATGGATAATACAGCTGTCATTCTTCACATCCTGCCCGATCTGTGTTTTCATACATGTGGAGCAGAATGGCACGGTCGCTGTTGGAACTCAAAGTTCGGGACACATTGACAAAACCACACTGCCGCTCTTCATGAGAAGAGGTCCCAAATGCTTTCATGAAGTCGGGTCACAAAAAGGCCTTATTGAAAATTTGTAGTGCAAATACCAACAAACGCCCGAGGCATTAGGGTCTCTAACCATAATGTCCCACCCTGTACCAACTGACAGGCATTTGCGTGTGCCTTTGGATTGCTGACTGTACTGCTCATGCGATCCCACCCCCACCCCCAGCCACTGACAGGCACTGAGGTGTACCTTGGACTTTTGGGCCCCAGACTTCACCCCATTCTCCTATGCTGCACCCATTTCAGCGTATATCCTTATGGAATGGGGTGACTGTAAAGCTAAACACCCCAAGGCACACCTCAACACATGTCAGTCTGTAGAATAGGGTGAGGTGTCATGGCATGACCGTCATGGATGATGACCCAAACACTTACACCAATGCCTGTCCATCTCTACAGGATGGAGATGGGGTTGGCATGAACTTCAATACTTCACTGCCATTCCTGTTCTGCATCTGTCTAACTTCTGCATTTCCAATGCTAATACCAGCAAGCAAACATTCGGCATTGACAAATGCTTGTTTTTAGATAGTTTAGTGTGTGTGTGTGTGTGTGTGTGTGTGTGTGTGAGACTCTCTCTCATTTTCTTGATTTTATTTATTTTTTTATAATGGAGAGGGAGGAGTTTAGGAAGAAGGATGGGGCAGCAGGGATTTGCCTAGACAGGTGTGCTGTTAAACCAGTCACTGATGCCCCCCAGATCAGGATGAGTGTTCTGCTGCACCATTGCAGCAGTAGCAGCAGCAGCAGCAAGATCCACAAGTCCCACAGTAGCAGGATCCACATGTTCTCCCCCCCCCAGCAGGAGGCCATGGTCTCTGCCTGAATGAGACCCAGCAATGTTGCCAGTGCCACCCCAGCAGCTCAACCACAGGCAATGGCAATGAAGAGCACCCCACTGCCACAGCATCTGGTGCTCCCCCCTCCCACTGCAGTCTGTGGTGTGGGTTTTCATCATGGATCCTGCAGATGAGATGGTGGCCATCTGTAAGGTCTGTGGACTTAGTGTGAGGTGGGGGAAGAAAGGCAGCTTCTTGGGGACCGGCAGCCAGAGGATAAACCTCCAGATCTACCACTTGGCTGAGTAGAAGGCAAAGGAGCTTGAAGTGGCTGCAGCACATGGTGGTGGCAGTGGTGGTGGTGGAGGTGGGGGGGCATTGTATGACCAGAAGGGGAGCAGCGGGAGGTCAGCTGTCATGTTGCTGCAAGTCAGCATTTTAGCCATAGGCACACCCACAGAAGTAGCCAGCCATCACCTGCAAGACAGCAGGCAGCAGCTTGTGATGACAATGACCCCAACACACCTGCCTCACAGGAAGAGGTGGTGGTAATGTGGGATGAGGTGCAACATCTGTGCCATGACTTTTATCAGTTCAGGCAGGAAGTGAGGGATCAGCTTGACAAAGTGATGTCCAGTCAGGAAAAGATCCTCTCTTTCCTATCAGAGTTTTGTGGCAGTGGTGTGCCTGCCACTGCTACTGGCAGTGGTGGTGGTGGTGTGGGAGTTTGATGCTGCAAGAAATTGTTTAGTTTATGTTAAGTAATTTTATTCTTCGTTTATTTTTCCACCCTCTAGTCTACATTCCCTGCCCCCCAAAAAACTAAAAAAAATATAAAAAATTATAAAAAGTAAAGACAAAATAGTTCTCTCTATTTTTCATCTCTTTCCCCTTTTTTAGTACTGTGAAATATTTATTTTTAAACCTTTTTGTATTACTATTGCTGTTATAATTTCTGTAGGTCCATATTTCATTCCGCCCTTTCCCTTGCTAACTCCCTTAATTTTATCCTCATGTAAACTTAAGCATTCACTTTTCCCTGATGTCCATGGCTTGTCCGTTCTGTTCCTTCTGTAATCTTTACATATGACGAACCATTTTCCTTCCTTTTGGTTTTACTGATTCATGTGCCCTCTTGCTAGCCACAAATGTCAAATATTGTACACAATAACAAAAATGTTTTCCCTGATGCTATGTGATGGTGCGTGAATGGTGGTTGTGTGCAGCTGCCAACTGTCCAAAGAAGTACACAAGCATAGCAGAAACATGAGATATTATCCTGAGTTGTTCAACATAAATGTAAAATTGTGTCCCCAGAGAGAAACCACTGTCCTTCTCACAAATAATTTTGCTGCACAAGCCAGCTAAGGAAGGGAAAAACCCATGTGATAACTGTAAGAGAAGTTAAGCATAATTATGAACCTAAGATTTTGGGGGTTTCATCCCACCACCACCACCACTGGGCCTAAAATGAAAAATTGTGTCCCCAGAGAGCAACTGCTGTCCTTCTCACAAATAACCATCTTCTCTCACTTGTCTGGTGCACTCTCAACCTCAGTCCTACGAGCTCCGGTCTGCTGACCTAGCCCCCTATCACATTCCCAGATGTAAAACCAACATGGGCTCGCGTGCCTTTGCTCATATGGCCCAAAAATACTGGAACTCGCTACCTCCAAACATTCATGGAGCGCCTACCCATGCGAGTTTTAAAACTCAGCACCTGGAACACCTTCAATCCATCAGTCAATGCACCTGCTTTAACCCACCTTAGACTTCAGCACTCTCCCCACTCTCACCTTAATACTTTCCTCCTCTACATCTCTCTCCCCTCCTCCTTACCCACCCATCTCTCCTCCCTTGCCCTCTCTCTCTCACCCTTGCTCTCTCTCTCCCCACTCTTCCCTCTCTCTTATCATTCTACCCTCATTCTGGCACTTACTGCACTTTGTTTTGTATACATCTTTGTTGCTATTGCCTGTTTCACTCATCATGTAACTCTAGTTGTTTATATTACCTAAATGTATCCTGCAGTTTGCCTCCACTGTAACACTCCCCTATATACTCCAATGTGTACGGATTTTTTGAGTTTATTGTTCCAGCTGTTGCTACTGTCTGTATTTCTCACTGTGTTCCACCAAATCATGTGCTGCGTCACATGTCTGCTTCATTTTGTGTGCTCTAAACTGTCTTATCCCGGGTCGTGCCTGAAAATAGGCATTGCTATGCCTAGTGCACTCCCCCGGTTACCAAAAGCAAATAAATAAATAAATAAATAATGTTTCTGCACAAGCATAAGGCGGGGAAAAACCCGATGTGAGAATTGCAAGAGAAGTTAAACATAATTATGAAATTAAGATTTGTGGGCCTGTATCCCACCACCACCACCACCACCACTGGGCCCAAAATGTAAAATTGTGTCCCCAGAGAGAAATTACTGTTCTTCTCACAAATAATGTTGCTGAACAAGCCAGACAAGGTGTGGGAAAAAACCCAAGTGAGAATTGCAACAGAAGTTAAACGCAAGTATGAAATTATGAATTTTGGCCCTGCATCCCACCACCACCACCACTAGTGACACAGAGATTGCTGCGCTGCTGCTGTTACTGATTGTAGTACTGCTTCAGGATGTGCTGGCTGTTCAATCCTGGATGCAGCATCACACATACTGCATGAGTAAGTATTTTGTAAATTTTCCCTTCTTTTCTTTTTAAGGGGGGCTGGTATTGTTACTACCTCAAGTGTAATGTGTTCTTACTGCTTTTCCATTCAGGTAAGGGAGAAGATGACGTCCGGCAGATTGAAAGCTGCAAGAGGTTGGAATTCACCACATCTGCCAAACATAAAGGTAAGTATATTTTTGGGACGGGATGGTTACTTATTTAGTTATTTGGCATTCACACTAAAATTGGAAATCACTGTGTCTGCTTTGCTTCCTTGCAGATATTTGTTGTGCCTCTTACCATCCTGCTGGTACATGCCAGTCTTGTCGGCTGCACTGCATGTGCACTCATATGAGAAATAACCCAGAATTAAATTAGAAGATATTTTTTGAAGAAAAAGTGCCATCCTGCTAGTGAATGCCAGTCTTGTCTGCTGTGTTGCATGTGTACTCATATGAGAAATCACCCTGCATTAAGTGAGAAGATATTTATTAGAAAAAGTGCCATCCTGCTGGTACGTGCCAGTTTTGTCTGCTGTGCTGCATGCACACTCATATGAGAAATCACCCGAAATTAAATAAGAAGATATTTATGTGAAAAAGGTGCTGTGCAGGCCTTCCCTGTTGCCACATCCCTCTCTTGGAAGAGGACAGTAACAGACATGACAATAAAGTAACATAAATTATGCAGACATCACATGAGAATATATGACATACAAAGGTGGTACACAACTCAGTTAGGTTGTCTTCATGTGTCACCATCCTCGACGAAACAGCCTTCACAGTCCTCAAGACTAGAGTGCTCACCTGATGGGTATTCATGTTCCAGAATTGAGTCAACAACATTGGTGTGAACAGTGGATGATGACTTCATCTTTCTGTTTCTACCAACAGCACCATCTGTCTCTTCATCTTTGTCAGAAGATCCACTGCCAAGAGGATGTGGTAGGAACACAGATGTCATGGTCTTGCATGGAATATGTTCCTTATTCATTTTCATAAATGAGAAAATGTCCACCTTCTTTGGTGACAGGTTTGTGCACTGGTCACGTACAATGGCACCAGCAGCACTGAACACACACTTAACACTGACACTGGGGTGGGGGGGCAACTAAGGTATTTTATTGCCATGGCTGTCAGTGCAGGCCATTCAATTACCTTGCTCACCCAGTACAATAATGGCTCACCACAGATTGCAAGGTGTTTTTGTTCAGCCATGAAACAGTCAACCATGCAACGTCCTGCTCTGAGTCCGGCCACCTCATCGTGCTCCTCATCATCATGCTCTTCCAAGGGTGCAACTCCAACCTTGCTTAAAACATCCCAAATAGGACTGATGTTTTTGGGTTTCTGTCTGCCTGACATAGTTGTGGCATGTGAAGGTGACAGTGATGTGGTGGTGGTTGTGATGGTGGTGGCTTTGGTAGCAACAACTCTCGGTGTCATATATATCTTGAGCATCTGTTCCCCTCTAACCCTTCTGACAAGAATGTTGGTAAGGTTTTCTATCCTCTGACATCCAACGTGTACAGTAGTATAGACTCAAGGCCACGCTTATAATGTAGGTCAAGCATGGTGGCAATGCCAAAGTCATCAGACTACAGAATTCCAACAATATGAGGGTTGGAGTCCAACAAGTTGAGCATGTGCTGCATCAAGGCCAAATATTTACTGTCAGTGCCTGTCTCAATTGATTGCTGCACACTAACCAGTGTGCACCTCAGTATGCTTAGCAAGTGGATGGACTGACTGATACTGGAAGTCTCCCCACTCAATGCCTGTGTTGCATGTTCAATGGGACACAGAATCATTATCAGTCCATCCATTAAATGCCACGATTCTGTGCTGCGAGCCATGGACACTCCTACACTGTCACAACTGGTGTGTAGCAGCAGATAATTGGACACAGCTTTATACTGCTCATAGAGCAGGTCCAACATGTACAGTGTGGAGTTCCAACTGGTCACCACATCCAACTTCATGTGATGATGTGGCAGATTGTTCTTTCTTTGAAGCTGACATAGCTGGTCACGGGCATTCCCAGGATGGACAAACTGATGGTTTTGGGTGACTTCAACGCCTGGGTTGACGATGAACTCTCACAGTTTGGACAACATTTCCTCCAGTTGATGTCATCCCTGGGCCTTACACAGGTAGTTACTACTGCTACCCATAAACATGGTCACTTCCTTGATTTAGTCTTTCTTCTGGGGGATCGAGGCCTCTGATGTGGTGATGAAACCAGTTGGTTGGTCCGATCACTACATGGTGGGGTTTAGATTTAGAGCCCCCCCTTTGTAGGCCTACTCCTGTGGAGATGGTCAGATATCACCCTTTACAAGATGTTAGCTCTGAAGTCCTGGCAGCTGTACTTGACCTATTGACCCTCTTAGTGGCAAGCAGTGACCCAGATGCCCTCGTGGTAGCCTATAATACGGCTATCTCAGCAGCCCTGGATGTCATTGCTCCTGTCTGAGTTCATCCTCTCTCCCTTTGCCCTCAGCCCCATGGTTTGATGGGACTTTGAGGGAGATGCAGCAACTAGGATGAAGGTTAGAGCATTGCTGGCAGAGATCCTCCCTTGATGCGACCACCTTAGGTTGATGAAGCATTATCAGGCCTGTCAATTTGCAATCACCCATAAGAAGTTTAGAGTTCCTGTCAGGGGAAATTGCAGCTGCTCAAAATCGACCAGCTCAGCTTTTTCGCACTGTTCACAGACTGTGCAACCCAGCCTGCCTACAAGTCTGAAAGGCCTTTTCCCAAATAGAGTGTGATGAACTTGCTCAATTCTTTGAAGCTAAGATGGCCGACATTAGGGTGGCACTCCAACCAACACACTCTATTGGTGCTGCTTTGGACCAGCACATTGTCACTGCTCCTCAGCTTTACTGGAGTATCTTCGACTGACCAGACTTCATAGACGTCATGCAGATTGTCAAGTGTGCATGCCCTATGTGCTGTAGTTTGGATCCTGGACCAACTTCCCTGATTTTGGGTTGTCTTGATTCCATCGGTCTGACCCTAGCACAGATAGTCTGGTGCTCCTTGGAAACAGGTGAGTTTCCCTGATCCCTGAAGGAGGCAGTGGTAACACCCCTCTTGAAGAAAGCTTCTTTGGACCCTGACTGCTATGCAAACTACAGACCAATCTCTAACCTCCCCTTTTTAGGGAAGGTGATTGCAAAGGTAGTAGCCATACAGCTGGAGAACCACCTGACCATCCATGATATCTATGAACCCCTCCAGTCCGGTTTTAGTAAGATGCACAGTACTTAGACAGCGCTGGTTCGGGTGCTCAATGATCTCCTGATGGTTAGGGATCAGAAGAACTGTTCTATTCTGGTTCTTTTAGATCTCTCATCAGCTTTTGACACTGTGGACCATGGGGTACTACTGGAGCACCTGAGGCTGATCTGTGGACTATCAAGGTTAGTCCTCAGGTGGTTTATATCTTACCTCTCTGGAAGAACACAGAGAGTGGTTTCTAGGGTTTATTCCTTGGGTCCAGTTTCTCTGCCTTGTGGGGTTCCCCAGGGCTCTGTGTTGTCCCCCATGTTGCTCACAGTGTACATGCTGCTCCTCGGATACCTTATAAGAAGGTATGGGCTGAGGTTTCACTGCTGTGCTGATGATACCCAGCTCTACCTTTCTTTTGCACCCGACCAGGATGGAGCTGTCTCAGCCTTTAATAACTGCCTTGAGGAAATCCAGGAGTGGATGGATTTGAGTTGGCTGAAGTTGAACTCAGAAAAGACAGAGGTGTTGGTTGTGGATCCGGCATGCTGGATAGGGGGCTGAGGGTTGGTTCACCCTCCAGAATTTATCTCAGGGGTGTTTCACTCCCAGCCTCTGAACAGGTGCGTAACCTGAGGGTCATTTTTGATGAAGAACTGACTCTGCATTCACTGGTGTCTGCCATAGTCAAGTCCTCATTTTACCATCTGAGAAATACCTCCAGGATTAGGCACTTTGTTCCATCTGGTGATCTTCCTACACTGGTCCATATCTTTGTGTCTTCACACTTGGGCTATTGCAATTCCCTTTACCTAGGGCTTCTTGGGGTGGAAATCTGCCTCCTGCAGCTGGTGCAGAACGCAGCGGCCCGGCTTTTGACTGGTACCTCTCAGTCCAGTCATATTTCGCCGGTGCTGCATGGACTGCACTGGCTGGCAGTTCAGTGGTGGATCACGTTTAAAGTCGGTCTTCTGACTGTTAAAGCACTACACAGACTTGGCCAGGACTACCTGAAAGAGCTCCTGGTCCCCTATTGCATTGGGCGATCGCTCCACTCAGCTGATGATGATGGTTTGCTAGAGATTGCAAGGTTGTGCTTGAAATCTTCTGGGGCCTATACATTTATGCATGAGGCCCCTAACATCTGGAATTCTCTACCCTGTCAGTTGCAGGAGTGCGTGGCTGTGGAGGGATCTGAAAAGGCATTGAAAGCATATTTAATGATTAAAGCATTTGGTGATTGATTGTATTTGCTTTGAATATGTCAGTTGTAGTATATATTTTAAGTATTGAATTGTTTGAAGTGTTTTTAAAAATATTTTGTAAGGCACTTTGGTTTTTGAAAGGCACCATATAAATAAAGTATTATTATTATTAAAGTGGACACAGATGCGACGGGCCTACAACAAGATATCCTACACATCAGGATGGCTAAGAAACTGCTGGTCCACGAGGTTGAGGCAGTGTGCCAGGAATTACACTATGAAAAACCCATACAAAAAATGGTGCTAGCCACTCCAAAATTGATTTTTCAAAAAGTTCCGTTTTTATTTTTCAGATGTTTTCAGTAAAGCTCAGATCCTATGCCCAATATTTCACCTGTAAAGGTTTCATCAGGGGGAGGATCTATTATTTAAAATATCAGAAAATTGTATGTGATACACAGTATTTGTATTTCCATTCCATCAGTCTGTTTCTTAATTTTTTTTATACATAATGCACATATCCATCACTTGTAACATAGTCAGTCCTAAGAAAACTGTTTAATCCACTGTGTAAATATTTTGTCATAGTATTAATGAAGTCATGCAGAGTATATATTGATTAAGATGGAGGCAGTCCAGAGGAGACCAACTAAAATGGTGCAGTGTCTGCACCAGAAGCCATATGAAGGGAGACTAAAATAGCTTAATATGTATACCCTTGAGGAAGGAGGTGGGGGGCACATGATAGAAACTTTCAAGTACCTCAAGGGAATCAACAAAGTCCAAGAGGATAGGATAGCACCTTTCATAAAAAGAGCTGTTCAAGAACAAGAGGGCAAATTTGAAGATAGAGGGGGGATGGCTCATTGGCAACGTGAGGAAGTATTTTTTGATGGAGGGGGTGGTGGACACATGGAACAGCCTTTCTGAAGAGGTTGTGGGGTCAAAAACTGTGGAGGAATTCAAGAATGCATGGGACAGACATAAGGCCATTCTAGTGGGAGGTAGGAGGAAGTAGGCTATTGGAAAAACTAGGATCTGCAGTTTATCCGATAGGTAGGGAAATGGGTAGACTGGGTGGGCCAAGTGGTCCTTATGTGGCATCAAAGTCTATGTGTTTCTAATTTATAAAATGGGCAAAGGATTTCAAGCAATCTGATTGGTTGTTAGCCATGCATTAGATGTGTCTAATGCACAGCTAAAACTAGAACCCCCATTTAGAATACACAGGCCCATTTTATAAGCGCAATAAGCCACTCCAGGGATGTGCATTAGACAGTTCTAATGCACGGCTAGAGGACTGGACGCACTCGGCCTCTGGCCTCATGCCTCACTACGTCCCCCTAGCCGTGCATTAGAACTGTCTAATGCACACCCCATCATGTCTTATTGCTTACATATCCTTTACTTTTGACCACATTATATCCTGGATACAATATCGTTACCCTCAGAGCTTAGTGCCCATTCACTGCACAAACATCTCTACTCACATTTATTTCACTTTAAATATATGGAATGATTCTTATATATAATTAATATCAAACATTACTTAGCATTTCTAGATTTCAGGATTTTCACCAACAGTGCACTTCAATAAATTGCTATGCTCCTTCAGATAGTTTAACTATATTTATCAGTTTGTCACATACCTTTAGTAGCTTTCAAGTATTATTCTTATTCTCTTGTAAGAACATGTAGGTGTTTACGACCGAAACCTGATGGTTTAACATAATGACAATTTCTGTATTTGCAATATTGCTGTGTTATCTTTTATTTATTACATAAAACTCCAGAAATAAACTAACCTTGGATACTAAGCTTAACTTCTTCAGTCCGTATTGTAGTTTATGGCAGATTTCATTTCTATAGTAGTAATAGATCACGGTTAATACATTTCTATAATTCAGCTGATATGCTTAATTACGGTTAAGCTGAGACTAACCTTAACGTTTTTAAAGTTAAACTGTTCTTTCCACTGCTTTAAATGTTTTGGTTCAGCCTTAAATATCTATAAGTAAAGAGTTATATATGCATCAGGTTTTTGTTTCTCTTAAATGGTCTAATACAGTTTAACAATCTATGCCCTAAGCTTTAATTTACTTAACCAGTTCTGTTGGTGTTAAACAAGTTTCTGAGTGTTCATTAGTTCTGAATCATAACAGGCTTGCATTTTATTTCAGTTTTCCCTTTACTAATTACACAGTATTAGTGTTGTTTTGTTAAGTCATTTAGTTGTCAACAAACTGTGACAGTTAGTGGGCACAGAATATTATCTTTTAATTATAATGCATTCTCTCTCAGCTGTTAGCTTCTCTATCTGCTGCACTGTGCCTGATGGACCGAGGGACCGAGGGGTAGAACTAAGCTGCAAGTACCCGGATGAAGGGAAATTACCTGATCCAGTTCCAAGCTGCTAGTGGTTGCTAAGCAACCAATGGGCACAACACAGACAATGCTGTCTGTATTCCATGTGCTTTCCACCCCTCAGAACCATCTGTTGTGTATAAAGCCACTTTATTAGATGATGCATGCCCCAAAGTTAGTGCTAGTCACATTTTAATGCCTCTATGAAGAAATGTTTTCTCTGCACATTTGATACCAAGCTAAACTTATGAAGTTAATTATTTAGTTAGAAGTGCCTTCCTGTGTTGTGTAAGTGGCTATACCACAATCTGATGCTCATTCACTTCCATAGGTTACTGCTTCACTGGTTAGGGGTCACTACTCTCCATATCCAGTGGCAAGTGGTATACTACATGTAAATAATATATTCTGCATGAGGGTTTTTTTGTTTTGTGCATAATAAAACTGTATTTGTATTGTAAATTTCATGTCCTAGCAACTGAGAAAGCAATGGGTACAATTCCTTTATGTAAGTGCAATCAGAAGCCAAAATTAGCAGAAGTCTATACTAAAAAATTCCATAATTCAACAGAAAGAAAACTGTTTTCCCCTTGCAGAAAAGTTGCATTTGTTTTAACCAAGCCAACATTCTTTGTTCCCTTACCATTGTTCTTTGTATTTAAAAAAAACTACTTTAAAAGTGTTTAACAATAAACAGCACCAATATAGACACAGCATCATAATCAATCAATCAATCGACTAATAATCTTTATTTAACCAGGTGGAACACCATTGAGAAAAACTAATTTACAAAGTGGGCCTGAACAGCAGTACTGTATAGATCATCCAAACTTAGGTAAACAGAGTCAAAAAATGTACATTAAATGCATTACAATATATGAAGGCCTACTAATATAGCTACTACAACGAAGGAGGGAGATATTTACAGGATAGATGTGGTGTAAGAAAACCCAGATATATATTTACAATATAACATGGAACTATGACTGTAGGAATTTAGTGCAATGAAGAGTAAACAAGCATCACTCTTACAAGGTCTATAACTAAGTGTATTGTAATACTACAAAACAGTTTTATGAGGTGACATGAACAGTAAGTTGCTGTAAAGGAGAGCAGACTTGAGGGAGAAGGAGAAGGGAAATGAGAAAGGAAGGGGTGGGGACTGGGGGGGATTTAGGGACTGTGGGAAGAGGTAATATGAATATGTGTGAGTACTGGATTGTAAGGAATCAGAGAGGGCTGAGGCATTCCCAATGTGAAGTACTTAGGAGGGTCACAGCAATGTGGTCCTTGTTGATAAGAAAAACAAGGGTTATGACTAGCAGTTGCAAGATTCAGGAAACTGCTGCCTTATTAGTGTTTTGAAAGAGGGCACTTTAATCAGAGAGGAGAGCTTCAGTGATTTCTGTAGGTTATTCCAAAGTGCTGGAAGGGCATAGCTTAGGGAAGAGGGCCTGAAGCTGGTTCTACACCTGGGGATGTCAAGGGATATGTAGGAATAGCTCCTAAGAGAGTAAGTTCCAGTGGAATAAGTAAGTAGTCTAGAAATATAAGATGGCAGCTTACCGATAAGGGCTTCATAGGTCCACGTAGCCATACTTATAAGTCTTCTAGTCTTTAGGGACTGCCAACCCAACATGGCATATAGTGCACAGTGGTGAGTCATGAAAGGAGTGCCGGTAATGAATCTTACAGTCCTATTATATAGTATGTGAAGCTTTGCCAGCGCTGAACTAGGGCCATGATTATACAAAATGTCTGCATAATCCAACAAGGGTAGGAATGTAGACTGTACTAGTCTTAGCTTGGCTTCCTGTGTTAGTAGGTGTCTAATCCTGAAAAACAGTCCTAAATGTTGTTTCAGCTTCTTGCCCAATTCCTCAATGTGGACCACATAGGAAAGTTTATGATCTATCCAAAAACCAAGATATTTGAATTTGTCCACAACTTCAATGGGCTCCACCAAGAGGGACATTATTTGTGGTGGCACTCCCAGGGACAGGGGATTGTCTAAAATAGGTTTGGGAAGAAGAATTATGGCTTTTTCTTTCTTTTCCTTCTGTAAGAGTTTTAGGTTTAGGTGATTATGCTGTAGGAGGTTGAATTCACACTGCAGCATACTGCAAGGAAGTTCAGGAGTAGGCTTGGCAACATAAATAACAGTATCGTCGGCAAACAAGTGTACACTTGCTTGACTATTGCCTGCATCAATGCTGTTAATATAAAGTGTGAATAACAGGGGTCCTAAAATAGAGCCTCAGGGGCACCTCTCTGGAGAGTTTTAAGTGGTGACAGATCCCCTTGCACCTTGATTTATTGCTTTCATCCCTTAAGGTAGCTAGTAAACCAGTTAACAGCTATAGCATCCAAGCCAATATCTTGGAGTATGGACAACAGCAGATCATGGTCAACCATGTCGAAGGCCTTACTTAGGTCGAGAAATAAGGCACTGATGTAATGTTTGGTATTGAATGCCAGATGCCAGTAATTGGTTACCTTGACTAAAGTGGATATAGTGTGTGATTTTTTCTGAAGCCAGACTGGATAGGGTTTAACAACTGGAGTGAGTTGAGATAATTTCTAATCTGGGTGTTTATTTCTTTTTCCGCTAATTTGGAAATGACTGACAGTAAGGATATAGGCCTGTAATTGTTCAGGTCACTAGGGTCCCCAGTTATGAATAATGGGATAATGTGTGCCACTTTCCAAACCAATGGGATTTCACTGTGAGCTAATGACAAATTGAATAAATGGGCAATAGGTGCAGTCAAGACATGGCAACCCACTTTTATGAAGTAAAGTTCTAGGTTATCTGCCCCTGCACTTTTTCTGGTGTCTAGATTCAGGAGTAAATCCTCCACCTGTTTGTAGGAGATAGGGTTGAAAGCTAATTGTGTCTCTTGGACTGAGCCTTGGTGGGATGACTAAGAAAAACAGGGTCTAGAGCCTGGCAAAGCTTACTGGCTGTGAATGTATCAAAAGTGAGGCTGGCCATTGCAAAATGGTTATTTAATAGGTCATGTATGCTGTGCCCATTGGTGGTACTCATAGTACCTGAGTTAATCTTAGTGGGGAAGGCATTAACTGAGTGGAGACCTTCAATTTCCCTCAGGGTTTTCCAAAAGTTTGCTGAGTCGTTGGAAGCCGAGGCTAATTTAGACTGGAAAAAACTTGCTTTGGCTGCCCTCATGATTTTGGAACAATAGTTCCTCGATTTTATGAAGGTGACCCAATCTAGTGGGTCCTTGGTTTTACTGGCCCTTTTCCGTAAAGCATCTCTGTTATGTAATGCAGACTTTAGATCAACAGAAAACCAAGGGCAGGGTCTTTTCTTGATTCAGGATTTGGATAGAAGTGCATGTTTGTCTATGATGTTCAGGACCAGTTTTTGGAAAATCTCACAGGCTGTGTCCACCAATGGTACAAGGTAGAAATCTTGCCTATGAATGCTGTTCAGGTCTGCTATATATTTGCTAAGATCAAAATTGAGATGGTTCCTTTTTAAAGTATAGGTAGAGGAGGAAGAAGATACTTTAGGGGCAGGATGAGCGCAGCCTATAGAGTTATGATCACTGAAATTGTTGGAAAGTACACCAGCATGGCGGAAAAGATGGGGTTTATTTACTATGATGAGTTCAAGTAGTGTGCTACTAGCAGAATGTTTTGAATTGGGGTGTGTAAATTCTGTTATAAGCTGTGTGTATCCGAATTCATCACACAAATCTTTTAAGGGTTTAGATGAGTTAGAGAACCAATCCATATTTAGGTTTCCCATTAAAATGACTTCATATGGCTGTGAGTCCATAAGTTTATGTAAATGACTCAGAAGAGCAAGACCTCTGGAGGGGGGCTGATAACAGCCAGCAATACAGATGGATTCAATAGATGGGAGGGAAAGTCTTATTGAGACTCATTCAGATTCCTTTGGGACAGATAAAGACTCGATGAGAGATACTGTGAACTTGTCCCTGACATATTGCCACACCCCCACCTCTGGTCTGTCTATCTTCCCGATAAATGTTGTAGTTGGGGAGGTTAAATTCATGGTTGGGGTAGATCTCTTTAACCAGGTTTCCCACCCATGCTTGGACTGAGTCTAATTCCGGTAGGATGCTATACACGTTTAGATGCAGAAAGGTTAGGCCTTTCAGGTGATGATTATCTGAGAGATAGGGATGGGATGGGATGAGGGGGACCTGGGTTGAGTTCACCATTTCTTGAGCAAAAAAGTAATAGGAGGATTAGCTTTTTAAGGTCCCCTATTAGTAGCTTATGGAGTTTTATCTTAATCCATTTTGTCTGTGGATGAGGTGTAGGGGGGTAGAACAGTCTGAGAATTGAAAACCTATCACTGAGGAATAAATGGTCACCCGTAATGAAATGGTTAGGAGGCTTGTAACTAGATGAAGGAAGGTGCCATTTGCATAGGAAGGGCTATCCTCATGGGAGGCATAGTCAGTACTACTGATAGTGCTACTTGCCAGTATAGTGTTAATTGGATACACTGGTGATGATGCAGGTTCCTTAATGAGAAAAAAACATAAGAATAGAAGTAAATACATAATGGAGGGGTTATGCACTTTAGATTGGAATTTAAGGTGCTGAATGGGTATGCAGCCAAGAACATGCTGCCGCTGAATGGGAATGAGTGAGGGCAATATCCAGTTCTAGGGAATACCTCAAGGGCATTCTGCCACAAGGCACTATGCACATCTAGGGCAGAGCTGCAAGATGAGTTATCACTTTAAGAAAGGGACAGTAGGAGCAGTTAGCATCAGTGGTAGATAGATCTGACTTTTTACAGAAGTCAGAGTTCCAGAATGAGTTATCACTTTTAGAATGGAAAAGTCAGAGCAGTCAGCAGTAGGGGTAGACAGAGCTGACCTTTTAAGTGAGGAACAGTAGGATAATTGCAGGGGGTACTTATATAGTACTGTTGCTTTAAGGGTGGACCAACTAAGATAGAATGAGTCAGGGCAGAGCCTTGGGGGTGAGGAAGACTATTTAATAAAGAATGGGGCTGGGTACAGTGGGTGGGACAAAATATAGAGTTAGTTAGCAGTTAGCAGTTAAAATATAGAGTTGGTTGGTGGCAGAAAATCAAATTGAGCTCTCGTTGTGAGAAGACAGTCCAGGAAGCAGCACCGGTCAATCAGGAGCTGGCTTATCAGTCTGGTATCCAATCACATCTGTGGCATATGAGCAACGCTATCCCGGGAGCCGATGCCTACCTGAGGTGCAGGGTGAGCAGGTGGGCAGGTCCAGAAGCTCAGCCGGCAGGTTTGAAGCTGGGCCAATGAGCGGCAAGGAGCCCGATTGGGGCTGGTTACCTGGGGGAGAGAGGGAAAGAGAACCAGAGATCAGCAGATAAATAATAGAACAAAGGAGAGTTAAATTAGTGGGAGTGCCTTGCTCACATGTGGGGGGGGGGATTGAGAAATGAGGGTGGCAGGGAAGATTGTTGGCAATTTAAAAGTGTCTGCACTTCAGTGCCAACAGCTTGTGGCAGAAACAAAAAAAAATGTTAAACTAGGTGCACAGAATGTAGATTCGGGGCAATCAGTGTATGCCTGAGCT
Source organism: Neoceratodus forsteri (assembly GCA_016271365.2). Taxonomy (NCBI): domain Eukaryota; kingdom Metazoa; phylum Chordata; order Ceratodontiformes; family Ceratodontidae; genus Neoceratodus; species Neoceratodus forsteri. The sequence continues at coordinate 218,302,595 of CM057453.1, forward strand.
ACAGCACCAATGGTAATTACAGGAAGGAGGTGTTTGTTCTATAGTGCCCATGGCTGTGGCTCAAAGCCAAACAAGAAATAAGAGAAAATGAAGGGTTTAGTCTTTGGAATAGGAGAAAAGGAAAAGTTTTAGACTTGGAGGTACAGGGTGAGTCATAGGGCAGGGAATTAGGTACAAATAAAGGAGGCACAAGTTTTTGTGAAAGCCAAGGGTTATCTAGGATGAAGGGATAGCTAATGGTGGAGAGGGGCAGATAGTTTAACTGTGATAGTTTAGCAATACTGTAGGGTAAACACATTAACAATCAAAATGTTGTAATCAGAAGATAGATAGAAGTGGGAAGAGGCAGGTAGATTGAAAGTGTGCAGCACTCTAAAATATGCTATAGCATTACAGAGGTAGACACAGCAGCAGCACTTGAAATGCAGATAAAAATGGCAAGCTAAAACAATCGCTATAACAAACTTATATGCAGTAATCAATGTAAAGCCTGTACATTTGCAGGAACAGATCTCAGAATGGCACTTGACATTCAAACAAAACATAGAGTTAGTTAGCAGTTAGTTAAAATATAGAGTTGGTTGGCCTCTGAAAATCAAATTGAGTGCTCACTGAGAGAAGGTAGTCCAGGAAGCAGCGCCGGCCAATCTGAAGCCAGCTTATCAGGCCAGTATCCAAACAAGTCTGATGCATATCAGCCACACTACCCCAGGAGCCAATGCGTACCTGAGGTGTTGGGTGACCAGGTCCAGGAGCATGGCTGGCAGGTCCGGAGCCAGTCTGCTGAGTGGCAGGGATCCCAATCAGGGCTGGTTATCTGAGGTGTTGGGTGAGCTGGCGGGCTGGTCCAGGAGTGCAGCAGGTACATCTGGAGCTGGGCCACTGAGCGGCAGGGAGCCTGATCAGGGTTTGTTACCTGGGGAAGAGAGGGAAAGAGAACCCTAATATACACATCAGTTTAGCAGGATACTATCACCAGCCCCTCTCACTAAATTACATCACAGAGAGGTACATCTAAGAGCACATGATGGAGTAATATCCACTCATACAAGACTAGAGTAACCATATTACCATTGACTATAATACAAAGTCCCAAACAAAACGATAATAGGCCATCTTCATTGGGCCACTCAAATCCAAAGCCAATGTAGGTTTTGTGTTTAGCCAAGTCACAGTGGCTCGGAAACAGGGTTGCTCTTAAAACTGCATCATGTTCCATGTTAAACACAAATCAAAATGCCTTGCCATGTACAGTAAGTATATCAACATCTCGTCACAGGTGCTCACTGTATGAACCAATCTCCTTTACAGGATAAACTAAGGCATAGGACACATCTGACCCTAGTAGGCTATGAATATATCCTGTTGCCAGGTTTACTACATCATTCTTTAGTTTTTATTTTTAACAAGCGGTTCCTATATTTGGAGAATATGTTTAGAAATTGTGTAAAACGCTTATGAAAAGATCAAGCATTGGATTACAGATGCACTGCATTTATATTGGTATTTTTTGCTATAAGGTTTTGCTAATTTGTATCAGAAGGACTTCATGTGATTACATCATACAGTGCACAGGTAAATATACAGTATGTAGAGATGTGTGAAATTAGGAAAGTTCCCCTTCGGAACAATGAAATCCAGGCAAAAGTTTGCAGTTTAGGGTGAAATTGTGCATTTTACAGTGAAATTCCATGTTCCGTGGGTGAGATTTTGCAACTTTGCATCTGCCTAAACATTTTCTGGAATGGTGGAATTTTGCAAAATGTTTCATGCAGCAAAATTGCCGATTTTGTGGCAATTTTGCCAGCAAAATGTCATTTCTCAACATCTCTAACAGTATGTTGAATCACAGTTTCTAAATTAAACGTCTTTGTCAAAATAAATTCTGCCACTTGTTCATGTTTCTGATTAAGTTTAACAGCACAATACTGTACAATTAAAAAAAATAGAATGTAATAGTCATATCCAGACTGTTTAATAAGAAGTTAAACAATTAAAACACCCAATGGTATATTTATTTTTACTCCAAAAATAACATGATTAATATTTAAATATAATCTTAACATTGTATTACTCAAAATTTGAATTACATATAGTTTAACTCAAACAGGTGTTATATTCAGTCATATAAATACTAATGATAACTTTTTAAAGCAATACTATGCAACAACTGTTGCTACAAGCACAATCAATAATTTCTAAAATGATGGAAAGCATTTAAGGATTATCTTATGTAACTTCATAATACTTTTCTAACCATTAAATTTGCTAAAGAACTTATAGAGTTGACTGTGTGTATGGACTTCACCAGTACCTCAAAATATTTATAATTTACTTCATTAAGTAATTTTGTAAAATGTGCCCAGAGTATCTCCTTGTGCACGTCAAATCTGATTTCTAGATTTAACCTATTTTAAAATCCTTTCTTTATTTCTGATTGATGTCTTTCCCAGTCTTTAAAACTTTTAGCTGGTTGAACAACAGTTTTCTCCATTTTTATCCACATGCAGGAAATATTAAATATTAAAAGGTTTGCCCTGCTAACCTCAGGTCCAGCTACATAAGCAGAAGTGTTTTGGTGTGCGCTTTTACAAATGAAATTACTTTGGGTTCTACCAGATATTCAAATTTCTTCCCAAGCTAAAAAGAAGAGTCCATTTTAGGATTAGCAGTATTTTCTCAGTACATTTTATACCTAACTCTTATGAGGACATTTTCCTCATGCTATGTGGCTGTTATATTCCCTAGTTACTGTGCACACGTACTATCTCATCTTCCTTGGCACATTAATTTGTTTACTGATGGTTGCCGATACCAAGTTACCACCAAAGCTGTTAGTAGTCACAACAATTTTGCCCTCCAGTTTCACCAACCTATGTAAAATGTGATCCAAGAGAACAGCTATCGTCCTTTTCAGATCAGCATATCAAGCCATTGATGCTCCATTAGCACCATTGACAGCATTTTGATTTTCTTCAGTTAATGCTTGGACATATTTGCTCAGGTCCAGGATCTGTTCCCGTAGTTCAGCATGGCTCTGGTGTCTCAGGTGTTGAAAAGTATACACCAGCAACATCAATCCCCAAATACATCCAAAGATCAGTAACAATAGGTTTAGTTTTTGGACCATTTTCCTCCTGAACAGCATTCCAAGCATGATCTGCTACACAAAGGCAACAAGACTTGTCTTTATGTGTTAACTATATGCCAAATCAGTCACATTTTTAACAGAGAAATGGATCTTCACATGCAACTTCTCTCCTTTAGTCTACTAATAGAGAAAAGTCTTCATTTGAGGCATGCCCTGGCTGGCTCCTCTACTTACTGTTCCCAGGCAGATGAATATGGCTCTTTGTTTAAAGGCATTCCATTGAGATCTCATCAGCACTCCCCTTCTGCATGATTTAGTATTTATGCAAGTACACTGGTTAAAGATCACTGCTCCCCTTATCTAGTGGCAAGGAGTCTAATGCATGTAAACAACCTATTTTGTGTGATATTCTCAATGCTTTCTCAAATAGATAAATTATAGTATAAGTCCCAGTATTTTTAGAAGTTAAAAATAGTAGGAATTGGGGGTCAGATATGGATGCAAAAGGTCAACCCAGCCCACACAACAATAGAATGGGAAATAATAGGCAGAATAATTATGTGTCAGTTGGTATGGAGAAGGAAGCTAACAGGGACCAACTAGAGTGATCAGCTGTGTGTGTGTGTGTGTGTGTGTGTGTGAGTGTGTGTGTGTGTGTGTTTATGTGTGTGGAAGGGGGTATTTCATTTATAGGAGACTAGTTAAAAGAGAAAGAACCTCTGTGCGCAAACACTGAGGCAAGGGTTACCCCAAAGGGCATTTGGCTGGGAAGCCAAGTTTCAAGAAAATACAAAATCACACATGCCCACACAATGCAAAGCATCATGGACTGCATATGCAAATCACCACAGAATGTTATACTGGTCCAACTTTAAGCAGAAATGCATGGTGCCGAAAGGCCTCTCACACAGTTTGCAAAGGGTGCTAACAGAAGACATAGGCGCTTGTTTCGTCCTACCAGGACTCATCAGTATGTCTCATCTGTTTGACACCCCAGTGGAATGGACCAGCTACCCTTAAGACAGTGTGTCTTGGATATGTTGTGGTGAACCCATTAAAATAAAAAACTATTTAAAAGACAAAGAACCACTGTGCGCAAACACTGAGGCAAGGGTTACTCCAAAGGGCATTTGACTGGGAAGCCAAGTTTCAAGAAAATACAAAATCACACATGCCTACACAATGCAAAGCATCATGGACTGCATATGCAAATCACCACAGAATGTTATGCTGGTCCAACTTTAAGCAGAAATGCATGGTGCCGAAAGGCCTCTCACACAGTTTGCAAAGGGTGCTAACAGAAGAGTCTCATCTTTGTCTGTGGTGTGTCTGCAGCACTTTAGGCTTTACCAGCATGCACCCCAATTTTCTTCCTCATTTAGGCCAAATATATCACTTATAGTGTGTAAAGTGTATATCCAAAACATTTCCCTATTCTCTAGTGATTGTTCCAGTCAGCACCTCTATCTGGGGTTTCACAGCACTCCCTAGCTTGAAATAGTGCAAAATGAAGTCAGTTTCACCCACACATTTGCATATCCTGCCCACAAATTACACCAAAAAAAGTGTGAATTTCTGACTTTGCCAGTGAATTACTTTGTGAGATGCCTCTACACCACAAGAAAATTCATGGAGCAAATTTTTTCGACTTTGCATACCTCTAATCTAGATGGTGCTGTGTGCAAGGCAAAATGGTGGAAGTGCCCATGTTCAGAGCACCATGAGTGTCTCTGGGGAGGTAGAGCTCACACAACATGTTCATTTCATGCCTGTACTGCCCAAAGGATAAAATAGGAGGAAAAATATGAAGGGCACACTTCATGAAGCCCTGCCCGTCATGCCAGTGGCTGGTTCAGTCTCCCCAGTTGGGGGACAAATCTGGATTGCATGTGTTCTGGGTGGGGGAGGATGCCCCCCTTCCTGGCCCTACTGCAGGGGGCAATCAATGGGAGGTAGGGTCCAGCATTACTGGAGGAGACTTGTTACACCTGTAGCTGATGGGGACAGGACTGAGCAGCTGCCCACTCCTGCCAAGGTGGATAAAAACCTATATAAAAAAGGGAAAAAAGAAGGAAGGAGGGAGAGAGGAGAAAGTAAGAAAGAAAGTAAGAAAGAAGGCAAGGAAGGCAAGAAAGAAAGAAGGAAGGAAAGAAAGAGAGAAAGAAGGAAAGAAAGAGAAAGAAAGAAAAAAAGAAAGAAAGAAAGAAAGAAAGAAAGAAAGAAAGAAAGAAAGAAAGAAAGAAAGAAAGAAAGAAAGTATAGCAATTACTGTGTACAAATGTATTGGCAGAAGATCCTTGTATTGACACCATGACTAACCCATCAGTACGAACAGGAAGATGCTCTAGGGTGGTGACATAGGTGATTCTGCCATTCAATATGATACAGCCATTTCTGCAACAGTCACATTAACTCATGCAAATGGGTCTGCCTGCTCATAGCACAATTGACTGCCAAGTGTGGAAGGCTGGTTTCTGCATCACTCTCTGACTACCAACCTGACACACCTACAGAGCTCAATCCCATACCAGCATATTTACTTTGCAATCTGCAAACAAACATTAAAAAGTACTGACTTGTTGGGCAAGTGCTAAAATACACAGGTACCATTCATATATATATATACAAGAATTATATCTGTGAATAATGATTGGCAGTTGGCTAGCTTGCCATATCCCTCCCTCCTACACTGAATTTGTGGGAACACGCGACCTAATGCATGGTAAGGTTTTCGCAAATTCTGTTGCTGTTCTAACTGGTGAAATAGTCCATTGGCATTGGCATTGGCTGATCCAGCCCTGAGGGTAATGAACATATCATAGACCCGTAGGGCAATACTCCACCTTAAAAGACAACCATTTGTTTTACCCATCTGATTTAGCCACACCAGGGGATTATGATTGGTCTGTACCTCAAAGTGCCTCCCATAGATGAATGGCTCTAATTTCTTCAGGGCCCATACCAGCACAAGGCATTCCTTTTCAACTGTGGAATATGCCCATCCCCAGGGAAGTAACTTTTTGCTAAGGTACACTATTGGGTGATCTTTTCTCTGATTAGAGGTCTGACTGAGGAATGTTCCAATCTCCACGTCTGAGACATCTGTCTGGACTACAAATGGTTTACTGTAATCTGGACTGGCCAACACAGGGGCACTGCACAGTGCCTCCTTTAGTCATGTGAAGGCTCATTCACAGGCTGGCCTCCACTTTACCTTTTTGTGCATTCGTTCTTTAGCAGGCTAGATAGGGGAGCTGCCAGGGTACTGTAATTTAGTACAAACTTTTGTTAATACCTGGCGGTCCCTAGGAAGCTCTTAACCTGCTTCTGGGTTTCAGGCCTGGGCCACGCCTGTGTCACCTCAATCTTGGCTTGATGAGGATGAAGCTGCCCACACCCCCAGTACATGGCCTAGGTATGCCACCTCCACCATAGCCACCTGGCACTTTTCAGCCTTGACAGTGAGCCCTGCCCTCTGTATCCTGCCCAACACTTCCTTCAGGTGGGACAGGTGTTCCTTCCAACTGGCACTGAAGATGGCAATATCATCCAGATATGTTACTGTGTACTTTTCAATACCATGTACCACCTTGTTGACCAACCTTTGGAAGGTGGCTGAGGCATTCTTCATTCCAAAAGGTATTACCCAGAATTCAAATAACTGTACTGTATTGTAGTAATGAAGTCTGACCTCTCCCTAGCTCTGGCGGTTAACTCCACCTGCCAATACACTTTCATCAAGTCAGTGGTGATAAGGTATGTTGCCCCTCCCAGCTTGTACAGTAGTTCATCCGTCCGTGGCATTGGGTGGGCATCAGACTTCATGACTGCATTGAGTCCATGATGGTCCACACAAAAGCAAATAGAGCCATCTGGCTTGGGAATGAGGCCTACGGGTGAGGCCCAGGGACTGTGAGATTTCTGGATTACCCCTAAATCCAGCATTTCCTCCACTTCCTTCCTAATGTCATTTTCGATGGCCTCAGACACCTGGTAGGCTGTCCGCCGTATGGGCACTTGCGTCCCTATATCTGCACCGTGTGTCGCTAAGGGGGTTCATCCAGACTTGGCCATGAACAAAGGGGCAAAGTCCTCTAAAACCTTCCTCACTTCCTGGGTCTGTTCTGGGGTCAACTGGGGTGACAGCTTGATTGTCTCCACAAAGTAATCTTGCATGCTTTCTTCTAGCAAGTTCAGGTGAGAGTCTTCCTCATCTGTCTCCTCCCCAGCACTACACACTAAAAATACCATGTCAGCTCTATTTGCATATGGCTTCATCATTTTGACATGGTACATCCTATGGGTATGTCTCCTGTCAGGCAGTTCTACAATATAGTTCACATTATTTACCTGTTGGACTACCTTGTATGGTCCCATCCATTCAGCCTGCAGCCTGTCCTTCTGGACTGGGATTAGGACCATGACTGCCTGACCTACACTGTATGAGCAAGCCCTAACTCCAGGGTCATACCAGACCTTTTGCTTCTGTTGGGCAGCTGACAGGTTGCTTTGGGCTGCCCCCATAAGCTCCTTCAGCTTCTCCCTAAACTTCCCTTGGGTGCACTTTTTCCTCTCTCTTAGCCTCTCTCTCTCTCTCTGAAATGGCTTTTCTCTTTCCTTGGCCTCTCTGTGGTGCCGCCATTCCTGCATCTCCAATTCAAACCTCTTCTGCTCTATTTCCTGCTGAGCTTTGAGCTTTTTCTGCTCCAGTTCCAATTTCCTCAGCTCAAACTATAGCGTGATCCCTTCTAGCTTGAGCTCTGTGGTGACCTTCCCCTGCTGCTGTGGCTCTGGGTTCCTTCTGGTCTCACTGTCCTCCTCCCTGGGACTAGACTCTGTGATGGACCCTGGCACCCCCATGCCCAAGGTCTGGTCCTGTTCAGTCACCTACTGTAACTCGAGGTCCTGGGCAGTTGTCTGCTCATCGGCTGTCACAAGAGCCTCCATGTGGTGCTTTTTGGTTCACCCCTCACACTGGACCCCTCTTTCCTGACACAACTGCTTTAGGTAGTCTGTTATGTAATTGCTGTAGATGGAAGCCATCTTCTTCCCTAAGTATGGCTACACTAGCTTACACCTGAGAAAAAAAAAAGAAAACAGGTAGGGAACTTTAAACTGTAACCAAATCATATTTTTCCAGGTTTCTGCCTTGATTGTGTGTGAATTGCTTTCAGTTTATCAGTCTGATCCACTGGCCTTGACTCCAACTGTTATGCCTGTTCCAACAATATCTATTGAATCACAGCACTATGCAACTAGATCTTTCTGATCCCACTGCTGTGCACCAGATCTGTCATGAATCCACTCCTGAGGGTCAGGTTCACTGAGCTCACTGTTCCCACCCTTAAGTGCAATTTGTGATGGGGGGACAGGGATACCATCCTCATGTCTTTTTAGAATGCCTGCCAAGGTCATGACTGACCACTCACCATGAGGATCCAGGGCATCCCTCTAAACTGTGGATAAGGGCACAATATCAGTCTCATGTCTTGTAGCCAAATACGAACTCTTCTTGATTGTTACACAAATGAGGAAGATCCAGGTATCACACTCTCTACGAGGTAGCAGTGTGCATTTGATTTCATCTTCTCCAACAGGACATGCAACAATCTGGTTCAAAATCCCTACAGACTTTTCCTTGAGACTTTGGTATTCTTCCTATCTCTAAGCAGATGTCCCGTACAGACCCTTACTCGACTGGTTGCTTATGGAGGCACCCCTTAGCAATAACAGTTTGTCACAGATTATTTATTACTATCCCACAATTCACACACAGTTTAGAAAATCTCATTCAGGCAGATTTCTTAAAAACAAATGTTTTACTAAAATACTTATATAATAATCATACAGATACAACTAAAAGAAGCACTAATTTGGTCACTGAATAACAGAAATAAAAGTGGAAAAATATACATGAAAATGCACTATAACGATTATCTGAAGTCTACCATAAGTCCGTAATGAATTGAAGTCCAAAGAAAGTAAATTAAATATTCAGCTTCCTTTGTACTGGCAGTCTTGCTTCTTTTATTCTCAGAAGAAGAGTGTCCCTTGTAGATGCTCAGCAAAAATGAGAGAGAGAGAGAGAGAGAGTAGCTCTGGCTCAATTCCTTAAATAACCAGAAGCACCCTGCAAAATCTCTGTCTTGTCCTAAAATGGTGGCCTTCTCTTTTAGGCCAGTAGATGTCACTCTTGAGCATTCCCAAAATTGTCTTATTAAGGTTCTGACATCACAACTTCCTGGCACATATAATAATCATGAACATGACTTCAGGGTTAAAACTTTGAAGTCTCAGTGTAACATCCTGTAAGCTTATTCACAGTGTCCTGTTAAGAATGGCTATTTCCTCAAATCCTGTCAGCTGGTCACTAACTGAGCTGTCAGTGAGTGCATATTGTTACTGTATGAGCTCACTGAGAGCTCTGTTGGTTACCAGCCATGGTGGAGAGCAAAGGGGCTGTGCTGGTTACTGGCTTGGGGTTGGTATGGGGTGAGCGGGTTGATGTGGTACTACCTGCTGGGTAGGGGGGTCCACTAGACACCAGAGAAAGTGTCATTTTCACATGAGGTTGGGATGAGGGTAGAAGGTGGTAGGGTACTACCTGCCAGGGTGGGGGTGGGGGTCTGCCAGATACCAGGGAAGGTGTCTATTGTACATCAGGCCAGTGATCGTCGAGAGACAGGGGACCAGTAGACACCAGGGAAATTGTCTTTCACACACCAGGCTGGCAATCGGGGAGGGGGGATGACTAGATACCTGGGAAAGTGTAATTTACACATCGGGATTGTGATCAGTGAGGGGGGGACCACTAGACACCAGGAGAAGTATCTTTTAAACATCGGGTTAGCGATCGAGGTGGGGGGACTACTAGACACCAGGGAAAGTGTCATGTTTACATCAGGCTAGCAATGAGTGAGGGGGCCACTAGACATCAGGGAAAGTGTCCTTTACACATTGGGCTGGTGATCAGAGACGGGGCAACTAGACATCAGGGAAATATTTTTATTTAACTTTTTCCTGTAGATGTATACCTACTCAAAAAGACGCTCAGCTGTTTGCTGGCCAGCTTTATTCAACAGCCCAAAATCACCTCCCAACTTGACCATGGTGCATTGCCAATCCAATAATTTAAGTCCAATAATCTTTCTTGGACTACAGCCATACCAAGTTTCAGACCAACTGGGCAAAATTTGATTGAGTTATGCCTAATAAACCCAAAAGGAGTTGTTCGTGGAAGTCATTTTGACCCTACTTCACCTTTGTGTACCCCAAGAAGAAGTTAAAGACAAAGTTGTAAGGTGAAGTTACAAATGGCAAAGCTCCTGTTAAATAGAAAAACTTTGTAAAATGATTCACGGAGGCAAATGTGGTGACTTCGCCTGAACTTCAGTAGCGAATTAAAACTTTGCAACATCTCTTCCCCTTTAGTAGATACGTGTGAAGTCCACAAAATTCACTTTGTGATTTCATTCAGGTAGAGCATCAAATTTGGGGAGTGATTTTGTGAAATTCACAGCCATGGATTGCGTGAATTTCACCTGCAAATTTTGCGCTTCAACGAATTTCACTGAAAACTTTGAAAAAAACATGCAAAGTGAATTTCGAGGGTCTGACTAGAACTCCACAAATTCCGCTACACATGAATTTTCTTTTGAAATGAAATATACTTTATTATTTATTCTCATCAACCATACACATACAGCAAGGAATTGCACAGGTATACAGGTATACAGTTATAATGGTAATACAGACTGGAGCCTTAAAGTTACAGCGACTCAAATAATATCCTCTAACTAACCTCCAGCCTACCCTTTCCCCTACCCCAGCCCCTCCCTACCCTACTCTCATCACATATCATTTAACCTTGCGGCCATGAATATACCTGTGGCAGCAATTAAACTAGACAGATTGGCTTTCCTATGGGGCTGGTATCCAGTACAAAACAGACAGGGAGAGATTGTTATTTCTGTAGGGAGTACAGCATATCAATTTTACTTCACTTTTTATCAAAAGATGCTGGGATGTGCCTAAGAGATGCAATCATTTTTTCAGTTCTCACTTTAAATAGGAGCACATTCAACCATTCAGAGTAGGAAATAATGGTAGAATCCTTCCAATGCTTTAGAACCATTTTTTTTGACTGCATGGGAAATTATAGTCGTAATGTATCTCCTTTCCTTTACCAGGATCTGTGTAAAATCTCCCAATAAGTACATTTCAGGTTTAAATAGTTCTGCAATACCTACTAGGGGGTCTGCTCTTGCTCAAATCTCATTCCATAATGGCTTAAATTATGGGACAGTCCCACAGAACATGAAGTAGGGAGCCTTTGTGTAGGCCACACCTGTTACAGTTCGTGTTTGGAACTTTCCCTATTTTAAATAGTTTCAATGGGGTGTAGTACATATTATGCAGGATATAGAACTGCATGCGGTGAAGCCTATCATTAGAAGTGTACCTATAAACCACTTGTCAGATTTTATCCCAATTAACTTCTTTATTGGGAAATTGATCAGCCCAGTATGGAGAGGGAGTGGGTTCCACTGAGCAAATGGAAGGGTATAACTTTGAAGTTATCTGGGAAACTGCATGGGGTTGCCATGCTAAGTTGTGGAGTGAGGCAATGAGTTCTGAGTGGTCCGTGTGCCATGTTCCCATGCCCAATTTAGTAATCAACAAGTGTCTAATTTGGTATCCTTTAAAAATTAGCTTCTTTGGGAGATTCAGGATTGGTAAAAGATCTGTTGTAGCCTTCACTGCCCCATTTTCTAGCAGATCAGCAATCTTGGTCTCAGTGAGAGTAGGGTTCTTGTGCAGTTTCAGGCAGTGGCCATTTAGTTTGAAATTAGGATTATAATATAAAGGCTGCAAGATATCCTTACAGTTATTATATTTAAGACTTCTGCAAAGCAGTTCATGTACTCTTATAGACATTATAATTGTGTCATTTTTAATTGTTGTAGCACATTGTTTTGTTTTGGTATATAACAAGCTCAATGTGGATGAACCACCCTGTTTAATTATATAACGTTCTAGTTGAAGCCATGATGGAATAAAGGAAGAGTCTGGTTGCTCAGGGTTGGGGTATCCAGCGCATATATTTAGCTAGGTGACTGGCTAGATAGTAATGGTAAAGATTGGGGAGCCTGAGCCCGCCATCCACTTTTGTGGCTCCCAGCTTAACATACAATCTTCTTTGGGGTTTGTCTTGCCAGAGGAATTGGGATATAATACAATGAAACCTGCAGAACCAGGATTGTGTGAGATGGGTGTTCAGCATATTCAAAGGGTAGAATATCCTTGGAGGGACATTCATTTTGATTACACTGATTCTTCCCTGCAAGGAAAGATATAGAGGCACCCACCTTCCCAAATCCTGTTTCAGTGTCTCAGTCAGAGAATCAAGGTTATGCTTTTTCATTTGAGACTTATCTTGGGATAAGGTTAATCCTAGGTACTTGAGTTGGAGTGACCAAGTTAGATTTAGTCCCTCTAATTGTGACTGATATGTGAGCTTATTTAAGGGCATGACTACTGACTTATCAATATTTAGTTTGTAGTTTGAGAGGGCTTGATAGGATTCAATTATATCCAGGATTGCCAGAATTGAGGTGCTTGGATTAGAGATGTGCAACAGGATATCATCTGCATAGGCAGATAGTCGAAAATTAAAGGGTCCCATTGGGATGCCATTTATATTTGGAGAATTTTGAAGAAGATATGGGAGTGGTTCAAGATATAAATTAAATAGCATCAGGGAAAGTGGACAGCCCTGCCTAGTTCCAGAGCACAGCTGGGAGGACTTTGAGAATACCCCATTGCAGTAGATTTTGCCAGTAGGATTGGTATACATTACTTTAATCCATTGTACAAATTTCTTTGGAAATCCAAACTTGAGCATTACTTCAAAGAGAAAGGCCCAACTGACTCTATCAAATGCTTTTTCTGTGTCCAGGGAGACCAAGGCCTTGGGGCATTGGGCCTCCCTGGACACAGAGAAAATGTGAGAAAGCTTGTGAAGGTGGTCTGTCGAGGAGCACCCTGCCACAAAACTGACTTGCTCTGGACCAAACAAGGAGGGCCACACTCCCACCAAACATGTGGCCAAAATTTTGGCAAACAGCTTAATATCATAATTCATCAAAGAAAGAGGCCGATAGTTGCACACTCTAGTTTTGGGTTTATTTGTTTTAGGGAGAACAGTTATAAGAGCTTCTAATAGGGATGAGTCAGAAACTCCTACATCACATAAAAAATTAAACAATTGTAAAAGGAGGGGAGACAGCTGCTCCTCAAAGATTTTATAAAAGCCAGGAGGAAAACCGTCAGGACCTGGGGCTTTGTCTTCAGGCAGAGCACAAATTGCTTTTACCAGTTCAGCTTGGGTTATTTTGGGTATGAGGCTATCTCTCTGTGGAACACTAAGAGATGGAAGAGAAATAGAGGCTAAGTAATCTCAAACATCTGAGGTCTGAGGTGGGTTCTCAGGAGAGGAGTACAAGGATATGTAATATTTTTCAAATTCCTGGACAATGTCCTTAGGATTTGTAACAATAGAATTATCCTCATGAGAGTTTAAAACTGTAATTAGCCTTGATTCTTCTTGTTTTTTAAGCCTGAGGGCTAGCAGGTAGCTAGCCTTTTCTCCCTGTTCCATATAATGGGTTCAGGTTTTGAACAAGGCATATTGAGCTTGTTCACGTAAAGTTTCTTTGTATTGGTTCCTGATTTGTGTCAGTTGAGTAAGCATAGATTCATCTGAGTTGGAAGTTAGTTCTTCTTCCAGGATCTTAATTTGCTCCAGTAGTGAGGAAGAGAGGGCCTCTCTTTTATTTTTCCAGATTGTAGCAAGTCGAATGCACTCCCTTGGAAGAACACATTTAAGAGCACACCAGATCTTGTCTGTTTGCCGTATCGAGTTTTGGTTGTGGCAAATGAACTGTTCAATGGTTTCCTTAAGGGATTGAACAACATTTGTATCTTGGAGCATTTGTGTATTTAATTTCCAGCTACTTTCTACGCGTGAGGTAAATGGGAGGGAGGTTCCCTTCCTGTCAGACTGGAGCATGATCCGATATGGTTTGAGGGATAATTCCACTGCCGCTGAGCCCTGACAGCACTGGATTATTAGCCAAAAAGTAATCTATCTGTGACAATGACCCATGGGCAGAAGAGTAAAAAGTAAATTGCTTTATTTGAGTTTTCAGTAATCTTCATGGATCAGCAAGCCCATATTCAGCCATTAAATCTTGCAGGGCTTTCTATGCAGAGGAGAGGACCCTTCCCATATGACAGGGAGATTTGTCAAGCTCTATTGAACAGAATAGGTTCCAATCCCCAGCCAGAATTAGGGGGAGTTTCGGATATGTATTCAAATGGAGTGCTAATTCTGAGAAAAACTCAGGAAAGTCAGTATTGAGCCCATATATTGAACCCAGTATGACCTCAGCATGATTGAGCAGCCCTTTTGCAAAAACAAACCTACCCTGTGGGTCCGAATGAGAGCTCTGCATTTGGAAGGAAACATGCTTTGAAATTAAAATCACCACCCTTTTCGTGCTGTGGCATTACCCACCGCATACACATGCCCAGTTTGCCTCCTGCGGAATAGATTCCCTTCACTCTCTAGCAAATGGGTTTCCTGAAGGAAAGTTAAGTCACTGCACAAGGATTCCAGGTGTTTAAGGATTTGACATCACTTGATCCTACACCTGGCTCCTTTGACATTCCAAGTCACAAATCTCGTAACCATGATTATCACTTATTTAGGAGATTAGGACTTCTATAATAAAAGCTAGGAAATGGTATCTAGTTCTGCAACATTTAACAGGTATTGTTCTCCCAAATGCACAGGCTTGTGTCCCCAATGAGCCAAACTGTGCTGCCATTAGTACATGAGAGTGAGCCTCCTATCCCACAATGAATCTCCCCTAATCCCCCTCCCTTTAAACCACTCTATGCTAATAGACCCAGAAGAGACCAGAATTCCACACCCTTTTTCCTCTGAAAACCCAAGTGAGAGAGAGTAAAAACCCAGCACGATGAGGAAAAAATACAAATGAAAATAAAAGAAAGAAACTACCCAAAACCCCCAGTCCTTGCGACTAACCTCCCAGTAAGTGCCCGATTGCCGTAGGTACTGTTAAGTCACATGCCTCTCAGCAGCCCCCATTCCCCCAAATTGAGCCCAACAATAGTGCTAAATAGAGATCTGCCTAGGAAACTATATTCTTGCATTATAGATAGTCTCCATGACCAGTAGCATTTAACTGAACTAATGTTCAACTCTTAAACAGAATAAGATATTAGTTATGGCTATGTAAACTCTGTAACATAAAGACACTTGACTAATCATAATATTAAATGTACGACAAGAGCGTACAACATGATGGGCTCTAAATACCCATATTACAACCTACTATAATTACACAGGCAGTTCCAAATGACAAGGAATTTCTCAGGCCGTTTACTGTGAAATTAACACTGCATGCCTACTTACTTTTTCCACCGTCTCCATCCAGGTTGACAAAGTCACTTATAAAGGTCTGGAAACAGTTTTTTAAGGGAAGCACTTGCATCGATGAGGGAATTGTAGGAGTGCCATTTAGCCTCGTGGTACTCTTGCAGAGTAGCTGGATATCTCATTCTATATTGTATTCCCTCTGCAATTAGCTTTGTTACTAGGGGGCGCATTTCAGTTCACTTCTGCCTTACAGTGAGTGGGAAATCTTGAGCGATCCTGATAGTTTTGCTTTCCCATTGGATAACTTTGGTTTCTTTCAACTTTTCCAGGATTACTTGCTTGTCTAAGTAGTTCAAAAGGCAGAAATTTACCGGTCGTGGTGGAGAGCCGGGTTGCGGAGTGGGCCTGAGGGAGTGATGGGCCCTCTCTATAATGTAAGTGGGACCATTTGAAGATGGGCAAGCAATTTTGTTGCACAACTTCTGGATAAATAGAATGGGATTGGTCCCTTCTTCCACCCCCTTGGAAGTCCCAAGATGACCAAATTGTTTCTGCGTGAGCGACCTTCTAGATCCTCAAGCTTGTCCTCGGCTTTTCGCAGACGTTGTTTCAAGCTGACCAGATCTGGATCCACTTGAGCCCTCCAGTCATCCAGAGATGAAATCCTCACTTCGTTGTCCCCTGTCTGAATAGTCAGCTGTTGCAACGATGATTTTGGAGACTGTAAATCTTCCACTACTGCAAGCAGTGATTCCTTTATGGGAGCAAGCCCCTCAAAAAATATTGCCTCCATTAGTAGAGTTTGTGGCACAGGTAGGCCTACTTCAGTTTCCCCTCTGGCTCTGCTTTTCTTGGCCGGTGTATTTTTTGCTGGGGACATAGGCGGAGTGTGTTTCAGCCACATATTCTTCATATCCGCATCCATGCAGTTAGACGATAAGCAGAGCTATGAGGAATCTCGGTTCTGACCAGTACTCTAAGCAAATTTAAGCTTCTGGCAGTAGGTTCTGGCATTTTTGAGAGGGGGGAATTAGCGGAGCAACCGATTACACACCTACTCAGCAGCTATCACAACCAGAAGTCTCCACTATGCATGAATTTTCTGTGCTTTGCGTGGAATTCGCAGGTGAAGTTTAACTTCATAACATCTTCCCCCTATGTGTAAGAGATAAGTACTCTATTTACTTTCATTCTTCCAGTTTAATGGACCAGCACATAAGGTCTTGTTTGTTGTTACCAATACTCAACATTCCTTTGACTGTCATTTATAACTTCCAGTACTATATGGAACAGCATTGCATACATTGCTTTTTTCTCATATAAAACACTATTTCCCCTTTTTCAGAGTGAAGTATTCCATTCTTGTCACTACTTTTATGTCTGTGCTTTCTATGTGGGCAGGTAAACTTCCTGCCATTCTGTTAATCAGACCGGTGACAGTGTGTCCGAGGCCAGCCTCTCCAACTATTTACCTAAAGAAACTCCCCAACTTGGGAGCTTAGAGTTCTCCATTGATGTTTTCATACCTGCATTTAGATGGACAACAACGAAAGTTACCATTTCTCAGTACAACCCTGTTACTCATAGCTTTCATGACTAGATGGTAATGCTTTGTACAGACAAGGGCGTAGCTACCGATACACCTGACACGCGACGGCATGCTGCAGCTATCAGCTGGGGTAGCAGGATCCAGCTGGTCGTCTGCTGCATTCCTTTGTTTCTTTCGTTTTTTTTTTCGCGGGCTTTCCCGGGCACTTCAGTAAAAGTTTTGAGGAGGAGGTGGGGGTGGGGGTTGCTGTGGCGTAAAGCGTTCTGTGGCGCTGCTTCTAGGAGGACCTGATTGAGAAAAGTGTTTAGTATCTCAATCAGGTCCGCTGGTCGACAAAGGAGACATGCCATCCAAAATAAGGGGCAGGGTTGGTGTGTAGTGGGCTCTTTAAATGCCCGATGAAGTTACAGTAAGCTCTCTTCGGTCGGTGCTTTGGTCACGGTGGACGGTGGTGGCATGGAATTCGGGTCGGACAGAGTCAGAGAACAGAGAAGAGTCCTGGCAGCATGAGTGTACATGACGACGAGTGAAGACTGCAGAGACGACAGTCAGACAGAGAGAGAAATGACAAGCCGAGGACGAGGTTGGTCACCAGTCAGCCAGCAGCAGAGTCGGTCTGGAGCCAGTAGCAGTTAAGTAGTCGAGCGTAGAGGTAGTAGTGGTGGGTCGGACTAGACTAGTGGACTTACTGCTGTGCCTATTGCCTAATCTGATTCTGAGACTGCGGTGGGTGAGTGCGGTCGCCCGCCGAATCATCCTGTGTGTGTCTGGTGCGGTCTAGTGCTGAATTAACGGTCCATCGAGAAAGCGAGCAAGCAGGGGACTGGAGACATCTAGGAGTTGGGAGACAGATTAACTGCAACTGCACCGCTGCATCCTCCAAAAGTTCTGCCTTCACCTTCTGTTTCTAAGGTGAGTAACTGTGACAATGTGGCCATTTTTTATTTGTGATAAACGAATATAGGCTAGCCTGGCTAGGTCTGAGTTGCAAATTAAATGTGGTTTATATTTGTCTCAATTTTGTCAGCATTTGGAAATCCTGATTCATACATTGCAGCAGGGTTCATTCAGTGGCCCAGTTGGATTGTGGGTAATCCACTTGTTGCTGTCCTGGAACTAAGCCAAAGCTTGATTCTGATGTCTCTTCCTTGGGCATTTCATGGCTGCATTGGAGTTATCATGCTAAGCCCTCCCAGTATGTTGCTCCAAGTATGTCTGTCTCCCATGGAGGTAGTGGTACTCCAACAGCTCTGGAGGCTGCTTTAATTTTAATGACTGGTTTTCAACATAATTTGTTGAGACTCCAGGCTAGCATCACTAAACTGATGCATAGCTGTGCTCCTCAGGGAATGAGTTATGTAATGGAGACTTAGTGACACTCCTTCAATCAGCAGACAGTCAGGGGAGCATTATAACCAAATAATTCAATTTCACTCCCATCAGCTTTCTAGTTCTACTGTAGCACACAGGTGGACTGTCCAGGAAGGATTACTTTTGCAACATAGGTGACCCCCCCACTCACCAACCAGCCACACCACCTGGACAGTACTGTGAGCCACAACTCCACAGGTGGTTATCCCCATCCTCCAACCACATGGGAACCAACAGATCAGTGCAGCTGAGTTTAAATCTTTGAGCTTGGCCCCTTTTCTGTACTTGTGTCCAGCTCCTCCAGGATTCTCCCACAAGACTACTAGGGGGTCAGAGAGTCACTGTTGTAACTTAGGTGACTGTCCCCCCTGTCACTTGCCAACCAGTCATGCCACCTGGACAGCAGAGCCACCGAATCCACCGGCAATTATCCCTGCTCTCCAACCTTTTAGATAGGGTTATTTACAGCTGCATCTACCCCAAGTTACACATGGCAACTGCTTTGTTGTAGCCCTGCATGTGTCACCCTCTTAGCTTGTTCTAAGTGCTTCTGTAATTCTAAGGCTCTGCTCCATGATACTCAGCCATGCTAGCAGAGGCTTCTTGTACCCTTCCCCCACTTTTCTGCTTACTCACCTAGTTACTACTTTCACCATGCTCAGCACCCTCCCCATATTGCCTTTTTCACTCACCTATTTCTGTCCTCCACCTTTCCCCCTGCTGGCCTGCTTCCCTACCTTCCTACCCCTCACTCTCCTCTCCATCCTCTGTTCAACTCCTCCATTCTCCCCTCCACCCTCTATTCCATCTCTCCTCCTCTCCTCTCCTTTCCCCCTACCCCCCCCACATCCATCCTGGGTGCCTGGGTACTCCCTCCTTTAATCCTGAGTTACTTCTTTGTGCTGACCCTTCCCCTCATTTCTTCCACCCCACATCCCACTGGTGCAACTCTCACTCCATTCTCCTTCTGATGCTCCTCCTTATTCTTCTAGCTGGAGACGTTCAGCTCAACACTGTTCCTCCTCTTCCTTCCACCACCCGACCCCCTCTGCCTAAAGGCCTCAGGTATTTCCACTTCAGTGCCAGGAGTCTCCTTCACAAACTAGACAACCTTAAAGTTGAGGGTCTTCCAGTATTCCCCTGACCTTTTATGCTTCACTGAAACCTGGCTGTCCTCCAAGGTACTTGACACCAGCTTAGTGCTCCCTGATTTCCATCTCCAGCACCAGAACTGTGGCAAGCATGGTGGTGGGGTTGCCCTTTACGTATGTCAATCCCTTTCATGCTCCATCTCCTCAAATTCCTTACCTTTTCCCACAAACTCCTGCTGGCAAGGATATCTCTCTCCTTCTCTCCTATTTTTGCTGGGGTTGTCTATTCTCTCCCAAGATTTTAAACCCTAAAAATGTTTGTTGGGACAAATGTTCAAAAGCAAGTGTTAACCCAGTCTGTAATTGAAAGGACTTGAATTGTGGTTTGGGAAAGAAATCTAGTGTTTACAGCCCTTTCCCCTCATACATGTACTGGCCCTAAACACTTTTGGGTGCCAAAGTGATCCAAAAATTTAAGGTCTGTATGGGTAATTACTAAATACAGTAACTTCGGATTGGGTGCTTGGCACACATTTGCACTCCTAGGCTTCATTTAGATTAGCTTGCTTCGGGTAGAAGACTAGTTTTATACCCCATTAACATTAGTTTGTTGGGAAGTCTGATTATAGCCATTTGTGGAAGCATTGTAGAAATGTTTGCAGAGTGAATGAGTACTGTGTAGGGAGGATTGCCTAGAAGTGATTAACTGTCTGCAAGTACCCACTGAGTTACACTTCTATTTTATCTGCATACAGTTTTTGTTTAGAACTTGGTAACCAGGATAAGTGCACTAAGCCAAAGCTTGATTCTGTGTGTGGGGGGGGGGGTAGATAGCCTAGGGGTGGTGAAGAGCAAATAAAATACATTTATAGTGACAACTGCAAGCACAGCCTCCCTATAACACAAGAGGAGCGTGTTACTGTTACTTAGTAGCAGCAAACAGAAGAGGCAATGATGATGAATCAAGGATTCCACCCACTAAATAACTAGTAGCTTGTAGTTAAAATACACCAGAGTTACCCAGGTCTGTAGCATCACAACATTTGCTCTCATTGATTGGTAGGCTGAGGGGTGATTATTTATATTAGGGAACATAGTGCCCTGGTTGTAGAATTCTGCGGATTACGGTACTTTTTCATCCAAACGGTGGCTGTTGGCCATCCCCCTTTCAAACATCAGTTTTCCCTGTCCGCAATCAGCCAAATCGGATTCATTTATCTATTTTATATGGTCATAAGCGTTATTGAACTGCACTGGTACCACCCCCCAAATAAATACGAAAAACCAAAATATGCAGTTTAATGGAGTTATATTTTTATTACTATCTTCAGCGCCGCACTCATTCTGATGTTCTCTCTGTCGAAATCACACAGTGTGGCAAAACATGCCTTTCTATGATGGGAAGCGATGTATTCCAGTACCAAATGAGCTATTCAGCTGTAGTAGTTTGCAATAGCCTTATGTTTGTTCTGTGGGAGTGCTCCGCCTCCGCCCCCCCACACATCCTCGGGTCCAGGAGTATATTCTGAAATATTTTAATAATTACACATTTCCTAGTTTCGGCTTCAGTAGTTTGCCATAGCCTTATGTTTGTTTGTTCTGTGGGGGCGCTCCACTCCCCACACACCCTGGGTCCAGTAATATATTGTTTTGAGTGCAGCAAACAATGCTGTCAATAGTAAAATATTTTAATAATTACATATTTCCTAGTTTCGGCTTTAGTAGTTTGCAATAGCCTTATGTATGCTCTGTGGGAGCATGACATATCAGTGACTGCTATGAGCATGAGGCCATATTTCTCACTCGGCACACTCGCTTCCAAGGTGTGTCCCCTAAAGTAAATATATGCCAGCTAAGGTAAGGGCTTGAGGGGCACGAGCACACTGGGAAGTAGACAGCACTCAGTTGCCATTTGAGGGGTAGGAGGAGTGGCAGATGGAATGAGAACAGGAGTTCCAGAGGAGGTTAAGTGTACCAAAAAAAAAAAAACTGGCAGATTGAACAACAAAGGTGTTACAGTGACGGCTCCTGAAAGAGCGCAGGTCTCAAAAGCAGAGTGAATAGGATGAGGATGAGGAAGAAATATTGGGTGAGAGCAGCACAGAGATAAGAGGGGAGAGAGGCAAGCCAATATTTTGAGAGGAAGGCAGCACATAGAGAGAGACAACAGGATTCAAGAGGGGATAGAAAGGTTCTGGTACAGGAGACAGTGGTGAGTTAGTGGCAAGGAGTCAGTGGCAGAGCAACAGAATGAATAAAGGAGAGGTTCCAGCCTGGTCAGGGTGAATTTAGGTGAAAGCATTTTAGAACAGGTCAGCATAGTTAAATGATGGTAAGAAAGGTAAGAATGAATTTACGCAAGTTTCAAAGAAATACAAAATCACACATGCCCCCACACTGCAAAGCATCATGGGCTGCATATGCAAATCACCACAGAATATTATGCTAGTTCAAATTTAAGCAGAAATGCACGGTGCTGAAAGGCCTCTCTCACAGTTTGCAAAGGGTGCCAACAGAAGACATAGACACAAGTTTGTTGCATTTGGGAACAAACTGAGAAACATGTACTATTAGACACAATTCATCTTGTATTTTATTAATTCTTGTATTTCCATTTCCTTTTTTTTTCAATATTTTATTATTTACATGGAAACAGGATCATCAGATGTATGGCACAGTTTAGCTGCTTTTTTAACTTTATTATTTTCTTGTTCAGGAAAATATTTATTTAAATTTGGTGACTAGGTAGGCTCAATGCACGGTGAGTTAGGGGGGCAAGTGGCTGTGTGATGGTTACTTGACTTGCCCATTAATACTTACGTTTGATTAGCTTAGTAAAAAAGAAAATTCTAAAAAGCAGCTCCAGTACTCCTCTACATTAAAATCTCCTGTTCTTACTTCAGTCGCTTGCATCTCTTTTTGAACTAGAAAGAAGAAAAAAAAACACAGTTAAACAGTACTTTGCCTTGAAGAGAGCCACAAATCGTGGAAAAAATAAATAAAAGTGTGTGTTTAATGGGAGGGATAAAAACAAGATGCAAAATATGTGCACACAAACCACTATAAACATGGCTGGCCGTTGGGGTCTCCAAAAAGTTAATTGTCTGTGCAGCTTGTTGTTTTTTTATTTTTCCAACTCTGGTTTTGCAAACTTGGCTGGATGTTTTCTTGAACTCCTCCTGGACTTAGTTGCCTTTGTTTGGGAACCGGGGTGGGGGGGAGACCAGATTCCTACCTTCACTTCTGCAGGACATTTAAGGTGGACTACAACTTGTGAACATTGTACCAGCAGAATGCTACTTCTTTGATTACCATTGTATTGTAGTTTCATGCACCATACCACAGGGCTTCTCAGGTCTCATATTCCGTCTGAGAACACTGTTTTGTTACTCTATTTTGGCGAAGGGACCATCACAGCATGCCACATTTCTGTTTTTTCGTGGAGGGTTGCCATGCTGTGGGATGGGTCATTTTCTGTTTTTTCTGTCCCTTTCCCTAGGATGTCAGTGGCAAGGGTGCACAAGCGCGCACACGCAAGCATGTGCAGTATGGCACCAGCAGAGTGCCAACATCTTCCCTCCCTATCAGCCACTCCTGACTGCACTGCCACCAATTTGCTCAGGGTGCCACAGTAAACCTGTGGCAATGGTGGTATTCAAACCTGAGATCAGCTACTCCACAGCTCGATCTAGCCATTAGGTCATGGTGCTTTGCAATGAGCTTGACCTCATTTGTGAGCCGAGCTATCCAAAGCAGTTTTAGCTTCTCCAGAAATTACACAGACAGGGGTAGCCTGATGGCCCAGTTGTAGTGCATTGGGCTACCATGTAGGTGACCTGTGTTTGAGTGTGGCCTCTGACCACCTTGCTTTGGAGTGGCTATGGCCAGTGAGAGGAGAAGATGACAAAATTTGGGGAAGGCCTCAAATACAGTTGTGTAATACTGGCTGCCAGTATTGTAGGGCCACGTGCTGCACTATAAGCTGCATTGTGATTTCAGAGCTGAGAGGTCTCTGACAGTAACTGGGAGAGTGACAGACATGGGATGTGCAGCTTAAAGACTAAGACAGGCAGGGTGGATAAGGGCCCTAATGATCAACTTGAATGGTTTCCCCCAGATGAAAGGAAGCTTGTAGCCTGGGCTGGTGGTGCTGAGGGTTGAGGTGCTGGATGGCACACCTCAGTCCATGGAATGTTTATGTTAAATGACTGGTCTGTTTTTTTTCTCTATAAACCACCTGGAACACTGCTCGGTGGGATATCTGCATTCTGTAATCATGGCATGACTGCAGTAACCTCTAGGTAAATTTGTTTAAAATGATGGTAGTAATTACTGCTGGTCAGCAGTGTTATGCACTGCAGGTTAGTGTTGCTTAATAATGGTCAGGTCAGCAGTTTGATTCTATGGTTGCAGGTCAGGATGTAACCTAAGTGCTGATGCCAGAGGGTAGTACGTTTAAGCAGTAATGCCTGACGGGGTGTGTCATGCTGGGATAACGTCACGCCTCAGGTGGTTGGGTATGAGGCCGCAGTCCCAGTGCGTCTGATGACTGAGACGTGTCGTTATCCCAAGCGACACACACCTTGGAGGGCATTATTGCTATTATACAGTGGCTCATTGTTATACAGAATTAGAAGTCATTTCAAAGATGTTTTTGTGTGGAAACAATATTTTTGTTTAAGAGAAGATGAAGCGATCCAGCTCAAGATGCTCAAGTAGCTCAAGCTCATCTACAGGTTCACAGTGAGGCTGAGATGAGACCCGTGATGTTGTACTGGTTTACATCACGGGTCCAGCTTAAAACTGACCAATCAGAGACCAGGATTCTTTCTTGCCATTGTATAATTAACAATATTTATAAAGGCAGGTCACTGGTGTAATGCACTGCAGATTCTGAGGCATCCCAGTACTTGGCTTGGTGACATGTAATGTGTGTTTCTCTGCATTAACTCCAGCTCTGCTGCTGGTGGTTGTGCCACTGAGGCGATTGGGGTCTGGGGAGAGGTGTAAAGATCCCCACGTCTGTTGCAGAAATGTATATTTGCCCCAGATTATTCTGGGGAAGGGACTCTGTTGTCCAGGTGGTGAGAAGAACATCTACCTTGTATACTCCTGTTGACAAGTGACATGGGACAGCTGGACTGTATGTGTGCCCTTTATTTCGAGGCAAGGGGTGTGACGCTTTGCCAGCTGGTTATAATTGTATGATATTGGTATTATGAATAAATGGTCAATGTATGAAATGTCAGTCTCAATGTGCTTGTACAACTGTACAACTATACAATTCACAATTGCAGTACTTTTTCAAGATTTCTGAGCGTCTAGTGTGCTACTGCTGCTAGGGTAACTGCCACATTGCTGTTTCACTCGTTGACCCTGCAAGTCTGTATCTCATTTGCATACCGCTGCCGGTTCTTTGGTGCACACTGCTCGTGCTGTTTCCCTGCTGACACTTGCTGTCTAACCATTACTTGCTGTTATGGAACCTCGGTAATTTTATTTTAAAATAAGTTGCACTGGGCCCAGGCAGTTGAATACTGACACATGAGTGCATCATTCTGTCATCGGCTAATACTATAAAGAAATGTACAGTCTTTAATTCGATGGGGAATTTTCACAGCATTACAACAGTTACACAAACATCATCATGTGACAATAACAACTGTAAATGCAACACAGTACGCAGTCTGTTGCAGGCTGCTCATGGGTTGACTGGTAGTTTCATGGGCAACAGCACTGCACAGGCATCCATGGATTTCAGTTGGCACAGGCACGTCCAGTAGATAGCAGCCATTGTAGACACTGTAAGAGAACTAATTTCAGTCATACAGAACTGTTAATTGTGTATACTCATTGGAGGAGTCTCTAGGGACTTATGAAAAGTGCTCTCAGAAAAACGGGTCAATAGTTTTTTGGCCACGAGCGAACAGGGCTACTGACTGGAAAACCCAATAGGCCCATAGACCTTTCCATCAGCCAAGCTGGTGTATGTACTGAAATGTGTTCAGTAGTACAACATAAACTTGCTGGCCTAATTCAGAATTCACCAGCATTTTGACCTCTGAAAAACTAATCCTGATTGTACTGATTTTGTTATGCCATTGACTTTCAAGAAGCATTAAAAAGCAATGTCATCACATCGTATAACATTGTACAACTTTGGAATGCATTTGGTAATGGGCTACCTGTACCAGCTGTATATTATAAACTCACAATTGGTAATTGTGTTGCCACCATCATTTCACAAACACATGCTGCTTAATTGGGGCACACACCCCCTTTGTATTAATGTACATTACAGTGGTTAGCTAAAATTGGAATTGGCTAGCTACCATTACTCACAGCAGCGGGAGCTTACCGGCTTGATCCCAGTACATCTGGTTCACCTTTTCACATCTCTTGTCAGTCTTGCTTTGTACTAGTCAGGCTATTAATAAGTTTTTTTCACCTTATTAAAGGCAGGGGTCAGGTGTCGTTACACAGGAGCAGCGTTGAATACACATTGGTCCGAAGCTACATGTCAGAACAGTTAGTCCACTATATAAAGGTACAGTACAGTCCTTCAATCTCCCTTTCAAGCATCTGCTGTATTTGCATGTCTTTCCAACAGCCCTATTCTTGCATTTCTAAGGCTAATCTCTTCATTGACAAGATGGAGGCTGGAAAACGCAAGCAACCATCTGGAGCATATGTCCAAAAGGCAAACGTGCCAGAATGGAGGAAACTGCAAAGATGTGTAGGGTGATGCAGTCCTTCCTCACTCGAGGTTCGACATCTGGGTAAGACGTGCATACTTGACAATGCATTGTATTGTAAAGAGCACTGGCAGTTTGGTGCAGTACATTTAAAGTTGGAGCATTTATGCGTTTCAGGGTTGGCAACACAGAGTCACAGCCCCGGAGTGCCACAGAGAATGCATTGGATAACTGTGCACCGCTCATGAGAGATGACAGCGAAGCTAAAGATTCAACATTACATGTCATTATCGAGGAAGCTAATGTCACCTGTCATTTATTGGACACCTCCAAAGAACTTGCCCTTGACAACTGTTCCCTGGACGAACCTACCTTGATGGAAGCTGTCCAGAATCAGAGCAGTTCCCAGGAAGAACACACCATTGAAGCTTTCCAGACAACCAGCTGTCCACTGGAAGTAGTAGTCACTGCAGACAGCCCAACTAACAACATCCCCGAGGAACTGAATCAGAATCCCTGCAGCGTTGAAGACCTTGGCTGTTTTAATCGGGCACATCTTACAGATGCTGAAAAGAAGCAAATTCTGGAAACACAGTGGCTACCAACACCAGACTTTACCTTTCCAGGGCATCTGATGGGTTCTGAAGGCCCAAGCCAGTGTTTCAGGCATTTTAATGCACAGCTGTTGAATGATTACAGATTTGCACAGTATTCAAAGACGTTGGATGGTGTATTCTGTGCTCCATGCTTTGTATTCAGTTCCAGTAGCATCATTCTGGCATCTACACCAGTGAGGGATTGGTCCAATGGGAAGAAGACTCTGGAAAGGCACAGCAAAGCAAAGGACCATGGGAATGCTGTTGCTCAGGCAGATGCATTTCTTTCAGTTTGTGCTGGGAAGTTAAGAACAGCAAGCCAATCTCTTCTGGAGTGTGCCAACAAAACGACAGAGAGGACCATGCATGTCCTACGTCGCATAAGTGTGATTATTCTCTTTTGTGGAAGGCAAAACATTGCCCTCAGGGGAAAATCTAGTGTGCTTGGCAACTTTAATGCCATGGTACAGTACACTGCAGCAATGGATCCAGAGGTACAAGAACACATCACAGCAGCGCCAAGGAATGCCACGTACATGTCACCACAAATTCAGAATGAATTGATAAGGGTAATGGGACAACAGGTGCAGAGACAAATTTTGCGCAATGCAAAGGAAGCAAAGTGGTACAGCTTCATAGCAGATGGTACTACAGACATTTCCACAACGGAACAGATATCTTTATCTGTGCACTATGTGCACCGTGACGCTTCTGGGAATGTCGAAATCCGTGAAGATTTTGTGGAATTCACAGAAGGATTTGACAGCACCGGTCAGGGTCTCGCAGAACTGTTTCTACGGTGGTTAACAGCTTGGGGCATGGATCCAACACTGATGAGAGGACAAGGCTATGACAAAGGCAGCAACGTGAGTGGTAGATTCAATGACGTGCAAGCAAAGATCAAGGCAGTGGCCCCCGAAGCAATGTACACTGTTTGCAAGGCTCACAGCCTGAACACTGCAATTGTACACTCATGTTCCACAAGGCAAATAGCAAATATGTTTGATACTACAAAGAAAATAATCTCGACACTGAAATCGTCATATAAGCGCCACAATGCCTTTCTGTCGGAGCTAAGAGAATTCCGCAATCTCCCATCTGACTACGATGATGAGCCAGCAGACCGTATATCATCAATTCCTGCAGCTGGAAACACCAGATGGATGAGCCAAACTGATTCTCTGTCAAGATTCAAAGACAAGTTTTTGGTGGTAGCCAGCACTCTAGAAAAGATAGCTGAATATGACAGTGAAGAGGACAGACTATTGGCTGCAATACTGAGATTTGATTTCCTTGTGACACTGTGTAGTTTGGATTTTGTTTTGACCAGAACAAAACCACTCCATCTTTACCTGCAATGGGTCAGCATTGATCTAATTCAGGCCTCTGAAGAAACGTCCCCAGTTATTGAAAGAATGAAGGACATGAGGGAGAGTTCGGAGAAGACATTTGGGGAGCTATATTGCAAGATCATGGCTTTAGCAGATGCTGCATGTATTGAAGAGTCAGTGCCCCGGACAAGCGGAAGGCAAACGCAATGCAATAATATCAATGCTGCCACTGCTGAAGAATACTACAGGCATAATATATTTATTCCATTTTTAGACCATGTGATTTCTGAATTGCAGGAGCAGTTAATCGACTGTCGCCCTCGTTTCCTTGCCCAGTACCTAGTGCCAAAAAAACTTGGATTTCTGCAGGAGGCACAGCTGGAAGACTTGTTTGCTGCCTATCAAACAGACCTAAGCAGCTTAGAGGACCTTGAAGTGGATTTGGAACTATGAAACACAAAGTGGTGTGGTGTACCTTTGGCAGAAAGACCAGATTCAATTCTGACGACCTTGCAACAACTAAATCCAGATATTTATCCCAACATAAATGCCGCCTTATCGGTCTTGGCCACCATGCCAGTCAGTGTGGTGAGTGCAGAACGATCATTTAGTGGCTTGCGGAGGATCAAGACCTGGCTCAGAAGCAGCATGAGCGAAGAACGCCTTACAGGACTTGCTCTTCTGCATATACATCAGGATATTAACGTTGATGTAGAGCGTGTGCTCAAAGACTTTGATCCGTGCAAAGACAGAAGATTTTCAAACACATAATAGAATTCAGCAATTGAGCTGTGCCACAGTAACAACTGCCAATCTTGCATGGGGATCAAAACCTAGGGTAATATCTGGAGTGGTGTGGATCAAGAACTCAACATCTGAAATGTCACATAAAAGCATTGTGGATTTATGTCGCAATGCACAAGAGACAGCATTCTATGTATGTGACCGGGAAGCAAAACCCGAGCACCACTGAGGTTACCCTATCCCTCTTTGACTGTAATCTAGTGCCTGGTATGTCTGAGTTGCTGACTCGGCTGTGGCTATTCCTGGGCTGCAGCAGTACAAGGCTACATTTTGATTGGATTGGGAGCTTGGCTCTCTGAGTGTGTGTGTGTGTGTGAGTGTGTGTGCCTGCTTGTGTGGTTTTCAGCGGAGTAGTGAACATGGCATGCTTTTGTGGTACGGGGCTCTTTGGGGTGTAGTGGTTTAAAATTGGTCCAGAACCAACCCCAGAGGTATGGGCTCTGTGGTGTGAACAGTTTAGGTGATGGTTACAGTGCCGGAAGCAAAACCCGAGCACCACTGAGGTTACCCTGTCCCTCTCCTACTGTAATCTACTGCCTGTTATGTTTCAGTTGCTGGCTCGGCTGTGGCTATTCCTGGGCTGCAGCAGTACACAGCTACATTTTGATTGGATTGGGAGCTTGGCTCTGTGTGTGTGTGTGTGTGTGTGTGTGTGTGTGTGTGTGTGTGTCTCTGTGTGCCTGCTTGTGTGGTTTTCAGTGGAGTAGTGAACATGGCATGCTTTTGTGGTACTGACTTGGCTGTGGCTAATCCTGGGCTGCCAGTCTGTGTGAAACCTGCTGGTGTGGTGTGAATGGACCTCTGTGGGACTGGCTACCTTGATGTGGTACAGAGGCTTGTCACAATGTAATATTGTAACCTAAAGCCAGTCTGTGTAGAGCCTGATGGTGTGGCATGTCGGTTGGGAATGGACCTCTGTGGGACTGGCTACCTTGATGTGGTACAGAGGCTTGTCACAATGTAATATTGTAACCAAAAGCCAGTCTGTGTGAAACCTGTTGGTGTGGCATGTTGGTTGGGAATGGACCTCTGTGGGACTTGCTACCTTGATGTGGTACAGAGGCTTGTCACAATGTAATATTGTAACCAAAAGCCAGTCTGTGTGAAACCTGTTGGTGTGGCATGTCGGTTGGGAATGGACCTCTGTGGGACTGGCTATCTTGATGTGGTACAGAGGCTTGTCACAATGTAATATTGTGACCAAATGCCAGTCTGTATGAAACCTATTGGTGGTGTGACTAGTGGTGTGCTGGCATATAATACAGCAAATAACTCATTGGGTGGAGGGGTAGCTCACCCTAATGGGGGGTATGGACGGGGGAGGGGTAGCTCACCTCAAGCGGGGGGTAGTAGCAGTGACTTCACACTTGGTGTGCAGTTCAGAAATTCCTGGCTACACCCCTGTGTACAGATTGCCTTTTCTCAAGTGCAACACAGAAGGTACGACTGTGATTATTTGAATATGATGAGTTCTAAGAAGAGGCAAATTACTGTGATGCTCAGTGTCAGATTCTTTCTGGTGTAGGCATGTTGTGACACTATTGTCACAATGACCTGAGTGATGAATAGACATAATGATCAGAAATACATAGCAACTCAGCAATTAGTAGCAATGACTCTATCATTTCTTTCTAGTTTGTGTCCAGATGTGCTGATTCACACAACTAGACAAGAAGGCACCCGACATTGAGCACCATAGTAGAAGTATAATGTTTTGCTATTGTGACATTATCCCCCATTAAAATACAGCCCCCGATATTGAGGTAGATAACTAACCTCCAAAAGTTAGATGGCCACAGTATGTTATAATTTGTAAGAAGATAGGGCATACAGTGTGCAATATGCAGTATGTGACTCATATACAATACTAACCAATAATGAGTTGAAATGTAATGTAATAGGTGTTGACTGTGTGAGGTATCATAACAGTGTTACAGCACTCCATTTAACTTGAAATGGCACCACTGCAACCTACCACAAACTTGAAGTTTCAGATAAAAACTCAAATTGATATAGATCAGCACTGTACTCTCAGCATCACTGCCTGACCTGGAGGAAGATTTGCCAATTTATTTTGCAAACATTATATATTCAAAACATTGTTACAGGTGATGGAACTAAGGATCTGCTGGGATATTATGCTAATCAATTTCTCTGTTAGTGGTCCATGTTACCTAAATGTAATGCTAGTTTTTTAGTGACCTTTTTCTGGAGATGGTTTGAGGAACCTAGACAGCAGTAGAAACAATCCAAACTCACTGCACTTGATGAAAAGATATTCTGCTTGTTGACTTTGAGATGGAAGCAGTTTCCCTGGATCGCCGCATTGCTATCCTCAAAGAAATTTGCACATCATAGTGAATTGCTTTTTTTCAGATTTTGTTACTTACAAAAATAAGAATGTTATCCTGTTATCTAAAGTTACAGTGAGATAAAAAAGAAGAAGAGCTAGGCTTTTAAATCAGTAATAAAAGATAGAAGTGTTTGTATCTTAACTGAGAAAAATCAACATACAGAAATACTCTATGCAACCATTCTTCCATTTGCAGTCAATGAGTTTTTAAAATAGAAACACAAAAATAGACAAGGGCACTCATTAATTTAAATAGAAACCTCTTCCCTATCTCAAAACATCAAGGCTCAACATATTTCCCTGCTTTCTATGATTTTATCCTTTTGTGTAGTTTTCAGGCATTGTTGAAGGCACAGCACCCATGCAAATATAGTGCCTTATAATTAAGCACAGACCCGTGTGTGTGTGTGTGTGTGTGTGTGTGTGTATGTGTGTGAAGTGTGTTTATCTATGTACTGTGAAGGAGAGGGTGTCTAGTTCTCCTTCTATTGAAACCATCCTTGTATTCCAGAGAAAAGTCCAAACACAAACAGAAATGAATATAACAATGGTGGCTGAGTTGCTTGCTCTCTCTCTCTCTCTCGCTTCAGAATATTCTGTCTCACAATATAATTTTCTGGCAGTCAGAGTTTTATGAAACAATTAATCAGCAGTGTCCAATGACTATTATTGCCTTGTTGGGGATAATGATTGTCTGTGTTGCAAGTTAAGGCCATTAGCCCCAGTCCATGTGTAATGCATCCAGAACTAGCATGCTCAAACCTTTATAATGCTTCACAAAATAGAATTCGCATTTCTATACTAAGGGGTGCTACTGGTTAATGGCATGTAACAAGCAAGCGATCCAAATGTACCAGTGCACACCACCACCCCAACCACATGACTTATATTTAAATGTTAAATTGCCAAAACTGGCTTAAATTACGTTTAACTCCATGTAAGGAGAGTGTCTTCTTAGTTTCAGATTGGAATTCCAAAACAGAATTCACATTTCTATACTAAGGCATTTGAAAGTTGGAAAGTTAGAGTAAGAACCAAATCATGAGTCCCACCATGACGATTAGTGGTTTGGCTTGCTCACATTGGAATTCCAATCTGAAACTAAGAGGACCCTCTCCTTACATGGAGTTAAAAGTAAGTTAAGCCAATTGTGGCAGTAAAAAGTTTAAACATAAGTCATGTGTGGGGGGGGTGCACTGGTACATTTGGATTGCTTGTTTGTTACATGCCACAAACCAGTTGCACCCCTTAGTACAGAAATGTGAATTCTACTTTGTGAAGTATTATAAAGGTTTGAGCATGCTAGTTCTGGATTTGTTTAAGTTTTGGGAGCTTGTGGTACTCCTTCTAGCATGCTCCCTTTGAACAACTGTGTAAATTCCTTGGTGGAGCACATTATATAAAAGGAGCCAATTAGGCCAGGCACTTCATTAGCCACTGCAGGCATTTGAAAGTTGAAAAGTTACAGTAGGGACCAAACTGTGGGTCCCACCGCAATGATTGGTGCTTTAATTTGCTCACATTGGCATTCCAATCTGAAACTAGTAGAACCTTCTCCTTACATGGAGTTAAAAGTAAATTTAGCCAATTTTGACAGTTAAAAGTTTAAATATAAGTCATGTGGGGAGGTGGTGTGCACTAGTACATTTGGATTGCATGTGTAATGCATGCTGGTAATGGCATTATTGCAATCCTAAACCTAACTGCATTAAAAAAGACAAAAAATGCCATTTTAAAAAAAGTTAAATGAATTTAAAGTAAAAAGGGCCACACTGCTTTGAGCTTTATTGGGCACTTATAAACAAGGCAAGGCAATTTTATTTGTTGAGCACCCTATCCCAGAGGCCCTGGCACTTCACATACAGTACACATCAAACATACATTAAATCATCCAACCATAGAAGTCAGTAAATGCAATTACAGGTACAAACAAAACAACTCAAAAATCCAAGCCATAAGCATTGCCAAAGAGATAACTTTGTAGGCCCCTTTTTAAATGCCTCCACTGAAGCAAATATCCTCAGTCAAAAACGTAAGGAGTTCCATATTGCTAATGGTCAGAAATTGTTCCTTGGTAAAGTGGAGAGATCACTTGAAAACATACCAGGCCAAGAGGTTTTTAAGTACTTTCTGGGAGATAAATGCCTAGTACATACTGTAAGCCAATAGAAAGTGTTCTGTCCTCATGAATAATGAATTATGTGTATAATATGCTTTGTATATGATACAGGCAGAAGGCAGTTGTTTGAAACTGATACAGTTGCAGTCTTCTGCTCATTATTTATGATGGAGGTTAGTGGACCTCTACCAGAAAGTGGAATTAATGCTGAATTAAGGAAGTTCAGGAAATGGGGTAAAGTTCTCAGTAGAAAGAATAAAGAAAAGGGCTTGCTGTCTTGATAGATGATAAGGCACTGAACTAGGATGAGATGTACCCAAGAGTGCAAATCTCAGTAGAAAGAGTAAGAAAAGGGCTTACTGCCTTGATAGAAGATAAGGCAGTGAGATCAGATGGGATGCACCCAACAGTGCTCAGAGAACTGGGTCAGAATTCTAATACTGTGCTGGGGTTATTCAATAGCTCACTATGGACCAGGTTGGTTGCAAGGGATTGGAGGACAGTTTAGATATTTATGCTTCATAAGGGAGGGGATAGAGAGGATTCAGAAAATAGAGATCTCCTCAGTCTTATCTCCATTGTAGGTAAATTGATGGATACACTGTGATCCACCTGAAAACTAATAGGATTAAGATAATAAACATCAGAGTTAGCAGGAAGGTCATGTCAGACCAACCTGATAATATTCTTTAACTGTATTACAAGGGCAGGAGATAGAAAACTGGCAGTAGATCTACTCTTCTTCAACTTCAGCAAAGCACTCAGCTCAGTGCCACTCATGAGGTTGCTAAAGAAGTAAGAAGATTTGAGAGTAGAGAAGAAACTGGTAAAATGGGGTGGGAAAACTGGCTTGAGGAGCCAACAGAGGGAGGTGGTAAGCAGAATCAAATTGGAGGATAGAGGGGTGATGAACAAGGTGCTGCAAGGATCAGTTCCGGGTCATGTCCACTTTCACATGTTCCCCAGCAAAATAGGGGAAAGTATAAAAGGCAAAATGTGCCTTTCTGCAGATGACACAGAGCTTTGCAGCATGATGGACAGTGAAGAGGGGGGAAGACCTTGCAAAGTGACCAGAAACAGTTAAAGAGGTGGTCTATGACCTGGAAGTTGAGATTCAATGCCAAAAATACAAGGTAATGCAAATAGTGAAAAGCAACACTAGTGTAGAATACTGGATTGGGGGGGGGGTGTAGGTTGACTACTTCTTCTTCCAAAGAAATGGACCTAGGACATAGGAGTCATTATAAGAACCTGTCTTAAAAAAAAAAACAGTCAATGCTATAGTGCCTATAACAAGGCAACCAGAATGTATGGGTGCATAATGAGGCATTTCAACAGTGGGAAGGAGATGATATTGCTGTTTTGTATTGCCATTATATACTGCAGATCACTGGTGAGATCCCGACTATAATACTGTGCCACATTCTGGAGAAAAGACAGGAGTAGACTGGAACTGGTACAACCAATGGTGATCAAAATGATTCAGAGTCAACAGGGCAAATCCTAGGAGGAAAGGCCAAAGGAACTGAAGATGTACTCCCTTGAGGCTAGAAGGGAGAGAGGAGACACGACAGATGCATTCAAGTTCCTGAACACTGATGAACTTTCCAATAAGAATATGGAGTTAGCAACAAGGGGCATGAATAGAAACTGGCAGGAGGGAGGTTCAGGAGGTATGTATGGAAATTCTTCCTCATGGGGAGAGTGGTTATGCCTGGAGAGGTGGTAGAAGCAAAGCCCATTATAGGGTTTAAGCACAGCTGGGCCAGGTTAAGGGGTCTGATAATTACTCCAAAGATAACTAATATGATAAACAGGGAGGAGTGATGGAGGGGGAAACCCATGCTTGGACAACAGATTAGAGGGTAAGGTAGACAATCAACTTAGAGCAGACTGGATGCATCAATGGTAATTTTCTGTAGACAGCCTCTATGTTTTTATATGTTTCTATGAGTGCATTTTTGAAAGTTCACTTGAAAAGCTGTCCCATGCATTAACATACCTGTAAGATATAAATACCAAGTTAAGCCTCCTTAAATTTTGTCTGCTGCAAATTAGAAGACTGACACACAAGCTAGAAGATATAGTTTCATTTTTTCATAAGCATTTTAATTTAAATTGTATATTAGATAGGCCGGCCCATCTGTACAGTGGTTACCTTTCTGCTTGCAACACTGGTGACCGGGGTTCGGGAACAGACCATGGGAGCCAGAGGGTCGTCCGGGGGAGAAGGATTGAGCGCCCCAAGGGCTGCTAACCTTCTCTTGGGAGGAGGGCTGGGAGCATGTCCAGTGCATGTATGACTCCTAGCGGAGACTGGGAGTCATTGCATACACAGGAGCCTTGCACAAGTGGGGCAGGGCGGACGCAGGACATCATTGCACATCCCCGCCACTGGGGTCAAACAAGAAAAAACACATTGGCTGCCAAAATGATGTGTGCCTGTCACCATGGCCTTCATGGCTTCCTGGCTCCATCGACCTATCATGGCTCTGTTGCACCATCCATGCCCCGAACCCCACCCTGGGGAGCAATCCAGGGAGGCAATGTCGGTCACTGCCAGCACCATTTCCATCAGAGACGGGCTGGACACGGGCATCTGCTCCACCTTAAGGGGTAAGTCAAGGGGTATAGGTGGAGGGGAGAGTGAGGAAGTTGGTGTGCAGGATAGGGCTGACTACCTGGCAGCCGGGCCAAGAAAAAAAGCATAAAAGAAAAACAATTGTATATTAGAAAAAAAGTGTTATGCTTTGTGGAATGTGTGTATGTCTGTATGTACATCAGGGTTAACATTTAAATATTTAGGTTAGAAGTGGGGAAATATTTAAATGAGAAGAGGTTCAAAACTTTTAAATATTTTCAGTTTTAAAGACTGCAAAACTTCAATGTGGATCAAACATGTCTACCATAGGTGACATTTTGCAACTGAAGATTTCAGATTATGCTGTAAAACTTAAACAACCTTAGAATTGACCTGAACACTCACATGCAGTACAGTAGTTCACCGTTACAAATATATCTATGGGGAAAACTGCTTGCATTAAGTGAATACTCTCTATCATATTTTGAACCACTAGCATAAGGCCAATTTTCTCTTTATGCAAAAAGAAGTGATAAAAATCTTTCCAAACAAATTATCCGTGCTGAGAGAATCAGATTCAAGTGAATAGTGCATTATTTGAGCCTTCATTTAACATACGGGATCAGGCCAAACCTAAACAAATGCATGTTACAGTCCACCAAATATTTACAAAATATAACACTTTGTTCTCTGCCTAACCAAAAAATTAATTTCTGCATGGACTGCTGTACAGATAATAATCAATGAAAATTCCAAGTTAAATAAATATAGGACCTCATAGTTCATAAAACATTGTATAGTGTGTTACTTTCTGGAGAGCTAGTGAGAACTGAAAGCATAGTTTATTCCGACAGTAGCTTGAGCAAGCTTTGAGTCTATTAGATTTTTTTTGCAAATGGAAAGCATCATTTCTAAAAACCATCTGCCCTGAACACAGATCCTGTGATCACTGCAGACACAGTCAGTGAATTAAAAAGGGAAAGAAATTAGTACCCAGATGGTAGTTTATTATGAAATAACACAAGAGTCTGGGAGTAAATGGGCAAGTTGGTCATTTTCGCACTTAAACTCCCTTATTAACAGTGACAAATGTGTACAGCTGTTTACTTTGACAAAATAAAATCCTTGCTTATGACTTGTCAAGCGTAACCATCTGAATGTATTTGCAGTACTTATGTAAAATTATGAAAACCTGCCATATGTGGAGACAGAAGTTTGTGTCTACATACATTACAAGTATGCATTTTATGTGAATCTTTTCTGTCTCTGTCACTAAATAACTAGCAAAACAAGCACATGAACTATATTTGCAACACACCATTTAAAATAGATTCAAAAATTAGTACAGCAGGTTTTCACAAAAGTCAAATAATCTTAGGATTCTTCATGTATTATAACTGCACATTTCAATTGCATGGTTTCCTTTCCCTCTATAACTGAGTAGGAGCTAAAACAAATGCAGGAGCAGAGCTTACAGCATGGTACTTAAAAAAATGTAGCATATATTCAACAATTAGAAAAGTAGGTTTTCTAGCACAGCAAATGCAGTCATAAGATAGAAATTTTCCCTTGCTGAGAAATGTTTCAATTTATTTTGGAGGCAGTATGGTCTAGGGTTCAGTATACCAGCTTGGGAACTAGGCTACAACCAGTTCAAATCCACCATAGCTAAATACTCGCTGTATGACCTTGAGCAAGTCACTAAACTTTCCAGTGCTCCAGTCAAACCATTTGTGGAGATGAGTAGAAAAAGGAACCATCTGAAAATGAAATGTTGCATCTCAGCAGGGCTATCCTGAGCAAGTGATTTGTAAAACAAAATTGAGCATCACACTACTGCAGTCAAAGTAAATCCCACACAGTGAAACACAAAGCCTTCCATTTGCATGGCAATGAAAATAAAATCAGAACAAAAACAGCGTAAAACAAAAATCAAGTATCATAAATATACAGACTGGCACTAAAGTCTTTGCCAAGGATACTGTGTCAAGAAAAAAAAAATCTCAGTTATATTTTTTATTATTTTCATAAGTTTTACCATGAATGGCATATTGAGCTGGGAACATCTTGTTTCTAGATGTGTTGAGGGGAAGGGAGAAGGGAATAGTGCAAGGCAATAATGTAATAAATCTGCAGTAAGATATCAAAGGCAACAAGAGAGTAGTAGTACAAGTCAAGTTTATATAATTACTGCAATAGTGGGCATCAAGTCTGTACAAAAAGGGGTAAGGCTTGTCAGTACACAGAATTGTGACAGCAATTGGGTAAACAGACTACAGTATTGGGTCAGAGCAGTGTTGTACATGAATACAAGGAATATATTTAAAATGAGCACACAATTCAAGCTTTATACTTATGTAGAAACAAAATAACTTCTAAGGACAGGAGGCAGTGCAGAGGAAGACATCTAAAGTGGTGCAGGGGTTGTAGAAAAAGCCCTACAAGGAGAGACTGAGGGATCTTAATATGTACACCCTGGAAGAAAGGAGAGTGAGAGGGGACATGATAGAGTTTTACAAGTAAATCGGAGCGGGGGGGCAAACAGGTCACAGAAGGGGAAGCTCTTTCAAAACAGGAATTCACAAGGACCAGAGGGCATGCAATGAAGCTGGAGAGGGGGAATATTTAGAGGGATTTGAGGAAGTATGACTTCTCTGAAAGAGTTGTACACATATGGAATAGACTGCCAATGGAAGTGGTGGAGGTGAAGACACTAGAGGGCTTCAAGCATGTGTGGAATAGACATAGCAGACTATTAGTAAACAGGCAGGAAGGAGGGAGCAACAGTTGCCAGGCACCAGTTAGGGTCTGCAGAGACATGCTAGTCAGGGACCTTCTCTGCACACTGGGTAGGCCAAGCGGTCGTTTTCTGCTGACAAATTCTATGTTTCTATAATAAACTCTCTGAAGAGGAATGGAGAAACTAAGATATGTTAATATGTGGTGTTTCCTGGACTGCTACTGTGTTCCTTAAACTGCTCCAGCAACAGCACTGGAAAGTGAGAAGGTCAATAGTTAATTAGAGAGAGGTTAGTGGTTTGTTGAAGGCAGCCGGACTCAAGATGGAGAAGAACCTTCTGCTGAAGTTCATCTTGTATTCTGGCAATACCAATCTACATTAGGTGCCTCCATGTATCTTAGTGAATATGTAATAGAAACATGGAAGTAAAGAACTTTGAAACTGGTGGGAGATAGAATGTGGGTGCATTGATGGAGAAGTGTATACCAGTGGAACTCCTTGCTGGCAGGGGCTCAACCAGTCAACTTGCAGTTTGCACCTGAAAATAGGCATCTTTATACTTATTGCACTTACCTGATGAAAAAAGAAACATAGAAACATAGAAACATAGAATTTGACGGCAGATAAGGACCGCTTGGCCCACCTAGTCTGCCCATTTTCCTACCTAACAGATAAGCTGCAGATCCTAGTTAACCAACAGCTTACTTCCTCCTACCCCCACTAGGACTGCCTTATGCCTGTCCCATGCATTCTTGAAGTCCCCCACTGTTCTTGACTCCACTACCTCCTCAGGGAGGCTGTTCCATGCATCCACAACCCTCTCAGTGAAAAAATACTTCCTCACATTACCTCTGAGCCGTCCCCCCTTCTATCTTCAAATTGTGCCCCCTTGTTCTTGCATCTCTTTTTCTGGAAGATGCTACCCTCTTGGACTTTGTTAATTCCCTTGAGGTACTTGAAAGTTTCTATCATGTCCCTCTCTCCTTCTTTCCTCAAGGTATACATATTAAGCTCCTTTAGTCTTTCTTCAGTATGTCTTCTGGTGCAGACCCTGCACCATTTTGGTTGCCCTCCTCTGGACAGCCTCCACTCTGTCTATGTCTTTTGGAGATGGGGTCTCCAGAACTGCACACAGTATTCCAGATGGGGTTTCACCAACTGTCTGTACAGAGAGATAACAACTTCCTGTTTTCTACTATTGATGCCTCTTCCTATGCATCCCAGTATCCCCCCCCCAGCCTTCCTTACTGCCTTCTCACATTGCTTGCCCACCTTTAGGTCATCTGATATAATTACCCCAGGTCCCTTTCCATTTTACTGTTGTCAGTAACTCACCCCCATTGTGTATGCTTCCCTTGGGTTTTTGTTTCCCATGTGCATTACCTTGCACTTCTTTGCATTGAATCTGAGCTGCCACTACATTTGACCATTCCTCCAACCTTGCCAAGTCCTTCTCATCCTTTCCACTCCATCTTGTGTATCAACCCTGTTGCAGATCTTTGTGTCATCTGCAAAGAGACATACTTTTCCTTCCAGTTCCTCTGCAATGTCACTTATAAAGACATTAAAAGGACCGTCCCAGTACTGAACCCTCACGTACCCCACTAGTAACCCTCCTTTCTTCACTGTGTACTCCATTTACTACTACCCTTTGCGTCCTGTTGTCTAGCTAATTTTTATCCAGGCTACCACCTGGGGACCCACTCCAAGGCTGGCTATTTTGTGAATTAATCTTTTGTGTGGGACTGTATCGAATGCCTTGCTAAAATCTAGGTAGGCCATGTCCACAGCCCCTCCCTGGTCTACTACTTTGGTCACCCAGTCAAAGAAATCTATCAGATTCGTCTGACACGACCTTCCCATCCTGAATCCATGCTGCCTTGGGTCCTGTGCCCCACTGGCCTCTAGGTACTCAACAATTCTTTCCTTCAGAAGTGATTCCATCATTTTCCTACCACTGAGGTCAAACTAACTGGTCTGTAGTTTCCTGCCACTGTCCTGCTCCCACTTTTGTGAAGAGGAATCACATCTGCCCTCCTCCAGTCCTCGGTACCACCCCATCCTCCCA
Organism: Neoceratodus forsteri; assembly: GCA_016271365.2. Taxonomy (NCBI): domain Eukaryota; kingdom Metazoa; phylum Chordata; order Ceratodontiformes; family Ceratodontidae; genus Neoceratodus; species Neoceratodus forsteri. Next base: position 218,343,450 of record CM057453.1, read on the forward strand.
TGATTTGTTAAACAGAGTAGTCAGTGGTGTCACTAGTTCTACCCTTAGTTCTTTTTAGAATTCTTGGGTGAATCCCATCAGGCCCCATTGCTTTGTCCACCTTCAATTTTATTAGTTCTTTCAGAACTCTTTCTTCTGTAAATGGACTGGTATCGACCCCTGTCTTCAGAGTGTTTCTCTTGTTTGGTTTAGGTAACTCCCCTCCTCTTCCTTTGTGAATACTGAGCAGAAATATTCGTTCAGTATCCCAGCTTTTTCACTGTCACCCTCTACCCACATTCCCTCCCCTTTATTAAGTCTCAGTATCCCTCCTTTGGTCTTTCTTCGCTCCCTAATGTACCTATAAAAGGTCTTATCCCCCTTCTTAACAGAATTGGCTATCCTTTCCTCGGTTTGGGCCTTTGCTATTCTGACTGCCTTCCCAGCCTCTTTCTGCTTTAACTGATAAAGTTCTCTGTCCTGCTCCTTCTGTGTTTCCTTATATTTTCTGAATGCTCTCCTTTTCTCCTTAACCTTCCCTGCCCCCTCTTTTGAGAACCATAGCAGTTTTTTCCTTTGTTGTGTTTTATTGATTTGCTTTACACAAAGGCTTGTTGCCTCTGTGTTGTCTGTTTTGATCACTCCCCATTGTTTCTCAACCCCTCCTTGCCTGTTTGCTAGTGCTTTTCTGAGGCACTCTCATTTTCCCAAAGTCATCCCTCCTAAAGTCCAGTACTCTTGCTTTTGTATGGCTTGATTGTATGGCTGTGTTTATCGTGAACCACACTGTTTGGTGGTCACTTGTTCCCAGATGGCTACCCACTTCTAAATCTGAGATTCTTTCTCCATCCTCATTTGAGAGTACCAGGTCTAAGATTGCTCCCTCCCGAGTGGGTTCCAATACTAGCTGTCTGAGGCATGCCCCCTGTAGGGCATCAAGAATGACTTTGCTCTTGGATGAGCCTGCATCAAAGGTGCTCCAGTTAACATCTGGCATATTCAGGTCCCCCATCAACAATATCTCCCCTTTTTCTGCCATTCTAAGAAAGCCTTCTATCATTTCCTTGTCCATTTCCTCCCCCTGAGATGGGGGTCTGTATACAACCCCCATGCAGATTGTAGTGCCATTTCCTGTCTCCAGGGTGACCCAAAGTGCCTCATCTGCTCCCTGTTTACTCTTTAGTTCTGTTGCTTTGATTCCTTCCTTTACATACAGAGCTACTCCTCCTCCTCCTCTTTTACCCTCCCTGTCCCTCCTGTAGATTGTGTATCCTGGTATGTTGACATCCCAGTCATGGTCTCTGTGTACCATGTTTCTGTGACTGCCACAATATCCAGGCAACCCTCTTCCATCAAGGCCACTAGTTCAGGAGCTTGTTACACAGACTACGGGCATTGGTACTCATCACCTCCACTTTTTGATAGCCTATGCCTTTTAGCCCCATTTCTGTCCTTACTGCCTTTGCCTTTTTACATTTAAATCTGTTCTGCTCCTAATAACTTCTTTACCTTGGTGTTTACCTCACTAATCACCATGTTTTGTGGGAAGCTCAGGTTCCTGTCTCTTTCAGTGCCTACCCTTGGTTAGTTTAAATGCTTGCCAATGAAGCATTTAAACCTCTCACCTAGATTCTGGATCCCCGGACAGATGCAGACCATCGCACCAGTATAGGTCTGCATCCCTCCAGGTGGATCCCCAGTCCCCAATGAAGCCAAAACCCTGAGCTCCATGCCAGTTTTTCAACCACTCATTGAATTCCCTGCTGAGAAGTGCCCTAGCATCTCTCTTGCCATATACAGGCAGCACCTCCGAGAAGGTTACCGTATGTGCTACTTGTCTAAGGCCCCTTCCCAACTCTTCAAACTCCTCTTGCACTGCTCTGATCCCATTCCTAGCCAGGTCATTTGTCCCTAGGTGGACAATGACATCCAGCTCCCCTCCCTCGTGCAGCTCCTCCCACGATCCTGAGGATTAGCTTCCTGTCCCTCCAAGTTGACTTTGTCAAACAAAGAAAACCTTTGTCAGTACAAAAGACAGTGGTCAGTCATTGAATTGCTCTCAAGTTTATGTCTGAGGAGTCTGTTATTCAGGACACCTAACTATGCAGAGGGACTTTGGGGGCTGTTCAGTATGTAACATCTTTATTATTAGAAAGTAGAAGCAGGAAATGCCTTACTACCCTGAGAGTTAACATACTGCAGCTCCTTGCCTTGTAGAAGCCTTCAGACCTGGAAATCACCATAATAATGATGTGTTTGGCATGTCTTCAGTAGGTAAACTGGGGTCCAGCCCACCTCCTGGTAATTAAAAGACTAAATCTGCTCAAGTGCAAGGTTACTGTAGGTGCAGATTGTGAGGAGTAGAATGCTGGCTACAGTTTTGCATGTGGTTGCCAAAGACCATGTTTTTTGCTGTCTTGTCATTTAGAATTACTCTCCATTAGCCAGGTTTCCATGTCTGTATGATACTATAGGATATTCTTCATGCTAGCCAGTGTGGAACCACTGCAGTAGAGGACTGTGTCATCCATTTACATCTGTACAATGCTTTGAATACATTGGGGGTAGGGATAGGGATAGGGGTATGTATATAATAAATATGAATCCCTGTATACCCTGAATAATGGGAAACTTGGTACTCAGGAACAAAAATCAGATAATGTGCATTATAATGTGTACTTGGCCTCAGAAAAAAAAAAATCACTTAAGTAAAAAAAAAACAACAACACTCTAGCTCCCCCTTGGCGACAACAACTAGTCCTTTGGCCACCCACTTCCCCAAGACAGTCATTTATCACCCTCCATACCCCCAACTTCCCATAAAGTCCTTCATTTAAAAAAATAGATCATGGAAATCATGTGTGCTAGTGTCATCAGTGACTCAATACAACACAAAACTACAACACTCACCCCTGTAAAGGTGCTCTCACCACAGTACAGGAGCCTTATGTTTAAAACCAAAACAAAAAATAGATGGAGCACTCACCAATGGAGCAAATTAAACTTTTGTTGAATACAGAACAATAATTTACTATAAGCAGGTGCAATTTGGTACTTGGTACTTGGTACTTGGTAGTTAGGACATAAGAAGGCCAAAGCCCATCGAGAATGTCCCCCACACAGTGTGGATCATTGGTAGATTATAGTTTCTCAATAAGCCAATTATCGATTTTAATTTTAAACGTATTAATATTCGTGCAGTCCACAATTTCCTGAGGTAAGGAATTCCATATATTTGAGGCTCTAATGGTAAAGAAATGTTGCCTTTTGCTTGTTCTTGTTGTCTGAATTTCTATTTGTTTGTTGTGTATTCTGGGTACCATTTTTCTAGATGCAAAGGCTAAGCCACATGAACTCATCAATGTGGCTGATTTTTGAATTTTAAATAGCTGAAGGAGATCTCCCCTTAATCTTCTGAATTCCAGCGAATATAACTTTGTTTTAAGCAGTCTAGTTTCGTTATTATAACCAGAGAGATGAGGTATGATCTTAGTAGCCCTTTTTTGAACTTTTTCAATTCTTAAAATGTCCTTAGCCAGATAGGGACCCCACAATGGTGAACCGTAATCTAAATTCACCTTATAATGACAAAGACTGCTCCTTTCCCTTACTCCCAGGCAAATCTTGCTGCAGCAAATAACTGTTTACCTACGCAAAGGCCAGCTGCAGGTGGTAAGGGCATGAGTGTCTGCAAACATGCTCAGTGTACTTTTCTAAGTACAGGAAAATCAGGAAAATCCAGGGCAACCTATTTTAGGTCACAGATCTTTGTTAAACCAGCTACCTAACTTTTACAATTCTTTGCCACAGAAGCTAATAGTGAAGTCTTCGTGTTATAGTTTTAAAGCTCGACTTAAACATTGATCAGTTTCTGAGTGTTGTAATTGTGTATGATTTAAGACATTTGTTTTGTACATTATAATTTGTTTAGGGATCAAATGTGTTTATTAGGTATGTTTGCGTTCAGTATTACTTGTTATATTTTGTTTTTATTTGGATTATATATTGTATGTTACTTTCTTGGTATATCTGGTTGTCCATGAAAATGGGCATTATGTTTATGAATTTACCAAATTTTATATAACTAAACAAAGCATAAGCTTCAAGCTAGGGCAATGAGCACAAACAGAACCTGATGTACCTGAAGAACTGTTTACTCTCCTTGTTGGATGCTGTAGTGTGAGTTTGTGAATGATGTTTGGAGGATGTGTGGGTGCTAAACATAGAGGCGATGATTGTATGTGTGATCTGATTGAGAACAGTATATATGCAGGAGTGCTGATGTGGATGGACTTCTGTAAGGCTCCCTATCTTGATGTGGTACAGAGGCTTATCACAATGTATCCTAAACATTGTAACTAAAAGCAAGTCAGCTTCTAACTGATTGGTAGTGTTTGAGGTAGATAAAATGTTGTAAACTTATAAGGATAATTGCCTTTTTACATGTTATTGAATGAAATTGGGTTGGGACAATGTTTGTATTTAGGGCAGCAGATCTTCTGGTTTTAGTTTTTGGAGGGGGACAACAATTCTATCAACTCTCGGGTACAAGTTTAAAATTCCTGGCTACATCCCTAGGTAATGTGGACCAACTGGCTAGCTGGACTTTGACTACCTTTGCCCTCATGCAATAATGGATCAGGTTCTGGGGTCACTTATTATAAACGACCCTTTGGGGCCTGTGATGAGAGAAGCCAGTCTAGGAAAGGGGATGTTATAAAAATACACTGTTGTCCCCTTCCACTATTACAGTAGCCTGGCAACTTTTTTTTTTTATGTTCTGTGTGAAGTTAAAGATTATGAGATGCCAAGCGGTAGGGAGGTGATTTCCACAGTACTAGTCCTGGATATAGGGTTTCTTTGTAATTATTATTGTTTATTTCTTTGTCTATTAGTTTTGTGCCAAATAACAAAGACAGATTGTATGGGGTCCAAGAAAGAATACTCACTATGTATTCAAAAAAAATGTACACCCCTAGAGGATGAGTTACTGAAAAATTATTTGCAAATAAACTACATTAAACACCAGTTAGGGCTGATGCTTAATGCTGCAATTGTTGAAAAAGCAACAGTAGGGTAAAAAAGTCCCACAAGCCTTGCTGAATCTGTGGTGTGGTGTTTCTTGGGTTTCAATTGTCATGCAAAACAGTGTTGGAATTACCCTAATTGTTGCACTCTCTGTTCAAGTAGAGAACACCCTAATGTTTGGAGTGAATTTGGCAACGTTAGGCTAATGCCAGTGCAGTATCGATTGATGCTTCAAACCCCAAGAAACACCATGCAACAGATTCACCATGACTAAATCAACTTTTTATTAGCCTGTTGCAACATTTTCTTCCCTTTGCAGTGTTAAGCTTTTACCCTAACTAATGCTTTTACACAGTTTTTTGCAATGAATGTTCTCACTCTTATAAAGTAAATTTAATAATTGTATGTCTACTGCATGTAGGTTATGCTATGTCTACTTCTCCACTGAACCCTTTCCCTGGGACACACCTGAAAATGAGCCTTGGTTCAGTGACCCTATCCATTACCAAGATTTGAAATTAATAAATAATAGGAGATACACACTACTTTTTATTGTCAATGCCTTTATTACACCCTGTGCCAACCTGTCCTTGTAGTATGGTGGCATGCCTTTCTTCACCTCACCCTTTTACCAAGCATTCCCTGGTATCCAGTAATTCCCCCTACCTCACCCGATAATGTTGGTAGCACAGAGGTCTGGATCCCAGTGTAACACTATGTCAAGGAAGGGGGGAGGGAAAGAGTATGATTCTGTTTATTTTTAATTTGGAACACCAACACCATGCTGAGATTCTGGTGTTAGTTTTGGTGAGTGAGGTCTGTTTCTTTGAAACTGCTATTACAGGTGGAAGCAGGAAGTAAAACCTGATTTTTCATGGGAGGAGGGGCTCAGTTCCTTTACTGGGTTGTGTCAGAGGCAAAGTCTTGGGTCGGGTAATCTCTTTAGGTTTTTTCAGATTAGAGTTTATGTAACAGGACTGGCTAGAAAGCAACTGGGCCTGAATGAAATGGTGAAGATAGAATCATTGATTCAGACTGTGAAGCAGGACTCTAAGGGATATATAGGATGAGCAGTAAAGGAGACTAGGCAATGTTTTCCAGATCTCTCTGTAAGGATGAGGAGATTATGGGAGAGAGATTTAAATATACAGATTAGAGATTAAGATTGGACTTTATTGCTCTCTTTACATATGGGTCTTTTGGTTTGTAATAAGTACAAAGAGGCCTGTTATACATTTATACACAGGGGCCCAGATATTCAAACTGCGCCAGGCTGTGGCACAAGCTTGGGCACAGCGCAACTTGGCTGCGCAGAGGTGTGGACTGGGCGATATTCAACGGAGCTGCGCCATGACTCAGCAGCATTGAATATCACACCCTGGCCACCCCCAGTGTGCAAGGCACAGTGGCACTACACCAGCACAAGTGGTCAGAGTGGAGCATGGGGATGCACTAGCACAAGTTCCATTGTGCCATGTACAGCAACCACGATATTCAAAAGTTGACATGCAAATGGGGCCATAATGTATGCAAGGCATACATGGGGCTATTTGCATGTCATTATGGCCCCATTTGCATGCAGGTGTGCTGATCCCCGATGACTTGCACCTGGCGCCCTGCCAGACAGCAGCCGTCGGGGACCGACGCCCCCTGCAGCCCAATCACGGGCATTTGTAGTACAAAAAAAATGACTATTCTGTCCAATATACCTGGTGGTCCAGTGGACCGCTATCTGCCCGATCGCAGGCATCTGTATAAAAATATCGTTCCAATATCCCTGGTGGTCCAGTGGACCACTATCTGCCCGATCGTGGGCATCTGTATAAAAATATAGTTCCAATATCCCTGGTGGTCCAGTGGACCACTATCTGTCCAATTGCAGGCATCTGTATAAAAATATTGTTCCAATATCTCTGGTGGTCCAGTGTACCGCTATCTGCCCGATCGTGGGCATCTGTATAAAAAAAAGTCCAATATCCCTGGTGGTCTAGTGGTACCCTGCTCCCCACCCGCCCACTGGCTCCACCACCCCACTCCCCAGTCAGCGGTGGGTGGCAGCCCCCCAACGCCACCCTGCCACCGCTGACTGACACCTGACAGGGCTGCATGCCCATTGGTTCTAGCGTGAGCCAATGGGCATGCAGCCACTACTGTACTACACATTCCAATATGTGAATGGATCATTCACATATCTGGAATGTGTAACTGTACAAGCTGCATGCCCATTGGCTCATGCTGTGAACCAATGGGTGTGCAGCCTACTGAGTGTCAGTGGTGGGTGGCGGGTGGTAGGGTGGTGGGGTGCTGCCACCCACCCGGCCTGACCAGGCGGGGGTGGTGGGGCTCAGTGGGCGGAGTGAGGGGGTACCACTAGACCACCAGGATATTGGACCTTTTTGTTTACAGAGATGTCCGCATCGGGCAGATAGTAGTCCACTGACCACCAGGGATATAGAACAATTTTATTTTATTTTACAAATGCCCGTGATCGGCAGACAGTGGTCCACTGGACCACCAGGGATATAGGACGAATTCTTATTTTTTTTTACAAATGCCCATGATTGGGCATGGGGGGGGCACAGCCAGGTGCAGCTGGAATCCGGGTGGCCACCCACAGGTGGCAGCTGACGTGTTGCACCCTGCAATGTGGCAGCTCACCTGTGGGTGGCCATCAGTTGTTCCTTTTTTTTGGCATAACTTTGTGCTGGCGCAGGTAGGGGTTGCACATGCATGGCTCTGCACATCCTGGGCTGAATATCGGGCTGTGCAGAGTATGCATGGGCATGCCCCCCTACCTGTGCCTGTATACATTACTGATGTGCTCCGGTGCATCAGGATTTTGTCTGCCTTGCCGTTTTCCTGAATATCGCGGTACATCAGTGGGATGCGCGGGTACCTTTTGTTGCCTCGCAACCCTTCTGAATATCTGGGCCAGGGTATACAGTCCTCCTGCAATAGTACACAAATACAACCGTAGTATTTCTCCACAATGTTGAAGATGCAGATTGGAGGAAGGAAATTATTTTCATTGTTTTTGAGTGTGTTCTATCCTTCAAAGATTCTGGGGTGGGGTGGTTAAGGAAATTGGGCGTATATGGGGAAGGGTGCTGCAGTTAAAACCCAAAATTTGCCTATATGGGGTAGAGATTGATGAGGAAGGGAAATGGGAGTGCATCCCAAGATGGGTTATAATTCTCCTTGGCACAGCTAGACATTGTATTCAGAATACACGGGTCTCGAATGCAACACCCACAATACAAGGCTGGCGTACCCTGGTTTTGTGAACACTGGCACTGGCACTGGAGAGGCTGACCCTGTTAGTTAAGAATAAAATTGAGAGTTTCACTATGGAGTAGGCCCCTTCCTGGTGGACCTCTCTCAGTCTGGAAATATACTATTGTGGGAGGGAATGATTGATTAAGGCTATTCGAAGTGAGGTACTGATCCTGAGAAATGTAATGGGATTTCAGGAAAGGAACAAAAAAAATAACTAAATTTGAAAACGAATGTATTTAATACTATAGATCTGTGTAAGTGTCATAATGGATGGGAATTACTATGTGTCTGTTCATAACAAAATATTTTATGCAAAAAACACAAAAGTTATGAGCATACATTGATTTTTTTCAAATACAGGCTTGTACATTCGGTAATATTCAATATTTTTAACCCAGATTTTGAACATAGCCATTTCTTTACAGCACCTCATGAATGTGACAGCTGTCATTTTTCAACTCCTGCCCAAAATGTGTTTTTGCATTCTGAAAGTTCATTTCGCAGTCCCAGTGCAAAAACACCTTTAAGGAGGGACTTGTACATTTTGTCTGCCTGTCTTCTTGAGGAAGGGTCATAACAAGGTTATGTTGAAAATTTGGTGTACAAATAATATAAACCAACACAATATGAGCCTATGTTACATTTTGCAAATGCACACTTGTAACTTTAGTAATTTACAATATTTGTACCCAAAATTCCTCAGCTGCAGCCCTATCAGCACTTTGCACAGCAGGCCATCTTTACAAGTTGTGGAAGTGCTTCACAAAATTGTAACAACTCTACACATCACTAGTGTGCAAGGCAGGAGGGGGATTACACCCTTCATGTAACTTATTGTTAGGTTGGTTTGGCAAGGGATTGAGGAAAAGTGGTGTCTGTTGGTGTTATTTATGCAAGTGGGGTCATCCAAAGACTGGCCTGGGGGGTAGGATATAGGTGATGGGGGTCACTGTTGCAACTGTTAAGGAGCTCCTTAATGTTACCCAGAACTTCATTATGTTAGAGGCTCTGTTAGCCCAAAACACCAGTTGTATTGGGCCTTTTTTATTGCTGATGGTGGACTTTTTTTAATTTAAAGTTTTTTAAAATATTTATGGAGCAATTTCAGCATTCCAAATTTAAAATTGACATTTGTACATAACATCCGTATTCATCCATATTTCGGATGAGATGTTAAACCAAGGTCCCATCTGCCTGGATTGGTGGTAGTTCAGGTGGATGTTAAAGATCCCATGGCACTTATCGAAAAGAGTAGGGGTTTGTTATTATAAAGAATAGACAATACATCAATAAGACAAACTCGTGAAGAATTTCAGGTACAAATGAAGCATATAATACATCAAGAGAAAAAGAAATTTGTAAAGAAAAAGTGGCTAAAAAGAAAACATAAACATTCCACAAATTATAAATTCATGCATTTTGTAAATCAAACCTGATCCTATGGTAGTTACTATGAGACAAAAACCAGGATGAATTCAATTCAATCTATCCATGAAATGTGTTTCCAATAGCTGCTAAACAGTTGTCTATCTATGGTGTCATATTCCAAAATTTCCTGTCTGGCTATAGCCTGCTCAATTCATTTAATTAAGACTATGTTTGGAAGTACAGTATGTTGTACAGAATATTGGCACCTAGCCTGCCACATGAAATATTTTATACAAACGAAAATAAGAGTTAATGTACTAGTATAATACCTCCTTAAAAAAGCCTTGTAATCACCTAGAATTGAACTTTGATAAGAAATGTGACGAGCAATACCCCATTTCCAATGGGATGCTAGATCTGCCCATAGTTGTACTGTATAAACACACTGTAGAAAAAAAGGTTTTCTGTTTCCACCTGACCAACACATTCAGGCCTGATGCATTGCCTTTCCATTATAGGTTTATGCTTCAGGTTACCCCGAACACCTAGCCTACCATGGCAGCTAAGCCATTGGACATCCCACATGTGTAATGGAATTCTTTTGTCAATTAAGGTGTGTAATGCCTGAGGAACCTTGGTAGGAATGCAGAAAGGGAAATCCACCTGTACAAAAAAAAAATTCCCATAATTTCATCATAAAAGTATTTCCTGGAAATGTCATATAATTGAGCCTTACCCAATTTCCATTCTCTGAGTTTTTTAACTGCAGAGACTGCAAATGCTGGTATATTAAGTGTGGAGTTCAACTTAGGTATACCACCACCTTCCCATTTATTCATAAATGTCTGAAACAATGACTGAGTCCAAACAGTCCATGGATGACAATCAGTATGATCAGTGACCTGAAATGAGGATATCATAAAAAAAAGAGTGATAAAAAAACAAAGGATCAATCATCCCAAGTCCACCCTCTGAAATCTTTAGGTAAGTAAAAACTCACTTTTTGGGGTTTAATCTACTTCCCCATACCATTTGAAAAAACAACTATACAGCCTGGTTTCTAGGGAAATTGGGATAGGAAAAACAGAACAGAGATGTAAAAAAACTGGAAGTAGAAATTTCTTGATTATCATAGCTCTCTCTTTTTTTTTTTGAAAAACCCCAAGCTTTCCATTGTTGGACTTTTTGCTCTCCAATAACTATGTGTCTTTCCCAATTCTGATGAGCCATATCTTCACCACCAAGATGAAGGCCTAAGATTTTTACAGTAGTGGAAACAGGAATATGCCCTGTTCTCTGGTCAAATGGAGTCCTGCCAATAGCAAGACTAACACATTTGTCATATTTTAAAATAGTGCCATTCAGTGTAGAGAATTGTTCAAGCATCTGAAGTGCAGCCTTTCCTGAAGTAACATCTTTAACCAGTAAGCATATGTCATCTGCATAAACTGACAATTTTTGAATGGGAATACTCAATGAAGGAGTTAGGCTGCAACTTGTCTGATTATACTCAATTTCTCTAACAACAGGGTCCAAAACAAATGCTTATAGTAGAGGGCTAATAGGGCACCCCTCTCTGACTCCTTGTTTTATGCTAATGTCATTTCCTACTAAGTTATTTACTATAGGACACAATTGTGCATCAAAATATAATGTTTTCACATAATTAATAAACATGTGGGGATGTCATATTTCTCCAAGACTTGAGATAAAAAGTCATGTGAAACTCTATCAAAAGCTTTAGACTGATCTAAGGCTACTATATAACCAGATAATTTATTCTGGTTCCCATATTCACAGACACCTCTAAGAAAGTGTAAATGTTGCTGTATCAACCTTTGAGGTACAGAACAGGTCTGAGCAGGATGGATCACTAATGGTGCTATAACTTGTAGCTTTTTACAAAGAAAAGCAGAAAGGATTTTGTAATCAGTATTTAGTAGGCTAATCGGCCTCCAATTACCCAAATCAGTGCAATCGCCTTTTTTATATAAAAATGTAAGTATTGCTGAGTTAAAATTTGTATCCCCAATTCTGAATTGTACAATATCATTAAAGAAATTAACCAAAATTTTGCTAAGGTCCTCCCTACAGGTTTTATAAAACTCATTCGTAATACCATCCTCCCCGGGTGATATTCCTGTTGTTTTAAATTATTCATAGCCGTAAGAACCTCTATTTTAGAAATGGGTGCATTCAAATTATTCAGTTCAGTGCATGGAACTGTAGGGACAGGAAAATGGAGAACTTTATCCCATTTAGCTGTTGGATGAAATGTGGTGCTAAAAACCGATGACAAATGTTGTTCTATAACTGATAGCATCTCCGCATCAGATGTTCTAACATGTCCTGTTGTGTGTTTTAAACCTGTCATTATTTTTCTATTAAATTTTTGCTTGCATGCAGTGTAAGGGTCCTTAAAAGGTTGTTGCTGCATGCCAAATCTCATTTCAGCAACCATTGAAACTGCCCTGTCATATTGATATTGTTTCATTTTGCACTTAAGTTCCCCAATTGTTTTTGTAAATCAGGAGTTGCCATCTGAAGGCTAGACATCAATTTATAGAACTGATTTCTATATGCCAAATATTGTACATAATCAGAATTACTTCTCCACTTTCCATAAGCAACAAAAAATTATTTTATGGCGGTCGTGGTGTCTGACCACCAGGAAGACCAGTTATCGTATACGTCTGCAACTGATTTCCTGGAGGATAGTAAGTACTATATTTATTTTAAGACAGAAGTATCTTCTAATAGTCATGAGTTTAGTTTCCATCTCCGATTCATAAATGGAAACCTAGTAGGTATCTGGCCAAGCCCAATTGAACAAAGAAGTAGTTTATGGTCGGAAAATTCAAAATGACGTAGAATAAAATGTTGTACCACTAAATATTTGGAGGTAAAAAAATAGTCTATTCTTGTAGAGAAGGAAGCCCTCTGATAAGTGAAACCAACAGACTTATAGAGATCCCGATATGTGTCTCTAAGTCTTGCCACCAATAATGTTTGTGAAAGTGCATAGGAATCACAATAGATTTTTTGTTGTATATTATCCTTCATGTGGACATCTAAACTACAGTTCATGTCTCCTCTCCAAATAATGTGCTTGGAAGTAAACAAATAAGGTTTGATCTGTTGACATAAATAAATTCTCGCAATTTTAAGTTGGGGAGCATAAGTATTAATTAGTCGAAGAGAATACCCTTTATACAAACAATCAATAAGCAGGGCCCTACCAGGCATTATATCAATAAGCCGAGTAACCTGTACCTCAGTGTGGTTAAAAAGGATCCCCACCCCATCGGCAGTATCAGGGCCAAAAGACCAAAAGGAGGGACCCTCCCACCAGACTTTTTGTGCTTGTGTAACTTCAGCCAAATTGACAAAATGTGTTTCCTGCAAAAATATGATATCTGCCTGTAGGTTTTTACAGTGCATTAAATAAATCATTTGCCTCTTATAATTCTTAATGCTACAACAGTTAAGTGATACCATCTTTAAGCAGGCCATGGCATATAAGTTAAGAGTAAGGGTCTATCATGTTTCAGTTTTTTCCCTTTTTTTTTTTTAGTGTCAAAGAGGTCCCTTTCTCCCTCCTCCTCTAACTCCATTTTGGATAATGCTTCTGATTTATTGGAGGTTTCAGAACCAGAGTTCCCCTCTATTTCAACCAGAACTTGAAAAGAATTTTGTGTGTGGCAGACACCGGAAGCCCTCTTCTGTCTGTTAGCAGCCCAGGTTATCCATCTGGGAGGGGGAGTCTGAAAATCTGTAACCAGTGGGGGCATTGACATGAAGTTAGCAGATGGCTCGGAAGGACCAGGGGAAAGTTCTGAGCCATGTTCTTGGGCAGCAGAAAGTAAGACTGGCTGGTCCTGGACTGGTTGACTAGGCTTCTGTATCTCAGGCTCCTTCTCCTGAGCATGTGGAGTATTGGTTTGAGATTCCTGATGTATAGCCCCACTATCCTGATCAGTATGCTCTGTATCTGCTGCTGAGTTGTTTGGTGCCTGTGGCCTATACCTTTCCTGGGCCTGATTTATCAGATTATCTTTGTTAGGGCCTCCCTGCCAATTCTGATCTGCCCAAGGGCACTGATGATAGCCATGGCCTGATTTCTCACATAGATTACACTTGAAAACATTCCTGCAAACTTCGCTACCATGATCCAGCTCTCCACACAGGGAGCATTTAACCTTGTCACATGCGCTACTTAAATGACACCTACTGCCACATTTGTAGCATGCTTTGGGCTGACCTGGAGAGAAACAAATGGCCCTATCTTTTCCCAGAAAGAAACTGTTGGGGATATGTTTAACATAATTTTCCACAATATGCAATTTTACTTTAAATCACCATGCCCCGGTCCAAATAACCTCTGAATCAATAATGGGCTGAGGAGGCCCCAAAACAGTGCATTTTTTTTCCAACCAGTACTGGATATCTCCCACATTTACTCCCTCATTTTGAAACATTATATTTATAGTTTTAAACAGAGGTTTAAGGATGGGAATTGCCCAAAAAGGAAGCCATAAAGGTAAAGTCTTGCAAGCCTCATACTTATGCCAGAATTTGGCAAGACCAGAGAAGTGCTTGAAAATAATGTCAAAGGTATCCTCTCCATGGATGTTTATTAAAGCATAAATGTCCATGGCTATGAAGTTCATTGAGTCCTTCAATAATTGTCTGGCGACATATGCTCTAGATGGGTGTTCAGGCAGACCGCCCCTATACATAAGTCGCACTTCGTTCCTGCAAGGGGCCTGTTCCAATTTATTATTCCTGAATAAGTCCAAAAAATGAGGGCTCTGCCTGGCATCATTCCTATGTGGTGAATGAGCAGGGGACACTCTTGGTGGGTCCTCAGAAGAAGCAGTCCCCGTAGTATCAGTAGCTTCAATATTATCAGCAACAGTCCCTGAGTCAGAGTCAATGGTATTTGGAGGAAAAACCAAAGGCTGACCTGAAGGGGAAGCCCCTTGTCGAATTTCTGGAGGAGCCTGAAGATCTACAGTCATGGGTGTAGAGAAGGAGATCCAGTTAAGGTCTGGAGTCCAACGATCATCAGGCTGCTGAATCCAACCAGCCTGGGACAGCACGGATTTCTTAGTCCAAGATTCTTCCCCTTCCAATTCTGACATTCACTTGCTGGAGCCGGCAACACAGGCAGTCAATGCGAGCACTTCCTCATTCCTCCCTCCAGCTGTAGCAGTGACGCATACTGCGTCAGAAGCCTGGCGTTCTGTTGTCACAGTAACCGGTGAACAGCCTTCAGTAATGGGAGCAGCCCAATCTAAAACTGCAGCAGGAGAAGATGTCTCACCATCCGCGGTCGGGATCTCGCCATCAGTCGAACAACTTTGCAATGCCTCCACTGCACACCCCACTAGCATGCATATCTCTGTGAGCCATCTCCTGTTCGGTAAGTTGAGCTGAAGTCTCCTGAACCTCTATTGCACTTGGAGCAAAAATTTGCAGAGCTGCGGTCTGCACACCTTGCTCCTCCACACATCCAGCTCCATCTACCATGTCAGTAAGCAGAGCAATGTCTCTCCCTACTGACAGCAACTCAGTAGGGGAATTTCCCCAGTGTCCTGGCCAAATTTCCCTCATTCACTAAAAATACCACCAACAGTTTAATCTGGTTCAAGGTCAGTTGGCATTCATCTGTATCCCTTCCCCCGTGTCATGCCTGAAAATAGGCAGAATTTGTCTAGTGCACTTACCCGGTCAACAAAAACTAAATAAAATAATAAACAAAAAGTATTCTTGTAGGATACAATTAGCCTATCACACAAAAATAATAATACACAGCAGTGGTCCCAAAAACAGATTGCAATGTTACAAGACAAAACAAACTGTCTCCCCCTCCCATCCCCTCTGAAAAAGACTCCACTGATTCTCACCACATCTATGTTGACCCACCAGATTTTTAGGGTTAATGTCATTTCTATGGGTCATAATCCAGAATATCCATGGATCCCATAAACCATGAAAATTTTTCATCCAAAAGTTAATACCTGCAGTCATTTTCTCCATCCCATAAATTCTTGTATGTTGTCTTCCCAGTTTTCATACTTTGGCGGATCCACTGCCAGCGATGTGCGCATGATAGAAATATTTGGCTGCTAACAACCACATCCTCAGATGGCATCTGACAGTAGTTCCACCTACCTGTTGTGGGAAAAACTGTAGCAAGGCCATATGTGGGGTGAGTGGACCCAATGAAGGGAAAATTTCCTGCTGAGCCCTCTCAACTGCTTGCCAGTAAGGGGTCGATTTGGAGCTATCCCAAAAAATATGTATATGGGAAGTTTTCTGATTCCCACACTGTCTCTAACAAGCCTTACTCCTCTGTGTATCATATTGCCTCATAACGTGCAAAGTACAAACATAATGGATTGTGACCTTCCAAGCGTACTCATGCCAAAGACATAAGGAAATGAGTGTCTACTGAAAGAGACAGATGTTTTCCCATTCCTGTTTTGTAACTGTGCACTGCATCTCCCTTTACCATTTTTGGCTAATCGGTAGTGTAGAGCCCATATGTAATGTTTTCATTGTTTTATATGTCACTGAAAAAGTATGATCCAGTATATAACCAGACAGGTATTTTACCATCAGATTCACTAGGGGGGGTGGGTTGTTTGTCTGTACCAAGACAGGCACAGCCATCCTCCCAGATAATGCCTTATTTGGAAATATAAAAATGCTTAGCATGGCCTTTTAAGAATTATTATTGGAGTTGCTGGAATGTTTTAAATTTACTGCCTTCACAAAATTGGAAATTAAATTTGAACCCTTTATTATACCATTGTTTAAAAGTTTTATCAAACTTCAGTGATGTAAACCTTGGATCTAAAATTGGTACTTCCAAATATCTAGCCTTTTGTTTGAGCTCTGGAGTTTGTGTGAGAGTCTGCCACTTCTCCACTTTCGTGTCTGCAAAGTCAGATAAGAGTATTTTCCTTGTGTCCCCTCCCTTTCTATAGAATAAAAGGTCTTCTGGTGTCTGTGGTAGAGTGTGTACTTCTATCTGTTTCCAATGTTAATTGGAGATATGATCAACAGTAACTAGTATAAGGTGTGTAAGAAATGCACCACTTTGCAGTAAAATTGAAGGTTCAGCAGAGACAATCCCCACCCCGGGGTGTTTGGGAGCTGTAACATATCATATGATACCTTAGGCTTCTGTCTTGCTCAGAGGTATCTGGAAATTAGACAGTTCCACCTGTGGAATGCCTCGGGAGGAGGTTAGAGAGGGTGGGTTTGAAATAAATATAATATTCTGGGGAGAATATTCATTCATTTACTTTCTACCCTGTGGATAATTGTTAGAGGTAAGGAGGTCCATCCTTGCAGGTCTTCTTTGATCTGTTGTTCTAGATGATCAAGATTACATTTACAAAGTTGCAAAATGTCCCCAGAAATCCTAATACAGAGATATCATATGACCAGTCTGTTCCACTTAAATGGAAATAGCACTTATTGAGGGGTGGTGGGTTATAACCTATTTGGAGAACCTCCGCTTTCTCTGTATTCAACATATACTCTGCCAGTTCCTCCATTTCCTGCAATATGACATACAGTGCAGGTAAAGAGATTTCTGGTTCTGTAAGATAAACTAAAGATCATTGGCATAAAATGTCACCCTGTGTTCTGCTGCAGCGACTTGGATGCCTATACAGTATTTTGATTCTGAATAGTTTGGGTTAGAGGTTCTGCAAATAGGGCAACTAAAAGTGAGGATAGGGAGTAGCCTTGGGGGATGCCTTTGTATAAATGAAATCAGTTGAAGAATGTGCCATTCACCTTAATCACAGCCTGCAGAGTCGGATAAAGATTTTCAAGATGTCAGAAGGAAACAGGGAATAGGATCACTTGTTTTTTATTTATTTATTGAAATGTTTTACCAGAAAAAGTACACTGAACAACAAGTTGCTCATCTCACATAACATCCTGGGGGAAGGGGATCCAGATAGGGACTATAGACATGTAAGGAGGTCGTGGAGTCAAAAACAGTGGTGGAATTCAAGCATGCATGGGACAGTCATAAGGCAATTCTAGGGGATGAGGGTAGGAAAAAGTAGGCTGCTGGTTAACTAGGATCTGCAGCTTATCCAGTAGGCAGGGAAATGGGCAGACTGGGTGGGCCAAGCGGTCCTTATCTGCCATAAAATTCTATGTTTCTATGTTTCTATGTAAGCACACAATCAGTGACTGTTACAACAGTGAAACATAAATGGAAAATTACAGGCAGAAGGAGGGATGAGGCAGCTAGAGAGCCAGTATTCGGGGTAGCACTAGAAAGAGCAGTTGATAGATAGGTAGTTGTGTAGGGTGGCAGTTAGGGATTATGTGGAGTATGAGTGATGGATCTGGGGGAGGCGTGAGTTCCACAGCTTAGGGAGGCAGTGGGAGAAGCCATTTTGTCCTGCTTTAGTATTACAGCGAGGGATTGCAAGGTACCTTGTGTCACCTGATCTGAGATAGTAGGGGGAAGGGATAGGAATAGATAGAGTGATAGCTAGGTAGAGAGGGAGAGAGGGAGAGAACCAAGCCAGAATTTAGAGGTGAATTTTACACAGTGGAGGGTATGCCTGTTAGTAAGTGAGGTAAAGGACATGGTGCAATAGATGTCACAGTGGTGAGTGATAGGGGGACAGTCAATGGTGAAGCAACACAAAGAGCTAAAGAGGGTGTCCAGTCTGATTAAGGCAGACAATGGAGCAGCACTGTTGACTACGTCGCAGTAGTCAAAAATAAGAGGTCATCTTCCATTATAATCACTGCCATAAGCGGGTTGCACTTACTGTTTCTGTACAATGCACCTAGCTTGGGGTGCAGTTTTTTCAGAATGGCATTGATATGAACAGAGAAGCTGAGGTGTTGGTCAAGCCATACCCCAAGGTATAGAAATGAGAAGGTGTCCTTAATAGTAATCCTATCAAGGGTGTGGAAGGTGGGCATGACAGTTAGCCTTGGGAGTCTCTGCCTAGGGCCAAAGGTCATGGAGACAGTCTTCTTGGCATTCAGAAAAAGCTGGTGTGATCTAAACCAGAGCTTGATCTTATTGAAATCTTCCTGGAGGCTGGTGTCACATCACTAATAGATTTGCCAGATGTGTATATGACACTATCATCTGCATACATATGTATGCATGCAAATGAGCAAACCTTTGGGAGGTCATTCAGAAAAATAGAGAAAAGGAGGGGACCAAGCAGTGATCCCTGTGGGACTCCAGTGTTGATGGGGAGAGGAGGGGAGATGGAGTCAGCTATGTGAACTGATTGCTACATACCAGTCAGATAGGCCTTGAACCAATTAGTGGCAGCAGGAGTGAGGCTAGCTGAGGAGAGACTAATGAGCAGAAGGGTGTGGGAGACTGTGTCGAATGCTTTTGCTAAGTCGACAAATATGGCAGATATGACCTGGCCACTATCCATTCCAGAGATAATGGAGTCAGTGAGCCTCAGTAGGGAGGTGGCAGTAGAGATTTTTTTTCTTAAAACCAGACTTGAAAGGAGTGAAGAAGGAGGAGTCATCAAGAAAGGAGGAGAGTTGAGATAAGACAAGGTGTTCCTGCAACTTAGCCATGGTTGGGAGCAAAGAAATAGAATGATAGTTGCCTGTGGAGGTAGAGTCACTGCCCTTAGGTAGGGGACGACAGTGGCATGCTTCCAAGTTGAAGGGATAGTAGCAGTCATGAAAGACAGATTTAAGAGGACAGATAAGGGGTACAAAATGGCAGGAGCCAAGAGGTAGAGCAGCTTAGGATCAAGGCTGTCAGGAGAGCCGTCCTCGGAGGGGTCGATGGCAAGGAGAGCATTTAGCAGGAGAAATGGGAGAGAACAAAAAAGAGGAGGAGGAGGGGAAGGAGGAGGAAGGGGAGGAGGATGGGGTGGAGAGGGGGCCAACATTGGAGGAGGAAGGGGAGCAGGGTGTAGCTGGAGGGATGGAAGCCAAAAGGCCAGAGGCACAAATAGTAACTTGAGGGGCCATTTGCAGGAATTTCCAAGAAACCCTGTCAAATGCCTTTTGGGCATCCAAGCTAAGAATAATAAGATAAATCTTGGTTTTATGAGTGTTGGCTAAAAGATAAATTGTCCATTTTATATTATCTGAAGTTTGGGGATGTGGAACAAATCCAGATTGATCTTTATATATTAATGTTGGTAGGATATGTTCCAATCATTTAGACAATATATGAGTAAGAAGTTTATAATCATGATTAAGGACAGAGATTGGTCTGTATGACTCGCATTGCATCTGGTCTTACAGGGCTTCATAATGGCAAATATTTCAGCATAGTTCCAACTCGGGGGAGCAGAATTCCCTTTATGAACTTTCCTAAAAACTGATGTTAATAAGGGTAATAGTTTAGCTTTAAAGATTTTATAAAATTCCATGGGATAGCCATCTTGTCCTGGTGTCTTGTTATTTTCCACATTGGTGAGCACTGTGTATATTTCAGCCACATATATTTATTTATTTATTTGTTTTTGTTAACCGGGTGAGGCACACTAGACAGCCAAGTGCCTATTCTCAGGTGCAACCCGGGAGGGTTACATAGGTAGAAGCATACAAGAACAGTGAAGGAGTCAATTACATACAGTGGGATAACAGGCTTAACAGGAACTGAATAGGAAGCTGACATGATAAGTCAAATTTAACATACAAGAAAATAACAGACATAACCTGGAATGAATAGGTAGCAAGACAGCTTTAGAAGTGATTAGCACATGATACATATGACTGTGGAACATACATGGTGAGCATGGCAGTGAGCAGCAAAATACATATACGATTAGTGCAAACAGAAGTAAGTGCCAGCGGGGGGGGCAGAGATGAAGGGAGGTAGCACTAGGGTGGGGGGTATAGATTGACAGGTGAACCCTTAGGGAGGGAGGGGTAGGGTGAGAGTATAGTGAGCGGATGTCCAGTACTGGATTAACTACCAATACTGGAGGGTAATGCAGTGGACGCTAAGACACCTCAGCATACTAGATGCTAGTGAACTATGAGGTACAGGGACATGTGGAGAATGATTTCAGGAAGTTCCAAAGGGAGGCTTTGAAGTGGGGATGGGAGGAAGAGGACCAGGTGAGGGCTGGAAGTGAGTTCCAAATTTTTGGGGCATAGGTGGTGAAGGTCCGATCCCCCGTAAGGGAGCGGGTTCTAGGAACCAGGTGATCCAGTGCTGCCCTCGACCTGAGATGATAGGAAGGGGTGCATAGGTCTACTGTTGATCTTTGGTCATGGAGGACAGATCTGAACTTGTGAAGAAGGACTGATATCTATTCTGAGGAGGTTCTGGAACAGGCTGATGAAGTGTTTGGTAACGGACTTGAAAGCTTGCTAAGATGTCCGAAGTGTGTTAATGATATTGATTCAAAACCGGGCATTTTATTTTTGCTATGGTAATCAATTTTTGTTCTTGCCTTAGTATATAGGTTAGTATTCTAGAAGCTTTTGGTCCCCCTTTATAATACTTTTGTCAGAGATCTAAGAGGGCTTTTTCCATCTTATACTGCAACAATTCTTGAATTTGTGTTTTCACCTTATGTAACTGTGATAGCACAGAGACATCCCCCTATACTTGTGCTGATTGCAAGAAATTTAAGGTCTCCTCAAGTTGCAACAGTTTTGATCTCTACGCTCTTAAATTGGGATAAGTATTTAATTATCTTACCCTGTAAAATCACCTTTAGCATATCTCATTGAATAGAATGAGAAGTGTCAGCCCTTGAGTTATCACTAGTTATTTGTGTGATTTTTTTTTCCTGAATTAGTTTTAAAAATTCTGGGTCTCTTAATAAAGTGAAATTGAGTCTCCACTACTTAGAAGTTTTTTGCAGGGATCTGATAGCAGTAATGGGACTCCCTCTATGTGGTCTACTGAGCCTATGTTTTCTGCTGTTTTACAAAAATAATTCAGCATGCAATAATGGGCAGGAGCCCCCGTGTAAAATGTGTATGACCTTACTTGTGGGTTAAGATGTTTCCAGACTTCTACAAGTCCCACCTCTATGATTAAATGTCTACAATGCCTTTAACCTGTGGTAGATCTAGAGGGTGTGGGTTAGAACTATCCTTGCGGGGTACATTAACATATTAAAATCACCTCTGACAAAGAGAGGGGCCCTGGAAGAATTCTGTTATTTTATTAAATAAAAACTGGGGTACTGCAGCATCTGAGCTTGGTGGGATAAATATGCTTCCCACTGTGCAAAGCTGTCTTTGATTTTTCCCACCACCAATACCAGTTGAGCGTCATTATCGGCATAGGTATCATCTAATTTAAATAATACATTTTTAGGGACCAGAATTTTTATACCCCATCTATTACCATTTTGGTATGAGGAAGCTAACACATGTTCCATCCTATATTTCCCAAATATAGCATGTTCGCCTGAGCTCATATGGGTTTCTTGTAGTCATATTAGTTGGGGTTTCTTTCTTTTAAAGTAGGAGAGCAACTCAGAGCATTTTATCAGGTTGACCAGCCCATTAACATTCTGTTTGACCACTGAAAAAGTCTTGGAGGGTGATTCATTGTGAAATCCTGAGAAGAGCTGCCCCCTCTGAGCTCCCCTGCTCAGCACTATTGGGGGTCCCTAGGAAGGCCCCTCCTACCGGGTGTCTGCATTCTATTCATTCAATGCTCCTGAAGTACTCTGAATAATGGGAATCGCTGCTATATAACACTTGCTGAACTACAGATCAAACAGCCAACTTGTAACCAGAACCATAATATCAAATACTGTACCAACTAACCACATGCAACCGGCAAGTGACTCTTTGTACAAAATCTATTAAAAGAATGCCTTTGAAGGCAGGGAATCACTGGCTGTGGTTCCCTACAATGCCCAAGTGCTCCAGAGGTGCCACATGGAGTATTTTTTTGATGGAGAGTGAGTGGTTCCCTGAAGTGAATCAGGTCTCCATGGGATGAAATTAGTCCATCCAGGGGAACTAGAGTTGAACCTTGTACATGAGGTGGGGATGTCCCATCTTGACTGAGATGATACAAAAAAAGAAAACACCTTGTGGTTTTAAGAGTTCCCCAACTACAACCTTCTGGTATATCCTGTAGAAAGGTGGGGCCCTCGGATATAATGACCTAATCAAAATGTAAGACTCCTGGGTATTCCAATACAAGACTCCAAAATGTCCTCAACTATAATATCCTGGTCCTTAATAAATTATAGTAACTGAGGGTAGTAATGTCTTTGGTCCATAAAAGAAGAGTCAAACTAGGAAATAATAAAAGAAAATTCAATATTTCAGGCTCCAGTTCAGATCGGGCTTATAACTGAGCAGTTACAGTATAATACAGTCTTTGGTACCATCTTGTGGATGATTGAAGGAACAACTCCATTTTAACCCTCATCCTGCTGCCGACGAGTTAACTCGTCCTTCTTTAACGCATTCACTGGTGCCGCCGACGGCATAACTCGTCATTTGGCACACTTGTTTTCAGTGCTACACTGCACGTGCACATTCTGCTTTTGCAGAAATCTGCCCAGAGATATGCAAAGTAGGGACCGGTGGCTTTCTCTAATTGGCATAATTTGCAACCAACCACAGCTTACCACATATCATCATTCAGTTACTGGAACTACTGCTGCTGAGTTTTCAAGCACTTGCGTTTTGTCTTCTGTACTGCGAGTTGAGTTGGAACCTCTGCAATTGTCTTACCACAACACGTTCTTTATAACAGTAGCCTGAAATCCACTGCTTTTGTGAAGTCAGTGGAAACGTAGAAGAAACTGCTTTGTGAGGTCAGTAGTTTGTTGATGTTTGAAAGGGGAGAACTAGCAACTAATAACCAAACTATTTCAATCACTCATAATCATGATATGGAGTAAAAAAAGAGGGTTTGAAACTGGACAATTATTTTTATTTATTTTATTCAGTGTGAATAGTCAGTGTAAATCTGGTACTGCAAGAAAAATGTTTTCCCCGTCGGCAATCTGTGCAACTGCGACCACAGCAAGTCTTTCTCTTCCTTTTCTAGTCAGTGTTTCTGCAAACTGAAATGATCGTGGCTCCATGTAAAACTCAAAATTGAGTTTTGTTTCTGTTCCTCCGTCCTTTGATTTGGTGACAGTAGTATCATGATTAGTGATTAGAGATTAGAGATTGTTGTTTTCTGAGTGGGCTGTTTTATGTTTTACTCGGTGTAAATCCGGTGCTGTAAGTGAATTTTTTTTCCCCTTGTCATCAATTTGCTCAACCGCAACCATGGCATGTATTTTCTTACATTCTAGTCATGTTATTAGATTGTATATAATAATTTGTGCCTTTGCTGCAGAACTCAGTGTTTCTGCAAAATACTTTTCTTTTATCCAAGTGATACTTATCCTCTAACATAGGTTTTGAAACTGAGACTATTGGCACTTTCACTAATTAGCATGTATTTTTTTTTGCTTGTTCTGTTTGTATATATATTTTTCATATTCTTCATATCTATGGTACTTATATATGTCTAGCCATTACACGTTTTGGTGCGCATTCTGAAAGGAGATGTAAAATGTCAGTACGCAATCTGAAAGGAGAAAATGGCACCACAGAAGTTTTCTTTTTTTTTTTTTTTTTTTTTCGTCTTTATCCCTCCTTACTGCCTCCGGTGCCCCCTCCTTCCGTCCGCTCGTGTCCTGCCCGGGTCATCCTTGGGATCTGCCCCTAGAGTGCCCTACCTCCTTCTCCCTGCACATTGGGGTCTGTCCATTGGTGGTACAAGCGGGCTAAGGCGGCCTTCATCTAGGGCTTGCCGGAGGGTATTTTCCTGGTTTTCTCCCCTTACGTCCCTGCCCCCTGAGACATCCGCGCTTGGGACGTATGTCCCGAGTGGCAGCGTACTGACGCACGCTAGCCCTCACGCACTTGCCAACGTCTCCCCTCCCCGACTCCGATAAGCGGAGCCGCCTTCATCCTCTCTTGGTCGGTGCTTCCACCGGCCATGAGAGTGATGTAGACCACGGAAGTAGTTCCGTGTTCCATAGGTTCCCACCCCTGAGGGAGGAGAGCATCCGTTGGGATGCTTAATCCTCCTTCCCCCTACCGACCCCCAGTGACCCAAGTCCATTCCCGAACCCGGGTCGCCGGCGTAGCGCGAGGTGTGGCGTCCAGCGCCTCAACCCTCAGTGCCACCGGGCCGGCCACCACAGCAGTTTTCTGAGCCTAGCCTAGTCTAGCCAGTATGATCAGGGCTACATGCCATAAAAAGAGTTGTTTTGTGTATTTTGTGAAAAATAAGTTTTCTCCTCCCTTTTATTTTTAATTTTTTACTTTTTATTTTTTTTTCCGGTGACATTCGATAATCGAATGGTAAGTGTTTTTCCGAATGAATTCTTAGAATGTTGATGTTGTCCCTGTTTGTCCATCCTCATGCCAGTTTTACTGCAGTCCACCAACGAGAATCTTATACAATAGCATCCATCAGATCCATATGTTTTCGCAGGCTAACACCAGAGGGCTCCAAACATTTATTTGCATAGCATTGAAACGCACTGTAAAAGAATATATTAAAGCAAGACTGTCACAGCATTTTTTTTTTTTTTGCTAACATTTATTTTAGATAAGCAAGCCCCCCCCCCCAATGTAATGGGTATGCAGAACATCGTGATCATCAAGTCACTGACTGCAAGAGATCCGATAAAACGTTAGTCACTGTCTTCAGAGTACTTTTCCTTAATAGCATAAAAGCAAATGAGTGTAACATGAGAATGCATTCATTTTCATTGCAATGATATCTATCTCCTCACCACACACTCTGCCCAAATTGCAAGTGATAGAAAGTTTCGATTCAGTTAGAAGCCAACTGATGCGTAACTGTCCTGCTTCTCCTGGCAGGTTCTTGTGTTTCTATTAGCAGTTAAATATTATAAAATATAATATTATAAAAACAGCCATGTGAGACAGTAATTCATTTAGTATGCTAAAAGTTGAAATAAATATACAAAAAGACTATTAAAAGTCAAGCTTGAGCCAACAGTAACCCAAGCCTGAGTCACTGGTCCTACAATAAACCACTTCAGTGAGCACGGAGCCAGCATTCAGCACCCTGTACAGATCCTCAACCACCGGTTCCAACAGCAACCAGTTACAACTCCAGCATAAGCTCTTGGTCACAGATGCAGTCCGTCTCTGTCTACCCACAGATCGCTTGTACAGGACAAGGGTAGAACTTCAGGAACAAAGATCAACAGGGATGATACACACGTAATAAAAAGATACAACATTGAGAGCTACGAAACCTTGGGCACAAAAGCAAACTAGTGTGCCAGAAAGCGTCACAGTTATGTTTAGATGTCTTTGCAATACCACGACTCATCAGGATGTGTTGTGCTTCAGTTTCACTTGTTAAGAAATTGGCAACCATTATGGCACCTTCTTATTGCCACTTCAGTTAACTCGCCACCCCTGAACAAGGTGCTATCACTTGAACTTTCATTTTCACAGGTTGTGCCAGCTGTGGGAAGGGCTGAAACCGATCAGTTATTTGAATAAATGAGTCCAGTGTTTCGATTTTCATGGACAGAAGATCGTCTGTTTGGGGAAGGGAGACCCATGCAGGGGTATAGTTGAGTCAAACCTGACCACGCGAATCATCAGCAAATCAAGAAGCCTTTTCGAGTTGTGTAATTGAACTGAATCTCTCCAGTTGTGAAAAGTGTTGGTAGCAGGGTTCAAACAGGTCAGGTTTGCCATCTGCAGCTTAGCAGGCAAGCACCGGTAGCCTGTTAAACACAATTGATAAAACAATTATTCTGCCTTGCAGAAGATCCCCCAAAAGTTGTCTTTTCACAAGTAACATGGCTGAGGACGACTTAGTTAATGGCACAGTCTTCTGCCAAAATCACAATTGCATCATCTTTTCTGAAGAGAATCAAACAAATGACAGCAAAACTATTGATTTTATCATCAGATGTGTGATCCCTTCCATCTACATCATAATTATTACTGTGGGCTTGCTAGGGAACATAACGTTGGTAAAAATATTTATCACCAACAGTGCCATGCAAAGTGTACCAAATATTTTCATTTCCAGCCTTGCTGCTGGCGACCGCTTGCTCCTGGTAACATGTGTTCCTGTTACGCCTCCAAGTACTTCTTTGAGGAATGGATGTTAGGGACCGTGGGCTGCAAACTCATCCCCATCATACAGCTTACTTCAGTGGGCGTTTCAGTTTTCACGCTTACTGCCCTGAGTGCAGACAGGTAAGGAGCTGACACTTTCCATGGTTTTCTGGAACACAACTGTGAGCAATTACAATTGTAGAAACAGGTCCAGTGTGCAATGCAATTGGTACAACAGGGACACTTACAATACATAGGACGTTCCTGTAAACAAAAAAAAAAACACAAGACACTCACGTTTTTATTTAGATTATAAATACATCTGAATCTAATCAGATTCCAACTTCTTGAAATAATTAGAGGAGACTATGGCGTTTGGTGACATTGACAATGTTTAAGGCTGAAGCAGGGGGGCCAGCAGATGCAGATCCTTGTGGAAGAAGTCAGGCACTGGTTTGGGGCATGGAGTAGACTCAGTGTGAGTGACAGTGTATGTGTGTTTGTACGTCTTTGTGTGCTTCAGGTGTAGGAACACATACACCAAGTAAGCTATGAATTACAAGTTAATTGGAGAGAGTGGTAGCATAAGTACTGCTGAACATTTGCTACTTATAAGGTAGTTCCTGATGTACAATATGGGGTGAACAAGGGGGTTGGATAACAAATATGGGCATGTCTACAATGGTATGGGTAGAAAACTGGCACCAAAGGGTTCTTACTTACAAATGTTATTTTCCTAGCTATACCACTGGGCATGTGTGTATCAGAGTCTATATAGGAACTAGGCAGACTTAATGAGTTAAGGGTTTGAGACTCCTACTTCCTATTTGTGTGAGGCTCAGAACAGAACAAATTGCTGCATGCTGCCCCATTCAACAATAGCATGATTTGACAGGGGTTGAAGCAGAAGCATGTGTGGGTGTTTGGGATGGGGGTGTTGAAGCTTGCAGCAGGTAGATCTTTGTAGGAGGAAGGTGTCAGGCACTGTGATTGAGAAGGGGTGGATCCTAGAAGAGGGCGTTGGTACCGAAACACATATTTATGTTCTACCTGCTTATTTTTCAATTAGTGGACTGGGGCACTGAAGTTGGCTTTGGAGGTCCCAGAACGTCATACCGGCCTTAAATTCAAACAGTAGAGAGTCAATCATGTATATTGATCCTCCTAACAGCTGTTGTAATATTTTAGAATGTGAATGACTTTCTACAGTTTGAATTCTGCTCCAGAGGCCAACCTGAGGGAGACTAATGGGATGGCTGCAGGGGCAGAAAAGCTGTAGCCTTGTATTTGCTTCTTCCTTCTTGGCCTCTTACAACAAGAGTAGACCAATGAATTAACACTCTTTGTTGTTGGTCTCCTGCTTGGTAGAAAACTGCCTGTGACTGGCAACAACACAGTTTTAGTTCCTCTGAGGCTCCAGGTGGCAGCAAGTTAAGTGTAAAAACTTTAATAAAAATGAAAGAATTCTCAGTTTCTTTGGGAGATGATATCATTTATCAAGCTATCTTACAGAATACTGTTTGTTAGTCTTTTAAAGGTTATCATGTGTCAAACAAAAAATGATGTTGTTGCTTTTCACATGTGGCCGGGTGGCCACTATGTGTTCTAAGTCCCTGACCAGAAGGCACTCGTTTGGCAGAGATGATGCAGTGCCTTCATTTGTAACCGTAATAATGAGTATTATGCACAGGCAGGAAACAATATGTAAACTGTACACTGTCCTCATCACAGCATTGTCCCTCAGTCCCACCACAGCACATCCTCCCCACTAGGATCAGATAGCAGTATTTCAGAACAAAATTACACTAATAAAAGTTGGTTCCAATACACCTTTGTATGTGATGCTAAAGTAGCTTAGATGCCCATACTTTACCCCACTCATTTCCCACTTGTGCAACCAAACCTCTATACTGACAAAAGAGAAATGTGTACCTTTGTGTAACTAATTAGACCAGATTGCATGGAAATTGATGGAGTGAAGTGGTACTGTATTTGTGGACAGCTAAACACCATTGTTATTTTACACCCAGGTGTAAAGGAATCCATATTTGTTTATACACTTTTAAACAGCAGGACTCTTATTATCTGCCTCTGGTGGGGTCAGAAGTGATGTGGTGAGGTAAGGTGAGAGACAGTGCTGTGGTTAGGACAGTGTACTGCTCAGGTGGGGGTGTTCATGCTATATGACTTACCAGCTGTCACATCAATAGAACTTCCCTCCAGTCATGCTATTAACTAACAAAGATTTTACAAAATAGAGTTTGGTGCCTTTCAATACCTTTGGTTCTTTGATTTCTCTACTGCAATGGAGTGGATTTGTGACACATTCTGTTTCGAGTTAGGCAGTCACTATTTTGTTCTATCAAAGTCACTTATGTCAATTTACAAAAAATAAATAGATGCTAAAACAAATGCGAGTGGGGGGGGGCTTATAGGGCATGAAAGGATCCCGGGTTCTGATTGTTTTAAGAAGTTATACTGTACTTGCTGTGTCCTCCTGAATGAATCCTAAAACTGAATGTGACACGTTTTATATCAAAAGTGTACACATATAATTTTAATAATTTGCAAAAAACTGTGTTAATGCACCAGTTAGGGTAACTGAATGCCCCAAAGTAGGCAATGTGGTGTTAAGGATTCTTATCTTTACTGACCTTCCTCAAAGCAGCAAAAGGAAAAATATTAGGGTTTTGGTCACCTATGTCTTGGCAATTCAGTGATGGGGTCTTCTTTGGTGGTTGTCAACTCAAATGCCACTATATTCTGTGAGCAAACAATGTCACAAATTACCTACTTTCTTTACACTGGACCCATGGGGAGAGGGAGAATTAGGGTTGACAACCCCCAGGAAAGACCCCACCACTAATTCACCAAGACTCCGGAGACCCATAACCCTAATGTTTTTTCCTTTTGCTGTTTGGGGGGGGGGAGGTGTTAAGGTGAGAAACCTTAATGCCACATTTCTGTATTTTTGTGGCGTTAAGTTACCCTGCGGTGAGTGCACTTTTTGCAATTTATTCCCTTACTTTTTTAGATACTATAATTGAATCCTCATTTGCCTGTGTGAGCGTCTCCATAGATGTGTGCATGTATGTTGGTGTTTGTGCATGGACATACTTTACACACCTTATTTTTCAATTACATCAACTTTCCCCATTTAGAACAAAAAAGAACACTGGGTCAATTAAAACTTAATATGAAGAAAGGCTGTGATATGGTAAAAGCAATTAAAAGAAATGTTTTAAACAGTAGTGCTTATACAAAATACACAATGGTTTGAAGAGGAATTACACATTTATCCACATGTTTGGGTATAAGGCCTTTATTACTCCCAGTTTTGCCACTCTGAGTTATTTATGGATAAATATATTACTCTACTGTAACCTATGATAAAGCAATCTAAGTTCATCTAAACTGGTTTCAGTGTTCAATGATTAAATAACTCTCCAGTGCATTTGACTTCAAGTATTAAATGTAAACATATTAAACTTCACTTCTTCAAAGAGCATACATTATTTTGGCACATTATTTTTATCATGTATACTCTTATTACATAACAACAAGGGTGAATCATTTGAAAATAAAATATCTGTTAGCAAACCTCCCCTGTTATTTAGCTTCCCCACATTTTATTGTAACAGGGTTCCACATTTAACAAGACAATTGTGCGGAGTCCAGATGCTAGAGGGGGTTCGATATAGATTTTACTCCTTCGGTTTCACTTTTACTTTAATTTGCTTCAGTATTTATATACAGAGCTAGATAGATGGCTAGATAGATAGATAGATAGATAGATAGATAGATAGATAGATAGATAGATAGATGGATGGATGGATAGATAGATAGATTGATTCCTGGCAATACATCATCAGATAACTTTATATTAACATTGAATCTTTTTATTTGTTAAGTGCTAGCTAACTTTGACCCATGGTGGCTGGCCCTACCTGAGACAATAGAAAACTGGTTACCAGTCAGCATGTTTGCATGGCATTTTGGTGCTAGTGAAAGCATATGCAGAGTAACCATTTTATGGCAGTCATACTGTAGTTAGACTAGCCCTCTGTTATAGATTGCAGTTCCTTGGTGGCCCTGAGCTGGCAGAATGATTATTGGTAGAGTCATACCAAATCTAAATACCTCTGTCCCCCCCTCAGTTTGATTTGGGGTACTCCCTAAAAGAACCAGTCTCCTATTCATTGCGACAATGTATGAGCTGCTAATCTTACATTTGTTACGATTTGACCTGCATACTGTATTCATAACTTAACTCATTATTTCCAATAGCCTTCTCATGAAGTCTGAACTATCAATTGCTTAACCTGGCAAAAAAAAATGGCCTCCCAGGAGATAATGAGTTAATAACAGTTTTGGCCTGCCATGTCTGACCTTTCCTGAGAACAATAGAGGGCTTGGTGCCAGACTACATGTTGCACTTCTCTTCAGTGCTAGTGACAGCATCATTTGAAATTAACAATTTATGGTAGCCACTCTGAGGCTAGCTGTTGGATACAGTTTGCAAGTCATTGGCAGCCTTCTACTGGCTGTTGGATCGGCGATAAAGTCATACAAAGAATAGTTGCCTCCATCACCTCTGAGGCATGGCTTGGAGTGTCTCAAAAGTAAAACCAATGTCATACTCACTGTGATCAGATAAAAAACTCATGTTTGTAGTTGCTGTTTAGATGTAGTTACCAGGAGAAAGAGAGAGAGAGCACATTGGGAAGGAGTTGACTAGGTATTAGAGGTTGGGGAGAACCACTGGTCACCAGCAAATGCTTTACTTGCTATGGTGCCTGTTGTTAGAGGCTGGAAAAAGAAATATTTAACTTGTGCAGTCCAGGAGGAGGGGAGGCAAAGGGGTGGCACACAGAGAGACAGGGAGAGAGACACATGGAGAGAGACAGAGAGACCACTGGGTACTGATGAGACATTTGCAAAGTTGTGGGGGTGGAGGCCCTGGAGACAGCGAGGGACCATTTTCTTGTTTTCATGTAAAAAAAAAAAAAAAGAAAGACTTCTCTGGACGGTTCAGATTATGCCGATGGAGATTGGGCACCCCATTGGCAGACATTGAAAGTGGGTGGGACCTTACATTATGAAGAGGATTGGGCACCTCATCAGCAGACAATGAAAGCTGTGGGGAGTGTGGCAGAATGCTGATGGGGAGTGGGCTCCACCCGAGTAGCCCAATCATGGGCAGAACAGTATTCACCACCCCCAAGTAACCCTGATCGCGAGACATCGGACCCCCAAAGTCCAATATCCTGGTGGTTCAGTGGACTGCGAGTAGCCCAATCATGGATGGCATCCTCATCCCCCACATCCGAAATCCTGGTGATCTATTGGCCCACCACCCGCTCCCCCTCCCGTCTCATCTGGAAGTGACAGCGCCCTGCCTGTCACGCCGGACCGCTGACTGACAGCGTAGAAGGCTGCACGCCCATTGGTTCAGAGCAGGAGCCAATGGGTGTGCAGGCCGTAGTACTAGTCATTCACATATCTGGGCTGACTTGTACAGTATGGGTTGCACGCCCATTGGCTCACGCTGTAGTTGTCGGTGGTGAGTGGCGGGTGACAGGCGGGTGGGGTGCTTCCGCCCGCTGGCTGATGGGAGGAACAGGGTGGTGGGCTCTGTGGGTGGGTGGGGTGGGGCCACTAGATCACCATGGATTTCGGACATGGAGGTGAGGATGCTGCCGCGATTGGGCTACTCATGGTCAACTGGACCACCAAGGATATTGGACTTTGGGGGAGGACTGATGCCCGTGATCGGGCTACTTGAGGATGTGGGAATACTGTTCTGCCCATGATCGAGCTACTGGGGGAGAATACTGTTCTGCCCGCGATCAGGCTACTCAGGAGGGGAGAATACTGTTATGCCCTCGTCGGGCTACTCGGGTGACACTCAGCCCACGATCGGGGCATGGGGGGCACTGCCAGGTGCAGCGGGAACAAGTGGAGGGCCACCCACAGGTGGCAGCTGTTGTGCTGTGCTCTGCAATGCGGCAGCTCACCTGTGGGTGGCCCTCAACTTGTTCCTTTTTTTTTCAGCGTAACTTTGTGCAGGCTCAGGTAGGGGTTGCACCTGCATAACTCTGCATGGCCCGGGCTGAATATCGGGCTGTGCAGTTTATGCATGGGCACGCCCAACCACCTGTGCCTGCATACATTACTGATGCGCCACGGCGCATCGGGATTTGTGCAGGCTCACGACTCTCTTTTAAATATCGTACCGGGGCACATCAATGGGTTGTGCATGCGCAACCCTTTTAAATATCTGGGCCAATGTGTTTACATTTTTTGTATTTCTTTTATTTATTTTTTTTTGTGTGCTTGTGCACGCAGGCCGGGCAACAGCAGGCTGGAAAAAAAAATCTTTGACTTGTGCAATCCAGAGAGGAGAGGGAGAAGAGACTATTGGGAACCAAAGAGACATTTCAACACTCATAGATATCACAAATACAGTGTATTCATGGCCTCAGTGTGGCTGTGTGTGTACAGACTGGGCAAGAGCAGACTGGCAAATTAAACCTTTGACTTGTGCCATGGGTGGGGGGATGGAGAGAGACTGCCACCCATCAGAGAGATATTTTACAGGCACATAAATCACAAAAAGTTTGTTCTTGGACAAAATGTGGCTTTTTGCTTACAGTCCAGTAAAATAAATATTTGACTTGTGCAGTCGGGGGGGGAGGTTACGGGCGGACTATTGGGTACTATTGGAGGCTGGCATGGGAAGGCTGGTGGGGGGTTATAGGACAACAGGGAATTCTTTATTCCTGTTTTTTGCTCGGCAGAACGGGGCAGATAGGACAGAGTGGGGACACTGGGCTAGAAGTGGGACAAGAAAGCCTTGTAAGGAGACAGAGCATCTCTTATTTTCCCATATCTCGACGACTGGCTCATTGTGGGGCAGTCTCCAGATCAAGTCAAATCTATAAGCGATCCATCAAGTGCTCACTTCCTTATGATTCCTCCTCAATCTTCCAAAGTCAGTTCTCAAACCTGTGCAGCTTCTCACCTTCATAGGGGTGGAGTTGGACACTGTCCAGGCAAATGCCTTTCTTGTCAAGGTAAAAGGCACTTACAGACCTAGCTTCCTCATTTTGTCTCCTGGTCTCTCATCCAGCAAGCCATTTCCTCCAACTACTGGGCCACATAGCAGCTGCCACTGCAGCGATTCCAGGGGACAGGTATCAGATGAGAGATATCTAATTTCACCTGCGGGCTTTTGGGTTCCAGAAAAAAGACACTCTCACCAAACTGATTCCAGTGACTCAGACCTTGATCCATGCTCTCCAGTGGTGGTTGGATCAGGACAATCTCAGACAAGGAGTCCCATTTGTCTCTCAGACTCATTCTGTGGTTCTGACCACAGATGCTTCTCTCCTGGGGTGGGGGGCTCATTTGGGAGCCCTCACAACACAAGGAGTGTGGTCCCCTCAGGAGTCTCTCCTTCATATCAACCTTCTGGAACTCAAGGCAGTATACTTGGCCTTACAAGCTTTCACAAAGGCAGTACAAA
Organism: Neoceratodus forsteri; assembly: GCA_016271365.2. NCBI lineage: Eukaryota > Metazoa > Chordata > Ceratodontiformes > Ceratodontidae > Neoceratodus > Neoceratodus forsteri. The sequence continues at coordinate 218,377,717 of CM057453.1, forward strand.
ACAAGGTGGTTCAGGTGAGAACAGACAACACCACCACCATGTGGTACATCAACAGGTAGGGAGGCACTTGGTCAACAGACTTGTGCACAGAAGCCATGAAAGTGTGGTATCTGGCCTATTCTCTACAGACATCCCTGGTAGCAGTCCATTTTCAGGTAAACTAAGAACCCCTGCCTCGGTAGTAGGTAAAGATGGGATCACTGGCCATGGTCCCATGATCTATGCCGGGGGGAGGAGGTGCTACTTAACAGAGAGGTTTGTGCGAGTTGACATTGTCCACCAGTGAATGCTTAACTTGTGGTGGCACCTGATATGCAATGGGATGTTTTTACTATCACACTTTGTCTTCCAGCAGGAAAGCTCCTGATTGGACATCTTACTGATAGACAAGAACATCTGTCTCGTAGAGGGTCCTGGTTCAAGCTTTTCAGAGATTGTCGAACATCAGTTTCTTCACTTGTCAAGGTTAGTTCTATGCATTACATGTTGTGCCTGATATGGGAGGGAATTGGGGTACAACAGAACAACAGGGTATAATACCATTGTGGCAGTGCTTGGTTTGTGAGGGTATTGGGAGGCCAGTGATGGGGCAAAGTGAGGTTATGTTACACTGTGTACAGGCAGGAAAGTGGGATAGATATAGAGGTAGGGGGAGATGGAAAGAGGTAGAGACAGAGACAGCTGGGGACCAAAGATACATTTATACAGGCATAAAAGTCACTAATAAAGTGTATTATAAAAAGGGTCTGAGAAATGGAGCTTTCTGATTTATTAACATACATATAGAGTTTAGCCATATGCTGAGCAAGGTTTAACACTGTTTAAAAACATTTTTTATTATAATAACAATAAGGCAATCCCAGGGATTATGTTAATGGTCAGTTAATCACCCTCTAGGGGCATGTGGCACTTGGCTACACCGCGTGCCACAGTACACCCCTAGAAGGTAATTAACAGACCATTAACATAACCCTAGGTCATGTCTTATTGCTTATTTCCTGGCCTGTGTGTGTGTGTGTGTGTGTGTGTGTGTACAGACTGGGAAAAAGCAAACTGGCAACACCCTCTCCTTCACGAGAGGCTCAGCATTGGCACTCACTAATGATCCATTATTGACTTTAATTCTGCATTGTAGCAGCATGCTTTTGTCTTACACTGAGAATACTGAGCAGAAATATTCATTTAGTAAAGCTGCCTTCTGCTTCTCATCTTCCTCCCACCTTCCTCTCCCTGAGCCTGACCACCCTGTCACTAGTTTTGCACTGTCAGTTCTTGTGTGTATTGAAAGAATGCCTTGTCAGCCTCTTGAACCCTCTCTACACATCTTAGCTTCACATCTGCTTTTGCCTGTGTCAGTTTTCTCTTGGCCATCCTCAGCCTTTCTCGATATTAACATAGAAACATAGAAGTCTGTCGGCAGAAAAGGACCGACATGCCCACCTAGTCTGCCCATTTGTATAGCTATCTGCTAAGACATGCCTCCCCACCCCAACACTCTCCTGTGTCTGTTCCATGTATTTTTGAAGCCTTCCACTGTTGCTTCTGCAACCAACTCCTCTGGAAGCCTATTCCACTTATCCACCACCCTCTATGTGAAATAGTACTTCTTAATGTTACCCTTGAACTGTCCCCCCTCAATCTGTAACCCATGCCCCCTCATCCTCTGATTCTCTTTTTAGCAGAAAGATGTTTTACAGTGGCACCCGGATTATACCCTTCAGGTACTTGAAGGTCTCAATCATGTCCCCACTCTCCTTCCTCTGTTCAAGGGAGTACGTGTTCAATTCTCCCAACTTTTCCTCATAGGACAGGTGGCTGAGCCCCTTTACCAGCTTTGTTGCCCTCCTCTGAACTCACTCCAGCCTCCCACTCTGGCATCGATGTGTTCACTGTAAAGGCTTCGCTCTTGGGATCAGTATACAGATAAGGTGGAGAGTTTTCATTTCAGGAGACTGTGGCCACACTTTGGTGACCTTGAGACTGCTCAGAAGGGATGGTCTGCACCCTAATGAAGAGGGGACCATGGTGCTGTGGCATAGGTATGTATGACACCTAAGAAAGCTTTTAAATTAGGAAAGAGCATGTAGCACAGTTGAGGACAATCACAATCACATAGCTGAGGGGAGGATATTAAAAGGAACTCCCACAGTATTAAAGTAAACAGTAGGAACAGGTTAGGAAGGTGGAGAAGGGGGAAATTGCAGTGGGACTTATATGAGAGAGGAAAGCAGTCATATTGATGGAGCAGTATGTATAGAGCTAGAGAGGAAGGGGCAATGGGGATGGTGGAGAGTAGTAGAGGAGATCTGGGGCACATAAAAGAGGGTGAAAGAGCTGGAGGAGGCACTGATATTTGGGGAATTCAACATGCCAGGCAGGGACTCCAGTATCCCATTAGCAGAGTCCATAAGGCAACAGATCCTGATAGATGAAATGGAAGCATTTCTAATCCAGATAATTGTGGAACACACTAAGGAAGAAACCATACTGGGTCTGGTCCTGACAAATAGGGACAGTGTGGGGGAGGTCAAGGTGTGGGAACCATTTGGATCAAGCAGTCACAGGGCTGAGTGGGTTAAGGTCAAGCTGCTGGCAGATTGGATGCACTCCAGGACTGTTGTACTAGACTTCCTGAGGTCAGATTTTGGGATGACTACAGGCCCATTAGCCTAACCTCAGTTAGTGGTAAACTGTTAGAAATATTACATACATAGAAACATACATAGAAGTTGATAGCAGATAAGGACTGCAAGGCCCATCCAGTCTGCCCATTATTTCTACCTTATGAATGTGCCATAGGAAAGGATAGGATTTTTCTCCACAGGTTTTTGAAGAGGGAAAGGATAGGATTTTTCTACACAGATTTTAGAATAGGAAAAGGATAGGGTTTTTCTCCACAGGTTTTAGAATAGGGAAAGGATAGGGTTTTTCTCCACAGGTTTTTGAAAGGGAAAAGGATAGGATTTTTCTACACAGGTTTTAGAATAGAGAAATGGTAGTGTTTTTCTACACAGGTTTTAGAACAGGGAAAGGATAGGGTTTTTCTCCACAGGTTTTTTGAATAGGGAAATGTTAGGGTTTTTCTCCACAAACTTTAGAATAGGGAAAGGATAGGATTTTTCTCCACAGGTTTTTGAAAAGGGAGAGGATTGGATTTTTCTCCACAGGTTTTTGTACAGGGAAATTATAGGGGTGTTCTCCACACATTTTTGAATAGGGAAAGGATAGAGTTTTTCTCCACAGGTTTTAGAATAGGGAAAAAATAGGGATTTTCTCCACAGGTTTTAGAATAGGGAATGGAGAGGGTTTTTTGCCACATATTTCTGGCATTACCATGTCTGATGGAATGCTCTTTGTGTATGATGATCCATACACTTGAAAAAGTGTTGCATCGGTGAAATGTGGACAACTGATGGTAAATTCACAAAAGAAAGGGTCCTACAAGAGCTTGCTAAGCTCAGGGTGGATAAGGCAATGGGACCTGATGGCATACATCCCAGGGTACTTAAGGAGCTAAAGGAGGAACTAGCAGAGCCATTAGCAGAATTGTTTAGTGAGTCTCTGAGCACAGGAGAGGTCCCAGAAGACTGGAGAAGGGCTCATGTGATCCCACTCCACAAGAGTGGTAGCAGGGAGGAGGCGGGAACTACAGACCAGTCAGTCTTACCTCAGTAGTGGGCAAGATTATGGAGCACTCCTTAAGGAAAGGATAGTGCAACACCTGGAATCCATAGGGGCACAGGAGCCAAGACAGCATGGGTTTACAAAGGAAGGTCCTGTCAAACTAATCTCATAGATTTCTTTGACTGGGTAACCAAGTGGTGGACCAAGGGGAGCAGTTGATGTCGCCTACCTTGACTTCAGCAAAGCTTTTGACACTGTTCCACATAGAAGACTGATAAATAAGCTAGGTAGGCTCGGGTGGGTCAGAAGTTGGTCAACTGGGTGGCAAACTGGTTGACTGGCAGAAAACAGAGTGGTGGTAAATGGTATACAGTCAGAAGAGATGCAAGTCACAAGTGGGGTACCTCAGGGATCAGTCCTGGGGCCAGTCCTATTCAACATCTTCATTAGTGACCTCGCAGATGGACTAGAGGGTAAGGCTTGTCTGTTTGCAGATGACACCAAGATCTGCAACAGAGTAGATGATCCAGATGGGGTGGGCAGAATGAGAAGAGATCTGGATAAACTAGCAAAATGGTCAGAAGAGTGGCAACTGGGATTTAATGCAAGAAGTGCAAAATCATGCACATGAGGAGAAAACCCTGAAGCCACTTATAGGCTGGGAGGGAGTTGCTAGCAGTCACAAAGGAAGAAAGAGACTTGGGCATCATCATCACTGATGACCTAAAATCATCAAGCAGACCTCTAAAGCAGTAGGTAAGGCTAGGGGGTGTTAGGGTGTTATTAGTAGGGGTATCACAAGTCGTGAAGGAGGTAATAATCCCTCTGTACAAGACATTGGTTAGGCCCCATCTGGAGTACTCGTGCAGTATTGGAGCCACACCTTCACAAGGACATTAACCAAATTGAGGCAGTCAGAGAGCAGCAAAATGGTGCAGGGACTGCATCAGAAGACATATGAGGACAGATTAATGGAGCTCAATATGTATACCCTTGAGCAAAGGAGGGAGAGAGGTGATATGATCGAGACATTTAAACACCTTAGGGCATAAACAAGGTAAAAGAGTCTAACATGTTTAAATATAAGAAAAATAGCAGGACAAGAGGACACAGCATGAGATTAGAGGAGGCCGATTAAGGGAATGTGAGAAATTATTTTTCACAGAAAGGGTGGTAGATGCATGGAATGGCTTACCACAAGAAGTGAGTGGCTATGAATACAGTGCAGGGCTTCAAACAGGCATGGGATAGGCATAAGGGAGCAATACAAATGACTATGAATAGATAGGTCACTGACAGAGCAAAGGCCGATGGCACATTTATAAGGTAGAAAAAGAAATGGGCAGACTGGATGAGCCTTGCGGTCCTTATCTGCCGTCAACTTCTATGTTTCTATGTTTCTATGTTAATGGTAATAAAAAATAGTAAACTATTTTGGTTTCTTTCCAACTGTATAGTACACTATATAAGATACTGTATGGTGGCCTAAATACACACCGCTTTCGTTAACACCTTACTTAATTTGCTGTTCTCACTGTAACCATGAGATACTGAAGAAACTAGGTCCATTTTCTATTAATTAAGCAATAAAGCATGACCAAGGTTTATGTTAATGGTCTGTTAATCACCTTCTAGGGGTGTACTGTGGCACGAGGTGCAGCCGAGTGCCACATGCCCCTAGAGGGTGATTTACTGACCATTAACATATTCCCTGGGAGTGCCTTATTGCTATTATAATAAAAAATGTTTTTAAAAAGTGTTAAACCTTGTTCAGCATATGGTTAAGCTCTACATGTATGTTAATAAAAGATTAACATAAGGCTATTAGAATGTTACAGCCAATCAGAAAGCTCCATTTCTCAGACCCTTTTTATAATTATATAAAACTCATGGGTGTCATATATCTTGTATTTCATCTGTGAACCTTAGGGTGAAGGTGTATCATTGCTGTGTATTGACAACCACCAACTATTTTATATAATGTATGGGGAAAAAATATCACAAAACATGGGACTAAGGCATAGTAGGATAGGGTAACATAGGAAAAATGTGTTAATTATCCAAGGGCAATACAGTGACCTAAAACATAATAGTATAAGGTAATACTAGATAGGTTTTTTCACTGTTCACATGCATAAAGGCTGGAGATAGATGTAGGAAAAGACAGATTTTACTTCGAGAGGGTTCCATCAGTAGGTCATCACATATAGGACTTGCACCACCTGGCATCGGGCCGCACGGCAGACTTTTCTAGCAATACCTGAAGGGGGACCACCCTCCCAATGTCACGTGACCAACAGAACCCCTTCCAGTGCCAGGTCAGGTTGCGCTGGTTACGATGTCGGTGACCCTGCTGTGGGCTGTCTCGACGCCGGACACTCCCCCATCTACACAACGGGTGGTCCAACATGGATTCCTCTGATGCTAGGTCTGACGTTGGGGGGCTTATAATCGACACTGAACTGTCCCACATTACCCTTTTGGGTATCCAAGGGATCCCTACCCAGGGTGCTGCTCTCCAAATTGGAGTCATTTGGGGCAGTTCTACCCTGGCTTTCGCCCTTACTCCAACTACATGGGGTTTCAAGGGTATTATCCTCCACCAGACACCCCTCCTCCTCCTCCCCCCAGTCTCAACAGGATCCACCTCCCAAACCCCTGGCTACTTCAGATTTCAAGACCCTGATTCACTCTTGGTGGCAGGAGGCCAGGTCAGAACTGGTTTCAGATCTGGAAACTAGGCTCCTGCAACCACAGATTCCTATGTCTCCTTCCCTGATCAGCTATCTTGGAAATGTCAATGTCTTGGAGAAGACTCAGCAGGACGTTTCCCTACCGGATTTTAGACACCGTCCTGTCAAGGATAGTGGACTTCATGATGTGTTATATAATAGGGAAAGGATAGGCTTTTGTCCACAGATTTAAGAACAGGAAAGGTAGGGTTTTCACCACATGTTTTAGAATAGAGAAAGGTAGGGTTTTCTCCACAGGTTTAGAATAGGGAAAGGATAGGGTTTTCTCCACAGGTATTTTGAGAGGGAAAGGGTAGGATTTTCTCCACAGGTTTTAGAATAGAAGCAGTTTGATACAGAAAATGATTGAATGGTGGCCACCATCTTATTTTTGGTCATGTGACCCAGGGGATGTAGATATGGTTACAGTCTGGGCCTTCATTTACTCATTCACTTCCCTAACATGTAAAACAAGCTGCTTTTCACTTTTCCTTTTTGAATTTATTGGCTTGTACCTCATAATGCAATAGATGGACACCCCACTGACATGAATGGGCATACCATGGGTGGTTGGATATGGCACCCCTTCTATCTGCAGTTGGGTCTGTAATGAAAAATTAGGGATTAGAAATTTCATCCAAGCCCATGCAGATGTAAGAAAAGGTATAATGCCTTGACATTTACCCCTTTTATAATATAGTTATCCCTACAAATGTGTAACAGAAGCAGTTTGACAGAAAATGATTGAACGGTAGCCGCCATCTTATTTTTGGTCATGTGACCAAGGGGATGTAGATATGGGTACAGTCTGGGCCTTGATTTCCTCATTCGCTTCCCCATCATGTAAAACAGGCAACATCTTACTTTTCCTTTCTGAATTTATTTGTATGTAACCCATAATGCAATAGGTGTGCCCCTCAAGTGCCAGCATGGCCTTCCTTAAGTGGTTGGGTATGGCACCCCAGCTATATGGTGGTGGGTCTATAATGTGAAATTAGTGATCATAAATTTCATCCAAGCCCATGCAGATGTAAGAAAATGTGTAATCCATTGACATTTACAACTTTTATAATGTAGTTATCACAATAAATGTGTAACAGAAGCAGTTTGATACAGAAAATGATCAAATGGTAGCCGCCATCTTGTTTTTGGTCATGTGACGCAGGGGATGTAGCTATGGGTACAGTCTGGGCCTTAATTTACTCATTCCCTTCCCTGTCATGTAAAACGGGCTACTTTTTAATTTTACTTTTTGAATTTATTGGCATGCACCCCATAATGCAATAGGTGGACACCCCAATGGCCAGCATGGGCATACCATGGGTGGTTGGGTATGGCACCACAGCTATCTGCAGGTGGGTCTGTAATGTGAAATTAGGGATCAGAAAAAATTCATCCAAGCCCCGACAGATGTAAGAAAAGGTGTAATCCATTGACATTTACCACTTTTATAATGTAGCTATCCCTACAAACGTATAACAGCAGCAGCTTGATACAGAAAATGATTGAACATTAGCCGCCATCTTGTTTTTGGTAATGTGACCCAGGGGATGCAGCTATGGGTACATTCTGGGCATTGATTTACTCATTCACTTCCCTGTCATGTAAAACAGGCTACTTTTTACTTTCATTTTCTGAGTTTATTGGCATCCGCCCCATAATGCAATAGGTGGACACCCCATTGGCCAGCATGGACTTACCATGGGAGGTTGGGTATAGCACCCTGGCTATCTGCATGTGGGTCTGTAATGAAAAAGTAAGGATCAGAAAAATCATCCAAGCCCCTGCAGATGTAAGAAAAGTTGTAATCCATTGAGATTTACCTCTTTTATAATGTATTTATCACAATATATGTGTAACAGAAGCAGTTTGATACAGAAAATGATGGAACGGAAGACGCCATCTTATTTTTGGTCATGTGACCCAGGGGATGTAGCTATGGGTACAGTCTGGTCCTTGATTTACTCATTCACTTCACTGTCACATAAAACAGGCTACTTTTTACTTTTACTTTTTGAGTTTATTGGCATGCACCCCATAATGCAATAGGTGGACACCCAATTGGCCAGCATGGACATACCGGGGGGGTAGGGTATGGCACCCCAGCTATCTGCAGATGGGTCTGTAATGTGAAATTAGGGATCAGAAATTTCATCCAAGCCCCTGCAGATGTAAGAAAAGTTGTAATCCATTGAGATTTATCACTTTTATAATGTAGTTATCCCTACAAACGTGTAACAGAAGCAGTTTGATACAGAAAATGATTGAACAGTAGCCGCCATCTTGTTTTTGGTCAAGTGATCCAGGAGATGTAGCTACAGGTACAGTCTGGGCCTTGATTTACTCATTCACTTCCCTGCCATGTAAACCAGACTACTTTTTACTTTTCCTTTTTGAATTTATTGGCATCCACCCCATAATGCAATAGGTGGACACCCCATTGGCCAGCATGGACATACCATGGGAGGTTGGGTATGGCACCCCGGCTATCTGCATGTGGGTCTGTAATGAAAAATTAAGGATCAGAAAAATCATCCAAGCCCCTGCAGATGTAAGAAAAGTTGTAATCCATTGAGATTTACCTCTTTTATAATGTATTTATCACAATACATGTGTAACAGAAGCAGTTTGATACATAAAATGATGGAACGGAAGCCGCCATCTTATTTTTGGTCATGTGACCCAGTGGATGTAGCTATGGGTACAGTCTGGTCCTTGATTTACTCATTCACTTCCCTGTCACATAAAACAGGCTACTTTTTACTTTTAATTTTTGAATTTATTGGCATGCACCCCATAATGCAATAGGTGGACACCCCATTGGCCAGCATGGACATACCTGGGCTGGTAGGGTATGGCACCCCTGCTATCTGCAGGTGGGTCTGTAATGTGAAATTAGGGATCAGAAATTTCATCCAAGCCCCTGCAGATGTAAGAAAAGTTGTAATCCATTGAGATTTATCACTTTTATAATGTAGTTATCCCTACAAATGTGTAACAGAAGCAGTTTGATACAGAAAATGATTGAACGGTAGCTGCCATCTTGTTTTTGGTCATGTGACCCAGGGGATGTAGCTACGGGTACAGTCTGGGCCTTGATTTACTCATTCACTTCCCTGTCATATAAAACAGGCTACTTTTTACTTTTCCATTTTGAATTTATTGGCATCCACCCCATAATGCAATAGGTGGACACCCCATTGGCCAGCATGGACATACCATGGGAGGTTGGGTATGGCACCCCGGCTATCTGCAAGTGGGTCTATTATGTGAAATTAGGGATCAGAAATTTCATCCAAGCCACTTCTGCCATAAGAAAGGGTGTAATCCATTGACATTTACCACTTTTATGATCTAGTGATCTCAATAAATGAGTCACAAGCAGTTTGACACAGAAAATGGCTGAATGGTGTCAGCCATCTTGTTTTTGGTCATGTGACCCTGGGTAGGTAGCTATAGGTGCAATCTGGCCTTTGATTTACTCATTCACTTCCCTATCATGTGAAACAGGCTACTTCTTACTTTTTCTTAATGGATTTTGTGACGTGTACCCCATAATGCAATAAGTACCCCCCCATAGGCCAGCATGGCCCTACCATAGGTGGTCCGTTCTGGTCACTCTCATAATCTGTGGGTGAGAAACCAATGTGAAATTTGTGTTTATATAAAGAATTTGTAGCCTGAAAGTGAAAATTAGTTACATTTTAGGCGACAATTTTATCAGTGATGCAACCGATTTTAACGTTTTTACAAACTTCAATATTTTTTGCAAATACAAATTCACAAAAACAATCTAAATTTCACTAAATAAACATATATATCTCCAAATGTCTTTGTTGGAAAAGTTATATTTTCACTTTGAATTATAGTTGTGTTAGTTTCTTACTACCCTGACAAAAAAAGTTTACCAGGGAATTAAGAAGAATTATGTAATAATGTCATAACCGATAAGTGTACAAACCCAGTGAAAAAACCTCTGGCAGCAGGGATATGCAATTTTCAGAAAAACCTTGTCAGTGGAAGGGGTAAAACAGGTATACAAAAACAGGGAGCAACTACCAACAGAGAGAACCCCATGGGAGTGTGAGACCAGCCAGATCACTGAGGAGCATCCGGACCACCAGAGCAGGAGAACGCAGAGTGGCTCCGAATGTCTGCACTGGCCCAACTAGATAATACACAGTGGGCACCTATCGCAGAGAAGGTAGATTAAAATTAGGTACTATACTTGTGGGATGTTGGGGGGATCGCCTCACCCACCTGGAAGTTGCCTCAATGCTTACCCCAGAGCTCTCAAGACAGTAAAAAATATAATTTGATTCACAGTTGTACCGGAGACTCCTGCTATGCATGTACAGCAGGAAGGTCATGTCAAACGACTCTAATATATTTTTTTGATTGGGTGACTAGGGAAGTATATCAGGGAGGGGCGGTAGACATCACCTACCTAGATTTCAGCAAAGCCTTCAACACAGTCCCACAAAGAAGGCTGATTAACAAGATGAACAAGATGGTAGTCTAGACATGGGAGACAAGGTGGTGAACTGGGCTAGGAACTGGTTAACAGACAGGAGATAGAAGGTGGTGATAAATGTGGTACAATCTGGGGAGAGGGGGGTGACCAGAGACTACCACAGGGATCAGTACTAGGACCAGTCCTGCTCAATGTCTTCATTAGTGACATTGCAGAGGGGCTGGAAGGAAAGGTCTGACTGTTTGCAGATGACATCAAGATCTGCAACAGGGTGGATACTCCAGAAGGGGTGTAGAAAATGAAGAGGGTCCTGGAGAAGCTTGAAAGATGGTCAGACATGTGGCAACTGAGGTTACATGCAAAGAAGTGCAAAATAATGCACCTGGGTAGAGGGAACCCCGGGGAGAGCTACAGGTCAGAGGGGTAGCTGACTGTCACCAAAGAGAAAAGGGACCTAGGGGTTGTCATCTCTGATGACCTTAAGAGCTCAAAGCAGTACACAAAGGTGGGAGGGAGGGCCAGTGGAATGTTGGGGTGCATAGGCAGGGGTATCACTTGCAGGAGGCTGGAGGTGGTGATGCGATTGTATAAAACATTGGTAAGGCCTCACCTGGAGTACTGTGTGCAGTTCTGGAGGTCACAGCTGTACAAGGACATAGATAAGGTGGAGACTATCCAGAGAAGGGCAACAAAGATGTTGCAGGGCTTGCATCACAAAACATATGAGGAAAGACTAAAGTACCTCAATATGTGCTCACTGGTGGAGAGGAGAGCACAGGGGGACATGACTGAAACTTTCAAGTACCTCAAGGGCATAATCAAGGTGCAGGTGGGGGACCTTTTCCAATGTAGAAAAAGTACTAGAACAAGGGGCACAATATGAAATTGGATAGGGGTAGATTAAGAGATAATGTGAGGAAGTATTTCTACACAGAAAGGGTAGTCGACACTTGGAATAGTTTGCCACAGGAGATAGTGGGAGCAAGCTTAGTGTAGGGGTTTATGCATGCCTGGGACAGACACAAGGGAAGCATGAGAGGGGATGGAGTGATGAAAAGCCATTGATCACATAGGGTCAGTGGCCACATACAATGAATAGGGCCTACGGGCAGACTAGATGGACCTATCAGTCCTTATCTGCCAACAATTTCTATGTTTCTATGATATAACTTGAACCAAGGTGCAACCCTGAGATGGAGTGTTATGCTGCTGGATTTAAAATACATTGAGGTTAGAGATGCAGCAAAGTTTTACTACAGTACATGGGCAAAATTGCTGCAAATTCTGCAATTTTGCCCTGCATAGCACTATGCGTAATTTTTTAAAATTATCCAGAATTCATCATTTGTGACTTCCCCTTGCTTTGGGGTTTTTTAAGTGCAAATTGCACTTAAAAACCCCGAAGCAAGTTGAGGTTGCAAATTGTGAATTCCCCCCAACACCACCCGGACCTATCCCTGGTGTCAAGTGGTCCCCCCACCCACCCGATTGCATGCCCCCCAAAATTTATTTAATTTTGATCCCTTCCCTGCTGTCTAGTGGACCTCCACCCCACCACCCCTGTCAGAGATAGTGCCCCCACCAGGATCCCCCAACCCGAGTCCGATCCAAGTTAAAAATGTTTTATTTAATTTAACCTCTTCCCTAGTGTCTGGTGGACTCCCACCCTGTCAGATAGTACCCCGCTTACTCCCCCAACCCCAAGTCTGAAAATTCATAAATCCCTTCCCTGCTGTCTAGTGGACCCCCACCCTGTCAGGTAGTACCCAAACCCGCTCCCCCAACCCCAAGTCTGATTGATTTAAAAAAAAAAAATAAAAATCATTTATCACTTCCCTGGTGTCTGGCCCCACCCCCACCCTGTCTGATAGTGCCCACACCCTGCTCCCCCTTATCCCCATCTGGAGTGGGCCACTGACACTGCCCTCCACTCAACTGCACAGCCGGCAGCCCACCCGATTGAACTCAATGAATGAGCCCATGCTTGAAGAAGCACATGCTCATTCATTTACAACTCCCAGTGATTTACTTTGTGGTTCAAAGTTGTAGACAAGGGTAGGAGGCTGCTCCAGTGCTGGCAGGGGCGGTGGGATGGGGAATGTTGTTGTGGACCCCCCGAGGTCCACAACATCATTCCCCCATCCAACCCCCCAGTGAGACACCGGAGCAGACCCTTCCCCTTCTCTACACCCCTGAACCACAGAGTAAATCACTACAAGTTGTCAATGAATAAGCATGTGCTTGTGCAAGCATGTGCTCATTCTTTGCGCTCAGTCAGGTGAGCTGCCAGCTGTGGAGGCGAGTGGAGGACGGCGCAGGTGGCCCTCTCTGGTCAGGGTTGCGGGGGAGCAGAGTGGGGTGGGGCACTACTGGACAGGGTGGGGAGCCACCAGACAACAAGGAAGTGATCAATGATTTATTTTTTTTAATGGATCAGACTCGGGGCTGGGGGGGGTGTGAAGTGGGGTACTACCTGACAGGGTTGGGGATCCACTAGACACCAGGAAATGTTTGTTATATGGGCTGTGGGCTGCCTGTGGCAGACTGGCCAGTGATCCTGTGGGTGTTTGACGGCAAGAAGGTGATTGTTGTGACTGTGTCTGGCAAGGGGGGGCTGCTAGACACCTTGTGGCCAGAGTTTGTGTGTTAAGTGTGGAATTTCACAGGCAAAATTCCACACTTCACATCTGATCTGGCCTCAGTGAATTAGGTGAATTTCACGTATCGTGCTTTGTGCATTGAACGCAATACGCAAAATATTTTGTGGAGTGAAGTTGGTCCACTTCACCCACCTCTAATTGTGCTGCTCACCACACTAGGAAGAAGTGGGTTCCTCCATTCCTCCAGATATCAGCAGGTTGATCTGACCAAAATTGATTTGTCACTGATAATGCCACCTTATCAGTGACAAATCCCTTACTCCACTGCCCACCACTGCAAAATCATGAAACTTGTCCTACTCCTACCCAGTCACTCTGAGACCCCCAGCAGTCAAAAAAACCTAAATAAATAAATAAATAAAAATATGTAGGAGGACCTGAATACCTTTCAAGGTGGTGACAGAGTGAAACATCCAGTCTTGTAGCTTAGATACATCCAAAACCGTCGCTGAGCTGATATGCAGTTTAGCATGGAGACAGTGTGGTTTGGCAACCATGATACCCTTTTTTTTGGAGTTCTGTAGTTGCTTTCTCCAGGATCTTGTATAATATCTGCCTTTCTGGAAAAAAGACTCAAACTTTGCCAGGAAAGGGAGTTTGAAAGTGTAAGTTCCGTTCTCCGAGTGCTGCTAAGATGGGGTCTAATCTTCTTCACTGCTCCATAACTGCCTTTGGATAATCATGGTAAGCATAAATCCTGCTGCCTTCAAAAAACACCTCTTTTTCCTTTCACAGTCCTGTCAGAATGCACTGTTTAGTGGCAAATGACATGAACTGCAAAACTACTGGGGCATTGCTAGTTTGGGTCACAGCAGGTCCAAGCACGCAATGCGATCTTTCTGATGCTGCAATGGATTAGCTTTAAGTGTCCTCACTTTCTGAATGAGACAACTCCAATCTAGCATCATCTGGTGAAAGGAGAGCCTTTAATTGTAGATTTTCTGGCTCCATTCAATTGTCTCAGCCAGGATTTGCAAAGTTTTTAAGGTTTGGTGAAAAAAATGTCAGTTTATGACTGAGCTAGGTGAAGGTATATGGGAACTCCATTCTCAGCCAGCCATAACAGATGGTGATGTCACCAGAAGCCTTCTCCTGATAGTGGACTTACAGTGACTCATCAGTTGCCTATAGCTATTACCATCAATGAGGTATCCAGATTTCTGGAACCTGACCAACACTGTGACTGTGAGACAACAGAGAGCTAAGACTACTCAGGAGGTGAAAGGATAGTGCTGCACCTTCAATACGGTGGTGCTGGGAGACATCTTATACTGGTCACAGATAGAGATGTTGAGAAAATAAATTTTGCTGGCAAAATTGCCATGAAATCAGCAATTTTGCCATGTGAAACATTTCATGAAATTCTGCCATTCCACAAAATTTGTTGACAGGTGTGAAGATAAGAAATTTCACCCATGGAATGTGGACTTTTCACTGTGAAATGCACAATTTCACCCAAAATGGCAATATCTCACCTGAATTTTGCCATTCAGCAGGTGAAATTTCATATTTTGTGGGTAAAATTTTGCGTTCCATGGGTGAAATTTCACATTTTATACCTGCTAAATACTTGGCGGAATGGCAGAATTTCGCAAAATGTTTTGCATAATGAAATTTCACAATTTCGCACATCTCTAGTCACAGATCTGGGTAACATTTTCACTGAAGGAATCCCTGCAAAATCTGTGTCTGGGATGAAATATGTGCACCCCAGGGAATGATACTTAGGTGATACAAAAAGCAATTTGGGTCAAGGTTGCTGTATTATCAATTTGTAATGCATTGATTGATTTATTTTAAAAATTCCACACCAGGATAGTCCTAATGAGAATTAGTTCTTCTCAAATATACTGTACACACAGTAGATTGTCAAATGAAAAGCAACCAGTAAAGAAAAGAAGATTAAAGCCTAGAACAGGCACAACCCAAGTTTAGGAAACCCTGACAATATATTTCTGAAACAGGAGTATCAGGTATATAACTCAGTTATTACAAAATGTTTCTTACATTCAAATGGGGCATTATAAACAAAGAATTTTGAGCACCTGCATCTGCAGCAATTGCTTATTTTGTGAATAGAGTTTAAAGAAGAACACTGCGGCACAGGATCTAGCACAACAAAACTCGCCCAAAACAGGAACCAAAGCAAAAAAAGCAAAAAGGAAATCCAAAAAACTTCTGATCATGGGAGACTCCATGATTCGGGGAGTTGATGTGTATCTCCAGCCAGGGGTAATGGTCAGATGTCTCCCAGGTACATCAGCATGGAGAGACACTGACCGCATTGCTAAAACTGTTCAGGAAGCAGAAGAAAACAGTGATGCCCTGGTACACATAGGAACTCATGATCTCGCCAGCCGGTCAGTTGTGGAGACCAAGGAACATCTGACCAGGCTGGGTGACAAACTATCCTCCATTTTATCTGGCATCTCCTTCTCTGAGATCCTGCCAGTCTGGGAGAGGGGGCAGATGGACGTAAGGTCAGAGAAAGGAGATAGGGGAGCTAAACATGTGGCTCAAGGGCTGGTGCCAGGAAATAGGACACAGATTTGTAGGGAACTGGCAACAGTTTTGGGAGCAAAAGTTCTTTAAATTTGATGGACTGCATCTGACTAAGGAGGCAGAAGTTTGATATCTTTGCAGAATATTTAAACTAGCAAATGGGGAGAGGGGTGCAGCACCCCATACATCGAATAGGAAGAACACCCTTCCCCCCCTCAGCTAGTGGTCAAACAGGAGTTCAGCATGTTTGTAGTTCATTTGCATCACCAGGTAAAGAAAAAGGTCCGGCTCCCCATACTATGAATAGAGGAAATGCTGGATCTCGTCCAACAACTAACACACTGAAATCTGGCCAATGGAAAATCATGTACACAAATGATCGCAGTCTGGGAAACAAGATCCCAGACCTGCAGGCAATAATGACAGAGGCTAAACTGGACATACAGTAGTAGCCATTAGTAAGACATGGTTTACCAGTAACTACACTTGGGAGACTTCAGTACCTGGCTATGTACTGTTCAGAAGAGACCAAGGTGCAAAAAGTGGGGGGGTGGAGTGGCCCTTTATGTCAATGAAAATATCAAAGCTACAGAAATTCAGAATACACATAAGGAGCCAGAAGAACTGTGGGTCACCCTGGAAACAGGAAATGGGACAGCCATACGAACTGGGGTTGTGTACAGGCCTCCAGACCAGGGAGAGGACACAGACACATTACTGTTAGAAGATATATAAAACATGACAGCTAAAGTGGAGGTTCTGATAATGGGAAACGTCAACATGCCAGATACAGATTGGTCTATACCAGCAGGGACATCTGTCAGAACTAGACACATGGTAGATTCCCTGCAGGGGAAGGGCCTCAAAGAACTGGTACAACAACCCACAAGAGACAGGGCTATACTAGATCTATACTGACTAACAGGGAAATAATCACAGATCTCCAGGTAGAAGGTCACCTGAGTGCCAGTGACCATCACGTGGCATGGTTCAATTTGGCTACTAGAACTAACTCATCTCATTCCAAGGCAAAAATATGGGACTTCAGAGGAGCTGACTTTGATAAGACGGCTAACAGAGTTAAGCTAGCCCTGGCAAAAAGAAATACAGATGAGGGGGTACAGGCAAAGTGGTCAAGCATTAAAGATGCAATACTTGAAGCAACATCCCATTGTGTTAGTGAGAAAAAGAAGTGCAAAAGAAGAAGGAAATCACTTTGGTTCTGAAACACAGTAGCAGAAAAGGTCATAGCCAAAAGGCTGGCCTTCAGGAAATATAAAGGAATGCAGCAGGATGAAGATAGGGAGGCATATCAAACTTCACGAAGGGAAGCAGGGAAGGCAGGCAAAGGCACAAACTGAGGAAACACTAGCACAAACAGTAAAAGAAGGTGACAAGACTTTCTGTAGATACATTAATGAAAGGAGACAGTCCAGATGGGGGTATTGCTAAGGTCAAAGGGGATAAGAGGGCGTTTGAGGAGGAGGAGGACCATGTAAAAGCATCTATCCTAAATAGATACTTCTGCTCAGTATTTATTGAAGAGAAGGTAGGGCAGGGCCCACAGCTCAGCACCATGGACTCAGGGGGGAGGAAGGGAGGTGTGCACTAGTCCCTTCACAAAAGAAAGGGTCCTACAAGAGCTTGATAAACTCAGGGTGGACAAGGCAATGGAAGCTGATGGCATGCATCCCAGGGTACTAAAGGAGATAAGGGTGGAATTGGCAGAGCCATTATCAGAACTGTTTAATGAGTCTCTGAGCACCGGAGAGGTCCCAGAAGACTAAAGAAGGGCTCATGTGATCCCGCTCCACAAAAGTGGTAGCAGGGAGGAGGCAGGGAACTACAGACCAGTCAGTCTTACCTCAGTATTGGGCAACATTATGGAGACACTCCTTAAGGAAAGGATAGTGCAACACCTGGAAGCCATAGGAGCACAGGATCCAAGACAGCATGGGTTTACAAAAGGAAGGTCCTGTCAAACTAATCTCATAGATTTCTTTGACTGGGTAACCAGAGTGGTGGACAAAGGTGGAGCAGTTGATGTCGCCTACCTTGACTTCAGCAAAGCTTCCGTTACTGTTCCACATAGAAGGCTGATTAATAAGCTGGGTAAGCTCGGGGTGGGTCAGACGTTGGTCAGCTGGCTGGCAAACTGGTTGACGGGCAGAAAACAGAGAGTGCTAGTAAATGGTATACAGTCGGAAGAGATGCAAGTCACAAGTGTGGTACCTCAGGGATCATTGCTGGGGCCAGTCCTCTTCAATATCTTCATCAGTGACATTGCAGATGGACTGGAGAGTAAGGTTTGTCTGTTTGCAGATGACACCAAGATCTGCAACAGAGTAGATGATCCAGATGGGGTGGGCAGAATGAGGAGAGATCTGGATAAACTAGCAAAACGGTCGGAAGAGTTTCAACTGGGGTTTAATGCAAAGAAGTGCAAGATCATGCACATAGGGAAAAGAAACCGAGAAGCCACCTATAGACTGGGAGGGGAGTTGGCAGTCACAAGGGAAGAAAAAGACTTGGGCGTCATCATCACCAATGACCTGAAATCATCCAAGCAGACAAGTAAAGCAGTAGGTAAGGCTAGAGGGATGTTGGGGTGTATTAGTAGGGGTATCACAAGTCAGAAGAGGGAGGTAAAAATCTCTCTTTACAAGACACTGGTTAGGCCCCATCTGGAGTACTACGTGCAGTACTGGAGGCCACATCTTCACAAGGACATTAACCAAATTGAGGCAATCCAGAGAAGGACAACCAAAATGGTGCAGGGACTGCATCAGAAAACATATGAGGACAGATCAAGTGAGCTCAATATGTATACCCTAGAGTAAAGGAGGGAGAGAGCCGATATGATTGAAACATTCAAACACCTTAAGGGCATTAACAAGATGAAAGAGTTTAACATGTTTCAATATAAGAAAATTAGCACGATAAGAGGACACAGCATGAGATTAGAGGGAGGCTGATTAAGGGGTAATGTGAGGAAGTTCTTTTTCACAGAAAGGGTGGTGTATGCAAGGAATGACCTACCTCAGGAAGTGGTGGACACGAATACAGTGCAGGGCTTCAAACAGTCATGGGATAGGCATAAGGGAGCAATACAAATGAGTATGAATAGATAAGCCATTGACAGAGCAAAGGCCAATGGCACATTCATAAGGTAGAAAAATAAATGGTCAGACTGGATTGGCTTTGTGGTCCTTATCTGCCATCAACTTTTATGTTTCTAAGAAAGCCCCAAGGCACTGAACTGAATAAATAATTTAAAAGATGATTCAAAAATGTTTGTATACGAGAAATTAAAAGATGCCATAGTCATCAGTTCTCAAGATACAGCAAGCTGAGTTTCCAATATAGTATACAGTGATGTTCACTGTGCAACAAGTTTAATAAAAGGCAACAAACATTTTTAAATATGATATCAAGTTTACATAGCAAGTTTTTGTTTCCTGACATACAGAATAAATCATGCCTCCATATCTATTGCAATCAGAATTATCTGTTTCAAATTTATTTCTAGCATTTCACAATCTTGGCAACAACTTTTTTTCTATAAAGTGCTCCCATTTTAAAAATGAGTATTTTAGATACTATAGTGATAAGTAGTGATGTATCGGAAAAAAAATTGCAAAATGTTAGCCTTTTGCAAAAAATTTCACATGGTGAAATTACTGATTTTTTTTCATACTCAGCCACCTAGAAAGGTTCCCCCTCACTTTCCCTGTATCCCCTTAGAGTAAAATGTTTACTGCCCTGGTGGTCTAGCGGACCCCTCCCTATTCCTGTACTGATCTCCCTTTCACATATGTCCTATTTTTCCATGGTGGTGTAGTGGTCCCTCACCCCTCCCCGATGTCAGTTGCCACTTGCCTTGTCCTTTAAAAAAAAAAAGATCTTTTTAGCAGTCCTTCCCCTGATGCCCAATCCCTTCCTGTGAAAAAAAACATTTATTTACATTCTTGGTGGACTAATGGCCCTCTAACCCCCACCCTTTTGAGTAATGACTCACCACCCCCCTGCACCACCACCCTCATCCCCATCCCAGTCTGTGACCAGTGCAGCCCTCCTCTCACCTCAATGGCTGATCGCAGACTGCGATATTAAAGAGCCTCACCTGCAGACTGTGGCTGTGATGTAGCACAGTCTGAGCAAACTCTTTCATTTTACAGTTACAGCCAGCTATGGAGGTGAGGAGGGCTGTCTGATTGCAGGCTGGGATGGGATGGAGATGGGTGCTGAGTAATTACTCAAGAGGGTGGAGGGGGGGAGGCCACTAGAACACCAGTAATATAAATACATTTTTTTCAGAGGAGGATCAGACATCAGGAGGGACTGCTTCAAAGATATTTTTTTAAATGTGCAAAGCAAGTGGCAACTGACATCAGGAAGGGGAGAGGTACTGCTAGACCACCAGGGAAAATAGGGCATATGTGTAGAGGAGATCAGGATAGAGATAGGGAGGGGGATCCTCTAGACCACCGGGGCAGTAAACATTTTGCTATAAGGGGATACAGGGAAACTAAGGGGGTCCACAAAACCACCAGGGATGGAGGATTTCACCCAAAATGGTGAAGTTTCACCTGTGAGTGGTGAAATTCCACCATTTGTGGATAAAATGTTGTCATTTTCAGGTGGAATTTTCACATTTCACTCCTGTGAAAAATTTCTTGAAATGTGCAAATTCTGCAAAATTTTTCATGGAGCGAAATATGTTAATTTTGCCTGTCTCTAGTAATAAGCAACTAGAAGACAAAGAAGCTCAGTGTGCAAGCACTATTCTGTCAGCAGATTTGTTAGTTCCAGATTTCCCTAATGAATTAGGCAGTAAGTGCTTGCTGAAGAAATTGATTAGCAGTGATGGGCGAAGTTGGAAAACTTTGCTCCTTGATTTAATTCATGAATTTCGCACAATTCACACAATTAGCAGATCGTGAAGTGCAAATTTTTAAAAAAAGTGTGGAATTTCACCGTGAAATGCAGAATTTCTCTGCAAAGAGCTGAATTTGGGTGAAGTGTGGAATTTCACCCACCAAATTCTGCACTTCACAGTAAAAACTTCGCAGTTCGGGTGAAGTTGAAGTTTCCCAGACCTGGGGAAGCTTTGCAAAGCTCCTCAAAGTGGCGAATTTCATCACTTCACATGAACTTAGCCCATGAAGTTTTACTTTACTACGTCTTTATTGATTAGGACTTAATGCAGCAGCTACCCGACAAGGATGACTGACCAGAAACAAATCAAGCAGGCTATGCTTGCCTCTCTTGTTGGTCTGGCTGGTAGACTTGGTGATCAGTGGGAAGAGGTTTGATCCCATGAGAGAACCAGTGTGCTTGGTGAGGTCACTGCCCCGTCAAAGTTAAAGCAACTATGCACAACTGCTTCAAGCTTGTGTCCATGGACTACATGTGAATGGGATTATAGATAGAACCTTGAGGGAGGATTTACTAGTTGTGTATAGACATGGAGTATCAGCAATAACTTCGCCTGATTCAGCCAGATGCTAGTTATAGTAAAATATGTTTATTAGAAGATAGTCAATTAACTTGAGACTCATTTTTGATCACTTTCCATGTGCAGATACAGAAAGAGCTGCCTGAGTTACATATTTACAGTTTGTTGGGTACAACTTCAGTAATGATGCAGGATAGTTGTTATGACTATGAAGCAAGAAGAGTTGCATTCAAATATATCTGACAAGAGAAACTATGCCAGCAATTTTTCAGGCATGCAGTATTAACAAGAACAGTGATAACAATGGTTGAAACAGCTTAGGACCTAACATTTCACTGTAGGCCATGAAGGTGTTTTACTAGAGATATGCCTTAGTACCCTAGGAAGGTGCTAAAGCAGCAGGGCATGCATATGAAAAGGCATTGCCGTCAACCTTACTTTATGCAGCAAAAGTAGAAAATTGAACATTTCACTGTAGACCATGAAAGTGGTTTACTAGAGATATGCCATTGTACCCTAAGGAAGTGTTAAAACCAGCAGGGCCTTCACATGGGAAAGCACTGTTGGCCACCTTACTTTTTGCAACAAAAGTAGAAAATTTAACATTTCACTGTTGGCCATGAAAGTGGTTGACTAGAGATATGCCACTGTACCCTAAGGAAGTGTTAAAACCAGCAGGGTCTTCACATGGGAAACCACTGTTGCCCACCTTACTTTTTGCAACCAAAGTAGAAAATTGCAGGGCATTTGAGGATCTTAAGCCCAGTTTACTTGCTATCATGTGTATTAAGTCTATGACATGTTGTGGTACTTTCTCTAGGTGCATTCGTACATATGATAAATGATTTTCCAGGTAAATCTGTAAGCCAGAGAGGACCAGCTCAGCTTTTGTTATAGGGTACCTTGATGAGTTGTCCTTAATGCATATAGCACTAAACATACGAACGGGTAGTACAGAATGTCAAGGTTGTGCGGGAGTGAATCAGGTGCATTTGCACCTACAGTATGAAATCATAGCAAGTAAACTGTGGAATAATCTTGTCATGGGTGATAAGCCTTTGAGTTTCTAGAGAAAAACTATGATGGTGAAAATAAAGGTAGCCAGCTTTGGACCTGTTATCTTTAAACAGAGTGTTGATCTGAGCTTCCAATTTTAGTTGAATCTCAATCCAGAAACACTGTTATTTATATATGTATGTGGAAGCAATGCTCAAGGTTTTATTTTTTTAATCCATTGTTTTAATTACTTAAGTAGCATTCACCTGTTTTCGTCAGAGTGCAGAGCCAAACAGCATACAGTGTATTTTTCTGGTATTCAGAATTAAATGATTCCTCAAAGGTAGGTCTGCAGTTAATCAAACTTGTTTTGCAATATCTGTTGGACCCCTCTGCAGTACATTAAATTTGCCACTTGCATACTACTTGGTATCATCAGTGTATAGGTTGCATGTAACGTCTGTTATAGTGCTTTTACACTCTGCTTACTTTTCCATTGCCGATCTGTTCCATGCGCTGCATTCATCGAATCCTTTTACACACAGAGCATGTTTCACTGTGTTTACCCTTCCTGAATATCCCAGAGTGCACCGGCACAGCAACAACACAATTAGGGAGATTGGTAAACGTACCATAATGACAGGCATGGCATGATTTCATGGCCTGTCAAAATGCAACAGAAGCTAACAAACCCAGGAAAACAGGAAACGCATTTTAAGGTAGCGTTCACTTTGGTTGTGGCAGGGAACACTTTATATGGCAAAACAGGTAACTTTACAGTGTGTCTGTACCAGTCATTCCGGTACAGACCACTGTGTGTAAAAGGGCTATTAAACTGATTCTGAGGGGCAGAGGCTCTGCAGTGCTCTCCATGCTGCAAAGGTGATGCTGGTGAGTGTGATTTGAAACAAGGTGCAAATTGCAACCTTGCTTCCCCTTCTAGATCAATCAACCATATGGGTATAGAGTTGTGTAGCCCAAAAGGGAAAAAAACTAATCTGTGGTCTTAGGATAAATCCACAGTCCAGTGTACGTGATTTGTAGAGCCACACCAGTGTACATTGTGAGTGTAAACTGTGTGGGCATCAAACACACATGGCTTTTTTGCTCCTCTCTGACAGAGGAGCTGAACTGGTGAGAGTGTTTTCAAGTGCAATGTAAAAATTGGTTACTTTACACATCACTTCCTGAGGCAACTTAGTACCACAGTGCATCAAGAAACTCCGTGCAAGATGGATCCAGCTGTACAGTTAACAAGACATTACTGTGACACCAGTGCTGAAGACAATGGTCCAGATATTCAAACTGCACCAGTTTGTGGTACAAGCCCCTGCGCCGCTCAAAATAGTTGCGCTGGGGTGTGGCCAGGGCGATATTCAACGGAGTTGTGCTATGGCACAACTGCTTTGAATATCGCCCCCTGGCCACCACCACTGTGCATGGCGCAATGGAACTGCACCAGCGCAAGTGGTCAGAATGGAGCATTGAGATGAGGTGGCGCAAGTTCCATTGCGCCATGCACAGCACCTGTGATATTCAAAGGGTGGCATGCAAATGGGGCCATAATTTATGCAAGGTGCATGGGGGGCCATTTGAATCTGATTACAGACCCATTTGCATGCCATTAGCATGCAGGTGCGCCGATCCCTGACGACTTGTGCCTGGCGCCCTGCCAGACAGTGGCCGTCAGGGACCGACGCCCCCTGCAGCCCAATCGCGGGACGTCCCATAAGGGATGATGAATGTCTCCTATCCCTGGTGGTCCAGTGGACCGCAATTAGCCTGATCGCAGGCATAACAGTAACCCCCACCGATTAGCCCGATGCGGGCATCAGACCCAAAGTCCAATATCCTGGTGGTCAGTGGACCGTGGAATGTCCAGCGGGCATAACGAGTATTCCCCCATAGCCCGATCATGGGCATACCTTCATCAACCCCCTCCCCCAAGTAGCCCGATCGCGGGCATACCCTCATCAACCCCTCCCCCAAGTAGCCCAATCGCGGGCATATCCATCCGCCCCCCATTAGCCCGATCGCGGGCATCAGATTCCCAAAGCCCATTTCCTGGTGGTCCAATGGACGAGCGAGACCCGATTGTGGGCGGCATTCCCTCACCCCAAGTATGAAATCACTGGTGATCTAGTGGACCCCCACCCCACCTGCCTACTGACCCCACCTCCCTGCCCCCGTCAGCCAGCGGGTGGCAGCACCCTGCTTGCCCGCCCACCCACTGACTGACAGCTCGGGGTATGGCTGCCCGCCCGTTGGATCAGGCATGAGCCAATGGGCATGCAACCATACCGTACTAATCCAGTACAGATATGTGAATGATGAATTCGGTTGTGAATGAATTCACATATCTGGACAGCTAATGCAGTATGGAGCTGCATGCCAGCTAACTCATGCTCTAATGGCATAGGCGTGCAGCTCGCTCCCGGCTTGTCGGCGTCGGCCCGAGTGGCGGGCAAATGAAATGAGGTGCTACCGTACTGGCTGATGAGAGGCTGAAAGTGGTGGGGCTCGAAAAGTACTGGTGTAGAGAGTCCAAGTCGCACGAGATTCATGCTTGAAGGCGTGAAAATGCCGCGCGATCGACTCCATTCGATCACTGGACCGCAGGGATCTGAGCTTTGGAGGGGATCTGATGCCCGTGGGCAACTAATGGAGGTAAAGTTATTCCGTGATTGGGCTACTGAGACGGATGATGTTATGCCTGTGATCGGGCTACTGGGGATCAGATGATGTTATGCCGCGATCGGGCTACTCGGGGACGCTGTTATGCCCACGATCGGTTACTCGCGTTCCACTGGACCACCATGGGATATTGGACTTGGGAGATACTGATGCCCATGATTGGGGCATGGGGGGGCGCCGCCAGGTGCGGAGGGAATAAGTGGAGGGCCACCCACAGGTGGCAGCTGCTGTGTTGCACCCTGCAATGCGGCAGCTCACCTGTGGGTGGCCCTCGACTTGTTCCTTTTTTTTTGGGTGTAACTTTGTGCAGGCGTAGGTAGGAGTTGCGCCTGCATAACTCTGCACGGCCTGGACTGAATATGGGGCTGTGCAGTTTATGCATGGTTCCTCCCCCTTCAGTTGCACATGCCTTCATTATCATTGTGCTGTTGCTCAGCATGATTTCGGCAGTGCAACTGCCTCCTGCTGAATATCGCAGAATGGCACAATTTCGACTTGCACAGGTGCAACCCTATTATGCATGGCTCAACTCTTTTGAAAATCTGGGCCAATGTCTTTAAGTGGTGTACATTACTTGCTTCAAAATTGACA
Source organism: Neoceratodus forsteri (assembly GCA_016271365.2). Taxonomy (NCBI): domain Eukaryota; kingdom Metazoa; phylum Chordata; order Ceratodontiformes; family Ceratodontidae; genus Neoceratodus; species Neoceratodus forsteri. The sequence continues at coordinate 218,403,448 of CM057453.1, forward strand.
AAGTGCAGACTGACACTGACACTGTAAGCCACACAAGTGAGTAACAGATTGGCCAGAGGAAATGCAGCTCATATCTCCCTTATAGCACAGACATGCAGAATGTGGCAGTGAGGCCAGGCTCAGAGTTTATTCATCATAGTAGGCAGGCTTCAGGCACTTATATGAACTAACTTATACCTCTTGATGAATATACAGTAAGATTGTTCCACTTGCTTTGAATTGGTGAGTGGTCCATATCTGGGCTTGGATTTAGCTCTACTTTATTACACAGATGGAGAAGGCATAATATAATGAACCTTAGAAGGGGAGAAATAAAATATTCTATTTCAATTGTGCCAAACAAAGCAGCTATTCTTTCCTGCATTTATTCAATTTATCATTATCATGCATTCCCTGTCTTATTAAGTTTGATTTTACAATGGCAGGAAAGAATGCTGGCCTCTGATTGGTCAACCTGGGACTGAACCTGGGATGTTATCCCAGCATCACATCCCAGCTCTAGCCCCAGCACACAAACAACTGAATAACTGTCAAAAGATCACTGCCCATTACATGCCGCCAGCCGCTTTCACAATCTGACCCATGGTCAGTAGAGGAGTTTTCAAAAACACAAGGCACCTCACTTCACTCACTCAAATGAAAAATTCACCCCTTCAAACAAACCACACCAAGCATTTATTTTTTTCTCCACATTTAAACAAAAAGCAGCACTGACTGGCTTCTGAAGGTAACGGGCGAGCCCACACATCCTCTGCTCTAGAAGCTCCCTAAATTCATTGGAGCTGCCAAGGAGTTTCACCGTTGCCCTTGGATTTCTCCTGGTACACATCAGAAATGCTACACACTGTACTGGGAGACTATAAAATACAAACAAAATTGAAATCCGATCTCGTGACTGCAATATCAGCGTGTGCGCAAGTCAACAGAGCTACGCTCCTAGCTTGGCTGCATATCTGAAGAAAAATGAACTCCTATTAGTTTTGTTCATTTTCTCACAAGCCTAGCACCGGAAATTACCAGAAGGTAAAGGAGAAAATCCCCAAAAAACACAGAAAAAGAGATGGAAGGACAATAGCAGACACTGACAGCCAGGGCTTGGGGTGGGGGCCAAAGACCTACACACAGCATATGGCAAGCACACCACCTGCTGCAGAAACACAAAAAGAACTACTTTCTGTATACAGTAAATACTCCTTCACGCTACTAAATCATTAAAAAAATACATATTTATTTAGAAATATATTGGAATTACAAACCTTTGAGTAAGAGACTCCTTTACAAAAGAGAAAGGAGAAAAATCAGAGAACAGTCAGAACAATATTAAAGAAAATGACAGAGTACAGTGATGGATTATCCAATCATATGCATTTAAATAAATCAAACCAGTACACTTATGGAGAGAGAGAGAGACCAAAACACTTATCTTAGGCAGGACAGAGATCCATTGTCATGAAAGCAGGTTAGCAAAAATATTAGCTTAAGCAGAATAGAAATTCATTGTCAAGATAACAGGTTAGCTAAACAGAGGGGTGATGGAGGAGAAAAGTAGGGAGTGTTGGACATGGATGTCCATATATAAGTATATTGACAATTTTTTTTCCAAAATATCACAAGCCATTGTATAATAGGAATAATGCCCTCCAAGGTGGGTGTTATGCTGGGATAACATCCCTTTTCGGGTTTTGGACACCCTCAGCCGGCATCCTCGGGCCCAACCATCCAATGCGGGATGTTATCCCGGCATGACACCCACCCTGTTGGGCATTATTCCTTTAGTATCATCTGTTTTAGTCCATGGTGTTAATGTATTTAATTTCCCTTCTTTTGTCTCCTTTGTTATATGGTTCTTTTATCTGTCCTGAGGAAATACATTATAAAATAACTTGACCTAGTGGAATTCTGGTTATTTTTCATCTAATTCCTCATTCCCACAACCTGATATCAAAGCCTCAATGGCTGTACCCTTCATCTGGTTGAGAAGGCATTTGAGGGACAGCCTTCATGAATTATGCAATGCCACTCCTTGGTTGGCTGACATGGTGTGCCTGAATGCTAGGTGCCAGTTCACTACCTTTCTGGGAAAACTTTGCCTCACCTTCATGATGTGCTCAATACCCAGCTAATCTCAGTGGGGGATTTCAGAGCTTAAACACCAGATGATGGTCTTCTACTACTACTACCACTACTACTACTACTACTACTACAGTGGTGCTCATTGTCAGATTTCTGCTTGTCTATTCATGTCACTAAGCACCTACAGACACAAACTAGCAAGAAAGAACAGGGCCATCACTGCCATTTGCTTAATTTCTATGCATTTCTAATCTTCATGTCTAGTCATCACTCAGGATATCATGACAATAGTGTCACAACATGACTAGGCAAGAAGGAATCTACCAATGAGCACTACTGTAGGTGGCAGCAAACACAACTTTACCCATCCTAAGATTTAAATAATCAGCAAATAACTCTGATGTATTGAATTTATTTGGAACTAAACTATCTGCTTATCCCATTATTACTAGCTGCACACATAATAAAAAATAAGGCAGTGAGTTATACTGGAGTGCCGCCCACTAAGGATGAAGACCAGCTTCATCCAATGCGGTCTTTCAGGATTCTGCAGAAACCATTGAAATCCAATGGTGAGTACTACAGTTTGTCACACAGGAAGCTGTGACATCTAATTGCTGAGTGCGTCACCCTCATTTGAGACATTGCATATAATGTTGTAATTCCAGTAGTAGCTTATATTTCACTGCAGGATTTCTCCATCCTCTTGTCTCAGTCATCTTCAAATTAAAATTAGAGGTGCTCAAGCAGCAAGATGTCCACTCCATTGATCAATCAATAATGCAGAACAGGGGGTAGGTTGTGGTGTGATACCAGCCCACCTCAGGTGAGTTGAAGCATGCAGTGAACCCAAGTGCTTCTACCACTAAAGAAGGGCTATTATCTACCACAACACAACCCAGGAGTGCCATATTGTGATTATGAAATGAGTTCCAACAGCATTGCTAAATCAATATTTTTTAAAGATCGGTTTTGAGTTTTAAATTACCATAACAACTAAAACTATAAAAAAAAAATTATAAACATTTGATCATGTAGATAGTAATGGTCTCCAAGAAACATGCATAGAAACATAAACTTTGATGGCAGATAAGGACCGCTTGGCCCACCTAGTCAGCCCATTTCCCTACCTACTGGATAAGCTGCAGATCCTAGCTAACCAACAGCCTATTTCTCCTACCCCCCCACAAGAATTGCCTTATGTCTTTCCCATGCATTCTTGAATTCTCCCACTGTTTTTTGACCCCACAACCTCCTCAGGAAGGCTGTTCTATGCATTCACCACCCTCTCTGTGAAAAAATACTTTGTCGCATTACCCCTGAGCAGTCCCCCCTCTATCTTCAAATTGTGTCCCCTTGTTCTTGCACATCTCTTTTTCTGAAAGATGCTTCTTTAAATTTGATGGACTGCATCTGACTAAAGAGGGAGTCAGTGCATTGGGGCAGAAGTTTGACATCTTTGCAGAATATTTAAACTAGCAAATGGGGAGAGGGGTGCAGCACCCCATACGTCGAATGGGAAGAACACCCCTCCCCCCTCAGCTAGTGGTCAAACAGGAATTCAGCATGTTTGCCGTTCATTTGCATCACCAGGTAAGAAAAAAGGTTTGTCTCCCCATACGCTTTTATGGGAGTAATGCCAAACTTTACCCAACAACCAACACACCAAAATCTGGCCAATGGAAAATCATGTACACAATGCTCACAGCCTGGGAAATAAGATCCCAGACCTGCAGGCAATAATGTCAGAGCTAAACTGGACATAGTAGCAATTAGTGAGACGTGGTTTACCAGTAACCACACTTGGGAGACTTCAGTACCTGGCTATGTATTGTTCAGAAGAGACCGAGGTGCAAAAGGGGAGGAGGGCCCTGTATGTTAATGAAAATATCAAAGCTACAGAAATTCAGAATACACATAAGGAGCCAGAAGAACTGTGGGTCACCCTGAAAACAGGAAATGGGACAGCCATAAGAACTGGGTTGTCTACAGGCCCCAGACCAGAGGGAGGACATAGACACATTACTGTTAGAAGATATACAAAACATGACAGCTAAAGGGAGGTTCTGATAATGGGAGACTCAACATGCCAGATACAGATTGGTCAATACCAGCAGGAACATCTGCCAGAACTAGACTCATAGTGGATTCCTGCAGGGGAGGCCTCAAACAACTGGTACAGCAACCCACAAGAGACAGGGCTATCCTAGATCTAGTACTGACTAACAAAGAAGGGATCACAGATCTCCAGGTAGAAGGTCACCTAGGGCCAGTGACCATCACATGGTATGGTTCAATTTGGCTACTACATCTAAATCATCCCATTCCAAGGCAAAATATGGGACTTCAGAGGAGCTGACTTTGATAAGATGGCCAACAGAGTTAAGCTAGCCCTGGCAAAAGAAACACAGGTGAGGGGTACAGGCAAAGTGGCAAGCATTAAGGATGCAATACCTGAAGCAACATCCCATTGTGTTAGACAGAAAAGGAAGTGCAAAGAAGAAGGAACCACTTTGGTTCTCAAATACAGTAGCAGAAAAGGTCAGAGCCAAAAGGCTGGCTCTTCAGGAAATATAAGGAACACAGCAGGATGAAGATAGGGAGGCATACCAAACTGCCCTAAGGGAAGCAGGTAAGCAGTAAGGCAAAAGTCCCAAACTGAGGAAACACTAGCACAACAGTAAAAGAAGGTGACAAGACTTTCTATAGATACATTAGTGAAAGGAGAAAGTCCAGAGGGGTATTGCTAAGCTTAATGGAGAAAAGGGAGCATGTGAGGAGGAGGACCCTGTAAAGGCATCTATCCTAAATAGATACTTTGCTCAGTATTTACTGAAGAGAAGGTAGGGCAGGGCCCACAGCTCAGCATCATGGACACAGGGGAGGAGGTGAGCACTACTCCATTCACAAAAGAAAGGGTCCTACAAGAGCTTGCAAGCTCAGGGTGGATAAGGCAATGGGACCTGATGGCATACATCCCAGGGTACTTAAGGAGCTAAAGGAGGAACTAGCAGAGCCATTAGCAGAATTGTTTAGTGAGTCTATGAGCACAGGAGAGGTCCCAGAAGACTGGAGAAGGGCTAATGTGATCCGCTCCCACAAGAGTGGTAGCAGGGGAGGAGGCCCGAGGGGAACCACAGACCCGGTCCAGTCTTACCTCAGTAGTGGGCAAGATTATGGAGGCACTCCTTAAGGAAAGGATAGTGCAACACCTGGAATCCATAGGGCACAGGATCCAAGACAGCATGGGTTTACAAAAGGAAGGTCCTGTCAAATAATCTCATAGATTTCTTTGACTGGGTAACCAGAGTGGTGGACCAAGGGGAGCAGTTGATGTCGCCTACCTTGACTTCAGCAAAGCTTTTGACACTGTTCCACATAGAAGATTGATAAATAAGCTGGGTAGGCTCGGGTGGGTCAGAAGTTGGTCAACTGGGTGGCAAACTGGTTGACGGGCAGAAAACAGAGAGTGGTGGTAAATGGTATACAGTCAGAAGAGATGCAAGTCACAAGTGGGTACCTGAGGGATCAGTCCTGGGGCCAGTCCTCTTCAACATCTTCATTAGTGACCTTGCAGATGGACTAGAGGGTAAGGCTTGTCTGTTTGCAGATGACACCAAGATCTGCAACAGAGCAGATGATCCAGATGGGGTGGGCAGAATGAGAAGAGATCTGGATAAACTAGCAGAATGGTCAGAAGAGTGGCAACTGGGATTTAATGCAAAGAAGTGCAAAATCATGCATATAGGGAAGAGAAACCCTGAAGCCACCTATAGGCTGGGAGGAGTTGCTAGCAGTCACAAAGGAAGAAAAGACTTGGGCATCATCATCACTGATGACCTAAAATCATCCAACAGACCTCTAAAGCAGTAGGTAAGGCTAGGGGTGTTAGGGTGTGGATAAGTAGGGGTATCACAAGTCGGGTGAGGGAGGTAATAATCCCTCTGTACAAGACACCTGGTTAGGCCCCATCTGGAGTATCTGCAGTATTGGAGGCCACACCTTCACAAGGACATTAACCAAATTGAGGCAGTCCAGAGAAGGGCAACCAAAATGTGCAGGGACTGCATCAGAAGACATATGAGGACAGATTAACGGAGCTCAATATGTATACCCTTGAGCAAAGGAGGGAGAGAGGATATGATCGAGGCATTCAAACACCTTAAGGGCATAAACAAGGTGAAAGAGTCTAACATGTTTAAATATAAGAAAATAGCAGGACAAGAGGACACAGCATGAGATTAGAGGAGGCCGATTAAGGGGAATGTGAGGAAATTCTTTCACAGAAAGGGTGGTGGATGCATGGAATGGCTTACCACAAGAAGTGGTGGCTATGAATACAGTGCAGGGCTTCAAACAGGCATGGGATAGGCATAAGGGAGCAATACAAATGACTATGAATAGATAGGCCACTGACAGAGCAAAGGCCGATGGCACATTTATAAGGTAGAAAATGAAATGGGCAGACTGGATGGGCCTTACGGTCCTTATCTGCCATCAACTTCTATGTTTCTATGTTTCTATGTTTCTATGCTACTCTCTTGGACTTTGTTGAGTCCCTTAAGGTACTTAAAATTTCCATCATGTCACCCCTTTCCCTCCTTTCCTCAAGGGTATACATATTAAGCTCCTTTAGTCACTCCTTATATGGCTTCTGTTGTAGACCCTGCACCATTTTAGTTGCCCTCCTCTGGACTGTCTCCATCCTGTCTATGTCCTTGTGGAGATGGGGTCTCCAGAACTGGATGCATTACTCCAGATGGGGTCTAACCAACTCTCTGTACAGATGGATAACAACTTCCTGTTTTCTACTGGTGATGCCTCTCCCTATACATTCCAGTATCCCCCCAGCCATCCCTACTACCTTCTCACATTGCTTGCTAACCTTTTGGTCATCTGATATGATTACTCCAGGTCCCTTTCCATTTATGTTGTTGTTACTACCCCCCCCCCCATTGTATACTCTTCCCCTGGGTTTTTGTTTCCCAGGTGCAAGACTTTGCACTTCATTGCATTGAATCCAAGCTGCCATGCTTCTGACCATTCCTCCAACCTTTCCAAGTCCCTTCTCATCCTTTCCACTGTGCCCTGGTGTATCAACCCTGTTGCAGATCTTTGTGTCGTCTGCAAAGAGGCATACTTTTCCTTCCAGTCCCTCTGCACTGTCACCTATAAAGACATTAAAAAGGACTGGACCCAGTACTGAACCCTGTGGTACCCCACTAGTAACCCTCCTTTCAACAGAGGGGACTCTGTTTACTATTACCTTCTGTGTCCTGTTGTCCAGCCAATGTTTAACCCAGGCTACCACTCTGGGACACACTCACAGGCTGGCTAGTTTGTTAATTAATCTTTGATGTGAGACTGTGTCAAATGCCTTGCTAAAGTCTAGGTAGGCCATGTCCACAGCCCCTCCCTAGCATACTACTTTGGTCACCCAGTCAAAGAAATCAATTAGATTCATCTGACATGACCTTTCCACTTTGAATCTATGCTGCCTTGGGTCCTGTGCCCCACTGACCTCTAGGTACTCGACAATTCTTTGCTTCAGAAGTGATTTCATCATTTTCCCTACCACTGAGGCCAAACTGACAGGTCTGTAGTTTCCTGCCTCTGTCTTGCTCCCACTTTTGTGAAGGGGAATCACACTCACCCTACCCCAGTCCTCAGGTACCACACCATCCTCCCATGATTTGTTAAAAAGTCTAGTCAGTGGTGTCACTAGTTCTCTCATTAATTCGTTTAGAATTCTGGGGTGATTCCCATCAGGCCCCATTGCTTTGTCCACCTTCAGTTTTAGGATATTTTTCAGAACCCTTTCTTCTGTGAAAGGACTGGGATTGACCCCCCTATCCAGAGTGCTTCTATTGATTTGATTAGGTATCTCCCCTCCTCTTCTTTTGTAAATACTGAGCAGAAATATTGGTTCAGTATCTCTGCTTTTTCACTGTCCCTCTCTGCCAACCCACAGTCCCCTTTCTTTAGCCTCACTATCCTTCCCTTTGTCTTTCTACACTCCCTAATGTACCTATAAAAGATTTTATCCCCCTTCTTAACTGAGTTGGCTAGCTTTTTCTTAGTTTGGGACTTTGCTATTCTTACTGCCTTCTCCACTTTCATCTGCTTTAACTGGTACAATTCTCTGTCCTGCTCCTTCTGTGTTTCCTTATACTTCCTAAATGCTATCTTTTTCTCCCTAACCTTCCCCACCACCTCTTTTGAGAACCCTAGTTTTTTTTTTTCTTTCATTTTGATTTGTTTATTTGATTCACATAAAGGCTTATTGCCTCTGTGATCTCAGTTTTGATGTTTCCCCATTGTTGCTCCACCCCTCCTTCCTGACTGTTTGCTTGTGCTTTTCTGAGGCACTCTCCCATTTTGACAAAGTCAGCCCTCCTGAAGTCCAGTACCCCCACTTTTGTATGGATCGACTCTGCAGCTGAGTTTATCATGAACCACACTGTTTGGTGGTCACTTGTTCCCAGATGGCTACCCACTTCTAGATCTGAGATCCTCTCACTGTCCCCATTTGAGAGTACTAGGTCTAAGAGTGCTCCCTCCTGAGTGGGTTCCAACACTAGCTGTCTGAGGCATGCCCCCTGTAGGGCATTGAGAATGGCTCTGCTTTTGTATGTGGCTGCAACAAAGGTGATCCAGTTAACATCTGTCATCTTTAGGTCCACCATCAACAATATCACCCCTTTCTCTGCCATCTTAAGGATACCTTCTGTCATTTTCTTGTCCATTTCCTCCCCCTGAGATGGGGATCTGTATAGAACCCCTGTGTAGATTGTGGTGCCATTTCCAGTCTCAAGGGTGACCCACAGTGCCTCCTCTCCTCCCTGTTTACCCTTTTGTTCTGTTGCTTTGATCCCTTCCCCTACATAGAGAGCTACTCCTCCTCCTCCTCTTCTGCCCTCCCTGTCTCTCCTGTAGATTGTGTACTCTGATATGCTGACATCCCAGTCATGGTTCTCTGCATACCATGTTTCTGTGACTGCCACGATATCCAGGCATCCCTCTTAAATCAAGGCCACCAGTGCAGAGAGCTTGTTACCTAGACTGTGGGCATTGGTACTCATTACCCTGCATTTATTAATGGCCTTACCCCTTTTTGCCCCATCACTGTTCTTACTGCCTTTGCCTTTTTCTTCATTTACACCTGCCCTTCTCCCTATCGACTTCTCTACATTGGTGTTTACCTCAGTAACTACCTTGATTTATGGGGATGGTTAGGATTTCCCTGATCCTTTTCTGTGCCTCCCTCCTTGACTAGTTTAAATGCTTGCCAATGAAGCATTTAAACCTATCACCTAGGATTCTGGTTCCCCTTCTGGACAGATGCAAACCATAACGCCTGTATAGACCTGCATCCCTCCAGGTGGACCCCCAGTCCCCAATGAAGCCAAAACCCTGAGCTCTGCACCATTTTTTCATCCATTGATTGAATCCCATGATGTGGAGCACCCTAGCCTCACCCATGCCATAGACAGACAGCACCTCCAAGAAGGTTACCATGCATGCTACTTGTCTAAGGCCCTTCCCCAACTCCAAAAACTCCTCCTCCACTGTTCTGATCCCTTTCCCAGCCAGGCCATTTGTCCCTAAGTGGACAATGACATCCAGCTCCCTCCCCCGTGCAGCTGGTCCCACGATCCTGAGGATTCACTCCCTGTCCCTCCAAGCCATGGCACCCGGCAGGCAGCTTACCTCCCTCTCCTCTCCCTCCCCCAGTTCTAATGGCCAGTAGGTGGCACCAATGCTGCACATATGCAGCAGTTATTAATATGTGTAGCAGTAAAGATAGTGAGGGCAGCAGTGGCTTCACAGAGCATGTTGGGGGGGGGATCTATGACAATTCCTGGCACTAGTCCTCAGTTTGCTGGTTTGTGGAGTGGCAGTAGATTTGACAGGCCAGCTGGGGCCTTTTTTCAATAGTGGTTTTTCTGCTCCTTGGAAGTCTGTGTGGTTGTATCAGCCTGTTCTGTAATCATCAGCCATCCTGATCCAGTTTCTGTTTCCTGGGACTTGACAGGCCATTTACAGTCTCTGAGACAGCTTCATTAATCTCAACCTCCATATTGTCCACTGATTTTTCTACCCTGGGGCCCACAGATGTGCAATGATCATGATGTCTGAGCTCCATCTCAGTGGAGATGGCCCCAGTGTCTTGAATGTGGGTTCCTCTTCCCTCGTGTGGTGACGTGCATGTGCTGCCATACAGCCATCACTGGGTGGCAGTCAAGAAGTGTGCTACACTAACCACCTTCCGCAAGGAAGGAAAACCACCTTAGGATGCTCAATCCTTCCTCTTTCAGCTGGCACCCGAGCAACCCAAGTCCATTCCCGACCTTGGGTCACTGGTGTGGCAGGAGGTAAGGTGCTCAGTGCCTCAGCACTCAACACCACTGGGCCAGCCCCAGCTGGGGCCTTTCATGGAGTTTTGCAACTGGCAGAAAATGTGGGAACCTGTCTATTTTTAAACAGCAGTCTGTGTTCTGATCAAGGGTGGGAGATGTTGATCTACATCATGGTTGGTGGCTGTGGTCAAACACAGGGACCTAATTTGGAAAAAGGAAGGTAAAACAGTGTTAGTGTTTTGTTATTCTAAGTTATGGATTGAGAGCAGTGACAGTGACTGGAGACAGACTTTTTGAAACTTGAATCCCTGGCTTGAATCAGGTAGGTTGGGAAGCAGACTGAGATAAGCCATGTTTGTTAAGGGCAAAGAGCATATGGCAATCTTTAGTGTGCTGAATCTTGATTGGCTGGAGTTACTTTTAGCCAGGCTGTTGTACTGAGATAACAGCTTGGCTGAAAGAACATCTTGGCCTATCGGGATTCATCATTCTTTCTATCCATTTCATTTTATCACAGGTATGTTGCTCAGTCTGGATTCTCATTGACTCTACTTTAAAAACAATTGGGCCAGGTAGTTATCATCTGTGTCATGAGGTAACTATATAGTCAACAATCAACTCCATATCTGCTCTGTTAAAGCTGGTCATGGTCCTGATCAAAATGTGACCTTCTGGTAACACTGTATGGTCAACTGGAAAACAGGTTGCCAGATAGTAGACTCTGTATCCATTGACTAAAAGAAAAATTATAATATGCTGGGTACGTGGTATCTGGTCTGGTATACAGAAGAGTACCTATGTATCTCTAAAGTGTAACTGAAAGTTGTATTTGTGGGATACAAAGCTGCTTTCTCTCATACACAAATTGTTGAGGTGCTCTCTGCATAACTCTTCACTTTCTTTCACAAGGACACCCTGAGTTGGCATGAGCTTGATTGTTTCAGTGCTTAAAAACCATAACAGTCACATAGTCAGTAGCAATAAGGGTTGCTTTACTGTTTTATCAGGAGCTAATGAGATTGTAGAGTGGTTGTAGAGCAAGACGTGTCCTTTCTGTACTTTTCTTTATAGGTGTTTCCCAAGCTGAGGAAATAAAACCAATTGTTTTTCCCTATAATACCAAACAAATCACGTGCATATCAGCTTAGATGACCAGGCTCAGAAATGAATGATTCAGTGACCAACCAGGATTGATTATGCCTTGTCTTAGAAAAAAAAAGAATGATTGGGTTGAAATAAATCATGTTTGCCTAAGTTGTGCCACTTCAACGATGGTCAGCCTCATATCAGCAAGTGCCTTATATTATTTGTGAGGGCAAAACATATACAACAACAGTCTTCATCATGCTTGCCCATTGAGGAAGTTTAAGAACCCAAAACATTAAACCCCTTGCGTCCAAAAACTAAAACAACAGACCACACAATAGTTGTTTTATTATCGTACAGAAAGAAAACAAAGCATCTATAAACAGTTCATTTGAATTCTGCCTGCTTTGCACTATTCTCAAATGATTTATGACTGTGGCATTATTTAGTTTAAAAAAAGAGAAAAATGTCTGAAAAGTAGTGCCAAGATGTTGGCAACAAAAACCCTTCATTTACATAGTTTATTAAGGGGAGGAATAAATATAGCAAGCAATCAAGGGCCTTTTTTGTAGAAAATAATGAGAAAATTTGTAGCAACTCAGCCACTTTCTAATGATGTTGTTATTGTGACTGCAAACTTGAAATTCCTCTCCTGAGAGAAGAGTGTCAGGAGTGAAGTGTATAAAATAAGCTACATTATTAGGCAGCAGTGAAAGCAATTCCCAGAAACAAACCTAAACATGCCACTCTATATGTTTTCAGATTTAATTTTCCATTGCCGTTGTGTAATCAATTGATTTACACCTGCATTGTTGGTAGCGGCTGCTGAATAATATTCCTCACATTAGCCTTTATCAACTTGAATGCCACTCCAAGGATATGGGTTAGTTCTGGAGTGGCTGATTCATTGTGTGCCCATAATAGCCTTTCAACCTCAGTTCCAGTAATCAATAGCAGCAATTTGTTATACAATACATTTGACCCTAGCTCTAGTTCATGGTGACAAAGAGATGAAACGCTGCTGCACTCTTACCCAGGATGAGTGTTTCCTCAGAGAACAGCAAATGGATCAGATATTTTCACAAAAGTGGTTGATAGAATTTTCTTGTTATCATTTACTTTTCCTTCTTTTCTTTTAATCTTAATAGCACTATAGTATTGCATGAATAAGCTAGCAGCCTATAGTTGCAACCTTCAGTATGGGTATATCTACAAACTGATGATCAGGAGTGATGGAGGCTGGATTGAAATCCAATAAGAACCATCTTAACTTATTGGACTTTAATTGTGTGGGTATTACTTCTAAGACTGATGCACTAAAATACTGTGATGTCACAAATGAAAGTAACATTAGAATAATATCCAAATGTAAAGATTTCCAAAATTCTTTTACTTCCTATTTCTAAGTTACTGTGTACAGATACCCACCATTTGTTCCAGCTTGAAAGAAGTGGTTTCACTTTGATTATTAGAGTTCTTTTCCCCGGCCTCCATGACAGAAGTAATTACATATTCAAAGATTTTTTTAATTTTTTTTTTACAACAGAGTTCCACTAAAATTGAAAATTTGCTGTAATGTCATCTGTGTCAGAAATTTGGGAGATTTTAACTCCCACTTTATAGCAGCTGCTTTCTACCATTAGTGACGTATAACACACTTGCATATAGTGGATGCAAAGATATGTCCCACTATATAAAGCTTAACAAATGATAGGGCTCTCACACCTAAAATAGATAAAAGTCAGCAACTATTGGTTACAAAATTTAGATAAAGCTATTAGCATAAAATCAGGTAATAACTGACACGCTTTTGGACACATGGACCTTTGGCAAAGGACCATGTGTCAGAAATGCATCAGGTATTGCCTGATTTTTATGCTAAAAAGTGGCTTTTAATAAATATTGTTAACCCAATGGTGCTGGACTTTTATCTATTTTTATGGTGGTGAGTGCCTGATCATTTGCTGGTTTATGAATTTATTTATCGTGAGCACCCCATACCAGTGCAAATCCTTCCAGTTTTGATTTCCCAGTAAATGTACTGTATGCAATAAAACCTGCATGGGGTGTGCAGTTGTGGGGGAATAATTCTGTTGCTCTGACATGTGTTGCTAGCTATGAGGCATTTGCACTGAGTGTCATTAAACATACAAGAGAGAAGGGCAATTTTTGACCATAATTACTCATTCCTATAATGTCTTCTTGCATTTATAAAGTGGGTCCTATCTAAAAAAAATGTAAAGATGAAAACTGAATATGATTTTAATGTAAAAATGATGCTTTTTAGTTGACATTTGTGCAGTTCTGTAGAAGAGTTATTGCTTGAAGGTTTCTTATAAGGCAGATAGGAATCTCCCCACCACACATGCACACACACACACACACACACACACACACACACACACACACACACACACACACATACACATTATATCTGTTAGTGTTCTTTAAAAAATATATTAAAAGTAGATTTGCTTAAGTTACTGTTTTCATTTCAGCACTGGTGTTCTCTGTTGATGGACCACAATAGTCTTCATAAAGGTTGTGCAGCTGTCAACATTGCTGAAAAGAGCACCAGTGAGTGAGGTACTAAACAGCAACAGAGCTCAGCAGAATTTTTTGATAACTTTTAAAATACTGGTAGACATAAAGTGCATATAGGTTATTACATGGGTGACTGTGAGATAGTAAATACTATACTTGACTTTATGATCTCACAAGTGGTGATGCATGGGTTAGGTCAGATGAGGTCAAGTATAGTAAGTGAAGATATTTGTACTCTCTCACTCTCCCCCATGTCATATTTGATTTGTACAACTTGTGTTTAGTTGGTTTTATGATAGAAATTATAAAATGTTAAAAAAGGAAAAAAATACAAAATGTAAACTGTACCCTTCTGATTACAGCATCAGCATAAAAGAAATAAATCAATGCAATACAAATCAGTACAGTAAAAATCAAAACAAACAAAGCAGTACAAATTAATACAGTCAATACAGTATAAATCAAAACAATCAATACAGACTGAAACTAAAAAGCAACTAAGTCTACAAGGCATCTCACAACTGCTGGCTTCAGTGATGCACATGCCTATTGTGATGTCAGCAGCATTGTTTGACCTGTTCTCTTGATTAATTTATTTCACTGTTACACATCCAGCTTTGCAAGATAGTATAGTACTATCTTGTTTCCTGTGAGATACAGGTAATAGTACTATCTTGCAAGTTGTTTATTAGATAGCAGTTTTATCTTGGTTAATATAGACCCCATACCTGTTATATATGTAATGCTTTCTTGCTTCATACTTCATCAGTCATAATTCAACCTCACTCATTGTAACTTCACAACTAACCAAGAAAAGTCAATCTCCTTTTGCCAGATTGGTGATGTCACAATACTGAAGGTCACAATGCTAACAATGTATGAAGGGGATTAGAACCAAAATATTCCAGCCTGCCTTTAAAGTACTAAACACTTCACATCAGACATAATACTTTCAGGTAAACAAAACAAAACAAACAAAAAAACTTCTAATAAGCAAAAACAAAGAAGAAAAATACTTCATATGTAAATAATAAAACTGGCTACTTTTAAAAATTAGTAACAGTTTCTGTGTGCTATATTGGCAGTACTAGCTTTATAAGGGGGAATTGTATTTAATATACATGGCTGCATTTTCTCTAGATGCTGTTTTCACTACTAGTTCACATTTGAAAGGCTATGCCTGTTGTTCAATGGGGTGAGCAACAAGCCATGCCCACTTCCTGAGCTACAGTATATATGTAGTTCCTCCCAGCCTCTTTCTGAAGCATTTTTTCTTTGCCGGCCAAAGGCTCTGTCTTCCTCCTTGGGACCTTGCCCCCCCCCCAGTGTTGCTTATGCTTTGGGCTTTGCTCTCTGCTTAGTTTGTGCTGGATTGTGTGTTCCCCTGCTTTGGTTAGTATTTGTTTTGCCTTCAGCTGCTGTGTGCTTCTATGTGTGCTTGTGTTCCTGTTCTCCTGTGTCTGTGTTTTTCCTTTTGCATTTTCTTTTTTTTTTTGGGGGGGTGGCTTTCAGGTTTTCCTAGCATTCTGTTGCCCTTTGTATGTTTTGTGTTAATCCTCTACCTGTGCTCTTAGGCTGCCCTTTACTCACTATATGTTGAAAACACTCAGCTCCCTGCATTGTTACCTCTATGCTTCAGCTCAAGCTCCTGCTTCCCTGCCTAGCAATCCTGTTTTCCTACAATTGTTATGTATGCTTAGTTCACACTGCTGTTTCTCTGCTGTCTCCTGTGCTTTTACCTTTATTATTTGCACTTGGATCAGGTTCATACTGCTCAGCTAGCTGCCAAACTCTGTTGAGCTATGTTTGTTCCACAGCTCTGCACTTAATTCACTTAGTGCTAATTCCACTCAGCCAACTGCTACATTGCTACACTGAAACTTTGAGCTATTAAATTGGCTGCCTGGTCTCGGCTTACAGCTTCAGGCAATTTAGTAGTATGTTTCTGAATTAAACTATTTTGAACATTTCAGTCATTAATTGGCTTCCCCCTGTTCACATTACTCT
Organism: Neoceratodus forsteri; assembly: GCA_016271365.2. Classification (NCBI taxonomy): domain Eukaryota; kingdom Metazoa; phylum Chordata; order Ceratodontiformes; family Ceratodontidae; genus Neoceratodus; species Neoceratodus forsteri. Next base: position 218,419,518 of record CM057453.1, read on the forward strand.
AGCAGCTTGCTATTGTGTGGCTCTGTCCATAACTAGGACATTGCCAGTAAAAGCACCTGTGTTGGGGGTTCCTTCCCAAACCAATATTACAGTTGCTGCTTGGTCTCATGGTGCACAGCTTGTGGCTTCCCTTTTATTACCACGGTGGGGGACTGAGATGCTATGGTGGGGCATTGTGGCTCCAATTAGCAGGAGCATGCTTTTATGTGCGCCGTATGATTTTTGCCCTGATCCTTTGCCTACATGGCTTTTTCAGCTATCCATACATAAATACATTAAACTCCCAACCTACACGGCTTTCACAATATTCATTGCATTCCATTAATATGTTGTAAGTACTCCTTACTAGAATAACCTACCTCTGCCTTAAAGAGCTAGTGTACTGCCTAAAAGTAATATATGATTTTAAAAGCAGTCAATCATTACCTTTTATGTCTGAGGTACTTTTTCTTTTCCCTTTGTTTAATTAGAAGATTGCTTACCCGATGTTAGTAGGTGTGATGTGTAGAACAGCTCTTATCCTGGAAGCTGACACATCTTGTCCTATTGCCCCACACTACATCATCAGGACTGTGACCTCACTGACTGTGACATCACTGTTACTTAGGAACAACAAGTGAGTGACTGCCAGCCCATTCACCTGTGATGTCACTGTCAGTGAGATAATAAGTAAGCAATAAGACATGACAGGGTGTGCATGGAACAGATTTTACTGCACGGCTAGGGGCGTAATGAGGCACGAGGCCTTGGCCGAGTGCCTTTAGCCCCTGGCGTGCAGTAAAATCTGTTCCATGCACTCACCTGGAGTTTCTTATTGCGCTTATAAAATGGGCTCCTGTTTTAAAACCTTTTTACATTTTGGAAAAGCATGTTTATATGTAGAAACAATAGATTTACTTGTGTGCATTTATGATCAAATAGTCCTTCCACTCACAACAAATGATGTCACTGATGATGTCATTGTATTGTTGCCTACCTTCTTCTTCCTGTTTTTTTCTGTTTTTCCCCACATTCAAGATATGGAATGTTTATCACAGAATGTTTACCATGGAATACATGGATTCAAAATTCTGCTCAGTTCCACTGCTAGAATGTTCCCTTTCTAACATACTATACACACACAGCAAAGGCCTCTGTTACAGCCAGAGACTCAATTATCTCACTGTGAGGGCAAGGAGGAGAGATTTCCCTGATGAGCAGGTAAAGATAGTAGGGGAATTTTTCATGTCAGCAAAGAAACAGTTGTAATGAAAACTATAAACAATACTTAATGTTTCTATTTTTTTTATGTGTGTAAGGAGAATGTGTTGATGAGGAAAGCAACATTTAATTAATCTGTTTTATTTTGTATTTAAGGTACTTTTATTTTTAGGGCCCAGTGCAAGTGAATGTGATGCTTCCAGTTACAGGGCAAAAAACAATGGCTGCCAGTTGAGTTTTTAACATTCTATTAGCTTAATGATTCCAGTGGTGATCAGTCCACATTTGGCAGCACTTTTTATTTTCCATGCATGGAACATAATTGCTACATGAACAACAGCCAATCAGATTTCAGGATTTTCTCTTACCATTTTATAATGCTGATGATGTAGTGTGGGCAGTAGAGTTAGACATGTGAGCTGCTAGGCTAAGAGCTGTTCCACACATGCAGCACAATGTTATCACATAGAAGACTTTCTGACAAGTGAAAGGAAATAGAAAAATACTTCAGAAATAGAAAGTTATAACTGACTACTACTTAAACTTTTTATTATTTTTCTGGCTGCCTGTTTTGGCTCCAGAAGCTCTTTATGGCATTTTAGGTATTCATGCCAATCATATCAATTCACTATTCATGCTGAAACCAAAGCAATCATCTGCTAAACCTAATCAATTAAATTCTGCTAAATCTCATTGATTCAATCACTGGCATCACAGCCTCTCACTGCCTAAAAGCCACTCACTGCCTAAACACCTACCCTCTATGTCATCATCAATTCAGCTTCCACATAGAACTGGTTAGCTTGTTTTCCACTCTTGGCTACAACTTTCAAACCACCAAATGCTGGCTTACACTGTAGCCTCCTACCTCACCAAGGCCACACCTTGGTAGTTCTCATTGTTGCAGAGTTGCAGAGTTCACTCGCAAACTTTCACAAGCCCCACCTTGGTAGTTCTTGTGTTGCAGAGTTCACTTGCAATCTTCAAGGCTGGCCTCCTCATCAATATCTACAGATGTTGGCTTCACCTGGCCTCCCCATCAATAATCTGCTACCTAATCCATGGCCGATCTCCTCCTGTCTAGCACTTGAAGTTGATTCATGCTCTCATTTATAAATTTAGAGGCATGCCAACCATGCCCATTACCTTTTCTTTTTTAATGCAAATTTTATTGAGTTTTATTTTCCTTTACATACAGTCAATAGAAATAATGGATGTTATAGACATGGCAGTAAAAATAAAAATATAAAAATAAAAATAACAACCCCCAAACCAAAAACAAATACATCCCTCCTCCCACCCATCCCCCGATTATCCTGCCCTCCCACCCATCCACTGAGTGCCAATATAAACTAATATTTGATAGGGATACTTTAGGATTATTCACATCAGAGAAAGCTGATTATTAAACATACTGTTACAGTTACTAGGAATACAAGACATATAAGTTTTCCCATCTCTTCTTATAAGTATTCACTCTGTTTTTCAGACTGGCTATCATTCTCTCTATCCATAAATTAAAAAGTAGTTCCTGTAACCATTCTGAATAAATGGATTGAAGAGAATCCTTCCAATGTTTTAATACTACCTTTTTGACTGACATAGTAATCAACATCATATGATAGTTCCTAACCATAGATGGAAAACAGGACAAAACCCCCAGCAAACACACCTCAGGTGTAAAATAAACCTAGAGACCAAGCAGAAGATCCATCTTGGATTTGATAGGTTCCCATAACGAGACTATTTTGGACATTCCCAGAATATATGGTAGAACGTTCCTGGGCTTTGAAGACATCTGGTTCATAATGGAGTTTTTGCTCTACTCATCCTATCTAATTTATAGGGGGAAAGATACGTCATTTAAAAATTGCAATTGAATTAAACATAGGCGGTCTTGTGTGATAAGTTTGTGGCAGGAATCCCATATCTTAGACCATTTTGGACCTACAGTAAATTGGGGAATAGTGAATTCCAATATTTAGATGTGCCATCAAATTTGGGGAATATTAGTGAGAATAACATTGCATAGAGTGATGACATGGCATGTGGGGCAGAGGCAAGGAGTTTGCCTTTGGGTATCCAAACAGGTGAGTTGTCTAAGTTCAGATTGCCATGGAAATACGTAATAAACATATGTCTTAACTGATAACTTTAAAAGGCCCATATATTAGCAAGACCAAATGTAGTTAGTATTTCGGTGGTCAACAACCAAGTCTTGTTGGGGCTTTGGAAGTCCTGCACCACTCAGTCCTGTGGGAGTGTGATCCAGTGAGCAGGAATTAATTTGCTTCCTATCTTAAAATTTGGGTTTAGAAAGATGGGTTGTGAGAAATCCTGAGTATTATCATATTTTAATGTGGTGCATAGTTGTGAATGAATGCAGACCAAGTGACCTATTGGGTTGTGACCAAGGGAGGTGGGTAACATTTTGGGTTTTACTAAACGTAGTGTCGTGGGGTTAATACCCGAGGTTTGGATTAATTCTCTTTCAACTAAGTGCCATATGTGGGTGTACTCTGGTGTAGGAGGGGAATCCCAGCAGAGCTACTTACTAAGGTGACTCGCCCAATAGTATAAATTGAAATTAGGGAGTTTGAGCCCACCTAAGGATTTAGGAGTGGCTAATTTGTTGTACCCATGGCATGGAGGTTTATCTTTCCAAAGAAACTTCAAGATAGAACTATGCATGGTTTTAAACCATGCCTTTGGAAGTCAGGTGTTAATAAGGTTCAAAGGGTAAAATGTGCATGGGAGGAGGTTCATCTTAATGATACTCACTCGACCCCAAAGGGTAGGAGGTAAATCCTGCCATCTTTTTAAATCTTGCAACACAATTTTATTCAAGTCATCTAAATTTAATTTCCACATTTGACAGGGACTTGAGGAAAGGTGAATCCCCAGGTATGTAATAGATTTGAGAGTCCAATTTAAACCTAGTTCAAAAGCTTCTTGCTTAGGTACTTTGGAATTAAGTGGAAAAATTGAGGATTTTTCTATGTTTAACTTGTAGTTAGATAGGAGGCTATATTCCTCTATTTTATTAAGTAGCAGCTGAATGGAAGGTTTGATATGTGTTATATGGAGCAGTATATCATCTGCATAAACTGCAATTTTGATATTTAATGAACCTATCTGAATATCATGTATACCAGGTGACTGTTGTATTGCAACTATTAGGGGCTCTAAATATAAATTAGATAGAAGAGGAATAGAGGCAGCCTCGTCTGGTACCTGCCTCTAATGCGAAGAGGGGGGAAAGAAATCCATTGCAAAAAACTTGAGCAGACGGAGTGGAGAACAAATGTTGGATCCAAGAAATGAATTTCTGGGGGAAATTAAATCTGTGGAGAGTTGTAAATAGAAATTGCCAATAGACCCTGTTGAAAGCCTTCTCCACATCCAGGGAAACCAACACCATCCCCTGAGGAGAGTCCCTGGATGTGGAGAAGAGATGAGACAGATGTCAAAGGTGATCCACAGAAGACTTGCCCTTCATGAAGCCTACTTGATCCGGGCTAATGAGTGATGAAAGGATAGACTCTAATCTAAGGGCTAAAAGTTTTGCCAAAATTTTGAGGTCAGTGTTTAGGATGGATATGGGGTGATAATTAGGAATTTTAGTGGGGTCCTTATCTGGTTTTGTGAGCAATGACAATCATGGCTTCTAGCATTCTGGGATCAATATCTGACTCATTAAACATTCTGGAGTATACAGCCAGTAATAGGGGAGCTAATTGAGAGGCAAATTTGTTGTAAAAGTTTGATGAAAAGCCATCCCGACCTGGAGCCTTAGGGAAGATCCCTATTAACATTAAGTATGTCTAATTCTGTAAATGGTAAAATTAAGTTTTCCCTTTTAATGGGAGAAAGGGAGGGAAGGGGAAGACTCTTTAAATAAGAGTCGACCACCTGTTGAGGGGGGCAGTTGGGCATACACTTATACAGAGAGGTGTAGTATTGTTCAAACTCTTAATTAATATCTGCCGATTTAGTCAATGGAAGATCATCTGGGTTTTTTTGTATCCCTGCAATACACCTTGAAGCTTCCATTTTTTTAAATCAGAGGGCTAAAAGCCGTCCCGCCTTTTCCACCTGTTCGGTCTAAGTGGCTTTGGTTTTAGGTAATACCCATTCCACTTTTTCCCTTAGGAGATCAGAATATTTATTCTGTAGTTTGATTAGGATCTCTTTCTCAGAATCCGGGGTATTTCTGGACATAGATTTTTCTTTCGCCCTAATTTGGTCTAGCAAGCAATTAGCTTCTGAGGTTTCTTTCATTTTTTAAATAGTGGACCATTTTATAAATTCACTTCTTAAGAAACATTTAAGAGCTCCCCACACCATAGATGTCAAACCTGTAGAGCCCCAGTTAATTTCTGTGAAGGACTTTTAATGCAGAGAGTATACTATCTGTAACCTTCTTATCTTTCAATAATTGGTTGTTAAGTCTACATTGAGTGTTGCTTCCCCAGTTAAGAGACAAAGAAAGATGGCAGGTCATTATGGAATGATCAGATCCTATGCCTGGTTCCAATGTGCTATCCATTAAACCTTGAATCAGGGATTTAGTCAATCAAAAATAATCAAGGCTCAAGGCTGATCCATGGACCATCGAGTGGAAAGTATATTCTTTGGCATTGGGGTGCAGGGTTCTCCAGGGCTCACAGAGGCCCAAGTGGTCTGTTAGGTCTCTGTAGGCCCTCTGTGCTGGAGAGAGTCCTCTTGTTATAAGGCTGTGTGACTTATCCATAATAGGATCAAATGGAAGATTCCAGTCTCCCTCAATTAAAATCGGTATATGAAGGAAAGGTGATAAAATTGAGATTAACTCCATGAAAAATGGTGGTGAGTCAATATTAGGGCCATAAACACTACCCAACAAAATTCTGGTGGATTGAAGCTTTCCAATAGTAAAAACATACCTACACCTTTTGTCTCTGATACATTGTACACATATTAATGGGAAGGACCTGGCCAAGAGACTAGCTACTCCCTTACTATTTCTCAAATCCCCAGCATTAAAAACTTGACCCACTTGTTGCCGTCTTAAGAGTATCTCCTCTGCTTGTAGGAGATGGGTTTCCTAAAGGAAAATTACTTCACAATGAAAAATATTGAGGTGTTTTAAAAGGTGCATGCGTTTGAGTGGATGTCTTGCACCCTTAACATTCCACATGCTAAACTGAAATTATTACATCATAATACCATCTTAATTGTAGTGGAAATCTTCTAAATTGGTAGTGTCAATAAAATAACCAGCTAGTTTTAAGTAATAAGTATAACCTTTGGCACCCCCCCAAAGATTGAGCTTGATAATGGAACCTTCTCTGTAGTATCCACTCCCTCTTTTAACCCCAGTACTAACTATTGTTACCAACTCTATCCCCATCCACCCAAACCAACTTACAACCCATGTAGACCTTGCACAGGAGAAACTCCAAATGATAACCAATAACTTAGTGATTGATATGTAACCATAAGAACTACCCACCCACCACATTGCACCTGTCCATGGCAGTCAGCTTAGTGAGGACCCACCCCTCTCCCCACCCACCAGAGCAAAACCACAGAATTATTTAGTTATGAATATTATTGAACAACCTCTAATTAATGCAAAATATAGTGTTAGACCATATTCAGACCTGAGTGGAAAAGGTTATTTGGAGTAATTACAACCACACTAATCTCCCATTCATTCCAGTTGTGAAGTTATACAAGTCTAGAAGGAAAATAAAAACCCGAGTTAAGTCTTAATAACATATAATATCCCTTATGCAGGACAAAATTATACATTGAAACACCAGGAGAGGAATGAAGTTAGAGAATTAAGAAAAAATTCCTCTAAGTTCATGGAGTATTATAAATGAGTTCTAGGGCTTCACACAGTCACAGTACAACCTAGTTGCTGAAACTGAAAAGTCCCTCCAGGGGAATTTGTTTTTCGGCAAAATGGTGCAAAGCCTTGAAAAGCTGGTGGTGATGTAATATCCCCACTGTGCAATGCTGGGTCTCGTCTAATGGGGTACAAATTGACTGTCTCTGATCCATCCATTAAAAACAAAACCATAACTTGCCCCAAGCCATAATTGTTAACGTCACACCAAGGCTTAGATGTCAGGATCTGAGGGAAAAAGACACTGCTAAGACCCCAACTGAGTTTGTAGAATGTAGTCCAGTAACTAAAAAGATGAAGTATAAACAGTACCTGCACAAATCAAGTGCAATCAGGTTGCAAATCTCAAAGAACACCATCAAGTTACCGATGCTAACTTTCGATGATAAAGCTTTTCTCAACAGAATACTTGTAACTCTCTTCAGCGGTTGGAAAATAGAATGGGTCATTTTTGTTTCAAGTGAGCTAAAGCTGGATCAATCTCTTCAAAAGAGGCCCACGAGTCATCCAGGAGTACTTGGAGCTTGGCATGGTATACCATTTTGAACTTTATACCAGCGGCAATGTGCTTCGAGACAATCGGGTAGAAAAGGGCATGGCGTTGTTGTACTGAAGCTGGTAGGTCTTGCATCACCCTGATTTTTGTTCCTTCCCACAAAACTTCCTGGACTTCTTTCAATTTTTGCAATACATGGTTTTCATGATAATTGGGAAAGTGACAGATTAAGTTCCTAGGTTGAGCTGATGGGGCAGGCATAGGTCTGAGGGCCTGGTGTGCTTGCTCCAGGATATAGTTAGGCCCAAAAGGAGAGGGCCCTGCAATTTTGTTTAAGAATTTCTTCTTGAACAACAGAGAATCAGACCCCTCTTCTTTTTCTGGATTGCCAATGATCACAAAGTTATTCCTTTGGCTTCTCCCCTCTAGGTCCTTTATCTTGATCTCTAGCTTTTTTAGGGTCTGGTGATTTGTGATTACTGATGTTTCTGACTTCTCAATCCACTTCTCCATAGAGAATATGCGGGCTTCATTATCCATCATTTGCAGAGTGGTGTCATCCAATGCCTCAGAGATCGCTTTAACATCAGACACCAGGGAAAGTATTTCATCCCTGAAGGGTTGTAATTCCATGAGGAACCTTTCCAGACTCAGAGGGGTTGGTTCTGGGGTACTCAAGGCCGTTGCAGGTATGGATTGAGTGTGAGCTGTGCTAACAGGATTCATCCTGGTTTTTTTGGCCTGCTTCTCTGGCGTTACTGGTGGAGTATGTCTGGGTGGTGCCAGATGCATTTCTGCCTCCATATCAGCCCCATAGATAGAGTGGAAGTATACAGTGTACCAGAAATTCCTCACTGATGAAGTTGGTTAGTGAAAAAGTGATTTTTATGTGTAGGAATTGCTCGGGTGAGCAGAGCAGTAGTGGAACACGTCTTACTCGGGCAGCTGCATCATGTGACTCCCCCGTCCATTACCTTTTTTGGCTCAGGGCTTACCATGTAAGCTGACAGTCTCACTCTGCACCCATGAAGTCTGCATCTTGAGTATGAGAACCTTGGGGCAGAGTCCTTCTCATTTGGCCCAAAGTGGGAATGTCCTCTATCTGGGAGGAGCTTTAGTATGCAGTCATACAACACACCTTTTGGTGTGGACCTTAAGACTTCAGCTGCCGGGAGGTGGGGCCCTTATAGCCCAAGAGTGCAGCTTTGGCTGTGGCATTGCCATGGCACCTTCAGAAGCTATTCTCCCTATGACTGCCTCTGGTTCAACCATTTTGTTTTTTAGTCCATAGGCCAGCTGAGTGCCTTAGCAGTCATTGCTCTCCTCCTCCTGCCTTGTGGTTCCACTCTTGCTTCAGAGTAACCACTGTTGCTGAGACCTCTCACAACCCTTCATGGCATTCCCGTTAGAGGGATCATGAGTGCTGTCCACCAAATTGGGATATTTCCTCCCATTTGGCTGGTTTTCTAAATTGCAGCAGCAGAACTGTCACTAAATAAACTACCCCAGCCTGGAGGGAAAGTGACCTAGGCCTTGGATCCCCAGTGGTTTCCTCCTTTTAAAAGGTGTTTTTCCTCTCCTCCATTCCAAAGGTCATAATATGTAGTTAGGTGTTTATAGTGTATTCCCTAGTTTCCTTAGGTAGGTTTCCACTGTTGGATGGAGATTGATGGTGACCCTACTCACTGTTTCCTCTCTCTTTAGGAAGCCCCTGATGTCATCAGTGCAATTCACTTTATCAGTGCAATCCTGACAACCTGTGCATCTCATTTGTATTTAATCAAGCTGTTATGTTGCTGTCAATCATCTTCTTTACCTCGTAGCCAATGATTTCTGCTTAATATCCTTCCAAAGGTACATTTAGCCAAGGGAATCTTCCCATGGCAACTCTAGGGATGGAACCCTCTTCGAGGGTTCCTTGTCTTCGGTACCCTACAGGGTAGTAATTTCCCATGGAACAGAGAGTGAGAACAGCGCAACAGGTATCACAGATGCACAATCATAACAATACTCTGGTTGCTTAGGCCCATTGCATCTTCTATTATTGCATCTCTGCAGGAGTTTAGTAAATGCAGTGTGTGATTCTGATTCACACAATGACCATTTTAGAGCTGTATGGCATACTTTATGTCTTTGTTAAGATCGTGCATTATTCTTGCAATGTATCTGTGTAAACTGCAAAAGGGAAAACATACTTCTGATACAAAACGTACAGTAACTCTTGACTACTTTTAAAAGGTAATACTAATTTTAAGCAGGGCACTATTTTTGTTCAAATCCATGCTCTGATCTTCAGGTTAGGGTACTACAATTCCTTCTGTCTTCCTATACTAAATAAAATACACTCTTTGCTTCTACCTGTAACCCAGGATCTACATCTCAAGACATTTTGGCAGTACCCGCATCTAGGGTGAAATCTTTGGATGACTGGGGTTACAGCTGATAGCGCATGATGAGATTATAGAATGCAGTATCAAAATCAATTCTGGACTTAGCACCATTGCCATTTTTCAGATCTCAGATTGATACATTTGTTCAGAAAAGAGAATCTATCAACAAATTTGGAAAACAAAACTTAAATAATATTGTATTTTGTTTGTATGCTTTGTCCTGTATGTTATATTTTTATAGCAAACAAGTAATTTAAACATTGATTAGGATTGCCTCTTTTTGCCACAAAAGTAAGGAAATGTGAAATTAGGTTTAAAAAAAACATTCCCCTCACCCTTTGTGAATTTGTGGTGTGGAGTTTCTCAGACTTTGAGTGATTATGTAATGCAGAATTTAAAATGGCCTAACGTTGGCACCATCTTTTCTGGCACAGAAAATTACTTACACTGCAGTGCTTGGAGACAGGGTGCCAAAGTAAGGGCAATGCCAAGCCTCATCACACACTTGTTAAAGGTCTAAGAAACACCATACCACAGATTCATCAAGCCCCAGGGGAATCATTTTTACATTAACACTGTATTGCCTTACATTTGTGGCACTGAGGAGCAACCCTAACTGATAAGTGTCATTTTGTTGCAGTGAATTTCCTTATATTTTAAAATGAAGTTATTATAAACTATTTTGTATTGTCAGTGCAACTTTTAATAGTAAGTTATTCCTGGTCACAATGCCACTCTATGGCAATACTCCACTCTCTGTCAAACAGTCTCTCTAATACAATGGGACACAAACCTTCACCCCACCTCTGTATCAAAAAGTCTCTGGTTTCCAGTGGCACCCCACCCACAATGTGCCACATGTCTGAGTATCACTGATGTTTGGTGGCCCCCCACAACCTGCCCTATGTCCAAGTGACCCTGGAATCCAGTGATGCCCCCCTGCCCCATGCCCAATTATCCCTGGCATACAGTGGTACCTCCCTCACACACACTGTACCATATCTAAGTATTCCTGGCATCTACTGGCACACACTCCCATATCCTGTTCAAAGTATTAGAATCTCTGGCATCCAGTAGTGCTCCCACCCTCATTAATGTCACCCCCTGATTTTGACACTGGGTGCCTAATACCAGAGTCAGATATAGTGAGTAAGTAAACACATTGTCAAAGAAGTTATGTCCCTTCTAATACTATTACACATTTACTTCTTCTTTTCCCCTCTCCACCCCACATTTCAGTATATCCTCCACCCCAGCACCTTATTCCAACCCTCCTCTGTGATTTGCCTTATAATTAAAATAAAAAAGCTGAATGTAAATAGCTCATCTATTTCCATTCATTCAGATGGCAGCTGGCTTAGGAAGTGAGAAGAGAACTGTGCTGGTCAACATCTGCTATTACTATTTCAAGTATGGGTGGCATGAGGAGGAGAGTTAGAATGGGTGCTAGTGGGCTGGGGAAGGGGTAATACTGAGATGTGTGATGGAGAGGGGGAAGTGTAGGGGATGGGTGCTAGTGGCTGGGGAAAGGGGTTTTCAGTGAGGTGGTGTGAAGAAGGAGGAAGAAATATGGATGTGAACTAGTTTGGAGGGTAGAATGGAAATTACCTTTTTAATTTTTTTTTTTTACTTACTCTATCTGAAACATGGGTTTCCCTCTGAGAGGCACTGGGGTTGACTTCCTAGTACTTACAAGGTGTTTTTTAATCATTGATTCCAACACTTGGGTTGGGTACCTGTTGTGGGAAGGGGGGAAATTCTTTGCTGACAACAGTGCTGGGTCTGCAGTGGCCACGCTGTGTCTTATTAATTAATATTTTCAGAACTAGAGTTGGTCAACCAGGGGGGCACCAGGGTTGAGCTCCTTTTAGCCACAAAATGTTTTTTGTAATTAATGTTTCTGACACTGGAGTTGGGCACCTGCTTTCAAAATGGGAAGGACTTCTATGGTGGCTCTAGGATTTGGATCCCAGTGCCTTCATACTGTAGTTCTTTTGTATTACATAACTCCATTGTTGTAGGCTGCTGTGAAATGCGGCTTTGACGTGCATGAGCCTGCAACAATGTGGGAACAGGCTGGCATGTAAATTAACCTTATCCTAGGCAGTTTTTATATGTTTTATGTTTTTTGTCACTTTCTAGCACAAAATCCACAGATACATATTTCGCCACAATTTTCAGTTTTTGAAATTCTATACCAGAATGAGTGTTGTGCAAGTTTCATGAATGCATGTCTAGCAATGGTATACAGGACAGTGTATGGGAACCCATACATAACAAGGCTATTTTTCCTCGAGTGATTATGATGATAACTGAAGACCTCAAGAGTAAAACTTGAGAGGTCTCTTGGTCATCATATTAACACTGAGGGGGAAGATTAGCCTTGTTTTGTATGCGTTCTCATACATTGTTCTACAGTATATAGTGTATGGACATTGATCGTTCTGGTCATTTTAAAAAAAATACAAAGACACAGCAAGGTTTGTTTTCTTATAAATGTGAAATGCTGCTTTTACTATTAATAACATGAACATTAGATTTAGAATGAAAGATTTCCAACAGTGGGGAAAAACAGTTTCTTGGTTTCTTCGACATTAGAGATGTTGCAGCATTACTGTTTGCGGAGGCTTTCAGTTGGTCTCTGACGGCTAAGTCACAGATCAGTGAAAAAGAAACACAAAAAAAAACATGATTGACACCTTAATTTAGCATGTAATCTGCCTGCCCTCAACCAATGAGCTTCTTGCTGTCCCCAGGTACTGTCAACTAAATTGTCTTCCATTTGTCACCACCCTCCCCCACCCCACAATCTTAAACACAGTTTCCAAACTCTAGCTGCCCTTTGACCTATGAGTGCATCATTTTCGGCTCTCCTCAACCCTCCCCCCCACTTCCTTTAGCCAGCACTCTGCATCAAAGAATTGGATGATGGCTAGGGGAAAAAAAAAACGTGATAGCAGGGAGCACCAATCACATTCATCTAGTCTGAGTTGGATGAGCTGTCTTGGATCACGGCAACATGTTTTCATTTTGACACACCAGAGGAGCTCACGATCATAACAGTCACTCTTTTTTGAAAAATACAGCCACTTCCAAATATTTGTATGCTGGAAATGTTGCTGTGTGATTGGCAATTTGGGTCTTCACTACTGACATGGACTGCTGGGGAGGACGTTGCACTGTATGCAGAAGGCAAGTGAGACACAGTGTGTATTAAGTCACTGGAGAAAACTAATGAATTCCTCTCTTGCTTTTCATCGAAGAAGAATGACAAGTTGTTTGACTGACTGTATATTTCTATGGCCAGAGACCTGTGCAACCTCAGTTGGGGGAATGTTGTGGTCCACTAATCTTTGAATAGATGTCTACCTTTAAGAATGGTTGGTTATTTTCTTTGGTTCTGGGAGACCAGTTGCTGTTTTTATTAATTTCAGCATGGATCAGATTTTATTCTCTCCCACTGTTGCGGTTCTAAACCACTGGGAAACACCAGGTTTACACTTTATGTTGGGGGCCAGATAAAATGGGGCATCAGGCAAGAACATTTGGGGTGGTCTTTCAGGCTTATATTTCAGGTATGCAGCTATGGGGACTCACTGTGGATTTGTACTCTTGTACATCCAAGGCTTAACTGGCTGGACATCTCTAGAATTTTCCCCTGATCTAGTCTTGGTTTGTCTCTCGTTGTACTTGAGAAACATAGCACCCTCTGTGTCCTTACATAGCTGCAGGTCTCTCCACTTTAAGATTCATTGCATGGTGGTCCACAAGGCAAAATAGAGTCCCACATTAAAAAAAAAACATGGGGCCAGATTTTCAAAGGTCAGAGAATGATGCAGGGTGCTTGCATCAAAAACAAATGACACAAGGAGCAGGATGCATCAAACCTTGCACCAATTCTGATTTTCAAATTGTGCTGGCATCAAAAACAGGTCTGCATGTGCTAGAGTGGCTTGCCCCATGTTTGCACCAAATAAATGCCTGTGCCATGTCAGAAGGGACACCTGAGTCACTGAAATGATGCATCATCCCCTTATTTGGGATTTTCAAAGAATGTCAGTCCTGTCCTTGTGCCTAAGATGCATGTTGCTCTTAGACCAGCCAGAGCTGGTCTAAGGGACATTAGAGCATATAAAGAGACCCACTGCAGGTGGTCAGACCTGACTATGCTACTATTAAGGGCCAGTATTCTCCTGCAGGACTAGTTTAGAACATTTTGGGGGCTTAGTCTTGGCCATTTCATCGGCCATTTATTTTTACTTAGCTTGCATCATTCTGGTCCTTTGCATCATTTTCTACTGAACTTGCACCATTCTTTTGACTCAGCTTGCACCATTTTTGACCCAGTTTGCACAATTGTTTTAATCAGTTTGCATCATTTATGTTTCTTGAGTCATTTTTTTGACTCAACTCGCACTATTTTATTTTTTGTACTCTGTTTCTTCCCTTGGGTTCTCCAGGTCAGCATCCATCCCAGCCACCCATGCAGCCCTGCACCCTGATATCAGGCTGCATCCCCTCTTCCCCCATGGCTTATCCCCATGATGGGGCAAAGAGGTGCTCCTCCAAGCTACTACACAGCTCGAATAGATCAAGTTCAGGAAGCGCCATTCAGGGTAGGGGTCTGCAGCAGGTGACTGCCTCATCCAGTGGACCTGGGGCTATTTTTTCCTTATTATCTCCCTGAGAGTAGGGCATGCAATGATGTCAAGGGAGGAAGAGTGCACGCATCTGCATGTGCTCCTCCTGGCTCTTGCCCCACTCAGTTGCATGCTGGCAGCCTCGGTGCTCTGTCCCCCAGCCACCGCCAGGGGTCAGACGCACACCAATACCTGGAATCCCCCCTCCCTGGAGAGGGAGAGCAGTCCCTCAGATACTTGATCCCTCTCTGCCCTGCTGACCCCCAGTGGCCCGTGCTCATTCCTGAATGCAGGTCACCGGCATAGTGTGAGGTAAGGCGACCAGCGCCTCATCACTTAGCGCCACTGGGCTGGCTCAACTTATACCATTTTTGACTCAACTTGCACAATTTATTTTGGTGCAGCTTGCATCATTCTCATCCCTTACGCCATTTTGCTGATGTAGTGAACCTCTTGCATCAGTCTGGGGGACTTTGTCACAGAAAACACTTTTTGCAAAATATGGCACACAGTATTTGGCACACCTAGATCTGACTCAAGCTGGTTGTTTGATACAGCTTGTGTGGATCTAAAGCCCTTAGGAAATCTGGCCCATCATGTTTAGGAGGGTGGAGGGATTGTGGCAGCCTAGTGTTCCTGTGCTGTAAAACTTGTCAATATCAGATTCACTCAAAGTCTCTGCTCAATTGGGCTTGTTGCCCTTCCCTATTTCCTTTAAATACATTTGTTTTGCTGACATTGCTTTTAGAGTCTCAGGGAAAGCACTTTCAGTGGATTTGTAAATGAAGGTAGCCTGTGACATGGGCATCAGTGGTTGAGCACTTACAATAACAGTGACTCAATCCTAATGCATGTCAATGGGGCTACTGCTGATGAAGGGAGGGCGACCAGATGGGGAGGTGGGCACATATAGCGACAGGACGTCACTATATGTATACGTGCTTGGGGGGAGTGAGCATGACAGAAGGGAGGGAGGGTTGGCCTGGCGTGGTTGGCATGGGGCTGCCAATCTGGCCCCATATTGTGGTGGGTGTGTTGCAGCCTAAAGCTGTGAGAGTTCCGGTTCTGGTCCAGGCGCACCTACATTTTTGTGCGCCTAACCTGAAATTCCTGTTTGTCCAGATTTTGCACACACCCCCAAACATGCACCCCCCCGGAGTTAAGAAAGCTTTAGTAGGGGGGTGCAGGGGGTGAAGCTTCCCCTTGGGGATGAGTGGGGGGCACAGCCCTCTGAATGAACATTTAAAATCTAAGTCCCCGGTGACGTTTCCTTGTGCGCCGGGGGTCTACATCGCCGAAATTGATTTTCAGCAATGTATACTCAGCCTGATGCCAATCACAATTCTGCTTTCACCCTAATTACATAAATCCATAAATGAAGTACTTGCAACCACACTTTTCCAGATACCTGTCCACATTACCTAATATACCTGTTAGTGTGGATGGTTCATATTCTGTGCCATCAAGCCCTCTGATTTTAAAAAACAAACTCTTCCTGCAGTGGGTCTAGCTGTTTGAGCATGATGTCTTTCACAGGTCTGTGCTTATCATTATTTCAAAGAAAACTATGGATGAGCCAGATGTCATCTTCTGTTTTCTTTAATGTTTTTTTTTTTTATTTTCCTGTTTTAGGATAAACTGTTCTCGGTCTGATACTAGCTTTGATAAAACTGCATTTGCCATCACTACACTGTATGTTTTGGGTCCTGATGTACAGCACAGTTCTTTGTATGTTAACTGTGCTTTGGTGTGCCTTTTTTTTAAATGTTGCTGGACAACATTCTGTTGACTCTGACTCATGATGCAGATTGCGCTATATGGTGGTGTATTCAGCCTGTGCTTTGTTCTGTGTGACATCCACACTGCAGCACAACAAAAAGTCATTTTGCTTCAGTATGGACATCACTACTGAAGCAGAATGACTTTTTCGAGCTCACTGAAAAAAGACTAGAATGATCAATCACCATACACTACAGAGATATAAGCAGCTGAAAATCATGATTAAATATTAAAATAACTTCTGAACCCTAATGATAATAACAGGACCATGGCACTATAATTTCAAATAATTTAGCAATGTTTTATCATAGTCTATGTATATTTTGTGACATTCATACATATAGTGCGCTATGTAACATTTGACAAGGGAGGATGCATTTTCATCATCATCTGCTTATCTTCTTGTGCCACTTCCACTAGACACTTTATAAGCTTTAAGAGATGCAAAACAAAAATGGGGTCCTGTCCTCTCTGAAAGCTTCTGAGGTGAACAATAAACCTTTATTATTAATGCCAATTTAAGCATTCTGTCTCCCAAACAGATGGCCCACTAAGATTAGGTATATATATATATGTATATATATATATATATATATATATATATATATATATATATATCAACTCATTTTGTTCTACCTTCCCTGCTTCCAGGCATTTCACTATTTCAAACTAACACATTGTGACACTCCTCTGCCTACTGTACTCACACACATGGTGAGGCCGACACTCAAGATGGCCATGGCCAGGCATTTTCCCCTTTTCTCCCTGCCCATCTGCACCTCCCACATACAGCGTGCAAAGAAGAACTGTGAAATTTTGTTCCACAATTTGCGTTGCATAGTCAAGATAAATAGTTGAATTGGGGCACACTTTAAAACCACACAGCTGGCAATCAAGATACCTTAATGGACTCCCATGTAAGGATAATCTGATACAGAATTTGTATTTTGTGAGAGTGCCAGAATCCATTGTTTTGGATACTGGCAAAGCAAGTCAAAAGACACTTGGTTTTCCATAAGCATTTCAGCACTTTAACATCATAATGCAGCACTTTTACAGGGAGATTACACTTAGCATGTTAAAGACTGTTGGCAAGCCACATGACCTGCAGCAGCCAATCAGCAATGCTAGTGATAGTGAACTACTCACACTGCATCCATCTCAGTACCATTGGTGTTTTGTCAAACACGATCAGTGACCACTGTCCAGTCCACTGTGACTGGACAACTAGTGCAACCAAAAATCCTCCCCAATATATTGAATTTAGGCATCTAAAAACAGCACATTCCATGACCCTGAATAAAGCCTGTGGGGAGGTTGATTTGGACTAGATTAGCTTCCATTAAAGATATCGATGCGTTGTTAGAAATGTTTTTCAAATTGCCTAATCAGATTGTTGACAAAGTTGCACCCAAAAGAAAAATGCAGATTTCAGCTAATAAAAATAAATGGATAACCCAACACCTTTTAAAATTAATGAAACAAAGAGATAAAATGTGAAGACAGTTTTAAATAAATATGGAAAGGACAGTACTCCAGAAATATAAAATGTTAAGGAATAAGTGTAAAACTGAAATTAGAAAATCCAAAATGCAATATTTTATGTCAGAACAGAACACGTCTTTTGGTAAACCCAAGAAAACATGGCAGGTTCTAAACAACCTGCTGGGAAGAGGACCTAAAGTCATTACCATATCATTAAAAGTTGGTGATCAGCCAATTGGTGAACCATCACTGGTAGCTGAGACATTCAATAATTTTGGGGGAGATTTGGACAAGTATAAAACTGATTCTAATATGGTGTCATCAAGGAATGACCCACAGTATAAATATAGTGACTATCACCCTAAAGTTTATTTTAAAACAGTTACACCTAAACAAGTTAAAGATTACTGTATGTTTTAAAACATTATCCAAGACCCCACATTGGCCATGATGGAAGTGACTTCTGATTCATTAGACTGGGGATTGATACTCTGGCCCAGCCCTTAGCAAAGTTGTTTAATTTTTCTTTATGTTTTGGAGTCTTCCCTAATCAGTGGAAAATTGCCAACAATTAAACCTATTTTTTAAAACTGGAAGTGTAGCATGTGTTTCAAACTATTGACCAATTGCACTGTTATCACCTCTCTCAAAGATCTTAGAAATAATTATTTTCAATCAGACAACAGACTATTTAGAAAAAAAAATTTTGCTATCCAATACCCAACATGGTTTTAAATCCAAACACAACACTGATGGCCTTTGTGGGATTCACCAGCTGCATACAGGGTGCCCTCGATAGGGGGCACTCTGTTGCAGCTGTGTTTGAGGACCTCACCAAGGCTTTTAACCTTGCTGATCATGGTTTGTTGCAAGGTTCTTTTTTTGATTTACACTTTTCAAAAGATGTGTCAAAATGGTACTCTAATTACTTAAGTAACAGAGTACATAGAACTAAAATTGATGGTCATATTTCACAGAGTAACACCTTAAATGTGGGGTACCACAAGACTCAATTTTGGGTCCTCTTATTTTTTCCCTATACAGGAATTCAGCCTCAGATATCTGTCAAAAATCCTCCACGACTCGCTACGCTGATGATACGTTAATTTACAGTATTGGTGTTCAGCCAAAGAATGCAGTTGATGTAGTACAAAATGTTTTTTTTTTTTTTCTTCAAAAATGGTTGCTCTCAAAATGCATGGTGTTTAATATTAAGAAAACTAACTCAATGATTTTCTCAGGACCAAGAAAAAGGATAGAAGTCTGTGCACCAGTTGTTGACTTGAATGGTGAGCTGTTGAATTGTTTGACAGCTTTAGATACTTGGTGATAACACTGGACTTTAATTTTACTTTTGAACCACATATTAATAACCTAATGAAAACTAGCATCAAAGATTGGGAGCATTTTATAGAGTAAAGCCTTTTTTTAATTCCTGAATCAAAAAAAGTACCCACTCACAGTTTTCTTTTTAGTGTTCTAGATTATAGTCTCATAGTTTGTACTACAGCAAGTGAGAAAATAGTATTTAAATTAAAGGTTACCTACACCTGCACCCTTAGGTTTATGACAAATTCATTTCCTAGAACACATCATTGTGATCTTTTCAAATTATCTAATTGTCCCTCATTGGAAAACAGGATTAAAACTAAAATGGGTATACTACTCTTTAAAGTGACTAATGGCATACTTCCTACTTCTGTTCAGGCTCTATTTCCAAGATGCATCAATACTCAAGGAGGAGATCCCAAAGCAAATCTGTCTTTAGACTACCACTCTTTAAAAAAGCCATTGGACAAAAATCATTACAATATAGGGCCCCACTTTTCTTCAATTCAATACCTACCACCATCTCCAACTGTTCTTCTGTCTTAACTTTCAAACACAGATTGAAATCATAGCTTGATACTATAAATTATTGTACTTGCAATTCAACCTAAACAAAATCTCTGTTCATTTTGTTTTTCACTTAATGTATTTTATTAATTGTTTTGTAAATTTACAATATGACAGGGTGTTTAGTGTCACCAGTCCCATCCTGTGGAATTTGCTGTCACCATCTATATAGGAGGCCCCTTCAGTGGAGGAGTTTAAGGCCCACCTCAAGACCCATCTATTTAATCAGGCCTTCCTGAACACTGTATATTAAATTTTAATCCTGGACGGCCCATGCTAGTACTGTTTTAATCAGATCTTATTTATTTAACTGTCGTGGTCTGTTTTACTGTTAAAACTTTTAATATTTGATAGTTGTGTTGTTTAAGTACCGTGCCAAGAGCCTCCTGGATTAGGCACCTGGAAAAATTAAATTTGCCTTGCCTTCCCTATGTATTTGAATGTCCTTGTTATTAATAAAAAACTTGTCACATGTGAAAATGGACAGGGTTGCTCATCTTGCTTACGAGTACAAAAAAAATGAAATAAAAAATTAAACAAACTTTATTTTCTTTCTTTCTTTCTTTCTTTCTTTCTTTCTTTCTTTCTTTCTTTCTTTCTTTCTTTCTTTCTTTCCTTTCCTTCTTTCTTTCTTTCCTTCCTTCCTTCCTTCCTTCTTTCTTTCTTTCTTTCTTTCTTTCTTTCATTTTCTCTCACAGGGGAAGGCCTTACAGCAGGAGTAAGGCTGAGAGAAGTAAGAAAACTGATGAAGGTACAGGGGGTTTAAAAGATGTATTTGACAAAAATGTTGTTCATTGAATAGTGGGGTTGTGAAGGATACAGAAATCCATAATTGTTAATTTAAGTTTCCCCCTGTAGCAGGAGCAAGGTAAAATATATTTAGCAGTCTGGGAAAGACACAGGAGAGACTTTGAAGGATTTATTGAGCAAATCTATTTTTTAATGCTGTTTGTGCAGCAGAAAACTAAATTCCATCTTTTCATCATGTGTGTGCGTGCGTGTGTGTGTGTGTTTGTCAGTCAGTCAGTGAGATGAAAGTAAAGTACTGCAGACTGCTATGTGAGACACAATGGGAGGAATTTTGACAGCCCCTCGATGCAGATGCAAGTGAAAGATACAGACATGTCTGCATCAAAGTTTGGCAACCCTGGTCACCTGCCTCATTTTTCAATGGCTATGGGTGCTTTTTGACTTTGGAGTGCACTTTACGACACCTTGTGTCAATAAATGACACAAATCAGGATTTTTGGCCACTTGCATCATTTATTCACACAAGTGTGGGAAAATCCATGGCTGATGCTTGAATTGGATGCATGTACAGTAGACCAGCTTATTCCTGGTCTACCTGTCCAGATGTGTAGTCACACTGAAGACTGGGTGAGAAGAACTGTGATGGATCCACTTTGAAAGTCCCTCTGGTCACTTTGTTGGGTGGTATATGGTCTGTTAGTAGAGGACGTGGCCTTTAGTGTCACTCTTCCCTATCACCTCATGAGTCATATGGAACTGTGGCTTGTGCAGGTGATTGGCATGTGTGTTACGTGGGCATCTAAGAATGATTGATGACTATTGTGACTCCTTGTTGTTAGCACACAGTGGTGACTGCATAATGTTATCACCTGTCCTGTGTGTACTGTTGCTGTAATGAAGAGAAGAACAGGAGGACAAAGGGATGTATATATTGCCCTGGATTGCACATATTGCCTGCTTACATTTTCACTCCACATGCTGTCTGTAATTTCCCACTGCATATGATATCCTGGATTTTATGGTATGTCACAGTTGATTATCAAGCAAAGCTGGGTAGGGCACAATGTAATGCTATCTCTGGAAGAACATAGAGTGGAGGCAGTCTAGAGGAGGGCAACTAAATACTGCAAGGTCTACATGAGAAACCCTATGAGGAGAGACTAAAGAACCTCAATATGTACACCCTGGAAGAGAAGGGGGGGGGAGAGAGAGAGAATATGAGACTCTACGATACCAGTTCGACAAAAAACAGGTCAACTGGTATCACAGAGCTAGGCTCTATGTTGCCCGCAATTTGTAGTCGTCATGGAGCCGCACATATCGGTTTGTGTTTTTTCTTCAGGGGACTCTGCCCCTGAACCCCCGCATCCCACATACTATTGGATTCTAACTCCAGATTAGAGTTAGTTCAGGCAGGGGGTGCAGCTCAGGGAAGGGGTTGCCCGGTCCCAGCGGCACTTCTTCGGTGGCATGGCACTGTTGGCAATATCAACGCATGTCACAGTAGAAATGTCGCTGTTCAGGGGGCATACTGGAATATGATATCTCACGGGGGTAAATAAGGTACAGAGGATGAGTATTTCTCAGAAAATGATGCTCAAGAACAAGAGGACATACAATGAATCTGGAAGGGTGTAGATTCGGGAGAGACATGAGGAAGTACATCTTCACAGAAAGAGTGGTGACTTCCTGAAACAGCTTTCCAGCACAGGTGGTAGGGCATAAAACAGTGACAGGGTTCAAGAATGCATGGGATAGGCATAGGCATAGGCATAAGGGAATCTTAGGTGAAAGAGAGGCAGAATAAGCCTGAGATCAAGTGATACTATAGGTAGGGAAAAAAAAGGCAGACTAGGTGGGCCAAGTGGTCCTTATTTTCTGTCGAAATCTACAGTATGTTCTGTGTTAATACTGTGCCAATCAGAGAGCAGGTTTCACAATGCTGATGACATCAGAATACCTATGTGAAGCACTAAAGTGAGGAGTTAAAATCATACATACAGTACATGCATACGTACATGGTTGTCAGAAGATTAGTCCCATCATTCCATCGAGTCTGCCTGTTACAGTATGCTGGTATTGCACAGTAGTTGCCTAATCCCCTCACATGTTGATTCATCCCCCTTCCTGATTCCCAGCCTGCTCCCTCCTCTAGTTTCCCCTACCCCCATCACCATACCCCTGAGCCTATCCCAGCCCCTCTTGAAACTATCCAAAGTTGCTATTTTTACCAGGTCATCCAGCAGGGCATTCCAGGGTGCCACCGCCCACTCTGTAACATAATCATTCCACCTCACCTCCCTTCTGTATCACCCCCCCTTTAACTTCAGGCTATGGTGCCTCATAGGCCCCTCATCCCTCAATTTGAACAGACCCTCCTTATTCCCCTTGATGAACCCTTTTAAATACTTGGAGTTCTCAATCATGTCCCCACTATCCCTTCTCTCCTCCAAAGAGTAGATGTTCAGCCCCCTAAGTCTGTTCTTGTATGCCAACCCTTCCAGGCCACTAATCATCTTCATCACCCTTCTCTGGATTATCTCCAACAGTGCAATGTCCTTTTTTTTGTGTGGTCACCAGAATTGCCCACAATACTCCAGGTACAGCCTCAGCAAGGTGATGTACAAGGGCAGTATAAATTCCCTTCTCCTGGAGGATATCCCCCCTGGCAATGCACCCAAGCATCTTGTTAGCCTTAGCCGCAGCTCTCCTGTACTGCCCTGACTGCTTCCCTTTAGTATCAATCATTACTCCTAGATCTTTTGCTACCATCATGACACTCAGCTGTATCCCTCCAAAGTGGTAGGCACACCCAGGGCTCCTAACAGCTAGGTGCATAACACTACATTTGTGTGCATTAAACCTCAACTGCCACATGTGGGCCCAGTTTTCCAGCCTGTCCAGATAATCCTGTAATAGATTTATAAGCTATTACAGGTGAACTGATGTTGTATACTGTAAACTGCATATTCAATAGGCTACCTAAAATTATGCAATTTATCATCACTTGTGAGCAGGCAGGACATTTAAATCTGACTGGTGGTCCTGCCAGTAATGAGTTGTACTTTTGCCATCTCTTTCATGAAGCAAAATTGCATATTCAGAGTCAACCTATTGTGCATCTCCTAATGTGTTATATTATAATATATTCATTATAGGGGAATCTTATAATATATTCAGAGAATTATCATGTATCACATCACATCACATCATAACATAGCATAGCATAGCACAGCATAGCATATCATCATATCACATCACATCAGATTATCTTCACATCTATCAAATCTATTGCACTACCTGCCCAGCCAGATGCTAAGATATAAACATTATAGATCGAGGGAGTGCTCCCAACCAATCAGAGCGCTTCTTTCCCCTGCGCATGGGACACTTTTATTCTGTGAAGAGCATCTCAGAAGCAGATACCCTGTTAATGGACATATTCCAGGGCAGTTTAAAAACAAAAAAGTAGTAACATTGATCCATCGATCTATAATATATCAATATGTCCCACTCCTTACAGTATAAGAGTGAATTCACTTGTGTTCTACTCTAGTAAGAACAGCTCAGCTTCGCTTTGTTGTTCTTTCTCAGGCAGAACACATGTGGAACCACCCCTATACTACAATGACTGGTGATGTGGGACATATAGGGGATATGCGATGGTGGACCATGGAATAAAGTAGTTATTTTCACAAGTCCCCGGTGACCTCGGGTAACCTCACGAGTGGCGTAGCATAGCGGAGCCACGAGTGATTTACCCGAGGTCACCGGGGACGTGTGAAAATAACTACTTTATTCCATGGTTCACCATCGCATGTGCGATTTATGCAATGGGTTTTGTGGTGATGTTTATGATGTTTATCGTTAAACTGTGTGTGGTATGTAATTTTTTGATGGAGGACTATTTGGTTTTTATGGTGGAAGGGTTTTTTTATTGCTGTGTGAATGGGTGTGTGTTTGTAGGATTTGATTGGTTGTGGTGGCTGGAGAGTGCTTGGTGTGATGGATTGGCTGACGAACGTGGGAAAGTAGTTTTGATTGGCTGGAGGGGTGTGTCTTTACAGTGGAGGGTTGGAGTGATTGATGTGCATGTGGAATTGCTGTGATTGGGTGTGCGTGTGGTGAGTGTGCTTTGTGATTGGTTGGTGGGAGTGGCTGAGATTTGTAGGCGAGTTTGGGAGAAGGAGTTCGAGGAGGATGTGCCGTTGGATTGCTCGAGGTGGCGCTTTTGAGAGCGGGACTTCGTGTTTGGTGTTGCGGAGGCGTTATGT
Organism: Neoceratodus forsteri; assembly: GCA_016271365.2. NCBI lineage: Eukaryota > Metazoa > Chordata > Ceratodontiformes > Ceratodontidae > Neoceratodus > Neoceratodus forsteri. The sequence continues at coordinate 218,444,324 of CM057453.1, forward strand.
TGTTGTGGGCGTCGATGTACTACAGCGCCGGTCGGTGGATGTATGGAAGAGTTTGAGGAGGACACTGTGGATTTTAGTCGTGCGTTGTTGTTTCTTCGTCGATCGACCGTGGAGGAAGATTTCATGAAGATCTGAAGAATTTGGAGTGGTACCCTGTTTGGGTGTTTTATTTTGTTCGAGATTGATGTATTGGGGCTTTTTATTTTTTTTTTTTGGTATGTCGGAGTTTGGCTTGGTGGATTGGAAGGAACAAGACTGAGAAGGTAAGTTTTTGCAACATTTATTGAACAGAAAAACAAACAGTAGCATTTATTTTTGTTGTACAGAGCAGAATTTTCATAGTTTAGAACACTGTATGGGTTTCTGTGATTTTTGCAACTTGCAGTAAAGAGTTCATTTTCAAAAAAGAAGAGTTTTTTAGAAGATTTGGGTATGGGGGTTGAGGTGGGGTAAGGGTAGTGGGGTGAGGGTTAAGTTTATTTTTGTGTTGTAGTCCATAGGGTTTGATAGAGTATTTTTACTGTGTAGAATTTGTATTTATTTTCCTTTTTCAGTTAATTCAGATTGTCTTTCCGCTAGTAGTTGGTCTGTATTCCAAAGATGGTGAATATCCAGGATGTGTTTTGAAGAAAGGAAAGTCCAGTTTTTGTTAGAAATTTGTTCTAGTTTGCGAGCCTTCATTTGACTTTTTTCGCTTGTAGGTTCAGCTTAAGAGGTTTTTTTCTTATTTTCACAGTATTTCAGGAACGAATGTTTAGGTCTGCACAGATCTTCTTTCTGGCTTGAGAGTATTTTTTGTAGGAAGGTGAATTAATGTTGATGTCTTTTTCTTTGCTGTATTCAGATCTTGTCTTCATTTCTAGAGGTTTTTGATATTTTTTCATCGAGAATATATGGTCGTTTGCAACTTTATTCAGAGTCGCTGTCACTATCTAAAACCACCGGTCTTTTCTTGGCGTAGCTGTCATACTTGTTACCTGCATGGGGGAGAAAAAGCGCATTATGTGTTTGGTTTGTAATGTGGAGTGGTGTTTGGAAGGTGAAGTGGTGGTGATGGGTATTGGGTGGGAGGAGGGGTTTTATGTAGTAGTTTTGTGAATTTGTTGGTAGTGTAATTATGCTTACCTTGAATTATATTGAAGGTGACTTGCTTTGCATGTATGGTGGGTTTGCTGATGCAGGTTCCAAGTAGGTCTTTGTAGTTGGTAGGAATAGTGGTCAGTTGTTGTTGTTGACAGGAAGGTTTGGATTGTGGAGTCTGATCGCCACTTAGTAAAGTGCTTATTTCTTGTTGTTTGGAGTCATTGAGCTTTGAATATTCGTTGAGGCTTTGGAGCTGTTTGTGGCCTGAAATTTGTATGATTTTGGTTGGTGGTATTCCACTGTCCACTAATTTTTGTACCAGATGCTTTCGTACAGAATGGTTAGTTAAGCGTTTATCAGTTTGTATGCCTGCATTTGTAACCATGTTTTTGACAATAGTGGAGAGCTTATTAATACCCACAGGCTGATTTTTAAACCATTTGTGTACTTTTGATGTTTTTATGTTGTTGTTGATAGCTAAGAAAAACGGTGCTTCAGGGTGGTTACTTTGGCTGGGTCTGTGGGTACTGTAGAGTTTGTAATTGGTGACTGGGCATCTAGTAGGATTTTGTTGTAGTCCCGTATCGTGGCTTTAGTTTTCTGCATTCTTTTGGGTTGGAGCCTTGTCTAGTTTTTGTTTGCGTTCACTGGTATACTGGAGGTAGTACAGTCCATTTTCATCTTTTGCATGATGATGTCTCCCCATTTGACTGCTCTCATTTCCGTTATGCCTCTGACACCAAAGTATAGGCTAACTATTAACCACATGGTGTTAAGCAAGGCATCAGGGCTGTGTGGGCCTAGTTGTTGAGTCTCGTATAGTTTGTTGATAAGAGAATCTGTGAGCTCATCTGCTGCTTTTGGTCTGTTACCCTTGCCATAACTTTTGAGGCGTTTTGTTTGCACTGCAGAATTTCTCTGGTTGTGAGGAAAGCAGTTGATGTTGATAGAGATTCTGGATAGCGTTTCTGTTTTAAATATCTTTCAACACTCTGGAATGTGGCACATAGTGTTAAGGGCTCGTAGGGAGTTCCGTCTTTTCTGGTGGAGTGCATGAAAAAGGTAGCAAGTAATTTATCCAGGTTCACTGGTGTAATGGTTTCAAGTGGAGTTTCTATATTGTGCTTTTCTTTGAGGTATTTTTGAACGGTCAAGACATCACTGTGAGTCTTTTTCATCGTGTTGGTGTTTTTGCCTGCTTGGATATATTTTGTATGGCATCTTCGTCTATGTTCACTGCGGTGCTAGTGCTGGGTTTTGGTTCTTCTGGTATGTCTGTGTTTTGTGAGTTATTTTGTTGCTGGGGTTCCAGTAGAGGTTCAGTGTCTTCTTCAAATTGTGTTAGTATTTGAGTTAGTTCCATTTGAAAGTTTACAGCAGTTTCCTGTGTTGCCATTTTGTATGCAGTAACAGTCGTTTTTTTCTGTAATACTTGCGGTTGGAAAAGGTATCAGAAATCGAGAGTCACGTAGTTGTTGGTGCTATTTATAGTTTTATTATGGAAACAGCGCTCTTTTCTGTAGCAAAATGGTTGTGCTGTTTACGATAGTAATGTAGTATGGTGAAGTGTCGTTTGCCTGCAGTTTTCTTGTTGAGTGCACGAGGGTTCTGCAGGTGGATGATTTACTGGTTTTGCCAGTGTTGATTGCGTTTATGTGTGCCAACTGTGTGGGTGGCAGAATGTAGGTCCGGCACACTGTTTGTGATTGACAGTTTTCATTTATTCCACATATGTGGGATAAATCTAGGTTGGTTAGATTTATTCCACATATGTAGAAATAAATGAATTTATTCAATGGCTTTTGGTCTCACACCCATTGCATAAATTAATATATAAAATCTGTTGGCAGAAAAATGCAACTAGCAGATTTTTTCTATCCATTCCCTACCTACCAAACTAGTGCTGAATGAAAGATTCATAGAGCCTCCTCATCCCCCCCCCCCCACCGCCTTTCAGGTGTGGTCCTTGACAAGCTCTTGTATCTGTTCTACCCTCTTTTGAATCCCCCCCAAACTGATTTTGCACAGACTACCTCCTCCCCAGCAGCCTATTCCACCCTTCTGCACTCTCTGCATGAAAAAGCACTTCATGCTACCCCTCCCAAACTTGCTCCCACCAGCTTCATGGATTTATTCCTTGTGCTTGTGTTCCCACTTAGCCTGAATAATTCCCCACATCCACTTTACTTAATGGAAGCATTTGTATGTTTCAATCAGATCCCCTTTTTCCCTTATTGCCTCAGGCATGTACATGTGCAGATCTGCTTACCTTTCCTTGTCATTTTCTGCTGTCCTTGTATCATATTGCTTACCCTCTGCTGCATTGCCTACACCCTGTCCCTATCATTCTTTTTGGTCTCCAACCTGCTTCAAGGGTAGGGAGGCACCACTCTGACCTTCTCCTCATTTTCCTGCTCCTCTCCTGTCTGGCGATGTTGAGACTAACCCTCATCCCTCCCTCCACCTCTCCTCCCTCCCTCCCTCCCTCCCTCCTTCCACCTCTGCTTCTGCCAAAGGTCTTAGCATCTCCCATCTGACTAATAGGAGCCTCCTCCCTAACCTCAGCCTTCTCTTTGCCTGGAATCAACTACACTCTCGTGATGTCCTCAGTATTTCTGAATCCTGGATGTACTCCAGGACTCCAGACTCAAGCTTGCTTTTTGCTGAATACCATCGTTTCAGGCAGGATGGAAGAAAACATGGAGGAGGCATTGCAATCTATGTTTGCCAGAGCCTCTGATGTACTCGGGCCATTAGGGAGGCCATACCCTCCTCCTATGAATTTTTCCTTGTCAGGCTTTCATTCCTCACCACTGTACCCATTTTAATTGGGGTTTTTATGCCTCTCCTAAACTCTCACACTCCTCCCTGGTTGATTCCATTTCCACCATCTCATCTCACTCCTCCACAGGAGAACTCAACCTCCTTGGGGATTTTGGCTCTCCCTTGTCCTCCACATCTACCATTCATAGGACTGAGTCCCTTAATCTTTAGCATATCATTTTAGAATCCACTCTGCTGAATCTACACTCTACCAATCACCCTTTTGGGAGGTTCTGACTTCTCACCCTCACCTGCAGGATGTTCTGCATTAGAAAAATCTGGTGTCCCCCTCCTCACCAAAACACATGTTGTTTAGGTCTCTCTTGTCACTACATCAATTCTCTACTGAATGACATAGCTGGAATAGACTGGTCAGCCTTCATCTCTGCCTCTGATAGTGACATGGCCATCATCCTATTTCACACTAGATCTTCCTCTGGCTGGGACACTCATCCCCCCCTCAGGAAACCGAGAGTCAGAAGTTTCCCACCACCCCAAGATTACCTCCAAAATCAACAACATGTGCAAATCCCATGATCTCACCTGAGCCCAAAATAAAATTATCTCACTCCCTTAGTGACCTCATCTCTTACAGGGCTCGGAGGAACAACTGTACCAAGGCTGTCTGAACTGCAAAATTGCACTGTTTCAAGGTCAACTTCCAGAAAAACCTTAACACCTCAGCTAAATTCAGGAAGGTTATCAACTCCTTTTTCGACCCTCTTGCACAGTCTGCTCCCCCAGTCCTCATGGTTATCAGTTCACCTATGTCTGACCCTTCCTCTCTCTTGCTACACAGTTCAATGAGTTCTTCATAACCAGTGCCCTCCTTTCATCTACCCCCTCCTGGCTCCTCTATTTCCCCTTCTGTTTCCCCTTCCTCCCCTACCCACCTCTTCCCAATTTTCTATTTCCCAACTGTGACCACCCAGGAAACCCTGCTTGCCCTTTCCTCGCTCAAACTGTCAAAGTCCAGCCCTGATGGACTGGACCCCAAGCTCCTCTGTTTCTCAGCTTCTGCTCTCACAACTCCACTTACTCACCCGCTTAACCATTTTTTCTCCCTCTGCGCTGTTCCTCAGTCTTGGAAGTTGTCCAAATGTATCCCACTTCATAACAGGGGTGACCCGTTATCCATTAGCAACTTCTGCCCCTTCTTCCCTCCCTTCCTCTTAAACCTGCAAGATCAACTGGTCCATTCCAGACTCCTCAGCTACCTCTCATCATCCAACTTCCTCTCTCCCTTCCAGTCTTGTTGTCCAGAAGCATCATTCCAAAGCATTCTCCATGCTGTGTGTCAATGATTCCATCTCCACAAAATGGATATGAGGCCCATTACAGCCACCATTTTTTATATATATATATATATATATATATATATATATATATATATATATATTATTTTTGGGCGTTCCTTAACCCCCATAGGGGTCTTCTCTGGCCCTTCCCTCCCACCTCCCCATGCTCAGGCTTACCCCCCTGGACAGGGCTGCCAGGCAGGTGCCCCTTCCCCAGGTCAACGGTAGGTTACCCTGGCTTACTTCCTAGGGTGGGGTCATGAGAGTGAGGCCCCACCAGGTGGACACGGTAGGCAGTGGAGGCGGTGATGTAGAGTTTCAAGTGTGGGTCCAGCATTTTTTATAGGCTGTATTGGGGGGGATATGCAATGATGACCTGCATCCTCCCCACCCCCAATGATATGGTGCTGGCAATGTGGCTCCCCCAGCCTCTGCCAGGGGCCTATAGCATGCCAGACATGCAACCCCCCCCACCCCCTGGAGAAGGAGGGCAGTGCCTAGGACTCTCAATGCTTCTCCCCTGCTTAGCCCTCCAATGTCCCAAGTCTGTTCTTGAACCTGGGTCATCGGGGTCACAGCTAGACGTGCCGGGCTGGCACAGCCTCTATTTTTATATATCTAGACAAATCCTTCATATCAGTGTCCCATCTACTCCTCCTGGACAAGCTGAGCTCTGCTGGCCTCTCAGCTTCTGCTGTTTATTGGTTCCTTTTCTACCTAACAGACCATCAACAATCAGTACTCATAGGAGGTGTACTATCACCTCCCCTACCCATCCAGGCTGGGGTCCCACATAGCTCTGTACTGGGTCCCTTCCTCTTCTCCATCTTCCTGAATGACCTACACTCTACCTGTGCCAACTCACAAATTCACATGTATGCTGATGACACAGTCATCTTCACCTCTGATCCCTCTACCACAGCTGTTGAAAATCTGCTCCAGCAGGACTTCAACACCATTCAGCACTGGTTTCAACTGAACAAACTCAGGGTCAACACTAAAAAAAAGGTGTCCATGACCTTTGTAACTAGTCATAAACTGGCCAGAGTCACAGACCCCACCTGGTTTTCACCACAATATATGGCAACCCCCCGAAGCAGTGCAGTTCTTCAAGTACCTTGGTGTGTTGCTTGACTTCTCAGTCCACATTGATGCCATCCATGTTAAACTCTGTCCCAAGCTTGATGCCTTGTACCACAAAAAAGATGACTTATATGTGCAAGTCCACAGAGAGCTTCTTACAAAAATGATGCTCCCTGTCTTCGACTACGTGGATGTAGACAATGGCACCACCACGTCCACATCCCTTGCCAGACTGCACACCATCTGCAACTCCTTTTGCCACTTTGCTACAAACTCCCCCATTGTACTCTTCAGTGGTCTATCTATTCTTCCTCTTCCATCATCCCTCTTCCCCAGGCTCATTTCACCTCCTTTGTACCCAAATATTGTTTTTTTGTCTCTTTCCTCCTACCTCTTTTCTCTCCTCTTGCAACTTCCCCCTGCCTATTGTTCCCTCTATCACACAGATCATCACACTTTTCCCACTCCTCAACCCCACTCCTCTACCGGGAAAGCTGCCTTCTCCTGTTAGTTTCCCTCACTCTGCAACAAGGTCCCCTCCTCTCTCTCTGTCTCTCCTCTTCCCCATGTTCCCTCAGGCACCAGTTAAAATCCCAAGTGCACCCCACCTGCTTCTGGTACTGTTCTTCCTGACCCCTCCAGCTTTGCCTCAAATATAGATATGGGTGAAGTCCACAGAATTCACTCCACAAATTAATTTGTGAATTTCTCTGAATTTGGGAAGTGCAAATTCACAAAATTCCCGGATCGCAAAGTGTGTAAATTCACCCGTGAATTCCACACTTCACGGGTGAAGTTCCATACTTTGTGGCAAAATCTTTGTAATTTGGATGAAGTTGAAGTTTCCCAGGTTTGGGAAACCTCTGCAAATCTCTGTGAAGTGCGAATTTTTGGCATTTCGCCCGAACTTCACCCATAAAGTTTTACTTCACAACATCTGTACTCAAATGTCCTTGGGTGGACCGCTGTCTGGGTCTCCACTACCTGCCTACAGGTTGCACTTCCTCACCACCGCTGCTCTTCCCTCTACCATGGGGATAGTCATAAGCTCATCTACAGATCTTTCACCTATTGTCAATTAAGTAACTGGATTGCTGTGTATAGCCCTTTTTCATTGCACTTGAACTGGTGTCTCCTATTGAGCTGTGACCACACTTTAATTTTTCTGTAACAATTTTATTGTTGTCTGTAACAACTTAAAATTTTTACCTACTCATTTTGGTATCAATCTTGTTTGCCAAATGTTCCTCTACTGACTTGTTTTCTGTATAGTACTGCTGATTCTCCTATTCCCCTTCCCCAGGTCACACCTGGTAATGAGTCTTTGTTCAGCATGCCTCTCTTGGTTACTAATTTTCAAAATAAATAAATACAATTTTTGTAGACTCCAGGTACTCCAGATGAGGCCAAATCAGTGACCTCTACAACGGCAGCAGCACCTCCCTTTTTCTTTTGGCAATCCCACTCCTATTCACCCCCACATCCAATTTGCCTTACCAACTGCCTTCTTGCAGTGTGCTGATGCCTTCAGGCTGTCTTATGTTATTAATCTTGAGTACTATCTTAAGGCATGTCATCCCGCAGTGGCTGTAAGAAGAAATCATCTTGTAATTGCCACACAAGTTCTATGGAAGTACCCCGGCCCCCACCAACACCATGAGTCAGTTCTTCCTAAAAACAAAAGTGGGTGCTCTCCAGTATGGGAGTATTTTTTAGATGATGTAATGAATCTACTGAAAGGCTGTTGCAATCAGTGTGGTAAATAGTTTGCTCAAGATCAGAAAAGTCATCATAAACCAGCCTGCTGGTTGATTATTTGAAATGTGAGTATGCTATCCTTCAAGAAGCCATATCTCCTCTCATTACACATTTTGCTCAGATGGGCCTGCAGCAGGGACAGGCGGGTTGGGTTAGGTATGAGAACTGGTGGAATAAGATGGTTCCTTCACATAATCCAGCCACCTTGGAAGCAGCTTGAGCCAACAGATGCATCCATTTGTAGAAGACCAGCACTGTGTCATTAAGTGTTCAACAACCAAAATTTATAGCTAGGCCTAGTGTACACACCCCAACTGATGCTGAATATGTTATAAACAGAAAGTACACTGCCTGAGTCATTATGTGACCACAATAAACTGCCAAACTTTCCTTCTGCTTCTTCAATTGCTGTGAGTTCCAGAAATCATATCTCATGTCGTGTTTCTTAAGCCAGCACATCTTCTTCATCATCATCATCTTCCTTCTCTCCCCTTTATAAATCACCAAAAGAGAACCACATTGCCTCATGGCACACTATAACTTATAATATTATTACTGATGGTGCTGGCTACCATTGTAAATTTTCCCCATCTAATGAAAGGTGCTTTAGTTTAAACAAAAATGTTGGTGAGAATCTCTCAAGGAGACACTCAGAGCCTCAGAGGCATGGGAGCATTGCATACTACACAAGTACCTCCCAGACAGTATCAGATCAGATACCAGAGATCAGGAACAAATATACCACCGGCAGCTCCCTCTAAACACCTACTGTTCTTTTTGGTAGTGATAGCTATGTGTTTAAAAACCCTATTTTTCAAAGAGACTGCTAACGACTCACAGACATATGAACATACAGCTAAATATTTCTTGACCCATCTTATTGCTGTTATAATAACAAAACAAAAAAATCAGAAACGGTAGCTGTCAACTTACTGCCAAACAGGATGCCTGAACATAAATGGCTTACTGTATGTGGTTGCTTGAGTACCTTAAACCTTGGCATAATATAGCATTGAGAAATACTTCTCCATAAGAGGGATTCCATTACTCTAAAGTTGTACTTGAAACACTAAGCAGAACTTTGGGTCAGACTTTTGAGAGTAAGGTACACCTGACAACAGAAATATGGAAAAGCTTTCAACCACACATAAGGCACATGGCATGTGTATCACAGCACATGGGTGTGCTTTGAGGAGAGTTATGGGGCAGTGAAACCTCATTTGCAGTACTGAGAATATGTTATTCTTTATCTGAACACAACTACTACATATAGGATAGTGTATGGAAAACTATACACAACAAGGCTATTCTTCCCCCCGAGTGGATACAATGACAACTGATGACCTCAAGAGCTTTCTCAGTCACCATGGTAAACATGAGGGGGAAGAGTAGCCTTGTTGTGTATGGTTTTCCATAAACTGTTCTATATAGTGTACGGTGGACATGATAGCTACATCCTTTGATTAAAACAACACGATAGCTAAAATAACTTACTTTTTGTTAATTTCATGGCTGCTCCACTGACTGCGTTTGAAGGGCAACTTCCCGTTAGCCAGCAAACTCACGAAACTCTTCACCAGCCACTGATCAATGAGGACCACTGATGAAGTCACTGTATTATGACATCCTCACTAACACAGAATGAAAGGTCTAAATTGTATGGATTTCCATACACAATTGCATTCCATCATACATTATAACATAAAGGAAGTGCACAAAAATCAATACAGTAATAAATCACATCAAAGGGATTGTCTCCTTATTTGTTGATTTAAAGATAATGGGGGAAACATAAAAATGCTTTGAAGGAGGGGGCTTTGTTCTTAACTGCTCTTTTTTGTGCACTGTTTGAACTTATACATTTGTTCTGGTCAATTTATATTGATCAGGACCCTGTCACATGGCACTGTCTCAAAGTAGTACATGCCTCTGCTCCTATGACACAACAGGGGTACATCAATCAAGCGCACAAGAAGCTGCGGTTCTAAAGATCAATATGCTGATTTCATAACCTCAGAGTCAAAAAGGCTGCAATGCAAATCAAACAACCCAGCAGCTTTAAAAAGAAGCCATGCACATAAACAAAATATGACAAAAATAACCACCCCCACCGACATTGCTCACGTATTATGATCTGCAATGGAAATATATCCAACAACTTAAAAAACATACTTCCTATTCAAAATGCCATTCTCAAATCATCAGTGCCACTCCCACATGTTCTCACAAGAAAAAAAGAAACTTAAACACCTAATAAAAATATAAAATCTTATGTATTCCAAAACCACTATTCTACACAACCAAAACATCCATACTTATAACATTAATCCATCAGCAAAACCTCTAGAGACAATTGCTCTAAAAACTACTAAAATATCTACTTACCATTCTGGAATCCATCAATAGCCACAAGGCTGTTCCAGTGTGTGTTCTATATCCTGACATTGCAGAATATATGGGTTTAAAGAGGTTCCCACTGATGGGCCAACCCTACTTAGAGTCCAGTAAGATGGATAGCCAGGTAGTACAAAAACATTGGGGACTTGTAGGCCTCCATCCCATTTGGTGTGCACTAATTTGGACAAAGCCCAGGGGTCTGATTTACTCTGCCACAGGAAAGAGGTAAGGGTTCTGTGTGCTTGATTAAACCATGACTTAGGTAAAGCAAAGTTGTACATCTGTAGGGGTACAATAAGCGGTGCAGAATGTTCATTTTTATGTTTGTTTGCACATGCTCAAGAAACATTATGTGACAGCTTAGGAGAGAAGCGGGTTAGGGAGGCGCGGCAGTGTAGCAGCCAAGGGAGGCACAGCATTTTGGGGCTTGGCCATGGTGCACCAATGGAGGCACAGTGTGCTGATGACACTGGCTTCCAGAAGCTGCACCAAGTTGAAACGTTTTCACCGCAGCAATCACAGGCCACCTCATCATTGCAACGTCAGTGATTTGCTGCAATGAGGAAGTGACCCATCATTGCTGGGTGGAGGGTTGCTGCTGTAATATTGTTTGTGAACATGGTGGTGAGTTGCTGCCCTGTTCACAAACAATATTACTGGCTCCAGTGCCGAGGGGGTGCCCAATGCCCCTCGGCAGCATGTGCCCCCAACAAACAGTCTTTGTCTGCCGATAGGGGAGCCCACTCCCCATCGGGATTATGTCCCCTCCATTTTCATGTGTGCTGAAGGGGGTGCCCAATCCCCATTGGCATGATGGTGCCCCCCCCCATTTTTGTGTGCCAACAGGGTAGCCCACTCCCCATCAGCATAATGCCCCCCCGCTTGCTTGTGTGCTGACAGGGGTGCCCAATCCCCTGTTGGCTACAGCTTCCCCTGAAAGACTCCCTGGCACTTTGGGAGCCCACCCCAGCATGCCAAATGGCTGTAAATACAAAATGTCCACCACTGTCTTTTTTTTATGTACCTGTAAAGCAGAAAATGGTCCCTCCCGTCTCCGGGCCCCTCCCACAACCCGCACCCTCCCTCTACGCACCCTGTCTCCCCACACCCCTCACCCCATACTTACCTCCGGAGTCCGGCGAGATGATCTTCGGTCGACCGGGAACACGTCTGCACTCTTCAAATCGAACGCGAACTGAGGAAATGCTGGTAAGCTGCATAATGGGATAGATAGGGTTTTTTTTTAACTTTGGTGCATATCTTGGGCAATTTATGGAATTTTGGCACCAACTTTTCAACATGGGGTTTTTTGGACCCCTCCTCATGAATTCTGTCAATGTCATGGCATTACTCGGGCCCGAAGGGTGATTTCGCGGTCACTGCGAGGAATCACCTTTTGGGACTGATTAATGAAATGACAGTGCCAGTGTTCATGTGGTAGGCTCTCAAAAAGCCTATGCTGCAAATTTGGTGAGAAAATTCTTAAAAATTACTGTTTTACAAGCATGTGTTGCGCAGTTCCTATGCACGCTCATAAGTTTGTGAATTTGCAACATTTGCATTCCAGATTTTCAACATTGCCATTTTATCACACCTACTTATGAGCCATACAACTGTCATTTTTCACATCTCACCCAAAATGTGTTTCCACGCATGTAGCGCACAATGGCGCAGTCGGTGTGCGAAATCAATGTTTGGGACAGATTAAGAAAATCACAGTGACACTGTTCATGAGCAAAGGTCTTAAAATGGCTATGTTGAAAATTTGGTGAAAAATTGCTGAAAATGACTGTTTTACGAGCGTGCGTTGCGCAGTTCCTATGCGCGCTCATAAGTCCGCGAATTTTTAATATTTGCAGTCCAGATTTTCAACATTGCCATTTTATCACACCTACTTATGAGCAGTACAGCTGTCATTTTTCACATCTTGCCCAAAATGTGCTTCCGCGCATGTAGCGCACAATGGCGCAGTCGGTGTGCGAAATCACTGTTTGGGACAGATTAAGAAAATCACAGTGACACTGTTCATTAGCAGAGGTCCTAAAATGTCTATGTTGAAAATTTGGTGGGAAACGTTCATAAAATGAGTGTGTTACGAGCATGCATTGCAGTTTCTACGCACGCTCATACCTTCGCACATTTGCTATATTCTCACTCCAGATTGTCAATATTGCCATTTGTCCACACCTCCTCATGAACAGTACAGCTGTCATTTTTCACATCCTGACCGAAATGTGTTTTCACACTTTCAGCACAGAATGGCACGGTCGCTGTGGTAAATCACTGAGACACATTGCAAAAATCACAGTGACACTGTTCATTAGCAGAGGTCCTAAAATGCCTATGTTGAAAATTTTGTGCTGAAAGTCATTAAATGACTGCGTTATGAGTGTGCATTGTGCAGTTTCCACACATGCTTATAACTTCGCACATTTGTAATATTTTCACTTGAGAGTTTCAACATTGCCATTTTTCCACACCTCCTTATGAACAGTACAGCTGTCATTTTTCACATCCTGGTCGAAATGTGTTTTTGCAGTTCCAGCGTAGAATACCATGGTTGCTGTGGGAAATCATTGTTCAGGACACAGTAACAAAATCACAGTGATAATGTTCATGACCACAGCTCATTAAATGCCTATGTTGAAAATCTGGTGATGAAACTCCATAAAATGACTGTGTTATGCACATGCCTTGTGCAGTTTCCACATATGCTCTGAAGTGCAAGCATTTTTAATATTCCCAGTACACGTTTTCAACATTGCCATCTCTTCATACCTCCCTATGAATGTTACAGCTGTCATTCTTCACATCCTGCCTGATCCGTGTTTTCGTAAATGTGGTGCAGAATGCCACTGTCACTGTTGGAAGTCAGTTTTCAGGACACATTGACAAAATCACACTGCCACTGTTCATGACAAGTGGTCCCAAATGCTTTCATGAGGTGGGGTCACAAAAAGGCCATGTTCAAAATTTGTACCGTGAATACCAACAAACGCCTGAGGCATTACAGTTTCTAACCACAACGTCCTACCCTGTACAGACAGACAGGCATCAGGGTGTGCCTTTGGATTGCCAACTGTACTGCTCATGCCATCCAACCCCCACCCCCAGCAACTGACAGGCATCGAGGTGTACCTTGGACTCTTAGTCCCAAAACTTCACCCCATTCCTTATGGAATGGGCTGACTGTAAAACCAAACACCCTAAGGCACAGCTCAACACATGTCAGTGTCTGCAGAATAGGATGAGGTGACATGGCTTGACCGTCATGGGTGATGACCCAAAAACTTACCCCAAATCCTGTCCGTCTCTACAGGATGGAGGTGGGGTTCATGTGAAGTTCAGTACTTCACTGCCATTCCTATTCTGCAGCTGTCTAACTCCTGCATTTCTAATGCTAATACCAGCAAGCAAACATTCAGCATTGACAAATGCTTGTTATAATATTCAGACAGCCCCAAATGGAAAGAGGTAGCAAAGAGCAGCAGTCTAAATCTGTTTTCATATGTGTCAAGATTGAGTCTAGGTTAAATTTTCTCATCTGGTGGGGTGAAGTGCTAAGGAAAATCCCTAGATATTTTAATTTTTCCCATTTCCATATGAGGCCAAGGTGTTCCAAGTCCAATTTTAGAGTGTGACCATTGAGCGGCATAACTTCGGTTATGCAAGGTTCAAGTTGTATTTGGAAATGCTACCAAACTGAAAGATAAGTAGTAGGGCTACAGGTAGGGATGTGGTGGGGGAAAATATATGTAACAAAATGTCCTCTGCATAGGCTGATAGTTTATATTCCGTAGGACCCAGGGAGATGCCCTGAACCTGTGGGGAGAAGTTAAGTTTACTGATCAAGGGTTCCAGGAATAGGTTAAATAAGTAAGGAGATAAGGGGCATCCCTGTCTAGTACCCTGATAAAGAGAGAACAGAGGTGATAGAACTACATTACAAAGTATCCAGGCTATAGGGGAGAAATAGAGCACCTTGACCCATCACATAAATTCCTGGGATATACGGTACAAGGGTAGAAGGGTAAACAGGTAGTCCCAGGAAACCCTATCAAAGGCTTTTTCTGCATCCAGGGATACCAGAGCTGCAGGTGTAGAGGAATCCCTGGATGCAGAAATAAGATAGGAGAGCTTCTGAAGATGGTCAGCTGAGAGTCTACCACTCACGAAACCAACTTGTTCCCTACTTACAAGTGGGTCCCAAACTAGTCCCAATCTACAGGCCAGTGCCTTAGCTAGGATTTTAAAATCCACTTTAATAACTGATATGGGCCTATAGTTGAAGACCAGAAGGGGTCTCGACTGGGCTTAGGGAGAACTACGGTAGTAGCTTTAGCAAGTGAGGGATCTGAGAGGCCTTCTTTAAAAATGTAATTAAAGGTATCCAAAAGGATAGGAGCCAATTAGGTTTTAAAAGTTTTATAAAAATTGATACCCATCTGGCCAGAGGATTTATCAGACGCTAAAGAGAGCATGGCAAATCTTCTCTAAAGCCATGGGAGCCTGTAACAAGGCAACATGGGAATCCTCCAGTTGGGGAAAAGTTATATCCTGAAGGAAATTATTAAAAAGATCAAGACTAAAGTGGAAAGAAGGCAGAGCATAAAACTGTTGGCAGTAGTCTTTAAATGTGCCAACAATATCTCATGGTGAGGTAAGCAGATGACCAGAGTAGGTGCAAATGGAGGATACTACCCTTTCCATAGCTTGGGCCTGCAGGCAGAGGGCAAGCAATTTCTTAGCCTTCTCCCCTTGGTCAAAGTATTTCACCTTTGAGTGCAGTAATAAATGCTCCACCTTCTCTCCCAGTATGGACTTATATTGGAATCTAAGGTGTTCCAGTTGTTCCCACTCAGAAGAAGGAGAAGATTGTGAAATGTTCCCCTCCAGAGCTCGGATACCATCTAATAAGCATGAAACACCAGCTGAGGATTATTTCTTCCATTTAGTAGTTAAACTGATTATCTCACCTCAGAGGGCACACTTCAAAGCTCCCCACAATAGGCGAAGCTTGGTCATGGATGAGGTATTAATCTCCATAAAGGTAGTAATAAAGGACTGGAGGAGTTCTTTGAAGACTCCCTGTTTTACTAGATGGTTGTTAAACCTCTACACCTTATCTCTTCGTAATAAGGGAGTAAAGATAATCTGAATATGAGCAGGGTGGTGATCCGAAATGACTTTCACTGAGTAATAGCATAAGAGTACCCTGGGAGGTATTCCACTCCCAGCAGGAAATAATCTAGCCTGGAGAAGGAGTCATGTGGAAGAGAATGGAAGGAATATTCTCTGCGGTTTGGATTGAGTGTTCTCCTTGGGTCCACCAGACCCAAGGAGTCCATCAAGTCACGAAGAGCCACCTATCCAGGTGAAGAAGCCTGCCAGACCCTGCCAGACCAGTCAAGGACATTACTTAACACTGAATTCCAAGATCCCCCAAGGAGAATCAGAAGAAAACTCCTGGGGGCTAAATGGGACATCAGGGAGGAGAAAAAGTGAGGATGATCAGTAATAGGGCCATATATAGTGCCAGTATCAGTTCCAAGTGGCTGAGTAATACCCGAAGGAGACTATAGTGACTCTGTGGATCTGCCACCTTCAAAAGGAGGCAGAAAGGGACCTTCTGGGGTATGAGAATAGCAACCCCCTTCTTATTGGATTCGGAACCCACTCCAAAGGCTTGCCCAACCCAGGATCTCTGAAGAAGGAGAACCTTGGATCAGGGTAAATGGGTCTCCTGCAAAAAGGCTACATCAGTTTGGAGTTTATGTAGGTGGAGTAATATTTTAACCTTTTTAGTAGGAGACTGGGCACATTTAACATTCCAGGAGCAGAAGTTATAAGCAGTCAGGATAATGGAAGGAATAGGGGCCAATAACCAGATTGGCATATGTGTGATGAAGAAAAGGATGTGACTCATTAAATATACTCTATCTCCAGTGGTACCCCTTCCCCACAGTCCACCTAAAACCTCCCCCAAAATGCTCCAAAAACCAGATATAGCCCAACCACCCTAACAAGCGAAACCCCTCGCACTACCCCAACCCCCAATAGAATTATGAAAACATAAGACTGGAATACACTGTTCCATAAAACTGAAGTGTGTCCCCTCCCAACCCTCAATACCCCAAATACATCACAGGCTGCAATGTTCTACCGCTGCCCACAGATTATCCCAGCCCCACCCCATCCCACCCAAAGTTTAATGAGCCAATAGAACCTTCACTAACCGAGAAAAGTTTAAATATCTTGAAGTTACATCTCCACAGTCACTAGGGAAAGGGCCCACTATGATCCAAAATGTGTTCTAGGAGGAACATCCTAAAATAAGAATAAAGTAATAGCAAAGCTACATTTTATCTGTTCCTTAATGTCAGGAAGGGTAGACAACTTTAACTTTTACTACCTGTTAGGTGAGGGAGCTATTTCTCTGCTCTCATTATCCAAAAATCAGGACCCCTAGAAAAGGAGAACAAAAAGGGGAGCTAAAGAAACCAGCATAACAGCATATTGTGTTCTTAGGACCTGGTTCCAATAATTAAATATAACATGGACATTCTGCCAAGTAACTGACAAATCTGGGGAATCGGCTACAGAATCTGGAATGTTTGCGATCCAATTTAATACTAATATAGGAATTAAAGTTAATAATCATGCGTCTTGTAGCTTCAATTGCCTACAAAATTCTCGCCACTAGATGGTGCTGTTTATTGCCAAAATAAGATAATTACAGTTCTCAATGATGATCTATAGTCTAGTCTAAATAAAAGTGTTAAGAAGATGTTCCAGAGACCTATTCCTGCTAAGATATTAAGTTGTATGACTCACACACTCTTCAAATTTGTTCAGAATACTCAGTCTCGATTATTTAATCTTGATATGCAAGAGCAAACAAAATTTAAACAGGTATGAGAATAGCACTTGAAATAACTGCTAGGTACTCAGTAATAGTTGCCCTGGTTAACAGTAGGTCAATAAATTCTCTAGTTAGACTGTAGACTTTATGTCCATGGTAAGCTATGCTTGATAATTTGTATTAGCTGCAAAGATATCTGCCATAGAACCAGGGTGTACAGCTCATCTCATTTGAAGAGATCTGGGTAAAAGGATCAAAGAGCTTTGTTCACTTGCTCCAGCGATTCAAAAGAATGCCACTGGTCTCCATGAAATACTTGCAGGATGGCTGGGTACTTAACCTTAAACTTTATACCTGCAGCAATTAGCTTTGAAACGGTTGGATGCAGAGTGGTAAATCTTGCACAATAAGGAGCATTTTACCCTCCCACTGCACCTCTTTTACATCTCTGTTTCCTCAACCCATATTGCTTATCCAGGAAGTTTAAAAGATGGAAAATTAGAAGGTGAGGGGGGATCCCAGAGGAGGCATTGGGTGTAGTGACCCATTGGCCCTCTCTATGATGTAGTTGGGCCCATTTGGAGAGGGTCCTGCCAATTTATTACACAGTTTTTGAACAAAAAGGATTGCATCTGCACCCTCTTCTCTTTCTGGCAGACCAAGAATTATGAGGTTGTTCCTATCTGAGCACCCCTCTAGGTCTTCCAGTTCCTCCTCCATCTTTTTAAGTCTACGCTGCATATTTGTTAGTTTGGAATCTGTTCATATGCACCAATCATCCAGGGAAGAAATTCTCATCTCATTGTCCATGGTTCGCTTAGCTAATTGCTCTATCATGACCTTCATGGTTTTAAAATCAGATGCTAAGTTATTAAGCATCACTTGGAGGGACTCAATTATTTCCAAATATTTGGCTTCCATAAATGTGGCCTGGGGAGCCTGGGGGGCTGTTTGAGTAGATGTTCCAGTGGGAGATGCCTTGGATCACTTAGCATTTTTGTCTCGGATTGGTGTTGATGGCAGGGTATGTTTGGGAAGTGAGTCCCACATTTCTGCATCCATATCGCCAACCTTCTGATCCAGCCAGATCCTGAGCAGTATTGCTTCCTAAGATGGTGTGAGAACTTCACAAAAGGCACCCAGTTAGTGAAAAATAATGTTTAATTTAGGTAGGGACTTGGGAGCTCAGCCAGGCACATTTTCTCAGGCAGCCATCATGTGACCTCAACCAGAGCCAGAAATTTAAAAGGCAGATTGGTACAGAGTAGACAGAGAGAGATCACACCACAGACAAGACAAACTTGGCTGCCATGCAGAAGTACTGTGTTTTTCAAATGTGCAAGGTGTAATATTTGTAAGTATGGAGCGCAAGGGAAGTGGTTTAAACATCCAAAACATTTGAGTAAAAAGATTGAAATCAGGCAGTTAATAACATGTGACACTACTTACATAGTATATGTGTTATGGTGTAGCTGTGGCTTACTACATGTGGGAAAAACTATGCGCCTACTGAAGCAAAGGATACAAGAACATATATGGTCTACTGTGAATAACAGACTTGACACACCAGTGGGGATACGTTTCAGTATACACCACCAATTGAAACCAGATAGTTTCCTATTGATAGGCTTGGAATAGATCCCACCACCAAAATTTGGTGGAGACAGATCAAACATGCTACTAGAAAAAGAAAGCATGTGGATATTTAAATTAGGTTGTATCAAACCAACTGGACTGAATGACAGATGGGACTTGAAGACATTTTGATACACAAAAGGTGAACACAATGTAAAATTTATAGTCCTAACATTTCTCCATTAACCTAGTCCTTTGCCTCTTCCTTCCTTCTTTTCAGATCTTGACAACTGGAGGAGTATTGGTATCAGAACAACAGTTGCCATGACGTTAATTTTAGTCTGGTATTTGATACCAATTCATTACTTAAAAGAAAATCCAGGATGCTATGTAAAACTAATAGAAGGCTGCCTTGGTCTTTTCTGGGATCTGGACCGTTGACCCCTCTACAATACTCTTTAGTTTCTTTGTTTCACTTCTTCTTTCTTCTCTCATCCCTTTCTGTCATACTTCACTTTCCCCCTCCCCCTTCTTTTCCTCTCTTCCCCCTTTCTTTCCCTCTACCTTCCCTCAACCCCGCTTCTTCTCCTTCCCACCCTTCCCCTCCCTTCCCCCCGCCTTCTATTCCATTTTTCCTTTTTCTTTTACTTGTTCCCTAAAGAGAATCTCTGGTGCTTTTATTTATTTATTTATTAAATTTTGGTAACTGGGTAAGCCCACTGGGCCCTGAAGATCTCTTTTTCAGAGGCAACCCAGAGTTAGTTACATAGAACTGAGCAGGTACAATCAGATAATGCAGGGTAGGACATTGCATACAGGAATTCAATGGCAGTGTACAATTTTCGTAACAGAAGGCGGTGACATGCAGCACAACAGCAGTGATAGCTGCTAGGCTTAGGGCAATAGGTTGAGAAGTATAAACACATAGTACAATAGACCAAACAAACATTATAAACAAGCAGTACATCTAACTATACAAACACTACCATATAGGACATAAGCAGTACAGTGTAGGACATATAGTAAGATTAGCATATGAGCGGTTGTAGAAGTATAGTCAGGTAGTCCAACAAAATATACAAACAATACAGTACAGGACATTGGGTACGGGGTTACAGTGGTAATGATTGGTTGTATACGCAAACTCAACAGTGGAAACTTAATGCCAGTTAGGGTAAGTTAGGCTTTTTGTAGCCAGACTACAGAGGGCGGGATTAGCTAGCCTTCAGGACAGGAGCAGGAGCTACGGTTTAGGGAGGTTAGTGTGTAGTCCCATCTGAAATGTCACTAGGGAGAGGGCTTCCTGGAGTTGACAGGGAGCTTATTCCACAGCGTAGGGGCTATATGGGCAAAGGATTTACTGCCGGCTATGGATCTGGTCCTGTGCAATTCTGGTAGTCTTTTGCCCAAAGTGCGGAGAGGCCTGCTGGACCGCTTTGGGGCAAGTAGCCCGATGAGCCCTGCGGGAGGATCATCGGAGAGAAGCTTATAGGTCCAGCTTAACAGGGGGTACTGGAACCTAAGGTTCAGGGTAGGCCATTTGAGTGAGGCAAGGGATTCACGGTGGTGAGTTCTTGGATGGGGCTTTTGTGGCGAATGTGCGATTTTGTGGTACAAGGTCGCAGTCTGCCCTGGTCAAGCTTTGCTATGTCGAGTAGGGTTGGGGCTGCATAGGTAACAGTAGGTAGGAGAACACTGAGAGATTGCGGTCTTGTCTCAGGTATCAAATTGGCACTTAGATGGTAGAGCAGCCTGAGTTTTTGGTGGATGTTTTTTGTCACCAGATCCATGTGAGGCTTTAGGGTGAGTCCCTGGTCTACAGTAAGACCCAGGTATCAGAAGGATTGGACCACCTTGATTGTAGAGCCAGTTGTAGTGACCAATGGCAGAAGATATGCCCTGAAGGGACCCAAGGATTTTGGACCAAACAGGAGTGCTTTGGTCTTGTTTGGGTTAAGGACCAGGCGATTCTCGACCAGCCATGTTTCTGCCTGGGTGAAGTCTGACTGGAGCAGGGGTCTGAGATCAGCCAGGTGTGACGCAGTTCTATAGAGTACTGCATCATCAGCATACTGCACCATGGAGCTGCTGCCACAGTTGTGGCAGAGATCGTTGATGAACAGGGAGAATAGGAGAGGGCCCAGGATGGATCCTTGAGGTACCCCCTCATTTAAAGGTAGAGGGTTAGAGGTTGCACCTCTCCATTTGACCTGCTGGGAGCGGCCAGTCAGGTAGTTGTGGAACCAGTTCAGAGAGTGTTGATCCAGTCCAAATGTACTCAGCTTGGCTAGCAAGAGTGGGTGGTCTACCAGGTTGACCTTGGTCAGGTCTATAAAGACTGCCCCCATTGGGGTGCCCTTGCCCAAGGCCGCCTGGACGTCAGAGGTGAACCTGATGAAGGCTGTGTCAGTCTCATGCTTTTCAGTTGCAGGAGTTTGCATTAGCGTTTTAAAATTGGGATATCTTCTATTTAGAGTACTGGCACCTTAAACAGCTGTGGATCTATTTATACTTTGGTTTTAGTCAGAAATAAAATATATTTGTGTTAATAAGATTCACTGATTTGTTGAAAATGAAATCTATGTGCTGTTGTACATTTTTTGTATACTTTTATGTTAAAATAATTCTGTCTTTAAGATCATTTGTATTTTAAATCTTCATGACTATTAATGAGTTGATCTTTAAATGTCATGATGTTTCCACTCTTGGTCACACCCCATAGAAGACTCATGAGGAGTCGAGGTGCTAGGGTGACCCAACAGGAGTGTATGCTGTTTGGACCTTTGATGATTTAAGAATAAACTTATTTGCTATGAGTTGCAGTTCATTGTCTGCCTTGAGTCCAATGGTCCCAAATGTCACCTGAATTTTGTTATGTGAAAGTATATCTTGATTTATTAGCAAAATTGATGACAGGTCTCTACCACCTAGCTCTTTGAGTGCTCAAGGACTCTATGACAGAGGGCAGAGTTGATCACCTAATGGTCCACAATTATAGCCAGGATTTAAAGGAATATATATCCAAAGGGAAAATCACAGATAATGGGTTGTGATGATTGTCGAGGCAACCAAATCCAAACAAAATGTTAGAACCCCAGAATTTTTGTTTTTATTAGAAACCAGCGTAATTAAGGCAGCTGGCTAAATCCCAACATATAATTGAACCTGTAGTGACTAAGGTAAAGAAAGACTTCTGGAAGTAATAGCTACTCCAAAAGGGTAAACTTTATTTATTTATTTATTTTTGTCAAACAGGTAATGACAGGAAAAGCTCAGTCAATGTTGTTATAATGTTTTGACTGGTTGCTGTGAGCATAGGCATTAGACTCTGACATACAGTAATAAAACTCAAAGATACGGATGACACCAAAAAAAATTTACAGAAATCAAATGAAGAAATACAAAATGCCCCAAATGATAACCTAAATCAACAAAGAAAGGCAACCATGGCTTATTGCAAGCTAGGGAAAAAAGTATTAATCATGAAACACTTAAACTTCATATAAAACACAGAGGAGCTCTAACATCACTTCAACAGCAAATCAAATGATTGAGGTGGAATTTCTCTGACCAGGTCCAAATCTGAAAAACAAGGGGGAGAGTAAAAGGAATATGAGTTGGTTAGAGAAAGTGTACCAGTACCCACATTTCATTTAATCATTATGTTATTCTCCCCACTGAGTCTGCCTGTTGGCACCCCCCAAACCCCATTATCATGATTCTCATGGATGTGTGAGAGCCTGAGGGGGGTGCTTGCATGTAGCAGGTGGACCATTTTTCACTTGGTTATCTCACCTGGGCTGGAGCATTGGGACATATGCTCCAGCACATTACAATTCAGTCAACCCCTTCAGAGTGTTGTCCTACTGTGCTGCCACCCAGCCTCCACCAGGTGGCAGTATTTATAGCAGAACAGGTGTCCCTCCTTATAGAGGAATGAAAGCTGCTATCAGGCGTGCACTCCTTCTTCACCCTGCTAGCCCACTAAGTGACCCTTGCCTGTTCCCGAATACAGGTCATCATCATGGAGGGCAGACATACAACTGCTCTCCCACAGGTAGATATGTGTGAAAATAAATTCTGATGACAGAATTTCTGCAAAAGTTGGTCTTTTGTTTCCATGAAAGTTTGGAAATCTGTTTGCCAACTTTTGCAGGACCTGCACCTAAAAACTGTGGAATAAATGTAAGAACTACAGGTTATGTATGAACTGTGGGAAACACCGCAGAACTGATCACTGTCATGTTCAGCTCTGCAGTTTTTTCCACAGCTTATTTTATATTCTTTTCACCAATCGCTAGCCCCTTGAAAGTTGTACACTTTCACACTGGTCACCAACCCCATATCAAAAAAAATGTTAGTGTCCAGTCCATAGCACGCACTCATTCATTCTGCTCAGTGGGTGGCCAGCAGCGAAGGAAAGAGGAGGGCTGTGCTGGTCGTCCACTAAGGGTTGGGATTGTGGGGGAGCTGGGTGGTGATGGACTACTTGCCAGGGTGGGGAGGTGGGGGGGTCCACTAGACACCAGGGAATGAGGAAAGGTTATTATTATTTTTTATATGTGGAAGGGTGATCGATGTGTGGGGGGGCTGGACACTTACATTTTTTTTATATGGGGCCAGCGATTGGTGGGTAGGGGGCCACTAGATGCCAGGGAATGAGGGTATTTTATTTTTTATATGGAGGGGCAATCGGTGGGTGGGGGGCCACTAGACACCAGGGAATGAGGATATTATTATTTTTTATATGGAGGGGCAATCAGCGAGTGGGTGGGGGGACTGGATGGACACCAAAATTTTTTTTATATGGGGCCGACAATCTGTGGGTGGAGGGGACCACTAGACACCAGTGAATGAGGATATTATTTTTTTTCTATATGGCAGGGTGATCAGCAGGTCAGTGGGGGGACTGGACTCCAGCAATTTTTTTTTTAATATTTGGATGGTAATCAGCTGGGGAAGGCACAAGAAACCAGGGGCCAGCGGCCCGTGATTGGTGGGGGGAGGGGGGCTGTATCACTAAATAACACATTAAACTGCAGATGGAATAAATTCTGCAGTTTAATGTATTATTACACAGTTCAGCCCAAACATTCTGCAGAAAAGAGCAAAACTCCACGGAAAATGGGCATAAGGTTAAAATCTTGCCATAGACGAAAGTGCGAAAACTTTCACAGAATTTCTGAAATTCAGCGAATGTTCTGCCAAGGTGGAATTTGCAACTTTCGCCCATCCCTACCCACTGGGCTTACCCCACATTCCATTTAACCCTAATAGTTGCAAGGAACCCATAGTGTAAATCAACCTCTCTCTGAAGTATAGTCTTCACACAGTCTTCTCCCCTGAGATTATGCCTAACAAAAATTCAGGTCCATGGAGTATAACGAACTAGTTTGGTCACTACGGCATATATGCAAATGTGCCCCAATGAGGTTTCACATTGGCCTTTTGTGATAGAGCATATGCTCTTGCACCTACACCTCTCAAGAATGGATGGTATGATCTGATGTACATAGAGGGTTGAGCAGTCTCCCATACTGCATAATGAGCAAATAAAGTTTAGCAGTCAATAAACTCCCTACTTATATACTAGCCATGGATGATATGATTCTGGAAGTTCTTACCATGGACAGCATATCTATATATGATGCAATTGTTGCATCTGTAGAATCCAACAAGTACATCATGTCCAATTCAAAAAGAAATGCAGTACTCATTATTAACAAAATGACTGTACAAGATCATCCTCAAGAGTCTGACCACCTCCTATACACAATCCTAGGACTGATCTGCACCAGGGTAAATAATATAACTAGGACTGGCTAAAAATCTCTGGTGATCTAGTCAGCTTTGGGAGCTCTAATACCTGATTAAAATTAGTAATGAGGTTAATCACTTGTCTCCTCTTGTTTTCATGATTTTGGCACCAGTAGTGAAGCCTGCTCCTTACCATTATCCGTAGAGTACGCATCTTCAGTGGCTGCCTTATTACACCCCTGGTGCAGAGACAAGTACAAAGGTCCTGAACCTAAAGCTCAAATGTAGTGTTTCAACTGTTTCTGTGTACTCGCAGACACTGGCGAAAATGAATTCTCTGCTTCAAGTGCTCAGTATTCATACTATCTGCTCTCAGAAGAGTATTCCAAGAGATGGGTTTTCTATGTGTCTCCACTTCAATTCTCCCTTCTCAGTTGGTATAGGAGGCGGCCATCAACACAGCCATGGCAGTGTCATGCTTTTAAGATAGAAAAGGGAACTGAATATAAAATTGCTCTCCAACAGAATCAGGACTAGGTCATGAAGCATGAACTCAGAATACATTTGAGAGTATTTCATATTGGTCAAAGATAGAGTTAACTGCCTCCCAACCCACATGGTGCTTGATGCATGTATATGAAGAAACTACATCCTTGGTTAGCCACAGATAACTCAGTTGACATTTAAATTTGTCACAAACCCTCAGCACAGCTACAGTATAGCTCAACTATGAGGGCTCAAAAGTAAACACAAGTTTCAGAAACCCATTCAGATTTTTAGAAAGACTTTTAGTAAGAGCCACAATACTAGAAAAAAAAACTGAGTGTCTGTGGGGTATGGAGGCTCCATATTAGACAAAAAATGGAAGGTAAGCATGATGGGATGATCTATGGTAAGGTAATAAACTTGAATTCCTGCCTCATGATCCAATCACAGGACAATGCCAAATCCAACAGATTATCTACCTTCTTTTTAATGGTTGTGGTTGGGTCACTTTCAAGAAGTCAGTACCTTACAGCATCACCAAGTAACTGGTGCACTTCTGTATTTTCCACATCATAACCACCTGACCTTCTTTGTCTGCTGATTTGTTTTCAAATAACTTATTATATTTATTATTTTTAAATTTGGACAATGCTTGTTTTTTAGCTGTGGAAAAACTGACAAATTTCCTACCCTAGCAGTTAATTTCTAAGAAATTCTCAGAGCAGCTTATTGCAGCATTGTGCACAGTCATGTGAAGGTATTTTTTTTTCTTAAAAAGTGTTTCTGTTGTAAAACAAGAATGCAGTTAGATTTATAATAACAATGTTGTCCTTACAGTAAGGCGTTTCCATGGCTTTAGTACTGTTGCTGGGGGTAATGACCCCTGACTGTGCCTCAGGTCATCAACAATGACCAGCTGGGTATTAATCCTCTGGAAATGCCCATTGTGTGGGCATTGCTGCATAAATCACAGCTGCATGCATCTGTCTCTCTTTTTCCCTCTTTCCCAGACTAACAGCTCATAAGAGTCTTTTGTCTTATTGATTCCAAAATAGAATCAATGGCTAATCTCAAAGCCCCATCAAGGCAACTCTTCAGTTGAGTGGTAATCTAACATTGTATTCTAAAACTGATAGAGACACAGTGAAGTCTCTCTCTCTCTCTCCCTCTCTCTCTCTCTCTCTCTCTCTCTGTCATTCAGCACACATAAGGGCCTAGGTACTGTACTGTAGGTATACAATATCAGTAGAGGACCTGGAACTGTTTCTGCATCACATCTGACATTGTCATTACCACTACTAGTGTTTGTGTGTGTTTAGTCCCCTCTACCTTAGCAGTTTTAATATACGTTTCATACAAGTTATGATTTAAAGTATTCTTTTTGACCCACTCTGTTGAATACTACATTGATGCAACACTGAACACTGCAGAATTCTGCAGATATTGCATTAAACACTGCAGTTTCAGTGTTGATAAATCCTCTTTGTCAAGAAAGATTCTGTTACACTGCATTGCATTCTGGAGGGCTCCACTGTACGTACTGTATTTGGTCATTTTCCACCTGACCCTGTATCAGCTTCAAGGTCTGACCTTATAAATGGACAAAGAAATGCTAGATGATAACACTGAAAAAGCTTGTTAAGTGAAACATTAGGTCAAGGTTTGTTGGGAATCATTCCTTTTAGTACCCCTCCTTTTTACACAACATTTAGAAAAATAAAGTATTTACTGGCTACAGTTTAGTGTTGTATGACTCCAAGATGTGCAAGGTGCAGTTCTATAATCATCTTTGTCCAGGAAGAGTGCATTGTTTTTATTTGTTGATGTTCATTGTTATAACTGTAGCACACTCCACCACTCCAGTGCGGCTTCTCTGTTGTTCCTTGTTTTTTCTAAACATCAGTTTCAGTGATGGCAGAGCAGATTTCATTTGCGCACAACAAAGATATTATTTGAATGATGTGATTTTGACTCTTTCAGTTCTTATACATTCCCTCCATGCTACCTAAACAAAAAAGTTTATACCAGCACCATACATCAGCTGTCTGCAGACCCACCAAGCTCAGACAACCAGCACACATTTGTATGAAAACTTGTTTGTTTAACTGTAATTATGTTTTTTTTTTGTGAATAGCTGTTATTTTTTTCCTCTATCTTTTATTATTTATATTGTAGTGTTTGACTGCAGAGCACTTCAATACTCATTAATTGTGCTTAGTTAATAAATAAAACAGTGATTTTATAGTGGCATGGTAGTGCCACTATAGTTAGGGTTGAGCAGGCTGTTTAATGTTAAACTCAATAATTTGCATCTTAATAACTTTGCTGTCTTTTCAAGAATTTGCTCAACATTTGGCTTGCATATTCAGTATGTCAGAATCTCAAGCTGTGGAATGTTTCATGCTGACATCTTGTACGGCTTTTTGAGATAGGGAGGTTCAAAATGTGAAAAAAACAACACTTTTGTTTCTCTGTACTTAACATGGGGATCTTTGTTCTCACAGCCTAGACAGTATGAACTTTTTCTCTAAATATTTTAGAGAAGATGGGGTCTATGCCAAGGGTGTGGCTTTGAATGGTTTGGTTGAAAAATATTGGACAGTTTTTTTAATTTTTGTATTTTGTGTGATAATGTCGAAATGCGGCTAAAAAAAAGACTGATTTAAAAAAAACAGATCAATTGAAAAAATACAGATCAATGATCAAAAAAAGCATTTGCCATTAAGGTGCACTTCAATTAAATTAAAAAATGAACAAGTGTAGTACAGAAATATGCTGTCCCCAGCATTAATGTATTTCCCTGGTGTCTAGTGATAACCCCAACCAATCAGTCCCCATCCCCATAATTAAATAAATATATTCCCTGGTGTCAAGTGGCACCCCACACCCACCGATCACTCTGTCCTTAATAAATAATTTCCCTGGTGTCTAGTGGCACCTCCCACCTGCCAATTGTCATCCCTGTATAATCCCTGGTGTCTAGTGTTACCCCCACCTGCCAATCATCATACCAATATAATCTCTGGTGTCTATAGGCACCCCCCACCCACCAATCATCATCCCTGTATAATCCCTGGTGCTAGTGGCACCCTCTGCCCACTGATCATCATCCCCGTATAATCCCTGGTGTCGAGTGGCATCCCCCACCTGCCAATCACCTTTCTGGTAATAAACAATTTCCTTGGTGTCTATTGGAACCCTCAATTGCTGTCCCCATTATACCACTGTATATTCCCAAGAGTCTTGTGGCAACTCCCACTCTTCCATTGCAGGCACAATCTGAAATGAAGAAAATGGCCCTTCACTGTTTTTTTTTCATTTTTAATTTTTTTATAAAACCTATAAAGAAAGAAAACAGTCCCTCACCGATCAGTCTCCCTCACCCCAACCTCCCACTCAGCACCCACCACTCCGCTCTCCCCAGTACACCCCAACACAGCCTCACTCTCCTGAACAGGTCTGAGGTATAAGACCCACTACCTGATTGAAGACACGTCTTGCTGCTGGAACCAATGACTGCAATATTAGAAACTAAGATAAATGAGGGTCAATGTATTTCAAGGGGGGATTCAACTTTTATGCATAACTTTGCCATTTTTTGACATTTTGAACCCACATTTTCAACATGGCCTTTTGGGGACCCCACCTCATGAACAATATGACTGTCATTATGCAACTCCCAGCTGAAATTTGATTTCACCATTGCTTGGTGAATTCACCTTTCAGGTGAGATATGAAAATGTTGTCCTGCGGTTGTTCATAAGGTGGGGTCATAAGGAAGCTACATTGAAAATTTAGGGTCAAAATATGCAAAAATGGCAAAGTTATGACCATTCATGGCAATTTCACTATTCAGGAGTCACATGATTTTCTGGAGTGAGTAGACATGCCACCAAGTCTCTCTGGCTCCCTTGCTCTTATGATTATTGTTTTTTGCACTTCCCGAGTTTCCAAGTGATCTTGTAAACCCTCTACAAGTTGTTTGAATGTTATGGGTGTCAGATCAGGCATTTGGTGTTATTCTCCATGCAGCAAATGGAATCAGAGATGAGATAAGCTCTCCCTTGGCACACACCACCACCAACCCCACAGAGAGACAAAGGGATCAAGCCAAACAAGCCCCAGGCTATGAGGTTGGCTCGTCCCTCTCCTTCCCACACAGTGCTTGCTGAGGAGAGATTCTTGCAGGAGTTCACCCCATGAAGGATGCCTTACAACTGTTACAGAAGAACTGAAGGCTGTGCAGCTTTCCACAGAGGCTTTGAATCGTCAGGTGGGCGATAAGGAGGTGCGCATAAGCTCTCTTGATGATTGGAGGGGCTGCCTTGAACCTGACATCAGTATGCTGCCCCAGAAAGTTTCTAAACTGAAAGATTGGCTTGAGGACCTGGAGATTTGAAGCCAAACGAACAATGTGGTCATCCTGAGGCTGCCCAAATGGGTGCAGGGTCTCAACCATGTTGTCTTTGCTCAAAAACTTTGTAAAAATGTGTTTGGAACCTCCCCCAACTGGCCTGTATATATTATTGAATGGGCACTCTGAGCCATGTGACAGATGCCCAAGGATGGCAAACCTCTTTGTCCTTTTATTTTTACTGTAAATATCTGAATTATTTGGATTGGCAGTATATTTGACTAAAATGTTGGAGCTGCAGTCGATGTCCTGGGGAGGATCTCCCATCTGACTGGTTCAGGATTTACTGCAGACTGTTAGGAAATGGAGAGTGGCCTACCACCCTTTAGTAACCAGCTATTGGCAGCCAATGTAAAGTTCTGGATATTGTACCCTGCCCATCTCCAAATTACAAGGGATTGAGCTACTAGAAGCTTTGATTCTGCTAAACTAGCCCAAAAGAAACTGCCACAGCTGTTTCCAGATTTGTTTAAAGCCACTTGATTTGCCACCATGATACACTTGTTTTAGTTTTGTGGCTTTTCTGTTTTCTGGGCAATAGATTATTTTTATGTGGGGAGGCCCTGTGGATATGTGCCATTTACTTTTGCCCTCAGTTTGAATTCCTATTCTTTTTTGGCTGAATATGTCATTAGGAAGTGATATGCCTTAATGCTTTACTACAGCTTTGAGTTGCATTTGGGGTGTGCAGGAGCGATTTCATCTGAGGGTGTGTGCACCTTCCCAATTATCAGCCTTAGTCAGCTTGTTTGCTGGTGGAACAGTTTTCACCAACTCCCAGAGCTATGCTTTCACCCGGTTAAACTTCTCCCTGGGATCATTTTACAGGGAGCTTCAATAAAGTTGTCAATATCGCTCAGTATCAGACTGGCTTTCATTTTTCAGTTACACTTGGTAGTTTCTTTCTTTGCATTGCCACAGGTGTGTCAACGGATTTCCCAGGTACTTGGGAAGGATTGTCAACCTGACTGTAATTAAACATGGTGGGCTTTCTATCTGATGGTACTTTCCCTGAGATTTATGATATCTCTGCTGTTTGTAAGTGCTTTTCTGAAGCAGCAGCAATAATGCGAGTTTCATAGAAGCTTTTCTGAGCCACCAACAGCAACAGTTCCTTTGCACACTGTTTTAATGTGCAATGGTGGACTTTCCAGATGTCATCAGTTATCGTGACCATTTCCAGCATGAGAGGACATCTTCTGTGAACATTTTCTGACTTTCCTTCATGTAGTTTAGTGTGTTACCTCTGGTGGGGAGGCTGTAGTACTAGAGATCAACTAGTCTGTTCTTTTCCCTTTCCCTCAGCATTTCTATATAATTTTTGAATGGTTAGTGAGGGGGCTGCTTCTGTTTGTTGGTTTATTTGTTTAGCAGTCACCCCTCGTTATCTGAGGGAATGGGTTATATTTGGATTTTAAATTGTAAAATCTCATTACTATAGAAGGGCTCTCTTTATGAGCGGGGGTGGGGTGGGGAGGCTATGTTGTGTTTTGACTAGTTATTGCCTATTAATGTTTTTATTAGAGGTCGGCAAGTCAGGAATTTTTCACCTAGAGCCAAGCCAGAAATCTGGCTTGGCTCTAAGAGCCAAAACATGAGCTGAGCCCTGGCTACTATAGGCTGTTCTCCACAAAGGAGTTGTACATTTCAGACAATACACTAATTGGTTAGGTTGACAAAAATGCTAACTTGGCTTTTAACTGTTTACAGAGCTTGAGTCGAGTCAAGCCAGGCATTAAGCTTGAGCCAGGCTTGAGCCTACTCTGGCTTGCCCACCTCTAGTTTTTACTGTGGTTGGGATTTATATATTCCTGCTTTGATTACTGCGGGACCTTGGGGGCTGGGGGAGCTATCAGGGAGTTACTCTGCACACATCATGGGTCGGGGGGGGGGATTTTTGGGGTGTGGTCCATGGGACCAGGAGATGAAGGATTATTCTTAATTTCTTTCTTGGGAACGTGTGCCTATTGGGGCAAGGGGGTGGTATTTTGTTGTTATCTTGTTGGGAGTATGTTGTTTAGATAGCCTCTTAGGGTATGTTTTTGGTAAGGGGGTTCTGAGGATGGGGATGGTCCCAGAGCACAATTCTTTTAAGTGTCTAATTTGGTCTTTGTTGGATTTACCAGGCGTCTTCTCTCTTTGTGTTTTTATTTTATAAATAGGTACTGTATTTAAGTTTATTACATGGAACATTAAGGGAGGCAAAGAGAAGAGAAGAGAAAATGACATATGATCCTATGTCACTGAAAGAGGCTCCAGCCCAGGGTGGTCTTTTTACAAGAAATCCATCTGCACTGGGAAGACATTACTTACTTTCGGAGAGAATGGGTGGGGCAAGTTTTTGGGGTGGGATGCAGTAATATGAAGGGGGGGAAGCTATTTTGGTCGACAGAAGGTTACCCCTCCAGTTGCTGCAAGAGTGCTGTGATCCTGCAGGTCACTTTATTTTGGTCCATGGACATTTAGGACTCATTGAGGTGTTATTGGGCTTGGTATATGGCCCCAATGGGGACTCCTCACAGTTTTTTGTTGATCTCACAACACAGCTGGAACCTTTCGTCCATTTGCCCATATTTCTTGGAGTGATTGGAATTTGGTCCTCCAATCAGACTTGAATAGAACTGGTTCCCAAAGGAATGCTTTATTTCTGGATCAGCCAGTATTGAGGGAATTGCTAGATTCCCTGAGGCTGGTGGATCTGCTGTGTATCATCCACCCTACGGCGAGGCAGTAGCAGTATACTTTCTATTCTGCCCCCATTCCTTGCAGTCCCTGATTGGCTACTTCTTGATTAGCAGAGCTGGCTTACCAGGGCTTTGGTCCTGTGACATACAGCCTATGGTCCTTTCAGACCATGTCCCAGTATCTCTAGAGCATTCTGTTCAGGGGTTGGAGGAGTGAGACAGAACTTGAAGGCTAAATACCCATCTTTTCAAGGATCCTTCCACTCTTGTGGCAATTCAAAACTTTCTCCAGAATTTTTCCAGGATAATGAGGGGTCCATTCAGGTCCTGGTTATATTATAGGGGGGCTGCAAAATGCTCAGTGAGGGGTGAGTGAATATGATTAGCAACTAAAGCTAAGAAATTGTACACCTAGCTAGCCACTGGTGCAGCGACAAGGTGTCCACTTGTGATGCCAACATCCCAGCTTCAGAGATGGAATTGGAAGTTGGAGGGTTGACTGGAGGGAGAAGGATTGAGCATCCCAGTGGCTGCTATCCTTCTCCGGGGGGAGGGAGGAAGAGTGTCTGGCACTCTGTGGACCTCTGGCAGAGGCTGGAGGTACCACCACTGCCAGTGCCAACATGTAAGGGAGACAGGGTGGACATTGGCTGTTATTGCATGTCCCCACACCCAAGGGATCTCTACAGCATCCAAAAAAAAATCCATCCCCCATGCATGATGCCCTGCCTGCTGACATTCCCGCTGTGATCAGTATCTGCTGGTGGAGGCCCACTCCCATGGCCCCACCCTGCGGGATAAGCCAGGGCTTGAGACCATTGTCCATTTTGGGGGTGCCCGCCTGGTGGCCCAGTCCAGGGGGGTAAGCCTGGGCATGGGGGGGTGGCATGTGGGGCAGGGGCTGATCTTCTCAAGGGGGAAGGGGGCCCCAGACAAAAAACAAACATAAATTGTACACCAAAAAGGTTGATTCCCTGCTTCATCAGATACATCTTCTAGAACACCAACTATCCTCTAAGACTGACTCTGCTACCTGGTCAAAGCTGAATTCTGTAAGAGGGCAATATTATGGGATGTGGGCCGAGAAGGCAGATTTTGCCTTACAATGCACAAAAATGCATTATTTAGAATCGGTTGAGCATGGTGGTCTAGTCTTGGCCCTAATGCTTAGGTGTATAGACTCCTTAAACACAATTCCCAGTCTTCAACCTAACCCGGGGATGGGATACTTACCCACCGATGCGATATCACAGAGGTTTTCCAGGAATTTTACAGTTCATTGTATAGTCCAGATCCCACCTACCTGGCACCTCTAGAGCAGATTGAAGCTTATTTAAATCAGATATCCCTCCCACAATTGAGGATACAACAGCAGGTCCTTCTAAGGCATCCATTTCTATTTCAGAAGTTAGATGGGTGATTGAATGTCTTCTGAAAGATGATGCCCTTGGGCTGGACAGTTTTAATGACAATTTTTATCCTGCCTGTATTGATATATTGGCCCCTTTCTAAGCTCGGCTTTTTAACTACTTACTTACTTTTGGACTTTCTGACTTTTCTTTCATTCAGGCCTGGATCACCCTTATCCACGAACCAGGTAAGCCTGAGCTCCTACCTGGAAGTAGAGATGTTGTGAAATTTTATTTTGCTGGCAAAATTGCCACAAAATCAGCAATTTTACACTGTAAAATATTTTGCAAAACTGCAGTGAAACTGCAAAATTTCACCAGCAAATGCATTATTTTTATTTGCCTTCCCTGGTGTCTAATTGTCCTCCCCCCAGCCGATCACCAGCTGAATTGAAGAACCCCCCCCGAGCCACCCATGACCCCGGCCCTCAATCTTTAAAAAATTAAAAAATCCCCTCCCCTGTCCCTGGTGTCTAGTGGACCACCCAATCTCCTACTCTGTCTTCAATTAGATAGCCCCACCCGTCCTGCCCCCAGTATTCCAGTTGGACCACCAGCGCAGCCCTCCACTCACCTCCATGGTCAGCAGCCCAGCTGGGTGCTTCATCGAATGAGCATGTGCTGTACATGCACATGCTTATTCATTGAAGAGCCCAGCTGGGGCTGCTGGGTCAGGAGAGTGAGGGTCGCCAGTGGCCCGACTGTGATACTGGGGGAACGGGTGGGGCTATCTAACTGAAGACAGGGTGGAAAGCCACTAGACACCAGGGACAGGGGAGACTATTTTTTTTTTTTTTAAAGATTGGGGACCGGGGTCATGAGTGACTCGGGGGGGGTCTTCAATTCTGCCAATGAATGGTCGGGGGGACCACTAGACACCATGGACAGGGAAGGGGATTGTTTTTTGTTAAAGATTGGGGCCGGGTCGTGGGTGACTCAGGGGGTCTTCAATTTGGCCAATGAGTGGTCAGGGGGCAACTAGACACCAGGGACAGGGGAGGAGATTTTTTTTTTAAAGATTGTGGGCCGGGGTCATGGGTGACTTGAAGGGGGGGGGTTACATACATAGAAACATAGACTTTGACAGCCGATAAGGTCTGCTTGGCCCACCTAGTCTGCCCCTTTCCTTAAGTATTGGATAAGCTGCATCTTCAATTCAGCTGGTGATCAGTCAGGGGGGGACCATTAGACACCAAGGAGGTTTAATTAGTGGAGAAATTGGGAAATTTCACTGGCAAGTGATGAATTTCACCAGTTCAAGGGTGAAATTTTGCATTTCGCCCAGCAAAATATTTAGCAAAATGTGCAAATTCTGCAAAATATTTCACCAAGTGAAATTTTCCAGTTCCACACAACACTACCTGGAAGTTACTGCCCTGTCTCCCTGTTAAACTCTGATTTAAAATTTTTGTCCAAAATTTTGGCCAATCGCATCCTTCAGGTTTGGGATGGCCTTATCAGTCCAACACAGGTTGGTTTTTTGGCTAATCGTACATCCAGTAACCACCTTCATAAGCTGATGTACCTGATTTTCATGTCTGGGGAGGGCAGGACTGCTGCGGCTCTGGTCTCCCTAGATGTGGAAAAAGCATTCAATTTGATTTCTTGGCCTTTTTTATTTGCGGCTTTAAGACAGTTTGGTTTCCCTCAGTGTTCTGTGATTGGCTGAAGGTCCTGTACTGTCACCCATCTGCCAGGATCAGGTGTAATCAAGTTCTGTATTCTTCTTTTGCTCTACAACGGTGTATGAGGCAGGGTTTCCCCTCTCCCCTTTTTTTGTTTAATCTATATCTAGAACCTCTTCTTTACAATATTCAGCAGAATCCCTGTATTCATGGGATTCTGGTAGGGGATTCTAGATATAAGATTTCTCAATATGTGGACTAACTTTATTTGCACATAGAAGAGCCCCATACCTCCATCACAGCTGCACTGGAGGCGATCCAATGGTTTTCTCAGGTGACCGGTTATAAATTGAATGTTGATAAAACCAAAGTGTTGCCTATAAATGCTCTGGTATCTAAACAACAGATTATCAACTTGGGTCTTAATTGAGAACCCAGAGTGCTTGCCTAACTGGGGATATGGGTGAACTGTGCCCCTTCTGACTTGATCAAACAGAACTTATTGACCCTCTGTCAGGAGATTAAACTGGTTCTCCAGTGACGGATGGCCCTTACTCTTTACCTTTGGGGAAGAGCTAGCATCATTAAAATGAACATCTTGCCATGGGTGCTGAATCCACTTGGGATACTTTGGCTTTTTTCTCCCTAAATCATGGTTCATCCATCTCCAAAGTCTAATTGTAAATTTTGTGGACGAGGGGTGCACCCTGCTGTGCATATTTTAAATTTACTGGGCCGGATTTTCCAAGGGCCCTTAGATCCACTCAAGCTGTGTCAAACAACCAGTTTGAATCAGATCTTGGTGCACCAAATACTGTGCACCATATTTTGCAAGAAAAGTGGCATGTGTGACAAAGTCCCCCAAACTGATGCAAGAGGTCCACTGCATCAACACAATGGCATAAGGGATGGGAATGACACAAGTTACATCAAAACAAATGGTGCAAGTTGAGTAAAAAATGGTGCATGTTAAGTCAGAAAAATTATTCAAGGAATGAAAATGATGCAAACTGATTACAAAAAGGGTGCAAACTGAGTAAAAAATGGCACAAACTGATTAGAAAAGGTGCGAACTGATGAAAAATGGTACAAACTGATGGAAAATGGTGCAAACTAATGCAAAATGGTGCAAACTGAGTAGAGAGGCTGCAAACTGATGAAAAATGGTGCAACCTGAGTAAAACTGGTACAAGCTGAGTAACCAAAATGGTGCAAGCCAAGTCAAACAAGTGACGCAAAGGATGAGAATGACGCAAGCGAAGTAAACAAAATGGCAGATGAAATGGCCAAAACTAAGCCCCCAAATGTTCTAAACAAGTCCTGCAGGAGAATACTGGCCCTTAATATTAGCATAGTCAGGTCTGATCACCTACTTTGGGTCTCTTTTTATGCTCTAGTCTCCCTTAGACCAGATCTGGCTGGTCTAGCAGCTGACAGTACTTTAACATGTTTGGTGTCAGTGGTGCAGCTTTGAAATTCTCATAGGTGTAAAAATGACACAAACTGAGTACAACAATGATGCAAACTGAGTAAAAATGGTGCAAACTGATTAGAAAAGGTGCAAAATGATGAAAAATGGTACAAACTGATGAAAAATGGTGCAAACTGAGTAGAAATGGTGCAAACTGAAGCAAAATGATGCAAACTGAGTAGAGATGGTACAACCTGAGTAAAACTGGAGCAAGCTGAGTAACCAAAATGGTGTAAGCCAAGTCAAACAAATGACGCAAAGACCGAGAATGACGCAAGCTAAGTAAACAAAACGGCAGATAAAATGGCCAAAATTAAGCCTCCAAATATTCTAAACTAGTCCTGCAGGAGAATACTGGCCCTTAATATTAGCATAGTCAGGTCTGATCACCTACTTTGGGTCTCTTTTTATGCTCTAGTCTCCCTTAGACCAGCTCTATCTGGTCTAGCAGCTGACGGTACTTTGACATGTTTGGTGTCAGTGGTGCAGCTTTGAAATTCTCATAGGTGTGGTCTTGCACCATTTCTGTGGTGCAAGATGGCTTGCATCATGGTGCTGCCATTTGTATGGTGCAAGAATGATGCAGCCACCTTTGACGCAGGGCGGACTGCCTCTGATACAGTGCTCCTTTGAAAATCGAGTCTGGCACAATGTTTGATGCTAGACTCCCTTGTGCCACTATTGTTTGGTGCACATCCCTTGCATCAAACTTGGGGCTTTGAAAATACAGCCCACTATTTCTAAGGAGTTAGGTGGCCTTCAATTGCCCAAATTTGCTCTATACTACTGTGCTATACATTGTAGTAAATGTTTCCAATGCGGCCGACGTTTACCCATACCGACCAGGACTACTGTCCTCTCTGGTTTTCTTTAGAATGTTATTTGTGTAAACAATATGGCCTTCACCTCTGTAGTCTTTTCTATGTGAAACCAGCTCATTTACCTCAGCAGCCATGTATGACTCTCTTATTGTGGTCCCTTAAAGCCCTTAAGCAGATTGGTATTTATTTGGGATCAGACTGGAGTAAAGATCTGATTCAACCTTTCCTTGGTAATACGAACATCCAAATTTGTAGCTGCCCCAACATTTGCCACTTCCCTTCGTGACGTCTCTCTAGTCTCGATGGTAGAGGATTGTAAATTTGTCCCCACCAGCTTACCACAAGAGTGTCTTTCTATCCCACTTTATCACCCATTTAAACATCTACAAGTCACCAGTGCAGACATCTGACTTGGGCACTGGTCCTTGGTCCTCTCAAACTAATTCTGTTTTGCAGGATTTTCTATCCACTGCAGAACAACCCCATTCTAATTCTCAGTTTTATGGTCATCTTCAGAAGTTAGACCCAGGAAGCCTGAAGGGGATAAGATTTTACTGGCAGCAGGCCTTAGATCTTAATCTGGACATTAAGATCGGCAGGCAATTTGGAGGAGCCTATATAAATGTGTGAAACAGGACCACTATCGTTTACTGCAATTTTGCATTTTGAAAATTTATATTACACTCCCCTTTGACTGTTCAGATTGTGTAGATCTGCCTCTCCAACCTGCACCTGCTGTAGACTTGCTGAGGGCAACCTTAAGCACATCCTGTGGGATTGTCCTGTGGTAACACCATTCTGGAATGCCATCCAGAGTTCACTGGATACTTTTCTAGGGTTGGACTTCTTTTACATGTTGCAGATCTGCATAGTTAGATACCATCCAGAGGAGCTTTTCAGTCTTCACAAGGCCTATATGTCCCTGATTTCTATTATTGCAAAGATGGTAAACGTATGGCATTGGTTGGATGAGTCCATTTCCTCATATAGGAAAAGGCATCAAGAGATCCTTCAGGCCCTGGAGGTCAAAATGCACATAGCTTCCAGTCAGAACAGGTATAATAGTTTTAAGTCATGCTGGGAGAGACTTCTTGCTTTGCTATCAGCATCAGCAGGTCCTTAGCCAGGGTAGGTTGGACTAGTTGTCTGCAGTTTTATTTTCTTACTCCACATTGGGTTTGACATTGGCTCTCGACTTTTGTTAAGCCTTAATGTGGTTATAGTTGTGCTCTAGGGGTGGGATTTTTTTGGGGGGGGGGTATGTTGGCATAGATGATGTTTATTTGTATTGTTGGTTTGTTGTAGCATTGTTCGTATTAAGCCTGTTTCTTGGCTTCTGTTTCTGCATTCTGAAATTCAAGTAAAGTAGATTAAATTTTAAAAAAAGCAATTTAGCTACGCACACCGTAACTTTGGAAATGTTAAATATTTTGACCACATATTTTCAACATAGCCTTCTTACAACCCCACCTCATGTATGTCACAGCTGTTATTTTTCAAATCCTGGCCAAAATGAGTTTTTGCACCTTTGGTGGATTGGCGTTGCAGCAGGGATTCGAAAATGTTCTGTACTGGGTACATGAGGTGGGGTAATAAGATGGCTGTGCTAACAATTTTTTCACTGTTGTCCTATAAATGGAAGCACAGGGCCTGGAGGTCCCTGAGCTTCCATAGCTATACATATATATATATATATATATATATATATATATATACACATCTATGGAGGGATGGGAGCGTGGGGCCCGAACAGTTATGCCCTCCCACAAGCAAATAAGGATGTGATTATACTGTCTCAAAAGTAAATTAATAGGAAATAAACTGGAAACTACATTGTTAGTGATATAGTTAGGGTTAAAGCCACAAAAGTAGGGAAATATGGCATTATGGTTTCCAACCCTAATACCCTACCCTGCACACACCAACAGGCTTTGGGGGTGTGCCTTGGGGTTGTCAGCCCTAATGCTCACCCCATTCTCCTATACTGTACCCATCTCAGCTTATTTACTTATGAAATGGGGTGAGTGTTAAGGCTGATGACCCCAAGGCACCACCCTGTCTCCTCTTGGTATGTGTAGGGTGGGGTATTAGGGTTGG
The DNA here is from genome assembly GCA_016271365.2 of Neoceratodus forsteri. Lineage (NCBI taxonomy): Eukaryota > Metazoa > Chordata > Ceratodontiformes > Ceratodontidae > Neoceratodus > Neoceratodus forsteri. The sequence goes on from CM057453.1 coordinate 218,483,967, forward strand.
AAACCCCAATGCCACATTTCCCAACTTTTGTGAATTTAACCCTAACTAGAGCATTAACAAAGTTTTTTGCAATTTATTTATAATAATTACAATAACACACTGCAACCTCTCTTAACAAACACAGTGCTTGTTTGACTGCTATGCACAGTTTTATATACAGTACCCTTGCAACATCACAAAACAAAGCAGTAGCACTCCTCTAGCTATGGGATACTATTTTCTGAATTGAGGAAGGAAGACAACCATCATAACGATACATACATGTGCTGATGCTGCCAACAGATGAAATGGCATCATGTGATGTGAGGACTGTGGAATCAAACTGGTACCTCTGACTCAATCTCTCTTGATGCTGTGGGATACTTGCATTTAAAATCTTCAGTGAACTGCAGCATGACCCCATTCAAAGGGTAGTGCTGCATTGGCTTGCATCTCACTCCAGGCAATTGGAAAAATATTTTTTTCTTAATTAAAACTGACGTAGTCCATTTGCCTTAACCTCCTCCAACCCAAATGCCCCATAATAGTGGCCTGTCCCAATTTGTCTGCATTACTTCCTCAACATGTGCCTCTTTAATAATTTTAAAGTCATCTAGCATTTCTTAAAAAAAAAAAGACATAGGTACAATCAAGATCTCAAAAAAATAAACGTGATCAAAAGCCATGTGGTAAAAACAGCATGCACAGCTTGGAGTTAATTTATTTATATTAGCGTGGTTTTCCACCACGTGCTTTTGGGCTGTCTACGCACTGAATTTTTTGACCACACAGGTTTTGACCACATGTAACTGACAGAATTATATTTGACTTTAAACAAGATAACCCCCCTCCCAAAATACATCTGTACACATCCATCCGGATGAGATGCAGCAAATTTAAACTTTGTCAGAAAACTGCAAAAAAGTTGTTAAACCTCATATTTGCAAAGCTTCGCCAAATTCATATTGGCATCACCAACTTCAGACTATGCCATTTTCATTTTTCCACAAAGAAGTAACTTTGAGAATGAAGTTTAGTCACTTCAGTGAAAAAAGTGCCACTTTCCATGGCAAAAAAATTCAAAAAGTTGCAACTTTTAACTTTACGAAATATACAGACTTCACAAAGTTCTAGCAAATTGAAGTTTTCTGAATTTTGCACATCCTAATCTGAATCTTAAAGACAACTTTATTCCTGAAACATGACAAAATAAAGTTGTGAGATAGTGCAATCAAGTTAAATTGTTATTCAGCAGTAGAGCTAAAACAAAGAGTCTGAAAACAAACTTAAACCCTTACACCTCATTGTTTGCTGATTTCAAATAGCAACGCAGTTTAGGGATGAAGAATGCATTTGAACTATTGCACACAACTTGGAAGACCAGTTCAACATTAATAATTTAATAAATAGTTCATAGCAATGGATTACACATACAACAGCAGGAAATAATTACCATTATGATATGTAGACTCAACTATTTCCCGCAATATTTTAAATATTTGGCTCTTGGGGACCATATTTTATAATCGCTAGCAGTCCACATAAATGGGCTTAGTAACACTTACCAGTCCATGGCACATTTGTTGCTATCATACCACATGCAGAACTGTTCACCAGTTGCAACACTTAGCAAGAAAACACAATAGCACAAGTTATAAACATTTGTCATATATTGTATCTTTGCTGGTGCCATTTGCTATAGGTGATGCAAATATCCCCCCAAAAATGCAAACTCAGTTTTGGGGGATTTCAGACTGCAACACCCTTGTGAAAACTTGCTCCAGGGCTTCACACAGAAATATGGACTATAAAATGTTTAGGGTACAGTTTTATACAGTATTAGCCACACTAGGAACTAAGTCATTTTATATATATGTATAAATATATATGTTATATATATATATATATATATATATAGTATATATAGTATATACATACACACACACACAATAATGGATGGGGAAGTGTGCTTAATTAAGCCTTAATTAAGCAATAAACCACGACAGGGTGTTGGTTATGCTGGGTTTACCCATGTCCGGCATGGTTCGGTCATGAGGCTGCAGGCCAAGTAACTAAACCTTGCCAGGCATGGGTAAATCCCAGTATCACCAACATCCTGGAGTGGTTTATTGCTATTATACAATGTTTTCCTTTTTTGGAACAGAAAAAAAATTAGGAAAAAGTAATTTGTTTTCAATTTTATATGATGTTTTGTGAATTTATTGCTGTGCTACAAAAAGTAGTGCTCTGTTGCTAGGGTGTTGCTAAGAAGCTGGCAGTATAATGTACAGGTTACAGTAACAAAATGTACTTGAGCTTGCTAAATGAAAGATAGCTGAGTTTGATTCTTTTATTGGGAGAACAGAGATGAGTACAGTTCAATTATGCTTTTTGTTTAAAGATCCATTTGTACCACGGAGCACTGGTTCGGTTATTGTTCGCTATGCGCATGCATTGCAGTGTGACGTGAGAATGAAACTGTAAGAGCAACTGCAGTTGAAGCTGTTTTTTTTTTTCATTTGTGTGTAGGGATGTGGAAGTTGTAGGAGATGCTTGCGGAATATTTAAAGTGGAGAGAAAACGGCAGCAGGAGCGCGAGGCAGGATCGCTGTGGAGTAACCAATATGGAAGCTGGAGGGAGTGAATGTATCAGTGGAGGTAGAGACAGAAAGGTGCCACTGTTATTACTGAAACTAATGAGTTTTGTTCTTCTGTTCTATCGAGTTGTTTTGGGAGGTCATTTAGTTTTTGTTTGCCATGGCTGTGTGTATTAAGTTTAGGGGTTTTATTTCGATTGAGTGCTCGTTTATGCCAGGCAATTCTGAGGGTTTCAGTTGGTACGTTTAGCGAGGAAAATAAGATGGCAGCTCAGAATGATTTGTAATTTTGTTTTTGGAGTTATTGAGATGCGGCTGGCTGGCACCTTTTGCGTTGGTAATGCTGAATTTTACAATGCTATAAAGGTGCCAGTCAACCAATCAGGTGCCTTAATTTTGAAGTAGCATTGTATAATGAGAAATTAATGGTTGCCCAAGGTGTGGGATGCTACATAAACCCTGAGGGAAAGACTGAGGGGTTTATTAAAGCATTCCACACTGAGGGCAACCATTAATTTTGAATGTAAGCACACTTCGCCATCTTTTATTATTCATAATTGCTGGTCAACAATTTTTTGCCACACTTGATTTTTCCCATGTCTAACACACACACACACACACACACACACACACACACACACACATATAATCTATTTCTCTCTTTTTGACAGGATTTGATTTGGTGTTTTCATTTTTTTTGCCATTTTTGATTTATTTGGCTTCTGGTTTGTCTCTTCCCATTGGCGCTTACCTCTGAAGCGCATCTGAGGCATTCCCTGTGGAAGTTTTTCTCTGGTGCATCTGTAAACTGCTTGGTGCAGTTTTGAATGTTGGGATCATCCAGCAGGAATAAGGGAGAGAACAACTGTTTAAAAATTAAAAAAACAGATGCAATCTCAGTGTGGCGGTTCCTTGTTAAGCTAGACAGAGGAGTCACCATGTTTTTCTTTCTGGTAAGCCCGTCCAGGAGGAGAAAAAAGCCAATTAGGATGAAGCTTTTGTTTGAGTGATATGGTGTGAGTTTCTCGTTATAACCCTTGGGTTATAACTGGGTCAGCCTATGAAAAAAATTGCTGACCAGTTATTACAACGTAATAATGTGAGGATCATTTATTTTATTAATTATTTCTTTGTCCAAGTGACTCAGTCAACTGTCAACCTTTCAAATTACAATATTTTCAGTAGGTTTGGCAAGGTGTTTTCCAAAATCTCTGAACCTCTCTAATGCTGTTTAATTCATTGCCTTCACAGGAGCTCTCTGAAGTTGCACCACTTGTCTCCTTTATACTGTTAATAGTAAATACTGGGCCTTTCTAAGCAAAATCAAGCTATAGTCAGCATGCCACAAACAAATCCTAATAGCTCAAAAACCGTAAGTGCTAGACACAAAGTATGAGTGGCAAAGTTATTCAGCACAAAATTACCTTTTCAGTGTTGGTATGCAAAGAATAATACTGTATGTCATTTTGTTTCTTTTCTATGCTGGTTGAAACAGCAAAAACATTGTTTTTCACTAAAACAGGCAACTTAAGCCATACACACCATATCATAAACAAATACGAATAACTCCTAAAGTATACCTTATATACAGAATATCAGTGGCAAAGTTGTTCAGCACAAAATTACCTTTCCAACAGTGCTATGCAGTCAAATATATATTATATTCTGTTACACTATATATTAAAATATATAAGTGACTTCTCCAGACGTTGCCAGGGCACACAGAAAGTCAGTAACTGACTTCTGTAGGCATCCTCAGGACACACCAGTGTATTTTACTGATGCCTACAGACATCGGCTAGGGAGTCAATGAGTTAATGCTGTGCAAAACTGACATATTTCATCCCATGAAAAATTTCACGAAATTCACGCATTTCGTGAAATGTTTCACCGGGCATGTCAATTTCACCTATGGGCCTATCACACCAGTTGGACCACTTAAAAATATGTCTCTCTCCCTTTTCCCTGCTGGTCTAGTGAAGCCTCCTCCCTTCCTATCACCGATCAATCCCCTTTCCAATCCCCAGAACCACCCAGTATTTTTTTTTTATAATTTTCCAAGGTGGTATAGTGAACCCCCTCCCTACGAATCCTCAATCATTCTCCCCACCCCAGTATTTTTTTTAACATATTCCCTGGTGGTCTAGTGGCCCCTACCCTCCCACCTCAGCAATTGTCAAACCCTGCTCCCCATCCTGAAACAGAGGAGGACACTGGCACAGCCCTCCATTCTCCTTTACAGCTAGCAGCCCACTGAGATATGAATGAATGAGTGCATGTGCTCATGCTCATTCATTCATTCACATCTCAGTAGGCTGCCAGCTATGGATGAGAGTGGAGGGCTGTGCTGGCAGCCTGCTCTGTTTTGGGATGGGTTTGGGAGTGGGGTAGAACAGCTGCCATGGTGTGGGGCCACAAGACCACCAAGGAATATGTTAAAAAAGCATACTGGGGAGGGGGATCCATCAGAAATAGTAGGAAGGGGGGTTCACTAGACCACCAGGGAAAATTATTAAAAAAATAAAAAACATACTGGGTGTGTCTAGAGATTGAGAAGAGGATCAATTGGGGATGGGGGGGTCACTAGACCACCAGGGAAAATTGTTTAAAAAGTTACAGAAACATACTGGGTGGATCTGGGGATTGGGAAGGGGATCGGTCATGGTGATGGGAGGAGGGGGGTTCACTGGACCATCAGGGAAAATGATTAAAACAACTTTTAAAACATTCTCAGTGGGTCTGGGGATTGGCAAGGGGATCGATTAGGAAGCCATGTGGTGGTGGGTATATGCCACTTGCCAGGGCAATGGTGTAATTCCACCATTTGTGGGCAACATTCCACCATCCTGGTTGAAATATCACATTTCACAGTCAAAATTCTCTCAGTTTTGCACCCATGAAAATGTTCATGTAATGCTCTGACTCCTCGACATATTTCATGTGGCAAAATTGCTGATTTTGTAGGAATTTTATTAGCAAAATAAAACTTTGGCACATCTCTAATGCTATTGTCATGAGATTTTCTGAGTAGAGGCGTAGAGGCAGCAAAAAAATAAATAAATAAAAATAAAAAAATAAAAGTTTGCCAGAGATTTTTTTTTTCTTGAGGCATCACCAAAGAATCTCAGGAGATATCTTGCTTAATTGATAGCCATCACTGTAAACCAAATGCCTTGTTAACACATTCATGTCTGTGTACATTTAAGGATGTAGTGCCTCCAAAATGTAGCTGGAATATTTGAGTCATGAACAGAAGTAAACTTTACATTGGATTGGCTACAGATTACCAAAGTATGATACACTTATTTTTATTTTATTTATAGTATGTGCTAAAATACAATCTGTGCTAAAAAGGACAGCCACTTAATCTCACAATTTCCCTACCTTTGTTTGGTAATTGTAAAATAATTCTAAGACCAACTGCAATCTGCTGGAACATATAGTAACCATGATATATAAGGAATAACACGTGAGGGACATGGAATTATAGTAGACTAATGGCACCAATGAATGCATAGCCCAAGACTGGTGATCAAGGGATATATAAACCAAAAGGGTTGTTACTTTGAACTATATTTCCTTATCTAGAATGTGACTTTTTTAAAATGGTTTTAAATACTAAATGAATCAGAAGTCACTTTCAATGCTTTAGGTTTTTCATGGTTTGCTGGTTTCAAGACCGCATTGTCTGAGAAAGGAAAACACTGAGGAGGTGCTCTTCCAGTTGTGTTTAAGGTAGTCTCTGATTATAAAGAATTCTGATGCAGTGCACTTCCTTAATGGAAAATGACATGCACAAGTTATAAAAACAGATGTTGTGCATTTGCTTGTTGTTTCTCTGATAGTCCTTGGCATTCTGCCCCATATCTGTGGCAATGTTTTCCCCCTTCCAATTTAATGGCCCTTGGGTGTAGCCCACAAAGTGACCAAATGATGACAAAGTTGCCACTTTCCCAAAAAAGAAATACTACTTTGTGCAGAACACTTGCAAAGGAAATGCCAATGTACAAAGTTGTTCATGCCAATAGGAACTTCATGAAGCTTCACAAAGTTGACATTTTGCAACTTTGTGACAACTCGATCACAAAGTTTAAATGTAGGAAATCTCTACTTATCAGTTGTACAGTGGGTGTTCTCCTGGAGACTCATTGCCCTCTGAAACTCATTACACTTCTCCAGTTCTCCACCTTAGACTACTCTGTGATTAGCCATGTCTGGTTATTGCTCCTTACTACTTGTGTCTGCTTCCTTGCTACAAAGGTGACAACTGATTAATGACTTGGTTGAATTCCTTCAGCTGTTCCCAGCACATTGCATGCTGCTTCTGCCAGGACCCTAGGCTGATGTAAGCTGTAGCTGAGGGCCACTCTCAAATTGCATGGTCAAGTCTGCTGTCCAATGTATGTACAAATGGCCACAGGACCACAGATATACACTTTTTGACTTAGATAACTTGCATCTGTGGAGATGTGAAGAAAGAGAGCCAAAAAAAATTATAACAAATGCGGTCAGACATACCACTTATAAGCCTGGAATCATCACCTCCCCTGGATCTGTGACTGACCATCTGAAAATCCCTGTGCCCTGGCTGTCATGGCAGCTGCAGTGAAAAAGGAATAGATCCCATATTCTCTTGGAGGCCTGCCACCTCCAGTGACCACATGAATATCCAATAAAATTGATGTTGTGACAAAGGTGTGCCATCTATGTGCCAGAAAAAGAAATCCTACTGATCTGAGATGATGCTCACAAGTACCCCACTCATGTTGGGACACATTCCAGGATAATCACAGAGGGGATGATATTAAAGACTAACTGTCCTGCCTATTCAGATTGATCTTAGATGACTGTAAGTGGGCAAAAACCCAATGTTTTTGACAACAATTTCCCTTTTGTAGGCATCACCCTTTGTTTGGGCTTTTGACCTACCACTACATCTGAGATCCAGAAGACCCCACAGAAAGTAATCAGGAAAACTGTCTAAAATAATTTGGTCTTGATTGGATTTTTGGAAATCTGTAGCAAGCCCCTCCAAATACTCATGAGCAAATTCAGGCTCCATATCCAACACCTTTTGGTGATTTTCTGGGTTCCTCAATACCTGCATTCCAGGAGATTGCATACACTAAACAACTGGGGATGTTCCTACAGCACCAGAGGGTTTGACAACCATGATATTCCTGCCAGGTACTGACCCAACACCCCTGGTAACCTACTCTCCTGTATTGTTTTTTTTTTTTTTTGTTCTGTTTTTAAATTAAGTTTATTTTATAAAAAATACAGAAAGAGTAAAAAGACACAATAGTGTCATAAGCTAACAAAACATACTAACTATATACAGCATAGCAAGTGCAGATCATATATAATGGAAAATATAAAATGGTAATACATTAGATAAATAATAGTCAAAGGGTAAGATAAATACATGGATTAAGATTTTTTCCATCCTAGAAAAAAAATATTGTACAACTACAGTCTAAGAAAAAGAAAAGAAAAATAGAAAAACTGACAAGCTATGATGCTAAAGGGAGTGTGTATAGTGTATGTAATTTTAGTCATTTTTTGTTGTATACACCAAGCTTATTTTGTGTACTGCCAATGAGCTTCTCCATGCATAAGTTAGACATCTCATTAAGCCATTCCAAGTAGATAAATCTATGTCAGTCTTTCCAATGGCATATAACTATTCTTTTGACTCACATGGCAATCATCATAATTTGGAATTTTTGTTCCTTGGATGAGATCAAGGTCAGATCCCCCACCAAACAAATGCTAGGAGTAAACTAATCCTGAATACCAAGCAATGGATCTGCCCTATTTTTAGTCTTATTCCAGAGAGACTGGACAGAAGGGCAGTCCCAAAATATAAGTAATAAAATGTATTCAACCATGCTGCACCTGGTGCAGGAGTTTAATTCCAATTTCATCATCTTATGCAATTTAAAGGTGGTAGAGTATAAATTATGTAAGATAAAAAAATTGAGTGAAAATAAGTCTATCTTGCATTAAGTAGCCAAATGTAGATTTCCATATCCTAAGCCGGTTAAAATATGAGCAAGGGAGAGCCTCCTGCCAGAACTTACATTGTGTGTTTAAAATGTTATATGATTCCGCAAGCAAGTTACAATATATTTTAGAGATACTATGGAGTTGTAATACCAGGTACCTTAAAGAGGAAAAGAAGGGTTCAATGCTATGTCCCCATGGAGAAGCTCCCATATGATGCTTCACAGAATGCTGAAGCTGAAAATATTTAAACGCTGAATTGTCAGCCCAATTAAACTTACTTTTGGTGGCAGCAAAAGAGAGAAAGGGGCCTTCTATTAGTAAGTCAGGGAGGACGACAGTACCAAGAGTCGGGATCCAGCCAGATGATATATGTTTACCACCTATTGTGAAATTAAGATTCCTAATAAGAGGTTGTGAAACATCTGTAAACAGAATTGAAGAGATAAGCTGACCAAGAACTGTTTCAATGCCGATAGTGAGGAGCCAATTACTGTACGATGCATATTGTTAGAGAGAGAAGTAAATTTGGTATAAAAAATCGAAAGTGGAGTCACACTCCAGTCATAAATTTGGTCTCTCTCTATGGTGAGCCACAGTGGAGTATAGGTGCATGAGGATTCAGGTTCTGTAGGTCATAACTACTGAAGCTTATAGTTTAAGTGGATGGCCCAATAATATAACTTAAAATCCAGTGCTTGTAGGCCTCCTAAATATTTAGGGGCCACTAGCTTAGAGTAAGCAAGGCAGATTGACTTTCTGACCAAAATGAATCTATCAACCAATGAATGTACCATTTTAAACCAGCTCAGAGGCAGATACAAGTTTAACATATGAAGGGGGCAGAATATGCAAGGAAGAATATTCATCTTCACAATATTTATTCATCCCCACACCATCACAGGCAAGTGTTGCCACCAATCCAGATCTGATTTGGTAGTATTTATTAAACTATCCAAATTAAGCTTTTTAAGTTGTTTAGAGTCTAAAGAAAGGTCAATCCCCAAATGTTTCATATAAAACCATAGGGTTCTATATCCACCCACTTTGTGTACTTAGTAAGGGGCATGGCCACTATTTTATTAATATTGAGTTGGTAACTAGAGAGAACACCAAAAGTTTGAATAAACTCCAGAATAACTGGTATACACTCTGTAGGATGGGTAATGTGTAATAAAACATTGTCTGCATAAACAGGCTGTTTACATTCGATATGACCCACATTAATGCCAGAAATGGAAAGATGAAGCCGGAGCTTAGAAATAAGTGGTTCCAAATAGAGATTGAATAAAATTAGGGAAAGGGGACACCCCTGCCTCATGCCACTGTATAGAACAAAAGAGGGAGCTACAATCCCATTACAATACATTTTAACCAAGGGATGATGATAAAGTATTTGGGTTCATTTAGCAAAAGTATTAGGGAACCCAGATCTAGCAAGTACTGTAAAGAGAAAGGGCCAGGCCACCCTATCAAATGCTTTCTCAGTGTCCAGAGATATCAAGGTTGCTGGACACTGAAGATCCTTGGATGCAGAGAAAATATACATCAATTTGTGAAGATGATCTGAGGCTGATCTTAAAGGCATAAAGCCTACTTGTTCAGGGCCAATCAGATGGATCCAAACAGAGTTAATACGGGTCACAAAAATTTTACTTAAAAATGTTAACTCCTGATTCAGTAGGGAAATAGTTTGACAATTAGGGACCTGTTCAATGTCTGTGCCTGGTTTAGGAAGAAGTTCTCTTAATGCCTCGATTAATGATATGTCAGATATACCATTGTCTCAACTATCATTGAAAACCTGGGTTAAGACAGGGATCAAATCTTGTGCAAACATTTTATAAGAATTGTGTGTATACCCATCAGGGCTTTATCTAACACTAATTAGGAAATGGCTTCAGCAACTTCCTCAGAAGAAACAGGGTGGGTCAATCTATTCTGTAGAACCCACATAAGGCTAGGTAACTGAATGTGCACTAAATAGTCATTTATAGCTTCTTCAGAGGTAGGCGATGAGGGAAGCCATATAGAGCTTTATAGTAATTGTATAATGCCTGGGCAATAGCCCTAGGATGTGTGTGGAGCACTTGATCCATCTAAGAGCGTATATAAGGGATTAGTCTAGAACTCTATTGCTTCTTAAGCCTGAGGGCCATTAGTTTAGCAGACTTCTCCCCGGGTCTACAAACTTAGATTTAGTTTTGTATAGTGCATATTAAGCTTATTTATCTCTATAAATTTCAAGTTTGCTTTGCTGTTCCTCTGTAAGTGAAGTAATTCCCTCCAGACTTTGGATACCACCTAAATAAAAGGATAACTTTGCTTGTTAAAGTTTTTTCTTTTAGTGGCTAGTCTAATAAACTACCCACACAATACAGTTTTACAAGCTGCCCACTTCTTGTTTCTTTGTTCCAAATTTTCCCAGCTTTCACTAATACATTTGGTGAGGGTCTCCTTAATGAATGAGACTACATAATCATCCTTAAGTAGTTGATTATTAAGTTTCCAAATGCTATCCCTGTTTGAAATGTATGTATGTGATTGGTATAGCCATACCATTGAGTGGTTCAACAATACCCAAAGGGTAGTATCACAGGAGTAAAAACCAGATATGAGGGACCAGCTTATCAAAAAATAATCAATTGTAGATGGGAAGTGATGAACCAGTGAGAAAAAAAGTATTTCTCTTAGTAGAAGGATTCACATAGCCCAAGAGAATCCTTCATCCCATGTAATGAATGCTGTGCAGGAGAAAGAAGGCAGGACAACTTGTAGGTGCGATGAAGGTCTTGAGCCAAAGCAATATTCCAATCACCCCCCCTCCAATAAAATGGGCAAGTGGGAATAAGGGGCTAGGACTGTGGATAGGTCTAAGAAAAATGAAGACATGTCTACATAAGGACCAAAGATCATATCTAAAAGGACCTCTACTTGCCTAAGCCACCATGTACAAGGACGTAACACCATGTGGGGTTATTAACTATTGCTATAAAAATAAAAGGCACTGACCTAGCAATAAGAATAGCTTCACCCTTGCTCCAGATTCTGTCTTCTGCTCAATAAGTTTGTCCTATAAAATCTCTATGGAATAATAATAATAATAATAATAATTTTTATTTTTAAGTGCCTATCAAACTATCAAGGTGCTGTACAAAAATTAAAACATAATTTCATAAACAACAAATACAATAATAAATAAAATAACAGACCCATACAACTATACATCACTGAAAGGCCTGACACCACAAAAAGGTTTTAAATGCCTGTTTAAATCACCCTACAGTTGTGCACTCCTGAAGCTGATGGGGTAGAGAATTCCAGAGGGTAGGGGCCATAAACATAAATGTGCGGGCCCCAGAAGATTTCAAAGTCACCCTCAGAATCTCAAGCAACCCCTCGTCAGCCGAATGGAGCTGTTACACAGGGCAGTAGGGAACAAGAAGCTCTTTCAAGTAGTCAGGGCCAAGTCCATGAAGGGCTTTATAAGTCAGTAAACCAACTTTAAAGATGATCCACCACTGAATCGGTAGCCAGTGCAGATCGCACAGCACCGGGGTAATATGAGAAGAACGGGAAATCGCTGTCAACAATCATGCTGCAGCATTCTGCACTAGCTACAGGCATCAGATATCAACCCCAGGAAGCCCTAAGCATAGGGAGTTGCAGTAGTCAAGGCACGAGGTCACAAAGGTGTGGACCAGAGTAGGCAGATCCATGGACGGAATATGGTGCATGATGCTGGCAATGTTCCTAAGATGATAAAAGGCACACCTGACAACTGCCAATACCTGGGATAATAGGGTCAGCCTGTCATCAAGCGCCACCCCCAGGTCTCGCACCTGTTCAGAGGTAAGAATCTGGGAGCTCCCCAGATAAAGTCCAAGGGCTGACCAGCCCTCAACCCCTCTATCTGGTGACCCAGATCCCCAACCATCACCTCAGTCTTTCCCACATTCAACTTTAGCCAGCTTGAATTCATCCATTCCTGGATTTCAGTTAGGCAGTTGTTAAATACCGAGACAGAACTATCCTGGTTGGGTGCAAAAGACAGGAAGAGCTGGGTATCATCAGCATAACAGTGAAACCTCTGCCCATATTGTCTTACAATGTCTCAGAGGGGCAGCATATACACTGCAAACAACATTGGGGACAGCACCGAGCCCTGGGGAACCCCACATTACAGACAGAGTGTGTCTGAAGAAAAAATTGCAGACACAATTCTCTGCATTCTGCCGGTAAGGAAAGATGTACCCACCTGAGGACCATGTATGTCAGGCCACAGATGAACCTCAGGCGCTCAAGCAGTACCCCATGGTCCACAGTGTTGAAGGCTAAGGAGAGATCAAGGAGCACCAAAATGGAATGGTTTCTCTGATCTCTCGCCATCAGGAGATCACTGAGCACCAGAACCAGCTCAGTCTCAGTACGATGCTCCTTTCGACAACCAGACTGGAGAGGTTCGTAGATATTATGGATAGTCAAGTGGTTCTCCAGCTGTATCACCATTACTTTCTCAATAACTTTCCCTATAAAGGGAAGGTTCAAGATTGGTCTATAGTTTGCTACAGAGTCCAGGTCCAAAGAAGCTTTATTCAGGAGTGGTGTTATCACCGTCTCCTTCAGGGAGCTAGGAAACTGACCCAAGTCCAAGGAGTACTGGACTATCTGAGACAGGACCGGGCTGATAATATCACAACAACCCATGATCAGGGAAGTTTTACCCTGATCCAAACTACAGCACATAGGGTGCATACCCTGGACAATCTGCATGACATCAGCAAACTCTGTCAGGTCAAAAGTACTCCAGAAAACATGAGGTGTAGTGACCAAGCACCGACCAACAGCATCCCCCACAGAGTGAGTGAAGAGGAAAAAAACAAGCAAGCTCATTGCACTCCATTTGTGAAAAAACTCTATGGAGCTGCAGACAGGCTGGGTTGCACAAACTCTCCACAGTTTGGAAGAGTTGAGCTGGTCAATTCTGAGTGGCAGCAATCTCCCAAGACAGGAATTCTTCCTTCTTACTGGAGATCGCTGATTGGTAGGCCTTATAGTGCTCTACCGATCTAAGATGGTCGGCCTCCAGGGCTGATTTCTGCCAGCGCCACTCTAACCTTCATTCAAGTTGCTTCACCTCCCTCAAACCAAGGGGCTCAAGGGAAAAGTGGGAAAGGATGAACACAGACAGGAGCAATCAAGTCCAGGGCTGTGGAGATGGCCTTATTAAAGGCCAAGGCCAAGGTCTCTGGACTCGAGCTGACTACAGAAAACTCTGAGATGTCAATCACCACCACTAGGCCTTCAAGGCTCACATCCCTTAAAGGGCAGTAACTGACCATCTCCACAGGGGCAGGCCTACGAAGTGGGGCACAAAAGTTAAACCTCACAGTGTAGTGATCGGACCAACCAACAGGTTCACCCCCAAATCATAGGCCTCAATCCCCAGGAGGAACACCAAATCCAAGGAGTGACCATGATTATGGGTAGCAGAGGTAACAGTCTGTGTGAGGCCCAGAGATGTCATCAATTGGAGGAAGTGCTGTCCAAAAGGTGAGAGTTTGTCATAGACCCAGGCATTGAAGTCACCCAGAACCATCAATCTGGATGACTCCAATGACATGTTGATAATGAAATCTGCTACTTCCTGCAGGAATTGCTTTTCGTCCCAGGGTGGACGGTAGATGAAAGCTATCCTACAACCCACACCTGCTACCACAGTACACTCAAAAGATTTGGCCTCCTCTACTGGTACACTTGTGAGGCCCAACTCGGTCTTGAAACAGACTGCTACCCCCCCGACGTCCAATCTCAAGGGGTGTATCACTGAGTACCCAGTCAGAATTGCCACTTCTAATGAAGGGCCAGCATTTTCATCTAGCCAGGTCTCAGTGATGCATGCCAGATTGGTTGTTGCAACAAGATCTGCAATAATTGCAGTCTTGTTCTTAATAGGTCTGGCATTGTATAACACTGCTTGAGTTGAACGGGTTTCCAGAGCTGCCCTGGCTACTTGCCCATCAAAAGAAGTGGTGCCCTTGGGTATGGGGGCTCAACATGGAACACCACATTCCAGGCTCTATTTTGTCCAAGGGCATCTTCTAGACCTAACAACCCCAATGTGAGAGACCCACTCATTTGTCCTCTGATGTCCGCACCCCCCACCCCTCTTGTACGCTCAATACCCAGTGCTCAAAAGCACTAGTAGATAGAAAACATCAGAGGTGGGGGGGGGAGAATGGGTGAAGGGCACAGAGAGCAGAGGATGAATAGCACACAACTGGGGGAGGACCTACACATTCCACAGACTAACCAACAGTCAAAAGCACAAAGCTCAGGCATCTGACTCCAAAAAGAAAAACTCCAAAACAAATAATAATAAAGAAAAAAGTGCATTCAGATGACAGCAGGTGAGTTTCTTGCAAAATTGCTATCTGTATGCCATAATGGTTTAAGTTCTTAATAATTTGATATCTTTTAGTTTTCTACCTTGCTCCTTTTATATTCCATGTTGCAATTTAAAACATATTTTCCCTTTACTCTAGAAGTAAATATGTTCTCACCCCATACCTTGAAAAAGAACCAAAGAGGTTGCTCCAGTACAACAAGCACTCGCTACCCCCCCCCCCCCACACTCAGCACTAAAAAATGAACATTACAAAATAACTGAAAGAAACTATTTACAATGATAGCCCACAAGGGCACCATGAACATCCCCAGTCCATCGACCCCGCTCTTGCAGTCAGGTCCATGAAAGTCCTAGGAAGCACTTTAAAGGCTCTCAAAGGGCAAAAAAACCCCACTAAAACCAAAGAAGAAATCACAGCAACCCTTGCTGTCTCTACAGTCTTACCAGACATACCTGTCAAAGCAAAAATATATAGTGCACCCCAATATTAAGAGCCCTGTCTAAGGCTAAACTAAATAGTGATCTGATGGTGTATGATGGTCTTCTTCAAACTAGTACCAAGAATGAAATGAGTTTGGGATGTTCATTAACTTAGTTAAGCAGGTATAAAAGATATAGAAAAATATACAGAATAAAAAGATCATTGTAAAACAAAAAAAGGAGAAAGGGGGACTATGAGAAAGCCCATCAAAAGGAGGTCAGAAAAGAGCAAAGAACCCAAATGAAAAGCAACATTTGAGAATGGGTTGAATAGGCACAACTAGCTACATAAAATCTATGTGGCAAATCAAGTACCACCACTTGGTTATAAGGAAACGGAAAAAAAATGGAGAGGTGTTAAGCATAGCAAGGAAGACAAATATAAGAATCAGTAAGAAAATTGTTAACAAAAGATGAGAGAATCTTGAAATATTGCCTGTATGCCAAAGGTCAGGAGTGCCCCAAGTAGTTATCAAGATAGCCTTATAATCTCTAATAGAATGAAAAGGGGGAAAAAAGAAAAGGGGCTGCCAGCCTCTCCAAAACAGTGCTTCTTTGTCCACTGTTGAGTGAATACACCAGTCCTAGACAAGGAGAGAAAAAGAAAAAAAAGAAAAAAGGTGGAAAGTATTAACTTGTAATGCTTCCGTTAATGCAGAGAAAATTGAAAGCCAATACACTGTGAAATCCTGATGGGTAATGAAAAGTCTCCCTGAAAGAAGTCCTTTAGAAGAAGATCTTAATTTTACTATTGATACGAGACCCATCGAGAGTCCAAGTCCATCACATCAAACTAGGCCATCACCGAAAGAGACAGGCAATTAGGAATCCTAATGAAGCACTGCTCAGTACATCGTTTTTATCCCCAGTTATAGAATCCACATTTGGCACTGACAAAAAAATTACTTTGCTACATGATGAAAACAGTCTGATCCAGAAAGTCTGTCAGACTTGCTATTCAGCAAGCTGGAATATGCACCACCAGGAGTAGATTAGGAAAATATTTAGGAAGCTCTGACTGTGCATCTAGTGCCAATTTAAAACAGACCTCACCTGCTAGTGCCAATTTAAAATAGAGCTCACCTGAAGTTGTATGAACATGGTGGGTGGCTAGGTATCTTATAAAAAACTTAATACCAGCAGCAAATAGTTTGCTTTTTATTTCTTTGTAGGCATGCTGCTGACTTCAGAAGCCTGAACTAAAATCACTGAAAATGCAGATTCTTGAACCCTCCCACCAACGTTGTTTCTTTTCATGAAGTTTGGAGAGAATATGAGTTTAATCTCTAAAATTAAGAAGGCAGAAAATAAAGATTCTCGGCTTCTGTCCTAGAGGGGGTATCAGTTTTAATGAATAATGTGCTTGTTCTATCATATAGCAGGGTCTGAAGGAAGAGGGGCTGGCCAGCTTCTCCAAAAAGTTGCTGTGCATATAAAATTCGACCGGTACCTTCCACATGTTCTGGAAGACCAGATATAAGTTAATTGTTCCTGCAGCTTCGTGATTCTTCATCATCCAAACGTTCCTCCAGACAGTGAATTCTCCAACCCATCTCAACAAACTCTGGCTCCATCTTCTGGGACTGATCTTCCAAAGATAAAATGTGGGTCTCTGTGTCAGAAATGGGGAGGCTCAAAGATTCAAGATTCAGTTTAACTGAACAGTCCACAACCAACTCAAACAACACATCTTTAATTGTAGCTAAATATGTGGCAAGGGATTCAATTGTATGCACTTCTGCCTGCTCTGGAGACCCAGGTGAGTGTAAGTCCTCTTTGGATCATTTTGGTGTAGGTGAACGAGCCCCAGCTTCCTTGACTAATGGTGTAATTTCTCTTTCATGCAGGTTAGTAGCCATTTCTTTATAAAACTTACACTGATTGATGGCGGGTGCAATGAGGAATGCAAATAATTAAGTTAGAATGCGTTCAGAGCAGGGGTGCTGGTAGAAAAGTATTCATTTAATTGCCCATTGCAGGGAGCTCAAGAAGATGCGTCCTGCCACTAGCTCACCATGACATGACCTCCCACGTACTCACCTGTTTTTCTGTCACTAGGAAGTGGCACAATTGCTCCTCTGAAACAGGCCAGAGATCCGGCTATCCAGTCACCATCCTGAGTCACTGAAATGGCTGCAGGCCTCTCCAGTTAAGTCCTGCTTGTGCTAGGGAATTGAGTTTCTGTTCATGAATGGGGGTGGGGGGCACAATAAATCAATGTAGACAGCACTTTTATGATAAATCAAGATTACACTTTATTTTCTTACACGGCTTAAATCTCGATGTTTCACCTACAGAGTAGGTTTCATCAGGAGATGCCTTTTAACACCTATTATTAAACATACAGAAATCAGTATGCTGTCCATTAAGGTTCTTAAAAAAATGAATTCCTGAGCAATATTGCTACTCACATAATATAGTGCATACTATCAGCTTTCATATCTTAAATCTTTTTTATATAATGTCATCTCTCCTATAATTAATAGAAAAACACATGAAATAAGTTTCTTGATCATTACTCAGAAGCAGAAGCAGAATATAATTCCTCCACCACATTCTCACCAAAAGTGCCGAATTTCATGTTTTCAGTGCATTACCAGACTTTTTATTAAATATTGATATATTATTAACCATTTTACAATAACTCCAGAAGTGCCACGTTCACACAAGCAGCTAAAAACAGAAAGCCAAAGTGCAACTTCCCTCAAACATTATCAGATATTTTTAAACAATTCTAGCTTAACCTTTTTCAAAATAAATATATATTGTTTACTCAATAAAATACCTTAAAAGGTACGTCTGAAGTTCATGCGGTTTTACCGTTAAAACATACTTTCTTTAAGAATTTAAACATCCCATAGAAAATTACTTTTAGCTATTGAAAACTACAGAAAATGTACATGTATAAGCATGTTTGCTGTAGTTATTGAACTAGTATTTAGGTAAAACATTCTAAGTGCTCCAGCACTGTTTAAACAATATGACTTAATGCAATAAATTAGCAAATTTCACATTGCAGTTCCGCTACATGCAGTGATTGTAATTAAAACTCGCATTTCATTATGGCTTTATATAATCTTAAACTTTTCCAAAGAACAAATATTTAAACCAACTTTCTTCTGTAATCTGAAGAGCGTGCTCGATAAGTCCCACATTTTGGCATGTGATGTGCTGATATATCAGTTACACACCATAAAGGCATTTCAATAAAAGTAAAATCCACCCTACTTCAGGGACATTGTAATCCCATGTTCGCTGTATATCTCCACTAAAGAAAGATGTAAAAATAATTTGCTCCCTAGGTGCTATATAAACATTCAAGTTATATTACCCAAAATAGGGTTTCTCGTACCCTGTGTGTGTAATCTCCCTGTGAAAGCCAAGTGTAACTGCCCTGAACTTTTCAAAAGTGACCATGTTTTATTCCTTTGCCTGACCCCTGCTTTCCATGTCATATGCAAGACATGCTACGTACATGTCTAGTTACTATGGAGACTTTAAGTTTCATTATATTTCCTCAACCAACTCAAACAACATGTCTTTAATTGTAGCTAAATCCAAGGCAAGGGATTCAATTGTATGCACTTTTGACTGCTCCAGAGACCCAGGTGAGTGTAAGTCCTCTTTGGATCATTTCGGGGGATTTGAACAATTTCCGGCTTCCTTGACTAATGGTGTAATTTCCATTTCATGCAGGTTAGTAGCCACTTCTTTTTAAAACTTACACTGATCTACAGTGGGTGCAATGAGGAATGCAAATAATTAAGTTAGAATACGTTCAGAGCAGGGGTGCTGGTAGAAAAATATCTTTTAGTTGTCCATTGCAAGGAGCTGAAGAAGATGTGTTCTACCACTAGCCCACCACCATGTGACCTCCCACCTACCCTCCTATTTTTCTGTCACTATGAAGTGGCACAGTTGCTCCTCTGAAATAGGCCAGAGCTCAGGCTATCCAGTCACCACCCTGACCAATTGAAATTGTTGCAGCCCTCTCCAGTATGTCCTGCTTGTACTGGAGGAATTGAACCTGCAGATCAATCACCATATTATTGGGTCACTAGCTCCCAAAGACAAAGTGGAACATAACGAGTGGTCATGTACACCTTAAGAGACAGTGTGGTAACTCTCCACCTCTGAAAATGAAATAAATCATCTTCAATCCCATTGTCTATTCCAGATCCACATTTCAAGCCCTGAATTTCATGTTAAGCAGCTGGTATTTTGAGACAACCCCCTCACCAAATTCCTCATTGGGCCCTAGGCCTCCAGTTGCCATTTTATTGCATGCACTACATCTGTGTTTTCCATTTGAAACAGCACTTGCTTGTTGCATATGTGCCCACCTCAGATTTCCAATGCCATGACAGTCGGAAAGAACTTGAGTAAAGTCAAATTCCAGTGATGCCCACTATGACTCATGCCCCTGGCCACAAGGCCACATTCCAGGCTCCCTTAAAATACACCCCAAATCTTCAGTCTCCTGAGGTACCCATAAGCAGCACCTGCTCAGCGTTGACCATGTAGGAGATTCACACTGGTACCCCATTGAAGAGCTTCAGAAAAGACTAGTATGCCAGATGATTAGGTATTTCTTTGTGCTGTCTGACAGTCTAAATTAGTGGTGTGCCTTTATGACTCCAGTCACTGCCTGATCCAGTGTATGAACAAATGTTCTCCCTGTTACGATCATCCAGCAGCAATGTCCAAGAAGCCCAGGAGATTCTGTAATGCCTTCAGCAGCACCATCATGGCTTCCTTAGCTCTAGAGATCAGTGGGTAGAGGAGGGCCAACTTAAGTGTATAGATATTGATGCCATGGAATGATTTGACATCCCTAGGGGCGTCCTTCTTTTTTTTTTTTAAATATAATTTTTATTGTAGATAGGCAAAACTACAGTATAAGATTCCATTTACAGTTCACAATCCACAAATACGTGAGCAGTTCATATTACTAGTTTAAAGATGTGATATTTATAATTAAGTTATTACATTCAGCCCCCTTCCCCCTTTACATTCCTCATGTCCAATATATGTTTTGAACAAAATTCATAAGAGACCTATATGAGTGTTTTATACAATACTTTGCAGAAGTGGAATGTTCTGTTCTATTTCTCTCCATAGGGTGACCAATATGTCATCATGTTCATCTTCTACCTCATTAATTTATTTTTTTAAATAACAGACTTTTGTGGAAAGTATGATACCATTTATAATATGAAAAAGACTCCAAATTCTTTTCTTTCCAGTTTTCCAGTATTAACCTTTTAAGTGCCATAGAGGCCAAGGCTAATATTTTCTGTTGAGATGGCTCTATATTTAAGGAATGATTATAATTAAACAAATATTTTCGGAGGGAAGAGTGCTGAAATGACTTGCAGCCCTGAAGGCAGATAAAGCTTTGGGATGGGACGGGGTGCACCCCAGGGTACAAAAAGAATTGAAGATGGTTCTAGGTGCCCCTCTGACAGCCTTGTTCAACAATTCACTGGAAACAGGAGTGGTTCCAGAGGGCTGGAGAATGGCTGATGGTTGTCCATCCACATACTTGTAAAAGCAGTAGCAGGGAAAAAAGTATCAGCAATAGGACAGTCAGTCTAACTTTAGTTTTGGGGAAATTGATTCAAACACTACTGAAAGAAAGGATGACAGAGTGTTATAGATCCAATGGACTGAAAGACCACGGACAACTCAGTTTCATGGAGGGGGGGGGGAGAGTTGACGTCATGTCAAACAAATCTAATAGTTTACTTGACTGGGTGACCAGAGAGATCAGTCATGGGAGAGCAGCAGATATGACATATTTAGACTTTAGCAATTACTTTGACACAGTACCGGATAGAAAGCTGATAAGAAATTAAACCAGCCTAGGACTGGGATCCATAGTAGAGCTTAGTGAAGTTGCAAAATTTCACTTTGCATAAACTTTGCATATTTTAACTGATCCATGAAGTTTTCCGCAGTTCAAAATTGCAATTCATGTTCTATTTGCAGTTTCATGGATTTTCAGATTTGAAAACTTCGATGCATGTTAATTCATATAATTGAAGTATCTCAGATCCATGAAATTGGAACTTTGCCATCAAAGTTTTGTATAATATTCAATGTTTGCAGTGTATCATGGGATAGGAGATCACATGTTGCTGAACAGCAATGAGAAGCTAGTTTGGTCTTTTTCTAAGTGTAGTGTGTTGGAGAGAGATTTAGATAGCAGAGCTTGTGCTTATTGTAGTAGCCTGGAGTCAATATTTAAATATAACATAATATAAAAGATAATTTCGATGGTCATATTTCTTCAGAACTGTTTGTGAGTTCCCTGTGCACACACAGTACGTTTTATGTTGATCTCCTGTATTCTTTACTGTAAGTATTTTGTTTTGTTTTAACAGAGTGGTTTGGTGGCTTGTGTGTGTGTGTGGGGGGGTAGCAGCAATTCAGAAGGCACATTTGTGTTCAGTAAGAAATCACTGGGCCGGTGCCCTGTATTTTCTTAAGAAAAACATACATTTTCTGACTGTGCTTTAATGAGAATAACTGCTGTTTGTGTCCCTGTTGGCACACATGTATTAGGAACACTGTCCTCCTGACTGTGATTTAACCAACATGATTGTTGTGTCCCTGTCAGCACACCTTTATTTAGAAAAAAAATCACTGTCCTCCTGACTGTGATTTAACCACAGTGATTGTTGTGTCTCTGCGTGCAGACCTGTGCTAGGAAAAAAAATGCATCCTCCTGACTGTGATTTAACCAGACAAGAGTGATTGCTAAGTCTCTTTGTGCACACCTGTGCTAGGAAAAAAAATGACTGTCGTCCTGACTGCAATTTAACTGGACCAAAGTGACTTTTGTGTCCCTTCATGCAGACCTGTGCTAGGAAAAATATCACTGTCCTCCTGACTGCAATTTAACCATAGTGATTGTTTTGTCCCTGCATGCACACCTGTGCTAGGGAAAAGATCACTGTCCTCCTGACTTCCATTTAACCAGACCAGCATGCCTGTTGTGTCCCTGCTTGCACATCTGTGCTAGAAAATAAATCACTGTCTGCCTGACTGTGATTTAATCAGATCAGAGTGACTGTTGTGTCCCTGTATGCACACATGTACTAACAAAAAAAAAAATACCACTGTCTTCCTGACTGCAATTTAACCAGAGTGATTGTTGTTTCTCTGCATGCACTGAAGAATGACTTGGATGAAAAGGGCAACTTAAAGGAGAGGTCATGGATCAGCCACAAAGAACATTGCTCAATTTGTGGTCCTTAATAGTGGTGCAGGAACCAAAAATGTGTCATTGAGAGCAGATGGACAGCATTCAGATGACTCTGGGCAGGCAGTAGCAGTAGTAGCAATGTATTTTGCCCTGCTGGAGGCTTTCCTGCCTCTAAGTTTTCTCTGCCAAATCTGTGGCAGACATGTTGATGGATGTGTCAATGTCAAGTGACACAGTGACAGGAAGCAGCACCACCACCACAAAACAAACCACTGTGGGTATGGAGGCAGTTGATTTGGAAGTGCAATTAGAAAGTGGTGCTGTTGGTGATGGTGGGTCACAGCAGAAGGAGCCTGATAATGTGTGTCCAGTGCTTGAGGGTGAGGTTGTACATGTGGAGCAACATGAGGATAACAGTCATGAAGAGGAGGTGCCTGTGCCTGTCACAAAGCCTGTTGCTACTGAGGAGGACAGACCTGCAGAGGATGATGAGAATGCCAGCTTGTATGCAGGCTATAATGTGGATGATGTGTCAGATGACACGGATCCCTCATGGGAGACTGAAAAGAAAGGAAAAGGCCAAAACATGTTTTTACAGAACGTGTCTCTCCTGTTGCCCTAACTGCTACAACCACCAAGGAAAATAACCCCCCTAGCACTGTTTCTCCCATTTTTCCAGTCACCCCACAACATAACAAAGAGCAAATTATCTCCTTTGCTATCCCAGTCATCTAGGCAACAAGTAAATACAAGGCCCCAGAAATCCCTAGTGTGGGATTTTTATGTACTGGTCACATCTGATGAGACAGTGGTAATTTACCAACTGTGTCAAACCCGAGTAAGTACAGGTAAGAAGGGTCATCACCTTGGCACAGGTGGGCAACACACACACCTTAAAAACAGCCACCCAGTTTGGTGGTGTGAACACCAGAAGGCAGCCAGTGCCCGTGGTTCAGGGCTATCCAAATCAGCAGGCAATGTAAGTCAAATACAGCCGACACTACATGAGGTAGATGGCAGTGCAGGTGAGAAGGAGGACATCTCTGTGGTACTGGATGCTGAGGATTCTGGAAGTGGGGCAAATAGTAGTCCTAACTGCAGCACTACCACCTCAAGTCAAAGTGTGACCGCTACCCCAGTAATGAAAAACAAAACCGGTTCTGAGGTCTGTTGTGCAGTGCCTGTGAGTACCATTGGCAATCCCCAGGCAAGGAGCACCCCATTAATGGCACAATGATAAGGCAAGCTGTTTGGCACACCACCAGGTGCATCACCGGCAGCAATATTAAGAAAAGTTCAGCTGACGCTGCATTCCATTTTTGATCGGCAAACTAAATTCCCTCCTAATCATGGTACAGCACGCGAGTTGAATGCAGCAGCTGCAGAAATGCTTGCTCTAGATGTGTTGCCATACTCCTTTGTTGGGAATGTGGGATTTAGGTGGTTCATGGCCCGAGCCTTGCCTAAATGGCAGGTGCTATCACATACATACTTCTCAATGCATGCCATCCCAGAACTGTACAATAATGTATGTGACATGGTACATCATGCCTTGCAGCATTCCTCAGCACAGTAGGTACATCTGAGCATTGACATGTGGACCAGAGGGAAAACAGCTGGTAGCTCCTACCTGTGCATTACAGCACATTTGGCACAGGTACCAGGGGTAGCAGCTGATTAGGGGAGAGGCAAGAATTGCACTAGGACAAACTGTGGTGGTAGCAACATGCCTGGTGTTAGGCAACATGCAACACTGGCCATAAAGAGTATCCTCAGGTCACACAATGGAAAAATAATGCTGGAAGTGGTACTAACAGAGATTTGATGGGTGGCTTTCCCCCCATGCACTGAAAGCTGTATTCATTGCCAGTGATACTGGATCAAATGTGCGGAAATGCATCACTGATGGGGGATTTGTTAGGGTTCCATGCTTGGCACACTACCTTAACCTTAATGTGCAGACTTTCATCAACCATCTGGATTTAAAATAAATGTTAACCATGGCCCAACACATCTGTGCCCACTTTGCAAGTTTAGGTAAAGCACATGACCATCTATGTGCTCTGCAGGTAAAGAACGAGCTGCCTCAGCATTGGTTAAAACTTGACGTCACCCAGTGGAACTCCACCTTGTACATGATGGAGTGTCTATACCAGCAGTACAAGGAAATTTCTGAGTATCTGTTACTTCATGTGAGTTGTGACAGCAGTGGGGCACCCATGTGTCTCACAACAGAGCAATGGATGGGCTCATCTCGATTCTAAGGCCCTATGATCATGCAACATAGACAGTGAGTGGGGACACTGCCAGCATCAGTGAGTCCATCCCTCTGCAATGGGTGCTGAGGCAGACACTGCCGAATGTGCAGCAATAGCTGGAGACAGGTGGTGACAGAGCCATTTGCTCATTGATGGAACACATACTGTCCACTTTAGACTCCAACACCCCACATATAGTATATTCTGCAGTCTGAGGAGTGTGGGATTGCAGCAGTGCTTGACCCACATTATAAATGTGGGCTGGCAGCCATATTACAAGGTGGGTGTCAGGAGTTGCAGAGACTGACAGAACTACTCACTCAGAGGGTAAGTGGTGCACAGTTGTTACTACGGGCATAGGGGTCAAAGCCACATGAGGGTACTGCACAGCAATCTGGTGTTCATGCCACCTACTCCTCAACATCCCAGTGGTGTCAAACTGTACACAAACCATGCAGGTTAAAGGAACTTATGCTAATCCCATTTGGGCCACCCTCAGTCAGGTGGGTGTTGCAGACATAGAGGAAACTGAGGAGGAGGATGATCACATTGCACATCTTCGAGTGGCAAAATGCATAGTAGATGCTGTCTCTCTAGGCCCACTCATGTCAACACCCTCCCCACTTGCATCAATGGCTCCAGAGGGAGCGGATCCCCGCAGACAGCCAGAAAGGCCTGCTCATGTCACCACCCTCCCCACTTGCAGCAGCGGCTCCAGATGGAGCAGATCCTTGCGAATGGCCAGAAAGGTGAAGGAGGCCACATCTTCTCCAGACACACCTTGTGAAGGTGTTTTGAAAAAGAACTGTGTTAGGACTTTTCTGCAGCCGAGTCTAGTGACTGTAAGTTGCCATACAGCAACAGATAGACCATGCAGCTGTATACATGGTCTGATTCAGATTATCTTTGGGGTTCTCATAGGGTACTTTAAGTACCTTACTGAGTGGGAGTGTTCTGTAAATCATAGGTCTTGTGTTGTGTGCACTCTCGGTGCTTAGTCGGGGAGCTGAGGCCTTCAGTCAGGATGGGTGGGGGGCATTGTGTGCATGTATTCGGATAGAGTGCTTTTTAATATTGCAATGTGTATGAAGCTGTTTGCTTGCTACTGTTTGATGTCACTTACTGTGTTCTGCTGGCGCCATCCAGGTACACATGCAGGTCCGCGCAGGTCCAAGCATGCTCTGTGGAGGTCGGATATAGGCCTCCAGCCAGACACTAATCACTCCTTTGTTCTGTTCCTCTAGGCCTGCTCGTGTCACCACCTTCCCCACTCACAGCAGTGACTCCAGATGGAGCGGATCCCCGCAGATGTCCAGAAAGGTAAAGGACACCGCATCTTCTCTGGACACATTTTGTGAAGGTATGTACCTGTCAACATTTCATGTCAACTCCCCATCCACCCAGCCACCCCTCACCCAAGGCCAGCCCTCCTTGTATTGTGTAGGGCCATGTGATCTGGTAGGCAATATTTTCTAAGTACCCAATTTTCCATCTGCAGATTATATTGAACTACCACCTGGGGTCAGTACTGTGCACCCTCCTCTCCTACTACTGCCCTCTCCTGTGCCCCCCCATTTGTGTCCCCGCAACCCAATGTCCCACTATCTAGGTTCCACCCCCTCCAGCCCAGTCATTTTCTGGTAATCTCCTGCTCATGGACTTGAACCCTGTACCCTGCGCTCCAAAGTCTAGACCCCTACTGCTATGCTAATTAGCCTGCTCACCCTCTGCAACACCAGTGTTGACCCAACTGAATCATCAGCCCTGCTCTTGTAGCCCCTAGCTGAAGTCCCCCACTTGCCTACACAATGCTACTGTCACACACTATCGAGCACTCCTTAGCTTCATTGCCTCCTACTGGTATGTGCCCATTCCGATTAAGAATAGTATTCCCACAACATACTGTATTTTGTCCACTTGTATGCATTCCATCCTCCCCACCAAGGCCATAGCACCTGTATACACATGCCTTCATACATCTCCTTGTCAAGACTATTGCTGACTAGCACCCTCCACCACTGCCTCCATACACATCTACTCATAGCCCATCACACATTGAACCTCCCTATTCCTGTAAAGGCCCATATGGTTCCCTGCTTCATGCACAGCCATGCCATTAGAGGGAAGCTGCTGAAAGCATCCATGATCAGAATTGCTCTTCCCCTCCTCTTCCTCCTGTCTGGAAATAAACACCTCAACCCTGGCCCTCTCTCCACTCCCATCTCTGCTAGAACACCAATGGTCTCAAAATTGCCTCTATGAACATTTGTTGTCTCTAAAAAAATTTTGATAGTCTCCAGGGGTGGGTGGTACAACACCAGCCCAACATATTGGTTATCATTGAGACCTGGTTCTCCCCAAACACAAACGACAACACTGTAAACATAAATGGCTACCAAATATTTAGGGTAGATAGGCTGGTTGCTAGAGGGGGTGGCTGTGCCATTTACCTCTGAGACACCTTACAAGGCCAAATTCTCCTCTCTGATACACCCAGCCATGGTACTCAGGCCCTTACTGTCAAAGTCTGCCTAAGTAATGCCTGAAAGCCACTGTACATCATGACTGTTTAAATGCCACCCAGAAACCAAAAGCTGGCTTTCAACTCAATCACCAACTGCATCTCCCAGCTTCCAGCAAACTCTGGAATCATTGCTATGGGTGACGTTAATGTCAACTGGCAGTCCCAAAAGGCCACCTCATATAAAGATGCCATTGCAGCATTGAACCTTACTCAAACTGTCAATGCCCCCATGTGTGTCAACACTAATACAGGATCATCCACTCTTACTGATCTCATACTTACTAATAGATCAGATCGACTTTTGGACACCTCTGTACTGCCCGATGCCCGTAGTGACCATTCTCCACTATTTGTACCTGGTCACTCAAGAAAAAAAAAACACCCCTCAAATTTACTTTCCAGCACTGCCTAAAAAAGGGAGTGCTGGGTCATTTCAAGGACTACCTCCTCTCTTGTGACTGGTTACCAATTGACTCTTCCCAGTCCATGGATATAGACCTCTCCCACTTCATTACCACTTTCAATGATGCTTGTAACTGCTTTGACCCTATCTCGGAGCAGTTCATCAAAGGCCCAGACACCCCATGGATATCACAAACCTTCCTAGAGCTCATGTGGCACACAGACTACCTATGGCACAAAGCCCTAGACTCTGGCAAGCCCACTGACAGGCAGCTATACAGGGAGGCAAGGAATAAGTGCACCTGGGAAGTCCATAAGGAAAAGAAGGCATACTACCAGGAATCACTGTCCTCCTCTTGGGATATTGGCTGCAAGTTCTGGAACAACATCAAGTAACTCAATGGCAAAACTGTGCCCCCCCCCAAACTCAGCTTAAATGGAAGCATCACCCAAGACTCCATGCTCATCACTGAATCACTTAACACCACGTTCTCAGTGCTTAGTATTGTTCTCTCACCTAACTTCTTTGACCCCTCAACAAAACCCCGCCCTGTTGGCCCTAAATCCTTGACAGTCCCCCCTTTTCACCTTAGAACAGTCTCACCTAGAGAAGTAAAACCATACCTCACCGAGGTCCTGGGGAAATCCAGACACAGTGGAGACTGTCTGAACCTAAAGCTTCTCCTCCTCACCCTGGACATAGTGCTTATCACCCTCACAAAAATCATTTATCTCTCCTTCTGCCTAGGTCAATTCCCCTCCGTCTAGAAGCTGGCAGTCATTAACCCCATCCTGAAGGGTGGTGATAGAACATCCCCTTCCAATTACCACCCAATCTCCACCCCCCCATCCAAGGCCATAGGGAAAAAATTGCATTGGACCTGCTAACTGACTGCTTAACTGAATATAATCTCCTATGCCCCGAGCAGCATGGTTTCACAGCAGGTCATAGTACCACTACTGCGCTGCTTGATTACTCTAGCTTCATCCGCCAAGCTCTTGATCATGGCCACCTGGTTGGATCAGAATACATAGATCTGACCAAAGCCTTTGATACCATTAGCCATCCCCTTCTAATTAATATCCCACATTCCCTGGGCTTGGCACCTGACACTGCCTCTTGGTTCTCTGACTATTTCAGCAATCCTCTGAGAGAGTTAAGATTGGATCCTCCCTCTCATCCTGTCTCCCAGTTCACTCAGGGGTCCCACAAGGTTCTATCTTAGGACCACTGCTGTTTAATCTCTTCCTAAACACCCTTCCAAACTCCTGCCCTGTGAAAATAATACTCTATGCTGATGACAACGTCCTCTTTTGTTCCCACCCTGACCCTGTCCCCATACAACTTGAGCTCCAGAAATGTTTCACAGAATCTGAAGTCTGGTTTTCTGAGCACAAGCTGGGGTTAAATTACAAAAAAAAACAAGGTAATGGTCTTTGCACACCATCAGAAGAAGCATGCAACTACCCCACTGGCTATCCTAAACTCCCTCAGCACTGTCCTCAAGCAGGTTACCTCTTTTATGTACACTTGATCCCACACTTACAATGACCACATTCACACCCTCTGTTCAGCCATTAACACCCAAACTGGCCTTCTATTTAGGCATAAGAGGTGCCTCACCCTGAAGCACTCTGTCTGGCAGTCTCCTCCTTGGTGCTGTCCATGGTAGATTATGGTATTGCCATCAATGGTACAGCAATAACACAGCCCTTAGCAGGGTCAAGTTTGCCCTTAATTGAGCCTGCCATCTGGTGATGTGGTGCGACAGAATAACACACACATGTGACCTCTACCAGACCTCCAACTGGCTTAATCTCGAAGGGAGGCTTCACTCCCACACCTGTCTTCTCACTAAAAAGATCTTCCTCAGGCTGTCCCCACCTGGCCTTCGGACCCTACTCCAACCTGCCCCCCATCACCACATGCCTCTCATCCCGAGCCTTATTGACAGTCCCCCTGTGTAGGACCTCACTGGATCAATGCACTTTCTACTATAGAGCATCCCTTTGGCTAAATGAGCTACCTGCTGAAACTGCAACAATACTGATGATTGGCCATTTCAAGTCTTCTCTCAGAGAAGTGATAATTTCCTCCAGTAACTGGGATTGCAACTGAACGGCTACCATCATCCTCATAATGCAATATGTCATTCAAAATTACTCAATGCCACTGTTGTCAGTGCCTATTAACTGTACCACTACTAATTATTTCGACTCAGGGCAACATGCCCATCATGACTTCTCCTATGTAACCACTAAGTATTGTTTTGACTCAGGCAACTTACCTGTTGTAACTACTCCTCTGTAGCCAGCACAATATGTATTCCCAGTAGTCTCTGCACTGTTACTTATTCACTACCACTTTTATCTATGTGCTACTACTGTTAATATGTTAGTCTTACCTGTTTGTATTATTCTTACCTGGATGTGGAGCCTTTGTAAATGAGTCTCTGACTCAAAGGGTTGTAATTCTGATCTCAATAATAAATAAAATAAATAAATATTTTGCATATACAAAGAAACTTGCCATTGGAGATGAGTTACTGCTATAATGGGGCACTAAGGTCAATGACTGGCCAGCACTGACAGAGGTTGCCATGAAATATCTGTGCTGCCCATCCTCCAGTGTCAGCGTTGAGCTGGTGTTCAGTTCAGCAGATGCCATTGTGCATGACAAGTGCACCAATCTCTCTCCCAAAAATGTTGGCATGCTGACATTTATCAAAATGAATGAGGCTCACATTCAGTCAAGAAGAGTAATGTCCCCCTTGTCACACCACCACTTGACAGTGATGATGGGGAGGAAAGTGCTTCTGGCAGACTGGTGTTTACCTCATCATTGTCTCGTAGCACTTAAGTGGATGAAGCTGTGATGGAGAGGGAGTTCCCCTATGGTGACAATTCCAGTCTTGAAGACTTTGAGGGATGCTTCATGGACAATGTGGAAGAATAACAAACTCTCCAATTTATTTTCTCCTTCTCCCTCCCCCACCCATCCCCAACCATGTAATCCTGGATGTCAAATTAATAACAATTATAATGTTCACATTCAGTGCTGATATATAAATCTACAACTATTAATTAGTGATGCTTTTTAATTGCATCAAATGAAACAGCAGTAAACAATGCAATTTGTCACTTACAATGAACACTGACTCTAGCCAGCAAGACACACCGTGGCTGTGCAGCAGTGACCTCAACATCTCAACTTTCTCCTTCTCCTTCTCCTCCTCCTATTGTCTCATTTGTGTAGCCACCTTGGATCCTCCAACTCAGGCAGAAACAGCATGGCACAGCACTTCTACCACCACAATGGTATCTACTAGCCAGTGTAGTGATTTAACAGGATAATGAATGTACAATACATGCAAGGCACGGGTGGCAGGTGGCAGTCACCCAAATGTGATAAAGACAACCACCTCCTGTACCTCCTCTGTACTACCTGTGCGGCTTCAGCAATGTCCTCCTACTCACCACAAGTATGAAACAGCATTGGCTACCAATTCCACCACCATAGTGACAATTCATTGCCACCAATGTGACAAACAGAATCACCACCTGTACCTCCTCAAAACTCCTTTTGGCAGATTCATCTTGGTCCTCCTCACCAGAATTATCACACAGCATTCCACAACATTGTAACTGTTAGCCTAAGGAAGTGATGGTTCTACAGTCTATATCAAGTGACTGACTGAAGCGGGCAAGACCTCACCATGTGGAACCACACTGTAGCAAGGACTTTCTTCAGTGGAAGTGATGGTAAGACACCTGCAGTGTTTTTCAGAAACTTCAGCCCTTCTATCAGCTTACTAGAGGCAGAAAATCAGTCCATGAGATTGAGTGCAGCATTAATATGTTTTCATGTTATTTCTTCTTCATGCAGGTTTCGATGGTTCCAATACACATGAACACCAAAAATACACCATTGCACACAGCCAGCAGCAGTACTCTCACAGTAAGTATCATTATCATTTAATGTTTTTCCTTTCCTTTCCTTTCCTTTCCTTTCCTTTCCTTTCCTTTCCTTTCCTTTCCTTTCCATTCCTTTCCTTTCCTTTCCTT
Organism: Neoceratodus forsteri; assembly: GCA_016271365.2. Taxonomy (NCBI): domain Eukaryota; kingdom Metazoa; phylum Chordata; order Ceratodontiformes; family Ceratodontidae; genus Neoceratodus; species Neoceratodus forsteri. Next base: position 218,515,897 of record CM057453.1, read on the forward strand.
CCCTTTCCTTTCTTGTCTTCACAGGTGCTATCTGGATTGAAATTTGAATGAAATGGTGTGTGAAGAGATCCTGCAGGCAAGCAAGCCATCTCTATCTTCTCATTTAAGTCAAGTATATCACAGCACATACACAGTTTTGTGAAAGTACTGTACCTGAAATTATAACGACTGCAACAGGAAATATTGAGTATTGAATCGGGCACAGTTGCCAATAAAAATACCCACACCTCCAGAAAATGAAAATGAAAAAATGATCACCTTGAAAGGTGCATACAATACCAGGGATCAAGCTTGATGGAAGTTGTAAGTCAGCATGTACCCCGGCCCGGGGTCGCTCAGTTAACATCATTTGCTTGGTGAATCATACCCATCATTGGAAAAAATACAGGTACAAGGAATACCTGTAAGAAAGAACAGCAGAGGCAGTGATTAACAAACACAATTAATGTACCAATTGTGGTGGAGAAGCAACCACCCCAAACAAAAAGAATACTTACCTTCATGGTTGGCCAGTGTTGTGCTTGACAACAACATCTATGTTGTAGCTGTCCAACAGTATATCATCAGCAGAAACAGCTGAAAAGGAATGCAAGAACAATAACAATAACACCCCCTTACAATGAAAAGAAAACAAAGGTACTTACCTGTGCACTATGTCTATGTGCCAAATCATGAATCCACAATGAGCAAGAGGCCATTTCTCTGACTCCGGAACAACAGCAGCACATAACAGCAGCAGCAACAGCAGCAGCAAAGCACCCTCTCCTTAAGCTATTTACTCCATTCTCAATGTAAAAAACACAGCCACTTGATATTTTTCTCTCCATGGACGCAACTTCACATTTCTGGTAAAGTGCTTGTGATGGTGGTGGGGTGGCAGACCCAAAAATGCTTAGTAATATAAATATAGTTAAGTTCGCTTGCAAGTTTCACATCTGCATTGCATTGCCTTCTCTGGTATATGAGGTAATGCTATTTGACTGAAGGGAAGAATTTTTCTCTCTAGGGACAAAACTTCACATTTCTGGCAAAGTGTTGGTGGAGATGGTGTGGTGGCAGTCCCAAAAATGCTTAGTACCATAACTATGGTTACGTTCTCCTGCAAGTTTCAAATATGCTTTGCACAACCATCTCAGGTGTGTGTGGCAACAGTATTTGACTGAAGAGAAGTATTTTTCTCTCTGGGGACACAATTTCATATTTCTGGCACAGTGCTGGTGGAGGTGGTGGTGGGGTCACTGGAGTGGCAGGCCCAAAAATGCTTTGTACCATAAATATGTTTATGTTCTCTTGCAAGTTTCACATCTGCTTTGCACTACCTTTTCAGGTTTGTGCAGCAACACTATTTGACTGAAGGGAAGCATTTTTCTCTCTGGGGACACAACTTTACATTTCTGGCAAAGTGCTGGTGGTGGTGGTGGTGTGGCAGGCCCACATATGCTTAGTACCATAAATATATTTAAGTTCTCTTGCAAGTTTCACATCTGCTTTGCACCACCTTCTCAGGCATGTGCAGCAACAGTGTTTAACTGAGGGGAAGTGTCTTCTCTTTGGGGACACAACTGGAGATTTCTGATAACTGCAGCAAACATGTTAAGTAAACTTCTAAGAAGAATAGCTCATGTTTGTGTTATACTTTGCACTTTTTTTGTGGTTGGCAGTTGCACACAACTACCAGTCAATCACCATCACCTATCATGGGGAAACAATTTACTTAATGTGACAAATACTTGGCATTTGTGGATAGTGGGAGTACACATGACGAACCAGTAAAAAAAATTAAAAGGAAGGAAAATAGTTCATCATGTGTAAAAAGAATTGAAGAAATAATACAACTGGACAGGCAAGGGACATCCAAATAAATGAGACAATACTAAAAAAGAGGATAAAGAAAAAAGATATGAAAACAACAGAGGTTTTATTTTTATTTTTATAACTTTTTTATTTTTTTTTAATGGGGTGGGCAAGAAAGTTGAGAAATTAAGAACACAGATTATGGAATAACTAAATATTAACTAAACAGTTTCTGGCAACCACTCAGACAACCCCACCAGCACTGCTAGAAGCCGAGCCATGCCCACTACCACCACAACACAGCTCGTCCAGGAAAGTGAGGATCCTCTCATGACTGGACATAAAATTGTCCAGTCGATCCATCACTTCCTGCAAGAAAGTGTTAAAATCATGCTGCAGATCCTGCACCTTGGCCCTCAAAACTAACAAATTGCCATATGTGGCAGGTGACATGGGGTCATCAGACTGCTGTCTGGGAGGTACAAGCCAAGTACTGCTGCGGTCACTCCTATGGCTGCAAGGCTGATGACTCACAGCATCATCACCGCCATCCTCCCTCTGCTTCAAATTGCCCCCAGGAACATCACCACCACAACCATCATGAGATGTAGCCACATTGTGCTTCTTGGCCCTCCACTCATTGAGGTGGTGGATGCAGAGATGCTTCCTCTGGCCACCAGTCCCAAGGTGGGTCCCTTTTTCTACCTCCTTACACAGTGCCAACACACCTTGCAGATGGCTACTGCCACATCTACAGGGTGCATTTCAAAAAAGTCCCACACTACGGAGTGCTGTGGGAATGGGGGAGCACCAGATGAGGAGGCAGTGGGCTCCTGCTGGGATGGGGGGCTTGTGGCTGATGCTGCTGTTCTTCCTGCTGCTGCTGTTTCTCTTGCTGTTGTTGCTGCTGTTCAGCAGCAGAACTCCCTTCAGGAGCTGGGGGGGGGGCAGCAGTCCCTCTGATAAATGCACGCTTGCTAAGGCAAATAACTGAACCTCCAGCTCCACCCTGTCTTGACTCCTCCGAGTCCTGTTGCTGCCCCTCCATTACAAAAAATATTTTAAGAAAATGAAAGAAAAAGACAGTAAGAAGAAGTGAGAAAAAATACAGTATAGACTAACAAAATTTATAAATTCAGAAACTACAGTAAAGAAAGCTAAGGAATAGAACTCAAAAAGGTGTAAAATATAAAAATGTTAGGAAGATATCTAAAGATGTTGCTGCTCAAGTGATCAATGACTGTCTAGCACATTGTCTCCTACAGCTACAATTGCTGAAATGAAAATGAAACATTCACTTCCTGCCCGCCTGGAGTCTCCTGTGTGACCTGCTGTAAGTGAATCATTTGACAAACCATGATTTTCATTAACTTTGAAGTTACTAACATAAGTTGAAGTTAACTTCAAAATTAACTGGCAAAGTTTGGCACTAGAAGCCAATTTTGTGAAATTTTTCATGGGGAGAATTTGGTGACTTTTAGAGGGGAATCCACAGGCAGAGTAAAACTTTGCAACATCTCTAATCCATAGTGATAAATTGAATTAGAAACTAGTTAAAAGATAGGAGACAGAGGGTGGTGGTTAATGATACTCATTCTAAAGAGTGGAGTGTGATAAGTGGACTACCACAGGGCTCAGTACTGGCACCGGTACTCTTTAATATCTTCATAAGGAACATTGCAGAAGAGTTGAAGGGAAAGTATATCTTTACAGATGATAAGTAATCCAAAAAAAGACCATGCTAAGGCAAACCACAGGGACAGAAACCACAGCATTGGCTGTCTGATTTTAAAACATTTATTGAAAAGCACTCCTTCTATCTTGCACTTCTACCAGTGCTTTTGAATAAATGTTTTAGAATCAGACAACCAGTATTACAGTTTCTGTCCCTGCAGTTTGCTCTAGTTCTATCTTTTTTTGTTTTACTTAACAGTGTTATGTCTGGTGCTAGGTTTATCTATCCAGTGACCATCTATTAGCTGCGGTCTTTACAGATGATACCAGAAATTGCTATAGGATGTACACTGAAGAAGGGGTGGAAAAAATGTGCTGTGGTCTTGGGAAGCCTGAGGAATGGTCAAACATATGGAAGTTGGGGTTCAATACCACAAAATGTAAAATAATACACTTAGGATATGGAAACCCTGGTGATGAGTATAGGATGATGGGGAAGTACTATCAGTCACTAGCAGAAAAGTGACCTCATGGTTATCATATCTGAGGACCTCAAGATGGCAGGGCAGTGGGACAAGGCAGTGAGTTGTGCTTGTGGAATTCTGGGTTGCATAGTGAGGGGGTATCTCCAGCAGACAGAGGGAGATGGTGTTGCCATTATGTTGTTCACTGGTGTGGCCACACCTAAAGTAATATGTTCAGTTCTGGAGACCGCACCTCTGAAAGTATGTAAACAGAGTAGAGATGGTCTAGAGAAGGACAGCTAAAATGGTGCAAGGTCTACAAGAAAAATGCTATGAAGCCCTACGAAGAGAGTTTTCAACATATGCACCCTGGAAGAAAAGAGGGGGGGGGGGAGAGAGACAATATAACTGAAACCTACAAGTACTTGGAAGGGATTGATAGGGTACAGGTTGGAAAATCTCATTCAAATTAGTGTTGTATGGACTATGGCATTCTGCCATCGAAATTAGCGAAGAATGATTATTCTGCAAGTGGAATTTTGCTGGTTCTTCTGCAAAATTCCATCTGCTGTCATCTGCAAAATAATATTTCATGGAACAGCATTTTTATCTGCAGAAAATCATTCCACAACCATTTCCATGGAAAATATTGAGATCTGCAGAATAAAATTCCTCAGAAATGTTGTGGAAATACTCCTTCCACATTTTTCTGCTGCAGAATTCCGCTATTCCATTTCCAGTGCAATTTGGTGGAATTTCAAAAATTCCATGAAATTTCTTCCTGCCAGAATTTTTAAATTCTGCACAGTACTATTTCAAATGAGAACAAACTGCAGGACCAAGAGGCATGCAATGAAGATGAAGGGGGAAAGTCAAGAGTGATGTGAGAAAATATTTCTTTACTGGATGCCTGGAATAGTTTACCAGCAAACACGCTACAGGGTAGACAGTGAGGGACTTCAAGCATACATGGGATAGGCTTAGGGGTATATTAGATAGGATACAAGGCGGTAAGAGGGTCAATAGAAACCAGACAGGGTCTGCAGAGGCAGACTAGGAAGGAAACATCTAGGCAGACTAGATGGGCTAAGCAGTTCTTTTCTGCCGTCAGATTTTGTGTCTATGTTTCTATTAGTGCTTTCTTGGTTGTGGTGCATTGCTGTTACATACAGAAGAATTGTTGCAAATGAGAACTTCACTGGCAAAGTCACTTTGCAGATGAGATTTTTCTGGCTTCCATGCATCATCAGAAGGCATGAAAACAGCAAAAGATTTTCTTTTAACAAAAAAAAAACCCTTTCCACAGTTTTCATAGCACCCCATCCAATTTTCCTACCCTCGCCAGCCTACAAAGCAAAGTACAAATGACCTCCTACTCCAGACCTTGCAACACCCATTCACCCCCCAACCAGTCCATAAACAAAGCTTTTATATGTACTATATTACCCTTCTAGTAGCCCTCATAGAACCTCATCAACCTCACCCACACAAAAAATAAAAACATCGTACCCCCAAAAATCACAGCATTGTGTCCCATCCTCCACCCTCACACCTAAACCAAAAACAAACAGAAATATCCTCCTTTCCTTCCTTCTACACCTCATAACAGCTCATTCTACCCTCCTCCCTCCCACCCAGACCACAAATAAAAATATAAGGGTCCCTTTCCCACAAGTATCATAACACCCAATCACACCATTCCCCACCACATACCTTGCCAGGCATTACCTAAAAAAAAAATAAGACCACCATTCTCTCATTCTGTTTTTTTAAGGAGCACCTTTCCAGAGCTGGTCCAGTGGCACAGAGGGTTGAGGTGCTGGGTGCCTTACCTCACGCTATGCCAGTGATGTGGGTTCGGAAATGACCTAGGTCGTCGGGATGCTGGGGTGGGGGGGTGGAGCAGGATTGAGCACGCTGGCAGGCAGCTCTCCTCTCCTGAGGGTGGTGAGAGTGGGGTGGCACCCCCCCATAGTTCTTCTCCCACCAGGTTAAGGTTTGGTGGGTAGCATAGGTGTAGGGGGAGCAGCAAAGTAACAGGAGGTGGAAGGGACTAAACTGGCACCACAGGGTGTGAAGTGTGCCTCCAAACACCCCCATGGCTATAGGCCAGGACCTCAGGAGGTCAGAGGAGAAACATCTGAAAACTGCATATGTGTCCCTGTTGACAGATGGCAGGAGAAGGTGATGGGGGCCAAATAGCTATATATATAAAAAAAGAGCACATTTCCCCCAGCTCTCATAGCACCCTATTCCACTGTCTCATTCTTTGAGATGGTCGTCTGCTCATTTAGTGGGAGGGTTTGTGCTGGTGGCTGTCTGATCTGAAAAATAAATATATATATATATATATATATATATATATATATATATATATATATATATAGACACCAAGCTAACCCTACATCATCCAACTGCCATGAAATTCACAATTTTCATTGACAAGTACAATCAGATAAGATATGTGATGGAGTATGGGAAGACATGGTGCTTCAGTTGTAAAGGAAAGTGATTAACTTATACTTGTAGGCTGGCTGGGAGGGAGGAGGGTGTACTGGGCTGCCACGGGGTATGGGAGGAAGAAAAGAGGGATACTTTTGTTTGTTTTTGGTTTAAAGCAGCAGTGCAATGAAATTGGGCAAAAATTTCACCTTATCATTTTTTCACTATATAAAATTCCAGGCGTCTTTCTGTTTCATTTGGTGGTAACATTTTCTTGTTCATCCAAAATTTCAGTATGTTTTAAGAGTTTTAATTGAGGTTTTTTCTCAAGAGGAAAAGATGGCCACCACATTTTGCATAGAAATATCATTGTAGACCTGGGAAAGGTTAGGATCAAAAAAATAAAAAAAGGACCCATGGTGCAAGGCAGAGGAGGTAACTAGATGAGTATATTTGACAGGTATGCTAATAGTTTCCTTACCTGTAGCTGAATCTAGCTTTTTTGGGAAAAACATGTTTTGTTGCACTGCTGTTTTAAGTGTAAGGAAGGAGGATGGGGCATAATGTTATGATGTTTAGGGGCAGAGTGTTTTTATTTTTTGTGAGGATGAAAGCATACAAATTGTCGACTCTGCTCATGAATTGCCATATTGTGGCGTTTTCCCCTATAAGGAGCTCACTTTGCATCATAGAAAACTATGAACAGTTCATTGCAAAGTGTAGTATTGGTGATATTCAATGCCAAGTGAAATCAGGCAACATTGTACAGCTTTACTATAACAGAAGAGTAAACAAGTATTTTAGTTTATTTCTGAAGTCTGGGAAATATACAATGGTTTTTCTATCTGTGATAACTTAACGGTAGTTTAAGTGCCAAAGCAAAAACATTTTGAAAGATACCGTACAATATCCAGATCTATTGATGGATTGATATCAGTGACTCCTACGTTGGAGATTTTTGCTTAGCTGTGAGTAATCCACTTTTTATCCTGTGATTCTTTCATCCATTGTTTATGCCAAAATAAATTAGGAACTAAGTCTCAGAATGTACCACAATTGTTGTATACATTTCTGTATATTTTTCAGGATTGTGTAGGTCCTTAGATTTGTCTGAGCAGTACTACCCTCTGTTTTAAAAGTTTTGTTTATTATTCACTTAAACTATCACTCTATTTTGTGAATATACTTTTAGTATAATACTTTTGGCAGTGAACTACATCTTCCCTAACAGTGATATACAGTACTATGTCTTATGCATTCTAAATCTCTAATGACCACTGTATTCTCTGAGGCAGTAGTCTGCACATCCAGCATTTCACTGGTGGCTAGGGGAGGACACATTTTATTTGAATACTATACATTTGTTTCGTGTAAATTTTATTTTCTGAAAGTAATTTGAGGTAGCACTAAGTTCAAAATGAGAACACAGCTTTAACACATTTGTTTTCATTTGAACATTGAATTTCAATTACATTTTTTGTTTCTTTTGGCCAGCTGCACAAAACTTCATATTTTTCTAACTTTGAGAAAAATCCATGAATCAGAAATGCTTGATGATATAAATAGATATAAATGAACTTGTAAAAATAAAATACTTCAAAGCTGGGGTGAGGTTGTTTATAATATGAAAAGTACAGTACATCCAAACATTATGACCTAGCCATACAAAGTGAATTCTGAAATACTATGCTGTCTTAGGCTGATATACTGTATGCCGCTTTTCTCATTTAGTTTGAATGCAGCAGCAATCTATGGTTAGCTATGCAGTAATAGCATTAATGAATATCTCAGCATATTAAACTGATGATGTTCTATCCATTATGCTTCTTAGAGACTTCATAGTTATGACTGCAGTGGAGATCACATAAGAAACCCACTTATCGGCACTAGAGGGTTATAAAGGACAGTATACCAAGGATCAACTCTGTAGTGAAAGGGCATTGTGGGACTTGTAGTCTCAGAGATAAAAATATTTCAAGACTACAGCATCATTTTCTACAATCTTGCAAGACTAGGAAATGAATAGCTCTGTAGTAAACTTAATATCATGACTAATGTCACAACGGCTACAGTAAAATAGAATTTTTCCTAAGGGTGAAATTATGACTGGGAGGAACATATGCTGTTACTATTACTTTCTCATAGAGCTGCACATACTGCTTTGAATATTTTCCATTTTGCAAATGTAATTAGAAGGAGTGATTAATCATCCTAAAATTGTTGTTGGCCCTATTCTACCACTGCAGAGGCATAAAAGATGGATTTAGCTCCCAAGTGGATCAAGGTTTGCAATCCCATTAATCATAATGGGTTCAATTTTCAAAACAAGCCATCCCTCTGGTCAAAGCAAGGAAGGTGCCCAACAATGTCTGCACTCATCATTTATTTTTGGCTATCAATATCCCAAATGAAAATGTGCCTTAGTCCACGTTTGATACAGATGGTCTAATTTGCTAGAGTGTAAAGCTAAGGGGTACAAGCCCAAACTGACGTTAACATGGATAACTGCTGTAAAGGGATGGGACATGGGCAAGAGTTGGTGCTTCAGGGAATCAGGGGTAAGGCTAGCAGATGCATGAATGTCTGTATTCATGGACATTACCTTCAGTGTTAATATCACTTTACTTTGTCCTTACCAGATCAATTCAGAAATCTTTCATATTGCTCAAAGGCACATTGCTGAATCAGGTTAGCAGGGGAAAAACAATGTGTTGTTACTATAGTAGGTAATGTTCATTACTGAAGAACTGTGTTTCTTTGACAGATTTCTGATTAAGGGCCTCATCCTCAAAGATGATGTGACACATTAAAATATGAAGTAAATCGTACAATTGACTCCATGCTGCACAGCTCCTATGCCCATGATTCACAAAAGTGATGGGTTGTACTGAGAGTTGCAAAATCACTGTCACAACAGCTAGAGTAAAACAGACAGACTCTGTTGAGCTGCAGAGGGTCCAGAGTGTTGAAGTGGCTTAGAATCTAATCTGTTTACTCCTGTTCCTTTCCCTAGGTAGGTGACTGCTTGGAGGTTTCAGGACAGGGCAGGTGATTCACAGCAGTTCAGTGGGGAAGAACCAGTGGTGTGGTAGAAGCACAACGGTTTGCTCACAGGGGATGGAGCATTCAAGTAACTAAGTTATATTTCTCTTCAGGAGAGGAGGTCATGGTGCTTAGCAAATAACTGCTCAGGAAGCATACTCTTTATTTTCAGGTCAAGGTGGTTAATATCAATGCTGGCCTGATTGCTGCAGTAGGGAAGGCACCAGAGGAAAGGATGAGACAAGATAAAGGGGATTGCCTCTTTATGTGACATCTGGACTGAGCAACCAATTGTGAGGCTTACTAAAGATGACAATTTCAACAGTAGAGGAAGGGGTTTAAAAGGAGTTGTTTGGGGATCCATCCGAAACAGACTCTGTCGGGCTGCAGTGATTCGCAATGTTGAAGGGGCTCGGAAACTAATCTGTTTACTTCTCTACCGTTCCCTAGGTATTTATTTATTCATTTAATTTTGTTGACCCAGTAGGCCCACTGAGACTAGAAGTCCCTTTTTCAGGGGTGACCGGGGAAGGGATACAGATGGTAACCAATTGAATTTGAACCAGATTAAGCTATCGGTGGTATTTTCAGTGAATGTGGGAAATTTGGCCAGGACACCAGGGAAATTCCCCTACTCTGCAGTAGGGGAACTTACTGACTGTGAGCCATGGCCACTTCGAGTGGAGCTCCAGTGGAACAGGACATCCCAAATGAAGGGGAGAGAACCCCTCTTGCTAGAGAGTTATTGGATGACCCCGAAGTTTTTATGGATGTTGTTTCAGACCTGAAAGAGATATGTGATTCAGAGATATTTATTTCAATTGAGGATCTAAGGCTACAAAAGCCTGAAGTTGATATACCTCCTGAGAAATCTGCTGAATCTGCAATGAAGGAATCCCCTACAAGAATTACTGACTAAAGAAAAAAAGAGACACTTATTGGAAAAAGGGCATTTGATAGAGCAACTCACCCGATTTCAGAATGACGCACTGACTGTCAAAACTCCTGGCCCACTTGTCATCGGGCCTGCATTACAGGATGATGTGGCAGCTACAGGGAAAGTGTGGCTGGGTGACTCAGCTACGATTATTCTTTCTGATGCCACTCCTGTAATAACTGAGGTACAAACACCTACGGCTGGCAGTAAGGAAGTGCACAGTCACTCATGCCGAAAGCCAGCAGATTTAGTTACTCAAGCTGTTCCTTGCTTAGATATACCTGGTACAGTCCCGGACAAGTGTAAAAACACTCCAAGAGAAAGTAGGACTTACAGGGCCTATGGCTCAGACAAATTCTGACATTACCACAGAACCGTCTATCTCGAACCTTTCTAAAACTGCTGGGTTCATTTTTCGGAATGCCACGTCGGCGCCCATACCTGCTGAACACAATAATGAAGTGATTTACCAGACTTCTCCTTTAAATCAGGATGGAACAACTGTGTTTAATATTTCACTAGATATTGAATCTCGATCTGGGATGAGGGAAGACAATAAAGTAAAGTGCATGGCCCTGACAACGCAAATGGAAATATCTTTGCTTCTGCACCTTCTACAGTACTACGGCCTTGCCAAGAGCATCAGAACTCTGAGTCCCCACTTGTTCTCAAGGTGGGGCATGATGAACTTCCATTGCCCACAGGGACTCCAGGTGAGCCCTGGTCCCCCCAGAAGGCATTAAGTGAGGCTGTTTGGATGCAGAATACTCAAGGAACTTGGATTCCCACCACTGATTTGGATCCTACACTCAATTTTACTCAAAATTCACCTGAATGGCATGCCAAGGCTTTACATCCTGCTATGCATTCAGGTTTATTACCTACAAATCTTGCAAATGGAAACCTGACATTTAATAAGATTGCATCAAGTTTAGAACCTAAAAATCCTGCTGTGCAGCCCTCTGCCATTGACATGACTTCAGAGACACCTCTCCCTGTGGAGGAACATCCTCAAATTCCCAAAGAGGCACACAAACTGCTTCTCTCGGAACATTTTTCTAAAATTAGAAAAGAAGCAGCTCCAAGAAGAAATGCTGTACACATCCGGTATAAAAGAGGACTTGAAGTTCCCCCAAACAGGCATCAAGTGGTCAAATTACTACTGAAAGATTCTCTGCACTTCTCCCCTAGAGAAATGTTTGCATTCATTAACATTTCAGGGGAGGACAATTTTGATATTAGCTTCTGATCTGCTTATGGTCTTGATTTATTTTGGGAGAGGTATAACCAAGTTACATTTTCTCCTACATGAACCCCCTTTTTGGTTATCCCCTTAACCAAACCACTGATTAACTATGTTACTGTAATGTTCTGCAATGAGGGGGTCCATGTAAAGGATATAACTTACGGGCTAAGACAGAAATGTGATGTAATGAGTCCTCCAGAAGCTATATTAGATACCAAAATGTTTTGGACTGGGGATGGTGTTATAAAGTTAAACTAAGGCAAACTGAGTCTGGAATCGAACATATCCCTAATTCTTTATTGTTGGGGCATGATAGAGGTGTTTGTTTTTACACTGGTCAGCCTTGGGCCTTTTACAAATGTGGATCCAGAACACATCTTTCCAGTTCATGTGACAGGCCTAGGTGCGATAACTGTGGGGAGATTGGGCATATTGCTTTTCAGTGTGCAAATCACACTAGGTGTGATCTTTGTGAAGATACTGGTCATGTTTTTTCTGAATGCTCTTGGGCTGCTAAAACTAAAGCTACTTGTTTAAGCCCTGATCTCCTTATACAGCAAACACAGTACTCCATTTCCCCCCAAACCACTACATCCTTAGCCCCTGATCCTCCGACCAGAGTTCCACTGGAAGACCACCCCCGCCTCCTCCCTCTCTTGATCTCCCTTCAGGAGCAGAGGCAGAACCAGTTCCCCCCCCCCCATTACCTCTTCTTTAGCTTTGCCTACTGACTCCTCATTACCAGTGCATTATACTGACCATGTAGAAGATGTTTCTACCCCTTCCAGTCAACCATCTTATACCGCCTTACCAGTATGTAGATCAGCTAGGAATCTGAAGGTGGGACTGGTCCAACCCCTTGTAGAAATAGACTCCAAAAGTCCTTTTCCGTCTTGGCCCCCCAATAGGGGGACTCTGAGATGTATTTGGAGGATTCTGATTCCCGATCTACTAAAACAGAAAACAGTGTCTCCCTACAGCACAAATCAGAATATAAAGGAAAGAAAAAGAAAAGGAGGAAAAAGGAGCCTTGAGTTTGACAATGTTTACATGAATGGCTCCTTTCAGTATTTATTTATTTTTTTTTGTTTTGTTCACCAGGTAAGTGCACTAGACAAATCCTGCCTATTTTCAGGCATGATCCGGGGAAGGGGGATACGGATGAATGCCAACTGACCTTGAACCTGATTAAGCTGTTTGTGGTATTTTTAGTGAATGAGGGAAATTTGGCCAGGACACTGGGGAAATTCCCCTACTCGCTGGTAGGGGGAGCCTTGTCCACTGGCTGCATGATGGCCAGTTAGAGGGATCCATTGGAGGAGATGGATGTGGAGGGTGCAGGAGAGAGAGGGCCTCCTCTACTGTGCTTGTTGAGCTAGAGGCCACTGAGGAGGAATGCGCTGTAGCTGAAGTAGCTTCTGTGAGTGTGGTGGAGGCTGACGTGCTTGCTATTGTGGCTCCTGCTTCTTGGCAGGGCATGTCCGTTTTATACTCTGCTGGTTTAGATAAGGGCTGTTTACTTCAGAGACGCTCTGCTTTGTTACGACAAATGGCAACTTTGGACAGGGAGATTGCAGCTCTCCCTGAGGCTTCTGTTTCTTTTATCCCTGTCCCAGATTTATCCCAGATTCCTGAGTCCCCCTGCTGATGCAGAACATCCTGCTATGTCTTGTCGGACTGAGGCTGCCAACACTTCCCCTTCGGTTGCAGGTTTAAGGGCTGGCAGTTTGCTGGGTAGTAACCCAATGTGCCTACAGCCCCTGCTGGATCTCAACTCGAGTAAAAATAAATGGACTGGAAGTAAAAAACAACTCAGTGCCCAGCGTGGAGAAAAGTCGGAAGAGTTAGACACTGTTGATTCATCTGCTGCCATTTTCTTTTTTCCACCAACTCAAACGCCAGGGTGGAGTAAAAAATTGGAGAAATCGGTTCCAGCTGTCCAGTCGGCAGTGAGTTTACCTACTGTCAAGTCTACTACTGCTGTGGGTGTTACGGAGGAGGCAGCTTGGTCCCCAGAAGCGGCCCTGCAGAACGCAGATTGGGAACTCGGGGATGGAGGTGCTTGGATGCCGGACTCGCAAGACCCTTCCTATTTGAACATGATACAGAAGGCTGCAGCTCTGGTGGCCACTGACTTGTCTTCTCAACTGAGCTCCAATGAACTCCGGGGTAATTCTTCTATTTTTTGTTCTACAGGATGTAATGTTACTGCTGTACAGACAGATTTGCCAATTGATATTAGTGAGTTAGGGGGTGTTACTACAGTTGTGGATGGTACTTTACCAGCTAAAATATTACCAATCAGTGGTGGTTCTCTTGGTCCTGATACTGGTGTCAGTCAAACCACTGATTCTGAGGTTCCCCTCAGGTTGTGGTCTGATCCTTTGTTGCTTGAAGTACCTGACGACGACCCTGTGTGGCCAGTAGGTTTTAAAATGGTGGATTTCTTTTCCTCTAAAGGCGAATCTTCCCCAAGATGTAATGCAGTTCGGCTATTATATAAAGGGGGCTTGTTGGACGCACCAAATAGGGTTTATGTTGCCAAAACCTTACTTAAAGGCTCCATGAGGTTTTTTCCTCTGAGATTTTTGCCCTTATTAGCCTGGGGAAGGATAATTATGATATAAGTTTTAAACAAGTATCTAGTTTGGATAAATTTTGGGCACAGTATGCTGTCTGCTAGTCTTCTCCCACTTGGTCCCCTTTCCATGCTATACCTTTAACTAAGGCTGCAGTGAGGAACATAACTATTATGTTTAAAAATGAAGCGGTAATTGTTGAGAACATTTTGTTCTGGTTGAGACAACACTGTGAAGTGCCCAATAAACCTGTCCCTACATTAGATAGTGAACAAATTTGGGATGGCAGGTAGAGGGTTTGAGTGAAATTATACTCTACTAATGCTGGGCCTAGTCATTTACCAAGTTTTTTTTTATTATCTAGTAAAGATAAGGGGTTGATTTTTTATGCAGGACAACCTAAGTCCTGTTTCAAATGTGGATCCTGAGCTCGCTTTAGTTCTGCCTGTGATACAGTTAAGTGTAATCATTATTTTGACTTTGGACATAATTCCAGTGCTTGTCTGAATTTATTTAAGTGCAATTTACGTAAACGCATGGGACATGCCTATGGGTGATGTCCCTGGGCCTCACATAATAGGGAAGATTGCCCCCCTCATGAAGGACTAATTACACTTACTCAGCAATCACAGGCCAAACTTGTTGCTGAATGGGATTTAAAAGCTAGTACAGATTCCTCCCGGCTTGGGTGACAGGAGGGCTCCACTGGGAAGGATGCACTCGAGGTAGATCATTTACACACTGGCCAAATCCCCCAGGAGCAGGTCCTAGTCGTTGATACATCCAATAGTACCGAGGTGGCAGTAATAGAAGAATCTATGGCTGAGGATGTTAATGTAATGCCTCCTCACCCGCCCCAACAGCACAGTCTAATTTAGGCCTGGAGAAACCTGCCTTTGTTCAGGTGCATCATAAGAGGACTAGGAAAGGCTTGGCTGTTTCTGGATGAGGTAAAGAGGCTGGGGTTCTTTCTTAGAAGACTGGGAATAAGTCTGCCTTATTGGCTTCAGAATTGTCTGATAGGGACTCTGCAGGGGAGGAAACTGACACTTCCTCTGTAGTATCTAATACAGATACTGAGGGTGGTGGGGAGGCAGATCCAATTGCTAAGAGAACTAGACAGTGTCACAGAAGTAAATCATCCTTAGGTACTTGAATGGCTTCTTTATCGGTTTGCTCCTTAAATATTAATAGTATTAAGGGACACAGGAAGCTTGGGGGCGTGATGTTAACCCTGCAGGATTTACGATGTGATATTGCTTGTCTTGTAGATACCAGGTTAAAATCACATCAGGAACTGCAACAGGTCTCCAAGGCATGGCCTCATGGTCCTTCCTTTTGGTCATCTGGGACCAAAAAGTGTGATGGCATAGGGATTTTATTTTCTAACCCTGGTCTGCATGTCTCTAGACTGGTAGATATACAGCCTGGTAGAGCATTGTTACTGGACATTTCCTTCTCCTCGGAGAGATTCCGATTGATTGCAATTTATGCTCCCCAGACTAAGGCACAGAGGGTGTCTCTTTTTCATTTAGTGCGTCCCTTCCTACATACTTCCAGACTGATTATGTGGGTGGGGGATTTTAACTGTGGGTTACACCAATTGGACAGGGGTCTTCAAACCTCTAAATTATTTTGTGATTTGGTCACACTAAAGGATGTGATCTCTACAGCTCATCTTGTGAATGCTTACAGATCACGTTATGTGACTGGTAGGTTTACATTTTTTAAGGGAAACCTTTGCACTCGGATTGATTTTATTTTTTTGTCTAGTGTCTTACATGTTCTCTCTTGTAAAACTATTGGTGTGGAATTTTCTGATCATGCTGCTGTCTGGGTTTCTTTCTCTTGGGAGAATGCTCCGTGGTGTAAGAAGAATTAGTGAAGGCTTAATGACTCCATGTTACTAGATTCTAAAGTTCAGAAAATGCAGAGGAAGGAATGGGCAGCCAGGCTTTCAGTAGCGGACTTTTATGATGATGCATCTGATTGGTGGGAGGATGCTAAGGTCTGATGGAGGCAGGTTTTGCAAGGGAAAGCTGCTGCTGATCGTAGTGCCCAATATCTGCATAAATTGGCATTACGTCAACAATTACAGCATCTGATCTCTCTGTCAGATACCTCTTCTCACAATTATAGTAAGCAGATTGCAGTTGTTTGTAGTCAAATGAAAACCTTACAGTATGATCGAGCTAGTTCCCTGGGACAAGAGGCTAGATTTGGGACTAGATTGTCTAAAGGGGGGTTGGACCCTTTTAAGGCCTATAAGGGATGGGTGGAGTCTACATTTCTTCAGGCTTTAAGGTCCCCCTCTGGAGAGCTTGTTATGTCTCTGGAGCTTTTGGTGGATGTGGTTGAGCAGCATGTACTTAATATGTTGGATACTACCCCTGATTGTGTGTCGTCGGATTCCTTTTTGGACTCACTGAACTTACCCCCTCTTTCAAAAGTGGATGGTGACATGTTATCTGCTGATATTTCGGCTATTGAGGTGTCACAGGCTATTGGGCATTTAAATTTGAACTCAGCACCTGGGTCAGATGATCTTACATCCAGTTTTTACAGTATCTTTAAGGAAGATTTGGTCCCAGCTTTGACCTTTTTATTCAATGACATGTTGTCTAAAGCTACTTTTACAAAAACTATGAAAGAAGCCATTTTTGTACTGATTTTTAAGAAGGGTTCTGTGGCTGATCTGAACAAATGGAGACCACTTAGTCTGCTAAATGTTGATTACAAAATTTTAGCTAAACTTTTGTTGGCTAGATTGCTTAAGATATCCGGCATAGTTAGTCCGGCTCAGACTTGTGGTATACCCGGAAGGTGTCAGCATGATAATTTGGTTCTGTTATGGTAACTGTTTCTTTAGGAGATAGGGGCCATGTTAAAGGATGGGTGTTAGGCTTGGACCAAAAAAAAAGGCCTTTGACAAGGTCTCCCATAGGTTTTTATTTTCCATCCTGGCAGCTTTTTGGATCCCTGCTCAGTTTATTCAGTGGATTAGAGCTTTGTATTCCAGAGCTATTATTATTCCCAATGTTAATGATTGGTTGGGTATGCAGGTAACCGTTAAATGGGGTGTTCGACAAGGCTGCCCCTTGAGTCCCATTTTATATGATTTTTGTATTGATGTCCTGATTAGGGCTATTCTTCTTTGTCCAGAGATAGTGGGGTTGAGTGGGGCTCAACCTTCTATTCCCATTAAGATTTTGGCTTATGCTGATGATTTAGTTTTGACGGTTGGCATGGATACTGAGGAAAGGGCTTTGGAGGGGAGTCCTACAGAACTATTCTTCTATTTCAGGGTCTCATATTAATTTTGAAAAGAGTGTTGGGGTTCCTCTTGGCCAACTCTCTGTTCAAGTTACTGGTACGTTTGCTGGTATTAGGATTTCCACTGCTCCTTTTAAATGTTTGGGCATTTTGTTTGGGTCTGGGGATATGCAATCCCATAATTGGCAGGCAGCAATCGGGAGAGCAGAGGGCCTCATTGCTGGGTGGAAGCAGCACCAAATTGGTAAAAGAAAGTGAGTCTATCTGATCAAAACGTTACTAGTTCCCATATTTTTATATCTTTGTTATGTCTTCCCCTGCAGGTGACATTATTTACTAGATTATTCAGCATTTTCTTCCAAGGGTTTTGGGGGTCTCGGTTGAACCCAGTTAAGCGCAGTGTGACCTATAGGCCACTGGTTGAGGGAGGGGTTGGTATGGTTAACCCTGTTGCTTTGTTTTATAGTTTATTTTTCTACTATAATTTTGGGAGGGCATTGAAGCCTGGGGATGAGGGTTGGAAACCTTTTCTTTTGCAGTGGCTGTTACCCTGTCTTATCCACTGGAATTTGGGGAAAAAGGGTTTTGTGGCCAGAATTCCTGATATTCCTTCCTATGGTAAGGAAGCAATAAAATTGGCATTATCCTGGGGCTTTAGCCCCCAGGCTTTTTGTGTTCAGAGTCAGAAATCCCTCTATGAAAGGGTTTGGAGGAGAAATGCTCAGGATAAGGGTTGCCTTCCCCTTTTGTCCTCCAGATCATTTTGACTGGATTCTCAAGCAACTTTGAAACCCACGTTTACCTCCATATGTTTGGGATATGGTTTGGTTGGGGAATTATGGGAGATTAAGTGTTAAAGGTAATCATAAGCATAAAGCTATGGACAATAGATATTGCCCTAGGGATTTCTGTCAGTGTATTTTAGAAATCCAACAACATTTATTTCTGGACTGTCAATTTGCACTTGATTTCTGGAAATTGCTAGCCAGTACTTGGTCTGAACCTTTAATACAGCATTTATCATATGAAGATGTTATGTTTTGCACAAATGTTTACTTGCTTAGAAAATATGAGGCTGAAACTATGTATGTTGTTCTGACATTTATTTGTTATTATCTATGGCAGGCTAGATGCATGTTAGTACTACACCAGAAATGGATTTCATTACAGGAAATTGCAGACAATATTAAAACTGCTGTACTTTCAGTAAAATTCCATGATTTTCAAGTTTGTACTAGATCCCAGTTTCTCCAGTTTTGGAAAAACAGTGACGTTTGGCATCTTGATTAATTTTCTGTGTTTTCTGTTTTGTTGTATAAGTTCCTTTTCTAGATGCGTTTGTTAGTTTACATTTCTGTTTTTGTTGTTTTGTTCTTGATCATTTGTATTGCATTCATTTATTTTGTAATGAAGTCCACTCTTTTCAATAAAATTGACTCGGAACTAGCGACCATCGAACAGTATGGTTCACAATAAACACAGCAATACAGTCAATCCATACAAAGGCAACAGTACTGGACTTCAGGAGGGCTGACTTTGCCAAAATGGGTGAGTGCCTAAGGAATGCACTAGCAAATGGACACGAAGGAGGGGTGGAAGAACAATGGGGAATAATAGAAACTGCCATCACAGAGGTAACAAGCCTTTGTGTGAAGCAAATAAACAAAACAAAATGATGTAAGAAACCACTATGGTTCTCAAAGGAGGTGGCAGTGAAGGTTCAAGAGAAAAAGAAAGCATTCAGAAAGTACAAGGAATCACAGAAGGAGCAGGACAGAGAATTGTATCAGTTAAAGCAAAGGAAGCTGGGAAGGCAGTCAGAACATCAAAGGCCGAACCGAGGAAAAGACAGCCAACTCAATTAAGAAGGGGATAAAACCTTTTAGGTACATCAGGGAGCGAAGGAAGACCAAGGGAGGGATAGTGAGGCTTAATAAAGGGGAGGGGGGTGGACAGAGGGTGATGGTGAAAAGGCAGAGATACTAAACAAATACTGTATTTTTGCTCAGTATTTACAAATGAAGAGGGGGAGGTACCTAAAACAAACAATAGAAACACTCTGGATACAGAAGTTGATACCAGTCCATTCACAGAAGAAAGGGTTCTGAAAGAACTCTTAAAACTGTAGGTGGACAAAGCAATGGGGCATGATGGGATCCATCCCAGAATTCTAAAAGAACTAAGGATAGAACTAGTGACACCACTGGCTACCTTCTTTAACAAATCATGGGAGGATGGTGTGGTACCTGAGCACTGGAGGAGGGCAGATGTGATTTCCCTTCACAAAAGTGGGAGCAGGGCAGAAGCAGGAAACTACAGACCTGTTAGTTTAACCTCAGTGATAGGAAAAATGATGGAATCACTTCTGAAGGAAATAATTGTCGAGTTCCTAGAGGCCAGAGGGGCACAGGACCCAAGGCAGCATGGATTCACAGTGGGAAGGTCATTCCAGATGAATCTAATAGATTTCTTTGACTGGGTGACCAAAGTAGTAGATCAGGAAGGGGCTGTGGACATGGCCTACCTAGACTTTAGCAAGGCATTTGTCTCAGTCCCACACAAAAGATTAATATACAAGTTAGCCAGCCTGGCAGTGGGTCCCAAGATGATAGCCTGGGTAAAAAATTGGCTGGAGACTAGGACACAGAAGGTAATAGTAAATGGAGTCCACTCTGAAGAAAGGGGTTACTAGTGGGTACCGAGGTTCAGTATTAGACCGGTCCTCTTCAATGTCTTTATAGCTACATTGCAGAGGGACTGGAAGGAAAAGTATGTCTCTTTGCAGATGACACAAAATCTGCAACAGAGTTGATGCACAAGGTGGGGTGGAAAGGATGAGAAGGGACTTGGCAAGGTTAGAGGAATGGTCAAATGTATGGCAGCTTAGATTCAATGCTAAGAAGTGTAAGGTAATGCACCTGGGAAACAAAAACCCAGGGGAAGAGTACACAATGGGGGGTGAGATACTAACAACAACAAAAATGGAAAGGGGCCTGGTGGTAGTCATATCAGATGACTTAAAGGTGGGCAAGCAATGTGAGAGGGCAGTAAGGAGGGCTGGGGGATACTGGGATGCATAGGGAGAGGCATCATCAGTAGAAAACAGGAAGTTGTTTTCCCTCTGTGCAAACAGCTGGTGAGACCCCATCTGGAGTACTGTGTGCAGTTCTGGAGACCCAATCTCTGCAAGGACACAGACAAGATGGAAGCTGTCCAGAGGAGGGCAAATAAAATGGTGCAGGGTCTGCACCAGAAGACATATGAAGAGAGACTAAAGGAGCTTAATATGTATAGCCTAGAGGAAAGAAGGGAGAGGGGGGACATGATAGAAACTTTCAAGTACCTCAGGGGAATCAACAAAGTCCAAGAGGGTAGCATCTTTCAAAAAAAGAGGTGCGCAAGAACAAGGGGGCACAATTTGAAGATAGAGGGGGGAACAGCTCAGAGGTAATGTAAGGAAGATTTTTTTCACAGAAGGGGTTGTGGATCCATAGAACGGCCTTCCAGAGGAGGTTGTGGAGTCAAAAACTGTGGTTGAATTCAAGCATGCATGGGACTGTCATAAGGCAATTCTAGGGGTTGGGGGTAGAAAGAAGTAGGCTGCTGATTAACTAGGATCTGCAGCTTATCCATTAGGTAGGGAAATGGGCAGACTGGGTGGGCCAAGCGGTCCTTATCTGCTGTCAAATTCTATGTTTCTATGTTTCTAAATTTCCCTACTCTTTTCGAGAAGTGCCATGGGATCTTTAACATCCATCTGAACTACCACCAATCCAGGCAGATGGGACCTCAGTTTAACGTCTCATCCTAAAGACGGCACCTCAGAAGTGCAGCACCCCTCTCATGCCGCACTGCAGTGTCAGTACTGGGATATTAACCCAAGTTCCAGATGTGGGAACTGAACCCACAGCCCTCTGATCTCCTGTCCTCAGGTAGGTGACTACTTGGCTGTTTCTAGACCAGGTGGAGTATTCACAGCAGTTCAGTAGGGCAGAAGAAGTGGTGTGGAAGAAGTGCAAGGGTTTGCTCACAGGGGACAGAGCTTATAAGTAACTAAGTAAGTTATACTTATTATCAGGAGAGGAGGTTGTGGTGCTTAACAAATTGGACACCCTCTACCACAGAGCTATCAGGTTCATTACTGGCCTTCCACTTTCCACACGCCAGTGCTCCCTGTACTCTTCGTTAGGCAGGACTTCCCTTCACTACAGAAGGAATGGAAACATTGCCCTATGGGCCTTCAGAGTGGTGACCAACAAGCTCCCCTCATATGTCTCAGATTGTATTCCCTGGAGTGTGTTAGGCACCTACACTCTAAAGAGCTATTCCCTAATTGCCCTCCAAGTTCCAAGGGTCAAAACTTGTTTCTGCAAAGCTGCTCTAAGCTTCTATTTACCCACATTGTGGAACTGTTTACAAAGGAACTTGAAGCTGAGCTGCCCTGTTAGCCTGAATATCTTCAAAGCACTCTATGATGGCTACATGAAAGCACCATGCAAATGTTTTCCTCACCACTAGCATACTAATTCCGCAACTCCCCCTTTCCATCCTGACGCTCACCATGTTTCTCCCCTGGCCCTCAATCTTTCCCTATTAACTCTTCCTGCTGCACCCACCCTTCCCTCTCCACTCCAGCCTGGCTAAAGTCCCATCCCATCCATAGTAGTGTCCCGATTATCTACCCCTCCTCTGTCATTATCATAATAAACAAGTACATGACACCCATCATCACTTTCTGTAGTTTTAGCCCGATTCTTCACCCAGTCATCGGTAATATATCCCTCCTTTTCTTTACCTCTCTAACCTGCCACCCCGTACATGACATCTTTCCCCTATATGTGTAGATTCCAGCTGCCTCACTCAAAAGATCTCTGCTTATAATCCCTGTATGCCTATGGTTGATTGTACATCTGCTGACTTCTTCAATTGTAAAATAATACTGCTTTATTTTACTTATTTCAACCTTGTACTGTACTGTATACACTGTATATACTTTTTCTTCCTTGTATATTATTGCTTTTTGTATGCCTGCTACTGTACTGTACTTTGCTGTATTCATGACCAGGTCCACCTTGCAAATGAGCCTTGCTCAATGGTGCCCACTTGGATAAATAAAGATTTTGATTGATTGATTGATTGATTGATTGATGTTTCTTTGCAAGGGTGAACTGGGTGCATCATTTCTGTAGATCAGTATAAAGCTTTTGACAGAGTTTACCATCCCT
This sequence comes from Neoceratodus forsteri, assembly GCA_016271365.2. NCBI lineage: Eukaryota > Metazoa > Chordata > Ceratodontiformes > Ceratodontidae > Neoceratodus > Neoceratodus forsteri. Next base: position 218,538,573 of record CM057453.1, read on the forward strand.
TTATTTTTTTAACCTTAGAAGCATATGGCATTCCACTACAAGTAATACAGTGGCTGAAATCTTTATATCATGGTGCAGTAGTGCACCCGGTAATTAGACATCAAGTTATAGAAGGGTTTTTTATAAAGACAGGAGTCTGGCAGGGTTGCCCCCTTAGTCCTCTCCTTTATATTTTCACATTGGACCCACAATTCAGCTTTTGACAGACACCCCGAGATGGTTGGGAGTGACGGGGCCAGATAATAGTAAAGGGTCTTACATGCATGCTTATGTGGATGACATTTGTTTATTTTTGTCTGACTATACCCAAGTGCCCCTTTTTTTGCAACCTATAAATATTTATTCTGGTTTTTCTAATTCCCAATTGAACAGGACAAAGAGCAAATACATTTTTATTGGATCTAACTTCCCAGATCTGCTTTCTATAGAAAGGATATTACTTTCCTCTGAACCTCTAAAAATGATTTTGTACACTGCTATGATTTTCCCACTTCACATACAGTTAGAAACCAAATTATATATCTTTTTTTTTTTCAGATGTTATGGGGAAATAGATTGAACCCCATTAAATGGCTGTACACATACTTACGGAAAGATAAAGGAGGACTCAGCATGATAGACCCTGTGTTTTTTTTCCACACTTTGTTTTTTTTTCAGTTTCTGAAGGGCCTGATGTCTGGAGATGCGATGCATTCTTACTGGATCAAAATAAATCTATACTGATACTTCACCAAATTGAAGACTACTCCCCTTAAACTGACTTGTAATCTTCATATTCCACAATGGTTCACACCTGCTGCCCAAAAAATATACAAATGGGGTTTAATGACACAACAAATTATTGGAAATTCAGGGCCACAGCTGTATAAAGTAGTCATGTCTTCAATTTATCTGACTGAACCCTGTTTCAAAAATTGTCCATCCTCCCAAAATTCAGGAGTTCTGTCCCAGTTGACCAATCTGAGAATTCCTATTTAGATGTGGGAATTTCTTTGTTAGCAGTTTATGGAAGGATTAATATAAGCGGGAATGCAAAATATAAAGCTAAAACTGAAAGAAATTTTCCATATGAGACTTGTATAAATCAAGAGGAAACCATGGAATATTTTTTATTTCACTGTTCTTATGTGAAATCTCTATGGGATTACCTTGCCACCAAATGGAGTATGGGTTGGTTAATGAATGTACATTATGATAACCTGGTATTGGGGCAATTTTATAATTTAGGGACTTATTATTCTAAAGAAATACTGGTTGTCTTTTGTTGCTGTCTAAAATTCTATCTATGGCAGGCCAGATGTCAGTGGATATTATTTCAAAGATTGATGCCTTATGAGACAGTGGGAAATCTTATAAAGTCTGCCATGGAGAAAGTGTATATTTCGGATATAGCGGTTCATACATCCAAAAAGGTTTCTACTTGGGGAAAGGGTTTTCTATGTTCATTAAAGTATAAATGATTGATTTTTTTTTAAATTAGATAAATAAGAGAATTTAGATTGGATCTGCTGGTTTACTGGGTCTGCTGTTTACACTAACTGAAAGAATATATTTAAGTTTAATTTAATGGTTTATTCGGAACATTGTTAAAATGTCATTTTCCCCCCTTATTTCATTTTATTATTTGTGTGATTTAACACTGATTTCTCTTTCTTTTTCCCTTTATATATATTTTTTCTTCCCTATATATTACTATAACTTTTTACATGGTTTTGACATTTATGTTTCTTGATGTTGTTACAATAAAAATTAATCTACTCTTTTCGATAAGTGCCATGGGATCTTTAACATCCACCTGAACTACCACCAATCCAGGCAGATGGGACCTTGGTTTAATGTCTCATCCAAAAGATGGCACCTCAGAAGTGCAGCACCCCCCTCATGCTGCACTACAGTGTCAGTATTGGGATAGTAACCAAAGTGCCAAGTGTGGGAATCGAACCCACAGCCCTCTGATCTCCTGTCCTCAGGTAGGTGACTACTTGGCTGTTTCTAGACCAGGTGGAGTATTCACAGCAGCTCAGTAGGGCAGAAGAAGTGGTGTGGAAGAAGTGCAAGGGTTTGCTCACAGGGGACAGAGCTTATAAGTAACTAAGTAAGTTATACTTATTATCAGGAGAGGAGGTTGTGGTGCTTAACAAATAACTGCTTAGGAAGCATACTTTTATTTTCACATCATCATGGTTAATATCAGTACTGGCCTGACTGTTGCATCAGGGGAGGCACCGGAAGACCTGCCCACCCACCCCAGGTTCATCGCTCTTTATAGGAGCAGGAGCTGCATCATATTCCCTGCCTGGGGATAGGAAATAACAGGACAAATAAATAAATAAAAAAAAAAACACAGGGCAGTAATAGGAAAAAGCTTACCAGACAGTAGGAAAGACAGCTAGAGCTATACATAAAGATAAACTGGGGTAGTGGAACAGATTGATAGCAATGGTATCCAGCTAAAAAGACAGAGAACATTCAATTTAAGGGTATGGATAGGGAAATAAGGACAGAATGTGGGGAGTGGTGCAGCGCAGTGGTTGCGGGGCAGCAATGTTCTGGCAGACCTTTTGGACACTGAGGTGCTGCTCTATCTGTATGCATCTCTATAGACTGAGGGAAGAGTTCACTAGATTCAGTGTGGAGGCAGCCTGGGTCAGGAGAACTTTCAACCCTATCCAGATACCACCCAGTCCAATTCCATTGCCTTAAAGTATGACAGGAAGAAGGGGCACTTGGACAGTGGTGGGCTCAGGGAGGGTAAGGTTGGTCAGACACAGGCATATCCCAAGACCTATTTCACTACACAGTTCTTATGCTGCACTGGTAGGGAGGGACTGCCTATCTGAGGTACCCAGGTTATTGGAAGGGATGGATCTGGAGGTCAACCAGAGTGGTGACCTCAATGGGGGCAGCAGAGGTCCCAGATGCGGAGGAAGTGAATCCTGATGAGGGAATCAATTGTGAGGAGACTGCAGTTGGGAACATGAGGGGAGGAAGACAGGGAGGTGAGGTGCCTCCCAGGCACCACTGCTAGAAGGGATTGAAAGAGGATCATAGGGATTGCATGGAGGGCAGCAGGGGAGGGTGAGCTGGATGTCATTATCCATTTAGGGGTGAATGACCTGGTTGAGGAAGAATCAGAGACAGTTCAAGAGGAGTTCAGGATATTGGGGAGAAGTCAGAATCAAGTAGCCAAATACATGACCTTTTTCAGAAGTGCTACTTGGTCAAGGACAAGGGAGAGCACAGGAGCATCTGCACCAGGACCTTCAATACCTGGTTGAAGAGATAGTACAATGGGAAAGGTTTTGGATTCATTGGGGACTCAGCGAGCACCTGGAGGAATGGAGGCTTATTCAGTGCTGACAGCCTGCATCCATCCAGAATGGGTACCAAGCTTCTCAACAAAAAGTTTAAATGCTACATTGGTAGCAGGACAGGGGCAAAAAAAGTTAAACTGAGCAAACCCAGACAATGTCTCCCACAATTGGGACAGGATCTGCACTCTCTGGGCAACTACTGTATTAAAATGTACTTTTTTATATAGAATGGGTAGTCAACAATGGAGTAACAGGGAAAGGGTAAGACAATTTAACTGAAAAACAGGGATGCCTTACTGCATAGAAAATCTACCCTAATAAAAGAAATTAAGGGATATTAAGGGATCAGTACAGCAGTGTCTCTGGACAACTACTCTACTAGTAGTTACAATACAAAAAAATATAGAATTTCTTTTCACAGAAAAATGAATAAACAATTGGAGTAACACAGCACGGGTAAGAAGTTTTAATTGACACAAGTGAATAGCAGACAGAACTGACAATGAACCAAAAGAAATCAGGGAACAGCACTTTGTCTTAAAACTTTTGACTTTTAAATATAAGAACAGGAATGTTGTACCAACAAGTGTAACAGGAGGACTCAGGAGGAGTAACTTTTAAGATAAAGTGACAAAAAAATGTCAGTATATATAAGAAAACTATTACAAATAAGTAGAACATAAACAGAAATACCATGAAACATGTCACTTAATAATCACACCCAAACCACTGAAATAAAAATGAAAAATCACTGACAAAGACTTAACAAAAATAACAGGAATTCCCTAAGAATTTTAGAGAAATCTGCTCTAAAAGATTAAGAACTTGCCTGCCCTGCTTTTACACACCTACCCTCCCCCATTCAACTCCTTCACAGATTCAGACAAAACTGAAAACACTATTTACACTAAAAATTGTGTAAAGATCTAAACAAAAGCAAATGTTTCCTAGCAGCACTAGGACAACTTGACTATTCTGGGAGTGACTGACTCTCATAAAGATGGTTTTAAGGGTTTTTAAGGGTATTTTTGGCTGTGACGCACAACACAAGACTGCTAGCTGACTCTCTTGATGATAGACTGTGCTACAAACTGCCCCATGTGATATTTGACCTAAATAACCATAATACATTGTAAAATTCGCATTTTAGACCAAACTTCACCAGTGAAGTTAAAAAAATCTGCATTTCACGAAGTTTTCACAAATTCTCGAAGTTCCACATAGCGGCAAAGTTGAACTTTACACCGGTGGAAAACTTTGTGGATTGTGTAAATTTAAAAAATTATTTGCAGAGCAAAGTTTTCCCATTTCGCACATCACTAGTGGAGTCCTTCCTGCTAGCCATAGCAGTGAGTAACCACATGAGTGGGATAAATGTCCCCAGTATATAACAGGATGATAGCACCTTATCACAGGTCTGACCCCCGTTGCAATATATTTATTTCAAATGTTTTATAAGGAAAGACATACATAGCTGATAACAGCTTGTTTCCAGATGTGTCCTTGGATAGGAGGAGAAAGATAGTAAAATAAGCAGAAAAAATTATAGTACATTAACAGATACACATAAACAGCAGTTGAAAGCAATACCTTTCATCAAAAAGCAGTACGGTGTAGTACATTACAGATGTACAAACTAATAATCAGTATATGGAAAAACAGTACAAGGTGCCTAGGGTTGATAAAAAACTGAGCTTGGATAAGCATAGTGAAATAAACCCATTAGGGGATAAAGGTAGGGGCAATCAAGAGCAAAACGAGGCCTGGGTAATCAGTGGAGTAGAGCAACTAAGGTACGGGGTCAGGGCCAGTTGCAGGTGGGAGTTTGTGAAGTCATGAAAAAGATACTAAAAGGAGAAAGGGCCAAGTTGATGGACAGATTATGAGAGGATCAGAGATTAGGGAAATAATTAGAGGGTAACTTGTATAGCAGTAGATTGCCTATAAGGTATAGAAAGGGAATGAGAAGCTAGATCACCTATATGGTATTGAAAGGAATTTGAAGCACTGCTGTGGAACAAGAAGGTGGTAATGGGGGGGGGGGGAGTAAAGCAGGAAGGTCAGAAACCAAACCAGAATTTGGATATGAAGAAGGCTCAGTTGGAAAGGCACCAGTGGTATCAAGGGAGGGGAGTGAGAGGGTGGAGTAGAGAGAACAGTGGTGGGTACAAGACGGGCAGCCAAAGGCAAAACGGCAAAAGGAAGGAAAGTGGGTGTCCAGTCTGGCACAGGAGGATTTTTCAGCAGTACTGTAGAAACATGGAAACAGAGAAATATAAAAGTTGACAGCAGATAAGGACCATTTGGCACGCCCATGCTGCCCATTTGACCCTGCCTATAAAATCACCTCAGACCCTACCTGATTTCTGGCTCTTTAACTCCCATGATTCTCTACTAAGATTCCCTTGTGCCTATCCCATACATGCTTGGAAACAACTATTGTTTTCACCTCCAGGATCTTTGCTGGAAGATGTTCCAAGCATCCACCACTTTTTCAGTAAAGTACTTCTTCACATGTCTCATAAATGTTCCACTTACCTGCTTCATTGGATATCCCCTTGTTCTCATGCATCTTTCCCTCTGAAAAATACTTCCCTTCTGTACCTTATTCAACCCTGTAAGATATTTATAGGTCTCTATCTTGTCCCCCCTCACTCCTCTGTTCCAGGGTGTACATATTAAGATCCTTCAGTCTCTCCTTATAGGATTTCGAATGGAGCTCCTGCACAATTTTAGTTTCCCTCCTCTGGTCATGTACTACTCCACGTGGACTACCACCAGTGAGCAATATGGTGGCAACACCACTTTCCTCCTTCTGCTGGTGATACACTCCCTATACACTCCAGCATTCCATAGGCCCTACCTACTGTTTTTTCATACTGTCTGCCCCCTTGAGGTAATCAGATATGATTACTCCCAGGTCCCTTAACTGTTTGGCGGCAGTCAATAAATCTCCCATTTTGTACTCTGCCTCTATATTTCTGTGCCCTGGATGCATTGACTTTTTAACATTAAAGGAAAGCTGTCATGTCACTCCTCAAGTTTGTTCAGGTCTCTACATATTCCTTTCACCCCCTCTGGGGTGTCTACCTTTTTGCAGATTTGTATGCCAACTTAGAAGCATACCTTACATTCCAGCTCATCTGCAATGTCACTTATAAAGACAGTAAAGAGAACTTGTCTGAGTACTGAGCCCTAAGACACCCTTCTGGTCACCCTCCCATCCCCAGAGTGAACTCCATTTACCACCACCCTCTGTGGCCTATCCATTAATCCATTTCTTCCCCAGTTTACCATTTTAGGATTCACCTCTGTGCTGCCCAGTTTCCTTATGAGTTTCCTATGTGGTACAGTGTTGAATGCCTTACTAAAATCTTTGTATTCCACACCCACTGTCTCACACTGATCTAGTTCCCTAGTTACCCAGACAAAGAGATCTATTTAGTTTGCCTTACATGACCCCCTCCAATGAATCTCTGCTCCCTCAAGTCTTGTAATCCACTGGATACAAGATAGTCCACAATCATTTCCTTTAGTTGTGACTTCATTAACTTTCCCGCCATTGATATCAGACTAAATAGATCTCATTGATTGACTCATCTATAGTTGCCAGTCTCCTCCCTGCTATTGCTTTTGTGAAGCAGAACCACATCTGCCCTCCTCTAGTCCTCTGGAACCACTCCTGTTTCAAGTGTGTTGTTGAATATGGATGGCAGAGGTGCAGCCAGTGCCTCCTTGAGCTCCCTCAATACCCTTGAGTGTACCGCACCTGGCCAAAAAGCTTTGTTTACTTTCAGATTTGTGGGTCCCCTCAGGACTCTCTCTCCTTTGCAAATGGACTTGTATCTACCATCTCCTCCCAGTGCTCCTGCTGCTTTTAAGTGGCCCATCCCCTTCCCCTTCCTTTGTGAAGACTGAACCAATGTATTTTTCCTGATACCTACTTTTCATGATCCTCATCCAGACAGTTCCCCCTGCCAATCTTAACCTCATAATCCATCTCTTAGTCTTTCTCTTCTCACTTATGTGTCTAATAAAGGTCTTCTCACTTTAGTTACTGCTTGGGATATTATTTCCTCAGTTTGCTCCTTTGTGCTCCTCACTGTGTTCCCTTTTTCTCTCTGCTTCTCCTGATACACCAACCTACCCTATCCCCTCTGTGTCTCTTTATACCTCCTAAATTTTATCCTTTTCGCCTTTACCTTTTCAGCTTCTTCATTTGAGGATGATAGTGGACTCTTTTCTCTCTCCTCTTTTTGATCACTTCCTTTGTGAAGAAATGTGTTGCCTTTGCTATGCCATCCCTTTACTTAATCCAGTGTTTCTGTACCCTACCCAGATCATCCCCCCACCTCCCTTCCACTTGGTTGTCTCTGAAGCATTCACTCATTTTTGTTTTTTAAATCTGCCTTACTGAAATATAGGACTGACATCCTTGTGTGGTTTGCTTCTTCGCTGTCCTTATGCTGATGGTGATCACTGGTCCTATGTGGCCTCCCACCCTGATGTCTGCAATACTGTCCAAGTTTGTGCACCAGGACCGTTTTGCTCTATCACAAATGGACTCACTAAATAGCTGCTTGAGAAATTCCCCCATGCAGAGAGTCTTGGATGTCCCTGTTCTAAGTGATACTGTAGCTGGCAAGTTCCAATCCACATCAAGCAGACTGAAGTCCCCAACAGCAGCACCTCCCCATTTTCTGCCATTGTGCTAATGGCTTCCACCAGTGCCTTATACAGTTTCTCTGCCTGTATTGGAGGTCTGTAGATAACACTAGTGTGATTAATGGCTTTGGTTACTGTCTCCAGGGTGACCCATTCCCCCATGAATTCCATGTGTCTCCAATGCTTTGATACCCTCCCTTATATGCAGCACCACCGCTACTCCCTTCCTTCCTACCCTTTCTCTCCTGAATTGAGTATATTCTGGTATAGCCACATCCCAGTTGTGTTTCCTGTGCACTACAACTCAGTAATGGCCACAATATCCAGGTCTGTGTCTGCCATGTTGGCCTCTGTGTTTCCAGTTCCAGAATTTGTTCATTTACACACACAGAATTCCACACTTTGTTTCCACCCTTGCCTGCTACCCCTTCTTTTCCTGTTTGCCCTGTCTCCTTTTTCCATCTCTTTTTACAAGTCTTGTTCCCATCCCAGTTGATTTCTGCCACACTGCTTTTTGATTTATTTTGCACCATGAGGGATCCTCCTCCTCTTGCTCCTCTCTTCACTCTGCTTCATTCAAGGGGGCGGGGCAGTTAATGCTTCCCTTTTTCCTTTTGCCACTCCCCTGACCTAGTTTAAATGTCCATGAAAGTAGCATTTAAGCCATCCACTGAGGGCCCGGTGGCGCTGAGGGTTGAGGCGCTGGATGCCACACCTCTTGCCGCGCCGACGACCTGAGTTGGGGAGCGAGCTCAGAAGTCGGGGGTCGGCAGGGGAGGGAGACGGATTGAGCACCCTCTGGGCAGCTCTTCTTTTTGGGTGAGAGAGGTAGGGATGCTTAGTGCTCTGGCAACCCATGGTGGAGACTGGAGGCACCATCGACCTGCCGGGCTGCACATAAGAAGCATGACTGATGTAGGCAGGGTTGCCATGTGCTAGTGCCAGATGTGCACATGCAGGGGAAGGGGGATATTGGTTTCACTACAAGAAATACCCCTCCTGCCCTGGATAGGCGACGGCCCTGCCAGTACCACTGCCACATGCCCAATGCTGGTTCCCCCACCACTGCCCCTACGGTCTCCCCGGGTTGTCCTCCCCAACCCGGGGAACCGTAACGAACTTGAAGATGACAGGGGGAACACAGCGGGTGGTAGAGCAAGTTGGTGTGTGCAGTGGCCTGAAAGAGTTCCAGGCTGGGGTGCTACAAATAGAGTCCAAAAAAAAAAAAAGCATCCACTGAGGACTGTGGATCCCCTCCCAAATAGATATAGGATATCACCTTTGTATAGGCCCATATCCCTCTGGGTTGGTCGCCAGTATCCAATGAAACAGAATCCCTCTTCTCTACACCATTCCTTTAACCATGAATTGAAGCTTCTGGTGTTTAGAACCCCAGCCTCCACCTGGTCTCAGACACCGCAGCGAAAGCCACTGAGCATGCTACCTGCCTCAGACCCCTTCCAAGCTCCATAAAACCTTTCTGCATGATTCCAGCCCTGACCATAGCCAGGTTATTCATCCCAAGGTGGACAATGACATTCAGCTCCCCCTCCTGTCCCATTGTACTAGTAATCCTTAAGCTCCACTTTCCATCCCTCCAACTCATGGTGCCATATAGGTACTTCACCTACCCTCTTTCCTTCCATTCCTGTTTCCAAATCCTCCCCCTAACAATTGAGTCCTCCACCAGAGGTTGCTTCCTCATCATCTGTGGTCATCTTCCTCCCACTTTGGGACCTTCCCTATGGAAGAGCCCCTCACATCCTCCTTGACCACTACTATGGATGCCTCCTTCTGGCAGTCCCATCCCATTAGAGCATCAAATGAGTTTTGTGATGGCACAGGCTGAGTAATGTGCTCCCAAACCACCCCCCACCCCTCAAGAGTCCATCACAGTTAGACCTGCCCTCCTTCATCTAGGCAACTTCTGGGGCAACATTGGTAGAATTGGTGGCCACTGTGTGGGGGAAGAGATCCCCTGAATCCAAGACCAGTGACTTCCTCCCTCAGCAGATGGGGCAGCACCTCAGTCTCCAAAGGTCTCTCTGAAAACTGCAGCTCCACAAACACTGCACTGTACCACTCCTAAAAATCCTATTTTTTTACTCTCTACTTTTACTGAAATTTACTGAAAATTACTTTGTACCCTAACCCTATATAGGGTGTTTCTAGTTTTTCCCATATTTGCTTTGTTTAACCCCTTTGTAGCATGACCTTAGATAGTGTGTTTCAAGTTTTCCCTTTTTTGCTTTACTTTACCCATTTGTACCTTTACCCTAGATAGGGTGCTTACTTTTTTTTTTCACACATTAAGCAATTACTGTTTGTACAGATTGGTACCTCCCTGCAGTTACCCCCTTACCTTCCTCTACTATTATCTTATACAAGCAGCAGCAAGAAAACAGGTATTTTACCTTACCTTACAGAACTGGGAGAGTTCCCCCACATGCTTGCTGTTGCCTGTGGACACCTGCCAATGCCTAGAAAGGCAATCCTTTTCCACTCCTGTTCTGTTCTACTCATGCTCTCTGACACCGGTGTGATGGGACATGCTTAGTGGAGTGGACTTTAGACACTGGACCAGAGGACTATCTGAGCCCTGATTAGCTAGCTTTCTCTGCCTGGTCCCACTTCTCAATTTAACCCAGACTCCCAATTCCAGTACTGTTACAGAAACATAGAAACATAGAAGTTGACAGCAGATAAGGCCCATCTAATCTGCCCATTTTTTATGAATGTGCCATAGGCCTTTACTCTGTTAATGGCCTATGTATTCATACTCATCTCTAGTGATCCCTTATGCCTATCCCATGCCTGCTTGAAGCCCTGCACTGTATTCATATCCAGCACTTCCTGAGGTATACAGCTCCTGTAATTAAAACAAGTCAAAAACAAATATATTTAATTAGCAGTTTGATTTGTTTTTTTTTTTCTTTTCCAAACTACCCCTGCTGGTGGCTCTGGCAGTCTTAAAATGTGTGCCAAAATTCTGCCTTGCCCTGTTTTTGAATTAAAACTATCTCAGCCCTCATTGGTTGACTTTGTCTGTCTGGCCTTTCCTCCTGATTTACCCCTGACTCCTGATTCCAGTATGGCTATGTAGCTCCTGTTGGTAAAACAAGTTCAGAACAAAGAAATGTAATCATTGGTTTGGGCTGGGTATTTCCTTTTACTACTACCCCCTGCTGCAGGTGCTAGCAGCCTTTCCTTTAATGGGTATCTCATCAATGTGGGGCTGCAAGTAGGGATCAGACATGTAGGTATCATGATGACAGCATCTGTGACATGAGTATCCGGGACTTGCAGGCATGCTATGCTGAGTACATCACTTTTCCTTCTGCTCCCCAATATGCCATGGGTGGAGGAGATTCTATTTATTTGTGAGGTGATACATGGGGACAAGTCCCCCCCACATAAAAATAGGTGGAAAGGTGTTGCAAGCTGTCTTTCTGTCACCACTATTGCCTGGCACTGTTTTCACCTGCAGCTGTTTAACTGCATCCTGCTTGTCTGTGCTGTGGTTGTTTTTGCCCAAAAGTGGGTGAATCCCTAAAATGTGTGCTGCAATTCCAAGTGGTCCTGTTTTTGAATTTGGACTATCTGAGCCATTACTGGCTGACTTGCACTGCCTGGTCCCACCTCTCTATTTATCCTCAACTCCTGATTCCGGTACCCTTGTGCAGCTCCTATAAGAAAAATGAGTGATAAACAAAACAGTTTAATCACTAGTTTGGTTGGGGTTTCTCCTTAAGCAACTATCCATTGCTGTTGGCAATGGCAGCCTCTCCAGAAATGCTTGCCAAAATTCTGCTTGGCCCTGTTTTTGAATTTGGGTCATCTGAGCTCTTATTGGCTGGCTTTCTCTGCCTGGTTTTGCCTCACGATGTAGCACTGACTCACAAGTCTGGTACTGCATGAAGCTCCTGTACTCAAAACAAGTTAAAAACAAAGCAGTGCAATCAGTGGTTTGGTGTGTTTTCCCTTTAGCAACTAGTCCCTGCTGCTGGCACTGGCAACCTCTCCTGAAATGTCAGCGTAGTCGAAGATGGTGAGTACCATGTTCAATGCAATGCAGGGTTACATATATGCTACACACATGTCTGGTGTTCTGGCCTCCATGTCTCCACTTCTAAGAGAAAACTGCATCTCTCTCTCTCTCTCTCTCTCTGTCAAGGAAACATAAAAAGAGCAATTTATTTAATTTTTGGGGAAATTATTTTGTCTCCCAAACTGCAAAACCTTGCTTCTACCTGCTCTAACTATGGCCAGTCGCCATATAACTCTTAACGTGCCACTTGAATCCTCTACCTCAAAGAGTCTGCTAAGCAGACCAAAAAAAAATACATTTTTTTTGCCAGAACTCTCCAATGCCAGCTGACATGAAAAGAACAGCCGTGCCTGATGCAACACTCTTTCCACCACCGAGCTACAGTTGCATTTTACTTTTTAAGAAAATATCCCAGGCAAACCAAAACTGCATTAGCACTTGCTCTTCCTCCTTTTACACAACATAAAGCCCATGTGTGCTTGCTTCTCCCCCATGGGCAAAACCAGCCCAGACTGTAAAACTAAAATAAAACTTTATGTGTTTATATTAATAACAAGGCGCAAAACCAAATGCACCTCTCGGCATCCTCATGGTCAGGATACACACTACTTTCCTGCCTACACAGAAAGGGGCACCAACATTTTTCCCTGTTAATTACTCACAGCCCAGCTTGCCAACCAATAGAAACACACATCAGGTGGTGTCAGGGTGTTAGGATCTTAAAGCATCCTTAACAACCACCTAGCAACTTCCCAGTAAAGTGGAGGTATACATGGTAAAGCACAAAATTCCTATCTCAAAAGAAAAAGAAAAAAAAACAGCTTAAAATGAACCTGCCTACACTATTCTAAATCCTGTGTTATAAATGGTTTATCTATACATGTGCTGCATGATCTCAGAAGCTTCTCTCATGGCCTACACCACTGATGAAGTTACCCATTGTCAGACAGCACTTGAATAGAGAAATCATTTATCAAACCTGCCATGTGACCAGTCACATGACCCATATCCTGCATAACCTGCAATGGCTGCCAGTGAGATGGAGGAATACCTTTAAGGTGGGCCTGCTCACCTATAAGGCCCTATGCAGTTCAGACCCTGGTTACTTTAGTGACCTACTGGCGTCTGTCCACTCTGTCTGTTCATGCTCCACTGAGGACTTACTAGAGGTTCCAAGGGCCTCACTGAAAATCTCAGAAGACCGTGCATTTGAGGTGGCCGACCCAGTCCTTTGTAATTACCTGCCAAGATCTTTGAGGGAGGTTCCATCGGTGGAGACTTTTAGGAGCGGTCTAAAAACACATCTATTTAGAGAAGCTTTTGGAAGTCAGCTGTAATCTGATCAATATCAAATTACTGCTGTCTACTGAGATAATTTATTGAGTTTATCAACCTGTCATGACCTGTCTATTGTTTAGTTTCTATATTATGTATGTTTTTCTATCTCTTCCTTGTAAAGCACCAAGCACCTCCGGGATTGGAAGCTTAGAAATAAATATTTACTTAGTTACTTACACATGTCCCCCCTGTGTATACTAGAGATACCCATATATGCTACAGGATGGTGAACACAGCAGCAGAGTCTACATGAGCCATGGGTATAAAGGTACTGCTGAACCCACCCAGAAACAAAACATCATACCAGACACACTGGCAGTGGGACAAGAATTAATTAAAAAATTAGGATTAGTAATGATAAACCTGACATCATAGCTATCACTGAAACCTGGTAGCCAGCTGAGCAGATTTGGAAAGTATGCATACCAGGTTATTCCTCATTTCACTCAAGTAGGCCAAACCGAAAAGGTGATGGTGCTTTTTTCACCTCCTCTGCTTTACTAATACATGATATATCTAATAAAATTAAAAAGAATCCAGTACTACAGAGACCATATGGCTAAATATAAAACTTCAGAAAAATAACCATCTTATGTTGGGCCTGTGCTACAGACCACCTAATTCCAAACCAGAGGTATTGGAAGAAATTATGATGGAAATATAGATTGCTGTGGATTTAGGGAATATCCTATTCATGGGTGATTTAAATCTGATAGATATAAATTGGGAAAACAATTATACAACATCCAAGGTGTCAAAAGATTTCCTACATGCATGTAGAGAACTGAATTTAAGTCAACATGTAACATTTCCTACTCGAGGTTCCAATTTACTAGATATAGTTTTGTGCAGTGAAGCAATTGACATCAAACAATGCACTGAAACAGCACCATTAGACAACAGTAATCACTGTTCTGTGAGTTTTATACTAATTAACTCATACAACAAAAAATCAATTAATACCACAGAAATGTTGGCATTTCAGAAAACAAACCACCATGCTCTTAATGAACATCTGTCAGTCATTGACTGGCCTGCCTGTTTGAATTTAGACAATATAGAAGATGTATGGAAAGCTTTCACTACTACTATTATTATGGATGCTGTATTTAAATTTATACCCAGGATATACAGAAATAAAACCTGAGCTAATCCCAAATGGCTAAACTTTTGACTACAGAAACTAATCAAAAAGAAAAATAGATGCTATAAGAGGTACAGTAATAATAAATGCGAAAGAACACTGCAGGCATTTAAACAAATTCAAAATAAATGTGGAAAGGAAATTAGAAAGGCTAAATTAAGTATGGAAAGATCCTTGGCAACACATGCAAAAAAAGGAGACTGTAAAATGTTGTTCACTTATATATTAACTCTTAAAAAAAAAAGAATGCAGGGTTGGTCCTATCATTTCTGATGATACAGTTCTTCAAAATCAAAAAGACACGGATGAATATTTACATTCTCATTTCTGTAAAGCATTTACTACAGGTAATGATATGAATAATCACACTGTTTTAAATAACCATAATACTAATAGAATAGGCATTTCTTTACACACTATAAACAACAAACTAAATGAGATAAAGAAAAGTTAATCTGCAGGTCCAGATGGTGTTTCTGGCAACTAATCTCTGTCATGAAAGATCATCTGATTGTTCCTCTTAAAATTGTTTATGATAAAAGTTTAAACATGGGTGTTCTACCAAATGAATGGAAACAAGCTAATGTGATTGCACTGTTTTAAAAAAGGGCTAAAAGTTCCCCCAATAATTATTGTCCCATCAGTTTGACTTCCATTTTCAGTAAAATATTGGAAAGGATTATTAAAGATGAACTAAGTTTAGCTGTTTCAGGTTTAGATCATTCATAGCATGGATTTATGAAAGGGCGCTCTTGCACAACTAATTTCATTAGCTTTTACAATTCCATCAGTGAAAATTTAGATAAGGGTATCTCGTTCGATGTCATCTTGTTGGATTTTAAGAAAGTATTCAATTCTGCTCCTCATTGGGCATTAATTCAAAAACTACAGCTCTGTAACATCGGCCATGTATACATTAAATGGATTTCTAATTGATTATCTGGCAGATATCAATGAGTGATAATAGATGGTCATTCATCAACCTGGAAAAATGTCAATAGTGGTGTGCCACAGGGATCTGTTTTAGTTGCTTTGATCTTTCAAATTTTCATATCTGACTTAGCTAACGATATAAACTGTAAAATTATAAAATATGAAGATGATTGCAAACTTACCAACATTTGTACAAATCCTGATAGACATAAACTTATTCATGATGACCTAGGCAAACTAGAAGCTTGGTCCTTAAAATGAAATCTGCTTTTCAACACATCCTAATGTAGTGTTATACACTTTGGTAAAAACAACCAGAAAAATCAATATTATCTCTGTAACAAGCTAATACTCAATATATCATGTGAAAAATATCTAGGGATTATTGTTGATTCAGGTATTAATTTTGACAACCATATTACTACTACTATAAGTAGAGCTAATAAATTATGGTGGGCAATTCACCACGATATTTCATCAAGAAGTCCAGACATTTTGTTACCACTGTACAGAGCTTATGTTAGGCCAGACTTTGACTATGTTTCACCACTCTGGTGTCCGTTCAAAAAAAAGGATATACTTAGAGTTGAAAGAATACAAAGGTGAATCACAAAAACTGTGGTACTTAACAAATCTCTTACCTATAAGGAAAGATTATCTAAATTTAATCTGATGTCTCTGGAGGAAAGAAGACTTAGAGGTGATTTGCTATTTGCATGGGACATTATCCATGACCAAAATCTCTCTGTACAGAATGTGGATTAAACTTAAACAAGTATGTATAAATATGAGAGGCCACCCATTACAACTTACAAGAAATAAATGCAACACCAAAAAAAGGGCACATTACTTCTCTCAAAGAGTTGTCCGACCTTGAAATATGTTACACTAAAGATTATTATTAGTGAAAATAAAACTACTTTTAAAAATAGATTAGATGGTTATATGAGATCAGAAAACCAATTGACATATTATATGTAAGCCACAAAGCTTTATGGACTGCATAGCCCTCTGCTTCTATCAGCTCTTAGTAGAATGAATCATAGTAGTAAACCTATGCCCATTTACCAATGCCAAAAATGGGCACATGAAATAGTGCAATATCCACAAGCATGCACCTCCACACAAAAATACTGTACTGATCCCCTTTACTATATACTATATATGTATGAAGGACAGAGTAAATGAACTAATTCAGTCAGTCCCCCTATCTTGGTGCTAGACGCCTTTCCCATTGTCCCTCCTTTATTTTTAAATTCTGGTTTGGTTTCCTTCACTTTTACCTTACTTCACTCTTATCCTCTCCCTCAACTTCCTACTATTGTATTTGCAATAATACTTCCCATTCCCTCACTATTACTTCTAGAAAATTTAATGCTGGTCAATCTACTTTCACTTACCACTTTCCTAAACTTTGGTCCTCCCTTTTCCTGTCAATTCACTTTGCTTCTTCATCTTCATCCTTAAAGTCTCTGCTTCATGTCTTCTCTTCTCCCTCCTGCAACTGACCTTGACTATCTTCCTCCTCCAGCAAGTTTTCCTTGGCAGTTTGTTTCCTTTATAAATTGTACATATGTTAATCGGATTTGCCTTTGATTTTTGATTATTCTCCATGATATATTGTACTTGCTGTATATTATTTTGCTTATCCCCTTACCCCAGGACACATCTGGAAATGAGCTATTATCAGCTCAGCATGTATTTCCTGGTAAAACTTTTTAAATAAATGCATACCTACATACATAGATAAATAAATAAATACGTACATACATTCATAAATAAATAAATAAACTACAACACAAAAATGCAGCACTTTAATAAAGCTGGGTCAAAAAAAGTTGGGCAGAAGTTAAAATGGTATCCATTATCCATAAATGTCACATCTGCAGTCAAACCCCATGTGATAGCAGGGTTGGGCTGAGATGTAGCATCTGTTGTTGTATGTCTGAAAAATATAAATGGACCGATTTATAGTCAGTGTGTATGTGTGATTCTCAGTGGGTATACTATCATTAAACATGGAAGTCATTCACAAAAATGTATCACTACTTGAGAAGCAACACAACAATAGCCAGTAATGTCAAAGCACATGCACATATGCCTCCCAGTCTGATACACATTGATAAAAGGTGGAATGGGAGTACTGAGCCAGTTACGTGATTTCTATAGAGGGTGCACCAGGTTTTATTCAGTAGATGGTGACTAGCTGATGTGGAGGGAGGGCTTTTCTGGTTACCAACTATGAAGCTGTATAATGTCATTTTGGGATAGTAAGGGGGAGATGGGAGGGTTGTGGGTGGCTGGGGGTTATGGGACAGTGGGCTTTATTTGACTGGATTGGGTGGAGGGGAGGGTGGAAGGATGTGAATTCTTTGATTACCACTGCATGCACCTTTGAGTTTGACAGTACTTCACCCCCAGGATGTAGGGAGGGTGGAGAGGAGCAGCAAGTGTGGAGGCTATGGGGGGAGATGTGAAACGAAAGAGAGTTTTCCCACTTGCTCTGGTGGTATAGGGCTAAACAATTACACTACAGAAAAAAAAAGCTTCTCTACTCACCCACCAAAAGCCATACATCCAGGCTCAACACTGCAAAAACATGTGAGAATATGTATTTATTAAAGATGCTCACACATTTACAATAAATAAAAAGAGCTAAACAGGTGCCTTCCCCACAGTCTCTACTAAAAGTCTGGTGACATTTTTCTACCCTGACTGGAGCTTTATGAAGGGCTTACATTAGAATTAAAAAAATACTCTTTTATTCTATGTCATGCATGATGTCACAACAGTGCCATTCCACATATCATAATACAAATACATTCCCAAGAAAATAACTATTATATAGAAAAAAAATATCTAGAAACATCATGCACGAAAAACACAGACAAATGCTATAAAAATATACTTCACCCAGTAAAGAACTCCCATATAATCTTGGTTTGTCTGTTGTTCTCAAATATACACTTGTTGAACTCAATTTATAGAGTCCTCATAACTATATCCATATCTTACTGACTACTGTCCAGTATGAAGCCAGAAGGGGAAGGATCCAGATTCATTTCAGTGCTTTGCAATAACTGCTCCCTGCTATTTTTGTTTTAAACTTAAATTGTGGGGTTTTAGTGACACTGTTATTTCTTTGCTGTCTTTATTTAGAATTGTTCTTGAGCTGTTGAAAATTTAAAACATAGTTTGGTGTGCTTGTGGTGGTGGTGTATTCCTTTTCTGTCTTTAATTTCTGCACATTTTTGCCCCCCTCCATCCCCGGCCCCCAACTCTTAATTATATGCCCTGTTAAATCACATTGACAGAAGCTAAGCACAGGGAATAGTAGGGTTGTGGAGTAGGAGGGGCATAAGAGGGAAGAAGCCCACCCTCGGCATGACAAGTGTTTTGACTCATTATTTATTTATTTTTTCCTTCTTTAACTCATTGAGTCCTGGAGTCCAAGATGGAGGATCTGGAGGCTGTCATGGTGCAGTCAGACCTGGACATTGTGATCATCACAGAAACCTGGTGTAACGATAACCATGACTGGGAGATGGCCATACCTGGCTACAACATATTCAGAAGAGACAGAGCAGGTAGGAAGGGAGGAGGACTGGCACTTTATGTGAAAGATGACATAAAGGCCACAGAGATCCAGGAGGAACAAAACAGACAGATACTGTGGGTTAAGCTGGAAAGGAAAATGGGGCCTGCCATCAGCACAAATGTGGTCTACAGACCACCAGCCCAGGAGGAAGAAACAGATAAGGAGCTGATGCTAGCCATCCAAAGGATGGTAGTCAAGAGTGAGGTAGTGCTGGTTAGAGACCTTAATATTCCAGACATGGACTGGAGCATCCCAGCAGCAGCATCAACCAGGAGCAGATTTATCTTGGGCTTCCTTCAGGGTGCCTTCCTCAAGCAACTGGTCATGGAACCAACTCAGCAGAAGGCAATACTGGACCTCATACTCACAAACAGGGACAGTGTGATGAGGGTAACAGTGGGGGAGCACCTGGGGAACAGTGACCACCAGTCATTGTGGTTTGAAATCACAGAAGGATCATAACCAAACCACACAAAAACACATATCCTGGATTTTAGGGTGGCAGACTTTGGGAAAATGGGGAGATGCTTGAAAGAGGCATTAAGGGGAATGAGGCAGGAATCAGGGGTTGAGGAACAATGGGCAGTATTTAAAATGGAGATTACAAGAGCAACATAATTATGCATTAAGCAGGTTAGCAAGGGGAAAAGGAAGAGGTGGCCATTATGGTTTTCCAAGGAGGTAGTGGAGAAAGTGAAAGCAAAAAAGATTGCATTCAGGCAATACAAAAAGACACAGGCAGAAGGGGATAGAGAGAAGCACCAGGAGAAGCAAAGGGAGGCAGGGAGGTCAGTAAGGAAGCCAAAGCTCAGACAGAAGATCACATTGCAAAATCAGTGTGTAGAGGGAACAAAACCTTTTACAGGTACATAAGTGAAAAAAGAAAGGCAAAGGGAGGGAAAGTGAGACTGAAGGGGGGGGATAGTGGCTGTGTGGAGGATGACAACAGTAAAACTGACATATTGAACAGGTATTTCTGCTCAGTCTTTACTGAGGAAAAGGAGGGTAATGGGCCAGAAAGGGAGTACAATGGACGGGAATGATGCAGAAATGGACACAAGTCCCTTTACACGAGAAAGGGTCCTGAAGGAACTGGAGGGAATAAGAGTTGATAAAGCAATGGAGCCAGATGGGGTGCATCCCAGGGTCCTTAAAGAACTAAGGGGGTGGTGGCTGAACCTCTGGCTATCCTGTTTAGCCAATCACTGGAAACAGGGGAGGCACCCAAAGACTGGAGGACAGCAGATGTAGTCCCTTTATGCAAAAGTGGGAACAAAGAGGAAGCAGGGAACTACAGACCAGTCAGCTTCTCTTTGGTAGTGGGGAAAATCATGGAAGTACTACTGAAGAAGAGATTGGTGGAACCTCTGGTTGTCAATGGACTACAGGACCCAAGCCAGCATGGTTTCACCAAGGGGAGATCATGTCAGATCAACCCCATTGAATTTTTTGACTGACTGACTAGGGAGGTGGATCAGAGGAGGCCAGTGGATGTGGCCGATCTGGACTTCAGCAAGGCCTTTGACACTGCACCACATAGAAGGCTATTACACAAACTGGGGAATATGGGTATAGGCAGAACAGTAGTGCAGTGGGTAGGTAAATGGCTGGGCGGCAGGACACAGAAGATGGTGGTAAATGACTGTCACTCCACAGAGGGAAGAGTGACCAGTGGGGTACCACAGGGATCAGTGCTGGGACCAGTCCTATTCAACATCTTCATCAGTGACATTGTGCAGGACATAGAAGGCAGAATTTCCCTGTTCACTGATGACACAAAGCTCCGTAACAGAGTGGACACGCCAGATGGTGTAGACAGAATGAGAAGGGACCTGCAGAAACTTGAAGAAAGGTCGGGGGTTTGACAGTTGAAATTCAATGCAAAGAAGTGTAAGGTAATGCATATGGGGCACAAAAACCCTGGCACAATATATCAGTTGGGGGGTGAGGATATAGCATGCACCAAGCAGGAAAGGGATCTTGGAGTTATCATCTCTGATGACCTCAAGGTAGGGAAACAGTGCGACATGGCAGCACTAAAGCAAACAGAATGCTGGGATGCATAGGCAGGGGCATCACTGGCAGGAAAAGGGAGGTCATTGTTCCACTATACAAGACACTAGTGAAGCCCCACCTGGAGTACAGTGTACAGTTCTGGAGACCTTACCTATGTAAGGACATAGACAAGGTAGAGAAGGTTCAGAGGAGGGCAACAAAGATGGTACATGGATTGCATCACAAGTCCTATTAAGACAGGTTGAAGGACTTGAATATGTAATCCCTGGAGGAGAGGAGGGGATGGGACAGAGAAAGGGGATATGATAGAGACATACAAGTATCTTACAGGGAGGAACAGGGTGCAGGAATACACTATTTTTAAGCAAAAGAGATATTCCAGAATTAGAGGCCATGGGATGAAGTTGGAGGGAGGATAATTCAGAGAAAACACGAGGAAGAATTTCTTCACAGAACAGGTGGTGGACAAGTGGAACACCCTGCAAGAAGAAGTAGTGGGAGCTGAAACAATCACAGGATTTAAGAATGCATGGGATAGACATAAAGGAATTATGGAGGTCAGGGGTGAGGTGTAACAGACTTCTAGGAAAACATAAAGTGAACTTACAAGCTCAATTGGGCAGACTGGGTGAGCCACAGGCCCTTATTTGTCGACACTGTCTATGTATCTATGTTTGTCAAGGAATGTAACCCTATAGATATTTTTTTTCAAGATTTCAAGATTGAAAAATGCAAGGACTGTGTTGAAAGATCCATCTAGAAGTGTGCAATTTGCATCATGCATAATGCATGCCATTGGGCTTTCAGTACGGACTGTAGGGAACGCACCTGTTTAGCCCCTGTTATCTATTGTAAATGTGTGAGTATCTTTAATTAATAAATTTATGTTCTCAAACGTTTTTGCAGTCTTGAGCCTGGATGCATTGCTTTTGGAGGGTGAGTTGCAAGTCTTTTTGTTTCTGCTATGGTATGATGAAGACTTAATGATCAGGTGGTGGGAGAAGGATGAGTACCATTGCAGTGTGGGGGTGGTATAAGCCTCTCAAAGTCTTTTTTTCAAAAGAACTATACATATTGACACTTTGTTGGTGAAGTGCCATGCTGTGAAGACCATTCCCGGTAACATGCCATTATCAGCTGCTAACATGTCACCATCAGCAGCTGAAGATCAAATTTAGAAATTGCACTTTTACTGGCAAAGTAACATGATGCATAGTCTTTTCATGAAGTGCCCACATTGCCATGCAAAGGGCTACACAAAGTGACACTTTGCTAAGTTCTGTAATTATTACTTGTGTCTGTATTTGTTGGTGTGTTTGCAGAGTAACATGTCTGATTGTGGCATACCGTACACTGTGTATCAGTCAGCATGCTGTTTGTTTATCTGGTCATAACCTTGTAGGCTGGAGCAAGTGTGCCAAGACTGGGATGAAGGGCTTCCAGTTGTGACTTGTGTACTGGTAAGGCTTTGTGTGTGCTGTGCACACTTTTGAAAAGGATGTACCATCACAACCGCAGCCCCCCAGTGGTGTAATGTCTGGGTTACTGATCCTCTTTTCCAGATGCATATCTCACGCTGTGAGTTAGTATTTGCATGTGCATAGCTGACAGGAGTCCAGGCATGCCTGCTTGCAGAACAGCACTGCTTCGCTGTGTGAATGTATCATACACTGTGGATTGGTGTCAGTCTGACTTATGTGGCAGAAGACTCCACACATTTCCAATACACAATTGCATAAGACACCTAGATTATTTGTGTCTTGGGCACTAGCAAGGTAAAAGACTTAGTAGTCTGATTGTTTTTACTTAACATTTGATAGCATGTTCAGTGGCCTATAAGAACTAAATTGTGGTGGTCACCTGAAACTAATTTCCAGTAGACAGATAGCCACAAAAAAAACAAAAAAAAACAATATGTGAACTTCATTACTTAGAACTCTTGTTGTCAGTCTTACACAAGAGGCCAAGGATTTAAAGCAACAGTGCATGTAACAGGGAAAAGTGGTTTAGCATCACTTTTTGTGACTAAGATGAAATAACATTAAGCAGTCACTGTTCCCTGACCCTACAGGACAATGGCCTATATTCAGAAACATTACCTCTAGCCTTATAAGCTATGTACTTTGCCTTTAATAACCCAGTTCGGTAGTTCCACGTGTTTAATGGAAAACTGCTTAATCAGGTTGATAAAGAAAAGTAAAGTGTTACGCTGGAGGTGATGCTTGAGATTAAAAGTAAATCAATATTCCAAAACAGCTCAGAATACTGTTTAAAGCTGGAAATGGTTTCTGATATAAAACCAAATGATAAAGAAATCTCACAAAATCTCATTCAAATCAATGGACTCTGTTTCTTGTATCCAGCATATAGCACAGTATGTAAAAAATAGTCAAATTGCCTCTGAGGAGGAAACTGGAGAGTGAGGTTCTTTGTAGATGACTCATGGTGGCTCACTGGCACACATATTTGTCAGCAACCATGCAAACCTGGAAAGATGAGATCTTTGACCTCTTGCAATGGTATAGTCATGGTTACCAGGCTCTATGGCCATTCCTCCCAGCTGAAGTGTGATACCATATATTAAATATGTAGCCACAACAAACCAAATTGTTGTGTTAAATACTTGAATAATATGACCTGGGTCATTGGTGCTTGTGACTTTTATTTATATCTCCCCCTTTTGACTTAAATTTATATATATTTTTTTGATCTTAATCGAGGATATCTCTTTCATCAGGCAACCCATATACGACTATAGCCACTAAACACTAGGACAACACCAAAACTTTTTGCAAGCAGTCTACAAGGGGCCTCCCATGATGATGATGTCTGAGGCCGATGTCCTCTGTATATAAACGTGGGTGGCCCCTCTCCCTCCTCAGTTCTTTTCCCACTGTTAACCATACTTGTTGGACTCCACAGAGATGCCACCACTACAGTTGATTGCTACATCTTCAAAATACCTAAGTTTTTTAATTTTTCTCACCCTAGTAGCTATCACTTTATTTTAAAGTGATTGCTGTTGTCATGTATGTCAACAAAAGACTCTGCTAAACTGTTTAATTACTGTGAATGCAGTGGAAAAATCTACTCCAGTGATGATCAAGATGTGAGAGTGCACTGTCTCAGAGAAGCCCATATTAAGTCCCATGAGCTCTGCTTGCAAGTTTAAGCAAGCTACCTAACAATGCTGTCATAAAGCCCTGCATAACTTCCTACTTAAGCAGCAGGTAGCCAGAATGGAGAGACAGCTCTGGGCAAGGAGCTCAACAGTGTTCCCAGCTCATTCCTTGGGCTCCCAGTCCTCCAAAGCCTGAGAGAAATCTTCAGAAAATCATAAAAACTGGGAGTCGGAGTGGAGTAAGGATAAATCCGCCCTGGTATGCTCCTGGTCACCGCTACTCTCGATGCTGACAGCTACAGTGTCATCGACTGCCTTGGCTGCAGTGCCTCCTGCATCTGAGACCTTTGATCCAACAAGATGAAGATGGTGGCAGCTGTGCTGGGCTAGCCATCTGTCCATCGACCTATCTGCTCGTTTCTTAGTTTTTAGCTTTGTTTCACTTTATTTTCCCACTTTGCTATATCGTTACATCGCTTAGTTTTGTGGTGTCCTGTTATTTTAATTTGCTCTTGTTATTTTTAATCCTTGTCATTTTGGGGTTCCAAATCACAGTTAGCCTGAGTGGGTCTGGGTAAGCTCAACGGCCGGTAATTTGTGTAGCAGGCTGTATTGGTGGTGAAGTCCGGCTAGAATGGATAAAGTGGCTTAAGGGAAGTTGTGCTTGGATCCCTGCCTATTTATTCCTGCAGTCACTTGTTGGCAGCTATTTGACTGTGCCCCACTTGCTCTCAAAACTGCTCTTGGAGTTAAAGGGGTGAATGCTCCTTTGACTGTTCTTAGGAGTTGGGGAGAGTGAATGCCTCCTGTCTTAACCGGATGGTTTGTGGAGTATCTGTGGGGTGCTACCTGTCTGTATTTCCTCCTGCTCCCTGGATCTTTAATTAGTGGATTACTTGCCTGGCTTGTCTGTTTTGCACCGGAGGATTGGACTGAGATTCTTGGCAGTGATTTGGATTCTCTGGCGCTGAAGTTTTTCCCCCGGTCCTGTTTCAGAGGTTGGATGTAAGACTTTCCTGTCTCTGGAGTTTATATACTTTTTGCTTTCTGGCAGAGGAATTGGCTGAATTCTGACTTCATTTTTGATCTGATTGACTGGGCCTGTGAAGGGCCGAGAGGGGCTGGTGTCCTCCACAGGGGTGGGAAGTGGGGTCAGTTGGAGGACCTGGCCTGTTACTCTCCCCTTCTAGGCTACCAGGGCAGCCCACCGGGGGAGTGGACTTGTCCCAGAACCATAGTGGTGGGTCTCTGGCCTGATGGGGCTATCCCCTTACTACTGCTGGAAGAATTCCTATGGCCCAGTAAGGGTCTTAACATCTCCAAATGAAGAACTGAAGATCCCTGCCTGATTTCTGGATGTCAGTGGGCCTGGTACAGTGAACCCCTACATTTATTTATTTTTTAGACTGTGGGAGTTTGGAGTACAGCCAGCTTGATCGCCCCCATCTGCAAGTACTTTTTCTTTGACTTTATGTATGTTATGAAAGTTATTTGAGCAGTGAGGGGGCTCAGTTTCCATCTGCAAATTTTCCCTCTGTTAGAGATTTGTGAGAGACTTCTCTGTGGGGAATCTGTCGACTAACTTCAAAAATTGAGTGCCGGCACTGGGGAGTGAGAGTCCTCAGTGCTATAGTGCTATAGTGCTATAGTGTTATAGCTTTGTTAGGTGGCCCAGGTTGTGAGAGGACTGGTGGGGCAACGTAACTTAATTTATTTTAATTGTTTTCTGTTTCTATTTTATTTTATGTGATAGGGAGGTTAGGTTTGATTATTAGTTATATATTTTAGTTATTAGTTTTGCTTTGTAGTTGTTTGGTTATTTAGTTGGGAGGGCGGGTCGAGAAAAGGTTTGGCTGTGACTTGGGGTTTTTATTTTGTTATTTAACTGCTATAATTAGCTAGTTAGACTGGTGTTAGCTAGTTATGTGGGGATTGTGGGATAAATGTCAGTCTGGATTCCCACCAGTTGTGCACTATTCTGCCTCCGCTCTTCACACCCTCTACCCTTTCTACCCCCTTCCATTGGCTTTTTCTATCTACCAACATTGTCGGGGTCTAGGTATTGCCCGTGGGGGGTGGGGTGGGGGGTGAACAGTGGAGGCTGTAGGGGTGGGGTGCTCCCATTGGGGTTGTTAAGTTCAGAAGATGCCCTGGGGCGAAATGGAGTCTATAGCGTGGGCCTCCATGTTTAGTCCCCATACCCAAGGGCACCATCGTTGCCAAGGGGCCGGTGTTCGGGGCATCACAGGAGTTCAGTCTGACTCAGGCAGTGTTGTGCAATGCCAGATCTGTCAGGAACAAGACTGCAGTGATTGCGGATCTTATTGGTTCAGCAGATCTGGCTTGCATCACCGAGACCTGGCTGGATGATAATGCAGGCCCCATATTGGAGGCCGCTGTTCCGGCCGGGTATGTGGTGATACACTGCCTAAGATTGGACCACGGGGAGGTTGCGGTCTGTTTTAAGACTTAATTGAAGCTCACTAATGTTCCAGTTGAGGTGACCAGCTCATTTTAATATGCTGTAGTAGCAGGTGCAGGCTATAGAATAGTTCTCATCTATAGTCCACCCAGTGATGGGAAGCTATTCCTTAAGGAAGTGGCAGACTTCGTCGTTGATATAGCGTTTGAGTCACCCAGGCTGATGGTTCTGGGTAACTTTAATGCCTGGATCGACGATGAACTCTTGCAAGTTGGACAACACTTCCTCCAGTTGATGAATTCATTGGGCCTGTCACAGGTGGTTACCACTGCTACTCATAAAGGTGGTCATTCTCTTAACCTGGTCTTCCTCCTAGGGAACGAAGCCTCAGATGCGGGGGTGGAACCAGTCAGTTGGTCTGATCACTTCACGGTGAGGTTCACTTTTGGTATCTCCCCTTGTAGGCCTTCCCCTGTGGAGATGGTCAAGTTCCGACCTGTACAGAATATTACACCGATGGCCTAGCTGAGGTCCTTGACCTACCTGAATTTCCTGTGGATTGCAATGATCCTGAAGCCTTGGTTTTGGCTTATAATATTGCTATCACCTGAGCTTTGGATACGATTGCACCAGTCCATGTGCGACCTCTCTCTCTTCGCCCCCGAGCTCCATGGTTTGATGGAGCCTTGAGGGAGTTGTGACGTTTAGGTCGCAGGTTAGAATGTTGATGGCAGAAATCCAGCCTGCATGCCGACCACTTTAGACTCTTAGAACATTATCAGTTATATCAGTCAGAAATTTCCCGTAAGAAGGCAGTATTTCTGTCCAGGGAAATTTCTGCAGCTCAGAACAGACCAGCTCAGCTCTTCAGAACTGTGGACAGGCTGCGCAAACCAGCCTGTATGCAGCTCCAGAGAGCCTTTACACAATTGCAATGTAATGAGGTTGTGCAGTTCTTTGCTAATAAGGTGGTTGACATTAGGTCAGAGAGCCTTTCGACACATTCTATGTAAGTTGTGGAGGATCAGGGCCTGGTCACTGTCCCTCCATTCTCCTGGAGTACCTTCGACCATCTGGAAGTCATGGATGTTGTGTGGATTGTCCAGGGGATGTGCCCTACATGCTGTAGTTTAGACCCAGGTCCGACTTCCTTAATTATGGGTTGTGGTGATCTTATCGGCCTGGTTCTGGCACAGATAGTCTGGTGCTCCCTTGACTCCGGTGTCTATCCCTGTTCCTTGAAAGAGGCAGTAGTGACACCGTTGTTGAAGAAAGCTTCTTTGGACCCAGACTCTCTTTCAAACTACAGACCGATCTCGAACTTCCCCATTTTGGGGAAAATGATTGAGAAAGTAGTGGCTGCACAACTGGAGAACCATTTGACCATCCATAACATCTATGAACCTCTCCAATCTGGTTTCCGGAAGAGGCATAGTACCGAGACTGCGCTGGTTCGGGTGCTCAATGATCTCCTGAAGGCGAGAGACCATAGAAAACAGTCCATTTTGGTACTTTTAGATCTGTCATCAGTGTTTGGCACTGTTGACCATGGGGTTCTGCTTGAGTGCCTGAGATTCATCTGTGGAGTCTCGGGATTGGTCTACAGATGGTTTACATCGTACCTCACTGGAAGATCTCAGAGGGTAGTGTCAGATTTTTTTTTCCTCTGATTCAATTCCTCTGTCATGTGGGGTCCCTCAGGGCTCAGTGCTGTCCCCCATGTTGTTTGCTGTGTATATGCTTCCCCTCGGAGACATTGTAAGTCGGTATGGGCAGATGTTTCATTGCTATGCTGATGATACCCAACTGTATCTGTCATTTGCTCCCGACCAGGAAGGAGCAGTTTCGGTATTTAATAACTGTCTCAAAGAAATCCAAGTGTGGATGAGGTCCAGTTGGTTGAGGTTGAACCCCACAAAGATGGAGGGGATGGTTTTGGATCCAGGTCGTTGGATAGGGGCGCTATGGGCAGGCTGTCCCCTGGGATTATTCCTAGAGGATGCTAAGCTCCAGGCCTCTGAACAGGTGCAAGACCTGGGGGTGTTGTTAGACTCGGGGCTGACACTTCATGCTCAGGTGTCAGCTGTCATAAAGTCTTCTTTTTACCATCATAGAAACATCGTCAGGATTAAGCACCTTGTTCCATCTGTAGACCTGCCTACACTGATCCATACCTTTGTGACCTAGCACCTAGATTACTGCAACTCGCTTTACTTTTTTTATTTATTTTATTTATTTAGTTTTTGTTGACCGGGTAAGTGCACTAGACAAATCCTGCCTATTTTCAGGCATGACCCGGGGGAGGGGGATACAGAGGAATGCCAACTGACCTTGAACCAGATGAAACTGTTGGTGGTATTTTTTAGTGAATGATGGAAATTTGGCAAGGACACCGGGGAAATTCCCTTACTCTTTTCGATAAGTGCCATGGGATATTTAACATCCACCTGAACTACCACCAATCCAGGCAGATGGGACCTCGGTTTAATGTCTCATCTGAATCTCAACCGGGGGTTGTATCCATCACTTGCAGCTGGTGCAGAACTCAGCAGCCCGGTTGTTGATGGGGATTTCGAGATCTTCCCATATTACGCCGGTGCTGCGGGATCTGCACTGGCTGCCTATTCAGTGGCGGATCTCCTTCAGTCAGGTAACTGACATATAAAGCCCTACACGGACTGGGCCCTGACTACCTGAAAGAGCTTCTGATTCCTTATCTTCCTGAGCGACCACTCTGCTTAGCTGATGAGAGGTTGCTAGAGATTCCAAGGGTGACTTTAAAATCTGCTGGAGTCCGGGCATTCATGTTCATGGCCCGACCCTCTGGAATTCTCTACCCTGTTGGATTAGGGAGTGCGTGACTGTGGGGGAGGGGTTCAAGCAGGCTTTAAAAGCGTTTTTATGGAATAAAGCTCTTAATGATGGTGTTGGCTGACAAGCATGTATTTATAACTGCTGATATTTTGTTTTGTTTTGTTTTATATGTTTTAATTGGTTTTATTGTTATGCACCTTGGTTATGAAATGCACATTATAAATAAAGAATTATTATTATTATAAAGAATTATTAAGGTTGTCTGTGGCAGTGAGTTCCACCAAAACTCTCATGGCCAGCAAAGGCCTTTCAACATCAGGGCTGCTGTCACTCTGGTTGATGTTGCAAGCCATTCCACTCCAGCCTCAGAATCCTCCAGGCCAGGTGCCAGTGAACTCCTCCAGACCTACCATGACCAGCAATAGACCATCGATGAAGGGGTTACCATCTCCCCTGTCAATGTTGCAAGGTGCCCCTGCAGTGTGGGCCACCATTGACGTGCATACAGTGCTCTCTTCTTTTGTGGAGATAATACAGCACCTTTTACCTTCTTCTTCTATACCAGGCTTGATAATGGCAAGGCATCTCAGGCCAGCCCCCATGTCAATGCCCAATCCATTGATGCTCCCTACACACTCCAGGGTGTCAATGTCTTCGCTTCCTTCCTTGTAGCCCCCAGGCCATGTCAGCAAGGATCAGGAATATAACCCAATCTCCTCCCACAAGAGGAGGAAGAAGAGCAGGAGGATATAGATGGAAGCCTCTGTGACAAATCTGGCTCCACCATTTCCACTAGGAGTGAGGACTCTAACCTGTATACCCCAAAGTCACCTCCTGAAAATCCCTCCTTCATCTCTATGATGAAGTAACTCCAAACTGCAATGGGGTTTGTTGCTGAAGACATCACTAAGAGAAACTTGGTAGAGTTTCTGGAACTACCAGATTCTCCACCCCTTATCATTCCTCCTCTGTTGACTGCACTAGAGGATGCTACTCTGGCCACCTGGCACAGACCAAGCTTGATCCCTGACATGCCCAGAAAGCAGGCAAGCTGTATCAGGCCCCCTCAGGAAAGACCGTTTTCACAGGCCAACCTGAGGATGATTCGATTATGATAAAGGCAGCCCATGGTAGGTCTAAGATGCCTAAACACCTCAGTTCTCTCCCCAAGACAATGAGCTGAGGAAAGTGAACCTCATGGCAATAAGAACCTTTGCGTGTACCACACTGGGCCTCAGAATAGCAAATTATCAGGCCCATATGGTCAAATACCAGAATACCCTATGGAAAAATGCTAAAGCAGCAGCTCAGGACCTTCCAGAGGGTCGCCAGAAACAGGAGATGCTCAAGGCCCTTCAGACAGGCTGACATGGGTAAACATCTCTAAAGGTCTACCTACAACATTTTGGATGCCTCAGTCAGAGCAGATGCAGCTAGCATCTGCATGAGTAGACATTCTTGGTTGAGGGTTGAGAATTTGCTAGTAAAATCCAGCAATCTATCCTGAATGCCCCTTTCAGAGGTTACAAGCTCTTTGGGGCATCTGTGCAAGACATCGTCTCTAACCAGCAAGTCTCAGGAATGACTCTAAAGTCAGTCCATTCCCTCTACAACACACAACCAAGAAGCAGGAAGAGGATGCCCTTTCACAGGGCTACAACTAGACCTAGGTAAGGGGACAGGCAACAGGGTAAAAGCGAATCAGCTTTGCCAGCCCCGACATCCTCCACAGGTGCCCATTCCAAAGCCCCTAGAGGAGGTGCAGCTGCAGCTGCTGGATCTGCTTCAGCATGACTCCTTATTTGACTCCCATGTTCAAGTACAAAACCCAGAAGTGGTGGTAGGGGGTCACCTCTCCCTCCATCTGGAACAGGGGAGAAAGATTACAACAGTGCTTAGGTCTTGCAGTTAATAGAACAGGGCCACACTCTACAACTTCTGGAAATGCCTCCAGACCTTCTTCTAGTCCTCTAAACTTATCCTCCAGACCACATACTGGTGCAACTACAGGAAGTATGTACAGTGTTGTGCAAGAGGTCCATACAACCAGTTTACTGGGGGCAAAGGAACAGGGGTTCTTTTATCATTTCTTCCTAGTCCCCAAATTCACAGAAGACTTTAGGTCCATTCTGGATCTGAGGCATCTGAACTATATTCAGTACAAGAAGTTCAAAGTGGTCACTCTGCAAGGCCTGTTGCCCCTCCTGCAGAAAGGGAATTGAATATGCTCCCTGCAGGATGCTTCCCTGAATATCAAGGTTTGTTAACCCCATAGAAAGTACCTCAGGTTCCTGTTTCGGGGGAAAAGTACCAGTTCAGGGTATTGCCCTTGGCTTGTCATCTGTGCCATGGATATTTACCAAATGCTTCCCAGTTGTGGCAGCAGTCCTCAGGAAAGAGGGACTTTACATCTTCCCCTATCCAGATGACTGTTGCTCAAAGCACAATCTAAGGAACAACTCGCTCACACCCTAGCATGCAGCAGACATCTGTCCAATGACCTAGGGATTAGCTCAGTCTGTCCAAGCTAGTTTTGACTACTTGGCAGCATCTGCAGTACATGGGGCAGTACTGGACACTGCACAGGGTCTAGCCTTCCTGCCCCAGAAGAGGGCAGAGCACCTCACCCAGGTACTTTACAGCAACACGCATGTCATGGCCAGGACATTCCTGAGACTGCTGGGCCTGATGGCACCAGCCATTGTCACGGTACTCCTGGCAAGGCTGCACAAGTGGATCCCCCAATGGACATTAAGAGTCTAGTGGGTCAATGCACTGATGGTCTAGAACATAAGGTTCTAGTAACATCTCCTGTTAAGAAAGTGCTACAGTGGAGGATGGAATCTAGCAACTTGCTCAAAGGGGTTCCTTTCCTAGTCCCCTCCCCTCATTAGATCCTCACTATGGACACTTTAGGGATTGGATGAGGGGATAAATCTGGGGCCTCATCAGACCCAAGGTACATGGACTAGAAGGGAGAGTTCCCTGCATGTCAGTTTCTAAGCGATGAGGGCCATCCTGTATGGCCTGCAATCAATCAATCAAACAATCAATCAATATCTTTATTTATCCAGGCGGGCACCATTGAGCAAGCTCATTTACAAGGTGAACCTGTGGTCCTACAGTAATAATACAGAAAGACAAGTTACAATAGTACAAACTGTAAAAATAGCTGCTATTATAGTAAAAATGCACATTTACAGGTACTATACATTGAACATAGAACTACAAGGAGTCATGGCTAATGAACTTGTGCTGTATCCAAGCCCAAAAACTGTGCATTTTGTAGTGGGAAATGTTAGGGTAAGGGTAGGCATACCAGATAGAAGATATCAAGTGCATAATGTAGGGAGAGGTGGGGAATAGGGGCGCAATTGAAGAGGATCCAATTGTTAGAGCAGAGTGAGGGATTGGGAGGGACGAGAACCATATGAAAGGTGATGAAGTGATTTTTGCCCCAAAATGTGGTGACATGTGGAGGAGAAAAGCTGCCATTGTACTAAGTGCAAGAGGAAGAATATAGTAGCATGGGCATAACTGAGAGGGTCCTGGAGGTTGGGGCAGAGGGAGATGGGGAGGTGTTGGATGGACAAGGGACCAAATATTTTTGGGGGCGAAAGATGATAATTATCCCGAAGTGTGGTAGCATATGCTAGAATCAGGCTGCAGCTGTTCAGAGCATCAAAGAATAAGATATGGGAGTTTGGCAATAAATCCTGTGGATCTGTTGGTGGGCATGCTAGAGGCAGAGGCACACATTTCAGCTGGGGGGGCGCCATTTGCAGGCTGTCATTTGAGGGAGGGAGGTTAGTTAGTGTCTAGTAAAGCAGTTGCAAATTTCCGTAATGCCATCACAGTAAAGCCTTTTGAACAAAAGGGTACTTACTGGGGTTTTCAGCTTAAGTATTTTTTGGGTTTTATTCCATATTGATGGAAGTGAGAATCCAAAGGTGGCTCTCCCAACTCGTGAGTGCCCTGGGTATATTTAACAGTTGTAAGCAGCTTCTAAGGAATAATTCCTGGGCACAATCGGAGACAGACAGTCGACGACGTATTGAGGGAGTTTGCCACTGAGGGCTCTAAGTGTCCAGATTGCTGCATTAAAGTTGCGTTATAGTGAAGTGAGGTCCAGCCTGGGTGGCATATAGTCAAATGATGGGTAGAGAAGGGGAGGTCAGTGATGAAGCGTATAGCTCTGTGGTAGAGAGTATCCAATTTTCCAAAATAGGAAGTCACACAGCTACTGTATATGAAGTCTGTGTAGTCAATTAAGGACAGGAACGTGGCATGGACTAGTCGTTTCTTTGCGTCTGCTGTAAGAAGTCTTCTTATCCTGTAAAAAAGGCCAAGTCTTTGCCTTAATTTTTTCAGCAAGTCTTCTAGGTGGTCAGTGAAGGAGAGTTTACAGTCGATAGAGACCCCAAGATATCTGAATTTCAGAACGTACCCTAAGCACTCTCCCAGCATAGTGGTTATTGGGGGAGGGAGTCAGTAGCGCTTGTGTAGTTTGCGGGGGAAAATAACATGGCTTTAGTTTTCTTAGCATTTAATAACAGTTTTGTATTGATTAGTTGGAGTTGCAGGAGGTTGAAATCTTTTTGTAGGTCAGTACAAGCTTCTTTTGGTGTGGGATGACTCAGGTACTGCACTGTGTCATCCGCGAATAAGTGAATACTTGCATCCTTGATTCCCTCATCAATGTTGTTGATACACACTGCGAAGAGGAGGGGACCTAATATGGATCCCTGAGGGATACCTCTTTGTAAGAGTTTAAGGGCAGATAGTTCACCATCCGCTTTCACCTGCTGGCATCTGTCTGTCAGATATTCAGAGAACCAGCTTAGAGAAGTAGCATCCAGTCCTAGTGTTTTTAGCGAGTCGAGGAGCAGGTCATGGTCGACTGTGTCGAATGCTTTGCTGAGGTCAAGAAACACAGCACATACATACTTTTTATGCTCCAACTCCAGCTGCCAGTAGTTGATTTCTTTAGCTAATGCAGAGACTGTACTGTGGTTGGCTCTAAATCCAGATTGAAGGGGGTTTAGTAATTTTTCTCTGTTGATGAAGGATCTTAGTTGGCCATTTACTATTTTTTCCAGTAGCTTCGAGAGTGTGGATAGGAGAGAAATTGGCCTGTAGTTATTAAGGTTGCAAGGGTCTCCAGATTTAAATAGCAGGATAATGTGTGCAATTTTCCATATTTGAGGGAGGGTACCTTGTGTTAGGGACAGGTTGAATAAATGAGTAATAGGCACTGCCAATACGTGGCATGCTATCTTTAGGAAGTATGGTTCAAGTGCATCCGTGCCAGCACTTTTCTTAGTATCCAGGTGTAGAATCAAGTCTTCCACTTCCTTGAGGGAAACCGATGAGAATGAGAAATGTTGACTAATGGAGCCAACATTTGGTGGGGTCATGCCAAATTGGGTGCTCAGGCTACACGCAGGCGAGTTATCGAAGGCTAGGCCTGCTATGGCGAAGTTCGTGTTGAATGCCTGCAGTATCTCTTTTTTGTCATTGATTACTGTATTGTCAGAGGTAATTTTTGTAGGGAGCATATTTTGTGATGTGGCTCACGCCAGTTCTTTGATTGTGGCCCAGAGTTTGAAGGGACAATTGGCTGCAGTATCTAGTTCTGCTTGGTAATAGCAGGCTTTAGCTTCCTTAATCAGTTTGGTGTAGTGATTTCTGGCTGTTTTAAAGAGGTGCCAGTCTTCCCCTTTTTGGGATTTGCAGGCAGTTTTCCAGAGTTTATCCCTGGACAGTAGTGCAGCCTTGAGATCCTGAGTGAACCAATGGCATTTCCTAGTTTTATGTGTATTTTTGACAGAGGCGCATGTAGATTCATGGCATAGGTAATGATTTCATGTAGTATAGAATATGCAGTTTCCACTGTTTTAGCAAGGTAAAAACTCTGCCACAAGGGGGAGTTTTTTAGGTCAAGTAGGTATGCCTTTGGGTCAAATCACCTGGTTGACCTTTTGGTGGAGAATTTGGCTGTAGTTGGCACTTTGTTGGCTGCCCAAACTCCAGCTATTAGGCAATGGTCACTAATATCCACGTCAAAGGTTCCAACGTGGGAGAAGGAATGGGGTTTATACACAAGCAGGACATCCAGAAGGGTACTTTTGGCTATATTCTTTTTGTTGATACTGTGGGCTCTTCATTGAGTAGGGTAAAACCAAGGGATTCACAGAAAGATTTAAGCGGGTGACTGGCTTCCGACATCCAATCGTAGTTTAGATCCCTTAGGATAATTGTTTCCAGGTGGCTAGTGTCTAAGATAGTTGTAAGATAGGACAAGAGCTGAGTACTGGCAGATGGTGGTCTATAGCATCCTATGACTCGGAGTGCTAACGATGGGGATAGGTTGATTTTTATGTCCAGGCACTCAAATCCCACTACCATTGAGTTAGAATTAAGTGTTGAGGCCACAAATCTATCTTTGATGTAGATGGCAACCCCACCTCCTCTGGATTGTCTATCGCATCTAAAGATCTGGTAGTTAGGTATATTAATCACACTGTTTGGCATAGAGGGCCATAGCCAGGATTCTGAGATAACAAGCACATCTGGCATTGTATGGGTGGTCCAAGCCTGGATAAGGGTGAATTTTTTCAGCAGGCTGCACATGTTAATGTGCATAAAACTAATACCTTTAAGAGACAGTGACTCAGAAGGGGAGGTAAGTTTATTTATGGGCCCTGGATTAAGCTCAACATTGCCAGAGCAGAGTAAGAGGAGGAGTAGCAATTTTTTCAGGGATTCAAGTGAAAGGTAATGAGCTTGAGGCTTTTTCCAGCTTGGCATGGAGGAGGAACTGGGGTGCCAAGCTTTGTTTTTTAATTTATGCAAGCCTAAAGACACTGAGGCTAATACTCTGGCTGTGTAACGCCAGTGGGAGTAACTCAAATTAATTAGAGATAAGGAAGGAGGCGTAGACAAACCTGCTGTAGTTGCTCTTCGAGGAAGGTAGCCTTATGCAAGCCTTATAGACTTTGACTTTGACAGCAGATAAGGACCGCTTGGCCCACCTAGTCTGTCCATTTCCCTACATACAGGATAAGCTGTAGATCCTAGTTAACCAACAGCCTATTTCTTCCTACCCCCCACAAGAATTGCCTTATGTCTGTCCCATGCATTCTTGAATTCTCCCACAGTTTTAGACCCCACAACCTCCTCAGGAAAGCTGTTCCATGCGTCCACCGCCCTCTCTGTGAAAAAACACCTCACATTGCCCTGAGCTGTCCTTCCTCTATCTTCAAATTGTGTCCCCTTGTTCTTGCACATCTCTTTTTCTGAAAGATGCTACCCTCTTGGACTTTTTTGATTCCACTGAGGTACTTAAAAGTTTCTATCATGTCCCCCCTCTCCCTCCTTTCCTCAAGGGTATACATAGTAAGCTTCTTTAGTCTCTCCTCATATGGCTTCTCTTGCAGACCCTGCACCATGTTAGTTGCCCTCCTCTGGACTGCCTCCATCCTGTCTATGTCCTTGCAGAGATGGGGTCTCCAGAACTGGATGCAGTACTCCATATGGGGTCTCATCAACTTTCTGTACAGAGGGATAACAACTTCTTGTTTTCGGCTGGTGATGCCTCTCCCTATAAATTACAGTATCCTCCCCCCCCCCACCAGCCCTCCCTACTGCCTTCTCACAATGCTTGCTAATCTTAAGGTCATCTGATATGATTACCCCCAGGTCCCTTTCCATTTTTGTTGTTGTTATTACCCCCCCCCATTGTGTAATCTTCCCCTGGGTTTTTGTTTCCCATGTGCATTATTTTGCACTTCTTTGCATTGAATCCAAGCTGCCATGATTCTGACCATTCCTCCAGCCTTGCCAAGTCCCTTCTCATCCTTTTCATGCTTCCTTGTGTATCAACCCTGTTGCAGATCTTTGTGTCCTCTGCAAAGAGGCATACTTTTCGTTCCAGTCCCTCTGCAATGTCACTTATAAAGTCATTAAACAGGACTGGACCCAGTACTGAACCCTGAAGTACCCCACTAATAACCCCTCTTTCTTCAGAGTGGACTCCATTTACAATTACCTTCTTAGATCTGTTGTCCAGTCAATGTTTTACTTAGGCTACTGGGATTGACCACCCTATCCAGGGTGCTGCTGTTAATTGGATTAGGTACCTACACCGCCTCCTTTTTTGTGAATACTGAGCAGAAGTATTCATTCAGTATCCCTGCTTTTTCACTGTCCTTCTCTGCCCACCCACCGTCCATCCTATTCAGCCTCACTATCCCTCCCTTTGTCTTTCTACGCTCCCTGATGTACCTATAAAAGGTTTTATCCCCCTTCTTAACAGAGTTGGCTATTGTTTCCTCACTTTGGGCCTTTGCTATTCTGACTTCCTGCCCTGCTTCCTTCTGCCTTACCTGGTACTATTCTCTGTCCTACTCCTTCTGTGTTTCCTTATATTTCTTAAATGCTATCTTTTTCTCCCTAACCTTCCCCACCACCTCTTTTGAGAATCATAATGGCTTTTTCTTTCATTTTGATTTGTTTATTTGCTCCACACAAAGGCTTGTTGCCTCTGTGATGGCAATTCTGATGTTTCCCCATTGTTGCTCCACCCCTTCTTCTAGCCTGTTTGCTAGTGCTTTTCTAAGGCACTCACCCATCTTACCAAAGTCAGCCCTCCTGAAGTCCAGTACCTTCACTTTTGTATGGCTTGACTCTGTAGCTGAGTTTATTGTGAACCACACTGTTTGGTGGTCACTTGTTCCCAGATGGCTACCCACTTCTAGATCTGAGATCCTCTCACTATCCCCATTTGAGAGTACAAGGTCTAAGATTGCTCCCTCATGAGTGGATTCCAAAACTAGCTGTCTGAGGCATGCCACCTGTAGGACATCGAGAATGGCCCTGCTCCTGGATGTTGCTGCAGCAAAGGTGCTCTAGTTAACATCTGGCATATTCAGGTCCCTCATCAACAGTATCTCCCCTTTCTCTGTCATCATAAGGATGCCTTGTAGCATATCCTTGTTCATTCCCTCTCCCTGACATGGGGGTCTGTATACAACTCCTGTGCGGATTGTGGTGCCATTTCCAGTCTCTAAGGTGACCCACTGTGCCTCCTCTCCTTCCTGTTTACTCTTTTGTTCCATTGCTTGTATCCCTTCCCTTACATAGAGAGCTACTCTTTCGGCTCTTCTCCCCTCCCTGTCTCTCCTGTAGATTGTGTACCCTGGTATGTTAACATCCCTGTCATGATTTTCTATGTACCATGTTTCTGTGACTGCTACAATATCCAGGCATCCCTCTTTCATCAACACCAAAAGTTCAGGGAGCTTGTTGCCCAAACTACAGACATTGGTACTCATTACCCTCCATTTCTAGATGGCCTTACCCCATTTTACCCCATCCCAGTCCTTATTGCCATTGTCATTGTCTCCATTTACCCCTGCCCTTCTCCCTATCAACATCTCTATCTTGGTGTTTACCTCACTTGCTACCCTGATTTTGTTTGGGGGGGACTAGGATTTCCCTGCTCCTTTCCAGTGCCTCCCCCCCTTGGCTAGTTCAAATGCTTCCCAATGACACATTTAAACCTATCACCTTCCAGAACCATCTGTCTCTGGGGCCTATGCTGGTACACTACATAAACAAGCAATGGAGGACTCACTGATATGCCCTGTGCAGCGGAGTGATGAGGGTATGGTATTGGACTCTAGAACATGGCCTTGAACTGTCAGCAGTCCATGTTCTTGGTCTCCAAAACACCCTGGCAGATGGGCTAAGCAGGTTACAGTCCAGAATGCATGAGTGGTAGCTGCTGACATCGGTAGTGGAAGACCTGTTTGACAGGTGGGGTCATCTAGAGTTGGACCTCAATGCACAACTGCAGCTTTTCTGCTCATTTGCTTCAAGGCCTGGAGTTTTCTGGCATGGTGCATTGTCCCTCACTTGGAAAGGGAGGTTTCTCTACATCTTCACTCCCTTCCCTCTGTTTCAGAAGGTGCTGATCAAGCTCCAGATGGAGGATGCTACTCTGATACTCATTGCTCCCTTCTGGCCTCATCAGATCTGGCTCCCCTTACTGCAGCAGTTGGCAGTGGAACCCTCATACTGCTAATCCTGTGTAAAGGTTTACTATCACAGGAGCAGGGCACCCTGGTCTATCCAGACCTCAAGTCACTCTGTCTTCATGGATGGCTCCTGAATTCATATCCATTGCTAGATTTGGAGTGTCTCAAAAGATGGCTGACGTCCTGGTGGCTGCTAGAAAACCCTCTACCAGGGCCACTTATTCCATGAAAAGGAATCAGATTGCTCTGTGGGCTGCTTCCCAGCACCTGGGACCCTTCACTTGCCCACTGAATCACATTCTGGAGTATTTGC
This sequence comes from Neoceratodus forsteri, assembly GCA_016271365.2. Lineage (NCBI taxonomy): Eukaryota > Metazoa > Chordata > Ceratodontiformes > Ceratodontidae > Neoceratodus > Neoceratodus forsteri. The sequence continues at coordinate 218,578,339 of CM057453.1, forward strand.
AGTCCTATCAGATGCTGGTCTGAAATACTTCTCCATCAAAGTGCACTTGGCTGTCACCTCAGCTTTCATTGTTCTTATTGATGGCCATACCGTGGCACAGCTGAAAGTGTTCCATACATTCTTGAAAGGCATCGTGCACTTGAAGAGTCCTATCCATAATCCAGTCCTGGCTTGGGACCTGAATTTTTTTCTGGAGACTCTTACTTTGGCTTCATTTGAGCCAGCAGTGACTTACAAGCTGTGCTTTCTGTCATGGAAAGAGTTATTTTTAGTTACTGTTACTTTTGCTCAAAGGATTTCTGAGCTTCAGGCTCTTATGTGTGAGCCTCTGTATTTAATTTTCCACCTAGACAGGGTGTCTTTGCATATGAATCCTAAGTTCTTACCAAAGGAGGTGTCTTAGTTTACCCTGAATCAAACCATCTACTCCTTGTTTATTTTCCCAAGCATGCCAAGCACTGCTCCACACTTTAGATGTTCTTAGAATACTCAGGTATTATGTTCACTGCAGGAAGGACTGCAGGATGTCCTCACAGCTTGTTGTTTCCTTCACCCTGAGAAAGAGGGCATTCCAGTTACAAAACAGTGTTTGTCCAAATGTTTGGCCAACTGTATTGCCTGAGTTACTAATGGTCATTCAACTAGAGGCATAGCTGCTTCAGTTGCCTGTTTCAGGAAGTGTCAGCTGCAGAAATTTGTGCTGCTGCAACTTGGGAGTACTCACCACACTTTCATGAAACACTACAGTCTGGACATTGCCTCTTGAAGAGGGCATGTTTTGGCCTAAATGTGTTTCAATGCCTTCTTTCCTAGGCCTGTAGCCTCTAGCCATGCAGGCTGTCTCCCAGTCAGTATTGCTTTGAACTCATCCTATAGGTGTGACCTGATGAGAGAGATATCCTTGAAGAAGATAGAGTAGTTATGTACTTACTGTAACAGTAAATCTTCAAGAGAATCTCTTTCATCAGGCCATGTCATCCCACCATTCATCCCCCTTAGATGCAGAGCTTCTTGGCTTCTGTGTCTCTTTCTCCAGGATGGACTACCTGCTGTTTTCTAGCCTTGCCTGCTAGCTGGGCACTTGAGCTGTCTTCTGGTTCCCTAGAGGGATGTCTTCTGAATGTGATCTCAGGTGGGGAACTGAGGAGGGAGAAGGGCCACCCACGTTTATATATGGAGGATGTCAACATTAGACGTCATCATGGGTGGACCCTACTAGACTGCTTTCAAAAACTTTCCATGTGGTCCTAGTGCCTGGCGGTTATAGTCCTATGGGTGTGGCCTGATGAAAGAGATTCTCTTGAAGATCTGCTGTTACTTTAAGTACATAACTGTTCTTTTTTTCACCTCAATTTTAATTCATTGTGTGCAACGCACCATGTAGTTGCATTTGAAAAAATATATCCCATGACATTATATTATGTTATAAAATAACTCAAGATTAGTGTGGAAAAAGTTGAAGGGTGAGTGCTAAGTATTACCATTTTTTGTGTTGAATATTAGAGCAGGGGCAGTTCAACTAACTTTAATGCAGAGGGGAGTTGCAATAAATACTAGGGGGCTTGCAGGCCACCTAGGCCTCCAGAAAATGTTGTTTTATTAAGTGTTTTGAAGCATTTTAATGGTCCTTCAGAGACTTTTCATAATAGTGTAAAATCACAAATCTTGGGTTAAAGTTTGTTGAAAAATGTACCCAAACAGAGCAAAAAGAATAGGTCCATAGGCATTAATTGTGACATGAGACCACTGGGCATTTTTTAACTGTTTTTCATGATATCGTCAGTGTTAATCAAGTCTCATGATATTACCACAAAAAAAAAATCAGAATTGTACAGAATGAATGTCTCTGGGAAAGTAGGACAAGACTGCAGCAAAGCCAAGGCACTAAGCAACAAAATCCCCCTTTCTCTTGCTGCGAGCCTTTCCTCACTAACTAGTGCCCCCTACAGACCCATCACCAAAATATGCAAAATTGCACAGAATAAATAATTCAGGGAGTGTACGGGAAGGCTTTTGGACTCAGGAGCAAAAAGTGGCTGCAGCAAGGAGGTACAGTATAGAGACTTTTACATACAGAATATAGAGGGCCATGACTATAGAGTGAACGCAAAGAAGCTGAGAGGCCATGGCCAGTGTACTAACCAGAAAGAACCTGTGATAGGAAGGATTTTCAGGCCTCCAACATCGTGTCCATAACTGCAATGACCTTCCCCTCCAAATGCTTCTGACTCTTAAGTTAGACACTATCATAAAGCAGGCTCAGGCATTCTAAGCAGAGTTCCATGCTGATTTGGGAAAAGTGGAAGGTCAGATGACTGAGTTCCATTACCATATATAAAAAGCAAATAAGTGCTTATAAGAACACTCCCAGCCATTGTTAAAATCACTGCAATAATTTTTGTTTGACATTGAGAGAGCCTGACTGACCCCATAAAGCTCTGTCCTCAAAGCTGGCAGACCCAAAAGCGAGGATATGCTCAGTTATGTGTCACTTGCTACTAAATTATAAACAAGATATGCAGAACATTGTAAACAGTATGTCATGGACACAGAAAGGCATTTTGCCTGATGTGCATAAGATGTACCTAGACAAGTTGGTAATGATTATGCCTCTGATGGTCAAGTGTGCAGAAAAGAAAAACAAACTTTTCTTCTCTGTTTAAACACCTACTTGCCCCATCCAAGTCTCAGCAATAAACAAAAATGTAGAATTGCACAGAGAAATCCTCCCATCTCTTGGATATATTTTTTTTCACAATAAATAGCTCAGGGAGAGGTGAGAACATCTGCAGCAAAGTCAAAACATTCCACACAACCACTACCATCCTCCTGCCCTTTCTCTTGTAGATGCCACTGGCAGCTTGATTGGAGATGGAAGTAGAAAGTGCTTGCAGCTCTTTCTGACTCTGTTGATAGCTGCAGATGAACATCCCTACACTCCATCTTCAACACTGTGACGACCACAGTGTGATTGACCCTCCACCACCACATGACAATGGTGTGAGCAAATGGATGCACATGTAAATGAGGCTACCCATTTATAGTTGAATCTGTATGCAACTTGTGGATCCTCATGTGAAGAACAGCATGATATACCCCCAAATCCCAGGGAGAAAAAGCAATGGGGTGAGGGAAAACAAATTGAATAGAACGATAACCCATCCCCAACTGTAAAAATACTGTCTGATTGGTACCAGACAAGTCAGTCCACAGTTAACAAAAAAAGGACCAAAAAGGTCAAGTAATGTGAGTGTGTGTGTGTATGTGGGGGGGGTGGAGGGAACAAAAGATGACATAGACCACCAATATTTTGCAGTGCAGGACCATAGCCTCTCTGGCCAGCTCCCTTGGTATAGTCACCAATGCATTAGAAGATTATACACTTTTCATACTGAGTCTGCTAATATACAAACATGCTCAAGCTACCCTTTACCTGTAGTAAATCTCACCTGTTATACTGTTCATTTATTATCTCTGTTTTTTTTAACCCCAGTTTTTACTTATGTGGAGTAATCCAGGTAGTCAAATTCCAACACATACAGTATGGCACAATACCATTTTATCCTTTCAGTCAGTGATTAATAAGATAGCTTATATTGCAAAGAGGATGGCTAGGTGAGTATTATCATGGAGAAATTCTAAGTACCTTAGCAAGGGTAAGGTGCATGCATGCACCATGAACTGGCTTGAGTATAAACGTTTTCTGGTGTTACTTCTAAATAACTGGGCACGCACATGGATATTTGTGTACTTACACTATGGTTTGTAGGAGAAAATGAAAGCTAAGACCCATGTAAACTACTCCCCGAGAAATTCAGTGGTAGTATTCCAGAGTTGTGGCCATGTAGGTGTCCAGATTTCTTTTAAAAATTGATTTATTTTTACTTATAACCACCTTTAATGGGAGGCTGTTCCAGATTCCACTACCCCGCATATAAAAATATTTCTTTTGCACTTGTAAATTTCATTGTTTTTATTTGAAAGGGATGACCTCTTGTTGTTTTAACATCTTCCTTAAACTTAGTTAAACTCAGAATCAAGATCTGTCATTAGTTCAGGGTCATTAATGATGTCAAACATGAAAAGCATATCACCCCTTTGTCGCCTAGCCTTCAGAGACTAATTGTTTTTTCTCTCCCCATCTATACACATATGTTAGTTCCTTCAGACCTGTAATGGCTTTTGTTATTCTCCTTTGCACCCTTTCAACAGCTTTTATAGTTTTTTTTTTTTTCTGATAAGGTATCTAAAGCTGAGTGCCAGAATTTAGAAGTGGTCTGATGTAAGTCATATACAGTGGTGATATAACTGCCTTGTCCATGTCTGTATGGTTTTCTTAATGTTCCACCACAGTCAATTTGCTTTAGCAATAACCTCCTCACACTGTTCCTTCCATATTTAATTTATTGTTAATCTTAATTCCCAGGTTCTTTTCACATTCTGTTGATGTCAGTGTACAGTCCCCATCTGGTAGTGATGACATATGTTGTGCCTCCCCAGATACATAGCAGCACATTTGTCCATGTTGAAATGCATCACAAAATTTATAGCCCAATTTATTACAGTGTCCAGGTCAGTTTCAATGTGTTCAATATGTTCTCTTTTTGCACAGACACCTCTTCATTTCGGGATCCATACCGCTGCCCGACATGTAACTTGCCGACAGATTATTTCCCGACATCGAATTCCCGACTGTGCTATATTACCGACAAATTCTGTCCCACATGAACAATTGCCTGGCATCAATCAATTCAAAGGGCAGTAAGTAATTGTCAGGCAGTATTGCAGTTCAGTTAAACATTAACGTCGGCATCTGTCTAATAGTAAGGCAGTAAAACAGTAAACATTAACTCCGGCAGCAGTCTAATCAATTCAAAGGGCTGTAACACATAAGTTTTGCAATGCAGTGCAGTAAATCAGATTAGTCTTACATGTGCCTTTTCTTCTGCTCTGAAAATGCTTGATCATTGTGGAAACTTTATTTAAAATATGTGTTCTCTTTAATATTTAAAAGAAGATAACTCAGTAGTCAAAAAAGTTTAAAAAGTTAAAAATGTATTTATCGCTAACAAATCAGTGGTAAGCTCAGCAGTGCTCAATTAAAAAGATTTAGTTAATAGATAACAATCAGTGCCTCATTGTGCTCAATAAATCACTGTAAAGGTCAGGACTTGATCAATTACATACAATTAGAGCCGAGTCTTTAAACATCAGTACTGTCTGTCACGCGTTTTGGCTTTTTTTGCAGTTTTGCAGTTTTTCTGTTTTCACTGCACATTGTAATGTGCATTTTGTTTCCTGCTTTAAATTGCATTTATGTATACTACTGTCTGCTGTCTGTTTTGCTGTTTGTGGTGCGCATTGTTACCCTCTCCCAGTATCCGGCTTTGAGTTGAATTTTTGTATACTACTGTTCAGCGTGCTGCAGCAGTAAAGGTAATTAGCAGAAATGAATATTTGTTTCCGGTGCACAAATAAAAAATATTTCATCAGCACTAGCAGTGTCAATAGTCAGTGTGTTTAATACTGGTCAGGCAAATGATTCTGTCAGCTAACTGTACCTATTGGGCACACAGTTTTTGGGAACTTATAGTTGGGATGTTTATTGTCGGGAGGACACCCATCGGGCAGTCATACCTAAACCTGTTGCTCCAACTATTAAGATTTTTGTCCATATCTGCCATGAAAATATCAAAGAATATGGGTCACAGGCTGGATCACAGGTCACCTGCCCATTCAATGACAGATTGCCATTTGTTTTAATCCACTGTTACTGATTGGTCAGCCACCCTGTGATACAATTCATCAGTGATTTTGATAGCTCTATTTGATTGATCTTTTCCATAAAGGCCCAGTGTAGAACCAAATCAAAGGCTTTTTTAAAGCCCAAGTAAATTATTTCTATCGGTTGATTTCTATCAATTTCCATGTTGAAATTATCATAGAAGGTTCATAAAGTCAGGGTGCATGATCTGCTCTTGCAAAATCTGTGTCACTGTCTCTCAAAGTTGCTTGTTTTTTCTCTATGCACCCAGTCATCTCATCTGAAATAATGGCCTCCAAAATCTTTCCTGGCACCGAGATGAAGCTGACTGGCCTGTAGTTTGAGGTACTGTAGCAATTGTCAGGCCCTTCATATAAATAGAGGTTATATGTGTGCTTTTCGAGTCATCCAGTATTTTGGCTTTTTTATTTATTTATTTAAATCTTGGCTTACAAATACCTTTGAGCTAGGGGCAGCTCATTTACAAAGGTCCCACATCAAAGGAAAGTGTTACAATAAGGTTGGGAGGTATAGACAACATTCATGGTATCAGCAGTGGTACAGACAACATTCATGGTATCATCAGAGCACAGCAAGCCAACTGGTACCTAAGTGGGAAAAGTGCTACACACTCAATATTACAAGGGTTACAAGGATTCTATAAGGATTTACAGAATATTAATTGTCATGGTTCCACAGTATTCATACCTAAACATTTCAGCAGGTTGCTTGTTATACCATCAGAGTCCAGTGCTGAATTGATTTCCCCATGCTTAATTTTCTCAAATATTCAGTTCTTTGTTATCTAGCTGGTGTCTATTTAATTTGTATAATTTATGTTTGGGTGTACAGCTTTTGTCTTGTCTTTATTTTGCATATTTTGAACTGAAATGTGTATTAAATTTTTCTGCCATCCCAAAGGGGGAGCTAACTGTGGAACCTTGTTGCCAAAGGGATCTTTATATGATGTTTCCTTTTTCCCATGAGTTTGTATACCAGTAACAGTTTTTTTTTTCCATAACACCAGCCAAATCTGCAGCAAGGCGTAATCTTGGTCCCCTGTTTTTCATTGCTTATTAGGTTTTACATCTTTTGATTAAGCCATTGCATTTTATTTTGTTTGGCGTTGAATTTTGAACCTTGAAGTTATGACAAGAAATGTACTTCTTTCTTATCATTTTTTTTTGGCTGTGTTAGCCATTCTGGCTTTCTACCCTTCCCATTATATTTCTTAATCTTATGTATACTGTACTTTGATTACCTATTTCTGTGACAATATTTTTAAATATTGTCCATGCATGTTCTACTTTTTATTCTTGTAATCTTTCTTCCTACTTTATAGTGTCCATTGTCTTTTTAATTCCTGTGAAATTATTTATGTATTTTTTTATAAAGGTAGATTTCTGTACACACTGAGATCCTTAGTTTTGGGAGAAGTTTATTAAAATAAACAACTGAGTGATCACTATTTGTAAGTGGTTGCTTCACTGTGCATTGTTCTATCTTGATATCACTACAGACTAACCAAACCTTAGGTGCTTTCCCCTCCTGTAGGCTTAGATATTTATTGGTGTAGGGAACATTGCTCTATCATCTCGAGAAACTTCTTAGAGTGCCTGTCTTGCCTGTTTGTTTTGCCCAGTCAATGTTGGGAAAATTAAAATTCCCTATTAGAATTAACACTTCTGACCCACATGCTATATGAATTTCTTCCAAAATGGTAGAATTTTGCATTTCATCCAAACTAGGGGTCTATAACAAAGCCTCAAGATAAAATGTTCCCTGTTCTGGTAAATAACTTACAGCCATATGGTTTCTCTGATGCCTGTTTGTTTAATGTTCCCTGAGATGTTAGTGCCTTCAGTTGAGTTTTTAATGCAAACAGCAATGCTCCTCCACATTTTTGGGCCCTATCCAGTCTGATCAAGGTGTAACCCTGTATATTTGTGTCCCAGTCAATTTGCTGATCCCACCATGTCTAGGTAACATATATGATTCCTGGTTCATCCCTATTCATTATTTCCTCGAGTTCATCTTTCTTTTTGTTTAAGCTGCAGGCACTTGATAGGCTACATTTCCATCCAGCTAATTTTCTCTTTATGTATGGTTTGGTGGTAACCTCTGCCATTATGCAATCTGTTATGGGTACAATATCTCAGACACATTTCACTGATGTCTTTCCTAATCCCCTGCCAGATTAGTTTAAATTGCTTGAGATGTCATTCAATATTTTATTTCCCAGTAGCTTCCCCCTCTCTTTTGTTTAATGCAACCCAACTTTTGCATATAGGTCATTTCTGCATTCAAAGGTTTCCCATTTTCTGATAGAATCAACATTTTCTTTCTGACACCATTTGCTGAACAATCCCCCCCCCCCCCGTTTGTCCACATGTCTATGTATACTAGCTCTAGCTACAGTGAAAATTTCAAAAAAAAAATCCTGCCACCTTTTTTCTTTCAGCTTCATACCCATATCTTCAAAGACCCTTATGATGTTGCCTCTCTTGATCTCCCTATAGTGCTTGTGCCTACATGTACTGTAAGAGTTTTTTTTTTACTTGTTCCTGATAACATATTTTTGAGTTAAGTGCTTAGGTCATTCATTTTTTACCCCTGGAAAGCACATGACCATAGTATTTACTTTATCACTATTGCATATTGTTGAGTCCTTTAGCTTTATGATGGAGTCCCCCGTGACAACTTTTTGTGTCTATTTTGTCTATCCTTCTTGTACCTCAGTATCTGTTTCTATATTTACCAGATTAGGTGGGTGATTAGTTTTGATTGGTCTTTCCTCCATTTCCAACACAACATATTTATTTGGGGTGTCAATTTGGAATGACTCAAATCTTTTGGCCCTCCTGCTACATTTAGTTTAGCTTCTGCCTTGACTGTACTGTGCACCAGTCAGTGGTGGTAGGGCTTTCATCAGCTTCTGTCTCCTTATCCAGTTGCCTTTCCTTCTGCCATTTTGACGACATTGGTTGCCTTCTTCCATAATCTTTGTTTTACTGTTTGGTTTTTCACTTGTGTTGTTTATTGCCCCCATAAGGTTCCTTTTCTCTAATTCTATTGTTTGTATGAATTCATCCATGCATCTTAATACTGTGTTCCCCCTCAGTTCATCTATTAGTTTGTCAATGTCTTGTAATAGCTATTCAATCAACATACATTTTTCATGCACAAAAATACTCAGTTCTGTTTCATAAGTTCTGCATTCATACATGTTAAAATTGGCACATTCAATTAGGCATTTTCTTTAACCTAAATCATGTGAAAGTTTGGTTGGGGATACCATTTCCTCATGTTGTTGAACTAGCTAGTATCTGGCAAGAAAGGGAAATATCACTTCAGGCATTTTAAAGAAATGGCTGAGACTAATGTCCCTCTAAACATCCTTAGTTCTTGATCTAGGTATTCTGGACCATTGTTCTTGATAGTCTACCGGTCTGACCCAGCAGACACATCTGGTGCCTCTGCTGTGTTGCCACTGCTGTACTTGCTGATGTTCACATATCCACTGCCATTGGTAGTGTGTGGACCAGACATTTTGCTGTGCTGGTTTCTGGTTTGTCTGCTTGAGATTTCAAGCCACAAAACACACTAAACACAGTTTATGCAGTTTAGTACAGTTAAAACCACAACAAAATACACTCTGGTACAGATTATTTTTAAAAGTTTGCAGATTTGACTAGCTTTTACACAGCTTTTCTCCAGATCAGAGGTTACAGCCCCATAGTCCTCCTGCTTCCCAGGATGCCCTGCCTAAAGGACAGAAAGAACCCAGAGAAAGAAAAGGGTTATCTTATCTAAATAAAAATGGTCCAATGATGCTTTTCCACAAGTAGAGTTGCAGCTATGTTGCCAATCAAAAACACTTGCTGTAGTTTAGTGCAGTTAAAAGCATGCCAAATGCACTCTGGTATAGATTCTTTTCAAAACTTTTGTAGGTTTGATAAGCTTTTTCCAAATGTTTCTCCAGGTCAGAGGTTATAGCCCCTTAGTCCTCTTACTTCTCAGGATGCCCTGCCTGAAAGGCAAAGAGTGTTTAGATGCAACACGCATAGTTACAGACTATGGTTTCAGCTTTCCGGAAGAGTAAAACACTCCAATTACTTTTGCAGCCACCCACATTCCAAATTAACTGGACCATCAGCACAACTCTTTAATAGTAAGTTGGCATGCACAGTAATTCTATCTTTGCTTCAGAATAGCTTCTTATTTTAACAGTTCTAAAAGTGATTATAAACATTTAAATCAAGCAGATTCCTCCAACAGAGAATTACAGATATTGAAGAAAAAGGTGAACAGATTCATCCTACAAACTACAAGGGGTCACAATTTGAAGATAGAGGGGGAGTGGCTCAGAGGTAACTTAAGGAAGTATTTTTTCACAGACAGGGTTGTGGATGCATGGAACGGCCTTCCAGAGGAGGTTGTGGAGTCAAAAACAGTGGTGGAATTCAAGCATGCATGGGACAGTCATAAGGCAATTCTAGGGGTTGGGGGTAGGAAGAAGTAGGCTGCTAGTTAACTAGGATCTGCAGCTTATCCATTAGGTAGGGAAATGGGCAGACTGGGTGGGCCAAGCAGTCCTTATCTGCAGTCAAATTCTGTGTTTCTATGTTTGTATGTTACAGTGAATAAATTCTGTTCAGAGCCAGCATGGCTGCTATGCTGCTTTAAAGAGACATTATCCCCTTAAATTTACCAAAGTTGGGGGCTGGCCCAGTGGCATAGAGGGCTGACACTGAGTGGAGGCTCAGTGGTAGCACCAATCAAATGGGGGGCTGGTAGTAGCCAAGGTAATTGGAATGGGTTCACCAGTTCTGGTGCACATATGTGCCTCCTCGTGCATGCACAGCTGTGTCTCCATGGCCCCAGGGAGTAAGGGGAGAAAATGGGAGAAAATGTTATGTCCCCCATTTCCGTGTGAAGCCATGTCCCCCATTATTATGTGTGATGGCCCTTGGGACTCCCAGGTCATTCACCATGTAGATCCCCACCAGTGTGAGGGAAAGAAGACAGAAGCAAAATAGTGGCATGCAGGCAAAAGATGTATGAAAGAAAAAATTAGCAAAGTTATGAATGTACATAGGAAAATTTCAATGTTTTATTTATTTAGTTTTTGTTGACCGGGTAAGTGCACTAGACAATTCCTGCCTATTTTCAGGCACAACCCAGGGAAGGGGGATACAGATGAATGCCAACTGACTTTTGAACCAGATTAAGCTGTTGGTGGTATTTTTTTAGTGAATGAGGGAAATTTGGCCAGGACACCAGAGAAATTCCCCTACTCTTTTCGATAAGTGTCATGTGATCTTTAACATCCACCTGAACTACCACCAATCCAGGCAGATGGGACCTCGGTTTAACATCTCATCTGAAAGACGGCACCTCAGAAGTGCAGCACCCCTCTCATGCTGCACTACAGTGTCAGTACTGGGATATTAACCCAAGTGCCAGATGTAGGAACTGAACCCACAGCCCTCTGATCTCCCGGCCTCAGAGACGAGTACGTACCCTCATAACTTTGTGTTTTGTAATATCTTTGCACCATATTTTCAACATATGCTTCTTAGGACCCCACCTCATGAACAAGAGCAGAGAAAATTTCCAAAACCTGCCCAAAAAGTGATTTCACCCGGTGATAGCGTCATTCCACACATTTTGGTCAAGATGTGGAAATTGACAATTGGCATGTTTTTGCAGTGATGTGAAAAAATGGCTATGTTAAAAACTGGGGGTCAAACTAGTGAAAATTACAAAAGGGTTCTATATGATAATGGTGATCGCAAAACTGCGATCACTGTTAGGGCGAGTTTACATCACCGAAAATAAAAACTGCGATGTACACTTGCAGTGAGGCAACTCACTTTTAGTATTCATGCAAGGGGAGTTGCCCCCTCACTAACAGCACTGGGGGGGTACATGTTGGGGAGGGCGAGAACCGCCCCTTCAAAAAACTTATCACACGCTCCAAAAAAGCACAAACTATTATGCCCCTCCCTAGCCCCAAAACCTCCACCCTCCCCACTGTAGCTAGTCACCCTCACCACCATACCGCATAGCCAGCTCAGCAGCTGTCCACCTTATAACCTCTTACATACATTCCTTCTCTTCCGGGATGCCTGTTGCCCTTCCCTTCACCCTGTCCTTCCCCGTTGCTACCATTTCAGGGTCACTGACACAACAAGTGAGTCACTCAAATCTGAGTCGCTCCATCTCAATCACCATTTTCACTGGATACCTTATGAAAGCTATGAGAGTGTGTTTCAAAATTTCAACATACGCTCATATCTTTGTGAATTTAAAATATTTTTACCCCAAGTTTTCAAGATAGCCTTCTTATGACCCCAGCTCAAGAAAAAAGGTAGAAAAATGTTTTAAAACCTGTCCAAAAGGTGATTTTGAGTAGCAACAATGTCATTCCATGCCACAGGTGGGAAAACACATTTTGGCCAGGATTTGAAAAATGACAATTGTCACATTCATGAGGTGATGTAAATAAACGGCTATATGGAAAATTTGTGTGTATAAATAGTGAAAATTACCAAAGTTATGACCACGCATTTCAAAATTTTTATGTATGCTCATAACTTTGATATTTGTAAATATTTTGACCCCTAATGTTCAACATAGACCTCTAATGACCCAACCTAATGAACAAAGTCAGTAAAATGGTTCAGATCCTGCCTGAAAGGTGATTTTGCCAAGCGACTACAAAAATGTTTTCAGGGCCTGATTACATAATTCCACCACCATCGATCATGAGGTGAGGGCTTACAATGGCCATGTTAAAACTTTGGGGAGAAAATATGCAAAACTGCCAAAGTTATGCATCAAAGTTCAAAACCTCATTGAAATACATTGAACAAAATTTACCTTAGTTTCTCAGATTGCAGTTGCTGGTTCCAGCAGGGAGATGTGTTTTCCATTGCTTAGTGAATCTTTACAGTGTGACCTGTTCAGGTGAGTGAGGGTGTGAGGGGGTGTACTGAGAGCATGGGGTGGTGACTCCTGAGTGGGAGGTTGGTGTGGCAGGGGTCATATTGGTGAGCAACGATTTTGTTTTTCACAGGTTTATTTAAAATAATAAAAAACCACCTTCAGCTGGATCGGATGGAGGGGCACCACTAGACATCAGGGAAATCTGTAAAATAATGGAATGGTGATTGGAGGGTGGGAGGGTGCCACTGGACACCAGGGAAAACAGGATAAGGGAACAGGGATCAGAGGGTGGGGGGGACTAGACACCAGGGTCTGAGATCGGTGAGGGACCATTTTCTTTTTTACAAGTGAATTAAAGAAAACATTGAGGGGGGCACCTCTAGACACCAGGGAAACATTAAGATAAGGGAACAGGGATTGAAGGATGGGGGGTACCACTAGACACCAGGGAAAACATTACGATAAGAGGATGGGAATCAGAAGGTAGGGAGACCACTAAACAACAGGAAGCATCAGGTTAAGGTGACGGCACTGGGGCAGATACGGATATGTCATTTTCTTTTCTTAACAAAAAACTAAAAGGTAAAATTCTCCCAGCTCCCAGCTATAGCTAACAAGTGCATGTGTTACAGATGGATCTGTTAACTGAATAAAGGTGCGGGTACTCACACCCTCTGAAACTGTAGGTGTACCAGCACCTTGCTTGTTGTGAATCAATTCAGAATTTTGAACTACAAATCATATTTATTCATCAATGAAGGACAAAGTCCATTCAATGAAACCTCAGTGCATGCTTCTTTCTTAGATTTAATCAAATTTGTAATATAATGTATGGGAGAGGGTAATTAAGGAAGGAATTCAATGAATTCCTATCCTTGTTATGCTGTCTTTGTGGTGTCAAGAGGTTGTTATACCCTCTTGAGTACGTCACAATGATAGCAGAACAGCATGAATGTCTTTACGCATGCTCAACCCTCAAACTTCCTGATGGATGAACGGCTACAGTGGTGAGAACTGGCCCTGAAGGAGAGCAGGGCAATACAATAAAATAGAAAACTAAAAACAAATTATGTTTAATTGGTGCCCATACACTATAAAAGACAATGGATGGGCACCAGTTAACAACAATGTGGAGTTCCCTTCTCAAGTTGCCATGCCAATGGAAAACCTGTGGAGCTGTGCTCTCGAGATGTACTAGGTTGCCATGACAACTGTTCATAGGGAAAACAGTATTCTTGACTGGTGCCCATCCATTATCCTCTATATTAGATTCATCTCATAAAAACACACATTTCTGTGGCATTGCAGATACAGTATCCCAAGGAACTTCCACCCTTATATGCTGGACCTCCCTGCAGGGCCTAGTTTCCAATTTCCCTTGTGACAATGTCTCTTGGACTGTGTAGCCACATCCCAGCCTCCCCCCCCCCACTGTCTTTCTCACCACCCTCTTCCCACCCAAATCTATAGCCTGCCCTGTTGCCGCACTGTGTTTGCTCAGTATTTTCTTTTGAAATGTCCGTGTAGCAATGTGTCTGATACCTTGTAACTGTGTCTGAACAATGTAACTAAGTACCTGTAACTATGGAATCAGTATTTTACTATGGAACTTGTGCCACTGTCTGTAACCCTGTAATCTGCTTATTACAATTGGTGTGCTGTCTGTGCATCACTGTATGCCACTGTTCTCTATGACAAGCTGCCTTTGTAAATGAGTCTTTGACTCAAAGGTCTGTAAACCAATTTTACAAATAAATAAAGATCGCCACATAGAAAGTTGTTAGGACTGTCTATTCCATCAAATATGAGCCTTTTAAATACCAGAGGATTTAAATAATAGTCTGCTGTTTATATGTATATAGTTATAGACATGCATAAGTGCCAAGCTAATGTCCATTATTCTCTCATGTCCATTAGTCATAACTACTGTTCAATTCCTGAGTCTCATAAGAATTCCACAGTTCTTTAAATACATCGCAGTTTCATCATTTGAAAACTCAGTTCATCACACAGCTATATCCTAATATGTTTCAGGCTGCAGTAAATCTTACAATAAATAATTATCAAGCAGCCATAAATGACTCCTTTTCAAAAAGGGTCTCTTTAAAGTGCTCATATTATCAAAAGTTCACAATATCCCATTAAATAAAGTTGTTCAAAGGCAAAGTCCAACTGGTAATAAATACTGACTTGCATATGTCCTTCATTCAGTGCAAAGTAATATAATGTACAAAACTGAAAAAGTGCTGAGTGCAAAACAGTATTGCAAGAACACCATTGGGAATGTACAAGCATATAATCTTCACTCCATGGAGAGCTAGCACAAATTCTGCTTCAACTTTTTTTTTTTTTTACAGTTATACAGCTCCAACAACACACACTAAATGATGGTAGGAAGGAAAAATATTTTGTTCCCCCAAAATCTCCTGTCTTTTTAGCACTTTTTTTTGCAAAGCATGGTACAACCACCATTCACAAGGCTCTGGATATAACAGTCTCCACTTTCATATTATCTTAGTCGTGGGTCCAGACTTGGCTGTCTCCATACAATAATGGAAAGGGGAGGAGGGAGAAACTGCTCCCATAACCACTATAGACAACTAATAACACTAGACAACTTCTGTCTTTTTACTATTGCTATAGACACACTTTGTTTATTATTTCTCAGTAAATGAAAGAATGTCGGAAGGGATCACTCCCAAGAATCCTACAAGACCCGATTAATCTATACTGAAACTCTCTTCTTTTTCTATATGTGGCTGTGCTTGGATACCAAATAAAGGTCCCATTGCTCCCTCAGAAGGTTCTCTCTTTGTGTTGCCCAACCTCACAAAACTCAGCCCCTGACTCCCTCCAACCTCTGCCCCCCCCCCGGGACTTACTTCGGTACGGCGATCAACCAGGCTTACCCGCTCAGGGCGGGGCCAACAGCCAGACATGATCCAATGGATATGAAGTCGAAGAGTCCAGTGGGATCACCACCAGGAAACCTCCCTAGCTGACCCCCATGGAGGGGCCACAGGATTGGTTTGCACTGATGGAACTTAAGTCGCTGCTTCGCCGGCCAAATGTGAATGCCTGGGTAGCACAGAGGAGGAGAGGTGGGGCATCATAGATGAAGCAGCAACTATTTTGCTGGCATAAGCCCCTGGAAGGTGTTATGTGCAATGACGTGAAGTGCTAAGGCACAACGTTGAGCACGCATCCACAAGTGATGGTTGCTGCTGGCCCCCAGCTTCAGCTAGAGGTCAGTCAAGTGCCAGACACTATAGCCCCCCCCAGAGAAAGACAGCCATCCCTAGGATGCTCAATCTTTCTCTCCTCTGCCATCCCTCCAACTCCTAAGTCCTTCTCTGAACCCGAGTTGCCAGTGTTGCAAGCAGATACCCTACTGTTGTGCTGGTGGGCTGGCCCCACTCTCTCAGAAGTTTGAGAAAATTTTAAATTTGAGACTTTTTAAAACTCCACTGTTGAAATCCAAGCAGAAAAAAATAGCTTGTGATGCAGTTTACACTGTAACTTTAGTAGAAATCTTCACTTCATTCACAATTTTGTGTTATATAAGATAACACTTACCTGAGCATACTGTTCATCTCCATGAACACACTGCTGAGCACAGTTGAAGATAAATCTTCCAACAGGTCTCAACCAACATTGGAAATAAAAACCTACAGACTGGCAACTTTCTGGTTCCTTGTCAAGCAGCTTACACAATCAGATAAAAAACATATTGTATTATAAGGTGTGTGACATGATGGACATGACGGCAGCACCAGCTTGGGGAAAGCAGAGCCATTTAATTTTTAAAGGGACATGGTCAGTTTTTCACATAATTTTTCAACTATATAATAGCAGCTGTCCTCTAAGCATTACAGTGATTAAAAAAATAGATTCATGCAACTGGATGTTCTCAATACAGAAATAGAATGCTACTTTTATGTTTTACTGGCAAACTGAAAATTCAAGCAGTCCATCTTGAAAAGGGCTGACTGCTGCTCCTACATATCCCTGAGGTTATTACCACACTGAGCCATGGGTAAACTCATTAATGGCAAGTTTGTTAATGTTAAGTTTGAATTTTTAAGGGGTAATTTAAATGAATATATTGAATTGTTAGTGTAAGGTATTCTGACGTCTGATATAGTAGTCTTGATGGTGCTAGTGGGAATGCCCAGAGTCATGGATGGAATGTTCAACTGGAGAATTAAAGTGGTTAGACCGCTCATTTTTAATCAAGACTACTATATTAGACATCAGCGAGAAGGAGTCAGGTGGCCACCAGACTGACTGCCAAGCTCCAGACATAGTCATCACTTTATGAAGAAATTGCAAAGTCTGTGCTAAGTCTGCTATGGACCAAATAACCATATGTTTGGTCATTAGATACAATGTACTTTTAATAAGTTATACAGCATGCTAAAAAATGATGGAAACAGTAACCCACTGACCGCAAAACATTTTCAAGACCTCTGTATCTTTCATTTATTTTTTTGATCAGGTATACATTATTGATTTTCAGAAGCAACCAAGAATAATCACAACTATAACAATAAAACATACATTAATAACAATAAACAGACAGAAACAAACAAACAGCAACCTCCCCACACCGAACCCCACACCACTTCCAGGAGAAAAATCATAGAATGAGAGATCATAAACTAATACTATAAGGGTTCAAAAGATAAATGAGCACTAAAGTTAAGAAATGTTAAGCAGAAATTTAGGGGATCAACTATATGAAGAGTTTGGCCGGGGGGGTAGACAATACCGTACATAATCATTCCCACCTGGTCTGATACTGACCTGAACACCTCTACAAT
This sequence comes from Neoceratodus forsteri, assembly GCA_016271365.2. Classification (NCBI taxonomy): domain Eukaryota; kingdom Metazoa; phylum Chordata; order Ceratodontiformes; family Ceratodontidae; genus Neoceratodus; species Neoceratodus forsteri. The sequence continues at coordinate 218,595,877 of CM057453.1, forward strand.
GAAGTGATATGCTTCTCTACCATCAAAGCAACTAAAATTTCTTGGTGCCATTCTGTATACTGAGGAATAGACATGTCCCTCAAATATTGGAATATGATAAACTTTGCAACTATGAATATCAGTGCTATATGGGCTTTGTGAGTGCTAGGGAGGTCTGGAGGATAAATCCATGCTAGACAGATTTCATGAGAAAAAAGGTCCTCCAAGTCTGGAAGGGGATCCAATGAGCCCCTTATGTTGTTCCAAAAAGGAGCCACCTTATCACAATCCCATAACATATGCTTTATTGTGCCATCAGCTAGTCCACAGCTAGTACATGCTGATATGGATACTCTGCCCATTTTGAACAATATAAGTGTCATGTAATACAGGTTATGGAGTATGCAAAATTTAACTATCAGAATCTGTTCAGTTTAAAACACTTGTAGAACACTCACCAAACAGAGTGCCAAAGTGTAATATCTTCCTGGAGACCAAGGGCCTGCAGCCAGTAAAAGCAAACCCTAGTTGGGCTGTTGGAATCCAGGGACTGAAAAAGTTGATAGAGTTTGGATACTGAGATGAGCTGAAAAGCTGCTGAGTGAAGAGAGTTGGGTACAGCAGACTCCCACCATGTCCACAGTCTGGGGCCCAGAAATGATGATATAGAATGAATGAGTTGAAAGTTCTTAAAACTGGCTGAATTGGGGAGTTGCAAGCATTCTCTGAGGGTTTGGAATGAACAAAAGTTATCCCCATCCAATAGAGAATTCAAGGTTAACTCCTGCAATTGTGGGCAAAAAGATGGTGGGACAGGGTGACCAGCAATTTGTATGTTGGGATTGCCCAAAAGAGGTTGGATAGCAGCTCTATTCAACAACCATCCCAGATATACACTTAGCTGGTGGAGTGGTTTTACAGACCATTGCAGTGGTGTAGCTTGAAGAGGATGAAGCAAAAGTGATGGCTTGACAAAACGTAAACTATTAAGGTGAATACCATATTGGCTACAGAGGGAAGACTCCAACTCCAACCATAGGGGTGTATAAGCATCAGGAAGATGGTCACGCTCCCATACATACCATTGCAGAAATTTGCTACTATGAAGAGCAGCATATTACAGAAAGAAATTTGGAAGCTGTAAACCTTCTCTTGTCTTAGGAACCAAAAGCTTAAAATAGGCATGCCTGGTTGCCCCAGCCTTCTATAGGAACTCATTGATCATATGTTGCAAATGAGTGAACCAGATTTTGGGGAGAAATATATTCAGCATGACCATGGGATACAAAATGTGGGGAAGAACATTCATCTTGACCATGCTTATGATTCCCCATAGCGAGAGGGGTAGAGAGGATCATCTTCTAATGTCTTGTTGGATCAAACATAACAGGGGAGATAAATTATTCTTAACCAGGTGCAAGGAGGTTGGGGCAAAGAAAATTCCCAAATACAAAATATTCTGCGTTTCCCAGGACATGCCTAATTTAAGAATTTCATGTTTACAAACCAAATTATTTAGGGGCAATACCTTGGATTTGTGCAAGTTTAATTTATATCCTGAAGTATCAGAAAAATGCTGAACTTCCTGAAGAATGGCTGATAATGATAGCTAAGGGTCCTCAATATGCATTAATAAATCATCAGCATAAGCTGACAAGACATATCTACTATTGCCTACCTAAACACCTTTAATCTCTGGATTGTGCTGGGAAAATAAATAAGGGGTTGTAAAAAAAGGTTAAAAAAAATGGGGAGAGGGGACAACCGTGTCTATTTCCCCGCTGGAAAGGAAAGTGGTCAGATAGGACCCTGTTGCAATGAATGGGGGCTGACAGATTACAATTTAACATATGGATCCAATGGATGCATTCCAGGGGGAATCCAAATTTACATAAAGTGACAGATAAAACCACACAACCCAGTCAAAGGCCTTTTCAGCATCTAGAGAGATCAAAACCACAGGGGAGCTGCTCTCCCCAGATGCTGAAATTAAATAGTGTAACTTCCTGAGGTGATCACTAGAAAGGTGACCCCTCATAAAGCTCACTTGTGCCAGCCCAAATAACCCGTCCCAAACTTGAGTCATTCTATTGGCTAATGCTTTGGCCAATATCTTTAAATTTGTGTTAAGTAGGGAAATCGGGCGATAATTATCAGGGTGTGTTTCATCTCTGCCAGGCTTTTTAATTACTGTTATCAACACTTCATTATAAAAGATGGGTTAGAGAAATCCAGTTCATACCAGTAACTATAAATTCTGACAAGAAGAGGGGCCACCTCCTCAGAAAAAGCAGAATAAAAGTTACTAACTAGGCCCTCAGCTCCCGGGGCCTTGTCCGGTGGAAGCTGCTTTATAGCCTGTAAAACTTCTGCAATTGATATGGGAGCTTTAAGAAATTCCTGTTGAGTGGAGTCAAGCGCAGGAAGGGGAATAGGGTCTAAATAGTGGACTATAGTAGCTAATAATTGAAAGTTGGGAGGGTCAGATGCATAAAGGTTAGAATAAAATAGCTGGAACATCTGTCTCTTTCTCACACATTGAGAAAGAAACAGATATCTCAAAAACTTTTGGCGGTCAGTGGGTTGCCATTTCCACTGTTTTTTAACATGCTGTGTAACATAATAAAAGTACATTGTATCTGATGACCAAGCATATGGTCATTTTGCCCATGGCAGCCTTAACACAGACATTGCAATTTCCTCATTATATCAGAGGTCAGAATACCTTATACTAACAGGCAATATCTTTGGCATATCTCAAAAAAATTAAAATTCACCATGAGCGAGTTTACCCACGGCTCAGTATCAACCTCAGGGATGCACAGGGCAGCACTTTTCAAGGTGGACTGCTTGAGTTTTCAGTTTTCCACTAAAATATTAAGAATAGCATTCTGTTCCAGTATCCATAACACCCTGTGTCATGAATGTATTTTTTAAATCACTGCAATGCCAACAGGACAGCTGCTTTTATGCAATTGAAAAAGTAAGGGAAAGGTGACAGTGTCCCTTTAAGTTTTATGGGAGGGTGATGTACCTGAAAGGCAACACATTGTATGGGAACAGGGGTGAGTGCTGGAAGTAAATGCACAGCAAAAAAATAGTACAGGCAGAGAGGAGAGGAACAGACAAAAGAACATCATTGTCTTGAATGGAGAGGACCACATATGCTTTGATTCCACTGTGGAAGGACACAGTCTAGTTATTCGGTCACGTGCTTCCAAAGCCCAACTCAGAGTGCTACATAAATCACTATTTCAATACATTTTAATGAAAAATAAAATGTTGTTATGCCTTTTCTTTTCAAAGCCCAATACCCTCCCATAAAAAAAAAAAAAAATTCTACACTTGTCATTCAGCCCTGTGTCATCATAAGACCATCAGGGACAAACAATTATGAAACCTGTGAGAATTTACTGCTGTTTCTTTACTGTTACAATAGAAGATGAGACTTCAAGTTTGAAGAGGGACGAAGCAGAGTATGTGGTAGGGAATTGCCAGAAGAGCACATTAATTTTGATAGCTGTTTATAATGCTTCAGAATTATCTTATGGCACACAATGTTATTTTTTTCTTCTATAGATTTCTTAGCCATAATTGTGAACATTATGATTGTTGTAACTGGTATTGGATGAATTAACTAGCAACACTGTTTTTGGAAGAGCTACAGTATGGCAGATGTAATTCACAAATGTATGGCAAAGCAAAAGAAGTATATGGCATGATATTGCAAAAACAGAAAAGCAACTTTGACACTTGTGCTCTGCAAAGCATTGTTGCAGTGGAGAATGATCCAGCTCTCCAGAGAGTTGAGTCAGCTCCTCCCATTTCTCAGGCACTGGCATGATTTTCACCCCTAGCCTCTACTGAAGTGAGGAGCATTGGGGGGAGGAGTCAAGTTCTGTCTATGGTAGTTTGTGAATCTCTTGATGGCAAGGTAACAGGAGGGGAATGGGTATCTGCACTGGCCCAGACAGTGTGCCACTATACTGGCATGGGGCGAGGGTATGGAGGCTCATGCCTAACCCGGGTGGGACTTGGCCACCCCCCATCGAGTTTACCTGTAAGATGAAAGTGTTGACAGATTTGGGCAGGAGACTGTTTTATTAGCCTAATGACTCCCCCCTCACTGTTGGAGGATGGTTCCTTCTGGTCAGCCAGTATCCCTTTGCAAGGGGGCTGGTCTGAACAGGGGACCAGGCCCTCTTCAGATTTAAAGGGCCTCTCCCAGGTGGGGGAAGGTCTCAGGGGCTGAAACTCCGATCTGAGCATGTCACTCAGAATAGCATGTCATAGGAGTGTTTAATAATCATATGGCTGTGGTCATTTAACTCAAGAAATGTCTTTGTCTATTTACATAGTGGGGTTGGGAAGGCAGTGGGGCCTGTCAATCCCATTACCAGTCCACAAAACATTTCTGCTGAGTGGGTTTGGAGGATGGCCTCCACCATCCACAGAGTTGGGTCCTATCCTAACTATCATCAGGCCCAAGTATGGGTTCCTCTCCTGGCCTCCCTTTAGGGGAAGGGTTTGGAGGAAAACTGGATTCAGGGGAGGGCAGGATGGAGGGGACTGGTGAGGCACCCAGGAGGTGAGATGAAGTGGGAACTTGCAAAGCGGGAGAGAAAAAGGCTAAATGGCCAGATACAATCTAGATCTCCCCCATTCCTACTGAGTCAACATCTACACCCCCCTCCCATAAAATCAGGGGCAATGAGGCTCAGATGACAGTAGGGGGCACTTCATCCCAGCATGGGGGATTTCCTCAAGGATTAGGTAGAAATTTTCCTAGATGTTTCCTGAAAAAAGATTTTCCCATTATTCACCTCCTCTTCCAAAGCGATTAATTTCTGACAAATTGGTCACAAAACATGACAACATTAACTGAAACTGCCATTGTAAGCATGGTGGCTTAGGATTCTCGTGATGGCAAGGTAACAAGAAGGGAAAAGGTACATAGACCAGCCCAGACACTGTACCTCTATGTCGGCATGGGAGTTAGACCAGGAGGCTCGGGGCTAGCTCTGAAGGATCTTTGCCACACCGCACTGTATTTACTCATAAACTGAGATCTCCTTCAGGCATTGGCAAGAGACTGTACTATCTGCTCAATGACTCACCCTTGTTGTTGTGGGAAAGATCATTCTTGTTGGTCAGTATCCCTTGTCAAAGAGGCCCAGGTCTCCACTGGACGAGGGAAGCCCATGGAGGGGCAGGAACAAGGCTTTTAACTCTGCACAGCACCATGAATGCACATTTTATAGGAAATGTTTAATAATCATATGGCTGTGGCCATTTAACTCATGAAGTGTCCCTGTGTGTCCCTGTCTAGTTATGTAGTGGGGTAGGTAAGCAGCTAACCAGTTGATTCAGTTGTATAAAATACATTAATAACCATAAATAACACAGCAAAATGGTAATATTAAATGCATGCTGAAAATAGAAAATAGAGTTAAAACAGATGTTTTGAACTTAGGTCTTCTTCAGGAATTATCTTAAAGAGAAAAAAGCAAAGTTAGTGGAGAAATAAAGGGAAGAGGGAAAAAGGTAAAGCCAAGTTCTTTGCATTCATTTAGGAGAGAAAGGATTTGACAAGGTTCAAAGTATTTTTTTTAAGAGTACTCGATTCCTTTTCTCATCTCTCTCTGTTGCCATTGGCCACAACCTCTGCTTCTAGTTCTGATGCCTCTGCAGTTGCTAGTCCGAGATGGTGAGGTCTGTCATGATGAATTGCAGCTGGCCAAGGTCACCACTGTTCTAAGCCACATTACTAGGGAGACAAGGCAAGCAGTAGGCAGAATATTGCAGGTGGCCCACATAAAAGAGGAAATTAAAGTAGGCCTGAGAGTAGGACTGTGAGGACCGCTAATCTGAGCATAATTTTAAATCATTTAAACTATATGATTACATACAACCAAAACATTTTATAAAACAATATGCAATTGTGTGTACTGGTAATTCCATCTCAATATCAACATTATTAAATTTTTAATTATCACAGTCCTGTGAAACTCCTTCACTGAGAACCGAGTCTGACTCTTAACAATGCAATTCAGTGTGTATGCTTTTTTTTTTTAAACTCCGCATGACACTGTCAGACATTCCATCATAACAATAAATGATCCAAGATCTGACAGGCACAATTAATCTAAAATAGAAAGAACACACAGTACCTGTTAATTTCAGACATTATGTGATCGTTGTTTCAGTCTTAAGTTTCAAAAAGTCCCTGAGAAGTTAAGAAGAAAAACAATTTATGGTAACTGAAAACAAGAAAGAATAAAAAAACAACAACATACAGCAGGAACAGTAAACAGATTCAACATGTGTCTTAGTATTGTTGGAATGAGTCACTGCAAACCAACCAGGTGATTGTTTGGACCCCCCCATCCCCAGGAAATGATTGAGGCCCCTCAAGCCTCTTCTTTACTAGAATATGTTAACCATGGTTACCAAGTGTACCTAAATTTTTCCAAGAAAGAAATACAGAACTAGCTTAGTTGCCGTATTGGTCCTTGTAAGAACAGATCCAGAAGCAAATGGTTTGATACATTTTATTGGACCAACATACATGTTACAAAAACAAAACAGTGCTTAAGCTTTTGGACCAACCTGGTCCTTCCTCTGAGTCTCAGAGGAAGGACTTGGTTGGTCCAAAAGCTTAGGCATTGTTTTATTTTTGTAACATCTATGTTGGTCCAAGAAAAATTATCAAAACATTTGCTTCTGAATCTGTTCCTTGGAAAGAAAAAGTGTGGCAATAAGGTGTTTCATGTCAATGACTGATTCCACTCTCCTCCTCCATTCATCCATTGATGGAATCTCTGGGGTCACCCAATGTGAGGTGAGTGTTTTAAATGCAGCCAGCACCATACACTGAAACACCTCCACCCTGTATTTGCTCTACTTGGCCCCCAGTAAAATATTGAAATGAGTTTGGCATCTTAACCCTCCAGATTTTGTATAGCTCCACTCTAACCACAGTCCAAAAATTGTGGATTTTAGGGCATAACCAAAAAATATGATATTGCATACACCTACCACTGCATTCTCTCCAACACCAGTCAGTGATTGAGTTGTCCAGATGCCTAGTAACAATAGGAACATAAAAAAAGTTCATTAGACTCTACCACTTGAAATCACCCCAGTTCTGCAAGGCAGAATCCCCCCTCCTCCAACCACCATGTCTGTTGGTCATCTGAGAAGGTTATCTTTACATTCTGTTGCCACTTGTCCCTAACTTGATGGGTTTGTGTACCTCTTTCCTTTATGAGAGGTTTATGTAAAAGGGAGATTTATTTAGACCTATCCTGCAGAACTGTAGATGAATAGAGGTACTCCTCCCACCTGGTTCTAGGCTGCCCCTCCAAGGCTTTCTGTTGTGCTCCAAGATGTGACTTTGAACCTGCAGAAATCTAAAAAATATGGGAAAGGGAACATTGTTTAACCAGGAGTAACACATTAAGCTGAAGCTTGTTTCCAGATGTGAGCTGGGAGCACAAGGAAGTTAAGTGACTTGCTCAGCATCACATAGTATGCACCCAGATGGCTGTGGGATTCAAACGTAGATCTCCTGATCTGCAGCTCAGAGCCTTAACCCACTGCACTATACTGCCTATGATTTGCCCAGGGAGTACCTGACCTATAGGGCTTTAAATGAAACACAGTTATCCCCCTCCAGCAATTACTCAACTTGAACTAGAGCCTTTCTGTTCTAGACTTTAAAACCAGGGTCCTTTTTACCAGGTTAAAAGCCTGTATCCCTGATGATTAGAATCAGGGGACTTATTTTATTAGTGGTGTGAGAATTGACCTGGAATTTTTGCAGGATCCAAAGGGAGTACCTGACCCAACAATCTGTAAGCCCGTGTTTGAGACTGGGAGTGATCTTAGCCATAAGCATGGCATACAATGGCATTGAGAGGGACCCACTGTTCTCTATGTTGAACCACTGAGATTGTTCCCACTGTTTTGCTCAAGTAATTGAGGGTGTGGCCTGTGCTGCAAGGTAATACAAACAAAGATCCGGGAGTCCCAAACCACATTCCTCACATGTCAAGAATAAAATGGTGCACTCTACCTGAGTCTTCTTACCAGCTCATAGGAATTTATAAAGAAGTTTGTCCAACCACTGCCACAAGGCCTGTTGTATGGGAATCAGTAATGTCTACAACAGAAATAACAGATGGGGTAAAATATTCATCTTTAACACATCTATTCTAATTAAAAGTGAGAAAAGTAATAACTGCCACTGTTTTAAGTTGGCTACAAGTTCCATGAACAGTTTTTCCTAATTCAACTGATGATGAAACCCATTTGGTCTGGTCTCACCAGGCCCTGCACACACCCCTTCAATCTGTCTGCCAGAATAGCCATGGAACTCTTCACATCCATGGGTAACAAGGAGATAGGATGGTAAGAACTGCATAATTTCGGATTCTGACTCAGTTTTGGCAAGACAGTTATTTGCACTTGTTTTCAAGTTTCAGGAGTCACTTTCCCATCTAAAATATGGTTGTGTACATGTTGCAACAGAGGGGTGAGCTGTGTGATAAATTTTGATAAAACTCAGCAGGCAGGCCGTCCATGCCAGGCGCTTTACTACCTTTCAGATTCTTAATCTTATTCTCAATTTTCTCTCTGGTCATAGGAGCATCTAAGCTGTTCCCATCAGCCTCAAATAATTGCTTAAAAGTGACGGTACACATAAACTGTTGTAGTGTGGTCTGGTCTGCCTGATCCCAGGAGTCCAAAACAAAAAAGAGTTGGTGGGTCCCTTTCCAATTAATGTACTATGCAGTTTGCTATGGGGATAGAGTACGGATAATCCAATGTTCAAGAAATGAAGAAAGCCAGCCACTCAATATTTTCTTAAAAGCTGATTTTTTTTAAACATTTTTTGGAATCAGTGATCCCCTGTGCTTGCCCAATGTTTCCCCTTCATTGTGCTTCCTCAGGGGCCAGGATCTATCATAAATATGTAATTACAGTTTTAATTTCTAAAAATAAATGTTTGTTTTGATATTAATTTAAAAAAAAAATTCAAGTTAAACCAATGTTGCATTTTTGGTGCACTTCCTATCACAATCCATGAACTGCTCACATTTTTCTTTACGACTGTAGAAAACTAAATCAATTATTAGTATTTATAGCTTTAATCGAAACAAGGCAGTGAATGACCGCCATCTACAACTGAATTTCTCTCTGAGCACTTAGTTGTAAAAGACCCATCTAATTACCTGTGATTCTGGAGTTGATTATTTTCTAGTGGTATGTATCCTCTTTGTTTCCATAATAAGTTTTTCTGAATTATTTTTCCTAAGTAAACATATTATTTTTCAGTATTCAACATCTTATTACATTTTTTATCAGACGAATTTCACCTTCTCATTACACCATTCACGTATTATCAGAAGTGCATTTCGCATTATTAACTATTCATTTAACGGTAACCCACATTTCAGAGTAGTAGTTCATGTTCTAGCATTTGTTTGTTTTATATGTACATTGACTTTGTACATCATTTCATTACATCTACAAAAAAAAATGACTTGTATTTACTATGTAATACTTCTGTTTACTTCAGCATCAAAAATTCACTTATGCATCCCTTATCTACACTTATTAACAATAGCTTCTATTTTCTGTTGTTACTAGATTGACAACAAAACCATTCCCATTTATGCATTCTCTTGTCTTCTATAAGCAATGCAATGTACAAACTTAGTCATGATGCTTAACTTTGCTTTCTGAGTTCATTTTACTTACCTATTCTTTACACTTTGCAGTTATATCTGTGCAACTCTCTTGGTTCTGCTGCAGCTACATGCCATATGGTTCCAAAAGCCAAAATGCTTTATAAACAGTTTACCACACTCTTTCATATGTTTACTGGAAATGAATGCTACACTTACTTCAGACAGTTACAAGATTTTGTAAACAGACACATACCCCAATTCAGGCTTCAAAAGAGTGTAGGCCCTGGGGTTGTCTTTCAAATATCATTTACATCATCATAGCGGATTACTGGAGCCGTAAATATAATCAGCATACAGGCTTAAAACTAACTCCATTCTGCTGTAAACATTAATCTAAACACTTTCTTATTTAAAAGTCAATTTTACCTTTTCTGCTTCCTTCTGCCTGTGTCTCAGTTTCTATCATGTTATGCACACTTCACTGAAATGTTTCTGCTTATGTAGTGCTGTGGCAGAGGACGGCATCAGTGTAGCATCCAGCCACCCACTGACACCTCATAAGGATGCAGCCAGAAGGTGCCGCCCCTGGAGCCAGTCACTAGTGGTTGCTATGCAACAAAAGTGAACACAGTTCTCTTCCCATATTGAGGCGGCCCTCTGGGATAGCCTGTGCACACTTTGCGCACCCTGACTCAGCCATTTTAAGAGCAGTGACTTAAACCCATTTGTGGTGGTCATTTAAGCAATGTCAAGCTCACAGAAATGATACTTTTAGAGATCAGTATATTGTTTCTCAGGTGTATTAACTATTTCATCCTACTCTATTTGCTGTTTGTGATAATAATGAGCTCAGTGGGGAGGGGGGTTGCAAGGCCCATACGGTAAGCCTGCAAGTCGGCTTTGGGGCCTGGCAAAGCTTAGCTAAGAGGTCAAGGAAGTTGTTTTCAGTTTTCAACACTCACAAGTGCAATGATTTTCTGGGTGGGAATAATGGAGCAACTGGAGGAATTCCATAGTTACATGAATACACTAACAGAAAACCTCAAATTCACCATGATTGCTAGCAGGAAGGAAGTTGTCTACTTATATTTGATGATCTCAGAAATTATTAAATGGTAAAAAAAAATGTTATTTTTAGAAATTGAAACTGTAATTATATATTTGTGATAGATCCTGGTCCCTGAGGAAGCCTGATGTGGGTGAAACATTGGGCAAGCACAGGGGATCAATGATTCTAAGAAATACTTAAAACATTTTTTTTTTTTAAATCAGCTTTTAAGAAAATATTGAATGGCTGACTTTCTTCATTTTCTGAACATTAATCCTGGGAGTCAGCAAACAATTGTGTATAGTAATCCACAAAAACTTGGGAAATGTCTAAGGGATTAGTATATGTAGGGACCTCCCCCCATCTTGAATCCGGGAACACTGCCCTGTTCAACTCTTGCTGGTGCAGCTGGCACAGTAACAGATTCCCTGCCTGGTTTCCTGCCTCATAGTATCTCTGTTTAGTGTATCTAAGATTACCTTCAATCTTGGTTTCAAGTAACTTTTTCAGCTAGTTTCTGTACTCCATCAACTGTTCCTTGAGAGCATGGTCTAGGGTAATTTCGTGTTCCACTTGACTAGGCAGATTTACTGTACATTATTTTCTTTTGTACTCACAGGGATTGTTACCATTTGTTGCTAACATTTTATTGCTTTATTTTTCTCTGATTCAAATTGTTGTTGCTGGGTATAGCTTCTGCTGCATTATTACAGGGTGTGCCTACAGGTGTGTGCTTATGGATTACTGCTGTAATCTTCTGATTCAAATTGTCTTTTGCAAGGTATATCTTATGTTACTGCTTTATTCTTTTCTGTAACAAAGTGTTTCTTACAGGGTATATCTTCTGTGAAATTATTACAGGTGGTGCTTTACAGGTTTTACAGTTTTATCTATCATTAGGATAAGTTTTCAGGGCTACTGCATTTGTTGCTGGCTAATTGTTTCTGCTCTTACCTCCTTATTTCTTTTGTCCATGGTTCTTCTTTTCCGGCAGAGGAAGGGCCCAGCCACCCACTTCCATCCCCAACCACCCCACACTACACTCCTTTTATAGGGTAGCACAGTCGTGATATTTCCTGTAGCAAATCAGAAAGGGTCGGATCAGAGGAGTATCCACACAGTGACCTCATTTACAGTGGAACAAGTAATTTAACTTGTTATAACAAGTTATACAAAAACAAACAAAACACAAAATCAAACTTTTGATTTTATTTTCCTCCTTCTAATTACTCAGCAACTTATCTGGAATGGATAATATTAACTGCAGATACTGTGGGACACTTTTCAGAAGGGCAGTTTTACAGGATTTAGGACAAGGTCCTACATGCTAGACCATTTGAGATCTAAGGGATCAGCTCCAGGCAGCATGGGCAGAGATTGTGCACCTCAAATTGTATATTCAGGTGGAATAATATTATAAGAACTGCCCGCCATTTCCCCAACATCCAACAGAAGCACCTCGACCACAGAGGGTAGTTGGTCCAGGAGGTTGGCTGGTGGTTAGAAGGGGCAAATCAGGTGCCCCATCACTTGGTGCTTTCCAACATATCACCTCCACAAACCATATAAAAGCTATGAACAAGTATCTGCCTCTGTCTCCAAAATCAAACAAAGGGGCAGAGGACACTGTAGAGCAGAACACTGCAGCACAGGAGTTAGCAGAACAAAAATCACCTAAAACAGGAACCAAAACAAAAAAAGCAAAAAGGAAATCCAAAAAACGTCCAATCATAGGAGACTCCATGATTCGGGGAGTTGATACCTATCTCCAGCCTGGGGTAATGGTCAGATGTCTTCCAGATAAATCAGCATGGAGAGACACCGACTGCATTGTTTAAATTGTACAGGAAGCAGGAGAAAACATTGATGTCTTGGTACACATAGGGACTAATGAACGCAACAGCTGGTCAGTTGTGGAGACCAAGGAACACCTAACCAGGCTAGGTGACAAACTATCATCCATTTCATCTGGCATCTCCTTCTCTGAGATCCTGCCAGTCTGGGAGAGGGGGACAGATGAATGGAAGGTCAGAAAAGGGCAGATAGGGGAGTTAAACATGTGGCTCAAGGGCTGGTGCCAGGAAAAAGGACACAAATTTGTAGGGAACGGGCAACAGTTTTGGGAGTGAAAGTTATTTAAATATGATGAACTGCATCTGACTAAGGAGGGAGCCAGTGCATTGGGGTAGAAGTTTGATGACTTTGCAGAATATTTAAACTAGCAAATGGGGAGAGGGGTGCAGCACCCAATACATCAAATGGGAAGAACACCCTTCCCCCCTCAGCAAGTCGTCAAACAGGAGTTAAGTATGTTTGTAGTTCATTTGCATCACCAAATAAGGAAAAAGGTCTGGCTCCTCATATGATGCACAGGGAAATGCCAGACCTCACCCAACAGCTAACACACTGAAATCTGGCCAATGGAAAATCATGTACACAAATGCTCACAGTCCAGGAAACAAGATCCCAGACCTACAGGCAATAATAACAGAGGCTAAACTAGTCATAGTAGCTATTAGCAAGACATGGTTTACCAGTAACCACACTTGGGAGACTTTAGTACCTGGCTATGTACTGTTCAGAAGAGACCAAGGTGCAAAAAGGTGGGGTGGAGTGGCCCTTTATGTCAATGAAAATATCAAAGCTACAGAAATTCAGAATACACATAAGGAGCCAGAAGAACTGTGGGTCACCCTGGAAACAGAAAATGGGACAGCCATACAAACTGGGGTTCTCTCCAGGCCTCCAGGCCAGGGGAGGACATAAACACTTTACTGCTAGAAGATATACAAAACATGACAGCTAAATGGCAGGTTCTGATAATGGGAGACTTCAACATGCCAGATACAGATTGATCAATACCAGCAGGAACATCTGTCAGAACTAGACACATAGTGGATTCCCTGCAGGAGGAGGGCCTCAAACAACTGGTACAACAACCCACAAGAGACAAGGCTATCCTAGATCTAGTACTGACTAACAGGGAAAGGATCACAGATCTCCAGGTAGAAGGTCACCTGGAGGCCAGTGACCATCACATGGTATGGTTCAGTTTGGCCACTAGAACTAAATCATCCCATTCCAAGGCAAAAATATGGAACTTCAGAGGAGCTGACTTTGATAAGATGGCCAAAAGAGTTAAGCTAGCCCTGGCAAGACGAAATACAAGTGAGGTGGTACAGGCACAGTGGGCAAGCATTAAGGATGCAAAACTTGAAGCAACATCCCATTGTATTAGAGAGAAAAGGAAGTGCAAAAGAAGAAGAAAACCACTTTGGTTCTCAAAAACAGTAGCAGAAAAGGTCAGAGCCAAAAGGCTGGCCTTCAGGAAATATAAGGGAACGCAGCGGTACCAAGATAGGGAGGCATACCAAGCTTCCCTAAGGGAAGCAGAGAAGGCAGTAAGGCAGGCAAAGGCCCAAAACAAGGGTGACAAGACTTTTCTATAGATACATTAGTGAAAGGAGAAAGTCCAGAAAGGGTATTGTTAAGATCAAAGGGGATAAGGGTGTGTGCGAGGAGGATGACTATGTAAAAGCATCTATCCTAAATAGATACATCTTCTCAGTATTTACTGAAGAGATGGTAGGGCAGGGCCCACAGCTCAGCACCATGGACACAGGGGGGAGGGCGGTATACACTGGTCCCTTCACAAAAGAAAGGGTCCTACAAGCAGTTGATAAGCTCAGAGTGGACAAGGCAATGGGACCTGATGGCATACATCCCAGGGTACTAAAGGAGCTAAGGGTGGAACTAGCAGAGCCATTATCAGAACTGTTTAGTGAGTCTCTGAGCACAGGAGAGGTCCCTGAAGACTGGAGAAGGGCTCATGTTAACCCGTCCACAAGAGTGGTAGCAAAGAGGAAGCAGGGAACTACAGAACAGTCAGTCTTAACTCAGTAGTGGGCAAGATTATTGAGGCACTACTTAAGGAAAGGATAGTGCAACACCTGGAATCCATAAGAGCACAGGATCCAAGACAGCATGGGTTTACAACAGGAAGGTCCTGTCAAACTAACACATATATTTCTTTGACTGGGTAACCAGAGTGGTGGACCAAGGAGGAGCAGTTGATGTCATCTACCTTGACTTCAGCAAAGCTTTCGATACTGTTCTACATAGAACATTGACTAATAAGCTGGGTAGGCTCAGGGTGGGTCGGAAGTTGGTCAACTGGGTGGCAAACTAGTTGACAGACAGAAAACAGAGAGTGGTGGTAAATGGTATACAGTCAGAAGAGATGTAAGTCACCAGTGGGGTACCTCATGGATCAGTCTTGGGGCCAGTCCTCTTCAATATCTTCATCAGTGACATTGCAGATGGACTGGAGGGTATGGGTTGTCTGTTTGCAGATGACACCAAGATCTGCAACAAAGTAGATGAATCAGATGGGGTGGGCAGAATGAGAAGAGATCTGGATAAACTGGCAAAATGGCCAGAAGAGTGGCAACTGGGCTTTAATGCAAATAAGTGCACAATCATGCACATAGGGAATAGAAAGCCTGAAGTCACCTAAATGATGGGAGGGGAGTTGCTGGCAGTCACAAGGGAAGAAAGAGACTTGGGCATCATCATCACAGATGACATGAAATCATCCAAGCAGACCACTAAAGCAGTAGGTAAGGCTAGGGGGATGTTGGGGTGTATTAGTAGGGGTATCACAAGTCTGAAGAGGGAGGTAATAATCCCTCTTTATAAGACACTGGTTAGGCCCCATCTGGAGTACTGCGTGCAGTACTGGAGGCCACACCTTCACAAGGACATTAACCAAATTGAGGCAGTCCAGAGAAGGGCAACCAAAATGGTGCAGGGACTGCATCAGAAAACATATGAGAACAGATTAACAGAGCTCAATATGTATACCCTACAGCAAAGGAGGGAGAAAGGTGATATGATCGAAACATTCAAACACCTTAAGGGCATTAACAAGGTGAAAGAGTCTAGCATATTTCAATATAAGAAAAATGGCAGGACAAGAGGACACAGCATGAGATTAGAGGGAGGCCAATTAAGAGGTAGGGTGAGGACTTTTTTTTCACTAAAAGGGTGGTGGATTCATGGAATCACCTACTTCAGGAAGTGGTGGACTTGAATACAGTGCAGGTCTTCAAACAGGCATGGGATAGGGATAAGGGAGCAATAGAGATGAGTATGAATAGATAGGTCATTGACAGAGCAAAGGCCGATGGCACATTCATAAGGTAGAAAAAGAAATGGGAAGACTGGATGGGCCTTGTGGTCCTTATCTGCCATCAACTTCTATGTTACTATGTTTCTATGTAACCCCTTTGTGTTAGGTTATTTAGGTTTTATGCCACGTTTTAGGGGCAGTAAGAAAATATGTTTTTAAGGTTCAGTAAAGCCTGAAAAACCAAACTGCCAGCTGATTGGACAGTCTTTAGGGCTACTAGGAACCAGTGCACTAAACTTATTAGGACAGAAAAAGCCACCTGCTATTGCACCAAACTGGACTCCTCTACCAAGTGTTCAGCTAACTTCTGGAATACCCTAAGGGATCTAGAGGGATACTTCCCTGCAAACTCCCTCCCAACTAAAATCTCCTCTGGTGGCTCCTTCATCACCTACAAACAAATGATTCTTGACCTCCTTAACATCCATTTTGCAACAGCTGATCTAGCATTTGACTCATTTCCTGCCAATAACCTTCGCACCCAACTTTGTGCTCTGGACACGGCCTGCCCAGCCTCGGAACCCCCTACTTCTAATACTGTGTTCACATTCAGGCCAGTCACCTTGAAGGAAGTTGAAGACTTACTTTTGGAAATGAATGCCAGAAAGAGCACTGGTGCTGATCAGATTGATCCTTATATTTTGAGACTCAGTTACCATGTTCTGGCTGCCACTATTACCCACCTTTTCAGTTTATCTCTGACTCAGGGTTTCCTTCTTTCCATGTGGAAAACAGCCCAAGTCATCACACTCTTCAAGTCCGGTGACCACAGTGATCTAAATAATTACAGGCTAATATCTTTGCTACCCATCCACTCCAAATTGCTCATGAAACTAGTTAACACTCAGCTTCAGAACTACTTAGAGACCTTCAATCTTTTGAATCCAATACAATAAGGCTTTAGGCCATGTCTCAGCACTGTTTCTGCTCTTGCCAAAGTCACTAATGACTGGCAGAAGTCCCTAGATGCCAGAAACTATGTGTGTGCCTTATTTCTTGACCTGAATAAGGCATTTGACACCGTGGACACCGGATCATGAACTGTTTTTGGCCATGCTTAGAAATCTTGGACTGGATCCTGGGGCACTAAAATGGTTCACCAGCTACCGTAATGGATGCTATCAGCAGGTTAAAGCTGAAGGAGATCTTTCTCCTCTAAGAGAGGCATGCCACAGTGTTCCATCCTGGGGCCCTTTCTCTTCACACTGTACATCAACAATATTGACTCAGGCATCAAATCATCTAACATCCACCTCTCTGAAGATAATACAGTTCTCTACATTGATAGGCTGTCTCCTGATCGCACCAGTAGGCCCTCCAATTAGACTTCAATCATTTGCAGGTCAACCCCCTGAATGAAAAACTATCATTAAATGTCAAAAATGCCAAAGCAATGTTTTTTTCTCCAGTTGTTAACGGAACAAATCCCTTTACCCTTCATCAAATTCCTCAAATTACCATGCTCCTAGGTGAATCTTCAGAATTCGTGGCAAAATTCAAATACGTGGGGCTCTGGATTGATTATAAATTTTCCTTCACTGACCACATCAAAGAACGTTCGAAAAAACTCAAAGACTTGGCCTCCACTACCTGTTCAAGAACCTACTTACCCTGGATGCAAAAATCAGGCTAGTGCAAATCACATTTATTCCCCTCTTGGATTATGCCGACTTCATTTATGGACATGGTCCCAGCTCTGCCGTGTCCAAACTCAACATCCTCTATCACTGGGCTATAAGATTTATTACTGGAGCTCTGTACTCTACCCACCATTACACACTCTACTCCACGGTTGGGAGGACATCTCTGAGTTTTAGAAGACAGAAAAATACTGTATCCTGGACCCTTAGAGCTCTCACCAAGAAACTTCTACACTACATTATTGAGTGCCTGCTGCTGTGCACTACAGGTAGTTATGCATTGAGAAGCTTTTCATATACCCTGCTTCTTATTCCCAAGGTCAATTCCCATTTTGGTTGATTGTCTATAAGCTATGTGCTCCCTTTACTGTGGAATAAACTGCAAACAAACTTGAAGTTGATAATCCCTATAAAACAGCCAGCCTTCAAAATGCTATTTGCATGTTCCTTCAATGAGCCCTGCAATTGCTTCACCTGATCACTGCTTGATCCCTAGGGCTTGGGACTCCTACCCTTTATGGCCCTCTGGCTGCCCACCAACTCTTCTCCTTGTTTGCCTCACAACCCCTTCTTTCTCTTCCCCCTCCTATTTGCTCAGTCTCATAGCCCTCCTTTACTCCTCTTCCTCCTTCTCCTCCTCCTCCTTCTTTTGTATTGTTACCCCCTCTTCAGGAGGATAACCAGAATCCCTGGTGATTGGTTTAAATGCTTCATTGGCAAGCATTTAAACTAGCCAAGGGAGAGACACTGAAAAGGAGCAGGGAAATCCTAGCCCCCACCCAAAAAAAAAATCAGGGTAGTTAGTGGGGTAAACACCAAGATACAGAAGTTGATAGGGAGAAGGGCAGTGGTAAATGGAGAAAAAGACAAAAGCAGTTAGGACAGGGATGGGGCAAAAAGGGGTAAGGCCATCAAAAAATGGAGGGGAATGAGTACTATGCCGTAGTCTAGGTAACAAGCTCCCTGAACTGGTGGTCTTGATGGAAGAGGGACACCTGGATATCGTGGCAGTCATAGAAACATGGTACACAGAGAACCATGACTGTGATGTCAACATACCAGGGTACACAATCTACAGGGGGAACAGGGAGGGTAGAAGAGGAGGAGGAGCAGCTTTCTACATAAGGGAAGGGATGAAAGCAATGGATCTAAAGAGTAAACAAGGAGGAGAGGAGGCACTGCGGGCTAACCTGGACACTGGAAATGACACCATAATTGACATGGGGGTTGCATACAGACCTCATCTAAGGGGGAGGAAATGGACAAGGAAATGATAGAAGACATTCTTAAGATGGCAGAAAATGGGGAGCTATTGTTGATGGGAGACCTGAATATGCCAGATGTTAACTGGAGCAAGTTTGCTGCAGCCACATCCAAGAGCAGGGTCATTCTCAATGCCCTACAGGGGCATGCCTCAGACAGCTAGTGTTGGAGCCCACTCGGGAGGGAGCAATCTGAGACCTGGTACTCTCAAATGAGAATGGAGAGAGGATCTCAGATCTAGAAGTGAGTATCCCTCTGGGAACAAGTGACCACCAAACAGCGTGGTTCACGATAAACACAGCTGCAGAGCCAAGTCATACAAAAGTTAGGGTACTGGACTTTAGGATGGCTGATTTTGTAAAAATGGGAGAGTATCTCAGAAAAGCACTAGCAAGCAGGCAAGAAGGAGGAATGGAGGAACAATGGGGAAACATCAAAACTACCATCACAGAGGCAACAAGCCTTTGTGTGAAGCAAATAAAGAAATCAAAATGAAAGAAAAAGCCACTATGGTTTTCAAAAGAGATGGTGTGGAAGCTTAGGGAGAAAAAATAGCATTCAGGAAGTATAAGGAAACACAGAAGGAGCAGGACAGAGAACTGTATCAGTTATAGCAGAAGGAAGTGGGGAAGGCAGTCAGAATAGCAAAGGCCCAAATCAAAGAAAAGATAGTCAACTCGGTTAAGAAGTGGGATAAAATCTTTCATAGTTACCTTAGAGAGCAAAGAAAGACCAAATGAGGGATAGTGGGGCTTAATAAAGGGGAAGGTGGCTGGGCAGAGAGGAATAGTGAAAAAGCAGGGATACTGAATGAATACCTTTGCTCAGTATTCAAAAAAGAAGATTAGGGGGAGGTACCTAAACCAATCAATAGAAGCAGTCTGGATTGGGGGGTCGATACCAGTCCTTTCACAGAAGAAAGGATTCTGAAACAACTCCTAAAACTGAAGGTGGACAAAGCAATGGGGCCTGATGGGATTCACTCCAGAATTCTAAAAGAACTAAGGGTAGAACTAGTGACACCACAGACTACCCTTTTTAACAAATCATGGGAGGATGGTGTGGAGCCTAAGGACTGGAGATGGATGGATGTAACTCCCCTTCAGAAAAGTGGGAGCAAAGCAGAGGCAGAAAACTAAAGACCTGTTAGCTTGACCTCAGTGGTATGGAAAATGATGGAATCAATTCTGAAAGGAAGAATTGTCCAGTAACTAGAGGCCAGCGGGGCACAGGACCCATGGCAGCATGGATTCACAGAGGGATGGTCATGTCAGATGAATCTAATATATTTCTTTGACTGGGTGACCAAAGTAGTAGACCAGGGAGGGGCTGTGTCATGGCCTACCTAGACTTTAGCAAGGCATTTGACTGAGTCCCACACAAAAGATTAATAAACAAATTAACCAGCCTGGGTAACAAAATTGGCTAGACAACAGGACACAGAGGGATAATAGTAAACAGAGTCCACTCCAAAGAAAGTGGGGTTACTAGTGTGGTACTGCAGGGTTCAGTACTGGGTCCGGTCCTTTTTAATGTTAGCTTCTCTCCCCCTGTTGCCCCCTAGCGCCTAACCAGTGGCCTGGCCTCGCCTAATTGTCTGGCTTATATACTGCCCTACGCACTTACACTCACTCTTACTCCCTCTTCTCACTCCCAACACCTACCTTCACTCCCCCCCTTACTATCTAATAAACACCTTTCTGCCTACCTACAGCTACCAACTCCATTCTCCCTCCCTCCCACCTCACTTAAACTTACTCCCCTATGCATCTAATGCTTACTAGTCCACTCCCCCCCCCATCTTCACTTTCCAACTACCACTGTCAACTTGGCGCATCCCACTGCAGCTCAAGTTGTTACTGGCACTCAAGTTCTGTTCTGGCATACTAGTTCTGCTATTGGCACTTATGTAATTCATGCATTGCCTCGTTGTGCACCCATGATTACGTTACCCTGTCCCTGATGTACATGCTCTGTATTGTTCTCCCTTGCCTTGTACCTATGATATGTACACCCAGTCGTTGATGATCATTGTTCTGTACTGTTCTCCTTATGTAACAAGTTCAAATGTAATCCCTCCAAACAATGTACATTATCTGTATTGCACTATTGCTAAACTCAACTATTATATTATACCTGCCTCCTCTGTAACCCTCCCCCCCCCAGGATATTATACCTGCCTCCTCTGTAACCCTTCCCCCCCAGGTCACACCATGAGATGAGCATCTTTTTGCTCAGTGTACCTTTCCTGGTAAAACATTTTCAATAAATAAACAAATAAATAAATAATGTCTTTATAAGTGACATTGCAGCAGGACTTGAAGAAAAGCATGCCTCTTTGTAGACTACACAAAGATCTGCAACAGGGTTGATACACAAGGGGGGTGGAAAGGATGAGAAGGAACTTTGAAAGGTTGGAGGAATGGTCAAAAATATGGCAGTTTAGATTCAATGCAAAGAACTGCAAAGCAATGCACCTGGGAAACAAAAACCCAGTGGAAGAGTACACAATAGGGGAGGTATTAACAACAACACAAATGGAAAGAGACCTGGGGGTAGTCATACCAGATGATCTAAAGGTAAGCAAGCAATGTGCAAAGGCAGTAAAGATGGCTGGGGGATACTGGGATGTACAGGGAGAGGCATCACCAGTAGAAAACAGGAAATTGTTATCCCTCTGTACAGACAGATGGTGAGATCCCATCTGGAGTACTGTGTACAGTCCTAGAGACCCCATCTCTGCAAGGACATAGACAGGATTGAGGCAGTCTAGAGGAGGCAACTAAAATGGTGCAGGGTCTGTAACAGAAACCATAGGAAGAGAGACTAAAGGAGCATAATATGTATACCCTCGAGGAAAGGAGGGAGAGGGGGGACATGATAGAAACTTTCAAGTACCTCAAGGGAATCAACAAAGTCCAAGAGGGTATCATCTATCAGAAAATGAGATGTGCAAGAACAAGGGGACACAACTTGAAGACAGAGAGGGGAAGGTCCATGGGCAATGTGGGGAAGTATTATTTCATATAGAGGGTGATGATGCATGGAACAGCAATCCCAAGGAGGTTGTGTGGGCAGAAACAGTGGGGAATTCAAGAATGCTTGCGACAGACATAAGGCAATTCTGGAGGGGGTAGGAAGAAAAAGGCTGCTGGTTAACTATGATCTGCAGCTTATCTAATAGGTAGGGAAATGGGCAGACTAGGTGGGCCAAGCGGTACTTATCCGCCATCAAAGACTTTGTTTCTCTGTTTCTGACTCCTCCACATTAATCAATGATATGTATTGCATATACCTACTGTACACATATGTGTGTATTGTATATAACTGTTGCATATAACTGCTGTATTAATCCCATACCATTCTTTTGTTCCCATTTCTTTGTTTACTGAGCATTTGTTGTTTTTTTTTCTTTTTTCTCTAAAATTCTTATTTTTTGTACTCTTTTGCATTGTTCCATGCTATATTATTTTGCATTGTTCTTTGTTATGTTACTTTGCCCAGGTCCACCTTGCAAATGAGTTTTACTCAATGGTGTTTCCCTGGCAAAATAAAGACATTGATTGATTGATTGATTAACTGATATGCAATGGTAAAGGGGTGTGGTCACAGTGAAGGGGTGGAGTTGTGGTGAAGGGATGTGGTACTGGCAAAGGGGTGTGGTTGCAGTGAGGGGCCTCAAGATTCGTCTGGGCCTAGGGCAACAGGTTTCCTTTATCTGGCCCTGGCTCTGTGGATCTTTTCAGTAGGCTAAAATGAACTGTTTTGATGCATACTGAATATGTGCATGTTATTCTTTTAATATGATGTATTTTCATAATTTTTTTTTTTTGGGGGGGGGCAGATGTTCACCTTTGCACCATGATTAAATAATGCTTCTTTACATCTATAATATGGTGATTGTGTGTTTGGACTAGCGGCATGACTTACTAATAAAGCAGTGCAAGATATTTTATAAAAAAGAGGGGCTGAGCTCTGCTTTCTGTTGGTTTGAGACTGAGGATCTTACTCTTACAAGAGTCTACTCCAAGAATTTAGACAAATATCCCTTAAGAGGATAAAGGGCATCCCAAGACATTAGAACAACTAAACACTTACTTTCCAATGATTGCAGACTGCAAAATGAATGATGTAGAACTACAAAGAGCAGTAAGCAATACAAATAGCAACTGGTCAGGTTGAAAGCTTTATTTATTCTAAGCAAGTTGTACAAGAAGATATACAGAGTTACAGTGCTCACAGTTGAAGTGTCCAGTGCAAAAACATATCGTAAAACAAGGACAAAATTGCCACCTTGTTGGGCCTTAACCAGTTTGTTCTGATGCACTGGTGCTTCACTCAGCAGGCTCTGCATCAGGGGGAACAACTGGCTCATCCTCTCTTTATGTGTTTTCATCCTAGGACACCCAATCCTCTTGCAGGTTGAGAGGCCTGCAGACGACTTGGGAGAGACCGAGTGGCTACTAGCACAAAAGTGGACCTAAAGGTAAAAGGGTTGTTGGTGGGGAGCTTCCAGGTGGCACCAGTCACACCTACAGTGTGATCTTGCAGCATGACATAGCATCATATCATTGGTGCTATGCAATGCAATGACTCTGTGGGAGTCACACATCAGCATGTTAGCAGACGAAAACCCTTTTGCACCCACTAACATCTGGTTTACGTTTCTGCATTGCAACAAAGTAGTTGGAGGATCTTCTCCCCCTACAACTACAGTATGTACTTTGTATATTGTTCTAAAGGTTGGTAATGCAACAAGGTATCTGGTTGCCCTCCCCATTTGGTGCCACCACCCTCTGTGAGTGTGTTTGGGTCCAGGCTCTCTACTTCCTATCTAGGCACTCGCTGCATGATCCAATTTACTCATATTAACATAAAATGAGATTTTAGCAGTGAAACTCAGAAAACAATGTTAGAAGCAGCTAGAGAGAGATTAAAGCCATATACTGTCACTTTAAAATTAGTAGCTGTTTTAGCTATCACGCCAAAATTTCATTTTAAATGAAGTCATGTTCAAAACATAACACACATGCCCAGAGTATGAGTTCCCTTGGGAAGCCTGGCAGCATGTGAACATTTTTTTATGCATTTCTGCATTAAATTATAAGCCCTTCAGAGAAGTGAAATAGTTGCTGCTTCTTTGACAGTCAAGGACAAACTGACTGATGAAATCTGGTTGCTCTATTTAATCAATGTGCGATGTTGTTATAAAAATAAGGATGGGTTCCAGAATCACAGAGACACGCAGAAGTTGGCTTTACTTTAAGTTTGCAAGCTACTGTCATAACAAATAATATGTTTCAGCAAATCACAGTGTTCATGCTCAGTGTTGTTGCTGAGTGTACAGTAGGTCAGCAGGTGAAAACTATGCATCCACTCATCTTTCATATCTATATATGTATCTATATTTCATTTATTGTACTCTAATTATAATTATGAAATGGAAAAGGAAAGCAAACCTGATTGGAGAAGAGTAGGATAGCCCATGAAGATATTTTGTGTAACATCATGTACAGTATCTAAAATACTTGCACCCCTTATGCTCTTCACCAAATTAAATATCCAAACCCTCCCACCTCCCCAAAGTTTATCTCCAATTAACATTTTCTTATTACTTTGTTTTAATCCAAGAAAACTAATTAGTTAGGATGTGACCATAATGGCTTGTCATAGCTGTCTTGCACCCTTGGTTAAGCCATTAACTCCACTGCTGAACCCCTAATCAAGCAGCAACATGGCCCCTGCATACTTGTTCCTTGAAACAAACAGAGGAAAACGCAGCTATGGTGACATCAGTACCCATCACCCTCTACCTTCTATTTGTGGACAATCATGACCTGCAACTCTGGCAGCACTGGTACTCCTTGACAACTCCAGGAATGCTGTTACTTCATTGTTCACTCCTTACAGTCTAAACATTCTTGCCACTTGTGCAGCATTTTTACCCCTTTAATACCTTGTGGGTGACAAAAACAGTTACAGTGCAATAACTGAGATTCCTTTTGCCTCACCCACTTGCTATCTTGCTCATTCATTATGGGCATAACTGAGACTGCCACTCTGGAGGCATTTAAACAACTCCTTACTCACCTTGTGGGCTAGCAAACATAACATTTGACCCACCCTATTATGGTACCCAATTTTAATGGGAAGTATAGATCCTGTCATGATTGTCCAGTTTTAAAAGACTGAGACGTCTCAGTATTATTAGGCTATGTCCATTTCTGTATATGTTGGGGAACTTGTTTTCCTTCCTGATCTATTGCTTACTCATGCTGCAAATACATTAGCTAACAGATCCCTCACATACAGTAAGTAAAGATCTTTGGACTGTTCACTTCATCTTCTCACTAATCACCATACTGTAGGTACAATCATCGACATGCTGTAATCTATGAATGTGTGAACTCTCATTTCAGGATTGTTATTTATTTTTCTGGTTCTCTTTTTTCTCATGTCCATCTGTTTTGGCTCATGAAAATAATATATTAATACAATTTATTTGTTTCAAACTCGTTAGATGGACCGACAACAACAAAGTCAGAAAACTTTTACAAACAAAATGGATTCAGTACCAGTCCTATAATATTGGGGGCTGAAGTCACTCAGCTTCTCTCATGCATCACAACATACCTGAGTAATAATTACACATCATTATAACACACACCTTTTGTGTGTTATTAAAACAGTTGTTTATGATACAAATTATTTAGATAACCTCTTCAGCAGTTAGAACAAATAATAACTTGAAGGGTACATTTTATCCAGCTATTTTGTTTCTCCCAAAAGCTGCCCATTTTCTCCTAACCATAAAGTTGCTCAGCAGCTGAAGTAAAATCCTGTCATAAGGTATACATTTCCGCTGACAGTGAAGGCCTGTCTCTCTTGCCAATCCCCCACCTTAAACCACCTGGTTCCCCCCTTCCCCCCAAGCCACTCAGCAGCTGAAGTTAAGTCTGGTAGTTGGGCACCCATTCTCACCACCAGTGCAGACTGGTCATTCCTGTCAGTTCCAAATCCCCAATGAATCTGTCCAATTTCTCCTCCCCCAACCTGTTCAGTGGCTGAAGTAATTCTGGTGGTTGGGTGCCATTATCACCACTGGTGAAGATTGATCTTCCCTGCCAGCTAGCCCCTCTATCTGCTCAGCAGCAGAAAACAAATACTACCTAGTGCTCCAGTACATGTTTTCCTCTGCCACTGGTGACTGCCCTTGGAATGACCCATCTCCAAAGTTGAAGAACTGAAGTCCTCCTCCCAGTCAGATGCTACTGGCTCATTACAGGTCAGGGGTTAATGCACTGGATTCTTGGGCTGTTTATGCAGGTTAAATAATCTGCCTATTTATATGGCAAAAAAGCCAGATTTGTCTAGGAAAAAATTCCCAAAGTCAATAAAGCAGGTCAATGTAACCCACCTCCAAAGACGCACCTGGAAACAAGTTATCATAGCTTAGTGTGCCTTTCTGGGTCAAAAAATTACAAATAAACAAATAAATGAAGCCTGGGAAATGTTTTGAAGTACTTTATAAAATTAAGTTCCCAATTTTCACATACCACAACTGGCCACCTTCATTCACCAGTCTTTGTCGGGAAGATTGGAGTCTCCCATTAAAACGATTTCTCCCAGTTCTGCCACTTTTCTTATTTCCTTCCCCATTGCTTTACATGTCTGTAGCATTTGATTTGGTAATCTGCACACTATCCCATCTCTGTACCTCTTACCTACTTCCATCATCTGAATCCAATCCACAGTGACTCTACTGATGCGTGATGAGGCATCGTAATGTGGTTCAAGGCAGACTGACAATTGTCAGTTTCCATGCTCTGGTGGCTTATTGGTATGAGATGGATGAGATGGATAGAGTAAAGGTTTGCCTTTATATTTCTGGAATGATCATTTCTATATTTGGTAGAGGTCCTACAAATGGAACTGAAAGCACATGAAAGAAGAACAGAAGAGAAGTGATGTGCTTATGGATATCACAGTGTTTTTGTCACCAGATGTAATGGACAACCAGCTGAAAAGGCTGCTTGAAGTTGAAATGGAATCATGGGTCCTCAGGGGAATAACACACCACAGTTTCTTTGGCCAGACTATCACATACTCAGCTCTAGTACTCATAGTCTCACAACTCTGACTCCCAGTGCCACGATGATTGTTTCCTTCTCCACCCCCGCCAGTTTTGGAAATTGTACTTTATGGAACTGACATGGTGGTGCATTTATCTCACCCACCCCCACATGTTGTTTTCATACTGTGCTTTTTCTTATAATTTTTACACGACAGTCTACAACAGATGATGGCACTATAATAATTTAGCCACCAAAAGACACCAGCTTTGATGGCTCACATTAATCAAGGATGATTTATAAAATGAGAGTGAGATGCATGTACTCATGATTCATAAGGTTAGCAGGAATCCATTTAGACAAGTGAGAGCACCACCACACACCCAGACCCCATTGACATACTCCAACTGAGAAACACTGAGGGAACAGGGAGAGTGGGTTTTTAAAATGGTTGAATGTGACCACATATGCATGCTGCACCTGTGACTGCATAGATCCACTTGCATCCAGAAAGCCCTGCTACTGATGTGAGAAGTTGTGTCCATTTGTAGCCAAATGTCATCATTTGGGGCAGAAAGTGGACACAATTGGGCATTGAATCCAAACTGCATGAAATTGCATCTAGTTTGGCTGCACTTGCATCTGTTTTTGGATATATACCTTGGACACTGTTAGACCATCTAATAGATAGTCTAACAAAAAAACACCTTGATTATGAGTAGCACGACATCTGGGATCCTTACGGGGACCCAGCAGCCCTATATGGTGTATATCCTCCAGTCAATGACAAGGTGAATAAACAAATGGACAAGGTTTTAAATAATTGATTAGCAGTATTTCTTGGAACAATACTAACTGTACAGAAAGCATTTATATAGGTTTTCTAGAAGTGTTATGTTTGTTAAACACAGTGAGGCAAGTGCTATGCATTTTCACAATGTTTTAGAGCTTTTATGAGCAAAACACTAATCAATTTTTACAGTTAAATAAAACCCTGATGGATTAAAAAAAAAAAGTTCTGGGACCAGATTTTCAAAAAAAAAAAAACCTTTCAGTGCACTTGCAGAAATAAACTTTCTGGTTCACAAGGTGTCTCTATAAATCTGGTATTTTCCATTTCAGAGCCATTTGCAATGGTTTCAAGAGTTATGGCAGCATGTGGCCGTTTTTTTGTGCAACTGCGCCAAAATTCTATGGGTGGTACTACCAGGTGTAGCATTACCCACAAGATGGCAAAGGTCTCCAGAGGTGCTGCAGACTTCCCTCCCACAGTGTTTTTTTTATTTTTTTTTAGTTGTTTTACCAGGAGTAACACACTAAGCTGAAAGCTTGTTTACAGGTGCGACCTGGGAGCACAGGAAAGTTAAGTGACTTGCTCAAGGTCACACAGTATGCAAGTGGGGGCTGTGGGATTCAAAGCCAGGTCTGCAGATTTGCAGCTCAGAGCCTTAAACCACTGCACTATACTGTCTCCCCAGTGTGACCCCTCTGTGGCCAGGTCAGGTCCCCTACTTATCCCTAATGGCTGACTTATGTGTGTTTTACAAAGAATGCAACTGAGATACAGACTCGATTAAAAGAATCCCTTTTCAGTGCACTTGCAGAAAAAGCTTTCTGGTTCACCAGATTTTTCTACATATGAGGTATTTTCCACTGCATAGCTGTTTGCAATGGCTCCATGAGTTATGCAGATTGCAGCCATTTTTTAGTGCAACTGCACCAAAATGCTGTTCCTGGTAGTACCAGGTGTAGCATTCCTGGCAAGATGGGAAAGGTCTCCTGGGTGCTGCAGACCCCCTTCCAACACAGTGTGACCCCACCATAGCCAGATCGGGCCCCCTGCTTACCCCAAATGGCAGACTCATGTGCTTCACACAGAGTGAAAGTGAGATACAAACTCCAGCCCGACTCAGGGTAGTCAATATTTCAGAAGCTATGCAGCTGCCCATGTGGAAAAATGACATGCTGCCTGTACAGAGATTTTTTTCCACGACTACAGCTTCTTCATGAAACTTAATCCCCAATCTCTCTGAAAATCTGGCCCCTGGTATTTGTTACTTTCTCTACACTCCAGCTAATCATTGGTGCACCATTAGCATAGCCACAAAAGATTTATTTGCAGTATATAAAACATTCTATTAAAAAATCTGCTAATTTTCCAAAACAATCAAAACAAGGGTTAGCCGCTCAGCTACCCTCTGTGCCACATGAAAAGATAATCACAAAGCAAGCACACATGGCACCAGAACAGCATGTGCCATAGTACAAAAAAATCTGTGCTGTGCCAATTAAAGGCTTGTTTTATAAAGAAGTTATCCTACTGATTCACTGGAAGAACTTCAAGAAGCATTAATTAGCACAGCGAAGATTTTTTTGTGCCATGTGACCCTAGCTGGATCACTATTTAAACAGACCAATATGCCTGACTCTCTGTCCCTTGATAAAGCCCTAGAGGTGAAATGAGGTCGGGTCTGTCCCAGTCACTGTGCAGGTACATCTTGCACTGTATTATCCGCACAGCACTGTAAAGTATTTATTTATGCTATTCATTAAAAGCCTATGTTGCACACTGTTCTGATGTGCTGTGTGCTGGCTTTGTGATTATCTTTTCACGATGCACAGAGGGTAGCTAAGTAGCTTACCCTTGCTTTGATTGTTTTGGAAATTAGCAGTTTTTTTTGGTAATTTCAAAAACAACAGATATGGAGTTCAATGGCCAAATACAATCAGAGTTCAGAAACAGACCATAAGAAAAATCTGCACTGAAAAAATTAAACACTAGGGGCCAGATATTCAAAGATTAGCCCCTTGCCGTGATTAGCACTGCCCAGCATTGAAACTTAGCCCAGAGCAAAATGCAAACCATATTCAAAAGGAATAGCCCAGGGCAAAACCAGTTGAATATAGC
Organism: Neoceratodus forsteri; assembly: GCA_016271365.2. NCBI lineage: Eukaryota > Metazoa > Chordata > Ceratodontiformes > Ceratodontidae > Neoceratodus > Neoceratodus forsteri. The sequence goes on from CM057453.1 coordinate 218,625,673, forward strand.
AAGCAAAGGAAGCCGAGCAAACAGGGCCAGGAGTGCAGGGCAAAAACAGCCTGGGAATAACACAACACAAAATATGACAAATAAGGCAGCACTGAATATAGCACCCAAGGCAGGCAGTGCAAACACCAACAGGTACACAATGCAGATGGAGCCGCCAATCACAGCACCACAGGCAAAGGAGCACAGGCTGGAAAGGGACAACAAAAGTAGACAGTGGTGCAGAACCCAGACGCTGATACACACACAGCCAGGGGACAGGTCACAGTGTGCCAGGACCCATGAGCAGAACAAATGTACAGAAAAACCCTGTAGCAAATAGCAAGCACACAATAAAGACACAGGACACAGTGCAAGTGTGAGAAAGGCATATATAATATAGGTGACCCAGGTAACTGATAAAGGTAAGCAAGAGGTGAACAACACAATGTAACCAATCAGGAATGTGATGTAAACTGACTAGAAATGCAAAAGGAAACCTACACAAAACACTACACACACATGAACAGGACCTACAACTATGACTACAATTACAACTACTACAATGGCTAACACTACAACTTCAACTACAAGATATACAATATACAATGCTATCACAACTACACACTAAATGACAATGGTGACTACACTACAACTAACAAGTGAACAACTGCAACAAAGCTAAACACAGGGATGCACAGAGGTCCAGTGGTGGAGGAAAGTGGCAGACCAAAGGCACAGGCAGGGAAGGGGATAGTAACACAAACAAGGAGGGATAAGGGTGGCAACAGATACAAAGTTCAGGAGTGGTGAGGTGTGCAAGGTAAACAAAGGTGCACTGCTGCAGGTCATGGTTGGGAGCATGCAGGTTCTGGCAGACGGGCCTCGAGAATAGTGGCCACCCTCCAGGTCACTGCGATGATCACAGCCTGCTGCTCTATGAGTGAGCATTGCTGGTGCACCATCCTCCGCAGGAGATCCTCGGTGCCCTCGGACTCCTCTGGTCATGTAGCCCACAATGATGAACAGAGTGGACCTGCAAGAGGAAGGTGGAGCATGTGAGCACAGCAAACCAGCCAGGAGGCAAACATCAGCCACAGGTGGCCAGACAGTGATGGACAGCGTGTCCTGACAGGCTTGCCCATGTGGTGTCGAGGAACACAGTGGCAGGCATACCCGACCCATGCCCCCAGGAAGACACAAGCAACAACCTGAAACCCTACACACATGGAGATACAAGCCCCGACAACACCAAGGCATGGACAGCACCACCAACCCCAGCACTGCAGACAGTGAGCGAGTGCAGACACACAGGCAGACCCTGAATGGTGGTGGCCGTGGGCCACACAACAACATGCACATGGGTGACCTAACTTAAGGACATGCTGTCCACAGTCAGAATGCAATGTACCACACAGCATAGTGAAACAGCAAACAACAGGTGTGCAGGGTCAGCACACTGCAGGCATGGTGTGTGTCCAATAGCATCCCATGCCAGGTCAGAACTGACCTGCAGGAGCTGCAAACCCACAGGGCACACACACCAGCAAGGGAGGACCAACAGATGCTGCTACACATGGCCCAAGTACAGCAATGCAAGTGGTGTCCTGCAGCCAGAACAGCCACATGGCAGACGAAAATCCGAATATGGTCAGTGCTGAATGTGGACAGCACGACAATGCCGGCCGTGCCTGCTGTCACTGGCACACACGGCCCCCCATCACAGGCGAGGCATCCACACGCACAGATACTGCCAACACCAAGACACAGCACTGCGCAACACAGCAGAAAGCCGCAGCAACATGAAACCCACGGTGGCCAAACCACCAGCACAGTCCAAACAGTCCACTGCAGAAACAACACATTACAGAAGCACAGCACAAATGAAGACTGAGATGTACTCACTCAATAGGCCCCCTGCCTTGGGGCTACTTTCCTGGGCCCGCTGCTGCATGGCCGGCACCCTGGGGCTGTCTCTGGAATGTGCCTGGGACTGCTCTGTGTCCCCGCTCCCTATGCTGGGCTGCACAGTTTGCTCTACAGTGGACAGGGGAAAATGCAGAGTTACTGCACTGCAGAATGAGAACTGTGATCACAACATCAGGATACACACCCACTACAAAGACACCATACATGCAGGGTAGTCCAGGGACAGTGATAGCATGCATGGGACAACCACACAGTGGCCCCAAGACATATCGACCATGTGCCATGCCAAATGTTGCAACAAGGCAGGGCGCATGGGCACAGCTATTGAAGGCACACACGCCTGTGTATGCAGTCTGATGTTCATGCATCAGCACACACTCACAACACCGGTGAAGGCCTTGTGATGGGCTTTTAGCATGCCCCACCAACCTCATCACCCATGCATGACATGACACCACCGCGCCCATCACTCGGCACATGTGGTGGCCGTGCCCTCCCGGACCACTGTGCCACACATCATGCACCACAGCCTGCGCCACATGTGATCCCACCGCCCTGCACACATGTACCCCTGTGCACACAGCTGTGTGCACACACAGACACACAGACACACACACACACACACACAGACACACAGGCACATGCAGGCACACAAACCTAGACCACATCACACACTGTGGATGTGTGCAACTTGCAGGGGCACTCACCTGGCACTGGCACAGTGCCTTCATGCACCATGCATCTGTACACCTCCAGCTGGCCCTTCTGGCGGTGGCGCAGGTCTGTGTACCTGTGTCGGCACTTCTCAGCATCCCTGTGGATGCCTGTCAGCTCTGTGAGCCGCCTGGCAATGGACGCCCACACCTGCCTCCATGGGAGATCACCCTCCCCTGACCTCTTCAAAGAGCTGCCTGTACCACTTTTTTACCAGTTTGATCAGATTTGCAGTCTCCACCTCTCCCAGTGCCTATCCCTGTGCACCACAGCACACTGTCTCCCAAGTCCTGGCATTGCCCACACAGCACAGATACCCTGCCACCTGTTGCAAGACCCAGTGTATGCCACACTCAAGACTCTCAGCAACAACTGCCGTAGTGCCACGCTATCACATGATGTAGCGCGGCGCTACCCGGAAGAGGGGGCACTGTGCATGCGCAACCCTTAGCATGACCCTGGAGGACCACACAATATATGCGCATTGCGCTGTGCTGTGTGGGCTAGCACAGTGCTATGTCACGCTGTACCCAGACGCTAGCATGGCCGTGGGGCCCCATGGGCATGCATGGTGGTCGCACTATGCCACAGAGCACCGCTCTACCAGGATAGCGCAGCGCTGGACTCCCCAGTAGTCAGGCCCATATTCAACTGGCATACGCAAATGAGGGTACTTGTTCATGCATGGTGCAAACAGTGTGATTAGTATATCATAATATGCTGATTTGCATGCATAATAGGATGGATTGCATGGCTGGGCTATAAAAGGGAAGCAGTGCACCACCGGTGTTGTGTTGTGGGAATACAGTGTGCATAACATACTGTGGAACAACACTGTAGAGGAGGAAACTGCAGCAGGCAGCAGAGCAGCAAGAGACAGGTCTGTACAACTACTGGGGAACTCCTGGAATGGCTGTAGCATGGAACAGGGTCAGCCCATATGCACGGTGTACCTGCAGCCCACAGATGTACTGACCAGGGACAGGAAGCCAAATGTAGGACCACAGGCAAGCACTATGCTGAATAATGGTGCACAACAACATATGGCTGCCAGTACAGCAGACCGGCATGTGCAATGTGCACATGCTTCTGCATTATGCTGCACTGTGAGGCACTGCCTGCACACTGTGTGCACCAGACAGGGGCCAGTGTGCAGTACTGCAGCATGCATGTGCGCCCTGCAACCCTGGTTCACTTCCATGGGGTCCAGGAGCCCTCGAATGCTTCCCTGGATGTGTGGCATGGAGGGTTGTCAACACTCTGCTGGTGAAACACAGGGCCCTGGCACTGTGTCATCCCCAGTAATATGTGGGCTGTGCCCAGTAGCATGCCACTGTATGCGTGCCAGTCTCCGTGTCCACTACCTCAGTGCAGTGTACATGTCAGGGCACAGTACAGTGCCAGGTGGTGGGCGTAGGGGTGTCCCCAGCTTCGGGTGCACATGTCAGCCACGGGCGACAGCAGTGCACATGTGGGTCCAGTGTATGCTGTCAAGGCATGGAGTGGCCAACATACACTGATGCTGTGTGCACTGTACACACATATGCTGCCCTGTGCCATCTCCATGTGACCTGTGACGCTCTAGGGGTGTGTATCGCACATGCTGATCTGCATGCGCGATGCACCACAGTCCTGCCACAGCTGGTAACACATGTCCCTTTCCAACTGTATCATAGGTAGTGCAGCAAGACTGGAGCGCATATGTGCACACAGATTCTCCCAGGAAGAGCTCAAGACCCTGGTGCATGCAGTGAAGGAGAGGGAGCAGGTGCTCTGGCAGCACAAGGCCATGGATGCGGTGGTGTGCCTGGCATGGAAGGAGGTGACTGCTGGGGTCAATGCAGTCGGTGGGCTTGGCAGGATGACTGAGGCAATGCACAAGCGGTTGAGTGACCTGCTTCACCTTGCAAAGGAGGAGAAAGCACAGTGGTTGCATGAACATCTAAAGACCGGTGGTGGACACAGGAACAACAGCAGTGGGTGGATGAGCCTCTCGAGGCTGTGGTGGCATCAACACTGTGGCCGGTGGCAGCTGCAGGTGTGCCAGGTGGTGGATGTGAGACGCCTCTCACACTGCCCAGGACAGGTCTGTATTTGCATTTGTGTGCACTACGAGGTGTGATGGCACAGGTGCAGGGTGTTGCTGTTGGTGTAGTGCACAGAGTCCACTGTGGAACTGCACTGCTGTAGGCTGACTAGCAGCTGACTGGCCTCAGCATGTGCACTGTGCATTGTTTGGGTGCATGTGGGAACAGGCTAGTACTGTGTGGGTGGTGTGGGTGGGGTGTGCATGACCACAGCAGGTGTCACGTGTCCTAGGGTGTGCATGTTGTGGTGGTGGTGGTGGTAGTGGAGGAGGTGGTACAGAACACTGTGCATGTACAGGTGACTGACCCTGTCCCGTTTTCCTCCACAGTAGTGTGTGTATGGCCTTCAGCCACACAAGAACAGGCCAGGTTGGCTGCCCTTGGTCCAGATGTCCTGGAGGATGAGGATGACCAACCATCGACGTCCAGTCTGGGTGCCATTCAAGGATGCCCAAAGCCACAGCAAGTGTGGCAAACTATTGGACAGGGGCTGCATTTGCCAGGGAAGGGGAGACACACTGCAGGTGGGGAACTGGAATACACTGAGCAACTGGATGATGCCCAGGTGGGGGAACTGGGTGTTGGGCAGGTACTCCTGTGTGACAGTCACTAGTGACATTGACACAGACGTGTCGGAGGGTGCATACTGTCTGCCCATGGATGTGTCTGTTGATGGCAATACAGGGGCGGGGGCTGGGTGCAGGCCATGGAACAGGTGCCGGGGGGTGCTCAGCATTGCTGGCATGGCTGTACCTTTGCAGCCAGTGGTGAGCTGTGGGGGGGGCATGTGTGCACCCCTGGACATGCGGTGTCCCACACAGAATGTGGTTCATGGCTCTCTGGGCCTACAGCAGTGTGCAGCGGCAGGACATGTTGGTCATGCAACAACGTCCCATACCTTGTGATCAGTGGCACCAGTGCCAGCTGCCATAGAGGGGGCTGCACCCCTGGAGCAAGATGCCCCTGGTGCCTGCCCACTCCTGCAGGCTGCAGTAAGTTCCCAGCAGGAGGCACAAATGGACCTGCATGGCATGCGGAGGGAGCTCAGGCATGAACTGGCACTGATGTGGGGGACAGTGTCAGTGGGCTTTGCTCATGCAGAACAGTGGGCAGAGGACAGGATGGGCCTCATGGGGGCTATGAATTACCATGGCTTTGCTGGCCTGACAGCTGCAGTGGTTGACCTCACCACTGTACTTCATGGGGTGCATGGGGGTTGCCAGCCTGTGCTTGTTGGTCAAGGTGCACATGGCACAGGGGCCCACATGCAGGCAATCCATGGCCACAGGGCTGGCACTGACTCCAGCTCAAGTGCTACACACACCTCTTCAGGCACACAGCACCGCCGTGGCCATCCACCCACCCTGTCTGGCTCCACTGGTCAATGAAGGCACAGGAGGGCTGTCCTGCCTGCCTCACCTTGTTCCTCAGCCATGTCCTCGGCTCAGAGCACCCCTGTGTCTGTGACCCATACCCATGGGGTGTGACATGTATGTGGTGGTTGTCGCCGGTGATTGTCCACATTGGCACACCCACATCCCTGTGCACAGATGCACACACACTGACACCCCACACTTCATCCCATGCACACTCAACTATCACTGCCATGGTGGACCTCCACACACTCCCACCTCATATCAAGCATCATTGGTTACACTATACCATAGTACCATAGCTGTGTGTCCACCTCCCGTGTGACCTGCACAAGCCCCACATTGCACCACACACACACACACATATGCATTCCATGCCACATTGTTTTGTTCCTGTTGTGATTGTTGTTGTCACTGTTCTGGTTGTTGGTGCACATTAAAAATTTCAGCCTTGTACTGTTTCATCTTTCTGTGCAGTCTGTGCTTAGTCTCTGGCCTGTGGCAGTGTCCTGATGATGTTGACCCTGAGCTCTATGGCCCTGTGGGCCATGTGAGGGTCCCTCCTCTCGAGTTGTTCCACTATCCCCCTGACCACTAGCTCTGGGTCACTGTTGGCCTGTCCCTCAGGTTCAGGTGCCTGTATCCCATGGTTCATTGGCATGTTGTGCAGCATACGACAAGCTAGGAAGATACGGCATACCTTCTGAGGTGTATACTATAGGGCATCGCCTGACGTGTCTATGCTTCTGAAGCACATCTTCAGTATGCCAAACACCCTCTCTATGATGTTTCTCATGCTGGCATGTGCCTCATTGTACATCTCCTTGGCCACTGTGGCTGGCCGGGGTACTGGTGTCAGCAGCCAGGGTTGCAGGGGATAGGTGCTGTCCCCTATTGAGAGATGTGTACCTGTTAGTGCTGTACCACTGTCTGGCCGTTACTGTCCTGCACCCCTGTGTTGCCCTCCCACACCCCTTCCCTAGCCTCCCCTGCCTGTCCCCATCCATGCTGTGGTGTGTGTCCCTTGCAAGCTGCTACTCACCGACTAGATGCCCACTGGGTTATCTGCCCTCCTCGAATGCTTGGCACAGCTGTGACTGGTGCAAGATGAAGGAGTTGTGGGCACTGCCGGGGTACTGAGCATAGACATTGCTGATGCACCCAGTCACATCGCACACCACCTGGCAGTTGATGGAGTGGTACCCCTTCCTGTTTATGTACACATCACTGCCATCACCAGGTGGTGCATGGATGGGGATATGGGTGGACATTCAACCAGGTAGGGCTATGTTATTAGCTTTTTGGTGGCAGAAAAAATGCTGTAGGTTAATAACAATATACACTACACAGTCCAAGGCCTCAAGAGTAACTATATTTAAAGAAGTGCAACCTTACCTACACACATCTCAATTGGTGATATGGGCAGGAGACTTTAATTGTGAGATGGAGAAATTAGATAGAGGGCTACGAACAGATAAATTATATTGTGACACCCAGGCTTTACAAAACATTGCTGGTATGACCAGCATAACTGATGCATATAGAAGTGGATACTACATGGGGGAGGACATACATATTTTAGAAGGACGATATCTACAAGGATTGATTTTATCTTCCTCTCAGCTGTTTTATCAGTGACCAAAATAGGATTACAAGCATGGGAATTCACAGACCATAAATCAGTAACAGTACAAATTCAGTGGGGACAGTCTCCTAGATGCCAAGCACACCCCTGGGGACTAAATAGTTCCTGTCTGGGGCATGGAGGTATTAAATGGGCTTGGAGGAGGGAATGGTATGCTAGGTTATCACTAGCTGAGCTTTATGACAATATAACTACATGGTGGGAAGAAACTAAACAAGCCTGGCAAGTTTTCTTTCAACACAAAGCAAAATATGAAAAAAAAAAATAATATATACTGGCATCTTTCTTGCATATAATATGGGGCAAGTAATTAAGCCTGAAAATAAGATTTGGAAACCACACCTCCAGACATGGTTAGATAGGTGTTCAGAGTACTGGACACAAAGAAAAACTGTGTCACTTAGCAGATTAACTAAGGTTCCAAAGTATGGGGTAGAGCAGATAAAAACTGCCATTAAGTGGAAAGCCACAGTGACACAAGTTCAGACTATGGACAGGAAAGCATTGTACAAGCATATTCTTCAGAACCAGACTACAGAGGCAATTTCCTTCCCTGAGTGTCCCTTAAACAAATTGCCCTTCATTGTTGAATGTCTTTCAGATCAAATATTATCTGAGTTTGTTTGGGACACAGTTTGGTTGGGGAGTTATGGAAGGCTAGGCATTAGAAACAATAAACACAAACAGCTGGAGGAAAGATATTGTTTAAGGACTTCTTGTATACAAATTCTAGAAACCCAGGTACACTTATTCTTGAGGTGCCACTATGTAAAGGCATTCTGGACATACATTATGTAAGAATGGGGAGAACTGCTGGCCCAGTGGCACTGAGAGTTGAGGCGCTGGATGCCACACCTCTCACCACGCCGGCAACCCAGTTCGGGAGCAAGCTCGGGTGCCAGGGGTCAGCAGGGAAGGGGAAGAATTGAACACCACTAGGACTGCTCTCCTTCCCTGTGGGGGAGGGCGTGGGATAGCATGGCACACCAGTGGATCCCAGTAGAGATCGGTAGTGCTGCAGTACATGAGCTGCACACTACATAGCGTGGCTGACACTGGCTGGGTTGCCACGCACCATGTGTCAGGCATGCCCATGCAAGGGAGGGGGAGTGGTCACCACCAGAACAAAGAAAAAATGACCCAGTGGGGCAGGCAATGGCACCTTCCCCCCATGCCCTCTGCTGGGTTCCATCTCGCCTGACCTTTCCAGTTCTTCTGACTAGGAGACCACTACTACAGCCAGAGACTGCCTTTGTAGAGTGCCCAAGAGGAGGGGCGACCCACCCCCACAAAGTTTAAACCAGGGGGTGCTGGTGGCAGAGAGGGGAAGGAGAGAAGAGGCACAGGTTGAGTGAACCTCAGGTGGGCAAGATACAGGCAGGATGCTTGAGAGAGGCTCCATGGGGGCCACAACTGGAGGAAAGAAAGTTGAAAAAAAAAGAAGACTGGGGAGAACCTTTATTCACATCATTAACATATGGTTGTCTAATGTATGGAGAGTTCCTAGGAGGTTGGGGTAAATTTCACCCTTAAACTCCGTATATTGGTTTTGCTATAATTAGATATTATCTTTGGTAGGCTAGATGTGTCTGGGTGACCCAACAAAGGTTCGTACATTATATAGATATCATTAACAATGTACAGATTTCTCTCCAATATGTGTATTTGAGAGATAACAGGGTCTATAGGCCTAAAAAAGTTAGGATGCTATGTTTGCACTGGAAGAAATGGCTAAATGTATAAATGAGTGAGGGTTGAATTCTTTTGCATTTTGAGCCATAGATGTAGCTATATGAAGCTATATACATGAAAATGGAATTGTATATTTTGTAATGTAAATTAAACATGGAATTGTAAAATAATATTGTAAGCTTGACAAATTGTATTTGTATTGTAATGTAGCCCTTCTTTTCAATAAAATACCACTAATCTGACTGCAGAGGTGCTGTCACTTCCTGTGGACAAGATGGAGGAGCCCTGTTTGGAGCTGGGCAGAGGAGGAGGTGGAGATGAATGCAGTGAGTTGGCAAAAAATCAAGAGATTGATGTGGTGGAGGCAGAAAAGAGGGCCTCCTCCCCTGTACTCAATTTGTCGGAGGCCCAAATGATTTCTGATAATTCTGATGAACATTTTGAGGAAGAAATCAAAGAAATGTTCATCTCAACAGAGGGCTTGAGCTCAGGTGGACACTCAAAAAAAAAATCTGAGGAGGAATTGATCCAAAAAGAAAAACTGCTGGCCCAAATATTATCCAAAGAGGAAAATCACCATTTATGCAAGCAGTACCTAAAAGCAGACATTGAACGATTAAAGGCAACAAATGTGCTCAATATAGGGCACGACTCAGCTGTCAAACTGCATTCCTATCCCCTGTGGTGGAGTTGACAAGACAGAGCAACAAAAACCCTCACCCAAGCTAATGGCAAAATCTCTTACATTTTCTATGAAGAAAATGGCTGGCAGTGGAAATGCTACTAAGAGCATGTGCCTAAAGCCGTCAGATTTAGAGGGTGGAGAGAAATGTAAAACTAATGACAGAATGCTTACTGAAAGCTGTGTACTGGGTTATGTGGTAAATGCTGATGGAGATCAGGTCCAACTCAAACAAGATGTAATAAAGAGACATTTAGAGATACAGGAGAAAATGATAAAAGTGAAAAAATGCATCAAAGAATGGGACAGAAAAGGATGCAAACCCTACTACTTCTCAAATAATTTTTCAAAAAGGAGTCGATGACCAGAAAGGTGTCTCAGTAATCTCTTTCACAGCAATGGGCCGGGGAGGGGGGACTGTAATATGAGAGAATTATAAACAGAAATGGGAAGACCTTGGCTAAATGGAACATTTCTGCAACACTTTCAAAAATGATTAGCACCCCAGGAATGGTGCATGTGGAAGAGGTAAAATCCAGACAGTACCTGTCTACCTCATCAGCAATTAAAGCAGCCTTTGCCTTAATCTCCTTACACTCTGACCCCTTTGCTCAATGGTCCCCAGAAAAAGCCCTAGTGGAAGCTGGCTGGATGAAAATGGAAAACGCCCAATAGCTTCCTGACACCAGCTGGTCCCCAAGTCCTTTGGCTTCCTCAGAGTGGAATCCACAAGAACACAGAGAAATACCCTTGACAGTGAATGAAAACCATGGGCCTTTACTAAAACTGGGAGAAAAAAATTATGTCAGTGGAACAGAAAATGTGAAAAACGTAAAACCATTGGAACCTGGACAGATAGAAGTTCCCCCACCATTAGATCTGGAAAAATGGGACCCATTGAATACTAACAAACAGAACTTGGGGAAAAAAATACAAAATCAAGATCAAGGTGAACCAAATCCCCAGAGACCTTTACTTTCCAAACTTTTCCAGAAAACAAGAAACAAAGCTGTACCTAGAAGGCATGCTGTCAGGATTAGGTATAAAGGGGGGTTAGAACATAGGCCTGACAGGCACTATTTTGGAAGATCTTTGCTCAAAGACTCTACATTTTTCACCTAGAGAAGTGTTTGCTTTCATAAACGTATCTGGGGAGGACAACTTTGATATATGTTTTCACTCTCTTCATACCTTAGAACTATTCTGGGAAAGATAACCAGGTGAAATCCCCCCCCGTGGAACCCCTTTCTTGTTATTCCTCTGATGAAACCAGTGATTCAATTTCTAACCATAATGTTCAGAAATGAAGTGGTCCATGTGGAAGATATTACATATTGGTTGTCAGAGAAATGTCAGGTTTTGAGTGCTCCTGAACAGATATTAGACTCTGAGCTGTTTTGGGCTAGCAGCTGGAAATATAAGGTGAAACTAAATCAGACAGATTTGGAAATAGAACATATTCGAAATTCCTTCCTATTGGGAAGAGACAGAGGGGTCTGTTTTTACACTGGGCAGCCTCAGGCCTGTTACAAATGCGGATCAAAAACCCACCTATCTAGTGTATGTGACAGGCCCAGATGTGACAATTGTGGGGAGGTGGGACATATTAGTATGCAATGTGCTAACTTCACAAAATGTGACCTCTGTGAGGAAACTGGTCTTGTGTTCAGGGAATGTCCCTGGGCAGCAGCAAAGAGTAAGGTTTCATGCATTTGTCCAGATCTACTCATTCAGCAAGCTCAAGATACTGCCTCCACCACTGATCATGACCTACCACCTCAGGATCCACAACCCCACCCCAAACCCCCCTCCTGAGAGTTCCCTCAGAAGTGGTAAGCTGAAACCTCCCACTGAGAAGAGAGGGAGAGAATCCCCCGAAGGAAAGGATAGGTCCATCCCAGAACTACCCTCTGATCTCCTTAAACCTGTATGTTATAATGAACCCCCCCCCAAAGAAACCACACCACAGAAAAAACAGAATCCTCAGTCACTGTCAAGGACCCCCATCCCTTCCCAAAACGGGTAACTAGACAAAGAAAGAATCCACCCCCACTCTCCAAGGAGGCTGAAACTATGGAAATAGAGAACCACTATGCCCCTTTTAGCCACCAATTGGGGAGACTCAGATATGGAGGTAGGGGACTCTGACCCACAGATACCCCAACAAGAAACCACCCTAACCAACAATTACCCAGTATGTTATAGAGGGAAGAAAAAGAAAAAAGGGAAAAAAAACCCTAAATAGATCCCCCTGACAAAAACTTTGCCTTCTGTGTGGGATCTCTGAACACACATAGTTTAAATAACTATGTGAAACATCAGACCACCTTTCAATATATCCATGAGGTTGGAATTTATATATATTTGATACAAGAAACATGGATGTATACTATTGATCAGTCTAGGCTGTTTAAATCAGAATGGGTGTAGGGACTCTCCTTTTGATCCTTTGGACAAGACAAAACTGATTGTGTAAGGATTCTGTTTAACTCTTTTTCTTTGTGTCTCTCTAAACAGATGGATTTGATCCCAGGTAGGCTATTGGTAATAGATGGGTTGTGGCATACTGCCCCTATAGGATCATTATGGTATATGTGCCTCAGACAAAAGCAGATGGAGTAGACTTGCTGGCAACCCTACAGCCATACCTAGTGTACTCAGGTAACATTCTCCTGGGAGGGGACTTTAATTGTAATACTCCCAAAGCAGACAATGGGCAAAAGGGAAAGAAGGTGTACTGTGACAAAAAATACCTTATTAAAATGTATTTCTATAGCAGACTTAACAGATTGTAGAAAATCCCAAGTGAAAGGACCTGTCTTCACGTACAAAAGAGGAAAATATACAGTACTTCTACAATAGATCACATTTATGTCTCTAATGGGCTGTCCCCACACAAATTAGAAACATTCCCCACTAAATTTTCTGATCACCTTTTGTTAAAACTTAGTATCAAGGATAGCCAGAAGAATAAACTCCAGAATAGGTGGAAACTAAACTCAGCGTGCTTAGCAGATCCTGTAGTTCAGAAGGCGATAAAACTGTTAATAGAAGCTAGAAAAACAGTCAGATTTTTATATGATGACATCGGGGAATGGTGGAGGATTTAAAAACATGCTTCAAAAAATTTGGTAAAAAACAAACAAAAATTACTATAAATACTTACAACTAAGAAGCCAGCTCCAATATTTATACACACTAGAAGCCACTTCACAAAAAAGTTACAATTCTCAGATAACGCACATTAAGTGAGAAATGAAAAACTATCAGTATGATAGAGCCACTACTGTAAAAGCTATGTTGCATTATGGCACCCAGAAATCCCCAGTGGGCGACCCCAATGAAGCTTGTAAAAGGAGAAGGGTGGCCTCTAGCTGGGGAAGCTTAATATGAGAAGATGGGAACTAGTAGACTCCATCAAAGATCAATTTCAGGTTACTAAGAGACACCTCCTTTCTTATAGAATGACCGATCCCCCTCAAGTATCAGAGATGAGAACATATCTCCAAGACCTACTTATCCCAAAACCCCCAGGACCAAACAAGGAGCTGGCTATATTCATTTCTACTGAAGAAATTGAACAAGTTGTGAACTCTTCAAAACTAGGTACTTCTCCCAGCCCAGATGGGCTTCCTTATGAACTCTATAAAACACTCAAGTCAGAATTAGCATCATGCCTGGTGGTAGTATTTCCCTTTTTCTTAAAATCCCTAGAAATACCAACCTTCTTCATTGAAGGTATAGTGACCTTCCTATTTAAAACAGGATATAAAAAACAAAAAATTGGCTATCAATCACGATTATGAATTCTGACTTATAATTCTTGTCACATATCCTGAATAACAGGCTGCAGAAAGTGACAAATACACTTATATCTCCATTCCAATTTTGTGGTCTCCCAGACCATAAGATCCAAAGACCCTGGATGATTATTAGGGATAACACTGAATACTATTCACATCAAAAAGGAATAAAGGGTTGTATACATTTTCTGGACTTGTTCAAAACATTTGATAGAGTTCACCATCCCTTCCTTTTCATAACTTTAGAGTGCTACGGTATTTCTCCAGAGTTTATTAGATGGTTGAAACTGTTATATTCTACAGCTACAATAAAGCCAATTATAAAAGGAAACATACAGTATATCAAAATATTAAGATCAAAGCAGGAGTAAGGCAAGGATGCTCGTTAAGCCCCCTTTTGTACATTTTTTACACCCATTTTTAAGGAAGATAGAGTAAAGGATATTTTTAGGTTCTACCCCCAGTCCTTGTTGAAGGGATCCAGATTTCTGTAGACCTTTGTAAAATTTTGGGGACTAGTTCTGGACCCTGTAACAACCTGAGTATTAACTGGGAACTAGCCCTCAAAACTGCAGAAAAGAAAATCCAAAGGTGGAAGAATTGAAAGTTATTTAAAATCAAATGGATCCATATTTTAAAATGATTTATTGCCATGATCTACCCCCCCCCCCCAGAATAGAAATGCACCAATATAGTTTTTGTTTTTCAAATGCTATGGGGAAACAGAATGAATCCAGTAAAAATAAGTTTCACTTACTTACTGAAGGCCCAGGGAGAGCTGGGGATGATTGATCCAGTGACCTTTTTCCACTCATTCTTTGTCACACAATCAATAAGAATAGGTTTACTTCCTTCAAGATCTTTACAGAATAAATGCTTCCAAAATAATTTAGCTACCAGTGTTCTTGCTTGAAAATGTACCCCTAAAGACACCCCGACTGCAGGTGCCAGAATTTTTAAACTTACAACCCTGAAATTGTATAAATGGAGTGTATCTAAAAACCAAATTTGCCAAATTCCAGGGGAAAAAAACTGTATAACCTGGTCCTTACTAAGTTATACCCTGTAGAACCAGAGTTCAAGAATTGCCCCACTAAATTCAGGGGAAGAGTGTTACAACGTTTAAAGAATGAGAGAATCCCTGCCCATATGTGGGAAGTGTTATGGCTCACAATGAATGGCAAATTGAATGTTAGAGGAAATTGCAAGCATAAAAGCCAGGAGGAAAGGAATTGCCCGTATATGGCATGTATTGCTCAAGAAGATACAATACAACATTTTTTGTTTGATTGCTCATATTTATCATCATTGTGGTCATTTCTAGCAAAACAAAAATGGAGTCTTAAGAGGCTCCTCCAACTAAATTATGAAAGTCTGGTTCTAGGGAACTATCCCTCCTTAATTAGTAAATACAATGATGAAACAGTGGCTGTTTTTTTATGTTGTATAACATTTTATAGATGGCAGGCAAGATGCCAATGGGCTATTTATCGGAGAATGATGCCCTATGAAACTGAAAGCATCCTAATATCAAAAACCATGAATTATGTATATGTATCTGATAATATGAAAACCTGTCCAAAGAAAGTATTTAGATGGTGGAAGGGTTTCGAAACTGTTATTAAATACAAATAATTCAAAGATAATGAATAGAAAGGTATTCAAGGGAAATAGTTACATTTGCAGCAAAATGTATAAATTTGAAACAAATGTTGTATATTGTTATTAAAGTAGTAGGGACGTCCAAGCTTTAAGTGAGTTGTATATATAATGTGTATTGGATTTTGGTATGTCATTGTGTAAAACTCTGATATGATTTCAAATAAAAATACCCCGACTCATTACGAGAAGTGCCATGGGATCTTTAACATCCACCTGAACTACCACCAGAAGAAGTAAATGGTTCCTCTGTTTAACATCTCATCCGAAAGACAGCACCTCAGGAGTGCAGCATCCCCCTCATGCTGCAATACAGTGTCAGTATATTGGGATGTAACCCAAGTGTCTGGTGTGGGAATAGAACCCACAGCCTTCTGATCTCCTGGCCTCAGAGGTGAGCATGTTACCTGCTGAGCCACTGACACTCTGACACTGATGGATTTTTTTTTTTTTTTATTTTGCCCTTTTTGCCCCAGCAGCCAGCTGCCATACATCAGCCTGGTCACAGTGCCCCAAGCTTCCACCTCCAGGGCTTCTTATGCTCTTTTTCCCCCAGTACCCCTGGCTTACTCCCCAGAGGTCGGGGATGCAGCACCTTAGTGCCGTGTGACTAGTAACTGTCTAGGGAGAGCAGGCACAGAGGCTGATCGAAGCCGGGGGCAGACTTCACAAGTGTGGCCAGCTGCAAGGACATTTCCTTGCTGTTTTTCAGGGGTGGGGATGTGTAATGATGTCCACCATCCACCCCGCCCCTCAGACTGTTAGCCCTGGTAGCTGCGTGAAACCCCAGCTTCTGCCAGGGGTCTGTCGAGCCCTGAGCATGACCCGCACCCTCCCCCTGGAGAAGGAGAGCAGTCCATGGGATGCTCGATCCTACTCCTCCCTGGCAGGCCCTCCAGCGACCTGGGTCTGTTCCTGAACCTGGGTCATGGGCGTTGCAAGCGGAAATCCAACCACTGTGCCAGCGGGCTGGCCTGACAGATCTTATTTGGTCCACGTTCAGATCTGTCAGTATGTTTTATCATGGAGTTGCCTAGTACATAAATCTATCTAGGGGGCATTCCTTTAGTGTTAGCAGTGGGAGGGATCTCATGGGGAGCTCGTGGAGCTTGTGGAGAAACTCTATTTGGGGCAGCACCCCCCTCTCATGGTGTGTTCATCAAGTATTAGAGAATCAGATCCAGGAGTGTAGGTTGGTAATTCTTGATTGTTGTTAGGATAGTCTCAATCTCCATGCCAACTGACAAGATACCATAGAAGTAGATTTGGAAGGGTGTGTCTGATTACTAGGACCTGACTAATGTTTGTATCAGTGATGGCAAAATCCTTCACCAGACCTAGAATGTTACTATGGTTGATGGGTTCAGTTACTTCCCACATTAAGGGGCCAGAATCATCGAGTGTAGAGAAGCGATTATTCAATGTAATGTCTAATTCCATAGCTCTTCTGCTCTTTTTTGTTTCTGCTTGTTTCTGCTAAGGTTCATTTTAAATCTTCAGGGGTTTCCTCACTTGAATCATGATCTAGATTCCTTTTTTTGTTAGTAGTGTGGCATTTGTTAGTAGTTACTTCCATGGTCTTAACTGGGACTGGAGCATTGTTCTGAGGAAACGCTTGGCATCCAAATGTTAGGTTCCTTGGAGTAGCTGAGTTGTAATTTGCTTTACTCATTGGTGCAGTTCTGTTGATAGCCATACTTTAATCATACATATCTTGCTTATTCATTTCAATGGAATTCAGTTTTTTGCTAAAATTGCTGATTTGTTTTTCTAATGTTTGTATGTGAATACCTTTGTTACAAGGGAATGGTTCCTTTACAAAACATATTTCAGTGAACAAGTACGTAAGACACTGGTTATATTTAATACCCATATCCCAATCAAGAGTTTTGATAATATATTCCATATTAAGCAGCATGCAGAAAAAGTGCAAAGGAGAAATGGAAACAGGTTTTTTGATTGTTTTCATGCGCTACAGGCCTAAATCAGGAAACTGGCACAGTTGCAGGTAAGTGAAAGGTGATCCAGGAGTTACACTTTCTCAAAATAATTACTAAACTTTGATAAATTTAGTACTATACAGGTCAAATGGTAGAGGTAATCAGCAAGTTATTTTACTCAGTGTGTAGAAGGAAGTATGATGACTTACAGAATAAGTTGACCTGTTCCCTCCGTTCACACCGGGCACACCAGACACACGCCAAATGTGCATGTCTCAGCATGTCTCCATGTGAACTCAGTCCACTCAAGTGCACCCTGCTTGCTGAGAATTAAATAGATGGGAACCAGGAATTCACTCCAAGGTCACGTGTCTTCATGGGATATTCCAGGTGATTAAAAAGCTTAAGAAAACTAAGTAATGGGCTCTGATATGGTTTCTAGAGTCCCAAAAATGCCTGGCAAGGCTATACATAGTAAAAAAAACAGTGTGCTAGCAAAGTAGAAGTTTCTGGGGGCTTATCCATGAATTACAGCTCCCCTCCCTTTCCTGTGCCTAGTGTGCTACTAGGCACTGGTCCCCTTCCTGTACTTCCTGGTACAGACGTTTTGCACACAACAGTTCAAACAGACAATAATCACAATAAAAATAATAAATATGCTGCTTTTGCCTGTCACACTGCATTTTACAGTCGCACAGAGCAGATTCAGTCAAAGCAGTAAAACACTGAAGCCAATTTGTAACTATGCAAACAAATATTTTTGTGTACAGTTATATATCAATTCACAGTATTAGACTGCATGTTTATTAACCTGTAAGTTCATGACATCTGGAATACAGACATGGAACATCATCTAAAGAGTTATCAGTCAGTGCATTTAAGTGTAGCAAGTGAAAGTTACATTATAATCATATTTTATTTACCATTCTGATTACACTTTTAAGTTTTTCTGTGTGATTACCTGTTAAATAAATGTGAGATAGACATAGATCATTGAAACAGTGCACAAGGCCTGCATTCTTATGTAGTTACACTTGTAAGAACAAATTTAATATTGCCAAAATTAGTAACATAGAAGTTACACAATAAATGTGCTGTTACAATTTGTAGTAGTTATTACATGTGCAGCTGACCTTGTAAGAAAAAATTACATAATGCCAGACGAGATACAGTGGTAGTTGCACAATAGATTTTATGTTACACTTTGCAGTAGCTATTAAATGTACAGTTACACTTGTCAGAATGAATTGATTTGTGCTTAAGGGAGACAGTAGTAGGTGCACATGCAACTATTTCTTCGTGCAAATTGTGTACCTACACAACATGCAATTGTGAAACTAGTTAACAGCTACATTGTAGTTACATGTAACTACACAGTAGTTACAGTGCAGTTACAGTGTAGTTATGCAGTAGTTACAGTGTAGTTAAGGGCACTTAAAATAAAGTGATACCATATAACACAATGCTAAAAAAGAGCATGTTTTGGAGAGCTGTTAGGATATGCAGTCTATTGTGACTGTACTTTACAGGACATCAGTGTCATCATGACTCAGTGGTTCTGCCTTGCTTGGCTTATTGCCTTCCCCTTGTTTTTTTAAGAAACTTCTATTCAGCACTAATTGTTTTTAGTGTCTCTTGGAAATGTGTACATTTCTGTGGAAAATGTAATATCCATAGTTAGGTTTAATTAAGTGCCTATCAACACTCTCTAGATACCCTCTCAGTGTGCTGAGTTAATAGAACCATCGATGTACTTTATTTGGAAAATAAAGTCAGACAATACCAAATCTAGCTCCTGGTGGGAGATTTTTTGCATGAGTCTGAGTTCGTCCATCTCATTTAAATATGAAGTCACTACTTTTATGTCATTTGCCATTTTCTCAAGCATATGCTGATTTTCAGTTTCTAAAATGAACAGCTGACGGTCGGAACTGTGCTTTAAGAAAACTGGCAGGGTGATCTTCAAGGTGATTCACTGTTAGGCTTTGATGTGCATGCAGTGGTTTTCTCAGCTTCGTTTGAAAACATGTTGCCTATGGACTTTAAAAATCAGCAGGAATGCTGTTGTACCACAGAAGGGTACAATCACATTTCATGACCTTTCAACTGTGGTACAATGGCGTTTCAGCCAAGATGAAAATTGGATTGAAACATTGTTCCACCATACACTATATGACCATTATTTTGGAAAGAAAATCAATAAAATAACCTGCTTTCTGGGGTGCACTTTGTGATGTATACTGCATTTTTGTAGGCGAGATTTCATCATTACGATTCTACTCAAAGTTGCAAATCATCTTCTTTGCAGCCAAGATTATGTGAAAAAAGTTTAGGTCATCTAGGTACCTCATCACAAAGACTACTGTATGCAAAGCGTAGTGGATGGACTTTACCCATCCATTATGAACAATGAATAATGATGTTCTTAAGAAAATAAGACAGAATGGGGCAATTTACATGCTATTGCATTTATTCACCTGTCCTGCTAAATCAGCAGCTGAATGCAAGTGGGTCAGCTGACAGCACTAGAGGGACAATAGCAAGCATCCCATCAATGCCAGCTGACCCACTTGTGCTTGAATGTCAGTGGAGCAGAAAAGGCATTTAAATGCGTTAATACGAAAATGAGTCCAAAGATAGAAATTAAGGTGTGCCACCCTTGCTGATATAAAGGGACATAAGTATGCATTTGTGTATTTTTCTGTGACCCCATATTACACCGTGTTGGTGCAGTTTACAGGGTAGAGGGCATCCCACATGCAGGTTGCCCTATACACAGAAGCATAGAAGTTGTACATTGCCACATCTGGGAGAAAAGCAGGGGTAGATAGGAGATGCTGTCAGGGTACAAATAATGTATTTCATTCAATTGAATTATATTTCTTCATATTCCACAGATTTTCTGAGCAGCTTGAAACTGACAATCTTGACATAATTCTGCAGGATATACAGTATTTTCTGCATAACTCTAATTTTACTTTCCTGGAATCAGTGGATTTATTGAAAGTATTAAGCCAGTAGAAATGTCTAAATCTACTGAATTGCAGTGGGAGAATTA
Organism: Neoceratodus forsteri; assembly: GCA_016271365.2. Taxonomy (NCBI): domain Eukaryota; kingdom Metazoa; phylum Chordata; order Ceratodontiformes; family Ceratodontidae; genus Neoceratodus; species Neoceratodus forsteri. The sequence goes on from CM057453.1 coordinate 218,646,231, forward strand.
AGTAATAAACCATGACAGGGTGTGCATTATAGGACTGTAATGCATGCCCCAGGGGTCTAGTAATGCTTGAGGCCAAAGGCCGAGTGTCATTGTGCCCCTGGGAAGTGCTTTAAAATCCTATAATGCACACCCTGGAGGATCTTGTTACACTTATGAAATGGATTTAAGTAGGATTTGAAGGGAAGTAAAATGAGATTCTACACCTGTTTGTATACTTATAGAGGTTCAATGAATGGTCAGGAGACATCTCTCAGCCAAATTAAATTTCTAGATTTTTTCTTGCCATTTTATAAATTGAATTTATACAACATATTTTGTAATAACTTTGACTTCATAAGTATACAGTAAGACATGATACAGTGTGATTTTTCTTTTCCTGAACCACACACCCAGATGCAGTGTGAGGCACAAAGAACTCAGGCTGAGTGACTTCAACCTCCTGGAACTGTAGTTCAGGAAAAGAAACCCACATCCTGGTGTGTCTTACTGCACTTATTGAACAGGCAACTAATTAAAAAAAAAACTTTTTGTTAAATTAGATTATAGCATATGAGTAAAGAGTAAAAAACAAAACTTAAAAAGTAGTCCTGCTGCAACTGACTATGTATTGACTTCAGGCATGACACTAAGGGGTTCTATTTGGTTATGTGTTTAGAAGCTGTTTGTGCACCACCCCCCTTGTGTTATGTGGATCCTTTTACAATATTTGGGGCATAGTTTTAATTCATATCTGGAGTATAGATTGGTGGATGGGTGTCATTTTGGTGCTAGGAGGTCTTCTATATTTAATATAGTGCAACAGCAGCTAGATTGCATGAACTGTACCAGCGAGAATCAGAAGGTATGGGTATTAATGCAATGTGATTGTGATTGCTAGTGGTGGGGTGGAGGGCAGTTTGCAAGTGGGGAGGGTGGCTGGCTGTCATGATTATAGGGGGTATGGTGGGTCAGTTTTGCTGTAAGAGGCTGGCATCAGGGATTTATGGTGAAATCGAGAGTGCACAATTTAAGACTGGTTACAAAGTTTGTATTTTCTTTTTCCAAGAAGTTATTGTATGTTGAGTGGGAGGACTGTGAATTCTAATGAAAAAGGGATGCAAAGGCATGACTTTTAAACTGATGGCAAATAGTAATAGGCATATATACCATACCAACAACACTGCTACAATGTTGAAAAAAAAAACTTTTCTGAGATGTATTGATAATGGATGCTGCTGCGAGCTGAGTTATGGAGAAGGTGCAATGTCATGTTTTTTTCTGAACCACATGGCTTTGGAATCTTCTTGGCCAGTCAGGACATAGAAAAATCCCTGCTCATACTACAAGTAAGGATTAAGTCATATATGAGAGACTGTTGGTTATGTCATGTCTAAAACAAATTGCAGATAGGTTTGTAGCCTGAGGCAACAATCTGGAGTGTCTTATTCAACTTACAGTATAACTGTTTGAAGTGTCTTATTTCTACAACTCATTTACCCAGGGTAGAGCAAATCAGATGTGACAACTCACTGTTACTTGGGTCCTGTGTCTACTCATCTCCTCAGCTGAGTGGATATAATCACTGGGAGGTTAAGTCATTTGCCAAAGGTCTACCTTCAAAAATGGTCTACTCTATGGCTCATGTTAGGGTTGAACCTGTGATTTTCCAGCTCTTAATTTGGTGCCGCATCACATAAATCCCACATTGCAACATATGCCAGATATGCCAGCTGTATTTCCTAATGAATAAATAAAAATACATAAATTTCTTGTTTAAATGAAAAATGACTCCACGTTTTCTAAGGGTAGTTTCATTTTTGTAGCCATTTTATGGTTTGTTTTGAGCATTGCCTAGATTGAGGAGCCTGACAGTGATAGCAGTGACAGAGGATCGATAGTGTCTTTTGTGCTTTCTCAGCCACAATGGCTCAGGGAAAAGACAAGTTGTCCACCAAGATGGCAAAGTGGGAATGATTGTTTGCTGACTGCTGCACCTTGTGTGCATTTGTTTTCCATTAACAAATGCAGTTGTTGAGATTTAGGGAACTTGTTCAACATGGCTATGGTCTTACGGACCAATATTAAAAGGGTATTTGCATGGGTGCTGCTGGCTGGTCCATATTCAGAGGCCCTGGGAGCACCCTGCAAGCCCTGCAGTGCAAAGTTTTAAAATACTGCTTTGCCTATACGAATGTGGGGGTCCTAGAATGAGTACCAGTGCAGCAGTATAGTCAAAGGTCTCTGACAGTGGCAAATAGCTCCCAACAGATGCTTTTTACTGTCACTGTAAACCACCTCTTAACTGGACACCAAGCTAGCACCTCCAACCCCCCCAGAAGACAAGGTGTTTGCACGTTGGAGCACTGCAATAATTCCTGTTGGACTAGTATGACCCTCAGACCACTTCCCAAGCATACTGCAACATACCCTGGTGGTCTATTGTGACCCCCAAACCCCTAATCATTCCACTGACCATATCAGAACATATTATTACTTACCCTGGTGGTCTATTGTGACCCCCAAACCCCAATCATTCCTCTGAGCATATCTTAACATATTGTAACATACCCTGATGGTCTAGTGTGACCTCTCTCTATGCCCTGGTCACCCCGTTACACAGAGAAAGTCATGATCAGGTATCCAGTGGTTCCCCCATCCCCCTAATCACCCTTTTATAAAGAGAAAGGCATGCTCTGGTGTCTGGTAGTTCCCCTCACCCCCCAGTCACATGTTAACACTGTTCCAACTAAGCTCTGGTGGTCCAGTGTTCCCCCTCATGATCTTTCTGCTCGCATACCACCTCCCCTCACACTCAGAGCAGTGATGGGGTGGGAGATCATACTAGACCATCAAAGCTTTTATTTTATGTGGCAATGGCACTAAGTGTCTACAGCGCTTAATGCAATTGAGCTCATATTGGGCATGCAAATGGCCTCTTAGCTCCTTGCATGCTCAATGGACTCATTTGCATGTTTGGGCTAAATGTAGCCAACAGGGTTCTTGGCACTGTCCCATTTTGGGCAGTGCTATTCCCTGTGGGCTATATAAAGCCCAGGTCTGTGTCAGGGCAGCACTTAACGCTGTACTGAAACAGCCAAATATTCATCCGAATAGTGCCACTCGTTATCCGACTGAATATAGCAGCAGTTGGGGTGAGTACAGGTGCAAACACAGTGCAGACATCTGTGTAGAGCTTGTGCTTGTATTTGAATATCTGGCCCCATGTATCATATTCAAAAAAATGGGTTTATTTACAAATACAAACAGTTATATCACCTAAGCCCACCTACGTTTCAGGGTGCTCAAAGACTCCTTCCTCAAGGTGTTAGGTGTCTCTAGGTATAGAATAAATAACTGTATTTCGCATTTTATCTTTGTATATTCACTTACACAAAAAAATACTGAAACACAAACAGCAACAAGTCATGTCACTGTCCTTCATGGATGGGACCCTTATATAAGGAAGAGAATTTTAATCTAATGGTGCTCACTCTACGGGTATCAGAATTAGCCAGGAACCTTAAATTCTCAATATGGTAAACTCCCTTTGGGACACTATAATATTAACTAGGCACTTATGGGCTTTACCAGAGAAGCTAATATGGCCAGCAGTGAAACACTGCTTTTGCTTTCTTTATTCAGGACAAGAAGGAATTGAATATTTTTCTGTTAGCACCAGGTGCACTGAGGGTTTTGAAATAGCATTGCTCGTTGTGTCTAGCATAAGACTCACTAAGTAAGTAGAGTGAGGACAGTACGTATTGTAATTATTTTTACAGAGAGAACCTTGTACAGCTCAGACAAGTGCGGTAAGGATTTTTTTCTCTTCCACATGAACATTATAATAGAGAAACACTAATTGTAATTAAGGTACTTCTACATTTTAGAATTATGTTGCAATGCCAACAGATCCCTTGAGGCTCTATGGTGTGTTATAAATTTTTTTTACATTTATACAGGTTTAATTCTGAATCATAATAGGTATGATGGATTATTTTCTACATGTTGTGGTGGTATTTCTTTATGTGGGTGAATTTACTAGATAAAATGTTAAATATTATTTGTGCTGTATCGAGATACACCTACCAGCCTGAAGAAGTGATCTTTGAGTACCCCAAAACCAAGATGGGCTTAGGAGAGATAATTGCTTGTATTTGTAACGAAAAAAAATATTATTATATATGTTGGGTGACTGGTCACTTTCCTCCTATGTTCTCAACAAGTAACTATAAGGGGAAGGGTTCAGATTGTAACCCCCTTGTAAATGGAGGTTCCTAAAAATATCAGCCTGGGCTTACCTTAGCCCAGTCCTTCTGTTCTCCTCCTGCTGTCACCTGGGCTTCTCCCGATTTGGCCACCAGCTTTATTCTGGTCTCCCAGGTCTTGTTTGCTCTTCCAGTGCCCTGCTATGCCACCCAAATGAAAATCCAGCCCCTCGAGGCTTAAAAAATGCCAGTCGCAAGTGCCCATAGTAAAGGTGCTGCCTCTAGGGCAGCAAAAATTGCACTCTAAAGCACCCATTGTAAAGGTGCTGCCTCCAGGACAGCAGAACTCATGAGTTTGCCCTCAAAATGGAACCGCTTAGTTTGCGGTCACCTCTGGGACTGTCCTGTGGGTCCCAGGATCCCTTCCACCTACTCGGGACCCAGTGATCATGGACAGCCTCCTGGGGGGCTGATCAGATGCCCAGTTAAAGAGTTTGGCCAGGGCTCATTGAAATATGCCTGAAAAGGGCCCTGGTCTTCTGTATTATTTATAACATGTGTCTGGCTGCCTCCAGGGTAGCCCTAAATGGCTTCGGCCAAAAAGTAAAGAAATTAAATGTTTTAAATAATGAAACTGCTGCTGCATGTAAGAGATGTATTGTACATGTGGGGGAGAGTGCTTTTAAATTAAAAATAGATGCCTAACCCTGAATTTACCAGTACTTTGGAGCTCTTGTATGTCAGCTGCTGCAGGGGGAGCTCTACTATGTGCAGTAGTGACAGGAAAACTAAAGGAGCCACAGTCTTCATCTGTGCAATGACTGCAAGTACAATCACTGAGCTGCAAAACTGTGGGGCAATGAGGAAAATAATTATGTATTTCTGGCTGCACCAGGACAGTATTCAGGACTGTATCTAATCTGCTATAAGGGTCAGTGAGTTAAGCAGCAATTGCAAGCAGTCACAGCCAATTGGGAGCCAGGAATAAAATGCCAGAACTTGTGGGACATTCACTACAACTCTTGGGTGCCACCCAAGTGCTCATGGTGACTTACTGGGACATCATTTTAGGTGCCAATTCTGCAATCCAATTGTGCCTCCAGTGGTCTGATTGACAGGTCCCTCAGCCATTTAGAGACCTGTCAACCATCTTTTCTGCCAATCAGGAGTCGAACTAGGAGCCCTATAAGAGAGAGTGTTTGCCAGTTTTTCTTCAGATCAGCCAAAGTGAGAAGAAGGAAAGCAAACTTCAGCCTGCTGGGAACCCCCCACAGGGTTGGGGGCTCAGGATCCTGCCATGCCACCAGGCCTGTGCCACTTAGCTATGCCCCTCCAGTTATCAGGGGGCGTTTGTTATTTTTAGTTACAGTTTAAAAGTTAAAGTAAATTTTAGTTCTGCAACTACGTGTCTTGAGGTTGCCAGGAATGTCCTCCAGAAACTAGCCCTCCCTCCCACATTGGGGAAAGATGTGGAAGAAGACCATCTACCATGCCTCAGCAGTGAGAAAGCTGAAGAGAATTCAGAAAGCCTTCAATTGCGGATGCGACCCATGGAGGACCTGAGTGAGTAACCTTGTATCCCCCGGTGCGAGGGAGAAGCTTTGAAAATAATCTTGGGGGCCTCAAGCCCCACTACCAGATATGTTCTGCTGATTCAGAGATATTAAATTTATCAGTCTAGGCTACTAACCCCTTCAGAGACTGCCTAGTTCAAAGTTAAAATGGGTGCATCTTGTCTGTGGCCCAAATGGCTAAATTGCAGGTGCAGCAAGATTCCTGGATAGTGAATCATATAAATGTGTTGTAACTTGTTTTTGCCCTATGGGTTAGAGTCCTGCCTTCATGGAACTGACTACCAAGCTGCATTTGCCACTTCATGGGACAGGAGGCCCTAGAGCATATTATGTTTAAGTTATGCTGAAGAGAATTTACCACTGTCTTACCTGGATGTTGTCTGAGAGCACATGCCATAAGTATAAAAATGTCTAGACATGCTGGATGAGACTTTATCAGTGAGTGCTGATGTTGGTATTTAAATGTACTGGATGTGACTTCAAGTAGCTAAAATTAGGACGCTTGCTAAAAGTGTCACTGTCTGCTTATGCTGGATGGATGCCTATTTTGGTATGTAAATGTACTGGATGTGACTTTGTTTCAAGGAACTTCGTATGCTTGGCAAAAGTATCGGTTTCTATCTATACTGGATGGGACTTTCAAATATGATGCCGAATATTCAGGATGTTAAATCCAAGTAGCTGGTCCTAAAATGTTTGGAAGTCTGTAAATGCAGAGTAATCCCTGTCATTCAATAATGTGCAGAGCATTCCCTGGCTCTTTTTGACCAGCAAGGTCAATTGATGCTCATCTGCTAATTGCAGGGCAATCTCTGCCTTTATTGGCTATAGCATCTGCAGTCATTGCAGGAATCTGTCTCCAAGTTGCCCCCTCCCTCAAATCAATAGCTAGCAAACTCAACCAGCTGCAATGTCCAACAGGCCTGCAACATCATGGACTGTGGTATTTGGGTGTCCAGTATGGTATGGGATTGGGGATTTCATATTGTTCTGGGACTGGTACCAGTGTGGGAAATAATGATAATTATTATTTACCATCTGATTAGCCAGGGATCTGTGTATCATAAGTCAAATGGTGAACTGTGATTGATTTCTGCCTATTAGTATGTAGCCACCCAGCTGGAGGGTTCACCAGCAAAAAAAATAAACTAATCTGTGTATATATGTAAATAGTAATCAGATAACCTCTATTCCACATCCCCGTTCCTAACTCCTATACCCCCTAAATAAATCTCTTGTTATTGTTGTTGAAATATTTTGTGTGAGCATGTTATTGAAGAGAGTCTTTAAATGCAAAATGTTAAAGTGTGTTGAAATGTTTATGGAGGCATGTCTGGGGAAGGTTAATGGTTATTGTGGGTGGTATAGCAGCTCAGGGGGATATACCTGTCACCTTCTCACCCACGTAAAGCACCCTGAGTGGAGGCACTGTGCAAAGGTTTTAATATATGGTTATCACTTAATGAACCCAAATCCCTCTGCCTATGTCCAGGGTAGTAGGCAGGGGTGTAACACTGGGGATAGCGCCACCCAGGGATTACAAGATCAATTCCAGTACAGTAGCTTCTTCTTGCTGCTTTTATATTGTTCTTGTGCATTTTACTTGGTAGAAGGGACCAAGCCATAACACAAGGGCACATCCTCTACAAATCGCAGGCAAAAGATATCAAAACAACAGAAGGAAATACTGGTTCTCAGTAAGAATACAACATGTCTGGAATAGTCTTCCCATAGAGGTGGTGGCCAGTAAAACCTGTGATGAATTTAAGCATAGGCTGGATAAATACTTAAACAGCATAAAAACAAGGGGATACTGAAAATTGGTGAGCTCTATGGACTATATGTCTTCTTTGCTCTGAATTATCTATGAAACCTATAAGGTTATTTTTTTTTTATTTCTTACTACGTCTAAGGGGCTAGCAGGGTATTGTTCCTGGCCTGTTGGAATTTTGAAACCTATTTTGGTGCCGTAAGTGGGCTCATTTGTTTTGAGGTTTCACTGTGTAGCAGGCTGAGTTTGTCTTACTTCTTAAAAGGGGCTAGCAGGGAACTATTTTGGAGCTGTTAAAACTTTGAAATCTATTTTGGTGTGCTTTGAGTGGGAGCTGTCATTCCTTTACATTGCAGGTTTATCTCTTCTGCTTTCTTCTGATTTCAAATCTATTTGGTGTGATTTTATTGGGACTGTTTCTTTGAATCAGAAACCTATATCTTCTAATTTCAAGCCTATTTTGGTGTGTTGTTGGTGAGGCTGTTTGAATTTGAGACCTGTTTCTTTTAATATTAAACCCATTTTTTGTGCTTTGAGTGGAATTGTAATTATTTTTTGCTGGTTCCACTAGCTGCAAAGTTTAGTGCATAGTGGGGGAAGGGTGCTAATGGTCTGACCAGAGGTCTCAACTACCTTATTGTTTTTGGAAGGCAGAGGCTGGTCCCACCCTCCCTGCCCCTCACCCTACCATCCCCAGGTCCATGATTTCCTTTATACCGGGGGTTCTGACATCACTTTCCCAAAAGGGCAAAGGACATGCATCTATCATAGCAGAAGCAGACACCCAGAAAAGGAACAACAGCGAGTGAAGAGGTAACTGTTATCTCAGTGGAAGAGAAGTAACTGCAAAACAAGGAGCTTTCATTGTTACTTGTTTGCATTGGTAGTTGCACTGTGGAAAGGAGGGGTAGGAGTTTGAAGAAGGCTGTGCAATAGTTGCTTAAAGTTGCATTTTGGGCATGGACAGGAGGGATAGGAATGTAAGATTCAGTTGCCCAATCGATCTAGAAGTGTACGTCAAAGGGGATAAGGGAAATTAAGAAAAGGAGAAGAATGTTTTGCACTGATAGAGGAGGGAAAGGGGAGACTTTGGGGAATGTTTAGTATTCTTCATCTGGAAGGGTGGGGGTCACTGGTGGGCAATGAGAGCAATGGGTAGGGTGGAAGACTGCAACAACTGTGGTTCACCAATCTTTCTAAAAATTGCCTGGAGGGTGAAGGGAAATTTAGTGTGCAACCACATAAAGAAACTTAGAAAGAAGATAAAGGGTCTGCAGGAGGAACTAAGACAGGCAAGGCAGACTGGAGGTGGTTGTAGCCCAATACAGGAGGGAGGGAGGACTGGAGATGAGGAAGGGCAATTTGAGACAACAATGTTGAGGAGAGGGTCAGAAGAAGGGAAACAGAGACAAAGGAGCCCAGGTCAGGAAGAATGGTCTCTGGGAAAACTTGGTCAGGAGACAAAAGACAATCAGAAGGAGGAGATAGGGACTTGTGAAGGGAGGAGGAGAAGTGGCAACAGTCATGAAGTGGAAAGGAGGAAACAGGTTACTATGAGGAGAAAGGAAGTGGGCATTGGTGAAGGGTCTTCAGAAAATTGTTTTGCAGTGCTAGAGGGGAAGAAGGAGGAGCGAGGTGATGAAATTGGAGGAGTAACTGATAAATGCCTGGACCAAACTGGAAAGGGGGAAGTTCTGCTGGGGGAATTACAACAGGAGCAGAAGGGGGAAATACTGCACAGGAGGAAGAAGATGAACCGGGAATGAGATATGGAGAGGAATGGAAGCAAGCAGGGAGTAAGGTGGGTGGAATCTTAGTGCTGGGGGACTCAATACTAAGAGGAGTCAGGTGGGGTAACAAAGAGGAGATGCATAGTTGCATTTGGGTGGAGGCCATGCCAGGAATGACAGCAGAAAGGGTGGGACAATCTGTTATGAAATATGCTAGAAGGAGTAGGGACGAGCCTAATTTAATTATACATCTTGGGATGAATGACCTGGCTAACAAGATGGTAGATATAGCCCAGAGGTGGTTTGAGGAACAAAGACAATTATGTGAGGCGGCAGGAAGATCAGTAACTCTTTCAGAGATACTTCCAGTGCCCAAGGCAAGCACAACAAGAAAGCTGAGAATAGAGGAATTTAATGGATGGCTAAGAACCTGGTGTCATGCTAAAGAATATGGGCTGGTGGGGAGTGGGGAGGGCCCTGGGAGGACAGTAGTCTCTATGCCAAAGACAGACTACACTTGAGTGAGGAGGGAAAGAAAGTGTTGAAACAGAGGATGGAGGAGTACACAGAGGAAGTTGGGAATTTAAACTAGGAGCAGGGGTTGGCAAGTGGGCAAGAGACATGCAGAGGCCACAGGTTAAGAAACCATATGAGCTTAATCCCCCCCCCATTACAGTGACAAAGGATAAATAAAAAGTACTATTGGTGATGTTAGTAAAGGGGGGCAGGATGGGGGGTGGTAGGTGGTCACCCTTAATGCTAGGAGCATTTGGAGGAAAACTCCGGCGTTACAGGTGCTCATGGCAGAGGGAGAGGTGGACATTGCAGCCATCACAGAAACATGGGCCACCCAATACAATGACAGGTTCCTGTGTGTACCAGGGTACAGGTTATCTCATAGGGATAGGGTGATTGGGAAAGGAGAGGGGTGGCACTATATGTGAAGGAAGGACTGAAGTGTGTAAGGGAGGAAGGGGAGGAGGGTAGTATGGAGTCACTTTGGATGCAAATCCAGGATTCCAAGAATAGGACTCTCAGAATGGGATTGGTATACAGGCCGCACACTCAGATGGAGGAGTTAGACAGGGAACTAGCAGGACAGATCAGGAGGACCTGCAAGAAGCATAGTGTGGTGATTTGGGGGGACTTCAACATGCCTGGAGTGGACTGGAGTACTCCAACACCCAGGAATAGAAGGAAGCAGGTACTGCTGGATGCCATACAGGACAACTTCCTGATGCAAATGGTCAGAGAACCAACCAGGTTAGGGAATACCCTTGACCTTGTTCTGGCAAATGGGGAGTTTGTGAGGGAAATTAGAGAGGAAGAACCGATGTCAGAGAGTGACCACCACTCAGTATGGCTCACATTGGATATGTGCAAGGAAGGAGTGGAATCTGGCACAAAAGTGCTGTACTTCAGGAGGTCCAACTTTGGGAGGATGGAGGAAGTGGTAAAAGGGTACCTGGCCAGAATTCAACCTAATATGGGCACTAACCAGAGGTGGGAACTCATAAAGCTGGGGATAGTGGAGGCAACCAGAACCTGCACCAAATCCCACAGCAAGAAGCCTAGGACTAAGAAACTGAACTGGATGAGCAAGGATGTCATGGAAAAGGTAAGGAGGAAAAGAATTGCCTTTAGGAGGTACAAGAAAATAGGGAGGGGGGGAGGACAAGGAGGAGTACCTGAAGGAATCAAAGGAGGTGACAAGAGCAGTAAGGAGAGCCAAGGCATCTACAGAGCTCAGGCTGGCACAAGGCGTTAAGAAGGGGGAGAAGGGCTTCTTTAGGTACATCAGGGAGAAAAGGAACCGTAAGGACCACATAGTAAGGATTAGGAAGGAGGAGAGTTGGGTGGGAGCAGGATGAGATAAAGCAGAAGCACTAAATGATTACTTCTGCTTGTATTTACTAAGGAGAAGAGGGGGTGATACCCAAGGGGAGATGAACAGCAGAAATGGGAGGGATGGGGTGACAGACAGGGAAATCAGGGAGGGCAGAGTTCTGGAAGGTTGGAAGGCGCTGAGGGGAGACATGGCACCAGACCCAGATGACATCCACCCCAGCGTACTGAAGGAGCTGGCAGAGGTCCCTGTGGGACCTTTGGCAGACCTATTTAATGCCTCACTACATTCAGGGTGTGTACCTTAGGATTGAAGGATGGCTCAAATGGTGCCCCTCCACAAGTGTGGCCTCAAGGATGAACTGAGGAACTACAGATCGGTGAGCCTCATATCCATCGTGGGTAAGCTGATGGAGACTATCCTGAAGGAAAGGCTGGTGGCCCTCCTGGAGGCCAAAGGACTACAGGATAGCAGACAGCATGGCTTCATACATGGCAGATCCTGCCAATCCAACCTGGTGGAGTTCTATTACTGGGTAACTAGGCAACTGGACAGAAGCCATGCAGTGGATGTCCTGTATCTGGACTTCAGTAAGGCATTCGACCTGGTGCCACATGGGAGGCTGGGAAGTAAGTTAGAAAGCACAGGGACAGGTGCAAAGCTGGTGAGATGAGTAGGGAACTGGCTTCAGTGAAGGCAACAGAGGGTGGTGGTGGGTGGGGAACTCTCATCCCCAAGGGTAGTGATGAGCGGTGTTCCATAGGGCTCAGTGTTGGGACCAGTATGATTTGGGATATTCACTGCAGACATATTATTGGACATCAAGAGCAAGATCAGTCTGTTTGCTGATGATGCCAAGATGGGAGCAGTGGTGGATGACCTAGGGGAATGACAGGGTTTGCAGGATGATCTGGCAAAGCTGAAAATCTGATCAGACACCTGGCAGCTGGGGTTTAATGCCAAAAAGTGCAAGGTGCTGCATTTTGGGGGTGAAGAGCCCAAGGAGGAATTACCAGCTGGGGTGGGGAGTGCAACTAGCCCAGACAGAGGAGGCAAAGGATCTGGGGGTGCTCATTACAGGGTAAATGTACAACTCAGCACAATGTAGGAAGGCAACTGCAAAGACCAACAAAATGCTGTGTTGCATTGCAAGGGGTATATCCTCAAGGAGGGAAGAGGTGATTCTGCCACTGTATAGGTCATTAGTTAGACTGCACCTGGAGTACTGCGTGCAGCACTGGCACCCGTATCTGAAGAGGGACATTAAGTTACTGGAGCGGGTGCAGCACAAGGTGACACAGATGATCAAGGGTCTGTGGAACTTATAAGAGAGGAGGCTGAAGAAGTTGAACATGTACTCGTTGGAGGAGAGGAGGGACAGGGGGGACATGATTAAAACCATTAAGTACATGAAAGGAATAAACAAGACCAGTACAGAGTAAGAGTTCAAAGTAAGGGAGGGGAGGGACAAAGGGACACCTGGTGCCATGATATGAGACTGGAGGGAGGAAGAGTCAGGAGGGAGATGAAGATATACTTTTTTACAGAGAGGGTGGTAGCAGGGTGGAATACATTACCAGCAGAAGTGGTATCCAGTAGAACAGTGGACTGCTTCAAAAGGGTTGGGGACAGGGCAAGGGGGAGGGTCAATGGAGGAGAAGGGTGGAAGGGAGGGACAGCTGCAGAATAAGAAGTGCTAGCTGCACATTCAAGCAGACTTGGTAGTCCACTAGGCCTTTATCTGCTGGCAAATTTTGTATGTTCATATGTTCGCAACAATTTACATTGACATTCGTAGGAGCAGACTACTCCCTGATTAGTATAGTACCCTTTCTTTTTGCCTAGGCAGGATCCAGACTTTCCACATGAGATTGGTATATGAGCCAAAATATATTTCTATTGATTCCATTTTTAATATTATCTATTGTCCAGACTAGAAGTAGAATATTTTTTTTCTTGGCTTGCAATACTTCAGCATAGTTGATGAGTTGTTTTGTAATCTTCTGAAGATATTGCTGATAAAGCTAGCATAAGCAAGGAAGATACAGTACAGGGGTTCTGATAAAATTACAAATTTTCAATTTCTGAAACACAGTTGTAGTACTTTGCCAAATGGGTTAGGGTATACACATAATCTCAATGTTATTTTTAGAGTGTCAGTGCGAACAAAATAAAAAAAAAATCAGTAGCTATTTTTTCAAAGCAACTGGAAATAATTGTATCACAATACCTTTAAAACTGTATCGATATGCTGTACTTTCAAAACTATGTTGACATACTTTAAAACTACAGCACGTCAATACATAGTACATCCCACTTAAACACATATCTTATAAATGCATAGCCCCCATAACTCATACCATTTCCAAGTCCCTGTACTTCCTATGTAAAATAGACTTGTTAAAAACATATAAGGATCCCTTTTAAATGCATATTTTCTTCTTTCAGTTTTGTTGTTCAAGTGTGGACTGACTGGCATAATTATACTAACACTGGCTGTAGCTGCCTTACTAATTAACTATTTATTGTCTGTTAATTGGCGGCTCCATTAAAGTTAGGTGTTAATTACCTGCTTCAACCATTTAACCATTAAACCCATGTCACAGAAGCACCCTCCCACACACTGAAATCAAAGCAAAGAACCCAAAAGAATGTCACAGAAGCAGTTTACATGAATGCCAGAAGCACCCTCCATCATGCAGGAATCAGACCAAAGAACACCACAGCATGTCACAAATCACTTTGTCCCAACCAAAGCAGCACTTGAGTGCTGCTGGCATTTTCTTTTCCTACCAAGCCCCCTGGCACATGCTGTAAGTTGTGCTCACCATTAAAAGAATACAACATCTGATAAATGCATAGCCCTCTTAAATGCATACTTTTTGCTGGTCCCAAGGGTATGCATTTAAGAGGGCTGCACAGTACTTTAAACTATTGATATACTGTACTTTTAAAGAAATACTACATCCTCATATATTATGACTTTTACTTGATTCCATGTCAACAGACAGGTCTTTTTGTGTAGCTGTTGGAGAAGTGTGTGCTTGTTTTAGTTTGTTTGCACTGCTCATACTACTCCCCTGTAACTATATTGGGGGCCTCCAAACTGAAATAGTGCCGCACAAAATGATAATGTATGCACAAGGCAAAGAGAGGGGTCATGCACATGAGTACAGGTGCTATGCTATATTCAGCGCGTTAGTGCCACACAAAGTGTGTTTGCATGACTTTGCATGACACATAGCACAGAGCAAGTTACCACCCAGAACAAGGTTGTTTTAACTTTGGGCAAAACAAGAATGGGGGGCATGGGCACAGCAGCAACAGACAACTGGGCTGTATGCAACAACAGCATCATGGTGCACCTGATGACTGCAATCAGTGGGCAGGAAGAGAGGGCAGAAGGCCACCCTGGGCCACTCCATATGCCAAGGAAGAGATGTGCTGCAAACCGATGGCACCTGATATGAGTCCTAGCACGGTACCCTGGCAGTGCCCATGGCACCTTCATCTTGAACCAGTCACAACTCTGCCAGGCAGTTGAGGGGTTCCTAGTACCCGGTGGACACCCTGTCGCCAAGTACATGCAGCACACCCCTGAATCCTTCCATAGATGGTACACAAACACACTACAGCACACACATGCTGCACTTAAGGGAGGGAGGGTGGTCAGTGGAGGGTTTACAGGTGCCAGGGATGCACCACATAGTCAGTAGTGCCACATGGCTTGGGTCATCCACACAGTGCACATGTTCCAGTTACAAGAATGTCTTCACATCATTGGGCCTTTATAATGGTATGTGTCTGGCCTCCCAGGGCATGTACCGCACACCTGTACATGCACTCCATCAGACACTGCTGACCATGTGTGTGGTACTGTGACAATCCCATACCATTGGCACAGTGTATTTGGGTCACAGGACAGTATGACAGTGTTGTCCATTGTTAGTACACAACTGCCAGCTGGGGCTGTCTATGTGTGGATAGCAGCATTCAGTGTTACTTGACACACAGTTTATGTCCCTCACAATACTGGCTGTCCATGGTACTGTAGCATACAATACACACTGTAGCAGAAATATCAATATGTCTATGGCATGCAGCACAGCAACCTGAGCCTGTGGTGCTTGTCTCCTGGGGCACAATAGTATGTGCTGCTGTGTACAAATCCAGCCTTCTGCTACCGACTTGTAGTTACAGTCTGACATACAGGTGGTGCTGCATGCACCCTGAAATAGTCCTGGCAATCGACACATAGAAATGCCTGCAAATCAGGCCAAAATGACATGCTTGTATGGCTGCTTGCCTAAGTAGGCTCATTTGCAATACATTTTGAATATGGCAAACTGTTGCCCTGTACAGTACCTTTTGTACAGTGAGCGCAAAACACAATTCAAAAATAGACTGGATAATTACCTATTAAAGGGTAATACTCTAACTTACTAGATATTAACAGGAGCACATCTGGGCCTAAAGCCTTTGTCTCACTCCTATGACATTAGTATGAACCTTAGCAGAGCTGTACATGTTTCCTTCACTGTTGTTTGTAGTTGTTCTGCACCCCACTTCTTTGCTGGTGACCACAGTGGCCACATGGTTTACTTGTGCCTGACTCCACCTCTGTGTGCTCTGGGCTGCTGTTGTTGTTTTCTCTGCCCAGAGCTGTCCCCTTTGCTGGACAGTCTTTGCACTGCACATACAGCCATGTATGCCCACCTTCGTTTGCCTGCTATATTCAGCAGTGTTTGCCCCTAGACTATTGCTTTGAATATTGCATGCAGTGGATGTGGGCTAATTTTGCCCACCTGGCAGTGCTAATTTTGCCCCTGGCCAAAGTTTTGAATACTGGGCCCGAGGTGTTTAATTCCTTTAAACAGTATTGATATACTGAAATTGTATTGCTGCTTTGATACTGTTAGGGCCAAAAACATTTTTTTTAAGTGAATGCTTGGGGCAGGATTTTCAAATGGCTTAGATCACTGCAAGCCCCGGGTGCATTGACAATATGGCACATGGGGCTTACATCAATCAAATAAGATTTTCTATCCTGTATTGCAATTGTCACAAGTTAGATCAACTTTTTATGGCCTAATTAGTGGAAATCCTTGGGGCTATGTTTAAGGAGCTTGTGCCAGATATTTGACACAATCTGCCATAAATCATGGAAACTGTCACAACTGCATTCAAGATTGTAAAATCAGGCACGACTGCAGCAGTGGAGTTTGGTGCACTGCCAGAACCTAAGTGTTGTGGCACAGGGATTGGTGCAAGCCCTGCACCATGCTTTGAAAATCTGGCCCTTGGAGTCAGGTCAACATAAATCCTTTACTGTATTGACATTTAGTAACATAGTACAGATACAACTTAAAGTACAATATACAGTATCAATATAGTTTTGATGTTTAAACTTTTTTTCTGGTAAACTTTATTTTAACAGGCTGGTGATACGTTCAGGAGAACTTTAACAAAAGATAATATTTAGGCACTGGCCAGCTTGTAGTTCCCATTAGTTCTATATTGTTTCTCCCTATTGTAAGAGGTCTAAACCTCACTTTCAGGTTCTTGGCAATATTGGAGATGCAAATAATCACAAACAAGTTGCATTCAAGTAATAAACAAGTTTATTACTACAAACAGGGATGAATCACAGTTGCCCTAAGCAGTTCTTACCAATACGAACTGGGAGCCAGTGCTAAGCATTCCCTACACCTCGAGGTTTCTTTGTAGTCTCTTAGGATCTCTCGGGTCTCCGAGGTGCAAAGCCTGTGCATAACATTATATACCTATGATAATTACTATGGTTACTGAAAGATAGAAACATTTCTAGTTACAGAGATGAGCCCTATTGGTTAAATTAGAGGTGGCTCCACGGTCCAAGATAACATTATATAATTCTGTAAAGTCATAAGTTTTAGAACAAAGACGTTCTTATACAAAGTCTTACATAACAAGGTGAAGTGGTGTCCATCACTGAAAGATGGCAATGTTGCCTTACACATTATAATTACTTCAAGGACAGGTGTCTTGGCATCTGACAAGTAAGAAATAGACAGAAAATACATGGTATAATGTGTGTGCGTTAGCAAGCAAAGTGAGTTACAATAATATGTATTCATATCCTGACATCTACTCTTGTACGGTAGATGCCCTTAGCCGTATGTATTAGTATAGCCTATGCCTAAACATTAGCTGCCTATGGTGTACCCCTGAGGGTATCAATTAGGGTGCAGGGACCTCGTGTAACAATTCCCCGTTGCCTAAAAAGGGCAACACAGGTGATTATAAGGAGTGGGCAGGAGCAGTGGTTCTTTACAATCCGGAGGCACGAGCCTTGTAAAGAAACTCAAGCTGCTCATGGTGTTGGCGAAGAGTACATCGTAGGCAGCAAAGCATAATAATCAAAGTAAATATCAAAAATGCTTGTATTATAACAAAACCTTTAAAAGTAATCTCTAACCAAGTGTTAGTCAAAGCGTTATTCATGTCTCCATCATTCATGAGGTCAAGAATGGCTTCATTGGCTTTGGTTATATTATTGCTGATGTGGATGAGGTGTGTGTCCTTTCTATCTAAAAGTGATTTCAGTGTAAGTGTCAGTGGATCTATGTGTACATTAAAGTAGGGTAGGTATTCTTCAAGTGTAAGTAAATAATCTGGATTACCATCAATAATATCTGCTTTCATAAGGGGAACGGGGGTTATGACAGTGTGTCCAATAACAGTTTTCTGATGGGGAACAAAACAGAAGTTGGGGTAATCAATTGCACAAGTAACAGAACCATAAGAAAAATTTTCACATTAGTGATGATGCTGTATTCACTGTCAGAGTTGTACTGTGATCGTACAGTAGGCAGTCTCCATTTTTGCAACTGAACAGGGCATGTGTAGGTTGTCTTGGAGATCCATATTGACAGGCGATGAGCTTCCTCACGATAGGACTGGAAGAGCTGATCCGGTGAGTGCATTGATTCAAAAGCGTTGGTGCCATTTTCAGTGATGTCAGCATCCATTGTGAAAGTCCAGTCAATGCTGTCTGGAGAGTAGCCACAAACAGGGCGTATCACGTCAAACACATCACATCGGCACAGGTAGATGTATTGCTTTTTCGCACAACAGTCCGTGTGCGGTGCCATCCAGGCATCCAGGAAGGAATGGTAGACCAGTAGAGGAGGTAGATCCAGGCGTTCTCGGTAGATGTCTTCGTCCAAATGCCCTATTGAATGCGCCAGTACCAGCTTGTCGAACAGAGTTGTAGTGGGATCAAAGCGTGGTAAGGAGACAGTAAAAGAGACAAACATGGTATCTGTTATAGAACATTTCTTAGCAGAAAAACAAGGACCAGTATTTGGATGTCTGGTCACAAACCCCAAATTTCGAGCTGTGGAGAGAGGAATGGACAAAGTCTGTTGCATACATAGGGAAATACAAGATGGAGATTTACATTTAGGACAATACCATTTAGATAGACGTCTGTCATGTATAATATCAGGAATCCTACCAGTTTCTAGGTCTCTGAAAAGGTTGTTAATGGTAGTGAGTATGTATGAACCATATGCAGAACAAAGTATTTCCCTACCAATGTATTGTCTATCAGCTTCTTTATTGTTCTGTTGTATGAGTGCGTTAATCTTGTCTTTGGAATCAGTGAAGGCTTTTACAATGTCGTGCATGTTGTATACAGTGTATCTTTCTTCCTGGCTAAGACCATCCACACCATGCAATAACGGTGGTAAAACATAATTAATAACCAAACCAGTGGAGAACTTTGCAGAATGACTTTTGATAGCAGCAATGTCTGCTTGGTTCCAAATGGACATAGCAGTACCAAAAAGACCTGTGACAGTTCCCGTGGCACCCGTGACATCAGAACTGTCAACTTCACGTTTAGTACGTTTATTAGTAAGACTACTAGGAGGAGGTTTCCTCCTAAAATTACCTCTGTGTTCAGTAGAATAAACCCCAGTAAAGGGATCTTTGGTACGTATCTGAAATGCAGCTAAACTATCTAGTAACAAGGTACTGTAAAATGCGGAGGTATTGGTATTGTGACACATACCAAATTCTTTCATATTCCAATAAGTAAGGTTAAATAAAACAGGTATATGCATAAACTGTAAATTGTTAATTAAAGAACCTGGGAGGGCAGTGGCTGTGAGACCACTACGGGGACCAGGGGTATGTTTTGTACATTCCAAAAGCTGTTTCTCAGTAGGAGGTAGCACAGATAGATACATGGCAGCGAGCCGCTGTGGTGTACAACACAAAATCTGCGGGCAGAATCCTGAGAAAGAGAGTTACAATAGGAAGGGTCAATTAAAGCAGTGATGTTATACAAACCAGAGTGTCTTAATGCAGTTTGTAACAAGGACAGTGAACCATTCGGGGACAATTTAGCATTGGGCCAACCCTGGAAAGTTCTCTTAGAGAGTTTGGCCACAGGGAGAACTTGTCCTTGTGATGTGGCTTGCCACTCAATCTGAAGGGTAGATTTGTCAGGAGCAATGACCGAGGCAGTGAGGTATGCATCGGAACCTTCCTGGACAGTCAATCAATCAATCAATCAATCAAAATCTTTATTTATTCAGGCGAACATCATTGAGCATAGCTCATTTACAAGATGGACCTGAGTGGTCATAATAATATAAGGTTACAAATTTTACACAAAAAAACATGGTACTGAATGAACACAAATACAAAGATTTATGAATGAGACAGGTATACAAATATTTACATATATACAAGGCAAAATGACATTGGGCCTAGATCATATTAAAAGGAAAGAAACAAACAGTATTGTAGGGATAAAGCTAGGGTAATTGGAATTGGGGGGGCATTTTTGTACAAAGTAGGTTGGAGAACAAGCTAGAAGAACAATAAAGAAATAGGGGGTAGTATAAAAAGGGGTAGGGGAAGGAGGGGGTGTGAGAGGACTAGGCCTTATGGAAGCAATTGCATGATTCTGGGAATAGACTAGTGTACAGTTTTTTTGAAGGATGTTAAAGGAATGAGGGTATCCAATTTCAAGGTCTTTTGAAGAGAATTCCAGATAAGTGCTAGGGAGTAGCTGACTGCAGCCCTTCCATACCAGGTGCAGGTGATAGGAATCTTCAGCATGATGAGTTTATTGATCCTGAGGGTGTAAGGCCTGGATGTGATCCAGTTGAAACAATCTGAGATGTAGGAAGGGAGTTTGTTTGTCAGAGCTTTATAGATCCAGACAGCAGCATTTTTGTTTCTTCTATGTTGTAGGGATGTCCAACTGACTGCATTGTAGAGAGAGCAATGATGGGTGCTGGAGGGAAGATCTGTAATGAATCTAATAGCTCTATGATACAAGGTGTCTAATTTATTTAAATGGGAGAGGGAACAGTGACCATAAAGGAAGTCAGCGTAGTCAATGAGAGATAGGAATGATGCCAGGATTAGCCTTTGTTTGGAATGTCTGGTCAGGTAGTGTTTGATCCTATAAAATAGGCCAAGTCTTTGTCTAAGCTTTTTCAGGAGCTCTTCAATGTGGCTAGTATAGTCAAGTTTATTGTCAATCCAGACTCCAAGATATTTGAATTTGTCCACATATTCCAGATTTTCACCAAGGATGGTAGATAGTTGTGGGAGGGTGAATGATGGGACAGTGGAAGAGCAGCTCTTGGTGGCAAGGAACATAGCTTTCATTTTCTTGGCATTTAGTAGTAATTTCTTTTCTAGTAAGTTGTGCTGTAGGATGGAGAACTCAGACTGTAAAAGCTCACAGGCTTTTGATGGTGAGGGATTACTGACATATAGTACAGTATCATCTGCAAAGAGGTGAATATTAGATTGTGAGAGATTGGAGTCAATATTGTTGATGTAAATGGCAAAGAGGATGGGACCCAGGATGGAACCTTGCGGTACACCTCTTAAGAGTAGTTTAGAGGTAGATAGGTCAAATTCATTTTTTACCAGTTGTATTCTTCTGGAGAGATAGCATCTGAACCATTTAAGAGAGAGTGAGTCAAGGCCTATGGAGTTCAGAGAAGAGATTAGTAGTTCATGGTCCACAGTGTCAAAGGCTTTGCTTAGATCCAGGAACACAGCACAGGTGTTATTCTTTTTGTCTAAGGCAGTCTGCCAGTCATTTGTAACTTTTGCTAAGGCAGAGATGGTGCTGTGCATAGATCTAAACTCAGACTGAGATGGATTAAGGATATTATTGGTATCAAGGTAGGCACTTAACTGAAAGTTCACTAACTTTTCAAGCATTTTGGACAGTACTGGTAAGATGGAAATGGGCCTATAGTTGTTGAGGTCCATGGGATCACCTGCCTTAAGTAGTGGAAACACTTGAGCTGTCTTCCATATTGAGGGATAGAAACAGTGGCTAGGGACAGATTGAAAAGGTGAGTGAGGGGGGCAGCTAAGGCATGCAATGCTACTTTTAGAAAGTAGGGATCCAGGGAGTCTGCACCTGCGCTTTTAGTTGTATCTAGTTGGAATAGTAGGTCTTCTACTTCTTTTAGGAGTATTGATTTGAAGGAGAATGTGGAAGCAGCCTTTTGTCCCTCGGTAGATTGTAAGTTTAGTGATGACCTCAATAGGTTTGCAGGTGAGGAATCAAAAGCTAGACCAGCTGTAGTGAAATGATCGTTGAAGGCATTTAAGATTTCTTGCTTGTCAGTGATTTCAACACTATTTAGGTGCACTTTGGGTGGTAAGACAGGGGTAGAAGCTTGACCCAGGATCCCCTTTATGGTACCCCAGAACCTGGAAGGGTTGTGATAGGAGGCATCCAATTCAGCTGTGTAGAAGGCAGCCTTGGCATTTCTCACTTGTTTTGTGCAGGAGTTTCTGGCTTTTCTGAATTGAAGCCAGTCATTTGGATCCTTGGGCTTTCTTGCCCTTTCCAGAGTTTATCTCTGGCAAGCAGTGAGTTAGGTCAGCAGAGAACCAGCGACAAGATTTGAGTTTGGTTCTGGCACTGGTGAGGGTGCAGGTATATTGAGGGCACTTATGATAATATCACTTAAGACCTGAAGAGCTGTCTCTATTGAAGCTGTGAGATAGAATTCTTGCCAACGTGTGGTGTGGCACAAATCATGGAGATATCCTGAAATATTAAAGTTCTTTTTTGACCTTCTTGGGAGAAATTTTGCAGGGTTGGGTGGCTTGATTGTTGATCTTATGCCAGCTATGGGACAGTGATCACTTATGTCACTGAATAGCACTCCAGCATGAGAATACAGATGAGGCTTATTTACCAATATGATGTCCAGTAGTGTGCTGTTGAGATTATTCTTTGGATTAATCCTTGTTGGTTCTTTGATTAATTGAGTGAATCCATAAGTGTCACAGAAGGTTACCAGGGGTGCAGACGCATTGGCTAGCCAATGTAAATTCAGGTCACCTAAAATGATGGTGTCTTCAGGGCCTAGATTAAGTATAGATCCTAGGTGGGATAGGAGTTTGAGGCCTGCAGAGGGGCCTGTAGCAGCAATCAGTTGAAAAGATGATATGTTGGGAAGGGTTATTTTAATTGATAAGCATTCAAATTCCTTTGGCTGTGATGTAATATTGAGGCAGGATGCAGAGATGTTTGCTTTGACATAGATGGCTACCCCACCGCCCCTGGATGGATGGTCAGATCTGAAGAGCTGGTAGTTGGGAAGATTTATTTCACTGTCTTTTGTTGCAGATTTGAGCCATGTTTCAGAGATAACCAGAAAGTCAGGTAAGGTGTGTGCAACCCAGGCCTGTATTAATGAGAACAGGCGTTGATATGAAGAAAACTCAGGCCATTTATGGAGGCTAAGTCAGCTGGGGAGATAGAGCTTTCTGTGGGTCCAGGGTTGATTTCAACAGTGCCAACACAGATCAGCAGAAAGAAGATTAGTTTGATGAGGGCACCAAGTGATAGGAATAGGGAGTAGTCAGAGGACTTTCTCTTCTTGCTTGGGATCCAATGTATAGTGGGCGATGATCCTGCTGTGTGGTTATAGATTTTGTCATAAAGTACCAGCTTAATGGACAGGTATAGGGGGTCATTATAGTGCCAATAATGGAGCAGGGGGCTTATGGAGTACCGAACTGGTTGTGAGCCTTTTTGGATGCCACCCAAGGATTACAGTGCAGAAGCGGTATATACTTGGGGAATTGAGGGCATCCACTGGGAACAGCAGAGGGGACAAGCCTGAGTAGCCACCTAATCACCATGGCATGGGCTGCTTCAGTTTCTCTTCTGGATCCGAGGAAGGTGAGAGGCAAAGCAGCAATAGGAGGAACAGTAGCATGGTGGAGGGTAGGTAGAGGTTAAAGATACTAAAGGTGATGTGAAGAAATGAGCTCAGGAATTGGCTAGAGATTAGCTATGGGCGGGATAAGAGATTTGGTGGGAAAGTGTGTATAAAAGAAACACCCAGGAGGAGGGGGGGCAAAATTTTTGCGGCTTTCCCGAACCTTTCTGGCTGTCTCTCCCGGCCCCGGCCCGACAGTAATCATAGTGTCTGGAATTTTGATGGAAACTCCCTGTGTAGGAGGTGCTGGAGGATCAAGGTGTCGAAGGAGGTCTGGTACCGTGCCTTGGGTGAAAGGGAGTACTCCTGCAAGGAGTAGAGATAGGAACAAGATAGCCATCTTGTCAATGTATCTGAAAAGGAAGATGAAAGATTAGTATATTAGTACAGTTCTGCCCAGTGGGGTTAGGAAGAGTAAGTTTTAAGCTCCTTTTTACAGTTTCAATTGGTTTGCATGTAACCATTTGTCAGTCAGTTTATTGTTGTGGAGGAGTCTAACTTGGTAGACTGCTGGACTGAGCTTGTTGACAATGGGGTAAGGGCCTTCCCACTTGTTGGAGAAGGAGTGGGTGAGATGTGCAAATCAGAGTACCATTACCTGATCTCCAACTTGCCAATCCACTTCTAGGAATGGGTGGGATGTGCATGTTTGTCAAATTGTATTTTGGACTGTTGCTGGGCCTTGCCCATGCAATTTGCAGCATACAAGTGTGTGTGTATGAGGTCTTTTCTAAGTTTTTCCACATACTGATCTACAGACACGCGGTCCGCAGTGGGGATGTGCAGGTCAAAAAGCAAGTGTTCAGGTAGTCTCATTTGTCTGCCAGTCATTACCTCAAAGGGTGTAAGCTGGGTAGTGGCTGAAGGCATACCCCTAATTGCCATAGGAGTAGAAGGCAGGGGAATCCCAGGTCTTGGGATTGTCCTCAATGAATTTGAAAGCATTTGCTTAATTGTCTGTTAGCTCTTTCTACTTGACCAGAGGATTGAGAGTGATAAGGTATGTGGAACTTTTGCTGAACCCTTAGGAGTTCAAGGGACTCTTTCATCAACTCACCTGTAAAACTGGTTCCTTTATCGGAGTCTACCTTGAGAGGCAGGCCCCACCTGGAGAAAATCTGTTCTACCAGGATTTTGGCAGTTGTCTTTGCAGTGCAAGTCTTGGTGGGAAAAGCTTCTACCCACTTAGAGAATAGATCGGTCACTACAAGGGCATACTTGTTGTTTCTACTGGTATTGGTCAAAGGACCAATAAAATCAATTTGGATGGCATGCCAAGGGCCAGTATGTCTCTGTGGTAAAAGTCTGGCATTCCGTTTTGTAGGTATTGGATTGTTTTGTGCACAAACAAGGCAATTATCAATGTATTGTTTAACATCTTTGGTAATCCCAGGCCACCAGGCGGTGGTTTTGAGGTGTTGAAGGGTATTTTCAGCCCCCTGGTGTCCACCAGTGGGTGTGTCATGTACCTGGTGCAAAAACTCAGATCTCAAATGTCGGGGGACTACCCACAATTTGGTGGTAGTATCCTCTGGCTGGAACCAAATGAGTTTATCATCAGGGGATAAGTGTAATTTACCTTCATGCCTATGCTAGGGGTTATGCGTAGGAAGTCTTTCTTCAGTACCCTTGTCCAAGAATCTGAACACTTCTTTGAGTTCAGTGTCCAAGTGCTGGGCTGCTGAGAGGTCCAAGGGGGAAAAGATTCAGATTTCTTTTTAAGAGCTGCAACCTGTACAGCTGCATTGGCCTCTGGATGTTCCATCGCACAGACATCACCCCCCTCGGACCTCTTCCTTGGCAAGGGTGTCTGCTGTGTCATTGAATGTGTGGTAGGGATCATGTAAGGAGTGAGCTTTAACCTTATGTACATAGAGTTTGTGTGGGTATTTCTGACCTAATGCATGTATGTAAATCACCAATTCTTTGTATTTCACTGAGCTGCAATCAGAAGAGAGGAAGGAGTTCTTCCGCCAGAAAGGAAGAAATTCTGTAAGGGAGCAACAAACCCAATTAGAGTCAGTAAAAATGATGGTGTCCTGAGTTCCATGTTGGATAAACTCTAATGCACAGGCCACTGCTGCCAGCTCTGCATACTGTGATGAAGCTACAGTAGTGTTTAGATATATTGACAGTGTTCCCATAAGGATACACTACCATGATACCCATCCCTGCAATTTGTTCACCTTGATAGTATGATGCTGATCCATCGGTGAAAACGTGGCACAAGGAGGTGTTCTCTAATATCTCAGGGGTGGCAGGGAAGAATGGACCTGGATCTGGGAGATCAGGGGACTGCAAAGCGCAGTCGTGGGGCTCCCCCTGAAAGAGGAGGCCATGTGCTAATAGAGATGTAACTTTGGTTTGATGGACCTGAATATCCCTATCCTGGAGGAGGAGTGACCAATGTGTCAGCCTGGTGTTAGAGACTGACCCATCCTTCACTCTGTCTGAGAGCAAAAAGGTAGTAGGAGTATGATTGGTGTTAAGAATCAGTGGAGAGTACCCAATGATATACAGGAAGTGCTTGACCGCCCAATAAGTGGCCAGAAAATTCCTTTCACAAAGCCATACTTCTGTTCTACTGGGGTCAAGAGCTGCGATGCATATGCAATAGGTCTCAAAGTGCTATGTACCTTTTGGGCTAACACTGCCAAAATAGCAATGTCAGAGGTGGCACACTCTAGATGGAATGGTAATGTTGGATTGGGGTTTACCAGTGCTGGGGCGCGGAGGCCAAGGCCTGCTTCAGTGATGTCACAGCCTGGGTATGGACAGGGCCCCAATTCCATGGAACGTCCTTTTTTTGAGTAAATCGTACAGTGGAGCGGCTTTCTGTGCAAAATCACAAATAAAATCTCTGGAGTAGTTTACCATACCTAGAAACCTCCGAAGAGTTGCCACACTGGTAGGTAATGGCAAATCTTGCAACCCTTGAATATTTTTCCAAGTAGGACTCCGACCTTGATCTGTTATCTTCAAACCCAGAAAGAGTACTTCTTTCTGACATAGTTGTGCTTTTGCAGGATTACACTTCAAGCCTGCTCTTTGAATAAGAGTCAATAGTTCATCCAAGAGATCCAGATGTTGTTCCTGTGTGGCAGTGGCCAACAACAGGTCATCTACATACTGTAAGAGACATTGGGGGGGGTTGAGAAACCTTGTAGGGCATCCATCATATGGAGATGGAAGAGGGATGGGCTGTTATGAAATCCCTGTGGCAAGCAAGTCCACGTGTATTGTCGCCCTTCAAAAGTGAAGGCAAACTTATATTGACTCTTGAGGGCCAATGGTAATGACCAGAAACCATTGGAGATATCTAGAGCACTGAACCATTTCTGATCTGGTGTCAAAAGTCGAAGCACATCCGGTGCAGATGCCACAGTTTGGGAGCAACTGGGAGTGACCTGATTCAGTTTCCTGTAGTCAATAGTAAGTCTCCAGGTACCTGTGGGTTTCTTCACAGGCCAAACAGGAGAGTTGGCAGTGGAGACACAGGTTCTGATTACTCCTTGTTTAAGGAGTGACTTGATTGTTTCTCGAAGAGAGGGTAAGACTTCAGAGGGAAATGGGTATTGTCTTTGTCTCTCATGTGACGGGCCTGGCACCTCAATAAATGTATGCATTCTGCCACAATCATGTTTGTTAATTTGCAAACGCTTCCAAATGTCATTGCAGAATAGGTAGAAGTTTTGGGAAAAGTTCATGATTCTTGAATAAATCTATGACGTCATACTCTTTGTTGTTAATGGATATTGTTGCCACAGCATGTGAGTCAGGAATTAAGACAGTATGGTATTGACCCTGTATCTGTATCAACAGCATGTTTGCTAGATCCACCACACAGCCGTGTGGTGCAAGGAATCAATCCCAATGATGCTAGGGTGATCGTGCAACACCATCAGTTGGAAAGCATGTGAGGCCTTCAGATGGCCTAGTCCTACCGGTAAAGGCAGAGAACGGTATGCAGGTAACCTAGCACCAGCAACTCCTGACATATTGGTCTTCCGTCCGGTAGACCATGGAGACATTTCAGGGTGGTCATCGTGTAACACAAATACAGCTGCACCTGTATCTAACAAGACAATTAATTAGTGGCCCCCGACCTCGGCCTCGGTGCAGGGCCTTCCGTTTGTATCCAAGACCAGCTTGTTTACAATGCGGACTGGGGCCTGTAATTGTCAATCCATATTGTTGGAGGCATGCAGAGGTTGGGCTTGGCTTGCATGGATGACTTCACAATGTTGCACTGATGCAATGTAAGTCGGGGCTTCCAGGTTCAGGCTAGTATGGGTCTGCGCACCCATACCTCCGGTGTCTCCATGGCCAGTAGTGTCATGGGTCGCCGGTTGTACTGCTGCAAGTGTTTGTGTGGGAACGGCATCCGCTACAGAACGCACTTGCCCCAGGAGCTCCCGAAATTTTTGGTTTTCTTCAGCTATCTCTTTATATGAGGGACCCGATCTTTGTAATGGCTTCCCTTTGCCTTTGTACTTTTTGTTCTTATGCCAATTCCGGTTCCCACCCCACTGCTGTTGTTGTTGTTGGGGGTTTTGTTGGGTGGTAGCTGGAGGGGCCGATGGAGGTTTGGGCTGTTGTTGCTGGGCCTACCCTTCCACCGTGTAGTGTGTCGTGGTCCCAGAAGCGGGTTCCACAGCGGCAACCTTTTTGGAACTGGAACCCAAATCGCGGATGTACAATTGGTACACTCTCTCGGTTTTCCGAAGGATATTGGCAAACCTATCCGTATTCGGGTATGTGGTTGGCTCTACTTTCTCTCTCATGGCTGGGATCATGTTTCTAAGAAACAGGGTCTTATATTCAATAAGATCTACATCTGCTGCTTCTTGTGCCAGATGTTTCCCTGCTCGCTAGGCCATCCAGAGTCTCTGGTGGTAAGTCGCTGGACTCTCTTTAGCATTTTGCTTCACGGGGTATGCTAGGATCACTCCAACCACACCAGGGCTGTAAGCGGAAATGAGCTCAGCTGCAACTTCGCCAAAGGTACCGTTCCCATCTTGGCAAACTGCTTCGGGGAGTTTTTCCCATAAACCAGGATCGATGGTCTGGCGTAGTATTTGGACCTGGTATTCTGCGGTGAGACTAAGCATCTCGCACTTGGAGCGCACCTTTTCCAAATGGCAGCTAAGGTTGTCGGACGGGTTCATCCGACTGATGCTGTCAGCAATTTGCTGGACAGAGTAGGCCATTTGCAGGGGATTAGTTGGTGGTCGATCAGGCAAGGGTAGTGCGTCTCGCGCACCATCCAATGCTGCGCGGGCTGCAGCTTCAGCCGCAGTCCGAACAACACCTTCCTGAGTGCCAGCTTCTGGAAAAATTTGTCGAATCTGACTCCTAATGGTTTTCATACTTCTTTCAGGAAGAGGAACATTTCCCAATGCCCTATCAATCATGGTTTCACTCTCTTGCCTGTCTTCCACACTAATAACGGCTACCGGAGGCGCCATCGGGACCAGACTTGGGCCTGCTCCCCCCCATCATGGGGGCTCCGCCATGATGGCATTTCCATGATGAGCGCCATGACGCCGCCTGTGTGCGACCTGGGGAGTGGTGGCGGGGACCCGCCATACTGTGGATGGCTGGGTGGGGAATCTGGGCCATAGTAGAGGGGCTTGACTGGGCATTGTACTACGAGATATGGAGTCGTTGGGCTCCCAATGAATGAGCGAAACTCGCCACCCATTGCCTTAACATGGCCAGTCAAAACTCTCGTTGATGGCGCAGTTTATCCATCTTAGCTCTACATTCATCATGACTCACACTTGCAACATTCATATCAACCTGATCCTGTTTCTGTTTCTGCAAAACACGGTATGCACGCTCAATTCGTCATTGTCCCTATAGGCTGTTTCTAAATCATTATGTACCTGATTGATCTCGTCCTGCAGTTCACCCATCTCGTCACTCAATTACGCATTCGCGGCACTCAGCAAATCATTCATTTGTACCACCTGACTCTTATCCTGTCTTAAACTTTCACACTCATTCTTCAGAGTGCACATTTCTTGTTCACCGGCCTGTGCAGAATGATGCAATAGTGAATCCTTTTCATTACGCAGAGATTGGAGTTCTGACTCCAAGTTCTGCTGTATCCGAATACATTCTGTTTCCTGCAAACCCATCTCCTGCTTAAGAGATGCGATCTGCAGATCAGGGTTGAAACCTGCTTCAGAGGCTTCCAAAGCAGCGTGAAAGCAGCGACCATCAACCCCTAGCACAAGCGGCTTATTGGTTGATTGTCGCATCCTCTGCATACTGGGTTGAAATCCCAGTACAGGGTTTTCGATTGACTTGCATCCCGCGAAGTCAGCCCATCCTCCATGGGAGGTAAGAAAGTTCGAGACATTGAGTCTCAGTTCTGCGCAGATATCTGATACTGTGGCCATTTATGTGGGAGAGAGCGAAAATTCAAACTGTGAAAAGACCACGCGTTGCTGATCGATCCACAACAGGTACTTAAACACAGCTGGGCTACTGTATAAGTTGTAGGCTTGCAATTCAAAGCTGCTATGGTGGGTCGAGAAGGCATCGACCACACCCGAAAAGTCAGCCAGACCTTGCAAGTATCTACAAACTGGTAGAAAAGACGGGAGAGGTGATACGGAAATGTACACCTGCAGTCCCTGTGGGAAAAGGGAAATTTATATCAACAAGTGAAAATTTACAACACCCAATATCGCCTGCATGCGGTCGCCAATTGTAATAGGTCTAACCCTCACTTTCAGGTTCTTGGCAATATTGGAGATGCAAATAATCACAAACAAGTTGCATTCAAGTAATAAACAAGTTTATTACTACAAACAGGGATGAACAGTGATCCCTAAAGTAGAACACACTTTAAAAAATATTAAGTCATATAATATGATAATATTAACTGGGTGAATTGAAAGAAACTTACAGTATAAGGTGCTGTAACACAATGCACACAGATTTTTTGAATAGTGTTGTTTGATTATATATTTCTTAACCACTTAACTGGGACAATTATAATAGTCTAATCCAAGACCATAGAGTGATCATTTCTCCCATGTCCTGGAATTTATACACTGGGTTGGATACTTGAAGAACATCCAAAACATGAAGACGCATACATTGTCTATCCAGAAATCATCTGAAAATGAGAGTATCAATCTTTGGCTTACCATAGGCAACAACAGAACAATTAGGGGAAATCATGGTAAGCTAAGTTAAGGTACTCAACTTTCTTTTAGTTTAGCTATTCATGTAGAAACTTTTTATCTCTTTGATATTGTTTTAGATACCTTTATATCACTGTTATAGAATATAATATGAAGAAGCTAATAAGAACTCACACTCTTCACTCTTATTTTGAGACAGACTGCTTCAAAGAGAAAACAAAGTCTTTAAACAAAATATTTAGGACAATAAAATACATCACTCCAAAGAAAATGATAAACTTCCAGAAATAAGTCAAGGCATCTTTTATTTAATATGACACCCTAGCCACACGCCTCTGAGGACTTGCAACATATTCGAAATTTAATTCTTCAGCAATATAAGCAAATAATGTATAATTAAAGCTGCTAAACTAATAGATTGTTTGCACCTTTTAAAATGTACTGTAGACTTATTAAACACATGGATCTTTAGGGCTGACTTGCATGATTCAATCATTGATTACTGTCATTATGCTATATCAAAACAATAAGGGTAATTTTCAAAGTAGGCATTGTCTTAGTAGTCCCCATATCCCTCCCTTGAAGAATACACCTGCACACAGGTCTTGGAGAAAATGTCCACAGCCATAAGTTTGTTCACTGTAATTACACTATTGGAGTGGCATGTGCAGCTGGAAGATCTCAACAGATACCTCGAGTGCCAGGCCCTTTCAGGTGAAGGGTCAAACCCCTTATTTAGGCTGAAGAAATTATGTACTTGCTGGGTTGGTAGCACAAAGAATGGAGAAATCATGCAGCCGAGTGGCAAGCAACTGCTCATGTCTGGCACCACCACATCCGCAGGCAAGCCTGAAAAGGTTAGATCATGACCCCCTGCTTCCCAACCTCAGTCCAGGTCTTAAAGTCCCAGAGGCCTCACACTGACCAGGGAAGATGAGCTTTCAGAAAAAATCAACTCATCCTCCCTTTCCCCTGCACCATTGGTCAGCAATACACCCAAGCCCCCATTTTACATGACAGTGTTAGTTTTAGGCCTATGCTACTTTGCCTCTCTTACTCATTTGGAGGAGGCAAAAACACAGAAAAAAAATTTCTATGGAAGAAGCAGAAAAATTCACTCCCTGACTGCTGGTGCAGTCACCCATTTTGGCTCAAGTTGTTCTCTGTGCTTACCTGGCTTACCTGAACACAGCTTTCATGAGAACAGGTTGGGTGGGTGATCTTAAGGTGGCTAAAGTGAGAGGGAGAGCTGCTGGGGTTTCAGTTATTTCTAAACCCTCTCTCTCTCTCCACTCCCTCCTGGTGGCCAGCACCCTGCAGGCAGCCCCAGTGTTTCCTCCACCATGGGTTATACCAGGGCTTATCTCCCACCTCAGAGGTGGAACCCTACCTTCCAACTTACAGGTTGCAGCGGAGGGGACACAGATGTGGGAAAGTCTGTTGTAATACTTTGGCAGACTTAGTATTGTCTTAGTAGTCACCATACCCCTTCCCTGAAGATTACTCAGGTCTTGGTGAAAATGGTCACAGCTATATGTTTATTCACAGTTATTACACTATTGGAGTGGCATGCACAGCTGGGAGATCTTAGCAGATGTCTCAGTCCACAGACGCCTTTGAGTAAAAAAAGCCAAACCTCTTCTGTGGGCCAAGGAAATGATGTACCACCTGGGTTGGTACCCAAACTCCCCAGTAGTGGGGATGTGTGGGGAGGTCATGTGACTGGGTGGTGAAAAACCATCCATATGTTGTGCCACCACACCAAACCCAATGTGGTTGGTCTGTGACCCCCCCCCCAAGCAAAGTCTAGGTCTTGTTGTTCCCAGGCCTCATGTCAACTGTGGAAGATAAGCACTGCAGAAGAAATTTACTAATCCCCCCCTTTTCCTCTGTACCATTGGTCTGCGTTACTCCCATGCCACCCCAGAAAGGATGCAGTCTGACCCCTCAGGCTGCTCACTCTAATTGCTGCACCAAGGCCTGATAAAAAAGAGCCAGACAACAAGTCCCATTCTTCATCATGCAAATACTCAGCATCATTGGCATAAAGTCCCTTGCAGGAAGTGCTAATGTCCTTATGCAGAATCATAGTTGCCCCAATAGAATCTATGAATGGTTGCATTTCTATATTGATGTGAATACATGCTTTGTCCATAGCATTTGAATCAACTGCATTCTGCAAGTACCTCTACTGAATGAGATGAGACCAAATAATTGTGGTATTAAGCCACCGTTTCCTTATGAGCCATTGATATTCTCTCATCCTAAGGAGCATATTGATATGTTTTTCAGCACCCCAGATTACTAGGATTACTAGAATTTTTATTGACATAAGGGAGCTTGAAAGCCCATTATATATGTCTCCCACATAAGTGGGATAATTAAACCAATAAGTTTTTATTATAATATAAACAATCTAAATTATTTTTAAATATATCCAGACTAGTACTACCAATTACATCCTGAGTAAGTTTGTTCCATAAAAATGGTGTCTTAACAGTAAAGAAGTTATCCCTTTTAAATGTATTGGACTTTTCAAACATTATTTTCTGGTTATGGGAAGGAAGGTCACTTCTTGTATTGCTATAATGCATATTAAAAGTTTTTAAGCTATGCATTATTTTATAAAATAATAAAGGATCCCCTCTTTGCCTTCTTGCCTCCAGTGAATGCAAACCAGTCTCTTGTAGTCTCTGGGAATAATGTTTAGTTTTTAATCTGGGAACGTATCTGGTGACTTTTCTTTGCACACCTTCAAATAAATTTATATCCTTCCTTAAATACGGGGACCAAAACTGGGAGCCATAATCTAAGATAGGTCGGACATAGGTTTTATATAATGGTAGAATAAGATGTTCTGATCTACTAATAAAGGTTCGCCTAATTTTTGTAAGTAGGGACTGAGTACTATGTGCTAATTTTCTACACTGAGTATTAGATGTAAAACTATATTTACCATAATTCCCAAATCTTTAACACAACTAGATGGTTTAATTAAAGTTTGATTTAGGATGTAAGAATATCCAGGATTATTTTTACCTATGTGTAGAACTACACATTTATCAATATTAAATCATATATTATTTTCACATGCCCATTTTTCAATTTCTGCAAGATCAGAGATCAACTGCAAGTGTTTCTCCTAGGTATTTACTTCACTACCCAATTTTTCTATCATCTGCAAACTTGCTTAGATGAGATTTAATATTTTTATTCATGTCAGCAACATAAATATTGAATAAGAGGGGACCCAGAACAGAACCCTGGGGCACCCCACTAGATACATCTCCTTCAGCTGACAACTCACCATTTATATGCACCCTTTGGCTTCTATTATACAACCATTTTTGAATCCAATATATCAGATAACTATTCACTTTTAAGGAAATTAGTTTTATAATTAATTTATCATGATCTACTCTATCAAATGCTTTGGAAAAATCCAAGATCACATCAGATGGAATCCCAGCATCTAAACTTTTACTAATACTATCATAAAAAGTAATTAAATTTGTGGTACATGATCTCCCCTTAACAAAACCATGTTGTTTAATATCAATTTGGTTTCTATCTTCTAAATGCAACTGCAGCTTGTTTTTAATCAATCTTTCCAGTAATTTACAACAGTGAGAAGTAAGGCTAATCGGCCTATAATTATTAACTATACCCCTGTCCCCAGCCTTATAAATAGGTACAATCAGTGCTTTTCTCCAATCATCAGGTATACACCCTTCAGCCACTGACATATTGAAAAGTAGGTTGGGGGGGCGGCCAAAAATTTACTAGCCTCTTTAAGAAGTATAGTATTTATACCATCTGGTCCTACACTGGAATAGATATTTAGTTGGGTTAAGAGGTTCATGACATCATCCTCTAAAAAATGTATTTCTTCAGATTTTATAATATTGGGTATTATGGAATTTGACCCTTTAGAAAAACTGAACAAAAATATGTATTACATTTATTTACAGCTGATTTATCATCTATTATTTCTTGTTTATCTTTAATTGGTCCCACAGTTTGGACCCTATTTTGACAGTTTGTATTAATATAAGAATATAATAACTTCCTGTTATTTGTGTTTGCTATTTGTATTTCCAATTTCATTTTCCATAATCAGATTTTTTTTAACAATTTTTGTGATTTCAAATATTTGTCCCATTTTTCTTCAGAGGGTTTAGACTTAAATTTGTAAAACAGTCTCTGTTTGGTTTTAATTAACTTTTTAATTTGGTTGTTCATCCAAACTGGTATTTTTCCTTTGGTATTATATTTAATTCCAATAGGAACAAAAGTATCTTCGATTTCTAGTAGTAATGTTTTGAAATTATTCCAAGCTTGTTGAGTAGATACTGATCCTAAAGCTGTATCCCAATTAATATTTTGTAGTCTAGAGCAGATTAAAGAGAAATCTGCTATACGGTAATCTTTTTCAGTAACTAAGGATTTGAAAACATGTCTACCAATATTTAGATTAAATCTGATAGTAAAATGATCACTATTTCCCAGAGCTGGTCCTATACTTATGTTTTCCAGTTCTTCATCTATATTAATTAATAACAGATCTAAAAGATTATCTGCCCAAGTTGGGGAATCAATAATTTGTTTTAACCCAATATTTATACAAAGATCTATGAAATCATTTTCTTTAACAGCACAACCACCAAAATCAATCCAGTTTATTCCTGGATAATTATAATCACTCATCACAACCAAATCACCCAATGCACTCATATCCAGTATTTCATCAGTAAGAGCTTTATTATATTCTTGATTTGCAGATGGTGGTCTATAACAATTACCCAAAATGATGGGTGATCTATCCAAGGGTGTAATTTTAAACTGATTCTAATTTTTATTTATTGCCCAGGGTAGAATCTATACTACTAGATTTGATAGATTCATGTACATAAATACAAACACCTCCACCTTTTTTGTTTCCGTCCCTATTTTTATTATAGAGATTATAACCAGAGATAGTCATAGTACCATCTGAATCATTGTCCCACCAGGTTTCAGTTATTGCTAGTATATGAAGACTAAAAAGGGACATTAAAGCTTCTGATTCAAGTTTTTTGACCAGATTTTGAACTTCTTGCATTTGTAAAAAGAACATTACAACCCTCTGTTCTAATTATGTTATTATGTAATTTTCCCTCCTCCCCATTACTTAGTTTAAAGTATTAGAGATAACTTTCAAGAATTTTTTAGCCAACAAACTGCTACCTCTTTTACTCAAGTGCAATCCATCCCATGCAAACACATGTTGCTTATCATTAAATTCCTCCCAAAGTGTAACACAATTAAAGCCATTATCAAGACACCATTGACATAACCAGTTATTGACTAATTTTGTTTTATTTGTCATTGCATTTGTTGCATGTGGAAAAGGTAGAATCTCAGAAAAGGAAATAATACAATTTTTTGCTTTCAGTTTATCAGTAAAAAAATCCTGAAGGAATTGGTATCATACTCTGGAACGTTCAAGCTGACTTACCAAACTGCCAGCATCAGGATGTGCCTAAGCATATAAACTGTTATCGGCTTGTCATCTGCATGCTGAAAAAAAGCTTCACCCTCAGTTCAGGCGGAGGGTCACGTAAGTAGCCACCAAAGATTTGATGTCCCATTTTGACCTGACTGAGGCATTCACTGTAAACCAGCATCCAAAACACTTCTGTCTGTTTTACTTTGTTGTAGCCATGGAAAGTTCCCCTCTGGGGTTACCATGACATCTGTGTCCATCAAGTTTGCCTTGTCAATGTTTTGGGCAGTATATACCAATTCTGAGACCCAGAAAGTCTCACAGAATACCAGGGCAAATGTGGTCTGTAATAGTATGTCCTAATAAGTATTCCAGCAAATCACTGGCAGAGCCACACACACACACACCTGTTTTAGAATTGCTGTTATGAGTGGGCACCAGTTATTCAGCCACCTGGTATGGCCCTTACTCTATCCCTTAAGGACCTTCAGGACCTTGATGGAGTGGATGGTATCTGTGAACCCCTTGGAAAGACCACAACTGGTCCACCAAATACTGATCAACAATCCCTGGTGTCAGGCCCCACCGCTTAGCTTCCAATATGTAACTGCACTGTTGGTAGACTGGAATGGGCTAGCTTTTTGGCCATGCTTAACAATTTTGTCTTGCTTTGTTCCAGGTTCCCTTGACAGCATAAAGTGTATGTGGATCTGTGATCATTCCTTCATTTACTGGTCAGTGGAGTGAGGTGGAAGACTAGGTTTGCTGGCCAAGGTACCTAGCTTCACCTGAGCTCTTTCTTTCTAGGTTGCTTGAAAGGACAGAGCAAAGAACCTTACCAGAGCAAGGGAAAGGATTAAGACTTATTTTAGCTAGGCAGATTTACTGTGTGTTGTTATTTTTATTTTGTACTCACAGGGATTGTTACTGTTTGTTGTTAACATTTTATTGCTTTGTTTTTCTCTGATTCAAATTATTGTTGCTAGGTATACCTTCTGCTGCATTATTACAAGGTGTGCCTACAGGTGTGTGCTAACAGATTACTGCTGTAATCTTCTGATTCAAATTGTCTTTTGTAAGGTATATCTTCTGTTACTGCTTTATTTTTCTCTGTAGTAAAGTGCTTCTTACAGGGTATATCTTCTGTGAAATTATTACAGGTGGTGCTTTACAGGTTTTACAGTTTTATCTATCATTAGAATAAGCTTTCAGGGTTACCACATGTGTTGCTGACTGATTGCTTCTGCTCTTACCTCCTTGTTTTTTTCGTCCATGGTTCTTCTTTTTCGGCAAGGGAAGGGCCCAGCCATCCACCCCATCCCCAATCACCCCACACTACACTCCTTTTATAGGGTAGCACAGTCATGACATTTCCTGTGGCAAAGCAGGAAGGGGTGGGTCAGTGGGGTATCCACACGGTGACCTGATTTACAGGGGCACTAGTAATTTAACTTGCTATAACAATTATACAAAAACAAACAAAGCACAAAAATCAAAATTTTGCTTTCATTTTCTTCCTTCTAATTACTCTGACCAGGTTATAAACCCAGCAACTTATCTGAAAGTGGAACACTTTTCAGAAGAGCAGTTTTACAGGATTTAGGACACTCTCCTACATGCTGGGCCATTGGAGATCTTAGGGCTCAGCTCCAGGCAGCATGGGCAGAGATTGTGTTCCTCAAATTTCATATTCAAGAAGAAATATTTCAAAAGAACCACCCACCATTTCCCCAACATCCAACAGAAGCACTTCGACCACAGAGGGTAGTTGGTCCAGGAGGATGGCAGGTGGTTAGGAGGAGCAAATTGTATGCATCATCACTCAGTGCTTTCCAACATATTACCTTCACAAACCATATAAAAACTACAAACAGGTATCTGCCTCTATCTCCGAAATCAAACAAAGAGGCAGAGGACACTGCAGAGCAAGACACTGCAGCACAGGAGCTAGCACAACAAAACTCACCCAAAACAGGAACCAAAACAAAAAAAAGCAAAAAGGAAATCCAAAAAACTTCTGATCATAGGAGACTCCATGATTTGGGGAGTTGATACCTATCTCCAGCAAGGGGTAATGGTCAGATGTCTCCCAGGTACATTAGCATGGAGAGACACTGACCTCATTGCTAAAATTGTACAGGAAGCAGGAGAAAACATTGATGTCCTGGTACATATAGGGACTAATGATCTAGCCAGCTGGTCAGTTGTGGAGACCAAGGAACACCTGATCAGGCTGGGTGACAAACTATCATCCATTTTGTCTGCCATCT
The DNA here is from genome assembly GCA_016271365.2 of Neoceratodus forsteri. Lineage (NCBI taxonomy): Eukaryota > Metazoa > Chordata > Ceratodontiformes > Ceratodontidae > Neoceratodus > Neoceratodus forsteri. Next base: position 218,684,517 of record CM057453.1, read on the forward strand.
CCTTCTCTGAGATCCTGCCAGTCTGGGAGAGGAGGACAGATGGACATAAAGTCAGATAAGGGGGGATAGGGGAGCTAAACATGTGGCTTAAGGGCTGGTGCCAGGAAAAAGGACATAAATGTGTAGGGAACTGGCAACAATTTTGGGAGCAAAAGTTCTTTAAATTTGATGGACTGCATCTGACTAAGGAGGGTGTCAGTGTATTGGGGCAGAAGTTTAACATCTTTGCAGAATATTTAAACTAGGAAATGGGGAGGGGGTGCAGCACCCCATACGTTGAATGGGAAGAACACCCTTCCCCCCCTCAGCTAGTGGTCAAACAGGAGTTCAGCATGTTTGCAGTTCCTTTGCATCACCAGGTAAGGAAAAAGGTCCAGCTCCCCATATGACGCACAGGGGAAATGCCAGACCTCACCCAACAACTAACACACCAAAATCTGGCCAATGGAAAATCATGTACACAAATGATTGCAGTCTGGGAAACAAGATCTCAGATCTGCAGGCACTAATGACAGAGGCTAAACTGGACATAGTAGTAATTAGCGAGACATGGTTTACCAGTAACCACACTTCAGAGACTTCAGTACCTGGCTATGTACTGTTCAGAAGAAACCGAGGTGTAAAAAGGGGGGGTAGAGTAGCCATGTGTGTCAATGAAAATATCAAAGCTACAGAAATTCAGAATACACATAAGGAGCCAGAAGAACTGTGGTTCACCCTGGAAACAGGAAATGGGATAGCCATAAGAACTGTGGTTGTCTACAGGCCCCCAGACCAGTAGGAGGACATAGACACATTACTGTTAGAAGATATACAAAACATAACAGCTAAAGGGGAGGTTCTGATAATTGGAGACTTCAACATGCCGGATACAGATTGGTCAATACCAGACATCTTCCAGACATCTTCCAGAACTAAACACATGGTGGATTCCCTGAAGGGGGAAGGCCTCAAACAACTGGTACAACAACCCACAACAGACAGGGCTATCCTAGATCTAGTACTGACTAACAGGGAAAGGACCACAGATCTCCAGGTGGAAGGTCACCTGGGGGCCATTGATCATCACATGGTATGGCTCAATTTGGCCACTAGAACTAAATCATCCCATTTCAAGGCAAAAATATGGGACTTCAGAGGAGCTGATTTGGATAAGATGACCAACAGAGTTAAGCTAGCACTGGCAAAAAGAAATACAGGTGAGGGGGCACAGGCAAAGTGGGCAAGCATTAAGTATGCAATACTTGAAGCAACATCCTATTGTGTTAAAGAGAAAAGGAAGTGCAAAAGAAGAAGAAAACCACTTTGGTTCTCAAAAACAGTAGCAGAAAAGGTCAGAGCCAAAACGCTGGCTTCAGTAAATATAAGGAAACACAGCAGGATTAAGATGGGGAGGCATACCAAACTTCCCTAAGGGAAGCAGGGAAGGCAGTAAGGCAGGCAAAGGCCCAAACTGAGGAAACACTAGCACAAATAGTAAAAAATGGTGACAAGACTTTCTATAGATACATTAGCGAAAGGAGAAAGTCTGGAGGAGGTATTGTTAAGATCAAAGGGGATAAGGGTGTAAGTGAGGAGGAAGACCATGTAAAAGCATCTATCCTACTTAGATACTTCTGTTCAGTATTTACTAAGGAGAAGGTAGGGTAGGGACCACAGCTCAGCACCATGGACACAGGGGGGAGGGAGGTGAGCACTAGTCCCTTCACAAAAGAAAGGGTCCTACAAGAGCACGTTAAGCTCAGGGTGGACAAGACAATGGGACCTGATGGCATACATTCCAGAGTACCAAAAGAGCTGAGGGTGGAACTAGCAGAGCCATTATCAGAACTGTTTAGTGAGTCTCTGAGTACAGGAGAGGTCCCAGAAGACCCAAGAAGGGCTCATGTGATCCCGCTCCACAAGAGTGATAGCAGGGAGGAGGCACGGAACTACAGACAAGTCAGTCTTACCTAAGTAGTGCTCAAGATTATGGAGGCACTCCTTAAGGAATGGATAGTGCAACACCTGGAATCCAAAGGGGCACAGGATCCAAGACTGCATGGGTTTACAAAAGGAAGGTCCTGTCAAACTAATCTCATAGATTTCTTTGACTGGGTAACCAGAGTGATGGACCAAGGGGGAGCAGTTGATGCCACCTACCTTGACTTCAGGAAAGCTTTCGATATTGTTCCACATAGAAGATTGATTAATAAGCTGGGTAAGCTCAGTGTGGGTCAGAAGTTGGTCAACTGGGTGGCAAACTGGTTGACGGGCAGAAAACAGAGAGTGGTGGTAAACGGTATACAGCCAGAAGAGATGCAAGTCACAAGTGGGGTACCTCAAGGATTGTCCTGGGGCCAGTTCTCTGCAATTTCTGCATCAGTGACATTGCAGAAGGACTGGAGGGTAAGATGACACCAAGATCTGAAACAGAGTAGATGATCCAGATGGGGTGGGCAGAATGAAAAGAGATCTGGATAAACTAGCAAAATGGTCGGAAGAGTGGCAACTGGGATTTAATGCAAAGAAGTGCAAGATCATGCACATAGGGAAGAGAAACCATGAAGCCACATATAGGATGGGAGGGGAGTTGTTGGCAGTCATGGTGGAAGAAAGAGACTTGGGCATCATCATCACCGATGACCTGAAATCATCCAAGCAGACCACTAAAGTGGTAGGTAAGGCTAGGAGGATGTTAGGTTGTATTAGTAGGGGTATCACAAGTCAGAAGAGGGAGGTAATCATCCCTCTTTACAAGACACTGGTTATGCCCCATCTGGAGTACTGCATGCAGTACTGGAGGCCACACCTTCACAAGGACATTAACCAAATTGAGGCAGTTCAGAGAAGAGCAACCAAAATGGTGCAGGAACTGCATTAGAAAACATATGATGACAGATTAACGAAGCTCAATATGTATACCCTAGAGCAAAGGAGGGAGAGAGGTGATATGATAGAAACATTCAAACTCCTTAAGGGCATTAACAAGGTGAAAGAGTCTAACATGTTTCAATATCAGAAAAATAGCAGAACAAGAGGACACAGCATGAGATTAGAGGGAGGCTGATTAAGGAATAATGTGAGGAAGTTTTTTTTCACAGAAAGGGTGGTGGATGCATGGAACGGCCTACCTCAGGAAGGAGTGGATATAAATACAGTGCAGGGCTTGAAACAGCCATGGGATAGGCATAAGGGAGCAATACAGATGAGTATGAATAGATAGGCCATTAACAGAGCAAAGGCCGATGGCACATTTATAAGGTAGAAAAAGAAATGGGCAGACTGGATGGACCTTGCGGTCCTTATCTGCCATCACCTTTGTATTATAGTGGTCCAGTTGCCCCACTATAGTTAGAGTTGATTAGACTGTTTAATGTTAAATCCCAATTTTTGCACTTTAATAACTTTGCAACTGTTTAAGGAATTTGCACACAATTTTGCATGCACTGTTGGAATCTCAAGAATTCTTCATATGCCATATGTTGTTCTGATCGGATATGCAGATTCTGAGATCCAGACAGTGAAAATGTGTAAAAATCAGTTTATTTTGCTGGTGTTTTTTTGGCAACCTCTAGTGCCCAGACAGTTTGGAATTTTGGTCTGAAATTTTCTGGGTAGAAAGGGCTTGGTCCACAGTAGTGCATTTCACTACTTTGCTGAACAAAATAATAATCTGTTCCAGAGTTATAAGTATTTGAAATGTTGGTTCTGAGCATACTCAGTAGGCACTTTAGGATAGATGTTTGAAATAAAAGAAGAATTTGGCCATACAAAAAAGGATCATTTTTTTGTATAGGGCCAATCCTTTCTTGTGAGGAAAAATCCTTTTTCGTATGGTTACCACTTTTGTTTTACTCTTTAAACTTACAAACATTTAAAGTACATACAAATAATGTCTTTTTTTAAAAAAAAAACAGCTGAACCTAGCTAGATGGTACCCGTTTAGCTAGATTCTGGTGTGTTTTTTTTTAAGTTGGCAGAAATACTTTTTCTGGGCACCCCAAAATCAAAGGTGCCCAGTTTAATGAGAGGAGCTGTTCACCCATATTCTTTTTATGAGAACAGCAGGACTTTCTTGAGTTCTGAAGCAACAGCTGGAAGTTGTGCTGTAGGCTACAGTGACAGGAATGAGCCACCAATCCCGTTCTGTGTGTCTGTGTCTGTCTCTGCCTCTCTTGCTCTTTCTCTCTCTCACTTTTCATCCATCTGTCTACTTATCGATCTGTCTGTCTGTCTGTCTGTCTGCCTGTCTGTCCATGTGTCTCTCTATCTGTCTCTTTCTAAAAGTATCTATTGATCTAGTTAGCTAGTTATCTAGAAGTCTATGCTTTAGCACATTAGACTCTTAACCATATCCACATTTGTACCAGTCAGCCAGTTAATTAGTTTGCATATGGCCCGCTTGTATCACATCCTGTTTAAAAAAAAATCAAAATGCATTTTATTCCTGAAGTGAGTCAAAATCTCTACTTTGCAACCACATTATAGTCCCTTCTCCATGTGGAAAAGAAGGGTTCTGATGGGGGGTAAAATGAGGGACATCCTCCTCATATGGAACAGTTGAGATGCATACATTCAAAGAAGTGTTTCTTAACAAAGGAGAATGATGGATTTATTATTATTAGTTGTATTTTCTCTGCTCTTATCATTTTTATAGAATGTCATGCTGACAAACTGTGGTGTGAGGAGACAAACTAAATAAAATTTGAACCAAAGGAGAAGCCGAGTCTGTCTGAACTGTTACCCGTAACAGTGCCCCTTTACAACACCACTTCCTCTATCACCAGTCCTAGTTTGGTTGACAGCCTCGTTACCTAAAACCTAAAATAAAAGCACAATAATTGGCATATGTAGAGGTTGAACAGCAAGGGCGAAACAGAATTGTTAAAATTCAGTAGGAAGAAACCAAGAAACACACACATACAGGCACACGCAATAAACTTTCTTCTTGGTTTGATTGTGCAGATTGTTTACAGTAATGTACTGTTGAAAATATGTTTTCCCTTGAAATGTCCTTACCCAACTCTGTAACATGTTGTAACCCTAACCACCTCAAATCATATCCCCAGCACACTAGCCCTGCTACTTTGCCAGTATCCCTCCAACCCACTAATATTACTGGTTAATAAATAAAGCAAGTGATGCTGTTTATGGGAGATAAAATATGATGTTGTCTCAGTGACCGGATGACACTATTTTAAAATTAATCAATGAGAGTTGGAGCAAATTTAGTTTATTTAAGAAGGCTGTTGGTTAACTAGGATCTGCAGATTATTTGTTAGGTAGGGAAATGGGCAGACTAGGTGGGCCAAGCAGTCCTTATCTGCCCTCAGAGTCTATGTTTCTGCATTTGGCTACACTCTCTTTCTGTTTTTTTTTTCTCTTTACAGCGTGTCAGTCTTTAGGAAATGCTTTATCAATTGGGCAGCAGCAGGTATTTTTTCTAGTAATGGTAAGTGTTTTCCTCCTTCCATCCTTCCTCACTGCAGTCTCCCTAGCAGCCCCTGTTAGTGACTACTGACTACACAAACCCCTTCTGTCTTTTCTTTTTTTGTGCTGGTGTGTGTGTATGTGTATTTCCCCATAGTCTAACCTTCATTTATTAGCACTTTTTTAATTTTTTTTTTATTGCCGGCATCCGCTAACCCAATAAATTGGCTCACCAGACTTCCTGGACCTTCCTCCTCATACTCGGGAACCCCCCCCACTAGGGCCACCAATGGTTAAACTGACATGGCCACAGGGGAGGCTTCAAGCCAGTTCATCCACAGATGCTGGCATTTTTTCTGTTTTTTTAGTTCCCTTCCGGGCAAGGATGTGCAATAATGGCCCACATCTGCTCTGCCCCCCGTTCATGCTGGCACCGACTGCTGTGGTACCCGTGGCCTCCGCTGGGGATCCATGGTGCATTGGACATTCTTCCACACCTCCCACTGGAGTAGGAGAGCAGTCTGGTGGATGCTCCATCCTGCCCCCCCCAGCTGGCCTTCTGACTCCTGGATCCATTTTGAACTCAGGTCATCGGCGTCACAGATGACAGCCATGCCTCTGCGCCAGCAGGTCAGCTATAAGCACATTTTTAAAATCTACACTTTGCCACCCTCCAAGAGCAGCAGGGTGCCTGCCAATCTTTTTTGCCTCATTAACCCATGTAAAATAAACAGCTGTACATCAAAGATAGACAGATAGATAGACAGATAGATAAAGATAGACAGACAGGTAGAGATAGAATCTTTATTTTTTGACAGGTTGAAACTATTAGGACTTTTTAGCCCTGTTTACAAAGCTGTCCTGTTTTACAAAGGAGGTAACATTTGGTATGTTGTGGCACAGTTGATATACAGTTTACAGTTAGCATCCAAGATGCATTTCAACATTAAGCGCCTTTTTGAATCTTGTTGTTTTAGGAACAAGCAGTTTAACATACATGTCACAGTTTGACCTTAGATACCATATCTGTTTGACAGTAGGAGTGCTTATAAAATGCCAGGGATACAGTTTATGTACTTTTAAAGACAGTTACAAATATTCTTGATCACATAATCCTGCTGCAATTTGAAGGATTTTGATGTTGATGCTCTCCTACTTGCTGGTAGGAGTTTGTTCCACACCGTTGCTGCCACCAGTTTGTGGTCATTTGCCCATATGAGGAAGATATTCTGGGGAGGTCTGCTCTCCTGTTCATTACCTCCCTTAATTTGTGCAAGTGCTGTGAACTAAATTCCAGATTAGGGACTGTGATGGCCCTTTAATGTAGTTTGTAGGCTGTCTAAGCTTTCAATTTGTCTCTTCTAATTTCCAAGGAATCCCACTCTAGGTTCTGATACACTAGGCACTGGTGGTAGTCATAGCCATATCCTAGCAAAAAACTTTGCCATGTTATTGTGGTATACCATCGATACAATGATCCCCCCCCCCAGTGACTCCATCACAGTAACAACAATCAGTTTGACATCCGCAGTGTTGAACGGGTCGTTGCAGCGATGGATGTTTACAGCAATGCTGGTGTAAGCCACTCTTCCCCCTTAATCTGCCCCCCTCCAGAGTTGACAATCATTAAGTCTGGGGCATGGGGGTGGGCAGAGGCCCCCGCATGCAGGGGTGCAGGGGGCACAGCTCTCCTGCATTGCCACTTGAACTATGTCAGTCTGTTCCCCATTGTTGTCAGGACATGGCACGGTCATGGATGTCGGCGGCATTTTGTCACTGTGGGGGGATGTCAGTGAATTTATATTCATTGCAGCATGGTAGAACCAATTATTGTATAGTCTGTCTATTGTTTTGAGTTCTGCCTTGGCCACATGCTGGTATACAGTGCTCAAATATTCCAGCACTGGTAGTAGGAGCTGAGTAGCTATGGTGTTCCTTTACTCTCTGGGAATAAAAAATGCCTTTCTTCTCAGAGCTCCTAGCCAGCATACTACTTTTTTAACAGAACTGTTTATGTGGGAGTCATAGTTCACTGCTTCATCTACAATTTCACATAGGTATTTGTATTCTTTGACCTTGGTTAGTGTTTGGGTGTTCAATGCCCTGATGTTTAGGTCGGGCTCTTCCCTACTGATCTGTTCACCCTCTCTGAACAGCATTGTTTGAGTTTTCTTGCCACTCAGGACCACGATTGATTTCAAGTACCATCCCTGGAGACAGTTAAAGTCATGTAGCAGAATGTGCTCTAGTTTGCCCTTGGAAGAAGCTTTACCTATCAACACTGTGTCATCAGTGTATAGCTTAAAAAGCTGTTGATGCCTCAAAGAAAACAAAAAAAACAGAATAATTAGGTACAATTCTGATTGCACTCCATTTATATTTTAAATATTTATCCTCCCCATAATTTATTACTAAAAAAAGTGTATGAATATATGAGTGTTGTCCCTTAGAGTTCATTCTGAGTTCATCTGCCTCTATAGCTTAGTCTCTACTTCAAGTCATAATCCTTTTTTGTGACATCACAGTCTGTTGTCATGGGAGTAACTGTGAGGTCACAATCAACGCTCTATGACTTCAGGTAGGGAGAAAGCAGCAGGAATAGATGAACTGTTCATCAGCAAATATCCTGTTTTCATGCAAATGCCCTCACTACTAAATAATGGGGAGGAGGAATACAGAATTAATTGGAAATGCAAGTTGGACAGTGCGTAAATACTATGTTTTGTTAAAGTTGTCCTGAAAGTGTCACCAGCTCTTTCATCTCTGTTTTGGTGATACGTGTGGGCAGATCATTTACATAAATCAGAAACAGCAGCTGGCACAGGATGGACCATGGAGCAAACCTCTTTACATGATATGGGAGTTAGAAAGCATTCCATTTGCATACAACTGCTGTTTCCTGTTATATAGGTATGAACAAAACCGTGCTGTGGATCTAGCTGTCAGTCCTATCTGTATAAGCCTGTCTAGGAGTTTCATATGGTCTACTAGATCAAACACTTTGGAGAGGTCGACATAAATCACACCCATGGATTCCCCTGAGTCCACTTCGGAGGCTGCAGTGTAATACTTATTTTGCAAATCAAGGAGGACTGTTGTAAAGTAAACAACTGCCTTGTCCACCTCCAGAATTGCATCTAAGTAGGTCCAATCGATCTGTTGTAAATCCATTAACAATCCATCACTTAGGTCATTAGTAAATTTCCTAAGTGAAATAAACCTTGAAGGCAGTTTTGTAAGTTTACACTTCCAGGTAAAGTAAGTGACTAAATAGTCACTCACCACATCCGGAAACACTCCCTTACTTTTAACATGCATTGGATTATTAGTAAGTACCCAATCAAGGGTGGTACGGTTCCTTCTTTTTAAATTCATTCTAGTACAGAAAATGTTGACATAACCCAGCCTTAGTTATTAAAGATTCAGACTCAGGATCAGTAGAAGGGTCCCAATTTACATTAAAGCTCTCTCAAGGCCAAGAAATCTCCTCCCAAACATGATGAAGATACAAACCATAAAAAATTAAGTCCATTACAAGCATTTTTTGAGTGTTATAAACTGTACAATATTTCAGTTTGTAGCATCCTCCTTGCCTTAATTCCATAAGTAGCCATTCACAGTAGGAACAAGAATTATGAGTAGAACTTATTTCAATTAGTTCAAAATCAGCTTTAAAATTGGCTAAAATCCCACCTCCCTTCTTTTTCCCCACTTTATCCTTCTGTGTTAATTTATATCCTTGTAGGGCAACTAAATTATCAAAAATGTTAGGTTTTAACCACATTTCTATTAAGCTAAGAAAGTCTGGATTATATTTTGCAACCCAGGCCTCAGTTTCATGTCTCTTTGACATAAGACTATGAACATTAAGGTGAGAAAATCTAAGACCACCCGATTGGCAAAGGTTTCCATTAACTAGTTTTTCTGGTGATATAGGCCTAGAATCTGTTTCAATGTCCTCAGTCAAAAGCAATACAGACTAGATTAGGGTAATGGAGAAAAAACTTAAAACAGTGTTGTTAATAAGGACTAGAGATGCTGCAAAGTTTTAATTCACCTGCGTAGTTAACCTGAAGTGGTCCACTTTGAGTTTGCATATCACTACGCAAAATGTCCATAAAAAAGTTGAAATTCACCTTACTTCGCATTGTCCACTTCGAGATCACTTCAGGTTCCAGTTCGATAAGGTAAAGTTGGTAAGAAACAGGCCACTGATCACACGCCTGACTGTCTCTGCAGGTCTGCAGGTCACATGATTCAGGGAGGCAGTTAAATAAGCAGGATGTCAGTATTTAACTTTCACTTTCTCTCATAGAAAAATGTGTTAGCGGCTCAGCTTCACTGTGATAGTTAGCTTATTGCTACAAACTTCATCTCATTAGTGTTTTCTGTGTTTAAAACTTTTTTGATTAAGTTCTTTGAGTAGTGCAGGCAGTTTCTGTTAATTAGAAAGGTTTGTTTTGTTTAAAACAAGTTTTTTTTTGGTAATTAGTTTTAGTCGACTTATTTTACTAGTACTTGTTCTAGTATTTTTTTGTGTTATTTTTTGTTTGAAGTTTAATTTTGTTTATTATGGATCATTGTGGGAAAAGTGGTGGCCAGCGGTGGCCATGAATGCGTGGCAGCCTTGGTCACCCAGTTAAATTAAATCAGGACAGTTTCAATGCCAATTTCTGGACCTCCAATGCAGCCACAGCCAGCCCTGCAGCAGTGGTCCTCCTGCAGCAGCAGCAGGAGGAACATCAGCAGCAGGAACTACAGCAGCAACAGGAGGTTGTTGCCCCTCCACCACCGGCAGCACAGCAAGTGACTTCTGGTGCCCCCCCACTGCCTGTACCAGGCCTTGCATGCAGCTCTCCCATGTGGGATTTTTTTTATCAGATTCCCGGTGACCCAATGGTAGTGCGCTGAAAAATATGTGATATGTTGGCCAGTCGTGGGTGCAAAGGCAGCCACTTAGGCACTGGTGGTCAGAGAACAGACCTGGTTGTACACCACCACCATGCTGAGTCAGCTGCCAAGCTGCAGCTGTGGCATAGGGAGAGGGTCTGCCTGCGCACCATCACTGGAGAAGGGCCATTGAATCACCAGAGGTGGTGGGTCCTGCAGCTGCCCACACTGAGGAAGACCTGTCACAACAGCCTGTGACCTGGGTGAACCTGACTGTGCCGTGGGGTGAGTTGGAGATGGTCAAAAGAGTGGTGGAGGGAACTGTGCAGCAACTTAGACATATAGAGGGCCAGAATGCTGAATTTATCAGCGTGCTGTGCAATATTAGTAGTGGTGGTCAGCAACAGCTCCCACAGGCCCCTGTGGAAAAGTTCTATGAGTTCCAATTTCACCCCCAGAAACATCTCCTCTGCTTTTAATTTTTTTTCTCAAGTAATATTTTTGTTTGCCTCCAGACTAAGTATAAAATTTATGTTCAGTTAATGTTTTCTTTGTGATTTTTTCATAGCTGTTACTTACTTTACTTTATTTTTTGCATGACTGATGGTCAGCAAAATGGTGGATGCTACGTGCTTTCATTACAGGTGAAACTGTTGTACTGTTACATATGCTGCAATAAAAGTGTCTTGAAGACAGCATTTTGGCACCATAATTTCAACTGAAATGAAAGCACGCAGTGGCTGCACAGTTGGTGACCACATGACATATTACATAAAATAAAGTAATGAGTAACAACCAAAAATTTTTATTGTGGAAAGCATAATGCCATTGGGGGGTTATTTAGAGGGAGGTGTGGAATCATAGTTACCATTATGAGTTTCAAGAAATACAGTATTAAGAAAATCCCCCCCAAAAAAACTCTACTCTGCTTTTAATATTTTTCTTAAGCCATATATTTTTCTTACAGACTAAGTATGAAATTTATGTTCAGTTAATGTTTTCTTTGTGATGTTCATTTTGTCAATCCTATATTTCTTGACCGTCATAATGGTAATTCAGATTCCCCACCTCCACAAAATGCCCCCCCAGCACCATGATGCTTTCCGCAATAGAATTCTTTTTGTTCTTACTCATTACTTTCTTTTATGTAAGAAATCAAGTGGTCACCAACTTTGCAGACACAGCATTCTTTCATTTCATTTGATATTGTGGTGTCAAAACACTGTCAAGGCACTTTTATTACAGCGTGCGTAGCAGCACAACAGTTTCACCTGTAATGAAAGCACGCAGTGTCTGCCATTTTGCCGACCATCAGTCATGTAAAAAAAATGTAAATTAAGTAACAACTCTGAAAAAACTTGTTACTTTTCTGAACATTTTATCGTTTGATTATTCTTCACGTGTGGATTGTACCACATGTTGAATGATGTAGCAAGATATCAGTATAATCCAGCCACATTCATATCATATTATTGTAAATTAAGCTGGCTTGTTGATTGTCGTGGTAGGTGACTTGATGGTATTTTGACTGTAGTCGTTGTGGGTATGTATACTACGAAAATGTATGTAACACATTAAACAGTAACCCAAAAGTAAGACAGCATGACACAGCATCAGTGCTAAAATTTGGTTACAGTTTTGACCGATAACTTTTTATTCTATTTCACATTGCCCCTTATCTAATAACTTGTGTATCCACGTATGCTACCCTTCTTTCAACAATGTATGTTATTCTGCATTACTCTATTTTTTAAATGAGAAATAATAAAAGTAGTGTTTATTGTAGTGTTACTCTGTGACGTGGTTTGCATCAGTATTACCAGCTGTTTTTGAACAGATACTGTTCCATTATGTCATGTAGCACTGTCTGCTGTATGCAACTTCATTGTAATCTCAACAGAACTGAATTTAAATACTTAAATTGCTGTCCAAAAGCATGTGAGAATACTGATCCCAGCCTGGTGCAAGACCTGGTGCAAGGCCGATTATAATAAGCGCTCTGTTTATTACTTTTGAATCCGAAAAAATGTAGTGCTGCATACTTACATTGTTGAAAGAAGGGTATTGTTCATATACACAAGTTATTAGATTAGGTGGCAATGTAAAATAGAATAAACAAGTATTGGTCAAAATTGTAACCACATTCTTGGACCGATGCTTTCATTGTCATGCTTTATTACTTTTTGGATACTGTTTACTGTGTTAAAGTTTCATAGTACACTTACCAACAACTACAATCTAAATACTCTAAATACCCTAAAGTCACCTGAAATCACCTCATCTACCATGGCAACCCTCATCCCCAATAATTTCCTATCTTCTGAATGTTGCCATCTTATAGTATACAATATTTAGCATGCAGTATTAGTGTCATGACGTGAATAATAATCCCCTGAAAAAGTTAATAAAATTAACAAGGATTTAATGACGGTCTAATAAGTATAAATCCACAGCTCCTCCTAATGTTCCACCCCTTATTATGGTTTCCCCAATAGAAGCAATATTTCTCTTATTACTTTCCTTGCTGTATTTTGTAAAATTCCCATAGTCACCAACTTTTCAGGTGCTGCATGCTTTCATTTACTTTGCATTTGTGGCAGAGAACCGCATGGTGCAATACACTTTTATTGAAGTGAATGGTGCGTCACCTTAGTGCCTCCTGTACTGAAAGCGCGCAGTATCTTAAAGTTAGCAGACCATGCTGTGACTTTGGAAAAATAAAGGAAAGTAAGAAAGAACTCTTAGAAACTACCTTTCTATTGTGGAAAGCATAATAGTGTGATTCATTTGTGAGAGGTGTGATTTAAGCACAATACCATAAAAATCATCTACCATGCCCCAACCCCACCAAATGTCTTATATTGTGAATATCCCACTGTTTTAATGTCATGAAAAGTCCAGATGAAGAATAAGGCCCGAAATGTGTCACAGTGTCCCAAATTAAGTGAGAGCACTGCCTGGTGGTGACACCAGTTGCTACTGCTTTTGTCCCACTGCTTTAGTGTCATGAAAAGCCCAGATGAAGATTAAGGCCAGAAATGCATCAGTGTCCCAACTTAAGTGAGACCATTGCCTAGTGGTGATGCCATTTGCTGCTGCTGCTGCTGTCCCACTGCTTTAATGTCATGAAAAATCCAGATGAAGATTAAGGCCAGAAATGCATCAGTGTCCCAACTTTAGTGAGACCATTGCCTGGTGTTGAGGTTGATGCCTGCTGCATCTCTGATACATGTTGCCGTTTGTGTGTGCCTTCATACACAATGGTGAGTCATTGTTCATCCCAGTGAATTTTTTTTTTTTGCATAAACATAGCCTTTTAATTTCTATTGAATCTTGTTCTGTGTTGTAAGCAGTCTGTCATGTTCCTTTTTGGGGAACCATAATATATATGGAATGATTACACTTGACCCTGGTGGTTCACATCCACATGCCAGGCATATGTTACAAGTCCAACACAGATTGTGGTACTGTAACATTTATTTTTTATTTCAAGGTGGGGGGTTACCACTATCTTTGACTGAAATATTATCATTTCTAATTATTTTTTTATTTTCTCAGGTCATATGTACACTTGTGTTCTGCACGTTTGGGGTGGTTGATAACTTTAGCTGAACGGAAACTGGCAAGCCATGTCAAGGTAAGTATTAATTTTTTTTGGGGGGTGGCACATTTGAAACCAAGTTTCATGAATGTTTTCATCTTCTTTCCAGGTCTTCAGCATATCCATTCCTAACTGTTGTCCATCTTCAGATTAGAAGATACCTCCTACGGAAGTCAGCAGCACCTCATTGTTACTTGAAAACAAATGATACAAAAATTACAAGTTCATTGCACCACCACATTCAGTTCCCATTGTGGCTGTTCCTGTCTTCTGTTATATCTGGCTTAAAATACCAAGCTATTACTAAACCCCTTAGCCAGCTTAAAATACCAAGCTATTACTAAACCCATTAGCCAGCTTAAAACAACAAGCTATTAGTAAAGCCCTTAAACAAATTCTCACATTGAGTGAGTGACACACATTAGCCCACTGTCATACTTACATTATATCACAGGTTTTCAGGACAAGGATAACATGTTGTACAACCCTGGCATACTGCAGTATGCATGACCCATCTGTGAATAAAGGATATATTATCTGGCCTGTATGTCACCGCCATTGAATGCTTTAGACCAGGAGAATAAAATTAGGTTAAAAAATGAAAGAGGAAATAGGAGTGATACTTACTTGTAGATGTTATCCTTTAGGTGGTAGAAGTACTGCAGTCCTGCAAAGTTACATATTCTGTAACCTGTGAAAACAAAATGAAAATCAGTTGCCGATATTTGGTGAGGTGGCAATGGTATCTTTAAAATGGTAAAGGAAGGATTCACACCACAGTTCAAGTCAAAACCATAGTACATATTAGTACATACTTACTGTAAATTAATGATAAGAAGCAGGGTGGCTGCAGCTGGCTGCAGGTTCATAGCTTGGGCACAAGTACAATGTCTCTCTCTTTCTCACTGTCAAGAAGCAGAGTGGCTGTGGCTGGCTGCAGGTTCATAGCTTGGGCACAGGTACAATGTCTCTCTCTCAATAAGCAGGGTGGCTGTGGCTGGCTGTGGGTTCATAGCTTGGGCACAGGTAAAATGTCTGTCTGTCTCTCTCTCTCTCTCTCTCTCTCTCTCTCTCTCTCTCTCTACTCTCAAGAAGCAGGGTGGCTGTGGCTGGATGCAGGTTCATAGCTTTGGCACAGGTACAATGTCTGTCTGTCTCTATCTCTCTCTCTCTCCTACTCTCAAGAAGCAGGGTGGCTGTGGCTGGCTGCAGGGTCATAGCTTGGGCACAGGTACAATGTCTCTCTCTCTCACTCTCAATAAGCAGAGTGGTTGTGGCTGACTGTGGGTTCATAGCTTGGGTACAGGTACAATGTCTCTCTCTCACTCTCAATAAGCAGGGTGGCTGTGGCTGGCTGTGGGTTCATAGCTTGGGCACAGGTACAATGTCTGTCTCTCTCTCTCTCTCTCTCTCTCTCTCCTACTCTCAAGAAGCAGGGTGGCTGTGGCTTGCTGCAGGGTCATAGCTTGGGCACAGGTACAATGTCTCTCTCTCTCACTCTCAATAAGCAGAGTGGTTGTGGCTGACTGTGAGTTCATAGCTTGGGTACAGGTACAATGTCTCTCTCTCTCTCTCTCTCTCTCTCTCTCTTACTCTCAAGAAGCAGGATGGCTGTGGCTGGCTGTGGGTTCATAGCTTGGGCACAGGTACAATGTCTGTCTGTCTCTCTCTCTCTCTCTCTATCTCTCTATCTCTCTCTCTCCTACTCTTAAGAAGCAGGGTGGCTGTGGCTGGCTGCAGGTTCATAGATTGGGCACAGGTACAATGTCTCTCTCTCTCTCTCTCTTACTCTCAATAAGCAGGGTGGCTGTGCCTGGCTGTGGGTTCATAGCTAGGGCACAGGTACAATCTCTCTCTCTCTCTTACTCTCAATAAGCAGGATGGCTGTGGCTGGCTGTGGGCTCATAGATTGGGCATAGGTACAATCTCTCTCTCTATCTCTCTCTCTCACTCTCACTCTCAAGAAGCAGGGCAGCTGTGGCTGTTTGAGGGTTCATAGCTTGGGCACAGGTACAATGTATCTCTCTCACTCTCAAGAAGTTGGATGGCTGGCTGGGGTGTGTTACTATTTTTCAGTGTCAGGAGGATATCGGTCATTAAATCAACAGGATTTAAGTGGGTACAAGTTGACATTTATGTTCAGAGTACTGCGGGTAATAATGACTGCACTCATTCTGTGAACTGTACCCTCAAAATCAAGAAAGCTGAAGTCAAAATATAGCATGTCATTATTTGTCAATTGTCATATGATAGTCAAGGCCACCATTTTTATTTTTTAACATGAAAAATTGGTGACATTATGGAACTGCTACAGCCTTCACCCAGGTAATTTTGTTGTTACTGCATCCCACTAGCATCTTCATCATCATCATCTCCCTTCCATCCCTGAGCAACCGGCGCCTACTTCACAGTGCTAAATTTGTTTCTAATTTCTGTCTCGGTTCCATTCTGCCCTACCTCGTCTCCTCCCTATCTTCCCTGCCAACCCCAGCCCACGCCCTCAGGTCTACTGACTCCAGGATATTAGTAATCCCTCACTGAAGGACCTCTGCAGGCCAATCAGCTTTCTCTTACCTCCTCCCTAAGCTCTGGAACAAGCTGCCGGCCCAAATCCGCCATTCTTCCTCTAAACACTCTCTATCCTCTGCCTTCACTAACTTCTACACACCCAACTGTACATACCCCTGGCCTCCTCCCCCCTTTTCCGATTCTCTCCCCCCGATCTCCCTCCTCACCTTACATGGCCTGACCAGCGGCTTGGCCTTCGCCCAAAGGACTGGCTTATAAATTGCCCTAAATAACCCTGCACTAACCCACTCATGGCACTTCTGCTATCCCAATTCTTATTACCCCAACAACGTCTTCCCTAAGTCAACTCTCTCATCTTTCCCTGTGTATACTACCCAGACCTGTCACCTCTCCCTGGCCCCAAGCTCAGGCTTCCAGTTCTATCAGCCAACTTGGTGCATTATACTTCAAACTAATCTCTAGATAGTAGGCACTTATGTAAGTATGAATAGTTCTAGATGTGTAATCAAGTACGTTATGTCACCCTCTTTGTGGCACATGTATGTAGTGTCTCCTCATGTAGCAAGTTTGTAAAGCCACCCTTAACTATGTAACAATTGTTCAAATTGCTTTACTCCAATGTTCAACCTATTGATTGTTTTATGTATACCCTCCTCCCTTGCACCCCCCACCGGTCACACCGTGAGATGAGCATCTTGTTGCTCAGTGTGCCTCTCCTGGTGAAACATTTTCAATAAATATAAATAAATAAATAAATCAAGGAGGAAGCAGCCCTTGCAATCCTCAATGCTGGAGTTGTACTACTTGGAAATTCTTTTTCTATAACTGCATCATCAACCTCAATAGTACACCATTTGACACTGCCATCAGGATGGTCTGCTTCAACAGCATCAGCATCAGCACAACCATCATCCTGATGGGGTACAAACACAGATGTGGTTGTCCTGCTTGGTATATGATCTTCATTCATTTTAATAAATGTCAGCATGCTGACAGTTGTAGGTGATAGGTTAGTATGGCAGTCATGCACTATGACCCCCACAGAATTAAATACTCTCTCCACACTTACACTGGAGGGTGAGCAGGTCAGGTACTTCAGTGCTGCTGATGTCAGCACTGGCCATTAATTCACCTTGCCACTCCAGTACACAGAAGGACCATCCAATATTGTCAGATGCCTGTTTTCTGCCAAATAGGCCTCAACCATGGTCTGTGATGCACATATTCCTGATGAATCATCCACCTGTTCACAAAATTCATCTAGGTCACAAATTCCTACTTGGGACAATGTACCCCAAAGTGGATTAATGGACAACTGTGCAGCTGACACCACCCCTTGCCTCTCAGCCACTTTACTGGATGTGCTCAGTCCACAGTGCTCTTCAGCCTTTTTATGCTGTGGTTTGCAGAACTTTGCATGTGACTTCTGTGCCCCATGAACCAATCAGACCAGCTGTCCAGTAAGATTTTGAACCTGATCTTGCCCTCCTTCCAATATGAATGCCTTGCCATGCTTGTAGCATGGGTCCATTATGGCTATTCCAAATTCTGGAGATTGCTAAGTAGTGGCGATGTGTCGATTGCTGTCTAATATTGTAATCATAAGTTTCAGTAATGCACAGCTTGACCTATCTCTGACCACCCTAAGGCTAGGCTGCAGATTCAACAAAGTCTTCCTCAGCACCCACAGCAGTGGAATGTCTTGATTAATGGATGCAGTGTCATCACTCACTGCCTGTGTGGCATGTTCAAATGGCCTCAAGATTAATATTACTGAAACCATGCATCTCCATTGTTCAGTTGTCATAGATATTGAGGCCCCTGAACTGTCATGGCTAGTGTTCATAACTAGGTACTTGGAGATGGCTTTGTACTGCTCATACAACTACTCTGCCATGTAAAGGGTCGAGTTCCCTCTCATGACAACTTCAAGCTTGAGGCAGTGCTGAGAGAGGCTGTTTTGAATCTGCAGCTGCCTAGGTTGGTCATGGGTCTTTCCAGAGTATGAAAAGGGGGCACAGATGCTGCGTGCAACAGTCAGCATTTGCTTTATTTCAAGGTACTGCAGACACTCCTGTACCACAAGATTTAAACAGTAGGTCATGCAGGGAGCCCTCACAAAGCCACCATTGCTGATACATTTAACAATGTTTGATCCATTATCACTAGCTAAGAAACCAGCTTTTAGGGACAGGGGGTGCAGCCACTCATCGGTTTATGTCAGTAGCAAGTCAAGCATGTTTTTGCCTATATAGGACCCTGCTACATAGCTATGCATTGCAAGTGTGGCATGCTGTCTAGTGCCATGAAGGTTGCTACCACAAGAGTCTGACTTATTACACTGCTTTCCCATCCCACCATCACAGACAATCCCATGTAGTTGTACCCAATGTGCAGTAATACACAGATAGGAACTACCGGCCATTTTGACACTTTGCCACATATCCATGCTTAAGTGAATGTAAGGTGATGCATGCTGTTGAAGGGCATGTCTTACAGACTCTGTCACTGTCCAATATAACTCAAGGACAGCATGGGTGGAAAAGTATGTCCTGGATGGGATCTTCCATTTAGGACAGGCCTGTGCTGCAAAGTGCCATAATCCTGCATTCTCCATAATAGGTGAATGGCAAAAGGTCAATTGCCAGCATTTCTGCTACTGTAGCATTGAGTTCATGTGCAACTACATGATTTGGTGGGTATTTACTGTTCCGGGCAAAAAGGCTGTGCAACCTGGGCTGCATTGTTCTGTGTTTTGTGTGTTGCATGCCAAATGGTGCCCCTCTGCAAACTGACATGGATAGGGTACCTTTGACATGTGATGGTGGGTGCACAGGTGACAAGCCAATAAATGCAGTTAGTTTACCTGTTGTAGGCACAGGGGTTGATGTACTAGAATTACTACATGGACCACTGCTACTCTGACCACTACTTGAACATTTAAAATCATCCTCCTCCTCATGCCTGTAGTAATCCTCTGGTGTTATTTCACCACTTTTACCAACATGGCTGCTTACATTAAAGGAAGGGGATACCATGCTCATTAAGGTGGATTAGGGTGAATGCCCCACTACAACATTAGCCCCCCCTCTGGTTCCAAGTCCAGAGTGCCATGTGCCTGCTCTTGAGATAAGTATGCTGACCCCCAGTGCCCAGATGGCTACCCTTTTTACCCCACTTCACATTTGCTTGGCAAAGCTAACAGATTGCCACTGTTTCATCACTACCATTTTGTACGAAAAAATCCCAGACTAGGGATTTTGATGCCCTACTTTTCATATGTCACTTCTGGGGTTGCATATGTAATGGTAGTTTTGTTGGCGATGAAATGGGGGGTGTACTGCATGATTTCTGGTGTTGTGCACACTTGGACTTTGACTGAACATCACAATTGATGACTGTTACTTTAGGTTCAGCAACAGACACAGCTACATCAGAACTTTGAGGAGAGGGGTACTGACTAACAAACTGTTTACAAACAGCCACCTTCACTTTCTTTTTTGTCTGGTTCCCAAATGTGGTTGCTAGCATCATCATCATCATAATCATCATCCACAAATTCACTTTGGATGCTTTCCTCGTTTGGAGATATTCCAGCCACAGCCTCAATACTCTCATCCACACATTTTTTATCAACATCTTAATGTTCGGATGGCCTAACCTCAAGATCAGTGGAAAAATGAGACTGTAAGTCATTAGCATGATCAGAATCATGTTCATCTACTGTGGGGAGTGGGACATCAACTATACTCATGTCTGCGGATTCAACAACATTTTTCCCACCTGATAAGTTTGCCCAGGTTGAACTTGTAGCAATACTCATGTTGTTATCAACCATGCCGTCACTAACTTTACTACCAGCATGGACAACAGCATCTCCAACCAGCATTGAAATGACTAATTTCACTGTGAAAAACAGTCAGAGAAGTCCCTTTACTTGCAGCAATTGCTACCTTTCCCTTCTGCTGTGTACTACCATGGCCAACGCCACTACTCTTAACACTACTAGACTTGTTACTAGCCCCTGATAAACCTGCTTCATCATCACAAGAACTTCCACTGCTAATAGTCTTATTGGGAGCAACGCCACAGCCAGAAACAGCTTTGCATGACAGTCTCTTCATGGGCATTTTTTAAGATTACACAGACAATTAAGAGCAACTTATTATTTCAGTTGTTCTGGGGTGATGGGAAGCAAAAAACACAAGAGATGCAGCTGCACAGACACAAATAACACAAGACCTGAGCCAGTCTTCAGAAATCCAAAACTCAAAAAACAATACCTTGTTTGCTTGGGGGAGTTGGACAGCTTTAGCTATATGGATAGAAGCAGGAAAAAAAGTTTCAGACAGGCTCAGAAATTCAGAGTACTGCTATTGCAGTGCTGCAATAAAATGTGTATCAATTTACACAATGCACACACATTAAAGGTCAGTCACAGAAAATTTAACTGTTCAGTAAACTACAATACAGACAGTCTTCTAAAATGACTGAAAAAAGCAGAACAAACAGAAAAAAACAATAAAAAATTAAGTGAAGTTGTACTGTGTGTACCTGAACACACAAATAATAAAAAAACTAGCCAACAAAAGTTGGAAAAAACTGCCTTTCTCACTAATTTCCCTTCTATACCACAGATCCACCCTTCCCCTGAAGCACACTTCTACAGTATCTGTCACTACAGAGACTGAATGTACTAAATTAACATGAAATATTCACACAAAATCAATAAATGCTTGCTCTTCAGACCTGTGCTTTTAAGTAGCTCTGCACCACCCCTTCCAGCTTCTGGTTTGCCAATGGCTTGCCGCCAAGCTCCCTACTAATTCATATCCATGGCCAAATCAGAGCACAGGGAAACAGTCAAACAGCTGCAGTAGGAGTTTGTAAATGAGGATACTGTGCCCCAAATGTTGAAAAAGTCAATAGAAGGGTTTCTGGACCTTACACGCAGAGTGGAGCAGCAAGCGCTAGCAAATGTTGTAGGGTAATGCAGATGAATCAAAATGCTGTATGTATGAAAGCAATTATTTATTACATGGGACATAAGCCACAAGTTGGCAGTCTGAGGATGTGACAGTTTAGAATATAAAAGACCAGAGTCTCAACTCTATCAGATTCAGTATTATCCTTTACGGCAGATATGCATTACTTTCCACCCAAGCAAAACAAAAAGTGTTCCCAAAGGTTTGTTCCTCTAAGAGAGAAAAAACAAAAAAAAATGAAATAGTTCATTCTAATAGACACTTCAGTGAAATTAATACAGTTTAATGCCAGGACTAAATAGACATTTAGAGCCCATCTTGATGAAGAAAACAAAATACTGCCCTTTCTGGGCTGAGCCCTGTTACAAGCATGCAACCAACTTTCACCTGTCCTAAGAAACTCACCCTCTCACAATTGCTTCAAATACCAAATC
This sequence comes from Neoceratodus forsteri, assembly GCA_016271365.2. NCBI lineage: Eukaryota > Metazoa > Chordata > Ceratodontiformes > Ceratodontidae > Neoceratodus > Neoceratodus forsteri. The sequence goes on from CM057453.1 coordinate 218,706,368, forward strand.
TGACAACTTCCACTACCCACCTGCACCTGCTCCTAGCCTCTGGCAGTCCCAGGCTCATGCCAAATGCTTCTGTGGATAATAATCAAATCCTCAGAATTGTATGATACTATTTGTGCATAGTTCATCTGAATATACAATACTTTGCTGCATTACTTACGCAGCTGTATATTTATCTAATGTATCTATTATGCAGTTTCTGCTTTATATCCCTTTCCCTCTTCCCCGGGTCACAACTGGAAATGAGCCTCAGCTCAGAGTGCCTTTCCCAGTTATCAAATGTTTAAATAAAATAAATAAATTTTGAATATTTCCATGCCCTTCCTGGGCCCTGTTCTGCTCGGAGCAAGCACATGAAAAATCTAGAGCCTCTCCTAGCTCAGTCTCACTCCAAGAGGGTGATAAATAATAATATTAATCAAAACAAAAATTTTAAAGACTATTCAGGACTGGAACCAATAACTCCTCTACACCCCCACCACACACACACATCACTGATACCAGCTTTGATGGAGTTGGGAAATTTCAGTTAATGTCCCTCCAGTTCTTGAAGAAGGAATTTATATGATTAAAGAGCCTTATTCCATGACCCTGACTACCTCCCATTAACCGATCCCCCATAGAACATATCATCATGATCACTTAGCACCAGTAATTTGAGATTATGTATGGGGCTCTAATGTTTAAAAAAAAATCAAGCTAATTTTGCATGATAGCTTAAACAGCGATATTAGTGCATCTAATTTTATTGCACTACTTCATTTTAGTTGATTACATTTAGTGATTGATATTGTTTTAATGCTGTTCCTTATCTCCTATTGGCAGTCTCAGAAAAGATCTGTGTTAAAATGATGTATTCCATGGAGTGTTTAGGCCTCTTGTACAGAACCTTGCAACAGGTCTGCAGGAGGAAAGTGAATCATTCATGTGGTACACTTTTCCTCTTCCAGGTAAGGATGACTTGATTTTATCTTTATAGCACCCCTCCCTGGTGTCACAGTGCACTAAGTGCTGCTAAGCCAGCAGAGTTTGAGGCTTTAACTTTGAAGATATTAGTCCCTGCTGTGGAAGAGGAATACACTGATTGAGATTTAAAAAAAAAAACAATTTTTGGCCATAATGTTAATGGTTCACTTTTATATTCTCACAGAATGGTGACCAATGAAAACCAAGTGTCAGGATGCAAAATTTGCAAAACTTACTGCTGGCTTTTAATTTGCCTGCATGCACCAGCACAAGCTGGTGTGGGGTGGAAAGTGCCGACTGGGCAGGGCTGTTGATAATATGATAAGGTAACCTCAGAGTGCAAGCCAATCACTTTTACAGCACTGTTTCGTGTTGGAAGTAAGGGCAATAATCATATCGCAAATGATCAGTCGTCATTATTTCGAATATGAGCTGCAATTATAACAATATCATAGCAATCTCCACTATCACAATGCATTTAAATCAAATACATAGTTTCAGGCTTTTCTAGGTCCCCCTCTGAATATTTCCCCTCCTTTATTTAGGTTCACAATATCCCCCTTGGTGTTTTTCCTCTCCCTAACATACCTGTAGAAAGTTTTGACACCTTCTTTTACTGATTGGGCTATTCTTTTTTCAGTTTACACTTTTGTGCTCCTTACTGCATTCTCCATCTCCTTCTGTTTTTCCTGTTATAGTTCCCTGTTTCCCTCCCTCTGAGTTTCATTGTACTTTCTAAATTCCTGTTTTTTTCCCCTAATCTTCCCTGCCACTTCTTTAGTAAACCATTGTGTTTTTTCTTTCTTCTTGCTTTGTTCACTAGCTTTACACAGTTGCTTGTTGCCTCTGCTATGGCTCCTTTAAGTTTTTCCTACTGTCCCTCTACCCCCTGCCCCTTTGCTAGGAATTTCTTGAGGTGCCCCCCAATTTTTGCAAAGTTTGCCCTCTTTAAATCCATGAACCTTACTTTTAAGTGTCTTGACTCCACAACTGTCTTCACCTTAAATCACACTGTAATGTGATTGCTGGACCTTAGATGGTTGCCCATGATCTGTTATTCAGTCACTATTCATCAGAACTAGGTCTAAGTTCCGGTGACATCGGCAGGCATGGAGGATGGAGATCTTGATAGCTCCCCGAGTCATCACCTAGATTCCCCCCTCAATCGCATTTAAAACTGGCATCCAAACTGAAACAAAGAAAATTAGAAAATATGATGGCTACTACAAGGCAAAGACATAAAGAAAACATGATGTAAACATTGATTAATGCTGAAAATGAGCACCTGACCTAGCGCCTTCAGGCCACAGATCTCAGAGACACTCGATTTCCCCCAGTTCTAGATCTGCATCAGAAACCAGCTCTGAGGAAGAGGCAGCATTTACAATAACTTCTAAAAAGCTCTACAAAGAGCTGAAAAGACTTGAAGACACCCTCACCAAGACACAAGGGGACCTCTCTGAGATCAAAAAAGAGCAGAAATCGCAGGGCCAAAAAATTGCTGATCTCGAAGAGCATGCTACCGAGACTACTAAATCTATGGACTTACATAACGGAGCAATACTCCAACTCCACAGCAGAAGGGTCTGGTTACAGCAGAAAACAGAGGACCTAGAAAATTGGTCTAGGAGAGTGAATATATGGATCCACTGCCTTCCAGAACAGGCTGAATCATGAGATATGATAAAATATATGGAGGGCCTCATAAAAGAGCTATTATCGCTAGAGAAGGCTTACTTCCTTAACATTATCAGAACTCACAGATCACTGGGCCCCAGCCCCTCAGACCCTATGGTAAGACCCAGGTCAGTGATAATTGCCTTTCTCGATTACAGAACTAAACAAGAAATTTTATATAAAGCGTAGGCCACAAAAGAAGTACTGTTTGGAGATACTCGCTTATTTTTTGAGCACAATTATGCGGATGGACAGAAGAAGAAAAATGCTTCCCATCTTAAAGTTGTTATGGGCCAAGGAGATTAAAGTGAAGTTAGACTACCCTGCGACATTGAAAATTACTACAGACTCTGGGACCCACTCATTTCCAGCTATTTCTGAGGCAGTAAAGTTCCTAAAGCAATGGGACATAGCCATAGATACCTTATTAGATGCAGAAGTAATTAAAGAGCTGGAATACCAATGCTGGTATACTGTCAGGAATCCCAAATGAGCAAGAGGACTGCAGATAGTTCAGCCTGAAGATGCAGGATCCTTGGAACAACTGGATCTGGCCAGAAACACAGCACCCTGAACTAAATCCATTCTTTCCCCGTGAAAGTCCAGAGGAAGGTGACGTGGTCGCAATGCAGAGGCAGCATCACAGAAAGTAAATAAAGGAGCAGGAGATCAAGACTGGAGACAGAAGTAGGAACTGTGATTGGAACGATTTTGGCTAGCTTTCTGGCCTTATGTAAGACTTTTATTTCATCTTGCAAGACTGCCTTCAACCATTGTGATATGGTTAGGTTATAAACTTATAAGTATACAGCCACGAATGCCATAATTCTCCTTAATTCTTTTAATATTTGGCACTATTTCCCATTGGTTTAAAGGAGCCCTCCCATAGATTTATAGAGGCATACACTGCTAGAGAAGGAGCTGGCAAACACAAATGATTGCATTAAAGTCAATATGGCACAAAGTACAAGCTAGTAAACTAATGCTAAATTCATATGTTGAATTCTTAAGATAATTTTGGATGCACTTAAAAGGAAAAGGGGGGTTAAAATAAAAAGTGGAGGGGGAGCGGGGTGATGTGGGGGGAGGGGGCTTAAACTACATTGAAAACTCCCTTTTTTCTTTCTGTTCGGTGAGAGATTTCTACCATTCCTAGCTGATGACACACCTATTTCTGAGACCAGATTGGACCTCGGTTTGGTGCAGCCAAGATTAGCTGCACATTCCTTCCTGAATAGAGACCTCTGCTGGGAAGGTGAAGGTGGCACTTTTGGAAGAGGCTAAGCATTGGTTATGGTTGAACGTTGATGTTATTTGTTGATATTACTTAGAAAACATGTTTATGCCTAGAACAGTATGCAAGCTCTACCCAGGCCAGTTCTGGGGAGGGGGGCAAGGGGTTATAGATGGCGGTGAAATGGTAGACATGGAAACAGATGAGATACACTATAAGAAATGGACCTAAAGTTAATTACTTAAAAGTTAAAGGCTTGAACAGCCCTATTGAAAGAGCTCACCTGTTGAAACAACTGGGGAACTATAAAGTAGATCTTGCATATGTTCAAGAATCTCATGTTAAATTAAAACGGTCACGGGGGGGAGAGGTTCACACGGCTACTTGGAAAGCTCATCCTCACCTTAGGGGCATAGTGATATTAATCAGGAAGGACTCTCCAATAAAGATAGTAAAATCTGAAAATGATGCAGCAGGTTGTTTTGTGAGACTGAAGGCCTGCTACTATGGGGTGCCTTGTGTTTTTTTAAATCTTTATGCCCCAAATGAGGACAGGGACAACCGTTCCTTTCTCCACACTTTATTCTCAGAAGCAGTCACAGACATGGACTCATTGTGCATAAGCGGGGGAGATTTCAATAAAGTCATGTCATGGAAACTAGATAGACAAGGGGCTGCAGGCCCTAGGTCAGGACTAGTAAATGGCACTTTTCTCAGAAGACTCACAGAGAAATCAGGGTTCTTTGAGACCTGGTGATACTGCCACTAAGATGAGTTTGACTTTTCTTTCTTTTCACATAGACATAACAGTTATTCCTGGCTAAATATGTTTTTCCTCCCCATTGCGAGAAGCACACACTTGCAGGCCTGCTCCATACTCCCAATGACTTGGTCAGACCATGCCCCAGTATTGCAGTTCCTACCAACTGATTTCATTACTGAACTTAGATTTAAAAATTTTTACTGGAATATTGACAGACTGCATCTAGATGGCAATTCATAGTATAATTCATCTTAATCAGGCAGGATTTATATCTGGTACATATCTTCAGGACAACATCAGAAGATTCTTAAATGTTATTTCTAGTCGGTGGGGATAGGGGGCATTCCAATTGGCCATCTCCATGGACCCTGAAAAAGCATTTGATAGAGTGAATTGGTATTTTTTTACAAAAAACATGGAGAAATTTAGATTTGGCCCCAAATTTAGAAAAATAATTTCTAGCCTTTACACCTCTCCCCAGGTTCTTGTATGGGTTAATGGAATAAATTCCAGAAGGTTTCCAATCTATAGAGGAACAAGGCAAGGATGCCCTCTGTCTCCATTGTTATTTGTTATCTTTTTAGAACCTTTAGCCGCAAAGGTCAGGCATTCTCCAGAGATAGATGGGGTAATGGCAGGTGGGGCAGAACAGAAGGCAGCCCTTTATGCAAACAACACTCTGTTTTTTTGAGTAACCCTGACAGGTCAGTGCTAACTTTAAATAGGGTGCCAGAGCAATTTGCCTGCATCTCGGTTTACGAAATAAACATGACCAAATCAGAAAAATACTGATTCTTACTGGGAAACCCACACAGACTTTCAAATCTATATTCTCATATGCTTGGACAAAAAATAACCAATTTAGATACCTAGGGATACAATTTTCTACTTCAAAAAGTAGGTTGTTCTATGCTAAATATAATACACTCTGGAATGAGATGCTGAGTGATATGGCTAGATGGTCCCTTTTATCTGTTACACTAGCAGGCCAAATAGATTCAATTAAGATGAATCTACTACCTAGGTTTCTATTTTTATTTTCCACATTGCCCATCCCTATACACCTGAATATTGGAAGAAAGTTAGTCAAGGATTAGACAAGTTTATATGGGGAGGAAAGAGACCCAGGGTGGTGAGGAGACTCCTGTACCTTCACAGGACCAAAGGAGGCAAGGTACTACCAGACCTATATTAATACTATCTGGCATACCAGATGGTTCCACTATTGTCTTGGGCTAGATGCCGAGAAATGTCAGGATGGTATGGGACTGAGAAAAGTGGGGCCTTGCCACTGCCTTTGTTTTCACTAGTCTTCATGGATGTCCCACCGAGTATTCTAGAGCATGTGCACAACCCCTGGGAGAGACATTTAGTGAAGACTCTGCATCGAGTATTGGCTCTGATGGGATCAAAAGAGAAGTTAGGCCCTTTGTCTCTAATAAGATTTTGTCCTGACTTTTCCACTCCAAGACTAGACTCAGAGTATGTGATATTGGAAACTAAAGGTTTAGACAGATTTTCTCAATTTCTGGAACGAGGGATTTGCATGTCCTTCCAAAAGCTAAGGGATAAATTTCATCTTACTATCTCAGACCTATTTAGATATATGCAGGTCAGACATTTTATTGAACATAAGGACAACGAAAGAGCAATATCTAGGTTAAGAAACCCCTGGGAAGAATTTGTGTGTGGGGTCATCCTGGGAACTAACAATACAAAACTCATCTCTAACCTATATTCTAGATTAAAGATGACAGAAGAGGCCCCACTGTTATGAATAAAGGAACAATGGGAGAGGGAATCTCAAACCTTTATTGCAACCAAAGTTTGGGACAAGCACCAGAAGGTGGGGTGGAGAGTGACTTCTTCCCCTGGCTGGAGAGAATTTGTTTGGAAAATACTAATTTGCTTCTTTTGTACTCCCATGATCACAAGGCACTTCAACAGTACTTATACAGATAGATGTTGGTGCAACTGTGGAGAAGCTGGATCTCATCACCATATATTTTTGGCCTGCCCCTCCTTACAAGAGTTCTGGTCCAGAGTGCAATTGGTTACCAGACAGATCTTACAAATAGATATTCCAGATGAATTTTCAGAATGGATACTTGGCCTCCTTACGATCATTTGGCTACCCTCACTCCATAGGAAACTAGCATTAATTCTTATAGCCGTAGCACTAAATCATGTGACTGCCAGATGGCTGAGGCCACTCCCTCAATCCCTCCAGAACTTGGTTGACTGAACCAATAACAATAATAATAATAAGAAGAAGAATTTTTATTTGTATATCACCTTTCAGTTATCAAAGTGCCTTATATAAACAACAATTAAAACAATTTAAACAGTCATTTAAAATATTCAACAGAACCATGTCATTAAACAAATCAGTACTCCAAAAAAGCTTTTTCCCAAAGAAAAGTTTTCTAGACAAATTTATGGAGGTGTGGAGCCCATTGGTGGGATGGGCAGCCAGTTATTCTGACCCAGGGGACACTGATGTACTGGTAGGTTAGGATACCTCATAATTATATGAGATCTGTTTATGTTGGTGGAAGGCCACCATGTTGAGAAAACTACAAACTAGTTACATCTTCTAAGCTTACTGTCATGAGTTCACAATGATAACCTCACCTCCTAGATTTTGATGTACAGGGCTCGCCTCCATCCTCTTGCCGTATTCTCTATTTATCTCTTCCTTTTAGTAGTAATTTGACATTGTACACTGGTGCATAGAACCTAATAATCTGCTTCCCCCCATTGTAGACAGGATTATTTTATCTCTATATCATTATGAGTTTCGTGAATTATATATTGTGTTCTAGGCACTAAGTTCAAATCAAATCAAATCAAACTTTATTTATAAAAAAGCACCTTTCCGAAACCAAGGCGCTTGTACATAATTCATTAAAATAACTCCATAAATAAAACAACTAAATAAAACCATGATTAAACAAGATAAAACTCATGACAGCAACATTAAAAATCCATATATGCTTGGCTAAACAGATAAGTCTTCAAGGCTACCTTAAAACCTTGGACGGTAGAGCAATCTTGCACCTGACGAGGTGGAGAATTCCACAGGGTTGGGGCCATAAAACTAAAAGACCTGTCCCTGGATGTCTTTAAATGAACCTTGGGAATCTCTTGCAATCCCTCATCAGTGGATCAGAGAGAGCAGGAGGGACAGTAGGGATGAAGGAGATCTTTCAGGTAACCAGGTCCCTGGTCATGTAGGGCCTTATAGGTCAGCAAACTGACCTTGAAGGTATTCCGCCACTATACTGGCATCCAGTGCAGTCTGCAGAGCACAGGCATTATATGACTGGTTCTAGACAAACCAGTCAATAGCCTAGCTGCCGCATTCTCCACAAGATGCAGGAGGTGGATATCAACCCCCGGTAACCCAAGGTAAAGAGAATTTCAGTATTCAAGGCAGGAGGTAACGAAGGTGTGGACCAAAGTTGGAAGATTATTGGAAGGAACCAGGTGCTTCACCCGGCCAATGTTCCTCAGATGATAAAGAGAGGTTTTGACAACCACTGACACCTGAGATTTAAGTGTCATACAGTCATCAAACATAATGCCCAGGCTCCACACCCGGTCTGAGGTAGTTAGCTGAACACCCCCAAGCCAAAGACCTGACGGTGACCCCTCCAACAACCCCGGCTCCTGGCTCCCTGGCTCCACAATCAACACCTCAGTTTTTTCTGGGTTTAACCACAGCCAGCTCACATTCATCCAATCCTGTATTTTGGTAAGACAGTTGTTAAAAACCAAAACAGCAGCATCCTGGCCAGGCCCAAAGGACATGTACAGCTGAGTATCATCTGCATAGCAGTGAAAAATCAAGCCGTACTGCTTAATAATTGCTCCTAAAGGTAGCATGTACACCACAAACAACATAGGTGCCAATATGGAACACTGCGGCACCCCACAGGATAGGGGGAGGGATGCCGAGAAAAATATCCCAGACACCACCCTCTGAGTCCTACCCTCAAGGAAAGATTTAAACCATCTGAGAACTGTACCAGACAGTCTACAGATGAACCGCAGGTGCTCCAATAGCACACCATAGTCTACGGTGTCAAAAGCCGCAAAGAGATCAAGAAGGACCAAGATACAATGGGTCCTTCGATCTCTCGCTATTAGGAGGTCATTTAGTACCCAGACAAAGGCTGTCTCGGTACTATGTCTCTTCCTGAATCCAGACTGGAGAGAATCATAGACATTGTGGCTGGTCAAATGATCATCCAGCTGTGATGCAACCACCTTCTCAATAACCTTGCCCACAAAGGGCAGGTTAGAGACCGGCCTGTAGTTAGCCAGACAGTCTGGGTCCATGGATGACTTTTTAAGAAGATGCCGAACCACGGACTCTTTCAGAGTATCAGGGAAGATCCCCCTCTCCAAGGACATCCAAACTATCTCGGCAAGGACTGGACCGATTTTATCCACACAGCCTACTAAGAGATGTGTGGGGCCCGGGTCCAAACTGGATGATCAGCACAATGTCACTGATTGTGGGGTGGCTGAAGTCACACCACACAAAACGGGTGTCCAACATCTCCTGCCGACCTCCACAGCTCCCATTAGAGAGGGTCAAGTGGATGCCGGATCTAATTGTGGCAACCTTATCTGAAAAGAATCGAGCAAACTCCTCACACCATTCTTGAGAAAAAGCACTTCCAGGCTGAAGACAGATTGGATTGCACAATCTGCCCACAGTCTGGAAAAGCTGAGCTGGTCAATTCTGTGCAGTAGCAATCTCCTTGGACAGGGATGCTGCCTTCTTACAGGTAATTGTTGATTGACTGACCACATAATGGTCCATCAAACTAAGTCTGTCACTCTCCAGGCCTGACTTCTGCTAACACCTCTCTAGCCTTTGACCCACTCTCCTCAGCTTCCACAGAGTCTCATCAAACCAAGAAGACCTGGGACGAAGAGTGCAGGGGCGAACACAAATTGGAGCAATGGAATCCAGGGCCTCCACCATCGCCTTATTATAGGCAAGTACCAGGTCCCCTGGATCCATGCATTCACTCAGTAAACCTGACAGGTCCAGCACCACCATCAAGCCAACTGGGGAAACACCCCTCGAAGGGCGGTACCGAACCATCTCCATAGGGGCTGGCCCACTAGGGATGACCTCAATACTGAACCCAACAGTATGATGGTCAGACCACCCAACTGGTTCCACCACCAAATTGGATATCTCCATCCCAGAAGGAACACCAAGTACAAGGAATGACCTTCAATATGGGTTGGGGAGGAAATAACCTTTGTGAAGCCCAGCAAAACCATTAGCTGAAGGAAGCCCTGACTAAACTGTGAGAGTTCATCATTGACCCAGGCATTGAAATCCCCCAGAACCAACCATCTGGGGGATCCCAATGTTAGGTCGACAATGAAGTCTGCGACTTCCCGCAGGAAAACATTTCTGTCTCCTGGTGGACGGTAGATGAGAAGTATCCTGAACCCCACACTCTCACCTATGATACATTCAAAGGGGTTGGTCATTCTCTTTGGTACCGTCATTAGGCCCAGTTCTGATCTAAAACAGATGGCAACACCCCACCCCTGCGATCCAACCTTGGGCGGTGAATCACCAAGTACCCGGCTGGAATTGCTGATGCCAAAACTGGGCCAGCATTCTCATCCAGCCAGGCCTCAATGATGCAAGTCAGGTCAGATTATCTAACAAGATTTGCTATTATAGTGGTCTTGTTCTTAATAGACCTTGCATTGCATAACACCAACCGGGTAGGATGAGAACCCGAGGAAGACCGTGTTACCTGCCTGCTATAAGCAGAGCCCTTGGATATGGGAACCAGACAGGGAGGACCCCTTTCCTGGACCCATTTCACCCCAGGGTGTCTCCTTGTCCCCACTATACCTATCTGCCCACTCCTTTCCATTCCCTGTCCAGGCCAAGCCCTCGTCCTCCTCCTTCTAACAATCCCCAAAGCCCTACATCATCTATAAACCTCTGGCGACAGTGGAGGACAAGAAAAAGGACCAAGATCCCTGAGCCTGGAAGGGGAATAATACCCGACCGTCTTTATGCCTTCTCAACACATCTTTGCCACTGTCAGCAGACCCCGCAATATAATTTAATTCACCACTCTCTCTGACAGAGTGGGGAAAATAATCCAAAAACAGAACCCCCCACACTATCCCTATCCAATATTCTTTAATCCTCTACTCTCTCTCACAGAATGGGGGAAGAACAGAATGGGGGAGGAACAGTCAACAAACAGTAATTCCACACACTGTCTCTCTCACACAGTGAAAATAAATAAAACAAACCCAATGGCTCAAATTAAATCTTAATCCAAAATACATATAAAATCAAAACAAAAAGCAAAACATTTTAAACAGACAATAACATCTTAAGGCAGCATACAAACAAAAATAAAAATGAGGTCACTTAAAGTTCTTAAATCAGTTTATAAGTCCATAAGGCTCCCATCTCCTCAAAGAATAAATCAAGACTATATTAAGTCCAACTGCTGACATTTGGCTCAAAGAGAAACCAAATGCACTGTCAGCGCTATAAAACACTCTCACTTGAAAAATGTCAAAAAAAGCACAAAGAAAAGTCTGACCGGTATATGACAAAGGTGTTGTTCATAGGAATCCTGTTCTCAGACACGAGTGATCTTCCCAAAGTTCCATAAATAATAATAATAATAATAATAATAATAATAAACAACTTTATTTTTAAGGCATCTTTTAGAAAACCAAGGCGCCGAACAAATTAAAACACACCATACATCACTATATCCTTACAAATATAAAAAGGAAACTGTTGTCTTCACCACAGGCAGGGGAACAGAAAAGGACACTAACTAAGCATGGTACAAAGAAGGGGCTCTCTCAATGCCCAGTGCATCAGCAGTCACCTCGGAACATAAAGACTGGCACTATGATGTCCAAGTCTAGACCGGCCCTCCAGCCAGTCTCCTGGACAGTCTAGGAGAAACTGATGCTGTTAGGCTTGCCCTCCGGCAGACCTGATGCAGAATATCCTGTGCAGCCCCGGCACCTCAGAATAGACCACCCCACTGGGACATACAAAATAAGGAGCCTATCTGCACCAACCCACGTGGCCCAAGTTCAGAAAAAGACCCCTACTTGGACTTCTAGACCTTATTGCACAATGGTCGACCAGTTCAGAAAAAAACAGAGCAATATTACTCCAGACGAGGTCCTGACACCACAGCTCTCTGTCGATGTTCCAGGTCAGCTACTCCTAATCCAATAGTTCCTCAGGGACTCCTCCGAAACTCCTCCAGCACTATGGATATCCTCATTTCCCCTTTTCCACAATCAGTTTACTGGCACCACCAAAGAAGAAAAAGTCTAAATTTTCAGAGGCAGGGAGCATTAAAACTGGGCAGATAAAGGCACCACAATATAAAATACGCTCCAGCATGATTAAGCAGTCACTGGATCTGTGGCCCTTATGATTTAAAATATTGCTCAAAATATTTATTACTAGCTACCTGAAACATCACCTAAGCTGACTAACTCACTTTAATTCCCTACCTAAACTGCCGTAAGCCTAAAACAAATATAAATAAATAAAAAAAAACACTCGAAAACAGATTAAATAACTAATAAAATGAGCTTAAAGTAACACTACTGCTGCTGCTGATGCTGATCATGGCTAGCCCAGCATGGCCGCCATCTTACTTATAAGTTGTAGATGTTTAACAGTTCTTGGTTATACTAAACTGATTTTAACAGCAGATGGCTTGTAAGCTCCAAGGCGACACAAAGATGGACATTAGTGAAAGACTGGACAGAAATATATTCTCAGAATTTTTAACTTATTGTATGAAATTGAAAACAAACTGTCAAAGGTATGTATTCTAATGTCCAATGTCTGAAGTCTGAATGCTTAAATAAAGTTGATTTTCAAAAAGAAAAGAACTAGGTTTAATATTGCTCCATCCTGGGTGAGCTCCACCACTAGCTGCCTTAGGCATGCCGACTGCAGTGCATCCAGGATGTTTTTTCACATGGTAGTGGCTGTAGTATAGGTGTTCTAGTTGTCATCTGGCATGTTTAGATCTCCCATCAGAAACACCTCCCCATTTTCTGCAATTATGTGGATGGTTTTCACTAACACCCTGTCTATACCCTTCCCCTGCACTGGAGGTCTGTAGACAACTCCAGTGTGGATGGTGATGCCATTTCCTGTCTCTATGGTGACCCATAGTACCTCCTCCCCTTCCTGACTACCCTTTAACTCTGTTGCTTTGATCCCTTCCCTGATATAGATAGCAACCCCACCCCCATTTTGCCTTCCCTTTCTCTCCTGGAGATTGTGCACATTGGTATGGCAACATCCCATTCATGGTTACTTGTGTACTATGTTTCAGTGACCACTACAATGTCCACGTCTTCCTCCACCATCAAGGCTGCTATGTCTGGAATCTTGTTATCCAGGCTATGTGCATTTGTATACATGTCTTTCTGTGTTTTGATTACTTTGCCTATAACAGTTCCCTCCTTATCCCTATGCCTTCCCTCTATGCCTCACCTTGCTTTCCCCCTACTTGTGGTTTCTTTCAGTAATTCCCTAGCTCTAGTATCCTTTTGTTTGTCTACCTTAACCTGTAGGAGGGCAGTTAGTTTTTACCTACTTACTCCTTCCACTGCCTTGGCTAGTTTAAATGCTTGCCAATGAAACATTTAAACATCTCACTTAAGATCCTGGCCCCCCCCCGATGGATGCAGGCCATCCCCACTGTACAAGCCTGCATCCCTCCAGGTGGTCCCCCAGTCCCCAATAAAGTAAAATCCCTCAGCTCTGCACCAGTTCTTCAACCATTCATTAAATCCCTTAGTGCAGAGTACCCTGGCCTCACCCCTGCTGTAGACTGGTAACACTTTTGAGAAAGTTATCATGCATGCCACCTGTTTTACACTCCTCCCCAACTCTGTAAACTCCTGCAGTTTCCTCAGCTCTTCACAAGCCGGGTCATTTGTCCCCAGGTGGACAATGGCATCCAGCTCACTCACTCCCATCATGTTGCCCCAGCAATCCTTTGGATTCACTTTCGATCCCTCCAAGCTTCAGCTTAGTTCAGCTTAGTACTGAATTTTCCTAACATTCAAGTATGATCGAGAGGAGTTGAAGAATTGGTATCTGAGTAAAGTTAGATGGGGGAAGGGAGTTGAATATCCAATGTGAAGTCTTTTTAAGAAGTTACACTGATGTGACCTATTTTCTATACACGAGTGAAAAGGCCAATGAAATGAATGGAAGCGTTTATTCCAAAGGCATTTTTTTCTTAAGTTTATAACTTTCTTCCCTGTTACTATTTTATTTCTAATTTCTTCTGCTGGGGTCTTATTTAGCCCTCCTCTCACAAAAACATGCATTGTCATCTTTTACATCACCCTGGAAAGGGGTGTTTGCTGACTACGTCAGTACAGTCGGCAACTACTCTTTTCCAGAGTGATGTGAAAGATGACAACACATGTTTGTGAGAGGTGGGCTAAATAAGACCCCGACAGAAATACATTATTAACTTCAGAGAAAAACAATTGGAATGAATGTCCCCATGGCCTTATCACTCAAGCATGTGGCAAACAGGTCACATCAGCATAATTTTTCAAAAAACACTTCACAGGGGCTACCCCCCCCCCTTAACTTCACACTCAAAGCACAATTTTACAAGTCCCATTGACCAACTGAAAGATTGTTAAAGCCTACTCAGGATTGTGACTCATTCCATTCCCCTAAACCCCACCTCAGCACTGATTCTCGCTTTGATGTATACGGGGATCAAAATGTGATTAGGGCCCACGTTATCCTGGTGCGATCTGAAGCAAGTTGAAAGGCACGCCAGAGCCCTGTATAGGGTGGAAATACTAAACACAGCACCTCGGTCAACAGAAGTACCAGTTTTCACTCTTAAAACACAAGCTTTTACAAAGTGATCTTCTTCCCATCATTCTGATGGGGTACTCAGCCCTCACAGGGCATTTTCACCATGATCTCCACCACTTCTTTAAAATGGCTGATATAACTCTCTCTGCATGTAAGAAAGAAAAGATAAAAACTGAAATGAGTGAACCTTGAGGGGGATTTCTGTCTCTCCCTCCCACATGTGTCTATCACAATAAGGAAAATTAAGAGAACCACTTTCTGGAGGGTGATTTCTGCTTTAGATTTTGTCAAAATGCCACAGTTAAAACACCATTTGTGCAAGACTTGTTTTAGCAGTTAACCTAGAGAACCCATTTAATCAATGAGTTTTAAAACTTCAAATACTATCCATGATGAATAATCAAGAACAGTTGAAGGTGCCAAGTAGTTTTTAGTTTCCCTTGGTATTTATTCCTTAGCATACAAAAAGTAACACTGTAATCATGAACTACGTAAAAAGATTAAATTGTAGCCAGAATGATACAGTTTGTGAAATTAAGTCATTAAGTTATAGCAATGAATCCATTACTCCCTTCCCCCCATATGCACCTAATTGAACGCTTTTCACAAAAATGGTCTTGCTTTTCAGACTTTCTGTAGTCCATAAAGGGTTAAGGTAAAAGAGTGCAAAGTGCCACTTTGCTAACTTATTGAAGGTTTTGATTTTAGAAAACTAATTTGTAGGGGTGTGCAGAGCTGCCATTTTGAGGTAATTGTGATAGGGATGTTAGGTTGTAGTTATACATTTTTGTTTCAGTAGGCCTTTTCATGTTTTCTGTAGGATGTTCTATTTCTTTTTCTCTTTTAGAGCTCATTGGAATCAAACTGTGTCACTGAGGGCCCACTTAAATATTTGATGTTGGGGCCCAGCTGAAAAATCAATACAGACCCAGGGTGACAGACACAAATCAAAATCCATTGAGGCTTTTTTATCATTTTACATTTACGTAACTGTGATCAGGAAAAAAAAAGTAATTTAATTATAAAATAGATGATGTATAAAATGTCTCCAGAGTTTGGAATGTGGGTAGTAGCCCAGCTGTGTGTGTGTGTGGGGGCATGGGATTTCTTAGATATCAAGGTAATTCTAACTTCAGAGCTGAGTTGCATACTTGACATATAGTTTGATGGCTATAGTTTAGCATTGCACAATACTTTTTCCCCTTTCTAATCACTGTGGATTTCAGCTACATAAAACTTCGACTTGAGATGTGAGGCATAATGAATATATAGTACACCTAAAAATTAGTCTCTGCATGTAACACAGTTAACAGACACACCCCTAAAACAGCAGTAGGAAATCATTTTATTACAGTGTTTTCGCAAAAGTTCTTTAACTTTGATGGACTGCATCTGACTAAGGAGGGAGTCAGTGCATTGGGACAGAAGTTTGACATTTTTGCAAATATTTAAACTAACAAATGGGGACAGGGGTGCAGCACCCCATACGTCGAATGGGAAGAACACCCCTCCCCCCCCCAGCTAGGGGTCAAAGAGGGATTCAGTATGTTTGCAGCTCATTTGCATCACCAGGTAAGAAAAAAAGTCCGTCTCCCCATACAATGCACAGGAGAAATGCCAAACCTCACCCAACAACTAACACACCGATATCTGGCCAATGGAAAATCATGTACACAAGTGCTCACAGCCTGGGAAATAAGATCCCAGACCTGCAGGCAATAATGTCAGAGGCTAAACTGGATATAGTAGCAATTAGTGAGATGTGGTTTACCAGTAACCACACTTAGGAGACCAGTACCTGGCTATGTACTGTTCAGAAGAGACCGAGGTGCAAAAGGGGTGGAGGATGGTCTGTATGTCATGAAAATATCAAAGCTACAGAAATTCAGAATACACATAAGGAGCCAGAAGAACTGTGGGTCACCCTGGAAACAGGAAATGGGACAACCATAAGAAATGGGGTTGTCTACAGGCTCCCAGATGGGGGGGAGGACATAGACACATTACTGTTAGAAGATATACAAAATATGACAGCTAAAGGGGAGGTTCTCATAATGGGAGACTTCAACATGCCGGATACAGATTGGTCAATATCAGCAGGAACATCTGCCAGAACTAAACACACAGTGGATTACCTGCAGGGGGAGGGCCTCAAACAACTGGTACAACAACCCACAAGAGACAGGGCTATCCTAGATCTAGTACGGACTAACAGGGAAGGGATCACAGATCTCCAGGTAGATGGTCACCTGGGGGCCAGTGACCATCACGTTGGTATGGTTCAATTTGGCCACTACAACAAAATCATCCCATTCCAAGGCAAAAATATGGGACTTCAGAGGAGCTGACTTTGATAAGATGGCCAACAGAGTTAAGCTAGCTCTGGCAAAAAGAAACACAGGGGAGGGGATACAGGCAAAGTGGGCAAGCATTAAGGATGCAATACTTGAAGCAACATCTCATTGTGTAAGACAGAAAAGGAAGTGCAAAAGAAGAAGGAAACCACCTTGGTTCTCAAATACAGCAGCAGAAAAGGTCAGAGCCAAAAGGCTGGTCTTCAGGAAATATAAGGGAACACAGCGGGATGAATATAGGGAGGCATACCAAACTGCCCTAAGGGAAGCAGGGAAGGAAGTAAGCCAGACGAAGTCCCAAACTGAGGAAACACTAGCACAAACAGTAAAAGAAGGTGACAAGACTTTCTATAGATAGATTAGTGAAAGGAGAAAGTCCAGAGGGGGTATTGCTAAGCTCAGGAGAAAAGGGGGCATGTGAAGAGGAGGACTCTGTAAAAGCATCTATCCTAAATAGATACTTTTGCTCAGTATTTACTGAAGAGAAGGTAGGGCAGGACCCAAAGCTCAGCACCATGGACACAGTGGGGAGGGAGGTGAGTACTACTCCCTTCACAAAAGAAAGGGTCCTACAAGAACTCGCTAAGCTCAGGGTGGACAAGGCAATGGGACCTGATGGCATACATCCCAGGGTACTTAAGGAGCTAAGGGTGGAACTAGCAGAGCCATAAGCAGAACTGTGTAGTGAGTCTCTGAGCACAGGAGAGGTCTCAGAAGACTGGAGAAGGGCTCATGTGATCCCGCTCCACAAGAGTGGTAGCAGGGAGGAGGCAGGGAACTACAGACCAGTCAGTCTTACCTCAGTAGTGGGTAAGATTATGGAGGCACTCCTTAAGGAATGGATAGTGCAATACCTGGAATCCATAGGGGCACAGGACCCAAGACAGCATGGGTTTGCAAAAGGAAGGTCCTGTCAAACTAATCTCATAGATTTCTTTGACTGGGTAACCAGAGTGGTGGACTAAGGGGGAGCAGTTGATGTCGCCTACCTTGACTTCAGCAAAGCTTTCGACACTGTTCCACATAGAAGATTGATAAATAAGCTGGGCAGGCTCGGGGTGGGTCAGACGTTGGTCAACTGGGTGGCAAACTGATTGACGGGCAGAAAACAAAGAGTGGTGGTAAATTGTATACAGTCAGAAGAGATGCAAGTCACAAGTGGGGTACCTCAGTGATCAGTCCTGGGACCAGTCCTCTTCCATATCTTCATTAGTGACATTGCAAATGGGCTAGAGGGTAAGGCTTGTCTGTTTGCAGATGACACCAAGATCTGCAACACAGTAGATGATCCAGATGGGGTGGGCAGAATGAGAAAAGGTCTGGATAAACTATCAAAATGGTCAGAAGAGTGGCAACTGGGATTTAATGCAAAGAAGTGCAAGATCATGTACATAGGGAAGAGAAACCCTGAAGCCACCTATAGGCTGGGAGGGGAGTTGCTGGCAGTCACAAAGGAAGAAAGAGACTTGGGCATCATCATCACCAATGACCTGAAATCATCCAAGCAGACCTCTAAAGCAGTAGGTAAGGCTAGGGGGATGTTAGGGTCTATTAGTAGTGGTATCACAAGTCGTAAGAGGGAGGTAATAATCCCTCTTTACAAGACACTGTTTAGGCCCCATCTGGAGTACTGCATGCAGTACTGGAGGCCACACCTTCACAAGGACATTAACCAAATTGAGGCAGTCCAGAGAAGGCAACCAAAATGGTGCAGGGACTGCATCAGAAGACATATGAGATCAGATTAACAGAGCTCAATATGTATACCCTTGAGCAAAGGAGGGAGAGAGGTGATTTGATCAAAACATTCAAACACCTTAAGGGCATTAACAAGGTGAAAAAGTCTAACATGTTTAAATATAAGAAAAATAGCAGGACAAGAGGCCAAATCTCCAGCCTGATAACTTTCGAGGTAAAGAGAGCCTCTTCTCTTTGTCTGGACTCCTGCAGAGGGGTGCTACCCGATGAACACTTATATTTTATTAACTTTGTTCCTGTTCACCACTGGGTGGGCTTGTTATTTGATTTTCTTTGTGCTACTAATGCTGAAGTGTAAAGCTAGGGACTCACTGGCTTTTCTAGAGTTGCCTTGATGATTTCATCTTAAAGCCAGATATACCAAGCAGCTAATATAGATCAGACTTGTTTAATATGGTGGTATTTGGAGCTAATTGCTGATTACATCTTAAAGCCAGATATACCAAGCAGCTAATAGATCAGACTTGTTTAATATGGTGGTATTGAGCTAATTGTGCTTGTTACTGAAGGCATTAGGTTAGCTGGGTCCTAGTGTGACCTCATTTGGAATAGCCCCTGTTTGCTTAGAGTGGAGCTCCTTGTGTAAGTCACAACATATTCTCCCGCTGCATAGTAATGAGAAATTTTTCCACTTACATAGGCGCCTCCAAGCTAGGCACTCGGGACAATCAAGCAACTGAAGCAACAAGCAGCTCACCTGAGTAGCTGAGGAAGCCAAATCTCCAGCCTGATAACTTTGAGGTAAAGAGAGCCTCTTCTCTTCATCTGGACACCTGCAGAGGGTGTTAGCCACCGGCGCGCGCGCCATCTGCCCCGCCCCACCCCAACCACCCTCCCACCCAGAGGGCGGCTGTCAATTTAAGGATCCACCCGTGACATCACATCCAGTGACATTATGTCCTGTTGCCCAGAACCTATCTCCCACTTTCCCATTTGCAGGTTATACCTGCTGGCCACCAGAGGGACCTATGCCCTCACTACTTCCTACTCCTACCTGTACAGCACTACTTCCTGGGATCTGTCACCACAATGTATTGGCCCTGCTCACGCCTGCCTGTGCCTATCCCCACTAGCAGTGCACCACCCACTTACTCATCTGCTAGTCCACACTGTGCCCTGGCACCCTCCCTCCCCTTGCTCCTGAACCTCCTCTCCTGCCCCTTGGGACATCTGTGTGTCCCCGTCCCCTGCCCTCCCCTAGCTTTCTTCACCTCAGGCACATCTGGGTGTCTTCTTATCTCACTTTCCCTCCTGTACCTCCCTGCCCACCCCTGCTCCCTTAGCCTCCCTCCCCCATGTCAATCATAGGAAAACCTTCACCATCTCCCAGCCAGGGTGTTAGTCATGCTACTACTCCTGTCAGGAACATTCATCCAAACCCTGCCCCGGTTCCCAGGAGCTCCTCAACTCGCACCACAGGCCTATGCATGGTCTCCATGAATATCTGTAGCCTCCTAAAAAAGTTTGACTCACTACAATGCCTGGTCACATCAATTAACCCTCATGTCATCACCCTGGTTGAGACTTGGCTGTCGAAATCCTCCCCTGACTCCCTAGTCTCCCTTCCTGGTTTCACCCTTTTCCGGTCCGACCGTGTTGGGAGATGGGGCGGCTGCACTATTATGTCAAGGAATCTCCTGTACTCAGCCCCTGCCCGCTCCCATCCTGACTCAGGGCCCAGGCGCCACGCTGAAACTCAACCCCTGACCCTTTAAAGGACCCCTTTATCTGACTACTGCATACACGTGCCCCCAGGGACCAAACACAGGTCATTGCCTCTCTTACAGAATACCTTACCCTCTACCTCCTTCCGCTGATCAAATTCTGTGGGTGACTTAAATGTCAACTGGCTCAGCCCTCCTCCTCCTCCTCTACCCGAGACTCCTTTTCTGCAACAGACCCAACGCAACTAGTTACCCACCCTACCAGGACTAACCCCAAGAGAGGCTCCAGTACCCTGTTTGATGTACCACTCAACCGGCCCCTAATCGATCCCCAATGTACAATTCCTCCCCAGACTCTCTCAGTGATCACCCCATTCTATTCCACTGGTCAACCTCAGTCCCCAAACCCATAGCACAGTCCACATGCCGGGCGCCTAATACCTGGTGGACTGCTAAAACTAAGGAACTTCTGTCCCAAATTGACTGGTCTCCTATACAGGCAATTCCTGACATTGACACAGCTCTCCTTCTTTACCCAAACTTTTTAATAATGCCTGTGATATCTTGCCGCAGTGTTGACCCGCCGCTCTAAAAGGAAGAATGCCCCTGGGTTACCTCAGCTTTGATCCACCAGCTCAAACATAGGACAACCTATGGCACCCATGCCATTGAGACTGGCGGCCCAATGACAGGCGGTTGTATCACTACCGCCTGAAACAAGTGCACTCGGGCCATCAGAAAGGCAAGTCTGAGCACTATCGGTCCTCACTCACTGTCTCATGGGGAATCCCAGAACCTTCTGGGATAACATTAAACAGTTAAATGGGAGTGCACACTCCCCCACCCACCCAGATCAACATTAATGGTGTGATCCTCAGACCCAGCCCTCATAGCCACCCACCTCAACACCTCATTCACTGACCTTAGCCCTATCCTCCCTACAAATTTTTTGACCCTCCTCCCCAGCACATATCACGAATCTTTCTGTCTTATTTTCTCTCTGCCGTGAGCCCTAAGAATCCAGCCACCTTGTCACTGCCCTCAAGAGTAATAGTACCTGGCAGTGACACCTGGATCCGTGTATCCTACAGCTGGTCTTAGACACAGTCCTACCCGATCACATGCCTCATCAACCACTCTCTTTGCCTGGGGAAGGTTCCAACTGCCTGGAAAGTTGTCACTGTCACCCCTATCTTTGAAGGTGGTGATAGGACTGTGGCTGGAAACTATCGTACCGATCTCATTCTCTCTCCTCTCTCAAGGCCTTAGAAAAGTGGTGGCCTCTCAAATCTCTGACTACCTCTCCACCTACAATATCCTTTGTCCTGAGCAGCATGGCTTCCAGGCCCAGTACCAACACAGCCCTCCAAGACTTCTCCAACTTTCCACTCCTCCTTAGACACTGGTTCTCTGGCTGGTGCTGTCTTCATTGACCTCTGAAAGCTTTCGACACTGTCTCCCACCCCTCCTTCCTGATGCCCTTAGTCTCTCTGGTTTTGCTGCTGGGCTTATCTCCAGTGCACCAGTTTTCTGTCTGACCACTCACGCGTGTAAAATTAATGGGACCTACTCAGACATCTGTCCCATCTTTTCTAGGTTCCCAGGGCTCCATTCTAGGCCCCTTACTATTCCCCTTCCATAACACCCTTCCACGCTCTTGCTGGGGAACATTCTATTGACGCTGATGATGCAGTCATCTTTGCCTCAAATCGTAACCCTATTGCCCTCCAGGACTCAGCAGAAGTCCTTCACTGAAGCCGAGGGCTGGTTTAAGGAACATAGTTGGTGATAAATCTTAAAAAAGAAAAACCATGTTCTTCACTCATCCCCAAAACAAGTCCTGCAACTTCAAACTCCTCATTCACTCTGGGTCCTCATTCCCTCGAACAAGTTTGCTCCTATAAATACCTAGGGATCCATTTTGACCTCCCTCTCCTTCCATGGACACATAGCTGCCCTAGCCACTGCCACTAATATCCGATTGGGCATCTTACATCGGGTATAAACACTGCCTCCCACCAGAGGCTCTTTGACTTCATGATCACCTCCTCTATCCTGTCCCTAGTGGACTATGGACTGCAGTGTATGGTGCTGCTGATCAGACCGCACTCCATAAAATTAGCACTACTCTAAATAAGGCCTGCAGGTTAATTACATCGAACACTAGGATGACACACACCTGTCTACTGTATGCTAAGCGCTGGTACTTGATCTCGATGGTAGCTTCAAATATCTTACCTGTACCCTTACAAAAGACCCTCCTTGGCTTTCCCCACCAGGATTGACCACCATCAGCGCTGCTCTGTCCCACTAGTTCATACTCGGACCTCTGGAAAAACTCTCTTGTTATCCCTAGAGCTAGGACCTCTCATGGCCAAAGAGCCTTCAGCTTTAGGGCTCCTCCCTGGTTCAACACACTGCCTCCATCTCCTCAAGCTCCAACTACATCGTGTTCAAAACTTCCATAGTAACCACCTTATTAACACCGATGCTGTAACTGCCGCTAGTCAAAGCCATGCTCATACTACTATAACAAAGCTTATTACTAAGCTGCTAAGGACGACATAACTCTGGTATTGTTTGCATCCATCCTACCTGTACCAGCTTGTTTGTATCTATGTCTTAATTTACTGTTATACTTATGTGTTGTACTGCTATACTGTGTATTTTGGTTTGTCTTACTGTGACAAGGTATCTTTGTAAATGAGCCTATGGCTCAAAGGTTTTCCAAACTGCTGTTTAAATAAAATAAAAAATAAATAAAATAAGAGGACACAGCATGAGACTAGAGGGAGGCTGATTAAGGGGCAATGTGAGGAAATTCTTTTTCACAAAAAGGGTGGTGGATGCATGGAATGGCCTACCTCAGGAAGTGGTGGCTATGAATACAGTGCAGGACTTCAAATAGGCATGGGATAGGCATAAGGGAGCAATACAGATGAGTATGAATAGATAGGCCACTGACAGAGCAAAGGCCAATGGCACATTCATAAAGTAGAAAAATAAATGGGCAGACTGGATGGACCTTGCGGTCCTTATCTGCCATCAACTTCTATGTTTCTATGTTTTCTGGTAAAAAAAAATGTTTGTCGTGTAATCTTCATTTATTTGTTTATAGCACAATTTATCCATGTGTCAAACTGCTGTATATCATAAAATACACTAACATTCCAGTAAAGATATAGTGGGTAGATGTGTGTATTGGAACTACAACAGACAGGACAATGGAAGCATAAACAAATTAGAACATTCAGTATGGCTGTAATGAGTCCATTCCCCTGCCTCCGTTTCTTCTATGTTTGTGAGGTGCCAGAATTCAGCTTGTTGTCAGAAGATGGAGAAGATTGCTGCACCTGCTCAAAATAAGGCCATGCTTTTCTTTGCAGTTCAGCAGTATCATTGCAGTTTAACAGCAAGGCAACAGGCTTGGCAGACTTGACCCAGCTGTTCTGCAGACCATTAGACAGCCCTATGAATTCTTGACATCCAACTCTGCATGGAAGAGCAAAATCCACAAGGACCCTGCACTTCTGTAGGTGGACCAAGTCTTCTTAAGGTGCAGGGCCAAAAGTCCCCTGCACATGTGCATTTGTTTACGCAGGTCCCAAAGGGACCTGGATGAAAGGGAAAGGGGAAATTGTTTAACCATGAAAGGCACACTAAGGAAAGGCACACTAAGCCAGAGCTTGGTTCCAGGTGCGACCTGGGAGCACAAGGAAGTTAAGTGACTTGCTCAGGGACACAAAGTATGCAAGTGGAAGCTGTGGGATTCAAACCCAGGTCTGGTCTGCTGGATGTCACCATATTTGCAGCTCAGAGCCTTAGACCACTGCCTCCTCAGCTGAATGAGGATATGATGCCACTGTCTCAAAAAAGAAAGGAAATTGTTTGTAAAAAACTTTGGTAATGAACCAGTTAGGGTATCTTAACACCACAGAAGGAGGGAATTGTGGTGTTAGGGTTTCCAACGTTATCTCCCCTAGTCCCCCCCCCCAAGCAGCTCTCTGGGGTCTTGCTGAATAAGTGGCAGTCTTCCTTGGGGCTGTCAACACTAATGCTCACCCCTCCCCCAGCCCTTGTGCACAAGCACAAGTTTGAAGTGCAAGATACAGCTCCGAACATTTAATGATACACTTTTCAAAGGTAGAGAAGTATGTCCCACCAAATGTTGCCAATACAGTTTGTTGTAGCTTTCTTCATGTGGGGACATGCGTAAAGAAAGGAGATCATGTGAAATGTTGTTTGCTTCGGGAGTAGAGTAAGCATTAGGGTTGATAACCCCAAGGAAGACCCCACCACTGATTCGCCAAGACTCCAGAGACAAAAAACCCTAATGCTTTTTCCATTTTCTGCTTTGGGGGGTTGGGTGCAAGAGATACTTTTCTTAAAACAAAGTTGCCTCTGAGGCAGACCTGCCTCAGAGGCATACCTCGCTTCCCCTGCCACAGAGTCAAGGCTGCCTCTGAGGCAGGTGTGCCTCTGAAGCAGACATTATAGATAAGGCTGCTTCCAGGAAGGCCTTTAACCTATAGAGCTAAAGAGCTGAGCTGCATTGCTGTGCCGATTTCATGATGTAGTGGAAAGGTTTATAGGCTGGTGGACAAGAGGTTTAGAGTTTTAATCCATGCATGGTCCTTTTACTTCTCTTTTGTCACAGTTTCAATTGAGCGGTGATCAATGGTAGTGTGCTGTTAGAATAGTAAGTAAAGAAGAAGAAGGACTTGCTGTAGTGTGAGAAACAGCAAGTACAACAAACTAAGTTTTGCATTGCAATGAGGTATGCCTCTGAGGCAGGTCTGCCTGAGGTAACTTTGGTTTAAGAAAAGTGTCTCTTGCAATTGGGCGTGGGGAGTCAGGGTTGGAAACCCTAACACCACATTTCCCTACTTTTGTGGCATTAAATTACCCTAATTGGTGCATTAATAGTTTTTTTCAAAGACGATAGATAGATAGATAGATAGATAGATAGATAGATAGATAGATAGATAGATAGATAGATAGACAGACAGACAGACAGACAGAGACAGACAGACAGGCAAACATACAGACAGATAGATATAAATGTATATTTATATAGCAGTTAGCTTCTGTCTCCCCCCACCAACTACATAGCTAATAGTGAAGTGCTATCCCCAGCAATTCCCTAATTGCCCTGCAACCCCTCGCCCCAAACTATTGGTCAATGGCTGTATCACTTCCCTCCATTGGAGAGGAATGATGCTGAAATGAGCAGAGTTTTTTTTTTTTCCTTGCATTTTTACCCCCTGGATGTGACCTGGCTTTTCCCGACCCACCTCAACTGTCATCCACTGGTAAGGCGCTCCCATGTAGTTCATCTAGCCTCCAGTTGTGGCCTCGCAGATTGAGTGGTGAACGGTGCCAATACTGCCAGAGGAACTTCAGTTGGTTCCATTTTTTCCTTTTTTTGCCAGAGTTATGGTTGTGCCGTGATGTCAAGGAACATTTGCCGACGTCCTACCACGCTCCCCCCATGTGAGGCATAGGGCTGCTGCACCTCTGGCCTCCACCAGAGATCAGACCAGCACTGGCCTGTTAACCTCCCTCCCTCCCTCCCTGGGAAGCGAGCAGTCTGTTGGACACTCAATCTTCCCCTTCTCGGCTGGCATTCCAGATCTTAGGCTCATTCCCGAACCCGGGTCACTGGCATCACAAGCAGTAATCCTACCAATGCGTCAGCAAGCCAACCAAAATGAGCAAAGTTTTTAAATACATTTTTGAATGAATCATGCAGGCATGTTGCACTGAGAGTGCACTAGTAGTGAGCAGAACGCCAGGCCTTTGCACCTCCCTTATGCCTGTAGGTATGCAAGCAGTGCTAAAGACTGCTATGCGGGGGGGGTGTGTAAGAATGAATGGGTCATGTCCACCTGTATTCTGTGTTACTCTTGAGCTCAGCAGATTTGATATGTGCCTTCTTACAAACAACACATCGTGGCTACTGCAAATTGCATCTGAGCTCATAGCAAGGTTGAAAAGGTGTACTTCATGTATTTCAGATGACTGAACTCGGAATACCTACTTGTTTTTTTTTTATCAATGGACAACCTGCTCTGCTCACCAAGTCCTGATTCCAATAGTCAAATAAATTCTTAGCCGGGTGAGCTAATCCATCACATCACCAACACCCAAATTCAGATACTAAAATAAATAATTTAATTGTAATTCAGTAACACTGTAATGTAGTGACAACCAAAAGAGAATGAGACCCAAATCCTGATCATAATGAACAGGTAGTTTGGGTGGGAGCTGAAGACCACATGCTCCGGCAACTCGACTTGATGTGATGGCAATTATTGGGATAATAAATGCTCACAAAATGATGGGTTAACCATATTCTTAACACACATATTGCCTAACTAGCTTGCCTGTAATGTAATGTATTTTGTCCTAGGGATAGTATCCAAATGCATGTTATGTTGACAATCTGGTGGTGCTAGTTAACAGAAAACTGAGTGCCCTACACCAGAACAGGAACAATCTCACTGGGGATGCTAGATGTCTTATTGTGGCCAGCTCCATTCTGTCACTTATAGAATATGGACTTCCTGTCTATGCAGCTGCCTGTGACATGATACTAAAAAGCGTAAAGCTGGTCTGTAATAAGACTTGCTGTTTCGTACTTGGTGCAGAGAACTGCACTCATAGTTTTACCCTTTATGCACTCACTAACCTGACCTGGTGTTCTCCCTTGGGTTTGAAATTGACACCGTTGAGACTGATCTGATCATTTGATCTGATCATTATACCAGCAGAGTCAGCTTCAGAGTCCCCCTGAATGTCCCTTCCCATGTGGAAATGGTTTAGTGCTGCCCTTCGAAAGGGTAATAACCAGAGGAACTGTTGGAGGAACTGGACATTTTGTTTGTGCTTGAGGCTTGCATTGATGGTCCAGGAAATGCTGTGATGGCCTAAAACAGGGCTGTCATGGAGGCCCTGGATCACCTGGCACCAATCCGTATATGCCCGCTGGTTTCGTGCCAAGGCTAGCCATGGTTTGATGGTGAGCTGAGAATGCTAAAAACCAGGGGGCTGAGGCTGCAGAGGCATTGGTGGGAAAACCAGGTCACAGGAGGACAGGCTGGTTCTGATTGCTCATTACAATAAGTATCAGAGTGCAATCACCCAAACAAAGGCAGTGTTTATGCTTAGGATGATTGCTGCTGGGAAGAACCGACTGTCTCAGCTCTTTCAGGTTGTAAACAGGCTATTACATCTGGCCTGTGTGGAACCCGTGAGAGCTTTTTCAGCTCACAAGTGTGAGGAGTTTGCTCGGTTCTTCTCAGACAGGGTGTCCTCCGTTAGGGCTGGGATTTCTCCAAGTGGAATACCATTCTCCAATAGTGGCAGACCCAAGGTAGGGAGATGTAGTTGGTTGCTCTAGGGAGAATTCTGGCTGGTGACAATGGTGGAAGTCTACCGGGTGATCTCAGGGCTAAAACCAATGTTCTGTGACCTTGAGCTGGCTTCGATGCAGCTACATATTGGCTGCATCGAGGTCCTGGGTCCGGTTTTTGATGAGATTGTCAGAAGTTCTTTGTCAGTGGGTTTTTTTTGGAGTCCTTTAAACAGGATCTGGTTAAGCCCCTGCTGAAAAAAACATCTCTGGACCCTGACACCTTGCCAAATTACTGGCCTATCTCAAACCTTCCCTTTTTGGGGAAGGTTCTTGAGAAGGTGGTCATGGAACAGCTCGAGAAACACCTCACAGACTTCCAGATTTACAAACTGTTCCAGTCTGGATTTAGGGCTGTGCACTGTGGATCCACGATGGGTGTTCAACAAAAGTTTTGTCAAACGCCCCGACAGCGAAACTGGCAGGTCAACCGCATTATGCAGTCGGCTGCCAGTTTCCACTGGCACTAAGTGTTTTCTTCTGGGGGCTTTGCCCCCCAAAACCCCCACATGGGGGCTGTGCCCCTATGCCACCCCATTTAGGATTATCAACTCCAAGTCAGAGGTGATTTGGGGTGTGTGCAGGACTCCCGACAGACAGTGCCGGGTTCCAGCAGGTTCCCTACAGTGACGTGGTGCTGTAGTCATTGTAGGGGACCTCACTGTTGAAAAGTCACTGTCGGGTGGGATTGCCATGCATCATACAGAGATCAAATTGGTTAAGGTGTTAAATGACCAGCTTAGGTCAAGAGATAAAGGAGAGCGGCCAATTCTCTTTCTCCTCAAACTCTCCTCAGCTTTTGAAACTGTGGACCATGGGGTCTTGTTGGACAGGCTGAGGAAGTATGTAGGACTCACCGGCAAGGTCATCAGCTGGTTCAAGTCCTTTCTCCAGAGCAGGTCTCAGAGGGTGATATTGGAGAATTACTCCTCAAGCCCAATGAACCTGCCCTGTGGTATTCCCCAAGGCTCTGTCCTCTCCCCCATGTTGTTTGCAGTGTATATGCTGCCCCTTGATGAGGTCATAAGGTAGTTTGAGCAGAGTTTTCATTGTTATGCTGATGATACTCAGTTCTGCCTGCCTTTCACACCCAGGAGATCTGATGCAGTCAACATGCTGAATGATTGTTTTGCCAAGATCTGTGCTAGGATGTCATCGAACTGGCGGGAACTTAACCTGGAGAAGATCAAAGTGCTGGTGGTTGAGCTGGGACAAAAGGGAGGAATGGGGACCTCTAAGAATAGGGTAGGGATTTTTATTGTTCTGACCCCACTGGAGGCCTCCCCTAAGGTGAAGAATTTGGGAGTTGTTCTGCATAATGAGCTGACACTTGAAGCCCAGGTGTCAGCTGTTGTCCAGACTGGTTTTACCATCTCCAGAACATCGCCTGAATTAAATCCCTTTTTCCCTCTGATGACCTAGCCACACTGGTACATGCGTTCATCACTTTGAGGCTCAATTTTTGTAATGTACTCTACTTCCGGGTCAGAGGAGGTGCGATGTGGTACCTGCAGCTTTTGCAGAACACAGCGGCCCGGTTGTTGACTGAACACTCAAGGTTCAGTCACATTACACTGGTGCTGAGTGAACTGCATTGGCTGCCAATGTGCTGGTGCATCACCTTTAAAGTATGTCTTTTGACCAATAAGGCCCTACATGGGTTGGGTCCAAGCTACCTGAAGGAGCTTCTGCATCCCTACACCCCATCCTGCTCTCTTAGATCATCTGGAGATGCCCTCCTGGAGGTACCTAGGGCCAGGCTAAAATATATTGGGGACCGGGCATTCGATGCCGTGGCCCAAGTTCCTCTGGAACTCGCTACTGGAGTACCATCAGGAGGCACCATCCATAGAGATCTTTAAAAAACATCTCAAAACCTTCCTTTTTTAACAGGCCTTTGGGATCTGAGGAATTTACCCTGAGACTCCTAGACAGTATGGGAATTATCTGTATACATTTTTAATTAGGCTTATTTTGGGGTTTTATATATTTCTATATGACAGTTTCTAATTGATGTTTGTGTTTATTTTGCTGTAGGGGTGCCATCAGCCTATGGGGAAGGGAGCCCAAAATAAATAAACTCTATTACTACTACTAAACTCTACTAACTGGTTAAATTAATTGCCTGATACACTGCTGGATCTTCCCAAGTTTAATCAGTTTAAGAGATCTTTGTGGTCTGCCTTTGCAGTCCAATGTAACTGTAACCATTAAACAGATTTATTAGGTTTCTCTCTGTACATAATCTGTGACTTTTTTATACAACAAACAACAATCTGTATCAATCTTTTTTCTCACAACTGTATGTAATTATTCTCCTTTCAGCGCTTTGAGCCTGACTTAACTGGATTTCATCTGAGACTGCTTATTGTACATGTAGGGCAGGATTCACAAAAAGGATGCACCCAGCACATCCATGATACGCCGGTGCATCCCCGACTTTTGGTATAGTGGACCCTCTCCAATCCCCACCCCAACTGCATTGAAAATCCTCCCCTTCCAAGCACCCTGGTGGTCCAGTGGTCCCTCACCCACCCAGGCACCCCCCAGCCTGCTCCCATGCCCCAGCAGTAGTAGCAGTATGGCTGGAGCATAACCCACCTGCACACCGCCATGGCTGCCCGCCAGCTGTGCTGTCTGCGAATGACAGCATACTGTACAACTGGAAGCACATTGGTAGACCTTGTCAACCAATGGTTTAGTACATTGTATGTTGTCATCTTCACACCCCAGGATCTAGCTGTGTTGTGAATGACAGCATACAGTACACACTGCAAGCCCATTAGTCGACAAGGTCTACCAATGTGCTTCTAGTTGTACAGTGTGCTGTCACCCATCCGGCTGCTGCATGCCACCCAGTGCCTGCGTGGCCACACCACCTCCACCGCAGGGCACAGCCAGGGCAGCACACACTGCTGCACCCGCAGTGGTGATGGACAGCTGTTCCACCGCTGGCAGAGTGCTGGGTATGCTGCCTGTGTCAGTGGCCAGCAGGGGTGTCTCCCCCTCAACAGTGGCCATGCTGTCCAGGATGAGCGTTACATCGTCATCAATGTGTCGGACCCTGCCCCGATCTGTGTCTCTGCACACAGGACAACAAGGCTAGCATCCTGCAGGAACACATCCAGGACCTCATCCGACCACAGGTCCAGGACATCCGCCAGCACAGTGGTGGCGAGCTGCAGCCTGTCAGGCCCCCAGATGCCCGTGGAGGTGGAAGGCCGGTCCACTGGTCATGGCTGCTGCTGCTGCCATCCCATCATCTGCACAGAGGTGTGCTGGTGCTGCAAGAGAAAGTGTTAGTGATGCATTGCCCACATTTGCCCCCCCACACCGCCACTGCTTGTGTCCTGCAGCATGGCATGCCTGCATGGCCGTGTACGCACCCTCCACACCCCCAGCTGTGTGTGGCTGTCGTACTTACCATGCAGTGATGGGTTGCCACCTGTCTGGAATCCACTGCCGGGCACACCATCCACCGTGCGGCAGCGCATGATGGCTGCTACCAACTTCTCCAGTGCCTTGAGTGGTAGTGCATCTGCTGGCCCCACTTCTGTGGTATTCTGAGCTGCATGGATGGCCACCACCTTTTCCTTGATATACCTCTTGTCCATGTCCACCTACTTCTTGCACTCCTGCACTGACCACTGGTGGCTGCCCTGCTGGTTGACTCATGCCGCCACCTCCTCCCAGGCCCCAGCTCTGGCTTGTAGTGTGCCCGTGGCATCACTCAACAGGTGCTCCCTGTCAAGGTAGGCATTGAACGGGGCCTCTGTCTCCACCTTTGTGTAATTGGACCTGTGCTTGTGAGCAGGTCCATGCTCCTCACCCTCGTCATGTTCCGACATGTTGCTTCCTGTGGACAGGGACAGCACAGTGTGTCAGTGTCAGCATCACCCTGTTCTGTCCCACCCTGCTGTGCTGGCTGCTCTCAGTGAGCTGCAGTGGCATGTGCAGACTTATCCTGAAAGGATGCAATACTGGTCCATGGCTTGTGCTATAGCGCAACACATGCAAATGAGATTTTGGCACAATGGTAATTACATGCTAATTCCCCCAGTGCACCACACATTGGCTGATGGGCTCATTTACTTGTGGCATCTGAATATCATGATTTTGCTCCATGCGCAATGAGATTGCTCCAGAGCAGAGTCGCGGTGCAATGCGTGCGCGTCTGCGCGGTCGCGCTAGACCGCGGTCGCGTATGTCGAATGGTATCATAATGTCAGTCATGCACAGTACACTGACTGCACAGTGGGGGGGTATGGCACATGATGCACCAGGCCTGCTATCATGGACGTACACACTGCACAGAGGCTGGCAATCCCTGACCCCTGGGTCACCCCCTCACCTGGTGAACCCACCTAGCCATGCCCATGTTGTGCATCTCTGAATGATGGGCTGACACAGAGCATGTTCCCTCGCATCGTGCATCTGGTGCATGTTATGGCCATGTGTGTTTAGTACCGCCATTTTGCTCACCGGCTTCATCTCGCAACATGGCACAGTGAAGGGTACCGAGAGCACAAAACTGGAAACGGGTTGAGCTTGTCAACCTGATCACCTGTGTCCAGCCCCATGCCCCCCAACTGCTTGGCCAGGTGCCGCTGCAGCAGCCCAGGGCCATGATGTGGCAGGGTATTTGATGTCACACTGCAGCAGCAGACCAGGGTAGCCAGGATGGGGGAGCAGTGCCGCCACAGATATGGTGACCTTGTGAGGAGGGACCCAGAGTGCCTGAGAAGGCTAGAGGCACATGTCAGGCATGGGGCTGTGCCACAGGCAGGTGAGTAGGCCCATATTGCATGTGTGCCCTGGTGCTGTCCTGTGGTGTTGGCTAGGCTGCCTGGCATGTCCTGCAGAGTAGTACACAGCCATCATGCACATCACAGGGTGGCATTGCCAGCCACCGCTTTCATTGCGATGCAGCTGTGCGGGATGTGTCTGGCAGGGGCTCACCCTGTGAACAGGGTTGAGTGTGGTGGGCAACTGCTGTGGATATTTACTGATGTGTACCTGTCTATGTTCCATTCCCAGGGCCTGAGAATCACCAGAGGGTGGTGGTGGTAGCCACAGCAGCAACAGCAGGTCAGCAGGCCACAGCGGGCCATGGAGGTGGCGCAGGAGCAGCTCCAGCACCATCAGGGCTGCAGAGGGCAGGTAGGTACTGTCATGGTCCTTCACACATTTCAAGGGGGAGTGGCAGAAGCGTGGGTGCAGGCATGGCCATCTGTGCTGTGTGCCATGGCAGCCATGTGTGTCGCACTGTGCATGGTGCTTGCCACTGTGATGCATCCATTGGACATGTGTGCCAGCTGTTGGTGTGGTGGGCATGCATCCAGCTGCCACTGACATTGCTGTGGTGCTGCCAGTGCACTGTGCCATGTGACTGTCATTGCACAGGTGGGTGACCATTGTTCGGCGGGGACCACCTTTGTGCATTGTTCTGGTGTGCCGCATTGCTGGCAGATGTTGGCCCACCCCCCAGTGGGTGGCTGGTACGAGCCCTCCAGGGTTGTGTGTTCCTGCTGCTGCTTGCGCGATGTGGGTGAGCATGGTTCCTTGGGACATTGCACTGATCACCTGTCCTGTCCCTTGTCATAGGTGTCCAGCATCGCAGGCCCATGTACTGCAGGTGCGCCGCCAGCTGATACTGATAGCTTCAACTACAATGCAGGTTGTGCTGCAGGTGTGCCACATGCTTCTGGTGGAGAGGAGGTAGTGAGGGCACCAATGGGCAGCAGGCTGTGGCCGCCAGTGAATGGGCCTCCGTATTCCCCTGTTTTCCCTGCTGTACCTCCTCCTACAGTCCCCCATCCCACTGTAAAGTCCCTGTTCCCTGTCCCTTTCCCTCACTTTCCTACCCGTTCCCACCCCCTTGTTGCTGTATATAGTTAATTTGAAATATATCTATTTTGACTTACCTGCCTGTGTCTGTGTCTGCTCTGCTCTGTAGGTGGTGTGAGGAGCCATGCTGCAGTGGCCCAGTGTCTGTCCATGTGGTGTGCATGTGTCGGGGTGCATGTTGTGCCTCTGTGGTTCACTGCTGTGTGCTGTGGTGTGTCCCTCTGTGGTGGTGTCCCTCCCCTTGGTCAGTGGCTGTGCCTTGGGGTGCCCATGGGGTGTCTGTCAGGGGTGTGTGGTGGGTGTGTGCATGGTGATGGCATATGGCCATGGTCTTTGGTCAGGTACTGTCCACATGCTGTGTTTGGGGCCCCTGCTTGGCATTGTGCAGTGTGTCCTATGTGGTCTGCCACGCTATGTGGCTCCTGGCACAAAATCGGTGCCTACTGTGTGGGCTGCCTGTGTGCCTATGTGGAATGTGTGTGTGCTTGACTATGTGGTCCTGGGTGTGGCCTGCTCTGGTCTGGGTGTGTGGGGGGGGGCACAGCCTGCAGCCTGCGGGAGGGGACTCTCTTGGTGTCCCTCCATTGGCCATTGGCACCTCCTGTTGCCTACTATCTGTGCCAATGTTGTGTTCTGGGGGGAGGGTCTGGGTGCCTGTGTGCACCCTGCTGAGCTCTGCTGGTGGTGGCCTCCTGTGGCCTGTCACTGTGCTTCCCTGGCTCTGTCCCTGGGTCTCTTCTCTGTGCCATGCCCCCCTCTGTTGCTCTGCTGCTCTGCTCCCACAGTTGCTGGGGCTTCTCTCTCTGCACCATGGCGCAACTGTGCCTACGCCATGGCGCAACTCTGGTTGTGCCATAGTGCAAGTCTGGTTGTGCCATGGTGCAACTGTGCCGTATTCAGCCGGGTTGTGCTGGCACAGTGTGGCAGGCACAACCTCTGAATATGGCTCCTGTTGCACCACACACATCAGATTTGTGCTGCACCAGACTTGCACTGGCCTTTGGTGCATTTCTGAATATCTGAGCCTTAATGTCTTGGATTACAACAACCTTTGAGCTAGTAGCTCATTTACAAATGTTCCACATCCAGTACAAACAATGAAATATACAAAGGTATTTAACTTATGCACAATCAGTTCCAGAGTTCCAGAGTTACACAATATGAGGGACAGTACAATGTAGGCCAATACAAAATAAATACAAGTGGCAGTCTGGCTGGCTCTGTCAGTAGAAAGGGGAGGAAATGGCAGCCAAAGATAGCCTTGTCAAAAGGGAAAGAGTAGGGTGATAGGTCACAGGGGCGAAACCAGCCTTACCAGTTAGGTTTGGTCCCAGTGCATCAAGCATAGATAGGAAAAGGGGGAATATCTGGGGGGGGTGCTAGGATGAAAGAGTAAAGGGTATAGGTATTATGGGGCAGAGGAGAAAACAGAGATGGGCTTTGTTATAGGCAAAGGTAAAGCAGGCTAATTGGTGCACTCACATTTACTCATCAGAATCAGATGCTAACAGAGCTCCCTTTTGAACTGCCCAATGTGCTGGACAGTTGTCAGAGTAGTAGGGAGTCTACTGAGCCACAGAGGGGCCCCATAGGAGCGCTGGGCTAATGAGGTAGTTCTGAAAGGCACCTTGAGGGTGTTTTTGGCAATGCTCCTAGTGAGGTGCAGGCAGTGTGAATGCTGGAGGAGCTTTTTTATATCGGGGGGGGGGGGAGTCCTAGGCATGCTTTTTTACCAAGGAGGCATACTTGATAGATGATCCTCCTCTGGAGTGTGAGAAAACTCGATTGGGCTTAGAGGTTGCAGGTGTGTGTTAGTTTCCAAGTACCCAGAACCAGTCTGCATGCTTTATTTAGTGCAAACGTAACTCTTTTTAAAGCTGTTTCAGATGCTACACTGTACACTATTAGTCCGTAGTCTATAATGGGAATATTGAACAGTTAACAGTGAGTCTTATGGCTTCTTGTGTCAGAGAGTTCCTGTGCCTGTAGAGGGCACCTAGTCTAGCATGTAATGGTTTAACCACTTGGATAATGCGTGGGTCGAAGAAAAGGGAGTTATCTAGTGTGACTCTGAGGTTTTTGAAGGTGCACACTTGGACAAGCAGTTCACTGCTATTGTTCAAAATAACCATTTGGCTCACTTTGACCTTATTCTTGGGGTTGGAAAATGCCATGATCTTTGCTTTTTTTGTAGTTTAGCAAAAGTTTATTCTTCCTAAACCAGTCTTCTAGTTGCTTACTAGTGAAGATCTGTTATTGCATGTACAACTCATGATTGGATTTGTTTCTGACCTCTTCCAGCCAAAGGGGCACTGGCAGCAGTGCTCCAATCATTAGGGTGCCAAATAATGGAATTCGCTGCCCCCTCCCCAGTGTCCACCCACTCCTGGAGTTAGAATATTTAGAATGGGTGTCTGTGAGGGGGAAATCCCAGCAAAAAGAGGGAACAGCCACATTGAAACATGATGGCTTAGTGACCAGATGCACTGCCGCAGGTGCCCTGATTGCGTGGAATCATTTCTGACTGTTCCTGCTATTGACAATAAATATTTTTCTCCACCTGGCATACAATTTTTGTAATGGGATGAGTACTATGGAACTAGGAAAAAAATGCATTGCTGGCTTTTGGGAGAAATTCTGAACCTATAGTGAACTGGAATGACTGTGGAATTAACCACCAAGGCTATCACCCTCTCTGTAGTGTGTGCCTGGCATCATCCCATTTTCCCCACAACTACATATAGTGAAAATGTGTTTGACACAACTGGCAAAGGCTGAACAGGTTGAGCAAACCCAATGGTTAAAACCTAGAGGCACAGTTAGTGACAAGCCTTCCCAAGCAGGGTGCAATAACTCCCCTTAAAACATTTCCTCCAGCAATGATTTTTATAGCTTTAAAATGTAGTGCAGGAACTGTTCTTTTGGTCCTGTTACAAATGGAAAAAGCTTGGTAGTGGTGGAAAATGGCAATGATGCTGCTAACGTGAATTAGGTTAGGTGACCCCTGTGGGAGGACCCAGCCATGTGGCATGGAGTGCTCATCCTGGCCAGCATCCAAGCTACTGCATATTGCCACATAACTGCTGCTCCAGGAGAAAACAGGATTGTTGTAAAGTCTGATACTGCCACTGAATCGAGCACTGACACTCCAGAACTAGGTAAGCACTGAGAATAGCATGGGTACCCACTCTGGTTATCCGGTAGTTTACCCTGCCCACCCAAACACTGGCGTACCACAACTTCTCAAAAGGAGTGGGAAGGGCAAGCTGACAATGTTGCCATTTCCTTGGGACTATGACTTCAGATTAACCTGAAACTGTCTCTGTTTGAAAGAAACTCATAACTGCCTGTCTCAATGCCCCTTAAGGATGCCAATGTTGCAAGGCAGACAGCGCAGCTTATTTTAGACTGGATCTATACTGTCACCTGCCACACAGTCCATTTTGTATCCTGTCCACATCCCTGACTGCATCCTTGAACCATGGACCCCTGCAACTGTAGCACTCACCTCAAGATTGGTAAATCCTCCCACTCTTGGTCCATGAGTAAGAGCGCGAGACAGGGTGTGAGGATGATGGCACTGAACCACTTCAGGGGATGTAATACAAGCCAAGACTCTAAACTATCATAAATTAGTGCCCTGCAGTCAGGTCAAATGAGTCGCTCTAATCCCCTCACCTATTCCCCCTCGCCTTGCAGAACTGCTTGGAAAAAAAAGTAAATAGGTAAAAGAAAGATAATGCAGCTTTAGCACTTAGCTAAACCTTGCTCCTAGCCACTGGTAGCCTGATCTAACAAAGACCAATCCAAACTTTCAAATATGTATTTTTCAGCCCTGAAAGTTCTTTCCTAGAAGGCAATGAAATAGGCTGCAGATGTCTCCACTGTCCTGGAGTTCTGGTGATTTGAAGAGGGCGGCCGAAGTGAGAATGAGCTGCTGGCTTCAGTTCTTTTATACCCCTCACTCTCCACCCCCTCCCAGTGGCCCACACCCTGTGGGCAGCCACAGTGGTGCCTCCCCTGGTGGTAGTGCCAGGGTTTAGCTCCTCCTGTGGAGATGGAAATCTACCTGTCTTCTTACAGGTTGTGTTGGGGAGAGGACACAGACAAGGGGATGTCTGCCACAGTACTTTGGCAGACAGTATTATAACAGAAATGGCTGTTACATGATGCTTCTACTTTAAATAAGGACATTAAAAAGTTTTAAAACCTTTTGCCACTTAGGGACAGAAGCTCTCTTCCAAGCCAAAGTGAATATAAACAGAATTACTTGAAGTAACTTTCTGCAAATAAAAAAATGTGGATGATAATAGCCACAGCTCTACCATGCATTCTAGCATTAAACACCCCTGTGTTTCAAGTTAGCTACCTATCCACTGGGGACTGTAGCTATATTTATATACAAATATATCTACTTTAATGCACATTATGGTTGCTACCATGTAAAACCCAGACCCAACAAAGTTAGAAAATTATATATCTATATATCTATCTATATCTGTATATATATGTATATATATATGTATAATACATATATATGTATATATATATATATATATATATATATATATATATATAGATAGATAGATTTATATTTAGATATATCTATATATATATAGATCTATCTATATATCTATATCTATCTATCTATCTATCTATCTATCTATCTATCTCTCTCTCTCTCTCTCTCTCTACATATATATATATATATATATATATATATATATATATA
Source organism: Neoceratodus forsteri (assembly GCA_016271365.2). NCBI lineage: Eukaryota > Metazoa > Chordata > Ceratodontiformes > Ceratodontidae > Neoceratodus > Neoceratodus forsteri. The sequence goes on from CM057453.1 coordinate 218,744,684, forward strand.
TATATATATAACAGGAGTATGGTCATGCCCTATATTTAGGGTTCTGAAGGCACTTCTATGTTAAACTTGAACTTTTGTGTGTTTATAACTTTGGACCCGTTCAATGGATTTGCATGAAATTTGGTATTCTTGGTGGGACATGGAAGATCTCTTAATTTTCCTAATTTTGTTTTGATTGGACGTACTGTTTTTGAGCACCAAAATGCTGAAAATTTTACTTTTTGCCAGTTATGTGGGCAGTTTTTTTGATTTTGTCCATGTGCTGTGTGGCCATTGTGTGCCATGCTGCTCTGAGGTTTGGCTCATCTGGAAGAGCTTGGGTCAAGGAACATGCCAGTTTTCGTTTGGTGAAAAAATATGAATCCATTCAAAAACTATTAAACTTTTAATTTCCCATTATAAGTCAATGGGATAATATATATGGTTATTTTGTGAACAAAGAATACGGTTTTGGCCATCTAGTCCCTCCTCATGTTCAAAGAAATTGCAGGCTCCTAATCAAAGAATCTTTGACCCTGAGAAATTCTTTAATCGCAACCGCCGTCATCTTGTTTTCACTTTCCATCCAGAAAAAATCAAATATCTTGGCTCAGGGATGACCTCTGAGGTAAAATTATCATGGGTTTTACTCAGGGGTCTTCCCTATATCGAGCCATGCCTGTGGTTTCTACTAAAAATATCTAAAAATAGAGTTTTGAACTTTTTAATTCTTTGATCGTGACTCTAATGATCTTTGATTGCGAGCCTGCAAATTCTTTGTCCTCGAGATCCTTTGATCGTGATCTTTGATCATGAGGGAGGGACTAGATGGCCAGATGAAAACATTAAATTTCTCAGCCCAAGAGTGACCTAGAAACACAAACTAGGATGGGTTTTGCTCAGGGGGCTTCGTTTTATCAAACCATGCCAGTGGCTTAATGTATTTATGTGAAAATTTGAATTTCACCATTTTTTATTCTTTGATTGTGAACCTGTAAATTCTTTGATCATGAACCTGCAAATTCTTTGATCACTAGATTCTTTGATCGTAACCTTAGATAGCAAGGGAGGGATTAGATGGCCAGATTTGAATGCAAGAAATAGGCAATTTTAGCAAGCTTTAGAATTAAATATCTTGGAAACAGTTTGGTCTTTTTACTTGAAATTTGTAGGGCGTTCGTGGGATTTTCTGTATATGGGAATTATGATGTATACGTGTCAGACAATGCATTTTTTGTGGAGAAATTGTGTGGCGCAGTTTACTTTTTGCAAACGGTGTTTTCCATTGTGTTAGTGGTTTGAAATTTGTAAGGTAGCTAGCCTTACTGCCACGGATGTACTTTTTAGTCATTAGCTATGTAACATGTCAACAGGTGCAGAATTTTGCCACTCCAACAAATGAAAATCTCAAACTTTCAAATGTTATATCTCGGACACGGTGTACTCTTTTACTTTGAAATTTTGAGGGTCTTCAGGGGATGTCCTGTGCATTTGAATTATGGTATTTAGCTGCTGCAAAATTAATTTGATACACAGGTATTGCATAACATACTTTATGTTTTCCATATGGCATTTTGCATTGTGGTAGTGGCTTCACATTTATAGGGTACCTAGTGTCACTGCCATGGAGATGATTTTCAGTGGTTAGGTGTCTGACATGTAAACATGTGGAATTATGCCACTCTTATAAATGAAACTTTGTTTTGTTTCAAGGTGGTGGGAGCATGGGGCCCAAAGGGCTAGTTGTCTAAGGCATGCCCTACAGGGGGCATGCCTTAGACAACTAGTATTGGAGCCCACTCGAGAGGGAGCAATCTTAAACCTGGTTCTCTCAAATGGAGATGGAGAGAGGATCACAGATGTAGAAGTGGGTAGCCATCTGGGAACTAGCGACCATCCAGACAGTATGGTTCACAATAAACAGCAATAGAGTCAAGTCATACAAAGGCAAAAGTACTGGACTTTAGGAGGGCTGACTTTGCCAAAATGGGTGAGTGCCTAAGGAATGCACTAACAAATGGGCAGGAAGGAGGGTGGAAGAACAATGGGAATAATAAAACTGCCATACAGAGGTAACAAGCCTTTGTGTGAAGCAAATAAACAAAACGAACGATGTAAGAAACCACTGTGGTTCTCAAAGGAAGTGGCAGTGAAGGTTCAAGAGAAAAAGAAAGCATTCAGAAAGTACAAGGAATCACAGAAGGAGCAGGACAGAGAACTGTATCAGTTAAAGCAAAACAAAGATGGGAAGGCGGTCAGAACAGCAAAAGCCCAAACCGAGGAAAAGATAGCCAACTCAGTTAAGAAGGGGGATAAAACCTTTTATAGGTACATCAGGGAACGAAGGAAGACCAAAGGAGGGATAGTGAGGCTTAATAAAGGGAGGAGAGGTGGGCAGAGGTGACTGTGAAAGACAGAGATACTAAACAAATATTTTTGCTCAGTATTTACAAATGAAGAGGGGGAGGTACCTAAAACAAACAATAGAAACACTCTGGATACAGAAGTTGATACCTGCCCATTTACAGAGGAAAGGGTTCTGAAAGAACTCTTAAAACTGAAGGTGGACAAAGCAATGGGGCCTGATGGGATTCATCCCAGAATTCTAAAAGAACTAAGGGTAGAACTAGTGACACCACTGACTACCCTCTTTAACAAATCATGGGAGGATGGGGTGGTACCCAAGGACTGGAGGAGGGCAGATGTGATTCCCCTTCACAAAAGTGGGAGCAAGGCAGAAGCAGGAAACTACAGACCTGTTAGTTTAACCTCAGCAATAGGGAAAATGATGGAATCACTTCTGAAGGAAAGAATTGTCGAGTATCTAGAGGCCAGAGGGGCACAGGACCCAAGGCAACATGGATTCACAGTGGGAAGGTCATGCCAGACAGAATCTGATAGATTTCTTTGACTGGGTGACAAAGTAAGTAGATCAGGGAGGGGCTGTGGACATGGCCTACCTAGACTTAACAAGGCATTTGACACAGTCCCACACAAAGATTAATATACAAGTTAGCCAGCCTGGGGTGGGTCCCAAGATGACAGCCTGGGTAAAGGATTGTCTGGAGAATAGTACACAAGAGTAATAGTAAATGGAGTCCACTCTGAAGAAAGGGGGGTTACTAGTGGGGTACTGCAGGGTTCAGTATTAGGACCGGTCCTTTTCAATGTCTTTATAAGCGACATTGCAGAGGGACTGAAAGAAAAGTATGTCTCTTTGCAGATGACACAAAGATCTGCAACAGAGTTGATGCACAAGGTGGGGTGGAAAGGATGAGAAGGGACTTGGCAAGGTTAGAGGAATGGTCAAATTTATGGCAGCTTAGATTCAATGCTAACAAGTGCAAGGTAATGCACCTGGAAACAAAACCCAGGGAAGAGTACACAATGAGGGGTGAGATACTAACAACAACAAAAATGGAAAGGGACCTGGGGTAGTCATATCAGATGACCTAAAGGTGGGCAAGCAATGTGAGAGGGCAGCAAGGAGGGCTGGGGGGGATACTGGGATGCATAGGGGGAGGTATCACCAGTAGAAAACAGGAAGTTATTATCCCTCTGTACAGACAGCTGGTCAGACCCCATCTGGAGTACTGCATGCAGCATACCTCTCAACTGTCACACATTACGAGGTACATCACTCATTTTAACCCTCAGAAATCCTTTGTCCCACATCAAGGTAGTGATATTCCACATTTCTCACAGAGGTTTTAAAGCAGAAATTCATAATTATCTATTGTGTTCAATTATCCGCAAACATTATTAACATTAGTGCACTGACAGCAATAGTGTTCTGAGGTTGCAGTGCCGTGTTTGATGATATGTCACACATTTTGCTTATTTGTCACACATTTTGGTGAAGAAAGGTTGAGAGGTATGGCGTGCAGTTCTGGAGACCCAGTCTCCGCAAAGACATATACAGAATGGAAGCTGTCCAGAGGAGGGCAACTAAAATGGTGCAGGGTTTGCACCGGAAGACATATGAAGAGAGACTTAAGGAGCTTAATTTGTATAGCCTCAAGGAAAGGAGGGAGGGGGGGACATGATAGAAACTTTCAAGTACCTTAAGGAATCAATGAAGTCCAAGAGGGTAGCATCTTTCAAAAAAGAGGTGTGCAAGAACAAAGGGCACAATTTGAAGATGGGGGTGCGGCTCAGAGGTAATTTAAGAGTATTTTTCACAGAGGGGTTGTGGATGCATGGAACGGCCTTCTGGAGGAGGTTGTGGAGTCAAAAACAGTAGTGGAATTCAAGCATGCATGGGACAGTCATAAGGCAGTTCTAGGGGATAGGGTAGGAAGAAGTAGGCTGCTGGTTAACTAGGATCTGCAGCTTATCCATTAGGTAGGGAAATGGGCAGACTGGGTGGGCCAAGTGGTCCTTATCTGCTATCAAATTCTATGTTTCTATATGCGCTACTACCAATAGATATTATATTCAGTAGTTGCACTGTTATGTTAGCCACCAACTTGTGCAACTTTCTACTTTTCTATTTTTTCTCAAAAAGTAAGGAAATTCTATGCAGAAAACTGTGTTAATGCATCATTTAGCGTTAAAGCATAAAAAGCCAGGAAATGAGACCTTTAGGGTTGCCCCCTACCCCCTTTCTGTAGCCCCTCCCTCCTCCCGAGATTGACAGACAAAATGGGGTGTGTCATTGAGGTTGTGAAGCCTAAATGTCACCCTATTCTTCTTTACTGTGGCTTGTGAATATGATTACACATGGAATGGGGTGTCATTTAGGCCTCACAACCCCAATGACACACTGCCATCTGTCAATCTCGGAGGAGGAGTGGCTACTAAGGGTGGAAGGGGGCAACCTTAAAGGTCTCATTTCCTGACTTTTTATGCTTTATCCCTAAATGATGCATTGACGCAGTTTTTTGCATAGAATGAATATATATATATATTTGTACAATAGGGGTGTGTTGTATTCATTGACAATAAAATTGTGTATTCTCACTTCATTGAGATAAATGGTTGATGACATAGCCACAGTGAAAATAGTTACATTTACACATACTGTAGCTATGTCATCAGTCAATACTCTCTCTCCAGCAGCATGTCCCCAATGTAAGTTAGAACTTCTTTTAAATGTGAAACTGAAATGTTTGAGGTACCTAATTAAGCAGCTGGTCTGCATTCTTCATCCTTTGCTTGCAGTTTCACAAATGCCAGAAGCCTGCAGCAGTACAGTCCTCACTGCACCAAACGGCACCCACCTAAAAGAGCACATTTCAGTATTACAAGCTGCTAAATGGTCGTGCAGTCTCTCACACTGCATCCAAACTGTAAACTTATTGGGTCCCGTTTATGATCTCTGCACTAACAAACATAAAGAAAATCTGTCTACAGACTCTGATTAACATACCAGTGAACTGCACGGCACACATATTTCCACACCGAAGTCTTCAGTTCTTAATTCCATTTCTTCATATGCTGCAACAACCTAAACATGACCTCTTTAAACTGGTATTACTTACATGATTTATACTCTGAAACTGTCTAATTCTTGCTGTCATTCACAGTAAAAAATAAAGCTCAGCCTCTCGATGACAATGAAAGCACCTAGCATAATCAAAACTGCTCTCTTACCTATAGTTCCCATGGAGCTTCTCACAGACATTCCAAAACAAATAACATATAAGCCAACCACAAATGAAAAAGTTACACACAGCAGCATACAACCAAAATTAAACACTACACATAATAAAATATAGGGTAAAAGGAAAATCACACACAGTATCTACAGAAAACCTTCTGGACATGTCCCACCTACCAAAACACATCATCCAACCACAGATCACACTCACACACTCATCAACCAATTACCACACACTCACACACACAATGACCAATCGCACAACATATGCAAACCCACACATACCCATTCACTCACAGCAGCAGCTCACAGTAACAGAACGACATAAGATAAAACAAAACAAATTAAAGCTTCTACACCTGTTGTATTAATCGCACACATGATGTGCAGATCATGGGATATGGCAAATATTCTCACTCCTGCTTCATGAGCCATGGATATCTCACTCTGCAGGAGTGAGAATATTTTCCATATCCCACTCCTGCAGATCATGTATCCCATATATATAGGTATATATATATATATATATATACAGTATATATATATATATATATATATATATATATATACACATATACACATATACATACACAATGGGGGTGAGAGCTATTCCAGTGCAATAAATTGAGATATCCTTACTGCGGTGAGATAAGTGCTCACTGCATTGAGATAAATGCCCACTGTGGTGAGATAAATGCTGATGACATCAGTGGAGTCAGATATATTCCATTTATCCACACTCTGCCGATGTCATCACTTACTCACTGAAGCTAGCATTCTAAATGAAAGTGCTTCAGAAATCAGTTTCTGACTCATTGAAGCCTGCAAATCACTTAGCATTGCAAAACACTTACCTGTGTCCCAAAGTTTCCAAAACTCCTAGCCCATTTATGTGCTAATCTCAGCTTCAAAAATACCTGAATTCAAATGAAACTCATTTACAAAGCAGTTTCTTTCTCACTGGAAGCTGCAACTAACATAAATAGCATAGAAAAACACACTTCCCCATGTTCCAAAGTTTACAACACTCCTCTCCCATTTCTGTGCAAATCTCAGCATAAAAGCAACCTGAATTCAAATGAAACTCATTTTCAAAGCAGTTTCTTTCTCACTGCAAGCTGCAGCTAAGGTCCTGTCCACACTATACCTCTGTAACATTACAGAGTGGTCAAACCGTTACTGTAATGGTTTGCGTTTACACCTGTAACATTACAGGAGGCATTTTCAAAACCGTTATAGAAACCTGTTTGTATGTGGTTTCTAGAACGGTTTTGGTAATGGTTCCCAGTCTGTAACGTTACAACCTGCAGTGTGGACGTGTGACTGTGTACTCTCCAGTCCCCTACTATACCTCAATGCATTGCGGCAGTGCACTGGTGCAGTCTGGGAGGTAAACAAGGGGAAGAACCAGGAAGCTACACAGCGCTGATCGTGAATGTAGTGAACCTGTGCTGGCAGGCATGGGGATGCTAATGTAATGCCACCAGCTGGTAGTAGCAAAAAAACAGCAGTTCTAAGCAGTGAAGCTTGTGTTTTTGCAGTCTGTGCAACAGGCTATAGGCTTACACGTTGAACTGAGGATCAGCAGAGTGGTTGGTCTGAGCGTGGCCAGTAAAGTCACCTGTGAGTCACCTATGACCCAAAACCTGCACAGGCAGTAGGCAGCATCATAGCTTGTGGAGGTGTAAGCATGTCTGACCATGGTGCCACGTGGCCTGATGAGGCCACAAAATTACTGGTTGACTGCTGGACACAGGAATGGGTATAGTCTGAATTGGCCAGTGCACGTCGCAACACCAAGGTGTATCAGAAAGTGTCAGAATACCTTTTTGAACATGGCATCGAATCGAATGCCAAACATTGCAGAGATTAGACAACTCAAAGGGAGCTATCACAAGACTCGTGACAGCAACAGGTGCTCGGGTGGTGGGCGTGTGGTGTGTCCCTTCTACGACAAATTGGACAAAATACTGGGAACAAGGCCAACAACTGAACCCCACTTTGTCCTGGAGATCTCTGCTGTGGAATCTGATGATGGTGCGGGGACAGAGGAGTCATGCCAGCCCAGTGTAGTTGATGCTGACGTTGAGGCAGGTGGGGAGTCAGGTATGTGCAATGTCAGTCACTCTGTGGGGTGCTGGAGGTGAGAGGTGGGTAGGACATACTGGGTGGATTGATGCAGCTGAGAGGCATCTTGAGTGCAGTACTGCACCGCATGCCAATGACTACATTAATGTAGTTGGGGAGGTAGGGGGTATACTACCATGTCCAGCGTTCTGCAGTGCAGTTGTATAATGCTGACTGCATGGGAACTGGTTATGACAACAAATTATGGATGGGTGGGTGTGGTTGGGATGCTTGGTGGGGTTGGGAGGGTGCTTGGTGAGGTTGGCTGGGGCATGCTACCAAGACCTGTCTTTTTTGCAGTTCTGTTGTACACTGGGTATAATCAACCTGTTTTGATGGAGGTGGGTTGTTGCAGTGCTGTCAGTCAGCAGATGTTACCAATAGGTACTATGCCACTTGCCTGTTGCAGCCTGTGAATAACCATGTGTGGCATGCTCATACACAACGTTTGTTGTTCTGCAGATGATGAGAATGATGATCAGACATCCTTGGATAATGACCTGCTGGAGGCATCATCTGTGTCATCTGCTGCATCATGTGCTGTGAATGATGAATGCCCTGGAACATCAAGCGATATATCGGGTGGTAGCAGGGGAAGAGCTGCCAAGCATTCATTTGAACATCAACCACTTTTCAACCTGAGAAGGAAGAAGAATGAATCAAGACTGGCTGACCTGGTTGAAGCAGTGCTTGAGCCCACATGGCAGATGCTGCAGCAGCAGCAGCATTGAGAGCTGCTTGAATTGGAACACGAGAGGGCTAGAGAGGAGAGGAAGATGGAGGAGAGATTAAGGAAGCAGGAGGCAGAACAAAATGCACAGTTCTTAGTAACATGTTGAAATTCTTAACTCTGCAGTTCCAACAGGCAGCCACAAGTGTCATGGTCCAGCCACAGGGTAGTGTGTCACCTGCAGACACTGGTAATGCAGCAAGTATCTATGCAGGCATCACCCGTACTGCAACAAGTCCCACCCAGGTCGGCAGTACTCAAGGCACTATGGCCACCGCTTGTACCCCTGTCATGTCCCACAGTGCTTATCTCACAGTCACTCATGGCAACATACAGAATGCCAATGATGTCCCATGTGACTCTCTGTCCTCCCATACCATGTACCAGACACCCATGCTTGGCAACCCTAGGATAGGAATGAGGGTGACAGGTGGTGGTACAGGACTTCCACCTACTGTGTCATGTCAGGCACATTTGAATTCAAACCCACAGCAAGGCAGCATCCCCTCAAGTGTCTCGTCCGCTTTGCCCTCTGCTACCAATACTCACACACATGATGCCAGGAATGATGCCCCATTGGATCCTGACCCCACATTGGCTGTTCCAAGCTTCACACAGGATCTGTACAGTGAAGAGTTCCAGTGGACAACACTGTGAGTACAAGGGCTGTTCTCCCCATATTGTTGAATGCCACTTGTTCTGTGGTGGCTTTAGTTTAAATGTGCCTGTTGTTACCAAGTGTTATGCTCCCCCATACTGTTACTCACGGAACCCAGTACAGATGGTAAGCTACACTGTATGACAAGTGGTTTATTGTGAATCAGTGGATCTCAAAGCACACTGCTGGTAGTTGCTTTACAACTGTTCAAAATGTTTGTCAAAAAGCACAGCAGTGTATAAGCTCAGAGATGTCTTTATTGTACAACGGCAACCATGGACAGCACTGAATGTAAAGTGATGGAATCGTATGCTACTATTAACAAATGACACATTCTACTGGCAACATTATGGAGTTGCATCATTGTCTGTTGCACAGCTGTGTAATTCTGACTTGTTTATTGTTGTTGCGCATAATCAACTGTTGCTGACATTTGGTGTCTGCCATATGACCTTGTGTCGGTACCATCCAGTACTATCTTCTGTATACCTGGTGGTGGAAAGAAACACATATCGGGGATGTATGGCCTAATATGCAATGCTGTATGAGTCCCTAGGGGTCACAGTTCTGTTAGCTGTGAAATACATGTCACTACAAATGAGTGACTATATCACTCACTATACTAATGTTTATTTGTTTAAGTATACTTTTGTCTGTGCACATAACAGGCATAGTACTCAGGCACTTTTTCATATGTTGCACTGGCACATATATTGTTGGTCTGTTGTGCCTAATGTTTGCTCATTACTGTGCCAAGGTTTTGGACATCTGCATCATAGGTATGTGTGCAGTGTAGTACTTTATACATGGAGTACACTGTGTATGGCAAGGCACCTCGACAGATTACATGTTGTGTCACAGATGTGTACCAATACAGCTACATTTATGTCTGGCTCATGATGCAATAATGGACATGGTTTGTTGTACCACCAGACATCTAACGACATAGTTGCCATGCATACATTAATAAACAAAGCACTACTGAACTGAGACCGACTTGCATAGCATTCCTTATGCATGTTGGAATGGTGAGTACATGGGTTTCTAGTGGGATGGGGTGCTGTGAGATGATTTGTGGTATTTGGAGAGACATCTGTGCATGTGTGGAACAGTGGATGGCTACACGGTTGTTATACAGTCGGCAATGCAAGTAACAAGCACATACCTGTGTGTGTCACAGGTTTGTGCTGGGTTTGCACTGCTGCCTGCTGACACCATTCGTTAACACTTGGTGCAATGTGCTCATATATTCAGGCACACAACTTACCAAACCTATGCATCCATGAGGTAGTCAGCTAAGGTATCCCTGATCACTGCTGCATATCGATTCTGGGCCGCGACAGTCATTTCCTCAGTGAGTACACTGTTGTGCTCAGTAGGTTGTGGGTATATGTCTATTGCACTGTCAAGAGCCCAGCTGTCCATGAATACCTCTGCCCTTGTCTCGCCCAGATTGTGCAGTGCACAGCATGCCCCTATGCTGTAGGGAACATTGTTGATGCTGAATTAGCTTCTCTTCAACAGGCACCACCACCTGCCTTTGAGGTGCCCAAAAGGTGCATTTGACCACCATGCGTGTCCTACTGAGTCTGTAATTGAAGTTGCACTTTGTGGGGTCACCATAGTCACTATACGGCTTCATGAGCCAGGGTAGCAGGGGATAGGCAGAGTCCCCCAAAACAACAACAGGTACAGTAATTCCAGATATGATTCTTGGTGGTTCCATGAACAGTGTACCATTCTGCCCAAGGGTGGACAGCTTGCTTTTTCAGAATATCCTTGCATCATGGACCTTGCCTGGCCATCCCACATTAATGTCCATGAAACAATACCTGTGGTCCACAAGAGCCTGCATGACAATTGAGTAGTATGACTTCCTATTGAAGTACTCTGTGGCATTTCTGTGGGGACGGCATATGATTGGGAAATGGGTGCCATCTACTGCACCGCCACAGCTTAGGAATCCCCAGTCCTTCTCAAATCCAAGCACTATGTCATGCACATTCTGCACCCGTACAACCTTTGGCAGCAGTCCTTGCACTATGACATGGCACACTTCTATAACTATTTCCCTCATGGTAGACCGACCAACACCAAACAAATGGGACACTGTTCTGTACTCTACATTTTTTGACAGCCACCACAGTGCTATTGCAACTCTTTTGTCCACTGGTATTGCTGGACGTAGGTGTGTATCCCTCCGGGAGATGTACGGAGCCAACTCACCACAGAGACAGTTGAAGGTCTGCCTGCACATCCGAAAATTTGATAGCCACTGCTCATCTATCCAGGATCATTTTACAATGTTGTCCCACCACACAGTGCTTTTTCTGTGAGCCCACACAGCTCTGGGTACTGTGCCACTTTCAAGGACACACATCAGTATGTCCTGTAATATGGACACTGTGTCAAGCACATCTTGGCAAATGCTGGTAAGCCTGCATGAAGCGTGACATTGTGCAGCCCTCCTCTGTCTCCTACACCTGGCAGTCTGCAGGTTCACTGCATTATAGTGCATTATACAGGCCAATGAACATACTGCTTTGGAAAATGCTTCCATGTTTCACACACCCTGCAGTGTTCTGTGCATGGCAACCCTTGGCATTCTGAGATTTCAGTAATCAGCACTTAATGCATCTTGGGATAGGCACTGCTTCCAAGGGGTTACACAACTCCCAGGATTATTCATAGTGTGGACAGGCTGTAACGTTATCGTAACGGTTTTGACACTGTTTATTTTATAGTGTGGACGCACTGTAACGTTACAGGGCTGTAACGGTTTCAAACCATTACAGCTTTTAGTGGTGTAGTATGGACAGGGCCTGGCACAAATAGCATAGAAATACACACTTACCTTTGTTCCAAAGTTTTCAACACTCCTAGCCCATTTCTGTGCTAATCTCAACATAAAAGCAACCTGAATTCAAATGAAACTCATTTACAAAGCAGTTTCTCTTTCTCACTGCAAGCTGCAACTAACACACTTAGCACAGCCAAACACAATCACCTGTGTTCCACAGTGTTTCTAACAAGCCCAGCCCATTCAGAAACATTCCCCACACTCTCAGACCACAGACAAACAGTGCTTTCAGTATAGCCTAGAGCAATAGTTCTTAGACTTTGTCACAGTGAGCCTCCCCAAATCCATGGAAATGATTTTGAGCCTCCCCCAAAAACTGAAATAATTTTGGGCTTCCCCAAAGAAAAATAACATACTGTACTTTGTGCAGTACACCATGAATAAATTGAAACCCCTTTGAGTACTTGGCTTACATTCAATTCTTTCATTAAGTTCTTTGTCTTATACTGATGTGGAACCTTTGAAAAAGAGCTCCTGTGCTCAAAGGTATTATCTAAATAGCAAAAAAATAAAATAAACAAATATTATTATTCAACTTATTGTAACTCCCCCCCCCAAAAAAAAGGCCAGCCTACTTGCTCCATTATTTTCATTCTTGAACCATTGTTACCCCTTGTTGCAGTAACTTCATGGGTCAGACTACTTTCTCTGTTTCCTCTCTATATGAAATAACCTTCCTACATACTTTACCTCTCCCCCTCCTTCCCTGCTGCTAAGCAACTTCTCTGGGATTACTCTGCTCCTTCCTGCTATTGCTCTGAGCACTTCTATGCTCAACCCTTGGATTTGGGCTGTTCTACTGTCAGTCTACAAATTGATCAGTTACCACCACTCATTATTAGTCTATTGTTTGTATTTGTTTTCACTATTGTTCATTGTGTGTTTCTTGGTTGTTTGCAGTTACCTTTTGAAATGTATTCACTACCTACCTTCCCTTGGTACACCTGAAATGAGCCTTGGCTCATTCACCTTTCCGCGTTACCTATTAGTAAATAAGTACATAAAATGCACCTGTTATTATCCTCTTTCAGTTTGCTTCATCTCGTCACACAAAATAAATAAAACTCAAAATTTAAATACAGTACTTTTTCAGACTTGCTTGAGCCTCCCTTGGAACAGGCTGGGGCCTCCCAAGGGAGGCTGGCCTCACCATTTGAGAACCCCTGGCCTAGAGCTTGGAGTAATGAGCTCTGAACAAGCTTGATACAGCCAGCAGACCAGACCTGGGTTTGATTCTCACAACCTCCTCTTGCATACTGTGTAAATCTGAATAAATCACTTAGGCCCAGTCCACACTGCGCCGCTCAGACCCCATAATGGATGAGAAACCATTACAGCTGGGGGCTGATTGCAGTGTGTTCCCTGCTGCAGTGTCGTTACGGGACCAGCACTGCTCGGTCCACACTTGAGCAGGCGACTGTTACTGTGGCACCCGACCCCACAATGCAGCTCACGCTGTCTGAGGGGACTGGTGCCATGCGTCCACACTATGCCCGGTAATGTTACCGAGGTGTAATCGATTTCATAACCATTGTTGAAACCACCTCATATGTGATTTCAACAACGGTTACGAAAACATCTTCTGTAAAGTTGCAGGTGTAAACGCAAACTGTTGCAGTAATGTTTTGGCCACTCTGTAACGTTACAGAGGGGTAGTGCGGACAGGGCCTTAATGTCCCAGTACTCCTAAAAAAACTCACCTGCTTACCAAAAATTAGTTATTGAAGACTGAAACTCAAACAAAAAAAGCACATAGATAAAGGGAAAAAAAGACACAGCAAAACATGACACTTCATATGCTCTCACCCCATTTGTATAAATAACATACATGATGTGCATGTTGTGAGATAGGGGAAATATTCACCCTCCTGCAGAGTGAGCTGTGCATTCTCTACAGAGCTCACTCTGCAGGAGTGAGAATATTTCCCATATCTCACTCCTGCCCATCATGTATCCCCTAGCTATACTATTAGGAATGACAGGTATACATTTTCTCTTCTCTTCCATGGCCCCGCCTTTGTAAGTGTAGATCACTACATACAGTAGGTACAGAGCTGTGCATCAATGGTCTGGTACCTCATATAGGGAATACACAATTAAAATGGGCTAATAGCAACTGTAATCACCACCCTCTCTCAATTCTCTTCATAAACAAAGAATTTGGTAAATGTGCAAACTCATTCAGCACACATCAGATATTTCATACACACAGTATGATCTGTATGAGTATAACTGACATACTTTTGAAAACACAGTTATAGAAGTTAAAATCAGTTTATATGATTGATCATCGCAATTGAGTATACAATTTCAATTTATATAGCAGCTTACTGATAGTTTTTTTCAATATTGTTTTATTTTATTGATGATGCAAATGTTTTACTTCTATAACTCTAACTCTAATAAACATGAACATAATGTTTGCCCCCCACTTGAATAACCCAAAATGGAAAAGAAGGAAAATCAAGTGTTCAAATGAAGCAAAATATTACACAATTACAGTTCTGTGCTACAATACATGATATCTGTTATTATTTTGGAAGAATAAACAGGGTTTATATTGGATTACACTGTTATTCTGTAGTTTTAGAGAGGATAAAGGATGAGCAACAGTTAACAACAATGCTGTGTCCACTTCAAGAGATTGTCATAATAACCAAGTAGATCTCGAGTGAGAAGTTTGAGAGTTCTGTTACCATGACAACCACAAGAAGTGGACACAGCATTGTTTGTTAACTGTTTCCCATTGTTTGCCTTTTATAGTATATGGGCAACAGTTCCAACATCATTGGCACATTTCTTGAGCAGCCACCCACCTACCATGTTGAAGCCCTAATCTTACTTACTCTTAGTATATGGCCCAACTGTATCATAAGTGAGCAGGGAGATGATCACTCCAAGCAGCTGCAGTGGTGTGTGGAAAGCTATGGTCATTTGGGAGAAGCTTAAGTGAGCTGCGGTCAGAACAGGGCTAAGCCATGTAGTGTGCTGGGTGGCTGAAGGCTTTTTCTGTGGCTCCCTGTGGAAGTAGTAGTAAGGCAGTGGAGTGGAATGGTTCAGAGAAACTGAAAAAAAAATTTCAACAAAATGATTACCA
Organism: Neoceratodus forsteri; assembly: GCA_016271365.2. Lineage (NCBI taxonomy): Eukaryota > Metazoa > Chordata > Ceratodontiformes > Ceratodontidae > Neoceratodus > Neoceratodus forsteri. The sequence goes on from CM057453.1 coordinate 218,759,737, forward strand.
GTTGTCAAGGTAATGGGAGTCTGAGGGCATTCCAACTTGTACCATCAATGTGATGTACTCAAGATGATACAACAACACTTTTATGTCACATCAATGATACAACAAGGTTAGAAATTCATTGAATTCCATCTATAATTGGGCACTCCCACATGCTGTCGTCTAATAAACCCTGCTTTTGTATACCATTTCTCCAAAGTGTGATTATGACTTGTAACAATTTAATGCCTCACAAAATAAAACTGTTTGAATCATTTGTGTGATTATTTAAAAATAAAGTGAACCTTTAATTAATTATGTGGTTATTTTGAAGTTCAAAACCTTTATGCAATTATATAACATTGGACATTCTTACAGTATATCAGTGTTTTGAACCCCTGTGATAACCTTTGCTTTGAACCATTATTATACCCTTGTAAAAGAACCAAAATATTATTAATGTGTAAACACTAGCTATCCAAATGAAATACTCAGCTACAATTGTTTAATGACTATCATTAGATCTGAAAAGTTACATTATAAACTGATAATCTATTAATCAGTTGGTTTTGCAATGTAGTTAACATCCCACACCAATCAGAATGTTAGGGTCTCTAGGAGGGGGTGGTGATTAGAGCTGCTAATAGCCAATTTTAATTGTGAACTGTGCCCCCTATATGATGTACCAGATCACTGATGTACAGCTCCATACCAATGTACTGATTTACACTTACAAAGGAAGTGGACATGGGAGAGAAAACCAGACTTATACATCTCAACCATAATAGTATATTTTGCAGCTTTGTTTTTTTTTTTTTTTTTAATTTTTGAAAGTCAGATTTACAGGCTTTGAGTCAAGGACTCATTTACAAAGGCACCTCATCACAGGGAGGGTAGACATGGTTACAGTGTGAGATACAATAATGGTAACATACAGGTGCAATACAGATAACAAACACAATATAACAGTGGTTTTCGAAATAAAGTTTCATGCAGTAAATAGCAATCATATAAAGTATAACAATAGTAGAAGTCACAACCCTGTTCATACCACGGAAATACCTATGTGGAAGGTGGGGGGACAGGAGAGAGAAAAAGAGGAAAAATTGGGGGGATCAGTCCAACGGACATTGTCTTTTAGGTGGCAGCAACCATAAAGTGCATTAATTTAGTTTTTTTTCCCATTAGTTTCTTTACTTTCTAAAGTAGCACCACCTGGATACAAATATATGTAACAAAACCACATTATACCCATAGATAAAGAATTCATGATTTCAATAAATAATTTCAGAAAAAAGACAAAATACCAAATAATATTTTGTAAAACCATATAATCTTTTGTTTTAAAAAAAAATATACTTGGAATTAGTAATTCATTTATTGCAACAGTTGAAAAACCAGAACAAATAAAACCTGTAATACTATGTAAAGAGCTTGAACATTTCTGTTTGATCCCACAATTGAAGGGAATCAGAAAAATTACCAAGAAAAGGCAAATTTGAGGATTACAAATATAAAATAAATCATTAGACTACATTTTAAAACACAACTCTAGTACAGAACATGAAGACTAGATTACCAAAGCTGTACATCATAGAAAATGTACCAAATTACCAAATTTACCAAATACTGCACCAGAAACATTCAACTGTCATCTCGACTGTTCCCCATTGCTGCATATGCAATAATGCATTACCTGTGAAAGGATGTGTGTCTGGAACTCCGGGTCCAACTGTGTGAGCCTGTAGCTAAGTGGTAGAGCACCGGGATAGTATTTTTGTGGACTTGGGTTCAATTCCTAATTGTTTCTCACTAGAACTTGAATTTGTGATTTAATTGCTAAGCAGTAGTAAGTACTACACCAAAAACATCCTTCATCTTGATTGTTTCTAGTTGCTGGATATGAAGTACCTGAGAAAGGAAGTGTGTACAGTTGTCATCTTGATTGTTCCTATTTGCTGGACATGCAATATCTAGGAAACAAACTGTGTCTGGAACCCCAGGTCCAGCTGTGTGAGTCTGTAGCACATTGGTAGAGCACTGGAATGATATTCTTGGGGTGCCTGAGTTCAATTACCAGCAGGTCAAATTATTTCTTTCTCACTAGAGTTTATCATTTAATTGCTAAGCAGTGGCTAATACAGCACTAAACACATTCAGTTGTCATCTTGATTGTTCCTAGCTGCAGCATGATATCTCTATATGTACCTAACACATATGACCTATATAATTCACATACCTATTTAGAATGTATACTAAACCTTTTAAAATTATATCCTGCAGAATGCGGGTGATAATGGTGACATGTGCTGTAGCCCTACTTCATTTCTAAGATAATCATATTGGTATTTTCAACATTGCTGGTAGATGCTGTTTCTTAGTTATGGTAGAATTGTTGCACTTAATCCAACCCCATTCTTGTCAGACAATGTAATGGCCAAATTACTAACTGGGTTGATGTGATATACCAATGCATGAGGAATCAGTCTGAATCCCCCACCCTACAAAATACACATCACCACAAGAGAATTTGGAAATGTCAGTGTCTATTTTGTTGCCCTGTAAATCAAAACAGTGGAGCATGATATAGATGATAATTAATGGTCCAAGATCTATAACGAGCATGTGTTGCCATCGAGAGGTTGCCATGGCAACTGTTTAAATCTCAAACGTGCAGCTCGAGAGGTTTTGGTCACAATGTCAACCTCGAGATAGTTACACTATCTTGTCATAGATCGTGGACTATACATTGTCTTTTATAGTGTATGGTCCACTGTAAATGGCAGAAATTAGTTTGCACTCACTTTTCTATGTAGCTGCTATTTTTCAGGGTCATCTCTCACCACTGTGGCCATTTCAGGAAGAGCGAGGTTTGCAGAACCCACATGTGTGAATATGTTCCAGTTTATGGAATGTGCATGCATGACCACATTCCATGTTGTTGTGCTGCAGTTGCTACATATCTAGTGTAGCACAACAGCTGAAATGATGTAGCTATTGCAGCACAACAAACCTGTTCCAGGGATGGATTTCCATCCATAACAACATTCCACCATACACTATAACAAGATACTTAGGCTATCACAATAATTTAACACTTTTCCTACAAAAATGTCCACTAGCTCAGCACTGTTGTTCAGTCATAACAATGTGAAACAAACATGTAAAAGAGACACAGTCTGTGTTTGAAACAGTGAAACGTAGACAAATCTGATTATTATGGTTCTCCACAGTTGTAACATAACACTACACACAAGAATATTTTACAAACATCCACCTCAAAAAAAAATTCAAATTTAAACACTCCCAGGATCAAGTGAATCAATTAATGTGGAATAAAACTCCATCACAACTTTCTGCTAATTGTTTGCAAATGTACTGTTTCTCACACCTTGCTACAGCCATGTATAGGTAAGAAACACAGAAGTATAGAATTTATTGGAAGATAAGGGCCACTTGGCCCACCCAGTCTGCTCATTTTCCCTAACTACATTATCATCACAAACACTACTTGACCTACATCTCTTTCTCTTGCTCATTTTCACTATGATTCCCTTTTGCCTATCCTATGCATTTTTGAACCCCACCACTGTTTTCACCCCCACAACCTTCACAGGAAGGCTGTTACAGAAAGCCAGCACTCTTTCTGTGAAGAAGTACCTCCTCACATCTCTCCTGAATCTACCTCACTCAGCTTCATATCATGTCCCCTTGTTCTTGAGGGTATACCATCAAAACAGTGAAACAAATACCGCAAAGATCATTACAGTGACAAAATTGGCAGTTTGCTATAATGGTCTAGTGGTACCTTGACATGGCTTTTCCTGGTGTTGTGCCCCCTCCCTGAAACAACTTTTACCTGAAGTTAATTATTTTAAATTCCGGGGGGTGAGGGGGGCACAGTCCCCCACAAAAAAAATTATTTTCCAGATGGCATAATGCCGACTGTCGACATTGTGCCTTCACTGCAATGCCATTGGAAAAATTTCCTGTTGAACTGGCATGGTGGAACTGTTCCTGAGCACCTTTTTTCTAAAAAATACTTCCCTCCTGTACCTTTTTTACCCCATGAGCTATTTAAAGATCTCTACCATATTCCCTCCACTCCCTCCTCTCTTCCAGTGTGTACATATTGAGGTCCTTTAGTCTCCCTTCATAGGGGTTTTGATGCAGATCCTGCACCATTTAGTTGTCCTTCTGTGGACCACCTTCATTCTGATCATGACCTTGCAGAGATGTGGGACTTGATTTTCAAAGCCTGAGTTTTGGTAAAAGGTGCCTGTGTCACAAGGATTTGACACAAGTGGTACCTTGCTCCAAACACTGTAACAATTCTGATTTTCAGATGCTGGCTGCATCAAAATTGGGATGTCATGTGCCAAAGCCAATCTTCACCACCCTTTTGGCAGAAGCACCCTTGTGACAAGTCACAAGGGGGCTTGTGCCACAACAAGGCTGAACCATCCCCTTTTGGTGAATTTTAGAAACCCTGCCATGATCACAACAGAAGGATGAGTTTAGACCAGCCAGGAGCTGGTCTAAGGCCCTGCACCCCTGCCAGATGGGGAGGTGACTTGAGAGGGAGCCTGAAAAGTTAAGACTGGGGGCAGAGTGAGCAGTGAAAGTGCCACAGGGGATGACAGGGACACAGCAGCAGTGTCAGGGTGTTGAGGGAGCACCCAGCAAGGTTGCAATGTGCAGTGGAACAGAGCCAATTGGCAATGGGTGGAGGGGGTTGGCATGGATGGACAGTGACCCATACCATGGGTAACAACAGCCCTGGCACCTGCCTCATAGGTGCCACAGTCCCTGACAATGTAGGCAGGCATCAGCCTGCCTCTACACAGGGGTCTGAGTACCAGTGGACTGTCACAGTACCTGGGAAATGTTACCCTCCAGTGACTGCACCCTGCTACCTTCAGCCACTGCCACACACCACATATAGGGAACTGTGGCACCTCTGGGGGCAGGTGCTAGGCCAGTTGTTACCTGGGATCCTGGTAATTTTCCATCCATGCCAACTCCCTCCACCCAGGCTGACTAGCTCTGTTCCACTGCACATGACACCCCTGTTGGGTGTCAGTTCAGCACACTGACATTGCTGCCATGCTCCTGTCACCTCCTATGGCACCCACACTGTTCCCTCTGTCCCCTGTCCTGTACTTGCAGGTATATTCACCACCCACCTTTGCTGCTCCTCTAGGGTATCCTATGATGATGGCAACCATGATTGGGTGCCTGCCAAAAGGGTGACTCAATTACGGTGCATGTGGATGGGGTGATTGGGAAAGCTGGGTGACCTGATGGTCCAAGTCCTTGGTGATGTGTTGCTGTGTGCCAGGGAGCCCATTGCCAAAAAAAACTTTCTGCGATGTGATTTAACCCTAACAGCGATTGCCCATCAGCAATTACCATTATCACATAGAACCCTCTTCTCGGGTTGTGCCAGGTTGGGGGGCATGATGGGACCCTCTGTCAAGCCCCTCAGGTGTGCCAAATGTTTGGCACAAACCTGAGGCTGTAGCAACTGTTGGGACTTTGGTGCAGGGACCCCCCAGTTTTATAAAATAAGGTGCAGTGTCCCTGATGCACCTGGACTTTGCCACAGGTGAATATCAGTGCACCTTGTGCTGACCTAAGGGCATTTTTAAAATTGAGCTCATAGTCTCCAGAACTAGACATAGTACTGAAAGTGGGGTCTTTTTGGTGATCTATACAAAGGCAACACCACCTCCCTCTTTCTGATGGGGATACCCCTTCCTATGCACCCCAGCATCACACATGCCCTCCTGACTGCCTTTTCACACTGCCTGCCCACCTTTAGGTTACCAGATATGATTTTCCCCAGCTCTCTTTCTTGCTTAGTAGTCATCAGTACCACTCCACCCAGTTTTTACTCTGCCCTTAGGTTTCTGTGAATAAGTGCATTATTTTGCATTTTTTCACATTGAAACCCAGCTGCCATACCCTTGACCATTCCTCTAGTTTTCTCAGGTCTCTGCTCATCCTTTCCACCCCCAAATGTGTCCCACCTATTGCAGAATGTGGTGTAATCCACAAAAAGGCAGACATTTCCTTCCAGCTACTTTTCAATGTCTCTTATAAAGAAATTAAAGAGGACCGGTACCAGCACTGACTCCTGAGGCACCTGCAGATCACCCTCCCTCCTTTGAAATTAACTATATTTACCACCACCCTCTTTTGCTTATCCCACAACCAGTATCTTATACAGTTTACTACATTTGAAACCAATCCTAAGCTACGCAACTTGCTTACTAGTCTCCTGTGTGGAACAGTGTTGAATGCCTTATTTAAATTTAGGTAGGCCATGTTCACCACTCCACCCTGACCTAATTCCTTTGTCACCCAGTCAAAGAAATCTATCAGATTCCTTTGACATGACCTCCCCACTGTGAAACCATGCTGCCTGTGATCTTGTAATTATTGGATATTTAATTATAATTTAATTATAGGGAACATATAACACAAAAATAGTGCCCACCATCTATGACTCCCTGATTCCCCTGGCCCCAAATGTCTGCTGTGGCACTTCTGGATAGATGACCTATTCTGTTGTCTGCTGTATCTTGCTGACTCCATGCCCCACCCTGGGTGGTAACACAAGGAGGCAATGCCAGTTGGTGCCCCTACCAGCATCCTTATCCCGTCGTTGTGGACTCACGCTGGAGAGGTGGCCCCACCCTTGGAGACAATCCAGGGGGTATTGGCTAGGTGAGTGGTAAGTCCAAGAGGCAAAGGGGTACTGGGGGCCAGTAGGGGCTGAGCTGCTAATGGCGTTCCATGGCAAAAAAGTACAGTAAATTAAAAAAAAAGATTTTTGAATATTATGAAATTTACTTTCTGCTGATGTCACCCATCAATATTTTCCAAAAAGACTAGAACAATCACTTGATGCACACTGACCTGAGTATGTAGAATTTTAGGTGATATTTTATTTATTTATTTATTTATTAAGCATCAGTTTACAACCTTTGATACAGTGTTTATATTGTGTGGTCTAGGCATGTGTTTACTCATATAAAATGATATTTTTGAAAGTTTTCAATGTTTTAATTTGCTGTAAATTTTGCTAACTGGGGAATGCTACAGATATACTCTATTTGAGTATTTTGCTTTATTTAATAAGTAATTTGCTCTGCTTTTCATGCTTTGAAGGGAGAATAGGTTATTTGATTAATAACTGTGTTTGTACTTTCAGTTTTAGTCTTCATGTTTGGGTGTGCAGTATATACACTGGAGTTTTTGGAGGTACAAGCTTCTTGTGTTAGTTACTAATGTTTTTTTTTTCTGTTGTTTTTCTTAATGATAGAGTTTACACTGTATGCTTTTGGAGTCATTTCATCAGTGCTGGGGGCTGCTTGTATGGTAATTTTTGTCACATGGCTGTTTGATAGGCATAATGACTTTTTGATCTTACTGGAATGTGTTGTTTGAGTTGAATATTGACACCTTAGCCACAGCATGTTATACTCTGGAGAATAAGGTGGAGAAGAGTATATGCTAATGAAGTTTCGTGTGCAAGAGTTTAGACCAATGAGGAGACAAAAGTTGCCTGACCCCATTTTATTAACATTATCATGCTATCCGCACTCCACATAAATACTTCTCAAAAAGTTAGATACAATATGCCAAAATCACTGCCCTTGACCTTAGAAGGAGAAAAGGAAAAATCAGGGAACATCATTAATAATGCTAATGGCATCACTCCCAATGAATAACAATTAACTTTTCATACAAACAGCTAATAAAGTTTAAGTTGTTGTAGAAATGAAATGCAAATTGGCTTGACTCAAAATACACTATCTTCACTTGTGAGGAGACGTTACTTTCATAATTCAGTCTTGAATTCACTTATTATTTATTTTATTTATTGAATTTTGGTAACCAGGTAAACCTACGGGGATGTATCCATCCTTTTTACTGGGGCAACCTGGGGAGAGCAATGCAAAAATACAGTTTAATTAATATTTACAGGTCAAAAAGACATGGGTTTCAACAAGTTCCAGGATATCTGGATAGCAGTCTTTGGTAATACAAATCAATACAGCACATTGATATTTACAGGTTATACTGTCACGGATTACCACAAGTTCCAGGATAACTGGATGAAGTCAAAAGTTATCACTTAAGTTATACAGTGACAAAATAGACTGACTTGGAACTAAGAAACAGTAAGATGGTACCTAAAACAGAAAGGATAATTACGAAAAATAAGTTAGAATAGCAAAGGACAAGGTCCACAGGGTTAATTATGGTGTTGTCCCTTACACTTGGAGACAAATGTCATATTTTAAGTCAGATCATTGTTTTCACTAAATCAACACTGGAATAGTCAGTCTAATGCAATAGGATATGAAAATAATTTGCAGCTCTGATACCAGGAGAGTGTGAGTCAACAGATCTACAGTAGTTATACGGTTAAGAAAATCAATAGAAACAGCTGATTGTCAAACCTGAAACTAACATTGTGCAAATCAGATTAAATATGATTAGAGGTACTTTGATAAATAATTCAATAACATGAAGACTCGTTGGCACCAAAGTGTTCCTTTGAAGTAGACCATTAAAAACAGCTTTCGGTAGGTACACAAGGTAACACAGTGAATACACTTCATGTCTCTTGTGATCTCAGCCTTTTCTCTTCTTATCTACCCAGGATAGCTGAAGTAAGATTACACTTCTCATTTACAAAAGATAACCACTTCTGTCCAATCTTGTAGCTGAAAGGATTACAGAAAAAGCATCTCAAATAAACTGCCAAAGGACCTATATTGGGCCTGCTTTGAAGGTATTTAAATAGAATATCCTACCTCAAAGTTCTGAACTCTAGAAACTAGAACAACTGGAACACATACTGTATCCTCCTTTTCAAAAGTAATTTATCTGAACAAAATAGCTGTATAATCCTATACACCACCAACTAATGAGTAAACAAGTCTGCTTTGAAGATTATGTAGACTTAGTGGTAAGATGACATTGAGAAGTGTATTTAAAGGAATATTGGCTGACAAAAGAGTTGCATGAGCAGATGCAGGAAGTAGAATCAGAAAATGAATCTTGGCCTGTTAGAATACTGTTGGATTTTTAAGCCTATAAATGAACTGGATGCTTGAAAGGAATTGGGCACTGCGATGGTGGCAGGATCAAATGGCATTGATAATAGATGGTTTGTTGACTGACAAGAATTTTTAGGATGAGAAAGAATTTTTTTTTAACATTCTATATAATATTGATACTAACAAGCAGACATTAGCAGTAAACTGCAATCTTGCCTGGTTACCTGAAACAAATCTTCTACTTCCAACAATAAAACTTAAGCATCAGAAGTAAATTCTTAGCATGATATGCATCACACTACCTACCATCCGTAGCTTATCATGTCCAAAAAAGATTAGTCCATGCATCCAGATACATCCTACATATACTACTGACAGCTGTCAGCCAGCTGGATAGGAAGATAATAACAGGTGCCTGTCAATCTGGAGTTAACTCACATAAAGTCTCAGGCAAGTTGGAAGCTTTTATCATCACAGTAGGAAAACAGTTGACTACCCCTGGGTAATCTTTAACAATCTAATTTATTGTCACAATAAAAATGTAATAATTAAGAATACAGTATTTCAGATATTCTTTTTAAACCCCCATTATTTGGTACCTAACATGATTTGGTTAATATCTCTGTCTGAGACAATGTCAATTTTTATCAGTCTTGTAGTTGCTCAGATCAGTACATTTTGACAGGTGTCTGTCAATATTCTGTGGCTATTGATGTCTTCCTGAATTGTACAGTAGCTGTTTCAATAAAGATGATGTTCTGGCCTGCGAAATGGCTGGTGGTTGTCACTCTTTGTCACTCACAGAAAAAAATGAAGAATGGTGGTGCCTTTCCATTTCTGTTGACTTAGCATTTATCAGTGGAGAAATAGTGCTTTGAAGGCATTGCTGCTGGTAAACAATACTGATGGCCTACTACTATTAGTAAGCAAGAGTTTAGTTATAGTTAATAGCTAACTTTAAATGTATAAAAAGTAAATAAAACAAGAAAGTCAGTCATAGTAAAGAGAGATCTGAGAAGGCTAAATCCTGGGGAGCATAAGACAAATATTAACACCAGTATGATTTTAACTGTTTGCTGTTATTTCTGATGCTATGAACTGTATTTTCAATTTTAAATCATTGGGCCAAAATGTGGAAGTTCCTGTCTTCATACACTGTGTCATGTATTTTTCTAAACAGTTTCACAGCTGCTCCTCTGATCTTGTACCTAGCCGCAGAAGCACTCACATATCAGGCAGAAACAAGGCATTAAACTGATGCAGGAGTTTATGAGAAAGGGGATTGTGAAGATATTTATTTTATATATTAAATTTTCAGCACCGGGATAGCCTCATATAGGCACATCATCTAGTTTTCAAGAAGGTACTAGGACATTATTTTCAACAACAGTAACAGCAAATTTTACATAAGTGACTTAGCTTATATATGTACAGTAGGCTACACATGTGCAATGGTTAAGATTCCATTAATTTATACATTATTTATAAAACTCCCACAGCTACATCTTACATATACAGATATATAGTATTTGAGGGGAAAACATTTATGATCCCATAGAAAACACTGGGTTGTCTGCAGAATTGGAGGTATGTCATGTTAGTGAATAAGGCAACAACAATTCAGTGTCAGCTATTCACTTAAGATGCCAAGGATAACCTTTTTATGGCTTGCAGCAGTTGACTGGTTTGTCCAAATGCCTCTATATTACTGATTTAATTTAGGCACTGCTAATCAGACACTTCACATGATCTTGCCATACAGTCCAGCTTTTAGGGTATGCAATGCTAAATGCTTTTTCACCTCTCATTCACTTTGTTTGTGGGCATGAAGGACTACTCTTGTCTGTTACTTCAGCATGCAAATAGAGATGATTTTGGTGAATAGATCTCTTAGGTAGCCAGGGGATGTGCCCTGAGTATATTTACATGCATATAGACATTACCCAGTGCAGCTCTCTTCTATCCGTGGGAGCTAGGAATCCAGTTGTCTTACTTTTGATAACAGTGATGTGCTGTACAACACACACACAGTGTAAACCTAAATGCTTGTTTGTAGATGGATATGTTCATGAAAAGGAGGTAGTGATGCAATGAAAAATGTTCACAGCATGTAGCATTTAAATAAAAGGTGTCTGCCCAGTCATTTTCACACTGTTTTGAATCTGATATCATGTAGGTATACAAAAGATAAACTTACACTAACAACACAAACACTTTTTTTATTTTATTTGACTTTTCACCTCCTTATGCTGCAATTTTTTGCATAGCTGAAATGTGGCATGAAGAAACACCCAAAGCTTATACTGTAACCGTGCTTTATCTATTTGTTTAATGTGCCATTTCAGTAAAATGGTCCACCATATCAAAGTGTGCTCTGTCTTTCATTATTTATTTGTTTTAGGCACTTATTTTGTACGCACTGCAAACTAAGACACTTTTTAATCAGTGTAATGTTTATAACTTGTAGTGTCCTAATCTAAAGGCAACACAAAAGAAAGTTTTGCTGTTGTTTTTTTCTGGTTTTAAGCCTGCTTTTCTTTGATCTTGTCTCCCCTTCCCGTCCCGTTTGATAATCCTTACTGTGTTTCCTGATTTCATGCTGCTCCCCTGACTTGGCAAAAGTGACTTTTGAACTACGTTTAAGGAGGTGTCCACATCTTGCAGCTGTTCAGGCCTCATGGCCAGGAGCTGGTGCCGGGCTTACATACACTATGGGATTTTTGCAGTGCAATGAGAGTGGGTTGCTCTGCTTTGCAGCTTTAAAGCTGCTGTGTTTCATTTGGTAGTCCCTTTTTCAATTGCTGAGCTCCATGCAAGGCTGATGGTGTCCTTGGATTGATAACCATGTTACAAACACCCCAAGGATCTGTGAAGATTCCAGCTACATTGTTATAAAGTGCATCATCATAGCTGAGTCACCAATTCACTGTAACACACTTTTCTTTCAGTAATGGGTGAGCAGACTTTTTGTAGTAAATCTTTTTTGTTGTTGTTGTTAAAGCAAAATCTGATTAGCAGACACCAAGCACTGTGGTGTCTTTGTTCAAGCACCATAAGGTGTGCTTGGTGTCCTGAGTACATCTACCATGATCTGCTTGCTGCCTGCATTTATAAGTCACATTTCTGCACTAAAGGCACTATTTTTGGCCATATTTCAGCAAACATTATGTTTTTGTAAACTCATTGTTTAACTGTGCCTTCAGTGCAGCAATTACTTGCATAAATGCTTTATTATCTTTATTTGGTGGTGGATTGTGGGTTAAACTGGTGGTCTTGTGGGTTTTAATTTTTACCTGGGATCACTATGTCTGACTGTAGATGACCAAACATTCCTTGACAAATTCAGTTTAAAAGTGCAGTTTGCAAAGTGAGATTCTGACCCTGAAACACTGTATCCAGGTTGGTTCAGTCATCAATCTTCAACCATTTTGAGTACCATGCTCTCTTTGTCATGTTGTGTATGGTGTGGTGGGGTGGGGGTGTGGGGTTACTAGGGCTCTATGGGGTTTTTGTAGTAAAATATTGTTTAAATAATGTTAACTGAGATCGCTATGTCTGAATGTAGTTGTACATGCTCACCTGGACAAATAAACTTATAAATACAGTGTGCAAAGTCCGATTCTGTCCCTGCCACTCTTTTCTCAGGTGTCTTTGGCCAACAATATTCAGCATTTTAAGTGCCATACTCTCATCAATGTTTTTTGTGTGTGCATGTGTGTGTGTGGGGGGGGGGGGTTGTGGTGGTTCTGTGGGCTTTTTCTAGTAAAATGTTCTTTAAATACTGTTACCTGGGATCACTATGTGCAACAGCTGGTCAAGAACATCTGGACAAATTAATTTAAAAGCATAGTGTGCAAAGTAAGAGTCTGTCCCTGCCACTGTTTGTCTGGGTATGTTTGGTCAGTAAAGTTCAGCCATTTTGAGCACCATGTTCTTTTCTTGTTGTGTGTGTGTGGGGGGGGTGTTGTGGTCCTGTGGGGGTTTTGTGATAAAATATTGCTTGAATGTGAGACCTCTCTACAACTTCAATCCATAATTTTCTTTACCATGTACAGCCTCATTCCTTTAGTTCTTTGCATTGTGTATCATGTACAGCATCTCCACCTCAGTCCATCATATTCTGCAGAATGTGAAGCCTTCCAGGTATGCCATATCCAGTGGAATGTAAAGCTTCTTCAGTATGTCATACTGAATGTTGCACAGCCTCTTTCCAGTTTGTCATATTGTGTATGATATGCAGCAATTCTACTTCAGTTTATCATATTTTGCAGGATGTGCAGCCTCCCAGGTATGCCGTGTGCAATGGAATGCGCAGCTCCTTCAACACATTGTACTGTGTGTTGTGCAGCATCTCTCCTTCTCTGTCATATTGTGCACCACTTGAAACCTGCCTTCATCAGTTCATTGTACTGTGTACCATGTGCTGCATCTCTGCCTCAGTCCATTGTATGGTGCAGGATATGCAGTTTCCATGGTATTCCGTATTCAGTGGAATGTGCAGCTCCTTTAGTATGCTGTATTGTGCAGCCTCTCCCCATCACTTTTTGGTCTTTTTCATCTGTTTTTCCACTGTAAAAAAAAAACCTCCATCAATGTTGTCTCCCACTTAATTGTAACACTGGGGGTAGCCAATTCCCCCAGTGTCCTGACTGGGGATTGGCAATGTCTTCTTTTTGGTTTTTTTTGCACCTGTAAACAAAAAAAAAGGTCCACCGATGTATTTTACTGCTGTTCATTACCCCCAAATGGCCCTCCCACAGGGCATCCACCACCCATACCCCCCTCCACCAGCTTTTGTTTACCCATGATGGGGTCCAATGCTGTCATCCTCTCTGAAGGGCAGACATACAGACTCTTCAAGGCAGAGTCCAGGAGATGCCCTGTGGTGAAATGGAGTCAGGAAAGAGGTCTTCCTTATCTTGTCCCCATACCCAAGGGCCCTGATTCTAACAGACAGATGCGGAGGTCTTCCCTGACTGCTCGTCCTGCCTTGGCGGTGCTATGCAATGCCAGATCATTAAAAACAAGTCAGCTATTATAGCTGATCTTGTTGGTTCTACCGATCTGGCTTGCATCACCGAGACCTGGCTGGATGAAAATGCTGGCCCTGTTTTGGCTTCAGCTATCCCAGCCAGGTTCTCAGTGATACACTGTCCGAGGCTGGATTGTAGGGGCGGGGTATGGCCATTATGTTTAAGACTGAGCGGGGCCTTGTGGATGTGCCATCGGGAAATACCAGATCCTTTAAATATATCCTGGGAGAGGGTGTAGGTTGCGGAAGTCTCCTCATCTACCATCCACCAGGAGATGGTGGAGAATTCCTGCAGGAGACAGCGGACTTCCTTGTCCACATGGTGTTGAGGTCCCCCAGACTACTAGTTCTGGGGGACTTCAATGCCTGGGTTGATGATGAACTCTCGCATTTTGGTCAAAATCTCCTCCAGCCAATGACAATGCTGGGCCTTACACAGGTAAATACCTCCTTGACCGGGGGGGTCATTCACTAGATCTAATCTTCCTTATGGGTATGGAGATAGCTGACTTGTGAGTGAAACCAGTCAGCTGATCTGACCATCACATCATAAGGTTCAGCCTCAGGGCCCCTCCTAATAGGTCTACCCCTACAGAGATGGTTCATTATTGTCCCTTGAGGGGAGTTAGCCCTAGTGACCTATTGGTGGTGTCAGACCTATTGGGCTGGTCAGGTGAATGCAAGAGTCCAGATGGTCTCATACTAGCTTATAATAAAGCTGTGGGAGATGCTCTGGACAAGATTGCTCCTGTTCGTGTTTGATCTCTCACCCTCCATCCAAGGAGCCCTTGGTTTGATTGCTCCTTGAAAGATTTGAGACGAGTATGCCGAAGGATAGAGAGAGCCTGGTGGAAGTCCAGCCTTGATGCTGACAGGCTTAGGTTGATGGCACATTATGTTAGCAATCAATCAGCAATCACCCGTAAGAAGGCAGAATTCCTGTCCAGGGAGATTTCTGCTATGCGAAATCGACCAGCTCAGCTTTTCTGGACTGTTGAGAGATTGTACAATCCAATCTGCCTCCAGCCCAGAGAAGCCTTTTCTAAGTTAAAATGCCAGGAGTTCACTGGATTTTTCGCAGATAAGGTTGCAAGCATCAGGGCTGGTATCAATCCAACCTTTCCTATGAGGGATTGCGGTGATCTACACAAAGTGACATGGACTCAGTAAGTCTGGCCAGATTTCTGTCTACCGGAAATCATGGACATTGTGACGACCATCCAAACATTGCGCTCTATCAGTTGCAGTTTGAATCCTGGCCCTACAACTCTTTTATTGGGATGTGTAGATGTTATCTGCTCGATCCTTGCTGACATTATCTGGAAATTCCTGGAGAGTGGGGTCTTTCCTGACCCACTCAAGGAGGCGGTCGTTCAACCACTTCTCAAGAAACCCTCCCTGGATCCAGACTGTCTAGCTAACTACTGGCCTATCTCTAACCTGCCATGTGGTAGTACTACAATTGGTTGCTCATCTTACAACACATGATGTTTATGACTCACTCCAGTCTGGTTTCAGGAAGAAGCATAGCACAGAGACTGCTCTTGTCCGGGTGTTGACTGACCTCCTAATGTCTAGAGATCAAAAGGCATGTACCATTCTGGTCCTTCTTGATCTCTTAGCTGCATTTGACCCTGTAGACCATGGTGTCCTACTGGAGCGCCTGCTGGTCTTTTGCAGGCTGTCAGGTACAGTCCTTAAATGGTTCCATTCATTCCTCACAGGCAGGTCGCAGAAAGTTGCCACTGGAATATATTCCTCTGGTGCCTTCCCCCTGCTCTTTGGGGTACTGCAGGGCTCCATTTTGGCCCCCATGTTGTTTGCAGTGTATATGCTGCCATTGGGAGATATCATCAGGCAATGCAGTCTGAGTTTCCACTGCTATGCAGATGATACTCAGTTGTATATGTCCTTTCTGCCCAGTCAAAGTGATGCACTCTCTGCGCTAAATAATTGCCTTACTGAAATCAGAACTTGGATCAGTTCCAGTTGGCTGAAACTGAATCCAGATAAGACTGAAGGGCTGGTAGTGGACCCAGGTCACCCATGGGGCAGGTTTGGGGGGCTGGATATTCATCAGGCTTGTTGCTTGGTGATACATAGCTCACCACCTCAGACTGGGTGCGAAACCTGGGTGTTATTTTTGACGATGATCTGACCTTAAAATCTCAGGTGTCAGCAGTTGTCAAATCATCCTTTTATCATCTTAGGAATATCACCCAGGTTAAACGCCTAGTTCCGCAGGATGATCTTCCAACATTGGACCATGCCTTTGTCACCTCTTGTCTTGATTACTGCAATGCCCTCTACCTAGGGCTTTCAGGGGTTGATATCCACTGCCTGCAGCTGGTGCAGAACGTGGCAGCCAGGCTTTTGACTGGGACGTCTAGGACCAGTCATATTTATGCCTGTGCTCCGCGGTCTGCACTGGCTGCCTGTTCAGTGGTGGATCACCTTTAAGGTTGGCTTGCTAACCTTCAAAACCCTACATGATTGGGGACTCGGCTACCTGAAGATCTCTTGATTCCCCACCGCCCCCTCCATCAACTCCGCTCTGCCGATGAGGGATTGCTAGAGATTCCCAGGGTTTGATTAAAGACATCTGGCTCTCGATCCTTTTCTTTTACTGCTCCAACCCTGTGGAATTCTCTACCTCATCTTTTGAGAGAGTGCCTGACCGTGGATAGGTTTAAAATTGAATTAAAAACTTATCTATGTAGCCTAACCTTTCCAGAACATGGATATTAATCTACTGTTTTATCTATACTGGTTGTTTTTATCCTTTGTACAGCAGCTTGGTTTGGAAAGGTGCTATAAAAATAAAGTTTTGATTGATTGATTGGCTGATTGATTGAAGGCTGGACCGAGAACTGAAGCTACAGATATGCAGTTCACTGTATTTCAATGGGGTTATGAACTTCTGTTTTCTTTACACCTGACTTCAGAAACCCTGCTCTTGTTCCACCACTTGCTTCATTTAACCTGCGCTTATCTCAGTGGTGAGTTTCATTCTGGCCCATGAGTCAAGAGAAATGGCAGCAATAGGTGTAATAGCAGCAGCAGGTGGAACAAATTCTGGTCAGATCCACCACGGCTGAATAATGAAGTTAGCGAAGCTGTGTGAAATTGTTAAGGAGGTATGGAGAAACAACACAAGGATTTGTTAGTAGTAACATTTGTTTTAATTCCTGTTCTATGGAAGGCATAAACGTTATTAGGAAAATACATGGAGGTGTACATTTTTAATGGAAGTAATAGGAAGCAATATAAGTTTACAAAAGAACCCCAGAGCAAATGCCACGGATGTATGTGTTATCCAGGATGATAGTGGCTGGACAACTAAATTTTAAAGAAAACACAATTGCACATACCCCAATAATGCAAAGCATCATGGGAAACTTATGCAAATCCCCATGATGATACAGAAGGTGGCAGTACATGAAAAAGTAATGGCTGGCATATGTTCAGCCTTGGGATTATTTACACAGGTTTTTTTTTGTTTTGTTTTTTTAAGAGAAACAGAGTTTTTGTCCATGAGGTGATGTAAGTTATATTTAAGCAATATGTTGATGTCAGGAAGTCAGGTGTAATGATGATGGACTGTTAGCAGAGAAAATTAGCAGTAGTACCTGAGGACTGGAGGATGGCAGATGTGATTCCACTTCACAAATGTGGGAGCAGGGCAGAAGCAGGAAACTACAGACCTGTTAGTTTAACCTCAGTGATAGGGAACATGATGGAATCACTTCTGAAGGAAAGAATTCTCGAGTACCTAGAGACCAGAGGGGCACAGGACCCAATGCAGCATGGATTCACAGCGGGAAGGTCATGTCAGACGAATGTAATAGATTTATTTGACTGGGTGACCAAAGTTGATCAGGGAGGGGCTGTGGACATGGCCTACCTAGACTTTAGCAAGGCATTAGACACAGTCCCACACAAAACATTAATATACGATGGTCAAGCGAAGCAACCAAGATGGCCGCCAGGCTGGGCGCGTTGCTGTCGCTTTCTCGATGAAGTTTCTGATTTTTGTCATTAATTTTAGTTTTAAATTTGTTTAAGTTCAAGTTTTTGTTTCCTGTTTTATTTTGGTTCCGGTTTTGGCTCTAAACGTTATCTCGTGGCTGTTGCCAGGCGTAGAGCAGGTCCACTTCTCGGATCGAGAGAGACGCTGGATGGTTCTCCTTTTAGATTTTCAGGTCCTGCTTTG
Organism: Neoceratodus forsteri; assembly: GCA_016271365.2. Taxonomy (NCBI): domain Eukaryota; kingdom Metazoa; phylum Chordata; order Ceratodontiformes; family Ceratodontidae; genus Neoceratodus; species Neoceratodus forsteri. Next base: position 218,778,035 of record CM057453.1, read on the forward strand.
GATTTTACTGTTTCGCCACTTGGCGGTGGTTTGACGCTGGGCGGGCTTTATATTCTTGGTTTTGGATCTTAGAGAGATGCCGGTCGGGCTTCACTTTTGCTGTTCTTCTGTGGATTGACACGAGTTGATACGAGTTCTCGGACAGGAGACGCCAGTTGGGTCTTTCATCTCCTCCACGGACTGAGGTGGGGACTTTGTGTTTTGTGCTCTGTTCCCTCCAGTGGTAGTGTTTTTTATTGCGTGGAGGGTGAGGAGTTACTGATCAGCTTGAAGCATATTCTTTGGATACTGTGAATGCTGGCAAGAGTCAACGGAGGATCTTTTGATTGGGTCTCTGTTGGAGACTGTAGGTGTCCCCTTGATTATCCTGAAACTTCAGGTGAACTTTTTAGCAACTCACCTACTCTGGCTGGTGCTCTCTAGGGTCTGCCACTCCACAGGGGGTTGGGGTATTCTCCAGTTGGGGAACTGAATGGAGTACCTCGCTCCCTTGGATCATGGCAATTGCTGCTATAGTGGCTTTTCTCATGGTCCTTTGGTGTGAGTGGCATTAACTGCCCTGGTGTGCACTTGGCAGGGAGTGGAGGGGTTGGAACTGTGTTTTGAACTAATTCTCTTGGTGGATTTTTGATCCTGCTGTATAGGGTTTTTGTGGACCTCTGCCTTGGACTGTTTTTCCCGTTGGAGTTTACTTGGCTGCCCTGCTTGGACTTGGACTTTCGGAACCTGTGTGGATTTTTGGATCTGCTTCAAGAGGTTGTTGACTGTTGTCTTCTTCCGGATTTTGATTTGGACACCCGGGTGGTGAGAGGACCCTGGGTCTATAAACTTCTGCTGTTTTAATTTCCTTTTGTGTATTTGACTTTTCAGTTTATGTCCTTCTCCTAGCAGTGAGAAAGACTGTTATTATTCCTCCCCAGTTGTGAGAGAATTGGGGGAGTTTATTTTTCTTTTTTGTTTAAAATTGTATGTTTTTATGTTGGTGTGGCAGTGAGAGTGCCATTGTATACTCTTTTCCCGGTGGTGAGAGGACTGGGGGGAGGGGATTATACAGGAATTTATTATTTATTTTCATTTAAATTTGTATGTCATTTAAACTGTATATTTAATTTTCTTAGTTTGTATATTTTGAGTTGGGTTTGTTTTTGTTTATTTTTGGATAAGTTTAGGGATTACTTGATCATTTTTATTGTTGTAAGATAGTGTTTTTGTATTTTAGTGTTTATTATTTTAGTTAAGTAGAGACATGTGCTGGCCTTTATCCCCCACGGTGGTGCGCTATTCATCCTCCTTTCTTTGTGCCCTCTGCCCCTTTTATATTCCTCCCTTACATTTTGATATCTACCAGTGGTGTAGAGCATTAAGGATTGCTCGTGGGAGAGTGACGGGGTTGGGGGTTCATGAACAAGGGAGGATGAACGAGTGGGGCTATCGTATTGAGGTTATTAAGTCCAGAAGGCACCCTGGGATGAAATGGAATCCAGATCAGGGTGCACCTTGTCTGGTATCCATACCTAAGGGCACTACTGATTTCAGTAGGCAGATAGGCCCGACAACCTCCGAGGTTTTTCCAGTTCGGGCAGTGTTATGCAATGCCAGGTCTGTTAGGAACAAGACCGCCATTATTGCTGATCTTGTTGGCTCTGCTGACCTGGCTTGCATCACCAAGACCTGGCTGGATGAAAATTCTGGCCCTACAGTAGAGACTATGATTCCGACCAGGTACTCAGTGATACACCGCCTAAGATTGGACCGCAGGGAAGGGGGGGTTGCAGTCTGTTTTACGACTGAATTGGGCCTCACGAATGTAATAGTAGGGGAGGCTGAGTCCTTTGAGTGTACAGTTGTAGCAGGTGTAGGCTTTCGAATCATTCTCATCTACCGTCCACCCGGAGATGGAAAATGCTTCTTACAGGAAGTGGCAGACTTCCTCGTCAACATGTCGTTTGAGTCGCCCAGATTGATGGTGCTGGGTGACTTCAATGCCTGGGTCAACAACGAACTCTCACAATTTGGAAACCACTTCCTCCAATTAATGTCTTCTTTGGGCCTTACACAGGTAGTTTCCACTGCTACGCACAAATCTGGACACTCTCTGGACTTAGTCTTCCTTCTAGGGATTGATGCAACCGATGTGGGGGTGGAACCAGTCATTTGGTCTGACCACTACACCGTGAGGTTCAATTTTTGCACCCCCCCATAGAAGGCTGTCCCCTGTGGAGATGGTTAGGTACCGCCCATTATGGAATGTTACCTCACAAGGCCTAGCGTCGGTCCTTGACCTATCATCCCCCGTGTTGGTGAGCAGTAACCCAGAGGTACTGGTGTTGGCCAATTACGAGGCCATCATGGTTGTCCTGGATTCTATTTCTCCTGTTCGTGAGCACCCCCTTTCCCTTCACCCCAGGGCCCCTTGGTTTGATGGGACTCTGAGGGAGATGCGGAGACAAGGGCAAAGGTTAGAGCGTTGTTGGCATAGGTCCGTCCCTGAAGCCGACTGCCTTAGATTGATAGAACAATATGCTAGCTATCAATCTGCAATCACCCATAAGAAGGCAGAATTCCTGTCCAGGAAGATTGCAGTTGCTCAGAATCGACTGGCTCAGCTGTTTAGAACTGTAGATAGACTGTGCAACCCAGCCAGTCTTCAAGTTCGGAAAGCCTTATCGCAAATAGAGTGCGATGAGCTTGCTCGATACTTTGCAACTAAGATGGCTGACATCAGGGCAGACCTGGTCCGACAACCTCTAAGGGTGATGTTGTAGGAGCGTGTGAGAACACAGTGCTTCAATTCTCCTGGAGTTCCTTTTATCGATCTGAGTTTGTGGATATTATGAGGTTTATCCATAGTGTGCGCCCCACAATCTGTAGCTTGGACCCTGGACCGACCACCCTCATTTTGGGTTGTGTTGATATCATTGGTCCAGTTTTGGCGCAAATAGTCTGGTGCTCCTTGGAGTCAGGTGAGTTTCCCAGCTCCCTGAAAGAGGCGGTGGTAAAACCGCTCTTGAAGAAAGCTTCCTTAGACCCAGACTGTTTTTCAAGCTACAGACCTATCTCTAACCTTCCCTTTATTGTGAAGGTTTTTGAAAAGGTTGTAGCTGCTCAATTGGATGACCATTTAACCATCCATAGTATCTACAAATCCTTCCAGTCTGGTTTCCGTAAAAGACATAGCACCGAGACTGCGCTGGTTCGGGTGCTTAATGATTTTCTGAGGGCAAGGGATCAAAAGAGACGTTCCATCTTGGTTCTCCTTGACCTCTCTTCAGCTTTTGACACTGTGGATCATGTGGTGTTGTTAGCACGCCTGAGGCAAATCTGTTGAATGTCGGGAACCATTTTGCAATGGTTCACTTCATTCCTTACTGGGAGATCACAAAGAGTTGTATCGGGAATTTTTTCCTCTGGCCCAGTCTCTTTGTTGTGTGGAGTGCCTCAAGGTTCTGTGCTGTCACCCATGTTATTTGCAGTGTATATGTTGCCCCTCGGAAACATTATAAGATGGTATGGGCTGAGGTTTCACTGCTATGCAGATGATACCCAGCTATGCCTGTCTTTTGCACCTGACCAGGATGGAGCTCTCTCGGTGTTTAACAACTGTCTGGGGGAAATCCAAGACTGGATGGATTCTAGTTGGTTAAAGTTGAACTCGGAGAAGATTGAGGTTTTGGTGGTGGACCCTGGTGGTCAGATTGAGAGGTCGTGTACTGGCGTGCCTTCTGGAATCTTGGTGGCGTGTCACTACCGACTTCTGAATGGGTGCATAACCTTGGGGTGATCTTTGATGATAGGCTGACTTTTCAATCTCAGGTGTCAGCCGTCGTCAGGACTTCCTTTTACCATCTTAGGAATATTGCCTGGGTTAAGCACCTTGTTCCGTCTGACTCCTTGCCAACGTTGGTCCATGCCTTTTTGTCCTCACACCTAGACTACTGCAACGCCCTTTACTTTGGGCTTGCCGGGGTTGAAATCTGCTGCCTACAGCTAATGCAGAACGCTGCAGCCCGGGTTTTGACTGGGACAAGTAGGTCCTGTCATATTACCCTGGTGCTGCGTGAACTGCACTGGCTTCCTATACGGTGGCGGATCACCTTAAAAGTCATTTTATTGACTTTTAAAGCCCTTCGCGATCAGGGTCCGTCCTATCTGAAAGACCTTCTGGTTTCTTATTGCCCTGACCGATCGCTCCGCTCGGCCGACATGGGGTTGCTGAAGATTCCAAGAGTAAGTTTAAAATCTTCAGGCAGCAGAGCATTTTCTCATGCTGCACTGACTCTTTGGAATTCTCTACCATGCTGGTTACGAGAGTGCACCTCCGTGGAGATATTTAAGAAAGAACTTAAAACTTACTTATGGAAACTGGCCTTTTTGGAGAATTAAGTTAGTTGTAATATGATTGGAATTTTATTGTAATTTATTATTTTTTATGATGTATTTTATGATGTATCCTTATATGTTTTTATGTTTTCTATTGAAATTTGAATCTTTGATATTAATTTGTTCAGCGCTTTGATATATTGAAAGGCACTATATAAATAAAATTATTATTATTATTATTATACAAGTTAACCAGCCTGGGAGAGGGTCCCAAGATGGTAGCCTGGGTAAAGAATTATCTGGAGAACAGAACACAGAGGGTAATTGTAAACAGAGTCCAATCTGAAGAAAGGGGGATTACTAGTGGGGTACCGCAGGGTTCAGTACTAGGACCGGTCCTCTTCAATTTCTTTATAAGTGACATTGCTGAGGGACTGGAAGGAAAAGTATGTCTCTTTGCAGATGACACAAAGATCTGCAACAGAGTTGATACACAAGGTAGGGTGGAAAGGATGAGAAGGGACTTGGCAAGGTTGGAGGAATGGTCAGATGTATTGCAGCTTAGATTCAATGCTAAGAAATGCAAAGTAATGCACCTGGGAAACAAAAAACCAGGGGAAGAGTACACAATGGAGGGAGAGATACTAACAACAACAAAAATGGAAAGGGACCTGGGGGTAGTCATATCAGATGAACTAAAGATGGGCAAGCAATGTGAGAGGGCAGTAAGAAGGGCTGGGGCAATACTGGGATGCATAGGGAGAGGCATCACCAGTAGAAAACAGGAAGTTGTTATCCCTCTGTACAGACAATTGGTGAGACCCCATCTGGAGTACTGCATGCAGTTCTGGAGACCCAATCTCTGGAAAGACATAAACAGGATGGAGGCAGTCCAGAGGAGGGCAACTAAAATGGTGCAGGGTCTGCGCCGGAAGACATATGAAGAGAGACTTAAGGAGCTTAATATGTATAGCCCTGAAGAAGGGAGGAAGCAGGAGAACATGATAGAATCTTTCAAGTACCTCAGGGGAATCAACAAAGTCCAAGATGGTAGAATTTTCCGGTATAAAAAGGTGTGCAAGAACAAGGGGGCACAATTTGAAGATGGTGGGTAGCTCAGAGGTAATGTAAGGAAATATTTTTTTCACAGAGAGGGTTGTGGATGCGTGGAATGGCCTTCTGGAGGAAGTTGTGGAGTCAAAAACAGTGGTGGAATTCAGGAATGCATGGGACAATCATAAGGCAATTCTAGGGGGTGGGGGTAGGAAGAAGTAGGCTGTTGGTTAACTAGGATCTGCAGCTTATCCATTAGGTAGAGAAATGGGCAGACTGGGTGGGCCAAGCGGTCCTTATCTGCCATCATATTCTATGTTTCTATGTTAAAATGTGATAGTAACTTTCAGAAGGGGTCACTTTTGATAAGGACAATGTAGTAATGCTTGTGATAAGGGGAATATTAGGAAAGTATGAGGTCTATGCAGAAGTGGAGTACAAATGTGCAGTTTTATAAGTATGTGCTCAGAGTGTAGGCAAATGTGATATGCAGGTTGGTTTTAGAAATAGGTAAAAATAGCTACACATGCAATTGATATAAAGATAATTGCATAGCCATGCATGCCCTGTCCACACTACGCTCGAAAAAGTTGTAATAGATTCAAACCATTATAGACTGTAAACATTACAGTGTGTCTGCACTGCTAGTAAACAGTGTAGATAATGGCTTGAAAATATTACAGCCAGTCCACACTGAGTGCGATGGTGTCTGTGGTCTCAACCCTGTAGTAGCAGTGCACATCCTATGGTGCACTCAGTGATGACAGCTGCATTTTGAGATGCCCTCCTATATGTCCTATGTAGTACTGTGTATATGGCACAGTCATATTATATAAATAAACATATTTCACTGTTATGAGACACACTTATGTTGTGGAGGTGACAGAGAGAGGTTCGAGGGAGGGGGAGATCCGTATGTTGGAATCGGGGGCTACATCACTGAGAAGGAGGGAAGGGGGAGGGAGAGAGAGAGAGAGACAAAGAGGAGGGAGACATGGCAACAGTTTTGCTCATATTAGGGCACGTGGGCACAACAAATGTTCATGTATTGCTGCTGTATGGCTGAAGGCAGACCCTCTACTACTGCCTTCAGTGTTCCCCACTGCTCCACTGTACACAGTGCAACATGTCTATTGTCCACCACAGCAGTGCTTCATGGTGCATTCAGGAGCTCCACTGATGTATGTGTTCACTACTGGCACTGCCCTGCAGGTAGTATTGATGCCACATCACACATGGGCAGGCAGGGTACTCCCAACACTTGGCACAGTGAGAAGAGTAATCAAGGACAGTACATGGATACTATCAGGAGGTGACCCTTGGGGAGTTAAATGGAGACAGAGAGTGCAGACAGAGAGGTAGGTTGGGTAGGGACATGGGGGGTACACAGAGGTGCACAGCACAGATGTCAGGTTACATGGTGGCGGAGGCATCCCAGTGTTGCAGCCTACACCCGTGCTCCACACTGCTGTCTGCATATGTCCTGGTAGCCTCTGACCTCCCTGCATGCAGTGAAACAGTGCTGCAATGCATGCAGGTATAGTGGGAGACTGGAGGCTACATGGTGGAGCATTTAGACACAATTGCAATTAAAAACTGATAAAGGTGTAAAGCTGTAAATAAGAGTGAAATAACAATGCTGGTATGCACACCACATAAAGTGGTTCTTGGAAGGATACTGATTGGAGATAGCTCAATTAAAGAAGTAGTCCACCCAGAATTTGCAAAAACATATGTTATGCAGAGTGTTTTGATTTGTATGTAAAGTCCTAGTGTGTCCTTCCCTCTGTCTGCTATTAGGAGTTTTTCCTAAATTAGACTGCTAGCTTTAGAATAGTTTTATGACCCCTGGGGATCTCCATCACACATAGATTTATTGTCTTTCACCTCCTACAATGCACTCTGTCTCATGTGACAGTGATGTAGCCAGGCCACTAGATTTAGCATATGCAGTGCTTTTTAAAATCAGTTCACAACAGCAGAGATTTGTAACTGTTCTTATCCAGTGAGCACAAATAGCAACAGTTATAATTTAGCAGATGCCTGAGAGCTACCTAACTGGGGTTTCTGTAAGAAAATAGCTACTAAATAGCTCTAATTCACTATTTGTGTTTTTTTTTTTTTTGCCAATTATTTTATCAAGTGAGACACACTAAGCTGAAAGCTTGTTTGCAGGTGCAACCTGGGAGCACAAGGAAGTTAAGTGACTTGCTCAGGGTCACACAGTATGCACCTAGAGGGCTGTGGGATTCAAACCCAGGTCTCCAGATTTGCAGCTCAGAGCCTTAACCCACTGTGCCATACTGCCTCCTCTCTGGATGTGTCATGTCTAGCTAGCAGTAATATGTGTTTTCATTTTAAAATTTAATTTCATCAAAATATGCACAACAATAAAAAGCACAGGAATTGCCCCAGATCATCACTGCTATAATTAATAAAGACCATAGCAGTTTTCTTACAGAAAACTCACTCAGTTAGCTCGGAAGTATTTGCTAAACTGTAAATGTAGGTACCAGCATTTTTTTTTTTACCAGGAGATACACACTAAAGCTTGTTTACAGGTGTGACCTGGGAACACAAGGAAGTTAAGTGATTTGCTCAGGGGCACACAGTACACATGTGAAGGTTGTGTGAATCAAACCCAGGACACCAGGTTTGCAGCTCAGAGCCTTAGACAACCACACTATACTGCTTCCTCTATTCTAATGGGTAAAACTGGCAGTTAGTGCTGATTTTGCTCTGTGACATGATTTTCATTTTTTTTTGTTGGTTACAAATGTGAAGTATCTTTTTAATAAAGTATAAAAATATGTATGTGTGAGTTATTTAGTTAGGTGAATATTTGTTTTATTATTTGAAAAAGTGGGATGCACTAAATGTGTAGTGCAATGAACCATTGTAAAATTAGATCAAATGTGTACATGAAATAGTCACTGTCATCCTATTGTTTTCATGATATACCACACACGGGAGAAAAAGTGACTTTAAAGTATTTTGCAGTGTCTAGGCTGTAGCTTCATACCATATACTTCATTTGTAAAAAAAAATGAAAATCATGTCACAGAGCAAAATCAGCACTAAATGCTAGTTCTAATAGAATGAATGATGGTGCCTATATTTATAGTTTAGCAGAAACTTGAAATCTAACTGAGAGGGTTTTCTGTAAGAAAACAGCTAGAGTCTTAACTAATTATAGCGTTAATGATTGGGGCAATTTCTGTGCTTTTATGGTCATGTATAGTTTGATGAAATTAAAAGTTTTAAAATTAAAACACTCCTGCAAGCTAGATCTGACACACACAGAAAACAACAATAGTGAATTAGAGCTTAATTTAGTAGTGGTTTTCTTACAGAAACCCCCATTAGCTAGCTCTCAGGTATCTGCTAATAGGTTAATTTAGGAAAAACCTCTAATAGCAGACAGAGGGAAGGACACACTAGGACTTAACATACAAATCAAAACACTCTGCATAACATATGTTTTTGCAAATTCTGAGTGGACTACTCCTTTAAAACTGCAAGCCCAGTAAAAATATACACTGCAGCCTCTTGCTGTACTGATATGCTTCAGCTGATGCAAAATACAGAGTAAGGTGGTGGGGGCAGGGTTGGAGGACAGGTCTGAATAACACCATATACCCACCAGGAGGGACTTTTCATCTCTTGGAATGTACTTGTGAAAATGTGTGACCAGGAGAGGAATGTGAACTGAGCCAAGGCTGTTTAAACAAGTGTTGTATAAGGATGCAGTTTCAGGCTTTTTCTTTCCTTCTGAAGCTTAAGCTCTGATGTTCCAGGCAGCTCTGATAGTCAATTGTGCCAGCATGATAGATCCATCTCATGCCCCTCCAACTTGAACCAAAAAAAAAGGTGGGGTGGATCTTTAGGAGCTTCTTGGGTAGAGGTGGGGTGGATTTTACTCCCCCAAAAAACTAATTCTGCCTCCCACTACTCAGGTTCCAGTTCTTGTACCTCTCCCTTAAGAAAGAAAATAGTGCACTGCAACCATTGACTAACATGAAAGCATTATTTGAGGGTGGGAAACATTTCTTGGAGGAGGGTAAAGCAGAGGAGACTATTTACACCTTCAGTCAGCTCCACGGACAGAAAACATGATATCACTTCTTTTGTACAGGCAAAACGTCTGCAGGTTCCACCTACTGCAGCTGTAAAAATGGGACTGGCAGGGTCAGAGGTGAAAGCAGAGCCAAGGGTGAACTTAGCACCTCAGGCATCTGCACCGGCAATGGGTAATTTCTGTGGAGATGATCCTCCTGGAACTACATTGTCTCAGCACAGTCCCTCCTCCACCCCATCACCACCAATACCAAAACCCACCGCATTCCTCACCACCAGCAACTGCACTCCCCTGTATGGCTGACAACTCCCCAGAGTCACACTGGCTGGACAGTGACTAGTCAGAATTCCAGTTGGGGCTCATCTGCAATTACAATCATTGTATATTCCAATGGGGTCCCATATGTGCAGTGTTTTATACTGCCCTTACAACATCTTACAGGTTTACAGGGTCACCAAACTGTACTGTACATGCCAGTGCTTTGAATGTTAGCTCAGATCAGTTTGTGATTCAGGTACATAGAAGAACACAGATGTCTTTGTTTACTGAGAAGCACATCATTAATAATCCACAACAAGGTGTGGGTTGGGCTGGGATTTACCCACACCTGGCAAGTGACCAACAAAGTCAGGTGTGCATAAGTTCCAGTGCACTCCACACTGTACAGTGGATTACTGTGAATGTACAACCGGCAGGAAGTAAAGAATTAAAAAGAAGTTATTAAAATACTCAATTTCTAGAGTGGAGCACAGGTGCAAAGAGGATGAGGTATTGGGCTTACCTGTAGATGTCAGCTGTTCAGGCATATCCCTATCTAAATCAGTCTTATCTTAAATCAAGGCAGTAGCCATTTCATAGAACCATGAGACTAAAACTGATTCTGCAGTTGATAAAGCTGTGCTGGCAGCATATAGCTTGCTAAACTCTGGCATCAATTTCTGTCTCAAGGTTTTGTGAAATGTCTTCTACCTTCTTTAGTGCTTTATTGCAGAGATGTCAGAACAGGTATTATTGCTGGATAGCTGACAGCTGGATAGCCCTTCACACCTAAATGGAGAATGATTTATAAGACATTACCTCCTGACTTACAGGGTTGTTATTCCTTTGGTTTCTTCCAAAAACTTTGCTCCTCATCTTAACAAATCGGAATTGAATATACAATCTTGGTCAAATTTAAAGCTTGTATGACACAGGTTTGTTACTTAGAAATCCTCAATGCAGCACTAAATATAGAGATTACTGGATGGGCAACTATGCACAACCAGTGTTTCCTGCCACAGAGGGGTTCTGATTCCCTCTGATCAGGAGAGTGAAGCTCGAGAAGTCCATGGGAATCAGAACTCTGAGGTGACAGAACACGTTGGTTATGCATAAAGTTGCTCATCCCATATTTTTTATAGTGTATAGTAGTATTATGTGAAATGTGTCAATGTCAATTGTGCTTTTTTCTCTCTTTCATAATGATACTGACTTGTGAAGTCTCTAGAGGTTCTACCACCCTTTCCGTGAAGAAATACTTCCTCATGGTTCCCCTTAGTCTATCCCCTTCTAACTTCATGTCATGCCCCCTCATTCCTGGACATCTCCTTTTCTGAATGATGCTACCCTCCAGCACTCTATTTATGCCTTTTAGACATTTGAAGGTTTCTTTCATATCACCCCATTGCTTCTCTTCTACAGGGTATATATATTGAGGTCTCCCAGTCTCTCCTCATATGACTTAGAGCATTTCCTACACCATTTTTGTTGCCCTGTTTTACTGTCTCCACCCTGTCTACATCCTTAAGGAGATGCGGCCTCCAGAACTGGACACCATATTATAAATGAGGCCTCACCAGTGATCTGCACAGTGGCATCACCACCTCCTTCCTTCTGCTGGTGATAACTCTCACTATGCACCCCAGCATCCAACTGTTTCTCCCCACAGCCTTGATGCATTGTTTAGCCACCTTTAGGTCATCGAGTATGATTACCCCTAAATCCCTTTCCTGTTTGGTGGCCATCTGTCCCCCCCCCTCCGTTATCCTCCACTGGGTTTCTGCAACCCAACTGCATGGTTTTGTACTTTTTTGCATTGAATCTCAGCTATTCCTCCAGTTTACCTAGATCCCTCCTCATTTTCTTCCCCCTTCCCGGAGTGTCCACCCTGTTGCAGAGCTTAGTGTCATTCACAAAAAGGCATACTTTCCCCTCCAGCCCCTCCATAATTTCACTTATGAAGACATTAAACAAGATCGGGCCTTGGACTGATCCCTGTTGCACCCTGCTGGTAATACTCCTTTCCTTTGATTGAGCACCATTTACCATGACTCTCTGTCTTCTATCATTCAACCAGTTTCTAATCCAGTTTACCACCTTGTGTCCCTCTGTCAGGCTGCCCAATATGTTAACAAGTCATATGTGGAAAGGTATTGTAGGTCTTACTAAATGCAATTCGTGTTTATGTTTAAGCCCGTGAAACACCCTTATCTAGTTAATGCATTTGCAGCTGTAGTGGCTCTGCCAAAGCTTGTTAGGGCTGCAGTGGGTGGAACCATGCAGTCCTTCTACTTTCAGAAAAACAACTCTGCATTATTTGCATTCTTTCCAACCCAACAACATGCTGGACATCCATCACAGTCACCTCTGTGTCTGCTCATCTGTGGAACAGTCCACTCGCAAAGCACTATTTTTTTTTGGAAAAAAAAAAAACAGTAGTCTTTTTCTTTTAGTTTTATAAACACGCTTGTGGGGTGAGCTGTACTTTCTGAAATACAACTTGAGAGGGAATAAAGCTTTGATCATGACCTGAGTTCGAGAACAACATATCAGCAGTCCCAACTAACCACCTACCTGTTGCACAGCCCTCAAATGGGGGGCATCAAGAGAAGTGTATGCAGTAAATGGAGAGCCATGTGCACAAATGCCCTGCAGCCTAGGGAAGAAAATCCCTGATCTGGCATCCAGGATAGCAGGGAAGAACTTGGATATTATAGCTATTGTGGAGTCTTGGTACAATGGGAACCATGACTGGGACATAGCTATACCAGGGTATACTTTATTTATGAGTGACAGAGTGGGGAAAAAGGGAACAGGAGTGGCCCTGTATGTAAGGGATGGTATAAAAGCAACAGAAGTGCAAGGAATGCAGGGGGAGCAGAGGCACTGTGGGTCACAGTGGAGATGGGCAAGGACACAGACATTCACACAGGGATAATATACAGACCACTAACATAAAAGGAGGAAATAGAAAGGGATCTACTGGAAGCTATCCATGTGACGGCAGCTAAAGGAGAGGTGTTACTCATGGGTGACTTTAACTTGCTAGAAGTTGATAGGAGCGTCCCAGCAGCTGTGACTGGCAAGGACGGAGACATCATGGAATCCCTGCAAGACGCAGGCCTCAAGCAGCTGGTGCTTGAGCCTACCCAGGAAAAAGCCATTTTGAACCTGGTTATGACCAATGGGGACAGGATTACGGATGTCAGGGTGGGAGAACACCTGGGGTCCAGTGACCATCGCACAGTATGGTTCAGTGTGGAAACATATACAGGGGCATGCCAATCAAAGGCTAGGGTTTTGGAGGGAAGACTTCAATAAGATGGAGGTATGTCTTAGTGCAGCCGTAGCAGGGACTAAAAATTGGGGGCAGTAGGGGCACAATGGGCCCATTTAAAAGGAGCCATACTGGGGGCAACAAACCTTTGTATTTGGCAGATAATAAATGGCAAAAGGGAAAGAAACTGCTGTGGTTCACAAAGCAAGTGTCAGGGAAGGGAAGGGCAAAAAGATTGGCCTTCAGGAAATATAAGGAGACACAAAAGGAAGGGGACAGGGAAGAGTATCTAGAAAAACAGAGGGAGGTAGGGAGGTCAGTCAGGGCTGCTAAGGCAAGGGCAGAGGAGGATATAGCAAAGGAAGTTAAAAAGTGGGGAGAAGACTTTTTATAGATACATTAGTGACAGAAGAAAGATCAGGGGGAGAGATAATAAGGCTGAAGGTGGGGGAGGGGGAGGGAGTGGAAGGGGACCAGGATAAAGCATCAACCCAAAACAAATACTTCTGTTCAGTTTTCATGAAGAAAGGGGTAGGGGAGGGACCCCATCTCGGAATCAGGACAGAAAGGGAGATGGATAACAGGCATTTCAAAGAGGAGAGAGTCCTAAAAGAACTTACAAAACTGAAGGTGTGTAAGGCAATGTGGCCAGAAGGGCTACACCCTAGAGTATTAAAAGAGAAAGGGGAGGTACTGGCAACAACACTGGCAGCCCTGTTCAATGAGTCACTAGACACAGGAGTGGTTCCAGAGGACTACAGAAGGGCTGATGTAGTCCCTCTTCACAAAAGCGGGAGTAGAGAGGAGAATGGAAACTATATACCTGTCAGCTTGACCTCAGTAGTGGGTAAAATTATGGAATTTCTGGTAAAGGAAAGGATAGAGGAGTACCTTGAATCAAGTGGAGCACAAGACCTGAGGGAACATGGATTCACATCAGGAAAGTCATGTCAGACTAAGCTGATAGATTTTGTTGACTGAGTCACCAGACTGGTGGATCAGGAGTGTGTGGTAGATGTGGCCTAACTTGACTTCAGCAAAGCGTTCAACACCGTTCCACACAGGAGACTTGTGAGCAAGCTGGGCAGCCTGGGATTGGGACACAAGGTGGTAAACTGGGTAGGAAATTGGCTAAGGAATAGAATGCAGAGGATGGTGGTTAGTAGGACTAAATTCGAGGTGGGGAGGGTGACCAGCAGAGTGCCACAGGGATCAGTTCTAGGGCCATTTCTGTTTAATAGCTACATCAGTGACATTGCGGAGCTGCTGGAGGGGAAAGTATGCTGTTTTGCAAATGACACCAAGATCTGCAATAGGGTAGACAGTCCAGGATGGCTGGAAACAATGAGGAGAGACCTAGCTAAGCTAGACGAATGGTCAAGAGTGTGGCAGTTAGGATTCAATGCGAAAAAGTGCAAAATCATGCACTTGGGGCGCAGGAACCCAGTGGAGGAGTACATTATGGGTGATGTGATAGAAGAGGCCACAAAACAGGAAAGAGATATGGGGATAATCATATCAAGGGACCTAAAGGTGGCCAAGCAATGTGCCAAGGTGGTGGAGAGAGCCAGCGGAGTTCCGGGGTGTATAGGGAGAAGTATCACCAGCAGAAAAACAGAGGTCATTATGCCATTGTACAGGACATTGGTAAGACCTCACTTGGAGTACTTTGTCTGGTTCTGGAAGCCGCATCTCTGAATGGACATAGACAGGGTGGAAGCAGTTGAAAAAGGGTAACAAAAATGTGCAGAGCCTGCACCAAAGGTCATACAAGGAGAGATTGGAGGAAATCAATATGTATACACTGGAGGAGAGGATGGAGAGGGGAGACATGATAGGGACCTTCAAGTATCTCTCGGGAATAAATAAGATACAGGAGGGTAGTATCTACCAACAGAGAATATGCTTTAGAACAACAATAGGGCATGAAATGAGACTGGAAGGGGGTAGGCTAAGGGGCAATGTAAGAAAGTACTTCTTATCTGGCCTGGAGGTACTGAGGTTTGAGGCATCTAACCTTATCTTGCATCACACCAGCTGGGAGGGAGGGTGGGGCAGGACTGAGCCACCTACTGGCAGCTCTCCTCTCCCAGGGAGGATGCTGTCCCTCCCGTAGTCCCATCACCACTGGGTGGAGGTCTGGTGTTGGCGTAGGCAGGTGGAAGGGGCAGCTTGTAGGGTGGGGCATCCCGCAGTGCATGGCGTCCGCATGCCTCCACACGTGCACATTTGCAACAAGGACGAGTAGGTAGAGTTGGGCGAAAAAGGGAAACACTCAAAAAAGAAATAATAGAAAAAAAGAAAGTATTTCTTCATGGAGAGGGTGGTGGAGGCATGGAACAGCCTGCTGGCGAAGGTGGTGGGGACAAAGACGATGAGGGAGTTCAAAACTGCATGGGTTAGACATAGGGGTGCCATAGCAGTTCAGAAAAGAAGATGAAGCCAGGAATTAAGTAGGATCTATGGCATTCTCTCTAGGTAGGGATATATGGCAGACTAGATGGGCCTGTCGATACTATCTGCCGTTAAAAAAAAAAAATTCTATCAGCTGGACAGCTACAACAGCAGCATCCTCAGCAAACAAGGAAAATGAGATCTAGACTTTTGCAAAACTTGGAAGAAAAATAACTTTTCTTTCAAACTTGAAGTGACAAAATGAGGACTAATAAAATGCAGAATTCAATCCTATTCAGAAACTATTGCATTTTGCGATTTTGTGGTACACCAGTGTTTATATTTTTATTTGTTCCCATTCATGAAGACAAGCAGGTTCCTGGTCATTCGATTGCATTTGCTGCTCCATGTTCTTTGCACCGGGACCCAGGCTGCTATCCATCCATACGCCTATGGTTGCCATGCACAAAATACACACCAATTTGGCAATTCTTTCTTCAAAGTTTTGAGGCAGCCTTCTCTCGCCACAGCCAAGGTGCTGCACAACTGAAGCATTCCCACCTTGTAGGCTAGCTCTTTTGGTGTGATACTCTGTCCATGTGGTGTTAGTTTGGTGGACCAGGTTCATTGCTCTCTGATCCTTTCCCGATCTCTTTCCCCCTCAGTCTATCAAAGCCCCTCCTAGAACAAAGGAAGTCTCCTCATTGCTTTGTGTTGAACTTACATGCTGATGTACCAACTAGCAACAGCAGCAGTGGCTAGACTATAGCTGCACTTCACAAATTTATGAAAGCCTGGTCCCACTCCACCAACTCACCAGTCTCTTGCCCTACTGCCCAGTGAGATGGGGAGGATAGTGACCACAGGGCTTGACTGGTTAGTTTTCTGTGCCCTGGTTCCAACTTGGGCGGCTTGGCTCTGGTCAACCAGGGCTGCAGGCATGCTGCCTTGCTATGAGCTCCCTTTGTCTACACATGAGAAGGGATTCTGGTGACCGCACCTTGTTCTTTGGGCTCTTTTTGTTTGTTTTCAGTATATAAAGTTAGTTCCTATACTCAGTGCTATTCAGCTTCTTTTTGCATTATTGAGAAGGTTCAGGCATTATTAGAAGATTCAAATTTAATTACATTTTAAAACTGGCCAAACAGCATGTCTTATTCTGGAGTACTGTTCTTCTTTTTCTTTTCTTTTGCCAGTTAGAATACTGTCTGTGTGACAGTGCTAGTCATGATGTGAGAACAGCACTTTCTTGAAAGCTAACATACTTAGTGCTATTCTAATCATTACTGCATCGGCACTGTGACCTCACTAGCAGTAAAAAAGTGCTACTGAGTCAGGGCTCCCTGTAATCTGTAATGTAAAATGTAATGACACTTTTCTGTTTGCTATTTAAGGTTTTATAGCTCTGTCAACATATAACTCTTTCCTATAATAACACTACCATCCGTTTATGAAGGATGGCAAAGAATAATCATTCAAAAGATGCTTGTTTTAATTGCTTAAAATATCTAGAACTTTATGTATGTTTTTTTTAAATCACTGAATACAATATGAATCACTGTAGGAAATAAAAAACACAGTACTACTGAACATGCTAACCCAGACAAGGAAACCTTTAAAAACAAGAGATATCACTGACTGAGTGGTGTAGAGGGCTGAGGAGCTGCCAAATACCTTACCTGTCCCACAACAGTAACCTGAATTTGAGAATGAGCTTGGGTTGCTAGGGATCTTCTAGTGGGGAGGGATGGAAAAAGGAATGAGCAGCTGCCAGGAAGCTCTCCTCTCCTCTCCTCTCCTAGATAGGGAAGGCAGGCCATCCCAGCTCTTGGCTGTCTCTGGGAGGAGGTCCAGTGGTAGTGCTGACAGTAGAGTGGCTGACAATATGCTGGGTGGTTGGAATGGGGCTGTTGATTACAGTGTGTACGCATGCATCCAAATGCATGTGCAACAACGTTTGCTGTAGTCAGGGGAGGGGGGGGCAGAAATAGGAGGAAAATGGACTGGGCTTGATTGAAGCCTTGCCTGAGGTGCTCTGGGCTGCCCTGCTGGAACAACAGCAACAGGGAAGAGAAGGAGGAAAGTGGCTGGTTGTCAGCACCCAGGGCAGAGCTGATAGCCTGCCCAGTCCCAGCCATGGAGGATAAAAACCTTTCTTAAAAAACAAAAAAATGAGAGATACACAGTACTGTCCATGCAACAGCTTCATAATATAATTGACAGTTCTTAGTCATACAATTTTGGAAGATTCAAATCTGTTTGAGCATAACATTTTTTTATAGAAAAATACCAGAAACTCAGGACATGAAATTAAAATATAAACTCTGGTGCAGAGTGGTTGCAAATGACACTTTGATTCTACAAAAAGGTTTACATCCCAGCAGCCCCATCGTCAAAGCCTTTAGGGGTGCAAATATTTCCATAACACTGAAAAATTCATTGTAAGTACTTAGTACCAGAGGCTTCATGAAAATTCATAGAGCAGTGTGATTTTAGAAAACTAGTTCATTGGATGGGGCAGTCTATGTGAGTTACTGACTGTTACGGGAGTAATGAAAATTAATAAACACATTACCATGTATAATGAATACTTTCCACTATTCATGACTTTTCTGTTTGGGATATAAAAAATTATTTAAACGTAAAAAAATAAATAAAAGTACTAGGCCCTCCCAAGTGGATATCATTAGTCACATAGCCACTGCCACACACTGAGTGGTCTCCCACCTCCTACCTCCTTCATCCACTACCCTGTACTGGACAACAATTTAGAATAAATAATATTCAGAACAATGTGTCTGTTTAGAAATGAAGCTGACCCAGTTCATAATCCTGTATATTTCTGTATAAGACAACCCACTTACCTAGTCTGACTTCATCCTCTGGCTCCACAGGGTCATACTTGTCAGGCAGCCCCTTGATTCACATACCTTTCAAGCATTACAGCATTACAATGCATGTCACCACCCTTTAAAAATTAGAGCAAATGGTCAGAGTCTGTACCACTTACTTATTTTAAAGAATAAAATCAAGAATAATGCTCCCCATGTGTTTTCACATGAAGGAATGTTTCTATCAAGTTAGTTTAATTTTGTAATAATTTATGTGTCCAGATATACAGTAGCTCTGACATTATAAGGAACATTAGTAAATCTTTGTGGAGTGATGGTAAATTTGAATGAAAAATATATAGTGCTATGCCAAATGGATAGCAGTTCAGAAGTACCATATACTGACTCTCTAATCCATGATTTGGTTCAGGTTCAGGTTCTTTATTTATTATAGTATGTATAAAAATCCTTTTTGTTACATACACAAAATTAAAACACAGTAAAACATTCAGTTAAAATTCCATAAAACAGTTGTACAGTCATAAGATTTTAAGTAAAATGTTGATACAATGTTCTACACTATCTTATAATTTTATCACTTCCAAACTAGTTTTTGTGCAATTCTATAGGCAACGCAGGCTAGAGCAAATATCTTTTTTGGATTATCTGTATTGAATATGTTTGGTAACTTATCTCTTTTGCTTAATAAGGATAATCTGTGGAACATATTCATTATAAAAACGAGCCTTTCCTGTACAAATGTTGGACAATCAAATAGTACATGTTTAGCGCTCATTGAGCATTATTGCATTCCATGAAGCAATCATTCATTCATTCATTTATTTATTTATTTATTCATCAATTTATTTATTTATTTATTTATTTATGTATGTATGTATGTATGTATGTATTTCAGTTGCAGATTAATACAAAGGTTCCATGTCAGGTAGACTACAGACAAGAATTACAAATGTTCCATAACAATAGGACAAGAGACAAAAATTACAGAGGAAGTTTGATGAACATTTCAGGAAGACAGAATATGGACTGGTTTTACAAGCAGGCTTTCATAACAATAGGACAAGAGACTAAATAGCAGTGGAAGTTTGTTGAATATTGCAGGATGACTGAATATTGGCTGGCTGTACAAGTAGGTGGGTTGGCTATTATGTTAACTATATTGTAACAAGTACTAGAAGTGCATTTTGACATATGGGTCACTATATTGTTGAGGCCTCAAAGGCATCAGGGGAGCAAGCCTAAGAAGGGGTAAGAAGTAGCCTGAGGGGTCTTTGTCACAGGTAGAAAAGAGGAGGGAGGGGTGGAACTGGAGTGGGGGGACAGCCACCCAGGAGCTTTGTCGGGAGGGGGCAGGAACGAGGGGGAGTGGTGGGGTGATGAGGGAATAACTTATGGTGGTAATAACCGTCTGTGGTTAGTAGTTGCAGTCACATTGGTTATTTTGGCCAGAAAGGTCTGCAGGTCTCTTTTAAATTGGCCAATTTATGTGTGTTCCAGAGTGGTAGTAGGGAGTTCGTTATACTAGGTGGGGCCACGGCAGGAGAGTGACCACTGAGCAAGGCACATTTTTTGAAAACTGAGATTTCCTCTGAAAAAGATTTCAAACCTAGGCCTACATAGAGCCTTTCGATGTTTATAGTTATCACATATCACTAGATATCTTTTGGTTGTGAAATTAGATTTAAGTGCCTTTAATAGATAGTTTTTCTCTGATTCATGGATCTTTGCTATATTGATTTGCATTGAGGAATCATCAATTCTTTTTAAAGCAGCACTTACAAAGTGTGCTGACTAAGTGTCCATCAGTAAAACATAGTCATAGTGTAGGCTGTGGAGATTTAATATATTATTTAGTTTGTTAAACCATAATATATTGTTGTTGTCAGAAATTTTGGGGTCATCTGCCCAACAGTTAGTAATTAGATTATCTCTTGAGGCTTTGCTTAATTTCCCCCAGAAAGATACACACATGATTAGGAGGGTATAATAAGCTGTATCCAGTGTGGTAATTGGTTCTCCCTTCTTATCCTGCAGTGCAATGCCTTCCATTTAAGATATATCTCTCAGCTGACAGCAACCAAGTGGCTGGCAGAGGAGCGGTCCTTATGTCATTGAGTGACAAATACATTTGTATTAATAAGGGGTACACCACTGGACTAAAATTATGTGTTTGCCCAGAGAGAGGACAAAGTGAGCAATTTGCATCTGCCTCATTGCACTGCCCACAAAAGTTAGCATACTCAAAGGTGTGCTTTCACTGCAGGGAGAGGTGCCCCCATGACAGAGGTGCAGTACAAATTGCCAATCTGTAAGTCAGCTTGTGAAGGGCTCCATATCAAGTTCATACCATGGGTAGGGAGGATTGGAGGAATGGGGAGATGGAGCAGGGAAGAGTAGCTGAAGCTGTGGACCTTGCAATACAAGCAGAAAACCAAATGGCCTTCTTCTGCTGGCTTCCTCATATATTCATATGCAAGTTTCTGCAGGACAAGACTGACAATTTTAAATGAACCAGTCCAAACCTCCAGATTATTGGGATCTCTGAGATACTGGAAGGAATGGACCCTGTTGTTTTTTTTGAAACATGGCTACCTGAAATCCTTGGCCTGGGAGAGACTAAAATCAGCATGGAGGTGAAGTGGATGAACTGTGTAGAGGAGGAGAAACTACAAGAAGATTAGAGGCCTTTCAGGTTTGGTTGAAATGTTTTTGTTCTGGGATGGGAAAAAAGGACTGTGCAGGCAGCCCACGCTAAAAGTCTGCTAAAGCAGGGGAATGCAGATTCATTTTTTAGAGTTGCAGTGGGAGGAGCCCTGCAGACCTCTTGCTAGTGGAAAAACCTTTTTTTTTTTACTTGACAACAGTGTGAAAATGTTCACAGTTGCCTAAGCATCAGTGAAGCACTCCACTCTGTTCTGTTCATTAGTAGTGTACTGCACTATCTTTTGGCTGTCATGGCAGAACACAGTTCACTCTGAAGTGTCCAAGACTGCCACCAAACTGTATTGCACATATACTAGGAGTAATACTAGGAATTGTTAGAACAGCAGAAGGCCTAGGCCCATATAAACTGTTCCCACTATTTAGTGGAGGCATTCAGGATGCCAACTGAGAAATGTTTATCCAATCTTACCTTAAAAATACAAGCACTTTCTGCCTCCACTACATCCTGTGGCAACTTATTCCATTCTGTAATAGTTCTAATCATAAAGCTATTCTTTCTTAATTCAGTTCTGTACTTATCTTCAATCAATTGAAGCTCATGTCCCCTAAGATTATATTTTTGTGTCCTATATTGTAGATTCAGCTCTTGCCTAAGTTCTTCATTACGAAATATTTTATAAAGTAACAACAAATCTCCTCCCCTTCTTCTCAGTTCCATAGGCCATAATGGAGGTTCCTTAACCTTTCTTCATAGGGCACATTTTTTAATTCTGAAATTAATTTAGTAATAGCCTGCTGTGGTCTTGCCACCAGGACCTTGTCCTTCCTTAGGAATGTGCTCCAGCTTGCTGAACAGTAGTCCACAGTTGGCCTTATGTATGTTTTATACAATGGTAATAACATTCTACTGTCATGAGAATAAAAACTCCTATAAATACAATGCATCAAGTTAATTGCTCTTTAACAATTGCCTCACAATACATCCCACTCTTTAAACTGTTGGAAATGTAAGCCCACAGGTCCCTTTCCCCACTTGACTTTTTCATTCTTCTTCCCTGTAAATAATAATCTTGGTGAATATTATTCCTTCCCATGTGTAATATTCCACATTTCTCCAAGATCTGTGTCATTCCACTCCTAGTTGCCCAGTCCCCAATGGTTAATAAATCATGATCAAAAACAAGCCTCTCTTCAAAAGTATCCACAACTCCCTGATCTTAACATCATCTGCAAACTTACCAATTTTGTTGGAACTATTAATATTTAAATCCCCTATAAAGATACCAAACAATATGGGTCCCAGAACGGAACCCTGTGGCACCCCACTTGTCATCCTCAATTCACCAGACAAATGGCCATTCACTCTTACCACCTGTATACGATCTGTTAGCCATTTCATGATCCATCTCACTATGTTAATATTTATTCCTAATTCCACCAATTTAGTTATCAATATTCCATGGGAAACCCTATCAAACGCCCTGGTGAAATCCAGCAGTGCCACATCCACAGCTCTGCTGACATCCAATTTCTCAGCCACATAATCATAAAAAGTAATTAATTTGGTACCACATGATCTAGTCTTTACAAATCCATGCTGCATTCTATCATATAATTTGTTTTGTTCAAAATAGTCACTTATTTAATCCATTATTATCCCTTCAACTATTTTCCTTACCACCAACATCAAGCTGACCTGTCTATAATTAGCTACATCCATCCTTGTTCCCTTCTTCAAAATAGGCACCACAATAGCTGCTCTCCAATCTCTTGGCACATATCCATCAGGCAATGACCTTGATCCAATGTCTGCTATTATCAGGGCAATTTCTTCTCCCACCTCATGTATAAATTTTGGATGTAGCCCATCATACCCAGCCGACTTGTCCACTTTAAGTTTTTTAATTTTGATCAAAAGTTTCTCTGGGGTAATTAACCCAGCTAGGTTATCTTCTATGTGTGGTAGCTCCTTCATCTGCCCTAACTGATCTTCGTTAAACATATTACAAAAGAAATTGTTGAATTCTCTAGCCATATCTTCAGGTTTTGATATAAGTTCACCTTCTACGTTAATTTGCCCTACCTGTCTGTTATTACTTCTTTTCTTATTGACATCTGTAACACAACCTTTAGTATTGGTGTTTGAATTTGCTAGCTTGAGCTCTACTTTTATCTTTGCTTTCCTAATTTCCTTTTTTAGATATGTACAATTTTTCTATATTTTTCCCTCTTCTTCTTTGTTTGTTGCTTCTTCATTTTCTTATACTGTTTCCTCTTTCTAATTAGGCCAATAGCTATCTTATTTAACCAATTTTTTTTTTACCTCTATTATTGTATATCTTTTTTGCTGGAACATATTTCTCCACTGAACTATTAATTATCTGTATGACTACTAACGCATGTGAAATAGCATTCAGTGACCATCTTGGACACAGCAGAATGTGCCATGTTTCACTGTGACACCAAAAAAAATAGTTTTAAATTATAGATATATCTCCACCTAACCTTCCCTCTCAGCACCCCCCCAAAGAAATATATGAGTGAAACTGGGGATGCCAAATCCCCCAGTGTCAGGATCAGGGAACCTCATTTTTTTTACTGTTTTTTTTTTATAGTTATCCTCCCCCAACCCGATCCTCAGTCTCAGCACCTATCCCCCCCACTCACCACTAGAAACATATGAGTGGCACTGGGGTGCCAGTCCCAAGTCAGTATCAGGAATCCTCATTTTTGTCCCATTATAGCTATTCCCCCACCCCACCCGCCTCTCAGCACCCACTCCCAGAAAGATAAGCATGACATTGGGGTGCCTAATCCTCCAATGTCACAAGCTAGACTCCTAGTTGTTGTTTTTATTCTCCCTTTTTTACTCTGTAAAATTAAAATCATCCATTGATGTCTTTTCTGGCTGTTTCTGCCCCCCACTGACCCTCCCACTCAGCACCCACTACCACCCCCCCGAAGCCCTTACTTAGCCATCAGGGGTCCAGTGCTATAATCCTTTCTGGACAACAGACATGTCTTCATTCTTTTTTTTTATTGCAGTTTAGTATGCTGTTTTGTCAGCTGGCTTGTGTCTACCCTGACCCCATCGATATCCAGCCCCTGGACCATAACCACTTCAGTTGCCTCCCCCCTGGTTTACCTCACAAAATGGGGCAACTGAAATGACCCACCCCTTGGAAGCACATCCAGATGACTGGTGGGCTCATGGCTGCTGGCAGGGCTACCTAGGCTTGCCCCCCCAGGTGGGGCTGCAGAGGTGAGCTGACCCAAAGGAACACACAGTCTCAGGAGGCACCAAGAGGTACATGGTGGGTACAGTGGGACTAAGGGGTGGGCATCATCATACCTACCAAAGTTTTGCTGGCTTTTTTTTTTGCCCAGGGATGGAATGTGCAATGATGCCGGCATGTGCTCCGCTCCCATAATGGATGGCACCAGCTGCAATGGAACACCTATCCTCTGCCAGGGGGTCATAATGCACCAGACACTCTACCCCTTCCCCCTGGAGAAGGAGAGCAGTCTCTAAGATGCTCGATACTTCTCCACCTGGCTAGCCCTCTGACTCCTGAGTCTGTTCCCTAACCTGGGATGTCGGTGCCACAAGCACACACCTTGCTGCTGTGCCAGTGGACTGGCCATGTCTTCACTCTTCAAAGCAGGACCATGAACTGAAGAAACAGATATGTGGTTTAATGTATTTATGTATTTCAATGGTGTTTTGAACTTACTGGCATAACTTGGGCATTTTTGCATATTTTTGGCATAAATTTTCAACATGCCTTTTTTAGGACCCCACCTGATGAACAATTGCCCTGACAATAGGCAAATCTATCCCAAAAGGTGATTTTGAGGTCCCTGTATGAAATCACCTTTCAGGCAGAAGTTGAAAATGTCCTGTGCCATTGTTCATGAGGTAGGGTCATAAGAAGGCTATGTTGAAAATCTGGTGTAAAAATATTAGAAAAAGACAAAATTATGAGCCTACATTGAATTTTGTAAACACAGGCTCATAACTGTGTTAATTTTCAATATGTTTACCTCAAATTTACAACATCAATCAATCAATCAATCAATCAATCAAGTCTTTGTTTAACCAGGCGTTCATCATTGAGCAGAAGCTCATTTGCAAGATGGACCTGGGTGGAGCATGAAAAATTGTATATACAGGTCAACACAGGTATTTACAAGGCAATACAGATAATACTCTTTACAGAGAGGAAGAAAAAGAAGTTCATATATACATAGAATTATACAGCTATTGTACAGATTACACGGTATTTACATACATAGAAGTGTCTATAGGAAGATAAAGCAGGTTATCTAAGGTTGCAGGAGGAAGTAACGGAAGAAAAAAATAAAAATAAAAATATACACCAGGTAGAGGTGAAGGTAGGGGGGAAGAGAGGGAGGGAAGTAGGGGAGAAAGGCTAGGAGGGCACGGTGCACAGAAAGGAGTTGGTAAAGCTGGATGTAGAGAAGGTGGATGGAGAAAAGGAGTATGTGTGAGCCCCGGGATTGAATGCTATAAAGTACGGGGCATGGTAGGATGTCACAACCCAGGGTAGTGAGCTCCTATCTGAGGTTGGGAAAGGAAGAATAAGGGGATGGATGGGCCTAGTGTTGATAAGACAGGGGGATAAGAAAGAGAACAATTAGGCTGGTGAGGAGCAAGCTGGGGAGGTCAGTACTTAAAATTGGGTCTAGGCTTGGCTATATACCAGTACTGGGTCTGAGTGGGTGAAGCAGTTACATACTTCTCTGATTGTACGGAAATAAAGCATCTTGAAAGCATTTATACCGATTAGAGTGCTTAATTTGAGGGTTTTTTGTAGATCATTCCATAAGGTAGGTAGCACGAAGCTTATGGCTGCCCTGCCAAAGCAGGATTTTGCTTTGGGTACTTTAAGTGTAATAGCTGAGTAACTTCTTAACGCGTATTTCCCAGTTATACTCAGGGAAAGACAGCAGGAGATATAATAAGGCAGCTTATTAGAGATGGCTCTATAGGTCCAGACAGCAGCGTTTCTGTGGTGCCTGAACTTTAGTGATGTCCATCCCACTGCCGCATATAGGGTGCAGTGATGTGTGTCGAAGGGGAGTCCCATTATAAACCTCAGTGCTCGATGGTAGAGTGTGTCCAGTTTAGCCATGTAAGAGTTGGGGCATTGGCTGTACAGGAAGTCAGCGTAATCAACCAATGATAGGAAAATGGATTGGACCAGTTGTTTCTTGGCATCTCTGGTGATAAATTGGCTGATTCTAAAAAACAGTCCAAGCCTTTGCCGAAGTTGTTTTAGCAAGTCCTCGATATGTTCAATGAAGGAAAGTCTTTGGTCTATCCAAACTCCCAGATACTTGAATTTTGTAACAAATTCTAGTTTTTCACCTAGAACTGTGGTAATTTGGGGAACTGTCCCACTGGACACAGGGTTAGCTGTACGGATAAAAGGGGAGAGGACCATCGCTTTAGTTTTTTTGGCATTAAGGAGTAGCTTTTTTTGGAGGAGTTGGCTTTGCAAAAGGTTGAATTCTGACTGTAGGTCATTGCAGGCAGCTTCAGGTGTTGGGCGACTCATGTAGAGAACTGTATCATCTACAAACAGATGGATGTTGGCTTCTTTTATACAGTAGTCGATGTTATTAATGTAGATTGCAAAAAGTAAGGGCCCTAATATAGAACCTTGAGGTACCTCTCTTTGCAGAGTTTTTAAGGGGGACAGGCCTCCTTCGGCTTTAACTTGTTGAAGGCGCCCTGTAAGATAGTCAGTGAACCAACGCAGAGAGGAGGGGTCCACACCTATGGTTTGAAGGGTGGAGAGGAGCAGACTATGGTCGACGGTGTCAAAAGCCTTGCTTAGATCAAGGAAAACAGCACAAATAAAGTTTTTTCTCTCGAGATTACACTGCTAGTCGTTAGTAACTTTGGCGAGGGCTGAGATAGTGCTATGTTTAGCTCTGAATCCTGACTGCATAGGATTTAGCAGTTCTCTAGACTCAAGGTGAGTCCTCAGCTGTGCATTTACAATTTTCTCTAGGAGCTTGGACAGGACTGGAAGGAGGGAAATTGGCCTGTAGTTATTGAGATCGCCACGGTCACCTGATTTGAACAGTGGTATGACATGTGCTGTCTTCCATATAGGCGGTAAGGTGCCCTGAGACAGGGATAAGTTAAAAAGGTGGGTGATGGGTATCGCTAGTACGTGGTAGACAATTTTTAGGAAGTAAGGGTCAAGGGAGTCGGCCCCAGCACTTTTTCTAGTATCCAACTGAAGCAAGAGGTCCTCTACCTCTTTCAGTGTGGCAGGTTGAAGTGAGAAAGGCGTGAAGCTATCGGAGTTTCAGGCAGTTGGCTGGCAGTCTGTGAGCAAAGTATGTTTGCAGGGGAGTTATCAAATGCCATGCCTGCAGTAGCAAAGTGGTTATTGAATGCGTCAAGTATATCCATCTTTTCGGTTATAGTCAAGTTGCCAGAGGTAATCTTGGTGGGAGTGAATTTCCTGGGAGTGGCCTAGCAGATCACTGATTGTGTTCCAGAGCTTGATTGGGCTCTTTGTGGAAGAGTCGAGTTCGGATTTGAAGAAGGTGGTCTTCGATTCTCTGATTGTTTTGGTACATAAATTTAGTAGTCTCCTGAACTGGTTCCAATCCTCTGCAGTGTTCAGTCTAGTGCTTTTTCCAGAGCTTATCTCTTTCTAGAAGCAAGGACTTGATCTGAGGGTGAACCATTTACAGGTTTTGGTCCTAGTTCGAACTTTAATAAGGGAGCATACTTATTAAGGGCCTTGATAGAATGTTGTGGAAGATATTGTAAGCTGGCCGTGATCGTTTTGGCCAGGTAGAAATCTTGCCACTCAGGTGAGTACTTAAGCTCGTTTAGGTAGGCATGTTCATTGAAGTTGCATGCCTGGATCTCTTCATAGAGAACTTGCTGATGGGTGCTGGGTTGTTGGTGGATCTTACTCCACAATAAACAATGGGTCGCTGTCCTGAGAAGAAGACATCCAGCGTGGGAGAAGAGATGAGGTTTGCTCACACAATTAGCACATCCAAAAGTGTACTTTTACTGGGGTTCTTCACGTTTGGGCGTGTTGGTTCAGTAATAAGTTGCGTCAGCCCATGTTCATCACAGAAGGATGCAAGGGGGGCAGCTGTGTTAGAGAGCCAGTCAAAGTTGAGGTCTCCTAAAATAATAGTTTCTGGCAGCCCCTGTCCCAACTTGTCACTTAGATATGACACAAGCTATAGGACAGCAGACGGTGGTCTGTAGCATCCTATTACGCAGAATGCAGTAGTCTGTGTAATTTCCACTTTGAGAATTAGGCATTGAATTAGCTGGCGACAGATGCCGAGGATAAGCAGGAGGCAGAAAATTTGTCTTTAACGTGAATAGCTACCCCTCCTCCTCTGGCATGCCTATCAGCTCTGAACAAGGCATAGTTGGGTATGTTTACTTCTCTATCAGTGGTGCTGGGTCTAAGCCAAGTTTTGGAAATCACAAGTATGTCAGGAGAGGTATGATTTACCCAGGTTTGTATTAAGGTTATCTTTTTAAGGAGACTACATATGTTAATATGCAAGAAGCTTATTCCTTTTAAATTTGCTAGTTCTGCTGGCAAAGCAATAGCTTCTGGGGGGCCAGGGTTGAGTTCTACGTTGCCTGAACAAAGCAGGAGGATAAGTAGGATTTTTCTAAGAGCGCTAATTATAAGCTTGTAATTCCTGCCTTTCTCCCATCTAGTAGATCTGATGATTTTAGGGACTGGAAAGTAGCCACCATAGAAGAGCTGATCTGTTGTAGCAAGAGCTAGTACCCCTACCACAATAGGCAGGGAAGAGATAGAAGTCTGCGTGGTGGGAGGTGGACCTTGTGGTGGGGAAGTGTTATAAGTACTACTGGTATGTGTGGTCCAAGAGCAGGGTTTGAGGTATTGGTACTTGGAATCACGGAGGCAATTAAAGGATAAGTTGCCATGTGGTATACAGTACAAGGTGCCGTTGTACACCAAACATGATGGTAGTTCAGGTGTCCAATGCTGGGCAGCTGGTATCAGCAGAAGAAGGGGCAGTAAAAGGAGCCATATAAGGCCCAACATGATGGTACCTCAAAAAGGAGCCACTCAATTAGCCCAGGGGCCAGTGGGGTTGCTGGATTAATGCAGCTTATCAGTAGCTTTCCTATCCAGGTCGACCCAAATTTGATAGCATTAAGGATATTTAGTGGTGAAGGTACAGCCAAGGAGAGCCTATGCATTTTAGTAAGGCAAGGCCCTGAGAGTTGGATCCCGTGGGCTGGATAGAGAAGAGGGGGATCACGAGCTAAGTCTCTATTGGTGGGGCACTGTGCCAGGGGACGTGGACTAATATTTTGGCAGGAGCTACTGTATTTAATAATCAGCGGAGGTGGGGGAGGGGCGGTCGAAAAAGTTGCGGCAGTTGCCATACCTTGTAGGGCCTTGGGTCCGTGTCTGTGGTGTCGAGCATCGGCTAGAGGGGCGCCGACCACCCGGTAGCCGGGAATCCCGTGGCTTAGGAGCTGGGAGCCTGGGCGACAGTTTCTCGGCTGAGGGAGAGAAGGAGAGTGAGGGTTAATAAAGTGGATTCACATAAAGGGTTAGACAGAACAGCGGGGAGTCCAAAATTTGCAGAACAAAAGGACGTAGCCATCTTAACACCACCTCATAAATGTGACAGCTGTCATTTTTCAAATCCTGGCCAAAATGTCTTTTTACACCCCAAAAGGTGATTTTGCAATCCCTGCAAGAATCACCTATCAGATAGGAGTCAACCATTTTATCTTCCCTTGTTCATGAGGTGGGGCCATAAGAAGGCTATGTTGAAAATTTGGTGGAAAAATATTAAAAAGCGATAAAGTTATGAGCCTACGCTGAATTTTGCAAATGTAGGCTTGTAACTTTGGTAATTTTCAATATTTTTACCCCAAATTTACAATATAGCCATATCTTTACAGTACCTTGTGAAAGTGATAGCTGTCTTTTTTCAAATCAAATTGCCAAAATGTGCTTTTGCATCTCAAAAGTTGAGTTTGCAGTCCCTGCGTGACATCACATTTAGGCTAGGACATGGACGTTTTCTCTGCCCTTCTTCATGAGGCAGGGTCATAACAAGGTTATGTTGATAATTTCATGTAGAAATTAAGGCTGTGCGAATACCTTTTCCCAAAGATTCGGCTGAATATTCGGTATTCGGGTCCCATATATTCGGCATTTGTTATCTGGTATTCGGTATTCGGCCAGAAAAGGTGTTTTTTCATGAAAACTTTAAAAAAGCACTTTAACAACACCATTAATCACCCATTAAACCAGGTGTAGCATGTACATCTCAATGAGACTTCAACCCCCAAAGCAGAGCTCTCATTAATGCAACACAAGCTACATACAGCACACTTGATCCACCACACCACACATATAGCAATCCAAAAACGATATCAAGCATTGCATTGGGTCAGCACTGGCGGGTGTTCATGGTCACAGACACAGTAGCACATGACATGGGCATCGGCAATTGAGTGCTTGCAATAATGGCAACTCAATCCTGGTGCATGTTGAAGGGGGCTACTGCTGAGGAAGGGTGACCGGATGGGGGAGGTGGGAGCATATAGCGACAGGACATCGCTATATGTGTGCATGTGTGTGGGGGTGTCCAGCGTGATGGAAGGGATGGAGGGTTGGCCTGGTGTGGTTGGTGTGGGGCTGCCAAGCTGGCCCATAGCGTGGTTGGTGGTTGTTAGCATAAAGGTGCAAGGGTTCCAGGTTCGGGTCCGAGCACGCCTACATTTCTGTGTGCCCATCCCCCAATTTTTCCTCTTGATTTTGCACCCCCCCAGAGTTAAGAATTATTTACTAGGGGTTGTGGGGCAATGCAAGGGGCACAGCCCACTGTATGAACAATCAAAATTTAAGTCCCTGGCACTGTTTTCCTGTGCGTTGGGGGTGTACATCACTGAAATAGATTTTCAGTGATATATACTTGCCCTACCACCGATCTTGATTGCTCTTTCGTGGTTATCACAT
Source organism: Neoceratodus forsteri (assembly GCA_016271365.2). NCBI lineage: Eukaryota > Metazoa > Chordata > Ceratodontiformes > Ceratodontidae > Neoceratodus > Neoceratodus forsteri. Next base: position 218,808,968 of record CM057453.1, read on the forward strand.
AAATCCACAGTCACGGGGTAGAAGGTCCTTTGGCAATGGACATAGAAACAGTGGTAACAGTGGCTGCCATAGTGGTGACAGCTGAAAGGGTGGTTGCTGCATGAATGGCGCCAGTGGTGGTGGGAAGCACACCGACTGCAAATGTAGCAGCCATAGTGATAGCAGTGGGAACACTGATGGTGGTGTCTGCTGCTTCCTGCACAAAGTGTGTATGAACTAATGACCTCCTACTGCTGTACAAAAGGATGTGACAGTGAATGTATAGATGGAACAGGTGGTGACACCAGTAGTAGTAATAGTTCTGCCGGTGGTATTAGTAGAAATAGTACTATTCCCAATGCTACAAGAACTAAAAGGCTTGCTTGGGGAGAAACAGTTTTGAGACCATCTAATAAAGAGACATCTGTCTGTCATTGTCCATGTAGTCTATCTCACCACCTTCTCTGGATTTGTATTATGTATCAATAGTATGCAGTGAAGCAAGACAAGATGCAATTCATTACTTTGCAGTAAATGTTGTCACAAAATATTGGATGACTAGAGATTAACTGTCATTGAATTACACTGCTCCTTGCAGCATACTGCAGCACTTTGCAATAATTTTGCAGACATGGAAAATAATTGAGACTGGTGATGCCACACTGGTAACCGGAATATTTCAGGCTTGTGAAATTTTTGGGACTGGTGATGACACACTGGTAACCGGAATATTTCAGGCATGGGAAATACTTGAGATGGGTGATGCCATACTGGTAACTAGAATATTTCAGTCATGTGAAATACTGGAGACTGGAGATGCCATATTGGTAACTGGAATATTTCAGGCATGTGAAATACTTGAGAATGGTGATGCCATACAGGTAACCAGAACATTTCAATCATGTGAAATACTTGAGACATGTGATACTATACTCATAACCGTAGTATTTCAGTCATGTGAAATACTTGAGACTGGAGATGCCACACTGTTAACTGCCATATTTCAGGTATGGGAAACACTGAGACTGGTGATGCCACACTTGTAACTGCCATATTTCAGGCATGGGAAACACTGAGACTGGAGATGACACACTATTAGCTGCCATGTTTTATGCACGTGAAATACTTGAGACTGGTAATGCCACACTGGTAACTGGCACCTGGAAAGCTGTTAAAGGGATCAATGGAATATGGGCACGAGCAACACAGGGGATGAGAGTGTAGCAACACCAGTTGAGGATTTTGTATTAGGAATAGCAATCAATAGGTGAGCGGCAGTTTTAAGCACCGGGAACTGCAGGGCATGCTCGTTCAAAAGAATACACCATGACAGTGAAAGTAATAAAGGAAAAGGGTGCTGGTCACAGATTTGTGTTACTATGACTTTGAATATGAATGTTAACATGTTGTGCTTATTTGCTAACAGAACAATGATGGTTAACACAGAATGGCTTGTGTATGGGTCAATGTTACAACACACAAATGTTGTATCCAGTACAAGACAATTATTTAATGCAATTGTTAGTGGCCATATGTGTACCCAAGGTGAGGTAGATTTATTTTTATAAACACAAGTTGTTCCACATGTGCTAGGTTAAGTGAGGATCGATGAGGTTCCACCACATCCCCAGCAGTGCTGAACATTCATTCAGATGGTATGTTGGTAGGGGGGCAACAGATATATTTAAGGGCCAACTGTGCCAAGTGTGGAGATGCTTTCATCTTTTTGATCCAGTACTCCACTGGATTTATGGAGAATGACTCCAGAGGCTCATTGAAATAACTGTTCAGCAGATTGGGTGTTGACTGTAGTTGCTGTTCTGTTCTCTTCCACTGCTCAGCCTGTAGCGATGAGTTGAGTTCAGCCCAACAGTCACCCTCCTTCTCAAGGTTTTCCATATTGCTTTCAGTTTGTGATTCTGAGACTGGCTCATCAACAGGGTTACCTGCTGGTTTCTTTGACCCAAGGATGAAGAAACTAAGTTCTGAGCACATCTGCTTCTGAATGTCTGTAACCCTCTGAGTGGGCATTATAAGGTGTAGTACCTCACACTTGAAATGTGGATCCAACATAGTGGCAAATATGTGCTATTTACTGGAACAGAGATCAGAAAATCTAACTTCTAGTTCTGTGATGAGGTTTTCCACAAGGGATAGCACTGTTCCTGGTGTCTGGTTTGGATCTTTCTCAGCATTTTCACTGAATCCCTCATGGCTTTTTTTTAGGATCTGTATAGCAGGAATTACCTGACTTAGCAGTGCAGAATCAGAGCTAAGGTCACGAGTGCTCCTTTCAAATGGGGCTAAAATCTTTACCAAACCCTCAATCACAGCCCAGTCCTGATGTCCAAGGACTCCCCCATATCAGTTTCCATGCTCATCTCATGAAGTGCCTGCCTTTGCTCCAGAAGCCTTTGCAGCATGTAGTAGGTGGAATTCCACCGGGTCTGCACATCCTGGATGAGATGAAGCTGAGGCATTTGAAGATGCTCTTGTAGCTGATGCAGACAGTTTGTGGCTTTCACAGAGTGTTGGAAGTGGCTTCTGTCTACTTTGACTGTGTGATCTGCCTCCACTGTGTTTGCCAAAGCCTTTGTCACCACCAAATGTAGTGTATGAGTAAAGCAGCATATCCCCTCAAAATTGCCATCTCTAAGTGCTTTTATTATATTTGAGGCATTGTCTGTGACCACAAGCCCTACCTGCAAATTGTTGCCATCAATCCATGGGCTCAACATCTCTTGCAGGAATGACAGTACATTTATAGCCCGGTGATCCTTTTCCATAGCATTGACATTTAGCAAAGCAGACCTGCAGGGAGAAGGGGAAGAGACAGAACCAGCACCAGTACCAACATCACCGCCAGTGACTACCACATCTGCAACACACCAGTGTGCTGTCAGTGACATATATGCATGATTTCAATTCATGCTGGTCCATATGTCAGGTGTGCAGTGGAAAATTCCATCAACAGCCTGTGTTAGTAGTCTGGCAACTTCTTTTCTCAAATCATGGTAAATGTTGGGTACTACAGTACGTGAAAATGTGGGCCGTGATGGTATATTATACATAGGGTGAAAATGTTGCAGCAGCCTATGGAAACCTGTGTTTTCCACAATGGAAAATGGCTGCAGATCCAAGGCCATCATCTCACCAATTAAATTGGTAATCTGCTGTGCTGTTGGGTGTGACGCCTGGTATTTGGTGTGGTCATAGAAGTCTTGCATGATGGATGTGGTCAAAGAGGTACCACATCGCATTGATTTTGACTTTGAACCCATGGTGGAGGGTGTTACAATAATAGACAATTGAGTAGAAGAAGGCAGAATGGGTGATGCTCCTGTACCGGGATGCGCTATAAGTGGTGTAGGGGGAGTTGAGGGCACACTGTCTGTCTCAGTAATAGAATCACTAACAATACTTTGTGCATCTACTGGACCAGTACCAGAAGAGGGGCTGACAGGCACATGTTGTGGAGAGGGAGGAACAGCTGTGGATCGTTGAAGTGCACTGGGATGTTTCATTTGGAGATGGTTCATCATTGATGTTATTGTGGGATTTGAAATGTTTTTACCACGACTTATAGTACAGTCACACACACAGCATACTGCCTTTGTTGGATCATATTTTAAAACACTAAAGTACAGCAACATCACACTTTTCCTTGCACTGACAGTGGAAGTACAGGCTCCAATAAGGCGACCATGGGCATGTTTGGCCCCTTTCCCTTTATCAGACCTGGGTGCGTGGATGCAGTTGTTCTACCCATTTCTTTCTCCGCAACAGATGTAGTTGTAAAACTACTTTGTGTATCAGATGGAGTTGAACTTGACACAGCTCTTTGAAAGGACAAGGTGGACTTTTTTTTTTTAGGAGGAGGAGGAGGAGGGTGATCCTGACTTGCCTGCTTGCCACGACAAAAAGCACTGCATTTTTTGGCAGCTGCACATTCACGCTTCTCACACAGATATGCCGCATATTCGGCCTCATCACCAGATTCGCTTAGGTGGGTATCACTGTCAGATGATTTACTTAGCAAGTCTTAAGGCTCTGGTAAATATTCAGAACCAGATGAATGCTCTTCTTCAGAATCCTCCACATCAGCAAAAGGAAATGTGGTGAGAGGAAACTTACGAGCCTGAGCAACAGTACATTTTGGCAACACAATTGGTGCAGTTGTTTTAACAGTCTCCTGGTCAGTACTAGTCACAGTACCAATGGTCATGGGCACAGTTGGCAAGGTAGTAGCACTGTCGACCATAGTCCTGTTGCCAGAATTACAATCAGGAGTTATAGTTGAAGAACTTGGCATCATATTACAGCTAGTTGTAATACTGGTAGCAGTAGTCATGGTGACAGCAGAACACTCAGGACTACTAATGGAGGTAAAGGTCATGGTGATAGTGGCTGTGCAAGGAGCACAAATAATAGTGCACACTGTTATGGCAGTGGTGGTGTCAACAGTACAAAAAGGATTTGCTCTGGTTGCTGAAATCATGGCACTGGTGGTGGTGGGGAGGAGCACACTGATAGGCGATGTTACCTCTGTGGGGGCAGTTGTGTGAATAGTACTACCACTGGTAGTGGGGGTGGGTTCTTGTTCTTGTCACCTGACACACACAGAAATACTAAAGCAGTTCACAGAAAATTTACGTGCACACACTCACAGTAGTGCACACACAGGGAGCAAAGACACACAAAAAAGAAAAAACTCACATGCACAGGAGGCCACTCAGGTGCAGTGAGCTGTGGAGGGAGGAGTCACCTGTGGCACCCTCCTTACTCAGTTGTACAGGGAACTGAGCCAAGAACCAGACTACAGACAGCAACAATTCAATGGGCCAAGCTTGACCCAGTGAGAAAAAAATATGCTGCTTTATATATCATAAAAAAAAATGCATGCAGACAACTGTGCATGCACTTGCATGACACAGATTACAAGAACAACAATACAAGGTACACACGGATGATGTATGCTCCGCGGTAAGCTGCAATGCAGATAAGAGGGAGTCAGATGACAATCACACCTCATTTATGCAGGGAACTGAGCCCAGAACCTGATTACAGCAAAATACCAATTTGCTTCACAAAAGCAATAGAACATACCACAGGGGCTGTGTGTGGATTTGGAACAAAAAGCTAAGCAAGCACAGCAGTGGGGGATGGGGCAGTCAGCAAAATCTTGAGCCACTCACTGTTACTGAGCCCAGTAACAGTTACTCACTACATGCAAAAGCCAAACTGGACTTTGTTGACAAAAAAAAAAAAATCCTGATAAGAGCCAATTGGTTCTGAAGCAAAAAATCAAACCACACTGCTTCAGCTGAGCTGTGAAACTGTAAGCAGTGGGGGAGTGGAGTCAGCATGCAGCAGCACACACACAGATTCACTCACCCACAGACTCCTTTTCCTTGAAACTGAGCCCAATATCAAGGATGAAAAACAAAACTGCAGTCAGATGCAGTCACAAGGTGATCAGATGTAAAAACTGGATCACACACAAAACATTTTTTAAACAGTTATAAAAGTTACAAGTGGTAAACTAAACAGAGCTAGCTCTCTGAGAAACAACTGTCTCCTCTCATCTACACACTAAGAGTGAGGAGATCACATGGTGTTCCTGGCTCTGAGCTCCAAAAACAGCCTCTGCTTGGCCAGTGAAGATCTATGAGATTTTGAAATCTCACCCACCGAATAGTGCATCCCGAATAATAGACGAATAGTGAACTATTGGGAATGTCCATCCGAATATTCGGCAAGCTTACTATTCATGGTATTCGTGAAATACTATTCGGACCATGCACAGCCCTAGTAGAAATATTAACAAACACATTTTTAATATTGTTACTCCAAATTCCTTGGTTGCAGTCCTATCGACTTTGGCCAGAGTTTGTTTTAACTGAAAATACCATCTCACTTTCAAGTGACACTTCTTTTCTTTGACCATTACAAGGATCTAGGTAATTTTAAACTCTTTTAGGAGTACAAATACCCTCTGTTATTGATCAAATTAAATAGCTGGCTCCATTGATAAACATTATTTATAGTTTGACTTGTTTTATATTTTATGCTATCTCTTATTTAAAGGAACACTATGAACCCCTTAGGCCTCAAAGTGTCCCGATTTAAAAAAAACACACATTTTATGGGGGAGGGGCGTGGTCAGGACCCAACGGTAATGGCAGCCTAAAAAGTGAGTTCCATCCCAATCTGGCGAACGATCGCTCTTAATCCGCGAATATGCCATGCTGAAAACTTCTCACTGCAACTGGAATTCCCCTTTTACCTCTACCACTTTGACTTTGGTGCTTTGGGATGTAAAAAATGTAGGAGGATGGTGATGCCCTGTGATGCCCTGCTGGGAGCTGAGCAGTCCACCTAGGCAGCAGCAGCCCGAGCAACTGGTTGGTTCATTTGCCAGCATTTCCCCCACTGTACCCAGAATACCTGGCACTTGATGTGAGCAGACCGGGTCACGATTCCAAACAAATCCCGACTAATAGCTGGGTGAAGGGGCAAGATTGCAGCTCTTTTTTCACTTGCTATCTTTGCACCATGATCCTGATGGAAGAGCACGAAAATACAGTGCCAGAGATACTCGAACCGCAGGCCTCTACAACCCCCGACAGCGCTCAACTGGGTGTTGCCCTAGCAAATATCACAAAAATGCTAGCGGCATTACTGACGAGGGTAGACAGAATTGGGTCATCCTTGGCCAGCAATGTGGAAGATGTCTGATGGCTTGAGGACAAGCAGAATGTGCTTGAGCAAAGGACAGAACATCTGGAGCAGCAGCATCTAGCCATGTTGTGGCATCTGAGGGACCATGAAACGAAATTGGCTCAATTGTGGACCAAGAAAACCGGAGTTGCAGAAACAGTGTGCGGATCCTGGGGGGTCCCAGAGGAAGCAGAAGGGCCCAATATGGAATGCTTCTTAAATGATTGGATACCCCAACATTTGGAGGAAAGGTGGTGAAACCTGTTAGGCTTAGAGAGGGTGCACAGGCTCCCCGGCAGAGCTGATTCCAAGATCCAATGAACAATCATTGCTTACATCCTAAAATACTCGATTAAAGAAAAACTACTCTGACTTACAAGAGACGTGGGGAACTAACCTGGAAGGGAGCCACAATCTCATTTTATCGAGTCTTCTGTACAGAAGTTGCAGCGAAGAGGAGAGAGTATGGTCCTGTGAAAAAAGTTCTCCAAGCTAATGCCTTCCACTATAGATTCAAGAAACTTACTGCACTGCACATCTACAGGGAAGGGAAGGCCTTTTAGTGGAATCCCTGAAGGAAGCCGAAACTTGGATCAACCAGCATTGGCCTAACTTAATACCGCAAACAACCTCTCCCAGATGTCTCTGGGCCCCAGGAGATCAAATGCACAGAAGAACATCAGATAAGAGAAAGCGTTCACATGGGGAAGAAGGATGCAGCTGGACTGGCACCACAAGAACATGGTCCCCCACTTGATCAACGCAAGCACTGAAGCGGGCACTAAGGAATGGAACAAGATGTCGGGCAGCTTCCAGCCAGCAAAACATAGATCAATTCTACCAGAGCCACAGCCACTAGACAAGCAGGGAGGCTACACTCGGTCCCCTAATGTCCGAAATCACCAGCAATCAAGGAGTCCTACACAGCCTAATGCCAACAATCTTTCCTCCTCTCCTCCTGCAAAACCTTCTCAGGCAGAGGCAGTATGGGTGGATGGACTGGACAGCTCAGACTCGGAGCCTGGGGAACAAATGTAGTCTGCCACTTCTATGGACTGGGATACAAAGGTAGAGGAGGAGGAAGCTGTGAGATCAGCAGCTCCGGGGGTGTTACGACCTAGGAACAAAACATTCACAGATGCACTGGGCACTCCCCCCAGAACAGACAGAGCTGAAACACCTACAGTGGGAAAACAAGCTGCATCTGGAACTGACAGCTGATAATCAGGACCGTTATGCTTGAATTAAATTTTTTCCCTCTTGGCATGGCTATTATATCTAAGACAGGGGATACTCATAGCTCGCCCTCCCCCCTTTACTTGTTGTCTGAGATGCTCTAAAATTCAAATGTCTCCAGACTGTCCACCAAGTCCGGTAGGGGGTCATGATTGCTTAGAGGGGCATCCCCTCACTGATGCTAATTATCATGACCGATATAATACCTATTCAGCCCAAGGGCTTACCAATTCTCAGCTTCCAGCAGATATGTGGGGCTAACTGGCTACTAATATTACTGCTCTCTACATGACTCAAATAAGCCTTTACGCTGAAGTATCCCAATGGAATGCGGCAAAAGAGGTCTCCCCCCCCCTTGTATTCTCCAGTTGCTTAATGAATGCTATGTACGGGGCCAATGGCCCTCGGATCTGGATAGACTGAGGTTTAAAGACCTGATGAGGACAGAACACACATCGTGGTGGCACATCCCCAACACTTGGTGCTAGAAACAGTGTGACATAGAGCTTATTTAGCTCTTTCACTGAATTACTTCAGCATCATTAGCTGGTTTATGCTAATTTTAGGTACAATTACTAGTTCATAACTACTATTTATTGTGTTGCTTTAGAGTGGTTCAATCACTTTAGGTTACTGAGTGGTATTTGTGCTTTGTTCATCCTTAGACAGTTTAACTTGCCTATTCAGACAACGCTGCAGCAGTCCATGACTTTCACACAGTTCTACACTTCTGTCTACCAGAAAGTACCTAGCAGAAGAGAGACCTCCCAGGTTTTACCTTTTACTAGGCGTCTTCTCTTCTCTTTTTTTCCTGCTTCCTACTTCTGGTACTACAGGTGGGTGAGTACTCTTTTGGCTTACACAGGGAACATGGCTGGTGGCTCATTTCCTACCCAGGGCTGGAAATGTGTTTCCTGGAATGTGAAATGGTTTAACCATCCAGTCAAATGCACAAAGGTGCTTCAATTTTTAAAATCTATGGAAGTGGACAGAGCCCTACTACAGGAGACCTATTTAACAAGCAAAACAATTCACTGGCTGCAAAAGCTCTGGGTGGGATAATTAGTTGCCAGTTGTGCAACCTCCAAATCAAGGGGGGTTGTTATTTTACTGCGTAAGGCCTCACCATGAGTTATAGAGGACAGACGTACGGATCCCCAAAGTCGATGGGTGGTGGCTAGACTTTTGCACCCAGGAGGAAGGGTTGTGATAGCAAATGTATATGGGCATAACAATAACTCAGGAAATATATACCCAGAAATCAGCCATGCCTTCACCGAACTCATGGCTGACCAGCTCCCACTGCACCATTCCTGGACTCAGGAACACCCTAACACAATCCAGACACTGAATATGCAGTGGGAGTAGAGGAGACTATTGTATCATGAGTGACTGCACTGTCTGCTGGTGTTTCTAATGTTCAGGAAGTGTGCAATAAGAGTAGCACAATGATATGAACCAAAACAAAGCTGGTCATACTTATACATTACCATGCATTTCAATTCTAAGAGGCAAGGAGGCAGATGAAACAACCAGCAACATCAATGGATTTTAGAGGAAGTAAGCAGTCATAAATGTGGGTTTTTTACCTAAACATAATATGATACAAAAAAAGGTTGACAGTGTCCCTTTAAGCTAACTGTAATCAACTGAAGCCTTCCTAGTCAGTTTAATTCTGAAACTAAATGATGTCTTACATTATCCTAGCTATAAATCACAGATAACGTCTTTTTTTAAATAAAATAAAAAACTTTTCTCAAAATATATTCAACTATATTCCTAAAATATATGTTATCAATGGAACATGTGAATTAATAAATTGTTTTGGTTCCACTTGATAACATTTCTTGATCAACATTACCATAGACTTCTTCAAGCATTATGTCAGTTTATTACGTATTTTCCCCACTATGTTTTCCTAATATTATGGACATACATGTTCAACCAAGGTACATGGTTACAAGAGAATGGGATAGTAACCACAGTTCCATTATTTATTTGCATATCAGAATGCAGAATTTGAAACTTTAAGCTAATATAAATAATCACAATAACTTTTTTTGCAAATTTTGCTGAAAAAATTAAGTTAACACAAAGAAAGATATTATATGAGCTTACACATATTGATGTGTGAACTAACCACATCTCAACAAAGTTTAATTTTGTGACGATGTAAATAGAAATTACACCACTCTATCATTTATGAAGTAGGAGAGAGACTCAGTCTGAAAGAGGAACAAAAGCAAAATAGATACAGTATGTAAATGAAATACATTTCAAAATTATTTTTGAATAATATAGAAGGTATTTCTTAAAGAATGCTATAGTATTTGGAAATAATAGAAATTTAGTGGTGTAGAAATTGTTTTATAATGCAGGAAACTGCTGAAATTAACAGCCATGAATAACTATGGATGAACATAATAAACCTGAACAATTTTCAAACTACTGTATATTGATCATGGTCATCCTTGGTTTGTACTTGAGCCATTTACCATTAGAGGTTATCCAATGATAACCTCCATGTTTAAAATCATAGATAAACCATGAATTACCAGGGTCATTGATCATGCATAAATATAGTTGAACCATGTAAAGCCATGGTTTATTCATAATCATAACACATTTCTTATATTGGATGTTCATATGCTTCATGTTCAACACAGAAAACACCTGAATAATCATAGGATGCCAACTCAGCTCCAGTGTCATGTAAGAGCCTTGTCAGAGCCCACAAGGCATGTTACTTTGTCTTCTGTGATCTGGAGAAACTTTGGGCCTTTTTATCCTTAAAACAGAGGCCTGGATTTCCATGTTATGGCTAGGCAAATTACTGTACATAATGACGCAGTGTCAACATCTCAGGAAGCCCCTTGATGTACCAGCAATAATTTGTGATATTACACATGGGAAACAGAAGAGATACCAGTCTCACACAATCCAAATACACAATGTAATAACAGTGACAATCCAAATAAACAATAGTACATGCAACTGAGATGCAAACAAAGGGTAAATATTTCTTATAAACAAAAAGCAAAGCATAAGAGAGGGAAGGGAAAGGGTTAAGCAAAAAGTAAATAACAAAAGTAGTTAGGCAATCACAACAACTCCTCTACACCATGTTGGTATCTTTAAATTAGTGTACCAGAAATATTACTACAATGTCTCTAGGGAGCTCCACTGCAAGTTTTTTTGTACCATAATTATAGACACATTGTAAGCTCAGTGCTTGTTAGATTAGGATATGAGCATGCACAGTCACTGTTTCAGAGACAAAATGTGATCACTATTTGCAGTCTTGGCTAGTTGTCCTAAAGTTAATCTTCTGTCTGAACTATTCCTAATAACACATTCTTTTTCTGGTGATTCTGATGCCATATCAGCACAACCTACCTGGCTAATTGAATATGATGCAGGATCCAAGGTCCTGATCAAACATTCACTATTTTGTAGACCTCACTGCTTTAGAATGCAGTTCCCACTGACTGCAGATATCATGTCTTGGCTTCTGTTTTTGGAGGTCCTTACACCCTTTTAGGAAGACAAAGAAAATGGCAGTGCATTAGGGTCCTGAGAACTCTGATACATGATGGTGCCATTCCCTCTGATGGCCATTTATATTTGGCACTGCTCTATTTCTGTAATGTTTGACATTTTGGCAATTGTACTACAATACATCGTTTTCAGCATCTGGCTGTTGTCCATGATTTTTCTTTATCATGATCAAGTGCTTACCATTTTGCAGACCTCACAGAACTTTAAAGGCCACAGATGTAGAATCCAGTTTTCACTGGCTGCAGAAGCTATGGCACTTCTGCTGGCTCTGGAGTTGGTTGTATAGTGTGTATTGCAACATGACAGCTATGCAGGAGTGGGCTTGAATGTTGGTACCTCAACCTTGCTGATCTTTACCTGCTTTGGGTACTTCTACTTTAATGACTAGTAGGGCATTTCCTCCTCTTCTACCATGCAGAGAGACTTCTTTGACAAAGTGGATATTGATTAAGGGAAGTCAGTCTCACACCTGCCCCCTTTCTTAACTGAAATCATGGCTGTATGATGCCTAAGGAGGCAAGTAGGTTAGTTTGACTTGCCAAGGCCAGACTGGAATTGTAGACAGGGAAGGGGATCAGAAAGGGAAAGAAAGCTTTTTCCAATATGTTAGGGAAAGAAGAGACAAAAGGAGGGAACAGTGTAGATAAAAAGGGGCTGTTGGGTGGAAAGTAGTACAAAGAAGGCAGAAGTCAATACCTCTGCTCTGTCTTCATGTAAGACAAAGTTGATCCAGTCCCAAAAGGGAAGGGGGGGTGAGTGGGGGAATAGGGTGTAACAAAGGATCCCTGAGAAAGGGGTGAAAAGATGACTCATGGCCCTGATAGCTGATAAGTCCTCAGGACTCGAGGGTTTTCACTTGAGGGTATTGAGGAAGCTTGCAGAGACCTGGCAGGTTCAATGGTGGATCAGTTCTATCACTCCCTGGACATGGGGGTGGTATCACAAGAACTGAGACCCATACATATGGTGCCACTCCACAAAAGTTAGCCCAGAAATAACTCAGCAACTACAGACCAGTCAGTCTAACCTCAGTTGTTGGTAAACATATGGAGACCATTCTTAAGGAAAGACCAGTTGGGTTTTTGGAGACCAATGGTCTCCAGGACAAGAGGCAGCACAGATTTATGGCTGAAAGATCCTCCAAATGAACCTAACTGCCTTCTGTGACTGGGTGGAATGTCTTGAATCAAATGTATTGCAAGAACAAATATGGCATAGATTATTGGGGTAGATCATTCTGGACAAAACTGATTTCTTTGACTGGGTGACAAGGGAAATAGATCAAGGAAGAGCAGTGGATGTGGCCTACTTGGACTTAAGCAGGTCCTTTGACACTGTGCCAGACAGAAGATTGATAAAGAAACTGGACAGTCTAGGAGTTGGGTCCAGTCTGGTAAACTGGGTAAAAAAATGGTTAATGGATAGGTAACAGAGGGAGGTTGAAAATGGCACACACTCTATTGAGGGGAGAGTGATGAATGGGGTGCTGCAGGGGTCAGTTCTGGGACTGGTCCTCTTCAATGTATTCATAAGTGACATTGCAGAAGAGCCGGAAGGGAAATTTGAATTTTGCAGATGGCAGCAAAACTAATAATAGGGTGGATACTCAGGAAGGGGTGGAGAGAATGAGAATGAGAAGAGGCCTTAGAAAACTTGAGGAGTGGTCAAGGATATGGCAACTGGGGTTCAATGCCAGTAAGTACGAAGTCATAAACCTTGGGCAGAGAAAGCCTGGAGCTGAGTATATAATGGAGAAGGGGAAGGGGAGTAGGGTCAGTCACTTAGCAGGAAAGAGACCTTGGTGAAATATAATATCTGCTGACCTCAAAATTACAGGCTAATGTGACAAGGCAATAGGCAGGGCCAGTGGGATGTTGGGGTGCATAATAAGAGATATTACCAGCAAGGGGAGGAGTGAAGGTGGAGTTACCACTGTATATGTGGTTGATGAGGCCCCACTTTGAGTACTGTGTCCCGTTCCGAAGGCCGCATCTCATAAAGGACATACTGTAGACAGGTGGAGGCAGTCCAGAGGAGGGGCACATAAAATGATCCAGGGGTTGCACAAGAAACCTTATGAGAAGACTGAGGGATCTCAACATGTACATTCTAGAGTACACTCTAGAGGAGAGAATGGAAAAATGTGACGCGATAGAGACGTACAAGTACCTCATGAGGATAAACAGGGTACAGGAGGGGTTTCTGTTTCAAATGAGTAAATGTACCAGAAAACAGGGCTTGCAATGAAGCAGGAAGGGGGAAAGTTTAGGAGGGATGTCAGTAAATACTGCTTCACTAAGAAAATGGTGGATGCCTGGAACAGTCTGCCAGCTGAGGTACTGGGGGAAAGAAGAGTGGGAGATTTATGCATTAGTGGGATATGCATGGGAGAATACAGGTAAAATGGCAGGGAGGGAGGACAGTTGTTGGATACCAGTTATGGTGTGCAGAGGCACAATGTGTGGGGAACATCTGGGCAGACTGGACTGGTCAAGCGGTTCTTTTCTGCCAACAAATTCTGTTTTTATGGGTTTTAAGAACAGCAGACAAGGGACAAGTGTTTGACATTTTGTACTTGAACTTCAGCAAGGCCTTTGACTTGGTGCCGCATAACATGTTGATCAGGAAGATGGAGGACATAGGAGCAGCTAGGTAGGTGGCAAATTGATTGGGACAAAGAACTCAGATGGTGGTGGTGGTGGGATCTATCTGGTTCAAGAGAAGTAACCAGTGGAGTAATACAGGGATTGGTGCTTGGCCCAGTGTTGTTTAATGTGTATAAAAGTGACATTTGAAATGGCATAAAGGGAAAAATCTGCCTCTTTGGGGATGATGCCAAAATCAGAAGAGGAAAAAGACTCAGGGGTGGCCACCACTAATGAGTTAAAACAAAGTACAGGAAGGCAGCAGCAAAAGTAAACAAAATGCTTGACTGTGTTGTGTGTGTGGGGGTGGGGGGGAGGTCATATTGCTATTGTATAAATCCTTGGTGAGGCTGCACCTGGAGTATGGAGTGCAATAACAGATATCCTAATTTTGAGAAAGGAAATAAACTTTGCTCGAGGCAGTCCAGAGGAGTGTGACAAAAACTGTCCAGGGACAGAAGGGCAAGGCATATGAGGACAGGCTAAATAACCTCAGCATGTACTGTTTTGAGGAGAACTGAGAAAGGGGGGACATACTTGAAACTTTCAAGTACCTAAAGGGTATCACCATGGTGACGGCAGAGGACCTCTTTTGCCCTATAGGGAAAAAGACCACAAGGGGGCACTGCTATAACCTAGAAGGTTAGAAGGTTCAAGAGGGAAGTCAGGAGTCACTTCTTCACAGAACGAGTGGTGAATGTGGTGAAAGAAACTCCCAGAGGAGGTTGCCTCTCTGGAAATAGTGAATAGATTCAAGAGGGTGTGGGACAGGGTGAAACAGAGGGTCAGGGTCACAGGTGTATATGAAAAGTGCAAAGGGGTGGTCGGGGTTGATAGTGCAGGGGTCAGAGCCCGCAGTAGTTGCTGAGATGAGACTCCCCAAATCAAGCAGAGTGGATGGACCAATAGGTATTTTTATGCTGGCTATCTTTGTATGTTCATAGTACTGGTTCAACTCCCTCCCTTCCTTATTACAGTACCTGTTTTGCTCTCATTCTGTCCCCTCATCCTGTGCTTTCCATTTC
The DNA here is from genome assembly GCA_016271365.2 of Neoceratodus forsteri. NCBI lineage: Eukaryota > Metazoa > Chordata > Ceratodontiformes > Ceratodontidae > Neoceratodus > Neoceratodus forsteri. The sequence continues at coordinate 218,824,131 of CM057453.1, forward strand.
TTTGATTCCCACTTCTTCAGGTTCTCCACCATAACTCTTCTGCTGGCAATACTACCTTTTCCATAAGCCTGCCCTATCTCTGGAACTGTCTCCCTCCACCTCTGCTTCCCCCGTACTTCTCTCTCAAACCTTTCCTCAAATATCACATTTTTCCTCCTCCTGCCATTACTCCATTGTATGTATCTTGTACTTCATGAGCTAAATTTTGATGCTAACTGATGTATCAGTTGTTGTTATTGCTGGTATTCTTTTATACCTGTCTTTCCCTTCCCTTCCCATCTGCCATCCACCCTATTACCCCAGTTCGCATCAGCAAACAAGACAATTTGTTTGCTGTATCGCTCACTTGGAAAAAGTCTTTTTCTATATTTTTAAAAATGAATAAGCAAATGCTACCTCCACTCCTAGATTATGGCTTACATATGCTCCCTGGGTCCTTCAGCACCATGATTACAACTTAACTATACTGCCAGTCCTCAAACTGAGATTTGTAATGAAAAGGGACTGGGCAGCAGCATGAGGGAACGGCGGACTTGAGGAGCACTATCCAAGTGCATAGATGACCATGTCATACCAGCACACAATGCTGGACTAAGCTTGAGCATGCTGCCCTTGATAAGGGATGTCTTTCTTGGCCTCAGAACAGGCACTGTGGTGAAGATATAGAAACTGCATTCTTGGTGCACGTTTGGCAAGCATGCAAAAGCCACCAATGGGGGGACTGATTTAACCCTTAGACAGTCAATCAAATTAGAATGTGCTGGAGTTCTGGATGGATATAGAAGTACATGGTCTTGTAAGAGGTAATGTAAACAGTGATGGCAAAAGGAGAAATGTTTGTGCTAATGCCTGACTCAGCTGCTACATTCAGTTAGTTAGTGGGCAGCACTATCTGACTCAATATCAGACAGTGTCAGCGCAGAGCTAAGTGAAACTGCACTGCCCAGGAATGGACCTGGGCTGTGTATGGCCCCTGGGAACACCGCTACACAAAACAGTGCCAAGACCCCTGTGGGCTATATTCAGCCACCACCTGAAAATGATCCCTTTGGGTATGCAATACACTAAGGGGCCATCTGCATGCCTACTATGGGCTCAGTTGCATGGTGCACAGCAGCCCATTAGCACACATCCTGAGTGCATATGACAAATTTTGTGGTGTCTAGTGTCACCCCCTCTGATCACCCATTAGTACTGAATATAAATATACCTAGTTTCTAGTGACACCCTACCCACCTATCATCAGTTACTTTTGAATATACTGTAGAAACCCTGTGTGTCTAATGGCACCCCACCCTGCCAGTCACCTGTTTTGAGTTATCTTAGCTACCTCTCATGTCCAGTGACACCCCCACTCCCCCATCTCCTGTTTAGAACTATTACGTATGCCCTGGTGTCCAATGGTTCCCCTTCCCACAATTGTCTGTTGATAAAACTAAATCTAATCAATGGTGGTCCACTGTCCCCACCCATCCCACCCACTCACAAACCACCACCTCACCCATGTGTCTATTGACCTGCTATGCCTGAAATGATGACTATTTAATTCTCCTCTCTCATCTCCTGCGGCCCCCATGAACTGTCTGTGAGTGTAAGGACTTGGCATGGCCAATGTGAACTTCACCAGTATTTCAGCAAACTTTTAAAAGACTAATCCCTCTCATGCACCCACAGCAAACAGATTGGTTCAAATGCACACCAGTCATCTTCCCACAGTCCCTAAATGCAGACTGCTATTGTAACTGAATTCGTTTTGAATAAAGAGAAAATGAAATGTGAATGAAAGTCATCAGACCAATTAGTTTCACACTGACAGCACTCTCTCACTGTTGTCTCAAACATTCTGAGCATGTGTCCTTTTCAAAAGCACAGAGCTCTCCACTGACTGATTGACACTGGTGATGTGCCCCATTGTTGTCTACATAACATGATGGACCTGTGAGTAAAAATCTTACTGCACTTCATCACTTTTATTAATAAATATCTGGATAACTGCAATAGTTTGGCTTATTTTTCTGGTGGCTACCGGTATGGCATTTGTTTTCTATGTTACAATATCACTGTGAGGCGTGTCCCAGAACCCCAGGTCCAAACATTTGAGCCTGTAGCTCAGTGATAAGAGCACTGGGATGGTATTCTGGGAGCCTGGGTTCAATTCCCAATAGGTCACATTATTTCTTTCTCACTACAATTTGTGATTTAAATTGCTTAGTGGCTAATACTGCACCAAAAACATCAAATCATCATATTGATTATTCTTAGTTGCAGAATATGCAATACTAGAAAATGGATGTGTATCTGGAAACCCAAGGTCCAATCATGCGAGCCTGTAGCTCAGTGGTTGGAGCCCTGGGATGGTATTCCAGTGGCCTGGGTTCAATTCACAGGTCACATTATTTCTTTCTTACTAAAATTTGTGATCAAAACTGCTTAGCAGTGGCTAATACTGTACCATAAGACTTCTAATTGTCATCTTGATTATTCCTAGTTGCAGGATATGCAAGGGATATAAAGGAAAGCATGTCTCAGAACTTTTAGGTCCAACCATGTGACTCTGTAGCCCAGTGGTTAAAGCACTGGGATGGTATTCTGTGGTTGCCTGTGATTAAATGGGATTTTATCCAGTTGTGTTTTTATAATTATTATAGGAATTTAGTAATTTAAGGTGGAGTAGGATTTATTTCGGTGTCCAGTGATATGGGTGAAGCAAATTGAGCGACTCAAAATAAGTGACTCAATTTGCTCACCCGTAGTGAGAGTGAGTATGAAAGGATAGCGAGAGTACATGGATAGCGAGGTAGGGAGGGCACAATAGTGAGTGTTGTGGGCATTAGCGAGTGTAGAGGGAGGAGGTTAGGTAGTGGGTGTGAGCAGGCTGCTGCCGAGCTGGCCACCTGGCATGGCGGTTATGGTCACTGCCCATGTTGTGCATGGTCTTGGTTTCGGGACTACATGCAGGTATGTACAAATTTTAGTTTTTGGTGTTGCTGATTGATTTCATTTTTTTTTTTTTACACACCTCCCATTCCCCCGGGTTGCTCCCCTGCCTACAGGTTGTCCCTCCCACAATGGTCACCACCTCCCATGTTTTTTTCCCTCCCCAAGTGTCGGCCCACCCTGGATGTGAAAATCTATAGTGTGAGGGATGTGGGGGCATAGCCCCCCACATAAAATGCAGGTTTGTATTGTCGCCAATATTGTATTTCGGCATAGTGCTGATCACCCATTTTATTTTCAGCATTTAGTAGTCACCGTTATGTGACTCACCATTTAAAACTTGCCCGTATCACATGGAACCCATTATAGCCATCATATCTTCCCCTCCCTGATTGAAAAGCAGCAACAATGAATATGTGTGTTGTGAAAACCTCTACTGATTACCCATTCTAGTAAACAGGTTACCCTGAAATTCACTTGAAAAGAGAAATGTTGCTCAAGTTTACATTGGAAGTATGTACTGTCTTCATATCCATCATCTCTGCTGGAAGACTATGCCAGAGTTTCACCACCCTATGTGAGAAAAAGAGACTCCTATTCAGAGGTGGTCAATAAATCTTAAATTGATCACCTCTCAGCTTCAGGATGTGATGCACATCTTGCTGTAGGACACTAAATCCAACATCACTGACTGTGCATTCTAGTTAACACTCTGCAGTATACAGACAACTGAGATAATGATATCTCTCATCTTCATTTTTATCACTGCCTAACATGATAAACCAGTCTTCTTAGATAACAACACCCAGTTTAGTCTTTCTTCAGACTGGTGAGTCGTGATCCAACATACTGAAAATTGTAATACTTAGAGATTTCTTTAACTAAATCTGTAAACTAGGCAATACATATTTCCAACACTAATTTCCTACATTGTATTTTGGGGGCAAGGCCACAGTTCCTAGTAGTTCACATTACTATTTTCTTACAATAAATTCTGATTTAAATGTGCTTAGCCATGGCTAATACTGCACCAAGAAACATCTAATTGTCATCTTGATTATTCCTAGTAGCAGGATATGCAATACCACAGAAGGGAAGTGTGTCTGGGAACCCCAAGTCCAACCATGTGAGCTTGTAGCTCAGTGGTTTGAGCACTGGAATGCCTGAGCTCAACTTCCAGTAGGCCACATTACTTATTCTTACTACAGTTTGCAATTTAAATATTTTAGCGTCATCTAACAGTGTACAAAAAGACATCTAATGGTCATTTTGATTATTCCAGTTGCAGGATATGCAATACAAGAGAAGTAAAGTGTGTCCAGGAACCCCACCTCCAACCATGTGAACCTATAGCTCAGTAGTTAGAGCATTAGGACAGTATTCTGGATGCCTGCGTTCAATTCCCAGGAAATCATATTATTTCTTTCTAACTACAATTTGTGATTTAACTTGCTTAGCAGTGGCTAATACTGTACCAAAAGGGTATTCTGTAATTTGAGCGACTCAGTTAGAGCAAGTCAGTTTGGGTGAGGACAAAATAGTGAGTGTGAAATGAGCTACAATATATTAACAGTCCATGCTAAATTCAATGCTTTCATTTTGGCAGGCAGCCATAGAGGTAGTTAGTGTCTGAAGCATGTAGGTAGTTGTGTATCAGGCGAGTTCTGAGTTGACTGCATAGCATAGTGGTTACAGTCACCATCTGTATGGCTGGCAGATCCAGTTTCGATAGTGGCTGTGAGGAGATTTTTTTTAGTTGCCATTCCACCCACCCTCCCTATTTTGTTCCCCTCTACCCGCAGTGTGGGAAGATTTGTTTGCACCCCCCAAAATTTTCCCCCTCCACTACTTGTGTCCCCATGTAGACTATCCACCCTCCTGAGTTTTTCCCTATTGCTGAATTTCATGCCCCTGCCGTGGTAGTTATTTTAAGTATGGGGGATGGTGGGCACAGTCCCCCCCCCAAAAAAGCAAGCATAGCTGTGTGCTGATTTTGGAGCATGCTGTAGTGCTCTTCGTTGTTTTGCTTGCGACTGTTTTTCATTCTCTCTTTTTGTCGGCAGAGTTTTGTAGGTGCTGTTTTGGCATGGAACCCACTAAATGACATCTAATTGTCATCTTGATTATTCCTAGCTGCAAGGTATGCAATACCAGATAAGGAAAGTATGTCTTGGAAGCCCAGATCCAACCATGTGTGCCTGTAGCTCAGTGGCTAGAACACCGAGATGGTTTTCCATGAGACTGGGTTCAATTCCCATAGGTCACATTATTTCTTTCTCACCATAATATGTGATTTAAATTGCTTAGCAGTGGCTACTACTGCACCAAAAAACATCTAATTGTCATTGTGATTATTCCTACTTGTAGACTACCCAATGCCAGATAAGGGAAGTGTATCTGGTAACCATTAGTCCAACCATGTTAGCCTGTAGTTCAGTGATTAGAGCACCAAAATGGTATGTTGACAAGTTGGGTTCAATTCCCAGGATGTCAAATTATTTTTTGTACTCACTACATTTTGTGATTTAGATTGCTTAGTAGTGGCTAATGCTATACCAAGAAACATCTAATTGTCATCTAAAATAATGAACTATGCTGATTCTACAAACTGTATGACAGACTCTTAAATACCTTCTACTGATAACTAGGCACTCAGCATAGAACTTCTTTATAATAAAATTACTCTTCCTATCCCTGACTCATTTATTGAACTTCAGGTTCTGTCCTCTCAGCACCCTCCTCATTGGTAATACTCTGCCACTTGCTGTTCATAGTTTGGATCAGGTCAGAGACATGGATTCACTTGCCAGGACAGAAGATTGGGAACTACAATAAGACCCTAGAGCTATGATTTTTTTCTGAGGATTTTCAACTGAGAAGCACCTCTGACCATCCCTTTATCCTGGGACTGGCTTTACCCACACTAACCCATTCAGCAATGGAGTTGCCTTCTTGTCTCACCACACAAGACAGCAAGACTAGGGTTACCACCTGTCCTGATTTTCGCAAGACAGTCCTGATTTGGGCAGTTGTGCACTGAAAAAAACATGAAAAATACTACACGTCCTGACTTTGTAGTGAAAAAAATATATTTTCCAACTTTCCTCAAAATGTTGCAGAAAACTATGGTACCTCAACTGAAATATCCTAAAATGATAAGAAACAACTAAGAACTACAACACTTAGTCTTAATTCTGATTATTTAGAGAAAAGTAAGTTACATTGGTCTAAGTTGCATATTCTCCTGCGAAAAATCATGATTCAGTAAGAAATATCCCACTTGGGGCTTCTTAAAAGGTGGTAACCCTAAGCAAGACCACCAAACACAGAAGTCAATTGGTGTTTGCAACAGAAACTGTCAGATCTATTCCTCCTCCCCTGTGAAGATCGAATGCCTCATCCCTATAATATACTCTCATCTCCAAAGTTACTGTGGTAGAAGTCAGACATGAGTTTAAAACCAATAGTTGCACCAGAATAGCAAGATTTTTTTTTTATTTGTACACTCAATCGATATACATATTTAGATAATCTTATTCACCACCAAAAATTTGCCCAATTGTGCATGCTGTCAGACTGGATAGTCATTTTACTCAGAGACATAAAATGTCATTAAATATTTTCCAGTGGAGTAGTTACAGAGTAAAAAGTACGGGAAGAATAAGTAGACTGGAATTTATTTTCATAAAGGCTTCTCCTGTTTAGAATCTATGGCAACACTCATAGAAAATAATGTTCAATACTATAAATTATCTGAACAGAGAAAGCTCATTGAGTACTTTTCAAGCATTTTTCACTTTTTCCATGCAACATATGTTTATGCCAAATGAAACATTAACCTTATGTCAGGTTATTAATAATTATACAGCAGGTAAAATTGGAAGTGCAATGAAAGTGAACTTTTTTAATTTACTTGTTAATTTGAAGAACTTCCAAATGAACTGGGTTGATAAGTAATGTATTAATATATATCTAATGGAAATTATAACAGAGCAAGGAGGGAAAAAAAAACAAGAATTTCTGTAAGCCAGTACTAGCATTCATGTAAATTAACAAAACGATGCATTGAGCCAGCCCAGTGGTACATTAAGGTGGCTGTGAATCAGGCTGTGTCATGGGGGAGGAGGATTTGCATGCAAGCTTCAACATCCCACCCTGGGGATTCATGGGAGTTGCATGCATTTACAAATGAGCAGCAAAGCCACAGAAAACTATAGAAATGGGCAATACACAAAACAGGCAGTACACAAAAGGAAAACATAGATTATTTTTTTATTGTGCTATTCAAGGTGCAAGTGCCAAAAAAAAAAATAACTCTGTGTTTATAGTGCACTGCTCTCTACAGTTATATCTCAAGAGAAGCCACAAAAGATGCCAATCGATGCCCATGAGACTAACATTTTGCTATACAGCCTGTAGTGATTTGTGAAATGGGTCTCCATCAATCTTCCTTTGAATTTAGAGCCATGGTTAGAATCTAGGGCAACACTCATAGAAAATAATGTTCAATACTAGAAATTATCTGAACAGAAAGAGCTCATTGAGTACTTTTCAAGCATTTTTAATTTTTTCCATGCAACAAATGTTTATGCCAAATGAAACATTAACCTTCTGTCAGGTTATTAATAATTATACAGCCAGTAAAATTGGAAGTGTAATGAAAATGAACTTTTTTAATTTACTTGTTAATTTGAAGAACTTCCAAAAGAACTGGGTTGATAACTAATGTATTAGCATCTTTCTAATGGAAATTATAACAGAGCAAGGAGGGAAAAAAACGAGAATTTCCGTAAGTCAGCACTAGCATTCATGTAAATTAACAAAACGCTGCACTGGGTCAGCCCAGTGGAACATTATGGTGGCTGTGAATCAGGCTGTGTCATGGAGGAGCAGGATTTGCATGCAAGCTTCAAAATCCCACTCTGGAGATTCATGGGAGTTGCATGCATTTGTAAATGAGCAGCAAAGCCACAGAAAACTATAGAAATGGGCAATACACAAAACAGGCAGTACACAAAAGGAAAACATAGAGTATTTTTTTTTATTGTGCTATACAAGGTGCAAGTGCCAAAAAAAAACAAAAAACTCTGTGTTTATATTGCACTGCTCTCTACAGCTATATCTCAGGAGAAGCCACAAAAGATGTCAGTTGGTGCCCATGAGACTAACATTTGCTATACCTCCTATAGTGATTTGTGAAAGCTGGGTCTCCATCAATGCTCCTTTGAATTTAGAGCCACACATTTAAAGGGGGTTCATCGTTTGTAGCATGGAAATTCTTTTAAAGTGAAAAGGCCATAAAGACATGTAACACAGCCAAATATTTATTTGAGGCCATAATGTAACATTGCCAATTTTTTTCTTTGATGCCAGTTGCCCCTATTCAAGTCTAAAACTAAAGATTGTATTTTGTTTACATTTAAACAAAGCTATTAAGATTGAGGGTGATTAGACATACAATGTGCATCAGTGCTTTTACATATAAATGTAAATATATTAAAAAAAAGCACTGATTACAGGTAAGGTACAACACATGGTAACAAATTCATGAACATCTGTTCCAATTCTTCTGGCTAACCAGGATAACTTGTTCCAGCTTTTTGATATTACTGTCAATGAATATTCATGCAATGTTACTGCACCATCCTTTAAACTGCCTTTTGTACTTTAATTTATTTATACAGTTTTGATACTTATTAGTATTTTATTCAAAATACACTCATTACATATTTCTTTGTTTTATTTTGGTCACTACACATACATACTAACACACAAATGTGCCAGCGGATAAAGGCTTTATGATCTATCTAGTCTGAATTCTGCTTTCGTGAAACTTTGGAATGCATTTTAGCAACATTCATGGAATTTCTGACTCAGAACAGTAGACTTAATATATGAATTGTAAAATAACGTATTAAACCATAGAACAAAAATCTGCAGAATTGATCACTTTCAGTGATAAGTTCTACAGAATTTCTTTCTGTGGTTTAATACCTTAAAGACCAACAGTAGCATAATGTTCCCTGATGTCCAGTGATTCCCCTGCCTCATGAACGGTATCTGATATTTCTGCAAAGATTTTCATGGTGTCCAATGGTCCTCTGCCCCTTGAACACTTCCCAATTTGGTTGCAAAGTTTTTCCGTGCTGTCCAGTTGTTCCCTGCCCCCTGAAAACATCCTGATATGTTTTCAAAGTTTCACCTTGATGTACAGTGGTTCCCCACCCCCAAACATTTCAAAATAAGTTTGAAAAGTTTTAAATGGTCTGCAGAGGTTCCTCCCAATCCCTAAACACTTCCCAATATATTTAAAAAAATTCCTTTGTGTCTAATGGTCTGCCCACCCTGAACACTTCCTAATACTCTTGAAAAGATTGTTTCCTGGTGTCCAGTAGTTTCTACAACCCCAAACACATCCAGATATGTTCGTAAAGTGTTTCCCTTGGGTCCTGTGGCCCCCCTTCATCATACAATACTTCCTGATATGCTTGAAAAGATTTTCCCTGATGTCCAGGGGTCCTTTCACCCTCAACACTTCCTGATATGTTTGCCAAGTTTTTCCCCTGGCATCCAGTGGACCCCCCATCTCCAAACACTTCCTGATATGCTTGCAAAGTCTTTCCATGGTATCCAGTGATCCCATCTCCTGTATGTTCAAATTCCACCAGCCCCTCACCTACTTGACTTGTCCCCAGCACTCTACCCCATGGGTCCAACACCCACCTACAAGACCATCTGATCCCAGCATGCCATTCTCCTAACTGGTGACTGGCACAGACACTCTGCTCACCTCCAATGAACAGCTTCCACCTTACAGGTTATGATCACACACCTACTGTAATCAGATGAGTACAGTTAGGCACATGATCATGACCTAGTCAGTGGCTGGCCATGGAGGTGAGCAGAGAATCTGTGCTGGTTACGGATGGGAGGGTGATGCAGTAGGGATGGATGGGCTTATGGGTGAGTTTCAGACCTATGGACGGAGGGTGCAGGGAACACATTAGGTGTGTGGAGGAGTGTTGGATTGGAATCTTTGGGGAGGAGGGTGGGACCACTGGACAACATGGAAAACTTTGCAAACATTCAGTATCAGAAAGTGTATGGGTTGGGGGACCATTGGAAACCAGGGGACAACTTGCAAACAAATCAGAAAGTGTTCAGTGGTCGGGTATCACTGGACACAAAGAAAAAACTCTGCACCACTCAACACTGGGGAAAAAACTTTTCAAGAAGAGACCCTCCTTTGCTTAGAGCACCACTGGCTTTTGCATGCTAAATCCACTCCTAAAATATTTTCTGTGTGTGTGTTCTTCAGTACTGAATTACACACTAATGCATCCAAATAATGCTACTGATTTTTGCACAGAGATGCTAGTTTGGCGAAACTACTTTGGGCATTATACTTAAACTTTACCGAGATCAGTGCTCCTGCCATCCCTGTCTAAAACATCACTCTTCTATATTTGTCTACCAAGAGATGGCACTGGGTCCAGAGCCAGCAACAATAGCTTCAGCAAGGAGAGCGCTGTAAAAATAACACTGTTTTTTTTTTGGGGGGGGGGGCTTTGCCCCAGCACCTCTCATCTATAGGATTCTCACTTTGAGGGGGAGCAGATCCCAGTGAAAGTTAAATTTTGTGGAGCTGTGAAATACTGTTTCCATGGCCCCATGTAAAAAAGACAAAGTCCCAATATGTTAAGTTTCAGAGACCAGGATTAGAACCCTGGTTTCCACTGCTGCTGGCCTAGTTGTTTTATGCTCCAGCCCTCCATGCCATAGGAGCAACTCAACCAGTTGCATGGATTCTGTTGACCTTATCCATATAGTGGTACCATGGACTGTGACCAGTGGAGCGCATATGGTTTAGAGCTGTAAACCCCTGCTCACTGTCCCTGGTAGCGCTATACAGACTAGCACTCCCTTGACTGGTGCTATTACTTTAGCACTCATCTGACCGGGTACCCCAGAGACACTCACGTTCAAATAGGTGTTTGACCATTAAACCTCCAAAATTTCAAATTTCTAATTCCATGTATTGCAGGTGCTCAAAACCCACGCAAAGACTAACAAATATTACAAAATATGAAAAAGACAGGATAAGGCTATTTCCTGAGCATTTCTTAAATCAACATTTCTGTTTAATAACCTTAAATAGTGATGAAAGCTGTGTTCTTGATTTAGTCCTTTCAGGTGCAGGGCATCTAGTTCATGGATACAAAAGGCTTTTCTCTGTAGCAACAGATTTTTGAGATTATCCCCTCTCTTGGTAAGGTCACTTGTTCAATTCCAGAAAATCTGAGTGATGCCACGGAACCATATTGGCTTCCTCATAGTGTCTTGCCATTACAGTGTTCTGATTTTTCACCCTGACCATTGTTTTGTTTTCTCCAATTCAGAGTTTCATTTCTCTTTTTGTCTGTCCAAAATAAATGAAACTGCAAGGACATGTTAAAATGTACACCACTCCTTGTGTCTTGCAGTTGATAAAACCATTTATTTCATATTTTATACAATTCTTGGATATCTAAACATTTTTGAGCTCACAGTACTACTGCAGTGTGTACAGATGCTGCATCTGTAGCTTCCTTTAAGTGCTTCTGGCATTCAGTCTGGTCTGATATTATTTTTCTTTCTCAAAGAAACTTTTCATTAGTGAATATCTCAGGCTCTTACCTCTTCTAAAGGTTATCCTTGGGCCTTCTCTGGAGATTTGCTTTAGACAGGATTATTAGCACTCCCGAGTTTTCCCTAATAACCCCTGCATTTTGTTAGCCCAAGGATTAAATTCTGTATGCGACTGTTTCTTCATTTTGTGCCTCTGATATTTTTTTCTGTAGTAGTTTTCCTGTGGGTTTTTTTTCCCACTTTTTCAACTGCTTGTATGAGAGATCCTGGTTCATAGCCTCTTGTCAGGAACCTCCCACACATACTAGCCATTTCTTTTTTCTCTTCATCCACTTCTGAGAAATTTCTCTTGACTCTTAGTAACTGGCCATGAGGAATGATTTTTTGAAGTGAATATACATGGCACTATGATTTACTGCTAAACACATAACGGTAAATTATCTGTATAAGTGCAACAAAGCCCCTTTATTCAGCAAAGATTAGACTAATGGGGGTATTGTAACTATCCTGAAAGTCAGAAAGGAGCCATTTATGGAATTAGGTGATTGAGCCAAGAAGATAAAGTAAAAACAAATGCAATATCCAGGACAGTAAGCAATATCTGTGTATCCTGTGCTCTGCTTGTCATTGTTTAAAAGGTCTAAATTTCACAGTAAATGAGATGTTTGGTTAAAAATCTAAATTGTTTCTAGCCTGTTTGTTAGCAAGAAGTGCTGCTAGAAAATTGCCTGACCTCCATGGAGGTCATGTATATGATTGACTCTTAGTTAATTACCTGCTAGCAGCACCTTGCAGTAACACTGTGGAACAGTCCTTATTCCATTGGAGCACAAAGTCTTGCCTTTTTACATAACAATTTGGATGGTTTTCAGTCCAGTGAACCATCATATTTATTATCAAGAGGCTAGGACAGTATCCTTTTGTTTTACAACTGTGTTTGAGGGAGTTATGGCTAACTTATGTGACTATAACCTTAACAAATGTCTGATCACTGCTGAGGAGGAGGATACAATATTGTGAAAACTGTAGAAGACACTCTATGTTAATGAAAATTGATACATGTAGTTAATTTAAAAATTCCAACTAGTGCCTAGGTACGTTAACTGCACATGCTAGCCATGATTTCACATATGTCTTTTCTAGCAGTGATAGTAATCATAGGACTTTCCAAGTTCTCTCACATTATACATGGGGTGTGTCTAACTCTAATGCACAGATCTAACAATCTTGACATATAAACATTTGGACTTTTTCACATACAACATCCTTCTTCATTTTTTTCTTCACCTTAATAACAATAAGTAAAAAGTGAGTGGATGTACCATAAAGAGAACCTCTTCAATGGTAATTGTGATAAGTTCCTTAACAATCATGTTAATAATATGTAAAAAGCATGCCACGTGATTGAAGCAGCCATCACTGAGAGCTTTCATAGCATTCCTGACTTTGTCATCATCTTTAAAACGAGCTTGGAAACCACATGGCCTTGTACTCACTAATTTCTTGCTTTGTTTAGGGTGCACAATACTTTGGGAAATGTATGTCAGCTATGCATGCCCTGCATGACAATGTGACATGCTGACGAGCACCCCAGTACTACTAATAGTTTGCAGTAGGAAAATAGAAGATAGACATGAGTGGATGTCATAAACACCAGGGGAAATATAATTCAGTGTGCAGTAATACACTTAAAACTAATAATGAAAGATGAGCCACTGGCACAGATATTTGTAGTTAGGTGGATAGTGAGAATCATAGAATGAAACACTGCATGTGACAGAGTGCAAGAAAGGTTGTGATACAGCTGCAGCACAGCCTTTGCAGAGAAGTGAGTGTGACTTGGGACTTGAAATCTGGGCACAGTTTTCCATTAGATAAAAAAACACAAGGTTTTACTACAAAGAAATATGGCAACAGATTAGGTGCCAAAATCTGGGTAACCACAATGCTCAGCTTTCATGACAAAGGTTGTTTACAATGGTAATTGGTAAATGCTGTTTGGAGGTGGAATGCATTGTGGAGGAGATGGTGGAAGCAGTGGTTTTCACAGTTGTGCTCTTGCTGCTGTCAATCTAAGAACAGGGTTCAAAGTTTCCTCCCTCTGATCATTGGTTTCATCACCTTTCAGAACTAAACCCTGAGTGAACAAGGCTGCCTGATGCTTATGCTGCACCTAACAAATTAGAAGCTTTGTTTGATAATGGCTTCACATTCCTGTTGCTTTATAGTGTGTTCGTTCTTTAGCCTTCCAAACCTTTCCATTACATATTGGGAACTACAATACATTGATTCACTTCATCAACTGCAAAATAATTTCATATAAATACCTTGCCCATTCGCTGTGTTTTCAAAGGTGGAGCAATGGGATGGGCATAATAGGTTCCTCATGCTGAGACTGATAATCATACCCCCTTTACTTTGTGGTCCTTTCCCTTTATATTTCCAGCCTTATGTGGGGCAGCAAAGGTGAGGGCGGCTTCAAGTTAGTGTGGGGTCACTTTTTATGGGTACTTGGGGAGGATGACAAATAGGATGGAGTACTGAATCATCATTACCTCCCACCTCATTGTCATTAAAGGGACACTGTCAATCCCCTTATGTCTCAAAGTGTCCCTAGTTTAAAAACATATTTTATGATTGCCAACATTCTGTAAGGATTACTGATGTAGCTGGCAGTTTGATTCTGACTCTTTTTAATAGAGCAAGTGAAAAACAGACTGTTCACCATACTGCTGTTACCACACAAACACAGGTTTGTTTACATTCCTTGATCAGCTACTACTGTATCTTTCCTGGACTTGGTGAACACCCACAACACAGTCTAGCCACTTGTGATGCAGTGGGAGTTTAGAAGGCTACTGCCTCATGAGTGACTGCACTGTTTAGGTGTGTTTCTAATGCTCAGGAATTATGCAGTAAGAACTGATCCAGGACTGTGAACAAAAGCATGGCCATGCATTTCAGTTCTACTAAACAAGGAAACAGACAAAACAAAAAGCAACATCAGTGAATTTTACAGAAGGTAAGCAGTCATAAAATGTGAGTTTTAACTAGAAATGATATGATGAAAAACAGGTTGAAAGCGCCCCTTTAATGTCAGACTTTGCCCTCCTTCTGAACCTCCACAATAACATGGTATGCAGGTTGCACAGCATCCACCTCAGACAACTTGTGCTCCTCCTTCTCATTACCCAGAACAGCTACTGGACCCACCTCAGCCTCACCATGTACTTATATTGTACTACCACCCTCACCACCCACTAATAGAGATGTTGCAAATTTTTATTTATCAGTACATTTCTGGCAAAGTTACCAACTTTATTTTTGTGGAACAATTTGCAAATTGTTGCCATATACTAGGAAATTCATACTTTGTAACTTCCCCTGGCAATTTCACCTTTGGGGTGCACTTAGCTGAAATTTGCTCATATTGAGACTTTTGATAAACAGGTACCTGTAGGTACATGGAAACAGCTCCAGCATGTCACATTCTACTTCTCCATGTACAGACTGGAGCTTTGTTTTGTTTTGCAATCTGAATGTGTTAATGGAGGTGGTCAAATCTGTTGCTTTCAGTGGGTTTAAAAATCAAAGAAAAGATAACTTTCACAGCTTATTTTTGCTTTTCTTGTCATCTTCTATTTACGTAGAAGTTTGTGTGGATTTATTTAGTTTCTGTTTTGTACTTATTTTCCTTTTTATTCCACACTGTTATTTGTTCTTTTTTTTCTTTTCTTTTTTTTTTGCCTTTTTTTCTTGTTTTGTTTTCACTTTCTGTTTTCTTTTTCCAACTTAAAATGAGAGGGACTGGCAAAAAGGAAAGGAAAATAGGATGACATCCATGGATAGGACACATCATCACATCCATCTGAAGAGGCCATCTTTGGTACCAGGTACACCTGGAGGTCGAATCCCCCCCACAAGGCAGCTCCAGCAGCAGCATGAAGGGGCACCACCACCAGTTGACCATAGTCTGGAACCACCAGCATGTCAGTGAGAGAAGCATGTTTTTGAAGTGAGTCTTGAAAGGACCTATTTTTGTTCCATAAACAATGGGTGTGGGGAGTTCATTGAACCATTTAGGGGCCCGATACATAAAAGCCCTTTGGCCGAGGGAAGTCCTACAGTGGGGGACAGTTATGGAAGTCTTGCCAGCAGTTCTTGTGGTTCTGGTTAATGGGGCAGTTTGGAGTGGAGGGTTAAGCCCTAGGGGAGCAAGATTGAGAAGGATTTTCTTTGCTAGGAGACAGGTATAGTATTTAAGTCTCGAGTCAAAGTTAAGCAACTGGGACTGTCTATAGAGTTCACAGGTGTGGGTTAGTCTGTCACAGCCTGTGATGAGGTAACAAGCTGTGTTCATGGTGATTTTAAGGTGGTTTAAGGTTGTCTGGTCTGCAGAGCCATATATAACAATGCTGTATTCCAAGGTGGAGAGTACTGAGGAAGACACAGTCACATGGAGGGCTTCAGGGGGAAGATGATGCTTGAGGCAGTAGAGGAGACCAAGTTGGCTGTTTAGAGAGGTGGACAGGAGCTGGATATGTTTATGAAAGGAGAGAGATGTGTCCAAGATTATGCCCAGGTATTTAAAGTAGTTTACCTGTTCTAACGTGTCTCCCATTGAGTTGACAATGGAAAGGGTAGCTCCAGAATGAGAACTCTGGTGGTTGGCAAAATCATTGACTTTATTTTGTTGTTGGTAAGTATAAGCCTATTGTCCAGAAACCAGGCTTCGGCTTCTGAGAAATAACTTTGGAGAGATCTTTGGAGGATGTCGGAGTGTTGATGACTGCCAAAGATGACAGCATTGTCAGCATATAAGTGGTGTTTACCTGAGGAAGCTTTAGGTAGCACATCAAGGAACATGCTAAAGAGGAGGGGGCCAAGAATGGAGCCTTGTGGGACACCAGATAGAACAGGGCAGAATTCAGAGAGCATGGAGCAGATTTTGATGCATTGAGTCCTGCCAGTAAGGTAGTTTGTGAACCAGGCTATGGTTTCCTGGGAGGGACCAAGGGCAGGGAGGCAGTAGAAGAGCAAGGCATGGCTGACCATATCGAAGGCCATGGTGACGTCAATGTAGAAAGAGCTGAAGATAGGTCCACAGTCAAGGGCTTGATAGACGTAGGAGGTGAAATCAATGAGGGTGGTGGTTGTACTATGGCCCCTTCGGAAACCATGCTGTTCTGGGCAGAGGAGGTCATGGTAAGATAGGTAATGCATGAATTGATCAGCAACATTTTTTTATGAGGCCTTTGAGGTGGGGTCAGAATGGATATGGGTCTATAATTATTGGGGGAGGTTCTGTGCCTGCTCTTAAGTACAGGTGTTATGACAGCTTGCTTCCACAAAGAGGTAAATTGACTGAGGCAGAGAGATTAATTGAGAATTTTTGTTAGGTGGGAGGACTTCATCAAGAGTGAGATGTAGGAGTTTTAAGTCCAGAGAGTCATTGCTATACTGGAACTTGGCCATAAATTTGGATAGGTATTTCTTGGCTTGATTGGGTGATGCAGTATGAAGACAAAAAGGGGGTATATTAGATGAAGGGGAGGGAAGGGGATGAGAAGGGCGCGGGTCAAACAAATCTGGGGGCAAGACTGTACTAAAGTCAGAGAAAGTGGCAGTCAGGATGTTCGCTACTGCAAGAGGTTCCTGGGTACTTAGCCCACCAGTGGATAGTTGGGTGGGGGAGGGGAGATGGTTTTTCCACTAAGTTCTCTAATGTTTTTCCAAAAATAATGGCCAGAGCCCCAGGAGGAGGTATAAGGGCTGCTTTATAGTATGATGCCTTAGCCTGATGAATGGCCCATGTGCATGCATTTCTGGCCTCTCTGTAGCACTGCCTGTCCCTAGGGAGATGAGAGTTGACAGCTCTGTGCCAGACATTGTCATAGTGTCACATCATGCCGAGGAGGGCCTGGGAGATCCAGGAGTGTCACTTTTTTTGTGAAGAGTTTATTGAGGGGGGTGAAGCGGTCACATGAGGCATTGAAAGTGGCAATAAAGTGAGATAGTGCATTATCAACACTCTCAGCCCTGTCAATTGGGGAACAGTCACATGTCTGAAGGTGGGTCTTGAAATGAGAGAGGGAGTCACATTTTAGTTTTTGCTGGATGGAGGTGTTTGGGGGTGGGTGAGGATCTTTGTTTGACCACCTGCAGGCAACTGGACAGTGGTCGCTAATGGCATTGGGAAGAACCTTAACCTGGGAGATATTATTGAATCTCTTTGTGAAGATGAGCTCAAGAAGGGTTGCATTTCCTGTTTTGTTATTTAGCCTGGTGGGGGATTGAATGACCTGGGTGAGGCCCATAGCTATGGCAGAGTTGAGGAAGTTAGAGGGGCAGGGTGAGAGTCAATTGATGTTAAAGTCACCTATGAGGATGGCTTCATTTTTGGAGGGGAGATGAGTAATGTAGCCTAGTATGGCTTTGAAATTGGGCTTTTGTTTGCACAGAGGGATATAGGCCATGGAGAGGTATAGCGTTTTACCTAGGCTAATAAGGAGCAATTTGACAGTAAGGATTTGGGCTTCCTTTTCAGGGAAGGGTAGGTCAACCTGGGAGGCTTGGCAATTATTTTTTATGTAGAGGGCACAACCACTGCATCTTTTAGAGAGTCGGTCAGCACAGAAGAGTATGTAGCCATCTAAGATCACAGCAGCAGTCCAGCATACCAGCAGTAAGCCAGGTTTCAGTTAGGGCTAGTATATCTGGAGAGTGCTGTGCAAGCCAGCCTTGAAGGGAGGATCATTTTTTTCTGCACACTGTAGATATTGGTTGATACTAAGTGGAGCCCATTATGTTTAGCAGCAGTGGAAGTGGAGCAAGAATGGGGTCCTGGGTTGGGGCTGATGTTGCCAGAGAGTAGAAGAAGAAGAAGGGCATACCACATAATGGCATATTTTGGGATTTTCAGTTTACAGCAGCCAAGACTGGGTGAAGGGGTATTGTATTATAGTGGGAATAGGTAAGGTCCCAAGGTCGGGTGCTAGCCAGGTGATCAGGGCGAGACCTTGAAGCATGACTGCTGAGTTGGTGGTTGGTAGTATGTTATGTAAGAAACAATAACTATCTGTGGGGCCTTGTATAACATATAGGGGGTCCAGTGTGGTTGTAGGTAGTGGGGCAAGGGTAGGTGGGTAGTGGAGAATGCTGGAGTGGCTTAGGTCCTGCTGTGAGGAGAAGCAGCAGAAATGGGAATATATTTGGGTTTGGGGACAGAAAGGGGATAAGAAAGAAAGATAGAGGTTTATTGATGGGGCAGAGATGATGGTGCAGCGATAGGGTGCCCATCGATAGGGTGCTTGCCTGCGGTGTAGAAGGTACAGAGTTTGAGACCTGCGACTGGTAAAAATCTGATGGGTGGGGGCGCCGAGGAGAAAGACTCAGATTCAGGTTAAGAAAACAGTGGGGCCAGTGGGGAGGCACAGCAGTAAAGCAATGAAAAGCTAAGGGAATTCAGGTGGAGTGGGATGCACTACACAGATTCGTATAACCTGCTAAGGGGAGAACAGGCACTCTAATATCAGTGGTCACGTGACCAGCTGTGACAAATAAATGTAGGGTCAAGTTTGGGTGGGAAGGTGGCTTCGGCAGGTGGGGAGTCAACACAAAGTGTTGATGTGCAAACATCCCCAGCAATGTTCCAGTAAGAAAGGGGCACCTTTACCTATTGCAGCCCTATGCCCAGCTCCCTTGTCCCCTTGCATAGTGAGACCCTCTATCCTGGACCTGGGAGTCACTTGAGGAGCTGACTGTGATGTTTGGGGGGGTTTGGTGAAGCCTAAAGAGAAGGGGAAACAAAAGAAGACTCAGGTTAAGGTGGGAAACTGCAGCTAGGGCCGAAATGCGCATGTGCGACAATCACGAGTGCTGGAGAGGGGAGAGATACATGCAGTCAGGTAAGAAAATACATACAATGCTGGCAGTAATAAAACAGGTTTCAGAGGGCAAGCAAAAACACAGCAGTGAAATATAACAGTGTACAGCTCCACAAAGCTCAAACCCAGTCTGTGTCTCCACAGCCCCTAGCATGGCAAGAACCCTGAAATCCCCACTCCCTGACTAGCAAACAATTGAAACAGACAGTCGCTGCATTGATACCAGTTAAAGCAAGCCCAGGAATGCCACAACTAGTCTGCAAGCTACCCGAAACATCAGTAGATGAAATTCAATCAGTCCCTGTCGACTGACAGTGGCCTTTAAGAGTCCCCACCAAGCAGTGTTTCAGTAAAAAAGGGGTGCCTTTACTTACTGCAGCCCCACATACAGCTCTCTTGTCCCCTTGTGTAGTGAGGCCCTCTATCCTGGGCCTGAGAGTCGCTTGAGGAGCTGACTGTGATGTGGGGGGGGGGGTTCAGTGAAGCCTATTGCAGCCCTACATCCAGCTCCCAATGTCCCCTTGTATAGCGAGGCCCTCTGTCCTGGGTTTGGGAGTCGCTTGAGGAGCAGACTGTGATGTGCAAGGGGGGGTTCAGTGAAGCCTCTTGCAGCCCCATGTCCAGCTCCCTTGTCCTCTTGTGTAGTGAGGCCCTCTGTCCTGGGCCTGAGAGTCGCTTGAGGAGCTGACTGGTGTAAATAAAAATAAAAAAAAAAGGTAAAAAAGATTAAAAAAGTGTACATCATAATTCTTCTCTGTCCTTATGTAACCCCCTCCCAGGTATGCCGTTTCTATTTGACAGCTCTATCTGGTGGGCTGGGTTCGGGGAGAAATATGTTACTCTGCACGTAGGCGAGGTTTGGTTACTCTGCACAGGAGCACCCAAGTTACTCTGGACAAAGGAAGCAATAACTGTAATGTCCAATACCAGAAGTGGGATTCTAAAGTGTGGCTTTTATTCACATCCAACAGAATAAACAAAGCATAGACAGAACTCCACGGGGCTACACTCCTGGTAATGCAGATTAAAGGAGACCAGAACACATCCTCATCACTTTAGCCCTCAGGCTCTGAAACACACTGGGTACACAGCCCGAGCTTTACACTGCTCTGGGTTTCCCTGGCTCGGCTCCCCTGCCAGCCACTTGGACACTTTCCATATAGCATGGAAACATTTACTGGTGGCTCCCTAAACTACCTAGGAGCACTTTTGCTCCATAAGGGAATCTTCCTCATCAATCCCATGCCTGGGTACTTTCCTCAGGCACTGGCCAAGTACCTGAGAGAAAGCAACAGGTGTCCCAGAGCAAATCCGTAGAGGTGAATTTGGTTACTACTGAAGGGGAGGGGGTCTCCCACCTCTTGCTCCCATAATTCATACCCGGCCATTTCTCTGGACTATAACACCTCATCCTTTAACACACTTTGCTGTGTAGATTCTTGCTAAATGTATTTCACATTCAATCTACTGTCTTTACATCCCACTGGTGCTGGACTTGAACATACTTAAAAAGTGGCTTTGTCCATTACTCTAGACCCCCCACGGAGTTAAGCAGTCCAATCCCCACATCTTCCAAACTGTACTTGGCTGTCTTTTCCTGACCCCACAGTAACAGTCCCTTTAGTTTCATCTTGATGCAGGTGAAAACACATGGCCCTTTAGCAGAGCAAACTCACCCTTACGTTGCAGATGCCCCAGAGGCATTTCCTCCTCAATGAACTCTCTTCCAGAGCTTCTGGTGCCTCAGCACAAACTTAAACAGGCAGCTTCTTTTCTCCTTAGCCGGACCAATGGGGTTGCCCCTGGAAGCAGGCTGATTCCTTCCCCCCATCCCCACAGGGATGGGGCCCTGAGCCATTGAGAGCAGTCTCCACCACTTCAATATGCTCTTCTTGTGTTCCTCTTCAGGTGGAAACACACACCTAAAAAACAAAAGTAGCTCTTTGACAGCGCTTAGAGCTCTGAGGGCCTGCTTACAGCAGAGCACCTCTTTCAGACTGCACACACTCTACTGAACTCCTACAGACTCATTTCAAATTCCCCAACGTTCTACTCTAACCTCCAACTGCAGCATTCCAGTGTGGCTTATACAGCTGCGACAGTTCTAAATGATGTCATCCATCAGTCTCAGCTGAGACTGAGAACAGAGTGAGACAGTGTGAAATCCATTTAACTGGAGTTTCACAAGCTGCCTTCCCTGCCTACCACTAGGTCTTACTGGGATTCTAGTAACCCCGGGTAACAGGGGGGTTACACTTATTTCTAATATTGCTTCATTCTATCAATTTAAATTCTGCTGTCAGCTATCCTTCAGCTTAACAGAAGAAAAAAATCTGAATAACTTGCCTTCTTGTGCAACTTCACAGTCATTGCACCATCACAGTCTTCCACTTTCATGATTTTTCTCAACTACCAGAGTAAAAGCCAGCCTGCCGGTGCAGCGTTAGCTCAACCACTTGTGACGCCAGCAACCTGGGTTCAGGAACGAGCCCAGAGAGCTAGCCAGGGGGAGGAGGCTTGAGTGTTCCAGGACTGCACCCCTTCTCCGGGGGGGTTGAGTCTCAGTGCTCAGCTGACCTCAGGCGGAGTCCTGAGGTACAAGCCCAGTCACACAGAAGAGGGCCGCATGACGGAAATCGGCACTTGCTCCATGACATCAGGGTGCACGTCACACAAGAAAATAGGAAAATGGCTCACTGTGCTGCCGGTAGATGGAGCCCCAGACACAGATCCCCAATATCCCTGCCTGTCCTGAACTGGGGCCCCAATGACACTAAGGAACTTGGGGTATACTGGCCCCATCTCGTCCCCGCCTGGGGGAAAACCAAAGCTACATGGGGGACCAACCACTTCAGGCTCAAGGTAAGAAGGTGGGAGCAGATGCCATAGGTGACTCTTGAAAGGTGTGGAGTACAGGTGGCAGGGGAAATATTAACAGGAAGTAAAACAAAAAACTACCAGAGTAAATATTTTTATGCTGCTAGGTGATCCACTGTGTGTCAGTCCCCCATCACAATTCTTGTAACACACTTTAAGAGAAATTGTAAGAAAATCTCAACGTACATAAATTCTGTACTACCCGAATTCTCAACTACCAAAACATATACATCAGGCTGATGCATGCTGCTTCATGGTCATAAGCTCTATGTTAGTCCCCCGCTACAGTTTGTTTAATACACCTTAAGAGGAATTGTAAGAAAAGAACAGCATACATAAATTCTGTACTCCCAGACTTTTTCTCAACTATCACAATAGATATATAGATACATAGAAATTGCTGGCAGATAAGGACCGCTAGACCCATCTAGTCTGCCCATAAACCCTATACTTGTATGCAATCACTGACCATAAGTGATCAATGGCTTTTCATCACTCCCTCCCAACCCAATGTTCCCTTGTGCCTGTCCCAGGCATGTTTAAACCACTCCACTGTGCTTGCCCCGACCACCTCTTGTGTCAGACTGTTCCAAGCACCACCACCCTCTCCATGTAGAAAAACTTCCTCATGTTACCTCTTAATCTACCCCCCTCCAGTTGCATATCGTGTCCCCTAGTTCTGATATCTTTTCTACATTGGAAAAGATCCCCCACCTGCACCTTGTTTAAGCCCTTGAGATACTTGAAAGTTTCTATCATGTCCCTCCTTTCTCTCCTCTCCTCCAGTGTTTACATATTGAGGTCTCTTAGTCTCTCCTGTGATGCGAGTCATGCACCATCTTTGTCACCCTTCTCTGGATAGACTCCACCTTGTCTATGTCCTTACACATTTGTGGCCTCCAGTACTGCAAGCAGTTCTCCAGGTGAGGTCTTACCAGTGTTTTATACAATGGCATCACCACCTCCCATCTCTACTTAGTAATGCCTCTGTCTATGCACCCCAGCATGTCACTGGCTCTCCCTGTGGCCTTTGCACACTGCTTTGATACCTTAAAGTCATCAGATATGACAGCTCATTGTTCCCTTTCCTCTTTGATGACAGTCAGCACCTCCCCCCATTCTGTAGCTCTCCCCAGGTTTCATCCTACTCAGGTGCATTATCTTACACTTTTTGCATTGAACCTCAGTTGCCACACCTCCAACCATCTTTCAAGCTTCTCCAGGTCCCTCTTCATTTCTGCACCTCTTCTGGAGTATCCACTCTGTTGCAGATCTTGGTGTCATCTGCAAATAGGCAGATCTTGCCTTCCAGCCCCTTTGCAATGTCTCTAATGAAGACATTGAACATGACTGGTCCCAGTACTGATCCCTGTGGTACTCTGCTGTTCACCTCTCTCTCTCCCAGGATTGGATCCCATTTACTACCACTCTCTATCTTCTGTCCATCAGCCAGTTTCTAACCCATTGTATCATCTGACGCCCCATGCCCAGACTACACATCTTGTTAACCAGCCTTCTGGGTGGGATGGTATTGAAGGCTTTGTTGAAATCTAGGTAGGCAATGTCTACCGCCCCTCTCTGATTCACTTCCTAGCCACCCAATAAAAAAAAATCTATCAGATTTGTTTGACAAGACCTTCCTGCTGTGAATCCATGTTGCCTCAGATCCTAGGCACCATTGGATTCCAGGTGTGCCACTATCCTTTCTTTCAGCAGTGTCTCCATGATCTTCCCCACCACTGAGGTGAGGCTGACTGGCCTGTAGTTCCCCGCTTCCTCCCTACTGCCACTTTGGTGCATTGTAACTACATGCGCCCTCCTCCAGTCCTCTGGAACCACACCTGTGTTGAGTGACCCTGTGAATAGAGCGGCTAGAGGCACTGCTAGTTCCCTTCTCAGCTACCTTAATATCCTGAGATGTATGTAGTCTGGCCCCATGGCTTTATCCACCTTCAGCTTTGTGAGTTCCTCCAGAACTCTCTCCATTGTGAAATGACTGGTGTCCACTTCTCCCCCACATTGCCTCTACCCCCTAACTGTGGTCCTTGACCCTCTCCCTCCTTAGTGAATACTGAACAGAAGTATTTGTTCAGTAATTCTGCTTTGTCTAGATACCCCTTCTTACATGCTCCCTCCCCCCCCTTTGAGCCTCACAATCCCCCCTCGGGATTTTTTTCTATCACTGATGTACCTATATAATCTCTTGTCCCTTTTTTTCATAGTCCGTACTAAATCCTCCTCTGTCTGTGCCTTGGCTCTCCTAACAGCTTTCCCTGCTTCCATTATCAATTCAAGGTCCACCTCCCAGTCCTCCTCCCTTTGGGTCCCCTTATACTTCCTGAAACCTTCAAGATAAAAGTCTTTCCTGTACAGCCATCGCCTCAAAATAAACACATTTATATATTAGTATTCTGTTCTTAAGGGGAGGCCAAAGCCCAGTATAAGCTTACGCTACAATTTTGAAACAAACAGTATACTGGTATGCTGGCCCACTCACCCCTAAAATATAATAACGACTGCTAGAAATTCCATTTCAAATTCTTATTTACTGTATTTCATTAGTAGCATCCAGTAATATCTCATTCTACGTTTTGAGATATGTCCCTTCATCAGGAACACTGGTTACATGTATCCATCATTTTTCTCGCATGTGCTCTGTATATTTGTATATATTACATTTGACTCCCACCACTTTCTCCTTTACATGGACATGCATACATGCTCCCAAAATGGCTGAGCAGCTCCTTCTTGCTGCTCAGCCATTTTGGGAGCATGCATGCATGTCCATAGGAAGGAAACATTAGGAGAGGCCTTATTCAAAAGCGCTCTAAAGTAATAGAGATAAAAAACAGAGCTAAAAAGGAAAAAAACGGTGAGTGGACCAGCATACCAGTACACTGTTTGTTTCAAACTTCCTGAAACCTGCCCTTTTAGCCCTTACTTTGTCTGCTACCTCTTTAGAGAACCATAGTGATTTCCTTCTTCTTTTCCATTTGACCACTATCCTAACGCATTGGTTAGTTACCTCTACTATGACTCCTTTTAGTTTCCCCCACTGTTCCTCCACTCCCTCCATTATCTCTCCCTTCCCTAGGGCTGCTCTTAAACATCTACCCATTTCACAGAAATGTGTCCACCTGAAATCTAATACTTTTGCCCTTGTGTGGTTTAACTGAGTGCCTGTCTCCATGCCAAACCACACCATATGCTGGTCACTGGATCCCAGCTGCCCTTCCACCTGGACTTCTTCAACTCTGTTTCCATTGATCCATACCAGGTCCAGAATCGATATGTCTCTTGTTGGCTCATGCACCAGCTGTCTGAGTCCATCCCCCTGCAGTGATTCCAGGATGGCCATGCTTCTGGCTGAAGCAGCTGCCAGGGTGGTCCAATCTACATCTGCCATATTGAAATCCCCCATCAGCAGGATTTCACCTTTAGCTGCCATGTCGTGAATTTCCTCCATTAGTACCTTGTTCACTTCCTCCCACTGTGAGAGCTCTGTAGCTCACCCCAGTACGTATTGCAGTGCCATTCCCTGGTTTAAGGGTGCCCCACATTGCCTTGGCCTCCCCCATCTTCCTTGTACTTTTGTAGCCTTTATGCCTTCTCTGATGTACAGGGTTACCATCCCCCTCCATTTTTACCTTCCCTGTCTCTTCTGAACAGTGTATAGCCAGGTACATTGCTGTCCCAGCTGTGATAAGCAGAATAACATGTATCTGTTATTGCTGCTATGTCAATGTCTGCATCCATCATCAAGGCTTCCAGGTCTGGAACCTCATTTCCCAGACTGAGGGCATTTGTGAGCATAACCTTCCACGTTTTACACCCTACTCTCCCTCTGTTCTTGTTCTCTTTCCCTTGCCTGTTTCCCCCTCCCCGGTTTTCATATTCATGTGCTCCTGCCCCTCTTTACCCCCCAATGCATGCTTCTCCTGCCTGCTCATCACTACCTGCTTCAGTTGTTCATGTTGTCATCTTGTGTTTTTGCATGTTACTATGGGCGAGTGTTCCTAAGCCACCTGTCCCTCATGGCTTTACATACATCAGGCACATGTAAAAGTAGTAAGTAGTAAAAATATGTATTTTTAGACAGGGTAATACTTTAGGTCCAAGGACATAGAAAGTAATCTTGTTTCACATTCATACAAAGTTGCATAGCAAACACTTATAAACCAACAATAACCATAGACAAATATCGTACCAAATTCTAAAATGTTCTATCATTAATCATAATAAACAAAGATTATTTACAATACAATTCATCATTCGTATCAAATAAGTAGACAAAAACAAACAGATATGCATATATCAAAATGGAGCAAACAGTTGATTAATGTTCCCCCTTACATTGAAAATACTTCTAACATATACATTCTGTGAAATAAATTTCATCCAGACTAGATTTTGAATGTAGACAATTTTACAAGATTTCTTGCCTGTGGTGGAATCTCATTCCAAATTTTAGCTGCCCGGGCATGTAACATCATACTTCCATATCTAGTATTTATTTTTGGAAAATTCAACTTCCTTAAGTGAATGCTGAACAGTCTCACAACCAAACTTGATGTCCATGTTCCCCTTGATTAAATCATTTTTAACTTTAAAAATAAAAATAGAAAATTATTTTTTATAGCAGGTAGACAGGCTGTCCCAATTTAACTCTCTGTACATGGAACAGTGATGTGTTGTATACTTAGAATTCAGGATAAACCTTACTAACCGGTAATATGATTTAACTAATTTATCAAGGTGTTTTTGTTCAGTAAGATGCTGCTACAAGGTGTTGCACTGTGTGTCACTCCCCACCACAGTTCTTGTAATGCGCTTTGGGAGAAATTGTGAGATAAGCACAACATATATGAATACTATGCTCCCAGAATTTCCTCAAGTACTAGAAGAAACACATTGGGCTGCTGCATGCTGCTACAAGGTGCTGCACTGCATGTCAGTCCACCCATCAAAGTTCTTGAAATGAATAATAGGGGAAACTGTAAGAAAAGTACGACATGCATAAAGTGTGTACTCCCAGAATTTTTTTCAATTAAAAGAAAAGATTCATGAGGCTGCTGCATGCTGCTACAGCAATCAGTTATGTGTGTCAGTGACCCAGCACAGTTCCTGTAATGCTCACTAGGGGAAATTTGTAAAAAAAGCACAACATACATAAATTCTATGCTCCCAGAATTTTTCTCAACTAAAAGAATAGGGGCCCAATTCAAAAAGGAAGATGCAGGGCTTGCATGAACCCAAGTGTCAATCCCATTTTTTGGCACAGCTGCACCAAACATGTTGCCAAAAAACTCACCCGATTCAAGAAGATCGAACACATTTGCAACACTTTTACTGATTTACAGCAACTTGTGCCAAATATTCAGTGCAAGCCCCATAACAGGGATACATGAGATTGCCATAAGTTAAACCAAAAAAAGCTGATCTAATTTCCAACTGGCACACGGGATGAAGGATTCCAATTGCTGGCCGGGGAATACCACATGTCCCACGTGCCATATGTTCAGTGCATCCAGGGATTGTGTCTCTCTCAGAACATTTGTGAATCAGCCCCAATATGTCAGGCTGCTGCTTGCTGCTACAAGGTGCTGTGCTATGTGTCAGTCTAACTGCCACAGTTCTTGTAATGTACTTTAGGAGAAATTGTGAGAAGAACAAAACACATATAAATTCAGTACTTCAAGAATTTTTCTCAACTACCAGAATAAATGTGTCAGATTCCTACACTTTCTGTCAGTTCTCCCATTACAGTTTTGTAATGCACTTTAGGGGAAATTATGAGAAAAGCACAACATACATAACTTCTGCGATCCCAGCATTTTTCTCAGCTAGTAGAATAAAAGTATCAGGCTTCTGCATGCTGCAACAAGGTGTTGCTCTGTGTGTCAGTCTACCACCGCACTTCTTATACAGCACTTTGGGGGAAATGTAAGAAAAGTACAAGATACCTAATGCTGTGCTCCCAGAACTTTTCTCAACTACCACAATAAATCTGTTATAATCCTGCATGCCACTACAAGGTGCTGTACTGTGCTTCAGTCCCTCACCACAGTTCTTCTAATGTACTTTACTGGAAATTGTGAGAAAAGCACAACAGACATAAATTCAGTACTCTCAGAATTTTCCTCAACTATAGGAATAAATATGTCAGGCTCCTGTATGCTGCTACATGGTGCTGGACTGTCCGTCAGTCTTCCCACAACAGTTTTGTAAGAAAGGTTAGTGGAAATTAAGAGCAAAGTAAACCATACATGAATTCTGTGCTCCCAGAATTGACAACTAACACAGAAGATACCTCATGCTGCTGTGTGCTGCTACAATGTGATATGCTGTGTGTCAGTCCCCTGCCACAGTTGTAATGAAATTCAGGGGAAATTTTGAGAAAAACACAAGGGGTGGGATATTCAGACTGCACCAGGCAGGGGCGCAAGCCTGGGTGCAGTGCAACTGGGATGCGCCAGGGCATGGGACGGGTGATATTCAACGGTGCTGCACCATGGCCCAGCACCATTGAATATTGCACTGGGGGTGCCCACACTGTGCACAGCACAGTGACACTGCAGCAGCGCAAGTGCAGTTGCGCTAGGCACAGCAAGAGCGATATTCAGAAATGAGCATGCAAATGAGGCCATAATGTATGCAAGGTGCATATGGGGCCATTTGCATGTCATTATGGCCCCATTTGCATGCGGTGCACTGATCCCCAGTGACCTGCCCCGGCAGCCTTCCAGTCTGCAGCCATCAGAGACTGACACCCCTTGCCCCTCGGTGGGCAACATGCCCCATCACCTGATCACAAGCATAGTAGTCAAATATCCCTGGTGGTCCAGTGGACCTGCTTCCCTGCCCGATCATAGGCATAATATACACATGTCCCTGGTGGTCCAGTAGACCCTACCTCATTGCCTGATCGCAGGCTTAGGTAAAACAATCCCTGGTGGTCCAGTGGACTTTACCTCATTGCCCAATAGTGGGCATACTAAAAACAATCCCTGGTGGTCCAGTGGACCCAATCCCCTGCCTGATTGTGGACATAAAATGAAATTATATTCCCTCGTGGTCCAGTGGACCTGATCTCCTGCCCGATCATGGGCATATGGTTAGAAATCCCTGGTGGTCCAGTGGTACACCCCTCCCCACCCTCCCACTGAGACCCACCACCCTGCAGCCCCCTGGTCAGCAGTGGGCAGCAGCTCCCCACTTGCAAGCCACCCGGCTGCCAGCCGACTGACAGTGTACAGTACAGCTGTATGCCTACTGGTCCACTGTGTAGGCCAATGGGTGTGCAGACCAAACTGTACTACACAGTTCCAAAATGTGAATGAACCATTCACATTTCATGACTGTGTAATACAGTATGGTCTGCATGCCCATTGGCCCATGCAGTGGACCAATAGGCATACAGCCATATGTACACGGTCAGTCAGTGGACTGCTGGGTGGCTTGTGGTTGGGGAGCTGCTCTCACCACTGACAGAGGGGAGGCACGGTGACGGTCTCAGTGGGCAAGTGTGGAGGGGGGTACCACTGGACCACCAGGGATTCCTAATCATATGCCCACAATCGGGCAGGGGATCAGGTCCACTGGACTACCAGGGATTTAAGTTCATGTTATGCCTGCGATTGGGCAGGGGATCGGGTCCACTGGACCACCAGGGAATTTAATTACAATCTATGCCTGCGATCAGGCAGGGGTTTGGGTCCACTGGACCACCAGGGATTGTGTTAACTATGCCCGCAATCGGGCGATGTGTTAGGGTCCACTGGACCACCAGGGATATTATATTTATCTGTCCATGATTGGGCAAGGGGGACACAATGCCCAGCCTGTGTCTGGGGAGGTCGGGTGGCCACCCACACCAGGCGCCTGCCGTGTTGCACCCAGCAATGTGGCAGCCTGCCTGTGGATGTCCTCCGCATGCTTCTGCTTTTCACAGGCACATCTTTGCACCCCTTTGTGTGGTGCAAGAGGGATTTGTGCCTGTATATGCACCGCACATCCCAGGCTGAATATTGGGATGTGCCAAATATGCATGGGTACGACCCCCGCACATCACCGCATACATTACTGATGCGCGCATCGGGTATTGCACAGCACAGCAAACCCCTCTGAAATATTGCACTGGGGTGCATCAGTGGGTTACGCATGGCACAACACTGTTGTGTAGAACTAGCCAGGAAAGTCATAAATTATATGACTTTTAAATTTTTTCTCTACGTTGTACGATTCCTGAGATATAAGCAATTTAGTATTCCAACTCTTCATTTTCTGCTCCGAGACCCATTATTATGCATACATTCTTTGTACTCACTGTCTTTCTCTATGCAGCTTTTGGGGAAAACCATCCTGTACACTTACATTACTGTTACCATTACCGCTTCAGCGTGTGGTTCCGTACCCATTTCGCCTACCATTCCCGTCTATGCCACCATGTGCGTTACCCTCTGTGTTTTCATTTACACTAGCATTTGCATTATTTTTACCATTTGTATCTACAGTACTGTTTCTCTTTCTGTTTTGCGTTGCGTCACCATGTGCATTACCATTTGCATTTGTGGGCACTATGTTACTATGTGACAAGATATCACGTGGCGGGAGCGTGGGGCCCTTTGGGCCTCGTGCTTTTGCCGCTGCATTACATTCACTATTTCTCGTTATCATTCTCAAAAAGAAGGGAAATTAGAGGCAAAACACTCTGTTTAATGCATCAGTTAGAGTTGTTCCACAGCAACAAAAGTGAGGAAATTCAGTGTTAGGGTTGAAAGCCCCGTTGGACCCCCAGCCCACCCCTCAACCGCATCGAGGTGCACATTGGGGTTGTCGGTACTAACTCTCACCCCATTATCCTATACCTCCGCTTCTACACATCTGATGGGGTGAGAGAGTTAGCCCGATGACTCCAATGCGCACCCCAATGCCAGTATGGGAGGTGGGCTGGGGGTCCAAGTGGAGCTTAACCCTGACACTGAATTTCCTTGCTTTTGTCACTGTGGAACAACCCTAACTGATGCATTAAACTAAGTGTTTTGCTTCTAATATATATATATATATATATGTATGTGTATATATATATATATATATATATATATATATATACACACACACACACACACACACACACATATATATATATATATATATATATATGTATATATACGTGCTGCTTCATGCTGCTGCAAGGTGCTGTTCTTCTAATACCTATTAGGTGAAATTGTGAGTAAGGTATGAAATACTTGTCTGGATTCACAAAACACCCCTTAGATTGACACAAGCTGCGGCAAACAGCAGCTTGCATCAGTCACTGGTGTGTCAAGAACCCTGCACCTGATTCACAAAGAGGAGGGGTCCTGGCATCAAACTCCCACAGTTCACAGTAAGGTACATGTGCACAGAAGGGGCATGCTACTAGCTGTGGGTTGGCCCTGTGGCAACTGTGATGAGCAACAATAATTGTGCTCCACAGTGTCCATGAGTGCAATGGACCCAAAGAATTGTACCACAGCTCTGTGTTGGTCTGCACTGGCACATCCTGATGCACATATGGGTGTGCTGCAGCCGGACCATGCACCAGCTATGCCCCTAGCAAGCAAGACAGGTGCCAGTGGTGAGTCCACCATGTGATTGGCAGATGAAGCCAATCTGCCAGGGAAGTGGGGCACTGACTGCTGCAGTCTGTTCACAGCAGGTGGCACTGTGACTGAAGCCAGGGCGATGGGAGGGTTATGGTTACTTCCTGCTATGGTGCATGCCACAGCATGCTGGTGGTTTCTGGCAAGTGTGGGGGCTGTGTGGGCATAGGCAGCTTACCTGGGTGACTGAAAATGGGGGGCATGGTAACAACAGACATGTTGCACTGGCTCCAGGGTTGGTGGACATGGTGTTAGACCAGCTACAGGTAAGTCTAAGCCATGATGCACCCTGCACCTGTTGTGGCACTTTAGTGATTGCATCCCCCTGTCTGAGATTATAGCAGCACCACTGTGGTGCAAGCCCCTGTCCACCAGGGTGCAGATGCACATCTGCTGCAAGACTGGTGCAAGCTGGGCTGGCACAGGTGGAAACCCATTTGGCACAGATGGCATCTTTATATTGGGAATGGTACACAGTGTGGCACAAATTGCTCCATGCAGTATACCCAGTTGGCACACATGCCATGTGCCAACTCCAAACATTTTTGAATCGGGCCTATGGTACATAAATTCTGTTCTTCCAGAATTTTATTTTTTTCAGCTACTAGAATAAATGTGTTACACTACCTCATGCTGCAACAAGGTGCTGTGATGTGCGTGAGTCACCACACCACAGTTCTTGTAGTGCACTGTAGGTTAATAAGGACAACATAAAAAAAATTCTGTTCTCCCAGAATTTTTCTCAACAACCAGAATAAATATGTCAGGCTCCAGCATGCGACCACAAGGTGTTTCACTGGGTTTCCATCCCCCCACCACAGTATTTGTATTGCATTTTAGGGGAAATTGGAAAAAAAAGCACAGTATACATAAAGATTGTAGTCCGAGAATTTTTCTCATCTACAAAAATAAACTTGTCATGCTGCTGCATGCAGCTACATGGTGTCACACTGGGTGACAGTCCCACTACACTTCCGCCACACAAGCAAAGAGCAAAATATACAGTAAATCTGTCCTCCATATCAGGCTGCCGCATGGTGACACATGGTGCCATGCTGCTTTCCAGTTCTATCAACGCAGTTCTTATAAAACACCTGAAGGGATGGACTTTAGTACCCAGAAATTCTCAGTCTAATAAATTCTCTTGTTTGGAAATTATTGTATGAGGAAATTAAATTAGATGGTCACCCTGAATTAAAAGGGAACTGTCTGCAATCTGTTCATGTGCACTGGTGTCTGCTGTAGTCCCTAAATGCAGTTTGCATAATGTTGGTTAAAAATAAACTTTCAAAGTGATTTAAAAATTATGTGTTTGTAAGCCATCATGAATAGAAGTGACATCAGTGACAGGCTGCACTCTTTCCTTGTCTATTTAGCTACATTAAAACTGTCTGATAGCATGCCCTTGAAATACAAACATCTGAGGATTACTAGCACAAGTCCTTGAGTTCTGTGAAATACCAGTCATTGCTGTATCCTTTGGCATCAGTTTTGGTTTCTTTTTTCTTGTTTCACCTACTTTATCAGGTCATTGTTGGGCATTTGAATGTGACTAAAATGACACTGTTAGCCCAATTATGCTTTTGTTTTCCTTTCTATTAAAGTTTTTTGTACCTTTAAAAGTCTCCTTATGTGTTTTTATGTTTTCCTGCGCTTGTGCATCCAACATATAGAAACATAGAAACATAGAAACATAGAAGTTGACGGCAGATAAGGACCGCAAGGCCCATCCAGTCTGCCCATTTCTTTTTCTACCTTATAAATGTGCCATCGGCCTTTGCTCTGTCAGTGACCTATCTATTCATAGTCATTTGTATTGCTCCCTTATGCCTATCCCATGCCTGTTTGAAGCCCTGCACTGTATTCATAGCCACCCACTTCTTGTGGTAAGCCATTCCATGCATCTACCACCCTTTCTGTGAAAAAGAATTCCTCACATTCCCCCTTAATCGGCCTCCCTCTAATCTCATGCTGTGTACTCTTGTCCTGCTATTTTTCTTATATTTAAACATGTTAGACTCTTTCACCTTGTTTATGCCCTTAAGGTGTTTAAATGTCTCAATCATATCACCTCTCTCCCTCCTTTGCTCAAGGGTATACATATTGAGCTCCGTTAATCTGTCCTCATATGTCTTCTGATGCAGTCCCTGCACCATTTTGGTTGCCCTTCTCTGGACTGCCTCAATTTGGTTAATGTCCTTGTGAAGGTGTGGCCTCCAATACTGCACGCAGTACTCCAGATGGGGCCTAACCAATGTCTTGTAAAGAGGGATTATTACCTCCCTCTTATGACTTGTGATGCCCCTACTAATACACCCTAACACCCTCTAGCCTTACCTACTGCTTTAGAGGTCTGCTTGGATGATTTTAGGTCATCAGTGATGATGATGCCCAAGTCTCTTTCTTCCTTTGTGACTGCTAGCAACTCCTCCCAGCCTATAAGTGGCTTCAGGGTTTCTCTTCCCTATGTGCATGATTTTGCACTTCTTTGCATTAAATCCCAGTTGCCACTCTTCTGACCATTCTGCTAGTTTATCCAGATCTCTTCTCATTCTGCCCACCCCATCTGGATCATCTACTCTGTTGCAGATCTTGGTGTCATCTGCAAACAGACAAGCCTTACTCTCTAGTCCATCTGCAAGGTCACTAATGAAGATGTTGAATAGGACTGGCCCCAGGACTGATCCCTGAGGTACCCCACTTGTGACTTGCATCTCTTCTGACTGTATACCATTTACCACCACTCTCTGTTTTCTGCCAGTCAACCAGTTTGCCACCCAGTTGACCAACTTCTGACCCACTCGAGCCTACCTGCTTATTTATCAATCTTCTATGTGGAACAGTGTCAAAAGCTTTGCTGAAGTCAAAGTAGGCGACATCAACTGCTCCCCTTGGTCCACCACTCTGGTTACCCAGTCAAAGAAATCTATGAGATTAGTTTGACAGGACCTTCCTTTGTAAACCCATGCTGTCTTGGATCCTGTGCCCTATGGTTCCAGGTGTTGCACTATCCTTTCCTTAAGGTGCCTCCATAATCTTGCCCACTACTGAGGTCAAGACTGACCGGTCTGTAGTTCCCGCCTCTCCCTGCTACCACTCTTGTGGAGTGGGATCACATGAGCCCTTCTCCAGTCTTCTGGGACCTCTTCTGTGCTCAGAGACTCACTAAACAATTCTGCCAATGGCTCTGCTAGTTCCTCCTTTAGCTCCTTAAGTACCCTGGGATGTATGCCATCAGGTCCCATTGCCTTATCCACCCTGAGCTTAGCAAGCTCTTGTAGGACCCTTTCTTTTGTGAAGGAGTAGTGCTCACCTCCCTCCCCTGTGTCCATGATGCTGAGCTGTGGGCCCTGCCCTACCTTCTCTTCAGTAAATACTGAGCAAAAGTATCTATTTAGGATAAATGCCTTTACAGGGTCCTCCTCCTCACATGCTCCTTTTCTCCATTAAGCTTAGCAATACCCCTCTGGACTTTCTCCTTCACTAATGCATCTATAGAAAGTCTTGTCACCTTCTTTTTACTGTTGGTGCTAGTGTTTCCTCAGTTTGGGACTTTGCCTTGCCTGCCTTACCTGCTTCCCTTAGGGCAGTTTGGTATGCCTCCTATCTTCATCCCGCTGTGTTCCCTTATATTTTCTGAAGGCCAGCTTTTGGCTCTGACCTTTCTGCTACTGTATTTGAGAACCAAAGTGGTTTCCATCTTCTTTGCACTTCCTTTTCTGTCTAACACAATGGGATGTTGCTTCAAGTATTGTATCCTTAATGCTTGCCCACTTTGCCTGTACCTCCTCACCTGTGTTTCTTTTTGCCAGGGCTAGCTTAACTCTGTTGGCCATCTTATCAAAGTCAGCTCCTCTGAAGTCCCATATTTTTGCCTTGGAATGGGATGATTTAGATGTAGTAGCCAAATTGAACCATACCATGTGATGGTCACTGGCCCCAGGTGACCTTCTACCTGGAGATCTGTGATCCTTCTTTGTTAGTCAGTACTAGATCTAGGATAGCCCTGTCTCTTGTGGGTTGCTGTACCAGTTGTTTGAGGCCCTCTCCCTGCAGGAATCCACTATGTGTCTAGTTCTGGCCGATGTTCCTGCTGGTATTGACCAATCTGTATCTGGCATGTTGAAGTCTCCCATTATCAGAACCTCCCCTTTAGCTGTCATGTTTTGTATATCTTCTAACAGTAATGTGTCTATGTCCTCCCTCTGGTCTGGGGCCTGTAGACAACCCCAGTTCTTATGCTGTCCCATTTCCTGTTTCCAGGGTGACCACAGTTCTTCTGGCTCCTTATGTGTATTCTGAATTTCTGTAGCTTTGATATTTTCATTAACATACAGGGCCACTCCTCCCCCTTTGCACCTCGGTCTCTTCTGAACAATACATAGCCAGGTACTGAAGTCTCCCAAGTGTGGTTACTGGTAAAACCACGTCTCACTAATTGCTACTATGTCCAGTTTAGCCTCTGACATATTGCCTGCAGGTCTGGGATCTATTTCCCGTATGTGAGCATTTGTGTACATGATTTTCCATTGGCCAGATTTTGTGTGTTAGTTGTTGGGTGAAGTTTGGCATTACCCCTGTGCATCGTATGGGGAGACAAACCTTTTTCTTACCTGGTGATGCAAATGAACGGCAAACACACTGAATTCTGTTTGACCACTAGCTGAGGGAGGGTGTTCTTCCCATTCGACGTATGGGGTGCTGCACCCTCTCCCATTTGCTAGTTTAAATATTCTGCAAAGACGCAAACTTCTGCCCCAATGCACTGACTCCTCTTTAGTCAGATGCAGTCCATCAAATTTAAAGAACTTTCGCTCCCAGAACTGTTGCCAGTTCCCTACAAATCTGTGTCCTTTTTTCTGGCACCAGTCCTTGAGCCACGTGTTTAGCTCCCCTATCTCCCCCCCATATTGCACTAGTAGCAGATTTGGAGGCGTGGTCACTGTTGGGCGAATGTAGGGCACGCATCAATGGGTGCATCCCTCATTCCCCAATCAGCCAGCATGCAGACGCCTCACCAGGAATACATAATGTGGCCATCACATCTTAGGAAAGGTCTGCTGCAATGAGATCCAAGCTCTCATGCAGCGGTACCTCCCAATGTGCCTTTCCTGGTATAGCTTTGTAGCAAACATGGCAGCAGTGACTGCCACTATGCCTGCTACAATGCTGACTTCAGTGGTGCCCAATCCCCCTGTCAGCATGCCCTGACCTAGTGCATGTGCCAACGGGGGAGCCCACTCCCCATCGGCATAATGCCCCCCCAATGTGTTGTGTGCCAAGGGGGTGCCCAATCCCCCTCAGCTGTAGCCCCCCTCGGTATGTGCTGATGGGGGTGCCCAATCCCGCCACAGCCAGCCCACCCCCAAACAGTCAAGTGGCATGCTAGAATGCCCTGTAAAAAAAAGTCCTGCAATGTTTTTTTTTTTGTTTGTTTTAAACCTGTAAAGAAAACGGTCCCTCGTAGTCTCCCTGCCCCCTCCCACAACCCATACCCACTCACTGCGCACCCTGCCTCCCCACACCCCCCATCACCTCATGCTTACCTCTGGAGTCTGGCGCGATGATCTTCGGTGGACCAAGAACACGTCTGCACTCTTCAAAGCCGACCGCAAACTGAGGAAATGCCGGTATGTTGTATAATGGCATAAATAGGGTTTTTTCAAGTTTGGTGCATATCTTGGGCATTTTTTGGAATTTTTGCACCACATTTTCAACATGGGGTTAGTGGGACCCTCCTCATGAATTCAGTCACTGTCACGGCATTATTCAGTCTCGAAAGGTGATTTTGTGGTCACTGTATGGAATCATGTTTCAGGACCAAGTAATGAAACGACAGTGCCACTGTTCATGAGGGGGGCTCTAAAAAAGCTTATGTTGCAAATCTGGTGAAAAAAATCCAAAATGGCTGTTTTACGAGAGGCAAGCAGTTGTTTCCACACACGCTGGTAACTTTGTGAATTTGTAATATTTTCACTCCAGATTTTCAAAATTGGCATTTTCCTACTCCTCCTTATGAACAGTATAGCTTTCATTTTACATATCCTGGCTGAAATGTGTTTTCTCATGTCCGGCACAGAATAGCACGGTCGCTGTGTGAAATCAGCTTTTTGGACAGTTTGAGAAAATGATGGTAACACTGTTCATGAGCAGACATCCTAAAATGCCTGTGTTGAAAATTTTGTGCAGAAAGTCCATAAAATGACTGTGTTACAAGCGTGTGTTGCGCAGTTTCCACGCACCTTTGTAACTTCACAAATTTCCAATATTTTCATGCCAGATTTTCAACATTGGCATTTTTTCACACCTCCTTATGAACAGTACAGCTGTCATTTTTCACATCCTGCCCAAAATGTGTTTCAACACCTGTGGCGCAGAATGGCATGGTGGCTGTGGGAAATCAACTTTTGGGACAGA
This sequence comes from Neoceratodus forsteri, assembly GCA_016271365.2. Lineage (NCBI taxonomy): Eukaryota > Metazoa > Chordata > Ceratodontiformes > Ceratodontidae > Neoceratodus > Neoceratodus forsteri. The sequence continues at coordinate 218,862,520 of CM057453.1, forward strand.
TAAAACACAGTGCCACTGCTCATGAGGGGAGGTCCCAAAATGTCTATGTTGCAAATGTGTCTCTTCAGGGTGGGGGTGAGGTTGGCATCAGTTCAATACTTCACTGCCATTACTATTATGCATCTCGAACTCCTGCACTACCAATGCCAATGCCAGTGAGACAACATTCGTCATCGACAAATGCTTGTTTAATTTCTTATGGTGGCAGGTTTGCAGTTCATCAAGTCTTGCTACACTCCTGAGTCCTGAGTGTATTTTTATAGCTGGGTGTGATGTATGTAAAGCCATCTTTTATAATGTGTACCGTGCTCATCCCTTTTACAAGCATACTGGAAAGTACCACGTCTGAGGTGTGAGTCGGGGAGTTTGAATCACAGACTCAGATTACATGTAAATCCTTTTTAGAGTTTCATCAGGGGGACCCTGATGAAGCCATGAAGGTAAATGTCCATGAGGTAGTCACTTACCTTTGGTGTGGTTAATGAATCCAGCACCAGCTCCTAACATTCGTTGTATGTGTGCCTAATTTTTGTTTTCTCAGATGTAGATGTGGAACAGCAGCACAATTTGGAGAAAATTATAATGGCAGGAAAATAAAAACTGTACCATAAAGTAAATAATCTAGTAACCTCCATGTAGGGACGCAAATTGCTCTATCAACATATCGCTCGGTACCCCATTATTGGGTATACAGTTCCCCATTATGCCTGACCACCAGATTGCTATTGAGTGTATTGGCACGAACCCATAACCCTGACTGGCTTATCTTAAAACAGAAGCCCCTGAATAGAAAAAGGAGGACCAAAGATAGTCTCCTCATTTTCTCTCTTGAAGCCCTTATGAAACTTTTAATTTTTTTCCTGATCTGTGTTGGAAATGTTTAAATTAACCCTGGACCTCCACAGTGCATTACCTCACCAGCAGACTTAGCCTCGACCAAAGGTCTAAGCTTTCTACATATCAATGCCTGGGGTCTGCTAAAAAAGCTCACGTTGATACAATCCTGGGTTGCCCATACTTTGCCAGACCTTCTTGTGGTATCAGAGACATGGCTCAGACCCGCCACAGCAGACAGAGACATAAACTTACCCAATTATCAAATATTCAGAGCGGATCGCCAGACAAGGGGTGGGGGAGTTGCTATATATGTCAAATCCAATATATCTGTAACTTGCTTAGATGCAACATCTATGCACAAAGAATTCGAATGTCTATCCCTCAAAGTGGCTGTCTCCAACACTGCAGTATTTCGGCTAGTTGGCTGCTACAGGCCCCCTTCAGCGGATCATAAGCTTCTAGCCCACCTGGGGAATCAAATCAAGATGGATACTGAAGAGACCATAATCCTAGGTGATCTAAACCTTAATTGGCTATCCAAGGCCGTGGCTCCTTTAGTATCATTTTGTGATACATACGGTTTTTCACAACTTATATATGAACCAACAAGAATCAACAAAAAAAATCTGAGCAACAGCACATTACTTGACATCATGCTGGTGAACAAACCCCACTTCTTCACGCACGCTGGAGTGCTGTTCAGTGACATAAGTGACCACTGCCTTATTGCTGGAATAAGGTCATCCGGTAAACTAACACCCCCAGCTAAATTCCTACTGAGGAGATCCAAGAAAACTTCAACTCTGAGGCATATCTTCATGAGTCTAAATCACTCTACAAGATGGCAAGAGTTCTACCTAGCAGACTCAGTGGAAAAAGCTCATCAGGCGTTAAATAGCTTAATACTAGATGCCCTTAACACTCATGCACCAATTACTAGAGTTCAAATTAAAAACAAATCTTGTCGTTGGTTTTCACCTGACCTTAAATCAGCCCTGCTTGAGAGAGATAAGCTTTGGAAAAAGGCAAGGAAGACTAAGAACCCAAATGACTGGTTGATATTTAAGAAAGCCAGGAATAGCTGTACCAAGAAAGTACGGGATGCTAAGGCTGCCTACTACATGGCTGAACTCGACTCCTCATACCACAATCCTGCCAGGTTCTGGAGCACTATTAAGGGCATAACGGGACAAGATCCTAGCACTTCACTACCAGCTCAAATGCACCACAACAAGGTGACAATCTTGGACAGAATGGAAATACTGGATGCATTCAATAATCATTTTACAACCGCTGGCTTTGCATTTGATACCTCTCCAGCCAATCTGCTATGTGCTCAGTTAAGCTCCTAGTATACAGGATCTCAGTTAGCTGAATCCTCCTTCTCCTTCAAACCGATTCTGTTGAAACAAGTGGAGGATCTACTCTTGCAGATGGATATAAAAAAAAGTGCAGGTGCTGACTCCCTTGACCCCTACTTCCTAAAGATTGCAATGCATGCACTTGCAGTTCCTTTAACACACCTTTTAACTTGTCCTTAAAATCTGGTTCTATTCCTGCAACTTGGAAAACAGCCCAAGTTTTCTCTCTACTGAAATCAGGGGACCCCATGGACCTTAACAACTATAGGCCAATCTCTATCCTTCCAATACTATCTAAGCTGCTAGAAAACTGGTAAGCATCCAATTAAGAGATTACCTTGAAGAATCTAATCTTTTAAATCCAGCACAATCTGGGTTTGGTCTAAGCATAGTACTATTTCTGCACTGGCTAAAGTTACAAAAGATTGGCAAACCGAACTGGATAAAAGAATAGCGTTTGTGCTGTATTCCTTGATCTAAGCAAGGCATTTGATACGGTGGACCATGAGCTGCTACTCTCTTCCTTGCACTCCATAGGCTTGGATCCATCCTCCCTTACATGGTTCAGGTGTTACCTAACAGGAAGAACACAGCAAGTGAAAGTTGAAGGAGACCTATCTCCACTAAAACCACTTCTAAGAGGAGTTCCACAAGGATCTATCCTGGGCCCTATCCTTTTCGCCATTTATATTAACAATATTTATTCGAATCTTACCAAAGCCACTGTACACTTGTTCGCAGATGACACTGTTTTATATGCCAGCAACCCATCGCCTGCTACAGCTTGTGAAGTTCTACAAACAGAATTCTCTATACTACAACATCAATTATTGGAAAAAAAGCTTCTTTTAAATGCAAAGAAAACAAAAGCAATGTATTTCTCCACCCAAAGCCATACAAATCCCTCATTACTAAACAACCTCCCCCAGCTATCCACTATCCTTGGTGAAAGCCTTGATTATGTAGAAAAATTCAAGTATTTGGGGTGTGATAGATAGCAAACTTGACTACACAGTTCATATTGAAGAACTTTAAAAAGCTTGCAGAGACTTGGTCTATTTTTAGAATAAGGCACTTTCTAAACAGAGATTCCAAAATGAGGTTGGTCCAGGCCACATTTCTCTCAGTAATTGACTATGCAGACTTCCTCTATAGTCACTGCCCTATCTCCTACCTATGCAAATTGGATACACTATACCACAGAGCTCTGAGGTTCATAACAGATCTACCATTTAACACTCACCATTGCTCTCTCTATGCAGCAGTCGGTTGGACATCTCTACATCTCAGAAGAAACAGAAATGCTGCAGTGTGGACATACAGAATTTTAACTAAGATGCTTCCAAACTATATATTAGACTGCTTCGCACAGGCCACAGCTGGCACCTACGCCCTAAGAAGCTACAACTTCATTATGCTCAAAGTGCCTAAAGTCAACACCCGGCATGGGAGATCTGCTATCAGCTATAATCTAGCTATATCATGGAACACGATTCAAAAGTCCTTGAAGCTGATCAACCGGGTATCCTTAGCATCCTTCAAGCATCTATACCTAAGTCTCTTCCCTGAAAAATGCAATTGCTTCCACAAGTTCTAGTTTATTCGCAGTTCTTTCCTTCCCCCTCTCAGGCTGCCATCATATCATGGCAATTCACTTCCCTAGAATTCATCTCCACAGATACCTCACCCCCTGGCTATAATCTTCTCCCATTAACTCCAGGCTCCTACCTTAGCCCTTATCACTGCCTTACACCTCCCAGTTCTAGCACCATTCCCTGCTCTAGTCATGCGAACCCCTTCCTACCATGTCACTTGTCTCAGTCTATGACCACCTCTTTCAGTCATCCAATCACTATTTCTCTTTGTCCACATTGACTTCCCTTGGATCTTTGGAATCTTGGGTATATCATGTTGAATGTATGTCATGTTTACTGCCAATGTTGATATGTATATACTGGTTTACCTAGAGTGCATCTCATATGTTCCTACCATATCCTGTTATGTTTAAACAATTTCTGTTCTTGATTTCTGTATATAAGTGTTTTAATTATGCATGTACATATACCAATTATTGAACCTTGATTACTGTATATAAGTATATACGTGTTTTAAATCTTCCTATACATGTACCAATTATTGAACCTTGACCTTATCAGGTCCATCTTGCAAATGAGCTGTGCTCAATGATGTTCGCCTGAATAAATAAAGATTTGATTGATTGATTGATTGATTGAATCTAGCTGATCAGGAAAGGATGGGCAGAACACATTTCTTTTTATGTTTCAATCACCCCATCAAGGAAGCAGCCATCCAGACTGGAGTTGTTACCACATGGGTATTTTTTCACCATGTATGCTTCATCTATCTGAGTAGAAGGCAATTTACCCTGCCAACAACCTCAGGCTCTTCAGGCTTATCTTTGCCACCACCACATTCACGTGTTAGGAACCCCAACATGAATGCGTTGCATGGAATGTGCTCCACATTCATTTTAATAAATGTTAGCATGCCAACATTTCTAGGGAAGAGATTTGTATGCTTGTCCTGAACAATGGCCTGTGCTAAACTGAGCATTCTTTCCATACTGACACTCGAGGATGGACAGCTCAGGTATTAGATTGCTATAGAAGTCAGTGCTGACCAATCAGTAACTTCGCTTCTCCAATATAACAATGGTTCTCCTGTGATGGTCAGATGCCTGGTGTCTGTGAAATATGTATCCACCATACATTGTGCTGCTCACAATCCTGCTGTTTCATCATTCTCCTCCTCCTTTTCCTCTACATCTTGTTCCCACCTGATACAAAACATCCTGAAGTGAATTTGTGGTTGTTTGTTTTCTGTTACCTTGCATGTTTTATGATCCTGTTTACCATATGATGTGGTAGCAGCAGCCGGTTTCTATTCAGTTCCATGTTATGACTTACATAATTGTAACTTTACCATATGTGCTCCACGTACCCATCTTATTAGAAGATCAGTTAAATGTTCAACCTAATTATGTTGACATTCCAATGTTGATGACAGGCCCCTTTTCTATCACTGTTCCAGCATGCTGGCAATACAAAAATATACAGATGGTAGAATCCTGGAAATATGGGTATTGCAGTACAAGACATGGAACATGAGTTCCATTAAGGCACAGCTTTGTGTATCACCACCTACCTCCAGCCCCTACTGTATATTCAACAGTGTTTGCCTCATCGCCCATAGAACTGGTACAGCCTGACTAAAACTGATAGTGTCACCATTTGCTGCCTCTGTTGCATTTTTGAATGGCATGGGAATCGTGATCAGGCTATCCAATAGTTGTCATTGGTCATTGTCAGAGACATGGATACTCCACATTGTCACAACTTGTATGCAGTAGCAGATATTCAGAGATAGATTTGTACTGCTCATACAACCACTTGATAATATACAGTGCTGAGTTCTGCCTGGTGACAACTCCCAGCTTCATATGGTGCTGAGGCAGTTTGCTCTAGATCTGCAGGTGTCTTGGGTGATCATTGACCTTTCCAGAGTTGGCACAGTAGAAAAAGATGTGATGGGTCACAGTCAACATGGACTTGTTAGTAGGATATGCTACAAACTCCTGCACAAAGAGAGTAAGATAATATGCCAAGTGGTGTACCCTGCAAAACCTCCTATCCCTGATGCATGTCACTACATCTGAGCAATAATCACTTGCAATGGAATCTGCTTTCAGTGAATGGGGATACAAACACTCATCAATCTCAGTCTGGAGCAATTCTATCCTTTTCTGACCCATGTATGATCCATTCATACTCTTCATTGCCAGCATGGCATGCTGGCAAATTCCCATAGCACTGCTACCACTGCAATTGAGATTAGTGCCATTGTAAGAGTCAAATACTACCACAAGTATCTGTGCCCAGTGTACTGTAATGCGCAGATTGGAGCTTCCAGCTGTTTGGTCCCTGGTCCACACATTTATACTGAGATGTATGTATGCTGATGTTGGAACAGGGTCATAATGTCGTGACCAAAACCACACAAAACAACAATGCCATGGACAAAACAGTGTGTGCTAAAATAAGGTCAGGACAAAACACCAACCACAAGAGAAACAGTGCACACCATTAGAAATAGTAGCACTATCTTTGTTTTTGCCGGAGGCTTCACCCCCCCACACACACACCCCTAACTAAAAATAACTACCTGCAAGAGGATGTGGACTTAGGGGATGGGGTGAAAGTTAGTAGTGGGGAAAATTATTAAAAAAAAATCCACATTATGATGGGACCTGGGGAAACCAAATCAGGTTCTAGATCCCCAAATAATCGAGGGTGCTGGGTGTTTTGCCACTCCACCATGGGAGCAGCTCGACTAAGCACCACACTGGCAGCCTCGACACTCCCCCATGTAAGACTATAGCAACAGGGATAGTGGTTATTGCTGCATGATGAAAAACCCCTGTCACTGTAGAAACTTTCACACTTTCTCTAATGTGGTTATTCATGTGCTGCTGTTTCAGCAGCGTTATATTGACCCATACCGCTGATGTTGAATGCAGCAGGTTATGGATTACTATGCATGACACTGTCCCATAAAGTTCCAGACTGTCACATGTGGAAAATGTAGAGAAGTAAGTTCTTGAGGGAAATTGCTGTTTGGGTGAGACATGCGACATCAGCCTTATATATCCCACAGTCTACACAAAAGATAATGGCAATAGATCAATCAACAGCATTTCAGCAGTTGGTGCATTCAGTTCATGTGCAATAGTATGATTTGGTGGGTATTTGGCATAGTGCTCAAACATGCTATGCAGCATCAAGTGGACCTTTCTTGGTGCTGGGCTACCAAACAGCTGGGCTTGGCGTAGCAATATGGCTGGTGAGGTCAGTATTTGACTTCTGGAGAGTCAAGGGTGCTGCTGAGATGAAAGCAGTGATTTGGGGTGTTTTATGCACTGGGGTTGCTGTGCTTTTGTGTCTCTGGATGTGAGTATTAATCCCACCACTGCTGTTATGATCACTACTAGGCAGTCTCACAGACTCCTCCTCATGTCTGTAGCAGTCCTCAATCAACTCGCCCTCTACTGGAACTATTTCCTTGCCATTTCTGGATGCCTAAGCATATGTAGATGATAAGGAGAGGGATCCCCTGAACCACCTTTCTTTTGGTGCTGAGTCCAGAATAACAGGTGCCTGAACTTTAGGTGTGTGCGTTGGCCACCAGTGCCTAGATGGCAGCCCTTATTTTTTCTAACTCATGCTTGACCCAGCTAACAGATACCAACATTTTAATCTGCAGGGTCCATCATAAAAAAATCCCAAACTAGAGATGTTGTACCACTTGATTTGACATGATGGTTGGAGTGGGACAGGGGAGGGGTGGGGATGAATTGTTCTATACCTCAGCAACAGGTGACTCATGCAGTGTAATGGACAAAAACACTAGTAAGAGGAACAACTGTTGTAGTATCAGGGGAAACTTTGGTAGTTCTATGACATACTGGGATGCAAAGACCCACATGTTCAGCAGCATATACTTACCCACACCTGCAATCTATATGCCAAGGCCAAGTGGCTAAACCTCCAAGGTAGGGGGAAATATGAGGTCTGCCTCCTTGGGAAAAAAACTTGCCTCAAGTGAACCCCACCAGCAACCCAAAATCTCCTCATCCCAGCCTCCAACCCGAACAGGACCAGACACTTCACCAGGAGCTCTCTCCAAGTCCCCTTCTGCTACATGTTACTAGGGCAATGATCCTTTGCCTACAGAGCACCTTACTGGCTCGATGATCTCCCTCCTGATGTAACTAATGAACCTAAACTAGGGTCATTTAAGAAGTAACTCCACCAACACCTTGCCTCATGAAGTAGTTCTGATTGTCAAGCCTAGCCATCCCACACATTCTGACCGTACCCTCCCCTTGCTCCTAGATCCCCTCTCCTCCTCAACCCCAAAACACTTCCACCCAGCCTCCTCAATCTCCTCTTCTGACAAGGTCAGCTCTGACTGCTTTCACAGTTTGTCTACTGAAATTGTGTCTACCTGAATATTTAATATATTGTTTAATCTGTTAAGTGTGCCACATTTGTATTTTACCTTATGTATAAGTATGCACTCTGCATGATATTCCAACTGTCTGTTTTTACCTGTAAATGTTCTTTGTTATGACATGGAACCTTTGTAAACAAGCTTCCAGCTCAAAGATATTACTCCAAGACAATAAATAAAATAAAATAAGCATCACCCTTCCTCTTTTACTTTTTCAGTTTCATAGGGGATCCAAATCATCATCCCTACCATCGCTGATATCCTCCTTTCCTGACCTCTGTCCTCTTCATCTTCACTTTCTTCAGGCTCTTTCTCATCATCTTCAGTCAGAGATACAATCTGTAATTTGGTGTTTTCTGACTGTGCAACAGTAAGGGCTCCCACCTCAAGCTCTGATTCATGGTCAAGCTCCATACTCTCATTCAAGAATGGGAAACTATCATTATGATCAGGCTCATTGCCACCACCACCAGAAGTCACAGGGACACCACCAACATCCTTCTCAACCACTGTGCTTGACCCAGACATTTTGTTACCTTTTGGACTCCTCTTTTTGCTACCTCCCACAGCCCCCACCAACATGGATGCCACAGGGGTGGCACAGAAAAAGTTGGCCACACTAATGCCACCATCACTCCCGCCAACTATTCTGCTACTACTACTACTGGCCCTGGAGTCCAAGATGACACCACTGCAGATGTATACTAGTTTTTTTTAGATGCAACCACTCTTTGACCTACAGAGCTGATGCACTTCTTTGCCATCTCCCAGACACCTCTGCCTTTAGTCCAGCATCTCTTATGGGATCTGTACTAACTCCCAACAGTCACAATCCTGTCATGAATTTGCCCGACACTGGAATCCTGACTTGTTTACAAGCCCAACTTCAAATGCCCAAATTTCAAAAACATAACTATTATTTTCCCTACATGCCAAAATCCAGCTTGCCAGAGCACAGTAAAACAGTAAATAGCAGAAATCATCCTGCTCTCAAAGTAGGGCTTTTTGCAGTGTAGCAAGATACAAATAACTAAATCTCCAGCTCCAGCTTAGCTCACCTTGGTGAATACCACATTACCTGACATTTCAAATCAGTTTACAAATGGCAAAATTGATTTTCATACAATACCAGAGACTTTAGACATGTTCCTGTGCCCTGAAATTTCTAATTGGTAAAGAAATGGCAATACAAAATTCACCTAGGAACACAATGACCCTGTATATCCCTGGTCTGGAAATTAAGGTGTACAACACTACGATGGTAACTCTGGGAACTCTTTGTCTATTGAGCACCATCTGCTGGCCAAGTGTGACAATTCCAAGAAGTCCTCATTGTAACTTCATAATGTAACAGTTGTAACAGCTGACTGTCAATTGTTAATTTACAGTGATGCATGAGAGGCACTCTTAGGTGCAATTAATTAATTAATTAATGAGGGCATCATAAATCACATGCACTGCTGCCACTGCTTGCTGTAACAAAAACAGTTTGAGTAATGGCTGAGGCAGTAATCTGTGAAACTATTTTGTCCCAAAAAGGTAAAGAAAAAATATGCATTAATGGTTACCTCTATGCTAAGGAAAGAAATTAAGGTGAACTTCATTATTGGTGCTGCCAATGCAGAAAAGGTAAAAATGTTCTAAGGAGAGCATCCACTATCTTGGTAGGGGATCAGCATCACCTTAGGAAACACGCGTAGCATAATCACTCCCATCATGCCACTGATTTTCCCATTGCTGCATCATTGGCATCTTTGAAAGAGAGGAGTGTGAAGACACATGATACACCTGCACAGCCAATTCAAGCTGAGATATCTTGGTGTCTCAGGAAGTAATGCAGAGCATGCCATCGAGACAGGCTTTACAGCAGATTGCTAAAAGGGCCAGAAGACAGAATACCCCCCCCTCCCGAGCCACGAACTTTGGATGACTTGGACTTTCCAGATCATCGGCGTATGTAAGTGGCCAAAGTTTCTTCAAGTCATCTAAGCTTCAAGAGTGCTACATTAGACTTTTTCAGGATCTGCAGGACTTCGCAGATGAAAACAACCTCACTCTATCCCCCCAAAGTTCTGAGAAATAATTTTGAACAGGCAGCTGTGAATGCTTGTAAGGCTGAATTTCCCAACTGCCAGAACAAGAGATGCCTGTTCAACTTTGGACAAATTGTGTGGAGAAAGATTCAAAGCTTAGAGCTGGCAACAGTGTATGGCACCGATGCTGAGTTCAGCCTAAAAATTTAGCACCTAGTCACCTTGGCCTTCCTACCTTCAGATGAAATCAAAGCCGTTTTCATGGAAATAAAACAGGAAATGCTATCTGTCAGTGCCAGCCTAATTAAGTGGTTTGAAGTCGATAACTATGTGCTGGGATGCATACAGCGTAGGATGAGAAACAACATCACTGTGCAGAGTCAGCCACTGTTTCCCCCTTCTTTCTGGTCTGTACATGACCAGATGACCATTAGTTACCCTAGAACCCAAAATAATGTAGAGGCCTGGCACAAGAGGTTGGGCTCATTGATTGTCAGCGCACACGTGGGCATAACAGATTTGTTGCTGAACTTCAAAAAGAACAGCTGGTCATGTTTAGCACCATTGAATCATTAATGAAAAAGTGCTATGCTGATAGAGAAGCAAAAATCTTCCATATTGGGAAGGAAAGGACAACTAGATCAAATATTGAATAAATCCGAGGCATTGCACACAACCTCAACCTTTGATAGAACAAGCAAGGATGCCAAGCAAGGATGCTTACAAACTTTTAAAATCTTATTTTAAAGCTTTGAAATAAAGTGTTGACTTTTAACAGTTGCCTGAAAATAAAAATAAAAATGAACTTACCATTTCACACTGCATGTGGACTATGAGAGTCACACAAGGAAAACACATCTGCAAAAGTAAGCGTGATTCACACTTTTCAGAACTAACATAATTTAGTGTTGCCAGTTTAAAAAGCAAACCAGATAGCAAAAAGGGTGAAGGGCAAAGGTCATGTGTAATGTTACCGTTCCTGTACACTGTTGACTGCTTTTCAGTCACAAGAATATGTCTCCAATTTGAAATGTCAGGGCACATCTGTCAGCACAAACAGTTTCTGATTACATAAAGCCATGCAAGGTAATGTGGCATTCACCGAGGTGAGAAAGCTAAACTGGTGCTGGAGATTTAGTTATTTTGAATTGCTATGGCAGTTTCTCTAGCTCACTGCTTCCTGCAGAAAAAGGACCAACACAGACCGACACAGCAAATGTCGGGATTGTGACTTTCGGCTTTTCATCTCCATCGGCATTTTGTGTGTTGGGATTTAGGTGTCAGGCAAACATTTTACGGGATTATGTGTGTTAAGCAATTGTACCTAACCCTCTCTTGTCAGTTATTTTATATATTTAGATTTATAAGACTGTGAGGAAAGTGTGTCTGCCTGAAAGCACCAGTCATCCAATAACTCTTGTGCTTGTAGCAATAAAAGTCATCCCTGTACTCACCAGCCTGGCACAACTTACAGCAGCAGAAGGACTATTTTAAACAATCTAACAAGCAAACATAAACATTTTATTATAAAAAAACAAAATAGCCTGTTTTATTTGCCCAATTTTCTAAGCACAGTAATACTCTCCAGGGTGGGAGGTGTTTCACTATACCTGCACTACCTTGGACTATAAGTGCTCTCTGCCAGCAGTGTTGGGCTTCACTATACCCGTAGGACTTAGAGAATAGCAAAACATTGCAATGATATGTTGCTTAATTGAGAACTTTGTAGATCTTAAATTACAATAAAACCCAGATTATTCGAACCACCATTTTCAAAAATTTGCAGATATCTGAAACTGAGTCTTTTCCCCCTGTGTCTAGCCTGAATTTTCTTTTTTTTTAGTTCTTAACAGCACAGGAAACTAGAACCTTGTAATCCTGACAGGCAGTCTTTTCAAATTAAATTGTAGTGATAGCAGTTACAAACTGATTAGCAGTCTTTTACTTCCCCACCCTGTACCTGTACTTGTAGCCCTAGCAACTGCTGCTGGATTGACCAGACAATCCCTCCCTGAACTGAACCTGCCACAGCACTGAAGCTCAATGTACACTCCAGTGTCTTCACACAATTGCAAGACTGTCATAACTGCTAACAGTAGCAAATTTTAGCATGAGTTCAGTCTACTTATAATTGTTAAAGTAACTTACAAAGCTTAGGAAAGCATGTCAGACAGGAACTACAGTGCCAGTCACAACTGCACGTGTGCAGCAGTATTCAGGGCAGCATGCATCTTTATGTAAACTCATTGTCCCAGATCCCCCAAACAGGACAGACAACTTGTGTGTTGTTATGCTCAGACTGGCAATCAATTTTTTCTATTTCACATTTATTATTTGCAAATTCCATCACCATTCATCCTTACTGTATTTACAAAAAATCCTTGTTTTTATTGCAATACATATCAATATCTATCCATCCATCCTTTTTCTTCCTCTTCTTCTTGCCTCCCCAGGTGAAAACCTGAGTGACGTCTTCTTCTCTTCTTCTCTTGTAGGTAACGATGAAAACTGAGACCGCTTTTCTCTCATTCTGTTGCTTCTTCTTCTTCTCCTCCTCATATTCCTTTATCATTCCCCCCTCCACTCCTTCCTTCCCCTTTTTCCCCCTGCCATCCACCTATGGCAGTTCATTATAGTCCAACCATACTCCTTCTGCCATCCACCTATGACAGACCATATCCAGTCCCCCAGCTCTGCTCCCCGTCCTCCTTTTTTGACAGGTTGGTGGGAGGCAGCACTTTTTTTTTCAGCAAAAGAGGCTGTATCCCTCTTTGCTGACTCTTATATACCCTGTATTTCTGTACCTCCTATCCCACCTTCACCTATCCCTATCCTGCTCCCCTTCTTTGGCTCCTCCCATTTTCTTTCTGACTTGCCCCATGTCCTATGACTCACATAAGCCATCTGGGCTAGATTCAGATGTGTTGAGGGATAGGAGGGCAAGCAGTACTTGGCTTGTGGAAGCCAGGGTTAGGAGGAAGTTTTTACTTGGCGTGTGCTGTGGAGTGGGTTTGGAGGCAGGTAGAGGAGGAGTGGCAGGGTCAGGTGAAGCACAAGTCATGAAGAAAGTGTTGAAGGTGTCTGCAGCTTGGGAGGGGTCTGTTATTTCAATACTGTTGTGCTGAAGAGTTTAGTGTTGGATTGTGGATGTGGGTCGACAAGGGAATCTACTGTATTCCAGAAGGAGGAGGTGTGTGTGCTGTGTTGAGCCATTGTTTAAAGTAATCAGCCTTTGCACGATGAATGGCCTTGGTACAAGCACTGTGTTATATGCTTGTCTTGAGCTTAGGATTAGGGAGGCTTTGAAGATGGACCAGGCTTTGTCATGGGCTTTGCAGAAGGTGACTATGGGCAGTAATACAGTGGTGGTTGTGTTTCCTGACCCTGCCTTTCCTGGGGGGTGTAGATATCCCAGACACTGCTGAAAATACCTATGAACTGGGCTAGGGCAGTATTGACAGTAACTGCAGAGTAAATTAGTACCCAACTGACACTGTATAGATCAGAGAGGAGGGAGTTTTTGTCTAGTGAATTTAGTAGGCATGTTTCAATGTACTTTGGTGTGGATTTGGATAGGTGTGTTTTCCTACTGCAGTAGGTAATACAGTGGTCACTTAAGGTGGGGTCGAGGACATCAGCTGTGGATATTAGGTGAGGGTGCGATGAGTGAACCCAATCTAGGAGGGAGTGATTAGAGGAATAGGAGTTGTAGTGGGGTGGTTCCATGATTAGCTGTGTGAGATTTAGGGATTCTAATTTGGAGGGTGTGGACTTAGATGATGGGGACAGCCAGTCGAGGTTATAGTACCCAAGTAGTATCAGTTCTCCAGAGTGTGCTAATGGTGGGAGAACAGAGATGTACACTGTAAGAGCATCTTGTCCTAGCTGAGGAGAAGCATAGACTACCCCAATGAACATGGGAGAGTGTGGGGAAGGGAGAATTTGGTTAGGATCAGCTCATGGGATCCGAGGCAGGATTCTTTTTTCATCTCTGAGTAAGAGAGGTGTTGTCTTATGATCATGGCAACACCACCTTCTCTTTTGCCATGGTCTTGCCAGATGATGTGGTAGCCAGGGATGGCTATAGACGAGTCAGGTGTTTTGGAAGACAGCCAGGTTTCTGAGAGGCACAGAATGTCAGGGGCATTCTGGGTTATCCACCAATTTAAAAGGTCCAGTTTTGGGAGGAGACTCCTAATGTTGATGTGCATGACCTTTAGACCTTGGTAGGAGAATGGTGGTTGTGCAGGTGTATGGGGGCCTGGGTTCAGCTGCCTCACTGACTTCACACCCGAACTCAGTTCCCTGGCACATGAAGGTAGCGTGGTTCCCTCTGAGCCAATGTGTGCAGGCATATTTTTTCCTCTACTCAAAACTTGTCAATATTTGATCATTTCTAGCCCAAATTGTTAGGATGGCCTAGCCACCTCTCCACCTCGGTACCATTATACAAGTGTCACCTAGTAAATCTGACATACTGTAAAATATGTTTTTGGAGGCTTACCCCAAGGTTCAGGTTCATTGCTTATTGGCAATGCTCCGATTTTTCTGCAACACTTTGGGACCAAATTCTGTGTCAGGGTTGCCATTTGCTGCAGAGCTTCTGTGGTGGAGGTTTGTTATTTCTGCCACAATGAACTGCCATGCTGAGCGTTCAGCTCACCATCCAGACACTACATCGAAGGTAATGGCTATGGTATCCTGGATGGGGGAATGCACAAAACCACTGTTTTATAAATTAAACACACAAACTTTTATGGCCGGCCCGTTGGCGCAGCGGTGGGATTTCTGCTTGCGACGCC
Organism: Neoceratodus forsteri; assembly: GCA_016271365.2. NCBI lineage: Eukaryota > Metazoa > Chordata > Ceratodontiformes > Ceratodontidae > Neoceratodus > Neoceratodus forsteri. The sequence goes on from CM057453.1 coordinate 218,877,583, forward strand.
GGCGACCCAGGTTGGAGAGCGGATCCGGGTCGTCAGAGGGCTGGCCGGGGGGAGTAGGATTGAGCGTCCGATGGGCAGCTCTCCTACTCCGGGGGGAGGGTGCGGGCAGCATTCGGTGCGCTAGGGACCCCTGGTGGAGACCGGGAGTGCCACGCAGCCGACGCTGACATGGGGGAAGGAGGCTGGGTGGACGCTGGCGTCATTGCATATCCCCGCCTCCTCTGGGGAGAAAACCAGGAAAAAGGGAGGAGCTGCCTGCCGCCGCAAGTAGCGCTGCGCGCGGCTTAGATGTGCTCCCAGCCCAAGCCCCAACCTAATCCCAGTGCCTGTAGCATGAGGGCAGTGCCCGTGAAGCCCACACGTGGGGGCAAGCCACAGGGTATCGGTGGGCTGTGGCCGATTTGGGGGGCAGAAGCCGCCGGCCCGTGACCAGGCTGAAGACTAGGCGGTAGGTGGTTCGGGAGTAAAAAGGAAAATAAAAAAAAAAAAAAACACACAAACTTTTATAAACCACATAATATCCTGTCATATTGCGTAAGTGAAAACCCAGGGCATTTCTTAGTGCCCCAGAATAGAGCATGTTCTTGTTTTTAGAACTAAAACTATCCTAATTTTAAACTAACTAATGTTTAACATATAAGAAGCAGCCATAACCACTGAAAAAATATGAACATTTATTCTCACTTTTTAACTCACTCTTAACCCCCAACTGCCACTGTCCTATGAACATTAATAACTCCAGGAGTCAGGTGCTGACCTAACCACCATTACCCTCCCAATCACTAATATTGCTGGTGGTCAGATGCCCGACACCAGCTCTGGTGCCACTGCTCAATCGAACACTACTATTATTGGCAGTTGGGTTCTCAAATGCATCACCCATACCCCTGCCATGAACCCAAATCCATTCCCTTCATCTATTGCCTGCTAAAGTCCCCCACTGTCTTCCCCCACCAAAGCTTACTATAAAAGAAACCCCCTCCCTTTCATACCTTCTAATAATCATGTCACTCTCTTGACCCCAAGGTCCCTCTGGTACGTACATTAATTAGGTTCCGCAGTGGGAGACTAGTACAGCCCTCTAGCCTCCAAGGTCAGCACTAACTAATGGTGTATAGGCTGTGAAGAAAAAATGAAAAGAAAAGCTATGCCCCCCCATAAGAAAAACACAACCATGCATATGCTAGCTCTAAGAATTTATTTTAGAAAAAAGGTGTTAATTTGCTATTACCAAGAATGTTATTTTGGGACCAAATTAAAAACTCTGAACCACCTCTGGAGGTAAGGGGTCTTATTTTCAAAGGGTGGCACAGGCTGCACCACTGACAGCTTGCATTGCTTGCCAGTGGGCCAGGGACCCTATTCTCGATTCTTGATTGGGTAGGGTCCCTGTGGCAAAGTTCCTCAGCTTGTGACAAATGTGGCCATGCGCCATACAGACTGTACACCAGAGAGGTGTGCCACAAGCTGCAGGGCAGACAGACAGCACTCTGTAAGGGTAGAAAATACCCTGTATTGACATGCAAAACTGCCAGAAACATAAGTGAGTATGTATGTAGTGCACTAAATGGCAAAACAATGCTATAACTAATCATTAAGATGATAATGCCGGTGTGTACAGATGCTACAGACACTGAATAATAGTACTGTAGCTACCCATTTTAAAACCAGTTATGCTACAGTAGGTGGTGTACATACTGCAAATCATAACCCAATATTGGGATATCATACCATGTCATAGGGTCCCTATTGTGTTGGGGAGGGGGCACCATGGAACATGTTCCCTCTCACGTAGGGAGGTCTCTGGGAGTGGTTCAAGTTCTCTAAATCCTCCCAAAGGACACACTTCTAAGTACTGTTAGACCAGCTCTGGCTGGTCTAAGGGTACTTAGAAGTGTGCCTTCTGGAAGGGTTTTGAGAATCCAGAAATAGGGGATATGGTAGCTTGCATCTGCTGCAAGCCTTCTAGTGCACTGGCACACCAAGCTGCATGGCACAGTCCTGGCACAGGGCTGGTCAGGTGCACTTAGGTCCTGGTGTAGTGCAGGAGGTCTCTGAGAATCCCATAGTCTGCAAGTTTTAATGCAATGTGCCTCTTGCACCACTGCTGCATGGCACAAGCACCTTGCATCAGAATCGGAGCTTTGACAACCAGGCCCACCAACTCATTCACCAAACAATGTAGTCAGCTTTTATCTCATTTTATTATGTCATAATAGGTGGCAGTAGTGATAAAATTTGCCTTGCTAATATTTTGAAGAAAAACCTTCTTCCTCAGGGCAAACAATTGCTACAGAATTAATTATGCACACATAAGAACATGTTATAACTTTAATGCTGCTTTTTTCATCCATCTAAAACCAAAATACCATATCTCCCCTATAATATTGTTTTCCATGGTCCTTTCTTGCAAGAATCTACAATGCTAGTAGTAATAATACTGATTGCAATCATGCAACACCTATCTATCTATCTATCTATCTATCTATCTATCTATCTATCTATCTATCTATCTATCTATCTATCTACCTATCTATCTATCTATCTGTCTATCTATCTGTATAGCTAGATATAGATAGATATATGTATGCATTGCTAATCTGCATTTTTCATTGTTTGGTGTATGACTTTATATTGAAATCTCCCCTCACTCATCCAAAGGGCACCCCTAAAACAATATCTACTGTAGTTCAGTATAAAATACGTTGTAAAACCTGATGGTGCCAGAACAGAAGCTAGGAAAGCAACCTTTGCAGAAAAAGTTCTTGTGGTTTGGCACAGAGATGTAAAGAGAGAGAGAATTATCCTGCAACACCTGTGAGACTGAGTTCATATGCAATCCAGTGCTGCGGCTGACTGTGGACAAAGCTCATTTTCCCTAGGAAAGGAGGGTGTAGGCTGGTAGGCATTCATACACATCCTTAAAGTTGATCAAGAACAGATTCTGATATTGCCTAATAAAGCAACCTGTTACATGCCCTCTTAGCTGGAGGAATGGTGCAGCTGTGGTAACCCCATTCATCAGGATGGGAAAAGTGGGAAAAGAGACGAACAACTGCTTGAAACATTAGATGCTAGATGTTTTATTTGGCAACATATTAGAAAGCTACATTTGACATACAGTACCATACTCCTTTCTGAAAATCAGGACCATAATGTTTATTTGTAATCAAACATGAACTGGCATTGCATTTCATCAGGAATTCAATAAAATAAGTAAATAATTATGATAGACAAAATTAATTTACTAGGATTAGTTGTGATTTGTTCAGGATGAATTAAACAGTTTAATTAAAACTGTATTATTGCTGGTGTGTTGCATAAAATAATTATGTTTTTTTCATTAGATTATGGTCAGATTCAACTGGGACCTTATCATGAAAGGCAGCATAACAATAAATTATGATTCACAATTACTCATTGCTTCATTATAAAATCAAAGCCATCATGTCTGTCTTAAAGGGCAAATTAAAGCATTTCTGGTCACTCCCTGGATTCTCAAGTGACTTAAACCTTTCATTCTCAGCTCTTCCAATATTAGATATCCACAGAGCTGTGCAGGAATCAGTTAAGCACTTATAAATGTAAAACATATCAGACCCTACCTTTTCTTATGAAAATTCATATTAAACATTTAGTTCAGAAAATGAAAAATACATCAAATTAGGATTGTTTGTTTTACAAAGCAATGTCTATTTCACCGTCTAAAGTTGTTTTCATTCATGGCTCTTTGTTTCTCCATGCTGCTTCAGCCTATTTGTTTGCTTCTTGTTTTACATTTGAACCCAGTCTTATTTGTAATGCTAATGCAGGATTTGTTTTGGACTGCAGCTAATGGAGATATATATATATATATATATATATATACATACTCATACATACACACATATATATATATATATATTTTTGACAAGCATTATTAGTTGAATAATTTGCCATTATTTATTTATTTACAATTTGGTTTGTCCAGGACTGCACTCAGAGCTGTGGACAGACCATTTCCAGGAACCTGTCCTGGGGGGGCGGGGATGCAACATAAAAGCACATAACAAGCAGTGAATGAACTAAAACATATGCATTGGAAATTGTCACAGTCAGTATACAGTAGCAATGCAATGCACAAAACATAAAGAATGACTACATATGAACATACGAAATTTGCCAACAGATAAAGGCCTAGAGGTCTATCAAGTCTGCTCGAATGTGCAGCTAGCACCCCTTATTCTGCAGCTGGCCCTCCCTTCCACCCTTCCCCTTCATTGACCCTCCCCCCTGTCCTGTCCCATCCCCTTTTGAAGCAGTCCACTGTTCTACTGGTTACCACTTCTGCAAGTAACGCATTCCACCCAGCCACCACCCTACCTGTAAAAAAGTGTCTCCTCATCTCCCTCCTGAACCTTCCTCCCTCCAGTCTCATATCATGGCCCCTGGTATCCCTCCGCTCCCTTACTTTGAACCACCCCTCTGTACCTGTCTTGTTTATTCCTTTCATGTACTTAAAGGTTTCAATCATGTCCCCCCGTCCCTCCTCTCCTCCAGTGAGTACATGTTCAACTCCCTCATCCTCCTCTCATATGATAAGTCCCCAGCCCCTTGATCATCTTTGTCGCCCTGCGCTCCACCCCCTCCAGTAACTTAATGTCCCTCTTTAGATATGGGCACCAGTACTGCATGCAGTACTCCAGGTGCGGTCTAACTAATGACCTATACAGTGGCAGAATCACCTCCTCCCTCCTCGAGGACATACCCCTTGCAATACAACCCAGCATTTTGTTGGCCTTTGCAGCTGCCTTCCTACATTGTGCTGAGTTGTTTACTGACCCTGTAATGAGCACCCCCAGATCCTTCTCCTTCTCTGTCTGGGCTAGCTGCACTCCCACCAGCTGGTAACTCCTCCTTGGGTTCTTCATCCCAAAATGCAACACCTTGCACTTGATGGCATTAAACCACAGTTGCCAGGTGTCTGACCAGGTTTCAAGCTTTGCCAGATCATCCTGCAACCCCTGCCATCCCCCTAGGTCATCCACCACTGCTCCTACCTTGGTATCATCAGCAAACAGACTGATCTTGCTCTTAATGTCCAATGATATATCTGCAATGATTATCCCAAACAACACTGGTCCCAACACTGAGCCCTGTGGAACATCGCTCATCACTACCCTTAGGTGTGAGAGCTCCCCACCCACCACCACCCTCTGTTGCCTTCCCTGAAGCCAGTTCCCTACCCATCTCACCAGCTTTGCACCTGCCCCGTGCCTGCTAACTTACTTCCCCAGCCTTCCATGCAGCACGAAGGAATGCTCACCAGTCCAGATACAGGACATCCACTGCATGGCCTCTGTCCAGTTGCCTAGTTACCCAGTCATTGAACTCCACCAGGTTGGTTTGGCAGGATCTGCCCCATATGAAGCCATGCTGTCTGCTGTCCTGTAGTCCTTTGGCCTCTAGGAGGGCCACCAGCCTCTCCTTCAGGGTAGTCTCCATTAGCTTACCTATGATGGATGTGAGGCTCACTGGTCTGTAGTTTCCCGGTTCATCCTTTGGACCACTCTTGTGAAGGAGCACCACATGAGCCATCCTCCAGTCCTGAGGTACACACCCCCAATGTAGTGAGGCATTCAATAGGTCTGCCAAAGGTCCTGCAAGGGCCTCTGTCAGCTCCTTCAGTACCCTGGGGAGGATGCCATCTGGGCCTGGCGCCTTATCCACCCTCAGTGCCTTCAAACCCTCCCGAACTCTGCCCTCCATGATTTCCCCATCTGTCACCCTTCCCCCCTATTTCTGCCATTTCTCCCCTTGGTGTCACCCCCTTCTCTTTAGTAAATACTGAGCAGAAGTACTCATTTAGTGCTTCTGCCTTATTGCATCCTGCTTCCACCCAACCCCCCCTCCTTCCTAATCCTTACTATGTGGCCCTTACAGCTCCTTTTCTCCCTGATGTACCTAAAGAAGTCCTTCTCCCCCTTCTTAATGCTTTGTGGTAGCCTGAGTTCCATAGATGCCTTGGCTCCCCTTACTGCCCTTGTCACCTCCTTCGATTCCATCAAGTACTCCTCCCTGTCCTCCCCTCTCCCTGTTTTCTTGTACTTCCTAAAGGCAGCTCTTTTTCTCCTTACCTCTTCCATGACCTCCTTGCTCAACCAGCTCGGTTTCTTAGCCCTCGCCTTCTTGCTCTGGGCCTTGCAGCAGGTTTTAGTTGCCTCCACTATCCCCAGCTTTATGAACTCCCAGCTCTGGTTAGTCTCCATACTAGATTGAATTCTAGCCAGGTACCCTTTTACCACTTCCCCCATCCTTCCAAAATCGGCCCTCCTGAAGTCCAGCACTCTTGTGCCTGATTCTACTCTTTCCTTGCTCATATCCAATGTGAGCCATACTGAGTGGTCGTCACTCCCTGGCAGCGGCTCCTCCACTGTAAGTTCTCTCACAAAGTCCCCATTTGCCAGCACAAGGTCAAGGGTATTCCCTAACCTGGTTGGTTCACTAACCATTTGCAGCAGGAAGCTGTCTTGGAAGGCATCCAGCAGTACCTGCTCCCTTCTGTTCCTGGTTGTTGGGGTACTCCAGTCCACTCCTGGCATGTTGAAGTCCCCCACAATCACCACACTACCCTTCTCACAGGTCCTCCTGATCTGTCCCACTAGTTCCCTGTCTAACTCCTCCATCTGAGATGGCGGCCTGCACACCACTCCCATTCTAAGAATCCTATTCCTGGAATCCAGGATTTGCATCCAAAGTGACTCTGTACTACCCTCCTCTCCTTCCTCCCTTACACACTTCAGTCCTTCCTTCACATATAGTGCCACACCCCCTCCTTTTCCAATCACCCTGTCCCTACGAAATAGCCTGTACCCTGGTACAGACAGGTCCCAGTCATTGTATTGGGTGGCCCATGTTTCTGTGATGGCTGCAATGTCCACCTCTCCCTCTGCCATGAGCACCTGTAACTCTGCAGTTTTTCTCCAAGGCTCCTAGCATTAAGGGGAACCACCTTCCACCCTTCCCCCCCTCCCATACTGCCCTCCTTTACTATCATCATTAATAGTACATGCAATTTGTCCTTTGTTCTGGTTTGTCTTGGGGTTAGTGTCTCCAAATGTTTAGGGATTTCTAATACCGTGGCAAGAATGGACCCCATTCTTTAACCAGGGCATATTCAAAACTCAAGAAATTAGTACTGTATTAATCTTTGATGTTTGCTGAGAGCGCTCTTCTTAGCACACACAACGTCCCCAAAATAGCTTCCTTTTGAAGTTCATAAGGTGTCACAAGTATTGGTAGCATATTTAAATGTGTCTGAAAGTTCTTTTTGATTAGTCCCATTGCTCCAAGCACTACTGGAACAATCTGTGTGTCCTTATTCCACATCAGTTTAGTTTCTGACTGCATATCTTGGTATTTCATGATTTTGTGTCTCTCTGTACGCAGCACACTGTAGTCACTAGGTGGCTATTTCAATCAGTAATGCTACCTTTGTTCTCTTTTCTTGTATTACAATATCAGGTTTTCTTGCTTCCACTTTCTTGGCTGTTGGTATTGGGTGATCCCATGTGATCATTACTTCTTCATTCTCTGTGATTCTTTGTGGTTCATGTTTCCAGTGTCTCTCTGCTACCTGTATGTTATAGTGTTTGCACAGTTTCCAGTGGATCAATCTTGCTACATTGTTGTGTCTTTCAGTATACAGGCCTTCTGCCATGAGTACTTCACATCCAGCCACTAGATGCGCAACTGTTTCTAATTCTGTACTACAGAACCTGCACTTGTCTGTTTCTCCTGTTTTTTCTATGGATTTTGTGAACCATCTTGTGCGTAGCCCACTATCTTGGGCTGCCATTATTAGTCTCTCATCTCGTGGTCTAAATTCACCTCTTTTTAACCACTCATGGGTCAGGGCTTGATCGACCTGTGGTTGCTCCAGTAGCTCCCTGTATTTTACACTATAATTATGGACTTTCCAATTATTTTTCTGATTTTTCTGGTTTCTGTATGAACAGACTAATGAGGGAGCAGGTCATAAATCAATTTCTTCTTTCAGTTCTGGAATATGAAAATCATATTTATGGTTTAGCAGCTAAGAGATTGTTATTGAAAGTTGATCAATTATATTATAAGATGGCTAGATCCATAATACAAAAAGATTATAAAGCACATCATTGCGATGTGCTTGGTGAATTAGGTTGGCTTACACAGGATAGTAAACGTCAGACTTCTTGGGCAATCCACATTTTTAAAGTAATAAAATTTCAACAACCTGAGGGTCTTTATGATAAATTGGAAATAAAAAAGCATGTTTACAATTTGAGAGATATAAATTTGAGGAGTTTTGTATTTCCAAAAATCATAAATACATACAGTAACTTAAGATTTCCAGTCATTGTTAATAGATTATGGTGGGCTTTGAAACCTGTATTATGTAACCAAATTAATGATCTGAAAGCTTTTTTAATAAGTCTGAGACTTGAACTAAAAGTTCATTGTGATTGTTATAGATGAGTTTTAGATGTTTGATGTATTAGACTGTGAATGATTGAGTCATGTTATCCTGTAAACTAATGTCTTTGTTGTAGTATATTTAGATTTATATGTATAGAAGTACATTATATATTACAGGACCATCTTGAAAATAGGACTTTGTCCTAATGATGTGATATTTCCACCTGAACTCCTGTCTAAAAATAAACGTTTTAACTAACTAACTAACTAACTTTGTCACTGTTATGGGGGGTAAGCTCATATGGTTTCCCAACCTGTGGTTTCTGCATGTCTCTTGCCAATTGCCACCCCCGCTCCTAGTTTAAATTCCCTACTTCCTCTATGTACTCCTCCATCCTCTGTTTCAACACTTTCTTCCCCTCCTCGCTCAAGTGTAGTCTGTCCTTGGCACAGAGACTACTGTCTTCCCAGGTCCCTCCCACCCCCCAACAGCCCATACCCTTTAGCACAACACCAGGTTCTTAGCCATCCATTAAATTCCTCTATTCTCAGCTTTCTTGTTGTGCTTGCCTTGGGCACTGGAAGTATCTCCGAAAAAGTAACTGATCTTCCTACCCCCCTCACATAATTGTCCTAGTTCCTCAAACCTCCTCTGGACTATATCTACTGTCTTGTCAGCCAGGTCATTCTTCCCAAGATGTATAATTAAATGAGACTTGTCCCTACCCCTTCTAGCATATTTTAGAACAGATTGTCCCACCCTTTCCGCTGCTATTCCTGGCATGGCCTCCACACAAATGTGACTACGTCTCTCCCCCTTGCTACCCTACCTGACTCCTCTTAGTATTGAGTCCCCCAGCACTAAGATTCCACCACTCTTACTCCCTGCTTGCTTCCATTTATCTCACTCTCTCACTTCTGGCTCCTCTTCTTCCTCCTGCACATTATTTCCCCCTTTTGCCCCTGTTGCAATTCTCCCAGAAGAACTTCCCCCTGCTTCGGTTTGGTCCAGGCATTTATTAATTACTCCTCTAATTTCATCATTTCCCTCCTCCACCTTCTTCCTCTCTAGTAGTCAAAACTATTTTCTGAAGACCCTTCACAAATGCCCACTCCCTCTCCCTCTTCATAGTAACCTGTTCTCTCCTTTCCACTCCATGACTTTTGCCACTTCTTTGGCTCACCTCACAAGTCCCTATCTCCTCCTTCCATTTGTCTTTTGTCTCTTGTCTCCTGACCTGGTTTCCCTGGCAATCATTCTTCTTGGCCTGGGCCCCCTTGTCCCTGCTTCCCTTCTTCTGACTCTCTCCTCACCACTGTTGGCTTAAATCACCCTCCCTCATCTCCCATTCTTCCTCCCTCCATTACTGGGCTAAACCCACCCCCAGTCTGCATTGCCTGTCTTAGTTCCTCCTGCAGACCCTCAATCTCCTTTCTAATTTTCTCTATGTGGTTGCACGCTAAGCATCCGACCACACTCCAGACAATTTTTAGAAAGATTGGTGCACCGCAGTTGTTGCAGCATACCACCCTACCCATTGCTGTCATTGCCCAGCAGCGACCTCCCACCCTTCCAGATGCAGGATACCAAACACTCCCCCAAGTCTCCCCTCTCCCCCCTCTATCAGTGCAAAACATTATTTTCTTAATTTCCCTTACCCCTTTGTTGTACACGTTTAGATAGATTGAGCAACTGCTTTTTTATATTCCTAACCTTCCTATCCACACTCAAAAAGAGACTTTAAGTAGCTATTGCACAACCTTCTTCAAACTCCTACTCCTCCTTTCCACAATGCAATAGCAATGCAAAGAAGTAACAATGAAAGCTCCTAGATTTGCAGTTACTTCCCTTCCACTGAGATAGCAGTCACCTCATCACTCGCTGATGTTCCTTTTCTGGATGTCTGCTTTTGCTATGATAGATGCATATCCTTTGCCCATTTGAGGAAGTGATGTCAGAACCCCTGGTATAAAGGAAATCATGGACCAGGGGTGAGTGGGGTGAGGGGTTGGGGGTGGTACCAACCCAAGCCTTCCAGAAACAATCAGGTAGCTGAGGCCCCTGGTCAGACCATTAGCATCCTTTCCCCACTATGCACTAACCTTTGCAGCTACTGATGCCAGAAAAAATGAATCACAATTCTACTCAAAGCCCCCAAAATAGGTTTGCTACCAAAAGAAACAGGTCTCCAATTCAAACAGCTTCACCAACAACACATCAAAATAGGCTTGAAATTAGAAGATGTAGGTCTCTGATTCAAAGAAACAGCCCCAGTTAAATCACACCAAATAGGTTTTAAATCAGAAGAAATAGGCCTCTACAAATGCAGCCTGCTACACAGTGAAACATCAAACAAATGAGCCCACTTACAGCCAGCAAAACAGGTTTTAAAATTCCAACAGCCCAAAAACAATACCCTGCTAGCCCCTTAGAAGTAGTAACAAAGAAATAACCTTCTACCAAGTAAAATCCACAAGAAACAATGTAAAAACAACAAGAAGCTACTGTACTGTAACCGATCTGATCCTTTCCCTTCTAGTTCCTTCTGAGAAGCCAAAGAAACTGACATAGTATCCTGGGAAACAGTCAGATTGTCAAAATAAGATTCAGTAGCAATATACTGTAATCTGCAACTGTATGTCTAAATAAACAATGCACTGGAAAATAATCACCTTGTAAGCAAACATTCTAGATGGTACAATTATATTAAAGTAGCAATAAATCTGCAAAATAGCAGGTATGACCAAATAAATAGTGAACTGAGAAACAGTTGTATTATACAGCAAACAATTATTGTTGGAATACTGTTTAGTAGGTTCCTAGTAATGATAGTAGAGGGGATTAGTGAAAGCAGTAGAGATTAGTGATTGAAACATACATGAGAGGTTACTTCACAGAAGAGATATTTTACAGAAGGGGGGGCAGCCATGCGAATGTGGTGGGGAGGGATGCTAGGCAAAAGTCTTGGAAGCCTGAAAAAAAAGACATACTACACAGCAGGGCTCTGAGGGCAGTGGAGTAGAAGTGGCCTGAGAGTTCAGGTAGCTGAGGAGAGGTACAAACCAGAAATTATTGATGAAAGCGGTTCAGTGCAAGAGACACATGCCATCAAGGGTGGTAAAGTAGCGGGATGAGTAGAGAGAACAATGGTTAGTTTGCAGATGACAGTAAAGGGCAAAGTAGGCAAAGACGTGGTAGTGCAAGACCATTCAGGCCAATGTGGACTTTAAGGCTGTTACTCTAGACCACATTTATATGATCAAATGATGGCAGGCTCATTTTCCCTATAATTTACCATCATAAATTAAGTAGGAGACAATATGTGTTCAGATGCAATGCTCCTAGTTTAGGTTAAACTTTTCTATGGATAGTATTGATGTGACAGTTCAAGTGATACAGAACCCAGTCAAGAAGGGAGTGGTCAGTAAAAAGGGCTTAAGGCAAGTTTCTTCAAAAATATTTTGTGAAGGTTGGGAGCCTGTTGGAGGAGTAAGAAAACCAATTGTAGTTAATGTCCCCCAGCACCAGGAGTTCACTGGTCTAAGTGGGAGGATAGGAGAGGGAAGATTAAGAATGGAGTCAGAATTCAGACTGGACAGCTGTAGGCATCTTTCACATCGTTAAGGAGGGAGCAGGGAATGGAAAGTTTCCCACTTGAGATTTTAAGGGAGAATGGAACTGAAGAGCAAATTTCTACTTGAACTAGTGGTTGAGCAGTACATTCTGGACATAAAAACACCACCCACTTTTTTTTCTATAGTCCTGGTTATGGACCGAGTATTCCACTAGAGAGGCAGTGCAGTCACTGCTCCTGGAGGTAAGCCAGTATTCTGAGCTAAACACATCAGGAAGATAGTGGAGGCTCAGAGCATAATTTGTTCAATTCTAGGCAGTATGTTATGGATATTTTAACAGAAAACTCTCAGACACTTGGGGATGATGGAGGATGAAAAAAGACAATGCACAGACTTACTGCAGCATTGTCTGCCAGAAAAAGCTGCATGGTGAAGAGGTCAGTAGAGTTTCTGGAGGTGTAAGAAGAGTGACAAACATTTTCTCAGCCACTGTTACTGATCAACAAGGCCTAGTACTCGGTGAGCTAGAGTATCACATTTAAGTAATGATATTTTGGTACATCTGATTTATTCCCAAACCACTTTTGTAGTGAGATATTTCTCACTTAAATCATTGTGAGAAGTATTTTATAGACATATAAACAAAGGAAAATGTGATTTAAATGACCACATTAGTAATCCCGATGATGTTTAATTATCTTAATAAAGGGCAGAATCTTCGAAGAAAACTCTGCCTCTCCAATCCTCCACCTCATGGTCTTCATACTTTTGTCTCCTAGGTCTACAATCCTGTGGTTCACCATAACCCATTCATGTGAGGAATCAACAGTGCACACTATAAGGACCTGTCATAAGGAACACAAGCACAGTGACTAGAGGCATGGGTTGAAACTGGTGGGCAGATTCAAGAAGGATGTGAGGTAGTTCACTGGATGGTTGCTGGGTAAATGTAATAGACCATGCAGACAGGTGGTTGAAGGTAAGATTGAATAGGGGTAAGCTTGGATGGGACAAATGAAAGGTATAGTATGACCAACAAGCAGATGGGAAGATGGGCTACATGGGGAAGGTGGTGAAAATCAGTCACTAGGGCTCTTGGCTCTTTAAAGCCACTCTGGTGGCAAACTAGCCATGGAGTCAAGCAGGGTTATGGGTAAACTGAATAGAGCTCTGTTTTTTTCTGCTGACACAGTGTATGTTTCTATGACCCTCAGCATTCCTTCTCCTCCCTTGCCTTCCAGGTTTGAAAATTGCATGACTACTTTCAACTCTACATTATTTCCTGTGTATCACTTCCTTACTTCCTCCTCTTTCTCAACCCTTATGCATGTCTCTTGTCTATACACTCCATGAATTATGTAGTCATACCTTTTACATACTCCCCAAATTCTAGTTTGCTAGGCTGCAGTATATTTAGCACAGTGCTGCATGTATTCTCTCCATACCACAAAGTGTGATCATTATCCTCCTATCCTCAAAGTGATCCTATGTCTTGAACATTTCATGTAATTGTGCCCTCCTCATTTTCATAAGTCCTACATGGGCTTGCCCTTCCCTACATAAATGAGTTTCTGACTCTATGACTCCCCAGCTCCTTCTTCTCCACAAGTTTCTGATTCCTTTGCATGTCATACCCCAACCTACCCATCATTGAAAGCAATTTTCTTCTCAGCTTCTGTCATCCCTTCCTATATCTATCTGTCTAATCAACATTTTGTCCATCTTCACATTCTGTCTCAAAATGCATATATTTTTCCTCACCTAGCATTCAGGCTTATAAAAAAAAGTCACAGAGTTTGAATCTAATTACTGTGCTTTCACTGCACAGATTTTGTAGACCAAAATCAGTAATCTTTGTTTGCACAGAATGTTAAGATTTGATTGAATTGTGACTTCCTGAAAATACATAATAACTATGTGGATCATTTTGGCTTATGGCTGTTATGACTTCCAATAATATAACAAACTGTTCCCAATCCTAATATGAACAGAATATATGCAGCATAGATGGCAAAAGGTTATTTATAACAATTGTTTTTGGAGAGCTATGTGACTGAAGTTTCTGATAGCTGTGAACTGTGTAGTAGTCAAAGATTTGCAGTTGTAAGCAGATCATGCTTAATTTGTAATTTTAATACGCTGAAGGGTGTATGTTTTCAACCATCTGGAACAAGAAATTACATACACCATAAAGCATTTGTTTTCAATAAAGCTGTCATTCCACTTTTAGAAGGTCAAATTGTCACTTGCAAAGATAAGACAAATTAGGAAGTTGTTACTTGCATCAGTCATCTCATCTAGATAATAACATTCATGGCAATATGTTCGGTTTACTATATTTATTCTATATTGCTGAATTGATGTTTTTATTAAACTGCTTAATATTTAAATTGACTTAATGTCCCCTGTTAAAGGATGCCTGTCTGTAACAGCACTGAAAAAATGTGCAAACAGTAAGTATTTTCTATAATCTCTCCATGTTGCATTTTATAATGTGCATTCTAGTTTAATTTCTATGTTGACTTTGAGAATCTGAAAGTTAAGGTGAAATAAGTTAAGAACATTTACAACCAAAAATATATTGCTAAATTCCAATTAGAGATGAGTAGATGCTGATTGCTCTTCACCAGATAATCACAGGGAGTTTGTCCATGGCAGTGAATAATCAGGTTCATTTTCTATCTGCTGTAGCTCTACAATAATGGCAACCAGACTAAATTGGAACATATGAAAAAAGAACAGATACAGCCATGGGCCATCAAATCCGCCACCCAACTAGTTCAAAGGATATGACGTGATATACTCTTACATGTCATGTATTGTCAAGTTTTGATTTAAAACAATTGTGTCTCTACCTCTACAACATCCAGTGGAAATCCATTTCATATCCCCAGCATTTCTGGAAGGAAGTACAATTCAATATACTCTTTTGAAGTTTTCTGCTTAAAGCCCCCTTTCCCTCTTGTCTGCTCATAAGCCATCTACAATATTAGATCATTCCTGATTATACTGGATATAAAAGATAATAATCCACCATAACTATTCTGATTTTTCTAGATGGGGAATAACTATCTAGCATTACAGTTCTGATTTTACAGAGGTGATAGAAGCAAAACAGTTTAACTACGCTAATTATGCATTTGTAGCTTTATGACATGTTAATTTGTCTGCTTAGCTACTTTACCATCTGGTCATAATCAAACTAACTGGAAACCATGATTTCGGATAACTGTTGGCACTTTCCAGGTGATGATATGTGGAGCAGATAATCTGTCATCCTTCCTAATTCAAACCCCCCAACATCAAGATTGCTTCATTAAGGGGTGTGATATCAAACCAAGGAAGGAAAAGGATTTATTTTCTACAGGACATTTCATATAAATTGTATTTAAAAACAGTTTACAATCCTACAGAAGGTGGTTAGATAATGTTATTACCATTAGGCACACACAGCAACATTGAAAAACATAGAGAATTTCAGCTCAATCTCACTAATGAAATTTGAGATATTCACTTCAGTATTTATTCAACATAAGTGTGAATCATTTCCCGTTTCAGTTTAGATAGTGCTGGGTAACATTTTTTGATTCCCGGTCAATTCGATTTTTGCAAAATGTTGTGATTTTTTTCTGAAATTTTGCAAAATATCGTCTTTGGAGAAATTCACAATGTTCCAGGGAATATTACCACTTTTGGAAGAATAGTCCAACTCATTGCAGAATTTTCAGCATTAACTGTGTTTTACAATGAAAATAAATATTCCACTGTTTATTACTTATTCCACAGTTGGCTTTCTAATTCCACTGAGCATTAATACCATAAGCAGTGTGGTCATATTGTAGTCTTCTAGGTTGGAATGAAAAAGTCACAGGGTTATTTTCTATTGCTATCCTAACTCTCTCAAGAGACTGCTCCTATTGCTGAACATTATTCTTAGTATTGCCGTTACATTGCAGTCTTCAGATTCTGTAGTTCATGCCACAGTTTCAACATTTGCTGTTGAATCCTAAAGAAAATGGCAACAATTATTGTGTGATCAATGTAGCCACATGGTAGCCTTCATTTAGATTGGAGTGAAAGGGTCAGAAGGTCAGTTTACGTGGCCACATTTTCACTGCAGTAACTTTAGCGCTCCAATTGTTGGGGTGCAAATGCAGCTGTGTAGACAATTATCCAATTGTGGTAAGTCAGTCCTTGCTCCTCTCCAGGAGTCTCAGCAGAGCTGTGGATGAGTTTGGTATGGATCAGGGTAAGCAGCTGTGTAGACAGGCTGCATGGCTCACTACACTGCTCACTCCAATGCAAGATTGTACTTCCAGCATCCCGATCTGCCCTCCCATGATGCTGTCCACTAAAACCCCAAAACCAGCACCCAAAAGGTAGAAAATAAACCAAATAATTCAATTTCTGAGTAGGTACATCTGGCACCCTGATTTTTCATATTTTCTGTATGTGTTATACACGGTCAAATGAAGCTTAAACTTCTGTGAAAAGTTTTGACTTGCTGTAGAAACTTCCTGATTAGTGTTTGTTTCATTGCACGTGTGCAAGAAACATTTTGTTTAATTTCAAAGAATGGTATTTCAGAGGTGTATCACAGTCCCTGACAGACCAATGACCACACAAGCAGAGTATGACAATGGTCACAGTTTCATGGACATAAATTTTGTGTACTTGAAAGGACTGAAGAGTTCCAAAGAGAGAGCACTTCAGTACTTTCATTTGCATAAAGCTGTCCAGAAAGCAGCTGAGCGGCTTTATAATATGTGCAAAAAAAAAAAAAATCCTGAATCCTTGTCCGATGGAACAGTTTTCCAGCTGTGTGTTTAGCAGGACATAACTTTCAATGGGCACTGCATGTGACAAGGAAAATGCAGCACATGGAGAAATCAATACATGCCATGGCTCTCTGGGGTGGAGCTCCTCAGCTGAACAGTGGCACACTACCTCCCTCCACAGACACATCATCTCCCCCACTTTAGTAATAGTGACAAGTAGTGCATCAAATAAATCAAGACCAGATTACAAATTACACATAGCTGAACTGGCACTCTCACCACTCCTTTAGTTTCCATTCAGACAAGTTTTCATAGTCCACCAATCCCATGGTGATTTGTAGCTCTCCCCCTAATTTCTCAATGCAGCAGCTTGTCAACAGTCCCTGATATCTTCCTCTGTTTCCTCAGTCTGGCCACTGCATTCCTGTGTACCTCCCTCTCCCAACTGGCCACTGCATTCCTAGGTGGCACCCACCACCCCCCATGATCATCCCTTGAAATGTGACAGACTGACCACAGATCTGGATTCTTCACTAGACCACATGGTCAGTCCTGGTTTCAGAGTTTCATTCCGGTAAGCCAGTGTCATCTGAACTACCCACCCCACTGCACACTCCCCCATTTCCCCACTACTGCATGCCAGGCTGGCCAAGACAATCTGATTACCTGCTGCCTGTCAGCCTGTGGTCCTTTAATTGAACCACCAATGGCAGGTGAGGGGACAGGGTAGAAAGGTCCAGTTGGATTACTGAGAGTCAGTGCTATGCTTAAGGGGAGCTGATCAGAAAACAGGACTTGGAGACTTCAGTACTGTCCATCAGCTGTGACAGTGGACTTTTAATGGCAGGCAAGCAGTGCTGCACTTTAGGGGATCTGTTCAGGCATGCTCTTACCATGTAGTGACACTCTCTCTTCCCCAGTCACTCTCTGGGTCTCACCTGCTTTTTTTTTTAAAGTATGTTGTGGCCTGTTTGTGACTACTGCCTTGTCTGCTTGTGAGAATGGGTTGGGTGGGTCCACACGGATCTCAGGATGCTATGGTCTTTCAAGTAGGGTGACTCAGACTTGCTGATGGATGACTGAATGGGGGTGGCAGCTCAGCAGCATTGGTACAGTGAGACGCCTTTCAGGAGACAGGAGAGAAGCTGCC
The DNA here is from genome assembly GCA_016271365.2 of Neoceratodus forsteri. Classification (NCBI taxonomy): domain Eukaryota; kingdom Metazoa; phylum Chordata; order Ceratodontiformes; family Ceratodontidae; genus Neoceratodus; species Neoceratodus forsteri. Next base: position 218,895,523 of record CM057453.1, read on the forward strand.
AGGGAGAGTTGAGTGACAGTCCTCACGTAACACAATACACCTCTGCCACATAAACCATGCAAGGAAACATTCGGCATTGACAAATGCTTGTTTATTTAGGTAACATGATCTTACAGCAGTTTGGTCAGATACTTGCACATGACTACATTTTCAGTTTTCTCAAAAGAAACTGCTGGGGAAAGAAAGAACGGTACTGCATAATTGCAAGCTGTGTAAAACCGTTTCCAACTGGTGCATTTCAGATAATGTTCTCAGACTCAGGGCCCCTCTCCAGCATGACTTGAATTGGTGATGAGAGGGGCTGTGTAAACCTGACAGCAGATCAGTTCAAGAGGTTGGGGCAGCTCCAGAGCAGAGGACAACTTAAACTGGAGCAGTTGTGTTAACATATTGAAAGATTTATGTTCTATAGCAACCAACTGTCTTTCATGTGACTTCTTCTCCAACTGATCTGTACAGATCTAAAGTGTTTTTCAAGGAGACAGTATGTGCTGCTCTCAGTGCTTCATTGCTTATCTTTGTGATATGTAACATGAATTTATTGTGCTTTTCAGATAGTTCTTCTTGATACACATTAGTAGGTTAATACCAGCACAAAGACCACACTTACAGTTCTAAGAATAGTCTCACATGCATTCTTAGGGCGAGTAGTTCTGATACCTTAAGAATGTTTTTGAGAACACCTATAACTGTAAGAATGTAAACAATGGAGGTATTAATTACTGATTAACCAAATCACTGTCAAGGGCCACTCTGAGTGGCCCAAGGTATGTTTCTAAGAGTGGGGTTATTCTAGATGCCCTACAGGGGGCATGCCTTAGACAACTAGTATTGGAACCCACTCGAGAGGGAGCAATCTTAAACCTGGTTCTCTCAAATGGAGATGGAGAGAGGATCACAGATGTAGAAGTGGGTAGCCATCTGGAAACTAGCGACCATCGAACAATATGGTTCACAATAAACACAGCAATAGAGTCAAGCCATACAAAAGCAAAAGTACTGGACTTTAGGAGGGCTGACTTTGCCAAAATGGATGAGTGCCAAAGGAATGCACTAGCAAATGGGCAGGAAGGAGGGGTGGAAGAACAATGGGGAATAATAAAAACTGCCATCACAGAGGTAACAAGCCTTTGTGTGAAGCAAATAAACAAAACAAAACGATGTAAGAAACCACTATGGTTCTCAAAGGAAGTGGCAGTGAAGGTTCAAGAGAAAAAGAAAGCGTTCAGGAAGTACAAGAAATCACAGAAGAAGGAGGACAGAGAACTGTATCAGTTAAAGCAAAAGGAAGCTGGGAAGGCAGTCAGAACAGCAAAAGCCCAAACCGAGGAAAAGATAGCCAACTCAGTTAAGAAGGGGGATAAAACCTTTTATAGGTACATCAGGGAGCGAAGGAAGACCAAGGGAGGGATAGTGAGGATTAATACAGGGGAGGGAGGGTCTGCACCGGAAGACATATGAAAAGAGACTAAAGAAGCTTAATATATATAGCCTCGAGGAAAGGAGGGAGAGGGGGGACATGATAGAAACTTTCAAGTACCTCAAGGGAATCAACAAACTCCAAGAGGGTAGCATCTTTCAAAAAAAGAGGTGTGCAAGAACAAGGGAGCACAATTTGAAGATGGGGGTCATCTCAGAGGTAATGTAAGGAAGTATTTTTTCACAGAGAGGGTTGTGGATGCATGGAACAGCCTTCCGGAGGAGGTTGTGGAGTGAAAAACAGTGGTTGAATTCAAGCATGCATGGGACAGTCATAAAGCAATTCTAGGGGGTGGGGGTAGAAAGAAGTAGGCTGCTGGTTAACTAGGATCTGCTGCTTATCCATTAGGTAGGAAAATGGGCAGACTGGGTGGGCCAAGTGGTCCTTATCTGCTGTCAAATTCTATGTTTCTATGTAAACTGAATGGCCACTCTGAGTGGCCCATGTGTACATTGTTTTTTTAACTGATTATTTTAAATTAAATCAATTTTAATAAACAAATAGTGGTTTATTAACTTGACCCTTTGCTCTGTCTGCAGTTAACATTTTACCTCTGTAACTGAATGTATGGTAGAATATTCACAATTTAAAAAGAAGCAAATAATTTTCTTGTTTTGCTCTGCAGAAAGATCGCTCAGAGCACCTGCAACATCACCTTTGAGATGCTTGAAATGATTTTCAGCTCAGAACAGAGCAATCCACTCTGAGCTGAAAGACATGTTTTCTTTCTAACAAGGAGAGACATTTTACTTTTCTTGTCATGTGTACAATGAAGTACAGAAATAACAAGTTGCTTGTGTACTGTTATTTTAGCTTCATATAAAACAAAACACATAATTTTGCCTCCGAATTGATGTATAATTTCATCCTGCAACTTTTTCTTTGCAAAGCACTTTGCTTCTCTCTAGCTGTGAAAGCTGAAGTTTTGTTTGTTTCACAGTTCAATTTTGATACAAAATTACAACTTCAGATTCTCCCAACACCATAAGCAACTCCACCTTGCACCAGCAGCAACTGAAGGGTCCCTTTAGTCTGAAACAATCATTGTAAAGTGGACCAAAGGTTGTTACTTAGCAATAAAGCACTTTTTTTTTTTGCTGTTTTGATTATTCATTCTTTATGAAGGGGTCTGAAGTTTAGTGTCTAGGTGAGGTTTGTCATTTTAGTTTTGATAATGGACAACATCTGCTAGAAAGAAATTGATCTGATTTTGTTTTTTTGTAGTGGATGATAAGACAAGGGGATTGAGTATTATTCTGTTTCTGTTATTTTTTTTTTTACCTATCATTTATCAATGCTGTGGTATATGTTATCCCCCTTACTTCCTGCTTGCATATCTTGATTTTGACTGTTGTGTGAGTAAATGAGAGGTAAGAGAATGGGTGAAGAATAGGTTGCCAGTTATGTTTATTTTCATGTAAACATTAATGCTTTATTGAGGATATCAAGCTGAATTTTTTTGTTATGATGATTTTCTTTAGGTGCACTGTTTTGAAAGGTTCAAAAAAAAATAAATAAATCTGCAAATGTCATGTCCAAGCAGGTACAGTAAGTCCCTTCCTGGCTGTTTGCATATAAACTGCATTTGGCTGAGGTGGTACTGCATGCATGAATCTATTTTTTTCCGTTAGCGCTTCACTGTTGTCTGTGGACTTCCTGTCAAACTTTAGCCCTAATGTACTGAGGTTTTTCTTTTATAAGATATAAAGCAGAGCACATTGTGTTCACTTTCATATAACCATTGTAAGCCTAACTGCATGCTTGTCACATGTTTTTACGGCTGCAGTGGGCATAGCCCTGCAGACCTCTTGCTATGAGAAAAGGACTCATCACATTCCTTCTGACCAAATATGTTGGAGTTACTCCACAGTCACCTCTGTGTCTGTGAAGCACTTTGCTCTTTATCTCCAGTGGAAGGATCAGTGCACTATTTTTACAGTGTCAGTGATCAAGGTGGAACACAACACAGTCTGGTGTGTCCAAGATGGCCACCAAACCATATTGCACATGTGGATGCACGACTACAAGTGCATGAGCAGTGGAGCTTAGCAGTCATTTTGGTCATGGCGGAGTACATCATGTTCCACAGTGACCTGCAAAAAAAATAAACTCCCTCTCAGCAATCCCACCCCCCAGAAACATAGGAGTGACACTGGGGGTACCCAATCCCCCAGTGTTGGGAATCATACTTGTGACTCTAGGGGTGCCCAATCCACCACTGACAGGATCAGAATCCTTTTTTTTAAATTAAAGATATCCCCCCCACTCCATCTCCTCAAAAAGCATAATAGTTACACTGGAGGGGGGCCCAGTTCACCAGTGCAGGAATCCTAGCTCATTTTTTTTTAAAGCATGTAAAAAGGAAAAACATCCCTCGATGTCTTTTGTGCTGTTACTGTCCCCCCACCTGACCCTCACACTGAGTACCCAGCATCCTGCACCCCCCAAGCCCTTATTTACCCTCAGGGGTTGAATGCTGTCATCCTTTCTGGACTGCAGACAAGTCTTCATTCTTCAAAGCTGGACTGCAAATGGAAGAAACAGGTATGCAGTTTGACGTATTTCAGTGGTGGTTTGAACCTACTGACATTACTTGGGCATTTTGGCATATTTTTGGCCCACATTTTCAACATGCTTTCTTTAAGACCCTACCTCTTGAACAATTGAAGTGTCATTAGGCAGATCTGTCCTGAAAGGTGATTTCACAGTCTCTGCATGAAATCACCTTTCCGGCAGAAGTTGAACATTTTCTTTGCCCTTGTTTGTGAAGTGTGGTCATAAGAAGACTATGTTGAAAATTCAATGTAATAATATTAAAAAACAACAATGTTATGAGCCTGTGATGAATTTTGCAAATGCAGGTGCATAGCTTTGATAATTTTCAAAATTTACCTCCCAAATTCACAACATAGCCATATCTTTACAGCACCTCATGAATGTGACAGCTGTCATTTTTCAAATCCTGGTCAAAATATATTTTTACATCCCAAAAGGTATTTTGCAGCCCCTGCGCAAAATTTCCTTTTTAACAGTAGTTGAAAATCTTCTTTGCCCTTATTCATGAGGTGGAGTAATAAGAAGGCTATGTTGAAAATTTCATGTAAAAATATTAAAAGACAAAAAAGGTATAAGCCTACATTGAATTTTGCAAACATAACATAGATTTCTGTCATAGCTCTGGATAAAAAGCTTTTCTGATATTTTTTTTTCTTTTTAATCCCCCAAAAATATGTTTAGGCTTTATTTAATAGATAGTATATATAACAATTAATTTAATATGTCCTGATGTTTTCTTTTAAGTGAAAACTGTCTTTTGAAATTTTCTTAATGGTTAAGAATAAAGTTAAAAAAAAAATAAAGGTGATTTTTGTGTAGGGACTGTGAAATCAACTTTCATGATGCAAAAACAAATTTTGGCTGGAGGTGAAAAATGACAGCCATCACATTCATAAGGTGTTGTAAAGAAATGGCTGTGTTGAAAATTTTGGGTAAAAATATTGAAAATTACCAAAGATATGAGCCGTATGTGCTCCAAGCTTATACATCCCAGATTAAATAACATATCTTATACACCAGGTTTATGTTTTATTCCCCCCTACTTAGTCCCATGGCCCCCCCAAAAAATGAAAGTCCACTGCAGTTAAATTCTTCATTTTTCAGGGTGCAGAGACATGCTACAGAAACACAGGTAGTCTCTTTAAATGGGATGATACTCAGTCATCTCAGCTTCATCTTGCTCGAAATCAGAATTTAGCTCTTCAGGTAATTGAAATCACATTTGGGCCAGGATTTGAACATTTTCTTTTCTCTTTTTTCATGAAACAGGATCTTAACAAGTCTATATTGAAAATGTGGTATAAAGATGTTAAAAAAAACACATTTTCAATATCTGTACCCCACATTCTATGGCTGCAGTCCTATCATCTCTGACCAGAATAAGTTTAATTGGGATACACTTTTTTTCACTATTCAGAAGCCTTTACTTCAACATTTAGCTCTCCTAATCAATACTGCTTGGTTGCATCTTACAGTCATTGGGAAGATGCATGTTTCCAGGGTCAGGGCTTTTACTAATTTTAGAGTACAAACCTGCTTTTTCTGGGATTCTTCTGCTCAGAACTATTGAGACCAACAGAACTGGGCCTAAAAACAGAAGTCCCCAGAACCTGAAAGGTTTTAACATTAGGTACCAAAAATCACCTCCACTACAAAAACAGTTTGAGGGATTTTAAATGCAAATTATACATTTATTTATTTATTTTATTTATTTAACATTTGGTGACCAGGCTAGGTATACTGAGCCAAGGCTGGTTTATAGGTGCAACCCTGGGGGGGGCAGGGAAGCATTCAAGGGATAAAAATGACAGCAGTAGGAGTGCAAATATGTACAGTAAAATCATGCAATAAGTAAGGAATTCCAAAGAAAGATAGAAACAATGTAAAAAGTGTTCATATACATTGGTTGTGGTGCAAACAAGCACGTGATCAGGAATGTCATGCCAATAGCATTTCTAGAAAGGGGTCACAAAATAAAATATGAGTCTGGGGAGCACTTAAATGCCTTTCTAAAGCATTCTTTAGCTCAAGTCGCATTCTTGGATTAGAATTTGGGTGTGGGGTGGGGACATGTCCTCTAGACTTATGAAGATGATCCCCTGCATGTAAGTAAAATGGTGTTTTGGTGTCTGGTGGTGTGACAGTATGTATGGTGTATGGGGTAGAGTGGTGTGACAGAGTGCATGGGGGCATGTGGTCATGAGGTATATCAGCATGCATGGTACTATAGTGTTTGGTAGTGTGACAGCATTCATGTGGGTATGGTGTCACTATGTGTGTCATAGTACATTTATTTAAGCTTTTGTTAACCAGGTAGATACATTAGACAGTACATATGACTGTTTTCAGGTACAATCCAAGAGAGTACTGGAAATATGACATGGTACTACAAGATACATTTTAGGCAGTTACACAGAAAAAATAGTAACATAACATAGTCAGCAGGTACCAAGGTCATAACAGGTACATCAAAACACCGGACCTGCGAGCAGCAGCAGCACATTATATACAAGTCATTATACAGAGAGAGTCCATTATACACAAAAATTATAAACAGTCCCCAGAAGAGGGGGGCACAGTCAGAGCAATACCCCATACCTAGAGTGTGCGATTGAATCCGTGCAGACAGGCAGAACATAAGGAGCATAAGGAGGGAGGTTCAGTGTAGGGGCCCAGGTGAGATTACGGAGGCTTGGGAAAACCACTCACAGATAAGAGGTTCAAGTGTCTCCACAGGGAGGTTCTGAGGCAAGCCTGGGAGGGGGAGGTGCGAACCTCAGCAGGAAGGGAGTTCCATAGTCTGGGAGCACATGCGGTGAAATCTCTGTCCCCCATTTGAGTGCGTGTGACAGGAGTCCTTAGAGCCACTGGGCCAAGGGATCTGAGGGAGTACAATGGGGAGGCCACCGGTATGAGGACCTCCGCCAACTCAGGTGGGGTGCTAGTCCCAAGAACCTTGCCTGTGAAGCAGCCCAGTACATGAGGGTATGATGCTGGTTTGTGTGACAGTATACATGGGGTGCAGTGTGAGTTGGTATGGCAGCATGTATAGTGAAGAGTGGTGTGAGATAGTGCATGGGGTATGGGTTCACGGGGTGTCTCAGCGTGCATGGGGGTATGGTGTCACTGTGTGTGTGTCACAGTACTTGGGTTTATGATGTTGATCTGTGTGTTAGAGTTCATGGTTTTATTGTGTTGGGTGGTGTGATGGCATGTATGGTGTTGAGTAATGTGAGAATGCATGGTGGTATAGGTTTGTGATGTATCTCAGTCTGCATGTGTGTATGGTACCAGGTTGTGTGACAGTGCATGGAGGTTTGGGGTCATGAGGTGTATCTGCGTGCATGGTGGTATGATGTTGGTTGGCGTGACAGTGAGCATTGGCTAGTGTGCTGGCTGATTTGTCAGACTACATGGGAGTATGGGGTCATGAGGTGTATCAGAGACCATGTGGGTATGGTGTCAGTTGGTGTGACAGTGTGCATGTGGTATAGTGTTGCTGCGTGTGTCAGCATGCATAGATGTATGGTGTCAGGTGATGTGGCAATGTGCTTGGAGTATTGTGTTGGGTGGTGTGACAGCGTGCATGGGGATGTGGTTTTGTGTTGTCTCTAAACATGAAGTTAGGGTATGGTTTTGCAGTGTATGACACATTGCATTGGGGTATGATGTTGGTTAATGTGTCAGATTGCATGGTGGTATGATGTCAGGTGTTGTAACAGCATGCGTTGTGACAGCGTGCATGGGGTATGGTGTCAGGTGGCATGACACAGTGCATGGGGGTATTGGGTTGTGAGGTGTGTCAGCATGCTTGGTTAGTATTATGTTGGTTTCTGTGCCAATATGCATGGGCTGTGATGTCAGGTGCTGTGTCAGATTGCATGGTGGTGTGAGGTCATGAGGTGTGTCAAAATACATGGGTGTATGCTGTGGGATAGAGTGACAGCATGCATAGGGTATGGTGTCAGGTGGTGTGACAGCATGTATGGTGTTGAGTGGTGAGACAGGGTGCATTGGGGTATTATGTCAGCTTATGTGTTAGAGTAAATGGTGGTATTATTTTGGGTGGTCAGATAGTGTGCATGCAGTATAGTGTTACTTGGTATGCCAGTGTGCATGGGGGTGTGGGATCCTGAGGTGTGTCAGCAAGCATTGTGTTTATTTTAACAGCATGCATGGTGTTTGGTGTCGGGTGCTGTGTCAGATTGCATAAGAGTATGGGGTTGTGAGGTGTGTCAGATGGTGTGCAGGTATGGTGTTGGCTGGTGCAACAGCATGCATGCAGTATAGTATTGTGTGTGTCAGAGTGCATGGATGTATGATGTCTGGTGGTGTGACAGCATGGATAGGATATCGTGTCAGGTGGTGTGACAGCATTCATGGGGTATGGTGTCAGGTGGTGTGACACAGTGCATGGGGGTATGGGGTCTTTAGGTGTGCCAGCATGCATGGCAGCATGATGCTGGTTGGTGTATGGTGGTATAGTGTTCGGTGGTCTGCCATACTGTGTGGGGTAGGGGGTTGTGAGGTGTGTCAGAGATCATGGGGTATATTGTTGTGTGGTATAGCAGCATACATGGAGGTATGGGGTCATTAGGTGCATCAACATACATGGGGGTATGGTGTCACTGTGTCTGTCATAGTGCACATGGCTATGATTTTGGTTTGTGTGCCAGAGTGCATGGTGATGTGGTGTTGGGTGGTGTGATAGTGTGTATTGTATCGAATGGTGTGCCAGATTGCATCATGGTATAGTGTCAGTTTGTGTGTCAGAGTGCACAGTGGTATGATGTTGGGTGGTAGGACAATGTGCATGGGGTATGGTGTTGGGTGCTCTGTCAAAGTGCATGGGGGTATGGTGTTGAGTAGTGTGACAGAGTGCATGGTGGGTTGGGTTCTTTATTTGTCTCAGAGTGTATGGGGTTTGGTTTTGGGTGGTGTGATGCAGTACATGGGTGTATGGGGCCATGAGATACGTCAGTGCGCATGGTGATACAAAGTTGGGAGGTGCTACAGTATGCATAGGGATGTTGTGTCGCTGTGCATGTCATAGTACATGAGGGTATGATGTCAGTGTGTGTGATAGCATGCATGGGATATGGTATCGGTTAGTATGACGGTACGTATGGTGTCAAATGGTGTGACAATGTGTATTGGGAAATGGGTTAAGGATTTTTCTCAGCATTCATGGGGGTATAGTATTGCAGTGTATGTCACATTGCATGATGGTATGATGTTGGTTGGTGTGGAAATAGATATGTTGCTAAGTTTAAATTCACCGGTGAAGTATCAAGGAAGTTGGCAAATTCACCTCAACCGAGCATTTTTGCTAATAGGCTCAAAATTTGCCTACATGACTTCACCTATCTTTTTGTGCAATTTCACCCACGAATGGTGGAATTCCACTGCTTGTGGTTGAAGTTCCGCACTTTGCGTGTGAAATTCTGCGCCGTTGGTGGAACTTCTCACGCCGCATCTAGATTAATCCATGAATTGTGCTACATTGGCTGATTAATTTGCTAGAGCAAAGTTTCCCACCTTTGCCCATCTCTATGTGACAACGTGGATGTTTATACGGTGATGGGTTGTATGATTATTTGAATGGAGTATAGTACTTGGTGGTGTGACAGCGTGCATGGGGTATAGTGTCAGGTGATTTGGCACAGTGCATGGAGGTATGAGGTCACGAGTTGTGTCAGAGTGCATGGTAGTATGATGTTGGTTTGTGTGACAACAGACAGGATGGTATAGTGTTGGGTGCTCTGTTACACTGCATGGGGCCTGAGGTTCTGAGGTGTGTCAGACAGCAAGGGAGTATGTTGTCAGGTGGTGTACCAGCATGTATAGGGGTAGGATGTTGCTGTGTATGTCATAGTGTATGGGAATGTGATGTCGGTTTCTGTGGCAGAGTTCATGGTGGTATGATGTTGAGTGGTACGACAGCATGCATGTGGTATGGTGTCACAAGGTGTGACAGTATGCATAGGGGTATGGGGTCATGAAGTGTGTGAGCTTGCATGATGGTATGATGTTAGTTGGTGTGACAACATACAAGGGTGTATGGTGTAGGTGCTCTGTCAGGCAGCATGGCAGTACGGTGTCAAATGGTGTGACAGTGCATGGAGGTATGGGTTCTTTACATGTATTAGAGTGCATGGGGTTTGGCTTGGGTGATGTGACAAAGTATATGGGGGAATGGGGTTATGAGATATGTCAGTGTTCATGGTGGTATGATGTCAGGTAGTGTGACAGTATGTATGCGGGTATGGTGTCACTATGTATGTCATAGTACATGAGGGTATGATGTCAGTTTGTGTGACAGTGTGCATAGGGTATGGTGTCAGCTGATATGGCAGCATGTATGATTTATGTTGTCAAGTAGTGTGACAGAGTGCAAAGGGGTATGGGTTCATGATTTGTCTCAGCATTTCTTGGGGGTATGGTGTAGCAGTGTATGTCACACTGCAAGGGAGAATGATGTCGGTTTCAGTGCCTGAGTGTATGGTGGTATGATGTTGGATGGAATGACAGAGTGCATAGTGTATGGTGTCAGGTGGTGTGACAGAGCAGGGGGTATGGGGTTGTTAGCTGTGTCAGCATGCATGGTGGTATGATGTTAGTTTGTGTGACAGCATGCATGGGGGATGGGGGATGGTGTCAGGTTCTGTATCAGATTGCATGGGGGCGTGTGAGGTGAGTCAGAGCTCATGTGGATATGGTGCCGGATGGTGCGGCAGCATGCATGGAATATGGTGTTGGGTAGTCCAATAGTGTGCATGGGAGTATGAGGTCATGAGATGTGTCAACATGCTTGGGAGTATGGTGTTGTATGTTAATACAGCGGTGGAGACCTCTCTTATGCTTGTAAGAGTGGTCTCATGCACATTCTTAGGGTAAGTGAACCACGCACCGGGTGAGTGGTTCTGATAATTTAGAATAAGACCACTCTCACAATCATAAGAGTGGTCTCTATGGTGGTAATAAAATATTATCGATCAAGCACAATTAATAATGTATATTTTTTTTAACTGTCCCAGAACATGTCTGTTTCCAGGGCATCTGCACATCGGATGCTCTTTACAGAATAAGAATGTCTCCTGCACAGAGGAAAGATTTGGAGCACTCCCTTGATCTATAATGCTGTGTATGACCTAGTGCATGGTGGTATGATATTTTGTGTGTCAGAGTGCATGGTGTTTTTGTATTGGTGGTGTGGCAGCGTGTTTTGTTTTGAGTGATGTGTCAGAGTGCATGGTGGTATGATGTTTGGTGGTGTGACAGTAAGAACGGGGTATGGTGTTGGGTGGTGTGACATAGTGCATGGGAGTATAATATTGGTTTGTGTGATAACATGTATGTGGTATGATTTTGGGTGTCTTGTCAGTCTGCATGTGCGTATGGGATCATAAAGTGTGTCAGCATGCATGCAGGTATCGGGTCGGGTGGTGTGACACCATGCACATAGTATGGTGTCGCTGTGTGTGTTGCTGTGCATGGGGGCTATGATGTCGATTTTTAAGTCAGAGTACATAGGGGTATTGTGTCAGAATTTATGTCAGAGCACACTTTTTACAGAAATTTACCAACTTATAAAAATCAAAGGAGAGAAACATTAATTCACCATATTTTAGAAAATGTCTAAAACATATTGTGTGATATGGGTGTTTGAGGTATGCTACAGGTTGTGGCAGTGCCATGGGTGTGCAATGTGTAGATGAAACACATACAGGACCATGGCACTTTGCCATCTGATACATAGCACAGTTCTGTGGTGACCAGCATCAGCTGTGTGGCAACTAAGCAGTGTGATACACTGTCCGTACCTTCATGAAGGAGGTGAGCATTCTATGAAGATTTGATCATCTTTATGCAGTGTGGAAGTGAGCTTGCCAGATCTCAACCAAATATGTTGTTCATTGAAGCCAGTGGAGCACAGGATCTGAGGACAGCATGGATTCACAGCAGGAAGGTCATATCAAACAAATATAATTGATTTCTTTGACTGGGTGACTAAGGTCATAGATTGGGGAGAGCAGTGTATGTCATCTACCTGGATTTCAATAAGGCCTTCAATACCTTTCCACACAGAAGACTTGCAAGCAAGCTGGGAAGACTGGGAGTGAGTCACAAGGTGATAAAATGGGTTAGGAACTGGTTGAGTGATAGAAGATAGAGGGTTGTGGTAAATGGTGCTCAGTCTGAGGAAAGGAGGGTGAACAGCAGGGTGCCATAGGTATAAGTCCTGGGCCCAGTCCTGTTTAATGTCTTCATAAGTGACATTGTGGAGCGGCTGAAGGGGATGGTGTGCCTATTTGAAGATGACACAAAGATCTGCAACAGAGTGGATACTCCGGAAGGGGTGGCAAAAATGAGAAGGGACCTAGATAAACTGGAGGAATGGTCCAGAGCGTGGCAGCTGAGATCAATGCAAAAAAGTGCAAAATCATGAATTTGGGGCTCAAGAACCTAGGTGAGGATTATTTGTTGGGGGGAGAGGAACTGATTGTCACCAAACAGGAAAGGGATTTGTGAAGTAATTATATCTGATGACCTAAAGGTGGCCAAACAATGTGCCAAGGCTGTGGGGAGAGCCAGTGGGATGCTGGAGTGCATAGGGGGAGCTATCACCAGCAGAAGAAAGGAAGGAGGTGGTGATGCCACTGTACAGATCATTAGTGAGGCCTCTTTGGAATATTGTGTCCAGTTCTGGAGGCCGCATCTCTATACGGACATAGACAGGGTGGAGGCAGTTCAAAGAAGTGTAACAAAAGTGGTGCAGGGCCTGCACCAAAAGTCATGTGAGGAGAGACTGGGAGACCTCCATATGTATACCCCAGAAGACAGAAGAGAAGGGAGATATGATAGAAACCTACAAATATCTAAAAGGCATAAATAGGGTACCAGAGGGTAGCATCTTTCAGAAATGGAGATGTCCAGGAATGAGGGGGCATGACATGAGGTTGGAAGGGTATAGACTGAGGGGTACCATGAGGAAGAATTTCTTCACAGAAAGGGTGGTGGATGCATGGAATAGACTCCCAGCAGAAGTGGTGGGGGCAAACACAGTGGGGGGATTCAAGCATGCATGGGACAGGCATAGGGGAACCCTATCAATGGGAACGAGGAGATAAAGCCAGAGATCAAGTAGGGCATGTGGCTTTTACAGAAGGCAGGGAAAATGGGCAGACTAGATGGGCCTAGTGGTCCTTATCTGTTGTCAGTTTCTATGTGTCTATGTGTACAGTCCCAGCTCTGCTAGTATGTAACTTATTGCTTGTATACAGTCTCTTCGCTACCGGTATGTAACATGCTTTATGCAGGGTGTATAGTGGTGATGGATGAGGAGGTTCCTGTAGTACCAATATCTAACTTATTGTCCATATACAGTCATTACACTAACCAGTATGACCTCAACCAAGGTCCGTACTGCACATTTTATTGACATATTCCAACTGAATAAGTTGTGTTCTTTATTAAATCCCAAAAGTTCACAATATGTATATAAAGATGCAAATCCATATAGACAGTGTTGTCTGCACATGTTGATATCAACCATAGTATACAGTGTACTTTTTGTAGACTTATTCCAAGTTATGCTGAATAAGTAGAAATCTCCATTAATTCCCAAAACTTTCAGACTATGGCCCAGATATTCAAAAGGGTTGCTCCATGCACAACAGGGTTGCGCATGCGCAAGTCCTACATTGCGCCATTCTGCGATATTCAGCAGGAGGCAGTTGCGCCACTGACAACAGGTTGCGCAAAAGAGCAATGCAAATGAATGCATGCTCAACAGGAGGGGGAGGAACCATGCATAAACTGCACAACCCGATATTCAGTCGGGTTGTGCAGAGGTGTGCATGCAACACCTCTCTGCTCTGCACAACTTGAGCCAAAAAAAGGATCAAGTTGAGGGTCCTTACAGGTGAGCTGCTGTATTGCAGGACACAACACAGCAGCTGCCACCCTGGCTGGCCCCAACTCGGTCCCTGTGCCCCCACCAGCCCGATCTCCCTGGTGGTCCAGTGGACCGTAAAGCCCGATCGCGGGCAGCCAATGGAGTGTCAGCCTATCCGTGCATGGTCTCAGATTTGTGAATGAACATCATTCACAAATCTGACTGTCATGTACGGTGGCGCTGTGCGCCCATTGGCTGTAGCTCTGCACCAATGGGCGGCAGCCCTACCGACAGTCAGTCGGGCGGGCGGCGGGCGGCAGGCGGGTGGATGCTGCCACCCGCCGCCGCGGGGGAGCGGGTGGAGGGCTTCGTGGGTGGGTGGGGGGACACTAGACACCAGGAGATGTTTGGGGGTTGTAACTTGACATTCTGCCCGCGATCGGGCTTTACGGTCCACTGGACCACCAGGGAGATATCGGGTTGGGGGTTATATTCTGCCCGGCGATCAAGCACACGGGGGTTGATATATGTTCTGCCCGCGATCGGACTGTGGAGATGTGTGGGTGGGGGGTTCATAACTGTATTGCCCGCGATCGGGCTGTGGAGATGTGTGGGCGGGGGTTCATGTAACTGGTATGCCCGCGATAGGGCTGTGGAGATGTGTGTGCGGGGGGTCTATGTAACTGTATTGCCCACGATCGGGCTTGGGAGATGTTGGGCGGGGGGTTATGTAACTGTATTGCCCGCGATCAGGCTGTGGGAGATGTGTGTGTGGGGGAATGTAGACTTACAGAGATACTGCCCTTGGTCGGGCTGCAGGAGTCTTGTCCCCGGCGGCTGCTGCCTGGCAGGGCGGAAGGCGCAGTCCTCGGGTTCGCGCACCATACGCTAATGGCATGCAAATGGGGCCATAAATAGATGCAATGGCCCCCCGCGCCTTTGCATAAATTATGGCCCCATTTGCATGTCACCTTTGAATATCGGAAATTTGAGCATGGCGCAATGGTACTTGCGCCACCGCAAGTTTAATGCTCAACTCTGGCAACTTGGGTGGCATAAGTTCCACTGCGCCATGCGCAAGTGTTGTGGCGAGGGTGATATTCAGAATTGCTCAATAGCACAACTCCTTTGAATATCACCCCGGCCACACCCCTGCGCAACTATTTTGAGCAGCGAAGGGGCTTGCGCCTCAGAATGGCGCAGTTTGAATATCTGGGCCTATGTTTATATTGTCATAAATCCATATTGACCATTGTTGTCTGCATGTGACTACATGAACAGTGTTATGTAGTGCATTTTTAAAAGACATGCTTCAAATTATGCTGAATTATTTAATTCCCATATGTTGGAAAATGTATATAAAAAGTGCAGTATGGACCATGGTTGATGTTAGTGTATTCGGGCAGCAGTTTCCATATGGATTCACAGCACTATAGACGTATTTTGCAACTTTTGATGAATTAGTGGTGCTTTGCATTAACTCCCAGAAGTTGCACAACATGTCTATAATGTAACAAATCCATATAACACTGTCACATGCAGGCACTGACATCAACCATTGTCCATACTGCACTTTTTATAGACTTTTTCCAACTTACAATGAATTAGTGGTGCTCTCTATTTATTCTCATAAGTTGGAAAATGCCTATAAAAGGAAAGTATGGACCACAGTTGATGTCCACACCTGCAAGCGACAGTTTCAATACGAATTGGTAGCATTATAGACATATTTCACAACTTTAGATGAATTAGTGATGCTCTCCATGAATGCCCAAAAGTTATGCTATCTATACTGGACCGTCCAGGGGCATAATGAGGCTTGACACTACATATGGAGGGCATTATAGCCCCTGAAAGGTCCAATATATCCAATACCTCCCACCCTGAAGGGTATTACTGCTCTTAGAAAAAGGGTTACACTTCATATTTTTATAAAATATTCATAAGATAAAAAAACACTTCAAAAATGAATAATAATGAATAAAAACATATTTTATTGTAAAGTAGTCCCTCTACTGAAACACTTGCCAGTAGAGAGCACTGCTTCTTTTAGACACTTTTTTTAACAGCATGTTGTGAGCCAGGTCCCCCCCCCACACACACACAGCCAATGAGAATATGACACCTTCCTGTTTCAAAGGTTGACTTGCATGATGTGTTTTCTGGAACCAAATGGGAACCTTCTTCCATTTAAACTGCTGACTGGCATGATCTCTCACAGTCTGATCAGACTGTCACGTTCTATTCTGAGCTGAGAGGCATGCTTTATTTCTAACAAGGAGAGACATTTTACTTTACTTTTGTATGTGTACAATAAGGTATAGGAATAAACTATTGATTGATTGATTTCTTTATTTATAAAATGTGCCTTTCCAAAACCAAGATGCTTGTAAATTAAAATAAAACAAACATCATTGTTAAAACCATCATAACAACAATATTTAAGTAAAATTCCAACAATAAATAAAAAGTTAAGTAAAGTGCAGCATAAATAATTATAAACATACTACACTAACCATCAGTTTCAGCGCAATTCAGGATAAGCTAAACAAAATAGATGTGTTTTTAGCGCTGCTTCAAAACGCTGGATGGTCAGGCACTCTCGTATATGATGAGGTAGAGAATTCCACAGGGTCAGGGCCACAAAAGCAAAAGACTGGGCCCCTGATGAGTTCAAATGAACCCTTGGCATCTCTAGCAATCTCTTGTTGGCAGATCAGAGAGGGCAGAGAGGGTGGTAAAGGCTAAGGAGATCTTGCAAGTAGCAGGGTCCACGGTCATGTAGGGCCTTTTAGGTCAGTAAACTGACCTTGAAGGTGATCCGCCACTGTACTGGCAGCCAATGCAGTCCGCGGAGCACCGGAGTTATATGACTGGCCCTAGGGGTACCAGTTAATAACCTGGCTGCTGCATTCTGCACTAGCTGCAGCAGCGGATATCAGCCCCTGGTAGTCTTAGGTAAAAGGCATTACAGTAGTCAAAGTGGGAGGTTACGAAGGCATGGACCAAAGTTGGAAGATTGTTGGGAGGAACCAGGTGCTTCACCTGGGCAATATTCCTCAGATGGTAAAAAGACGATTTAACAACTGCCGACGCCTCTGATTTGATGGTCAGGTCATCATCAACAATAGAAACATAGAATTTGATGGCAGATAAGAACCGCTTGGCCCACCTAGTCTGCCCATTTTCCTACCTAATAGATAAGCTGCAGATCCTAGTTAACCAACAGCTTACTTCCTCCTACCCCCCACTAGGACTGCCTTATGTCTGTCCCATGCATTCTCGAATTCCCTCACTGTTCTTGACTCCACGACCTCCTCAGGGAGGCTGTTCCATGCATCCACAACCTCTCTGTGAAAAATACTTCCTCACATTACCTCTGAGCCGCCCCTCTATCTTCAAATTGTGCCCCTTTGTTCTTGCACATCTCTTTTTCTGAAAGATGCTACCCTCTTGGACTTTGTTGATTCCCTTGAGGTACTTGAAAGTTTCTATCATGTCCTCTCTCTCTTCTTTCCTCAAGGGTATACATATTAAGCTCCTTTAGTCTTTCTTCGTATATCTTCTGGTGCAGACCCTGCACCATTTTGGTTGCCCATCTCTGGACAGCCTCAACTTTGTCTATGTCTTTGCGGAGATGGGGTCTCCAGAACTGCACTCAGTACTCCAGATGGGGTCTCACCAACTGTTTGTACAGAGGCATAACAACTTCCTGTTTTCTACTATTGATGCCTCTTCCTATGCATCCCAGTATCCCCCCAGCCTTCCTTACTGCCTTCTCAAATTGCTTGCCCCCCTTTAGGTCATCTGATATAATTACCTCTAGGTCCCTTTCCATTTTACTGTTGTCAGTATCTCACCCCCATTGTGTACGCTTCCCTGGGTCTTTGTCTCCATAATGTTACCTTGCACTTCTTTGCATTAATTTGAGCTGCCATACATTTGACCATTCCTCCAACCTTGCCAAGTCCCTTTTCATCCTTTCCACTCCATCTTGTGTATCAACCCTGTTGCAGATCTTTGTGTCATCTGCAAAGAGACATACTTTCCTTCCAGTTCCTCTGCAATGTCACTTATAAAGACATTAAAAGGGACTGGTCCAGATTGAACCCTGCGGTACCCGCTAGTAACCCTCCTTTCTTCACTGTGTACTCCATTTACTACTACCCTTGCATCCTGTTGTCTCAGCCAATTTTTATCCAGGCTACCACTTTGGGACCCACTCCAAGGCTGGCTAACTTGTGTATTAATCTTTGTGTGGGACTGTATCAAATGCCTTGCTAAAATCTAGGTAGGCCATGTCCACAGCCCTCCCTGGTCTACTACTTGGTCACCCGTCAAAGAAATCTATTAGATTCGTCTGACACGACCTTCCCATCGTGAATCCATGCTGCCTTGGGTCCTGTGCCCCTCTGGCCTCTAGGTACTCAACAATTCTTTCCTTCAGAAGTGATTCCACCATTTTCCCTACCACTGAGGTCAAACTAACTGGTCTGTAGTTTCCTGCCTCTGTCCTGCTCCCACTTTTGAGAAGAGGAATCACATCTGCACTCCTCCAGTCCTCAGGTACCACACCATCCCCCCATGATTTGTTAAAGAGAGTAGTCAGCGGTGTCACCTGTTCTACCCTTAGTTCTTTTAGAATTCTTGGGCGAATCCCATCAGGCCCCATTGCTTTGTCCACCTTCAATTTTATTAGTTCTTTCAGAACCCTTTCTTCTGTAAATGGACTGGTATCGACCCCTGTCTTCAGAGTGTTTCTCTTGTTTGGTTTAGGTACCTCCCCCTCCTCTTCCTTTGTAAATACTGAGCAGAAGTATTTGTTCAATATCTCTGTTTTTTCACTGTCACCCTCTACCCACATTCCCTCCCCTTTATTAGGCCTCAGTATCCCTCCTTTGGTCTTTCTTTGCTCCCTAATGTACCTATAAAAGGTCTTATCCCCCTTCTTAACAGAATTGGCTATCCTTTCCTCGGTTTGGGCCTTTGCTGTTCTGACTGCCTTCCCAGCCTCTTTCTGCTTTAACTGATAAAGTTTTCTGTCCTGCTCCTTCTGTGTTTCCTTATATTTCCTGAATGTTATCCTTTTCTCCTTAACCTTCCCTGCCACCTCTTTTGAGCCCAGGTTCCTCATGGATCTAAGGCAGTGAGCTGAGCATCCCCGAGCCACAGCCCCAGTGGTTTTGCAGCTGCCAAACCCATCTCCTGTCAATATGGGTCCACAATCAGCACTTCAGTTTTATCTGGGTTCAGCTGCATCCAGCTGGCACTTGTCCAGCCCTGGATCTCAGACAGACAGTTATCAAATACCAAAATGATCACATCCTGTCCAGGCACATTGCTTGTGTACTGTTTATTTTTAATTTGATATAAAACAAGGCACATAATTTTGCCTCCCAACTGATGTAGTATTTCATCCTGCAGTTTTCTCTTTGAAAGCCCTGCACTTCTCTCTAGCTGTCAGAGCTGAAGCTCTGTCTGTTTCACAGCTTAGTTTTGATACAACATTACAACTTCAGATCTGCCAAGCAGCACCAACAGCAACTCTGACCAGCACCAGCAGCAACTAAAGGGTCTCTTTAGTCTGTAAGTAAGCATTAATCACTGAGATAGAAGGCTTCTACTAGGGAATTAATGCATGGTTATGGGGTTTGTGGCACGAGGCCAATGGCCGAGTGTCTACAACCACCCAACCATGCATTAATTCCCTAGTAGAAGCCTCTTTTTGAGGGACTTAAAGTTCTTGTAACATGGACAAATGTGGATGCCAATTATTACTTCTTTAATTGTAACAGTTATTTCAACATTTACCTACTTCAATGTATGAATAGAAACACATTTCTCCTGTTGTGTTCTAAATGTTCGCTACATATCATTGAATAACACATAATCTTTTCCTTTGCAGCAGTTTGTTACTGCATCATTCAGCTGACACCATTAATCTACAGTACTACGATGATGCAGCAAAGCACTATGGGATTTGTGAACTTCGTAACATTTTCACTTACATATTACTAATGGAACAACTACCAAGGAAGTGTGAAATTGTCGCGATGGATACTTTTTACGCTACCTTCTCCTTATGTGGGGTAATGGGCATTCAGTCATGTGTAGATAAGCAAGATTGGGGACATTTCATGCTAATGCAGGGAACCAATGATTTAAAAAATAACAAAGGACCTTCCAATGTGTCCTTGGGTATGCACTTGCCATGCAGGTCATCCGTGTGTATTAATCGTACCATGTGCTGCAGTAGTAAGACATAGTCCCCTATCCCTATCTGTAAATCTTGGTTGGCAGAGCACAGTGCTTCAATTGTTGGCTGCCATGACTCCTACACACAGATGACATGCACAGCGACCACATACACCAGGAAACATCACAAGGTGCTTTATTTTTTACATCATAGCTTTCCTGCATTTCTATTACATTTCTCAATCCTGCTTGTCTACTGTAGCCATCACTGTATCACGACAAGTAAACACTGCACGTCGATTAGTCACACGCATCCTGGGTGGGTGGGTGGGAAACCAACTTACGGCTTCGAATCACTGTCACTGCCACGTTGCTATCTTGTGCCACTACTTTCATTTGGACATCTGCGGTAATGTAGCAGCGGGCATTACATGAGAATTATTACCCGCTGCGAATCACTCACATGATAACAGCTGCCCAATCACAACACTTCCTTTGCCCTCCTGTTAATCCCCATGTTACACAGTCATTGTAAAACACATGCTTTGCTGAGGGGGTTAGAATGTTATCTGTTGGATAGGACACACTCTTTTCTGTGCAAAAGTGGACCAAAGGATGTGTCTTACCAGTGAGGCACTTTTTGAAAAGCAAGTACTGTAAAACTCATTTGTTGGTTTTAGTGTGTGAATTCATTTGAACTTCTAAGTAGGGTTCTTGTCATGACTGGTGTATCATATTTAATTTCCAAATTATGTGTAAATGTTTATTTTTTTGCTGTTTTTGATCATTCTTTATGAAGGGGTTTGAATTTTTGTGAAAAAGAAAAAGCCATCACACAGGCTAGGCGTGCAAAGGAGAAAATGTACAAACCAAGAAGGAAAACTCAAGCACTGTCCCACCAAGGAACAAACACACACCAAGGCCAAATCAGTTAATTGCAATGAAACTTAGTAAAACATCGCAAACATAAGTGCTCAGACCTCTTACCAGGAACAGTATCCACTAGTGGGAGCCACTGGCTTCCTACCAGTTTCGCATTCAAAGCATCATCAGAGTGTTCACCTGTTACCTGTGATGCTTATTTATGATCAGTGTTTAAAGTGATACACACTAGAATTGTGAATGTAGCCAAAAACACGTGCAAAAAAGACTTATAAAAATTATTTGGGACCAGTTAAAAAAACAACAAAACTGCACTACAAATATGTAATAGATATAAATTATTGCACTTTATAGTATTCTCTTGGGCTCATCATGTGTAGTACAAGTCATCCTGGTATATAAAGAATGTATTATGTGAAAAGTGCATATCTATATATAGCAATCATTTGCCCACAATAATAAATATATTAGTACCCCAAAAACGATATGTACTTTAAGGGACATTAAACAGCATTGTGAGCATTTAAAAGACAAAGAACCTCTGTGCGCAAACACTGAGGCAAGAGTTACCCCAAAGGGCATTTGGCTGGGAAGCCAAGGTGGGCATGTGTGATTGTGAGCATGACACTCAAGCTACAGCAGAAATGTATAGTGGTCAATCAAAGCATCTCCTAGGAAAAGATCAAAAATTCATGCAAATATACAGTTTGAAATGATCCGAATAAAATAATCAGATCTATGTCTATACACCCTATATTGTATCAAAAATGGTATTTACAGAGCACTACTATCAAACTGATCCATTCCAAATGAACAGAGCTGCAAATGTATAAAGAGTAAATACATGTATACACTGAAAAACAAGAAAATATGGAACTATGGAGCCAAACAATGCCTGGAAAAGTTCTGGCATCTGTTCTTTAGCTGTGACATATAGAGAAAAAGCTAATCATTTTCTATTTCTAAGATATGAAGACAGTTCAAAACTATTTTTGAGTCCTAGGGTGTTAGGGCACCAAGTCTGTAAATCCAAAAAGACTCCTTTTGTGCTAACAATAAATCACAACCCCAAGGGTACTGCAATTAATAAAATCCTTAATGGTGTACACTCTTCTAGCATTAGATGTGGCAAATGTTTTAGTTCTCAAAACCACATTACAGTAGATGCACCTACTGTACCACACTGATTATAGCCTCTTGGGGCTGGTGGCAACCAATGTTGTGCGGGTTTAGTGGGTAGAAATCTATGGACCAACACATCAGACATATTTTTTCCCCGGTCTGTATGTAACCCAAGGAACTTTAGAGGCTAGTGCAGTGAGGGCAGGTTCAAGTCCCCAAATGTGCCAGAACTTCTCAAGTGTTTCTCTGATTATGTTAATTTTGGCACGGTATTGGATAATGAAGAGAACATCTTGGGGTGGGTCCGAGGATTCCTGCCTGTATGTAAGTAAGTGTTCCTGTTCCACTGGGATCTGTTGCACAGAATCATACATAGCACTAACCAGAGTAGGACTGTAGCACCTATTGATAAATCTCCTCTGTAACTCCTGGTTCCTAGTAAGACGGACTGAGGCATCAGAACAAATCCTTTGAACCCACCTAAATTGGGATTAGGGGATGTTGTTGATGGTCTGGCATAGGTGGCAGCTACTGGATAAAAGTAAGCTGTTCCTATTGGTGGGTTTCCTATATAAATCAATATGCATAGTACCATCCTCAGACCTAATGATTTCAATATCCAAAAAATTCACTCTGTCCTAACTGTAGTTCACCCTGAATTTAAGATAAGGGTTGGTGGATTCCAGGTACTGTACAAACTGTGCCAGGTGACGGGATCCCCACACCACACCATCAATACATCATTAGTATAGCTGCACCACATATCCAGCTAGTTATAAAAGGGGTTCTGGTTTTGACCATGAATAGTTTCCATTTCCCAGAGACCTAGATATAAATTGGCATAAGTAGGGGAGAAAGTTGCACCCATTGCCGTCTCTTTGATTTGTAGAAGGTACTGGCCCTGGAAAATGAATACATTCTTTGTAAGAACAAATTGTGAAAGGTTGCATAGGAAATCTACAACACTTGGGTTGCATGTGGTAGCAGACTCCAACCAAAATTGCAGTGCTAAAAGTCCCCCACCATGTGGAATATTTGTATAGATGTCCTCTATGTCCATCATTAATAATAGCCAACCTGGTTCAATCTGTAGATCACCCAGGATGCCCAAAATCTGAGTAGTGTCCCTGATATAGGGTGGAAGCTAAGAGACCAAAAAGTTCATATTGGTCCACAAACCTAGATAATGGTTCTGTAAGGGACCCAATTCCAGACACAGTTGGATGTCCTGGGGGATCAACCAGGGTTTTATGTATTTTGGGAAGGACATAGAGGGTCTGATGCACAGGGTGGGGGACCTGCAGAAATTCCAGGGTATCTTTAGACATAAGCCCTTCCTTAAATGCATGCAACAAATAGTCATCAATTTCCTATTTAAATGACATTGTCAGTTCAGTCTTTAGGCCAGCATAAAAGTCAATATTGGAGAGTTGACAAAAGACTTCGCTTTGTAGTTCTCCACATCCATTAGGATGACAGAGCCACCCTTGTGCGTATGTCTTATAATAAGATGTGGATTCTTTTGCAGCTCTTGAATTGCTAACCTCACTGCATGGGTTGTATTCACAAAATGCAAGTCTTTAAAGTCTTTCTGTAATTTTTTTTAACTCATCGAGGACAGTTATCTCAAAAGTAAAAACTGTTGATGAGTAGGCTGGCATAAAAGTGGAGGGGTGTTTAAGTACACTTGGAGAAGCTACAGGGGTGGAGTTCAAAGTGTTACCTGTTTGAATTTTAGTGTCTGGGCAAGGTTTGTCACTTTAAATTTGATAATGAACAGTATCTGTTGGTAAGAGATTGATCTGATTTTATTTTTATATAGTGGATGATAGTAAAAAGGGAATGAGTAATATTCTGTTTCTATTTATCTGTTTTTACATTCGCTTGCGTGCATGCACAAGGAACGTTTTGGGAGAGTAGCACACTTTGGGTGTGCCTCTCCCATCTAAGCTGCTGCTCCTTGAGCAGGCGTGTGATCCTGCACCAATGGGTGCAGGGCTTTTATTATGACAGCGGTGTTCCTGCCTGTGAAGCTTGCGCCGCTGCCATGTCATTTACCACCGTCACGCCTCCCCACCATCGCGTCACGCGCGCTCCCCAGCGCCGCACACAGTCCCCCAAAGCTTTGGTGCCACGCTGGGAGCCCACCCAGCATGGCAGCGTTGTTGCCAGCGGGGTGCCCAATCCCCATCGGCTCCATGCCCCCCAAACCATCCTGCTGCCACACTGGAGCCCACCCAGCGTGGCAAGCGTTCTCTTTGTTTTGCGATGGGGTGCCCAATCCCATCGGCTCCTTGGCCCCCAGGATTACTTTGCCGGGGGTGCCCAACTCTTTGGCTCCTCGCCCCCAGCCATCTTGTGCCATACTGGGAGCCCACCCCAGCGTGGCAAATGTCCCGCTGTGGTCGTTTTTTGTTTTAACACCTGTAAAATAAAAGCGGTCCACGGCGTCTCCTAGCCCCCCTCCCACAACCCACACCCACCCACACGCACCAGCCTCCCCACACCCACCCCATACTTACCTCCGGACTCTGGTGCGACGATCTTTGGTGGACCGGGAACACGTCTGCACTCTTCAAAGCCGACCGCGAACTGAGGAAATGCCGGTAAGCTGTATAATGGGCTAGATAGGGGGTTTCAACTTTATTGCATATCTCAGTCATTTTTTGGAATTTTTGCACCAAATTTTCAACATGGGGTTTTTGGGACCTCTTCTCATGAATGATGTCACTGTCATGGCATTATTCGGGCCCGAAGGGTGATTTTGCAGGCACTGCGCAGTCACTGCATGAAATCACTCTTTGGGCTTGAATAACACCACGACAGTGACATCATTCATGAGAAGGGGTCCCAAAAACCCCATGTTGAAAATTTGGTGCAAATATTCCAAAAAATGACTGTTTTATGAGTGTGCGTTGCGCAGTTCCTACGCAGGCTTGTAAGTTCGCGAATTTTCAATATTTTTACTCCAGATTTTCAACATTGCCATTTTATCACACCTTCTTATGAGATATACAGCTGTCATTTATCACATCTCACCCAAAACATGTTTCCACTCATTTAGTGCACAATGGCACAGTCGGTGTGTGAAATCAATGTATGGAACACATTAAAAAAATCACAGTGACACTGTTCATGAGCAGAGGTCTTAAAATGGCTATGTTGAAAATTTGGTGAAAAAAATTCCTAAAAATGACTGTTTTATGAGCGTGGGTTGCACAGTTCCTACGTATGCTCGTACGTTTGCGAATTTTCAATATTTGCACTCCAGATTTTCAACATTGCCATTTTACCACACCTCCTCATGAGCAGTACAGCTGTCATTTTGCACATCCTGCCCAAATGTGTTTCTGCCCATGTAGCGCACAATGGCGCAGTCGGTGTGTGAACTCAATGTATGGGACACATTAAGAAAATCACAGTGACACTGATCATGAGCAGAGGTCTTAAAATGACTGTGCTGAAAATTTGGTGAAATAACTCCTAAAAATGATTGTTTTACGAGTCTGTGTTGCGCAGTTCCTACACACGCTCATAAGTTTGCGAATTTTCAATATTTTCACTCCACATTTTCAACATTGCCATTTTACCACACCTCCTTATGAGCACTGCAGCTGTCATTTTTCACATCTTGCCCAAAACATGTTTCCGCCCATGTAGCGCACAATGGCACAGTCGCTGTGTGAACTCAGTGTATGGGACACATTAAGAAAATCACAGTGTCACTGTTCATGAGCAGAGATCTTAAAATGGCTAAGTTGAAAATTTGGTGAACAAATTCCTAAAAATAAACTGTTTTATGAGTGTGCATTGTGCAGTTCCTACGCACACTTGTAAGTTTGCGAATTTTCAATATTTTCACTCCAGATTTTCAACATTGCCATTTTACCACACCTCCTTATGAGCAGTACAGCTGTCATTTTTCACATCCTGCCCAAAACGTGTTTCCGCCCATGTAGTGCACAATGGTGCAGTTGGTGTGCAAAATCAATGTATGGCACACAGTAAGACAATCACAGTGACACTGTTCATTAGCAGAGGTCTTAAAATGCCAATGTTGACAATTTGGTGAAAAAATTCCTAACAATGACTGTTTTACGAGCGTGCATTGCACAGTTCCCACGCACGCTCCTAGGTTTGCGAATTTTCAATATTTCCACTCCAGATTTTCAACATTGCCATTTTACCACACTTCCTTATGAGCAGTACAGCTGTCATTTTTCACATCCTGCCCAAAACGTGTTTCCGCCTATGTAGCGCACAATGGGGGTAACAAAAAGGTCATGCTGACACTTTATTGTGCAAATACCAGCAATCGCACAGGGCATTAGGGTAAAGCACCATACATGCCAAACACCACTGCAAATACCTGCAAGCGAATGTTCGGCATTGACAAATGCTTGTTCTATTTGTTACTTATCAGCTTTATGGCATTTATTACCCCCCCTTACTTCCTGCTTGTATATCTTGATATTGACTGTTGTGTGAGTAAATGAGTGGTGAGGGAACAAATCAAGAATAGGCTGCTGCTCTTGTTTATTTTCATGTAAACATCAGTGCTTTATTACAACCCCCCCCCCTTTAGCTCATAAGAGCTAAGCCCTGGTTTATAAGGAGGATCGTGGTAAATAGCATGGAATCCACCCATATTGGGTGACGTGGTAATGCTTCCAATCCCAGGCAAGGCAGCTTTTATGTCCCAGTCATGCTGTTCATCAAGTCATATTTTTCTGTTACGATGATATTTTTTAAGGGGTACTGATTTGAAAGGCTGAAAACTAAAACCTGCTGAAATCATGTCCAGGCAGTTACAATAAGTCCCTTCATGGCTATTTGTATATAAACTGCATTTAACTGCAGTGGTACAGGATGCGTAAGTCTGTTTTTTTTTTTTCTGTTAGAATTTGACTGTTGTCTTTGGGCTTTCTGT
Source organism: Neoceratodus forsteri (assembly GCA_016271365.2). Classification (NCBI taxonomy): domain Eukaryota; kingdom Metazoa; phylum Chordata; order Ceratodontiformes; family Ceratodontidae; genus Neoceratodus; species Neoceratodus forsteri. Next base: position 218,922,586 of record CM057453.1, read on the forward strand.
CAAACTTTAACCCTAGTTTACTGGGTTTTCTTGTCATTCAGATACAAAGCCAAAGCTCATCACGTTCAGTTCCATGTAACCATTGTATGCTGAATTGTATGTTTATCACTTGTTTTTAATTGGGAGATACTTTGGGCCAGATATTCAAAGCACTTGGTGCGAAACTGTTTATGCGGAAATAGGGCGTAATTAGCATGGGTCTGCCATATTCAAAAGGCCAAATAGCGTGCGCAAACTGCACTAGCGCTGGGCAAACCTTAATTATATGCAAGGGGCAAAATAAGCATGAATACAGGCACTATGAGATATTCAGCGACTAGCGCTATGCTAAGGTGTTTAGCGTGACATTGTGCGATCCTTAGTGTGGTACAAATTACTGCCCAGGAAAAGCCGATCTTAACCCTGGGCAAACAGCCTTGCATGACACTGGTGCTTTGCATGGTGTTAGTGCAGGATTAGCGTGGCTTGCGCGACCCTAACATATGATTATGACACTTAGAAAATGCCAGACATGGAGGACACATGCTGCTCACTGATAGCACCACCATGATGCCAACAGCTGCTACCAGTCCCAGCCAAGCACAGACAGTAAGAGGTGCTCTGACCCACAGGGGACATCATGGTAGTGTGGTCACACAGCACACACCTGCAGACCATACGTCTGTGGTGACCAACAGATGCCAGCACACACATGCAGCACTGTGGGCATGGTGACAATTGAGGGGAGGGTGTATAGGTGGCCAGACCTCACCACAGCACAGGTGTGGCTACAAGGCTGGGACACATCATGCAGTACACATGGGCCAGTAGTGGGAATACCCCACCACATGTGTGCCTTTCGTATCTTACATGCCCCCCCAGCCACATACCGCACAACTGTACAGATGCCACAGCACACACAGCCAACCATGTATATGTCACTGTTAGCATCCCATGCCACAGGTGCAGCATCTGTGGAGCACACAACAGTGAAACAGTACTGTCCACTGTCAGTAATCACCTGCAAGCTGGGCCTGTCACTGTGTACAGTGCAGTGGTCCTCACTGCCCTACATACCATAGGCATTGCTGTGTCCCTCACACTACCAGCCCCCTTGCTGCTGTAGTGCTTACTGTACACTGTAGCATGGCCTACAGTGTGATGGCTGCATGCAGCACACCCATCACCTCCTGTGCCTATGATGTGTTGTCCCCTGTGGCACACAATGCTATGCTGTACTGCATACATATAGCCAGCAGCAACCATCATGCACTGTCTGACTGACCTACAGGTGGAGCTGCGGCCAGACCTGGCCAGCCCCTGTACATCCAGACTGACCTACAGGTGGAGCTGTGGGACCCTGCAGTAACGCTGGGCAAACTGCATGCAAGTCAGGGAATAATGAGATGCTAATTTGACTGTTTGCCCAGAGACTACCTAAGTAGGCTCATTTGCATGTCACTTTTGAATATGGCAAATCTTAGCACTGGGCAAACGTGTTTGCACCGGGCAAACAGCTTATCTTCACGCTAAAGCCATGCTAACGTGTTAGTGTGACGCTAATGGATCGGGCAATATTATACAGTTTTGATCGCTGTTCTTTCACATCTGCTGCTGCCTGTAACTGTACAGCATCCACACGTTTGCTGGCACACACATTGACCAGATAGTTCATCTCTACCTGCCCTCATGTTGCTGTGCACTGTGTTGTTGTTGTGGTTTGCACTTCCTGGTTGTTATATTCAGTGCTATCTTATTCCAGGGCTATGTTTGCCCTGAACTCCCAGCCCAGTTTGCATGGTATCATTCCCATGCTATATTCAGAAGCTGTTTGCCCTGGGCTATTCCTTTTGAATATAGCTTGCTTTGTGCTCTGGGCTATGTTTACCCACCGGGCAGTGTTAATTTAGCCCAGGGGCAAAGTTTTGAATATCTGGCCCCTTGTCTGCTATTCGAAAGCACTTACTTGAGGTTAGATCCTAATCAATGTTGCTTGACTGCATCTTGCAGTCACTGGGAAAATGTAGTTTTCCAGGGCCAGGACTTTTACTACTTTTAGAGTGGAAGCCTGCTTTTCCTGGGTTCTTCTATTCAGAACTCCTGGGACCAACAGACCAGGGCATAAAAATAGAAGTCCCTAGAACTTGTAAGATTTTAACATATGGTACCAAAATGCGCCTCCACTATAAAAACAGTCCTAGGGGATTGAAATGCAAACTAGAAATGTATTTATATTTTATTCATTTAAAGTTTGGTGACCAGGATAGGCACACTGAGCCAAGGCTTGTTTACAGGTGTGACCGGGAGAGAGTGACAGCAGTAGGTGCATGACCATGTACAATAAAATCACACAAGTAAGGAATTTCGAAGAAAGACTAAAACAATGTAAAAAATGTACATGTACAACGGTTATGGGAAAACAAGAATGTGATCAGTAATGTCATGCCAAGAACATTTCTGGGAAAGGTCACCAAATAAAATGTGACTCTGGGGAACACTAAATTATCTTTCCATAGCATTCTTAGGCTCAAATAGCATTCCTGGAATGGAATTAGGGGGGTGGGGAGATGACCCCTAGATTTATGGAGGTGATCTTCTGCATGTAAATACAATGGTGTTATGGTGTATGGCATTGATTGGTGTGACAGAATGCATGTGATATGTATTTGTGTGGTGTCTCAGCATGCATGGGGGTATAATGTCTCTGTGTGTCTCACAGTACATGGGTGTATGATATTGATTTGTGTATCAGAGTGCATGCTGGTACGGTGTTGGGCGATGTAATGTAGTGTATGGTGTCAAGTGGTGTAACAGATTGCATGAGGGTATGGCTTCATGACGTATCTCAGTGTGCTTGTGGATATGGTGTCAGGTGGTGTGACAGCATGCACTGAGTATGGTGTTGGGTGCTGTGTGAGATTACTCAGGGGTATGGGTCATGAAATGTGTCAGAGGACATGTTAGTGTGGCGTTGGTTGGTGTTGCTGTACAAGTCAGAGTGCACAGGGGTATGGTGCCGTGTAGTGTAGCAACATGCACGGTGGTATGATATTGGGTGGCATGACAGTGAGGCTGCTGTGTATGTCACAGAGCATAGGGTTATGATGTCACTTTGTGTGATAGAGTGCATGGTGGTATGATGTTGGTTTCTGTGTGCATTTGGTATGATGCTGGGTGCTGTGTCAGACTATATGTGGGTATGGGATCACAAGATGTGTCAGAGTGCATGGTGGTAGGATATTGGGGTGCCAGCATGCATGGGGTATGGTGTAGCAGTGTATGTCATAGTGCAGGAGGGTATGATGTTAGTTTATGTGACAGAGTACATTGTGGTATGGTGTCAGGTGGTGTGACAGCATGTATTGTGTTAAGTGGTGTGACACAGTGCATTGGGGTATGGTGTTGGTTTGTGTGTCAGAGTGCATGGTAGTATAATGTTGGGTGGTGTAATAGCATGCATGCTGTATGGTGTCAGTTGGCGTGACAGCATGCATAGGGGTATGGGGTTTTTAAATGTGCCAGCATGCATGGTGTTATGATTTTGGTTGTTGTGACAGCTTTTATTGGGTATGGTGTCGGGTGCTGAGTCAGGTTATAGAGGAACAAAAGCTGTGTCCTTCTCCCTACTCTCTGAGCTATCAACACTAAAATGATTCTTCCAATTTTTGATTATGGTGACATTGTCTACAGTGCTGCACTAAAGTGCACCATTGCCAAACTGGACCACCTCTTTCACTCCTGCTGCTTTGCCTTGAACTGTCCTCCTTGCACACACCACTGTTCCTTAAATTCCTCCCTCTCCTTCCCCTCCCTGGAAGCTCATCGCCTAACCCACTGTGCCTCCGTTATCTGCAAATTCTGGCTGGCCTCCTTCCCCTATTACCATACCTCTCTCCAATCTCCCTTGCCTCCCTCCTCATACACACTTCGTAAGTCTAGCTATCGTTCCTTCGCACTCCCCTCGAGGAAATCCCTTACTGGCCAGACTGCCTTCTCCTACCACTTTCCTAAACTTTGGAACTGTCTCCCCCTACACATTCACTCTTTCTCTTCCAAACACTCTCTCTCCTCTCTTTTCCAAGATTTCACAGCTCCATCCTCCACTTGCCCTTGAGACCTCTTGCTGCCCCACCATTAATCTACCCTCTTATCCTCTTTTCCTCCTTCCCTTGCCCTTCCCCTCAACTAACCTCCTCCTCCCTTTCTTCCCCCTCTTCCCCCTTTCTCCCCTATTCTGCAATTTCCCCTTTCTCTCTCCCAGTCTGTGTTTGTATCGCCCTCCATTGTTCACTCTCCTTCTCTCAGCAACCTACCCCTTAGAGGCAGCAACTTAAATGAACTCACAAGAACAAACATGGGCAGGTCCCCCATCCTGTCCTGTATAATTTTGCTTGTTCAATGAAGCCCAATATTTTCTTTTTTTTTGTACTGTATAATTTATTGTTCTGATTGATGATTTACTGTATAAGTTATTGTTCTGTTTTGTTCTTATCCTCCTATTTCCCTAATCCCACGACACATCTGGAAACAAGCAATTACCAGCTAAGTATGTCTTTCCTGGTGAATCTTTTGAAATAAATAAATAAATAGATTGCATGGAGGTTTGATGTCAAATGGTGTGAAAGGGTGTATGGGGGTATGGGTGCTTTACTTGTCTCAGAGTGAATGGGGTTTGGTTTTGGGCAGTGTGACACAGCACATGGGGGTATGGGGTAATGAGATGTGGCAGCATGCATGATTGCATTATGTTGGGTGGTATTAAAGCATGCATGGTGGTATGTCATCACTATGTATGTAATCATGCATGGGGATATGATGTTAGTTTTTGTCTCAAAATGCATTTTTTTACAGACATTTTCCAGCTTATCAGAATTAAAGGAGAGAAACACTAATTCACTATAATTTGTATTATTATTTATTTATTTACTTTATTTTATTTTGGTAACCGGGTAAGCCCAGTGAGACCAGAGGTCCCTTTTTCAGGGACGACCCTGAGTTAATTACAGGTAACATAAAGCAATACATTTATACATTATGCATATCGAGACAGGTCATACAGCAGGAAAAATACAAAATATTAGTCAGTTGCAACACATAGCTTATGATCAGACAGTTACAGGAAGTCAGAGACATGATTTACATTGTATTTTAAGAGATACATTGCTATTTAAGAACACCCCCAGGTTCCTGTCCTAAGGATAAAGACCTTATCATTTGTAACAGTAACATTGGCTCAAACTCAGTAGGTGTGACTTAAGCTGCTTTTTGAAGTCTTTCAGGGAAGTAGAGGACAGGATACATGAAGGCAGCGAGTTCCTCAGGGAGGGGGTGGATGTGGAGAAGGATCATGCTCCACCAGAGGTCCTAACTCATGGCACCTGGAGCAGATTACATTCTGGGGACCTCAGGGTTCAGCTACATAGCTTCCACTGCAGCATATTTTTGAGGCTGGGGGGGAGTACAGTACTGCATTAATTTGAAGGCCAGGCATAGGAATAGGGTAGTTCAATTTCCTTTTTAGTGACAGCCACCCAAGGGACCTAAGGATTAGACAATGGTGATCATGGGACCAGGCTGAGTTGGCAAACCTGGCTATCCTGTGAAGGAAGGACCTGATCATCTGTAGTTCCATGCTCCTGAGCGAGTGTAGCACGGGGGCCCTGTGGAGAACTGTAGGGAGAAGGATGCTTTGAGCAATTCTAGTCTGGGATTCTATGCTGAGGAAGGGATTGAGCCGTTACATTACGCCTACCTTTTGATTAATAGTTTAGGTCAGATATCTAATGTGAGTTATAAAGGAGCCATCTTGGTCAAGGTGGATCCCTAGTTACTTAGTGGAGCTGACCACTTCAATCTTTGTTTGATCAGAGAGGCAAAGTGAAAGCATTGCAGAGCTGTCCAGGCCCAGATTCCTTGGCCCAAACAACATAGCTTTAGTATTTCTCCCATTGAGAACGGGTTTGTTAGAGTGAAGGTTAGTGGAGTTTGGGGCAGTTCTATAGATTGCTGCATCATCAGCATATAGAGTGACGGTGGCCCCTCTGGAATGTTGGGGGAGGTCATTTAATAATAACGAAAATAATAAAGGCCCCAGAATGGAGCCTTGTGGGACTCCATCTAGGATGGGCCATTGATCAGAGAGAGCTCCTCTCCACCTTACTATTTGAGATCTGCCCTCAAGATAGCTTGTAAACCACAGTCATCCAGACCCAATGATTCCAGCTTACCAATTAACAGTTGATGGTTTACTAGATCGAAAGATTTGATGAGGTCTATAAAGACCACACTGACTAGGTGTCCTTGGTCCATGGAGCTCTGGATGGAGCCTGTCAGGCTACAGCACGTAGGATGCATCCCCTGGACAATCCACATAATATCCTCCAACTCCGGTAGGTCAAAGGTACTCCAGGAAGTACGAGGTATCGTGACCAAGTGCCGACCAACCGCGTCCCCCATAGAGCGAGTCAAGTGGATCTCTGACCTGATGTCGGCCACCTTATTTGCAAAGAATTGAGCAAGCTCATCACACTCTTTTTGTGAAAAAGCTCGACAGAGCTGCAGACAGGCTGGGTTGCACAACCTGTCCACAGTTCGGAAGAGTTGGGCTGATCGATTCTGAGTGACAGCGATCTCCCTGGACAGGAACTCTGCCTTGTTACAGGAGATCACTGATTAGTAGAACTGATAATGCTCCACCAAACTGAGGCAGTCGGCCTCCAGGGCAGATTTCTGCCAGCAACATTCTAACCTTTGTCTCATCTGCCGCAACTCCCTCAAGGACCCATCAAACCAAGGGGCCCGAGGTAGGAGTGGGAGGGGACGAACATGGACAGGAACAATCAAGTCTAAGGCTAAGGAAATGGCCTGATTATAGGCCAGAACCAATGACTCAAGACTCAAGCTGGCAACAGGAAACTCCAAGAGGTCAATCGCTGCTGCCAGGTCTTCAGGGCACACATCCCGTAAAGGGCGGTAACTGACTATCTCCACAGAGGCAGACCTATGAAGAGGGGTACAAAAGTTGAACCTCACAGTGTAGTGATCGGACCAACTGACAGGTTCTACCACCAAATCAGAGGCCTCAATCCCCAGGAGGAAAACCAAATCCAGAGAGTGACCATGATTATGGGTAGCTGAAGAAACAATTTGTGTGAAGCCCAGTGATGCCATCAGCTGAAGGAAGTGCTGACCAAAAGGTGAGAGTTTGTCATCGACCCAGGCATTGAAGTCACCCAGAACCATCAGTCTGGGTGACTCCAATGCCATGTCAGCGGCAAAATCTGCCACTTCCTGCAGGAATCACTTTTCGTCCCCGGGTGGACGGTAGATGAGAGTTATCCTGCAGCCCACACCAGCTACCACAGTAGATTCAAAGGATTCACATTCCTCTACTGGTACAACAGTGAGGCCCAACTCGGTCTTGAAACAGACTGCTACCCCCCGTGCGGTCCAATCTCGGGCAGTGTATCACCGAGTACCCGACTGGGATTGCTGCCTCCAAAATGGGGCCAGCATTTTCATCCAGCCAGGTCTTGGTGATGCAAGCCAGATCAGCTATTCCAACAAAATCTGCAATAACAGCAGACTTGTTCTTGATAGATCTGGCATTGCATAGCACCACTCGGGTTGGCCAGGGTTTGTGAGCCGTCCCCAGCTACTTGCCCATCAAAGGAGATGGTGTCCTTGGGTATAGGGACTAGACATGGATTACCATGTTCCAGGCTCCATTTTGCCCCAGGGTGTCTTCTGGATCTAACCAAACCTATGTGAGAGGACCATTCCTTCAACCTCTAATGTCCGCGCCCCCCACCATGCCCACCCCATCCCTCCTATGTACACTACCGAATGCCCGATAGTGCTGGTAGATAGAAAAAGGTGGGGCAGGGGAGAACAGGTGGAGGGCATGGAGAGAGAAGGACGAATAACGTAAGACTGGCGGAGCTAACAGGCACATACCACAAGCTAAAAACTACAACTAGAGCCAAACACCACAACAAAGTCCTAATTTTCTTATGAATGACTACCTTGAATTACAATATGCTCAATAGGACTTCTAACTAAAAACCTACCCAAATCACACCCTTCTCATTTACACAAATAATTCAAAAATCATAACCCTACAATACATCAAATAAAAACAACAAACACAAATAACAAAACTTCCCCACCCCAAAACCCTCTCACGGCTCAGAGGGGGAAAAAATGATACTAAACAGACATAAACATGACATCAATAAAAATAAAAATAATGGAGTCATAAAGGTATATGAAAGGAACAGATAGTCCAAGTCCTGATGGTCCTCTCACTACCAGCAGGACTATTGGAGAATGCTCAGGACCTCACACCACTGAGCAAAAAATGTAGACAGTCTTTCATCCAGTGATAAAAGTAAATAATCCTCAGGCCACTGATGCACTCACTATCAGGGCCTAAGGATATACTGTTTTGGCACTCTCACTGCCACAAGTAATAAAATTAAAATTAAACAGCATCCAAAACAGGCAGAAAACAAATATGTTAAGGCACTCCCACTGCCCAAAAGAAATAAAATAAAAGTCTTACCGTAACCAGGAATATAAAGAAAAATGTAGAGTACTTTAATCCACCACTCTCCCTCACAGAGTAGGGGGTAGAAGAATCCAAGAAAAATCAATTGTCTCTCCAGCAATCCAGAGAAGAATCTGTAGCTGCTCCATTGTAATCCGAAAAACCATAAGTCAAGAAAGACAGTACATACAATCCCAGGACAGATTTTGTAAGCAAAGGAGCGAGGGGACCATAGTCAAAGGCCAGGAGTGTGCATATATCAAAATGAAGATGGGTGTCCCCCCCACCCACAACCAACTTAACCAGGCCCTGCACACACCACCCAAGACCCGAAGCTATAGGCACCCTGAGGCCAGACCTCCAGGACCAACCACAGGGTAACTTAGGAGCACCCCAAAGAAAATGTCTCCAGCTCCCCAGAGCCAAATGAGGCAGTTCCCGCTTGGTCCCAGGCAGTGTGATCAGTATTCACCCTAGGCGCAGGGGGGAAAGGGCCTCCATCACCCAGCACAACACACTGGCCTTGCTACCCCAAACTCAATGCAGTCAAACAAGTGTAATCACCCAATGATGGTAGTGCAGCATCAAATCAGGTCGAATCAAATCAAATCCAAACAGAGAAGCAGGATAACAGTTTTAAAAAAACAGGTCCCACCACTCATGGCACTCCACAATAGCGTTATTCCAATCTTCAGTTGTGCACTTCCTTCCTGTGAGTCCAGAACATCAGGAAAACCCAGAGTTTCAGGTGAGGCACCAAACCAAAGTATCAGGGAGGCACCAAGCCAGGCAGCAGGGCGACAAAACCTCTTCACATCCACAACTCACACGGAAAAATGTAAATACTAACGTGTGAGTCAGGACCAGGTCCAAGCTAAAACTCAGCCAAACACTAACAAAACACTAACAGAGTGACTGACCGATGAATGATCAAATGCAAGAAAAATTCAGTCCTATAAAATAAATACGAAACAAAATAAACACAGTTAAAATACAGAAACAAATAAAAACAATGAAACAAGGTAGGTTCATAGTGGCTGGCCCAGCATGACCACCAACCAGTGTAGAGGGCAGCCACAGGGCCCAGTGATCTCAAGAGTTCTGCAGTGAGGTTGAGGCACTGGATGCCACACCTCGCACTATGCTGGCAACCCGGGTTCGGGAATGAGCCCGGATCATCAGAGTCTGGCAGGGAAGGATTAAGATTGAGCGTCCATTGACTACTATCCTAGTCCTGGGGTGGGTTGGGGAACACCATTGCATGGCAGTGACCTCTGGGGACACCTGGAGGTACTGCCGGCGTGATGGCAACTGGGGGTGCGTGTGGCTGACATCGACATGCAGAGCCTGATGTCATTACATGGCTGCATCCCTAAGTAACAGAAAAATCGGAGGAAAATGGCTGGGCGTGAGCATGCAGCTTGATGGCTGTACCCTTCACTACCCAGAGGACTTGCGAGGAGTCCCATCAGGGAGGATCCAGGGCTGTCCTGGCAGAGAGTGGCAGAGGGGGCCTCCAGCAGGACAGCATCATGGCTGTCCCGGACCCTCCTGGGTGTGGTATGAGCCACCCAGCTCTCCGGGTGGGCAAGTTAGCGGCTGGATAACCCAAACTGGTCTCGCTGCAGAAGGAAACAAACATAGCAGTGATAAAAAAAACAAAAAACTGTGGCTGTGGAACAAAGTACTGGGGCTCAGCTACTCTTGCAGCAGTGAGGGGTGATACAGTGTGGGACATATTGGTACTTGAGAACCTGACAGACCATGTTTATGATTGGGCAAGCAAATACAATGTCCAGCACCCTCTCTCTTGAATAGCTGGGCTTAGAGAGTATTGAAAAAGTAATGAAGAATGAGGAATGCCTTTCTGTGGAATTCCCATGACGAACACTGTGATATACTTAGACAGTCATACAGTATATGAACAAACAGTTTCCAGTGCTGAATATTTGCCTGCATTATATTATAGACATTTAAAACTTTGAAAGGGGTGTTTGTATGTGTGTGTGTGTGTGTGTGTGTGTGTGTGTGTGTGTGTGTGTGAGTGTTTAAGAATGGGAAGATTGAAGGCCTCCCACCATTGGAGACAGACAGGTCAGCAAACATTCTGTATGCTTGACTTGATCAGTCACTCTCCTTGCTTAAGTTGTGGGCTCAATGTAGTTGATGGTTACTGGATGCCTGGATGACTGCCTGCTGACTGACTGCTTCCCCCTAACACCACCACCACCACACCCACACAGGCACACCAAGGGTTTTGAACAAGAAGACCCCTACTATAAGGGGAATAACATTTCTATATGGAGGAGAAGCACAATATCCTAGGTAGAACAGCCAGCCCTCATCATGTGTTGAAAACTTGGGGCAGTGTATGATTTAGGCAGGCAGACACACACCATGGTATGTGACAGAGGAAGCATCCCCACTAGAGGTGGCAGTGCCATCCAGGGCACGGAAAGATGGAGTGATCAGTAATCAATGAGCTGAGCATCTTGAATGCTGCCAAAGGCAAGGTAGGCCATGTTACTGGCATTCTGGACATGCTGATTTGTGCAGATACAGAGGCTATAACTGTCAATATCCCACTGTGGGGCTTGACATCTCATGGAGAGGGGTGGTTCTAGAGGCAATTAGTACGGTATTTTCTGTATACATCAACATGCATGTTTATGACTGAAGAGGCTCATATGCCAAGAGGGTGATTGCTTGTGGGCATGCATGGATATTGTGCCCTGCTATCCCCATGGTTTTAGACATGGCAATGTGGAGACAGACACACCATCAGTGCCAGTAACTAAATGCAATGTGACATCATATGGAGGCCGCAGGCACAGTCATGTCATCATGTGCAGTGTGAAGAAATGCACATAAGAATGGGGGCACAGGATGCCAGAAGGGGATGAACCATGTATGGATTGCAATGAGAAAATGGTGTGGTGGAGGGGCAGTACCAGTCACTTGACTGGATGTTTCACAGGCTGCCCTGATCCACAGTTTACGACTGGGGCATGAACACCTGAAACCCACACCACTCACAACAGTTGATACGCAGATCATGGGAACCTTGCAGAACAGGTGCCTACACTTGGCTGGGCATTGAGGAACAGCTGTGATGGTAACACACACCCTCTGTGTTACTTAGCCACAACACAGGTCACCAAAGTCCATAGCAGAGTTGACAGCATATGTGTCTCATACACATGTGTGGACAGTGGTCACCCAGGTAGCCACAATGGCCCAGGACCATGATGTAACTATGGACTGCAGGCTGCAGCAATATGTTTCCCTCCATGGTGGTGTATGGAGACACACACACACACACACACACACACACACACACACACACACACACACACATGTTAATGCATGCATGGTGTTCTGTATGCACAAGTAAAGTAGGTCATGTCATGAATGATGTTAAAATTGGCCCCTTAGACAGTAATAGTCAATAGTTGAAGAGGAAGGTGAACAATGTTATATTTGTTCCCAGCCTGGTGGTGGTATGAAAAAGCCTGCCTTCAACCTTTGGCACATTCTCTGTTGAATGTGGGTAATAGACTAATTGTAAGTCCAGCATCCACACACAACAGAGAGGGTATCAAACTGATTTCATTGTATGCAATGTATGCAGTATCCCTTATTATTAATTGAAATCAAGCAGATGGTATAACAAAATGGAATTCTCACAACAATCAGTGTTACAGTTCCAGTAAATAGGTCAATAAATCATAGATTACTAGGACATTGATAGAGTTTTATAAAACAGCCACTCAGAAAGGTGAGCTTTTCTAACCCTGATTGGGCATGGTGGTGTCTTCACCCTTTGTGTACTGCACTGAAAAGTGTTACATAATGAACTGTAGTCTGTAGACTATTCTATTATAGTGGTTACTGCAGTGAACTTTATAAGTTCCCCTTTTTACTAATGCTGCATAGCAGGTAGTGAGCTGACAGAAGGCAGAAAAACACCTCACACCAGTTGAAGAAACATGGCAGCCTGGGTAGCATCATGTGATGATCGGACTCGGACTCAGCGAGGAAGGCATCATCAGTGCCATTTCACGACACCTTACTTACTTCACGGTGCAAAGTTACCAGGTACTACTGTGTTACTCTCACTCACAATTGTTTTCTTTTTTTTTCAGATTTGAGGCCAGGGTGTTGGGAGTGGGGTGTGAGTGGAGAACTGCTAGGGTGCTAGGGTGGATACAATAGTAAGATAAATATGGAGGATAATACCTGAGTAACAGTGATTGACCACAATGTAATTACCTCCAGCAGTTGCCAGGACAACCATCTAAATCTCAAGAGTGCAGCTGTCATGGCAACTGCGAGAGGTGATTACATCCGTAGTTGACCACCATTAATCAGGAACTGAATCTTATAGTGTGTAGAAAAACTAGCCAGTACTGTGGGTAAAAAAAAAATATTTTTTTTCAATGTGCCTATGTGCGTTTGTTCTTCTGCTTGGCTATGAATGCCTCCTGATTTGAATGTTAAGCAACTGAACTGCTGAAATTAGCTATTTTCATATATACCACAGCGGGTCTTTATTGTAACTGTCCTTGGAATGGAATGTGTGTCTTTTGAACTAATGTTTAAGCAGCAGATCACCTTTCCTTTCTAAGAATTTTAACAGGTGGTCAGTCACATTCTAACCTGTAATCCCATCATTAAGACAAAGTTAAGCAAGGTTCACAGCATAATGATGTCATAATGATGGGATTGTCAGGTTATAAACTGACTGAAAACAGTGGTTAATAGACACTGTCCATACATGATGTAACCCCCATGCCACTCTACACAGTTGGCAGCCCTTATTGAATTACTGGCACAATGCATCCATAGGTGGCATGCACTTAAACTTAGAAATGGTGCCATTACCACACCTACTACCTTTGGGCATGTACCAGGCTCATTCTCTAGAGTTCAAAGGGCTGTGGTTTACAGAACAAATGGTGAATTTACCACCAGAACCTGGGTGGAGATTGCTGGGGGCATGCTAAACCTATCTTCTGGAGTTGCACCCAGTAAATCTATACACGAAGCAACAACGTAATGTCCAGACCTGCAGGAATTCTAGTGTAGGACTTTATTCAAACAAATGATCTTTAAAGCAAGGGTGGTGGCCCAAAGTTTTATTACATAGCAATTGGCACTTTCCTTTTGCAGAACATATTCCAAACTGTAACTTTCAAGAATATTTGTATTCCCATAAGCGTAGGATTTTTGCAAACTTTAAACATGTTGCTGAACATTAGAAGTATTCTTCCCTAATGCATAAGGGATGCAATATAGCGCAGTGGTTTAAGGCTCTGAGTTGCAAATCTGGTGACATCCAGCAGACCAGACCTGGGTTTGAATCCCACAGCTTCCACTTGCATACTGTGTGATCCTGAACAAGTCACTTAACTTCCCTCTGCTCCCAGGTCACACCTGTAAAAAAACTTTCATCTTAGTGTGCTACTCCTGGTTAAAAAACAACTAAAACTAAATTAGTTTAGCCACCACATGGGGTGAAATCTTCCTCAGACTATGGCCATTAGTCTATGGTAACCAGGTGCCCTTTTCGCACCATGTGTTTGAGATTAAATAATCCACTCCAGTGAATGGGGTTATTGGTAGTTAACCCACACACCCCAACTGCTGTGAGGCACTGGGACTCGACATGTGGCATGCTGCCCAACCAGACATGGTGTGTGTGTTGTCGTGCATTAACTTTCTATAACCCCATATATTGGAATGGAGTTGCGTACTTGTTTTGTCATTATATGATGACAAATGTGTGTGATTGCAATCAATCAATCAAACTTTATTTAACCAGGCAGTTATATCATTGAGCAAGCTCATTTCCGAGATGGTCCTGGACACATAGGACAAATTCATATACAGTATTCAATATCATTTCATAACACAGCAAACCCTGAATCAGACTACTTTTATGCACGAAATTAATTAATATCTGGAGCAAGATTAAGATAACAAGGGCTCTATACATACACAGGCATTTCATCATATAAAGATTAGGAGACAATAGAGGACAGAGGGGAGGGGGGATGGGAAAGACACAGTGGAGGGCAGAGGGAGAAGAGTATGGCAGGACACATGAGGGGAGGGGGCGAGGCAGCCCTGTTAGGGCAGAGGCCCCCAGGAGAGGTTCCATGGGGGAGGAGGGGGATAATTACACTAAGAGAAATCCTTCCAACAGGGGGAATAAGAAGGCCAGGGAGGTCCAGGAGCTAGGGAAACATTCAGACCATAAGCCAGTGATTAGCTGAAGCAGTCACATGAACTCAGCATCTCAGGGTCACACACAGTCAGTGGTTCGGCAATCATGTAGTGACAGAAATGAGAACAGTCAGCTATCATCAGATGCTTGTGAAGTAGTGTACACATGTTGAAACCACTTTTATAATTGCTTTAGATAACCTGCTGGCTGCTACCACCAATGTGGTATAAACAACACCTGCGGGATACGAAGTACGAGAACTGTCAATGACTATGTCAAGCTCAGGTCAAGGTTTGAACACCAAAAACAAAAACCACCACCACAAAGTCTTTATTAGATTGCTGAGCAATAAGAAAATGTCCTACAAATCAGTGTCTTGTGAGTGTGACTGACTCTGGAGAGAGTTCATCATATGTGACTGGGCCAACTGCTGATGGTTCTTCCACATCCAATTCCATATCTAAGTCCAACACTGGGGAAAGTGACAGTTGCAACCTTAAAGTAGCTTTGTTTTGTAACTATGATGACTTTCCTATACTTGAGTTATCAGAAAGTGATGATTGTTCTTCTTCTAATTGTATCCCACAACCTGTAGCATCTTAGGGTCACACACAGTCAGTGGTTCAGCAATCATGTAGTGACAGAAATGAGAACAGTCAGTTATCATCAGATGCTGTGAAATGTATTGTTATATGTAATTACTGACATCAATGGGAAAGTGAATTTGATTGGCTAGAGGAGAGAGATGGAAAAATGTTTTGCTCTGTGTGCCATTTCGATCGCCGTCTCACAAACTAATTTGCTACTACAGCAGCAGGTGTGTCAATGTGTTTGCAGTATGTCTGACAGTGACAGTTCAGGGTAGCCTGATTGGCTTTCATAAAATGGGTTTTGGCTATTTGGCTTCTCCAGTTACAGTGGTGTGGTGCTTGCTAATTAAGCACTAAGGCATGACACGAGTGAGAGAGGGTGTATGTTATAGTTTGATAGTGCCACACCTCGGGATAGTTTTAAGCATGAGGCATAGCTGCATAGCAGAGTGCTTCACCACTGAAGAAGGGCCGTAAGCCCACCATTATGCACCCCCTGTAGTGCCTTATTGCGATAATGAAATGGGTCATTTTTGTTTGCAAATGTGCTGAATTTTTTAAACAGGTTATTTCAGCTGGACCATTGTGCTTGGAAAAGGCACAGCTGAAAGCAGCTGTCTTCCAATCAGAGTTCAGCATTCTTTCTAAAGACTTCAAAATATGATTATGAGATGGGTAGAAAGGATGCTGAATTCTGATTGGCAGAGAGCTGCTTTCTGCTGTGCCATTTCCAAGCACAATGGTCAAGCTGAAATAACCTGTTTAAAAAAAGTCATCACATTTGCAAAAAAAAGGAAGCATTTCATTATTGCAGTAATGCGCTACAGGGGTTGCATAATGGTGGGCTAACGACCATTCTCGGATGGTGGAAGCACTCGACTATGCAGCTAAGCTTCATGCATCAAACCATCCCGAGATGGGCTGTTATCACACCATAACACCCCCCAGTCATGCCTCATTGCTTATGTCATAATCATCATAGTTCATCTACTGAAGGCTTGCAATTTGTAGTGTTAATGACTGGTAACAGAAAATAACAATTTATGCCTCAAGTATGCTGACTCTGTCACCATGCTGTGTTCAAGACTACACTGTCCCCACCCACATGCTCAGACATTTGATGACTTGTAGCGGGGGAGAGCACAGTGGAGCGCAACCCATAGAATCCTGCAATCAGTACAGACAGTGAAAGAGTCCACAGTACTTACTACTTTTAGGATATCACAGAACATGTATAGAACTTCTTCGGGGTTATCTCACTCATTAGGTGCCTACCAGTACCAAACACCATATGAACCTCACTGTCAGTGAATGGGAATCCACACGGAAGATTTCTGCAGTACATCGCTCCCTCCTCAGTTCTTTCCCACCACCAAGTTGCATGCATGTTCTCCACTGACAAGCTGTTCAGTGTTAGCGGACTTAATGCCTTTTTATGGATTAGGGCCTACTGCCATCTGGAGTACATACTGTACACAGTACCACACTCATTCCAATAAGCATTACAGTCTTGATATTGCCTCAAGAGCCCATGCAGGTTTTGGCAGGGATGTGCTACAAGGACTACTTTCTTAGATTTGTGGAGTCCCTGGCAGATTCAGTTGCCAAGGTCTCCCCCAGGGTGTGCCTCATGAGCATTGCTCCCTTCTTCACCGGGGGAGTGAAGGACTGTTGATGGAGTGTGACTGCCCACACCTATATCAGGCTGGCGAAGACTGCTGACGACAGTGTCACATGTGCGGCCCAAGTTGTACACTTCTAAAAATCTTGTGTGTTTACTGTCCTACATCAGTGGTGAAGAGTTCCTATGGTGCACTGGCATGCACCTGATGAGTGAGATCCCCTCAAAGATCTACTGTTTATGGTACATTCTTATGTATCTGTTATTTCTCTGTTTCACTGATGTGTGCAATTTCATTGTCGGGGTAAAAGCAGATGGCAGCTTTACTGTTTTATTCTCCTCTTCTCCAGTTCCATAGCATTTACAAGAAAATAATTTTCCTGTTTTAGAAAAATGTTAGAAATCAGCCCTCAGGAAGCACAGTCATGCAAAGGACTATTGTACAGCACTGGAGGCAGAGATTCTTAGAAGGAGACTGTATGCAGTTAGTGACAATGATGAGGCAGAAAGTTCAGAAGATAATGATTCAGCTATAAAACTTGTAAACAACAGTTAATGTCATCTTTTTAAAGTGATGTACTTTGCAGCAAAGACAGATATGGCAAACTGCAGTGTCAACCAGCTTTGAGACTTCATTCGCTGGACCGAAGGTCAATACTCAGTACATGACATAAGTGACTACAGTGTTCATGACGTTCAAAGAAGTATAGTGAAAGTATTAGATAGCAAAGACATAAAAGAAGCATTACAAAATCCCATGTTTGGCTTAATAGTTGATAAATCCACTGATCTTTCAGTCCACAAAACTGTAATAACGTATATTCGATATGTCAGTGAAGGGGAGATGACAACAAAACTAATTGGCAACATCAGGGTAAAGGATGGTTCAGCACACCAGTTAACTCAGGCAATTGTAAACAGATGTCAGGCCCTGGGATTCATCATGAGTAAACTTGTGGGCTTAGGTAGTGATGGGGCAAGTGTAATGATGGGCAGATCCAATGGTGTTGGCACACTTTTGACTTCACTGCATTCACCTTATATGATTCATGTACACTGTTTGGCTCACAGATTGGCTTTGGCCTGTTCACAGTCTGCTGCCAAATTTAGATACCTACAAGACTTTCAGAGTAATATTAATGGTACATATGCCTATTTCAGTACATCTGCTGTTAAGCAAGCCAAGCTAGAAGAAAGGCAAAGGGTGATTGGTACAGTGAAAGGAAAGATGAAAGAAGCAATTAACATACATTGGCTGTCAATGCAAAATGCTTTAAGTGCACTACATACATTTTAGCCTGCTGTTCTCCCTATACTTAAAGAGGACAGGAATCATGCCAAAGCTCAGGGTCTTCACACATTTCTGACTACTTATATTTTTGCAGCTGTTCTATGTTCGTTGATATTCTTAAAGTACTGGTGACTCATTGTAAATCATTTCAAAAGCAGGATCTGCTGTATGTGGATGTGAAACTGCAAGTGTTTTGTGCAATTGGTGAGTTAGAAAACATGAAAACTGAGCCAAGCCCAATCCTGACAGCTTTTCAAGAAGCATGTGAAATTGAGACTAGTGATAGTGGACAAGTGAGAGCATGTTGCAAAATACAGGAATCTCAGCAAGTTGACGTTGAGGTTGAACTCAAGTGTTCAGAGAAGATGACAACACAATTCTCAAAACTGAGGGAAGAGTATCTTGATACTCTAATAAGCAACATGAAGTCTAGGCTGTGGTCTGATTCTAAAACAAAAGCATTTTTGGATGGCATTGCCAATCTAACTGATCCACACTCTGTTTTAGACTCTAATACAGTCAGTATTCAGAATAGTTAAAAAATTGTGAAAAATTCGGTTCCCACACACAATATGACAGTGATCAAGATGATACTGAGACAAATATTCAAGAATGCAAACCTTTACTAGATAAAAATTGTCTCCACTCAGACTGGGCAAAAGCAAAGGCAGTGATGCTGGAATGCTATAGGAACCTTAGTTCAAAGCTTTATGAGAAGTGTCATTTCAAAGTACTGTGACACAATGCCAGCATATTCTACATTACGTAATATCACTTTATGCATTCCTCTTACATCTGTAGAATGTGAACATATTTTCAGTGTGCAGAATAGGATAAAGACAAAATTCCATTGTTCACTCACAGAAGATAGCCTAGAGCTACTAAAGAAACTAAACATAGGGCCTAACTTCTCCAACTTTGAAGTTGATAAATCTGTGCAGTTTTGGAAAAAGAGAAAAAAAGATGCTATACTGTATGTCTTTGTGCCAAAAATCAAAAAGAAGGAAACTAGAAAAGCCAAAGTCCCAGACAGAGACAGTCAAGTTGAATGCTTCTGGTAGCAGCAGCAATACTGGTGGCAGCTGTGCCATGCCAAGAGGTAGCCACACATCAAACAATGATTATGTCACTATGTCACCTTATAACAGCAGCAACACCGGTTCTGCCACTGCAGTTCATGGTGGTGCCACTGCAGTTTATCATGGAAGCGGTAGTACCAGAAGTGCTCATGAGGGGGGAGGGCTGAAGATAGTGACTTGGGCGATGAGGAGTTCCTGGAAATAATAGAGGGCATGGATGACAGCAATAGCAAATAATTACATAACTTTCAGATTGGATTCATTTGATCCAATTTCAGGTGCATTTTTTTTGGGCCAAATACCACTATCACTGTCAGACATACTGCTGCACATTGCATAGGCAGAAGCAATTATATGAAAACCAGTAGGTTAAATAGTAACTTCACTTGAAAGTTGTGAAGCAAGCAAAATGTTTATTCTCATTATTACCCAATTTGTGTTACATGCTGCTGTGTACTGTATAGGGGGTACAGACAGAGCAGTGGCATCAGCTGCAGAATGCATTACAACCTGGCTGCTGCAAAAACTGCAGAGGAGATGGAATTAGTGTGTCTAGGAATTTCTGAAGACAGTGTAATAGGGATAATGAACAGTTAGTCGCTTACTGTTAAAAGAAGACAAAAATTAGTCCCTTACTGTTAAAAGAAGACAAAAATAATCTATTGTTCACATCACATCACATCACATGATGCGCTTGAGCTTGGCTGGTGGCAATTTATGGTGACACTGCAGACAGACACTACAAGTGCACAACTGGTTTCATTGCCTCACATTGCTACAAGTTCTGGATGTGAGTGTGACACACATTAAATAAAGCAAGAAAGGGTTATAAAATGTATCATGGGGTTAGACAGGGATAACTTTAAGAATTGCAGTGCTAAGGCTACTTCTCTGCATGACTCTGTCTCCTCCAGATCTACTCTCCACATGTAACCAAAAAAATGGTTTGCATACCCATTCAGCCAGGCAATTAGCCACTATATATTTAACAAATTTTAGCACTGACTGACAGAGACTGATGTTTTGCTTGATAAGCATCAAAAATGTCAACATTACAGAGTCACCCAATACCTGCCAAATACCAACCAACACCTCTGGTACCAGCAAGTTCAGATACAAATGTTTTTATGTTTAAAAATATAAGAGTTGTAGCATACCAATTTGAATGTTATCATTAAGCACTTTTATCTTGTTAAGTTCAAATTAGAATGGTAAGGTAGGTATAGAAAGAGCTGTTCCTTGGCTCAGACTGTACAGTTTAATCTCCTGGACAATGCACACATGACGCCCCTGGGCACTGGCAGGCTGCAGCAGGCACCCATGTTGAACTTGACTATTTGTCCATAATTTGTATTACAATATATATGCACAAAATACCAGGTAGGGCCAGCTAAATAAACTGGATAAATAAATCATGCTATTTTGGTATAAATATTTATTTTCACTTCATACAACATCATATATTTCACTAGACCACAATTGAATTAACTTATAAATAATGTTATTTCCACTTACAATCTAGAAATGGAACAGGAACACAAATAACAATGGGCCAGATAGGAAGCTTACAATGGAAAGAAAGGCAGCTTTGAGATAAAACAAGTAGTAGAATACTATAACAGACAGTACAGAACCATTGGAAAATGGTATTGTGGTATAGCAAGGACTCCTGTTTTAAGTTTATGGTGTCCTTTGCAGATTCAGTTGCCATTTTGTCAAGATCTTCTATCTTAAGTTTGCAGTTGGCTCTATATAGCATGTGGTGGTGTGGTATATAGCAAGGACTCCTGTCTTAAGGTTGTGGAGTCCCTTGCAAATTCTGTTGTCTAAGTCTTTTAGTCTTAATTTTAAGAAGATCCTAGCAGTGGCTCTAGCCTTTATATACCATGTGATATAGCAAGGACTCCTGTCATACATTTATGAATCCCTTGCAGATTCAGTTGCCAAGGTCTTCTGTCTTCAGTTTAAGAAGATCCTAGGCTCTATATGCCACCACACACAATCTGTACTGATTGTTACTGGTGTTTTCTCCTGGTTTTACCTCAAAACTATTTTTCTTTCTATTGGAATCTACATATGTGGCCAGGTAGCCCATTATTCTGAGTTCCATTTCCAGATTGTAAGTGAAGATAACATTTTGTAATATGTTACATTATAAATTGTAATCTCACTGAAATAAATGGTGTTATAAGTGAGAAAAAAATATCTATGCAAAAATAAGATATGATTTCTTTAGCCAAGTTATTTACATTGCCACTACAGTGTAGAATAATTATGATGCAGCACAGCGGCAGATGGCAGAACAGCACATTTTTCAAAAATGAGTTGTAATGTTGATAATTTCTAAAGTTTTTACTTTATAACTAAATAAATAATGGGTAGTAGTCAATCACTGATTACCACAATTTGAATCATAATGTAGGAGGCAGCAGCCTAGCATAACTGCTAGCAGCAGGCATCTATCTGCAAGCAACTTAACATACTAGATGATATCATACGGTGTACACTACTGTCTAGTACTATGCATAACAATGAAATTACTGGATGGCATGGCACTGTCTGCAACTATAGAAGAACACCAATTCATGAAATAAACACATATTGTCTGAAAATGATTACTATGTGTACTTACCTTTTCCTTTCCTATCATTAAGAAATGTATTTATGTGGTTGTAACATGGATTGCAGTAAGGTATTCAGAAGGCCAATGAGTTGACTTCAAAAACTAGAGAATGTGAAGCATTTTGACTGCCAAAATTTGACGACTTGAATTATTTTGACTTCCAAAAAATTGACAGCTGGAGTATTTTGACTCCAGTAAAACTGAAATGACTTCCAAATTTCAACCAATGTAAGTATTTGACTTCCACCCAAAAAATTATCTGAAGCCGTATTGATCAGTGTGGACAGTGAACTTCATTAATGCAACTGCCTGTGATTGCCAAACCAGGTTTACCCCCAGCAGCTGCAGCCCCTGGAGAAGAGACTGTCTGCACCGAAGGGACTAATCATCTGAACCAGGTAAATGACCAAATCTTGTGACTGTGTTTTCTGTCTGTGAGTGCCTCCTCCCCTCTTTTAACACCTGGCTTACCCCTAGACACTGGGAGGGGGCATTTACATGTCTATAAAAAATATTGTGTGTTTGGGGTGGTTTTGGTATGCTATTGGGTGTGGCAGTGCCAAGGGTGTGCAACGTGTAGACGGAGCATGTACCAGAAACTTGGTTATTTGCCATCTGATATGTGGCACAGTGCTGTGGTGACCAGCCTCATCTGTGTGGCAGTCATGCAGTGTGATGCACTGTCTGTACCTACATGAAGGAGTTGAGCCATCTAGATAGACTCAATCCTCTTTATGAAGTGTGGAAATGAGCTTGGCAGATCCCAACAAAAAATATTCTTCTCTGTGTACAGTCCCTGCTTTATAAACACAGAAACATGGAAATTAATGGCAGAATGGGACCACAAGATCCATCTAGTCTGCCAGATATGGGTAACTACTGTGACGCTTGACCAGCTGTTTGTTGGATGATATTTGTAATATAAAATATAGTGTGTGACTGTCACAGTGCTTCCATGGGTGCCCCCCCCCCCAGGTTTCAGTGAAAATGAAATGATTTACATTACACCAGGAGATCTCTGTAATGTAATTAACTTCCTTGAGACATTGCATTTTATGGCCTTTTTTTATGACCTGTTGCTTCTTTAAAGTGGAAACAAAATAGGACTTTATGAGTCTGCCAGAGAATGGAGATCATAAACTTTTATGGCATCTTATGAGGAAGAACATTTAATATCGACTGGTGTTAAAAAGCTATAAATCCCCTTTGAAATGCCTGGGGAGAAGGAACTGGGAAATCACAGACTTATAATTTGTGAAATGAGTTTTTGCTGATGTCACCTTATTTATAATACCTTCTGATAGGACATCATGTTTGTATTTATTTTTATATTCTAAAAGGAGGAGCTAGATGACTCATAGAAGGGGTGTGGGGAGACACAGTTTAAACTATACTATGTCTGAGCTGTTTGATATATTGCATCTTGGGAGAGAAAAACACACAACTCTCTGATAAGCACTTGGAGGTAATACATTAGATAGTAAAGTATCTAACTGTATGTTGGTAGGAGTTTGTCTGTAGTTTTCTTTGTTTTCTTGTAAGTGATTGTATGCTTTGTGATATAGTTTTCTGTGTTTACATTTTTCATATTTGTATCCATTTTTAGTAAAATCTATATTTGAAAAATACTGCCAGGGTCTCCAAGTTCTTTTTTTGCATGTGACGTAGAGAGGATTAAGACTGACAAAACTGTTCAAGAGCTTGATGCTGTTACTAAACTGGGAAAAGGTAAGAATATACCTAAGGTCTTTTATAGAGTTTTAAGGGTTCATTTTGGAAGCCTGGCTGGGTGCCCCAGCATAAGATTGTACCTCAATCCCTGAAGAGGGTAAAAATCTCTGCCTGCATATTGGGTACGCTAGCATAAGGTTCACAGTTTGAATCCCCCCAGAACTTGAGACTAAAGGTGATTTGGACACACAAGCAGACAGGAGGGTTACGCTGTCTGTTACCTGTTTACACTCTTGTATTCAGAGGTTGGCACTGTGGGAGTAGAGGGCCTGACCTGCTGAGTGTGTTTGTGACAGATTTGGTTGGCAGTGGTGCGGATAAAATTGATAACACAGGCTTTAACTGTTCAGTGTGTCAGCTTAATACTGTACAGCTCACTTGCAAAATAAGGCAGTGTTTTATTTTTAAAAAGGAAGCAGAACTACATAGTTTTGTTTACAGTCAAGTTCCTAAAAGTTTGATTCTTTTTCTAAAGTGCAAGTTAGAGTAGCAGTAGTTAGGGAAGAAGATGGCTTCCAACTACAGCGAGCACACTACAGACTACTTGAGGCAGTTGTGCCAGGACAAAGGAATCCTGCATGAGGTGAGAGCCACCACGCAGAACCTCATGGATGCCCTGATAGCAGCAGATGCCCAGAGCATAGAGTCACAGATTGTGACTGAAAAAGACCAAACCTTGGGCATGGAGAGCTTAGCGGCCAGTGCAGTGTCCAGATCCAGTGTGGAGGACAGCAGTGCCAGTGAAAGTGAAGGGCCATGGCAGCAGGGGAAGGTCACCAGCATTCTGGAGTCAGAAGCAATCAGGCTGCAGACTGAGTTGCACAGAATGGAGCTGGAGTTCCAGAGAGAAGAGAAGGGAGAGCAGTGAGCTGCAGAGGAGAAGAAGGAGCGTGAACAGTGAGAGGTGGACTGTGAGGAGCATGAGTGCAAGAGGCAACATGAACTAGAGAAGCTATGACTCCAACCACCTGCTCCAGAGCAGGTAAGTGGCTTGGGTTTAACTGGAACTACAGGACTGGGTTACAAATTGAATTCCAAACTGATAGCTGAATTTAAAGAGGGGGAGGATATGGATGCCTTTATAAATTCCTTTGAAAAAGTTTGTATGCAGGCTAAAATTCCTAGATGGTCCTGAAGCTTCCAGCTATCTCCGCTACTTACTGGGAAAGCTTGGGTCAAATGGACAATGAGAGTAATGATTACAGCAAACTTAAAGCTGCACTTGTAAAAACATTTGATTTAACTGGAGAAGCACACAGAGCTAAATTTCGTAAGCTCAGAAGAAGCTCTAATATGAGCTATGAGGAGCTAGCCATGAAACAACGTCAGTGTTTAAAACATTGGTGGGAAGGAATTGAAGAAAACTCTGTAGATAAAATTGAAAATTTTATTTTGTTAGAACAGTTTTTTTGGGCATGCCCAGCAGAGCTGAAAACCTGGCTGGAGGACCGAGATCCCAAAACAGTGTAAGAGGCTGCTGAACTCTCGGACCGCTATGCCAAGAGCAGACCTGCTCTGAGAGTGAATGGAGTGGGTGTGGCAGTGCAGAAAGGGAAAAGTGCTCTTATAGGGCAGCTGAAACCCTCACTGCCTCCACCGAAACCAGTTAGCCCCAGGTTTCAGAGAAAAGATTTTTCTGAGAAAAGAAATTAATGTTGGGTCTGTAAAGAAATTGGGCATATTGCCAGACAGTGTCCCAAAAAGGCAAGCAATACACAGAATGGGGCTAGGAAAGAAGTGGGTTGTTTGTGTGTCCCTGGAAGCATGCTTGTGAACATGAGATAACACATGCATCCAGCCACGGTGAATGGGGTGCAGATACAAGGGTTAAGGCACACAGGGGCATCCCTGATGCTGGTAAAAAGGGATCTGGTAGAGCCTGGTCAGCTTATACCCAATGAATCTGTAACTGTGCAAGGGTTCACTGGTGAGGAGATCACATTGCCACTCACTAGTGTTCTTCTAGACTGGGGTGAAACAGGGGAAACTGTGCAACAGGTGGCTGTAGCCAAAACATTAGCAGTTGTCATCTTCCTTGGCAACAATCTCAAACAGGGGATGTTGTGTGCAGTGACCCATAGCCAAGTGGCAAAGGAAAATTGTAGTTCCCTGGACCCCGCAGAAGGCATTGTGGAAACCACTTGGAGGCTGGTTCCCCAGCATGTATCTTCTGATAGCGAGACTAATGAAAAAGGGGGTAGAAATTTCCCAGTAGCAGTTAACCACACAACTACAGAGGGTTACTCCAAAGAAGGAGGGGTGACCCATTGTCAGAGGGTTTTTAGTAAAATCTGTATTTGAAAAATACTACCTGGGTCTTCTAAGTTCTTTTTTTTGCATGTGATGTAGAGAGGGTTAAGACTGACCAAACTTTTCAACAGCTTGATGGTGTTACTAAACTGGGGAAAGGTAAGAATATACCTAAGGTCTTTTATACAGTTTTAAGGGTTCATTTTGGAAGCCTGGCTGGGTGCCCTGGCGTAGGATTGTACCACAATCCCCGAAGAGGCTAAGAATCTGCACTGGACATTGGGTATGCTAGCATAAGGTTCACAGTTTGAATTCCCCCAGAATTTGAGACTAAAGGTAATTTGGACCCACAAGCAGACAGGAGGGTTACCCTGTCTGTTCCCTATTTACACTCTTGCGCTTGGAGGTTGGCACTGTGGGAGCAGAGGGCTTGACCCGCTGAGTGCATTTGTGACAACTACCCCCCCCACCATCCTTTCTATGAAATGATACCTTTGAGCCTGTCCTATTCACTGTTTTGGCTTCCACCATTTCCTGGGACAGGCAATTCCATGGGTCAACCACCATCTCAGTGAAGAAGAACTTCCTAACATTGCTCCTGAATTGCCATCATTGAACCTTATATCGTGTCCTCCAGTTCTAGTGCTTTTCTTCTCCTAAAGGAGCTCCTGTACCCCTACTTTATTTACACCCTTGATATACTTGAATGTCTCGGTCATGTCCCCCTCTCCCTCCTGTGCTCCATGGAATACATGTTCAACTCCCTTAACCTATCCTCATATGCCATTTGATGCAGACCCTGAATCATTTTTGTTGCTCTCCTTTGCACCGTCTCAATCCTATCAATGTCTTTCCTAACATGTGGCCTCCAGAACTATATGCAGTACTCCAGGTAGGGCTGCACTGTCACTCTGTAAAGTGGCAGCACCACCTCCCTTCTGCGACTCATGATTCCCTTCCCTATGCAGTCCAGCATACCACTGGCCTTTAGTGTCACCTTTTAACACTGCATCCCCACCTTTAAGTCATCTGATATAATGACTCCTAGGTCTCGCCCCTGTGGTATTCCATGAGGTGGGTGCATTGGGAAGGGTGCCATCCATAATGGTGACTCCTTCCCGGTGAAATCCCTCACAGCAATGGGAGGGTAGGGTGACCGGATGAGGGGGTGGGGGAACTGGGTGACAGGATGTTGCTATATGTATGCGTACGGGGAGGGGAGCGAGCATGGTGAGTGTGAGCTGGGAGGGGGCAGAGGACCCATAGGGGGTGGTGCTGCGGTGGATTGTCGAGCTGTGTCATGTCATCAAGGGTTGGCTTGTGGTTGGGGTGGGTGAGGTACCTGGTTCGGGTCTGGGCACTGGTGCGATTTTATTGTGCCCAGCCGGAACCTTTATTTTCCGTGCTGTCATCCCCCACCAACATGTACCCCCTGGAGTTGACAATCCTTTAGTAGGGGGGTGCAGGGGGCAAAGCCCCCCACGTGGGGTGTGAAGGGGCGCAGCCCCCCCCCACAGAAAGGATTCAAATGCATGTTTTGGCACCATTGTCCTGTGCACCGAGGGTGTCAGAGTGCTGAAAATGTTTTTGTCACTCTGACTGTGCGATTATGGTGATCAACTTTAGGCTTTCACTGTTATCACATAGTACCCGCTCCTTGTTGGTACATGCCAGCTGTTCCCATATCTGGTAGTATCCCACCTTGGTGTTTCCTTGCCTAAGTGCATAACCTTGCACTTTTTGGCTCTGAACTTCAACTGCCAGGCATCTGACCACTCCTCAAGATTCCTCAGGTCTGATTCCATGCTCTTGACTCCATCTGGGGTGTCCACTCTGTTGCAGATCTTGGTGTCATCTGCAAACAGACACACCTTCCCTCCCAATCCATTACCTATGTCATCTATGAACACATTGAAGAGTAGAGGCCCCAGCACCGACCCCTGAGGCACTCCACTAGTCACTTCCCACTCCATTGATACCACTCCATTTACCTGCACCCATTGTGTTCTTCCCTTCAGCAAGTTGCTCACCCAACCCACCACTTCCTTACATATGCAGATGTGGTCCAGCTTCTTTATCAGCCTTCTATGTGGAACTGAGTAGAAAGCCTTACTAAAGTCCAGATAGACCACATCCACTTCTTCCCCTTGGTCCACTGCCTTGGTTACCAAGTCAAAAAATCAATAAGGTTTGTCTGGCATGACCTTCCAGCCATGGAACCATGATGTATTGGGTCCTGTTGCTGACTTGATTCCAGATATGCTACTATTCTTTGCTTGAGCAATGTCTCCATCGATGTGAGGCTTACTGGATGGTAATTTCCAGCCTCTTCCCTGCACCGTGATTTGTGAAATGGGACCACTGTCGCCCTCTTCCAGTCTTCAGGCACTGTCAAGCTTTCCAGTGATTTGTTAAAGAGCTTTGCCAGGATCGCTGCTATCACACTCTCCAGTTCCTTGAGAACTCTTAGGTGAGTCTCATCTGGCCCCATGGCCTTGTCCACCTTTAATTTATTTTGGGCTTCCAAGACTTGTCCCTCCATGAAGGGGCTTGAGTCTACCCCTGGTCCTAGGGTGCAACTGATTTGCAGGTTTGAGTCATCCCCTGCATTCTCCCTAGTGAACACAGAACAGAAATATTTATTTAGGACTTCTGCCTTCTCACTGTCCTTCTCTACTACTCCCCCTCCTGAGACTGCTAGCCTTACTATTCCTCGTTTAGTCTTTCTCCTTTCTCTTATGTACTTAAAAAAGGATTTGTCTCCCCCTCTAACACTCTGTGATATCCTTAGCTTGGTGTGAGCTTTAGCTTTTCTTATTACTTTTCCTACTTCCCTTTGTGCAACCATGTAAATTTCCCTGTCTTCATCTTTGTTTGTTGCTTTATATGCCTTTCTTTTCTCCCTTACTATAGTAGCCACCTCCTTGGATAAACAGAGGGGTTTTCTTTTCTTTTTTGCCTTGCTGATCCTTCTAGAGCACTGCTCGCTTACATCCTTGATAGCTCCCTTGAGGGTCTCCCATATTGCCTCCACCCCCCTTGCCTGAGTTTCTCTGTTAGGCTGGTTCTCATTTTAGAAAAGTCTGCCTTTCTGAAGTCCAAAACTCTGATCTTGGAATGGCTGGTATCCATAGTTGTGTTGATTTGGAAACTGACCATACGATGATCGCTGTTGCCAAGATGGCATGCTACCTCAGCCCTTTCTGCCCTGTCACTGTTGATCAGAACCAAGTCCAAGACATCTCCACCTCTGGTTGGTGAGTCAATAATTTGCTTCAGCCCTGCCCTCTGTAGGGCCATCACGAATTCCCTGCTTCTTGTTGTCAGCGCTGTCTGAGAACCCCAGTTAACGTCTGGTAAGTTAAAGTCCCCTATTATAATTGCCTCACCCTTGTCCACCATTTTATGCATCATCTCCAGTGTTTCTTTGTCTCTACTAGAATGTAACTTATTGTCTCTGCTAGTATGCAACGTATTGCTTGTATACAGTTTTTTCACTACCAGTATGTAATGTGTGCTTTATGCAGGGTGCATTGTGGTGGTGGGTGGTGAGGTCCCTGCACTACCAGTATCTAACATATTGTCTGTATACAGTCCCTGTACTACCAATATGTAACTTATTGTCCATGTAGCACAAGTATCAAATTTATTGTCTGTTTACAGTCCCTGTAATATCGATATTACCGATATCTAATTTATTTTCTGTATACGATCTCTGCAGAAGCATTACCTAAGTTATTATTTGTATACAGTAACTGCACTACCAGCATCTAACCTATTGTCACTGCACTAACATTACTTAACTTATTGTCTGTATGCAGCGACTGCACTAACAGTATACATTCTCTGCACTACCAATATTTAATTTATTATATGTACACAGTCCCTGCAGCACCATTACCAATGTCATAGTTTGTATACAGTCACAGCACTACCAGTATCTGTCTGTATGCAATCACTGCACTAGCAGTATCTAACTTGTTTTCTGTGTGCAGTCACTGCATTACAAGGATTCAATTTATTGATTGTATATAGTCTCTGCACTATACGTATCTAAGTTATTATCTATATACAGTCACTACAGTAGCAGTATGTAACTTACCATATGTGTACGGTCACTGCAGTGCCTGTATGTAACTTACCATCTGTATACAGTCACTGCACTACCAGTGTCTAACTTACTGTTCATGCACAGTCACTGCACTACCAGTATCTAAATTACTGTCCATATATGGTCACTGCACTACCAGTATGACACCAACCATGGTCCATAATACATTTTGTGCTCCAAAGTCATTATTTTATTTGCTTCATTGCTCCAAGTAAGTGTGCTGACCCCCAGGATATTTAATAGCATCTTAGGGTGGTTATCCAAGTTTTGGTCTGGGCTGTGGATGTGGTGAGTATAGCATCAGGGCTGGGAGAAGAGAGAGCATTGGGGATGAGCCCCTTGCAGCATGCGCTTCTCTCGAGTGCCATCAGTGGTGGTCTATAGTGTGGTGCAGGAGGTGCTAGAAAAAGGATTGCAATCAGTGATTGTTTTCTGTCCCTTCTGCCACAGTCAGGGAATTGGGCTGATGAAATGTGGGCACAGCCACTGGAAGAAGAAGAAGAGGCTCATGGTGCTGCCTGACCCTCTGTCCATGCCACACATGCGGTCAAGTGAGGGAAGGCTGCCAGTAATGTGGGACCTTGGGAGGGTGGCATCATTCCAAGTAAGCCCCCTCTCAAGGAGGGGGTTACACTTTAAACAGAAATATTAAACATTAAATCCAGCCTCACAACATTCCACAATCAGGCATAAAGTAGAACGAACCTCCTTTTCCTGCTGTGTTTACCTACATCATTATTCTTTTTTTTATTTGTTTTCCCCATTGTTCCCTGTCACTTCTGGTGTCTTTCCCCTTTTGAGAGACCCTAAGCATATTGGGCACTATGCACTATGCCTACATGCCACGTATCTGAAGTGTGTAGGCTACCCTATATGTGAATACCATCCAGCGGGGGTACCAAGACATTCACTATTGGTGCACCAGCCAGATGCATAAGAGATCCCCCAGCTGCATGAGCCATTATGCACCTTGCGTGGGCCAGGGGTGTGTAAGAGGCATGCCCTCATTCTGTGTGATTCACAAAGGCACAAAATCATATGGAGTGCAACACTCTGGGGTTTGTGACTTACTACAGGGGAGACCCTGCTGTAACTGTGTTATGTTGGTGTCAGCAAGTCAAAAACACCATTGCACTGGCCATGACAAAAGCCATGGGTGCAACGGTGGCCACAGTCCATGTGTTGACAGTTGTCAAGCATGCCCTGGGATCCTGCCATTGCCCTGTGCTCATGATGGCATATGTGAAGGCTGGAGTCTGGCATATCAATGTGAATTTCAGTGTGCCCAGGTATGCATATAGGAGTTCTGTGAGGGATGGGTGGGCATAGAGGGCATGGGGAATAAGAAAGCATGCAACATGTGTATATGTATATCAGAGGCATACAACATGACCATTAGTACAAGTCCCTGCTCACACATAATACATCTATGTATATTCCTGTTGTGAACCTGGATGAATCAGTTTCATGTCGTGATGCTCTGCCAACTCCAAGTCCCCTCCAGAGACCCTATGCACTTCAGGATACAAGTTTTAGTCGCTCGAGAGGTGTACTGTATTAGCATTGTTGGTAGAAAAGTACACCAAAGGTACTAAAATGGGTACAAAGTTAGCTAAGTAACAGAAGCCAGAGGATGGTGATAAATGGGGTCCACTCGAAAGGAGGTACCATGACCAGCGGGGAGCACAGGGGTTAGTTTTGGGACCAGTCCTTTTCTATATCCTCATTAGCAGCATTGCAGAAGGGCTGGAAGGGAAAGTATGCCTGCTTGCAGATGATACAAAAGTCTGCAACAGAGTGAACACACCGTGGAGGGGTAGAAAACATGAGGGAGGACATGAAAAAGCTGGAAGTATGCTCAATGTTAAGGTATCTAGGATTCAATGCCAAAAAGTCAAAAATTATGCACATGGGGCACAGGAATCCAGGGGCAATGTACCAGTTGGAAGGGGAGGAGGTGTCAGCAAACAAAGCAGGAAAGGGACCTGGGGGTCATCATATCCGTTGACCTGAAGGTAGCAAAGCAGTGTGATAAGGAAGTAGAAAGGGCTAGTAGAATGCTGGGATGCATAGGAAGGGGTATCACCAGTAGAAAGAGGTGGTGGTACCCCTATAAAGATCAATGGTGTGGCCACACCTGGAGTACTAGTTCCTGTTCTGGAGGCCCCATCTCAGGAAAGACATAGATCAGATGGAGGCAGTGCAGAGAAGGGCAACCAAAATGGTGCAAGGACTGCATCAGGAGCTCTATGGGGAATGACTCAAGGATTTAAATATATACTCTCTACAGAATAGAAGGGAAACGAGAGACACAATAGAAACATTCACATACCTCAAGGGTAGGAAAAAGGTAGAGGAGGGTAGCATTTTACATAGAAAGTGATACTCAAGGACAAGGGGCATGATTTGAAGTTGGAAGGGTGAGGTGCAGAGGGGATGTGAGGGGTATAACTTCAATGCAACGTGGGAATTTGCACTAATCAATTTGGGCTAGTTTATATGAGTGAATGTTACACCGGTGCTGCGGAAACTGCACTGGCTGCCGGTTCAGTGGCGGATCACCTTTAAAGTTGGTCTGTTGACCTACAGAGCCCTGCATTCTTTGGACCCTGACTACCTGAAAGAGTTCCTGGTTCCTATCTCCCAGATCAACTGCTCCGCTTGGCCAGTGAGGGGTTGCTGGAGATTCTGAGGGTTATTTTGAAATCATCGGGTGCCCGGGCCTTTGCGTTTGTGGCTCCGACCCTCTGGAACTCTCTACCACGTCGGATTAGAGAGTGTGCGACAGTGGGGGGTTTTAAACAAGCCTTAAAATCCTTCTTATGGATTAAGGCTTATGGGGAAGAGACTGACTAATTTGGTTTGATTTTATTATTGTCTCATGCTGTTTGATGTAATGTATTCATAATTTTTATTGTAATTTGTATTGTAATGTTTTATTATGATGTGATCCTATAACTTGTTCTGCGCTTTGATTTTTTGAAAAGCGCATTAAAAATAACGAATATTATTATTATTATTATTATTATTATTATTATTATTATTATTAATGTGAATTTGGCAACCAGCATATTTAAGCCACTATAACATAGTATGAGAGTGTGACATGAGCAACTCCCATTTATGGCAATCAGACATGTAGCCTTCCCCAGAATCCAGGTGCGTTGTGGAGTAGGAATATTAAATATGGGGATTAGGGGTGTAGCCCCCCCTTGGGGGATGCAGGGGGAATGGAGCCATCCCTGCCTGTAATAGGTGACATGTGGGATAAAGGTGGGTAGGCTTATGGGGTCCGAAGGTGTAGGATGGAGGTTGGAATTTGACTGTACTCTACATATGTAAACCGTAATGTAGTCACTGTAGTGTAACAGTCGCCCAATATGAAATAGCGATTTAATACAGTCACTGATTTTTCACACTTGCTGTAAGTGCATTTGATATAATGTTTTCGTCCAATTTGCAGCCGCTTAATAATTCTCACTATTTTGACATGGAACCAATGTGAGGAAGTACTACTTCATGGAAAGGGTAGTGGACATCTGGAAAAAATTCCCAGCAGAGGTGGTGGGTGCCAAACTGGTAACAGGATTCAAGCATGCATGGGATTGACATAAGGGAACATTAACAACAGGATAGGGTGGGTTAAGGCTGGAGATTGAGTAGAGTCTGCTGTAACACAGGAGGTAGGGAGCTTTAGGGTAGACTGTGTGGATAAAGGTGCCCTTTTCTGCTGCCGTCTATGTTTCTATTCATGTCTATACCATATGTGCACCACAACATTGCTGTTGGGATGGGCGGAAGGGCATATGGCAGATGGAATGTGGGCAGAGCTGGTATTGGCTGGTGTGGTACATGGGGCAGATCTGGAGACCCCAACACCCTCACCTCACATACCAGTAACCCAAGAGTCTGAGGGCCAGAGATATATGGATGCAGCTTTGGCAGTGGACACCCCAGTTACAATGACCATAGATATAGCGGTACAGCTACCGGGTGCACTTACCTCTCCACTGTCCCTGAGGTGCAGGGATGTTCCTGATATTACCTTTCACTTTCCCACTGCTCCTCATACCAGTCATGTTATTGTAAAGGTACAGTAGTGACTGTAAGCACATGTTATTGTAGAATTGTACTGTTGCTGATCTGTTCATTTTCAGACACTGCTTCTTACTCATGCCCATAGTTCCATTGGCAGTCGGAGTGCATATTACCACTTTTATTGATGTGTCCCTGTGTTGGGTCTTTGTCCCTCGTCTGTTTCTGCTGTGTTCTTGAAATCTGTGCTAGGTGGATGAGTGGTATGCTGCTGCCACTGGTATTCCTGCACCTACCCTTTGTAACATCTGTCAGTGCTGATATCGTGTGCTAATGGTTTCCCTTTAATTTGGTGGGGTTCCATGCCATCCTTGGCTCCCTTGCATGCCCGTGTAAGGGATCCACTCTGGGACCCAGGGCAAGCATCTGATTGGATACCTACGTAGGTCCCGCACTCCACTCCCATGCAGTCCTGATCTAGTAATGTGTGGCTGTGTGCCGGGGGGGGGGAGGCAGGGCTGCAGACAGGAGGGCAGCGATAGTGAATACCAAGTGCTGGCCCCTGTGCATGGATGGGATATGCACCTTTGGTGCATACTTTATGCCCTTTAGTGGACAGAGACCATTGTTTTACCTTTGCCTGTCCATGATACTCACCTGCTTCTGTCTAGCTCTCAATATCACCCCATGGTGGTGGGTGCTGGCAGATTTATCCAATAAATTGTTGCATACAGACCACTGTATATTGAATATTTCCCACTTATTTACAAGAATATCTATGTAAGAGGAGTCTTTCTTCATTGAAAATGGCAAAAACATGGTAGCCATTTTGCCATGTTTACATAACACAGGGTGTATGGGTGCGGCCCCTGTCTGGTACTTGCTTTATTCGCTAACCCCTTATACAGTACATTTAAATCTTGTACATTTATACCTTTCTTACATAGATTTTGTCTTGTTACCAGTACCCCACAGTTCAGCATGGGACCATTGTAGTCTTCCTTGGCACTAGGCATAGTGTGGTCGGATGTCCCACCATTAATCTAAAAGAGGTGTAGAAATGTAGAAATACTGTGCACATATATCATCTAGACCATTGCAGAAATGAGAAAATGGGTGCTGATTGAGAGTCTCACTACATCTGACTTGTTTACCAGAATATCTGGGTAAGACAATTGTTTCTTTGTTAGAAATGACAGAACAGTGGTGGCCATTTTATTTATTTATTTATTTATTTCATGATTCAGACATTACTTTTGAGCAAAAGCTCTTTTACAAAGGTTCTATGTCAGGTACAACAAAGTGTGAACAACTGAGAATAAGAAAACAAAGGAGGGTGGAGCCCCAGTGTAAGCAAATTACAAGGGTGAAACATTACTAACAGAGGCAAGTGCAAAGAAACACGACAAGACCAAACATTGTCAGCAGCCAAAGACTAGGCACAAAGGTATAATCTTCAGTAGCCAGGGAGCTAGATCCACCTACACAGTGGAACTGATGTAGAGAGTTGGGGTGGAGGATCCGGGCTGTGGGCAGCAGCCCTGTGGGGGCTTTGTTGAAAAGAGTGTGGGAGGTAACTTGATCCATGTCGGTTAGCCAGGCAATTGTGTCTTAAGACCTGCAGGGCTGGGAATGCAATTACTGCCTACAGCAACAGGCCATGCTTCTAGAGAGGTACTGTTTAAGCTCAGCCTTAAAGGCAGGTAGGCTCGAGTTTGTTAGTAGGTGAGCTGGGATCTTGTTAAGCCACAGGGGAGGACAGTACACAAATGACTGCTGTCCCAGTGAAGGGGACCACTAGGGAGCCCCGGGAGTGGCCTCTGGTCTGGTACCCAGATCTACAGGCAGGCAGCATGCTGCTGAGGAATGGAGATGCTTTGCCTAGTAGTGATTTCTTGCCCAACAGGCTGTCATTTTGATTCCAGTTACATGACTCAGGGGGGGTATGGGTGTTGCTCCAATCTAGCACTTACTTTCTCACTGACCCCTTATCCATGTAAGTTGTGCTCATTTATACATTTCCTTCATTTAATTTACCTATATCCCATATTGCAGCCAGTGGGACCCCTGTAGCCTTTATTGGCAATAGGGATAGTGTGGTCAGATGTACTGCCGTTAATCTGAAAGTGGTACAGCGATGTTGAAATAATGCACACAGATATCATCCAGACCATTACAGATATGAGAAAAGGTGTGGTGGTTGAGACCTGTACCAAGGCAGAATGACCTCAACCTTCCTGCTTGTGATTCCCCTGGCTATTCAGCCCATCATCCAGTTTGTTTTGGCCACAGCTTTCCTACAGGGTGGCAAGTGTTTCAGGTCTCTTGTGATAATTGCACCCAAGTCCTTTTCTTCTTTTAACTGGGTTACCTGCACACCACCCAGCCAGTTATTGGTCTGTGGGTTTTTCAGCTGCTAGTGCATAACTTTACACTTTTTAGCATTGAACCCCAGTTGCCAAATAACAGACCACTTCTGTAACCTAGCCAGGTTACTTGATTATTTGTAGACAGAAGAAGATGTTAGCCCATCATGTCTGTTTCCCATACTGTGTGGCCAAGTAGAATTATAATCCCATATATTTGTCGAGTTCTCTTTTGAAGTGGTCAAAGTCATCAGTGCCAACCAAATACTGAGGGAGTTTGTTTCATTGTCTTGGGGCCAAATGGTGAAACAATCGTGTCTTTTGATAGTATTTACTCTTTGTATTTCAGTTTGTTTATTATGGGATCTAAGGACAAGAGGTCTGACCAGGGGAACAATATCATAGGCAGAAGTGCAAATAATAACCTCTTACCTCTCTGTTCTAGTGACATTAAATGTAGTTCCTTTAGCCTGTGTTCGTATGGCCTGTTTTTCAAGTTCGTGATAAGTTTTGTTGCCATTCTCTGAACACTCTCTAGAAGACTGATGTCTTGCATTTGATAAGGTGCCTAAAACTGTGATCCATAATCCACATGTGATCTGACATATGATTTGTACAGGCTAATAATACTATGTTCATCTCTGGTGACAAAAGCATTTTTGATAATGTTTATATATTTGTTAGCAGTTTGCATCATTTTTCATACGTGTGCATGCATGTTGAAGAAATTGTCAATAGTAATTCCTAGTTCTTTTTCACTATTAACTGTTGGTAATTGAAGTTTCCCCAGGTGATATGATCTCATTGGGTTGTTATGTCCCAAGTGGAGTACAGTACATTTATCCAGGTTAAGTTCCATTTTGTTAAAACACCCGTTCTTCAATAAGTTTTAGATCCTTCACCATCAAGAAGTAATTAGTTTTTGTGTCACTATCACAAGATATTTTGGTGTCATCAGCAAATCTGACGGTTTTCTTGGCGAGCCCTATGTGGAAGTCATGAATAAAGCAGTTAAAGAGAAATGGGCCCAGTACGGACCCCTGAGGAAACCCACTGGTAACTGATCTTTTGGTCTTCCCTAAGTTCCTGTCTCATCTCTTCCATGTCCACCCCTCAATGAACTTTGTGCCAGCTGTAAACAGGGAGATTTTACCCTTGATACCATCAGTGATGTCACTTATGAATATGTTAAACAACACTGGACTGAACACAAAGCCCTGTGTGTCTCCACTGGTCACAGGCCTAGTTTCTGAGAATTCCATCCTTACTACCACCTTTTGGCTGGTCGATCGAGAATCAAAGCCATACTAATCAACAGTGGATCATGGAATGTGAAAGACAATTGGGATCATTTCAAGAAGGCCATAACCACAGTCAATGACCAATATGTATGACTCATCAGTAATTCAAGAAAAAGGAAAAACCCTCTCTGGTACACCAAGGACCTAGCAGCAAAAATAGGGGAAAAGATGAGGGCCTTCAATAAATACAAACAGACATAGAAGGAGGCTGATAGGGAAGATTACAGGAACAAACTCAGGGAGACAGGAAGGGCCATTTGAAATGCCAAAGCCAAAACAGAGGAACAAATTGCACAGGGAGTCAAACAAGGAGATAAAACCTTCTACAGGTACATGAGAGACAAGAGAAAGAGTAAAGTGGGAATAGTCAGGCTAGCAGCACAAGATGGTCAGATGTTAGAAAAAGGCAAGAACAAAGCAGAGGTATTGAATGAATTCTTCTGCTCCATAATAACAATTGAGGATAGTGGTAGGTGTCCCCCCAAAGCAAATAAAACTCAATAACATGGAGGCCGACACTAGCCCCTTCACAAGGAAAAGGGTCCTAGAAGAGCTGAACAAACTTAAAGTAGACAAAGCAATGGGCCCAAATGGTATTCACCCAAGAGTGTTGAGGGAGCTATGAGAAGAAACTGCAGCACCACTGGCAGAACTGTTCAGCAAATCAATGGAGAGCAGTTTTATGTGATAACGGCAGTCGCCAATGAGTGATTGCCGTTAAGGTGAAGTCACATCGCCGAAAGTTTTTTTGTCAAAGAACTCCCTGGCGCACAGTAACACAGTGCCGTGGACTTGGATTTTTATTGTTTATGCGGGGGCTGTGCCCCTGCACCCCCCACACCACCTTACTTAAAGATTCTCAACCCAGGGCATACATGTTGGGGTGCAACTGGGGGACTAGTGCCGGGCATAACAAAAGACACCCATGCCCAGACCGGCACCCAGCACCTGGCACCGTACTCGCTGCAGCAGAGGACCAACCCCCGACACCATGATGCAGCTCAGCAGCTCACTGCAGCACCACCCCGTACAGCTCCTCCATCCCCTACCAGCCCACGCTCGACATGCTCACCCGTCATCGCTTATGTAGACATATAGTGACATCTGGTCGCTATTTCGCCCACCCCACACCATCCGGTCGCCCAGCTTCCCCAATCGCCCCATCCACAAGCTCCGTGATTGAGTCACCTTTTTGTCAGGTGCCCAATCACAGTTGCCATCATCACAGGACACCTTCAAGAGCAGCATAGTGCCTTAAGCCTGGAGAAGGACAACAATGGTGCCCTTGCACAAGGGAGGTAACAAGGAGGTGACCGGAAACTATCACCCAGTCAGCCTGACCTCAATAGTGGGGAAGATTATGGAGACATTGCTCAAGGAGAGAATGGTGGAATACCTGAAGGAAAATGGCAAACTAGATCCCAAGCAACATGGATTCACAGCAGGAAGATCATGTCAAACAGATATGATGAATTTCTTCGATTGAGTTACCAATATAATAGACAAGGGCAGAGCAGTGGACGTGGTGTACCTTGACTTCGGCAAAGTCTTTGACACTGTCCCCCACAGGAGACTGGGAAACAAACTAGAGCACACAGGGTTAACTGGTTTAGAAATTGGCTTCAGAGAAGGACACAGACAGTCTGAGTCAACGGAGCCCTCTCAGGAGAGAGGGAGGTGACCAGCGGTGTACCACAGGGATTGGTACTGGGCCCAATCCTCATCAACATATTTATAAGTGACATCACAGAAGATTTTAAGGGGAAGGTGTTCCTGTTCACAGATGATACAAAGCTCTGCAACAGGGTGGACATGCATGAGGGGGCCACCAGTATAGTAGCTGATGTCAGGAAGCTGGAGGAATGGCCACGACAATAGCAGTTAAAATTTTACACCAAGAAGTGTAAAGTCTTACACCTGGGAAAGTGAAACCCAGGGATAAAGTGCGCACTGGAGGACACCAACTGGAAGAAACAAAAATGGAAAGGGGCTTGAGTGTACTCATTACCAATGACCTAAAAGTCACAAAACAGTGGGAAAAAGTGTCTCAAAGAGCATGTGGCATACTAGGGTGCATAAGTAGAGGCATTACAAGCAGAAGGCAAGAGGTGATCATGCCACTGTACAGATTGCTGGTAAGGCCTCACCTGGAATACTGTGTCCAGTTCTGGAGGCCTCACCAGAAAAAAAGACATAAACAGACTAGAAACAGTGCAGAAAAGGGCTACAAAAATGGTGCAGTGGCTGCACCAAGACACATATGAAACTAGGCTCAGGTAACTGCAGTTATACTCACTGAAGCAGAGAAGGAATAGGGGAGACATGATAGAAACATTTAAATACATTAAGGAAAAAAAAAAAACAAGACAGAGAAACACTTTCAGGGAAAAAAGGAAACTTGGACAAGAGGGCACAACTTGCGTCTGGTTGGAGGCAAGTTCAGGAGCAACTTGAGGAAGTACTTCTTCACAGTGAGAGTAATAGACCCTTGGAACAGCCTGACACCACAGGTGGTGGCAGCTAAGACAGTGAAATAATTTAAATTAGCATGGACAGACTATGTGGGCAGCTAGCCAGAAACACATAAGGTGAGAGGGGTAGCCACCTTGGGCAGACTATGTGGATCAAATGGTCCCCATCTGCTGACACCATTCTTAAGTTCTTATGTCCTGCAGCCAGCTTCTGGCCCACCCAATAATCTTATCCCCCACCACCAGGTCATCCAGCTTCCTGACCTGTCTTCTGTGGGGTACAGAGCCCAAGGCTTTGCTGAAGTCCTGAAACAGGACATCAACTGCATGGCCCTTGTCCACTGTCCTGGTGACCCAGTTGAAGAAGTCAGTTAGGTTAGTCTGACAGGAGCTCAGTGACACAAAGCCATGCTGTCTCATGTCCTGGAGCCCATATTCACCCAGAAAGTTTAAGACCCTTGCATGCACACCATCTGACCCTGGGGATTTATCCACCTTCAAGGCCCTTAGGCATCTTAGTGCCCTGTAAGCCTGAATGACGCCATCCATGACTTCATCCCTCCCGGTCTCCACACCCCTGTTTCCTTGTGGCATCGGTCCATCATTTTCTATGGTGAAGATTGAACAGAAGTACTTGTTATGTACACAACTTTCTCTTCACTAACCTCTGCCAAACCACCTTCCATTTTCATCCTATCTCATAATGTACAGTATGTTCCTTTTCTCCCTTACATATCAGATGGAGGCTTTCTCCCCTGTTCTTAACCACTGTGCTAGCTGCACTTTCCTTATAGTCTTTGCCACCCTAACCACTCTGCTTACCTCCCTTGATTTAGTAGAGTAATCCATCCTATCTTCTTCCTTCTAAGTGCGGTTGCATTTCTGGAAGGCTGTCCTCTTGTCACCTATAGCTTTTCCCATCTTCTTTCTGAATCAAAGTCAAGCAGTACCTGCACTCCAAAAGCACCAAGAACACACTTCTTTTTATGTTCCAATTGTTTTAATGCTAAATGCAAGCAATATAAAGAAAAGTGTACAGACGTTTATCCACTGCCACAATGCCCCAGCGCTTTGGGTGATTAACTCTTCCTCAGTGAGTGATCATTCTGAACCAGCTGGTCTCTTTGGCCACAGTTTTCTCACTTTTGATTTTGTCACACTCACTAATGGCCTCCTTCAGTCCTTTCTTTATTATTGCCCATTTCTGTTCCACATCCATCTCCCTTCTGATTCCAGCAAGGTTTCCTACCTAGACTTTCTCCCACCCTACCAAAGTCTGCCCTCTTAAAGTCCAAAACACTTGTCCTGGTCCTGACCATGCCCCTTCCCATGTCCAGGTAAAATCACACCATGAGGTGATCACAACCTGAAAGTGGAGCTTCCACTTTTACATCCTAAACATCCTTACTGTTGGAAAGGTCCAGTGCAGCCCTCTTCATAGTGAGTTGCATGACACCCTGGGCCAGGAAACCACCATGAAAGGCATCCAGCAGTATTAACTCTCAAGTACAGGATGTAGCCAGGATTTTCCACTCTATCCCAGTTAAACCGAAATCCCCCACTATTACTACCTCCCTTTACTATCCATTTCTGTGATTTGAGACCCTAGTACCCTGCCAACTTCTCTTTCTGAGAAGGTGGCCTATAGACCACCTCCATCCTTAGTGTCCTCCCCATAATGGACTATACCTGTTCCCACAGTGATTACCCTTCACTGTCTTACCCTCTGCCTCTTCTTCTCTAGTACAAGTTATCCCCTCTTTCATGCACAGGACACTCTCCTCCTCATCCCCCCCATCCTTTCTGTTGAGCTTGTACCTGGGAACTGCAAGGTCCCAGTTGTGGTGATGTGTGATCCACATCTCTGTGATAGCTGCTATATCCACCTCTCCCTCAGTCATCAGTGACTGCAATTCTGCCATCTTTTTTCCCAGGCTTCTGGTGTTCAGAGACGTCACCTTCCACTTTGGCTCAGGACCCCCTTTACACCTATCCTGCCCCAAATACCCCCTTCTCCCTCAGTTGCCCCTTCCTACCTCCACCCTTTTCATCCAGCTGCTCTCCATGCTGTCCTGATTGGGGGAAGGTCTATTGGACTTCTCCGCCTGGTGACTAAGAGTACTGTGCACCCTGCTGCCTCCCCCTGTCAGTTTAATTTGAGGATTTTCCCCATTAATTCCTCCAGATTGCCCTTCAGGACCTTTGTTCCCTACTCAAATGCAACCTGTCTGGTGCATACAGGTCCTTGCTATCCCAGGTCTCTCCCCAGTCACCAATGAGCCCATATCCCTCCATTTCATACCCCCCACTAAGCCATCAATTAAGTTCCTTTATTCTTACTTTCCTTGCAGTCCTAACCCTGAGGACTGGAAGCTGCTCCAAGAATCTACTGTCCTTCCTGCCCCACTGAAAATTCTTCCCACCTCCCTGAACCTATCTTGTACATTCCTCACCTCACATCCTGCAATGCCATTTGTCCCCAGGTGTACAATAATGTGATGTTTCGCTCCACACTGACTCTGCTATCAGAGATCCAGTTCTTCCTGCTGTCATCCCTGGCATACATTCTACCCTCCTATGACTTGTCCTTTACTCTTTTCCTCCACATCTCAGCCCCTTCACAACTGACTCCCTCCAAGATTATCACACTGCCCCCTCCTTCCTGGCCCCCTACCACCTCTCTGTCCATCCTGCTGTCAACTCCCATCTGCTTCCCCTATCCTTTTCTGTCCCTCTTGTATTTCCTCTGACCCCCTACCACAGCTATCCCCTTTCCATTCCCCTCCTCCCAAGCCTTTCTTCCCCCCCAACATTCCTCCTGTCTTACCTTTTTACTTGCCCCCCTGATCTGCCCTCTTCCCTTCCCATTTGGCTTCCCAATCTGCCCCTTTATTTCCTTGTTTATAACCATCTTCCCTGCTCCACCTGCCTTCCCCCTTTTATCTGAACTCATTATCTCCACACCACCTCCCTACTTTCCCAGATACCTCTCACCACTAAATCCATCCCTTCCTACACCACTGTTCTGCCTCATTCTACAACGTTTCCACTCCTCTCCAATATCCGGTGGAAGGAACCTGTTCCACAATGGCAACTCTGGAGATGCTACAGCTGGTCCCCTGTCCTGCCTTACCTTTTCCCTTTATGGTTATTCAACCCCCTTCCCTGGGTCCTCTCTCCCGCTGGGGGAAGAGGACCCCTGGGTCCTGCCTAAGAACCTGCTCCTTCCTACCTAATACAGCTACAACTCCATCTATTGGGTACTGGTGGAGCTGACTCTGACCATTCCACCAGTACAAATGCAATGCCTGAGACTGATCTTAATACCGAATTTGCATCTGTAGCAACTGATCAGGAAAATGGTGGTAGTAAAGTTAAAGAATATGGACCTATTCCACTCTTACATTCACTCCTGCTCCCCTTCCCCTAACAGCCTCCATGCCCTGTATCTCCTCTGCCCCTCCCTTCATCACCCTGTGAATCCCACTCCACCAGTGCACATACAATATATCTTGCCTCAGTTGCTACACCTCCATCCTCAGCTACCTAAATTTCCTGCCAACAAGGCATCCCCATCTCCCAGAGCACTCCTAGAAACACCTCTGCTCCACACCCCCTGCACTTCACAATCCTTCCCGCCCCTCTCTGCCCCCACTGCATGCTCCTTTCCCACATATTAAGTTTCTAGACCCTCATAATACTATCCTTGGGTAACCCCCTTAACCTTTTGAAGCTTCTGCTTAGGACGGTATATACAAGAGGCCTACTTTGGGAATGCATTATGCCTTCCAACTACTGTAGATTTCCTGCTTGATTGATAGCTCCACTTTAGGCAAAGCCCCTACTTTTCTGCAGCACTTTGAGACCAAGTTCTGCAGCAGGATTATCCTTTGCCACAAAACCTCTGTGGCAGTGGTTTGTAATTTCTATGGAAGTTCTGCGGCACCAATGAACTGCCACGTCACAGAATCAGCTGGTCATCTTGACTTCACATCCATGGCAATGGCTATGGCAAGCAGGATGGTGATACGCACAGTAACACTAGTTCAAAAAAAACAGACTTTTAGAAATCATTTTATTTTTAAAAAAGCTAAAAAAAATCTAGCACTTAAGGTCCTATCCTATTGTATAAATGAAATACACAGAAAGGACATTATATGATAAATAAGTTATCTATATACTCACGCTGTTTACACCACTCATGAGGTACCCCCTGTGTATCACTTACATGTTTATATGCAATCTGTAACATAGTTTTTTTTTTTTTTTTTATAAATTTCCCTTTTTGTGGCCATGAAATTGCATCTTCATTCATACAGGTAATTTCATTTAATTTGATTTTATTTTTATTTTATACTGAAGGGACTATGGACAATAATGTCCATTTTCACAGATGTCCAGTTTTAAACATACAAAACTACAATACAAAACTTACAGTATATAAACAGTTCTAACAAACAAATCACATAGCGCAGGTCCCTTTGAAAGTGAAATAAACAGAGTAGAGGAGATATTGCAAGACACATGTTTCTTGCCAACCCACTTCTCCTGACACACTATGTAACCACATCAGGCCATGACATGCATGTGAACCCCTTGAGAAAGAAGG
This sequence comes from Neoceratodus forsteri, assembly GCA_016271365.2. Classification (NCBI taxonomy): domain Eukaryota; kingdom Metazoa; phylum Chordata; order Ceratodontiformes; family Ceratodontidae; genus Neoceratodus; species Neoceratodus forsteri. The sequence goes on from CM057453.1 coordinate 218,967,420, forward strand.
CTTCCCAGCCCATCACAAGGTGTCACCCATGTGATAGAACACTGTGCCATACCTTCCCAGGCTCACAGCAGTGGTATGTGACAGGGTTACCCCCCCCCCATCCTTGTGCTGCCCAGCTAGCTCCCTGAGCTTATCCCCAAACCTGAGTTACTGGTACGGGAACACAACATGCTACCCGCTGGCCCAACGGCTGGCCCTGCACACAACATTTCTCCATAACCTTTAGGTAATTCTATCAACCCATGATAACACATAATCAATAACCATGGCAAAAATGTGTACAGCAGAATTATTCATTTAGCAGATCTGTTCTTTCAACAGGTCTACACATTATTATATTCCACCTTTCTGGGCATAATTACTCTTTTTTTCTTAAAAATGACAGGTCAATTCATTTTACCAGTTATTCAGTTCAGATGGCATCCTTATACCTTAATGGCATAAATAAATCTGTACAAAGTAAGGTATTGTCAATTATTTGTTTAAGTTGGTCTTAGTGTAATAACTTAAGATTGATAATTTTATTATGCTGCAGTACAGGTTGAATAAATATCACAGTACCTGATGTGCTGTGCATCATCCTCTGGGAGTGGGAGCTTGGTAGATAAGTGACTATTCATTTCTGTGGCAGAATGTATCCCTGTCATTAGCTAGTGTATGATGTGATAGCACTGATAACATCACATGCTGAGCATAGAGGGATTCTGGAAATAAAAGGAGGGAAAGGTAACCATGTGCTATGGATAAACTGGAAATATTAATAAAGAATCACCAAGAACAGTGAATTCTGCAGCATTGTAGATATTCTGTGGTAGGTTGCAAGTTCTGTACAAAATTCTGCAGCCACAGAATTCTAGGGGCATTGCCTTTAGGCAGAATTAGTTCATAAGTTCATAGGTATAAAGGTAGTAATCAAGTCAGGAGGTTGTAGACCTATGTAGACTCATCACGTGCCAGTGATATTGGCTGCATTTTCGCTGCCCTTATATTCATCTAGTGATTTTTTAAATGTTTCCATCATGCTGCTCATTACCACGCATTCCGGTAATGCATTCTATTCTGACACAACCCTTTGGCTAAACCATCTTCATCTCTTAGTAGTATTAAATAATTCTCCTCTTATCGATAGCATAACTAAGAATAAGAGGATTATTATATTGTTCCAGGTTAAAGATAGCAAATTTAGACCAAAGTGACTCTAGGTCCATTATATTCAGTTTCCCAATTGATTTTAATATCTCCTCTGGGCAAATATCCATTCTACATTGTTTAGACAGTTGATTTTCCTGCCTTTTTATTCCCCCTCCCAGTAGAAAATAGCTCTAATCATGGTCATAGTAGACAAGGTAAAGAGGGGACCATGACAAATGGTCACTGAGCTGTGGTGAGGTTACAAAATTAAGGTGGTGCTGGCACCAGCAGTTCAGTGCCAAATATGCCTACACAGGATAGTATCAGGGATCTTTTAGGAGCCATCTTTGGTGCTGCAAGTGTTTTTGGTTGGTGGAATGCAGTAAACTAAGACAGAGTGAACCCCAATCCTGGCATGAACAGGAGGCATGTATATACTGTATGTGGTAGATGTGGCAGCACTAAAGCTAGAGTCACAGGACTCCACGGAGCTGTTGGGTATCATAGAAGCTGACTGATGATTCTACAGTACAAGCACAATGCCTAAAACTGACAATGTAGATGTTGTAGCTGTAGCAACTGATAGGGTCAGTGATGGTCGTAAGGTTAAAGAATATGAGGCTGAGCCAGCATCCTGTACTATTGTAAAAGCAAGGAGGGCAGACAGTGGCAGTATATGAAGACTATAGAGTAAGGCAAGATGGACATCATTGTCAATGAGTGTGAGGAGGATGGAGAGGAAGATGATTCTGTTAATGATCCTATTTTGCATCCCTCTAAATCAAAGAAAGTAAAGGGTCTCAAACCTGGAGATAAAAGGCGATATTCGGATGACAATGACCATGTCTAGTGGCAGCAGCAGTATGATGAACCAGGCTTTCCTGCTATCACAGGAACAAGCCAAAGGAGCACACACACACACACACACACACACACACACACACACAACTTGCAGTGTAAGTGTACTTTAATTCATATTTTCTTTTTTGTCACACTGGTTAGTTATACATACACAAAGAACTCAGTCTAAGTTACCCTAGTGCTTTGAGGCTTCACACTTCCAAGAAAACCTGCCAAATAGAGATTTTTTTCTTTGTAGTTGAGGAGGCAGATGAACGTGTAATTTGCCAGATATGACAGTTAAAGATAAGCAAGGTTAAGTCATGCTGTCACTTGGGGACAAAAGGGATGCACAGCCATCTGCGAAGCAAATGCATAATTTGTTGGCAGCTTCCTAAGTGGCAGGTATCCATGGTTTTCCAGGGATTTGTTCCATCAGTGGATGAGGCAGAGGAGGAGGAGCATAGGTGTTCTCAGTTTTAAACTGAAATGAGCAACACCAGGTCACATTTTCCTCCTCAGCTGCAACCCCCTCATCATCTAACACTGATATTTTTATGAGTGTCTTGAAACAAACCAAGTCATCAGATTCACCACCACAAGAATCACTGCTACCAGCATAAGGCAGGACATTCCTAGACAACCAAACAATAAAGATACCCTAAGCAAGGCTTTCAGAATACTGCTGGAATCACCCCATTACTAGATAGTTAAATGCAATTGCTGCAGAGTTGATGGCCACAGAAATGCTGTCATATGGTTTTCAGAAACAAAAAAAACCTGCATAAGCTTTTACACAAACATAATGTCCCCAAGTTTGGCTTTTTTCCACTAAAGGATTATTTGTGTTGTGACACGGTCTCTGCTGCAGCACAGTCCCCTCCCAGTTATGGCAACACCTCCTTAGGAGTAACCAGTGTCTGTGTCTCACTACAGCAGTGTTTCCTTCCATTTGTACCAGAGTCTCAGTTACAGTAGTGCCTTCTCCCATTTTTTAACAGTTTTTCATACCAGTATTACCAGTGCCTCCTCCCAATTATACAATTGTCTCTTCTTAGTTATGCGAGTGTCTTAGTTACAGTTATTGAGTGTATCCTTCCAGTTATGCTTGTGTCTCCTATGAGGATGGTCATCAAGAAGTGACCAGTGTTCTGTCACTGGTTGCTTAACTGGTATTTTCGGGGGGATAGACTTGGGAACAAGGGGAGAAAGAGAGGGGGATATGAAGCACTGAGAGGTGCTTTGGGTTGGAGGGATGGAGAGTGGATCCAGAGCACTGTTAACACAGCAGAAGGTACAAGGGAACTAGATGTCATTGTCCACCTTGGGACACATGACCTGGCAAGAAAGAGGGTAAGGCATGCAGGGAAATTTCAGAGAGCTGGGAAAGGGCCTAAAGCAAATGGCATGCTTGGTGATTTTGCCAGTGTGTTACTTGAACATGGCCAGGGAGAGGACAGAACACTTCACACCAGGGCTTTTAACAATTGATTGAAGGTATGGGGCTTCAGCTACATTGGGGACTGTGGGACCAACCTGGGAGGACATGGATCTCTATTGAGAAAGCAGCCTGCATTCTTTAGGAAAAGAATCACAGCCTTTAGTGGAAGGTTTAAATGCAACTTGGAAGAACATTTAAACTATCTGAGGGGGAGTCTGTAGAACTAAGGGAGGCAACAGTTGCCCCCAGATAATGAAGCAACAGGGAGGGTGGGCTCTAGGAGGGTAAGCTCCTCCAGGGCATGTTTGCAAGAAGACATGATGAAGATAAAGAAAAGGACAAAGTGTGTAAAAATCAGGGAAGCAAGAAGAAAGGAGCAAAGAAGACGGGTAACCGAGAAGATAACAAGGGAAGAGGTAGGACAGGGGGAGCATCAGCGAACAGTACAGGAAGGAGGGGACAGCAGAGAGGCAGCCAAGGGTGGCGTATGCTATGAAGCGTCAAATCCACCAATGCAAGGGGTATGGGAAAAACATTTGGACATGTTGGTCATCATAATGGAGGCCAGCCTGAAGTCATGGAGCACTGACATCAATAAGTGGGACATGGTCATAGAGGGCTACCCCCTGTTCAGCAGAGACAGGGACAAGAGGAGAGAATCAGGGGTTGTACTATATGTACAATAAGAGAGGGAATCATAACCATTGATGTACAGGGACACATAGAGAAAAAGATAGGGTTAGTGGTGCTGTGAGTCATCCTGGAGACAGGTGCTGGGGACGTGATCCATACTTGGGTGGTATACAGGCCTCCAGCACAGGGAGATGAGTTGGCAGCAGGGAAAGCCACTATCAGGATGGCATTAAGTTGTGTGTGTGTGTGGGGGGAGGTGCTGCTAATTTGTTACTTCAGTTTGCCAGATGTGGATTGCAGCCTCCAACTGCAGCTTCGGCAAGAAGCAAGGCAATCCTTGACTCCCTACAAAGGATTTTACCAGTCAGCAAGTCAGTGAACCCACTATGGACAAGACAGTGCTGGACCTGGTGCTTACAAACAGGAACAGCATTGGAAACATCACAGTGGACAGTCACCTAGGTACCAGTGATCACTGAACAGTGGGTTTTATGGGATCAGAGGCAAATCTCATTAGGATGAAGATCCTGAACTTTAGAAGGGTAGATTTTAAAGAAATTGAGACTGCCTCAGAAACTGCCTCTAAGGGGTGATTGCATTGGAGGGGTAGAGGTACAGTTGGGAAAAATAAAAAAGGCATAATAAAGACAACCGGTCTCTGCAAAAAAGGAAATGAGTAAAAGCAGAAGTAAAAAGAGACTGCTATGGTTCTTTATGGAATTTACTAGGTTACTGAAGGAAAAATGGGTGCAGTTTAGAAGGTATAAGGACATAGAGGGATGATGCCAGGGAGGTGTACAACATAAAACAGAGGGAAGCAGGGAAGGCAGTAAGGGAAGCAAAGGTGCAGATAGAGGAAAGGATAGTCAATGGTGTAGCTAAATGAGAAAATACTTTCTTCAGGTAGATAAGTGAGAAGAGGAAAGCAAGGGAAGGGATAGGCTAGATAATGAGCACAGGTTGGGAAATGTGCTGAAGAGGACCAAGAAAAGCAGATATCCTGAACAGGTACAATACTTCTTTTCAGTCTTCACAGTGTGTGTGTGTGTATGGGGGGCAGGCCATCGGGCAAGACCAGCAGGAATAATGAGTGTTGGGGGTAGATGCAAGATCATTTTCACAGGAAAGAGTACTGAAGAGACTTGCAGCTCAGATGGTGGTCAAGGCCATGGCAAAAGGACAGGGTACATCCAAGGGTACTCAAGGAACTCAGGGTGCTGTTAGTTGCCCCACTGATGGCCTTATTCATAAGATTTCTGGAAACAAGTGCGTTTCCAGAGAACTGAAGGAAAGTAGACATGGCCTGTCTGCATAAGAGCAGCAGGAATGAAGCTAGCAACTATAGGTTGGTCAGTCTCATCTCAGTGGTGGGAACCTTAATGGAAACCCTGTTAGAGTAAAGGTTGGTAGAGTACCTTGACTCCAATGGACTGCAAGACCAGGAGATCATGCCAGATAAATCTGATTGATTTCTGTGACTGGGAGACCAGGGAAATAGAGCAGTGGAGGGCAGTGGATGTGGCCTATCTCTATATCTTTCTATTTTTGATTTTAAATGTATTGTATATTTTTATATTGGCTCGCGCATGCGCAGCCAACATATTGCGGTAGTAGCAGATTTGGAGGCACGGTCACTGTTGGGTAAATGCAGGGCACGCATCAGTAGGTGCGTCCCTCATTCCCCAATAAGCCTGCATGCCGGCGCCACACCATGCATACATAATATAGCAAACACATCTAAGGAAAGGTCCGCTGCAATGTGAGAAAAGCTCATCATATGCAGCGGACCTCCTGACGTACTTTCCCTGGTGAGGAAAAGAATTTAACATGGCAGCACACTGCCTGCCATAATGCAGACTTCAGGGGTGCCCAATCCCCCTGTTGGCATGCCCTGCCCCAATGTATTTGCCGACGGGGGAGTCCACTCGCCATCAGCATAATGCACCCCCCCAATTTGTTATGTGCCAAGGGGGGTGCCCAATCCACCTCAGCTCTCCCTCCCCGCTTTCATTGTGTGCCGATGGGGATGTCCAATCCCCCGTTGGCTACAATATCTCCCCCAAAACACTTAGGTGGCATGCTGGGAGCATATCCCAGCATGCCAAATCCCCCGAAAAATAAAAACTGTCCAGCAATGTTGTTTTTTTTTTAACCCTGTGAAAGAAGAAAATGGCCCCTCTCGGTTTCCCTGATCCCTCCCACAATCCGCACCCACCCTCTATGCACCGTGCCTCCCAACACCCCCCCCACTCCATACTTTCCTCCGGAGTCCGGCACGACGATCTTCGGTGGACCGGGAACATGTCTGCACTCTTCAAAGCCGACCGCGAACTGAAGAAATGCCGGTAAGCTGTATAATGACATAAATAAGGTTTTTTCAACTTTGGTGCATGTCACAGGCATTTTTTGGAATGTTTGCACCACATTTTCAACATGGAGTTATTGGAACCCCTCCTCATGAATTCAGTCACTGTCATGGTGTTATTCTGTCCAAAGAATTGATTTCGCGATCACTGCACGGAATCACCTTTCAGGACCGAGTAACAAAATAACAGTGCCACTGTTCATGAGGGGGGCTCTCAAAAAGCCTATGTTGCAAATTTGGTGAAAAAAATCCCAAAAATGGATGTTTTATGAGCGTACGTTGCGCTGTTTCCACGCACGCTCGTAACTTCGTGAATTTGCAATATTTTCACTCCAGATTTTCAAAATTGGGATTTTTCCACACCTCCTGATGAACAGTACAGCTGTCATTTTACATATTCTGGCTGAAATGTGTTTTCGCTTGTCCGGAGCAGAATAGCGCAGTCGCTGTACGAAATACGTTTTCAGAACAGTTTGAGAAAATGATGGTGACACTGTTCATGATCAGAGGTCCTAAAATGTCTATGTTGAAAATGTGGTGCCAAAAGTCCATTAAATGACTGTGTTGCAAGCATGTGTTGCGCAGTTTCCACGCACCCTTGTAACTTCGCACATTTTCAATATTTTCATGCCAGGTTTTCAACACTGGCATTTTTTCACACCTCCTTATCAACAGTACAGCTGTCATTTTTCACAGCCTGCCCAAAATGTGTTTCCGCAGCTGTGGCACACAATGGGAAAATCAACTTTTGGGACAGATTAACAAAATCACAGCACCACTGTTCATGAGGCGAGGTCCCAAAATACCGATGTTGAAAATGTGGTTAAAAAACTCCCAAAAATAATTGGGCTAGGGACGTGTGTTGCCCAGTTTCTATGCATGCTCATGACTTCACCAATTTTTCATATTTTCACTCCAGATTTTCAACGTTTTAATTTTTTTGTACCTCCTCATGAACAATACAGTTGTCATTTTGAACATCCTGCCCAAAATGTGTTTTCATCCTAGTGTTGCCAAATGGCATAGTCGCTGTGCAAAACCACCTTTCAGCTAACAAACTGATTGTGCCGCTCTTCATGAGGTGGGGTCACAAAAAGCCCATGTTGAACGTTTGGAGTGAAAATTCCAACACACGCCTATGGTGTTAGGGTTTTCAACTCTAGCACCCCACCCTGTAAAGACTGACAGGCTTCAGGGGTGTGACATGGGATCATTGGCTGTAATGCTCACGCCATTCCACCTCCACCCCCAACCTGCAGCCAGTGACAGGCATCATGGTGTGCCTTGCACTGTTCAGCCACAAAGTTCACCCCATTCTCTTATACTGCACCCACTTCAGTGTATTTCCTTATGGAATGGGGTAAGTATAAAGCCCAAAGACCCCAAAGCACACAACAACTCTTGTCAGTGTCTACAGGGTAGGGTGAGGTAAAATGGCATGAGCGTTATAGCTGACAACCCAAAGGCACACCCCAATGCCTGTCAGTCTCTGCAGGGTGGGGATGGGTTTAGCGTCACTTCAATAGTTCACTGCCATTCCTATTATGCATTTCTAACTCCTGCACTACCAATGCCAATGCCAGGGAGACAACATTCGTCGTTGACAAATGCTTGTTTGTATTAAGTATTGCATTTTGTATTGCAACACGTATTTTGTTCACCTGTTTTAATCCTTATCCCCAGGCATGACTGAAAATATAACATTTTGATCCAGTCTACTATAACAATTTGGATTTTAGTGAGGCCTTCAACACTGTGCCACACAGGATACCTTGTAAGTAGACCCCACTTTCCCTACTAGCCTCCAACATGTTTTCCCTTCCTAGTTACTTTGCCTTTCTTTGTCTACTTATCTCCTTCTCCACCCCTCCTCCTCCCTCCCTCCTCCACTCCCTCACATATTTCCTACCCCAATTACAAATGTCCTAAATGCCCTCCCACCCACCCATCCCCACCTCCTCCATTTATTAAATACGCTCATCCCACTCTTTTCATCTTCTACGCCCTCTGGTGACCCTCCCACTTTAATTTTAACTATCTGCTGTCTTTTACACATTAATCTCCCTACAGAGTTCCATCCCCTATCATTTTAGTCTATCCTGGGCATTCATCAGTTTCAGCACAACCACAGGTTATAGCCTCTGTTACTAGGTCAGAGACATTCATCACCCTATTCTGTGGCATATAGGAAGACCTTATCACGGGAGGGAACAGCTGGTTCATCTGTATGTCCCTTATCTAGCTAGTACCCTGCTCTCTCTATCAGACCTCACATTCCTCCCAGGGTGGGGATGAGGTTTGCGCCTCTCCCTGTTATGTGCTCAACAACTCCTCTCATGAATTTCTACATGATTACTGGATCATACAGCTGTATTTGCCTGGAAGTGGAACATCTCCTGAATTGCCATTGCAGGATACTCCTACCTCCCATCTTGATAGTTTCTTCTCGTAGCATGTTTCTGTCAGGATTCTAGTGGCTGCAACCCTAGGTCAGTATAGCACCAGAAGTGGAGGTAACTATGTTCAACTTCACCGCCCTCCCAGATGCTCAAAGAACAAAGACCACAAATTAACTTTTGCTGCCTTAAAAAGGATTTTGCTGCTATTGCTATTGTGCTCAGGCAATGTCAAGCTCAACCTGAGGCCTCTAGATACCCTTGCTTCTCCCTCCGACCTTGCTGGAATTAAAGGAATGTCATTCCTGCACGTCAGTGTCTGCAGCCTTTTGAAAAAGATCACCATGATCCAGGCTTGGGTTAGCCACACCCTACCTGAAGTTCTGGTGATCACTGAGACTTGGCTTAGACCTGACAGGGAAATCAACATCCCAGGTTATTTGCTCTTCTGAGCTGATAGGCAATCGAGAGGCAGAGGGGTGGCGATTTATGTCAGGGACAAATTCTCTGTATCATGTCAAGAATCTTCCTCCTCCCCTAATGAATTTGAATGCTTGTCCCTAATGGTTGAACTATCACCTTCTTGCGCACTCGGTGTAATAGGCTGTTACAGGCCCCTGTCTGCAGGGTCACATCTCTTGTCACATCTAAGCTCTGCCCTGGGGCTTAGTACACTGGAAACTATTATTCTTGGCAATCTGAACTATGACTGGTTATCAAAAGCCTCGGCTCCCTTGAAATCCTTTTGTGACACCTTGGGGCTGGTGCAACTCATTGATGAACCCACTCGCCCAAATAAAAAGAACCCTAGTAACAGCACCGTTTTAGATGTAATTTTGGTTAACAAACCACACCTGTTCACACCTGTTCTCCCATCTCGGAATAATTTTTCTCTGGCATCAGAGATCACTGTTTCATCGCCAGCATCAGATCTGTGCATAATCCACAGTTTGTAGAAAAGTTCTCAATCAAGAGGTGTTAACGCAACTTCGACTTGTTTGTCTACCTCGACAAATTGAAACATTCCCTGCGATAGCAGGATTTCTTTTTTCCAAAACGGTTAATGATGCATATACTATCTTTCATGAAATACTAACTGCGGCCTTAAACAGGTATGCCCCCATGGTAAAGGTACATGTAAGGAGGAACACTTGCTACTGGTTTTCACCAGAACTCAAAGATTTCATGCTAGATAGGGATATGCTTTGGACAAAAGCACGGAGAAGCAAGAATGATTTGGATTGGTGTCACTTTAGGAGGGCACGCAATATGTGC